>OX438926.1:10990433-16087933 GCA_949316025.1 Lapara coniferarum | reverse complement strand
AAGAAATAGTGGATATTCCTACAAACTCATGAAGACAAGAACGTTAAGATAAGCTGTTTACGAAATAGGTCCATCGCAAACCAGATGCATTTTCGTACGAAATTAATTCGTAGGAAATCGTATCTTTACGCACGACTTTTCCCGACATTCGAAATACTATACGAGCTCGGAGGCTAAATAATATGATTACGGGCGTTTATTCGCATATAATCAGAACATCTGATATAGCTTCCGTTTTGATGAATATTCGTAAGTACGGACTATGGAGACAGAATTTGGACATAAAGTCAATAAGTCCAGTGTGTACGTTCATCCTTCACAATATTAGAACTGAATTATATTGGGTGCGTTCCACTAAGCGTTCACAACGCCCAAAATACTCTTTTGACCGTTCCACATGGCGACTACGATCGTTGTGGTCGCGGCGAAAACGTCATTAATGACGTCATCACTCACGCTCACGAGAAGCCCACAACGACCCATCTCTGGAGGTGGGTCGAAGTGAGCGTTGAAAAAAATAGCAAAGTTGTCAGAACTAAAAAGTCGAAGTTTTCTATTTTCACGATTATAATTTTCTAAAATTGTATTCCATTCGTCATCTGAACTGGATGAACTAGTAATTTCGACAGTATTATTGCATGCACGCATAATCAAATAACCTAGTGTTGTCGCTAAAGACCTTTTGAATCTATTTGAATGTAAAATAATTGAATACTTCATTGAACTTACATATAAAAATTTAATTGTATATTTATTTTTAGACACAAACCAACTTCACTTATAATTATTAAAATTTACACTTAAAACTTACGAATGGTAGTCTAACCTATAGCTTTTGCTTTATTTTTTCTAGCCCGCCATTTGTATTATTTCCTCGACGCCCAAAACGCTCCATAATCCATTCCACTTGGGTTTACGATAACAACGCTCAGGACCTACTCAGGACTTAGTGGAACGGGAAAACTCGTGGTCGTGAGCGTGATCGTCGTGAGTGCTTAGTGGAACGTAGCCATTGTAAAACAAAGTCTCCCGTTACGTTCGTTTGTCTGAAGTCTTAACGATAAACCCATAAACTATCACATGGATTTCGATTAAGTTTAGGAGGGAGATAATTTGTGACCTACTGTGATAAGCTACTTTTTACCCCGGGAAAAATATGGCGAGACATTTATCCCGGATAACCTCACGCGGGTGAAGTCGCGATCAAAAGCAAGATTCGTTTATAGTGCGACCGGCCTTGCTGTTTTAATACGGAACACCGCAGTGCGTACTCAACTTACAAGATTTATATTTTTATGTCAGTTTGGTACATTATCTTTACTACATTCTCCCCGTACCTATAGCGATAAGATACAAACATATTTAATATTCACCTCATTAAAACTTACATACATACATATACGTATACACTCATGCCTTTATCCCCGAAGGGGTAGGCAGAGGCGCAACTAGTGCACCCCCTTTTCGCCATTATTCCGTCCCATGATGTGATAGGGGGCGAGCCCATCGCCATATCGGGCACAAATTCCAGACTCCGAGCCGAGATTCAATAGAAAAACTCAATATCACTTTGCCCCAACCGGGAATCGAATCCTCAGCACTGCAGTCGCACCATAATACAACTACGCCACCGAGGCATTAAAACTTATAATAAAAATAATAGCCGTTGTTGCAAGTGTTTGGTGCATAAAACTTATGATATTGATTTCGTTAATCGTTATAAATAATAACGCCAAGAGAGATTAAGCAGCAAGACGGATCTCGACATGGCTGTATCGTCGAGATTGCGCGAGAAGAGAAAGAAAGCTAAATTATAACTGCTATCACTTCAATGTTTATTTTATGAACATACCTACTTGTTCGTAATCTACGCAATGCATTCTTAAATACAATATTTCACGAATTACCTCATTAACATTACTCAAACATATTGTATGTACGAAGGAGGCAGCAACACTCCTATAGTTCATCCTACTAATATTATAAAGGCGAAAGTTTGTAAGAATGTCTGGATGTATGGATGTTTGTTCCTCTTTCACGCAAAAACTACTGAACGGATTTCGATGAAATTTGGCGCACGGGTAGATGATGTCCTGGATTAACACATAGGCTACTTTTTATCCCGGGGAAACATAAACCGGGACTTTAATCCCGGAAAAACCTCTTAATGCGGGCGGAGCCGCGGGCAAAAGCTAGTTATGACATAATTACATTCAAATTTAAAATAAATACACTTACCACCATTATCATACAGTTCAATAGAATTGGAATCGAAAACACAATTGATATAAACAATCCTTTACTGTCGAAATACTGCTGTCTTGAAAACAATGCCCAGTTTCTAGCCGCAACTTCGTTTATGCTCTCCGAAAAATATACCAACAGCACTAAAACAAAAATCTTTTATCAATGAACATTCTTTATGAATGTTTACATACTTCGCAAATTAATTAATAAAAAAAGTTGCAGACAAAAGTTGTGCAAATACTTACACAATACCATAAACAGTATAACTTGGAAGTTTCCGTAGTTCCTAGTCGAGAAACATGTAAATGTTACTATGATATGAAAAGATAATAATGCAATGAGCCACGGGTCACGCCATTCAATCTGTAATGATAAAATAAAAAATTCAATTTATCCATCGTTATCAAGTTTATTATGACTGATATAATTAAAGTCTAATTAAGGTGAGTGCCTCGGTGGCGTAGTTGTATTACGGTACGGCTGCAATGCTGAGGTCTCGGGTTCGATCCCCGGGTCGGGCAAAGTGATATTGGGTTTTTCTACTCAGTACCTATCAGCCCGGAATCTGGAATTTGTGCCCGATATGGCGATAGGCTCGCCCCCTATCACATCATGGGACGGAATACGCACGGCGAAAAGAGTCTAGCCCTTCGGCGTAGACGGGCGTGTGTGTGTATATAATTAAAGTCGGATGACCTTACTGTGTATGTTACTGTGTATGTGACGTATTTATATTATGTGCGCGGTATGACACCGCCCTGAGCCTTGGGTTTGAATCCCGGGTCAAGCAGTGGTATTAGGTTTCTCGGTCCATTATATCATCGTATATCAGGCCGAAATCTTGAATATGTGCATGACATGGCGCTAGGGAATATGTACATCTGGTATACCGGGTGGAAGGGAAACGCTCTCGGAAACGAATACAGGTGATAGTATTGGTGATTCCTGACGTGACGGCACTAAAAAAATCGCGATCGCATTGTTACAATTTTAGTACGATTTCCTCAAATTTCTGTACAGCTTCACGTATGGATAGATAAATCAAACTATTATTCTGAAAAACATAGTAAAAAAGGTCAATATTTCAAAAAAATCGTAATGAAACACGTACATCAGCTGACGGGTTAACGACCGCGTGGCCGGTGCCGGCGCAGCGCGGCGGCCGCCGCCTTGTCGGCGTTTGCTTTGTAGTTTGTACCCTACCCAGTTTTTCGTACGCTTTACGTTGCGCGCGCATGAATTACGGAAATACTAAAATCGTAAGTATTATCGCTTAGCTTTGCGAATTAATATAGTTTTTCGTTAATGTTATGGTTCTTCTCTCTTACCATTCCGGTATAGAGAGCGTTTCCCTTCCACCCGGTGTGTATATGACATTCGCGATATGTGTCCTAACACATTATGGGACCCACATCGCGAAATGTGGATGTCCTGTTTACACCTCTATGTGATTGCACGGGGGCTGAGCTGGACATTGTCAATACAATTCCAGGGATTAAAATGTAATGTATTTCACTATTGGTGAAATTGGTTAAAAAGTTAGACTTTCATCCCATCATCACTCATGGTGGGCAAACTGGATAATCACAAATCCATATAATTGAGGTTCCGGACCTCATATAATTGAGCCTCTGCTGTAATATTCATTGTTTAGATTGCCTTGTATGATAAAAATAAACCACCTGTATGGTTTCAAAAACAAATCATATAAATCTTTAATTCATTACTTGACCTCTGCTTGGTTTATTCTATGCAACATTACTTGTAGATTGAGGTATGACAATGCATTTATAGATACGATAATGCATCATTATTAGGCAGGCCAGCCTAACTGTGTACACTATCAAGGGATACATCATCTCTTGCTGGTCAACATTTTCCTTGAGCTCTATTTTACTAAACATCAGATGCAGAAAAATCACTTTGCAATCTTAGTAAAAAAAGTATGAACATAAAATGAGAAATGATTATTCCTGTTTAAATATAACAACTTATTTTACTGTTAAGTACATACTAAGGCATTTAAACAAATCTTAAATAAATTTGTTTTGCTAAATCATTCTAATATGTTAATATCACATTAGTTACTATGGTTTGCAAATTATAACAACTTTTAAGTAAATAATAAAGGTATAAAACATTTTAGCAACCTGCACTGTCACAACCTACACTACATTCTTCTTCTTCTTCTTTTAGGTTATGGCTCCACCGTTGTAGCGGTGATTTTGCCAATGTCTTTATGTAGATAGAGTTACACGGATGTCAAAAAGCATAACTTCAGATTTGACTATTTCCTAACAGGATCAATAACAAGTTCCAGCCTGAAGTGCAATATGAAAAGTTGTACACTACATTATCTGGTGTTAGATACAAGTTTTCAAAAAGACGATAATTGTAAAATATTATGATATCTTTTCAATCAAAATCTTGCTGAAAAGGTACGAAATAGTGATGCAACTCTAAGGATGGAAGTAATAAGAATCTCAAACAAAAACAAATAACTGTTTTTGATATAGCCTCCTTATACATTATAAATACAGATATATTAATCACTATCAGTATTGATAATAATGAAAAAATATAAGTAAACACACTTTTGAGAGAGAGAAAACCATTCTTAGCAACAAAAAACAATTAAATATACATATTATAATAGTATGTAGCAATCATGTGCTTCTATAATCGTATTTTCACGTACCTGGCACAGGCCAGGTGTGTGGAAACATGATTTTAAAACTGCTCAATGTTCACGATATTTCAGATCATATGACATCAAATATCACTTCCTAGCCAATTCCAGCTACGGGTTCCAATCTCAACAGAGATTAGGTACGTCAATAGAAAACGTAATTACATATTGAATACCTGGACTAATGAATTTTTCAGTTTTTAAGACTATATTTAGTTCAGGTGTACTTACGCTTCGTAAATACGAAATGAAGTCCGATATTTGGTTGACTTCTACAAATTCTTCCATAATATCTTAACACTCAATATATTTTCTGGGTATTTTTAGGAACAGTGAACTAATCTCAAACAAATCAAAAACACCGAAACGCCGACTCCAATTTACAGACAACTGTCTCATCAGCATTCAACCATCACCACAAGGCACAGACTAGTGTTAGTACTTAGTACTGTTGAATATCGATAGTCTGCTATCGATAGATAATCGATTATCTATCTGTGGTCAAGGTGAAAGCAATGAGGTAAAAAACTGACTATTTATCACCTCAGATGTCGCTGCTGTTGGAGAGTTTTGGCGGGAACGTAGAAGTGTCATGAGGTGCTCTTGTTTTAATTCATTATTTTGGTGATACTTAGTGTTATATTGCATAATTATGGTGGTATATTATCCAATATAGTTCTATTAAAGTGCTCAAATGAAGTGAATTGAAATAACTGTGCCAATCAAGTGTTTTTTCGTTGCCGCCAAAACTCCTTGATAAAGTCTTGGTAAGGTAGCCACTGCTTTACTACGACATAGTACGTAGGAAAAAAAAAAAGTCAACCAAAAATATTACTTAAGACGAGGCTGTATGGGCTCGAACCCTTTGCCTTCCCTAAAGGGAAAATTATAAAAAAAAAAAAAAAAAAAAAAATGTCGCTGCTGTTGAGTGTTCCATAAGTTTGACAGCTAACTGTCAATTTCCATACATTTTTTGTAAACATCACGTAATATTTAATAAATAGACACCGTAATCGGATATAATATGACTCTTTGTGCAGCTGTTGATTGCAAAAATACAGGAATCCACTTGTTCCCCAAAGACTTAAAACGAAGAAGACTATGGGAAAGGGCCCTACGAAGAAAAAATTGGAAGGCTACTAATTACTCCAGGATATGTGCTAGCCACTTTAAGCCTGAAGATTATTACGGAAGAAATTCGTATACAGGTGAGATCCGAAGACCTGGGACTCATAATGTATTCAGTTTTTAATTGACGAGTTCTTTATATCACAGAATAAACATGAGACATTAAAGTTTACTTCAAGTAGATACAGCAGCCATGTTAATTTACTTTTTTATGTTCTAGGTGATGAATCTCTACATAAAGTTTTGAAAAAAACTGCTGTACCCTCAATCTTTTCCTTCACAAAGGAGATAACTATTAATCCATCAGCACAAGAGCGTTCCAAAAGATATGCAGAGAGAAGTAGGAAGAAGCTTTGCTTTGAAATTACTTCTGATGGACAATTACCTGGACCTAGTGGAATACAAACAAAAATAACACATGAAACAATAATACAAGATGAGGAAATTCATGTAGAAAATGAAATTGAAATACCCATGGACTCATCACCTGTTGATCTTTTACAAAATGTACAATTTAAGTTATCTAAAAGTACTCAAGTGAATTTTCAATTTATATATGGAGCTGTACAAAGATACAAAGACAATGATACTGTTATTGCTTTTTACACAGGTTTTGAAACATATGCCAAATTTTATTTTGTTTTTTCTACACTCAGTCCAATGGCTCACTTAATTAATTATTATGGCAGTCACATACAAAATGTAAGTCTCGAAGATCAATTTTTCTTGACCATGATGAAATTAAGACAAAATAAATGTAATCTGGAACTAGCTCAATTTTTTGATATTAGTCCAACAACAGTATATAACATATTTATAACTTGGATAAATTACATTGACCAACTTTGGAGTAAGTTAGACATTTGGCCTAGTAAAGAATTAGTTTTTTATTACATGCCTGACCATTTTAGACAATATGACAAGAATACTAGGGTCATTATAGACGGGACTGAAATAAGAATACAAAAACCTAGTAACCCTATCTCACAACAAGCTTCATGGAGCAGCTACAAACATGGCAATACCTTAAAAGTATTAGTAGGAGCCACACCCGGAGGGTTGCTGTCCTACTGCTCTCCAGCATATGCAGGCTCAATCAGTGATCGGCAGACAGTGGAAAGAAGCAACTTGTTGAAATTATGTGAACCGGGAGACAGTATCCTTGCAGATAGAGGATATAATATACAGGATATGTTTATTGGTAAAAATGTCATGTTAAATATTCCCACATTTTTAAGAGGAAAGGCTCAAATACCTGGTGTTAAAGTGTTGAGGGATAGAAAACTAGCGAGCCAGCGTGTTCACATAGAACGCTTAATTGGTTTAACAAAGACTTACAAAATCTTAAAAGAAGATTTACACCACAATTTTGTGCCCATTGCATCTAAAATATTTTTTGTGTGCCTTATGTGTTGTAATTTTAGAGAATGTATCATGAAACAATGAATAAAACACCAATTGTATTTTAACTTGGTTTAATTATTGAATCATACTGTTTATATATATATTTATCATAAATTGCAGGCTCCAGACATTCTTCATAAAAAGATGTTAATATTGGAACCATATTGTTTATGAAAGAATCATCCCTTTCAATATATACAACTTTCATATCTACAAATGTGAATATAATTAAATTACAAAATTTTCTTTTTGTGCAAAATAATTGGCCCTGTATTTGTGTATAATAACAATGCTTCTTTTTTAATTTCAATTCACCATTGCTATCATAATATAAGTATGGTACTGTATTTGGTGAAATAACACAGTACCTACATGCATATGGACACTTCACCTCTATCACAGTTTCTGTGCCTAGAAATCCATCTGGTGATGCTGCAAGGAATGGATGTGTAAAAGAAATACACAAACCACATTTATTAACTTTTGTACCCAAGTAACTTTCATATTTTTCTATAGCAATAGACTCATTAACTTTTCCATGAGTTGTAGCCCTTGAAAAGAATTTTTTTGGGTACATAATATTATTTAATAATGCCTGTCTGTTACCTCTACTATGGCAAACTGCATGAAAATTGCTAGCAGTGATTCTAATTTTTCTATATAAATGCCAATCTTTAGATGCATCTTGCAATATTGTATTAGCTTGCACATCTTCTATTTGTTGTTCAGTAATATTATTTAATAATAAATTTTCTTTCAACATGTCCTTTGCACTTTTTTGTAAATAGTCATGGTCTCCTTCAATAGCATATGGATTAGCAGGTTTTATGAGCTGCAAATATGGCATTTTAGACCCATACGTAGTTGCAAACCCAATGGCAAGATTCTTATCGTAATCTTGGTAATTATCCATTATATTATTTTCTAATATGGGGCAATATATGATTGGAGATATTCTGTTTTTTTTTTTTGAAAGATCTTTGGATTGAATAGGAGAATGATAAAATATTCTCTTTGGTTTTTTAAACAACATTAATTCTTCAGTACATACTTTATGCATTATTATTGTTTTGGTTCTAACCATATCTTCTAGCCCATATAAAACAGTAAAGATATGTTTACAGTGTGCTTCCAACCCACTTCCAGCTGCACATTCGCAATGACTTTCCTCAATCATACCGCTGTTTTCAATTTTTAATAAAACTATGTACAACAGCTTCTTCATTTGCGCTTTGCATTGGGCATGGAAGTACGCATAGTTACCCTCAAATGCAACACGAAGAGTAACTAAGCATCTGTTTTCATACAGTAGTCTCCCTTTAGCTGGTACTCCAAACCTGTGACAATATATTAAGTAGGTTTTATTTATGTCAATTATAGTTTAGATTGTAATAAAATTGAGGAAACCATTGTTGAGTAGGCTTATTTACCTTCCTGCAAATTCTTGTATGTGGCATTTAGAGATAGCTGGAAGATTTGTACTGGCATTAACGTCTCTAAATTTGTCCAAACCAGGAATATTAGGAATGTTGTCTTCTGTTTGATCTTCGAGTTCAACTTCAAATTTATTATTCCTGTCGTAATCTTCTAATCTACAATAATGAAATAGGGTTTTACAAACGAAAATAATTACACAAGTCAAAATAAACTCCACTGTGCGACGAACGACCGTTCTTAATTACCTTTGAATTAAAGCTGCCTTTTTGCCCACAACAGAAGCTCCCCGTTTTCTTAGTTCCTTTTTTAGCTGCACTACACTCCACGTTGAATACATGATTAAACGTTTATAAGAAATTAAGGTCTGCCGAAATTAATAGAAACAAACAATATGGCTGTTCTTTGGAACACTCAACAGTGGCGCCCTCTACCACAAGCTTTCAGTTTTTTACCTCATTGTATCAATTAGGCATGAGTCGTACTTGCAAATTCGTGAACCAGGGCTTACAAGTACGTCCGCCTAAAAAACCAGCGCCAAAAACCAGGGTTCGAAATACTTTCAAGTATTTTATTTCTGCATAGGAAATTAATCCGTGTATCTATACACATAAGGAACACAATCGCGTTCACAAATAAAAACTTCGAATACTTCGATTCTGTAAATACTAAGTATTTTATTTCTGCAAAGGAAATTGATACTTGTTTCGACATATATAACGAGTTTCACGTTTGTAAATAAAGTACTTATAGCACTTGGATAGTCTAAAATCGAAATACTTTCAAGTATTTTTTTACTGCATAGGATATTGGCCCATGTTCTGGCATGAATAAGGAACACAAGACTTTAAAAAAAATATATATAAAGACAAATGATAGAAAAATGATGACAAAAAAGTAAGCCCGGAGTTTCTTTCTGGCTTTCTTCTTCGGGTAGTCATCGCTTAGGTAGCTAGTGAAAGGCTGGTAGGTTAGCTAGGCTAGGGCCTGTAGTGTCCTCACCGGTGAGGATCGCGACGCGTTCCTCCCATTATTATTACTATTATTATATATTTTTTTGTTAATTATCTCTTGTTTTATATTGCTTTTCTTGCCAGCCCGAGCTGGCTTCTTACTTTTTACTTTCTATTTTTCATCATTTATTTTACTCCTAATAAAAATGTCTGTAGTTATATAAGTGACTAATAATAATTATTAAATATGTCTCGACTTATCATAAGTGCAACTATGTTCGCCTACGTGATGAATAAAGTATTTTATTTTATTTATTTTTATTTTAATCGCGTTAACAAATATAATACTTTTAGCACTTCAATACTTTCATAGGAAATTGTTCACCAGCTAGTTGAAATAAGAACCATAATTTCATTTGCGGACGATGAAGCCTGAGCGCGGACGTAGCGCGGCGTAAAATACTTTCAAGTCTTGCAAGTATTTCGGGTCGGCACCTGGTCGGCATACTTGCAAGTAAATACCTGGTGTAAAAACCTGGTTGCGTAAATACGCACCACCTCCAGTATCAATAATCTATCGCTATTATTGTCACATGTAAATACTGTCGATACTATCAATAGTATCGATTGCTTTCCATGTGCAATACAACGATCTTATATCCAAAATGGATTGATTACGAATGATTCCGACCTTAGAGTAAGTATAACTACCTATAGAGCGCGCGCATGCAAGTGGGAACAATAGGCACGGGTGGGAACATCGTCCTGCGCCGGCCGCAAGCGCATAGTCACTCGAGTAGGAACGGTGTGAACACACGAGAGTGAGATCTATGCGAATATTTGATTATTAATACTGCGAAATGGTTAAATGTTCTGTGGAATCTTGTAAAAACGATACTCGGAAACACACTAAACAGAATTCAAATATTATGTTTCACAGGCAAGCCATATTTCAGTATATTTTTAGGTAAAATTGAAATCACGCGTCGCGGTAGGAAAGACGCTCGGGAGGCGAACACTTGTACTCCCCGCACTGCCCCGCATCCCGCTTTTTCGATAGTGATGTTACGCGTCGATACCAGAATCGATGTAATATTTTCATATTATAGCATACGTATTTATTACTATCGAAGGCGATGCTTAATATAATGTAGCTTAGGTAACTGTTTTTGTCTGTGTGTGATTTTTAAGCCAATTAATAATTGCGTTTTTGTTTATGAAATGAAAGAAATAATTATTGTTCCTAAAAATTGACCGATTACGATAATATTTTTAAGCTATTGCATAGCTTCTATCGCGGGTCTTGACAGTATAAGTTAGCAATCGTTAAGATATTTTTATTTGACATTTTTTTAACATTGGTAATAAATATTTCAAAAACTAGACGTGACTATTTTCGTCTTGGGGAGACTAGCTAAGAAAGCCATGGTGCGATGCTCGGTTTATATTCATTGGTTCAATTATAATGGATATCCATTAATATTCTTGGTTCTTATTGCTTGTAAAAACTGCTCTTGAGGTACCGTGTTTATTAATCATTCCACATGGCACTACACCAATTCGCAGCATAGCTTTTATCTATATTAAGGCAATACGCTTAAAATTACTCACAAGGCCATATTTTGTAGAACCACAATTTTTAAACAACAATATGTACCGCGCCGCCGGACCTGTACTTATCGATAACTGTTGCGTTGGTGCTACTCGC
The DNA here is from genome assembly GCA_949316025.1 of Lapara coniferarum. NCBI lineage: Eukaryota > Metazoa > Arthropoda > Insecta > Lepidoptera > Sphingidae > Lapara > Lapara coniferarum. The sequence continues at coordinate 16,076,370 of OX438926.1, read as the reverse complement.
GTGCCCATCCCTAGCAGTCGCCAACATTTCTATATAAGTAGCTAAGCATTCCACTTGGGTATAAGCAAAGGACTTTGGGTATACCCAATGGAATGCATACGACATTCTCTATTTTAATAGTGTAGCCCTTATGTTGTCAGGTCATTTTTGTTCATTACTATAATATGTTCACGCAACATTCGTATTTGTGAATAATAATTTATGTGTATACCTATGGTCCATACTTGGTCCATACTTAATTTTTGCATAATTTTTTAATCTGTAGGTATATGAAATATGTTGCAGTTTATTTTTGAAAAAAAAGTAGTGTGGACAGTAGTAAGCAGTATTAGTAGCATGTAAGTGTAGTATGTAATAGCATGTAAGTGTAATAATGTAGCTTGCAGTAATAGCAACTTTTTTGACGTAATATTTATTCAATATTAGCCCGGAGTCAAATTTTGTGTCAGATGACTTTACTTTTTACACATTTTTTCAGAAAATGAATTTAAGATAATTAATTATTCTTGAGAAAACTATCAAATTATGAAGGATAAAATAATAACATCATGTAAAGCTATTCTACAATAAAACATTGCACTTCTAAAAATATATTTATTTATTACAAATATTATAAAAAATAAATATTCGACCATCCAATTTACAAAGAAAACATGGTTACTGTACAAAAAACAGTCACAAGAAAGGGACAAAGCTTCCTTTAGAAGCTCTCTCGCTTGGAACGGAATTTCAACTACGTATAATGTACGTTGATATAAACCCTAACTTTCTAGAAATAAGTGTGAATTTCTATTGTGTCGGGGTCATTCGTAATCAATCTATTTTGGATATAAGATCCTTGTGTTGACCACAAAAACCGTTCAGAGGCATGATTCTCTATGACATTGTTAACTCGTAACGCGGCCGCGTCACGTTCACTTCGTGTAATGTGCGTAAAATGGTATTCTGTATGCCAATTTCCATAGTAATAAACGCGATGAGTTACGTTACGCGCTTGTTACGACGGTGAAAATAACGCGTGTCATAGAGAATAAGGGGGCAGGATATCGATTCTACTAACGATTGTATCATCTTAAGACAATACTGTCGATAATATCGATGGTATCGATAGCTTTCTACTATATTATACTAATATTGATAGAGCACTCAGAGTAAGTATATACCTATAGAGAACGCGTATGCAAGTGGGAACAATATGCACGGGTGGGAACATCGTCCTGCGCCGGCCGCAAGCGCTTGTAGTCACTCGAGTAGGAACGGCGTGAGCACACGCGAGTGAGATCTATGCGAATATTTGATTATTAATACTGCAAAATGGTTAAATGTTCTGTGGAATCTTGTAAAAATGACACTCGGAAACACACTAAACAGAATTCTAATATCACGTTCCACAGGCAAGCCATATTTCAGCATATTTTTAGGTAAAATTGAAATCACGCGTCGCGGTAGGAAAGACGCTCGGGAGGCGAACACTTGTACCCCCCGCACTGCCCCGCATCCCGCTTTTTCGATAGTGATGTTACGCGTCGATACCAGAATCGATGTAATATTTTCATATTATAGCATACGTATTTATTACTATCGAAGGCGATGCTTAATATAATGTAGCTTAGGTAACTGTTTTTGTCTGTGTGTGATTTTTAAGCCAATTAATAATTGCGTTTTTGTTTATGAAATGAAAGAAATAATTACTGTTCCTAAAAATTGACTGATTACGATAATATTTTTAAGCTATTGCATAGCTTCTATCGCGGGTCTTGACAGTATAAGTTAGCAATCGTTAAGATATTTTTATTTGACATTTTTTTAACATTGGTAATAAATATTTCAAAAACTATACGTGACTATTTTAGGCTTGGGGAGACTAGCTAAGAAATCCATGGTGCGATGCTCGGTTTATATCCATTGGTTCAATTATAATGGATATCCATTAATATTATTGGTTCTTATTGCTTGTAAAAACTGCTCTTGAGGTACCGTGTTTATAAATCATTCCACATGGCACTACACCAATTCGCAGCATAGCTTTTATCTATATTAAGGCAATACGCTTAAAATTACTCACAAGGCCATATTTTGTAGAACCACAATTTTTTAACAACAATATGTACCGCGCCGCCGGACCTGTACTTATCGATAACTGTTGCGTTGGTGCCGCTCGCGTGCCCATCCCTAGCAGTCGCCAACATTTCTATATAAGTAGCTATAGTTCACCTGCCTACGCTGGGTAGTGGGCGTACGATGCGATATTAGCCCTCTATAGGTATATACTTACTCTGAGATAGAGCAATACTACCGTATTATTGATAGTTATAAATGCAATACAGTACGTTTCAACTTTAAGTTCCAAGGGCGTTATGTTGGCAGCAAGGTGTTTGTAGTGCTGCTACATCACAGAAAATGTGTTACCTTGAAATAAAGGATTTTTTTTGTAATGGGAACATATTTTGTCTAGTAAAAAAACACAAATATATACAAATAGAATTTTAAAATATATAGGCAAGCGTAAACTATGTATCCACATTTTAAATAATTTATTATTCAAATCATTGAATTCTTCCGTAAGTACGTAATAATTAACCAGCTTTGTAGTTTCCAATAAATACTTCTTTTTTTCTGATATGTATAGTGCAGCACAACAAATAGTTATGTCACGAATTACTCGATTACGATTTACGATTTAATTGATGGGTAGACATTTAGCAGCTAACTACTGCGAATTATATATTTTTTAATGGCATTGACTGACGAGTCGAGCATGCTGTTCACCTGATGGTAAGCGATACGACCACCCATGAACAGAAGCAACACCATCCAGCACCTTGAGTTACAAAATATTATATGGCATTCCACTGCGCTCGCTGAAAAACGTGTTATCGCTACACCACCACTGGGGGGTGAGTGGAATGGTTAGGTATTTCGGTTTTACACAGTCTTACGGCCCAATGTCGACACTCAGGAGTATAGCTTCATCCGAGCGAGCATTGTACCAAGTCCCTAACACTATGTACACCTTACACCGGCATACCAACCAAAACCCACGGTGGCCTTCTTCGGCGCATACGGGACGGCCCCTGCTCGATGCCGTATTGTAGCCCCTCTCTAAAAGAAGAGGCTGAGAAGCCTCCGAACTCTAGAGCACACTTTTGCGTCTACGACTGCAGGAAACCGATCACCCGCATTGTCGCCCATCTCATAGTCATTGGAGTAGCTGAGCGAACAGAACCCCACTGTTCGCCCCGCGACTCTCGCTTAGCCCATTTAGGCGCCTCTTACGACAGACAGGGGACGTCGTGGCAAAATTCTTTAGATGCTCCCGGACCACAGGGCACTGCGCTCATCACCCTGAGACATAAGATGTTATGTCTTAGTAGTTACACTGGCTACATTACCCTTCAAACTGAAACATAAGAGTGCATGAACACTGCTGCTTGGCGGTAGAAATAGCCACAGCGGTGATACCTACCCAAGCGGACTCATATTAACTCATATTCGAATTAACTACATTTATAGATATAGGATAATACACTAATCATACAACAAGATGAATATTTCTTTACCAAAATGGAATGACATTAGTTTTTTAATGAGTTATGGAGGTAAGTAATGATTAAATAGCAATTATGACAAGTAAAAAAAAAACACAAAAGATAATAATAGACATGTAATACATTGCATAATAAAATTACACTGGCCTTATATTCATTGTTATTTTAATCGATTTTATACAATTCTTTTTGTAATGGTATTTTATTCAAGGAAATACATTGATCCTGTGGTAACCTATTTTTCAAAACGGAATTGGCAGGAATTTTCTTTATAATATCCACTATCTTCTCAGAAAGGGTTGCCAATTCACGCCATAGGTAAAAAGATTTGAAACGCACTATAGTGTCAATAGTATCGATGGTATTGCAAAAACCATTAGTTTTTACCAAAACCTATCGATATTATCGATTGTTTGGTACTGTCGGGACCTCAGAATATGGATTAAGCATCTTTTTTCTGAGGTCGAGGGCTCCTCTAACCTCTTACCAATTTTACTGTAATCGAATAAAAGTTTGACAGCAGCATCGGTGTTGCATGATATATTGATTCGGTTAACATAAATACTTTGCACAAAATGAATTTTGCACTTTGTAAGCGCAAAATTATTTAGGTTGCAGATTATTTTCATAGTGTACTTTCGTGACATAACTGTCTGTTGTCCTGCGCCATACATCTCAGAAAAAAAGAAGGATTTGAAACTATAAAGCTGATTCATTATTACGTACAATTGTACTTACGACAGAATTCAATGATTTTAATAATTTAAGAAGTGGGTACATAGTTTATGCTTATAAATATATAGGATATTTTAAAATTTCATTTGAAAATATTAGTGTTTTGTTACCAGACAAAACATGTTCCCATAACAAAATATCCTTTATTTCAAGGTAACAAATTTTATGTGATGTAGCAACACTGCACGTACCTTGCTGCCAACATAACGCCATCGGAACTGCAACGGCAACCTGGCAGGGTGTGGGGTAACCAAAAAATAGCGATTGGCGACCGTTCGCCGTTTAGGCTATGCGAATGGAGATCAGTCGCCAATTTAGGCTATCGCGCAAATATGTTGTTTTCGTCGAATTTGAGGACATTTTTAGCTTTGATTGTTCAAGACATGGACTCATATCACCTTACACACGATAATCGGAAAATTGGGTACTTTTTATTAGGTCTTCGCGTCCCCACATAATTGGGCGACTTTAGGATGCTTCGAATATTGGCGAGTTGGGCCAGCATTCATTTCAAATAAGGGACTTTTTTTTGCTCCTTCACCTCCATATACGATGAGGCCAGTGTTCTGGAAGCTACCAATTTTTCGGTATTTATATCAATATTGAGTCTGTCCTACCGAAATACCGAAATGATATGATTTTCTACGATTTTAAGAAAGCCAAAAGACTTTTTTCAGCAATTCCTAGGTTGATATCCCCTTTTTCCTTTATATTTTAGGATTCGTTGGTTAAAATAAAGGATTTTATTGAATATTGCTTGTTTTTTTGCATGTAAAGTCTGTCTCACGAAAGAAGTTCCGCAGACGCGGCGCCACAATCACGCGACATAATGTTGCTAACTTGAAGGCGTTAGACATCCCGAAAATCGAAATCAATAAAAGTTTACGATGCCATTATATTGTAGTGATTATAAAAACGAAAAACAAAAATTTTACAATAATACTGTATTCGCAGAATCTACGTTACGGGGCATTTAGGGTAGGTAGGGGATTTAGGGTTACCGGGACGGGTTAAAATTCTATTTTACTCCTAACATTTTGAATGCTTTGCAGCATTTCATGGTAATGGAGCAAGCTTGTAAAATCTTCAAAACGTCGCATATTAAAAGAAATATTCAAAAAAAGAGGGGGAAACCGAATAACTAGTTTTATTTTAGTATTTTATTTTAGCACAATAGATCGGGAGGTATGATACGAAAGTCAATATATCGGGAGACTACCGACAAAATCGGTAAATCTCCCGATACATCGGGAACTTTTGCAACACCGCACGTAAACAACACCAAAAAAACACAAAATGGCCAAGAACATGGCCGATCTGTGACAGCTGTCATAATTGGTTCCATATATCGCCGCGGGACTTCTTTCGTGAGACCAAAGTGTGAGACAGACTTTACTATAGAATAAAGACTAAAGGAAGTGCTTATTCTGAGACAGCGACTATATAACCCCTAGACTCCTAATGTTCAATATTTCTCTTCAAATTAATTCTGTCAACTACCTGAGGTTTGAGGAAGCGGGGTACTGCATTATGATTGGTCCTTCCAACACCTTATCGCATTATATAACCTTGGAAACATAGGCATAGGGATGGGACGAGTTAAATGAAAACACGATTTTTTATCGATATTACTTTTATGTAATAAAGTTTTATAGTAATATTATTATTATTTATTAAACATATTAACATTTTAACGAAACTATTTATGTTATCAAATGACAGATGGCGCTTAGTAAGTCTCATCGACATTAACAAGAATATTAGATGACTTGTAGGAATAACGCAAAGAATAACTCAAAATAATCGTTATAATCAACAAACAAAATAAAAAATTATCCTAATAACATTTCTGATACCGCTAGTCAAAAATATATCCTTATCATTTTTAAAATGAATTAACTATTACTAATGAACTAACCATTTAAAATAAGAAGCCTGTTAAAATTAAATAGGCCTCAGATAAATTGATTAGTTGAGTATTCGGGCGTTAGTTTCTCTTATTTTTAATTTTATCGATAGAACTATCGACAAATCCTTTTGGTGTATCACTTACTTTTCATGTTAAAAAACAAAACGAAATAGAAAATGTAAAAAGTACTTTCGTCGGAAAGAGATGCAAATATAACAAGATGGCGCGTAAACACCCAGTGGCCAGTCTACGATGAACTCCTTAAAATTTTAAATAAAATGTGATTATGTGTCGTTATTGACTTACCTGTGAAATGTAATGCCATTTTTCTGAAACTTTGAATTATGGCTATTTATACCACACCATTTTATTGTGCATGGGGCCATTACAATAGTTATTTATTCGCAAACACGGAAGTATTTACAGCTCACAGTTGTGGTCGCAACTGACTTGAAGATTTTGAACGGTCAGCTACATTGGATCTATTTGTCAGATGTGTTGCCCGAAGCCGATCGTCTGTTATTAGGAGTCTAGGGGTTATATAGTCGCTGTTCTGAGACTTTACCCATTTTTTCCAATTATCGTACCAGAGACAATTTTTAATAATTTTCCCTGATTGGGAAAGCAAAGGGTTCAAGCCCATACAGCCTCGTCTTAAGTGGTTTTGGTTGTCTTTTTTTTTTTTTATTTCCTACGTACTATGTCGTAGTAAAGCAGTGGCTACCTTACCAAGACTTTATCGAGAAGTTTTGGCGGCGATGAAAAAACACTTGTTTGGCACAGTTATTTCAATTCACTTCATTTGAGCACTTTAATAGAACTATGTTGGATAATATACCACCATAATTATGCAATGTAACACTAAGTATCACCAAAATAATGGATCAAAATAAGAGGACCTCATGACACTTCCAAGTTCCCGGCAAAACTCTCGTACCAGAAACATTTTTTTTTTTTTTTTTTTAATATAATTCTCCCTTACAGGGAAGGCAAAGGGTTCAAGCCCATACAGCCTCGTCTTAAGTGATATCTCTGGTTGTCGTAGTAAAGCAGTGGCTACCTTACCAAGACTTTATCAAGGAGTTTTGGCGGCAACGAAAAAACACTTGATTGACACAGTTATTTCAATTCACTTCATTTGAGCACTTTAATAGAACTATATTGGATAATTTACCACCACAATTAAGCAATATAACACTAAGTATCACCAAAATAATGAATTAAAACAAAAGCACCTCATGACACTTTCACGTTCCCGCCAAAACTCCTCGTACCAGAAACAAATAAACAAGATATCGTACCTAGTGTCAACTGTCATTTTGTTTCGTTCTTTCTAGTCCAAAGAGATTAAGAGAGTCTGTCGAAGAGCATTATAACAAGAATGTTATACCCATATGGATTTTTCATTCCGTTTAACAAACTGAAGAATAAAATGTGACGTCACTGCTATCTGCTGTCTCTCTCTTTAGAGTGACAAAGGTTTATTTTCAAAACCAGGACGTAACATAATTAACTGTCCATAATAATATGATATGATATAATATGGCTGCCTCGGTGGCGTAGTTGTATTATGGTACGACTGCAATGCTGAAATCTCGGGTTCGATCCCCGGGTTAGTCGGGTCGGGCAAAGTGATTATTTTCCATTCAGTATCAGCTCGGAGTCTGGAATTTGTACACGATAAGGCGATAGGCTCGCCCCCTATCACAGCATGGAACGGAATAACGGCAAAAAGTGGGTGCACTAATTGCACCTCTGTCTACCCGGGGGATAAGAGGCGTGAATGTGTGAGTGTGTAATAATATGATATCGCACCATAATATTTATTTTTATCTTTATAAAGTAATGCGGTTTAAATTAATTATGAAAACCAACTACAGCGGCTAGTAATAGTTGATATTTAAAAAATATAATTTGAGTTAGAAAGTTTATTCCAAACAAAATTGGCATATTTACATACTTTTTTGGTATGTGTAGTTCGGAACTACTAGTTCCACTTACATAAAAAAAATACCTCACCACGCGGTGGTGAATTCAGTGGCGGCCTTGGAGGAGGGGGGCGAACCAGGCAACCGCCTGGGGCCTCGCAGTCACAGGGGCATCTTGCAGCTCCTTGGGGGCCCGTTTTTTGGCACCTTACCTACAAAGCTGTTAAAAAAATTATTTGCTTCGCACGGGGCCCCGCGTGCTTTTTTTTTGCTCGGCACACAGCCTCACATTGTATATGTTTTACTTTCCCCCGCGACTGGATATGTTCACGTTGTTTGCCGGCCTTTATAACCAATTATGGAGACTGTAAGGTTAGACAGAAAAACATTGGGATATTTAAAAATGAAAACTACAGTTATTGTTAAATTTAAATATAATAAAAAAAAATAAAAAACATACTCATAAAATTTTGAAATATTACGAATATCTATTTTGTGTGATTTTACAATTTTTGCGAGTATTCTGCGAACTTATTTTCTGTAATTATCCATAATAATACATATTGTGTTTTAGAGATATTCTGCTATGTGTAAACTATTAATTGAGTAAAAATTAATCAAAGCTTCCGGAAACAATAATGTTAAGTATTGTGAATAACGGTTGAGTAAAAATATTAATCAATACTTCCGGAAACAATATATTATCATATTAATTAAATAAAAAGTTTAATATTGTAATAGTAAATTTACTACATTTATAATGTTTATTACAAAATCATTTGGTCATTTTAGTTCAACAACAGTCCATCAATTGATTAAAAATTTACGAACGACCTCCGCCTTGTAGTCTATATATATTCTGTCAATTGACTAGAAGAGACAGAAGCTTCTCAACCGTGAAACTGAGAGGTAGTGTTCGAAGACCTAATTATATTTACTGGGAAAAGAATATAATAAAGGAAAGAGTGAACTTTGGTGTGTTATTTTTTTTCAATTCAGAAGCGGGATGAGCGCACGTAAGTTATTATTGTTGTTATTTTATCTCAAGATATACTAGTTATATAAAAACAAGTAATTTAATGTGTAGGGTTTTGATTCAGCAATAATTGTATAGTGTACCCATACACTATACGTGTAATAGATACTACATTAACTAGCAAAATATGTCATCATTATAATATTACATTATTATGTGTACCTTTTGTCACCTATTGTTGCATTTAAATAAGTATGAGAAATGTAACCTACTCCTAGTTTACTAGATTCTATGAAAACATAATGAGACAGTATATTAGTAGTTATTTGCGTCTTATCATCATTTTATTTCAACGATTAATACACCAGGTTAATACATATATACACATTAATACAAGAGTTCATAATTTTTCTTCGGAAATAATACCCTCATACTAACAAATCTGAAAACAACTTCCATTATGTACAAATTGGATCTTAGCCACTTGCTATATTGGGATTTAACATTGTGATCAAAAAAATATATTATGATTCACGACCACAGTATCATGATATGACGTAATAAAATTTTCTGGAAGTTAATAAATACAAAATTTAAAACACAATTCAAGAATAGTTCTGTCCGTTTATTTTTGTTATTCAGGTCAACACAAAATGGACAGGATGGATGAAAGACTGCAGCCTCCATCGAGGTCACAATCTCCGATATTATGTCGACGAAGTGGTCACCGCCTTGAGACACCAAGCAGGAGCCGGAGCCGACATCGCCGGAGCTATGAGTGTTCCAATCGTAGCCGCAGATCCAGGTCAAAAGCTCGTAGCCGAGACAGGGATCGGCGGATCAGAATAAGTCGCAGCTCCAGGTCAAGATCGAGGTATCGCAACCGAAGATTGCCAACGGCAAACAACAGTCTGAACGTGGAAAGACGAAGCACAGCACAGCGCGATTGCAGCCAAAGGTCGCGTTCCTCAATTAGGAACGTCGGTGGCCAAGAGTCGGATATATTATCCAAATTTACTGAACTTCTCGATACCGTTGCAAATAGAGGACGTGAAAAATTAAGTAACTATAACGTGGTACCGGAATTCGATCCTTCTTCTAAAAACCAAAACATTACAAGTTGGATTCACAAAGTCAATGAAATTGCTAATATATACAGTTGGTCTGATAGACAGATCATCCACAACACTATACCTAAACTCGTTGGAAATGCAAAACGATGGTATGAAGGACTTACTACCATTAACTATGATTGGAATGAGTGGCAAGAAAAACTCAAAGCGGCTTTTCCGGCGGACGAAAACTATGGGCAAATGCTCACGGACATGCTTGATAGACGGGCTAAATTCGGAGAATCTTTAGAAGATTACTATTACGAGAAAATTGCATTACTGAATAGATGCGAGATTAAAGGGAAGAGAGCGGTGGAATGCATAATATTCGGTATAGATGATAGATCGGTAAGATTAGGGGCTGAGGCAGCACAGTTTCAAGATCCGGATAAGCTTTTGGCGTATCTACGAAACGCAAAAAGTATAATTAGGCGTGTTGAACCACACAGGCCAATAGCAAAGAAAATACAAAATAAAGATTATAAAACATCTATAAGTACCAAAACTAATAACGTTAGGTGTTACAATTGTAAAGAAGAGGGCCATGTAATGAGCAAATGCCATAAGCCGATAAAAAAATGTACGAACTGTTCTTTAATAGGCCACGAAACTAATGAGTGCTATCGTAAAAAGGAGGAGCTAAAAACGGTTCTAGAAATATCTGTTGCTAATTCTGAATCGAATGATAAATATGTACAATTTGTGAAAGTAGACGGTCATGAAAAACTCTGCTATATAGATTTAGGCAGCGAATGCACTCTCATTAGACACAGCGATGCTATAGAATTGTTTAAGGACTGGGATACTTCAAGTCAAGTGGCCATGAAAGGATTCGGTGGATCAATAGTTCACTCAATTGGAAGTTATTCCGCTGTTGTAGAAATTCAAGGTGTTTCTGTCGTAGTAAAGATAATTATAGTTCCTGATCATATCTTAAAGTACTCATTGCTAATTGGTCAGTCGTTCACTGAAGCACAAGGAATTAAAATCATTAAAACAGAAGATGAACTCGTGATCAGTAGAGAGAATAAAGAGTACTACTTAATAAAACTTTTCGTACAGGAATATTGCTCCATAAAACCAGGAGTTTCTATCGTAGAAGTCTATTCATCACACGGGATAACCGGCTCAATATTCGTTTTTGAAAGTTATAGATCCATTCCTAATCATGAACATACAATAGAGGGAGGTGTGTATTCTATGGATAATGGCAAAGGTGTATTGTTGATTGATAATATTTCCTCAAATGTTGTTAACTATAACAAAGATCAGTTAATAGCCAGAGGGCAGGTCCTACAAGGGCAGGTATCGCAATGCCCCAACATAAATAAGATTGATATTGTTAGCAAACTTAGCCCTTTCAATTTGAATGATTTATGTCTGGATGATAGTCTAAAACCAGATGAGAAATTAGAACTACTAAAAGTAATAAATTCTTTTAGGCCGTGTTTTGCTACTAAGTTGTCTGAATTAGGATGCACCAATATAGAAAAAATGAAGATAGATTTAATGGATCCACAACCGGTAGTTTACAGACCGTACAGGCTGTCGCACAACGAAAAGCAGGAAGTTAGGTGTATGACCGATGAATTACTACAATGTGGTATTATAAGAGAATCTTGTTCGCCTTTTGCAAGTCCAATAATATTGGTGCAGAAAAAGAATGGTGAAAAACGTCTTTGCATAGACTACCGGGCATTGAACAGAAAAACAATCAGACAACATTACCCTTTGCCAAGAATAGAAGATCAAATGGATCGATTGGCGGGTTTTAAACTTTATACGACTTTAGATCTTGCGTCCGGGTATTATCAGATAGAACTATCCGAATGTGACAAAGAGAAAACTGCTTTTGTCACGCCTGACGGCCAGTTTGAATTCAACCGAATGCCGTTCGGTCTAACAAATGCCCCGGCTGTTTTTCAGCGGACAATCAATAAGGTCCTGAATAATTTAAGATTTGATACAGTAGTTGTATACATGGATGACGTACTGGTTCCTTCAGTCTCCTTTAAAGATGGTTTGGCTAAACTTCAAAAGGTCTTCGATAAATTATGTGATGCTGGTTTAACTTTAAAGCTTTCTAAATGTAAATTCTTTCATTCACAAATTGAATTTCTTGGTTTTGAAGTATCTGGTTATGGAATTAGACCTGGTAAAGCAAAAATAGATGCCGTAGATAGGTTCCCTACCCCTAAAGACGTTCATAACGTGAGGCAATTTTTAGGGTTAGCCAGTTTTTTCAGACGGTTTATTAAAGATTTTGCACTAATTGCGCGACCGTTGACCCAACTACTTAAGAAGAATACATCATGGACATGGGATAAGGAACAAGAAAATTCGTTCCTACAATTAAAAGCTAAATTAATATCTCGTCCAGTTCTAACATTATATGACCCTAATGCAGTTACTGAATTGCATACTGATGCAAGTAAACATGGGGTAGGCGGCATGCTCTTACAGCGACAAAAAGATAATAGTATGAAAGCAGTAGCTTATTTTAGCAGACGTACTTCACCAGAAGAACAGTACTTCTCGTCATACGAGTTGGAAACATTAGCAGTAGTAAATAGTCTGACAAAATTTCGATCTTACCTAATAGGAGTAGAATTTACAATAGTCACAGATTGTAATTCTCTGCGAGCCACTTTTACTAAAAGAGATATGATCCCCCGTGTTGCTCGCTGGTGGAGTATGATCCAAGAATTCGATTTTAATATTACATACAAACCAGGGTCCTCTATGAGTCATGTAGACGCATTAAGCCGAAACCCTGTTCAAGACAATGCACTAAGTACAGAACCAGCAGATTTACAGGTTTATCACATAACGTTGGATTGGTTAGCCACTGTGCAAATGAATGATGACGAAACACAAAGAATAAAACGAATCTTGACCGATGAGAAGTCTGATACAGTTAAATATATGAAACAAAACTTTGCGTTGAAACAGGGGTTAGTTTATAAGAAAACCGATGAAGGTCTCAGGTGGTATGTGCCGAAGGGGGTTCGATGGCAAGTCTTACGTTTTTGCCATGATGACATTGGTCATTTTTCGTATGAAAAGACTCTGGATAAAATCAAAGCTAATTACTGGTTCCCAAAAATTACTAAGATCGTTAAGAAATACTGCCAAGCTTGTATTCAGTGTGCTCATGGGAAGGTGCCAGGTGGTAAGAAATCCGGATTTCTGCATCCGATTCCAAAAATATCTGAACCTTTTCACACTTTACATGCCGACCATTTAGGCCCCTTTAATCAAAGTAAGAAACATAACAAATACATTTTAGGTATCATTGATGCCTTCACTAAATTTATTATATTAAAACCAGTTAAGAACACAAAAACGAACACTACTATTTCTGTTTTTAAAGAATATTTTAGTTTGTTTGGCGTTCCAACTAGAATTATTACGGATAGGGGTACGACGTTTACAAGCTCCAAGTTTAAAAATTTTTTTGTCAGAAAAGGGCATTAGACATGTCTTAAATGCTGTTTCTACCCCTCGCGCAAATGGTCAAATAGAACGTTATAATAGAACGATATTAGACTCTTTAACTTCTATAATTCACGGCAAAGATGAAAGATTGTGGGACGAGTACTTGCTTCAAGTACAATGGGGGCTTAACAATACAATCAACAGATCATTAGGTAAAACGCCCGCTCAGTTGTTATTCGGATTACGGCTCAAGGGACCAGCAGAAAGTGCTTTATCTAAGGCAATTCCAGAGTGTGAAAATGGGATTACTGGTACCACCATCTCTTATAGCAGTATTATTATAATCTTACTTAGAAATTTCATACCATGACGAGCTTAAAACAAGCTTAAAACCATCATGTTTTATCTAGCAGTTTTGTGTGACGTCATCGCAAATCATTCATTCTAACCGTACCATGAAGTGTCTTTTGACAGTAAGTAATATTGTTTTTATGTCAAATTTTGCAGTCTTAAAAAAGTTGCTCCTTCACAACTTTTTTAACATTATTATTCGATTTTCTTTGATTTATTGTATGAAAAGTAATTAAAAACAGTTACGTAACTATTTTTAATATTAATAATATGTGTTATAATGGTATCTCGTCCAAAAAGGGCTCAATAATATTATATATGTGATGTGTTTTAGATGGCCAATGAATTCGAAATGTTCGAATTTCTAGAAGCTGATAATTCTACCCGTAACTCGGCGAACAGGCTAAGACGAAGGCGATTGCGAGAGGAATGTTATCCCTTCAACCTAGACGAGTCCGAGTTTATTGGTAGATATCGACTGACAAAGGAACTCGCGCAAAATCTTTGCAAAGAATTGAGGCCTTTGTTTAATAAACCTAGAAGATCCACAGATTTGTCTGTAGAATCAAAGGTAACTATGTTATTCACGTACACACATGCTTTAATAATATCTTATAATTACTTAATGGGCATCAAAGTTAAGGATTTTTAACATATTATGTACCTATTGATGTTTTCTAAAAAACCTTATGCACATTTATAGGTACTAACTGCTCTATCTTTTTACGCGACGGGCTCCTACCAACGTCCAGTGGGCCAGCAAGAAGGTCACTTCTTAGCCCAACAAACAGTTTCCTCGGTGATTGCTCAAGTTACTGCCTGTCTGAACTCCATTGAATTGAGGCAAAAATATATACACTTTCCTTCAACTGACCAAGAACGTAACAGAATAAAAGCAGAGTAAGTAATATACCAGTAATTGATTTTAGTAATAGTTATTTGATAGTAAATTATTTTTAGACCTCTTTATAATAATATGTAATTAGTATACATTTAACCCTAGAATATTTTTTTTGATATTTGACTAGACATTGTTGTGCAGTACCAGTTTCTACCTTAGTTTGCATCTGCTTGAGATAATGATTAAAAGATACAAAGATAAGATAGTAATTTATTTTTTTATTTTTATTTTATTAGGGAAACAAAGTGTTAATATAAAGTTAAAGCAACTAACACACAATGCATATTTAAAGTATACAAAATTAAAATTAACACAATTTACATGTTTCCACAAGTACACTACTATACAGTTTAATTTATGACCTATTACATCCAACTGAATAATAGTCGCCAAGCATTATGGGTAATATAAAATTGCCTCATGATAATTTTATCTACAATTTATCAAATAAGTTATATTACACACAAATGTTTTTGACCATTTCAGATTCTACAATAAATTTCAAATGCCTGGGGTCTTAGGGTGTATAGACTGTACCCAAGTGGCCATAGTAAGACCTGTGGTCCATGAAGAGCGCTATTATTGTCGCAAGCATTACCATTCATTGAATGTTCAAGTGGTAAGTCATTTGTAAAAATAAATTATGAAGGTTACTCTATATATTTAAGTCTGTGATATACCTTTGAATGTTCAGAAATGACTGAATTGATGTTAATGCAACTTTTGTTAATAGAAAAATGCTCAAGTTATCCCTTAATACCTAATAGCTGTTTATTATTATAGTATAACATAGTAATGCATACTCAAAAGACAATGTTCAATAAAATAAGGTTAATAATTTAAAGAATATATTGTTTAAAAGTCTTGTTATTACAAAAAACAAGAAACAATTATGGGAACAATACTTCAGTCTCATTTTATTCTTTCAGATTTGTGATGCAAACATGCAAATTATGAGTGTAGATGCAAGTCATGGTTGTGCTACTCATGACTCCTTTATATGGTCTCATCATCCACTTAGAAGACACTTGGAAGATCTAAGCAACAATGGAAATATTTGGTTTCTAGGTATGACTTAGACTTTGTTTCTACACAAAAATTTCTTGACTTTAATATTAGTCTTTTTGAAATTTCTTATGATTTTTTGTCTTGCTCAATAATGATTAATTAATAATATTTTATAATTTTCAGGTGATTCTGGGTATCCACTAAGGAAAACCATGATGGCATGTTTTCGTTGCTTACTTGTACACAGAGTCTTGCACTACGCACCTGATGTGGCAGGATCTATTGTTAATGCTTGTGTAATATTACACAACATTTGCAATAGAGCTAACACTCCTTTGGTGCAATTGAGCAACGAAGAACAGAACCAAGAAGTCCAATTACAACTCAATAATACAAGTGAAACAACCGTTCAGCACACACGCAGCAGCAATGTCGCCTTGCAGCAGGGCAGCGCTGCACGAAGGACGCTCATTCAGGAGCTCTGGACAAGGCGGCATCTATAGATGTCAAAATTCTGAAAAGAGGGTGCATTATATTATTTCACATCATTTTTACATCATATTTTTTAAGAAATAAAGTTATATTATACCTTTCAATATTACCCAATTTATTATTTATGCCCACTATACCCTCTCCAATCACCTCCAAAGCTCGAGCACTTTTAACTGCAGCTTCGGCTTTGTCTTGGGATGATTGGACGAGGGCACGCCTGGCAGCCTCTTGTGACATATTATGCTGTACTCTCCTGTGGCGACGCCGGTTGTGAGTCATTGTCCCCGCCACTGTTAGTGGCTGAGAGAGTGAAGGAGGACCTGTGTGCAGAAGTCGACGGCGTGGCGACCGTCGTGGCGTTGCTTGTGCTGATGATGTTGATATAGGCTCTGCAGATGGTGAAGGTGTCCGGCATGGAGAGAGGGCTAGTGCTGTACCACCGGACACCTCTTGGAATGGGATAACTACAGCATCAGGCAATATCTCTAGGTGGGATGGGGATTCTCCAACATCATCAGCTTTTTCTGCATGCTGTTAATGTAGAAAAAAATTATAATTAATTATGTGTCAGCAAAATTAAGAATTAATTTATCTAAATGCTTAATGTTTTTAACACTTACTTCTATGAAAGGTTCCACTAATACACCAGGCAACCCTTGACCATAATCATCCCCAAGTAATTGCAGAAATTTATTTTCTATATGTGTCAAGGGTAACTCGGCACATGGTCCTCCTCCAGTCCTTGACTGGGATGAACGTATAGCTGCCACTCGCTTTTTTAATTTTGCTTTATAGTCCACCCAGTACTGAAAAATTTATGGGTAGGGTTTAGTATACACACAAAACAACTACAAGAAATTTATCATTTAAATGTTAAGTATGTAAATGCATACATATTTGCACATACATGAATAGCTATTTTTTATTCAAGACAGTCTAAGAGTAAACTCTAGTAGATCACCACACACATAGTTAGGTACTAGTAATATTAGGATCCATTAATAAAAGTAAGTAGTTACTTTAGACCAGCCTTTCCAATCTTTGTATGTGCCTTCGCCTTGAGAGTTTAAGATCCCTGCAATCTCGGTCCACTTTTGTTTAGAATACTCCTTTGCCTGCAGGGATCGATTGAAGGCCTTAGCAATTTCTGTGTGAGAATTTAAATACTCCCACAATAAGTCGAGCTGTTGCCCCGAAACTCTCCGAACTCTAACACTGCAAAAAAAATTAAGCCACTTGAAAAAATAAACCACTTGAAATTCCAGCGTCGCGTCGAGTTCTCATGATTGTATGATTTCATTGTTTTATTGGTATTTTCTTCAATTTTTAGACATTATAGTATATTACGTCATATTCACTGTAATTATTTAATTACATAAATAATACTGTAATCAAATATATAATAGTGATCATCAAAATGCGGTCAAAATATTGTAATGCGTTAGTTACTTCATTGTTCTATCCTTAAAGCATTAAAACACATTATACTCACTCGCTGCTTGACATGATATCGAGAATTCCAAATTAAAACACTGCTCAACTTTAATAAATATATTATTGCACCACTGCCACTTAGGAAAACTTTTAAACTGCAAGCGCGAACTCAAAGAGTTATAAACAAACTTGCGCCTAATGACATTTGTAAACCGTTCCGTTCTCGTTGCAGTCACGAAAAAATACGCCTGAATTTGTAAATTTCTGCTTAAAGAAGCAAAAAGTTAATTTAACACTATGTAATTTATTTTTTTTAAACATAAGGCACTTATAAAACGAAGACAAAATTATATAATTTTGACTTCAACATACATAAAAGTTATTCGCTATATGCGTGACTTGGAACGTAAATAAAAAAAAAATGCCGTCTTTAACTATCATTCGTTCTTTTACATCACTACGCAGGAGTAAAACATTATTGTTTCAATATTGCTTTATAAGCTCATAGTACGAATCTGAGTAATATTACTTTAAGCTTGAAATAAAACGTTCCTGCGATATGATGGTTTAGTAAAAGATGGTGGTAGGGCCCCAGGAATTAGAAACAAAACGTTAGAAAGAATAAAGTTAATCCAAGAAAAACAAAAGCAGAAGTTCGATAAATTAAGGATTCCTCCACGTCAGTTCAGGATAGGACAACTGGTAAGAGTTGAAAGAGAAGTGAGTGAGAAAGGTAAGAGTAAGAAGTTAGTAGCCAAATGTTTGGGTCCCTATCGTATTACCAAAGTGTTGCCGAATGACCGCTATGAGATTGAGGATACACCGGTTACTAAAAGAAAAGGTAAACAAAAATACGTGGGTGTATTCTCAGTCGATAAGATTCACCCATGGCTAGTATATCAACCAGTGGATGAAATAGAGGACTGGTATGATGATAATATAGATAAAGACGATATGGATAAGGACAATGTGGATAAAGATGGTATAGATAAAAATGATATGGATAATGATGATATGGGTAATGATATGGGTAATGATGATGTGGATAATGATGATGTGGATAATGATGATGTGGATAATGATGATGTGGATAATGATGTGGATAATGATGATGTGGATAATGATGATATGGATAATGATGATGTGGATAATGATGATATATAGTATGATGTGGATAATGATGACATTGATAAAGAGTGACGCTGTAGTGTAGTATTAGTTCACAAATAGTATTCGATCGAATGTAGCTAGCAGCTTAGCTTAGCTCGTGAGAACATTTGATTATTTTTTTTTGTATGGTATAGGAAGACATGATAGTGTCTTAGTATGGTAGTATGGTATAGGAAGACATGATAGTGTCTTAGTATGGTAGTATGGTATAGGAAGACATGATAGTGTCTTAGTATGGTAGTATGGTATAGGAAGACATGATAGTGTCTTAGTATGGTAGTATGGTATAGGAAGACATGATAGTGTCTTAGTATGGTAGTATGGTATAGGAAGACATGATAGTGTCTTAGTATGGTAGTATGGTATAGGAAGACATGATAGTGTCTTAGTATGGTATAGGAAGACATAATAGTGTCTTAGTATGGTAGTATGGTACAGGAAGATACATCAGTGTTATAGTATGGTCTAAGAAAAAAAAAATTAAAAAAAAATGGTTTTATATAGTTTAAGATCTATTATAAGTAAAAATTTTGTTATTGTAAAAAAATACGTGACAGCTAAGAAGAAATAACTGAAATTGTATAAAAAGTGATTGATAATTATTCATATGTTTTTTTTTGTACTCGAAAATTGTATCGCGAGGTCGCGACTTTTTAGTCAGGATGGACGAATGTAAACTATTAATTGAGTAAAAATTAATCAAAGCTTCCGGAAACAATAATGTTAAGTATTGTGAATAACGGTTGAGTAAAAATATTAATCAATACTTCCGGAAACAATATATTATCATATTAATTAAATAAAAAGTTTAATATTGTAATAGTAAATTTACTACATTTATAATGTTTATTACAAAATCATTTGGTCATTTTGGTTCAACAACAGTCCATCAATTGATTAAAAATTTACGAACGACCTCCGCCTTGTAGTCTATATATATTCTGTCAATTGACTAGAAGAGACAGAAGCTTCTCAACCGTGAAACTGAGAGGTAGTGTTCGAAGACCTAATTATATTTACTGGGAAAAGAATATAATAAAGGAAAGAGTGAACTTTGGTGTGTTATTTTTCTTCATATGAGTTGTGTAATTCACGGTTGCAGAATTATTTGCAATCCAACATCTAGTGTGAAATTCCATAGGTAAGTTGATTGTAAACAAAGTTGTGTAGATATTTATAGCAAAAGTAATAAACACGTGGATGTTTTACAAAATACAATACCAAATAAATTCTTGTTTGAGAACCATGGAATTAAAAATTAACGCTACATTCTGCGGGTGAGGTTTCGTCCTTAAATTTATTTTTAATATTCTAAAACTTCTGTGAAGAAGCCAACAAAACAATTAAAGTTTGCTAAAGATCACCATAATGTGCTCTCTTTCGGCAAATATATCTTTGAATTTATAAAACAAAAATGTTTTCGGCGACTAAAAGTGTAATGTTAAAGCAAAAGTCTTTATGTCATCACTATATGTAATTTTTCTTTGCTTGCTACTTGGAATATACTTTTAAAAAAATATCAAATATTAGCAAAATTTCACTGCAAAATATTTTCAATTTCAGACTGTATAATCATGAACAACTTTAATAAGAAATAACTTGTAATTAATTTTCTTCTTTTATCTCTTCATCTTCTGCTGCAATACTTTCTTTTATTTCTTTAAACTTATTTCACTGGATGTCTTCACATTAACTGATATATTGAAATCTTTCAAGTCTTGACGTTTCAATGGTGGTTCATATTCATTTCGCTGACATGTAATGTAAAAAGTAAATATCAATCAATAATAATATACTTAAGTACCTATACATTTTAGACAGAGGCAGAGGTGCCATTTAGTACACTCAGATATCACCCAATGTACCGCCGTTATAAAATTTGGTGGGTCGCAAGCTTAATGCCCTATCCTACTAATCTTATTATATTATAAAGGCGAAAGTTTGTAAGAATGTCTGGATGTATGGATGTTTTTTTCATGCAAAAACTACTGAACGGATTTCGATGAAATATGGCACACGGGTAGATCATGTCCTGGATTAGCACATAGGCTACTTTTCATCCCAGTAAAATATAAACAGTGACTTTATGCCGGAAAAACACATTCACGCGGGCGGAGCCGCGGGCAAAAGCTAGTAAATAATAAAGTCTAAGTGGATCATAATTATACCAGTGAAATGATAAAAAATAATATACTTACAGCATGAGTTTCTGGTAATAAATAATTATTTTTGACATCTACTGCCATATTCCGAGAAGTAGAAGACACATTATCACATTCAGAATCATAATCTTCTGTCTTGTTGACTAGTAATTCTTGCAGACATCAAATTGACCTTTTAATGGTATTTATATTTAACCACGTTTTTGCTTATCTAGATCTTTAAGAAATCTGTAAAGAGAAATACAAACTCGATTTTATTTTAAATAAAAGTTTCAATAAATCAATGCTGGATACACTGAGAACTCGATTGTAACTGTTGATCCTCAGTTTTTATTTACGATGATTATTTAAAGATTAATAAGCTTTATAATATTCATTAGTAAGGCGGCTAGTATTACAAATACTCTAGCACCATTGTCAAACCGGTCCACCAAAGCTTACACCATGGTCACCCTAGCCTCTTGTTTATATACACTATTTACAATACAAAAAATCACATTTAACATTACGTTAATATGAAAAAAGTAGTCATATATAAAGCAAATCACATTAAGCGATATTTTTCTACTGTTCATTTATAAAATATTCACGTATTTTATTACGATTCGTATAAATATTGATAAAATTATAATATGTACACAATATTGATGACAATGAACTTACCTGTAGAATTTCACACTAAATGATGGATACCAAATATTTCTGCAACCGTGAACTACACAATTCACTTAAAATATCACTAAAACACACTTATTATTGTAGATAATTACGGAGAAAATTTCGAAGTGAACATTTATTTGACAACTATATTGACATCGAACTTAACGTTTTATAACAGTGTTGCCGAAGTATGTATTCGCAATTACCAATTAGATGAGGAAATTTTTTAAACTAAAATGTTAATAAGGATAAAAAACCTTAAGGATATCTTATTCAACAAGAATAATTCTGAAATGAAAATAGTACTTATATCATTATATAAGATATGTTGGAAATATTTATATATACATGATTGAGACGACAATAACGGTATTGATATTTCTTTATGGGTAGGGAAATAATCCGTAAGCTTTGGCAACATAGGTTAAAGAGTGAGTGAGATAGAATACAACACAAAAGGTAATTTTTTTGTCTTCACAAAAATGTGTGTACCGCTCTCTCCATTAGATAATATTATAAACTTCTTGATTATAATACTAGGGAAAGAGTCTGTTTTTCATTCACAAACATGAGACATACGTGATACGATACGTTTTATAATCTTTATTCTTAATAATTTGTTAGTACTTACGGCTGTATTGAAAGTTTCGGCGGGAACGTAAAAGTGTCATGAGGTGCTCTTGTTTTAATTCATTATTTTGGTGATACATAATGTTATATTGCATAATTATGGTGGTATATTATCCAATATAGTTCTATTAAAGTGCTCAAATGAAGTGAATTGAAATAATTGTGGCAATCAAGTGTTTTTTCGTTGCCGCCAAAACTCCTTGATAAAGTCTTGGTAAGGTAGCCACTGCTTTACTACGACAACCAGAGATATCACTTAAGACGAGGCTGTATGGGCTTGAACCCTTTGCCGTCCCTGTAAGCGACAATTATAAAAAAAAAATTACGGCTGTATTTTTTATTTTACAATTTTGAGGTGATTTATAATAAGTTTTATACAACTACAACGAAAACCATTTCTGTTTGTTACTTTATTATGAGCTTTATAATAATTTAGTTCCAATGGAAGTTACCAGCGACATTATATTTCGAAAATGATAATTGTTTAATATTTCTGGTGCATACGTTTAGGTAGTAGCCGGTACATAGCAAAATGTTACCATTTATGATGAAGATGTTATTTTGGGTTGTGATGGTGTGTGCTGTTAGCGTTAAAGATGCCCATGCTCGCCGAGCATACGACAATGGGTCGAGGGATAAAGTGTATTGGGATGCCAGCGAATGTGCTTTGTATCACAAATTGTGTTCGCAATTGGATGATAACTTCGCACTCATATCGTGCGCGCTCAATGCGTCGTATAACAAGACGCAGATCCCGTTTACTTGTCAACAGAAACTGTGGGCACATCAAGTGGATCTTATTGACGACTCATTTCTGTATAAGAAACTCAGAGAGCCATGTAAGGAAGATTCTGTAATATCAAATTGTCTGGGCCCTACAGATTACACTATAGACTGCATATTGAAGAAAAAGCCAAGTGCTGTTGACAAAAATTGTTATAGAATGATAAATAAAATTGAATCTCTTTTATTTAATGATTGGCAAATTACAGCTAATTTTATCATGAAATGTTATACTGATGTTAAAGATCATAATTGTGGTAGAATATCACCTGATCCAAAAAGCTTGTCTCAGACAGAAACATTGAAGTGCTTACAAAACTATGAACAGTCCCTTAGCTCCAATTGTCAAGCTGAAATAACTGCTTTAAATGAGATGAAATACAGCACTCTGCAGTTAGATAAGATTGTTTTCGCTGCATGCAATTTGGAACAAAAGAGTTTTTGTCCTGATGAAATTCCAGGCTCTTGGTTGATGTACAAATGCCTGTTGAGACATAAATATGAAAATGGTGTGTATTATTACCTTAAAGTTTTATGAGTGTTTCTTTGGTCATATAGTTATGATGTGCTAATCCCTTAATTTACAGGTATGAGGAAGAAATGTCAGGATCAACTATTCTATGATCAAAGAAACATAGCAATGAACTATAAAATGAGTAGAGGCATGGTAAAGTCTTGCAAAGAAGACATCAGGAAATATCGTTGTAGAAAAGGAGTTGTTGATGACAAAGATGTGAGACTTGCACAAATTTTATTATGTTTAGAAAATGTTTCCAGAAATGAAAGCACAAAAATTTCCCCAGAATGTACTGCAGAAATTAATGATCATAGGAAAATGTTAATGGATGATTACAGACTTTCACCTGAGCTGATGCAAAATTGTGCTAATGATATAACTACATTATGTAGAGGCATTGAGGCTGGTGGAAAGACCATACATTGTTTGATGGAACATGCTAGGCCAAGAAGGAAAAAAGAAAAGAGAATAAGTATGTTGTGTCAAAAATCTTTAGAAATCTTAGTACAAGAGGCAGATCCTGGTGAAGATTGGAGAGTTGATCCCATCTTACAGAAGGCATGCAAGCCTGTTGTAGATGCAGCCTGTAGAGAAGTTGATGGTGGCAATGGTAGAGTAATGTCATGTCTAATGGAAAAATTGGGAACTGATTCCATGAACACAGAATGTGAAACAGCATTATTGCAAATCCAGTATTTTGTATCTCGTGACTTTAAACTAGATCCTCAATTGTACAAAGCATGTAAATATGATGCTGTTACTGTTTGTAAAGCCAAACTTCAGTGGGCTGATGCAAACGAACAACAATCAGACAAAGATCCTTTGATATTCCCTTGTTTATATAATTATGCTTATAATTCTGAACTAAAAGGAAAATTAAAACCTGCATGTGAACAGCAGGTAAAGAGAGTAATGAGGCAAAGAGCTGTTAGTGTGGACTTATTACCTGAGATAGAGGATGCTTGTATGGATGATTTAGCTAATCTTTGCCTGGATACCACAGGCAAAGGAGAGGAAATATCATGCCTTCAGAGTAAAATCAAAGATCTATCAGCCAAGTGTAAAGAAATAGTTACTAATTTTACTGAAACACAAAGTGATCACATAGAATTAAATGCAGTTGTTAATTTAAACTGCAGAGTTCCTATAGAGAGGCTATGCTCTTCTGAGCTCCAAAGTAAAAGAGATGAAGATGATATTATGGAATGCTTAATTGCACATAAAAATGAACCAGAAATTAAATCTAATTTAAAATGCAGAGCTGCAATTGAACATGAACAGTTGATAGCACTAAAAAATTACAGATTTACAAGGAAATTTAAAAATGCATGTAAGTCATATGTAGTCAGATTCTGTCCAAAAGCTCAAACTAAAGGTCAAGTTGTAGCATGTTTAAGTGAAATTGTACGAAATGATACCATAACACGAAGGAAGCATACAATTGTCAAAGAGTGTCGACAACAGTTAAGAAGTCAGTTATTCCAACAAAAAGAAAGTATCGATTTAGATCCAGACTTAAAAGAAGCTTGCAAATTCGATTTAGATGCATACTGTTCCACAATTCCTCATGGTGAATCGGCTGCTTTGGAATGCCTCCAAACAGCTAAAGGCAAATTGACAGATGGTTGCAGGAAAGCCTTATTTATAGTCAGAAAGCAAGAATTTACAGACAGTGCCATCGATTATCATTTGGTGACAACTTGTAGTGACATGATAGACTTATATTGTCACAAAACAGAACCATCTAAAATATTTGATTGTTTAAAGGTATTTACTGCCATTTCTCCAAGGAATATTTAGGGCAAGTATTTAAGAATTTTAGTGGCATGTATATATTATTTTTCCAGAGTCACCGGCAAGAAATTGACTTTGAAAATAAATGCAAAGTTGTTGTAGTGAACCGGATGATTGAACAGAACACTGATTATAGATTTAACATCAATTTGATAAATGCTTGCAAAAATGATATTAGTAAATTCTGTTCAGATGTGCTTGGTATGTATTCAGTAATTTATTTAATATTTTTCCTTGTAAAGACTTCGTAATGAAACTAATTATAGAATTAAATCCAGATACTACATATTTACCCTAGTTACATTAATGATTAAGATGGCTCACAGTCACTCAGTGAGCTATGGAGAGGGCCATGCTAGGTTTGTCTCTACACAATCGAATCAGAAGTGGGGAGATCTGTAGAAGAACGAAAGTCACTGACAGCCCAGCAAATTAGCAAGCTGAAGTGGCAATGGGCAGGGCACATAGTTCGAAGAAGTGACGGAAGATGGCACAAAAAACTTCTTGAGTGGAGGTCATGTACTGGCAAGCGCAACATCGGCCGTCCACCTGCAAGGTGGACAGACGACTTGATTAAGGTCACAGAAACGCACTGGATGCGGGTCGCTTTTGACAGGTCCGCCTTGAAATCTTTGGGGAAGGGCCTATATTCAGCAGTGGACGTCGTGTAGCTGATGATGATGATGACATTAATGATTGCAAAACTGATATAGGTAAAAGAAAAAACGTTTTGAGCAGAGCTTCTTAATGAGTAGAGTAATGGAATTTAATTTAAATGAAGACATTATATTGTTAAATGTAACTTCATAACAAAATATTTTATGGTACCCATCCATTTTATATTTGTTACAGCTAGTCAGCCCCAGGATGTTGAACTTCAAGGAAAAGTATTATATTGCCTGAAAGAGAAGTTCAGAGAATCCAAATTATCTAATACTTGCGAAAACGAATTAGCGAACATACTTAAGGAACAAGCTTTGAATTATCGATTGGACCCTCTGCTTGGAAAGTTATGTAAAGCTGAAATACAAACGATTTGCGCAGCAAAAGAAGATATTACGACTGCCGATGGAAAGGTATTGTAGCATAATACAATATTATTAAAGATTGCCTGCGGCTCCACCCGCGTTAAAAAGATTTCCGAGATTAAAAGTAGCCTACGTGTTAATCCAGGACAGAATCTACCCATGAGCCAAATTTCATCCAAATCCGTTCAGTAGTTTTTGCGTGAAAGAATAACAAACATACATTCATACATTCTTACAAACTTTCGCATTTATAATATTAGTAGGATAACTAACATACACTCACTGTTTAGCGTTATCAAACATTTTTATTATATTTTTATCAATTGTAGCTAACAAACAGTATTACTTTGTGCATTATAACATACTAGCTTTTGCCCGCGGCTCCGCCCGCATTAAAAAGTTTTTCCGGGATTAAAGTCCCGGTTTATATTTTTCCGGGATAAAAAGTAGCCTATGTGTTAATCCAGGACATGACCTACCAGTGTGCCAAATTTCATCGAAATCCGTTCAGTAGTTTTTGCGTGAAAGGGGAACAAACATCCTTACATCCATACATCCAAACATCCATACATTCTTACAAACTTTCGTCTTTATAATATTAGTAGGATAAGTAATAATCAGTTCCTTTGATTTATTAAAAGAATTTAGCCTTCACTTTTTTGCTGATGCTTAAAACAAATATCTCCATTTACAGGTAGAAGAATGTCTTAAAAACGCACTTTTAAATCGCAAAATAGTCTCGGCGGAATGCGCACGTGAAGTGGCTCAAATTATAGAGGAGGCTGAGGTGGACATTGAAGCAGACCCATTGCTAGAACGTGCATGCGCATTAGATTTATTAAAATATTGTAAAGATCTCGAACATGGTGCAGGAAGACGTAAGAAACCATATTGTTGAATATGTATATCAATATAGAGTGAACTTACTTTATTAATATTTGTTTGTTGTAGGTCTTAAATGTTTGAAAATAATTCTTAATGATGATAGCAACAGAAAATTAGAAGCTCCATGTGAAAAGGCGCTATCAAGTCGATTGGTGATGTATAAACATGTTGCTGCGGTAAGTTTATGTGAACTGTTGTATTTTTAATACCATCAAAAAGAAATTATTTTATAAGTGTTTGAGTCGGCTCATTGTATAATACTTTATATAAAATATGGCTACAGATTAAACAAAAAAAGTATACACACATCAAAGCTTTGTCCTCGAACGGGTAGGCAGCAGGCAGGGGTGTGACCAAGATCTCCACTTTTCGCCAAGCGTGATCCTGCCAATGATGTGTTAGGGGGCGACCCTATCGCCACATGGGATCACTATCATTTTGCGGGAACCGGGACTCGGAACGGTGTCGTACCGCAGGCAAAATACAACGCCACCATCGAAGGAGTCACGCGCAAATTAATAAAATTACGGGTTTTATTGGAATTGGTAAATTCAAATTAAT
Source organism: Lapara coniferarum (assembly GCA_949316025.1). Classification (NCBI taxonomy): domain Eukaryota; kingdom Metazoa; phylum Arthropoda; class Insecta; order Lepidoptera; family Sphingidae; genus Lapara; species Lapara coniferarum. Next base: position 16,048,348 of record OX438926.1, on the reverse strand, counting down.
AAAATAATTATAATAATACCATATAAATTGTTAATACGAACTTATAACAGTTAATATGTATGGGTTTGCTAATAATTCATGTCCTAGTAACTAAAGTTGCAAATGTCTTATTTCTGACAATAAGCAATTACTTACCATACCCTGTATTATGTACTGCCCATGGCTGAGCACAGGCCTTCTTTACAACTGAGAGGGTTTAGGCTGTCCTCCACGTTGGCCTAGTATGGGGTGACAGACTTCACATACTTTCGAAAATCTTATCTAGTACTTTTGAAGTATGCTGGTTTCCTCACGATATTCACCGTTGTATGTATTTTTAGTGGGGACCTATGCAGTCATCAGACGGGTGATCAGTTCTTTCACCGATAAAGCGAGCAATAATTCGCAAAAGAATACACACATAACTTTGGAAAGTCAGGGGTTGCAGCCCTTGGGTTTTGATCTTGCAGACTTTAATCTCTGCAGTCTGTTTCACTCCCAATTAGGCTATCACTGTTTACTTGCTTACTTAATTTTGCATCTATTTTTATTTAAATTTTCAAGGTTAATATTTTTTCATTAATATATTTTTTTATTTGCAGATGAACGTGATTGAGAATTTTGGTGATATGTATGACGAGATTTCAATCTCTCCATCAAAGAAATACTTTTTAGTTGTAGGAATATCTATAATAGGTCTAATTTTTATATTTGGTTTATATTGTGGTCGTATGACTAAGAAAGCTATGTATGTTAAAAGGAAATAGTTTACCCATTAAATAATTTCAAAAAGATTATTATAGTCTCATTATATCTTTTGGTAATTTTGATAATCATAAAATTGATTTTGTGATAAAGATACAATCTACGGATTGCAGGAATGCGTATTAACTTTTAAATTAAGCTATCAATAATTACAATGAATTAAAATTTAATTTAGGTTTGATTTAAGAGATATCTATTACTTTACATACTTATCTGTGATATTATATGATCTGCATTAAAAAGCAATTTTCCAGATAAAAGCAGATGTTGTCTTGGTGTAATTAATATATGAAAAATTATAGTAGAAACCAATTGCAGTAACATTGATTATCACATGGCATCCATTAAAATGACTAAATGGCAATATCCCGGCAAACACATGTATAGGAAGAGTACCATTTATAACAGAAATTGGATAAAGCATCCCAATGTGGTCCCATCGGTCTCTTCAATATTGTTATAACCATTCCAAAAGTTATTTGAAAAATGGGTATTATACAAATTTATTCACATTTCAGAAATATTCTAGTGAAAATAACATTACCATGTTTTTTCCAATGATTGCATAACTGCATCTGATTCAATCTTTTGATAATGTTAATAGCAAAGATTTTTTACTTATTCATAAGTTCAGTTAAAGGGGTTCATCAAAATCCATTCCTTCTAAATCACCAATTTCATCTTGCTTAACACTTGGTTTCTCTTTTTTTGGCTCCACTTTAATGTCACCCTTGATAAGCTTTTGACTTTCCTCAAAATATTGATTGGGGTGGTTGATACCTAATCCAATATCAACATTATGAACAGTATCAAAATATTTACTGCATGCTATTTGGTAGTGTCCTTTTTTTGCCAAGTCGACCACTTCATGTACAGCTGAAAAAGTAAAATATTACAGTATTAACAATTGTGGTAGTATAAATAACCTTATTCCTGTTTCTAAATTACTGTTAGTACATGTACAGTCAGCCACAAAAGTATCTAAACACATTGATTTTTTTACTTGGGGTCAAGTAAAGTATACAAGTAATGCTTTTAATTTCACTTTTGCGATGAAAAAAATATTTGGTTAAAACTCAAGTGTATTGGCAATTTGAAGTTATGTATTTGTTCAGCTATTTATGAAAGTTATTGTACCTGGTAATTTTATGCCATAAAAATGCTATTTGTTTATGGGTGGGAGTCGCAAATTATAAACAGATGTCAAAGCCCCTTATTTAGTTATATAATAGCCAGCAAACAACTTGAGCTCACTATGGCATGGTGGGAGAATTTTTAGGTATGTTAGTGTAGCTACAAATGTTGATTGCTGTCTATTACCTTCAAAATTATTATAAAAAATCCTTAAAACCCAAAAAATCTTTAACAACTACATTAGTCATTCACCTTGTGGATCATATCCATATCCCAGTAGTTTGTTTTTCAAGATGCTTGCATCACAATGTCTGTAAGGGCATCCATGGCAGTCTCCTGGACCTACTGGTGTGTTTATTATTCTCAAACAGGTAAATGGAGAGTAGTTACGCTTACTACCTTCTTTACCATAATTATATCTGACATTGTATGCATATTGTTTTTCAAATTTATCAAGCTCCATGATTTTTGTGAATTCTTCTCTCCAGAATCTTAAAGAATCTTCTAGAGTAACACCAATACCTTTTAGAAACAGACCATATTGCAACCTCCCTCCATGTTTTAAATGGTGAGCCATTCTCAATTGCTCATGTAACTGTCTCATACAGAGAGGGAATGATTTTAGTGAAAGCGAGTCTAAACTTTCAATTGGTACTACAGATTTAGTGTCACTGTAGTCATTACCAGAGTAGGATTGGTGCAATCCCTTCAGTAAACTGACCAATCGCTCATCTTGTTCTATTTCTCCAAGATGTTGAGATGCTATGGCTAAGCTCTGTCTCAAATGTGTTCTATATAATGCAGAAAGAACTGATATAAAGTCTCTGTGTGGTATATAAGCATAACCACCACTAAGATAAACCTTTCTAGTTTTAACCAAGTCTAACACTTCGTAAAACTTTACTTTATAGAACTTCATGTTATCTATGTTTTGATAAGGTAGACACTCTCTTAAATAGTGAATTCTTTCATTCTTTTCATTGTCTGTTATGTTAGTGTAACAGAGATTGTTTAGCTTGAAAAATACGTCGACAGACTCACCTCTCATGACTGCAAATCGCATTTTAAACAATTCTAATTCTCTTGCAACAAACCATCTTCGTAGTTCTTCAGTTCTACAGTAAGCCAATCGGAGGATGAAGTGAGCAATATGATCCTTACGTCGCGCCTCTAAGTCTGCGGCAGTTATTGCACAGCCGGATTTTTCACATAACCTTGCATAATACTTTAGGCCCTGAGTTCGGAGTTCTCCTAAAACGTACTCTGTATACTCCTCTGAGTTTAATCTAAGGCCTTTTAACGTCGTTGCCGTTGCTAAAGTCCGTAATAATGTTACTCTCTCCAAAGCCAAAGTTTCAAATTCTTGAAGGTTTATATCACATGTCGGCGGTATCTTATAAAATTGCAAATCGTGCGGATAAGTTTCTTTCAAACTACCACTTATTGGAGTCTTCATGGATTTTCGTTTTAATTTAAAATCCATTTTTCATATTTTATAAAATGTGCAGTAGGTACTGATTTTTTACTTTCAGATTTCACAACACAGCGGTCAGCGACAGGAGACAACAACCAACGTTTCGCGCCTTTTTGTATAAAATGTCAATGTCATATTGATTAATTTTTTAATTTTCCCTTATAGGGAAGGCAAAGGATTCAAGCCCATACAGCCTCGTGTTAAGTGGTATTTTTGGTTGTCTTTTTTTATTTCCTACGTACTATGTCGTAGTAAAGCAGTGGCTACCTTACCAAGACTTTATCAAGGAGTTTTGGCGGCAACGAAAAAACACTTGATTGACACAGCTATTTCAATTCACTTCATTTGAGCACTTTAATAGAACTATATTGGATAATATACCACCATAATTATGTAATATAACACTAAGTATCACCAACAAGAGCACCTCATGACACTTCCACGCTCCCGCCAAAACCTCATGTCATATTGACTTAACAGTTGACATTAAAAATTAGTTGCAATTTTTTAAATAGAATAAAGCTTAGAATAATAACACATATATGTCCCGGCACGAAACTCTAGCGCTGAGCGAAACGTGGAGGGGATAGCTGCGCATGGGTACCGTCGCGCACGCAATACAAATTAGTAATTTAATTGCTTAATTAAAAACAGCAAAATAATGTTAGTCAAATAGTAAGTCTAGCGGTGAACAAAATGTGGAACTTAACTGCGTATGGGTACTGTCACGCACGCAAATATTACTTAAGTAATATTACTTCATGTTACCTACAATATAATTTTTAACAAGTTTATGGGGAGTAGAAAAATAAATACACTATCGGATTTGTAAATTTTTATATTAAATACCAAATAATAATATTTTTTATATTAAGTCCGAATTACATAAGAACCAAATCAAACACAACAAACAAATCAACAAAACAAACTTAACAAAAAACAACAACAAAAATTAACGATGACAACAAAACAATTCAGAACGCGACTGTACACTGGAAGTGCGCGGAGCGTCGTATCGGCACGGGGGACGGAGTACGACTGGAGAGCCAATCGGCGCAACGCACGCTCGCCCTTCACCCCTGTACCCCGCCAAGACACCTTATTTTTTACTTCTGCGCAATAACGGTCACCGCTAGAGTTTCGTGCCGCGACTTATAGAACCCGCGAGCATGCACGTTTAATGAGGCAAGTAATACTAAGCCTTTCGGCCTAGTTTCCGAACAGCCTGCGTCAGTGCACAAAGTCGAATCGTAGCGCCAGCAGCTCTCGATATTTTATTTTAATATGACGGTTTGTGCAATAAACGGATGCCACGGTACCTCGGATAATCACAAGAAACATTGTAACATAACATTTCAAATGTAAATATTACGTTTAATCTAATATTTTGACATAAACTAATCGACAAAGCAAAAACAATAATTCATAATTTTTACAGACGACATTATATCAAAATGTTGCAAACAAAAGGAAAATTGTTACCCCAAAGTTTGATGTCCATGTTCTACAATTAATTTATGTCTAAAATTAACTTATTTAATTGGTACTTCTGCATCCTTTGATATTATGTTACCAGTATTAGGAATATATTATTTTTTATTGATCTGACTTGAATTGGCAATATTTAATTTTTTTTACATGCTTAGGTATATCATTATTTTAGATGCAAAATAGATCTAAAGTAAGGACTTACACGCCCGTATCTTTTCTCTTTCAAAAATATTTCGTTGTCATTAATAATTTTAACTTTTAATTTCATCTTATCCTCGACAGACGTAAGCACTAAGCGTAAAATGACGTCAATTATGCGGTTGATTAGTGATGTCTTTGTTTTACTATAATCCGGCAAAACTTCTTACAAAATAGAAGCGGTGACGTATTTTAACATTGTTGACTTAAATATAAAAAAAATATCACCTTTATAAAATCACTATCGAGGCAAAGGTAAGTACCTCATTCAGCCGTTAAATGACGTCAGCACGTGTTTTCTGGTTTTATTTTTTTTCTCCCTAACGAAGTAATAATGAAATTTAAAAAAATATGTAATTGAACTCAAGATAGTAAAGAAAAGGTATTTTATTAGTTGGTATTAACTATTACTTTGATCCTTGTCAGGGTTTCCCCACTTATAACCATTCGTTTCGTAAGAAGAAAAAAGTAATTTCTTATTGTGGACAATAATAATAATTCCATAAGTATATAATACTCAAATAATGGCTCAAGGTAGAAGCAATTCCACTTACCCCAAGTTTGGAGAAAATCTCATACAACTAGCAATATTATTTGCACGCTTGTATGCGTGTGACAGAACGTCACTACGAGTGACTTACGCTTACATCAATGAGTTTTATGCCTCACATTCGACAGTTTTTAGACATGAAACTATCATTCTTGGCGTTATTATTCTATGGAATAAAGTATATTTAAGCATGACTGCCTTGATGGCGTAGTTTTGTGTTTTATTACGGTACGGCTGTAGTGCTGAGGTCTCAGGCTCGATCCCCGGGTCGGGTAAAGTGATATTGGGATTTTTCTACTTAGTTCAGCCCGGAGCTGAGTCCGGAATTTGTGCCCTATATGGCGGTAGGCTCGCCGCCTATCACATCATGGGCCGTAATACTAACGGCGAAAAGTGGGTGCACTCGTTGCGCCATTTCCTACCCCTTCGGGGCTACAAGGCTGAATGTATTTCAACGGTCCCATAGAACAAAGTCGTATATCCAAAATGTTAGCTTTTCAGTAGAGCGCTTTGAAAGTCTAAGTTAATTGTGAAAATCACAAGTTATACATGAAGGAAACATTATCTATTAGGGTTCAGTAACAACTTTGAACCTAATGTGTGAAAATAGCACTAACTCGCACATGAATACAAACTTACGACTTTCAAAGCGCTCTACTCTGGCGCTCTACTCACTGACTTCTATTATACTAGTATAATAGACGTCAGTGGCTCTACTGAAAAGCTAACATTTTGCATATACGATTTTGTTCTATGGGACCGTCGATTTGTGTAAGAGTATGCATATAAGTATAAAATAGACAGACCAAAACACCAGTTATGTAATTTTATAGACAATAGATTTATTCAAATGAAAAAAATACTATTTTAGACTAAATACTATTTTGTATAATATATTCCCTCGGTTATAATATCAAGTAATCAATTTCAACAAACACAAAATATCTCCGTATAATGGAAACATATGACACGCATACTTGGCAATTGGCACGTTACTTCCGGTGATCTACGAGCCCTTTTCCCCGCACCACCCCCTCCTCATTCTGTCTGCTTGTCAATCTGTCAAGCGTAGTAAACTCAAGAAAATTACAGTCTGTTTAAATTTTAGACTTCCTTCTCATTGTTATGCGGTAAATTATGTTGGATCATATACTGCACAACTGAGCGAACCACATAAATTCATTCATAGTTGAATTGATATATAGCTATGGGATCCAATAAGAAGCAATCGTCGCTAGACGATTTAGTTGAATATACACAGCTTTTTAAGCCAGTGCCAACTGTTCTACAAGGCACGGTGCTGCCTTTCCTAATTATATATCCATTGGTGTTTTATTCTTGGATCGTAGTGTATGGGTTCGAAGATAATTTCGAAGCCGGATTTGTTACCGTGTCCGCTATTGCTGTAATACAAATTTTTATCTGTTTGTGTTGTTATTGGAGTGTGCATATTCAGTGTTTCCTCTCGTGTTCATCGGTAAGTAGCTTTCTCATATAAATTTTTATTTGATTTCTGTTAAAAACCATGCAATATGTTTTATTCATATGTGATGACATGTTTTTAGGTTAAAGACCCAATTCAAGCAGAGATTGTAAAGGTTGTTCCAACGTCTAACAATGGATCGTCTGAAATTGTTCGGCTACATCATACAAAGGTATGTTCAATATATTTAAATAATTCTATTAACATATAAATGATTGTTGTGTAGAAACTTGCTGGTCTTTTGGAAGATATTTTAATTTAACCCGTCAAGCCCGTTTATGTATGTAGATGTATGGGGAAACCCTATATACTCGAATGCCAGAGTCCATTGCAGGGCTTGAGGAGTCAAAAAAAATTGTATGCCTAAACAAGTCAAGGAAAAATTATAAGCGCCATCTGATCTATTGTTTCAGTCCACTAAAAAAGACAGTATTAATCCAGATGTGTGGTTCATTTTTCAAAAAAGTAAGTATGTTTATGACTGGGACAAAAAGAGGTTCAATACAGTTGAGTTTCCAATCCACAAGACATATGAGGAGTACATGGAATCCAAAGGGTTTTTAGATGATGAATCATTGGACCTAGCAGAAAAGGAATTTGGAAAAAATGAAATGACCATGGTAAATAATTCTTGTATGTTATGCCTTATTTGTATTTTTCTTATCATTGTCAAAACTGCAGTGAAAACCATTCGCATATTTTACATAAAAATATAAGCTTTGTATAAGCATAATTTTATACTCATTGATTTAATGCTTTTATCAGCCTTGATAAAGATTTTAATAGGTCAGTAGGTTGTATTCTTATATATAAAAAATCTTGATAAATTTCATACATTTTGGTAAATCAATTTGTGTTTTTAAAATTCATAGATTACAAAAAGAAGATTGATATTGTCTACAGATACAATATTATAATTATTTATTGGCATTTGTTGGTATGTTTCTAGAAAATTTGCCCTAAAATATAAATCCTATCCTTGCATTATTATTGTTATAGAATTATGAACTTCAAATATGAATGCTTGTTAAAATATGAATATGTGGTTATAAATACTTTCATTTCTTTTCAGGTTGTTCCAGAGTTTATGGAACTTTTCAAAGAAAGAGCTACAGCACCATTCTTTGTGTTTCAAGTGTTTTGTGTGGCTCTCTGGTGCTTGGATAAGTATTGGTACTACTCAATATTCACACTTGTTATGCTTGTGATGTTCGAATGCACTCTAGTACAACAACAACTGAGAAACATGGCCGAGATAAGAAAAATGGGCAACAAACCTTACAACATCAACGTGTATAGGAACAGGAGATGGAGACAAATTATGAGCGATCAGTTACTACCAGGTGACATTGTGTCTCTAACAAGGTCAGTCAATGAGAATCTAGTTCCTTGTGACATTGTTCTACTCAGAGGTTCTTGTATTGTAGACGAATCTATGTTAACCGGAGAGAGTGTGCCACAAATGAAGGAAGCCATCGAAAATGAAAAGAACCTTAAACAGAACTTGGATCCAGAGGCAGATGGTAAGCTACACATGCTATTTGGTGGCACGAAAGTAGTTCAGCACTCATCACCAAGTAAAAATGTCACCTCCGCCCTCAAGTCTCCTGATAATGGCTGCATTGGTTACGTCATACGTAATGGTTTCAACACGTCACAAGGTAAACTGTTGAGAACTATATTGTTTGGAGTCAAAAGAGTTACAGCTAACAATCTGGAAACATTTGGGTTTATCATGTTCTTATTGATTTTCGCTATCGCTGCTGCCGCATACGTATGGATTAAGGGATGTGAGGATCCAGAAAGAAACAGATATAAGCTGTTCTTGGAGTGTACTTTAATTCTAACATCTGTCGTGCCTCCAGAATTGCCGATCGAATTGTCTTTAGCAGTAAACACCTCTTTACTATCCCTTTCGAAGTTAGCGGTGTTTTGTACAGAGCCGTTTAGGATACCATTTGCTGGGAAGGTAGAAATTTGTTGTTTCGACAAAACTGGTACACTGACCAGTGACAATTTGGTGGTAGAAGGCGTAGCCGGAATTGGGGATCATAAAGACGCCGTTGTTGTTCCACTATCACAAGCTCCCATAGAGACTGTACAAGTATTAGCAACTTGCAACTCTCTCGTTCAGCTTGACGATGGAGTTGTGGGCGATCCGTTGGAAAAAGCAACTTTAAAAGCTGCAGAATGGAATCTTACCAAAGGGGATGCTGTTGTACCAAAGAAAGGAAAATCACCTGGCTTGAAAATCGTTCACAGAAACCACTTTTCTAGTGCCCTTAAAAGAATGTCAGTGATTGCCGGTTATCAAGTGAACGAGCGAGGTTTCATGGAGACTTATTACATTAGCAGCGTTAAAGGCGCTCCCGAGACCATCAAACCGATGCTCAAAGAGGTTCCTAGTCATTATGATCATGTTTATTTAACTTTATCTAGAAGGGGTGCGAGAGTTTTAGCGCTAGGTTATAGACAATTAGGAAAATTAACTTCACAACAAATCAGAGATTTCTCACGAGAAGATATAGAATCAGATTTGACTTTCGCTGGATTTGTTATTATATCGTGTCCCCTGAAGAATGATTCTAAGAAGGCTATAGCAGAAATAGTAAACGCATCGCATTCGGTTGTTATGATTACGGGCGACAATCCCCTCACAGCGTGTCACGTGGCTAAGGAACTAAAGTTTACGCAGAAGGAAGAAATCCTTATTTTGTCAGGAAGCGAAGGTACTTGGGGCTGGAAATCCATTGATGAAGAAGTAGAACTACCTGTGCAGCCTTTTAAAACTTCGAAACAGTTGACGTCTAAATTCGATTTGTGTATTACGGGCGAAGGATTAACCTACCTCAATGACCATCATCAGAAATTTTTGTTCGAACTAATGCCCCATATAAAAGTTTTTGCTAGATTTGCCCCAAAACAGAAGGAATTTGCTATAGTTACCCTGAAGTCTTTAGGATACACGACGCTTATGTGTGGCGATGGGACAAATGACGTCGGTGCTTTAAAACATGCTGATGTGAGTATATAATATCATTTATTTAAGTACCTACACATCGGAGCGATAAATGCTTCCCAAAATTTTATATTTAATATATTTTTGCTGTGGTTAGTTTTGGCGGAAAATATATTTAATTAAATAATAAGTATTCCAAAACTTAAAGAATAAAATATAAAGTCCAGATCGAAATATCAGATGTCCTCCAATGAATGTTTACAAAATTCTTAACTGCTATGGTTTTTGTAAATGGTAGGTAGGAGTGGCAATATTAGCGAACGCGCCTGAACGTCTCCGCGAGAAGGTCCGAGAGGAGCGTGTGGCCGAGGCGGAGGCGCCGCGCCGGCCGCGTGAGGCGCGCGAGTCCCGCGAGTCCCGCGCCGACGCGGCCGCCCGCCTGCGCCGCGCCATGCGCGAGCTCGACGAGGAGGACCAGCCGCAGCTGGTGAGGTTGGGAGACGCGAGCGTCGCTGCGCCATTCACAAGCCGCCTTTCCAGTATACTTTGCAGTGAGTTTATTTTTTTTTTATATTTTCTATGGCATTGACTGCCTCGGTGGCGTAGTTGCATTATGGTACGACTGCAATGCTGACGTCTCGGGTTCCATCCCCGGGTCGGGCAAAGTGATATTGAGTTTTTCTATTCAGTATCAGCTCAGAGTCTGGAATTTGTGCCCGATATGGCGATAGGCTCGCCCCCTATCACATCATGGGACGGAATAATGGCGAAAAGCGGGTGCACTAGTTGCGCCTCTGCCTGCCCCTTCGGGGATAAAAGGCGTGAGTGTATATGTATATGTTATTGGAGTACAAATAGATTCAATGTGACGGGTCGACATGTGTTTTTTATCGCTTAGAATCGGTAATGATATGTCTGGAGTTTGTCTATATCTATACTAATAGTATAAGGAGGAAATATTTGATTGTTTGTTTGCAATAGGCTCCGAAAGTACTGGACTGATTTGAAAAATTCTTTCACCAATATAAAACCACATTATCAGCGAGTAACATAGGCTACTATTTATCCGGGTAAAAATAAAGCGGGACTTTTATCCCGGAAAAACTCATTCACGCGGGCGGAGCCGCGAGCAGAAGTCTAATTTATTAGATATTAGAGCCACCTAGTAAAAAAATTATCAATAAATAATTATAAGTATTATTTATGGCTACTCATTGTACAGTGTTTATACAAACTTAATTTGTTTTTATTAAATAACGCTTTTAGTTGCTGCTCTTTCATGCTACACATAAGATTACAAATCGCTGGCACATTTGAGTAACATCAGACCAAATTCTTTCTGCAACTTGAGTAATTTATTTTACATTGTCCCCATGTTGCATTAATAGATGTAAGTACAAATCTTACTTCTTACTTCTTACTAATATTGTAAAGGCGAAAGTTTGTAAGTATGTATGGATGTATGGATGTCTGGATGTATGGATGTTTGTTACTCTTTCACGCAAGAACTACTGAACGGATTTCGATGAAATTTGGCACACGGGTAGATCATGTCCTGGATTAACACATAGGCATTTTATCCCGGGAAAATAAAAAGCGGGACTTTTATCCCGGAAAAACTTTTTAACGCGGACGGAGCCGCGGGCAAAATCTAGTAGATCATAATGACAGTTCAATGCTTCTTTTTAAATATTATGTATAATCAATAATGATTCCAGACTATTCTAGATTTATAGTTAACGTACACTTCTGTCGCCAGTATGCCACATAATCAAGCAAGGTCGGTGCACGCTCGTCACTACACTGCAGATGTTCAAGATTCTCGCACTAAACGCTCTCATACTCGCGTACAGTCAGTCTGTTCTGTACTTGGATGGGATCAAATTCAGCGACACACAGGCCACGTTGCAGAGCTTACTGCTTGCCTCTTGTTTCTTGTTCATTTCTAGATCGAAGGTTGGTTTTAATTTTTTTTCTGCTAACTGTACAGTCAGCCACATAAGTAAAAAAACAAATTCAAAACTTCAAATCGCGTCTACACTTTCGTGTTCTTGCCAAATTTTTTTTCTCTTCACGAAAATAAACAAAGGTGATTAACTTTACTTCCTACAAAGTAAAAAAATGTTTCAATTAAACTTAACGCGTGGAAGTGATTTGAAATTTTGCATATGTTCAGCTACATATGTGGCTGACTGTACACAGTTTAAATATAGAATTTGTTAACTATTTAATTTGTACTTATAATTTGTTGTCTTTTAAATAATGAGTTATTTGGTTTGTATGCTCGATTGTTTACGTTCAGTACGTTGTGACTTGTGGGCATGGGCGTAGCTAGCCATGGGCTCAGGGTGGGGCAGCAATATAAAATAATAAGTAATTAGCAAACTATACCCGAAGTCTTATCCCGGTTAATTTTTTCATACACAATTTTTAGGTTTGATTAGGTACCTTCAGGTCAGAGCCAGTGTGGGGCAAGTGCCCCACCCTGCCCCACCCTGGCTACGCCCATGCTTGTGGGGTAAGATGCTCGTGTCACGCGGCTCAAGTGTAGAGGTGTCTTAATACGACCGGAACCGCACTATAAATTATAATTACGCTCAATATGTACCGGCGTTTAAAGCTGCAATTTGTTGTATTACAAGGAATATACTTGTATATGGACGATTTTTATTGTTATGTTAAAAACTCTATTTTTCAGCCATTGAAACAGTTGTCTAAAGAGCGTCCGCTGCCGAATATCTTCAACGTGTACACAATAATGACTGTGTTGACACAATTCGCTGTACATTTCCTCTGTCTCATATACTTGGTGAACGAGGCCACCGCGCGATCACCGGGACGGTAAGAATTTATTTTTTAAGTTGGTTGCTATCTGCGTTTATTATCATAATATTTGCATATTTGTCGAGTAAACGAGTAGAGATAATTGAAAAACTAATTAATATTTTGCATTTAGGCATTCCATTTGCGTAATATGTTAGTGTTTTATTTAATTTTTCTACTTTTGGATGTCTCAATATTAGAAAAGTATTAGACTTTGTGATTTATGCTGTAAAAAAGTTAACTTTAAGATCAGTTCTAAGACAAAATTATAGACATTGTTTTCTCGTAAGTAGTAATTACATTGTTTTTAATTTCAGAGAGACTAAACCGAAGTTGGACATGGATCTGGCGGAAGACGAGGAGCGCGAGTTCGAGGCAGATCTGTTGAACAGTACCGTGTACATAATATCTATGGCGCTGCAGATATCGACGTTCGCTATTAATTATAGGGTATGTAAAAATATTTATTTTCACAGACTAAAACTGTAGTTATATTTTATGGTCTTTACACTAGAAAGAAAGAAGAAAGAAATGTATTTTATTGGTCACTGACATACAATGGTATCAATTATAAACTAAGTAACAATAACACATTAAAAACTATAGGCTATAACACAATTATGTTTATTTCTTAAATTATAACACACCCAAAAATAATATTAAGTTGCCTGTCGTGATTGTGACAAGTAGGTGGCCACTCAGCATAATGCTGTGCTGCGGCCTGAGTCACAGCACTCCGCTGATTTTTAGTGGCCACTCTTAATACAACAATGACCTAATCTAAAATTTTGGCTAGATGAGTTTTAGTTAAATACTCTAAAGGGCAAGTTGCATCGACTAAGAAAAAAAAATGCGTCTTTTCAATATTGGGAATAGGGCTAAAATCGTTTGAATTTATGTTCGTCCTCGCCCAATTTAAAAAAAATGTATACAGTTAGTTTTTGGGACGATTCCCACAAGTCAACGATTTTGGATTAGGTAATTTTTTTATTAAGAGTGCGACTAGATAAGCCAGTATTGTGAAGACCCAAGTATAAGCTTACCTAATTTCCTACAAATACGTTTCCAATTATCGCCAGAACATTGACATGTATGTTAAGAGTTTTTTTTAGTAGTAGTAATAATGCATTCAAAGATTTCCGTGAGATTTATACATTCTTTGTTTTTGTACTAATATTATTGTTCCGTCAAAGTTCGATAAAAATGTACCAATCAGAATAAAGTATGTTTCACATGCTTACAAACGACTTATATTGATTGGTTTATTTCTGAGAGAGAGGTTAGCGATGGTCGTTTATTGGATGCGGACGTATATAAGTTTAAGATCTTAATGTCTCTTAAACAGGGTGAGCCTTTCATGGAGGGACTGCGCGACAACAAGCCTCTTCTATACAGTATAGTAGTGTCGGGCGGCACTGTGCTCGCCTTGGCCGCTGGCATATTCCCCGATCTCTCCAGCAAGTTCGAAATAGTTTATTTCCCACCTGATGTGAGTATAACATTTAAAAATATATATTATGATGTGTTCCATGTGTAACTTACTAGCTTTCGCTCGCGGCTCCGCCCGTGTGCATTAGTTTTCCCGGGATGAAAAGTAGTGCATGCGCTACTTTTTTTTTTTTTTTTTTGCATGGCCATCTTCGGCGCATTAGGGACGGCTGCGGGCTTCCTCCGACTTACGTCTAAGTTGTCGTCCGCAACCGCCCCTGCGCGTACCGCTGTTGCGGTCCTTTTCCTGTTGTTGCGGGTGCTCAGAAGCCCCCGTAACACCGTACCGTGCCCACCTTTTCGTGTCCGAGGCAGCGTGAGACACGCTGCCGTCCATCACGGGGTCACAGAAGTTGGCTAGACTAATGGGTGGGCGGCACCTCCCGCCCACCCGTGACCCCCGGAGGCCCCTATTAGTCGCCTTTTACGACAGGCAGGGGATACCGTGGTGGAATTCTGCATGCGCTACTTCAGACAATGTTCTATCTCTATGCCAAATTTCATCCGGATGCGTTCAGCCTATCTGGCGTGATTTAGTAACGAACCGACATTCAAATTTCCGCATTTATAATAGTAAGATAGATACATTGCGAGCGAGTTGAATTACAAAAAAAAAAAAAAACTTAAATAATAACAGTTTCATGCCCACTATTTTCTTAAAAATTTTAACATTTGTATTAATACATACATACTTTCATTTATATTGCGTGTTTACGGTAGAACATAGGAGAGAGATGCACGTAATGAACGGGTTATTTACTTACGTCACAAGCCCAAGTTGAATGCATGCGTGTTATTTCAATGGAAATTATATACGAATGTGTTTTCTGTTTTCAGTATCGTGTAATATTAGTGCAAGTTCTCATAGCGGATATGTTGTTCGCGTACCTGGTCGACAGGCTCTGCCTGATTCTCTTCGGCGAGGGTCGGCTGTGTAAGGCGTAGCATCCAGACTGGTGTCTCTCTTGACAACGTTCCATATATTTAATGTTATTATAAGTAGATAATATTATTTTTTTGTAAATAAAAAAAGAAGCGATACGCCTCCGGTGTGGGTCGTTGTGAGCATGAACTTTCTGTACCTAACGGCTCAAATAATTAATGTGCATTTAAGTATGGCGAATAAATGTGTATGGTATTTATGAAATAAAATTTGTGTAGTTAACGTGTTGATTTTTTTTTCCTTTAAAACAACAAAATAATAAATCAATGCCTTTATTTTCTAACACCCTTCCTTCGAACTACACATTATACCATTATTAATGAATCGTTACGCGATAATACAACAGGTCACGATGACTCGTGATTGTCACAACCATTCAGTGCTTCAATCCACCGTAGCCCAGGCCTCCGAGACCAAGGCCAGCGTGGCCGAGACCTGCATGCCCGAGTCCTGCGTGACCGAGGCTGCCATAGTCGAGTCTAGCGTGCCCGAGACCTAGTCCGAGGTCAGCATGGCCTATTCCGGCGTTACCCCAACCGAGACCACTGTAGCCAAGACTTGCTTGGCCCAGACCCAGTCCGAGTCCGCCATTCGCTAATCCGTGGCCTCCATATCCCATGCCCGCGGCACTCCCGAGCGACACAGCTCCAACTGGCGCGACAAGGGATGAAGCTCCATGACTCACAATTTGCCTATGGGCTACTGGATGAGACACCAGA
Source organism: Lapara coniferarum (assembly GCA_949316025.1). Classification (NCBI taxonomy): domain Eukaryota; kingdom Metazoa; phylum Arthropoda; class Insecta; order Lepidoptera; family Sphingidae; genus Lapara; species Lapara coniferarum. Next base: position 16,032,342 of record OX438926.1, on the reverse strand, counting down.
GTATGTGGGTGGCCTGCTGGGCCAACACGTTTGACTACCGCGTTGAATCCTGAGACAGAGTCGGCGGAGTAGTCCACAACTCTTAGGGTGCCGTCAGGCTCGGTGAGAGAGTATGAGCCTTTCACAACTCCGCCGTCGCGGGATTCCGTTTGCGCCTTATTATCACCAGTGTGAGGGTCGTTCACTGCATAGTTGAAGCCATAACGGGGGATGGACTGTAAACAATTTAAAAAGGTAATGTAATCTATAGTTACCATATATATAAGAAGCTTTCATCCCATGCTTTGCGTTGTACTCACCACTTCATCAACTGCAGTAACGAGATCCGCACCGTGGATGCCGGAAGGCGCAGCCGCTGCTACACCCAGCAGGCAGAGAACCTATAGAATCACAAAGTTATTTCAACATTCGATGCTACGCAATTTCTTATTGCATTGAATGACGATACGAGCATTCCGTTCGCTTGATGGTAAGCGATAGTACCACCCATAAACAGTACCTAGCAACTCCATTCAGCACCTTGAGTTACAGAGTACCTACTGTGTGGCATTCTACTGCGCTCGCCATCCTGAGACAATGAAATGTTAAGTCTCATTATGGTAGTTAGGTACACTGGCTACAATGTCCTTCAAACCGAAACACAACACTGCTGCTTGGCGTTAGAAATAGACATTGCGCTGGCACCCACCCAGACGGACTCTTACATATAAGAGACCTATCACCAGTAAAACATTCATTTTAACAAATTGTAACAATTACTAAATCTTACCGCGATATAACTGAGCATGATTACAGGTGAGTCCAGTTAATGAGTTGTTCAAAACAACTGCTTCAAACGTGTGTTACGTTTAAACTCCGCCGAACGGTTTTATACTTTGGCACCCCGTTTGTCAATTACGATCCTTCCAACCGCCACGCTCATTGACTATTCGCAATACTTCGTAACATGTCCTAAAATCGTTTTAATTGGTAAATAGTGAGACCGAGGCAGTAATTTCAACAGATTCCTGTTATTAGAATTTAAGTGGATGTTATGTTACAATTTTTAGCTTTTCAGTAATTTTATCAGCAATTAATGCTTGTTTGTTTAATCTCCGGTTGCGATACATTATACACTTACCTACTAGTTATAACAATTTAGTGGTTATATAATTATTAACAATAATGCTTTTGAGTATTGCCCATCTAATTAGTATGAAAATTTACTTTAAGTGTATTGCATTTATTGGAAAATCATAGAATGTGTACCGACTGGAATAGTTGTAGGTAGATCTATAGTAATATGTGAATATTACATCCACGAATGGTAAGCACGTGGAAAATATGAAGCTACGGAACCATAAGACCCCTCGTTAATGTCAATATAATATGCTTTATTACGAAAATAATCGTAGACAATATTCATGAATTCCTGGTAGTGTCTTCATACTCGCGTTACCAATTATAATTGAGTCTATTACATATGTATGAATGAAACCATGTATTTGAATAAGAATGCTACCAATCTGATCAATGAGTAGATAATTACCCAAGGGATACCTAAAGCCGCTATAGGTATACGTATAAAAACAATTGCGAGGAAAAGTTTGGTGGCTTGCAGTAAATATAAGATTAATTTCGCAGTTTGGTAGATATGTCTGGGTGTCAGCTATCTTAGACTTCAGACACCTCAATAGAATCATGGCAAGATGGTTGAATTTCCGCAATAAGTAGTTAATTTGTAAATACAGACTATTTAGTCTGTATTAGATAGGATGTAGATAGGACCTACATCTTCTCTGTTACTGAGAAGATATACTTATTGTTGACATTAGAACCTGTGACCTTTTCTCCACAGTCCGGTATTTTCCCAACAGTCAGTCAGTCAATATGCATATGTACGTGTACAATATTAATTTTAAAGCGTTTACATTTACACCGACGGTTCTAAATTTTTGTTCGCACTGTTTTGAAATAAATCCCTATTTATTTAAGTAGTCCGTTCCAGTTGTACAAAAAATAAAGTTAATTTACACGGAGTGTCCAAAACAATTTTAACACGTTATATGTTTAAATCATACGAGTAAAAATTATTTTCATTATCCATGTTGAAACTCAGCGAGTTAATTAAGTGCAAATGCATTTTTTACAGTGTCACGAAGCGTGCAATTTGTAATCTAAAACGTAACTTATCCAGTGGCGTAGTTGGAAGTAATTCGGCTTCACTCGACCGCCTCATTACCCCTTTTCAGTGGGAACACTCTTTCCACTCAGACTTACACAAATTCACATTTGCAATCAGAGCCCGGAGAAAAGTTCCTCCGCCTCCCCCACACCCGCGCGCACCCCCACTCCCCCTACGCCGCCTTTAATTAACAGAAAGTGGTTCATTAGAGCTTATTCATTAAAGCAAGGAGTAATTAGCGAACTCTAATGAATGCTGTAATAATGTAAGAGCGGCCGCGTCGGACTGCGGCCCGACTTCTAGATTAATCTAGAAACTGGGAATAATTTAGTAATGGCGTTAATTTATTACCAAGTTGATTGCGGGAATTAACCGGATACAATTAGCGTTGGTATGATTGTATACATTTTGTGCTGTCTTTTGGTTTATTATTTATCATGATATTTTGAAACGATTATCCTAGAGCAGTAGTAAGGGATTCGACGGTTCTGGAGCACGTTCGGGGGCCGGTTGGCGCCACTCTGGCCTAGTTCGTCAATAATTTCGATTGCTCCAATTTCGCCGCGTACAATCCGCGAATTAACCCGCGGATTAAATTAATACCTACCGCGAATGATTCCGCGGATTTAATTAATACCTACCGCGAAAAATTCCGCGGATTTAATTAATACCTACCGCGAAAAATTCCGCGGATTTAATTAATACCTACCGCGAAAAATTCCGCGGATTTAATTAATACCTACCGCGAAAAATTCCGCGGATTTAATTAATACCAACCGCGAAAAATTCCGCGGATTCCATTTCATATCGCCCGCGAGATAGGTATAAACCGCGAATTGGAGTTGTATGGTTTACGGTCCCCTCAAGCTTGTACCTTTTCCCTTTGTTTCGTTGTGCTTTTGTATTTCTACTTTCTAACAGCGACCCTTTTTATTTGAAGAATACAAATGTCTTTGTTCCATATTCCTATGGGCTCGTGTTTCTACTTAAGAGCCGTTTACAATTACCCATTACTCACCCTTTATGCATTACGGGCATTGTTTATGATCCATACAGCAATCGTTACAATACACCATACATTACTCAAATTCTAAGTAAAACCCTTCGGGTCTTCTTATTGTCAATGATTAACTACATGTCCATTATTTTAAACAACAGTTACGGATCCTATTATTCCCATTTCCTGATGCTATGTATTCAATGGAACGTTCAAAGTGAAAGTTGAACATGTTGGATCCTGTCTGCAAGGAAACAATACTCGCTCTCCATATAAAAGCCAAACTCAAAATCACATGGTATCGTATTCCACTCTGTGCTCTCTTCGAAGTGTGATCTCCAGTTGTTTGTAATAGTGAAGTGATAGTAAAACAGTGTAATAGTAAATACTGAAGCTGATATAAAATGAATGTAAGTACCTTCTTATACTTTGATCTAAAATTGTTATAACCAGATGTTTTATTAATTGTATATGTTATGTGTTGTTCACTGGGTTAATGCATTTTAGTTGTATTTGATCTCTTATTTAATTTATCAAAGTTACTGTAGTGCATTTTATTTCACATACCTATAAGTGTTTATCATACAATACTTCCTTAACCGATTTGTTTTATTTACAGTTTTATTTTCGTTACATTTGATCTCTTATTAAATTATCAATGTTACTTTAGTGTACATTTATACTTCGCATACCTATAAGTATTTATCATATAATACTTCCTTAACCGATTTGTTTTATTAACAGTTTTATTTCATTTTATTACAGTTTTCGGAAAATACTTTCAAAAATTACTATTATGCTGAAGATATAGATGAACCTAGTGATGAAGAAGGTACACTCGCCTTTAAAGTCAAAAAAGCGATAATAGCAAACAAAAGATCCATGGAATGCAATAACATTGACGAATTTTTCGAAAAACCTAAGAAAAAGAAGACAACGACAAAAAAATCATCTAGTGTTGGTAGAGCGACGAGTGGTGGTGTTTCATACATCAAAACAAACAGCGATGACAGCAGTTCTGCATCACACCTCATAAAAATTGAGGTGTATGATGTTAATAAAATAAAAAACATCGCACCGACGGAACAATGGAAACATGCTGATGTGCGAGTTAAATATTACGCAGACACCGAGAGTGATAAAAACTTGCAATGTATCAAGGACGCGGTATACAACATAACTAAACAGTTGGCGAGTAAGGACGATTGTGTGAAATATTTTATAGACAACGACAAATGAACAAAGTGCCAGTGCGTATCAGTGTTTTAAAATCATAACTTTAGTCATATACTTTATTCTAAGAAACTATTATTGTAATAACTATACCTATTTTAATTTAATTTACATTGTATTGTATTTTAACTTTGTACTCTTTTAAGTTACATGCTTAACAGATTACTTCGTTTTTTATTCTAGAACTCTTTGTGTTGTTGCTAAGTATTAATGTAAATAGTAATAAGTCTTTTTAGTGTTTTTCATGTTCATGCTTACGATTGTAAAGTTATTACGAACATTCATTAATTGTTTGGATAGTTTAAAGTTAAATTGCATTGTTTAGGGTAGTGTTTATTATTAAAGTAAGAAGGTACTACGAAGACATTGCTCACGATGGATGCAATATCAAGCTGTGATTTACACAACATGGAACTCGTCGCACTTCTCGAGAACATTGAATCTATGGATCTGATGTCATCACAATACGACAAAGAACTTTACGAGCTCTGTGATAAAATGGAACAAACACAAGTTGAAACGTGAGTATAACATTTTTTATTATGTTAAGACTTGTTGCAACATGTTCTGGGCATCCACGAAGAGGGGATACAATTCAAGTATTTATAATGGTTGGGACATCTTTGCACAATCATTCCACTTGTTTCTTCCGTTTATATTTTTTACATTAGTGTGCAACCGAAATGTACCACTCGCTTGATATTTCTAGTTTATCTCAGAGTGAGATTGCTAGTTTCGATAAAAATATTATTCTAAATAAATATCATCGTTTCATACGGTTTTGGTATATACAAAATGTTTTGCCAGTGTCAATGTTGGGAGATCCTGATATTTCTCCTTATTATACGCCATGTAGTGGTCATAGAACCTCACAGCAAACTCATACCGATGAGGATGATATTGATGGTGTATTATCAATGAAAGCATATTGTTTTCAGTGTAAATAACAAAAAATGTTAGTATCTATTTAAAGAATAGAAATATAGTAAGAAGCTTATTACGTGTGATCACAATTTTTAACAGTTTTCTTATCCATCAGATCTATGCAGAATGGAGAAGGTAGCAGAAAAAGGAAAAGATTAGCACCAACTGAGTTGTTTGAGGAGGATCCGTTAAAGAGAAAAAAAAATATTCGTCTTGAAGCTCCTTCAACATCTACATCATCGCTGGGTACCATTGTAAATGTAAGTACAGAACAGCATAATGATAAAATTGAATGTCCTGAGTGTCACGTACATGTGTCAAAAAAATATATGACCAGTCACTATAAGAGCAATAAACATAAAAATAATTTAATTAGAAGAGATAATAATCTACCTAATGTTCAATTGATTGATAGTGCTTTTGGTAATAGAATTATTACATATCGAGTGAAATCTAATTTAGTTTCTGATACGCAGTTTGAATCACCTGAATTATTTTTACAAAATATAAAAAATGTAATTTATACATTACTAGAACGATTTATTTTAGAATATTCTGTTGTAAAAGTTAATTTTATTCTCAATGCGGATTTCACACAAGAAACAAAAAATCTACTAAATATTTTTGATTTCCAAATTTCAAACTATCTTGTTTGTCAAGGTGATGATAAAGATATTATTTTCTCATCTATAATCACCGAAATTACAAACAAAATGACAAATTTTCAAAAAAAAGGTAGCGGATGGAGTTTAGTTAAAATAAATCACTTGGATATGAATGTCAACAAATTTAACCCATTGCGTGGATCTTCATACATAGACCTACCGTTAGATATAAAACACAAGAAAGCTGTAATCAATGTTCAAAATAACGATCACGAATGCTTTCGTTGGGCAGTTTTGTCAGGATTATTCCCAGTCACTCATAGTTCCAATAGGGTATCATCTTATATAATACATAAAAATAAGTTAAATTTTGATAACCTATCGTTTCCTATAAAAATTAACGACATCCATAAGTTTGAAAAATTGAACAGTATGAGTATTAATGTTTTTGGATTACAATATGATTCAATAAGCAAATCAAATAAAGTTGTAGGTCCATTACACTTTACGAAACGTCGAAAAACTACTCACTTAAACTTGTTGTATATATCTCAAGGTTCTAAAGGTCATTACTGTTTTATTAAAAACCTCTCGAGATTATTATCTAAACAGATATCGACTTCTGAACATGCAGTTCATATTTGTGATGGGTGTTTATTAAATTTTCCATCATTACATAATTTAAAACGACACCAAGAAAATGACTGTTTCAATGTGTGCACAAATTTACCATCGGAAAGCGATAGCAAAAGAAACTGGTTTAATGAATTAATACCATCAAACCAAATTTCATTTAACAACTATGAACGTAAATTAAGAGTTCCATTCGTTGTGTATGCTGACTTTGAAGCATTTTTAAACCCAATAGAGAGTTGTTCTAACAATCCAAATCAATCTTCAACTGTTAATATTCAAAAACATGAAACGTATAGTTTTGGGTATTATGTTAAATGTTCGTATGATGATAATCTTTCAGTATATAGATCTTATACAGGACAAGATTGCGCACTAAAATTTATGCAATTCATTAACACAGATTTAGAAAATATCTGTAAAAAAAATTCTTTTGTAAGATCACCTTTACCGTTAACTGAAGAAAATGAAATAAATATCAGTCAAAGTGATTCGTGTTACATTTGTGCTACTAAATTAAACCAGGATAGCACAGTATCTTACAATTGGCATACTGGAGTATATGAAGGTGTAGCTCATAGAGTATGCTCTCAGAAATACAAAGCTCCTAATTTTGTACCAGTGTTTTTACATAATTTAAGTAATTATGACGCTCATTTCATAGTGCATGGTCTTGATTTCGAGAAAGGTGACATTGAACTTATTCCTGAGAACAAAGAAAAATACATTTCTTTTTCTAAAGTTTTACAAATCAACAACAGAGTTGTAAAATTACGATTTCTTGATTCTTTTAAATTTATGTCAAGTAGCCTTAACAAATTAGCTCAGAACTTACTACCCGAACAATTTCGTGAACTCAAGTTAAAATATCCATGTGAAGAAGATTTTAAACGTTTAATAAGAAAAGGTGTATATCCATACGAATACATGACAACATTTGATTCTTTAAAAATAACTTCTCTTCCCACTCGCGATCAGTTTTATAGTTCTTTAAATGATAGTCACATTACAGAAAGTGAATACCATCATGCCCAAGACGTGTGGAAACATTTTAATTGTAAAAATATGGGTGAATATTCAGACCTGTATTTAAAAACAGATGTATTGTTGTTAGCAGATATATTTGAAAATTTTAGGGATGTCTGTCTTAAAACATACGGTTTAGATCCTGCCCACTATTATACAGCACCTGGTTTAAGTTGGGATGCTATGTTAAATTTTACCAAGATAAATTTGGAACTCTTAACAGATATCGACAAGGTTACGTTTATAGCAAATAATATTCGGGGTGGTATATCACAATGCAGCAATAGACATGCAGTGGCAAATAACATATTTATGTCGGAATACAATTCAAGTAAACCATCTTCATTTTTGATGTACTTAGACGCAAATAACCTTTATGGTTGGGCTATGTCCCAATGTCTCCCGACAGGAAAATTTGAATGGGTCGACATAAATACAGATTTTAATACAGCCGATGATGCCAAACATGGGTTTATATTGGAAGTAGACTTAGAATATTCAAAAACTTTACATGATTTTCATTCAGATTTTCCATTTTGTCCAGAAAACGTATGTTTAGGAAGCAGCAAAGACAAGAAACTGATTCCAAATTTAAAAGATAAAAAAAATTACGTCATTCATTATAGAAACCTCAAACAATGTTTAAAAAATGGTCTCAGATTAGTTAAAATTCATAGAATTTTAAAATTTGAACAATCTGCATGGTTGAAAAGTTACATAGACTTAAACACTCATATGCGATCATTAGCTACTTCAGATTTTGAGAAAGATTTTTTTAAACTTATGAATAATTCTGTTTTTGGTAAAACAATGGAAAATGTAAGAAAGCGAGTTCATGTCAAATTAATAAATCATTGGTTAAATCGTGGCAAAACTCAAGGTGCTCAATCTTTGATAGCAAGACCAGAATTCCATAGTTTATCTATATTCTCAGAGAGCTTAGTTGCAATACAATTAAACAAAACTAACGTTTTATATAATAAACCAATTTACCTCGGTTTTTGTATTTTAGATATATCGAAAACATTACTATACGATTTCCATTACGATTATATGAAATCGAAATATCAAGATAATATTAAATTACTATATACTGATACCGATAGTTTAATATATCAAATATTTACGCAAAATTATTATGCTGATATAAAACTTGATTTAGCCAACTACTTTGATACGTCAGACTATCCACCAAATAATGAATATGGTTTACCATTATTGAATAAAAAACGGTTAGGATTTTTTAAAGACGAAAATAACGGAAAAATTCTTAAAGAGTTTGTAGGTCTTCGCTCTAAAATGTATGCAATGGATGTGCAAAATAAATGTATATGTAAAGCAAAAGGGATTAATAAAAGTGTCACAAAAAAATTTTGTCTCAGCGATTATAAATCATGTTTATATGAAAAGAAAACGCAATACAGTGAAATGATAAGATTCAAATCTATTAAACATGCTATATATACACAAAAAATCAATAAGATATCTTTATCACACAATGACACAAAACGTTATTTAATAGAGAATTCGACAGATACTCTTGCATGGGGTCATTATAAAATAAAGGACATTTGATTTTATCAGTGAATTCTGTACAACGAAAATATGTATGTTAATGTGTGTGTGTATGTTTTATTTTCGGATTTAAATATTTTAATGTTCTGTCTTTATTATGTACTTTTTTTTTTATTGTGATACTATGACAACTATTTTGTGTATCATGAAAAATAAGATGCAAATTTGAATGTCTGTAGGAAGTTAATTCTTATATCTGATTTAACTATAATGTATATTAATTTTATTACTGTAATATTTTTGAAAACATCTTTGAATTGTATGTGATCATTTTTCAAACTATGTGAATATTATGTAATCTTTGTATGTAAAACAAAAAAAATCAAATATAATACATTCAATCGTATCTTCTTGTTTTATTCAATCCGAAGCGCTTTTCGAGTTCACACGTGCATTTAAAAATGTTTCACTTTTATCATCCTTTTACTGCCATAGTTGCAGGTCCAAGTGGGTGTGGAAAGTCTAATTTTGTAACAAACTTTATTAAATACATTAATGATATGTGTAACACCACTTTTCATCAAATTACTTGGTGTTTTGATGAGATGCAACCCTTATATGATGTACCAAATGTAAACTATTATCAGGGTATACCAGATATGAATATGTTTGATGGAAAGGAAGCTAACCTTATCATTATCGATGATCTTATGAGGGAATCTGATGGTCGCATTGTCGACATATTTACTAAAGGTAGTCATCATAGGAACTTGAGTGTATTTTACATTACTCAAAATTTATTTCATCAAGGTAAAGGACAAAGAGACATTTCTTTGAATTCAAACTACATCATTTATTTCAAAAACCCACGTGATAAAACTCAAATACGTTACTTAGCGCGACAAGTATCACCAGAAAATAGCAAATTCATAGAAGATTCTTACAGAGATGCTACAAAAGAAGCACATGGCTATTTGATGATAGATCTAAAACAAAATACTTTTGATATGTGTCGAATTAAATCAAAGATCTTTCCTTCCGATGGTCATCCTACAGTGTACATTCCCACAAAAGAGTTTAAATATGTCAAAAACCAACAAATACCCGTCATTTGCAAATGATGGATCGACGCTTAAAGACGCATGAACACTTATTAAATGCTCTTTATAAGCTTAAACCAAAACATCAACAAGCTCTTTTAAAAGTGTGTAACGAAAACGAAATTAATTTTATTTGTGAATGTATTCATAATGTTTTACAAGGAAATATAAATCTTGAAGAAAAATCGAAGAATAAACTAAAAAAATACAAAAATCTACTACGAAAATTAGTACGTAAAAGTACAAATAAAATAAGAAAGAATATAATAGTTCAAAGAGGTGGTGCATTTCTTCCGATCATATTGGGTTCTATTTTGAGTGGATTGATAAGTGGACTGGTTTAAAATGGAACACGCCAAAAAAATGCTGTTAGTTGACCCAAGTTTAATAGATAAGTTAAATCAAAAAAGAAATGAAAATCCTACCTCTCGTTTAGATAGCGAAATGGAAAAAATACTCAGCAGTAATATGGATGATCGAAAAAAGTGTAAATTATACTTACAAATTTTACAAAGATATCTCCACTTTATGGAAGAAGATCGTCGTCCCATTGAACTCCCTATAATAACTTCAAATGACGATAACAATAAACCCTCATCTGAAAGCTGGAAAAATTTTAATATAAATAATGATATCAAGAATAAAGATGTAGTTGTCAGTCAGACACTGAGTGATGAACAGAAGCAACAAGAACATTTTACACTCGAAAAAAAACCTTTCTATTCAACAGAACAAATTTTAAATTTAATACCAAAAACATATGTAAAAAAAGGTGAGTTATTATTGAATTCGGTGTCGCTAAATAAAAACAAAATTTATTGGAATGATGCTGGCACAGTGATTGTGGATAATGAAGTAATTCCTAACAGTAACATTATCGATTTAATAAGCGATACACTGCGACCATTGAAAAACAACGACCCACCCGGTTGGGAAAAATTTGCTAAAGCGTTAAAAGATTTGAAAATACCTTTAACATACATTGGCAATCCAAAAAGACGTGAGTACATAGCTCAACTTCAAAAAGACGTCGAAGAACAACCGCCACAAAACACAGAGGTATATTTGACACCAACTAGTGAAATTAAACACGCAAATAAAATTAAGAAAAAGATTGATTGGGAAAAATGGACCCCTTATTAGAAATAAATCAAATTTATTATGATGTATCACACCCCGCTGGATATAGTAATATCGACAAATTATCAAAAGCTATGAAAGGTAAAATGAAAAAGGAGGAAGTTAAAAACTGGTTGCAATCTCAATCTACGTATACACTCCATAAACCAGTACATAGAAGATTCGCTCGAAACAAATACGTTCTCTCTAATCTGAATGAACTTTGGCAAGCCGATTTAAGTGACATGCGAACTTATTCTAAAGATAATAAAGGTTTCAATTACATTCTTTGTGTTATTGATGTTTTTAGCAAATATGCATATGCCAGACCCTTGCAAAAGAAAAATTCAGAAACCGTAAAAAAGTGTTTCGATAGTATATTTAATGAAGCTAGCACCACACCTACACACATTCAATCTGATAAAGGCACTGAATTTGTATCAAAAGATGTTCAAAGATACTTTAAAACAAAAAACATTAATTACTATACGACAAATAATCCAGACATCAAAGCAAGTATTGTAGAAAGATTTCAAAGAACGCTAAAAATGAAGATGTGGCGCTATTTTACACACAAGAATACACATAAATATATTGATATTTTGCAGAACTTGATACACTCTTACAATCACAGTTTTCATTCTAGTATTAAAATGTGTCCTTCAGATGTTAATTCTAATAATATAATGACAGTTTGGAGTAATTTATATGAAAAATCTGAAAAATCATCAAAAAATATACTACCTATGTTTCATCTCGGTGATCATGTTAGAATAACCAAATATAAACATGTATTCCAAAAAGGTTATGAATCTAATTGGAGCGATGAAATATTTGTGATTTCTTCTATAATAGAACGTAGTCCGTGGCCCGTTTATACTATTAAAGATTTAGATGGTGAAGAGATAGTAGGAACATTTTATGAACGAGAATTACAAAAGGTCATTTATGACCCCACCATTGAACACAAGATCGATAAAATAATTAGCTCTCGTTACTCTGGCAACAGACAACAAGTGTTAGTTAAGTGGAAAGGTTATCCGAACAAATTTAATAGTTGGATTTTAGCTTCCAGTTTGAAAAAAATATGAAGGATTTTTATTTAACTTTACTTAGCAATAGTTCAATGGAATACTTTCCTGAGAATAAAACATCAATTTTTTCAACAAAATTACCCAAACCCATAATATTGGAAGGAGAATGGTGTGTAGGAATCGTTGAATTCCAATATCCATGCACCATGTTTACTGTTCAAGATCATGAGAATGTTATTTACATAACAAAAATCATGAAAATGCCCCATGAAGACAAACTATCCACAGTATATTATAAGACTCACATACCTGCCACAAACTATGATAATATTAACCATATTTTATCAGCATTAAATAATATAAGGGAAAAAATCAAATTCCGCTACGATAATATATCCAAATTTGTGTCTGTTTCTGTATTAGACGAAACAATTAAATCTGTGACATTATCTCCTAAACTAGGCTTACAGTTGGGATTTGAACCAAACAGAAATCTCGTTGAAAAGAATTTAGCAAAATGTCCAGCTAATTTACATTTAGGGTTACCATCTCAACTATTCGTTTACTGCGATATAGTTGAACCTCAAATTGTAGGTGATGTAATGACACCTCTTCTAAGAGTTATACCATTAGATCCCTCAAAATACATCTATGGTGCGAATAAAATGCATGTATTTTCACCTCCACATTACTTATCAGTAATGCGAAGAGAATTCGATACCATCGAAATAGATATAAGGTCGAGCACCGGACAAAAGATACCATTTCAGTTTGGAACGGTGTGTGTTAAACTACATTTTAAAAAATTATAATGCATTTTGAACGCTCCGACATGTCGTGCCCTTATCAACGGTATTATTCTCATCAGGCTGGTTCAGGCATAGGGGTGGTATATAAAGGGGCACCTTATCAAAAAGGACATGGAATCGGTAGTTTTCTTGGGGGATTGTTTAGGTCAGTTTTACCATTACTGTCTAGCGGTGTTCGAGCTGTTGGTAAAGAGGCATTAAGTGCTGGTGTTGGGCTATTGACAGATATGGTTAGTGCGCGACCTATGGAAGATTCAATAAAAGCACGTCTTAAAGAAGTTGGTACCAACTTGAAACGCAAGGCCGATGAAAAAATAAATAAAATCAATATGTCTGGATCAGGATATATAACAAAACGAAAACGTCTACCTGGAGTCATTCCGTCGTTGACCGCGAAAGTGAAAGCTCTAAAAAAATCAAAAATTACTCCAAAACGAATTAAAGACATATTTTCTAACAATTAATTAAAATGTCTTTTTTACATAGTCATTCTTGTGAATGTATTAAGTCCGAATTGGATTTGTTTGCATTGCCATCGACTCAAACTAGCATTGAAAGTGGAAATTGGATCCATTATAAACCAATTTCATCTCTTGCCGATGATGGTCCTATAGAATTTCAAATTCCTGGGGCAGGAGATGACTACATAGATTTATCTCATACGTTAATTCACTTGAAAGCGAAAATAGTAAATCAAGATAACACCAAACTCACCGCATCTACGGTCGTTGCTCCCGTGAACAATTGGTTGCACTCACTCTTCAGTCAACTTGATGTGTACTTAAATCAAAAACTTGTATCACCACCCAATAACACATATGCTTATCGTGCGTATATAGAAAACTTATTGAACTATGCTCCTGCGGCAAAAACTTCTCACCTCACCTGTGGCTTATGGTATGAAGATACGGCTGGAAAAATGGATTCCACCGATGATACTAATAAAGGATTTACTAAGAGACAAGAACTAGCCAGTGAAAGCAAAGAATTGGAAATGATTGGTCACTTGCATGGCGATTTATTCAATCAAGAAAAATTTTTAATCAATGGTGTTGATATTTGTGTTAAGTTAGTTCGTTCTAGAGAAAATTTCAATCTCATGGCCTCTACAGGTGACCTTAAATTAAAGGTATCTATTACGGATGCATCTTTGATAATTCGTAGAGCACGAATCAATCCCAGCGTGTTACTTGCTCATCAAAAGGTCTTAGCTTCTACCACAGCCAAATACCCCATTACTCGAGCTGAAGTTAAAGTTTTAACAATACCATCAGGTGTTCAAGGAAAAACTCTAGATAACATTTTCTTAGGGCAATTACCTAAAAGGTGTATAGTAGGATTTGTAAATAACGCTGCTTTCAATGGAAACCTCACTAAGAACCCATTTAACTTTCAAAATTATGACATTAATACTTTTAGTTTATACATAGACGGTCAACAAATACCATCAAAGGCTTTACAACCCTCATTTGAGAACAATAACTTTACTTCAGTATATCATACATTGTTTTCGGGAACAGGTATACACTTTCTAAATGAAGGTAATGGGATATCCCGAGAACAATACGCTCAAGGGTATTGTATGTTGGCATTTGATTTGACACCTGATTTATCAGCAAACTCTTCAAGTCATTGGAATCTTGTAAAGCATGGTAGTGTGAGATTAGAAGTGCGTTTTGAAACAGCTTTATCACAAACTATTAATTGTATTGTTTATGCGGAGTTTGATAATGTTATTGAAATAGATAAAAACCGCAACATTTCAGTAGATTATAGTAGTTAAGAAAACAAAATTAACTGTTTAAGATTAGATTAAGTATGAATAATTTGATTCAGATTTGCTGTTAGATGTAAGTTACGAATAAAATGAATTAAAAAATATTAAGATTTTTGTTTTACCATAATCCTTGCAACCCCACAAAAATAGAAAACTTACCACATAAGTACCATAATAGTGTCTTCTTAACCTTATATACGACATTACCACTTTATCATTCGACTTGATAAGATTCTGCAGCGATTCGATAAATAAAAATGAATACAATAGAAATACAGAATTACTTAAAGAAAATTGATCCATCTATTGAATATAATGTATATGCAGCCAATCGCCTACCAATACATGTAGTAACTCCTACATATGTAGTTAGCAACTTAGACTCTGATAACAAACCAGGTTCTCACTGGGTTGCCATACACATAGATCAGAATGGTTTTGGACAGTACTTTGATTCATACGGTCGACCACCTCAAGGATACCACCGAATGTTTTTAGCGAGGAATTCTAGAATGTGGAATTACAATACAAGCCGAATTCAAAATGACTTTACTATAGTTTGTGGAGAGTACTGTTTAATGTATCTGTACTATAAATATTATGGTAAGAGTCTCAAAGATTTTCAAGTATTATTTAGTGATAATACAATATGCAATGATGTGTTTTTAACTAGTTTATTTAAATCATGTTTTGAGGAGAATAAATGAAATATGAAAATGAATGAATGATTTTTCTTTATTGAGAATTAATAACCCCATACAAACTTATACTTCTTCCAAACAATTAATGAATGTTCGTAATAACTTTACAATCGTAAGCATGAACATGAAAAACACTAAAAAGACTTATTACTATTTACATTAATACTTAGCAACAACACAAAGAGTTCTAGAATAAAAAACGAAGTAATCTGTTAAGCATGTAACTTAAAAGAGTACAAAGTTAAAATACAATACAATGTAAATTAAATTAAAATAGGTATAGTTATTACAATAATAGTTTCTTAGAATAAAGTATATGACTAAAGTTATGATTTTAAAACACTGATACGCACTGGCACTTTGTTCATTTGTCGTTGTCTATAAAATATTTCACACAATCGTCCTTACTCGCCAACTGTTTAGTTATGTTGTATACCGCGTCCTTGATACATTGCAAGTTTTTATCACTCTCGGTGTCTGCGTAATATTTAACTCGCACATCAGCATGTTTCCATTGTTCCGTCGGTGCGATGTTTTTTATTTTATTAACATCATACACCTCAATTTTTATGAGGTGTGATGCAGAACTGCTGTCATCGCTGTTTGTTTTGATGTATGAAACACCACCACTCGTCGCTCTACCAACACTAGATGATTTTTTTGTCGTTGTCTTCTTTTTCTTAGGTTTTTCGAAAAATTCGTCAATGTTATTGCATTCCATGGATCTTTTGTTTGCTATTATCGCTTTTTTGACTTTAAAGGCGAGTGTACCTTCTTCATCACTAGGTTCATCTATATCTTCAGCATAATAGTAATTTTTGAAAGTATTTTCCGAAAACTGTAATAAAATGAAATAAAACTGTTAATAAAACAAATCGGTTAAGGAAGTATTATATGATAAATACTTATAGGTATGCGAAGTATAAATGTACACTAAAGTAACATTGATAATTTAATAAGAGATCAAATGTAACGAAAATAAAACTGTAAATAAAACAAATCGGTTAAGGAAGTATTGTATGATAAACACTTATAGGTATGTGAAATAAAATGCACTACAGTAACTTTGATAAATTAAATAAGAGATCAAATACAACTAAAATGCATTAACCCAGTGAACAACACATAACATATACAATTAATAAAACATCTGGTTATAACAATTTTAGATCAAAGTATAAGAAGGTACTTACATTCATTTTATATCAGCTTCAGTATTTACTATTACACTGTTTTACTATCACTTCACTATTACAAACAACTGGAGATCACACTTCGAAGAGAGCACAGAGTGGAATACGATACCATGTGATTTTGAGTTTGGCTTTTATATGGAGAGCGAGTATTGTTTCCTTGCAGACAGGATCCAACATGTTCAACTTTCACTTTGAACGTTCCATTGAATACATAGCATCAGGAAATGGGAATAATAGGATCCGTAACTGTTGTTTAAAATAATGGACATGTAGTTAATCATTGACAATAAGAAGACCCGAAGGGTTTTACTTAGAATTTGAGTAATGTATGGTGTATTGTAACGATTGCTGTATGGATCATAAACAATGCCCGTAATGCATAAAGGGTGAGTAATGGGTAATTGTAAACGGCTCTTAAGTAGAAACACGAGCCCATAGGAATATGGAACAAAGACATTTGTATTCTTCAAATAAAAAGGGTCGCTGTTAGAAAGTAGAAATACAAAAGCACAACGAAACAAAGGGAAAAGGTACAAGCTTGAGGGGACCGTAAACCATACAACTCCAATTCGCGGTTTATACCTATCTCGCGGGCGATATGAAATGGAATCCGCGGAATTTTTCGCGGTTGGTATTAATTAAATCCGCGGAATTTTTCGCGGTAGGTATTAATTAAATCCGCGGAATTTTTCGCGGTAGGTATTAATTAAATCCGCGGAATTTTTCGCGGTAGGTATTAATTAAATCCGCGGAATTTTTCGCGGTAGGTATTAATTAAATCCGCGGAATCATTCGCGGTAGGTATTAATTTAATCCGCGGGTTAATTCGCGGATTGTACGCGGCGAAATTGGAGCAATCGAAATTATTGACGAACTAGGCCAGAGTGGCGCCAACCGGCCCCCGAACGTGCTCCAGAACCGTCGAATCCCTTACTACTTAGAGCACATTATATATATTTAGTTATAGGGTATTTAAAGCGGCGATTGGCTAGTTGGGAGTGGAATGGACTGCCGAGACGAATGATTGAGCCTGCGCAGGTTTAAAACCCAAGGGCAGACACCTCTGACTTTTCTAAAAAAGTTATGTGTATATTATTTGTATTATATTGTGTATATTCTTATTCTTTCGCTTTAACAGTGAAAGAAAACACCGTGAGGATACCTGCATACCTGAGAAGTTCTCTATAAGAGTTTCGAGGGTATTATATGTGAAGCCTGCCAACCCGTACTAGGCCAGCGTGGTGGACTAAGGCAAGGTAAGTACTACATAGATATTA
The DNA here is from genome assembly GCA_949316025.1 of Lapara coniferarum. NCBI lineage: Eukaryota > Metazoa > Arthropoda > Insecta > Lepidoptera > Sphingidae > Lapara > Lapara coniferarum. Next base: position 16,014,232 of record OX438926.1, on the reverse strand, counting down.
CTTAAATCAATAAGTGTGCTTCATTTCGTCCCTGAAACAATCATAAGTGGTAGAGTTATGCTGTAGGCAGTTTTTTCTACAGCATAAATAAACCTGTACAACCGAAGTGACACTGTCTTAAAGAAAATCCTTGTGAAGTGTAAGAGTCGCTGTTGTATGTCGTAGGACCCAATGAATACACCTCCATACCTCTTCCTTGAACATCGACAGCAAACGCATAATCCCAGTGACAGTGTGGGTGATGCCAATTATATTTTAATAAAAACCGCATCTTTGTGTCTATCTGTATGTCTGTCTGTGGCATCGTAGCTCTTAAACGAATGGACCGATTTTGATGGGAATGGATGATCCCCATTACATGGGACCTGACGTAGCTGGCGAAATATGGGTGTGTTACACTTCTGCCTACTCCTGAAAACAGATAAAGGCTTGCCGCTATGTTTATAAACAAATGTTATTGAAATTAGGATTGAGTTTTCAAAACGTGTGTATCCCATTACTGACGCCGAGCATACGCTAGGATTTCTATTAGCATAAAAGCAAAACCTAATGTAAAAGTACATTTAGATTGGTACAGAAAAGGAAAATACACATACAGTATTTAAAGTAAAGAAGTATTTTTATTCTATTTGGTATTAAAATTATCTATAATTGACAATATAATTACAGACAAAATTCTTACGTGACCAGTACCTAACCTATTTACAACGGGATCAAAGCCTTGCACATAGAACTAGTTAAAACAATTTGAATAATAGACGTAGACGTTTGTATGGAATGTTCGCGAATTATTAGCATAAAGAAAACAGACGGACGTCATGTGTTTCCATTCGTTATTATTTGTGAAAATTTCGAATTGATAGTGAATTTTCTGCCATCGGCATGTAAGGAGCATGTTACGTGGCCCGCTGGACAACACATAATGATGTATGCTGTTATTAAAGTGTAGTATAATAAGTTGTGACTGGAAAGAGACAATGTACGGAGACGGGAAAAGGTTTTGCTTAAGACATTTTTGTTATTTCATATATTACAATCTCCTAAGTCTTGCGGCAGAGTATTTATCAGGGCCGTCGACTAAGAGGCCTGGAGTTCAATTCCCAGTCCAAGAACACTTTATGGGGATTTTCTTGACACGTTTTATCCGTAATCGGAGAAGGGGTTTGTGTCAGTTAGGCGGTCTCACATGTACTAACACTCATTAGTGGTATCGAGATCAATGAACAATTAAAGTAACTATATTGTTTAATGTCTAACTAAAGTAGTTATATATATTAAAGATGCCCATAAGAATTTTATACCTATGAATTTTATCTATTTTTACCTTATGTTTACGTATCGTTTATAGCCAGCGGGTAAAATATTTTTCCTCGAACTAAATAATATTCGACCAATTCAAGTCAAAACATATTGGGTAGGGTGTACAGCGGACGTCGGATCCGAGTGACCCTTACTGTGTTCCTCTACAAACATGCAGAACTAACATTTTTAGTCATTTCAATAAATAGTAAGTAAAATATTATTATAACGAGATCCGAAATAACGAAGCTAAATATTAGAGAAGATTTATCGAGTTTGTCTTAGTTTAAAAACAGTGAAATCCATTTAAGAGTACACAAACTCTATGTACTTATAACTTTGTTGAGTCATTTATTAACGTTATACTAATTAAAATTTCAAGTTTATTAATAAATACTGCTTCAATTTGAACCGATGGACTTGCAGCCAGGTTTTCAATAAAAAGTTTATTTAGCAAAAGTTCAAATGAAAGAACACAAACACATTAGCTTTTCACTTTTTAGTCACCGTTTCTATCGGTAGGGTAGTTTAGATATGAAACACGTTTATCCTGGTCTCAAGCTTTGTAACCAAAAGGCTACATTTCAACCATTAGTTTAATGTTTGCACAATAATGTTGTAGATTAAGATTATATTCATGTTATACACACCGACACACTCACGCCCGTTATCCCCGAAGGGGTAAGCAGAGGTGCAAATAGTGCACCCACTTTTCGCCGTACGTATTCCGTCCCATGATGTGATAGGGGACGAACCTATCGCCATATCGGGCACAAATTCCAGACTCCGGGCTGATACTGAGTAGAAAACTCAATATCACTTTGCCCTACCCGGGAATCGAACCCGAGACCTCGGCATTGCAGTCGAACCGTAATACAACTACGCCACCGAGGCAGTCATGTCATGTTTTCCTTAAATTGATTTACAGTATAGCGTTATGATTATGTAAAATTGTAAGTCTGCTGGAGAACCTAATGAATAAATAAGATAAATAAACAAAATATTTGTTTTACTTTGGAGTGACTAAGGATACCGCTGAATAATTCACACACATTCACGCGTTTTGCTCCTGAAGTAGAGGGCAGAGGTGTACCTAATAAGTGCACCCAATTTTCACCATGTGCATTGTGTGTGAAATGGAGCAAGCCTTTTGCCATATCGGAGTAGTAACAGTTGCCTGTGTGTTCCTGTACGTAGAGATGACCTTCTGGTGATCGTTGGGCCTCCGTTAAGTTAAGAGATGCATATTATTAGGTACTTTTTGGGTCAGATTTAATTGATTAATGGTAATTTATTTCAAGTGTAACTCAACATTTATGTTGGTCGATGGTGCCGCTCTCTAAATAAGATTTTTATAACTAAAATTAAGTGAAGCGATGAATATTTCGCTAGCGTCACAATTTCCCATAAAAATTTACAATATCAAATGAACTTAAAATTAGAAAACACTGTGTATATGGCATTCCGTTCATCAACTCGTTAATTAATAAATAATAGCAATGTTAAAAAAAATTATGAACTTTCATAAGTTTCCAGTAAGGACCGACTTACACTGGCTACAATGTCCTTCAAAACTTAGCGCACGTGTTTGCAGTGCTGCTTGGCGGCAAAAATTAACATCGCGCTGGTATCCAGCCGTACTTTTGTAGAATTCACACCACATACCTAGTAAAAGTATGTTGTTTTTATCATCTAGTTACAGTGTTGACAAAATGAATTTGTGTTGGATTAGTAAGAGTGTTCATAATAAAGTTTTTCTTGGCTCGTATTACAAGGTAATTGATAATTGATAAGTCCCCGTTTAGTTGCACTCGGTGCGAGGTTTCGGCCAACACGTGCGTGCATATTGTAGAGAACTCTGCAGGCGACTATTGATTAGTCCCTGTACCGGTCATCATTCATTCATCGTATAGTCCACGCGTCAGTCACGTTACCTACACTTTTTCGTCCTTTTTGGCCGTTTTTGGCCATTTTTCGCCAAAGGCTGCGGTACATATTTGATGGTGCGTCTGTCAGGAAGGAAGTATGGCGACGTAATTGGTCCTGCCGGCGGACAAATTCCGACAAAACCCGAGGGTTTCGGTGTCGGAAATTTTTAATGACTGCCATTGAAAATTAAAAAAATACACCATTAATATTTTTGTATGGTTTGAATACTTTTTTATAAATGCAGACACGACGGGTTGTGTTAATGATCGCCTTGAAACTGTGTCCTGGACATTTGGAAAATATTTGAAAGGTTTTTATTAGACCTCTAATTTGAGTTCACTTTGACGACAATTTACCAAAAGCAAGTTACAACAGTTTTCTATGAGACAGTGGTATTTGCCCTGTCAATTTATACCTATTGTAAAAAACAGGCCACATAATAGCCCTCCCATTGACATAAAACATATACCTACTTATGTCATGCTATGTATGTCAGTCAACAAGTCGATAAAGAGAATCAAAACATATTCCCTCCTGTGTCGGATTTAATATTTCCCATGGTGTATAGTATTGTAAACTATCCTCTTAGCTCTGGTCGTTTCTAAAAGACTTGCCGATACGACATAATCCAATTGTCGGACCAAACTCGTGCCCAACAGCCGTGAGTTGCTTTCGTCTGTATATTTCAGTTCAGCGTCACTATTAGTTCTCGAAGGTATTTCGTTCTGAAAAAGCTTAATGAACACTTTGTGTTAATGGGTTGTGATGGTAGAGTAATTATAATACACGTCAAAATGGAATAGTAGTAGTTCGTTTTACTGCTTTAATTTACTATTTTAGTTCTTTTTTAATACAGTATAATATAACGCTTTAAGTCTCGCAAATAACTGGTGGGAATTACCTGCCCACTTTCAGCAACTGAGGAGGAAATTATTCAGGGCAGCAGCCACCCTTTCTAAGGCGCCCTGCTATATGTTTAACACGCTTTTAGCGTAGCAGGTAGATCTTACGCTACCGTTGACGCCGAGGGCGTCCTTCGGTGCGCAGGGGCTCCGCGAAATAAAAGGTTAGGTGGCCCAACAAAATATTTTACTTCAGTTTTGACAAATTAATCTACTCAGTGCCGGATTAACCACGTAGCAAGAGTAGCAATTGCTACGGGCCCCGCGCGAAAGGGGGCCCCGCATATTTAAACACACTCATCTCTGCCTGAGCGTAATTTTATGAGTGAAACTTTTTAAGATGTTGTTTGTTAAATTTTTTTGATATCACAAAAACGTAAAACGTTACAACTTTTCCTACTAAGACAATCCATGTCAGACACTCGATACCCGACTATTTCCTTGGCGTAAATAATTCAAATAATTTCATACGGTAAACACACAAGTTCTACAAAAAGTTGCTTGTGTATGCAAGCTCTCTGACCCAACCCTTAGTGTGGATGTGTAGCAGAATTGAAATAGCTCGATTTAAATTGTTAAAATTTTCTATTTATTTATAAGATTAACAGTCTACATTATTTTTAATATATTTTAGTAACCGTATACCAAAAATCTATTTTCTAGAATATAAGTATACTAGCGGCCCGCCCTGGCTTCGCACAGGTAGCAAAGCATAATATTTGCACATTTAATTTTCTATCGTACAAAATATTAATGAATTATACACATAACCCTTCCTCTTGTATCACTGCGTCCATTGGTGAAAAACATATGAAAAACCGTTCGGTAGTGTTTGAGTTTATCGCGTTCAGACAAACAGATGCGATGGGGGGAATTTGTTTTATAATATTGTTAGGGCAAAAATATTTTTTGTGCGGGTATTAATGACATGACCTACAATTTTTGCTATAAAAGCATAGAACATTTGACAGTTCGAGTTTCCTCCATTCGACCGCGCTAAATGGAGACGGCCGCGCTCTTTTCTGACCGACCCAGAGGACGATATAACTCTGGCCATCCGCCGTAAGCACGAGTTCCTAAAACTCATACACTCCACAAGACCGCAGTTCCGTCCTCGCCGCCGAGGACCTCGCCGCGCCCCCCGTCACCCTGACCTCTCGTAGCAGTTCCGGCCCGCGTGCCGATGACTACGATCAACACAACAAATAGGATTAGGGATCAAAACCAATCTCCCCAAACGATGATGTCTTGTCCTCTCTCAGTGGCCGCCCTGAGCCGAGGTTCGTGACCCGTTAGTGGGTCGCCCTCAGCGTGGTCGCTTAAATTCCAAGGGTTACGAGCGCCTTCTGCGTTCACCCGAAAGTCCGGTGTGGCCAGAAAAGCCGACTCGCGTCAGGCTACTGGCCGATAGGTCCGTGTTAAAAAAAAAAAAAAAAAAAAAAAAAAAAAAAAAAAAAAGACAGTTCGAGTTAGTTGGTCATTGAAATAGTGCCGGTCGTTCGCTTGGTGATATTTTTTGTGAAAGTATTTCTGTAAAGTCAGTGGTACATATTTTTATTTAAATCAAAACCGTTGCAGTTTCTAATAATATGTAATGATGTAAGGACATATCCTTAAAAATAAAAAGATAAAAGTAACCGGTCCTTCCTTGGATCTCAAACTATCTCCATATTTATTCTCTCACGGTTCCACCTGCAAGAAAATATTTTCCGGTATAAAAGTACCGGTTTATATTTCTCTGGGATAAGCAATAGCCTAGGTGCTCCTCAAGCTCTTAAATTATCTTCCTACGAAATATCATGGAAATCGGCTGAGAGTGACGGCTACAACCGCGAGGTAAAAAAAATTGGGATAAAAGTCCCGGTTTCTCTTTTTCAGGATAAGCAGTAGCCTTCCCTCGGTCTCAAACTATCTCCATATTTGTTTTTTTGCGGTTTGAACGGTTTCGAACTTACCTCCCTACCCAATTTCGTTGAAATCGGTCCCACTTGTGAGAAAATAAAATCGGGATAAAATCCGGTTTAAATTTTTCCGAGATGGGCAGTAGGTACCCTGTGTCCTACCCTGGGTCTCAAACTATCTCCATACTTATTTCTTTGCGGTTCCATTCGCAAGAAAATAGTTTCCGGGATTAAAGTCCCGGTTTATTTATTCTCAGGATAAGAAATATCGTAGATCCTTTCCAGGGTCTTAAATTATGTCCCTTTCAAATTTCATCGAAATCGGTTTAGTGGTTTGGGTGTGACGGCTCCACTCACGAGAGAAAAAATCCGGGTTAAAATTCCCTGTTTATGTTTTTCCGGAATAAATGTAGTCTATGTTTTTCCCTCGGTCTCAAAGTATTTCCATACTTATTTGTTTGCGGTACCACCCGCAAGAATATTTTCCGGGATAAAATCCCGGTTTATTTTTTCCCGGGATCAGAATTAGCCTTGGTTCTCCCCAAGATTTTAAACTATCTCCTTACCAAATTTCATAGAAATCGGTTAAGTGGTTTGGCCGCCCCACTCGCGGGAATAAAACCGGGATAAAAGTTCCGGTTTATATTTTTCCGGGATAAGCCGTAGCCTGTGTCGTTCCCAGGGTCTTAAACTGTATCCCTTACAAATTTCATCGAAATCGGTTTACTGGTTTGGCCGGAACGACTCGCGAGAATAAAAATCCGGGATAAAGTCCCGGTTTGAATTTGCCCGGGATATAAAGTACGGGATACAGGAGCATTCTAATGGTGAAATAATTTTTGATATCGGTTCAGTACTTTTTGAGTTTATCCTTGTCAAACATACAAAAATACAAATCTTTCCTCTTTATTATATTAGTATATAGATTGAGACTGCCTCGGTGGCGTAGTTGTATTATGATACGATCCCCGGGTCGGGCAGTGATATTGAGTTTTTCTATTCAGTATCAGCTCGGAGTCTGGAATTTGTGCCCGATATGGCGATAGGCTCGCCCCCTATCACATCATGGGACAGAATAATGGCGAAAAGTGGGTGCACTGGTTCCACCTCTGCCTACCCCCTTCGGGGATAAAAGGCGTGAGTGTATATGTATGTAGATTGAGTTATAGAAGTTATAACTAAAAAAATATTTTATTACTTCAAGAGAGATTCTCATGATCACTAGCTGCAGTGGCTAACGTTCATTTTCGACAAATTACTTAAGGAACACTATGAGTCAAAAACATCTGAATTACCTCGCTTTGATGAATATTTTTTTTTTGTCCCTGACATTACTCTTTCTAGCCTGACGAGGGTCGGCTTATGAAAGAACACCGGTCTTTTGGGTGAGTGCAGAAGGCGCTCGCAGCCCTTTAGCTTTGATGAATATAGAATATGATTTGCTCAGAGAAATTGATACAAATAGTATTATTTCTAAATTTGCCCACATGAAATCTAGAAAAGCTACTTTGTAAAAGTTTTAATAATAATAAGGAAACAGACAAATAAATATAAACATTATTTAAAGTACACAATTGATTAAATATAACATTAGCTATTCCTAAAAATATAATATACTTTGTATTAAATGTAAACTTTGAAATATGTATTGAAAAAAAAATTGTGTAGTATCATCTGTTTTCAATTGTTAGTTTCCTATCAAAATTATTCTAAATTGCCAGGAAATCTCATCTCAGGCTTTTTGTACTTGTCAGAGCCTAACAGCGCCTATAGTAATTTACTACATTATTAATTACCCACAAAATTGTAACCTATAGATAGCAAATAAACGTATTGAGTATTGAATTGTATCTTTACCACTTTATACTTAAGAACCCATAGCAGATCAAGGGCTCTTTGAAAGAATTTGCTACGGGCCCCGCGCTTGCTTAATCCGGCACTGAATCTACTACTTCTTTGTTACTAATAAAATTAAACCTATTAAGAGTCTTAATTTAAGACGATAACAATACTGTCTAAGGATACTGCATTAAGCAAGTGGTATGCATTTGTCGTGCTAACAAAAAACTATTCTGCTTCATAACAAAATCACAATCCGAAAATGTAATATTTTCCTGGGTACATTTTGTTTTAATTTGTAATTTCTCGATCATGACCAATAGTAGGGGAATAGATATGGTACACAGATTCGGTTTCATACAACAGGAACGCACGGCCAATACCGTGCGTTTTGTTCCGAATCATTGAATGGAAGCGTCGCTGTAACGTGTATATGTGCGTGGAGATTTGTCACGTAATTCCTGAAAAGCTGGATAGAGGGGTGCATATTACAATAAACATTGTTTGCAGACATGTTGGCCGAATGGGAATAGCGTGAATAGTAGTATTAGGTATAGGCGAAGTCCTCTGCACAGCAACGAGCTTTTTATTTTCAGTTTAACCCTTAACTACCCAGTATGCTTTTGTAACGTACCTGACCAGTAGTGTCCGGCGGACACACTACAGAGATAAAATAGAAAAACCGTGTTAAAATCCGAAAACTACTTTTATTTCGATGTCTTACATTCGCGTAAATATAAGAAATCATTATTTATTTATTTTACCTTTTTTATTACTTTTTTCAAACAGATATTACACAACATAATATTTTTACCGAGTGTTCAGAGCATAGATTTCATATGAGAATACTGTTAAAAAGATTTGTATATTTTCGATGGATAAATATTATGAAAACGGTTCTTGCTTTTTGCTCAGAAGATTCAGCAGCTCCTTGATCTGTGGTAGCATCAGATGATCCCCTCATGTCTTGGATTATATGAGTATGATTCATCTTTTACACATACAAACCCAATTTATTTTTTAGAAAAGCCGAAGGTATTAGATGCGATGACACATTGAAAAATTTTAGATATAGAAACCTTATTTTGTCCTTATAGTATTTAACTACTATGAGACCATTTTGTGTCTAGGATTTCCTACTACGAGGCATGTAAAATAATTACCAAAAGTAACGTTTCTGCTACTTCGAACGTACGATTCACATGACTAGTTGACCATATTGTACGCAATATTTTGACCTTTTTGCCCAGATATTCGTATCAAAAAATTTTAAATCGTGCATCAGCTGAAAATCGTCCAGGATTTTTGGGCAGATACTGTTTGAGTTATACCTACTTTCAAAAGATATATGCTCATCGATTGTAACATTTTGCCCATGCAAATAAAACTATTTTAGGTTTAGGCACACATACTTTAACAACTTTCTAATGGGTGCAAGTAAATTTCTTGACTTTTTGAGAGATTTTGTATCAAGGGCACGTTGAATTTCTCCCTATCTCAGTGTTGATTTCTCAGAACAAAAACGAGTATGACTGGCTTATCACAAAAATATGTAAGCACTGTGACTGTAACCAAATAGTCAAAATTATAAGTACAAAGACTGCTATTATAACACAAAGAATGCACTGTGAGTTGATTTATTACCTACTTGATACGATATTGTTTTAAATAAACGTAAATAAACAATCTACCTTGGTACTTAAATCAAACAAAATATATTTGTGTCTGTTGGACACTTGTGGGTTGATGCGTTACAGTTTTGCTTTACTTGTAATAAATATTAAACTATTTATGTTACAGATATTTTTATTGCACAATTAGATTCGGTAAACTTCGGAGGTAGATTAGATAAAGCGGTTTCTCGTAAAAATAAATACTTTAGGTTTTATGAATAACCGAACGCAAAAATGTGTCCGACAGACACTTGTGGGTTGTTTAGGGTTAAATAAATATGTACTCAGATATTTAAAAAAAACTAAGTTGACGAGTAATGCTAAAACTCACGAGCGATAATACTACCGAGATAATTAATAATTCATTAATATTGTTCTAACCTTTCTACAATAAAATTGCAATAAGTAGTCACCAGCAAAGGTGTACAATGCACAGCCAACCTCGAACCTTCAACGAGTGCTACTTAATCATTTCCCGACTCCTGTAGATTTTATTTTCCAATGATGATAAACAACGTAAAACTAACTTAACAAAGTGTTATGATATCATGTCTAAATATACCCAACTTTTAAAAATATCCGGCGTTTAAGTAATTAAAAATGCTACAGATACCATAGATGGGTATGGACCTTGGTATAAAATTATGAATTATCAATCGATTATTTACATACAAATGCTATTAATGATTTACTATTTTTATTCGACATCAAAACACTTGCATCAATACATATGTTTCAATTTTTGTATAAGTTGAGTACAAAAATTGAAACATATGTATTGTATAGTAAGTTGGCACTTCACTGCACTCGTCACTATGAGACATTGGATGTTATTAATTGTTAATGCTCATAATGCACAGTAATCACACTGCCTACAATGTCCTTCAAACCGGAACACAACAGTGCATGCACACTGCTGGTTAGCAGGAGAAATAGACATTGCGGTGGTACCTACCCAGACGGATACGACCTGTCACTAGTAAAAAAAACAGTAGGACAATGCCAATATTTTTTTTATACTAGTATATTATGCATATCAGTTATGTAACGAATCTTCGTAATCGCATTAGCACTTATAAAATAAAATGAGCGAATTTATTTGATAAGAGAAACCGAAACTATGTTCTAATTAACTTCGGTATTGCTGACTGTAGACGATAACCTATAACACGAAAATATTACTATTAGTTTCATACGGAATGTAATCATGTTACATACCCCTACTAATAATGCGTTGTGATTAGGAGAAATTAAATATTGCCTGACCTGAGCGTACTTATGTTTGATTGCCAAAGTAACTTTAATGTAGATAGCTCCCATCATAATAGGCAGAAAATAAGCTGGACTAAAGTGCAAATCTACTACACTACTACTTCAGCATCAGGCTTTACGCTATCGGCTATCGCCTTTCATCATTGATGTAGGTATTAAAAAACCCAATATATAAATGCCTTTCATAGTAAGTTTGTTTCTATTTTTAACCTTGCGTTAATGAACAGTGTAAGGACCTGTTTCACAAGTTTTAAGTAAATTTTATTTTTCAATTGTCATATTAAACAACGAATGTAGAGATACCATTTTATTATAATATTTATTTGGGAGCTAAGGTTAGAGTGTGACCTTTGTATTTGGTCTTATACATTTATGTGACGAATAGCAATTCAGAAGTTGTGAAACGGACCCTAATTGCCATCTTTGTATATAGTAATAACAATAGTAATACCAGCCCTGCATTATATACGGCTCACTGCTGAGCACGGGCCTCCTCTGCTACTGAGAGGGGTTAGGCCTTAGTCCACCACGCTGGCCTAGTGCGGGTTGGCAGACTTCACATACCCTCGAATTTCTTAGGTATGTAGGTTCCTCACGATGTTTTCCTTCACCGTTAAAGCGAACGATAATTGATAAACAATACACACGTAACTTCGAAAAGTCAGAGGTGTGTGCCTTGGGTTTGAACTTCCGGACATTGTCTCGGCAGACCGTTCCATTCCCAACTAGGCTATCGTCCACTTTGTATATAAGTATACTAGCTTTTGCCCGCGGCTCCGGCCGCGTTAAAAAGTTTTTCCGGGATAAAAGTCCCGGTTTATATTTCCCCGGGATGAGAAGTAGCCTATATGTTAATCCAGGACATGCTCTACCCGTGTGCCAAATTTCATTAAAATCCGTTTAGTAGTTTTTGCCTGAAAGAGGAACAAACATCCATACATGCTTACAAACTTTCGCCTTTGTAATATTAGTAGGAAGGAGGATTTAAACTAATTGGAACACCGAATTAGTACCATAATTTATGGATATTTAAATGTTTGTCTTTAATCAAGTGTCTGCGTTTCCACAAACTGCAGGTACGAACATCTTTCTTCCCTAGTTTTATAGTTTCAGCTGGTATGTTGGTGGTAACGTTTTGTTTCTAAAGAAATCAATTAAATAAATTTTAAAGTTGTATCTATACTAATACTAGCGGCCCCGACAGACGTTGTCCTGCCCTAAAAAGGTAACTAAAATGGCTATTAAAAAATAAGGGTTGATCGTAGAGGGGTGAAAATTTAGGGTTGTAGGTATTTTTGTATGCTGTATCATAAAAAAATTAAAACAAAAAATTTTGTCTGAAAAATAAAAAAAAAAATTTGGGGGTGGTCCACCCTTAACATTTGGGGGGATGAAAAATAGATGTTGGCCGATTCTCATAGATACCGGATAAGCACAAAAAATTTCATCAAAATCGGTCAAGCCGTTTCGGAGGAGTATGGCAACGAAAACTGTGACACGAGAATTTTATATATATAGATTATAACGAGGAAAGATTTGATTGTTTGTAATGCTAATGGGTAAACTCAAAAACTACAGGACCGATTTTGAAAATTCTTACACTAATAGGAAGCTACATTACTTCTGAGTGCTATAGCCTACTTATTATCCGGGGAAAATATTTTTATCCTGGAAAAACTTTTTCATGCGGGCGGAGCAGCGAGCAGAAATCTAGTTCGTTGATATTTTTAGTCTTTAAATGTATTAATATTATGCTTTTGTATTGAAACAGTTTATTAGTAAAATTCCAGAGTCTATCACCCTAATATGCATTTGTAATTGTGTTCTATCCCACTTGGTGGTCTACGGTTTATTGTATTAGCATATTCTTAGTACCTACGTATGGGGTGCACAGTTTATGTAGGTACGGAAATTTACGTTCGGAATACTACGCTTAATGTGTTGTTATGTTCTCTTTCCACGACGCAAGAACTGAGAGGTAATTTGGCCACTTATTTTTTGTTTGTAGACATGGTATATAGATATATAAAATAGCAAATAAAGTCAGGGATGGAAAACTTTAATAAGTAGGTACTATACTTATTAAGATAATTAATATCTACCTATTTTCAAGTAAGCTTGTTGCTTTCTGTATTTATATGTTGCATAAATAAAGTACCTGGATGACCCAGCTTTGCTCGGTATTTTTTTTGGTAAATTGTGTTTTTTAGAAATTATATGTAGGTATGTACGAGTTACATACGGATGAAATATGAATAATATTTTTATAAGTAAATAATTTATAATGATTTTCTTGGTCTAGCCTCAAACCAAAGACTCAGTGGCTTAGTGTTGCTTAACAACGCCATCTACTGGAGTAGTTTTAGTATTATTGTGTCGTTAAAGCAGTTAGTTGCTCCCAATAAAAAATAGTATTATTTGGTACTCGCCAATAGATGTCAGGAAGAGTCATATTTTCCAGTTTATGTTTAGTTGAATTACTGAAAACGCGGATAAAATGTCATTTTTAAAAAATAAATCCTAGCTAGATCGATTTATCGCCCCCTAAACCTTTACATACAAAATTTCATGAAAATCGTTGGAGCTGTTTCCAAGATTCAGATTATATATATACAACAATTGCTCGTTCAAAGATATAAGATTATAAAGAATCCTTCTCTATTTATGATTTATAATTTTTGGATATTATTTTTCTCATCCTAATAATTTGATCGAAGATCTTGTTTAATTATTTTAAGAAGTTCAGAAAAAAGTCTACAGGAAATCGTGTCTACATAACTGTTCAATTTGCAATGTTAAACAACCTTGGCCAGATGTTTTCTTGGTTTTATTTAATCCATTGGGATGTACATAATTTGTTTTTTTTTTTCGTTTCAAGACAATACACCGACTCTGGGTCGGTCATAAATTATAATAAAATTAAGTTTTCTTATGGTAAAATTGTTAGCATATTAATTATAATTGGCATAAATTATAATTACGAGTATTTAATTAAAACTGAGATCGGATATTACAATGAGTGTCGGACTTTATTGTTGTAAATTTTATTGTTCTTACTGTTTATTGTTTTTCACTATTGTGTCATATTCTTTTCAAATTTTTAAACAAACGTGTCTTCATTTGGTCGAACCAATTTTGGTTGCAACAGAAAGGCTAGATAGACTGGGCGTAAAGTTGAAGTGGAGTAACAGCATTTCTTGTTTGTGTTTCATGTAATGTGGGTTACTTTGTAGATCGCTCTGTAGGACTGCCTCGGTGGCGTAGTTGTATTACGGTACGACTGCAACGCTGAGCTCTTGGATGCGATCCCCGCGTCGGATAAAGTGGTATCGGATTTTCTATTCAGTATCAGCCCGGAGTCTGGAATTTGTACCTGGCGATAGGCTCGCCCCCTATCACATCATGGGACGGAATACATACGGCGAAAAGTGGGTGCACTAGATGCACCTCTACCTACGCATTCGAGGCTATAAGGCGTGTGTGTGTGTGTTTTAATGTAGCTCATGTAATTCAGTAAGACAGTAAAAATACAGTATATAATACCATACTATGTATATTAAGGATGTGAAGAAAACTTAATATACGAAAATAAAAATGATTAGGTGCCTAGCCACTTTTCAATTATTAAAAGTAAGTATCTGTTGTATTTGGTGTAATTGATAGGTTCTAATAAATAATTATTTGAAAAGAAGGTATTATTAGATGTATATCTGTGTATATGTATAGTAGAAACCAGTCATAGCAACAAAATAACAAGGCTCTGGCAAATACATGTATAGAAGAAGAGTATCGTTTATAATGACTATCGAACAGAGCGACCAGAAGACGTGGCCCCTTCAATGTCGTTATAATCGGTTTAGGCTGTAATTATTTTGTTCTCACCTTGTATATGACATGATCAGTGATTCTACAGTGTGCAAATACGTATAAAAAATATGAGGGATATCATAAAAACAAAGCTTTAATTTACAAAATTTTATTTTCTCCTTCTGTCACCGGCGTCCTTAGTCTATGTGTGTTCTTTCTTTATGTAATGGTAACACCACAACTGTCATTTCTTCTAAAAAACTGACACAGACTTCAGGTCACATTAGCGTTTACAAGTTAGTAAGAAATCACGAACAGCCGTCAGCCTCAAGCCTGTGCAGTTTCCAGTAAATTAAACATTATTTTAGATGGCAAGACTCACTAAACGCTAACATTATGTGTTTTCTCATCCGAAATTACACCTATAGATTCATTATATTTAATAGCCACGAATTATGAAAACAATATTAAAAAGTCTAAAGTCGCGTTTAGTCACGGCGGTTATAATACATTTATTTGGACACATTGATAGCCTATAAAAACAATAAATTATGTTACATTTAGCGATGCGTTGACTTATCCACGTATAGAGACACATAGAAGGGAATGTTAGCGTTTAATTTAATTTACATATGACTGTTTACATTTAAAATCGATTCGAATGAGTAAATCGATTGTAAAACGTAGATCAATATATACAGAGACCGTTAGTAACTCGAATTTAAAGTTTAAAGACGTTGGCATCAAAATTATTGCTACTAAGTTTTGCGCCCAAACTTTAGGTACAAGATGTGTCTACTTACGGCTACTAGATTTATACTAATATTTACAACATGAACGAATGTTAACGAGCGAATGAATTGGATCGTACTTTATATAATGAAATAACAAAATTCGATATATTTACACGATTGTAAATCACAGAGACACGTGCGCAAAAACTTAAATTTTACATGTCAAACAAATATGTAAACATATCGTAACTGGCAAAAGCCATATATATAATTATTCAACAGCGATTATTTAATTTAGTAATTAATATACTTTTATATTGGTACTGGTTTGCGAAGATGAATATCATGAAACGGAAATATGGGAATGGTTTCAACAGGAGTGAAGCCAAGAATCAATGTCGTTGGTAAACATTTTAAGACATTGTTTGTGATGAAGGTAACATTGCAATCTTGGCACAAGAAGATTGATTTATTGACGATTTCGGTCCGTACTTAAAAATATGTCATGTACATTGTGCAGCTGTAGATAAAAACGTGATAAATTGTAATATAATATTATTTGGATTTAAAAATTACTACGTACCGCTGATTTAAAAATATTGTTCAAATTCGAGCAATGAAATACACAATATATAGTACGCGTATTACTACATAAGATATGCCGTAGACTTTAATCTTCGCAGTTTCATTATATTTTACATTAGATAACACGCTTGTGTTAAACACATCTGTTAAGTACCAGTAATTGGAAATTTACATACAGCAAGTTAAATTTTACATAAATTGCCATTTTCACAACCGAAATTAAATATGTATTAGGTACTAAGTATAACTTAACAGTTCATTGACTACGGAAAATTATTACTGACGAAACAACTACTCGAGAGTAATAAGATTCTTACGTCATTAGTTCATGGTCTGGCACAACACTGTCACTCTGATTCCTCCTCACTGGGCGGGAGATGGGGCTTGAGAGATGGCGACGTGGTCGACAGGTCGAGCGCTGGCTCGTGGTACTGGCTGGACGTGGGTGCCGGCGCGGGCGTAAGGCCCAGGGCCCCGAGCGGCGGCCGCAGGAATGGCTGCGGGTAAGGCAGCGGCGGGCCTTCCATCTCAGGCGCGTGGCAGCTCGGCAGCACCGGCGGAGTCCAACAAGCCGCGTTACTCGGCTCCGGCTTCACCCCCGCAGCGCTCAAGTACGAACAAGCCATCATCTGCGAACAATCATTATTCAGGCGTTAGATAAAACCGTCACGTTATTTCACGTAATCGCGAGAGTGTATTGAAGTAGAAAATATGTTACATAAATAATGAAATATGTAGTATTATGAGATGAGAGGCCTAAAGAATTCGCGGATGGGTTGGGGGGCACTTCTCTAATCACGCTAATGGCCAATGCGCAGCTCGCTCCCGCCCGACCGGCAAAAGAAGGCTTTTACGTTAATGCAGAGCGGGCGCAGGAGCAGTTCGCTTCTAAATCGCATCGCACGTCGCCCGAGAACATGCTACTTATAATTTTCACGCGTTAGTGCACCACTACGAATGTGTGAAGCATTTGTTAATGCTACTTTAATCTCGCTTAAGCTTTAAGTTTTGTTCGAGCTCCATACTTAACTCATTGATAAGATTGTGAGATTCGTCTCATTTCAATGCATAATTCATGCATAAAAAGGCTGTAATAAATGAATGAATATTTAAGTCAATTTAATGCAAAAGAGATAATAAACATTAGGTATGTATAAAAATTACCCACAAAAATAAGTTGATTACACAGTAATGTGTAGCTATAAAATTTCATAGTTCACGGGCGTTGCGAGGGGGGTGCAAGGGCTCCCCGCCTCCCCCCGTCGAGAAATAACAATAAACATATTTTTGGGTTGATGAATAAGTCTGCGACGATACCCGCTATGGACCAGAGGTTAGGTATATTTGTGTAAAGTATAATCAAATACCCGAGCGATTTTAATTTAATATTAGCTTAATTTGTATATTGTGGAGTATAATCTATAGATGCAATATGCACTCCCCTATAAGTAATCTTGGCGGCTCCCATGTCATAGTTTGCCAGAGTACCTACAAGATGAAGATATTATTTAATACATGTTACAGATCCACAATGGCTGTAAATCGGCTATATTTCTAAAGTAATTGTTTCTTAAGCATTTAGTGGCTGTATATCAGGCAGCCAGTGCCGACCATCGCTAGCGTCCAGTTTTCTCACATCGTTGAGAAATTGATTACGGGCACGACGTAGACGGCCGGTATCTAGACACTAACGTTGTTCCGGTTTAATCATTGATATTGATTCAGATACACATAGAGCGGAACAAATATGTGACAATTATACGATAGGGCGGTGAATTGATTTGTAAGACTGTTGGTATGCCCGTTGTAACAATAGTTACATAGTAAATGCCGCCTACAAAAGCCTCCACACAATTGGCATAGTTCGCGGCAACAGCTGCTCGAGTATGGCGTGTTCTAACAATGATATTGTAACTTTAATATTTATTACACTTGATAGCAGGACGATTTAATTGCAGACAGAACGAGTTCACCGCGTGCCTCGCCCTGCACTGTGCAGTGTGCCTGCGTCACGCTAATACATCGACCCTGATGCAAATACGAATTAAAAAGACGAAATTTCATGCATAAATTAAATTTATTCAAAAGCTACAATCTACGTAAAGACTTAAAACAAACAGAACTTAATTAACTTGACGCCATTGTAGCCCAGAACGTAAAGTGTATAATTAAACCCTTCACGTAAACGCTTTGGTTAATATGTTTAAGCGTCGGTATTGCTTTAGGAGACCTAAACTCTCCTATGAGAATAAACAAGGAGTGGAGGCGGCACGGCGCTGGACGAGGTTCGCCGCACAAATGAATTAGTGGTGTGACCCCCACGAGTCTCACTGGCGGGCGGCAGTGGGCCCCCGAGCCGGCCGCGGCACGCCGCCTCATGCGGGAGGCATGTTGCGATTAAAATATAATTAGGCGCTCGGCAATTGTTTCGCCATCGAGCCAGGTGGCGCGGCTCAGGCGGCTAGGTAAATTAAATAGCCGTATAGGGTTTCCAATTACGACCGCCGGCGGCCGCGGAAAACACGCTTATTGCCTAATAATAGAACGGGGGAGCAATATGAGGATCTTGTGCGGTTGATTAATTATTTCACGCGGTACCGTTAAAAAATGTAAGGGACGGGGCGAGCGGTGGCGACCGGCTCGGTAGAGGACGGGTAAGGTACCGGACGATATTAAAGTAATGCCATATTAATTAGAATCGGTGAGACAGTGCCACGCGACTAATAAATCACGTTCGCCCACCGCGGCACCGCGCACCTACTTTCTGTATTAATGAATTCAAACGGGTCGCGATAATTGCGTACCTAATTACGAGCGGACGGAACTGTCTAATTTATCACTGTCGGATTATGAATTAGGAACGGCGTTAATTAAACATGTATAGCTTTGTGTAGGTGACGTATTACCTATCCTCCGATACAATAACGTTGTCTTGTGTGAGGACTAACAAACAATTAATGTCTCCGTGTTCACAAATGTAAGCGCTCGTCAGTGTAATGCGTATCTAATTCTGCTGCGATACAACAGGAAGCAGCAAAATCACAAACTCAACAATATTCATTTACGGATTAATTAATTGAAACAGCTTCGCAAATAATCAACAGTATGCAATAAAATTTCTAATTTGCGTAGTATATTTCTCTTTTAACGAATATTTATGCCCCATAAAATGATCATTAGTAGTGGTAATGGCGATGTGCAATTTCTTGGGGTCAAGGGCACGGGGTCAGCGCTCGACCCCGGCTGCAGTCCGTAATGACCGAAACCTGATATACCCTGGATGGGAAACGGCCACGATTTTTATTCTATATTAAACAACAATGAAAACATGAACTAAACTTTACGAGTTATAATTTTATTATTAAACTTTGACAGTTTTATGGTGTACATTTCTTAGAAACGTAATAAGTTTTTTAAGTTACTTCGAGCTCAATAAATTCGCAGTAATATTAGCAGTATTGTTTTAAGATTGTCAAAATGGCATTAGGTTTAGCGAATGTTCGCAATAAATACAAAATATACTTACCTATAGTCGAACGGTAATCATACACGGCGAATACTATTTAGGTTTACAACAGGCGTTTGTCGTAAAACCACTGATACAGAACAAATTTTATGACGAATACGAACAAATTTTGTACGCAAATTTTTTATGTTTACTTTTGTTATTTGGATGCATATTGTAGCATTTTCATATCGGTTTGCACGGTAGCGTTATATCCGAAAATACTGCCAACGGTAACATCATTTTGATGACCGAGGCTTAGCGAGTAAATAGACGAATGAATTGAATTGACAATTCAGTGTGCGATATTAAATATTATATTGCTTGTACGATATAAAAATTTAAAATATTAGTTACTTTGTTAATAAACTTACTTATGAATTTGAGATAAGTGAAAATGCAGTGGAGACATTTTCCTTTGCCTCGACACAACACAATATAAATAAATATCCACATATATATCTTATACTTAAACAGCAAACAGATTTAAAATATTCTTACACATCCAAAACAATAAACTTTAAAAAGCATTAACATATTAGCGACAAAAGCTCTACATATACAAACACAGAGAGGAACGAAAATAACCAGCAAATTGCAACCTTTTTTTCTACACTTTTATTTCGATACTGGCAATAAACGTTTAGGGTAGTGCCTTTAAGAAATTAAGTTTGTATATGTCCAATTTAATATCGAGTATTGAATAGAAAACGCTTGTACGGTCACAATGGCCCATCGGCATTCCATTAACTAGTTGAGCAAACACAGAGACGCGTTCGGGCACTAACTCAATACAAAACGATTCCTAGCGAGCGATACCCGCACATTTGGGACATTCCTATTCGATTGTAACCACTGTTTATATTGGCGGGTGGGTGATAGTCCCGTCGGCAGACTTTCGCGAGACAATGCAAGACTGGGCCTAAATAATTTAATAGTCGTAGGTTCAGTCGAGCGCTCGGCAAACAGTTCGGCTTGTCGCCGCTGTCTCCGTCATCGGTCCGGACCTGATGGAGCGAGCTCTCATTGTATACCAATATTAATCCTTTTACGGTTGTGTTCTAAATATAGCATTGTTTGTACTAAGAAAATATTACGTTTGTAATTGCGCAAAAACACCGGTTCCGCAAGAAATGTATTTTTCTTGAAAGATTTTACAATATCCGTTGTACAAAGATTAGTTATGTTGTTAAAATAAATTATACCGTAAAACCTCCATTGGTACACAAAATAGAAATTATTAAAACAATAACTAATACAATAGTAACATTATGACGTTAACTCTAAGAGTGACACAACTCGTCAAATACGCGACTGCCATAAATACGCAAAGGGCGAAAGGTATAGTAAGGTAAGATAGAAGAGTGATAGTGAGCGTTTGGATAAGGCGGGCGGTAATAAATTAGGGCGGGCGGCGGCGTGCAGGGCGGGCAGGGTGGCGGAGCGGATCGCGTGCGCTGCGGCCGTTTGTCGCGTGGCGTGCGCGCGCGCTCATTGCTTATTCATGCGGCCGAGGCACGCACCACCAAACCACTGACAGACCGAAGACAGAACACTTGTCAATCATATATTTATATTAAGTTATATTACTGCCTCGGTGGCGTAGTTGTATTACAGTACGACTGCAAAGCTGAGGTCTCGGGTTCGATCCCCGGGTCGGGCAAAGTGGTATTGAGTTTTTCTATTCAGTATCAGCTCGGAGTCTGGAATTTGTGCCCGATATGGCGATAGGCTCGCCCCCTATCACATCATGGGACGGAATAATGGCGAAAAGTGGGTGCACTAGTTGCGCCTCTGCCTACCCCTTCGGGGATAACAGGCGTGAGTGTATATGTATATGTATGTAAGTTATATTATTGGTGGTATCTCAGTCGTCCCTATCAGTAGTAGAGAAGGTGCTCAGCAGTGGGCAGTATATAATACTGGTATGGTGGTATGGTATTGGTGGTATAGTCTAATAACGTGAAGGTTTTCGAAAGCTTTTTATTTGTTTGTTTGTTTTGGGGCTATCTCTATCACTGTAGGTTATTGAGAACGACTCCAACGTGTTTTTGTAACAAGCAAACGAATGTAAGAACATTCTATCTTTTTATAATGATATGTTATTAATGATTGTTTTACTGCTATGCTTGACCATAGCAAATGTAAAAATGTAAGTTTATATTTTATGATTTAGAAAATTTTACATAGTCATGGAAGTGTGCACTATGAAGTTACTTCAGACTGTTTGGGAAATTAACGTGCTTTATACAAAATTTCTACATATCTTGAAATATTGAGCTCTTGTTATTCAAATCAGATCAAAATTCGAACATGATTCATTCTAACACATAACTCGATGGCCGTGCATCACCGAAACTTACTGACAAACATCGTCTTCAACGCGCGTCATTATAGCGATCTCATCATGCCAATGTCTTCATAATGCGATTTTGTTTGTTTGTTCTTCTGTTTGTAATGCATTAAATGTTTCGAAATCAAACGCTTGTTTTAGAATTGGTAATTTGAGATGAATTATCTTTTGTGAATGTTGATTGATAGGGATTACTTTAATGAACAATGTTGAAATATGTTGAAGTAGTAGAAATACTTACATGACCCCGTATTATAATGGCTCTATGTTTACCTTAGAATGTCAGAGTAATAAAAATCTTTCCACAAAACTAAATAGATTGTGAATATAAATCGATTAGCTTATTAAATTACAATAATGTACCTGTGTAATGTGTATGTACCTACGTCAAAGGAATTCGCATAATTCTCGATAACGAGTGTTCAAGTCGGTCTCTTACTTCAAAGGTACCGTTTCAGTTACAGTTTATTATTAATAAAATTTGGTCGGGTTGTCGGACGGGCGCGGAGGCGGTGGCGGGCGCGGGTGCGGCTGGTAACGAGCGAGGTCCGCTCTCGTTATCGGCGGCCCGGCCGGTCAGCGCCGCGGAAAATTCGTCCGAAACTGACGCGCGTGAAAATTTAATGAACGGCCGGACGCTAGTTAACTAAAAGGTAAAGTGCACCCTCTTGACGTGTTCGGTAAATATTAATAGTGAGTGTGCTAGCGTGAGCCATTAAAAATGCACGACTCCGCGGACACGGCGCTCAGTCCTTCAGCGCCGCGGTCGCCGCCGTGCCTGCGTTCATTAGCCTTTTTACCGCCGTGGCTCTCCTCCAAATTAACTTCACTTTACAATTTCAAGTCTCGATTATCTAACGCGAATGTATTTTTTCACGAGCTCGCGTTGCTATCGAATTTGTCCCATAAAACGGCTCCCAATATCGAACTTCGTGTTATTCCGTCTGTGCATGGGCCGCGAACACTTTCCGAGAACAAGTTTTACTATCCGAGCCGTTTTAAACTCTTACGGACGCTATTAAGGATAATAGAAACTGTCTAACTGGAACGATGAGTCAAGGAATTATATCCGCGAATGGAATGATCTAAGTTTGATTTTTATGTCGATTTCAGTTGTTAGGCGACGACGCAGTTGTTTGTACTGTTCGTTATCGGAAGGTGTCGCGTCGTCTTAGTTAGAGCGGGACGGTGGGGTGCGGCGGGGCACGACACAGTATATCTGTTACGCAGTAATGAGGATCGTTAATTATGTATCGCTAGGTGCGTAAGCTTTTCAATTCGGCACGGTATCGCGGGCTCTCGCGAACGAGGTCAAGGGTTCGCGACTCTCAACCCTGAGGGGTTGCTGCCAAATTAATGAGGCACTCCTTTGTAATAAAGAAATAACAAGAATTGCGCACGCGAGCCGGCGCCACCGACTTCGATGTCATTAAAGGTGTCGCGAAATCTTGAAGCGACTCGTTACCGTGCCTCGCCTAAACAACTGACTTTTCATCAACATTCCAAAATGTGTTCTTAAATTACGCGACTCCTGCGGGGCACGGTGTGACTTTACTGACAGAATCCGTAACGTAATAATGAAGTGTATCCTACAGGGCAACAAATACTAGTACGTATCCATGTTAGCTGTGTCAATTGAGTTCAATTACCGCGGACACATAAAACTTTAAAGCTAGTACACAATCTTGTGACGTTTCATATTACCGGCGCAGACGGGGTAGATTAGAGCGGGGGTTGCGCCAGTCCCGGCGGCCTGCGGGCACGGGTTTCTAAGTCCGGGCTAATTGGATGAGCCGCCAGGCCAGCCCAATTAGCGGCACCGTTGTGATTCATTTTAATCGGGCGCCCTTATCAGTGCACCACTCCGGTCTAGTGTACTCGTAACTTTAAATTACACTGAACATATATACGCGTTGTTATATCAACATATCACGTTTCTCTTTTGTTTTCATATTGTAAAAGCACTGGCTATTGATATTGTTTTACTAAGAAACGTACGTAATTTATATCACAAAATTTAGTTGCACTCTTAATTACATATTTTCTGAATTTTTATGTGAAATAAAGCAATGAGTCGAAATTGTTCATTTCGGATAATTACATCTACGATTTTTATTTTAGTACTAGAAGCACTGCTGTGTTAAATATAAATATATGTTTTAAATACCACCCAATAATACGATGATAAGTTGTAACAGAATCTTAAAGAAAATAAAAGTAGATCATGTTATGTAAGTATGTTACATTTGTATGCCGGCCGTGTCTAATTATTGTAAGGTCGTCTCAGATTGCACTTGTGGCCATTTGTACAGTTGATTAGGCGCGTATCTATTAATATTAATTAGTTATATTAAGTCCGTTTTAAAAGTATTCGTAATACATAGTTCATTTTACAAAGACATGTTACGTGTTATGTTACTACGCAATTAATTGGAAAATTTATTTATATTTGCTATAGATTTTAACATAATATAATAAACAATAATGCATAGCAAACTTCTTAAGCTACATATAATTTAAAGTTCTGACGAAAGTCACCTACTTAAATTAGAGCTGTACATAGTATTACGAAGATTGCAATATAGACCAGTGGAATAAGAAGTTAAGAGTGCACAACATTCCGTAACAATTCCGTAAATAAGACGCGGGGCAGTAGGACGAGTCGGCCGACTGGGGAACCTCGCGCCGCGCCGAACCGAGCTCTATTCCCGCGCTAGTGCGACGCGCCTAGGTGCGTACCCGCGCCGCCCAACGCCGATAACATCAAAACTTCGCCAAGTCTCCACTTAATTATTTTAATTTCACAAAATGGAACACTGCAATTACTTAAAATAACATTAAACTAAATGTAATCAAACTTAATGTACATATTTAGTAAATTACACAACGTAAATCCCGCTCTCCATTTATTTGCAGATTTTTTATGAATGAAAAAGCAACGGAAGCGGAGCAATTTGCATGATAGTTTTCGGATATAAAACGCGTAGTATTCGTGTTCATTACGCAAATGACACTAAAATTGATGATAGTCATAGATTTATTAAAAATATTGGAGCACAGGCGAAATCCTCGATGGTTTTTTTTTTCATCAAGCGAAATGCATTCGATCGTAGCGTATCAAGTAGACGAACACGTCCATTAGAGGCGCAAGTTTACAAAACACAACGGGCGGGCGGCGGGCGGTGGCGGCGGCGAGGCTGCGAACGCGAGACCCCGTGCGAGCGGGACGACGACACAAACCACTTCCGCAATGAGATGGCGCACTTCCTGTGATTGAGGGCCGCAAGCCCGACACCCTGGCGGCTTCTCCGCTCCTCGAGCGACGGTCACTGTGACCACCGCCTAACCCTCGCGCAACTCTTTTGTATAACTTTGCCAAATATCAAATTAGTCTGATATAATTAGAGTAAATATGTTTGCTTGCTTGTCCATGCGTTTGTTGACTCTATGCGACGGCTAAACGAATTGTTTTGAATGGGGTGCTTTAGCAACTTGTGGGCCCTGATTATGATATAAATATTTGCTTTGTTTAAAATAATTACTATGTATTATTAGTATTTGTTTAGTTTCCAGACAATCCTACTAATATTATAAAGGCGAAAGTTTGCAAGAATGTATGGATGTTTGTTACTCTTTCATGCAAAAACTACTGAACGGATTTCGATTAAATTTGGCACACGGGTAGATCATGTCCTGGATTAACACATAGGCTACTTTTTATCCCGGGAAAATATAAAGCGGGACTTTTATCCCGGGAAAACTCATTCACGCGGGCGGCGCCGCAGGCAAAAGCTAGTTTAATATAAAACAATATGAATAAAGGTAGAAGAGAATTTTTACTAAATTCGACGCGTTTATGAGGAAGTTTAACATTATTTTTGCACATGTCCATGAAGGTAATTTTTGGAGGCCATAAATGAATTTATCGTGGCGGGTTTATCATCACAAAGAAACTGAATAAGGATTAACATCAAGCTGGCACCATGTTTATTGCAGACGCCCAATTTTTTAAAAGTTTAGTGATATTTAAATATGATTTTTAAATGAGGGACTTTTAAATTGTTTAGGGGAAAAGGCGAGAATAAAAAAGAACTAGTTTACCTGACAATATTTGGTTTCAGCTATCCATGAACGCTACAACGTCTAAGAGGAACCTTAAATATTGCAGATTTATTAAGGAATATTAGGAATTAGGCATTTTTGGGGGGGCTCAGCATGTTTCAATACATTTAAAACCATTACTACGTGTAAGGAAATATTTATATCAGATAGTCAAAAACATGCGCCAGTGTTAGCGAACGGACGCAGTCTGAAGCTCATTGTATAATTTCCAGTGCATCCCGTTCCCATCTCTCTCGCTCAGCTAAGTAATGACTTAGATCCATTCCCAGATAAATAGCAAATTGAATGTGTGCCCCTCGGTACGGTATCGCACGCGGCCACCCCGCCCGACGCCGAGTGCGATACAACACCCAGCCACTACTCCTACCCACTCACCGTTCCTGCACTATGCACATAACCGATATTCCGATCATCCCTCACATCCTCAACACAATTAACGCCGAATCCCATCAATTACCAAAGCAAAATAAGTTTACTTTCAGCCAAATTAAATTAGCCAATTTAATGTGCCCCGAAACAACTCAGACGCCGCGGCATTAAAACGGAAAAACCGGTAATTTCGGACGCCGGCAAGCACAGTTAAAACTATGTTTAAAACTAATTCCCAGACGAGTACGGCGCGTCGATAACCTTCTATTTACAATGTTTTTCGTTGGTCGTATTTTTTGGCTCGTTTTACTGACGGGGAATATGAAAAGTTTGGGAAAGCTCTCGCGGAGAGGCGTAAAGGCGGTTTACGACGCGTCTTCGAGTTGAATGCGCCACATGTTCGCATATACCGTTGAATACTACGCGGTATAACCGCATTACACGTGCTATGACCTGACCATGAAAATTTTAAACGTCTCGTTTGAAACAAACGGGCTGGCGGATAGTGGCTCGTTCACCCTGCACTGCTCACTGCTCCCACCGCCGTAGAGAAACGGCAGAATAATGCACGAGCTTCCTTAACACACAAATATTCCACGGTTTTGTATAACAAACATAAAAGCCTTTAAACGTCGTCAGTGCAATACGCCAGAGGCCAGCTGCAAAAACACTCCCGTTGCCGAAACACAAAGAGACATCTTTATAAATTCTCTATTAAGTTTTGGATACGAGTTTCAATGAACACAAATTCCTAGAGTGTGTCCAATAAAGGACGGCGTGCAGCCGCGTTAGGAGGCCATAAACGAACGTATTATCCATGTAAGGCGGAATAGCCGTTGCACAATTAATTGTTTCATTTTGGGAAACAATTCCCTCTCCTCATTCAATTAAGAGCGGCGACTGAGGGGTGTGGGGGTGCGGTGGGGGGTAGCCGGGAGTACCGCCCGCTCATGAGACGGACGTATTAATAGCGCCTGCAATATTGATATACTCGTATCGTATGCTACGTACGGCTTCGAATACGATATTGTTTGTTAGTGAATTCGATTTGTGTCGATCATAAATCTTGCGCCTTATGTTGAGTTTGGAGTTGATTGAGTTCACAAGAAAAGGGAGCGATTGTTTCATATGACGGGTGAGGTCACGCGTGGGCCACACGTCGCCCGACCATGCAACACCAAGCCACGTGACTATCTATATCTATCTTTTGTAAAACTCTTTAACATTTCTTAATGAATAATTGATCAGCGCAAGACGTGACTCGCGAGCTACGGAGAGGTGAAGCCGTACGGCTCAGGTGATGCCGAAGCGGGACTCAATTAGCAAAAACACACAGAATTAAGAGAGACAAACATGGCGGGACACATGACGGCGCGCCCTCCTCAATCCGAATTTTATATTGCGCCATTCATTATTCATCGTGTTTGTCAAGAAAATTACTGTGGACCTTTTAATATAACTTCCCGAGTCGCACAAACGGAGCTACAAAATGGAGTTGTGAACAAGTTTGCTTCAAGTCGCGACTTAACCTTGGCGATTAGTGCCCGCGTGTCGAGCCGCCAAACAAATTTAATTTGGTTCTTTAATAATGCGGATCATTGCACGGTCGGCATTAGCCTGCGAACGAGATTAATTAAGTTACGCGTTCAAATTAATAATTAAAATATTATTACGATTACGAAAATCGAAATACGTTAATTCGCCGTCTGCCACGGTTTCTGTTCTGTAGATATTTAATTTAAAAGATAGCGGCGTGAGCGTCGCAGCTCGCAGGGTGCTTTCAAATCAGCGGTGTTGGCGGAAGATTCGAGAGCAATCTGTTAGATTGGTTCATTAAGGCCTCCATTAGTGAAGTAATGAGTCGCGATGCACGCCGAGCCGGATGCCACGTAGACAGGCGTGCGACGGCGTGACGCAAAACAATTGGCACATGAAAAAATCACTTAGCGTTATCATGTCGGCACAATATAATTAGCCCGGCATATCTCGATGGCAAATTTTATTTTTTAGCATATTCCGTGGTCATATTTCGAAGCAGGTGAGGCAAAAAGTACATACTATTTGTCTTTACATTAACGTTATCAGTAATTACGCGGATATGTGTGTTTAAATCGTTAGCAATGTGTTTATATTTGCATTTTATCATTAGCATAAAGCGTAGATTGACGTTTTCGTGCGAGCCGCGAGCGGCGTTACGACGCCGGTGTGTGCGAATAGTAACATTTAAGGCGAAAATTAGCTGCAGCTTGGTGTGGAGGATTTCGAGTATAAATGCAGGTCTGTGTCCATTAGCCTAATTGGAGATGCGGATTGCGGTAGCTACGGCACATACGATACCGCCCTTTGTTACCAGCCACAGCCACCTTTTGCTGGTGGTAGGGCTCTCATATGTAAGAATCCGTCTGGATGGGTACCGCCGGAATGTCTATTTCTACAGCCAAGCAGCAGTATGCATGCACTGTTGTGTTTTGGTTTGAAGGACATTGCAGCCAGTGAAACTACTGGACACAATAAGACATATCTAGACACATCTTATGTCTCAGGATGACTAGTGCAGTGGTGGTGGATGGTATTGCTAATGTTTATGGGTCGTACCATGAGGCGAACGGCATGCTCGTCTCGTCATTCAATGCAATAATAAAAAAAGCCACACTAAATTTGACTGCTACGTGGAACAATCTAGATGTTTCGCATTGATAGTTCTGCCTGGCGGTAATGAAATATTATTTGTTTTTTTGTATGTACCTTACCATTTTATAAATGCTTTAGCATCCGTTTTAGCATTTTAAAGAAACTAAAACACTTGAAAAACTAATTATATTTTGGCTAGTTTATTTAAGAATTTTAGATTTAGCTTGGGCGCACTGAAAAGTTTAATATTATTAACCTCGACCATAAATACTTACAATATTTAATGAATTTGGTCAACATCTGTTAAACTTCCTTAAATGACCATAGCATATACAACGGAGTGGGTCGAAGTCCGAAGAGCAAGGCCAATGATGCCCAATGATCATCCCCTCCGCCTGTCCTTTAACAATATCAAACCACACAGAACTAATAGATTATGAACTACTGCACTTGTTGGATGTTAGGTCACATTTTGTCTAGATGTTTGCATAAACTTCTATCAAATCCTACTAACTACGCGAAAATTTGTAAGAATGTATGGATGTCTGAATGTATGGATGTTTGTCACTCTTTCACGCAATAACTACTGATCGGAGTTCGATGAAATTTGGCACACGGGTAGATCATGTCCTGGATTAACACGTAGGAAATTTTTTATCCTGGGAAAATATAAACCGGAACTTTTATACCGGAAAAACTTTTTGACGCGGGCGGAGCCGCGGTCAAAAGCTTATAATATATACGCCGCTGCTTAACTGCAGAAATAGACAATGCGGTAGTATATTTTCGAACGGTCATAAATCTAGAGATATCCATCAACTAAGTAATTTAATTATATCTATAAAGTTTAATTAGTGGCACTTAATATCTATGTAAATATGTAATTAACATAAATTTATTAAAATTCACCAGGAAACGCTAATTGTTTTCAATTACTGCGAAGTTATGATTCGTACTGTAACGATCTGTGATATTATAAAATATAAATTTAAAACATTATCTAGGGAAACAGACAGAAATAATAATAATCATTTATACATTAAGCACATGTATTTTTTATATTTTGCCAATAATATTTTTTTTCATTGCTTTCCACAATCCAAATAAACACAGCAATCCTTTTAGTGAGCGTGAAAACTACGAAGGAGAAGTCAGCGTCTCCCGCGTTCCGCATCCCGCGTCCCGCAGCCGCGCCGCAGCCCGCGAGCCAGGTGCCTCGCCGTGTCGCATCCACGCTAAATGTATTGTCGTGTACCGCGCCTAATGTGGTCCAAACTAAACCTCAACTACTTAATTGAAAACCCTAATATGGAATCCAAATACACGATATCCCTTTCGATCCGCACATTGAAGGTGCCTCAATTCATTCCTATCATTTTACATAATGGAATACGACCGCCGAAATTCGTCTCTAAATTAAATATCTACGTCTCACGAGCTGGAACTGTTCGCGCGGAATCATTCCAAATTAATTCAAATCATCGGTAATAAACGTCTGCGCTACGCTGCACCATCTTCTGGGAGCGAAGAATACGACAAAATGTTCCAAGTTTCTTCAAGCAATCAAGGCTTAATACCGTAGTGAAGTTTCAAGTTGGGAAATTATAGGGCGCGGGGCGAGGCAAGCGCGGGGCGGACGTCCGCCGCGTGTCATCTCGTAACATCAAAAATGCATTTAAATTCTGCGCAATAAAAAACATCGGCTGGAAGTTTTGCAGCGGCCCGGGGATTGAGACGGTTGCCTCCGTGCACTGTGCTCTGTACCGCACTATACTATTCAGACCGGCTCCCACTTTACAATTTGTTGCTTCTTTATTAATATTCTTTTGTGGATATACGTGTAAAGTAAACTAAAAATCTCCACGGGGGTGGACAGTTACGCTTCCTATTACTTTAATATATTAGCCGTATCGCTGTGGAAGTTCAACCTTTAAGACCGAAATGAACTTTAAAAATCCCAATGAGAGCATATAAGTCGAGCAGAGAACTAAAATTCTAGAGTAGCAATAAATATAGCTAATAATTAGTTTTGAATAATCAGGAGTTCATACGTATGTCTTTATATGTACATAATTGAATAAATCAAGTAAATACGTTAACAAATACTGCAGATTTCGTGATGATTAAAGCCTTAATAGCAGCAAAGAATGTGATTACAACGGCCACTTGTAGATAATTGTAAGTACACAAAGTAGCGAGTTATGCAGGAATTCTTTAATTAGACATGAAACAACACGGCTAGAACAATCAACTGAATACCACTCAACAAATTACAAAGCGATGCAATTATGTTGGTAACTAATAAGCCACTTTATTGTTCACGTGATATACGACAATTTAACAGGAAATTAAAGTTGGCACCGCAAACCACGGACGTCATTTCGCAATAGTTTGTCCAATTTATCAGTGCCGAGAGTCGTTCGGAAATAATCGTAATCGAAGCGAGCACTGCGCCGAACAATATGGACCGATGGCGGCCTCTCTAATTGGCCCTTACCTGGAGCGCACTCGAGAATGATAAAGCCCCCATTAGCCGCCCTATTATTTACCTACTCGTCATTAGTGTAGACTTCATTAGGGTAACGAGATAACGGGCCCGGCCTCGAGTACGGGCCTGTGCGGTATTTTTGAACGATCTAAGTAAACGAGAAGACGCACAACAAATGATTTCCGAGTATTCTACGCGCTGTAATAACAAGTGAATCCGAGCTAATAATGATGTGCAAATGAGGCCGAGAGACCACCCTAGCGTCACATTATGTTCCATGTTATTAAGATCGATATCGAGGTTGGCGGGAAAAATTGATGTTGCATCGAACCCGAACGGTTCTACAAAAAACATACCGAATTTATTGTTAATTATAAAACTCCAGCGCTGAACATTAACGCTGAGATGCGATGCCGCGATAGCCGCACGTCTATTTATTTATTATTTAGATATCGGCCGGCGCGGTCACGACTCCATATTATTTCGTTGTAATGGCATTAATGACCTCGGTTTAAAGTTGAAGTGTTAATTTGATTTAAAATTATGTACGCGATTATAATCTCACGTTCAACTTTCGCCCTAAAGCTTTAATTGCGGCGGTTGATCCCCGATGGAGCGGCTGTGATATGGTCAGTTCGCGTCGGTAATATCGACTGTGCCGCACCGCTACCCGCCGATGCTAATAGAACCTGCACGAAAACCACATCGGACAGTAAACTTCGACATAATACAGCTTAATGCACCAGTTGACATTATTAAAGTTAGATTTAATATTTTTTATTCATTCACTGTGCCTTGTGCTTCGGTATATGAGCACTGTTTTGCGTGCGCGTTGAGACGAATTATGCAAATTGTCCGCAATAAACGATAAAAACTAATTACTCAGGCGACGTGAGTTAATTAATTATATATTATATTTGCTTATTAATACCTACTCCCCCCTACTTTATTACTATTTATAAGAAACTGCACACAGAATGTATGGATGTTTGGATGTATGGATGTTTGTTACTCTTTCACGCAAAAACTACTGAACGGATTTCGATGAAATTTGGCACACGGGTAGATCATGTCCTGGATTAACACATAGGCTACTTTTTATCTCGGGAAAACATAAAGCGGGACTTTAATCCCGGAAAACTTTTTAACGCGGGCGGAGCTGCGGGCAAAAGCTAGTTTAAAATAATTCGTGTTTTATCCAATTTACGACTATTTTATGGAAGTGCATTACGATAAAGTGTTTAATAAATAACTTGCATTTTATGATTGTAGGATATTAAATATGTAATAATAAGCGCTTACCAAGTAAAGGAGTAATCAGGTGATGGGAATCAAGGGTCACTATGGTAATCACTGCATTTGCGAATTGTTTACTAACACTTAGTAATACTTTTAATTTTTTCTGAACACATTTTTATATTGCATGGTAAAAATATAACATATATTTATTATTCGAATAAATGCATATAACACACAGTCGTACTAATGAAGCCGAGAAAACTATAAGGAATCAAGATTCGGGCATCCGTGTATTTTTTTTTGTATTGCCATCTTCGGCGCATTAGGGACGGCTGCGGGCTTCCTCCGACTCATGTCTAAGTTGTCGTCCGCAACCGCCCCTGCGCGTACCGCTGTTGCGGTCCTTCTCCTGTTGTTGCGGGGGCTCAGAAGCCCCCGTACACCGAAGGACGCCCTTTTGGCGTCCGAGGCAGCGTGAGACACGCTGCCGTCCATCACGGGGGGGGGGGGGTCATCCGTGTATACGCGAACCGTATATTTATTTATATCACGGCAAAACTCAAAATCGAATCACACCTATCAACAACTAACTAACGAGACAGAAAAATAATTATATAACAGAATAAAAACATATATTAGCCGCTAAAGTAATACAGGTCGAACGAAATATGAGCTAACGAAGTGGGAGACGCCTGGGGCGTCGGTCGGCCAGCCAGCGAACGTTCGCGGAGTGAGTTACGGACGGGGCTCCTCGTAAACGTCACATTAATTAGCATGCCCGCTAATGAGGAGTTATGGCGCTCTAATGAGAGGACTTGTACGCGACGTATTTATTAACGTTCGCTGGACGATTATATCGGCGAGCCATTCGCACGCCATCGCCGCGCTCGCGTCACGAGGCTAGGAAGTGCTAATGCGACAGATTTACACCGGCCATCAATTAAACTCTCGAACCGTTTCGATATACTTTCGTAATTGTCGATTAGATTAAAATGTATTGGGAGATTCGTGAGCGTTGAAACACATGAAACATACATTATTTGGGTTTTATTTTATAAAGCAAGCTGTCACTTTATGGTGTAATTTTTTTTAGAATAAGTCTATACCGGTCAAGCTGGCGCATTTATACACACACGCACATTCACGCTTTCTATGTCCGAAAGGTTAGAGGTGCAAATAGTTCACCCACTTTTCGACATGTGTCCCATGATGTGTTAGGTGGTGCGCTTATAGCAATATCGAACACAAATTCTGGACTCCGAGCCGATATTGAGTAGAAAAGCCCAATATATCCTTGCCCGACCCGGGATTTGAACGCGAGACTTCAGATATAGTCGCACCGTACACGCAATACAACTACGCTACTGAGTCAGTCATCCGGCGCATTTATGCTGTGGAAAAATATGTCCACAGTGTGACTCTACTTACACTAGTGGTAGAGCTATATAGAAGAGTTTGTTAAGATAGAATTCTTTCTTCACAAAAAATCTAACACGAAATTACATGTAGTTATGCCGTACTAAGTCACATCGACTTTAATAAAACTGTAATTCAGGTATACCTGTAAACCACGAACATTAATAAAGCCATAACGGACCACACATTCTAGATTTAGATAAGTGTGAATCGATGTTACACAATACTTCGAGAAAGAACAAAGCGTGCTATACCCCACAAAAGGAGGGCGAAAAAGACGTTAATAATATTCGTCAAAGCACTTTGGTTACATTAAATCAATTTGCCCTTTCCGCGCGGTAAGTAGCGAACGGTGTAATTGATAAGTTGAAACCCTTGTACCGAGCAGGCTACAGTTTGGCACTGCCAACATTCTGGCTGAGTTTCCGTGTCACGTGCGGTATCGCGTCTTTCTTCTCTTTCTTTATACAAATGAATGTTACATTCGAATGTGTGTGTGGCGTTCATTTTGTGTTGTTAATACCATCTTAAAGTAAGTCGTTACTGGTGGGAAATTGCGAAAATAGGATATTTAACCCCCGACAGAAAAAGAGAGGTGTTATTAGTTTAGGGTGTGTATCTGTATGCCTGTCTATGGTCTCGAAGCTCTCAAACAAATGGACCAATTGTGACACGTTTTTTTTTGAAAGTTGAAGTGAGCAAGATGGTTCTTTGCTATAATTTATGAAGATCTGTTCAGGCGTTTGAAGATTACCAGCTCATTTCCAACTTTAAAAGTTCGATTGATTATAATTTTGGTGTGCCTACTGTAACTTCGGAAATATTTTTCAACATGAGCTGATGCTGCAGCATCAAGTAGTCTGCGGGATACCCAACTCCTTAGCAATTTATAGCAGATAGAGCGTGTTTGGGCTCATAAGGATGGGCTCGACGAGTAGGTGTTAGATAGTTGATTTATCAAGGCCCTACGATGGAGCATAATATTATTTAATTAAGAAGTTAGAAATAAAAATTAAATTAAAATTTAAATAACCCCCGACGCAAAAAATCTTTGTCGTTATGTGCCTAGTAATATTTTACCCCAAATGTCATAGCGTCGGAGGACCGATAAAGAAGTATTTTCATCCCTCTGGTCCAGAGTTCGGTACAACAAGATATAAGACTTTGAAATATGATGGAAGGGCTCAAAAAACATAAGAGACCAATGATATCTAGTTGACATCATCAAGCGTTTCGATGCGCGCGAAAGAAAGAGTTGGCACTTGGCGCGCAATCCCTACTACGCGCAGTGCAATATTTGAAATATGATTTTTCCCCCATTTTATAACTAATTTCATTGCTGATTTCACGAAACGGCTTCTTTGTCCTATTATTTGCTATAAATTATGGAATAATTGCCAAGATTGAACATAGTATATACATTGAACATTACTCTGAAAAAATCTTTACTTTCTACAAATGAAAGTTTTCAATAGTGCAACTATTGAAATACCACGAGTGATTCATTCTTGTTTTTTCCTAAACAGGATGGAGAATGGTTTATGTATAAAAGTTCTTGTAAAGCTTTCTCGGTCACTGCCTTCGTGCACACCTTAGCTGAATTTTTATAAGTTTTATATATTCAAGCAATTTAATTTAATGCGAGTGAATTTGAATAAGCAATGCTTATTTTTTTGTAGATGCAGTAGACGTATTAAGGAAACTAATATGACTTTTAAATTTAAAATGTCGCCGATATTCCGAGTATGATCACCTAATGGAAAGTTCATAACAAGCATCGACTCCGAGGATGAGTGTTTATTGAATTAATAATTTTAATCGGAGAATACAGCCACGTTCGTGGAGTATGAAAGGGATGCTCTATAAAGGAGTGCACCGGAACAGATCGCACGACAATATCCTAATTCACTCGCGCGAATGTAATCCATTAGTGTCCCCCCTTCATAGGGCGGCCCCTCCCCCGCGCCCGTGCGGCCCTCGCCGTAACCGTCTGTCATTCATAAACCTCCATATCATTTGTATTGGCACATGTTTCATATGACTAATGGATGGAGACATTAAATATAAAAAGACGTCCTTATTACTGTTTACGAATATGCTGGTGTAAAATGGATTTTTTTTAATTGTTTGTTTTTTTTTTAGGTTAATGTTTTACTACAAATGCATAGTCATAGATATTTCAATAACTTATTATCATCCATAGATCTTTGTATAAGATACAGAGCTAAGCTAAGAGATAAGGTCTAGATAACACAAATAATTATTATTTCTCTTATGGAAGATCTGCAAGAGAAACCTTTCCTTTTAATAAAAAAAGATATTACAAGATCAGCTGGCACCAAAATCCGGGACATGTATAATAATATGTTCCGGTAGAAATTGGCAAACTTGTGAGCCATGTTTCCGATTGTGGTCAAATGTTAACACGTAAATGTTAACGTGTTTTAACACGCTTTTATTAGCTTCAGACGTATCTATGTAACGGACACTTTGAACACGATTTTGACCCCTTCAAAATGTCGGATTAAATCGAAATTTGGCATACTTATCAAGGACCGATGACAATTCAATATACCGGGTGGAAGGGAAACGCTCTCGGAAACGAATACAGGTGATAGTATTAGTGATTCCTGACGTGATGGCACTAAAAAAATCGCGATCGCATTGTTAAAATTTTAGTAGGATTTTCTCAAATTTCTGTACAGCTTGACGTATGGATAGATAAATCAAACTATTATTCTGAAAAACATAGTAAAAAAGGTCAATATTTCAAAAAAATCGTAATGAAACACGTACATCAGCTGATGGGTTAACGACCGCGGGCCGGTCCCGGCGCAGCGCGATGGCCGCCCAGTTCTTTGTACGCTTTACATTGCGCGCGCATAAATTACGGAAATACTAAAATCGTCAGTATTATCGCTTAGCTTTGCAAATGAATATAGTTTTTCGTTAATGTTATGGTTCTTCTCTCTTACCGTTCCGGTATAGAGAGCGTTTCCCTTCCACCCGGTATTAAACTAAAAGCACGCTTTTATAGAAAATCCAACTAAAAAATAAATAAATAATAGGTTATTTATTTTTGATGACATCTGTTGGACCATAGTAGAACAGAACTACTAAAAAATGAAAAATAAATTATAATAGTTTAAAAAAAATAAAAAACACGCTTTATAGAAATTCCAACTCTAAAATAGAAAATAAATTAGGATTAAGAATAGTGTAAATAACCACGTTTTTTTTTACAATAAAATACGTTTTTCTCTTATTTACACTATTCTTAATTCAAATTTATTCAACTGTATTTTTTATTTTAGTTAGAATTTTTCTTATATAGACCTCGGTAATTTTCTAAAATGACCATAGGGTCCTATGGTATTTTTACTACAGCTATTGTAGTCCAACCATAAATTATTTTCCTTGAATTCTAGCACTTTCCATACGGCGATTACTGTAAGGAAGATGTGCTTTTTAGAAACTTTAAATACAGAAGTATAAAATGGTATCAAATATTTTATTATCTTAAATAGCAAAATATAACAAACAACATTTAATGCCGTTTAAGATTAGAGTCATAAAATGTTCATACAGGAAATCCTTAGGTATTCATAATTCTGTTACATCAAACTATTTACTAACCGAATAAAATAAATTATCTGTGTGGATGAAAAACTTTTTAAATGTTTGAAATACATGATAACTCACTTAGATGTATCTATTAATATTCACAACTTGAAAAGATATTAGTGTATCTATACTAATATTATAAAGCTGAAGAGTTTGTTTGTTTGTTTGTTTGAACGCGCTAATCTCAGGGACTACTGGTGCGAATTGAAAAATTCTTTTTGTGTTGAATAGACCATTTATCGAGGAAGGCTATAGGCTATATAACATCACGATGCAACTATTAGGAGCGAAGAAATAATGGAAAATGTGAAAAATGCGGGGAAAATTATTCATCCTTGAGGGCTTCCATTGCGTGCGCTGCGAAAACGGTTCAAGATACCAAAAATATATGTATGAAAGAATTATTCCTCTTGAAATGATCTAAAAAAAACGTCCGCGACAGTATATGTCTATCTTTTAAAATAAACTCTCTAGAACCGTTTTTATGGTAATCAAATTTGGTCGAAATTAATGCATTATTTGTTAAGAGTTGTATCAACGTCATAATATTAATCTTTATACAAATAAATGTGTTGGATAGAGTGATTCAACGGGAAGGTTTTTATGTATGTACTTTTAGCCCGGAAAAACTTATTAACGCGGGCGAAGCCGTGGGCAAAAGCTAGTAATTAAATAAAATTCAACAAAAAGGCCAAGTTGTTTTTATAATAAATTAAATACATGAATTAAAAGGAACCTGTTTCTACGGGTCCGAACACCAATGTCATCAAACCACTTGCTAATGGATGGGATGGCGTAAAAAATAATACAGTGGGTTTGAAATTTTAATTGTAATACAGGATATATTTTACAGCCTTTTAAAATAGTTTAGGATATTTATAATATAATAAAATAAATAAGAGCTGGATATTACTAGATTATCACAAACCATAACTACAGTACACATTAAGATACGAGATATAACTGTACAGACGTACATAAAAAATCCTGACAGATTTCGCAAAATAAGACTCCCGATACCGTCTAACGACATTCAACAATAGGACATAATCGATACATGTTACTGATAAATCAGAATTGATCCTATAAAACGAAGCATATTTAGTAAAAATATATATTCATAAAAACTAAGATAGAAAAAAGTATTTTGTTTAAATGTTCATCCTTTTAATGTTTGCTCTTCCCGTTGCTTTAATACACTTACATACAAACCTACAGGCTGCATGTTTCACAAAAATTAAAGAAAGTAATCAGTGAAATTACGCCGGCTACTAAAATATGTATTCGTCATAAAAGTATGCGCCTACTTCTGTGGAGGATAAATATTCATTATGACGGATCGCCTCACGTTTTAGCGGGATTAAATGCTATTAACTACGACTCCCTGTGCTCTCAGCTGAATCAATCACGCACAGAGTATGTGAGACGACATGCTTTTATGAGATCTGTTTCTTTTAAGAATTTTGTTATTTCAGCTATATTGATATCGATATCGGCTAGCGCTGGTTTTTATTTTGTTGTAGTTGTTTCATAGTCTTTGGACACAGGTTGTAACCTATTTAATAGATTCTGATTACAAGTTCCACACACACACGTCACACACTCTCACGCCTGTTATGTCTGAAGGGGTAGGCCGAGGCGTAACTAGTGCACCCACTTTTCGCCGAGCGTATTCCGTCCCATGATGTAATAGGTGGCGAGCCTATCGCCATATAAGGCACAAATTCCAGACTCCAGGCTGATACTGAATAGAAAAACCCAATATCACTTTGCCCGACCCGCTGATCGAACTTAAGACCTCAGCTTTTCAATCGTACCGTAATACAACTACGCCACTGAGGCATGCTTAAAGTTCTATGTTCCATGTGATTTTATTTATTTATTTATTTATTATTCATAGGAACATCAACAGTTTACACATAACAAACATTGCTACAGTTCACTTATTATATAGGTACTATTCTTATGTGCTTACCAAATAAAGATGTACCAACATTCACAATTTTATACTTTTAGGAACAAACAGCTATAAACTTTTTATTATCTTAGGTTAGAACATTAATATAAACTATAATAGAAATAACATACAATTAAGTTACAAGGACTAAGTATTTAAATTGCAATAAAACATACCTAAAACTACTTTAATAACATCATATATACTATAAATATTATTCCATGTATTCAGATCGAAATGTATAACTAATCCGTATCTGTTATGGGTTCAGAGAAAAAGAATTATAACATTTTGCTTTTGCATAATTTTAAGGAATCTGAGAATATGTCTAGGTCAGGTAATTTTGTGCACATCATACTATAATTATTGCATATCCTGTTAACTGGTGAATGGAGTCCTAAATTGTATCTGTACGGAGGGCCTTGAAGGATTTTGGTTAGTGGGTGTCTGGGGAGATTGTGAGGAACAATAATAGAGATTTGTTCCAGTAAACTTCTGCATTCGGAAGTACCATTAAATAATTTGTGGAGAAAAGTAATGTCACGTATAGAACGGCGTGTACGTAGAGATAACATGCGGTAATGTCTAAGTCGTAAAGGGTATGGGCTTCGGTAAGAGATTCCTGACGACGATAAGGCAAGGTGCCTTGTGAAAATGCGCTGGATACTCTCAACGCGTTGAGAGTGCTGTACATAGACAGGATTCCATGCGGAGCAAGCATATTCTAAGTGAGAGCGTACTAAGGCGTTGTATAGAATAATTTTTGTGCTTGAATCAAAGTCTTTAGAATTTCTTTTCAAGAAGCCGAGCATTTTGGCAGCTTTCTTTACAATAGCATCTATATGGTAATTAAATTTAAGTTTAGAATCTAGTGTTACACCTAAGTCCCGCATCTCTGCAACTTCTTGCAGTTTCTCGCCCGCTAGAGTGTAAGTTGAAGTATCATTTCCATATTTCAATATAAAAGTTCCATATAAAATCTATCTGCAAGACAGTGACACTATTCGGTTCATACGTCTCAATCATGCTACATACAAAATTAGCTGCAGTAGGTTCTATAAAAAAAAAGTCAATGTGGGATGTTACGACAGCCATGTTAATATACAAAAGCGCAGATATACTTGAACTGTGTGTTAGACTAATCTGTGGTGAGACGGAGATGTTATCGTGTCGCGTTCTCCTCGTCGCTCAATATGTATGAGCGCAGTAAACAGCAGCAGCAGGGGTACGGTTCATCCGGCTGAGAGCTCTCATTCGCCCACTAATTAATTACTCAACTCAGTTTCAATTAAATTAACTCGATTACTAGAGATCAGAGTGACGACACGCGACGAATCGATGCCAGCCGCGATTCGATTAAGATCGTTAATACCGATCAATTTTGCTCGTTAGCTATCAATAAAGATATTAAATGTGTACAGCGCAGTTCCGACGCAAATAACCTTTATTGCACATACTACCCTTTGAGGGTTTAAACTTTAATTGAACCTAGTTAGTCACGACGGGTACGTGTATATGCAGCGGAAACTAATTTGTAACAATGTTGCCGCTGTTTAGACATAAAACATGTAAATGGGGTGAAAAAATATATCTCAAACACAGAGTGACACTAAAACTAAATTGGCCACTCAAAACTAGTTGAACCGAGTTTTAAACTGTGCCCTTAGCGGCGCGGGGAGGGGGCGTTTTAATTACGACGTTTAAGTAAAAGCGACGCTGCGTCTAGCTGCCTGCATTACACAGATTCAGCCACCAAAAGCCTTCCCACTTAGCTAATGAAACATGTTCGTGTATAGTGTTTTAAGCGTCGTCACAGCCGAGAGGCCTACCCGCGTATTGTGAGCGAGCGGAATCGAGCGGACGCAAGCGGATTCGGCGGACTCGTCTCCGCAAATCCTCATTTACTTGCATTATTTTAATGGAGCTATTGTGGTCGGATGTCCTTTGTCGCGTGCGGATGCGGATCCGGTGCGGCCTGTGGGAAATGTGCCGGTGCATAACTGCGTCACCGACGCTGCCCTAAATTGCGCCCCCGATCCCGAATTAAATGGCAGAAAGCTCTGTTTCAATTTACCGGATTTGAATGGTCACAGCGATTTTTGTGTCACGACCGCGCAGAACTAGGTTTATTGTAAGCGATACAAGTAAAAAAATAGAAAAAGGAAAACAAGGTATCCATTTAACTAATTAAGTAGAGCGAAGTCGTTTCGAGGCCACGAGGCGCGTCCGCAGAGAAATCCCACAGACTCTAATAACTGGCTTCCCTAATAAGCTAAGAGGTTGTCTTACTCGTATAAAAATGCAATCGACGGAGCGAAGGCCCGGCAACGTCGTTCAAACTTTTCAAATTTTCCACCAGCCCGACGGTATTAATTTTAAATTAGAACCAGACACGTAAATTGTCTCCACATGTGAACGACTAGCGTTAATTAAAGTTTTCTTTACTCATTCTCCGATTTTATTATGCATTAAAAAGTGTGCTTACGTTAATACATCACAAAAACTTATTTAATCGCAGATCATGGCTTACTTCCAACTTGGTTTTAACGTTGGCTACGTTCGTGCTGATAACATATATTATTAATTTCGACTAGATTGCTTACATTAGTGATTGTCCGTAGCTTTACTTCCATACTTGGTAACAATTTTGTGTTAGATAAAAATAAAAAAAATATACAGATTGTTTTTTAATCTGCACAGGACTTTAATATTATGAAACTTGTCTGCTGTTTTTAATAAATGAGCAAAAGATACGTAAAATTTTCGAAACCATTTTTAAACAATCAGATATTGGAAGGAATTCCATCATATGCGCAATTGGTTTTGTGAACACAGAGCGTCTACCCGCGCCTGCCTTGACTTACCAACAACGTGTTGCAAGTTTTAAAAATATAGATAAATTTATTCAAAATATTTTCTTTGGTGTTTTGAGATATTTGAATTTACACACACACGCCTTTTATCCCCGAAGGAGTAGGCAGAGGGGCAACTAGTGCACCCACTTTTCGCCGTTATTCCGTCCCATGATGTGATAGGGGACGAGCCTATCGCCATATCGGGCACAAATTCCAGACTCCGAGCTAATACTGAAACTCAATATCACACATATATGAATTTGTAGCGTGAAATTCTGTTTAACATGTTGTAACACTGTTTATTATGTTGTACACATACACTATGCTGAACGGAATTTCAAACGAATTCTGTAGATTGCAGAAAGAGACGAAGAGGAAACCAAACATCTCCTTTATAACAATTATCAATTTTCTTAAAAAAATAAGTGTTCATAGCAAATTCTGGTACCTCTAAATTGGTAAGACTTAAGAAATTATTCATAAGTAGATAGGACAGACAAATAATTGTAATTTATCATTTCTAAATATTTGACTTATAAATGTGATTTCGTTAACTTACGCCTGAAATTAATATCTTTGGATTCATGATTTTTCCATTGGCGTATATAAATAAAACTTTGAAATGTTAATCAATTGTCATTTATTCTGGTGTAATGTAAATTGATACTTAGATTTTGGACTAGAGCGACTGTTGTACTAGTATAATAATATCCTAAAGTTAGTCCGCAGTCCTAATTATTCATAATAGGTGTTAATCTTAATTGCAACGTGATTAATTTCTTAACTGCTTTGTAACTAAGCTAGACACGAACCTGACCCTATGAATATATTAAATACAAATTTCTTGACATACTTAGTTTGGAGCGGATTACCTTGTGCGTAATTACAGCAATGCTTTTATTGGGGTTCCGTTTGAATGCTCACTCATTTATTTATATTGTAATATACATTCATATTAAATTGACATACATTCATTCTAATTTATAATGTTTGTAGTAGGATTTAGAAAACTGATTCTTTTCGCTGAAGTTTTTGCGGACTGGGCTGCCGCACTCAAAGATTGAAACAGGAATAACACTGGATATTATAAGTTATAAAGTTTAATTTTGCC
Source organism: Lapara coniferarum (assembly GCA_949316025.1). NCBI lineage: Eukaryota > Metazoa > Arthropoda > Insecta > Lepidoptera > Sphingidae > Lapara > Lapara coniferarum. The sequence goes on along the minus strand of OX438926.1, from coordinate 15,970,621 downwards.
TACAACTTACCGTGAGCCAAGTAATATTGGGTCGACGCAACACAGATTTTCTACGCAATTTGTATGTTGGTTTAGTCTTAGATTTTACGCCTGCATCGCGTCTGTTAACCTCCTTTGGCGCATCCAATCCTGGGCACATCGTGTTAGAAATATCCACACAAAACGTTGCCTGAACTGGGTATTGAACACAGGTCAGGTCAGATCCTCTCAATATTATTATCTCGCGTTTATAATATTAGTATGATTCAATTAGGGTTGCCAAGGGTTTCCAACAAGCATCTATAACATGCATTTAAAGATTTGTGACTAATAAATTAGACAGTCCAATTAAATCGGCAAAGTGCAATGTGCTTATTAGCTAGTTAGCAGGAATGTAAACGGCAATCTAAATATCAAAGTATATAAAATATTTTATTATAATAGCACTATAAATTCTATCGATATTATAAATGCATAAGACTGTGATGTTGTTTGTAAGTACTAAACGCCGAAACACTAAACGGAGTTGGATAAAATTTGCAACATAGACCATAGGTACTTTGTACTAAAATGTAAGCTGCTTTTTATTTCGGAAATGTGCCAGCGAGACTGGTTTTACTCACGGGTAACTTTGACCAAAAATTTATTAACGCGTGTCTAAAATAAACGTCCAAAAACATATCAAAATAATGTATTTTTAAAACATATATTAAAACCTTCACCAAAATACAATTCGTCAAAATTAATTGAGATCATCCACTTACACTTACTTACAAACAATATAAACCTAACTATACTGTTTAATGTCTTTGATGTAAACAAAAACTCCAATAATTTAGAAAATCCCGAGTCACCTTGATTCGTTTAATTGGAATGTTTTTAATTGGCACCGCTGTTAATAAGCGCTTACGACCGTATGAGTTTTTGTATAAAGTAAGAAAATAATGAGGACTAGAGATTTTATCACGCTGTACGTACTTGTTAAAAATTTATTATAATTGCTGTTACAAATTGCTTCTGTATTTGTTGTGTTAATTATCTATGGTTCCCATTTGTTTTGTGCTTATATCCTGGATTTATTATGAGTGCATGGCGCCCATTACATTTTTTGGCGGGAATTGTAAATTGTTAGAACAAACATACTGTCGTTTCATTACGACATCATTTAACACGCGTTAATATCGGAATTATAATATCGGATAATATAATATCGGGTTATAATATCGGAAATCTAGGTTGTTATAATGTACTTTATATAATTTTATGTTGCTATATCTTAATTTTTTAGGTAAATTCAGATTTTATAGAAATGGCAGTTACCAAAATCTTTGAATCATTTTTTTTTAATATTTTAATCTCAATATTTGAAATAAAAATAAAACGATTGAAACAATATGCATCTTTCTTAGAACAATCAAAAGATTAACTTTTTGTGACAATCACTCAATTAGAACGCGTCGAAATGTTTTTCTAACGGGAAGGCAATATTGGAACACTGTATAATGCAGCCACATTAATAAACATTATGAATATCATATTTGAAATCTATCAGCCGTTGACATCCATTCGCCATGGACACGGACATAGATTAAAATCATAATTATATGAATAATCTGGAAGTTTTTGTCATTTATACAGGGTATTTTATTCACTGCGTTACTAAATGAAACCACCTACTTATCTCTTCGAAAATAATACTTTCTATTAAGTTATTTTAACCATAGATACAAAAGTGTGAGTTTCGAAAAAAAAAATATCAATAAAAAGTAACTAAGTTTACACGCCCTAACGCCACTACTGCTACTCTAAGAGGATTCGTTGCACTGGCAACATTACACTTTCAGTCAGAAAAACAGAGTTTTGGCGGGAACTTGGAAGTGTCATTAGGTGCTCTTGTTTTAATTCATTATTTTGGTAATACTAACAGCGGTATTAATAATCAAATCTCAAGTATGAGTTAAATTTCAAGTAAACATAATGTATTGAACTATTCATACATTATGTCTACTTGAGATGTAAATTGTAAAAAAGTCGTGTGGCACTCGGAGACTGCCGCGGTAAAGCTATTTATAGCATAGCATATATTTATAGCATTTTTTATCAACTTATGTAATTATAATGATTTATTTTATTTTTTTTCTATTATCCAGATTTCACTCGTGCCCCTACGCCGAAAGTCTAAGCAGGCAATTCTAATATTTCTAACCTCTTTGAACAGATATAAAATAAAAACTTTTTAAAAATTCAAACTTAGAATCACGTTTCGATACGTTTAACTGACTGGAACAATTTTTAAATACGCGGTAATTTCGACCTTTTAACGTTTAACATTCAGCTCATATCCTCTTACATATTGTATTCTTATAAGACTGCGATATTAAATTTACTTATGGAATTTTACACTCTACATGGTTGTGATAGAGTTGAAAATTAAATTACAAGACTGCGATATTAAATTTACTTATGGAATTTTACACTCTATATTGTTGTGATAGATTTGAAAATATCACCGCTGTGCCGGTCGGAGTGAGGGGTGTCAGGTTATTTTTTCGTTACAGAATTTCTGGATTCGGTCTCCACGCTCAAGGCCCGTCATAGAAGCTATGCAATAGCTTTAAAAAAAAACACGAAACTAAAATTCAGGTTTTTGGTGAAAATATTCTTTTCATGGACGATTTTTTTGATAATATTAGCAGAGGCAAATACGAGTATGTGGTTTCATTTAATAATGCAATGTCAAAATTACTCTGTATAATAATTTAGATTTATAAAATTTACCCTTGAACAAAAATGGTTTCAAAACTTATTTATAAAACTAGTAACTTTGATTTCTATTAAGTTTTTTATATCTGGATAACCACTGGGGTCTTGGAGTGATCGCTTATTCCGCCACTAAACGTGCACACCCATCTACGTAATGGCTACGCCAGACATTGCCTAATCGCAGCATTTGCAATCGAATTACACTTGCAACTAACCTTCGAAGCCCTCTTAAATGCTTGTTTAGTCGAGTAGCAATTCCCACAACCTCGGCGATAATACGTATCGTTTACACGTATAAATCATGTATTCGATTGTTATTTTTTATCAAGTAATTTGAAACGTGTAATTAGAACGTCGGTGATTAGGTGCGAGAACAAATCATCGGGCGCGGAAACAGCGACACGCACACAAGTTCGTCGCCCGGGCCGCTCTCACGAAGGGCATTCATTCCAATCAAACTATTTTTATACAAAAAACGTGTCAAGCAAAGTAAACAACTTGAAAAATCTGAATTAAATATTCTTCACTCACATATCAACCGTTATTTTATAAATATAAATAATAGTTTCGCACTTGTTCGAGAAATGATGAGGTTTAAAATGTAGTTATTATGCAAGTAGTTTTGTGTCGCAGCAAAAAAATGATACTTCCTCATAAAAAGTGTCTTACACAAAATTAGGTATATTTTTCGACATAAAAGTTTAAAATTAGAAGAAAATGAAAGGTGGAAATGCCTACGGACCGGTGTAAATGACCTTAGCGAATTACGTAACGCGCGACAACTTGGAGATTACGTGAGTGAGACACAGCTTCGGGTGCTGACAGTTAGTTGTCGATTCAAAACATCACAGACTCAGTTGAAAAATTAGTCGGGAAGTAAGGTTTAACAAAGCGCTCAGCAAACACGAGTTAGTTGAAATCGACAAAGCGTTGAAGATGTAACCTGTCCAGCGCAGTACATCAAGGCAAGAGATCAGAGGCGCTGGACTTCGCCCGCAGCCAAGCCCTTTGTGAAAAGATTCTCGAATCGAGTACGAGGGCACTTTGATGTCGAGCCTGGCAGGTAATTTGGAAAAACGTTATTTAATTAACTTTCGACAAGTCGCCGTAATCGTGTTACAAAGCCGCCGGGTGAACGGTCAAGTCTTTGAGCCGGCGGCTGGTGGCTGGTGGCCGGCGGGGGCGGTTCCGCGCCCGGACTTGATTTTTACGCCGAACATGCCCACTATAAAGGCGCTGTCATTTTCAGGTGTTTTCCAATTAACATTGTGCCTTTGGCCACGTCCGCACAAAGTAATACAAACTACCGCCTCTTTGTTATTAACTATGTAGTTTTATTAAAGGGGTAGCGGTTGTAATTTTTTTTTTTTTTTTTTAAATGCCATCTTCGGCGCATTAGGGACGGCTGCGGGCTTCCTCCGACTCACGTCTAAGTTGTCGTCCGCAACCGCCCCTGCACGTACCGCTGTTGCGGTCCTTTTCCTGTTGCGGGGGCTCAGAAGCCCCCGAAACACCGTACCGTGTCTACCTTTTGGTGTCCGAGGCAGCGTGAGACACGCTGCCTCGGACATGTCCATCACGGGGGCCACAAAAGTTGGCTAGACTAATGGGTGGGCGGCACGTCCCGCCCACCCGTGACCCCCGGAGGCCCCTATTAGTCGCCTTTTACGACAGGCAGGGGATACCGTGGTGGAATTCTCCAAACGCCCCCAATCCACAGGGCGGGAGACGTCGGTCAGTCGTCCACCCGACGCCTCCTACGTCTCGTCTGGCGGCGGGAGGGATCACCACTGCGCTGGCGATCCCTCTCGGCACTCTCCTTCCGCGAGAGGACCGCCTCGCAGAAGTGGGCCACCGCCTGCCAGGCCTCCCGGCCGCCGACCATGGAAGCGACCACGGCCGGCAGCGAGAGGTCTTCTCCGACGACTGTTCTGAGAGCGCTGCGCTCCTCATCCCAGGCTGGACAACACTCCAACGTATGTTGGGCCGTGTCCATTGGGCAGTTGTCACAATAGTGACACACGGCCGACTCCTCTATCCGTACCACCCGAAACAGGAACTCACCGAAGCAGCCATGCCCGGTGAGCACCTGCGTCAGGCGGTATGTTGCCGCTCCGTGGCGCCTGTCCAGCCATTCGGCAAAGACAGGACGCACTGCCTCTACGACCCGGTGCCCCCACGACGGGGCCTCCAGCCTGAGACGCCACTCCTCCACGGCGGCTCGCCGTAAGGCGGCCCTCTTGGCCTCCACCTCCTTCAGGGCCGGACGCTCCCCGCGACTGAACGCCTCCTCCCGCCAATGGAATACATCGGCAAGGGATTTGGCGTCCAGGTCCCAGGGCAGAAATCCGGCCAATAGGCAAGCCGCCTCGAAAGAGACCGTGCGGTACGCCCTGACCGCCCGCTGCGCTAAAGCTCTCTGCGGGGCGCGCAGAAGGGCGACGCAGGGGCGGCCCAGGGAGTCAGCCCAAACGGGGCTGCCATAAAGGGCTATGGACCGCACGACTCCGTGATACAGCCTCCGGCAAGGGAAGCCAGGACCTTCCAGGTTGGGCAGCAGGCGGGAAAGAGCGCCCGCTGCCCGGGACAATTTCGTCCTCAACTCCTTAAAGTGGGTGCGGAATCGCCATCGGCTATCCAGGACTAAACCTAGATACTAGACATGGGCGCCGCGCCGGCGGTACGCCGCCGGGCAGGACCTGCGCGCCGCCGCCGCCGCCGCCTAACTTGGACGGCGTGGATTATGTGAATACTTTTAATTTTTATTGTCAAATTTTATGAATGATTGGGTCTCAAATGTCATATTTAGTTCGATGTAGACATAGGCGCCGCGCCGGCGTGGATTTGGAATAAAAAAATCATTTTTCTTCAAAAAATGTATTTATAGTTATTGGCTGACTTGGGTTTTTTAAAGTTAATAACAAAAAACGAATATTAGCGTTAACGATTGTAAAAGGCATCTTGGTTACGGCCTATGTGCTCACGCGCCCATACGCGGCTGCGCTCTTTCAAGCTGTCTAACCTAAAAGGTCCTGGCATCGCTAACTAAACTTTATGCCACGGAGTTATGTGGTCCATGATCTTTTACAGCAGTAGGTACCTTTTCGGCCGAAACCTTGGACCTCCGAATCTCTCTGCAATGCTCTCCAGTAGAATCCGCAGCAGATAATAAGGGCGTACCACACGATCTTGTACGTGACTTACTTGTTGGTTAGATACCGGCCTAGGATCTGGACCCCAAAGCCCTACAGCCACCTTCCATTGGCTCGAGGAAGCTTCCACACACGAGCAGCGTCCGGCTCCTAAATAGAGGCCAAGCGGGCACCTTTCGGCGGAGTTGCCATGGAGGATGTGGTTTCAGGCTGGAGACCCCGTCCTCGGTGCCCAAATGTTTTAGTAGTCCACAGCTTAGATTTCACCAAGGCGTGAAGCAACTATGGTCCAACTATCAACTGATAAATGTACTCATCGGAGAACATTGTTCCGGAGACTATCTGTGGCAGATCGTAGGTCATGTCTTTTCATTGTGATAACTGCCCAACGACGGTGTCTTACGGTCAGGTGTATGTGATCGTTTTTACTGGTCCATGGTCAGCAGGCGGAGATTCTCAATTGCAGTGGCTAATTTTTTCGGAGTAGTTCTCCATCAGAAAGAGAGTGCTACGAGAGATCGATAGCGGGCCAATCCCTCTGCCATCAGAGACGTTAGAGACTCCTGGTGAAGACTCCTGGGAGACCTGTGAATTAGGGGCGTTTAGGGAAGTCCACTACAGCATCCCCGGTCTGTTATAAAAGCCGACTAATAGGGGCTATCGGGCGATCTTGGGGTCTTCCGAATAACCGTCCACTCGGCCTTTGAGGTTGCAATATACGGTCCAATATATACCCTAACATTTATCGGAGTTTTAGCTAACCTTAATTGAGAGCATAGCGATTTCGTGCCATTTAATGGAGAAGGCCTCTCGCTGTCGCTGTGTTACTAACCAAGACCACAGCAAGAGATTTTAATTTTTGATGGCCTACGAGTACGAAGGTAGACCTCTTATGAAAAGAGATGGTGCGGGAACACGAAAGGTCGGACTTCTCTCACCAGAAGTAGAGAAAATTGAGGCATGAGGTGGAGAACTGAATATTACCCGTCCTTTCGAGGGAGATTTGCGGATAAAATGATTAGGCGCACATGACCATGAGATCATGAAGCCGTCCCTGACGCAACAAAGTGCTTTGGTATACATTTAGTATGCCGTAGTAGTTTACAATGGTGGCGCTAGACCAAACATGGACGTCGGCGACATCAGCTTTGTGAGGCCCCTTTTATTTTCCACCTTTCTCTCGCCCGGGCCTAGCGGCGGCTGAACCCTCGGTTGACAAAGGGCAGAAAGAAAAAGGCCACGTGCAAACATCTGCCCCTGGAGCCCTGCGTTGGCTAAGGCCGCCACTATCAAAAAGTAATATTAAATAAAAAAAATTGTAAGGCCCCTTAAGCGCGAGGCTGTCAGCGGCCGCCGACGCCTATCGCCGTCACTACTAGTTTTCATAGACTAAAAGACTTGGTCCAGCTTGGTGTGTCGCCCGATGCTTCCATCTCTATAAGTGGCGTAACGCCCTAGCGTTATCACTGCTTTTACGACCTATCGTAAAAGCAGTGATAATGATATAACCGCGCAGTCATTTTTGATAACGGGATGGTGGCACCAAAGGGCATCAATGGTCATTTCACCTTCTCCGCGAAACAAGATAAAGACTCGCGAGTGCCACGGAGCATTTGTCTTTTTTTGTTATTACTTTTCGCGGAGGAAGTGACTTCTTACTACCCCCCATCCTTCAAGGGGGGCGACTGAGCGGTTATGCTGGGTTGACCGTGCCTTACGACCCGACGTTGAGCCCCCCGGAGAAATGAAACCATTAGGTGACCGCCCAACGTATGTACAACGCACGGCATACAAACCAAAACTCCGCTGTGGCCATCTTCGGCGCATTAGGGACAGCCGCGGGCTTCCTCTGACGGAAGTGTCTAAGTTGTCGTCCGCAACCGCCCCTGCGCGGTGCCGCCTAGTGCGGCCCGTCTGCTGTTGTGTTGGGCTCAGACGCTCCCGCGCACCGAAGGGCGCCCTCTGCGTCAACGGCAACTTGAGGCCTACCTGCCACGCTGCCGTCCATCTTAGGGATTGCAACAATGAGCTAAAAAAACACAAAACTAAAGACGGGCAGCCCCCTGCCGTCCGCCTGGGACCCCCGGTGGCCTCTATTGACTAATAGTCTTTTCCGACAGGTAGGGGATACCGTGGTGGATTTTTTCCAAAACGCCCCCAATCCACAGGGTGGATGGAGCATGGGTCCTGAAGGGATTTTTATACCGATAAGTTAATTGGCTAGTGCTTCCAACTACCTACGAACATGTAACTGAGAAATTTATATTTGGCCTATACATATATTCAATATTCATTAAAAAAGTCCACGCCGCCGGCGTTACGCCGCCGCCGACCAAAAATTACCAGCACGCCGCCGCCGGCTTTTTCCTAGGCGGCGCCCATGTCTACTAGATACCTCATGCTAGAGCCGATGGGGATCCGCACCCCCCCAACGACGATGCCGGCACCGGCCGGTGGCCCTCTCCGAGGTCCGTGAAAACACACGGCCTCGGTTTTCTCGAGGGCCACCTTCAAACCTAAACGTTGAATTCTTCCAACTACTTGGCCGGTGCCCGCCGCCGCCAGAGTTGCGGCGTCCCGGAAGGTCCCAGCAGTCGCTGTGACTAACGTATCGTCGGCGTAACATGTCACGCCGACGCCCCGGAGATTGGAACCACGGAGCACCCAGTCGTACCCGATGTTCCACAGGAGAGGGCCCAAAACCGAGCCCTGTGGAACACCGCACGACATCGCTCTTCGGTGCCACCCATCGGCGCCCGGATACACCACGTGCCTGTCAGACAGGTACGCGTGCACCAGACGCCGGAGATAGGGCGGCACCACGTGGTACCGCAGTGCCTCGTGGATGCAGGGCCAGGGCAGCGAGTTGAATGCGTTAGAAATGTCTAACGACACTGCTATCACTACACTGCCTGTGGCCACTGCATCCTCCGCCTGTGCCTTCACCCGCAGAATCGCGTGGACAGTGGAACGTCCCCTCCTAAATCCAAACTGCTCGTCGGCCAGATTTGGTCCGACCCTTTCAAGGTGCTCGACGAGGCGGGTATGAATGATGCGCTCGAAGAGCTTTGCCACCTCGTCGAGCAACACGATGGGCCGGTAGGCCGACGGCGACTCTGCGGGTCGTCCTCCCTTCTTCAGCAGGACGAGCTTCCCGGTTTTCCAACGCACCGGGAAGACGCCCTGCTCCAGGCAGGCGGTGAATAAGCTGCGGAGCCTCGGGCCCAGGTACTCGAGGGCTAGCACCCAGGCTTTCCCGGGGATGCCATCGAGCCCTGGGGCCGTGTTTTTGCTCCGCAGCCGAAGCACTGCCGCCCGCATTTCAGCGGGCGAAACCTCCGGGATATCCCTTGCCGGATTCTCTCTCGACGATGACGCCACATCCGGTGGCGCCATCGGTGGAGGAGTGAACTCCTCGGTGGCCGGGAACAAGGCCGCGACTACGTTGGCCAGTAATTCTGGCCGGAGACTCTGCGACAGCGGGGGCGCCGCTGGGCGAAGCTTCTTCATCACCACACGGTAAGGGCGCCCCCACGGGTCCCTGTCGAGAGTCCCCACGAACGCCTTACGTGCCGCGACCTTGGCCCCATGAATGGCCACCCGCAGCGCTCTCTTTGCCTCTTTGTAGAGGCCATAGAGCTGCCGCTCCTGGTCTGCGTGATTCTCCTCTCTGAGCCGGCGACGACGATGCCTGGCGTATCGGCGGCGCGCAGCAACGCACGACGCGCGCAACTGCGATAGCTCCGCCGACCACCAGTACACCTGTCGCACCGGCGAACGGCGGAGAGCTCGGGGCATGCCGGCGTCGCAGACATCCGACATTGCCACCCCGAACCACTCCGCCTCCTGCTCAACCCGTACCGGCGCGTCCGGCACGGGGAGCCACGACATGACCAGAGCGGCCAGCACTAGGGCCTCCCCATCGAGGCGACGAAGCGCCCACCGCGGGCCGTCCTGATTTGGGGGACTCGGTACACCACCGGACTGGACACTCGGGGACGCGGAGACGCCGAACCTGACGTAACGATGGTCCGACAACGTCTCCACGCCCACGAGGAATCTCCAGTCCCGGACACGGCGTGCGACGGCGGCACTCGCAAACGACAGGTCTATAATCGACCCGCCGTTGTGCCGCACGCACGTGTCCACCGACCCCCTGTTCAGGACGACCAGGCCGACAGAGATCGCCCATTCCTCCAGGACCCGACCACGACCGTTCGTCGCCGGCGAACCCCAAGCCACGGACTTGGCGTTGAAGTCGCCGGCGACGACCGCCGGGTGAGGTTGGCCTTGTTCCACCAAGGCCCCCAGCCGAACGAGGAAAGACTCAAATTCGGCGAGGGGTCTGTTGGGAGAAAAGTACACTCCTACTATCCAAATGTCTCCCAACAGAACCGCCACGCATCCCCTGTCCTTCGCTACTTTTTCGAAGGGTGGGGAGCCAGCGGCGCCCCGGCTGATGATAGCCACCAAGCCGTCAAGGTCCCCAGCCCAGTTATCCCGGGGGGGGACAAAGTACGGCTCAGCGACCACGGCCACTTGCACCGACCACTGCGCCAGGCTTTGGGACAACAGGTCCTGGGCACTGGCACAGTGGTTGATGTTCGCCTGGAGGAAATTTAATTCCATTATTGGGCGATCTCTACCACATCCATCGCAGCCCCTTGCGGTGGGCTCGCTGACTGCGGCTGGGTCAAGGCCCCAGCGGCAGCAGCACTTCGTGTCCCGTCGCGGCGCCTATCGCGACGGGAGGGGGCGGGACACGCCTTCCCGCTCACCGGATGTTTGGCGGGCCTCCCTGCGGCCGCGCAGACTGCGCAGTTCGGCGCGGCCTCGCATCCGCGGGCTTTGTGGCCCGGTTTGCCGCAGCGATAACAGAGATCGCTGCGGTCCGGTCCTCCGGTGCAGGTGCTCTGCGTGTGTCCGTGCTCGAGGCAACGGAAACAGCGCATCGGGCGCGCCCCTAGCACCGTCACCCGGGCCACTGTCCACCCCACCATCAGGCGGCCCGCCTTTATTTTTTGTGCCACTTTTGTTGGCACCTTGGCCCAAACTGCGCCCAGGCCGGAGCGGTCAGGCCGGATCTGTCCGACCTTGACAGCGTCGACTGCGCACTCGCCAGCAACGCTGAGTGCCGCTGCGACCGTCTCGGAAGTGGCTGCCGGATCCAACTCCGACAGCCGCAGCTCCGTGCACTTGGTGGGCCGGGAGATTTGGACATCCTCCGACCCGCCAAAGCATTCCCTCAGCCTTGCGGCGAGGGAGTCCGCCTTCCGCTCCGACTCAGCCCCGGGCACCTCGTAGAGCATGGCACCCGTGGCTGCCACCTTGGGCCTCAGCCTATCAATGCCGAGGCCAGCGAGGTCCACGCGGTGCTGAGCGTCCGTCAGCACCTTCGCGTAGGTCAGCCCCTTGGCCACCGCCGCCGGCGTCAGCGACAGCACTATGACCGCCGATCGTGGCTGACGCAGTTTGGGCTCTTTGCGCCTCTGCCTCCTCTGTTGCGTCTGCGGTATAACTGCGGGCGCTGCGGCGGGGTTCTTCCCCCGCTTCTTCTTTCCCACCACCACCGTCCATTCAGTGTCCATGGACGCTGGGGCTGGTGGTAGCGGGCGAGGCTCCCTTGGAGCAGTCCTCGCGACGACGGGGGCAGCGGGGGTGGCGACTTTCCCCCTCCCTTTTTTTGGGCACCCCAGACGGTCCAGCGACCGCCACGGCAGCTGAGGTGGAGGGCCCGGCCACGATGGCAGGAGCCTTGAAAGGAGCAGGCTGCACTGCTCCTTTCCCCTTCCCCCTCCCCTTCCCCTTAGAGGAAGGCTGGGGAGCTCCCCCAACGAAACCACCCTGGACGGGGAGTGGTATGTCCCCGGGGGTGGACCGTCTCTCGTGGGCCAGTGGAGGCCTCTGGGCCGGCCCTAGGAGCACCGACTCCATTCTGGCCTGCCACTTGGCCTCCACTGCTGCCAGCTCCTCCAGACGGCGAAGGAGAGAAGCGTTTTCACGCTTCAGCTCCTTCACCGCCTCCTCCAATTTGGCGCATTTGTCACGCCACTTTTTGGCCTCGCCTTTAGGGCGAGCACTCGGAGCCGGTTCCGCGGCGACAACCACCTCGGCGGCGGGCACCTTCGGCTTAGCGGCAGAGCGAAGGACCATTCCCTCCTCGCTCTCCTCTCTCCTCGCCCTTTGGCGGGCTTCCCTGCGCTGCAGGAGATCGCGCGCCTTACCTCTCTTTCTTTGGTCGACGGAATCGTCGACCAAAGATGGTCCTCCCCTGCCGCGTCCGGTTGTCGCTTGCGACTTCGGGACCGGCTCCTCAGTGTCGCTCCCGAGGGACGACCTGCTACTCATCTCTGAGCGTTTCCTCCAGAGCCTACGGCTCCGAACGGAGGAAACGCTCCCACTCGACTCAGAGTCGACGCCTGTGGACATCTTCTTGCCCGCGCCGACTCTCCGCACTCGATCAGCAGGCTTTCGCCCACCAATCTCCGCCTCTCCAGCCGGAACTGGAGTAGGCAACCTCGTCAATAAAATTTTTGGTTCATTTTTATCCATTTTGAAACCCACGAGTATGGGGGAAATAAGAGTCCACCCAGGCAGTGCCCCCTGTACCTGGGTAAGCCTAGCGTAACCCGCCAAGAGGGTCGGCCGGTACTCTGGCGGGGGTCGCACTAGTGACCGAACTACCCATCGGCCATGCATCCCCTCGCGGTGCGCCGCCGCTTGGGATTCGGGGTAACTTTTTATAGAGGTATTCTCCCTCGTGGTCCGGGCGATTAAGCCAAGACCCTCGGTCCAGCAGGAGCGCGAGACATGTCCACGGACCTCCATACTAGATTACGATCTGCAACGGTGACAGCAGAGAGGAAGGTTCCCCCCCACTGCCTGCTCGGGGCGGTGTTAGCGCACACCGAGCCCGTCGACACCCCCGGATGAACCAGGAGCCGCCCGAATAAACGGGCCCACCATCTAGAGAGATGCGGCAGCCACCGCAAAAAAAGCGGCGACTACCGCCAAGACCACTGTTCGTCAGGATATTGGCCGTTGCGCCGATCAACTCGACCGACGCTCCGTTGCCCAGGGTGCACCACGTGGAGGTTTCCTGACTTCGCACCCCTAGCGGTTGTAATAGAGACTCGTTTTTTAGCCGCCCGTAGCGAATTGAATGGCATTACTGTAATTACATAGAATGTTTGTGTCACGTCACTCGTTTTGCAGTAACCGGTCATCGGGGACTGGAAATTGAAATTGTTAGTTCATTAACAAGGCTGGATAATAGTTTTATGAGTTGCCAAAATAAGTTTCGATGTGTTAAAACTTTGGAATTGGTTCGGAGAGCATTTTGTGGGAGTGCGGAGCGGCAAGTGGCGAGTGGCGTGCGGCAAGCGAAGAGCGCCGTGAGCAAGCCGGCGCAACGCTGGGCCGGACGAGACGAAGAGGCGCCCGCGGCGTTCGGACCTCGGTCGCCACTCGCCGTCCGCCTCGACGAGATAATTAACTCGATGAACTATTCTGTTGTCCAACGAGGATTTCAATTAAACACCTAATAAATATCATTAGCAGCGTTGGAGGCCAAGTTTGCAAACGTTTCGGCCAAGTTAGCGGTCATGTTTATAAAATGTAGCCGAGAATATTATGATGCGTTCCAAAGTTGGTGTGTTCCAGTCGAGTGGCTCTCTCATATAAACAAAGCGGGTCTTTGTGTAGTGTTCAATGAACAGTCTAATTGTGTTTCTTCGCCACTTCTCTTTGCGGTATTCGCACGTCTCATAATTGAATTAATTCTTTAGAGTCCACTTTTTCAAAAGAGTTTTGTGCGGTTTCTTTTTTACGCCCAGAACACTTGTGATTCAACAAGTTTGAAAACAACATGGTTTTTAACAAACTATTTAATTAACTAGTATGATTGAATGTCATAATGAAACTTGGTCAATATTTTTTTGTGAATGCAAGAAGTAACCTTTAATTTTGTTTCTAATTATTATACGCCACGTGTGTAGTTTTTTGCGTTTATGAATCGTTCGTAATTATTTTGTTTTTAGTGTCAGCGTCAAGGTAACGTTCATGTTCCCACGAGGAAATAAACCGGGATTCTCATTATACTACAAACAGGTAAACATTACATAATCTGGTGATGCGAGTGGTCCGTCCCGTCCCGTTGAAATGGTGCAAATGGTTTGCGAGACCTCTCGGCTTCATCCCTGCTTCGCTTATGATTCCTGAATTTTTAACCCGAAAGAACCTGCAGTTTGCTCAGCGAAGAGCGCAATTTTATAAAATATTTTTCAGTTGACCATTTTTGGTGATAAGTATTCTGAAGAAAATACCGATATATTTTAGTTATATTTACGTCCTTTGATCAGCACATTAAAATTATTCTACATAAACTTATTCAAATTACTTACCTACTTAATATTCTTCATTTGTTTATTTATTTGTTATAAGGTACACAAAACAGGGTACATCCAAAATTATACATTAAACTAGCTTATACAATAACTGAATAGGACTAGGTTGTATCCCAAACTATGTATACACTGCATGTTAGACATAAGTAAACACAGTATTAAAAAGAAAAGGAAAAAATGGGCAGTATATTAGTATTCATTGATGAGATGAAGGTGAATTTTAGACCTAACTCAATTATAATTATAATTTAAGTCGGTCAGTAGGGAATTTCTTACTCCATACAGTCTAGGATTTTTATTGCATTTAATGACGAGACGATAATGCCTTTCGCCTGGTGATAAGCGATACGACCACCCATAAACAGCAGCAACACCATCCAGCACCTTAACTTACAAAGTACTGTGTGGCATTCCACTGCGCTCGACATTCTGCGACATAAGAAGTTAAGTCTCATTATGTCCAGTAGTTACACTGGATACAATGTCTTTCAAACCGAAATACAACAGTGCATGCACACTGCTGCTCGGCGGCAGAAATAGGCATTACGCTGGTACCCACGCAGACGGACTCTTACATATGAGAGACCTACCACCAGTAAAAGTACAGATTTCAATGATATTGTGTCCTTATATTATTATTGATCCATGGAACTTTTAGAGTAGACGATAGGCCCAGTTGGGAATGGAACGGTCTGTTCCAAAACCTAAGGCAGTACCTCTGACTTTTCAAAAGTTACATGCGTATTGTTTATCAATAATGATCGTTCGCTTTAACGGTGAAGGAAAACATCGCGAGGAAACCTACATGCGTAAGAAGTTCTTTTTAAGAATTTCGAAGATATGTGCAGTCTACCAACCCGCACTAGGCCTGCGTGGTGGACCAAGGCCTAAACCCTCTCAGTAGTAGAAGAGGCCTGGGCCAAGCAGTGGGACAGTATATAATACAGGGCTGTTATTATATTATAGTTAATATCGACAATATTGTATTATGTTTAAGATACCTGTAAAGATATTGTACGAATGATAAATAAATATTATTAGAACGTTTACGGACCATTGAGAATGAACACAAGCAAACACTGGATAAAACAAAATATATAAGAATATGGTACTACTAGCACCATCTTCCTAATTGCTGATGATATTTAATAAAAGTAGTCAGGTTTAGCTTTCGTGCTCCGTTGTCACGCTCTAGGTAGTTAGCAACTTTAACGCAGTTAAAGTAGTTTTTAATTAATTTTTACAAATGCTAATGTATGTATCGTTTTAAGTGTAGTTTAATGTATTCTAATGTATTTAAATGAGTTCAAGTAAGCTTATCACTTTAGGAATAATAGACGTAAATCTTTCATGCTTGAGTTGTTTCGCTTGGTGCTTCGCTAACAGTATTTTGAAATTATTATTCTAGTAAAAACGTTTATACATAACTTATACAAACGAGTATTATTTTGTTTTATACAAAAATAATTAGACAACTGGACCACTTATCATTTAATGTAATCTAATAATTAATCGAATACAAGTTTTCATCCACTTCGATTGTTTAATTGACTAGCCCGCCACTTACGAAATACCTATAAGGAAGTACTTAAGTATGGATTAAATTAACAAAATATAAAACCGACTTCAAAACCACTACAATCCAAAAAATAATTTTGCTTTGTAGTGATTTTGAAGTCGGTTTTATTTGTTGTAAAAAACGTTTTTGTTTATTGCTTTTTTGTTAGTTAATTATGGAATGGTGTAAACAATACATCATAGATACGATTGCAGAATTCGAGGGTCATCTGCTGTAAGTTATTGAAGAGCTCCATTGTCTATCTCCAAAGATCTTCATCAGATCCTGGTAAATTATATTATACTAAAACCTTCTCTGAAAATTTACATTTAAATAACGAAAACCTCATCTGAATCGGATCAGTAGTTTTTGAGAAAATCGCGGACATACACGCATACGGGTCGAATACAGAATCTCCTTTTTTTGAAGTCGGTTAAAAAACAGCAAACAATATTTCCACGTGGCTCATTAAAGTCAGACCTTGGCCAATATTTTGAAGTTTCAAACACTGACGTCAAAATATTCAACAGAGGTTATCTTTGAAAATATTGAGCTGAACAGAATTGATTGTTCCTCATATTATGACCTTTATTGGAAATAGGTGGGATCACGCCTGACCTTTGTGTGTAATTAACACAAGTCGCGATTACATCTTCATTAATTATTTCGTAACGTAAATTAATTACGTTAATTACAACCCACCCGCCGGCCAAATCGAAGCTTGATTGACATTTGAAACAAATTAACCTGTGTTCCTATATATATCGGTTACATATTGTGTTTAGACATGGATCTCGATTAATTATTTGTGATTAAGCTTTGTATTTATATTATTTACACTGTTTTTACAACAATAATTTACATACATATATATACATATATATAACTTTTATCCCTGACGGGGTAGGCAGCAACTAGCGCACCCACTTTTCGCCATTATTCCGTCCCATGATGTGATAGGGGGCGAGCCTATCGCCATATCGGGTACAAATTCCAGACTCCGAGCTGATACCGAATAGAAAAACTCAATATCACTTTGCCCGACCCGGGGATCGAACCCGAGACCTCAGCATTGCAGTCGTACCATAATACAACGATGCCACCGAGGCAGTCTAATACGACAACAATAATTTAAACGAGAAATATTTAATATCCATATTATTCGAAGGTTGTCTCATGTGCTCTGTATACATACAAATCTGAATTTTGAATACAAGGCCAAGAATTAAAAACACCTAAAAATTTACTCATTGAGACTAATTCTAAATGGTTAGTCATCTTAAGTTTGTACTCTGTATACTCATTTGTCGTATGAAGTATTTATTAGGTTGGTCACTCTAATTTTTTTAGTATTAATTAATTAATTAGTAATACGTAACTAATAAATGAATGACTAACTTAATTAGTACACTTATAACTGGTCTCGTACCCTCCTAATACTGACCTTAAAAAAAGCCTAGATTGGCATAATTAATAAGTGAAATCGCGAATTCTCGTTGCTAAACAGTAGCTCATTGTTGCTCATTACGGCTCAAACTATCCATCTTCTAATGTCAGAGTTTCATTTAAAAATAATTTTGGAATCCGCCACGCCTTAATTTAGTCAATCGATTAAGAAGCAATTGCATTCAATTGATTTGGTCGATACTTGACGTTGAGTTATTAATATTGATATAAAAGTAATTCATGTTTTTATGCAGCATTATGTGGTATATTTATCGCGTTCGGTGATCGGTGTTTTTGCGATACACAGTTGCAACTGCCATGTCGATATAGTATAATTGCTAAATTGGATGATCGCTCATTGGTATTATGTGCAGCACCGATAAAATTCTTACTAATATTATAAATGCTAAAGTAACTCTGTCTGTCTGGCTATCGCGCTTTCACGCCAAAACTACTGAACCAATTTAAATGGAATTTGGTACACAGATAGTCTTAGAGCCGAAGAAAGGACATAGGCTACTTTATATACTATATATTCGTTATTTGTTTCAACTTAACTACTTTCTTTTCGAGGACTGGTCTGTTTTTCAGTAGGCTCCTTGAAATCTGCAGGATTACCTTTAAATTGAGAACAGAAATTGCCGATGCACCAGTGGATATACGAACTATTTAATTAAGGAAACTAAATAAGCTTTGTATTGCCCAAATTGATGTATATTATGTATATGTCCTTGAGAAATTAATAATTTATGTCGGTTTAAGTACTAACCTCCTCGTAGTCCCGGTGCGAGTGCTGTGCTGGGACAGGTGGCGCTCATTCACGCGAGCGGCGCGGACGGCCCACCTTGCCTTTGCGCACCGGCGCCGTCGCTCCGGGCGCTGCGTTTGCGCTCTTCATCAGCTTCTGCCAATCTTGCTCGCAGACTAGGGAACCGGCGAGCATGTAATACCTGCGCATGATGCGCTTGTTATTTATGTAAGCTTTGTAGGTTAAAGATAGGTGCTGTATTTTGTCCAACATGAATAGGCTATGACCATCAGAGTGGTGTCTTTGCTTGGTTAACGAAGTTTACGGCAATGTTTCTTTTGCATTTCATAGAACGAGCGTATGAGATTGGAGATTTATAAATAAACTTTATAGTGGGTCAGTGTAGGCGGTCATGCTACAGATAGAACAAATCAAGAATTATGATATTTGGCTGATCAGTGTAACTAGAAAAATATTATTGGCGCAGAACATATTAGAACGTTTTGTCGAACCACTCACCTATCGCCCTGCATGAGGTGTGAGCCGCATTTGGAGCACGCGAAGCATTTTATGTGGAAGACGTGGAGCGGCTGCTGTGGCGCGTTCGTCCTCATCACGAACTCGCTGGCGGGGATGGCCTGCCCGCACGCCGCGCATGCGCCCCCTGAACCGAACATTCTGGAACAATACACGAACATTCCATTATAAATCTTTGTGTTCTCATACGTAGTACCGGTTGACCCGGTTCAATTAAATTATTATATATTAACAACAAAGACATAACTGAAATTTTTAAGCAATATTAAAGGAATTATAAATTCAAATAAGTATCAGTTTCGATTTTAATTTACAGCGAAATATAAATTGTCCCTTAAATTATTCCGGCTAAGTAGCTATTATAAATAAATTATAGTGTGAATTGGACTCGAACTAGTATTCGATTTGAATATTTAGATGAGAAACAAACATTTTTTTTAGCCTAATGAGCTATAGTTATGACTATAGATTAAGGTCGCCAAATATATTCCCACAACTTTAGAGTGGAACTATTTATGACAAGGCTTGAAGACAGCGCCATTTTCAACAAAGTCTACACTCTACGGCACATATCTTTGCGCCGCTACGCTCGTAGTTATTTAATTGTTTTTATACGAAGGTATTAAATCGTAAATGCAATAAAAATCAGAAATCTTAATGTACTGTTTCCTCTCGCTTATATCTCGAAGTTTTCGCATTCCGATCACACCTTTCGCGTCGGACTATTTTTTAATCTGATAAACGGGAGGCAGGATGTTAGCGCATAGTTAGATGCGTTATGGGGCATTCTATATGCCATTAGTGTTTCCAAGAGAGCATCCATCGAAGTCCCTGATCGTCGCCACTTTAGATATTTTAAACGACCTTCTCATTAAATGGGAATGTTTAAAATTATCATTAAAATTATTGCTATCTGGCCTGAGTGATCTCAGACGGAGGTAACAATTTTAACAAGCACGCTTTAATCCGTTAAAATGCCACGATTATTGCTCGTTAAGCTTTGATAAATGGATAATAAAGCAAAGTAACGACATCGACTATAAATCATTTGAAAGTGTCTACTCAATTTAGTGTATAGCGACTTATAAATTTACCTAGTGGCCATAAAATTGCGTTTATAACGCTGCAAATCCATATATTTTTATTTAGTGCTAATAAAAATTATTGTAATCGCGACAATATTGATTTTTAAATGTGATTTATTAAATTATTGGTCTTCGAATAGAATGGGCAATATCGTTATATGCAGCTAACATTTCCTTATATTTTCAAAAAAAAAAAAAAAACAGCGAATAATGTTTTAAGTCCACTAGCTGTACCCAGACTGGGAAGATGTAACTAATTCAAAGATGACAAGTTTATTAACCAAAGTATATCCATTTATTTTATACTAGCTTTTGCCCGCGGTTCCGCCCGCGTGAATGAGTTTTTCCGGGATAAAAGTCCCGCTTTATATTTTCCCGGGATAATAAGTAGCCTATGTGTTAATGTAGGACATGATCTACCCGTGTGCCAAATTTCATCGAAATCCGTTCAGCAGTTTTTGCGTGAAAGAGTAACAAACATTCATACATCCATACATTCTTACAAACTTTCGCCTTTATAATATTAGTAGGATTATCTATTGATCAGAAATTATATTCCAATTTCGCTGTTACCTACAAAGCAATTTGACGGTTATGTGAATTAATAAACTATTAAAATTCCACTGAAAGAAAGTGTGACTGATTACGCATATATTAATTTATCATTAAGATATCTACGTATAAAATGCTTTCAGTAGATAAATTTATTGCAATTCTTTTCCTTATGTCTTTCTTATTGGCCACATTAGCCAGTTAACAGGAGATTATGTCGTTGTTCAGCGTATCGTGAAGTTATTTATCGGAAGGGGCGCAGTTTCTTTAGCCATTCGTTAGTACGTCTCCATGGTTATTTAGTTCAATATGAATAACTCATAAAACGATTGCATTGAATGGTTTAAACTCGTTAAAACGTGTGAAACTTCAAGATAAAAGAATAGTTGTTATGTCGCCATCAGGTTGATTGGCGCTAAAATATTATAACTAGTTCAACAGTAACAAGTATTTATTGTAATAAATATAATTATTCTTGAGTACATTTAAAAAAGAATCCCGTAATACAAAATGCAAGTTACAGGTGAATTTAATTATTAACACACATATTCAATTTCCCTATTTTCCTTCACGTTGAAAAACCAATAGCAGTAGCATCAGTAATAGCGGGTATTTAATAATTAATGAATCATTATTGCGATCGCCATTAGCGTCGCCGAAGAGCCTGCATTATTTACAACTACCCTGAATATTTATAGTACGCAAGCCAGACGAAAATGTGCAAAAAATTACAGCCGCCACTATGCGCCACACACATCGACCCGGATTTGGATTAATTAAAATCCCGTACATTGGAAACGGGTTAAAGATAAATTTTGAAAGTCTTAAAAGATAAATTCGCTTCAATCACTCGGAGCAAATAGGATTTCGTTTCATTTACTCCGGTAAGAGCGTTTTCAATTAAGGAACGCCCGACAAACAGTATCGGCGTATGAAGGTAAAATTAATTAAACCAAGCCAAGACAAACATGTACGGATCTATTTGTGTTGGACGCTCGCGGGAACATCGTGTGTTGGAGATATAACTAAGGATTACACGAGTAAAAATAGACGAAACAAACCACCACACTCTACTGCAATATTAAGAAACTATAGTTTCATTTTATTGTGAACCAAACTGATATTCAAGGCATTACGTTCGAAGGCTAAAAATCATGGCACGTGTCAATAAATATTTGAATATCAAATTGTAATGGAAAATTCCAGATACTAGGAATTGTTTTCATTGAATTACCATTTAGATCACATAAGCTGCGTATCAAATAGTCTATACTCGTGTGGGAACGTCTCAAAAGTGTTCAGAAATTAAACGATTCACTATATAATCACTTCGTTTTATTCACATACCATTTCACAGACACTCAACTTATAGATTAAAAGTACATAATAATCATTACACTAACCTTTATTTCGCAACGACGGCTCGTTCTCAAGTAAATAGATGGTCGACGGTTATTCAAAATCCTCTGCGCGAATTAACACAACTGACAATTGCCAACGTTAAAAAATATGGATTTGAAGTTGGCTATAAATTAAGTGAACTGATGATACTGACAACATTGATTGATAACATTATTGAATAGTGATTATATAAGACGTAACAGTCGGCCATCCTATCAGAACGAGTCCCTTCGTTCTACATTATATGAAAATAATTACATTGTCATATCTTAATTTTATCGAATTAATATTAAGTACCTAATCTTATTGTTTAATTTACCTCATGATGTCCCAAAACTGTAATATTACATAATATACTGTTATGCAAAAGACACGCTTAATTTACAGAAATATAACATATAACTAGTGACAGAAATTCAGTTATTTGAACATATTATTATGAGTCACTTATAGATTTTATTTTATGAAAGGATATATTCGTTACTATGCTATAGTCAAGCTTTATGAAAGTTACTTCCTTCACAATCATGCCGCCGACTGCGATGCTTCGAGCCACTCACGGGCGGCGAGGTCATACGCCAATCCTGCCCGACTCTAGACACCCCTCACTCTTAAATTATGGCTGTGCGACATGAAAGCTACTTCCTTCACAGTCACCTCACACAACCGCGATGCTTCGAGCCACTCACGGGCGGCGAGGTCATACGCCAATCCTGCCCGACTCTAGACACCCCTCACTCTTAAGTTATGGCTGTGCGACATGAAAGCTACTTCCTTCACAGTCACCTCACACAACCACGATGCTTCGAGCCACTCACGGGCGGCGAGGTCATACGCCGATCCTGCCCGACTCTAGGCACCCCTCACTGTTATGCAACATTATATGCTATTTATTCACTCATCACATAATTTTCATTCTAAACATTAATTTATAATTAAAATATTTATGGCTACCATAAAATCAATTGCTGTCGCTTAATTCGTCACTGTCCTCGCTCGAAGAGCAAGACGCAGCTGAAAAACTCAACCACGGAAATATTTTATCTATCGCTACAATTGTTTCATATTTAGCCCCTTTTCTAGTTAGCGGAGTATCCTCTACGAGAAATCTATCGTTTGGTAGAACCTTTTTGATCCGATAGGGTCCCTTACACTTCGACTCTAGCTTTTTAGATTGGCCTGGCCCTGTTACTATAGCTCTTGCAATCCTTACCAAATCGCCTACCTGATAGTTAGTGCTCTTTTTCTTTTGTTTATCGTATTGTGCCTTCATTACCTCTTGTTTTTGCTTAATTTTTTTACTAGCATCTGTTCTCATATCTTGTAACGTCTCTGTGCCAGCATTAATGTCGTCAGTAATGACATTTAGTAACCCTAAAGCTGGGTGGGCAACGGTCCTGCCGAATAATAATTCTGCAGGCGTTCGTTTCGTCACGTCATGTATGCTGGTGTTTATGCCTAGCTGAACATCAGGGAGGAGTTCATCCCATGAGTTTTTGTTTTTATTATGAGCCATAGAACCTAAGGCAGCTAGAATGGTTCGGTTATACCGTTCCACTTGTCCATTGGCTCTTGGCGTCGCGACGGCGTTTAAGATGTGTTTTGCGCCAACTGATTGCATAAAAATCTTAAATCGCTTACTGGTAAAACTTGTACCCCTGTCTGTTATTAAACGTGTAGGAGAACCAAAGTAACTAAAAAGAGTTCGGAATGCCTTTATAACTTCTTTGGTTTTTGTACTTCGCACAGGTGTCAGACAGACATACTTAGTGAATGCATCTACAACTACGAGTATGTATGTGTACCCTCGTTTACTGCGTGGGAAGGGCCCAAGATGGTCGGCATGTAAAGTGTGAAACGGTATGTCAACTTTAGGAATTGGGTTTAGTAGCCCTTCTTTGGCACCCGCCGGTAGTTTGTGGTGGGCGCACTCAAGGCACGCAGCTACATACTTCCGGACGAATTTGCGCATTTTTGGGAACCAAAACTGAGACCGTATTCGTCCCAATGTTTTCTCAAAGCCAAAATGACCTACGTCATCATGGTTAGCTTTGAGGAGTTGCCATCGTACACCTCTTGGTACGACCCATCTAGTAGTTTCGTCTGGCAATATTCGAAAAACCCGACCATTCTTGATCGTATATTCTTTATAAATCTTAGTGACTTTTAGTGTTTCTGGGTCCTCTAAGACCTCCTTGAGGCGTTTGATTTCTTCATCGGAAGACTGTACTGTAGAAATCCAGTCCTCCGTGGTAACAGAAAGAATGTCAAGTGTATGTACTTGTTCCGGTTCTGTTAATACAGGTCCCCTACTAAGAGCATCAACATGCGACATTCTTTCACCAGGACGGTATTCGATTTCGCAATCAAATTCCAGGAATTGTATCCACCACCGTGATATGCGAGGTATAAGGTCTCTCTTGGTAAAGGTGGAACGCAAAGCGTTGCAATCGGTCACTATGGTGAATTTGATTCCGATGAGGTACGAGCGGAACTTATTCAACGCACAGATGACCGCAAGGGTTTCAAGTTCAAACGAATGGAATTTCATTTCGTCAACTTGAGTCTGACGGCTATAGTAAGCCACTGCTCGCCAAGGGTCAGATCCTTTTCTCTGCAGCAAAATGCCAGCCAGGCCAAACTTACTGGCATCCGTATGAACTTGGGTCTCCGCACTATGATCGTATATTGCCAGTATGGGTCGTTCGGAGAGTAATTTCCTGATAGTATTGAAGGAATGAGTTTCCTGGTCACCCCATTTCCAAGGTATATCTTTCTTCAAGAGGTTTACCAAGGGCCTAACTATTATTGCAAAGTCTTTTACAAACCTCCTGAAGAAACTGGCCAGTCCTAGGAACCTCCTTACCTCGTGCTGATTCTGTGGGGCGGGAAACTTTGCTACCGCCTCAGTTTTCAGGATTCCAGGCTTGATACCGTCCTTATCTATTTCAAACCCAAGGAAGTCAATGCGTTCTTGGAAGAAATTACATTTTTCCATTTTCAGGGTTAAACCGGCCTCACGCAAGAGACCAAGTACCTCTTCGAGCCGTTCTAACCCTTCTTCGAATGACTTAGACGGTATCAAGATGTCATCCATGTATATGACGACGTAACTAACTTTAGATTTACTAAGGACCTTGTGAATCGCCCTTTGAAATACAGCCGGGGCATTTGCCAAACCAAACGGAACACGGTTGTACTCAAATTGCCCGTCGGGCGTCACAAATGCGGTTTTCTCTCGTGAATGCTCAGCTATGGGAATTTGATGGTACCCCGAGGCCAAATCTAAGGATGTAAACAAGGACTGACCCGAGAGCTGATCTAATAAATCGTCTATCCTTGGTAGAGGATAGTGGTCCCTTTTTGTGTGCCTGTTCAAGGCGCGGTAATCCACGCAAAGACGCTTTTCTCCTGATTTCTTTTTCACCAGTATAATTGGACTGGCGTATGGCGAGTTCGACTCTCGCACAATGCCATGTTCAATCATATCATTGACCATATTTTGAACTAGTTTACGTTCAGAGTGTGCCATACGATACGGTCTATAGACTACTGGGGAAGAGTCTTTGAGGTGGATTTCCATTTCCGTTACATTAGTAAATCCTAGATTATGCAGGCCTGTAGAAAAACAATCCTTGTATTTGTCAATCAAGTCGTGACACTTGCGTGTCTGTTCATCTGACAATTGTTGACCACAATTAGGAATGATTTGTATAGGAGAATCCATAGCACTTGTCACCTGCATGACGCTTTTACTGTACCCTAAAAACCTGGCGCGGGTTATGAGTGTATTATTTACCAATTGCACGGCATTGGTACTAACATTCTGAATCAAAAGGTGGCAAGAGGTGCCACGGATTTGGTATTCACCTGGTAGGAGATAATACTCTTGACCTACGTTTCCCCTTACTGACCCATTAACATACACGTAACCATCACAAGCTGTATCAGAAACGACCGCGACCGATTTCATTTCTCCCACATTGATGGATATATTACTCACTACGTACAATTGTAATTTTAGATCTAGTTCATGGTTTACCCTTTCGAATCTTAGATCGGTTGGGGTTTTAATAATTTTAAGTGTAGGTCTCTCTGTAAACGAATGCCCCAATAATACATTGCAATTTATTAAATGATCATCTACTATAAGCACCTCAACATCTCTCTCCAGAATGCCTCTCACTTCAACATTTGTCACTGTGCGTCCTAAGGGTAAATATGGCACGTTACCTAATCCTCTCAAGAAGGGTCCGTCTACCTGTTCCCAAGTTAATCCTAATTTCAGAGCGTTACTCTTGCGAATTAACGTAGCCTCACTGCCTAAGTCTACTTGACCTACAGTTGTAATGCCATTTATGGTAATAATGAGTTTATATTTATCATTTGTCCTTTCCGACATTACAACTTCAAGTACCATTTTATCCTTAGTCGTTTCTTTTGATCTTGGACAGTTTGATGATTCATGACCCATATAATTACAGTGAGTACATTTCACTAGTGGCTTTGGGCACTTAAAACTAGGGTGTCCTACGCTTTGACAGTTAAAACATTTTATCGGTCCCCTACGGCTATCGCTGTTCTTAAAGGTACTGTTATTACTAGCACTATTACCACCAGTTACCTTGGGTAAACTGTTATTCATGAACGAGTGGTTTTGCCGTTTATCCCTATTTAAATCCCTACCATACTCTGCCTGACTACGATTTTGTGATTTAATAGTCTTAAAAAATTCTAATACTTCTTCGGGTTTATCAAATTTAGCTGCCTGAGCGCCCAGGCGTACTCCTCTATCATCAATTCCGTACAATAGACAATCTACTGCTTGCCTTCCAAAGATTTTACATCTATTCAACAGATTGATTTTTGCAAAGTAGTATAGTTCACAAGATTCTCCAGGGCGTACCCGCCTGTTAAGCATTTCAGTCAGTAATTCGGCGTAATTTTCCGTCGCCGGAAACGATTCCCTTAACATTATTCTCCATTCAACCCAAGTATGCTTAATGGAGGGTAAGCCCTGGTACCATGTTTTGGCAAGCCCAGTTAGCTTAGGCAGGGCATAGTGGATCGTTTGCTTGTCACTCCAATTATAAATTTCCGCGCATTCGTCTACTTTATCGAGCCATAAGTTTATTGTCTGTTCTCTCAACATTGGATCAAACTCGGGGATGACGTTATTTAAGGAAGCGCTAGAAAACGATTCACGATCGCCCGTCTTAGATTTTAGAACATTTAAAAATTCTTCGAATAAATCTATATTTCCCTTGGGTCTTTTTGAAGCAGTATCACTTTTGACGTCATCAGAGGGGCGTCTTTTAGTTGGTGTCACTAACAGTCGATCGTGAGAGCCGTGCAGACCTTCGCCTACCTTATAGTTGCTCCTAGGTGTTACTGACCCATGGTGCTCTCTCTCACGCGCTTTCAACCGATAAATCTTTTCACGTACCTCATTTTCAAGTGTTCTAATCCTCTCTTTCTCCTTGCATAGCTGACGTTCTTGTTGTCGTATCGAGCGTAGCTCGCTGTTGCTCCTGCTTCGTCGACGGCTGCAGCTTCGCGTTCTCCATCTACGCGAAGTAGCGTTGTCGCGACGGGTACGGCTGCGACTGCGTCGTGAGCTGTCTTGACGGTCACGGCTTCGGCTTAGCGACAGCTCATCGTAGCGTGGTCTGTCCGATGTGCGAGTGTAACTCTGGTCACGTCGAATATTCACTTCGGCATTGTGGTCACTCATTTTCTGAAACTCATACATTTTATTTTGTGTTAATATACTTTTAATCAAGTCCACAATGTTTACGAATTTTTATGATACGTATTAGTACGTGCTGATAGCTAGTTGCAATCATTTGTTGCTCAGTGAGTCAAGTTAACTTTTGGTGCGATTATCCTATAACTTGGGTGACCGCTTATAGGTAAGATATACCAATGTCACGTATGTCGAATGAATGTTTTCGCAATTTTAATGGTAAGTAATAAGTATACATTCGGTCTCGACTGTTACTTTTAGTAGTCGTTAACGAAGTCAAATATTTTTAAAAATCGCATGGCTGAAACATCGAAACACTAGGTTTAGCCACTTTCAATTTCTGAGGTCAATGTGGAGTTGAGCCTTATTGAGTACTAAATAACTAACCTATTAGATCCACACTTAGCGGGGATATATCACACACAAAAACTGTTGAATCGAGAACCTCCTCCTTTATTAGAAGTCGGTTCAATAATAGTGTGACATCATTCCACGATTATAGTACAAAACAAGAGATAAGGAAAAGAAAAGAAAAAAAAAAATATAATGTGGGTAGTCACAAAAACTTATAGCGCGACGAATATTATGGTTAATCATCCTAGGTATTTACTGATGAAATATCTGGTTTCAATCATTCCCATATCTGTTCGCTATGCTTATTTGAAAAAACACGTGCGTTTTGTTTTGCACTTTAACAATTATAATTATAACAGTCTTCACAATTAAACAGTGTATAACCTTTTCAATTGCGCTAACCGTTAGTAGTCGAGCTTAGTGGGGTGGTATGTTTAAACGCGAAATTTTAATTTCACGATTATCCCACTTCTGAGATGTGGGAACGTCTCAAAAGTGTTCAGAAATTAAACGATTCACTATATAATCACTTCGTTTTATTCACATACCATTTCACAGACACTCAACTTATAGATTAAAAGTACATAATAATCATTACACTAACCTTTATTTCGCAACGACGGCTCGTTCTCAAGTAAATAGATGGTCGACGGTTATTCAAAATCCTCTGCGCGAATTAACACAACTGACAATTGCCAACGTTAAAAAATATGGATTTGAAGTTGGCTATAAATTAAGTGAACTGATGATACTGACAACATTGATTGATAACATTATTGAATAGTGATTATATAAGACGTAACACTCGAATGAGTAAGAGACGAAAGAATCGTAAAAGCAATGTTAATGCGTCCTCTAATTTAAAGTTTGAGACTAATCTCAGTAAGATCGAATCAAGTTATGATTAACATTATAATTTCCTAAACAATTTGAGCATCGCACATTCATTCCCCGAAGACTTAATTAAAATGTAAGGGCATTAACACACGTGAATTTGTTTTATTCGCTCGGTGTATTATGTTAACCAGTCGGGAAGGGTCCGCTGATAAAGGACCCGGGTACCTCAACCGAGATTCGTAATTTTATTTGTGTAGTTACAAGTTTGAAGAATTTCTAATCGGGACCAACTTTAAGGTTTCCTTTCATACCGATATTAATTAACGAGTGTGTTTAACGCGAGTTTAATAAATGTGGAAGTTTGGCGCCTCGTTCAACCTCCTTATACATAGTCGAAGTTTATTTGCCTTCATTACTTGTAAAATTGAATACGTCCCCGTGAATCCTCATTAATTTAAGATGGAGACTGTATCTTGACATGTTATTTTATTCATTAACAGAGCCTCGGCTCGTGGTGCGTGTCTACTTCGGATTGTTGTATGGAACATAATTTAAAACCTCTCAACAACCATCAAGAGGGTGAGGAAGGGAGGTTGTTGGCAAGTGGGGTTTTCTATCTATTGTTTAGATGTACTAGTATTGAGTCGGATCACGAGCGAAGTGTTTGATTTATTGCAATGATAATGGTTTCATAAGGGAAATGTATCGCAAGTTTTTATAAATGGAGATGCCAATCCTACTAATATTATAAAGGCGAAAGTTTGTAAGAATGTATGGATGTATGGATGTTTGTTACTCTTTCACGCAAAAACTACAGAACGGATTTCGATGAAATTTGGCACACGGGTAGATCATGTCCTGGATTAACACATAGACTACTTTTTATCCCGGGAAAAATATAAAACGGGACTTTTATCCCGGAAAAACTCATTAACGCGGGCGGAGCCGAGGGCAAAATCTATATGACATATTTTTCAAACTCCGAATTCAGAAACCTTTTTTTTTTCTTAAAATGCAACGGTTTTTCGTGTACAAAAAGTTTTACAATATTTTTGTGTTTTTAATTATATTTTACGCACTATACCAGGAATTTAGCCCTAACCCTCTGTTGCTATGGCAATATTTTTAGATTCACACAGTGCAGGATTTTGATAAAAGGTATTGTAAGTTAGCTGGAAGAGATACTTAAAGTGTGAATTAAACATATATTGATCAACAGAACTGAAATAAGAAAAATAAATTGGCAGTCAAAATTCATATTTATTCAATTTCATATTTATTCATTATTCTTATCACTCTAGTGAAGAGTTTATTTTCAATTAATAATACCTATTTTTATTGAAATATTTTATTCATTTAATTGCTATTTCTTATTTGGAGTATCTTATGAACAAATTGTATCTAATTATTCAAAGGTCTATATTCTATAAAAGAAAGTTTTACATACGCCGTAGAACTTATTTAAAATAATTTTTATGTCGATCGTTTTAGGGTCCAATTTTCATGGAGACGGTGAGCGTTCGGCGGAGGGCTGTGGCGATTGAGTCCCGGAGATGAATACCTCTCAATAAACCCGAGATGCGTCCGGAAACGGGATATCTTACTTGTTGCTTCCAACTGTTCACTGAGAGACTTTAGTTTGAAGATATTATTGTTACGGTACATCAAATGAATTCTAAATCACGATAAAGAAGCATTTTAGTAAGTTAACTGCATAATGGCATTGAAGTTTTCCTAAACTTTAGTCTTAGCTACATAAACAAAAATAAAGGCGCGAAACTTACTAAAGAACATATGAATACTTTAAGACACCGAACACCCTCCAAAAGAACAAAATACAGATTATTTAATTGCGTGCGAATGCCATTCAATCATAAAATTAAAATAGTCTCTCAAGCTTTGTTCGTACGCATAGAGTACCTCACAAGATGGGCCGATATAACCACACTGCAGAGTATCGAGTTAGCGCGTCGTTAGTACGAAACTCGTTAGCGGCGCGTGGCGTCGACAAGCCAAGAATTTGCTAATGACACATGTTCGCGATACGTACGTCTATGTTAGGAAAACGATCATAACTATAGTTGACTCTTTGATCGCTAATGGTTGGTTGCTTTAGAGGTTGTGTGGTCCGGAAATGCAGGTGTTAGATTTTTAAATCTTATTGCAATTTGTTTGGAGTAAGGTTAGATCACAAATGTTCAATGTTATCGAAAAAGAATGGTTGGGACCT
This sequence comes from Lapara coniferarum, assembly GCA_949316025.1. Classification (NCBI taxonomy): domain Eukaryota; kingdom Metazoa; phylum Arthropoda; class Insecta; order Lepidoptera; family Sphingidae; genus Lapara; species Lapara coniferarum. The sequence continues at coordinate 15,939,828 of OX438926.1, read as the reverse complement.
TTATGTCGTATATGGTGGTAGACACTAATGTCAAAGAAGTGGTTCGGTTGTCAAAATCTGAATGAACTTGCTTTACGTCTATAGGAATGACCCACTAAGTATCTATAAGAATATCCAATAAAATATGTCTGTTAGTTATTATTAACAACAGTTAAGTATGTGTTAAGTCGTATTTTTACTGATAATCAAAAAGTTGTCATAATAATTTCAAAATCCACCTTGGATAAACATCAAAATTTTCTCGATTTACCTATTTGATTTTTTATATTTATTATAAGTATTATGTTTTAATTTTTTCCGAAAATGGTACCTATATGTTTACTATATTAACTGTCAACCCGACCGGGTTTTGCAACTGTAGTTATTTTTTGTCAGGGTTTTATTAAGCAAGAATTTCGCCACGGCATTTCCTGCCTGTCGTGAGAGGCGACTAAATGGGGTAAGTGAGAGTCGCGGGGCGAGCAGTGGGGGTCTGCTCGCTCAACTACTCCAATGTAAGCAACTACGAGGTGGACGACAATGCGGGTGGTTGGTCTCCTGCAGTCATAGATGCAAAAGCATGCTCTAGAGTTTGGAGGCTTCTCAGCCTCTTCATTGCGAGAAGGGCTGCAATGCGGCATCGCGCAGGGGCGGTTCCGTGCAGCATTCTTTGTGCAACAAGATACACCGGGGCCGTCCCGTAGGCGCCGAAGAAGGCCACCGCGGGTTTTGGTTGGTATGCCGTTGTAGGGTTATACATAGTGTTAGGGACTCGGTCCAATGCCCGGTCAGATGAAGATATACTCCCGAGTGTCGACGTTGGGCCGTAAGACTGTGTGAAACCAACATAACCGTTCCACTCACCCCCATGTGGTGGTAGCGATAACGCGTTTTTCCCCGCGATAAAAGGGTATTATTAAGCTGGACGCGCTCGCAGAGCTTCAAGTGCTCCAGGTGCTGCGACCCTGAAAGACCGATAAGACCCCGACAAAAAGATAGCTACAGTGAAAAAACGGGGCCTAAGAAAACTAAAATTTTTACACCATTTAAATTTTTTGACAGTTTCTGATGCGTTATTGATCGTTCGCCGTGTGAATACTGCGTCGCGCGGGTTTTTAATACATCAATGGTCGCGCATCATAAAAACGGCGAGCATAAGAAATTATTTTTATTAACTTATCAAAAATGTATGTTAAATGAAACCCAACAAATGAATCTAAATTCGCTCAATAATAAATTAGTTAAGTATTTAAAAGGTATGAAATATTGTAAAAGAGTAACGATCAAGTAACAGGTGCAAATTATGACGTCACCGAAAATAAACGGCCATAACTCTGCGTGCGTAAAAAAGAGATAGCAAGATAACACTACCATATTACCACTTTTGCCTAACATAATATTTCGAATCTGATAAAGACCCTCATTTTTAAATCAATTTTGATTTCAATCATGATTATTTTGAAAATATTGCTTGATTTAAAACACTAATTTAGATCAATCGACCCTGTATCAAAGTAACTAGTTCATTTGTAACCACACCTTTACACAACCGAAACCACAGTATATTTACAAAATCATATACTTCTACAAATCTTTTATACAATAACGTTTATACTTTTACAATCGCAACCATTCTTGGGCTTTATATGTCCGACATTAATTAACAAGATCGAAAGATATGAATTTTATTAACTGCATAAACAGATTCATCAGAGTTTTAATTATCTTTTAAAATATTCATTGCACGCAAAATCGCTTATTAATATTGTATTTAGTTATAAAGTAAGCATAATATTATCCTAAATTGTTTGTTCTAAAATGTCATAAATATCAACAAATATCAAATTTTCATAGCGATAAGCCAGCTATTGACAGCCATGAGGAGACAATGACTGACCAATAAAATTTGCATCATATTGGTCATAAATATAGAAATATGCACACAAATAAAACTATTAAATGTCTGTATGAATAAATAATTTAAATACATAAAAAATAACGCGATAAACCAATATCCGGTTTCTCTTTCATAACATAAATTTTGCTATGCCATCGAATGTTGATAAACCGTTGGAATTTCAATAGATTAAGATAGACAATATATTCTAATCAATCCAATATATTTTATGTCTGTGTGTACTAATCAACGGTCTCGAGTTTACTTCTTATTAATTATACCATTTCGATATAAAAAATAGTCGTTATATTCCAAATAGTGTTTTAATATAAACCTATATTAAACTAACATATACAATTTGAATAGCATTAATATGTATAAGAACGAGTTTTAAATCATAATTTCTTTATAATTAATTAAGAACACATAAATTAGCTACTAAACTGAATTACGGTCGTATAATAAATTGTTTTAATCCGGTAGTTTTACAATACCCGTGGTTATGAATATAAAATATTAATTATGTGGAATGTTGTTTATGAGAGATGTATTCGTTGATAGCGCCGTGAGCCAATCTCGTATTCAAATTGACATAGTAAAACAACAGAGCCTCCGGACTAAGTTCCATAAACTCGTTTCAAACTCCCTTCTACACACTCTATTGGCGATTTTTAATTAAGTCCCTAGCGAGCGGCAAGCGAGCAAAGTAACACCATCAATTCATTATCCTAAACTCTGGCTCGATTGTTCCTCGCTCGCTACTTACGCAAACTTTCATTTTAATCAAGCGTTTAATTAAAAATTATCCGAGAAAAACAAAATAAGCCCGTTAGGGAGGTTTGAACTAATTAAGGCGCATGCGATGAGCCGGCCGACAACAGCGGCCGTGAGGTGCGCGTCCCTTAATTAAACGCTTGTTCTCCAGCGACCATCGCTTAGTAGTTAGCACTACTATTAGTGCTTGCATGGAAAAATTAGACAAGTGTTACTGGCGGGCAGGAGTGATTGGGACCTGGCATGTTCATTGCTAACGGCTTCTGCTGACCCAAATTACGTGAAGACCTCTGTTATACAAGTTTTCGAGGCTTACACTGTGTAAATAGTTTCATGTGATGGTCTTGCAGCTTGCTCAAAAGATGGTTTTTATGCAGTGCACACGTCAGACTATAATAATAAGTTAAATGTAGAGGTAATTGGCGTCGATATTTGTAAAGTAAAGCTTAATTATCAAGCAATGTGTTTTGTAATTGTTAAGTATAATAAAACTATTAACGTACATTCACACGGACCCCTACTATAGACGTCTCATTAAATGCATTCACAAGAAAAATGAAGTCGCAATTACAGTTTTTCGACTAATAATCACAGTCGGTATTAAATCACCAAGGTCTTTTAATAGTGACTAATACTACTTGTGGCTTACTAACCATAATAAATGCATTTATTTTAAGATATTATAATTGATGAGGGGCCATGTTTATTACATAGAGTTCTTACACGAGAGTACTATTTATGCTTTGTTCTATGTTAACCTTACCTTTGTAACTGCCTCGGCGGCGTAGTCCTATTGCTTACGCGTTACGAGTACGATATGCGCGTTGAGGTACTGGCTTAGAATCCCGGGTCGAGCCATAAACATTGTGACTGGGTTATACCATCTTAAAAAAATACTCAATCGTAGCTAGGGGTCAGGAAATTGGCGGTGTGATACCCCCGTGCCTCGGAAAGCACGTAAAGTCGTTGGTCCTGCGCCTGATCTCTCTCCGGTCATGTCGGAATGCTGTCTCACCGGAGTATGAGAGTGAAGGAATAGCGAGTGCACCTGTCTATTGTGCACACACTTGTGCACATATAAATATCTCCTGCGTACCTGGCTGATCTCCGTCGAGATTGGCCGAAATTAGCTAGGAGGATTTATTTTTATTTATTTAAAGCTACGTATAGTTACGTATATTTTTCTATATTAATATAATAATGAGTTATAGAATAAGTAAACTTTAGGACAGAGTGTATTTTTAAACGTCAATAATCTAAAAATGTTAAAGTCTACTCTACACACTTATTATGAGTTTTGATAACGTAATTCATACCTTAATGTATGAATAGATTATGAGCTTTATGGAGATTTATTTAAGAATCAACTCTAAAAATCCCAACGTTCTCAAAGTTTTATTAAAGCGACATCTTTTGAACAAACCCTAAACTAATTACTTTGAGCAACGGATCCACTAGAGTCCACGGATCCTCTTGAGCATATTTTTCGCACGGTGACCTATTCTCGTGTAATACAAATCTAATTCTTAATTTTTATATAGGCATAGTAACCAGAGGGCCATCTGACGTTATAGGTGATTGTAACTCGTGAAGTATAAATATTGAATCTAGAAAGCGCGGCGGTTCATTAGATCATTTGAGTCTCATTGCTACATAACACCGATAAACTTATGTACAAACAAAGCTACTTGATAGTTCACTGCAAGACTTTCTACTTCGCTATAGATATCTCATTTAATTGTAGAGTCGACTCTCCATGGGCAAATCACTTTAGTGCAACTCTACCAATTGAACATAATCGCATAATAAAAGCGAATTTATCTTCAGAATACTACTACGGCATTAGATAAAATAAATATAACGCAAATAAAGTAAATAACGTATAAAACAACGGCACCCGACGGTAAAGTTTTCTAATTACTGTTAATACCAATATCAATTAACTTGCGCTAAGAATTAATTATCTCAGTATTACGGACCTTCATTTATTACTAAACTTTCACTAATCAATCTTCTAAAGTGGCCTAGATAACTACCGTTCCGAGCAAGGGCGGATCCAGGGGGGGGGTCATGGGGGTCATGACCCCCCCCTGGACGTAGTCCAGAACCTAGGTGGACCACTAATTAAAATTATTAAACATTATGTTTTTATATATTTTTTGTCACAATATAGATTTTATTTAAGTATTTTAAATATTTAATTAATCTATTCATATAAAAGGCTGTCCTGACTGACTGACGGATCAACGCACAGCCTAAACCGCTGATCGTAGAGACCTGAAACTTGGAGGGTGTGTTCCTTGTATGACGTAGGCTTCCGATAAGAAAGGATTTTCCGAAATTCTACCCCTAAAGCGATGAAAAAGGGGGGCAAAGTTTGTATGAGGCAACGCGATTCCTTGGTCCAATCTAATGCAAATTTAGCGTAAACTTTTTTAACACCATTGATGGAAGACATGTTTCGTATTTTCTTGAAATTTCTTCCCTAATGGGGTTAAATAGTCTAATCAATAAATTCAAAAACGTGAAAAATAGAGATAAAGGGCCTAAAAATATGAGGGATGGCTCATTCGATTCGTAATCACCTCTAGAAAAATGTTTTTGAAGGATTTTGGTGCAGGCTAAAAATTGAAATTGTTATTAACAAAATAAGATGAAAAAAAAAATGATATTTCGTTTTTTGTTAATAACTCGAAAAATATTAACATTCAAGCAATTTTGAAAAAAGCTCGTTAAAGAGGAGGAAATTTCCAATAAAAAAGTCCTAACTCCCGGAATTCTATCTCCATTATTTATAATTTTAATTAGACGTTGAAAATAGGGCTCCGCGCGGCAGTTACGGTATGCGCGCGCTGCCGCTAAAGAGAGTTCAGCAATAAAAATAATTTATTTATAAGATAAAATGTGATTTTAAAAATTTGAAAAAATTCTTGTATCTTCTTAACACTTGAAAGAATCGAGCCCTGAAGAAAAAAGTTTAATCACCATTTTTCAAAAAGTTATTCAATTGTTAACTAATCAATTTTTTCCCAATCTCCATTGGCATAAACAATGTGATGAAAGGTATAAATAATTGGCCTATAAATTTTAAACTTCGTGGAGCCCTTTTGATATATGTACTTTATAAGATCCTGCGGTAAATTTTCATTAAAGTTTATTAATTTATTAATTATGATTTGAAAAAATTGGTTAGTTAACAATTGAATAACTTTTTGAAAAATGGTGATTAAACTTTTTATGTTATAAATAAATTATTTTTATTGCTGAACTCTCTTTAGCGGCAGCGCGCGCATGCCGTAACTGCCGCGTGGAGCCCTATTTTCAACGTCTATTTAAAATTATAAATAATTGAGATAGAATTCCAGGAGTTAGGACTTTTTTATTGGAAATTTCCTCCTCTTTAACGAGCTTTTTTCAAAATTGCTTAAATGTTAATATTTTTCGAGTTATTAACAAAAAACGAAATATCAATTTTTTTTTCATCTTATTTTATTAATAACAATTGCAAATTTTAGCCTGCACCAAAATCCTTCAAAAACATTTTTCTAGAGGTGATTACGAATCGAATGAGCCATCGCTCATATTTTTAGGCCATTTATCTCTATTTTTCACGTTTTTGTACTTGTTGATTAGACTAAAAAAGGCGTAGAAAGTTATTTTGGCATTGATTTGCTTCGAAGTATCAGTAAGATATCAATACTCCTTATAGGTCGGATAGTGTGTAGGGAAGAGAACAAAAATTCGGTTGCAACAAATTATCGATTTTTGAATGCAATTGATTTTATATTCAAGGATTTTGTTATCGTATGTAAATAGAGTTAGATTACTATCAAATCTTACACATTACAATCAAGAGGTTTTTTTATTATAACAGTTGGTGTTAGTCGTTCATTTTGATTTATCGATAGAATTTCACGATTATCCTTTCATAACATTTAAATTGGTTATTGGACATTACAAAGAAATAATGTGTGTACTGAAACTTAAATCACAAATTTAGTGGTACGGTAAATTATTTACTTTGGAGATCTTCATTTTCAGTCTTCTATATCTAAATTTAAATATCTAACTCATTGTTCAAATATGTTTGTAAAACATACTTACAACATAATTTTTAAATATACAGCTGTGTTTTATTTGCATCCGAAGTTTAGATTTTTTAAAGTAATCGTTTACGTTTCGTTACCAAGCGATTTAAAACTTTCGAAACATTACGCTCATAAACTGAAAAATACAACACTGTAAAAGCGTTGATATAAGGGTCAAGATGTTATTCTTTATTTCAGTATATTTATACAATTTTAAATCAAATATGTTAAATAAGTATGATACTATCTCTTATAATGTATAGAAAACATGATAAATATTTGTAATTATGTAGCCGACTTTAGAATTTTTGGTTAGACGTTCTCACAAAGCTTTCGCTTCGCGAAAAATTTGAATTGTCATACCAGCCAGATAAGATTGTATAGTACTATACTAAGTGTATTTAATAAAGCAGTAGAATCAGCATGTCCGTACATTTAAAGAAATGTGATAAAAAAGAAAGGCAGTGACTACAGAAGAGTAATGGAACACAAAGCAGTGATTATTATAATTCTTTTCTGTCTGTCTGTGTGTTTTTCTGTTTTTTACTTACTGCACATCTCCTAAATTACTGAACGCATTTCAATGAAATTTGGCACGTGGGTAGATCATGTCCTGGATTAATACATAGGCTATTTTTTATTCCCTTAAAATATGAAGCGGGACTTTTATACCGGAAAATCTTTTTCAAGCGGGCGGTGCTGCGACCAAAAGCTAGTTTAATATAATACTTTGATGGCAAACGTATTATTCGGGAAAGAACGCATCGAAAAGAATTTTGTCGCGCCACCGCCACGGCCGCTACCATTCATATTACGTATGTCAAATTTCGTGTGACACTTGTGCGCCCTTTTTTGACTAACGCCTAATGTCTAACTAGAACTAACCACTAATGGAACGTTTAAAAGAACGAACGCATTAAAACAAAGAGCATTATAATAATACGGAAACATTAACGCGTTTCCGGAGAAGACTTAAAAAAAATGTTATTTAAATATAGGTAGGTATTTTTAAGTACCTACAGTAATTACATTTATTAATAGAATACCTACTTTTTACTTTTCAAAATTAAATTATAACTACTTGTGACTTGACCACGACTATGTGACCCCCCCCTGGCGCCAAAGCTGGATCCGCCCTTGGTTCCGAGTATATTTATGTATATTATGTTTGTCATTGTTTTTGTTGATATGATAATTTTGTACAGTACTAAAAATGTACTACTCTTGTGACGATGTATTACAGGACAGTTGTGGAAGAGTCGTATTTTTCCTGTTTGTTTATAATTTCGTTATGCACGCGAATCCGCTCATGTGAAATTTTCTTACCATGCCAACCAGCCCTGTATTATATACTGCCCACTGCTGAGCACGGGCTTTCTCTACTACTGAGAGCGTTAAGGCCTTAATCCACCACGCTGGCCCAGTGGGGGTTGGTCATACCTTCGAAATTCAGAAATCTTCTCAGGTATGCAGGTTTCCTCATGATGTTTTCCTTCACCGTTAAAGCGAGCGATAATTCATAAAGAATACACATACATTTTTAGAAAAATCAGAGGTGCGTGCCCTTGGGTTTTGAACCTGCGGACATCGTCTCGGCAGTCCGTTCCACTCCCAACTAGGCTTTCGCCGCTGTTGATATTTCCTTACTAGAATAAAAGTCACACTGTGATTTTTTTCTAAATAAATGTCTGAACTGTTACTTGATAAATATTCTTTGTCCCAAATTTCATTTGAATCAGTTCAGCGGTTTGTGCGTGACAAACAATCTTCATAAACAGTTGCTTTTATAATAATATAATAGCAGGATAAATATGGAAAGTCTAAAAATATAAGTTGTTTAAATATAATTTAGATATTAATGTATTATTATTCATTAAATTATATGCAGTTAGCGCCAATAACGTAACTGCAAAATATATATTTTTTAACCATAAAATTATTAACTGGCTCGGTGGCGTAGTTGTATTACGGCACGACTGCAATGCTGAGGTCTCGCGTTCGATCTCCGATCGGGCAGTGACATTGGATTTTTCTACTCAGTATCTGCCCGGAGTCTGGAATTTGTGCCCGATATGGCGATAGGCTCGCATCACATCATGGGACGGAACGGCGAAAAGTGGGTGCACTAGTTGCACCTGGTGGATTTTTTATTGCTGACCGTAATTTTATACTTACCCATCATCATCTTCCTGCCCTGGTCCCAAATTACTTGGGGTCGGTGCAACATGTTTTTCTCTTCCATTCTCTTCTGTCTTTCGTCATCAAGTCATTCACGCCCTTTTCTTTCATATCATCTCTTACACAATCCGTCCACCTCTTCCTTGGTCGTCCTCGTCCTCGCCATCCAATTTTATACTTACCCATGTGTATATAAAACACTTCCGTCTAACTAATTAAAACTATTAATTAAGGTTCCCTATTACCCTAAATTTAAACGTTACTGATAGTATCCAATAGCCTGTACTACGAAACAATATTACGTTTCAAAACAATGAGTAATTAAGAGCGTTTACGTGCTGCGCGGAACGTCGACTATAGGTAATTCTTCGCAAATTTCACTCACACAGAAGCGCGCGTAGTTGTGTGCGTAGAGATGGCGCGTCGGCTATATTTATATTCAGACCAACCAATTTGATGCTTCGGTTTTAATATTTAATTAGAATGTAACTTATGATTTTTCGATATACTGGGTGGAAGGGAAACGCTCTCTATACCGGAACGGTAAGAGAGAAGAACCATAACATTAACGAAAAACTATATTCATTTGCAAAGCTAAGTGATAATACTTACGATTTTAGTATTTCCGTAATTCATGCGCGCGCAATGTAAAGCGTACAAAAAACTGGGCGGCCGCCGCGCTGCGCCGGCACCGGCCCGCGGTCATTAACCCGTCAGCTGATGTACGTGTTTCATTACGATTTTTTTGAAATATTGACCTTTTTTACTATGTTTTTCAGAATAATAGTTTGATTTATCTATTCATACATGAAAATTCATACAGCTGTACAGAAATTTGAGAAAATCCTACTAAAATTGTAACAATGCGATCGCGATTTTTTTAGTGCCATCACGTCAGGAATCACCAATACTATCATCTGTATTCGTTTCCGAGAGCGTTTCCCTTCCACCCGGTATGATAAATGAAGTTTTTTTTTTATTTGTAAATGAAACAATTTATACGTATCATCTTGTTTTATTAAAATTTATACATAACACATGTTAAGGGCAATTTTACAAACTTTGTTACTTTTACGCAAAAGTGAAGTATTTGCATTCAGAAAGTACTTACCGGACTGCCTCGGTGGCATAGTTGTATTACAGTACGACTACAAAGCTGAGGTCTCGGGTTCGATCCCCGGGTCGGGCAAAGTGATATTGAGTTTTTCTATTCAGTATCAGCTCGGAGTCTGGAATTTGTGCCTGATATGGCGATAGGCTCGCCCCCTATCACATCATGGGACGGAATAATGGCGAAAAGTGGGCGCATTAGTTGCGCCTCTGCCTACCCCTTCGGGGATAACAGGCGTGAGTGTATATGTATATGTAAAGTACTTACCATTTAGTGAAGTGGGCCTGATGATGAAGCCGAAAGACTGGCACTGGAACTCCGTAGACGTTACAATTTAGTACGACCAAATTTAAACAAAGGTGTTCTTCCTACTAGTCCTACTAATATTATAAACGCGAAGGTTTGTAAGAATGTGTGTATGGATGAATGGACATTTGTTACTCTTTCACCCAAAAACTAATGAACGAATTTCGATGAAATTTGGCCTACGGGTAAATCACGTCTTTGAATCAAACGGATCCTCCACTGCTAGTGATTCAATATTAGAACATGACCAGCCTTGACAATGTGTACATGCCAGAGAACAAAACAGTCAGACTTTTTTGCAACCACATTTAGCACTGCACCCCTTTTTGTAGTTGCAAAAAAATGTGTTCAGCAGTTTTTCCGGCGCAGGTGGAAGAAAAATTTGGACTAGTTGTAATGAATTGTTGACCAACTTCCAACCCCAGTCTGTAGGGTCTAGCTGATAACCAAGCCACACTTGAACTTGGTAATATACCCGAATAAGATGTTGATAAGCAGCAACTGAGGTTGGAGGAAGACAAGCTAATTGTACTTGTTTTACTTTTGGTATTTTTAACGAAACATGCATATTTATACTCTCTCGAGCAGAGACTGGCCCCCAGGGAGGTCAAGGCCCAATTGGCCTCTATCCGCAGCGCCGCCCTGGAGGAGTGGCATACCAGGCTGGAGAGCCCAAATGCGGGCTTGAGGACCGTCACGGCAGTGCGACCTGTCTTCTTAAGGTGGCTTGACAGGCGCCATGGCGCGCCGACATTCCGTCTGACACAGGTACTGACGGGCCACGGGTGTTTTGGCTCGTTCCTGTGTCGGGTCGGAAAAGAAGAGTCCGCCGTGTGCCACCACTGTGGCAACGGCCGTGAAGACACGGTCCAACACACTCTCAAGGAGTGCCCAGTCTGGGATCTACAACGCAGCGCTCTTAGAGCAGTCGTCGGAGGAGATCTCTTGCTGCCGGACGTGGTATCTGCCATGGTTGGCGGCTGGAGGTCTTGGTGAGCGATGGTCTCCTTCTGCGAGTACGTCATCTCGCGGAAGGAGAGCGCCGGGCGGGATCGTGAGCAGAACGATCCCGCCCGCAGCTAGAGGAGACGTAGGAGGCGCCGGGTGGACGACTAACCGGTGCCTCGTGCCCAGTGGTTTGGGGGCATTTAGAGAGTTCCGCCACGGTATTCCCTGCCTGTCGTAAGAGGCGACTAAATGGGGCTTCAAGAGAGTCGCGGGGTGAGCAGCGGGGGGCTGCTCAGTCCAATTTAAGCGACACCGAGGTGGACCACAATGCGTTGTCGTAGACGCCAAAGGGGTCTTTTAGAGTGTGGGGGCATCTTAGCCCCCTTGTTTAGAGAAGGGCCGCAACGGCATCGCGCAGGGACGGTCCCGTGCAACTATCTTAGTGCAACAAGATACCCTGGGGCCGTCTCGTATGCGCCGAAGAAGGCCACCGCGGGTTTTGGTTGGTATGCTAATGTAGGGTGTACATAGTGTTAAGGACTCGGTCCAATACTCGCTCGGATGATGCTATACTCCCGAGTGTCGGCATTGGGCTGTAAGACTGTGTGAAACCAACATAACCGACCCACTCACCCCCCAGTGGTGATAGCGATAACGCGTTTTTTTCCCCGCGAAAAAAAAATGCATATCTATACTTATCTAAGCAGGTAGTTTTTTAGGAGCTCCGTACATAGAAAGAAGAAAGCGAATGCAGTTAGTGATAATTTCTTGTCGAGTTGAATTACTATATTTAAAAACTTCAGCAAATTGAACTAAATTTTGTTTTTCAAACATTTTGAAAACTGTCATTTTACCCCTCCTGTAAAATGCAGATGTCGTATCACAGCCAATTATTGCGTGTACAAATAGTACATGATTCTGACACTTTGCAAAAGTAGATAAACTTTTTGATATATTTCTGGTTGATGTTGAGCTTTTCCTAGTTTTGAGAAGAAAATAGTTTTTTCAGTTGGAATTCGAGCAGTGAGTCAAGCGAGTAAGTCTACATCTTCACCAACAACAATAGTTGCATTTGTCAAATTGAATTGCTCTATATTTTAACATATATTACAACTATAGAGATGTATATACGTGGCGTACTCATGCATATTATGACGATTACAACTTTTCGAATCATTATATCTCAAAAACGGCGGCTCGTAGAAAAAAAGTATTGGCACATTTTTTGTAGATCATTTTATGATCTACAATTTTTGTATGAAGTATTTTTATGATAAAACTTACAGTTTTGTTGAAAATCGCGAAAAACTCATTCTAAGGATCTTTGACCTTGAATAAAAAAAATCCATACAGGGGAAAGATGGGAAACTTTCAAATTTTATTTCTAATCATATTTTAAACAATCTTACTGATTACTCTTATTTTTTTGTCTAATTTGACCGGACTATAGAAACGGCTTTGCTTTATTTCCCATGGTGTCTGAAACATAACTTATAGTATTAACACAATAACTTATAGTACTAAAAAGTTATTGTCACCATCAATAAAATAAAAAATATTTACCCAAGTACTAAGATGTGCCGATCGCAATACAGACGTGACTATTTTTACTACGCACGGCAAAGGTCAACTGTGGCCAGACCGGAGCGACGAGCGACATGTCCTCTCTCTAGAAAGCCTCGCGGCGGACTAATTTGAAGCGATATGCGCGTTGAGTTTTATAGTGGTTTTAAAATATTTATAAAAAATAATGGAAGTAATTTTGTTGAAATTTTTTAAATGTTGGTTTTTAAGGAGATGTTCTTCTATTATAGTAATCCAAAATTACATTAAATTAAGTAGGATATATTGGTAAAAAAAATCATTTTCTTGACCAACATTTCTGAATAATTTCGCATTGTTTGAATTTTTATTTCTCATGAATTAAACATAAAATGATATTTTTTCCTAATTCAATTGTTTCCTAAGGATCTTTTTAGTTGGACGATATTTTTTTATTATTATTTTGTTTAGTGATTTGATATATTTTGAGCTTCTAAATTGACGCTCGAAGCGAAAATAAGGAAACCTCTGTTCAGTAATCATTATAGAATTCACAAATACTCTATAAATCTAAAAATTTTCTTAATTCACTTGTTGGACGACAACATTTTCTAAAATGATTACTAATTAATATGCTTTTTAAATAATGTTTTGATGGGTTTTAACTGATTCAAAGAGTAGTGTTTTTGAGCCATACAGCGTATACGCTCTTAATTGCACAAAGCACGTAATGTTTGTTAAACATGTCGCGGTATCATCGCTTATCAAATAACTAATTGAACCAATTATCTGTAATACTCATAAATAATAATAATTTATTACTGGAAACATTTGTCAAAAGCCGCACTCACACGATGAGCTAATCGACTATCACCGCTAATTGCCCCCGTCTGCTCCCCGGCACCCCGGCGCTGGCGCCCCCCACCCCCGCTCGCGTGCACCCCATCCCCCGCGCGGCCCCCGGCGGTCCTGCAGCGCGCTCCCCGCTCCGGCCCGCCCCTAACTAATTAGATAAGTTTGCAACTCGACTGTACTTCTGGTGCTCCACTCCACCGGTAAGCATCAATCTTTTTAATTAAACATTTTTGACACCGCAACGATTAGCCATCGAACCCATTTCTATGCTAATATTTTGAATAGTTTTAATTTAAATGCAAAACGACGAGCGAATATGGCAGCTTCGGTACAATTGCGTGCACAGTGTGTTGTTGTAGTTTATTTTTCAATTTCTGTACAATTCAATTAAAGCCGTATTATCATCTTACACTTTCACACAATATACAAAGCTGCAGTAGTTGATTTAAAATCTACACTTTATTTTTTTCTATTTTAGCTTTGTTTTTGACCAGATAACCTTTATTGGAGATATTGGAAATATCAAAATACAGAGAAATATTTTAAAATATATTTCATAGAGAGTAAAAAAAGATGTTCGTAAAAATTATGAGCATATTACGCATGAACGAAAAGCAGTTGGCAACTGCACCACCAGGCACGTGTCAATTCCACTCATTAAATAATATGTAAAACTGTAAGCCAATATACACAGATGTAACAAGTCAATATTTTTTTCATAACGGCTTCTTAAAATTACTTAGCGATTTCGATGATAATTTAAATAAAGACAATAACGACCACAGATGAGTGATGAGAAACATAGTCAGTATAAAATAAAAAAACAGTATAACCAAAAAAGAAATATGATCAGTGGTAAAATAAACAACGCCAATCTTGTCGCTAATATTATCCGTACAAAAAATAACAAACAATAATTATGGAAATACCAAACAAGAAATAGTTTTCGAATATAATATGGTTGTTATCATAATTCATTGGTTATTGACACAGATATTACAAAAGTATTTTAAGCGATCCATTTATTATAACTAATTGGGTAGTACAATAATGAAATGAGCGTATTAATTTCGTTAATAGGTTAACGTGTAGAAATATCATCTTGTTGATGTGATGAAATTACAAGACATTAATTTATTGAGAATATAATCATTTTGAGAAATACGAGTTATTGTGTTAATATAATTCTAGTTTATGTTTATATTAAAAATCTACATTTTGTCATCAAAACTAGGTATTAATACAGTAACTGATGATTTTGAGAAGGTTCAGGACGAGATAATACAAAGTTTCTTGCCATTAATGTGAAAACTGTAGTTATCCTTTAAAATTATTATTTTAGTAGATAACAATGGTTTATATTCTGTCTCATTACTATAGTCACAGTATTTAATGCATCAAAAATTACGAGTTAACTTCATTAGGATTGGTTTAAAATAAGTTGAACAAATAAAGAGTTAGAATCAAAATTGACAACTAAGAAAATAACTGTAATCGGAGATGTAATTCAACTAGCATACGGGAAAATAGATTTGCTCTCAACGTAGAATAAAATTGTCTCTACTGAGTTAAAGATTTCATTGGCGTTAAATTTAATGAAACAGAAAGCATAGCCTAATAGACTTTATGGGTCTACACCCCATATACCCCATAACATATACAATAAATGATATTTATAGAACCGTGAAATATCTAATTAATTTTATAGATATATAAAAATACGATTCAAATATTAGTCAGGCAGTATATTTTTATTCCCGTGCTATCTCGAGCGCGAGAGCATAAAACAATTAATTTCTACCACACTAACAATCTCAGGCTTATAAAACAAGTATCGAATCCATAATAGATCAACGATGGGCAATAAATCAGCCTGTACAATGGCACATTGTCTGTCGCTCAACTTGATTAAATAAATAAATAAGTAGGTGCGGGTCCCGGACTGGCGGGAAGATCTTATCAGCCGCCAGTCGCGACATTTATAGCAGCGACAATGCACCCTCTACGCATGATTGTAAGTTTTTTTGTGTCCACGTATGAAATCGTTAACCATCTAATCTGTGGTGAATGAGCGATTTAGTACACTGTTTCGATCTTGTTTGTTTGAAACTTGAATAGTGTGTTTGTCTTGTTAGGATACCTCATGGGGATGTTGTTCCGGTCGGAGACGTTTACACTTTATCTCACGCCATGCTCGCGTGTTATCTCTAATATGTACATAACTTGATGGCCTACATTCGCAAACGCCATGAAATTGAATGTCGAATGAAATGAAGAAATCAGGCGCAGGTTGCGACATGTGACATACAATTTACATGTGATATTAATGACGACACAAATTTTAACGTGTGTCCAGCTACGATCGTTAGGGCGCTTTATTTAGGGTAAAAGGCTCGGTAATTGGCGTGGCCGGATGCAGCACACAGGTGCTCGGTGCGTGCACCCTCTCGTTGGTACAGGAAATGAGAGCCAATTTGAATTTCTTACCTGGCGAATCGATTAATTGGGAACTTATTAAATGGGGCATTTGAATTTGATTTCATATTTTGCCCGCAATACCAACGTGGTATAATAAATATTTGGCAATATTTAGAGAGGTGGTAATTCGATTGAAATTTGTTTTCATCTGAAGACTACAAATTAAGAGCTGTAAAAATTTATGGGTTCACCAGTATTCGTAAATAGGTACAAATAACGAAATTGCCTTCAAGCTATCTGACACATCTAGGCAACACTTACCGATTTCTTGAAGCGAAAAATTATTTTCTTTCCAAGCAACTTTTATTCCACGGTAAGACTCAATTGATTTGTAACATAAAAGGATAATTGGGAGTTTAACCTGAACGGAAATAAAGGAATTATTAGAAAACAATCCGGCGGCGTAGCGGGGAGAGGGGGGGGGTTGTGCCGCGAAGGAAGGGTGTCTAATTAGGGAGAGGGGCGAAGGTAATGAGCCGCGATCGCCGCTCCGATATAACGAAGGCTATTTACGCGGTGGTCGCTCGAAAATTGCGAGGTTTTGTTTTAAAAGCGGTTACCGTTTGAGTTTTGCGATTAAGGAGTTTAATTAGACAGTGTTGTTTACAACCTCATTACGGTAGGTAACGTCGGAAAATAGCCTCGGATATCGGCCGATAATTTATGAAGTTGAAAAATGAGTTTCTTGCCGCTAAGTAGATTCTGTTTTAGATTATAAAACGTACATACAATCCGGGCTTATGAATAAACATGAATGTTCTTTTCTCGCTCTGTATTTGGAGTTATGAATTTCAACTCCTGCCCCCTTATTCTCTATGACACGCGTTAATTTTACCGTTCGTAACAAGCGCGTAACGTAACTCATCGCGTTTATCACTATGGAAATTGGCATACAGAATACCATTTTACGCACATTACACGAAGTGAACGTGACGCGGCCGCGTTACGAGTTAACAATGTCATAGAGAATCATGCCTCAGTACTGTGTAATAAGGTTAATTGCTATAATTTTTTATTACAAACTTGACCTTCAATTGTTTTACAACCACCATTATCAATGCGGTATAATCGGTAGCAACGCATACATTCGCGAATAACTGAAACTCGTATAAACAGTTTTTCTGTTATCATATATGAATTTTAGTACATAAGCATAGCTAAGCGAGTAGCAACGAAGATTTTCAAGGTTCAACAAACCCGTTGACGGCCTCACGAAATTTTAATGTAAATGAGTTTTGTAGTTAATGTATTTTCTATTCGGATATTCAAGCATTTAAATAAAAAAATATTAGCGATGTAATGCTAACCAGTACTGCTGTAATACCTCAAGGTTGGAAATAAGCTTAGCAAACCGTGGGTAGTCAGTAACACCTCTGCTGACCTTGAATGCAGGAATGTACTTGAACTTGTAATAATACTAAAAAGTAGAGTGTAGTTTTGTTATTACATCGAATGACAAGATGAGCATGCCGTTCGCCTGATGGTAAGCGATACGACCACCTATAAACAGTAGAAACACCATCCAGCATCTTGAGTTACAAACTACTGTGTGGCATTCCACTGCGCTCGTCATCCTGAGACATAAGATGTTGTCTCATTATGTCTTGTAGTTACACTGGTTACAATGTCCTTCAAACCGAAACACAACAGTTCATGCGCACTGCTACTTGGCGGTAGAAATAGACATTGCGGTGGTACCCATCCAGACGAACTCTGGCATATGAGAGTTTTACCACCAGTTAGGATATTTTGTATCAAACACGTAGGTGTGGACCGACACTCAAATATAAATTGACAATAATAACACAGTATAGAGACTGGACAATGATACCCTAACGAAATTGATGACTCTACAGGGACAAATTGACTATGCCCGTTTTTTTTTTTTTTTTGTCCCTGACATTAGTCTTTTTAGCCTGACGAGGGTCGGTTTATGAAAGAACACCGGTCTTTTGGGTGAGTGCAGAAGGCGCTCGCAACCCTTAAAATTTAAGCGACCACGCTGAGGGCGACCCACTAACGGGTCACGAACCTCGGCTCAGGGCGACCACTGAGAGGATAAGACATCAGCGTTTGGGGAAGATGGTTTTTAACCTAATCCTATTTAACTATGCCCATATCTGTGTCTCTCTCTATAGGCCTTTAGCATTGGCATTGTTTCTCTATGGGCCGCACGATCGCTTTATCTCTCTTACACTTTTCTGCCCGTATTCCATTGACTGCTGCATAGAAACGCCCCAGGCCAGTTTCACAAATCTTAAGTAAATTTTATTTGATAGTTATCGTATTCAACAGCTAATGTATTTAATAATCATTTTATGTCAATTTATTGGGGAGCATAGATTAGAATAAGATTTTTGTATTTAGTTGGCTTATGCATTTATTTAACGAGTAGGATTTCTCAGCAAGCTGTGAAATCGGCCCTCAGTCCCCTCCCTGTCTACAATAGAAAGCGCTTTGAGTAGCACTGTCAATCTTTAATCGCATGAAAAAAATTATTTCCTCTTTACAACTGACTAGTAGTGCTCGCGGCTCCGCCCGCGTGAAAAAGTTTTTCCGGGACAAAAATATTTTCCCGGGATAAAAAGTAGCCTATATATAGCACTCAGGAGTTATGTAGCTTCCTATTAGTGAAAGAATTTTCAAAATCGGTTCAGTACTTCCTGAGATTGGCGCGTTGAAACAAACAAACAAACTCTTCAGCTTTATAATATTAGTATAGATTGTCTTCTTGATGTAAACTTTTTAGGAAATCCCGGGCAAATCGTTTTAGAAAAACTTACACAAAATTGCTATCTGGAAATTGAACCCGGAGCCGCCTGTTCCACATCCGAAGCGATAATAAACTTTAGCTACAGTATATTAATAAAGACTTTAATGAGGCTTGTTTAGTTCTGTAATCAGTAGGGGAGACCGGGGATGGTTGGCGATAGGGGCAGGATGAATAACCGCCAATAACTTGAGCTATTTTAAAGTGTTGCGTTGTTCTGATATACACGAAAAACCGTGACCTGTTAACGAATCGTCACCGCAAACGCGGCACCGCGGGCGCACGTAATCCGCGAGATAAAAAGATTTATCCAAAAATGATACCTATAAGTAATTATTTACATCTTAATATTATTTGTATTGAAGCCTTTATACTGGATGCTATGTACTTTCAAGCAATTTAAAGTAAGAGTTTGGTTATTGATGATTATTTCAGTGTAATTTTTTTTTATTTCGACACAGTATTGAGGTACTCATATGTGGTTGAAGTTTAAAAAAGTTGGTTGGGGCTGGTAGACAAACTTTGTATTGGGGCTAGTTGATTACATATAAAATGTACTACGTAGTAATCGACCTATTCTTCACATGGAATAAAGTGAGTTTTTTTTGTCAAATTTCTCAAAAGTTTGTTATTTTAAAACCATGTAGATTTACAAGAGAATAACTAATCAAAACAGTAAACCCTCTGCTGGTGGTAGAATTTTTGTTTCCGCCCCAATAACGAATATCGTACAAAAAGTGACAAATTATATGAAAATATTACTAACATTTCGTCTTAATAAGGCACATTGATAATAGTACATAAGTATTTGTTGTGTTATCTTTTATTTTATTGCCGTATTTTATACCAATTACTTCGTAGGTCAATTTACCCCAAGTGAATAGTCCACCAACCCCAGGCATGGGGTAGGTTGACTTGATTTTCTTGTTCCACAAAATAGCTTTTGTACACTATGTTATAAACGATCTCGAGATTTTTGGTATTTCTTTCGAAAGCTTATTAGTTTACCTATCGCACTTATAGGATTTTCTGACATTGTATAATAAAACAAAAAAGTTATAAGCGTCCAAGCCGAAAATTGGTCAACTATCCCCGGTCTCCCCTACAGTGGGCGCATCGTGTGCGAGACAAAAGAGTTTTTGCTTGTCCCAGCGACATCATTAACGTATCGACAAAGTTAGCCGCGCAGTTATTCGTTAATGTGACAACAACACAGAGAAACCCGCCACAAATGAGGGCCCATCTTTTTGGCTTAGGCTGGGGGTGCACCGCGGATGGTATAAATCTTTTGTAAAATCTATTTTTTGCACGTCCTCACTTAGTTGATATCGCGTGTCATTTTTGCTTTAAAACGAGTTAGTAGTTTATATATTTTACGAAATGGAAAGTAAGGAAGAATACTTATTAAGATAAAATATAAAGAATGAAGACAGTAAGATTATAATTACATAATATTTCTTTCTTAATGTAGGATTGTAATAACATATCATACGCTGAGTAGGGTAGCGCTTGAGCAACCAATGCATGAATAGTTAGTTCATTATATTTAAAAAACACGACGCGGTTTTATTAGCTAAGCGTCGCTTTGTAATTTTTTTTTTGGATTAGTAATAAAGGGATTTGAAGCGATACACAACACCAGTACATTTTAGTTAAACTAACTCGGTAGACTAATTGACTTTCGATTACACCGAACCTGACCTGTAATTAACCGTCTATTTCCTTTAGAATTAAAACTATACAATTCCGTGATTAAATTCACTTTCCTAACTGTACTCCCTCTCTACTTGATCTAATTCTGGTTTCTACTCCTCATCTAGTCGAAAAGCATGGCCAATGTTCTGCCGATGCTTTTTCATACCATGACCTTATCTATCTCTCCTATAAAATTCGCTTACCTAAAGCCACAAGGAAAGTCGTCATGCAACGCAGTTTCCGTGGAATAGATGTAAATAAGCTTCGCGAGGATGCAGGCAACATTGACTGGGCTCCGGTATTGACATCGACATCAATTGATGAACAAATTTTATATTTTAACTCTAAACTCATAGAGCTGTATGATGTTCACGCTCCAATCCGCCCTATTAAGATTAAGCATCTTCCTTCACCCTGGCTTACTGACGAAATTAAGTCGCTAATACATAAAAAAGCGTTAGCGAAGTCCAAATATAAGCGACGTCCAATTTCCCGCAATTGGGATAGTTATGTTGCTATCCGTATTTATTGTAACAAGATGTGTAGAAAAGCACAACGCCGATATGTCCATAGCTCTGTAGAAAATGGTGATCCAGCAAAAGTTTGGAGATTTCTTAGATCTATGGGAGTTGGAAAATCACCTAATACCACAAATTCTAATAATTTAAATGTTGACCTATTGAATAGTCATTTCACTACCTCGTCTAATTTTGATAAAGCTATCAAAACGAATACATTGAACCATCTTTCTTCACGTCCGACTCCTAACTATCCTCATTTCGGCTTTACTCAGTTCTCGGATCGTGATGTCAAAAAATGCATATTAGCGATTGTCTCTAATGCAGTTGGGAATGATTGCATTAGCCGTAGTATGATAATTCCTATCCTTGACGAGTGTCTTCCAATCCTCACTCATATCCTGAATTTCTCGATCTCAAATGGCGTCTTTCCCACTTTGTGGAAAAGTGCTGAAGTTATCCCTCTACCTAAACGCCGTAATCCTGCTTCTTTTTCTGAGTATCGTCCTATTTCTATCCTTCCATTTCTGTCTAAAGTCCTTGAAAGCTTAATCCATCACCAACTTAGTCTTTTTCTGTCCAATAATAGTCTACTTAATCCCTTCCAATCCGGATTTCGCCCTGGTCACAGTACCACCACTGCATTAGTACATATCACCGACGACATCAGGGCTGCTATGGAGAATGGCAAAGTAACTGTTCTGGCATTATTAGATTTTAGCAATGCTTTTAATTCTGTCGACTACGATGTCCTTCTAGGTATATTATGCTCAATTAATATTTCTCCTACAGAAATTGACTGGTTCCGAAATTACCTGTTAGGTCGTCGGCAGCGTATTCGCCTTGATGATATTCATTCATCTTGGTGTGATATATCTGCCGGCGTTCCTCAGGGCGGCGTTTTATCTCCTTTGCTATTCGCGTTATTCATTAACTCTATCACAGACCGTCTTATTTCTTCTTACCATCTTTACGCAGATGACCTACAAATTTATTACTCTGTACCGGCAGAACGCGTGGATGAAGCTATCGCTACAATTAATAAAGACCTTACTATAATTGCTGAATGGGCTGCGAATTTTGATCTCATTGTGAATCCTGAGAAAACACAGGTCATTGTTATTGGCAGCCACAGGATCGTTTCCAAAGTCGATTACAGTGGATTTCCCCAAGTCCTGTTTGATGGCTGTACTATACCCTATAGTGATAAGGTCAAGAACTTGGGAATTCTTCTTGACAGACACTTATCCTGGGGGCCCCAATTGCGGGAACTGAGTCGCAAAATTTTCTCTGCTGCTGGGTCCTTGCGTCGTTTACGTAATTTCCTTCCTATTTCTACTAAAATTGCTCTTGTACAGTCTCTTCTTTTTCCTCTCCTTGACTATGCTGACGCCAGTTATCTCGATTTATCCGAAGCCCAATTTGATCAACTTGAGCGACTACAAAATTTCTGCATCCGTTTCATATTTGGACTACGTAAATATGACCATATCTCAGAATTTCGGATTAAACTCAAGTGGTTGCCTATACGCCTTCGCCGGAATACTCGTATTTTATCTTTGTTATATAGTGTTCTGTTCCTTCCTTCTTCACCTCCCTATCTTAAAAACCGTTTCCACTTCTTGAGTAGCACCCATGGCCGATGCTTGAGATCATCGGAGAGTCTGGAATTAGAGATTCCCAAGCATGCCACTAATTTCCTTGATAAATCATTTACAGTACAGGCTGCACGCTTGTGGAACGATTT
The DNA here is from genome assembly GCA_949316025.1 of Lapara coniferarum. Taxonomy (NCBI): domain Eukaryota; kingdom Metazoa; phylum Arthropoda; class Insecta; order Lepidoptera; family Sphingidae; genus Lapara; species Lapara coniferarum. The sequence continues at coordinate 15,916,942 of OX438926.1, read as the reverse complement.
ACCTGTGTCGATAAGAAGGGCTAAATCTCTCCCCATTTTTAAAAGGCTTGTGAAGCAACACTACTTGTCACTGTGATACTCTTTTCTCCTTTTTTTTATTTCTATTTATTACTGTATATTATGTGTATGTTGTATTGTAGTTGTGTAGTTTATGTATTATTATATGTAGTTACTTTTATACTAGGTATAGAATACGTAGTTTTTATTATATTATATATATATATATATATATATATATAGAGATCTCTTGACGGTAAATGTTGATCAGACGCGACTTCACGCGAGCACTTTGTTGATCCAAAAATCTATGTTGATCCGCCGCCTTTTGTTGATCCAATATGCATTTCTGCTAACTAATGTGGCTCCAACCGGATCAACATCTATCTACACTCACGGGACTTCTTACTAACGTTTGCCGAAGTTGATCCGATATACAAATCCACCTTGCGATAGTTACGGAAAATGTTGATCCGATTTGAATGAGCCAATCAGAGCACAGCAAACAGTCAGATTCAGATCGGATTGGCTGAGAGCAGCCGCAACGATTTATACACATCCAATTAATTATATTTTATTCATAGTATCAACATGTTACTAATACGGTGTCACTGTGTCCAATTGGTAATCACACTAATATTATAATGGCGAAAGTTTGTGAGAAAGTGTGTGTGCATGTTTGTTACGTCTTCACGCTCAAACGGCTGGACCAATTTTGATGAAATTTTATATAGCCGTAGTTGACACCCTGAATTATTACATAGACTAACTTTTATTCCGAAAAGTATTCCTGCGGTAATTTAGTCCACGACTAATACCGCGGAGCGCAACTAGTCAACGTATAAAAAAGTGATGCTATCTAAAGTGTCGTAGATTGTTTTATACTCCATGTGAAAGAGATAATTTATCTATATTTTTTGACTGTATTTTTTACTCTGTGATACAGGACTCTTACATTCCTTCAAAAGCTATTCAACTCCGTTCTGCTCCAGGGTACAACGCCCAAGGCATGGAACAGGAGTGTGGTGGTATTGTTCTTAAAAAAACGGTGATAACGCCTTTTTTAAGAATTACAGACCCATCTTCTTGAGCCATTTTTACAAGTTGTTCTCAAAAGTCATCACGAATCGTCTCAAGCGCTGGCTAGATGACTTCGAGCCTCCCGAACAAGCCGGATTCCGTAAAGATTATAGTACAATAGACCACATCCATACGCTGCGGCAAGTTATACAAACAACTGGGGAGTATAACTTGCTACTTTGCTTAGCGTTCATGGACTTTGAGAAAGCCTTAGATTCGATCGAGACCTGGGCTGTGCTGCAGTCTCTACAGCGGTGCCACATTGATCATCGGTACATCGAAGCGTTGAAGTGCTTGTATAAAACGCCACCATGTAGGTCCGAGTACAAGAACAGAGTTCGAAAGCTATTTCACTACACAGAGGCGTGAGACGGAGATGTTAACTCTCAGAAACTGTTCACTGCCGCGTTGGAAGATGCTTACAAGCTCTTGGACTGGAAAGGACTCGGCATCAGCATCAATGGCGAATACATCACTCACCTTCGTTTTGCCGATTACATCGGTGTATTGGCAGAATCGCTGGAGGGTCTGACCACAATGTTCAACCGAGTTTCTCAACTGGTGGGTCTCAGGATGAACATGGACAAGACCGAGATCATGTCGAATGTTCATGTTGTGCCAACCCCGATTATCGTTGGGAGCTCAATTCTCGAAGTTGTAGACGAGTAAGTCTATTTAGGTCAAGTAGGCCAACTCGGTAAGTCCAAATTTGAGAAGGAGATCAATCGACGAATCCAGCTCGGATGGGCAGCGTTCAGGAAACTAAGCAAGGTCTTCTCGTCCAAAATACCTCAGTGCCTGAAGACAAAAGTCTTCAATCAATGTGTGTTACCAGTAATGACATACGGCACTGAGACGTGGCCTCTGACTATGGGCCGCCTAAGATGGCTCACGGTCACTCAGCGAGCTATGGAAAGGGCTTTGCTAGGTGTTTCTCTACGGGATCGAATCAGAAATGAGGAGATCCGTAGAAGAACGAAAGTCACTGACATAGCACAATGGATAAGCAAGCTGAAGTGGCAATGGGCAGGGCACATAGTTCGAAGAACTGACGGCAGATGGGACAAAAATGTTTTCGAGTGGAGACCACGTACTGGCAAGCGTAGCTTCAGCCGTCCATCTGCAAGATGGACTGATGACTTGTTAAAGGCTGCAGGAACGCGCTGGATGCAGGCCGCTTTTGATAGGTCCATCTAGAAATCTTTGGGGGAGGCCTATGTTTAGCAGTGGACGCCATACGGCTGATAATGATGATGATGATACCGGATGATAGACCTCGATGATTGTTCTGTGGAAATGGACTCACAAATTTGCTGCATGAGAATGGACGTTTCATTTTTGTCTCCCACGAAAAGTCGCCCCTTTCTATCACACTAAGTTGTTTTAATACCCACCTGCTTTTTTTTTTTTTGTAAGGCCATCTTCGGCGCATTAGGGACGGCTGCGGGCTTCCTCCGACTCACGTCTAAGTTGTCGTCCGCAACCGCCCCTGCGCGTACCACTGTTGCGGTTCGTCTCCTGCTGTTGCGGGGGCTCAGAAGCCCCCGTACACCGAAAGACGCCCTTGGTGTCCGAGGCAGCGTGAGACACGCTGCCGTCCATCACAGGGGTCACAGAAGTTGGCTAGACTAATAGGTGAGCGGCACCTCCCGCCCACCCGTGACCCCCGGAGGCTCCTATTAGTCGCCTTTTACGACAGGCAGGGGATACCGTGGTGGAATTCTCCAAACGCCCCCAATCCACAGGGCGGACCCATCCGCTTTAGACTTGAAAATGTGTTAAATGCTCATAAAACATTTTTGCAAAACAGAAAACGCTTAATTATAAATGTGTTACCTAGTATTATACTAAACTTTACCTTATAAGAGACTGAAATCTCAATGTTAAGAAGTTCAAAACAGCGACCTCTTCTCTTAAGCCTATTATTAGATCTGTCTTTTACTATCAATGGCATGCCCAAGTATCGATTTTGACGTCAATTGTCCTTAAAACAAAGAAATTCAAAATGGCGGCCACTTTTTTCAATTATAACATTGGATCTGCCCTTTGTACCTAAGGCCATGCTCAGATATCGATTTTGAAGTCGATTGTCCTTAAAAATAAGAAATTCAAAATGGCGGCGATTTTTAAATTTAACATTAAATCTGCCCTGTATGATAATTCTCCCGTGAGAAAATTTTGTGTCACACATGCGCGTGCATCGTAAAACTTCACTCCCATAAATTTTTCATAACGCGCTTAAAGAAGTATAACTTCAAAAACAGGAGAAAACAGTAAAACAGATTTTGCCGCTTTGTGTTTCAGTACCTATTCGTCAATTTTGGCTCCGGATCAACTTAGTCAAAGTAAATGTTGCATATAAGTTAAATATATTCTGGATCAAAGTAATCACATTCAGTATCATTTTTTTGACCGTTAATGGATCCACAAATGTTGGTCAAAACGTCGACGAGTATGTTGAAAACCTGTGAGTGCAGATCCACCGACGTCACACGCGCATCAAGCACGGATCAAAGTATATCAGTTTGCGAGACGAGGAGCGGAGTATACAGGCAAAATAGGTGGATCAACATTTGTTCTAACTTCACACTGGAGCAACATTTACCGTAAATCCGTCATTATATATATATATATATATATATATATATATAACATCCATTAACGGTCAAAAAAATGATACTGAATGTGATTACTTTGATCCAGAATATATTTAACTTATATGCGACATTTACTTTGACTAAGTTGATCCGGAGCCAAAATTGACGAATAGGTACTGAAACACAAAGCGGCAAAATCTGTTTTACTGTTTTCTCCTGTTTTTGAAGTTATACTTCTTTAAGCGCGTTATGAAAAATTTATGGGAGTGAAGTTTTACGATGCGCGCGCATGTGTGACACAAAATTTTCTCACGGGAGAATTATCATAAAGGGCAGATTTAATGTTAGATTTCAAAAAAATGACCACCATTGTGAATTTCTTTGTTTTAAAGCCAACCGACCTCAAAATCGATATCTGGGCATGGCTTTAGGTACAAAGGGCAGATTTAATGTTACAATTAAAACAAATCGCCGCCATTTTGAATTTGTTATTTTTAAGGACAATCGACTTCAAAATCGATATCTGAGCATAGCGTTAGGTACAAAGGGCAGATCCAATGTTATAATTGAAAAAAGTGGCCGCCATTTTGAATTTCTTCGTTTTAAGGACAATTGACGTCAAAATCGATACTTGGGCATGCCATTGATAGTAAAAGACAGATCTAATAATAGACTTAAGAAAAGAGGTCGCTATTTTGAGCTTCTTAACATTGAGATTTCAGTCTCTTATAAGGTAAAGTTTAGTATAATACTAGGTAACACATTTATAATTAGGCGTTTTCTGTTTTGCAAAAATGTTTTATGAGCATTAAACACATTTTCAAGTCTAAAGCGGATGGGTCCGCCCTGTGGATTGGGGGCGTTTGGAGAATTCCACCACGGTATCCCCTGCCTGTCGTAAAAGGCGACTAATAGGGGCCTCCGGGGGTCACGGGTGGGCGGGAGGTGCCGCCCACCTATTAGTCTAGCCAACTTCTGTGACCCCCGTGATGGACGGCAGCGTGTCTCACGCTGCCTCGGATACCAAGGGCGTCCTTCGGTGTACGGGGGCTTCTGAGCCCCCGCAACAACAGGAGAAGAACCGCAACAGCGGTACGCGCAGGGGCGGTTGCGGACGACAACTTAGACGTGAGTCGGAGGAAGCCCGCAGCCGTCCCTAATGCGCCGAAGATGGCCTTACAAAAAAAATAAGCGGATGGGTATTAAAACAACTTAGTGTGATAGAAAGGGGCGACTTTTCGTGGGAGACAAAAATGAAACGTCCATTCTCATGCAGCAAATTTGTGAGTCCATTTCCACAGAACAATCATCGAGGTCTATCATCCGGTATCGTTATCATCATTATCAGCCGTATGGCGTCCACTGCTAAACATAGGCCTCCCCCAAAGATTTCCAGATGGACCTATCAAAAGCGGCCTGCATCCAGCGCGTTCCTCCAGCCTTTAACAAGTCATCGGTCCATCTTGCAGATGGACGGCTGAAGCTACGCTTGCCAGTATGTGGTCTCCACTCGAAAACTTTTTTATCCCATCTGCCGTCAGTTCTTCGAACTATGTGCCCTGCCCATTGCCACTTCAGCTTGCTTATCCGTTGGGCTATGTCAGTGACTTTCGTTCTTCTACGGATCTCCTCATTTCTGATTCGATAGCGTAGAGAAACACCTAGCAAAGCCCTTTCCATAGCTCGCTGAGTGACCGTGAGCCATCTTAGGCGGCCCATAGTCAGAGGCCACGTCTCAGTGCCGTATGTCATTACTGGTAACACACATTGATTGAAGACTTTTGTCTTCAGGCACTGAGGTATTTTGGACGAGAAGACCTTGCTTAGTTTCTCGAACGCTGCCCATCCGAGCTGGATTCGCCGACTGATCTCTTTCTCAAATTTGGACTTACCGAGTTGGACTACTTGACCTAAATAGACGTACTCGTCTACAACTTCGAGAATTGAGCTCCCAACGATAATCGGGGTTGGCACAAGATGAACATTCGACATGATCTCGGTCTTGTCCATGCTCATCCTGAGACCCACCAGTTGAGAAACTCGGTTGAGCATTGTGGTCAGACCCTCCAGCGATTCTGCCAGTACACCGATGTCATCGGCAAAACAGTCCAACGCGGCAGTGAACAGTTTCGGAGAGATAACATCTCCGTCTCACGCCTCTGTGTAGTGGAATAGCTTTCGAACTCTGTTCTTGTACTCGGACCTACATGGTGGCGTTTTATACAAGCACCTCAACACTTCGATGTACCGATGATCAATGTGGCTGTAGAGACTGTAGCACAGCCCAGGTCTCGATCGAATCTAAGGCTTTCACATAGTCCATGAACGCTAAGCAAAGTAGCAAGTTATACTCCCCAATTTTTTGTATAACTTGCCGCAGCGTATGGATGTGGTCTATTGTACTATAATCTTTACGGAATCCGGCTTGTTCGGGAGGCTGGAAGTCATCTAGCCAGCGCTTGAGACGATTCGTGATGACTTTTGAGAACAGCTTGTAAAAATGGCTCAAGAAGATGGGTCTGTAATTCTTAAAAAAGGCGTTATCACCGTTTTTTTAAGAACAATACCACCACATTCCTGTTCCATGCCTCGGGCGTTGTACCCTGGAGCAGAACGAAGTTGAATAGCTTTTAAAGGAATGTAAGAGTCCTGTATCACAGAGTAAAAAATACAGTAAAAAAATATAGATAAATTATCTCTTTCACATAGAGTATAAAACAATCTACGACACTTTAGATAGCATCACTTTTTTTTTACTTTGACTAGTTGCGCTCCGCGGTGTTAGTCGCGGCTTAAATTCCAGCAGGAATACTTTTCGGAATAAAAGTTAGTCTATGTACTAATTCAGGGTGTCAACTACGGCTATATCAAAATTGGTCCAGCCGTTTGAGCGTGAAGACGTAACAAACATGTACACACATTTTCTGACAAACTTTCGCCATTATAATATTAGTGTGATTACAAATTGGACACAGTGACACCGTATTAGTAACATGTTGATACTATGAATAAAATATAATTAATTGGATGTGTATAAATCGTTGCGGCTGCTCTCAGCCAATCCGATCTGAATCTGACTGTTTGCTGTGCTCTGATTGGCTCATTCAAATCGGATCAACATTTTCCGTAACTATCGCAAGGTGGATTTGTATATCGGATCAACTTCGGCAAACTCTTGTAAGCAGTCCCATGTGTGCAGATGTTGATCCGGTTGGAGCCACATTAGTTACCAGAAATGCATATTGGATCAACAAAAGGCGCCGGATCAACATAGATTTTTGGATCAACAAAGTGCTCGCGTGAAGTCGCGTCTGATCAACATTTACCGTCAAGAGATCTCTATATATATAATATATATAATATATATATATATATATATATATATATATATATATATATATATATATATATATATATATATATATATATATATAATATTTATGTACATCTGTTCTCTAACCCCTCTTATTACCTGTAAATGACCGCCCGCTCTATTTTTCCTTCTTAACTAAATCCATCCAAAGGTTGTCTGGAAGAAATCGCCAATTGCGATAAGACCGCCATTTGTACTTCTTATTGTTTAGCCTAGTTTATTTTGTATATTTGTTATTTCCACTTTGCCTTGGATGTACAATAAAGAGTTTATAAATAAATAAATAAATAAATAAATAAATTCGACAAATAAAATACTACATGATTGATGCGCTAAGTGTGCCACGGGATTAACTGGTGTATTCTAATCGCGTGTTAGCGTGGCCCGTTTTTGCTAACGAATAGGTTGCGTTAAGGCGACGTAGACGGGTGTATCGACGGGGAATTTCGCCTCATTAAAAGTTGCGACCTGCGGAGGAGGCAATTTGGAGGCTTGCGACGTCTTCGCCACTACTTATTAACGATCTGAGTTTACACTATCACCCGAGTCGGCGCGGCGCGGTTCAGTCGTCTCGGGCCGCGTTCGTTTTGTCCCTTTATATTTTATTTACGTTAGTTCTACTCTATTATTATTAGCAGCATCCCTTGCGTGCTGCGGTCGCCGCCCCACCTACACCACTCGAATTAGTAAACAAACGTCTTTACGAGCGGTTTTACGATCCCCGCGATATTTCGGTCTCGCGCACGCCGTTTTACGACATAATGAATTTGTTGATGAACTAGGTATTAGAAAGTTTCGAAATAGACGCGTCTAGTGACCGCCGCATCGGTTGCGGGCTGCGGTACGGCGCGGCGCGGTGCCTAACATTATTGTGGTATTATTTTATTAACTACTGTTCTCATAATACGAAATAATGTAAGTCCATAAAGTCTAAACATAACCTGAAATTTTAGTCATAAGTGAAACAGTGATGCGTGGTAGGCTTGCCTTTTTCATTGTTAATATTTTGTGACAAAAATAATCGGGGAACTATTGAACGTTTCACTCAAAGTGCATTAGCATCCAAAATTAACAGCATATTTGAATATCTCTATGGCTTGCAGCATAGCTTATAAATATACAATATTTTGTATGTGATGAAATTGAATAAGATAAACCAATTACCACAGCCGGCATAAATAAGATTATCTTAATTCGTATTTATAAGCAGCAAAATAAAGCGGTAAACAGCAAAATTATGGGCGCTGTAGAACATAATTAAAGCGTCTCCAATAAAGTTAAGCATAAATTTACATATCGGTACCGTCATGCCCCTGTTATTAATAAGTAAGTCGTAGTAAGTTGGTAGTGCAGAGAGCACGCGTCTCATAGTTATTGCGAGGTTAACACATGAGGTTAATTAAGATCAGAAGCGGGACCTGTAACTAGCTAACGTCGCTGCCGACACTCCGAGCGAGTTTACTGAGTGCTTCCTCTTAATTGATACGATTTGATCACCATAGGCGCCCGATTATTCTCTCGGCATAAATTAATTACCACGCCGATCATATTATCGACATTTCACGTTTCGATATAAATTAAAAAATATTTTTGAAGGAAAGTCCTGAACTAGTGAAAAATATGCACAAAACAAATAAAGAATTTATCCCTGATAGTGTGTGACTATATTAACTTCAGCGAAATCTAACAGAATCTGACGCAAACATTATTAAAAATTCCTTTGACAGCGGTGGCTATCGAATAATGATTTGTGTATGTCACGCACCAGCTTCTGCTGTCATACTTGCGCCAAATTTTCGCCCGTAACGGTTATTTTCTATTTTTCTACTGGCGAGCCGGACGCTGGGTACTGCGTTTATTTATTAACGAAATTCGTCCGCGAGTGCAACACGGCGGTAGCGGCGACGAGCTACGGTGCCGATATGAACTGCACGCTGGTGGAATAGAGTTTAATATTGACCGATCGGGATGAAGTGCGTGGGCTGTTTTTCACCGCGCGTACACCGTTTACGAGACTGCATAGGCGCGACGCGGCATTGCGCCCGTGCGCTCCACCCATATCAATTTCGAATAGGTTTCCTATTCGAACGGAGAGATTGCGTTTTGATCGTTTTGTGTGTAAACTGTTGCCCTAAATTAAACGCTTTAATAATAGAATAGAAATAAAACTCGTTTGGTTCTGTTGACACGGCGCGATATCGAGCGTGCGGTACGCTTTTAATATTTCATTTAAATGTAAATAGTCGCCAGCGCTGCGGCTCGGCACGTACACCGCATCAATGTTCGGAATGATCAATTACAAACTACTTCCAATTAGCGATATTGCAGTTACAAATCAAATTGAACCGGGTCCTGTACGAGAGCGGTTCGCTAATTAGAGCTGCGGGCGAGGTGCCCCCTACGAACTAATCAGGTGGCTAAATAATGTAGTCGTGACGGCGTCGTTACCGCTCGTGAGACAGACGTTATTAATTAACATCACATCGGGTACCTCACCCCCCAGCTGCCCTGACACCCTGCGCCCCTGCGCCTTGCGCCGGCCCGGGAGCGCCGGCCGCCTTGTGGTAAGTGCACCGGCACAGGAACACATGTGTATTTCTATTGATGCCAATTAAGTCTCCAACGTGTTATTGAATGTGTTAATCAATTTTGATTGTAGAAAATGTTAACGAGATTTAATGGTCATATGGTTTTTTGTCATTAAACGCAATTTTATTACATGTAGATTGTTATTAAAACTTAAAAAAAAACACGAACGTCTTTAAATTTTAGAAGATGACATAGATTTAGGCAAAATTATTTTATAACTGTTCCTTCAAATGATGTCATATTACATAACAATAGAAACACTGAACTGATGTTGGTACATTTACTTTTTGCTATATTCGACGTCAGAATTTACCTTACCCATTATATTAATTGAATATATAAAAAACATGACGTTATCTTGACAAAAATATGCGATAAAAACGTTATTTATTATGTTTTTTACTAGAATTTTAGACGAAGAACAACAAATACAATTACCACATGAAAAAATTAAAAAGGTTTACATACATACATACACTTACGTATTTTATCCCCGAAGGGGTAGGTAGAGGTGCAACTAATGCATCCGGTTTAAGCCGTGCGTATACCGTCCCATGATGTGATAGGGGGCGAGCTTATCGTCATATCAGGCACAAATTCCAGACTCCGGGCATATACTGAATAGACAAATCCAATATTACTTTGCCCGACCCGGGGATCGAACCCAAGACCTAAGCATTGCAGTCGTACCGTACCTAGTATAACTACGCCACCGAAGCATTCCAAATGTTTATTTACCCACATTTATCTATATTAATTTATGACATCATCTTACCTCAAAGCAACAGGGCCACCCTTATAGCTATATGACAGGAACCCATACGAGTTTATAGTACCTATTGGACCCTAACTTGCGAGAGTGTGATGAAGCAGTCGGTTAATTGAATAAAGTTTCACTCACTTTCAAACAAACGCGCGTTACTTGAATACGAGTCGAAACGTAAAAACTTTTGTCTCCGCACATATAAACTCTTTTAATTTAACCCTTCTAATTACACTTACGTTTAGCGAAATATGATTTTAAAGTAATTGAAATAGCGCTCAGTCTTGCAAATTAAGCTTAAATACCTTTAGCATTATATTCATTGTGTACATTTGCACAGTAAATGCAGCAACCAACGTCGCCAGTCTTAGTTGTAAGCCAAGAGCGTCCAATTAAGAACCCAAACACAGTATCAATTTAATGTAACAGAGACTTGGCCGTGCATGTACTAGATTGGTTCATCTCGTGAATTTCTCGTAGCTTTCTGTGGAACACGACTTGTGCCGTTCTACGGACGACAACAAACATGTCGATGACGGCGACACTAAATTGATGAAGACAAATATCGGTAGTATATGGAGTACGAGTGATGCACGTCCCCGGCCCGTGCCTGTGCTCTTACAAAATGTATTGTGTTCGCAGGCGCTGAGCTTTGTTATTTACAGTCATATGGAGACTATTTCTTGATGAATCAGCACAGTTCAAAGATGCATCAATATTGGGTGTGTTTCTGTCATACATATACGTAAATCAGCAACCCTAGAACAGGCCTCCTTTACTGAGAGGGTTTAGGCCTTAGTCTACCACGCTGGCCAGAGGGTTGGAAGACTTCACACACCATCGAAATTCTTATAGCTAATTTCTCAGGTATGCAGGTTTCCTCGAGATATTCTCAAAGCTTCTTACAAATATAGTTTATTCAAATATAAATAAAATACATCTATACATATAAATAAAATTGGAGTGTCTGTTTGTAATATTGAAAAAACTGTTATTACTACATGTATGTGAGTACATATACGATACATGCACCAAAAAAACTTTTTTTACAATTTTTGTCTGTCTGTCTGTCTTTCTGTCTGTCTGTTTGTTCCGGCTAATCTCTGAAACGGCTGGACCGATTTTGACGGGACTTTTATTGGCAGGTAGCTGATGCAATAAGGAGTAACTCAGGCTATGTTTTATCCCGGGAAAATATAAAGCGGGACTTTTATCCTGGAACAACTTTTTAACGCGGGCGGAGCCGCGGGCAACAGCTAGTTACTAATATAAAAGAATAGTGAGAATTTCCAACGTCTTAGTTTTACTACCTTTTCAATCATCAACATCACACATCTATGTTAAAATACGACGCTATAAGCTTAGTTCTACGAGAGTATGAGATAACTAGTTTGTAACTCAAAAGTAAATCGTAGGCAGTAATTATAGGCCAGTGCACAAGTATTAAAATGTGCGCAGCAACTTGTTTTCCAACTTGATCGATTTCATCATGGCATAATTATAATTGCTTGAGGATAATATATTCGTAATTTATATATTTCATTACGACTGATTGTGCAGTGATTTATAAATATCAATTATTAATTATAAAATTATCATAGCTGCTGTTGCAGAGGACGAATCTAACTAGTTAAATGAGTTATTTATTAGACAAATATATTAAAATATGTAACATTGAACATTGAGACAGATAAGTTCGTTCATATTATGTTTAAGACAGATATTACATAAGTTTATTTCTAACTAGCTTTTGCCCGCGGCTCCGTCCCCGAGAATGAGTTTTTCCGGGATAAAAGTCCCACTTTGTATTTTCCCGGGATAAAAAGTAGCCAATGTGTTAATCCAGGACATAATCTAGCCGTGTGCCAAATTTCATCGACACCCGTTCAGTAGTTTTTGCGTGAAAGATCCATAAATAAACATCCATACAAACACCCATACTTACAAACTTTCGCGTTTATACTATTAGTAGGATATATTATTACTTCAGGCAAATTTAAGTTTTTATGTTCGCTAGTTTTAACTGAATTGTGGAATTTATATGGGTAACTTTACTATATAAATGTGACCGTTGTATGTACCCATGATTCAACAAGACTGAAATTTTTTACATCAACAACATAATGAAAATGAAATCCTCCTAGCCAATTTTGGCCACGGCCGACAATCTCAACGGAGATCAGCCAGGTACGCAGGAGATATTATAGTGCACAAGTGTAAGCGCAATACACAGGTGCACTCGCTATTCCTTCACTCTCATAGTCCGGTGAGACGGCAATCCGACATGACCGGAGAGAGATCAGGCGCAGGACCAACGGCTTTACGTGCTTTCCGAGGCACGGATGTATCAAACCGCCAACTTCCTGACTCCGAGCTGCGACTGAGTAATTTTTAAGATGGAAAAACCTAGTCACAACATTTTAGGCTCGACCCGGAACTCGAACCCAGAACTTTAGCGCGCAAATCGTACTCGTAACGCGAAAGCAATACAACAACGTCACCGCGGCAGTCAAAATAACAACTTAATATAAATAACATAAAAACAGCTCAAAATAATATTATTCCTATTAAACAAAATTATAGCACATAAAAAGTAGAGAAATAAAAAACTAGAAAACAATCAACATCTGTTTTAATGTAGAAATTAACATAATGTAATTACTAATAACCTATCAAATAAAGGTGTTCATTACATATAGTAATAATATTGATAATTACTTTTTATGATTTCTAAAGGTGCTTACACACGGCGACTACAGTATTACAATAATCATCACATCTATACTAATATTATAAAGAGGATAGATTTGATTGTTTGTTTGCGTTGAATATGCTCCGAAACTTCTGGACCGATTTGAAAAATTATTTCAGCAATATAAAGTTACAGTAACAGCGAGTGACATAGACTATTTTTTATCCCGGGGAAATATAAAGCGGGACTTTTATCCCGGAAATTTAAATATAAGTTTAAAGGCAACATATACCTTTTCAACAAAATGCATTATTTCTGGAATATCGCGTTTTCGTGAATAAAGGTGTAAAGTCGTATATTATCGTTATAAGTTATAACTTAAAACTCATATTATAGTATACAGAGAAAAATTAGGACTAAGCTACACTGTATACTTACAACAGTTTTTTTCTGTCAAAACTTTAAACGTAGCAAACACTAAAAATTTTCATTTCATGCATCTCTTAACTTGACCATGATTATGGCCAAATATGAGACGGCATGAGCCTGTCATCGTCCAAATATCTGCATGGTACAGTGATTTACGCGTGGGCAATGGGCAGTGGGCAAACGTAGCGGGCCGTGTCGAAGGCACATTTCACGTCCTCAGCAGGGCCATTAAATCGCTTTTGACTAATGCATTGCGAACGGCTCGTAAAGACGCTCCTACACTAAGTGCAAACCAACATAATTACTTGCAAACAAGATAATATTTTTCAAAATAGTTTTACTCCGTTGGGTCTCATTGTCCAGCCTCATAAAATTGAATAGTAACGTTGATAGGTCCCATTTTTGTAAATGAATGGTAACTTCCCGATTAGATATACATAGGCATAGCTTAGATGGTATACTTTATGCAATAAAAAAAACTTAAATAACATACAAAATAGACATTAAGTAATATGGTGTACAAGCGCATGTTCTTGAAAATATTTGTCTCAGCATGAACAAAACGTCAATGTTTTATTCGGTGACCTTCAATTAATTAAATCGAGGAAGTACTTAATTTTAAAATCAACATGCTGAATTATTTTTAAATAGTGCATACATAATGACACTTAAGGTAATTTATTATAGTCAGATACAAGATAGTTTTTAATTTAATTATACATCACAAAAATAGAACTCCGATTTAGTCATAAATACTAGGGTAAGTCGGAAATAACGTCTTCTTACATCTAACTATTTATTAACGTCATCTTTTCTTTCTTTTTTGGGATGCAGTTCTTGCATAGCAGAGGTCTTAAATCAGATGAAATTTCATTTCATTTCATTTCAGATCTCAAACATGAAATAAAGTTTGTATGGGAAAACCCATACAAACTTCTATCCCCTAATTTAAGGGGTTGGGGGGTAAAAGTCCCAAGGCTTAGAATTTATTTGTTGTTTGTGTACTAATACCAGTTTACATACCAAATTTCAGCTTTCCAGTACTTGAGTAAGTACCCTAAGAATTTTGATGATCATCAGTGAGTAAGTGAGTCCGTGACGAAATCGCGTTATTTATTTAGATATCAATAAAATCTAAAGTAAAAGAGCTATGGTATATTTATTCACTATGGAATAATTTTTTGGTTTTTAGTATTTTTTTAGTCGTTTTTGAAGGCGGTTCAATTTTTTGTTAAAAAGGTTTTTATTTGTTGCTTTTTGTGTTAGTAACAAATATACCGCCTCGATGGCGTAGTTGTACCTATTGCGTACGCGGTACGACTATCGCACTGGCATGTTACGCCTCTGCCTACGCTAGTTCATAAGATTTGCGAAAAAAAACGATGGTGGGCCCATACAATTTGAGAGTTGCCCTCGATTTCTCCAGGATCCAATCATGAGATTCTGACTTGGTGATTATGCGACCACTTCTGAAGTATCTCCTTTCTAACAAAAAAAGAATTTTGAAAGTCGGTCCACAATTGGCGGAATAATCGAGTAACATACACAAAAAAAACATAGGTACAGTCGAATTGAGAAACTCTTCCTTTTTTGAAGTCGGTTAAAAATATAAATAACGCTCGACACAAAAAAAAAACCTCTAAAAAGTAAAAAATAAATATGTATTTATCGTAAAATTACCTAGCAATAATTTGACCCAAGCGTCGTCGCGTCGGGGGACCACTAAAGAAGTATTTTCATCTCCCTATCAAGAGTTCGGTCCCTCGACGTAACATACACACAAAAAAATACATACTGTCGAATTGAGAACCTCCTCCTTTTTTTAAGTCGGTTAAACAGTAGGTAGTGCCCTTGCGCTTCACTTGGCGCATCTCGGTGGGGCACTATCGTGCCCCTAACTACGTTAATGTACTCAAAACGAATACCATACAATAAGGAATAAATTCGTTTTAGAGGTGTACAGGAGTACCCTTAACTGGCGAAGATGTATGAGGAGAACAATGAACGTGGAAGAGAAGAAAACACCAAAATAGACGTTCCATTCATACGCACGGTAAATGGTAATGAGTTTTTCCCCAAGTATGAGAAAACATGGAGGGCGTAGGTGGCAAGGATCATAATCATCGTATATTTTTATTCAATAAGTAATGCATGTAGTAAGCAATAAATATTTAATCAATAGATATTTAAGAGCAGGCGTTAGATCTCACGGTTCCTGACTTATTTTTTGTTAATTATTCCGAACTGGGTTTTTTAAAATCTAAATCTAGTCGGTGTAATGTTGGTATTATCAAATTTATTCAACACGCTAAAAAAGATCATTAGTGATAAAAAAAAACAAGTCGAAGGTTTTTTTAAACTACTTGCGACCGACAAATCAAAGATTAATAAAATGTATTAATTTAAATATTGCACCGTGGATGGCACCTGGAGTTTAGATGGTGATGAGACGAAGACACCGTGCATTTCGCAGATTCAAAAGGGACCGTACAGAGGAAAACTAGGGCCCTTTAGGGCCTTTCAAGGATGCAAGGAATCGGTGCAGTCGCTTATCAGATGGTACGTAATGCTAAACGCCAGCATATTCTCAGTAATATCTCCTCGTCTTCCCTTGTTAATATCTGGAGATTCCTCAGAACTCTGGGTATAGGCAAGATAAAAGCTTACTCTTATGGCGCCCTTGGATTGGATGAAATTAATCAACATTTCTCCACTAGCACCTTGATCAGTCTCCATACCAAGCATAGTACCTTGGATTTTTTCGCTAACTTTCAGAGGACTATCACTTGCCCCTTCCAGTTTTCTCCGGTTCCGTTTGGCGAGATGAAAATATAATCCTTGCAATTAAATCCAATGCAACTGGTTATGACAGCATCAGCCGTCGCATCATAATCGGAATCCTCGATCATCTTCTCCCGAGGAGTATGTAGCATATTTAAGTATGCATATATTTGGTTAATAATTATTCTCATTGCATTTTATCTTAATTTTTATTTTTCATATAGGTACACCTGCCTCCGTCTCGCTGCACCATCTTAAGGTCGACTGGGAGAAAATGCCCTTAGGCATGAAGTCCGCCTGTACCATACCTTTGTATAAAGTTTATAGTACAGGCGGACTTAATGTTAAATGTAAGATAAATAAATAAAATAAATAGTATAATATTTTGAATTTCTAGTTTGTATTCAACTGCTTCTGTTATCATTTTATATTAAATGTTATTGGGTTTATTAAGTAATATTCGGTAGCGTTGTTGGTTTATCTCATTTTATTTACATTACTTAATTTATTAGCCCGTTTGTTCTTAACTTCCAATAAACGAGCTTAAGATATAGATAAGGAGATAATTAAACTACATATTTATATAGCTTGATTAGATCCAAATTTAAGGCTTGTAAAAATATATTCAACGGTTAATTTGCATATTTCAGTCACGACTTTCGAAAAGTCTGACTAAATTGAAATTAATATTAAATAAATAATGTCTAACTTTTACTGTATTATTGAAATGCATTGCTATATTGATTGCCTCGGTGGTGTAGTTGTATTACGGTACGACTGCAATGCTGAGGTCTCGGGTTCAATCGCCAGGTCGAGCAGTGGTATGGGGATTTTCTACCAAGTATTAGTGTAGAGTCTGGAATTTGTACCCGAGAGGCTCGCCCCTTATCAAGGGACGGAATAGACACGGCAAAAAATGGGTACACTTGTTGCTTCTCTGTTTACCCCTACGGGGATAAAAAACGCGAGTGCTTAAATAATAATAAAAAATAGACTGCAAAATGTCGCGTTCAGTGTGCAACGGCCTTAATTGCAACACGCAAGGGCCTAGTATTGAGTATAATTAGAACACTAATTAAGTATTAAAGAGACAAGTCATTGATGAGGTTTTACATTTCTGCGGTATTTTATTTACACAACATTGTCAGAGATAAAATAAGTAAACAAATTATTAATATGCGATAAAATATACAAGGTCACGTTTGGATGCGTCATAATATTTTGAACTTTCGTTTTTTTTTATTTATTAAGCCGTGCAAACGCATTTTTGTTTTGTTAATAAAATTATTTAAAACCTAGTTGTCGCGTGAATTGTTTTTTTCTCTTATATTGTAGGTGCTTACGGGTAGCGCTGGCCAATTTACCTTCAGGCCCTACTTCGTCACTTGCCCTATTTACTATACTAAAAAACAACCACAACGAGGCTTTATACAGAAATATCTATTGATAGTGTGCAATACTGCAAACAAAATGAATAGATTCAAGATTAATCCCTTCAGAGAGCTTCACAGTGATTTCAAATATGGATATCAGTAATCGAGTTCCAAAGATTGGTCGTTTGGCGAACGATGTTTAGTTTCCAGTGAGTCCGGCGTCCTATGGACGGACAAAGAGACAAACTAAATTTATCTAGACCATACCAGGGTAATCCAATCTGCCGTCTCTATACCTTTTAAATGGATCATAGCGTTGAGCTTGTCTTGCGAATTTCTAGTGTAATTATTGGGAATATTGTTCAAAATATATAGAATGGGGAATATTATTCTGATATTAATGTACGTTTCATATCGGGCAGCTATTGATGATCACATGATTTTCGACAAACTAAAATCAGACATATGTCAAAACTCTGAATAACAAGAATTAATTTTCATCAATTCTTTTAATAGGGATATGGTTAATAGATTTAAGTTAAATATAAACGCTAATTGTCTCGTGACAAACTACGCTGCATCAATACGAACGTAATTAATTAAGATGACGGCGCATATACTCAATTTTTTAATTAGCACGTAGTGACATCAGTGTTTAACATCGCGCATCGCAGCCGGGCGACATCAATTTACGTACAATGTCAATTTGCGCAAGAGAAACGCTCGACTCCCGGACACAGGGCCTCATTAGAGGCGAGCGGTTGCAATTAAACCGCGCGTCTTTTGCGACTTAACGAGCGGCGCCCAAATTGGACGTCGCGTCGCCCCGCGTTGTGCTGCTCTCGGACACCCATGCATTCAATAACATACTATTGGTTCATATTTATATAATTGCCGCAGAATATTATGGAATTGCAACTTTTTGAAACACAAATATGAAGGTTTTAATGAATATATTAAAGACATGGTAAAATTTAAGACATTAAAACATATAAACTTGTAAAACATATAAACGAGCGCAGTGGAATGCCACACAGTAGTTTGTAACTCAAGGTGCTGTATGGTGTTACTACTGTTTATGGGTGGTCGTATCGCTTACCATCAGGCGAACGGCATGCTCGTCTCGTCATTCAACGCCATAAAAAAAATATGATGATGCATTTATCTACTATTAATGATATTAAACATCTATTTGGTATAAAATAAACTGAATGCAATATTTTTCATACAAGCAACTACAAAGCCAAATAATTCACGATAAATATTCACAACATAACAAGTTGTGAATTTTAAACGACGTAAGTTAATAAGAATGGGTAAGGTGTTGGTATTTTACAGGGCGTCTCGTTAGTGGCGCGGGCGGCGGCGAGGCGGCGCGGGCGGTTGATTGCCGATTGAGCAGCAATTGCCTTGATTGACGGAGCCCGCACGCGTCCTAACGAACCTGCTTTCAACGTGGACGTGCCCTATGTTATACGTACGCAGCGCCGTCCGCCACTTCATCTTAACTAGCGCCAAAATACCTTAATGCGACAACTACTTCGCAATTACTGGAATTTTACTCAACTCATTTGCTATATAAACTATTTTTAAAATATTTGATAAGGGAGTTTGATTAATCAAAATGTGTAGTATTCTCTAGTAATAGTTTTTTTTATTGAAGTCGAATGACGATACTATCGATGCACTACCTAGAAAGTCAAATTAATATTTTTTTATCGCGTAGATTGTGCCTAATACGTAATTTACTTTGTTATTTGTTATAATTTTCAAATTTTAGGGGAACACGCTTTGCATTAATCTTTAAAGTAATTGTTGACGAAATGTATTGATTTAAAATTGCACGGTTTATGCACTCTTATAAAGTATGACAGGAATGTTTCCGTAGATAAGCGATGTTTACATTGATAATGTTTATCTATGTAATCAGTGCTTGCACGTATGGGAAATATAAACAATATAGGCGATAGGCGCGCAGGAATCTAATCACGTTTGGGGTCTTGTAGACTTGCTACGTGCTACGGACGACCTTGTGAGTTTTCATATCAGTTATCCCATTTGGATCAGTCACAATTTACAAACATGAATGTTCCTAATGATTCCCCGAACGATAAAGACGTTATAAATCATGATGAAGTACGAATTAAGCGTGTTTAATGTTTGTGTAACGTTTTCGTCGTTTGATAGTGCGGCTCGTAGGAAGCGTAGTCCTCCACCAACGCCGCCGCGATGCGACGTCTAATTTGGTGCGCACACAGTAATCAGCAGCACGAAACATCATCAGCGTCTTTGTGGAGCGAGACCGCAATCCATCATATCGGGACAAAAGGCGACAGATAAACGCGGTGGTTGTTTGCGTGAGAGAACGTTAATTTTGTTAAGGAGTCTCAATCAGGGAAGGCGTGCAAGTAAAGTCGTCGGCCGCGGGAGCGATTCGAGCGAATTACCGAGCGGAGTACCTGGAGGCGCGGGGGCCGACTCGTTAGTTGTTGTTTGCCGAGTAACGCGGGTCAATCAGCAGAGACATGCACGGAACCGCATTTCTTCATCCCCCTCTGTGGCCCCGCACCTGCCGCTCCCCGCTCGTTAGGCCGCGCCGTCTCTGTCAACTGTGAGACGGGCTTTATCGAATCTACGACGCACGACCCGCGCCGCGGTCGGCCCACTCTTCGCTCTAGTTTGGCTCGCAACCGCCGGTAAACAAGGGAAATCAGTGTAAAACGAATTTATATGAACGTCAAACACGCCAAACTTAATCTATATCTGTTCGACTCTACATTGGCACGGGCCCGTCGCGTAGGTCATTATCGTAGAATAAGGAAAATGAATGCAGTAATGAGGATTGTAATCTGTGTTCGTTAGTATACACTTTGCCATAATCTGCGATAATTGGGTCGGATTCCTTGCATTCGGTTAATTAACGCTTCTTGAGGCAGCTGCGGTCCACGTGCTCTCATGGCGACGTCCCGCCGCTGCACTCTACGTTATTTTTGGCCCACAATGCCTTAAAAGGTGAAACTAAATACTCATGTGAAATCACCAGTATCGTTGTTAGAGGCTTTAAGGATGTTAGTGAATTTAATTTAAATTTACTTTTTATGCGATTTTAATTCCAACATGGCGAGTTTGTGTGTTTTATTTTTCTAGCTAAATGTTTTGACGGCGTGCTACAATTTATTTTTAACAAACGTTTACTTCTGATAGATGGTTATTAGTAATAATAATAGCGGTACTAAGCTGGTATCTAATAAAAAGTGAGAAATACACGCGTGTTAATGAAGTACGAATGCACTAACGACGTGATTGCGCCCACGATTATGTGAAAAATGGAAATCAAGATTCTTTACATTTTATTATTTGGATACTACATAAATACAATCCTTAGATGTACAATCGAATTTACAGTTTGCTGTATGATAAATCTGTCTTTATGGACTAAAGTTAAACACGATCAAACATTTTATTCAAATACATTATTTATAAATACAATTTGTTAATACGTTGCCTTAATCCAAACACACAAAACGTTAACGAACCCGACAGTTAGAAAAACTTCGTTACTTACATCCTAAATTAGTTCTTAGCGTTCTTTAACGAGACCAATTTAGTTGGTTTGCGAGACGACGCCGATGGTTCGTTGTGTGCAAAACTGAGTACTTTTTGTTCGTCGCTCAGGTAGAGAACACAACAGATTAAAGCATTTTCATAACAATGCGCCCGCGGCTTTCTCGGTATACCTTTTTTTAGGCGATTGACAGACACGCCATTGTCATCTGCAGATGACGGACTAAAAACTGAACATTTTATCGATCAACGAAAAAGATCGATCGAGAGTGGAGAACACCGAATACCGTTCCATAAAAGGTACCAATTAGTTATAGACGCGACCTACGAACATAGAGCAAGAAGAAATTCCAACCAAGTTCAAAATTAAGCCGCCTTATTCTAAAGCGATCGTAACACAAAGCTAACAAACAGTAACTTAACTCACCTTGTGTAATCGCTTTTGCATAATATCATCCCGCCTTTGAAGTAGAAGGAGCGTCCCATGTCCGCGAGGGCTTGGCCGCAGCAGGTACACTTTAAACATCCGTGGTGCCAGTATCTGTCTAGTGCGTGCAGGAGGAACCTCTCTACTATCTTGCCGCCACATCCTGCGCATTCTTTGAGGGCTGGGTTGTTGTTGTTGTGTGGGTAGTCGTGCCCGTTGGTAGCAAAGGCTGCCTCCGGCGAGGGCGGGTGTGGCGAGCTGAGCTCCGCGTACCCGTGGTAATGCGGGTTCATGCTCAACGCGCTGGCTGCCAGCTTGACGGTTGGAGCGGGGACCGCTCGCACCGACCACCACGACTACACGCCCTGTTGACAACACATCATGTTATTACATATATCTTGAAACTGTTGAAACTATGTCAAACGTTTGTTTATGAATTACCTTAACATCACTAGATTGCAGTATAGAAATACCAACTTCGAAAAAATTTAATGACTTTTATATTATGATTTTTTTTATACATGTCAATGGCCATGTAGTGCCTGGTCATCTCCTTTAAGAGAATTAAATACAGATCTGAAATTGGCAATCGATGGCGAGGGTCGGAGTAGCTCAATTGGAAGAGCACCGGCACGGTACACCGGAGGTCGTGGGTTCGAGTCCCGCCTTCGACTGTTTCTTTTTCAGGATTATATAAAAATATAAAATTTAATGACCGTATTTTGGTAGAGTTTAGAATACAGTTTAATATTTAGAAGTATGTTTTATGATGTAAGATAGTTTTTTTTTAACTGGTAGCCCACGAGACGGGAGTCGTGGATGCAGGCTAGTACTGTTTTATTACACACCGATATCTTATCGGAAAGCATAACGAAAAGCAAATATTTCGTAATCCTGATCGTCCCGTGGAAGTTGACTCTTTGAATTAATTTTCCTTCACAGCTTTCGGTCAAAAGGGGACGGGTCCGGGTGCGTGTGGCCGCGTTTATAAAATTTTCCAATTAGCAATTTCATACAATTAGGAAAGGGGTGAAGTGAAGGTGGTGGCGGGGGTGTGCGGGGGTGTCCGGGTCGCGGGACGAGCAGTGCGTCAACTCGATCCAATTAGCTCGCGGCCGGCGGAGCGGCGGGACGACCGCGCACCCGCGTCGTCTGAGCACCATGTCGCCATAAAACTTAATTAAACGTTTTAAAACAAGTATTCATTAAAGAATAATCAAGCTTATGTAGTCATAAATAACCGGATTGTCCCGCGCGGAACGGGTGCCGTAATTAAGACTGCACAGAGTTGATCAAACGCACTGATTTGAAACTACCCTTCATTAAGAGAGCGCGAGTCGGGCGCGGCAGCTTCCGCTGCGGTGCAGAAACTAATTAAGAATAACGGACGCTTTAAAAGCGTAATTAATTTAGATTGTAATTCTATTTCTCTGAGAGTAAAGTAGACAATTATTTCAGTAGCCCTTTCTTTTGGAACGATTTGCTTTGCTGAATGTAATTTGCTTAATTTCTGTGTCCGACAGAATAAAGGGTTGTAGCTGTGTTTTTGGATTAATTCTTGCTTGGCGCGGTACATCTTGTGCAAACGGACTAGTAAATTTATTGGAGTAGCAGCCTTAACACGGTTTCGCAAGCAGTAAACGTTTCAGTTACATTGCAGCAATTCATAAAGCAGCGCTGCTTGCATCAGGGTCGGCTTACCGTCTGGTGTGGAAACCCATTACACTTGTTGGTTGCCGCGTCTCAGTGGGGTGAACATTTGGCCAACGCTGTATTCGAACTCTACAGATATTCGTATCAAAACATAATTAAACAGTTATGTCGAAACTTCATTTTCACCAAGATAATAATGAAATAGTTTCTAGCCCTCAATTCATGTACGGGGATAAAATACGTAGAGTTGTATAAATCTTACTAATATTATAAAGGCAAAAGTTTGTAAGTATGTGTGGATGTATGGATGTCTGGATCTATGGATGTTTGTTCCTCTTTCACGCAAAAACTACTGAACGGATTTCGATGAAATTTGGCACACGGGTAGATCATGTCCTGAATTAACACATAGGCTAGTTTTTATCCCGGGGAAATATAAACCGGGACTTTATTCCCGGAAAAACTTTTTAATGCGGGTGGAGCCGCGGGCTAAAGCTAGTTTCCTATAAAATAATAAAATGTTACTCAAGTCTTTACAGCATTAGTCTTACACAAGCATTCTCATCAAGCATCATTTGAATTTCCCATCCAAGTTTACATATTCCATCTCATCGCGGAGTAACAGCAAGTTGTCGTGCCGGCCGGAGCGTTGCGTGCTCTCTAATGAGCTGCGTCGCGTGCGCACCTATCGCACGTCGTTAAATCGCACCCGGAGTACGCGCCACATCTGAATTTGGTTAATTTTGAACACGCATTTAGATTAAGACTTGAATTTATAACAGGTAATTGTGATTTTCTTTCGGTGTATTTTCGCGGTGGTGTGAATGAGATTGTTTTAATTTAAACTTAGTTATTAATGACTTTTTCCAGTAAAATAATTATCTGGCGATAGGTAGATTGGTGTGGATGCAAATTCAGCCTTCAAATTCAGTCGTCCCCAATAGGGAAAGACTTAAAAGTTGTTGGTAGTATGATAAATAATAGTCAAAGTTTATAAGCGGCTTATGAATTTCGAGTATAACATCAATCATCGCAATCAATACTATTCTAAGTAATTCCTTTTCCTCTATAACTTGATCAACCATAATATGAATAATTTGAAAGCCATATCCAACTGCGTAACCTGCTTTTATAGTAAATGAATAAAATAATGCCAGCTTTCGTTTAAGGACACAGAATACAATTGTGAATAATTACCCAAACTTATGTCTAGTTTGCTCACGACACGAGCTGCCCGATACAAAACGAGCTTTATTGTGATAGAGTCAAGGCCGGAATTCGGGTTTAGCGGCGAAGGTCGCGTAACACAGTGCGTGTTTAGGTCCGCGGGGTGGCCTGGGAACTTGGCAGGTGCCGTTTTCATTATTCAAGCCCCATTGATTGGATATTTTGTTGCCGTTTAAAAATCTTATTAGCAACCGCCCGACAACAAAGCGGCGCGATGAGCCTCCCGGCCCTCTATTTACCTGTTAAGTGATTTTTTTCAATTACAACGATGAACTGCAGGTTCGTAGGGTCGCGAAAGTGTAAGTCATCTTGTTAGTGAATGTTTGTTTCCACTCTGACGTTTTGAAGTTGTCAGCGACAATAAGTAGCGTGATCGTGCGGAATTTTTCGAAATCTATTAGCACTTTTAAACTCATTCATCCCGTTTGTGTACGAACTTTCCTCAACATTATTAATAAGTAAACGTTGTAAAGTTAGCAGATTCTTTGTTATTTACTTTCAGTTTAAAATTTTGGTTGCTTTTCGCTTTAATAATACAACATTCTCTAAACTATTTAGATAAATAAAACTAAAAAAGTCGATTCCTAGAGGAATAAATGTATCTAAACAAAACGTACATTTAAGTAATAAACGATAAAGCTAATGTGAATAAACGTATCGGTCACCGTTAACTGAAACGTTTCAACAACAGGGGGCGCCGCCCGCTCCGCGAATAACGTAATTAAGGCGAAACCGCCGGCGAAATTAAACGCGAAAACGGAATGAGAATGTGAGCCTAATTAGAGCCGGGGGCGGGGGCGGGGGAAGACGTTGCACCGACGCCCCGCGGCGCGCCCTCGCCAACCCGACCTGCATGAGCACATCACTTTACAACTCTTCCAATGCTGGCTGGTTATGGTAGTGATTGATTTAGTTTTTTTTTTTTTATAGATATAACAAAAAAAGAAACAATGTGAAATATACGTTAGAAGCTTAGAGTATTTAAGTGACACGAAATAATATGTTTGGTTGAATTTAGAGATGAATGAATTGTGTGATTTAATTATAGGATGGAATTATGATAAAATTAAAGATGCGATCACTCATATGATAACATTGAAATTTAAAATTGTTTTGCACACTAAATAATAAAACGTATTTTTTTTTGTTTATTTAAACGGACAATATTTTAATTAAAGTATTGAATGGAATCGCGACTAACAGTCACGCAGACGTACACAATTAATTGGCAGGCTTTCCTAGTACATATACGTTGTGTTAATATTATAAAGTGGGTGCACGTTGGACGCAAGCATTAATCCAATTCGTTTTCTCTCACATTCGTACTAATTAAAAAACTGCGGACAAATTGGTGCCCACTCCTCGCCCACGGGAACGTAAAATACCCGTTTTATCGACGGCCGCGACTTACCAATGATTAATTTTATTCAATCGCACGCGATATTAATTTTTTCATGACTTAATTGTCGCGGTTCGTATAAATAAGTTAAAACGATTTCGATAGCTTCCGGACATCGTATTAAATCCACTAAATAAATTTTATTGGATTAACCGTTGACGGTCATTTTGTAGAGAAAGTAAATAAAGGTGTTCCTTCGATGTGTGGAGTTAACCCAATCTATACGATTGTAAGGGTCCGCTAACATTCTCCATTTCTCCCTTTCTTTAGCACCCTAGTTGATGAGGCTATAGGGAAGCTTGTTATTCTAATTACGTTAGACGATTTAATTATTTATTTTTATAACTTAACAACGCCCGACTTATAAGACCACCCTTATGGTAAAAATTGTATTCGTATTTATTGCTAAATGTTTGTTTATCAGTAGATCTAAATTTCTGGGGATTTGCCTGATACCTACCTAGATACCTGTTCCTTTCATGTAACTTAGTGCGCTACCCTGAATTTTGTTAAGGCCAAACAATATAACAATATTGTTTGGCCTTAACAAAATTCAGGGTATAAACGAAGCGTATTTTTTTGCATTTCATAGTTCATTTTAGTGTTTGGAAATTGTTTAATGTTTTTTAAAGATTTTTATCTCTTTTGACGCTTGCACATCATTTTTGATATTATGGGTATTTATAAGCAATTGAACTCTTACGTGACCAAATTATTCCTATACCGAGCTGGGCTACAAAAAGCCCCAACAAGATTAGATGATTGCAGCATATCAAAATATCAATAACCTCTTACATTACTCATTGGTTCTGGGAGGCTAATGTGTAATAATATTTGCATATAATGACCGCTAATGGGACCAGCGCATTATTCATACGGCGTGACCTCAAAACGAACCGCAAGACTATGAGATCGAGGTACACCTACACTCAGCTTCAAAGGGTAATAAAAAAATATTTTTCTACAGTTCAATGCCAGATGAGCAAAATACTCACCTAGAGTCAGGCCTTAAACCAAAGAGAGTTATATTACACTAGACTTCTGCTCGCGGCTCCACCCGCGTGAAAAAGTTTTTCCGGGATAAAAGTATTTTCCAGGGATAAAAGTAGCCTATAGCACTCAGGAGTAAAGTAGCTTCCTATTAGTGAAAGAAGTTTCAAAATCGGCTCAGTAGTTCCTGAGATTAGCGCGTTCAAACAAACAAACTCTTCAGCTTTATAATATTAGTACAGATATGAAAACCTTTAACTATAGCAATAGCTAAAGAACGCTCGTCATTGGCTGCAATAGTTTGAAATAGGAAAGTGAATGCTCTTCTTCGCGCAGACAAAGCAGTGTGCAATAGACCAATAGTAGAGACCTACTGTAATTCCTGTCTTTACCTAACTGAAGTTTCTAAGTCCCAATCATGTACTGTCCCGCCCTGTGGATTGGGGGCGTTTGGAGAATTCCACCACGGTATCCCCTGCCGGTCGTAAAAGGCGACTAATAGGGGCCTCCGGGGGTCACGGGTGGGCGGAAGGGGCCATCCACCCATTAGTCTAGCCAACTTTTATGACCCCCGTGATGGACGGCAGCGTGCCTCACGCTGCCTTTGACGCCAAGGGCGTCCTTCGGTGTACGGGGGCTTCTGAGCCCCCGCAACAACAGGAGACGGACCGCAACAGCGGTACGCGCAGGGGCGGTTGCGGACGACAACTTAGACGTGAGTCGGAGGAAGGCCGCAGTCGTCCCTAATGCGCCGAAGATGGCCACCGCGGAGTTTTGGTTGGTATGCCGTGCGGTGTACATAGGTTAGGGACTCGGCCCGGCGGTCGCCCGACGTTTTCCATCTCTCCGGGCGGCTCAACGTTGGGTCGTAAGACACGGTGAACCCAACATAACCGCTCAGTCGTTCCCCTTGAACACTGGGCGGTAGTAATAAGTCACTTTCGCCGCGTAAACAAAAAAAAAATCATGTACTGTAGATTCTGAAACGTCAAAGCTTAGCATAAAAATCACTATTTGAATTGTTTTTATTTAGAAATTACCAAACGTTTTGTGTGCGTGCCAAAGTTGACACACATTTACTAATTATTCGTGCATGCGGTGGAGCCACGGGCCTTAGCTATTCTTTTCACTGCACTCGAAACCTTTACAAGACTTGAACCTTAAGACGAAAGCATTGTTTTTTTAATTTCTGAGTCGGAACTGCATGCATTTTTTTAATGTTCTTCGATGGCGTTGTTTGTAACGAATCCTCGGCCAATAAATACCGTATTTAATAAATCAAAACCGTCCTTAACACTATCACAAAATCGATTATAGCTTAATATATTTAAAAAAAAAAGTCTAGTATCAAGCAGAAAACTATGCCATAAATATACAGTACAATCGTGCAAGCGTTTTGCTATAATTTATTGGTTTATTAATGGGCATTTTAAACCCTTTTTATTGCTTAAATCCATTACCAGTTAGATTGGTGCAGTCTAGTGTATTAGTATCGGAATGATACGTTACTAAAATATAAACTCTGCTTTAGGTCTACACCAGTGGCTAATGGTGAAGTTATTCAAGGATAGACATACACACTCACGCCTTCTTTTTATCCCCGAAGGGGTAGGTAGAGGCGTAACTAGTGCACTCACTATTCACCGTGCGTACCTATACCGTCCCATGTGATAGGGGGCGAGCCTTTCGCCATATCGGGCGCAAATTCGACACTCCGAGCTGATACTGAATAGAAAAACCCAATACCACTTTGCCCGACCCGAGAATCAAACCCGAGACCTCAGCATTGCAGACGCATCGTAATACAACTACACCACCAAGGCATTGTTCAAGAATAGCATATTCAAGTTAAACAGTTTCTTACTATGTACAGTCAGCCACATAAATAGCTGAACAAATTCAAAACCTCGCAACGCCTATACACGTTTGTGTCTTTCCCAATTTTTATTTTCTCTACAGAAAAATACAAATAAAGGGGTTCACTTTACTTTAATAAGAGAAAAAAAATGTTTCATTAACCTTAACGCGTAAATGGGATTTGAGATTCTGAGTTTGTTCAGCTAATTATGTGGCTGACTGTATGTACGGGAATTTAAAACTTATCTATTTGATAATTTACAAAGCTAAGGGCTTATTTCACAAACTCTGAGTTGAGATGCTACACGTCACATAAATATAATTCTCTTAGTAAGTTTCGGCCACGGCGGCCAATTTCAACGGAGATCAGCCAGGTACGCAGGAGATATTATAGTGCACAAGTGTGTGCGCAATACACAGGTGCACTCGCTATTCCTTCACTCTCATAGTCCGGTGAGACGGCAATCCGACATGACCGGAGAGAGATCAGGCGCAGGACCAACGGCTTTACGTGCTTTCCGAGGCACGGGGGTATCACACCGCCAACTTCCTGACTCCGAGCTGCGACTGAGTAAATTTTAAGATGGATAAACCCAGTCACAATTTTTTTGGCTCGACCCGGGTTTCGAACCCAGGACCTCAGCGTAATCGTAATGCGTACGCAATACCACTACGCCACCGAGGCAGTCAACATAAAATATTATGCAAGTGACTGTATTCATATTCGATTTGCAGACTATTGGTTGATAACCAGGCATCACGTTAATTATAGGTAATTTGTACAAATCATGGGAATACTGCGCAGAACTCGTGTACTCGTGGTACTTTTGTTTTTTGCCTTAGAAATTTCAATATGATGATTATTATCGAATGTATCCTATGATCAAATAAATTACTGTGAGACATAAATCTTTGATGTGGTTATTACGAAAAAAGGTCTTATTGCCACAATTTGAAGTAATATATTTGATTTAATCAAATGAAGCTTAACCAATGGACGTTTTATCAGTATTTTTACCGTCGCTTGTAATAATGAATATTTGAGTTAAAGAGACCAATACCTCTGGGTTAATCAATAATTAGAAATGTATTTGATACGGAGTCTTATGGTAGCTAACAATTAATGCTAGAATATTAAATCCTTTGATAATTCTAGCGATTTTTTAAAATTTTGTTGTAAACACAATCTATGTATACATAAAAATTAAGTCATCACTTATTGGCGTCAATTTGAATCAAAAAGTAAACACTGCGGTAACCACTGATTACAAAATGTGTATTATGTAAAATATAAATGTATAGGTTAGATAGAAATTGAATTTAGAATCTAATTCATTAATCTATACAAATACGTTTTGATTATAGAAATTCATCATCACTTATTACTGTAAATAAAGTAAGAATTTCAAAAAGTATAATTAAAATAAATAGGAAACACTCAGCTCGGCTAGAGTACACAACTACTTGCATTTAGAACACATTAAGGCATTAAGCAATTAAAGCCAAGTTGGGACCTTGCCAGAATGGTAATATTTCAAAACCGTTCGTCCTCGCGTTCAATGCCGAAGTAGTCAAATGAACTAATCTTACTATTGAATAGAATGAACACTTATTTTAAAGATGTACTTTAAATTAAGGAAGCTATACTATAAAAGTGTGCTTTGATTTTACGTCATATTTGGGATTTATTTAGATTATTACGAGTACGCAAATAGTTTTTAAAACTACTAGTTTGCGTTTAATGTTTATCGCGTTTGTGATAATTGATTAATTATTATTGGAATCGCACTAATATAAAAAATGTCAAAGCTTGTTAAGATGTTCGGATATTTGTTAGAAATAAACGCAAAAGCTGATGGATCGATTTGGATGAAAGTTGGTATACAGATAGTTTTTTTTTAACAAACCTGACAACTGTATCTCGGTTAAGGTTTCGGCGGGCGGACCCACGAGTATAACCTAGGATACGATAGTTTTATAAATCTTTTTATGCGACTATTACTCTTACTCAAACAATTCTTTTTCAGTCGAAGAGTATTATTTATAATCAACTAAATTATACGCTTAATTTATTAACGTATGATTAATAATTTAATCACTCGCATAAATGTTAACTTCTAATTTAACAAGTTATATTTGGTATTAAAATGTTATACAAAACTTATAGCTCCAATCGAAAAAAATATTCCGTCGGAACAAGATATTAATTAATTATATATTTAGTGTAAATTTCTCGAAATACCGATGGCACTAAAGAGTAAAAGCCCCAAACGCATCACACTTCATTGTGAACAGCCAACAAATCCACAAATAACACGCCATATTTAGAAAAATGCAACCTTCGTTTTACAACCGCATTGTATGTTAAACACGTAAATTACAGTGCAAGTATGAATTGTAAATTAAAAGCGTGAAGAACGTTAAATGGTACATTTTGTCGTACCCTAATGGTTGTGGATTTGTCACTGGCGGCAAACAGGTGTGTCGTGACGAAAAACACGTAATAATGACCGTACAAGTGTAGACATTGTCTCGTACAGATCGAGCGCTCTCACCCGTAATTAGACGCGGCGGACCGGTGCCGTCGAGCAGGCTTACAACTATTGGAGGAGGCAATTGAATTAGTTACTAAGAATATTGTGGAATATCAACTTTACGTATTAGTATCTATTTTAAATTTAAAAACTTTATAGGTACTCTTTGTAGGTCTACCTATGAATAGGCAGAAGTTTTTCAATGAATAAGACGTTACATGTAATTAATGGATCTATAAGCCCATTCCGTCAAAGTTACAATAAAGTTTTTAAAGTAGACCTTGGCAGCGAAAACAATTACTGCGACCGATGGATGTCATGTCAATAGCCTAAGAGAAGGAGTATCACAAGCGCTTTTTGAAATTAATAATATGGTTACTGTTGGATTCTCCAATGAAGATTGACACATAGTAGGCAGCGAATACAAATAGGCCGCAAAAACGTACTACATATTAATTTTTTTTGGCGTAGGTAAGTCAATCTAGGGAGTATCCCTAAAAACATATCTAAGGGACAAAAATACATATTTAAGGGAAATTGCTTTTCTTTTTGACATGTCCAAAAACGGGCCTAGAATTCTAAATAAGACAGTTTATATTTGGATATAACTGCTAAAATAGCCTTTTACAATAAATCGTTTGATTTAAAGACCTCTGATTTTAAGATTTATGTAATTTTATTTTGCCTAAACTACACTTAATATGATCGTATTTAAAAAAGTTACTTATAAATGGAGGGGTTTAAATTTTGTTTTTAATGGTTCCAATGGACCATATTTTGCCCCTTTAATAATCCTAAAGTTTAAGACTGGTTATATTTTGAAGCCCAGCACCCATACAAAAAATGGACATCTTTTCCTATACCTTGGGAACAATACAATACATGGCTATAATATAAAAAAAAAAACTAACGCATCCATGAACGTTTATCGTTTTCAGATTCCGTGGCAAACGGACCGGCTCGTCACGCCGGACTGAACATAATTGTGCCTCGTCCGACAAATATATTAAGTATTCGTGATAGAGTGGAATAGTGTGTAATTTTCGAACGTTTCGTTACAAATGTCTGCCTGCGGGATGCACTTGTAAACTTGTTGTCGGGACGCAATCATTTCTCACGTATCGGACGCTTCGATGTTGTTCGTTGAACTTGATTTTTATCATCCTTTCAATGAAAATGTGTATTTTGAAAAAACTTTAGTAATCAAACACATCGTCTGTAGTCGATTCGAAATACATTATTTTTCCGGTATATTTATGGACCGCACTAATATATTATGCCAATTAGCTGGTTTTTTTATTAAACCAAGAAATGTAAATGATGTCGAATAGATCTGAATGAATGAATGAAACACTTTATTGTACACCATAACAAAACAAATACAATTATTATTTAGAGTAAAATAAAAATACGTGCACAGTAGGCTAAACTCTACATATATATTTGACTTAAAGTGACGAAAACGAAGACAATGTGTCTCCTAGAACGACATAACAGGTGACGTTACCCAAATGTACGCTAATTAACGGAAAACGAACCACTATGAAGGTGGTAATTTATAGTTCATTATAACGTTATTTTTGTAGCTGACGTCCAATTATTTTAAAAGTCGAGTCATTTCCTTTCGTCCTTAACTTTTCCCTAATAGCTAATTGAATATTGCGCAGTAACTAGATAAGGTGTTTTGTAATATCCTGCTAGTTACGAGTACGTTGAATTAATTATCCCTTAATTGTATGAAAAACAGATATAAAATTCTGGTCACTACGCGATTTTTCCTAGTAACTATAACCGCAAAAATACCATTGCGATATAAGATGTGTGTAAGCAATTATTATATTTTGTATATTGCAGTACTGATAATCACAGTATTTTATATTGTAAAACTAATATTTAAATCTTTTTAGGTTATGATTAACAGTGGAAATCAAGCAGCCAGTGGAAAAACCGGCAAACATGATATTTATCGTTTGCTTCTTTAAAACAATGTTGTTATTTCTATCAAAAAATTGGTTGAAATCTCTCTGGTTGTTTATTTAATTAAACCACATTTAATTTTTTGAGAATGAGAATCCGAAACCCGTAAAGTATAAATAAAATAATCATTGATAGAATTCACAAGTAACTGCATACACCTTAGAGTTTTATAGGCACGTTAAAAATAATTGATTCGGTAATTATTAGTTGTAAACAAACAATGAGATTTACACTAGTAGCTTTATGGTATATTTAAAATTAATACCAATTAAAAATACTAAAGCTATATAAGTGAATATTATTTCTTTTATTACTAAATAATGACACTCTTAAAGGACTATTAAAATATATAAAAATACGGACCAAGGTGGCTCCGTAGGATATAAAAGTGTGTAACTAAGTTAGTTTATGGTTAAAACTGCAAGAATAAACTCACAAAAACATTGGAAAGATACAAAAATAATGGTTAGATTTGAAAATCGAAACTTAAACGGGGATACTGTGAACGGGGCAAGAGAGTGACGGCCAGTGAGCACTCCTATTAATTAGGTTATAAATAAACATTCATCTACACTATTTAATTTTATGTGAGATAGTAAGAGTTTAATTTTAATTGAAATGTCGTAATAGATCGTTTATAGTTTAATTACGCATCCATAATATTTTATTATGTGACCGCAGCTGAAAGTAGCATCTGTCGTCTTTATTCCTAATAATTGCTGTTGTTTAAGTATCATGTAAATTGTAAATTAAATTTATACCCATACATAGTGATATGTAATATCAAAAGGGTAATCGTGTTTTTATCCCTTGAGTTATATTGAGCATAATAACTGGCACAAAAATAATGTGGGAAATGTTAACGCTATAAAAATTCTAAAATATGATGCATAAAATTACATTAATTAAATATTCGTATGGTGAACAATTATTGTTTTCATTACTAAACTGATTAGAATACCCTCAATTAGCAAATTTAGGAACATTATTTTAGTATTTCCTAATTTGTAGAACTATACTAGGATTTCATGATTATTTCAATTAGTTCTACTTTCACAAACTAAGATCGTGGTGTATCGCACATGCGCCCGCGCCGCACCGGGGATATCAACGATCGCAGTAATTTATAGCTTTGTACCATACGTGTAAATTATACGCTTTCTACGTAATAAATATATTATAATAAATTTAACTACAATATACAGCAGAATAATTAAATTAGCATATCGGTGAGAAATTTTACAAACTACTACGAAAAATCATTTAATATCTTTTTTTTAAGGGCATAGACGTCTTCGGTCTTACAGTGATACAACTTTTCTTTTTGCATATAGCGTAACCCCAGAAGAGATATCTTGTGACCTTCTAAACTCAGGTATTCCTTTATAGGTCACTTAACATAACCTAACGTCGCCATTATCTATGGAGAGCAATAAACCGTCATTGGAAAATTCTATGTGGTTTCGACTTTCGACGTTGTTTTAACAGACCTGTGACCTTCCTATATCTATTTTTTTTTCACAGGAGTGCTCGTAAATATATTTATATAATTTAGATATTATAATGTTCTCATCTCTTAAGGACTCATTCATTTATTACGTAAGACTACTTTCACTAAATTTTGACCCCCTCCCTCCTATTATAAGAAAAAATAAGAATAGGCCGACTCCTTCCCCCCTGTTTGATGTTTATTACGTAAGAATCTAAAGGAAAAAATGAATCGAGTTCGGTTTGCTCTAATGTTTATTTTTCAACGTAACAATTTTTAGAGTTTATTCGTACTTTGAAAATCGTTTATCGATACGTATCCGAGCGAATCTCGGCACTCGCGCGGTTGCCCGCGCTTTTTCAAAGTATAATTTTAACTATGCGATTTTTTGTTGATCTTACGTAAGAACTATAAAGACTCCCTCCCTCCCCCTTGTAAGAAAAAATAAGACATGGTCGATGCCCTAAATCGTCTTACGTAATAAATGAATGGCCCCTAAGTGACATTAATGTGAATTATCAAACAAATGTTAAATTACTGTTTTACAAACAATCCGATGGATTTGAATAGACGCAGCCAAAGATCAAAGTCATTGAATAGATTGTAAACGAATAGTTTCTCACAGTAAGACATTAATCGCCGCAATAATTCAAGACACATTTGCATGCAACGCAATAGGAAGTTAGAATTAAATTTAAATCTTTACGTAATTTATCCTAAACTCTATACAAAATATATCATAATAATGTTGATTTCAGTAATAAGTCGTGAAACTAAATACATCAGATAATAGTGTCTTAGTGTAAAACTAACTTTCTTGTAGCATAACTTGTAAGTTGTTGGCTACAATGCCCTCAGAACAAGGAGTTGCCAAAAAAAGGCCTTGGTGAAAAAGGGCATGTCATAAAGTTTGGAAAACATAAAGGCTAATTCATTAAAGGACATGTACAAAAATGGGCCTGAAAATCTAAACAAGACGGTGTACATATATTTGGATAGAACTCCGGAAAACTAGCATTTTGCAATAAATCGTTTAATTTTAAAGACCTCCGATTTTGAGATGCATGTAATTTAGGTTGGCTTGAAAACTACACTTTATATGAACGTTTTAAAAAATGTTAGTTATTAATGGAGGGGTCTAAAAATATTTTTTTAATGGATCTAAGTTCCATGTGTTGCCCTTTTAATATCCCTAAAGTTTGAACCTGTTAAGATTTTGAGGCCCAGCACACATACAAATAGCGGATATTTCCTTTGCAACCAAGGACAATATAAAACAAATATTATATTCCTGACCACACGGAACGCGTTTTTACAAGCTCCTAGGTACAACATAATAACTGGCCGCATGCACGTGTGCAAGTACAGGTTAAGAGAAAAGCATTAAAGTAATTTGTATATTTTTTTGTGCGGTAACTGTTAAAGTTAAGCGGTTGATGGCCTACCGTTAGCCCGCGCATGCGATGTCAACCGCAACATTAAATCTAACAGGTCTTCGCTGGCTCCAGGCCAGGGATTAATTCTCAAAAATAAGTTTTTTTATGATAGCAATTATAATTAGCGTCGTAAATCTAGTTGTATTAAATCACTAGCTATATTGTACAATTTATAATATATCTTGTACTACAAAGAAGAATTTATTTTTAAACTGTGTTTTGGCAGTAAAGGTTGTTCTGGTTATTGTAAAATTGTAGTTATTAAAACCAAGGAAATTTTACGTCAGTATCACGGCCTGTACTAAAATAGCTATATAATAAGGACGTATCGTGATTCGTGATGTATGCTTATCTTCAGTTAATTGTTACTAAAACTTAATTAATACTGGTTGTCTTTCCCAGTTCCACTGCGGGGAATAAAAATCTGCACTGCGGAATAAAAAGTACTCTATGAGTCGAGTTTTGGCGGGAACGTGGAAGTGTCATGAGATACACTTGATTGGCACAGTTATTTCAATTCACTTCATTTGAGGCCTTTAATAGAACTATATTGGACAATATACCACCATAATTATGCAATATAACACTGAGTATCACCAAAATAATGAATTAAAACAAGAGCACCTCATGACACTTCCAAGTTCCCGCCAAAACTCGAAAGGTTTTTCATGCGTGCGAAACGCGCAATATCGCTTATAATCTTTAAAAATGTACTTACAATCCTATTTCCATACAAAGCTATAGAGATCTATTTTTGATATCAGTTCCCGCCCTTTCCGAGAACTGTAGCCTATTTTCGTAAACTGCACGGCAACATTCTGTTTGTTCTGAGTTCCCCACTCCCTTTACTAAGTTTCTATTATCATAGAACGTGAAATGGCAATGCATATGAGCTAATATACATACGAAACTAAATGTCGGACCATTTTGATTACGATAACATAGTTATTAATAGAAGCAGTTTTAACATAATAACCCGTTTAATTTACATGTACGTAAGTTACATTAAGGATACGTTAAATTCTCACGTTTATATCATTTAAGACAAGTTTATTGTACAACTAGCTTTTGCCCGCGGCTACGCCCGCGTTAAAAAGTTTTTCCGGGATAAAAGTCCCGCTTTTTGTTGTCCCGGGATAAAAAGTAGCCTATGTGTTAATCCAGGACATGATCTACCCGTGTGCCAAATTTCATCGAAATCCATTCAGTAGTTTTTGCGTGAAAGAGGAACAAACATCCATACATTCTTACAAACTTTCGCCTTTATAATATTAGTAGGATTAAAAGTTCAGACAATTATTTTTACAATTTGAAGTCAGAAAATGGATCAGTCAAGGTGACATAATAATACAGGAAAAACCCGTTGAATGTTTTTAAGATGTTAGCCCGGGATTCCCGAACTCAATACTTGGTTTCCTTTTTACTTTGTACGCAAGCAATCGTACTTATTAATATTGGACGATTAATTACATTCTTTGATCAATATCCATCGCTCCAGGCCGTTTTCAGATTATAAAAGATTCAATTATAATAAATGTAGCTAATTTCAATCAAATAATACCACTAATTAGCTGACATGGAAACCTCTTTGTGCGGCCCGCTTAACAAATGACTCAATTGGTGTTGTTAATAGTGGTGCCGTAGCGGCCTCATTACGAATGACTCGGGGTTCGAGATCGGTCACGAACTTTGGTAGGCAAATGGATATCATAGTTCCCAACGATTACCATTAATCTTTTTAGATATATAATAAATATCTGACTAATCAATGGGACGTAAGTATTTGCCGCGGGGTCATATCGTAGGAGAACAGAATCAGTATTATAAATCACTTTGGGTGAAAAACAGTTATACTTACAAATACGCTGTTGCAAAACAAAACGTAGGTTTGATTCCCACGAGGAACTAAGAACAAATATCTGTGGCGACCGTCTGGAGAAGAGTTTTATGGTGCTATCGATTATAATGCAAAACAATCGTGATTAGACCAGAAGTGCGTATTTAATACACACAGATCACCATGAAAGTCAACTTCCATGTATAATTACTAAAATTACACCTTAAATCTATACTAATATTATAAAGCTGAAGAGTTTGTTTGTTTGTTTGTTTGTTTGTTTGAACGCGCTAATCTCAGGAACTACTGGTTCGAATTGAAAAATTCTTTTTGTGTTGAATAGACCATTCATCGAGGAAGGCTTTAGGCTATATAACATCACGATATGTGAAATAATGGAAAATGTGAAAAAAGCGGGGAAAATTATTCATCCTTGAGGGCTTCCATTGCGTGCGCTGCGAAAACGGTTCAAGATACCAAAAATATATGTATGAAAGAATTATTCCTCTTGAAATGATCTAAAAAAATGTCCGCGACAGTATATGTCTATCTTTTAAGATTAACTCACTAGAACCGTTTTTATGGTAATCAAATTTGGTCGAAGTTAATGCATTATTTGCTAAGAGTTGTATCAATGTCATAGTCAAAGAGCGATTCAACGGGAAGGTTTTTATGTACTTTTAGCCCGGAAAAACTTATTAACACGGGCGAAGCCGTGGGCAAAAGCTAGTCTATACTAATATTATAAAACTGAAGAGTTTGTTTGAACGCGCTAATCTCAGGAACTACTGAACCGATTTTGAAAATTATTTCACTAATAGGAAGCTACATAACTCCTGAGTGCTATAGGCTACTTTCTATCCCGGGAAAATATGTATGTCCCGAAAAAAATTTTTCACGCGGGCGGAGCCGCGAGCACTACTAGTTAAAAATAATTTACGAAATAAAAATGTTGCTTTGACCAATTGCTATTTATTAACATTATTTACTAACTCTATAAAAAAATCAGATTAGCAACTGTCTATAGCCTGTAGAAAACGCGGAAGAAGTTGGCCACAAACTTAGTAACAGAAACGATTGCGACGGTCAAACACTTCATTAATCTGTCGACGCAACTTACCATTGGATATTTCTATTTTCGACTAACACAATAACCTTCTGTAGAAACACTCAAGCATGGAGTCAATGCATCGCGTGTTCGTTAAGAGTAGATGTAATTATTTGTAATTATCTATAGCCTGTATTCAACTACGCCCATATATTTAAATCTTTGAATGGAAAGCGTTATATTATTTTAAGTGTACTAGGACTTGTTTTCACTATCCTGAATGTTGGGTATTCTATTTAGATAACGAACCGCGTTACCGCTTATTGTGGCTCTTGAATGATTGTATACACGAACATATAAAAAAATCGCCTTCTTTTAAAATTGTTTGGTTGACGTTTATCTGAAAATTATATTCCTCAAAATTTATCAATGTATTTATAATATGCATTATTTATCAAACAAAAGATCTAATTAAATAAAACAAGTTAATCCATCGCAATATACATTTTCATCATCATCAGCCACATGACTTCCACTGATAAACATAGGCCTCTAGGCGGAGGTTCCCAGACGGACCTGTCAAAAGCGTCCTGCACCCAGCGAGTTTCTGTGATCTCTATTAATATACATTTTATCTATCAAAAAATATTTACATAATTACTTATTTCTTTAGTACAAAGGAAACTAGCATAAAGATATACCTTAATTGTCATTTTTTACAAAGACCACCAGGCTAATATTGGCCGTTGTTAGAAGGAATACACAAATTATACATTTTATGTTTTTAGGAATCCATACCCAAATGGAAAATTTAAACATGTTACGAAGTTTCCGACGTCCGTATGTGGAGTATAAACGTAGAGACATTTTTTTCTTTTGATCGGTAAGTGGCAGCTGTGTGAAATTTACACGAAATAGGCAGCAATTAAGGAAAGAAACCCTGAGTGATCACAGGGGACCTCACGATACAGGCTTGTCTAGTGTGGGGACCATTGTCAATACATTTGTAAAGTTTCAACACTGTTAACTTTGTACTTTGTATTTTCTGTGTGTAAACAGATTTTTATGTGAAATAAATATTTGTCATTTTCAATAAGTTATAATGACGAATATCCAAAAAATTATAAATACTAAATATTTCAGCGTACGGAACACTCAGAGTACGAATACAACTCCCTGCTTGGCCGATTTTGTTACGTAGGGAAAGTTCTCATCGCTTGCTCATTAAATACGATTTTCGAACAAACCATGTTATCTATTGTTTTGTAATAATTAAAGAGCTTGGTTTACCCAATTAAGAAAGTTACAAGATTTTGTTTCGTTGACCATAATTGGTACACGTGTATTCAAGGAGCGGCCAAAAAATTGCATGTTACTGTGTCAATTTAATTTTAATATTAAGTAGATACAGAAAAATAATATTTATATTAAAATGTTTAGGAATAGATAATAACATTGCAGTAACAAAGATTTTACAAAGAAATTCAGTCACTATACAAAATATTGTCGAGTCAGTCAGTAAAGCAGTGGTTAGCGTAAATCAACTGACACATTGACAGAGTGACACCGAAGTTTCACTTTAAGGGTCTTGGTATGCCTTAAAGGTACGGAACCCTAATAAGTGAAGTGTTAGTGCTGCACAATACACAGCATCGAATGATGGAATGCGAGAGATAAGCTGGCTCTGGCAGTATCGTCGATGGATATTTTTTTTTTATTCATCCTGAGCACATTGCTCAGCGTACATACCTACTTTGACATAGAATTTCTCTTATATAAATTATACCATAAGGCCGCCTTCAAATTAGCTACTTAGTGCCTCGCGAAGGCCGCACGACTGTACTACTTTTTAAATCATAAGAATTGACACAAAACTAACGATGCTAAAGGACCGCGACAGTAGACGAACCGCGCAGCAAATTTGGAGGCGCTCAAAAGGTTTATTTCGTAGTTCTTAACTGTTAAATTGACGATGTCTTTGTTGTTGGCCTTCCGGGAATCTCTTTGACTATACGATACGCATTAGCAAACTGTTACTTCACGTTGGCTTTCTATGAGACAGTGGTAATATCCCGATCGCGCCGGCTCTTTCATGCTACATTATGTATATGTTGCTAAATAATTAAAATGGATAAAATCAGATCAATTGATACGAAGAAACTGATATAAAAGGGACTTATTTCAACTTTACAGATAAAATGATAACGAACATCAATGACACAAATCGAAAACATGAAATTAATTAAAAGAGAACAAGATTATCTTATCGTTGCAAATGCGTGACTTCTTCGACAGTTTATTTGCTGTAAAAGACTGTGGTCGGGACATCAATTGCTTTGTTTACAACTGATAACGCGTAGTGAGTAACTCATTGACAAATACAAGTTCAATGTTTGAACGAATTCGATAGAGGTGCTAAAGGGCGCCACGTACTTATTTCCTTTTGTCAATATTAACCGACTCTACTCTAAATTGCTCTATATTTTGTAGTAAATGCAAAAAAATATCTGAGAGTTTCTTTAGTGGCCTGATGTTTTTTTTAAATATAACATACGTCCACAGTGTTTGTAGAATTCATCTAATAATAGACTTACAATCGCCACCTTGGTACATATTGTTTTAAATGTTAACACTCACAACCAAGAAGTTTACAAGAAGTTTATAATATATCTACTGGAGGCCTCGGTACACACATTTTTGTGAAGACAAAAAAATTACCTTTTGAGCTGTCTTCTATCTCACTCACTCTTTAACCTATGTTGCCAAAGCTTACGGATTATTTCCCCACCCATAAAAAAATATCAATACCGTTATTGTCGTCTCAATCATATATATAAATATTTCCAACATATCTTATATAATGATATAAGTACTATTTTCATTTCAGAATTATTCTTGTTGAATAAGATATCCTTAAGGTTTTTTATCCTTTTTTAGTTAAACAAAATTTCCTCATTTAATTGGTAATTGCGAATACATATTTCGGCAACACTGTTATAAAACGTTAAGTTCGATGACAATATAGTTGTCAAATAAATGTTCACTTCGAAATTTTCTCTGTAATTATCTACAATAATAAGTGTGTTTTAGTGATATTTTAATGTGAATTGTGTAGTTCACGGTTGCAGAAATATTTGATATCCATAATTTAGTGTGAAATTCTACAGGTAAGTTTATTGTAATCAATATTGTGTAAATATTATAATTTTATCAATATTTATACGAATCGTAATAAAATACGTGAATATTTTATAAATGAACTGTAGAAAAACCTCGCTTAATGTGATATGCTTTATATATGACTACTTTTTTCATATTAACGTAATGTTAAATGTGATTTTTTGTATTGTAAATAGTATATGTAAACAAGAGGCTAGGGTGACCATGGTGTAAGCTTTGGTGGACCGGTTTCACGATGGTGCTAGAGTATTTGTAATACTAGCCGCCTTACTAATGAATATTATAAAGCTTATTAATCTTTAAATAATCATCGTAAATAAAAACTGAGGATCAACAGTTACAATCGAGTTCTCAGTGTATCCAGCATTGATTTATTGAAACTTTTATTTAAAATAAAATCGAGTTTGTATTACTCTTTACAGATTTCTTAAAGATCTGGATAAGCAAAAACGTGGTTAAATATAAATACCATTAAAAGGTCAATTTGATGTCTGCAAGAATTACTAGTCTACATTTAAAGACAGAAGATTATGATTCTGAATGTGATAATGTGTCTTCTACTTCTCGGAATATGGCAGAAGATTTCAAAAATAATTATTTATTACCAGAAACTCATGCTGTAAGTATATTATTTTTTATCATTTCACTGGTATAATTATGATCCACTTAGACTTTATTATTTACTAGCTTTTGCCCGCGTGAATGTGTTTTTCCGGGATAAAAGTCACTGTTTATATTTTACTGGGATGAAAAGTGGCCTATGTGCTAATCCAGGACATGATCTACCCGTGTGCCATATTTCATCGAAATCCGTTTAGTAGTTTTTGCATGAAAGAAACATCCATACATCCAGACATTCTTACAAACTTTCGCCTTTATAATATTAGTAAGATTAGTAGGATAGGGCATTAAGCTTTCGACCCACCAAATTTTATAACGGCGGTACATTGGGTGATATCTGAGTGTACTAAATGGCACCTCTGCCTCTGTCTAAAATATATAGGTACTTAAATATACTATTATTGATTGATATTTACTTTTTACATTATATGTGAGCGAAATGAATATGAACCACCATTGAAACGTCAAGACTTGAAAGATTTCAATATATCAGTAAATGTGAAGACATCCCGTGAAATAAATTAGAAGAAATAAAAGAAAGTATTGCAGCAGAAGATGAAGAGATAAAAGAAGAAAATTAATGACAAGTTATTTCTTACTAAAGTTGTTCATGATTATACTTTACAGTCTGAAATTGAAAATATTTTGCAGTGAAATTTTGCTAACATTTGAGATTTTTTTTTAAAGTATATTCCAAATAGCAAGCAAAGAAAAATTACATATAGTGATGACATAAAGACTTTTGTTTTAACATTACACCTTTAGTCGCCGAAAACAATTTTGTTTTTATAAATTCAAAGATTTATTTGCCGAAAGAGAGCACATGGTGATCTTTAGCAAACTTTAATAGTTTTGTTGGCTTCTTCACAGAAGTATTAGAATATTAAAAATAAATTTAAGGAAGAAACCTCACCCGCAGAATGTAGCGTTAATTTTTGATTCCATGGCTCTCAAACAAGAATTTATTTAGTATTGTAATTTGTAAAACATCCACGTGTTTATTACTTTTGCTATAAATATCTACACAACTTTGTTTACAATCAACTTACCTATGGAATTTCACACTAGATGTTGGATTGCAAATAATTCTGCAACCATGAATTACACAACTCATAGTAGAATATCTCTAAAACACAATATTTATTATAGTGGATAATTACAGAAAAAAAGTTCGCAGAATACTTGCAAAAATTGTAAAATCACACAAAATAGATATTCGTAATATTTCAAAATTACTCACTGAAAATTAGGTTATTAACTTCCTAAATGTGTATTATTTTGTTCATGTATGATTGTTTA
This sequence comes from Lapara coniferarum, assembly GCA_949316025.1. Lineage (NCBI taxonomy): Eukaryota > Metazoa > Arthropoda > Insecta > Lepidoptera > Sphingidae > Lapara > Lapara coniferarum. The sequence goes on along the minus strand of OX438926.1, from coordinate 15,872,730 downwards.
CTTTTATGAGTGTTTTTTATTTTTTTTTATTATATTTAAATTTAACAATAACTGTAGTTCGATCCCCGGGTCGGGCAAAGTGATATTGAGTTTTTCTATTCAGTATCAGCTCGGAGTCTGGAATTTGTGTCCGATATGGCGATAGGCTCGCCCCCTATCACATCATGGGACGGAATAACGGCGAAAAGTGGGTGCACTAGTTGTGCCTCTGCCTACCCCTTCGGGGATAACAGGCGTGAGTGTGTGTGTGTGTGTAGTTTTCATTTTTAAATATCCCAATGTTTTTCTGTCTAACCTTACAGTCTCCATATTTGGTTATAAAGGCCAGCAAACAACGTGAACATATCCAGTCGCAGGGGAAAGTAAAACATATATAATGTGAGGTTGTGTGCCGAGCAAAAAAAAAGCACGCGGGGCCCCGTGCGAAGCAAAAAATTTTTTTTTTAACAGCTTTGTAAGTAAGGTGCCAAAAAACGGTCCCCCAAGGAGCTGCAAGATGCCCCTGTAACTGCGAGGCCCCAGGTGGTTGCCTGGTTCGCCCCCCTCCTCCAAGGCCGCCACTGAATTCACCACCGCGTGGTGAGGTATTTTTTTATGTAAGTGGAACTAGTAGTTCCGAACTACTTACCAAAACAGTATGTAAATATGCCAATTTTGTTTGGAATAAACTTTCTAACTCAAATTATATTTTTTAAATATCAACTATTACTAGCCGCTGTAGTTGGTTTTCATAGTTAATTTAAACCGCATTACTTTATAGAGATAAAAATAAATATTATGGTGCGATATCATATTATTACACACTCACACACTCACGCCTCTTATCCCCCGGGTAGACAGAGGTGCAATTAGTGCAACCACTTTTTGCCGTTATTCCGTTCCATGGTGTGATAGGGGGCGAGCCTATCGCCTTATCGTGTACAAATTCCAGACTCCGAGCTGATACTGAATGGAAAATAATCACTTTGCCCGACCCGACCATCCCGGGGATCGAACCCGAGATCTCAGCATTGCAGTCGTACCATAATACAACTACGCCACCGAGGCAGCCATATTATATCATATCATATTATTATGGACAGTTAATTATGTTACGTCCTGGTTTTGAAAATAAACCTTTGTCACTCTAAAGAGAGAGACAGCAGTTAACTGTGACGTCACATTTTATTCTTCAGTTTGTTAAACGGAATGAATAATCCATATGGGTATAAAATTCTTGCTCACAACACATAGAGTGACACATTTTTTTGATTCCTTGTAGTGATTGTGATAGACGGGATGTTTGACGGTCGTCGGGCCGGCGCGGGCCGGCTGGACCGCTGAACTTTGTCGACGCGAAAACACTTGGTCTTTTTTTATTTGTGACAACATCCAAAGAATGTATATTTTTATTATTATTAACAACTAGCTTTTGCCCGCGGCTCCGCCCGCTTTAAAAAGTTTTTCCGGGATAAAAGTCCCGCTTTATATTTTCCCGGGATAAAAAGTAGCCTATGTGTTAATCCAGGACATGATCTACCCGTGTGCCAAATTTTATCGAAATCCGTTCAGTAGTTTTTGCGTGAAAGAGGAACAAACATTCTTACATCCAAACATCCAAACATCCTAACATCCAAACATCCAAACATCCAAACATCCTAACATCCATACATTCTTACAAACTTTCGCCTTTATAATATTAGTAGGATGTAAGATATGTAAGGTATTGTTTGTGTTTTTTCTCGGTTAATTATGTTAATTTTATGCAGACGTAAAGACGATCATGCGATGTATGGTATGCTGTTATAATATAAACCGAAATTCTTTTATAACTAGTTAACGTATTTTTTCGTTGATATAGTGTTACAATATAATTGTCGACTAAAGTTCATTTCTCACATAAATTAAGACTTTTAGTATAGTCACCCGTACCCACATAAACCGGTAACTCATATTCGAAGTAGTCGTGCTAAAAATCCACAAGCATTTATCCTAATTAACGCAACAAACTTTTTCTTAAAATTAAAAAAATAATACTGGTTACAAAAATAACCATAGTCAATAAAAAAATAAAAACGAAAATGGACGCCGTAAAAAGTAACACAAGATGACATTAACCGTTACGAGCCAGTTGCATGTAAGTAAGCAGGTAAAGAGTGTTATGCCCCAGTACCTACATCACACTTCAACGTATTTTGACGAGCGCGTTAAAACATTTATTATATTACTAGACGGGATAAATGTCTGCCTTTGATGGACGTTTGATTTGCTGCCTGACAGGCTGCCAGGTGGTCCCCCGGTTTACTACGTATTGTGTTACAATTTTGTATTTGATGTGGATGCTGAAAGCAATTAAAAAATACATTTGTGCCGTTATAAAAAGTTTTTGTGTTTTGTTTTTATGAGGCCCTTATCTCTCGTTACTGACGTTAGTTGCTAAAGACTCGAGTTTCTTAAGAACAAGGTACTACTAATAATAAATTAGGATAATTGGACATGACAAAACTTTATCACACTAGAACGTAGCAACAAGCAATTTTACGAGCAATTAAATAAATAAAATGGTTGTGGTAAATTAAGCACAATTTAATTTATTTGTATATCATTATAACTAAATTGTTGTCTACCAAACGCCAATTGAACTTTGCTCAATAACACATTTAAAGAACAGTATACGAACGCATCACAAAAACTATGATAGGCGAGTTTACAACGCTCACAAAAACCGTTCGAGAGCAAAGCAAACAACATGAACATAAATCTAGAAGTTGTAATGAAGCGTTATTGGTGCGATAATAAAAGCTAAATTGATTAGCGGTGGTCCCGTGCAGGTAGACCGCATTCCGAACGCCCCCCTCCCCCAGCTCGGCCACATTCACAGGACGGGACAGGGACGGCATAACGTTAGAACTCGGGGAATTAATAAAAAGTATGATGGAGGTACACAATGCGTGTCGTGGAAGATGTCGCCGTCAGGTAGATCCTTGATGTGTTTAATGTTTACTAAGTTGGGTTAATGGACATATTTGTCTGTAATTTATGGATGAAAAGCGTTTAAATTACTGCAGGTATTAATTTTATGATTATTCCAAGAAGCATTCTTTTGTTGAAACGTCTGACTTGAATATTTGTGTTAACAGCACTCCATAGGATTTCTTATTCCTTAGTACCGAATACAATACCATTCATACAATTAACTCCATTTGACCGCGCGAAATGGAGACGTTCCCGTTCAGTCCTGACTGACCCAGATGATGCCATCACTCTGGCCATCCAAAGAAAGCACGAGTTATTGAAACTCTTACACTCCTCAAGACCGCTGTACCGTCCTCGCCGCGTCCCCAGGTGGCCCGCGTGCCGATAAAAGCAATAGATCGATTGGTGTATTACACCGCTAAAATCCCCTAATCGCTGATGTCTCAATAATCTTCCAACAACCGCCCTGAGCCGAGCCTCGTACCCCACTTAGGGGGTGCCCTCAGCGTGGTCGTTAAATATAAAGGGTTGGAGCGCCTTAAGCGTTCGCCCGAAAGTTCGGTGTGGTCAGAAAAGCCGACTCGCATCAGGCTACTGACCGTAAAATCAAGCCAAAAAATACAATTAACATATATATATATTATACTATTTCTTGATGCGAAGGAGTAGCTGCACAACGGGCTGAAATCCTCGGCACACCGAGGCACTCTGAGAGGCCTGTGAAGGAATCAGGAAGATTCAGCGCTTCTGGAAGGAGTTAGGCTGGCTAGATTTCTAGTTCATCACGCACAACGGCTCTATCGTCTACGTGCTTAGTGCGGAAAAAGAAGCCCCACATCAACGATTTCTTGACTATTATGTGTAATTAATATGTATGTATGCGTTTAAAATCACTCTCTAATGACATACAATTTTCCCACGCATTTCATTATAGCGTTGTATGCAAATACATGGGTTTCGAAAAATTCCATTGTATATTTAGATAAATTCAGATAGTTCATGAAATAACTCAGCCACATACCACTACATATTCCATCTCTAAATCAAGTCGAAAAACGGCTCCGTGAAATCGTGTCCGGAACCTATGGTAAGGCATTCATGCAATACATACACTCGTCGATAGTTTACACAGTCGACAGTCCGCTAATTGGGCTCCCGTAATGTTCTGGGACCATAAAGCCCTCTATCCCATAACTAGCACACCCTAAAGCGTGGTAGAGAAAAATGATATTTTTCTGTGGTTTCGTTCACATTTTAACTTGCGCGTTTTTACCACGAGAAACGTTGAAAACTGGTCTAACTTTGCTATCTTGCATTTCACTTGCAAACACGCATTCCAAACTTTAAAATTATACCTTTTGTGGTAATAAGCAAAAATTTGACACAATCAAGTTTCTGCGGTCATGTCAACATTGGACGTAGACTTCAACCAGCAGTAAAAAAATCCTCCTAGCTAATTTAGGCCACGGCGGCCAATCTCAGCGGAGATCAGTCAGGTAGGCAGGAGATATTATAGTGCATAAGTGTGTGCGCAATACTCAGAGGCACTCGCTATTCCTTCACTCTCATAGTCCGGTGAAACGATAATTCGACATGACCAGAGAGAGATCAGACGCAGGACTTTACGTGCTTTCCGAGGCTATCACGATTCACGTCGCCGACTTCATGACTCCGAGAGCTGCAACTGAGTAAGTTTTAAGATGGAAAAACTATGTCACAATGTTTTTTGGATCGACCCGGGATTTGACCCAGGACCTCAGTGCACAAATCGTACTCACAACGCGTAGGCAATACAACTACGCCATCGAGGCAGTCAAGCAACAACAGTAAAGCATTAGGGTAAATAAATTACAAAAATTTCAAGGAAATAAAACTAAAAACAATTGCTTAGTGAGTAGTGACCACATCGCTCGATATCAGCCCCTAGTTCAGTAATATTATTTAGTTATTATTAACCACTTGTTAGATAATTTGTGGTACCAAATTGTCGAGGCAGCTAAGATCATAGCTCGGGTATCTGCGCAAGCGCATGAGTCAGGTAGGGCGAGGTGAAAATAAGCGTAAAATTAATATCAGATCAAGGTTGCCATCAAAGCTTCCGCTCGTGCGTAATCTATATTTTTAAGCTAATCTAACAATCTCATGCTTGTTAAATAGATACTCCCATTTAAAGTAGAGCGTAATTAAATATTAGGTTGGGGAAAAAGTTTCTTCGCATTTTGTATGAAAACTGAAGACTTATTTTTTCAAAGTTTATTTACATTTAAGTACAGTATATATGTGGTATTTTGTTCGATGACATTCTGCCATCTTGAAAGTAGTGCCATGATAACGTTGCTGAAGAAATTTTGGGACTACTGATAAAAAAACGCGACAAGTAGTTTTGGCAGTTATCTCTTGATGTTAACCTAACACTGCCTAAATAATTCTGATGAGATCGAAACACGTGAAATCTGAGGGAGGAAGGTCAGGGCTATATGGTGGATGCATTAACAACTCCCAGCCAAACTCTCCTAATTTTTGCTGAGTGGCTAAAGATGTGTGTGGTCTAGCGTCATTGTGATGAAAGAAACCCTTTCTTTTGAGCAATTCCGGTCGCTTTCTCTCAACTTTTTGCTTTAATCTCATTAGCTGTTGGCAGTAGAGATCCGAATCTATGGTTGTGTCCGGCGGTAAATGCTCATAATGGGCAATGCCCTTCCAATCCCACCATACACACAGCATCACCCTATTGCGAGTTAACCCAAGTTTGGCCAGTCTATGAAGCTTGGCCGATCTTTGACCACGACCTTTTTCGTACGTTCTTGTCGTATGTGATCCACTTTTCATCACCAGTTATCAATCTCTTCAAAAATGGTTTGGTTTCATTACTTCGCAATAAAGAATCACAAATGAGTACACGGCTCATTGGGATACTTTCAGTGAGCTCGTGTGGCACCTAAATATCGAGCTTTTTTGTATACCCAGTTTTTTTCAAATGGGTCAAAACTGGTTTGTGGTCAATTCTCAGTTCTTCAGCTATGTTGTAACTACTGATGTGTCCACCTTGCTCCACTTTTTCAAAAATGGCGTCCACTTCATACGTAACAGGGCAACCAGAGCGAGAGTGCATCTTTGACATCAAAATTCCAAGATTGAAAACGCTTAAACCAACTTTGTGCTACTCTTACTGATACTACATTAGGTTCATAAACATCACATATTTTTCGCCACTTGCGGTGCATTTTTTTCCATATGCGAAAAGCCTTTTTCTTCGACCTATTATAATAACAGTAATAGTGTATTAAGAACATAAGAGTTTATGGAGTTGGTATGTCGGTTTTGAAGGTATTATATTGACTGATATATAATAATATTATTATCGCATGTGGCATATTATCTCATTTGTGTATTAAAATAAAATAACAAAAAATGTTTCAATTAAATTCATAGCACGTGAGGAATGCTGTAGATGAATAAGGAAAACAAAGAAGTGCGATGAAATAGCAAAAAAATATTAGCATAGTTCTTTAATTTGTCTCTACATCATTTTATTTCTAAGTACATATTTAAATAATCAATTCGCTTTTAGCAAATGAATCCTTAATCATGGACGTAAGTGGAAGATGTTAATTTAAGGCCCTACCATACAACGAATATTACTAGTGTAAAATATTACCATATATTAAGGTGAATTGTTAGTTTTCTACTTGATAGAACATGAGCATATTCTTATTTTTCTTGCAGTGGTACGAACCGATGTCCAATTTTATTGAGAAAACGGCTGCGTAGGCGCGTGCGCGTACCTACACACTATAAATTTGAAGGCGGCAATAAAAATACTACTAACACATTTCCTACACTTTGATTCGACCTATTTATATAGATCAAAGCTGTAGGATATAAAGTTTATCTAATATTCCATCATAACTTCGTAAATTCCGAGAATTAATGTCCCAGTTCTACTCATTGGTGTTGTGCGGTACATGAAGGTGATTGAAAAGTTGGTATAAACCTGCGGTGGTTGACATAGAACACGACACGTAACAACAACATGAATAAAAGAGTCGCTGAGTGTGAACAGGTTTTTTTTTAAGTTATATTTCTTTAGGCGCTTTATGAAAAAATTATGAGAGTGAAATTTTAAGATTCGCGCCCATCACTGTAACGAAAAAGGTTGAAGCTGTTTAATGAAAACTTTGTGATAAAAATAAAAAGTGAATATTAATATATACTATATTTAATTTTTCAAATTTAAACTGAACTTTATTGACTGTGTTGAGTATCCTTTTCCAGTCCTTTTATCATTTTATTGTAATTAATTATTTGCTTCAACTGAAAGCTATTTTTTAATGATGCCAAAGAAGTATAACTTCTCACGCGCGTACATAAGTAGGTACACGCACCGATTTTATTGCATTCAATGACGTGACGAGCATGCCGTTCGCCTGATGGTAAACGATACGACCACCCATAAACAATAGCAACACCATCCAGCACCTTGAGTTACAAAGAAGGTACTGTGTGGCATTCCATTGTGCTCGTCATCCTGAGATTTAAGATGTTAAGTCTCATTATGTCCAGTAGTTACACTGGCTACAATGTCCTTCAAACCGAAGCACAACAGTGCATGAACACTGCTGCTTACCGGTAGAAATAGATATTGCGGTGGTACCCACCCAGACGGACTCTTGCATATGAGAGACCTACTACCAGTAATACGTAGTAGGTGATAATAGATCTGTGAATGACACGTAGCAGCTAATTGTGAATTATTAACGGGCCGGTGCAACGAAGCCTGATCGGATAGCAAGTGAGTGTATTGTAAGCGAGTGTTATTACCGGTCGAGATTCGCTCCGCAGTCCGCAGCGGTCCGCAGTCGACACGTCTCACCGGAACTATCGCGTGAAGGCATCCCGCCTCATGAATGAACGCCGATTGGACTTCCATTCGACCAGTTTTGTTACGCACTGATTGCTACTTACCCACTTTTAATCTTATCTACTACACTAGCTGGAAACGCCACGTGAACTTAAACCGACAAACGGCGGCGGCCATCTCGATTGGCCGGCTGCGGACTGACCGCGCGCACCAAAAAAGTGCTGGACGTTGCATAGCCGCGTCTTCCTCATTTCATTCACACCTTTTTATAGAGTTTTTTGGTGAATGAAGTCGTGTTCGGGATAATTATTAAATTTCGACGATTCGTTACAAATATCGATGAGCCGGAAGCCTATCGGCGCGGATCACTGCATCGGGTGATCAGATTCCGACGTTCGGAAAGTAATTTTATGGTTTTTACACTGAATTTTAGTTTATCTAAAATCTTCACTGAGATGTTCACGACACCGTGTTATTTGAAATGTTTATTTTTATTTGTGGACATTTCATTAAGTAAAATGTGTAATCATTCCACGTAATAAGAACTTCATAGAAATAATTTGTTCACAATAGCAGTAATTCAAAACGTCGAATTAAATCTAAATCTACAAACAGCGCTGCAGTCGATTGTAGGGTGGATATTAGACGGGCATTATAAAACGAATCAGTGGTAATAACGCAGGGGATCTAATTAAATTGCCGCCGATAATAATGGCACTCGGTCTCCCCTAGCAGACCCCTCGACATTTATTATTCGTGCTACAGTACCCCACAACAGAGTACCTGAAGTAACACGAAAACAACGCCGAATGGTTTTGTAATTTTTCTAAATGTTTACTAGAGGTAGTCTCGTGAGATGATGTCTGTGATTAAATGTAAACGATTTAAAACAAAACTGGTAAGTGGAGCGAGGACGCTATTAAAGGGCTTCTGGCGCGCATCTTACATATTATATTTATCGCGATCTAACCATAACGTGCGTGGATGTACGAGCAATTTAAATTACTAGCAACTGTTTATAAACGTCTTTATTATGATGCAAGCTGTGATGACTTAATTCACATGAATTTGATGCTATTTTTAACAGTTCCACATATCTTGATGTAAGACCTAAATTATTGCCACACCAATACCATCCATGATCATAGTAATTTAGTCTATAATGATAGATGTGAAATTAAACGATCTTGTTTGGGTCTAATTATATTTGAGTAAATAAATTTGTTCTAAATTACTAATTTTAATATGAACAAGAAAATTGGTACCTTATATTATATTTCACATTATAATCAAGCAACAAACGCAACGATAACGATTTGTTCTGTTTTGACTAGAGTTCGCGATTTGCGTATTTTTTTTCTACAATGAGGATAGTCGGGTATTTCTTATCATTTCTTTACTTTTTGTTCATCATTTGCTCAGACACGTGTATTTTTTGCTACTTTTTTCGATCAATAATGGATACGACATCCCAGAAAGCAGCTCAAGCTGTTAGCACTACTTCAAGCAGGCGTCGTGTAACGTGAGGTCGCTCGAAAACTTCGAATTAGCAGATCTTCGGTGCAACGAGTTTACAGACTATACCTAGAGGTTAGAGCACTCGATCGCCGTCCAGGTACGGGCAGACCTAGGGCTAGATTAGCAGCAGGTTATCATTATATCCAACTTACTGTTCTACGAAATCGCCGCCTCAACGCAGTTCAAGTCAACAAAGTCTGCGTGACGAACGCCAGGTGGTCATAAGTTCAGATACCTTCAGAAGAAGACTTGCTGAACGGTACCTGACTCCAAAGAGAGCTGCAACAGGCCTAGCCCTCCGTCGAGCTCGACTTGAATTTACTGGAGAGAATAGGGATTGGACGTTAGAGCAGTGGGGTAATGTACTCTTCACTGATGAGACCAAGGTGAGTCTACATGGAAGTGATCGACGTCAGAGAGTATATCGTCGCCCTAGAGAACGTTATTCTCAGTGATACATAGAGGAAACTGTTGCTTATAGAGAAGGATCTGTAATAGTCTGGGGCGACATCTCGTTAACCGCACACATAGCGTTAGTTTTCATCGAAACGACGTGGCGTACACGTGAGCTGACTTCTCATCGCTACATTACTGAAATCCTCGCTGACCATGTGGTACCTTACGCAGGATATATCGGGCAGGATATGCAGTTGATGCATGATAATGCACGGCCTCTTGTTGCTCATGTGATGACCCAGTATCTACGCGACGTTAGCATTGGCAGGATGGACTGGCCAGCTCAAAGCCCGGACTTGGATCTGATAGAACATTTATGGGACGAGCTGTAACATCGGGTTCGAGCCTGGGTACCTGCTCCAATAAGGCTTCCAGAGCTGCGAATCGCAATTGAAGAGAAGGGGAATGCAATTCCTCAAGATTTCATCGCCAGGCTCGTGAGGTCGATGAATACGAGGATGCTGGCAGTTATCCGAACAAGGGGAGGGAATACCGAATACTAACCAGAAACTTTTTTATTTGTTTTTCTTTATTTCTGGCTTCAATTTTTTATTTTATGTTTGTGATTAAGCGCTTATCACGACTGGAAAACGACTCTTCTTTGTAAAATCCTTAATAAGGTTATTAATTCCAATGAATTTTCATTCATTTTAACCATCATGAAAATCACTTTTTGGAGGTATACATTAAAATTTGATAGTTGCAAGTTTTATACTCTTTGAGAAAATTGTATATGAGTTACAAGGTAGCGGGTGGGCCGGTTTATTTGCTGTCCAGTGCAGTTCTCAAATCAATGTACATATATTGTTTCATGAAGCTTAAAATTCAAGGACTTGTCAATTTGAAATTTCTTTAATAAAAAAACAAACAATATCAAAAGTTTGCGTTTTATAGTTAGTATCCTAATATTGTTTCCCTCACGTCGGATCTCCAAGTAACGTCTACTACTTTGTTGAATTGCAATTCACGGCAATTCAAACACACACCTTTATATTGTTATACCTTCATTTCATTGCTCGCTAGGGACTACATCTGCCCGCGTCCCGCGCCGCGCCCGCCGCTCGCGCCCCGCGTCGCTACCCCACGTCCATTAGTGTTTTGTGAATGATTTAAAAGCTCTTTCGGATAACTACTCTGTAAGTGAGTAATTTAAGACTTGCTTCCCATTTTATCAGTGCTCCCCAAATTTGAGTGCGCATTAAAACATTACGTTGTGACGTAGAAAGCGAATGCGGAGCGTAATTGTGTCGCTGGAAGAGTTAATGAGGAACTGTATCTGTTTAACTGTTTCGTGCCGTGAATTTTTGATGTGAACATTGCGTAGATATTTATATTTGTGGTTTTAAAGGTTGATTGTGGAAAATAGGTGATACTAAATTTATAATTTCTGATATCTGTTAAAAGGATTTTCAGTGTTAAATAGTGTGTAATGTACCTATATTTCGTGGAACCAGATAGTTTGTCAATGTGTCTTGATACTACAATAAAATGGAGACGATTTCTCTTAGAAACTACCACTACCTATGTGGTTCATTCACAATGTATGGTGAAGCGTTCAACGCACAAGTCAAATTGTATCTGTATTTTTACTAAAATATCATAGAATAGTTTTAAGCTTTTGTATCATTATCACATAAACTAATAAAGTGGTTGTTGAGCCGTCCTCATCCAATATCATACTAATCAAACATATAATATAAAGTATTGGTCATTCACAAACACTCCAAGTTCACCATACAAGGCTACAACAAAAACAGTTCAGATATGTAAACAACAAAATATACGTTTTATTGTAAAGAACTAGCAAAGGTTAAGTACTTGGTATCGACAAATCTCGTTTCGATGTATGTTTATGCTACCGATCGTTTGATCAGATCGGCCAACCTTTAACTGCTGCATGTTATTAGCCTCGCTGTACTCCACTAACTCATAATTTATTGTACACAAATGTCTATATTATATTCATGTCGAATATCAGTTTCTATATCCCGATTCAAATGTCATAAAGACAAAAAGCTCTATTTCCGATAATAAAATATAATTCCATGTAATCCTTTAACAATTTAATAGACACAAATATTTATTGACACATTATTTCATCAATGGAAATATAAAAATGAATAACACATTAGTGTTTAATAGTCCATTCGCGATACTTATACCATAAGTTTTAATAAAATATTAGTTTTACACCTATAAAAGCCTTGTGGGAGGATCAAATTTAAAGTGATAATGAAGCACTTTTGACTTTAATAACAATTTTAGCGCAACCTTTGTTTGCAAACCTTAAATGGAAATTTTTATTTCTCAAGCCAATAAAACTGAGTCATGATCCATAAACGTATAGGTGAGCAGACAAATGGCGGGTTAGGCAGAGGAGCAGCGGAAGAAAATCCGTCATCTGACACCCGTAAACAATGCTCGACGGTACGTACGTGCATGTAAATGAGAGTTATGGTAATTTATCGGCGGGGATGGGGCGGTAATGATAAGATAACGCTTTTGTTACCGCGCGGCCCGGAGATACGGCTCATGGACCGGCGACGCTCGCGCACACAACGCCAGCCAAATCATTTTTTATGTGAAAAATTACAAAACAAAAAACAAGATTTTACACTTAGACCTTCATATCCGATATTGCCCACGGAATGGATACGCCGTATATTGCGTTGTTGGCTCCGAAGTATGTATTTAGACGCGGCGTATGCGTTAATATTTTCGAGATAAGTGGTAATAATTGGGCTTTGTTTATTATTATTGGAGTAAAATGAAACATGTGTTGAGGATTCCTTTCCTCGTATAGTGGTTGTCGGCTGATTAATTTCACGTTATTAGGTATTTATTTTTAAGTTTATGCTACAAATTTGATTAATTTACTGGAATGTATAATCTCAATCGACATTTTAATGCGTACATTTTGCTTTGTGGTACTATTTTAGTCAGTTTTATCAAAGTATTCTACAAGTTAATTCTTTTTAGCTAGCACAATCATTGTAATATGGCACCGCTCAAAAAGAAGCATTAAATCGGTCTATAATAACTTCGAAACGACAAGTCCAAATCGAAATTCCTAGAATACGCTGTGACGCCAATTTAAATGTCATTTTTCTAGGTAACAGCAGGCTGACAAGCTCTACAACTATGGTACGCGGCTAAAATTATTTTAATGAATAAAATCAATCCAAGTTTTTATAGTATTTGCCTCTGCCCTCTTTTATTATCACCGTTTTAATATTATTAAATTGAACGAAAAATTAAAAAACAAGTTTATGAACATAACAATGAAAATAATGTTAGTTATACTAATTACAATAATTGATAGCAATTGTATAAAAAATCAGTAGTGTTGTTTATATTAAAAAGCGTTTGTAAATGAACCATCACCCATCAATATCGGTTTTAAACAACAATAAGAGATGAGATCATTTGGATTTTATCAAAAGCTTCAATGTTTCATTTTACCTACCATATCTATCGAAAATATTGCGATAAGAATTGAACAGCAACTATTTGAAAGTTATGAATGACTCAATGAACGGTATCGAAACGCCATTGACAGTAATGCTTAACTAAATGATAAGTGTCATCGCATCACGACAATAGAGTATTGGGGTAAACTGGCAATAAATGTATCTATGTATTTGTAGTTAACGAGGCGCGCTGCGGGGCGCCGCGGCCCCATCTGCTCAGCCAGACTTGGTGACGCCAATTCACATTATTATTGTAATAGCGTAAAAATAATTCATACCGTTTATAGGCAAATGTGTACGTCCAAATGTTTTGTTTAGTATGTTTAATATTTCTTATGTCTTGTTCTGTTTCAAGTATCAATTTGTAGTATGGAGTATGCTCTGCATTCTGTCTGTTTAAGCTTGTCTGTGTCATTATTCATTAATTGCTTGAGACTATTTTCCTAAAATGTTTGGATTATTGTAATTTCATTGAAATTGTAATTTTGCTAACAATATCCATTTTCGAATTCTTTACTAAGGACACATTGTAATATGTAACCAATGTTGGTAAGGAGGTATATGACATTGCTCCTGGTAACCGTGGTCCTCTGGCACATTAACATAAATAATTCATAGCTGCGATCAAGTGCGCGGACGCAGGTCATTCATTGTTCGCGCTGATGAGCATCACAGACAACGCCTCGGTAACTATGCCGTCCTACATTCTTAAACAGTAGGGAAAATGTATGCCCAACTTAAACAGAGATAATAGCAATTATGATAAATAAATACCGTGGTATAACGGACATGCATACGACAAAATAATTAGAGAACAAAATTCCAAAATAAATACAGTTTATTCCACATCAGATTCTTGACAATAAGAAAATTATTTTTGGAAATCATCGAATAGGTACTGTATGATGAAATAATTTTAACAGGCTGTTATACAGATCATTCTGTAGTTACCATAACAACACTTATCCACATGTTAAATTATTAAGCAAATATGTGTCGTAATAAGTAAACTATTAAGTATCGCGAAGGTCTGTGGATCAGGCTCGTTAAAACTTCATACGAGCCGGAGTACTTTAACGAGTTCACGTTTCTTTATGATTTTTAGTCGACATGTAACATTTAATTTACACTCTTTGGAAATGTGAACATACTAAGCAAGTTCCACAAAAGAGATGCTTCCTATGCCATGAACTAGTTTAATTGGCGATAGACGGATATGCCTACTATAATTTTGTTTAATTTACTATTTGTTACTGGAATATCTACTGTTGAAGGCATATCTTTAAATTTAAGTTGTAGCTTCTGAGTATTATTTCTAATTTAAAACCAAAAGCTTCGATTATGGGTGTTGGTAAAATAAAGTAGAAAATAATTAATATAGGTTTATACTCACGCCTTATATCCCCAAAGGGGTAGGCAGAGGGGCAACTAGTGCACCCCCACTTTTGACCGTGCATATTCCGTCCCATGATGTGATAGGAGGCGAGCCTATCGCCATATCGGGCACAAATTCCAGACCTCCGGGCTGATAGTCATTAGAAAAACCCAATATCACTTTGCCCGACCCGAGGATCGAAATCCGAGACCTCAGTATTGCGGTTGTACCGTAATACAACTACTGGCGTAGATGTAGTGGCCCAAGGCAATATTATATTTGACAATTTAGATTTTCATAAGCTCTACTATACAACAATTCCAACATAGTTGTACCCTGCATATTTTATAGAAATTATTTCATCAAGAACAAAATCTTAGATACATCATAGACGAAACAAACGTAGTAATCCGCAGAAACATTCTATGTATAGGTAAAGGTAGTCGTGGTGGGTCACCGGAAGATGGTTGTTGATAAGGTTCGTACGGACACCCATTTCACGGCGCGAACAGTCGAGGGTAATTGTACCCGTAAATACATGCCTTTTAATGTTATACACTACGCTATTTAAAACTACATGCGTTTGTACACAGATAGTATTATCTGCGGCTTCGGTTTATGTATGTAACATGGACATAAATAGAAAATAGACAACGGTTTAATTTTTTTGGAAAATTAAATATGAAGCTAAGGCACTTTATAAGTTTATAATATCCGCCTGCGTGAAAAAGTTTTTCCAGGATAAAAGTCCCGCTTTATATTTACTAGGGATAAAAAGTACCCTATATTACTTGTTGATTATGTAGTTTTATATTAGGAAAAAAACAAATCTTTCCTTATAATATTAATATAGAGTAATAAAATTGATAAATGAGAATTAATTTAGCACACACTAGAAAAATAAATAGATGTCTGTAACATACAGTACTCCTGTAACATATAGTCTAAGTTAAAGAAGAAAATTTCCGTATGTGACATGCAAACAGTCGTAATTTTTTTTGGATAGTTCATATGTCACTCTATTAACATAGAAATAAATCGTAAAATGTACATTAACATTTCAAGTAACACATAAGCTCTATGATAATACTGTGTTGAGTTACAAAATTGAAATTAGACGGTTTACATGGCAAAGTTATGTCACTGTTAATGTCTACTTTAAAACTGGAATAACTGTTTACTAGCGGCATTATACCGGCTTCAGATAGAGCAAATAACTTAAGTGGCAATGAAAAAGGAGTAAGGAAGAATTGTTGGACTAATAAAGCCAAGCTCGTGCGGGAATCACGGTTAGAGAATGAAGAAAACATTGTAAGCTTGCGCGATATTAGAACGTAATTTCCAATGTAAGATGCGGAGTGTTTTTACTTTTTCCTGTTGCAATTTGCAGTTATTGGATTTAAAAGTTGCCAAGGTTACCTTTTCATTTATTGCAGGGGAGAATGTACACAATAAGGGTTGTGATGGTAGCCCTATCTGAGAGGTCAGGGTCAGAGTATTCCTGGTAAGTGTATTGGGTTTATCCAAAATGTTATGTTTTTTGTTCGGTGTAGTAACAAAGATAAGTCTTCATGTGGGAATTCCATATGACTCTGTTTCGACGTTAGTTTATTGATAAACATACTTACCATTTTACATCACATGCAGTAATGTGCGCAGCCAGAATAATTTAGTTTTAAATACTGATTCCAAAAATATATTGTACTAGCTTTTCCCGCGGCTCTGCCCACATTAAAAAGTTTTTCCGGGATTAAAGTCCCGGTTTATATTTTCCCGGGATAAAAAGTAGCCTATGTGTTAATCCAGGACATGATCTACCCGTGTGCCAAATTTCATCAAAATCCGTTCAGTAGTTTTTGCGTGAAAGAGTAACAAACATCCTTACATCCAGACATCCATACATCCAGACATCCATACATCCATACATACTTACAAACTTTCGCCTTTATAATATTAGTAAGATTTTCATGGCGGAGGATTTCTTCGTCCGATTTATCACCGAATAAGTATCCCAAGCGATGTAATAAAGATAAAAATAGTTGACAATATAGGTGTCGACAGTGAACTTTGTCGCATTAACCTACTGAACTGCCACACACCCCAATGAAAAGATGCGTAATTGATTGCATCGGGGTGAGCTCATTTGACTGATTGCATAGAGCTCCAAATTGCGTATTTAACGTATGGGAAGACCCCTTGCGAACCGTTGCCAATTTAGACTGGCGCCCTCTGCGACCGGGATCTTCTCCGGCACATGTTTGTATTGCGTTTCTATTAATTTATAGAGAAATTAATTTTATCGCGATTAAATATCTTTCTAAATTGCAACATTTAATTCATTTACATCACAGTTGAAATGGATGATTTGTATCATCTGTTCCAATTGTTTGTAAGATAAATTATATTAGTTTTGTTTATAATATCACTTGTAAATTTAATTGTGGTCGCGGGCTTTTATGGTTGGAACTAGTTGGTTATTCGTTTCTCTATTTTGACCGTATGATAATAAAAAATAGGTAAGTAAGGTATTCACTCCTTTTGTAGCCAAAAAAAATGCAAAATTTATTGGTCACATCAATTTATACGCAAACAACGCCAAAGAGACTTAGAAACATATGTAATAACGGTGTGATAAGAAATATCAGAACTCCCATTGAGTCTCGCCAAGGTAAAAACTGATTCAGATTAGAACGATTATAAGTGGAACAGTGTTGCAAAACTGACGATCCGTAAATGGCCATTCCCCGCATTATCACCGTGCAAATATACCGCCCTGAGCAGATTAGATAAATTACAGAAAATCAAGCGACGTGGGACGCCAAACCGAAAATGATGCCAACCGAGTTTTAATTACATGCGTTCGTGCAAATTATACACCATTAATCTCCAAGAAAAATAATCAGCGGCATCATAATTCATAACGTTTTTTAAACCGCCGAGGTCGTCCAATGTGACTATCGTGGTTATTCATAACTGTTGCTGTATTCGACAATTAGTTGATATTTCAACGGAATTATGGTAGTGACAAATGTATGCGCATAATTTGGTGAAAACTGTCCGATTTGCAGGAAGCGCGAGCGTTTCGCGGATCGTTCGTTGTCTATTCTATGCAGATCTAAATTTAGTGGGCAATCGCTTGTTTAATAATATATGCCGCAGCGAGCACTCGCCGTAATCTATTTACATTCGGACTGGACTGATCCAGTTCGGCAAATAGCGAAGTTTAGTCTTGCCCTCCATTATTGTCCGCTAATCAAAGACAACATAAATTGCGGTAATACGAGACGCTAAACAACGCTGATAAATGGTAATGGCGGGGAGGGGGGAGGAGAACTATTCGTGCATCAAAACCCGAACCACAATTTCGTCTTCAACGTTAGAACTTGAATTATTTAGGTAATTATATTGATGGGTAATAGAGTTTCTTTCTTTCATGTTAGAGTTCGAAATTCGACTATGAAATCATATTCTTAAATTTAGGAAGCGATAGATAGCTACTAGAGATGCTACGAGTGCACCTACATTTTGCCGTACTTACTTCAGTGCAAGAATGAGATTAAGGGCGAACCTGTTGCCATATCAAGTGCTAATTGAAATCCTGGATAAATCACTTGTGTGATTTCCATTAATTCGATAACCCGGCATAGGAATTGACCTTAGGCCCTTATTTGTTTTTTAGAATACGTAGTAAGCACGCTTTTGTAGCTAAATAGTAGGTACTTTAGTAATAGTTTACCAGAGTACTACTTAGCGAAAACAAATACTCCTTAGCTGTTCTAGATTTGGAAAACTTGGAATGATAGTTATTTTTTTTTATTATAGTTAAAGGACGAGACAAGCATGCCGTTCACCTGATGGTAAGTGATACGACCGCCCATAAACAGTAGTAGCGCCGTACATAACTGTGAATTACAATGTAGGTACTGCGTAGTAGTCCACTGCGCTTGTCACCCTGACACCTGAAAGTGGTACCTGTAATATATGTTTTTGAAATAAATAAATAAAATAAAAAAAAAACACATAAGATGTTAAGCTTCATAGGTCCCAGTAATTACCCTGGCTACAATGTTCTTCAACGGAGAACACAACAGTGTATGCACACTGCTGCTTAGCGGTAGAAATAGATATTGCTGTGGTACGTACCCAGATGGCCCCTCGCATATGGGAGACCTACCACCAATAGTACATACAGTTGTTCATTTTTAATCTTTGCACACTGAAGTCCAGAGATCTCATTACAATTTCAAGGTTAAATAAGCACTCTACGTTGGCCACAATGCTGCGGCGTATATAATATCAAGCATTAATCGTAAATCGTCGTCAGGATGCCTACTAAAAATTGTAGACATAAAAATGGAAATTTAGGTATTTCACAAGCAAAAACGAGTCATTGGATTTAAGTTTTATTGTTATTTTAGAATAATAAATGTTCATATTATTCTTTTAAAATAATAATTATAAAACAAAATAATTAATTTCGCGACGTATTTTATGTGAAGGAATATTTTTTTGTTATTTAAAGGACCTTTGTCTTATCACATAACTATGAATAACTAAAAATTCCTGTCAATAGGTCACGGATATCGTCAGTCATCGACACACTAACAGATGGCTCATTGTTTTAAGAAATAGAGATAAGCCATGCTTTTACGTAAATAATGCTGTGGGACACGACAAAGGCATAGCCATGGGTTTACGTAAATAATGCTGTGGGACACGACAAAGGCATAGGAAAAAATTATAAAACTCCTAATGTTGGGGAAATATATTTCTTCACCGAACATAAATAAAATGAAATATGTTGAAATCAGTTTATTTTCTAGCACTCGTTGTTAGTCGTAAATTTATTCCGAGAAAATATGACAGGTTTCATAGCAAGATACATTAATTCATATTTATTAGATAACTGGAATGATTCAGCGTGCGGTGGAACATAAACACCAGCATTGTCTTCATCATTATAAAATTAATAACAACAATGACGCAGTGTAACGAATAAATCAAATTACATCGCCCACTACGTGGGGAACAATGAAACAAAATATAACGTTTAAGTAACAATTAATACAAGACAATGTGGTGGGAAGAAGCGGCGCAAAACTGAGAAGTTCACGGATCCTCATCAATCAGCGATCACGAGCCATCCCCCGACTTTACTCGTTACACATAATTAATCACTGAATATAATTAAAATTCCCGATGACAAGGCGCGATCACCGCCGCATTCGGCCGAGGGGAGAGATCGCGAAAAAATATCGGCCAACTCAAAACTGTTGTGACAGACTTGTATAACCCTTTACAAGGTAATTGACGGATATTTTAAGTTTTGAAAAGTCTAATTAATCATTTAGTTATGTCTTGAGATACAAAAAACAGTGGACATGTTCTTTAACGTTTACATTCAACGGCATCGTTACCATAAACCGGTCGCGAGACGCATAAAGCACAAAAGCAATGCATATATGAAGGTTATTTCATTTTTCAATTGGATTTAATCCTGTCCGGACGATTGACCTTTTAAAACGGTTATCCGGTTAAATTGCTTTGCTAATTACATAGTTATTCTATTGGAATTGTAACTTTTCGGGTTATGACGTCGTGACAAGGTTACGGTAATGAGTCTAAAGATAATGTTAGATTTGAGGCGCCTCGCCGGCGTCTGCTGTGGTGTAATTACCTAGTGACTCAGCAGTGCTTTGTTCACCCTGCATAGGATCCGCGAACAAACTTGTTTTAATTAATTTCGTGTCTCGAACAAGCCTTCAGCTGATTGTTATCTACTTAGTTGGTGTTAGCGCTCCGGACGCCCGATAATGAAGCAACAAATCGTTCTAAAGTTATGATTTGATAGTGTAGTGGATACAGCGCTCTCTTGTGTTCTGTTTGCTCCTTTTCCTTGTTAATTAATTTTCCAGGAAACTGTGTTCCAGCGTTATCATATTAAATCTTAACAACAGACATCTAACCGGTCTCATGTCAAACCATCTAAAATATTATATTACTATAAAAGAGTCATGTATATTTAGCTATTTTGAAGTAGGAAGATAAACAGAAAGTGTGGTTTTATTGCCACACGCATTGAATTTTGGTAAAATATAAAATGGAATAGGTAATTTGTAACTTCACTATATGTGTAGAAGCTTTTTATAAATCTTAAGTGAAACCATTACATATTTTCAATTTAAATGCAAATTAGTTTCTGCGCAAAAGAAAACACAAAAACTATGTGATTTAATAACATTTCTTTTCATTTAAAACGCACTGTCTAATAACGTAAACCCTCCAAAAACAATTTGGTTGAACTCTACCTACCTTGACTATAACCCCTACAAACAATTACATCCTTGACAATTTGTACAATAATTTCATAATTCTAAATCATAATATCCCCGTCAGTGATAAAATATATAAAACATTCAGTATAATTTATGTATATTATATATTTCATTTAGATTTACTAGATACGGGCGCCGTAGTTTCTCTTTCATTATTTTATATCTCCTAGGTCGATGTTGTTTGCCGCGCCGATCACCATGGCAACCCGTGAAATATGGGTTTCGTCTTTTCTACGTTTATTGCCGTTATTAGCTAAGGATAACTATTAATTTCAGCTATAACAATAGTAACTTGTGAAATACGAATGCCATTCTGTTTTGGCTTTAATAATAGTATGGTTATGGTTACATACCTACTTGATTGCATATATAAATTATTGTAGCTTGAATGTTCATGCGTAGTTTTGATATAAGTAATTCTTTTGTTTACACAGAATGTAAGTCATTAGGTATGAATATTGTCTTAAATGGATGCCAAATGTTGGGGACCACACACGGTTCTTTAAGATTTATTGGTCCTGTACGTGATAAGTGGCGAAACTGCCTCTTGAACGTTTGAAATATGTGAAAGTTGACATTTTACATGATTCGTAGAGACTAGATTCTCCATGCGTCGGTCATAAGTGGTTTTTTAATTATTCAGATGATCTTTAAATTTTTCGACTGAGATCGAATTAATAACAAAAGGTATTTATTATTGTAACTGTAAATTTAAATGGTATTTTAAAAGCAGCATTAAAAGAAAAGCTTATCGTATAATCACCAAAACATAATACGAGGGATAAACAAATCAAGAACTCGTATATTGTACGCCGTAACATCTCATTATTTTTTGATTAAGTCTTTAAAACCACCGAGTTAATTAAACAAACACATGAGACTCAAAATCAAGATTAATTACGTCTTCTTATTAAAATACCATAAAAAGACGGCCCTCAAAACAATAATTAGTACCAATTACAACACAAAATTCTCTCTACAATCAAATAGGATGACTGGCACTACTTGAGTGGCCGCACGCAGAGAGAAATTAAGGATGTACTCCATCTCTTTCTAAACCTATGAATCGTATATGTTCGTCCTTTTCCTATGGTTTCAAGTTTTCAAAGATTGACATCCGAAACTGTCAATGCAATGGAATGAGTCATTTCGATCTTGATGGATTAAGTAATTTAAAACGGGCCCATATAAACTATGTTGGCATATCTATACGACGCTTTAAATCTTATTTTTTATTATAATCTAATCATTTTTATGGCCAGTTAAATGTCGAGCAAATGTAAAAGTCCCTAATTCAATATAACGGATAAGCCATTTCACTTAAAGGAATATTGATTTAAAATACATAAATCTATTTTGTTGTGTATTTTAACATGATATCAGTTCCATTTAGTTTACGTCTTGTTCCCTAGAGTTTTTATGTTATTTGTAATTCTTTTTGGGATTCTATAATAAAGCTGGGACTTTTTATAGTTTTATGTCTCACCATATCCGTTCGTATGTCAGCCGAACTAATTACATTACTACATTGACGGTCAATGCTTTTGCATCTTTAGATAATTAAAAATTAATCATAGCCGCTACAACTATTTTTAGTAGGGCTTTATATTTCTTTATGCAGAGTGCCTACTATTAAATCTAAAGGACATGTTCAAAAACGGTCTTAAAATTATAACCAAGATAATTTTTATATATTTGGATAGTACTCCCAAAAACTAGGCCTTGCAATAAATCGTATAATTTTAAAGTCGTCCAATTTTGAAATTTACGTGATTTTATTTTGCTTAAAAACTACACGTAATATGAACGTTTTTTAAAAGTTATGTATAAATGGAGGGGTCTAAAATGTCTTTAATGGATCCAAGTTCCATATTTATACACGTTTAATATCCATAAAGTTTGAGCCTGGTCAGATTTTGAGGTCCAGCACCCATACAAGACGCGGGCATCTCCTTGAAAGTAGGTAAACAGAAAAAAAAAATAGATCCCATATAATGTACATATCGTCAAGAACGAAATTTAAAATAATTGTACAGTTCATTACCAAATTGTTTCCAGAAAGATCGGTCTAGACTCAAAATAGCCATTAATTCACCTCAGCTACTCCCTCTCATTACCATTAATCATATAAGTTTATTTAAACATGTTGCTTACTGCACCGGTTATGACAAAATCTACTCAACAAATTACGAATCAAATCACTGCCTGACTATAACTAGAATTTCACTCGTAGTTATGATTTTTTCCATCAGACAAAGTACCTCTGTTTGCTAGCATATTTGTATGACAACCAACAAAAGATCAACAAAAGCTATAAATCTTGAACTTGGATTACTACAGATACAAAACTAGTAAAATGTCAAACAAGACATTTCTAAGATCTTGAGATTAAGCAGACACGATGTCTGGTATAAAGGGAGGAAGGCTCTAAGAGATCCGACGTCAATGGCGAAAGTGTTAACGAACAAATCACGTCGTCATTCATGCATGAACATTTAGTACGCATTCATTTGGACCACCTTCTAACGCACCTATACACAAACAAAAAGGTGCGGTTCCAACTATCATATCAGGATAAATATTAGTATTTGCTTTAAGCGTAGGTGTTGTACATGGAAACCATTGAAAACAATTCTAAAAAACAGTACAGACACTAGTTAAATATATTTCATTAGCAGTATGTACTTTTATATTTCATTTTATTTAGACGTATTTAAAATAAATCGCGTGATACCATTTTAAATGGCTTACAAAACTATAATATAATTTTGAGCCTTCACACAAAGGACATGTCCAAAACGAGCCTGAAATTCTAACGAAGACAGTTCAAATATATTTGGATAGAACTCCTTAAAACTAACCTTATACAATAAATCGTTTAATTTTAAAGACCTCCAATTTTGAGGTTTATGTAATTGTATTTTGCTTAAAAACTACCTTTAATGTGAACGTTTTAAAAAACGTTAGGAATGAATGGAGGGGTCCTAAGATACTATTTAATGGATCCAGGATCCATATTTTACCCATTAATATTCCTAAAGTTTGAGCCTGGTTAGATTTTGAGGCCCAGCATCCATACAAAAAAAATGATTAAAAACAAAAAACCCGACTGCGTCAATATCCGCCATCTTTATTAAATTCATTGAAGAACTGAAAAGGTAGAAAAAGATTTTATTTTGAATATTTTATTTTGTTTTTGAATTATCTTAGTTGACAGTGTTCACAAACGCTGTCGGAGGCATAACACGCTCACTTCTCATAATTTGGTTGGTGATATAAGTAGAGCAACAAAATATCGCAGTGAGCAGATCGGGTAAAAAGCGGACATCTCCTTTTCACAAGAGCTTTTTTATAAACAAACACGTCCTTTCATAATAGGAGCTTGTTCTCAAATTCTTCAAACATCATTACTATCCGTTACCAGAGTCCCTCTTACCTACAAAACAAATAAACTGCGGTTGACTGTTTATTTTTGTATCGCAGCCGAATCACTTGTTCCTAGAACGTGGGCAACAACGGTAATCATTTGGTAAATATGCTTACAAAATATTCAATAATGGACAGGTTATCATATACTTTTACATATAGGCTAAGAGTTAGGATTCTGGTTGATTGGGAAAGGTAACACCCTACAATTGTATTGTGTTCTTAGACATTTGTATGTGAAAGAGAACATTATCATGATATTCTGCGATCGAGTTCAACTTGTACAAAAGTTCATTGATCGCAATAATTTTATACCCGCGAAACACGAATTATTCGCGTAAAGTAAGAATATTACAAATAGGTACTTAGTACTTATTAAAGAAGTGAAAACTTCGTACAACTGGAATCTCAAAAACGGTTTAAATATCTATAAAAACATTCTATATATGCATATTCTGATTCAAAATACAAAGTATGCATTTAAAGGATATTAAAAAAAATGATTCTGCTGATTTTAAATTTAATTAAAGTTATCATTTGCTCACAAATAGACAGCACGTTACATCAAATTAAAAACCATTCATCAATCAATTACCATTGGGAAATGTATGCGGCATTAACTTTGCATTATAGTTACAATATCGTATTGAGAATATGCACAACTATGTGAGAGGTTCGTTTCCGCCAGAATAAGTAGGTAGCTATAACCTGTAATCGAAACCGGTTTACTCAATGTGGACTTACGGACCGGGGAGAGGGCCTGCGCGATATGAAGCAGGTGTTCCACTGTTAGCCCGCGACCTCAATGAGAATTCCATCTCGAGCCTTAAATAGTTCCCTTAGATTTACCCTGTTTTACCACAGCTGACACCGGAATGTGTCGATAATGCTTGTTGAGTGAAGCTTGCAACTTTTATAAACTTTTCGACCAATCATTCCGACATCAAGTACGAGAATTTGAAGATGGGGTGGCGTGTGTAACGCTTGTTTAATAATTTAGCAGACCGGCTCCCTAGTCCTCCGTTTCTGAATATTGAATGCAATAATAATATAGCGTACGTTTATTCAATACATAGGTATGTACTAAACATTTTGAATATGGGGGTGCGAGTTTCAGGTACCGTTATTGATACCGCTCCGGTAATCTTCTTATCTTAACAATCGAGACTCATCGTTAAAATATCCCTCAGAATAAAATACTTTTATAACAGACATGGGAACGCACACCTGTCGCTCCCCGTATTTCAGAATAGAGTCTGTTAAGAGAATTAAATCAGTTTGTTAATAACAGAAACATGGTACGCCACAAAAATATATTAATGTTTTCCCAAAATTTATTTTGACGGCTGATTTTATGTCTTATTTATCTCATTATTGTCGAGATAATAGAACTTTCGAATATTCCAAGGCATCAACCTGTTATACTGAGCCTTTATTTGCATAAGCGAGTTGTTTAGTTGCTCTTTAAATGTACTGAACTAATGTGTAGGTAGACTCGAGCGGAACTGGTTATCTTATTTCACTAATTCACATTCATGTAATTTTTGAACGAAAATTCTTAGTTTGAGTGAAACAGTCGATGCGTGTTACATTAACAGAAGTCAGTGGCCGCTATATAATATTTAAATTTAGCCACGTATGTTTAGATTTAATTAAGTCTCGAAAACGATTATGATATGAACATTTGTTAATAATCGTGCCGTAGAAGTTTGGTTGTGTGCATGAGGGTGCAGTAGAATGCGTTTAATTCGTTAATAAATCAGGCTGTGGGGGAGGTAGGGGTTCATTAGACTGATCGCCCGCGGCCTTCCGGGGAGTCCAGCCCGCCACCATCCTTGTGATGCATTTAATTTAGCGAGGGCAATGGATGATGGATACGACGCACGCCTAATTCGATTTGCCTGTCAATGCATTTGTCATGTCCTTTGGAGAGCCTATCTGTCATATTGGATAAAAGCTCTTTAAAGCTTTTGGATGTACATGTGTTCATATATAAAATAGAATCAATACGATTGGGTGATAGAATTCGTTTTGAAAATAAAGAATGAATCCTTGTCTTTATTGCTTCTCGTCTGATAAGTATGTTTTATGTTTCATTAAAAGCTTAGAGTATAATGACGATGAACATTATGACTTATAAAAATGTAAATGACAGTCTTAGTTAAAATAAGTAATTAATTGGTTCTCTTAAGTTGAGCTTATCGCCGGCATAAATTAAGGTAGATTCGCCCGGTGCCGCGTCCACGCACGTAGTGAAACTTTTAATTGCATTGAGCTCTATCACTGTCGTCAGCGGGGCGGGGAGCGCTGAGCTAACACCCGCGCAGATTTGTGCACCTATTTATCGAGACACGGGCCATGAGAGGTTTTAACATTAAACTTTTTATATTTTGTAATTCAATTCATAATATATTTATAGCATTGAATGACGAGGCGAGCATGGCGTTCGTCTGAGGGTAAGCGATACGACCATCCAGAACCTTCATTTACAAAGTACTGTGTGGTATTCCATTGCACTCGTCATCCTGAGCCATAAGATGTTAAGTCTCATTATGTCCTGTAGTTACACTGGCTACAATGCCCTTCAAACCGAAACACAACAGTGCATGCATACTGCTGATTGGTGGTAGAAATAAACATTGCCGTGGTACCCACCCAGACGGACTCTTACATATGAGGGTCCTACCACCAGTCAAATAATGGTATTAGGAAAATTGGTATGGTTATTTTTTCCTTGTATCAAATTTCGCTATTGTTGCACTTTAGAGAAAGAAGTACGTGGTTAACGATTTAAAATAAAATTGCTTGAATGTTATAAAAGAGAGTGAAGCGGCTATAGGCTAGTTGGGAGTGGCACGGACTGCCGAAAATGTCCGCAGATTCAGAACACAAGGGCACGCACCTATGACTTTTCTAAAAAGTTATGTG
The DNA here is from genome assembly GCA_949316025.1 of Lapara coniferarum. Lineage (NCBI taxonomy): Eukaryota > Metazoa > Arthropoda > Insecta > Lepidoptera > Sphingidae > Lapara > Lapara coniferarum. The sequence continues at coordinate 15,845,406 of OX438926.1, read as the reverse complement.
TGTATTCTTTGTGAATTATCGCTTGCTTTAGGTTAAAGGAAAACATCGTGAGGCAACCTGCATACCTGAGAAGTTCTCTATAAGAATTTCGAAGGTATATGAAGTCTGCCAACCTGCAAATAGGCCAGCGTGGTGGACTAAGGTCTAACCCCTCTCAATAGTAGAGGAGGCCTGTGCTCAGGAGTGGGCAGTCTTTAATACAGGGCTGGTATGGTGGTAGTGATTATAAAAGTCTGAATGAGGAAAAATATTTATTCCCGAACATTCCTTGCTTTAGCAGATACTTGTTCAATATCAAATGACGGGTTAAATTTAAATGTAATAAGTATTAACTATCAGCGAAAATTTATTTAGCATTTCACAACAGAGCGCGAAATGAATAATGGATTAATTAGAATTTTTAAATTAAAATTGTCACCGTGTATCCGGTGGGTGGCGACCATAAACTTAATACAATGGAAGCCAGTACCGGACGAGAGGACTCATTAATTTAGATGATTGTACAATTATCTAAATATAAAGGGGCGAGACGCCCACGCGGGGCAGGGGGCGGGGGCACTCCAGCCCGAAAAGGAGGGAGGGGTGCGGGCACTCGTTTTTAATTAAACCAACGATGAAATGAAGTGGTCCGTATAATATTGCTTAGACATGTTTTAAATTAATTTCAACCCGTCTTATTACGAATGATTTGATAAAATAATTTGCTAACGGTACTAGTCTCATAAATCCGAAACTCTTTTTACTCATAGGTAAATTAATCTACCTAAGACATGACTCATATGAATGTCCGAGTACTAAAACGATTGTATGTAAGGTAGAAATTGGCCTAAGCGCTGCGCGGGTTCGGGCCCCATGTACTCGGATGGTCTTGTCGTACCTACGCAAGGGTTTTCGCTTCTCCTCTTTATTTGTTTTTCGTTAAGCTTTAATTAAAAGTAGGTTTATTTTAAAGAAAATTGATGTTCAAAGTAAATAAATCCTTGATTGTTTCATTATCTCTTAGTAATTGAGTTTCACCTAATGGAATAATAATTAGTGCTGCGCTCATGAGCTGTTTATAAATTAATTACTTGAAAATAATGCTGACGACTTGTATGAGACGTATTTAGGGCCTAATTGATGTGTTCAAACATTGCAAGTGTCTGTAAGTTTGGATGATGTCCAATATTGTTAAAATTCACACTTTTAAGAGCATCACATATTTCAGAAATCATGTCTGCTCTATTTTTGTATTGTATATCTAAATGTTTTATTACCTATTAGCTATGTTCAAACAAGTTTAGCGGGACACGTCGTTAAATTACACACAATCTACCTGCTGTACATCAGTTAAGACGCGCGGCTCAAACTTTCAAAAATTAAAAACCTTCACCGGAGGGGCGGTATGTATGTCCAATGTTAAATGACTCGGATGCGTCTACTACAGTGCTTTATAATATTTTGCTGAGCATTTTTAAGTTTGTAAACAAAGTGGAGGAAACGGCGCACGTGGTCTCCCATCAAAACTTATATCTAATGCGTCCCACTGTAAGTATTGCAAAGTTCCGAGCTGACGATGTGACTCAACACTAATTATCACATTGTTTCCTCATGTCATACATTAGGTGATGCAGTGTGTTTACTAACATACTGCATTGCAGCTCGGTGCTGAAAACGTTCGATACTCCGACACTAACCATCATACTCTTTGGAATAGTTACCTAAAGGCTTTGTCCTTTGGGGCCTGTTAGCCGCGCGTCCAGGCTTGATGCCACGAAGGGACCGCCGGTCTCCGGACCGGCGCGATGCACCAAACAAAAAAACTTAACAATAACAAAAAAAACACAACCAACGTATAAACGGCAGAGTCGCACGCCGAGTGCAATCTCTTTGACGTCGAGTTCGACCGAATAAAATGCTGAACACATAAAACTTCCTTATGGAAACTTTGAAACAAAACTGTATAGACAACTTCGAAAAAAGTAGTTGTGTTTGTGGGGATCGACGACACTTCCCCGTACGGCGTTTCGATCGCGACTGAGCCACGCGGTCGGGCGCGGGGCAGCGGAGGGGGGCGGGCCGGGCGCAGGGGGCGCTGGCCCCTCACCTCCGCGGTATTATTTGATTAATTCGCCTCCCCCTTGTATACTCGGTGAGTCGTTACGGGGACGGCGACGTTAAGTTTTTAAATTTCAGTGAGAGCCGCAACCTTCACCTACTCCTTAATACTTTAATTGAATTAATTAAGATCGACGGGCGCCAACAAAGATTAGACGTTAATAAGCAAACCCTGAAGTATCCGTCTTGTTGGTGGTTAATTACGAGCCGACTGCGGGTTGCGGTGTGCGGTGCCTATTCCTGGTGCCTACGCGCGGCTCAGGGCGCTCTGCACTGGCGCGACTGTACCTACGCGCACAGAAAAAATATCACAACTTGAAATAATGAGTATTACCTACCGAGAAACGTAAGACCCGCTAATTGGAGTACATTTGCATACTGAAGTAAAATAAAGTCTGAGTGAGTTATTTCGACGATGTCAGATGGAAGGCGACCGGCCGCTGATGTATAACCCCAGTGGGTTTGTTATAAATGAAATAAACGTGATACCTTTATTGCTCACAGATTACGGTACTTAATTGCAAACGAAAATAAACTATTGTATGAAACAAAATATGTACTGATGTGTCATGTATTGTCACAAACTTCTGTAGTTGGGGAAAAGGTATTACCGTAAAACAAAATGAAGTGTCGTTTCAGAAAAATTATAAATAATTTATTCGTACTAATATGTATTAATGTTCAAATGGCAATTTATGCATAGGTACACAACGTATAAGTGAGGGAACGTGCACGAACTATAGGGGGCAGCACAAAATCGACACAAGAGCCACATGTGGATAAAAAAGGAACTTCTCAAAGCTATAATATATTTTTACTAGCTTTTGCCCGCGGCTCCGCCCGCGTTAAAAAGTTTTTCCGGGACAAAAGTCCCGCTTCATGTTTTCCCGGGATAAAAAGTAGCTTATGTGTCAATCCAGGACATGATGTACCCGTGTGCCAAATTTCATTGAAATCCGTTCAGTAGTTTTTGCGTGAAAGAGGAACAAACATCCATACATCCAAACATCCATACATTCTTACAAACTTTCGCCTTTATAATATTAGTAGGATTATTGAAGCAAAATTAGGAGGTTATGTTCCCTTATTTACAGATTTGTTTGTATTAAATATTATGTTCAAAACATCTTTATTTTTATAAATTACGTAAATATTTCTAAATGCTTTTCGAACTCATAATTATGTATGTTATATACAGCTTTTATTATTTTTGTCGATTTTCACATAACCATGAAATGTAAGTACAGTCAGCCACATAAGTAGCTGATCAAATTAAAAATTTCAAATACCTCCACGCGTTAAGTTTAACTAAAACATTTTTTTATTCTTTGTGGGAAGTAAATTTAATCGCCTATATTTTATTTTTGTGAAGAGAAAACAAAAATTGGTAAGAACACGAAAGTATAGACGCGATTTGTAGTTTTGTATTTGTTCAGCTACTTATGTAGTTGACTGTACTTAGGCACTATTCTTGGGAACATGGTAGAATTTCACACCATTTGATTTGTTTATTTTTATTTTTGGGGCATCCAGATACACAGCAATACATTATCAACAAATTAAATGTTGTTTTTCATTCCTTTAACATGAATATTTTACGTCAATGCCAAGTCAGAAAAGAGTCAGATTGCGCCACCAGATGGCAGAGCTTACGACATGCAGATTCCCTAAAGTAAACTAAGCTTTAAACTACTCGACAAAACTTTATATACATATTATACATGCATACTTAAATATCAAGCATTACCTTACTATAAGTCACCGTTATCAAGTTACTTAAAATGACCATAAAAAAGGGAGATCAATGATCACTATAAGAATAAGTTCAAGACTTTCAACTGAAGCAAAAAACGTACGTATAAGTTGCATTTTCGTTTTAAATTGAGATTTTAAAAGATACGGTCCTACTAAGTTTTAGTTAGTCGGCCTAAAATTCTCGGCTTTAATATTCAATTTAAAGTCACAAGTCACAACTCTTTCCTAAGCCAATGTTTACTGCCGCGTACTTATTTGTTTCTTTAATTTTCTGCTAAAACTTACCATAAACGTAGCTTACGTAGCTATTGAATGTGTCGGAAAGTTCCAAATCTAGCTGGTTTGCCACAGAAGAATTATGCATTTTTGCCAAAATGAAACTTTGCATAATAATGTTTGTGATAAAAAAAATTGTCACTACCCGGTTGCTATGAGTCCAACTGACTAACAAAGTTTCCTCAAACACTAAACTAAAATACATATTCATTCCAAATGTGATTCCTTTCATTTTATGATTCATTTCCAATTTCGTCACAAGAGCTATGATAATTATGTTTTAAATTGTTAATCTAAAATCTTTTGTCGGCCATTGTTTTCGGTGCATTTGAACAGGAAATCTCTCATGAAATTACAAGAAAAAGGTGGGTCCGTTTTCGATCTAATTCAATAATCCTGTGATGAGGCATTATCCAGCTAATTGGATTTGGTTCGATCGATCATGGATCGTGCGTGGGCGGCCTGCGCCAGCGCACAATATGCGCCGATACTTTATTACTAAATGGTTTTTAATTGTACTTAAACTGTGTAATGTGCAATAATTTTTGCGCATAATGAGTTTATTATACCTTATTAATATCTTTGTTGCCTGACATTTAATTACTACAAAAAGACTTGCTGTATATTTGTTTGTATGATATATCATACCTGAAGTATTTAATACACTGATCAATAGTTCAGATATATAGGTTATTTATTAGACATACGAACAACATTGAGTTTCTTAGCCACTCGTGCCCATAAAAAATATTGTAAACCTAGCGCATTTATCAAAAATCTCCGAGCTGACCGCCCATAAAATATTGAACGCAATATTTAAAATTGATTACATAAACAGATATTCCTGACGTCCGTAGTTTTCGTGGTACGTGGATAATATCTTTATGAGAACGCGGAGTTAGCTTCGCTTCGAAATTAATCTTTGTTTAAAGTTAATGGGCCTTATTAATCATGGGCATTATGTCTAGATGGATATAATGTGGTAATCGATGAGTCAGACTCGAAAGATATCGAGGCTTTTATTACGAAAACAAATGTACCGTTACACAACCTGTTCTATTAGATGCATTGCATTGATAAAATACAACCGATTGTGCACTTTATTGCGTTGGATAAAGGTTTATTAACAACAGTTGTTAGATCAAACAGGGACAGATTAGTCAGAGGGACAGGTGAACGCGTTACTAATGTTATAGTTCTTAATTAGTGCAGTGAACGCACCTTTCATTCAGGAAGTTTATAATTTGATAGACTGTTGACGCTCATTATCCTAATTTTATAACAGACATTGTAACACATTATTTTGTTATCGTTATTTTTAATAATTTTATGCATCTGTTTAAGTTTTATATACGGTTTTGGTTTAGCTCGTCTCGAGCGAAGTTATTCCCGACTTTTAATTATTTGTGTGTTAACTACTTTGTGGTACTTCGACATATTACAGGCCATCGTAACATAATCGTACTAATATATTAAATGAGAAAGTTTGTAAGAATGTATGTATGGATGTTTGTTACTCTTTCACTAAACTAAAAAACTAAGCTACTGAAGGGTTTTCGATGAAATTTGGCACACGGGTAGACCATGTCCTGGATTAACACATAAGCTACTTTTATCTCGCGAAAATACAAAGTGGGACTTTTATCCCGGAAAAAAAATTTACGTGGGTGGAGCCGCGGGCAAAAGCTAGTTAAGAGTTAGAAAGTAATTTAGTTACCTACTGCAAAAACACAATACATATCTGAAAACAATTTTGTAAGAACATCAAAGAAGATCTCGGCACACTAAATACAGGGAATTTATACGTGATTCCAAAATTAGTCTATTGTGCCTTTACCGAGTTGAAGCGGTGGTAACAGCAAAACAAGGGTACAATTAAGGCGGCGGCACACTGCATCGTTGCATTGCATTTAAGGGCGAGCTTTGGAGCCGCCGTGTCGGTCACAATGCGCCAAATGACGGCCGCCGGTACGCAAATGAAGAATATTGTCGGACCCCGTGAATGCTCCTTAATGACGCACCAGACACCCCGTGTGCTGAAGTTGTCACCCACACGACATTTGCACGCGATTGTTGACTGTTAATTATTGGGTCATTGTCACAAAGTACCCGGGCTCGTGTGACTCGAAAATATTGTTCGAGTTTTGTCGAGCGATGAATGGGTTATGTTGCGTTCAATAAACTTTAACATTAGGTGTGTTTTTTAGTGGCGTTACGTGATTGGCCGCCGTCTGGCTTCAACATCATCATAAGATGAGAGATCTAAATCGCTGGGATTTCAGTTATTTTGATTTTATTTTATATGGATTATGTGATCCGAATTAAATATAAATAAATAATTAAAAATAAGCGCTAATTTCTGTTTTTTTTTTAAATTAAATGCTCGAAATTAAGCAATGCTCGAATTTTATAGTCATTGGAATATGTGCTTCAGCTTTCACAAGCATGTGTTTTTTAATATTAGCGTACGGTACATCGACGAGCTTTCACCGTCTGAGGCACCGAGGTACTCTCCTTTTTTACTTTTTTTAATAAATTTTGCACTGCTTTTCAATTTATGCCTCTTTACATTGTGTTATTTTATTTTTCCTTTCAAGAATCAGATTTATTAAAAGAAACATAATTGAAAGCTTTAGAAAAATATCAAGTAAATTATTGGAAAATAAGTAGTTTGTTTTAACAGTAACGTATGACACAACAAATCAAATGTAATGATGTCTTAATATTCGCATTTCTCAACAGCTGGAATGCTTTAATGCTTGGATATCATCCGAAGCGTAATACAGTCGAAGTTATTGCTAGTTGTAAACCCTGTGCGGGACAAATTATGGTCGTAATGCATTATGAGGGCACTAAATGTCAAGATGGTGAAGTTTGCCAGATCTTGGCTCAGCAACGCCCACATACAAAAAAACTATTCATAGAAATTAAGTTTTTTAATTTTCGTAAATGATTAATTGATTTGGGTCGAATATCGAATTAATTCCGAGTCGTCATTAAATTATAAATTAAAGTTTTGATTACTTTAAATTTTATCCAAGTTTGCCTGCCTGTCTGTTTTACTGCCTCAGTGGCGTAGTTGTATTACGGTACGGCTGCAATGCTGAGGTCTTGGGTCCGATCGCCGGGCCGGGCAATGTGATTTTGAATTTTTTCTAATCCGTATCAACCCGGTGTCTGGAATTTGTATATAATTGTCCGATATGGCGATTGGCTCGCCCCCTATCACATCATGGGACGGAATATGCGAGGCGGAACGTGGGTGCACTAGTTGCTCCTCTGCCTACCCTTTCGTGGATAAAAAGCGTGAGTGTCTGTGTGTTATCCAAGTTTGAAAACAGGGTTATTAAACATACTTAATATTTATTTCGCCACGTGCTTTTGAATTTTATGAATTGAAATAATGCCAAATTTAACTCGGACAAAGTGATTCTTAGGAATTGATTCTCCTTTAATACGCCACGTTAACTCGCGACCAACCGGGACACGTGCCAAATGCCCTCAAAATAGGTACACATAACTATTATTCAAACAACATTTTTCCCGTTTAATTATTTTATAGTCTCATGGTTTCATTTTTAAAAGCTTTATAGCAATAAACATAACAGTTTATTTTCGTACCAGTCACTTTAATTCACAAACCACTTTAATTTAATGTTAGTGTGTTTTAGTGGATAAATTCCTTAGATTATGCGTATAGTTAATAGAATATTCACATCTAGAAATGTGATCATGTTACCAACACGTATTGTGATTTATTGTGCGAGATTGACCCGGACCTTAGCGAGCAAATTACCTTTACAAAGGAAGCGATGACGGGACCTACGAAACGTTTGACCTTACGATACACTGACATATGGACCCTGAGGGCAAATTACTGACTACCAAGTTGATTTATCGACAACTAAAACTATATAAACACTGCTTATGGGTATATTCGCGGAATATACACAAGTTTACTTGTGTAATATACCAATACTGTTGTAATATGTGCATCTTGAGTTTTAACTGTTGTGTTCGCTTGTTATGCCTCTCTTGCCTCATAAATTAGAACGTCGTAATTCCCGGTAGTTTTTAATACTTTATTAATTGTATAAATGTGTTTTAAAGTAGGTAGTTTCATCATTGCATCAAACCATAACTTAACATTCTTAGTCATAAAAGTGAAAGCTAAATGGTTATAATAATTGCATCAAGTTCAATGAGCTTCTGCGTAATGGACTTAAAGAGCTTTTAAAACCTCATATAAAATAATGATAAAATAATAAGGAATTTTCATTATAGAGATACGACTCTATGTACCATGAAGCGTAGAATACAAAATTAAATAATTTACATTATGTCTTTGACAAATTATGTACAATGAATACAAATAACAAACATACAACGGCACGTTGTCAAATCAGCACAAAATAATGAATATGGTATCGACAGGATAAGGAAGACGAGCATGGCGTCATCGAACGAGCGCAGTATTACGTTCGATTGTAGGGCCTGGCGCGGCCTAATTGCCAGCATTGTGTCGGCATGCAGATGTGAATGGGCTTTGATTTGGGCCCGGAGCGCGGGGCCCGGGGCCAGGGGACAAATCGCTCGTTACGGCTGCAGGTAAACTTTCATTGAGCGTCGGAAGGCGACGGACGTGAGAGGCGACCGACAAAATGCCCTCGTTATTCGCCGCCGAATCACTCGCTCATTGTGCTCCGGAAAACGGTAGACGCGGTCGCCGAATAACGAAAAAGACTTTAATGAGCCGTGAGAACGCTCTAAATGACTGATTGTGTAGTCCACGCAGCATCGGTTAATGAACGATTGATACTAAAGTGGCATTGATTAACGTCAATCAACAACTATTGTTCCAAGTGCGGACCGTAAGTACGTTTCCTCGTAAATCTATGATAAAAGATAATCTCGGTTTCGGGAATTTCGGCAGTTCATCGTTCCACCTGTTGCTTCGCGTAGGGTGAGAGAAAAACTGAGTGTCGAGCGAGAGCCGATCCTCGGTGCCCCATCCCGCGCCACGTCCACCCCCTGCACTCCTCTGGCCCGAACTCGACGCCATGCCAATTAAAACCTGACTCCTGGCGTTTTGTCATGTCGGTGCGTACGCCAGATTTAGCTAGCCGTGTCGAATTTAATTGAATCAATGTCCTAGAAATATTTTAATTGGCACAAACGAGTAGCTTATGTGATACGTATAAATGGTATACTTTTTATATGAAAAAATACTGTAATGAGTGTAGTGCGTATTCAGCCAAAAATATTTTAATTAATAGCCAGATACCTTAAACAATAAACTTAACGACAAATTTTATTTAAAATGTTGACGAAGATGGCGCAATTGTATTACGATATGACTGCAATGCTGAGGTGTTGGGTTCAATTCCTGGGTCGGAAAAAGTGATATTGGGTTTTTGAAATTCAGTATCAGCCCGGAGTCTGGAATTTGTGCTTGATATAGCGATAGGCTCGCCCCCTATCACATCATGGGAGGAATACGCACGGCGAAAAGTGGGTGCACTAGTTGCGCCTCTGCCTACCCCTTCGGGGATAAAAGACAAGTATGTATGTTGACGAAGATATATTTTCAACCCTAGTTTATTTGAACAGTCAAGTTCCAACTATTTTGAATTGCCCTTGACATAATTTTACTGATTCTAGAGTAATCGTCGGTGCGTTAAAAAGAGAAACGGGAGGATGGAAATTGTGATTATAGGTCTATGACAATGTTACTAACCACACAAAACGTATTAGCCGCGCTGTAATTTTACGTTAGTTTTTAAGCAGTGGCACTGACACATTTGAGTCTTCTTATACATGCCATAGATAAATAATCGATACCTGTTTTTTTTGCGGGGAAAACGCCTCTTTGTTAAACTTTATTAAGGAGTAACTGACTACTAACTTTAATTTAATTTTTTTTATGGCATTGAATGACGAGACGAGCAACCCGTTCGCCTGATGGTTCAACACCTTGAGTTCCAAGTACTATGCGGTATTCCATTGCGCTCGTCATCCTGACACATAAGATGTTAAGGGTCTCTTTCACCATCTCCAAGTAAAGTGTTGATTAGTTACTTCCCAATTAACGTTAACTGGCAAGTAAAACTTACGAGTATCTTCTATCAATTTCACAAGCAAAAATGAAGCTTCGAGTAACAACTTACCGGTTAAGTGAATGAAGTAACAAATCATACGTTACATTCGTTCAATATTAAGTCAACGATACTCTTCAAATGTCTTTGGCAGGTAGTCGTTTCATTTTTTGTGTTGTTTGTTGCGTTTTAGGTTAGGGAATTATTTCGAGTGCTTTTAATATTTTGCGAACTTTTCATTACATGAGCGGGACATTTTAGTATCACTTGTACAAAAATACCAAACCTTGTTACAAAAGGAGTTTTAGAAATTATTTTATGTCTTGTTAAGTTATGCACTTGGTTCATGGCATACTTCGACAGACGGAATTTAGCGAAAAAATCAGTTTCATCTGAGTCCGTAAAATAATCAACACGGAATTTCAATACACGAATCCTCGATATCCGTTGCAGCGTAGAACATTCTAATTCATCCAACTATTGATATCAATTAAATCCATTTTTGGACAATAGACAGACAAATGTTCATTAATCTTAACTCTGTGATTTAATTTAACCGTCAAGTAAACACGCTACTTGGCAGACGACGTGGCAAGTAAGTTACGGGTCAGTTTATCATATGATTAGTGCTACTCGAACGTGGTGAAATTGACACGTGCAGTTACGGGTGACTTTAACTGGCGATTAGTCTACTCGATACTTTACTCGAACGTGGTGAAACAGGCCCTAAGTCTCATTATGTCCAGTAGTTACACTGTCCTTCAAACCGAAACACAACAGTGCATGCATACTGCTGCTTGGCGGTAGAAATAGACATTGCGGTGGTACCCAACCAGACGGACTCTTAGATATGAGAGACCTACCACCAGTAACTAAGGACGAGTCTAAATTTTGTTACAAATTAAGCCTATTATTCTTAATAACTGACACGTCTTATAACTCGTTTTTATAAAGTTAAAATTATACATAAAATATATTATATAGCTCAAACGCAATTAACAAAATAACTAATTGCGAGTATCGTTGTTTTATTTACAATGTTCGTTTGATTTCTGTACAGGATGTAGTGTACAATTGCATCGATTTATAAGTGCACGCATGTCTGACGCACCCTCTGTGTTAGTGGGGCGGCAGGTGGCGAAGGTGCCTCAGGCCCAACGGCTTTGCACGTACAGAACGGAGTAGTAAAGCAACTTCACTTTTGTTGGTTATTACTTGTATGGGAAGGATCTGTTTTTTCTCTGTAACAAGAACCATTGGTATGGTACTTATGTGTCTTGGTAAACTGGTGAAGTAGTCTTGATGCGCATTTCGTATGGCCATTTTAACACCGCCACCCCCACCCCTCTTCTCTTAAAAATGTTTTAGGAGAATAATATTTATCAATAATCAATGCGTGAACATGCTTTACTATTCTCCACACTCGTAGAACGCCAGCCTTCCCTGCATTTTAATACGTGCCTACTATTTATATGTTAATATACAATTTAATTAACGTCTAAAAATACGTACAAACATTATATAATTATACGAACACTATAAAAATTAGTAGTACTGCGTTAATAGTAAATTAAATTTTACGTTATTTCTCAATATTTAACTACAGGCGTGAAACACGTTGCTATTATTAGATTTATCGATTTTAATTAACTCAATTGAACTCAGTTTAGAACAGGGTGATTGGGGTCGAGTAGAACTGATAAGTACATCGCATGACGGGGTAAATGCTAAAATTCAATGGTATTACTTTATAAGTGGACGATAGCCTAGTTGGGAATGGAACGGTCTGCCGAGACAATGTCCGAAGGTTCAAACCCAAGGCACACGCCTCTGATTTTTTGAAGTTACGTGTGTATTGTTTATCAATTATCGTTCGATTTTACGGTGAAGTAAAACATCGTGAGGAAACCTACATACCTGAGAATTTTGTATAAGAATTGCGAGGGGATGTAAAGTCTGCCAACTCGCATTAGGCTAGCGTGGTGGACTAAGGCCTGAACCCTCTCAGTAGTAGAGGAGGCCCGTGCTCAGCAGTGGGCAGTATATAATAAAGGGCTGATTGCATTGCACTGCACTTTATAACGTTCGCCGTGTCTCTGAATGGTCAACATTATTATATCAGCCCATTATGTGATTTACACCGGAATACAAACCTCCTGAGCGAGCCCCTGTGACGGCTTCTCACCATGTGTTACAGTAGTCAGTCAAGTAGGTACAAAAGTAGGTCTATGTTTATACCCAACTTTACTTATGTAAAGCACCATATTTTTGGATCAACACTTTTTTCAAGTTCATAAAGTTTTTCTTATATTAAACCAATTAGGAAGGAAAATGCCGATATTAATCATTATTTAAGGAGCGTGGGTTCTATCTATAAAATATGTATATGAATATATTCTTTATACTTTTACATAGTATATATATTTTTATGAAAATTAATAACTCTATCTCCAGTTAAATGAGGTGATCAAGAACGAGTGTTAATGCAAACTGAATAGTTACGCTAAATTGCAACTTTTAACTATTTTCTGAAAATAAAAACATAGCCTATAATCATTGCACAATAAATAAGCATCGATAGACACCTCACTTGTGAAAATCAGTTAAATAGGAGCAGCCTATAATCATTGCACAATAAATAAGCATCGATAGACACCTCACTTGTGAAAATCAGTTAAATAGGAGCAACGCTAGTGTGGAACGTAAAATGGATACATACATGGGGTGCTAAACTCATTACTCTTCCTGGCTTCACCGAAGTCGGGTAAAAAAGCAGCAATGACGCTTGAGATTTTTCACTACAAAGGTTCTGATTAAATAAAAAGAGATTGTAAAAAACTAATATCGCATTATCAACACGTTTTGTCCACGGTAGCTGACCGAAAAGTAAAACAAAGAGCGAAGTAAGCAGGTGTGACGAAAACTTGACACCAACATACTCCATTCTTTTTAACGAAAACCAAACCATGTTGTCCCATTTCCAACCGGCTGGTTCAAACCCAAACGCCAAACAATACCCCACAAAAGCGATACATTAATATATTATTTACAAAAAAGTGCTATCAAAGTGCTAAAAACATTAACAATTAAAACTCAGTAGCGACGCGGAGACATGTGCACGTGATTTCAATGTTTCATATCAAAGGGCGCGTTCACACTGCGGTCTCGGGCCTCACGCGTTCCACTCCTACAATTACGCGCTTGTGTCATATTTACAGGCCAGGTAATTGCCATTCAATTACGCCGCCAGCCCGCTGTGGCCCGATGGAGAGGTCCGATAACCTGCATGGTCCCGTCCCTGTCCGACGCGTTGTGCCATCAATCATCCAACACCCCCCGCCATGCGGCTGTAGGGATGGGACAAAGCGTGTCTCGGACCAACAATCCTCGATAAGTGGGAAAACGCCACGGTAAATTGAATCTGAAATGATTCAAATCCGTTCATTGTTTAATAGCATTAATTTATCTGTCCAACTTTATGCTGTAAGTGCGTTGGCGACAACTGCAGCGTAATTTAATTGTTTATCTGTATTTTATTTGGCGATCAGATTAAAATGTGGTTATGTTGAATTAAAAAAGATTGAACGAATACGAAATCTATTTATATCAAAGAGTAACATTATTGAATATTTAAAAAGAAACGATATTTCTTTGTTATTTTGTTTATTTAATTTATTTAATTGATACATTAAAGATAAAAGGTGTAATTTTATAATAATGAATATTGACATGGAACTTGAAAAAAGAATACATATATATCCAGAAATATTTTAGAAAGTTAGTAAATTTACTATTTTATATGTCAATATCGACATATTTTTAAGGCTTACAAATATCGATAAGTAACACAACTCTACATGTGACAGGCATGCAATCTCGGCTCTACCTTCATCCTATTGCACTTCCACGCTCGGACCATATCCTTTTAATACATTGAATATTTCCATAACGCAGGATATTGTAGTTTTTGTTACAGGTCAGTTTTCCCAGGTACGGCGTGTTATGGATTTCAAGCGACAAAGGATTTCAAGCGACTCTAGTCTTTATCCAATTGGTAGATGTCTGAGAATAGCGCAAAGATTTTTTTACAATAGAAAGCCGGTGAAGTGGCAAGTAGGTCCTTAGAGTGGTGATAGTCATTGATTACTACCGGTCCATTACAACACTTACAACTAACATCTTAAAAAATCTGGAGAATGGAAATTTTAGCTTTCATCAAGCTTGCTTACCGTATGAAATGCAACACGAAAGCCACCTCAAGTCGTTTTCTAGTCAGAATGTAATATTTAAAGTAAAGTCGGTGAAGACGGCCCATTCTTCTCGAATTCGACTGCGTCGGTGGCGTAGATATATTCTTTGTGCTGTACGAATGCCGCTCTAAGGTCTTGAATTCGAATCCCAGGTCTTAATGTGATATTGGGTGTTTCAGCAAACAGTCTCGGTGTATGCCGAACATGCCAATAGGCTCGCCCATGCTTCTTCTTGGGTATCATGCTGATGTTTTTTTATGGCATTGAATGATGAGATGAGCAAACCGTTCACCTTATGGTAAGCGATATGACTATCCATACACACTAGCAACACCATTCCGCATCTTGAGTTACAAAGTACTTTGTGGCATTCTACTGCACTCGTCATCCTGAGACATAAGATGTAAAGTCTCATTATGACCAATAGTTACAATGTCCTTCAAACTGAAACACAATAGAGTGCATGCACACTGCTGCTTGGCTGTAGAAATAGACATTGCGGTGGTACCCACCCAGACGGACTCTTAGATATTATGAGTAACCTACCACTGGTAACGGTACAATGACTGCGGCGTAACTCTATCATATGTAAAGTTTTGACTTACTTCTGGAAATTGAATTCGGTACTAATACATAAAGTCGTATTAACTGCAACAAAGAAAACGTAAACCATCGATATTATTTAAAAAAAAATTAATAATGGTTGTACAAGTTAATTATAATGTACCTCGATACTAATTTAAACCAACTCACAGTTGTTTATAATTAATAAAAAAAGTATTCACAAAAGAATTTAATATAAAGCTTGTAATGAAATTTAAGTTTCGGTATCTACGAGAGTGTAATTAAAAATTTTATATAAAGTAAGCAACTTTCATTGTAAGTTTCTAGTTAAACTTTTAACCTTTAATTAGAGCAACAAGGTTTTATTTAAATATAGCTACGTTGCGGTATATGCTATGTTTCTTCTGTACTAGAGATAGATTTAAATATATGGAAGGTTGTGTATTAGTTTTAATTATTCTCTTCATACTTATATTTAAATTTTATTCAACTGTTAATTTACTTTGCCCATTGATTTTGAGGGTTTATGTTGCTTATGTTTATTATGGCCCTATGTCACTGCTTGCTGATAAATACTCGTCACATAAATGTATAAGGCGACCAAATACGATAGTCACACTCTAATCTATGTTACTATAGTCCGTCCAACCATTTATTTAACTTTTAACATATTATGCACGCCTACGATATTTTATAATTCTTGACAAGGAATCGAAACAAAATAATTGAATACTTTATGGACGCCAGTTTTTGTTTTCCATAGTGAAGTACTTGCTGTTCAGCTCATCAATCGATATTTGTGAAGCCCACTGATTGTGTAACAAAAATAATTCAATTCAAAACTTTTACGTTGAAAAAAATAAATGTCGCAGTGTAAATTTAAAAGAAACTTTTTATTCAAGTTAAATTTTGACAAAATTATATTGGATATAGAACATATACCGACATAATACATTTATAAACAGATAATATAAACATTTAATCGATTAGGCATGTTTATAAAACAATACAAAATGTTGAGCAAAAATAACATTTCAATGTGTTTAATCGATCAAAGCGACGGTCCCATAGAACAAAGTCGTATATGCAAAATGTTAGCTTTTCAGTAGAGCGCTTTGAAAGTCTAAATTAATTGTGAAAATCACAAGTTATACATGAAGGAAACATTATCTATTAGGGTTCAGTAACAACTTTGAACCTAATATGTGAAAATAGCACTAATTCCCACATGAATACAAACTTACGACTTTCAAAGCGCTCTACTGAAAAGCTAACATTTTGCATATACGACTTTGTTCTATGAGACCGTCGAAAAGCTTCTTCATAAATTAAATCGATTGTTACAAGAAATCGAATCAGTAACGCATTAGTACACCCCAATTGATTAAAAACCAAACTTTCAAAAGTTGAATAAATGGTTGGACGGAGTATATAGTGCGTTTCAAATCCTTTTACCGATGGCGTGAATTGGCACCCCTGTCTGACAAGATGGTGGACATTATGATGAAAATTCCCATTTTCATTTCCAATGTCAGAGTAAGGTTACCAGAGGATCAATGTATTTCTTTGAATAAAATACCATATCAAAAATAATAAACTTTAATTATACAACATCGATTAAAATAACAATAAATAAATAAATAGCACGTGTAATTATACAATGTGTTATATGCTTATTAATGTGTTTTGTGTTTTTTGTGCTGACTTGTCATAATTGTTTTTAATAATTACTAACCTCCATGACTCTTTACAAAGCTAATGTCATTCCATTATTATAAAGAAATATTCGTTTTGCTTTATTTATTAATGCAGTGCCGGATTAAGCAAGCGCGGGGCCCGTAGCAAATTCTTTCAAAGAGCCCTTGATCTGCTATGGGTTCTTAAGTATAAAGTGGTAAAGATACAATTCAATACTCAATACGTTTATTTGCTATCTATATGTTAAAATTTTGTGGGTAATTAATAATGTAGTAAATTACTATAGGCGCTGTTGGGCTCTGACAAGTACAAAAAGCCTGAGATGAGATTTCCTGGCAATTTAGAATAATTTTGATAGGAAACTAACAATTGAAAACAGATGATACTACACAAATATTTTTTTCAATACATATTTCAAAGTTTGTATTTAATACAAATTATTATATTTTTAGGAATAGCTAATGTCATATTTAATCAATAGTGTACTTTAAACTTTGTTTATATCTAATACTAGCGGCCCGCCCTGGCTTAGCACAGGTAGCAAAGCATAATACTGTATACCTACATTTATTTTTCTGTCGTACAAAATATTATCAATTATTCCTCTTGAATCACAACGTCAATTGATCAAAAACGTATGAAAATCCGCTAAGCAGTGTTTGAGTTTATCGCGTCGAAGAGACAGAAGCGATAGGGGCCTTTGTTTTAAAATAAATAGAGATGTAGGGTCATATCCTTAAAAATAAAAAAACGCGAAAAAAATAATTCCGGCATAAAATTCCCGGTGTCTGTTTTCCGGGATAATAGTAGCCTATGTCCTCCTTTGAATCACAGACTATCTCCATACTTATTTTCATACGGTTCCACTGACAGAAAACGATTATCCGGGATGAAAGTCCCGGTTTATATTTTCCCGGAATAAAAAGTATCCTATATCCGTCTCCTGGTTCTAAGGTACCTCTCCACCAATTTTCAGCTAAATCCGTTCAGCCGTTCTTGAGTTATAAGTGGTGTAACTAACACCACTTTCTTTTATATATATAGATTTATTTATCGGTTTCCTTATTATTTTTTAAACTTTTACAAAGTCGAGAGAGTAAGACTGCCTCGGTGGCGTAGTTGTATTACAGTACGACTGCTAAGCTGAGGTCTCGGGTTCGATCCCCGGGTCGGGCAAAGTGGTATTGAGTTTTTCTATTCAGTATCAGCTCGGAGTCTGGAATTTGTGCCCGATATGGCGATAGGCTCGCCCCCTATCACATCATGGGACGGAATAATGGCGAAAAGTGGGTGCATTAGTTGCGTCTCTGCCTACCCCTTCGGGGATAACAGGTGTGAGTGTATATGTTTTACAAAGTAAATTTAGAAACAATACTATTCGTATCAATTTCTCTCAGCAAATCATTTTCTATATTATTCACCAAAGCGAGATAATTCAGACGTTTTTGACTCATAGTGTTCCTTAACTCATTTTGTATGCGCTTTAATGTCGAAAATTAGCGTTCTTCATTGCAGTTAGTGATCATGAGAATCTCTCTTGAAGTAATAAAATATTTTTTTTAGTCATAACTTCTATAACATAATCTATACTAATATTATAAAGAGGAAAGATTTGTATTTTTGTATGTTTTATCCCGGTTTTATTCTCGCGAGTGGGGCGCCAAACCACTCAACCGATTTCTATAAATTTGGTAGAGAGATAGTTTAAAACCTTGGGGAGAACCAAGGCTAATTCTGATCCCGGGAAAAAATAAACCGGGATTTTATCCCGGAAAATATTCTTGCGGGTGGTACCGCAAACAAATAAGTATGGAAATAGTTTGAGACCGAGGGAAAGACATAGACTACTTTTATCTTGGAAAAACATAAACCGGGAATTTTAATCCGGATTTTTCCTCTCGTGAGTGGAGCCGTCACGCCCAAACCACTGAACTGATTTTGATGAAATTTGGTAGGGACATAGTTAAAGATCCTGGAAAGGATCTAGGATATTTCTTATCCCGGGAAAAAAAAACCACCAGGACTTTAATCCTGGAAACTATTTTCTTGCGGATGGCACCGCAAAGAAACAAGTATGGAGATAGTTAGAGACCCAGGGTAGGACACAGAGTACTGCCCATCCCGGAAAAATATAAACCGGATATTTTATCGCGATTTTTTTTCTCACGAGTGGGATGGCCATACCACTCAACCGATTTCAACGAAATTTGGTAGGGAGATAGTTCGAAACCCTGGAAAGGACCTAGGCTACGTCTGATTCCGGGAAAAAATAAACCGGGACTTTATCCCGGAAAATATTTTCTTTCGGGTGGATCCGCAAAATAACAAGTACGGAGATAGTTTGAATCCAAGGGAAGGGCATAGACTACTGTTTCTCCTGGAAAAATAGAAACCGGGACTTTTATACCGGAAAATATATTATCCCAGATTTTTTTACCTCGCGGTTGTAGCCGTCACTCTCTGCTGATTGCAATGAAATTTTGTAGGAAGATAATTTAAGACCTTGAGGAGCACCTAGGCTATTGCTTATCCCAGAGAAATATAACCCGGTACTTTTATCCCGGGAAATATTTTCTTGCGGGTGAAACCGTGAGAGAACAAATATGAAGATAGTTTGAGATCCAAGGAAGGACAGGCTACTTTAATCCTTTTATTTTTAAGGATATGTCCTTACATCATTACATATTATAAAGCAAAGTCCCCCTATCGCATCTGTTTGCCTGAACGCGATAAACTCAATAACTACCGAACGGATTTTCATATGTTTTTCACCAATGGACGCAGTGATTCAAGAGGAAGGGTTATGTGTATAATTCATAATTATTTTGTACGACAGAAAATTAAATGTACAAATATTATGCTTTGCTACCTGTGCGAAGTCAGGGCGGGCCGCTAGTATACTTATATTCTAGAAAATAGATTTTTGGTATATGGTTACTAAACTATATTAAAAATAATGTAGACAGTTAATCTTATAAATAAATAGAAAATTTTAACAATTTAAATCGAGCTATTTCAATTCTGCTACACATAAGTGTTGGGTAAGAGTGCTTGCATATACGGCAGACATTTTGTAAAGCTGATTATCAGGCCGACTGAAATTCTACACGTTTATACAAGAAACTTTTTGTAGAATTTGTGTATTTACCGTATGAAATAAATACGTTTGAATTATTTACGCCAAGGAAATAGTCGGGTACCGAGTGTCTGACGTGGATTGTCTTAGTAGGAAAAGTTGTAACGTTTCACATTTTTGTGACATCAAAAAAATTCAACATACCACATCTTAATAAGTTTCACTCAAAAAATTACGCTCAGGCAGAGATGAGTGGGTTTAAAATTTTAAATATGCGGGGCCCCCTTTCGCGCGGGGCCCGTAGCAATTGCTACTCTTGCTACGTGGTTAATCCGGCACTGTATTAATGTGTTATCCTAAATCTATAAATGTAGTTAATAATCTTCCAAAATCCAGTCCTTTCTTTTCGCTGATGATCTAAAGATCGCACGGGTTGTGGAATCTCAGCAGGATGCAGTTTTACTTCAATGTGATATTGACAGATTCTTGGATTGGTGCGCCCGCAATTGCATGGAATTAAATATTAGAAAATGTTCACAAATAAGTTTTACGCGTAAATTAAATTCTTACACCTTTGAATACAATTTTCATGATGTGCCACTGACTAGAGTCGATTCTATTCGCGATTTGGGTATTATACTTGACCAAAAACTGACATTTCTTCCCAACATAAATTATATAATAAATAAAGCCTCGAAGACCCTTGGCTTTGTAATGAGAAATGCAAGAACATTTCGTAAAGTCAAAACTAAAGTAACTCTATATGAAAGTCTGGTTCGTTCCTTACTTGAGTACTGTGTGATTGTATGGCGTCCTCACTATGCAACTCATAGCTTACGACTGGAACGCATTCAGAAACGCTTTTTGAATTATCTGGCTAATTGTACACCTGCCGCTAAAAGAATAAGTTACTTTAGAAGGCTAGAATTATTTGGGATCAACTCTTTGGAAAAGCGTCGAGATTTTTTAGAACTCACGTTTTTATTCAAAATATTGCATGGCAAAGTGGATAGCTCGGAATTATTGGCCAAAATTAATTTCAAAGTTTCACACCGTCTGCCTAGGCATCCTATAAATCTCCTAAGTCCGCCATTCCGTAAAACTGTATTTGGGTCGAATTCGCCTATTGCAAGATTATGTAAGGTTTATAATGAAAACTCCAGTAAGATTGACCTGTTTGGCACGAGTCTCTTTAAATTTAAAGGGCAATTAAAACATCTTGGAAACATTTAATTGTATAGAAAAATTCATATTGTTGAATACCAGGCATGCTGTTACTGTATTCTACCATAATGTTTTATAGTCCGTGTTGCTTAGACGTTGTCCATAACTTCATAAGCTATTAATTACTGTATTTTAACTTTCCTCTTTTTAAATGTACCTATGCTCTTTATATTTTGTATGAAGTGTTCACTTTTTTATGTTGTGCACTTAGTTTAAGCTAATTATGTACTGTACGTTTTTTGTATTAAAATTCGGTGTAGCAACTGTTTGTGAACCTATTAAAATAAAATAAAAATAAAATAAATAATGGTTTAGTAGATAAACATATTCATGTGGTTTTAATTGCCAAATATCGACCCACCCATCAATTATGTTCAAAGTGTTTGATTTACTTGCGTAAGTTGCAGATTAATTCCATATTGTAATTTCGTGACATAACTATTACGAAGAAGTAATTATTGGAAACTACAAAGCTGGTTACTTACGGCAGAATCCAATGATTTTATTAATAAATTATTTTAAAAGTCAGTACATAGTTTTTACGCTTACCTACCTATAAATTTTAAAATTTTGTTTGAAAATATTAGTGTTTTGTTACTAGACAAAACATGTTCTCATTACAAAAAGTAAGTAAAATTCCCTTTATTTCAAGGTAACACATTTTGTGTGATGTAGCAGCACTGCATATACCTTACTGCCAACATAACGCCATCGGAGCTTAAAGTTGATATAGGTAGCTATAATATTTTATACGATAACTGTCAAATATTCGTTATGTCAAATTGACAATAAAAATCGTGCCAATGCATGCAAGAAAATACAGAATGGCGAAGTAATTATAAAATTGTCTATTTAAATATGTAAATATGGAACACCAGCTTATGCACGCGGCTCCGCCCGCGTTAAAAAGTTTTTCCGGGATTAAAGTCCCGCTTTATTGTTTTTCCGAAATAAAAAGTAGCCTATGTATTAATCCAGGATATGATGTACCCGTGTGCCAAATTTCATCGAAATCCGTTCAGTAGTTTTTGCGTAAAAGAGGAACAGACATCCATACATCCAAACATCCATACATTCTTACAAACTTTCGCATTAATAGGATACCCCAATACTCGAACTTAAACAGTAATTCTAACTTCAACATAACAAAACTTGACTTTCCACAGAAAAGAAATTTCATTCTAAAACTGCAACTAAAAAAATAAGTTTGTTGTTCCCTATAATAAACTCATTATAAGTGTTCAGCGTAATTCATTTATAGGAGAATTAATTGGAGATTTTCTGGGAAAAATCCGAGACTTGTTTCAATTAAGCTTACTAATGAGTTGACTTCTAGTTGCTAATTAGCCACCTTGCTAATTAATAACGGGCTCGCCTTGTAATGTGAAAGTTCGTTTTACACGAAAATCTTTTATTTACTACTATGTAGGTATATTATTTGTGGTAGAAATATATCCCCTATAATAAATAATATTTAAACAATACTATCTCTTTTGACAGGTCCGCTTGGACATCTTTAGGGGAGGCCTATGTTCAGTTACGGGCATCATTTGGCTGATGATGATGTCTCGCTTTATGTATTGTATTGTATTAATGGACTGCCTCGGTGGCGTAGTTGTATTGCGTACGAGTTACGAGTACGATTTGCGCGCTGAGGTCCTGGGTTCGAATCCCGGGTCGGGCCAAAAAAACTTAGTGACTGGGTTTTTCCTTCTTAAAAAAATTACTCAGTCACAGCTCGGAGTCAGGAAGTTGGCGGTGTGATACCCCCGTGCCTCGGAAAGCACGTAAAGCCGTTGGTCCTGCGCCTGACCTCTCTTCGGTCATGTCGGATTGCCGTCTCACCGGACTATGAGAGTGAAGGAATAGCGAGTGCACCTGTGTATTGCGCACACACTTGTGCACTATAATATCTCCAGCGTACCTGGCTGATCTCCGTTGAGATTGGCCGCCGTAGCCGAAACTGGCTAGGAGGATTTTCATGTCTTTATGGAGAGTAAGTGAACGACTGTCTCGGTGGCGTAGTTGTATTGAGTGCGCTATACGACACTGCTCTGTGATCCTGGGTTCGAATTCCGGGTCGGGAAAAGTGCCATTGGGTTTTTCTGCTCATTATCATAGTCTGGAATTTGTGTCTGATATGGCGAAAGGGTTGCCATCATAACAGGGGACAGAATACGTATGGTAAAAAGCGGGTGCACTAGCTGTGCCTCTGCCTACCCTTTCGAAGATAAAGTCGTGAGTGTGTATGTGTGTGTATGTAGCAAGTGAATGAAAGTTATTTAGAATTTAAAGATTTACCAATTGCTACTACTCCCTTGGGTGCCTATTTTTAATCAAGCTAAGCTGATGATGGTCAAGCATTAATTCAGTGTTTGTTTTTCTTTAGATTGACTTAGGGGGCAAGTTCGCCTGCGGCCCGATGTCTAGGTTCTACAAATGCATGTATTCATAGTGTTGGGATAGCGAATTTTAATATAAATATTACGATTGACAATCGAACTTTTTATAGGCGACTATTTCAAATAATTTGTACACCTTTAAAACTCCTTTATGAATGTTTAATTGTTAGGTTTAAAAAAAAACTTGAGAACAAATGTTTGTTATAATAATTTGCATATTTACGAGGCCTTTGAAAAACGCAAATAAATAAAACATGATATTTCATAAGTAATGCTACCAGTTAGATAAATCACGTTGATTTCACGGCATTAATTTAATGTAAATACAAGCCGTTTTAAAACAGACATAATTAAGTATACCAAATATCCCGTTCTGATTCTAATTAACGATCTTAAAACGATAACGATCTATTATCGCTTTTAGATAAATCCACTAATTCTGTTTCGAAATGTAGGTGGAAAATTCTCAAAGATTCAAATGAGTGAACGGTAAATTTATTTTAAGTTAAACAACTATTGCGTTTCTTCGAAATTTTTATGTCCATTAAAAAGTTTATGTTATTTGTTTTAGGACCTCGCTTGATTTTTTGTAATTAACGCTCCCGATATTCCGTCGCGTAGTTTATAATGTATGTTTTTTTTACACCCCTAACATTGAAAAGTATTATATTATATGTAACCTATTCAACATTTCCACAATTTATTACAGCTTCTACGTATTCGATTTAACGTTCAAAATGCCCAGATTCAGGTATAAGTAATTATGTATTTGAAGTGAAGATAATATGTTAGATTTGTTTAACCTCTGGACGGTGTTTAGTAATGTCTATGAGTTACGATGTTATCTAAGAAGTTCACATAAACCTATCCAAACGGATAACATTAACAGAAGCAGACAACTGTCCAAAATAGGAAACGATAATCAGTATACACGTATTATTAAAATAAATTACGCTTCTAAGGCTCGAAGTACTTACGTAATCGGATTGTGTGGAATAATGAGATTGTGATAACGGACGATGTATCAACGACGATAGGATCTGAAGATAATGCTGGATAGCGAGTCACGCTGCGCCCGCGCACCGACAACTTCATCCCGGCATCCACTTTACTGCACCCCTTTAGGAATGGCAATTATCTGTATTTAACTTGTTCCGAACATACTTACATTGGATTACAAAAACTTGTAACTCACGGCTAAGTTTTTAATAATAAACTATTTTTGTAATATAAAAAACGCTGGTTTGTAGTCGTTTGGTTCATTTATTTATCAAATAAAGCGACATCAAAAGGCTTTTAATAAAGATAGAACATGCCTATTGAAACCCATTAAATATTGCATGCTTATAATTAAAAGTTTTCTTTTTGCTTCGAGTTACGCTAAAATCGCTAGCAAATGAGTGGTGAATAAAGTATTTACTTACATTTTAAATGCCATTTACAGGACTATATTTTAAGGCAGTTCAGCGTTTGCTTTAAGTAATTAAACGCAGCTTTCATTATGGTAATTAAATTCAATTAAAAGGAAATTGCGCTTAGAAACTACTTGATGGTAAATTACGATTGGCTGGTTTTATACCGAAATATATTCTAAAGATATGAACTTAACGTGTCGCACCAAAATTGCAGTGTATTAATTAATGCAAAGTGTTTGAATATATACCTGTTTTATACAAAATAATCTTACGTTTTATTCTAAATTTACATAACAGATCGTAGAAAGATCCAAATTGATAAGAATACTGGAGATAGCCGAGTTCAACAGACTTTAAAACATATTCAATGATGACATCATATATTTTAATACATTAACTTTTACCAAACGGAGACGCATACTATTATTTATTTAATTCATATATTACACGTTAGGAACATAATTTTTCTGATAAGATTTCCGAAGTAAGCTAGGATTGTCTTGTGTCGCGGGTGATCACGTACATATTATCTATACATATAATGAAGCAGTAGCACCGGTGTGTCTGTTCATTTCAAGAAATGTGATAATAAGAAAGGGGGCGTTCAAAAAAGAGTAATGTAAAACAAATCAGCGATTTTTATAATTCTTTTCTATCTGTTTGTTACTACACATCTCCGAAACTACTGAACGGATTTTGATGAAATTTGGCACACGAGTAGATCATATCCTACATACTTTTTGCACCGGGAAAATATAAAGCGGGTCTTTTATCCCAGAAAATACTTTCACGCGGGCGGAGCCGCGAGCAGAAGCTAGTTTAAAAACATTAAAAGCATGCATAATATCTTATAAGCTTGTGTGTGTAGGTATGTGTATGTGTATACATTATCTTCTTAGTAATGATTCAGTTTCAGAATAATTTAGATTGTAGACATGACATTTAACTTCTCTCCTTGAGAGACTGGCAAGGTTAAAATTTTGTAATACTTTATTATACAGAAATATGCATTGCATGTATTGGTCGAGCAAACTGACTTTATACGCGCGGTAGGGAAAGTTTATAGTTTTGTTTTAAGTCATCTCTGAATCTAAGGGAACGATGTAATTATAGTACAGCACGAACGAGGAACAAACCCGGTACACTGGGGACACTCGCTTCTTTATAAAGTATACATGTGTGATATCTTATTGGTTTCTGTAACACAACCTTTAGAATAGCCTCTGAGCTTTTTCTATCCGTAATATAATAATAGTTTCACAACCAATACTAGATCAAAACTATTCATAACAGACAGCACTAGCATGAGATTAAAAGAAACGCAAACACAGGTCCACTAAATTCAATTACCAAATGAAATTAGTGTGTCCAAATGAGAAACGCTCACAGAACTATGGGTGAAGGCATCTCGCGTCGGCGGCGTAGTCGCGATCGATGCCGCCCTCACGTTCCCAATCAGCTTCATCAAAACTCGAGCTCATTACTCAAAATCAATTAGCGTTATTAGTGCGGCGCGTCTTCGTTAGCCCGTGATGGAGGGTAATTTATTGGCATCTCTTAATTAGGGATAAGTCTAATTGGAGGCTTAGTCGTAACGAGGCCCTCGAAATCTGACGTCCCGACGAATAAATTGGTCGGTCGGGGCGCGGCCCGAGCGCACGCACTCTACTCGCTCTATTACCACTGATATTTTGACGTGCCAACTCGATTTATGCTCGTGATTCGGTTTAACGACTGCTCTAATATGTTTTTAATGTCTTAAACCTAGCTTAAGAGACGCCTTATGAATAACACGTACGGATTAAGATGTTGACTCAAGTTTCTGTAATAAAACTATTTGCGTGTTCTCATCGTGACTAATTAAATTTCAACTGTGGTATTTACTGCGCAATGGTAAGTTATGAGCAGTGTGAGATCTTGCCCCTAGAATAAAATTAAACAATATCCAGAATGAATAATATTTTGAACATTAACATTAAAGATTTCGAGCTGAGGTGAAGGCTAAACATCACAAGTCTATTACAACTCAATAAACTATGCAGTACGAGTGCTAAACTTATGCACCATCTATTGTATTCGTGAATATCTCCTACATTATAAAGTTCTTAACACTGACTGATAGACTACGTACAACTTACACTGGTGGCTCTAGTAATATAACATTTTGCCCAGTCCTTTATGAGTCTCTTTTTATTTATCTCCTAGGGATATTTATGAGGATACGGCTTGTAACTAGTTGATTATAAAAATGTAACAATTTTTATTTAAAAACATGCTAGTAATATAAAGTATGCGTTAAGAATAAATGAAAAGTACTAACAACCCCTCTTCCTACCCAAAATTTCCTTTAATAACCAATATAAATTTACTACACGTCCATTTCCCACGGTATAAGCATCAAAAAATGATCATCGAATTTGAGGTCTAGATACAAACGGTGTGGGCGCTCGGTTAAGCAGTGCGGTCGCGGTCGGTGCGGTCGCTGTTCAAAGCGGCACCAATAAAAATAAAGCAGGACGCAAGCAGACAAATAAAAGAGCGCAGACAACGGCATGATCAAGTGCACCGCGCGATGTAACGCGATACTTTGTGGCGTGCTTTATTCAGTCGAAGGACGCTCGGCTCAGGTTCTTTAATTAGATTTGGAAACGTGACATACATCCAATAATTCAGTTATATGATTACTAAAGCATTCGCCGATAACTTAATGTTAGCTAAAAATTTTGCTTTAATTTCGTGATCGATCAACGATGTAACGAGAGTTTTACGTTTTGTAGAGAAGAATGTTACATACGATTGAAATGCGAAGGTTTGATTAACGTTCATTTATAATATGTCTCTAGAATTATCTTTTCATTTCTCATAAAAAAGTTAAATCCATTAATTCGAATAGCGTCTACAGTTCCACATTTGATTACAAATTCTCCAATGACTCTACTTTTAATAAACCAAAGTAACCATATCCGCAAACAGCTCACAGCATAATAACATAAAGATTGTTTTAAACTACAATGTTTAATGTCAAACAACGTATAACCCGGCTTCTACCGCGCCTGCGGTGAACCGTCGACCCAGTAAAACTTGAAATGAACCGTTGCATGCAAACACTTATACGCAATTTGTAATTGAACTAACCTTCAGGTCATATTACCTTAAGTGTGCATGATTCCGCTATCCAGCAGTTAAACCATCGTATAAGACTTATAAAATAAAAAATATGTATGTAAACAGATTTTTTTTTTAGTTGGAATAGCAAACAGTTACAAAATAAATACATATAAATTAACAAAATATTTGGGTAACGAGTTATAATAAAATTGTAACCCACTACACTATTCCCATACTAAAATAAAACAAAACAAAACAGGACATCATGGATAGGACAGTCAGTCACGCAAGAAGCCAAACAAATTCAAAACCTCAAACCACCCCCACACTTTCGGATCTTACCAATTTTCATTTTCTCTTCATAAAAATAAAATAAAAGATATTTAATTTACTTCACACAAAGATAAACAAAAAGTTTAATTGAACTGAACGCGTATAGGCGGTTTGAAGTACCGAATCTGCTCAGGCACTTATGCGGCTGACTGTACACAATATAAATTATTTATATTTTATTATAGAGCTACACCTACTCTAATATACTATTACAAGAATAACAGTACTATGGCACTTTTAAGCTGCTTCTACTGGAATGATACCAATGCCTCACAGCAGACTAAGTTTAACAGTTTTGCTGCTGCGTACCGAACGGTCAGTGCTATTGTTTATATCCTAAAGTAGTTCAAATACCTTATTTCTTCTCTTAATAGTTTATAACGTACTCGAGATTTTTCCAGCATTGTGTGTAGGTAATTCTGTGCGGATTAGCAAGATGTGACAGTGGGCAGGACACGTAGTTCTCAGAACTGAAGGCGGATGAGGCAAAAAAGTTCTCGAGTGGAGACCACGTACCTTTTTGCAGGTCGCTTTCGACGGATCCATCTGGATATCTTTCAGGGAGGCCTATGTTCAGCAGTGGCCTTCATTCGGCTAATGATTTTTTAATTGTTTCTGAATGATGAGACAAGCATACCACTCGCTTGATGGTAAACGATACGACCGTCCATAAACAGTAGCAACATACGCTCGCCCCCCTGAGACATTATATGTTGAGTCTCATAATGCCTGGTAATTACGCTGCCTACAATGTCCTTCAAACCGGAACACAACAGTGCATGCACACTGCTGCTTGGCGGTAAAAATAGGTATTGCGGTGGTACCTACCCAGACGGCCCTTCGCATACGAGAGACTTACCACTAGTAAAAATGATGAAGATGATAAAAGCACTAAAGATCATTTTTAGTACCATTAAATTGATTCTAATATAAGTAATATAACATTTTCCCTTACGTAGGCCACATTTTATTTTTCTTCCGTCTAATTATTTTCATTCCACAATACAACCACGAGTGAAATCTTACAACTTCAAGTAAATTCATACAAACATTAATCATATCTTAGAAGCACACTTCATAACAAAAGATAATAGAGCTACATTTAGCGCCTGAAACTAGGTGTATTGAGATATATGCAGGATGTTGTCACGACACTCGCTTCAAGACAAACACTTGTTGATTGCCCAAATATTTGTCGCATGCTAGATGGACTTTAGATCTTCATTCTGCTATTGTAGCGTGGAATAGACGTCTCTTCATTGTAATTCCAAATATGTTGGTTTTAAAGCCTATGTCATTCTTTCCGTGATCGTTGGAACTAAGTTTATTTAAAGGTTTTCTTCTTAGTCCTTTTCTAGGATAAAATTTAGACTAGAGTGTTCATTAAAAAGTACTTTATCTGCCTGTATGAATCTCGTCAAAATCGCTTCACTCTTGACGATTTGCTCGAACATAAGCGGGTTTAAGCGCCGGTAACGCGTGGACAGCGTAGGCTTAGAAAAATGCCTTTTTTGTATAACACAGGCATATAATTTATTTACTTAACGATTTTCTTTATGTAAAATAAATTATTATGATTATTTTTAAAGACATATTTTTATTTTGAAGGTCCCTTTATTTACTAATCAGAAACATCACAAATGATAAAACGTGAACATTGTGAAATAATAATTGACATACAATTATATCCATAATTTATTCACTACTTTACTATCATGGCATTGTTCTATGATCGATCGGGAAAGCATGTGCATATAATAAGTATAGCCTTTGAACACAATTAATTCATAAATTTAATTTAATGAAATCGAACACGTCAAACGCGTTTGAGTCTTTTCTTCTGATAATGCCATTTGAGTAATTTAAATATTCATTCCAATTATAACATAATCCTTCCCAAGCGATTCGAAGTTCAATTGTTACACGTAGTCATATAGCTGAAAAATGTGGGTTTAATTTGAACCGCAGGTAGAGATCGATTTTTTAAATAGGGTGGTCGCTGTGCTGGTTTCCTTTCGTTTGTAATTTAAGTTCGCTGTAGCCTTCATTGTTCAAGATACCTACCTAGCGTTGATATAGCTTTGAAACGACTTTTGTCCAAATTCATGTTCAATATTATTCATAAGATTTCCCTAGACCGTCACAGAAATTAACTTTAACTATTCAAGTGTTCCAGAATACTTTACGCCTACTCAGTACCTAGCAAATCAATTCCCGTGTATTTCCGTACAATACAACATCCGTGTGAAACGTGATGTCCACAAAGCAAAGACTTCACCCGGAGCCAAATACCAAGAAAGGAGTTGTTATGAAAAATCTCTTAACACAGAACAATTCGCCGACACAAAACGGCCATAAAGATCACCACGCTAATCCTTAGGCTGTACAAATAAAAGTAAAGAGAACCAACTCGGCCCATACATTACCCTTTAGGACGACGTCTCGGCCGGACTAATGCCTACAATGTGTATTATAGCATTTAATATAATAATAACGTAATGAAACGTCTCGCGAGGGGGGCGGCGGGGGTGAGGCCGGGCAGGGCGCGGGCGCGGGGCGGGAGCACGGGAACCGGTCGCCGGAGGTCATCGGCAGCAAGCCTTCCGCGACCAGTGCTGCCAGCTCAGGTTGACTCTTTTGCCCATTTAAGTAGTTTTTAGACGCGACTGAGGTTAACTGGGGCGGCTTCCATCCGTGACGTTTATTAGCCACTTTAAGACGTCCATTAGCGGCGTTTAGTGAGCAGGATATATACAAGTAATGTGCGTGTGCGTGAAACTGTTTTGTAATACCAATTTACCTAGTTTCATATTAATGTATCCACTTCTTGATAATTTGCCGCTTAATAGTTGGATAACTGTATGTTTATCTGCGGATATATTTTATACTTGATTATGTTTCAAGTTTTACAAATGTACGTAAGATTTACTTAATAAAACAGGATATATACCAGTAAACGTATTATCCTTAATTAACTTACACGTATGCTTTCATATCAATAATATGTTTTAAGGCTTAACCAAAAAGATATTATTTTTCGTATAAATCCTCGTCATTTACATAAAGTACTGGCAACAATATAACTAAAAATTATAAAACATATGACGAAAAAGTATTTAAAAAAGGAACATCCCACACTTTGGCAACACCCGCACAGCTATGGTAATGCTTCGACGCGTCGCTCGCGCATATGTTAATGCTCCATTAAGATTATACTAATTGAAAGCCAATAAATACAACGGCTATGAATATTAATTTTATTTGAGTTCGCACTGTTACCGTACGCAACCTGTTTGCAGATCGCGTGCGAGCTCCCTCGATTTTAACAATATTTTATCGTTGACAGACTATGGTGTACGAAATACTGATCAAGTTAAGTTTTACACGTGTCATGTTCTTGATACATACTAGAGAAATTGTTTAGTTGTCAATGTATGATTTATTTCCATTTCTCTCCATACCATTTTATATATCTGATTAATTTTGCATATTAAAGACAACTTAGCTAAGTCATTGCTAGAGACTCCCCAAATGACTTTTAATTTTGGTGTCAATAAAATGCATGCTATTGTTAAGGTTAAGTTCATAGTTAAGTTCATTGGCTGGTGTGTCCTCGCAACTTGTCAAATATATAGCAATGTGTTCCTATCGTTAAAAGTATTTTTTTATTAACTGCTGACCGGGTTTTGTTACGGTATTTGTTTTTGTAGCAAATCACCTGATACATACTCGTAATTGCCTGCAAGTTCGTACACGTATATTACTCGTGATTATCGTGGTATTTTTAAACATAAGTAATTTTCATCACGAATTGTAGAGTATAACATTCGAAATGGAATCAAAGTTAATGTGGCCAATCAGAAAATAAGTTTAATTTTGTAATCCTTTTTACCAGCATTTTGCGCATTATACATGAACATACGAATACTGCAATTGAAGTAAAAGCTTTCTCTACAAATTTAATAGTATACGCTGCTTAAGTTAAGTATTATTAAAGCATCCCAGGTTTTTTTATGAATCAATGATCCGAAGTTATAGAATACGCATTACGTTTTGCCTTACATTGTTACTTTATTCCATATCCCTAATATGAATCAACAAACCTTGACTATTGTAAAGGTAAAAAGTAAAAAAAGAATGAAAAAAAAAACTTATTGTGCGAATTCAATTTGATGACGCAATACATTTTCTTAGTAGCGTACCACGACTACTCATTGAAAATTAACAAGTATTTGTCACTTGAAAAATGTTATTATTTTAAACTACGATAAACCCTTAAAATTATAAAGAAAATACAAATTCAGGGATCAAAAGTTGTATCTAGGTACATTGTACGTAAAATTTATAAACATTAAAATTTATAAATCGAAAATAGACGTATGTAATTCAACTCTTTTTCATAGTACAATCTTACATTCCCACGTGACTATAGTTTTATTGTGAGGAACAATGGGAAATATTTCACACTTCTTGAAGATTTAGCAACAGGTGGAAGCTGGAAGCGGACGTGCTGAGGTCACGGCCGTTTCACTTGACAACATCGTTCAGATCTGATTACTATCTTATACCAATCCTTGAACAGAAATAACTAAGATTTACATAAATAAACTATTTATCAATGGTAAGGATGGCTATGAAAACGATCCTTGCTAAACGTAATTTGTATTATAAAATACTATATATATAGCTTGTAACTAACATATAAAAAGACTTGGTTCATAACATTATACAAACGAATTTTCTACAAGGTCTCTCGGATACTAGTAAGAAACAAGTACTACTAGTGACTACACCGTTAAGGTGTTATTTAAACTGTCAGTACATACGTAATGAACGAGTATTTATATAAATCTGCCACTATTTATAGCAGAGCACGCGCGGCGCGTAGCCTGATCACCGCTATCTTCACAACCGTCGGCTAGCATGACGTCTCGATATTCCTGTCAATCCCGTTCGCCGACGATTACACAGGACAAATCAATTACCGCTCGCATTCCACCGGCGGCCGACCGACGAATTCTCTGTCACGATCCTATCGGCCGATGACGAGACCTCTCATCGAATACGCCACGTCGTCAAGCAGCGGAATGCGGACCATTGCGCGCCGATATCGCGTCTGAAGACTAGATTCGTACACCGGCGGCAATGGAACACGCGATTCCATCAATCGCCTGTGAATACCTCGCATTCAAATATACGTCTAGATTGAACCGTTGTATCCCCCTAGCTCGCCTCGGCTTTGACCACGCCAAGAATTTCGTGTTCGATACCTGAACCGGAATGTTATCAGTGCGTCGCATCGGCACTCGGCATCAAACATGTCAGCCGGTATCGTACTACATTGTAAACCACTATTTAAATTGAGCAGGAAAATTAATTGAAACATAGTTCTGTAACGTGCATGACACGCAACTACTCGCATGTATCCTGCAATAATCACTAATTGGATATGAATTATTGATCTCATAAGTGGTAACGGTCGCCCTGTGCGGCCGACCGGATGAAATCGCATAGAGCTGGCGTGTAGATAAACGTCTTGAACGTTTTTGCTACTGGCAATTAACCACCTACCCATGGTTTAAATTAAAATAAAAAACACGAAGCGTCGAATTCTGTGTAGGTACAGGCGGCGCGGGTCAATGTCGGCTCTCGTGCGGTTTTCCTTCGCATATGGGACGCGAGGTCGCTAACTGCTAATTATTTTTGGCTGACATTGCAACATCACTTGGTACGAAGATGAATAACTCACTAAATACGGTTTAACGATCAAGAAATGTCTAAGCTATTACGTGGGTAATGGCATGATTGAGTTAATTGTGGCCGCAAGTAATGTTTTGTCATTTGTGTAAACAACACGGCGACACGGAGACCCGCGGGATGAGCTCCATTATTATGTATGTGAGTGAGATGCGCAAGAGCACGCGCCCACGCGGGGTCGATCATTGTTCGCCTCGATTTTATGTTAATCGAAGAGTCATGTCCTCGGTCGACATATACTGGTACATACGACATTACGGTTAGGTAATACGGCACGTCCAGCCTCAAATACATTAAATACGCCATTATCCACAACGAGAACAATTTCCCATTTACGACTTTACACTAGACACGTCGTAAATAAACTTTATACACTTTCTATTGCATACTTATTTGTACGTAGAGGTTGTGTGCGGGCCAAATAAAATTAAATTGGACATTCGTTTGCAACATAGTCATTCACGGATTTCTTCATGTTTATTTTGGGCTCATCACAATAGCATGTTGTTAAAATTTTCGATATTTTAAAGCTTAGATTTTCCTTACTTATAAAATTTTACAACTAATGTATTTGATTTTATATTTTGATTTTATATTTTTATAGAATCCTGAAAAAGAAACAGTCGAAAGCGGGATTTGAACCCACGACCTCCGGCGTACCGTGCCGGTGCTCTTCCAATTGAGCTATTCCGACCCTGCCTTCGATTGCCAATTTCATACATGGCCATGACATGTATAAAAAAATCATAATATAAAACTAATGTATTTATTTAGCTTGTGACCATACCATACCATACCAGCCCTGTATTATATACAGCCCACTGCTGAGCACGGGCCTCCTCTACTACTGAGAGGGTTAAGGCTTAAGTCCACCACGCTAGCCTAGTGCGGGTTGGCAGACTTCACATACCTTGGAAATTCAGAGAACTTCTCAGATGTGCAGGTTTCCTCACGATTTCCTTCACAGTTAAAACGAGCGATAATTCACAAAAAATACATACATAAATTTTTATGTATGTATTTATGCGACTGCCTTGGTGGCGTAGTTGTATTATGGTACGACTACAATGCTGAGGTCTCGGGTTCGATCCCCGGGTCGGGCAAAGTGATATTGAGTTTTTCTATTCAGTATCAGCTCGGAGTCTGGAATTTGTGCCCGATATGGCGATAGGCTCGCCCCCTATCACATCATAGGACGGAATAACGGCGAAAAGTGGGTGCACTAGTTGCGCCTCTGCCTACCCCTTCGGGGATAAAAGGCGTGACTGTGTGTGTGTGTGTGTTTGTATAAATTTAGAAAAGGCAGAGGTGTGTGCCCTTGGGTTTTGAACCCTAGGCTTAGATTGTGACACTAATTTATTATTCTTTTTGGACTTTTAGGTGTTGCTCGCGGCTTCGCCCGAGTGAAAGACTTTTCCCGCTACAAAAGTCCCTAAAAACGCTGTATGACACCAGCGCCATCTACTTAAATAATCAGATAAAATATATATTATTTCCCATGGTAGCAAGCAAGGTAGCCTATGTGTTAATCCAGGACATGATCTACTCGTGTGCCAATTTCATCTAAATCAGTTCAGTAGTTTCTGCATTTATTTCTAACAAACATCCTAATTTTCACAAATTTTCGCATTTATAATAATACTAGTAACATTGTTGTTTTAACTTAATTTTATTTAAACTCTACCATACCCAAATATACCATCCCCGAACATGGCATTTAAACTGCCATATTTGGGCGTTTTTAAAAAAACCTCTATCCCACAAGATGCATAATCTGATAGGTTCTGAATATTTAATAGCTCTGAATTAACACACAAAAAGGAATACATAAATCGATACCAAAAATTGTCCTCTCAGTAGAAAGAGACAAACCCTTTGTTCGGCCAGTGCCTATCGTTTCTGTATATGTGAAGTGTAGACATTCTGTAGGCCGCATGATTGTTTTATCTTTCGCACTCTTTTCTACCGGATTCCATTTTTGAACAGCTGTATAAGACCGCTCATTATATCAACCACCAATAAATTTCGCGCAATTATGAAAAAGAAGGTTGAATTATGCTTACCGTTCGAGCAATCCACCTGGCACCGCACGAATTATACTTACAAAGTAATTCGAAAACTTACCTGTAACAGAAAAAAGAACTTTAAACAAATTGGTGCATTTTTAAGTGACAATACGGTGAATATGTATTTAAATCGATTAGCTGCAATTAAATTCAATGAGCATTGTTTCCATATGCGACTATGTTAAATATGTAGCCCACATGATAGAATTACGGTTACAATGTAAAAATAGTGTTATATGTGATGGTAGTAGCAGGTTTTTTTTTGTTACTGCCAGTAGCCTGACGCGAGTCGGCTTTTCTGGCCACACCGGTCTTTAGGGTGAACGCAGAAGGCGCTCGCAACCCTTTGGATTAAGTGACCATGCTGAGGGCAACCCACTAACGGGTCACGAACCTCGCCTCAGGACGGCAACTGAGAGAGGATGAGACATCAACGATTAGGGTGTAGAAGGTACTTTATAGTTTTTGCTATTTGAAAACGTTAGTGCTTAGTGGTTTAGTAATTTGTACGACATTGTTTTTTTTATATAGAGGGCAAAAAAGCATGCGGTTCAGCTGATGGTAAGTGATCACCGCCGCCGATGAACATCAACAATACCATAGGGTATAGTGATGCATTGCTGGCATTTTAAGTGGGAATAAGCTCTTGTTTTGCAGGTCACTAGGTCGTATCTGTCCGGAAATGCTGCGGCGGCAATTGGTAGACACTATATTACAACTTGTGTAAGTAAGTAATGTTAAACATATAACACAAAGAGTTTAAAACAAATATACTGAGCCACATATTTAAGCTCACCATACCAGCCCTGTTTTATATATTGCCCACTGCTGAGCACGGGCCTCCTCTACAACTGAGGGTTCAGACCTTAGTCCACCACGCTGGCCTAGTGCGGGTTGCAGGTAAGCAGACTCCACCTTCTTCTTCATATATTTTCTTCTTATGTTTAAGCACGATTTTGTCTTATTGAATTATGCCTTTAAACCAGCAAACATCAATCCCCGTACTACACAATTTTAAAAGATAGATCAATCAGCATTAAAATTAGTCTTATTTGTAAACATTTAAGCTATACATTATAATAGCTGAAGGTTGGATACTAAGCAAACAATAAAGTTTATAAAAGACCGAAATATGTCCAATACAAATATAGACACCGAGTAATAAATTCCGCTACCTAAGATTCTTATACAATATCAACATTATGCAAATGAAATCTACGTGGGCATCGTTTTATTTCTTTCCGTTTGGGTTCTTACTACTATAGGTTTTGCCTATGACATCCCTTGGGTAAAAGTATAATATAGCACGATGATTATTTGATATTAGATAAACATTTTTAGAATCAACTAATTGTGTTATTTGCAAGCCAATAAGCAACTATTTTTACATCAGGGAAAGAAATAACTAAATATTTATAATTAAAACAATAACAATTAATTAGTGTACCTATAGATGTTTTTATTAGTAAAACATAATATTACTTTCAATTAAACTATTTAATTAATTTAGTTTTTCATTCCGTGAATATTACATACGAAAATTCTAAAATTTACTTTTACTATAATTTAAAAGAAAGCTTGATTCTGCTCCCGTATTGAAGCCAAACGCATAGACATACACTATTTATAAAATATCAATATTAGTACCAATATAATTAAATGGGTCAACACAATAATAGAGCAGTAGTTCTTAATATCTAAATCTAAAATAAAGTGATTTTAAAATAGATATTCTTACGAAGACATCTTGATTTAACCGAATAAATATGCCGCATAAACAACAAATATATTGTGAAGGTAAATAAATACGTTACAGCCTCCCGGTATCTCCCACTCCTACGCACGCACCCACACTCACGCCTATAAGAATAACGTATCTTAATTTTAACAGGCTTTTCTCGAAAATTTATAAAAATTGTAGGAGAAATTATACCACGAGGCCAATCTGTTAAGAGTCTAATTTGATATATCCACTTACGTATTATTGTTACATGTCAGCCTATATGACTCGTATAAATATATATTTTTTTTTTGTTTATAAGTACAAAATATAAAAAACACATACCTATTGATTCTATTATAAGTAACATAAACGTAATCAGCAATAGAACATGAAAATTAATTTGAGGATAACGTTGTAGGTTACACATTTAGTATTTGTAGCATTAACATGTATTTTATACCTATTGTGTAACTGTTTGTTGTCCCATTATTATAAATAAATAAAATAAAATAAAATATTGTAAGAATTCAAAACAATAGATTCTATGAAACATACTACAAACAAAAGAATCCAATGCGCATATTATAGAAACAACAAAAAATTACATAATTAACAAACAAAACCTTTACTATGTCTTAGCTAAAACAATTAATTACTGAATGAAATTAATGGATCTATCGTTGGTAATAAAATATTTATGATAAACAATTATTCGTTCATTATTCCAGCATGAGGATAAAGGCTTAAAGGAAAGTTCCACAGTTCTTTTTTGCATTTAATTATAATGTTAACACAATACCCACTCATGTTTTATCACGAATTAACAATTCAAACAAAACAGTCGAGGTAAGCATGAGGGCCTCCTAGGCACAAGTATTAATTAAGAGGGTTGAACCACTCTGTCTCTAATTAACCGAAGACCCAAGCCACATTCGGTGTAATTAGTTCCCTCCGAGGGATGTTCTCACGCTCTCGGACCTTCAACATTGCGGAATAACAGGAATTTCATCGATTCTAATTATGCAAATAAGACTAAAATAAAGACTAGAACCACTGGCGCATATTCAACGTCAAATAAATTACCGGCCATTAATAAGCAGCGAGTGGCGAGTGGCGTCTCGGACTCGCCGCTCGCCGCTTGCACTGCGAAGTGCGGACAGTAAAAGAGATGTCACATTGGCAGCGCCATTACTCGCGGGCCGTGTTCAGCTGCCGCAATTTGTCGGCCGGTACGTGGATCGGTTATTAATCTGTTGCTACAATTACTCGCCGACCATTGAATTAATTGTGCCCCTTATCTGGCGAATTCAGCTGACTGCGTCTGGTATATCGAGATGTTAACTTCTTGTATGGCCGTCGAGTAACACTCACGGCGATATGTTTATTGTAGCAAAAAGTGGCGAGTGTGACGCGCTCATGTTGAACACTTGCCGACCTTTCCACGCGCGCACATCACACGCAAAAACGATATCGGCCGATCGCGCACGTTTTAATATAACCAATTCATTTAAGTCATGCTATAGGAGAGACGTCAAGACATCCCCAACGACACAAGAGATCAACATCGACATCAGCAATAAACATTTCATAATGAGATTTTGAAACAGTAATGCTCGAGCGAGGGTGGTCGAGAATCTTTATTAAAATCTCCAAAGAGTAATAAAAGCACAGTTAAATGCGGAGAACTCTGATGAAAATATTAATTAATGTTTTGGAATGGAAAATATGTTGCTAATTAAATGGCGATATCGCATAAAACGTAATTAGGGGTCGGGAACATACGTTTCTCACGGAGCGGACGCGGTCGGTGCAGCGCGGTCGGTGCAGGCGGTGGCGCGGCGGCGCTCCGCCCGCGCGCCGCCGCGCCGTGCGATACGGGCCCGCGGCCCGCGCTCGCACATCACATGCATTTTATGAAAGGAATGCAACGAGTACGCTTACACAGCACAAAACAGGTTACAGCCCGGTGAAGTCATACTGTATAAACATTTTCTTCGGTCAAGACTCGAGACATTAAAATTCGAGTTTAACAGTTGTTAACTTTTTGTTGATTCCTCATAAGGCGCACAATGTTTAAGTTTTAATTTGCGAGCGTGATTAAATTTAATCCATTATCCGTTTTCATTAAAGAACGTTGTTTAAAAAATAGATGAAAAAGTGCATTAATATAAATTCCGCGAGAGCAAAACTTGGGCCCGCGTCGTGTTGAGGACCCGAGTGGAGGCGGCGGCGGCGCGGAGGGCTTTATTAAATGCACTGACTGGCAACTATTAGCCGCGATGATCGACGCCTCAATGGGCGGCGTAATTAAAAAAGTCAATGATCACTTATTGTAATTAGCGGTAACGTTGTGCCGACAAAAAGTAATTGTTTTCTGATGGACATCAATCTGTTCTGATCGTGGAGAGAATGAGGTAACAGGTACACGTGTGGCCCACTCGACGCTTGTCATTCTAATCACAGCGGCCGAGGCGGGCTTTGAATACGGTATTAGAGGCGAGAATAATGACTTGATCTATGACGACGGCAATTATTTTACTGCCATTAAGAGTCTCATGAAACTGATATCTAATAGTGCCTAGTCACGACAAAGTTCATTATGTATTTACGCGGATTTCAACGCTGCGTTTAATAGTTGACTGAATCATACGAGCGATATTTACCGCGTAGCTAACATTATGTTAATGTTTCTTTATTATTATAACCCTTAATGATGTAGCGGCAGCATGCTATGATGTATAAATATGAGTAAAGATCTTAGATTACTCTACAAGATTAGTAAAAACATTAAGTTTATTTTTATTATAAATTAATACTTAGTATTGTGTGAGGAAATCCATTAGTAACTATATTTGTTGTACTCCTCCTACATAGGTAAAATAAAAACACCGAAGTATAAATAATCCTAGCACTAATTTTACGGCTCCTGTGAATCAGAACCCAAATTCAGAACAAATATTTGTCATCTCCTTTATAAAGTGCCTCAGTGGCGTAGTTGTATTGC
Source organism: Lapara coniferarum (assembly GCA_949316025.1). Classification (NCBI taxonomy): domain Eukaryota; kingdom Metazoa; phylum Arthropoda; class Insecta; order Lepidoptera; family Sphingidae; genus Lapara; species Lapara coniferarum. The sequence continues at coordinate 15,804,563 of OX438926.1, read as the reverse complement.
GCGCGTAGTACGACCACACTTCTGAGGTCCCGGGTTCGAATCTCGGGTCGGGCAAAGTGGTATTGGGTTTTTATGCTCAATATCAGCTCGGAATCTAGAATTTTTGCCCGATATGGCGATAGACTCGCATGCGATCATATGATGTGAGAGAATACACACGGCGGGTGCACAAGCAGTTCCTCTGCCTACCCCTCAGAGATAAATGGCGTGAGTATGAGTGTTTGCCAAATAACAGATATTAGTTCAAATAATTGTATTATTTAGAATATATAACACATCGTTTCAGAAAGTACTTAATGTTATCCAGTAACTGCCATTAGGTTATTTTTTTGATGCTATTATCTGCATTTGCCTTATTCTATGCCAGATCACGTAACTGACAGCAGGCTTATTGCCATGTCAGATATAAATTACACGCAGATTATAAATTAAAATAATGTCTTAGCTTATAAGTACTAATGGACTAAGGTTTTGCAACAATCGACCATGTTGATAAACACTACAAAGGCCTTTTTTCTTTTTATTGGTTTTGAAAATTGGGAATAATAACACGATTTCTTTCTTTCTCCTATTTTTGTGCTCTAAAAAGGGTTAAAAATGAACATCACTTCAAAGTAAGTACAAACACATTATGAACGTAACGTTCTTTGTAAAACGTATTTCACTTAAATCCTGCAAACAACACGAGCCTACGAAACAAAAAGCATACAAGTTGAGAGTTAGTTGGCAATCGTACAAACAAAAGAAGCCCATATATTTCATAATGAGGTTATTACGGAGCGTTTTAGCCGGCTTATCTGAGACCATAGCGAGTCGAAGTCTAGCGCCAAATTGGCGTGGCGGAGTGCGCGGGCGCAGCGATCGCCACTACAGATATAGCTAATTAAGGGTTGCGCGAGCCGATCTATTTGGAAAGATCTAGTCGCTGACGTGTGAAAATACCCAATTAATTAACGCGAAACGTTCTCAGATCGCGGGGCATCGCCCCTCGCGTGCTAAAAAGACCTGGCCTAACGCTACAAACTCTATTTCCAGTTTAATTTGCGATGTTTCCTGTATTTGGAACATTAATTTACATCACTGGCCTTTTTCTTCGCGCTTAATTGCATTGGTTTTAGTCATTAAACGGTTTTCGACTTCGTGCTGCTCGGATTTATTGCGCAATGCTACAATCGTAAATTATTTAAGGCAGTTGTGTCGTTTGCATATAATCAGAAATTATGTTGCCTTAATGGTCTGGTTGCACCGTCTATCCTGGGTTTGATATCCGGGTTGTGTAATCAAAATTCTTTTGAGATTCGATTCAAACATTCCCTTGTCACGAATTGGAGTTCAGCTGATACTCAGCGGCCCGCTCTGTCACATCGCCGTAAAAGCTCTGCGATCGGTGCGTGGAATATTTGTAATCATACCAACTACATAAACACCGGAAGAAAATAAATACATACTATAAAAATATCTATTTTATCTTTTTTCAAAAACGGTTTCAAAAGTTATGAATACTGGCATTAAAAATAACAGTGAAAATATATTATGTACTAAACTTATCGAATTAGGTACCTATTTTTTAAAAGTGAATTTAAGTTATTTTGAGATATAAATAAATTTCCAAAATAATACCTCGTTTTCCTAAGTACTCTAAAGTAGCTCTACATTACATTAAACCCTTTTCTTTAACAATTAGATAAATATATATCATCATATAGCAATTATATCGAAACCGACAGGACAGTCAAAATATAATTTATAAGATATGCCGAGCCAATTATGTTTTGAGTTAGACACAAACAGCTGTTCGGAAAAACCGCAAAGATAACTTTGCACGAAAAGTTTTCGGCTGCACTCATTTTAAATAGCAATTTTAATTTCACGTAAATAAATTTAGCCTAATTGATACATGTTTAGTAATTTTGTATGTTTTCTTTTTAATAAGGGACAAATTACGCTTTACTTTACGATCATTAAAGAGACTCCAACATACCCTTAAAGAAGTTTTTTTTACATGATTCGTATCAATTTACAATTGTTATCCCGAAAGAAACGTGGTACAAGATAGTTGTAACAAGATGGGTGTAAGCGATGCGGGTGTAGAGCGAGTGTTAATGGGCCATTAGGTGGCGCGGCGTCTAATTGGCGGGCGGACGGCTAGACGCGGGCACGCCGCGCGGCGTCAGCACGCGCTAGATGCACCGATACCACGCACGCCAAACACTACTTTCGAATGAAACACCAATTTGTACTTTAAAAAAGTATCATCAATTTCATAAATTTTAAAAATTCTGAACATGGAACAATAAAGCAGCACTCTGAAAAAAATGACTTTTAGGCAAATTGCATTGTTAGATTTGCCATGCCAAGACTAAGTGTTGCTCGCGGGTTTCCCCTCGTTAAAATCCTTTCTCGCTACCAAAGTCCTTAATCACTGAACCGATCCATAGTCTGTACGCCAGCGCCATCTATTTAAAAAAACAATAATTTCCTATGAAAGCAAGTTACCGGCATAGAAAAGCCTATGTGTTATCCAGGACATGGTCTATCCGGATGCCCAATTTCATCCCAACCCTTTTAGTTGTTACTAAGTTTACTTTTGACAAAAAATGAAACATTTTCATAAGCTTCCGTATTTATAATATAAGTAAGAGTAATATAGTAAGAGACTCCGCCCTGTGGATTGCGCATCTGCCTACCCCTTCGGGGATAAAAGGCGTGAGTGTATATGTATGTAAGAGTAATATCAGATAGATATATTCCAGTGTTTCTTATCGGTTCTTCTTTGATGGAAACTGCTTTCCGAACTGGTGGTAGAGAAAAAAACTACTGAATCTAATCAATGTTTAACCGTTTTATGGATTCGAATAAATGATTTCTTTTCATTTCATTCTATACAGATTGTTCGCATCTATATTAAATACACGGAAAATCGCAATTAAACAATGATAGAAAAATAGCAATAGTGATGGTTAGCAGGGAATATTGGTTAGACTGTAAAGGAAAGCTTATTTGGCTTGAAAATTCTGATGGTACGTCCGAGCTCAGCGACAGTTGGAAAACAAACAGCAGTGCAACAATACATAATCTATGTAAAAAAGAAAGCATTTTACTCAAGAATACTGATATAATCTTACAAAATAAATTGGATTAGATAGAGGTAGAATTTGAAACTACACGACCGATGCACAATAATGCAATTGTACTGGAACCGAAAAGCGACATCTTTTTTGCTGCAATGTTCGCCATAGTAGAAAAAATTACTCGCTGATGGCTCAAGTATGAACGACATCTAACGTTGCATAATGACGTTTGCAACATTCTATAAACAGTAAAATAAGAATATAAACCTCAGAACACAGACACACATTAAGGACAACATCCAGGAACGCGAGAACATCTCCAATTATCACCACAAACGATTCGTTATCCAATTTGTGCGATAAGTCAACAACGCAAACATAGTTCTACAACAAACTTTGAGTACGAAGGCTAATTAACTCGAATGATCTTCCGCCAGAGGGCGCCCGAGGTCATAAAACAGTTCCAAACGCATTAACCGTCCGAGCAGTTCTTCTCAACAACGGCACGACTTGTACAATCAGTTGGCGGCGTCAGCAGGAAATTAAACGGTTGGACAGTGCGGCCCTGCGAGCCAGCGCCGTCCTCACGTCATTCAAACTGCGACGCCTCTATTTACTGGCGGATTTTGAGTGAACACCGGTGCTTCTGTTTCGATTCTTTTCAAACTTTCTGTGCCTTAATTAAGGAGACACTGATTGGACGGGCTTACGTGTTGCGGTGTAGCGCGTTTACCTTAAATGTTAGATTAGGTTTTATGGAATTTTAATAAGTAACTGGTCCCTTTTATACAATCTACTATGTAAACAGCTATTTGCCGGAAAATTTCACAACGTCTCATATTTCCATTACAGCTCAAATTCAAATATGGAGGTGAAAAGACGAGTGTGTTCTCGACTAATGAAGAGCCCGGTCTTACTACACTAACTCCATCAAAATCATTTCAAGTCCGGCGTGGAGTAAGCAAGCTAATTGAGCGCACATGGACAAGGCAGTCTCAGCAAGCGTGTGTCGGCGTTTAATTTCCTGCCGATGCACGGATTCACAGCGTGCGTTACACACAACGGTGCAGATTAGTTAGCCGACTATCGGATGACTAAGTTATTAGTTTACATAAACATCATATAACCTACTTTGTAGTTCCGTGGAGTGTTCCACATTATAATCAAAATATTTGTGTCTGGGGATTGTTAATTAATTCATTTAAAACTTACACGTATCTTATCAAAATAGGACATTAAATTTGATCGGTATAGTCTCATGAAATACCAAGTATTATGAGATTTTATGTTCTCTTTTGGATGTTGTGCGTATCATTTTAAAGTTGACCAATGTAGTCGTATTTGTATTTGGTGTAGAACCTTTATGTGCCATTATTATTCCAAACTCGGTTTATGGAATCGGCTTTCCTTGATCTTTGTTCTACAGTTCCACTAGTATGACTACTGTATTTTTTCGTCAGGGTTACTAACAACAAGTTTAGACCCTACAAATTATATACTTTTTTTAATAATTAATTTCGTATAAATTATTATATTGTTCATCGCTTAATAATAAAACTGATCCAATCTTATAAATCCTTCAATCTAACAAAGCCAATCATGTCTGTCACAGCCATTGAAGGAATTGCAACACTAAAAAATTATAATAGCATCAGTTCCATAACTATAATGAATCTTGCTCGTAGATTAGCAGACAAGGATCGTTATTAAGTGGGCATTGTTCAGTTAAAGAAAGTGACCGAATGACGTTTAATTTCCTTCGCAGTGGGCGCTCACTCTCCCTGGCCCACTTGCTGTTGCATAATCAGATAGTCGGAGATTCAATTAACACGATCTCGCGGAACCGCGCTATTGTCGGCACATCATGTTTCTTGAAATGGAAATTAAGTGATATTTATCCTAATGAAAATCACCGTAGACATTGTTAATGGTCGCGTTGTGTTGTGTTGAGCGTAGTACTTTTAATAGCTTGAAAGGCTTGAATAAATTAACTCCAATAGTTGTATATATGTGGCATCTAGGAAGATAATTTAATGAAGTGGCTTAAACGAACTACAAACTTATTATGGTAAGAATGTTCTTATGAGTTCGGCGGCGACACAATTTACTTTTCTCCCGTGAAAGATTTTAAATGAAATGTCGTAAAAAAATTTTTGGTGTGATTTGGAGAAAACTTTAAGCTTGAGCAGGATCTGGCCTATAACATAATTTATTTATACCCATAGGTTCACACTGGTAATTTTAAAATCTCTTCTGAATGTGACTATGAAGTGACGAATGTAAGCTAAACAAACATCATACGTCAAAATAAAAAAAAAGTAAATTCACCTAAACAAACAGCTCGTGTAATACTAAGCTTGAAATATTTTTAATCTTCTATATTTACTGTTTAAAATATTTCCATCTAAAAGTTTCCGCGCTGATATCCTGTTAAATGAAAAAATACCGAACACGAAGCGCCCGCATCAATCACAGTTTTCCTGCATAAAGCTTAGGATACACCGGCGAGACAATGCAAGTGCTAACACGGTCTTATATGGGGTGCATATAGCTGTCTGGCCCGTAGTGCAAAACAGCGGCGAAGTAATTTTCTCGTGCCGGTTTCATGGAGCGTTCGTCGCGTGTTTGCTAGTTAGAATTCGGGTGTAGTTCGGAAATTAATCAGGGCCCATTGTGGGCGCTTTGTCGCGGGCCCTGGTGCCAATTATTGGCTCCGCAGCGTAGCCCCGTAATTGAACCAGCTTCGAGGCAGTTATCGACTGATCGACAAATGGAAAAAATATATTGTTTGGATCATTACAGCTTAAATTTCCTTATTGGTTATTTGAACCGTGTTGTGACAGTGAATGATCTAATTGTATCTTAATATTCTTGTTGTCATTATATTTCGCTGTAAGTGATGCTATTTTATTACAGTTACACGACAATGTAACAATGCTTAAATTGTGAAAACGTGGAACATGAAATATTGTTAACAGTCACATCATAAGCAATCAGTCGCTAGTGAATGAAATAAATTGCACGGTCCCATTTACAATATTCGTTGTTGAGAAAAATTGATATGAAAACATAGTTCATTCGGTAGCTTCGCAATTTGGGAGGCTTGTGTGATGTGTCGCGAGTCGCCCGCTCCCGCTACCGCGCCCTCTCTCGCCCCCGCCGCCGCCAGCCGCGACGCCCGACGCCAGCCAGTGCACCGCGCAATCCACTGATTGATTACAATAAAATAATTTGCGTGAAAGCGCAAACTTCATCACTTTTTCGTTTTTACATTTCAATCACTGTTATTAAGTGGAGGGAAAATTGAGAATTTAATCACGGAATGCGAATTGAAGTACCACGTTGCTCATATGTCTGAGGTTTTTATTATTATTTTTTGCTTGATCGTTCTATTTGCATTTTGCAGGCAGATTGAATTATAGAAAGTTGATTGTAATTCTGGAATTTAAAAGAAACATCTCACGGAGGAGGTAATACCATCTCACACGAACAAAGTCAACATACTCTTTATTACTACAGCATAAACACATCTTAACCAAGCACCGCACAATTTTATTTTAAAGCACCCAATACACAAAAAGTAATTAAACGTTAAAACTGCGATTAAGCAGGTCCCCGTGCAGTGGAGGTATGTAAAGTTAATATCAACACAAAAAGCGAAACAAAAGGCGAGTCCGAGAGACTGCTATTCAGGGGGTTAACGTATTTAAAGGTATAAAAGTCTAAGGGTGGCGTAAACCGAGGCACGTTAAAACAATGGACAGTGTAACGCGCCGGTAACCGCCGCCAAATTTGCATTCCTCATTGCGAGAGCACATAAAAATGCTCTCATTATCCCGGGGTGGTCAAAAACAACTAACCTGTCGACTGGACGGGCTGGATCGCGTTGTGCATTCCATGTTAGACGGTGCGATGATCGCACTAATAATATTTTATCTTTTGTAGTCAATAATACATAGTACCTATACAGGGTTATTTTTACATTGCGTAACTAAATAAAACCACATATTCGTTTATACCTCTGCTAACATCGTGCTAAATATTATCAATGAATAACATATATTTTCGCCAAAAATCCCGGTTTTAGTATTCCAATTTTATATCATTTTGTCGTTTAGTGTGGCGTAAGTATATTTCTGACAGAAAGTAAAATGTTGCTGCTGCGACGAATTCTCCTAGAGCAGTCATAGTGGCATTAGGGTGTGTAAACTTAAAGTTACATTTTATTGATATTTATTTTTTTCGAAACTCACACTTTTTTCATTTATATCAATAGTTAAAATAGCTCAATGAGAAGTGTTACTTTCAACGAGATAAGTATGTAGTTTCATTTATTAACGCAATGACACAATGACCCTGTATAAGGCAGAGGGCGCAAAAATTAAAGATAAAAACTCGGACACAAAGAGTAAAGATATAGATAGAATAAAAAATGATATTGGAGACAAAAAATTAACTTAAAGGGTAGAAGCATTTATCTTCGCTGTAATTTATTTACCATTTATAAAATATACACGGTAGACTTTTACAGATCGGTCTGGTAACCTTTAGGGCAGTCCTGTGTTCAGCAATGGAATTCCTGGCTGATCATAAGAACGAAGATGATGAAACTTTAAACATCTGCTCCATGAATAAATAAACAATATCTTCGTCAATGCATATTATATTAAATGATTCCTGTATGTAGTATCAGCAATCGTATTACACACAAAATTATGGGGTAAACATACCTGGCTGACCGCGATCGCCGCACATTCGATAATAACTTGTACCTAATATGGGTACAATATTATCACATAATATGCATTCCATACATGCACCGTCGCCACATTGTTAATTGCTACGGCTATTCTTGAACTATTGTAATTAACAAGGCCTCACCAATCCAAATTTTTTATTGGTAATTTTAATCAATATTGGGTCTCCATTTATTTGATAAGAAAGAGGTGAAACAATGATTAATTAAAATAGACATCCTTATTTAAAACGATAAACTATTTACTAATTTTCTTTGTTTTTTTTACTAATCTATTTCGTTTAAATAGTGTCTAAGCGGCGATAGGCTAGGTGGGAGTGGAACGGACTGCCGAGACGAATGTCCGCAGGTTCAAAACCCAAGGGCACACACCTCTGACTTTTCTAAAAAGTTGTGTGTATTCTTTGTGAATTATCGCTCGCTTTAACGGTGCAGTGAAGGAAAACATCGTGAGGAAACCTGAAAGTTCTTTGAGTTTCGAAGGTATGTAAAGTCTGCCAACCCGCACTAGGCCATCGTGGTCCTCGTTAACCGTGCTCAGCAGTGGGCAGTATATAATATAGGGCTGGAATGACATGGTAATTAGTATCTTATCATGGTGGGGGGTTCTTGGCAATGTTATTAGACTTAAACTCGTAAAAAAGCTACACGAACTCTCCAATACGAAAGGCGAATGTATTTTAAGTTATTTAAGTATGTCTCATTAGTCATTATGTCACAAATCTATAGTACCTATCTATAGAAAACTAAATAGTTTTCATCATTGGTCGAACCTCTTAATTATTGTCAATAAGACGATGAGCTAATAACAAAAGGCTAAGCGTATATAGGCGATTTGAAATTTTGATTTTGTAGAGTTATTTATGTTGCTCACTGTACAGTAAAGTATTTCGATAAGCTTTTTTGTGTTACTTCACTATCATCAGGAATTAGCCACTTACGTCCGCAATGTAGACAACGCCATCTATAGAAAATATAAAGTATCATCAGACTTGATTCACTGTTCGACTTTTCAAAATTAAAGCTATTACTAAATGTAATAATAATATACTTTTAAATCGAAATATTATATTACTACAACACTTTCAAATAGCACGACTTGTAGGAAACAAGAGCGCACCGTAGTTAGCTGTATATCCTGTGACGTACGTAGTGAAGTAAGGTCGGGCCTGGAGTAATCAGGTATTCGTAGCAGTTTTCATTACCGGCCTGTTTAACATACCGAGTGCACAGTGCAGTGTTACCGGGCCCGACTCCCGACTCCGAGGCATCCGCGGACCTGGCACGTGCCTGTTTTTATTTGCGCCTAATGTTTATTGCACTGCCCCGCACCGGTTTCTGTAACGCAACTGTAATGCCACATGTTTCACTGTATACATCGTAAAAAAGGAAAAATAAAAATTTAACATTCCGTTTAATAAAAAATCATTTCGTGCAGGTCCACGTGATTTATTAAACGGTCAAGTTCCATGTTTGTTTACGCCACGAGTTACGAGAAACTAAATTAGATCTTTCTATATACGTATACTTAGTTGATTTTCATAATCCCCGCTTTCGAGGGTTAAAATTCAGTCCGCAATGGCGGCATTGTTCCATTAACACAATTTTATATCCTACATATTAAAATAATAAAAACTTATGCCTCTCTTAATTAAATAATTTAGCGGCGGGTTGAGCCGAGATATGTAAATTGTTTTAGGGGATAGATCAAACAACCCTTTTTTATGACTTTAATATGCGGTCGCCAGGGGCGGGAGGGGGCATGAGACAGAGGCGCGCGCGGGGCGCGGGCGAGGTAAGTTATGAAATATTTAATAACGGCGCACACGATTCCATTTGAATTACTTTCGAGGAAATGACGACGTGCAAAGCAGGCGGCACATCGTGCGCTGCCCTACGCTCGCGCTGGAGCTACGTGGGCGCGGCGGGAGCACCGCGCGCCGAAATGAGCCGAGAAACAAATATTACTACAAACAAACTTTTTGCTTTATTAAAATTCGTCAGGGAACAAGTATTTTTACATGATCAATTCTTTGTTCTTTTCACTGCTCTGTTTGATGTATTCTTTAGAAATATCGTTATTTTGGGAGCTAAATTGTAAACTAGCCGCAATATCTAAATTTACATAAAGAACGAATATTATTTTTATCGAATCATATCTAATTCTTTGTCTCCCATCTGTTGCATCAAACCCTTGATAAATAGGTACATACCCTATGAGTATTTTATTGCTCATTAAATTGAGTGTGTTTAGAACAATACTAAAAAGTTTGATTTATTCTATAACGCTCAATACGTGATTACTAGCAATTATATTATGCAAAACTGCCTCGGTGGCATAGTTGTATTATAGTACGATTGCAATGCTGAGGTCTCGGGTTCGACTCCCGGGTCGGGCAAAGTTTTTTTTTTAATGGCCCTACTGCCTGTAGCCTGACACAAGTCGGCTTTTCTGGCCACACCGGTCATTAGGGTGAACGCAGAAGGCGCTCGCAACCCTTTGAATTAAGTGACTACGCTGAGGGCAACCCACTAACGGGTTACGAACCTCGGCTCAGGACGGCCACTGAGAGAGGATGAGACATCAACGATTAGGGAAAGATTGGTTTTTAGGCCTAATCCTATTAGATTGCCGGAACTGCTAGCGGGGGGGGGGGGGCGACGGGGAACGCGGCGAGGTCCTCGACGGCGAGGACGGAACTGCGGTCTTGTGGAGTGTTGGAGTTTCAAGAACTTGTTCTTACGGCAGATGGTCAGAGTGATTTCGTCCTCTGGATCGGTTAATACGGAACGCGGCCGTCTCCATTTGGCGCGGTCGAATGGAGTCGGGCAAAGTGATATTGAGTTATTCTATTCAGTATCAGCTCGGAGTCTGGAATTTGTAACCGATATGGCGATAGGCTCGCCCCCTATCACATCATGGGACGGAATAACGGCGAAAAGTGGGTGCACTAGTTGTGCCTCTGCCTACCCCTTCAAGGATAAAGGGCGTGAGTGTGTATGTATACATATTATATATTATGCAAAAAAATATATACAAAAACGTATATGTTTCCACAAAATAACCATGATAATCATTTCACAGCATTAAACACCGCTATGAAAGGGATGGTCGCGTCATACATCTGGGGGATATTTTAATTAATGTACACCGAATTGAGAAAAAACCCGCGTAACGAGACGAGTTGGAAGGGGGGGAGCGTCGTGTACTCCGTATTATAACCCAAATGATGCTTATTATCGCGATGGGACTTCATCAGGATGCTCTTTACGTGATGATGCCTAAAGTATAGAAGCTTGTAAGGCATAGGTTCCCGCATTAAGAGTTTTTATGTTTGTTATTATGGAATTAAAGATACAATTTTTTTTCAACAAAATTTTGGACATTTAGAATCGAATGTATGTGCTTTATAAAATGATAGCTTTTGCTCGTAACTCCGCCCGCGTGAAGAAGATTTCTGGGATAAAAGTGGCGGTATAGTATTTTCCCGGGTTATAAAGTTGCATATTATACTTCCATTCTAGGCTATAATCTATCTCTGTGCTGAATTCCATCCAGATCCGTTCAGCCTTTTTAGTGTGATTGAGTAACAAAAATCTAATCTTTAACATTTGTGACATTGATATAGATTATGTCCATTTATCTCTTAAAATATACCGGATATCTTATCTAGGTAGCCGCTATATTAATATTATATTAGGCTACAACATCCCAAAAAATAAACCCTTGAAAATGAACACGCTCAGATAGTATGTTTTGGTTACACAGTACCGCATGCCCACTTTTTCGATGTTTTACGAACTGTTGCGCTCCTTAGGGCTACGACGGGATATATTCCATTACACCGGTGAATATTATTTTATGATGTCTTTTCTTGTCCTATTAATTTTAGTTCCATGCGTAGTATTTCTGAAAATTACAAACGTAACTAAAATTCTCCATTATGTAATTAATTACGAGTTATACGTACAGGTACCTACAATAATAATAAGTTAAATAGTTTATTTCACTAAGTAATTTCTGCCTCGGTGGCGTAGTTGAATGACGGTACGACTGCAATCCTTAGGTCTCGGGTTCGATCACCGAGTCGGGAATAGTGATATTGGGTTTTTCTAGAATTCAGTATCCGCCCGGTGACTAGATTTGTGCACAATATGGCGATAGCCTCGATACCTATCACGTCATGGTACGGAATACGCACGGCGAAAAGTGGCTGCACTTAGTTGCGCCTCTGCCTACCTCTTCGGGGATAAAAAAGGCGTGTGTGTGTGTGTGTGTGTGTGTAAAAGCCTAGGAAGCGAACTCGTAAGCAAAACCAAGTGCAGGATTTATATGACTGAAGTATAATTTTCGCAATTTGAAATATCAGTAGCACCGGCAAGCCTGGAAGATTCGAGAATCTAGTAGGTAGTAATGAGCATCGTCTTGCGCAGTAAATCACTACCGCCATTAAGTAGTTAGGAAAGTACTAATTTAACTAACTATGAATAAGGTTGCAGCTACTAATTTAGTTACTAATAAATAACTATCTGTAGGATGTCTTAACTAGTTTGAAGGATAAAACCCTATTCTAATTTTGTTCACTTATCAGTACAACATTGGTTGTGGGCGATTTTAATCTCCCACAATTGATGTGGCCTGATGGTGAGAAGTTTCTTGCTAGAGTGAATGATGGTAAGTCTGTGGCACTGCGTGATTTCATGGCTGTTACCGGATTTCTCCAATTTAATAATATCCGCAATGCTAATGACCACATTCTGGACCTAGTATTTGCTGAAACCAGTTCCAGGATTTCTATTCATAATGTACCCCCGCTCAGTAAGACTGATCTTCATCATCCACCGTTTGAAATAGTACTACAAAAGAACATTTTTCACAGCTTACCTTATAATAGAGCATCCATAAAGTATTGCTTTTATAAAACTGACTATGAATCTTGCATCGCTGATTTATCATCAATTAAGTGGGACACCTTCAGTAATATGAATTGTAATGAGTTTGTCTTAAATTTTTATAATATCTTATGGACACATATTGAAAAATATACCCCTCGGAAAAAAAACAGTAAATTTAAATATCCTATTTGGTTTTCAAACTGTTTAATTAAACTACTACAGGAAAAAAATAAATATAGATTACGCTACAAAAAAAATAAAAACCCTCGAGATTATGATGTCTTTGACATGCTGCGTAGTCGTGCAAAAAGGCTCATAGTTACCTGTTACAAATCCTACATATCAAAAGTAGAAAACGACATAATATTAAATGTAAAATCTTTTTGGCGATACTCTAAAATGCACCAGTCTCACAGTGGCATTCCTAATCATGTTTTCTATGGTAATGAGATAGCTGATGGTGGTCAATGTGTCTCAAATGTCTTTGCACAATATTTCGCCTCAGTATATAGCAACACAAATTCAAATCAAGAGTTTGTACCAATCGGTTCTATGAGTAATTACAATTTAACTGATATCCCAATTATTGAAAAGGATATTGAGAATAGTATTAAACGAATTTGCCTTAATAAAGGTGCAGGACCAGATGGATTGCCCCCTATTTTCATCCGCCTATGCTCAAAGGCCCTCATAAGACCATTATTTATCATTTATAAAAAATCTCTTGCGGAGGGCGTTTTCCCTGACCTGTGGAAAATATCCCATATTGTCCCCATTTATAAAGCAGGAAGTAGGGAAGATGTGACTAATTATAGGCCAGTTTCTCTAATTTCATGTTTTGCTAAGATTTTTGAAGGCTTGGTATACAATGGGGTGTTTAACCAGTGCCGACATTTGTTAAGTAATCACCAACACGGATTTGTACCTAATCGTTCCACGACTTCAAATCTGTTAATTTATACTAACTATATTCTCACTACTCTTGATAATAAAGGGCAGGTGGACTCGATTTATACCGACTTTGAGAAGGCGTTTGATCGTGTGGACCACTCAATTTTACCTAAAAAGCTAAATCATGTGGGTATTCATGGTAGTCTTCTGCGTTGGTTTGAGAGCTATTTATTTAATCGGTCTCAAATCGTCACCCTTGCTGGGTACGAGTCTGCTCCAATTACTCCCACGTCCGGCATCCCTCAGGGATCTAAGCTGGGGCCCTTCTTGTTCTTGGTTTTTATAAACGAGCTTTTGGACACCTTGCAGTGCGAGTGTCTCGCATATGCAGATGATATAAAACTTTATTATAAAATATCTGTTATAGACGACTGTATAAAGCTACAAAATGATTTAAATGCTATACAAGATTGGTGCACAAAAAATAGAATGTCACTAAATGTAAAAAAATGTAAGTTTATAACATTTACAAATAAGTCCAATATAATCAACTATAATTACAGCTTAGACGGTGTAGACTTGGAGAAAGTTTTTACTATTCGCGATCTGGGAGTTATATTTGATTCATCACTATCCTTTCGTAATCATATCGATCATCTTATACATAAAACCAACAAAATGTTAGGCTTCATAATGCGATTGTCAAAGCCGTTTCGAAACATAAAATGTATTGTATTGTTATACAATGCTCTAGTTAGAAGCTCACTGGAGTATTGTTCTACCATTTGGTCTCCGCATTATTCTACGCATATAGATCGGATTGAATCGGTTCAAGCGCGATTTATTAGATGTTTAAGTATTAGGACTGGTGTTCGTAAAAAAATCCCTAACTATGTTGATAGGTTGCAACATTTTAATTTTAAATGTTTAAAGGATAGGCGAGAAATAAGTGACCTTTTGATATTATATAAAATTATTAATGGCACTATGGATCCATGCTTGATTAATCATTTTAGATTTAAGCTGAGCAATCGCATTATGCGCAGCCATCCAATGTTTGAAATTCCGTTCTTTAGGTTAAATACATCTTTCAATGATCCCTTTGCTCGTATGGCCAGGTTATATAATGTTAAATCTGCCGCTGAAGATGATATTGATGTTTTTTCTATGAACTTTAGCACATATAAGCAATCCTTGTATAATTTGTTAACATACATACATATATACATATACGCTCACGCCTGTTATCCCCGAAGGGGTAGGCAGAGGCGCAACTAGTGCACCCACTTTTCGCCATTATTCCGTCCCATGATGTGATAGGGGGCGAGCCTATCGCCATATCGGGCACAAATTCCAGACTCCGGACTGATACTGAATAGAAAAACTCAATATCACTTTGCCCGACCCGGGGATCGAACCCGAGACCTCAACTTTGCAGTCGTACTGTAGATTTGTTGTAATTTGTTAACAAAATAAATAATTAAGGACTTATGTTTAAGCAAGTATAGTTAAGCATAAATTATTGCTATTGTTAGAGTTTTTAATTCCTGTAACCACTCTCATTAAGGATAACTTTTAAACAATGTTATGCATGCCTGTAAATTACATTGTGCTTTGTAATTTAATATTATTATTAAGTCATCTAAAATGTTTTTGTATTGTTACAGTGTAGTTGGTATGCTTATTAATAAAATAAATAAATAAATAAATTATGAACAGCTTTTGGTGGCGACTCCGCCCCTGTGACAAATTGCCCGGGATAAAAGTCCCGCTTTAAATTCCCCGGGATAAAAAGTAGCTTATGTTACTCGCTGATAATTATAGCTTTATATTGGTGATTTTTTTTGTCAAATCGATCCAGTAGTTTCGGAGCCTATTCAATACAAAGAAACAATCAAATCTTTCCTCTTTATTATATTAGTATAGAAAACATAGTACCATATTATTGTTATTCTTTACAAGGTGTCATATGATTGTACACAATTTAATAGAAATATTTCTAGACACGATGAACAAGAACGTACTATATCTTAACATTACAAAAGTACAATTTCATTTATGGTACATAAATTAGCCGTTTTTAAATCATCCGAGGTCACCACGGAGGTCGTCCAAGTCGAAAACGCATTCTCTTTTGACCTCCCTAACATTAGCGTATTTGTCTAGAAAATAATAGCACAGAACAACTTAAACGATATTTTTAAACGAAGAGACAATGAAAGACGTATTTCTTGTTCATAGATATATTATGAAACAAATTAGGTCGCGTCCGTCATCTAATTGCAGCGTGGGATCGATTCCCAAGTGAGACAATGATTTACGTCCATTTTACAATGGCCCGGCCTTTGATTCGGTCGTAATATAAATTCTATTATATTTTCCTTACAGAAAATCGCAAATTGACATTGAAGTTATACAAAACAACTTTGAATTTAAATCGTCAATGCATAATGCCGCAAAACATCCTCAGACTTTCACCACAATGCGAGCGTAAATAGCTAGGAACTAAAAAAACGTACCGAGAAACAATATTACGAACGTTGTATTCGTCATAGTCTTTTTGTGGGCCGTGCATGCTATACGCTGGGCGTGGACTCGCAATGGGGCCGTGAAAACCATTCGGAGATAAATCGATAGCTAATTCGAAATGGCTCATTGTTGTCTGCATCTATACAAAGGCACAACTTTCACAGATATTGCTCTTGCACAATAGTGAACACTTAGACGCATACTCAAAGGGTTGTAGCGGCGAATGGGCCCATTGCTGAAAATATACTCGTCTACGTGGACAGTTGTCAATGAAGGAATGATGTGTTTGATAATACTCAGGGTTTATAAGTAAATTAATTTAATATTTCTAACATATGGTATGTCTAATAATTACCTCTTTATCTGCTATTACAATTGTTATCTGCACATCCGTCTTTATGATTTAAACTTAAACCTTTTTTATTATCTACATTCATAGCAAAATATATACATGTAAATGAATCTCAAGAAGTAGCTCTTTATTCAGACGGCCGTCCGTCAAGCCCGACCACGCACACTTCACAAGTGTTAATAATAACGTTCTCACGACGCGCGTGCTTATTATGAACGATGATAGTCTAATAAAAGTCGAAAGGGCAACGTCTTTTCAATATACCATTACGGGCTCAACACTGATGAAAATAGGACTGGCAGTGCCAGGAATGTATCGATGTTACAAATTTGTGAACTAGCGCAAACACAAGGGCGTTGTTGGTCGGTGCAGTGTGGTGCAGCGCGTTGGGCACGCGTGGGCCACGGACATGGCGGCCGTAACAACTTAATAAGCGGTTGTGCGTGATTTACGCGCGCCCGCGGCGCCGGCGCATTCTCCTGCACACTTATTTATACTAATTTATGACAGATAAACATCGAATTTACTTTGTTATACTTGTATAATTATAAACAATAACTCTCAATTCGTAGAACGCAAAACAAATTAAACTCACCGGACACACCCATTAAGCGAATAACGTCGAATCGAAAGTATAATCTCGCATTAAAATAAATCCAAGTGATCGATAAATACTTGGCACCATTCAAACGCCTCATTAGCGAAGCGAACGCGCCATAACTGGTTCCCCACTAACTCAGATTGTAAATTTAAACTCGTGCTAATTACCCTACACGCAATAAATCTTTTGCATTATATAGGACGTAAATGTACCACAAATCCACCATAAATATATCAGTGAGCGGTCGCAGGCCATGGACCCCACTCGACGCGGATCTTGAGTCGAGTTATGGCCCTTCGAACGGCCGCGTCGCCCGTAACAATCGGTGTGAATCGGAAATAACCGGAAAATTTCCACAACTTGTCTAATGGCTTATTGTTGTACGATTGTTGTATTATTGTTGTTACGGCTAACAAATTGCCGTGTTGTCAATGTGTGTTAAGCGTTATTTAGTGAGCTGTTATGTTAGGACACACGCCGGTCGCCGAACTACGGCCCACGAATGCGATAATGTTTCCGACACGCGACAGCAAAATCGACGTTTTGAGCATTTATTACCCTTAACTACGTTAACAAGAAACACCTTCAAAACATACCATAACATTTGTTTGTTTGTTTATTACAAAATAAAACATTTTGCTGGTACAAACCTAGATATGTCTAATATTATAAATACGTGATACTGTATTCCGATAAACGTAGAATAAAAATTAAGTAAAATATGTAGATTTATGTATAGGTATTATTAGTTAATTGCATGGCACACCTATAAAGTGAAACAAAATAACACTAGATAATTACTTTGAATGTATTGAAATATTCGTGTTTAAACACTAGCCTTGACCAAAATTTGAACTCGGGGCTTAACATTTAGGGCAAAATACAATTACGACAATAAAATTATTTCAGTAAAAAACTCATCATGCTATTGTCATGCAGGCAAATTGCTTTCGTCGATCTTTTTGCAATGGTCGAATCTGATTTTGTAGCCAGTTAGGGTTTTGGTCTGCATCTAGTATACACAGATAATATGACTAAGGCTCAATAAACTATTCTTTTAACAGCAGCCACTGAAGTGTACAAGATTACTAGACGCTCACTTATTTTTTTTACGGAGAAAGTGACTACCGCTCAGCCTTCAAGGGGGGGTGACTGAGCGGTAATTCCACGATGGCCATCTACGGCGCATCAGGGACGGCTGCGAGCTCCCTCCGACTCACATCTAAATTGTCATCCGCAACCGCCCCTGCGCGTACGCTACCGCTAGTGCGGTCCGTCTCCTTTGGGGGGGGGGGGGGGGCTTAGAAGCCCCGCGCAGAGCAGTCCTCGGAGGAGACCTCTCGCTGCCGGCCGTGGTCGCTTCCATGGTCGACAGCCGGAAGTCCTGGTGTGCGGTGGCACACTTCTGTGAAGTGGTTATCTTGCGGAAGGAGAGTGCCGACTCTGAGTGAGTAAAAGGCAACTAATAGGGGCCACTGGGAGTCACAGGCGGGAGGCAGGGGGCTGTCCGTCTTTTAGCACATTGTTGCGATCCCTGTGACAACTTAGACATTTCCGTCAGAGGAAGCCCGCAGCTGTCCCTAATGCACCGAAGATGGCCACCGCGGAGTTTTGGTTGGTATGCCGTGCGTTGTATATAGGTTAGAGACAGGGCCCGGCGGTCGCCCGATGGTTCCATCTCTCTGGGCGGCTAAACGCCGGGTCGTAAGGCATGGTGAACCCAACATAACCGCTCAGTCGCCCCCCTTGAAGACTGGGCGGTAGTAATAAGTTACTTTCTCCGCGAAAACAAAAAAATAATGTGGCTGACCGTCCCACTTCATATGAACAGTGACTGACATTCGCTGCTGGCAAGCTGAAAGCTCCTGGGCCTCGGTAACCCATCAATTGCGTTCATAAAATATCTATGCCCTATTTTATTCTCAATTGCGCACGAACCCACTTTTTATTAAAATCTGTACATTTGTGGTAACGAAACTTTAAGACAGGTATTCATTGGAACAACCTTAAGCCAAGTTCTAAACAGCATTGATTTTGAGGAAACTGTGGCTGCCCAAATAGTTGAAAGTATTTTGACTTTCCTGAGGCCGCCTTTGGTTTACGAAAATGACTACCTCATTTGCAGCAACGGCTCCATATGACAGGTCTTGAAGGAGAGATACGTAATATATGCTGCTATGTTAATTAACATGAATTTCATCATGAAGGGTGGTAAGTATTATTAGGCCACCACCCTTCGTCCAAAGTGAACAAAGGGGCTCTTGAAACGATCCCCGTCTGTATATATTAGCACAGTATGTTAGCATTAACTACCACCCGAGCGAACTTATGCGCTCTGAACCTAAGTACGTGCTAACACAAACTATGAATATTTTAAAAACCAACACTTGGGTTTGCTATAGTCTGCAAAAGTGTACGAAAGTTCTAATTAGACGTTTTCAATGTGTGGAGCTCCGCTGTCATGTTGACTACAGCATGAATCAGCTAACTTGATTTAGTAGCACCACATCGTTACAGGGCTACATCGTCACTACTGTTCCTCTATAAAATTCTAATTGTATCTTTTACTGCTCGAGTCCAACAAAACTCTTTGCTGTTACAAAACAAGATCATAGTCTCGTTTTCTAATAGAATTAATCGACCTCATCTTTGCGGTCGGGCACGCAAGGGCATTATCTCAGTTAGCAAGGTGGCATCGCGTGCCATTTTTTTTTCTATAGTGAGAGATAGAGTGACCGCTAATGACCGTTTCAACGATTGCAGAATCGGCTCGTTAGTGAGAGGCCATTCTCGCGATAGTTGCTGCCTCCTATTGAGATAGAATCGTGTACATACACTGCAAGTTTACGTATGAATAAGCTTTTAGCCCTTTTACAACTTCTGACTTCAAGTAAAGTTACTTCTTATATCCAAAATAAGTCAGTCTTTCACGAATAAACTACCGAATCGATATTGATGAAATTTGAAAGACTTACCAGCTAAGAATTATTGATAATTGTGTAATAAAATTAAGTCGCGATTTTTTCATGGGGTGACATTGGATACTAAGCTTTCAAATTATTCTAACATAGTACATGATTAATTTTAATATTAAATGATAACACTAGTATTCTTATAAGAATAGAGAGATATTACGCTGTAGTTATCGCTTAAATCACCTTTTAAACTGTAATCAAAAGGATCGCTCGTTAATAGGACTGTTGTCGCCATTGTTAGTTATTGTCGAGATTCGAGATCAACGTGTTAGCCAACGGATTCTCTTTCAATAGTTTATGTATGTAAGTTAATTTTCAACCTTTTTTAACCGACTTCAAAAAAGGAGGTTCTATATTAGACCCGTGTGTATGTATGTAAATGTATATATAAATACACGAACAAATATACGAAAACAATTTCAAATGTTTTGTCACGTATAACTGCTTTTATTTCTTGTTCCATATTCGATAGGATTAATTTCAGACTTTTCAGAGAGTGCATGCGTGCTGTAGTTTTACAAGTTACCTATCATATATTATCGAGCTGTCATTAATTGTTCTCTTTTGAATACTAATATACCACATTCCACTTCCAATAAATCTGATAGTACTACAACGCAATACCTAGAATTAATAGTGTCATCGTTGCTATAATAAAATGCATATTCCATTCGCTTATTTATTTTAAAACCTCACATCAGACGGGTAAGTAGGCGGAAGTAATCCACAACCAATACAGTTATATCAACAGGCAATAGAGGAAAATGTTGGTGTACAAACAGGGATCGTTTCGGGAAGTGCGGGTAGTCGCGGGTAGCGAGGGTAGCGCGGGGAGTCCCGGTCGGCATTCAGTTTGTGCGACCGACTCAAACCGCGCTCGCGCTAGCTTACACCCGCCGAACCACTGAAAGCCTTGGAAAAATACATCGTCTATTTATTTTGTAGTAAAACATTTACATTGAGGTTCGGTCATATAGAAGTATGACAGATATGTAAACAGAGATTTTATTTACGTTTGCTTTAAATAAAATATACAAATTTACAGATATAATTTCAAACAAAACAATTACTCATCGCAAAATTCAATTTGTGAAAATGTATATTCCAATTTTATCCTGGACAAAATAAAACATTTAAGTACCCACCAGAGAACACGTGTATCATACAATACTCAAACCCAATTAACAAATAATAGGGCCGTAATATACGGCCTCATCTCGTAGATACCTAATAAAGGTCGGTAACACGTATTAATAAAACACAAAGCTATTCATTACTGTTCTTGTACGCACGTTGCAGGCCCTCCAACTTGTAATTAGGGGAATCGGACTCGGTCATTTTCGATAATTCATAATGTATGTTAATTATGGAGGTTCACTCGCCCCGGGACAAACCTTGCCCCTTCTCCTTCGACCACTGTTTGTATTGTGCGCCTTTGAATAAAATAATAGTGTTGCGCGGTGTTTAAAATTGAACACTATATGAAAATAATAGTTACGGGTTGCTTTCACAAAGCTTCTAATTCTGGGTGAGACTTGTGGGAATATTTTTTGAAGAGTTTGTTTATGAATAAAACATAATTTGATTATGATGTTCTAAGCTAGAGTTTGGAGTTGGGATTTATAATGGTAACCACTTACTTTTAGTAATAGCATAAATTATAATCTATATAGTAGGTCGCTACTTACTAGATGGTAATTTTTTTAAGTTTTTCATTTTATCCGCGTATGGCAATACCTCTTCTGCATGTGTTGGTTAATACGATAAAGTAAAAATACCAAATATCGTTTATCGAAAGCATTTACATACTTTTATGTAGTAGGTACATTAATATGCTGACTAGGCTTATAGTCTCTAGTACACCGGTTGTTCCTCGAACGCGATTTATTGGCTCTATGCGGAGTCAAGTGCAACATAATATATCCTTTTATAAACAAAACTTCTACATCTGCAATGACACACATTTGAAACCTATTCACGTCTACCGCACAGCGCACACTGCATATTTTGATTCGCGCGAGTGTAAATTTACGCGCACTATCTATACGCGAGTACAACACTTTTGTGTGTTTTTCACGGCTTCAACGAGCGCGATACTGAAAAGCCTCAAGCTCCTAATTAGGCTGAAGTCGGACGTGCCAATTAATTCAAGTTTCACTCGGAAACTTTGCCGCGTCAATTAATTTCATAGTTAATTAGCAAGCACGGAGTCCGGACAAAACCGCACGCCTGCGAAAGAAAGGGTAACGATGCTTGCCCGCGGCCCCGCACAATGCACCAATTACATCACCTTTGTTACATACAACTCTATTCGCATCATGGATTCATTCAATCTCGTCTGCGCCACCGCTGCACCGCACCAAGTCTGCAGCCTCTCTATATACGTAAATATATTTATAAGCGCTGCACGCTCGCTGAATTTTGTTTTTCTATATTTCGGTAATTGAGTCGGACGGTTTAGAAATTTCATTTATGATATAAAAATGTTTTTTTTCTTTACTGTCTGGCGCATAAATCTACGATGTCTGAACTAAGAAATTTAAGTATAAAGTTGGGTATGTTGTTTAAAATTTGCCGTTTTCATATTGCGTCAGCAAGTTAATTTATTTATCTCCACGGAAATAAAAAATAGCATAACTGAAAAGACAATCTCTCCACAACATTAAACTAGTATACGTAATCCTAACTGGTGCGATTCTTGAGGTAAGTGAGATTATTGGAGATGGCTTTCCATACCAACAACCTTTTCATACCTTTCCTCGTATTTCAGCAATAAATCTGTTTTGCTATTGTTCTTATTGACTGCGAAGACCACGTACGTTGACTTTGGTTCGAAGATTTGCGGTAACCAACTTACATGTTTCTTAGCCTATTTCTATGTAAATTTTTGGCTATTTAAAAATAAGCTAACTATAAAATACTAGTAATAATTTGAACTCAACATTATAATGAAAATTAATTAACATGTACCAATGTCTACTTAACAAAACGTTCTAAAGAGGAAAAAATCTGTTAAAGTGATTGTTTCAGACGAGAGAATCTACCAAAGCTCAACAAGTACTCTGACACTTTGAAGTATGCAAGTGATCAATTTATATGGTACTATATTTCAATTGGTTTCTTTTTAGACATTTTTTTGTAAATAAATAACAAACCATTCGACCAAACAGCCGACGCGAGTTAAGCCCCTTCAATATTCTCCAGAGCTATAAATAAGAGTCGGTATTTTATTTTATTTGTAGGCATTGCCTTACATCAAGTAATAATGGTCCACGAACGAGTCCGATGTACCGCGGAGAATTTAACAACATCACGCGGAGACGGCACTGAGGCAATAACTTCGCACAAATAAAATTTTAACCTCTGCTTAATATCTCGAGGAAAATTTCGACAGAAATTGACAGACAGTAAAATATTTTATTCGTGCAATAATTTCATTTGTAGGAAAAACAAGGCGAGTGAGGGGAGGCAGGGTGCCGGGTGCGTCAGCGCGGGCTCAGTGCTCCACGGCGCGCGGCGGCAGCGGCGCTCCGCAAACATCTTACACTTGAATTAACCTATTAAACACCAAATTCAAGTAACATACTTTGGGTTACGGCACTCGTAAAATTGTCTAATATATTTACTTAAAGGATGAACAGGATCTACAGCCCTTGTTCTTTTATTTTTAGTGCTTCTTTGGCACTCATAGACATGTGTTTACGATTTTGTAGCGATATAAAACAGTCAATTAGTTTTGTTATAGTTATTAAAAATAGCGTAAACATAACGATTTTCGAAGCGACTGTTGCACATGTTTCTAGCATGATCTTATACAACAAAACCCTATTTTGTGTTCTAACCCTAAACAAAACAATAAAAATGCACCTAAAAATGTAAATAAATCAGTCACTTGGCCTAAATCTCCTTAAGTTGACACTTAAGGGTAAGATCTCGAGTTCAAATCGAGCGTGGAGAGCGAGCACTGAGCAAGAGCACTCGCTCCACTGTCGGTGCAGTCGGGCTGGTTCGCTTTGTTTTCCCGATGTCATTAGTGGAAAGCCCTCGATATTTTCAGAAGCATCGATTATTTTTAATGGGCCCCCGCCGGCAGAGGCAGGCCGCACGTGCTAGACTTCCTGCTGGTATATGTACTTCAATAGCAAGCATGGATCATATGTTTTCTGTTTGAGATGATGGAACTGATAGTATAAGGAAATCTATGATCATAAGCGAAAGGCAGTCAAAGAAGTAGCAGTCTCCTTGGCCAAAATTACAATGATTCATCTCAATGAAAAATGTATTGTACATTTGTTAATGAGTATTTTATGCAATGAATATCCAGTAGGCAATTACTAATTATATGATAATAAATTATTATTAGTATAACTTTTGATCGACCACCACCACCCACGTAGAAGGCCGTCCGCGTAGAAGAATTAAGTATAGCCAAAGTTCTAAAGTAAATCGCAAACATCTTACAATGATTATATTGAAACAAAGCCTATATTCTGCCCCCAATTATACCCTTTCGACCAGTGAAAACAAAATCTAAATCAGTTTCAGAGATATACGCTAACAAAGTATCAGAAAAATAGAAAAAACACAATTCGAAAAATCGCAGTTTTTTTTTACTTTACCTACATTTCTTTCAATGTACAGACACACCGGACTCTGCTGTTTTATTATGTATATTTAGCTTTAACCCAAAATTCAGTGGTAGATTATAGAGCGTGAGTAAGAATCATTAAGAAATCATTAAGGCCGCTTAACGACGAACTCTTGAGCTGTCGCCCTTCGCTTCGGCCGATGGTGTTGGCGCTGTTTGCATACGTCTTAACCCGCACTTTCTTATTTATATAAAGGTCAATGGATGGAAAGTTCAATATTATATTTCCAAGTAACGTCTATTACATTTAGAGTATCACTCCATTTTAAAAACAGTTGAGTGTATTTTCAGTAAAATAATACGATGTAAAAAGAAACCTCAAAAAAATGTGCAAGCATTTCACACATGCGCTTGAAATTCAACTTTCTATTATTCTTGAAGAGTTTTAGACACATTTTTTCCATCGCCATTAGAATAGGTAAAGTGACGCGTATTTATCAAGCAAGCGCGGCAGTGAGGAGTGCGCGGAGTACGCGTGAGGTGTGAGGCGTCGCCCGCGGCTCCTCAATCATTAAGGGATCATTAAAAGTCCGCCGCGTCAACCTGTTGGCCACGCCGCGCTCCACCGATACCCTTTCTCTACTTTTATGCTATTCCTTTATCATTTTAAACGTTTCGAATATTTTATATTTCATGTTCTATAACGGTTTCATGGAACAGAAGGATCAGTTCGATTTTAAACACATTTCACATAATGAGCCGATGATAAGTAATGGCGAAATGCAAGTTATCCGGGGTTGAAATATTATGTTTTCACTGAGAGTCATATGGAAAAAAAATTATAAACACATAATTTTTATAACTGTTGTTAAATATTTATGCGCGATCATTCAAAAACCAAATTTAGTATAAACCACTCATCCATCTTAAAATTAAAAGTGTAAAATGAACATTGATATGCAAAAATACCTTTTTATACATCAATGAAAACGAAGTATTTTTTACTAATTATTATATTTTACAATAATTTGAATTATGGCGGTGTACTAATTTTATTTCAATTCATCAATTAACATTTCTTCAAATACTATCATAGAGATATTAAAAAGAATATAATGTTAAACGAAAAAATATCTGAATCTACTGCGAACAATTTTTTACTATAAACTTTATTTTTCTTAATTTAGTATCTACCAGATTTTGCTCAGGGCTTCGCCCACGTGAGGCCGTTTCTCCGGGATAAAAGTCCCGCTATATATTTTCCCAGGATAAAAAATAAACCCTTCCCTAGGTCTCACACTATGTTTGTACCAAATTTCATCGGAATCCGTTCGGTAGTTAGTAAAAATGGTCTAACCCTCAATCCTAAAGCATCCGACTCTCTAAAATTACATAGTAATAATGATATGAGTTATAATGTATTTAATTTTGAAAAATGTAACAGGTCTCTATCGCCTCCTTAATACTAGTTTCCGACCAGAAACCTAGAAGTTTGTACTAGCTCACATGGCTGGGAAAATCACACATAGTACACAGGTCAGTTGCGATTGGCATAATAACATCAATAATAGCTTAGCTATAAGAGCTAAGTTAAACTTATTTAATTTCCGTCTGCGACCCGCATAAAGATGTAGAAAATATTGTGAGAAATCGTACATGTTAGAGATATATCTCTTTAAAAGTTGTTATAACAAATGAAATCTAGTAAACCAAGCTAAGCAGAATGATATCCGATAGGTTTATCTACCAACTTTTATTGGAATAGGTGATGTAGTCAATATTTTTAAATATTATATTCCACTTGGATATATCCACATTAACCAAAAGATATATCAAGAGTTAATTTATATTGCCAATGTGGACAACTCGGCTTTAGTTGGTAATGGAACGGTCTGCCGAGACAATGTCCGGAGGTTCAAAACCCAAGGCATTCGGTCTTTTCGAAGTTACGTGTGTACTGTCTATAAATTACCGTTCGCTTTAATGGTGAAGGAAAACATCGTAACGAAACCTACATACCTGAGAAATCTCCTTAAGAATTTCGAAGGTATGTGAGATCTGTCAACCCGCACTAGACCAGCGTGATGGACCAAGGCCTAACCCCTCTTAGTAGTAGAGGAGGCCCGTGCTCAGCAGTGGGCAGTATATAATACAGGGCTGATTGCGTTACTGATTGAATACATTGCGAATTTATAGTAATATCGATTTTTATAAAGTTGAACCTAGAAACTAAACTGCTTATGCATATAAGGTATCACGTAATTTACAAACCAATTTAACTAATATTGCAAGCGGTAATATTTGGTTGTTTATTGGCCCACAGTATCTCTTACAAATCGAAACGACATTAAATGTTAAACAGACTCAAATTATATTGTAAGTAATGTTATTGTAAATACATTAATGTTTCTCCCACACAAATCTTGGTTTACGGTTTCCGATTATAATATTTTAAATGTAATTAACAGTTTTGGTTCAACAGCTTTTTTTTATTAACTTTAATTTCAATAAAGTGTCGGTTTTAGGACTGATTACTCAAAAATGAGATATATATAATGAAAATAAAACTTAACTTTTAGAAATATCTTTAAGAAAAACTGATATGTTTTTATTTATTTTTGCAGTAATAATTAAATTGTGTAACACAAGTTTTCCTTTTACCTCAATAGATGGCGCTAGCGCAAAAGTAGATCGCGCTATGGTTTACACAACAGTGAAACTATATACGGTTGCACCCTTTTTATTGTCGTTCATTATTTCAATGGCTAGGGAAGCCAGGGAACCGTCTGCGTCCTCAGACACCTCGGAGTCGTCCGAGGCTACGACCTCAACGGAGACCACCGAAACCTCGGGCGGCTCCGCGGAGTTTGAAGAGGAAATGGACACGTCCCCCAGCCAACCCGAAGCCAATAACTCTAAAAAACGGCCGATCTCGGCCTCTTCCTCCGCCTGTGAATCCGGGGAGGAGTCGTCCTCGTCGGAACGCGACGAGGACGGCTTCACCACGGTGAAAAACAGCCGGAGGAAGAAGCAGAGAAGCGTCGCTGCTCCCGCACCAGCCTCCCCATCCGCGCCTTCTGCGCCTTCAGCGCCAACCGCGTCCGCGTCTACGTCGACGCCGCCACCGCCGCCGACTCAACCAAAGGGGCCTAAAAAACCCCCCAGACTGAACTTACAACTCCCATCAAATATGTCCATTCGGGACATATTTGAAGAATTGCGCAAACAGCGCATAGCAATCGCGTCTAACTCGTGGAATAAGATCCACAAGCTTCTTGCCCTGCAGCCCGCCTCAATCGCGGACCACAGGGCGCTGACTAAATTCTTGGACGCCAAACATTGGCATTATTTTACGTATTCTCTTCCGGACGAGCGGCGCTTCCGCTACGTCATTCGCGGTATCCCCGTCCAAATGTCAACTCTCGAGGTCAAAGAAGGCCTCGAAGAGAAAGGCATTAACGCTCTAGAAGTGCACAGGATGCACAGACAGTCCCGCGCCTCCCGGCCGGGAATACAATACGAGATGGTTCTCGCCATCCTCCAGTCCCCTTCCGACGTCAAAAGACTTTTTGAGATTAAAGATATCTCGGGGCTAGGCGGCTTCACCGTCGAAGCCCCACACAAATCGACCCAGATAGGGCAGTGTCACAACTGCCAGAAATACGGCCACAATTCTCGTGGCTGTCGCCTCCCCGCCAGGCGCGTCAAGTGCCTCGGCGAACACGGCACATCCGAGTGCCCCCGTCCAAAGGACCGCTCTCAGTGCACGGAGCCGCCTTCGTGCACCAACTGCCGGCAAACCGGCCATCCAGCGAATTATCGCGGATGCCCTCGCGCCCCCAAAAGAGTTGCCAAAGCTCCTAAAGCTGCGGCTCCCTCGGCCCCTCAGGCCACCACATTCAAACTGGCACCTGCGCCAGTGCGCAACCCGTGGTTTCCTCCCACGGCGCGCGCTGAACCCATCTCACAGGCCCCCAGCGGAGTCACTCCCGCTGCCCCGGCCTCTACTCGACCCTCTCCTCCCCCAGCTGTGGCTCCTTCTTCAAAGGCAGCCCAGCCCAAACCCAAACCCAAACCCACCAACCCTCCCACCCCTTCTCAGTCGGCGACGGTGGCGGCGAAGGCAAGCGAAGCCTCTTCCTCTTCCTCAGTCGCCTCACTATTAGGCTCCCCGGAGATAATGATTCTCCACGGGAAACTTTTCGAGCGTTCTCGTCTACTCACCCGTACGGGAGTAGAAGACCCCCTTTTAATCGCTGAGATCGCTCTGATCCAGCAACAAATCTTCGAGGCTACAGTTAACGCTGTGCGTCTCCCCTCTTTAATTTAATAAATGGCTACCAACGCCAGACAACTCCCCCAGCGGACAAAACCTCGCTCCCTCAGAGTGGGGTTTTTCAATTGTAACGGCATTCGGGACCAAAAAGCCGAAATTTCTTCTTTTGTCCGCGACAACCAAATTGACGTTTTTCTCATCCAGGAAACGTTCCTTAAGCCCTCTCACCGCGATCCCAACATCCCAAACTTCAAACTGGTGCGAAATGATCGTACCAGTGGCCGTTTAGGAGGCACTCTCATTTATTACAAAAGGTCCCTTCATTGTATCCCATTAGAATCACCGATAAGCTTGAGCAACATTGAGGCTTCGGTCTGCAGGCTAGCCATGACCGGACACCCGCCGATCACCATCATATCGGCCTATCTCTCGCCCACTAAGGAGCTTCACTCCAACGAACTCGAAACCCTATTTGATCTGGGGGATTCCGTCATTTTGGCGGGAGACCTCAATGCCAAGAACACTCTCTGGAACTGCAACTCGACCAACGAGCGAGGTGCAGTCCTAGAGAGTTGTCTTGACACAATCAATCTAAGCCTATTGGTTCCTTCAGAACCTACCCACTATAGTTACAATGACGACCACCGACCGGACATACTCGACGTGGCACTTGTACGGAACGTAAGCCTTAGCGTGCGTTCCATGCAAGTGTTACAAGAGTTAGACTCTGACCACAGACCTGTGATCCTCGATCTAGTCCCCGAAAACAGTCCAACAGACACAGGTCCTAATATTCCGATGAAGGTGAAAACGAATTGGCGCCTTTTGGGCACCAAGCTCGCAGACACCTCATCCACTGATCTTTCCGCGATCCCGACCAACATCGTGACTCCTGAGGAAACGACCAGCGCGATACGCGTCTTCACCGACCACCTTCAGAACGTTTTGAGCGAAAGCTCCGAGAGGGTGCCAGAGACTGTTCACAGTCACTGGCAACTTCCCGAAGACGTTCGGTGGTGGGTGAGGTTGCGTGACGCTACGCTCAAAGCCTGCGCGACGAGACCCGTCCCGGAACGACGACATCTTGCGCGCTACCTCCAACGTGAGGTTAAGCGTCGCATAAAAGAGGTCGTCGATTCGAGGTGGGACACTCGCCTTGCCGATATCGATCCGACACATACCGCCTTTTGGCAACTGGTTCGTTCCTTCAGGAGAAACGATGTGGCCTCCATGCCTCCGCTCAATCGTCCGAATCAACGCCCGGCGTTTGATGACGACGAGAAAGCGGAACTACTGGCCGGCAGCCTGGAGTCTCAATGCTCGCTCACCTCCGTACCCGTAGATGACGACATTCTTGTTGCGGTTGACACCTTCGTCGAAGATAGGAACGCGGTCCGGCCACCGCCAGTCTCTATACCGCGACCGTTACACGACAACGTCGACCCGGACGTCGACCCGCCGCCCGATCCCCTTGCGCCGGTGACGATCGAAGAAGTCACCACTCTGATCAAGGCACTCAAACGTAGGAAAGCCCCCGGGGGCGATCTAATCCCTACTCGTATGATTAAGATGCTCCCGGAGCATCTAGTTCAAATCCTAACATCCATTTATGACGCCGCGTTTCGTAACTGCATCTTCCCAGAGGTCTGGAAAGAGGCAGTTGTGATAGGAATCCACAAGCCGGGGAAACCCGCTTTCGAACCCTCCTCTTATAGGCCCATCAGTCTGCTCAGTACTCTGGGCAAAATCTACGAGCGGATCGTCCTCGACCGCCTTAAAATAGTAGCTTTTAATCAAAATTTGATCCCTCCAGAACAGTTTGGCTTTCGCCCTAGACACAGTTGTGTCAATCAGGTGCTCCGCATCACGGAGTACGTCCACGAACAATTCCGTAAAGGAATGCATACCGGTGCTATTTTCTTCGATATCGAAAAAGCATTCGACAGGGTGTGGCACAACGGCTTGCTTTTCAAGCTGTACACTCTCAACGTGCCCACACAACTCGTGCACATCATACGAGATTTCCTGTCGAATCGCGGTTTCAGATATCGCGTGGAGGGAACTCTCTCTTCCCGACACACCATCACGGCCGGAGTCCCGCAAGGCTCCGCCCTGTCCCCCTTTCTATTCTCGCTGTACACAAGCGACATCCCTAGACCACAAAACGCCCATCTGGCACTATTCGCGGATGATACCGCAATATTTTTTTTTTTTTTTTATGCTGCCATCTTCGGCGCATTAGGGACGGCTGCGGGCTTCCTCCGACTCACGTCTAAGTTGTCGTCCGCAACCGCCCCTGCACGTACCGCTATTGCGGTCCTTTTCCTGTTGCGGGGGCTCAGAAGCCCCCGAAACACCGTACCGTGTCCACCTTTTTTGTGTCCGAGGCAGCGTGAGACACGCTGCCTCGGACATGTCCATCACGGATGATACCGCAATATACGCTTCACGTATAGACCCCGACAAAGTGGTGCGCACTTTGCAAACCGCCGCCGACGAACTCGGTGAGTGGTTCCGCAAATGGCGAATCACCGTCAATCCCACCAAAAGTCAGGCCATCCTTTTCACTCGGAAAAGGAAAGTCCATGTCCCTCACTTTTCAGTCCGCATGTCCGACCAGGTTATTCCCTGGAAGGGCCAAGCCAAATATTTAGGAGTAACCCTTGATCAGAGGTTGACCTTCATCCCACACGTAAATGCGGTACGCGCGCGAGCCGCATTCGCGATGAGCCAGCTTCACTGGCTCCTAAACAAAAATAGTAAGATGTCAATCCGCAACAAGATTAGGATCTTTAAAACATGCATCCGTCCGATAATGACATACGCGTCGCCCGTATTCGCTCATTTACCGCCCGGTCGCCTTCAGCGAATGCAGGTGCTTCAAAATCGATTCTTACGACATGCACTTGGTGCCCCGTGGTACGTTCGCAATCGCAACCTCCACGTGGACACCAATATGCCGACCATCAGGCACTTTATGCAGTGCGCCAGCAGACGCTATTTCGACAGGGCGGTAAACCACCCGAACACGCTTATCCGTAAAGCGTCTATATATACTCCATTTGACCGCGCCAAATGGAGACGACCGCGATCAGTCCTGACCGATCCAGAGGACGAAATCACTCTAGCTTTACGCGAAAAGAACGAGCATTTAAAGCTCATACACTCCACAAGACCGCTGTACCGTCCTCGCCGTCGAGGACCTCGTCGCGTTCCCCATAACCCTGCCCTCTCGTAGCAGTTCCGGCCCGCGTGCCGAAGACTACAATCAACACGTAAAATAGGATTAGGTTAAAAACCATATTCCCCAAACGTTGATGTCTTATCCTCTCAGTGGCCGCCCTTAGCCGAGGTCGTGACCCATTAGTGGGTCGCCCTCAGCGTGGTCGCTTAAATTTAAGGGTTGCGAGCGCCTTCTGCGCTCACCCACAAGACCGGTGTTCTTGTATAAGCCGACCCTCGTCAGGCTAACAAGAGTTTAGTCAGGGACAAAAAAAAAAAAAAAAAAAAAAATTATTGTCGTTCGCTCAATAACATCGTATTGCGAGTATACAATTGTATCCACTCGTCTGGATCTCTCTGGATCTCTGCAATACTGTTAAGGGGTGTCTTGCTACGTGAACTGTAAAGTATTTCATTTTATACTTGTATGGAAATTATACTTGTATGGAAACATCCTTGCAGTGCAATATAGTACTTGAGACTGACAAGCTGTTATTATTCATCGAAGACCCCGCACCTCAAACATTCGTTATAATTGTTAATAAAAAAAATATCGTTAAGTATATATTACAGCTCAAACCCGTTCTCAGTTACAACGCGTTTTCTCTAGCTAAAACTAGTTTTCACTAAGTCCTTTTATTAAAACTAAAATTCCCTAGTTATAACTAGAATTTACTGTTTTATAAATTTGTTGGTAACCTTACCTAATCTAACATAAACTCATTTGCAAAAAAAACGGGCACCTAAGCAATGAACCATTTCAAATGTTACTATTGGTTTGTTTGATAATTATAGGTAGTTTTACTTTCACAATTTTGTAAATTAATAAGCAAATAATCGTTTTCGTCAGTATTATCATAAAATTTTGATAAAATTTATGGGTTTTAATGCTAAAGTTCACTAGTAGTGTATGCTCGCTAGTAGTGCATATGCTCGTGAAGTAAAAGTTAACAAAGATTTTTGTTTGTTTTTTCTTTAATAAAGTAAAAGCAGATAAATGTTTAGTATCGAGTGTGACCCCCTCTAGCTGAAATCACAGCTTGAATTCATCTGGGTATGCTAGCGAGGATATCCCGGATACTTGCTTGCGGAATACGTTCCCACTCCGCGGTAATCACATTCTTCAGCTCTCTGATGGTTTGCGGAGCCGGTTGTACTGATCTCACGCGTCGTTTCAGAACGTCCCAGACATGCTCTATAGGATTGAGGTCGGGACTTCGAGCTGGCCAATCCAAACGACGAATGCCGACCTCTTGCACATACGCTTCCACATCGCCAGACCGGTGGGCGCGAGCGTTGTCGTCCATAAAAATTGAGTCTTCGCCTAAAGCGGCCAATGCGGGTTGTGCATGAGGAATAAGAACTTCCGTTATATATCGATGTCCAGTCAGTGAGCCGTTTTCAATGAAGACTAACTCTGTACGATCCATTGAATTTATTCCTGCCCGAAACATAACAGAGCCCCCACCATAAGGTGTGATTTCTTCAAAACAAGCCTCTGCAAAGCGTTCTCCTCGTCTTCGTAGCACTCGCCGACGTCGATCTTCACCGAACAGAGATATCCTGGCTTCATCAGAGAACAATACCCTATTCCAGTCTTCTTGAGTCCATGACTCACAATTTCGAGCAAACCTAAGCCTGGCAACTCTGTGCTCACGGAGTAACTTAGGGCCGCGGGCCGGGCGATAACACGTATATTGGCCGCGAGCAGCCTCCTCCTGACCGTCCATAGACTAATATGCACATTTCTTACTTCTTCGAGGTTGTTCTTAAGGTCCACATACGAAGACTTGCGATTTCTCAATGCGCGACTCACAAGAAAACGATCATCCCGTGGTTGGGTACATGGTTTTCTTCCAGAACCAGGCCTTCTCCCGACGGAACCGGTGTCTTGATACCGCTGCCAGGTCCTTTGAACCGTCGAGCGACTCACACTTAGCCTCTGAGCCACGAAGCATTGGTTGCAGCCCTCTTCGAGCAGCGCAATAATTTTGGTAGCTTTTACCACTTTCTCTAACATTATTGAGACAGCTAAACAGCAATAAATGAAGCTTTGACAATTAAGAATATGAAATAAATTCATAAAAATTGGCAAAAAGTTATGAAAACCGATATTATCTTTTGGAACTTCGCACCAAAAATGTAGGATAAAAAGTGGTTTTCTGTAAAAACGAGCATCAAACGAAAATTTTAATTTAGAACGTACTGTTTTAAACACCACGGCATTTTTAAAACCGGCCAGTAACATGTACAAATGATTGAAATCATTTTGGTACCGTATTTTTTTAAAAAAGAATTAAAATCCAAACCGCCCGTTTTTTTTGCAAATGAGTGTATATAAAATCCCTTGTCCTGGATAGAGAGGACAGAAAAAACCTAACCTAACGTACTTATTGGAATAATAACACAGAAATGAGCGCGCGGGTGGCTAGATCTCAAACAATCATGATGCACGATGAACTTTGACCTCGGTTTAAACAGTTTTAAATTTTTATTGAATCTTTTCGACAAAACGTGTTTTATATAGTTCGAACTAGTTTTCACTGATGGTCATTTTTACCAGTAGTTAATTCTAATTGTAATAAAGGTGAAAACTAGTTTTAACTAGAGAAAACGCGTTGTAACTATGAACGGGTTTTAACTAAAGCATATAGACTGAGGATAATATATGTCCCCTTGCTTACAGAGAGAGAATATTTGGGGCTTGGATACTGCTTGTGATACTCGTAGAACTTAAAGCATATAGACTGAGGATAATATATGTCCCCTTGCTTACAGAGAGAGAATATTTGGGGCTTGGATACTGCTTGTGATACTCGTAGAACTTAAAGCATATAGACTGAGGATAATATATGTCCCCTTGCTTACAGAGAGAGAATATTTGGGGCTTGGATACTGCTTGTGATACTCGTAGAACTTAAAGCATATAGACTGAGGATAATATATGTCCCCTTGCTTACAGAGAGAGAATATTTGAGCCTTGGATACTGCTTGTGATATTACTGAATATTTACAACAATGGCGCTGGAGTAACCAAGATCCGGAGATAGATCGCATTGTTCGGATATCATTCGTGGAAGAATACTGAATAATGTTTGTGTATCAGACTGGATAAAAATTGATATTTTGGTTAAAAATTCGACTGTAGTGGTTTGTCCCGAATCCAGATGAGTCGAGTTTTCGGTGTAAGTACCTAAATATACCCAGAAATACGAGTCAATAGATTTCTTAAGTGTCCTCAAGAGATGCTACGTCTCGTTGGTGGATTTTAGAATTGTGATGCTGGTGAATTATTGTGATGGTCAGTATGATTTACAGTAAACAAATTAGAAAAACATCTACTATGTTGACGCAACACTCTAGGTACCATAGCAGACATTGCTTAAGACATCATACCAAGAAAAAAAATTGGTATCTAATCTAGAATCCGTTTATTTCCAAAATCAATAGATCCTGGTAATTGCTAGTGTGATTGTGATTATCAGATACGTACACTTATTCATTAAAATCAGTGTACATCCATCAAAAGTGCTTCAAATCCTTATAGGACACTGATTTATCACATCAACGGATAGTTAGAAAGGGTGTTGGAATGAAAAGAGTGGTAACAAAGTCACACGGGCGGCAGGCGGGCGACGCGCCGCGGCAAGCAAATGAGGCGCGACGCTCACTGCTAACTAAACCAATCGGCCGTGCAGACCGCACAGACGAGCGGGCGGCACGCCGCGTTTGCACGCACAAAAAGAACTGATCATTCATTATGGTGAGTCATAATTTAACATGTTATTTATAGGCGCAGTATTGTACCGATTAGCGGACGAAGGGCTTTTTTTTTCAAATTAATATATTTACACAATTTGTAAAGGATTTATAAAAAAAGTAACTTCAGGAAGGGCCGGCTCAAACTTATCTACGATAATTAATTTGCCTGCAATATGGAACGGTGATTATTCTGATACGAAAATATGTTATGAGCAGAGATGAAAATACTTTCGAAAAATTATAAATATCTTCTTAACTAAGTACCTATCCATATTTTAAATCAACAAATTACTGCTTCTCTATTTTAGGCGTTTAGCTTAAGGAGTAATCCTTAATTTCCAGATATAATATTATTATGTAAATATACTAACAAGTGGTAATTCATAACTGCCTCATGATTTCAAAGTGTTTACTGTTATTATAATATTTTTTCTACCTGTTCTTATCCTATACCAATTTTGGGGCTGGCCAAACACACTATAATTATCTCTATACAAAATTAATTGAATAGAGCATTATTGATCATTTCGTAATTATAGCCGTAGATATTTCATTATTTCGACTTTTAAGATACACAGCAGTTATTTCTAAAAAGGTATATGTAAATGGAAATGAGCATTGCCATCCTTTACTACCTTCCTAACACCAATAAAAAAAAATAACGAATATACAAATCCAGCGTACAAACCGCCCGTGCATGTCGATCATTTAGCATCATTTGCGGGAACTGCTTTTTAAAACTCATCTGTTTTTAATGCGACCGCTGAATCCTTTCGCCCCGCTTGTTATTCGGAAACAATGCTTGCTGTGATTTCAGGTGTCTACTATCTTGTTACCAGATCGCAGCAAAACTTTTCGCGTCTGGTTTAATTTTACATTGTTAACGTAATAAGTTTGACTTTAAATTTGGGACTGCATTTGGTGATTAATTTGAGTTTATGATATAGGTTTGAATGATAGGGAGATATAATGATTATAAATAATCTTATACTTCCAAAAAATTTATATCCTCTAAGAGCCTAAATAAATATTGCTAATCTTGATAGCATAACTTCGAAGGCATGAAAAGTCTACCAAGACGCTGTAGGTCACCATGGTAGACTATAAGCATTAAACTTTCTGAGCAATAGCGAAGACCCATGCCCAGCTTTGGGTCCGTAAATGATAAAGGGCACGTATTATTATTAGATAATTATAATAAAACATAAGCCATAATATTAGGAATACTGCATTTCACCGTCAATGGCAATATGAGATAATAATAGCCCAAACCGTCCACAAGCACACAATTCGATTTAACTATGATCCACATCGACTCATAATAGTGCATAATCCCACCCCGCTGAATAGCATATTGTAAACATTAATATTTACTACGTAGCATGACACTAAACTGGTTACAGCCGACAGCTTATGTCATAACCCAGCTTAATTTTGAAGCTTAATTTAGTAAACTATGAAACATTACAGCATCCTCGCGAGTAGAGTGATGGGTACTTAAATTATATGCATACCGTAAAATAGCACAAATTATATATTTAACTATACTATTATAAGTAAGTCGGTATGTTAGACTTTTTTTTACGAAGATTATGGACCGTAGAGTGACTTGGGCCAACTTTAATCTATACTATAACATATTATTAATATTATAAAGCTGAAGAGTTTGTTTGTTTGTTTGAACGCGCTAATCTCAGGAACTACTGGTTCGAATTGAAAAATTGAAAAATTTTGTGTTGAATAGACCATTTATCGAGGAAGGCTTTAGGCTATATAACATCACGATGCAACTATTAGGAGTGAAGAAATAATGGAAAATGTGAAAAAAAAACGGGGAAAATTATTTATCATCCTTGAGGGCTTCCATTGCGTGCGCTGCAAAAACGGTTCAAGATACCAAAAATATAAATTATAACTTAAATAACTTAGGCTACGTTGTATTCCGGAAAAGTATAAAGCGGGACTTTTCCCCGGAATAACTTTTTAAAGCGGGCGGAGCCGCAGGCAACAGCTAGTCGGAAAATATAACACGTTTCTTTTATGCCTCATCAAAGCCGCGTATGCCATGCTATTAGACCTGTGTCACATACTGTCCACTGCTGAGCACGCGCCTCCTTTACTACTGAGAGGGGTTAGGCCTTAGTCCACCACGCGGGAATATTAAAATGTTAAAATTTAATTTTACAGTAACATGTTGCAAATTAGACGCATTGGTACAAAAATATTTGTTACCTTACAGAAAAAGTAACATAAGAGTATGCATATGAGATCTTATTAACTTTATTGTGATCTATGCTTATCTTACCGTCACATATTGAACTGATCAATTTATAAGTATCGTGAGAAGTTGAAGTGAAGTTGAGAAAAGAATGCTTTATTCTGAGAGCAGGACCGGTTCGACACAAGCATTATGTCTTTGAATTAGATTAATAGCTCAAATCTTTTATTTCTGAGTGAATGCTACTCGTCCCATAGCTGTATAAACCCACCAAATACAAAAGTCAGGATCTAATAAATATACTGACATAAATAGTAAAAATGATTAAATATTAAATACGATAACTGTCAAATTAAATTTACTTGAAAGTTGTGAAACAAGCCCTAATTATAATAAATTTTGACATTATTTGTTCGGTATATGCATGGAGGATAAATATATAACATGGAGATAATATAATATCACCCATCGAGGATAGATATATAAGTTTACATGTATAAAAGCTCTACGAACATAATTAAAAACATTTAAAGTTTTGGAATTATATTATGTTTAATACACACACACACTCACGCCTGTTATCCCCGAAGGGGTAGGCAGAGGCGCAACTAGTGCACCCACTTTTCGCCGTTATTCCGTCCCATGATGTGATAGGGGGCGAGCCTATCGCCATATCGGGCACAAATTCCAGACTCCGGGCTGATACTGAATAGAAAACCTCAATATCACTTTGCCCGACCCGGGAATCGAACCCGAGACCCCAGCTTTGTAGTCGTACTGTAATACAACTACGCCACCGAGGCAGTCCTTTTTATGTTTAATGTCCATCCAATAATAATTTACTAAAGAGACTACACTAGATATCCTATCATATTTCATGTATTTTTCTCTCGCAACAATTAATACTTATAATTGGAAACGTCCAATATAATTAGTGACATTCGACAAAACCGAACTCACCCGTGAACAGTGAGAACAGTATGCCGCGGCCGTGTCGGTGTCGCATCTCCCTAATCCGTAACGAGCACGTAACGAGCACGTAACGATCACGTAACGAGCTCAGCTCGTTATCCCACCGCGGCCGCCAGTTACCGCCAGCCTCATTATGCGATATCGAGAAATATCTACTGCTATCTTGGTTTATTTGTTAGCTTTCACTCATTTCGCTTGCCTACAGAACATTTTATATGATTTTGGTTTTGGTTAATCAATCTTAGTTTGTTGATTCGTTTTATGTGTTTGTAAGTTGCACAGAACAAATTTTCCAGATATTTTATTTTTAGGGGGTTAAAATCGAAAGAAAACGTTAAAATTAAAATTATGTAAGAATTTTTAACTAACTAGCTTTTGCTCGCGGTATCACCCGCGTCAACATTTCCGCTCTACATTTTGCCAGGATAAATCATCATCATCATCATTGATCTATTACATCTATTGTAGATGATACACACAGCGTTGGAGGTTGTTCTAAGTCACTTTCTTAAAACCTTTCTAGAGTGTCAAACTATGCCCATACCAAATTTCATCGAAATCCGTTCAGCAGTTATTGAGTTTATCGCGTACAGAGGCGACAGGTGACTATGTTTTATAGTATGTAAGGATAAGGAACGAAGAAAAATAACCAGTACCGATATAAACATGCGTAATGAATAGGAAAGTTCGCCTGTAAATGAATTTTGGAAAAAACAAAATAATATATGGGAAAACAATTATAATAACCTAGTTGTTGCTCGTGGCTTCGCCTGCGTGAAAAACCTTTCCCGCCACAAAAATCTCTAAAACGCAGTACGTCGCCAGTGCCATCTATTTCAAGAATCAGATTAGAACACACACACTCACGCCTTTTACCCCCGAAGGGGTAGGCAGACGCGCAACTAGTGCACCCACTTTTCGCCGTTATTCCGTCCTATGATGTGATAGGGGGCGAGCCTATCGCCATATCGGGCACAAATTTCAGACTTCAATCTGATACTGAACAGAAAAACTCAATATCACTTTACCCGACCCGGGAATCGAACGCGAGACCTCAGCGTTGCAGTCGTACCATATTACAACTACGCCACCGAGGCAGTCAATCAAATAAAAAATGTTCATTACATCCCATGGGACCAAATTACCGGGATAAAAGTAGCCCATGTGTTAATCCAGGACGTGATCTACGCGTGTGCCAAATTTCACCCAAATACGTTTAGGTGTTTCTTCGTTTACTTCTAACGAACAAAATTTAAACATTTTCATAAACTTTCGCATTTATAATATTAGTAAGATAAAATAAAAAGTAAGATTGTACAATGAGAAGGTAACAGGTATTTTAAATATTATGATTTAGAAATTTTCTGTAGTTAAACGCGTAGTATGCATACGAAATTATTGTGATATGTTTATATTTCACAAGAGACTTGCAATACTAGAAATACTGGTCTGTAATAAAATTCAAAGAGGAAATGGAATACGACCTGTACGCAAATATCAGTTGTAATTTAATAAGTAAATATAAACATTAAACATAGATATTTTATACCACAAATTTCGGTCGTCAGTGATTTTTTTTTGCCTGATCCGGCATAGTGATTAAACGGGAACTGTAAGGAACGTGGTGTGACAAATAAAAAATCGACCGACGAGAAGCAATCTTATTGACCTATCTCACTTAATGCAAACTAACTGACCCTGGACCATCAGTCATTGGAAAAAGAGCCCTCCCCTTCAGCTAGTGTTGAATTTGTCCCAAGTGCTCTGCTGAGTAACGTTTTTATCGGCTAGTGAAGACACGTCAAAAACCGACTCTCAGATGAAGAAAGCTTTATGATTAGCGTTAGTTTTTCTTTATCCTCTCGCTTCACGTCAATACAGTGCATTTTTGCAATCATAAGATTTAAAAAAATATTATTTTTACCTTAATTAAAAGTAAGAGGCTTTAAGTAAATTTTAATTCAATTAAATTATACGGGTTATTAAAACAACATAATTTTTTTTTGTTCTTTTACATTTCATTACAACATATTTTATTATGCAGGAGTGTAGTCAATAGGAATTGATCGTTATACAAAAAGTAACAACTCTACTAATTTATTCAGTCCCACCTTTGTAAAGATTAAAAAAAAATCTGTCAATATCCAAGTATTGTCCAACAGCCTTATTTTAATTGTGTAAAAATAATTAATAGAGACATAGCTACGAAAACAAAATTTCAAACAAAAACGACACAAAACCTCATTCAAAATATAATCCTCAAAAGTAATCAAATTAAATCGCAAACAATTTGAATGAAAAAACTTATCAATCGGAAATTCCCTTTCAATGGGCGAAAAAGTCTGCGAAGACAAACCGCGAAGGCAAAGCACCCCAATCGAGATGGAAAAACGATCCGCGCCGATTGCCATAAAAAGATCGCGGGCCAATAAAACGGAATCGACATTGTCAGCGATGATTTCAGCGGCTGCAGGGTTGTCACGCCGGGAAATTCGGTTACTACATTTTGGTATGCGCGATATAATCATATTAGTGATTGCTATTTTTTAAAGCATAAGAGATAGGATATATTTTAGGATCAAGTTCATGTTTGAAAAGAACAAAATCGTCTACAAAAAATATTCCCGTCTTCGACTTGTTTTTAGGCCGCCAGGTTTCTTTTATATTAAATTAATTATTTTGCATGTCATTAGAGTCTCTTATAATTGCTTTATTGTGTTTTTAATTAGGCCATTTATCCAGTTTCACAAATAACACATCATTTAACACCTAAATTATTTATGTTACGACAGGGGCTCTATAGGAATATATTCACCTACTTAGGGAACACTCATTCAGATACCTGAAAGTCGAACCTACGTTATTTTATATTATCAAGTTGAAAAAATATAGTTAAGAAAAAATAAAAAAACACGGTTCATAGAAAATCTTACTAAAAATGTAATATAAATTTTAATAAATTTGAATTAAGAATAGTGTAAATACTAAAAAAAAATTTTGTTTTAAAAAAAAGTGTGGGGTGCTTATTTCAATATTGTCAAAATGATAATCATTCTACTCATATTATCTGTCCATAAAATATTTATAACTATTGATACCATGCACCCCACGCCTTTTTTTTTAATAAAAAAAAATTTTCCGTACTTACACTATTCTTAATTCAAATTTATTATTTTTTTTCTATTTTTTAGTAGGATTTTGTGATAAGTAGGATTTTGTTATACATAAGTGTAGCCAGCTTAGTTATATTTATTTTACTATCGTTCAACAGATATCACTAAAAAAAAAACGTGTGGCACTTGGAGACTGCCGCGGTAAAGCTATTGCATAGCATTTTTTATCAACTTATATAATTATAATTATTTATTTATTTTAATTTTTTTTCTATTGTCCAAATTTCACTCGTGCCCTAACGCCGAAACTCTAAGCAGGCAATTCTCATATTTATAACCTCTTTGAACAGATATAATTTAAAAAGTTTTTAAAAATTCAAACTTAGAATCACGTCATCCCGCCACGGGGACATTCTCATCAACTGCGCGCGTTTGACATTTCAATACGTTTCACTGACTGGAACAATTTTTAAATACACGGTAATTTCGATCTTTTATCGTTTAACATTCAATATTGTATTCTTACAAGACTGCAATATTAAATTTACTTATGGAATTTTACACTCTACATGGTTGTGATAGAGTTGAAAATAGTGAGGGGTGGCAGGTTATTTTCGTTACGGAATTTCTGGATTCGTTCTCCACGCTCAAGGCCCGCGATAGAAGCTATGCAATAGCTTAATAAATAAACTATTATTTACTAATTTTTAGTTGGGTTTTTTATAACAGCGTGTTTTAGTTTAAAACATTGAATTGTCATCGATCCCTGTTAAGTATACCAAATTTCGATTTAATCCAACGTAGGGGGTAAAAATCATGTTCAAAGTTTCCGTTATATAGATACATACAAACATACATGCATACATACGTCTGAAGCTAGTAAAAGCGTGTTAATACTATATTGTGAACTTACTAATTTAAAAATAACCCGGTAAATTGATGTACTAACCACGCATTAGTCAACTTCACAAAAATGTTGTGAGCTCTTATGCAAATACGTAGTAAAAAAATCTTCACTTGAACATAATACAGTTCCAAAAAAACTCAAAATCTTAAAATTCAAAAACGTTCAATTACAAAAAGGTTTTCAACGAGTGACATCCCTGATGTCTTGGGGAAGTGCGGGACGCGCGGGCACGGCACCCGGTACACGGTTTGGGCGGGCGGACATTTTTATACCACGACAGGAAAAACGCGAATCCAACGTAACACGTCGATGACGACTGATCTGTCTCTTTATTGGACCCGAAATGATACTGACAGACTGACTTTATACACTTTATTCGGGTGGATTTAATCTGGAAAATGTGTTTTTAAAGTAAGTTATTTTGTACCTACGGTAAATATGATAGATGAAACTTTATGAATAGTGTTATTGAGAGAGAATTGTCTTAAACTGAAAAATTGTTGTACGACATTCATAGTAAATAAAAAAGTATAAAATAAAATGTTTTGCGAAGATATTGCATACTGTGGAAATTATGTTTATATATTTTATTTACTTTCTGATGTAAATAAAATATACATTTATGATTAAAATTTTAACCCTATTTCTGATAAATTTTATTGATGACGAATGAGTGTTTTAGCTTGTTACTTTTTTGCCTCTTTCCTCAGTCTTATAATTTGAGAAATAGAGAGACTAATCACTGATTAGTTCAAGTACTTATCAATATAATTCTTGGGCTAATATGTTTGTTTTTTTTTTTGTTTTTATTTTTCGTTAAACATAATATAAATATTGTCTATTTAATAAATAAAAAAATGTTCATAAAAATAAAAAAGCTTTTTATTTATCCATGCAAATACAATTCTTTTTTTTTTTGAACATGTGTAACAGTACAAGTTATAAATATATATTGTCTATTTAAATTATAGAAATATTTTATAATTAAAGTAACAGTTTACTATTTTAGACAATAGAAATATTGTCTATTTAAATTTATCTAATTTAAATATTATAATTAAAAAGATCTATAGATTCTCTACAGCTAAAGTTCAACTAGAAAAACTTGGAGAAGAATTTAACATTCAAAGGGGTGTTAGACAAGGTGACCCTTTGTCGCCAAAACTTTTTACAGCCATACTAGAAAATATATTTAGAAATATAGACTGGGATAACCTTGGCATAAATATAAATGGGAGAAGATTAAACCATTTAAGGTTCGCTGATGACCTGGTGTTGTTCTCTGAAAAAGCTGACTTACTCCAAGCAATGTTACAACAATTAGCCTATGAAAGTGAGGAAGCAGGGCTGTCAATGAACCCTCTGAAGACAAAAGTAATGACAAATGTGACCCAGGAAAAAATATTAGTCGGACGGGATGAAATCGAATACGTCGACGAATATATATATTTAGGGCAAGTAATCTCGATAAAAGACCAACATTCCAGAGAAATAGATAGAAGAATTAGTAGC
Organism: Lapara coniferarum; assembly: GCA_949316025.1. NCBI lineage: Eukaryota > Metazoa > Arthropoda > Insecta > Lepidoptera > Sphingidae > Lapara > Lapara coniferarum. The sequence goes on along the minus strand of OX438926.1, from coordinate 15,759,922 downwards.
AGTTGGAAACGCTACTGGTCACTGAAAGAAATAACGAAAAATGATGCAGTACCAATAGCAGTAAAGAGTAAACTATTTAATGTCAGTATTTTACCTTGCATGACATACGGCTGCCAAACATGGCCAACAACAAGTAAGCAAGACCATAAGCTGATCGTTTGTCAGCGCAGTATGGAACGAAGCATGCTGAATATAAGGCTGCAAGACCGCAGGAGAGCTTCCCAAATAAGAGTTCAGACGAAAGTAAATGACGTAATGAGTAAAATTAAACAACTAAAATGGAATTGGACAGGACATGTAGTAAGAACAAAAACAGATAAATGGACAAAGGATATAATAGAATGGTACCCCAGAAATGGAAAAAGAAACAGAGGGCGCCAAGTAAAAAGATGGGAAGATGATCTTCCGATAGGTTGGAGGAGATTAGCTATGGACAGGGATAAATGGAGGGAACTAGGGGAGGCCTTTGTCAAAGGACAACCTGACCAATTAACCGGTTGCTGAGGACAAATTAAATTAGGATAGATAATCATAATCATAAGAGTATATTCGGCTTACTAACATTAACTTTAGTATTAATTAAGAAACTCTGTAATACGGTCAGTGAAATAAAGGCTTTTATTATTATTATTATTATTATTATTAATTTAAATATTATTTAAAGTGGACGATAGCCTAGTTGGGAATGAAACAGTCTGCCGAGACAATGTCTGGAGGTTCAAAACCCAACGCACACACCTCTGACTTCTCAAAGTTACGTGTGTATTGTTTATCAACGAGCGTTTGCTTTAAGGGTGAAGGAAAATATCATGAGGAAACCTGCATACATAACAAATTCTTTATAAGAATTTCGAAGATATGTGAAGTCTATCAACCTGCACTAGACCAGCGTGGTGGACTAAGGCCTAAACCCACTCAGTAGTAGAGGAGGCCCGTGCCCAGCAGTGGGACAGTATATAATACAGGGCTGGTATTATTATATAGTATTATTATTGATAAATATTGTCAATTTAAATATGATCCTTTAAAATTATGATTCACGATAAATTTTAAAGGACCATGACAAATAAGTTTACTAATCTTTAGCTGCATTCCATGTTAACACTAACTTTTTTTAATTAATTTGATGATGAATCATAATAATGTCGACTTTTTTAATAATACGAAACCTTACTTAAAACTTTCTTATGACTCACAAGTCGCAAAAATTTACAGCTTTCATCACACAAGTTGAAGAGTTGAGCACAAAATATTATGTTCTCCTACTTAGACCATGATAGTAAAGATTATACTACATACAAAGTTACGCAAGTTTTTAAATAGTTGGTAGAACTCTGAAAGTAAACTTACTTGACGTGTGTGTGGGGTGGTGCAACAGATGCAAGGGCACGTTCAGGAGCGGCCCACGCAGTCACAGCACAACAACACTCAACAGTCAGCGGAAGGAACTTGCCAGTATCGGCACTGGCGAGATGTTATCGTAAACAATGTTGGCGAGTCGCACCGAGGACCGCGCGAGGATGAGCGGCAATCGTCGAGTCAACAGCCCGACTGCGGCATGCCGCGGTCGCCGCGCTCTCGCAGCCCGAGCGCGCCGCTGGGCGGGCCACCGCCACACGCCCCGCCTTGGCCCGCCCACCCGCAGCCACGCCCACCTGAATTAATAAAGGCGGCAAACACTACCGGACACGCGGACAATGTCGCATTGTCCAGTGTCCAAAATAGTTTCAATTAGAATCGAGAACAAGGCACAAAAGCGCCCGCCGGCGGATCATTCACTGCGAAATTGGCCGCTACAGAGCGATTAGCGAATCCACATACAATACTGTCGATCATATCGTAAACTGTTGACGTCTGTTTAATTGCTTCCGCATTCAGATATCGTTTTGTCAGGCGTTAGCAGTGATTGAGTGTAGAAGGCCACGGGAATGAGAAAGGCTGTGTGACTACAATTATTAAATTCGCTTTGTAAAACAAAATAATGGTTTAAAAATTACTACTGAAAGAAATATTTGTCAATAATAAAGTAGTTACGGCATCATGTGTAAGCTCTACTTGTCAATAACAATATCAATCATGTAAATCCCACTCAGAATAAGGACTAAGCAAATTCCCATCTCTAAATAAATTTCGAACTGGGATGACAATGAAATCATCAATGTTTCAGTGTAGACTAAACATTATACTCTTGAAATATTGAGTCTTCGTGCAAGACTGTACAATAACATGAAATCTTTAAACAATGTCATCCCTATCAGCGATCAAGACCTACCAGGGGTTTAACAGGGGTCTATCAAGAACGTTTATTGTCTTAAGTGTTTGAAAAGTAGTAAATATTAGAAATACTAATGATTAAAATCGTGACCAAAGAATTATAGTATCAAACACTAATATTTTCTGCTAAGAACATGCGCTGAAAGTATCTATCTGTTTTTTAGGATTCTCTTTAAGTTCTTCACATATCATTGTTTTTCCAAATCATTAAGCCATAAAATCATAAATCATAAGGTCATTAAACTCTATTTACATGTGAAAAAACACCGAAATTTACATTAAAAGAGTTTCGAATTGTTTTCAGGTATCTTTTGAATCCAAAATCTTTTCATGTTTTATCATAATTTAAAAACATATTATGTCTTCCTACTGCGGTCATGCTTCGCCTTTTAAAACACTTGTAAAGTAAAAGATATACGCAAGCTTTACTAAGGAATAATAGGCGCAGACACAAATACTAAATACATATACATCCACATACCTACTATACTATGTATAATTTTTTTTAAGTCATTTGTACGTTGTTATAAGCTGTGACAAATAAATATGTTTTCATCTTCCTCTTCTATATCTAATAATTTACTATGTTTTTCTCTCGCCTTCGCCCGAGTGATAATCTATACTAACATTATAAAGCTGAAGAGTTTGTTTGTTTGAACGCGCTAATCACAGGAACTACTGAACCGATTTTGAAAATTTTTTCACTAATAGGAAGCTACTTTAGTCCTGAGTGCTATAGGCTACTTTTTATCTCGGGAAAAAACTTTTATCTCGGAAAAACTGTTTCACGCGGGCGGATCCGCGAGCACTACTATTCCTACATAAATCCCTAAATCACTGTAGCGATCCATAGAGCAGTTTTAACAACACCAGCGCCATCTATTCAAAAAATAGGATTATTTCCTAAGGCAGCAAATTACGGGGATAAAAAGTAGACTCTAATATTATGTTTATCCAGGACATGGTCTATTTGTGTGCCAAATTTCATACAAGTCCATTAAGCGGTTCCTGCTTTTATTTCTAATCAAAACATTTTCAGAAATTAGTAAGATATTAAGATATATTTCTCAGCGTTAATATTTAAATACGGGATTTAATTTGTAAATTATATAATCTCATCTCAATAAAATAACTTTAATTCTTAATACCTTCTGGTAAGTCAACGAACACAGAATCTCTATTGAATTAGAAAATACCGACCGTCTGAAGCATTCATGGATGACAGAACGATAGTTCCGTCCGTCCGTCACCAATAAGTAATGCTCAAACTGGTGAATTTCCGTTTACTTTGCCGGTCACAAGAGGAAGGGATCTCTCGCTTGAATAAACAGCCTCGCTAGCACAAATAACCCAACGATTTTACAATAACATGCCGATTACACCAGCTAAGTTGCAGGCGATAGGTGTATAAATTTAAGGGGATATCAGAGGATAATATTCTTCAAATGATGTCGACCATTTTTTTACACTGTAAGAATTGTAGAGCTATTTTGTGGAGTCAAGCAGATCTGGCAGTTAAAAAAGTATTCGAATTACGGCCTATATCCTGTAACTCGTAATAAGCTGTGAAAGGTAATTAAAAATATTCTAAGTTTGCAATGCTATGCAATGCAATGAGCCCTGTTTTAATTGACTATATTACCCACTGCTGAGCAAAGAGAGGCTACTGCGAAAAACGAAATCCGTAGTTTCGGGTGACGGATCGCACGTTTTCTTACTACGAAGTGTTACGGATCCTTCTTTATGAAGAGTTGTTGCGTGACGAAAGTGTTGAGCGAAGTTGGAAGCGTCGCAAACTGCGTGAAACCTTCGTTCAACGGTGACGGATCCGAAGTAATTTGGTAGTAAGATTAAATCCGAAGTTCGTCGTTTCTTCGTTTCGGACCGACGTTTCGGATTTCGTTTTTCGCAGTAGCCTCTCAGGCCTCCTCTACAACTGAGAGGCTTAAGCGAACGACTATAATTGATAAACAATACACACATAACTTCTAAAAGTCAGAGGTGTATGCCTTGGGTTTTGAACCTGCGGACATTGTCTCGGCATACTGTTCCATTCCCAACTAGGCTATCGTCCAAAAGCCCACACGTCTAAGTTTATTTAAGTTTAATCGAACATTTTAGCTCAGTAATCGGGCAGCTAGCTTCTTCGGCTAAAAGAAAAACCAATGGATAACTCAAACTCAAGATATCAATTTAGCCATGAAATAGTGATCATTTAGAATGCAAATATTGTAGCATTCATAGCAGCAATGATTTCGTTGTATCATTCTAGTTAATTATGTATTTTGGATAGTAATAAATCGCAGTATAAAAGGCTGTCTTACAACTACGTCACCGAGAATTAACTATATATGTTTAAAATAAATATAATATGTTCTTAAAACGGCTCAAAAATAAAAAACACCACCAAGAACCATAGGTCTGCTAGGAGCCTTGATAGTGGCCCTTGCGCCAACTGCACTCACTGATTTTTATTCCTCAATCCCAATGTAATGGAAGCAGGATAATTAAACACAAATTGTAACTTCAATTTAAAAAAACGCTGCAGCTACATCTATATCTATTAATTGGATGAACTATTTTGACGAATCTTCAAGCCCTATGAAACTTTACATACGAAATATTATTAATAAATCAAGTGCTAGGGAATAAGTTTGAATAGTTTTCTATATTGTGAATTATTATTAAGTTACACTTTGATAACCTTATCCTTTTTTTCAGACAAAAATACTTTTTAAATGAAAGTTCTTGACCCCCTTACAGTTTTCATTACGTAATCCATATAATTAAAATATAAGTAAATATAGTGCCAAAGAATTTATTAGATTCTATCCACAGACAAACAAACCCATCGCGAAAGATCCAGCAGATATAAAACATCGAAATTATCTTGTATAGAAAATATGCTGGAAAGGATGGTTTATTAACGGAAATAAATATGGCATAATTAAAATGAAATATTCAGATGATTTGTAACTAAAATAGGTATTCTTCTTAATTTAATTAAATACTTAATGATGTGTCGCCACGCAAACAGACGGTCTGAGCCGCTTTCGCATCAATTTTAAAATAAAAATATAAAATAATAACAGTCCTGTATTATATACTGTCCCACTGCGCTGGGAACGGGCCTCCTCCGCTGCTGAGAGGGCTTTTAGGCGTTAGTCCACAACGCTGACCTAGTGCGAGTTGGTAGACGTCACAGACCCAAGGGCACGCACCTCTGACTTAAGTTATGTGAAGTGAAGTTATGCGTGTATTCATTGTGAATTATCGCTTGCTTCAACGGTGAAGAAAACAGCATGAGGAACCCTACATACCTGGGAAGTTCTCCATAGCAATTTTAAAATAATGCGTTGAAAATGGGACTTTGAATGAAATATTTTCAACTTAAACCAAAAATACCTAAAACTCTTAAAAAAATATGAACATACCTTTCACAAGTTGCTTGTATAGCACAGTACTTGGATTAATTATCTTTAATCGCAACTCTTGAATTTTAGACGAAACCTAAATAAATCTCGGCAATAACACATCAGTTTGTTTACAATATAAGCAATAATAATTTACATAATATTGTAATAATCTTTGTTTTTTTATTGCATCGAATAACGAGACGAACATGCCTTTCGCCTGATGGTAAGCGATACGACCACTTATAAACAGCAGAAACACCATCTAGCACCTTGAGTTACAAAGTACTGTGTGGCAATCCACTGCGCTCGTCATTCTGAGACATAAGATGTTAAGTCTCATTATGTCCTGTAGTTACACTGGCTACAATGCCCTTCAAACCGAAACACAACAGTGCATGCACACTGCTGCTTGGCGGTAAAAATAGACATTGCGGTGGTTCCCACCCATATATCTATAGTGATTTCTCGGTGCAATGTTGGCCATTTGTGGCGAACGCACTCGTGTGATCGAGACACGCGGCAGCGTGTCAAGCCAAGCAAAAAAAAAACTTGTCAAAGCTGCCTAGTGTAGTTTCACCCGAACCATTTGGAGCGACTTTTGACGCCTCTATAACTCAAAATCTATTTAACGTAAATACCTGAGATTTGTTTGATGTATTCAGCCCCCTCAAGTTAACCAGAATCCCAAATTTCATAAATATAGCTCAAACGGTTATTGAGATACTAACATCTAAAAATCGGCAATTTTATCACTGACTGACATATAGATCAAAAACCTAACCCACTTCCAGATGACCTAGAAAGTTGAAATTTGGTGTCCAGGTAGGTAATTGTATGTATACAAAGGAAAAAATCTGAAAACAATACATTTTTAAGATTTGAAACATTTTCCAAGCAATCGGAAAATCTGCATACTATCTATAAATTATCTTCTGAATAATGAACGTTTAGGCGTACACGTCCATTGATGTTTTATTTTACATTAAATACTATTTACCTTGACCCGTTAATTACGTTCCCTCCGTATTAGGGCATCACTTTTGCTTGAATTTTTCCATAAATTTTCCGACTAGACAGAGCTGTTGTGGGACACGGCGATAGGTTCCTATAGATACGTTATAGGCATCAGCAACTCGTTCCCACTCTTCAGTCTTTTAAATTAGATATTTACTTCTGTTTCGAGCTCGAATTAAAAATTTCTGATTTCTACAATGTTTATTTACATCCTAAGACGTTTATTATTTTGACATGATATGACATTGGACGTTTTATCATAATACTTGCGAATCATAGAGTTTAAGTATTTATTAAATAGAGGTTTTTATACCAAGAGGACTTCATCGCGTGCACATAGCCGAGCGATGAAGTGGTTTACGGCTTTTAATACATTGTTTATTTTCTTTCTAAAATAAGTAACTTCATGAATATTGATCAAAGGTAACTTCTTATGTAATTGTTTTAATTACTTAACTCAATATTTTAATAAATAACATCTTTACAAAAAGTAATGATATCCCATCAAAAACATAAATGTGAAATGTGGAAGCCAAGTCTAACATTAAGAATATGCGTGCTGGTCGACTTCACCGACAAAAGAATCGAAATCTTAATGGTTGCCAAGCCCTGTAGATTATCCTGAAAATTATTTATAAGAACACAATCCATTCTAAAATAAATTTAAACTAATATTTCTTTGTTTTTCTGCTACGACAATGTATGATGTTTAAAAATATAATTTCTTAAATTTGAATAGTCGAATTATTTACACAAAGCAGATAACTTAGTATAAATTTAAGCCCAAGATTTGTCTTGGCTAGTTTTATCAGAAAACATTTTTAGCGAAGAGTAGGATAGGTTGACTTTACAATATAAAAACAGTAACATAAAGATAAGTTTATTCGCTAAATATAAGAAAAACTGTATGTGAAGACTAGCCAAGTCAAATCTTGAGCTTAAATTTATACTAAGTGATCTGCTTTGTATAAATAATTCGTCTATTCAAATTTAAGAAATTATATTTTTAAACATCATACATTGTCGTAGCAGAAAAACAAAGAAATATTAGTTTAAATTTATTTTAGAATGGATTGTGTTCTTATAAATAATTTTCAGGATAATCTACAGGGCTTGGCAACCATTAAGATTTCGATTCTTTTGTCGGTGAAGTCGACCAGCACGCATATTCTTAATGTTAGACTTGGCTTCCACATTTCACATTTATGTTTTTGATGGGATCTTATCTACAAAATACATTGTGATGCAATGCCGATACCTACACCGGTGCCGTGTTACTGATACTAGATAACAAAGACATCGAAGCACTATACTTACATTCCCTAAACATATTTGAGTATGCTATTTATTTAAGTAAAAAGACCGCAAACGAACAAATGATGACAACTAACAAGCCACATAGAGTGTGAGAAGGTTTAAGATAGATAATAAATTAAATATGTTAAGAATTTTATCATCACGAGAAAGTAAACTAATATTATACTCACTACTAATATTATACTAATATTAACTATATTCAGAAACAGTGATTCGGGATACCCTAGCACATTAAGATACGGAAATGTTGAATATAAAACTGATCTAGAAGCTTGTAAAGGATTTAATATTTTCTTTGAAAGTGTTTTTCAAAAACCTGCCACATCTTACCCAAAACTGGGGATGATACCAAGTTCTTCTGAAATCATTAATAAAGTAGCTATATCAAAACTTGAAGTAATGAAAATTCTAAAAAAAATTAACATTCATAAAGGTCCCGGGAGTGATGGTATACCATCAGTATTTTTACAAATATGTGCTGAACAGCTTGCAGTACCCTTAACATCAATATTCAATCAGTCTGTTAACAAATATAACTCTTTTCCTACCTTATGGAAGGAAGCACTTATAGTACCGGTGCATAAGAAGGGTTCTAAAAGTGACATACAAAACTATAGGCCAATATCTATTTTAAATTCTTTTGCTAAAGTTTTTGAGAAAATTATACACAACATCATTAGTCCCCTTATATATAAACAGATTCCGAATCAACAACACGGATTTATGAAAAAACGATCAACAGTCTCTAATTTAGCGATATTTACAAATTATGTTTTAAAATCAATGGATAAGAGGCAACAGGTAGATGTGATCTACACGGACTTTGAAAAGGCATTTGATCGTGTAGATCACATTATCCTAATGCAAAAAATTTTGGCTCTTGGTATCCGGGGTGATCTGTACAGGTGACTGTTTTCGTACATAACGAACCGAAAACAAGCAGTAAAAATAGGCAATGTAAAGAGCCGGTATATGTATATACCCTCTGGCGTACCCCAAGGTTCTATATTGGGTCCATTGCTCTATAATGGTTATCTATATGATATTGATTGCTGCTTCAATCATTCCCGTTATCTTATGTTTGCAGACGATACTAAAATATATCTTTCTATTAGACAAAAAGAAGATTGTTATAAATTACAAGATGATCTAAATAGACTAGCAGCCTATTATGAAAAAAATAGACTAACCGTAAATACAAAGAAATGTGCACTTATAAGTTTCACAAGAAAGAATAATTATATCAAATATGACTATAATATAAATAACAAAAGTATACAAAGAGAGGAGTCAATTAGAGATCTGGGAGTCAGATTAGACTATAAAATGACAATGATAGAACATATAGATATAATAACAAATAAAGCTTACAAATAAATAGGATTCATTAAAAGGGTGTGTAGGTCTTTCAAAAATATTGACTGCATAAAATCGTTATACTTTGCATATGTACGTAGCATACTCGAGTATTCATCTAGCATTTGGTGCACCCAGTATGTAGTGCATATAAATAGAATTGAACGTATTCAAAAGCATTTCATAACATTTCTAAATTATAAGGATCACAGAATATTTGAGTCCTATCATGAAGCTTGCATACACTACAAAATTGATACTTTGGAACTGCGACGTCGTCAATGCGACGTGATGTTTCTTCATGCTATTTTAAACCAATTGATTGACTGCGATGAATTGCTGTCGGCTATTTCATTTTGGGTACCTAAATACCGTGTGCGACACACTAAGTTATTAGATGTACCGCAAGTAAATAGTAATTATGCACAGAACTCAATAATTTGTAGGATATCGCGAGTTTTTAATAAATATTATGCAAATCTAGACTTATTTCATTTAAACAAAATTAAAATTAAGAAGGAAATCATTAATATTCATCGAAACACTTAAACACACAACACACACACACACACACACACACACACACACACACACACACAAACACACACACACACACACACACACACACACACACACACACACACACACACACACACACACACACACACACACACACACACACACACACACACACACACACACACACACACACACACACACACACACACACACACACACACACACACACACACACACGCATTTAATTGTCTAGCCAATAATTAATTACTTTTTAATAATGCATGTAACATGGCAACTAAGTTTATACATAAAAATACGGTGTAATCCTGTAATTGGCTGAATATGTAGCTACTATTTAGTTAAAATAATATATACATGTAAAATGCTGTTGGATTACCAAATAAATAAATAAATAAAGAGAAAAGATTTGTATGTTTGTGTGTTTTTAACGAATACACTCATAAATTCTTCCACCAATATAAAGCTAAAATGTCAGTGAGTAACATAGGGTACTTTTTATCCCGGGAAAATACAAAGCGGGACTTTTATCCCGTAAAACTTATTCATGCAGGCGGATCCGCGAGCAAAATCTGTTCTATTGTAGTAAAATAGCGGCGCCTATTTCTTTAACCATGAATGAAGATATTTAAAGTACCAATTGCCTAGCTTGCTAGACAATTTTTATTCTATGTTTGCAACCAGCAGACTATTTGGTTTTCCAGTCCTTGTATATTTAGTGTGAAGCCTGTACTGTGATAGTTTAAATTTACCTTTCTTCCGTGGCCATACTAAATTCAATAAAGGCAATTTTTTTCTTTTCCCTGTGTACTTTTTAGATAAAACTAATGAATTTTGATCTATATTTTTATAAAAAAATATTAGCTTTATATAGTAATCATAAAAACTAAAGAAGAGATAAAGAATTGTGCACCATTTTTGGACAAATAGAATTTGCTGCAGCAGCGATTCTACATGAAAATAAGTTTAAGTAATATAATCATTATATACCTGATTTATTGACTGAACCCTTTACTTAACATTACATTATATAAAACAAAGCTTTATTTCCTCACAGTCGCTTATTCGCTCAATAATCTCAATCTAAGCATCGTTTCTTTTCCGTTGCCTTTTCACTACGCTACACTTGCCGACAAGTCTCAAAATACACAATTTTCTACTACAATAACATTTTCCATCTATTCTTGTGTGTAATTCCAGTGTTCATTGAGTCTGAAACGCAAACAGCGTACAGACAGCACCGTCTCGGGTCACGTGTTCCAATATTTATTTTATCAATATTGAAATCGCTTTAAATGTGGTGACATTCTGTATCGCAGGACCTCGCTCGGAGTTGTTTTATATTTCACCGGTTTTCACCAGCTTTGGTTTGGCTTTGGTTTGGTGTAGCCTGTATATATTAAAACTTAAATGGGGATAATTTCAAGATGGTTTTCCTTTAGTTAGTTTAGTTTATGTAGAGGACAGAGACGAATATTTAAATATAATTATACGAATTTAGAATTAAACACTTTTAATTTGAATGAGTTACTGGTTCCGGACATCGAAAGACTAGTGTATGAATATAATGTTTGAAAATGCTTGTCTACACGATAATATTTTAGTTTTAAAATGAACAGATACTTTCTCCTAGCCAGTTTCGGCCACGGCGGCCAATCTCAACGAAGATCAGCCAGGTACGCAGGAGATATTATAGTGCACGAGTGTGTGCGCAATACACAGGTGCACTCACTATTCCTTCACTCTCATAGTCCGGTGAGACGGCAGTCCGACATGACCGGAGAGAGATCAGGCGCAGGACCAATGGCTTTACGTGCTTTCTGAGGCACACCACCAACAGGTATCACACCGCCAACTTCCTGACTCCGAGCTGCGACTGAGTAAATTTTAAGATGGAAAAACCCAGTCACAATGTTTTTGGCCCGGGATTCGAACCCAGGACCTCAGCGCGCAAATCGTACTCGTAATGCGTACGCAATTAACAGATATAGAACTCATTGATCACGGGAATATAAAGGTACAAGTATCACATAATATCAACGCCCTGAACCACGTACAATACTTGTCCAACATTAATAAAACATATCACAACGATTGCATTACCAATATACCGCCAATTTTAATTATGTATCGTACAGTCAGCCACATAAATAGCTGAACGAATACAAAATTACAAATCATTTCCACGCGTAAGTTTAATTGAAACTTTTTTTTCTTTAAGGGAAGTAAAGTTAATAGCCTTTATTTTATTTTTGTAAAGAGAAAACAACTTGGTAAGAACACGAAAGTGTAGATGCAATTTGTAGTTTTGAATTTGTACAGCTACTTATGTGGCGGACTGTGCCTAAATATTTTGTAGTCTTTGTGAAAAATGTGTTCAGAAAGAAAATTCTCCATTATTGACGTGCGTACACACCGATAACACAAAAAAAGCTACGCTCTTTGTAACGTCAACAGATCCCAAAAGGGCTGTCAAGTAAAAAATTACAAAATTAATTACCCACAGTATTTTTATACCCCTTCATTCTGAAGCTGAATTGATAAAATAACAGCAATTAAATTATATAATTCTACTCTATGTTGCAATGGTTTTTAACCCCCGACAAAAAAGAGGGGTGTTACAAGTTTGGGGTGTGTATCTGTGTGGCTGTGTATCTGTGTATCTGTATGACTGCCTGTGGCATCGTAGCTCTCAAACGAATGGACCGATTTTGACATGGTTTTTTTTTTTGAAACTTGATGTGATTGAGATGGTTCGTAGCTATAATGATAGTATTATTTATATAGAGATCATGCAATAGTTATGCTGGAATCATGTAGATTAACATATAGGTTTGGAATCCAAATCTTTTTGTGGTTAAAATGCATAAACTATTTTCCGTGAGCTAGAATCAGAAAGCTCTACATGAGACTGATCTACACCCTTCAACCTGACAATAGTTTCATAATGGCTAGTAGTTACACGAGCTAAAGTATTCTTTAATTTAGAATACAACAGTTAAAGCATACTGCTGCTCACCAGCGGAAATAAATAAAGCAATACCCTTGCTCAGACGGGCTCTTTTACAGGAGTTACCTTTTTTGGTTTCGCGGTGAAAGTTCAGTCTTCACCACTACCGCCCAGCCTGAAGGGGCGGCTGGAAGGTTATGTTGGGTTCACAGTGCCTTACGACTCCGCGTAGAGCCACCCGGAGAGATGGAAACATCGCGCGACCACCGGGCCGAGTCCCTAGTACTATGTCCCTATGCAGGGCAATGCTAACTAAAATTCCGCGGTGACCTTCCTCGGCGCATTAGCGACGGCTGTGGGTTCCTCCGGCAAAGCATGCCTAGTTGAAAATAAAACTATATAAACAAGTGGTACTTATTGATGGGGGTAGATAAAATTAGGTGAAATTTCTTGGTGAAAACTGAGAGCTTAACTATCGCCATATTGCCTGATCGCATTAGATTGTCAATAACGTGTCAATCTGATCCAGGTTCGCAAAAACAAAAATACGTATACCTTTCCGCTGAGCCGCTCTATACAATCCATAAATCTATTCAATCACCCAAGATTATTAAATAAACTGATACTGTTTGGATCGTCTAACTGCCCAATGTGTACATTTGATACTCAATAGCAGGCATAATGATCCCATACCATACCATACCATACCAACCCTGTAATACTGCCCACTGCTGAGCACGGGCCTCCTCTACAACTGAGAGGGTTCAGGCCTTAGTCCACCACGCTGGCCTAGTGCGGGTTGGCAGACTTCACATACCTTCGAAATTCAGAGAACTTCTCAGGTATGCAGGTTTCCTCACGATGTTTTCCTTCACCGTTAAAGCTAGCGATAATTCACAAAGAATACAAACAGATTTTTTTAGAAAAGTCAGAGGTGTGTGCCCTTGGGTTTCGAACCTGCGGACATTGTCACAGCAGTCCGTCCCACTCCCAACTAGGCTATCGCCGGCATAATGATCACTGTTAACAAAATCTAGAGCATCTGATAATATTTTTCATTGTAAAACCATCCACCCTAAACCAAAGCTATGATAGCATACTTCACATTATTCGCAAAAATAGTTTTACTAGAACATACGGAACTCCAAAGAGCATAGCCCGTTTCAACCCCGCGATGCCCCGCGCAAGAATCGCGTTAAGCCCGCTAATACGCTAACGAGGCGCTATTCTACGAGTTTATTTTCCGCCGCTGCCGCCCCGCTGGCTGGAATGTTAAGCAGAACCACTCGCTTGACATTCCATCGCCGAATTGATCGAACGAAAAATACACTTGTCGTGCATTTAACTCGGAATTTTTATGATTTGCTCGAGCTATTACCGTTTTATTCGTGTTTGCGTTCGGAAATGTAAAATCGCGCGTTATTATGGATTTGTTTTAGAAGTGAATATGTAGGTTGTTTGGTAGGGATTATTATTTTAATAGTTTGACTGCTACATTCACTTAATTGATAATATATAGTTTGTTTTGCGGTTTTGATGATAAGCAAAAACGGTAATTAATAATTACCAAATTACTTAGATAGGTAACAGTAAATAATAATATTAATTTACAGAATAATACGACGTCTAAAAATAGTTACATATAAGCTTTACTAGGGTGAGTGACTGAGTTTTAATAAATAGGGGAGCATTAAAAACATTCGTGAGGATTAAACATGTCACCTTGTATGTGTCAGTATGTCAGCTTGTCACCGAATTAAAATTGTTTGAATAAACGTAAAAAAAAAATTGTCATATAGAAAAGACATTAAACAGTAGGTATATATATATATATAGACCGGATATCGGGACCAAATTTTTCATCCAAAATTATTACCAATTGGTAACGCTTGACGCACAGGTTCAGTTTCCTTATTAGGTTTCCTGATCAGGAATTCAGATTCGGAATTCCGAGTGACTAGCGCAAACGTCCGGTTTTTTGTACCAACACGTTCGTTTTCCTAATTAGGTTTCCTGATCAGGAATTCAGATTCAGGAACGTGTGCGCGTTGTTGAACATTTTCTATGTAAGCGGGGCATTCAGGTTTCCGAATCTGAATTCCTGATCAGAAAACTTAATCAGGAAATCGAACGTGTGCGGCAAGCGTTATAAATCGCTATCTTATCTGACACATCTGTGTGACAAGACGTCTCAGTATGCTTAAATTTTGTAAAGAAAACAATATTTTGGAAGGAAATATGCCAATTTGTGCAATACAATCATATTACAGTATATTCTAATCCATTTTATGTGGATGTTTTGCTATTTCACGACAGATTAAGTTACTGACGAACAGGGTCAGAATTTTTGTATGAAAATTTACCCAATGTCGGCTCTACATACCTAATCTTAGAACTCTTTGTTGCACAATCATTCGATGCTGTCACTAAACCATTAAAAATATCACCAAAATTTTATACAAATTCCAACAACCAAAAATACACACACACACACACATACACTCACGCCTGTTATCCCCGAAGGGGTAGGCAGAGGTGCAACTAGTGCACCCACTTTTCGCCGTTATTCCGTCCCATGATGTGATAGGGGGCGAGCCTATCGCCATATCGGGCACAAATTCTAGACTCCGAGCTGATACTGAATGGAAAAACTCAATATCACTTTGCCCGACCCGGGAATCGAACCCGAGACCTCAGCATTGTAGTCGTACCTTAATACAACTACGCCACCGAGGCAGTCATACAAACCAAAAATACAGTCATCTAAATAAACAGCAGAATACTGTGCTAATATTGGTAAGGGTCGTGTCCCAGTAGATTCGCACCTGCTTGCAAGACGTCATGTCCGACACCAATCATTGGAGTTACGAATACGCGAGTACGTGAGGCCCTAATTCCCGGTGTTATGTCGCGCGTCACTCTTCAGCCGTCACATTTTAGGGTTCGTACTGTACGAAAAAAAGGCTTTTGATTCTTTACCAATTTTTTGTATTATAGGTAATCTGATTTATATATTTATCTACATGGTTATCATAGCCCCAATGCTTAGTTGGATAATTTAAATGGCCATAAAGCGTTTATTATGTTTTGGGACTTTATAAATTTTTCGGATGTTTGAAACAATTTACACTGAAATATAACTCAATATCTAATTTTAATCATCACCATTAGCCTCATGATACCCTGCTGAGCACAGGCCTCTCCTAAAGATTTCCAGACAGACCTGTCAAAAGCGGGAAATCAGTATTACTTAAAGCGAATTTCATATTGTTTAATTCCCACAAACTATCTTTGACTTAGATCTAACATTAACATCAATTGATGGCCAATTTATTAACCAATTGTGACCCATTAATTACACTCATTTTCATATCATCTGATGACGACTAAAATTATCTGTATAATATTCAAACAAGTTAATTACAAGAAAACGTCATTCACGAACCTACGACATAATACGACATCACAAAAACACAAAATGTAAGGCAAAAGGGAATTACAGCATACTTTTAAGGGCATGCATCATCCCTGTTGGATGTCGAGTAAGACAACGTCTCGGACTGACAGCGGAGACATATTTTATTCAGATCGCAGCGCTCGCAATGCCGTCGATGCAGATAAATTGTTTTACCGCGGGAGCAAGCCACGTCTCACTTTGGCGTTTGCATGATGAGCTCGTTTTTTATGCTCGAATAAAATTGTGTTAGCCACCGCGCCAACAGATACGTGTGAACGCGGCCCGTGGATTCCCAAGAAATTGTTTTCGTAAGGCTGCTTTGATATTTATGAAAGTTGGCATGTCGGCCGTTTGAGTGAAGGGTACGTGTATTTTGGATGTTACGGCTGATCCATTTATATTGAATATGAAATAAAAGACTAGTTATAAAATAGAAGAGTTATAAAGGCAAAACTATTTGTTGTGAGAGGAATATGTGAGTGTTTCATTTATTGAAATAATAAGTATTCATTACAGGTTTTATCATTGACAAATAAGTAAATATAAAAGTTGTGTATTGTTATTGTATGTCACTACATTAAAAACAAGTGTCCAAACTTAATTGAGCTTTAAATTTACTATATTGCAATTGCTATATATAATAATAATATTGCTCATTTAATATGATACCAATGATGCAGATACCAATGCATAAAACCTACTTGAGGAATCGGCCCGCTAGTAACTTCAAAGATTACAAAACATAAAATGTTAGCTCACTTATCTATATTTATGTTGATTAGCAGGAAAAACTTATGATAAAATAAAATAATTGAATAATAATTCAAACAGGTCTAGCATAGCAGAATCATTAATTTAACGGTTTATTTACATGTAATTTATTCAAATGACTTACAATACTGTACGGCGGGTCATTCTGTTTGTCCAGTAACTTTATATTTCCTCAGCAGGGCCGGATTTACCCGAGCCTACGTAGAGCCCCTTGAATAAAGGAGTAAGCCGTGGATATATTTTCTATATAATTTACTTTTACTAAATGTAGGTTTTTTGAAATCGAAAAACCCTCTCATTTCCTGAATTTTGATAGGAACCGCATAAGACGATCAGTCGAGGATTATGTTCGACGTATTTATCTATTATACTTTTTTTGTTTTAGTTTAATTCTTAACTACTGGTTCCTGATACAACACATGACCACAAAAGGCTGCTTGGCTTACAATATTCCGGCCCTGAGTCTACGTACATTACGATTCGCAATTCATTAATATACAAGCTAACAGTACTTACTAGCTTTCCGATACTTAATGTTAGTGCTGGCTTGATAATTTCTCTTTTAGTGGGTATTTTATATTATTTTTAACATTATTGGTTAGTAGTACAAAATATTTGCAAAACGGATAACTTGCACAAAATTTGCAGAATAAAAATTGTATGTGAAAGTGCACCGCATCGTAAGAGTAACATCTGAGATGGTGTCGCTGTGGTTATTAATTGTCTAAAACTAATACAAAAAATCGAATTTAACGAATGTTTTGTTGGTACACAAGTAAATTCAAGTAATTCCGTACAAAATAAAGTAATTTGTGAAATCTAATTACATAACGTCTGCTATAATTACACCTTTGATCAACACATTTCCCCGCGACGTCCAAAAACCTGAGGCAAACAAACGGGAATTCCGAAAATTTCCAAACATGAAAATCAGCTTTGACCCAAGCTACTTTCGTGGACAGATTATGAATGTTTATACTGAAAATAATACGCGCTTGTGGCATTCGACGCAAATATTTGAAGACGTAGTCAAAGGGTGGCTTTTTGGGAAGGTCCTTTGAGCTCTCGCGGTCTGTGGTCAGATAAACCGATTAACAGCGCGTTGGCCTGCTGTGGCGGTCACACGGGACGTCATGGCGCCGCAGTTAACGGCAAAAACTCTATTTCACCTTTTAAAGCCTCATTAACATTGTATTTACCTCGATCTTCATTAGATCTGTAAACAAAATTAAATGTGAGGATTTCGTAAATCAGCTGTGTTCCTTAAAAAGAATATTATGTATTTATAATTTAAAAATAAGATACATCGCTGATTAAAAACAAGCTGGATTGCTAGGTTATTTTCCAACTTCAAGCAAAGTTTTTCTGCTTTCCACTCATAAAATTTTATTTTGTACCAACACCTCTATCAAGAGAACTTTTAAGGAACACAACATAAAACTTATTTTACTATTCTCATAGATTATTACTTCAAGGCTTATACAGCATTATGAGCAATATTATTATACTTGTTTCATAACGAATATATCGTAGAAATATTACCGTTTCAACTGTAAAAGCGAGTAACTCCACAAAGTATGCTCTTTACGACTGACTGACTGACACTAA
This sequence comes from Lapara coniferarum, assembly GCA_949316025.1. Classification (NCBI taxonomy): domain Eukaryota; kingdom Metazoa; phylum Arthropoda; class Insecta; order Lepidoptera; family Sphingidae; genus Lapara; species Lapara coniferarum. The sequence continues at coordinate 15,741,222 of OX438926.1, read as the reverse complement.
AATGTTATCCGTCAAAATATCCCGTGCTCCTTTAACATACGAAACGTACAGAAATGCCTATGAACAAACGTACCTTGAACAGACCTCCAGCCATTCTAGATGAGACAAAATATATAGTGGTTTAAAATATTCCTGAGGCATGATTCTCTATGACATTGTTAACTCGTAACGCGGCCGCGTCACGTTCACTTCGTGTAATGTGCGTAAAATGGTATTCTGTATGCCAATTTCCATAGTAATAAAAGCGATGAGTTACGTTACGCGCTTGTTACGAGTGGTGAAAATAACGCGTATCATAGAGAATAAGGGGGCTGATTTCATTTATCATGTTCAAAATTCGAATGTTTTCATGGTATTTAGTTTTAACCAAGGTATCAACAAATGTTTTTATCTTAATTATACTATGGCACTTCGGCACCAAAAAAATTGCCGCTTTTTGAGCACATGTTAATAATTTCAAACGTTTACAATTTGATGAGAATAATAAAGCTGCATGTATCAAATTTAAATGGAAAACAATAATAGTGTTCTTCTTAAATTTTTAATATTTTATTTCAACAGAAAAGACTGTTCCATATTTGAATTACGTTATGGATATTTAGAAAAATACAAAAATGGGTACAATTATCGTTAACATCTATAAGCTACATAAAGTTTTATTTTTTTATTTTAATCCGATTGTAAATGATTAATAATAAAAACAGATTGTAATAATCACAAAATATTTTTTCCATTCTTGTTAATCGAATTAAATAATTAATTGGAATCCATAAAATAGTAAACATTATTTACTTAGATTCAGCCAGTTAGGGTCATATCACATCCAGTGCATCAAATTCACAAGGTGTGTCCTGCTGACTTATTCAGGGCGCCGGCAAAGGCTCCGCACTCGACCTGCGGTTAGGTGTAACTTAACGAACCCCGATGAATCTTTAATATAGTTTCATTTAATGTTAGCTAGTTTTAAAGTTTACGGATAGCCAATGTTGTTTTGAAACTAACCTGTGTTGTGGCAAATAATAGGGGAACTTGTTATTAATAAATTAGTAGCAGAAACATAAATTAATCAAATAAGTCAATAACAGAGAAATTGAGTAAGTAATATTTCTTCATGATGAACTTGACAAACTGATCCAAGTACAGTTTCTGTTTACAAAGATTAAGTGGAAAATAAATAGTGACCCCTATATCGTAAGTCATAAGTACATGTTTACTCTGTAAATGTGCGCTAGTTTAAGACTTGTTTATTAAAACGGGTCACTTCCTACTTAGCACGCTAAGTGATGGTGTTATAATGGACAATCTCAGTGTATTTACGGTCAAGATGTTGCAATCTCAAACAAAAAGTTGCTGGGAGAAAAACATAAAGTATAATGATTACTTGCATAGTATAGTGATAACTTCTTAAAGAGTTACATTGGTATGATTCGATTGCCAAAATTAAATGTTCAACTGCTTCTAATTGAATTAATCAAATTATTTCATGACAGACGCATTGTGTAGAATGGTTTATTTGTTCACATTTTGATTATTTAAACATTGATTCAACTGAGACAACGTTCTTGAAATAATATCAATTATGTCTCTAAATTGAAAAGCAAAATTAATTCCATTACCAATATAAACATCTACCTTTTGGTGAGCAACTGTGCGCTCCTCAAACGAGCCTTCGGTTCCCGACTTCGCAAATTAGATTTCGCATAAAGCCTATTTTAATTTGCGCGCTCGCTAAACATTACGAGCTCTTTAATGTTTAAGCGAGCGCACAAACTGTGTATTGACTCTGCGAGAGCGGCGGCAGCGGCGACGGCCGACGTTTGACATTCAACAAAGCAAATATGTTCTTGGCGGCGCGGCGAGGTGGCGACCGTAGCCCAGCGCGATAATAAGCTTACCGGCCGAGCCCCGCCCCGGGGCCGCCGGCCGGCACCGCCCTGCTCTCCTCGAATTATTAAATTCTTTTGTTGGTCCGACCGGCGGAATGCCCAGCTATTTAGGTTCCGTCCTGTGGCGGGATCAACGTAAACATCTTGCGATTTACTCTTTGAACTCGCATCGATTGAAGGATAAAACGGATAATTCGCATCGCTCTGCAGTTTTTTGGTAATTTCCTGATAAACTACTGGAACCACGAAAATTGCTGTGTAATTCAACAATTTAAACATAGACGCAGGTGTTTCAAAAATCCCATTCTTTACGACGTCAGTGTGTTACGATATGAACGCGATCATAAAATAGGGCGCATAAATTAAAACATGAAAATCCGAGCTTCTTCCGCCTAATGAATTTAGACATGTAAACTGTGGGTGCGCTTCATTCAGCACATTACTCTCTGTTCAACAATAAAACTCATTAATTCGCCCGTGCGGTTGCGTTTTATAAATGTTTCACGTATTAATAAAAGTAACAAAGCGGTTGTACGCGAGAGTGCTATTTCCTGACAAAGCGTCAGAGCGTAGCACAATGGAATCTAAAATAAATACGAGGACTTTAGCAAACAGGAGCGCGCACAAAGCGTCCACCTGGCGGGAGGTGCCCTGGGTACTATTGAAAATTAAGTGGCTGCGACCGAGTTCAATTAATGCCCACGAGCCACGAGGCACCCGCCGGAGAGTCGCGCTCTACTGGCCGCCGCGTTAAGCTGTTGTCCTACCTTCTAAAGAATTTACATGTGGCTTATCTAGCCCTTTTGCACTCAACCTTTTCACGGTTCGCTGAACGATAGTGCCCTCGATTAGATTTTAAAGATGTCCGCTTTTTGTATGGGTGCTGGGCTTCAAAATCTCACGAGGCTCAAACTTTAGGGATATTAAAGGGGCAAAATATGGAACTAGGATCCATTAAAAAAAATTTAGACCTTCCATTCATAACTAACTTTTTAAAAACGTTCATACTAAGTGTAGTTTTCAAGCAAAATAAAATTACATGAATCTCAAAATCGGAGGTCTTTAACATTAAAGGATTAATTGTAAACGGCTAGTTTTTAGAAGTTCTATCCAAATATTGCATAAACTGTCTTGGTTAGTATTTTAGGCCTGTTCTTGGATATGTCCTTTAAGTCATTGATTAAAAATAAAACATACTTAATTTATTCCATAATGTACTTACGTGCAAATATAACATCGAAAATACTAAAGCTAAAAACGCTTGTAGAGTGTTCCGCGCTAAATCTCTACAAAGTGTTCTCACTTTATCTTTGGTCGAGTCCAAATGGTCGGTATCGATGGCACCCTCGCGGACAGATCGGTATCGGCGCACGTCCAGTGTCCGCTCGCTGCTATTAAACCGCCGCTTATCTCACAAATTACATCGTTTTACTGGATCCTCTCGAAAACTGCAAAAAGTGGTGGCTTTTTTATACAGCTTAGAAAGACCACTACCAAATATTTCCTATTCTTTTACTGTCCAGCGTTTTTTGTCCGAAGATATGGGACACTGAAAATCTGTTAATCGAATCTGGTCGTCAACATTACTAAGAAATTATAAGTTATTTTTAAACTGTTCTATCGTTCTCAGATAATTTAACCAAAAAAGTGAGCTAAAAATTCATTTTTGATTTATTTCATATGAAAATGATAATAATTAACTTAAAATTACCGAAGCCTATCAACTAGCATCAAATGATCTGCTGTCGAATTGCCACGTCGTGGTAGGGGAGTGAGCTTACTGATCGCTAGCTAACCCCAGGCGGAGGATTTTATTGCCATTCGTATTGTCGGCCAGAGATTTACTTTGACATGTCGGAAATTCGTTGGTTGACTCTTTGTCGTTGTTTTGAAATGTCTATTTTAGCCGCAGTTTTCGCCGTTTCCTTATTTGCATAGACTTATTAATCCACGTATGAATATTTTGAAAATGTAATTTCTTTGGCAAATGTTATTGGAATAGTGACTGATCATCGAATAATTGCTACTGTTGTATTTATGAATTTATGCATAGAAATCTATAAATTTAAAGCTAATCGCCAAATGCATAATAATTTTTCATCGTCGACAACAACTGTTAGGTGCTCTTACCTGATATCACTCAATATTTAATCAAAATACTGAACTCAAATGCAATTAAATTTACACCTTCACCAAATTATGCAAACCTCTTTCGTGTGTTAATTGATACAAGTAATTTATTTTTCAATTTTCCTCAAGTGTCATACCAAAGCACAGCTAGCAAGCCAGAAGTATAGCAGGTGTGTCAAGTAAAATGCATCGAGCAACACATTAACAATGTTTCTCCTGAAAGCCTTTGTCTGCACTCAACGAATTACGGGGAAAGGCGAAAATTTAAATACCCGCCGGCACTGTTTTACATGTAAGAGATGTATTTTGCATGTAATGTGGCGATTAAATAAGACGACAATGCTTTATGAACGCTGTAGAATGTGCCTGTATGAGCTAAGGAACGCAAACACTAGAAAAGTTAGACGAATTGCTATATGAGAAATGAAAATTTACTAATTATGATCATAAGTATGAGCATAGTATATCAATTGATTATGAATATGCGCCATCACCGAGTATATCTGCCGTTTGTTCTTAATTTACTCAATAAATAACATATTTGTTACCAATTTACTTATCTCAAGAAAAGTGCAACTTCATAATCAATAAAATATTTTGTTCAGAAGTATTGTATTTCAGAAGTAGATAGGTACTTCTCAAAAGGGGTATATTGAAAATACTGTAAACATCATAATCATATGGTTTAGAGCTTAGATTTAGGTATTGTTATTTGAATAGGAATATGAGGATTTATAAACTGCTCAAAACAAAATAGGGCCTATAATTTATTACTGTCATAATTTTCATTTTATTTTTTGTATGGATATGTCTAAATTAAAGACTAAGACATTATTGAGACGAAATTAAAAGTTAAATTTGTTTATTTTTTAGAAGGTACACACAAAAAATAGTTTTTAAGGAAATTGCAGCAAATTTATAAAAAAATTAAATTGTTTCTATCACCATATTTCTGTATCCATTTGTTACTTGATGTTATGACTAGTAGCGAGAGGGGCCCCCTTTGTTCCATATGCACTTTCTGAGCCGATCTGGTACACATTCAATCAGATTCTTTTTTCCAGTATTTGTTCCCAACAGACTTTTAGTGCATTTATGATGTGCTGATGATCTTCTTTTCAATTGATCGCATATATTTTCGATAGAATTGAAGTTGGAACTCATTGCAAGCCACTGTAAAACCCGTGATATTGGCGTCAGAAAGTGGACTTTGTGTGATACCTGCCGTATGTCGAACATTAAAATTAAGTTTAATAAATCGGCTGCTGATGTGAAGCTATTCACGTAAAATTGCCTGTACAGCAGTTCCTAACAAAAAGCAAAAAAAACATATATTCCTTCACATCTCAATAAATGATGAAAACAACAATTAATTTGCAAATAAACCATTATCAGGGAAGTGGCATCCATTGACACTCGCTGATCTCGCCTCGTGCTCGCAGTCGCCTCTGGACGTGAACGCCGTTTGAGGGTGACAACACTCGTCGCCACAAAGGTGCAAAGGGAAGAAAACTCAATTAAAACAACAGCGACACTCGACCCGCCCGATTCACATTACCAGACGATTAAGCTTGCTAGTACTATATGTATAGTTGGCGTGCATATTCAAGAGGCTGTTAACATGTTATGAATATGCTTTGAACACATTTATTGCGAAACTTATTTAGTTCGAATTAATAAGTTTGTCGCGTGGTTTTGAGGACAGGATATCACAAGGGTTTTGAAAGGTTATAGTAAATAGTTTCTTAAAGTTCTAAATTTTATATGACACCATGTGAAAAAGTTCTCCATATATTATTTTTTATCAACACATAGGTATTTTCACAATTTTATAAAAAATATAAATAAGCGCATAGCGATTCAAATCTTGAACCTTACATTTTGTTCGTATACTAAAAACTCGTTTGTGAGATAAGATTTCACCAGATGTTTTCTTTCACGGGATTACGTTAAGAGGGCGTAAAAGAAGCTACGATCTGACCAATAGCCGTCTTCAAAGGGAGGGCTGATAAGAAATGATCACGGATTACTTGACCGAACGCCCTTCAATACCTTCACACACTTAACAAGAAAATCAATAAAATGTTTGTGTCATTAAAACCTATTATAAAACTGGCAGAAGTCGTTACTCGAAACACCTTCTTGGGCCATTGGGGATAATTCATTTTGAAGATGGCTCATTAATTAATTGGGCATCTACCGCGATGGGCCGCGTGCTTTTTACGACGCCAATAAAGTTGTGTTGCGTACGGCCGCCGCGGGTGGCGTCATTATCTCTTACAACCACTGAGCTAACGTCACAATTAATGCATATAAATTCACAAATAATGATGTTCTTATGACACGGTATTTATTGTTTACAACCTACAGAAATTACAACACCGTTAAAAATTTGTTTTTTGATAATGACATAAAATTTCAAGAATGACGTGTAAACGTGCAGGTGTATTACTGAATGCCAAGTGGGTATTTATTTACTCGTGTCCGCCATATTGGAATGTAGTTGTGTGGATATTCCTTATAACTTTTAGCGCCAATACATACACATTGCGCTATTTTCGAATGTATAATTTTAATAACATTGATATTTAAGAAATAAATACTTTAAGTTTTATTGTAACTAGTTAGTTATTAATTATTTAACAAAAAATGTAAGTATATTTTATATTGTACCAAGAAACTATAAATAAACAAGTAAAGGTGGATTCCGTTTTACGCATATTTAATTATAAGCTGGTGTACGCAATTAAACAGCTTCTAGGCCAATTCGTTTTACGATTGAGCCTCCGTTCGAGGCTTTTCGACGCCGCAATCAGTTTTACGATGCTTTTTGTTAGAAATTTGCGATTTTATTGTCTGGGGGAATAATTTGGTTCGTGTCTTTACTCTTTGAAGATCTATACACAGTATACAGTACATAAAGTTGACTATATTCTAATATTATTACTTAGCTACCTATATAATTATTTAAAGACCAACACGAAATCCACGTCCTTTGTATTTTGATAAAGCTAAGCATTTTCTTTATTGCTCAACATATTTGAAAGCTGTAGAATGACTGCCTCGGTGGGGTAGTTGTATTACGGTACGACTGCAATGCTGAGCTCTCGGGTTCGATCCCCGGTTCGGGTAAAGCGATATTGGGTTTTTCTATTCATTACCACCCAGGAGTCTGGAATTTGTACCCGATATAGCGATAGGCTCGCCTCCTAATGTGTTACATTATTGAACGGAATACGCACGGCGAAAAGTGGGTGCAGTATTTGCGCCTCTGCCTACCCCTTAGGGGATAAACGGCGTGTTTGTGTGTTAATAAAATTGACAATTACTTTAAATAATTTAATGACCTATAGGACCTACCGACTATCTGTCATAATATAATAATACGACGAGATCATAGTACGGTGACAATAAACCACGCTGAATTACAGACCCAAGGACAAATAGAATTTTCTGTAATTTTAGAGTAATATAAAATTTTGTAATACTTGAACAAAGTAATCGCAATGGTTAAAAGTCATCAATTAATTTATATACCATAGACAAATAAGTCTTTAGTAGCAAAATGATTGGTAGTTCTTCAGACAGTAAAATATTTATGGTCTGGTAATTATCGTCGATGCGCCTATCAGAATGTTGCTTTTTGTAAATACCTAAACGCGGATGGGTGGGTACATTTAATAATCTACAGGCATTTAAAACGCGGCTAATTGTAAACTACAGACATAGAAAGACATCTATTATAATTATTAATAACCTAATAATTATAATTATAAGCTCCGATTTAACCGCTTGATAAACACTGTTCCATAAATGTGTAAGGCGAATGCTCCTAGATTAGAGTGTGACTTGTGTCTGGTCTTTTGAATTGGGCCCATAAGCTAGATAATATTAAATTATCTATTATGCCAGTCTTATACTCAAACAACTAAAGTAACGTTTTTGGAAAGGTAAGAATATTTATATTCTATAAGTATTATTATTATGCCATATTACACCAATGCTTTTCCTGGCTGAAAACCGACAACCCCGCGAGTCTTTCTCATGGTGAGGAATAGGTACCACTCATAAAGACTTAAAATTTTAGAGTTTTATGGGTAAATTGAAGATATAACGAAATAAGTTGTAAATATTTTTTTATAGCATTGAATAACGAGACGATCCAGCCGTTCGCCTGACGGTAAGCGATACGATCACCCATGAACAGTAGCAACACCATTCAGCACCTTAACTTAGTACACACAAACACCTAAAGTAGGGACTGTGTGGCATCCCACTGCGCTCGTCATCCTGAGACATAAGATATTAAGTCTCATTACGTCCAGTAGTTACACTGGCTACAATGTCCTTCAAACCGAAACAACAGTGCATGCACACTGCTGCTTGGCGGTAGAAATCGACACTGCGGTGGTACATATGAAAGACGTACCACCGAATTTCTTCGCCTTGTCGTGCAAGGCAACCCCAAGGGTTCATTAAAGATTGCACTACATTCTAGTAGGTACTTACATCACCTTGCAGTAAAATGATTCTTAAAAATTATAAAAATAATAATTAATTTCACTCATAGAAAAAACATGTAAGTACATATACAACACAAGTTTTTCGCGTTCAAAGTGTGTAGTTGAGCGCATCCCTGTAGACATCCCACGGCGCGCGTTGCGGCACTTTTAATAGCGGGCGCGCGGCGAATGTAAATCACCCGCTACATTCGCACCGACTGTTGCCAACACCTGACTATTTATGCTAAACCTTCTACACACAGGATGCTTGTGGAGACGATAAAAAATGCTTCAGCATGAAGTTAAACATTTTTGAGCGTGTTTTGCTGGCAAAAAATCAGATTTTAGAAATTGGGTGTTGTTTATTAATCATCGTGCGCTATACGGTGAAGAAAAACATCGTGAGGAGACCTATATAACTGAGAATTCTCCAAAAGGCATTTCGTATGTGAAGTCTGCGAACCCGCACTAGACCAGCATTGTGGACTAAGGCCTGAAACCCTCTCAGTAGTAGAGGAGGACCGAGCTCAGCATTGTTGCTCTGGTTCTATTATTAGTATACGTTTTGGACTTCTGATTAACTAGTCTTTTTTGAAGCAGAAGCGTACAGCGAATACAATAATTGTAACCTTGCACAAATCAGATGAGTTTTAAAATACAAAAACTTCAATATGTTTTTTATTACGTGAAAATTGACCTCAAGGTAGCTCACCGCTGCCAAAGGTTAAATTCACGCGGACCTTAAACAATATTTGTTTAGTATCTTCGCTTACACTAGGGTATTGTTCATATGTAACCTGTCAATATTCACAACGTGTTTACGGGGGAACAAACATCACTTGCTAATTAAGAGAAAGTCGTTTTTACGCGCCTATCCATAGGATTCTAATTAGTATTTGAAATAACAGTTGTCAAACTGACATGGAATATTGAGTAGTTAAAAACTATGATTCTGCAGGACACGGCAGACGGCAGACGGCAACGGCAACGGCCGACGGCATGTGCCGCGCCGGCAGACGGCATTACTATGCAGTAGTAAAAGCTTAAGAGTAACAGTAACTGCAGTAAGATTTCTTCCACAGCTCGTAATTTTCTTTATTTAAACTATTGGGGGATCAAGTTTATTTATCACTACAACAGTTCATATCCAATGCACATTCTTTATTGTCGTTTTACAAACCTTAGAGAAATTAATATAAATAAAACGCTTTAAATGTGACAATACCTTTATTCTGCCGTCTTACAATTCCACGCAATTTTATAACTTTCCAAACTTTATCAAGGCGGAATCGTGGCACGTTCTAGAAATAATTCCCCATTTATACACGGCATCTGAATATGAATTGAAGCACCAGTTTTCGTTATTATAATTCGTGTATTTACCACCATTTGTAAAACATTTATTAACAATGTTAAATCTATCAATATTTGTAATTAATTTATAACTTCAGGTGATTGATATATAACAAACCCTTTAGGTACTTATTATTTAGATGTATGTCATTATAAATGTAGAAATTATGTTTGACATCATATTTACAACAATATTTTACATTCATTTCCGGGATACCTTAATCACAATTTATTTCATAATAAGTAACTTGAAACAAGATATAAAAATAAATATTCAGGATAAGTAAAAAGTATAATGATTGATGTAAAAATGATGCTATGATAGCAGCGTGTTGCGTTGTTGTGACGTTTGGTGTGATGCTTTTCATAAGAAAGGCATGCACCTCAAGTAAGCAAGCATTCACTAATACATGCAGTATATATATCGCACCTTTAGGATGAAAACGACACAATTCAAAAAGATAGAAAATTGAGTTATCGTCATAAAATTACTTAAAACGCAGTTCATGATACAATAATAGTTTAAACACAGCCATAATCAAGCAGGAAAAGGATCAAACTGTTATATCTGTCCCTTTTTTATTATATTTTTATAAATAAGGGAATAGTTTTTTACATACATATACATATACACTCACGCCTGTTATCCCCGAAGGGGTAGGCAGAGGCGCAACTAGTGCACCCACTTTTCGCCATTATTCCGTCCCATGATGTGATAGGGGGCGAGCCTATCGCCATATCGGGCACAAATTCCAGACTCCGAGCTGATACTGAATAGAAAAACTCAATACCACTTTGCCCGACCCGGGGATCGAACCCGAGACCTCAGCTTTGCAGTCGTACTGTAATACAACTACGCCACCGAGGCAGTCAGAATAGTTTTTTGTCATATAAAAACGACAAATCAATTTTCTATTTTTTAAATTGTATCGTTTTCGTCCTAAAGGTGCGATATGTATAGTCAGCAGCATAAATATCTGTACAAAATCAAAATTTCAAATCGCCTATATACGCGTTAAGTTAAACTGAAAAAAAAATTCTTCGTATGAAGTAAAGCAAATCTCTTTTATTTTATATTTGTGAAGAGAAAGAAAAGATTGGTAAGAACACAAAAGTATGTAGGCAATTGGAAATTTTTAATTTGATCAGCTATTTATGCTGGTGACTGTGCATATATTGGAGAATAAAATAAAGCCCTTATAAATAAAATCAAAGCTCTATTAATTATTCACGAAGTTTTAGTTATTTTAGCGACAACGTCTGTTATACATTTCGTAAGAATTTATAATTGAATTTCTGTTTGATACCATTGCATAATACGATATATTATTTATAACAGAATTAATTAAAATATAATACAACATCCATTTCATATAAGATTAAGTATATTTACACCAAGTGATGTAGAATAAGTACATAATTTACATATCTACACTTTATTATTTTAATATTTTACATGTTAATTAATAAGATTCGAGTAACTCGGCCCTTCACCGTCATAAAATTTAAAATACTTCACAATATTTAACCCTTCAAGCCCCACTTATCTATATATACTAGCGGCCCCGACAGACGTTGTCCTGCCCTGAAAAGGAAATAAAATCCTAGAACCCGAGTACAGCGCTACCTACCGATCCACCTGAAGACACACAAAAAAATTTCATTAAAATCGGTCCAGCCGTTTTTCCGCGCAATTTTCTTAATTTTTTCTTTCATAAGAACCTTCTCCAGACAATAATAAACACATCAAAAAAAAAATAAGGAAATCGGTTCAGCCGTTCATGCGTGATGCCGTGACCAAGAAAATAGGGATTCATTTTTATATAATAGACTAGCGGCCCCGACAGACGTTGTCCTGCCCTGAAAAGGAAATAAAATCCTAGAACCCGAGTACAGCGCTACCTACCGATCCACCTGAAGACACACAAAAAAATTTCATTAAAATCGGTCCAGCCGTTTTTCCGCGCAATTTTCTTAATTTTTTCTTTCATAAGAACCTTCTCCAGACAATAATAAACACATAAAAAAAAATAAGGAAATCGGTCCAGCCGTTCATGCGTGATGCCGTGACCAAGAAAATAGGGATTCATTTTTATATAATAGATATAGATGTATGGGAAAACCCTATATATATGGACACCGGTGTCCGTCGCGGGGCTTGAGGAGTCAATAAATACTGTTTTAATATAATAAAATACTATAACATATTTACACTGACATTTAATACATATAATATTTGCTGCTGACATGACCAAAAAATAAATATAATTTTAAATAATAACTTATATAGAGCATATAGATACTTCTGGATGTAGAGCTGCTTGTATATAAGTTATTTTATCAATCGTAACTTATAAACTAAAGCTATATGAATAAAGACCATCTTCACCGGTTCCTGATAAAGTGCCATATAAATATATGACATCGTAACGCTATCTGACAAATAAATCTGACACATTACTGGAGACTTCTGACAGATGATTTACTGGTGTACCGGTCTTTTATGTAAGAGTCCGTCTCGGTGGGTACCACCGCGAGCATGTCCATGCACTGTTGTGTTTCGGTTTGAAGGACATTGTAGCCAGTGTAACTACTGGGCATAATGAGACTTGATCATCTTATGTCTCAGGATGACGAGCGCAGTGGAATGCCACACAGTACTTTGTAGCTCAAGGTGCTGGATGGTGTTGCTACTGTTTATGGGTGGTCGTATCGCTTACCATCAGGCGAACGGCATGCTCGTCTCGGCATTTTATGCAATAAAAAAAAGATGTTTCTATACGAGGCTTGTGAAACCAAACGTTGTAGTTTATATGGCAGATAAGTTTCAGATAGGTCATTAGGCACTTTATCAGCATGTGGTGAAATCTTTCTTTAAGGCTGAAATCAACCTTAAATGTCTTATAGGAACTTACATTAAACAAGTTACTATAATACGGGTGGGAAAAAAAACGGAAAATTAAATAAATACACTCTGTAGATAACACGATAAATTGACAATGCCTAGTATTCCTAAAATATTTTAAGTAAGTACAGTTTAATACTACAAAATATTATAACAATTAATACACTATTAAATTTATCGTCAGGGCAATTCTAACAATGTGTAGGTAAATAATAATAATAAAAAAACTGATTTAAGTGTCTTGAGATTGATTTGTAATGTTATTTGTTTTAAGTTTCCATCTAGGTAAAGCCAAATATTCCAATGCATATTTTAAAAAAATGTTTTTCTTTAGCTTTGCTACTTGTTCCTTATTGGTTACCTGTATTTATTATTTTATATTTTTAGTTCCACATTGTTAGAATTTCACCGATGCTATACTCTCACAAATGTAGGAAATAAGGCACGAACCTAGCACCTAGGATTTATTGTCACAAGTATGTCTGATAGCCTTTAAATAGAAATTTCTCATAATCGAGTTATTCAAATTCTAACTATTCAATACGAAAATGGAATCGATTATTACAATCGATACCAAAACGGAATCGATAGAATCGATATCACAGCATCGATAGCTGTCCGTTCAATAAACTTTATATATTATTACAAAATAAACATCGGAGTTTAAGTGGAATTAGACACATTCAATCTCTCTTGTCGCCTTCACAATATTAAAACATACATTTTTTTGCGATAATTTGTTGTTATCGCGTGTTTATAAAACGATCAACATAAATTAAACACATAACAAACATTATCCAACAATAATTTACAACATCACACCGCAAACACATCAATTGGTCCCTACTATGAGATAAAATAATCATTCTTTCCGATTTGGACTTGACACTTCTTTGGAAATGTATTTACTTATAAACTGAAATAACATGCTATATTACAATAAATTATTTATTTGCTTTCATTTAGTTAAATAGAAAATAAATATATCCTATCAATGCTTCAGTCCTAACAATTTAAATGTATCCAAAAGGTATTCAAATTATGCTATTTAAATATACAAATTGAAATTCTCAATAAAACCACTTTAATGATAAAATAGTTCACTTTGCTACCCAAAATCTTCAAAATTGTAGTACTTATTGAAAGCAATTAATGAATTAAATATCACATTAAGGCCCTCCCCCGAGTTCCATACTTGTACGGCGCATGAGTTACATAAAGTAGCAAAGAATTACGTATAATTTATTTAATAAATCAATTTGAGGTCATTTTATAAAATGTTAACTGTCGAAATATTCCTTATTAAAAAGTATATCCAATAGTGTTCGTTACAAATTAAAATGAGGCGTATTTAGGACGAGATGCAGAGAATCAATATTTTTAACATTTTCATCATAAAATTAATGGAAAGATATCCACATTTACGAAATAAATTAAATTATTGTAGAAATATAATTTTATTCTTTTTTCTGTTTGTATTATCAGTTTCGAACAGATAATTTTATTTTTATTTTATTTTATTGGGACAAAAAACGGTTACATGTTGACAATATGCAAACTTAGTTAAAACTTAAAACACATAAATAGACAAACATATAACCCACACCATTGTCCACGTATTGACATAAGTAGTGTAAATTAAATAAGCAAACACTACTTGTTTAATGAGTGAAAAAGGAAAAGTAAGGTTTTTAAATACAATTTTGACATCAAGTTATGGTGAAAAGTATGTTAGAGGCCATTTTTTTTTGAATTTTTGATTGGATAGGGAAAAAATATCAATTTCCGTAAAAAGTGCAGATAACAGTGTGATAACTTCTAGAATACGACGAATAAATTTTGCTGGGGGTATGGCCTTAACATAAAAGTTATCAACTCTACTTTTGTTAAGAAAGTACCTTGACTAACTAAGCACTAAATTAAAATACAGACAAACACAAATGGCTCATCAAACGGTTGATGTCACAATATTTACAATTCTACCCTAGTCGTAACCTAGTCTATTTTACACAGTGCTTTGTCATCTGCTCAAATGAGTAGCACACTCAGTTTCAGCGAGTACTTCAGCCCATCACTATTTCCATATCATTATATTCCTACATACTCTGTGAACAGGCAAAATGTCCTGTCTATTCAAAAACTATTTTCATGGTAAAAAAAAAACTTAAATTGCAAGAATACCAGTATTAGTAATTTAGGAAATATAATTTTCTGTAATTAACATGAAATCGAGGTTTATGCACATTCACCAGCATAAGTAGCTGCTGAAATTCAAAATTTCAAATTGCCTACATACTTTTGTGTACTTACTAATCTTTTTTTCTCTTCACAAAAATAAAATAAAAGATATTTGCTTTACTTCATACGAAGAATTTTTTTTTCAGTTTAATTTAACGCGTTTATAAGCGATTTCAAATTTTGATTTTGTACAGATATTTATGCTGCTAACTGTACATCGCGCAAAATTGCTTTTTTTTTAATTAGGACTTTTACATACACATTCCACAGTCGATATACAATATGACCTTGTGACTAGAATTTTAGTCACCAAGTTACATTGATTACAACATTTGCACCCAAAATTTCACTATTGTATCCTCTCTTCATCTCGTGGCCTCGCCGTGAATTTCAATCTAAAAAAACAACTCACTTTAAATATAAGAGCATTGACATCGACGTGCTTGTCTGCTATTATAAATCTTGCAGGCGTTTAGAATTTATTAATTCCTATTTTTCTAAATTCTATTTTAATCTTCTGGAATGAAATATAAGAAATAGAATTCTGAACGTTTTCCGTAAAGAGACACAAGTTCGTCGGTATAACTGTAAGGTCTCAATATCGATTGCAACAACTATAGTGTTATTTCCTTTTTCATTAACATGCTGTATTTGCTGTTAGAATATTTTCTCAGCAGAATAGCGACCACCGTAAACAAGGTTTAAATCCCTCGATAGCGATCCTCGTGTGACCGTTCCGGAATCACCCTATGTTTATCCAGTTTCTAGCAGGCCGGCATAATTTTATCAACTGACTAGGGATAGCCATCGGTGGGTTGCCCTCAGCATGGTCACTTAATTAAAAAGGTTGCGAGCGCCTTCTGCGTTCACCCTAAAGACCGGTGTGGCCAGAAAAGCCGACTCGCGTCAGGCTACTGGCCGATAGGACCGCGTTAAAAAAAAAAAATCTGTCATCAGTCAGTATTCTCTGTAAACTCTACTCCACATACCGTACAGTGAACCTCAGTGGGGCTACGATGTGAAAAAATAAACACGATGCGTCTCCCCTTCGTTTTATTGTGATTGGTTGAGAGAATGCCTCGGTGGCGTAGTTGTATTATGGTACGACTGCAATGCTGAGGTCTCGGGTTCGATTCCCGGGTCGGGCAAAGTGATATTGAGTTTTTCTATTCAGTATCATCTCGGAGTCTGAAATTTGTGCCCGATATGGCGATAGGCTCGCCCCCTGTCACATCATGGGACGGAGTAACGGCGAAAAGTGGGTGCACTAGTTGCGCCTCTGTCTACCCCTTCGGGGATAAAAGGCGTGAGTGTATATATATATGTATGTATGTATGGTTGAGAGACTGACGTATCGGTATTTTGATGTTTGTCATTGACCGAGAAACCGATACGTCAGTCTCTCAACCAATCACAATAAAACGAAGCGGAGACGCATCGTGTTTTTTTTTTCACATCCTAGCCCCACAGGTTACGTGGAGATAAGATAAATCTTTATTAATAAACGTCATCGAACATTACCTTATTAACGCTGGCAAGTATGAGCGGGGTGGCCTGAGGAGGCACCTCCTCGCCCCTGGCCCGGGAGCGCCGAGTCTCACCAATATTCTCGTGAGCCTCCTTCGGCAGCCACTTCCATATCACTGGAGTGAACAACTCCGCGTCCATCTTGATCGCTTGCCTGTTGTCGAAGAACCAACCTACCAGCGCTCCCGTGATGAGGGTAGCGGCGAGGCCAAGTGGAGCTATCCAGTGGTACGAGATCCTGAACAGCGGGAATATTGTCTCCGGGTCCTGTTGGAAAAGTTAATTTTTTTAGCAATTTTAAATGAGAAACTAGGTCGGTGTAGTTCAAGACTGCTTTTTTTGGGTTTATTTCAAAAATAACCGAATTGATTTTGACTGCGCTTTTATTGGCAGGACGAGGACTTTAATGCAATCAGCCCTGTATTATATACTGCCCACTACTGAGCACGGGCCTCCTCTATTACTGAGAGGGGGGGTAGGCCTTAGTCCACCCTGACCTATTGCGGGTTAGCAGGCTTCACATATCGTCCCCGTGATGGACATGTCCGAGGCAGCGTGTCTCACGCTGCCTCGGACACCAAAAGGTGGACACGGTACGGGCTCAGAAGCCCCCGCAACAGGAAAAGGACCGCAAAAAAAGCGGTACGCGCAGGGGCGGTTGCGGACGACAACTTAGACGTGAGTCGGAGGAAGCCCGCAGCCGTCCCTAATGAGCCGAAGATGGCCATATTAAAAAAAAAAAAAAAAAAGGCTTCACATATCGTCGAGACTCTTATGGAGATTAAGATCTTTTCCTTCATCGTTAAAGCGAACGATAAATAAGGTTAAAGAGAAAGAGAACGGTTGAGGACTTGTCAATGAATATTTATGTCCTTATTTTAACTGTTTACAAGGGAGAAGCTGCATAAAGAGTTTAAGATACAAACGAAACACTTACCAATTTACCAGTGACTGAAACATAGGAGCCATTTCTTGCGCACTCCATCGTGATGTTGAGGGGGGGAGCCCTCAACCCTTTAGCAGCAGCTGCTTGGGTGCCCAAGGACGTGGTGCCAGCCACAAGGGCTCCGGCGATGCCGCCCGCTATAGCACCCTTGGGTCCTACCCACCAGCACGCCATGCCCAGCGTGAAGATACCACACGTGGTGCTTGCGGCTATAGCTGATAGGGCTGTTGCTACACCTAAAAGGATTTACGAAAGCTCATATCAGAAAATTAGCAGTCTGCCTTGGTGGCGTAATTGTATTACGGTACTACTACAATGTCAAGGTTTCGGGTTCAATTTCCCGAGTCGTGCAAAGTGATATTGGGTTTTTTTACTCTGTATGCCCTGAGCCCGGAGTCTGGGATTTGTGCCCAATATGGCGATAGGGTCACCCCCTATTACATTATGGGACGGAATGGCGGCGAAAAGTGGGTGCACTAGTTGCACCTCTGCCTTTTATCCCTTCGGGGATAAAAGGCGTGAGTGTATAGTTGTATATACTATAATTAAAAGTCTCAATAAGTACCCTAATTCTTCCTTTTGAAAACAAGGATAATTCTACAGATGAATTCAAATTTGTAATGTTATATATTCCCTAGGCGATACTGCACAAATTACTATTAAGAAGTAAATCCTAGAAAAACATTCAAAAACTTAGATTCAAAACGATCCTTAAACCAACTTGCAGGGCCGCGCCGTCCCTAAGTGCGAAGTGTGCGGCGCCCACAGGCGCCAAGGCAATAGGGGCGCCAGAATCAGGATGAAATGTTATACTACTAACAGACGATTAGATTTGGTATCATGCGACCAATTCGTCACGCGGTACAGTCTTCACGCCACACGATCGAACCGTACCATGCGATGTCCAGTTGTATCCAACCAAGTTTGATGGACAAGCCATCGAACCAGCCGTACCAACAATAATAATAATAATGTCCATCGAACCGTGCCCCACACGATGCGGTATGGTTCGATGGCATGCCATTTTAATGGTTCGGCTGTACCAAATCGCATCGTATGTGCCCACTTTTATATTTGTTATACTACCAACATATTCTTTATAGGTCAGTAGGTAAAAAAGTAGGTACAACTCTCCAAGATAATACGCTTATGGTTCAACTTTACACTACTTGAATTTTGACCCCAATGTTTATGTTATGAACTGTGTGCTAAAATTAAAAGCACCACTGCAGTCACTACAGTAGCCAACTTACATAATGCCTTATTACAAAACTCTTACAAAAGCTCATTTTCTAAATTAAAATTTATACAAAGTTATCTGCGCATTATTATGAGCCACGAAAGGTTAACTTTGAATAATAAAGAATATGAATGTCAAAACAGGATGACAAAAATCAGAAACGCTTCATAGATTTTGCACACAGGCGTTGTCTTGGGTCGGCACGGCCCTGCCAACTTGCTGGACTTACCCAGAACACCGCCCAGTTTGGCGATAACAAGAAGCATGACAACGGATATAACCGCCAGCAAGCCGGTGACCAGCCTCGCCAGCAGACCTTCCACCATCGGCTTCAGCTTCAAACGCAACCAGCTTCGGAGAATGTCTTCTATCGCAACCAGCGCGCACGCATTCAACACCGCTGATAAAGAACTAGGAAAAAAAATCCAGTAATAATTTTACTCCTTACCAACAAGTTATCGTAACATCTCGATAATTGAAATTTCACATTGATTTCATTGATATTGTGGTTTCTTTAATGTTTAGCAATGACAGTTTAGGTATACGGTTTGTCCTAAAAAAAGTCTCATTAAATGCTTGAGTTATAAACTCTATGTTTAAGAAGTACCTGTCCTTTGTTCAACTGTGAACATATTAATGAAGTGCAATAAAAAAAGCATGGCAAATAACAGATATTACACAAATTCTCAACTCACCTAAGTCCAGCTCCAAACACACCAGCCAGGAACACGCCAGCAAGTCCAGGTAGATGCTGGACCCTGGCCACGTACGTGACGAAGGCGGGCAGCAGTCTGTCGTCCACTAGCGGAGCTGCGCCTGGACTGCAGCCGCCAGAGATCCACGCCGCGTAGGCAGAGAGCCCGCACCACACGCATAAGGATATCGCAAATACTGCGCCAATGCAAAATATACCTAGCGCGCTGAAATTGTAGTATTAAAGTTTAATTATTAGTGATCGATGTTATAATAAACACAAAGTCCCGCTTTATATTTTCCCGGGATAAAAAGTCTATGTGTTAATCCAGGACATGAATACCCGTGCGCCAAATTTCATCGAAATTCGTTCAGTAGTTTTTGCGTGAAAGAGGAACAAACATCAATACATTATTACAAACTTTCGCGTTTATAATACACACACACACTCACGCCTGGTAGGTAGGGTAGGCAGAGGCGCAAC
This sequence comes from Lapara coniferarum, assembly GCA_949316025.1. Taxonomy (NCBI): domain Eukaryota; kingdom Metazoa; phylum Arthropoda; class Insecta; order Lepidoptera; family Sphingidae; genus Lapara; species Lapara coniferarum. The sequence goes on along the minus strand of OX438926.1, from coordinate 15,721,318 downwards.
TAGTGCACCCACTTTACGCCGTTATTCCGTCCCATGATGTGATAGGCGGCGAGCCTATCGCCATATCGGGCACAAATTCCAGACTCCGGGCTAATACTGAATAGAAAAACTCAATATCACTTTGTCCGACCCGGGGATCGAACCCGAGACCTCAGCATTGCAGTCGTACTGTAATACAACTACGCCACCGAGGCAGTCGTCGGCAGGCAGCGTTTATAATATTAGTAGGATATTATCCTTTCATAATCTTAGAAAATACAAAAATAATCAAATAGAAACATAATCATTTATGTCAAGTTTTTATTATATAAACCTAAATCTACGATAGAAAATAATAATGCGACAGGGATTTGACTAACGATTTTTTGATTTGATTTTTAATAGAACTTAAATAAAATAACAGTACCTATAAGTACTTTTTCACAATAACTGCATTCAATTCACAGATGTTTGAAGTTCGTATCGATTCAATTAATTTAATCGATGTGTTTTAAGCAAGTCATCTCACTATTTAGCTATAACTGACAGATGTCAAATGTGATCTATTAAATTGGCCCTAGTATAGATAATGATAATACACCGGCACGAGGAATGCGACAACCGGTAGCCAAGCTAATCGATGAAGACAGAAGATTGTCCATACAGATCGCACATGACGACGCATTCGTCGTTCCCACTTACTAAATAACCTACACAATTGAACTCGAATGACTCTTTAATGTTACAGACAAAATAAACACAAAAAATAAACAACTATTCTGGTACTATTCCAAGATTGCAGATTTTATTGTTGCAGTTTAAAATAAACTTGACCTTCACCTTCGACTTACGTAATTTGGGTTTACCAAACCTATTTTTTAACCTTGTACTATTGTGATTTATTACTTTGTACACATCATCACCATATTTTCTGTTCTAACACTCTTCCTAGAATAACTATGTCCCTACACGCCTAAAACAATATTTGTCTTGTCTAAAGTAATGTGTAAGTAGATAACTATTAACTAATGAGATGTATCATGTAATTTTGTATAAAAGGAACACAGGAACAGTTGGACGTTCATTTTATGTAACGGATTTTTTTTTGTTCTATGTTTTCTGTTATCTAGTCCCTTTAAAATGCGAGATGCTGAACTTCACCGTTAATAAACTACAAGACAAATTACTTTCATGGCATTACATCTTGGAATTTTGTTTTTTTTAAACTCAATTATTCCTTAATTACAAATGTGAAACTTTATAAAGATTTTTGTATGTTTTTTCGTGTTATGAAGATGTGTGAATGTTTTATCGAGTTAAACCCATTACGCCGCTAAACAGATTCGGATACAATTTTGCACACAGAGAGATCTTGTCCGTATTAACATAACATAGGTTTTCATATCATGGGACGTCTATCCTTGAAAGGGGTTTTCAGGCGAAGCTTATTTGATCTACTGACAAAATAATTAAATTTTATACCCACGTAATGGCCTTCCTTTTAGTCGGCAAAGCGATGTACCGCTGAACCATGGTTTGGTTGACGGAGTTGAAACACGTCCAATACAAGAAACCTCCGACGACTGCGCCCCAGCCGGTCTGTCGCTCGTATGGACAAAAACTCCAACTATTCCAAAATCATACAATAAATAATGTTATAATTATGTAAAATACTATATAAACAAGTAAATAATTAGGAATATTTTTATTACATTTTTGTTTCGTTACACTAATGTCTACTTAACATTTCAACACACACACACACACACTCACGCCTGTTATCCCCGAAGGGGTAGGCAGAGGCGCAACTAGCGCACCCACTTTTCGCCTTTATTCAGTCCCATGATGTGATAGGGGGCGAGCCTATCGCCATATCGGGCACAAATTCCAGACTCCGGGCTGATACTGAATAGAAAAACTCAATATCAATTTTGCCCGACCCGGGGATCGAACCCGAGACCTCAGCTTTGCAGTCGTACTGTAATACAACTACGCCAACGAGGCAGTCAACATTTCAACTATAAAGTAAATCTTACACTAATTGCATCTTTGACATAGGACGTATAGTAAGAGATATACACCTCTACCTACCCCCGAAAAAGAAAATAGCGTGATGGTATTTACTAATCTCACTTACTTAGATAGTTCAAGCCTGCCCGCCGAGCTCGCTATGTCGATGACCACCTTCGGGCCGCCGACGGCGATGGTGCCCGCCGCGGCGATCAGCACCACTCCGATGAACATTATCATGGTTTGTACCGAGTCCGTCCATACTACAGCTCGGAGACCACCCTACGATAACATATATCTAAATAGCTATAAGATGTATTGATACTTGATAACAAAAAATCCCACCCTAGGCGATTTCTGCCGTAGCAAATCTCAACAGATCAGCCAGGTACGCAGGAGACATTATAGTGCACAAGTATGCGCGCATTACACAGTTGCACGCACTATTGCTTCACTCTCATAGTCCGGTGAGATGGCAATCCGACATGACCGGAGAGAGCTCAGGCGGAGGACCAACGGATTTAAGTGCTTTCCGAGGCACAGGAGTATCACACCACCAACTTACTGACTCAGAGCTACGAATGACTAATTTTTAAGATGGATAAATCCAGTCACAATGTTTTTGACTCGACCTGGAATTCGAACCCAGGACCTCAGGACGCAAATCGTACTCATAACGCGTACGCAATACAACTACGCCACAGAGGCAGTCACTTGGTAATTATATTAGGCATGCCCCTAGTATATATTTTTGTCAACAAGCTAAAATACTATTTAGTGTAATTTAGTATTATACTTGACTGCCTCGGTGGCGTAGTTGTATTACGGTACGAATGCCATGCTGAGATCTCGGGATGGATCCCCGGGTCGGGCAGTGATATAGGCCAGCGTGGTGGACTAAGGCCTGAACCCTCTCTGTAATAGAGGAGGCCCGTGCTCAGCAGTGGGCAACACAGGGCTGATTGCATTGCATAAGTAGGACGTAAAGCTATAGCTACGCCCATGAAGCATGCCGTAGCGACCCACGTACATATGCCGCGTTCCGGAATCAGTCTGTGTACATCCGGTTCAAACAGGCCGGCATAATTGTCAAAAGACGAGTGACAATCATCGCTCGTTACTAGACATTCTACCTTGATCCCTCTCCACTTACTATCAGGTACAGTCCGGTCACTGCCTTTCCCATAAAAAAATAAATAATAATAATTGGTGTATAGATTTTTACATATCAATGCTTGGAGTATATTTTATTGTTTCGAATTCATATATAATAAAAGTTGCTAATAAGAAATTGTTGTCATCTATGTTATTCTTATTAATAGATGTGGAATGTAAAATATTATGATATTACGGGTTACGAATAAGATGTACTACAATAGCGGTAATCTTTCGCATGCCAATAGTAAGTTATATAACACCCGCTACGTTAGAGATATTTAAATATTTCTCACGTATGCCTTTCTCTTTCATAATAATTAATTGTTAATGGATAACGTAAGACATAATAACATATTCCACGCGTACTAAATGGTGAAGAATCTTTAGCAGTTGCATAACCATCTAACATCAATTTCGATACGTATCATTATAACATCATTTTGTAATTAACTTTATTTATAGTCTGGATAATCCTACATACAACAGTAATGATTTACTCATTTACTTTATAGTAATGCATATTATTTAAATGAGATAGGTACCTAACGTTTACGAATAAGTATTGCAGCGAGCATTGTCACTAAGGTATCTGAATACTGCGCCGCGGTGCCAGTGATGACGTAGGTACATGGCATATAATATAATCTTATCTCCCCCTTAGTAAATTCCAATAATAACTACACACAGTGCCAAAATACGGTAATCTAATTATATAAAAAATCAATAAATAAAACTTCATGATTTCATATAAAATGTTCCGAACATCCATGTGTAATATTCTTTATAAAAATAAACTTACCAGTACAGTGTATAGCCCGCATATGGCAACCATGGAGCCACCCACGACAAACACACTAGCACCCGTCACTGTAGTAAAAAAAAGGCAACGTACTAAAAAAATATACAAAAATTTTAAGTACATTAGATTGATTGCAGTACGGACAATGAACTTTATTAGAACAAGTTTACATTTTTTTATTTTTATTTCGCAGTTATTTTTTATTTGAACGAAATCCCTCCTAGCCAGTATCGGCGACGGCGGCCAATCTCAACGGAGATCAGCCAGGTACGCAGGAGATATTATAGTGCACAAGTATGTGCGCAATACACAGGTGCACTCGCTATTCCTTCACTCTCATAGTCCGGTGAGACGGTAATCCGACATGACCGGAGAGAGATCAGGCGCAGGACCAACGGCTTTACGTGCTTTCCGAGGCACGGGGGTATCACACCGCCAACTTCCTGACTCCGAGCTGCGACTGAGTAATTTTTTTAAGATGGAAAAACTCAGTCACCCGTTTTTTGTCCCGACCCGGGATTTGAACCCAGGACCTCAGCACGCAAATCGTACTCGTAACTCGTACGCAATACAACTACGCCACCGAGGCAGTCAATTTACTTAGATACAAATATTTTTTATTTACTTAGATACTAAGTAGCTTTAGTCCTATGAAGTTTACTTAATTCAGTTAAAGGGCATTAAAATTCACGCATTAGTTCACAAAAAAATCCCAGCAAAATTGCTGTTTAAAATGTATAATTTTTAGGTGATAGGTAATTCTAAACTAATTAACATATATTATTGAGAGCTGCGCTGTACGCACAAATATGTGCTTTGATTCATCTTCTACCATCTATGTATAATACAATATTGTATATTTAATCCAAAGTAGAATACGTAATGTAATTTGCATAAAACTCGTTTGTTTTGACTTAAACTTGAATTAAATGTCAGCCAAACTTCATCTTATTCCACCATTCATTAAAAATTGATATTATGGAAAACTTCAAGAGCAAAGCCCAAAAATAAGATTATTTTTCCATAATATGATTTACAGCTAATTCATAAGAAAACAATAATTCTTTATTTAAATCTCTATCTTACGTGGCAATAGTCCAAACTATAAACAGAATATTACTCAACTATTTATTTACGCCATGCCTTATGACTTGTACCAATAAGTGTTCACAAATTACATTTGCAATGAAAGTTTTAATGATATATTATCGTATATGACATGTTGACTTATGCTTTTGTTCCGTTACGACCCAATATGACCAGGGAATGAATTGACTTATTTACGACAGATTTCATATAATTATCATCATCATCGTCGTCCGGCATTCAGTACCGCGAATGTAAAATTGGGGCACTTTACAGGAGAGACAAAAAACTGATTTTATTATAATGTACACTTTACCTTCTGCTATTATAATGTATTTAGAATGCTAAATAACAATAGTTTAGAATGCTAAATAACAATAGTTTAGCAGAAGGTAAAGTGTACATTATAATAAAATCAGTTTTTTGTCTCTCCTGTAAAGTGCCCCAATTTTACATTCGCGGTACTGAATGCCGGACGACGTCATAACCCACAGAATGTCCTCTGCTGCTCAAAATTCTTTTGTGATTCCCAGACCAACCTTTTGAATGTGGTTTGCATCCAATAATTTCTTGCTCCCTTTATCGGGTTAAATAAATCTCATATAAATATAACGTTAGTTGCCTTAGTGCAGTAAGGGTATCTGAGTTATGAATCTATAATGATTTCTTATGTTTACGCGAATGCTAGACATTTAAATAAAACTATTTTACGGATTTTATCGCGGTTTTTTTATTTATATTTTCTCCCGACGTTTCGAAGGCTTTTCAGCACTTTGTGGTCACGGGGCGGACTGAGATGTAGGTGGTCCGAAAAGTTAATATTACAAATCTACCTTCAATTTACAATTATACAATATTAAGGTGTTAGCACATTGTTTGCGGTCCGGTCTATGTAGAGCCGCCTAAGAAGATAAGTCAATTTTTACCACCTGTCAAGTGCCATATACCTCTACAAGAACCGGGCGTATACTAGATTGTGACTGTGGCCTCTCTTATATCGGACAAACAAAAAGACGTAGGCACCCGCGTAAAAGACCATATAGCTGACGTTAAACACCGACGCTCTACGAAGTCTGCAGTAGCTGAACACTCAGAAGAAGGCTCCAAGCATTACCTTAGATTCGACAAGCCACAAATCCTTGCCAAAGAACACCGATTACTGCCTAGGATGATTCGCGAGGCTATTGAAATTAAAAAACGTCCCAATTTCAATAGAGAAGATGGTTGGAAACTTGCACAAGCCTGGGACCCGGTAATACATCTAATCAAATCGGGCTCCAAAAGACCTGCTGCCAGACCTCAAGACATTGTGAGCTCTTGTATAATTGTAAATTGAAGGTAGATTTGTAACATTAACTTTTCGGACCACCTACACCTCAGTCCGCCCCGTGAACACGAAGTGCTGAAAAGCCTTCGAAACGTCGGGAGAAAATATAAATTAAAAAACCGCGATAAAATCCGTAAAATTGTTTTATTTAAAAATTCTTAATCTATACTAATATTATAAAGTGGAAAGATTTGTATTTTTGTATGTTTGTAACAAATAAACTTAAAAACTACTGGACCGTATTAAAAATTCTTTCACCAATATAAAGCTACATTATAAGTGAGTAACATAGGCTACTTCTTATCCCGAGGAAATATAAAGCGGGACTTTTATCCCGGAAAAACTTAATCACGGTGGCGGAGCCGCGAGAACGCGCAAACGTCTAGTACTTGTGCGTCGTACTATAGTTTAAGAAGATGTTTGGATGGTGTTAAAACTTCTAATAAAGTAAACGTAGAAACTGCTGAATGGATATGAATGGAATTTTATACACGCATAGAGCATGCCAAGAATTAGAATACAGGCTACTTTTTGTACCGAAAAATTCCATAATTATTGTTCTTTACTGGGTGCCTCGAGCTTGATACGTAGTTTTAAATATTAATTGATTACAAAAATGTTATGAACTTACATTGATTAAACGCTAACGCTGGAACATATACCACCATTGGCAGGAACAGTACCTGTAACAGATGTACAAGATTAGTCGTTTTCTTCAAGAAATCATACAATAAGGGCCGATTTCATCGCTTGCTGGTAAACGTTATTCATCATAAATGTATAAGCTGGCCAAACACAAATGTCACACTATAATCTAGGAGCATAGAGTGGAGATTGGACATTTATATGACCAATAGTATTTATTAGCAAGCTGTAAAATCGTCCTTAAAACAAGTTTTTTATCATCCAATTAATTGTGATATAAATTAATAGTGTTTGAACAATATCCAGATAGCATGTGTTTTTCAAAAAACTTAATTGCAGTATAGGATATTTGAACGCACTGCTTATCACCAAAATTGACAATACATACAATATTTCCCTTGGAAAGTTAAGGAATCCGCCAAAAAATTCCATTATCATACATTCATCAGTCTCCGTTACTATACGAACAAGTATCACGTACAACCAGAAACGATTTCTATCAAATAACCAATTGACGATCGTGATCATTGTTCTGCTTACATCGTCGCCTCGCGAATTGTTACGATCAAAGTGCACATTGATGACCAAGTAACCTTGTCCGACAATAAATACTTGGTGTTATAAATAGTGCTGTATAAAAAATAGTACATGTGTACGTTCATTGACGCAGCTTCAAAGACATTTCTTTCATAACCCAACTGTTAATCGAATGATTTGACTTGAATAATTAATTAAATGTATTCTTAATTATAGACCTATTTATATCTCTGTTTTAAATTAATTTCGCAGAATTGAAGTATATTAACTTGGTAATTTTAGATTACACAAATAAAATGTACGCAACAGCTAAGTGTATTTACGGTTTCATTATGCAATGAACGTGTAACGCACAGCAGTACCATCCATTTGGCTTTTATAAATATCAGATAAAAAAACAAAAGTTGTCATGAGACACAGCTAAATATATCACAAATCATTATTCTATAAAAACCATCTAAATATTATGAAAATAAAGAGTTGCGCAGACTAAGCTTATGGAACGTTCAAACGTAGTATGGGAATTGGGACATATTATGCATCGTGAATAGAATTTTGAAATCTTAAATTGAGATGTGCAAGTAGTCTTAATTTTATTTTAGTGCCCTATTTCTATTTTTATGTCTACTTTATGTTTGCAATGTTTACTTTATTTTGTAAGTTTCGTATTATAATTTAAATATATCTTTAATATTTACTTATTACTAAATCTTACTGACGTAAGTAAAATAACGATTAAGTAGAGTTTCGATCTACGTTCAGATGCGTCATAGCTGAATTATCGTGTACACATCACAATACGATTCTATGATACAAACAGATCTTGTTGAGTGGATAAATACTGAACGCGAGTTCCGGCAATCTGACTGTGACAATTGATGTTGATTTTCTTTACAAAAAAAAACGACGGACGCCGTGCAAAGTCCAACGCGCGTGGTGCGAACGACCCACTGCATAGTAATATGAATTGCTGATTAAACAACCATGGAGAACACTAAACGGAAACGCATGACTTTAAACTTGTCTATTAAATATGCTGACCAATTCAAATAATCTTTAAACATAAAACATCGCTTCCTTAGGCTTCATTTAAAGACTGTAGGGAAAAACTTGGCGTATAATTCGTGGACGAATACGTGACGATTGTTTACACACTCGTATTCGTTATTATTAGTCTGTACTCGGCAAGTATCTATATCAGGGGTTAGATGTTATGTCAAGTGATTAAAAATATGAAACATTGATGTAAAATTTTATAAAAAGTAAGCCTTACCAAATTGGCATACTCCAATGCAGACAAGATATTTCACAGTTAATTATCGCAGTGGTACTAGTTAAATATTGTCACGGTCATATTTTTTTTACATCTTCAAAGTAGGCACTGTGTAACACGTACAAACTACTTACATTAATAATGTGGCGTTAGATTTCCATAATCCTCAACAATGTATAAATGAACCCCAAAATCCATATTAACTTCAAAGTAGAGTAGACATATAGAAATTAGTTACAACATTATTTAGAATACGTCATGCCAACCTTACGGCTTCAACGATATTAAATGTTTGCCTACAGCTTTGTTATTGCATCTTCATATTGTTTTTAATTTGGCACTGACACCTTTTATTGTATTTTCCACTATTATAGAAATACGTAACCAACTAGTGCTTATGGCCGTGATTGTTCAACGACACTTAATTCGACTCAGCAAATCCATTTTAGTATCTAATTAGATCTTAAGTAGGTATGTAACTAACACTGAACAACTTATAATTATATAGTAATTTGTACTGCATGTGACTATTCCAACAATGCTTTGACGGTACAGGAAGCACACAATGACTTGTTCTTACGCGAACGTTTTACTTATATACAGACATTAAAAATAGTTTTGATTATAGCAGGTTAATCAAGTAATATGATACTAGGCTGATTTTTCAATCATCAGATATATTTTATTCATCAAATAAATAATAACCGGACGGAATGTAAAAAGACAACTGAACAATTTTAATCCCAGATACAACTGTCCTTTTATTTGGTCGTGTTATATTTTATTCCACAGATAACTTTTATCAGATCATAATAGTGCTCGCGGCTCCGCCCGCGTGAAAAAGTTTTTCCGGGATGAAAATATTTTCCCGGGATAAAAAGTAGCCTATAGCACTAAAGAGTAAAGTAGCTTCCTATTAGTGAAAGAATTTTCAAAATCGGTTCAGTAGTTCCTGAGATTAGCGCGTTCAAACAACAAATAAACAAACAAACTCTTCAGCTTTATAATATTAGTATAGATTGAAAAAGGGACCATCACAAAATTCTTTGTTGTTGCGTTATAAAAAAAAGTCTTTCACTTGTGTCATAAAGAGCAAAGACATTTGTCTATTGCCTCCCACACACTGGTTATCAACAATCTGAACGTACTAGTACGCAATGTGCGAAATCCGTACTATCTAATCTTTCACAGCCGAAAACGTTCTAAGTGCAAGTAACAGATGACCGCGTGTGAATGACGGGTGTGTTGATAATACACTCTTCAAACAGAATAAGGATTTTACATAATTTGATAGTAGTACGCGCGTTAGAATATTTTATTGTTATTTACGAGATTATTATACATATTACTTCTCCTTGTACTTGAGAATTTAGAAAGACGTTGCTCTACATTAACTTAGAATATTTAATTACGTTTCGTAAAATGAATTCTCTATAAGGATTTCGAGGGTATGCGAAGTCTGCCAACCCGCACCAGGCCAGGGTGGTGAACTAAGGCCTAACCCCTCTCAGTAGTAGAGGAGGGCCGAACCCAGCAGTGGGCAGTATATAAAACAGGACTGACTACAAATTGCAATTGCAATTCGTAAATAATTCGTTGTAACAATTTCAATAGAAATCAATAGCATAACACAAACCCAACTAAAGGCCTGTTATTTTTTATTATACATGTACGCGGCAGTTAATTTTCTGTTTTTCACGTGCATACAATTGAAAGCAATAAAACGAGTAGTAACTTACCTCGTCTAACAAGAACAATACCGAGGCGACGGCTCTCACGTGGCGGTTAAACCTTAACTCTAGGTACTGAAACAGAAAATGTATGATTATTCAACTTTAGTTACATAGTATTCGAAAAAATATCACTTAAAAATATCCATATAAACATAATAAAACGAATAACGATTACATTGCTCGTATTTTAATATTTTTAGTAACCCGTATATAATTTACTATTTTGTTTGTTTTTAATGGTTTTTGAAAGTTGTTTCTTTTTTATTAAAAACATTTTGTTTAATTTTTATTCCATCCATTAAATCATAGTTAGTGGTACTTGCAGTTTAGAGCATTCGGCCATAAGTATATACTTATGGCCTAAACTATGTATCTAGATTCGAAAAAAATAAATACATCTAATAATTAAGTTCCTTGAAATTCTTTTCTAAATTGGCCTCGCAACAATCGCTAAAGCCATTTAAAGGGGTGTCACATAGTTCCAAGTTTAAAATCGAACGTTTGGATCACTTATTTTTTTTTTTATAATTTTCCCTTATAGGGAAGGCAAAGGGCTCAAGCCCATACAGCCTCGACTTAAGTGATATTTTTGGTTGTCTTTTTTTTAACTTATGTACTATGTCGAAGTAAAGCAGTGGCTACTTTACCAAGACGTTATCGAGGAGTTTTGGCGGCAAAAAAAAACAATTGATTGGCACAGTTATTTCAATTCACTTCATTTGAGCCCTTTAATAGAACTATATTGAATAATATGCCACCATAATTATGCAATATAACACTAAGTATCACCAAAATAATGAATTAAAACAAGAGCACCTCATGACACTTCCAAGTTCCCGCCAAAACTCTCATTTGGATCACGAGCTATAATTACGATCTGTTTTACGCAAGTAATAATATTCATCAGCGAGAAATACGCAGCAAAGCCAAAATACCAAATAACAAACAAATCGACATAATAGCCTACACATAATAGGGTTAATAAACTTTCAAAATACATTATTTCAGTCATAAAACAAATAAATTTTATATTTTAAAAATTTTGAGCGAAAACAAATCTTATTTAAAATGCATAAAATGCAATAAAAACTATATTGAAAATATGAACACACATTTATCCTTAAAAGTGGACGATAGCCTAGTTGGGAATGGAACGGTCTGCCGAGACAATGTCCGAAGGTTCGAAACCCAAGGCACACACCTCTGACTTTTCGAAGTTACATGTGTATTGTTTATCAAATATCGTTCGCTTTAACGGTGAAGGAAAACATCGTGAGGAAACCTGCATACCTAAGAAGTTCTTACATCTTTATGAGAATTTCGAAGGTATGTGAAGTCTACCAACTCGAATTATGCCAGCGTGGTGGACTAAACCCCCTCAGTAGAGAAGGCCCGTGCTCAACAGTGGGCAGTATAATAATACAGGGCTGGTATTATTATTTTTACATTATTTATCCTTAAACATTTAATACTAGAGATCAAAGTCCGCTCATCGCGTGGGTGCTTAAGTACTCAATGTATTCATGTCCACATGACAGAGTACTCTTTAGTGATAAGATCTGTAGATGTAACCTTATGATAAATTATGTGACCGTGTGTTAAAGCTGATTTCTAGTTTATTACTCACTACTATGAACTAGTCTTTGTTTAATAAAACAGAACGCCTAGATAAAGCCTAGTTTATATATATATATTTATTTTTTTTATGTCTTTTATTTTTTAGGGACTTTTGGTGTCATTTTCACCATGCCAGCCCCATCATGAAACTACACGTTGACACATTACGATGTACGACTTGGTGGCTTGGGCATTTTTTTTTTACACTTCATACACGGAGTAAAGGCGGATTTAATGCCATAGGCATTCTCTACCAGTCAACCTAAAGTGGTGCAGAGATACAAGAAGGCAGGTACGTAAATAATGGAGAATTAAGTAAGGAATAATATGTCGGCTTTTATTGTTCTATTGTACATCGGTAAGGTTTTAAAATTGAAAATTCTCAAATAGTGTCCCTGTTTGAGAATTTTCAATTTAAAAACCATTTCTGTGAATTAATTTTTTTTTATTGCTATTAAATGACAAGACGAGTATGCCGCTCGCCTGATGATAAGCGATACGACCGCCCATGAGGCATTTAATAAACAGTAGCAACACCATACAGGACTTTTAATTACTCCACTTTGATCGTCACCCTGAGACGTTAGACGTTAAGTGTCACACTACCCAGTAATTACGCTGGCTACAATGTCCTTCAAAATAGGACACAACAGTGCATGCTCACTGCTGTTTAGCGGTAGAGATAGACATTGCGGTGGTACTCACCCAGACTACCCCTCGCATACGACAGATCTACCACCAGCGAAAGTATTTGAGATCATCTAGTTACTTCATACATGCATCGACCATAAAAATTCCATTCACATAGACTTTTAATTTGTAAATAAAATTATCATTCTCTTGCGCTACTAACTCTAGCAATACTACTCGTAAAAGGTGTAATCCTGATAAGGGTTTTTACGTTTATTTCAGCTTAATTGAAGAACTATATTCTTTTATTATATTAGGTATATGTCGCACCTTTAGAACGAAAACGACACAATTCAAAAAATAGAAAATTGAGTTGGCTATTTTAAATGACTAAAAACTAGTGCCTTATTTATAAAAATATAATAAAAAAGGGACCGATATGACAGATTTGTCTTTTTCCTGCTTGATTATGGCTGTGTTTGAACTATTGTTATATTGAGAACTTCGTTTTAAGTAATTTTATGACGATACCTCAATTTTCTTTCTTTTTGAATTGTGTCGTTTTCATCCTAAAGGTGCGATGTATTTATATATTATTTATTTCATATTATTATTTCAGTCTATATATTTATATTGTATTCGTTATCATGTTCATGTTGTGTACTTTTTAAATTGATGCTTTTTTTATTTTAGTTCCTTTTCTTTCCCATTTTTCTTATATCATTATTTATTACACCCACCTATATTGTTTATCTCTGCATCACCCTAAGGTGGACTGGTATATAATGCCTTCGGCATTAAGTCCGCCTTTGTACATTGTTAATAAAAAGTAATAAATAAACTAATATAAGAAAGCTCTTAAGCTACAATAATAAACAATATAGCAATAGAATTTACAAATATTCTTAACAAAAAAAAAATCTAACTTTCTAGCAATACCATGGCAACTCACTTCATACGACGAACACAATCTAAGTGTACAGAAGACTGGCAGATATACTGTGGACACCACGGCACAGCTGAGGGTCACTCCGAAGATCACCAACCAGTACTGGGTGCCGTAGTTGTAGATCTCGGCCGGCGTGCCCAGGATTGTGACGCCAGATACGTAACTGCAGGAAAAAGGATAAATACAACTCACACCCTTTTTCCCCTAAAGGGGTTGACAGGTGCAGGTTAAGCAAAAGCTATTTTTAAACGAAGTACATCTAGCAATATGTTCTATCTAAACAGCCTACTGAAATAGACTTAACTACATTTAAGACAGTTTTAAAGCAGACACTCTAGTTATCATGTTCATAATAGATCATTATAATATAATGCATACTCAGCATAAAAAAATAGATAATATACTAGCCAATTAAAACTTACAAAGCAAAATTTGTATAAGTCCAAAACCAGTCGGACGACGACAAAAAATATACTTAAACAGTGCCAAATTTAAAACCAAATAAAATAAGAAGTTGACTGCCTCGGTGGGGTATTTTTATTACGGTACCGCTGCAATGCTGAGGTCTCGGGTTCGATCCCCGGGTCGGGCAAAGTGATATTGGGTTTTACTAATCAATATTAACTCGGAGTCTGGAATTTGTGCCCGATGAGGCTCGCCCCCTAACACATCATGGGACGAAATACGCACTGCGAAAAGTGGGTGCACTAGTTGCACCTCTGCGTACCCCTCCGGGGATAAAAGGCGTGAGTATGCGTTTTGCGCGATATTTTATAGAATGAAGAATACCCTGATTCTTGGTAATAATTCAAGGTAATTCACGGTAATCTATTCTATACATATATTTTATATTATTTTTTTCACAGGAGTTTATAGGGTGCTAATTTCCACTTCAGACGTTACTAAACAGTGTTACGTACGCTTCATGAATTTTCATAAATCTCCATGACAGAGTCGCTTGGAATCCCAAGCGACTCTTTTCATACATTTTGTACAAGTTATTATTATTCGTATCAAAACACAGAAGTTACTAATTCTTACCTGGCTATAAGCGACATGGCCACTGGAAATGTAGACATGGACTTTCCTCCCAGGAGGTAGTCTTTGACATCGACTACCGCTTTGGTTCTGGAGCCGACGGCGCTGTACCACAACCCACCGATGCACGAAGCGGCGCAGAGGATCCCGAACGCCACGTAATCACTCACCTCGAACCCGCCTTCTTTCATATTAAACCCCATCTTGAGAGTTATTTTATCTGAAACAACACAAATAATTATTTAGAAAATGTATATTTTTTCATGTAATATTGTGTTTTTTTGCTCAGTCTAATACATCTGGGATTTGTGTCCGAAATGACGGTAGGCTCACCATCACATCATCGAATTTTTTTTTTTTTTGTTGACGCGGAGAAAGTGACTTATTATTACCGCCCAGTGTTCAAGGGGAACGACTGAGCGGTTATGTTGGGTTCACCGTGCCTTACGACCCGACGTTGAGCCACCCGGAGAGATGGAAAACGTCGGGCGACCGCCGTGCCGAGCCGCACGGCATACCAACCAAAACTCCGCGGTGGCCATCTTCGGCGCATTAGGGACGGCTGCGGGCTTCCTCCGACTCACGTCTAAGTTGTCGTCCGCAACCGCCCCTCACATCATGGAATAGAATACACATGACGGAAAATGGGTGCACTACTGGGAATACTTACTTCCATGATTTATTACTAAATTACTTTTGATTTATTAATAAAGAGTAATTGAGTTCCTTTAAATTTATGTAATCCTTTCGCTTTTCACTAGGTAAATACATTGTTAAATTTTGAATAGTTTCTAAGCGCATAATGATCATTGAAATCTTGAATCAAAATTGTATTCCTTCAAGCACACATAAAATATAGAATAAATACCTAATCGTATTGGTTTGTTTATATTTGTTTTGAATTAGTGTACTTTAAAGAAGATGTTAAAATACACTGATGAAATCTTATAGTTTATACATCTCAATCACATACAACTGTACCTACTTATAAAAAAATTATCTATTTTAACCGACTTCAAAAAGGAGGTTCTGTATTGGAACCGTATTTGTTGACTATCCTTTACTTATGTATACTGTGCAATTATGTTTAAAACCGTGGTTTGTAAATATAGGTTTCAAAGCTTTTGTTTTAACACCATTTCTAACAAATCAAGAATCCGACTGTGATACGTCTTTCTACTTATTACAAGTTGTACAGTCGGCCACATAAATACTTGAACAAAATCAAAACTTCGAATCGCCTTTACACTATTGTGTTCGTTATAAATTTTATTTTCTCTTCTCAAAAATAAAATAAAAGGTATTTACTTTACCTAAAACAAAAAAATGTTTTAACCATAACGCGTAGAGGCGATTTGAAATTTTAAATTTGTTCAGCTACTTATGTGGCTGACTGTACTTTGTAATATAGCATTTCGGCTACTTTTCAGTTCAAAAAAGTGCAAAGTATTTGTGAGACATTTAAATTAAACGTGTTAGTCACTCGCGCGAAGCTGCGAAGAAAAGCTAGTGTTTTAAAAAATAGAAGACCTGGGGTACAGGGCTTTGACCGAATAGGTACAGACAGACGGATTAAAAAATAGACGGACAAGTGATGCCATTAGATGTTTTTTCATTTGCAAGTACGGACTACGGAACTATAAAAACAACGTGAGTATAATACGATACTTAAATTACATATTATCCTATTTCTTGTATGTAGTCTCGTTTGAAACGAAATGGCTTTTAATTAACGTCGACCACTTTTTTGGTCCAATATTCAATGATTGAATGATGATTTAAATAAGTTAAAGTTTAATTTGTCGAAGAAATGGCTTTATACAATATTTGAACCAAGTACACGTTTTTAATCTGTGGGCATTGATGGGTTTTTAAATACATCAATGTCTGTGGTTATAATTTGAGTAAATTTGGACATAATAAGACTTAACATCTTATGTCTCAGGATGACGAACACAGTGGAATGCCACACAGTACTTTGTAGCTCAAGGTGCTAGATGGTGTTGTGCCCTGTGGTCCGAGGGCATCTAAAGACTTTTGCCACGGCATCCCCTGCCTGTAGTAAGAGGCGACTAAATGGGGTAAGCGAGAGTCGCGGGGCGAGCAGTGGCGGTCTGCTCGCTCAACTACTCCAATGTAAGCGACTATGAGGTGGACGACAACGCGGGTGGTCGGTGTCCTGCAGTCGTAGACCTAAAAGCGTGATCTAGAGTTCGGAGGCTTCTCAGCCTCCTCAGTGCAGCATTCTTTGTGCAACAAGATACACCGGGGCCGTCCCGTAGGCGCCGAAGAAGGCCACCGCGGGTTTTGGTTGGTATGCCGTTATACATAGTGTTAGGAACTCGGTCCAATGCCCGCTCGGATGAAGATATACTCCCGAGTTGACGTCGACAACGTTGGACCGTAAGACTGTGTGAAACCAACATAACCGTTCCACTCACCCCCGAGTGGTGGTAGCGATAACGCGTTTTTCCCGCGATAAAAAACAAAAAAAAAGAAGTTCTGGATGGTGTTGCTACTGTTTATGAGTGATGGTATCGCTTACCATCAGGCGAACGGCATGCTCGTCTCGGCATTCAATGCAATAAAAAGAACATTGATTCCGTTAATTACCGATAATTTTTTTTTTATTAATATAGTTCAAATTGAATAAAATAAGGCGATGAGCTAATTCTCGTGTTGTTAATACCTAAATTAGAATATTTTTTTCTGTCCTATAACATGATCGTAAACTTCAAATGCATTTTTTTGTACCGAGTACATTGGTGTATTAAAAAACCCCGAGTAGCTATTTCCCATTAAGTGTGCAAATGGAGCACATAGCCTCGCGAAACTTGTTTTTATACATAATTTTGTTGGCTTTGAATGAATCTAGTAAGAAACATTCAAATCGCGTAAAATTTGTCATACATAGAACATAAAAAAATACAATATATCTATGACTTTTAAATCGAGAATTATTGTTAAAGTAAATTAATAATTTACCCTTAGATTTTCGTATCTAATTCCAGACATTTGGAACCTTAGATACATATAGACATATTTTATGTTATCTATAGCATGCAAAATATGCAATTGTATATAGCACTTCGTAAGTCCTACACAAAAGGGCATATTTCACATACCCTCGAAATTTTTATGGAGAGTCCTCAGGTATGCAGGTTTCCTCACGATATTTTCCTTCACCGTTAAAGCGAGCGATAATTTACAAGGAATACACACATATTTTTTAAAAAGTCAGAGGTTAGTGCCCTTGGGTTTTGAACCTGCGGACATTCGTCTCGGCAATTCGTTATTCTTCTATCCGAGACTTAACGTCTTATGTCTCAGGTTGACGAGCGCAGTGGAATGCCACACAACAGTACTTTGTAACTCAAGGTGCCGAATGGTGTTGCCACTGTTTATGGATGGTCGTATCGCTTACCATCACGCGAATGGTATGCTCATCTCGTCATTCGGTGTGCTCGCCCGCGACTCTTTCTAAGACCCCTTTAGTCGCCTCTTACGACAGGCAGGGGATGCCGTTGCGGAATACTCTAGATGCCTCCCAACCACAAGGTAAACGGTCAAATCGTTTTTTTAAGTTAATAATCATGAAATACATATATTTTTGTATATTCAAATACAAGAGAATGAATAAATAAATAAATAAAATAAAAGATAAAGGACATGTCCAAAAACGGTCCATATGTATATATTTGGATAAAGCTCCTGAAACTAGAATTTTACAATAAATCGTTTAATTTTAAAAACCTTCGATTTTGAGATTTATTGTTTTTATTTTGCTTAATAACTACATTTATTATGAACTTTTTTAAAAAAGTTAGTTACAAATGGAGGGGTCTAAAAATATTTTTTTAATGGATCCAAGATCCATATTTTGCCCCTTTAATATACATAAAGTTTGAGCCTCGTGAGATTTTGAGACCTAGCACCCATACAAAAAACGGACATCTCCTTTATCATTTTAAAGCTAATCCCCGAAACTACTGCCGCAATTTTCAAAGTTCTTCCACTTAAAGGAGGTTGCGTTATCTATCCCTGAGTACTTTAAGCCACTTTTTATCGCGGCAGCTTTTACGCGGTACTTTTCATCTCGGGAAAATATTTTTATCCCGGAAAAACTTTTTCACGCGGGCGGAGCCGCGAGCACTACTAGTTATAAGATAGGGCAAAATTGGACCTATGCATACATATGCATATACATATACACTCACGCCTATTATCCCCGAAGGGGTAGGCAGAGGCGCAACTAGTGCACCCACTTTTCGCCGACATTCCGTCCCATGATGTGATAGGGGGCGAGCCTATCGCCATATCGGGCACAAATTCCAGACTCCGGACTGATACTGAACAGAAAAACTCAATATCACTTTGCCCGACCCGGGGATCGAACCCGAGACCTCAGCTTTGCAGTCGTACTGTAATACAACTACGCCACCGAGGCAGTCCTATGGACCTATGCCCTCTCCTAAAAAGGAAAAATGCGTGATTTTACGGTAGAAAGAAGTATTATCATGTCAACATATCGTCAGCTATGATAAATCCCGCGACAAAGCCACAAACAAAAGCTAAGTACAGACAATAATACACATTAAGCAATTTATTTATACGGGATATTGTGATATATTGGATTGGATCCAAGTGTAAACAGTTCATATCCGTAATTCCTAAACATATTAAGTATAGTTCTGCCAGATGAATGGACAGTACATGCATTCTAATATTTACACGCTTGATGTGTGATATTTGCATAATGGAAGTTTTCATCGCCCTATTGAACTAGTGGCGGAAACTGGGGCTAAACAACTGTTGCAGTCCAGTAAATTTTTCCAAAGATTTCAATTCGTAAATATACGCATGTTTTCCGGGGTTAGATTTTATTCCTGGTACAACTAGAGGAAATACTCGCTCTTCATCAGATAATTGAACGGAAATAAGTTACGCGAATAGTAAGTGCATTGTGCTAGTACTAGATGCACTTCTGCCTACCCTTTCGGGAGTACAAGCGTAACTCTGAGGTTATATGATATTTTACTTTATTACTGTCTGTAGTTTGAAATGTAAAGAATAAGCAGTTAGAGGCGGATAATAAATGTCTATTCCGATTTACGTGCATATTGTTTTTAAAATAAAATACCCATAAAACCTTGACATGCAAAAGAAATGAAAAATGTTTTTGGTGTTCGCAATATAAACCACTATAAAGATAAGAATATTGATTACATTTTATGTTATTAACATCGATGTACTAAGGGAATTAATCACTAATTGTAAGTTGTATATACCTAATAGTATAATCCTAAAGCAAAAGAAACATTCATTAAGTTATGCTATATAAGTTGACACATAGAAAGCAAATTTTACATTAATAAACTAACTTTAAATACCGAATATTGCCCAAAAATGAATAAGATAGAATTTTTTTATGGTAAAAAATGCTCATCTCATATTATGTGGTAGGTAACTCATTACATTCATTTCCCGAAGTTTTTTTTTTATTTGGAGATAACACATTCAGCTAAAGATAAAATTATTATTAAGGGTAGGTATAAACTATAAAGTATTGTATCGTAAAATAATGAATACCAATAATACAAGGAAAACGCTACGTATGACTACAAATAATATTTTTTTATACTAGCGAGTATAATATATAACTTTTCCCAACTGCACGCCAAAGTTAACATTTTATATTATATAATATACAATTATGACGCACAAATATTATATATTATTTCAATTAAAATATTTGCAGTCCACGAAAACCTAAAAGAAAATTTTTATAACTCCGGAAAAATAACAAATAAAATATTATAAAAGCAACCAGTGTTTACCTTAATATCAACAAATCCTTGAAATTGTAACAGACCAGTTTGTGCGGAAATAAATTCTTCTTATGTATGGCATTTGCGCGAGGGCATATGATATACTTAATATACTGGCAAAGAATACGCCACAGACGCTACACTACATCTTACAATTTACTTTCACTCGATATAGCTTCAGCTTAACACTGCTCTACTAAAGCCCACAAATTCGCGAACAAGCCCAGTCGAAATTCCCGCGCACTTATATGTCAATGTCATTCCACAAATCCAGTCCCAACAGTGACACCCGGAAGATATTTGGAAAATTTTCACACGCGCTTATTCATCGGGATGCTTTGAAAGAAACGAAAACGATGTCACTGTTACGTGTCTCTTCGAGTACTACCTATTGCATAGATCGATCTGATACAGTCATCCAGCTGAATACCTATCGAACAAGATTTTGTGTGACGTGCACACTGACAGCTGTCTGTTGCGAAAACACACCACAGATTGTTTATAAAGCATGTGCATATTCAACACGTGTGTTTTATTAACGCCATCTGGTGTTAACATATTAAACCAAATTACTGCTTTAACGGCATCCGCAGATATTTTAAATCTTTTTGATGAAAACTTTATAATCCAGTTTACATCAAAAAGTGAGCAGAGTAGATTGTAGAAATGTAGAAAATATAAGACTTATAAGCCAAACAAGAATATTACATAATCGTGATTGATTAGTACTGTGAAACACCAAGCAAATGCTTTAAAAATACCTTGTTCAATGAAAATGCTTTATCTTTCATTACTTATATTGGTAATGTTGTATAAACTGGCATAAAAACTTTTGTTAACCGAGATGTTATATTATGTCAATATGTCAGTAAGATTCTTTTTCAAAGAGAATTTATAGTGAGATTTAAATCAAAAAACATAATATATTACTACCGAAAATTGACGGTTCTACTAATTTTTTATACGTTAAGTAGTTTCAAATATTTCTATAATACTTTTTATAAATACTATTTGAATTTATTTTTTCAATAATATGCCACCGAAGCCCAAAGAAACAGTTAAAAAACCCACACCACAAATTGCCCGACCTACTATCAGCAATTCAACTCTTCTTTATGTTCCTGAAGATGTTGTTGAAGGTAAGTAGTATAGGCACAAATTTATTTAGTAGCATCAAATCAAAAAAGATGCCATCCTATACTTCTGAACCATCATGTCTCATTAGGCTTCCAAGAACGCATTGAATCAGGAATAAATTGGACACTGGTGGAAGAAGCAGCTCGACATCACAAGCGACGATGTCTTAAAGAAGATATAAAAAATGTGTTATTCTCAGAAGCCCTTGAAAATAAGATCAAAACTAGTATTTTACACGGCTTCCTCGATGAGAACTCAACACTTAGTCTTGACGAACAATGGGAACTTATATTGCCTACTATATTATGGGACAATGAAAAATTTTCGAATGATGAAGGGAAGACATGCTTTCGTAGTTGTAATTCTATAACTGACGACTTGGTAAAGTTAATTAAAAAGGCCGTAAAAGGTGGAGATAGAGGCATATTACAGAGAGATTTGAAACTGGTGCAAGTATTGCGAGTAAATGATTCACAGGTAGTGATATTGAACAATCAACTTCACATGAACTACTTATTACGTACCTATTTATATTTTTGAGATTTTTTCAGATGACTCATCTAGATAGCGGTCTAACAGAATTCAAAAATCTCGTTACCTTGAATTTATGTGGGAATTTTATTGAAAATATTGATTGTGGATTTATTCCGAGCAGTTTGCGTATTCTAGAGTTACAAGTAAATAGGATTAGCAACGTGGAGCCATTTGCACAATATTTGCCAAGAGATTTGATTTATCTTGGCTTATCTCGGAATTTACTAACCAGTGGTAAGACTCATAGAATACTATTACAGCTTTTCTATTAATTGCATAGAAACCGCAGTTTTTTGTAAGCGTATATAAGTCGCGATTTTATTTCAGATAACATGGAGGCATTGGTGCATTTGCCACAAAGCTTAACGGTATTAGATTTGTCTGAAAACGACATCTATAATTTGGAAGTGTTACTGGATGTTCTAGTTAGATTGCCAAATTTAACATCGTTGATGCTTGCAGGGAACCCTTGCTCGGTAGAGAACTTGCTTATTTAGTAGTACACAGCACTTTCGATAGATGGCGCTTTATTTAATCCTCATTTATTTATGCTCGTAGGTTTGTGCAGCATATGCTCGCACTTTAACAATGCGATTGCAGCGTTTAAAATGGCTAGATTCACGGGAAATTCTTCCTGCAGACCGATCTTTAGAGCCTCACGAACCCCATCCAGATGATTTGCGTTCCGCTTACTTCAACTTTACAATTTTTCGAATTATGTCCGCTCCTCAGCCACCGAAGCCCGAAAAGGTAACATATAATATTTTATATTACAAGCAGAAAATACATAGCAATTATGTCACACGCCTAAATATGTATTTCAGGGAGCAACGACAACATTCCACGTAGAGTTAGAGATACCCCTACTTGACTCTACGAGGAGAAAATTCTTAATGTTCCGTCGAAACGAATCACTCACAGGAATGTTACCACCTCCTGAAGATGACGAGTGGCCTGTACAAAAACTACCGTCGAATTTTGTCGATAGTAAATCCTGTAAATCTGTTGTTGGTGTGTACATAGTTTTTAAATCTAAAGCTCATCATTTTCCCTTCCTATTCTACCATTACCTAAGTATTGAAGGAAATTAATACTTACTTCCTTAAAATCCAACAAGCTTAAAGAGTCCGAATTTTATAAATCAGCATTAATGCAAATAGCTCTATCAAAAATATAGAGTCCTTAATTCTACAAAGAGTACCTATTTGCAACCATCCAGCAATCAGTTCCTTAGGTCATGTTAATATTTTAGGCCGAAAGATAAATTCTACACACCTTCTTCTTTCATCTGTGGTATATAATTATTTACGATCATCTACTTCTGTAATTAACTGTGAACACCTACACAATAGAAAAAAAATAGAGCTAATAAAAAACCATTTGGCACGTATTTTTAAAGACTCCTCTCTATTTTCATGCATAATTGAATACCTATTAATGAAATATTTAAAATTTCACTAATACCATGGTGTAGTTATACCCAATTAATCAGAGATAAACTATTCCATAATAATTTCAGAGGGCGAAGGGTCATCGCATGAGTCTGATATTTATCGTCGGCTGACAACTAAAAATTCGCGGGAAATCCGCCACTTCACAACGTTCGAGAGTAATAAAGTCCAGTGGAATAAAGTGATGAACTTCCAAGAACCGACAGTACGGATATTTTGTCCAGATCTCACAGCGTTGAGGGACACATTTCGTAGCGTCATCACCGTGAGATTGATTTATTCTGTGGTGCGAATTTGTCTTATAGTATAATCTATAATAATATTTGTTGAGTTTGTTGAGTTTGTTTGTAGGTCTTTAGAGATTCATCTCTGGAACTGCTGAACCGATTATGAAAAAAAATTCTCTAAAAGGAAGCTACATTACTCCTGAGTACCTTTTATCCTGTGAAATCTTTTTACCGCGAGTGAAGCCGCGGGCAAAAGTTAGTTTACTATATTGTTATATTTCAATAATCTACATTATTGTTACTAATAATAATAGCTAGTGTTTTTAACTTTATGCTCATTATATTAGATTCTGCAAAGTAGAGCATCAAACTCTACCAACCTTTTTGATGACATGTCAGGATATGAAACAATAACATATATTATACTTCAATATCCTACATAGAATATCAATTTAAGATGAATGTTTATAAACGGGTATATATTTCATGTATTAAAAACGTTTGGCAAAATCAAAATACAGTTTTGATTGCGGGTAACATTATGCAAGGGTTACAGAATTGCCAGTGCTAGAATTTTTCAATTAATTAACAGTGGGACTGTTACAGACAAGCACGGTAAAACAGGGAAAGTCCGACAAAAAGAGCGGTCAATTTATCAAAAGTTCCGGGGAACAGAGAGCAGTATTGGCGTCCATTAAATGCGCCCTGAGAAGTCCCGACTGGAGTCAGTCTTCACAACATTTCCATTGGGACGACTCGCTTGGAAATAATGACGCAATTCATTGGGGCGACGGAGATCTCTCTGTTAGTACAACTTGTTTTCCCCGTGTTTGTTTATTCGAAGAATGTTTACAAACATTATTTTAGCTAGTAAGAAATTATGATTTCGAAGAAAAATCCAAATAGTTATTTTAAAAGCTCGGGAGACAGCCTTTATGGCAATTCGTGTTCGTAAATATGTAAAAAGTTACAGGAAATCTTTAAGGGAGTCCTATGTTCGGCAGTGGACATCATATGGTTGATGATGATAGTAATAATGAAATATGTAGATGTAAAGTCTAAAAAGAAAATGTAAAAGTTGTAATGATTATTACGACTATCACAATGGTGTAGTTACATTATGGTATCTGGTCAACATCAGCCGAAAATCTTGAATTTGGGCCCGATATGGCAAAAGGTGGGATGACGATCTGCGAAAGACTGCAGGTAGAAGCTGGATGCGGCAAACTGAAGACAGGGCGCTATGGCGCTCATTAGGGGAGGCCTATGTCCAGCAGTGGACTGATAAAGGCTGTTGATGATGATGGCAAAAGGCTCCACCTATCACGTGACGAAATACACGTTGCAAAATGTGGGTGGATAAGATGTTAGCTTGGGTTAGCATATGTATTGTCTTACGGAATAGTGGTGTTCATTTTATGATCCTAATAGCCGTAATTAATGTAGACGTAAAAATATTTTTTCCCAGGTGCTCCAATACAGTCAACTACCGATAAAACCAACAAAAGGCAAACCAGAAACAGATATTGGATCCTCTAGACAGATGCCCCCTGACAACCTCACTTGTCATTTTGCTTTTGGGATCGACACTCTGCGTGCCTAGAAATAGGGGGAAATTTTTTTTTTTTTCAAACTTATAATTTTTTGTCGGAAATTTGTAATTATAATAACGTATTTATATTGCTTACTAAAATATTAATAAATGACATTCGAGCTTACATTACTTTAATTGTAAAGATGATGGGTACACTATTTTAAACTTTAAACTATACAATTGAAACAAGTATTATTTTCAGAAGCTAAAACTGTGACGTGTGATTCAATTTATAAAACTGTTAAAACTGTCAGTACCAATACAATGGTCCATTATCCTATTGTAAACCGTTTACACTACTTAAGCCCTCATACCGCACGAGGCCCCCCTGCGGTAAACAGATTCAACCCAGCGAGTGTGTACCCAACATGATCCTTATACGACAAGGCTAACTGACATATTATGTAGTGTATATCGTGTAAAGCTAAATGAAACATTGTGTAAAATACCAAAAAGATTGTACAAATGTCTGGTTCCATGCAAGACCGATGGGGAAGTCAACTAGAATATTTGCTATCATGTTTGGGATACGCCGTTGGCATCGGGAACCTTTGGCGGTTTCCCTATTTGTGTTATCGGAATGGAGGAGGTGAGGTAATTTACATACAATGGCCTATTTAAAATACTGTCTTAGCTCATTTGCACTTCTTTAATTTTCAGGAGCGTTTTTGATTCCGTATTTACTTACGTTGATCATATGCGGCATACCTCTTGTATATCTGGAGACAACACTTGGACAATTCGCTAGCGCTGGCTGTATTTCTGTCTTCAATATTAATCCTTTATTCAAAGGTATTATTGTACTTAACAGAAAAATAGCTGTCAAAGACAGTTACACGGTTTTTAATTATCATTGATTTTAGGTGCAGGATATGCTATAATAGTATTAAATGTTATAGCATCTATATACTTCTCGGCAATTATGTCATATCCAATACTTTACATTTATCATTCGATGAGTTCACCGTTACCTTGGCAAAGTTGTGGCAATTCCTGGAACACTGAGAAATGCACCGAAGTAAGCTAAATTTACTCTCAAGGATTATCACAATTTATAATCCATACATAACATAGATATATTGGTACACGCAGTAACCATTTCAGATAACAGGAAACTCGAGTTTTTTCACATCAAACGGATCTATCACTACGCCGGAAGACGAATACTTTCAGTAAGTGTTTATAATAGCTACCGTTCTGTCCTTCACTTCCGGGAAGACGGCCATGGAAGAAATTTATTTTTAAAACTATTATTTTCCTCAAAAACTACAATACTAGTGCTATAAAAACTAAGGTTTAGAAAGATGTTTGTGAACCGTAAATTGGACACCGCTGAACTAATTTTAATAGACACTCAGATAGACCATGCCCTAAAATAATATTTGGGCTACCCATTATGTCGAAAAAGATTGATTTTTGTTTCGCTGAAGGTCTTCCTTGCTGGCGGAACCACGTGGAGAACCTAATTTAAGATAAAAGAAACATTAAATGCTATCGTACTCATTCATTTTAAATAACATGTGAATGTGATATTTTACAGTCGACACCTATTGCAAGTCTCCCCGGATATCAACCACATCGGAGGTATTGTGGCTCCAGTATTCTGGTGCAATGTGATTTGTTGGATTCTTGTGTATCTGTGCATCTGTAACGGGGTCAAGAGCGTCGGAAAGGTAACACATGTGTTTATTTTGGACTAATTGACACCACTTGGCATTATGCCTTTTCTTTTCGTACATCACTTAATAATATTCTTTTTCCACGAACTTTCTTAGCTGTAATGTATTTATAATTCGCAGATCGTGTACTTCACCGTATTTTTTCCTTATGTGGTGTTGTGCATTTTATTCGTACGAGGGATCACATTGCCTGGAGCATGGAAGGGCATTATGTTTTATATTCTTCCTGATTGGGAACAGCTCGCTAAACCAAAAGTAAGGATTGACATACCTTTATTATTTTTGTTTGATTCATTGATATCTAACGTAAAACCACTTTGTTTCGTTAAGGTATGGGCAGATGCAGCAACGCAAATATTTTTCTCACTCGGTCCAGGTTGGGGCGGTCTTGTCAGCATGTCCAGTTTCAACAAGTTTCACTACAACAACTTACGGTGAGTCGGTATTGTTGATTATTCAAAACTTAATAATCTGCTATGGGACTTATTAAAACTTACTTTTAGGTCCTCCATAATAATTCCAATAGTAAATAGTGCAACAAGCATCTGGGCGGGCTTTGTTGTTTTCTCTGTGCTGGGATTTGCTGCTGAACGTACCAATGTGCCAGTCGCCCAAGTGGCGACTGCGGGCCCTGGCTTAGCATTCGTTACCTACCCAGCTACAGTGACGAAGATGCCAGCACCTAATTTGTGGGCAATCACGTTTTTTGTAATGCTGTTTTTCCTTGGAATAGATACTATGGTAAGAACTTTACGTCTACGTCTTCCTCTTTGTTATTTCTACTTATTCCTGTTACAAATGTATATAATGTAGATCATTCTAACGCAAACTTTACGGTTATAATAATGACTGATATATTTTGTATATAACTAAGTCTTCATCGCGGCTTCCAGCTTGACAAGCCTTTCCCGCTACAAAAGTCACTAAAACACAATACAACGCCAAAGACATCGGCTTAAAGAATCAGATTAAAAATGTCCATCGTTTCTCATTGGAGCAAATTACCGGGATAACAAGTAGCCTATTTCTAGGGCGTGATCTACTTAGATCAGTAGTTTCTGCCTTTACGTCTAACAAACACCCAAAAATACAAAAAAAATCATAAACTCTCACATTTATAATATTAGTAAGAAGCAAGATAGTAAGATAAGATTACATGTATGTTAGTTAGCCTAGTTGAGGATGGAACGATTTGCCGAGATGCCCGGAAGTTCAAAACCCAAGGCACCTTTGACTTTTCGAAGTTACGTGCGTATTGTTTATCAATTACCGTTCGCTTTAACGGTGAAAGAAAACATTGTGAAGAAACCTACATACCTGAGAATTCTCCATAAGAATTCCGAGGGTATGTGAAGTCTGCCAACCCGCACTAGGCCAGCGTGGTGGACTAAGGCCCTCTCAGTAGTAGAAGAGGCCCGTGCTCAGCATTGGGCAGTATATAATATAGGGCTGATGGCATTGCATTGCACATGTATATGTAATACTTGACTCAGTGCATATTAAAATTATTGGTTTTAGAAAGTGAACTATCAATTAAATCTATATTGTTTCAGTTCGTCACCATCGAAGCTATAATCGCTGGGTTGTTGGATGAGTTTCCTAGATTCAAATCACGTAAAAGAATAATAACGTTCGTCACCTGTGTTGTTCTATTTAGTTTATCTATTATCTGTAATACTGAGGTGAGTAACTTAAAAAACGATAGTTTTAAGTACATAATTCTCTTTTACCTCTGTTGCCTTCTTTAAACGTCTAAGATGAACCAGTCACTCGCCTGATGTTAATCGTCCCAACAGCTCATAAATAGGTAGTACTAGCATCATCTATGAATTTTGATTATAAAGCTCTGCATAACGCTGAACTGCGCCCTTCATGCTTTGGATATTTGAAGCTAAGCCCAATATCGTTTAGGTTTACCTTAGCAACAGAAGCTCAAAAATCATTAGGATTTTTTTTCCCGACATTTTTATGAACTTACATTGTATTAAGCAATTGCAACGATGTATCAATAAAGTTGCAATTAAATTATGTATTCGCGTGACTCGAGTGTTTGAAAGTTCAACATGCATGTCTCATTAGTTTTGATAACACTAACTCACCCTTATTATACAATGAAATTAAAGTCTGGATTACATACCTATATAAACTTACTTATTTCAAATTTGCGCCCAAGATGATGATAATTTTTAAGCGGCATGGGTATGGTATACTTAACCGCTCAGTCGTTCCCCTTAAACACTGGGCGGTAGTAATAAGTCACTTTCTCCGCGTCAACAAAAAAAATGGTATACTCACTGTCTCTGCCTGCGGCGTCGTCGAGTGCTGGGTCGGCCACTTCCTTGCAACATGTTTGTGGAGGCCGATGGCTGGCACATGCATCATACTCGTGAACGGGTGCTGTTTGACTCGTTGACTTGTCTGCCCATTTCGTTTACTATGTTTACCAAGTCCTATTATAGTCCGTCCAACCATTTATTTAACTTTTGACATATGCACGCCTATGAACTTTTATAATGCTTGACAAGGAATCAAAACAAAATAATTGAATACTTTATGGACGCCAGTTTTTGTTTTCCATAGTGAAGGGACTGGCTATTCAGCTCCGATATTAATTATCTATCGATATTCGTTAAGCCCACTGTTTGTGCAACAAAAATAATTCAAAACTTTTAGATTGAAAATAAAATGTCGCAGTGTAAATTGTTGGATGGACTATAGTATATTGGGAACATTTTAGATTATCAAATTATTTCATGTTTCTCAAGAGTCTTTGAATTATACAGTGTGCACTGTACTTGCTTTATACATTAACTCAAAATTTTCTTCCTTTTTTTTCTGGTAGAATCTGCTTTCCAAAATGGTGATAGAGTAAATTTTGGAATCTAAAAGGTTTGCCCTTTTATGGATTCAAATAAATTATTTAATTGTAGTCCATTCAATTATGGCAATAAGTTCGTTCCCTGTCATAACATGAAGCGGGCATAAGTTCGGCGAAATGTGTGTGCATTAGTTGCGACTCTTTCTACAACTTTGACGTAAAGCAATTGCAACAATGTATCTGATAGTGAACTACAGACTTATTTAAAGCACGATATGCGGAATGCCAATAGAACTTGCTCATCTGCTTTGAATTTCCTTTGTCAATAATTCCAGCATAGCTAGTTCTGCAAATGTTCAAGAATTCGCATAGGATCATTATCTATATTTACTTGTACGGATTGTGATCGCTGTGCCAGTCTCGTTGTTGCAGGCATTTGTGTAAATATTACATATATTATAATATACAGATTTAGGTATTCCGTAAGGCAACAGAATATTGTAGAACTCTGTCAAGTCTCAACTATACTTGTGTTTATCAAAGTTAACAGTTAATGCCACATCTGAGAAATTTGGTTAAGCTTTGAAGAATGGTTAAATTTGATTTAACTCTCCCAAATATTATGAAATATTCGTGAAGTTAATTTAAACTGTTGTACCAATATATCGAACTTAAAGCAGCCAATTATTTTAACTGCCGAATGGAGTAAGTAGTTGATTCTTAAAACGACTTAATTATCCCGAAGAAAACATTAACACTTATTAAAAATATTTTTTCAATCATTCCGCGGCCTATGGCTTATGAAGGACCCAAGAACTCATCAGAAGGTTACTTTCAATTACATTTCCAACAATTTGGTCCCAACAGGGAGGTCTACATGTTATTGGATTGCTGGACTCCCACGTGGCCATACTATGTGTGCCTCTAGTATGTGCGTTGGAGATCATAGCGTCGGTCTACACATACGAGAACCTCAGTTTTGACGTGCTTTTCATGACCGGTCGACCGCTGGGACGAATCTGGCTTGTATTGTGGAGATACATCATCCTTTTAATATTACTGGTGAGCTTATTAGTAAACGATATTGAATGTGGTTAGACTATGTCCCTCCATACGTCAGCCAAATAATACTTCATAGAATATCTTATAGCAGTTTATCGTTTAGTCATTAGTAAACAACTCCAAATTCTGAATCAATAAGTAATTAAACTATACCTATGTCAAAAGTAAAAACATGTGTTTTAATGCCGTAAATGATTTTTAGTCTAAAACGAAAACGTATCGTAACTTACAGAAATCCATTTCATTTAAATCTGATAAGATCGTAATCCTTAGTACTTGCATCTTTCAAATTACATAAGCTATGTCTAACAAAGATTTAGTGACGTTTCAGATGATCACACTGTACTGTCTTTTGGAAGTGTCGAGTCTAGCCGGCTGGTTTATTACACTCGCTTCTGTTATCTGCATACCTATTTACGCAGCTAAAGTGTTACTTCAAGCAGAAGGTACTCTATTGCAGGTAATTATATTTTAAAGGGCATTTGCTGTTTTACGTTTGTTTATTTTTATAGAAGAAGAAAGGCAACGAGCATTTCAAGTCATGGTCGTAACCTGTCACCATTCTCTCAGTGGCAGAAAAATATTTGTAGTCTAGTACATTAAAGAGAGCGAATAAATATTCGCAGGACTAGTTGAAATCACTTTTAGAGTCTAGTGTTACACATGAGAAAATGTATAAATAGTTTCTTGATTGAAGAGTCAGTAGTCTTTTCAAGTATTTAAAACGATAGAAAATGAATTGTTAATTTAAAATTAGATCATTATAATAAGTGTTAGCAAAATATTTCATTACTAGTGGTAGGTAGGTTATATGGGAGAGTCCGTCTGGGTGGGTACCACCGCAATATCTATTTCAACCGCCAAGCAGCAGTGGGCATGCACTGTTG
This sequence comes from Lapara coniferarum, assembly GCA_949316025.1. Taxonomy (NCBI): domain Eukaryota; kingdom Metazoa; phylum Arthropoda; class Insecta; order Lepidoptera; family Sphingidae; genus Lapara; species Lapara coniferarum. The sequence goes on along the minus strand of OX438926.1, from coordinate 15,689,320 downwards.
TGTTTCGGTTTGAAGGACATTGTAGCCATTGTAACTATATACGTCATCCTGAGACATAAGATGTTAAGTCTCATTATGTTCCGACATAATGAGACTTAACATCTTATGTCTCAGGATGACGAGCGCAGTGGAATGCCACACAATAATTTGTAACTCAAGGTGCTGGATGGTGTTGCTACTGTTTATGGGTAATCGTATCGCTTACCATCACGCGAACGGTATGCTTGTCTCGTCATTCAATGCCATAAAAATAATAGTTTTGGACATAGAATTCAAACCAATTCCGCATCTAAACTCATTTGCAAAAAAAACGGGCACCTAAGCAATGAACCATTTCAAATGTTACTATTGGTTTGTTTGATAATTATAGGTAGTTTTACTTTCACAATTTTGTAAATTAATAAGCAAATAATCGTTTTCGTCAGTATTATCATAAAATTTTGATAAAATTTATGGGTTTTAATGCTAAAGTTCACTAGTAGTGTATGCTCGCTAGTAGTGCATATGCTCGTGAAGTAAAAGTTAACAAAGATTTTTGTTTGTTTTTTCTTTAATAAAGTAAAAGCAGATAAATGTTTAGTATCGAGTGTGACCCCCTCTAGCTGAAATCACAGCTTGAATTCGTCTGGGTATGCTAGCGAGGATATCCCGGATACTTGCTTGCGGAATACGTTCCCACTCCGCGGTAATCACATTCTTCAGCTCTCTGATGGTTTGCGGAGCCGGTTGTACTGATCTCACGCGTCGTTTCAGAACGTCCCAGACATGCTCTATAAGATTGAGGTCGGGACTTCGAGCTGGCCAATCCAAACGACGAATGCCGACCTCTTGCACATACGCTTCCACATCGCCAGACCGGTGGACGCGAGCGTTGTCGTCCATAAAAATTGAGTCTTCGCCTAAAGCGGCCAATGCGGGTTGTGCATGAGGAATAAGAACTTCCGTTATGTATCGATGTTCAGTCAGTGAGCCGTTTTCAATGAATACTAACTCTGTACGATCCATTGAATTTATTCCTGCCCAAAACATAACAGAGCCCCCACCATAAGGTGTGATTTCTTCAAAACAAGCCTCTGCAAAGCGTTCTCCTCGTCTTCGTAGCACTCGCCGACGTCGATCTTCACCGAACAGAGATATCCTGGCTTCATCGGAGAACAATACCCTATTCCAGTCTTCTTGAGTCCATGACTCACAATTTCGAGCAAACCTAAGCCTGGCAACTCTGTGCTCACGGAGTAACTTAGGGCCGCGGGCCGGGCAATGACTGCGTATATTGGCCGCGAGCAGCCTCCTCCTGACCGTCCATAGACTAATATGCACATTTCTTACTTCTTCGAGGTTGTTCTTAAGGTCCACATACGAAGACTTGCGATTTCTCAATGCGCGACTCACAAGAAAACGATCATCCCGTGGTTGAGTACATGGTTTTCTTCCAGAACCAGGCCTTCTCTCGACGGAACCGGTGTCTTGATACCGCTGCCAGGTTCTTTGAACCGTCGAGCGACTCACACTTAGCCTCTGAGCCACGAAGCATTGGCTGCAGCCCTCTTCGAGCAGCGCAATAATTTTTATAGCTTTTACCACTTTCTCTAACATTATTGAGACAGCTAAACAGCAATAAATGAAGCTTTGACAATTAAGAATATGAAATAAATTCATAAAAATTGACTAAAAGTTATGAAAACCGATATTATCTTTTGGAACTTCGCACCAAAAATGTAGGATAAAAAGTGGTTTTCTGTAAAAACGAGCATCAAACGAAAATTTTAATTTAGAACGTACTGTTTTAAACACCACGGCATTTTTAAAACCGGCCAGTAACATGTACAAGTGATTGAAATCATTTTGGTACCGTATTTTTTTTTTAAATAATTAAAATCCAAACCGCCCGTTTTTTTTTTGCAAATGACTGTATAACATCTGTAGATATTTTAGAGGGAAACTTCAAACTATTGCTAAGTATTAGATTCTATAATAATGAGCTGCATTTATAACAGTTTTGATAACCCAATTCGTAACTGAGTAATATAGATATGTCTAAACGTGAGATGGAGCCTGGTACTCAAAAAATAAGGATTTAACTTTATTTCAGCGAATATGTGTAAGTTGCCACCCTAGCATTGAATGGGGTCCGTCGGAGCCTGAAAAAAGAAGTCAATGGGAATTGCTTAAAAAACAAGAGAAAGCTGGCGTATTACCGATGAATGATTTAGACAAGTATTGATATTAAAAAATATATTATTAATATGATCTGTATTTTTATTTATGATGGGGTCATATTTTTTCTGACTACTAAATATCTTACTATCCTTACATAATTTCTCCTAGCCAGTTTCGGCCACGGCGGCCAATCTCAACGGAGATCAGTCAGGTACGCAGGAGATATTATAGTGCACAAGTGTGTGCGCAATACACAGGTGCACTCTTTATTCCTTCACTCTCATAGTCCGTCGAGACGGCAATCCGACATGACCGGAGAGAGATCAGGCGCAGGACCAACGGCCTTACGTGCTTCCCGAGGCACGGGGGTATCACACCGCCAACTTCCTGACTCCGAGCTGCGACTGAGTAAATTTTAAGATGGAAAAACCCAGTCACAATGTTTTTGGCTCGACCCGGGATTCGAACCCAGGACCTCAGCGCGCAAATCGTACTCGTAATGCGTACGCAATACAACTACGCCACCGAGGCAGTCAAATCCTTACATATTATTATAAACAAAGTCCCCTGCCACGTCTGTCTGTCTGAACGCGACAAACTCAAAACTACCGTACTGATTTTGATGCAATTTGGTATGGAAATACTTTGATTACTTAGGAAAGACATAGCTTACCTACTTTGTATCCCGGGAATATATATAGCGGGATTTTAATCCCAGAAAATCTTTTTCACGCGGGTGGAGCCGCGAGCGTATCTATACTAATATTATAAAGCTGAAGAGTTTGTTTGTTTGGTTGGTTGGTTGAACGCGCTAATCTCAGGAGTAATCTTATAAATGTGAATCTTTGTGAAAATGTATGGATATTTATTAGAAGTAAATGGAGTTACCGTTTAATGGATTATACAAAATTTTGACACACGGATAAATCATGTCCTAGATACATGAGCTACTTTTTATCCCGGTAACTTGGTCCCGTGGGAAATATTTGAATTTTTTATCAGATTTTTTTAAGTAGGTGGCGCTGGTATTGTACAGATAACGCTATGAATCGCTGAAGTGATTTAGAGATTCTAGTAGCGCCTAAGGCTTTTTAAAAGCGGGCGAAGCCGCAAGCAACCCCTAGTCTTAAATACTTTTACGAATATTCCTGCTTCTGTCGCCGTCAAACATGGCATACTAGATGTTCCTCGCGATTCCGCTAGGAAAAAGCCTATCCTAAAATTTTTCGGAATATAAAGTAGCTTAATATTCGTGTACGTAGTCTATGTGTGTGCCTAGTTTCATATGAATTCGTTCACCATTTTTAAGTTTGCTTTCAAGAAACATCCAAATATCTTCATAAACTTTAGACTTTATAATATTACTAAGATTGTAAATGATAATTCACTATCTAGTTACATTTATTTTAGCATTTAAACACAAGTATCATCAACGCTATTGATTTATTACACAAACATCCACCGCTTTATAAATTCAATAAACATTTTCATTTCATTAATCTTTCAATAAATAAAAAACCCCTTACATATCAATGTTTCATCTCAATCTTTTTAGCAGCATGTTTAAAAACTCCTTTGATTATTTTCATGCCGGCAGTTTTCCATTGGCATAAGAAAAATATCTGTTCTTGACGGAGAAAATTCAATATGGCTGAATAAGTCAAAATTTGCAGCCAATTTAGTCCGGGCCTATTCTAAATTTATGTGTTTTATTCCTAATTAATTTCGAAAAATGTATTAAATTTTTAATGTGAATTTTATAAGAATCAAAATTATCAGTGATAATTAATTTTCTATTTTATTTTAATAATTATTGATAAATATGGGCGAATCTGGTAAAGGTGGTGGAAAAAACCAAGATGATAAGGATAAGAGAGTCAAAATTAATGTAAGTAATATTTCAAGACGTTATATTTTTACCATATCTTTAGTCGTGTGCTAACTTATTACACAAAGACATTCAACAGTATAGTTACTTATAGACCGGACATCAGGCTCAAATTTTTCGTCCAAAAATTATTACCAATTGGTAATAAGTCGCTGTCTTATCTGACACATCCATGTGAGAAAACGTCTCGGTATGTGCAAATTTTGTAAAGAAAGCATTATTTTGAAAGGAAATATCCCAATTTGCGTAATACAATCATGTCAAAGTATGTACTAATGCATTTACATAGGTATTTTGATATTTCACGGTAGATTGAGTTACTAACGAATAGGCTCAAAATTAATCTTAGAACTCTTTATTACATAACCCAATTACCCAACACCCCCTTATCAGTGCTTATTAACATATGCTCACCCTCTAAATCAATCGAAGATAGATAAGTGACTACAATAAATAGGCACAACTTATATAACTCATAGGTGGAAGGTGAAGATGAGACCGGTGAAGGCGAAATGGGCCGCAAAAAAATGAAGAGATTCCAATTGCCTAATTTACCCCGCTGGTGGCAAGCCAAAATCGTACAGTATGCGTAAGTGTTGTTTCTATACTACAATACTTTCTATTGACCGAATTTCTTAAAAACTTATTCTCAGAGCAATCGCCTAAAGAAAGACGTCGCGTCAAAAGTGTCGTTAAAACACAAATGCAATAGAACTAACTAAATTTGCAGAAGAAGTCATTTTATTCCAATATTTAGTGCAGAAAATTCTGTGTAACTATCATATATAATCATCAATTTATGGTACCAATCTGTGTCTACCAATAAAACCAAAATATTAATTCGTAAAAGTGAAAAAAATCAAGAAGCACTTTTCCAACACTTTTAAATGGCGCAATAAATGCAAAAGTCATGTCAAATATTGTTTGAGTATGTGATCTCGTGACCATCCGCTATTAAATTATCATAACGGCTATATTCACGTTTTGAAATCCATCCAGGAAATTATCTCTGCATGTAGGTACCCACTCAGTTTTTTTTGAACCAGTTCAGCGGTTTCTGGGTTTACTTTTAACAAGCATCTAAACATTTACACATCTTGACGCAAAATGTCATAATAGGTAAAAAAAAATAAGTTCTACCAGACAGACACGGATTGGATTCCCCAATAGAACTCAAGGATATTGTTCGAATAGCTGTAAAGGAATTCAGTGAAAAATGCACGTAATTGAGTCTACGAAGGTCGGCACAACATCCGGCTGACCCGGTCGCGACCGGCGACGTTGGCGCTATCCGGGTCACCCCAGGATGAACCAGTGGGGCGGTGTATTGTCACATTTAAGCCAGTTATCCACACCAATTATCATGTGTATCGTAAAGCTCTAGCACGTTCTAACTTCTAACACCTATCCGCCGGATTTCCTTCGTCGTAAATTAGGTTCCTTATAGGCTCGTAAAAATATTTTATGTGTCGTAGTCATTTGGAAACCCTTATACTGACACGAAGTGTTAGAATCGTTGTAACCCTAAGCCTTATGTTTTATAAAAGACTTCATAAATCGCTATCCTTCAGTGTAACTCAGTAGGCGGCGAAACTTTGTACTGCAAAAAATAATTATAAATAGTGGCGCGAAGGAACAAATGAACACAATTAACCACTTTAAGTGTCGATAGACTACTGAAAAAAAATCATAATAGGTGTCGAGTAAAGATTAATGATCGCGTGTGGAGCACGTGCGGCGCGGTCGAGCCGAGGGTGGTTCACAATAATGGTGGCAGTCATTGCACCTTGAGCCACCTCCGCAGGAACTTGCATCGTCAACGCACATTCGTAAAAGTGTGAAACATGCAACGGTCTTCTTCAAACGCGTCCGAAGGCTCGTTCTGGACGACAATAGAACTGCTCGCTGACCGTGGTCGGCGACGATCAACTGCTGATATCGATGACTATGCTGTGCCTCTCGACAACGGCTCCAGGAGGGCATCATCGTGCAGGTGCTTATTTTCGCAACAGTTTAATGAGTTCCATTCCATTTCAAACTTTGATCTTTTGTGTAACTTCTGTGCACGGAACTTGTGTTATAGTTGTAAACACACTTTGAAGTTTGGCTATCGAGCAATATTAACAAACTATTGTAAGTGCGAATAAATTAGGAATTCGATTCTTAACCTCATTTGAGAAATATAACTGTAAATATTTTGAAGAATTGGATTCTATTAATAAAATAAAATCATAATAACTAATGAAGTACGGAATATTTTACAAATATTTATCAGGTTAACATCTTGTTCGAATTAGCCTTTCTTCAAGTATAATAATAATTGATGTTAATAAACGTAATAATTCTGCGTCATTCACACGCCTATTTACACGCTCAATATAAATATTCTGTTTAATTTTACGGTGTTGCCGGTATCCGCACTTGCTGCTTGTTCTCACGCATTCCATAGTTCAGACAGCTTAGTGCCTAAATTACAAAAGCGATCTCGCCGTCTGCACTGTAATAACTCCACCCATTAAACAAACGACCGTTTACTAAGGAGAAAATGCAGTCTGCTAATTAAATTAGTTTTACGCCACAGAATGTGCACTTGTATTACGAACAGACGCTCAGAAGTCGAGAAAGGTTTGTAAAAATAGTAATATTTGTATTTTATTGAAAGAATAATACCTTTATACGCTTTGATAAGATGCATACAAAACAATTGTATTTTTTTAAACTTCTACAAGTTTAATTGTGATGTGTTGTACCTCATTAGACAGCTGGATAAATAAGTGAGTTTTAACGTCTTTTGCACATTTAGTCACTTGAACGTTTTTTGAAATAAACAACAGCTTTTGTAAAAAAAAAATGAATAAATTATGAAATTGATAGATTTTAGGCCACCATTTCAAACTTATCATAGCTTTTAAAAATTTATTGTTTATTATGGAAGCCTAAAATATTATTTACTAGAAATTTAACAAAATACTGCAATATCATTCAGTCCTTTTTTATTATTGAATTTTATTTGGTGTTAAAAGTACTTTATCTCAAAATTCAATATATCTTAAATTTCTCGAAAACTATTGAGTTTCCGATAGGGCTTCATGGGACCAAATCGGTTGCTTATGACCCAATCTACATATTCTTAGCGGGAATACGTCATATTACCAATCAGCCTGTATATATTTACTATTTAAATCATTATTTTGTATTTAGAGGGTTTCCAATTGTTGTTGGTAACATTTATATTTATAGCAATACCTATGCCGCGCCGTTAATAATTAAAAGTTGGAGACCAATTAAATAAATCATGTGTTTACACGAAATCATGTTAGTTTTTCTAGTTTTGTTTGTTGAAATCATATCGTACTTATTGAAACACATTTTGTTTTAAAAAAACATATAAAGCACTCTGCAAAAATATACATTTTATTACTGAAATGTACGATGAACGTCAATCTCCCGGTAGGAACATAAAGTTTCTCACTATATTTTACATCGCCGCTTTTATTTTATTGCTCCTGTCTTAGAATAATATATACATATACCGGTCTAAAAAGTTCGTGATAAACATTACAGTGTTTACTCATTAAATCCATATTTCTTTATCATTTTAATTCTAAGAACATTATTTGGACACCATCAAAGATCACTTATGTACATCAGGAACACAGAAATGATTTTGAGAAAAAAAATATTATTATAATTCATAATTACGTGTGGTTTTGCTTCGAAGTTTTTGCCTATAGCCATTTCATCCAACTTTCCTAAACGAACAATAAATAACTATTTTGTTTTTATTTAACATGCACATCATAAAAGTATTTTTACTAGCATGTTACACAGATAATAAAAACATCATTAAACTTCTACACTTACACATAAAAGCATTAATATCTAAATTATACGGTATAACAGTAAATATGCTAAGTACATAAATTCTAAAATGGTTCAATGTCTGTGACGTTTTTAAAGCTGTGAAAATAAAACGGCTCTCCGTTTTATAGCTGTATATTCATCGCGTTGAGTGGTCGATGCTTGATTCATTAAACTAATTTGCATAGTCTTGTACACTACGAGGGTAATTAAAGCCCATTTATTAGACTGCTTCGGTGGTGTAGTTGTGTTACGGTACGATTGCAATGCTGAGGTCTCGGGTTCGATTCCCGGGTCGGGCAAAGTGATATTGGATTCTTTTATTCAGTATCAGCCAGGAGTCTGGAATTTGTGGGCGATAGGCTCGCCCCTGCCACATCATGGGACGGAATACGCACGGCGAAACGTGGGTACATTAGTTGCGCTTCTGCCTAGCCCTTCGGGGATAAAAGGCGTGTGTGTGTGTGTGTGTGTGTGTGTGTTATTAGACAAGAACTGTTTACAACGAACCGGTTGTGGCTTGCGTAGTTGCCGACAGTTCATTTGGGTGCATTAGTTTGATTGCTACCGGCATTTTACAAGTTGATTTTGGTCTTATACTAGAATACCAAAAAATACGTATGCTCCATAAAATTGCGCTTACGGCGTAAGGTAAATCAAAATAATGCTCGATGGTAAATTATCTAATTGCACTCTGCGTCAATTTTAATATTATGAACTACTAACATACTTGTTGTTTCTCGCGACTTCGCTGGCGTGAAAGTCCCTTTCGGAAATAAAGCTTCAAACATCTTGAAGACGGTTAGAATTGTAAATAAGTTAGTTAGATTTTATATTCTTCTTTATTATAATAATATATATAATATTATCATTCATCAATGTTTACATTTACCGATGCCATCGTAATGTTGTAGACCTAACGTTAAAATTAGATATGTAAAATAATTCCTTCAACGAGTGACTCACGAACATTCGAATTTTCTCTTACACATGCTCGTCGATTCGCAAGAAATATTGGTGACTTCTCATAATTATTTAAGGAATTTTATTTCTAAATGCGAATGAATCATTAGCTGTTTGTTAGATTCTGTGATGAATAATCAATATTGAGTTGACATTACTAAAATATTTTTACCAAATTAATCCCAATTTTGAGTCAACAGAAATCGCATTTTAAATATATTTTTTCAGACTGCGAATCATTTTTATTGTACTGTTTTCATGTTGAAAATCATTTATCACTACCGGCTAGCTTCAGGGACTGTTGGGGTCAACAGTCTCACGATCTACCGTGAAGCTGACGGGACAGAAGGAAAACATCTAATGACTATTGAGTAGACAAATAATTGACATTTACCAATGCAACAATCCCTGCGGAGTTCCGCTTACCAGCCCCAATTTTAGGGAACTCAGTAGTTAAATAAACCACAGTATACTATCGACGTCAACGGCAGCATGTCGCCATCTTCGACACCACTAATACTGGATTTAATTCAATATAAAAAATACAGGTTCTCAAAGCGCTGCTATAGCTCTCTCTGGAGTACCCGCGTCGCTCCGATAGTACCTATTATCTATTTCTTGCGATATCCAACAGAAACAATGCTCTTGGTAAAAAAAATCCAAACGCCTCAAATCCGAAAGCTGGGAGTCGCTGGTCAAATGTCCATTTGGAGCCTCTGTCTCTGCTCAAGAATATTTGCTGTAAGATTCACATTTGGTCTGACTATAGCTACTTTAATGAGGATTAGTTTTGTGGGCAATGCAAAAAAACAACCAGTCTATAATTAAATATATGATGAGGATAATGAGGATTAGTTTTGTGAGCAATGCAAAAAAACAACCAGTCTATAATTAAATATAGGATGAGGATTTTTTTGTAAATTGGAAGCACTAACGGAGACATTCAGTAATTGAAAAAAGTTAACAACTAATTTAAATATCAAGAAAATTACCTGAAAGCCAGCCATAAAGGCAATAGCAAGGGTTTCCTTGATACGGAACTCTAATACAAACAAACAAAAATTACGACATAGTAGCTCCGTAGAATAAGACAATTAAATTTACTAGCGTAGGTAAAATCTGGAGAGCTGACGTCAAGCAGTGACGTGTTGGCAAATGTATCGTCATATGTAATTCTGGATCTATGTAAACATCACCGACATTGTTGGCGAGTGGCACGTCTATTGTTTATCCCACCCTGACCTGGTAATACTATATCATTTTGTTTGGGTATGTTGTGACATGCACTTAAGCGTTTTTCGAAACATTGTGAATGACATTAGGTAGATATATTCATTGAGTAAATGTAAAGAAATATGGAAACAAGACATTTTATTCTTTTAGAGCTTGAAGTGTCTTGTTAATCTTCTTGTGTATGCTTACCTATCTCAGTACACATAACTTTTGAATTTGTGTTATTTATAGAAAAACGTTTTTTCTTGATTTTTCGATTTTGCGTATTGCCCTAGCTGAAATCTTCTGATGCTTACTGGCTACTCGACGTGTAAATCTAAGAACCTTATTGATATTGTTGCATAAATATTCTGTAATAGTCATTCAGTTTGTTTTGCTACGTTATTATTAGTAGTATTTACCGTCAGAAGAACCGAGATAAAACATTGCATAACTATGACAGACGTATCCAGCGTTTATTACAAATGTGGTAAGTACCACGCAACAAAAACACAGGTACTTACGATAGATGTACCTATATCTTTCTCTGTATCACTTTCTGTTTCGTTACAATATTAGGCAGATCGAAATCTTTTGGATCGAATATAGACAAGAACTACAATAAATCCAATTCATTTTTACGACGGCCTGAAAGCATTATCTGTTCCAAAAAATGTTATCGGTTGGTATTGTTTTAACGTTGAAAGTAGTATGTTAAGCACGAGTTTAACCTTTTCACTACACCCTAGAAACGTGCAATATTTACCAAAAATGTAAAAGTGTGCCCTAGCAATTTAACCATTTGCCATAGAGCTAAGAAAAATAATAAAGGTTAAAAAGTTACAGCGGAAACGTCAAGCAATATTGTTGGACTTAATTTTAGGGCATGTAATTCTTGTTTATCATTGGTCAATCAGTAGGTATTACTGGAATTCACTTGTCCTTATCCATACATATTATAAAACTAAGTCCCCTGTCGCCGTATCGTGTGTGTTTGCCTGACTGTCAGTACCTTACCGAATACGATATACACAAAAAATACCAAACGGATTTCGATGAAAGGAATGGAGGTTTGAGACCCTGGGAAGGACATAGGCTACTTTTTTTTTTAATATGGCCATCTTCGGCGCATTAGGGCCGGCTGCGGGCTTCCTCCGACTCACGTCTAAGTTGTCGTCCGCAACCGCCCCTGCGCGTACCGCTGTTGCGGTCCTTTTCCTGTTGCGGGGGCTCAGAAGCCCCCGAAACACCGTACCGTGTCCGCCTAGGGGTTACCGTGGTGGAATTCTCCAAACGCCCCCAATCCACAGGGCGGGAGACGTCGGTCAGTCGTCCACCCGACGCCTCCTACGTCTTGTCTGGCGGCGGGAGCGATCACCACTGCGCTGGCGATCCCTCTCGGCACTCTCCTTCCGCGAGAGGACCGCCTCGCAGAAGTGGGCCACCGCCTGCCAGGCCTCCCGGCCGCCGACCATGGAAGCGACCACGGCCGGCAGCGAGAGGTCTTCTCCGACGACTGCTCTGAGAGCGCTGCGTCCTTCATCCTAGGCTGGACAACACTCCAACGTATGTTGGGCCGTGTCCATTGGGCAGTTGTCACAATAGTGACACACGGCCGACTCGTCTATCCCCACCACCCGAAACAGGAACTCACCGAAGCAGCCATGCCCGGTGAGCACCTGCGTCAGGCGGTATGTTGCCGCTCCGTGGCGCCTGTCCAGCCATTCGGCAAAGACAGGACGCACTGCCTCTACGACCCTGTGCCCCCACGACGGGGCCTCCAGCCTGAGACGCCACTCCTCCACAGCGGCTCGCCGTAAGGAGGCCCTCTTGGCCTCCACCTCCTTCAGGGCCGGACGCTCCCCGCGACTGAACGCCTCCTCCCGCCAATGGAATGCATCGGCAAGGGATTTGGCGTCCAGGTCACAGGGCAGAAATCCGGCCAATAAGCAAGCCGCCTCGAAAGAGACCGTGCGGTACGCCCTGACCGCCCGCTGCGCTAAGGCTCTCTGCGGGGCGCGCAGTAGGGCGGTGCAGGGGCGGCCCAGGGAGTCAGCCCAAACGGGGCTGCCATAAAGGGCCATGGACCGCACGACTCCGTGATACAGCCTCCGGCAAGGGAAGCCAGGACCTTCTAGGTTGGGCAGCAGGCCGGAAAGAGCGCCCGCTGCCCGGGACAATTTTGTACTCATCTCCTTAAAGTGGGTGCGGAATCGCCATCGGCTATCTAGGACTAAACCTAGATACTTCATGCTAGAGCCGATGGAGATCCGCACCCCCCCAACGACGATGCCGGCACCGGCCGGTGGCCCTCTCCGAGGTCCGTGAAAACACACGGCCTCGGTTTTCTCGAGGGCCACCTTCAAACCTAGGCGTTGTATTCTTCCAACTACATGGCCGGTGCCTGAGGACATAGGCTACTTATCCTCGAAAAACATAAAGTGGTACTTTTATTCCGGAAAAACTCTTTAACGCGGGTGAAGCTGCGAGCAAAAGCTAGTTTCCAAATACATATAACAATACTGAAAATTATCACTAACAATATCTTGATTTTTTTTGTAAAGGCGTAGCCGATCTCACCTGTTTATCAGCCCAGTTAAGTAAATTCATGGAATGAATGTTGGCATAATATTGTCTCGCTCATATAAGTACTAAGAAATTTCCAAGCAAATTTGGCTTATCGGAAGGTAAAGAAGGCCACAGAGAGTAATATCAATCGATATGCCAGCCAAGTCCAGTATAAGTAGGCAAAGACAAATGATATCCATACCACTTTTCTGAGGAAACACTATTTAAAGAGACTCTTTTTACAGGAAACTAATTATTTACTTTTGATCTTAAGTAAAAACAAAAACGGTTTATATGTTTTAAATATATTCATAATAAAGCGACGCAAAGCGAAGCAAGGAAGCGACACACGGTTTCAAATTAAAACTATGACACCTCTATGAAGTTATAAAGGTCACTAGCCGTCATTATCTACACTTTTATTACATTTACTCCCCTTTTACGAGTTTCGCTACGCGCCCCCTGTTTTGTATAAAGTTTCAGAATATCGTGATTCAATTAGAGTCGACTATACTGCCTAATGGACGGTATTGTCAAGCGACTTTAAAATAAGTTCAACAGAATTGTTATTGTATTTCACTATATAAAAGTATGCAATTCAATGCACACAATAGCGGTAACTCACTGATACCTGTGTCATGTAGAACATTCGTAGAATTTTGAACAGTCACGATACATAAAGGACCGTACATGATGAACCGGTGAAGGTGAAAAATAATTGCATCTAAGAAAAAATTTGCCTCTTGAGGTAAAAGTTGTTTTCTCTGACAAACATGTATGGTAAATGAAACCAAATATCCAATTAGTAGTACGAGACTATCCCGCCCTCACACCCACCACTGCAACTCCTGTAAGCCAGGATCAGCAGTGGCACGCATTTTATGACACCGAGCGGTGAAGCTCGGCGAGTCTCAGGGAACACTAATTAGTCTTAACCCGCAACGAAGTTAATCAAACAGAAGAATAGGGAGGAGTTAGAAATATATTTTCCACTTCCCTCCATAGCAAAGCGGGAGACAAAATAATGAACTAAAAAAAAGGTAATTTAACCTTAATTATTTAGAGTTTCACAACTGGAAAAGCCAGATGTAAAGCACCACGGATAAAATTAAAGGGGCCCTACTTGAGCTGTTAAACTTGATTCCAATAGTAGGTATGGCAAAAACGCCGGAAAGCACGGAAATCCAATCCAATTAGTAGTAGTAGTATGGTTACTCGGTATATTTTGTATAATTACTTCATCTTCTCCACCACGAACATGTGGTTAAAAATCCGCTAGCGATTCGTTCCAACCGCGTGCAGCTTTCCTAGGTGTTAAGAAAGAAATAAAACTCCTCTTCTTGGCAAGGACAGCTTAACGAGAAAATTTTTTACTTGCATTCAGTATTAATTTAAGAATAAAATATAACAGAATAAATAATAAGACTGCCTTGGTGGCGTAGTTGTACATATTACGGTATGACTGCAACGCTGGGGTTCGATTCCTGGGTCGGGTAAAGTGATATTGGGTTTTTAAATTCAGTATCTGCCCGGAGTCTGTATTTTTTGCCCGATATGGCGATAGTCTCGTCCCCTATCACATCGTTGGATGGAATACGCACAACGAGAAGTGGGTGCACTAGTTGCGTCTCTGCCTACCCCTTCGGGGATACAAGGCGTGACTGTATGTGTATGTGTGTGAAAATAAATAATATTATATTCTGTGTTTGCTTCACATCCATTCTAATAGTATGTAGTTACTTATATATAGGTGTTTCATTTCGCTAGAAGCTTATCGGGAGCAGTGTTTCAACCCGTAATATGTAATAGTTCTCAACGGCCCCACGATTAGATTAAGCCATGCGGCGCCGAGTGTTCTCAACTGCAACAGCAGAATGCTCATTTACAAATCATTTCCAATGCAAATTAGAACAAAAAACAAACGAAATAACTTTTTGGAAAGAATACCGACCAGTAACTCTGAAACAAGAAACTTTCCTGATTCATGAAATTATTTACAGCTGAGTACCTACTGCCACTTAACTAAAATTTAGGCCTTGTTTTTTTTTTATATACACATCGCGTGTAAAGGCTTCTTCACACGAAATTTGTACCTACATGTGGTGTCGAGGGGGGTCGTGCCATACTGTGCCAGGCCCATCGTACGCCACGATAAAGGTCTCAACTATGACACGGAGCGCCGAGCGTCAAAACTAGTAAAACTTTACGACGTCGACCTGCCGTCTAGACTGTCTCGTTGTGTCTCACAACAGTGCCAAAAATCAGTTTCAAAACGAATTCGGTAAAGCGGTCGAACGCCTCGTCGCAACAGTGGTAAGTACAAAAATATCTAGACATCTCATTTACTCCCAAAAATAAAATATAATTTTGATTGAAGAACTATCAAACGAACTATCAAACAAACTATCGAACTATCACTATCACACAAATATTAAACACAAAACATTTCCTGTTTCGTGATTCAAAAAATCTAAGTAGTTTACGTAAAACAATCGCAACATAATAACGGTCATTATATTCCCATTTACTAGAAAGTGTACTTCAACTGTAGCACTTGTTCGTGTACTACTACAAGTTTCCGATGATAAAGTACTTTTTATAAACACATACAAAACAAAAGAAACAAACTTCAAATAAATCAACTATGTTTTAATATCGCGTACGCACAAACTAAAATAACACAAATATCGACGCTTTCCAATGTTTTTCAATCAAAAAGATTACCTTCGCGCGAATGTTTACAATACTTATAGAACTTTGAAGTTTTAGGCGAAGTGTAGGCGCATATAGTTAATTTGATGAAATGAATATATTATCATGTTGATAATAAACGTTAAAAAAATGTAGTTTGTGGCTTTTATATTATTTAACTGTGACAAAAAGTGGATAAAAAGCCGTTGGTAGGAAAAAGGACATAGACCTTTTAATAGATTTTTTTATCGACAGCTTCGCGCACCCGCATGTTCGCGCCAGATTGGAGAAGCACATGGGATCCAATCTGGTGCGCCTAACAGACAAGACTTATATGACCGAACTAGAAGAACGCATACGCGCAGTCAACGAAGAAAACCTAAATAAAAGGATCTCTTCGCGGGTCGTGAGTACAATGACACAATTTGCTAATAGATTTAGCCTTGTGCAACTAATGTAATATTTAAATGCATGACTTAAACTTCATTAAAACTCATCAACCCCATTATTTAGCACTCCATCTTCCTTTACTATGACTACTTACAGTGCTCATCATGTAATTTATTACATTTTAATGAGTGGTCTTTGAGTCTAAAATTTTTACTCGTATAGTGTTTACAGAGCATATTGCGATTACTATACCTAGTCGCAATCGTTTCGATATTATATAATGAAACAATATATTTCTATAATTTTACTGCTTTCGGGAACGATAAATTGTCTAAAAAATCACTTTTATGCGAATACTCCCATTTACAATCTTCACCTAAAAAATTTTAAGTTATAATTGCAGCCTTATATGGAGTCGTGAGGTCCATAGCCCTTTATGGCAGCCCCGTTTGGGCTGACTCCCTGGGCCGCCCCTGCGTCGCCCTTCTGCGCGCCCCGCAGAGAGCTTTAGCGCAGCGGGCGGTCAGGGCGTACCGCACGGTCTCTTTCGAGGCGGCTTGCCTATTGGCCGGATTTCTGCCCTGGGACCTGGACGCCAAATCCCTTGCCGATGTATTCCATTGGCGGGAGGAGGCGTTCAGTCGCGGGGAGCGTCCGGCCCTGAAGGAGGTGGAGGCCAAGAGGGCCGCCTTACGGCGAGCCGCCGTGGAGGAGTGGCGTCTCAGGCTGGAGGCCCCGTCGTGGGGGCACCGGGTCGTAGAAGCAGTGCGTCCTGTCTTTGCCGAATGGCTGGACAGGCGCCACGGAGCGGCAACATACCGCCTGACGCAGGTGCTCACCGGGCATGGCTGCTTCGGTGAGTTCCTGTTTCGGGTGGTAGGTGTAGAGGAGTCGGCCGTGTGTCACTATTGTGACAACTGCCCAATGGACACGGCCCAACATACGTTGGAGTGTTGTCCAGCCTGGGATGAGGAGCGCAGCGCTCTCAGAACAGTCGTTGGAGAAGACCTCTCGCTGCCGGCCGTGGTCGCTTCCATGGACGGCGGCCGGGAGGCCTGGCAGGCGGTGGCCCACTTCTGCGAGGCGGTCCTCTCGCGGAAGGAGAGTGCCGAGAGGGATCGCCAGCGCAGTGGCGATCCCTCCCGCCGCCAGACGAGACGTAGGAGGCGTCGGGTGGACGAGTGACCGACGTCTCCCGCCCTGTGGATTGGGGGCGTTTGGAGAATTCCACCACGGTATCCCCTGCCTGTCGTAAAAGGCGACTAATAGGGGCCTCCGGGGGTCACGGGTGGGCGGGACGTGCCGCCCACCCATTAGTCTAGCCAACTTCTGTGACCCCCGTGATGGACATGTCCGAGGCAGCGTGTCTCACGCTGCCTCGGACACTAAAAGGCGGACACAGTACGGTGTTTCGGGGGCTTCTGAGCCCCAGCAACAGGAAAAGGACCGCAACAGCGGTACGTGCAGGGGCGGTTGCGGACGACAACTTAGACGTGAGTCGGAGGAAGCCCGCAGCCGTCCCTAATGCGCCGAAGATGGCCTTTAAAAAAAAAAATAAAAAAAAAAAAAAAAAAAAAAAGCCTTATATTTAACTTTATAACATACAGTAATTTATATATTCTTCGACAGCTCGATGAGATGGAAAGACTGAAGCGACTCATTTTAGTGGGAAAAACACCTCTAAAGGAGTGTCCACCTGAATTGTTCAACCATCCAGTCTTTGTCTTCTGGCGAATGGTCAATAGAGAGGTCGCAAAAGCGTCCAAGAAACGAGCTGATGCATACTACAGGAAACTCAAGGCATCACAGAAGTTTGACCAGGTTCGTACAGTTTAAATTAATTTAATATTTGTTGCTAGTTGTATATCGTTCAAGACGGTATACAAGAACCCTTCGAGGTAAGTGCCACCACTGTACTTTATTTCTGCCAAATAGCAAGAAAGTATGTGCACTGTTCAGTTGTGACTTGGTGTGATTGGTAAGATTGAAGACTAATCATAGTGTAATCCTTCTCGGTCACAGTTAGCAATTTTTAAGCAATGTCTGCTAAGTGATTGGTTGATGTGGATGTTGAAGAGTAATAATAATTTTCAATATTTCCAGTCCTTTGATGAAGAGGCGGAGGCTGAAGAAGAACAGCAGATGGGAGAACAGCTGACCGCTAACCAACTATTCGCTAAATGCCGCGCGGAGCTAGACGAGCAACAACAAATTGACATCGAAAAAGGCGTCCGATTCACAGACGAACAATTCGCTTTACTCAAATATGAGACTAATGACGTGAAAACGTTGAAAAACCTCACGGTAAATATCAATCTTCAATTCGTTAAAATAAATAGTAGCACTTTGCAAGTCTAGACAGAAAGCAGACACAAATCTTTTTGGAAATCAATAATAATTAAATAGAAATACGAAACGTAAGATCTCGAAATACCATTTGCTTTTTTATTAACTTTAAGGAGTAAATAGTAGCTAAACATTAATCTTCACAGGAATAAGATTTGTACATGTATAATTATGTTCATACGTGAAGATATTTTTATTACGTCTTTTAATGACATTTCGCGGAGGAGTGCAAAAAAATAAAATGTATGAATTGCAATCGGGAATTTCGACCAGTAGTTCATATTTTTATTTAATTACTAGCGACACGTCCCAGCTTCGCTCCGGCAGCAGAACGTAATATGCTTTCGTTTTTTTCTGCAATATGATCTGTTTTAGCGCGCTTCATTTTCTGGGATAAAAGTCCCGCTATATACTTTCCCGGGATAAAAAGCAGCCTTTGTCCTTCCCTGCGTCTCAAACCAGCTCCATACTTACTTTCTCGAGGTTCACTCGTGAAGAAAGATTTTCCGAAAACAATTCCGGTTTGTTTTTCCGGGATAAAAAATAGCCTATGTCATTCTCTGTGTCTGAAACTATCTATGTACACATTTATTTTCTCGAGGTTCCGCTTGCTAAAAACGGATTTCCGGTTTCCGGAAAAGAATCCGGAAATAATCCTTTTCTGGGTCCCGAACTATCTCCATACTTATTTTCTCTCGGTTGCAATACCAGAAAACGATTTTCCGGTATAAAGAACCCAGTTTATATTTTTTCAGGATAAGAAGTAGCCTATATCATTCCCTGGGTTGCAACTAAGTCCTTCCCGGGATTCCAAACTATGTCCATACAAAATATGGTAGTTGACTACTTTTTTTAATACATTTATCAAAAATGTGTGTCATCCAAAATCTAAAGGTGCTCCCAGACAGCAGTTATAAAACATTGTGTAGCACGATAACGTTTTATAACAGCGTGTAACATTTTGCTACAATATGTTAAGAATTTTATATGTTATAAGCGCTCCCACACTGGTTCAACTCGTTATAACATCGTATAACATTCTTTGTATAAAATTTTGTTAAATGAAGTTGTATAACATCACTTGAAATGTATAACTTGTGTTACAATTTGTTAAAAAAAGTGATACTACAAATTATTACACCACATTCTCTAACGTTATATAACTGCTGTGTGGGAGCACCTTTACGGTAAGGATGGGGTAATTGTCAAATAACAGTAAAATTACACTGTGACGTTGACGAGATTGCCGGCTATAACGCTGCGTACGCGCGAAAGAGATAGCGCGATATCCCCTCCACATTCCCGCTTTTGCTCACAACAATATTTCAAATATGAATAACTGCTTTATTTTTCAATCAATTTTGATGCTGATTTCACAGAAGAAATTCTTTGTCGTATTATTAGGTATTAACATTTTTAGAATACCAAACTAAATTAAATGTCATCTACCAACTCCATTAAGTTTACTTATCTGTCGTGTGACAACATAAACGCCATTGTCTTCTCTATATAAAACACTCAACGGCCGAAACAAACGCCACAACAACATTTCAACTTTCGGAATGAACTTCATAAGAACAATAACATTTCATGATATCTCCTTAAAGTAGCATCACCTACCTTGAGCCCATCCTTCTGCGTATTACCAGTGCACAAATTAACTAAGTGATTACTTTGAATCAAAAACTAGTATGATCCAGTTGAATTCTACAGATAACTATGTCATTAGGTCCGGTTAGCACTATTATCACCTTTCTTGAACCAACAATACGAACCGTTAGATGAACATTAATGTAGCAACAGACATGGCTCGTGTCAAACTAGATTTATCCAGACCGATACTAGCTTTGTATGACCCAAAGTGCATTTGTGATAACACGAATTAAGGTACTTTAGACTCGTGCATGTCACAAGTCGTCCGGAATATGTCGGTAATTGTTGAATAGATTAGTTACTGTGACAGACAGCGTTGGTCTCAGCTTCATCCGCGCAAAATATTTTTCCGGGACTAAATGTACAACGCTAATTATGCTAATCAATGACATGCTCCATTTATGCGGCAAATTTCATTGTAAATTTAAAATGTTATATTTTTCGTAGCTGTAAAATCATTATTTTGACAAAAAAATATGTTTGGATACCTCCGCGAAGAGAAGTAATAGAAGTTTTAATATGTCACTGCTATAATTAAGAAATACACTCCAATTCTTATGATAATGTAAGTGTATAGCGTGCGTTATTCCGAGCGCCGTTTCTCGGTCTACTCTTAATTCTTATACGAAATTAGGCAAAGTTCACATTAAAAATAGTCACGTCATTAGTCTTCAACCGGCTACACCTAGTTTCGAAGTAGACGTTAATCACGCTAGTTTGTATAGTAAATAGACGATGCTCCACTCATTCTAACCTCTTAACTCTCAAGTCTTATCTGAAGTGTGTATAGCTTAAAATTAATAATGATGCTCGTCAAATCTAGTGCAGTTAGCTACACGTGTTAGATTCTATGATTATAGGTACTCGTAAAACCCAAAATAATACATTCTGTTATAACCTTCAAAGACCTTATCAGAAAAAATGTCATCTAAATGGTTTTCGTAACTTGAATTGCCCCATGCCATTATAATACACTAACCCCATAAAGCTACATCGCAAAGAGCGCAACGCTCTATGCGACTTTGACAACCTTTGAACATACTACCTAGTCATAAAGGTCATCGTTCTCATATAGGCCTTTGAACACGCTAATTTTATTTTCAGCTGCAATCAAAACTACATATAAAAATACATTCAAATATCACAAATAAATTTGTAAAGGTTTAAAAATTCATGGGCTACAAATGTTATGTAGAGCCAAAATATTGTAAATCATTCAGAACGCTCTTATTGCTATTTAGATTCTGAAATAGATTTAAGTGATATTTAGAAGGAATAAAATCAATTAGATTACTATTTTACACGTAGGTATTATATACTAGCCCATATAACGCTGAACAAAAGTGTTACTAAAAAACCATAAATGACTCTACGTACTTTATTTTAACTAAAATTTCACACGTCTTCATTTTTCAGACGGTGGAAGAACTTTATGCCTTGGCTGACAAGATCATAGGAACGAAACGTATATGATTTATTTATAATTTTTTCAAACATTTGCAAGTACCTACAAATACGTAAAAGTGTAATTTCTTTTGGTAGTTAAGAATGCCTTCTGTGTGTCCATTTACATCGCATATGTATACTTTAAAGAAAAACATCGTATAGTACCTTAAAGTAGTGAAAGTAAGTAACAATGTGTTTTATATTGTGTAATAAATGTTAAATATTAACTTTTTGTATTATTTGCAGCCAATAACTTTCTGAGCTATATTATTAACTACTTTCTGCTGAAAAACCTTTCCGGACTAAGAGTTCCAAAAAGTCTATATACAGTATATACGCAAAAAAAGTAACGAATGATGTAGATCCATAGATTATAGAAGTAAGTGTAGATCCCTGCGATAAGTTCTAATAAACATCAAAATATCTTGATGACCTTATTAGTAAGTACAAGTATTATTTCAAAATTCGGTGTTATTTCGTCTTGTGGTATTTTATGTTGTTGGGTATATCCAAGAAGGGAGTATCTGAATAGTTTCCATTACCTATATAATAAGATACACTGTTGACTCTGTCTCTTGATGTCGTAATCTTTGAGTTTACGAGTCTAGTGTGTAATAGAAGTGTGCACTCGGACACTTGTTTTCAGCAATTTCTCCGTAAAGTGATTACAGTCTGATAAATAAATTTACGTTTATTGCTTTTTCCTGGTACTCTTCAGGGTTTATCGAAATAGTAGCGTGCACGGATTTTTTACATGTTTATCCATCTATTAAGGTATTTGTTTGGACCGAATTTATGTTTTTTTTTTTTTTTTTTTTTTTTTCATTTATTGTTTAAAGTGTTTACATTACAAAGTTTACATTAACAACATCACTTAAACCTAGACTGGTTTGTATGTGATGTACAAATCACATAACCGACCTTTTACGTTTTTACAATAGGTATAGTCTGAATATAATTAATGTTAAGCATAATATTATAAGTCCCTTCAAAAGGTTGACAAATTATTTTCTGAGTAACTTTACGTATAATCTATGTATAATTTGCATATATTGAATTTAAGAGTGTTGTAAGTTGTCTAGAAAATGTTGTTTTAGTTTGTGTTTTAGGTTGTGTTTAGTTAAAGAGTCTTTCAATGCTTTTGGTAGGTCGTTTATCATTTTGGGAATTAAATATTTTTTTGTTCGTTTGCCATAGAAATTGTTATATCGCGGAACCGGGAGATCGTTTGCAGTCAAAGATCGGGTCTTGATACTACGGTGTGCTTGGTTTTGAGTCGTATGTGTACTGTCAAAAAAGTTTTCAATCAACATTAAGTAGCGTATTTTTTCCGATATAGGTAGAACACCACAATGTTTGAATAGTAGGTTATCTTGATTATGGTATAATTTTCTTATTTTTTCTGGAACAATAGTTCTCAATATTCTTGTTTGTAGGGCTTGTATGTTCTGTATATAGGTTTTAAAAGTCCTTCCATAGCTACTTAAACCATATGATATTATAGATTCTGCCATAGCTTTGTAGAGTAATAATAGCGTTTTGTATGGGATTTTACTTTTTAGTATATGCAGTTTTGCTAAGAAGGCTCGTAGCTTAACACAGACGTTGTTTATATGTACGTTGTTTAGGATAGTAATAATGCTCATATGGGCAGTAGCCTCGACGCGAAATAAGCTCTGTGAAACGTTGGTGCAGTGGTTAGTAATTGATCTTATGCCTACCCATTAGGGACTATAGGCATAAGCTTATGTTGTACTGTTCTAAGACTGTTGGTAAACAATAAATATACAATCAAACAATTTAAATAGAAATAATGACTGTTTATTGACAAATGTATTCAATAGAAATAATTTATACATACGCTGACGCCTACTATCCCCGTGGAGGAAGACGGAGGTGCAACTATAAATTCAATAATTGAACTGTCATATAAAACATATCTCTTTTTAACTACAATATTTAAATATGTCTTATTACGCTTTGGTTTTAATATTCCAGAACTTTCAATTAGTAAGCAAGCATTTAAACGAAATCTTGATATTCAACATAATTCAACCGACCAAACAAACAAAGTATACATCCTGGTACTTAAAATAGGTATAAACATTCATCGATAATACACTTTTAATCATAATATAACTTGGTCCATTAGGCGCCTTATCAATGAACACCTTTGATGAGTGATCAACTTAACTGACAAAGTAGTGATTATAAAACATACATTCATAAGGTTAATTGGTAAAAGGTAGATTAATACTATCACAATGTATCAGTCAGGTCGTTCGAATGCTACAAGCGACTTTTTGGCCGCCTCCGTAGCTGTGCGTAGATGAGACCGGCGGGCTTGTCGATTGGCTGGTAAATGTAATGACGGGGATCGCCCTTCGTCACGTTAGCGGGGAACTTCGACATGTCGATGTTCAAATAATGCTTGTTGGGCATCGTCATTTTGATCCAGTTTATCTTAACAAAAGGGAATACTTGTGATTAGATTAAAATAGAAGTTAATTATTGTTAAATAATGAACGGATTTATATTTAATGAAGTTTAAATATCATTTGCCTTACTTGCAATTTATCTAATGTATGTTCTTGAAAAATACTTACCTCAGGAACTTTTTCGAGTACGACCTTCTCGGCCTGATAGAGCGTGTGTTGTATAGAGGGGGAGTACACCCCGGTCTCCGGGGGGCCCGCGAACTTGTCCAGGATCGCGTCCTTGACTGTCAGCCACGCGTCGTCGAAGTCTACTGTGCGCACGCTGTCGTATATCCATTCCGCCTCTACCACCGTACTAAACAAAAAATAGTTTGTTAGATAAACAAAACTTCAAAGGCCTACTTTATTTTTTCATCACTTTAGAAGCTTCTTATAAACTAATGTATTTAGAATTCGTATAGAGTAAGACAATTTTGGTTAACATACACGTAAATGAGAGATCTTTACCTGAATATTCTCTCAGCAGCGTCAGCCAGGGTTGTGTATTCATCCTGAACAAAATCCACAAATGCAGATTGTGTTGTTTTTAGAACGCGAAGATCGCTCAAGCCAGACTTTACCACGACCGCCTCTGTTTAAAAACCATGCTAATTTTAATATAATGAATACTAAATTTATTATTTATTGTTTCATTATAGAATCTAATGTTTAAGTTTGCGTCTATAGAATGAATAAAAAACTGAGTTTAATATGTTACCGTGACGGCATTGTGACACTTCAGACCATCTTCTCGCCGTGGGTGAGAAAATGAACGCGTGATTATGCGGCGTGCCAGCTTGTAGTCTCTCCCAAGGGTACTCCATCACGTGGCACTTCGCCTGCGTGATTTGCTTGTACATATAAAGAAAATGATTCACCACCACGGCTCCGAATTCCTCCGGCGTTTTCACTCCAAACTTCTTAGCTAATAAATATATTGTATTCTTTTGTGAGTCAGTCGCTACCACTTCTTTGTTGTCTCCTTTAACGTACGCCGTTTCAGACGCAAGTTTTAATTCCGTGTTAACTTCGAATTCTCTAATCCTGTGATATTCTCCATCGCGGTGGACATGGAGTAGCTTCACAGAGCTCTTCCCATAACCGTGATCACATAGTTCAAATCTTCCGCCTGAATCCTCAGCTGCAGTAAATGCCACTTTTAGTTTGGCTGGGATATTAACGTGAGGTACGGTAAAACCAGCGTTTGAAGGCTTTGCATAAATTCTGAAACATGTTGGAATATTAGTAACACGGATAAAAAATGTACATATGGCAGTCATTGTGTCCATTATTTACCTGTTAATGCTCGTCCACGGCATTGTATTCGTAATATAATTCACTTAATTTTAAGTGTGTGCAGGAAAGAACGTCGACGCATTAAGCAGAACGTTCGCAAACTACGATAAGGCTCACCAACCCTCTCTATTTAAGGGCGCCTCTGACCCACGTTATCAATGTCGAGCACGCGACAACTGTTAAGTCTATAAATTAGTGTAATAAGTACATAACACATATTATGTGCATATCCAATGTGATTACGTTTTCAATGTATTAGGACAAGCAATAAAATATTATACTATATGTTTAATTTGGTGTACATACGTCTTAATATCATCACTCCATATTATTGAGATGAGAGTTAATTTTCACCTTTTTTTCTTCTAAGGATAATGACAACCGTAATTTTGATGTAAAACAACTGTACGGATGTCTTCGCGATAAAATTGTTTAATTTTCAATATCTGTCTTTTTCTTAATTCATTTCAATGTCGAACATTCGCGTAAATATAAGAAATCACTATACCGTAATCTTTTTTCAATCTATTTAAATCATTACTGATTACATACGTGGAGATATCTAATTTCCATCATGTGAAACTGTATATAGAATACGCCACTGTATTCTAAGAACTGTTTCTGCTGAAGAATGTGTTCTCAATTCACATTCGCAACAAACGTTTCGCGAAGTGCAAAAATAGGTTACAAATATTTGAAGTCAATATCCTTAAGACTGCAGACGAGACGAACACTACTTTGTTGTAACTATACAAACAATCACAGAAACATTCTAATTTTAGGCACATCAGACATGACACACCTAAATATTATTCTGTTCGGACTTCAATTTTGCAATAACAGAGCATACTTTGTTTAAGCTTGCCATATTTTATGGTTTCTATGTTTAGTTTAGCACCGTTTTGGTCTGAGTATAGTTACCTATTCCCTACACAACTAGTAAGTTTTGGTAACCCCCATTCTGTTTCTTCTATGTGGAACGTAAATGTAATTTAAAAAGATTATCGTATACATACTTCAAATGTCAAATACGAGTTCAATAACATTTCAAATGACCCTTTCATAACGTTCTATAGCGAAGAGTGTTGAAAATAAACATTAGGTGTACTAAACGCAAAGTTGTCGGTATTCCCAAAATAACATAATAAATATTGAATGTGAAAGCATCAAAATGTGAGTGGAACGAAAATTTTATGGTGCGATCATAATATTTTTTATGCTCGCCCTCTTTTCTGATCACTTTTCATAATACTAAACAATGTCTTTAGGAAGATTCAATCTTTACCCATATTGTATGTAACATGATAAATAACAAATCTTAAGTATTGCAAACATGTTCGTCAAATTTTTATCGGCATACTATGAAATGTACTAAGCTGCGTAATAATATTTATTTAGAGTGAGCAATAAACATTTCGAAGTTATTGTACATACAGCGCACGTCTGTTAGACGTAGTGTTAAACGTCAGCACGTAAAACTATAGCAATATGTACTGTAACTCGGACATACGAGTTTGCAACCTCGCATCAGTTGCCAAACAGCATCCGAGTGGGACTGTTCCGGCTGAGGCCGTTTGTGTTCAGTATCGGAAATCTCTGTTGCTCTAACACGTGTCGCTCAATATATTGTGCGGTGTGAAGACAGCAAACAACGCTGTTCGGAAAATAGTGGACAGTACGGCGGCTACGAGCAAACTCGCCGCGTGCCGGGCGGTAGGCGGGCGGATTGTGCGGCGAACGGGCGGGCGAGCGGGCGGGCGGCGCCGTAGTGATGTGACGCAGCCGCTCAGCTGATGGCGCGGTCGCCTCGTGAGCGTGACGCGTCGCCTGCCACGCATCGATACCGCGCATGTCTGTTACGAATATCTGCCGGGTAATGCCACCGTCCGCCCTTTAGTTAGCAACGTGTTTGCCGGTCGAGTGTGCACGCCTCGTGTTTACTGTGCGGTCCAGATGATGGTGCGACGCAGCGGACGATACACCGTCAATTGGCGAGGTTTCAGAGATTTGGCGTTCGGAAACAAACCACCCGATGAAGGTTAGTCTGATGCCGCTGAGATATTCAGTCATCAGTTCGATTAACTATCAATACTCCCGGTATAACCTCAAAGCCGATATTTGACGTGAAACGTTCTGGAAATCTTAAAAATGTTTTTGATTATTGAATATATCATAGTATAATATTTTAATGTAAATAAATAAACGAGTGAGCTACGAAGATAAATATTTTCTCACAATGTGGAATCGCTGTTAGGCAAATTCATAACAGAATAATATCAATATAAAACTTATAGCTTTTCAATAAATTTCAGTGATTTATTATCCCAACCATTTATAATTTCCTTCATAATACTCGACGCAATTACATCATTCGTTGTATTTGAGTGAATTACTCGTCTCTCAATAATATGCTACTGACGATTACATATATTAATATACAACGGATATTACAAATAAAATACCTACACAATATTTTTATGGTGCGGCGAAAATCGAACCCAACGAGCAACATTTCTCACCCGGCAACTTGACTTACGCATACTGAATATTCATACCTTATTAAAATACAATTATAGCATTAACTCTTAAATATTCATAATTATTAACATATAAATTACAAAAATAAATATTATTTAATTCTATACAAAATAACACTGCGTGAAATATATGCTAATAACCGTTTAATATGACTACGAGTTATAAGTTTCTTGCTACGAGTACTTTAATGCTAGATTGTTAGGAAAACTAAACTTCACGTTCACGTGATATATAACCTGACCTGGTTAGGTAAGTGTTGCATTTTTAATAGTTCTGCGGCAAGGTCCTTGCGGCTCTTCGTTTAGGTAAAAGACTTGTTTCATAATACATAATAAAACATTTCATTGAACCGAACTAGGTGGTCACAGACCGTGATTTGTCTTAATGATAAGATTAGCATTCTCTGATGAAATGAGATCCAGAAACGATGCATATCCTGAGATATAATTTAGGTTGAATAGGTATGATCCGTTTCACAATACTCTTAAACTAACAGAAAAAATCCGACAGGTCCATCATTAAATGTTACCTCGTTAATTGCTGGGCAAAGGTATTGCGTAATCATGAGATGCAATTCCTTTTTTATAAGTGACAAAAGTACAAGTCTGCCTGTCTCACGCCTTCCATTATTTGTCCCCATGTGCGACTCCGCTTATGACCAGCCTGTGTTCTGTCAAGTGAAATTACGCGTAATGTAAGTACACATATGTATAGATCGCCCATATCAAAGATCTAAATCACTTACTACGCCATCTCGGTCGGAATGATAAAATCTATAAACTTCGATGCCTGTGACGTTCCGAACTTCTCCTAGACAAAATCGTAGATGTACCTAATGATATTTTAAATGCAAAAGTATATGTATTATGTTATGCATTCACGGGTCAACCATTAAACGAGTTTCCAGTCAAATTTGCTATATATGTTAGAAGTTTAATGAAAAATCGAAATGCTATTTTGTAAGTACTCGTCACAAATCTTATTCCACGCGAGCAAGACTAGAGGTAAGGCTAGTTATATTTTAATTTCTAAATTATAATTTACTGCAAGTGTAGGACGCCCTCCGGCCAGGTGGGATGACGATCTGCAAAAGACTGCAGGCAGATGCTGGATGCGGCAAGCTGAAGACAGAGCGCTATGGCGCTCATTAGGGGAGGCCTATGTCCAGCAGTGGACTGATAAAGGCTGATGATGATGATGATGATGAATTTACTGCAAAATCTTGGACGCTGTTTCGACTATATGATACAAGTTTTCCGGAATAAAATTCCCTCATATTAGTTTTCTGGGATGAAAAGTAACTTTTGCTTTTTGTTCTGGTTCAAGCTTACAACGTACCAGATACAGTTCAGTGGACCAGCCGCATCACAGACAGGGCTGGGTTAATCTAAAGACAAATTAGGCAACTGCCTACGGCTCTGGCATCGGCCGTCGGGACTCTTCGTCACGAGAAAAAAAAGAGAAAATTATATTTAACGATTCGTATTTAACAAAACCGTTAGTCGATGGCAATATCTTATCTTTTACATTATATTTAATACGTTTTAGATCATGTTTTAAGTCATTAAAAAGACATACTATTTTTTTGCAGATGGTTAATTAGGTTGTGGTAGAAAACATATAATATGTTCTATATTCACCTCAAAATACCTAATATGAACAAATTACATCGGCGAAGTATTTAATAATAACCCTACTTCTCTTTATTTCAAATGTTTTTTACACTTTTATATATATAACAAAAACATAATACATATAAAATATAACCCAAGCCATCCGTGGTCAGGGATTCAAAGTGAGGAATCTCCTCACATTGCATGCTGTGTCCAGAAGTAGTACTTTCTGCATCTGGCATCTTGACCCAACAACCAATTGAGAGCCTCTGCAGGTGTCGAGACTCTTTGGTATCAACCCATGAGCAGAAACGACAATTGGAACATTAATTGTGGAGTCCACATCCCACATGTCAGTTACCTCGTGTGCCACATGTAAGTATTTAGACATTTTGTCCTTTTCGGCCTTAACAAGATTATCGCCATGCGGAATAGTGACGTCAACAAGTCACGTCGCCTGGCGCGCCAATCGATCTACTACTACAATATAAGGCTTATTGGCAACAATAGTCCTGTCGGTGATAATCGTGATCGATCCCAGTACAGCGCTGCATGATAATTTTCGAGAACTGGTTGAGGCACATACTGTTACCATCCTACTTCCTACTGTAATTAATAATGCCAAAGTTTTGTGATGTTTCTTAGAATTAAGCGTAAAAACCAAAAATCAATTTTTTTATGACATAGAGGGCAAATGAGCATAAATGGTTCACCTGATGGTAAGTAATCACCGCCGCCGATGAACATCTGCAATACCAGGGGGTACAGAGATGCGTACATTTCAAACAAATTTGGTACACAGATAAATTGAGTCCTAATTAAAAAATCTATGCTAATATTATAAAGAGGAAAGATTTGATTGTTGGTTTGCATAGAATAGGCTCCGAAACTTCAGGGCCGATTTGAAAAAATCTTTCACCAATATAAAGCTTCATTATAAGCAAGTAACATAGGCTACTTTTTATCCCGGGTAAATATAAAGCGGAACTTTTATCCCGAAAAACTCATTCACGTGGACAAAGCCGCGAGGAGAAGTCTTAATTAATATAGACAAACTATACAGTGACAAATTTCTTCCACGCGAACGACACTATGAGCAAAATTTACTTACTAATAAAAGGGTTATAGTAGAGTTCATCATACTTTGAATAAGTATTCCAAAATGAATCTTGGACCTTGGACTTTATGATATCCCAAATCGAAAAAACGTACGGCAAAGTTGGCGGCGCGGCCTCATACATTAACTGATATCTTAAATAATTTGAAAATTATGTAGTTATTTTTTGGGGATTGTTTTTACACGCTC
The DNA here is from genome assembly GCA_949316025.1 of Lapara coniferarum. Taxonomy (NCBI): domain Eukaryota; kingdom Metazoa; phylum Arthropoda; class Insecta; order Lepidoptera; family Sphingidae; genus Lapara; species Lapara coniferarum. The sequence goes on along the minus strand of OX438926.1, from coordinate 15,658,912 downwards.
CAATCTATTTATTTTTTATGAATTTGAATATTCTTTGAATGGTATGCAGCTACATTAACCCATAGATATTGCTCTAGGCTACTTTTCATTTTTCATCCAGGGATCCGATATCAACTCGGGTACAGCCGCGAGTAGAATCTAGTTATTTGTTAAACAATAAAGCCATTATTACTATATTAAAATTACTCATGTTAAGAAAGCCAGTACTTCGCCGTAACAAACGTGTAAGAACTTTCTCTATAAAAGCACCACCGCATCGTGCACTTTTTCGGGATAAAAGGTGCATACATATCTTTATTATTAATCTAGGGTTAAGTTTATTCTTTTATCAAAATTAAATCCATTGAAACATCTTCACAAGCTTTAACATTACTTAAAAAGATAAATTGCACAAATAATAATACATGGTAGTCCAGTCTCTACATAGTATGTAGAGCTTTCTTTATCGAGTATAATATTTAAACCATTATCCTGTTTCTGTGTTATAATTTAGTTTTAAGTCCAATTAAATAAAGGTAAAAAACCAGCGTCGAGTGAGTAATATGCAGAAGGGATGCTCAACCTAATGTCAGCACTTCGTAATCTAGGGTCACCAATCTACCGTAAAATCTTTACTCGACTTGTAAACAACTACTTTAGCCTCTACAAAGTTCGTAGTACGAACAAGACGGCGTCGTACAACCTTGCGAAATATGACGGCTTTTAAAATTATAATTTATCCAACACATTAATAATTAGGTATAAAATACAAAATTGGATGTAACAGATTAAAGGACATGTCCAAAAACGGGCCTTAAAATCTAATCAAGACACTTTATGTATATTCAAAAAAATCAGGTGCGTTGGGGTGGTGCTTTGTCGGACGAGTACAAGCTGGAATGTGGTGTTAGGCAAGGTGGGTTAAGTTCGCCTATTTTGTTTAACTTGTATATTAATGAGTTGGTTAAGAGACTCAGTCGAATGCATGTAGGTTGTTACATTGATGGCACCTCTTTCAACAACATAAGCTATGCCGACGACATAGTGCTGCTGACCCCTTCAGTCAATGGATTAAGGGTGCTTTTATCTATTTGTGAGACGTATGCAAAGGTACATGGTTTAAAATATAACTCTAAAAAGAGTGAGCTCTTAGTTTTCAAAGCAGGTAGTTACACGCCTACCTATGTGCCTCCGGTTCGGCTTGATGGGGTTGCTTTGAGACAGGTTGAAAGTTTCAGGTACCTTGGTCACATTGTGACCAGTGACCTTCAAGATGACGAGGATATTGAAAGGGAGCGTAGGGCGCTGGCAGTACGTAGTAATATGCTCGTCCGTAGGTTTGCTCGATGTACGAACGCAGTAAAGGTGACGCTTTTTAAAGCCTATTGCCAATCCTTCTACTCGAGTAGCCTATGGGTGAGTTATACGAAACGGGCTTACAGAGCTCTGCGCACTCAATATAATAATGCGTTTAGGGTGTTGTTGCGTCTGCCGTGGCGATGCAGTGCGTCTCGTATGTTTGCAGAAGCGCGGACGGATGGTTTTCTAGCCATAATTCGCAAAAATCTTCTTCCATGCTGCAGCGCCTAAGAAACAGTAGTAACGGCATGTTAAGCGTGATCGCTGAGCGGTTTGACTGTCCCTTCCAAAATTATTGGATGAAAGTAGTTCTGGGAAATGTAATAATATAATAAATGTAGTAGCTATAAGTAATTGATTGTAATTGATTGTGATTTTAATTTATATGGATTATGTGATCTGAATTAAAATAAATAATAATAATAATAATATTTAGATAGAACTCCTAAAAACTAGCTTTCTACAATAAATCGTTTAATTTTAAAGACCTCCGATTTTAAGAATTAAGTAATTTTATTTTTGCTTAAAAACTACACGTTAATATGGACGTTTTAAAAAAGTTAGGAATGGAGGGACTAAAAATATTTTTTTATGAATCTAAGTTCCATATTTTGCCCCTTTAATGTCCCCAAAGTTTGAGCCTGGTTAGATTTTGAGGCCCAGCACCCATAGGAGTATTACTTCTTATAGGAGTATTAACCCCTTCTATCTAGACACGCGGCAGCGTGTCAAGCCAAGTTCAAGCAAAGGAACTGGCTAACCAGCGCCGATTAGAATAACGCTATTTATTTAAACTACCGGAAAAATAATATTAGTAGAATTAGTTACGGGAAATAAATAAACACGCACTCTACCCGGCTCTACCATTTCATGTCAAAGCTATTCTATAATATTTTACATTATTATAAATATGAAACTGTCACATTATTTTTACAATACTAATGTAATTTTCCAACAAATAATTTATGGTATCTTATTACACTTAGGTACTTCACATTAATTCTAGTTTTTGAGATATTGAGATTAAAAGTACTCGGTTACTTTTATCCACTCAGATTCACAAAAAATCCACGTGGCAAAGTAAGCACGTAATAAGCTTGCAGGAATATACAAATAAGTATTATTTTTTCTTTGAACCTGGCTACCGTTGGTACAGAAACGAACGGCCGCAGGTTCAATCATCGTACTAAGATAAATAGCTTCCAAAATCTTCATTCCTGGTCTGAGTATTGTTGCACTATAATTCTAGTTCCCATATCATAGTTGGCACCCATGGCACAAAACTTACTTTTTTGCTCCCGCCCGGATCCCCACGTCGGTTAAGGCCGTAACCGGTAGGGTGGGGGTCAGCGCTAATTTGCAACTGCTAGTTATTCATTTCTTCTTTATTAATTTACACACGTTCACGTCATATTGACCGGCGACGACTCATTCGGTGCATTCATGATAAATCACTTATAATTAGAATAAGTAAATGAACAAAGTTTAATGTTTAGACTTAAACAACAAAAAAACAACAAAGAATGTCATTGCAGACTACTACGCCGAAACCAACGGTGATAACTGTATATTTTCGCTCTTTTGTTTCGCCCGAGCGCGAAACATCCAAATCCTATTATTCAGGTTTATGAAATAGTGACTATCGTAAGAGACTAACCATAACTTGACAACGTCTCAGCTGATGTCGCACTTCAGAGCGCAATTGAGTTGCATCCTAGATTAGTATCTTACGTATCTACGAAATTTAAATGTGAATAGTAGGTATCTAAGTATACCTAGTTACTTAGATACCTACTATTCAAAATTAAATTTTGTTCGACCTAAGTTTGATTGACTAACAGTAACAACAATTTAACATTATTTGAGGTTTTTGAAGACCAAGTCGAAGCTTTAAAAAATGTATGGAAACCTTTTTTATTATGTTTTCATTTCTGAAAGAAACGATTTTGTATGGCGGTACGTGTATGTTGAAATGCCCTTCTTTAAACTAAAACAAGTCCGCGACGTGCCGCAGACCGCAGCCGTAGGCAGCATTTAGGCCTGCAGTTGCAGTCAACTGCATTGTTACCTTTTATTTGTTTTTTCGCGGAGAAAGTGCATTACCACTACCGCCCAGCCTTCGTGGTGTGTGACTGAGCGGTTAAGTTGGGTTCACCGTGCCTTATGACCCGGTGTTGAGCCGCCCGGAGAGATGAAAAACGTCGGGTGACCGCCGCGCCGGGCCTAGTTCCTAAAACCAATGTATATAATATTCTTTGCCTAAAAATATATACACGCGTGGCATGCCAACTAAAACTCCGCGGTGGCCATTTTGGGCCCATTAGGGACGGCTGCGGGCTTCCTCCGACGGAAGTGTCTAAACATTACTTAGGTTCGGACAATTTTTACTCTACCATACTCTTTCTTAGTAGGTACATAGTCTATACTGTAATATACTGACGGTTCAGTAGGGCTAGGACGTGAAAAAAAAAACACGATGCGTCTCCGCTTCGTTTTATTGTGATTGGTTGATTGATTGCCTAGGTGTTTAAATAAAACATGTCTTATTCGTTCGGAGTCATTTATTACAATGCCAACAAACTTATTAATACAAAATCAATACTTAATCTAATTGCGTAGCACCTAATTATAAGTTGCAATCGATGCAATCCATAATATCGGATTACATTACAATACTAAAATAAAATAAAAAGAAATTCCCAAAATAAAATATTCTCAAGTGGCAAAACCCACGGGCGTAGCTACAGCTTTCACATGGGAGGATCCTATGATATAAAAAATTTGTGGCGTGGGTTCTTGCCTTGCATGACATGCACATGTTTTGTAGCATTTTAGAAGCTAAGGGGGGTCCGGATCCCCAAAATGTCAGCGGTCAGAGGCGTAGCGTGGTTTATTGTAAGCTAAGGGGTGTCCGGACCCCTGATTCCCCCCCCCCCCCATATACGCCCATGGCAATAGCCCAGTTAAGAGTGGGACGGACTGAGACGAATTTCTGCAAATTCAAAACTCAAGCCACACACCTCTGACTCTTCCAGATTCATATTTAGGTTTTTTTTCTATATATTCTTCAACGTTGAAGGAAAACATCGTGCGAAAATTTGCATTCCTGAGAAATTCTCTACTTGTGTAAAGTCTGCCAACCTGTACTAGGCAAGCGTGGTGCACTAAATCCTAAACCCAATTACTTTTCAGAAAAAGAAGAAGAAAAGCCTGAACAAGATCTAGCAAATCATGAAGTAATATTTCTGAGAAGTATTGTCGAAAGCCCAGACTTTGCAAGAAAATATGAAGTAAGTACCCACCGTCAAAAAATAAATAAGAGAGCTTTGTAATTCTGATAAAGTTACTATAGAGAGGTGCCTACAATATTTTAAGTTTCAATAATCAACTTCATAAGGAATTTGTATTCAATATAACCAAATTTAATATTTACCAACTGTTTAGTGTTACAATTTGTCACTCTTATTGCTTAGAATAACATCTTATTGCTATTCATTAAATCCAGTTTATGTAGGTAAATATGTACAAAGTACGTAAAACAGTGCTCGTATTTTTAAACTGCCTCGGTGGCGTAGTTGTATTATGGTACGACTGCAATGCTGAGGTTTCGGGTTCGATCCCCGGGTCGAGCAAAGTGATATTGAGTTTTTCTATTCAGTATCAGCTCGGAGTCTGAAATTTGTGCCCGATATGGCGATAGGTTCGCCCCTTAAAGGAATAACTATCATATTATACCTATAGTGTATTATCTATGGAAATAACGGCGAAAAGTGGGTGCAGCAGTTGCGCCTAGGGTAAATCATAATATTTAACATTAGCAACACTATGAATACTATGATATGTAGATATATTATAAACTTCTTGTATGATATGTAAGAGTTTTGGCGGGAACTTGGTAGTGTCATGAGGTGCTCTTGTTTTAATTCATTATTTTGGTGATACTTAGTGTTATGTTGCATAATTATGGTGGTATATTATCCAATATAGTTCTATTAAAGGGCTCAAATGAAGTGAATTGAAATAACTGTGCTAATCAAGTGTTTTCTTTGTTGCCGCCAAAACTCCTCGATAAAGTCTTGGTAAGGTAGCCACTGCTTTACTTCGACATAGTAGTTAGGAGCTAGGACTGAGGATAAAAATGTATGAAAGACGGGCTCAATGGACTAGTCTCCAGAGCCGTAATATCTAAATAAAAAAAAATATGATATGTACACATTGCGTTCGGAAATCGATTAAAGGTACAAAGAACTGATACAAAGAACTGTTGAATTATTTATTTGCAAAATGATTTTGAAAAGAAAGATTTTGTTAAAACTGTTTCATTAATAAAATGTAAAATTGTTCTATATGGTATTAAAGTTAAAATCAAAGTTATTAAAGTTAAACACTCAATAACGAAATACTGTACCTGTCAAAGAAAATCGAGCAGGAAGCATACCCTTAGGTACTTTGTGAAAGCGAAGTGCTAACCAGTGCTGCCAACTTAGGTCTTTTTACGTAGATCTACGTATTTTTCGCCATCCTTGAAAACCAACGAACTTTAGTCCTAAAATCAAGATATTTTCCATTAAATATCAAAATGGACATATTACCTATTCTTCAACGAAATAAAATTATAAACGTTCTGTTTGATCTCAACATGCAAAAAAAAACATCTTAACATGCGCTCACTTCACCACACCATACGTCACGTCTGACGTCATTAATTTTAAATTTAAACAAAATCCCCATAGCGCAGAGCTGTAATCACTGAACACTATAGAGAGCACAATATAGATTACTGAAAGGACACTATTTGGCTGCGTCTGTAAAATGAAACGTGTCGTCTAGTTCTTTTTTTGTTATGAAACTTGCAGGGCTCATATTTCAAAAATAAGAAAAGGCGAAAGGTCTGCAATGTTTCCTATATTGGCCCAATTTTTACATATTTTATCAACATTGCCACACAGTAGTGCAAAATATGAAATCATCAGAAACAGGCTTTCTAATGAATTACGAAAATTGATTAAATATAACCGCGAGCCCTCGTAGGACCAAGTTAAATATTTTATAAATGGTTAAATTCAATTTTTTTTATAAATATCAATAAATTAGATGTTAAAGCACTTGTTTCATATTATATTATCTTTATTGCATATAGAAAAAAAAGTACGTAGATCTACGAACTTTTCTAATACTGTAGAATGGTTTACGTTTTTTTCAAAATACGAGCTGGCAATACTAGTGTGAACTACGAAGTACGAAGCCAGTTGTGTGGGTGTGTACATTGTTATTTTAAAAGAAATAATTCAATAAATATCAGTAATTGGGTAGCAATCGTTGAACATATGGCATTAAAACTATTAGCGGAAATTATTTATTTATAATGAAATGCATTTATGAGTAATTATAATTTTTTTCATTGATAATATTGTCAAAATATGTGCCACGCCTATTGATCACTCATTTACGTGTTTTGCTTTTGAGTTTTAACGAAAGTGGTGATCAGTGTTATTACAGGATGAGTGTGTGATTACAGTCCATCGATTTGGAAGAGGAGTTGGTCGTAAAACCTGTGTCGCTGGGCAATGTAAACATAATACGATTGCTCAGTGAGTATCGTGGCAACAACATACGAACTATTGAACAGGCCGAATTAGCTATTATAATCTCCAGGGCTCATTTTAAGGTAGATATACACTTAAATACTGGTACATATACGTGTTTGGACTTGTTACAGAATTGAGTAATATAACATTTTGTACTAAACACCAATTGCCATATAACTTTTATCTATTGTGCATGTATAATAAAGAAACCGTTGAACCATTTTTTAAACATGTAAAAATAAATTTAACTTATTTATTACATTTGTGTGCTAATGAAACTGGAGTTAACAAAGATTCTTTTAATTACTTGTATCACCATATTTTTAGGCTTTGATAGATGCTCACGACCAAATAGGTGCGATTTGGTTAGAGCGTGGGTCTGGTATTGAGGAACCTGAAGTTGAACAAACAAAAGACATAGCTGAGGCTGTGACTCCTGAGGAGAACGGAGACATGCCTGTAGAAACGGTCAAAGTGGTGGGCCTTAGGAAAGTCCCTGGCCAGCCATTAGGTTTAACTGTAAGTGATAGTAATTATATTTTATATTTATGCCTGTTACTGCTTTTTGTTGCAAAGTTAGGAGTTACACTGAGGAAATTCAATAAATAATAACTTAATGTATTACCTTAACATTAATGAATGCCAAAGTAGCAAGACTAGATAACATTGTGCAAATATAGTTTATACAATGTTAAAGCATCAAAATTAAATTTATTAGTTTATAGTTAAAACATTCTAACTATATTGTTAAGCTATGTATAAACTACTAATTGGTCCCCTTTTTTACATAATCAAAAACAAAAAGATAGAACTTAAATTAGGTAAATATAAAAACAGTTCAAAAGTTACATATCAATTAAAATTATACATGACTAGCTTTTGCCTGCGACTCCACTTGTGTTAAAAAGTTTTTCCGGGATAAAAGTCCCACTTTTTATTTTCCTGCGATAAAATGTAGCCTATGTGCTAATCCAGGACATCATCTACCCGTGTACAAAATTAAATTGAAATCCAGTCAGTAGTTTTTGTGTGAAAGAGTATCAAACATCCATACATACTTACAAACTTTCGCCTTTATAATATTATTAGTGGGATTTATAGCTAATTCTTATTTTAGGTAACCACTGATGAACATGGACAGTTGATTGTGGCAAGAATATTGGCAGGCAGTGCTGCAGCCAAGCAAGCTTTAGTTTCAGTTGGAGATGTGTTGTTAGAAGTGGATGGGGTACACATTGAATCAGAAGAACAACTTAAGGAAGCCGTTTCAAAGCCTAATGACCGGGTAACACTGAAAGTAGGACCAAACCTTAAAGAAAAAAGCACACAATTAATAAATAAATTGAGTGTAAGTATATAAACATGTTTATTACCATTAATCATGATGCATATAATTTTTTTTATGGTTTTAGAAATGATTATACTTAAATTATATGGTAAAATAATCATTGTTGTTGAAGAAAGCAACAAGGGTATTTATGAAGCAATTTAATAATTTATACTTATGTATAAAAGTACTGTAATAATGACTAAAAAGAGTTAGGTGTATAAGAGATTGCATTTTGCAATAAGACTAGATTTATTACAAAATCCATCTATAATTTATCTTTGTGTTCAATTTGCTACTAGTGAAAAAATAAATACCTATCAATAACACCATTCTGTAAGAACACTTACCAATAAAATATAACAGTATATGCAATATACATTTTAATTTTATGTTTTCAGTGCTATGTCCGGACTCTCTTTGACTACAGCCCCAAAGAGGACAGTCTGATACCTTGTAAAGAAATTGGATTGGAATTCAAAAAAGGTGACATATTACAAGTAAGTTATAGATTTTTTCCAATGTTCAAAACATTAAAATGGACCATCTTAAAACCGTCTGCTATTACAGGTGTCTGACAGAAAGGATCCCAATTGGTGGCAAGCAAGTCATGTAGAGAATCCAGATGTTGTGGGTTTAATCCCATCACCAGAGTTGGAAGAACGGCGCAAGGCCTATGTATCACCTGAAGCAGATTTTGTCCACAAAATCAGTATTTGCGGCGCTCGGGTGAGTAATAAAAAAATAGATCTACGGAAATCGACTTTCTACTTATTACAGTCACAGTTAACCATTCAACCATACAGTTTATAAAATGTAGCTCTTTTGTAATTGTGTACTTAAATTCGTCATTTAGCTTACCAATCACCTTTGAAAGCCTTGTTAACGCAAATTTACAAATCCTACTAATATTATAAAGGCGAAAGTTTCTAAGAATGTATGGATGTATGGATGTTTGTTCCTCTTTCGTGATCTATGATTTCGATGAAATTTGGCTCACGGGTAGATCATGTCCTGGATTAACACATAGGCTACTTCTTATCCCGGGAAAATATAAACCGGGACTTTTATCCCGGGAAAATATAAACCGGGACTTTTATCCCGGAAAAACTTTTTAACGCAGGCAGAGCCGCGGGCAAAAGCTAGTTTAAAATATGTGTTCATGTTTCGAACAATCCTAGTCTTTAATCTTTATTGTGGAAGGGATATTCTTTTTTTTTGTCAACCATACCACTTCAGCCAGTCAGTAGCTGTAGCGAAAACACGTATTGGTACGAAAACCAGGGATATTCTTTTGTGCATTGAGTTTGTTTCGAACTCTAAAAGGTTTCTTTAACCGTCCTGCTTATCAGTCTGAAATTTGAATATCTTACTAAAAATAACAAAGACTACGGTCCGGAAACTCAGCACCGCGGGTCAAAGTCTTTCCACTTGGGCGACTGTTTCGTGTATTCAAGAAAGGCAAACAATGTTCTTCAAACCCATTCCTCGTAATACAATTAGTATTACCACCCAGTTTCCGATGATTAATTTTTAAAAGTACTTATCATACAAAGAATATTAAATCAGCATTAAAATATACATTGCACTTATGAATCACAGAGATCAATTAGCTTTATTAGCTGTAATAAATTGTGATTTCTCACGGCGCCACTGACTCAGCAATCAAATTGTTTTGAAGAGTAACATGTTTCAATCGATAATATTTATTATTGCACTCTTAGTAAGTGAATTTTAAAAGTGTGTATCGTGAATCATGGAAAAACAGCTCAAGTGCAAAAATGGTGGTACAGTTTATGACTAATACATAATGCATTTTATATATGCATTTGTCTTACTCGCAACCCATTAAGCTGGAATGATAACGAACAAAAGGATTTACGGCTGGTTTCAATTACGAAAGATTTGTTACTTAATGTTTTGATAAATCCTAGTAGTCTGTCAAGCCCCGCGACGGACACCGGTGTCCATATATATAGGGTTTTTCCATACATCTATAATAATATATAAGCGGGGCTTGACGGGTTATTAATTAATTAATATTATAAACGCGAAAGTTTGTAAGAATGTCTGGATGTATGGATGTTTGTTCCTCTTTCACGCAAAAACTACTGAACGGATTTCGATCGTATTTGGCACACAGGTAGAATCGTGTCCTAGATTAACACATAGGCTACTTTTTATCCCGGGAAAATATAAAACGGGATTTTTATCCCGGAAAAACTCATTCACGCGGGCGGAGCCGCGGGCAAAAGCTAGTAAAAATATATTTTGTAATCACTGCGTATTTACACATAGTTCATCAATATTAAAACAGAATCAATTTGTGCGTACCCTAATGGTAAGCGAAACGACCACCCATAAACAGTAGAAATACCATCCAGGACCTTGAGTTACAAAATGCAAAGTACTGTATGGCATTCCACTGCGCTTGTCATCCTGAGACATAAGATGTTAAGTCTCACTATGTCCTGTAGTTACACTGGCTGCAATGCCCTTCAAACCGAAACACAACACACGTTGCAGTGCACTTACGTTTTTTCCTTAACATGTAGATATCAAAGAAGAAAAAGAAATTCGTGTACGAGTCCCGTTCGTCGGTGCAGCTGGAGGGCGCGGAGCTCGCGCTGTACGAGGAGGTGGCGCGCACGCCGCCCTTCCTGCGGCGCGTGCTCGCACTAGTGGGCACGCGCGGCGTCGGGCGGCGCACGCTCAAGAACCGCCTCATACAGGACCAGCCGGACAGATTCGGAGCTGTCATACCGCGTGAGCTATAGCCGACAATTATGTTAACAGTTTGTTGATAATGGTTTAGGTTTTAGCGATTTTTATTCAATTTTATATCAGGCGTTTTGATGTAGGTGTGTGTAAGTGTTGTATTCTGTGTGTGAATGTGTTTAGAACCACACATTTTATGTATTTAAAATATTTCGAAACGTGTTTTATCTATTGTAATCAAGATAAGACAGAAATAGAAATTCATTACATTTTTTTTTATGGCATTGAATGACGAGACGAGCATGCCGTTCGCCTGATGGTAAACAATACGATCACCCATAAACATTAGTAACACCATCCAGGACCTTGAGTTACAACATACAATGTCTTGTAAGGCATTCCACTGCGCTCATCATCCTGAGACATAACATGTTAAGTCTCATTATGTCCTGTACTTACACTGGCAACAATGTCCTTCAAATCGAAACAGCAGTGCATGCACACTACTGCTTGGCGGTAGAAATAGAAATTGCGATGGTACCCCGATGGACTCTTACATATGAGAAACCTACCATCAGTAAATATTTTGTTTTTTTTATTACTGCTAGCTTTATAGACGTATCTTAACTGCATTAACATTATTCAGACACGTCACGCCCCCCTCGGCCTATGGAGGAGAACGGTCAGTCGTACTGGTTCGTGAGCCGCGAGGAGATGGAACGCGACGCGCACGCCGGCCGCTTCCTCGAGTACGGCGAGCATAACGGCAACTTGTATGGAACTCATTTAGATTCTATACGCGCTGTTATTAAAGAAGGTATATAAAAAATTTATCATCATCATCATCATCACCCACATGACGTCCACTGCTGAACATAGGCATTAACAAAAAAACATTTAAAAATAGTTCATACTACTTTTTGTTGCGTTGTTTCTCCCAACTTACCTTGATATTTATGCACTTGGTCTGCAAGCAAGAAGCAGGTGCCTTCAAGATTGTTCAACCCAAAGATTAAGGATAGCGATACTCTCCCTTTTTGTGTATTTGTCACACTCACGCTGTCTCTTTCTCTCTCTATGCCATAATATCTCTATGCTATAAGAAACACATCATATTGTATTTGTTTTGAAGGTAAAATGTGCATCCTGGATTGTGCGCCTCAATCGCTGAAGCTACTCCACAACAGCAGTGAGTTTCTACCATTTGTTGTGATGATCGCAGCGCCCGGAATCGAGCAAATAAAGAACCTCACATATGCATCTAATCGCAACTTAATGGTGAGTCCTTGCCTATTATCTATGGTTTTTATTATGAAAGGAGTAAGAAAATGCATGTGCAATGCCTAAAAATATTTTTTTTTCTCTGTGAAGAAGCCTGCGATTATTGTGTATAGAGAGAAATTGCTTAAAAAGAAAGAGTATTCATAAAAAAATTGTCTACATCCTTTTTTATTTTCGACCCGTCAGTATTATTGGAGTAGTTATTTTCATAGTAATCCATTTGGCATGTATAGAATATAGATCACATAGAATTTGGCATGGGTTTTTTTTTTATTTCAACATATATAAAAGAGTTTTCTAAAACCCGCCGAAATCATCCAAGTGCTTACTATGAGTTTATTTCCTGTTATGTTTTTTTGTTGTATTGACGTGTTGCGCATGCGTGTAGTTCGACAGGCAGAGCTCCATCCGCTACAGTTCGCGACGTGCGCGTACGCTTGAGTCGCTGGCGTCTTTGTACGAGGTACGTAGTCAGTTTATCTTTTTTTTATGCTATCATATTAGGCAAAGAATGTCTTGATAAAGCGCTTAATGGTCTACGCTGGTAATGAGGTTCTCTAAACCGGCATGACAAAGTATTAGAACGTAGTACTATTCAGTATTCTGTGGTATTAGTTCCCACATAATTGGGCTGTCAAATATTTTTAAACTACATTATACCAAACTTCAACAAACGTACTGTCGAAACCCTTTATGCTCAAAGAGCTTAAGTAATGCAAAAATATTTCTACTTAAACACAATCATAGTCATATAAAATTTTTACATTTATAGGAGGAAGATATGAAGCAAACTCTCGAAGAAAGCGCTCGCATCCAACGACAATACGAGAAGTACATAGACCTGGTCATCACCAATACCAACGCCGATACGACGTACTCCAAGGTAATGGACGCGCTGCACTCGCTCTCCACCGACCACCAGTGGGTGCCAGTCAGTTGGATCTATTAATGGAGGATTTTAATTCTGATTCATGTCGAAAAAAAAAAAGATAAGTAGATATTACTGAGCCGGGCTGGGTGCTTGCTAACTTTACCCTAACCGCCTTACTAATGGATGTATGCGACTGTTATGACTTAATGAAACTCCCGCGCAAGCAACGAGACCAGTCGCGAGGCCAACCACGAAAGAGGGTACATATTATCAGTGCGGCCGCGGGCGACGGTAGTGCCTCGCCTCCAATGTAAACAGGGGGCACAGAATATGAAAAAAAACACGATGCGTCTCCGCTTAGTTTCATTGTGATTGGTTGAGAGACTGACGTATCGGTCTCTCGATCAATCATAAACATCAAAATACCGATACCGTGTTTTTTTTTCGTATTCTAAGCCCCCCGAATCTTAAAACACACGAGCTACGAGGCGAACACGATACGAGGTACGATGCGAGAGTGTAAATGAGCCATTATAGTTATTCAGAGTTTTGTCTTTTTGTGTTGAATGACATTCAAGATAAGTAGAAACGAGATAAAACATTTTATGACTATGACAGTCGTATTAGTAAGGGTAATAAAAAGTATGAAGATTCATAATGTTTTGGGGTTAATAAAACTTGCACTAACGTCTGCATCCATTACCAGGATGTATGCAACATTCGCCAATGATAAGATAGGTACATTTTGCGTCTTCCTGCACTGTGTTAGATAATATTAATAGCTTATTCGCTACCTTTAAATCTCAACGTTTATCTACGCATAGTGTCTCTGGCTTAATTATTTTTTTTACATCACTTTTTACCATATAAATTCCGCTAAAACCTCACGAAATACGGATTGCTAATTATAAAAATGTTGCTATACATTTTGTACCTTTATATTTTGTACTAAAAAAATATACATCACACATTACCACGAAATACACAAATAGTTAACTAAGTTTAGAGATAAGTGCAATCTTGACTTAATCGTTTTAATTTGAATAAAGTGCCACATGCAGTGTTATTAGACAAATAAATCATTCCAATGATTGTAATTTCTTTTATGTTTGTGGAAATTGTATGAACATTGGATATATTTGAAGGAGTGCATTAAACCTTCGAATTACTGCACTGGTATAAAGCATTAATTTAAGATACTTTGTATGTAACATTGTTTCGAATTTATTTAACGAGGCGTATGGAATCTGTTTCATATAAAAAAAGAATGTAAATTTTATTTCTTCGATTGGCAGCTTGGTGATGTCCTTTACGATTTAGTTTTGATTTTTTAAATTAAATATAGTGTTTCGAATTGGATATCCCACCTAGTGAAAGTGATTACAGTATTTAGATAGTTTAATAGTAAGTGTACGAATTTTATTACCCGCACACGCCAATTTGAGCCTAGCCTTTTTGCTATATTGTCAAGCGATGTATGTGTTCTAAACGGATTAAACATATTTTTTCGTATAAGCCAATACTGTGAGAAAATATCACAGTTTTTTTTTTTTTTTTTTTTTTATAAATGGCAACTGGTTCCTCTAAATTGAGGAATATTACTGCCAGTGTCAAGTCAACTGTCAGCTGTCAAGTGATTGTGACGCATTCATGTGTACCAATTTTACTCTTTCAGTAAAGAAAACATTTTTTTTTAGTTCAGAAAATTTAAGACAGATAACCAATGATCAAAATAATTTATAGACATTACGGTAGATAACAAATAAAGGTGTTACTAATACGAAGGACATTATATAATGCATGCAAACACATAAGGTTAATTTCAGTTATAATTTTATAGTATATATTGTTAAGAATGAAACAAGTGCTTTCAAAGATGGTTTGTTACCTAGGCTAAGGAGAGATGAAACATTAACAGGGAGAGGGGCCCCCCGATCTACCAAAATGTCAAAGAGAGAAGGAGATGAGAAACGAGGGCACTTAAATAGTATATGGGTCACGGATCCTTCGTCAAGGCCACACTCACATAAAGAAGAGTCTCTAACATGTAATTTACATAAGTGAACGGGTGAAGAGCAATGACCAATCCTCAACCGAGAAATTGTGGCCGAAATATGTTTACTGAGGCGCAATTTGGAGAACCATGGTCTAAAAGTAATGTGCGATTGTATATTGTATAACCATCCCCCTTTTTGGGAACTAGAGTTCCTCCAAGATGTATTCCAAGCCATTTCCAGATCATGTTTGGCCAGGGCAATCAGATCACAAGCATAAACTGAAAAGTAGTCTTCTTTACCGTGATCAATAGCGTGTTTAGCTAATTGATCAACCTGCTCATTACCAATTATACCTATATGGCTTGGGATCCAAGCCACTGTAACTTGAAGATGTTGCTCATTACACAATTTAATTAAATCTATTATTTCCAAAGAAATAGGGTGAACACAGTTTTTGGCAAATGGATTACTGATGAGAGCCTGGACACAACTTTTTGAGTCTGAAAAGATAACAGAACAAGCAATATTGTTCTGTTTAATGTATTTGATACATTCCCGAATAGCTAAACATTCACCTGAAAAAACTGAAGAATAATGTGGTAGTTTATATGAGAAAGATAAATTAGAATTCATATGTAAAAAAGCAACACCAACAGAACCTTGTTTGCTTAATTTAGATGCATCCGTAAAGAAAATATCAGCCAAAGGCCAGCGTCTTTTTATAATTTCATTCAATTTAGTTTCAGCATCAGAGGATTGTTTAGTAATTTTAAGTGATAACTCAACTAAAGGTAGTGTAATTTTTGAGCTATACTGAACTGCAAAAGCTGGATGAATTTGGTATTTTTTAATAGGACAGTGTATACTCTCTAGCCTCCTGAGACTTACAATTAAACAAGGTAAAATTTTGTGGGACCAGTATGGTTTAGAAGCAATATATGAATTTAATATTCTAAGTTTGGAAAAAAGAGGATGATAGGAATAATGACAAATTTTATAAATATATCTGTCAGAGAGATATTGTCGCCTAAGATTAAGAGGGGGATCAGAACACTCAACCTGTAAGGCATTAGTTGGTGAGCTTTTCATAGCGCCAACAACTATCCTTAGAGCTTTATTTTGAGTCAACTCTAACTTCCTTAATGCTGTTTTATTGCAAGGAGACAGTAAATGGGAGGCAAAATCCAAGTGACTCCTTACAATTGCATTGTATATTAATCTAAGAGAGTATGGATGAGCTCCCCACCAGACACCTCTTAAACATCTCATAATATTTATACTGCTCTCACACTTTTTAACAATATGGTCTATGTGGGCTACACCATTCATTCTACTGTCAAATATTTTACCTAAAAATTTTACCTCTTTCCTTACAGGAATTGGAGTCCCATTGCACTGAATATTTATATAGGGGATCTGGCGTTTTCGAGAGAAGACAACCACTACACTCTTAGAGGCTGATAGGTCCAAATAGTTGTCACTAAGCCAAGAGGATAGAACAGTCATACCACTTTCAATATTATCCCTTGCTAAGCTGATAGAATAACTAGCAGAGTAAATAAGTAGGTCATCAGCATACTGTAAGACATTACACACATCCGGTATGTTATGATCCATATCGGCAGTGTAAACATCATACAGCAGAGGGCTGAGTACAGAACCTTGGGGTAAACCCTTCCATACTGTTCTAGTGGCAAGCTGAACTCCCGGATACCTCAGTGATATAGTCCTACCTGATAAAAGGTTAAAAATAAAATCTGTTATCTTGTTAGGAAACCTTAGCTGAACTAATTTGTTCCTAAGGACCCAAAGATTAACATTATCATATGCCGCTGAGACATCCAGGAAGCCAGCCACCACTGACTTGTTTTGACTGAATGACAGATGAATATCAGTGGTGAAAATAGCATGATTATCAGAAATACTACGGCCTCTCCTGAAACCATATTGAGTATTAGCTAGTAGAGAATGGTGCTCCAGGAACCATTCCAATCTATTTTTTATTAGGTGTTCCACTATTTTTGGAATGGTAGATGAAAGAGCAATAGGGCGATAAGATTCAGAAAAACTAGGGTCCTTCCCTGGTTTTGGAATAGGAATAATTAATTGGTGTTTCCAGTTCTCAGGAATAACACCACTATCAATAATCAAATTTATTAATTTTAAGAAATAATTTAGAAAACTATCCTTGGACTTTGAGAGAAAGGAATAGGGTATACCATCAGGTCCAGGGGAGGAGTCCTTGTTATGACTCAGTACTGATTTTAACTCGAGAAACGTAAAAGGCGAATCTAAAGTAGAAGAATTAGCCTGGTATGAATATAAATAGGGGATTTGGGACAAATTAGGAACTGAAGGGGGAGCTAACCGGTCTAAAAAATCATCTACCCAGTTTGTTGAGTAGTAAGACGGAGTATGAACTTTACGAGACAATCTGTAATGCTTAATTCTTTTCCAAACCAGAGACGAGGGGGTGTCAGGCGATAGAGATGAGCAAAATGAACGCCAGCCTTGTCGTTTTTTGTTGTTTAAAGTTCTCTTTGTAGCGGCACACACATTACGATAGTTTAGAAAAGAATCAAGGTTGATGTCAGTCGTACAGATTGACTCTGCCTCGTATCGCCTTTTAATAGCTTTAGTACAATCTGAGTCCCACCAGGGGGGGGAAGGAATTCTGCCTAAGACAATATTCTTTTTATTGAATATAGTCTCTGCAGACGTAAGTATGGAGTCTTTTATTCCCTCACAACACTCTTTAATGTTAATTAGGTTAGGTACAGGAAGTAGATCAATTTTCTCTTCAAGTAGAGCAGCATAAAGACCCCATTTAGTGGGATCAATAATAAAAGGTAAAAGTGGAGGAAGGATAGGAACATTAATATTTTGAGAAGGAAATGAAATTAGGATAGGAAAATGGTCTGAACCATGAGAGAAAGGAAGACAAGACCACGATAATAAGCTGGCTAAACAGGGAGAACAAAAAGAGATGTCAACAAAACTAGGTTGAATGTTGGGAGGAGTGCGGCGAGTAGGGGATCCATCATTTAGTACACATAAATCAAATTCGTCCAAAATATCTAAAAGTTTTATACCAAAAGAGTCATTATTGGGAGCTCCCCAGATCTGGTTGTGGCAATTAAAATCTCCCATTAAAATAATAGGAGGGGGAATAGAGGACAAAAAGCTACGTAATATGGGGACAACCGAATTATCCCGTCGTGAAATATAGACTGAGATAAAAGAAATGTTATTAAAGCGTAGAGATACAAATTGAATAAGGTTGCTATTATTTACAACAGAATGTTGATTAAAACTAAGGTTATTTTTAATAAAAAGGGCTGCACCGCCCCACCCATCACTTCTATCATCCCGGAGAAGTGTATACCCAGGAATCCTATAAGTAGAATGTGGTTTTAACCACGTTTCGGAAATAGCGCAAATAAAAGGTTTGTGTTTATTTAAAAGAAAATAGAGGTCGGTTTTATTTTTATTTAAACTTCTACAATTCCACTGAAGAATTTGATCCATTTTTTAAAAGATTAAAGATTGATAGAGTTATGGTCTGAATAATATTACACGCTACGTGGTTCGGTATATTAGAGTCAGTAATTACTTTAATTAAAGAGGATATTAAATTTTGAATTGAATCAGACGATAAAACTTCCTTCGATACATGTTCATTTGATGGGTTAGGATTTTCTTGATTATTAACAAGAGCACAGCCATTACTAGGTGTGGGGATTTCATAAGATTTTAACAATTCTCGGTGTGCCATTTGATCGTATGATTTAGGAAAAGAAGGTCTTGAATAGGGTTTAAGAAAAACAGTTTTACGATAGGACTTAGTAGGAAAAGATTGACTGTCAGATATGGAATAGGAAGTAACTTTAGGAGGGGTGGATTTGGTGAGGATGACAATACATTCGCGTAAGACTTATGAATCACAGGAAACTTGGACATTGCTTCTTGATAAGAAACGTTGTGAGAAGACATAAATTTTTTAATATTTGCTTGTCTACTATGCTCCAAGCAAATTTTATTGGTGGAAAAATGATGTCCTACACAAAAAACGCAAACAGCATCAGACTCTTCCACCGTGCAAGATTCCCCAGCATGATTTTCTGTGCATTTGTAACACCTGGGTTTAGACCTGCACTGTGCACGAGTATGCCCAAACCTACAGCAATTGTAGCATTGAATTGTTGGGTAGACATATTGTTCGACATGTAACAGTGTGTAGCAGCAATAAATTTCTTTGGGCAGCACTTGACCGTCAAACGTAAACACAACAGTCTGGGTTGGTAGCCAACTAGGACCCTCAGGAGAAGAAATTTTTCTACTAAGCCTACGAGTTTTGATTATCTTACCTGATTCTGGTGGAAGTTGAACTAATTCAACTATTTCGTCATGTGTCCACTCAACCGGTATTCCTCTTACTAATCCAATGCGGGATATGTTATGAGAGGGGATATAAACTTTATATTTATTTTGGGGAAAGATAGGATTATCTATAAAATTGTTGGCATCCTTTGCAGATTTAAAAGATATAGAAAGTCTATTGCGACCAATTTTTTTAATTCCATCCTGCAAAATACAAGACAGTTTATTTTTATAAAGGAAAGCTCCAAATTTGATCGGGTGTAAGGTGGACCCATTAGTTGGAGAGGCCTCAGCTAGCTCCACATATACGATAAATGGCCCACAGTCACCACTGGCGTATAGTGACCTTGTGAGCGGATGACCCTGGCCAACCGTCTGAGATGGGGAAGTTTCCATATTGGAAGAACCTAAAGATGAAGCATTAGAAGATTTATCTGGATTTATAATTACTGTATCTATATTCAAATTGGAATTTGATAAAGCCTTTTGTAACTGAGATGATGAATTATTAGATACAATTTTTTTCTTTGAAATTGGACTGTTTTTTTTAATTATTTTTATAGTGTTTAATTTTTTTGAACTAGTATAAGGTATACTAGGGGCTGCTGAAGTAATATATGAGGCTACATATGATGCTGTGGAGGGAGAAGGGGACGGGGAAGGTGTGAAAACATTCTGGTTACTTATGTTCCCAATAGTCACATTATGTGCAGCCAGTACAAAATTTCTATCACTATCCGGTGGAGGGTCGGGTTCTGGTCTACGATCAGTTATATCAAACTCCATCCTTTAAGCACAATTAGCACAAAACAATTAACAGAAGGTGACAAACACACGACAATACACTCGACGAGACACAAACAAAACTTACCACCATACAAAACAAAAAACGATGAATATATAGTTTTGTCTTTTAATATATTAAACTTATATACACATATACAACACTCAATAAACTAATCCAGTAGAAGTAACACTTAATAGCACTTAAATTTTTAAATTTATTTAATTATCTCACAACATAACCTCAAAGACATGAATGTCGCACGGTAGTTAGACAGAGACTCTAACAATATCACAGTTAAAGCTGAATGATATTGGTCACTAAGAAGCAGTGGAATAAGCGACATGATTTCTATGCCCTCTAGATTCTAGAATACCCCAATTATCAAATTGGTGTAAACGGGTAGTAAAGTGGAAGTTGTCTAAATAAGTGTCTAGTGTATCTAATGAGTATGGATATAGTTTGTAATGTGAATTATTTCAAATAAATGATATTAAATAATTTTTTGAAGTCATAATGCATATTTTAATAAAATTAAAATTTCTTTTACACTTTGTTACAATTACATCACGTGAACAACGTATCACATTTATGATAATGGGCATATCTGATAGACTGTATTTAAATTAAGACCTTAATGGCTACAATTTTTTTGTATGCTGTCGTTATTTTCGTATTTCAGAATTTCGAAAGTCACATATATTTGATTGTCATAAATAAAACACGAATTAGTTGCGTTTTTGTATGACTTCAATGGGCTAAGAATGTGGCAAAAAAAAATCCAACTCGTAGTGTTTAATTTTGATGTTTGTGATTGATCGAAAGACCAGTGGGGTTAAAATGTAAAATAAAAACACGATGCATCTCCGCTTCGTTTTATTGTGATTGGTTGAAAGACTGACGTATCGGTATTTTGATATTTGTGATGATCGAGAGACCGATACGTCAGTCTCTCAACCAATCACAATAAAACGAAGCGGAGGCGCATCGTGTTTTTTTTTTTGCATTCTAACCCCACTGTGACATGTCAGTCACGCGTTAGTCTCTCAATCAATCACAATAAAATGATACAGTATTGGCTTTTGTCACATTCTTAGCCCACTGTTCACGCTTATAACTTTACATCACGTTATATCTGCAGACTGTGGCGATGTTCTTCTACGTAAGGAATGACTTCATTTCTTTAGTACGTAGGTATGTATTATATTGCTATAATTAATTTTAAGCTACATTTGTAGGTATCTAGCTTGTACATCAAAGAATCTCACATTCCGTCCATATTGTTTTGTTAATTAGCTAAGTATAAAAATTTATTGTCAAGAATTATTCAATATACATTATGTAACTGCATAGCTTTATTTTATTTACGTGCTTTGGAATAAAAATGCTATTTGTATGGTCTTTGTGTACTTTTATTGGTTTATACCCAAATTCAACACTAATGTGTGATATTTTGTGGATTATTCTGGCGCGTTACATTTTTGTGATGGCGTACCGATGTCTTAAATATGTTAGGGTCAATGTGATTTAATCCTGTTTCGCTTCCAACAGAGATCAAGTTTTTCTCAGTTTCATTCTTCTCCAACAAATGCGGTGCGAGTAGTAAAAAGAGTTGCTGCAAAGTGATATAATATTTGACATAAGCTGCTAAAATTACAATCCAATAGATTTCTAACTCTTTTTCTAACCAATTTTTGGTAGTTTCTTTTCGCGTAATGTACCGTTATATTTAAATTAACGTTCAATATGGAACTTAAGAATCTACCCTATTTTAACAATAGCTCCAAAATAAATATGTTATACCTCTGCCCAAGGGATCAAAGGCAAATTGGCAAAAGCTGCTTGCCATCCAGGCAAGCCTAAATGAACAAGCGCCATTCGGAAATAGTGTGTGAATGAATCGGCCAGCCATCCCCATGCTCCTTCACGTGTAACAAGCCAAATAGACCATGAGCCCCCGGTGTACAGCAAGCATACCTTGAAGGAAATAAAAACATGATTTAAATAAAGGGCCCAGAATACAACCATAGATTTCGTAGCCTGGAGGCCACAGGGTTTTAAGCTCATTATTTTAATACAGTCATATTACTCTTATATAACCCTGTTGTCCCTAGGCGACGATTTGTAGATTCTAAGCATAGATGAATGTACCTTTCCAATAGTTCTACAGGTATCTATTTCAAACACTTTGCTCTTTGTGTTTAATATTGGCCGAGAACCTATGTTCTGCCTTGTTAAAGAAAAGTCGACAAGGTCTTTCAAACCAGGAGAAAGGCAAAGCTCGATAAGTGAATTTACTTTAATCGAACCGACCGGCAGAATATCATCAGCTGTAAAATTAGATGTAGGCTTAAAACACATGTTTATAAAAAAAGTAGACCTTCATTTTTAAATACTTTCCAGAATATTTGTAGTGCCATGTAAGCTGAAAGCCATCACTCGAGGCATAGAAATTTCGGAGATCTTCTGGCAATATTGCTGAGTGTCTTTGTTCCCAATTTGAAAGTGCTACACGATCACAAGGAGCTCTTCGTTCCACGTTAACATTACAAATACGAGGATCCGATTCTAAAATCCAAATGCAATTGTCGGTTATGATACATATAGATATCTATTTAATGCCTACCTGAGAATTGATAACATCATGTACCTACTACTCTTTGATTAATATTAATTACTCTTTAATAATTATTAATCGAAGGTATCTGCTCACTTCGAGATTTTGTTGCTGTACTTATATCACCAACCAAATTATGAGAAGTGAGCGTGTTATGCCGCCGACAGCGTTTGTGAACACTGTCAACTAAGATTATTCAAGACCAAATTAATATAGTCAAATTAATATCTTGTTCCTATCTTTTCAGTTCTTCAGTGAATATAATTTAAGAATGTACCTAACTTCTGGTAACTATGTAACAATATAATACCCAATTATTTAAAAAAAACTGCCTCTGACTGCCTCGGTGGCGTAGTTGTATTATGGTACGACTGCAATGCTGGGATCTCGGGTTCGATTCCGGGGTCGGGCAAAGTGAAATTGAGTTTCTCTATTCAATTTTAGCTCGGAGTCTGGAATTTGTGCCCGACACGGCGATAGGCTCGCCCCCTATCACATCATGGGACAGAATAACGGCGTAAAGTGTGTGCACTAGTAACGCCTCTGCCTACCCCTTCGGGGATAATGGGCGTGAGTGAGTGTGTGTGTGTGTGTGTGTATTTAAAAAAAATTGTGGTAGCTGTCTCTCATATTATGTAAGAGTCCGTCTGGGTGGCCGTGGGTACCATCGCAATGTCTAGTTCTACCGCTAAGCAGCAGTGTGCATGTATTTTTGTGTTCCGGTTTGAAGGACATTGTAACCAGTGTAACTACTGGACATAATGAGACTTAACATCTTGTCTCAGGATAACGAGCGACATTTCCTTGGATTATTCGAAAGTACAAATTTTACTCCTTGTATTATTTGTTTGTAAAAATTTGTGTAAAATTGTTAAATAAAATAATCACTTGAGTATGTTTTTTTTTTTCGTCAGCCTCCAACTCGAGGTAACAACTAGTAATAGTGCATAGCGTAAATTAAGATATTTGGCAACCCTGTTACGAGAAAAATACTTCGCCATCTGGCACCCCTGGTCCAGTCTTGCCAACTTAGGGCTTTTAGCCCTAAATTTAGGGCTCAAATAAGTGTGTTGGGCATTTTTTAGGGTCAAAATAAATTTAGGGCTATTTTTAGGGCCATAACAATGTTTTCATGTATTGCTGTTTGACTGAACATAAAAAAGACAAAACGTTCAAGTTTTTACACAAGGTGTAATGCTATTATGCCAAATACACTTTGCCGCCAAACCTGCACGAGTCTTCACTAATCCGAGAATGTGAATCTGGCATAATACTCTATGGCCACTATGGGCATGCCACCCAAGACACGCCATCTACGGCGGCATACACAACAATTGTTTACAATCATTGACAATGTAGATCTTTTTACACGTTTTAAAAATAAACTAAGTTGTGTGTTATTTACCTTAATAAAACATGGAACGTATTTAAATAATATTAGATATAGGTATATACTACACTATAGAAAGTAACATTGACAGTACAGGGCTTTTTTTGGGGTTTTTGAATTTTGCATTTAGGGCTATTTGGGGCTTTTTTATATTGATTCAAGGGCTATTTTTGTTTAGGAATTGGTAACCCTGCCCTGGTCAAATCTAGTTATAAACATAACCTACAAAAGTTAGCAAAGTCTATTGCACCGCATTAATCGTACTGAGTTTCTTATCAAGGCGTGTGCCCTATAAATAGGACTAAATTGTGTAAAAAAAGACGATAATATCAGTAAAACACTCGTCGGAAAAATAACAATGTCTAATTTGGGAGTATGCGCTATAAAAGAAGAATTCATAGTGCAAAAATCATCTAGTGAAGTCGAAGCTGCTTCGAATTCAGATTCTAAAAGAAAACTAGATAATGACTCGAATTTAGACAACGACACTAAGAAAATTAAAACGGGCGAAAATGGGGAAAAAAATAAATTCTCTAAGAATAAAAAGAAAGGTCAAAATAAAGCCAGACCAAAAACGTTTCAAGGTATTAATAAAGAAAATAAGCCCTGCCCCAGCATTATAGACGTTGCATCTGCCGATCAGCTAAAACTTTGTCAATATAATAACTGCAAATATTTACATGACCCTAAAGAATATATTAAAACCAAACCTAAAGATTTAGGTGAAGAATGTCATCTATTTAACCTTCGTGGTAAATGCCCTCGAGGTATAACATGCCGCTATGGTTCAAGTCACATAACAGAAGAAGGTTACAACATAATAAATAATGAAAAATTTGCAAAATACAAAGAAGACACCAAAAACTCACTTCAACCAACTTTACAAATTAATTTGCAAAAGAAAAAATATGATTTCAGCCTCTCAGAAAAACTTGTAAAACATTTAGACAAAAAAAACAAATCTAATGAAGATCCAGAGCAAAATACAGTTGCTTCAGAGGAAACCAAAATAACCCACAGTGGAACCATTACAGATGAAGACTTGATTAAGCTATTACCACGTGAGAAGAAAAGCATTGATTGGCGTGATAAATTATATCTCGGCCCTTTAACCACTGTTGGCAACCTACCTTTTAGAAGAATTTGCAAAGAATATGGAGCTGACATCACTTGTGGTGAAATGGCTTTGTGTGAGGCATTGCTCAAGGGACTTAAACAAGAATGGGCTCTTGTGAAAAGACATGAAACTGAAGATATATTTGGAGCCCAAATATGTGGCAATAATCCATATATAGTAACTAAGGTAGCGCAACTCTTAAAAGAGAATACAGAACTAGATTTTATAGATCTAAATGTAGGTTGCCCTATAGACATGATTTACAAAAAAGGTGCAGGATGTGGCATGATGCACAGGTTATCAGCTTTTGAATCATCTGTGAGATGCGCCTCAAAAATACTTGAAATTCCATTTACAGTAAAGATGAGGACAGGTGTATACCAAGATAAGAAAATAACTCACACTATTATACCCAAAATGACAAATTGGGGTCCATCTCTAATAACAATCCATGGCAGATCAAGAGAAGCAAGATATACAAAATTAGCAGATTGGGAATATATTGAAACTTGTGCAAAACTGGCTGCAACCATCCCAGTGTTTGGAAATGGGGATATTTTAAGTTATGAAGATTATGTTGAGAGAAGAAATATAGCTCCATCTGTGCAAGGAGTCATGATTGGCAGAGGGGCATTAATCAAACCATGGATATTTACAGAAATTAAAGAACAAAAAATTTGGGACATTTCTAGTAACGAGAGATTTGAAATTTTAAAAAAATATACGAACTATGGCTTAGAACATTGGGGATCAGACACACAAGGTGTAGAATCAACAAGAAGGTTTTTACTGGAATGGCTGTCTTTCTTGTATCGCTATGTTCCAGTGGGGCTTTTGGAAAGACCACCCCAAAAAATAAATGAAAGACCTCCTACATATTTTGGCAGAGACGACATGGAGACATTAATGGCATCGGGTAACTGTACTGATTGGATAAAAATAAGCGAAATGTTATTAGGACCTGTACCAGATGGATTTCAGTTCTTACCAAAGCATAAAGCTAATTCATATTAGTAAAATTATATCAATGTACATAATATGGTTTACTTATATACACTCATTTGCAAAAAAAACGGGCGGTTTGGATTTTAATTCTTTTTTAAAAAAATACGGTACCAAAATGATTTCAATCACTTGTACATGTTACTGGCCGGTTTTAAAAACGCCGTGGTGTTTAAAACAGTACGTTCTAAATTAAAATTTTCGATTGATGCTCGTTTTTACAGAAAACCACTTTTTATCCTACATTTTTGATGCGAAGTTCCAAAAGATAATATCGGTTTTCATAACTTTTAGTCAATTTTTATGAATTTATTTCATATTCTTAATTGTCAAAGCTTCATTTATTGCTGTTTAGCTGTCTCAATAATGTTAGAGAAAGTGGTAAAAGCTACAAAAATTATTGCGCTGCTCGAAGAGGGCTGCAGCCAATGCTTCGTGGGTCAGAGGCTAAGTGTGAGTCGCTCGACGGTTCAAAGGACCTGGCAGCGGTATCAAGACACCGGTTCCGTCGAGAGAAGGCCTGGTTCTGGAAGAAAACCATGTACCCAACCACGGGATGATCGTTTTCTTGTGAGTCGCGCATTGAGAAATCGCAAGTCTTCGTATGTGGACCTTAAGAACAACCTCGAAGAAGTAAGAAATGTGCATATTAGTCTATGGACGGTCAGGAGGAGGCTGCTCGCGGCCAATATACGCAGTCATCGCCCGGCCCGCCGCCCTAAGTTACTCCGTGAGCACAGAGTTGCCAGGCTTAGGTTTGCTCGAAATTGTGAGTCATGGACTCAAGAAGACTGGAATAGGGTATTGTTCTCCGATGAAGCCAGGATATCTCTGTTCGGTGAAGATCGACGTCGGCGAGTGCTACGAAGACGAGGAGAACGCTTTGCAGAGGCTTGTTTTGAAGAAATCACACCTTATGGTGGGGGCTCTGTTATGTTTTGGGCAGGAATAAATTCAATGGATCGTATAGAGTTAGTCTTCATTGAAAACGGCTCACTGACTGGACATCGATATATAACGGAAGTTCTTATTCCTCATGCACAACCCGCATTGGCCGCTTTAGGCGAAGACTCAATTTTTATGGACGACAACGCTCGCGCCCACCGGTCTGGCGATATGGAAGCGTATGTGCAAGAGGTCGGCATTCGTCGTTTGGATTGGCCAGCTCGAAGTCCCGACCTCAATCCTATAGAGCATGTCTGGGACGTTCTGAAACGACGCGTGAGATCAGTACAACCGGCTCCGCAAACCATCAGAGAGCTGAAGAATGTGATTACCGCGGATTGGGAACGTATTCCGCAAGCAAGTATCCGGGATATCCTCGCTAGCATACCCAGACGAATTCAAGCTGTGATTTCAGCTAGAGGAGGTCACACTCGATACTAAACATTTATCTGCTTTTACTTTATTAAAGAAAAAACAAACAAAAATCTTTGTTAACTTTTACTTCACGAGCATATGCACTACTAGCGAGCATACACTACTAGTGAACTTTAGCATTAAAACCCATAAATTTTATCAAAATTTTATGATAATACTGACGAAAACGATTATTTGCTTATTAATTTACAAAATTGTGAAAGTAAAACTACCTATAATTATCAAACAAACCAATAGTAACATTTGAAATGGATCATTGCTTAGGTGCCCGTTTTTTTTGCAAATGAGTTTATATGACTTTGGATTAATAATTGTGCTTTATTTTTTACTAACTTGAATTAATAAATACACATACTGTCGCCTTTTATTCTCAGAGGGGTAGGCAGAGGAGCAACTAATGCACCCAGTTTTCGCCGTGCGTATTCCGTCCCATGATGTGATAGGGGGCGAGCCTATCGCTATATTGGGCACAAATTATCCGAGTTTATACAGATCATAAAAATTTCAATATCACTTTACCCGACCCGAGGATCGAACCCGAGACCTCGGCATTGCAGTCTACCGTAATACAACTACGCCACTGAGGCATTCAACTTAATAAATAATCCCTAATAAGTTTACAAATTACGAAAAGTTGATGTATAGACTCAGAAAACATAAAATTTTATTAGGGTTTTCTTATAACTACACTATTTCGTAATCAAAGAATTTCTTATTGAATAAAATTATTGAAATTTAAAATATTTGGGTTCTAGTTTTGAGTCAATCGCAATATTTGCATATTATGTGTCTCCAAAACACACAGCATTGAGATGAAGAACGCAATCATTTGATTCGGTTAATCCAAAGATAATGTCAGTTCAATACATACCAGAATGTCCAATCTTGTTTCCCACCATGACACCAGAAGGCGCTGCTCTGCTTTCGAGCGCAACTCTAGCTGTCAACTCATAGCGTCGTTTTGATTCGAACAGATCAGTTCGGTAAAGTTATTAATAATTAAAACTTTACCAAATATGAATTATAAGTGACAACAAAAGTGTTAAAGTGTGTGTTGTACACAGCATTGTATTTTTGGTAAGTTTTTGGAGCCATTTAGTAAAGACGACACGCGAAATAGAAGCGCAAACAGAATAGGTACCGGTCAAGAATATGTTGCCTCGGATGGGGAACAGATCACGACCCGAAGCTTATGCAAAATAGGTACCTGTAGGTCACCAATTTGTTGCCCCAGAACCTTATGGGGAACAAGTCTCGACCTGAAACTCATGCATATCGGATATCATTGAGTGGGTACTTCCTCATCCTTGAAATAAGAGGGCATAGCTTCACCCTTATCTATGAAACGTGCGAGTACTTCTTAGCGCAGGAACAGGCACAAACATGTGCGTAAGGTTCAGATACGCGTGTCAACTCGCTAATGACTCAGTTTTATTTAGCTAATTATTCTTAAACTATTTGCTCCAATTACCAAAATTTTCTTAATATGTCCCTTTAAAATAAACATGTTAGTTACATTTAACAATAATAGGTTTCGTGATAGCTCCACACAACCTGTTATTAGATACACCTATATTGCCTTGGGACAATCTAGAATATAGTTGATATGAAAATAATGACATTCCATTCACATGTATAGAATAAACACAAAGTAAACCTACAAATCTGTTGTGAAAAGCTTAGCTCAACCATGTTTTTAGGCTTAAAAACCAGTAATATATTAAGGCATTTTTATAAAATTATTGGTTATTATTAAATTACCATTACAATACTATGATTATACATGGTATTATGTAGTAAAGTAGAATTGACAATAGTGCACATAGAATTGCAGTCCATAAATGAGCATAATCAATGATTATAGCTCCGAGGCCAACCAAATTTGGCTTACATTTTTTATTTCAAATTATTGACTAATAATAAAGATAAAGGAACTGGGACTAATATGTGCCCACATAATCAGATCTTAAACAAACCAATATATCAGGTTTAGAATTACCTTACTTTATGATATACCAGCTTCAAAACTGTCTGTGTATAATATATAGAGACACTACTGTCTATCTTCCAGTAACTTTCTGCATTTGTTGTGTTAAAAGTTTTGTTTCTGATAGTCTTCTTTTGTCACAGTAACATTAATGATAATACCAGGCCTATCAGGGAACTTCAGATGAGAAAGGATCTTTTAAGCCTTCAGGGTGAATTAATAGATATATTAGCCCTCTGCCAATTACTCAAAAAATAAAACAGGTGCTTAATTGCCATTTATTTGCACTCATACATGGACATCTGAATTACCTACAACACAAATATTCTTTATTGTAACCATTTTAACGTAGAAAAATAATTGAATATTATACAATTTTCTTAAATATATTATGGTGTATAATGGAGCGGCCTTATCAATGCAAGCTACCAAGTACAAGTACCTTCCTAAGAATTCTACAAAAAAGAAATTGGTGTGTTGTAAAGTTTGCAAACTAGCGCTAAACCAATATGGTGGTCAAAGGCCTATAACCTCTCAGTTGCAGAGAAGGTCAATTCCTTGCAGTAAGATAATATATTTTTCATAACAGCTATTATCATTATATTAATTGTACCTCTGAGAGAGATGTTAAAGATTTTCTCCTAGGTAAGTACTACTTTATGTTAACGCCACCCTCTTTTTTATCTAAGCATTGCAGAAGTGCACTCCTTCATTGGTTACTTAGAACGGAGAGATTGCCCAATTAACCTACTTTTGATTTGGCCTATCTTGAACTCCATGTACAATTTGCAGTAATTATGAACTGGGTTGTAGAAACCCTACACTAGAGAGGGAACAAATATGTATATGGTAATAAGGTTCACCTGCTTATTAAAAAAAAAAAAAAAAAAAAACAAGCAGGCTGCAAAGATCTCGGAGATGCTTGCAACCTTGAAATCTTGGGTTTGGTATGTTAATTATCAATTGTAACAACCTAACATTTTACAGCTAAATAGCTATATTCTGAATTGACTTCAAAGTATATTGAGCAGGCATCAACCTTGCAAACCATGCAATAGTCCATTGGTGACTGTACTGTAAAACACTGTTGCAAGACACAGTTATTTTCTTGAGAATTCACATTGTGAGACCAAAGAATGATACTGCCTCACTGAGTACCTCAGGAACTTAAATGATGGTTTGATACAGTGGAGAACAGTTAAACTCTACTGTGCAAAAAAATAAAAAAATATGTGAGCAGCTGCTCAAGAATTAGCCACATAATGTTCTAATGCTCAGTAGTACCAGCAGTGGTCAGTGCCTTGTAACATAAAATCCCAACCAAGTGGACATTACCAATAGGTTGTGTAAGGTGGTGTTCACTCTATATATAAAATTGACATCATTGTTACTTGATAGGTACCAAGCAGACTAAACAGTGGTGCAAATCATCTCTGAAGAGATGGACCTACCTACAATGGCACTTATTACCAACAGCCTCGGAGGCAACTTTTTATAATAAAAAGGGTGGTTGTCTTAGAAGTTCAGGTCAAGACCGAATATTTGACAGAAAATATACCACTATTGTACAGGTTTACACAAACCCAAATTTTAAATAATTATGTGTTGGCAATATGTACTGTTTACTTTATATACTGTTTTATTACATTGCCAACGGGGTTTGCCCGCCACCCACATGAACCCCAAGGTCCCTGCATATTTAAACTGTGCAGAAGGAATATATAATAGGCAATTAAATTGACACAGTGCTTTTTAGCGCCTTGAACAGTAGGCGTAGTGGTAGTAGTATGTACTTCACTAGTAAGTGAAAGCACTAACTCACCCAATTCAAATAATGAACCTACGGAAGGTTCTTATTGATTAAACCTCACTAGTAAGTGAGAGCATTAACATACATAATTCAAATTATAAACCTGCTAAAGGTTGTTATTGATTGAACCTCACTAGTAGGTGAGAAAATTAACATGCATAATTCTAATAATGAACCTGCAGAAAGTTCTTTTTTATTGAATCTCACTAGTAAACAACATTAATCACTATTATTCAAATAATGAACCTGTGGAAGGTTCTTATTAATTGAACCTGCGGAAGGTTCTTAGTGATTGAACCTGCGGAAGGTTCTTAGTGATTGAACCTGCGGAAGGTCCTTATCTACTGAACCTCTGGAAGGTCCTTATTGATTGAACCTGCGGAAGGTTCTTAGTGATTGAACCTGCGGAAGGTTCTTAGTGATTGAACCTGCAGAAGGTTCTTATTGATTGAACCTGCGGAAGGTTCTTGACAAAATGTCTGATCAGGCAAAACTGGGGGGGTGGTGCATAGCTATTTGGAGCTAGGAGAAGAGAAATCACTTATTTAAGGAAAATTTGTCTTTCACCACCTTATCCACCTTTAGTGTCCAAATAGAAAATTGTTAGTCTAGTGCAATGATAACAAATCAAAAGACATAAGGTCTAGTCAAGATGCAGCTTGATTTTAATTTGCAGGCAGTACTGTTTTATTACACAAATTAATGGTGTTAGATTCTTGTATAACTACTGTAGAAAAAAGTTATCAAGAGTCATTCAACAAATCCTAGATTTTTTTCTATATATAACCTATGATAATTTTCAAACACTTGATTTATTATAAATACCACTAGTACATCATAACTAACTTCAGGCTATGTATTTCATACCCTGATCCCCATTTTGGAACTGTTGGGGAAGAGATTATCACTCTGCTCAGGCTGGTTCATGGGCCAAGATCTGGGTAAAGAACAAACAGCTGTGTCCAGACTATCAGGCAGTTGCTAAATAGGTATCCAGAACCCATATTATAATCTCAGCTACTCAGGTGAAAGAACTAAATTATGTGTCTCAACTCAGAGCAGTTAAATGACACAAAAATGTTTTATTTTATTTTTTATACCAGTCATAGAAACTGTTAAATTAGCATCAAATACCAGAGTGGCTGGCTGAATATTTGTATTTTTAAACAAATTACTATTCATGCATTTCTGTGTAGATAGATAAAATAGAAGTAAAAGTTTAATTTGACTACAAATAATACATTGTATATACATAGACAACAGTCAAGTACACATCCATTTATGAAATATTGTAGCCGCAATGAGGCCCCAGCTTACCAATATACCTAGTATTCTATCAACGGTAGCATCAAAAGGGTAGTATAATATGAATATTATAATGGAAGATATTCTGAAAAGAGCTAACCGGGAATCTGTAAGCACTTTATTAAAGATATCTTGTCAGGAGATTTACAGACTCAGTGTTCATACTGATGTTTTATTGTAGGACAATTTTTAAAGTGTTTCAATGTATAATTTTTTGTTTTTATAAATTTTTGATCTCAATTTCTCATGATACTCTTGATTTGAGTGTATAAGATACCACTTAACTATAAAGTGTTTAAAATTGTATTATTATTACTATGATCTCTTAATATGACAAATAACTAATAAGAGTTTTTTAGTTTTATCCAAGCTTTCTTTTTGTTAAGTTTGTTTTATGGAGTTTTTCATAAACAATTCTAGAAGAAAAAATAGTACATTCACAAATCATGTGAATTATTTCTTTTTATATTCACATAGCGTCGATTGTATTACACCAGCAGATATCAAACAGGTCTTCATCTCAATGCTGTGTGTTTTTGGAGACACATAATATAACTGTTTTGCATTAAAACAAAACAATTATTATGTGTTGAAGAAAACACACAGCATTAGTACAAGGATCTTGCTGGTGATGAAGACTTTATGAGTTGACAGCTAGAGTTGCGCTCGAAAGCAGAGCAGCGCCTTCTGGTGTCATGGTGGGAAACAAGATTGGACATTCTGGTATGTATTGAACTGACATTATCTTTGGATTAACCGAATCAAATGATTGCGTTCTTCATCTCAATGCTGTGTGTTTTCTTCAACACATAATAATTGTTTTGTTTTAATGCAAAACAGTTATAATTTGACTATCTAGGGCCTACTAAAGGTTTGTTAAAATTAATATAGGTTCAAAATTACACAGGTACTAACCAAGAAGCTTTGTTACACCTAATGTTATATTTTCATAGAATGAGTCTTCAGAAACCAAGTCCACGCAAAAGCTCATATTACAATTAGAGCAAAGAGCATTAATTAGAGTATTAAACCGTACTTATGCCGTATCTACAATAAATTTTATATTTTTTTTTATAATACACCAAAAATAATTATAATAAGTGCATATGGAAATACCACACTCACAACAAAGAGCATTATAATACTACGGAAAACAAATAGCTACCGAAACCATGGTTACCATCAAAGAGAATTATGTAAAAAATAAAAATATCTATGATTTGAAAAATAGGTAGGTATAAACACACACACACTAACGCCTTTTATCCCCAAAAGGGTAGAGGCAGAGGCGCAACTAGTGCACTCACTTTTCGCCGTGCGTATTCCGTCCCATGATGTTATAGGAGGCGTGCCTATCGCCAAATAGGCCACAAATTCCAGACTCCGGGCAAATACTGAATAGAAAAACCCAATGTCACTTTGCTTGAGCTGGGAATCAAACCCGAGACCTCAACATTGCAGTCGAACCGTAATACAACTATAGTCACCGTACTAAACCCATTTTTCAAATACAAGAATTATGAAGATTGTAAATTATACTTTATATATACCCTTTGATTAATAACATATTATGTATCAAAGTTTATACCATAGACGGTAAGTATGAGTTTATTGACATGTTTTTGTTGTTTATACACACTCACGCCTATTATCCCCGAAGATGTATGGAGAGGCGCAACTAGTGCTGGGTGCACTTTTCGCCACTTTCCGTCCCATGATGTGATAGGGTGCGAGCCCATCGCCATATCGGGCACAAATTGCAGACTCCGGGCTGATACCGAACAGAAAAACCGAATATATTGTTTGCCCGACCCGGAGATCGAACCCAAGACCTCAGCTTTGCAGTCCAACTACGCCACCGAGGCAGTCTGCTGTTTATATTATGATATAAGAAGAAATGTGTGAACAAAGAGCATTATAATACTACGGAAATGTGTGAATTTGGTTTTAAAATTTCACTCAACGGTCATTTCATTCAAAAGACCCTGTTCTGGAGTCGATTCTTTTTATTATATTTATTTTTTAAATTGATGAGTAGTAACATACTTACATCCATACATTCTTATAAACTTTCGCGTTGATATTAGAAGGATTTAAAATTATAATATAATTTAAAAAATATAGTATATACCGGGTGGAAGGGAAACGCTCTCTATACCGGAACGGTAAGAGAGAAGAACCATAACATTAACGAAAAACTATATTAATTTGCAAAGCTAAGCGATAATACTTACGATTTTAGTATTTCCGTAATTCATGCCCGCGCAATGTAAAGCGTATAAAAAAACTGGGTAGGGTATAAACTATAAAGGAAACGCCGACAAGGCGGCGGCCGCCGCGCTGCGCCGCCCACGCGGTAGTTAGCCCGTCAGCTGATGTACGTGTTTCATTACGATTTTTTTGTAAAGAAAGAAAAGAAAGAAAGAAATCTTTCTTTCTTTATTTTTTTGTAACAATGCGATCGCGATTTTTTAGTGCCATCACGTCAGGAATCACCAATACTATCACCTGTATTCGTTTCCGAGAGCGTTTCCTTTCCAACCGGTATATTATATAGTTTTTAACCAAATCCTTTGCCAATGCAAATGCCTGTAGGTACACCGATTACTCCGTGATTTAAGTCTATGAGCCTATTTAAGTATTCTTTTTTACTAAGAATAGCTATTGCCCGCGGCTCCGCCCGCTTTAAAAAGTTTTTCCGGGATAAAAGTCCCACTTTATATTTTCCCGGGATAAAAAGTAGCCTATGTGTTAATCCAGGACATGATCTACCCGTGCGCAAAATTTCATCGAAATCCGTTCAGTAGTTTTTGCGTGATAAAGTAACAAACATCCATACATTCTTACAAACTTTCGCCTTTATAATATTAGTAGGATATAAATCAAACCTTTCGTTGAACTTCGATTCGTATAAAACTTGTTTATTTTTTTAAATTAATGATTAAATTCATTTTATATGGATATTGCCTTCTACTGTTGGTAAGTATCATCTCGTCTTGTGTAAATCTTGGGTAACTATCGAAATGTGCAAATTATTTTATTTGCAAACATCATTGTGACTCGTTATCGTTCGCTTTACCGGTGAAGGAAAACATCGCGAGGAAACCTACATACCTGAGAATTCTTCGTAAGAATTTCGAGGGTATGTGAAGTCTGCCAATCCGCACTAGGCCCGCATGGTAGACTAAGGCCTAAAACCAGCGACTATATAACCCCTAGACTCCTAATAACAGACGATCGGCTTCGGGCAACACATCTGACAAATAGATCCAATGTAGCTGACCGTTCAAAATCTTCAAGTCAGTTGCGACCACAACTGTGAGCTGTAAATACTTCCGTGTTTGCGAATAAATAACTATTGTAATGGCCCCGTTCACAATAAAATGGTGTGGTATAAATAGCCATAATTCAAATTTTCAGAAAAATGGCATTACATTTCACAGGTAAGTCAATAACGACACATAATCACATTTTATTTAAAATTTTACGGAGTTCATCTTAGACTGGCCATTTGGGTGTTTACGTGCCATCTTGTTATATTTGCATCTCTTTCCGACGAAAGTACTTTTTATATTTTCTATTTCGTTTTGTTTTTTAACATGAAAAGTAAGTGATACACCAAAAGGATTTGTCGATAGTTCTGTCGATAAAATTAAAAATAAGAGAAACTATCGCCCGAATACTCAACTAATCAATTTATCTGAGGCCTATTTAATTTTAACAGGCTTCTTATTTTAGATGGTTAGTTCATTAGTAATAGCTAATTCGTTTTAAAAATTATTAGGATATATTTTTGACTAGCGGTATCAGAAATGTTATTAGGATAATTTTTTATTTTGTTTGTTGATTATAACGATTATTTTGAGTTATTCTTTGTGTTATTCCTACAAGTCAGCTCTAATATTCTTGTTAATGTCGATGAGACTTACTAAGCGCCATCTGTCATTTGATAACATAAATAGTTTCGTTAAAATGTTAATACGTTTAATAAATAATAATAATATTACTTTAAAACTTTATTACATAAAAGTAATATCGATAAAAAATCGTGTTTTCATTTAACTCGTCCCATCCCTATGCCTATGTTTCCAAGGTTGTATAATGCGATAAGGTGTTGGAAGAACCAATCATAATGCAGTACCCCGCTTCCTCAAACCTCAGGTAGTTGACAGAATTAATTTGAAGAGAAATATTGAACATTAGGAGTCTAGGGGTTATATAGTCGCTGCCTAAAACCCTCCCAGTAGTAGAGGAGGCCCGTGCTCAGCAGTGGGCAGGATATAATACAGGGCTGGTATTATTATTTATTATTGTGACTTACTTCAATATATTTTAGTTATCCTCGCGATCCGAAGAAGAATGGACATTTTTCGCGATGTGAAGAATGGACATCAATCGTCACCCAGAGACGATGTCAAGGTTTTTTTAGGCCAGTTAAATCAACATAAACTCATTTGCAAAAAAAACGGGCACCTAAGCAATGAACCATTTCAAATGTTACTATTGGTTTGTTTGATAATTATAGGAAGTTTTACTTTCACAATTTTGTAAATTAAGAAGCAAATAATCGTTTTCGTCAGTATTATCATAAAATTTTGATAAAATTTATGGGTTTTAATGCTAAGGTTCACTAGTAGTGTATGCTCGCTAGTAGTGCATATGCTCGTGAAGTAAAAGTTAACAAAGATTTTTGTTTGTTTTTTCTTTAATAAAGTAAAAGCAGATAAATGTTTAGTATCGAGTGTGACCCCCTCTAGCTGAAATCACAGCTTGAATTCGTCTGGGTATGCTAGCGAGGATATCCCGGATACTTGCTTGCGGAATACGTTCCCACTCCGCGGTAATCACATTCTTCAGCTCTCTGATGGTTTGCGGAGCCGGTAGTACTGATCTCACGCGTCGTTCCAGAACGTCCCAGACATGCTCTATAGGATTGAGGTCGGGACTTCGAGCTGGCCAATCCAAACGACGAATGCCGACCTCTTGCACATATGCTTCCACATCGCCAGACCGGTGGGCGCGAGCGTTGTCGTCTATAAAAATTGAGTCTTCGCCTAAAGCGGCCAATGCGGGTTGTGCATGAGGAATAAGAACTTCCGTTATGTATCGATGTCCAGTCAGTGAGCTGTTTTCAATGAAGACTAACTCTGTACGATCCATTGAATTTATTCCTGCCCAAAACATAACAGAGCCCCCACCATAAGGTGTGATTTCTTCAAAACAAGCCTCTGCAAAGCGTTCTCCTCGTCTTCGTAGCACTCGCCGACGTCGATCTTCACCGAACAGAGATATCCTGGCTTCATCGGAGAACAATACCCTATTCCAGTCTTCTTGAGTCCATGACTCACAATTTCGAGCAAACCTAAGCCTGGCAACTCTGTGCTCACGGAGTAACTTAGGGCCGCGGGCCGGGCGATGACTGCGTATATTGGCCGCGAGCAGCCTCCTCCTGACCGTCCATAGACTAATATGCACATTTCTTACTTCTTCGAGGTTGTTCTTAAGG
The DNA here is from genome assembly GCA_949316025.1 of Lapara coniferarum. Taxonomy (NCBI): domain Eukaryota; kingdom Metazoa; phylum Arthropoda; class Insecta; order Lepidoptera; family Sphingidae; genus Lapara; species Lapara coniferarum. The sequence continues at coordinate 15,620,514 of OX438926.1, read as the reverse complement.
TCCACATACGAAGACTTGCGATTTCTCAATGCGCGACTCACAAGAAAACGATCATCCCGTGGTTGGGTACATGGTTTTCTTCCAGAACCAGGCCTTCTCTCGACGGAACCGGTGTCTTGATACCGCTGCCAGGTCCTTTGAACCGTCGAGCGACTCACACTTAGCCTCTGAGCCACGAAGCATTGGCTGCAGCCCTCTTCGAGCAGCGCAATAATTTTGGTAGCTTTTACCACTTTCTCTAACATTATTGAGACAGCTAAACAGCAATAAATGAAGCTTCGACAATTAAGAATATGAAATAAATTCATAAAAATTGACTGAAAGTTATGAAAACCGATATTATCTTTTGGAACTTCACACCAAAAATGTAGGATAAAAAGTGGTTTTCTGTAAAAACGAGCATCAAACGAAAATTTTAATTTAGAACGTACCTACTGTTTTAAACACCATCGCATTTTTAAAACCAGCCAGTAACATGTACAAATGATTGAAATCATTTTGGTACCGTATTTTTTTAAAAAAGAATTAAAATCCAAACCGCCCGTTTTTTTTGCAAATGAGTGTATATTGAATAAATAGAAAAAGGTTTCGACTCCTTTATTATATTATAATTAATCAAAGTTCGACTCCATGTAACTCTTGTTCTACTTTGGTTGTTGCAGTCGTAAAATTTTTCAAAAACGAAAGAAAACGTGTGTTACTTGCGTTAACATTATGTGATTAGTCGTAAGATAAAATTTGTGTTTACTCAATCAAAACTTGTAATTTTTTTTTCTATTCTTAGTTTGTTTTATCGACGACCCTTTTTAATGTCTCATTTGCAAGGAACTGTGAATCTTGGATTTATTACCTGACTACATATCAATAGGGTAAAACGAAAGATTCCACCAGGAATACAAAAAATAAAATCACAACCCCAAATCCAATATAGCAGACCGCCATTACTGTTCGAGGCGATGGTTTGAGACAGTCCTTATTCGGAGGCTTCGAGGTATAGCGAGCTTTTCCATAATAATATGATTATATCTTTGGCCAGACCCTAATCATTTACAGTCTGGAAAATATTAATCCAATATTACTTACTTTGTATTTTGTAATTAATAAATTTGCTGAGCGATTGTAGCTATAATAGTAATCGTAAAAGGCCATTAAAATAGTGCAAAATTTTATTTTTGTTCTGTTCATACATGTTGCATACACACTTAAGCAATAATACACGCACACTAGTCAAATCAGATTCAGAATAGCTAAATCTAACAAATAAACGTTGCTTATTTAAAAATAGATAGTCCTTATTACTACACACTATGTTCTGACAATTTTCAAGATCAATATAATTATTTTTAAGTAAACTATAAACCAGCAGTGAGTTTTTACAGGTCCAATGAAATTAATGAATTACTAATATTTGTGTAACACAATACAACATACAGGTTATGATATTGTTATATTTACTAGAGAAAATATTTAAATATTATGTACATCTATGAGTGCCTTTGTCAATGGCACATAAATCAGTAAAATATGTGCATACTGCATATTTTAATAAACTATTTAAATATTGCAATATACAAAATTCAAAAGAACAAATTTAAAAACCTAGTTTTTCTAGGATAGCATATTATAATACGCTTTATTATTGCTTTGTACACGAAATACGGGAATAAAGGCAATCGAAACAATCCCTTATTAAATAGAATTTATGGAATGGCATTTAGTTGAATTATTTTATGATTAAAAAGACATAAGATGTTTTCACGACGATCCACGAAATCCAAGAAAGTTCATCGTCTTCTGCGTCGACGAGAGTCTCCATTATATCCGTTTTCTGTAAAAGAAATATTTCAACTTATTTCTCGCGTCGCAAACCTTTGTTTTATTGCATTAGGATAACATAATATATGCCACAGTAAAATTATACAGTATCAGAAATATTGTTTAGGCAGATACGACGCAACTAGTTATAAAAGCGAAAGGCGTCATATCTAGTCCGATTTCGACAATCGAGGTGAGTTTGCATTGGTTCGAATATAACAAACCTCATATGTTCACCGTCGGCGATTCCTCTGGCGGTCATTGTACCCCATGGAGCCATTAGCCAACGCACCACTCTGATTGTTCTGCTCTGCACCAACACCATATGGCCTGCCGGGACCCATGCTTTGTTGCCCATAATATTCCATTGCATTTTTGTGTGCAGCGGAATCATAACCTTCATTGGCGTCGTTTGAATGTGGATTGTCCCGCTTATTATTTTTAGGGCCATATGTACCAAAAGCTGTAAAGTTAGCGCCTTGTGACCCGACGTCGCCGCAGTTCTGAGGGAGCATGCGCGGCAATAGGCTCCCATGGGGTATGCCGAGACCGCCAGAGACATATCCATAGCCGGGCGGTTGACCCAGGCCGCCGCCCTCGGGGCCACCGAGTCCTTGAGATCCGAGACCGCCGGAACTCGTATTCTCCGAGTCATAATCGTCGTTGTTGCGTCCTCTTCCACGACGTCGTCTATCACGGCCCCTTGGACGGGAGCCTGAGGAGCCGGCATCTGAGCCAAGGCCGCCATCGGAGCCAAGGCCCCCACCAGAGCCGAGACCGCCACCGGAACCGAGACCTCCGCCCGAGCCGAGGCCCCCGGCGGAGCTATAGCTCCCGCCTGAGGCGACGCCTCCGCCGGAGCCCAGGCCCCCACCGGAGCCGAGACCACCGCCGGAGCCAGATCCATGGCCCCCACCAGAGCCCAGCCCTCCGCCAGAGCCGAGGCCCCCGCGCGAGGTCAGGCCGCTGCCAGAGCCGAGGCCGCCGGAGCCCAGGCCGCCGCCTGAACCGTGGCCGCCCGATGCCGAACCATAGGAGACGGAATCGCCGAGCCCGCCAGAGCGAGCTCCACGCTTTCTGGAATCTAACTCGAGCCCACTTTGTCCCGAGCCGCGCCCGTGAGTACCATTGGCGCCAATATCGGATGTGGGGGGAGGAGGGGGTGGTGGAGGCGGAGGTGCTGCCCATCCACTATTAGGCATCATTGGATTTGGGAATGTAGGTACCATCATACCATATTGATCGGCTGGGAAGTAAGGTGGCATTACAAAAGGCTGTGTGTTCAAAGATGGGGGAGGAACAGACATATTCATCTGTGGATTGAGAGCCATCAGTGGAGGTATTTGATTTGAATGCTGCATTTGATTAGAATTTAGATTATTGTGATTTAATGTCATATTAGTGTGTGAAGAATCATTTTTTTGTGAAAAAGGCATGTCATTCTGGCGCGGAGGAGTTGCGGGACGTTTGCTTTTAGATTTATCATCGGACATCGGAAGTTGGGGGCCAATGGGTGTGGGCAAGAGAGATTTTGGTGTAGGCAATAGTGCTTGTGGCGCCTGCTGCGGCGCTATTTCAGTAGAGTCCTTTGTGAGACTACACTTGCCTGAACGGGATCGACTACGCGAGCGCGAACGGGAACGCGACCGGCTTCTTGAAGATCTTGATGATCTGCTTCGAGAGGATCTGGAAGAACTGTGGCGGCGGCGGCGACGGTCCCGTGAGCGAGAACGCGAGCGGGAGCGAGTGCGCGAACGGCGGCGGCGGGATCGAGAGCGAGAACGCGAGCGGCGTCCGCGTCGGTACCTTCCGCCTCGGCCACGATGACCTGACGATGAAAAACAAACCACGCATTACAATCATTTCAATAATTGTATTATAAAATGTTCTAAAAATATCCCCTCAAAGTTAAATTGTGCCACTGCGGGCCTTGGATATCTTCTCCAATTGAGGAATTAAGTTATACTTATCATTCTGTGAAATGGTATATAATGTATACCATTACCATATATTTTATAGCGGGCCTTGGATATCTTCTCCAATTGAGGAATTAAGTTATACTTATCATTCTGTGAAATGGTATATAATGTATACCATTACCATATATTTTATAGAGACTTAACAATCTTACGGTTAAATGAAAAATATATTATTTTAAATTTCTGTTTGAGAATAAATTTACGACTAGTCAAAATTTGCGTACAGACAATCATTTCACTAATCACTAAAATTAAAAACACTTACGTCGACCACCACCCCCTCCGCGTTCAGCAAGTTCTTGTAACTTAGGATTGACAACTTGCTTGGCTTCTTTCAATACAGATATAAGATCTGAAGCTTTTGCGGCATTAGACGGTGTAAAGAAGGTATACGCGGTTCCAGTTTTATTTGTACGTCCTGTTCTTCCAATGCGATGCACGTAATCTTCAGAATTACTGGGATAATCAAAGTTGATGACAAATTTTACATCATCAACATCTAGAAAACAAATACATATAATTAAATATCATACCAGGAAAAGCTAGCAAAAGAAAATGTTATTAAACGCATGTTTAGCCCAGCAAATTCTCGCAGGAATATATTACACAAGAACTTCCAGTCGCGCTCTCACATTAGTGGCAATATTTTATAAGTTTATACAACTGTGACTTGCCACAATCCCTGCAAGCTCAAAAATGTTCAGAAGATAGCTTGCCGTGACTATTTACACGGTAAAAATATCTAACGAAGATCACTTCTGCAAGTTTTCTTGCTCATCTAAACCCCGCTTAAGAACCAGGCGCAAGCTGTATCGAAAGCACTATTTAACCACTCCATATGTAATTTAAGGCCGCGTTTATTAGTAAGGGCCTTAAATTACATATACCTATGCCCTATACGCGTCCCAGTTATACAACGTTTTGTCCCTCTTCCTGCATATTATGTTAACATAGCAAGACAAAATACTGAATAACTCTTGACCCAAATATTGTATACATCATTTATTAGTAAGAAGTCAAGCCCCGCTTTTATATATAGATGTATGGGAATACCCTATATATATGGACACCGGTGTCCGTCGCGGGGCTTGAGGAGTCAAGTAAATAATATATTACAAAAGACAGTCATATTAAATTCAATAATAAATTAATAGATGGATTTACTTACCTAAGCCTCTTGCAGCAACATCAGTTGCTACAAGAATAGGTGCCTTCCCACTTCGAAAATCTGTAAGAATTTTGTTAATTTAAAAATACATTCCCTAATTTGATAATTTTATCTCACTGCAAAGCTTCTAAAAAAAATCTAAATTTGGTTTATCATTCAACAATGTGTTACGGTTTGTTTTCAAAAAGAAATACTGACAAATCCAAACATAGACCAAATTATGAACATATATTACAATGTGCTTAATAAATCTCTGTACAAAGGTTTTAGATGGTTCCTATTTCCTTTGAAATTGCCTATCATTTGACTGTGTCCCTTACTTTTATCAGATGTCACCACAAACATATCTGAATGATCCACAACTTACATGAGGAATCTTCAATCACATCTTTAAATCACACTCAAATGCTGTGTTGATTTTCTTGAGAATGTTAATGTTATGAATATCACATGTACTTAAAACTGTAATTCTCATAATACAAGCACTCGCATTCTAAGTCTCTTAAGGTTCCAAAACAAGATTGGAATATTATGTATTGAAAAATAATGCTATAGCATAAAATAAATTATTAGTACGTTTGAAAAAACATACTGTAAAATTTCATGTATAACGAAAAATATATAAATATATACATAATGGATAATATTAAATGACCATTCGATAACCTTATGAGACAGAATGGGGCAAATGAATTGCTCTACATTCATGTAAACTTACTAAGAACACAGATTCCAAGAGTGAATTGTGTTTCGTGTGTCTATCGTGCACATTATCAAATTCAAGAGCTAGAAGAGGCCGGCCGACATCTCGACCGGCGAGGCGAGAATCGAAAGCCGAACACCGAGCTCGGCAGGCCCGAAGCGCATCGAGGCGCTACCGAGGCGCGCGTGCCGCCTACGGCACTACGAGCGAGCGCGCCCGAGCCGGCGAGGGACAGTCTCGCCGCCCCGGCGCGAGAAGCGGCTCGGACCGGCCGCGGGAGCGAGTCACGAGTGCTTAGGGCTTAGCCCCGACAACTAGAGGCGGCGCGGTGCGGTGCAGCATGCGGCGGCGAGTCCAGCCCGCGCGCCGCCCGCTGCTCCCCGCCGCCTGCACATGCGGACATTACGTCAGATAATGGCACTCCTGCGCGCTCCCGCTGCACGCCGCACGCCTCCGGTACACGCCGCTTCTCAACACTCTCGAGTACCACTTACTACTAGACTTGCAACGAATAGGGAACGTGCACGAACTGTAGGTGGCAACACAAAATCGACATGAGACCCGATGTGGATAAAAAAAGAAACTTTACAACAATCATTTATTTATATAGTCTTTTAATATGACAAAAATAATAAATGATAAAATATGGGTTCCGGCCGAATATTATTGATACCAAACGTGGCCAGAATGCTTTTTTTTTCAGATGAGAGCTAGTTATTTTGATGTTATTGAAACAAAATTAGGAGGTTATGTTCCCTAAATTACAGATTAATTTGTTTGTATTGAATATTATCTTAAAAACTTCTTTATTTTTATAAATTATGTATTGAGACATTTCTAACTGTTTTTGGAACTCATAATTGTGTATGTTTTATACAGCTTTAATTATTTGTGTCGATTTTCACTTAACAAGGTAATGTAAGTTCTTAAGTATTATTCTTGGGAACTTAATTGAATTTCACACCATTTGATTTGTTTATTTTTATGTTCTCGAGCATCCAGATACACAGCAATACATTATTAACGAATTAAATGTTATTTTACATCCTTTTGATGTAAATATTTTATGTTGATGCCAAGTATCAATGGGCTGAAAAGATTCAGATTGCGCCACCAAATGGCAGAGCTTCGACGTGCACGTTCCCTACACTCGGCTACCATCCGGAATTCGGCCTATTCGGCTACTTTTATCCTTTGTGGTTGAATACCCAATATCTAGGTACTATTGGACCTAATACTGTAGGCAGATTATAATTTGTAATTTTGTATTTTTCTTGTAATCATCAAAGTGGTAGAATGTATATTAAATATTATAATATAATGAACCATCAAATGTCTGTCGGCTTATATTGTGGCAAAAAACACTACACAACTTATTTTGTTTTATTGGTATTGGTTGAGAGACTCAAAAAACACTACATGACTTATTTTGTTTTAGTGGAATTGGTTGAGAGACTAACATGACTGATGTATTGGTCTCTCGATCAATCACAAACATCAAAATTAAACAACATTGTCTTATAAGTTGAGTCTTTTTGCCATTCTAAGCCCACTGCATATCACAAATGTTTTAATTAAAATCAAAGAGTGAAGATTATTACACAGAAAGAAAGTTATTTCTGCATGTGAGGAACCAGTTTACTTCTTTTGAGCGTCTCATAGCGATAACAAACACTAATTTAAGTTACACCATAGAGTAGCTGAATATATTTGCCGAATATTTGGCAAAATGTTTGCCCAAAAATACTATTCGTTGCAAGTCTTTTTACTACTGTATTTTCAAAAGTCTGCCACGGATTTTGAAGCAAATGCAATTTATTGTACTGATTGGTTAGATATAACTTTATTGAAGTGCTTTCAAATATCAATCTGGCAAAAAGGGATGTCAATAGTAATTGATAGATATTTACAATAGATATTGTTTTATTCTTACCTTGCAAAACCCAATCTCTTTCATTTTGCGATTTGTCTCCATGAATACAAACAGCTGGCCACCTATATGTTAATAAAATGAAACAAATAAGTGAAAATTATATTTTAAAAATCACATCATATTGAAACATAACAAGACTCACCCATCTCTTTTCATTTTTCTAGTTATATCATCAACACGCTTTTTAGTTTCAATAAAAATTATTGTTTTGTTCTCTTTCTCTGCCATTATTTCTTTCAGCAGGGTACTAAGTTTAGTTTCTTTTTCATATTCCATACAAACATCTATTATCTGCAATATGTTGTGGTTGGCAGCTAATTGTAAAGAACCAACATTGATTTGTAGGTAATCCTTCAAAAACTCGGAAGCTAAACTTTGCACCTCTCTGGGCCAAGTAGCTGACCACATAAGAGTTTGACGATCAGGTCTAATCTGTTCAATGATCTTTCGAATTTGGGGTTCAAATCCCATGTCCAACATTCTATCAGCTTCATCTAATACTAAGTAGGTGGTGCGTTTTAGATTAGTCCTTCCACTTTCCAAGAAATCCAACAATCGTCCAGGTGTTGCAATTACAATTTCCACACCAGCATCCAAGTCTCTGGCTTGAGGCCCTTTGGGAGCACCGCCAAACAAACATGTATTGTGGATTTTGGATGTGTTAGCAAACTTATCACATACTTCCTGAATTTGCTGAGCTAATTCCCTAGTTGGAGCCAAAACAAGAGCAATAGGTCCATCACCTCGGCTAGATTTAGGTTGATTGTTGATATGGACTATGGCAGGCAGGATGTATGACAAGGTTTTGCCTGATCCTGTTGATGCTATACCCACCATGTCGCATCCACTGAGAGCTATTGGCCAACCTTGAGCCTGTATAGGTGTTGGCTTTGAAAATCCCATTTTATCTATTTCATCCATCACATAATCAGGGAAACCAGCTTCATCAAAAGTTAAGGTTGGCTTGGGTATATTACGACCTTTCAACGTTATCTCGTTGTCACTTCTCCACGCTTCGACATCAGATTCCGGTCTATTATCAACATCAGGGTGAGGGATATAAAAATCTTTTTTGAATGGCTTCAATCTATTCAAGTCCCATTTAGGTTTACGCAAATTGGCGCCAGGATTACTTCGACGTCCGCCGCCGTAACCTCCTCCGCCACCTCCGCCGGATCCGAGTCCATATCGGGGGCTTCTACTACGGCTCCTACTTCTACTCCGACTACGACTGCGGCGTCTATCTCGGCTGCGATCCCTAGGAAATCAGATACATTAACATTCAATAATAATCTGTATGTGTTTACTTACAATGCTTTATTGGATTATTGAAAACGCTAACTCACAAAGCGAACATGTGTAACCAAGAGTAATTTATTTACCTTCCTCGTCCCATAATGGCTTGTAAACGATATTACACCTATTTAATGTAATTGGAAATAAAAATTCTTTACACTGAAGAATGAGAAAATTAATTTTTCTTTGTGAATGTTTGGCAAGCCGGTTATTTCACAGAAACCAACGCCATTCAACGTACAAAACAAAATGGCGTACATAAATGTACATAGACAAGAGCCCATCATCCAAGCAGCAAGCTAGAAGTTAGAACTATGGTTTTACAAGCCGCACACGATATGATGGTCGCAAATATTTTCGCATGATATTTCAAAAAGATCCTATCATAAAACAACAAATTCAATGGTCTATAAATGTTTATACAGAAATACTTTACTTATTCATGCAAAATATTCATACACCATTAAATATATCGCATAATAAAACCGTGAAACCCGATCGACCACGACAACGTGTACGGTCTTCTTTAAGATTTATGGGAAACACCGGAAATGAGCGTACCACATACGGACTAAAGGCTTTACGCACGGTCCATCTCGACGTACAGCCAACCAAGGTCATGCACGATGCACTATGCAAAACGACCGTGAATGGTCTCGACGTACGTAAATTATTATTATTATTAAGGACCTTACGCACGGTCCATCTTGACGTACAGCATGCTGTACGTCACGGCAGACGTAACTTACGCACTATCGTACGTGCTAGACGGTGATGCGAGGTATTCAGTTATCTATATTTATCTTTACTCTCTAGTCAATGGTTCACTCGTTGAATATTTATTTGATAAGCACACTAGCAGCTCTATACTATAGCTGATACGTGTATGTCACATTGTTTAATATTTGTGCGGGGCTCAGACTGGGCCAACACCCCGCACTGTGTATTTTTGTGTTCTGGATTGCGTGAGTGAGAAATGGCTATGCCAGATGACAAGGTTAAAAATGCCAAAGATCGGGAAATAACTTTTATTTCACACACCAAACTAAAAGTTACAAAGTTCTGCCGAAACGATATCCAGTTTCTCCAGACGTCTATCTTTGGCGCGTAGTGTTTTGTTGCTACGCCGTAGCTATGCGGCGTAGCCAGAAATCGTCCTCGTAGCCCCGTAGCACACAGCTGATGAGGAAGGAGGGTCTACTCTGAATAAGCGCCTATCTTCCACTCAAACTTGCCAACTTCTTCTTTCTTGCTGACTACTTGCTGTTTTCTTTCTTGATGTTCCGAACTATTTTAAATACTAAAACTCTTAATCGATTTGAGTCGATATTTCCAAAAAACTAATTCCCTTAAGTACTCCAAGGCTATACCGTTCGGAGTGCCCAGAGGGTCTGCCCTCTTTTTTTTTTTTTTAAAAACGGCCATCTTCGGCGCATTAGGGACGGCTGCGGGCTTCCTCCGACTCACGTCTAAGTTGTCGTCCGCAACCGCCCCTGCACGTACCGCTATTGCGGTCCTTTTCCTGTTGCGGGGGCTCAGAAGCCCCCGAAACACCGTACCGTGTCCACCTTTTAGTGTTCGAGGCAGCGTGAGACACGCTGCCTCGGACATGTCCATCACGGGGGTCACAGAAGTTGGCTAGACTAATGGGTGGGCGGCACGTCCCGCCCACCCGTGACCCCCGGAGGCCCCTATTAGTCGCCTTTTACGACAGGCAGGGGATATCGTGGTGGAATTCTCCAAACGCCCCCAATCCACAGGGCGGGAGGGTCTGCCCTCTTCGGAGGGTGTTTTTTTCACTATCGATTACGCACTTATTCACGTTTCACACCTAAGTTAGGTCTATATACCTAAACTATTAGTGTCTTCGCACATAGACACTAAGTGACTCTATATACTAAACATAATAAACAACCTTATGTGCATTACGTGAAAATTTATTGCGATTTACTTACGCTAAGTTTAACACAATCGATGCACACAAGCAACATTTCTATAAATAACTTTACTGACGTTAAACATACGTTCATCCCGCTACCGCAGCGGGGTAGGCAAAGTTCTAACCTACACTATGACTCCGAATAACACACTGAACAGTCCGTACCAGGTTCGCTATAATAGTTCAAAAGTTTATTTGATAATACAAAATCGCACAGAGTTTGTTCACTGAGGTCTATGACGTCACTGAGGGTATTGTCACGTGACCGCGCATGCGCGGTATGAACTTCGTTTTTCTTTCTTCGTGAATATGCGTCCTGCACAATATTCTTATCCAGTCTATTTTTGAAAGCGTTCAGTGAAAGTGCCATAATAACAGATTCTGGCAGTTTGTTGCAATCGGTAACAACACAGTTGGTCAAAAAATGCTTCATTGGGTTTCCTTTAGACACTCCAGATAGCTTTATAGGATGTCCTCGTAGATGGGTATTCTTATTTCGTCGGAAGATATTGTATAAACAAGGCACGTCATAATAACCATAGACAATTGTGTATGTCTCAATCAAGTTGTCTCTCTTCCTCCGATTTTCAAGCGTTGTGAGACCTAGACATGTACATATTAATAAACATATTATGAAAAATGAAATCTTCCTAGCCAGTTTCGGCCACGGCGGCCAATCTCAACGGAGATCAGCCAGGTACGCAGGAGATATTATAGTGCACAAGTGTGTGCGCAATACACAGGTGCACTCACTATTCCTTCACTCTCATAGTCCGGTGAGACGGCAATCCGACATGACCGGAGAGAGATCAGGCGCAGGACCAACGGCTTTACGTGCTTTCCGAGGCACGAGGGTATCACACCGCCAACTTCCTGACTCCGAGCTACGACTGAGTAAATTTTAAGATGGAAAAACCCAGTCACAATTTTTTTGTCTCGACCCGGGATTCGAACCCAGGACCTGAGCGCGCAAATCGTACTCGTAATGCGTACGCAATACCACTACGCCACCGAGGCAGTCAAACAAACATAAACATATTATATAATTCATCTGGGACATTTGTTTTATTTAGAGGTCATTTAATTTTGGGTAGATTAAAGTCAACCACTATAACAACAGCACTTTCAATGGCTGCTTTGTCAATGGTGTTAAATAGAACTTGTATGAGAAGTTGAAGATGGTCTATAAATGCATGCTAGGGTGAAATCAAGTTCTTTATATCTCACATCCATCCATAAACCTTCGTATTATAATACGTACTGTACACTTTTGCCGAAACTAAGATATTTAAAATTTCACAAGCAACATATACAGCGACACCACCACCTTATTTGTAAATCCTGTCCAACCGAAAGAGTGTATAAAAATGATGCATTTAGTTAAATAGTAGACGTGCCAGTTGGCAACACTGATGATGAATGCCCTCGCTAGATCGTACAAGTCCAGCGAGCTAATAATAATAAAATTAAAAGACGTACATCGAGACTATTCATGGTCGTATTGCATCGTGCATCGTGCATGACCTTCGTTGACTGCACGTCAAGATGGACCGTGCGTAAAGCCCTTAAGACTGCGCGGCATTCACGTTCAAACCATAGATAATATACTACTTTCACCTTTGAGCATACTCTGTGCGGTGCACGTTTGTGACCTTTTGTGACATTATAATCTGTGAACCATTTTGTAATTATTTTTTATCTGTTGTTCGATTTGTGTTGTAAGATCTATAAGAATTATCAGTTTTATAATATTTTAAATCCCAATTCAGATCTACAATATTGATGTCATATGGTTTCTTTGATTTATTTATTTATTTATTTATTTGCATACTAAGTGTACGATTTACTAATAACTAGTACTTATATGACTGCCTCGGTGGCGTAGTAGTACTACGGTACGACTGCAATGCTGAGGTCTCGGGTTCGATCCCCAGGTCGGGCAAAGTGATATTGAGTTTTTCTATTCAGTATCAGCTCGGAGTCTGGAATTTGTGCCCGATATGGCGATAGGCTCGCCCCCTATCACATCATGGGACGGAACAATGGCGAAAAGTGGGTGCACTAGTTGCGCCTCTGCCTACCCCTTCGGGGATAAAAGGCGTGAGTGTATATGTATGTATGTATATGTAGTACGTAAATATTTAAAATTGCCTGTCTTCAGCTCGCTGATTTTACACCATATTAGAGTGCACTGAACCCTCGAGAATCGGCATTAAGTTGAGTTAAGAAAAACACCTCTCAGACATAATATCTCGCAATGTATATAAACAAATAGTTATACTCCATCGGTTGGGGAATTTAATTAAATGTACACAAATCATACAAAACGTATTTTACCAGTCCATTTCTCTTTACAAAATACTTCATTCCAATATAAACGTCTTCACAACCTACCCAACACTTCGCACTGTTATTCCGGTTTATTGAAGTTGTTTTTTTATTATAAAGTTATAGTTATTCATTTATAAGTGCAAAAACGATTAATTATCATAAATTACAATACTATTACTTCTTTTTCTTCTTCTTTTTAAAAATGGCTCCACCGTTTCATCGGCGATTTTGCCAATGTCAAGTGGGTACTGGGAAAATATTAAAATAATATCATAACTTTTTTAGAATAACTTTCGACCCGAGGGTAACCAAGAAATAATGGTAGCAAAGAACAATGTATCTAAAACATTTGACATTAGTTACTGCAAAGAGAATATAACCTACAATACTCTTATAAAAGATCTCAACCTGTCAATGATTGTAAAAGAGCTAATACAACCGCCATGCTAAACATCACAAAAGTCTTCGTAAAAAAAATTGACTACCCGGAAACATATGCAATTTTTTTAAATACCTAAACCAATAAAGTCTCTTATATAGAAAAAATGTTTTATCTTATCAATTATCATATAAACGCATGTGACGTATTATCCTTAAAATGCATAAGTATAATATTCTATGATGGGATCCGTATCTGGTTTATATCTATTGTAAAATTCATACATAAATACATAACATTGGTTCACTATAATCATTTTATGAAACGAGCTGTTTACACTTCATCGATCATACTCCGCAATGTTGACATTTACGTAATTTTTAGTCGTTTGTACCTAGCAACATTATTCGGATCGGAATCCATTTTCTGCGTTGTTGTTGTGACATTTTGGTTTTGCCCACCAGTCCTATGAAAAAGAATTTAAATGGCTACATCATACTAAAAAATACAACAAAAGCGAAAAAGTGATGTTGAATTGTATACAATCGTAAATTATAGAGAGAAGAATATTTCGTCCTCTAAAGAAATAACAGTATGGGTTGAAAATAGTGTGTGCTATCGGCATTCAATCATATTCATTTCATTACTTTGAATTTAAATAAAACAATGGAACTTGACGTTTCTCCTTTAAATGCTGTAGGCAACGATATGGAATATTCGGATAATTCATCTGACAGTAAATACGTTACAAATAATAATGAACAATATTCAGTTATACGCATTCCGGACGATGTCGATAAATCTAGTAAGCACTCCTCCAGAAAGCAATCTAAACGAAGAAAAAAGAGCTCAAATCACACACGTCCACTGCCCAGGATCATAGTGAAGCCTCTACCACCCCCGCCGCCTCCTGAAAATCGAGAATGGACAGCCGCTACCTCTTACGCCGATTCAAGTACAAATCCAAGACCCTCTACTATGCGAGAGGTGCTGGCGAGCATACCAGGATTTTGTTTGAAACCTAGGAAGCGCAGTGGAAAGAAGTTATCAACAGCAGCTCAGCTGCAGCAGACGAGAGAGGGCTGCATTGACTTAGAAACACCAGATTCAATTTTAGTTAACACAAACATTAGAGCATTACTTAACAAACACACATTCTCATTACTTCCGCCTTTATACCAATACAAACTGGGGCAACTACTACCCAGCGTGGACAGGCTGAGCCCCTCAGGCCGTTTGAATTCATCTAGTCTTAATAATGAATTTTTTGCTCGTGCCTGTCTTGAGTGGCAGGACAGTCTCTCTGGAGGTGAGTTCACTCCAGAGAACCAACAAAAAATGAAGACTGAAGCTGAAAAAGAGAAAAGTAAAATTGATCCTTGGAAGTTAAAGCATTTTGAACCTTTCTGGGGTGAAAAACTGAGAAAAGAAAAATCATCAATAAGTTTAAATTCAGATCGACCATCATTGAAAACTACTATTAAACTGAGGCCAACTGCCTCAATTACGAGTAGTAGTACTGTTCCAAAGATTAAAAAGAGTAAATCTTCAAGTACAAGTAAAAAAATGCGATCTGTGGGAGCCGTCACAAGGTCATCGGCTAAAGCTGATGAAGGGGTCGAAGAGGCTGCTCCAATAAGTGCCAAACCATCAGCACCAGTGCCCGACTTACTGCCACTCAAGCAAATTAAGAATCACAACCAGGGTTATGAAGAATGCCATGTAGATTTACATTTTTCTGATTCATCATCAACACAAAGAATGGATGAATCAGTTTCAACCACACCTATCGATCCCCTCTTACTGCCTGACGGAGAGACAGAACGTAATGATTTAAAACAAGTATTAGATATAAGTGTAGTGACCATAGAAGAGTCAAGCACTTCAAAAGACTGTGAAGAAGAAAAAGACTCGGATAGTAATTTACATGAACCTTCAAAGAGATTGAGTGATGATAATGAAGATTATAATTCCGCAAAAAGAATCAGATTTGAAGGTGACTATGCCATGGATAATGCAAGTTTTTTATCTCATAATCAAAATATGGGAAGTAATCATTCATCTGATGGTGAAACAAATTACGGCAATGAACAAATTTGTCCAAATGATGAACTAATGTACTCAGGACAAGATCATGTGGATACTAATAGTGAAGACAGCAAAGCCACAGAATCAATTTATGAGTATGATGAAAGGAGTGAATCTTCTATGTCAAGTTTGAAAATTGATACAAACATAAATAATGCTACAGCAAATGAATGCGTGGAAAATATGGATGTGCCATGTGATAATGCAGCACCAGAAATGGAGGAGACTCCTGAAATGGAAAAGGAAGAGCCCAAGAGCTCTCCTGTGCACGAGAACCATAAGTTCATGCAGGAACAGTATCACAGTAATTTTAAATCAGTAGATCAAAATATTGAATCTCCACATGATAAGAATGTGTCCAACATTGCACAAGAAAATGTGTGTCAGAATTTTGAAGTCACACAAGAAGTAGAATGTGAGACACCACAGCCTAGTCAAGAACAAGAGTTTAAGGATGAAAATGTACAGCCTGAGAAATGTGAGGATAAAGAGAGGCCACCGCAGAACATTGTGCACAATTATTATGATGAACATTTTAAAGATGCAGAATCATTTATTTTGGAGACTGGTCTTGCCATCCTCACATCACGTAAGTAATAATATATTTTAGTATTTGAACATAACACCATACCATTATATATAATCTCATAATCTTATCCTACTATTATTATAAACATGTAAATTTGTAAGTATGGATGTATGCATATTTCTTACTCTTCCACGCAAAAACTACTGAATGGATATCGATGAAATTTGGCATACAGGTAGATCAGGTCGTGGAGTAACACATAGGCTACTTTTATCCCAGGAAAATATAATGTGGGACTTAAATGCGGAAAATCTTATTCACGCGGGCGTAGCCACGGGCAAAAGCTAGTATTTTATAAAAAAAATATGTATGTATATTTCAGTACTCCAAAGTAAGACATTGATAGACTAACATGAACCTACAAAACTATTTTATTTAGAATTTTTGTACTATGATTGTGGCTTCAAAGATGAATAGCCTTTCCAATTAAAGAAGTTCCTTAATCATTTGTAGCAATTTACAGGACCATCTGAATGACACTAGCACCATTTATTTAATAATCAGAATAAAAATTTCAAGTAGGTATATACCTATTTCCTCTGGGAAATAGGTATTTCCCAAAGGAGCAAATTAAAATTAATATCTGCTCTGTCTTATATACTGCTGGCCATAGGCTTCCTCTATTACTGAGAGGCTTTAGGCCTTAACATACCTTCGAAATTTTAATAGAGTACTTTGCAAGTACGCAGGTTTTTTAACCGACTTCAAAAAGGAGGTTCTGTATTCGATCTGTATGTATGTATGTAAATTTGTATGGCCGCGAGTTTCTCAAAAACTACTGATCCAATTTGGATGTGGTTTGCTATATTGAATTGTATATTTTTCAAGGAATTATTAAATTTATTAGATTTTAGTATATAATTTATGAAGATCTGATGAAGATCTTCGGAGATACACAATGGAACTCTTCAATAACTAACAGCAGATGACGCGCGAATGCTGCAATCGTATATCTATAATGTATTGTTAACACCATTCTATAATTAACTAACAAATAACTAACAAAAAAGCAATAAATAAAAACTTTTTAACAAAAAATATACCGACTTCAAAACCACTACAAATAAAAAAATAATTAAATTTTTGTATTCGCTTAGTATATATGTATATTTGGAGTCGGTGCCTAATTTAAATTGAACAATGTTTTCGTATATTTGTTTGTGTATTTCCTTAGCTTAGCTGGCAATTTAAATTAGGCATCAACTCCAAATATACATATATACTAAGCGAATACAAATTGTTGTCTGTCAAGCCCTGCGACGGACACCGGTGTCCATATACATAGGGTTTTCTCATACATCTATATAAGCGGGACTTGAAGGGTAAATTATGTTTTGATTTGTAGTGGTATTGAAGTCAGTTTATTTTTTGTTCATGATGTTTTGCTTCAAGTTATAGCATGTTATAATTCACAAAGAGTTAACACATAACTTTAGAAAAATCAATGATTTGTGCTCTTGGGTTTTGAACCTGCAGACATTCGTCTCGGCAGTTCGTTTCACACCTAACTAGGCTATCACCACTTACCAATATCGGGTGCAAATTACCGGAATAAAGAAACCAACATGATAATACAGAAAATAGTTTATCCCAGTTCTAAATTTCATTAATATCTATTAAGCAGTTTCAAGATTTACTTTTAGAACATCCAAATATTTTCACAAACATTTGTATTATTAATAAGAAGTAAGATAAGATTCGATGTTTTGGAATGTACACATTTTTAATTTAAGATTTTGGAATAGCCTAACATAATGTCTGGCTTATTATTTAGTCCCTTGTACGTAGCCTGTGTCCTTACTGTAGCGAAACAGCCATGCGTTTGTTGCGAGGTTGAATCGTGGATGTGAGTGCGGATGGATTGCCAGCCTGAATCACCACTGAATCGCTGCAAAAAGTCGCCGTGGGTGACCTCTCTAACCCTTATTAGTTGGATACAAAATTTGCTATTAAGTAGTACAGTACACCCGCGGTAATCCGGCCCTTGGCTAAGCCTATGTTATGACATTTGCATCAATGCACAATTCTAACTTTTTTATAAGTACATAATTTGTCGGATTACAAGGTACTTCTTTTTTAAAAGTTCCGAACTACAGGATGTCGGTGGCTGAAGCCTGTAGTTGGACAAATCTGACAACGTTTTACAAAACGTTTGTCGGATTACAGCAGGTTTTACTGTATTGTAATTTGTGAATGATGCTCCTGCCATATAATTTTTTTTAAATACCGTCTATTACAGAAAGCGAAGATGTAAAGTATACGTCACATCCAAACTTAATGGAGCTATCGTCGTACATGAGTGAAACTAGTAAGTGTCGATTGATACATAATAAAATTAAATTTGAGGGTACTTGACAGTTATGTTGTATATCTATCACGGAAAACATTGTAAGTACAAAGTAGTGTAAAATATATTTGTTATTACAGATGTTACTGCGGTTGTTACAATGCCGTTGACGCATAACTCCTCGATACCTATGATGGAAGTGACAAATACGTCGGTAAGTTTGTATAAATGTGATTTGTCTATTGTAATCTATATCATGTATAATAGTAGGTCCTTGCGTATGAAATTGGCGTTTTGTATGGCAGGAATACAAAGTCGATTTTTTTTTTGTGAAATATTAATTAATCAAAGTATGCACCATTGTTATTTATGCACTTTTGCCATCTCATAGGGAGTTCATTGATCCCATTACTAAAAAAACACGAAGACGAGAATCAATAAACTCTCTTAACGCGGTTTAGACTGCCACATCATCATCATCAGCCACATGACATCCACTGCTGAACATAGGCCTCCCCCAAAGATTTCCAGATGGACCTGTCAAAAGCGGCCTGTATCCAGCGCGTTCCTGCGGAGTGAAATTTGGAAAAATTTGGATTGGAAATTTGAAAAAAAAAATTTGGACTGCCACATCGGAGTTGAATTTATTCCTTGTAAAAAGTTATCCAAATTACGGAAAAAATGGTAATCTATTGGAGCAAGGTCCGGGGAGCACGGTGGAAGTCGCAGACATTCCAATTGCAGCTATTCTAGTTTAGCGGCCGTCTGTTGTGCAGTGTGAGGTCTAGTATTGTCCTGAAGCAACAGTGGCCTAGAGTGATTGACCAGCCCCGGCTGTTTAGCAGCTAGTTCCTCCATTATGGTTTGCAGTTGCTGTCAAATGATGTCTGCCGTAATCGTTTGGCCAAATTTTAGAAAACTGAAGTGAACTATATCAGCACTAGTCCACCAAACACTCACAAGTATTTTTTTTAGTCAATTTTCGCTTGGGTCAGGACTTGGCTGGTTTGGCTATTGCGACGAGCGCTTCCGATTATCGTACGGGATCCACTTTTCATCACAGGTGATGATACGATTTAAAATCCCTTCTTTATTGTGTCGGTTGAGCAATGTATTGCAGCATTCGACGCGTGTCTGCTGGTTTGATTCACTCAATTCATGAGGTACCCACCTTTCAAGCTTTTTTACTTTCCCGGTTTGCTTCAAGTGGATCGAAACGGTTTTATCACTCACATCGAAGCCTCCAGCTTACTTTGAAGTGGTTTGCGAAAGATCCTCTTCCGCAATAGCCTTTAATTCATCATTATCCACCTTGGTCCCTGGTTGTCCACTGGGCTTGTTCTGAAGGTCGAAACTTCCAGAACGTATACGTTGGAGCCAAAAACGTACCGTGTTATCTTTTGCGACACCAACGCCATACACATCGTTAATCCTTCGAGCTGTTTCTGCGGCACTGGTGTCACGGTAGAACTCATACTCGTAAATATAGCGAAATTTCATGTTTCCATTGTGCGATTTGAAAGACGCCAAAGAAAAACCTCATCACGAAAAAAAATCTGTTTTCGAAACTCAAACGTAGGCAGCTTTGAGTATCTAGCAATGCAACTCTAAGGTAGGCAGTTAAATGCATTTATAAAATTAATTCTGCAACTCTACATAGAGGAGATATTTCAGATCTAAGTGGTCAGTACGACAAAACGCCAATTTCATATGTAAGGACCTAATATTTATATTAATGTTTTATTCATGAAAGGATGCATATTTTAAATTTTATTCGCCAATGATTAATGTATTTATAAAATGTTTTTTTTTTACAATTTTTTAATGCGTAATCTATAAAGTATATTACTTACGTTATTTTTCGTGACACGTCGCAAACATGAAAGTTTCATGAATTTAAATCGGACAAATCATGTTAGCAAACCCATACATAGTTGCACCACCTGGCAATCGAACCCAGAACCTCCCAATCGACAGCTGCGCTGCAATGAGAGACAGAAAGCTAGGAAATCATAATACCGTTTGAGTATCTCTATTACAACGTATTTTCCCATTCAAGGACAATTAAAACCTTTTTTCTGTTTAATTTCAGATGGTGTCATATCCAGATGACAGCATGCAAGATGCTGCTAAACCAAAAATGTCAGCGGTAACATGGAAGAGCGAAAACGACTGGCCCAACAATGAGAATGTGATAACTCTCAACACATTCACAAACCTGAACGCGGACAGTGCGAAATACGTCAGCGAAGATTCCAAGACGAGTATGGAAGATATTAATGCTAATGACGAACACTGTCTGTACAAGGAGGACAGAGATCCAAGTTTCAATATAGAATCGTCAAATTCTTCAGAAAGCTGCCAGTCAGTCAAGGACAATAGTGTCAAACAGGATCCAGAGCCTTTGATGACGTTGGGTACAAGTAGCACCGTCACTAAT
This sequence comes from Lapara coniferarum, assembly GCA_949316025.1. Classification (NCBI taxonomy): domain Eukaryota; kingdom Metazoa; phylum Arthropoda; class Insecta; order Lepidoptera; family Sphingidae; genus Lapara; species Lapara coniferarum. The sequence continues at coordinate 15,599,567 of OX438926.1, read as the reverse complement.
ATTGCGGTGAACTCGACCACATTGACGCAGAACATGAGGCCTGTCGGAAAGAAAAGCAAGTTGAGTAAGGAGTCTAACAGGTTTGTATTGCGGAATTAAGTTGTTTTTATCGTGTTTCAGATTCAGATAGTATATAGAATATTTATATGATGTGTAAAAACGTCATAATTAAACATCAAAATTGATGGTAGACCTACTTCAAGTTAACAAACATAATAATTTGTAAGCCGAAGATAAAGGAGATGTCCGCTTTTTGTATGGGTGCTGGGCCTCAAAATCTAAAATGACTTAAACTTTAGGGATATTAAAGGGGCAACATATAAAACTTAGATCCATTAAAAAAATATTTTTAGACTCCTCCATTCATAATTAACTTTTTTGAAAACATTCATATTAAGTATAGTTTTCAAGCTAAACAAATTTATATGTATCTCAAAATCGGAGGTCTTTAAAATTAAACGATTTATTGTAAAAGGCTAGTTTTTAGGAGTACTATCCAAATATATATATATATATATATATATATATATATATATATATATAGAGATCTCTTGACGGTAAATGTTGATCAGACGCGACTTCACGCGAGCACTTTGTTGATCCAAAAATCTATGTTGATCCGGCGCCTTTTGTTGATCCAATATGCATTTCTGGTAACTAATGTGGCTCCAACCGGATCAACATCTACACTCACGGGACTGCTTGCTAACGTTTGCCGAAGTTGATCCGATATACAAATCCACCTCGCGATAGTTACGGAAAATGTTGATCCGATTTGAATAAGCCAATCAGAGCACAGCAAACAATCAGATTCAGATCAGATTGGCTGAGAGCAGCTGCGACGTTTTATACACATTCAAGTAATGATATTTTATTCATAGTATCAACATGTTACTAATACGGTGTCACTGTGCCCAATTGGTAATCACACTAATATTATAATGAAGAAAGTTTGTAAGAAAGTGTGTGTGCATGTTTGTTACGTCTTCACGCTCAAACGGCTGGACCAATTTTGATGAAATTTGATATAGCCGTAGTTGACACCCTGAATTAGTACATAGACTAACTTTTATTCCGAAAAGTATTCCTGCTGGAATTTAAGCCGCGACTAACACTGCGGAGCGCAACTAGTCAAAGTATAATAAAAGTGATGCTATCTAAAGTGTCGTAGATTGTTTTATACTCCATGTGAAAGAGATAATTTATCTATATTTTTATACTATATTTTTTACTCTGTGATACAGGACTCTTACATTCCTTCAAAAGCTATTCAACTTCGTTCTGCTTCAGGGTACAACGCCCGAGGCATGGAACAGGAGTTTGGTGGTATTGTTCTTCAAAAAAGGGTATAACGCCTTTTTGAAGAATTACAGACCCATCTTCTTAAGCCATTTTTACAAGCTGTTCTCAAAAGTCATCACGAATCGTCTCGAGCGCAGGCTAGATGACTTCCAGCCTCCCGAACAATCTGGATTCCGTAAAGATTATAGTACAATAGACCACATCCATACGCTGCGGCAAGTTATACAAAAAACTGGGGAGTATAACTTGCTACTTTGCTTAGCGTTCATGGACTATGAGAAAACCTTAGATTCGATCGAGACCTGGGCTGTGCTGCAGTCTCTACAGCGGTGCCACATTGATCATCGGTACATCGAAGTGTTGAGGTGCTTGTATAACAACGCCACCATGTAGGTTCGAGTACAAGAACATAGTTCGAAGGCTATTCCATTACACAAAGGCGTGAGACAGGAAGATGTTATATCTCCGAAACTGTTAACTGAGGCGTTGGAAGATGTTTACAAGCTCTTGGATTGGAAAGGACTCGGCATCAACATCAATGGCGAATCCATCACTCACCTTCGTTTTGCCGATGACATCGTTGTATTGGCAGAATCGCTGGAGGGTCTGAGCACAATGCTCCACCGAGTTTCTCAACTGGTGGGTCTCAGGATGAACATGGATAAGACCAAGATCATGTCGAATGTTCATTTTGTGCCTACCCCGATTACCGTTGGGAGCTCAATTCTCGAAGTTGTAGACGAGTACGTCTATTTAGGTCAAGTAGTCCAACTCGGCAAGTCCAACTTTGAGAAAGAGATCAATCGGCGAATCCAGCTCAGATGGGCACCGTTCGGGAAACCAAGCGAGGTCTTTTCGTCCAAAATACCTCAGTGCCTGAAGACAAGTCTTCAATCAATGTATGTCACCAGTGATGGCATACGGCACTCAGACGTGCCCTATGACTATAGGCCGCCTAAGATGACTCACGGTCACTCAGCGAGCTATGGAAAGGGCTTTGCTAGGTGTTTCACTACGCGATCAAATCAGAAATGAGGAGATCCGTAGAAGAACGAAAGTCACTGACATAGCCCAACGGATAAGCAAGCTGAAGTGGCAATGGGCAGGGCACATAGTTCGAAGAACTGACGGCAGATGGGACAAAAAAGTTCTCGAGTGGAGACCACGTACTGGCAAGCGTAGCGTCAGCGGTCCATCTGCAAGATGGACCGATGACTTGGTAAAGGCCGTAGGAACGCGCTGGATGCAGGCTGCTTTTGATAGGTCCATCTGGAAATCTTTGGGGGAGGCCTTTGTTCAGCAGTGGACGCCATACGGCTGATGATGATGATGACGATACCGGATGATAGACCTCGATGATTGTTCTGTGGAAATGGACTCACAAATTTGCTGCATGAGAATGGACATTTCATTTTTATCTCTCACGAAAAGTCGCCCCTTTCTATCACACTAAGTTGTTTTAATACCCATCCGCTTTAGACTTGAAAATGTGTTAAATGCTCATAAAACATTTTTGCAAAATAGAAAACGCTTAAGAAGTTCAAAATAGTGACCTCTTTTCTTAAGTCTAATATTAAATTTTTTTTTATAGCATTGAATGACGAGACAAGCATGCCGTTCGCCTGATGGTAAGCGAAACGACCACCCATAAACAGTAGAAATACCATCCAGAACCTTGAGTTACAAAGTACTGTGTGGCATTCTGATACATAAGATGTTAAGTCTCATTATGTCCTGTAGGTACACTGGCTACAATGCTCTTCAAATCAAAAAACAACAGTGCATGCACACCGCTGCTTGGCGGTAGAAATAAACATTGCGGTGGTACCCACCCAGACGGACTCTTACATATGAGCGTCCTACCACCAGTAGATCTGTTTTTAATATCAATGGCATGCCCAAGTATCGATTTTGACGTCAATTGTCCTTAAAACAAAGAAATTCAAAATGCCGGCCACTTTTTTCAATTATAACATTGGATCTACCCTTTGTACCTAAGGCCATGCTCAGATGTCGATTTTGAGGTCGATTGGCCTTAAAACAAAGAAATTCAAAATGGCAGCCACTTTGTTCATTTCTAAAATTGGATCCGCCCTTTGTATTTAAAGCCATGCTTAGATATGATATCTATTTTGACGTTGATTGGCCTTCAAACAAAGAAATTCAAAATGGAGGCCATTTTTTTTAAATCTCACATTAAATCTGCTCTTTGTACGTAAAGCCATGCCCAGATATCGATTTTGAGGTCGGCTGGCCTTAAAACAAAGAAATTCACAATGGTGGTCACTTTTTTGAAATCTAACATTAAATCTGCCCCTTATGATAATTCTCCCGTGAGAAAATTTTGTGTCACACATGCGCGCGCATCGTAAAACTTCACTCCTATCAATTTTTCATAACGCGCCTAAAGAAGTATAACTTCAAAAACAGGAGAAAACAGTAGAATCAGGGATTTTGCCGCTTTGTGTTTCAGTACCTATTCGTCAATTTTGGCTCCGGATCAACTTGGTCAAAGTAAATGTCGCATATAAGTTAAATATATTCTGGATCAAAGTAATCACAATCAGTATCATTTTTTCGACCGTTAATGGATCCACAAATGTTGGTCAAAACGTCGAGGAGTATGTTGAAAATCTGTAAGTGCAGATCCACCGACGTCACACGCGCATCAAGCACGGATCAAAGTATATCAGTTTGCGAGACGAGGAGCGGAGTATACAGGCCAAATAGGTGGATCAACATTTGTTCTAACTTCACACTGGAGCAACATTTACCGTAAAACCGTCATTATATATATATATATATATATACTGTCTTGTTTATATTTTCAGGCCCATTTTTGGACATGTCCTTTCATAGAAAAGTTTTGTTGACAGAAGTCGCAGCTCGAACAAGGTGCCGCCGGGCGCGGTGAACCTGGAACGCAGCTACCAGATATGCCAGGCGGTGATCCAGAACAGTCCGAACCGCGATGCGCTGCGTGGCCAGCTGCGGCCCCCGCCCGCGCTGCTGACGCGCGCCCCGCCCGGCTCGCACGCGCACCCCCCGCACCCGCCGCGCGCGCTGCGCCACCAGCCCCCGCACCCGCCGCCGCCGCCCCCGCCCGTGCTCGTCAGGCAGCTTCCCGTCTCCGTCATGCAGCATAATGAGGTTTTTTTTTTTCTCTTTGGCAAGGCGCGGTTTGCGCATCTGCCAGTGTCAAAGTTTTAGGTTAGACATTTTTTAAAGGATATAAGTTGCAGTTGTATTGTTTCTTTGTTATACTCAGTACTAACTACTATGTCGAAGTAAAGCAGTGGCTACCTTACCAAGACTTTGTCGAGTTTTGGCGGCAACAAAAAAGCACTTGATTACCACTGTTATTTCAATTCACTTCATTTGAGCCCTTTAAAAAAACTACCGGGTGGAAGGGAAACGCTCTCGGAAACGAATACAGGTGATAGTATTGGTGATTCCTGAAGTGATGGCACTAAAGAAATCGCGATCGCATTGTTACAATTTTAGTAGGATTTTCTCAAATTTCTGTACAGGTTGACGTATGGATAGATAAATCAAACTATTATTCTGAAAAACATAGTAAACAAGCTCAATATTTCAAAAAAATCGTAATGAAACACGTACATCAGCTGACGGGCTAACGACCGCGGGCCGGTGCCGGCGCAGCGCGGCGGCCGCCCAGTTTTTTGTACGCTTTACATTGCGCGCGCATGAATTACGGAAATACTAAAATCGTAAGTATTATCGCTTAGCTTTGCAAATGAATATAGTTTTTCGATAATGTTATGGTTCTTCTCTCTTAGCGTTCCGGTATAGAGAGCGTTTCCCTTCCACCCGGTATATTGGACAATATACTACCATAATTATGCAATATAACACTAAGTACCAAAATAAGAGGACGTCATGACACTTCTACGTTCCCGCAAAAACTCCCATAATATACTATCTGAATATTATGTACAGACACCAGCATAAGTAGCTGAACAAATTCTAAATTTCAAATTGCCTACATACTTTTGTGTTCTTACTAGTATTTTTTATTTTCATCACAAAAATAAGGTAAAATAGATTTACTTTACTTCAAACGAAAAAAAAGTTTCAGTTTAAGTTAACGCGTATATAGGCGATCTGAAATTTTGATTTTGTACAGATACTTATGCTGCTAACTGTACCTTAAGCCCCAAGTCGGTATTTAGCCGGCTAAGAAAAAAAAAAATCCATGTTGCGGTAAAATATGTAACATATTCTTGTATGGACAATATTAGCTTCAAACCGAAAAAGCAAAAGTGGCACCCCCAAAGTAAATTTTGTTTCGGCCAGGCTATATATTATGTTGACAGAAAGACTTTGAGACATTAACTACATAGTTACTTTATTATACATTCATTTTGTCTTAATCCACATATACATTCATTTCAGACTGACTAAATTTATTAATAAAAGGTATTGTAGTATTTAATTTTTACTTTCAAATGTTTGCAGATTAACGAGAACCGTCCGAATAACGTGGGGCAGTACATTCTCGTACAAAGGACTCCCAACGTGGCGCCCAGAGCGTCCAGCGCGCCGCCATCCAATCAAAACACTAATGTGGTCAGTTTACACTAATTATTTGTGTCAACTATTAAATATTCAAATGTGCCGCTTTAAACCGATTATAATAAAAAAAATCCGATAGTAATCTATTTTTATAAAGATCCCATGAATCACTAAATTATATTATTTTCCTATAATATTATTTAACTCGTAATTTTTTTATGTAATTATCGCACCTTGAGGATGAAAACGACACAATTCAAAAAGATAGAAAATTGCGTTATCGTCATAAAATTACTTAAAACGAAGTACTCAATATAACAATAGTTCAAACACAGCCATATTCAAACAGAAAAAGGACAAAACTGTTATATAAGTCCCTTTTTATTATATTTTTATAAATAAGGGACTAGTTTTTAGTTATTTAAAAATGTCAACTCAATTTTCTATATTTTGAACTGTGTCGTTTTCGTCCTAAAGGTGCGTTATGTAAACTTTATTTTGTTATGAATGTGCAGAGCGTGGCTCGGTGTCGGAGTGTGGGTGCGGACGACGCTTGCGTGTGCAACTTGCGCGCAATGATCCTGTGCAAGAAATGCGGTGCCTTCTGCCACGACGACTGCATCGGCTCGGCGGAGCTGTGTCTCACCTGCCTCATACGCTGACCCCTCGTCTCCGCCTCATATCTTGCCTCGAGCTTCGCCATCACAGTATACAAGCGAAACTGCGTCATCACGAAACGACTGCTCATTTTTCTAAATATGTCTTGACATGTGTACAATGTTTCATATTATTATGATAGACTGTAACAAAGCTGATATAGCTGCTTAGTGCGACAATCTGCTCACATATATGTGGACTATGTGTATATTCAAGCGTACATATTCCTGGGCAATAGAAATGTTATTTTTCGTATTTTGTATGCAATTCTAGCAAATAACTGACAGTTGGTGTGATTGAAATACGTCTATACATGTATGTCTATTCGTGACTTCGTGGTTAGAGTAAGACTGTGGGAATATGTATGATGGATAATTGAAAATGGTTGTTAGGAATGGTGGTGCTATCTGTTTTGAATACATTAAATCGTCAAAAAATCATTTTAGGAATTATCTCAACAGTGATTTGTACTCCGACACCCCTGTTAGTCGACCAAGCAAGGAAATTCTTACATGTGGGTTAAATATATCTCAGTGTCTACATTCACGGACAATGTATAAACATAGGCAAGTTTGAGATAACGCCTCACACAAGGTATTTTTTTAGCAGTATGTGTAATAAATATGTTCAAGTTGTATATGCTGACTAACATAAATTAGTATGGGATAAATTAACGACGCAGACGTCAATATCAAATCGTTGTCTTGCAGTCCTCTTTACTTTACTTTTGTGATAATATAATACGCATTAAGTATCGAAATATCAGTATGTATATTGACGCGTTAGTAGCTCTGCAGTAATCTTAGTTGTTGATGAGACTCGAAGCTGTAGCTTGTAAGCTGATAATTTAAATTTGCCATTATTATTTTAACATTAGAATACGATCACAATTTGATTTATACGGTGCATAATTTAGTTGACTTGTACCTTCGGCATATTTGTGTGTGTGTGAACGAGCAAACGTATTTCTTTGTAGCGGTGGCAGATCGCGGTATATCTTTTGCACCATCTGATTACCCATCTATTTTGAATAATGTTTATAACTAAGTGTATGTACAGATATTTATTGACAACGGAAAGGCTGGTGGTTCAAACATCGGATGGATACAATACGTCATAGGTATTTATAAATCATTACTTGTTGTATTTAAGTTATTCTCTATGGCGTGTACACTAATATGACACTAAGTTATGCAATATATTTATAGTTATCTATAATATTTTTATAAGGATCTTTTACAAATCGAAGTATAGCTTTTTGCTAATTTTTAGACTTCTTTGTAACATTGAAATCCAAATTGTTCATATAATCTCCCTTCGATCTCTTGTTTTAATAACCCAATAATATAAAATCCCTTATGATTCATACTGAGAGTAGCGTATCGTATAAGAATGTTATAATAGCGAAAATAACTGATTATCAAGAAATAACTACAGGTTATAACTTGTTAGCGCAGGCGCGTGGCCTAGTTTTTGGGCACTAATTTATAAAAACTTACATTGTTATGCTATAAAAACATTAACTATTTTATAATAATTTCCCAACAGTTACAAGTGCTCTTAGACTTATAAGCTCGATATACGCAGCATAGTCAATATTGTGTGCCAACTTTTACTTAGGGAAAATGTCTGAATGTTTTTTAATTTAAATTTTAAATCACATTCAGTATATCCTTTTAAGCTACAAAAATCGATTGTCATCCCCCCTTTTACATGGTCTATTAGAGATAGGGTATTTCACTATATCATTGATGTTTTGACATTATTTCATACCTAGATTTCATATCATTATATACAATGAAAAGTAAACTATTATTAAATAAAAAAGGCAGCAGCTAATTATAATTATTATTTGTGTTATGTAAGGTGAGGAAGACTAAGGGAATAGTGAGAACATCGCGCCGCATCGCACAAATCCCGTTCACCCTTAATTATCGGGAGTAATGTCTCAGACAGGAACTTCTTATTTCATCATTTCACAAGCATCCAGCACAATAGGATCATATTTTTGAAGGCCTGGAACTTATATAGGTATTTTATATTTAAGGGGTTTCTGAAATTCATTTTCAGATGGGTTGATAATTTAACTTATCGATAAACATAATAAAAATTGAGTGAAATACCCTATTGTTAATCAACTGGAAGAAATTACTTCTGATTTTCTGACTTGAAAAATGACCGTGACCTTTCTACATAAAATACAACAATGTTATTGTATTTGAACAAAAAATCTCCCGACCAAAACGTGGCCACGTGCTTGTGTATATTAGATGGTCGGTGATGCTGTATTAGCTATGCCTAGTACGTTCACATAGCTATGCCTTAAAATAAATGACTTTCAGATGCTATAATATGTTACGACTTACATAAATATAGTTATTAAAGCGTTGCTAATTTGAAATCACAAATTTACATCTGTATATCCTTGCGTATATCATTATTATTCGTAACTGTTAAAATTATTCTATGTATACATTGTGTCACAAATGCATGGATTAAAGGACCTCTTGGAGAAGTTATACATTGGGATATTTAGAGGTGTATGAAAAATTGTAATACCTACAATATAGATTATGTAGATTAAGTAATTTCATAATCTGATCACTGTATGCAATAATTAATGATTAGCATTGTTTAAATGTATACCTAAACAATTTATTGGTATAGCGACAACATGCCAACGATTCTTCATAGGCAGGTTTTTGTTTTTGTTTATTTAAAAGCATGTCATGCGAATTGTGCGTTTATTCGTCTTATATTCGCATATTGTTATTTATTGGTAATTAGTTACTTTAGGCTGATTGACATTTTTTTCTCTAATAAAATTATGTTCTAACATGTTTCTATTTTTAAATCCCTAAATGTAATTTATATACTTACTTTTACTTAAGTACTTGATTTGGATAAAATAAAGATTAAATATCAATTTAAGTAATCTATACTTACTAATATTATAAAGAGGGAAGATTTACTTGTTTATTTGTAATGGATAAACTCAAAAACTACGGGGTCGATTTTTTAATTTCTTCCATTAATAGAAAGCTACATTACTCCTGAGTGCTATAGGCAACTTTTTATCCCGGAAAACTTTTTCACGCGGGCGGAACCGCGAGCAGAAGTCTAGTCACGAATAGAGTAGCTTAGAATATTTTTGATTTCGCGGGAAAGTTCAGTAGCCACTACTGTTGTCACTTTCCATAATATGTATTATATTTCTTTTTGGCTCTCACTAACACTACAGCGTTGAATAGAGTATATAATGAATCATAATATTGAACACCCTATACCGGCATATCAACCAGAACCACGCGCCACGCCGTACCTAAATATCCATGTTACCTATCATCGAAATATATTGGTACTCATTTTTTATCTCCGGCTGGATGATGGCTTCATGAAAAATATTAATATTTTCAGTCTAGCCCATTTAGAATTTTCCACACGGAAAAGATAGCATGTATGTAAGGTAATATCATGGACTAATAAGAGTATTAATCCATGATAATATATAGCAAAATGTACAGTCAGCAGCATAAATATCTGTACATAATCAAAATTTCAAATCGCCTATACACCCGTTAAACTGAAAAAAATTCTTCGTATGATATGTATGAAGTAAAGCAAATCTCTTTTATTTTATTTTTGTGAAGAGAAAAAAATTGTACATGGGCTCGATCTCTAGAGCGTTCTGAACTGACATTTTCAATTCTCTTTCTGAATTTATAATGAAATTCCGGATGTAGAGTGCAATGTGCATTTCAACTAATAGCTCCGATGGCGTGGTGTTGGCAGCACTGTTATCAGTGCTGCTATATTGCAAAAAATGTGTTACCCTGAGATAAAGGAAAGGACATGTCCAAAAATGAGCCTGAAACTCCTAAAATCTAGCTTTGTACAAGAAATAGTTTAATTTTATTTTGCTTTTCCAGTCAATTCAAAAATATCAATTTTTACTTATTTGTAAAAATTGTGTACCCAATTTTCAAATACGTCAAGTAAGGACAAAAACACAAATCAATTAGCACATAATACACAGTTTCATTACACTGGCTATTTATTTATTGTTATTTAAATTGTTGTCATACAATTATTGTTTATATTTTTTTATATGTTTAAATTATATGTTTAAAGAACTACGGTAATGCTCTGGTAACCCTATTTTTTTTTAACTGAAATAGGAGTTTTGGCAGGAACTTGGGAGTCTCATGAGGTGCTCTTGTTTTAATTTATTATTTTAGTGATACTTAGTGTTATATTGCATCATTATGGTGATGTATTATCCAATATAGGGCTCAAATGAAGTCAATTAAAAACTATGCTGATTAAGTTTTTTTTGTCGCCGCCAAAACTGCTCGATGAAATCTTGGTAAGGTAGCCACTGATTTACTTCGACATAGCGGTTAGGACTGAGGATAAAAAATTATAAAAGACGGGCTCAATGGACTAGTATCCAGAGCCGTAATATTTAAATTTAAAAAAAAACTGAAATGGTGAACAATACAAGCAGTGCTGCCAGATTAGGCGACTTTTCGCCATTTAGGCTATCTTGAAGAGTGTCGGGGCGACGAAAATTGCGAATGGCGACTGGTCGCCGTTTAGGCTACGCGAATGGTGATTAGTCGCCAATTTAAGCTACTTCAGAAAATTCGTGTTTTATGCATTGTTTTTGTCGAATTTGAGGATATTTAAGATCCCCCTTACACACAATGATTGAAAACTGGGGACCTTTTTTTTGCTCTCCACGTCCCCACACATGTGGGCGACTTTAGGCTACTTCGAATTTTCTCGACTTTGGGCGACTTCAACCGTCAAACATCTGGCAACACTGAATACGAGCCTGAACACATTTTAAAGGAATAAGTGGGGTGTCTTTACGTTTCTGATTCATGAACTCACACTGATTCTTCATTCTTCACTTTCAACGCCGTCCGTCTTTCACCATTTCTTAATGTTTTAGACACAGAATATACATATATTTCTTAAATCAGCATAGTTCTTAATGTCCATTGTCCACCATCTTAACAGACAAGGACAGACAGACTATATAACTAATCTGACTTTGTATGCAAAAGACTTAGAAAAAAAAAGAAAAAAATACTATATAAAGATTCAATGGACAATTGAGAACAAAAAATTAAGCCCGGAGTTTCTTTCCGCCTTTTTTCTTCGGGTAGTCATCGCTTAGGTTGCTAGTGAAAGGCTGGTAGGTTAGCTAGGTTAGGATCTGTACTGTCTTCACCGGTGAGGATCGCGACGCGTGCCTCCTATTAATTTTAATAAAAAATATTCTTTTTTTTATCTCTTTCCTGCCAGCCCGAGCTTGGCTTTTTTATATTTAGTTTTCATTGAATTTGCTCTCTTTAAAAATGTCTTTAGTTATATAAGTGACTATTTGTAATAATTATTATTAATTGAATGTATCTTACATATCATAAGTGCAACTATGTTCGCCTACGTGATGAATTTTTTTATAAGGAGCCAACATCACGCCATAGGAACTATAAGTTGAAACGCACTCAATTCAATTCAATTCTTTAGTTTATGGATATAAGTCCGGCCAAGAACTCGTGCATATACTCGTGATAACTGACAAATCAATGACATTGTCAAATTGACAATTCGGCAAACTGGCATAAAATCAGCCAAACATTTTTCTAAACCTTATACTATTGTCCAATAGACATATAGACGATGTAAATTTTGACCAATGAAACGAAAGCATCGTATTCTAGAAGCTTAGAGATTTTTGAAACTTGTATTTTTTTATTTACTTTTCAATTTTATAGTTTTCGAATTCTCGTTCTCGGCGTCGACTGTCATGATCTGTCAATTCTGTCAGTTTCTGTTGTGTTGTGTGGCGTGTGGATGTGTTACTTCCTCTTTAATTGGAGGAGTAATATTTAACGATATTATGTAGATATTTCCTTCCTATCATCAATCTCCGCTTACTGTACGATTACCTGAAAATGTCGACGGTTCTCTTGGCTGTGGTTGCTGTAATATTGTGTGTACTATTCCGAATACTGAACGTAAACAGTCAACCTCAAAAACCTGTGATATATGGAAGGGATAGAAGCTTTATTGAGAATGTCTTATTTGTTTCACCTTTCCTGAATGAACCGTGAGTATTTATTTATTATAAAAAGACAATAACACATTGCCGGCTTGCAATTCCACTTGGTCGAAGCGTAAGATTGAAATCAATATTTCGGTGATGTCATACTGTTAAATCCCAAAATGAGTAGTGTTATCTCAATAAACATAGATCTCATCTTGCGTTTAAAAGTTTATAATATTTGTTATGCTTGCTTACTATTCACCCACACTAAGGCTATCAATTAGGAGAAAGTAAATTTAACCGTAATTTAATTTCACCTAGTGTATTTAGACTATCTGGAAATTACTTTATAAATCATTAATGGAAGAGTGCCGTTTTAGTGAACATTCTTTCATTATTTTGTAATGTAACCAAGATTATCACTTTTTTACAATAATTGCAAATTATATGATGTTTTCTTTACATTACTATTTACAATTTTATTATTGTCAACTTTGTTAGCTAAGCACTTAAAACAGCAAAGGTTAGCTATGGTGCAGGTATGTTTTAACATAACAGAAATTGGTACATTACTTGTATTGATAAAAGTAAAATTAATGAATCTTATAATAGAAATAGTACAAAATAGAGTAGGTATTGAAAAATCAAGTTTGCAAATACATTAGGCCCAGACAGTAGCAAGCATTAAACCTGATGTAAGCAGCTATTTAAGAAAATGTTGACTCATAACTAATACCATGTCTACTGACCTTCATATAGACATAGTAACAAACCTTATTGGTTTGCTTAAAATTTTTCAGAACTAGCACTTTGTTTCATTGTGCTAAAAAAATGTATAAACAATAAACCAATTGATTTCGTTTTCCAATTATTTTGTTATAACAATCACTATAGTGAAATTGAAAGTGAAATTTCTATACAGATTTTTCATAATATTTTTTATTGAAATTATAATGAAGACTGCCTCGGTGGCGTAGTTGTATTACGGTACAAGTGCAGTGCTGAGGTCTCAGGTTTGATCCCAGGGTCAGGCAAAATGATATTGCGTTTTTCTATTCAGTATCAGCTCGAAGTCTGGAATTTGTGCCCGATATGGCGATAGGGTCGCCCCCTATTACATCATGGGACAGAATAACGGTGATTATAGTTAAAAAAAAACACACTTTATAGAAAATGCAAATAAAAAATAGAAAGAAATTTGAATTAAGATTAGTGTAAATAACAAAAAAATGTGTTGTATTGTAAATAGTGTTTGTATTTTTTTATTTTATTCATATTTTTGATTAATTTTATGATAAATGTACTTGATTTAAAATCTTTTTTTTAATGCATTGAATGATGAGACGAGCACGCCGTTCGCCTTATGGTAAGCGTTACAACCACCCATAAAAAGCAGCTACACCATATAGCACCTTGAGTTATAAAGTACTGTGTGGCATTCCACTGCGCTCGTCTTTCTGAGGCATAAGATGTTAAGTCTCATTATGTCCCGTAGTTACGCTGGCTACAATGCCCTTCAAACTGAAATACAACAGTGCATGCACACTACTGCTTGGCGGTAGAAATAGACATTGCGGTGGTACCCACCCGTCTGGGTCCTAGAGTCCGTCTGGACTTTTACAAATAAGAGTTCTACCACCAGTGAATCTACCACAAAAACGATTAAAATCCGGTAAAATTTAACAAGATATAAACCTTTGAAATCTGATGGAAGGGGTAAATGTCAAAAAACTAATAAGAGATACAATATCTAGTGGACGTCATTAGGCATTACGATGCGCGCGAAAGAAACAGCTAGCACGCTATTCCCAACTCCACTACGCGCACATCACAATATTTGAAAATATTGTATTTATAAATATGTAATATATTATTTATATTTATTAATATTAATATATATATGATTTGCTGCCCCATTTCTTAACCCATTTTATTACCGATTTCACAAAAGGATTTTTTTTTCGTATTATTTGTTATGACGTGTGGAATAATAAAGAAAATCTAATATAGTAAAATGTTATTTTAATGCAAAACCTCGATCTATTCCCCGAATAGCTGTAACACTAAAGCAGAAATTGCCCGCCACGCTGGCCACTGTGTAGTATGGCTCGCTTATTAGCACCGGTGGCGTCCTAATTGTTTATGTATGATTTCATTTTACAGGTATTTCCCAAAGGCTCTAATATTATATCTGTTATGTAATATCCAAGTTAACATTTATTATATTAGAATCAATCAGTGTGTAATAAGAAAAGTAACATGTGTCATGTGAGTGTTTCAACAATGACTGGAAATTTAGTTCAACTAAGTATTAATTGATGCTTCGTCTTTTGCAGTTACATACCTACTCGTCTATGGGGCTTCAGCGGACATGTTCAGACGATCCTTCACAGCTTGATCGGGCGCGTCCGGTGCCCTTGGCCCATTGGTGGACGAATCTCCCTAGTTCTGCCTGACAAGTCGACCCTCACTTACGATTTATACGAACCAGTGGGCTCGGAACATGAAGGTAAACCACATCTTACTTGCCTAATGGGCAAAACCTATATTGTCGAGACAACGTTTATAGTCAATTTTGCTACTAAGTAGGCACCGGTATGCATGATCGTGGTAAATTATGGTGTCAGCAATAAGTGAAAATTATAGTGATTCACTTATTATCCTTCGTATTCACGTGTGTGTTGGAGGGAAAAATAGATATCTATATTTTTATAATTCGTAGGTAATTACTAATTACGCTCTCAAAAGCCGCTGGCACCTGGGCTAAAATCTGAAAAAGAGTGATAACGCTTCAGCGAAAAACTATAGGCCAAGGCCAGACTCCTGAGCCATGTTGATAAACTGTTCTCGAGGGTTATCACGAATCGTCTCTAGCTCAGGCTAGATGACTTCCAGCCTCCCGAACAAGCCGGATTCCGGAAAGGCTGTATTACCATAGACCACATTCATACGCTGCGGCAGAATATATAAAAAACTGAGGAATATAACTTGCCACATCGACTATCTGTACATTTAAGTGCTGGGATGCTTATACAATAACGCCATCAAGTCGGTCCGAGTTCAAGAACAGAGCACGAACGCTATTCCACTACACAGAGGCGTGAGAGAGGGAGATGTTATTTCTCCGAAACTGTTTACTGCCGCGTTGGAGGGTACCTTCAAGCTCTTGGATTGGAAAGGATTTGTCAGTAACATTAATGATAAGTACATGACTCGCCTTCCATTTGCCGACGATATTGTGGTCTTGGCAGAATCGCTGGAGGACCTTAGCACTATGCTCAATGACCTCAACCGAGTTTCTCAACTTGTGGATCTTAAAATAAACTTGGACAAGGACAAATCTTGTCAAATGTTCATGTCTGTTGGGAACTCAACACTCGAAGTTGTTGACGTATATGTTTATCTAGGGCAAGCCGCAAGTCGTCCAATTACGCAGGTCCAACTTTGAGAGAGAAGTTAATCGTCGAATACAGCTTGGTTGGGCAGCGTTCCGGAAACTAGACAAGGTCTTCTCGTCCGAAATACCGCAGTGCCTAGTAACAAAACTCTTTTACCAATGCACACATTGGTTAAAGAGTTTTGTACACTGGTAACACATTACCAGTGATGACATACGGCTCTGAAAGTTGGCCTCTGACTATGGGCCGCCTTAGGTCAGCCATAGACAGACCGCATGTTGCAGTCGAGACCGACTGCTCTAGAGCGGTCGCGTTGAAGTCGTACAAGACTGCAACACGACCGCATAATGTAGTCGACTACGACTGCTTGGAGCAGTTGTGTTCGACCGCAAAATAATACTGATGCGAGTTCATTTACAAGATGGATTTCGATGAAGAAACACTGCTTCTTGTACTACTATTACGCAAGCGTAGGCGTAGAAGACACCGTAGTAAGTGGGTGCGTCCAATACTACAATCAAGAGAACAGCGTGGAATATTTCATAATTCATACTTTGTATCCCCAGCTGAAAGAAGACACTAAAAAGTTTTTCAACTACTTTAGAATGTCCGTGGTTTCATTTTATGAATTAGTTAGTATTTTAAGCCATAAAATACAACGAACAGCGGGGAGCGGGAAGGAAGTGCCGCGCGGTTGGCAGCAACCGCTTGTAGCGGTCCGTGTATGCTGGGTCCGGCAGCTCTAAGCAGTCGACCGCACGGCGACACTCGACGGCAGAGCGACTGCTCCGACCGCTCAGGAACTGCTCGAACAGTCCGTGTATTGCAGATATGAATATAGTATGGAAACTGCAGATCGCCGTGCGGCCACCGCATCTTGCAGTCGGTCGCAACTGCAACATGCGGTCCGTCTATGGCTGGCCTTAGACGGCTCACTGTCACTCAGCGAGCTATGGAGAGTTTCTCTACGCGATCAAATTAGAAATGAAGAGATCCGTAGAAGAACGAAAGTCGCCTACATAACCTAGTGGATTAGCAAAAGGCTGAAGAAGAGAAAAGAAAATAAGTTTTATTTTTGTTCGTAAATGGTATAATATATTGTTAGGGCAAAAATATTTTTTGTGCGGGTATTAATGACATGATCTACAATTTTTGCTATAAAAGCATAGAACGTTTGACAGTTCGTGTCAGTTGGTCATTGACTTCGTGCCGGTCGTTCGCTTGGTGATATTTTTTGTGAAAGTATTTCTGTAAAGTCAGTGGTACATATTTTTATTTAAATCAAAACCGTTGCAGTTTCTAATATAAGAATTGGGATGTGTAATCGATGCCCATACATGTGGATTGTGTTCATTACATAGCTATGCTATGGGGTATGCTAAAAACCAATGCTACTCTGGAGAACGTTATGTGTACATGACTTCGAATGAAGAAGTGTTTACGGGCACCGTGATCGAACTGTTGGTGCTCAAATGTTTCTGTACGCGTGCCGCGTATAGCTTGGAAGCTGTTCCGAGGTGACCCGGACAGGCTGACTGCGCGTGTGTCAACTAGCGCTAGATGCTAGCGGCTCCATTGCAGAGGATCGGGGACTGTATATGAAGTGTGGTATCGTATGACTTATAATTCTTGCTTGAGGGTTATGCTTTCCTTTATTTTTCCGTGATACCCGCAAATGTTGGGATCTCGTTTTGCCATGTGGTGGCTACTGGACGAAATGTCCAGGCCACTTCGCGAATGGAGGTTTTGTTGTAGCGATAAAAATTAATGGCTATTCGGAGAGTTTGATACGAGTCTTAATCAAAGGTCAGAATAGGCCGAACGGTGTGTTACTGTTTTTCTGTGCTAACAGGAACCGGAGATCCGTTTGGTGTGGGCCCGGTGCGAAGTAGCGCACTAGGATGTGTAGATACGTGCTGTTCAAATTGCTGACAGACGCGGTCCGATCAGGCAGTACTCTATGCACCACGGAACAGTGCATTCAAGCGCTGCGGAATTATGCGCTTCTTGCGCTACGGAATTGTTTGCGCTTTTGCGCTGCGGAATTATGCGCTCTATGCGCTGCGGAATTATGCGCTTCTTGCGCTGCGGAATTGCTTGCGTTTTGCGCTGCGGAATTGTTTGTTCTTTTGCGCTACGGAACGGTGCGCTTTTGCGCTACGGAATGGTGCGCTTTTGCGCTACGGAACGGTGCGCTTTTGGCGCTATGGAACGGTGCGCTTTTGGCGCTACGAAACGGTGCGCTTTTGGCGCTACGAAACGGTGCGCTTTAAGCGCTGCGGAATGGCGCTCTCCAGTTGGAGTAGCCTTGTCATAGCCCCGACATTGTGGCTATCTCGTGCCCCAATATTGTGGCTATCTCGTGCCCCGACATTGTGGCACTCTGTCACGACATTGTGGTTTGTGGCAGTACGATTTTCGTAGCCCCGACATTGTGGCTATCTTATGCCCCGACATTGTGGCACTGTCTAGTTTGTGGTAGTACGATTTTTTATAGTCCCGACATTGTGACTATCTCGTGCTCCGAATGTGGCACTGTTTATGATATTGCTGCTGTTCTCTGGGACCCTGCTAGTGGTTGCTAGACGTTCTTGTTTCAGAAATGATTGGGTTCCATAACTCAACCATTACTGATTCGAAATTACTTGATTGTGTTACAATAGGTAACTAAAGTTAAAATGTTTTGGGTGATGAGGCAATCCGCCCCTGAAGGAACTCTCGTGGGCGCTGCAGTCCTTATTTACTGCTGCCGTCAAGAGGCTCATCATTCGTCTCGGTTTATTGAGAATCGTTTGGATTGTACACAGTTTAGTAATTTTTTGACAGCTGTGCCGTTGGAAGACTAAAAAAAAGAAGTATGTGATCGAGGACGATCACATTGTCAGGAAAGGCCGTGTTAGGGCAAAAATATTTTTTGTGCGGGTATTAATGACATGATCTACAATTTTTGCTATAAAAGCATAGAACGTTTGACAGTTCGAGTCAGTTGGTCATTGACTTCGTGCCGGTCGTTCGCTTGGTGATATTTTTTGTGAAAGTATTTCTGTAAAGTCAGTGGTACATATTTTTATTTAAATCAAAACCGTTGCAGTTTCTAATAATATGTTTATTCTATGAACTAAAGTCTTTTTGTTTTTTAACATAGAGAAATTTACGGATTTCTATTTGTCCTACCGGCTAAAACCCTGCCATTCTACTCTCTCTCCCTTATATCGAAAGTCGCGGGGTGTGTATGAGCATGCAACGGCAACCCTCGCAGGAATCAGCTCTTGGGCAGTGCCTCTCGCAGTCCGAGGAATAAGACCTCGGTAATATCACGGGCGTGCATGTAATACTGCACGCCAGCCTCATGGGCATTATTTTCCCGGTAGCCGGATGCCTGTCTGCCTCCTGTAGGCCCGCTTAGGGAGGTCGGAGATCGTCTCTCCAACGTCTGCTACGAGAAGGGAGTCCAATGGACCGCTCCCTCTCTCACCCCGCTGCTTCTTTTGCGGACATGACTTGTTCGCAAAACGAGCCTACGGAGTTCCACCCATCACGTTCCAAAACACACACACACACACACATGACACCTTTATCCCCGAAGGAGGAGAGAGGCGCAACCGGAGCACCCACATTTCACCATATTCGGTCCCTTGATGTGGTATGGGGTAAATCTATTGCCATATCGGGCATAAATTGCAGACTCCGGGCTGATGCTGAGCAGAAAAACCCAATATCACTTTTCCCGACCCGAGATTCGAACCCGGGACCTATGAGCGGTATCTTACCGCGTATACTCTACAACTATGGCGTATTTAAGTCCAAGCATACAAAATTTAAGAAAAGACTTTGATGAAGTGAATTTAGGTAGAATTTACAATTATTTCCAAGCATATTTCAATTATTAACCAAACGAAATTCAAATCATAAACGATGCGGCCAGTATTATTGATCTCAATGATTGAAACTCGCTGATCAAAAGTTAAACTAAATGAAATAAATTGTGGGTGTTACATAGTTCACCCAGCCTTCTAGTATTAGATATTGTAACTATAATGCACACAATACTTAAGCTATTTATTAAATTAAATTACAAGGCGACAATTTTTACTGGGGCCCCAGTATCCAATGAATTTGCCACGGGCCCCAGATGATATAGTTCGCCACTGGCAGTTCGAAGAGTGGACGCAGTCTTGTGAAACTTTTTTAATTAACATTATATATTGCAGTGGTGAATATAGGTACCTATATGCTCATTGCCTAGGTTCAATGGAGCGAGAACTTACTAAATCGATATTTCCTAAAACGTTACAAGTGAATTGATATTGCCATGATGACGGGTTCATTAAAACACGGAACGTTACTTTTGAACGTATATAAATTAGGTTAATTAGGAATAACAAATACTTAAATAACAGAAGATTTTCCTCTGTTGACTTGGCGCAGCATTAATAAGCTTACGTTTAATAAGAATGATAAACGAGTACCTATTTACTAGGTTCTTGTGTCATTCAAAATCTATTTTTATATTTCTTGACGCCCACGACTTTTCAAACTTTTATTTATTTGTAGTTTGTTAACGTAAAAGGACATAGTTATTGAAATATTTCATTTTGTTGGATTATAGAGGTAGGTACTACATAAAGCATGATTCATTTATGACATAACGTAGTATGTGCGAGCACATTAACGTAAAAAGGAATTATATTATCAATTCCCCAGAAGAATAGAAGTCAATACCTATGTCGGTATCTTCTTGTTGAAATCCGTACACTTTTTTAGGTTGATGGTGGGCCTAGGTTGACGCTCGTTTGTTAAGTTAAAGCATTGACCAAAATATGTAACACCAGAACTGCCATTCCTTTTATTTTCCCCGCAAGAATTGTGGAGCAAATTTTTTGAAAAGTCCAAATTAGATTTTTTTAATACTTACATATTTTCAAAAATCTCGCTACTTAGGCAACTTAATTCATTTACCTACCACTAAACAAATGTTATCCTCCTGCTCGAGGTTAATCCGTTAGTTACCGAACTTTACTACAACATTGTAACATATGGTGGATGTGATATTTCTAGCTTCAATAATATTGTAATAACTGATAATAGGGTCGTTTGTGCAAAATAACGTTTGCTTTCAAGAATATATCATAGTTTGAATACTGATTTCGCATAATTTTAATGTAATTAACTCTATTTTATTTGATGTAATTGATTTCCTTTCCTTCCGATTCCTATTTCCTACTTTATTTTTCTAGTGAAATTTTTAAGTCTACGCATAATATCTTATGTATTTGATTAAGTGTCTGAAAATATTCGATAAAAATACGAAAACATACGCAAACCACAAATTAGAATGCAACACTGCGTTATTCGTTTCATCTATTGAGGATATGGAGTGAAGCAACTGCAGGTGAAATTTTATCTCAATTTTTGTTTTAGTCCTCACAGATAACCTAACGGCAGTCAAGGTCGCCGCTAAGCAGCAAATAAATCAAAGATAAAACACGCTTGCGCATAAAAAAAACAGTCTGTGACATATACAGCGGTTGCGTCATAACTCATATTGCATTTATGAACCTGCAGTGAAAATATTCCTTAAAGTTTATTTTATTAACAAATGATTCATTGAGTTATTATATTTATTATTGGTAGTATTATATTATAAAATAAATTTACTTTTACATAAAATTTAGATCAAGGTCGTACGAAGTCTGCGGGGCGTGCACATATCCATGCAGAGTACCTACTTTGTTATAATACTCATAAAATCTCAATAACTTAATGTATTCTAGAGATTGATTAAAATAAATAAGTTCCCTAAACAGATGTACCTATTCTATATGTATTGGTATGAATAATTGATTGAATGAGTTATTCGAACAATCCACTGTTGCTTTAGGTTTGCATAGAAGCTGATGATGTGATGACTGATGAGTGATGAGATGACTAATGCATGCTACAATATATTGGGTACATATACCATAAACGACACATGCCATTGTCTCCTGTTTAGATATTGTTTATTTTATAGATGACGTGACAGTGGCGATCTGCCCCGGCATCGGAAACACCTCCGAGAGCGTGTACATTCGAACATATGTGCACTATTCACAATGTCACGGGTACCGGTGCGCGGTGCTGAACCATATTGGCGCCCTGAACAGCGTGCCAGTCACTGGCGCACGGATATTCTCGTACGGTGAGTCATGTTAATATTTAACTTACTAGTATGTATACTAAGATATTTAAAGTAAAATGCATTTCTCAAGTGAACCTTTCGAATGCAAATGTATCGGTGTAAAACAGTACACACACGTTGATTTATGAACGAGCTGATGATGTGCGTATTTTATGCGCTTCTTCTATGTGTGACTGACAGATTGTTTGCAATAGTATAAATGCGAATATATCAATAATCATAGCGAAAAACCGTGCTTGCATGACTTGTTTTAACCGAGTGTAAAGTCAGTCGTTAGCCCGCTGAAAACATCACATGCATATGTTATATATACTCTTAATTTGGTACTTTACTAACAAAATCCACTTGGAAATCCTGCAAAATCAGAAGGAGAAGCTCTTTGATTTATGTTCATGTGGTTTTCTCCCTAATCTTGAACTAGGTACATACATACATACATACACTCACGCCTGTTATCCCCGAAGGGGTAGGCAGAGGCGCAACTAGTGCACCCACTTTTCGCCGTCATTCCGTCCCATAATGTGATAGGGGGCGAGCCTATCGCCATATCGGGCACAAATTCCAGACTCCGGGCTGTACTGAATAGAAAAACTCAATATCACTTTGCCCGACCCGGGGATCGAACCCGAGACCTCAACTTTGCAGTCGTGCTGTAATACAACTACGCCACCGAGGCAGTCTTTTGGCAGTCTTGAACTAGGTTTCTGAATATATTGATGATATCATAGGAAAATCAGAGGTTAACGAAATCGATATATTTTAAATCGGTATCGGACGCCGATACCAATATCGGGGCAAGTAAAATGTAAGAAATATGTATCTTCTTTATATCTGCCTTTCATATTGTACGGTCCGATATCTGATGCCACACTGATGTACTAACGGATATCGGATACTGACGTCCGCGACCGATATCGAATCGGATAATGTGGAAACGCTGTAAGAGGGGTTGAAGGGAGACTATTAGATATCTATACTAATATTATAAAGCTGAAGAGTTTGTTTGTTTGAACGCGCTAATCTCAGGAACTACTGGTTCGAATTGAAAAATTCTTTTTGTGTTGAATAGCCCATTTACCGAGGAAGGCTATAGGCTATATAGCATCACGATGCAACTATTAGGAGCGAAGAAATAATGGAAAATGTGAAAGAAAACGGGGAAAATTATTCATCCTTGAGGGCTTCCATTGCGTGCACTGCGAAAACGGTTCAAGATACCGAAAATATATGTATGAAAGAATTATTCCTCTTGAAATGATCTAAAAAAATGTCCGCGACAGTATATGTCTATCTTTTAAGATTAACTCACTAGAACCATTTTTATGATAATCAACTTTTGGTCAAAATTAATGCATTATTTGTTAAAAGTTGTATCAACGTCATAGTTATAGAGTGATTCGACGGGAAGGTTTTTATGTACTTTTAGCCCGGAAAAACTTAATAACGCGGGCGAAGCCGTGGGCAAAATAAAACATATTGCGTATCCAACTAAATCTACAGCGACAATCACACTTACACAATATGGCGTAAAAAGTAAGAAGATTGTGGCGTCTATTGGGGTACACAAAGTTGGACATCATATAACTACACTGTAGCTAATTAAAATTCTCAGTCTCCTTATTGTGTGCCTCTGTGGCGTTGTTGTATTACGGTAAGACTGCAATGGTCTTGGGTTCGATTCTTGGGTCGTGCAAAGTGATTATAACCCTTAAATATACTTGCCGAAATTCTCAGCAAACAAGAAATCTCTTATTAGATTTATACCATGCTGCATAGATTAAATTGAAATTTTACTGAGAATTACAATTGTAAATTTCTTGTTTAAATTATTGTTTTTTTAGTAAAATTGAAATTTATGTTAATGAGCCGAGGCGGACCGGGGTGAATGGGGAGGGGAAAAGATGTGTAAAATAAACCTTAAAAAATATTAACTTTTGGGTACGGCGGAGAAGAAATGGGGTGCACGCGTGAGTCTTAAATGTTGAATAACTCTAATTTGTGGTTTTTTGGTGTCTTGAGCGGCAAGAACCCACGCTAAGCCACTGTCAATGAGTCATTGTGTAATTACTCATGACTGTTATATGATAGTAATATGTTCGTGTGTCGTTTTAATATTGTGTACATCTATTTTAAGAATAGATTGTATGATTTTGGATGAAATCATGATTTTTTTGCAAAACCGTTGCTTTCGTTTATAATCGAAATATTTCACTGAATAAATTGTATATCTCGTAAACTAATCAACCATAATATGTAAGTCCTTGAATTGTTATAATCAATAATATTATTTATTTTGTTTCAGGTCACACAGAAGACTATAACTACATGATTGAGAATCTTTTGGAGCGATATCCTAATACAAAGTTAATTCTAGTCGGCTTCAGCCTTGGTGGTAATTTGATTACGAAATACCTGGGCGAAGACAGGAAAAGACCAAGCAACATAATAGGAGGCATTTCCATATGTCAGGGATACAACGCTATTGAGTAAGTTTGTAACATTTTACGTCGTTTTAATAGTCTCGGCTTTGATTAATTATTAATCAAAGAGTCTCGTTTGTTAAGTCCGAGACGATCGAGGTTATCTCCGGTGTCAATTGACAACGTTCGTAATTTACTTTTGAGAAAATAAAGTAGGTATATGTAATTATTTTCGCTTTTCCAAGAATGTATAGTAACCGCCAAATGATCTGTGCTATTAGCTGCAGATTAATTATTTATTATGCGTAATTTTTTTATCTATACTAATATTATAAAGCTGAAGAGTTTGTTTGTTTGTTTGTTTGTTTGAACGCGCTAATCTCAGGAACTACTGGTTCGAATTGAAAAATTATTTTTGTGTTGAATAGACCATTTATCGAGGAAGGCTATAGGCTATATAACATCACGATGCAACTATTAGGAGCGAAGAAATAATGGAAAATGTGAAAAAAACGGGGAAAATTATTCATCCTTGAGGGCTTCCATTGCGTGCGCTGCGAAAACGGTTCAAGATACCAAAAATATATGTATGAAAGAATTATCCCTCTTGAAATAATCTAAAAAAATGTCCGCGACAGTATATGTCTATCTTTTAAGATTAACTCACTAGAACCGTTTTTATGGTAATCAAATTTGGTCGAAATTAATGCATTATTTGTTGTGTTGTATCAACGTCATAATATTAATCTTTATCCAAATAAATGTGTTGGATAGAGTGATTCAACGGGAAGGTTTTTATGTACTTTTAGCCCGGAAAAACTTATTAACGCGGGCGAAGCTGTGGGCAAAAGCTAGTATTAGCTATATGATAAGAAAGCTGAAATGTATTCTTTTCTAGAAAGTCCATGTTGATTCGTGTTGATTGTAAATAATTTAGTTGGAATCTTTAAATGCAGACTATCAATATACATCTGGAAAATTATCTTCTTTATGCATTTTCGATGCGCACAATCGTCCCTGCATGCAAAGATAAAAGGTTAAATGAATGTGTCTTTTCGATATCTTTGGAAAATAGAATTCCAGAAAGTTTTGGTTTTTTTCATCTGCGAATGTGCACATGAAGTTTATTGTACTTTCAAGAATTTACGAACAAGTCGCGTTCACAGCTGATATACTTTGACCTGAGATCACGCCATATTTTTCTGTCACTTTATTATAGGTACGTGTATAGATAACCGATAACGATAACAACGTCAGTAAACCTTTAATTTCTAGTTGAGATTACAGGACAACCTACTTGTTTAGCAGAATGTTAGTAAACGAGCAAGTAGGTCAGTTGCTGGTCGTTTAATACCTTCGTGCAAGGGTCCTAGAATGGTCGAGGATGCGCGGTCGGTTCTGACTAAATGGGTATATCCCGTTCATTTTTTGCATTCCACAGCTATCTTGTTGATGCTGTGTGTTAACTGTTAGGTCTTCCAAGTTGGCTTACTATGAAATAATGGTAAAACCTGCGAACCTCTCTGCTCTGTTGGCGACATTGGCGATTTGTTTGTCAATATATAAAAATCGGTTTTTATTACCATCTTTTTAAGCACATAAAAAGTAAAAGTGTTTTTTTTTACTTGTATTTTTTCAGTACAATGGTATACCTGCTCCAGTGGCAGAACTTCAGACGTTTCTACTTATACATAATGACCGACAACCACCGCAACATAATTACCAGGCACAAGAGAATGCTGCTGAGCCCCGAAATGAAGAACCGATATAATCTCGATGAGAAAATGATCGTTTCCGCTGGTACACTGCCTGACCTCGATGAGGCTTATTCTAGGTAAGAATAATAGAGAAAACAGCCTAGAATCCTATACTTTCAAGTAATATGTACTGTAACTACATACTGGTTATTATGCCGAAGTTCCGTACGCAGTAAAAGTATTATTTATCGCTGTTCATTACTAAATTTCAATAATTATTTTTAATGAAAATGTATAAAATAATTTAGTTTGTATTTAATTAAAATTAATTGCAGGAGAATTCACGGCTTTGATTCAGTGGCAGATTTGTACAAGTGGAGTTCATCGGCATTTTACTTGCACAAAATTAAAACTCCGATGATATTCATCAACGCACGCGATGACCCTATCGTTCCCGATCCATTGCTCCCGCGTATTAGGGAATTTGTTAGTAAGTATCCCTTTCAACATTAACATTTTATTCTGCTTAATTGTACTTATAAAATTAAGGACAGGAAACGTAATTGCTTGTTACTATTGTATACGCAATTGGATTACAAGGGTGGCTTCGCTGATTGCGTATTGATTTTACACCACCATTCAGGGAAATTAGGGTTTAGTTTTTATTCAATAATCTAGAAGAGTGTGTATTAGACTTCCTCGGTGGCGTAGTTTGATTACGGTACGACTGCTATGATGAGGTCTCGGGTTCGATCCCCGGGTCGGGCAAAATTATATTAGATTTTTCTATTCAGTATCAGTCCGGAGTATGAAATTTGTGCCCGATATGGCGATAGGCTCGCCCCCTATCACATCACGGGACGGAATACGCACGGCGAAAAGTGGGTGCATTAGTTGCACCTCTGCCCACCCCTTCGGGGATATAAGGCGTGAGTGTGTTTGAGTGTGTGTATTATAATTCTATGCACCTTTCTATTTATACATGATAAAGTCATCCTAGCCAGTTTCGGCCACGGCGGCCAATCTTAACGGAGATCAGCCAGGTACGCAGGAGATATTATAGTGCACAAGTGTGTGCGCAATACACAGGTGCACTCGCTATTCCTTCACTCTCATAGTCCGGTGAGACGGCAATCCGACATGACCGCAGAGAGATCAGGCGCAGGACCAACGGCTTTACGTACTATTTATACATAAACTTGTGTTGGCGCATATTATCGTCTAACATGCTCAAGTTAACCCCGGTAGAAGTTCCGGTATATTTGACCCTGGCATGTGATCACTAACCAATCTAAATGTACCTATCGAAAAGCCATTCCATGAAAATGAATATAGCAAAGCGCTCAATGCGCGCTATAAAAAGCGTATTGAACGTCGGTCATATCCTAACTGCCCAATATAGGTAATTCAATTGCGATATTGTCTGATCACGGTGTCTTTGAGTGGTAGGATTGTTGTTACTAGGTTGCTAATATAAATTTATCAATTTTTGCTCAGGCGCGGCGGTAGTTCAAGGCTATATTGATAACAGATCTGAAGTACCTATGTATATTTTAGTTTAATATGATCGTTACATATTATTATATTACACATGATTGCCTTAAGTATTGAGGGTTTTAATCGAGGTTTTTCCCTATTTGTTGGAGTATTTGGAATCCTAATTATTGCGATTTGGGAATGCGCTGCACAAGCGTAATAATTGTATTTTTATTTGAGACAACAAACGGGACAGTCTCGTTCAAAACAAAATTATTGTCGACTTATGTACAGTCAGCCATATAAGTAGCTGAACAAATTAAAAATTTCATATCCCCACGTGTTAAGTTTAATTGAAACATTTCTTTTTCTCTGTGGGAAGTATTGGTAAAAACATGAAAGCGTAGACCCGATGTGAAGTTTTGAATATGTTCAGCTATTCATGTGGCTGACTGTACTCATAATAAACGTTTCAGGTTCACGCGACAAATCCATGTACCTGGAGCTGGCTCACGGGGGACACTTGGGTTTCTATGAAGGAGGGTTAATCTACCCCAATCCGGTGAACTGGCTGGACCGTGCGCTCGTGGGACTCGCCGGCGGGCTGCTCATGGCACACGACAAGTGCTCGCCCAAGGACGCCGCAGAATTCGAACACGAATACTACGTCTCCGACGACGAGCCGGACCTTATAAAATCTGCTACCATCGTATACCGCGATCCGTTCGAAAAGATCGCGCAAAAAACATTCTGAATAATAGCGTTTACAATGTGACTAAAGCTCAAAGAGCGTATTCATAGATATCTACAGAGTATTTTATTTATACACCATAATGTTCAGGATATTTAGAATACCATCCAGTTTCGTATCAAAATATTCGTGAATACTTAAATATTTTTGTGTCTAGAATTCGTATGTCGGGCGATAGGGTACCGATGTTAATATTCGACGTGATTACTTCGAATTCTCGTAGGATTTAAATGATGTTTAATAAATTGTATTCGAGGGACGTAATTGGTCCCAACTTTTGGTGTGGTTTTCAAGTAGAGGCCTTGATCACAGCTACCAAAGTTTTAGTAAGGAATTTAGTAGTTCCTGATTACATGCCCTAAGTAAGATATAAAATATTTTGTGTACGTTTATAAATATGGCGTAATTTGTACATGTTGTTTATTGATAAGATTGCGATGTTAGTTAAAAGTTCTAAGGGCCATTAGATGTGAAATTCAAAAGATCTGATTCTAGTTGCTTGTTGAGTGACTCTAAGTAGACTAAAGGAGATATTCTATTAACGTCCGTTTTATATTTGATAGTAATATGAAACCTAAATGAAGGCTTAAAATTTTTAAAGTGCTAAATGTATGAGTGATTGAATGGGCCCTTACTTAACGTGATATGTAGTTGGTGATTTAATTTATGTCCTTTGCATTTTATTTAACATATTTATTATATAGTATGGCAACATAGGATTACTTTTAAAGACATGGTACCTATACATATTAACTTGAACAAATATCAATAAATACATTGTTGATTTTGTCCCAATCTATTTGCTAAGTATCTACGTAACTATTGCATTGAACGATAAATGGATTATCGTGCTCTAGTCTTGATTTATACTATGTCTTCAAAAGAAGTCCATATAGCGTTACCGCAACACCTTGTTATTTTGTGATAAAAGTAATAGCAAATTAATTTGTTGTATACACGACGAAGTTATGTGTCACTACGTTTCCAAGTGATATGACGCTTCACAATAGTACAAATAAATTCAAAGCACAAATCCTCGTTTCTGTTCCTATTATCTATTTGTTCGGATAGTTTTGTATTTGAAGTGACACATGGAAACATAGCGAGATCAAAATTATATGTTGGAGCTGTGACACTTTTGTATTGACATTCCATTAAATTTTTACAAGAGATTGCATTTGTGTTTTCCTGCCTTTCTAGGTTGGTTTCTTTGTTTCTTGGTAAATGATAGGAACGTTTACGTTTGTGTGATTTTTTAAGGCACTTTGTCTTGGCTGTGATGACATCCAAAAATTACTACTGCCGAAACTTTGTTGGGTGAAGATACGCAGTACTTATATTAATAATTTGAGCTCTTGTCTGAACACATCTGGTAATGCTCTAAAATATGTATAAGAAATTACAGCAGATTTGTATAATATCGATCATTGCTATGTTTCTTGGTAAAATATTGAGAAGATGTGTGCACTTATAGCTTATGGCAATTTTACGGCTGGCTATTACGGTAATCATAATCCTTTTGTCACACTTTAAGCCTCTGAAAACAAAAAAATAATGCTTAACGCTGCTCGTGCCTAACTAGAGTTAAAGATTGGCATCAGCTATGCAGTGCCGCATGGTTAATTTATTCGTGGCGTTTATCTGCCTATTTGAATAGGCTATTCACACTAGTGACTTCTGTACTTGCGATTTTTTGTATGTGTTTTAGTCGCGAAACCGTCGCGCGCTTGATGTGCAATACACTTATGTGTTGGAGTTAACTGGGTGATCAGTTTGCACACCGAATTTTATCTATTTGTGACCCACTCCACTCTGCGCGGCGCCCAACACAATATTATGATTACATGTACAGTCAGCCAAAAAGTAACTGCGCAAATTAAAAACTTCAAACTCTTCTACACATAACTTCAAATTTTTTCTTTGTGTTTCAGCGCCTTTTTTGGCTGACTGTACCTTAAAAGCACCAGAGGAGTCAATAGTTTGAAGGCAACTTTATAAATAATTTATTTTAGAACATTTTAAAATAATGCACAATTGTAAATCTGTTTAGATTTATTGCAGGCATGTGAATTAAAACGCGGAATATATGTATGTAAAGTACTATGAGATTGTAGCACTGGGTGCAAAAAAAATATGCGATTTTATTTGTGATGAAATGAAATCAATGGTCTTTTAAACGTATATGTATGTATGACTGTATGCCATGTTAGTTTATGACAGCGTGCACAGGCAAACATGTTCAATGTTAGTATTCAAATCATTACTCACAACTTTTTTGTCGTTAATTGATAAAGATTATAATGCTGGTTACTAGAGACCGAATTATATGCAATTTAAAAAGCCCGAAATTTACATGATAACGTCAAGATAACATCTATCTATACTATAATAAATCAGTGGATCCCGGTGTGATATGACATGTGATATGTAATGTGATAAAAAAGAAAACGGGGTGGCCAAAGAAGAGTAATGAAAAATAAATCACCGATTTTAATTATTATTTTCTGTCTGTTTTTCTGTTTGTTTATTACTGCACATCTCCGAAACTACCGCACAGATTTCGATGAATTTTGGTATGGAGATAGTTTGAGACCCTAGATACGACGTAGGCAAAATTCCGCCAAATATACATAAGTAAATAAAGTTATATTATTTTTTTGTTTGAAGTAGGTTTTATTTATTGTTAAAAGATTATTTATTGCTTTCGTGTTAGTTAATTATGGAATGGTGTAAACAATACATCATAAATATACGATTGCAGGATTCGCGGTTCATCTGCTGTTAGTTATTGAAGAGTTCCATTGTCTATCTTCTCCGAAGATCTTCATCAGATCGTAATAAATGATATACTAAAATCTTTCCTGAAAAATATACATTTGAATAACGAAAACTTCATTCAAATAGGAACGGTAATTTTTGAAAAAATCGCGGACATACAAACTTACACACGGGCCGAACACAGAACCTCCTGTTTTGAAGTCGGTTAAATATATAAAATCGTATAAAACTGTTCACAAGAACTGTTTTGTTGCATAATATGCATTTTTTGGAAAATTCTCCAGCATTATAATTTTTAAATTAGTAAGCTGCTTGTGTTTCGAATTATTTTAAATGTTTGCACTTCTTGTAGATTTTGTCTATTTAATAGAAGAGCATTCATAATATCTTAAGTGATGTCGCGAATTGTGATTACGTGTGATACGCTGGTGAATATTACCTATTCGCTGCTTTTCTCTTATTACAACGCGTGGAATGTCTGTTTCATAAAGATTTATTGCACAAATACGGTTCTTACCTACGTTTGTTTTATGAATTTGTGAGCTATGTACGCAGAAGTGGTCAATGCATAGTTTTTACGGTTATCCAAAGGATTAACTTCAAATATATTCGAATATAGAATTTATGAGCCGTCCACACTCCATATTATTTGATGACACTGGAACTATTACTGGAAACATTATACTTTTGTATATATTAAATGTTTTTGGGACACCAAGGAAGTCCAGGTATTGACCATTCTTTTTTTTTTTCGGGACCATTTATTTATTCCTTAAAATATTTATTTTAAATATAGACGATCACTTTTTTTGTGGTTATATAATTAATATTGAAAAGCATTTTCAAAAACAACCACTTGTAATAATAATATGTCCATACAAGATCAATGTATTAATAGTGATAATATCTATATCATTTATGGTTGCAAAAGGTTGCATTATTGATTTATAGTTACGGTGTTTTATAATACAGCCGTCTGGGGGATATGTGGTCGTAAAAACTCACTCAGAAACAGTTTGTGCCGACGCCACGTTGGACCACAATAATGGTTGATATTATAATGCATCGCATAAAATGCAAAATAATTGCTCGAAATATAAATATAATTGTCAATTTAGTAACTTATGAACTTTTAAAAGTACAAAGTTATTAAACACTGAAATAGTAAACAGATTACTTTATAAATAATTACTTATTATGACATTCAATAGTAAGTTTTCATATAAATTATTTGATATTTAAACTGGTTTTCGTGCTAATTTACCTGCCTAAATAAATGTTGGGTATTTTATGTATGTAATAAATGTTATTGAAATGAATAAACTGTTTTTCATGTTTTATCCCATTCATATTGAAATTATTTATTACAAAAGGATTGATAAATAAGTATATTTCTAAGTCAATAATATAAAATTTCAAGAGACGGGTGATTTTACGCTGCCTTATATTCTAGCAAATTAAATCTAAGTATATCTTAAAATATTTTGTAAATGGAATATTATTGTTACGTAATTTGCTGCCAAGTTTTAACATATAAGTCTTTGCTAAAATGAACATAATTTGTGACATTTACTTGAGCAAACAATAAAATGAGATCATAGTACATAAATAATACTTATAAATATTTTATTTATTAAAAGAGCCAGTATTTGAAATTTTGTGTTCCAATCAATGTATTGGTATATTTTTTTAAACTAAAACGAATTATAATGCTGAGGTGTTACAATGCATAAAACTAAACATTAATAAACGCAGGAAGGAAATAAAAAAGTGAATGAAACCAGCACTATTCACTATCAATATTCCAAATACAAATATCACAACATTTTCCTTAAATCTTAACTCTCTTTACACATACATCTTAACATAATACACATCAATAGTTAAGTATTTTTAAATACATACAAATTAGATTTACATTATAAAATTCATTTCAGTGCCAGATCTACATTTTATTTTAAATCATAAGATATCATTTCTATAAAGACCAATACGTACATTACTAAAATAATTATAAAAATAGCATGGACACTTAAAGTATGGCCACTGGAGAATAAATGCATTAGAAATATTTGAGATTTTTTAAATATAAAAGATTTGTTCTTGTTACTACTATCAAAGCTGTTGCTAAAACGAGATTCATTAACAGACTTTTAACTAATACAAGTGAGTTTGCACTGTACCTATTGAAACCCATCTTATTCAAATTAAAATGAATAATTATTATCGAGATTCTTAAAACAAGTGGCAGAATATTTGCAATTAATTTGTAACATTTTTATCCTAAATACCCATTATAATTTCAGAAACAGTAAAACATTTTGTATTAAATAAACTTTTTATAACAGTTAATTTATGACAACATTCCTTCCGAATTTACTGGTTGTAAACAATTGATCGTTGTGCTTTCTACATAAACGCACTTATACATAATAATAATAATAAAAAAAAACAATTATAGCGATTAGTTCTTTGTTTTGTCCAAAAAATTGTTTTACACTCCTAGCTAGTCAGGGAACTGATCATTTACAGTCTTTTTACACATCGGCGTTATATTTGAATTTCACAATAAATTAAAGCTTCTTTTTACAAAGTAGATCGTATAAACAAATTACGTAAATGCAATTAAATCGTAACTTATTGTGTCATATAGTCAGCATATAGAAGTAGGGTCACCTTCCATAGTGCATGCTATATTATCTAATTTATGAGCTAAGTGCATTTTATTTTCTAGCCCTAATACAATTTGCTCTCTATATTTACTGACATAGATATACAACTCTTTTAAGGCAGATAATGTGTCAAATTCATTCAACTGCTCTACTGAAAGTTGCTGCATAGATGTACTTAGCTCCTGATCAGTTACTTGTGGTAACTGAGATACAGCTTGGTAAAACCGTATCACCATGTCTCGGTATGTAGGCAAGTCTTTAGCGAATAGCAATTTGTTTGATGGCGAGTCTTTGCACAATCTGTGTTCAGATAACGAACAAGCATCCATGAAGGTTTGAGCGATAACTGATAAAGAAGAATCAACTGTCGCCGTTTTGTTTATATCGAAAATAAAATCTGGATTCTTTAATAGGTTCACCCAGAATCTTAAAGGCAAACTGTTTGATTTCCATGCATGGACTACTTCAGGGTTCATTATTCCATGTGTTCTCGCTGCATCATCGAAGAGATCAAACAGCCACTTAACGGCTGGGGGCAACACTTCGTTAACGGTGAGTATTGTGCTGAAAAAGTCATCAACGAACTTGTGCACAGTACCTTTAGTAGATAATAATCTCGTTAGAAATATTTCTGGAATGGCTTTGTGGCTATGTTCTGAAGATTTGCTTATTATATGCTGGTACTCAATAGGTTTCACTAAGTGATAGTAATGCACATTCTGATCTGTTATATCACTGTTATAAACGCGTATGTGCGAATTAGAACAATAGATCCCCGTGCAGTTCTTGCAAGGTATTTTGTACGGCGTGTTGAAGCTGTCGTTTTGTCGAGATATTAGCGACATAACGGCTGATTCTTTTACACCGTAATGGGACAGCGTATTCAATTTTCGCCAACCATTAACGGTTTTTGTAGTCACGTCTTCATCTTGCAGCGTGACATGCCCACCTCTGCCGTGGCGCCATTCCAAATCGACTTCATGGACGGACGGACGCAAGGAAAATGGGGTATTTTTAAATAAAGCATCTAATATTTTAGACTTTACTTGTGAAATACTATCACAATCTAGAACTTTACACTGAACTTTTTCATCAAAATCATCTTGCACTATATGTAATGTTACAGACTGGTAATCAATTTGTTCTTTCAATAGCTTCTCCTCAGATAGAGAATAGCGAGCCTCATGGGTAATAGCATCCACAACACCTTTTTCTATTTGGTGTTTAATTGCCTTAAAAAGTAAAAATAACGAAGAACCAGCATAATCCTTCAGATAATAATACATGCAAAGTGCCATCCAGTTTGTTAACATTTTCTCAACAACACTTTCTGTTCTTCTCAACATTAGTTGAGGATGCTTGTTACAGATAGATTTGTCAATGAGACGCAAAAGGAGCGATTTTAAAATGTCAGTAGCATATTCCATTTTTCCCATCAATATAATCATTAGTAATGAAGCAACATTTACTTTGTCTCTAATGTTAAATGACTTTTGTGACTCCAATGTGTCTATAAATGACAGAAGGAAACTCTTGTTATTCAAAAGTTGTTCAAATTGGATCATTGCTGCATCATAGTTGGTTCTAGGAGCATTTATAAATTGTCTCTGGACATTCAATATGGGGTGGTCAGACACTCCAGGAAAGAAAACTTTCATAACATAATTAACATGATCCAGAGTTGGAATACCTGAATGTTCCAAATCAGCTGCCAAATCAGACATATCAGTTTGTAGTTCTGCAAATGCCAATTTACATTCTAATCTTACATTACTTTCTAAAGTATCCATTTGTATCTGTATTCTTTTATATTCTCTTTCAGCTTTTGTACTCCTGCGTCTATACATCACTAGCACAATCATAAATATGAGAACTAAAAAGAATGTGCCAGCTGCAATTCCAGCTATCGCTTCTGGAGGAAAATTGTAATTTCTTAGTAATTCGTAGTGAAGGTACCCAATTGGAAAACGCAAGTTCTTGCCTACCTTAACTACCACTAATGGCAAGTTAAATTCAGAAGTTTGTAAGCCGTTTTCATCAGTGTTTGATGGTTGTATTTCAGGTGGCGTGCATAAGAGTTGCTGCATAGTTAAACTAGTCACATTGCATGGCTGAGTACCAATAGTTACGACCACATCTGATTCGTCACTTGCTCGTATTAAATTTTCTCCCTCAATCACTAATGGATCACCTTTATATGATTTTATTCTGTTAGGAAAATGATACACATGAGGGTCTTCCACAAACACCATGTGTGTACGTGGCGGGTTAAAATATTTTTCCAAGTCATGCATGCTTTCTACACTATCCATAACAAACCCAACTTTCATAGCCACTTGAGGAGTACTAGTTTGGGATTTGGTTGCCTGTAAAATTTCATCATACTTATTGTTTATTGCAGGACTTGGGCATTCCATTTGATTGGAATTCAAAACCGAACATTCAGTGTGGTTTACAGGAATCAATTCATTGGCATAATATAATTTCATAAGAGGTTTCTGAATTGTGTTTAGATTTGTTCCATGAACTGTTATCATTCTACCACCAGATACAAAGCTTTTTAAAGGTTTTATTTCCATAATTGTGGGATCAGCTGTGTAATTAAACAAGTCACCACTTAAGGTCCTATTAGCCTTATCTATAACTACCATTAAGGTGTGAATAATACGCGGCATATTTGCTTTAGGGGTGATGCAAATTAATCTATTGTTTGATGTTTGAGTTTTATTTACAGAACAAGGTAGTTCATCTAAAAATGCAGCAATGGAAGATCCAATGTTTAAATGCTTACCCCCAATTGCTAATTGAGTCCCACCTGATACAGGACCAAGGGTTGGATAAATTCCTTGCAATTTTATATTCTTGTAACTGAACCGAACTGATGATTCTGTGTATCCAGAGTCATTTTCAACTATAACTGGAGCTACAGCTGAGCTGTTTGATGGTCCAGTACGGCAAGTAATACTTACGGAAACTTCAAAATCAACTATATCACATGGTACATCTCCAATACGAATTTTACCTTTTACTTCTTCTATTCTTAAACCAAGATTACTACCTTCAATAGTGACTACTGTACCACCTTCTATCGGTCCACTTAGTGGTTTTATCATATCTATTCTGGGTTTAGGGCATTCAGTTACAGGATTTTCCAGACAGGATTCACTATAAGAACAAGAATTTCCACACCATGTGCATTGGTATATTGAATTTCGAGTGATACAAAGAGAACAGTCTGCATGTTCTCTATGAGATCCAAGTATTTCACATTTATATAATGTAATAGTTATAATATCTACATAGTGATTGTGATTCCAAACAACTTTGACACTGACATTATATTCACCCACATCTTCTTCATAGGAGTAGGTTGTTTTGTCACATACAATATAATGATTGGATTCCACTCTAGCTGGAAGTATCATGTTAGCCTGTTCTATTGTGACTATACATTGAAATCCTGTGTGACCAGGTTGTAAGTGAGGCAAGTTTTCAACTTCAAGCTCTAATTCTTTTGGGACATTATTAGGCAATAAGATTGATTTTTTATACTGTCTTATGCGAGGACAATGTCCAACACCATGATTGAGCAATTTAGTAGGATTATTTTCTCCACTAATTATGGTTCTCTGACATACTGAGATATCATGAGTGCATCTATTATCATAAATACACCAATTACAAGCCCAATCACTTGTTATGCATGAATGACATGTGGTATGTCTGGAGCAATCATAAAATGCAAAGTTTCGAGATACAAAATCTTTGTTGGTCTCAGAGGAATGCACAGACAAAGGTACATATACATGGTCTTGATTTTGAGGAATTTTTGGACGATGTTTTAATTCTGGTGTGGGACATGCCAATCCATTTGAAGTGACAGCTGCATCAATGGGAGGTGTGTTGCCAAACACACATTTATATTTAGCCCCAAAAGGTAGTTCTGGAAGAGTTCTTATAACTAGTTGAACTGTTGTTACTTCATTCATAGATATTCTGTCTGGTAAAATCTGTTCGAAATCAATACATTGCTGGCCAGTGTACTGAGAGAGCCACCTGGGGGCACTTTGTGTTCCTTTTTGACACATACTTTGTACAGTACAGCGTTTCTCTAATGAACACCAGCCACAGTGTGGGTCATTCGACTCTAAGCAAGAAGAACAATTACCATGTTCTGCACACTTTTCTGTTGGTATTTGTACAATTGTATTTTTTGCTAGTACATACAAAGTTTTCTGATATGGTGATAAGGTTGTATCTGGTAGAATCCTTTGTCCTGGTAACAGTTCATCACTGGAATATTCTAACGATTTATCAGCATCTATCAAAACTTTTTTCAATGTGCCTTCATTGGTGCCAAGGAATGCTACAGTGTGTAGGCCTGTTATGGATACTGTAACACTAGAAATTAGGGTATCATTCCAGTTTATTACAGACATAGTTTTGATAGGATAAAGTCCACTTATCTTAAGCCCTACTTCACAAAAATTAAGTATATTGCCTGTAGAGCCAACACTGGGACATTTTCCATCTGATATCATACCTGATATGTAGCCCATATTACGAGCTTTAGTGCTGCCATTAAAACACATGTGAACATTTTCATTGAACTTAATTTCTATTTCTTGTAATGAAAACACACACATCGCTGATTTTGACATGGGTTCATTGGATATACTTTTGGATGGACTGAAGAGAGCTACAAGTATTGAGTCCCCTATTTCAATGCCCAGTTGTGTGGCTAAGTTGGCACCAGCCTTCGCTATCTTTGCATCCTGAACTAAGTTGTAATTGACAAGTTCACTTTTATCACTAGTTTCTTCTCTAACATGACACTCTAATGTAACTTCTGTATAACTATTGTAATTATCATCATTGACACAGGTGCGAGCCAGCCGCGACACATACCCATACTCTTCATTACCAGCAAGGTGGGAATGTTTTTGTATTATCAAAAAATAAGCATAATCACTGGCATTAAATCCATAAACATATTGCACTAAAAAGTTGTCCCTATATTTTACATCTATCTGTATCAAACTCTGCTTAGAGAATGTGAACTGCGCTAGATCTAATGTCATAAGATCGCGACTGGAAATGGCAGGAACGTCATGACGGTACTCCCCATTGTTTGTGAATGTTGTACCCACATATAACACATTGGACCGGTCCCACGAATTGTACCTTTCCGGGCCGATGAAAGCGTACGTGGACGCTTCAGCATCGTTAGCTGCAACACTTACGGCGACGAACTCCGGCTCCGAAGAGATATCTCCCAACTTGTACTTGAAACACGAACCCTGTTGAATTGATCCACACGCGATCACTATTCTTGCCTCTTGATCGATCACTAGTATTTTGTTTACATTGTCAATCCATGTAGTCTTTATATCTGTCGAAGTACAGCCGGTAGCATGACACATAGGATTATCAAGTTTTGGTCCAGTCCGCACTACATGAATCGGTTTTAAATCAGGGCTTAGCTGATGAATCCAGTTTAACGCACCCACGTACACTTGTCCACTGACTCTATCTACGGCTAAGTGATACAATTGGAATGTCTCATTTTGTTGATTGGGATATTGTGATATGAACTCGTAACCATACACTATAGTGCACCGAAGCCAAAATGTTATGACTAACAACGCCACCAACGCAGCCATGATCGCATTTTAATTCGCCTTAGATGCTATATAATTAAATTTTTCACGTCCCACACACTTCCTTTAATTCAATTTCAACCCATTTTTGTGATTTACAAAAATAAAATGTAACTTGTAAAAGCATCCATCGATGCGATGACATGGAATAAACAATAGAAGTTTATGCCATAACATCTACCTATAGACATTTTTCTTTTTTCCTCTGCAATTTGAAAATTCATAAGATTCAATTTTATTATTAACCCTTTATCTATATAAAAAGCTTTTATCTAAAGTCTACAGTATGTTTGTGTTCACAGCTATTAAAAAATGTATTTATTTTAATCACCTAAATCAACATTTTTACTACAAATTATTTCCATGACTGAGAATATCATTGGTAGTTTTCCGTAGTATTATAATGCTCTTTGTTGGTAGTCCTAGCCGCCTACCTTTGCTAGTTTTTTTTATCTTTACCGACTATGAGGATTTCCTTAAGGGCGTTACGCACGATACATCTTGACGTACAGTATGCTGTACGTCACGGCGCTGCACGCAGCTAGCGCACGATCGTGCGTGCTAGATGGTGGTGCCAGGTATGTTTTCGCCCTTGTGGGGTTTAGTGGCGAAAATATGTTATGTAACATGTGCGACCGTCGCACACGTAATTAAAAATAAAAA
This sequence comes from Lapara coniferarum, assembly GCA_949316025.1. Classification (NCBI taxonomy): domain Eukaryota; kingdom Metazoa; phylum Arthropoda; class Insecta; order Lepidoptera; family Sphingidae; genus Lapara; species Lapara coniferarum. The sequence continues at coordinate 15,559,318 of OX438926.1, read as the reverse complement.
ATAAGTATGTCCTATGTAAAACTGTTAGTTATCTCTAATATGAGAACAACATCAAGTATAATTAAATCTGCTTCGCATTTATGTGTGTCGGAAAGAAACGAAAAACAACAGCATCGTGACATACCTTGTAATGTTCTAGCATCAATGTTATGTGGACCTCCAAGGCCACTCTCCCAGATGGTGGTTGATACTAGCGTTTGAGAGACTGCTCCTGTTAATTATAATGAATCTATGACATTGCTATCACAATGCCAGTGAGCAAGCTACCATGATAGTTAAAGAACTGGTTATCTTTGGTTATATTTAGAGTAGCAAATTAAGGTAGATTCAGTCTTATCGATATGAATTCAAGTCAGTGTATTACTGCGGCGTTATACATAAAAACATTAATCATATCTACCGCACCAGTTTCGCTTTACCACAAATTGTTCTTGGGTTAAAAGTTTCCCCTCGATCGTCGAGAGAGTAAGAGACCAGAGTCTATTATCCACACGGAATCTCTCCAGTGCACCAGATCACCGCTTTGTGGTGTTTAGGGTTTCCCCCTCAACTACCGAGGGAGATCGAACCTACGTTTTTGTCCACACGGAATCTCTCTGGCGAACCAGACCACCGCTTTGTGGGGTTTAGGGTTTCTCCCTCAACTACCGAGGGAGATCGAACCTACTTTGCTGTCCACACGGAATCTCTCCGGCGCACTAGATCACCGCTTTGTGGTTATCCACGCGGAATCTCCCCGGCACACTGGATCACCGCTTTGTGGGGGGTTAGGGTTCCCCCTCAACTACCGAGGGAGATCGAACCTACGTTACTGTCCACACGGAATCTCTCTGGCGAACCAGATCACCGCTTTGTGGGGGTTAGGGTTTCCCCCTCAACTACCGAGGGAGATCGAACCTACATTACTGCCCACACGGAATCTCTCCAGCGCACCAAGTCACCGCTCTGTGGGAGTTAAATTCCTCCCTCGACCACCGAGGGAGTGCAAGACTATTTCATATTATGGTCTACACAGTTAAATATTTATAACGGTTAATGAGGGTCAGTAAATTGTAATAGTAATAAGTAAATAAGTAAATTATTAAATAAGTAAATTATTAAATAAGTAAATGATCATTTACCGTATGAAAACAAATTGAATCACATCAGTTTCATTTGGTGTATAAAATGCTATCTTTACACGGAAAAGAATACAACATGAAAGGTTACTCACATATGCACAATAGAAGAGAAACAAAATTAGAAATCCACTCACATGTGCATGATTTGGAATATGAACCAAAATAGGTATGGAATTATTATAAGCTGACTCACATGTATATGAATGGAATATTTAACAAACTCACATATAGGTAGGAAATCATTATAAGCCCACTCACTTGAATATGAAGATCTCAAGTTGAACACAACTTCACAAGTTCCACTTAAATTGGCCCTACTTTAAAATACTATTGACCAGAGAGTAAAGATAAATATAGATAACTGAATACCTGGCAGCACCGTCTAGCACGCACGATCGTGCGTAAGCGCTATACGTCAAGATCAGTCAAGATGGACCGCACGTAAAAGCCCTGAATAATTGTTAAATTCTGTGGAAGTGGATTATCCACTGTGAATATATTTATGTCAATTTATGTTTTATTCGGCTGCCAATTTGCTAATTGCTACGATTTGTATTGATTTGTGTATTTTGAGAAGTTTTGTGTTATTTATTGTTGAATGTGTTGTAATATACAAATTTATCGTAATATTAGTAGTGATTTTTCCCGGCCTGGATTTAAAAGGTTACACAAAACTAAAAGTGGGTACATAAAATATGTATGTCCACATACGAAGCAAGTTGCACCACATGCTTTGGAAGATTATTTTCTTATAACGACATTAAAGGCATGGCATTTATGTGTTATGTAAAACTTATGTTATCGTGATATTTAAAATGATGGCTTCGATGGCCCCGGGTGGGCCTGGGGACCCACATACCCAAATGAACACGTACCGCAGCTATGTGACTATGCTGGCTGATCTCGGCGCTAAAGATGAAATTAAACTCAAGGCGGCTCAGGAGCTCAGCGAAAACTTTGAGGTTTGTTTATTTTAATGGCTTTGTAAATCGCAGATACATGAACCAAGTTGCTGCATGTTAGTAGGGCTTTCAGTCTCGGTACATTTACGAGTCTCGGGAAAAAAAACGAGACTTGGTCCGGTCTCGAAAAAAAACGAGACTTTCGAGACTATTTCAAAAATAGTCATTATACTCGTAGGCCACGATTAAAGACTTTTAAGGCAGTCAATAAAAGATATATCAATAAAGTACTTTATAAATCACACTATTATAAAGCCATATGGAAGTTAAATTACCAATTACTTATACGCCTTTAAAATTTTTATATCTGTCCCGTAAAAGATAAAGAGCGTTGGATAATAACTTTCAAAGAGAGGATTTGATTTTATTACAAACTAGCTTTTGCTCACCACCTCGACCACGTGAAATAGTTTTACAAGGACAAAAAGTAGCCTATAGCCTTTCCAGAGTTTCAAACTATCTCCATACCAAAATTCAACGAAATCTGTTTGGTAGTATTTGAGTAATTTGGCATTAAGACATACATACAGACTCAGCGGGGGGTTTTGTTTTATAATTTTTAATTAAGTAAATCGCATAAAAAAAAAATCTCCAATTCTACGCCAGAAGTACGTATAGATAAGCATTTGTGTTTGGGTCCCAGGTCGTCTCGTGTCTCAAAGTATCGGGACTTTTTGTATTTTTAATAGTCTCGCGTCGCAGGTTTTTAAGGTCGATACATGTTACGCTATAGTAAGTGAAGAGTCCCTTCTCCTAATAGACGAGACGTCTCCAGCCTCTTTTAAAATCGGCCTGTAGACGGCGGTTGGGTGATCGGTGACCCGCTACCGTATAAATAAAGTGTATGAGGGTGACGTGTAGTGTTTCATACTTATTTGACATTTTATTCGAGTCTCATCTTCAAACAGCGAGAGACTCTGCTCAAGAGCAGACTCCTACGAAAGTTACGATAGCATGCACATGTGCACTCCGTGAACTTCGACCTGCTTAATTATAATTTTATATGAATGCTTTGGGTTGTCTCATGTCCTGGGATTTTCGTAACTTTTCAAACCATAATTAGCAGGGATTTAGCAATGGTTATAGTATTTTCCCATATCGCTACCATTGTCAAAAAGAGATCTTTTCCCAATTTATCATAACAATAATTTACTTAATTAGAAAGACCGGTATATGTTTCAACAAGGTTAGGCTGCGACTTCCGAGAGATTATCAAAAATTTAATTTTTCTATGTCGCCACTGATCCGCATTAAAAAGATCCTGATAGTTTAGTAATTTTTTCAATAATAATTATTATTTGATGTTAGTTTCGAAAGTCTCGTTTTTCTCGAGACTGGAGGCAGCAGCCTCGAGTCTCGAAAATACAAAAAATCGTCGAGACTCGAAATTTTCGAGACCAAGAGTCTCGAAATGAAAGCCCTACATGTTAGTAAGCCGCCGGACTTATAGTTGCACTAGGTGTTCCTCGCGGCTTCAGCCCGCGTGATTGATCTTTCTCAGAATATAAGGCCCTGTTTATCTCAACGTAAAACTTATGTTTACACCGTTTATAACACTATTGATGCCTGAAACTAGGGCTGCCATCCGTCCGGATTTCCCCAGATTTGTCCTAGTTTGACACTTTTGTTGTCAGGGGAATTCCATTTTTTTTATAGGTGAGCAACAAATTGAAATAAACTTAGAAATTTATTCATTTCCCCACATTTAAGGAGGAATGGCAAAATATTTTTTCAGAGGTGTCCGGGGAAAGACCCATATTTCGCCCAAATGTCCGGGATTTTTGGCATGTTTCTCCGGCGTCGGCAATTTAGATGATGGCAGCCCTACCTTAAACGAGCAACTAGATCACTTCCATAGTCCTTTTTTTTTAATTAACTCATGTGAATTTGTTTTTGATGTTTTGAGAATATAATAAAAATGTGTGTGTGAAAAAATAATTAACTACTTTTATAAACAACAAAAACACATCATGTCTTTATCTCTGAAGGGGTAGGCTTATTCAATTCACTATTCAAATTCGGGCTTCAGAACAGTGGTCATACTGCGCACACAATACGACTATGCCACTAAGGCATTACTAAGAAAAAAAGCTTTATCCATTGTAGAAATGTGTAAAAATTATATACAATTTAAAAATTATTTTAGGTTATCCTCAGTTCACCTCAGTATCCACAGTTCTTAGATCATTCTTTAAAGATATTCCTCAAGATACTACAAGATGGAGAGCCACATTTCATTGCTGAGTACAATATACAGCAAGTGAGGAAATTAATTCTAGAAATGATTCATCGCTTGCCAATTAGTGAAACACTCAGGCAATATGTGAAGAGTATACTCATACTTATGCTGAAGTTGATGGAAATTGAGAATGAAGAGAATGTCTTGGTCTGTCTGAAGATATTTATGGAGTTACATAAACAGTACCGACCAGCTTATAGCACTGATGTTGATGTAAGTTACTGTTATGTTTAAGGAAAGAATATTTTAGTAAATATGTTTATTCCGATTAGTAGCCGCCACCAAAACTGAAATTTCATTGTTACCTATTTAGTTGTACTTTTTATAAATAGGTTCAAGCAAATGGATGGTTACCCAAGCTTTGGAACCGTTTTGTTATCTAGTAATGTAATATGTCTCATATAAGTTTTAATAATATTAGAAATAATTATGCTATGAGTTTCATGTACTATATTTTCTCTATAGATACACAAGTTTCTACAATGGGTTAAAGGAATTTACTCAGATTTGCCAAACCATCTCCCGAAAATATTTGAACCCAAACCCACAATACGAGTGAAAGACTTATCAGAAGTGAACATTGAGCAGCTATTGCAGGAGACGTACACCACTACTCCAATACATACAGAGAAAAAATTGCTCGATGGCAGTGTTGTGACTGTGAGTATTCAAATTTTTACTTTGAAATATTTGAATTTCTTCTTTGTAATAAAAAGCCTCTTATCAATTATTTTTTTATTTCTATTGGCCTGAGAGCCAAGCATTTGTTCCAGGTTAGTTATATTTTCAGAATAATACTAATATGTACAGCGGGGCTATCGGCTAATTTTGACGTTTCGAGTGAACAACGAAACATTGATGTCAACCGAACTTTGAAGTCAACCGAAATTTTATAGCCATTGGTATTGCGTATGATGTTATAGCTACAGTCAACACGAGTGCCTATCAACGAACCATATGACATCTCTACTTTTTTTATCGACATTACGCGGCTAAGTTATACACACCAATTCGACGTACAGCCGTAATGGATGAATTGGTCTTTTTTACTTAGCGGTTTGACATTGTCAAAATCATTTCCTGACAGCGATGGAGGCATAACTTAAAAATATGTGAATTGAATTCAACGGTGCGTTTGAATCTTCAGAATAATATTGTGGAATATGGTGCGGAAATCGTAACAATATGAGAATTGTTTGTGCTCGAATGTGAAAGTACTTTTGGGTTAGATATAATTATACTGTGACATGTTTTTACGAAGAAACAAATCCCAAAGCCCATTTGGCCCCCAATCGAGTCAATATCCTAGTAATTATACAAACTTGGGAATCAGACGCTTTCAAACTTAATGCAGTAGCAGACAGTGTAAATCAATTAACGTAAGTATTAATATTATATTCAGTATGTAATAAATTTGATTCTTGTAGGTAATATATTCAACTTGAGTACCAAACCGAAGATCAACCCACTTGCCTATTTATTCCATGTGGTTGCAGCAGTATTCTCAACTAACCTTAACTAAAGGTTCTATTCAACATTCATGGAGAGTATTGATTTTGTTAGCTGTTTTCATTTTAGTATGCTGTATCTGTTGTGTACGAATGTGCCAAGTCTTCTAATTATAAACAACGCAAGACTTGTTTCTTAATACAATAAACATAACGGCATTGTGTAATGTACGAAAAATTAATGCATTTCTATAATTTTTAGAGTTGAAGACGTGGAGGAACGGAGGCGGCTCCGATATTGAGAAGCACATGGCTGTCTTGAAAAGGATTGCTGTAGACCTGTGGTTGTGGAAAGACCTAGTACAATACATAATTGACAACAACTGTACACCTCAATATATAGAATTATACGTTATTATTGTGCCTTAATTAACCAATGTTGCATTTTTTATTTCTCTACATTCTTAATGTGATAATGAATATAAATTTGAATAGTGATTCTTTAATAAACATTATTAAATATATTTTACCTACATCATTTAGGAACTTACTCATTTTATTAAGAATCTAAGGAGATCTATTTTTATTAAATTTATATATTTATTGCTATATTAGGTACGTGTTATAATATTAACAATATCAAACAATAAATACATTTTATTAAAAGTATAATTTATAAACAATACATATTTCATGTCTACTCTTATATTATTAATCACATTATTTATAGTTTATAATATTATCAAGAACATCTATCGACGAGCGAGTCTCGTACATAATACAAAAAATCTACAAATTGAAATAAAATTATTTTGTGGGTTTTATAGCGGTTTTTTAATTTAATTTTTTTTCTCCCGACGTATCGAAGATAGAAGACTTTACAGCCTTCATGGTCACTATGCAAATTTTGGCGTCGAAGAAAATATAACTTAAAACACCGCGATAAAATCCGCAAAATAGTTTTATTTCCAAGTCTAACATTCGCGTAAATAATATAAGAAATCATTAAATTGACAAATATTCGCGCTCACGTATAAATAAAATAAAGGTTGCGATTATAATCATTACAAATTAAAAATCTTAAATTTCTAAACGTTTCTATTTAGCTACTTTACTACGTTACTCGGCCGGGTAATAGTGTGCATCACTTTCCGAGGCAAAAACACTGCTATTGAATAGTGGCTTTCAGAAAAATGTTGACAGATACGGTGTCTATCAATTTGATGTCAACTTTGCTTAGACAATACCAATAGCTATAATTTTCCATAGCAATCCACACTATCGATATCCACCGTGACGTCACCGGTGACCATCAATGTTCATGAGCACCGCGAGTTGTCCACCGGTGTTAGCCAATACGAAATCTGTGATTTGACAGTTATTTGATGTACACTTCCACCGGTGCTTATCAGTTTTCGATGTCAACTGAGATACATAATAGCCCGGCAGGTTGTGAAGTACGCATTTGATATTTTCACATGAATAAATTGATTCTAATGTTGTTGAATTCTTTGTTTCAGTACAATCTCATTCCCAGATCAGTATTATCACTGAAAGTCATACAAGAATTGCCAATTATAGTGGTATTAATGTACCAACTCTACAAGCAAAATGTTCATCAAGAAGTTAGCAATTTTATTCCGCTTATAATGGAAACAATTACTTTACAACCTGCTGTTAATCACAGGTAATAAAAGTATATTTTTGTAATCCACCCATTTATGCATCTATAGACCAATTAAAAAATAATGCATTTTGACTGTATGATGATTATTATTTCTAGGCTCTCTGCGTCATTCAATAAAGAAGTATTTGTCGATTTCATGGGTGCACAAATCAAGACTTTAGCCTTCTTAGCTTACATAATTAGGATATACCAAGACTCCATAGCAAATCATGCCAATTTGATGGTGAAAGGAATTATTGGTTTATTGACTTTGTGCCCTCCTGAAGTGGCACACCTTAGAAAAGAATTGGTTATTGCCACACGCCATATTCTCGCCACTGATTTAAGGCTGAGTAAGTAATCAACTTTATTATAAACATCTATTAATAGCCTGGGTAGGTACAGTCAGCCCAGTGGCGTAGCTTAGTTTCTTGCCGCACGAGGCAGACCCGAAAATTGGCCGCCCTAGGCATCATAAAAAAGTCATTTCATCAAACAAGTTACGCGTGCAAAGTGAAAATGAAGTGAAGTTAAAAAAATTAAAAGGTTTTATTTGACGAATTTTGCCTCCCCCTTAAAAGTACAGGCCGGGGCGCAATGTTTATTTCTACCGCAAAGCAGCAGTGTGAATGCAGTGTTGTGTTACGGTTTGAAGGACACTGTAGCCAGCGTAATTACTGGACATTATGAGACTATCATCTAATGTCCCAGGGTGAAGAGTGCAGTGTAGTGCCACATAGTACTTTGTAATTCAAAGAGATGTGTGGCGTTGCTTCTGTTTATGGGCGGTCGTATCGCTTACCATCAAGTTAACGGTATGCTCGTTTCATCAATAAAATAAAAAGTTACTTTGCTCACCCAAATTTTTTAGGAAATATAGGAAATATATTAGTTGTTTTCTTTAAAAAGCTTTAGTATCCAAAATTTTGAGTTATTAAATATGCTCAAATATTAATAAGTTGGTTCCTCCATTTATAAAATTGTAACGGTTCTTGTTCAATGACAGAGAGGTCACAACCTGTAGCATGACAAACACTATTACAGTGCTAATATAATAGGGTATAACTTCACTACTCCTTACTGGCAATGTTCTTTTGTTCCAACAGAATTTGTTCCATACATGGAGCGTTTATTTGACGAAGAGGTATTGCTAGGCGGCGGGTGGACAGTGCATGAGTCGCTGCGCCCCCTGGCGTACTCAACGCTCGCTGACTTGGTGCACCACGTGCGTCAACATCTCCCTCTCACTGACTTGGCAATAGCAGCTCATTTGTTTTCTAAGAATGTTCATGATGAATCTCTTCCGACAAGGTAATATTTCGTTTGTTTTCGGTCATCAGGGGCTCACCATGTAACTACAAAATTAAACTAAAGAAAGGTCTATGATGTACTTCTTGCATATTTATAACGTGATGCTCTTCATCAGATAATTTTAAGGTCCTAGGCGTTTATGTAACAAATATTAATAAATTTATTGTTTTAGTATCCAAACTATGTCATGTAAGTTGCTGCTCAATCTGGTTGATTGTATACGGCAACGTTCAGAGAGCGAAGGAGCCGCCGCGGCCGGCACTCAGCCGCAAGGGCGACAGCTGCTCATGCGCATATTAGAGGTGTTTGTACTCAAATTCAAAACCATATCCAAATTGCAACTACCGGCGCTGATGGCGAAATGGTGAGTGTGAAATAAAAGTATTATAATATTTCGCATGAATATGTGTATGGGAGCTAAAGTAACCATTTAATGTGGCGGAAAGTAATCTTAACCATTCATAGTTTAACAAATGTGTTAACAAAAAAAAAATATTTGCTCAGTCATAATCCACTTTGAATATACAAGTAAAGTAAATAGTTTATTTATTCTCCACAGTATATACAATTACAAAAGCAAATATAAAAATATTACATAAAAATTAAAAGTGAACCTCTTTAGACTATAAGTTTTAATTTTCGGGATTTATTTTAGTAAACAAGCAACGCCGCCACCTAACGGTACAACTGTCACTAATGGCACGGCACCGAGTACCCCCACGACACCCGTGGTACAGGCCCCCGCCACTCCAGCTGAGCCTAGACTAGACGAAGACAAAACCTCGCCTGATTTCCTCGATAGTCTTGCAAAGAGTGAGGAAAAGTCCAAAATAGGATTCCCTACGTCGCAAATGAGCAATTTGAATGTAGGAGACTATAGGACTTTGGTGAAGACGTTAGTATGTGGAGTGAAGACCATCACCTGGGGCTGTGCATCCTGTAAAGTAAGTTTACAGTGTTTTATTTGTTATATTCGTCTTGTAAGTCATGCTTACAGTAACATCTAATAAAAACATTAATATAATTTAAAAAAATATTATACACCTTTCGTCTCTGAAACAATAGCCCGTCGCTCACAACCTAATTTAAGCTAGAGAAAAATTACAATTGCCGGTGTTGCGTATACATATTATTTGTAAAGATTTAAAGAGTGTTTATACATGATTGTATACAGACAACGACGAGTACGGAGGGCACGGCGGCGACCACCATCACGGGACAGAAGCAGTTCAGCGCGCGCGAGACGCTGGTGTTCATCCGCCTGGTGCGCTGGGGGCTGCAGTCCCTCGACATCTACACGCTCGCCGCGCCGCGCGCCTCCGCACATGCGCCCGCGCAGCCACACGTGCGCTCCAAGGAGGAGAAGGAGGTGTTGGAACACTTCAGTGGGGTCGTACGTATTGCTTCATTTACAACTATAACGTTTCAATTTGATTAGTAGGAACATGTGAAATTAACATTCGTGTAAATTTTTCCAGTTTTCAATGATGAATCCACAAACTTTCCAAGAGATATTCACTGCTACAATTTCTCACATGGTCGAGAGAATTAATAAAAATACAACATTGCAAATTATCGCCAATACGTTCCTATCGAACCCTGCCACCTCGCCGATATTTGCGACCGTTCTCGTTGAATACCTTCTCAAAAGAATGGAGGAAATGGGCACGAATGTGGAAAGATCGAATCTGTACCTAAGGCTGTTCAAATTAGTGTTCGGATCCGTCAGTTTGTTCCCCACTGAAAATGAGCAGATGTTGAGGCCCCATCTGCATAGTATTGTAAACAAAGCGATGGACTATGCCATGACGGCAAAAGAACCTTATAATTATTTCCTTCTTCTAAGGGCATTGTTCCGTTCTATCGGCGGTGGAAGTCACGACTTGTTATATCAGGAATTCTTACCGTTGCTACCTAACTTGTTAGAAGGACTGAATCGCTTGCAGAGCGGACTTCACAAGCAACACATGAAAGATCTATTCGTTGAGTTGTGCTTAACCGTTCCGGTGAGACTCAGCAGTCTGTTGCCTTATTTACCGATGTTGATGGATCCATTGGTGTCTGCATTGAACGGCTCTCACACGCTCATATCGCAGGGTTTACGTACACTAGAACTGTGCGTGGACAATCTGCAACCAGATTTCTTGTATGAACACATACAGCCGGTGCGCGCTGATTTGATGCAAGCGCTTTGGCGAACACTGCACAACAATGAAGTAGCGCGAATAGCTTTTAGGGTGCTCGGCAAATTTGGCGGCGGAAATCGAAAGATGATGATCGAACCTCAGAGGTTAGAGTACCGCGAGACAGATGCTCCCCCGCCTGCCGTGCAGGCTTATTTCCAAGATCAACCGAAACCTATCGATTTTGAAGTTGACAAAGTAATAGAGACGGCGTTTTCCGCCCTCAAATCGAGTACGACCGATCCGTTTTACAGGCGTCAGTGTTGGGAAGTGCTCCGCTGTTATCTTGCGGCGTCACTTAACCTCGATGATGACAGAGCCACGCTACAGAAACTGTTCAATCACCCGAGTTTCCTTGATGGCAAAATTCAAGTTCAGAATGGACCATACTACAAGTGCAGTAACAGTATCGTGAGGAATACGCATCGTACGGCTTTGACGGGAATGTTTGTCGCTGCGGCCATTAAGGAGTTACGACATCACGTGTTGCCCACAATGGTGTCATTGGTAAGACATTACACTATGGTAGCGATAGCGCAGGAGGCGGGTCCCTTCGTGGCCTCATCGGCTCCGAAAGAGGGACTTGATGCGTTAGTGTTAGTAGATGCTATAGCCGTTGTGATGGGTCATGAAGAGAAAGAATTGTGCAAGCCTGGTCACCTGGCTTTGGTTCTGATGATTAACACTGCTGCGACGGTCCTCGGCAGCAAGGAACGCGCGTGTCGCTTACCGCTCATGGAATACCTCGCCGAACGCATGTCGGCTCTCTGTTACGAACGTGCTTGGTACGCCAAACTAGGAGGATGCATCGCGGTCAAGTTTATGTTTGAGAAGATGGCGCCCGAATGGGTCTACAAACACGTGTTCACGTTTTTAAAAGCTGTTCTCTTTGTGATGATGGATTTGACGGGAGAAGTGTCGTCAGGGGCCATTGATATGGCGACTATGAACCTGGAGCGACTGGTGAGGATCTGTGTGTTGGGTCCTGGCTCGCCGGGACAGATGCCAGAGCCAGAGGGAGAGGTGGCGGTGGCTAAGGCACGCGCGCTTCACGACGTGCTACAGGAGCTGGTGCTGCAAGTCACCAGTCCGCATCTACTTGTGCGGCAACAGGTATACTACTATAATATTATTATTGTACCTGTATATTATCTTATTTCTTAAAAGCTAATACATTTATGTGTTTCCTCTCTGTTTAGGCAATGAAATCGTTAGAACTAATAGCAGAACTGCAGAAGAAGACCGTGACAGAGGTGATGGACCCGCATAGAGAAGTGCTTGCGGATATAATACCTCCCAAAAAACACCTATTGCGCCATCAACCAGCCAATGCACAGATGGGTCTTATGGATGGAACGACTTTCTGTACTACATTGAAACCGCGGCTATTCACAATAGGTGAGTTAAGCTAATATGATTAAACTCCGAAATAATTTATCCCAATACTAATTTTAAATGATGCGCTAATAGCCTCTCAAGAATGGTAATTCGATGTGGTAGGGTATACCCTTACCCAATTTCCAGCTATTGTGACATCATTCAAATTCCATTTAAAAGAGTTTACCTGTGTATTAGTCACAATTGGGGAATATATTTAAAAAACTTTGATTGCACACGAAATCCAACGAAGTCGTACTTACGTATGTAAATTACATACATTTACGTAAGTTAATTGTAGGAACTTACAAAAATTAGTAAACAAATTCCATATCAACTTTTCTCTTTATAGATTTGAACACAAACGAGCACAAAGTATTCTTCCGCGAGCTGATATCATTATGCGAAGCGGAAGATGCTATGCTGGGCAAGCTGCCGTGCTACAAGGGGGTCAACCTGGTCCCCCTCCGAGCCTCCGCGTTGAGGGCACTGGCCGCCTGCCACTACATACAGGAGAAACACTGCAGGGACAAGATATTCAACGTGCTATACAAGTCGCTTGAAAAGAACGATCCTGAGTTGCAACAGGTTAATAATATTCAAATTGATTTTTTTTATAAGCTAATACTAGTTCATCTATTTAATCCCTTCCCATTAAGAAATAAATGGCCCCATTCTCTTGTCAGTTTATACTTTGAACACAATTTATTTCAGCATTGCCGAGTTCGGTGTTTAATTTTTGAACTCCATATTTACGCAAATTATAATTTACTAGCTTTTACCCGCGGCTCCGCCCGCGTTAAAAAGTTTTTCCGGTATAAAAGTCCCGGTTTATATTTTCCTGAGATAAAAACCAGCCTATGTGTTAATCCAGGACAAGATCTACCTGTGTGCCAAATTTCATCGAAATCCGATCAGTAGTTTTTGCGTAAAAGAGGAATAAACATCCATACATTCTTACAAAATTACGCGTTTATAATATTAGTAGGATTAGGTAAATAATTTTAATTTGTATATTATAGCAATGCTATTTTGTCTGTACAGGCTGGATTCGAATGCATGCAGAAATTCCTATCAGGTTTCCAAATCGACATGGAAATAGTCCATCCCGTGATGCGGCCATTGTTACTGACGCTCGGAGATCACCGTCACCTCAGTGTGAATGGCGCTAAACGACTCTCTTATTTGACGCAGCTTTTCCCTTCAACATTCAGTGAGAAGCTTTGCGAACAACTTCTACAGCTGTTGAAGAAGCTATTGGACTATTCTATACAGACGAATAGAGGTAACTATGATCTTATCGTGATTAGTCTTGTATAGTTATGTATTAACTAGTAACTATATTGAAAATATTTCGTGCCAATTTCAAAACGTAAAACTACTTTTTTGAGCCGCCTTAGTAAGATTTATTGCGGGTTCTTATAATTTTAATTATTTCAGGTGGAAACTTCTTACAAAGTGTATCAAAGAATATGGAAAACGAGCAAAAGATAATAATCCTGATAGGCATATTCCATCAAATACCGGCCGCGTCGCCGCGGTTCATCGATGTTCTATGTCGACTCATCTTCCACACCGAAAAGTCACTTATGATCGAGGCTGGATCTCCGTTCAGAGAACCACTCGTGAAATTTCTAATGAGGTATAGAATACTTAGTATGCTTTTATTAAAATTTTACAGCCCTCTGGAGTCTTTTGTTTAAACCTAATAGGTTAAAAGCTTTTTGTTGCCAGCACAATTTGCTGGCCATTAGACGCAAAGTTGTAAAATAAAAAAGTATATTTGGACCTAAAAGTGTGCTAAAAGCTCTAGATGTCATTTTGAAACTCATAAATTAATTTCAGATACCCAAAAGAAACTCTCGATCTCATATTGAGTGACAACAACATAAAAGATCAGCAATGGAGTCGATTCTTGGTATTCCTAATAAAGCATCCAGATGCTGGATCAGCTTACAGGGAAGCTCTACAGACATCAAAGAAACCGAGGCTAATGCAACTATTAGCAGCAAACACTAGCGCAACAGCCAGTACGATACCCCAAACAGATAAAACAGAGATGCAGTTCCAAGCTATAAGGGTTATATCTCTGCTGATCAAGTTTGATGATCAATGGCTGTCAACACAGCGTGATTTGGTTGAACTGTTGAAACGTATATGGTGTAGCAATCAGTATCATGTGAGTTGTGTTTCTTGTCTTATGTTTTATTATTTATTGGTTATTATGACTAGATATTATTTAAATGTTTTTTTATGGCATCGAATGGTGAGATGAGTATGCCGTTCGCCTGATGGTAAGCGATACGACCACCCATAAACAGTGGAAACACCATCCAGCACCTTGAGTTACAAAGTACTGTGTGGCATTCCACTGCGCTCGTCATCTTGAGACATAAGATGTTGAGTCTCATTATGTCCAGTAGTTACACTGGCTACAATGTTCTTCAACCTGAAACACAATAGTGCATGCACACTGCTACTTGGCTGTAGAAATAGACATTGCTGTGGTACCCACCCAGATTAATTATGGATAGGAACCTTTATTTCTATTAGTATCCTATATTGACATGTTATATAGATTAAAATGCCAATTACTCCATTTATATGTCTTATTCGGGTAAATTATTTAATTCCTTTTTCGTCAGGAGATCCACAAAAAAGTGGAGATTGTGGACTGCACTCATTGGAAGGAACCAAAATTGATTGTGAAGATACTGTTGCATTACTTCTGCCACCATCCGAATGACATTGATCTGTTGTTCCAACTGCTGCGAGCTTTGTGCGACCGTTTTATTCCTGACTTCCAGGTTATTATAATAAAGTGATATTTAGCGAAAATAATTTAACTTTAAATCAATAACGCTTGTATTTACATAACATTTTTATATTTGAACGATCCATATTATTATATACACCCTGTATATGAAGTATAAATTTTTAAATATTTACATAATATTTTTTAAGCAGATAATCCTATCTCCAATATAAAAAAAAACATTTCAGTTCCTTCGAGATTTCTTAGAGAACACAGTGGCGCAAAACTACACAGTGGATTGGAAACGCTCGGCTTTCTTCCGGTTCGTGGAGCATTTCTCCAGTGACGCCATGTCGCAGGACCTCAAGGCTAAGGTTCTGCAGATGATACTGATCCCTTGCTTCGCGGTCAGCTTCGACAAGGGACAGAAGATCGTGGGCGGACCACCGGCGCCTTATCAGGACAATCCTGATAATGTCGTGTCCGTGTTCATTAACAATGTGAGTTGATTTGTGTGTTTTGTATTGTATTTATTTAGCTATTTTTTAAATAAAATTTGCCCGACTTGTAGACTGCCTTGGTGGCGTAGTTGTATTATGGTATGGCTGCAATGTCGTTCGATCCCCGGGTCGGGCAATATTGAGTTTTTCTACTATCAGCCCAGAGTCTGGATTTTGTACTCGATATGGTGATAGGCTCGCCCCATATCACATCATGGGACGGAATATGCATGGCGAAAAGTCGGTGCACTAGTTGTGTTATATGTATATATGGAAATTTGAGGATTATGGCCAGTTTCAAGAAACGCTGTTTTTGGAACGATAGGAAAATTGACCAATCAGAATAAAGTTAGTTTGCTGTGCGTATCCAAGTCTCTTATTTTGATTGGTTTGGGATCGTTTATCGTTATCGATCGTTTCTTATACCCTAAAATGATGATATAATCAATATTAGACATTAATTACATACATTTTTCATCAGGTAATCGATCCAGAGAACCCGTTCGCATGTTCGGACGCGGTGCGCATATCGCTACTGCAGTTCGCGTGCTTGCTATTGGAACAGGCGTCCGCTCACATCCACGACGCTAACAACAAGAAGCAAGGCAACAAGCTCCGCAGGCTGATGACCTTCGCCTGGCCTTGCTTACTTGGCAAGAATTATGTTGATCCTGCTACCAGGTGAAGAACATATTCTGAAATAGTTGTGTAGAAATAAGATGATGGACTGATTAAAACTCAAAAAAATTAAAACTTAATTTTCGTTTCTAGGTATCACGGTCACTTGTTGCTAAGTCACATTATAGCTAAATTCGCTATCCACAAGCGGATAGTCTTGCAAGGTAAGTTGATAAAATATGGATTACTTTTAAAAGGATTTTCGTATATCTATAGGGGGTACTGTTTTATGAAAATTATTTACCGTGTCTCCTACTTTATTGTAATTACCACCACACCAGCCCTGTGTTATGTACTGCCCACTGCTGAGCATGGGCCTCCTCTACAACTGAGAGGGTTATGGCCTTAGTCCACCACGCTGGCCTAGTGCGGGTTGGCAGACTTTACATATCTTGGAAATTCAGAGAACTTCAAGGTATGCAGGTTTCCTCACGATGTTTTCCTTCACCGTTAAAGCGACCGATAATTCACAAAGAATACACACATAATTTTTTATAAAATCAGAGGTGTTGCCCTTGGGTTTTGAACCTGCGGACATTCATCTCGGTGGTCCGTTCCACTCTGGTCATTACTGTGGTCTGCTTGAGTCTTAAAAGCTCATTATCACTCGAAGTATATATTTCCTAATGTTATACAATATTTCCAGTATTCCACAGTCTACTGAAAGCGCATGCTGTAGAGGCGCGGTCCGTGGTGCGGCAGGCGCTGGAGATCCTCACGCCGGCCATGCCGCAGCGCATGGAGGATGGCAACACCATGCTCACGCACTGGACCAAGAAGATCATCGTCGAGGACGGACACTCCGTTCAACAGCTCTTCCATATACTGCAGCTCGTTGTGAGACATTACAAGGTTGGTTTTACGAGAATTTGTAACGGTGTATATAGGTCAATATTGTTACGTGTTGGGGTTCGATATAAACAATGAAAATACTGGTATTGCGATAAAACACCAATTAGGACTTTATTAGTACTAGAACACTACTAAACAGCAAAAACACTGCACTAATTCAGCTATTAATTAAACACCCAAATACGTTTATTAAAATTACTCACTATACGTTCAAGCGCAATCCACAATATTCGCCTCGAAATCGCTTGCAGTTATCGCTCGTAGTCCGCTTATCGCTTGTTCTTGTAAACTAGACTGAATGCCCGGCGGCGGTCGCGCGCCGCCTTCTATACCCGGCCGCCGGTACTGTCGTAGTTTTTACAGACGTGTTACGAGTTAATTACAGAGCGAATGTGAACGGTACGGATGGACGGTATGCCCATAATCGGCAAAAATATATGATAAGACCTATGAATGTGGAAGAGGTGAAAGAGGTATAGTCATTATCGTGACATGTCGCGCTCAATAGTCTGCTTCTCTATGTCTGTATATGAATATATAATTTTATAATTTTTATTTTTGTGCATTAATTGTTGAGCTTAATTCATTTTGATAATTCATTTAATCTTAATAAAAACGAATAAGTTAACATAAAATTCATTGATTCTGAGAGGCTACTGTGAAAAATGAAATCCGAAACGAAGAAACGACGAACTTCGGATTTAACCTTACTACGAAGAAACGATGTATTTTATGTCAAATTGGTTTTCAAAGTAGGGCCAACGAAAGTAAAAATGTCATTAGTGTCAAAATCCGAACATCGGATCCGTCTTCGAATCCGTCATCGGATCCGTTACACTTCGTAGTAAGAAAACGTGCGATCCGTCACCCGAAACTACGGATTTCGTTTTTCGCAGTAGCCTCTCTGAAGCGATACGAAGTTCGCCAGGTCAGCTTATATGTATTTTTCTGGATTGTTACCTTATTTTAAAAATTCTGGGACACTAGAAATGGTATTGATATGTACTGTGTACTGGTGTACTGTGCAGGTGTACTACCCGGTGCGGCACGCGCTGGTGGGCCACATGGTGAGCGCGATGCAGCGGCTGGGGTTCTCCGCCACGGCGTCGCTGGAGCACCGCCGCCTCGCCGTCGACCTCGCCGAGGTCGCGCTCAAGTGGGAGCTGCAGCGGCTGCGCGACCACTCGCCAGACGACAATGTCGTACGTTACACATGTCTATCAATGGCATTCATATACCGTGAATAGCGACAATGGTTATGTCCGAATCATTTATGATATTAAATTGAAAATAGTCAAGTCATAATAATTCTAGCGATCTATTGTGTAATATTAACAATAATCGTTTCATCCATATTCATTCAGGTATTCCTATTCACCCACTAACTGCCCAAAGACTATTATATATATTATATAATATAGACTATTATATAATACCTCGCTATTTTCTTTAATCATGGACAAAAATTATGATTGAAAACCGTTATCAATAAAATTCGTTTCACCGCAATTACTATAAAAAATATATAGGTCGCGATGTCTCCCGGAGGAGCGATGAAGCGCATATCCTCCGATGAGAGCGGCTCGGAGGCGCGCAAAGCACTGAACACTGGCTGGGCGAGTCCGCAGGCGAGTGTGTCGCGGCACGAGCCCGACGCCGCCAAGCCGCTGGACCGGCAGCACGTAGACGTCGTCGTCAACCTGCTGCTGCGACTCGCTTGCCAGGTAATAACTTGCACAGAATATTCATTAGATGACCATGATTTAAGGCTAGGATATCTGAGCGCTGTTGGCATTTACAGCTGTCTAATGTACCGGCGCGTCAGGTGCCGCGATGTTGAATTTCAAATGAACTCGCTTGACACCGATGAGCCGCAACTACGTCACAATAAACAATTAAACGATAGTGAAGCAGTTTGTTTTACGACGAAAGATGTCCGCTTTTTTATGGGTGCTAGGCCTCAAAATCTAACACGGCTCAAACTATACGAATATTAAAAGGACAAAAATATGGATCTTGAATCCATAAAAAAAAATTAGACCCCTCCATCGATAGCTAATATATTTTAAACTAGACTTCTGCTCGCGGCTTCGTCCGCGTGAATGAATTTTTCTGGGATAAAAGTCCCGCTTTATAATCCCTGGGATAATGGACCTTTATATTGATGAAAGAGTTTTTCAAATCGGTCCAGCAGTTTCGGAGCCTATTCAATGCCAACAAACATACAATTGAATCTTTCCTCTTTATAATATTAGTATAGATAAGTGTAGATGTAGTTTTTAAGCAAAATAAAATTACATACATCTCAAAATTGGAGGACTTTAAAATTATACGATTTATTGCGAAGTTCTAACTTTTGGGAGTACTATCCAAACATATGTATGTCGCAGGTAGAAATAGGCATATACGTAGGCATACATAATAAAAGTTACCTATGAATTATGTCTTGATGTCACGATTTATTGTTCGTTGATCAATGATTACGTAATCAAATGTTCGCAGAGTACAATACCACGTCTTGACGTGGTGAATGAATCATGATTCATTATTATCTTTAGTTATTGTGACATAATATTGGTGATTGAGACAATTACTTAACCAATGTTAACTATAATAATCGACTAGTCTAGTAACCTGAATATGACCTCAAGTTTAAACCCGAAACCCTTTCAGTATTCCGAGTTTGACAGGTGTCATTTCAGATTTTTTTATTAGAACCCTATGGGTAGGCGCGTAAAGACGATTTCCATTGAATGAAAAGTGACGTCTTGTTCGCCGGGGAAGACGCGAATATGGAATGGTTAACATAGTAACCGCTCAACTAAGCAATGACCGATATGAAAACTGCAATAGTTACTACTTAGTAATTAGTATTGAACTGCACCGAAGTAGTTGCTTTATATGATTTGGCAGCCTTATTATATACCCAACTCTTGCGACTACTACTAGTCTGACAAATCAAATGGATTTTTCACGGTTATTATTTTATCTTACGCGACGTTATATATTCAGACACCCTCAATGAGATCAATAAAAAGGAATTACCCGACATACAAAATATCTTGGTAAGACATTGAAATAAAACCATTTTTTTATTTTATCGCGATTTTTTAAATGATATTTTCGTATTTGTTTACTACCTACTTTAAAGTTTGAACTGTATAGAAAATATTGACTTTGCTGTCCCATCTGAAAAATTTACTCCATATACCTATAAATATGTCGGACAGTATTTTTTCAAATCATAATAGTATGGTCTTCATATAAATTGTAGTCAAGTCCAAATTGCCGTAAAATCCTGAAAATAACTTATTATTTTGTATTAGTATGTACTATTGTGACTCATACTATTTTATTGTTGTTTCCTGGCAGCGTCGCCCGCATAAAATAATTTTTATAGGTTAAAAAGTATACCTATGCTCTACCCAGGGACTCAAGCTATCTCCATACCATTTCATAGATATCCGTTTAGAAGTGTCGGAGATGTGCGGTAACAAATAAACAGAAAAACAGATACGCAGACAAACAGCGAGAAAAGAATGAAATAAAAAAACGGTGATTTGTGTTCTATTACTCTTATTTAGTCGTCCCCTTATTTTTTATTTTATTTTTCTTTCTATGTACAGACACACCGGGTTCTAGTACTGCTTTATAGATGTTACACAAAGAAGCCTATACCGATACCTCCAGGGTCTGCAGAGCTCGTATGCATATTTATAAGCAGATACTTAATTTAGGGGACCCAAACCGGGATTTTTTCAAGAAAATGTGGGTTACTGGACCAAATGAAGAACTTAAAAATACCGGTATTGATATCGCAATAATTAGGAATTACTTGTATCAATAATAAGGTTTTGTGTTATTCTGTACTATGATCTTCTATCCATAATATTAAATAGCAAATAAAAAAACAAAAAACAAGCCTTATAGAAAATCCAACTAAAAAATAGAAAATAAATTTCAATTAAGCTATGTAACGTACGTTTAAATGTATCTATGTAACAGAAACTTTGAACATGATTTTGACTGCCTTCAAAACGTCGGATGAAAATTTGGCATATTTATCAAGAACCGAAGACAATTCAATATTTTAAACAAAAAACACTATTTTATAGAAAATCCAACTAATAATGAATAAACATTCAAAATGAATACGTAAATGATAGCTCATTTTTTTTTGACATCTGTTGGACCATAGTAGAGTTATAACTAAACTGTCTACTCTTATGTAAAAAAATAATCTTACTTGTTTTTAGTGACATCTGTTGGACAATAGTAGAACAAGACTAAAAAATGAAAAATAAATAACAGATAGAAAAAAAAACTAAAAAACATGTTTTATAGGAAATCCAACTAAAAATAGAAAATAAATTTCAATAAATTTGAATTAAGAATAGTGCAAATAAGAAAAAGATGTACTTATTTTATTGAAAAAAAAGCGTGGGGTGCTTTTTAAGATATTATCAAAATGATAATCCTTCTACTCATATTATCTTTCAATAAAATATTTATATGTATTGACACCATGCATCCCACGCTTTTTTTACAATAAAGTACATTTTTCTTTATTTACATTATTTTCCTTTGTATGTATAATGCCAAAATATTATCCAAATATATTATTTTAATATTTTACACGCAATAAATTCAAATGTGATCCTTTACTATTCAGCAAAAACAAACAAGAGTTGAAACAAGTATGACAACGTGTTTAAAGAAGAAAGAAAAAGAATAGGAAAGATTCATAGAAAAATCCATCTATTACAAATAAGAATCCATAATTGTTGTTCAAAAGTAATTGGTTCCTTTTCTACATAACGCGGTCCAACTATAAACAAAAGCTGTCAAATACTTCGATAAATTAGTGGCAGCAAGCGCGAAAAATTGACGTAGGTCCGAGCTCCACGGCGCCTCGGGCGCATCTGAAACGAGACGCGTTGTGCAGAATTGTTAAAAAATTCGTGTTTTTTTGAATTTTGAAAAGTGCGAATTACTTTTGTGAAATTTTTTTTGCATAGCAATCTGCTAAATGTTATTACCCTTTTATTGACTTATATTTTTAAAGTAATTGTTTAATATACTATAATTAATTTTTAAAAATAAAATCCGAATTTTCTCTGTTTTCGTGATTTTTTATGATCGAGCGAAGTTGTAAGTATCGTGTTTTGGAATCCATACCAATGTAGAATGATTATTTAACTGTAACATATATTTTTCTCGGACCGAAATGTTGATTATTTCTTGGTTTAAAATTGAATAGAAAAGAAGGTGTTTTGGGATATGGCAGCCTTAAGAATATATACGTATACACTCGCGCCTTTATCACCGAAGAGGCAAGCAGAGGCGTGTGTGCACCCACTTTTCGCCATTATTCCGTCCCATGATGTGATAGGCGAGCCTATCGCCACAACGGGCACAAATTCCAGACTCCGAACTGACACTGAATAGAAAAACTCAATATCATTTTGCCCGACCCGGAAATTGAACCCGAGACCTCGGCATTGCAGTCGTACCATAATACAACGACGCCACCGAAGCAGTCGAATGATTTAAGAAATACATGGTTAAAAGAAGTTCACATTGCTGACTGTACATTTCCCACGTATAATCGATACCTCACGTATTTATTTTACTATCGAAAATATTTTGATACGTCATATGATTAACCCTATGATGTTGATAAATTTTTGATGTATTCTGTTTTATTTATGCATTGGTCATCCGGGAACTTAGCCAGTGAGTAGTAGTTCTACATAGCTCTCTATGTGTGTACTTACATAAAATGCATTATTTTCATACATATATTTCGGTCGATAAGCAGGTGAACGAAGGCAGTGTGACGGGCGGCGGGGCGACGGCCGGCGAGCAGCTGTCGCGGCGCTGCGTGTTGCTGCTCAAGACAGCGCTCAAGCCTGACGTGTGGCCGCACCTTTGCGAACCCAAGCTTGCTTGGCTTGACAAAGTACTTCACGTTATTATTTTTATCGATAAATTTTTTCGTATAGTGGCTAGTGGGGCTAGGACGTGAAAAGAAAGCACGATGCGTCTCTGCTCCGTTTTATTGTGATTGGTTGAGTGACTGACGTATCGGTATTTTTGATGTTTGTGATTGATCGAGAGACCGACACGTCAGTCTCTCAACCAATCACAATAAAACGAAGCGGAGACGCATCGTGTTTTCTTTTCACATTCTAGTCCCACAGACATTTTAAAATGACATTTTTTAATATATTATTACTCGCGAAAAAGAATGAGGTAAATATATATCATAATATTGTGTGTATTTCAGGTGTTCTCTACTGCTGACTCAAACACTGGTGCGTGTGCGAATGCGTGCACAGCCTTAGAACTGCTGGTGTTCCTTCTGGGAGTGTTGCGGCGCGACCAGATCCTCGCCGCGCTGAAGCCGCTGCAGCGTGGGCTGGCGGCCTGCGTCGCTTCCTCCAACACCAAAATAGTGCGTCTCACGCACAACTTGCTCGCCAAGCTTACCGCCATCTTCCCCACCGAGCCCACTGGGGCTGCGCAGGCGTCGAAGGTATGGACAATTTATTATTATTATTACTAGCTTTTTTTGCCCGCGGCTCCGCCCGCTCTAAAAAGTTTTTCCGGGATAAAAGTCCCGCTTTATGTTTTCCTGGGATAAAAAGTAGCCTCTGTGTTAATCCAGGGTATGATTTATCCGTGTGCCAAATTTCATCGAAATCCTTTTAGTAGTTTTTGTGTGAAAAAGTAACAAACATCATACATCCATACATTCTTACAAACTTTCGCGTTTATAATATTAGTAGGATTTTAATCTACAATATTTGTAGTGTGGGTATATAATATCAATATAGTAATAAAAGTTAAGGTAGTGCTTTTTTGTGACATTGAATATAATATTAAGCAATTTGTATTGATCAATCATTGGCTGATAAAGGCTGATGATGATGATGATGATGATGAATAATTTAGGCTATGTGTCTTTTTTTGTTAGAGATTTATATGAATATTTATTTTTTACAAAAGTATAGTTTACAAAGTTTGTGTATGTGTATGTGTCAGTTCGAGGAGCTGGAGACGCTGTACGCGTGCGTGAGTAAGTATGCGTTCGAGGGCCTGGCGGCGTACGAGAAGTCTGCGTCGGGCGGGTCGGGGGGCGCGGCGGGTGCGGGGGGCGCGGGCGCGCTGCTGGGCCCGCTGATGATGCTGAAGGCGTGCTGCTCGTCCAGCGCCGCGTACGTGGACCGGCTGCTCATGCCGCTCATGCGCGTGCTGCAGCGCATGGCGCGCGACCACGTCGCCACCAACCCGGACGCCGCCATCGCTGATCTACTCGTACGTTACCATTTGTTCGCCTAGCCTACTATCACTTATATCTAAATATCAATTCATTTTAAATATTATTGTCCCTTTGGTTGATCCACCACTGTGAATCTACAATTATGAATGTTACGCCTTGTTAATCTATGTCGTTTTTTTTTTTCAGATTTTAGCCTTGGATTTACTGAAAACACGTGTTTCCGTAATGCCGGGTGACACTAAGAAAACATTCATCGGTACTGTCCTAGTAGGACTAATAGAAAAAACTTCAGATCCAAAAGTTAGTACTATAAAATACTCAAGTACCATAACATATTATGATTATTGTCTATAACATAGTTATTCATATTTTATTCAATATTTGCAGGTTATGAAAGCTATAATTCGTATGGTGGAAGAGTGGGTCACGTACAAGGGTTCGCCAGCGAGCGCTGGAGCGCCGCCCACCTTGAGGGAGAAGTCGATATTGCTTGTCAAGCTTATGCAATACGTAGAGAAACGATTCTCTGATGATCTGGAACTTAACGCACAGTTCTTGGAACTGATTAACTATGTTTATAGGTGAGGTTTTTAACCCGAAGGAGCGGGTTCGATTTGTATGTTTTTAACAGGTATAATTAATATTGAGTATTCCAGTCTATGAAGACTATCACATGTTACTGAAGAGTTAATTCTTACAGAGATGAACATTTGAAAACAACTGAGTTGTCTATGAAACTTGAGCCAGCTTTCTTGGCTGGTCTACGTTGTCCACAACCTCACATCCGAGCGAAATTCTTCGAAGTGTACGACCAGAGCGTGCGGAGAAAGATCTTCGATCGGTTGCTGTACATCATCTGCTCGCAGAACTGGGAGCACATCGGACAGCACTTCTGGATAAAACAGTGCTTGGAGTTGCTGCTTGTTACTTGCGTGTCTAGTACGTGGTTTTTACAGCTCTACTTAGAATACTCAAATTCAAAATAATTATTGCTAAAAACTTAGTTATAAATGATTTACTACATCCTACTAACATTATAAAGGCGAAAGTTTGTAAGTATGTATGGATGTCTGGATGTATGGATGTTTGTTACTCTGTCACGCAAAAACTACTGAACGGATTTCGATGAAATTTGGCACACGGGTAGATCAGTCCTGGAATAACACATAGGCTACATTTTATCCCGGGAAAATAAAAAGGGGACTTTTATCCCGGAAAAACTTAATAACGCGGGCGGAGCTGCGGGCGAAGTCTAGTGTTAAATATTTTCACAAAAAAAACCTGACAATGGTTTGTTTTTACACTATGCTTTTAATATCGGTAAAATTGCAAGTATTCACTTTAATTTTCCAGGTACTCAAATTCGACTATCAAACCCAAAATATTTGTTACCGAGTATCACATCTGTCATCAATACAGCCGACAGTGAAGACCGGAAATCGTTCTCGATCTATAGCAGCGTGAAAGAAGAGTCGACTGATGGGTTCAGTGACTCCATAGATCCCGACAAGGAGGATGTTCTCGATATGGATCTTGACTCTAGTTCGAATCAGAAGGAAGACTTCACTAAGAATGTACCGGACAGGTAAAATCGACATTCAGTCTTTATTATTAATGAACAGTTGTTTATTGTTTTTTTCTGCTTCCTCGGTGGCGTAGTATTACGGTACGAGTGCAATGCTGAGGCCTCGGGTTCGATCCCTGAGTCGGGCAAAGTAATATTGGATTTTTCTATACAGTATCAGCTCGGAATCTGGAATTTGTGCCCAATATGGCGATAGGCTTTCGCCCCTTATCATATGAATCGGAATACGCACATCAAAAAGTAGGTGCATTAATTGCGCCTATGCCTACCCCTTCGGGGATAAAAGGCGTGAGTATTCGTATACACGTGTTTTTTTTTATATTTTATAGCAGAGAAAGTGCAAATTTAATTTTTAACTCGCTCACTCATGTTCAGTTTTTTTGACGTTAGCGTAAATCCCATCTAAAAGTTCATGTGCAATATATTGTTGCTCGAACCTGCCAGTCAAAACTTATCATTATAAATGTGAGTATCTACACGTGTTGTGTGTTGTGTAAGTGTAGGTTGCGCACGCTGAGCCAGATCGTGTCGAAGCAGTCCGAGTTCGTGGAGCTGGAGCGGCGCGTGCGCACGGACCAGCTGGTGGTGTCGGCGGCGCAGCTCTGCCACATGGACGACGCGCTCGCGCACCACACCTGGCTGCGGCTCTTCCCCAAGCTCTGGACCACCCTGGACGAGAGGCAGCTGGGCGTCAGTATACCCATATACTGCACTCTTAATAAAACAATTACCTAATCCAAAATCGTTGACTTGTGAGAATTGTCACAAAAACTAGCTGTATACGATTTTTTTTTTAAGTTGAGTGGGTAACGAATATAAATTCAAACAATTTTGATTCTATTCCCCCTTTTAAAAAGACGCTTTTTCTTAGTCGATGCAGCTACACCTTTAGGGTCCATATTTTGCTAAAACTCATCTAGCCAAATTTTTTTAATTTTTTTATTAAGAGTGCGATTCTACCTAAATTTTGCAAACAGCTTCGACCGCGCCTTTTTCAATAAAACTCCTCTTTATGACACAAGGTTAAAACGGGGATGAATAACTTTTGATTGCTATTGGATTTATTTATAATCAATGAAACTTAGGCTTATCTTTAACATCCATGGTTGATTATTCTATTGTTATTTTTTTAGACAATCATGAATGAAATAGTGCCGTTCATAATATCGGGTGTGCACGTCATTCAACGCGATCAGCCGCTAAGCGCACTCAACACGTTTATAGAAGCACTAGCTCGATGCAACCCGCCAGTCAGTATTAAACCGTAAGTACCGACCGATTTATTGTGAAGTTCTTAAATAGATGGTCTATAATATGAGCATTGTTAAATTCTAAAATTAAGGGTTTTATCGGTTCCAAAAAAAGTTTCAGATAAATATTTGACATATACTGCTATATCTAACAAATAAATCTGACACATTACTGGTGCCTTTTTCTGCCAGATATTTATATTCGAGACTTATGAAATAGTTGTAATTAATATGGTGGATAAGTTCCTAACAGACTATGAGGGACTTTATCAGCACGTCTTGAAATCGGCCCTAAACGTCATAATACTATTTTATTTATTTATTTTATTTATTCACTCTTTTTTGCACAAGATATCACTATTTAAAGAAAGAATAACACAAAAGGTACAAGTACAAATGGCGGTCTTATCGCTCTAGGCAATATCTTCCAGACAACCATGGGATGGATATAAGAAAAGGAGATAGAGAGGGCAGTCTAGTGAATAGATAATAATTCAGGTTATTCAATATAGATCATAATAATAATAAATATAACTATTACAATGAATGACCAATAACATAGAAATAAATACACAAAAAAAATATATATATAGATACATACATACATATACATAAGTTTATAAATAAACATACATATATAATAAATTACCAATAAATGACTAATGAACTAAATGAATACTAATACAAGTTCAAAAATTGATCATCATCAACCCCATTGTACTATCAAATAGCCGAATTTCATATTATATTACCTCGTAGGCCAATGATGAAGTACCTAGGCAAGACGCACAACCTGTGGCATCGCATGACTCTGAATCTAGAGCAGATGGCCATCGAGCAGGCGAGCGGGCGGGCGCCGAGAGAACCTCTCGAAATATACGACTACGATGTTGAAACTACCACACCCACTGTAAGTATGGCTTGTGACCCTTTTATACACCTTGTATAAAGTATACATACATATACACTCACGCCCTTTATCCCCGAAGGGGTAGGCAGAGGTGCAACTAGTGCACCCACTTTTCGCCGTTATTCCGTCCCTTGATGTGATAGGGGGCGAGCCTATCGCCATATCGGGCACAAATTCCAGACTCCGAGCTCATACTGAATAGAAAAACTCAATATCACTTTGCCCGACCCGGGAATCGAACTCGAGACCTCAGCATTGCAGTCGTACCATAATACAACTACGCCACCGAGGCAGTCAACTTGTATAAAGTGTTAATTAATTAAATAAATTAGTGGAAAATGGTTATCTTGAACACCAATTTATATACGTTGATGGTGTTACAAGCTTGTGATCCTGTACAAAACAAGTCAATTAAAAAAATAATGACTTCTTGAATGGGTATGTAATTATTTTAATTTTATAATGCCAAGAAAATTCTTATAGCGTTCCCTATTAAAAATTAATATTATAGAAGTTTCAATTAAAGAAGCACAAGTACTATTGTGATAACATTATTGTTTTTTTTTTCAGGAAATATTAGACTCACTGAGCGATATGTACGAGCTGTTACAAGAGGAAGACATGTGGTCGGGTTTGTGGCAGAAGCACGCGCGCTACAGAGACACAAACGTCGCCATCGCTTATGAACAACAGGGCTTCTTCGAGCAGGCACAAGTAAGCTACAATCGAAATTGAAAGTTGTGATAAAATTAGTACTTGAGTTTACTAAAAATAAAAATGAAGAATCTATCCCTAATTTTATTATTTCTTTTAATTTGCAGGCCGCCTATGATGTTGCTATGGCTAAACTTAAACAAGATTATGCAGCTAACCCAGCCTCATACAACATGCATAAAGAGTGCACGCTTTGGACCCAACATTGG
This sequence comes from Lapara coniferarum, assembly GCA_949316025.1. Lineage (NCBI taxonomy): Eukaryota > Metazoa > Arthropoda > Insecta > Lepidoptera > Sphingidae > Lapara > Lapara coniferarum. The sequence goes on along the minus strand of OX438926.1, from coordinate 15,530,273 downwards.
CTCAAATGTGCCAAGGAATTGAATCAGTGGGACTCTTTGTTAGAGTTAGGACTTAGCAGGAGTGGTCGTGATCCATTTTTAATATTAGAAAGTTCGTGGAGGAATCCAAACTGGTCGACCATGAAAGAAGCTCTTGCTGAAGTGGAGTACAATTGTCCCAAGGAGTTAGGTAAGTATCACAGCATGTCCCTATTCAGATTGTAATTGATTATGAAAGAATGTTTTCGGTGTTCAGGCTTTCTCTATACCAAAATTCATTAATAGACACACAATTTGAATTTATAGCTTTGAATAGAGGAATCACATAAATAGTCACATATATTGAAAATACATAAATAAAATAAATACATTTATAATAGGTTTGCCTTTTTAAATCTAGCTGTAAAATAATTTACAAAATACAGGAAATAAGAAAAGAGTTTTAAAGTTTTGAAGTATGGTGGAAGGGGTATCTGTCAATTCAGATAACGGAAACAGCAGAATGTGACGTCACCGTGCGTCGCCAGCCATAACGTTGCGTGCGTGAGAAAGACAGCGCGAGAACCCCACCACGTCCCCACTTTAGCTCACAACGATGTTTCTAATATGAATAACTGTTTTATTTTTCAACCAACTTCGATGCTGATTTCACAGAAGAAATTATTTTTGTATTAATTTCTGTTACATATAAAATAATGTATGAAATCAAACATAGGAAATTACTCTATTAATGACCAAATGGAATTGTACCATAGAGCACCTAAGAAGCAGTGAATTTGTTAGCAATGAGTGCCGCAGTATCTTTACTAATATTATAAAGCTGAAAACTTTGTTTGTTTGTTTGAACGCGCTAATCTCAGGAACTACTGAAAATTCTTTCACTAATAGGAAGCTACATAACTCCCGAGTTTTTATCCCGGAAAAACTTTTTCACGCGGGCGGAGCCGCGAGCACTACTAGTGTACTATATTATTATGTATTGTGTTTGTGAACTGTCAGCATGGGCGGTGAACCTGTACCGCGGGTACCTGTGCATCTGCGCGGGCGGCGAGCAGCAGCTCGGCGGCGTGGAGCGGCACGCGGAGGCGGCGGCGGCACAGTGTCTGCGCGAGTGGCGCCGTCTGCCGCGCCTAGTGTCGCACGCGCACCTGCCGCTCCTGCGCGCCGCACACCAGCTCATGGAGCTCAGCGAGGCCGCGCAGATACACACCGTACGACATACACGTGCTCTTATTACTCACAACCTTAGAGCATTCGTTTAACGAGGAGATGGGATGACCAGGCGAACACTTCGTTGGTCATAAATGTGCAGCTGGTCATAAATTTTTACTGAAACCTATGTGACTTGCGATCGCTGTCATTATATCACTACGTAGTATAAAACAAAGTCGCTGCCCGTCTGTATGTCTGTCACTATGTATGCTTAGATCTTTAAAGCTATGCAACGGATTTTGATGCGGTTTTTTTTATAGATAGAGTGATTCAACAGGAAGGTTTTTATGTACATTTAGCCCGGAAAAACTTATTAATGCGGGCGAAGCCGCGGGTACAAGCTAATTCTACGATAATGACATTAAGCAGTGCTCCACGGAAATTGTGACTTTTGCTGTGTTGTGTAAAAAGCAACCTCATATTCAGCCCTGCACGTGTGGATTCTTTTTTGTTAAATGTGTGCTATCCGTGTCTACCTCGCCCCCCGTTAGGATTAACATATTTTTTTTGCGTATTATTGCCATATCAAATCCATTGGTTAAATAGTCTAAGCTCACAACTCGCAAATATACACGAATACGAAATTGTATCTGTACAGGGGTTATTACACAGTCGACCGACATCCCTGCACGACATGAAAGCGATAGTGAAGACTTGGCGCAACAGGTTGCCCGTGGTGGCCGACCCGCTGTCGCACTGGGGCGCGATCTTCACGTGGCGCCAGCACCACTACCAGTTCATCGCGTCGCACTACGACTCGCAGACCGACCACGCGTCCAACCACAGCATGCTGGGCGTGCACGCGAGCGCTCAGGTAAACTCGACGGATATTAGTAACTGGGGGCTTAGGATGTGAAAAAAAAAACATGACGCGTCTCTGCTTCGTTTTGTTGTGATTGGTTGAGAGACTGACGTATCGGTATTTTGATATTTGTGATTGATCGAGAGACCGATACGTCTGTCTCTCAACCAATCACAATAAAACGAAGCGGAGACACATCGCGTTTTTTTTTTCACATTCTAAGCCCACTGAGCAGTTTCCTATTGTAATTTTTGAAAACTGATTCGGTTTCATATTTTTATTGAGACATAGGCAAGAAAACATGAGTCAATCTTTTTTATTCACAGGCTATAATTCACTTTGCAAAAATAGCGAGGAAACACAATCTATCAGGCGTTTGTCTGGACTCCCTACACCGCATATACACAATACCTAGTGTACCGATTGTGGATTGCTTCCAAAAAATACGGCAGCAGGTCAAGTGTCACATACAAATGTCATGGACGGAAGGCAAAGACGAACTACAGGAAGGACTGGATATGATCGAGTCAACTAACTTCAAATATTTCACTAAAGAAATGACAGCAGAGTTCTACGCGTTCAAAGGGCTCCTATTAGCCCAGTTGGGACGTTCGGAGGACGCTAACAAGGCTTTCGCGGCGGCTGTTCAACTCCACGACACGCTGGTCAAAGCTTGGGCATTATGGGGCGATTACTTGGAGCAGATATTCATACGTGACCCGCGCCAGATATCCGTGGGCGTGTCGGCCATGACGTGCTTCCTGCATGCCTGCCGACACCAGAACGAGTCCAAATCTAGGAAATATTGCGCTAAGGTAAGAAAACTAAGTAATTGTACCAGGATGAACAGAATAACACTTCTAAAATATTTTACCTAATTTAAATACATGCTGTAGCTTGTTTCTGTCTCTTAAAAATAATCCAAGAAATATGTAGTTTGCACCCATATAAGTGTTTTTCTAGCTTGGTAAGTTAGGTTACATATTAAAATATTATGTTACAGGTGTTATGGATGCTAAGTTTCGACGACGAAAAGAACAGTTTAGCCGACGCGCTTGACAAATACTCTGTGGGCGTTCCACCGATACAGTGGTTGCCATGGATACCGCAGCTACTTGCCTGCCTAGTGCAGTACGATGGCAACGTCATATTGAACCTTCTTAGTCATGTGAGTTTTTTTTTCTAAAGATATTAGTTACCAGAACAGAAAATGTATTCATATTTTTTTTTAGGTTGGCCGGTTATATCCGCAAGCGGTATACTTCCCAATCCGCACACTTTATTTGACACTAAAAATAGAACAGCGTGAGAGACACAAGACCGCTGAGAATATCGCGGCACACTTACCACATCAAGCGTCAACCTCTGCTGTAAGTACATTTAGCCGAGCTTATGAGAAAATCATATAAGATAATAAAAAGAAAAAATCCTTGTAAGTGAAATTTGGGGAATATTTAAGATACTTTTTTTTAAATTCTGGAATTATTATGGGCCCATTTTCAATAAAATATCTTAATCTTCAATCGGATCCCGAGAACAAGCCAATCATAATATGTCATTGGTAAACACGTAAAAAAAAATTGTTTAGATCGGTCCATTTTCGCGATGGCTTGCAAAAAGGTAGATAGTTTTTTGAAAACGACGTTTAATCCACATAGATTATTGTTTCCTACTCGAATAAATTGCGACTGAGAGATTTTTTTGGTATTGTAGTCAAATATTTTGTTATTATTATTATAAGACTAGCTTTTTCCCGAGGCTCCGCCCGCGTTAAAAAGTTTTTCCAGGATAAAAGTCCCGGGATAAAAAGTAGCCTATGTGTTATTCCAAAACATGATCTACCCGTGTGCCAAATTTCAACGAAATCCGTTCAGTAGTTTTTGCGTGAAAGAGGAACAAACGTCCATACTTCCATACATTCTTACAAACTTTCGCCTTTATAATATTAGTAGGATGAATTCTGCATGTCGTCCGCAGGGCAGCAGCAAGGTGGGCGAGATCGCATCGTCGTCCAGCGGCGGCTCCACGGGCAGCGAGACGGGGCCCATCAAGGCCACGCTGCCCATGTGGCGCTGCTCGAAGATAATGCAGCTGCAGCGGGAGATTCATCCCACCGTGCTCTCATCTCTAGAGGGCATCGTCGATCAGGTATATTACACTTATTGCAGCGGGACCTTTCTGGGATCAAAAGTAGACTAGTACTCATGTATAATTTGGATTCTTTTTAGTAAAAATGTTTTCAAAAATCGTGATAGCAGTAGTATAAATAAGGCCCAGTTAACGTGTCACGCGGCATAGTCAACTACTTACAAATACACTGACCGTCTATTAAGTCATCATCATCATCAGCCGTATGACGTCCACTGCTGAACATAGGCCTCCCGCAAAGATTTCCAGATGGACCTGTCAAAAGCGGCCTGCATCCAGCGCGTTCCTGCCCCCTTTATCAAGTCGTCTGTCCATTCTATCATCATTCATTGTATATTGAAATGCGTAATAATATTTCAAAATATTAAAGTTTTGTTCAAACCATCCTTCACTTTAGCCTATCTAGGCTAACTTGCATAAGAATTAATAATTGCAATATTTATATCTGTAAATAAACAACTACAATAAATAAATAAACAATATTATGAAATAATTGAATATCAGGAAACGTTAGGTGTGTAATGTGATGACGATGATCCGGTCGTCGTGACTCGTGTGACGCGTGACGTGTGACGTGTGACGCGTGACGTGTGACGCGTGGTGTGTGTGTCAGATGGTATGGTTCCGCGAGAACTGGTACGAGGAGGTGCTGCGGCAGCTGCGCGCGGGGCTGTGCAAGTGCCACGTGGTGTCGTTCCACCACCGCGCCGCCGTCGCCGACGCCACCGTCACGCCGCACACGCTCAACTTCATCAAGAAGGTCGTCTCCACATTCGGCATCGGCATTGGTATAAGTGAGTCGAGATTCCTGTGCTCTAACAATACTCACAAATCCTATGTGTTATTATCGTTTCTCAATCATTCTTTCGCGTTTAGCGTTTATAGATTTTTATTTGGTGAATCTCGTTTAGTACCCCCTGTTTGCTTAAGGTTGTGCCTTACTGTATTAAACTCCAAATTAGCGGTCACTGTTTACCTTTTTAGACGAAAAAAAGGAAATTTTATAAAGCTCTAAAATTGGCACCTGATTCAGTAACTTACTATATTTCGAAATTTTTATTGCAACTTTGACATAATTAGAAATAAAACGTGCTAAACTGACTTTACATTAGAAGAATAAGGGAAGGTAGAAGAAGGAGAGTCTACATAAATTTTATTTAATTTCTGTGATTGCTTAGCCTATTTCATTAAGACAATAAAACAATACAAACATTGTTAACTATATTGAATTAATACTTTGTTACATTATTACGGACAGATGATAACATTAATGATTCAAAGCCCGAATAGATTTATCAAGTACTAGCTTTTGCCCACGGCTTCGCCCGCGTTAATAAGTTTTTCCGGGCTAAAAGTACATACATAAAAACATTCCCGTTGAATCACTCTATCCAACACATTTATTTGGATAAAGATTAATATTATGACGTTGATACAACTCTTAACAAATAATGCATTAATTTCGACCAAATTTGATTACCATAAAAACGGTTCTAGAGAGCTAATCTTAAAAGATAGACATATACTGTCGCGGACATTTTTTTAGATCATTTCAAGAGGAATAATTCTTTCATACATATATTTTTGGTATCTTGAACCGTTTTCGCAGCGTACGCAATGGAAACCCTCAAGGATGATTAATTTTCCCCGTTTTTTTCACATTTTCCATTATTTCTTCGCCCCTAATAGTTGCATCGTGATGTTATATAGCCTAAAGTCTTCCTCGATAAATGGTCTATTCAACACAAAAAGAATTTTTCAATTCGAACTAGTAGTTCCTGAGATTAGCGCGTTCAAACAAACAAACAAACAAACAAAAAAACTCTTCAGCTTTATAATATTAGTATAGATTAAAAACGAATCTGGACACTGCATGATACCCATCCAGCATGAGAGTTGTATGTTAATCCATGTATTAATATTTGTTGGTATATTGAGCATTTATATCTGACACATGGTTGTGAGAATAGAAAACTATTGCTGCAATGTTTCGTATGCTCAGGTAATATTTTTAATTGTATTGCGTTTCGAATTTATCTGTGTTTATTTTGGGTTTTGTGATGTATTACAAAATAAAATATAAGGAATATTCGAGGGTTGCGTTATATAAAGAGTCCGTTTTGTATGTCGACAGAAAGTGTTTCAAGTAGTGTAAGTGGTGCATTCTCTTCAGCTGCATCGGAGAGCCTCGCTCGCCGCGCGCAGGCCACTGTACAAGATCCCGTCTTCCAGAAGATGAAGACACAGTTTACCGCAGACTTCGACTTCTCACAGCCTAATGCTATGAAATTACAAAATCTTATCCAAAAGTTAAGAAAGTGGGTCAAGATTCTCGAGGCTAAAACAAAGGTTTTGCCCAAGTAAGTAGTGACGGGCACGTTGTGCTCACGACACTCACTAAGGTAAATACAGATACCTTTATGCAGTTTGTGCCGTCCATCGTTTCTTGTCTAAGCAGTAGACATGTCACAACACAACTAACTCATTGAGTAGCTGTAGGCAGGGTTTGGCCGTGCTTTCTCACCTTAGTCGCTTATGGCAGTTGCAAAAAGCATAACCAATAAACGCCACAAATCATTGCATTCGTTAATGTGATTGTCTCTTACAGGTCGTTCTTGATCGAGGAGAAGTGTCGATTTTTGTCGAACTTCAGTTTGAAAACTGCTGAGGTGGAATTGCCCGGCGAGTTCCTATTGCCGAAGCACACGCACTATCACGTGAGGATCGCGCGGTTCATGCCTCGCGTGGAAATCGTTCAGAAGCACAATACCTCAGCGCGTCGGTTATACATACGCGGGCACAACGGAAAAATATATCCATACCTAGTCGTAAACGACTCAGGGCTCGGCGACGCGAGGAGGGAAGAGCGAGTGCTACAATTGCTGAGAATGCTGAACCATTATTTGGGCAAACAGAAGGAGACTTCTAGAAGATTCCTACACTTTACGGTACCAAGAGTAGTATCAGTCTCGCCGCAGATGCGCCTCGTCGAGGACAACCCGAGTTCAATATCGTTGTTGGATATCTACCGAACCGAATGTGCAAACAGGTGATTCTTTTAAATACACTACTGGTATTCATCAACTTGTACCAACAATTTTTTTTCACGCGGTTGGCATTTCGACCAAATCCTGGTAAATTATAGACGCTAATGTTCTTTTGGTATTGTATTAAGAGGCCGTATCTAATAGCGCGCGATAATAAGTGCGCCTCCTTTTATGTTCAAAATAAATAAATTATCGCATTTTTACTTTAGATGATTTTTTATGCCAATAACCAGTCATTTTCGTTAGTTAGTTTCAAGCACAATTTTGATTGAAAAAGACTACAAGTTTGTGTCTCCGTACAAAAAAAAATTCTGAACCAGACGTTGGAACTTGAGGGATAGATTGAAATTAAAGAAAGATATGAAAAATCTGGCTCGTTTATTCCATTAGAGTTGAAATAGTCTTTCCGATGATGTATTATGAATTAATCAGATCAGATTATTTTTTAAACAATCACGGTGAAAAGATGACTGAAATAGTCGAAATTTTAGATACGGCCTCTTAAAAATAGATGCTAAAATATGATATTTGGATATGTTTTTTTTTTTTGTTGACGCGGAGAAAGTGAGTTATTACTACCGCCCAGTGTTCAAGGGGAACGACTGAGCGGTTATGTTGGGTTCACCGTGCCTTACGACCCGACGTTGAGCCGCCCGGAGAGATGGAAAACGTCGGGCGACCGCCGGGCCGAGTCCCTAACCTATGTACACCGCACGGCATACCAACTAAAACTCCGCGGTGGCCATCTTCGGCGCATTAGGGACGGCTGCGGGCTTCTTCCGACTCACGTCTAAGTTGTCGTCCGCAACCGCCCCTGCGCGTACCGCTGTTGCGGTCCGTCTCCTGTTGTTGCGGGGGCTCAGAAGCCCCCGTACACCAAAGGACGCCCTTGGCGTCAGAGGCAGCGTGAGGCACGCTGCCGTCCATCACGGGGGTCACAAAAATTGGCTAGACTAATAGGTGGACGGCCCCTCCCGCCCACCCGTGACCCCCGGAGGCCCCTATTAGTCACCTTTTACGACAGGCAGGGGATACCGTGGTGGAATTCTCCAAACGCCCCCAATCCACAGGGCGGTGGATATGATGTTGCACCGTGGATTAGGTTATGTTGTGTTAGGTTGGTATAATGCGCTCGGTCGCCCCCCACGAAGGCCGGGTAGTGATAACGCACTTTCTCCGCGAAAAAAAAAAAAAAAAAAAAAAGTTGGTATAATGTGTGTAGGGGCGTGGAGTACGACGGGCCGGTGGCGCGGTACTACGAGCGGCTCGCGGCCGTGCAGGCGCGCGGCTCGCAGGCCTCGCACCAGGTGCTGCGCGACATACTGCGGGAGGTACGCACGAGGCACTCATCACCGCACCGAAACAACCAAAACTACACAATTCAAAAAACTTTACATTGAGTTGGCAATTTTAAATTACTAAAAACTAGTCCCTTATTTATAAAAATACAATAAAAAAGGTACCGATATAACAGTTTTGTCCTTTTCCTGCTTGAATATGGATGTGTTTGAACTATTGTATTGAGAACTTCGTTTTAAGTAATTTTATGGCGATAACCCAATTTTCTATATTTTTGAATTGTGTCGTTTTCATCCTAAAGGTGGTCATCTGCTACTATCATACGCTTTTTTTAACACGCTTTTTTTAGAAAGAAAGAGTTTTATTGTTGGCACAAAATGCAGTTATAAAAATAATACAATAACAAACAATTCATATGCCAACTATGGGCTACTCATTCAGCTTAATGCTGCTGCAATACAGCTGCAGCGCTGGTTTTTAATGTGCAACCCAAGTGTCGCACGGATGTCCAGTCGGTAAACAAACTGGAGCCATTAATAAAACAATCAGAAAAATAAATAATAATTAACATAAAAAAAAATGCACTAAAAATAGACAAAAAATATTTTTTTCCTTTTAATTTTGTCAGTGGGTAGTCTGTAGCTGTGGGTGAATTTCATCACAGAACATTCGCTGCCTTTTTACAATATAATAATTTTTTTTCTTATTTACACCATTCTTCATTCAACTTTATTTCCTATTTTTTAGTTAGATTTTCTATAAGCGTGTTTTTTCATTGCTTGATTAATGTAGTAGAAGCTTACTTGAATTATGAATTTTAAAGTTTTGAAACCCTCTACTTTGAAAAAAAAAACGTGCTAGTTTAACGGGTTTGTCTTGTGGCCAATATGGTGAGAAGTTTTTCCCCTATAACATGAGGCCTTAGAGCATTTAACAATGAGATGGGATGACAAGACAAAACCCTTCGTTGGGCATAAACTTTTATTAAAACCTATGTGACTTGCATATTCAGCTCTGCATGTGTGTTTTTTTTTTCGTTAAATGTTCCCCATCCGTGTCTACCTCGCCCCCCCCCCCCCCCCTCAGGATTAACAGAAAAATTGTTTGCGCATTATTGCCATATCGTCTCCATTGGATAAATACTCTAAGCATAAGGCTAATACACTGTCGGCGACATGAAGTGCAAATGTCGAGCTCTGGACTTATCCCTCGGAATAGGTGCAAGCGACGATGGTGCCGAAGGGCATGCTGCGCGAGTGGGCGGCGGCGACGTTCGCGGCGCCGACCGACTACTGGACGTTCCGCAAGATGCTCACGCTGCAGCTGTCGCTGGCCAGCTTCGCAGAGTACGTGCTGCATCTCACGCGGCTGAACCCCGACATGATGTACGTGCACCAGGACTCGGGCTTGCTCAACGTGTCCTACTACAAGTTTGACGTCGATGACACTACAGGTACGGACTGTTACTACTTTGCGACGGAATGGACTATAAGTAGCCGACAAAGATTTTGTTAAAGAAAATCGAGTTAATTTTTAAATACTCACTCAAATATATATTCCGGGATAAAAATATTTTCTCGGGATAAAAAGCCTATAGCACTCAGGACTAATGTAGCTTCGTATTAGTGAAAGAATAATTATTGTAATTGGTTGAGTAGTTCCTGAGATTAGCGCATTCAGCCAAACAAACAAACATCCAAACACATTCTTCAGCTTTGTAATATTAGTATAGATATACCTCATACTGAGTTTTGTTCAATAACCCTTATTTTTCGTTAAAATCGACCATAATATGACTACGCGAATTATGCTCACCCATGCGTGTTTTCTATGAAATAACATTGTAATAAGCTGATTACAATATAATTATGTAAACCATGCTGATATTTGTGGTATATGTGTAGGATTTGCCAGTTCAAAAAATCGCTAAAGTAAAAGCCATTACACAAAGGTCATACAATTATTAGAATGAACGAACCGGTCGTTAGTGCGTCATTGCTTGATTTACAAGAAGCATTGTTATTCGCAGGCGAGCTGGACGGTAACCGGCCGGTTCCGTTCCGGTTGACCCCGAACATATCGGAACTTTTGACACACATCGGCATCACCGGACCGCTGACAGCATCAGCAATAGCCGTGGCAAGGTGTCTCGTCACCCCTAATTTCAAGGTAATAGTAACAGTAAATATTGTCAAGTTTTTGTAGAGAACGGATTTGGGTCGTGGAGGTAACATATACTTACAGTTGAGATGCAAATATTTAGAGCGTTTTACATTTTATGTATGAGCCAACACTTTTTTTTGTAATTATAAGAAATAAAGATTGATTATTTTGAAGTGCAAAATAGCCAAGTTGAGATTGGAACAGGCTGCCGAGACGAAAGTCCGCCGGTTCAAAACCCAATCTCTGACTCTCGAGGTTATATGTCTATTGTTTGTCAAATATAATCGTCCGTTTTAACAGTGAAGGAAAACCCCGCGAGGAAACCTACATACCTAAGAATTCGAAGGTATGTGAAGTCTGCCAAACCGCACTTGGCCGGCGTGGTGGACTAAGGCCTAGACCCTCTCAATAATAGAGGAGGATAAATACATCAGTATTTCTAAAATAAATTGTACGCAACGAAAATGTAACAGAAAAAATATAACGAAATTGTAAATATGTAACGAAAATGTAATTGTAAAGCAACGAATACACTGCTAAAATGGCTTTATCCTAGGACATTCAGTAGCTCAACATTCGGATACAGTCGCAACTCGCAATACCTATAGAGCTTTAAACACGTAATAAACATATTTTAATATTAATATTTACTTGTGTTTGTTATTTAAAGTGCCATTTTATCATAATATATTTTTCCAGATTCAGTCAATATTGCGCACAATTCTACGAGATGAGATGGTGACAGGGTACAGGAAGCGCTTAGAAGACAAATCAGGTCTTCCGACGGCGGGAACGTCTTCCGAGAACAAGCCGGTAGAGATGGACAATGAGACGATCATAAACATGGTGAATAAAGCAGTGACAGTGATCATGAACAGACTGAACTCTTTGGCCATGTTCGATGGACCAGACAGCAAGGTGGCCACTCTCGTCACCGCGGCCAATAGTCATGATAATCTGTGTCGAATGGACCCCGCGTGGCATCCCTGGCTTTAAACTTGTTCAGATTTTTATATTGTACCTTAAAATATTTTATTATTTAGTAATTAATGAAACCTAATTGGTGTTTAGGTCACATGACAGAGAGGTAAGTTGCGTTCAATGTAATATCTTGTTTTATATTGTTGACATGTGTTCTTTTGTAATGTCCAACATGTTAATTAAGGTTCAAGATTTAGGTTTAAGAACGTATTGTAATCTACTTCCAAATAAAAAAGCGGACATAGATTATAAGTCTTATCTCAATTAAAAGTGAATGATAAAGTTGTTGTTTTATTTACAATATGTTTATTGACGTGTGCACGTCACATATAACGACATCGGTAAGTGAAATTAATAGCAGATGCATGTCCATGAGTGACAGAGAAGTACCTGTACAGGTGAAAGTACCGGGGCAACATCAAGTGCGCGGCGGCTAACGAGCGCGCTCGCCGACGATCTCGCTCCATCGCCGCAGATAGCGAGATCTTCGGAACAATGGGAAAGAAAGTGCAATAATTATAGGACGCGACTGAAACATCTCGTTAGTATAATATACTTATTTTCCACTATTGGAAAATTGCTAAACAACAACACTATTGTCTTTTTTGATCCCCTGTATTAAGGCAAACAATTTGGCAAAATAATTGTAGGCTGTAAGTCGATCACCAGCCAACATAAAATAGCCCCTATTATATGGTAAAGACTGTACTTAACAAATCTATAATTTGACGCTATGCCAATGTTGACATTGGATGGCTATAAGCACTGAGTAATCTGAGGAGGCGTGTGTCACCAAAGGATCTCTCTGCGAGCTCGGTGGTACGGCGGCGGTATGGTGGCGGTGTGGCGGCGGCGTCGCGTTGCTAGGCGGCGGAGCGCGGGCGGGCGGCGCGGCGGAGCGGCCACGTCGGCGGCGCGCGCCCTCACCTGCCCCGCGCCGTACCGCGCCCCTCCGCTGTGTCGCGTCTCTCCTGCCGCCGCCCACCGCCCGCCGCCGACATCAGTGATCAGTCCGCTACGCGGCATCGCGTTATGTGTTGGTGTGTTGCGTTTCTCCGAGCTCCACCGGCGAGTGTCCGACCTCTGTAACCGACCGTTTATGACATTCAACAACCCCGCCCTGTGCATTTTTCCGAGTTGCATTTCGATCAGTGCGAGGAGTCCGTCGTCTGTGAGCGAGCCGGACCCGGCGACGGTATTTCGATCGACGTTTATTTATGTTGTCGTTTTGGTGTGGTGAATATTTGTGTTGTTCGGACGATAACCGTTTTATCTGTGCAATCGAGTCGAGTGGATATTTTTAACGATCAACTGCTCTGTCCCGAAGGTGAGTGAATTTTTCGATTCTGCGAATTCTGTTCGAGGGGACGGGACGTTCGATTCGCCGCTACGTGGCGACGACGGTCTCGTCGATACGCTCCGGAATGTGGACAACTACGTGTGCGGTGCGATTGTTAACAGAATAGCTGGATCAGCTGGCTTTGCCTTTTTATTTTAAAGATAATTTATTAATACAAAGTTCAAAATCCTTTCGAAAAACCCACTCTCTTTTGACTGTGCTTTTATTTATAAAAATATACAACTATTATCAATGCGCTGACGGCCTTGCTTGTAGCGAAATCCATCTGCAGATGCCTCTTATTAGAATCTTGTTGGTTTCGGTCCTATCCCACTGTACCATATGGTAGACGGAAGCGAGAGGATAAGAAAACATGGAGGTGGGCGGCGCGGGGTGCTGCGCGGCCGGTCGGCCGGTCGAGCGAACGAGCGACCGCATTCCATATGGAATGCCGGATTATACGCAATGTCAGTGTGACTTGAAGCTTGAGCTGCCCGTCTTGCACCAGCTCGTGCAATTTTGCAACAATGTGTGCTCCACACTACACGCACTTGTATCTGTCTTATCTATCTAACTATGAAGGCACAATATGACGCAAGTCTTTTCACGCCCACGTCTTTACATAGCAAGTACTTAACTATCATCAATCAACTGGCAACGTGAGAAATATCTCCGGTGAATATAGTGCAGTACGTACCTTCAAACAGAATGCGAGCCATTTACACTAATCTATAGACAGTAAGAAAAAAAGAAAGAAAGAAACATTTACAGTATAGTTCAAACTTCTCAATCATCATTCCGCTAGACTCGGTAGCTATTACAATATTAATTTTGTCATGCCATTTCTGTGTGTACCAGGTACCTATCTATGTTATAGAATTAAGATAAGAAGGTACTTAAAACAAAATTCTTAAGGGTATCAATGAATACATTAAAACTTCAATACCTGTGGAACTTATGTCTATCTAGCTTACTACTTTCCGTAGTATTATAATGCTCTTTGCTTACTACTGACGTGACGGTGGAGTATTTTAGAAATAGTTTGCATGCAAATAAGACCTCGGCTAGTAGTTACCTACCTAAATCTTGCAAGGATTTCCAGCTACAAAATGTTCCGTAATTATCCGTTTCAATAGCGAACGCCGTACGGTGATGTAACTCTTTTAAATAATTATTCATACCTACTAACGGCGCTGTATTATTTTCTCGATTACGGACTAAGGGCCCCACTCGTGATAATTTATTATCTCTGTGACATTCCTCGTGATCTCATATTAACGAATAGGTCCGATAGTGCGTGCTATATTTCGAAACGCGTCCGTCGACGCTTCCGTTCTTTGACCCATAATTTTTATCCAACTTTTCAGTGTGGCAGCAGTCCTAACTACACAATAACATGGCAATTGAATATGAGAGTATGACTAAAATTAAGGCAAAACGCTTTCATCACATCAAGTCCCTATTGCCAAACCACATGGATGAGTGCAATGTGCATGCATTAAATATCTAGTCATATATAAATCTATTATAGCTACATTTTTTGAATTCTTGTTTTGGGATAGGTATGAACTAAAAAAGGTAAAAGTTAGCAACTCCGTTTTAACTAAAATTTATATAAGAACGCACAAAAGCTTTTTTACTGTAATGAGGTATTTATTGCATTTTATTATATATATTTACTTAATACTTATAATTTTTTATCTGCTGAGAATTATTTCGTTTCACAGAATTAAAATGGTTCTTATTATTGTTAGGTAACCAAATTTGTTTATCACGTAGTGTCCGGGTCTTGGGGTCAAATTCACACAATCTCTGTGACCTTTAATCTCGTTTCAGATAGCTAAAATGCGTTCCTTTGTGTTAATTCTTGGAACTAGTATCATAATTTTATTGTTTATTTACAGTCAATATTACAATATGAATTCTAATACTTATTCATCAAGATGTAAAACTACATATAATTGTTATTGCTAATTTAAATGCAATATAAATAAGGAAATTATTATTCTTTAAGACCGATGTAACCTTTCTGAAGACAAGCAATATAAATATATCCTTGACATTATGAACAACTTTTATATATTTTTAATCAAATGCCACAGGTTTCGTATGGTATTGGCTTAGACTCAAAGAGCATTATAATACTACGGAAACTTAGACCATCTAGAAGTGATGCGGACGATTCAATGACACTAAAATTAAAAAATAAATGCCTCAGAATCGCGAGTAGGAGTCTAAAGAGGTAGGAGTAGATAAAAATATGGCAACAACGCACAACCCAAACTGCTGGACGTACAGGGATCAAATTTGCTATGTGTATTCCCCCAGTGACGTAGAATACGTAAATAGACGCTAAGAAGGGATTTTTGGAAATTCCAAAAGGACCATCGAAGTTTTTAAGGACCTATCTGTATCTTGGAAACTGGCCATAATAGGCGTGCCAAAATGTTATATTTAAGTTCGCTACTATTGATAACCGGAGGCAGCTCGAAAAATTCAAGTCTCTATTTTATTCTAAGTACTGAAAATCAGAAAAGTACTGAAATTTTGTGAGCATGCTCAAAACTTTGAATGGACATAACTTGACACTTTTTATAGATAGAGACTTGGAAATTTGCGTCCATGATCCTGGCGTTGTCTAAATTTACCGAACTTAAGCATTATTATAACTTCGATTTTCTAAGGTCAAAAACAAAAAAAAAAACTGTTTTGTACTAATTTGTAATGGTAGACGAACATATTGGAGTTTTTAAAAAATCTGTAGGAATGTCAAAACCATTAAAAGTTGTAAATTACTCGGTACCCATTAACCCCGTTTTTGGAAATTCCAGATATTTCACGAAAAAATACTTTTTAGGTCTTTTAACCCCACATTTACATAAAGATTTTATTTCTTTACGAAAATACCATTTATTTAAAAACAGAAGCTGAAATATAAAATTTCACGTCTCTACTTTAAAAAATGATGTAATTTCCATTCAAACTTTCGTGACTTAATTTACATCGGACTTCGACTTGAGGGGGCCCCGACCTGAAAGGAAGAGAACCGTTCAGGAGAATCCAAAAAAAAAATCGCGGGATTTTGATCTGCTGCTGCTGCCCCATTCCATGAATTTGCCCAGGGCCTACACGGGTGTGATTACGCCTCTGATTTCAATACGAATATTATTATGTAATGAGAAAAAAATTATCGGGATTCAGATTTTTCACGTCCTTACATTTGTCCTAATATTCGCGTAAACGTAACAAATCATTATGTCCTTACATTTTTTGCCATGGACCCTCTAAAAGTGAAAATGCAATATAGTTATCACGATTCTTAATACGGCCCTGCGCATTCACTTTTACTTTTATGAATTACGATATTCTTTTTAGAAAAGATTAATACGTAAACGTTTAACATAATGTTATTGCTACTGGATTTGATAAGTAGTTATTATTCACTTAAATTAACACATGTTAATGGTTGAGATTGTATTGTCATCGGTCAATTTATCAACATTTTTGTAAATGTTTGGGTGGTGTTTATGGTCTTTCGTGACCGACGCAACGTACAGACTACGCTAAAGAGAATTTATAATACTACTGAAAGACTTTGCAGTACTTGGCCAGGAACAGGAAAACTTGTGGATAACAATACATAATATGAAAGTCTTTTGCTACGAAAATATATACATTTTTATGGATTCGTATCAATCAGCAACTATAATCAATCAATATAGTAATTTGCCATAGGGCGTTTTTTATTACCTATCAAATGCCAAGTTTGTGAAATAACAAATTCTGACGTCATCAACTTTCCTCCATTTATTTAAATTGATAATACTGCACAAATTACGCGTGCTTGTTTCCCAACAGCCCGCAGCCACTAGCGACGGAGTACCCTATGTCTTTCGTTTGGCTTTATGATACTTTATCAGTCCCAATGGACACTCATTCCAAATTGAATCACATTCAATTACGAAGTAAATCGGTCAGGATGTCAGCTCACCCATACTTATTTAGAGTAGGTGCTTAAAGAGTTTCGTCGTTCCCAATGACCTTGAGTTTTTGTTCAGCACTGAGGTAAAAACAGCTATTAAATATAATGAATTTTGCTCTGCAATTTTCATAATGTATACAATGCATATTGTAAGATTTCAAAAACTCAGTAAGCTAATAGTCAATGCGCTAACTTTTGTAAGTGCGCTCCTCAGTTTTAGTGATGAAATCCTAAAGAGCTATAATCGCATTCCTCGGCAAACCTCCCCTCTCTGAGTATCGCACGCCGATGTTGCCGTCACAGATCTTTGAATGGGTTGCATTGCATTTTACCAAGCGATGCAATACGCCGCAGAACGCCCACATTCCTTCATACAATGGGTAGGAGTAATAACAAAATAGAATGCTAAGATTCCATCCAGCTTTTCTTGCAATGGGCATTTTAAAAATCGAATGTTTTATTTCCTGAAGAGTTCACTTTCAAAATGGTTACCCTGCCTGCTTTAGCGTGCATACAATTTGACTTAGTTACAATTTAACTTAGTTTTAATTTTGACTTACTCCAGTTCGAACACGAACAAGTTTGGGTATGACCGGACAATGTTGCCCGCCAAATCGACTAGGTTGCAACTCGTTTAAAAGATCCTCTCAATGTCATCGATTCACTTGACAATCGCATAATAGATCACGCACGCTGTATACTAATTGTGATTGGGGAGCCCTTGGTAGATGATTTGAAGGAACTAGCGAGTAACGGTTGTTTCGTGTTTGTAGAGGCACGGCTAGTGGGCCGTGTGTGCGTTTGCACCGTTCACTCAGACACACAAACGCGCTTATGCCGTAGCGCGGCCGTTGAACCGAATACTCGTGGAATTTCTCCAACGCCGTCACTTTGCAGACGAAGAAGAAAATTAACACAAGTGAAAGAATGCTGTCCATTCGTCTGTTTCGTTTAATCCTTGCCGCATCTGGAACTCTTATAACTAGCTCCTACAAATTGTCGACTTATCGGCGTATTAAAACCTGGAAAGTTTAAATACCGTAATCGTGTGTGCTAAATTACACTGTAAACACATTAGTCACTGTGTCATTATTTTTTGTTTAAATATTGTAGGTACACAGTTGACAGACAATGTATATTTATACTGCTGCTCATTCAATTATAGCGAGGAATCATCCAGAATATTCCTCAAAACAGATCAATGACACAATAAAATAAAATCTAGATATTGATCGAACCATTCGATATAATATATAATAGTAATATCTTTATTATAATTATTGAATACGTAAGTTGGATCCGGCCGAAGTAACAAGAAATCACTGTGCCAAATTAGTTGAGCATCAACGCACAGAGAATTTGTGTTGTGCTCACAAGCTTGACAAGTAAAACTGCATTGTTATGGTTTTAAATGAATTCGTGTTCATACTTCATGTACTTTCATTCGCGTTCTTATCTTATAGCGTATTATTTTCTATATAGGTTTTTAGCAGTAACTCTATAACTTAACAACTTTGTATATTTGAATGTAGTTTAATTTCTTTATTTATAAATCATACTTCAAATTTGATATACATTTTAAATCAATAAACAATAATTCGTTTTCGTTAATCAGTCTCTTAAACAGTCGGAGAAAATCGTCTTTGATGGACAGGTACCATAGAAGGGGACTCCAAAAATGTTTCGTTGTTTGGACTCAGAAGAAGTGTCTCCGGTTAGTTCAATCTAATGAATTTTTTGGCTTTTAGAGGGGGATTCCTTTTGAATTTGAATTTTGCCCCTTACCAAAAGTTTGCGCCTAGTAAGATTGACGCCCAGCACCCATACGAGAGCGGATACCTCCTTTGTTTCCATCTATGATATTGTTAAGAAAACAATATTTTGGAAGTAATATGCCAATTTACGCATTACGATTATGTCAAAGTATGTTCTATCCTATGGCTCTATCCTCAGAACAGTCTTATCATTACTCCGTGGTTGAATCTAATGCATTTTACACAGATGTTTTGCTATTTCACGGTAGACTGAGTTACTGACGACAGGCTCAAAATTTTTGTATGACAATTTTCCTAATGTCCGCTCTATGTGTTATTGATACACCGCACGCCACGTTATCAGTTTCGTCTAATATTTGAAATATTAATAATTATTATTCAAACAAAGTTAGAACATTCTATATCATCAAGTACATTGTTTTTCATACAACCCTATTAAAAATGTGCACGGTGGAAACTTATCTCTTGTATAACTAATTTTGTAATGCTCTCATTCTGAATTCTTAATAATTAGCAATCGAGATTTTAGTACTTTTGCATCATTGCTTGTAGTTGTTGGTAACTTACTAATAAAAGATTGCATCACTCCGCGTTCACTTTTAGTGTTTCGAAACTATGCATGAGTTGCACATTGCACAAACATCCGGTTCGAAAGGCTAATATTCATCTTTTTTATTTAGATGAGAATCAATATTTTTGGCAGCTCAATCGAAAAAAAGAGAGAATAATTGTCTGTGTGGGCTCTTGCCTTACGGACGTATCATGGGAGATCATAAAATAATCTATCGAGTATTTCTACTAATATTTACAATAACAAGGGTGTAAGCTGATCCGGGGGATCAAAGGGGGGCCCTCGTAGATACTTTTGTATGTGCTTCTGTTAAATTATAAGGATAACCTACATAAATTTTTCGATTGACCCCTCCCCCTTCCCCCACTGGATCAAAATTTGAGTTCCCATTCTGAATTGAAAGCTGGCTACGCCCTTGATTAACAACAATGATTGTTATTTGTTTGGTCTGTATTTAGATACATATGGCGTGCTTTAATCCTACTAATATTATAAAGGCGAAAGTTTGTAAGAATGTCTGGATGTATGGATGTTTGTTCCTCTTTCACGCAAAAACTACTGAACGCATTTCGATGAAATTTGGCACACAGGTAGATCATGTCCTGGATTAACACATAGGCTACTTTTTATCCCGGGAAAACATAAAGCGGGACTTTTATCCCGGAAAAACTTTTTAACGCGGGCGGAGCCGCGGGCAAAAAGCTAGTTATTACATATTTTTAGACTAAGTACTAGTTTGGTACGTGTGCGAAGTTTTTGTAGCATCCAGTACAATATAAAACCAATAAATTGGTAATCTTTCGCGAGCTATTTGCTGTTGTATTGCTGCAAGTGATTGTGCAATCATTAGCTTTTGCCCGCCGCTTCCCCCGTACGAAAGGTTTTTCCTGGATAAATGTCCCGCTATACATTTTCCCAGACCGAATTGTAAATCTAAACTATTCTCTACCTGAAGGCACACAAAAAACTTCATTAAAATCGTTCCAGCCGTTAAGGAGTTCAGTGACATTGTACGCACAGAGAAATATAAAGATAAAGATATCCATATAAGAGATCCCAATTTCATACAGGATCTTTTGTTAGTTAACTCATATTCGCATAACTCAAATAAAGTATTAAACATAGTGAACTGTGGTTTTGAAACTAAAGTGTATAGCAATAACAACTTGTAAAAAAATGTTATGGTTTGCAATGAAATTTAAATCTAGATAATTTCTCACGTTTTTGTGTGAAATAATGCTACCATGTACGCGGTTTATGATGTACACGCCGCTTTAGAGAGCCGATAGAGTTACATGTGCGGATGAAATTTTGCGTCACAATTAACACTATATGGGATTTTTTTTATACGTTATCTCAGTTATGTAACCGAAGTCCATCAAGTAAGTATGAGAAGAATCTTTGTTTGGCAAATTAAGACTAACTGTACAGTAATGTGTAGCAGTGATATTATAATAAAACATGCGCGCAAACATGATAATTTAAATGGAATAAAAATAATGCAAAATCTTGTAACAGGCTTTTAGTATTTGGTATCCAGTTGATGGCGACGGAGTGGTACGGCAGGCGAGTGAACGCGGCGACCTTGGGCCCGTGCCGGCTCGCGGACGTTCGTTGAACGTGTGCCCCTCCCCGCCCTGTCTTCCCCTCGCGGTGTCTCTACTCTCTACATTGCTTCGAGCCGGGGCCGCGCCGCGAGCTTGCGTCGCAGCTGGGCGCCCATGCCGCCATGGTCCCGCGCTCACCCACCATTATTTTTTAAAATATTACTACTTTTAATTTGTCAATATATGGTTAATATAAAACAACAGAGTGCATACGAAAGTATAGAAGATACAATTTCATCGACATTTTAATGTGGTAATAAAATAGAAAATGGGGCTTGATAGTTGCTACTGGCATATAAAATTGCAACCGTTGCGATGCACGCAAATTAGGTGCAACTTTCAGTATGACAAAACTTTTTACGAGTAACTACAAGCGTACATGTCAATAGGCTATAAAAATATCTTCAAACTGGGCACGTGACGTTGTATTTATTTGGCTGCATTATTTTCGCAATAGTGGATGCGTGGGGCCCGACGGGCGGCGGCGCCGTTGGCTGCGAACGTTGACCGCGCAAACTTGTACGGTCAGCAAAAATTACTTAGACTCTACGCACTACACACACACACACAGTTAGGCATGATTTCTACATTTTATAGAGCTAGTTCAGCTTTAAGTGCAGATAGTGTGGGCACTCGGGATTTTAAAATAATATTTATCAGCGAGATTATATTTGTTGTAGTTCTATGGTTGTAGTACATTGTATATTACCAACTGTAAGTGATAAAGCCAAATATATTATTATATAATTCGCAACTGATTATAGATTACAACACGTTCGCCATGTTTGCTACTGCTGCTGCTTAATTAACGCAAATGTTTACATTTCACCTTTACAATAGAATTATACGCTTAGAAAGGCTAATAGTTTTTTAATATATTTATAGACTGACCAACGCCAGTTACGAATCTAAGGCCTTGTCCGAAAAAAAAGGGCGAATTCACCGCGAAACGTTTCGCGCGAAGTCATTCGCGCGTTGGTGAGATACTAGACACCATTACATCGCGTCCACAAGCATCGCGCGAATTCAAAATACGCGCGTAAATCGCGTGCACTACGCCAGACTCTCGACTCGCGCGCAATACGCGCTAGCATCTCACTAACGCGCGAATGATTTCGCGCGAAACGTTTCGCGGCGAATTCGTCCTTTCTGGACAAGCTCTTAAAGTGCCTGTTGACGGATAAGAATTAACCTGGATACGTGGTCATCATCACGAAAAGCACTTAATTCGCAATAACTTTTTGTTTAAATACCTTTACTTCGGTTAACATTAATTCTATACAAGAGTGTGGGAATAGTAATAGTGGCATACTTAGCATTCTGAGCGTGTAAGGAAGTATTACAAAACTTGTGCGTACCAGCTACCTATTGTACTGCTTTCTACGATATAATATCGTTGCCAGACTAATGTTATTTATGCGATGTATACATATAAGTAATGTTTATGCATTTATAACCAGAATGTCGGAGGTTTTCCTCTTGAGGCTTGGTGTTCTACGCGTCGAAGGGCGCGAAGCGGCGGCGTGTCAACAGAGCTCATATTTATTTTATTAGTAACTTTTGCTCGCGGCTCCGCTCGGCGGAAAAAGATTTTCCGGGACAAAAGTCCCGCTTTCTATTTTTCCGTGACAAAAACTAGCCTATGTGGTAATCCAGGATATGATCTACCCGTGTGCCAGGTGTCAACGAAATCCGTTCAGTAGTTTCGGAGATGTGTAGTAACAAACAAGACAACAGAAACAGAAAAACAGATAGACAGAAAAGAATTATAAAAATCGCTAATTTGTTTTCCATTACTTTATTTTTTATCACATTTCTTAAAATGTATAGACACAACGGTTCTTCTGCTTTATTATATGTATAGATAATGGAAGATACCTGTGAAATTGTTGATACTCTGTAATTCTGCGTAATCTGTATAAATCTATAACATATCTTGCCATCTAAAGGATATTTGTAGGTACTTTATCAGGGATTCGCACCTTATTAGGCAGTAGGCACTAATACCAGTAACAATAAATAGGTATTTCTATTTAACACACACACAGGGGTAGGCAGAGGTGCAAAGAAAGCACCCACTTTTCGCCGTGCATATTCCGGCCCATGATGTGATAGGGGGCGAGCCTATCGCCATATTGGGCACGAATTCCAGACTCCGGGCTGATACTAAATAGAAAAATCTAATATCACTGCCCGACCCGGGCACTATCACTGTCGAACCCAAGACCTCAGCATTGCAATCGTACTGTAATACAATTACGCCACCGAGACAGTCTATATAATAGTAAGAAAATAAGTAAGTGTAAGACTGCCTCGGTGGCGTAGTGGTATTACAGTACGACTGCAAAGCTGAGGTCTCGGGTTCGATCCCCGGGTCGGGCAAAGTGATATTGAGTTTTTCTATTCAGTATCAGCCCGGAGTCTGGAATTTGTGCCCGATATGGCGATAGGCTCGCCCCCTATCACATCATGGGACGGAATGACGGCGAAAAGTGGGTGCACTAGTTGCGCCTCTGCTTACCCCTTCGGGGATAACAGGCGTGAGTGTATATATATGTATATATGTAAAATAAGTAAGTATTATCTCAATACTACATAGTGTAGATTTTTTAAAATCTTACGCTTATTGGTGCACTTATGAATACGAAAATCGGTGAAAATGTTTGTTTGTTTAAATACAGAATAAACTGAATGGATTGCGATGAAATTTGGCACATTAACCATGTTTGAGTCTAACATATAGGGTAATTTTAATGACGTAAAATTGCATAGTTGCACTTTTATATTGGGAAAGGATTATCGCGCGGACTTGTGTAATATTCAGTATAATTATACCTGTTCAATAGTTTGTATTGCAATAACTCACGGATCCCCATATCTGAGTATATAGGTAGGTATACATTGTATCAGTTTTCGTCTACAATCTAAAGAAAACATTTTTACTGTAAGTTATGAAGTAATATCGTTAAGGCTTATTAGACTCCGACAATTCCTTAGCTCGAGCCCAGTTTCATGATTATTTTTTTCATTTTTGATACGGACAGACTCCTTTAATGTACGTCGTCTAGGCCTTGGATCAAGAAAAACAAAATTAACGTTGTTAACACATTAAAATATTCAACATAAAATTCCGCTGAAGTGTAGTGTCTCTACGTGCTTTGATTACGTAAAGTGAGATGGATGAAAATGTCTAAAATCAGCTTTTCAGCGCTTTTTTTGATGTCTGGATTTGCAAATTGAATTTATATCTTGGTACTTGAATTCTTATAAGCGAAGTCCTATTTAGTGTAAGTTTCAAAACTGAAGATCTCTTATCTCTATATGACTTGGCAGAGCAGTTCTTGTGATGAACATAAGGAAAGAAAGAAAAGAAGGAAAAAAAAAGAATAATGATTAGAATAATTATTATAGAAAGAGGTAAAACAGAAGAGGTTTCTATTTTGAGTTAATGCATATTATTCGATGTTGATTATGCTACGATAGAAAAACCTTGGCTATATGATTTTTTTCAATAAGATTTTATAATTCACTAGCTTTTGCCCGCGGCTCCGCCCGCATTAAAAAGTTTTTCCGGGATAAAAGTCCCGGTTTATATTTTCCCGGGATAAAAAGTAGCCTATGTGTTAATCCAGGACATGATCTACCCGTGTGCCAAATTTCATCGAAATCCGTTCAGTAGTTTTTGCGTGAAAGAGGAACAAACATCCTTACATCCATACATCCAAACATCCATACATTCTTACAAACTTTCGCCTTTATAATATTAGTAGGATTCGTAAATTACTGAAAAACATAGGTACTTATTCGATTACGAAATAGTTGTTATAATTCATCCTTTACGTGATTACTAGACACAATATTATCTGAGACACTGTATTACGTAAAGCCTTTCTGAATTATTACAGAATAGGTAAGAACTAAGAGCACTTTCATATCTCTAACAAAATTCTGCCTTAGTCATAATATAACTTAAGTTCTAAACAAGTAGGTTTCATTTCATTAAAATTCAATATAACATGAGAGTGTATTGAATTAAGTTATTACATCCATGGATGCACAAATGAATATATGAAAATCAGCAGTTTTTTATATTATAATGTTATAAATAATAATAATAATATGCACGTATTGCTATATAATGATATTTATCACGCGTGAATCCAATACCAAATCTATCATCTATCTATCCTACTAATATTGTAAACGCGAAAGTTTGTAAGGATATATGGATGTATGTATGTATGTTAATCTTTCACGCAAAACCTGTTGAACGGATTTCAATGAAATTTGGCACACAGGTAGATCGTTTTTTTTGTTAATGGCCCTACTGCCAGTAGCCTGACGCGAGTCAGCTTTTCTGGCTACACCGGTCTTTAGGGTGAACGCAGAAGGCGCTCGCAACCCTTTGAGGGCAGATCGTGTCCTGGATTAACACATAGGCTACTTTTTATCCCGCGAAATACAAAGCGGGACTTTTATCCCAGAAAAACTTATTACCGCGAGCGGAGCCGCGAGCAAAAGCTAGTTATTTTTTTATGGCATTGAATGTCGCGACAAACATGCCGTTTGCCTGATGATAACTAATACGACCACCCATAAACAGTAGCAACATCATCCAGCACCTCGAGTTACAAACTACTGTGTGGCATTCCACTGCGCTCGTCATCCTGAGACATAAGATGTTAAGTCTCATTATGTCTAGTAGTTACACTGGCTACAATGTCCTTCAAACCGAAACACAACAGGATATGCACACTGCTCCTTGGCGGTAGAAATAGACATTGCGGTGGTACCCACGCAGACGGACTCTTACATATGAGAGACCTACCACCAGTCAGAAATAAAAATTAAATAATAATTTAGATTACCCCCTGACACAAAACACCTCTAAAAATTAAACATAAAATTTTCTTTGTCGTTTAAGTTACCTAGTAATATTTTGACCCCAGCGTCCTCGCGTCGGGGGGCCAAACTCCGCACAAGAGAGAGGAAAATATTTCTTTAGCGGTCCTCCGTCGCGACAACGCTTAGGTCAAAATAATTATTAGTAGGTACTTAAACGGTAAAGATAATTTTATTTTTTATACATTTTAGAGATTTTGGTGTCGTGTGTTATTGTGCTTTTGTATGTCTACACTGCGTGTGTATTTCCAATAAAAAAATCAATGTTTTGATTGCCTTAACATGAGTTTCATACGGAGATCAAAAGAGATCACATCTTCGAGCCCAAGCTTGCTAACTTTATTGCAATCATATAAAATTGTTGAGAGTGAAAACTCATATTATTGTTTGTTGAGAATTATTAAAAATAATTGAATATTTGACTAAATGTTTTTCGCGTGATTGCTTTGTGCAATTAAGTTTCCAATTAAAATTTTTACGATATTTGCGTATATACAGTAAAAGTTGCATTGGTTTGCCGAGATTACGTAATGTCTGCGTGGCCAACTGAGTCTTACGTAGGCCTCTAGAGTATTTCGAGATGATAATGCAACCGTTATCTAAATTCTCATTTATTATTGAGCAACAGCTGAATTGGGGATTTCAATGCGTACCTAGCTCCATGGAAATGGCAATCGACATTGATATAATGCCATTTAGAGGAACCGTTCTGTTCAAACGAGCAAAAAATTCGTGACACATAGGCGATATATGTAGAGTCAACGTCCCCGACTAAGGAGATAAAACGAGCTTGTTATTGTGGTAGTAAACTCAATAGGATTGTGTTTATATCGACCTGGCTCTTGCAAACAATAAACATCGCACATTTTGTAATTTTTGAGCGCCGTTTATCGGGCGCAGTTTGGCTGTAGCCTAGGGCGGTCGCTCTACCTAAGAGCCAAGCCCTGCTATAGACGACAAACCTAGCTAGATTTGCAACTTAATATCTACAAAATTTTTTCTTTATCATACCAAACAATTGCCAAATGATTGGCTAACTGCCAAATTTTATCGCAACTTCAACCTCATTTTCAATTAAAATATCCACAATCGAATTAGACACCGTGCTGTGGAAAGTAAAATTTTGTTCGAAGCGATCGTGTGAGTCAAATTTGATTGATTTGTGATGTAAAAGTTTATGTACGTAAATAAATTAGTTCCATTCATAGTTCGTGCTAAAAAAATATTATATTTATTTTTTTATTAGTCTCGCATGCTTGTATGATTCTATGAATAGAATTATTTTATGCATTCAATTTGTATTTTGGGCGATGGGAGTAAATTAAATCGTAACTTTAAGCTAATTGCAATTTACTAGGCTAGTCGACGAAGACGAAGTTGTGGCCACAGCTAGTGTATGAAGGTATAGGATAGCCATACTCGATAGAGTAAGAAACTTTGACAATGGCATGGATAGGCCATATCCAAACCAATGTCGACTTTAACGATTATATTGAGATAGCTGGATGCTCAAAAACCCATCCCAATCATTCCAATGCCGTACAAAATTCCCGTACAGATCGGCAACGCAATTTTGACCATAACGCCTTTGGCAATTTAAAAAAAGATCTAAAATCTCTACCTGTCACTAATAAATAATACAATCGCTGGTTTTAGTAAATTGATTTCAAAAAATCATTGATAATTAGTAATTATTAAAATTAAATGCAGATCAAACACAATCACAGGTAGGTAGTACTTATGTGTTGAATGCGAGATGTAACAAGTTGCATCTGGGAAGCGAGGAGGCGTCCAGGGGGCGAGGTGGGACGAGGGTGGGGTCGGTAGTGCGATCGATAGGGTTCGGAGCCCGGGCGCACTCCCACCAGCTGGAGCCCGGCCAGCCTACAGCCTCACATTAATAGTCTACAGTCATACTTAACATGTTGAGGATATCAACGCGTGGCTACTTCATCAATATTACGCAGATAAAATTAGTTTTTAATCGGGTCATCTGCTGTTCTAAATTGTTTTTGTAATATAGATTTTAATCATGTACCTATGTGAATATTGATCTAAAATATTTCAGTGCGCTTATGGCGTTAAAGCGCTTTAATATATCTATTATGTACTGGTGGCTAAAATTCCAAACTGAATCACTTTTTAAATAACGGCAGATTTTAAAGGCAAACAGTTTTTATGCTTGTTTGTTATTTTATAGTGAAATACATTTTTTTTACTAGCCGGAAAACCATCAATTATACCACCTAAGCGACCGCGAAGCTATTTTCGTCATAAAATGCCTTTATCCAAAATCCGAATAAAAGGCTACATAAATACAAAACAACGTAAAGTGTATTATCCATGTACAACGTCATCGTGTGAAACAGCATTTATTGTCTCTGCGGTTGCAATAAAATGGGATTACTCATATTTTGTATTCATTCACCGGTTGATGACACCATGGTACGCGCGTTATGCAACTGATATCTAAATCATGTGAACTTGTTTCGTACTCTCCGTTCCTGGCTCATAACCAAGGCGCTTGCATTTATTTTGGTACCGACATAATCAATGAAAAAAAAAAACGAATCAGCAGCGGGAGTATCTCACGTGATATGCATCTGATCTGCCTTTTCCACGAAATGTTAATGTTTTCGAGAGACGGTGTGCCGGGCGGACGTCCACCTCATGTAGTGTTTCGTACAATCCTGTATAAAGGTGTTCTAGGATTTGATATTTTCGTTTTTGTTTTCGACAAAGTTCGGCAATTGTAAAAAAAAATATCCCAATATGGTGTAATAATTAAAATACGTAGTATAATTATTATGTCGCATAAAACAGATGTACATGTATATAAACCCCTAATAGTTTTTCTCACGCACGCACTTATTTTAGTCATTGATGTATTAAAAAACCCATTTTAGTACATTCTTTTTCAGTTTATTTCTCTACAGTGCACACTATATCGTATTTGTAATTTATCAGTCTAAACTTCGCAATAAGTTTCTTTCTCTTAGGGGTTGATTTTTGTAAAGCGGTAAAAATAGGCCTTTCAATAATGTTAAAATAAATAGAGCATTCATACTAATTTCCATGTAAAAAAAATATATTTTGCATATAATTCTTATATTATAATATTGTATAATCTGCTTCTCCTTTTGTGGGTGCAATTTAGAAAACTTATAAACGTTATAGCTATATAAGATGAAAGCATCGCTTCCTCAACATGTTAAGTATGTATAGCTGGGTGTTGATGAATCACTGAATGAATCAATTAGGACTTTGCCTTTGTTAATATATATTTACCTCACAATATTTCTACATTGCCTTGTTTATACATAGTACATATATAGTGCCTTTATATTAGTATTGTTCTGCCGGTTTTTCGTATTCATTGTTTTTTGGATTATACAATTCGGTATATTTAGAATCCCTATAATTCTTGAAAAAAAGCTACATGTTATCGGCGCATTTAAAAACTATGCGGATTTTCAATCTCGCATTTATTTACAAATGGTTTTTACACAGTGCAATATGCTTAGGTACTCACCCATCAAATGGTCATGTTTTGACGTAATAAATACAGAAAGTTTATGCTTATTTGCAGTGCATTTTGTATTAAAGTTATTCGGAAGTGTCAAGGCCTTTTCATTAAAAATACCTTTCGCCTTATACGGGAAAATATTTTGCATATATTCATATCCGGTTGACTACCTGCCTACAGGTGACGGTGACTCATATGTTGCTTTTAACTTACAGGTAAGCGAGACAGGTCCAGTTTGGGCAGCAATTACCTCCTAATTATGGTAACGTAGATATATATAAGGTCCTTTCCATGGTCATATAATATCGAACAACATTAAAGGCCCAGAATAAGCCGGATGTCGATATAACAGCTGCTGTTAAAGCTGCGATGTCGATCCTTACTAGAGCCAGAGTACGACAATGATAGGCTATAATCGTTTTTAATTCTTACACAGAAATCTCTAGAATGCTTCGGTCGGTGTTTCTATGAGAGAGTCGCTATAGGAACTCAGAACTATCACTTAAAATTCGACGACAAATCTAGATGAATCTGGCTTCCATCGACTAGCTTTATCTTGCGCCATTTTTATGTTTTCCGTTTTCAACAGCATGACGGGGATCGTGAGGTAGCTTTAAGATTTTGTTCCTGCTAAAGTTAATAAATAACTGAGCTCAGCTGTAAAGTGGAACCGTAAACGCCATCAGAGGCCAAGGCAGAGGACAGTGTAAAACCAAAATAGTTACTCGTACGTACGTGTATTAACTATTGTGTATTTGGGTAGTGCGTTGTGTCTAAAAATGAAATGTCTCTGGTGTGTTTAAAAAAACTTGTCATTGTTAGTGGTGAGAAGCCGGCGAGGCGCATCATGTTTTCCTGTGTCGCGACCACGTACTATGCTACAAACAACGGTCGGACACTACTTCTATCTACTTGTGTTCGTATGTACGACTCCACACAATCAACATAGCGTGCTTATCGAGCTCTCCACATCGCAAATTACATACATTTGCAATTAAAAAAGGCAAAAACACGTTGTTAATGTTGAATACTACTTAGACGACGTTAATTTATTACATTTAAATTTGACGATTTGTTTCATACAGTAGTGTCAAATGTTATATCTAAAGAACGTTTAACCCACGCAGTTGAATGCCGTTCCCAATTTAGATTGTTTATTTTGCAACCCAACTGCGTCTAACTCTATGAATCCGCAAATACTGTTAAAAATGAATCATAATACATCTGCTTGATACATGTGTGCGACACATGGAGTCAGCTCTCATTACCACAAATATGCAGAATCTATGTTGATAACTGTTAATAACTTTAAATATTATGGGTTATATTAAAACCCGCTTCAGTGGATGTTCTAAATGTAGACATGTGTCAACAGACTATACATATTAATTCGTATAAATTCATGGATGAGTGTATACTCGTCCATGAAGTGTACGCATGAGTTACACATAAAAATGATATTTAGTTAATACACAATTCATATTAAATTATCGTAATTTACCGCAATTGTGCGTCAGTTCCACATTACGAGCAATTATATATCTGCGGTTACTTAGCAGGAACAAATTGTAAATTAATTATCAATAGACATTTACAACGATTTTGTCACATTTTAAATTACAAATATAAAATCATCATACCTATTAGATTTTACTATAATGCCCGCAAAGGCAGTTACAAAATCCGCATCGGTGGTATCATTAAACCAACGAAATTTCCGAGGAAAACGCACTTTGATGCTGTTGGAGATGTCCAAAACGTAGTCGTTGGAGTTTATTGTGTCTACCCGGATGCCGCCAAGCCATTGTTATTTTGTTTACAAAGGTTATTATGCTGTGATTCGTGTTTTTAATGTTTTATTCACTGACCATAAACCCAGTAGCTACAGTGATTTTTTCACATTATGTTTTCGAAAGTTACATAATTAAACGCTGAATAAGTAGTTTTAGAGCAGTTTGGTACACTAGGCCCAAACGGAGCCCGTTGATAAAAGTTAGCTGTGTTCGAAATAAGATGTTTAAAACAATAAAAACTCAGACCGTTAGTGTTTGTAATGTGGAACTTTCTAGAACCAAATGAATCATGATTTATTAGCAAATTAAACACGCTCTGTGTATGCTTAATTATCTAAATACAATTTGTTTGTATA
This sequence comes from Lapara coniferarum, assembly GCA_949316025.1. Classification (NCBI taxonomy): domain Eukaryota; kingdom Metazoa; phylum Arthropoda; class Insecta; order Lepidoptera; family Sphingidae; genus Lapara; species Lapara coniferarum. The sequence goes on along the minus strand of OX438926.1, from coordinate 15,498,791 downwards.
GAGTTCTGTAAGTGAACGTGTTTCGTGCACGTTGAATATAATCACGGCTTCGTATCGCATTCTTGCTCAGTTACATTACTTTCAGTACAATATCCATACGACAATGTAGCAGTTGAATATTTCTAGACAATATTTACAGTAGACGAGACCGCTATCATTGTTATCATACCAAAATGACCACGTATGTCGATGACAAATTACGTTTTGAATCTTATTTAGCCGATTCGGTGAATGAACGATCGTTTGTTAGCACTGATTGTCGCTACCCCTTGTGAGATATTCCAATTGAGAACTGTTGCCGGCTGCATTGTCTGGTATACTGACCGTTCGTTATTCATATTGTGATTTGGGTTTATTAGAAACTTTTAACCTGCTTTATTCCTGGATCTCGCAACATTAATTTATTTTCTGATGTTGTAAGTCATCGTGAATGTATCTTATCAAGAAACTTGTTCCTCTTGCAAGTTTAAAAATATAGACACATATTAGGAATACGAGTTAAATATTAAAACAGAATCTAGGCGTGGCAGCTATGTCGTTAGCCAGTTCGCACATAACTCTGAATCGGTCTGAGATATAAAATAATTGCGCCGCCAGAAGCCGCGCCAGAACACTTGGTTTGACTGTCAAAACACGAAATTGCTTTGATGAGTGTAACAGCTGAGTGTCAGCTGGCGGCTCGACGTCGCAGCAATGCGTTGGTGGATGCCGCACTCTCACTACACAGCGTGGTGTCGGTGTGTGCTGAGTTCATCGCTTTAACTATCCGTGTGATGTACCTATATTGTACATATTATTATGTAGTCTATTGGAGCATGCGGACATGGCTTGGACGCGCACGGCGCAGACGCTCGATCGCGACAATTGAGGGGCCGACGCCATTGGAACTCGCCTGTGTTATATTCAAAGAGCGTAAATTGTTGAAATTTTTAATTGCTCGTTTGTATGTTAGTAGTCGTATCTTATTGGCAACCAAACATTCGCATTAATCGATGAAAAATACTGCATATCTCTAAAACAACATCACGTGGGAAGGTGGGCGCATATTGGTTCATACGAAAAGTGAGCAATTAAAAGGTTGACACCGAAGGCCGCCAGTTCCGCGTGGTTTCGCAACCATGGCTCACAGAGCGCGGCGCGGCGGTGGTGCGGCGGCGGCGCGGGCGCGGCGCAGGCCGCTCACCTCGCCGTCTGCGGGTTACACACACCTTCGATTCCTTTCTAAAGTGCTTTCTATATCTTACACATTCGCTGGGGTTTCGAGCTTCATTTTACCTTCTCACTTTTCCGCCATTCACATCGGTGTCGTGGAAGTTTGTGAAGTCGGTGCATGTAGTTTTCCACATTTTGAGCCGACGTGAGTCTTCTCAAGCGCGGTCCACTTACCAAGCGCGTTGTGTGCTGCGTGATGTGTACTGTCGTGTACACGTACTATGTACGCCGGCTGGTGCTGCTACATTCTATATCAGCATTCCGATAGTAGCGCGTCATCTTCAATCGTGCTCCGATGCGTTAGGTATACAGTTTCGAATTGACTTCACCAAACCTCTTTGTTCTCTGTACCTTTTGCGGTTTGTTGTGAAGATGCGTTGTGAAATATTCAATGTGATTAAATCTTAACGCACGTGATACTTTATTATATGATGAAACAACATCTATCATCATTTTAAGCGAAATTGAAAGTAAATTAACATTGCACGACGCCATTGTCCTCATTGTATTTGGCCAATACAAATGTGTAATAGATACATTATATTCAAATGCCGTCAATTACTGAGGAGGTGTCGAAATTTTATTCCATCGTCTCAAATGCTGTACGATGATATAATGTACCATTTTTAGTGTGGAGAATTTCGGAACGACTTCATTAACCGTTTAACCTTACATAGTACATACTATTCCCGGTTTGTTTTATAAATTAACTAGCTTTGCTTTTGTTAAAAAGTTTTTGCGGGATAAAAGTCCCGCTTTATGTTTTCCCGGGATAAATAGCCTATGGGCGGTATTAATAAATCTGTCTCAAGTTTGGGTTACATCTCAAGTAGACATAATGTATGAAGAGTTCAATACATTATGTCTACTTGAGATGTAACTCAAACTTGGGATTCATTTATTAATACCGTCCTATGTGTTAATCCAGGACATGATCTACCCGTGTGCCAAATTTCATCGAAATCCATTCAGTAGTTTTTGCGTGAAAGAGGCACAAACATCCATACTTTCTTACAAACTTTCGCCTTAATAATATTAGTAGGATTTATGTTACAACTTTATGCCAAACTATCCAAGCATAATTGATAATACTGTCTGTAAATACGTATGTATCTACTTTGTGGCATATTCGGACGCAGGTAATCGAGTCACTGGTTGTAACTAACACTGTGTACAAAACAGTGGATCTAACCTAGCACATAGTAAGGGGACACACATCATTTGCAATTCTCGCAAACAACATGGTTGAAGAACAGTTAGTTTATGGCGACGCAGCGCCGCGGCGTGCATGGCTTCGTACTCCGTGCCTCCGAGCCTCCGTCTACCATTTCTTTAGGAAAAATCGAGAGAATTTATACAGGAATGTTGTTCTGTGCATGTGTAATGCGCTGTTCAATAATTATCGACATGCGCCGTTCTGCGCATATTTATCAATTATTATTATTTTATTCAACTATATGTGACCTTTACATTCATTGTAAAATATATTTATAACGTTTGTACATACATACATACGTACATGCATACACACTCACGCCCTTATCCCATAGGGGTAGGCAGAGACTATTGAGCGCCACATGCTACGATCTTAACAAACTTCTTTTGCCTCTTCCACATTCATAGTTCTTTTCATACATTTTCGTCTGTTAAGGGTACTACTACTAACGTTTGTCAACTCCATAAATCGCTTTACTGGTCGAATGGCACTAATCTATTTGATTTCATAAATTTTTCCTGGGATTCACTCTCAGATCATGCATACAAAATACTACCTACATAATAATACATCCCTTGATTTAAATAAAAATCCTCTAAAAGTAAAAAAAATAAGAGTTTAAAGGACAAACCAACACGTTTTAGGCTTTTTGCGTTGGGGTTAAAAATGATAAAAATGATTTTATAACCAACATACAGGGTGGCGGCTCAAATTAAGACGAATCTATTATTTTATAAACCTTTGATCTCTCGCGAAAGGTAGCTAATATGTAGAGACCTTTTCCACAAAAACCATTAGCTTCTAAGATCTCTCTAATGATGTTTCTATTTATTGCAGTAATAAATTTGAGTAATACTTGTATCTTTGTAATTCCTCGACTTATACGGCAGTCTATTGATGAACTAGTAGAATTCATTAATGTACGCTGCTTACTCAAACAATTTAGGCTGATAGAACTTTAGTGAAAATCCTCATTACGAATTCCACTTGCAACTGGAGTCACATTTGTGTGTTGTCGACTTATTACCTCGACTCATGCGCTAACAGAGATTTTTTTTTTCTAACAGAGATGACGTGAGCAAAGTTAAAGCAAAAGTATGAATTGGCATGCAGCCCCCGGTTGGCATCCTTATCGCCACCATAAAGACTGCTGCGAAACGTGCTCCCAACGATAGGGATAAAGAGGCTCCTTTAAGGCTGACAAAAATATTGTGTTTAAATTTTCAAATATCTGTAAATTTTGCACTGGCAATTAATGCGATACATAACTGTATTATATATTTATTTATTTAATAGACGCTGATAGCAAATGGAATTACAAATATTATAATATGGCTAAAATATAATACATTTAAAAATGGGCCAAGACGCAGAGACTCTACATTTCATTATTATTTTAATGTCTCTTAGTTCAAAAGTCACATAAAAATAACTTAGATTTTATTAAGTCTCCATCGTTAAGTATTTAATACTAGCTTTTGCTCCCTGCTTCGCCCACGTGATGATTTTTCGGGATAAAAGTCCTGCTTTTTATTTTCCCGGGATAAAAGTAGCCTATGTGTTAATCCAGGACATGATCTCCTCGAGTGCCAAATTTCATCGAAATCCGTTCAGTAGTTTTGGAGATGAGAAACAAACAAACAGAAAAACAGAGAAAAAAGATTTACAAAAATCGCTAATTTGTATTCCATTACTCTTCTTTAGCCTTCCCCTTTCATTTCTCTTACATTTCTTTAAATACATAGACGGTTACACTTCTTTATTATGTGTATAGATTAGTAATATATTTATGTTTCAAGTCATCAAAATGATAATAAAATTAAATTGTAACTAAGCATAAATGGAAGTCGGTTAAAAATTTAAATGCATAGGCTCTTTGATATGTATAATGTACCTACCTCATTGATGTATTAAAAACCCATACATCAATGACCTACCTACATACTTATTTGATAATCGAATATTGTCTGTTATAACCGGTTTTATAGAGGATGGATTTGGCGCATTTGCAGCTCTGTCTACTATCGAAAATTGTCTTTGACGGGAAGCGCAGAGATTAACTCATTGCAAAATCTGGTGATAGGGCACAAATCCTCTTTATACGTATAGTATGTGTGACATAACAGAACAAAGATAGGAGGGTGACATAACATTCGTTTCGGTGGTTCATATCACAGTTTATAATTTATAATATCATTGGCATAACCATTTTACTAATCCGAAATAGATATTATTATCTATATTAGGAATATGTTTCAATTTCTTATGCGGTATGGTGTACTGACAAAATGCAAGGATATCATTCATTTAGAATCTCGAGTCAGTATCGCCTGTCGATATTTGTGATAAACTTTATTTTATGGAGATGGCTGATCAATTGAAAACGTCCGTCTAAATTCTTAAAAGTATTATTCATCTTGCGATTAATATGTATAAACAAAAGAAATGTGTTTCGAATAGTAACAGAATTTGCTGTGTACTTACCAAACCTTCACTTAAATGACAGTTTTCGGCGTTTGTTCCTTGAACGATATCCGAGTTTAGCCCCATTTCTAAAGATCTAAGCCATTTTAAGACTTAACTAAATGAATTCGGTCTACACAAAAAAAAAAAATCACGTTAAAAAATTTAAACTAGAGTTTTGTATGATACGAAGAATCATTCAATGTATCTATTGCACAGTTGCATAAGTTCTTTCACTTCCAGTGAAAGGTGCACCGACTTATTCTCTGGCATTAACAGAAGATTATTGCACATTTCAGCTCGAATTACTCAATAAAGTCTATAACCTCATTGGAGCATTCTTTTGTACGTACTCCGGATATAATCGGCAGATTGCTGAAGATAGACGGGATTTAAAACCAAGTAATTTCTTGTAGTTGGCAAGATTGTCGACTTTCTAAATGACACAACACCGTACCGAAATAGTATTGTTTCAATTGTCATATATTTACATGTCTACGAATTCACAGCTTAGACTACTATTCAACAGTACCTATGTGCTATTTAAGATTAAATAATAACTGTGTACGTATAGTTGAATAAAACATGTGGAAGCAGTTAAATATTTAAACAACCTATGCAAACAAGGTTTCAATCCAAAACATGTTGTAAATGGTAGGAATTACAACAAATTTATAATTTACTTATAACACGCTAAACATACTAATGCGGGTATATTGTCAACAATACACAACTATAAGCCATAAACTGTATCTTCTTACACACAAGTAGAATAATTTGAACTTCTGTACTAATATGTGAATCACACCACGCCGTGAGTAGACTGTAGATGCTACCGTGTTAATGCCCCATAACAACCATGAACTTACGTTATTCTTATGTAGGAGAGATCGCTCGACTCCAAGATATTCGGAAATATTAAATATTTCAAAGCATTATTCAGCGTCTAAATATTCTCTCACTCGTTAAAATTTTTATCTTATTTAGACTGTATTGGACTTATAATCAAGTTCTGTCTATAAAAGCTGGAACTTTTGTGAACGCTAAATGAATGATGCTAATATTTTTTACAGGTAGAGATTGGCATTATCTGAGCTCTTGATTTTCATTTTATCTCGCTCCGATAAGATAAATCAGATCGGTATGGCCAATTCGTTATTGACGTTCATGGCGCCGCTATTTTCTAAAAGTTCATTACATTATAGCGAAAACAACTGTTTGAAAAATACGTTGAGTACGTTATCGATGCGTAACAGAAACAAAATACTTAGCAATGAGCGGTCGTCGGGTTTATCTTGACTAGATAAAAGTAGTGCGGTGTCGCAAGAGGCAGCGCATTGTAGAGTACGTTACGTGGTGCCGCCGCCCTACTTACTGAGGACTCTGTGGTAAGTGTTTGTGCCTCGCCCGGCCGGGAACGTGACTCGCCGCGTCGTGTTGGGACTCGACACACGGAGTCTTAGTCCCCTGCCACGTGCGGACGTAACTTCTTCGGTGCCTCATAAACATTCTGTGTCGATTAATTCAATTCAAAGTTTTTATTTCATAATGGTACATTTAGTTTGTTCTATTACTAATTATATGCAAATTAATGCAATTAATGTTATACATTGTGTTACATTAAATGTACATAATTGTAAAAACGTTTTGTTTTAACAGATGTTTTTGAATTCATAATTGCATTAATTTATGCGTCCGGTCACATGGTGTTTCGGTAATAACATAAAGAACAACATACAAGATAATATAAACATTCGGCTGATTTAATATTTCATGATTTATTTGATAAACAATTTGTTTAATTAATTATTAAATACCAATTGTATCGATGTACACACACGGCAAAAGTGACGATTTAGCTGGTCATAAACCGAAATCCTGATGTTCTTTACGAGAGTACGTGTCAACGTTCTTTAGTGTTTGGCCAACTAAAAAACCGTAGACGTTACGAACTAGATATTATTTTACTGGAGTGCGCCAAACTTACCGAATGACTATCGGTCGCGTACGCATCACAGTCAAGCACGCGCAGTAGACCTGCACTAATTATAGTTAGCGTTGCTATGACTTATTGATTTTTTCTTTAGAAGTAATTTTCTAATTTTCCACTTAATGACTTTAGATTTGTAGTTATTTAAAGAAATTCTATCAAATTTACTAAAAAAGAGTGGTTCCAAAGACAATAACAAAAAAGTACCTCAGAGTATTTAACTTTTACAATAACTTCATTCAAATCTTTTAGAAAGCCCTCACAAAAATTTTGCTATCACTTTTTATCAACTTAGAAGTCATTGTTGTTTTTATTTATAAATACCATAAAATATAATGATAGAGTTTCTTTAAATAATTACACTAAATAACGTTGGCACGTAATCTCGTTTTGTATTGAAGAACCTCAGTACTTTCGATTTTTGACCAGCTAAATCGTCACTTTTTTGAGAATGTTTATTATTTGTAAAGTTACGTATATAATACGTGCGCAATTTTAAAGAATTATACAATTTTTCAGTAGGTAAGTACCATATTAATTAATCACACCTTTACAAATCATCGTCTAAATATTTCGTAATGATACGCGTTTGTTCTGCGATGTATTGATTAGCACAACGTATCGAAATATGCAGGAATTTAGCGTGTTACGTAAACATTACCTGTAGTTATATAATTTTTAAGAATTCTAACACAACGTTAGGTACCGTCACGAATCACATTACACCAAATCGACCTCCGACGCGTCGTCAGTACCGTAATTTTTCAGAATTTCCTAAAGGAAGTCCAACTTATAAGTCAAATGTGCCTATTTATATTGTGTAGGACCATAAAGGAAACCAAATTGGTCACCTATTCAATTCAAATCAGAAATAATATTTCTACTTCCCGAGACATAAATTAGCAAATCGTTTGCTACTGCTAGTATGATTTCGCTGGACTTACAATTAACTAATTGTCGTATCATTTTAAATCAAACTGGACGAAGAGTGCGATCCGTTGGCAACTGGTTTATTGAAATTCAGTCCGGTTGCCACGCATCGAAATGAATCTTAATTCGCCATCGTCGCCTTGATGAATACATGAGCGTCTCAATATTCCGTTTATGATTTTATGTATGCGATGATTAAACTTTGTCGTAAAACATTTTGATTGCACCTACTTGTGGTAATAGACGTAGAGTGGCGATCGGCGGTTGGGTCTGCGGCCGGCGTACTAGTATTCTGTCCACGTACTTGGTCCGACACATGTTGCATCTCAAAGACGCTGTATCTTGCTTTACTTCTTGGCACCGCACATGTCGTTGGAGGTCTCCCTGCTGACGTCATACTGTAGCCGGGTCAATACATAGTTCCAGTGTCATATTATTTCCATTTGTGGACAATATGGCATTGGTACGAATTTCGTACTATGTAACTGAGAAAGAGCTGAGAAAGAGTCAATTCTCATAGTTATCGTTGAATAAGTACTTATGAATATCAGAATCTTTCGCACGTTCACTATAATTATAGGGACTGATTTTCTTTAAACATTGTTGTGCACGTTTTCTATTTTGAAAAGTTTTAGAGTGCAAACAGCTTGGATTATTCTCATTTTCGTTCAATATTGTGAAAAGTTCTCAGAACTTGGGGCTTGGATGATTAAAATGTCGAAGGTCATTGTCGTCAGGTCCACAAGGTTCTCTGTGGCTCCGTAGTTACTAATTACCTCCCTGATTGGCACGCTGCGCTGCGCCCTTACCTACAGAAAACGTGCGTTATGAAACTTTCAATGCATTTTTGTTTAAATTAAAACGCCAATCTACATTGTCGTTTTAGGTCTACATTCCTTTGGTTTTGCTATCAAAGAACCTTAACATGCAGATGCAAGTATACTTGACATAAATATTTTTCGTGGTGCACATGATTGATATGATGATTTCTAATGATTCTTCCGCGCTGCGGAGCCTGGGTCAGTTGCATGGGCAATAGACATCGGCCGCAGTAGTACTGTCGTTGTATTATGGGAACTATCTAACTATCTGCAGTCACTTTTGCATGGGCGCTCCATCTGTGTTGATAATATTAATATGTAGACGGCGCACCGTCAAATTAGTTACAAACGCAATTACTATATTAGGTGTATTTTTTTTTATACGAGACGAGACGAACATAACCTTCGCCTGATGGTAAGCGATACGAGCACCCATAAACAGTAGCAACACCATCCAGTACCTTACGTTACAAAGTATTGTGTGGCATTTCATTGCGCTCGTCATCCTGAGACATAAGATGCTAAGTCTCATTATGTCCAGTTACACTGGCTACAATGTACTTCAAACCGAAACGCAAAAGTGCATGCACACTGCTGCTTGGCGGTTGAAATAGACATTGCGGTGGTACCCACCCAGACGGACTCTTACATATGAGAGACCTACCCACCAGTAAATAAATTGACACGTCCGATGATTTGCTTCTTGTTTATTCTTGGCACAGAGTCCTAGTATTCATTATAATCGCATTGAGTTGCCCTTTGAGGATCCGGTATTTCGTTTCCATAGCTTAAGACAGTATGATCAACCCATTCATGATGTAGATGAATTGGACAGAGCATAGAGAGCCTCGTAGAATTTCGTATAGCGCATCACTTTTTGAGTTAGATTGTTGTGAATCGAATAGGAACACTGGATATCAATGTGCACACTTGAAAATAGGGCTGTAAATATATATATATCTCCGACCGCACTTTATCTCTGCGGTCAAGCCTTCACTGAGACTGACCGCGGCGCGTGCGCGGCGCTTTGAGCTTAGCTCCCGCCTGGATATAGAGCCAAATTAAACTGTAATTGAGTTGTGTTATGTACCAGTATGCTGTGTCTCCTGACTTAGTTTTCGTCAGGTACATTAAATACGTGAATAGTTTCCTTATTGTGAATCACCTCAATTCTTTGACAACTTACCGATGTAGCCACTAATAGTTTTCAACTTTCGAATTCAACTAGTCGCTGAGGTCTTTATTAGGCATTTTACTTGTAATAGGTGTGTGTTTTCCTCATCATGACGAGTGGTGTGTAACGATATCTATTGATGAGTCACTCGTTAGGTCACTATGCGGGTGAGATTTTACGCCTCATGTATGGTAATGTGTACTTATCGATTTCCAATTCGAACACCGACGTGTTTCGAATTACGACGTATGTTTCATTTCACGGTAAAATAAAAATCCTTTCCAGCAGCATATTCCTCACGTACGACCTTGCTCCGTTTCCTCTAGTTTGACCTTTCCTTGATCACCTCTCTCTTAAATGAGAAGACCTACGAGAGGTTTTCACTTTTCCTTTTACTTAATTGCAAGAAATCATTTTTCATTTACATATTTATGAAGAGAAAACTTCTTTATCAACGTACGGGAGAAATCTATGTAAAAAAACGTTACATTTTTTGTCACTTTGGACCTTCACGGCGCCGTTTTCTAGGGTCATTACAATGCTCTTTGGGTCATTATTTCGAAGAGAATCTTGACGTCGCGATGTAGTAATTAGGTGAATCTGAACAGAGCCATCTTTGAATCTGGTGAACCCTGTCAGTTGTAACTTGTAGAGGATGCCCGTTCTCAGCAGTGGGCAGTATATAATGTAGCGCTGGTATGGTATGGTACAGAGTCATCTATTGTCGACAAGCATAAACAGTTTAAATATTATGGTTTGAAACAATAATTGTTGAAATTTATTTAAATAAATAGTTAAGGTGAAAGGATATTTTTTATTGTTATGAAAAATCATCACGTGATTGTGATTTTTGTATTATTTTTATGTTAACCTCACTTTTTATTGTAAGTATTAGTAAATGTATATGAAATTAACCATCATTTAAAAATATGACTCAGTTTAGCAGACGATAATATTTAAATAACTAATAATAATAATAATTTGTCCGTATGGTAATGGAATACAATAATTATTATAAGAGCAGTGAGAAAAATGAATTGATTGAAAAAGTTTCACTTCATAGGTACGTGTGTATCTACGTTAATACACACACACACACACACACACACTTTTTATTAGTATTGATGTATAAGGAGCATAGTTAGATAGTAGATATAGTAAACATTATGCCCGGGCACATACCAACATTATGCACTGATTGTTGTAAGTGCCGTTTTCTGTCGCCCACGCGCTTTCTCGTCACCGCGCATAGAATGGGCTACTTCTCCATCGCACTCCTGTGGCTTCCCTACTCGGCTCATTCACGTCACTTGCGTGAATGGGATCCATTAAGGGCTGCTTAGCTAAGCGAGCGTCGCGTCGCCACAATGAGCCGGACACGCGAGCGTTGCTTTGTGACTGTATAATGAAATTCTATATAATGCGCGGGCAAATAACACTTTTCCTCAACAATTTAGGTAACATTAGGTTTTGCTCGCGGCTTCGGCCGCGTGAAAAGCTTTTTTCGCTTCAAAAGTCCCTAAAACACAGTACAACGCCAGCGACATCCACTTAAGGAATCAGATTAAAAATATCATTATTTCCCACGGGAGTAAATTACCAGGATAAAAAGCCTATGTGTTAATCCAGGACATGATCTACCCGTATGCCATATTTCATCCAAATCCGTTTAGCTGTTTTTCCGTTTACTTCCAACAAACATCCAAACGTTTTCACAAACTTTTCAATTATTATGTTAGTAGTAAGAAGTAAGATTATATTAGTAAGATCTATATCTATTGGCTCTATATTACAATGTTTTATCGCTCAAGGATATTAGATGCTTAGACTAAGAAGATTAATAAAGACTGGCAGAAGATACCCCTACATAATAGAGTACTTATACTTTGATAGAGAATGTTATTAAAAAGTAAACAAAATTAACAGGTCACAAATCCTATACAAGATTGATTTTTGTGTTTTTTTTACGTTATTTTGAGATGATGTTATTTGTTTTGTCTGTTTCAATAGATTATTTGCAGACTTTGTCGCCGAATGGAAATTTCGGTAGGACGAAAAACCTCTTTATAGAGAATAGCTAAACCTATCCTCTTTCTATCCTTAGCTCAACCCGCAGCGCCCTACGTTATTATAACTCAGGATTGTGAACCTAGGAACCTCCATGCGTAACTTGAATTCTGTTTTTCTTCGGCGTTCCTTCGACTGATTCATAGGTCCGTATTTTTATCATATAAGTATTTTCTTCATTAGAAGGACGACCATTATAGGTGCAAGTAACATTTTAAGTAAGGACCATACACGGAGTCCAAAAAATAACACAGTAAAAACTAAAGTTTAATTTTCAACTTCATATATCGACGGCTCCGAAGAACAAAGTCGTATATGCAAAATGAAGCTTTTCAGTAGAGCGCTTTGAAAGACTAAGTTAATTGTGAAAATCACAAGTTATAGTGAACAAAACATTATATTCTATAGGGTTCAGTAACAACTTTGAACTTAATGTGTGATAATAGCACTAATTCGCACATGAATACAAACTAACAACTTTCAAAGCGCTCTACTGAAAAGCTAACATTTTGCATATACGACTTTGTTCTTCGGAGCCGTCGATATTATCTTCACCCATCATTTATGCTCATACTAAGTGACACTGTTAATTATAATGCGGTACCATATAGTCCATCAAATTATTGGTTTAGCATTCATGCATTGAAAGAATGCGTCGAGTGATCATAAACAAGTTTTCATTCATCATAGCGGCTTATATTTCAAGCCTATCATGAAGAATCAACACACTTGAATCTCTTTGTAAGGTGCAGTGCGTTTTGAACGGCCACAAAGAGGTAGATGTAGTTTGATTGGCTTGGTAAGGGGGCAGGGGAGTCAGGGGGCGTAGGTGGCGCTATCTGCCGGCTCAGCGGAAGAGGTGCCGTATCCTGCGGAAGATAACCGGCCAGTCTCATCTGTGACATCGCGCCGATTCAATCAGCGGCCGCGTTGATTGCTTTTGTAATACTCGTTTTATGTTGGCGTTTGGCAGACACGACGGAACCGATAGATTAAATAATTCAATAGATTACATTCGTGATTAAGATGAGCATCACAAACAATTTATTTTCCTAATATGAAAATTCTCCTAGGAGTATTTTTTTAAATCGAAAGTTCGGTTCATCAGTAACAAAATTAAATAATCACAAGGAACACCATTTTATGTTTGTGAAATTGTTGACCTGGAGCAAGATTTCGTTTTTTTGTTTTTATGATTCATGACGCGTTGATAATTAATATAATACTTTCGAAACTCTCCAGCTTCAGAGGTGAATCAAGACAACATAATTATAATTAATGAAAAATAAATAAAAATCAAACATAAATATCTATTACGCAATACTTCTATAAATTTCGGATTAGTAACTAAATAGTAAAACTGTTCAATTGTGTAAATTTTAACATAAGCTTATTTGGGTCTTAAACTTTTTTTGTCTAGGTATATGACTAACATTAGTTACTTATCATAATATTATTTACATTGTTTATCAACGACATGTGTAACATATAAGAGTTTTAAGTGCAAAACACGTCGTTTACGTTATTTTTAATAAAAAATAACTCTGTTGTGAAGGTGTGTATTATTGTTTATATAACACAAACTACTGAGTAGAATATAAAAGAAGCTAATATATAAATAAATCAAATTATACAGATATGCTATGCACGTAGGATGCTGTAAAAACATATTTACAATACAGTATGTGCAAAAAGCATGTGTATGCAATAAAACCATGCGTTAACGACATTTTTTTACATTGACTGTACGTAATTGCGTGTGCGCATTCCGCGCTGCACATTGTAAATAATGTATGCGGCATAGTTCGCGCTCTATTTACGTTATCACGGCAGTAAATTAAAATTATACTATATGTTTACGACACAAGCGAGATTGCCAATAGATAGCCTGCGTTGTCCTGCTACACGAATATTCGTTACTGGCGAGTGCACCATCCGCGGAAATCAGTTATACGCTGAAAAACCACTTGACATGAATAATGATAAGTTGCACTTTGTACGTACACACACTGTTGAGCTTACGTGTCCCCTGATATCATAGGAAGGCCTAAAGGGGTAAATTGTGGCTAGTGTATATTATACGTACAATACAGCCGTTGTATTGTGCGTGGCTTTTTGGAGTAGGTAGTAGCCAGTTATTAGGTATTCAAATCACTATTAGTGTTTCGGACTCCTCTGCTAGACCTAGATTTGACAGACAATTCCGTTTTAAGTCTAGATTTAGTTATGCGAATATACAATTTTTATGTACTAACAAGTATGATATTCCGCCGACTACGAGTTCAATAACATTAGCCGCTATTTGACTTCGCCATAACGGCCGACGAATCACGTGAGGTTAGGTAACGCAAAATAGACATAAGTATAGGTTCCATTGATTTGTTCGTATAATGTGAAATGATCCAGTGCAAATGACCATTGAATTGTAAGTACATTGTGCATGTATAGTCGGCCAGATAAGTAGCTGAACAAATTCATAATTCTAAATCGCCTATACCTACGCGTTAAGTATAATAGAATTTTAATTTTTCTTTGTGTCAAGTAAAGTTAAATCCATTTTTTTGTTTAGAACCTTCGATGAATTATATGAAATAGCTTTTGCCCGCGGCTCCGCCCGCGTTAAAAAGTTCTTCCGGGATAAAAGTCCCGCTTTATGTTTTCCCGGGACAAATAGTAGCCTATGTGTTAATCCAGGACATGATGTACCCGTGTACCAAATTTCATCGAAATCCGTTCAGTAGTTTTTGCGTGAAAGAGTAACAAACATCCATACATCCAAACATCCATACATTCTTACAAACTTTCGCCTTTATAATATTAATAGGATTGTACAGGTCGATTTGAAGTATTCCATTTTTTTCAGCTACTTATGTGGCTGACTGTACTAGAGTGTTATGTACGACTCTGAACACTGTACATAATGTTTGTGTGAACAGTATTCGCTTGATTGTTATGCGGTTCAGCCACTGAGACATGTTGCCGGCCGACGCGACGTTAGCTGGCGACCGAACGAATCATGGCTTCTAGTGCACGAATGATTCGGAGGTCGATGTACGCAGTACGACCCCTCCCGACAAGCCGATACTCTCCGTTTCTCCATGCCTCTGTATAATAACTAATTCATTCATTATTTACAAAGAGACAATAGATTTTTTATGAAATGTCTCGTTGTACTGTCGAAACAACCGCATTATAGGTGAACAAAAATTCCTGAGCTATGTAAGCAGTTGTGCGCTGAACAACTTTTTGTATCATATTCACACATATGTTTTGTACCTGTTTGTAATGGTTTCCGTATGTGCGCGAGAGACAGTATACTTACATATCGATAGCATACAATCGATTGGTGTACGGATGGTTCGCTTACGATCCAAATGCGTTTTGCTCATTCATTGTGTACTATCAAACTGTTATCATCCACTCTATTTATAGAGTCATATTTACAATTTATTATGACAATTTATATATAAAAGAATATAATAAAACACCTGTTATGATTTACACCACATTATATCATTGTATGATCATTATAGAAATTGTATCACTTACGTTGCGCCAAATCTTGCTATTACTTTTGGCGTAGAGTTTTAAGTTTTTTATGTAGAGATAAGTTTACCTTTCTAATTCCACTTTGAGTCAGTATATAGGAAACTACTGTAATCCGTTTTGTGAATTACCATTTGTTTATTTTTGTACGGAATACACGTTGTTTTAATTTTTTTTAATAATATTTTAATATGGCTCCTGAACAACCTAATTTTTCAAAAATGTTTACGGTCTTCTGCGTTTTGTATGGTGTAGGGATTTTTTGTAATCGTGAATCTTTAAGTAGTCGAAAAGTTCGAGTATCTTAAAAATATTCCTTTCCTAGTCTACTAAAGCGCCTTAATTCAAAATTGGAGACTTGATTTTACTTAAAGCGTTTTGCTTATCCATAAAACTATGAGTGGGCGATGTGCCATGAGAAATGTGCTTCTGGACTTGCGGTGACTTTCAACACGATGACATTTGAGTGAAATGTCTGCATGTCACGCGATTTTGGCTGTTCTTTATCGGACCAATCAGAGCAGCCAAATCCGTGTTGACATGACATAATATGTCTTTTCACAGAAATGTTGGTGTAATGAAAACATTAGCATTCATCCAGTCCACCCACTCGTGACCATTCGGCCGTTAGTTCGAGATAATGCGTTTGTCAGATTATACATATTATTATAATCTAGACTGCCTCGGTGGCGTAGTGGTATTACAGTACGACTGCAAAGCTGAGGTCTCGGGTTCGATCCCCGGGTCGGGCAAAGTGATATTTAGTTTTTCTATTCAGTATCAGCCCGGAGTCTGGAATTTGTGCCCGATATGGCGATAGGCTCGCCCCCTATCACATCATGGGACGGAATGTCGGCGAAAAGTGGGTGCACTAGTTGCGCCTCTGCCTACCCCTTCGGGGATAACAGGCGTGAGTGTATATGTATATGTATAATCTAGGTTTTGCGTCATTGGTTCAAATGATAAGAACGTTACAATTACTTATAACTTAGGTTAGTGTCACCGCGATAATGATGTATGCCAAACGTTATTAACTTATTACACTTTCAACTGGGATTCTTTTACTAGAAGTAGAACGCAACTTTGTTAATTTATTTGTTTTTGTTACTTTATTATTTACACACTAGTATCTGTTCAGTGTCCAGTACTAGTGGTTATTATCATCATTAATTACAAGCTTTTGCCCGCGGCTCCGCCCGCATTAAAAAGTTTTTCCAGGATAAAAGTCCCGGTTTATATTTTTTTTTAACGCGGGCGGAGCCGCCGGCAAAATCTGGTTAAATATAGTTTTTCTGTGGTTTATTCCTCAGTAATTCTCAGTGTAAGTAAATTGAAAATTGGTAGCACGTGGAATCAGCCGGATCGCTTAAGTTAGTTTTGTTACGAAAGCACTAACAGAATTTTTAAATGTCCCATTAGCTTTAACCGACTGGTCGTTGTTCCACAGGCAAAATCATAATGGAGAATTCTTTAATATTTTGTTATTTTTAATTTTTCCGTAAATAAAATAATTCGTTCCTATTTGTGGAACACTTTTTATCCCCTGTGGTTAAACCACACAAGGACATATAAAATGTTTTTGTTTCTTTTGATATTATAATTAGCGTGTTTCCTGTTACATTTAGCGCTGAGTTAAATACCACCGCAACGTAATAATAAGTTAATTACGATAACTGACACATTTTATTTGCTAATTGCAAATTTATTTATCTAAAGAGGTAGGTACGTATGAATGACAATAATGTTGTCTAAACAACGGCCAGGTTGGATAAAAATCATGATGTTTTGTTACTGAAACATTTTTTGATTTTTTTATATATATTACTAGCTTTGCCCGCGGCTCCGCTCGCGTTAAAAAGTTTTGCCGGGATAAAAGTCCAGCTTTATTTTGATCTATCTCGCAAGGTTTAGCCAGCATTTGCAATGTAAGCGCATAAAAAAATTATTTATGACATCACATTAGAAACCTTTAAAATTATCCATGTTTTCTCTACTATATTATGCATGGATTATACATATAAATCTTCCTCTTGAATCACTCTATT
This sequence comes from Lapara coniferarum, assembly GCA_949316025.1. Taxonomy (NCBI): domain Eukaryota; kingdom Metazoa; phylum Arthropoda; class Insecta; order Lepidoptera; family Sphingidae; genus Lapara; species Lapara coniferarum. Next base: position 15,481,327 of record OX438926.1, on the reverse strand, counting down.
AAAAAAACCGCATCAAAATCCGTTCTGTAGTTTTAAAGATCTAAACATACATAGGGATAGACAGACGGGAAGCGACTTTTTTTATACTAAGTAGTGATGATAAGTATTAGGTATGTTTTTTTTTCGTAAATGATATATGTTTAGTGTTTACCCTATTAACCGACAACTCTAAGAGAACTGAATTTTACACGATTACAATTTTTATGATTGTCATGCGTTATTGATCGTTCGCAGGGTGAATACTGCGTCGCGCATCGTAAAGTACTGGGTACATGAGAAATTACATTTTTTATTTACTATTAAACATGTTTGTTACATAAAATACACCTAAAAAAATCTAAAGCCGCTTAATAATAAATTAGTTAGATATTTAAAAGGTTTGAAAAATAGTGAAAGGGTAACCGTTAATTAGGTACCAGATTATGATGTCACCGAAAATAAACGGCCATAACTCCGCGTGCGTAATAAAGATATAGCAAGATAACCCTACCACATTACTACTTTGCCTACAACAATATTCAAAATTTGATAAAGTGCCTCATTTTTTAATCAATTTTGATGCTTATTGCACAAAAATCAAGTTCGATTTAAATCATGATTAAAAAAAAACGCCTAATTTAAATTACCATTGCAACCGATCAACCATTGTTTTTTTTTTGTTTTTTTCGCGGGGACAAAACGCGTTTACGCTACCACCACTGGGGGTCTTGCGGCCTAATGTCGTCACTCGGGAGTATAGCATCATCCGAGCGAGCATTGGACCGAGTCCCTAACACTATGTACACCCTACACCGGCATACCAACCAAAACCCGCGGTGGCCTTCTTCGGCGCATGCGGAACGACCGGGCCCCGGAGTATCGTGTTGCACTAAGATAGGTGCTCGGAACCGTCCCTGCGCGATGTCTCATTGTGGCCCCTCTCTAAACGAGGGGGCTAAAATGCCCCCCAACTCTAAAAAACGCCTTTGGCGTCTACGACAGCGGGAGATCGACCACCTGCATTGTCTCCCACCTAGGAGTCACATAAATTGGAGTAAGCAGATCCCCACTGCTAGCCCCGCGACTTTCTCCAAGCCTCATTTAGTTGCCTCTTACGACAGGCAGGGGATGCCGCGGCGAAATTCTATAGAAACCCGCGGACCACAGGGCATACATAAATCAACCAACCCTGCTATTTACATTTTATTATTTAATTAACTTATTCATGAGCTTTCAATAACTTATTAGGATAAGAACAAACATATTACTGGTGGGTCTCTCATATGTAAGAGTCCGTCTGGGTGAGTACCATCGCAATGTCTATTTCTAACGCCAAGCATGCACTGTTGTGTTTCGGTTTGAAGGACATTGTAGCCAGTGAAACTACTGGACATATCGTGACTTAACATCTTTTGTTTCACGATGACGATCGCAGTGGAATGCCACACAGTACTTTGTAACTCAAGGTGCTGGATGGTGTTACTACTGTTTATGGGTGGTCGTATCGTTTACCATCAGGCGAACGGCATGCTCGTCTCGTTATTCAATGTAATTTAAAAAATGATACTATTTAGTTATTATAATAGTTACCTGAAGATTAAATTAGTAGATAGGTGATAGCGTTATTTATTTGATAATTATGGTCGTTTTTAAAATTTGTAGTAGTATGATGTTTCGAAGTTCTGTGGGTAGGCACTATACAATTCTGGGGTGGACACAGAACGACCCCCCCTCCCCCATATACACGCCTATGGTAATGATTGGCTGTAGTCACTTGGTAATTAATCAATACAATACCAGTTATCAAAGTAAATTGATTTCAAAACCGATTCGCAGAAGCGAGTGGGTAAACACATATTTAAATATTTACTTTTATTTTCTTATAAGTTACGTTATGTGTAAAACCCCATTATATTATTATGTAGGTATGTACATGACACGTATTTATTTGTGATATTACTACATCTATGAATCGAATATGGTTGATAAGACCGTCTCAAATATAATACCTAAGCTTCACAGTATGTAATTGTTAAAACTTGTAGAACTATTTTGACCAGGGTTTAATAAATAGGTGTTGTTATCTATCATCAAAATAATGTTGTTCGTGTACGGTGTATAGTATTCATTATACAGATTAAACGGTTAAAAGTAATCTTTCACAGAGCCGGAGAGATAATCGTTCGAAATCTCTTTGTCACATGAAACGCCGCTAGTAGGTATAGGTAAAAGCTCATGAATATTATTAATCATCGACTTACTATGTAGATATCGTTCCCGAATCGTGGTATCTGCAATAATAGAGCTTAATGGTCTATTTAAAAATGAATCTCGCCTTTATGTCTCAATGAAGTTCAAACAGTAGCATTTTTATCGAGCAGTCCTTCTACTGGTGTTAGAATATATGAATCCCAGAAGCGGTGTCTCGCATTGGCCCCGATCCAGGAATAGGCCATCCACAGTTCAAGTGTACGCCGCTTCCTGTCTATAATTTTACGCCCGAGATCCGACCGTTTGTCGGCGCCATCGTATCGTTGTCCAGTTCAAGTGCCGCACTGTTTTTATGAATGGATTGATATGTTATACATATTCGTGTGTTTTTATCCTCAAGCAATTAAAAGAATTTTTTAAATAGGTTAAACTCGTATTTTTATCACAAAAACTCAATACCATTGCTTACACGAGTTCTGTATCAATTGAGTTATGTTACATTGCCCATGATTAGGGCTGCCATTACTTAAATTGCCGACGCAACGGACGCGTCGCGTCGCGACGCTAAATTCCGGACATTTGGGCGAAATATGGGTTTTTCCCCGGACACCTCTGAAAAAATATTTTGCTGTGCCTTCTTGAATGCGGGTGTTATTATGAATGAATTTTTAACTAAGGTTTATTTCAATTTATCGCTTATGTATAAAAAAAACTGATTCCCCGGACAACAAGTGTCCAGGTTTCACCCGGACACTTTCTGAAACCCCTGCCGGACGGCCCCCGGACGCCCTTCAAACTAGGACAAATCCGGGGAAATCCGGACAGATGGTAGCCCTACCCATGATGCATTATTTTGTTCTTAATCTTGTAGATTATATTTGCGTATTTTTTCGGTGAGTGGCAGTCGTGAAGTGGTACAACTTACACTTATTATCGAGACGATATACTTTAACAACCAAAATATAAATGCCTACATTAAAACAAAATAGTATAACGCTTGTTGACCGAAATCGAAACCGGAACCCGTTCTTTCAGGAATCAGACCTATCGCTGTTATCATTGCGCTAATTATATTTACCCATAATTAATATTCATATTGTTAAACATGAGGCAGAAAACTTTATTATGCATAAATTATAGTTGCGACATCAATATGAAAAAATATTTTCGGAAAGTTAGTTAGTACATCTCCATGAAACATATTAGGCGATTCTTATTTTAAAACTTGTAGTATCAAATAGCTTATAAATAAAACGCAATTTCATGTAGGTAGATGTGAATATCAAAATGGCTGAATGAAACTCATGAAAAGGTTGATAGCTGAATGCGTCAGTGCGTGGGCGCCCCAGCCGCCCGCCGTCGGCGTCCACCCTGGGTTATGGCGGTGGGCGGACAGACAGTGGAGCCTGCTTACCCACGCACGTTACCATGGCAACCTGGCAGCTTTCAATAAAGATAAAATGCGAAAAACAATTTCGCATTAACGTATGACATGTTAGCTTTTAGCGTTGCTGTATCATTGAATTTTATCGAGGAAAAGTTTTGCGTTCATTTAGGTATGTATCATGATTTATCTGTACTAATATTATAAAGAGGAAAGATTGTTTTTTTTTGTTTCTTTATTTGATTGGAAAGGGTAAACTCAAAACTACTGGACCGAATTTAAAAATTATTTCACCCATTTAAAGCTACATTATCGGACGGAGCCGCGAGAAAAAGCTAGCCTTATTATATTTGATCATCTATTTAGATATATTTGTATTTATAGTTTTCGAATGCTTGGAAAGAAGCAACAATTTCGTTTTATTCTTAATTCTAAATGGACGTCACAAGTCCCATCATTTTTTTTTTTAAATGAAAATAGACAGCTATCACCTAAGAAAAATACTTATTACTCCATTCGACCGCGCCAAATGGAGACGGCCGCGTTCCGTATTAACCGATCCAGAGGACGAAATCACTCTGGCCATCCGCCGTAAGAACGAGTTCTTGAAACTCCAACACTCCACAAGACCGCAGTTCTGTCCTCGCTGTCGAGGACCTTGCCGCGTTCCCCGTCGCCCCCCCGACCCCCCTAGCAGTTCCGGCCCGCGTGCCGATGACAACACAATCTAATAGGATTAGGCCTAAAAACCAATCTTTCCCTAATCGTTGATGTCTCATCCTCTCTTAGTGGCCGTCCTGAGCCGAGGTTCGTAACCCGTTAGTGGGTTGCCCTCAGCATGGTCACTTAATTCAAAAGGTTGCGAGCGCCTTCTGCGTTCACCCTAAAGACCGGTGTGGCCAGAAAAGCCGACTCGCGTCAGGCTACTGTCAGTAGGGCCATTAACAAGAAAAAAAAACCTAAGAAAAATGTTTCTACCTACCTTTACCACTCATTTAGTAATTAATGATAACGTTTTGTAATTACGATAGTATATATTTTAACCAATACTTTGATTGTCGGTTGTAGGCAATGTAATACAGCAGCCCCATAGGATCCTCAACCGCAGGGCCTCACACGCCGAGATTATAATAATACTTAAGCCAGTTCTCGCTACTGTCCGCAGTATTTGCTATGTAAATGAATTCTCGGAAAGTCTCGCGAGACGCGCTTCATGATTCTTCCTTTTGCAAATATCGACATTTGGGAATCCCGATGGTAGATAGTGTTAGGTCGCGACGTCGACAAAACCCGCAATATGATATTTGTTTTGTTCTTACGTCTTTACATAAATTTCTATAAATTGTGGTTGTTTCGTGGTAATCGTTCACAATTGATACTTCTTTACTTTCTAGTTTTTATAAGTTACGTGATGCGTCGCGTCGGTTATATAAACCAAAAAATAAATAAATTCGATACATTGCTAAAAATAACATCTGCTGTGATGGACTAAAATAATAAAGCCATTAATACCAAAGTTCGTAGCAACTAAATATTTAATTATTCAATAAAATATTTTGCTTGTTATGTAACATAGTGCTGTTAATAACCATTCGAATACGAGTGTCAATGTGGCGATACGTAGTAGACTATATCCTCGCAAACATGTAAACACCTTTTATTTTTTTTGTAACCCGTATAATATAAAATAACCACGAACAAAAATCTGGTCCTACCTGTCGTTTATACACCGAAGCTGGTTTTTATCGTAAATTATAATTGTGGTTAGATCGATGGCCGACGTGAGTGCATGTACGTCAGATCTCGACGAGGATTTCAATTACCCATACGGCTATAGGAAAATCATAAAAGAGTTTTTCATAAATTTAATATGCCCTAAGTTCGACTTAATTTTGCTAAAATTCAATAATATAATTTATTAGTAGTTTTCAACTCTATACTTAATATAAAGTGGTTGTTGGTTGAACGCGCTAATCTCTGGAACTACTGAACGGATTTTGAAAATTCTTTCACTAATAGAAAGCTACTTCATCCCGGGAAAATATATTTATCCCGGAAAAACTTTTTCACGCGGGCGGAGCCGTGAGCATCACCTAGTACTTACTAATACGAAATTATTTTATGCTTTACTAGTATTGCTTTGGGCTCCGCCCGCGTGAAAAAGTTTTTCTGGGATAAAAACACTTTCCCGGGATAAAAAGTAGCGTATATATAGTACTTGGGAGTTATAGGTAATGTAGCTTTCTATTAGTGAAATAATTTTCAAAATCGGATAAGTAGTTCCTGAGATTAGCGCGTACAACCAAATAAACAAACAAAATCTACATCTTTATAATATTAGTACAGATTAGACTCACAATCTACAAATCTTAATTCTTTTTTGTTGCTTATGCCATCCAAATAAATAGATATCTATACTAATATTATAAAGCTGAAGAGTTTGTTTGTTTGTTTGTTTGAACGCGCTAATCTCAGGAACTACTGGTTCGAATTGAAAAATTCTTTTCGTGTTGAATAGACCATTTATCGAGGAAGGCTATAGGCTATATAACATCACGATGCAACTATTAGGAGCGAAGAAATAATGGAAAATGTGAAAAAAGCGGGGAAAATTATTCATCCTTGAGGGCTTCCATTGCGTGCGCTGCGAAAACGGTTCAAGATACTAAAAATATATGTATGAAAGAATTATTCCTCTTGAAATGATCTAAAAAAATGTCCGCAACAGTATGTGTCTATCTTTTAAGATTAACTTACTAGAACCGTTTTTATGGTAAGGAAATTTGGTCGAAATTAATGCATTATTTGTTAAGAGTTGTATCAACGTCATAGTCATAGAGTGATTCAACGGGAAGGTTTTTATGTACTTTTAGCCCGGAAAAACTTATTAACGCGGGCGAAGCCGTGGGCAAAAGCTAGTCTAGAATATTTATACATTAATTTAATACTGGCTTCGTGATTTATTAACATAGGTATCTATAGGTATCGAATTTTACCTTACGTAATCTCGAATCGATATTGTGTATAATTCTCAGAACTGTAATTAATATCGTAAGCGGCCAAAAACCGCGAGCGTTTATAAGACTTGAGTCGACTATTTGCGGTTTGACTAGACCTAATAATTTTCATACCTAACAAGTATTAGTACAATTATTTAAAACAACTTTGTATCAGCGCAAGCAAGTATGCTAGCAATCTTAATGTATAGTAATATATTAAGATTGCTAGTTAAATTCTTCAATGCACGCTTTGCCAGCAAACAGGTATAGCAAAGCTTTTACAGCGCAGGATTTACTATGCACAGGTACCCATAAACTTGTACAAGTAATTACGTGTGCCATAAAGTGAGATTCAAATACGACGTGTACAATTGACCGTGACCCTGCCTGCCTCAATCCCAGTCGCGGCTGGTTCATCCGACACGAACCTATTTACATAACAACGTAGTAGAATCCGGTGCTAATAGAGAACTCCACGCTCTATGCCGTTTTAACTCATATAGGTATTATTCAATTGAATGTGGAGGGCGTATTGGATTATCAGGAGGCCTAATAAATTTTATTCCTTTTTTATTTTGATGTTGTGTGTGTGCCTCAAACTGGAAGCTGTGATTTGGAATCGGTTTTGCGCTGATGGGGCTTCGTTTTCCTCTTTGTAAAACTGGTCTTTATGTTTGTTTTGACCTAAGGTATGTTAATTTTCGATCTGCCGTTTTGTGTTAGCGTTTTATTGTTGCCCTTTTAATGTTATTTTGTGAGGATATATCACTTTATCTATACATATGTTTGCAATATGTTGTAACTTTCATAAATTCGGTATTATAGTTACAATAATATATTTTGTTTGCAAAAGCATTAGTATGTGCCATATTAAACCAGTTCTACTAGTCTGCGGTCATGAATAAATAAACAAAAATTAATAAACTAGTACGATCAAACAATATTGTGCAATATGTGACACGATTCTTTCGTTACAAATTGTAGGTACCTAGCATAAAACTAAGTACTAAATTCCGCTCACTGTCGCTGTTTACTTCAAGCCCGGTCAAAGTGGCACGTTGCATGCATGCGCCTAGGAAGTCGGCTAGAGTGCTTCTAAGAATAACACCGCACCATATTATCGTACCTACGTTCAAACACAAGGTTATCGAAGCTATAAAATTGGGGATTGTATTGTGGAAACATCAAAAACAATGCAGAAACATGCGCAAGGTTAACACCTTTTATTTTCGCAGAGTATTAAAGATTTTATATATTAATGTTACCATTTATTCAATTTGAAGTACTTTTATTAGGCAAGATCGAATACTATTTACGTCATCATCATCATCAGCCACATGACGTCTACTGCTGAACATAGGCCTCCCCCAAAAATTTCCAGACGGAGATGTTAAAAGCGGTCTGCATCCAGTGTGTTCCTGCGACTTTTATCAAGTCGTCTCTCCACCTTGCAGGTGGACGGCCGACGTTGCGCTTGCCAGTACGTGGTCTCTACTCAAGAACTTTTTTCCGCATCTGCCGTCAGTTCTTCAACCTATGTGCCCTGCCTATTGCCACTTCAACTTGCTAATCCGCTGGGCTCAGATCAGTGACTTTCATTCTTCTACGGATCACCTCGGATTCGATCGCGTAAAGAAACACCTAGCATAGCCCTCTCCATAGCTCGCTGAGTGACCCTGAGCCGTCTTAGGCGGTCCATAGTCAGAGGCCACGTCAGTGCCGTACGTCATCACTGGTAACACACATTGATTGAAGGCTTTTGTCTTCAGGCACTGAGGTATTTTGAACGAGAAAACCTTGCTTAGTTTCCCGAATTCTACCCAACCGAGCTGGATTCGACAGTTGACCTCTTTTTCAAAGTTGGACTTGCCTAGTTGGACTACCTGACCTAAATAGACGTACTCATCTACAACTTCGAGATTTGAGCTTCAAACGGTAATCGGGGTAGGCACAGCAAGAACATTCGACATGATCTTGGTCTTGTCCATGTCCATCCTGAGGCTCACCAGTTGAGATCACTGAGCATTGTTGTCAGACTCTCCAACGATTCTGCCAATACAACGATGGCAATACGAAGGTGAGTGATGTATTCGCCATTGATGTTGATGCTGAGTCCTTTCCATTTCAAGAGCTTGTAGGCATCTTCCAATGCAGCAATGAACAGTTTCGGAGAGATAACATCTCCCTGTCTCACGTATCTGTGTAGTGGAATAGCCTTCGAGCTCTGTTCTTGTATTTGGACCGACATGGTGGCGTTGTTTTACATGCACCTCAACACTTAAATATACCGATAATCAATGTGACACCGCTGTAGAAACTGCAGCACGGCCGAGGTTTTGATCAAATTAAGGACTTTCTCATAGTCCACGAAGGCTAAGCAAAGTGGCAAGTTATACTCCTCAGTTTTTTGTATAACTTGCCGCAGCGTATGGATGTGGTCTATTGTACTATAACCTTTCCGGAATCTGGTTTGTTCGGGAGGCTAGAAGTCATCTAGCCTGCACTCGAGGCGATTCGTGATGAATCTTGAGAACAGCTTGTATACATGGATCAAGAGTGAGATGGCCCTGGTATACCCTGGAGCAGAACGAAGTTAAATAGCTTCTGGAGGACTGTAAGTACCGGCACAATGCCAGTCTTCAGAAGCTCTGCAGTAATTGCGTCCTCGCCTGGCGCCTTGTTATTTCTGAGCTATCCCAGAGCCATCCTAATTTCGCACAGACTGATGCCCGGGATGTCTTCGGTGTAGTGCCGGACCAACGTGACTCTCGGGTCTATAGCCAAGCTGGTGGCGGGTTTGGCAACTGAGGTATGAAGCTGTCCGTAGAATCTCTCGATCTCCCTCAATATCTCAGCCTTTGTCGACGCTACGTTGCCATCTTCTGTATTCAGCCTAGTCATATGTCTTTGCCCAATAGGTTAGGTCAGGTAAGGTCTTTGATCAGGTCCTTTACGAACACTTTGGAGCCTATGTTCCGCTCAATCGTCTCTTTGATCCTTACAGTGTTGTAAGTATGGACGTCGTGTCGCAAGGATTTCCATATTTGTTTGTTGAGCTGCCAATATACTTCAGCATCATAAGAAGACTGCAACGCCATAGATCGACTTTTGGCCATGAGATCGAGTGTATGAGTCGAGAGTTTCTGAGGTCTAGCTCTTTGGCGAGATCTAAAGAATTCGTCGCACCGTGGCGCCTGTCTAGCCAGTTTAAGAAGACAGGTCGCACTGGGGCTCTCCAGCTTGGTATACCACTCCTCCTCGGCTGCGCTGCGGATGGCGGCCAATCAGGCCGTGACCTCCCCCGGAGCCAGTCTCCGCCTGAGACGGGATGCCTGCTCATGTCAGAAGAATACTGACGAGAGGTATTTGGCATCCAAATCCCATGGCAGAACACCGGCTAAGACGCAGGCCGCTTCGTGAAAGACTCTGCGGTAGCCCCTCATGAGTCGCTGCGCCACTAAACGTTGCGGCTTGCGCAGTAGAGCGATGCATCGAGCATTCATGGACCAGGCCCAGACATCGATGCTATTTATAACATCTTGCCATATTATGTTAATATTTTTTGAAAGATTTTCATTTAAAAAACTAACTCGTGTGGTAAACATCTACAAATTGTCGAAGTAACACGAAAACGTCTAGTGGGCAAAATTATAATTTTATTAATCACATGGTGCATCGTTTATTGGACGGTTACTGCCATCATAATCTAGCATGTCATTAAAGGAAAGGCTGAAACAGTCACAAACTCACAACTTGGAAAATGAGTGCTGAATATTTGGCCTAAACGAAGAGAGCAGTCAGACAGCTGAAGGTGATAGGGAAGGCGAGCAACTAATGTAATCACATAGTGTGTTGTGATTTCTCTAATAATAATACCAGCCCTAAATTTTACAATGCTCACTGTGGGGTTTGGAACTCCTCTACAACTGAAAGGCTTAGACTTTAGGCCCTAGTCCACCATGCTGGCGTAGTGCGGGATGGCAGGCTTCACATACCCTTGAAATACTGATGGTGAATTTTCAGGTATGTAGATTTCCTCACGATGTTCTTCTTCTCCATTAAAGTGAACGATAATTAATTGATAAACAGTACACACGTGACTTTGTCAAGTCAGAGGTGTGTGCCTTGGGTTTTGAACTTGCAGACCTTCGTCACGGCAGACTGTTCATTCCCAACTTGGTTGTCGTGCACATTTTGGTTACTCTAAGTATATGCAGAAATAATTAATGAACAACCAATAATAAGCATGTGCACTTGTTATGGAGCTCTCGATATGTATTGTGAATTGTGATACGCCGACATCTCACTTGTCAGATAATGCAGTTCGTAGTCAACAACAACTCGCAACTCAAACTTCTCGGAACGTCTTCCTGTTTGTCTGTATCGTGCTGACGGACAAATTTTGAGCGACAGATGCCTAATTTTTTTTTCCTTCGCAGGAAACAACATTGTTACTCATAACACTGGTTAAACACATAATATTTCAATTGCGTGTCGAGTTGCTAACAATCGTTTCTTATCATTTAATCATCTGCATCCGGCGTTCATGCTGGGAAGTCCTATGAAATCTTACTTCTTGCATACACGTACGTGGCATAACGTAACGTTTTGACTTTATAAAATCAGTTTTTTAAATAGTTCTGTTGTTTTATGCAATTATCACCGACGTGTAGCCACTCTACTTCGATACCTCACTAACTTCCTTTCTTAAAAGATCTGAATAAGGAAATGAGCAAGCTCGTTGCCTGATGTTAGGCACAGCAACCCTTATGGAACATCATCACCAGAATTTTGAATTACAAGTCACATGTCAGTGCGTTCGCCGCAAGTCTAGATATTACTCTCTAATACAAAGTAGATATAGAAAGTAACAGTTCTTGCACACGGATATTCTAGAAAAGGTCAACAATCTTATAACTTATTTGCATACTAGGTATTATTAAAAGAGTTATTACGTGATTAGCGCTTATTTCATTACAAAAGAGTATGCGAAAACATGATAAGGACAATTCTTGAAAGTGATAACCGAAGAATGCTGCTAATGAATTACTCTATTATCTCTTTGTTGGTACTTCGGCACTTCATCAGCAATAACATGCATAAATACTTATTTCCCTATAAAGCTAGTAAGTGCTTTCTTTTATTTTAAATTAAATACATAATTCTGTGTGGCAATAAATGTTTCTTTCTTTTTGTTTTCCTATCTTACGTGATACTTATTTACATAATATATGTACTATAAGGGATGGAAAGCTTATAAAATATAGTAGTATGGATTATGGTGGTGAAAATAGAAAAAAGGTTTTATAGTTTTCTTTATGTACTTCTAAGGTGTAATGTACATTTTATGGTATTATCGTCGTAGCACTTGAGAATTTTCGTTTATTAAAATCCGAATGAATCCTAAAAGTCTTTATACGTACCAGTTTTAAAACACCTAATATTGTACTTAAACAAATGAAATATGAGGTACGAATTGTAATTTCTAAAGAATTAAATTGACATATCAGAAATAGAGTTGCCTTCCAAAACTGGTAGCGGCGCGGCGAGTCGGGCTTAAGTGGGATTGGGCGAGCCAAATCTGCCGCCTGGCAGTTGAGATGTGGGCAAGGGTTACCGACTACAAATTTAGTACCTAACTAAAAACAGAAATCGGTGACAGTCGACGCAGGAGCTGAAGTTTGCGAAGATTCAGAATCAAACTTCAACTCCAATTGGTCCATAAAGGTTCTTGATAGGTTGCTCATTTCTGGATCATAATGGCTTACAAAAGTGAAAGTGGAAGTTGTTCGCTAAGGATTTTATTGTAAATTATATTGACATTGATTCTCATGTTCCTTCGAGTTTTATCTACTTTTATCTTTGACACAAAACCAGCCCACTGATGAAAGTGATCAATTAATGGAATTTTGTCGGCTTTGCTCTATCTGTGTAACTTACACTTTGAAACTACAAAATATTCTCACTATTGATCATGAAATATCTGTGATCTGATGATTACGTTTGAGTCATTTTTCATTGATTACTGCCAAGCGAATTAATTAATAATAGGTATAGCGTTTATTTATTGCATCAGGAATGCTCTGTTAAAATTTTACATGACCCTACCTGTAGGTAGTTTACATAAATAAATGTTTTTTCTACTATTGAAATGTGTTTTAGAGGGATTTAGATGGTTATATTTGTATTTTGTAACAATAAATAATTCGTTAATATTGCGACCTTCTTTCCTGTTATGATGTAACTATAAGGTATTAATTACCCTAAGTACCTAATAGCCACCTACTATTTGACAGTTTCTGAGATGTATGACTTTATATTTAGACCGATTTATGTATGGAACAAAAAATCTCAAATACGAGACAACTTCTGAACTTTCTTGCTAACTATCGTTACCACGAAGGACAGAAGAAGAGATCGGTACACCTTTTTATAACCTAGCAATGATTACATTTAACAACAATGTTGAAATCTCAAATGCAACACGTTGAAATTTAAAAAAAAAATCTCTCGTTTGCACTTTCATTTTTATTCCGTTAATTACATATATTAGTATAGAAAGTTATAATAGCGCGATTTGACACAGCTATATGCTCAAACAACACGTCATTGCACCCATTGTTGATTTGTTGTGAATTGGACGAGAGTTATCGTTCATTGTTCATTGATACATTTATCATTGAACTGTTACTGTTGTACACATGACTGTATAATATGACGTAATTTTTTAAAGTACTCGTCCATTTTTTGCAATACGTTTACTTTAGAACAGTGTAAAAACTAAAATCAGCGTGGTTTGCGATAATTGTATGTTGCGAAACGCCCGTAAACTACAAGCTTGCAACTACGTGTTTCTACGTGGTAATAATAATCTTACTGCTTTATAACTTAGTTATCGGACTAGGCTTTAGATTTTTCAAATAGATTCTTCTTTAATAATCCATTAGATGCGTTAAAATATGAATGGTATTTTTGAGCATTTATAGTAGGTAGGTACATTGAATTTTGACTGTATGGGGTGCGTTCACGTCGTAAGCTCTGCCATCTGGTGTGCAATCTGAATCTTTCACCCTATCGATACTTGGCATTGCCGTAAAATATTCATATTATTCATAGATTTATTCAGTAGGATGTATACTTTGAATACAAGTTATTCCTTACTTAATTCTCCATTATTTATGCACCTGCCTTCTTGTATCTCTGCACCACCTTAGGTTGACTGGTAGAGAATGCCTATGGCATTAAGTCCGCCTTTACTCCGTCTATAAAGTGTAAATAAATTAATTAAAAGAATGAAAAATAACATTTAATTTGTCGTTAATGTATTACTGTATATCTGGATGCACCAAAAACAAAAATAAACGAATCAGATTGTCTAAAATTCTATTACGTTCCCAAGAATAATAGTTACATTCCACGGTTGTGTGAAAATCGAGAAAAATAATAAAACACAAGACTTCTGCTCGCGGCTCCGCCCGCGTGAGAAAGTTTTTTCGGGATAAAAATCTTTTCCCCCGATAAAAAGTAGCCTATAGCACTCAGAGTAATGTAGCTTCCTATCAGTCAAAGAATTTTCTAAATCGGTCCAGTAGTTTTTGAGTTTATCCATTACAAACAAAGAGACAAACAATCAAATCTTTCCTCTTTATAATATTAGTATAGGTCATTAGTATAGGTAAAAGGTCCAAAAATTTGAAAAACATAATTTATAAAAAATAAAGCAGTTTTGACGATAATATTCAATACAAACAAATCTATAATTAAGGAAACACAACCTTCTAATTTTGCTTCAATAACATGAAAGTGAAAGCATAATGAGACGTACCTGTGAAAATTGGCAGGGAGGCATCACAGTTGGTGGCGTGAAAATCACTAACCTGCGCTACGCCGATGATACTACTCTTCTTGCGGCAAATGAGTCAGAAATGACTGCATTTCTGGACCGAATGGAGCGGTTTAGCGCGGAGATGGGACTTTCCGTTAACAGATCCAAAACCAAGATCCTGGTGGTGGATAGATCTGGGAAGTTGGAACTCACTGGTGCATTGGACCTAGAAGAAGTGGATAACTTTGTCTACCTGGGTTCCAATATCAGCAACAATGGTTCGTGTGAGAAGGAAGTGCGCAGGCGAATTGGAATGGCTAAGAACGCCATGTCTCAGCTTGAAAGAATCTGGAGAGATCGCAACATCTCCGTCAAAACCAAGACCAAACTGGTACAGACCTTAGTCTTTTCGATCTTTTCGTATGGAGCTGAGACTTGGACATTGAAAGCAGCAGACCGCAAACGCATTGACGCTTTTGAGATGTGGTGTTGGAGAAAGATGCTCTGTATTCCTTGGACAGCATTTCGAACAAACATCTCCATATTGCGAGAACTCAAAATCTCCTCGCGGCTGTCATCAGAGTGTCTACGCAAAATATTAGAATATTTTGGTCACATTGCAAGAAATGACGGTGACAACCTAGTAAAACTCATCGTGACCAGCAAAGTAGAGGGGAGAAGACCTCGTGGACGCAGGCCAATACGTTGGTCTGACCAGATTAGCACCACTCTTGACTCTACAATTTACACCGGCCTCCGCACCGCATGTGACAGATATGAATGGAGAACGCTCGTCCGAAAGAAAGTGATGCAAAAGGGGGGGTCTCGACCCTCAGTACTGAGGAACACGACGCAAGAAGAAGAACATGAAAGTAACTTATAGCTCCTATCTAGAAAAAGCATGTTTTGGTCACGCTGAGTATTAATAATATTCGGCCGGAACCCATATTTTATCATTTTTGTCATATTAAAAGAATATATAAATAAATTATAGGTTTGAATAGTTTCTTTTTTGTTGACATGTGGCTCTTGTGTCGATTTTGTGCTGCCCCTATAGTTCGTGCACGTTCCTTATAAACAAAGTACATATAAGCTGACAATTATTATATATAAAATAATTATCAGCTATTATTATACATAATAATTATAATAATTATTTTTAAAATTAGTTGAATTATAATGTACCTACTAATATGTGAATGTCATCAAAATTTATTAATGGAACGTACATGCATAGTTTGATTCGCTCCGCCCTCAATGTGACAAGTGGTCCGTATGATCGTGTATGTTAATTAACATACTCGCATGTAGTTTATTTGGCCTAATCACATTTTAGAACGTGTTAATTTTGACCGTTTATACTTTATAATTATTACGACACGTGTCTTTACCCTGCGCAATTTTATGTTTATGTGTTTTAATTGTATGTAGGTATGCTTGACATAAAATTTGCTTTTTATGAAACGCGAGTTAATTTAAACGTTACAACTAATAGGCAATAATTAAAGTATGATTATTTGTATAGTTTATGATTAATAGAGAGAACTCTATATGGTTGTAAATAATTTCTTCATAACTATAAATGTGCTTGCCTTAGTTGGCCAATTAATCCAATCTTCGTAAACCAAAGTTGATTGTAAACTAGCTGAAGTGGAGCAAGGCTAATCAACAGCCGACTCCTGGGCGACCATCAAGCTTCAAACCTATGACTCATTTTCATGGATTAGGATTTCTGTTCTACAGCACTATTAACTTGCCAGATTCGATTATTGATACCTGGTTGCCACAACCATTTAGTCGCGCTGGACACAGACTACATGAAATACCTTTCCCCAGAACCCTGGAAATTGTCTATGGGTATGCCGAATGAGTTTAGTTACAAGAAGATTGTGCACGCGTTACTGTCAGTTGCCGCCCTTTGATAACCTCATTTTCTGCCACGGATCTAACTATACTGTTGAATGGTATGTACTATATATGTACCTATAGAGATTCGCTAGTAAACCATAATTTTGACTAAAATTCATATTTATGGAATGATACTACAAAATATATTTAGTACTAGTATTACTCGCGGCTCGGCCCGCAAGGAGAGCGAGCTCTAGAAAGGTCAAGAGAGTAATAATGTGCAGCAGTGTACCTCTGTTCAGAGCTTGCCATATCGCAATAATCTTTTTCGTGGCGCGAGTATGAATTGTAGGCAAAAACTTTCAAGGAGTTTTGTTCACACCACAATCACTGACACAGATTGCCGGCTCATCCACGCAGAACTCGTGAGGCGCCATGACAGCACCCCATTTAAAAGGCAAATACGGTCACGATGTGCTCACACGGATGTGTCGATAGCGGCCGCGACGCGACCTGGCGATGTGGCTTGTGCAACTTTCCGCTCTAATGCAGCGCTTTTGGAAATTATAATACTACTTCATAACCGACTAGTTAAAGCTAACATTATTGTTATAATGGTATTGTTACTTTTCCACTTCAAAGAAGGCGTGTTGAGTATGAAAAGAAATGTAGAGATGCAACCTACTGTGTATATTATACTCGAGTTTTTAATTCGACGGAGTAATTTGTTATTTGACAAAGTGTCGCCAGAGGTACAGGATTTTTAAGAATTATGAGGCAAATGTCGATATCACAATATCGATATTTACTCGTTTATTGTAAGTTAATAAGTATTTCATATAAATTAAACTGTGATACCCCCACCCTAGTAGAGCGCAATATCAATAATATCGCGCACTTACATTCTTGAAAATGAACTGATTCTACGGAATGAACGATTGGAATTTGTTGGTTTGAACCACAGAGATAAAAATGAAAGTTTTGGAGGTATTTATGTAATTCTGGACTGTTTTCATTTCATTCGTATTATCAGCTAGACAAAATAGCTGTGCACACTGCTCACTGGTAATTACTGAGACAGACTTTTGCACGACACGAGAGTGAATAATCTATAGTGTTTATCACTGTCGAAACTACAGTTTGAAAGACCAACACGAAGACATTTTTAAGCTCTTTCTAAGATAAAAAATAAAGTTCATTTTGTAATTTTTTATTAAGTTGCTGATGTTGTGATTGACATGTTTTGTTGTGTTGTTCCAGATTGAAACGTGTGTCGGGGTTGCGCGTGCGCAGCAGATGCGGCGCGGGCGCGTGCATGCCATGCGCTGCTAAACGCCGCGATGGTGGGCCTGGGCGTCGCGGAGGGGGGCGGTGGGGGCAGCGGCGGCCCCGCAGATGGTTACTACGGGGAGTACTATCCCCCAGAACAATACTACGTGCCCCCGGACATGTGTCCACACCCACAACAGCACCCGCAGCACGCGCACATGTGCACGGTGCTCTCTGAATACGGTTCGTATTTTGTTTGCACTTTTGGACTCTTATTTTGACTCGTCAAGCCCCGCGACGGACGCCGGCGTCCATACATATAGGATTTCCCCATACATCTATATATATAAGCGGGGCTTGACGGCTTAATACGTTTATATACACTGTATCATATAATAATAGAAAGCCATTGGTCTTTTCTGAACCATGTATAGCTTGGTAATCGTAAATTAACAAATAATGCAAAAATATACTATGTAGTAATAGGTGCTTGCGTGTCTCACGCTGCCTCGGACACCAAAAGGTGGACACGGTACGGTGTTTCGGGGGCTTCTGAGCCCCCGCAACAGGAAAAGGACCGCAATAGCGGTACGTGCAGGGGCGGTTGCGGACGACAACTTAGACGTGAGTCGGAGGAAGCCCGCAGCCGTCCCTAATGCGCCGAAGATGGCCTTTAAAAAAAAAAAAAAAAAAAAACAATGATACTTAAATAATTTTAATGACTAAGGCCGAGTTGTTTCATCCGTGGTCAGGTAAAATTGAGGCCCTTACTCCATTGCAAGTGAATTGACAACGCGCCGCAGGAGTTTGCCTGTTGTTAGTCAGTTTGTCCAGTGTAATAAGACCGTTAACTTTACCTGTCCCAGTGTCCACGGATAAAACAAAAACGGCTTAGACTATAGACATAAGTTTAGTTTATACTTTAAAACACGTATTTAGTACCTACGTTAATTTTTTTTTTTACATTTTATGTAAATAATAATAATATTACCAGCCCTGTATTATATACTGCCTACTGCTGAGCACGGGCCTCCTCTACTTACTACTGAGAGGGTTTTAGCCTTACTCTACCACGCTGGCCTAGTGCGGATTGGCAGACTTCACATACCCTCGAAATTTTTTTGGAGAATTCTCAGGCATGTAGGTTTCCTGACGATGTTTTCCTTCATCGTTAAAGCGAATAATATAATTGATAAACAATACACGTATAACTTCGAAAAGTCAGAGGTGTGTGCCTTGGGTTTGAACCTCCGGACGTTGTCTCGGCGGACCGTTCCATCCCCAACTAGGCTATCGTCCACTTACATTTTATGTAAAACATTTAATTTAGGGGGTGAGGGAAACTTTACTATTTCTGTTTCAATGTCTAAATATTAATATGATATTCAATTTCAGTTATAAGTAGGTAGGTATCCGTGGAATTTATTTTATCATATTACATTAATCATTATTTTAAGTAATTATAATCATTTGATCTAATCTGATTTCGCATAAAATAATTAAAATTTATCATTAATATAAAACCTGATTGGTAATCAGTAGATATTATTTTTCGATTTATATTGTTGCGAATTGCGAAAGATAGAAATGAATAGTCTATTTTTGTGCAAGTTATAAAAAACATACAAAAAATTTCAACAAATTCACACGGCATTAACAACTATTTTTGAACTTCAATTATTAAATATGGTGGATAAAACGTGTGAAAAAAGCGTAATACCCGGCATCTAAAGCGTGATACCCGGCATGTGAACAGAAAGTTCAAGCCTCTCGTGGGGTGCCTTGCACGATATTGCTCAAGAGCGTGCGGTTACATTGCGTTTCATTCTAGCTATACGACACGTTTCCGCTGCCAGCAGTCCATAGACATAACACCCACAGCAGATGAATGGCCATCCTACAAAAAGCGATTTCCACGAAAACCCGAAACATGTCCATTCACAGCCGTGGTTACGGAGCGGAACCGACACCGTCTGCCGAAATAAATGAAAACAACGCATCAATAACTCGACCAACATGTAGCCTTCCTCATTTAATTCATCCTACCATGGCATGTCCGTATATACTAGAATTTCTTGAAACATCATTTTCATTTATGAAATAGGAAAACACAATTTGATGTCCGTGACATGCCTTCTAAGAATTCGATTGGAATCATAGTGTAGTCTATTTTTTCAAACAAAATTAAATCACCAATTACATTTCCTTTCGCTACTAAGGTCAATATAAACCTTATATAGAGGCTTAGGGTCACTCGACGAGCAATGGAGCGAGCTATGTATAGCGTTTATAACTACGTGGTTTAATCAAAAATGAAGAACTTCGTAGCCTCTCCAAAATTGACATAATATCATGAGTCATGATTGGAACAGGCAGTAGTCGACGCATAGCTCGGTTAGCTAGCAAAATGCTGTTGACGTTACATTCTTAAGAGCCGACCTTCTGGATTACAGGAACTCAAAACCTTATTTCGGCTATAAAATATTTTCTTATTTTTTTTTATTTGAGACAATATAAAATAAATAAAATAAAATACTTTATTCAACACGTAGGCGAACATAATTGCACTTATGATAAGTCAAGATACATTTAATTAATTATTATTAAAGTCACTTAACGTGTTATGTCATGTCATGTACATACGTAGTTATGTCCGCCTTGCAAGCTTTAGAAACTACTCTCTAAAGAACTTTACATACTACTTACCTAAGTAGTATATAAAATAATGAGGTAAGTTCTCATACGTTACATACATTACGTTTTTACTTTTTATAAATTAGATCCCAATTTGTAATAGTCCGGGAAATAACTTTTAAATGTATGAAAATTATTGTAAGGTATTTACCCTGAAAGCGTTATCTGTTGTAGGTATTATAAAACTGTATAAGTAAATGAATAACATTTTATTATGTTTGTTTACTCGTATTTTATCTTGTTAATTGTAAACATTTGGTACGAAAACATCCGGTTTGATGAATGAATGAATTATACGCATAATCTTTAGGTTTAGTGACTTCCATCAATCACGTAATTAATATTGCGCGTTTAATCATAATTCATTATATCTTTGTAAGTATCTATAAATTTACCCCTTATCTAAATTAATGTAGGCAAATAGAAATACCCATAATCAATAAACAATGCTTGTATAATATTTACATAGCTACCTAATCATTGTATTTAATGTGTTTAGATTGACGATTTTAAGTTAAATTTGAATTACATACCGTCATCTTATGTCTCAGGATGTCGAGCGCAGTCGAATGCCACACAGTACTTTGTAACTCAAGGTGCTGAATGGTGTTGCTACTGTTTATGGGTGGTCGTATCGCTTACCATTAGGCGAACGGCATGCTCGTCTCGTCATTTAAAGCAATAAAAAAAATATAGCGTTAGGGAGTCGCTAGATGTTTGACATCTTTCTGTATGGCTTAACGCTGGTTTGTAAGACCGGTAACCGCAACATAACCGCCTAGTCATTCCTTGAGTCTTGGTGGTAGTGGTAATTGCATCTTTCCCGCGAAAGTAAGGTTCGTTCCCAAGCTAGTGCCTATGATCTTTCGTAGTTACGTGTCTTTTTCAGTTACGTGTTATCTATAACTTATAAGCTAACAACTCTTCGATACTTACTGAAAATATAAGTAGTAAAACATAAAAATATAAATAGGTACATAATATATAATCCAACTAAGTATTAGAAATTACGAAAAGAGTACATATATGTATACATATACGTATACACTCACGCCTGTTATCCCCGAAGGGGTAGGCGGAGGCGCAACTAGTGCAACCACTTTTCGCCGTTATTCCGTCCCATGATGTGATAGGGGGCGAGCCTATCGCCATATCGGGCACAAATTCCAGACTCCGAGCTAATACTGAATAGAAAAACTCAATATCACTTTGCCCGACCCGGGAATCGAACCCGAGACCTCAGCATTGCAGTCGTACCATAATACAACTACGCCACCGAGGCAGTCAAAAATATACGAAAAGAGTAAAGAGATTTTAAACACCTAATTTTTTATATTATTTTCTTCAAACAATCAATAGTAGGTAATCGAAAAGGAAAACTTTTATCAAATAGTATTACCATGCATTGGTAAGGAGAACTAACGTGAGGTAGATAGTTCGGATGAATGCAAAACCAAGCTAAAAAAAATAATTAATGAACAGGTTAACTACCACATTAATGGAATATAATATTATTAAAAATAATTAAACACTTTTATGGACAAATCGTTCACTGTTGAAGCTGTTCGACTGTGGAACGCCCTTCCAGTCACAGTGAGGCGGGCGAAAACATTGACGTCATTTAAAATCCTTGTTAAAGATCACTACCTGTCTCACTAATTTGACTCATTGATGTGTATTTTTCTTTTTCATCATTTATTGGTAATTTATTATATATGTATGTTTATTTATAAACTTATGTATATGTATGTATGTATTTATATATTTTTTTTGTGTATTTATTTCTATGTTATTGGTCATTCATTGTAATAGTTATATTTATTATTATTATTATTATTATTTATATTGAATAACCTAATCTATTCTATTATATATATTATCTATTCACTAGACTGCCCTCTCTATCTCCTTTTCTTATATCCATCCCATGGTTGTCTGGAAGATATTGCCTAGAGCGATAAGACCGCCATTTGTACTTGTACCTTTTGTGTTATTCTTTATTTAAATAGTGATATCTTGTGCAAAAAAGAGTGAATAAATTAAAAAAAAAATGTAAGTAAGAATAGACTGAACATTGTAACATTGTAATCAAAGACTTGCGGTATGAAATGTAATTAATAATTTAGTACCTAACATCTTGTCTTGCTTTTAGAGGCTACAATGAATAATGCATTATTTATATTATCTTGAACTTGGTATACGCTGATCCCTGCGTGTGGCTTCCGGCCAGACAATGATTATGCCAAGTATAATTAAGTGCCGGAAGTGTTCTCCTTAAAAAACTAGACAAGTTCAGTAACAGGAAAAAATAAGTTTTACAAGAGCACGCTAATTAAGTGACAAATTCTTTTGTTAGTAAATACCATTGTGAACCTCTTGCGCTTTGTGCGGCCTGCTAAATTGTCATAAAAATCCTTTGCCCTTATTAACCTCCATGCTTTCTTTAAAGGTCGAATTAGTATCCACGTAATTTTGTGTGTGAAGGTGCCAGGCGGTCATCTAGGCTGGTAGGTTAGTTAGGTGGGGGCCAGTATTGTCCTCACCGGTGAGGATCGCGACACGCTCCTCTCATTATCTATACATAATATAATAAAGCAGTAGAACCGGTGTATCTGTACAATTAAAGAAATGCGATAAAAAAGAAAGGGGTGACTAAGGAAGAGTAATGGACCACAAATCAGCTATTTTTGTAATTCTTTGTCTGTCTTTTTTCTGTTTGTTTGTTACTGCACATCTCCAAAGTTACTGAACGAATTTCGATGAAATTTGGCACAATGGTAGATCATGTCCTGGATTAAAACATAGGCTTTTGATCCCGGAAAAATATAAAGCGGGACTTTTACTTTACCGAAAAAAAAATGTCACGCGGGCAGAGCCGCGAGCAATAGCTAGTTTTTAATAGAAATGATTACATCTCTTTTTATATCGTCTCTTTCCTGCCAACCTGAGCTGGTTTCTTTGTTTATTTTTCATTGATTTTACTCCCAATAAAAATGTCAGTAGTTATATCTAGAAGTGACCTTTTGTAGTAATAATAATTATTATTTATTTAATATTGACTTATCATAAATGCAACTATGTTCGCCTACGTGACGAATAAAGTATATTATTTTTTTATTTACTTATGTACCAATTGTTCTTTTACCGGCTTTTTATAATTTTTTAATAAAAAAAGTTTTTTTTTTACTAAACAGCTTATGTTTGCTGCTGTGACCAGTCACCGGGCCCGTTGAAGAAAATCCTATTCGGGATAGAATAAATATCGGATATTAGAAAATTTTATCGTCATTTAAGTCTGCTTCAATGGCGTAGTTGTATTACGTTACGACTCGACTGCAATGCTGAGGTCTTGGGTTCGATCCCTGGGTCGGGCAAAGTGATGCATATTAAGTTTTTCTATTTAGTATCAGCCCGGAGTCTGGAATTTGTGCCCGATATTGTTAAAGTTCGCATGGACAAGCTGGATGCAGGGTGCTTTTAACAGGTCCGTCTAGTAATCTTTAGGAGAGTCCTATGTTCAGCAGTGGATTGTGGACTACATGGGGCTGATGATGGTGATGGCGATAGGCTCGCCCCTTATAGCATTTTTTTTGTCGATGGCTCGACAAAGTGGCTTCACTGTAGGTATCTGATGGTAAATGAAGCCCTAAAATAATGTCGACCGGCAAGAGATAAACATCCCTGGTCAGTCGGCACAGTTATGCCGGCCTGCACAATTGCTTCTTCACGCTCCGCTTGAAGGACCCTAAGTCGTAAGAAGGAAGGAACACGTACGCTGGCAAACTGTTCCACAGCTTAATGGTGTAGAAATATGAATTACTGGACCTTTTAGTTCGGGCCGGGATGGAACAGACCACTAAGATGTGGTTCCGCAAGCCAGCACGCGTGGCACATCATGGGACGGAAAAAAAAAATAATAAAATACTTTATTCATCACGTAG
Source organism: Lapara coniferarum (assembly GCA_949316025.1). Lineage (NCBI taxonomy): Eukaryota > Metazoa > Arthropoda > Insecta > Lepidoptera > Sphingidae > Lapara > Lapara coniferarum. Next base: position 15,457,177 of record OX438926.1, on the reverse strand, counting down.
GCGAACATAGTTGCACTTATGATAAGTCGAGACATATTTAATAATAATTATTAGTCACTTATATAACTACAGACATTTTTATTAGGAGTAAAATAAATGATGAAAAATAAAAAGTAAAAAGTAAGAAGCCAGCTCGGGCTGGCAAGAAAAGCAATATGAAACAAGAGATAATTAACAAAAAAAAATATATAATAATAGTAATAATAATGGGAGGAACGCGTCGCGATCCTCACCGGTGAGGACACTACAGGCCCTAGCCTAGCTAACCTACCAGCCTTTCACTAGCTACCTAAGCGATGACTACCCGAAGAAGAAAGGCAGAAAGAAACTCCGGGCTTACTTTTTTGTCATCATTTTTCCATCATTTGTCTTTATATATATATTTTTTAAAGTCTTTTGCATACATAGTTAGATTAGTTATATAAGCTAATGCACACACATCACCGTTAAAATTTTGATAAAATCCAATTGAAGTATATAAACAAGCACTAAACACCACCTAAGAATTCATAATAAAACGAGGGTACATAAATAAATAATTATAATTGAACGGTGTACAACGTGCATACGCCTACATTTACAAACATAATTTTTGTTGATTTATTGTATAATTTCTCACAATACGCACAATTTCGATAATTTAAAAGTTTAAAGGCAAGGGCAACACAATGATCGGTCGGTCGTCAATAAACAAAAAAATAATAATAATAATAATAAGTATGTCAAATATTGTCAACGCGAGGATAATTATGAGTTGTCACATAAAGATTTAATATTATAATGTCAATTCAATTCTATAATGTCAATATTGTAGATATACACATGGAATATTCAATGCAATTAATTTCTATTATATTAATGTGTTATGGTTGGCCACTGTGTGCAGGACCAGTTTTCCAAACTGTCTGATCATCAAGGTAATCTGATACATTATAATACCCCTTAGACATTAACTCGCGCTTAACGTAACACTTGAATTTGTGTCCGGGTAGATTGGCTATTTCGGAGGGAAGTTTATTATAAAATTTAATTCCATTTGCTAAATGTGATTTACTCGTTTTACAGAGCCTAAAATTTGGAACAACCAGTTTATTTTTATTTCTAGTGTTCAGACAGTGCAAGTCACTGTTTTTCTTTAAAATACTAAGGTTTTTGCGTACATACATGATATTCTGAAAAATGTATTCGGCCGGCAAAGTCAGTATATTGACCTCCTTAAACAGTTCTCTAAGAGAATCGCGAGAACGAAGGTTATAAATGGCACGAATTGCTCGCTTCTGTAAGATAAAAATGGTCTGCAGATCTGCAGCAGAACCCCACAGAAGAATGCAATACGACATAATACTGTGGAAGTAAGCAAAATATACCAATCTCGCCGTAGCCACGTCAGTTAAATTTCTAATTTTCCTAATAGCAAAGACGGCAGAACTCAATTTACTTGCAATTTTTTGAATATGGGGTCCCCATTGTAATTTATTATCGACTGAAACCCCGAGGAAGACCGTTGAGGGTACTAATTCTAGATTATTCCCGTCTAAATAAATATTTACTTCTTTTTTATTGTTGAGTAACGAGAATCGAACACATTTAGTTTTTGCCGCATTTAACAGTAAATTATTAGCAGAAAACCAGTCGGAAATCGATTTAAGTACTTTATTTGGCTCTGTAAGATTCTCTTCCCTTCTATTTACCTTAAATATTAACGAAGTGTCGTCAGCAAATAACACAACGTCAGCCATCTGGTTAACCATATAGGGAAGGTCATTTATATAGACTAAAAATAAAAAAGGACCCAAAATGGATCCTTGGGGAACCCCAATCCTAACTAAGGACCCTGCAGACAAGACGTTATCGATACATACTTGTTGTTTCCGATCTGATAAATATGAAGATATAAGATTTAGCGCGTTTCCCCTAATACCATAATAGCGAAGTTTTAAAATTAGGGTACTGTGATCTACGCAATCGAATGCCTTGGAAAGATCACAGAACACCCCTAGAGCATCCTGTGATCCCTCCCAGGCATCCAACACAGCTTTAACTAAAGCACATCCAGCGTCTAGTGTAGACCTGCCTTTTGTGAATCCAAATTGCCTATCATGTAATATTCTATTTTTATTAAAGAACACCAGCATTTGATTAAGCAATATTTTTTCAAATACTTTACTTAAAGCTGGTAAAATAGAAATAGGCCTATAATTTGAAGGAGTGTTTGAGCAACCTGCTTTAAAAATTGGTACTACTTTACTTATCTTCATAAGATCAGGAAATATGCCATCTCTAATGCAGGAATTAAATATATTAGCAAGGATTGGGGCGATGCTAACCATTACTGACTGCAACGCTTTAACAGACAAACCCCAAAGATCTTCAGTGCTTTTCATGTGTAGGCTCTTAAACACTTTTATGATATCATATTGTGTAACAAACTCAAATTTAAAATTAGGTATTGTCAAATCTAGATTGTGTTTTAAAAATGACTCAGCTGCTCCTGGTGAGGATGGCAGACATTTTGTCGTCTCAAACGGTATGGTAGTAAAAAAATGTTCGAAGTAATTAGCCGTAATATTATTATCTGAAACTAGTTCGTCATTAATGTTCAATACAATCTTGTCATTAGACTTAGTTTTGCCAGTTTCAGTATTAATAATTTTCCAAGTTGTTTTAATTTTGTTGTCTGAGTTCCTAATGTTACTACTAATATAAGCAGCCTTAGCATACTTACATACACTTTTGAAAATATTAGAGTTTGCTCTTACGTAATTAGTAAATTTGACATCGGGTGTAAAGGACCTTCTGTCATATAATTCGTAAAGAACATCTCTACTACGCCTTATACCTTTAGTTGCCCAAGCACTGAATGATATTTTATTTTTTATTTGTACTGATTTTACACCACATGTTTTATTAAATACATTTGTAATACTGATTAATAATGTTTCAAACATATTGTTTGGGTGGTCTGAGTCGCAAGTCAGCATGGGTAACACAGCGTTGAGTCTAGTGCTAAATTTCTGCAAATGATGTTGAGAGAGGGGTCTAAATTTAATAATTTTTGCACTTTTATTTTCTTCACAATTAAGTTTGACCATCTGACAAGTGTGGTCTGAGCGAACCCCGGCTAATAATTCTTTATAATTGAGTTTAAAATTTGTTATAACATTATCAATACAAGTAGCCGAAGTTAAAGTTAGTCTAGTAGGCTCGAGAAAATGACAGTTCAGATTAAAGGATTCAAGCAAAGTCAGAAATAAACTTTTATCTGTGGAATCAATCAGTAAATCTATATTAAAGTCTCCGCAGACTAAAATTTTTCTATTCATTCTAAGTTTGTTAAGAATATCCTCCATTTTAGAAATAAAAGCTAATATGTTTGATGAAGGAGGCCTATATACACACAATATTATATAATCCCCGGTCTCTGCACACGCGACCTCACACACTCTTTCAACAGAAAGTTTTGTTACATCTTGTCTATCCTTGTATGGGACACCATCCTTGATCAGGATCATGGTGCCCCCACCCTCTGCTGAAATCCTAATGAACGAGCTGGCGACTCTGTAACCATTAACACTAAATGCCATTCTATCTGGTTTTAACCATGTCTCCGTAAAACATAAAATATCAACATTATACCTCTCTATAAATAATTCTATGTCAAGAACTTTGCCAGAGAAACGATTTATATTTTGATGGGTTAATATTAAAAATAGGTCATCTTTCTCTTTTGTCATACTTAAATGTTTAAATTATTTGCTACAATATTATTAGTAGTACTACTAAAACATGTAGTAATCGAGGACTTTGTCATAGTACTTATGACTGTCTTAATATTATAGGCTAACAATGTAGCAATACAATGTCTACTATTCTTTGTCAGATACACTGTATCCCTAGTCAAATTATAAGAACATTTTTCAATAAAATTATTGACGTCAAAGAATATAAATTTATCACTATGATGATTTACTAAAAAGTGCATTTGTTTATTAAGTGTGTGTATGTGGTTATTTACTCCATCAGACACATTTGACAGATAAGGAAATGCACAAAGTATAATTTTTTTACAATTTAAGCTTGTCATGGAGGCTATACTACTTGTCACATCATTTTTAGTCAAATAAGAACTATTCCCTGCTAATATTGTGATACAGGACTCTGGACTATATTTTTTACTAACTACTTCTTTAATAATTTCCTTATATAACATACCTGGAAAGCAGTAACTCATAGCAGACTGCTCTAAACTATTGCTAAGCAATGACCCAAAGCCTTTTCCTATGTTGTCTGAGAATACTACAGTGGATGAGACATTATGTGGAGCCTTTGTTGTTAAGGGACAGCTCTCAACTGCCTGGGAGTACGCACGACGAAAAGTGGGTGCACTAGTTGCACTTCAACCCTACCCCTTCGATGATAAAGGGCGTGAGTAAAACTTTTCAGGCTCACATAGATGTTTAACTCCACGCAAACGATGTTTTCGGCACAGCTATTTTTATATCATCATCAGCCACGTAAAATCCACTGATGAACATAGGTCTCCCCAAAGATTTCTAGAGGGACCTGTGGAAAGCTTTTATATTATTATTAAAAAATATATAATAGGTACTAATTAGGATGAGAGTGATGAGACTTGAGAGATATGAGACATTTATTACGTACAAAATCCTTCGTCAATAGTAGGTATTGTTTATATGTTTATTTTTATTTTTGCAGGCGGAATGCCCGTAGTGACGTCGGGCACCATGATGCCACCTATGATGCCGCCGGTGCTGGACGAAGGCATGCGGCACTACCTGGTGCACCAGCACGCGCAGCCGCACCCGCACCACGCGCCACACCACCAGCCACCGCACCACCAGCCGACGCACCACCAACCGCCGCCACATCACCAGCCACCCCACCATTACGTAAGATTTAATTATCAATATTGAAAAGTTCTTTCTTAGGAAAGCTAACCCTCAATGTGTAAAGGTATCGTACCAGTTACCTAGGTAGACCTACCTATACCTACTAGGTACAAATAACTAACAGCCGATTTTAACACACACAATATTGTCAATAAAGTGCATATTGTTAATAATATTATGTGTGTGCGGCGCGTATTGCGGTATTTTTCAATAGTAAAAAATATAGACAATATTATATGGACAATATTATTGTGTGTGTGTGGGCAAGCTTACAGTCATTAAGCAGGGGTTAGCTTGCAAGACATCAGCATACCCACCGGGGAAACAGCAGCGGCTCTAGAAAAAAACGTTTTTTTATGTTAGTCTAATATTTTTATTTAAAAAAAATATAGAAACACACGAATTGAGAATCTCCTCCTTTTTTGGAAGTCGGTTAAAAATATTGTATTGCCATCGGTCCATGATAAGTATGCCAAAGAAGATGTCCGCTTTTTGTATGGGTGCTGGGCCTCAAAATCTAAACAGGCTCAAACTTTAGGGATATTAAAGGGGCAACATATTATGGATCTTAGATCCATTAAAAAAATATCTTTAGACCCCTCCATTCATAATCAACTTTTTTGAAAACATTCATATTATGTGCAGTTTTCAAGCCAAACAAAATTACACGTACCTATCTCAAAATCGGAGGTCTTTAAAATTAAACGATTTATTGCAAAAAACTAGTTTCCAGGAGTTCTATCTAAATAAACATAAACTATCTTTTTGTGACTACCTCGGTGGCGTAGTTGTATTACAGTACGACTGCAAAGCTTGAAGTCTCGGGTTCGATCCCCGGGTCGGGCAAAGTGATATTGAGTTTTTTAATTCAGTATCAGCCCGGAGTCTGGAATTTGTGCCCGATATGGCGATAGGCTCGCCCCCTATCACATCATGGGACGGAATAACGGCGAAAAGTGGGTGCACTAGTTGCACCTCTGCCTACCCCTTCGGGGATAACAGGCGTGTGTGTGTGTGTGTGTGTGTGTGTGTGTGTGTGTGTGTGTGTGTGTGTGTGTGTGTGTGTGTGTGTGTGTGTGTGTGTGTGTGTGTGTGTGTGTGTGTGTGTGTGTGTGTGTGTGTGTGTGCGCGTGTGCGTGTGCGTGTGCGTGTGCGTGTGCGTGTGCGTGTGTGTGTGTATCTTGTTTAGATTTTCAGGCCCATTATTAGACAAGTCCTTTCGATTTAATCCGACTTTTTGAAGTGGGTCAAAATCATGTTCTAAGTGTAAGTTACATACAGACATACACACTACGTCTGAAGCTAATAAAAGCGTGTTAAAAAAAACGAAGGTTTAATGTCTAACGCTCTTTTATGGCACAAATTACCTAAGTATTAAGAGATGTTAAAATTGCGATACATTTAAAATGTTATAATTAAAAACAAATATTAAATAATCTCCAAGGTTTTCAAATATGAACGTGTCCAAAATCGGAACTAACATCCGCCAACTTGCGAAATGTCACTTCTGACAGTTATTGATTATTGACCATAGAATAAAGACTAAAGCATTATTGACCATGTATCTTGACCTTAGAACAATGAAGAAAGAAAGTATCTATCTTGACATCTCAGAATAATAACTACGTATAGTGCGTTCCAACTTTAAGTTCCGATGGCGTTATATTGGCAGCAAGGTTGGCAGGGCTGCTACATCGCACAAAGTGTGTTACCTTGAAATAAAGGATTTTTTTGTAATGGGAACATGTTTTGTCTAGTAATAAAACACTAATATTTTTAAATAAAATTTTGAAATATATAGGGAAGCGTAAACTATGTACTCACTTTTTAAATAATTCATTATTTAAATCATTGAATTCTGCCCTAAGTACGTAATAATTAACCAGCTTTATAGATTTGACATTTATAGATCTATATATATGAAGACGAATCCCTATTTTCCTTGGTCACGGTATCACGTGTGAACGGCTGGACTGATTTCGTTATGTTTTTTTTCATGTTTTTGTTGTTATCAGGAGAAGGTTCTTATGATACATAAAATTAAGAAAATTGCGCGGATAATCAGAAAATTTAAGAATACTTACTTAGCTCTTACCTTACTAAAATTTAATAAATAAAATTTAAAATTTTTAGCTAATGCAAAACGTTTATTATTTTTTGCTTTTCAGTGTTTTCGACGGTTTTAATTTTTTTTATTGAGAAGTTTTTATTTTATAATTTTTTGTGCCTATAAACTACATGATCTACATGACTGCCTCGGTGGCGTAGTTGTATTACGGTACAATTGTTCACTGTTTCATGACCAGCTCAGCTTTCAGCTTCAATTTCTTTCTTGTTTTCAGAAATAAATATTCAATGTAAATGAGTAATTGTCCATATCTTAAAATCTTATTAAAAAAACATCTAAACACTACGTAAATGATTTATATGCATTACTAGGTGAGGCTCGCGGCTTCGCCCTAATATTAACCCGTGCGCCAAATTTTATTCAAATCCAGATCTATTCACTCGTGTGCCAAATTTTATTCAAATCTATTTATTTGTTTCTACGTTTGCATAGATTCTAAGAAACATCCACATTTTCACAAACTTTCGCATATTACTAAGAAGAAAGAAGGTAAGAAAGATTTGTATAACATTTAGCTATGTACAGTCAGCCACGTATGTAGCTAAACAAATTCATAATTTCAAATCGCCTATGTATATACGTGTTAAACATTGAAATTAAATTATTTTAACGGATTTTATCGCGGTTTTTTATTTTATTTTTCTCCCGACGTTTCGAAGGCTTTTCAGCACTTCGTGGTCACGGGGCGGACTGAGGTGTAGGTGGTCCGAAAAGTTAGTATTACAAAGCTACCTTCAATTTACATTTATACAATTTAAGATGTTAGTCATTGTTTGCGGTCCGGTCTACGCAGAAAGAGCTCACAATGTCTTGAGGTCTGGCAGCAGGTCTTTTGGGGCCCGATTTAATTAGATGTATTACCGGGTCCCAGGCTGGTGCAAGTTTCCAACCATCTTCTCTATTGAAATTGGGATGTTTTTTGATTTCAATAGCCTCGCGAATCATCCTAGGCAGGAATCGGTGTTCTTTGGCAAGGATTTGTGGCTTGTCAAATCTAAGGTAATGGTTGGAGCCTTCTTCTGAGTGCTCAGCTACTGCAGACTTCGCAGAGCGTCGGTGTTTAACATCAGCTATATGTTCTTTTACGCGGGTCCCTATATGTCTTTTTGTTTGACCAATATAAGAGAGGCCACAGTCGCAATCTATCTTGTATACGCCCGGTTCTTGTAGAGGTATATGGCACTTGACAGGTGGTAAAAATTGACTAATCTTCTTAGGCGGCTTAAAATAAGTTTTTATGGAAGCACGCTTCAGGATGTAGCCAATCTTGTCGGTGACTCCTCTTACATAAGGTAATACAACTGGGACACGATCAACTGTGGCTGGTTTCACTCGGTCTCTGTGACGGCGGCGTGGAATTTGGAGCTTGTTGTCTCGCAGTACTTGCTTGACATGTTGTAGCTCAGCAGCCAGGTGTTTCTCGTCACAGATTCCTTGTGCTCTCTGAAACAAAGATTTTCCCACGGTAGCTAACTGTTTTGGATGGTGATGAGATTCACCGTTCAGGTATTTATCAGTATGGGTCGGTTTCCTATATACAGTGTGGCTTAGGGACTGATCAGGATTACGGATGACTAAGACATGTAAGAAAGCAAGAGAGTTATCCTGTTCCAACTCCATGGTAAATTGAATTTTATTATTTATGGAGTTGAGATGATTTAAAAATGCAGTTACTTTGTCAGATGGTAATATTGTGAAAGTATCATCTACGTACCGTTTGTAAAACCTTGGTGAGACCGGGGCTGTGTTCAGGGCTGTCTCCTCGAAGTCTTCCATGAAGATATCGGCGACTACTGGAGATACAGGTGAGCCCATTGCTACCCCCTCAACTTGTACATAGAACTGATCATTCCACAACATATAGCCAGATGTGAGGCAATGTTGGAGTAGTTCTGCATATTCAACAGGGATGTTATTTTCTGCTAACCTCTTAGAAACAATTTTAATGCAGTCTTGTACTGGTAAACTTGTGAAAAGTGACTGGACATCAAAACTGACCATTGTTTCATTGTCAGCTAATTTAAGGTGTTTAATGTCGCTGACAAATTGGTATGAATCCCTCACAGAAGCTCTAGTGTTTCCTCTGAGTGGTGAAAGCACTTTAGCTACGTGCTGAGCCAGTCTGTAGGTTGGTGTGTCAATCTGACTCACAATGGGACGCAGCGGAGCATTTGCCTTGTGAATTTTAGGTAACCCATACAGTTTAGGCGGTTTTGCACACGATGGAACGAGTAAGTCTACGTCTAGATTTAACTTATCGGAGTGATTCTTGATTAAAGAGCTAGTAGTCTTTAATATTTTGTTAGTCGGGTCTGTTTTGACTATTTTATAAGTACTTACATCCGATAAAAGTCGTTCCATTTTGTTGTTGTAATCCGACGTATCCATTACTACTGTCGCATTCCCTTTATGTGCACGGAGAATTATTATGTCCTTCATTGATCGCAAGTTCTCTAAAGCGATGTATTGATGTTTTGGGAGATTTGGTTTCGGCACTTTGTTTTGACGCAATATTGACGAAATGTCTTGGCGTATGGCCTCCGAATCTTCCTTTTTTAAATTATTTTTGAAGAGACTATTCTCAACGTTGCAGATAATATCTTCATACGGCATCCTTCGTGGTGTTACAGCAAAATTTAAGCCTTTCGATAACACCTGAACTGTGTTTTCGTCCAATGTTTTTTTTTTTTTTTTTTTTTTTTATATAATTCTCCCTTACAGGGAAGGCAAAGGGTTCAAGCCCATACAGCCTCGTCTTAAGTGATATCTCTGGTTGTCGTAGTAAAGCAGTGGCTACCTTACCAAGACTTTATCAAGGAGTTTTGGCGGCAACGAAAAAACACTTGATTGACACAGTTGTTTCAATTCACTTCATTTGAGCACTTTAATAGAACTATATTGGATAATATACCACCACAATTAAGCAATATAACACTAAGTATCACCAAAATAATAAATTAAAACAAAAGCACCTCATGACACTTTCACGTTCCCGCCAAAAACTCTCGTCCAATGTTTCTTTTGACAGATTTATCACCGCGCGTTGTTTATGGTTTGCGCAAGAGTGTGTATAATCTATGGTCGCGCGCGTTCCATTCCTACACTCGGTGTTATACTTCCTACATCTCAGTCCGCCCCGTGACCACGAAGTGCTGAAAAGCCTTCGAAACGTCGGGAGAAAAATAAAATAAAAAACCGCGATAAAATCCGTTAAAATAGTTTAATTTCAATGTCTAACATTCGCGTAAACATAAGGAATCATTATACGCGTTAAGTTTAATGGAAACATTTGATTTTCTTTGTTTGAAGTAAACTAAATCTCTTTTATTTTATTTTTGTGAAGAGAAAAGTAAAAATTAGTAAGAACACAAAATTATGAAGGCAATTTGAAATTTTGAATTTATTCAGCTACTTGTGTGGCTGACCATATAAAGTTATTTAAAAATTCTATTGAACACAATATTTTCTTTTGAAATAGATATATAAAAACAGTAGAAGCAATGAAACGCAGTACGATCGCTAGTCCATGGCTCCTCGCACTTAACTTGGTTCACTGGCCCGTCAAGGCCGCACTAGAGTACTTATAATTTTACAACCATTCACTATCTGCCAATAAAAATACCTGTCATAGCTTGCATAGCACATGAATTGAAAATAATTACAGGTATTTTCACTTTATGGAAATGAACATAGGTAGTAAAAAAATATGATGTCCATGTCGCTGGCTACGTGGTTAATGAAAGGTTAATAGGGGTGTCCGTACATATTCTAAAGTTATTAGATAATATGCCATTGTTTAAAGTTTAAACCTAAGTGTGATGTGTGACTACAAACGCAAGGACTTATTCATTGTTGCATAGTAATGTTTGGATCTTAAAAAAATAGTTAAGTATTGATATCTATTATGTTAAGCTTATGGTAAAATAAATGGGGTATAATAGGATAACACTAAATTGTATATCTTTTTATCAAAAATTAAGGTACAGTCAGCATCAGAAGTTGCTAAACAACTTTGGTATTCATATGGTGTTACACATTTAATGTGACCTTAATATTCTATGCAACTAAGGTACGTACTCTGAAAGTTGTGAGCATCTTAAGTTGCAATTATATCTGAGCACACAGATTGTTAAATGGATTTAAACAAATTGAAAGTGATTGCTATGTAAATAAGTTAACTGTCAACGCCATTTTAGCGGTGCAGATGTTCATCATGAACTTGAAAAAAAGAATATATCCTATACCAATGCATTTAGACTCATAATTAATTGAAAAAAAAAACCTTTCGTCTATCTCTTTCATTTCTTGCACATCAGTGTCGTGTAAACCTCGGCTCTGGACAGCCAGCCGAGGTTCGTAACCTGTTAGTGGGTTGCCCTTAGCATGGTCACTTAATTGAAAGGGTTGCGAGCGCCTTCTGCGTTCACCCTAAAGACCGGTGCGGCCAGAAAAGCCGACTCGCGTCAGGCTACTGGCAGTAGGGCTATTAAAAAAAAAAAAAGATAGACGAAAGGTTTTTTTTTTCAATTAATTATGAGTCTAAATGCATTGGCATAGGATATATTCTTTTTTTCAAGTTCATAATGAACATCTGCACCGCTAAAATGGCGTTGATTGTTAATTACATAGCAATCACTTTCAATTTGTTTAAATCCATTTAACAATCTGTGTGCTCAGATATAATTGCAACTTAAGATGCTCACAACTTTCAGAGTACGTACCTTAGTTGCATAGTTATTTATTTGTATTTATAATTATCTACAGTCAGCCACATAATAAGCTGAACAAATTCTAAACTTCAAATCACCCTTGCACTTTTGTGCACATTCTTACAAAAAAATTGTTTTGTTCACACTTCACACAATTAAAATATCAGTAATTTGCTATATAGGTACTTTACAGATTACAGAAAGAAAAAAAAAAGTTTTAATTAAACTCAACGTGTAGAGGTGATTTGAAGTTTTTAATTTGTTCAACTACTTATGTGAAGTTATGTGGCTGACTGCACATATTATTATAATTTAATCAAAGGTATTATTATGTTATTTAATAATGTTTTTTTTTTATAATGTTGCTAAGTTTAAATAAGCTTGAATAACAACATTTTCGTTATTACTAATAAAACTAGAAATAAAATTTAAATCTGCGTGTGACATATCTGGCATTAGGTAATATTATCTTCACGATTTTACCAAAATAAATACAAATCTCGAAAGTTTCGCGCATTTCGCACAATGTTTTCATTTTATGTTTGAATAATCCAACCAATTGAAATAACCGCTGAGTCTCGTACAACGATAGCTGTTTAGGGTTAATCTAATCGTAGTCGGCTTATAGGTACATTCAATGCACGATTGTGGCGTTATCTCAAACAGTTGGCAATACGTGGCAGTGACGTAAATACGTTATTCGAAACTCGAAAGCGAATACAATACTTGGTGTTCAATATTGTAAATAAATTGTCAAAAATGTGTAATTCTGACCCAACTAACGATAATTCATCAGAAAAACTTAATAAAAAGGTCAGTGGGACTATCAAGCGTTTGATATTAAATCAGTTTTTAATCATTTACAGTGTGCACTTTGGATGTCATGTTTGGAATTTTTTAACATAGCTTATCATTATATTCAAACAAGTAATGTAATTTAACTTATACATAAAATTATTAATTTGATAAACCATAAATTTATTTTATAGAGTCGATTCTGCTTGTTTATTCTTAGTAAAAACATGATATGATAGTTGATTGTTTACAATATGTTATCATAATTTGCGGGTAACTAGAGTGTATCTACCAATGCCTATTGCCCACAAATTATTAGAATAATACTTATGCTCCTGTTTTCCAGGGTCCGACAAACGGCGCGGGGGGCCCGCAGCATTTCTACAGTGCAGGCTATACGCACAACCCTCATTTCCATCACGTTCCACCTCACCATATGCAGCACTCGCCTCCGCCGCCAGTGTACCAGAAGGATGAGCGGGCTCAACGACAGTACACAAAGTTAAAGCAAAAATTAGAACGAAAAAACAATAACAGGAATAACGGAATAGGTCAGTGGCATTCAAGTGTCTATTAAATTAAAATACTTAGTATGATTAGAGGTATTGTCCCTGTTATTAAAATTTTACATTAACCCATCAAACCCCACTTATATATAGATGCAGCGGGGCTTGACGAGTCAATAATAAAGTTATTTTTTTGTTCTATTTCATAATGGTGTACATATCTACTTACTTGTAGGTGTAGATCTTATAGTGCTGAAGGCATGACATAATATCTGATGTCTCAATTGTTATATCTAAATGATAATAACAGTCCTGTCTTGTATAATATATCACTGCTGGCAATGGGCCTTCTTTACTACTGAGAGGGCTTAGACCTTAGTCTGACACGGTAACCCAGTGTAAGTTGACATTGGTTCCTTGGATTAGCTTAAAATAAACTTGATAAATTAGGGTGTATCGCATACAATGTATTGGTGAATTTTTTTTTTTGTCATTATAGAAATGTAGTGTGGGTTGATCGGTCCTTCTTGAAGATTTTAAATTCAATAATTTTTTATTGTTATACAATATGATTTTTTTTATATATTTAGGATAATATTGGAAAGAAGTCATATTTTACAGTATTTTCCAGTAGGTAATATACTACATAATCCTTACTAATATTATAAATGCGAAAGTAAGTGTCTGTCAGTCCCGTTTTGACGCCAAAACTACGCAACCGATTTAAAATTTGGTACTCAGATAGTCTAAAGCCTGAGAAAGGACTTATGCTACTTTTTATCCCAGGAAAAATATAAAGCGAGACTTGTATCCTGGAAAAACTTTTTCACGGAGCTGCAAGCAAAAACTGGTATTATTATAAAGGCTTTGGGAATGTTTTTATAAACAACTTTTATTTTTGTGTCTTCTTAAAAATAAAGCCATATGCCAAATACATATGCCCTAATGTTATGTGGTTTTGTAGATATACCTAGTTTAAATATCTTAATACAGATTCTCATCTGTTTATATTTCAGCCTGAGTGACCAAATTAATTCTGATAAATATCACCTTATATCCATCTTTCTGTATACTATCCATTACTGCTATACATGTCAAAATCATGAAATACTATATAAGAAAACTCTTTATTTTCCATCTGATAAAACCTTTATATCATGTAACATTAACGATCAGAGGTAACCTACCTAAACAATTGAAAGTTAGACTAATATTTTTGGTTGATAAAATGGGCATAAGATTATTTCTTGTTCCAGAATGAATCCATACATATTTTTTACTGAGTTTATCCAAAGGAGTTTGGATATTATACATTAATACATAACAAGACACCTCTATCTTATTAGTTGTAACCAGACTTGTAATACACATATTTCGTAGTGCCTATTATTTTTTTTAATTATCGACATAAAAATATATCAATTATACTGTGATTATTTATAGAAGTGAACTCTGGCGCGAGTACGCCTTCGCTGTCGCCTCGTAAGGAGGTGAACGGACGCGGCGGGAGCGGAGGTAGCGGTGGCGCGTCGTCTGGCGCCTGGTCCGAGGGCGAGAGCTCCTCCGCCGGTGCCTCCGTGCACGGCGACGACGACGACACCCAGGCTGTGATCGATCTGCTCTCTGCCAAGCGCACGCCACAGGTCAGATAACAGCTTACTGTGTGAGACCATCTATATAAATCTCGTGGATGTATCTACATTAAAATGTAATATTGCCTGGATTTCACGTTATTTAATGAACTTAATGCTCAAAACATTGCTACTTGGCTACATAATAATTTATTGACTCTTAACTTATTAAAAACTACATATATTTGTTTTCATAAAACTAAAGCATCGGCACCACCTAATAATAAAAATATTAAAATTCATACTTGTCATAAAACTCTAAACTGTAACTGTAAAAGTATCAGTAAATCTCCCGGTATTTAATATCTTGGCGTATTAATTGACGAAACATTGAGTTTCAAGCAGCACCTAATAATGTCAGCAAATAGAGTTAGGTAATTAATTTACATATTTAAAAACCTGCGCACTTCAGCGTCCATTGAACTACTTAAAACTGTTTATTTTGCAATCTATAATATCGTATTGCATTATAATTTGGGGTGGAGCAGCAGCGTCATCTATACTAATATTATAAAGCTGAAAAGTTTGTTTGTTTGTTTGTTTGTTTGTTTGTTTGTTTGTTTGAACGCGCTAATCTCAGGAACTACTGGTGCGAATTGAAAAATTCTTTTTGTGTTGAATAGACCATTTATCGAGGAAGGCTATAGGCTATATAACATCACGATGCAACTATTAGGAGCGAAGAAATAATGGAAAATGTGAAAAATGCGGGGAAAATTATTCATCCTTGAGGGCTTCCATTGCGTGCGCTGCGAAAACGGTTCAAGATACCAAAAATATATGTATGAAAGAATTATTCCTCTTGAAATGACCTAAAAAAAAGTCCGCGACAGTATATGTCTATCTTTTAAAATAAACTCTCTAGAACCGTTTTTGTGGTAATCAAATTTGGTCGAAATTAATGCATTATTTGTTAAGAGTTGTATCAACGTCATAATATTAATCTTTATACAAATAAATGTGTTGGATAGAATGATTCAACGGGAAGGTTTTTATGTATGTACTTTTAGCCCGGAAAAACTTACTAACGCGGGCGAAGCCGTGGGCAAAAGCTAGTATACGATATTCCTAGAAAGAGCACAACGATCAGTGCTCAAAGTGACCTTTAAAAAACCGTTAATGTATCCAACCACTAGTCTTTATAAAGAAATACAAGTTCTTTCAGTCCGAAGTTTGTTTATCCTGAGGGTTATGCTAAACATGCATCGAACCGTCTTAGCTTCGGATAATTATGAAAATATGTTACTCGATCGTATATACAAAATGCCGACACCAACAGTTAACACGTCTTTTGCAAGAAGATTCAGCGCTTTTCTTCACCCCTACATATATAACAAAGTAAACGCAAAATGTTTGATAAAACATTGTTCAGTGAGAAAACAAAACTTAAGGTCCAGAAGTGGGTATATTCCCTTGAATACAGTGACACTGAAGCCCTAATTAAAGTAGTCTGGTAGACAACTAGAGTCCACTCAAAGCAAACACAGAAATATACACAAACAAACACACCCATACACAACAATCACGCACACACACTCGTTTATATTCATGTACACGTACACACTACACACCCACCCATATACACATACACACGCTCACAGAACCAAACTTTAATTATGTTATATATTATAAAGCTTGCATTGAAAATAATTTTAATAATTTTAATTTTAATTTCCTATGATCTCAATTTAATTTTATTTTTATGTAACAATTTAATAGCAATATTTCTTAGTTCATAAGGAAAACATTGTACTCTTTTTTTGATAAATAAATTTGATAAATAAATTTGATTTGATTGATTTGATTTGAATTAACAGATTTTGAGGAAACTAGCGTTGCATTTAAACAAACATATTATAATTTAATAATATGTACTAAAATACTCTAGCATTATAATAAAGAGGTAAAGTTTGTAAGTTTGTGAGTTTCTTTGTAAGAAGTTATCCCTGGAACTACTGAACCGTTTTCAATAAGATTTGTTATAGTATATAGATAGTTTGAGATCCTGGGAAGGATATAGGCTACTTTTCATCGCAGAAAAACATTTTCATGCAGTCGTAGCTGCGAGCAAAAGCTAGTCTAATATAATATTATAATGTTGTTTATTAAAGACTAGCCTTTGCCCACGGCTTCGCCCGCGTTAATAAGTTTTCCGGGCTAAAAGTACATAAAACCTTCCCGTTGAATCACTCTATGACGATGACGTTGATACAACTCTTAACAAATAATGCATTAATTTCGACCAAATTTGATTACCATAAAAACGGTTCTAGTGAGTTAATCTTAAAAGATAGACATATACTGTCGCGGACATTTTTTTAGATCATTTCAAGAGGAATAATTCTTTCATACATATATTTTTGGTATCTTGAACCGTTTTCGCAGCGTACGCAATGAAAGCCCTCAAGGGTGAATAATTTTCCCCGTTTTTTTCACATTTTCCATTATATCTTCGCTCCTTATAGTTGCATCGTGATGTTATATAGCCTAAAGCCTTCCTAGATAAATGGTCTATTCAACACAAAAATAATTTTTCAATTCGAACCAGTAGTTCCTGAGATTAGCGCGTTCAAACAAACAAACTCTTCAGCTTTATAATATTAGTATAGATTAGGTTATATAATGAAATTTTTACACGAAGTTCTGCATTGTTGTAGTTGTTTTATTTTTAGTTTATTGTTATCCTATAAACAATGACTTGTCATTATTTTCATCAGTAACTGATAATGTTTGGTTAACAATATTAATGAATACCTTGCTATTGTTCAGGTCAGCGACTTGACTCCTACCAGTGCACTAGTACAGTGGAATTCGCCTCTCCCTGAGGGTGTAACGCTTCCAAATGTCGAGTTGACTTATGATCTACTGCTTGGTGATCGTGGTCGGTACAAAGCCATATACAGTGGACCATCGCTCTCGTGTCGGTAAGTAATAATAAAATATTATGTTATATAAATATTGTTTTATGCCATCCACAAACAAGTAACTCGAAAACCCTTTTTTTCGGTTAACAGGGTGCGGGACCTGCGGCCCGGATGCGAGTACTCGGTGTGCCTGCAGATCCGCGCGGGCAGCCTCACGGGCGCGGCGAGCGAGGCCGTCACGTTCCGCGCGCCCGCCGCCCGGCCCGACCGCGCGCACGCGCCGCGCGTCACGCAGCGCCTGCGCACCTCGCTGCTGCTGCGCTGGCTCGCCGCCGCCGAGAACGGCGCGCGCCTGCTGCACTACATCCTCGAGGCCGACTCGGGCGAGGGTTTCGTCGAAGTGGCGCGCCCACGCACTCGCCAGCACACTGTCGCCAATCTCCGTCCGCAAACGCGATACAGTTTCCGCATCGCTGCCGTCAACGAGTGTGGAGTCGGGGACTGGAGCGAGGAGACGGTGGTGTGGACGGCGGGGCCGCCGCCGCCCGCGCCCGCGCCTCCCGTGCTTCACACCGCCGCCGCCGATTCGCTCGCGCTCGGTTGGGAGCGTCGAGGAGATGAGGAGTTCACGCTGCAAATGGACGACGTCGCGCTAGGTCATGGCTTTCTAGCCGTCTACACGGGATCTGATTGTGCCCATGTCTGCACTGGTCTTAGGCGAGCTTCTGATTACCGCTTCCGTCTCCGTTGCGAAAATTCTGATGGCCAAGGCCCGTGGTCAAGTGAGGTGACGTATCGAACTCAATCTGAAAGGCCAGCCGCACCTGGCCGCCCTTCTCCGCGTGGGAAGATACATTCGCGCGCCTTCCGTCTACGTTGGGAACCGCCAGTTGACGACGGCGGTGCTGTAATCGAACGTTACACGCTCGAGCTCGACGACGGTGAAGGATACCGGGCGGCGTACAGAGGACCTGAACGAGAGGCACACTGCGACCGTTTGCAGCCCGGCATCACTTACCGCGCCCGCGTGTGTTGTGCCAACGCCTCTGGCGAGAGTGACTGGTCACCTACGGAAACCGTCACCACCGAAGCAAGTTGTCCAGGCGCATGTGAAACACCTGAACCAGCGGCCGAACCGCGTGCCACTCTTTTCGCCGTACGGTGGCGTGCACCGACCTGCTGCGGTGGGGCACCGATCACGGAGTACCGTGTAGAGGTGGTAGATGAAACTGAAGACGCCGCCATTGCCCGCCTCGCTCATAGCGGCCTTGAATCCGAATGCATAGTACGAGAACTGACACCTGGCCGGCCATATCGTTTGTGGGTCACCGCATATAACCGAGTAGGAGCAGGTCCACCATCCTCGCCTCTGTCGTTTGCTACAGCGCCTGCTCCACCTGATGCCCCCGAACCGCCTGTCGTATGTATAGAGAACCCCCGCGCTGCCAGTCTCGAGTGGAATCCTCCGCGAGAAAACGGTGCTCCTATTTTGGACTATCGCGTCGAGATGAGCGCTACAAACGTCGACGACGCATTCACAGAAGTATACCGTGGACCGAAGACGAAGTGCGACGTCGATCGCTTGACGCCATTCACACCATATTTCTTCAGAGTGTGTGCATTAAATGCGGCCGGGCGCGGCGCCTGGTCGATGGTGAGGGACGCGCTCACACCGCGTGCCGCCCCCGCCGCGCCCACCGGTCTGCGGCACGAGCCCACCGCCGACGGGCTGCGGCTACAGTGGCGCGCGCCCGCCGACCACGGGGCCGAAGTGCTGCGCTACCGTATCGAGGTGGACGACGCTGCGTACGAAACCGATGGACCGACTGCTGAAAAACTAGTAGAGGGACTGGCGCCAGACACCGAGTACCGCGTCCGCGTGGCCGCGATCAATGAGCTCGGGATCGGTGAGTGGTCGGAGGAAGGTCGCGCACGCACGCGGCCGCCGCCGCCCGCGCCGCCCGCGCTGCGCTGCGCCCAGGCCGCGCACAACCACCTGCGCCTCGAGTGGGACGCCAGCGGCGGCGACGGCGCCCAGTACTGTGTGGAGATGCGCGGGCCCGACGGACGCGAGTTCCGGCCCGTGTACCGCGGCTGCGCGCGGTCCTGCAAGGTGAAGAAGCTGCGCGAAGCGAGCTCGTACGCGTTCCGGATACGTGCGAGCGACGAGCGCGGCGGCCGCGGGCCGTGGTCGGAGGCGACGTGGTGCGAGACGTGTGCGGCGCCGCCCCCCGCGCCCCGCACACCCGCGCTCCACCTGCCCGCGCCCCGCGCCGCGCTGGTGGCTTGGGAGCCGCTCGACGACGCGCAGTACGTGCTGCAGTGTGCGCGCACCAAGGATGCCGTCTTCAAACAGGTGCTTCATACTTACATTTTTATTTTAACCATAACTTTAACTATAACAATTTTATAAATATAGTAATAGTGTAAAATTTGGTGGCAACTACATATTTTTTTATTTTACGTAACTTCCGTAAGCCAAAGATATTAATAAAAAAATGTGAGCCGTCACGGGACGCCTGGCAGATGTGAAACATCGACATTATTTTGTAAAAGTAGTATGCAGATAAGAACAGATTGTGATAGGAACGTTTAACTGATCTTGGTGATGTCCAGTTTCAATAATATTTTGTGACCCCTGTGATGATTGTTGGGTTCTGAAATATTTATAAAAAATATGATATTAAAATATACAGAAAAATTTAAATTGGCTTCAATATATTAGTAATCTCAAGAATCTTAGCTATTTATTTCAATATATTACTAAAGATCGTAAATTATAAATGTCAATAATGAATGGTTTCACTATAAATTCCACTATGATTAGAAAAATTAATTAGTTTTGCGCATGGCGACACGTCGCCACACCGTACACACTACTGCATATAGACTGTATATATATACCATCATATAGCGTGGCGACGCGTCGCTAAGGTATGCGTCGCTACGCCAGAAATCAGTTTTACGTGCGGCTATAGATGTTTCACATCAAAACATAAAATAAGAAAAGAAATAGGATTATCGGATTTTGATCCTTGGGAATACAATACTGGTATCATTTGGTGGTTGAAATATAGTCGCAGTCGCAGTTGCAAGAAGTATAATGTGTGATACGTGGCGTGTTTGGTTGTCAGGTGTACTCGGGCAGCTCGGCGCAGTTCCAGCTGGAGGAGCTGGAGCAGGGCGCGGAGTACCTGGTGCGAGTGTGCGCGGTGCGCGGCGGGCTGGCGAGCGCGTGGTCTCCGGCGGCGCGGCTGAGTGTGCCGCCGCCCGCGCCGGCGCCGCGCGTGCGTCGCGTGCGTGCCGCGCGTGCGCTGCAGCCGCGTCACGCCGCGCTGCTGATGGCGGCGGGGTTCTTGGCGCTGGCGGTGCTGGTGGCGGTGCTGCTGCAGCGGCTGGTGGAGCCGCGCCCGTGACGCGCGCTGTCGGCGCCGCGCCCGAGCGCACTGGCGCGACTGTAGCGGCTGCGGTGACCGCCACTCGCCGCCCGCCGCCCGACGGATATGTATATTGTTTAGAGAATTGTGCCGTGGGGCGGGTGCGGCGCTGAAACCCTCGCGGCGCCACCAGACGATGAATATTGGTGTTTAAATTAGAATTAAATATAACAGCTTCACGTGTGAAGGGATCGTTCCGTGCAAGTGTGAAGTTGCCATTTTTCTAAATATTCATGTTTTTTACGAGTCGGACGGAGGAGCCTTTCATTCTGTCGTTTTCCGTGTGTCGCATTCTAAACTTTTACAATCTTTCACAATCTAGTCTATGCTTGCAACTTGTTATTTCTTTGACGTGTTTGCGGAACGTACATTATATTTTATTTATTTAAAATTGTATGAAGTAATATTTGATTTGTAACTAAACGGACGTACTTCCGGTGTCTCGACTCTTCACAAATCTGTATATTTACCATACGTTTTGTCTTTCTTCTTGTTATTAATTGTCTGTTTCTGTCGGATTTATGTGTAAAAAGTTAGCGAACGAGGTGCTCTATTTTTAAAATTTTGTTACGAGGGTCGTGGCCCCTCGCTCTGCAACGAGTTTCCAGTGTGTGTGCTGTGATCACTTCCTTATGCGAATGAGACTGATTTTACAAGTAAAAGCTTTGTTTATAGAATTGAATCATATGCTTACATAATGTACGTGCTGGTGAGGAGGTGCGTGGGGTCCGCTGGCCAGCCCGCTCGAGCGGCGCCAGGCACAAACCAATCCATATTATATACTCCCAATGCTTATTTGGTGATGTCGGCGTACCTAATTATATTGTATCGTCGACTCTTACGTTGTTTTTATTCATAGAACGTGACGTTTTATTGATGACATTTTGTATCGTAGAGTAATTTGTTTATGAATTTAGAGATTACGAATTTCTGAGATTGTTACCACCCGGTATAAATGTAATGGAACTGTGAAAATCATAGATAATTATGTTCTGTAATATATGAAAAATATTGAATCCCATATCGGTGTTCGTTACTTTATAATTATAACACTATTAGTGAAATTGTTAATCGATTTTTCATCTATAAATATAATTTTGAACGGATTTTATAGTGACTAAGTAAAAATGAATTTTAGTATCATTTATTCAGAATGTTAAGAATTAATTAATATAACGCATAGTATGGGATTTACATTTTAAACTTGATGTTTGTTCTTAGTATCATTATTACGATTGAATGTTGTTTCGTGGAAGTAATATCATATACATAATAAATAACGCTGAGTATTATCATTGTTAGTAGGCCTTATTGCATAAAAGTTTATTCTTCCAGCCGTGTCAATGTCGCCTGTCGGTATATAGTGGTATTGATGTTTATTTATAATGCCCAGTGTCGGTCGAATATTGATCGAGTGATTTACGATCGACGATCGACCTAATTATCGCTACGCACCAATATAAATAGACATAAAATATTTCGTAAATATATGATATTTACTTCTCCTGTGATTATCTTATTCTGTTCTATATATAAATCTTTATTATTGTTGCCTGAAACATTCCCAAGGTACGTGTTTCATTTTCGTTATGTATGAACTTTTTAAATTTGTTACAATATTGTGCTAGATGAGACATGACTCACTTGGTGCCTATTTCCGTACGGCATAATCGAAACTGTAAGCGCAGCTTACTCGTGTTATAAATGTACTATTTAATTTTCGAAAATTTTATAATAACGATGTGCAATTAACAATTTATTTATTCTTTATCGCTTAATATAATATTTATTTTTTAGAAATTATTATCAAGATTCTAGTGTGGTATATATAAAGGAATCGATGTTCCTAGGTGAGTTTTTTACATGTTGTACAATACACCAATTGCAAAACTGAATTGTGTAACTGCAGTCAAGCATTCCAAGTTTATTCCACTTGTAAATAGGCCTAATGAAATTCTACGACTTTTATAAGTGTACATCTTGCTTTAGTGATGAAATGTAAATAATCTGATGTTCACTACAATATGAGCTGCGGTGTCTATGAGAGTGGGCAGCGAGTGATCTGCCGCGATAGTGGACCCGCGCCTTATGTGCGTCATGCAAACTACACTGTGTTAAAACTAAACTTTTTTAAATTAATGAAATATGTTTAAACGGGGATAACATCTCATATTGTATTTGTGTTTGAAATAAGTAACGTATAACGAAATGTATATGTTTATAATATAATATTTGATGATGTTATGTATACAATATATTAAACATGAATATATCAATAAAACTATATTTTGTGTACGTTGAATGTTTAATTTTTATTTTTCATTTACAAAAAAAATCACAACGTCCACATTAACACGCGCTGCGTAAATCGATGCGATGGTTTCAGTTACAAATTTATGGATTTGGATGTAAGTTTTATGTGAACCATTTTGGGTTAACTAGTATCAATTTAAATACGTAGTGCGTGTCGAGTGGCTCACTCTCACAATATTCATGTAACTACTGAGACAATATAGAACAATCATCACACTCTTAACAATACTCAACTAATTAATGCTAAACAAACGGTAAGAGACAACATTGGTCCTAAATGTGAACAAGACTAGAAATGTTTTGTACTATGAGTATTTACTGGCATGCAACAGAGATGCTACGGATATCTTATATTGCCCAAATCTGGTATTTTAACTTCTCCAACATCTCTAATATACGATTAGAAAAGGTAAAAAAGGGGCACTTCCATGTTATACCATAGATAATATTAACTTTTAAAAACTGAAAACATTTGGTATACGTATACGACTGCCTCGGTGGCGTAGTTGTATTACGGTACGATTGCAATGCTGAGGTCTCGGGTTCAATCCCCGGGTCGGGCAGTGATAGGGGTTTTCTACTCAGTATCCGCCTGGAGCCTGGAATTTGTGCCCGACATGGCGATAGGTTCGCCCACTATCATATCATGGGACGGAATACGCACGGCGAAAAGTGGGTGCACTGATTGCGCCTACACTTTCGGGGATAAAGGGCGTGAGTGGGTATGTACGTATTCGGTATGCGTAATTATAGTCATGGTATATTTTACTTCGGATGAGTAAATAAGCCCATAATATGTGGCTTGAACTAAGTGCATGTTTAGATGTCGGTAGTTGAAGAGTTTTTTGTAATGCACGTTATACAATAAACATGTAGCCGCCATTCCATCCTTATCTTCTCTGAAATTAGTTCACTAACTCGCCCTCGACGTTTTCTATAATCATTTACTTTCATAAAACTTTAGGTGCCAGGCAAATAATGAATATCATTCTTGTCAAACATATATTATACGCGTTCAACGCTTATCGCAGGAACAGAGGTTTACGTCCAAACTAAAATGCAATCTTAATTTCTATCTCAGATCGCAGGAATGGATCAATCAAAATAAAGTTTCGCAAAACGCACATATTGTTCATTTTATTTGGGATTGATCTAGAGATAGCTATTGTTACCCGCAACATCCCTGAGTACATTGAATTAACACTTACCGAGTATACGTCAAAATATTAACGTTAGGTAGGTGGAAACAATTGACACGACCTCACATTTTCGCTGTAGACTTC
Source organism: Lapara coniferarum (assembly GCA_949316025.1). Classification (NCBI taxonomy): domain Eukaryota; kingdom Metazoa; phylum Arthropoda; class Insecta; order Lepidoptera; family Sphingidae; genus Lapara; species Lapara coniferarum. The sequence goes on along the minus strand of OX438926.1, from coordinate 15,432,601 downwards.
TGTGTAGTTGGTTATTAAGGCTTTCTCCTTGGTCGATATGTGGTCGATGCAGCCTTTAAAGTTTGAAGGAAATAGCTTCTTAGCCGTCGAGATATCTTCGGTTACACCACCTGGAGAAAGAAGACGTATTTAATTAATACAATTATTATTATAATTTGTTGGTATCTGTTGAACACCTTTTTAATAATGTAGATAACATCTACCAGGCGTCCATTATTTGAATGAGTTCATGGGCGTCCGTGGTCACTTATTTTTAGTGACACACGTTTTGTGCTCTTGGTAACGTGTAGTTATGCTTTTCTCTCAGAAAAACAGGGTTTCTTTCTAACGTGCCCGCTGGACTCATTGCCTTCTTATCATTTACAACGTGTATTTCATACTCTACATTTACAAGATTTTTTTATTACATTGAATGTCCTTTACCACGTGTATTTCATAACTCTACATTTACAAGATTTTTTTTATTACATTGAATGTCCTTTACCACGTGTATTTCATAACTCTACATTTACAAGTTTTTCTTATTGCATTAAATGACGAAACGAGTATGCCGTTCGTCTGATGGTAAGCCATTCAGCACTTTGAGTTACAATGTACCTACTGTGTAGCATTCCACTCCGCTCGTCATCCTGCGACATAAGATGTTAAGTCTCATTATGTCCAGTAGTTACACTGACTACAATGTCCTTTAAACCGAAACACAACAGTGCATGCACAGTGCTGCTTGGCGGTAGAAATAGACATTGCGGCGGTACCCACCCAGACGGAGTCTTACATATGAGAGACTACCATCAAGGTATATAAAGTCTAAGATTAGTAGGTTTATACAGTTAAGGCATATAAAGGTTTTATAAAGTTTGTAGATACTATTTAAGATCAAAATCGCATAATGTATATAGTAGGTACATACTCTATTAATTCTAAGAGTCACTCACCTATATACACATCGACTTCATCATAATTCAATTCAATATTCAAACCGGGCTCTTCAACATACGCCAACAATTCGTCTATCGTCAAACTGATGTTCCGTTTATCGACTCTCAATACAAGAGTATGCCATTCTGCATCAGCTAAGTATCCGGCGTACGGCACTAATCGGGATAAAACCCTGGGTTTCACATACATCTCATTGGTAGAATGTTTGATAGAGTAGAAATTCCAAGATATTTTGAGATGACCTTTCTCTAAACCAATACCGATGTAGTCTAAATCCTGGAAAATAGATTGCATAAAGAAATGATTAGATCACAAATGAGAGTTTTGTACAAAGGGCAGGGTCAATGTTAAAATTGAAAAAAATGGCCACAATTTTGAATGTCTTTGTTTTAAGGGAAATCGACCTCAAAATCGATATCTGAGCATATCTTTAGTTACAAAAGACGGGTCCAATTTCGGAATAAAAAGTGGCCGCCATTTTGATTTTCTTTGTTTTAAGGCCAATCGACTTCAAAATCGATATCTGGGCATGGCTCTAGGTACAAAGGGTAGATCTAATGTTAGAACTGAAAAAAGTGGCCGCCATTTTGAATTTCCTTGTTTTAAGGAAAATTGACCTCAAAATCGATATCTAGGCATATCTATGGTTACAAAAAACGGATCCAATGTCAGAATTGAAAAAAGAGGTCGCCGTTTTAAACGTCTGTGTTTTAAGGCCAATCTACCTCAAAATCGATATCTGGCAATGGATTTAGTTACAAAGGGCAGATACAACGTCGGAATTGAAAAAGTGGCCGCTATTTTGAATTTTATTGTTTTAAGGCCAGTCGACCTCAAAATCGATATCTGGGTATATCTTTGGTTACAAAAGACTGATCCAACGCTAGAATTGAGAAAAATGACAGCTATTTTGAATTTCTTTATTTTAAGGCCGATTGATGGCCATCTAAGTCGATATCTGGGTATATCTTTGGTTGTTATCTTATCTAAAGTTGAAACATTCTGCAATTATCATTCAGCTTTTAGTTAGTGATTCTGAGGCGGTACGAAGTTTGCCGGGTCAGCTAGTTTCCAATAAAACAAAACAAGCAATCACAAAACAGCAATATCGCGGTCTGCACACACACCAAAACACAAGACAATGTCAATTACATAGTATACATATACACTCACGCCTGTTATCCCCAAAGGGGTAGGCAGAGGCGCAACGAGTGCACCCAGTGTGTACTATGTAATTACGTTCGATTCTTACCATAGCTGTCCACACGAGCAGCCCGTCGGGTTCAGCGGTAGTGAAATTGAGCGCGATGTACTGCGGCGCGACGGACACGCGCTGCTCGCCCGCCGCCCGCGCCCGCCTCCGAGATAGGGATAAGAACGAATCACCCTCGAATTGTGGTATGGTTATGTTTATCTCTGAAAGTAAAGTGGTATTTTGTAGTCTGAAGTTTTATAGATAAAGCTCAGATTTCGTTCAAACTCGGTAGAGTCTAAACGCAAATTAGGGAGAGTATGCAAACGGATCAAAACTTGACGTAATGTTTGCGAACAGCATCAAGCCTTAGTACCATACATACGTGTATAGATGTTTACAATTACACTATGCAGTTAGTTCCATCTGAATAATCGTGTTTTAATATAATTTAGTATTTAGAGATAAAGTGAATTGAATAACAGAGAACAGTCGAAAGCAGGAATTGAACCCGCGATCTCCGGCATACCGTGCCAGTGCTCTCCCAACTGAGACATTTCAACCTACTTTCGCCTATCCAATTTCAAGTTCCCTATGACGCCTAGTGAGATAAATAGGGAACTCGAAATTTAATAGGCGAAAGTAGATCGAAATAGCTCAGTTGGGAGAGCACTGGCACGGTACGCTGAAGGTTGCGGGTTCAAGTTTCCATAAAAACAAAAACATTGAATAACAGAGTCCAAATTGAGTAACACTGACGGTTTTGGCAGTGCATCCCCGCGTATCCGGCGTTGCAGACGCACGCGTGGCCGCGACAGAGTCCCCGCGGGGGCGCGCACACGGGCGGGCGGCAGGCGGCGTGACGGCGACACCGCGCTCCCGCGCACGCGCACCGCGCGCCGCCGCCGTCACGCTCCAGCACGCACGGCGCGCCGCCGCACGTCTCGCGCCCGCACGCCGTGCCGTCGCAATCCAAAACGTTCTGACCCTCTATATAAACATCCCTTTGGTTTTTGGACATGGCGAAAACTTTTTGTTTCTAATAATTTATGACTGCCTCGGTGGCGTAGTTGTATTACAGTACGACTGCAAAGCTGAGGTCTCGGGTTCGATCCCCGGGTCGGGCAAAGTGATATTGAGTATTTCTATTCAGTATCAGCCCGGAGTCTGGAATTTGTGCCCGATATGGCGATAGGCTCGCCCCCTATCACATCATGGGACGGAATAACGGCGAAAAGTGGGTGCACTAGTGGCGCTTCTGCCTACCCCTTCGGGGATAACAGGCGTGAGTATATATGTATATATGTATTTATGTTTATGGTTTTGTATCTGCTATTATTACTTGACATCAGGGCCACGCCGACCCAAGACAGCGCCTGTGTACGAAATCTATGAAGCGCCTCTGATTTTTGTCGTCTAAAATTTAAACCACAAGCGTGAGTATTATCTTGGGAGACTTGTATCTACTTTCTTACCTACTCAACTATCAAAAATGTGTATAACAAAATATATAAGTCCTGATTCTGGAGCAATAGGGGCCCAATGGTTTGGCGCTTGTGTGAGCCGCACACTTCGCACATATGCAGTGCGAAGTGTGCGCAGTGCATCATTCGCAATTTGTGGCAATTGTTCACTACGATTAAACAAAAGTTACACACGTAGGTAATAGTTGTTTATAATTACGAGCGGCATAATCGTCTCGTCATCCATTAAATAAAAAATCGAAGCTTAGACATCGATTTAAAAAAAATACTCATATATCCGGAGTTTTTTTTAACTGGTTGAGAGACATGTGTTGCGCCGTACTCAAATCTTATAAATATTATGTTACTGCATAGCGCTGAATGGATTTTGATGTTTTTTTGCACACGGCTCTACAACACTGAGTTTAGTGTTTACACACACACACACACACACACACATACACACACACACACACACACACACACACATACACACACACACACACACACACATCACGCCTTTATCCCTGAAGGAGTAGGCAGAGATACAACCAGGGCACTCACTTTTCGCCTAGTGTGTTCCATCACATAATGTGTTAGGGGCGAGCTTATCGGGCACAAGAACATCCACAATTATTTTTCCCGACCCGGGATTCGAACCCGAGACTCAGAGCCTTGTACTGCGCACAAAATACAACTACACCTCCGAGACAGTGCATTAGTGACTGTAACCGAATAAAAAAGTTACCTTGAATATTCTGTTGTTCGAGGGTTAACAAAATATTGTTGACGTGGAAGTTTCTCAAGCAGCCCGTGTAGAACTCTGGCGGTCCCGACATGGCATCGAAAGGTAGCGTCGATAAGTCTTTGGCACCACCTATAAATGTCTTCTTGTGTAATGTTTCAAACTTTTCCTCAAATTATAAATTAGAAGTATAGAAACTCTACCATTACATAGAGTTCATATATTTAACTGTTGTTTCTATTAGTACGTAGTGCTATTCAGTATTTTGTGGTGTTAGTCGTTTTAGTCGTTCGTTCGTCGTTTTCTTCATTTAACTTTACGTATAAGCTCTCGAATCATTATAATACCTAAGGTCGTAACAGCTTGCAGAATGGGTGACTTCTCTTTGAAAATTTTCAGTCTTAACCTCAAACTAACCATCAACGGTTGAAAAGAATAATATTCGGGAAATTTTTTTGGAAAGGATAATATTCGGGACTTTTAAATAATTTGACACTATTTAAAATTATTTCAGAATGATTAATAAGCATGGCACCGATGATTAAATACTGATTATATTTCTTTAATATGTTCCCCGTGTACATAATTAAGCTGTTATGTTCCCCTGTTCAACACTTCTATAAGTGAACGTTCTGTCACACCTAAAAATATTTAATACGAGAGGCTTTTTTTTGGTGTGAAGACCCAGCACACAAGAACTGCCTCGGGAGGAGGGGGGGGGGGGGGGGTTACACAAGAGGTTAGTTCACCATACCTAACAATATAGAAGCATTGGCGGCAGTATGTGGATAGGCATGCGCCAACATGGCTTCCGTGCTCAGGGCTCCGTCCACCCACACGTAGAGCCGGCTGCCATACCGGCCCGCCTTCACGCTGTGCCACTGCGACATAGACAGTACCACACCGCTGCGGACTAGTGACGTCAGCCCGGATACCCTGTCTGAAAGTATATGAAAAATGTTCAGGGTCACCTTGTCTGAATGTGTTTAAAAAAACATTTATTTGAGGATCGCGATATAGACAGTACCACACCGCTGCGGACTAGTGACGTCAGCCCGGATACCCTGTCTGAAAGTATATGAAAAATGTTCAGGGTCACCTTGTCTGAATGTGTTTAAAAAAACATTTATTTGAGGATCGCGATATAGACAGTACCACACCGCTGCGGACTAGTGACGTCAGCCCGGATACCCTGTCTGAAAGTATATGAAAAATGTTCAGGGTCACCTTGTCTGAATGTGTTTAAAAAAACATTTATTTGAGGATCGCGATATAGACAGTACCACACCGCTGCGGACTAGTGACGTCAGCCCGGATACCCTGTCTGAAAGTATATGAAAAATGTTCAGGGTCACCTTGTCTGAATGTGTTTAAAAAAACATTTATTTGAGGATCGCGATATAGACAGTACCACACCGCTGCGGACTAGTGACGTCAGCCCGGATACCCTGTCTGAAAGTATATGAAAAATGTTCAGGGTCACCTTGTCTGAATGTGTTTAAAAAAACATTTATTTGAGGATCGCGATATAGACAGTACCACACCGCTGCGGACTAGTGACGTCAGCCCGGATACCCTGTCTGAAAGTATATGAAAAATGTTCAGGGTCACCTTGTCTGAATGTGTTTAAAAAAACATTTATTTGAGGATCGCGATATAGACAGTACCACACCGCTGCGGACTAGCGACGTCAGCCCCGATACCCTGTCTGAAAGTGAATGAAAAATGTTCAGTGGGGCTAGGACGTGATAAAAAACACGATGCGTCTCCGGTTCGATTTATTGGGATTGGTTGAGTGACTGACGTTTCGGATATTTTGTTGTTTGTGATTGGTTGAGAGACCGACACGTCAGTCTCTCAACAAATCACAATAAAACGAAGCGGAGACGCATCGTGTTTTTTTTCACGTCCTAGCCCCATAGGGATAGTTTGTCTGTATGTGTTTAAAACATTTATTTGAGGATCATCTACATCATCAGCCACATGACGTCCACTGCTGAGCATAGGCCTCCCCCAAAGATTAAGGATACCCTGCCTGAAAGTGTATGAGAAAATATAGGTCGAGGATACCCTGTCTAAAGTATCGTAAGTAAATCTTTCTATTATAATAGAAACGTGCGATGAACTGTCGGAAAATGGACGAATGTAATTAATTTCCGTGATATTCTTAATTATGTTCGAAATCCAAATACTTAGTTTAATACCATGTGCCTTGTACGATATTTATGTAATTGTAGTTAAGATTTCTTAGAAATTGATACTTTAAAAAGTAAATGGTTTTTGGAATAAATTAGATCCAAGGATTAACCTGTGTTTTATTTGTCTTTCAAGATATCTGACGTGTCCCCAAAACATGTTTGTTTTAAAACTTAAAAGCTAATCCCAGATAGGATGAGCAAACAGGCAATATTTCGCACCTTTACAACGAAAACGACTAAATTCAAAAAAATAGAAAATTGAGTTGTCATTTTTAAATGACTAAAAACCCCCTTATTGATAAAAATATAATAAAAAAGCGACTGATATAACAGCTTCTTCCTTTTCCAACTTGAATATGGCTGTGTTTGAACTATTGTGTTGAATACTTCGTTTTAAGTAATTTTATGACGATAACCCAATTTTCTATCTTTTTGAATTGTGTCGTTTTCATACTAAAGGTGCGATTTATTCGTACCAGTCCATCGGTACTCCAGTAACCCTCCTTGCAGCGACAGTACTGTGTAGAAGTGCGGCGTCTCTATGAACACGAGTAAGCCTCGCTCGCGCGTCGGCTTCACCTCCGCCTCCAGCGACAAACTAATACTAGTTATTGCACGCGGGTGCACGCGAATGTATGACCTCACGCCACTGAATAACACATCCGTTGGAAGCAGGTCTGAAATGTTGTATATGTAGAGTAGTAATTAATATGAATCATATGAAAAATATTGATCTTGATCGTCAATATTTTTCGAATGGTTCACAGTGATTAATTACTAAATAATTCTGCTTCTGAAATTACCCATTAATAAATTTAGACCATATAATATCAGAAGCAGAGACAACAGTAAAAAAATAAAAAGTAAGAAAATATTTATCGCCACTTATACCGCCGCACTCAGAGACATTCATTAAATTAGTCCTAATTGTCCCTTAACTAATGAACATTAAATCTGCTAAGTATCAGTACATCCCAGAGAAAAAATTTAAAGAACCATTAGTTAATGACAGATTTAAGTATCCGTAGGGCGATGCGCCATTCTAACTCATTTTTCAATTTGTGATTACTGTTATTTATTATTGAACCTTCGAATATTTAGTACTAGGAATAATATAAAATCTTACATTAATATCACGCACGGCTCTCCCATATTAACCAAAGAAACTAATGTTATTGAAATAAAACCACTTAATAAATTTATTCGTGATATTTATGTTTAATTTTACTGCGGACGTGTCGAAGACTTTGCAGCCTTCATGGTCGCGGGGTGGCAATCTGAGTTAAACTACAAATATTATATACTTGTACCTGAATGTAATTATAGATAGATAGATAACTCTTTATTGAACACCACACAAGTAAAAGAAGAAACACAAACATATTTATTAACTACAGCTAGTGTAACAATAGGCGGTCTTATCGCTAAAAGTGATCTCTTCCAGACAACCATAGGAAGGAAACTATCTGCGGAGAAGTTGGAGTGTGGGAGTGTTTAAATGTTTATTTTTTGTATGTTTTTTATTATTATTATCTACTAAACTAGAAAGTAAAGTTATTATTAACATACCTTCATCGCAATTGGTGCCAGTTTTGCCATAAGGGCAGTCGCACTGCGCAGTGTCGTCCGCAGTGACGACGCAGTGGCCCATGCACTGTGTGACGGTGCGGTCGCAAGGATTCCGATCGCTAGAACACGTCGCACCAAACCATCCTTCGTTGCAAATGCAGCTGAGAATTTAAGTTAATCTTTAATAATAACAGATATCATTTAGCAAAAGGTCGGTAAGTGCCGTTGATATAATACAAGCGTATGTCAATGGCAAGTGCTTTAATATTAAAAGAAAATTGACTTTACCAATAACCTTAAGTTTTCTTTATTATTATTGTAATATATCCCTTGACACCACTGTATAAGACCCCATACAGGTGGCCAACGGTCGGGATCGGTGGCGTGACATACGGCAGAAGTTGGTGAGGTCACGACCCTGAGAACTGAGGAGAACGGCGCGACGCAAGGAGAAGGAATGTCTCCCTAAGATCCGACTGAATGTTGAATCTGACCAACTTTATGTTACTTGTAATTTAAAAATTACGTCATCTCACCCATAAGTAGCCGGAGAGTGAATGCAAACCCCTCGGGGTGCATTGCAGGACTTGGCAGTGCACTGCGCGACGCCGCACTGCCCCGCGCCTCTGCCGCCAGCCACTCTCCCACCAGCAGCTTGCCCACCCACTTCCCAAATACAACCCCGCCACCCACTGTGTAGAGGCAAGTCGTGGGGTAGCTCATGAAAACCTTCCGAGGGATGGCCCCCTATAAATAATACAAAGTGGTAGGTATGCGGTGAATTAGAAATAGATTCATCTCTAGGGTACGTACTAAGTGTCTGACTCAGGTGTCTGGAAGTGTGCCCGGTAATGGGTACAGGCCCGCCCCCTATTACGTGGGGAACATAGTCGGAAAAATATGGGAGTGATATACCCCTGCCTACCACTGAAAAGGAACATTGTAGCCAGTGTAACTACATGACATAATGAGACTTAACATCTTATGCCTCAGGATGACGAGCGCAGTGGAATGTCACACAGAAATTTGTAACTCAAGGTGCTGAATGGTGTTGCCAAATTGATCAGCCTGGCAAACTGGTTTCCTTAAGCTGATAGATCCCCATAATATATACAAAGTTATGTAAGAACGAGGGGAGGCCTATGCCAAAGGGCAAGCTGATAGTAACGTTACCGATGTCAAAGATTAGAATTCTTATTATTGCACTATTTTAATAAGTAATATAGAAAAAAAATATAATAACATTAAGAATAAGAAAGTAATTTTTATATTTGTATGTAAGAACGAGGGTAGTATACTATTTGAACTCACCGATGTACAAGTACGGCAGCAGAGTCATCTTGTCTCGATGCGCGGGCGCATTGCCGGTGGCGTTGAGACGTGCGTCGACACTGAGCCCGGCGGCGCGGCCGCGGCGCCACACGCGCACGGTGTGTCCGCCGCGACGGTACGGCAGCGCGCGGGACGTGAACACGCGACGGGCACCTACCACACGACGCAACTGTATTGTTCTTCTTGTTTATACTAATGGTAGTGTCCACGAAGTATAACGCGTTCCGGGATCAACCTAAGTGTAACTGGTTCGAACAGGCCGGCATATTAGGGTATTTCACTCTGTTCAGTTTTGACAATTATTCCACACGTTATAGCAAATAATACGAAAATGAAGCCCTTTCAGGAAATCAGAAGAAAATGGCTAAGAAATGGGGCAGCAATTCATATTTCAAATATCGCAATGTCCGCGTAGTGGGGATGGCGCGCTAACTCTATTTCGCGCGCATCGTTATGACTTATGCATGATGACGTAAACTACCTATCATGTCTCTTTTTCGTTTTTTGACCTTAAGCCCTTCCATCAGATTTCATAGGCTTATTTATATCTTATTCTACCGCCAAGCAGCAATGTGTACTGTGCATGCACTGTTGTGTTCCGGTTTGAAGGACATTGCAGCCAGTGTAAGTTCTACTGGACATAATGAGACTTAACTTATGTCTCAGGATCACGAACGCAGTAGAATGCCACACAGTACTTTGTAACTCAAGGTGCTGGATGGTGTTGCTACTGTTTATAATGAGTGATCATATCGCTTACCATCAGGCGAACGGCATGCTCGTCTCAGGATTCAATGCAATAAAAAAAAACTTGGTAGAAAATTATAGCTTTTGGCCCTGAATAAAACAAACACCCATTTTTATAGCTTTACCTTTCGATTACGCAATACTCCACTCAATGATGGTAGTTTCTTATTGGGGAAAGAATTTTAAGAATCAAGATTACTTAACAATTCCCGCGATTAGTGCGTTCATCAAATAATTCAGTTTGTACATATATCACTGATTAAGAAATACAATTTTGAGCTACTTTCTCGTGCACTGCCCTATACTGCTTGCATTCTTTACCACGTTCAGATGGGTAATAGTCTTATGAAGTTATAAACTTACCTTCTTTAACTGCATGAAATCTTGTTTTAGATGCCTCCTTATCAAATTTGTACACGTTTAAATTTAGGTTTTGATAAAGCCTTTTTTTAAGTTTTTTTTACACTTACCGCTCCCCATATTCCAAGTCAACATAATGTAACCCTTAACAAAAGTCAAGGCTAAATGTTGACTTCTGGAGTCATGGTGTCCATATTGTCCAACGAAAGCCAGTAGTGCGATCTGGTCCATGTCTGTAGTTTGGAAGCGCAGGCGCAAGTCGAATCGGTCTGAGTTTACAGCAGAGGGGGATAAAGGGAACACCAGGTATGAAGATATCCCGGGACTGATAGGCGATAAGGATGGACGCGTTATTTCTACATCTGAAACGAAAACATGTAAGTTAATGTCGCTTGAGAAAACGTAAGTAAATTTGATGATATGGATCAACATTGTCCACAAAAACAAGGTATACCATTATGTACATCTCGTAAGGCAATATTGTGCAATTCCTTTCACTGTTTTATTTCATATTGTAATTACAATATTCAAATTACGCCACGAAAACAGCAAGATAGTAGCTAGCTCGGGGCTCTCTCTCTAATCTACTGATATTAACATAAACTTAATGGAGTTAGCCATAATGAAACAGCACTGACTGTATTCGCAGAAGATGCCGTGCTTCCCGTAGGGGCAGAGGCAGAGGAATCCGCTGCCGGGATGTCGCACGCAGCTGCCACCCGCCTGGCACGGGTTCTGTTCACACACCGAGCGCTTGCATTGCTCGCCGAACCATCTAGAACAATATATACCCTTACAATTAAATATTTAGTTAGTCTCATAATTAAAGCCCACGGTTGAATATAGGAATATGACTCAGATAATTAAAATCAGTGAAGCGGCGATAGACTAGTTGGGAGTGGAACGGACTGCCGAGACGAATGTCCGCAGGTTCAAAATCCAAGCGCACACACTTCTGATTTTTCTAAAAATTAAGTGTGTATTCTTTGTGAATTATCGCTTACTTAACGGTGAAGGAAAACATCGCGAGGAAACCTGCATACCTGAGAAGTTCTCTGTATTTCGAAGGTATGTGAAGTCTGCCAACCGGACTATGTCAGCGTGGTGGACTAAGGCCTAAATCCTCTTAGTTGTAGAGGAGGCACGTGCTCAGCAGTGGGCAGTATATAAAACAGGGCTGGTATGGTATAGTATGGTATAATTAAATTAGGAAATTTTGAATTGAGTACCTACAATTTACAGTTTCGGTTAATTTTGCATCACATTATCTTGATTTCTTCTTCTTTTAATGTAGAGTCAAAGCAATACACGTTTATGCATATAGAAGAATGGATTTGGTCTAGGTCTTGTAACTGGTCGTTTGCCGAACACCAACTTCCTCATAAAGAACCTCAATACCCACATAAAAAGTTGCCACATCTAGGAATCGAACCCTGAACTCTGTATACCTACACTATTTATACCCTTTCATTAGACTAAGGATGTGAGTGATTACCCATTAGCACATGAACACGCGTATCCCCTGTCAGTGTCCTTACACGAACCGCCATTGAAACACGGCGAAGAGAGACATGATAATGAGATGCACTCGGATACTTCTCCAGCCTCCACTGCATCACCAAATATTTCTCGTTTCTCACCGTTTACCTAATGAGCATATCACACAAAAATAAAGATGAAATAGGACATTAATAGAGTACAATTTAGCTAGAAATACATTTACTTGTGTAATTTTATATGTAATTATATGTAAATTATTTCTAAACGCTTTAAAGAGTCTAAAACATATTATAATGTTTTTTGCCATAGCATTTTTCATTCTTCTCATATTTTTATGAATATGATTATTTATTATTTAAGAAGTAGAAAGGTTTCTATACCTTCTATAATTTAGGTAACATGAAATAGTGAGTATTTTGTTGAGTTTTTTAAGGTTCATGTATAAAATAGCAAATGGTGATGATTCTGTAATACGTATTAACAACAATGTAGCATATTTATACTAAACTATGATGATAATATTGTCGGTAAGAAAATACTGTCGAGTTTTGAAAGTAAATTAAGTTTTTTACAAATATCAAATGACAAGTAAAATGCCAAAAACTTATTTAATAGGTAGATATTGTACATCACTGTAAGCTAATGTGAGCAGTGATCAGTACATTGGTAGGTATTTAGAAAGCTTTATGTAATAGATAAGTATTGTATCTTTTAAGAACAGATGACTGTTCAAGATGACATTTCGAAACTCTCCGATTTTCATTTGTTACATTCAATTATTTTCGCGGGTAAATAAAAATTGTTGCTTGAGTACAGCGACTATATAACCCCTAGACTCCTAATGTTCAATATTTCTCTTCAAATTAATTCTGTCAACTACCTGAGGTTTGAGGAAGCGGGGTACTGCATTATGATTGGTTCTTCCAACACCTTATCGCATTATATAACCTTGGAAACATAGGCATAGGGATGGGACGAGTTAAATGAAAACACGATTTTTTATCGATATTACTTTTATGTAATAAAGTTTTATAGTAATATTATTATTATTTATTAAACATATTAACATTTTAACGAAACTATTTATGTTATCAAATGACAGATGGCGCTTAGTAAGTCTCATCGACATTAACAAGAATATTAGAGCTGACTTGTAGGAATAACACAAAGAATAACTCAAAATAATCGTTATAATCAACAAACAAAATAAAAAAATATCCTAATAACATTTCTGATACCGCTAGTCAAAAATATATCCTAATCATTTTTAAAATGAATTAACTATTACTAATGAACTAACCATTTAAAATAAGAAGCCTGTTAAAATTAAATAGGCCTTTTTTTTTTTTTTTTTAAACGGCCATCTTCGGCGCATTAGGGACGGCTGCGGGCTTCCTCCGACTCACGTCTAAGTTGTCGTCCGCAACCGCCCCTGAGTTGTCGTCCGCAATTTTAAATAGGCCTCAGATAATTTGATTAGTTGAGTATTCGGGCGATAGTTTCTCTTATTTTTAATTTTATCGATAGAACTATCGACAAATCCTTTTGGTGTATCACTTACTTTTCATGTTAAAAAACAAAACGAAATAGAAAATGTAAAAAGTACTTTCGTCGGAAAGAGATGCAAATACAAGATGGCGCGTAAACACCCAAATGGCCAGTCTAAGATGAACTCCGTAAAATTTTAAATAAAATGTGATTATGTGTCGTTATTGATTTACTTGTGAAATGTAATGCCATTTTTCTGAAAATTTGAATTATGGCTATTTATACCACACCATTTTATTGTGCACCTGGCCATTACAATAGTTATTTATTCGCAAACACGGAAGTATTTACAGCTCACAGTTGTGGTCGCAACTGACTTGAAGATTTTGAACGGTCAGCTACATTGGATCTATTTGTCAGATGTGTTGCCCGAAGCCGATCGTCTGTTATTAGGAGTCTAGGGGTTATATAGTCGCTGCTTGAGTACCTTAATATTTCAAGTCGTAATAAAACTTATTTTTTATCGAACAAATCATCTATCATAATTTCTTTGTTAGATGAAAAAACAAACACTTTTTAAACTCCTACATACTTATTTCTGGATCGCTATGTGTTCTCCTTTACCTCCAAATCCTTAATGCATCCGATGAAAGGTTTAGTCTCCGAATCCCTGATGTCTGGCGCGTTGCCCAGGTACAGAGTAGCGTTGTAGTCTAAGGAGGTGATGTTTGCCACTTGACCACCGCTCATGGCCACTGTGTCGTTGAGTCGCAACGTCGCGTTGCAATGTTGCTCTTTTATGTATAGATCAAGTCTGAAAAGATATAGCTCTACATGCCTCCTTAGAAGTTGTGTTTATGAGTCAAAATAATAACGTAGGTAAAAATATTTGACTTCGGAAAGGTGTAAGTTGGGGTTATCGTTATGAAAAACTCGGGGCTTCTGTTAGACATGAAACGGTAGGTAACATCGTAATTCCAGGTATCGTTCAAAAACAAAATATAAAGAAAGAAAGAAACATATTTAGGTATTCGTAACAAGTTACATAACAAAATATAAAAAAAAATCCCAACATTTAAATTCAATTTGCTCGTTACAAAAACGACCCCAACTCAGCATAAGCTGGTAGAAAACCAGCGCTGGTCTTCCTTTGGGCCGTTTTGAGATGTCACGGGCGCCAAAGGCACAGACAGACAATATATGCTAAGTACTTTATAAACATGTACTAAGTACTTAGTATTTCAACTTCCTAATGAGTTTCTGAGTAAAATTGAATCATAACAATTAACAGTGTTTATTGAACTAAATTGCAAGAATTAACTCAGGCGCAAAACACGGATAAAAACTTAGTTAATTCATTATTTTACCTGGTTTCAATTTGCATAGGATATCCCATGTTGACAAATGTCTTTAACTCGCTAAGCAGCATTGTCTGGTAGCCACAAGAAAATTTGAATTTCAGCAGGCCTCCATTCAGATACAGTTGTGTGTATACATCTTTAGCTATATCTATGTGCATTATTTGCCCATCTGTTATGAGTGTCTTCGCATTGAATGCTATGATGACGGAGGTAGTATTCCGTAGTTTGTGGGAGATGTACGAATGTCCACCAAAAGCAGCCGATGCTATTGAAATTTTTTCTTCACAAAATTTACCGGCGTAGTTGAATATGCAGTGGCACTAAAATTAATTTCAATAATGTCATAATAATTAATTTCAAATATAGATACTTTTTTGCTGGTCGTAGGATATATCTTGTATCTGTCCGAACATATACACACACACTCACGCCTATTATCCCCGAAGGGGTAGGCAGAGACGCTACTAGTACACCCACTTTTCGACGTTGTTCCGTCCCACCATACGTCATGCGGTGTTAAAACCCGCTATACTGGCCACGTAAGTCACATTCTGGGATCAGCCAGTGTATATCCGTTTCACACAGGCCGGCACAATTGTTTCGACTGGCGAGAGATAATCAGCTCTCGTTAGTCGGTACTCTATCTAGATCCCACTTCACTTACTATCAAGTGCAGTGGAGTGGCTTTGTCGAACCAGTATAAAAAAGGTTAAGATATGCCTCAAAAAAAAATCCATAAGTAAATTAATTATGTAATCATAAGATGTGTGAAAAAATTATCATTAGCGTTCTGCGTATGCGTATTATCACAACATTGAATCATTTATTATAATTTGAGTACTTCGATCGTTTTACTTTTACCATACTATTTTTTTATCATATTGCATAAAAACGTTTTTGTATTGTTAGATGAGAAATAACAAAGCCTAATAAGGACAATATGCAAATTCAGGATGTGTAGGAAAATCCAATTTATAATATCATATTGCATTTGTTTCAACTTTATCAGGTAGCGGGTAGCGATCGGGAAAATGTGTTTGAAAATACAATCGCATCCGATAGCCTTATAATTACAAACGATGTAATAACAAAAACATGTAATAGGTAACATAAACAAAGGATATGTGATGCTTAGAAAACTGAATCATCGGTAAAAACCTATGTGCGTCGCAGATAATTGGATGCGGTGAGGATTTTATAACCATAACATTATGGTTTGAGTACCTTTAAAAAAAATAAAGACTGACGCGCCTTTAAACCCGATATTTGGAATGTAAAAGGCTGCCATTTCTTTGTCAGTCGTACCATTATTTCCCCTTTATCATGTTTTATAGCATGAATAAGCCGTCGGAATCTAGGGTAGTGCTTGTAGACTAGACCTTTACGCACTACGTAAATCCTAATCTTGATTGTTTTCTGGAATGGTAGACAACTAGTGTCCAGAATTACTTCATCATTAAATGTGTTCATGAGCAGTGGGGATGATTAACCGGTAGGTGACTCGGTCGTTGGTTTCGTAGACTAATAAAATCGACTAAGGTATTTAGATTTCGTGAATTTCTCAGACATTTTACGATCATAAGTGGCTTTACCGTACGCATTGCGGTGTTTTATTCAGCAGAATAATTCGGCTCGATAAATTCCAGGACAAACCCCCAATAGATTTAGCTGTGTTAAAAAGAACGTTTCCGTAAACTTACCCGAATACCATGCGGACTATTTACGCAAGTCCCGTGGTTGCTGCATAGACTGTCTGTGCATTCTGACTGAGCGGTCGTAATGACAGCGATTTCTGATGTAGCCTCTGTAGCTTCTGTTGTTAACGGTACAGGAAAGGGCATGTCGGTCACAGGCTGCTCCGTAGGACTATCGGTAAACATTCTTTCTGTAGACGTTACCGTTTTATCAGTCGTCGTAACTTTAGTTTTCGTATCATCCGACGTGGTTTTAGTTTCTGTTGTTGTTATTAATTCAGATGTCAGAACAGACACTGCTGTCGCGTCTTTAGTAGTGATTGAAGTACTTGTAGTTGTAGTAGTTGAGGTTGTAGTACTTTCTGTAGTTTCATCTAAAGAAGTTGGCACCGTCGTAGGCAATGTTTCTTTACAGTTAGTACATTGTTTAGTCGTTTCTTTTTTAGAGTCATCAGTGCGCATTGTGACGATAGAGATATCGTAGACTTCTGAAGTGTCTCTAACTGTAGTCAAACTTTCAGTTGTAATGTCATCAGAATTGTCTTTAGTTGAAGAAATTGATTCAGTAGGTGATTCGGTAATCTCTTCAACTGTTGTACTTAAAATCGTTGCTATTGGTTGTTCCATTTCTGTTGTAGAAGTTTTAGGTATTATATCCGTAGAAATAACTGAATACGCCGTCATCATGTCTGTGGTTGTATCTTGATTTATTAGAGTTGTTAGAACTGATTTAGTAGTTGGCGAGAAAGGCGCAGGGCTCACATATCCACAATCTAATGTCTTGTCATCAAGGATGAGACATTCACACAGTGTTCCAGTTAATCTCGGCGGACAAGAACACGTGAAGTTGTCCACTCCGTCAATGCAAGTTCCTCCGTTCATACATCTGAAATAAAAGTATAAGTCATTAATTCAATAATATTATCTAATTTACTTCTATACACCTCGCTTGCACTTCAGACCTCGTATTAATTGTTATCTATTAGAGTTTTTATTTATAGATCTAGACATTGTAAATATTTTTTTTACCTGGGCCCTAGTAGGCATTCGTCATACTGTAATTCGCATCTTTCTCCGTGGAAGTCCGGCACGCAGTAGCATACTCTGATGCTGTCTTCCACAACGCATAGAGCATTGTTACTGCAGGAGTTGTCATCACAAAACTCTATCTGTACTTCGCAGCTTTTGCCAGTGTAACCTGGAAACGAAAAAATCTAAGAATAAATAAAATAGTTGGGTATAATATTTTAGTTTTTTTATCTTAAGTATATTTTAACCCTTCAAGACCCGCTTATATATATAGATGTATGGGAAAACCCTATATATATGGACACCGGTGTCCGTCGTGGGACTTGAGGAGTCAAGGAACTATTTTGTACTGAGGTAAAATCAAGCTTTTCATACCAAAAGGACAAGCGCACATATAGTCTGCGTGTACGTCGATGCATATACCACCATTTAGGCAAGGGTTTGATTGACATTCATCTATTTGATCTTCACACTTCGGACCTGCCCAGCCTGTGAAATAACATTTATAGCTACTACACTACAAACCAAAACTATAAATGCAGAGAATAGTAGAGTTAACTTCAGAGCAAAGAGAGAGAGTGCGGAAACGTGAAATTCAACAATTTTTAATTCTATAATGAAATGTAATGTAAATGAAATTAAATAAAATAAATTTATTGGAACCGATAAAATGTTATACGTTACTGAATCTACATTAGTGTTAAGTAGTAAGTACACATTGGCGTAGGTACTAATAACTAGCGATAAAAACAAGAGAACATGATAGTATTATAATATTAAAAAAATATATATTTTTAGATAGGTATTACTAATTGTTATGGTTGCAAAATTGAATATTCAAACAAAGGTAAACATCAAATTCTATTAATTTGTAGTTAGTACTCAACCTGGTAAACATTTGCAATAGAATTTGAAGCCTGGCCCTTCGATACATTCGCCGCCATTGTAGCATCGTACTTCTTCGGTGTTGTTGCAAACGGCGATGTCAACCTCACAGTGTTCGCCTGAGAAGCCGGGCACGCACGAGCACACATACCCATTGGTCATGTCTATACATGTGCCATTGTTGGAGCAAGGGTTAGATTCGCATTCGTTGTAGTTAGTTTCGCAATTATCGCCTGCAATAAATATTGCGACGTAGTTGTGAGGTGAAAAATTACAATTCCGACAGGTTTAATTTTTTTTTGATAAAGTTATTAATTGAGACAATGCTATTTTAAGAGCTCATGGGTTGGTGATGCAAAACGTTTCTGAACCAAAAACAATATCGGTGATAGAAAACAAAACTTTGTTAGAAGAATCATCATATTATGGCCAAGAGAGTAGACGTACGGTGCATGGGTTGAGTTAACACTATAGTGTGTATAAGTACGTAAATCGTAAGGTATATTTAATTTTGGCAAATTCAAAGGATGTTGTAAGAAAACAAAAAAAAAATGGTGACACATAATATTAAATCACAACGTAGGCATAACTATGTGCATCGCGCAAACAATGGGAGGAAAGCCTTCAATATATATTGTTTATTATTGCGAGGAAAATTAACCTCAATTCTCAAAATACACATTTTATTGAAGATATGGGTTTAAGTAAGAGGGCAGTAATTTATCCAATTAATCCATTACTAAATCCTCTTAGTATTACGCTCGAATTCACATAAACCTATAATAGTCCTCTTGAAACGATTATTTAGTTGACCGATTATAATACGTATTCTAATTAGTTAAATTATAATATACATAGTATATATGAATCTATATATTTATATACTAGCTTTTGCCCACGGCTTCGCCCGCGTTAATAAGTTTTTCCGGGCTAAAAGTACATAAAAACCTTCCCGTTGAATCACTCTATCCAACACATTTATTTGGATAAAGATTAATATTATGACGTTGATACAACTCTTAACAAATAATGCATTAATTTCGACTAAATTTTATTACCATAAAAAGGGTTCTAGTGAGTTAATCTTAAAAGATAGCCATATACTGTCGCGGACATTTTTTTAGATCATATCAAGAGGAATAATTCTTTCATACATATATTTTTAGTATCTTGAATCGTTTTCGCTGCGCACGCAATTGAAGCCCTCAAGGATGAATAATTTTCCCCGTTTTTTCACATTTTCCATTATTTCTTCGCTCCTAATAGTTGCATCGTGATGTTATATAGTCTAAAGCCTTCCTCGATGAATGGTCTATTCAACACAAAAAGAATTTTTCAATTCGAACCAGTAGTTCCTGAGATTAGCGCGTTCAAACAAACAAACAAACAAACAAACTCTTCAGTTTTATAATATTAGTATAGATTATACTAGGTTTGATGACATTTGATTATTTTTAACCGACTTCAAAAAGAAGGTTCTGTATTCGACTCGTATGTATGCATGTACGTGTGTAAGTTGTATGGCCATGATTTTCTCAAAAACTAATGATCCGATTTTGATGGGGTTTTCGTTATTCAAATGTATATTTTTCAGGGAAGGTTTTAGTATATCATTTATAAGGATGTGATGAAGATCTTCGGAGATAGACAATGGAACTCTTCAATAACTAACATCAAACGACACACAAATGCTACAATCGTATTATATCTATGATGTATAGGTACCATACTATATCATACGAGCCCTGTATTTGTATACTGCCCACTGCTGAGCACGGACCTTCTCTACAACTGAGAGGGTAAATGCCTTAGACCACTACGCTGGCCTAGTGCAGGTTGGCAGACTTCACGTACCTTCGAAATTCAGAAAATTTCTCAGGTATGCAGGTTTCCTCACGATGTTTCCTTCACCGTTAAAGCGAGCAATAATTCACAAAGAAAACACACATAATTTTTTAGAAAAGTCAAAGGCGCGTGCCCTTGGGTTTTGAGCCTGCGGACGTTCGTCTCGGCAGTCCGCTCCACTCCCAACTAGGCTATCGCCGCTTGATGCTCTCCGCTCAGTAATGTCTGTTTACACCATTCCATAATAAGCTGACACAAAAGCAATAAATAAAAACTTTTTACAAATCAAAAAACAATTTAACTCTATTTACGTATATTTGGAGTCGGTGCCTAATTTAAATTGAACATTGTTGAGATGTCGGCATCATAAATAAGTGCTGCGATAGTAGAGAAACGCGCTCTATAACTATTTATTTTTAACCGACTTTCAAAAAAGGAGGAGGTTCTCAATTCGTGTGTTTATATTTTTCTGCCCTCTGCTCTTATGCCGCTTTAATGTAGAGTCCGCGCAAAAAACTTATCAAGTTAAAAATTCAGGAAGTATTTGGCCTGGTTTTTAGCCAACTTCTTGGCTTCAAACCCCTCTGATGGTTACAATTTCGTATCAGAAAAAACCACACAAAGATTTACCTATAAATCCGTCTGGGCAAGAACAGTTGTACGACGCAACTCCATCGATGCACGTGCCTCCGTTCTGACAGGGATAAGACCAGCACTCATCCCAATTAGTTTGGCACTGTACTCCGGTATAACCATCGACGCAGTAGCAAGAGTAAGTGCTGAAACATTGAATAGGTGTCGTGTCGAAGGACCAAAATTAAATAAGTGAAAAGCTTATCGCGATTTAAACACTCGTTTGTAATTTCGTTATCCACTTGCACGTCCGCGGATAGTACAGTATCCAAAAAAAATATGCCGTCGTCCGTCCTGGATACTATACTATCCAAAACGGCACGTTGCAATTATTGCCATCTCGTATCAATATTTAGAACTAAATGAACGTTGTTCTTTAAAAAAATGATTGCCTATGAAATATTTCACTAGAAAAAACAGAAGAGGGCAGTGTAATATGTTTGAGTACGAAGAAATATTTTTTTTAACTTCAGTCGGCGCGTCACAGTGTGTTTATGCTTATTGTTTTGGATCACCAGTGATTATGTCGTGAATATTTTGTTGTTTTTTACTTAATTCTTAGATAATTGAACATCAAAATGAACTTTAGGAACTGTACTATGTAATTATATTAATGTGGTAAAGTTCCACATACGTAGAAAGATTTTTTAAATTTTCACTCGGTAATTCATATTAAACCTCATTTTACATATTATAGATTATCACCAGCGAATTTTAAAATAGATAAGTTCGATTATAAACGTCTAGCTATTTTTTAGTATTTTTATCTTTACTGTAGGTTTTATATTTTAGCTGTTACAACGGTTTTTATTACCAAGCGGCGGGTACGATCTCGCGCGGCTCGAGGCAGCGAGTAGTCGGACGTATGACGTAAATTTAATCGTGCGGCTTGGACGTGCAAGTGGTTATGAGTTTTATTCGTGTTGATTTTTTATATAGCGCACGATTGTCGGCACGCTAATAGTAATTCTAGATAAGTATTTCGACGGCTCCGTAGAACAAAGTCGTATATGCAAAATGTTAGCTTTTCAGTAGAGCGCTTTGAAAGTCGTTAGTTTGTATTCATGTGCGAATTAGTGCTATTTTCACACATTAAGTTCAAAGTTGTTACTGAACCCTATAGAATATAATGTTTTGTTCACTATAACTTGTGATTTTCACAATTAACTTAGACTTTCAAAGCGCTCTACTGAAAAGCTTCATTTTGCATATACGACTTTGTTCTACGGAGCCGTCGATTTATACTTAGAGGGGGTTGGGCGTGGATTTTGAAGTAGTCTACCACTTCTGTAAATTTTTAAAACGAACATATTTTATTAAAATGTATTGACTTTTATTTAGAAGGCATTGTTGTGTTGGTCTAGGAGACTGGCTCCTCATGGAAATTTACTTTAGTTGCACCTATAGTATTTATTAAGAAATGGTTCATCGTTCCAGTTCTAGTTGTTATGCAAGTGTGCATTTCCCATACAATCTACGATATAGTAGCATCCCCGTGCAGGGGTGGATATGATGTGCGCTATTATCATAGGTAGGTAAGGTAAAAGCAATTAGGATCATTGAACCTAAACGTTTAATACTAATATAAACATGCCTTTGCTGTTCCGAATACATCGAATTTCAGTTCAGTAGTCATATCTTAGTAAATAATCACGAAATACAGAGTGCTTTTGACTACTCATCGGAATGTTGGATTTTAATATCAAGATGAGAGTTAGAGAATATGTTTGAAATTAATACGTAAACAAGTTCATAAATGGATCGGGATAACATTTATCACATCATTCCGAAAAATGTAGAGTCTTTTATATAGGAATTTATACGGCCGATCGGAACTATGAACAAATAATGTACTAAACATTCAACTGTTTTTTTTATTTAATTGAACGTTACACTAGATTTGAAGACACTGAAATATAGGAACTGTAATAGAAAGGTAGGTAAAAAGTTAAAAGTGGCCTCGAATATCTGTTGTTAAACTAAAAAAATATAATTAAAGACTTAAGTCGAGGTCCTATAAAAACGGATTTGTTAAAAGTCGATTAACTGGTGTTGGGATAAAAAGGTTAGGCATTTACGATTAGGCAAATAGCACCATTTCCTATACGTTTTAGTTTAAACACGGTATCTAAACAACTGTAGGTATTATACGTAAAATTAATGATCCTCTACCGTCACTTCTGACCATGAATTTTCCTTACGAAAAGATTTCAGTATTGTCCAAAATACCATTTTTGAAATAGGTATAATTCATTGTATAATTCAATAAAAAAAAATCTTGATCCAACTGTTAAAAACTTCTGTCATCGTCAGAGAAGTTTATTTATTACACCAAGCCACTCACCTATTGATGTCATCGATACAAATTCCATGCAAGCAAGGGTTACTAAGACAAGAGATGCCTGCCGACACAATACGTATCGCCACCAGCCACCATGCAGCTCGGAAAACTACTTTGACTTCCTCGAACATGTTATTTTTTTCTTTCCACACTTATTTTATTTAATGCTTAACTTCATACAAGTACGAAGCAACATTTTTGTCCGAAACCACTAACGAAATCACACTATTTTAAGACGTTAATCAATGCGATACTAAAACACTAATAGTACAAATAAAAGTCTAATCCACTCGGGAACACAATATTTTAGAATAATTTTTTTTTTATTATAAAGCCATAATATTATGAACAGTGAAAAATATTACTGTCCTAACTCTGTATATTTCGGCACAAATTGGGGCACTATATAAAAAGGTCGTACGCTAGTGGTGCTCACTGGAATGAAAAACTGGGCTTCGTATGTGAGGTGTGGTTTGCCGCCACCGCCTGTCACCATAGCAACCGGAAATCATACAATACACGTCGCCTCGGTTAACGAATTATTGACAAAATTCTAACACACAATCAAAGAGCATTATAATACTACGGAACAATCAAACAGTGCCCATACAATTATGTTTACGCTGGTGTTATCCTATAGTTTCATGACCTCAAACTCAATAGTTTCATGATCTTTTCAATGGAGTAATTGGTCCTAAATAAATATTGTAAACAAATAAAATAATATTTTGGTTTTAATTAAAATGTTCTGGTACATTTAACCACAATAATTACTATGCAACCTATTTTAGGTCTAGAGAAACTAGTTCAAAGATTAAAATTGTAATTGCAATATGTATTTATGCTTATGGTATCTTTACGTCCTTTACCTGTTATATCTCGATGCCTGTACTTTCGTTAATGGTATTTTTAAAAAATCGTTACACAAAGACATCATCGCCAATAGGAACCTATACTTATCATTCTATTTTATTTAGTGTAACATTTTGTAATATTTTTACTTTTCAAGCTACATTCAATTTAAAAATTGATCAAAACTTACCTATCATTGCACTTTTATAATTTGCTAAAAGAAGTTAAATATTCCCACCTTAAAACCTTGTATCAACGTTGACCAATTGGATTCGTGGAATAGTCTAAGGGACCAATAATGTTGTAGAACGCTAATCATCTGTTCACAGCTGTTAACCGTCTATCCAATAAGAAAAGAGACAGCAAGGTACGTTTAGAATTTCTATTCAATCAAACGCAATACACAAAAGATTATGAATTGTATTCGATAAAGGTTTACATGTTACGCAAATTAAATAAATCTTTTGTGTTGTAAAAACATCACAGTTATATAATATATATTTTTGGAATGTAGTATAAAGTATTCGGTTTTTTTCTGAATCATTCATTTTTAATGCAGTTTGATAAGAGAGTCTAATTGAAATGATTCGAACGTCGCTTACGTTGTAAAAATTAAGTTGCTCTGTGTTCATAATTCAAGCAAGATGTGAAAGGTAGAACAATAGTTCTTGTGAAAATCTCATTAGCTTATGCTTGGTCAATAGCCTTATTTAGCTCGAATCGGTAATTTTACTTCGCGTATAGCCGTTATAACGACCCACAATTGTGTTAAAACCATTAAGTGTTAGGGTTTCATTGAGAATATTAGTTTATTCTTTGTGTAAAAATGGATCCGGGTATCCTTTGTTTCCACCATTGTGAGCACAAAGTGTTTTGTACCATAATTCCGGAGCAGTGTCCTGTGTGTAAACAAAAACTAGACAGATACGACTACAACTTATTGCCGTTTAGGTACATGTTGCTTATAGTCTCATGTTATACTTGTGATGACTAATGAAGGTTGTTGCTAAGTGTTCTATATTTCGTTTCAGAGTACCTTATCCTTTTGTGAAAGCCTCTCAACATCCTCGGGCTATAGTAATGAAGCCTACACATGGCGATTTTCTTAAGTAAGTTTCTAATTGTGTAGTTCTTTGTAAAGTTTCTTAATAAGTTGCAAGGCATTGATTACAGAGTCAATGCCCTCGCGTCCAATGCCGTGGCGTAGGCGTTTGCATAATAATTGAGGCATTTGTTTCAGTGATTACTACAACTCTAAAGATCTGCACATTGGTGTGACAAATTCGCAAGGCTATGTTGTGGAGTTCAGTGAAGAGGGTGTTCAGGGGGTGGACATTTCTTCTAAAAAATGGAGCTCTTGTGACTCAAGTTCTGACTGGGACCAGTGCCTTTTACTGGAACAATTTGATGAACTGTGGAATGAGATATGGGACAGTGTGCTGATGAAGGTAGGTTATACCTGTTAATTTTGAAAATATAAATGTTATAGATATAAATTGCATTCGAAAGTAATAGTGAAAATGTCTACAGTAGGAAATTCACAATTTATTGCATCATTTTCAGAGCTGTGCAATTACTCATTTTTTAAGCAGAAACATACAGAGTTTCAAGAATTCTGAATAAGAAACTGAAAAAATCTATGACTTCCTGTATTTCCAGTTTTAGGAATTGTTGGCATACTGCATTGCACATGAAAGACTTTTGATATTCATACAAAGTTTTTATATTTATTATGTTATGTACTTTGAATTTTATCACTGAACTACAATGTTGGATATTTGGCTCATTTTCGCAAAATGTTTACATATTGTATTACCGCCTTACTAATAAACGCTGTATACGTCTGTGATAGTTATTCAGTGTTTTGTCTTGTTTTGTTGAGTGACATTTACCATCAGAGGAAGTGAGATTAAAACATTGTATAACTATGACAGCCGTATACAGTGATTATTAGTAAGGCCCTTAGTAATCATAAGTTAATAAAATATTTTTTTCTTGTTAAAGGTTAGTCTAAGTCCATTGTGGGATGCTGACAAATACCAAGAGGAGAGACACAACTGCTTCACATTTGTTTTGACTTTTTTACGAGCACTGGACTGCGGCGAATTATCAGAGAAGGCTCATGACCCCAAATTGTTTTGCAAACAATATGTTGTGCCCAGGACCTCTGCTGCAGGAAAATACATCTCCCTCTACCGGCAACTCAAGAGGCAAAACTATTTTATACAAAACCTATGATGACCAGTTGTTAAATTCTTTGATTTATATTTTATATATGTATTTATTTGTATTAGGTATTCAGTATTTAACTGTGATGTTTTATGTATAGGTGTAAGACTCTTAAATTCAAGTGCATTTAATTTAGACCAAATGATAATTTATAACTAATTAAATTTTAATGTTCTATTCTGATTTAGGTGTATTTATTTATTGTATTAGTGGCTTCTATGCATTGTGAACAAGAATTTAACAGTGGTCATGTTTAGAGCATAACCAGTTCAAATGAGCTCAATAATTCCTTATATGTAATGTAATTTACAGTGTATGCATGTATGTCATCACTATTTCTTTATAGTGTATTATTACATTATCACTTCTTGCCATTTGTATGTAGTGTGTTAACTTGTTCATTAATATATTTCATAAGTGCATATTACAAGGACTATCACTGTCTGCTTTGAATTAATGAGTACATATCTTTGATAGAACATTTTCATTGTGCTAGAAATATATGACCAAGGAATTAACTATACCATGGTAGGGGTTTAACTCTTTATACGAAACACATATGGGATAATGCTGCATGTACATCTTCTATAATGTTAGGAATTGGAGTAATGTGCACTTTCAAGTCTCTCTTAAGAGCTGGCTAGGTAAAATATTAAAAGAAACTGGCACATTTGTATTTGTCAATTTATTTTATGCTAATGGCGGTTTCTCGAAAACCTCTTAGAATACAAAATGATGAAGTGTTCAATATAGAATAAGATTTCATATCTTCCACCCTTGCTAATACCATTCTATTAAATAACTTGATACAGAATGATATCAAAATTGATTGCATTCGACATTTTAAGGTGATTGAAGGACATTATTTTATCATATGTGTTAATTTTGAGTTGTGGCGCGTCACCACACGATGTTCATATTCACAGTGTATGCTTTTGATAACCGATTGTATGAGCAGACTCGTATCTCTTAATATTGGGTTCCCTTTTCTTGCTCGTTGTTGTAAATTAATTATAACATATGGTGTCTTTTTACTATCGTTATTATTTAATAATATTTTCCTTAATTACTTGGAATTATTTAGTCTTCAATAATTCCAAGTAGATTTGCCAAGGGTATTGGGACAGACGTTATGTTGTTTCCAGTAGCGGATTAAGACTACTTGATGCCTTAAACCATATACGCATGTGACCCGCCTCCCTAATCCATAAGTATCTTACCCTATATTTAATATTGATAAAGCATCGAGAATTTCCTGCAGCATCGTCATTCATTTTTTTTATTATTTTATATTTCGAAAAAGAATAATATTTACTTAGCTAGCAAATTTTTATTTTGGTGTTGTTTCTGGTGTGCCCCAAAACGTGATGCTCTAAAAATTGCTTGATTTTCTTACAGGCTAATCCGGCACTAGTTGCTTGTAATTTGTATTTATATCGGAAAAAAATATTATGTTGATTATAAGTAGTAATTATATACGTTCTTTCTAATAGAATTTGTAGACAATGTTAAATGAAATATTCTAAAATGTTAATGTAAATATTTTGCTGTTCAAGATAAGGAGCATTGAAACATCTAGTTACGCCCATTGTTGAAGTAATAAGAAAGCATAAAGTCAAATATTGAGTAAAATATTTGTCCCCGCGGTCTACAAGTTCTGTTGAAAACAATCCTACTTAAATTTAAGTTAAATTTAGTTAATGAATTTCAAGTTTCCGGAGGTTTCTAAAAGAATGTAATAAGCTTGTATTTTTTTGCATACCTACATTTATTTGTCTTGCCCAAGAGGTTTGAACAGGCTGAATAAATCGAATTAAGTTAGCTTGTGTCTGTAGTTTTGTCTCGTGTGTTTGTAAGTTACTCAGTTTCGATACATGACTGGATCCACACTTATCCACACTTGAGACTTGAATTTCGTAATAGATCTCGAAGACAAAAGTTCTAGGTGCTAAATTTGAATAAAGTATTTGTTAAAATTAAAGAGTCTTTTTGTTAAAAACATTTATTATAAATTTATAAGATTAACAACTTAATATTACATAGCCGTAATAAACTGTAATATTCGGTGTTAATACGAATTAATATATACTTAGGTGAAAAATCTCACTATTTGGAAAATAAAATACAATAAGTATTAAAATTTACATAAATTAGGATACTACTTTGACGTCCGGCGATTCGACGCCCAACCAAAAGACTGCACCGCTGTAGGCAATGGTGGCCCTGAAAAAAAAAGACATATTTTACTGGAAAGTCTCTGGCACTTGAAATTGGTGAAATCACTGATAAAAGGTGATAGCCACAAAAATAAAAGAAGACGAAGACATATTTTTCATTTGTATCATAGTAATTGTAGTTCACACTTGACAAATGGATTTATATATTCTTTTGGGGTTTCCGATTACCTATGGCACACCTACGGATTATGTAAGGTCCATGCACGGAATTTATAAACATAGTAAATTTCCAAAATAATAAGCATAGGTATTTTTAGGATTCAGATCCAGTTGTCAATTTACTAAATTACATTATTTTCATGTTCTTTAGAAGTAAATATTTTTGTGTAAAGTTTGGTTCATAATAACTACACAACACCGTATTTCGTTCTAGACTTTTAATGTTGACTGCGATTGATATATCAATTGGATGTACCATGGCGAGTCAATGACAAACGCATTTCACAATCGACTTCTGAACGATGCGCTAAGTTTATTGCGACGTTTCCAAAGATCTTCTATGTTGCAAAAGTGTTCTTTCAACAAATGTACCTTCATGCAAATGCTGCATAGGTAAATCTTTTGTGATTATATTTTATTAGGTGTTAAAAGTATGTAATAGATATACTTAGTTATACACAATATTTAAAATTGTAATTTCGACTTCCAAATTTAAATATGTTTGGGAAAGTATCAAAGTATAAGTTTCATTCTATATAGACTACAAGAAGTTGGTTGAATTTATTTTACATGTATTCTTGTACATATATCGTCAGGTCTTGTATGTACAATATATTGTATCATCTTTTTTATTGTAGCTAATTAAAATAATTTGCATTCGCGTAAACGCATTACTCAGTTATCATGCAAGCGTGCAAGTCGGGAATTCCTACTTATCAGTAAGTTTTATTTACTAAGGTCGCGTTGCAATGACATAATAATTTTAATCCATTACTGTTCAAATTGCCTCGTTAATTATAGACATTTTATGTACACAGCTTATATCCTTGAAAGGGGTATTTCGTACCAAATTATTCACTGTTTTCAGTACCATGATATGATAGGAGTGACATCATCATATGGCAATTTTAATCCCCGGCAACTCAAGTGTGTTCTTAACTGTTCTTGATTCAAAACTAGCATAGATTCTATTGCCAATTGCCTTGGGAATCGACGCTAGTATCTTAATTGGCTCAGTTGTGCTGTCAGTAAAAGAATAAAGCCAGTACTGAGTTTAGGGGGGCAAACCATAG
Organism: Lapara coniferarum; assembly: GCA_949316025.1. Classification (NCBI taxonomy): domain Eukaryota; kingdom Metazoa; phylum Arthropoda; class Insecta; order Lepidoptera; family Sphingidae; genus Lapara; species Lapara coniferarum. Next base: position 15,402,730 of record OX438926.1, on the reverse strand, counting down.
TATAATTATGCTATGCTTTAAAGATACAGTTCTGTTCCATAAAAAATTATCGCGATCGGTCGAAGAGGTAAGGCCCGTCCTGAATGAAGCGTGAACCTAGGCAATTAAAGGATAGCTTACCTGAACCTGATGTTGCCGTCCAAATCCGCAGGTGGGGTCCAGGTGAAGGTAACAGTCTGCTTGTCGAATTCTGGAGGATGCCTCTTGTGGGTGATGGCGTTCTACAACAAAATACACTATTTTAAAAATATAAAAAACGAGAGCGACAATCTGAAATATATTAACGAGAAATTTGCGGTGATTGTCGATCTGATAATGTCTTTTATCGCCTCAGGCCTGTAATTTTTCACTTGCCTTTTATGCGCTCCACAATGGGCTTAGCCGTTAGCGCTTCTCACTTTTTAAGATTATCGCTAAAGGATTTGCTTTAGTTGTTATGACTGGTCCGGTCCTATACCCCGGAAAATTGTGCTAGAAACCCCACAACGTTTTGTACGACGTGATCTGAGAGTCGAACCCAGGACTTTCCATGTATAGCACATACTTATGCGCCACCGAGCCAAAGGGGTGCCTATTGGCGACCTCAAACATAAATAAAACAGACTTCAAAACAACTACAAACCAAAAAACGGGTCAAATAGAGAGCCTACTTTTGTTGAAGTCGGTTAATAATTATAATTAAATATTCTCAGCAGGCTATGAGTTTAGTTTAAGGGATTTACGAGAGGTGTTCGATCTTACAATACCACGTTACGAAACAGCCATTTGCGGAACATACAAACATTTACCTCTGCGAAGATCAAAGCTACAGTTTCTCGTAAGTATAAAGTAATAAGACATTTGACTATTTTTTGTCAAAGACGGAAATAATTTGACGTTTACCTTCCTTGCGTATGTCCCTGTGCAGACAATGCATGATTGTTTTAGGCCAAGGATTTTAATCGACTGCATTGAAGGTCTAAATAGCTAGTTTTGGACGTAATTTATGTACTCATACACACACACATACTCACTCATGCCTTTTATCCCCGAAGGGGTAGGCAGAGGCGAAACTAGTGCACCCACTTTTCGCCGTTATTCCGTCCCATGATGTGATAGGGGGCGAGCCTATTGCCATATCGGGCGCATATTCCAGACTCCGAGCTGATACTGAATAAAAAAACTCAATATCACTGCCCGACCCAGGGATCGAACCCGAGACCTCAGCATTGCAGTCGTACCATAATACAACTACACCACCGAGGCAGTCGTACGGTTTTTATGTAACGTATGCACACATACATTATACAAAAACCGTAATAGTAGTTTAATTTCAATTCAACCATTACTTTAAACATAAATAAAAAACCTACGTAGGTATATCTTTCACGTAAGTACATTATTTTTATAAAGTATTTTTAATTTATACGCGCATGTTTGTTTATAATTCGTGATAATGTGTTTCGCGCCGCCTAGCGACTGCAACAATGAAGGGAAGTGAAGGGAATCACGGTCTTACGTCCTCGGCTAAACCAAACTAACGCACAGAGAATTATAGTACCTAATAGTTACAAGCCAAAATGATACAGCTTTTTTACTATCGCAACATTAGTTATCAAAGACATTTATAAATAGATCATAAGGCTACTGGCATATTATATCGTTAAGTTATAAGAAAAGGCCTTACTTTTTATGTACATACGTATTTCAATTCACAGTAACAGTTCAGGAAGTTGCAACTTCCTTAGGTTAAAAGACATGTTATTTACACTAATTAGTTTTATGATAAGTATATTAGGATTCGTTTGTTTTGTGTATTTTTCGTTAAAATTATGTAGATCAGAAGTTTATGGTAACAAATGTTAGAGTAGGAATATTTAACATGCTGTATGGAGTTTGTATTTTATTTTACTATACATCAATGAATAAGTACCTACTACGTCGTGCCGTTCATCGTTTCCATTGAAAATAATGTAAGTACCGATTTGTTCACTTAGACGACGATATTTCTCTCAAGTTTCCGTATTTAGTATAATACTGTTTGATGGACTCGTCAATTACAAATAACTGGAAAGTCTGGCACTTGACGTTGGCGAAATCACTGATAAATGGTGGAAGCCACAAAAGGAAAAGAAGAAGAAGAAAACGACATTATTATTATACGTAATATAAAGTAGACTATAACGCCAGGTTCTGGGGAATAAGGTAGCTGGAGAGAAAATGGATGTAACAAACTCTTTTATATCATTTTATATGTGATAAAGAGTATTCACTAAAACGGTTGTGAGTAAATCAGGGGAACATAAAGGTACATAAAGGGAGAAGTTCTTATAAATTTTTTTCTGACCTGAGAATTTCTTATCCGCTCATTCGTTTGGACTAGAGAGAATGCTTCCTTAGGCCATGAAATGGCCTATATAAAACCTAAGGTGCTAGGTGTAGAACTATCAAGATTTTCAGGTATTAGCTAGGTAGGTAAGCATTTTTGACATACAATGTATGTAATTAAACGAAATTGGATTTTGTGATTTGATAGATTTATGCCTTATCACATTATGAGAGGAAATAAGTTCAACGAACCGTGTAAATTTATAATCACACCTTTGCCTACTTATTTAGAATAAGTAATAGTGCCAGTTTGAATCAAACGAACTGGTAAAACGAACCTAGGTATAGACATTAATACTTAGCTGTAATGTTAACTCAGTTAGCAAATGCCTTTGTTATAATACGGACGATCAGTTTAACCCTTAGCAAATAACTTGCGATAGTTACCGTGGTAGACGTTGTCACAAATTAGAATAAATGCAAATACTTGTGATATTTCTGAAGCGATATTGAAATCACTATAAAATGTTTTAGCTATAGGTACTTCCCCACTAAAGCAGTAAGTATAGTATAGTATAGTATAGGTAATAAGTACCTATAGCAAGTATTTTTTATAGGTAAGTATGTGTAAATGTTGCAAAGGGTTTTATATGGAATGATATTTGTACTCACGCCAGGTTCACCACAATCGAGGAGTTGAGCGAAGTTGTCGTTGTCGTCCAGGGTGAACTTGCCCACAATTTTGGCACCTTTACGCGCCTGCAGCAGGATACCGCGCATGGTGTTCTCGGGTTTGTTACCACTAATGGTGACCTCCATCGGTGTGCCGGCCATGGCCACCTAACATAATTAAAACAGTTCACTATGTGTTGGGATACTTAATTCAAAACAAAGTCAAAGCTCATCCGTTGAAGATGCTAAAAAAAGCACAATAAAGGTTTGTATGTGCTGGTAAGGATAAAATTTGTTATACATTTAAAATAGGCATAGTACCTTAGTGCTGGTGGTGATGGTGTAAGGCGCCGATGTATTTTGGGGACCCACGGGATGTCTTGGTATCATGTCCTTGCAAGCAGACTGGGGAGCACCAGAGCCGTAGGCGCTGACGTAACCAGCCACCAGCAGCATGGCAAAGGTATATGTGAACCACATCTTGAGCTATTTTATCTGGAATTGATTGGGTATTTCAACTTATAGATACCAAACAGAAAGGATACTGCAATTTGTACATTACGCTGTGCACTAAGCCAAAATTACAAATGAAAGCAGGCCACGGCCACTGCGGTTCTTCAGATCTTAAGTTCTTGTAAGTCACTAGTCTCGAGGACAGGTTCCCCATGTTAAGTGACGTAATATAACGATCGACAAACGTTCACACTAAATGATTGCACAAAATATGTAAAATAATCGAATCACGAAAATATGAATGGTTTACGATGATTATATTTGAATTATTCATAGATAGCATAAAGCTACAATAAAGTCATTGCCATTTCTTAAGTTCATTACTCAATGAAATATGCAAATTTATATTCTACATTTTAATTTAAATATACCTATATCTCAGTTCCATCTGTTCTATTTTACGTTAGCTAGTAAAAAATGTAATTGTAAGTGGTAATGATAATAACATAATTTTCTAAATATTTAGTTATTTACTTTATGCATAAAACTGTTTTTTACACAATAAAAACTAATAACGCTAATAGTTATGATAATTCTTAAGCTCCCTGAAATATTACCTACAAATGCTAAATGCAATATTTTTTCGTAGAAATGTAAATGACAGTGATGTTCCATGAAATAAATAGTACAATAAGCTTAATTATTTACACCAAATACAGTAAACAACCATAATGTTTTATGAAGCTGCTGAAATACATGAACATTTTTTATTTATTTAATAAAACCCCCTTTTATTCCATATAAATATTGCAAAATGAATTTAGATGATTTTGAAAAATATTAAAAGTAATATAAATACCTTATGTTGAAAAAATCACACGCAGCGTGTTGCAAGTCACACTCGAACGGGTGAAAACAACAAACATAGCCAGTCTCAAGCAGCCAAGCTATATATCGCAATCGTTCTCCGCATGGGAGGGTGAAAGGTCAAAGAATATGTTGCTCACAGAGCAGACCATTTAAAACATTTTGTTCCGTTCATATGATACCTATTATAACATATTTCATTATGATCGTACCAGCACAATATGCAAGCATAAAAATGAATATACGTACATTTTCAAGTACCGGTAATTAATAATTCAGACTTTGCCCTGTTTCGTTTAAATTGTAAAGTAACTTTGTATGCGTTAAAAAAGCCAAATGGCAAGACTAACCTGTTGATTGTATTTTTTCTATGTTCACCTCATTACCACCAAATTAATTGTAGTTCGTCCAAAAGAAAACAGCGTTTTCGGTCTTGCATACATACAGAAATCCAAAAATCTACTTAGTACCTACTGCTTTGTTGCAGTTTGAGTGTTTTTTTATAATGTCTAAATTTTAAGCCCATTCCTTTAAAGACGACCTGTTTAAGTTGATAAATAAGAAAAGTCGTCAGAAAACGTTTATATTAACAAAGTATAAAACAAAGTCGTTTCCCACCGTCTCTCCCTATGTATGCTTAGATGTTTAAAACTACGCAACGGATTTTGATGCGTTTTTTTTTATTTAATAGAGTGATTCAAGGGGAAGGTTTATATGTACTTTTATCCCGGAAAAACTTATTAATGCGGGCGGAACCGCAGGCAAAAGCTAGTTACGCATATATCGATATGAAAGAATATTTGAATTGTCTCGTATCTCTACTCTCTAGCACTTCTTCATCTTAGGAATAAAATAGCTTCGCTAAACCATGGTTTTTGGTAATTCACCTGCTAGTAATAAGAGGTAGAGGCATGTTACATTTTAAAATTAACCTGATAGATTAGGAAATATTTAAAGATTAACAATTTGATAATTTCATTGACGCGACGGTAAAGTATGCGTAAATAATATCCATGTTTAGGTATAGAAATATTTTAAAAGTATTTGAATCTTTTTTCATATCAGAATCACTATTATTACAAGAATAAGGGGCCATCCATTTATTCAGTAAGACGATTTAGGGGGGAAGAGGGGTCGACCATGTCATATTTTTCTTACAAGGGGGTGGGAGGGAGTCTTGATAGTTCTTATCACAAAAATGCGCAAAGTTAAAATTATACTTTGAAATAGCGCGAACAACCGTGCGAATGCCAAGGTTCGCTCGATGCGTTGCCATAAACGATTTCCTAAGTACAAATAAACATTTCAAAAAAAAATTCTTTGAAAAATAAACATTAAAACAAACCAAACGTGTATTCATTTTTACTTTAGACTCTTACGTAATAAATATTAAACAGGGGGGAGGGAGTCAGCCTATTCTTATTTTTTTTATAAAGTGGGGGGTCCTAAAACTAGCGAAAAAACTATTACGTAATAAATAAATATCCCCTAAGGCATATGCTCATAGTTTCGCTTTACATATTTTCTGTTCTGCTCATTTATTCTTTGTATTATTAACCTAAGCCCTTACATCAAGTAAACTCATAATAATAAGTGCGTAGAGGAAAATTAGAGCAAAATAAGCGATAGGTAACTCCACAATATTGATGAGCCACTTCCATCATCCATGTCAACAAAGCGGTTTTTCCCTCAGGCCCTTAGGAAAATGTTAGCGCACAATTATTTACTTATTGTTACCTTGTAATGTTACTATTAACCGTTTAGTAATGAGTAAGATGTAAAATAATAAATTATAGGTAATTAATGGATGGAGAGATATTATAATTTAATTATAATTTATAATTTATTAAATTAATTACGTACATACCATTGATGTATTAAAGGGTTTTTTAATACATCAATGGTACATACGTAACCCTCAATATTTCAAATAAAAACTGATTACATCGGTGGCTTTGTTGTGCTGCGAACACGGTATGACCTATATGTTGAGGTGTTGGGTTCGATTCTCGAGACGAGTAAAGTTTTATTATAGTTATATGTTTTAGTATAGTTCATTTTTACAACATAAGTTGCCACACAAGTAACTTATTTTTAATGATATTCGTTGTATAAACACATCTGATTCCTGAAGAATGTAGGCGCTGTCAACTATGATAAAGAGTTGTAGGGATGAGAAGGGCAGAGGCTGTTGGAAATTTTAGGTACGGCTGTCACTTCACATAACTTTTCAATGAGCTAGTGGTACGATATATGTCTAAACGAAGCATTCGGTCATACTACCTGATAATGCTTACCGTACACAATGTGTGGTAAGCATTATCAGGTGAGACATCATCAATTGATTATTGTGTCTCTTTAGTCCAGTAGGAGGAAAATATTATTAATTATAAATAATTAAATCGTCGCCGTTAATTTTATTTGATAAACTATCAGGGGCGATCCCTATTTCCTATCTATAGGCAAGAGCGGAGAAAGGGGGGGGGGGGGCACAAGATAAGAAGTACTGGAGAGAGAGACGTGTAATAGAACAGAAATATTTGTATACCGGTAAAATGCAATAAAACTAATAAACTGCAATGAATGTCCTTCTGAGGTTTTTGTTTTATGCCCGGTATAGCGATGGACTGCCCGCATAGAACGGAACTGACACGGCGAAAAGTGGGATTGTGTGTGTGTGTGTGTAAAAGTGTAATGAGTATCTTTTACTGGTGATTTATTATAATAGATATTGGAAATATATATTCGTTAGCAATTAATATAATACAAAAAGTTAATATAATACAATCTCGTCAAAAGGAGTATCTTCCGTCAATTACCGATTTTCAAAGTGTTTTGTTTCTTTTTAGCTGCCTGTTAATTTAGTCTACTACGGGACTGACGGACATGACACCGTCGAGCGGGTGCATTCGTAGCGCTTCTGCAATTGTAGTTTGTGCAATTTCCTACAGCACTAAAATCTACCTTCATTCCAATCTCTAATCCTTTTCCAAGATTGGAAACTAATAGATATTTATGATTCTTATAATATTATGCATATCTCGGGTGGTAGAGTTCGTTACAAGATATAAGTTTTGCACTGACAATGGACAACCCTATATGATGGCCAATTCTTTGTCATTATCCTTCTGATATGGTGTTGTGACGAGTTTAATTAGCTAATAATTTTACCTATTTGTCATCAGGAAAGATGCTAACTCCCAAGACTCAATTGCCACGTAATATGAGACTTTTTACCATCATTTTCCTAGAATAGCAACTTACTTTGCGCAAGTCACTGCCTGTGCTATAAAGCAAGATTGTATGATTGAATTTTTATTTATTTATAATTTATTATAATTATTATTAATATGCTTAATTTCATAAATTTGATAGAAAATTTCCTTTACTTTATAAAATAAAGCACTGTAATCCAAAATTCCGAGGCTGTATGGTCGACATGGCGAACTCTATTAAGTATGTTTAATAAGAATAAAAAGATGAAGGTAGAGCTTGTAAGTAGGTGGGGGATAACTCTGGAACAGTCATTAATAACGACATCTTGAAGAATTTTAGATCAAATTATTACATGAATCCTGAGAAGTGTGCTTACACTCTTATAGGATTTTAAAATTTATTACCTTTTTTAAGAGCATATAAATGAACTGCTGTAAACAAAAATAACAAATGTATCTGTACATGTTATTATTTTTTTCTATATTATGAATTGTATTTTATAGCTTGAACTGATTTGAAAAGAGCACCACTAGAGTTTCTTGCCCGTTCTTCTCTAGTGAGAACTGCTTTCTGAACTGGTGGTAGAGTCAATATTGACTGAATCTGAATAATGTATAAAATTTTATGGGTACGAATAAATTTATTTCATTAAGATGATGAAAATTTATGGACTAATAGAAAGCTAACTCTCAGTCTAAATAGATTTACTATGCTGTTGAACTTTTAACATCAACAAACTCATTACAATTTAGTTCAACATAAATATGAAAATAGAAAAACTACTTAAATACCTTACCTCAAAAGGATTAATATCAGGCATGCGGCCGGTTATTTTACTAAGCCAAATTGTTATGCATTATCATAACATGCTTCAAGGAGTGAGTGACATCGATTCTACAAGTAGGTACAGAAATTGAAAAATAAAAATTACTACTTGGAGTGTAACTATAACTTATCGACATAATTATTTTCCAAGTAGGTATTATCTATTATTGTTTTCTCTTAATAGTAGTATCTAGACATAAATAAGGATATATTGTAATTAGACTTAAGTATGTAAAATTGAAAAGTTTAACACAATTTTTGGTTTCTGTATATTAACTGATAATAAAGGTAGGTTGTAGGTACCTATATACCTTACTAGTAGTGCTCGCGGCTCCGCCCGCGTGAAAACGTTTTTCCGGGACAAAAATATTTTCCCGGTATAAAAAGTAGCCTATAGCACTCAGGAGTTATGTAGCTTCCTATTAGTGAAAGAATTTTCAAAATCGGTTCAGTAGTTCCTGAGATTAGCGCGTTCAAACAAACAAACAAACTCTTCAGCTTTATAATATTAGTATAGATAGCTTTTGCCCACGGCTTCGCCCGCGTTAATAAGTTTTCCGGGCTAAAAGTACATAAAAACCTTCCCGTTGAATCACTCTATCCAACACATTTATTTGGAAAAAGATTAATATTATGACGTTGATACAACTCTTAACAAATAATGCATTAATTTCGACCAAATTTGATTACCATAAAAACGGTTCTAGTGAGTTAATCTTAAAGATAGACACATACTGTCGCGGACATTTTTTTAGATCATTTTAAGAGGAATAATTCTTTCGTACATATATTTTTGGTATCTTGAACCGTTTTCGCAGCGCACGCAAAGGAAGCCCTCAAGGATGAATAATTTTCCCCGTTTTTTCACATTTTCCATTATTTCTTCGCTCCTAATAGTTGTATCATGATGTTATATAGCCTAAAGCCTTCCTCGATAAATGGTCTATTCAACACAAAAATAATTTTTCAATTCGAACCAGTAGTTCCTGAGATTAGCGCGTTCAAACAAACAAACAAACAAACAAACTCTTCAGCTTTATAATATTATAGTATAGATGATAAAGAAATCCACTCGAAAATATTAGCTCCCTAGTATGTCTCAAGTGGACTGACGTTATCAGCTGTTTGTTTATAAAAAACTGCCTCGGTGACGTAGTTGAATTACGGCACGACTACAATGCTGAGGTCTCGGGTTCGATTCCCGGGTCAGGCAAAGTGATAATGGGTTTTTCTATTCAGTATCAGCCCGGAGCCTGGAATTTGTGTCCGATATGATGATAGGCTCGCCCCCTATCACATCATCATAATCGCTTTTCGCAGTGCGTATTCCGTATAGGCACTGCGAAAAGTGAGTGCACTTGTTGCGCCTCTGCCTACTCCTTCGGAAATAAAGGGCATGAGTATGTATGTTTATAATAAACACTCTTTTTTTTACGCTAAGTAAGTGACTTATTACTACCGACCAGCGTTCAAGGGGAACGACTGAGCGGTTATATTGGGTTCACCGTGCCTTTTGACCTGACGTCGAGCCGCCCGGAGAGATGGAAAACGTCGGGCGACCGTCGGGCCGAGTCCTTAACCTATGTACACCGCACGGCATACCAACCAAAACTCCGCGGTGGCCATCTTCGGCGCATTAGAGACGGGTGCGGGTTTGCTACGACTTACGTCTAAGTTGTGGTCCGCAACCACCCCTGCGCGTACCACTATTGCGGTCTGTCTCCTGTTGTTGGGGAGGTGGGGGGGCTCAGAAGCCTCCGCGGTTAGGCCTAACCGCCACGCTGCCGTCCATCACGGGGGTCACAGAAGTTGGCTAGACTAATTAACAGGTGGTCGGCCCCTTCCGCCCACCCGCGACCCCCGACAGGCAGGGGATACCGTGGTGGAATTCTCCAAACGTCCCCAATCCACAGGGCGGATAATAAATAAACACTCTACCTGTAATAACACCTTGGTATACCAATCCATGTAGGTATAGTCAGCCACATAGGTACCTGAACAAATTCAAAACTTTAAATCGCGTCTACACTTTCGTGTTCTTACCATTTTTTGTTTTCTCTTCTCAAAAATAAAATAAAGGCGATTAATTATACTTCCCACAGATAAAAAAAAAATGTTTCAATTAAACTTAACATGTGGAAGTGATTTGAAATTTTGAATTTGTTCAGTTATTTATGTGGCTGACTGTACCTACAATGGGAGCGAAAGCGTGCGAATGGGGGCTGCACTGACAGTGCTGCCAACCCCATGAAACCAAAAAATAACAGTTCACTAATAAATAAAAAAAACAGAAGAAAACAGTAGCATCGGGGATTTTGAACGAGGAGTAAAAAAAGATCCTCAATTTCGATTTTTCCGTCGGTAACATCTGAGAAGTAGGGGTAATGGATAGGGTGACGTAAAAAAAAGAAAAAGCATTTTAATATGTAGTAATTTACTAACCTGTGCACAAAACCCGTGGAAACGCATGTAAAAATCAATAAAACAAAAAACGGTAAAATTTTGACTCTAAACAGAAAACAGGGGCGACAAAGCAAAAACAGTAAATCTACTGTTAAAACAGTAGAGTTAGCAACACTGGCTGCACATCGATACGGCGCCTGTGGGACATCATCAACGTTTTATATAAATAAAATGTGAATAAACGAACGCCTTGACGAATACTCGTATTAACGCCATCTAGAATTCCGTTTTCGCAACACACTCATTAGACTGGGGGGAAAATGTTAATATAGCTTCCACATTGTGAATACGGTAAACTAGGTCCAATAGGGTACAAATGGTCTTTAGCAGGGTAATTATTAAAATTGTAAGTATCAGTCTATTAAAAGTAATGTATGGTGCTCTAGGAGAATTTAATTGCCACTATAGTATAGCTCGCCGGTTTATACAGTGTAGTTGATTCTAGATGGCGTTAGTGGATCAAAATTCTTATTCACAAATTCCATAATATTTTTTAAAACATGCGTTTTTAATGCGTGATCTTGAATTATTCAATATAAACATTCTAAGTTATTTTATGAGTTTATGTGTGTTTAACAATAGTTTTTCATTGGTAAGGCGCGTAAGTACTCTTAGTATGATTTATTTTACAATAACACTAGTTTTGAATAATAAATGTAGTTTATTAATTTTTATATAAAAGACAATCAGGATTTGTAAATTATAAATAAATAGCATCGAGTAGGTAGAGTCTTTATTGCCTGAGCATAAGCAAAGATCGAAACTAGAGAGTAGACTCAGAGACTGTAGAGACGACTGTCTATAGTGAACAAAATTAGGTATTGTCATTTGTCTATGCTCAGTTATATTTTCAATGTGGTGGCCGATTTATCAATTTTTCACGAATATTGTTTTTTGATTATAGGCGGGAAGTGCTAGTTCGAGTAAAACTAATAAAAAATGAGCGTGGAAGAAGATGTAATGAAAATACAAAAAAAGCTTACAAAAATGACATCGGATGACGGCACGGTACGTTTAGAATTAGACTTAAAATAATAATGAGAACATCTCCCGCCTGGCGCTCATCATGAGCGCCCCAACAAATACACGCGCCGTATTAGGTTTTTATGTTACGATATAAGATATAGAGCACATTAAATTAATTTAAAATGTTATTGAGTTAAAAATCCTTGTTTATAACTGTACTCAACAGGTACAATCATTGTAGGTGCTCGTAATAATTAAGTAATCTTTATCTACTTCAGGGACAAGAAGAAGCTTTGGAACTTTTAAAACATCTCCAAACTATGGCAATCAATCTGGATGTCCTGACCAAAACGAGAATAGGCATGACAGTCAACGCTTTGCGTAAATCAAGTAAGGATGAAGAGGTAATATCTTTATGTAAAACTCTAATCAAAAATTGGAAAAAGTTTTTGTCGACACCCGGCACACCGTCAAAAGACAATGGAAACTCATCCAAATCTAAAAAGGAAGGAAAAGATAAAGACAGAAAAGATGAGAAGGAGAAAGATAAGAAACTCCCAGCATCATTTCCACCACAGTCAAACACTACTGATGCTGTCAGGTTGAAATGCCGCGAACTGCTAACACAAGCCTTGAAAGCAACAGGGGAGGCACCGAATGCCTGTGCAACACCAGAAGAACTTGCTGAAGAATTGGAGGAAAGTATTTTTGCTGAATTTAAAAATACTGATATGAGATATAAAAATAGAGTACGTTCCCGTGTTGCAAACTTAAAAGATCCCAAGAATCCAACATTGCGTACTAATTTCCTAAACGGGGTCATCTCTGCAACTCGTCTTGCTAAAATGACCCCTGAAGAAATGGCCAGTGATGAAATGAAAAAGCTAAGAGAGAAATTCATAAAGGAGGCAATTGACGATGCTCAACTTGCAACAGTACAAGGAACCAAGACAGAAATGCTCAAGTGTGGCAAGTGCAAAAAGAAGAACTGCACCTACAATCAGCTACAGACAAGAAGTTCTGATGAACCTATGACAACCTTTGTACTGTGCAATGAATGTGGGAACCGCTGGAAATTCTGTTAAGACTGCTTTTATCTTTAGACCAATAGTAACCTTTACATACGGTACTCATGTGTATCAAGAAGTTGTATTACATTTTACTATGAATTATGATTTCTGTGTTTGCTATTTAAATTTCATTACCTTATAACTGTCATTGACAATCATGTTAGTAGATAAGGTGGTATTAGTTAAAAGTAAATAAATTAACCTGCTTTAAGTCTTCTTGGAATGTTTTATTTCTGTAAATATTTAGTGATGATCTGACAGTAAAATGAAACTTCAGTTTAAATCAGATATTGTATGTTTATTATATTTTGATCATAAATTTGCCCTTATAGGACAAATTTGGAGTTTCTCATAAAAAATAACTGGCAAAAAATTACACTTCCATTTGCTGTAGATACTTAAAGATAACGATAATATATACCTTTTAAAGAAAATATTTTATGTAATAAATATTTTGTATGCCCATGGTAAAAATTATTGTCTTTACCTTTAAAAAAGCTTTTATTGCAGCAATCATTGAATAGCTGCAGTTATAATTTTAACAAGATCACTTTTTGCTGCATCCAAATTATAATTAACATTGTAAAATTACTAGTTTACAATTTGACATATTTGGAATGTTTATATCAGATAATAACATCGTATAAATTACAAGCGCAATATTTGCATATTATAATAGTGATCTCAGAAATTGGTAGGATGTATATGTTATAGGCAAAGTGATTAATTACCAATTATACAAAATAGTAAAACTATAAAATTTATAATGTGGTAAACTGGTCACATGATAATAAATGATTAGTACACCCCATGACCATGCATTGCAAACAGGCAATGGTTATAGGTGTGTTGCATTCAGCGCTATCATCGTAATTTTCCACAATAATCATCAACATCAGTATTATATTCAGTAATATGAGATGAATATCGTGTTTCATTCACTTATATAAGTCTTATTAGATAATGCGTAATAGCTAGATTAAGGCATTAATTGCGATTCATTTATCACTTTGGCTAATTTGGTCAGCTACTATGCATAATAGCTAGATTAATCACTTAGAATAACATATTTTATGCATTATTTTGTTTTATCCAGGATCCTACATTCTCTTAGTACATATACAAATTATAGTATCATTAGTTTGTTTATGAAAGGTAGTATAAACTTAATATTAAAAAAAATAGCCAGGATTTGCTAGTAAAATCAGGCGGTAAACTATTAAGCTAACATTTTAACTTTCAAATAGTATTATTCAACTAAAAAATATTCGACCGAACTGTAGGTAATATATAAACAACTTAGATAATACGCCTTATACCTTAAAAGGCAATACTTGAATGAATCAATAAATACGCAAATACATATTTATATACCTAAGATATAAAACTAAGTACAGTGGGCTACATGTTACACAATTATGTTGGTAACGTTATAAATGTAATGTTTAGTATTAAGACTAGTTTCTTTGCTACAATAAACGAGTAGGTAAAAATGGAATTTTAACGTGAATTTTAACAGATATCAATTGTGTGCCTTTGTATGCTTCTAAATTGCCAAAGAGCAGACTATAAAATTTATCGATGTGCCAAAAAAACAAATTTACTAATGCTAATATGGCAAGTTACACTTTGGTGAACAAACTCTGTATTTTTGGCGTAAACTTCAACTGTTTTCTTCTATGCCTCCGTTTAAACAATTCAGTATCTTTTTAAACTAAATTATATATACCTAAACAAAGATTAATCAGTATTCTACTCCTTACTTTATTTTTATTCTACCAATAATTCTCCTGTGTTCATTTTGACAAAGAATTTCTCTTTTTCATTGCACTTATAATTTATATTTTGAAAATTTAATTTGAGATCAACTGGCTCACTTGTTTCATCCATTCTTTTTATGGTAAAGCTGACGTCTTCGTTTGCCACGAAGCATTCAGGAGTTAAAGTCTTGTGATAGTTGAAATGTGTTTTCAAATGTTCTCGTAGAAAGTGAGACTGGACGACCACCAAGTCACAGTAAGAACATTTATGGTTGCCCGAAGTGAGTACATCGGTATCATCGTGGCGCTTGTAGTGGTTGCTCAAAGCATCTTGACGTTGGTTTGTATATGGACATAATAAACACATATGCAGTTTGCGTTCTTTTGTTGGGGATGATTCTGATGTGTTTGTCTCTTTTCCAGAATTATTTATAGATCTCCTACGCTGTAATAATCGTAGGGTTTGTTGGTCTCTTATCGAAAATTGTTGGAAGTCACTTCTAGGCGTTCCTCTTGGCATAGTTTTAATAGCTAGCTTTATATTATCAGAACTATCTTCCTGCTTAATGTCGTGACTTTCAGATTCTGAAAAACCACTACATCCTTTTTTTCTCTCAGCTTGAGCTTCGTCGTTCATTTGATGTTTCCGCATGTGTTGAACATAATTCGCATAATATTTCACAGAGTAATCACAGAGCTCACATTTATATCGCTGTTTCGATCCGTGCAAAGAGAGGTGGATTTTATATTGCTCCCTTTTTTCGAATGCGGAAGGACATTTGTGGCATTTGTAGCGTTTTTCTTTTTGGCGTCCATTTTTTAAATATGTTGGATAAATAAATTCTGGATTACCATGCATAAGATAACCGAATTGTGGGTCGGCTTGAAGCACTGGTGGAAAATGGTCATTGGGTTTAACCAACTTATCTTTATCAATTAATACTCTTTTTTGTGCTTCAGTTTTTCTCTGAAATAGGTCGGTTCCTGAGAGTGGAACATTTTTATAGTCCATATCTTCGCCGGATTCATAATCACAATTGCTTACTTTGTTCTCTCGTTCATGTAGGAGTTCGTGTTTTGCTAAATTTCCGACATTCTTTACAGCGTACGAGCATTTTTTACACTTGTGCTCTCCTTCTCCCCCGTGTAAACCCATGTGGTAACTTAGTGCAGAACTTTTGAAAAATTTGGCCGGACATTCTTTGCAAATGTATTGTTTGGGTGCATGTTTTGGCTCGTGTTTCTTAATAGTCATAATTTCAACATTATGTTCATTTTCATTATTCTTGATAGTATTCGCTACCCACACTACTTCTAAGGTATCTTGGTATTGAACTAGTTCTAATCGAGGCTCTTTATATGCAGGGTGCAAGTTATGGACAAATTTAAGCATTTTTGTTTTGGTATGGTATTCATCTGAGTGCACAATATGATGTAATACTAGTTCATCTTCTTCTGGAACTGCGAAATCACAATTTTTACATCTATATGCATAAGTTGATTCGTGGAAGTTCTCATGCACTTTTAATTCACTTTCAGTAAAATATCTTGCAGGGCATTTAGCACAAAAGTGTAAAATTTTTATTTCCTTATTGTCATTATTTGTATATTCTTCTTTAATCGTTACATCTGCAAAATTAGATTTTTCAAGTTCAATTACTTTACGTAATTTTGAAACTTGCTCTTCATCTGGAGTATCATCTTCGACTGGGCAATAAATTCGACCGTATATTTCACCATGAGATTTCGAATGCTCGGCTAATCTTACAGAGTTATCGCACGTAAATTTGCATTCCAAACATTTGTACACCGTCACATCACTATTTTCAAAAGTGAAACAGTGAATTTTTTCATGGTTGGGTATTTTACACTTTTGGGAATTTACATACGAGCAGTAACGACATTTATACATTTTATGAAATTCATTTTTTGCCGAAACCCATACAAATGGTATTTCATCTAAGGTGTTGATAGATACGTCATTACTATTTTCTGTTTTTTGAGACGTTGGCGTGGCTTCCAATTCTGCCTCTGTTTCATTTTTCTTTGGCATAATACCATGTACTCTTAAATGTTGGTGAAGTAAGTGTCGTTTGGATACACTGTAGTTACACTCAGGACATTTATAGGGAGTGTCCGGGGGCAGTCTATGGAACTGTTCATGGTACATGAATTGGGATTTGCTATTAGTCTCGTAAGGACATTCTGTACATCTGTGCCTTTTAGTACTACCTGAGTGAATCACTTGAGGTAGTATAGTTGGCGGATCTGGCAAGGGAGATCTGCAACCCATGGCTTTAGAAATATAGTCTTCTGGATCCGTGACGCCGTGAATTTGCAAGTGTTGTGCTAATTCATATTCCTCTTTAACATAGTATGGACAGAAGTAGCACTTGAGTATAGCATGAGAAGATGGCTGGTGTTGCTGGATATGAGTTAAAAGAACGTTCTTATCGGTTGCTCGGTACGGGCATTTCGGGCATCTGTCATTGTTCGAGTCATTCATGGCTGATGGGTCCGGTTTTGGTTTGACTGTAGTTATTACTTTAATGACACCTTCATGCTTCAATCGGCAATGGCGCTAAAAAAATAGAAAGATATGTATATTAATTATATTGTAAAGTAATTTCCATTTGAATATGTAAGCGTTTATAGATGCAGGGTTAAAAACGACAAAAATATTTGATTACCTGTATTACGTGTTTCCAGTTTGACAACTGATTGCAGTGACCGCACCGGTATGCCAAGTCTGAAGGATCCGGTGTGTTTTCAGGTTTCTTTTTAGGATCATCTTCACTACCTTCTACTCTCGAGTGTTCACGTACATGCTCTAACAGCGCCTCTTTTGATGGATCTCTGGAAGTAAATTATATATACCTATGTTATTAATGAGAAATATACATAGTTGTGTTATTATAAGGATGAAGCATTAGGTTTCCTTTTTCTATATAATTAATCATTATAACCATCATGCACATTTATTATGAATATGTGCAAACATTGAAATTAAATTAAATGAATAAAAAGGAAAGAACATAATAACAACTGAGTAATCAGTAAAGTTAAATATATTGCAGAAGATTTAACCTCATCATTCGTGCAACTTACCGGTAATTACACTTTTTGCATTTCCACAATGTTTTCTTCGCCTTTTTATTATCAGCGTGTCTCATATCTAGTAGATCAGTTTTTAGTTCGCTTTGTTGTGTCTGGAGATTGAGTGGTTGCATTTCGGTTGATGTGTTAGTTGCGTCGTTCGCGTCACTGAACGACTCGTCGACTTCCATCGAAGCATCGACGGCTGTGTTGGAGTCCAAGTAATGAAATTCATTCTCACCATTGTCATTTAATACTGGCATTGCTAAAAACTTGCTATATTTACTGTAATTTCTTCTGCCAGTTTCGTCGGTCATCAGCACTTTGGCATCATTGTGATCAGGGTCTCTGGCAGATTTCAGTTTAATATGTTTCGTAATGTCCCACCTCCAATTAGACTTATATTTGCATAAAGAACATTCAAACGGCTTTTTATTTAAATGTCCGACAATATGAACATGAAATCTGGATGCCGTAGAGGCCCAGAAAGGACAATGCGGACATTTAAATACATTTTTTCCAACAGCTTGACTTGGTGATAAATTCATACTTTCGTTTTCATCAACTGTATCATTTTCATAACTTCTTGTCATTTCTGGTAGCGTAGAATCGTCATTGATATTGATATCCAACGGCGTATCAAATTTGGTCGTATCATGATTTATATTGTTCCAAACAAAAACTACGTTTTCCATGGGGTGTGGTTCTATTTCTTTTTCCGTTTTGGACCCTACTTCACTATTCTCTATACTTTTTGGATCTTCAAATGTTGCATCTTCGGTTTTTTCGGCTTTTATGCACGTTTTCATGTGAACAAGTAAATCTGCGCTTGATTTGCATCTATGTCTACAGTTCTGACAACGAGTCGAACTTAAACTAGACATTAAAGTGTTTGTGGTGCTACGATTTCCTAATGAAGAACAATTTTTTTCATGAACGGAGTGTTCTGATAAGCATTTACTTTCAAAGCCGCAATTCTTGCATGTTAGCGAACCATTTTCTCCAGTTTCGGTGAGCAACCTTTCTTTTAATCTATCAAAAAATGATTCATTTTTCTTTCGTGCTCCTGTTTCTTTTGTATTAATCAATGGTGTAAATGGTTGGCAATCTGATTTACTCTCTGTGTTTGTATTTATTGTTTCATTTGTTGATTCTTTGAATTTTTTTGCTGGTGGTTCTCCAGGCGAAGTTTTACTTTGATTGGGTGTTGATGCATTAAGTGGTATAAGCTGAGGAATGGGTCTTGGAGTTTTCTTACATTGTTTTTGTGACGAATCGAGTGGGTTGGTTGAATGAGTTTGTTCTGAAAACTGTTGATCTTTTAATCCAGATTCCGACACTGATGCATCATTAGAGTCACTGTTTGATGCCATTATTTCTTTTTCAGAGGATTGATGGCCCATTTCCTGAAAAGTAACCATAAAATAATTAACTACAATTTCATTCTCATAAACAATGATGCTGTTCTTTCTACTTTAAAAGATGAATGGCATATTTAGTTAGAGTGTTAACCATGTTTTACCATTCGACATAGACCGTGATATGAATATTTCTGTTTTTACCTATAAATGTGGAAATAACACAGATTTGCTTTTAAAAAATAAGGATTATAAAAAGAGCGACATCCACATATAAGTTAAAATGTAATAATTGTTTTTTTTTCGTACTAAAGCAAATTACCTAATAATGCATTCAATAAACACAGACACATCATTATCATTACTAGCTACGTATAGAACCGAAAAATACATATCGTCGATGAAGTACCAATACCTCCTAAGTGTTGAGAATCTAATTTTACACCAGAAGAAAAAAATTGTTAAATACATACGAACGAATGAATTCTGTCACTAAGTAGATGTTTTCACATAGCTCAAGAAGCTTACTGGTAAAGAAATTACGGATAGAAGTTAATTCAATCCATGCGAATATGAGTTTTAATGTCTATTGTAATAAAAAAGTAGTTTTGGACTAAATTGTCTGTTAGGAGGTATTGGTACTTCATCGACGATATAATAATATATTATGACTAAACTTTTGCTTGCGCCTCCGCCCGCGTGATTGAGTTTTCCCGAGATAAAAGTCCTGTTTTATATTTCCCCGGGATAAAAAGTAGCCTTAGTACTAGTAGAAGTAATTACTCGCTGATAATATAGCTTTTTTCGATAGCCTAGTTGGGAATGGAACGGTCAGCCGAGACAATGTCCGGAGGTTCGAAACCCAAGGCATACACCTCTGACTTTTCGAAGTTATGTGGGTATTGTTTATCAAGTATCGTTCACTTTAACGGTGAAGGAAAATATCGTGAGGAAACCTACATATCTGAGAATTCTCCATAAGAATTTCGGGGGTGTGTGAAGTCTGCCAACCCGCACTAGGCCAGCGTGGTGGACTAAGGCCTTAAACCCTCTCAGTAGTAGAGGAGGCCCGTGCTCAGCAGTGAGCGGTATATAATACAGGGTTGGTATTATTTATTATTAATGTAGCTTTATATTAGTGATAGAATATTAAAATTGGTCAAGTAGTTTTTAAGTTCCTTCGTTATAAACATACAAAACAAAAAATATTTGCTCTTTATAATATTATCGTAATCAGTGTTTATCTCATTTAACTTTAGAGTCATTCAACATAAGAATTGTTGACGTAACGTAACGTAAAAGTTATTCACCTAACATTGTTTAGTTAAAATACTGGTTAATGAAATTTATTAGTGGGATACCACAAACCCTTTCAATAGGTAAACACTAAAGACTAAACGCCTGATTTCATAATTGGTGGTTTTGGTATAAATATATGTACATTTTTATTATTTATCATAGAATCGACATCAAACTAAACAATATAACATAGGTTTAGGTAACAGTACTGATCTATCTATACATATAAATAAAATTGGAATGTCTGTTTGTAATATTGAAATAACCGTTTTTACTACACGTATATGAATATATTATATACGGTACATACACCAAAATATATTTTTTTTTATTTTTTGTCTGTTTGTTTGTTCCGGCTAATTACCGAAATGGCGGGACCTATTTTGACCGGACTTTTATTGGCAAGTAGCTGATGTAATAAGGAGTAACTAAGGCTACGTTTCATTCCGGGAAAATATAAAGCAGGATTTTTATCCCGGAAAAACTTTTTTACTCGAGCGGAGCCGCGGGCAAAAGCTAGTGTTATTATACGAAACCTTTACAATACTTATTTGTCTTTAACGAAGCTTGTTTTGATGTTTTATTTAGTTTTCATTACTAATTTTAAGTTTTTACGAACACCTACTACTTATTTTGATTTCCAATAATTAAAATAATCTTACGGTACGTACCTACGTCTAGTCACAAATCACTTTTGATATAGAATGGTCAGCAGTGAGTAATATGTTGTACCTAAACCCTAAAACGATTGGCTTGCCTTACATTGAGTTTAGCCGCTATTGTTGTTATATTTTAAATACATGCAAAATAAGGTCAAAATTAAATATTTAATAAAATAAAATGACCAGAGGAGAACTAAGTGACAGTTATTTGAAATGTGAGTATTCTAGGTATGTAGGGTTCAATGTGACGTCATTGGGCGCTACTATCGACGAGAGCGGGCGCGGACCCCTCGCGTACAGAATATTACAAGTAGTCGACACTCACCGAGGCCGAATGCGAGGATCGTGAATCGCTGCTCCCTTCTTCCTCCTTAGGGAGCAGCGCGTTGGCCGCTTCGGCGAGGGATAGGTCGCTCGCGCCGACGCGATTGCGGCGGCGACTTGCGACGGTATAGCCCACTAGCGGCGTGTGATGATTCATTTCGTGAACTGTTAAACTTTGTTTGATATCTGCTGTAAAATTGCACATAGAGCAGGGGAAACTTCCGCTGCCGCCGTGATTTTTCATGTGACGATCCAAGTTCCACTTGTAAGGTGTGCGAAAATCACATGTGGTGCATTTTATCATCGGCATAGAATGATATTTGACATGTTTGGTGAACCTTGCGCGTAAATGTGTCACGTAATTGCACTTGTCACACGAGAAGAAGTTACCCTTATTTTTTTGTGTATCTAATGCACCTCGATCAGGAATTCTCTCAATTTCGACTTCAGCATCATCAGAACGCTCTGGTTGTTCTTCATTAATTTCATCCACATCCATCTGTATGTCTTCATTGTCTTCGATTTCCTCTACCATGTCTTCCATCCGTTCCGAGATATCTCCGGTGTCGCATACCGGCGTTGAAGTTTCTTGTTCTATTTTAGTGGATGCCTCGGAAGTTGATCCTCCGTGAACCATTTTCATGTGCCTCAATAATTTCTGATGGTGTCTCGAAGCGTATAAGCAACGTGGGCAATCAAAAATCTTCAATTTTACGAAGTGAACGTCGCGTGTGTGAATAAGATAAGCGCGCGGATTTTGCGTGTAGTAAGTGCACTTCATGCAGCTATAGTTTCTTCTTATCTTGCAATGCGGCAATTCAGAATCTTCGGCAGCATCCGAAGAGGCCCCCGAAGACACGTCGCCGTAGACGCGGCCTTCGAAGGGGCGCACGATAATCACGACCTCGCCTAATTGTGCGCTCGACGGCGAGGACATCTGCTGGAGCATACTCCGCTGCAACAAAACAATATTCGATGTCGTTTAAACGTTCCGGGGGGCGAGCGGTGCGTGTCGCGGCGAGGGGTGCCGGGTGGCGGGACGTCGCGCTGCGCGTTGCAGCGGACACGTGTGCGGTGCGCGAGAGCGTCGCCGGCTGAATGAGGCCGGAGGCGGCCGCGAGCCGTCGAGAGCAGGCACTGTCGAGTGCGGTCTGCGGACTGCACGCGGCCGGCGGCAAGCGGCAGCCAAGCAGCCGATGAGCGGCCGTGGCGGCTGGCGGTCGGCGGGTCGAGTCGAGGGCGCGTGGGCGCGGGTCGGGCTGCGGAGGGTCGCCGGTCGGACCGACATCATGCCCTGCGTTTTTCATCCTCGACAACAACTTACAGAGCAGCCGCTGACCACGACTATACGCCAACGATCTAATGCGCCACACTAGTTGTCGTATTTATTATTTTATTCTTATTGCTCTACCTTGCGATGTTGTATTTATAAACATACAGCAGCTTTTATAGAGTTGAATATATCAATGTATAATGGTCCTATACTACCTAGTATTTAATACTTATGTAATGTATACTCATAATTATAACATGCAATTATGTATATATAACAACATGTTGTCTTCCGAGTTATTATACGTTCAAAGTTTGATACAACCGTCGAGGTCACTGTCACACTGGCAGCATGATATTCAGAGCCGACGATGTACAAGTATACTTTTACAAATACTTAAAATAAAATATAATAGCCCTCCACTATAAGCCACGTTCTCGATAATTTAATTGATAGCGTTGAAGTCTTTTGTTAAAGATTAAATTGTTTTAAAATATTAAAATATGCTCTAATCAGTGGTACGACTATTATCGACAATAGAATTTTAATAAATTGACGAAGTAATGTTATTTTAAAGTGAGCGACGATAAAGGAATGTATATGAATGCTTGTTTATTGCGCGGTGCGTAGTTGTAGCGATCTGTTGGAGCACGCTCAGTGGGTATTGGGTGCTGTTGCCCGGCAAGAAGCAGGTACAAACTCTCGCGTGTGGTGTAGCAGAATAATTAATATAAAATTTGTAATAATAACAACATAGTATTTACCTCTATTTTATACGTAGGTATAAAAATATACATCAGAATTGGTAATTGCGTTACACTTTAATTTAATATGTTAAATTATTTTTATAGTTAATAAATGAACGCTCCGCAAGACCTCGTAATATTAGGGCTGCTTAATCGCCGGTACAAGATCGGCACTGTCACTCTGTTATGTCGCAGTGTAGGCATCGCAGAGCGGAGTACTAAATCTGAGTTGTCATTTGTTTACCGCTGTTTGGCAGTTCCTTGACGTCTTGCTGACGTCGCATTGTTATGCAGTAGATCACAGGCAATTCTAATGCGGATTGAGGTTCAAAGCGCCGACTGCGGTTACCTCGGTTTTGGTGAATTCATAAGAATGAACTTATCGGTCGGTTTCGAGTCCTGAAGTTTAAATCGCCGTGTCGATTTCGAAGCGCCTTATTAAATGTTGAATAATAATACTGTTTTTCAAAATGCGGCATGGTTGTACTGATCTGACATTATACATATTATCTTTTGTTTATGTCTTCATAGAACTATTATCAGCATGGGCATACTGTTAGACAATAGAGAAGAAACTAGTCGTTTTTTTGTACATATATGTACCGACTTTTTCCAATAATTCAATGAAAATACCATGAATGGAATAGGAACAATAAGTGTTTTTTTAAACAACTTTTATATAAATTTATTAACGTAACTCATAAGTTCACAGGTTAATTCTAATACTTATTTGTAACTTGTAAGGAACCCGACGAAAACCATTTCAACGCGCAAGCCGTATATGTGTGGTATCAAAAATATATTAAGATAAATAATTGTCGATTGGTTAAATGTTTTTCCTTTACGTTTATCGTAAAAGAGTGTTACAAGATCTCGGGGACAAATCTAAAAGCCACGTGACTTATGCGTTTGCAGTGTGGACTGACATCAGACTCTAGATCTATAGTAAAAAGCCGACTGCATGCACAGCACTTTCTTGTCACGTTCTACATAGACGTACATACAGAATGGTCCGTGTCATGTGTTATTTTAGAAATTGAATTAAGAATAGTTTTATAATGACGCCAAAAGCAATCGCGTGAAGGCCACAACGTGTGGAGCATTCATGTAGTTAACGGCAGCTGTCGAGCGCGTCCTGGTGGGACAGGGCCAAGCCGGAGGTGCGGGGCGGGAGGGTAGGCTCGTCGACGCAGACAACTCGACAGAGCCGCGGCAGGAAACGGCCAGAGAAGGCATCCCAGCCCGAGCACAATGGAGGCGGCGGCGCGCCGCAGGGGGAGCCCTCGCAATCGATATGGCGTGGCTAAGGTCCGTTGGCCGTTGTGAGCGGTTTGGAGCGCTGCAGAGGCGGATGCCCCTCGCCCCGCTCGCCCCTCGTGCCCCGCTCTCCAACCACACCTGCTGTGTATTTATAGAGCGGCACAGCCGGCGCAGCCCGGGGATGTAGGGATGTCGACTTTACCACGGGCGTCGGGCATAGGCCGCCGGCAGCTACCTACCTATGGGTAAGTATGTCGCACGGTGCTAGCGTACCAAGTATGCGAGCGCACAGAGTACAGCACTCGACACAAGCGATGTTTGCACGCACGCCGCCGCTGCCGCCGCCGTTGCTCCCACCACGCTGCGGCTGACGTCCGTCTGTTTATTATTTGTCACAATGAACATAAAAATAGCACACGCTCATTAAGCAACTTGTGGGGAACACGGTTTGCACTATTTGTTGAAAACAATATTTTTATGCAGCACTAATTGAATAAATTCAGTTTTCAAACACTGCATATTTGTGGAGTCATCATAAAACATCCTCTTTGTAGACATAATATATATTGTAAATTGACATAATAAGTATGTACATTAGAAGATATAATGTTCAAAAACTCAAAAATTCTAATGTGTTGATAAAATCTATGGACTAGTAGTTTCACAGAACTACTTGTAGGTCTGTTTGCTCTGCTATACTCTAGCACCATGCACTCGTCGAGAATTCGTATATTTCATGAAACGTTAACTCGGCTACGCGACTGCAAATTGGATTTATATGTCATCTGCTCGGAAATGAGTACCGGCGGCAAAGTAAAAATACTGTAACAACGGGCGTCCACGAGAAATTATGTATTGCCGAGTGATTAACGGACATTTACAACAGAATAAGTAAAAGCACGCATAAAGTTTATGTTAATGCTTCATTCCTTTCACTCTCGATTCATTCGAATCCCAACGAATCATTTAGACTTATCAAGGACGCTCTTGCTTTCGTTTGATGGCCAAACGTCGACTGTTTTTTATAACAACTAGCACCTATTAAAATAGGTACAATGCGGTCATTTACACCAAATCATTGTAGTTCAGACAACGTGATTTTCATTAAATAAGAGCTTATTTAACCTCTTAATAATATACTAAATACAATAATGTGATTTCAGAGCGTTATAAAGAACACGCTGAATGAGGTAGTTGACTACATTTTTAATACACTTATCAAAAATGGATGCTTCCAAAACGTAACGAAAAAATAATTTTCAAAATTGGGGCAATAATAACAGTAAGTTATAAAGTTTTGAAATTTAGTGGAGGGGGTAGTTGTCAAATAACGGTAATATTACACCGTGACGTCACCGAGAGTCGCCAGCCATAGCGCTGCGTGCGTGCGAAATAGATAGCGCGATATCCCCTCCTTGTCCCCACTTTTGCTCATAACAATATTTCAAATATAAATAACTGCTATATTTTTTAACCAATTTTGATGCTGATATCACAGAAGCATTTCTTTTTTGTATTATTTTCTGCTACATAAAATAATTTACAAAATCAAACATATGAAACTCTACCTTATTAAATCTTTCGTCAATGGGTGTTATAATATGTTAAAGACTACCTTATAATTATATATAATTATTGTGATCTTGTTATTTTCTCGTCTTTAAGATCGTGCTTTGGCAAAATCTTTGCTTAATTGCGTACTACTTGTGAAACAGCCATCAAACAAAGGGCAATAGTTGTTGAGAAACGGCAGATCGCGGTTCCATTCCCGTAGGGAATTATATGATATCAAGATTATTTTGCACCCGATAGTGCCTTTATACAGTACCTAATAAAGTAATTCAGTATTACCTAATACCTACACGAAAAAAATCGTTGTGTTAGTTTGACTCTGAGTAATATAAATAATGTTGATGATAAATCATTGTTTGTTCATTTGTTTTTGTTGTTAGAAATTCTTAATTTTCTGCGTCTCGTGTGTAAGAAATATGACAGGGAATAGTTCATTCAATGTAGTCTATACCGCAGGCGAAGCAATACGCAGTAAGTAATTTAATGGCAATTTATTATATAAATTTGGACATAAAGGTGCAAGTACCTTATCCAGATCATAAGACTTCACAACGCGCTCACAGTGATCGACCATGTATGAAGTTTTTATGCGTCGATCAAAAGGGAGTTGATGATGCGGGCGAGTAGTAAGTATAAAAAATATCTTGGCCCGTAGTGCGATATATCCCTCGTCTATAACCAACGTATCCGCGGCTAACTGTTCTTACATGCAAAACTTTATCCTTTTGGAAATCTGTGCCAAGAAATGTTACATGAATGACTGGACTATATTAAGGAGATTTCGTACTTTTATCCCTGATATAATCTGTCGGTAATAACAAATGAACGTAGAAGTAGTAAAGTGTATTGGATTCATGTGATACCTAGTGTTATATTGTGTTCACCGTGCGTCTGTATCAGCGTGTCGTCATTTATTTGCGGTGTTGTAGGAATGGGTCGTCGACTTGGCGCAGGCATTCCGAGCGTGACTAACCACAGCAAGTACTCGGCTGAAGTGGTCACCTCGTCGTGGCCTCCACACTATTATTGACCACTTCTTGAAACCCAAACCAGTTCTTGTCCTTACGAAGTAACTAGCAAGAATGTTACCTTAACTATTCCAGAACCGTTTTACTCATCGGAGTAATATAGCCTGATAGCAAAGACATCTTACGAATAGGTTTGTGAAAATCATAATCATTCTAGCAAGGAAACATGGGTCGGCAACGCGCATCCATTGAAACGTGAATAATTTTCAACACGCCATACATTATACATTTATGTCGCTGCGTAAGAAACTTGGAACACGCCCTAAGACAGCGGTCGCTTATACCCTTTCAGTAATTTGTCAACACAAGCTAGATGTTATAAGAGATACAGGGGATCTAAAATCAATTTATGTGTCTAATCGAACATGCGTAACTTACCGGCGTTACTCGTGTGGTTGTGTCTATGAGCATCAGATGTAGAGTCGATTGTCCTTTAATGATATTCAGTAAATTTGAGTAACCATAGTGTTCATTTACCTACCAATGACGTGTTTTGATAAAAGTTTGACATACCATACTCAAAGCAACCTGTATCGCATAAGCAATTCACGTCCACGTGGTAAAAACGCTAAAAGATCTAAATGGAAAACAGCAAAGTTTACCTTGCTTGTAAAAGTCATGGCTAATAACGTTACGCATATCGTGACTTCCTCTAACGCCTAGAAATGTAACGACGTCCGTAGTTATATCTATTATACCGCACAGCATCAAGCAAAAGACTAATGTATGACAAAGTACATATTATAGTAATATTGACGGGATGGTGCAGCGCTGTTGTGGATTTTGCGACGCAAATAATTTGCGCGCCAATTGACCTTTCGTCGGACGTCGTTGTCGGAGCAGCGCGGCGGTGGCGGCGGTGGCGGCGGGCGCGGTCTCCGGCTCCGACCAACACGTGCTATATATAGCTGCGCGACAACACGCCACAGCGAGCGAACACCCGCCAGGGGCCGGCTACGTAGGCAGTTTTCCTTTATCACCCACCCGACAGCCTCTAGCCTGGATTTTACGGAAGCTTTGCCAGAGACGTAGGCGACGGGACGTCGACCCACTCCACCCTCCCGGGATCGATACAGATGGTCGCCGCAAGAATACCCTCGTGTGGAGATGTATAAACCGTAGATAGCTGTGAACGATTGCTTATGGGGACTCGCTCCACGCTGACGGAGTGCCGAGTAGGTATTGTCGCTGTGCAACGCATTGTCGACGACAGAGTAGAGCGGAGAGAAATCATTGCATTCTAAACTCTAATGCGGTCTAAATTAATATACCAGCATCTTGCTAAAACAAAGCCATTATACGAAGAGTCTTTGTAACGAGTATGCCTGACACTGGTCGGACTGGTAATTAACATGACCTTGAAGTGGCTACCGAACGATGCACGGCGTTCTCTTAATGCACAATGAAAGGAGTGCAGCTGTCGATGACCACCGTGGCAACAACATTCTCGGTTGGAATTCATACCGAGTGCCGAGTGGCGGGTGGCGTGCACTGTGCTCATTTAAAGATGGCTGCGATAAGGCGCAGTGACGCTCCTCGGGCGCGGGCGTCGTGTCGGCGGCGCGGGTGTGTGCGTGCCGGCGTGCCGGTGTGCCGACGTCGTCCCTGACGGTCCCGTCCCGCGCGCCGCGCCCGCACCCCGCGCCGACGCTCGCCCTCGGCTGCACGTTCCGCAACATGTGCGGCCGCGGCGCACTGCCGGCGTCTCTGCCCAGCCCGGTTCTGGCGGCACATACGGCACCCAACAACCGACCGCAGCCGCTCTCGCGTCGGTCCCCCCGCACCGAGCCACGCTGATAATAATGCGCCTTATCAAAGCACCAGATAGCAGAGGTGCTGCTCGCTCATTTAGGTGTCACGGACGCCGCACTCTGATCAACATCGGTCGGCTCGTGCATGAACACAGTCACGGCGACTTGTTTGTGTTACTTTAGCGATTTACTCATTATGAGTCAACAGTCACTGTTTCCAATGGCAAACAACCAACAAAAGCGTTTTGCAGATTCGGACGTGTGCACTGCGCTATATAATACCTCACAGTAGGTACGACTGCGGCCGCCGCGCCGCGCCTCGTATGCTCTATCGCGGTATACAGAGAACGCACTGATGTCAACCAACGTTTGTACCTATATTTGTGCCACCAATATGTAGTTGTAGTCCACGTACGGTACTCTATAAATTACAGCTCATTAATATATCGTTTAAAGCAAGCAAATGTGCACTACAACAGTATTTTACATTTTCATTTTTCACAAGGAGACTTGTTCAAATTGTTCTAATGACGTATAAGTACCTAGTTATTGCCTAAAAATAAAATCTTAAAAATAATATATATATACTCACGCCATTTATCCCCGAAGGGGTAGGCAGAGGCGCAACTAGTGCACCCACTTTTCGCCGTTATTCCGTCCCATGATTTGATAGGGGGCGAGCCTATTGCCATATCGGGCACAAATTCCAGACTCCAAGCTGATACTGAATAGAAAAACTCAATATCACTTTGCCCGACCCGGGAATCGAACCCGAGACCTCAGCATTGGAGTCGTACCATAATACAACTATGCCACTGAGGCAGCAGCAGGAGGTTATTCAATATATTAAGTAGGTTTAGTTAGTAGGAACGTGGAGCACATTTATTGAGCTGCTCTGTTTCATCTGTAATTTATTGTTTCTCATATAAACGTTAAAATCATAGATTTAGAATATGCTACGCGTAGTTGCAATTAAGTACATGGTTTAAGTATAAATCTATAGAAAACTTGCACTCCATCCGGCGTTTTACCGGATACATTTCGGATAATGTGCTACGAAATTGTACAATTTGTTTCCCCCATCCCCATTCCACCACAGGACCAGCAGAGATACGGCGAAGCGTCATTGTTACATGGTCGAAGTTCGCACTAAGCGCTTTACCTTTATTGTGCGGACAGCCAATTTGTGGAATTCGCTACCGTCGTGTCTATTTCCACATAGATACAATTTGGGGCTCTTCAAGTCGCGAGTGAATCGGTTTCTTCTGGGCAAGAGTGCATCACCTTAGACCGCAACATCGCTTAACATCAGGCGGTTAGCGGTTTAGCACGAGCCCACTCAGCATTGAAATAAAAAAAATCCAACTCTGAACTTCCCAAAAATACTACCGATATGAACAATTATAATAACCAAAGCATAATAATCCTACTAATATTATATTTCGATAACATATGGCACACAGGTAGATCAGCTTCTGGATTAACACATAGGCTACTTTTATCCTGGGAAAATATAACGCGGGACTTTTATCCCGGAAAACTCATTCACGCGTGCGGAGCCGCGGGCAAAGCTGGTTTATTATATGTTAAATATGTCTATTTTATTATATCGACCTCAACGTAGAAGCCAGCCTACTGACATATCGGACACATATTCCAATTAAAGGCATCTCGGATACTTTTGTTAACGTCAATCTTACAATGATTGCATTTATAATTATTAAAGACGATAAAAAAGGGAGCCCTAACACGACTGGAGAACTATTAAAGTTCGAAGATTCGTACTTCCGGCCAGTGAGGTACGTACTTAAGTAAATGAAAGTATCGCTTCATGATCTCGCAAAGAAGCTTAACAAATCAACAAACAAAATGACGTCCAATCAATACTTCAGCGAAACATACTTCATAATATTATCAACAACCGAGCCAACCAAGAATCGCAATGATAGAATATAAATGACACATAGTAGATTTATAGTAACAAAACTCTTGATAAATACAAAAGCAACAATGAAACGCAATGCATTCTCATATTGTATGTACTCAGCCACACGTTAAATGCGTAGTGTAGGGAGTAGAAACCCAGGAAAGCGGCCGCGATGTGTCGTAAGAAGCCGTTGAAGTAACATAAGCGCAGCAAATTATCAGGGTCGTGCGACGACGCCGCCGCCGCGGTCTGCACGACCGTCGCTGCCTACGCGCCTATATAAACGTACCTATAGCTGTATCTATATACGGTGCTTGTGTAAATAGCCACGACGCAGCCGGCGAGGGGCACGTTGCCTGTTCGCAACTCGCAACATGACGGAAAAAATACGATCACGGACGTGGCAAAAGGACACTCGCCCGACGCTCAACAGCCGACAATGCAATTTTGCAACAAAGCTATCTAGGAAACTCACGAGGCCACTTCCCAGAAATGGTTGAGCGTAGGATTGGCAGTGGTCGCCAGGGCAGGATATTATTATTTGGTTCGTATAACTGTAATATCTATACACGTACACGATATATGTATTAAAGACATTAGTCACATTGTGATATATGTAGTCGATGGTGGTCCGCCATATTGAGTCGTCTGCTTGAAAACAAGTTTTGTTGTACGCAAGAGAGGGCAGGCTACCGATTGCCAGCTGCTCTTTTATCAGGTGGTGCGTGGCCTCGCGCACTCAGCGAGGGAACTAACTGCAGCCAGTTTTCAGTGGAAGTTTACGCTTACATCATTTAACGCTAAAGCTGACCGAGGTAAAGGGCAGAATGTATCGACACCGTGGCGCTGAGTTACCTACCGCGATAGCTTGTGGATTGAGTCACAGCTTATCGTGAAGAACGTGCATTCGAATCCGATGCTGGCTTCATATGGAATTACCAAATTATGGTACACAGTACACATTCAACATCCTCCTTTGTTGAGGGATCAATAAAGTAGTATTATAATATATTCAAAAAATAAACGCATGTGTTGAAAATTAGTATTGTCTTTCATGTTGTGTACTGAAAAGACCTCATGAAAATGGATAATCCAGTTCAAGATCATCTTCATCCAAACCGTTGCAAAATAATGTCTCTACGTAGCCATACAACATACACGTACACACGATGTGCTTATATTAACAATAGGCGCTACCGCTATCAACTACGCAGCGAGTATCATCGCTTGTTTAAATACCCGAAGACGACATATTATATAACTGATAATGCTATGGTGAATAGAACCAACAAAGCACAGAGCTAATGAAAACCACTTCACTGTAGGGTTTCGTTGTGTATGGCTATTTTTAAGTATAGTAGTCTCATAAATTACAATCGGATTCAAATCCAGGTGAAGAAACAATGGCGTGTGCGCGCTTAGGTCATATTAGGTGGCGTGGTCGGCGCCTGCGCAGTGTGCCACTGAGGTCACTGATGCGAGTGCGACGTCCGTACGCCGAGCCCGAGCGCCAACAAGACGACAACACGACGATATGAAACGGAGTCAGCTCGAGCGAGCACGCATACATTACGTGCCGCCTACAAGCAGCTCGCGGCTATCTGCGATTATTACGTGTGTAGTGTGTTCGACAATATAGCACTCTGCACTGGCACTGAACGCGACGCGCTTCTCTTCGTTGTTGGCTGGATGCACGATTGCTGGCGCGAACACGATCGACCTCTTTTCGTTTCAGTCACGTCAAAGTAAGCTAAAGATGTGAATTGAAAAGGAGTCTCTACTGGAATGAATGATAAAGTGGCATAATAATGTTTTTTATTGGTCGTAACTCTTAAAACCAAACATATTTTGCTTACTATATTCAGTTGAATAGTCGCTAATTACACGCCTCTAATGAACTCGTCCCAAATACTGACAGATTACACGCACAACGTTTGGACGATCGATCATCAATTGAAACTTATAATTGCATTATGCATTCGACACGGAATTACCAAAGTAGCCATCATATAACCCGTCGAACCAATTGTAATATGTAGCCTGCTAAAAAGAATTCGTAAGATTCAGTAATCAAGCACTAAGCTACGTTATGCAAGTAGTTACTAGCTATTCGTATTGTAGCGCCTATGGCTTCACAGAATCCTCAACAAGGCTATCTCTGATAACGTTATCTCGATTGGTGTCAGCGGTATGTCGGCGCGTTGTCACCACTAATGGTTATGGACAGCATCTTGCTATAATCCTTACGTGAATTACAGATATTTTAGCACCAAAAGCTTATGAGAATGATGACTCTACACGGTAGCCCCGAATTGCATATTTTTTGTAAGAGAAGCAATTGTAACGTACTTTAAATCTAAACTGTTGGTGTGAACTTCTATTTATTCCGATCTACTTATTATACTGCTCAAAAGAATTAGGGCAACAAGATATTGGTCCTTTCTGTTGTTTAAAATACAATTGCTTGTTGTTTAATTTTTTTTCCTTGTAAATATTTTCTTCACTAGAATTAATAAAAAAATCTTTAATTAAATATTCGTCTTTATTGACGTTTTGTAACGTGTGTGGCTCCATGGGCCCTGATCAGAGCTTGACAACGACGATGCGGCATGCTTCCTATGATCTTCCGAATAATCTTCTTGTGGAATTCGCTCCCATTTTTCAGTCAACGCTTCAGTGAGCTGCTGCAGTGTTTGACATGTAATAGCACGCTTCCAAATGTCAACCAAGTCCCAAATGAATTCAATCCAATTTAGGTCAGAGCTCATGGAAGGCCACTCCATTACACGGATTTCATGATGCCGTAATCTAATAAGTTATCTGACGTGATGGCTGCAGCATGTGGCCTGGCATTATGTTGCATTAAAAGAAAATCTCGGGTGATACCATATGCCGTGGTAAAACATGATCTTCAAGCACGTTTTCTATGTACCTAATCTAGAGCACACAACCGTCTGGGAACAACGACGAGATCTGTTCGCTTGTGGAAAAGAACTCCGCTCCAAATCCACAGAGACACATCCAAATTTGTCATATTCCTGGACTACCGCTGTAGTGTAGCGCTCACCTGGGCGTCTGTAAGCACGGAGACGACCATCATGATAAACTGTATCGTGATTCGTCAGTAAAAAGTATTAGCCTCCAATATCGAAGTTGCCAATTAGCGTGATTTTGCGCGCGAACCGTCGGCAAGATTTAGGCGTCTATCCTGAATAGTTAGACCGTAGACGCACATCCCGAGCTAGTCGAAGTGATCTCAAATTGGCTTCCATCGACCTATTTCTTAGTGTCTGCTCGCAAATTTGGAGTAGCCGCCCTTAGTGTATTTTGAACATTTGTTAAATTTGTGATGTGGTTATGTAAAGCACGGTTGATGATGTGGCGATCTTGATGTGTTGTTTTTCTCTTTCGACCTTGACCACGCCTTTGTAAGAATTCTCCTGTCTCATGGTATCGCTTCCAAAGCCTGTAGACAACAGAAAGGGCTACTCCTAGGTAATTTCCTCCATAATGTATAGTTCGACCCTCCTCCAGCAGGTAAAGCGATAGCTCGGGAGACATGCAATTCAGTCAGATCTGACATTTTGACCTAAACAAACTCGCTTCAATGAATAACAATACTCAAAAGACTCACTTCAATCTCTGTTAACACTCAAATGACCTGAAAAACACTTAAAATGTGTTTTATGTGATAGGAAGTAAAGAAAATTAAATGGCGTCACTTCGTTTTTGTTTATAGACTCTTCGCCACTAGATTGAGAACTAGATTATTGCTCGCGTGAATGAGTCCTTCCGGGATAAAAGTCCCGATTTATACTTTCCCGGGATAAAAAGTAGCCTATGTTACTCGCGGATAATGTAGCTTTATATCGGTGAAAGAATTTTTTAAATCGTTCCAGTCGTTTTTGAGTTTATTCGTTACAAACATACAAACAAACATAAAATCTAATCTTTCCTCTTTATAATATAGACTAGTAACGCTTGCGGTTCCGCCCACTTGAAAAAATAGCACTCAGGAGTAATGTAGCTTCCAGCTTTTTCAAAATCGGTTGAGTATTTCCTGAGATTAGCGCGTTCAAGCGAACAACTCAAGGAGCTGTATGGTGTTACTACTGTTTATGGGCAGTCAAAAAAAATCATCATTGATGTATACGTTACCTATATATTAAAAAACGTGAACAATTGAATATCTCTATTTCAATAAAGTGAATGTCAACAGGTAGCCCATTGTAAAGCGTAATCTCATATAAATGTTTGTTAATTTAACATTCAGTTTATTCACGCAAAATACTGTTTCATTGGCAATTATCGTAAATATTTTTACAATTGTTTGAAACTATGCGAATGATATTTGTTTTTATTTCATTCAGGACTTTATAAAATTTGCAAGTTAAACTTTATGGTTTTGTCAACATTTAAGGTAAGTATAAAACGTAATACTCTGCGTGCTTCAACACTGTTAGATGACGTCGACGAACCACGCCTATGGTAGGGCTACAAAAAAGTGTCAAGCAGCCCCTGTAACGATGCGAGCTCGGGTGCGGCCGCCGGGGCTCGGGACAAGGGTCGCTCGACCTCCGCGGCTCGAGCAGTGTACATCCCTACATATTACTATAACATTTACCCCGCTAGTTGTTGCAATGGATTCTACCTTCCAAATCCACTGGGAACCACAAGATAAAAATATTGCTGAAGCTAATTAGCCCGAGACATATTTTTATATTGTGCCAATCACATTATAAGCCTATCGTCGCGAAAAATATAAAATAAATAGCTATTTGCTCTTAATAAATGTTCACTTCAAATATAACTAATGCCAGTGCTAAAAACATAATTATATAACATGTAATGTTATAAAATACTTTTTGTACAAGTACTAGGTAGGTACGGCGCCAAGTGTGTTGACTGTGGCCCCGCCACATGCCAGATACAGATAGATATTGTATGAGGCAGGATTCAGTGCGATGGTGCGGCAAAACGAGCAAAAGCATATACCAGCTGCAATGCAGCTGCCACTAACGCTCGACAGCGCTTGGCGCTGCGTCCCATCGACAAACCACCACGTAACGAGCGAATATTCACTTAAAACAGGTGGGTTCCGACATCACTTTCTAGCTATGCCGCGAAAGAAAACGTTACTGGCAACTTTACATGTTTAAGAATATTGGTAGTACAAAAAATTGCTTAAATTACTGTGCCTACTACACGTGCTGCGAACTCACAAACGGCATAAAATGAACGAATACACCATTAACGAGTTTACATTGTTTGCGACGCCGGCATTCATAATATCGTACTACAATTTACAGCAATGAGACGTATAAAAATAATTAATGAGAATTATCAACGGCTTAACTATTTTAATGCAAACTGTTAGATACGTTCGGGAAGTTAAGATCAACACTAAATTAAATAAGAATATAATTTCCGTAATTTTAAATGAATAGTAAGTAATCATTAAACCGAACATTGTTTTTATATAAATTCATAAGCAGTGTTTTATTGTTAGATGGCATTAGCGGAGACGCCACGTTGTCATTCCTAGACATATTAGGTAGAGCTAGACGTATCTACCACAAGGAACAATTTTGTCTATAGTTAAACACACACACACACTCACGCCTTTTATCCCCGAAATGGTAGGCAAAGGCGCAACTAGTGCATCCACGTTGTCCGTCCCATAATGTGATAGGGATCGAGCCTATTGCCATATCGGGCACAAATACCAGACTCTGGGCTGATACTAAATTTAAAAATCCCAATATCACATTGCCCGACACGGGAATCGAACCCAAGACCTCAGCATAGCAGTCATACCGTAATACAACTACGCCACCGAGGCAGTCAGTCAATAGTTACATCTTTCTAAAAATGTTTTAAAAATATTAGACTCCCTACTTACATAGCATAAGGTGCAATTTTAAAGGAAACTTTGAGTTTACTCTCGTACATTGTGGTAGTTTTGGAATTGTTACTCGCGGAGTTCTTACTTCTTTCAGATTGCACGCTAGCATATTAGGGTAGTTTTCTATGTTTGATTTTGTAAATTATTTTATATACATATATGTAACTGAAAATAATACGAAAAAGAAATTCTTCTGTGAAATCAGCTTCAAAATTTGTTGGGAAAATAAAGCAGTTATTTATATTTGAAATATTGTTGTGAGTAAAAGTGGGGACGTGGAAGGGATATTGCACTATCTCTTTCGCACGCACGCAGCGTTATGGCCGGCGACTCTCGGTGACGTCACAGTGTAATTTTACTGTTACTTGACAACTACCCCTTCCATCACATTTCGAAGCTTTATAACTTACTGATTATTGCCCCAATTTTGAAAATTATTTTTCCGTTAGGTTTTGGATGTCATACGTTTTTGATAAATGTATTAAAAAAAAGTAGTCAACTAGCCTATTATAATTGTCAATTCTAAGAACTGATAGAGGTCACGACAGAGTATAAGGATTGTTGTTCTGAACAGCAGTAAGAACTCACCCATTTAAATTCTTAAGTGCAAATATTAATATAATATTGTTATAGTTAATTTTAGTGAAAATTCTACAAAAAGATCTCTAATAATGTTATACTTTATTTTCATAGTCCTATATAAAATTACTCCGCAACAATTAAAGTTCATTCGGTGCTATTCCTTATTGGCTGTCATGAAAATATACACTCTCACTCACGCCTTTTATCCCCGATGGGATAGGCAGAGGCGCAACTAGCGCACCCACTTTTCGCCATTATTCCGTCCCATGATGTGATAGGAGGCGAGCCTATCGCCATATCGGGCACAAATTCCTGACTCCGAGCTGATACTGAATAGAAAAACTCAATATCACTTTGCCCGACCCGGGGATCGAACCCGAGACCTCAGCATTGCAGTCGTACCATAATACAACCACGCCACCGAGGCAGTCATAAAAATATGCATGCATATTTATTCTTTTGTAATTCAATTGTTTAATTAATTAATTATTATTTTAATTACGTAATTATATTTTATATTAGTTATTATCAATAATAGTTTTAATAAGAAAGGTAGGTCGTGTTATAAGCAGAAGCACGCTGAAATTAATCTAATATGTACTTTAACTTCGTTGACAACAAACCAAGTAAGCTAATAGTACCGAAATCCGTAATAAATTATTATTTATGTAGCAACATATTTTATATATTACTAGATTAGTGCCATCCAATGTGAAGATCAATGGTAACCGTAAGTAAGTACATTTCGTACACAAAGAACTGCGGTGATAATTCTCAGATTAATTAAATTATAATAAATATTGATATCGCGTAAAATGTTTGTGTTAATTTTGTAAGGCGTTACTTTAGTAGGTAACTATACAAAATAAATATAAGTTCAAAGTAGGTTGTTCAAAGTAGACATGAAATCCTTAGCAGCAAATTGGTGCGTCCGTGAAAGCAGCAGATTTAACAAATCCTAGTTGGTAGTCCCTGGTCGACTACTCCAGCAGGGTGCGCCGCCACCCCCGGCAATCACCCACCCCCCGACTTTCACTCTCTTGTGCGTCGGGAATCTCGACCCGATCATGGCAACGAAACACCCTTACCGCTATTGCTCGTACACGCTGTTATAGTTCTACTGCCGTTAGTATTAATAGCGAGAATAGCCTAAACACAAACGTTACGAGGTCGAGAACGTTTTGAACGATGCGTCTAGGGTGTTGTAGTAAGTGTTGACGAGACAGCACGGAATATTAGGGCGTGTTGCGTGTTCGCTAAGAGTGAGGTTCGCGTGTGCCGGAATCGGTTACACGCACAATGTGCTGCTGCCGAAGACAACACCGGACGAGTACCGGATCCCTCGTCACGGGGCAACTCGCGTACATTTCACAAATATTTCATATTACCAGCCTGAGATACCGATTAAAGAATTTAGGAGCGGCAACCACAACGGGCGTCATTAAAGACTAACACTCCGTGGCGGACGTCGGTGACTACGCTATTGTCGTTAACAAAAGCGGTTAGAATTTGACCGTATCAACGTTTTTATGCACATGACTACCCTCGACTTAACACAAATATTTTGGGAGGTATATAATATGTCGTCACATCGCAATGTGACGTCATCAGTCGTATCAAGAGCTCAGACTTCCGTTGTGCTCGGACGACAAAACCTCTCGTGGAATGTTCAAATGGTATCACGCATGAGTCAGATAACTGAAGAGCTAATTACTCTGATATTTTTAAAATTATGAAAGGTAACTAGTACCTATATTTATGTTGTAGGAGAGTGAGCTTGATGCACATAAATATATTAATTAACAGAACACTTGCGTGCGACATCCTACCCATAGATTTTTTTATTGAGAAAAGGAAACTAACTCTTTACACCGCTCGTTTTAAAATATGTCGGAAGAGTTAATTGTTTCCCGGGAGCCGGCACCGACATAAATACACACGTATGGCTATATTATTTTGTCGTGTGTTGCCTTGATCGCGGCAGACAGTATGTAGATTCTTATAAATAAATCGGTACGTATAGTATATAAGAACGACGCAAGAGCAGAGCAGACAAGAGCAAAGCCCGAGGTCGATCGCGACCGCGTCGTCGGCGACTCCCGCTGAGACCCTACGGCCCACGCGATAAGGCGCACATCGCCGCGCGCGCCTGTTGACCTCACCGCAACGCCGGCAAATAATAAATATGTAACACTGATAAAAGTCGCAGAAACTATGACCGGCACGTATTTAGGGAATCACATTTGGCAAACAAGACGGGTCATCGCGCCCACCGACCACGGCGCCGCTCCGAGGTCGCTAGGTCGGAAGTGGTTGAAACTGCCGCCGAAGTCTACCTGCGGAGTGTGATAAGGATCAAACCGAACACAAGCGCGGCCCTCGCACCGACCCCTCCGGTACGAGTTGCGGGCGGCGCGCCGAGGGGACTGGGCAACTCAAGAAACAAGATCGGTCACGTGCGGTAGGTACGTACCTGAATGGCGCGGAGTCGTCGTCACGCTGCGCTCGAACAACACTCGTATCGGTGGCTCGCGGCTGACTGGCGGGCGGGCAGCACTGAACGTCGCCGCGGCAGCAGCGGCCTCCGCCCGCGCCCCGCGCCGTCGCCGCTGCATTCCGTGCGTGCGCCCGTCGCTGCCGTCGGGAGAGCCGCCACTCGCCGCTTCCACCGACATCAACGATGCCGCCTGACGCCTCCCCATATCTCGACCGCGTGCCGACTGCCGCTCGTCTATCACCTCTGCATGACCCTCGGATACAACTACCCACACTTCGCAATGTCCTCATTCTATTATGTACCTAACTTTTGGTAGGCCTACGTACCTATTTACGAAACGTTACCTAACAACTGGAAACTACGTCTGCTGTCGTCACTCTCTGTAATGTAAACACGGGATGAAGATACTAGGTAGATACATGGATAGCACATCTACATTATGTACCTGTATATTATGCTACCAGCATACGTTCATTACAGGCAGCAGTAGTAACGTACAATAAACGATGCTGCCGAATCACAATCCGACATGCTTTGAATCCCTAGCTTGCTACAGACCACTTTTATTGTTAAGTAGGTATTACGAAAGTTGTTTGGTAATGAAATTATGACGAGAGTGGTCGAGTTACGGTTTTCGCTCCAGCATGTGTGACCTTGGTGGCTGTATAGCAAACGCAGTGTTACTCATGTGCCACGATGCTACGAGTACAACGATAACAACTCTCGAACATACAATATCGCTTAATGTATTTGCCTCGGGAAATCACAATGACTTTTCGAAGTTATAAACCGAAGAGTGTAATTCCGCCTTTTATTATAAAAAACGCTACACATAAACAATATATTTCTGGGCTTCACTAATTCAATTAAAAATAAGTAACAAAAAAAATCAACACTTAGCAATAAATGTTTACTACCAATTATAAGTACACAAGTACCTACTAGTAAGTAGGTACTTGTGTAATAGATTAGTATAAAATTATATTTATTTCCGTTTTTCAGTGCAACTTCAGTTCCTATAATACAGAACTTAGGTCTAAGAATGTCCTGGAATTAAGATTAGGTAGGTATCTACTTAAAATCTATAGTAAGTATCTGTATAGAATCTATATCTGCAGAAGTATGCATGCACTGTTCCGTTTCGGTTTGAAGGGCATTGTAGACGTTGTAGCCAGTGCAACTACTGAACATAATGAGACTTAACATCTTATGTCTCAGGATGACGAGCCCAGTGGAATGCCACACAGTAATTTGTAACTCAAGGTGCTGAATAGTGTTGCTACTGTTTATGGGTAGTCGTATCGCTTACCATCAGGCGAACGGCTTGCTCGTCTCATCATTCAATGCCATAAAAAAAAAGAATAAATGACTACTCCTAGTTACTACTCCTCAGTTATCACAAACTGCTTGATTAACTATTAGTTAGATTATTGTAGGTAAATCGGTTTTTATTAATGTCCAGGTGTTGCTAGCGGCTTCGCCCGCTTGATAAGCCACTACCAAAGCTCCTAAAAAAAGGTACGGCACCAGTGCCATCTTTTTAAAAAATCCGATTAAAATCGTTTCATTGTTTTCCATGGGAGCAAATACCGACATAAAAAGTAGCCTATGCGTATATTCCGGACATGGTGTATCCGTGTGCCAAATTTCATCTAAAGCAGTTCAGTAGTTTCTGCGTTTACTTTTAACAAATATACAAACATCTGCACATGTAAACAACTTTCGCATTTATAATGTTAGTAAGAGCTTAAGAAGTTAGATACCATTTTTAATTTCATTCCTCCTCAACTTACTTTTATACCTAATCCTGTGTGAGTCGCACGAACTTTTCAAGCATGTTACAGAAACAATATGGCTCAGTTTTAGCGACCGGCCGCCTGGCTCACATCGACTGTCGAAGGATTGTTTTTTTTCGCGGTGAAAAAAACTAATTATCGCTACACCTGGGTTAGTGTAACAGTTGTGTTGCCAGTCTTAGAAAAACACTCACAAGATATTGCCCGACCGGCGACTTAGGATTCTAACCTAGGGCTTCCAAACCAAAACGCTGATACGAGTTGAAATAGATTATGATAAATATTTTATTTTCATTGGTTTTTGTATTTATTCAATGTATAATGAATATATATAGAAACTCCTACAGTTAAAGTTATAGCAATTGTCCTGATTTGCAACTACAATATTCACTTCATTGAAGTTTAATACTTACAGATATAATGTACAATGTAGATTATGATACTCATAAAATCCAGCAATATTGTTTTAACTAACGCCATTTGTATGTAATAAACCTCACTTTAAACTTGTTCTCGGAACAATTAAAACAAGCGCGGCGCGACGAGATGCAGCGTTGTCACTACTCCCGCCAAAACTTTCCGAAACATAATACAGTAAATCGGCGTCTTCACAACAATTTTTAATGTTATATTATTATATTGTATTTTATTACAATTGTTTCTGCACTGGTTGATAAGGCTAGTTGGGAGTGGAACGGACTGCCGAGACGAATGTCCGCAGGTTCAAAACCCAAGGCCACACACCTCTGACTTTTCTAAAAACGTATGTGTGTATTCTTTGTGAATTATCACTCGCCTTAACGGTGAAGGAAAACAT
The DNA here is from genome assembly GCA_949316025.1 of Lapara coniferarum. Taxonomy (NCBI): domain Eukaryota; kingdom Metazoa; phylum Arthropoda; class Insecta; order Lepidoptera; family Sphingidae; genus Lapara; species Lapara coniferarum. Next base: position 15,360,238 of record OX438926.1, on the reverse strand, counting down.
CGCGAGGAAACCTGCATACCTGAGAAGTTCTCTGAATTTTGAAGGTATGTGAAGTCTTCCAACCCGCACTAGGCCAGTGTGGTGGACTAAAGCCTTATAAAACCCTTTTAGTTGTAAAGAAGGCCCGTGCTCAGCAGTGGGCAGTACATAATACAGCGCTGGTATGGTATGGAAGATATGGTTGATAATCTGACTTCTGACTAATATTATAAACGCCAAAGTTTGTATGGATGTATGAATGTCTGGATGTATGGATGTTTGTTGCTCTTTCACGCAAAAACTACTGAACGGATTTCGATGAAATTTGGCGCACGGGTAGATCATGTCCTGGATTAACACATAGATAACATTTTATCCCAGGAAAATAAAAAGCGGGACATTTATGTTGGAATTTTTAACGCGGGCGGAGACGCGGGCGAAATTTAGTGTTAAAATATTGTAGGTTCACCTTAATAGTGTTATAGACTTGTTGCCAACGTTATTTACATATCAATGGGTATATTTACTGCACAAACTTGAACACTTAGGGACTTAAACTTACGGAATGTTTTTCTGTTGTTTAAAAAAAATATAACGTTTTTTAAAAATCTAAAAGAGATAATATTAAAATCAACTGAAAAACTATAATTAACGGCTGTGCTATTTGTATCTGGCTGGTTTTTGATATTAAAAGGTATGTAACATTTCAAATTCAAAAAAGTAAGAAATAATTAAAATATTGTTTTCAGCTACTTCTTTTTTTTTCTTTTATTTTTCTTTCTGTCAAAATGAGTAACTAAATCTAATGAGGAAATTCGATACATTTTAAATTTTTTTATTGTAAAAAAAGAAAAAATGCACATAATAAAATAAAAAGTAGCACAAAGTTGGTTTATGCGTTTTCAATCCGGGAATTTTGGTGTTGTCAAATATGCACCTCGCTCTGGTCGCCCTGTCACGAATAAAGTGAACGCCATTTTTGAAAAAGTGGAGCAAGATCGACATATCAGTACCTAGTTACAACATGGCTGCCTCGGTGGCGTAGTGGTATTGCGTACGCATTACGAGTACGATTTGCGCGCTGAGGTCCTGGGTTCGAATCCCGGGTCGAGCCAAAAAAAATTGTGACTGGGTTTTTTAAATTTACTCAGTCGCAGCTCAGAGTCAGGAAGTTGGCGGTGTGATACCCCCGTGCCTCGGAAAGCACGTAAAACCGTTGGTCCTGCGCCTGATCTTTCTCCGGTCATGTCGGATTGCCGTCTCACCGGACTATGAGAGTGAAGGAATAGCGAGTGCACCTGTGTATTGCGCACACACTTGTGCACTATAATATCTCCTGCGTACCTGGCTGATCTCCGTTGAGATTGGCCGCCGTGGCCGAAACTGGCTAGGAGGATTTCACAACATGGCTGGAAAACTGAGAATGGACTACAAAATTGTTTTGACCCTCTTGAAAAAAGCTCGATATTTGGGTACCACACGAGCTAACTGAAAGAAAAGTGAGCTGTTTACTCATTTGCAACTCTTTATTGAGACGTAATGAAACCGAACCATTTTTAAAGAGATTGATAACTGGTGATGAAAAGTGGATCACGTACGACAACACCGTACGAAAAAGTTTGTGATCAAAGGTCGGTCAGGCTTCACAGACTGTGGTAAAATATGGGTTAATTCGCAATAAGGTGATGCTGTGTGTATGGTGGGATTTGAAGGTCATTGTTCATTATGAGCTGTTACCGTCGGGCAGAACTATCGATTCGGATCTAACTGCCAACAACTAATGAGGTTAAAGCAAGAAGTTAGGAGAAAGCGGCCAGAATTGATCAATAGAAAGGGTATGGTCTTTCATCAAGATAACGCTAGACCACACACATCTTTGAACACTCAGCAGAAATCGAGTTAGAAAAAGAGTTTGGCTGGGAGGTGGTAATGCATCCACCATAGTCATCGAACAAAATGGCACATACATACTGTAATTAAATGTAAATTGTTAATTGACTGCCTCGGTGGCGTAGTTGTATTGCGTACGCGACTTCAGAGCGCGATTTGCGCTCTGAAGTCCTGGGTTCGAATCCCGGGTTGAGACAAAAACATCGTGACTGGGTTATTCCATCTTAAAAATTACCCAGTCGCACCTTGGACTCAGGAAGTTGGCGGTGTGATACCCCCGTGCCTCGGAAAGCACGTAAAGCCGTTTGTCCTGCGCCTGATCTTTCTCCGGTCATGTCGGATTGCCGTCTCACCGGACTATGAGAGTGAACGAATAGCGAGCGTACCTGTGCATTGCGCACAACTTGTGCACTATAATATCTCCTGCGTACCTGGCTGATCTCAGTTGAGATTGGTCGCCGTGGCCGAAACTGGCTAGGAGGATTACGTCAATGTAAATAAACTATGAAAAAAGAAGTTTTGAATTTTCATATAAAATGAGAAGAAGGTTTTGCCCAACCTAAAATCAATTAAACGCATATTATGTTAATTAATGTTTCAGACTACTTCGTAACTGTCTTCATAAAGTGATTTAATTCGTATTATTTGCTGCTATGTAACAGCAGTAAACATTTTATATTATGTATAAATATATAAAATAATAATATAAAATAAAAGTACTAACTCCGTGCGCTACCTGTGTAATCGTAATGCATTTCAACATGGGTCTACTAATACTTCCTAAATGTATTTGTATAAGTGGTTTTATAAATAATAGTATTATCTCTTTTAAATAAATCTTCAAGGCAGAGTCCTATATGCGGACGGTTCTTGCTTACAAAATTGGGATTAGCACCCCACTCTATCTGGCGTGGCGCAGTGCAGAGTGACGGCGCGGCGCCTCTCGCGCCATCCGAGGGCCGCGCCGCGCCGTATCTGGTATATAAAAAAAAGTTGTGTAAAAAAGCCAAGAGGTCACTTTTATAGTTTCTATAAAAGTGACTTTTATTGCTTTTTTGCAACAGATGGTAGGCAAATGAGAGGTTAGGTTATAAGATGTCAAGATAAAACTTTTGCTTTATACACCCCTTAGAAGAATAATATTTTCTTAGGGTCCATTCATTTATTACGTAAGACTATTTTCGCTAGTTTTTGACCACCTCCCCCCCGTATACATTATAAGAAAAAATAAGAATAGGCCGACTCACTCCCCCCGTTTAATATTTATTACGTAAGAATCTAAAGGATAAAATGAATACACTATTGGTTAGCTTTAATGGTTATTTTTTAAAATAACAATTTTTAGAAATGTTTATATGTACTTTGGAAATCGTTTATGATACGCATCCGAGCGAACCCCAGCACTCGCACGGTTGCCCACGATTTTTTAAGGATAAATTTAACTTTGTGCATTTTTGTGATCTTACGTAAGAACTGTCGAGACTCCCTCCCACCCCCTTGTAAGAAAAAATAAAACATGGTCAACCCCCCTCCCCCCGAAATCGTGTTACGTAATAAATGAATGGCCCCTTAATGCCCCGATGATATAATTGTGTCGCGCGCGCGGTACGACACTGCTCTGAGGTCTCGAGTTCAAAACCCGAATCGGGCGAAGTGACTGTGGGTCAATATCAGCCCGGAGCCTGGAATTTGTGCAGGTTATCATCATGGGACACTCATGGCGAAAAGTGTTCTAGTTGCACCTCTTCCGACCCCTATAGAAATGAAGGCGTAACGTAATGTGTGATTATTTTGTTTTATTAATGAACGTTTTTATACTGCACAAGTTGTACTTAGACTATCAAAGTTGTATTAAGTAGGTACCTAAGTAATAAATATTCACCGTTCTATACTTACTTTGAAAAATACGATATCTTAAGCACAAAGAATATTATACTGATAGTATATGCGGCCTGTTGAACCGACTAAAAGCGGACACCGCAATTGGTTGGCACTATGTAGCGGAACCTGCAAAGTTAATATTGTAATACCTAGGTACCTCGAGAGTTTCACTTTCCCGAAATCACCGCATCGGTAACCCCGAGCCAACTACTAAGTTCTGTTAAGTTTGGTTTTCACAACGAAGGTACACCTGCTGCTGTCGAAGGACGAAATAAATATTTTGAGGACATGGTAAGTGGCGTATATGGTTCAGAAGTGGAATAGTTCATAGTAGCCGTTTATTTTATAATTTATTTCAGATCCGATAGATGATGCCATCTTTCTCGTTAAGCCAAGAATCTCAAGCATCATAACATTATAACACATACACATCAATTTATTTTTTTAGATATTTTGCCGATTTTGGACTAGGTTGTCCTAGAACTATGTATTGTAAGTACTTACTTAGGCCATTAATAATCATTTAGTTTTGAGCGCTACCTACAATGTTGGTTTTTGCTCTTTTCATCAACTTTTGCTTATCGTTAGTCCACCTAAATCCTGATGTCCATGGTTAGGCGAATGTCAATGGTTCATTCGAATGTCGCTGAATCGTCTTACAAATTAGGTATCTACTGCATGAATTATTTGATTAACACTAAAACGATAATATATAGGTATAAGTATTAGGTCACAACGCCAAAAAAAATTGAGCTATAAGCGTCGCCGCACGATCGCACTGCTTTCATGTCTTTTAGGCGTGGTAAATAATGACTGTGGAAAACAATGCAGGTAGGCAATGGTAGGGTATATCGTATAAAATTCTTTTTTAAAATTGTGGTATCAGCGCCATCTAGTACTATTATACGTAATAAGGTATGTAAACAACGCGAACGAGTTGTTTTTGGACAGATAATTATGAAAAATAGTTGTAAAATACATTGACTGTAATGAATAACCTTATTTATCAACACATTCACATCCAGAGATTAATTCAGGAATCAGAACGTATTAAAAAAATGTGCTTTGGTTATTGCAAAGAACCCATTATTGTTTCATTACCGGTAGTGGTATTGCGGTGGCACTTGACCTTTCTAGCAAGTATAGCCAACTTCCGAAAGATGGCAGCACTTTTCACGTAAAAGATAACATTAGCTATGTAAGCTGCACTTCAGTATTCTGTGGTTGCACCCAGTTGTGACTAGCTACGGTTCTCTATTGAGCTTGTTCGACTGGAATGATACCACTTACTGTCTCATAATGCCATAAAATATAGGTACAGTTGCCTATTAAATTCATTAAAAAAATATTTGAAAAGCGGGTACATTTGTTTATACATAGCTACATGGGGGACAGGTTCAGGGGTCCGGGCTCCCTTTAGCTTTCAATAAACCACGCTATGCCACTGACCGCTGACATTTTGGGGATCCGCCTCCGCCATTAGCTTCTAAAATACGGTGTCATGCAAGGCAAAAACCCACGCCATAATTTTTTTTATATCGTAGTACCCTCCCCCCCTAAAAGCTATAGCTACGGCCATGTATAGGTGCAACGTAATGGTATTGCACAAAGATTGTGGGATTAGTGCGACAACGGATAAAAAATACGTAACCTTACCTTATCTTCTTCTTACTAATATTATAAAAGCGAAAGTTTGTAAAAATGTTTGGGTGCTTGCATATGTTTGTTAGAAGTAAACACAGTACCTACCCACTGAACAGTTTTAGATGATATTGAGCCCACGGGTAGATCATGTCTTGGAATAACACATAGGCTACTTTTTATCCCGGTAATTTTCTCCCGTGGGAAAAAATTAATATTTTTAATATAATTCTTTCAGTAGATGACGCTGGCGTCGCATTGCATTTTAGGGAGTGTTATAACTTGAGAAGCTTTTCACGTGGGCGCGTCGTAAGCCCTGCCATCTGGTGGCGCAATCTGAATCGATACTTGGCATTGACGTAAAATATTAATATTAAAAGGATGAAAAATAACATTTAATTTGTTGATAATGCATTGCTGTGTATCTGGATACTCCAAAACATAAAAATAAACATTTCAAATTGTGTAAAATTCTATTACGTTCCCAAGAATAGTACCCAAGTAGGTACTTACATTCCATGATTATGTGAAAATCGACCAAAATAATAAAACCTGTATAAAACATACATAGTTATGAGTGAGGCAATTATGCATGATGGAGAATATAGTAATTTAAAAAGTTGGAAATAAATATTAAATTAAAATTTAAATAACCCTTGACACAAAATACCTCTAAACAGTACAAAAATAAAAGTGTCTTTGTTTGTCGTTTAAGTACCTAGTAATATTTTGAGACAAGCTTCGTCGCGTCGGGGACCGCTAAGAAAACATATTCATCCCCCTGGTCTGGAGTTTGGTTATGAATTTAACTTTGGCGACAATAATTTTATTGGGGATTGTCATTTTCTATTCCTCTTACTCTAACTGTTACTTTTACAGTTCACGGAGTAACTGGTTCTTAATATGTCTCAGGGTGAATTCACACTGAGAGATATTAAGAACCAGTTAGGTTAAGTTATATTAAGAACCAGTTAACCAATCCATCATAGAGCAATTGCTCTATGATGTATCGAGCTTACGCCAGAAGTTTTGTTCCACAAATTAGCTATGTACATAAAATAGGTAAAAACAAATAAAAACTCAAAAAATAATTTCTTAATTTATTTTATATACAAATATAAAATATTGTCTTCCCTTAGGTAAATAAACTTAATTACTTCTTAAATTATATTAATCTGTACAATAATTTGTACGCGGATTATGGGCAGTGATACGAGATCCCGTAGTAGATTACGGCAAATTGTGTTCAGACTGTAAATAAATAGGGTTGTCGTATAAATTGATTTGATTGAATGTTGATAATTCGGCAAAAATTTACAAAGCTTATTTATTTATACCATGGCGTTACATTTATTGGAACAGGGTAGCTGGAAAATCAAGTTAATATATAAACGTCACTCCAAAATATGGCATTAAACCTGAAAATATAATTAGTCAACAATTGTGTAATTTTGTACAATCAACCACCCGTGTTAGCTCGTTTGAATCATAGACGGATGCCGGGGTTAGTACTGGCGACGTAGTTGAGGAGTTCCTCATTGTCCTCGCAGACGATGGGCTTCTCGTGGTAGCAGGCGACGTCGTGCCACGCGATACCGTCATTGTAGACATTATTGAGAACGCTAAGGCAAGACTCAGAGGTCTGGTTGATGTCGAACTCTGCGTTGTCGGGCTGACGTTGCTTCTTGTGACCGGTCTGCGACCATGGATTGTAGCCCCAGCCGTTAGGGATCTGGAATGAATATATACATCAGCTTACGTGGCAACCCTAAGTCATAGGTATAAGGACAAGTGCACCTACGATTTCTTAAGTTTATCTCTGTGAACCTTAGACTATTTAACCAATGGACACGATGTGGCAATAATGCGCAAACATTTTTTTCTGCCAATCCTGATGGGGGGCGAGGTAGACACGGATAGCACACATTTAACAAAAAAATCCAAACCTACAGAGCTGAATATAAGGTCGCTTTTTACACAACAAAAATCACAATTTCTGTGGAGCACCGTTTAATGTCATTATCGTAGAATGTAATGACAGCGATCGCAAGTCACACAGGTTTTAATAAAAGTTTATGACTAGCTGCGCATGTATGACCAATGAAGGGTTCGCCTGGTCGTCCCATCTTTGCATTGCTAGATACTCAAAGCTGTGCACTGATGTGATAAAGTTAAACTATTTTTTACCGCGTGCACAAACAGCCTGTGAAGTAAAATCTAAAATGTTATATAATAAATTCATTATGAAGATTATAAGTAATTAAACTAAAATACAATGAAACATAAAATTATAAACTTTGCGAACAAACCTGGTTCGTAGGCGAAATCTTCTCCCTGTTGGCGGACCAGAACCAACCCAGAATGTTCTTGGGTTCCAGGTCTCTGCGGGACTCGCAGCCCTTGAAGTCGCAGAGACGACCCGAAGTCCAGATGTATGGTACGTCGTCTGTAAAGCGGCAGATATTAAATTAATGTTTTTGATAATTAACCAATGTTCCTAAACACAATAAAGACGTCTCTCGTAAGTTGATAAGCGCCTGGCCTTGAACAGACGCAATGCCACCAAGAAGTTTCAATTATATATACCATTTATTTTTCTCGGGGAAATAACACTTTATTGCTTGGTAGCAAACACCATTGGGGGTTAGTGGAACGGTTACGTTGGTTTCACCGGCCTTACGGCTTAATGTCGACACTAGAGACTGAGAGTATTTTTTTTTAATTCTCCCCCCCCTATCCAGGACAAGGGATTAACTGATAGTATTGCATCATCCGAGCGAGCATTGGTCCGAGCCCCTAACCCTATGTACACCCTAGGTAGGTACTTAGGTACTGTACTGTTCAGCTAGGAAACATAATTTCAGTTTAAGTTTTGCATAACAATGCTATCATTCATCCACTTAATGTTCAGAAGAATTGTACTATGGTCAATGTCTTTTGAACTGTAAAAACTCCTGCTTAGTAGCTTAAGCAGAGGAACTTATAACTAAACGAACTTTCTATGGGTGTAGCTAGCCATGGGCTCAGGGTGGGGCAGCAGTATAAAATAATATGTAACTAGCAAACTATACCCGAAGTCTTATCCCGGTTAATTTTTTCATAAAATTTTTTTTTGGTTGCATTTTCTTCAAGTCTGTCGGGCAAGCGCCCCACCCTGCCCACCGTGGCTACACCCATGGAACTTTCGTACCTACACTGAAAGGTAGAGGTCAATCAAATCTCGTGATTGTATAGAAATTGCATCACATTCAATAATATATTTCGTAATACCGTAGTGCATACCATTAGTTTATATAATACGAATGTAATTGGTAAATTTATATAGGTTTATGAAAAAGAACAAAATATATTACATTGTTATAATCGCATTAACTACAGAGGTGCGAAATATTGCATAATTTTGCATTCTAATTCATTGCCTTGATGTATATACTTTATATTGTAATTTTTTCTTTCGTCATAGGTAATACACCTTATTTCGTTGGTAATTAGATCAAAATAGTGAATAAAGTAATCACTATACAAATAGCAACAGCTTACGGTGTGGTTTTAGACAATAGACACGCCTTATGCCTATAATCTGAATTATCGTGTTAGCTCTCGGTTTAATCTGCCCAATCTATACAAAATACAAGTCGACAGTGTGTTGCCGAGTCTTTTAGATGACTTAATTCTTACCTAAAGCGATGCCTATTTCAAGTGACTTGTTAGTATTCTTTTTGAAAATGAACGCCTACGTATTTCTGTAGGTAGCGCTCCTCCATAGATATGAAGAGATTTTTATATCGATGACCTAACAGCAATGATGATTATAGATAATATGCACCAAATACAGGAATATCCGGTTATAATACGTATACATTCTTAGGAATAAGCAGAATATTGTTACTCTCTGTTTAGCAGACTACGGTAAATATTTTTTTATTTCAAAAGTAATTATCTCATAATACTCACTTTGCTGGATAAGTTTGAAGATTAGATTGTTTTCTTCTTGTGTTTCCATGGAAACCAGGTCCATGCAGTATTCACGGCAAATATTACGACCATCAAGCCAGTCGACTTTCCTGTTAGCGAGGGCAGGAACGTGCCCGCTGAAGAAATAGTTGTGGCCGCGATAGAAGAACTCCTTTGGTCCTGAGAAAAAGAAACAAAATTATTTGATGTTTCTATACCTTGAATCTACTCTACACTAATAAACACGAGTAGGTTTCAGGAAAGGCCCTTATCGCTTCATTAAACATAAATTTATCAAATCGTGAACATACTATTTGCATCCTCTGTCTACCCCATCAGCGTTATTTAAATGTGTGTATTTACGTATGCGAGTAGACTGCACTCGAAGAAGAACGTTTTTGTACATTTGACATAGATATCTGACCTCGTGTAGTAGACGCTGAGCATATATGAATGTTAATTCACACTGCGCTATATAAAGTTACTTAGCGAAGCGTTAAGTAACCAACAATTGATGACCCCCATTCAGGCAGGTCGTGCACCTATCATATGATCAACCACGGTCGTGACATTGACGGATTCTATAAACCAAAACAATTGACTGCTATAGTGAGTCTGCGCAATGACGATGCTGTTACATAATGCCGCCCACGCACCGTACGACCTTTCCTCCAAAGAATGTTGACAACATATTTGCACAATGAAATGTCACCAAAACTAAAAGGAGCATGTGTCACATTCTGATTACCGAAAGAAACATTCATTAGCAGTTATTTAAATGAAGAGTTCTTCGGAAATATTGTAGCTATAGTACAAATAAAATTATTATTGTAGCAGTAATTAATTACCATTAATTTCGTTAGCAGGTTGTGTTAAATTCTTGAATTTTCCATAATAAAGCAGATCCGTCTTGTAGGCAAGGCATTTACAATATGGTACTTCAACAGGTTTTTTAATTTCCCTGTTTATCAGACTTTTAATCAGATCATGTTGTATTTGGTAATATTGTGATACTTATTGCTGTGATTGTTATTAAAACATCCAAAATAATTTGTTTTGTATCAAAATTTAAACTTAGGTATTTCTGTCTGGCGTAACCCATAATGGGTGACCTAGTCGTAGGTCATATTATGTATTTGATAGATGAAATAATAAAAACTGGTAAGAATTTCTCGCAAAACACGAAAACGGCAAGTGGGTGGCTTGTCATAATTAATTCTAAGTCTAATCCTCAACGTGCACCTGTATCCGCTATTCAAGACTCACACACACACACACACACACGCCCGTATCTTCGAAGGCGTAGGAAGAGGCGCAACTAGTGCACCCACTTTTCGCTATGCGTATTCCGTCCCATGATGTGATAGGGGGCGAGCCTATCCGCCATATCGGGCTCAAATTCTAGACTCCGGGCTGATACTGAATAGAAAAACCACATTGCCCGACCCGGAGATCAAACCCGAAACCTCAGCTTTGCAGTCGTACCGTAATACAACTACGCCATCGAGGTCCTCATAGCTTTTTTCAACATAGATGCGTAAAAACATTTGTACCGACCTTATGCTGCCTTGATCAATACCAATGTTGATGATATCGAAAGTGTTAGTGTGTGTGTTTGTAATACGACCCGCTGGTATTTTAGGTATGTACGGGATGAATTTGGCAGACGATGTTGCAACGGCGGTTTGCGGCGACGGCCGACGACGCCGCGCCGAAGCAAACAGATGCGTCGGTCACGCGGGCGCCAACTGGGCCAAGGATCGTCGACCGGATGCTATTTTATTTAACCTACCGACAAGTTCGCGTTCATTGTTGTTGATAATTTATTGCATAAATCCATTCACGCAGAACTTGACAAAACAATGTTACTCTAAACTTAGTATTCTGACAGTCACTGAACGTACACAATGTTATGCATTTGTTAGGTTAGATGACTGCACTTTTAATTAACGTGAAGCGCATTGCGATTTGATCATATGTCGTGACAGCAAGTAAATCAGATCATGGTGAAACGTGCATTATGTTAGTTATACGTAAGGTAACCTACATGTACCATCCCTTTTATAGAAAAGAAGATTAATTGATAAATTATTATGCGTACGCAACAGCCAACGCATATTCTCATAATAGTCTTCTTGCAAAACGAATCTAGCTCAAGTTTTCGCCCAAGTAGGCACGTTTGCATATTGAGCTGTAATTCGAAGCTCTCAACAGACAACACGAGTATATTGTTGCTTGCGAAACACATAATTGCTGGCAATAGCAAAGATATCAGTAATGAGGCTTGATTACGACGTGAATGTGTTAACGTTCGCACGGGCGTGCGGTGATTATTGTGTTTGAGACCTTGCCGAGTGACAGACAGACGAATGTACGATTGTTTGCTGATCATCCTGCACGATACTGACGCCAAGAACATATTTAACATGCCGCTGGTTTTACGAATAATGTCTTCCATTGTCACGTTGCCGACGCGAAGGTTGGAAATGTGAAGTCGGCGAACTTTAATGTTGTAATTATAATTTGAACAAATTAATGTTTCCGGAATATATATACTTACACTAGTAACTACTTATCCTCACATAAGAATATTTGGCAAATTGAATAAAGTTATAGTCAGCAAAATGTTAGCAGTATTTTCCAAATTGAAATCACTGTTTATATCGAAGCTTTCAATGGCTCGGCGTTGTAAACTTTTAACAGCTTATCAAAGAGCACTAAGATAGGCTGAATCCTATAAAAAACGTTGTAAAACTATTAAGCTAAACTGTATTACATTTACGAAATTTCCAAGAACAAGAGATTTGTTAAAAGATTATATTTAGAATATTGTCCACTTCTGTAGTAAATATATACTTCTGCTCGCGGTTCCGCCCGCGTGAATGAGTTTTTCCGGTATAGATAAAAGACCGCTATATATTTTCCCGGGATAAAAAACCTATGTTACTCGCTGATAATATAGCTTTATATTGGTGAAAATATTTTCCAAATCGGTCCAGTAGTTTCGGAGCCCATTCAATGCAAGCAAACACACAATCACATCCTTCCTATTTATAATATTAGTATAGGTATTTCCACACCATGTTAAAGCGGTTGATCTCAGTTTAAGTTAGATATGAATGTAAAGTAGGTACCCAAATTCCCAATAGCACGGCAACGTTAAACCTTTACTATAAGTATATGAGCAACAAAATACTTGGCAGTAGCACAATCTTAATTTATGTCGAAGATGCTGTTAACGTCCATTAAATTTTATATGAACCGAGCAGTGTCGAAAGGCCAACATGCAGGAACGAAGGCTGAGTTGCAAAACACCACATTTGTGTTTTTATTATTATTATAATACATACATCCACAGGAAGTTTGTTCAATAGCGTTGATGCTATTTTGAAACCCATTTATAGGTTACGATAAAAATTGGAAATTGTTAAAATGTCTCGGGTAATGTTCATGCATTTTCCGGTATATCTATATGTATGCATTTTTACTGTTATTATCTTTAAAAAAGATCACGTCGTTTTAATATTATATTTTTTAAATTACCCTTAAAGACTTCGCAATAAAAATTATTTTACGACAGTTTTATTTCGGTTAGGATCGAAGTTACAAAAGCTTGTTCAGGGTTTTGTAGTAAAACAATTATATTATTCAATATTTCACCTTATCCTTTTTTTTAATACTGGTTTACTAACAAATTAGGTGCACAGCTCTAAACATTTCTCCTCTCCTCACCTAATAAGAGGTTAAGGCTTTCCTTAACCTCTTATTATTTTGATATTAAATAACCTTTAAACAATTATTCATGAAAGAGCAGACGCCGTCGCAATCGATTCCTTCTGTTTATTTAGAGGTTGATTACGACATTACAAGTTAACAAAGAGATTTCTATCAAATTGTTTATAGAGCTTTGAACATCGTAGGAGCTTGTATTGCGAAGTACAACTAAAAGATTTTTTTTTATGTATAAGTAACTAGTACGTTATGTTACTTATGTGGCTATGCACATAAAGACATATATCGTAAGTTTCAGGTGACTGGTTGTAAAAATTAAGCATAATCCTTTCTGTTTAACACATTTCTGTGGTAGGTGGCAGATATTACTCCATGGTAATTTGTTCACAGGCAGAGCATTAAGTTTGTCAGTAACCCAATGGGAAAGAGTATCATTTCGCGAGGTTCATATTCATAATATCATACTATATGATTATATTATATGCTGGGCTGGGCAGCGTTTGGAAAACTACGTCATGTCTTCTCGTCATCCATACCGCAATGTTTGAAAACGAAAGTTTTCAATCAGTGCGTCCTACCCGTCATGACCTACGGAGCCGAGACATGGACACTCACGGTAGGGTTGGTTCACCAGTTTAAAGTCACTCAGCGGGCTATGGAGAGAGCTATGCTCGGAGTTTCTCTGAAGGATAGGATTCGCAACGAATACATCCGATAGAGAACCAAAGTTATCGACATAGCTCAAAGGATTAGAAAGCTGAAGTGGCAGTGGGCTAGCCATATCTCGCGAAGAACCGACAACCGCTGGGATAAACGTGTTCTTGAGTGGAGACCGCGACTGGGCAAACGTAGTGTAGGACGCCCTCCAGCCAGGTGGGATGACGATCTGCGAAAGACTGCAGGTAGATGCTGGATGCGGCAAGCTGAAGACAGGGCGCTATGGCGCTCATTAGGGAAGGCCTATGTCCAGCAGTGGACTGATAAAGGCTGATGATGATGATGATGATTCGCAATTGCCGAAAAGTGATTGTTAACACAGTGAATCATTAAAATACTGTGTCTAACGAATTATCGATTTCTAATATTTTTGTTATTTTTTGTCTACTGCCAGACGCGAGTCTGCTTTTCTGGCCACACTAGACTTTAGGGTGAACGCTTTAGGCGCTCGCAACCCTATTTTTTATAGAACTTAATATAACCCTCTTAGTAATAGAGAAGACCCTGACGTAGCAGTAGGGCAGTATATAATACAGGGCTGGTATTATTATATAATATATCTCTTGGAATAATAACCCAGAGTATGAAATTCATACTTATAATAAGTATGTTTTGTAGAAGGTTGAAACTGTTGATTATTGTAATAAATAAAGCTGTAATGAACATTGCGTGAATGTAAACTTGTGACAACTATAAAAACTTACCCACATCTGCGTACTGGATTTAAATGTATTATTACCTAATAAATACATTGCTCTGTTACATCGCGCATAACATTTACATGTGGCATTATCTTTAACTGCTCCCTTATGAGACGAAATCGAGGTTTAATGTAGTATTATTATACAATAAACACCTAATGCAATGTGAGTATAATGTGTAAGTTCGTAAGGGTTTGTTGCGACCATATGACTAATCAAAAGTCGCGATATACGAATTTTAGAATTATTTTTTTTTGAATTTTTTTTTTGTCCCTGACGTTACTCTTTCTAGCCTGACGAGGGTCGGCTTATGAAAGAACACCGGTCTTTTGGGTGAGTGCAGAAGGCGCTCGCAACCCTTAGTATTTTATAATGTCTGCTACGTGTACCTAGCTATATATATTTTGTGTGTAGACATAGGTTGTAATGGGAATTAAGAAAAAATAAGGGTTAAAGAATAGTAAGATTTGTAACACTTTGAACGTAGGTGGGTAGGTAATCAAAGGTGTAGAAACTGCTAAGGGAACGACGAAAAAGGTACCTTAAATTATTTATTTCCAAGTCAGTAATCTGAAACCGAAAGTATACCGAGTTAAATTTTGTCAGCTTATAGATTTAATGATGGGTAAAAGAGGTCAAGTATTCTACGCGAATCAAGATAAAGTTTCACCAGATCACCAGTCAAGCTGGTAAATGTTTTTTTATTGCTACTAAATGACGAGACGTGCATGCCGCTCGCCTGATGGGTAGCGATACGACCGTCCATAGACAGTAGCAACATCATACAGAACTTTTAAGTACAAAGTACTGCATGAGATATTAGATGTTATGTCTCATAATGCCAATAATTACGCTGGCTATAATGTCCTTCAAGCCGGAACACAACAGTGCATGCACACTGCTGCTTGGCGGTAGAAATAGACACTGTGAAACATAGTGACATTATACTGTAAGTGTGTACGACTGCTGGATGTTTATGTTTTATCTTTCTGAAAGTCATCTCACTTAGATTAGACTTACAAAATCTTTAAGTCATCTCACTTACAAAATCTTTAAGTCATCTCACTTAGATTAGACTTACAAAATCTTTAAGTCATCTCACTTACAAAATCTTTAAGTCATCTCACTTAGATTAGACTTACAAAATCCGTCTACGACATGTCTATGTGAAACGGTAGCTGAGACTTTTACTATGGCTATTCGTGCCTACTGACATGTAATACAAAAGATGACACGTATTGTTCACTTAGAATTGCAAAACTCGAGACGACTAACTTTTGAGTTCATAGTTAACTCTTCATAATACACACCAGTCACTGATAGTTTGTTAAAACATTTTGCAACATGTACCAGTCGTTAAGTTACTATGTTATAAATTAAATTAAAACGTATTTTAACACTTTCGTTTCGCAGAAACTTACAAATTTTATTTCATTGCCATTAGCAAGTAGAGTTTATTTTAAAATACACACGAGTGTGGAGAAGTGTAAATTATTTTTATAAAATATAGTAAATGTTTTTAACATTATAATATTATATTTGATAACAATGTATATATTTTGATAGTATACGTTAACTGCATGATGGTCACGTTAAGTGCATGGGAGTATCATTTGTTCAACAGCGGAAAGAATGAATATCAAAGTATACCTAAATAAAAAAGTTGCGCAACTAAAGATTGGCTACCTATTTATGTCATTGCAGAGGCGATTTGATACAAATCAATATATATATAATTACCTATAATTATAGGTATATCATAAGTGATCATATTGATTTGTATATTGTTGACTATAAATGATTTATAATTAATTTATAGTCAGCAATATTTCGCAGAATAGGGAAAACTACTCAACGTTAAACACTATGCTCACACACACACACACACACACACACACACGCCTGTTATCCCCGAAGGGGTAGGCAGAGGCGCAACTAGTGCCCCCACTTTTCGCCGTTATTCCGTCCCATGATGTGATAGGGGGCGAGCCTATCGCCATATCGGGCACAAATTCCAGACTCCGGGCTGATACTGAATTGAAAAACTCAATATCACTTTGCCCGACCCGGGGATCGAACCCGAGACCTCAGCTTTGCAGTCGTACTGTAATACAACTACGCCACCGAGGCAGTCACTATGCTAAATGTAAGTATTAGGTAATATAAATAAATTTAAATATGTGATCATTGTGTACCTACTTAAAGTGAAATAACTTTAACGTTTACCGTTTCTAAACATTTGTTTTTTTGTAATCATTATTTATATACATATTTTTATAAGATAAATAAAAAGACAAAATAAGAAGAATAAAAATAGAAATGAAGCCAGTTTTTTCCCTATATTCACTTTCAACAAAAAACCTTATTTTTGAGGTGATTTAACAACACACTGCGATGATAAAAACATAACGAGTCAACTTTACGTTATTATTCTATTACATAACATAAATGTCTCCCTAATTTTTACAAGACTTGCTAGTTCCACTACAAAAAATGCTGTAGAAGATCGAGATAATGAAATAATATGTTGAAAGTCTGTGGAATTTTAAAATAAAATGTGAAACTCGTTTTCAAGATGTTTAACGCTGAATTACAACCCGTCATAATTTATACAAAAGCCGTTGTATAAGTGATATCAATAAATGCCTCCGCTTTTGTAATTTAATTAAACCAGTTCATCAGAAGGGCTGGCAGCGTGCCTTTTGGTGGGTATTGTGAAAGCGAGATTAAAATAAGGAAACCGATGCGAATGAATGATGGATCGACACGAAATTAAATATTAAACACTCATCAGTCGTTTCATACAATGTATGAAGATTTCATACTCACTTTGTGAGTCATAAAAATAAATAGGCGTCTTTATTATAATATTGTCTTTCTTAAAGTATTGGAATAATAAGTATTAAATATTCTCTGAGCGATATGGTTTTTTAAAGAACAAGGAACAAACGGAACTCATCAAAACGGATCAAGGCCGCCGTAATGTTTGTACTACCAGAAAAATCATTGATATATGCCGGAATAGGTATTGGAATTTTCTTAGATGGCCCTAAATGGTAACAGGCTGGAAATACTACAAGCGAAAGTTGGTTCCACAAGGACGTTGCCCGGGAAAGAAAATTTCTTATAAGTAATTTTATTACCACTAAAGAATGCCACCAATACAGATGGTGCTATGGAATCCCAAATAAAAGCGCATTGTGAGATGTAAGGATTAAGCGTGTATTCATTCAATAGATTTATCATAACACTATATGTGATAGATACGACAAAGAATGTTAAATGACGCATTTTACTATTTGTATCAACTACACCTCTTGAATAGTACATGGGACCTGAGCTAAAAACCTTATATATTTTTTCCATATTGAAAAATGTAGCTGCACAAGTTTTGCATCTGCATATCTTCGAAGATAAAAGGCATCAAGCGCAAGTGCGTGTGCTGTGTATGCTTATAATATTGTATAAAAGCTACAAGAATTACAGATAATTACGATTTATTCCAAACAGATTATAAACAATTAAGTTGCGACATTATAATGTTTGGCAAATGCCCAGCTAGAACTTAATCGAAATCATAATAAATGACTTACTGACAAACGTTTTGTATCCGGATATTTAACAAATTCTCGTAAAATGCACATACCAATGACGGCAAGCACTAATTGCCGGCATTGGTATAAAAATATTAGTTTGGGTACCTATTGCCTAAAGTTTATATACAGTACTAGCTTTTGCCCGCGGCTCCGCCCGCTTTAAAAAGTTTTTCCGGGATAAAAGTCCCGCTTTATATTTTCCCGGGATAAAAAGTAGCCTATGTGTTAATCAAGGACATGATGTACCCGTGTGCTAAATTTCATCGAAATCTGTTCAGTAGTTTTTGCGTGAAAGCGGAACAAACATCCATACATCCATACATCCAAACATCCATACATTCTTACAAACTTTCGCCTTTATAATATTAGTAGGATATGTTTTATTGTACACTAGATGTTGCTCCGGTGAAAAGCTTTTCCCGCTAAAAGACTCTCTAAAACACATTACGAGCCCTGCGCAATCTACAAACAAAAAATATCCATAATTTCCCATTAGACCAAATTATCCGGATATAAAGTATGTGACATCCAGGACATGACCTACCCGTGTACCATATTTCATCCAAATCTGTTAAGTAGTTTCTGCGTTTACTTCTAACAAACATCCAAACATTTTCACAATCTTTCGCATTTATAATATTAGTAAGAAGTAAGATAATTATAAGATTGGAGTTAGATAAAGGCAGCTGCAATAAAATTACTAATTCTATAAACTTTTCTAATCTTAATCTTGGAAATGCCGGCTTTAGAATATCTATCACGTCCATATAAATATTGTTATGAGATATAGCTTGTGAAATATTTTATTTTCTTAATTATGTACCATATTAATTGTTATTATTTAACGTGGGCTAACATTTGTATTTATTTGCTTTCCCCTCTATGTGATAATAAACATTTTAGACTACACTTCCCAAACAAAAACGAAAATATGCAGTTGAAGCAGAGTCAAAAGCTTTTAACAATTAATACGTGGCAGCAAAACGTATTTTTTCTATTGCTTTATTCGTGAAAAACATCAAAACGTGTCTTTACACAGTAAAAAACTTGGTTATTTGTCTAAATATATAAAAAATAAAAATAGATTCGTGACCATAAAAACGTGGTCTATTTGACGAACTTGTTTTCTTAGTCGAATATCTTGTTTTGGCGCCAGAACAGACTAATTTGCATTTTTTAAACGTTGCTCTATAAGTTGTTATTTTAAATAAGGTATATCACACTGGCTGATAAATTATAATTAAAATGTTGTTTGGGAAACTAAACATAAATTAGTTTTATACATGTTCAACGTTTGGAATACTAGATGGGCATTAAGAATGTCATTAAACCCGAGGAATTAGTTGCACGTTTTACTAGATTATAACACTATGTACCTAGGCGTTCACTTCTTTACATTAGGAAAGAAAGTTATGTGCTAAAAACACTGTTTAGGATGTCGTGAAACGTGTAAAAGGTAAACAAATGCTTTTTTCTGTAACTGAATAACGAGAAGTTTGCGCGTCTGATGATATACGCTCCGCCTGTTATAAACGATAACGAAACCACCCCGATCGACGAATTACAAAGCTCCACTGTAACGCAGTACTGCGCTAATTAATATGTGATATAGGAAGCTAAGTTTCCAACGTCTAGTAATTACACGAACTTCAATGTCATTTAGACCGAAATTGAACAATGCAAAGAGCTTTTTGATATTTTTGACATTGTGTAAATAATTGCCCACACAATTAAAACAAGCACACCATGACGTATAATTGAGCAATTAACACTCACTGTTCGCACACTTTTGTGGCACTGGAAGCGAGAGGAAGCGGCCAGGCTTCTGCGCGGACGCGAGCGCCGCCAGAAAAGCCACGCAAGCCACCACCAACCACGTCTGCATCTGGAGAAAATAAATACATACTGGTTAATTATTATATAAACTTTGGAGTTTTTATCAGAAAAATTACGCGCGACGTAGTACGTAAAAGTTTTATGAATGAATGTAATATGATATACACTTTTGTCTTCTAAGTATAATGAGCTATCTTGGGCAGCATTATTGAAAGAAGGCAAGATCAATTGTTCTATGCTGTTCATATTGGGTGTTTTCTATATGCAGTCCAAAATCAAGTCTAAGAAAACGCAATTCGATTATTATAGAAAGCTTTAAACAATTTTTATACAACACACAATTATTTCTTACACTCACTCTGGCAGAGATTTTAGGCTATAAAGGACAATTTTCAGTCAATTTAGGTAACATAACAAGAATTATAAACTAATTTATTATTTGATAGTCGCCTTTGAACACCTAATAGTTATAATATAGTCGATATGTAACTATTATAAAGCTTTGTAAAGCAATAGCAGTCTTCTATTATTATTTTTTAGTTTTCCTTTTGGCTAGATAATGCCAAATCTTTGCCTTATATAGTTGGGAGCGCCCAAGACGTGTTTATTTTTAGTCTACCATCTGCGTCGACTAATTTATTGCTCCTATTTTAATATTCGTCGCATTTCTTGAGTCTAAAATAAAATACTCCGAGGTATTTCTTCGCAAATTCATTTAGCATCAGTATAAAATGAACAACATGACTTTAGCGTGAACATCTATAGAAAAAAAAGCTTGTAAATAAAAGACTAAATTATTTACATTCTTACTATTTTGTATGCATTACGAAAGAAAAAAGCTATGTATCTTGTATCTACTGGCATTTATAGATATTATCCATAGTAGCTTAAATAACGCAATAATTTTTAATTATTTACATACCGAAATACTCTCATACTAATAACAGTTTATTAAGTGTTTATCATTTGTTTTAGTATTGCACTTTGTGTTATATAATTCCTAACATATAATTACGCAAGATTCCTTGAATGAATGCAAAGTTGTAGCGCACGCACGGAGGTAACTGCTGACAAAGTGCCAGCACATTATATAAGCTATGCAGAGTTATACCAGATTGTATCAGTTTTCTAAGATTACTTTGTCATTACTCATTAAGGAATTCTAATGAGTCACATATGCATACTATTTACAGCATCGCCTTCGATCAGAGGGATTTATCGTTTTTTTTTAAATGGTGTTATTTCAGTCAACAACTAATTTTCGTAATTGAATCGGGTTATACTACACAATCAATACTATCGTGATTCTAGGATCTCGATATTATCACAAGATCGCAAATACTGAAGTGGGCTATTACCCTTATCAATATTTCTACTTCAATAAGCCGTTGACTACTGGAGTATGGTTGTGTTTATGAAATCATTAATAGAAGAAAGGCAGTTTTAGCTACAGTACTCGCATTTTCATTTAAAAGTAATCGACGCAGAAAGCGTTGGGTGAAAGACTGGATTTTAAAATTTATTTTAAAATCTGGTCAATCCAATAAATTGATTTTAACCAATACACTCATATGAACATCACTCAAGAAATGCTCTTGGGTGACGATTTGAACGATTATGCCAATTATTTTAGAAAGAGTGAAGAGTTGTTTAAGAAGCTTTTAAACTTGTTTTTTCCTTATATTACTAAACAAAACACACATATAAGACAAGCTATAAGCTATATGTTGTAACGGTGCTAAGAACGTTTTTTTTCTCTCTCTCTACCACTATCTGCGGCCGAACGCTGCAATGTTTAGGTCTTAATTTTTTTATTGTTTTCAAATAATTTTTGTCATTAGGGTTCTAAAAACACGAGCATGTTTCGTATAAAAGAAGAAACCCTTAAAATCTTTTTAAGTTCATTACTTTGTTGTGACTCGACGTCGTGTCGTCGGGGATCATTCGATAGGCTGCTCACTTCCTTCCGCCATGAAGTTGCGAGTGCGTACTGACAGAAAATATCACGATGCACTTAAACTGTCAATAATATTGAAACCACGCCCCTTAGTATCGTAGATTTCAAAATATCCGGATAACCTACGATATTATCACGATACTGTGATACACATCAATATTACACCAGTATTACCGTGATAATACGAGTATCGCGTGATATTATTGATTGTGTAATACACCCCAATGTGACTAAAGGTTTAATAACAGAGTTTCCACTGATGATTTATCAAGTAAAAAGGTTTTATTTCATTCTCATGATGAGATGCACTTAACACCAAGTAGGTTGAGTAAAAGTTAAAGTAAGTTCTTTAAAGTATTTAAAATATAATGTTTAAGTTCCTTTATGAACACAATCCGTGTTCGACATTTTATAATCATACAGTATTTACAGCATGATGTACAAGAGAAGTAATTTAGTCACGAGTGTATATCGTAATCGCGCAGAAGTGAGGGAGATATGTGTGACACTGCGAGACCGGTTTCCACGTGCGTTGCATATGAAGAATTTATTGCATAAACGATATAGTTTATAACTAATAACAGACTTGTTGTCCACCACATATTCAGCTATTTTTATACTTTTCTCTACATTACTTAATATTACCGTAGACTGTAGAGTCAACAGCGCAGAAGCGGTGAAAATTTGAAAAAAAATATTGTGGTGGGGAACACCGAAGGCAAGAGATTGCGCGGTCGTTCATTGACAAGATGGACTGACCAAGTGAAGGACTCATCGTTCACTAAATTCTATACATTACGTAAGAGACGCGCTGGAGAGAAACCGATGGAGGCAAAACATCCGCTCCAGATGCAACCCTGATGCCGACCACGATCCTCAGACATGAGGGACCGACCAGAGAGTAGAGTCAATAAAGTAATTCAATTTATTATAGAGGTTATAATCTACAATTTTACTATAATGATAGGAATAATGAATTAAGACTATTAAGTGGATAATATTATTTTGCCACTTACCAGTCTAACACGCTTTAGTTTTAAGGTGAACTGATATTCCTTAAAACATTCTAACCTATGATGTCGCTTTACGGGATCATGAATAGTTTCTTGTAATTATAAAATTTTTATACACACACACACTCACGCCTGTTATCCCCGAAGGGGTAGGCAGAGGCGCAACTAATGCACCCACTTTTCGCCGGTATTCCGTCCCATGATGTGATAGGGGGCGAGCCTATCACCATATCGGGCACAAATTCCAGACTCCGGGCTGATACTGAATAGAAAAACTCAATATCACTTTGCCCGACCCGGGGATCGAACCCGAGACGCCAGCTTTGCAGTCGTACTGTAATACAACTACGTCACTGAGGCATGGTTTACATCTATTTCAATTAGTATAGATATTCTATAAAAAAATATATATTTATAGAATATCTATACTAATTGAAATAAATGTAAACCATGTTTTCAGAAATGTATACATTTCATAATTTTGGTAACAGTGAGTGACCGGGCCACCGGATCGCAACGCGCGCCGCGTGTCGCGTCGTATGTTGCGCAATGTTTCCTTTTTCGTAACACAAACATGTTGTGACAACAAACGAGACTGTAAACAATATTATACATTAAATCTTTGCAATCAATGTCTTATTGTACAGGTTAGTTAGCTAACTAACATACTGCACAAGACAATGTATAATATTTACGCACAGCCACGTCACCACACACAATCGACCAACACGCACAATTATTTTTAGGTCACAAGTTAGGTTGTCAGTTGTCACATTGGTCAACTGACGCCGTTGTTGCGCAAGCACAAGTGTTGGCCGAGACTTGGTCGCAACTCGTGAGTAGCTCCGGGCGACATATCTATACTAAGCGAACAAGTATCTCGACTTATTAACCGTGAAATTGTGTCACGTTTGCGAAATCTTTTTGCATGTTGACTATTGACTTCATCTAACATTAATGGCCAATGGATAATCCATGTTAAGTGTTTATGCAAATATTACATAGGCTTCTATAATTAAATCTTAGTATATCATGCTCTTCAACCACCGCGCCGATGAGACAAAAACATGTCATGATCATGCGTCGTACGCGGAAGTCGATTGTTGTCAGGCGGAGACCCTTCCAGAGACGTCGAGTGCGGCACGGCCTTGACATCCGCACAACATTGCTAATAGATACCACAACCGTATGAGGTAATTGCGATCTCATCTCATCAATAAAATATAAGGATGCAATAAATTGCGATCGCTTTAAGACACGCGGCCTATCGCACTCGAGGTTAATTTTTACTAACTTCCTGAACTTAATACTTAGTATATGTGATGTAGACACTAAATTTTTAATATTATTTTTTATATTCAGTATTTTTCTATTCAGTATCAGCTCGGAGTCTGGAATTTGGGCCCGATATGGCGATAGGCTCGCCCCCTATCACATCATGGGACGGAATAACGGCGAAAAGTGGGTGCACTAGTTGCGCCTCTGCCTACCCCTTCGGGGATAACAGGCGTGAGTGTATGTGTGTGTGTATTTTTTATATACAGTGCACCGAGCAAGGACGGGTCAGTATGGAGATCGTGCGCTTTTCGAAACAAAATCGATTCTTATGTATTATAATTATTTGAATACACCCGAAAACGTTAGTCATCAAAGCTCCCGTGCATTCATTATTACTCGGTCACTCTTCATATAACACCTAATGTCAGATAGTCAAAACAATCCCCAGAATATACACGAAATGATATGACCCAAGCCTGAAATCAGTGTTTAGTTACTATTCGGTCTTTACGGTTTACCTAGAAAATTAGTATACAGAAATATAGACATCTTTTTATAAATATTGTTTTTTTCCATCAATGTAAATATGCACCCATGCTATCGATGCATCTTTGCCATCTCTGTAGTGTTAATTTTTCTATGCCCTTCTTAAAGAAGCCAGGTGTACGGGATCCTACAAACTCTTCAAAGGCATTTTGAAGAGTCATTTTCGTTAGTTAGTTTCAAACACAATTTTGATTGAAAACGGCAACAAGTTTGTTGTATGGAGACTCACTTCATACAACAAAATTTCTGAAACAGACGTTAGAACTTGGGGGATAGATTGAAATTAAAAAAAGATATCAAAAATCTGGCTAGTTTATTCCATTAGTGTTTAAATAGTCTTTCCGATGATGTATTATAAATTAATCAGATCAGTTTATTTTTAAATAATCACGATGAAGAAATGACTGAAATAGTCGAAATTTTAGATACGGCCTCTTAAACGACAATTTTCGTATACATAGAAAATTAATTTAGACTGTGTGTTTGATTTAGCAAGTCTTTTCCGTAAGGTGCATGTCGAGAAATATTTGACAAAAACAAAACAATATTTTGTGTCTTCCTAAAATTGGCTTGTTAAACTCTAGGCTTATGATCGTGTGTTTTTTTTTTAATTTTTTTTTGTTATTACGTCCCACTCCTGGTCCCCCTATCCAGGACAAGGGATTTTATTTAAGATTTTTATAATGTTTTTCCTTTCATTTTTTACATTTTTGAAACTTAGTTCTATACATATCTTTCACTACTCATATATCTTACACTTCTATCTATATATTTAATCTTTATGTCATCTAGCTATTATTATAATCTATATACAACTACTTTTATCTTACTTATTTCTATTTTCTCATTATTTACCCTTATTTGTACATATGTTCTTGCTAATTACTTTAATTACTAATACTATATAATACGGAATTATATATTTAGTAATTTATTATCTACTTATTTCTACTTATTAACTTATTTCCTATTGATCTGCAATATTTAACAAACTTATGTACTATGTTTTTATCGACTATTATCTTAGGTATAATATCTACTTCTAACTTACGGTCTATTTCATTTTCTAACTCAAATATTTCTTTGGCATGGATGGGACAATCGAGCAGGAGGTGTGGGACCGTCTCCTCCACGTCAGGGTCACACAAGCACGCCGGGCTCTCCTTGCACTTGAACCGATGCAAGTACCCAGAGAACCCGCCGTGCCCAGTGAACACCTGCGTGAGGACAGGATCCAGGACGATCTTCCTGACGACCCTGTGCGCCTCGACTGCGTCCGGAAAGAACAGCTTCGTTACCGAAGCCGTCTCTCCGTCCGCATATCTCCGGCTCCATTCGCCAATAGACTCCTGACGGATCTGTCTCTTGACGAATGAAACCGGACACTTGTCGTAGTGCGCACGGGTCTTCAGGCGCTGTGCGGCCTCTTTAGCGAGCACGTCCGCCCTCTCGTTTCCCTCCAACCCCACATGTGCCTTCACCCAGAAAAATTTAATTTTCTGGGTGCGTTGCTCGGCTTGTTTAAGTATGATCGTGTGTTGAGGAATAAGTGGTGGTAAACGGTGTCATATATTATGGGACTAAGGGCCGTCTGGTGACTCACGCCTTTTATCCCCGAAGGGGTAGGCAGAAGCGCAGCTAATGCAACCACTTTTCGCCGTTATGCCGTCCCATGATGTGATAGGGGGCGAGCCTATCGCCATATCGGGCACAAATTCCAGACTCCGAGCTGATACTGAATAGAAAAACAACAACTACGCCACCGAGGCAGTCAAGAAAGTAAAGTAAATACGGTGGAAATGCACTCCTTACAGATTATATTGTGTGAATTCACTATTTCTTATAGTCTGGGATAGTATGATAAGAGATAGTTATAACTTGAAGGATATTGATGACTAAAATTAAAAGAATTATGCTGAGATAATTTGGGCACGTAGAGGATGGTTGAGACGAGTCACGAAAGGTATTTATCGAGCGAATGTGGATGGTCCGGATGAAGGGGATGCGATAACCGGCGAAAATGTATGATGAGAAGTATGAATGTGGGAGGTGAAAGAGGTAGGTATATCATTATCGTGGCATGTCGTGCTCAATAGTCTCTGCATCTCTGTCTCTGTGTATGAATATATAACTTTTTAATTTTGTTTTTTGTACATAATATGTTGAGGTTAATTTATTTTTATAATACATTTAACGTTAATAAAATGTAATATGTTAACACAACATTATTGATGCTGAAGCGATACGTAGTTCGTGGGGCCAGCTTGTTATTTATAGAATTAGCTTTTACCACAATGACTAAACCCTCATACAATAATA
This sequence comes from Lapara coniferarum, assembly GCA_949316025.1. Lineage (NCBI taxonomy): Eukaryota > Metazoa > Arthropoda > Insecta > Lepidoptera > Sphingidae > Lapara > Lapara coniferarum. The sequence continues at coordinate 15,333,198 of OX438926.1, read as the reverse complement.
GTCAAAAATAACTGTTACGTTCAAATTTAACTTGTTTACCTTTCTGACTCCTATAGAAGAGTAGAAATGGAGCTTTTTACGACTAATAATTGGTGGGTAAAATGCGACACATGCACTTGAATACGTACAATGAAAATAACATACAATAGACAATGGGACAAAGCGTTGAAGACAATCGTTTCAACAGTTAACAAACAATACGTGCTCTTCTCGGTACAAGAGTTCAATGGTATTCTTCGCAAATCTATGTGCCAATCGCGAATTCAGTTCTACCTTCTCAACCACAATGTATTTCCACGGGGTTTTGCAAGCGGCCCGAGGCCAATCGTCCGTCAGTTTCGATCACGATCTTGCTGCTTCGTGCACTTCGCTTCACTCTACACAGTCTAACGCCTTGCCAAATTATTTTATGCCCTCTAGTCACCACTGTAATGAAATGTTCACTTATCACGTTACATGCTAATGGAGGAGATTCATTAGCTCGGTTTTTTGCTCGTGAGTGCGACTGCCGTTCAACAAGCTTAGGAGCACGGATTACGAAGAATGTTTGGTAGATTCCTCAGTAAAGACTTATTCTGAATCATAATTACGAAATAAAAATAACAATATGAAAAGCGAAAGTATTATGCTAACACACAAGTTACTATGCCTAATTTGTATTCATGACGTATAGGCTAACATCACAAGTACCCTTGACATGCGTCGCCAAATTTGTCATTATAAAAAAAAATCTTTAAAATGTTTACGTTATGTTTGGCTACAGATATTGTAAGCTACTAATTCAAAATATATGGTGGGAAATACCCAACCACCGGTAAAGATTTCTATATTATTAGGTAAAATAATGTAATGTGTTGCTATGGCACGTTATGTCTTAGTTTTTAAAATAAACCCAAAGGACTACTCAACGCAACCAACGACGCAAAAATAGACATCGGCGGAAGTTTGCGTCCTCTCCGTTACGTCATCTCTGCCACACCTCTATGTTCATTCATTTTGTACGAGTAGAAGCCTGTACAATTTTATATTTGGCCTAAAGATGCGTTTAACGCGCTGCGCGTTACATACACAGTTCTAGGCCTTTTTAAATTATATACCATATTATACATATTTACCTATAATATACGGGCAAAGTGATATTGAGTTTTTCTACTGTATATCAGCCTGGAGTCTGAAACTTGTGTGGCGATGGGCTCACCAATATCAGATTATGAGATGGCGAAAAATGGGTGCACTAGTTGTGCCTCTGCCACTCCTTTAGGGATAAAAGGCGTGGGTGTGGGTATATGTATGCAAACTATAACATAATAATAAATAGCTATGATTTAGTTAACGGGGTGCTCTTACTCCATATAATAATAACTATAGTTATTGTGATTTATCCAACGATTTTTCAAAAAATATAAGTAGGTGCGTATATGATAGAGCATTTCAATAAAAATAATTTAATCATAAGCACAAAAATACATGCGAGAAGATTTTTTTACAACATTTATTCTTTATGACGACAGTATAGTCAATGTGATAACACCTGGTAAGTCAACTAAGCAGTAAGTTCAGGCGAGGTTGATTGGACAAGAACTAAAAGAGGCAATAACTAGTATTAAAGGATAATTATCGGTAAAAAACTTTGTGTATGATCTAAACCAGGCCTTTTCACGGCAATCTTATTCGTGTTGGCAATTCTTGAGACTGTTATGTCACATTCAGCCGCCAACCGGTTTGGTGTCAAGTATTTAGGCGAAATGGTAAGTGGACGGGCGACTGTGGTATTATTTACATTTCTCTACATTTGTAATTATGTAGTTGCGGAAACTTTCTATCTTATATGCCAAATAAATGGAGGTTTGGTTTCAGATTTCTATGACAAAATCAGCGACATAAAGACGGAATTTGCTTGTCTTTCGTTTAAGTTGAACAAGAGACGTACATAAAAAGTAGAAAAATAATTTATCCTAATATAAATGCGGAAGCAACTGTCTGTCTGCTTGTCGCGCTTTCACGTCAAAACTACCGAACCGATTTAAATTGAATTTGGTACACATAGTCTTAAGCTCGAAAAAGGACATAGGCTATTTTTTGTCGCAAGGATATATAAAGCGGTGGAACCGCGGGCAACAGCTAGTATTATACATAAAACGTCTTTCTGGGCTCAGGAAATACAGATGCTCCTAAATAACTAATGGTTCTAGATACGGCAGAACATTTGTTGCGTTGTTTTAATGTAATAAATCACCTACTATTCAGATAGCATGGGGTCTATGTTACATTTTTAATGGTATTCAATCTGTACTAATATTATAAAGAAGAAAGATTTGCATTTTTGTATATTTGTAACGAATAAACTCCAAAACTCTTGAACCGATTTAAAAAAATCTTTCACAATTATAAAGCCACATTATAGGCGAGTAACTTAAGCTCCTTTTTGCCACAGGAAAATATAAAGCGGGACTTTTATCCCCGAAAAATTCGCTCACGAGGGCGGAACTACGAGCAAAAGTCTAGATTTAATAATGCTAATTCCAAGAATATTCATATTATTCGTGATTTTTTTCTGTATAGCTTCAAGAGACGGTATTGAAAGTATATATTATTACAAACTAGCTTTTGCCCGCGGCTCCGCCCGCATTAAAAGTTTTTCCGGGATAAAAGTCCCAGTTTATATTTTCCCGGGATAAAAGTAGCCTATGTGTTAATCCAGGACATGATCTACCCGTGTGTCAAATTTTATCGAAATCCGTTCAGTAGTTTTTGCGTGAAAGAGGAACAAACATCCTTACATCCATACATCCAAACATCCATATATTCTTACAAACTTTCGCCTTTATAATATTAGTAGGATTATAAGAAATCTCCACATTTAAAATATACATAATATAAAAGCCCATCCTACTAATATTATAAAGGCGAAAGTTTGTAAGAATGTATGGATGTTTGGATGTTCGGATGTTTGGATGTTCGGATGTTTGGATGTATGGATGTTTGTTCCTCTTTCACGCAAAAACTACTGAACGGATTTCGATTAAAATTTGGAACACCGGTAGATCATGTTCTGGATTAACACATAGGCTACTTTTTATCCCGGGAAAATATAAAACGGGACTTTTATCCCGGAAAAACTTTTTAAAGCGGGCGGAGCCGCGGGCAAAAGCTAGTAGCCATATAAAGCTTTTCAAAGTGATAAAAGATTTGATTGAAGGCGCCAATAATCTTCATCCACATTGCCACAGTCACATTTTTTCATAATATTGCACAACTTTGAATCACAATATGAACATCATTGATAAATTATACTTACAAGGCCAAGGGAGCTTAAATAGCAGCGGATTTAATCACGTATTTCCTGAATGCCATTACTATTTCAACAATGACACCCCAAGTTCAATGTTACAAGTTTATTAAAAGACAATGTGTTAGCACCCACGTAGTATGCGCGCTGTTTGTCAACTTCAACCTCGGCTGCCATAGCTAGCGTTAAGTGTTAGGACCTTGCCATCAATTCGATCATAATAAACATCCAGTTTAAATATCACTGAACTAACCATCGAACGCATCCAATTTAAAGTGGCATAAATTTGTTTTCGCGATTGCTACACACAATAATTTGATTAGTCGGTAATTAGCGCTTGTCATGATTTTGATGGAGACAAATCTGCTCAAGCGGATATTTATGAAGAAAGTTACTGTAACGATATTTAATCTCGCGTTATAAAACAAAATTAACCCCAATAGTAGGTCGATTACAAAAACCTCGTTTTTATAGCGCGTATGTGAAAAACTACAGTCGTTGAAGGAAAAGACATCAACGCGCTATTAAAACCCATGAGTGATTATTATGCAAAGTTATGCTACTATCTGCGTATTGTTTGAAGTTCTCAGCATTGCTACCGTAAATAAGGAAGCCACAGTAAGCTTACTTATGATGGGATCTTATCATGATGATATATGCAAAAATGTGTTTACAACAGCTCCGTATGTGGTAGCATGAATGATACAAGAAATAATGACTTTTAATGAATATTTATAAGTAAAAAATGTGGTTTTATGAAACTTTTAGTAGCCTTGAACCGTTGCGCAACGATCTGGCATTTGTCATAATATGTACATCAATTGTCGATGCTCAGAGTTTGGACTTGGTTTGCCTTTCGAAATGACACACGGGCGCCAGATTTGATGAATTACGACAGGTAATAACAGATAAGCTGAAGCAAACAATTCCGTACGATAATATCAATTGTGTGGCTAATTCGTCGCAAGAGTTACTCAAGTCTTAAACGTGAGCCAGTGTGCAACAAGCTTAATTAGGATCGTGTACGACATCGAATGCCAATGTATTGTGTAGATACTTGTCGTGGGATAAATTTTTTGTTGATAAAAATCATGATTAATGAGAAACAATCATTAGATGTCGCCATCGCTGACAGCTTTTTAGACACGATATTAGTTTCACGTATTTAGGTTGGAAGGGTCTTTGAAAGGAATGTTCTTAATCTGTGTTTGTGAATCTTGATTATTTTAATGCAGTTTACATATACGATGTATTTTGATGAAATTGCTTGCTATTAAATACTTCATAGGTTTTATTATAATCCTAAAAAAGTATTTACGCCCGTTTCTGCTGTATTCGTGAACTTGAGTCGTACATTATTTGACGCTACTCACAATATTAAAAAACAAATGTCTAAACAATCCTTATGTAACTACACTAACGCTAACATATATAACCAGGCTACTTAGTTTTATTAGTGCGATAGGATTCTTACTATGAATATTGAAAAATAGCATGCCATTTTGAAGAGAATAAACTGCAACATACACCATCTTTTAGGCAATGTTACGATCAAAATATATAAAAACACAGTTGAATCAAAGTAAAACGTATCACGAAATTTAAAAATTAATAATAATACATTTTTCACAAAAGTCTTGTTTCTAAGAAACCTAAAGTAGACGAGAACATAAATTGACCCCATGGCAGAATACTTAAGCCATGTCAGATTTTCAAATATAATAATTAATGGATATTAAGATTTAAAAAATAGTGGACGATAGCCTAGTTGGGAATGGAACGGTCTGCCGAGACAATGTCCGGAGGTTCGAAACCCAAGGCACACACCTTTGACTTTTCGATGTTACGTGTGGAATACATCGTGAGGAAACCTGCATACCTAAAAAGTTCTTTATAAGAATCTCGAACGTATATGAAGTCAGCCAACCCGCACTAGGCCAGCGTGGTGGACTAAGGCCTAAACCCTCTCAGTAGTAGAGGAGGCCCGTGCTCAGCAGTGGGCAGTATATAATACAGGGCTGATATTCTATATTATTATTATAAGATTTAAAAATACATCTCATAAAATATCCGCAAAGAAGTTTTACACCACTCGTGTATAAAACAGCTGTCATTATGTTAACTATTAAAAAAAAAGTGGCATAAGTAAAAGTTCAAGTGCACAACGAGTAATAGTCGTGAATACAGCATGAAGTTATAATAAAATATAATATACTGGTTGCATTAAAGATGTTCGTGAGAGGCCAAGGGTCATGTCTGGCTGAGCTTCCTGTTTCCAAGGACGAGTGTTACAAGTTCAACGAGGTCTTTAAAAATAATTAATATATTTTAACATATCAAAATATAAATGAATACACCAATGAATATAATTTGAAAAGGGGTTGTCAGCATATTAAATTTACCTTCCGATCTTAGAAAAACCATGCGTGTTTTAGAACTGAATAACTTAAAATTCATTGCGAAGCCTCCAATCTAGGAACTATAGCAAAGCACTGTGAGCTGCTATTAAAGAGAGAAAAGAAGAATAAAGAAGACAAAAGTGTGTGCGTAAATTAATAATAGTATTTTGAATACTTATAATTAACTCGTCGAACCCCGCGACGGACGCCGGCGTCCATATATATAGGATTTCCCCATACATCTATATACAGAAGCGGGGCTTGACGGCTTAAATAAAAAGAAGTTGTTTTAAAGTAATTAGCGATACTCTAAAATATCTTATCAGACAGTGATCTACAAGTTACAACTGATTATCTGTGGCATAAATACACAACTTCGACGGACGACATGGAACACAAGTAAACGACGGTTGACGCAACACACGCCAGCTGACAATCGTATGCAGAACATCTTACAAATCTGTTCGCTTACTAAACTTGTCTACAACTGGTAATATTATTTGTACATACATCTCGTTAACCTATTATATGTAGATTTCAGGTATTATAAAGGTAATATTAAGGCATTATAAATTAAACCACCAAAAAAACTGAAAAGCAAACAATAATAAATAAATATTTAACCTTAATAACCAATATAATTATAGTCGTCGAGTTAAAGTAGAACAGTGTTTTCGTATATGTTTTAGTGTATTTGCTTAACTTGGCTGGCAATTTAAATTAGGCACCCACTCAAAATATACGTATGTGTTATTTATAAGGTTTAATATTTTTTTTTTCATTACGTTTTGCTTTTCAGTTTTTTTCGCGGTTTAACTTTTTTATTAAAATGCTTTTATTACATATTTTTTTTGGGGCTATAAGCTACATGTTTATTAATACACAACTCAGCATTAATATCTGTGAGTAAACAATAAATCATCCTTTTTTTTCCCAAAGTAAAATTTACTTTTCCAAAATTACATGGTACTAATTTCGACCCTATCCAATAAAAAAATAATCATTAAAATCGGGCTACTCTGTAAAAAGTTATGCGTGGTCATACATAGAAAAAAATATAATATATACACTTCAATTTGAGAACTTCATCTATTTTGTTTTCGTCGGTTAAAAGCTCTGCATGATACTGACTACGCTGGTAATTTTGAGACCATCGTTGTGTCTCTTTATAGCAGATATTTCTTTTTTTTTAAACATGCCTGACAGTACGAGTCATTGGCTCATTTTTAATCATCCAATAATAAAGTCGCAATTAAAACATAAAATCGTTATAATCATATGACCAGAAAAAATGATTTGATAACTTACACCAAAGAAATAAATGGTAATCGATTTAAGCCTCCGCAAATGTTACTAACCAGACAAAATACCTAATTGTTATACATACATACGATTTTCTGTTAAACAGTGGTATAGACGCTATCTAACCGATAAATTCGCGCCGTAGACAAGATGGAATATCACGCACGTGACTCTACTCATATTACAATCGCTCTACACAAGGAATTTATGTTGAATTATTTAGCATTTTTGAAGCGAAACTTTTTAAATGTTTCTTTCTTTCTTTCTTTATCGACGTACGGGAGAGATTTGTGTTCGTCACACAAATTTTTCCGAAAAATCGTCACATTTTCTGTCACTTTAAACCGTCACGACGCCGTCTTACGCATACTCACGCCTTATATCCCCGAAGAGATAGGCAGAGGCGCAACTAGTGCACCCACTTTTCGCCGTACGTATTTGATCTCATGATGTGATAGGGGGCGCCGGGCGAGCCTATCGCCTTATCGGGGCTCGGGCACAAATTCCAGACTCCAGGCTGATACTGAATAGAAAAACCCACTATCACTTTATACGACCCGGGGTTCGAACACAAGGGCCGAGCATTGCAGTCGTACCGTAATACAATTACGCCACCGAGGCAGTACGAGGCAGACGGCGCTGTCTTCTAGGGTCATTATGATATCGCGATAACCGCCGAGCCTACTGCAATATCAAATGTAAAGCCAACACCGGACAACTAAGGTTCGAGTAACAATTTAATATTACATACATATACACATACACTCACGCCTGTTATCCCCGAAGGGGTAGGCAGAGGCACAACTAGTGCACCCACTTTTCGCCGTTATTCCGTCCCATGATGTGATAGGGGGCGAGCCTATCGCCATATCGGGCACAAATTCCAGACTCCGGACTGATACTGATTAGAAAAACTCAATATCACTTTGCCCAACCCGGGGATCGAACCCGAGACCTCAGCTTTGCAGTCGTACTGTAATACCACTACGCCACCGAGGCAGGCACCGTAATTTAATATTAGTGCTAAATAATTTGCTAAACAAAGCAAACGTTAAATTTGTATCGTTCACTGCCTCGGTGGCGTAGTTGTATTACGGTACGACTGAAATGCTGAGATCGCGGGATCGATCTCCGGGTCGGGCAAAGTGATATTGGATTTTTCAATTCAGTATCAGCCCGGAGTCTGGAATTTGTGTCCGATATGGCGATAGGCTCGCCCCTATCACATCATGGGACGGAATACGCACGGTGAAAAGTGGGTGCACTAGTTGCGCCTCTGCCTACACCTTCGGGGATAATAGGCGTTAGTATGCGTATACGTATTCTTTACTACATGGCGTACATAACTGCTCATTCAACTTAATGAAAGCAACAGTTAATGTATAAGGTATTATGCAGATCTGCTTAGTTACGTTAAGGAGTTAATTATGTTATTCATACGCAACAACGCCGCCGAGCCTATTTAAATAACATGCTTCATCACATATTTAGTGCCTGTGATAAATTAAATATTAAATTTGCCGGCAATGTTATGAAAACTCCCAAGTATTCCTCCCGAGTAATTGTAATTAAAACTGCACTAGGGAGTTTTGGCGGGAACTTGGAAGTGCCATGAGGAGCTCTTGTTTTAATTCATTATTTTGGTGTTACTTAGTGTTATATTGCATAATTATTGTGGTATATTATCCAATATAGTTCTGTTAAAGGGCTCAAATGTAGTGAATTGAAATAACAGTGCTAATTAAGTGTATTTTTTTGTTGCCACCAAAACTTCTCGACAAAGTCTTGATAAGGTAGCCACTGCTTTACTTCGACATATTAGTTAGTACTGAGGATAAAAAGAAACAATACAAATGCAAACTTACTTTAAGAAATGTCTAACCGAAAACTTTGACACTGGCAGATGCGCAAACCGCGCCTTGCTAAAGAAAAAAAAAGAACTGCACTAATTTCTCGTCGTACAAAAAACGTGGGTATATGTTTTCCATAGTAATATATATTTGATAGAATTTGTTCCATAATATTCAGAATTTATAGTAATCAACTACGAATACGATGCTCTAATATATTAACATAACGAGACATTAATTTGGCTGTCTACTATAAGCCTAATGTTAAATGTCAAGCAAAAACTAGAGCGTCCTAATACACGTAATTTGATTGAATCATGTCTTAAAATACGTATTTGTAGAGGCAATAATGAATGTAATTTATTAGTTAACAGGTATTTCGTGTATAAACCAAATTATACATAAATACTAAAACAAAACTTTATAAAACAAAAACTATTTCGTGTTTGCATTTGTGGTCTGCGTTTAAATTTTAAATCCATTTAATAGGTGATATTACTTTTTTGCATCATAATCTTTAGCAAATTATAGTCTTTATCGAATTAAGTTAACACGAATTATAAATTTGTAATATTAACATTCATATACTTTTCCTATATCCTTTTATAAACCAAAAAAAAATGTAAACCGACTCATATATTGTACAATTGGTTAAAATTTGACAAAGATGCTTCCTTTAGATAAACAATATGAAGAACTAATTTCGCGAAATTATTATGTTTTATTAAATTATATTAAAAGTGCATGATGTGTGTTATTCATAGGTATTTTATGTAAAATGTAACTAAATAAAAGAAAATATTATATAGCATAGTAATTAACTTATGTGTTTTTACTTAAATATTTCTGACATCAAAAGATTTTCCCACGATACTTGTTGGCTGAGTTTCAAAATAGTTATGCATAATATGTTTTCATTTAAATTTTATATTAACTTAGGCCGAACTTTAGAACATTTCACATATTTTTTTTATTACATTGTACGACGAGACGAGCATGCCGTTGGTCTGATGGTAAGCGATACGACCACCCGTAAACAGTAGCAATACCATCCAGCACCTTGAGGTACAAAGTACTGTGTGGCATTCCACTGCGCACGTCATCCTGAGACATAAGATGTTAAATCTCATTATCTCCAGTAGTTACACTGGCTACAATGTCCTTCAAACCGAAACACAACAGGGCATGTACACTGCTGCTTGACGGTAGAAATAGACATTGCGGTGGTAACCAACCCGACGGACTCTTACATATGAGAGGCCTACCACCAGTAAAACTTCTTCCTACTGGTAAATAATTAAAACGTTTTCAAGAATGAAATAAAAACTACGAAATTAATTTACAAATATTGGTTTTTAATCTATACATATAAATAAAATTGGAGTGTCTGTTTGTAACATTGAAATAACCGTTTTTTACTACATGTATATGAGTATACATACGGTATATGCACCGAAATGATATTTTTTACAATTTTTGTCTGTCTGTCTGTCTGTTTGTTCCGGCTAATCTCTGAAATGGCTGGACCGATTTTGACGGGACTTTTATTGGCAGGTAGCTGATGTAATAAGGAGTAACTTAGGCTACGTTTTATCCCGGGAAAATATAAAGCGTGACTTTTATCCCGGAAAAACACTTTAACGCGGGCGGAGCCGCGGGCAGCAGCTAGTTAATAATAAAAAGGAACTATATTGTTTAAAATAATTTTACTATATCAATTATAAGTCAGATGAGAAGATTGAGTTGTTAGCAACGATCGCAATAATAAATATACCTTTTTTTGTCCAATATTAATCGAGTTGCATTAAAACATTCCGCAGGCAACGCCGCGGGCTGTGTCATACCACGAAGCACTACAACTCTTTAAATCAGAAACTGGTACCATTGAAGAAACCGACTTTTCTAGACACAAAATCTCTTATGTCCCATAAAATATTTGAAAGTCCACATTTTCAGCGTGTTGACCTTGGTAATACAAAATTTTGCAACAAGAAATTTTAATAAATCTCCTATTAATAATAACTACAAATATAATATATGGTATTAAAATATTCGTTTGAAGATTATCATTAAAATTCATAGTATAACTTTTGTATACAATGACAAATCACAGAATAGGATGATTAAGCGGCACTCAAAGAAAAGAAAATGATAAATTCCGACTTAATAGGCCATGCGAAAAATCATTGAATATTTAAAAAAGAACTCGTGATGATGAAAGACAGAAAAGGGCCACGGAGTCACAATCAGTGAATCGATGGTCTGTGTTGCAACTCTTGACACACATACACGATGCAGCAGCTGTATTTCGCCGCCAACACTAGCTGCGTACTAACTAGAAGCTTACGTCCTCATATCCTTCAGGGGTCCCCACGTTAGCAGTACGGATGAAAATAGCTGCCTATGCTCACAAAAGTAATCGAATAACCAACATCTCCGTGGTATATTTTAAACAACGTAATTAATCAGTCACTCAAATGTTACAATATAATTAAAATATTATTAAGCTAGTCTAAACATTACAAATACTCATTTGTTTACACAGCTTTATTACTAAATTCTGCAGTACCTACAGCTTAATCAACGTCAAGCAATTAATCTTTTTGCCGCTTTAATTTGTTAGTTATTAGTCAAAGTTTTCGGCCGTAAACATAAATGGTGCTGCGTCTACTTCTTAATCCGGGGTTGCGCGATTGGTTAAACTATTAATTAATATAATTTTGTAACACGAACAAATCACAGAGGTGATTCCAGAGGACTTTAAAGGCTACATGAGAATATAAAATTTCCAAAGTTGTATATTTTTTATTTTTGTACCTATATTCTGCGAGGTGGCATCCCGAATCATCCCTAATCATTATTTCAAGTTCACTTACCTTAGCTGTTGTTTTTAAATAAATAACGCGGCGGGAAAAATCACAGAGGCACTGTTGTAATAGCGCGCGGCAGGTTTGGGCGAAGTCTTTTATAGTCGTAGTAGCGGGGATGCGCGCGCGCATGGAGGGACGGAGACGCGCCAGATACGTACCAACACACGACTGATCGCTGGTGACCTCCGAATCCTTGCCGCTATCAATCTTCTTCATTTTCATGTTACATCCCACTCTTAGATTTTCCGCGGAATCTCTTTTTTATGCATTTTCAATTATAAAACGTATGGCCATTATTACAATACAAACGATAGATTATAATTATTATTTTAATAATTGTGATTAAAATGCATTTATTATTTGCCTTATTTGTTTAATTTAGTGTTATAAAAAATGAAGAAAACTTCTAAGAGTTGTAGAGTTTATAGTATAGATAAGGATTTAGGAAATATGTAGAGGGATTCGGCTAAGAAAACATATACACCTATCGGAGCATACGTATTATATTTCTTACACAATACACCTCAATACGACTTAATTATATAGAACAACGGTATGTAGACCGATAATCTCGGAATATATGAAGAGTATAAACAATAACTGCCTCGGTGGCGTAGTTGTATTACAGTACGACTACAAAGCTGGGGTCTCGGGTTCGATTCCCGGGTCGGGCAAAGTGATATTGAGTTTTTCTATTCAGTATCAGCCCGGAGTCTGGAATTCGTGCCCGATATGGCGATATGCTCGCCCCCTATCACATCATGGGACGGAATAACGGCGAAAAGTGGGTGCATTAGTTGCGCCTCTGCCTACCCCTTCGGGGATAACAGGCGTGAGTGTGTGTATGTGTGTGTATAAACAATAACTGCAATTTGTATTAATTCCACTTGGTTCCAACAGTTATGTGGAAGGGAAGCTTTTACATTGTAACGTTTATAATGTACCGACATAGGACTTTCATACTCTGCCATTTCTTTCCTCCGTAATGTATAAGATTATACATTTCATGTAATGTGCATTACATGGCCCACTATTTATGTTTTATGAATGTCATTCATTGGTATTGACAATTACTTTCAATTTTGTATGGTTAATAAGTACATAAATACGTAATCGTTTGTGTGCCGCGTCTTGTCATAAAATTAATAGTGCAGTTTATTGAATTTTTTATTTAAACAATCTTAAATGTGTTCCTGAACTATAAAAAGACAAGGATTATTTTCATTTTAAATGCATCCTTTTGGGTCGAATATAAACTAAAATAATGAGACCCCTATACATTATACAACAAACAATGTAATAAACAGTAAAAAGCATGTATAAACAAAGTTATTTATATGCTTAGTTAAGTGATATTGAGTTTTTCTATTCAGTAGGTATCAGCTCTGAGCCTGGAATTTGTGCCCGATATGGCGATACGCTCGCCCCCTATCACTTCATGGGACGGAATAACGGCGAAAAGTGGGTGCACTAGTTGCGCTTCTGCCTATCCCTTCGGGGATAAAAGGCGTGAGTGTGTGTGTGTGTGTGTGTGTGTGTGTGTGTGTGTGTGTGTGTGTGTGTGTGTGTGTGTGTGTGTGTGTATGTGTGTATGTGTGTGTGTATGTGTGTGTGTATGCTTAGTTATTTTTGAATGATTTGATGGTGGTCTACTAACTTGATTCCCAGATAAAGTAAGTAATTTGTGTGGCTTTATGGATTCGATAAAAACCACGATATTTATGCGGTAATGTAAGTTGTACCTCATTATACGACAAGCCTATTCACAAGCCTCGGGTGTAGTGAGTAGTAGCACCAAAGCAAAGGAAAGAGGTTCCCAAGCAAGGGACGCAAAATTACATCTTTAAGCATTCGGCGGCAAAGTTGCGAGCCTAAAAGCATAAATTTGTAACCGATGTTTATGGTTTGGGTACATTAAATATAATACAAGATCTGTTATATAATAATTTATTATAATTGGATAAAAAAATATCAGAATTTACGGTTTAATTTGAAACATATTAAAATAATATCCAACATAGATAATAACATAAATAATACCTAACAGTTCAATACACTACTGCAGCTAATTAACCACCCATTCTGTCCTATTCATAGTAATATGTCCAGGTTAAGTGGAATTATAGGGTTGTGAATTACATATATTGTATGTGCAATCTCCTTTGGTCTCATTACTGAGTCAATAAGCGGCACGGCGAGGCACAAAGCGGCAATCACGTGAGTGAATCATCTACCTAAAAGCCATTTTCATAAAATATACAATGCGGTAGGATTTCACAATTTTAGGGTCTTCGTTATTAAAAATTACAAGATCAACCTTCAACTGTTAAATGGTACCGTACTATTGTTATGCAATGCAATGCAATCAGCCCTGCATTATGTATCGCCTACTACTGAGCCCGGGCCTCCACTGCTAGTGAGATTGTTCAGGCCTTAGTCCACCACGCTGGCCTATTGCGGGCCTACTATTGATAATATTTATAAAATATAAAACCTTTTTTGCGAGTATATAAATGAACTGCTCTAAACAAAAATAACAAATATATTTATATCATGTTATTTTTTTATTTTTTATTATTAATTGTATTTTATACCTTGAACTGATTTTGAAAAGAGCAACACTAGAGTTACTTGCCCGTTCCTCTCTAGTGAGAACTGCTTTCCGAACTGGTGGTAGAGTTAATATTGACTGAATCTAAATAATGTATAACATTTTATGGGTTCGAATAAATTATTCCATTTCAAATATTTATAATAATCGGATTGTTAAATGTACGTCATATACATGGAAATACGGGGTTTTTCTTTGTCTTTTGAAGCTACAACTACTATTACTTGAATGTACCACCTGCTCACGGAGAAATAAACAAAGCTACTCTAATTCATGAGAATAAGAATACTCCGTAAGAAGCTATATCGACTCTTTCCGCTACAAAGGCGTAACTCTAAAATACGTACTTTTGGCTATGAGCAAATAACAAATAAAAATAAAAAAATTTTGACATGACTTTTGTTTTCATAACTGTAAAGTTGTATCCTAGGAAGAAATTATTATGTTTATAAGACTGCTAGTCTTTTGACTCATTTAATTACGGTTACGGTAACCATATTATGGCTACCATCGAGTTGAAGAGGCCGAGCGTAGCAGTGGTACAATTAAATACAGGGATTTTATTGTCAACATTAGTACTGTTGGTAGGTCCCTCATAATATGTAAAAGTCTGCCTGGGTGGGTACCACGGCCATGTCTATTTGTACCGCCAAGCAACAGTGTGCATACACTGTTGTGTTTCGGATGGAAGGACATTGCAGCCAGTGTAACTATTGGACATAATACTGGACAAAAAAAAACAAAAGAAAAAACAGCTAAATTCCACGGTGTCACAATCTCAGTCTTGGCGGCCGCGACATCACCAAGCGTCCCAGCGGAAGATCAGCGCTGGCTTTTTCGCCAGCATATGCTGAGCTGGAGCCGTTTTGTGACAACTCTAGTTTAAGTTTTTATATTGTTTATTTTTTTTGTTTATAGTTTTAAATTTGTCACAATAAACAGCTTTTGTTTGTTTCTTTCTTTCTACTTTCTAATAAGACTTAACATCTTATGTCTCAGGATGACGACAGTAATGCCACACAGTACTTTGTAACTCACGGTGCTGGATGGTGTTGCTACTATTTATGGGCGGTCGTATCGCTTACTGTCAGGCGAACGGCATGCTCGTCTCGTCATTCAATGCAAAAAAAAAGTAATTATTGACTATATATCTACTAAAGTAAAGACGGTTAAATAAAATAAGTTTTACATTGAAAATAAATACGAGCGCTTACAATTTAACTGCTTAAATAGTACGGCACGTTGGTATGGTAACGGTGCAATATCGGAGCAAAATGTTTCGGAATTACGAATTTGCCGCATTCTCCAAATAGAAGGCTTACGTCAGATTTCTGTGTAATAATGATTAAAACAGCGTCTTCCAATTTGTGCTATAGACAAAAACTGACTAAAGTAGGTATCTACTATATCACTGTGCTCTGTTATAATAAGCAATCCGACAATTACAGTAAACTATTCGTACTTCTTATCTTATCAATATTAAAAACTCGAAATTTTGTGAAAATGTTTGGATGTTTGTTAGAAGAAAACGCAGAAACCGCTGAACCGATTTGAATGAAATATGGCATGCGGATAGATTATGTCCTGAATTACATAATATTATAGTCTTCTTTTTGTCCCGGTAGTTTGCTCTCTTGGGCAATATTTGAATTTATTATTCTGTTTTGTTTTTTTGTTATACATGCAGTAGCGTAGCGTCGTATACCCTTCGGATCGCTATAGTGATTTAGGATTTTTTGTGACGGGAAAGTCTCCACACGAGCGAAGCTGCGACTAACACCTAGTAAGTAATATCATTGGCACAAGCGACCTTCAAATTAGCTTACAACAATATACATTTACATACATATACATATACACTCACGCCTGTTATCCCCGAAGGGGTAGGCAGAGACACAACTAGTGCACCCACTTTTCGCCATTATTCCGTCCCATGATGTGATAGGGGGCGAGAGCCTATCGCCATATCGGGCACAAATTCCAGACTCCGAGCTGATACTGAATAGAAAAACTCAATATCACTTTGCCCGACCCGGGGATCGAACCCGAGACCTCAGCCTTGCAGTCGTACTATAATACAACTACGCCACCGAGGCAGTCAATATACATTTATGGCTTTTTTAAAAGAAGTACTCTTAGCGGTAGTATCACAAAAGAACGTCTTTAAGGAGTGAACTGCTAACTAATATTATTTTAAATGTTCTAACGATAACCAACATTTTGAACCAGTACTTGCATATCGGTTGAATTATAGAGCTCTAGGATAATTCGTTATCTATACTAATATTATAAAGCTGAAGAGTTTGTTTGTTTGAACGCGCTAATCTCAGGAACTACTAAACCGATTTTGAAAATTCTTTCACTAATAGGAAGCTACATAACTCCTGAGTGCTATAGGCTACTTTTTATCCCGGGAAAATATTTTTGTCCCAGAAAAACTTTTTCACGCGGGCGGGGCCGCGAGCACTAGCTAGTTAATAGATAATCTTAAAAAATCATTGCTACGTACATTAATATTACTTCAATGCAACAGTTTGATTTTATCAAAGCGACAACTGTGTCCATAAAATATCTAAGACACTGTTGTCAATAAGTAGTTCACAGGTGCATATGATTTCCGCCCATCATTTCAAATTACACGTGTTTTTTAATACATTTTTTTATGGCTCTGAATGACGAGATGAGCATGCCATTCGTGATGGTAAGCGATACGACCATCCAGCACCTTGAGTTATAAAGTACTGTGTGCCATTCCATTGCTCGTCATCCTGAGACATAAGATGTTAAGTCTCGTTATGTCCTGTATTTAGACTAGCTACAATATGTCTTTCGAACCGACACACAATAGTTCATACACACTGCTGCTTGGCGGTAGAAATAGACATTGCGGTGGTACCCATCCAGACCGATTCTTACATATATAAGAGACAGATCCGAAAAGTAAGATCCTCAAGATCCGTAAAGTACATTTTTAATATAACGTCTATTTTACAAATTTGGTATGTATTCTGCGAACTCTATAACCGGATATTGTCAACCTTTTAGTTCGAGGAAGAGATTGTATACCTAAGTTCAAGGAAGTTCAAATATGATCTGTTATATTTTGGTCGTACCTGTCTATTGTTAAATGCCTTTTATGGAACTTCTTCTTGCCAAATGGTTATTTCATTTTCAAAATAAGAAAATATTATGGTTTTATTATTCGACTCAAAATTCGCATTCTTTTTGCTCGTTGTTTTTATTTATATAAACTAATTATGCAAAATGAAGTAAGCTAAGTATGTTTGTACCTACATTCAATGCAAATAAAATATTCTGAATCTGACTCCATATAATTTTCGATTGCCTCGGTGGCGTAGTTGTATTACGGTACGACTGCAATGTTGAAGTCTCGGGTTCAATCCCCGGGTCGGGCAATATTATATTGGATTTTTCTATTTAGTATCAGCCCGGAGTCTGGAATTTGTACCTGATATGGCGATAGGCTCGCCCTCTATCACATCATGGGACGGGATAACGGCAAAAAGTGGTTGCATTAGCTACGCTTCTGCCTACCCCTTCGGGGATAAAAGGCGTGAGTGTGTATGTGTATGTATATGTATGTTACTTGACTTTCGTGCTTCTTCTGCAAAAACAGCATTCACTTCCATGCATAAGCGGCGTCACATCTTGGGACGGAATACGCACGGCGAAAAGTGGGTGCACTGGCTGCGCCTCTGCCTACCCCTTCCAGGATAAAAGGCGTGAGTATGCGTATGCGTGGATATAATTTTCTAGGTAAAGGAATTAGCAAAGCATCACAATTCCTGCCAAAACTATACGCATTTTATAGTTTATGATAAATGTAAAGGCAAAGAAATTATTGATATATAGGTATAGAGCCATTTTTAATAAAATTCTTAATAAATAAATAAAAGTTTAAACCCTTTCCTAATAAAAACACAAGTTTCGATGACTTTATTAATGCATATTGCACGCTCCTGGCATTGATAACTGATGATGAAATCTAAAGCTGTGCATTATTGCGGATCTCCGGTTTCTTTACAGAGCGATGTTTTATTACCTCTAATTGCTTAGCACAAATTTCATAGCATCACCGTCGCAAATAAACCATCAACGTGCCTATTGAAAAAGGTAGTGGTGTTACAAATTAATGTTGTTAATAATAATGGAATAGGCTGAGAACTATTTAAGTTCCATTGCCATTTTTTATGTTTTTTTCGACGAATACAAAAATATTTCATAGAAAATATAAGTTTTTTTTCGATTTGGTACTGGCATGCTTTTTTATGTTGATGCGTGTACCCACTTTTTAAATAATTTATTATTAAAATCATTGAGTTCTGCCGTAAGAACGTAATAATAAACCAGCTTTATAGTTTCCAACAAGTTAATCTACTTGTGAAAACTTTTAAATGGCCTTCTCGTATTTATGTTCCTCTAATATTATTTAATCTAGCTGTAAGTTTTCCGAAAATAATAAAATAAAATAAATAAAAAAAATAAAATAAAATAAACACTTATTTTTTCTAAGATGTATGGTGCAGGACAACAAATAGTTATGTCACGAAATTACACTATGGAATTAATCTGCAACTTGCGGAAGTAAATCAAACACTATAAACATAATTGATGGGTGGTTAGATATTTAGAGTAGCTAAATCAACTTTAATATGTTTATCTACTAAACCATTATTAACTACATTTATAGTTTTATGATAATACATTAATAAAAAACAAGACAAATATTTATTTATCATAATGGAATGATTATTTCGTTTTTTAACGAGTCTTGGAGGTAAGTAATTTTTATGACAAGTCAGCACAAAAAACACAAAACATATTAATGCGCATAATATAATACATTGCATATAATTACACTAGCTTTTTATTTATTTTAATCGATCTTGTACAATTATTGTTTATTATTTTTGATGCGGTATTTTATTCAAGGAAATACATTGATCTGGTAACCCTATTTCTTAAAACTGAAATAGCGGGAATTTTCTTCATAATGTCCACCATCTTGTCAGGCAGGGGTGGCAATTCACGCCATCGGTAAAAAAATTGAAACGCTCTATAAGTACATAATATAATATACGGATGCGTAAGCCTTTATCTAATACTCTATAATGTATTAAAAAATACAAACAAAATAGCAGAACAGGAAAAAATGTTTTTAATAGTTTGTTTGTATATATAGGAATTGTGGTATAGATACTCCGAGAGGATAGATACCTCAATGTATATAATACTCTTTGGATACCTCAATAATGACTTAAACGTATTTAGAAACACACACGGTAGTAGGTTATACGTCTAGGTAGTACGTACTATGCGGCGCGCCGCGCTGCCGCATCGGCGCGTGCTAGCCAGCAGACAGGATGAGATGTAGTAGAAACAAGATTTTGTGAATGTCAAACGAGGATTACGAATCGCTAAGATTTTTTCAAGCTATTATTTTTTGTGTTTTACGATTAGAGTGAAATTAATGGTCTTATGTGCTGTGTTAAACGTAAAATATTGCATGTTTTTTTCTAAAGCAAGAGGCTTCTTCCCCTAGCTAAAAGTATAGATGCCCCAGTATTGATGGAGGATAGACGTCTGTAGGGCGAGGAATACAAATAAAATAGTTCGACACTATTGAATATTACCACTAACTCAAAAAAAAACATTCTTGATAGGAAAACTAAATATAGGTAGAATAGACAAAAGATTTTTTTTATGGTTTATTTACCAGTTTGATGTTCAAGGACGATTCTATCAATTATAATCATTAAATTATTTTTGAGTATACCTATAATATTTCTTCAAATCACAGCTCGATTTCAAAAAGTAGAAGTGGTTTTTTGCTTCTTGTAGGATATAACTATTTTGAATCCGCCCGGTTAGCGACCATCACACACATGACACTTTCGAATCAGCCTGTGTATATTCGGTTCAGAAACGCCGGCGTAACAGTCCACTGGCGAGGGATCAATCTCTCGTCAATAGACACTATGTGGACCCACTCCGCTCACCATTATGTGAAAAAACCATTATGTGTGTGGGTTTAAAAAAAAAGTTTTTTTTTATGACATTGAATGATGAGACGAGTATGCCGTTCGCCTGATGGTAAGCGATACGACCGCCCATAAACAGTAGCAACACCATCTAGCACCTTGAATTACAAAGTACTGTGTGGCATTCTATTGCGCTCATCATCCTGAGACATTATGTATCTACTGTAGTTACACTGACTACAATGTCCTTCAAACTGAAACACAGCAGTGCATGCACGCTGCTTCGCGGTAGAAATAGACATTGCGATGGTACCTACCCAGACGGACTCTTACATATGAGAGACCTACCAGCAGTAAATTTAAATTGACATAACCGATTATTTATGTGCTGCGTAGCTGTATAGGTACAGTCGAATGCAATTAGGCCATTTCATGTGTGCGATTGACAATAACGTAGGTACATTATTACATAATATTATGCGCCGTGCTGGCTTGAACTGCTATTCCGAAAACATCTTTTTTTTTATTGCATTGAGCGACGAGACGAGCCTGCCGTTCGCCTGATGATAAGCAATACGACCACCCATAAACAATAGTAACACCATCCAGCACCTTGAGTTACAAAGTACTGTGTGGCATTCCACTGCGCTCGTCATCCTGAGGCATAAGATGTTAAGTCTCATTATGTCCTGTACTTACACTGGCTACAATGCCCTTCAAACCGAAACACAACAGTGCATGCACACTGCTGCTTGGCGGTAGAAATAGACATTGTGGTGGTACCCACCTGGACGGACTCTTACATATGAGAGTCCTACCACCAGTAATGGAACTTTAAGTTGCCCACTATTCGCCCGAATGATGCTAAACACCCCAGGGTCGAGTTTATTTAAATTTTAAGGACATAACTTTCAATAACCTATTATAATGAGCTCGCTAGAGAAATCATACGATGCCTAATGTTTTATAGCTTAGTCATATAATGTCAAAAGTTGAAGCAATTTACAGTTTCGAACTAAAATCTGATAAAAATACAGATTGCCAGTCAATGCTATTATACCGGGTGGAAGGGAAACGCTCTCGGAAACGAATACAGGTGATAGTATTGGTGATTCCTGACGTGATGGCACTAAACAAATCGCGATCGCATTGTTACAATTTTAGTAGGATTTTTTCAAATTTCTGTACAGCTTCACGTATGGATAGATAAATCAAACTATTATTCTGAAAAACATAGTAAAAAAGGTCAATATTTCAAAAAAATCGTAATGAAACACGTACATCAGCTGACGGGTTAACGACCGCGGGCCGGTGCCGGCTCAGCGCGACGGCCGCCCATTTTTTTTACGCTTTACATTGCGCGCGCATGAATTACGGACATACTAAAATCGTAAGTATTATCGCTTAGCTTTGCAAATGAATATAGTTTTTCGTTAATGTTATGGTTCTTCTCTCTTACCGTTCCGGTATAGAGAGCGTTTCCCTTCCACCCGGTATAGACGATACAGTTACTGCTTGTTTCAACTCATATTTGTATGATTGGTTAACGAACGACACTTTTATCATCGACGACCGAATTGTTTTCTTGAAGTCAATACATTTGGACTTGGGTCTATTCCTAAAAAAATAAACAATCATTTTCTTCAATCAGCAATTTGTTTATAACCGCCTTTATCTGTCATTCCTTCAGCATTTATAAGGGCCACCCTCTTCTTCTTTTCTTCATGGGCCACCTGAATACATGTCAAAGCGGAGAGAGATTTTGAATGTTGCAATTTTTCCTGCCTCGGTGACGTAATTGTAATGCGTGCGCGGTACCACATTGCTCTGAGGTCTCGGGTTCCAATCCAGGGTCGGACAATTTGATATTGGATTTTACCGCTTAGTGTCAGCTCGGAGTCTGGAATTTGTGCCCGCTACGGTGATAGGCTCGCCTCCTATCACATAATAGGGCGGAATACAAAGGCAAAAATTGGGTGGCCTGTTGCACCTCTGCCCACCCCTTCGGTCACAAAGGCGTGATGTGTGTGCAACGTTCCACCATCCATATACTGCTTCTTTATTTATTACTATTTTCATAACGTAATGGACATCTTACACAACTTCTGTACAATGGCAATTTAAAAGTCAATTGCAGCGTGAGAGGAATAGTAGATATGTATCTTCCAAACAATATTTGTGTTTATGATTTATAAACACTGGTAGCTATTATATGCTATTAATACAATAATATGATTAGCTGTAAAAGGTAACAAAAGGGAGTTATTAGTCAGCAGTAAGTATTCTTTTAAATAAAATAATGTCTTCTTTGTTCTTTTTGTAGAATGCCAAACCGACACTGCATCTGGACCCCTCTCGGCTTACCGTCAGGTGGGGTCACTTTGCGGTACCCGTATAAAAAAATAAATTATACTATGCACAATTGGTCGGCTAAAAATGTTGTGGATGATTTGCAAACGAAACGATTGTGAAATGAATGTCGATGGGGAAAATGCAACAAGCTCAACTCATTCAATCACATGATAACGCTCGAGGACTTTTAAGTGGATAACGGCCGTGCATCGCACCAGTATTTCGAGTTTTACAAAGATCTCTGATAATGTATGGTCTACTTTGATAAAAAATATAACTTGTCTAAACCTGTTGGGACCTATT
Organism: Lapara coniferarum; assembly: GCA_949316025.1. NCBI lineage: Eukaryota > Metazoa > Arthropoda > Insecta > Lepidoptera > Sphingidae > Lapara > Lapara coniferarum. The sequence goes on along the minus strand of OX438926.1, from coordinate 15,310,220 downwards.
TTGTGTCCTTAATTTGTTTATTCAGTTACTTACCGAGATACGTAAAAAATAATACTATATAGTCAAATTAGTATAACAATTCGCAACATAATTCTGAGGACATTAAATTAGGTTATGGTTCTCGAAATGAACTCCCTTTTTTCATAGAACAATCTTTTTTATTATGTGAAACCAGAACGTAGTTCGACTGATGATAAGCTTTTCCGATTGCCCATAATAGTGACACCTCCGACCAGATATCAATTATGCACTATCACAATCCACAGCACTGTGCTCCTGAATCTAACACGTTTTTTTTATGGCATTGAATGACGAGACGAGCAAGCCGTTCGCCTGATAGTATGCGATATGACCACCCATAAACTGTAAAAACACCATCCAGCACATTGAGTTATAAAGTACTGTGTGGCATTCCACTGCGCTCGTCATCCTGAGACATAAGATGTTGTTTCATTATGTCCAGTACTTACACTGGCTACAACGTCTTTTAAACCGAAACACAACAGCGCATGCACACTGCTGTTTGGCGTTAGAAATAGACATTGCGACAAACTGTTTAACCAAATAAACAGGCAAAGGAATGATACCTATTAAGGCAGACTCTTCCATAGGTACACGAATATTAATTCCTAACCTAATATCTAGTAATGTAGCGACTCGCATAGTTATGGTATAATTATGTACCTACATTACGCTCCATTTGTTAGGTGCTCATGTCGAAATCACATTTATTTGACAGAACTGGAATTCAGGAAGTATTATTAATCAAAACCTTATGGTGTATATCTAGGCTTATTTTTTTATGACATTGTATTGTATCATGGTATATTTCTCACCACAACACGTAACCGCTCTCAAACTGTCAGCAATTGGATGGTTTCACCTCTTTGCAATTAGGAGGTGCATATTAGATACATTCTTTTAACCACGGAGGAAAGAGAAGATAACAATACCTATACATAAGAATTCGCATCAAGTGTTAGTTATGGTTAAAGTAATTATGAGATCAACATCTCTACCTACAAACTTTTGTTCGGCAAACAATTGTTAACATATGTACAAAAATAGTTGTCCGTGGGAAAACCTTTGTTTCCCATCAAGAAAATGAATTGCGACTGCTCGAAACAATAAGTCAAGTTTTAATCGACGACAGAATAATAAATAGACACATATCAAATAAATGCTATATAGTTGGTGGATATTTATACAGAATAATAAAAAAAAGTATTGCCTCGGCATATATCTTATTTCTTTCAAATGATTCCTTTGGTGCACACTTTTCTTAGAAAATAACAATTATTCATAATTTTAATCCCGCAATATAAAGTATACCTATACTAATATTATGAAGAGGAAATATTTGTTTGTTTGATTGGTTGTTTGCATTGAATAGGCTCTGAAACTACTGGACCCATTTGAAAAATTCTTTCACCAATATAAAGCTACATTATCAGCGCGTAACATAGGCTACTTTTTATCCCGGGAAAATATAAAGCGGGAAATTTATCCCGGAAAAACTCATTCACGCGGGCCGGAGCTGCGAGCAGAACTATATATTTATTATTTAATATATTTAAATGTTTGGCCATAAGCGTCGTGTCACCTCAGGCGCATCTAATAGCTATAATTCCTGGGAGGTAGAATAAATAAACCACAGCACTGGCACGCGCCAGTAGGTACCCGACGACATGACACAGCGAAGTTTGGACGGGCTATTTGACGTTTTGTGTACCTACTTACCTATGTAATCGCGTAGTAATATTGCAGTACGAATGTCGTGCTTAGTTTTCGGGTTCGATCCCCGCATTGGGTAAAGTAATATTGAATTTTTCTGCTCCGTATCAGCTCGGAGTCTGGAATTATACCAATGGTGGCCTCTCATATTTAAGAGTCCGTCTAGATGGGTACCACCGTAATGTCTATTTCTGCCGCCAAGCAGCAATGTGCATGCACTGCTGTGTTTCGGTTTGAACGACATTGTAGCCAGTGTAACTACTGGTCATAATGAGATTACAGTATCTTATGTCTCAGGATGACGAACGCAGTGAAATGGCACACGGTAGATACTTTGTAACTCAAAGTGCTAGATGGTGCTGCTACTGTTTATGGATGGTCGTATCGCTTACCATCACGCGAACAGTATGCTAGTCTTGTCATTCTATGCAATAAAAAAATGGCTCGTTCCCCTAACGTTGCTGGTGTTGGCGAAATGTGGGTGATAACATTTCTAACTACCTTTTTTTTACGCAGAGAAAGTGACATTACTACCGCCCAGCGTTCAAGGGGAACGAATGAGCGGTTATGTTGGGTTCACCGTGCCTTACCACCCGACGTTGAGCCGCCCGGAGAGATGGAAAACGTCGGTCGAACGCCGGGCCGAGTCCTTAACCTATGTACACCGCACGGCATACCAACCAAAACTCCGCGGTGGCCATTTTCGGCGCATTAGGGATGGCTGCGGGCTTCCTCCGACTCACGTCTAAGTTGTCGTCCGCAAGTTCCGCAACCGCCCCTGCAACATTTCTAACTACCTGCTTACCTTGAAATACCGAACGTCGGGAGTGAAATTCAATGTAAATCGCGAAAAGTAGGGTTATTTCAACGTAGAACATTCGCATAATCATAACAAATCTTTGTCTCGGCCTATCCCTAGAAAATAACTGTGTGTAGGTAGGTTTGTATATACTTATGTTATATTTAACAAGGTGTGACGTAGCGCGGCGCGGCGCCTGGAAGTTCTGCCTGACCGGCCGACGCTACCCCATATATCGCCGCAGAGGCCTGACCCGTAATGCCTTGTTTTATGACAATGACCGAAAAAATAGATTCCGCTACCAATACAGCTACTTAATTCCTGTTCGCAACCAAATTTTAACAGAGTCCTTCTAACAGATGTATCTGGATTCTGGTGTACCTATGCAGTATAATTCTCTACATTTACATATAACGATATATCACCCAATATTGAATAACGTAGCGGAAAACCTAGCAATAAATAAATTTCGGACAGAATTCAAATATCTTTAAAAGCATTTAACACTAAATTAACTTGAATTTGCCATCTAGTAAATTCCTAATGGGCGTCTCATCGATTATAGTTTTTAACCGGATCCAATTTAGTTCACCTTCTTATGACGAACGTTTTAGCCTTCACGATCACATCATGCCAAACAGACATTTGAATAACAAAATACAACGTTTACTGACTGCAGCCACAATTATTTAGACACCGAGATGCGATTTCGAAGAGACTTTACTGTACCACATATTTATTCAAATTTATGATGAATATACTAATATCACCATAGTTTTATGTGCTATTAAGTAATAGTTGGGAATTTAACCGATTTCGACCACCATAGAATATGTAATACCTATAAATACGATTTGAGGATGCTCAGGAACGAAGAGGAAATTTTTTCCACATACTGCTCTTGAACGTATTTCTAAGTAACTAAATATTCAATCGCCTCAATGGTCTTCAATAGGATACATAGACGACGAGAACGTCATCTCGCGAAAAGAAAGCTCCGAGCGGAATCGGGAGCAGAACGATCCAGTCGGCAGCCAGAGGAGACGTAGAAGGCAACCGGTTGAAAACTGACCGGCACTGTGCCTCGAAACTTGTGGATCGAGAGCACCTAGAGCATTCCATCACGGGCCACGGCATCCCAGTTGCTTGTTAGGCATTGAGACATAGGACCGGTGACACCAACATAACCGATCCTCCAGTTTTGGTAGCGATAACATCTTTTTATCGCTGAATTAAACCGCCTTCAAAAACGACTAAAAAAACTAAAAATCAAAAAATAATTTAATAGTGAGTAATTAACATACGATTGCATTATTTATATACTGGTAACCATTTTTGGAGTCAGTGCCTATTTGTTTGTTTGTGGAAACAAAAGCCACACGAATGTGGACCTACTCCGGGATTTGAATTTGACATCTAATGGTTATAAGCTTGTCTACTAGCACAAGCACTAAGCTCACTGAGAAAATAGAAAACAGCTCTTGACTCTTGACTTTGTAACAAACCGTAAATGTGTCTTAAGCCGATCTGTCATGTAAGAAATAAATAAATTTCCATCTGTATTTTATTGATCACGACCTTATCATACGTATTGCATGCATATGCACCTTCATCGTATAAGTAAATGCACGAATCCTTATAACATCTTGTAATCTTAGGATAATAAAATGTTGTTTATTTGAGGCTCGAGGAAATAAGAATTTCAGTGATTTCCGTCATCGCAGATCTACTTTTAGCACCGGTGCCTATATTGTATTACATTACATACCTACCTACTATCAGTATTTCTAGTAGGTACAAAGTGTTTATGAATTCCACATCTTCTAATCCTACTAATATTTTATAGGCGAAAGTTTGTAAGAATGTATGGATGTTTGGATGTATGGATGTTTGTTACTCTTTCACGCAAAAAGTACTGAACGGATTGCGATGAAATTTGGCACACGGATAGATCATGTCTTGGATTAACACATAGGCTACTTTTTATCCCGGGAAAATATAAACCGGAACTTTTATCCCGGAAAAACTTTTTAACGCTGGCGGAGCCGCGGGCGAAATCTAGTGTATATATAATGATTAGTTATGTTCCTCTCAAATGGTTTTATACTCGATAAAGATAATTCAGTAAAATGTGATTCAACGAGAAAAATAGGTATAGGTATATTTTCAGATTTATATTACTCCGATGCTCTTACCAACCTACTTAAAAAAAATTGAGGCAGATACCCGTTGTGCCATTTAGTTCATTGAACGCATAATACATCAATTATTGTATATCTACCATCGCCTTGGGATCAGACTTAATCTATTTGCTTTCACGCAATATTGAAAACGAATATCTTATACCGCGTTTGTAAAACTGTACCTTTATTCCTGGCCACGTTTATTTCCAAATAAAGTACAGTTATCAAATAGTGGCCACAATTGAGATATGAGATAGGCAATTTGCCTAATACCGATGCTGCAGCGGCCTTCGCTGATACCACGTGAGCGTCGTCCACTTAAACTTTTACCTACAAAGATCATACAGATTTAGTCGTATCTATTCTCATCTCAGACGCAACCGGGCTAAGGTCGCCTCAATCATTACCGCATTAGTCCCGATCCCAAACAATTCCATCGTGGCTTTTCAATTATATCCTTTGCGAGTTGATTATATGTTTTAAAGAATTTTTGGAATCGTACTAATGATACACCTACTTATTGCAAAGGTAATTGTCACGAATCCTATTTCTTTTCATGTGTTTTCATCATATCTCTATTTCACCCACACCCATTCATGCTTTTTATCCCCGAAGGGATAAGTAGAGGCAAAACTAGTGCACCCACTTTTCGCCGTGTGTATTCCGTCCCATAATGTGAAGGGACGAGCCTATCGGCATATCGGGCATAAATTCCAGATTCCTGGCTGATACACACACACACTCACGCCTGTAATCCCCGAGGGGGTAGGCAGAGGCGCAACTAGTGCACCCACTTTTCGCCGTTATTCCGTCCCATGATGTGATAGGGAGCGAGCCTATCGCCATATCGGGCACAAATTCCAGACTCCGGGCTGATACTGAATAGAAAAACTCAATATCACTTAGCCCGACCCGGGGATCGAACCCGAGACCTCAGCACTGCAGTCGTACTGTAATACAACTACGCCACTGAGGCAGTCCTGGCTGATACTGAATAGAAAAATTCAATATCACTTTTCCCGACCTGGGGATCGAAACTCAAGACCTCAGTATAGCAGTCGTACCTGAATACAACTACGCCGTCGAGTCTATAAATCCTCTATCCTACTAATATTATAAAGGCGAAAGTTTGTAAGAATGTATGGATGTTTGGATGTTTGGATGTATGGATGTTTGTTCCTCTTTCACGCAAAAACTACTGAACGGATTTCGATGAAATTTGGCACACGGATAGATCATGTCTTGGATTAACACATAGGCTAGTTTTTATCCCGGGAAAACATAAAGCGGGACTTTTATCCCGGAAAAACCTTTTTAACGCGGGCGGAGCCGCGGGCAAAAGCTAGTTTCCTTATAAATTATCATAGATTTTGTCTATTCTTGGCAGAACATTTTAACTGCGAGCAATTTACAACAGTCATTTGATACATACTGCGTTCCTTAAGTATCAGGAACTTTTGATACGAAACTACTATATATGGTAAGATAAATTTCGCAATATTTCAATGTGCAGAAATGAATATTCGTTTTAAAAACAAAAGGTAAGGTCATTGGTCAATAAGTCATAACTATAGGGTAAAACAGACAGTCTCCGTTTCCAATTAAAACATCTTGATATAATGTCTAATAACCGCAAGGCTGATGATGCAGATGTTAGATAGTAAGGACGCTGTTCTAATTTCCAACACTTACTAATGCAAATTAGAGGAGACCTCAGACGGTACATCGCTTATTACTTATTAATAACGAGGGATTCGTGATCGGATGTGCCCGCTCATGTCGTCTCGATAATTTATATATCGGCCTTCGATATATATCTAGCTGTATGGCTAGATGCCGCTGGGCACGATACAACTGCAGGAATTGTGACACAATATTTGCTGCTATTTCTTATTAATAAAATCAAATACTCCTCTAAGATATTAATGCCCACCTGTTTTTGCTAAAACTATGTTAAACGAAATATAGGTAGGTATATAGGAAGTTATATTCAAAGCAAGTAGACTGAACAGTGTAAACATCTAGTAAATATTGTACGCGCTAGGTTAAGGGGGTGCCAGAAACAAATGTTGATAAGAGGGTTAGACCTCTGTTTTTGACTAGTACAGACGAACAAATTAGGACATCATGCTACCTTTATTTATTTATGGATAAGACACTTGGTTTGGCTTTAAATTTAATTAGGCATCATGTTAAGAGATCCATTTCAAATTAGTCACAGAGATAAAGATACTGCAGCAGATTTGCAATGTTAAACGATTAGATCATAATATAGCTATTAGCCAATGAGTACAATGTCATCAATGTCGTCAGCTCACGTTGTAAGGCAACAAACCACAGGAGTTGTCAATAGCTTCTGCTAGACCCGAGGCTATATCAGGAGACACAGTCACCTGACATCCTAAGAAAATATTGATTGATAGGGTGGTTGATTTGACCAGATCGTTAAAGCCATGAGAATTAATAACATTACCAAATTAATGCTCAACGGAGCGAAATCGAAGCAACTTAATAAGAAGCCGCTAAAGAGAGATTACTTCAGGAGAAGGACGACTAATGGATGGAGGGCGTAGGGACCTATTGCAGCGGCTTAAATAACGGCCACCATACACGTGGTAATTGATAAGTGCCTACCATGACCTATACGCAGGTAGACAAGTAAATACAGAATAGATAAGGAGAGCGGGATAATTTATCTTCTACTAGCTATTGCCCGCGGCTCCGCCCGCGTTATAAAGTTTTTCCGAGATAAAAGTCCCTGTTTATATTTTCCCGGGATAAGAAGTAGCCTATGTGTTAATCCAGGACATGATCTACCCGTGTGCCAAATTTCATCGAAATCCGTTCAGTAGTTTTCGCTTGAAAGAGGAACAAACATCCATACATTCTTACAAACTTTCGCATTTATAATATTAGTAGGATTGACCCGAACTCATCTCCACCCATTAGGTAACCCCCATTTGTATACGCGCCTGTGTTGAAACTACTGTAGGTACCTATTTAGCATCAGACAGAAAGCTAAGACTAGCTATGTACATACACAGTTTTTTTTACGTTCGTGACTGTTTGTAAATCGTCCTCGCCGACGTTCTATATCAACATAATTAAACTAGTTTTTTGCCCATGCTTTAATAGATGTAACGTTAAAGTCAATGATATTAGCTAGGTACAGTCAACCTCATAGATATCTGAACAAATTCAAAATTTCAAATCGCCTATACGCGTTTAAAGTTTTCTTTGTGTAAAGTTAATCCTTTAAATTTTATTTTTATGAAGAGGAAAAAAAATCGGTAAGAACACAAAAGTATAGACGCGATAGGAAGTTCTAAATTTGTTCAGCTACTTATGTGGCTGACTGTACATATTTATTTATTTATTTGCACTTCATCCTACTAATATTATAAAGGCGAAAATTTGTAAGAATGTATGGATGTTTGTTACTCTTTCACGCAAAAACTACTGAACGGATTTCGATGAAATTTTGCACACGGGTAGATCATGTCCTGGATCAACACATAGGCTACTTTTTATCCCGGTAAAATATAAACCGGGACTTTTATCTCGGAAAAACTTTTTAACGCGAGCGGAGCCGGTGGTAAAAGCTAGTATATCTATAGATTGGATATGAAGTCATCCAATTAAATTAGAAACTTGAAAAACAAAACTTCTACAGATTACAGACGCAACCGGAAAGCTAAAGGTGTAATTATTTCTATAATTATAAATATCAAATAGAAGCAACAACAAGTTTATTGAAACTATTTGATCGTAATACCTCTTGGCTTATTGAAAGCGACATTTGATGATGGACGCCCTCGTTTAAGGTCAGTGCAGTCATGAACTCGTAAAATAAATTGATTTTTTTAGTTTCCTTGTGCCATGTTACAAATGTCAGGGTTACTTTCCACTAAGTGCAATGTCAGACTATTCGATACCAGCATTAGCACATTATGATTTACTTGAGCTAGCTACTTCGTTTAGCAGCAAGACTCAAAAAGCAGCACTTACATTGTTAAACGTTTATAAACACACTCAAATATATTATACTTTAATCATGGTTATCTAAAACCCCCCGTTTAAACACCTTTTTCAGTAAACGATCCTGATTGCTTTATTCAATCCATCGTGAAAACGGATAAATGAAAACTAACTTTTTGACATGTTTATGCTTGTTTATCGGCTTATTTTGATTGATTTATCCTCAGGATCGGACCTGAGATTGATATTGCGATCTTTTATCGAGAACGGCTCGAAGAGTGCATGCTATATTTTTTATATTCAAGAAAGATAAGATAGGCCCGGCCCTGAATGTTCTGCCCGAATAAAAAATTATCTTGTCACCTTCGAGACATTAAGAGAAGGCAACAAATAGAAACAAAAAGTGTAATTCATTCATAATATTATTTTATTAACTCAACAAATAGTTCATAAAATATTATGTCCTATTGCAAATGCAAGTGTTGTACTTAAAACAAAATTCGGCTTAAGATTATTTGTAAAGTTTTGTAAGTAAAGCTAGCGGACGCAACGAAAAGCTTACTGTATAAAAAAGCTGCGTGTAATCATTAGAGTGATAACTAATTACAATCAACTCTCTAATTGAATATAATCTAAGTTAATTTTGTTAACAGCGCCTTACTGAAACTTTGCACTCTATTAAGTGTATTGCATTCTATTGAGTGTAATGCATTTCATTGAGTGTATTGCATTCCATTGAGTGTATTACATTTTATTGAGTGTATTGAATGCTATTGAGTTTATTTTATTGTATTGAATATTAAATATGACTGACTTTATAGAGCATAAAGCATCGCACCCATAATAATGCTTATAGCAAAATTATTTAAAACAACATCCATTAGATGCCTTTACATTAAAGTTAGATTATGGCTAGAATATCCTTATTGCTCGACATCCACGAATGAGATCTAGGAAGTTCTAATCACAAAATCCGAAACTGGTAACCACTTTTAAAATATCTTACGTGATATTCAGAGAATAATCTATTTATAAATTATTTTTATTTAAAACTATAATAGCATAAATTAACGTAAAATTTGCGGCATCTTAATTTTCACATACTGTCAACTTCTTGGCTCCAATACCGATTTAGATTTGAGACCGACGGCATACCATTTGGTTTCACAGATCCCCCAATTGTCACTTAAGGAAGCCCCGTTGCTTATAAACGGCGGTAATCAATTCTGATTATTGTTATTGCTGCTGTTGGTGTTGCTGTTATTATTATTAGCAGTTGAGGAAGACTTGTCCTTGTCGCGGTTTATCGGGTTCACTTTACACGTGATTTTGTACGACTCGATCATCTTCACCGAATCCCTGACGAGTATATTCGACCTTATCGTGAAATTGTGTGAGAAGCACACCGAACTACCCTCACACAATGCTGTATGAAAACTCAGGTATAATCGGTAGTGAGTCGTTTCAGTTTTACTTTTAAGTTTCATTTCCACACGACCGGGTAACTTTGTGCCTTTGCTAGAGCAACCAGCGAATTCGAAATCTTCGCGCGTCACATCCCTATTGTTCGCATCTCGGACACAAACGTGCCAGTTCTGGGGAGCGCCTGGAGTGAACTTTACATTCCTTATATCCACGTCCAAACTGACATTAAAGTATATAATGAGGCTGCCGCACTTTCTGTTGACGAATAAGTCATTTTTGTACAATATTAAGTTGTCAGGCTCCGTGAACTTTGGGTCGGGAAGGCGTACTTTAAACTCTTGACATACACTCCTAAGGAGGTTGAGTAGCTTCACACTATGGTTATTCGTGTCTGCTATGTAGAGGTATTTGCCATCACCGCTGACAGAGAGGCCTGATGGCTCGTTGAATTGAACCGGATCTGCGGTTTCTATCATGGTAGGATGTAAGGATGTCACCTTCTGCAGTCCAACTTCAACTTTCCGTATCTTATGGTTGTACGTATCGGCTACATAAAGCGTTTTAGTTTGTTCGGTATAAGCGACGCTTAGAGGATGTTGGAATTTTGCCTCCAGCCCTATGTCATCGACGTCACCAAACGCGAATAAATTCTGAAAATAATTTATTTAAATAATTTACTGGTTTTAGCGCAACGAAACAATTATTAAAACACCATGTTTTTAAACGTAGATTTAAAAATGTAACGACTGCAAAGCTGAGGTCTCGGGTTCGATCCCCGGGTTGGGCAAAGTGATACTGAGTTTTTCTATTCAGTATCAGCTCGGAGTCTGGAATTTGTGCCCGATATGGCAATAGGCTCGCCCCCTATCACATCATGGGACGGACTAATGGCGAAAAGTGGGTGCACTAGTTGCGCCTCTGCCTACCCCTTCGGGGATAAAAGGCGTGAGTGTATATGTATATGTATATGTATATATGTATGTATTTAAAAATGTATCGGTCAATTATAACTGCATTCTCCCAAATCTTCAATTAAATAATACATTCAACATAATATCCGCAAAATTAAACTTACCAAAGGATTGCGGTCGCCGCCGCAGAGTGTAGTGACGTGTCCAGTGGCTAAAGACATACGTCTGATGGATGAACTCTCTGAATCAGCTATAAAAAGTTCTGGATTTGAGCCTGTAACAATCAATACCTCTGGTTTATTTATATAATTTGCACTTTATACATAGTTATGTAAAGGCGGACTTAACGCTGAAGGCATTCTCTATCAGTCAATCTGAGACGGTGCAGAGACAAAATCATAGTAGGTGCACGAAACTGGACTTAACATAGTTACTGCATGGTTTTCCAAATATTACGGAATTCAGATTTCATGACTAAGACACGTTATAATAGTAAGAGGAGGTTTAACAAGAAGTGAATATACTATACAGTTTATGCTATTGTTACTGTCCATCATTTATTTATTTATTGGCTATAAAATAAATAAATGCAATGCAATCAGCCCTGTATTATATAGTTGCCTACTGCTAAACACGGGCCTCCTCTATTACTTGAGAGGATTTAGCCCTTAGTCCACCACGCTTGCATTGCATTGCAACAATTTGAGTCATAATTACTTGAAATAAATGAAAAACAAAAATATATTTTACCGGTTTTAAGAGCTAGCCCCGATGGCTGCGCAAACGCAGCTGTGTTCGGGTAACAGCTGTTCCTGGCCGCCTCGGCGCCCGTCCCCGCGATACAAATACATGTCCCTGCAAAACAAAAGCGTCATTATTGCAATGTGTTAAGCATGCTAATTGAATCAACATTTTAGGACACCATTAAGTATTTATAAATTTACGTACAGGATTATCAAAACAAAAACATATATCTTTGTTCAATATTTGAACGCATCTTAAATTCATATGAATAACAACGCGCGGATTCTTACCTGGCATATTTTTACATTTTTAAAAATTACGTATCAAAAACAGTTCGTACTATACTCACAAATAAATATGAACTATAATACCTTCTGAATAAGATTTATATTTCCACCAAATAGTGCTGTCAAGGAATAAGGCCCATATCTGATGTGAACCAGCGCACGCTATCAACAGCACGCGACGTTTCTCGTCTCTCTTCTCTTTTTCTGTAAACGAATTATATATACTGAAAATAAATGATTGTAAGATAGCTATAGAATCTAATTTTGTAATTAATGAAGAAATAAATTATTTTGACATTTAAGCCCGCTGCTTGGAATAGATGTAATAGCTTGTAATATAAAAATGTATATTATGTATATATTTTTAGATTCTATTAGCATTTGGATTCTTTCAATCACAAGATTAAATTTAGCAATCAAGACCATTCTTATTTGTTTAACTATAATTTTGAAGCAATAGATAAAAAAATGTTTCAGGTGAAAATACATCATGCTGATCAACATACAATGCATAAACACAACGGCTGTTTAATATGTAACTGGCACAACAGGCGCGGGCCCTTGTGATGTTAATCAAGTGATGCACCGAGAGAACAATGCACCGACAGCCTTGCACGGAATAACGCATTACGGACATACAACGAAATATCTCAAACTTAAATTAATTCGATTAGGAGCGGCAGTACACTCAATGAACTTAGGATAATTTAATAAACCAAGGCAGTACTCGATAGTTTGATAGATAACATTTAATACAAAATTTCGCGGAAATGGGATGAATGAATTATTCAATTTTTCCTTAAATCATACACATTACAAATTATGTTCACAATATTAGTTTTACAGAGAATCAATACATAACTTTACACAGTGTGAGGTTTTATTCTCGTTCTCAGGTGCTGTTTACGTGCAGTGTCGCAAAAGTAAAGTAAGTCTGTAGTCTCCCAATATACCGATTTTACTATCATATCTCCCGAACTATTGTGCTAAAATAAAATGAAACTAGTTATTCGATCTCCCCCCCCCCCCTTTAATATCTCATTTTATATACGACGTTTTAAGATTTTTCAAGCTAGCTCTATTTCTATGAAATGCTGCAAAGCATTCAAAACGTTAAAAGTAAAATAAAATTGTAAACACGTCCTGGTAACCCTAAATCCCCTACCCACCCTAAATCCCCGTAACTCAGATTCTTCGAATACAGCAATATTGTTAACATTTTTGTTTTACTTCTTTATAATCACTAAAAAATAATTATACTGTTAACTTTTATTGATTTCGGGACGTCTAACGCCTTAAAGTTAGCAACATTACGTCGCATGACTGTGTCGTCGCGTCTGCGGGACTTCTTTCGTGAGACAGACTTTAATAAGAATATTAGCGCAATAACACACATGTGTTACCTTTTCCATCGTCTTTCTCTTTGTCTTTATCAGGGGTTTGTCCAGGGGGCGTCGGTAATTGGTACGACGGTCGCACCGACATGTCCAGGTCAGGCGTCGTATATAGCAGCACGTCCCACGGAGACGACAGAGCTTGCAAGCCGAGGCATTTACCACCTGCGACAAACAATAATCAACCTTATCTGTCACGTTAAAAAGGAACATTTTTGAAAACTGCGAAACAAGTTCTTTGGATGCCCAACAAATCACGCCGAAATTCGTGATGACCATACATGATTCATTCTGGAGAACAGCGTGTTTTTCGAGGATGGTGATCATGATTAAATATTTATTTATTTGCATTTTACACATAATGCGTAAAGGTGGACTTATTGCAAATGGAATACTCTACCGACTCAACCAGGGTGGTGTAGAAACTAAAACATATCAGGTGCATGAAACTGATTTTAAACATAGATTTCAAGAATGAATCCCGCGCTCCCATCGCTAAACTCCAAAAAAATATTTAAACTCAACAGCATAAGCATCAGCTCGTGATTCGTGTCGCGACCTAGTGTGATTATAAATCACATACATCAATAATACACACAGATTTAAGAGAATCCCAACATAAACAAAATTGGAATCTCCAAGCGAAAGCGTGGACGTCCCAAACAAACCTGGCGACGCACTGTGATCGACGAAGCGACAATATTGGGAAGACTTGGAGCGAAATGAAACGCGAAATCCCCAAGACCTATGGAAATGGAGAGTCACTGTGGAAAATAATAATAAAAGACCTACGCTGAGTTTCTTGGTGCTTCTTCTCAAATCAGTGGGCTTTTCCGAAGCACTGGTAGAATCTTTTAGTTTATAAAAAACATTGTTAAAAATTACGTGTAAAATTGCTCTTAGGGGCCTAATTACTTAATAAATGATTCGAATTTGAATTGGAAGTCCTCTGCCCCATCCAGGGGCTGAAGATCCCTCCCGCCGCCCTGTGGTTTGGGGGCGTTTGGAGAATTCCACCACGGTATCCCCTGCCTGTCGTAGGAGGCGACTAATAGGGACCTGGGGAGACCAGGGGTTTGCGGACGATAAATTAGACACTTCAGTCAGAGGAAGCCCGCAGCCATCCCTAAAGCGCCGAAGATGAATAAAATGGGGTCATAGGACCTTAATGATGAATGATGAAACATAAACAAACATACCCTGATCCCCATGTTGCGACTGCACTCCAGTGCCGGCCAGCACGTACACCGTGCCCTCGTCCAAGTGCACGGCGCGTACCGCGTGGTTGTTGGTGTCGCAGACCGCCAGCACGTTACCCGACAACCAGCACAATCCTTGCGGGGAATTGAACGTCGCCTCATTTATCTCTGTAAAAGTAGTTATACATGTGATTAAAACACGCCTCAAGTAGTCAGAACACTCGAGGCCAAAATAGATGAATGATGAAACCATTGTTACGATTGAGTAAATTAGATCATGGGCAAAACAAACTTTAATAGCCTGTCATTTTAAATCATCTTTAATTTATAATACTCTATACTTACTGCCATCTTGAAATCCTGGGTTCGGTCCACCTATTATACGCAGAACCACACCGGAGCAGTCGGTGAGTAGCACACGGTGGTGGCCGGTATCTGACACTGCAAGGAAAGGTTCGTCGGTGCGGCCGCGGTAGAAAGGGTTTAGGGCGACCTATCCACCAAAACAAACATTCAATTGATCTAGAATTAAGTAAGAAATAACTTTTGCAGTACATTAGTTGTCAGACACAAATATCTCAAGTAATTATAAAACATACCTTGCCAGGGAAAAGCAACACACTCTCTTCTTTTGGTAACAAATGCGCCGAAGGCGAAATAGGGAGTGATGCAGTAGACAAACGCGTAGAGAAGTGTCGTAATGTTGCACCAACATATTCCACCAACTCGTTCCTGTGACCCTCACCGGTGAATATAAACAGGGGTTTGCTATTGGGACCTGAAACACATTAATAATTTTAAGAGCTGTTAAGTTTAGTAGCCTAGCATGAATTCGTGCCGCCCGGACCCAGAATTTGTGGCTCTGTACTAAAAAATTTGAACAAATCAATATCATGAGTGACCCCCCGTGCCCACCCTCCGGCACTGGTTCATGATAGAAAAAATACCTCTGCTCCACCACTGGTTAAGTTTAAGGGTTTCGTCAGTCCCTTAGCTACCTGGCAACACATGCAATGTGCATGAACTAAGTGTCGCAACTATCCAAAGGACACAAGCAACTAAAAGTTTTAATTCATCAAATAATAATTATCCTTCTTATAGACCAAGGTCTTTTTTCTGACAGCTTACATAAGCTATTTCCTAAGTCTTAGCTTTAAATCCTAAGTCAGACAACCCTCTGTATGGGTTTGTGTTGGATAAAGGTGGGTGAAACAATGACCATATTGATAAATATGTATAACTTATATCAGAATACCCCTGGTATTCTGAACACTAGCTATATACCGGGTGGAAGGGAAACGCTCTCTATACCGGAACGGTAAGAGAGAAGAACCATAACATTAACTAAAAACTATGTTCATTTGCAAAGCTAAGCGATAATACTTACGATTTTAGTATTTCCGTAATTCATGCGCGCGCAATGTAAAGCGTACAAAAAACTGGGCGGCCGCCGCGCTGCGCCGGCACCGGCCCGCGGTCGTTAACCCGTCAGCTGATGTACGTGTTTCATTACGATTTTTTTGAAATATTGACCTTTTTTACTATGTTTTTCAGAATAATAGTTTGATTTATCTATCCATACGTGAAGCTGTACAGAAATTTGAGAAAATCCTACTAAAATTGTAACAATGCGATCGCGATTTTTTTAGTGCCATCACGTCAGGAATCACCAATACTATCACCTGTATTCGTTTCCGAGAGTGTTTCCCTTCCACCCGGTATATAGCTATAAATAGCACTAGCTGGATTCTATGGGTTGGTGTCTAATATATGTGGTTCAAACATATAGGATGGTAAAGTGGTGTATCATATACCTAATACAAGGAGTGTTGGCCAACAATGGATACCAACACTGTCCCATACACTACTATCAGCATCATTGACAACAGGGTGGTGGATGTTATATCTCTGCACAGCAGCAAAAATATTTTTGGAAATCTTTTCATTGAAGAATTTTGCACAATGAACACCAATCTGTAAGAAAAAAAATATTGAATTGATTTCATTAATCTTATACTGGCTATTTAACATATTATGTTCTTTCTTTCAAAATCTTTGAATTAGTGTAGGACATAATTACAGGGCACAAAAAATTGTATCAGTGCTATGTAAATATGGCAAGTATTCTCAGGTTATTAGACTATAAGAAAGTGCTTAGAAAATTATTCTTAGTTGTAGTAAACTTATTACCTAAAAATTAAATAAGTATAATATTGCTCATTAGTCTTATACATTAGATAGTAATTTATTGTTAGAACATAGTTCTTATAACAAAGGGACAAAAAAACAGTCAAATTTTAAAGTATCTGTGATATTACTCACCTATATTAGCAACATTCAGTCATTACTCAAACAACATTATTTAAATGAGTGGTAGAAAACTTTAGAAAGCATGTGCAGCCACCATGACATAAAGAGGTATAGGTACAGTATATTTAATAATGGAGAATTAAAACATGATAACAATTACAATCTCAGTAAATTACTGACAATTAGTCACAAAGTAAAGCACTTTAGATTACACCAGAATAGCCTATATAATTTATAAATGATATCATTAATGTATATGGTAATCATTTAAGTATAAATAGTATGCTTCTTACCACAACCAACCCACTTTCTACTCCATACGTTTTCTCCAAATGTTCCAAATCAGGTAAAACATGATAACAATTGATGCAGCAGTAAGTCCAGAAGTCTAACACCACCACTTTATCGCTACAGTGGTTCACCAGGCTAACAGGCTCTTCTACATTTACCCATTCCAGATCTTGAAAACAAAATAATAGTTAAATACATATTATATAAATATCACCCAATTAGTGCCAGTTTTGACCTCAAACTCCTGTTACAAGATGCTAAATCTTAACCCAAAATTGTTCTAAAGGACAAAGACAGATAGGGAATTAAAAGCTTTTATGCTTGTTTATTTTGATGAATGACTAAATTTTGATTATTTTTTACAGTAGATAAACACAACAATTTCCAGAAGACTACCAAGAGCCAGAACATAGCCATGAAAGCGAGATAAAATAAAGGGTAAAATTGTGGGCAGATTTTTTTTTCAATTAGCTTAAGAATTAAAAATTAATTAAGGATTTAATAACATGAGTACTTACTTTTTTTGAAATCTTCAATCGCAGGGACAACAGGCCAAACTTTTTTAATGTGATTCATAATAAGAGTTTCACGCTCCGCTGTGGAGGTCGATGGTGTTAATGCCTCGGTTAAATCCATACATGCTTGTGCTACAAAATCCAATGGACAAGACTCCATTTCACTGTTACATGAAAATAATGCTCGTATTCATGAAATTAAAAACTTTTGCTCTACAGCAACATTTAGATGTCACCAGAGATTTTTTTTTTTTTTTTTTTTTTTATAATTTTCCCTTTAGGGAAGGCAAAGGGTTCGAGCCCATACAGCCTCGTCTTAAGTAATATTTTTGGTTGACTTTTTTTTTTTCCTACGTACTATGTCGTAGTAAAGCAGTGGCTACCTTACCAAGACTTTATCAAGGAGTTTTGGCGGCAACGAAAAAACACTTGATTGGCACAGTTATTTCAATGCACTTCATTTGAGCACTTTAATAGAACTATATTGGATAATATACCACCATAATTATGCAATATAACACTAAGTATCACCAAAATAATGAATTAAAACAAGAGCGCCTCATGACACTTCTACGTTCCCGCCAAAACTCCTGTCACCAGAGATTGAGGACCCAGAGCAGTGTTACCAACAAGATTTTTAACGATCCGTCAATTTCGTTATATATTTCCGTCAAAAATCCGTTAAAATTTTTATTCGACAACAATACCCCTAAAATTTCTAAACTTTTATGTATACGGACGTAGATGTAGGTTTTACATGGGGGAGGGGGTGCGTAGCGTGGTCCTTTCCGCCTAAATAACCTGCCTTTCAGTAAAATGCATATTTCGCTGAAGGTAGGTTTTGCTCCATTAAATATTCCGTTAGCCGTTAGAATCAATTTTTCCCGTTTTCAGGGTATCCAAATCCGTTAGATTTGATGGGAAATTTGTAAGCTGGCAACACTGAACCAGAGATGTCACTGATTGTCAAAATTATTTTTTTTATTTAAATATTACGGCTCTGGATACTAGTACTTTGAGCCCGTCCATCATAATTTTTTATTCTCAGTCCTAACTAGGTAAAGTATGTAGTTGCTACCACGAATTAAAGATAGAATGGATAGAGTTTAGCATCAATTTACTAAGAAAACCAGTGTCGCCAAACTCACACATGCGTATATTCACATACTATCATCTTTTCATTATGATTGGCCGAAATCAGCAATAAACATAAAACGTATAATACAAAATCATTTGCATTAAATTTAACCTTAATGCCATTCCATAAACTTCATATTTTAAAAATTCACATAAATTCATAAGATATTATTCCTTCAGCCTGAATTTTGATTTTAACCTCTCGAGCCCGGAGCGCTGGCCACACTGGCGCAAGCGCAATTTTCGCGTGTCTGTCAACACGCGAAAATCGACCTACACGCACACACATAAGGCGCGTCAACACGCACACATATCGAGTTTGACAGCTGTCAGACCGGCCCGATTGGGCCGGTCGACGCTCGAGAGGAATTCGATTTCATTCCGCTACTCCACGCTAGATGGCATATAATGGTGATGGCATTCATAAGATCTCTATGGCTGTCGATTTAAGAAAAGTTATTGATTGACACCAAGTACGCTAAGCATGCGTTAATAGTGTTGCACCCATATGATACCTTTTTGTAAACCTATCGATGTTTTTTATTTTATGGCTAAAAATTATAAATAACATTAATTAATGAAATTGACTTATTACAAAAATATATAATATTATTTTGATAAGCGCCGGAAAAGATGTTGAAAATATCTTGAATAAAATTTTCACTCAGTAAATTAAAATTTATTTTTAGTATAGATTTTAAATTCTTAATTTAAAATTTCAATACTGCAAACATGTATGTTAAATTACATAATGTATTACCTACACAGTACTACAGTATAGCTAGTTTGCAATAAATTATAATGAGTATTTATACATATTATAGTAATTTCACTGCCGGAGTTAAATAGAGTAAAGTTTAAGGAAAATGTCAACCGGTAATAATACCAGCCCTGTATTATATAATGCTCACTGCTGAGCACGGGCCTCCTCTACTCTTGAGAGGGTTTAAGGCCTTAGTCCACCACGCTAGCCTAGTGCGGGTTGGCAGACTTCACACACCCTCGAAATTCTTATGGAGGATTCTCAGGTTAACAAGTTTCCTCACGATGTGTTCCTTCACCGTTATAGTGAACGATAATTGATAAATAATACACACGTAACTTAAAAGTCAGAGGCCTTGGGTTTCGAACCTCCGGACATTGTCTCGGTAGACTGTTCCATTCCCAACTAGGCTATCGTCCACTGTCAACCGGTAAGGGAAGAAAATATTTTTTAACGGTTGGCACAATTATGCCGGCCTAGTAGGCCGGACAAAAGACATTGAAGTTTGTTCCACAGTTTAATAGCACAATTACGAACTTCTTAACCTTTTGTTACGGGTTGAGATAAAAGAATACACTAAGCAATGGTTTAGCAAGCCAGCAGTCAGCACGTGCTTCACCTCAGGATGTGAGGATGAGCAAAGGTTAAACTTGTATTCAGTTATACTTTTGATATTTTTCTGTATAACATCGTTAGCTATATAATATGTATCTGCTACTATAACAGTGGGTTAAACAAAACAATACACACCTTTGAAGTTGATGTTATATTTATTTACTTATCGGCTAAACTTAGCTCAAGACAGAAATACAACAAAACCGGGTTCCGGCTAATATGGTAAGTTCTCCCACCTTACCTTATTAGCCGGAACCCGGTTTTGTTACATACTTTTTTCGTAATTTAAATACTTTTGTTGTTTAATTTCGAAAAATACCTAAAAGAGTGTGTCGTCGATCCTCTAATGCAGAGTCAGGAATCACTGAGGCTTCATGCAGCTGGGGAAGATATCCTACTCTCTGGTGATGCAGGCAGTTTTAACTCTACCCGCGATAGACAAAGTGAATGAAAATTGTGCCTGAGGTAAAACTCCCGGGAATAAATAGAGAACCCGCAAAATCGGCAGGCTGGCGAGTATTCTCCTGTCAACTTCCGCGAAGGATTCCTGATATGTTCATCGTGCACTAGAACAAAACGCTCTTCGCCGTCACGGGGTCACTGATACGTATAGGACGGCTAAGCGGCTACAGGTACAGCTGATCATAGCGAACACTCCGCGGGGCCCTTGGCCAAGCCTTCGTAATTTATGGGCACATACGAGCCGGTGACGAAATTACGTGCTCACACGCTTGGTGCTGCCGCTCAAGAGGTCGAAGAGATGTTGTTCACCGGTAGGGTTGCAATCCCAACCAGAGATGAACTGAAATTGATATAACCAAAATTAGAACCAGACCACTCACAATTCTCAAGTGTGTCAAACTCGATATGTGTGCGTGTTGACGCGCCTTATGTGTGTGCGTGTAGGTCGATTTTCGCGTGTTGACAGACACGCGAAAATTGCGCTTGCGCCAGTGTGGCCAGCGCTCTGGGCTCGACAGGTTAAATAAAACTAATTTTATTACATATACTGCACACGCAATCATAGTTTTAATACGTATGTAGCATTTATTATTGTATACAAACAAAACAAGCAGTTGGAAAACTGACAACACTACTCGCACTTGTTTTACAACACACGACTTGTAGGCCAAGGTACACAACCATACAGCCTTCAATCCGTTCATGTTTTACGAAAATAATTAGAGTATGGGGTTTGAAAGTTTTTATGCTACAACATAGCGCTTTAGTGAAAAATTGATAATTATCGATAACATTTTATCGACCATGCATGCACTAATTGAGTAGCGGTGACACTGTGAATTGGTGACAAATCATTCTAGAACAACTGATTTTCGTTTTCGAAAATTAACCTTATGATGAAAGAAATAAGAAACACTTTAAATTGTAATTTTTGTGCCATATTTGACATAGAAAATCAATATACATTTTTCAGCTAAATAAGCAATAAACCAGAAAATATTACTTACCGACGGTATGAAATACCTCTGTGGGACACATTTTTGCTATAGCTATGATTTCTGCATTCCAGAATAGCACAATAGGGCATTTTAATATTTTTAACTATTTTTTCTAGTTATTAAAGCTTTGACAATGCGTAATGACGACTGAGACCGCTCAAACGGGAGTTAGTGCTGCCTTGCTAACTAGAGGATGAAAGGTTACGCCCACATTATAGTTCTATCTCTATCTCTGTTCTGTGGTTGCTACCTTACCAAGACTTTATCGAGGAGTTTTGGCGGCAACAAAAAAACACTTTGGCTACGTTCCACTAAGCACTCACGACGATCACGCACACGACCACGAGTTTTCCCGTTCCACTTAGTCCTGAGCGTTGTTATCGTAAACCCAAGTGGAATGGATTGTGGAGCGTTTTAGGCGTTGAGGAAAAAATACAAATGGCGAGCTAAAAAAAATAAAGCAAAGGCTTTAATAGGTTAGGCTACCATTATTAAGTTTTAATGAGTTTTAAGTGTAAATTTTAATAATTATAAGTGAAGTTGGTTTATGGCGAAAAATAAATATGTAATTCAATTTTTATATGTAATTTCAATGAAGCATTCCATTATTTTACATTCAAATAGATTCAAAATGTCTTTAACCACAACACTAGGTTATTTGATGATGCGTGCATGCAATAATACTGTCGAAAGTACTAGTTCATCCAGTTCAGATGAAGAATGGAATACAATTTTAGAAAATTATAATCGTGAAAATAGAAAACTTCGACTTTTTAGTTCTGACAACTTTGCTATTTTTTCTCAACGCTCACTTCGACCCACCTCCAGAGATGGGTCGTCGTGGGCTTCTCGTGAGCGTGAGTTATGACGTCATTGATGACGTTTTCGCCGCGACCACAACGATCGTAGTCGCCATGTGGAACGGCCAAAAAAGTATTTTGGGCGTTGTGAACGCTTAGTGGAACGCACCCTTTATTGGTACATTACTTCAATTCACTCATTTGAGCACATCCGGACGGCGTACTTATTATTTGCATATTACTCTTAGAATTATTCTAATGATTAACATTTAAGTTTATTAAATTAATAAATTATAGAATAATATTTAATAAGATGTGCTGCTGAAGCTTGGACCGGAAGTTGATAACAATTTATATTAGCGCAGTATTATAATGCTCTTTGGCGAGGAGTTTTGGCGGGAACGTGGAAGTGTCATGAGGTGCTCTTGTTTTAATTCATTATTTTGGTGATACTTAGTGTTATATTGCATAATTATGGTGGTATATTATCCAATATAGTTCTATTAAAGTGCTCAAATGAAGTGAATTGAAATAACTGTGCCAATCAAGTGTTTTTTCGTTGCCGCCAAAACTCCTTGATAAAGTCTTGGTAAGGTAGCCACTGCTTTACTACGACATAGTACGTAGGAAAACAAAAATTCAACCAAAAATATCACTTAAGACGAGGCTGTATGGGCTAGAACCCTTTGCCTTCCCTAAAGGGAAAATTATAAAAAAAAAAGCTCTTTGGCGAATGTTTTGTTGTGATAGATTCATTTTTCCGTAGTATTATAATGCTCTTTGGGTTCATTCGTTCGTTCATTTCCATTCATTATTTGTTTGTCGTTGACGGTGAATTTCATGTTTATTTTTCGTAATTGTAAACCTTGTATTCTTGTTTATTTGTCTCACCCTTATTTATTCTTAGTGCAATTTCATCCTAGGAATTCTTTAAAAACTATGTTTAAACATGGATGCCATGTTTGATATTTGTTATCTAGCAAGCACTGACGGTAATAATGTTGAACCAGATGATATTCCAAAGACAAAGGAAAGTGTATGGATCCTGGGGAAAAAATATAGTGCTATCCAGGGTAAGAATATGTAACCTTGTCATATTTTATTCTAAAAGTTAAGTGTTAAAGCTTTTTTAAACCTCTTTCAACACAGTCATCCAATGCTAATAGTTGTAAGGCATGTATAATCTTCACAATTAATTAAGCATAAGAATTGCATATTAGTCTCTTATGTTTACTCAAACGTATACACAGTCCAATTGTAACCTTTTATTCTGATTATAGCTTTGGTTTTATTATTAGCACAGGGTTTAATATAAAACCCTTACATGAAGAAATAAATACTATGTTTCCATTGAATGTAGACATCTTGTTTTACAGATTTAGACCGTATCAGACGCGATATTACATCAATAATCTGGTGTACATATAGGAAAGGATTCATTCCTATAGGAGATGAAGGTCTCACCTCAGACAAGGGTTGGGGCTGCATGCTCCGTTGTGGGCAGATGGTACTAGGAGTGGCACTTGTTAGAATACATTTATCTGCAGACTGGGTTTGGACACCAGAAACTAGGTATGAAATATGAATAAGCTTCATATATGAAATAATGAATAAATTAGGATTTAGGATTGAAGATATTCCTTAGTCATTAAGTAATTGTTAATGTTATAATTTATTTTACGGATAGGCATATAATGCAAATGTTATAAAAATAAAACTAAGTAAAGCCATCTGCCAGTTTATCTAGAATATCTGCACATTTTTGTAATTATTGCATACTAAAACTATCATAGTGGACGATGGCCTAGTTGGGAATGAAACGGTCTGCCGAGATAATATCCGGAGGTTCAAAGCCCAAGGCACACACCTCTGACTTTTCAAAGTTATGTGTGTATTGTTTATCAATTATCAGTTGCTTTAATGGTGAAGGAAAACATCATGAGGAAACCTACATACCTGAGAATTCGAGAATAATTTCGAGGGTATGTAAAGTCTGCCAACCCGCACTAGGCCAGCATGGTAGGCTAAGGCCTAAAACCCTCTCGGTGGTAGAGGAGGCCCGTGCTCAGCAGTGAGCAGTATATAATAGAGGGCAGGTATTATTATTGTTATTTATGTAAAATTATCATTTATTAACCTGGCAAACCCCATATTGATATGGGGAAAACCCTATATACTTGGACGCCAGCGTCTGTCGCGGGGCTTGACGTGTCAATGATGCAAAATCTTGTACATCAAAGACCCCTATATATGGGGCTTCACGAGTCAATCGTGCAAAATATTGTACATTAAAGAAATGTTTTTGTTTTTAGAGATCCAACATATTTAAAAATAGTACAAAGATTTGAGGAGAGAAAGCAAGCACCATATTCCATTCATCAAGTTGCATTGATGGGCGCTTCAAAAGGAAAGGAGGTGGGCCAGTGGTTTGGCCCCAACACTGTTGCACAAGTTTTAAAGTAAGCCACTTAAAATCTTCCACCCTCAAGAAAATATTTTCGACGATAAAAGTGATGTTTTATATTTTTCTGAGATAATAGGTAGCTCATCTTCTTCGCTGGGTCTCGAACTATCTCCATATTTATTTGCTTCCGATTGCACTAGCGAGAAACGATTTTCGTGGATGAAAGTTCCTGTTTATGTTTTTTCACGATAAAAAGTAGCCTAGGTCTTTCCTAGGGTCTTAAGCTGTCTTCTTATCAAATTTCATCTAAATTGGTTCAGTAGTTTGGCCGGGAGCGTGAAAATGTTATCCAGGACAATAGTCCCTATTTGAACTCTTCCAGTATATAGAGTAGCCACTAGCTAATGTTACTCAGGGATAATGTGGCATTCTAATGGTGAAAGAATTTTTAAAATCGGTCCAATAGTTTTCGAGTTTATTAGTTACAAACGTACGAAAATACAAATCTTTCCATTATATAATGTTAGTTTATACAATAAACTTCTTATATTTCCAGAAAATTGGTTGTATATGACAAATGGAGTTCCCTAGTGATACATGTTGCGTTGGACAATACTGTAGTCAAAGAAGATATTCGTAAGTAATTTTATGAAGTGCCTGGTTCACAACATGAGAGTATTTGCTCTTTGAAGACAAGCATCTGCTTGTTATCAAATATAAGACAGCTATCTGCTTGTTATCAAATATAAGACAGCTAAATACTAAAGTTATTGTCAACTGTACCATGTTCCCAAATAAATTGTAATCAAATGAGTACCATTTACTATTTACATTAGCCATCTAGTATTTTAACTAGTGGATAACATTTAGTTGAACATTATGAAGATTAAGATTTACATGTGAGTTAAAAAGTATGTATTATGTAAGAAAATTGGAAGCATGTTTTTTTTTTATAAACTAAAAGATAATTATAACCTGTTGTATCCTATATAGAGATTTTCAAACAAAATCAAATCCTTCATATTCTCAACTTTATGGTTTTCATAAACAAGTGTAAAGTAGTGATTTATGTTTTAATATAAGGTTATCAAATCTTCACTGTGACAGCTAGAGGTGAGCACTAAAAGGTAACTCAGGCATAGTCTTAAAACCCATGCATTATAACAGTCCAAATTACATATACACTCACGCCTTTTATCCCCGAAGGGGTAGGCAGAGGCGCAACTACTGCACCCACTTTTCGCCATTATTCCGTCCCATGATGTGATAGGGGGCGAGCCTATCGCCATATCGGGCACAAATTCCAGACTCCGAGCTGATACTGAATAGAAAAACTCAATATCACTTTGCCCAACCCGGGGACCGAACCCGAGACCTCAGCATTGCAGTCGTACCATAATACCACTACGCCACCGAGGCAGTCAAAACAGTCCAAATTATTACATAATTAATACATATTACAGTTTTTGACAGGTCCGTCTGTAAATCTTTGGGGGAGGCCTATGTTCAGCAGTGGACGTCGTGTGGATGATGATGATGATGACCGTTGAATCTTTGTTGTTAAATAGAAGTAATTTTACATTATTGTTTATCATATTGCCAAAAAATAATTGAATTAGGTTTGTGAATAATACAAATAACATGTTGATTAAAATTAGCTATGTCATTCCCAACACACTTTCTCATATGACTCACGTCCATTCCAGCTAAAATGCTTATGTTAAAAATTCAATTCTACTGAATAAGCTTTGTTCAATTTGTTTCAGTACAGCAATGCAGCATGCCCAATGACAGAGGTGATTCCTCCACTGCAACAGACATTGCAGTCACTGACTGGATGCCGCTGTTGTTGATCGTTCCGCTGAGACTTGGTTTAAGTGAAATAAACCCTGTGTATATAAATGGACTGAAGGTGAATTTTACATATTTATAGAATTAAAGTATTTCCTGTTACAAAGCTATGAAATGACGTCATAGCTTATCCTGCACTGCAGATTAAGGTGCAATAGAATAACACGCTCATATTTAAAGTAAAGGCATCTGTGTTAAACATTGACTCTTATTATTATAATTTTTTTTCCTGGTGGGATATAAGGCATATGACAGTCAAATAACTCTGACCCCCTGACAAACTTTTGTTGATGGATCACTGTCAGTCAGTGCCTTTTATATTTTTTAGGATATGAACTGTTTAAATGAGGGTATTTTTGTGAATACGGCATCCGGCCATCAATAGCTTTCTTCCTTAATTTAAGAATTAAAAAGGCAAAGATTACAGATTCTTTCTTCTTATGTTGTATTTCTAAATTATAAAGATTAGACCCTTTCTAAGCTTAAACTGGCTATTTTTTTCAGACATGTTTTAAGTCGGCGCAATCTATTGGAGTGATAGGCGGTAAGCCAAACCAAGCTCTATACCTGATAGGGTGTGTTGAAGATGAAGTCATATACTTGGATCCTCACACGACTCAAAGATCAGGTCTAGTGGAGGTACTTATTATTTTTATTTTTTTTCTCAAAACTTTTACATCCTGTTACATGTTGCATAGTATCTTCTTTGTTGAAAATTAATTCTACACGCACACACACGCACACGCACGCACGCACACGCACATACGCACACACATGCGCACGCACACACACACACACACACACACAAGCACGCACACACGCGCGTCTTTATGGTAGACAGAGGTGCAACTAGTGCACCCACTTTTCGCCCTACGTGTTGGTACAGAACACGATGTGATAGGGGGCGAGATTTGATACTGAAGAAAAACCCAATATCACTGCCTGACTCAGGGGTCGAACCCTAGCACTGCAGTCGTATCTTAATACGACTACGCCACGGAGGCAGTTGGTGTTAATTAATTCTTTTATTAAAAAAATACCGATTTGATACTGAAATTAATTTATATGGATATTAATTTTACAGAATAAATTAACAGACGAACAGAAAGAAATGGATTGCACATATCACTGTAGATTCGCATCTCGAATACAAATGCTGGCTATGGATCCGTCAGTGGCCGTGGTGAGTTTATTATTATTTGCCTGCTTCTTACATCAAAAATTAAATAGGTACCCTATTAGAATTTTGTGATAATATATCAATTAATCAACCAATCAGCCTGTGTTGTCCACTGCTGAACGTAGACTTCCCCAAATGAGCACCAAGTGCAAACCATCCCGGTAATGGTACTGTAAAGGGAACGTGCACATCGTAAGCTCTGCCATCTGGTGGCGCAATCTAATACTTTCAGCCTATCGATACATGGCATTGACGTAAAATATTAATACCCGTCGAGCCCAGACCGGTCCGATCGGACCGATCTGACAGCTGTCAAACTCGCGATGTGTGCGTGTTGACGCGCCTTATGTGTGTGCGTGTAGGTCGATTTTCGCTTGTTGACAGATCACGCGTACCGGGCCAATGTGACCGCTCCGGGTTCGAGAGGTTAAAAGGATGAAAAATAACATTTAAATGGTTGATAATGTATTGCTGTGTATCAGAATGCTCGAAAACATAAAAATGAACGCATCAAATAGTATAAAATTCTATTACGTTCCCAAGAATAGTACCTAAGTACTTACATTGCATAGTTATGTTAAAATACACAAAAATAATAAAAGTTGTATAAAAGATACATAAGTTTGAGTTCCAAAACCATTTAGAAATGTCTCATTACGTAAAATAAAAACAAAGAAGTTTTGAAGATGATATTCAATACACACAAATCTGTAATTAAGGGAACATAACCTCATAATTTTACTTCAATAACATCAAAATAACTAGCTCCTATGTAAAAAAAAAAGCATATTCTGGCGACGCTGAGTATCAATAATATTCGGCCGGAGTCCATATTTCATCATATTCGTCATGCTAAAAGAAAATATAAATAAATTAAGTTTCTTTTTTTATTCACATGTGGCTCTTGTGTCGATTTTGTGCTGGACCTATAGTTCGTGCACATTCCCTGTAGGTGCTTAAAAGGTGTTTATAACTATAAAATAATAAAATACGACTCTGTGATTACTATAATATTTAACGTTAAAAATATTTCACTTGATATATACCGAAACTAAGAGTGTGGTTGGCGCGACCTTGCCCAGAAAAGGGTAGAGAAACAGTTATAGAACTGAAATGATATTATAAGTATGATAGATCATATAATAAGTATGATAGTTTCTATAAACTATCATACTTATAACTCTTCACTTTCTTTGAGAATTGGTACAAAATAATCTAATTTGCTTTCAGTGTTTCCTGTGCCGCACTAGGAGTGATTTTTATGAACTATGCAGTACAATAGAGAAGGATTTGATGAAAGAAACGCAACCGTTATTCGAAATATGCGAGAAGCGACCTTCTCACTGGGGTCCCAGCACGGCTGATATTGATTTACAGAACACATCGCTTTTCACAGGTAATGTACAGACAGCCAAATAAGTAGCTGAACAAATTCTAAATTTTGAATCGCCTATGCGTTTTTTTTATGGCATTGAATGACGAGACGAGCATGCCGTTCGCCTGATGGTAAGCGATACGACCGTAAACAGTAGTAACACCATACAGTACCTTGAGTTACAAAATACTGTGTGGCATTCCACTGCGCTCGTTATCGAGACATAAGATGTTAAGTCTCATTATGTCCAGTAATTGCCTTTACGTGTTCAATTTACTTGAATCAATTCTTTTTCTTAGTTAGAAGTAAATCGCTTTTATTTTATTTTTGTAATGAAATATGTTTGACCGCTTTTTAATTTTTCTTTGGCCATACAAGTAAATTTAAATTACACCACCTGGGGCTTGGTACTCAGGGCAGACCATATCCTACTAATATTATAAAGGCGAAGGTTTGTAAGAATGTATGGATGTTTGGATGTATGGATGTAAGGATGTTTGTTCTTCTTTCACGCAAAAACTACTGAACGGATTTCGATGAAATTTGGCACACGGGTAGATCATGTCCTGGATTAACACATAGGCTACTTTTTATCCCGGGAAAATATAAACCGGGACTTTAATCCCGGAAAAACTTTTTAATGCGGGCGGAGCCGCGGGCAAAAGCTAGTGTTATTATATGTTGCAGTATGTGAGTAATATATAATTAGTAAGAATTAAGAAAATTAAGTGAGTTTCACGGCCATAACAACTAAATTGCTAAGTAGCAACTAATTCTTGCTAAGTAGCAAGAATTAGTTCACATAATTGGTATGTACTCAATGCAACGTGAAACCCAACATCCTTGGGACTTTTTTTTGTTAATGGCCCTACTGCCAGTAGCCTGACGCGAGTCGGCTTTTCTGGCCACACCGGTCTTTAGGGTGACCCCGGAAGGCGCTCGCAACCCTTTGAATTAAGTGACCATGCTGAGGGCAACCCACTAACGGGTTACGAATCTCGGCTCAGGACGGCCACTGAGAGAAGATGAGACATCAACGATTAGGGAAAGATTGGTTTTTAGGCCTAATCCTATTAGATTGTGTTGTCGTCGGCACGCGGGCCGGAAATCCTTGGGACTGTTTATTAAAACACAATGTGATTGTTTCAGAATTCGAAGACGTAGATAGACAATTCGACGACTCAGACGACGAGTTTGAAATTCTCTAGCACTTCCACGATGATTTTGTATGTATCATCACAAACGCTACGTGTTTATCGTAGACAGAATTTAATATATGAAAACATAGATATAATCGTACTTATGTACTGGTTGGCAATCTCTGCATTGCATATTAATTGTTTATTTTCATAATAATTATTTAGTCGTGTATTTGTTTTGCGTATCGCGATACTGCATATGAAGATACACGGAGCTGCTATATAGACTGGATTAGAATATACGGTAAATGTATATTTTGCAGTGCCTTTACAAAAACCTGAATTTTAAAGGGGCTGTTGCCTCTGGCTTCATTTTGTCCTTATATTTTTATGTACAGATATTATTTTTCAGGTATATAATACGAAAATTCACGTGATTAAATGTGATTCCATGTTGCAAGTTATTCTATTATGATAAATTGATAATATATGAAACCTATAAAGTTCTGAAATCGCATTTCTGTATAGGCTGTTTTTGAACAATCGAATAAGTAAAAAAAAGGCAATGAAGGCCAAACTATTATTTCCTCAATAAAAATATGTAATATAAAATTTTCGAAGTAACATAATTGGGAAAGAAAAAAACGAATTATGAAGAATATACCTACAAACTTATCAATTAACTATATTGGATTGAGAATGAATGGTCGGGCCTTAATTCTTACGAAGACGGTCGACATTCACCTTTTATACACAAAATATTATATAGCGTATAATTTGAGGAATACTCCATATCCATATAATAATGTTACTTGAAAAGAAGGTACTACATAATATTTGTTGTAATTAGATTTCTTTTTCCTTGATGTGGTGTAGATAAATTACCTATTTTCTTTTATATTATTAATAACCTACATTAAGAGGTTTTTATTTTCTAGTCAAATACTGGCATACCTACTGGATATTATTTAATTTTATGAAGAATTGGCTTGTCATTTGTCCTTAATATTATTTTCGCATTTTATATTAATTATATTTAATGTTGTAACTATATTTGATGTATATATGAGCTGTATAACGGAGCCAATTATTATGCCATTAGATGTAATTAGATATTTTGTGCTGTTGACCATGAAGATTGAAGAGTCAATGATGGGAATTCTTTTAAACATAATACGGGATATATGCTCATATAATGACGTTTAGGCCTTTCAAGTGCTCACTTGAAAGGTCTAAATGTCATTTCGAAAAGTGTGTCATCTGTAGAAGTTTTCATTAATTTTGCCGCTTAATGTCTCCGTTACATTTTTTATATTACTGACATTTGATTATATCCAATATGCATGTGGAAATAAAACTTTTCGAATATTTGTAACCAATCAGTAGTTAATGAATGCGTGGCAGAAGTCACAACCCACGACTAATATAATTTACGAACTCCTTAGTTTCTAGGAATTCTCTATGTATAATGAAAGCATATTATTAAATTTTAAGATGTTATTTTAAGTTAATTTCTCACGACGAAGACGAAATGTACAGACTAGATAATGTGTAAAATTGTTTTCAAATTGCAAGTTCGAGGGAGCTGCCAAAGAAGCAACTATTTTTCAAATAAAATTTACAACATAAATCCTATGTTTTTTTATATACTTTTATTTTTGACCGGCTCCTCATACCAAATATTCTTTTAGTAGTAGGACGCTACAAATTAAATGTGTTATAGATTACACAGCGAACGAATATATACCTACGCGAAAGCTAGATCGAGGCTGGTTTTAGAGGTGATTTCATAAAATAAAACATATCTATTTGCGTATTACCCTTTATTTTGGATATTGTTATACTTTGGTAGGTAGTTCAGTAGTAAGAGATTGGACAACACTCTACTCAAACCTTTGGTTAAGTATGGTAACACTAATATCGCCGTAATTTATACATTCCATGAAAAAAATATTATGGCAAGCCGTCCACAGGTTTTACCAAATGGACTATTCTAAATAATAAATAGGGCCGGATTAAATAAAGCATTAAATATAATTTACACAACGCAGTCTTTACCCTAAAGGCAGGTACCCGAAACACATATGAAATTACTAGAAAAAAGATCAGTGTTTTTAGTATTGGATTATTTCGCAATACGCCACATATCCATGTGTCACTCTTGTTACGCCACTAAAAACGGGGTTCCTGCATGACTTGAGTCTCGAAACTATATAACTAGGCGATACCAAGCTAATATCTTTGTATCATATTATTTACTTTCGTATATTCAGCGAACGTCCTCTAGAAAATTCCCGAATATCGCTATCGTTCAATGTGAAAGGGCTTGAATACATATCACATTTTTAGAACACTGAAAATAATAAAACAAAATAAACTTCAAATATGAAATTAATATTAAATAATAGAAATATTCAATAAAATTTGTACTTATGACTATGATTTCAAGATAACCTTAGCTCTAAAACTCTGCCTCAGTAGGATCTATTGACAGGCTCGAATGGCGAATTTTAAGCTGGCAATACTTAATCCGGCCCTCCATTTTCCAATCTGCATTTGCATCGGTTTTGCGGTATGCACTCCATTTTATAGTTATTAAGAGTGTAGACCCATTTCCATTTATTTCTAAGACATGAAAAACAAATAAATTCTATACTATAAGCAAATGAGTTATTTCCATGCCTCAAATCACAATGTGACTTGTCGTAGAATGAGATGAAACCATAATATGAACTATATAAACAGGAGCAAAAATATGTCTACATACTAGAAACAAAACAAGCACAACATCATAATATAATATGTGACACTATAATCTGTATTTTCTTACCTGTCTTAAAAACTATGATTATTACTCTCCAAGTAAATTTGAAGAGGTATAGTTTTAGTAAAAATAAATTCCTTTTTTGTATACATTTTAAAACAGGTAATTAAAAACGAACCTTACCATAACAAATATCCACTTATTATGATTCTAAATACACTTTTATAATACATCAATACAATCTTCCCTGATTTTATTTAGTAACTATAAGTAATTAAATGCTCTAATATGCAACTACTCAGGAAACAAAAAATGGCTCTTTATAATACATACATAAAATTTTGGCACCTTGGCATAAATATTTCTGAAAGTTAGTCCAATCGCATTAACTAGGTCATTAGAACAATTTTGTTTTGGCCCCTTAATGTGCAGTGGAGATGCAATAATCCGTAGGCCAATTAAAAACCTTTGTACCTAAATAGAATATTATACATTACACCAATAGTTGTATAAGATGTACCTACATAATTATATAACATTATGTTGAAATACAAAAATATTTTTTGTTTTATATTTTGAGTACATAATTAAATTTCTCAGTTGCTTACAACAGAACATGCTTGTACATAAAATATGTTATGTTGGACATAAAAGTATTACATAATCAAGTTTAAAATGATTTAACTACAGGAATATGACTAGCACCACAGGCAAATCTAATTAATTAGGATAAAGTTTTAAGAAATGCAGTAATTTAAAGTTTAAACAAATACATAATACACCAATATTCAAACCACAAAGAAAAAGTAATAGGCATTGGTTTACATAAAAATACATTTTAAAAAGGTGTTTCACAAATCATGTTTATTAAGAATATGTTTGTTTCATCCAGTAAAATTATGTATAATATAAAATTCATTACAAAAATACTGTAAATAATCTAATGGTGATTGTGTACCACTTCAAGTTTATATGGTAATTAAAACAAGTAAACAGAAAAACAGCAAAAATGAAGATGCTACTACCCAAACCAATAAACCCCTAATTATCATGACAAATATCTGCATACACATCACAACCATCCATAAATTCAAACTGTGGACTAAAGATACTTTAGTGTGTGTTATCACATACACATGTGTGAGTTACAATCAAACATATAAAATGACTTGTTATAGATTCCTACTGGACGTAACTATTTACACATCATTTTCATGATATTAACACCAATCGTTTCAAGTACACGTACACCTACACAAGTTCTTACAACATATAGGATAATAACATGACAATGAGAACAATAGTTAGTATCTACAAGACTTGTTATCCACTACAGAAGATTGATTGAAATGCATGACAATGCATAATATGGAGTGATGATTTTGTAATAACAATATTATTCCAATAGTTAATTATTAGTTATCCTTCTCATGTCAATAGTGTTTGTAAAGTGTATAGTAGTGTATAAAATAATTTTAGATTTTGTAATAATATGTTATTATGACTTCAGTTCTAATAATTTCATCTTGTCATGCTACAATCAGAAATATCAATGAATCAGTAAAAATTTCTAGAAAATTTTAGAATATTAGGATAACGGTAATTTAAGAAAGTACATAATTTGTGAATGAATAATTGGTAGAAACCTTTCAAAAACTGGAAGGCATTAAGAATATTAATTTATATAAATTCATTTTAAATTACTGTACACTTGCATTTGAAATTTTGTTATGTAGGAAATTTATGACTAAAACTGTTATGTTGTCTACTGACCCTCTGTAATATGCTTGAAGAGTTAAACTTTTGGCTCCAAAGTCAGGTTCATCTAATCTTTCTTTAATGAATTTAACAGCTTCTTCATTGGAAAAA
The DNA here is from genome assembly GCA_949316025.1 of Lapara coniferarum. Lineage (NCBI taxonomy): Eukaryota > Metazoa > Arthropoda > Insecta > Lepidoptera > Sphingidae > Lapara > Lapara coniferarum. The sequence goes on along the minus strand of OX438926.1, from coordinate 15,275,093 downwards.
GTATCCCATAATCCATCTGAAGCTAGGACTAAGAACATTGGTTTGTGATCATCAAGATTAAAAGTCAGTATATCAGGGTCAGCAATAACAAACTTCTTGTCTTTTAGTGGATAGTCACCCATAGCTCGTGAGGTAGCTAGAATACCTGCCACCCTCCATACTCCATTGAAAGCAATGTAGCCACCTGCTGCTTCAATTCTCTTCTGCTCTCTGACCTACAATCAAACATTGTAAGTTATATAACTTGGGAGTTTTGGAAAGAACAACATACAGGTATAAAAGGAGATGTCAGCATTTTGTATGGGTGATGGGCCTAAAAATCTAACCAAGTCAAAACTTTATGGATATTAAAAGGTGAAAAATATGACCATGGATCCATTAAAAAAAAATTTTAACACACCTCTATTTATAACTAACTTTTAAAAACATTCATATTAAGTGTAGTTTTTAAGCAAAATAAAATTCTACAAATCTCAAAATCAGGAGACTTTAAAATTGTACAATTGATTGCAAAGGCCTAGTTTTGGGAGTACTATCCAAATATATATAAATTACCTTGGTTAGAATTTTAAGCCCACCTTTGGACATGTCCTTTTAGTCACTTTATGAACAATTTTAATACTTTTGGATCAAATTTTTTTTGTTAATGTAAGTTCAATTGTTGATCAGGATGTTGCAGGTTGATAGGAGATTTCAAAGATACACAGATTTCAAAGCTACACACACATACATTCACATCCTTTATCCCCAAAGGGGTAGGCAGAGGCGCAACTAGTGCATCCACTTTTTGCCATCCATATTCTGTCCCATGTTGACAATCATTGATACAAAATAATTTTGCTTTCACTATTTCTATGGGTGATAAGGTAGACTGTAAATAATGATGATCATTCTACCATTCACCAATCAAAATGGCAAAGTTCAATAGTCTAAAAATAGATTTATATTGGGTCTTTACCTATAATATTGTTGTTTAGTATGTAGAAAGTTAAAGTAATTTTTTTGTACATAATACCAGCCCTGTATTACATACTGTCCCACTGCTGGGCACGGGCCTCCTCTACTACTGAGAGGGTTCAGGTCTTAGTCCACCACACTGGCCTAGTGCCGGTTGCCAGACTTCACATACGATTGAAATTCTTAAAAAGAACTTCTTAGGTATGCAGGTTTCCTCACAATGTTTTCCTTCACCTCTAAAGCGAACGATAATTGATAAACAATACACACGTAACTACGAAAAGTCAGAGGTGTGTGCCTTGGGTTTGAACCTCCGGACATTGTCTCGGCAGACCATTCTATTCCCAACTAGGTTATCGTCGACAAGATCGGATTTTTTGTAAACATTTTTTATTTCTATCATTCAAAATATGCACCCAGTCTATCGAGGCATCTCTGCCAGCATAGTGGCCTTCTTGCATTTTGTACTGCTTCTTGGGTATTCCATTTTTTCCTGTCAATAACATACATACATATACAGTCACGCCTTTTATCACCGAAGGGGTAGGCAGAGGCGCAACTAGTGCACCCACTTTTCGCCATTTTTCCGTCCCATGATGTGATAGGGGGCGAGCCTATCGCCATATCGGGCACAAATTCCAGACTCCGAGCTGATACTGAATAGAAAAACTCAATATCACTTTACCCGACCCGGGGATCGAACCCGAGACCTCAGCATTGCAGTCATACCATAATACAACTACGCCACGGAGGCAGTCAATAAGTTGTCTGAATTTTGGAAAATGTAGAAGTCTGTTGGTGCAAGACCTAGTGAGTACAGTGGAGGATGCAAAACTTTCAATTCTAACTCTTGTAGCTTAGAGACCGTCTGTTGTAGGATTTCTGTATAATATCTGAGACAGTACAAAATGCCTTTAAAGAGTTTGTAGGCTCCCAAACACATGTTTTCTTCAAGATAGCCATTGAAAAATTACCATTACGCTGGCAGAGATGCATCAATAGCATAGGTGCATATTTTGTATTAATCAAAATATGCACCTATGCTATTTTATATTAGAAATTAAAATATTTATAAAAAAATTACTAACTCTGTATACTACACGCCAATTTCATGGGTGAAGATATAATACTACTAAACATAGGATGAATTAAATGGCGTTGGTCAGGTCACATGCTAAGGGAGACAACAATGAAATGGACCAAAGACTTTACGGAATGGATTCCACAATATAACACCAAAAGAAAAAGGGGAAGGCAACTGAATCGGTAGTCCGATGTCATAAAAAAGGTTGCAGGACCGCTGTGGCTCAGAGCTGCAAGAGATAGAGAGGAATGGAAGAGGTTAGAGGAGGCCTATGTGTCCGCAGGACATGCTGATTTAGATAAAGAACCGGACTGATGTGCAACTATATTTTATATTTATTGTATTGTAAAAATCAGTAATAAAGGCTTTTGAATTTTGAAACATAGGATGAAGAAAGAATATTGGACTCTGGTCCCAATTATGCATAACTATTTATCTATGTATATTATTAAATCATAGATTTTCTGTGTCTGTACTCGGTACATAAAATATTTTTGGGAAAGAATAACTGGGAAAAATAAGCATTTTGTAATAGAATATAAAAATAACAATATAAAATAAATAGTTTCCATCCTTACCTGTTGAGGTTTGTGGTCAAATGACACAGGAATAGCATTGCCTCTGGAGTCGCACATAACACCTCTAGAGTCACCAACATTGGCTACAATCAAGTGATTATTCTCCATAATAGCTAGGAGTGCAGTAGTACCTGCAACATTCATAGACTTCTTAGCTGCTTCCACCAATAGTCTATCAGCAGCTAAAACCTCATCAGTCAACAGTTTCCCAAAGTTGATTTTCCCTTTCTCCATATAGCTTGACAATGGAATGGCAACATTTTTAAGTGGCTTTGGACTAGGTCTCACTTCTCTTGTTATAATTGGCCGTGACTTTGACAGCTGAGCTAACAACTCAGGATCTGTTATCTCCTTTTTAGAGGAATCATCTGCGGTACTCACTGACTTTTTAAAACTTGTTTTCCTTTCAACACTAACTGGACTCTCTTCTTTAGCCTTAGGTTCATCAGGACTCTCTCGTTGGGGTGTGATGACAATCTTACCCTCCTTGAATGCATTGAGTTCTACTATTTTGTTATATAGATTTTGTATCAAATGGTCTTTGGCGTAATTTGCTGCAAATTCGCCGCCATGCCCGTCAAATATTGCAAATAATGATATGCCAGTGTTGTTAATGTTCTCGTTAATAATGAATCTGTCCTCCATATGCATTCTTCTACCCTTGATTGCATAAGCCGCGCTGAGGGTGCCCTTTAGCTCCCAACTCTGTTTGTCCATGTCCGATCCTTCCATCAGCTTCATTCGTTGGACAGCGCTAATCGGGCTCATAGCTTGAGATAGCCTGCTGAGCATTGTGCGACTCCATAATTCAATCGTTTGAAGATACATGAAGAATATAATAATGCCAAGTGTGAACACCACCACTTCAGAGCGTAGTAAATAAAGTCGGACCATTTTCCATAAATAGCTCACTGGTGTATCCAGCGGTACGCTGCTCGTAAAACGTGACAATAATTTCATAAATGAAATATATGTCTGGTGCAAAACTCTGTCTTCTAACTCGTCTTCCATGTCCTTGTAAAACCTATAAAATGTTTACGCAGTGGAAAATAGGACCTATTGTTGAAAAGAAAAACTGGTATTCATGCACTCACTTCACAGATCCACTTTTTGTATATTTATTATGTAGGTAATACATTAATGTACACCCAACTTCACACACAAAGCACACAGATTAGAAATGACATTGACATTTACACTTTTTTTTTTTTCATTTGATTTGAAAAAAAATTTTGACTGTACACAATAATTGACAAATGCGCCTAAGGGCGTTACCTTACGCACGGTCCATCTTGACTGACGTACAGTATGCTCTAGGTACGTCACGGTGCTGGACGTAGCTTACGCCGCACTATCGTGCGTGTTAGACGTATTAACACGCACGACATTATATCGGTGCTGCCAGGTATTCAGCTATCTATGCTTATCTTTACTCTCTGGTATTTATACAGATTTTTAATACTTACGTCCACACTTACATCATACAGATATGATATGAATGCAAATATTTACAACTCGTCAATAATTTATAAGCATTTAGATATATTTTTCGGTTAGGGACTAAAAGATTGTTTATTGTCTATCGGCACGATACACAATACATAGTAACGGGGTCCCTTGTTCAATATATAATATTATTAAATTTAAAATGTATTTTAAAACAATTGTGTTAGTTTGTTACGGCATTTCACACAATCCCAATGTCAAATCTAGCATAGCATTGGCCTAACAGGGCTTATTATTTTAATCCATTTTTTTAACAGAAGAGGTAATGAATTTAGTAACCTTTTGTGGTACATTTAGATAAATAGTAGAAGTACCAGTTGACAGCACTGATGATGAATGCACTCGCTGGATCGTGCAAATCCAGCTAATAATAATAATTGACGTACGTCGAGACTATTCACGGTTATTTTGCATCGTGCATGACCTTGGTAATTGGTTGGCTGTACGTCAAGATGGACCGTGCGTAAAACCCTGTCGCTACAATTTAATTTTAAACAAGTTTTTAATTGGGAGGAAGGGAAAGCGCGGGAAACTTTGGAATAGGCGGTCGCATTTTTTTCATCTTTGTTAAAAATTAAATAATTTTGTAAATATTTGTTATCAGTAGGGTAAATTTTTCTGTACATTTTGTAGTTTAGTCTGTTTTAGTTTATATTCATTTTTATTTTGGTAAGTTTTTGCACATACATATTGCAGAGTAGTACGTATGAATTTGCCGCCTGATCCGGGGGGCTTCGTCCCTCCGGCAGGCCATTTCATAACTGTCGAGACTGAAAAGTCCAATAATTATGTCTCAGAGTCAGGCATGGAGACTGATACGTCGGTATCAGCCCGGCCCGTAAAAAGAAGTCGTCGACATGTTTGCAAGCGCTGCAATAAAAGACGCAGAAAACACGATTCTGGTGATAATAATTTACCTGGTTGTGATTGCGAAGATCTTGCTCAGTCTCCACAATCACATCCGGCTAACAAAATCACTAATTTGGAAACACCACCAACTCCCGTGCAAACTGTAGGTAGGAAGGTGTATGATGGTTCGGACAGCGCGCCCTTCGTTATTCACGTTCAAAAAAATATTGTTCAGGAGAATGACTCTACCACACTGCATCCGCTGTCATTTGGAAGATTCCTTCAACGTGGAAATTTTAAAAATATTATCAATGGTAGTGTTAAGAAAATTGGCAGAAATAAAATAGCTTTGGCTTTTTCCTCATTTATTGACGCCAACTCTTTTATTATTCACGAAAGTCTATCTAAATTTAATTATAAGGCATTCATTCCCTCCTTTAATGTAACTAGAATGGGTTTAGTGCGTGGTGTGCCAGCAGAATGGTCCCCGGAAGAAATCATAGAAAATACATCAGTACCAATTGGTTGTGGACCTATTTTAAAAGCACGCAGATTAAACTTTAAAACTTTCGTTGATGGCTCTGTGGTGTGGAAGCCCTCACAAACGGTTGTCTTCACTTTCGATGGTCAAGTTCTGCCTAAACGCATTTTTATGTGTTATAATGCAATGCCTGTGGACCTTTATATATATCCTACTGTCCAATGTTTTAATTGCTGCCGATTTGGCCACACTAAAATACAGTGTCGGTCCAAACCAAAATGCTATAAATGTGGCGATAATCACTCCGGGGAATCTTGCGACAGGGACGAGCGCAATGCCAACTGTTGCTTATGCTCAGGGTTCCACTTTGCTACAAGTAAAGTGTGCCCCGAATTTTCAAGGCACAAACAAATAAAAACCCATATGGCTCAGAACTCTGTGTCTTATGCAGAGGCCAGTAAATTACTTCCACCTGTTACTAGATCTTTTGCTGATACCCTTATATCCCAAGCTCCCAGAGAACTGGACACTTCTTTACCTATCACATTCAATAAACAGTCTCAAAATTACAAAAAAACAGTCTTCCGCAAACCTCAACCCCCCACAAGCCCTCCTAAAGGGTATAATAAAGAAGCCCACAATGCTTTATTAAAAGAGTTTAGAATTCCTGACCCCACTAATGGCTGTGCCATCAATAATTCATGTAAAGATGAATCAGTTAAAGAACTTAATGTTATAGAACTTATTACAGCTTTGTTAAATCTTTTAACTACATTTAACACTTCACCGTCCAACGTTGCCTTACTTCAAAATGTTATCTCTTCTTTCTTACCCCAAAATGGACAGTCAAGTTCAAAACATAATTCAATGGAATTGCCGCAGTGCAATAAATAAAAAAAGTGATATTATTTATTTATCTAATAAATATGAACCATTGGCTTTTGCATTGTGTGAAACATGGTTCAAATCTAATTATGTATATAAAATTAATGGCTACAACACTGTAAGAGAGGACAGATCTGATGGGTATGGCGGTGTCGCTATACTTGTGAAGGATTCAGTTCCCTTCACAGTGGTTTCTTTACCCTCACACAGTGAAGAAATTTCTATTGTAGCTGTAATTGTAAATAAAATCTATCTTGTTTCTATATACATTTCACACCCTTCTCATTCTACACTCAATGAAATCAACAATATTCTTTCCTCTCTTGCTGGTCCTTACATTCTGTTAGGGGATTTTAACTGCCATCACCAATCATGGGGTAGTTCTACTTCTAATTCTTATGGGGAAAAACTACTTGACATTTTAGATACACACAATTTATGTATTTTAAATTCCGGTTGCCCCACACGCCGCAGCAATCCCAGTCATAATAATAGTGCAATTGATTTATCAGTCTGCACTCCTAATTTTGCTTCTTACCTCTCTTGGTGCACCCTTTCCTCAACCTTTGGTAGTGATCATTTCCCTATTAAAATCTCCTTTCCATTCCCAATCACATACTCAAAAAACAGAAAATCTCACTTAAGGCATAAACTTCCAGATAGTAATAGCAGCATTTGGGTAAACTATAAGAATAATGTGGATAGTCAGATTTCTTCTCTCCCCCTTGTCAATAATGGTAATGAGCAGGCCTGTGCGAAAGCATTAGCTCGCATTCTTATTTCTGCTGCAGATGATACATTCCCAGTGAAAAATGACACATCATTTAGGAAAATCCCAATGCCGCCTTGGTGGGACTCTGATTGCACAGCCGCAGCTAAAAAACGTAAAGAAGCTGAAACGGAATATAGTTCTAACATGACACAAGAAAATTTTGCATATCTCTCCAGCATCATTAAACAAACTCGAAAACTTTATAAACAGAAGAAAAGAGAGGGTTGGCACAATTTTTGCTCCAGCATTTCACCGAACACTCCCCCCTCAACCGTTTGGCGTAACATTAGGAGATTTCGGTCTGCCTTCTCCAACCCCACAGCTTCCCGTATCCCGGATAACTTGGTAGGTGACTTCGTGGATAAACTGGCTCCTGCCTGGGTACCACAAGAAGTTACTCTTCTACCGGTAAATAGTGTCGAATCCATTATAACCTCCGATACCACGTCATTAAATCTGCCTTTTAATATTGAGGAATTAAAAGGTATCCTTTCGAATACTGTAGACTCGGCTCCCGGCTTTGATGGCATCCCATACTCATTTTTATCTAATGTTAGTACCACCGTTCTTGCTTATTACTTATCTCTTATCAATTCCATAATGGCAACAGGAAACATTCCTCAGGATTGGAAACGTCATGTGGTGTTGCCAATCCTCAAACCTAATAAAATTCCGTCAGACATTTCATCATATCGCCCTATCGTTTTAAGTTCGGTTTTAATGAAAATAGCAGAGCATCTTATTAAGAACCGCCTAGAATGGTATATAGAAAATAAAGACTTATTGGCAAAATCTCAATACGGTTTTCGAAAAGGCAAAAGTACAACAGATTGCTTAAGTATTTTTTCCACAGATATTCGTTTATCTTTCTCAAAGAATTGCTCAACAGTTGCGGTGTTTTTAGATATAAAGGGGGCTTACGACAACGTCGTATTATCCATCATGCGTAATAAATTACAGTCATTGGGAGTTCCAGTAAATCTTTCAAATTTTATAATGAACATTTTATACAATCGTACCGTTAGCATCACAACTACGTCTCAGGTGTTAACTCGCCATGTATGGAGAGGACTTCCGCAAGGCTCTGTTCTTAGTCCTTTGTTGTACAATGTTTATACTTATGACTTGGACCGCTCTATTAATAACGATGTTCAAATTCTACAATATGCGGACGACGTACTTGTTAGTAAAGTTGAGCGTCATATTAACATGCTAAGATGTTTATCTGGTGTGTGGTGGGCGCTCACCCCCAGTCTTTAAGACTTGTTTATAATGCTATTATTAGAAGCATTTTTGATTACGGCTCATTTCTACTGGAACCAGGCATAGCTTATTCTTTTAAAAAATTGGATAACCTTCAGTCAAAATCACTACGCATAATTATAGGAGCAATGAAATCTAGCCCTATTAATGCAATGCAAGTGGAGTGTTGTGAACCTCCACTTCATTACAGAAGACAATTTCTTGCCGATAAATATTTATACAAAATTATACAATTTTCCACCCATCCCCTCTTTCCGCTACTTGAAGCTCTGTCTACATACTACTCCACTCTATCTAGTCACCGTTTCCGCAAAACTCCATGTCTAATTACAAGTTATCATAGACTCTGTTCAATCCCTGCCCCCACTCACCGTTTTAATAAATTCCCGCTATTTATCAACAGTTACAACTCTTTAATTTTGTCTCCTAGTATAATCTACAACTGTATTAATAAAACTGCACCCAACATAAAAACTGCGTTTAACGCTTTCCTTGAGGAACATTTTGAGGGCTTCCATCACTTGTATACAGATGCTTCTAAATTCTCAATTTCGGAATGTATTGGGGTTGGTGTTTTTCACTCCCAATACAAAATTGTTCAAAAAATTAAGCTTCCCCCGGAATCATCTGTGTTTACTGGTGAATGTTTTGGTATACTTAAAGCTATAGAATATATTCTTTTACTTAAATTAAATAAGGCTGTTATCTTTTCCGATTCGCTAAGCGCGCTTCAAGCTATCTTTAAATTTCCTTTTAAATATAATGGCATTTTGCCAGCAATTCTCCAAATAAGAGAGTTGGCGTTCAAATGTATTTCGAGGGGATACTCATTACATTTTGTTTGGATTCCCAGTCACTCTGGAATCAGTGGCAACGAAACCGTTGACAAACTTGCCAAAGATGCGGTGCAGTGTGGTGATTTATTCCCATTCAAAAATTATAGCCAAGACCTACAATCTTTGCCGAAATCCTTTCTTCGAGACTCTTGGACAGAAACTTGGTCATCCAGTCGCTTATTGAAGGGCCGCTATTACTCCGTCATTCAACCTCAGATCCCAATGAAACCGTGGTTTTCTAGAGTTAAGTTTGGCAAGGTTGAGACTTCTATACTTATTCGTGTTAGACTTGGTCACACTTGTGCCCCTGCTCACCTTGCCAGGCTTAATATAGTAAATAGCCCCGTGTGCGCTTGTGGATGCGATGTCGGCGATTTAAATCATATCCTGTTTTCTTGCTCTCAATTTGACCGCTCACCCCTGATTCGGTCCCTTCTAGACCTTCGTATTCCTTTTCCCTCTTCTATCCTCTGTCTTCTTAGTACTAATAATTTTCTTGTGTATAAATGTATAGCATCATTTTTCATTAAAAACCACATAAAACTGTAGATATTCCATCCTCGTTCATGATTGTCATAGTATGTTTACCGTTTACATATGTATATTTTCTACCTATACCTATATTTAATTTAGATCTTTTATGTACTGCCTAGTCCTTTCTTTTTTCCTCAAACCCTCCTGATAGTCCTTTTTTTTTCTCTTTTTCAAAATTCCCTTACCAATATTATAAGTCAAATAGTTTCCCTACCTTTGTTCTATATGAGTACTTACACGACACTTTACGCTGCTTTATGAATCCTTCAAAAATTATCTCAAGACGAGCAAGCCGAAATTATGAACAAATACAACTTGTCTTTGGCTAAATGCACAAGATGTGCGAAGCCATGAAGGAAAAAAAAAAAAAAAAAATTGGGAGGAAATGACTGAATTAGTGTTGGGTAGAACACGACTTAAAAAAGAGTTTGTAAGAGTAGCCTCTTTTTGCACTAAGCTAGTACAAAATAGTGTTCTGTGGTACAATGTCCTACTTGAAATGTGGCGAGGCGTATTAAAGCTCGGCGATATGTTTGAAATAACGAGTACAAATATGACATAATTATGCTCATTGAAGAATGGCTTACTAGTATTTTGTAGCATGCGTCGCGCTCCTTTTCTATCCTTGTCCTATAGTTTTACTGAGACAGAGAGTGAGTAACGCGATTTCGCGACATAAAATTTGAGTAGTATGTCATGATTTATGTGAGAAATTTGTTATTTTAATTGTGTTGCCAGGAGGCAAAACAGTGTCGGATGGCTGAATGTTATGATTTCTAAATATTACGCTTGAATAAAACAAAATTAAGATTTTAAAAATTAAATCCTAAAATTGAGTGTGTGATATTTAGATCTCGACAATGATTTAGAATTTAAAGAGAACTTGATTGGACTAATGTCAATGAGGGTAGTAAAAAAATAGACACGACGTTCGGTTTGAAGGCACTGTGCTAGGGAGTTCCATTTGGGCATCAGAGACGAAGAGTTGTGCCTAATGAATTATAGTCTAATTGAAAGTGTACCTATTATCAAGATATATATTTATATATATATATATTGCAGTATTAAATTGTGGAAAGCTGTTTTTATTTCAAGTACAATATATAATGTTGAGCTGTTCTTACTTTTTGACGTCATGTACGGGACAAATGTACCGCCTCTTGTATGTCCTACCAACACTTTTTTCTTCGTGCGTGGGAGGCAAAGAGCATTATAATACTACGGAAAGTGGGAGGCTACCACCGTTTAACTTTATCGGCTCCACGGAACCATAGCAGACTTTCACGAGGCTTTATGATACTATTGAGGAGAGAGCCTCCTCATTCATCATCCATAATGCGGCGGAATCGCGCAGGGGCGGTTCCGTGCAGCTATCTTCGTACAAGATACCCCGGGGCTAGGATAGCCAGATTGAAAAATAGAAATATCTGGATAGTATTTCAAAATGTCGGGATTTTGGAGTTGTTGTCTTGAGAATTGCACTAAAGGCATAATTATCATCATCTTTTTAAATATTATGTTCGTTTGGAAAATCGAAGAGCTCTTCCCAAGTAAATAAGATTGCGTCTTTTCAAATTCCTATATGATACGATTTACATTTAGAACATGATGATAAGCAGTTTGTCGGGAGCTTTTGTTATTTGTCGGGACATCACACAAATTTTATCGGTAGAATTCAGACCATCTGGCAACCCTACCCGGGGCCATCCCGTAGGCCAGTACAAAGAGTATTATATACATTGGGAATAGAGAGACAACTCGTCGAGTTTGCGTGCCAACCGACAATTGTCAAAATTTCGGCTGCTTCAACGTTGTATGATAGAGGGCGCCCATGTTGCTATTGAAATCCGATAGATGGCAGGGATTCTGTTTAAATTCAGGTTTACTGTAGTGGATACTAATACTGTAAATATTAAACTGTTATAAAAGCATTGCATTGAATGACGAAAGTGCAATTAAAGTAAAATGCTTTTTACAATTATATAATACAATGCGTTTAATGCTTTATTTACAGTACATCTTTGCCACTTACAATTAATATGGTTGTGTTAGTTTTACCATGCCAAATCAGACAAACTTATTAATCAAAATATTTTATTTTGTGTTTGTTACGGAATAATAAATAATGTACAAAATTTAATTTTAAAAACTATATTTAGGTACTGATAATATATAAAATTCCTTATAAAGAGGAACAATTTGTTTACTTTCAATCGATCATCTCCGATATCAAATAAACTGCTGTACCAATTTCAATATTTTTTTCATATAATAAACGTAGACGAAAGCTTTTATGGAACTAAAGAAAGGAGTACAAACGCAAACAAAAATCTGTTTGAATATTATGCAAAGAGATACAAAGCCGTATTGAATCTCATACAAAAGATACAAAATAACCATTACATATAAAATCTATTAATAAATGCAAGGCCACCCTGACAATTTATAAATATAGATAAAAATGCTACAATTAAAGAAAATATTAACTGTAAACAAGGATATGGTCGAACAGTATCAGATTATAATAACATTGCCCAATTGTTAATGGATGTTTTATGAACATAGCAAAATGCAACAACAATCAGTATGCAACCGCATTCTTAGTGGAAGTCAATCGAATTCTATTTTTGTAAAATCTGTGGGAGCGAGTGAATTTAAAAAAAATGTTCATTCTCTAAAAAATGTTTCCAGTACTAGCTACGACGAAATTGCTGTTAGGATCGTACAACATATTATCACATATACTCTCTCCAATTTTCAGCTATATCATTAACTTAAGTATAAAATACGGCGCTTTTTCAGATAATATAAAATTCACTATAAAACCAATGTTCAATGAAGTCGGTTAAAAAGGGCGATATTGGAGATATTAATTGTTACGGAACAATAGCATTAATTCCAATCTTCTCAAAAATTTACGAAAATATTATAAATTCTTCTTTATATTCCTTTCTTGAAAGTAACATTTTTTTTGTACCCGAACAGTATGAATTTCGCAAAACAAAATCAATAAACTCACTAGTTTATATCTTTTTTAATACTGTAATTCACTAATATGGATGATCGCAAACCTGCAGTAGAGATCGACGGTCCCATAGAACAAAGTCGTATATGCCAAATGTTAGCTTTTGAGTAAAGTGCTTTGAAAGTCTAAATTGATTGTGAAAATCACAAGTTATACATGAAGGAAACATTATCTATTAGGGTTCAGTAACAACTTTGAACCTAATGTGTGAAAATAGCACTAATTCGTACATGAATACACACTTACGACTTTAAAAGCGCTCTACTGAAAAGCTAACATTTTGAATATACAACTTTGTTCTATGGGACCGTCGAGATATATTTAGACATGACAAAAGCTTTCGACCACGTTCACCATATTTTGTTTAAAAACTTGCACCTCTATGGTATTCGAGGTAATATGAATAACCTAATAAAATCCTATTCAACTGGTAGACAGTAAGTCAAACAAATAAATAGAATATGTCCAATATTAAAAATGGAGACAATTTAACAATCGCAACACAGTCCTACTAATAATATTATTATAAACGCGAAAGTATGTATGGATGTCTGGATGTTTGTTACTCTTTCACGCAAAAATTTCAGAACGGATTTCGATGACATTTGGCACACGGATAGATCATGTCCTGAATCAACACATAGGCTACAATTTATCCCGAAAAAATAAAAAGCGCGCCTTTTGTCCCGGAAAAACTTTTTCACTAGTAATACATATTTTGGGGTACCACAGGGTAGCGTATTGAGCCCAATGTTTTTCCTGGTATATATAAATGATTTATCTCATATAACTTATCACCAAATGACTCTTTTTGCTGATGATAGCACAGTTTTAATTAGTGGTAAGCATCTGCATGCAGATCTTAATTGCACAATTAAGTCTTTCCCAACTAACATTACAGAATGTCTTTCTTGTAATAATTTGAAACTAAATTGAGCAAAAACAAAAACTATTCATTTTTGATAGAGAAATCAAGTAAAACTAAATTAACATATAACTTTCCAAAATATAAGAATTGCAGAAAGAGAACAAATCAAGTTTTTAGGAATATATATTGACAGAAATTTAGTTTGCAATAATCACATAAATAACGTTTGTAAACGCTTAAATCAAGTCATATGCTCTTCATAAATTAAGCTAAATACCAGACAGATCTGCCGTTATTACTGCATATCATGGCCACGTATCTTCTATCTTGAGATATGGCTTGATATTTTGGGGAAACTCTGTAAACAACGACCTAGCTTTTAGGGCTCAGAAACTTTATATTCGATCAATGGTAAACATAGTATCAACTGTTTCTTGCATACCATATTTCAATGAGATAAAAATACAACCACTTCCCTGCATGCATATTTAAGAGTGTGCCATTTTTTGCCAAAAGAAGTGCTCCCTTTTTTAAATTTCATAACCGTATTATACGTAATGATAGAATGACATTTAAACTCCACAAAACTGCATTATTTCATATAAGTCCATTTAACTTAATTCCTAAGATATACAAAGTTGATTAAACGGTGAGGCTTTTTTTCTAGCTACATATGTTATGTACCACATACAAGCTCTACACCAAATTTCAGTTCAATAGGAGCAATGGTTTAGCCACAGGATAGATTTTTCGTGTTTGCAAAACTACAACGGGATGTATATCTGCGCTAACAGCTGACCAAGAGTCTAAACAAAGTTGTCTAAGGTCATGTAAGGTGCGTGACCTTAAATATCAACAAAATTAGGAGACCTTGCCGCTTTATCAGCCAATAATCACGTCAAAGTGAGTCTTAATCTTAGTGCAATAAGAACGAAAACACAATAACATTACATCATAACTTTGTAACACAAACAAAGAAGCGACCAATACATACACTTGACTTTATGAGAGAGTGAACAAATCATAATAAACGTCCCGTTCTAATTCAATACGCGTAAAAGAAAAAGAAATAGTTCACAATGTGTTACTATACACACTTGAAAGGGATTGGGCTTGGGTCATTCAAATCTTAAAAAATTAAAAGAACTGTTTTAGTTTTTTTAGTTTGTCTCCGTAATTGTTCCGGGACACATGTGACGCCTTGCGAAAGCGCCCGAGCGGCTTCGTAGGTACAATCTTATTATTGCTTACGCGCCATTTTGAGAATATCCAAATATTGCTTTTTGTTTATGTGATAGGACACTAATGTAAATATATTTTTTTTGGTACTGTGCAAGTGGGTATTAAAAGCGATAGTGTTTATTTATTTCTTTGTGTGATACGAGCACCGATCTTTCGTATGTTTGTGTTTGGTTTCTTTAACTTTGTGACAGGGACACGTACGATAATAGTGATATTTGTTTTTATTGTTATTAGACACTTGATTGCAATAAAATGCCTCGCGTCACGTACACGTCGTCTGAATACACTGACATGTTATTGATATACGGCGAATGTCACGGAAACGCAGCTCTAGCGCTGCGAACATACAGAGAAAGGTATGGAGACAGCCGCTCATGTCCCATCAATTCCCGAACTATAGTAAAGGCAGTACAAAGGATACGGGAAAATAAACCCATAGTGCCGCATCAAGAGGGAGTACCTGCACGGCAGATACCCGCCGCACGGGAAGAACAAATCTTAGAGCATTTCGCCCGTAACCCTACATCCAGCCTACACAGGGCCGCCCGACAATTCGGAGTAAGTCATGGCACCGTGCATAAGGTTTTAAAACGTAATAGGCGCAAACCTTATAAATTTCGAAAAGTCCAAGCTTTATTGTCGCGAGACTTGCCGGTTAGGAATAGTTATTGTCAGTGGCTGTTAAATTGCGTTAGTAACGACGATAATTTTTTATCAAATATCGTCTGGACCGATGAGAGTACATTTACGCGCAACGGTATTTGGAACAGACAGAACCGTAGATATTGGAGTGAAGAAAACCCACACATGTGTCGAGAGTCCGAACACCAATACCGTTTTTCACTGAACGTGTGGGCGGGCATGCATAAAAATAATGTCATCGGCCCTGTTTTTATTGACGGCACCCTTAACGCGGTAAAGTTTTTGGACTTATTAAATGGTCCTGTTAGTGAGTACGTAGATGAACTGTCAGTTGCCGAATATCGGCGGTTGTGGTACCAGCTCGACGGTGCGCCTCCACATTCAGTGGTGTCTTCCAGGGCACGACTCACTGATATGTTTGGGCAGCAATGGGTTGGCCGATTCGGTCCCGTACGATGGCCTGCCCGATCTCCGGACTTAACACCTATGGACTTCTTTTTGTGGGGTTACGTGAAAAGGGAAGTGTACGCCACGGACGTAAATACTATAGACGAACTGCGAAATAGAGTAATTTTAGCATTCAATAAATTAAAAAGCTTGGTTGCGGACAATACATTCGGTGTAAGACTACAAAACAATATCATACGTCGATATCAGTTGTGTATAAATGAGAATGGTGGACATATTGAAAATTTAAAAATTTGAGGTGATTTATGTAGTTAATAATAATTTTGTACTAAATATTGTATTCTCTATGTCTAAAAATTGTGTTGTGCTCGTAAAACTGTGTTAACGACGGTTAAATTTGTACTTGAGACCCACCCGCCTATACGCCGCGCTACCTATCTATTTGTATTAGCCGGTCAGCTCATCGCGTCGGCAAAATGAAAGATAACAGAATGCGACGTTGCCGTTTTGTTACGCAGATGACCGCAGGTTAGTGTAAATATTTATAAATGGTGTTTGCGTATTAAATTGCTACAATTTGTTAGAAAAAAGTGATATTCTATTTTTATCTTTATCGAGTTTTTGACAATTTCGAATTATTTCTGAGCTCATATGGAGTACTCTGTCCATTTTAATGCCCCTGGATCATAGCAACCTTGTATAATATACTGCCAAAAATTATTATAGATTTAAATGAACTTATTGAGTATAAAAATAAATTGTTTCGATTTTTACATGTTAAATTTAATTACACTTTAAATGATGTTAAGATATAGAATGTATTTATTCTCTCTCTAAAATCTTAAATTATTGAATGCCATTATGGCGTGTCATAGCTGTACTGCAATTATAAATGTGTAACACCACTATTCTACCTGTGTATCACAATAAATACTAGGTATTTGAAAAATTTGAATTTGATCAATAGGAAGCTATGTTAGACTGGTTATTATCCCAGAAATTGACTTAACTTGGCCGTGTCGGATAATTTGAATCTATTGATATTAAAAGCTTTAAATAAAATATCGCTAATGTCACTGTTACCATATGGTTTTGTACCTTACATTAAATAAAGATGAAATAATTAACCAAAATGCTTATAGTAAGTAATAATAATATACATATTTAATGTTACATGTACAAAGTTCGTTCACATCACCGTGTTACGCTATTACCAACTGACGATCCAAGTATCAGCCCTTATATTTAATGGAAAGGTGACTCGGAAAAAGTTATTATTAAATTATAGTTATTATAAAAGTGAGCAATACGGCTCTATTCATGAAACTAGCATTTTTTATTTATGAGTAATACTTTATCTGATGACTTTAAATATATTGAGCACTAAAAAAATATACTGAAACTTTGTTAATAAATGAGATCTCCCTTGCAACTTTTAGAATAATCCACTAGTTTTGAGTGCCATACCTGCCACCACAAGTATTTATTTCATTTATTTATATAATATTACATTAAGTTAAAGAAAAATAAACATAAATGCAAATATTTTAGTAACATATTTTACCAATTCGTGAGATTAAACCGAAACTTTTCAATAGCCTAGGTAGGCTTGTTTCAATTTAAAGGGCATTGTAGCCCGTATAATTTATTTGTTTATCAGGTTTACCAGCGTTTTGTCAAACCATTACTTATAAACTAAGATAAAATTAATAACAAAGTAGGTATGATTTAGAATGATGGGTAAATACCGTATACAAATAAAAATACTGGAGAAAATTCTGTAAATTCAAAAATGTTGCTAAAAAGAAAGGATATTATGTCCGCTTTCTGTGGGCCTCAAAATTTAACCAGGCTCAAACTATATGGATATTAAAGTGGTAAAAGTAAGGATCTTAGATCCATAACAAATATTTTAAGATCCCTCCATTTACAACTAACTTTAAAAACTTTTGTATTAAATGTAGTTTTTAAACAAAATTAAATGACATAAATATCAAAATCAGAGGACTTTCAAATTATACAATTTATTTCTAAAAGCTTAGTTTTTGGGAGTACTAACCAAATATACATAAAGTCTTTTGGTTAGAATTTTAAGCTCATTTTTGGACATGTTCTTTATTATGTTAAGTAATTACTGAGCAATATGAAACTAATATCTTATATCTTAGGTTGACGAGTGCAGTGGAGTGCCACACAGTACTTTCTAATCCAAAGTTTTTCATAGTGTTGATATCAAAATCTGAAAAATAAAAAATTAAGAACATTGTAGCGAGTATAACAACCGGTCATATTGAGACTTAACGTCTTATGTCTAGGGATGATAAGCGCAGTGGAATGCCACGCAGTACTTTTTAATTCAAGATGCTGGATGGTTTTGGTTCTGTTTTTACCAGCCGTATCATCAGGCGTACGGCATTCTTGTTTCGTCACTCAATGTAATAAAAAATCCTTTCAGCTGTTTCTGAGTATAGTTTTTCAAAGATCTTAACATTTTCACAAATTTTTATATTCATTATTATTAGTAAGAGAAATAAAATAAAAAGAAGTAAGGTATTATATACAGCATTACCTGCTGGATAAGGGCTTGTTTCGACACACGTCCTCTATTTCATGGAATTCCGTTTTCAAATTTTCTGTAACATAATTAACTTTGTGTGTTATTAATGGGCAGATAATGGACAGTTGGGATTATTATGTCCTGTAGTTACACTGGCTACAATGCTCAAAACACAACAGTGCATGCACACTGCTGCTTGGCGGTAGAAATAGACATTGCAGTGGTACGTAAACGTGCTATTACATATGAGAGTCCTACCACCAGTACTGTGACTTTTGTTGCGCTTACGCTGTACTATTGTTCCAATTTATGTGACTGCAGCTTCAAGATGGTTAGGAGTCTATTGGGAACGTACATATAAATATTTGTTTTTATATAATACAAGCAGGTTCGATAGATATTGTCTTGGCCTAAAAAAATTCAATAAAAACCTAGAACCTGATTCAAGCGCAGCCAACTTCACCTATTATAAATCTTAATTATCCGAGGACCTATTTTAATTTACACAAAAAATAATCCCCGAAATCGATTCCGGAGGAGCTCAGCGACATAAACACATACAGAAGGAATATATTCCTATTAACTATATATACAAAGATATATTTTTGATTCATATTATTTAATTTTCTTTCACTTCAAAATTATTGTCATCAAAACTGCCAAATCCTTATTAAGAGTACCACTCACATTAATTCTATAGGTATGTTGTGCCTGCACCTGTTGTGGCATATCGCCACACCTAGGTAGCCCAGCATAACTATATTACACTATAGATTTCTGTTCGTGGCTCCGCCCACGTGAAAAATATATTTTGGTATTAAAAGTAGCCTACGGCGCTCAGGATTAACATAGATTCATATCAATGAAAGAGTTTACAAAATCGGTAAAGTAGTTTTTAAGTTTTATCCATTGCAAACAAACAAACAATCAAATCTTTTGTCGTTATAATACTAGTATGGACTAGTATAGATAATAAATGACAGGTTTTTTAAACAGGCATGACTTTACTGAATCTAGTGACACGGTATTTTTTAATTCAAAGTTTTATATTGTGTTGCTACTATTTATGGGTGTTCATATCGCTTACCATGAGGTAACCAGCATGCTCAACTCACCCTACAAATGCAAAAATAACAGGGGAATTGACGTCATTCGTTAAAACAAACATAATTCATTCAGGATAAATATTTTTAAGTAGGTATAGGTGTATGTATCTACCTGAATTATGCTAACCTACAAAGTATACTGTGCAGCGTATGGAAATCATTCTTACCTAAATTCAACATTGGAGCTGCCATTCTATATATTATGCCCCTTGAAAGTCTCAAGCTCTCTTCGAAATGTCTATATTATAGACGCACATTTATTTGAATATACTGGTCTCCTTTATGTAGTGTGTTCTTGTCCAAAACTTGTATCCACTCCTGGTACTTATTATATGCCATGTTTCCCATTACAAATGGAACTACTGCTTTGCAGAAAAAATGTAGTGGGCCTGAAAATAAATCATTTGATACAAATAAGTAAAAAGGTGTGAGTTAAATTTATGATAATAGTCATTCATTAAGTATGTATATTAAACGAAAACATTGGAATACTTATGTCAGACTAGCTTTTGCCCGCGGCTCCGCCCGCTTTAAAAAGTTTTTCCGGGATAAAAGTCCCGCTTTATATTTTCCCGGGATAAAAAGTAGCCTATGTGTTAATCCAGGACATGATATACCCGTGTGCCAAATTTCATCGAAATCCGTTCAGTAGTTTTTGCGTGAAAGAGGAACAAACATCCTTACATCCAAACATCCAAACATCTAAACATCCAAACATCCAAACATCCATACATTCTTACAAACTTTCGCCTTTATAATATTAGTAGGATAGTAGGATTTAAGAATAAAAGTTTTTTGTTGAAGTTTAATTTAAGTTCAGTAATATTAATTGGTACTATGTTGTAAATTGTAAATATAACTGCTGAGGGGATGATTCAAAGAAAATATCTATTATTGAATAGGTTATGGTTTTTTAACTGTGTCTCCCTTTTGTGGTTATGCCGATCAAAGCAATAAGTTCTTGTTGTAAATGATAAAAATAAAACAATTATAAACACAACGCAACTCAGTCATATTCCGCGAACAAGTAACCTTATTTTTTGAAGACAATGCAGATGAAAACAATTAGTCAATGAGTAATGCAGCTGAACTTTACGTATACGATCGTTAAATTAAAGTAAATAACACTATGTTGTAACAATGATTTCAACTCCATTTTCAGAAGTAACTTAAAATTATTAGCTCATATTTTTTGGTTATGCACATTGCCTCATGGTATTTTAAAAACAGAGTTTAAAAAGGATTTGATTTAAACATTATATATGACTGCAATGGATTATTGCAGTTATAAACGATACTATCAATTAATGAAAAATATAAATATTTTCTTACCATCAATGGCGGAGTCAAAATAGCATTTGGGGCAAGGATCACACATGGTGTAAAAATCACCAACAAATCCAAATCACGAGCAAATGGTAATCAATCAATGACGAAAGAATGTTGCATGTAGCAGAGTCACTTTATAAGAGGATCTTAAAACTCACATAGACTGCAATATTTGGAAAATAAAAATAAAAATGTACAAGTTAAAACCAATAATTGGAATACGAAAACAAGGCGATCAATGATACCACTTAAAAAATATTTTGTACATAATATATAGTTCGAAAATTATGGTCATCCATGAGTTTCTAAAATTACAAACAAAAAAGGTCTGATTTTCAATTTCATGTATTGAAATGTCGAGCTAAATTATCCGGTATAAATCTTAAAAAATATGGATTTAGAGGGCATTGTGTGTTTTATTACAAACACACACCATGCCCTCTAGATCTATATTTATTAAACTTTTGTAATAATCGATATAGTTTATTATAGTGCCATCTACCATACGGTAGTCAAAACAAATTTCATAACTCTATATAAACTCTATGGTTTGATGTAGTGACATCGCCCTGGGCCAGTAGGCCAAGGCGTCGGCGTAGGGTGTACATAGCTTGTCCAAGTGAAAGGGCGAATTCGCCGCGAAACGTTTCGCGCAAAATCATTCGCGCGTTAGTGAGATACTAGACACCATTACATCGCGTCCACAAGCATCGCGCGAATCCAAAATACGCGCGTAAATCGCGTGCACTACGCCAGACCTTCGACTCGCGCGTATTGCGCGCGAGTCGAGGTACTAGGGACGCCTTGTTGCGTCCAGTTAACGCGCGAACTCTAGAGTGAGTGCACGTATAGAGGGAAAGGGAGCGACATTTTGACCTTGTCCAGAAAGGACGAATTCGCCGCGATTCTCTAGCGCGTATTAGACCTTGTCCAGAAAGGATGCATTCGCCGCGATTCTCTAGCGCGTATTACGCGCGACCGTTGCGTCCACAAGGTGCGTACCAACGCGCGAGCATTTGGTATTTCCGAGCAATTCCGTGTCAAAATTTTGGCGCTCCCTTTCCCTCTATACGTGCACTCGCTCTAGAGTTCGTGCGTTAACTGGACGCAACAAGGCGTCCCTAGTACCTCGACTCGCGCGCGAGTCGAGAGTCTGGCGTAGTGCACGCGATTTACGCGCGTATTTTGAATTCGCGCGATGCTTGTGGACGCGATGTAATGGTACGCGCGAATGATTTCGCGCGAAACATTTCGCGGCGAATTCGTCCTTTCTGGACAAGGCCTTAGGGACTAGGTCCAATGCTTGCCCGGATGATGCTAATACTTCCGAGTGTCGACATTGGAACGTAGGACTATTTGAAACCAACATAATCGTTCCACTCACCCCCAGTGGTGGTAGCGACAGCGAGTTTTTCCCCGCGATAATATCAAGCCCTGGTTGGTAACAAGTGTCTTTAAATTAACTTAGCGAGTTCAATTTACCTGAAATCCCCTGGCATAAAATAAATAAAACAAACTGTTTTTATAAAATGTAATAAAACAGTGAGGTTGAGGTTACAATTTAGTAAAAGATACATAATATTGTAGGTAGAAAGTCTTGCTTATTTCAAATATCGTGCACAATTTTATAACAATTATTAAATATAATATCTACGATAATTTTGTTACATAGTTCTGAGTAATTAATTGTAGGTAGTAGTTAGTACCTAATAAAATCATATATGTAGATAATGAGTATGACACAGCCGGTACTAAAACAAATAATTGTATAGTGTTTTTATGAAGAAATTATACAATTATAAATTTAGAAGTACTTTGGAGATGTGTACTAGCACTAAATTAAATTATCATCTTGGAAAAAAACAACAAAAGTAAATACTACTTTGTAAGTACATGATGCAGAATAAATAAAATTAACTAAAACAATGTGAATCCAATTTAAATGAACTGTTTACAACATTTACATTTTTACATTTTAAACCTGATTACATTATAAGTTTTGAGTAAACAGTACAAAAAGCATAAAAATAAATGTTCCAATTCAACCTCCTTTAACCATAATATTATTAGCATAAGCAGTGGAATGGAGTCATCATCTCATATAATATAATGAATTATTATAAACGGACATTCAACCGTCATATTACAATCCATTATAATATAAATGTCATAGAAATATTCAAATAGTACAGGAAAGTACAGTCAGCACTAAAAGTTGCTGTAACTATGTTTATGTTCAAATAATTTTCTAAATAAATATTTCACAAAATACCATGTTTTCATATGGAGTAACCTCTAGTTTAATAACATCGAATCACATCCTTTGGGAGTTTTGTATGTTTGAAAAATTATTATTACTTCACATAAGCCATGAACAATATTCCATTAAACTGAAAGTAACTAACAGCATTTAATGCTCACTGTACAGGAAACGAAAAATTACAGTCGGCCACGAATACAAATATACCTCCTTTCAAATAAAATTATCTTACTTCCATTTAAATAAATGATGATTCAATTTTAATACCGATTGAGTAAATTAAACAAAGATCCATAGGTACATTTTAAAATCACACTTATTAAGTATACAAAGTTTATATTGATGTAAATAAGCGATCAATGGAATTAAATAGTAAAGTAAAAGCAGTTAGAAAACTTATATTTGTGCATGTCTTCTTACAGCTGTAGGTAGAGTCTTAAGATAATTAACAAAATAAATTAAATATGTGTAACACTGGACAATAAAATTTTCTCAGTATAAATTAAATAAAAAATAATCCAACTGAATTTACTACACACGAATAATAAATATAGCATACACAAAATACATTTTATACATTGTATGATTTTTACATACATTAGTAAATAAGTTGTGAAATAAAATAATAGTCAAGTACAGATTCAGGTCCCGATATAGAAATAAAAATATAATTACAAGATGGTCATCCAACGCGTATTGCATTGAAAATATGAATAGATTAGATTGAATTTTGCAAAAATTACTAATCAAAGTATTATATTATTATTATTATTAATCGGATGAATTTTAGACAAATATTTAACGACTTCGTGCTTTCGTCGAAAGGTGTTTTTTTTATTATAGCATTATAAATGATTAACGGATTAATTGGCTTCTTGACAGTTTTCGTTGAATAAACAAAACAAAAAGTACTATGACAATCAAACTAATATTTTGCAATGTAAAATGTGACGTTGCATGTGGCTCAACCATGACCCTAAGCGTTTCATGCTTACATAGCAGGCCTATAAAACAAAGTCGCATGCAGCCTCTTCACACGATAAACTCAAACTACCGAACGGATTTCGATGAGTGGGATGAGATAGTTTGAAAGCCTGGGAAGGTTTTATCTCGAGAAAATGAGACTTATCCCGGAAAAAGTCTTTCACGCGGGCGAAGAGGCGAGCAAAAACCAGTTGCTTCAATGAACAGATAAAAGTTCGCAATTTTATTTTCTTAAAAAATCTATAAGCAATTTATATGAATGCAAAAAATACTTTATGATTATTGGTTAGATATTTACTAATATAGATAATAAATTGCATTGCAAAAAAAGCAGCCAATTGTTTTGTTAAATTCTACGCTTAAAAAAATGCGATTTCCGGGAAATACAAATTACGTAATTAATCATTTCGTTTTATATTGAGATAATTCTTTCATGGGAATAATATGCCTAACAGGAGTTTATATTGACTTTTTTAGCAATTTTAGTACCTAAGCAGGTGAAAAAATTGTATTTCATTAAATACAAATAAATAAGGAACTATATGTCAACTATTCAGAGTATGAATGGACGAAGACCTTATAAGCTACGCATTGGAATATGTATGGCAATTATAACATCTAATTGTTCACAGACATTTCATGTATTTTTGCATTAAAACTTTTAGACATATTAATTCGCGTTTTGTTGTCTTATTTTACAACTTTGTGCTTACCTTTAATGGGGAGTTATTTTTAATCCCATATTATGATTTTTATACATGTTAAGGGCCATGTATTACATTTGTATTTGTATTGGGATATTTTACATTTGCAGCAAAATTCCAAGTATCAACGATGTTTTTGAAAAAGTATATCACAATTACGAGTAAAAAAAGCATATAAAAAGCAGTCATGGCACTGGTGCATTTGTTCAGATCCTTTCAATTTAAACAATGGTCTGTATATGTGAGATAATACGTTGTAATTGACTGCGTTTATGTCAGCACATTCGAAACAAATTAAAACGTTGGCTCTCACACTATAGCTTTAATGTGGAGTAGGCAACACACGTCAAGTACCACCCAGGGCGGTATTACTAAATCAATCTCAAGTTTGAGTTACATCTCAAGTAGACATAATTCAATGCATTATGTCTACTTGAGATGTAACTCAAACTTGAGATTGATTTATTAATACCGCCCCTAATTTCGGGCTCAGCGTATTGCTGGTCTAAACGTCCGAGTACCAACATCAAAACTGATCACAATATTAGAACAAAACATCGGTGTATGAAGTTATTAGTAGGCTTCATAATCCTACTAATAACTTCCTAATTGTAAACGCGAATGTTTGTGTGTATGGATGAATGTTTGTTACTTTTTCACGCAAAAACCACTGAACGGATTTTGATAAAATTTGGCACACGGGTAGATCATGTCCTGGATTAACACATAGGCTACTTTTATCCCGGGAAAATATAAAGCGGGACTTTTATCCTGGATTTTTTTTCTCGCGAGTCGTTACGGCTAAACCACTGACCGATTTCAATGAAATTTGGTAGGGAGATAGTTTAAGATCCTGGGAAGGATCTAGGTAACTTTTTATCCCGGGAAAATATAAACCGGGACTTTATCCCGGAAAAACTTTTTAACGCGGGCGGAGCCGCGGACAAAAGCCAGTATTCATATATTTCTGATCCGTCTGTCAAACTATTTGTTTAGTTTTGTAGGACATTTGTTTATATTGTAAGATCCTATTCTTCTGTAAAAGTGCAAATAAATAATAATAAATTGAGTGTGTTTCACTGTATTTTAAGTGTCTGAGCCTTAGGACGTAAGTAAGAAGTATGATAGTTTTTGTATTGTATTAGCCCATAATGCCCGATGTTGGGCAAAGGCCTCCCCAAGATCTTTTCATTTAACCAATTTTGAAATTAGCTGTATATTTATTTCTATTGCGGTTACTCATGCGCATTTAAAAGTTAAACATATTAAATGCCTAAATGTGTTAAGTAACATATTAGGCTTTTACTAGCGTACTTAGAATTCTTCTAGCTATCCTTTAAATCAGTCTGCTCTTTATTTGTATTTCTATTGTTTAGTAGATATCAGTTCGTTTTCAGATCAAATCTTATGTACCATTTATATTAAGTTATCGAAATACAGTCATGCAAATGCGCCATCATGCGCAATATCTAGTACATAACAATAGTTCGTTGATTTTTGCGACGCAGCTTAAACAACGACAAACTTCTACGTACATAAACTATGTTTACGACCTATTACAATTTGTCATGACAAATTTTAATACTTTGCTAAGATATAGTCGATTCGCGACTTTTCATAATGTGAATATAATATTAATTGTATATTTAGTTTAATACTTAAATAGGAATATAATTGAAGACGAATAATTGTTTAGTTGGGCTAAAAGTCGAATCATGCATACTGCATAGCAAATTGGAGATAATGAGACACCATCATATGTCTCAGGATGACGAGCGCAGTGGAATGCCACACAGTACTTTGTAACTCAAGGTGCTGAATTGTGTTACTACTGTTTATGGGTGGTCGTATCGCTTACCATCAGACGAACGGCATGCTCGTCTCATCATTCAATAAAAAATAATGACTACCTTTTGGATGATAGTTTTTGAGGGTAAGGGCACCTGAAACACTCCACTCCTATTCGAAGTAGCACGTATTGACAATACATTTGAAAAGCAAATTATGAACAATTGAACAATTTTATATATATATACTCGACAATAGCTAGTAATCAGTGGCAGGAGTGAATTACGATTTTTGCCTCTATTACATAGGGTTTAAGCTGATATTTGGCTCTGGATCACAAAAAATAGATTTCTCGTCTCCGTAACATTTTAAACTACCTACAAATCAGCATGGAGCCGTTCTTCTCTTGACTATAGTTTGAGACGTTTGAGTATACATTAAGCATTGCTCGACTCAAGTTCTACTCCAGTGACGGTGGTGCTCAGATTACCGTTCATGAGTATGTCTTGTAATGGCTGACCCAACACTTTAGATAGCGAGTCGCTCAGCTTGTAGTAGTTACTCTCCAACGCTTCATGGTAAGATGTTTGGTCGGAACTGATGAGCTTCGCGTTCAATTGCAACGCTGAGTGGCATACCGTTAAAAATTCCCTGAAAAAAAAAAACAGTTTGATTTATTTATTGCATCGTCTCTCGTCAGTCGACACTCTATCTGAACCCTACCGTGCCAGTAAAATAATAAAAAAAAATTAACCCAAGCTGGCTTTCTGACCATTAAAACCTTGATAGACAAAACCAATAAAAAGATGATTTTTAAACGACTGTTCATCTAATTCACGTTATGTTAATGGCACAAGCAATTATAGTAGCGGCACGCTATGATGCCCGTTTTTACCTTTGTTCGCTCATCAAGTTTCGTATTAATTCATAACTACGTTGAAGGAGCTCATTGTCGTACATTCAATAGTGACGTACAGCAAAATTTATTGAAATGTATTTTAATTTTACGACAAAACTAAACATTTGTTTTTCGGAATTTAAATTAATGAAATTTAACACGATCGTCACTTATAGGATCGCTGGTTAGTATATTTTTTTCGATAACTAATTGAGATTCCACCTCACTATTGAGGTCTGTTAAAATGAAAACATTAAAACTGGAAAGCTGAATCAATTAACATATCAATATCATAATACTTATTTAGTCACTAAACGATATTCAAAAAATAAGATTCAAGTATTTAATTTTAAAGTTAACCACATATGAAACTTACTTAAATATAGCTGTGAGTTTTTCCACCATATCATCAGGATACATGGGCGCCAGCGTCGGATCCAAAAACGCATTGGCGTATGCGAGTGGACCAGCGTTCACCTGCACGCACACGCTTCCTTGTAACCTGGAATTATTACAAATAAGTCATCTCACTAATTCTACTAATATTATAAAGACGAAAGTTTGTAAGAATACTACTGGTGGTAGGACTCTTATATGTAAGAGTCCGTCTGGGTGGGTACCATCGCAATGTCTATTTCTACCGTCAAGCAGCAGTGTGCATGCACTGTTGTGTGTCGGTTTGAAGGGCATTGTAGCCAGTGCAACTACAGAACATAATGAGACTTAACACCTTATGTCTCAGGATGACGAGCGCAGTGGAATGCCACACAGTACTTTGTATCTCAAGGTGCTGGATGGTGTTTCTACTGTTTATGGGTGGTCGTATCGCTTACCATCAGGTGACATTCGATGCAATAAAAAAAATATACAAAGTAATGCAATAGTATTGGACGTTAAACGTTTTGTACAAACCGAAGCTGTAACTTTTTCAAATCTGGCGCCTTAGCGTTGACGATCTCGGCCAATTCGGCGACCTGACTCTCCATTTCCGACACGGCCACTTCTATCGGACTCTTCTCCTCGACTTGCGTGTCGATGACGGGCACGCGCCGTTTCACGTAGGGGAACCAATTTTCCGCTGAGAATTATATGGAATATAGGTAAGTTGTTTTGAGATGAAATCATTTTTACTAAATTCTCGTTCACAGAAAGTGAGGTTCATGTTAAAGCAACAACGCAATATACGCGTGAAAACATAGTATATGTGTTTCACGAAATTTAATGTAGATATAGCAATTGTTTTTTATTTAATTATTATTACGTTGCATATATTTTTTTTTTGTATTTTAACAGTCTTTTATTATTTAATCATTTTTTTTTTTTTTTTTATAGGCTGTGATAATAACGAATATTAGGGATATAGACTTTCAATAACTGACGTAGTTATAAGTATTTAGAAGTGGGCAGGTATTGAGACTTACTGAAATTTTTTTATTTGAGGTATTTATTTATTTGTTAGATATAAGTAAAGTAGGAGAATTCGCTCATCCTAAATCAAGTTTTTTTTTTGTGTGAACCACGTTTTTTCACTCGGCCACGAAAACCGGAGGTGTAGTAGTTCTCGATAAACAAGACACAAGATTAATTATCTTGGCATAATCGCAGATGAAACAGTGGAGCCATTTTTACAAGAGGAGTACTGACAATCAGTATCGACAGTATAGTAAGCGGGGAAAGCCTAGTTCGAAGTGAAACGGACTGCCGAGACGAATGTCCGTGGGTGCAAAACCAAAGGGTGCTCACCTCTGACTTTTCTAAAAGTTTTGTGTGTATTCTTTGTGAATTATCGCTCGCTTTAATGGTGAAGGAAAACATCGTGAGGAAACTTTTTTTTTTCATGGCCATCTTCGGCGCATTAGGGACGGCTGCGGGCTTCCTCCGACTCACTTCTAAGTTGTCGTCCGCAACCATCGTGAGGAAACCTGCATACCTAAGAAGTTCTCTATAAGAATTTCGAAGGTATGTGAAGTATGCCAACCCGCACTAGGTCAGCGTGGTGGACTAAGGCCTAAACCCTTGCAGTAAGGGGGCCGTGCTCAGCAGTGGGCAGTATACAGGGTCATTTTGACATTGCGTTAATAAATGAAATCACATATTTACCTCGTTGAAAATAACACTTTCCATTAAGTTATTTTAACCATAGATGAAAAATAATAAAGTGTAAGTTTGGAACAAAATAAATATCAATAAAATGTAACTTTAAGTTTACACGCCCTAATGATATTACGACTGCTCTAGGAGAATTCGTCGCAGCAATAGCATTACACTTTCAGTCAGAAATACACTTACGCACACACTATATAATATAATACATATATTATATAGTGTGCACACACTATATTCGCACTAAACTACAAAATGATAAAAAGATAAGAATACTACAACCGGGGTTTTTGGCGAAAGTATTCGTTATTCATTGGTAATTTTTATCACGATGTTAGCAGAGGTATAGACGAATATGTCGCACCTTTAGGATGAAAACGACACAATTAAAAAAGACAGAAAATTGGGTTATTGTCATCAAATTACCTAAAACGAAGTTTTCAATACAACAATAGTTCAAACACAGCCATATTCAGGCAGGAAAAGGACAAAACTGTTATATCGGTCCCTTTTTTATTATGTTTTTATAAATAAGGGACTAGTTTTTAGTCTTTTAAAGAAGACAACTCAATTTTCTATTTTTTGAATTGTGTCGTTTTTGTCCTAAAGGTGCGATGTGGTTTCATTTTAACGCAATGTAAAAATGACCCTGTATAATACCAGGCTGGTATAGTATGGTTTAATTAGTCTCGACAGTACAATACCGGTGAGATGCGTGAGCCGCAGCCGCTGGTGGTGCACGGGCCCGCGCGCGGCGCCGTCCCGCGTGAACGGCGTCTCGAACACGAACCGGCGCACGTTGTGCACGCGGTGGAAGGCACCGTCCGCGCCCGACCCGGCCGGCGGCGACGCGCCTGCGCCCTCGGGGGCGGGCCGTACCCACGTCACCTGGATGTACGCCAGCTTGCTGTCCAGCTCAGATCGGTTCACCTAGGGGAAGTACCATTCAGTGTTGCCAACAAGATTTTTAAAAATCCGCTAATTTTGTTGTATATTTCGGTCAAAAATCCGTTGAAATTGTTATTCGTCAATAATGACCCTAAAATTTTTAAAGTTCTATGTACACGGGTGTAGATATAGCGGAACGCGGCGTGGGTTCTTGCCGCGTACCTATATAACTTGCCTTTCAACAAATAAGTCACCATACCACCACCACCCCCGTCATATACATTTGAGAAATGTAAAACGCATACTTCGCTGAAGGTAGGTTTTGGCCCGTTAAATATTCCGTGAGCCGTTAGAATCAATTTTTCCTGTTTTCAAAGTATCCAAATCCGTTAGATATTATAGGAAATTCGTTAAGTTGGCAACGCTAGTACCATTGTTAATACCCTGGCAATCTCGTTCATGCAAAGCATACATCGCGCCTTTTCCCCTTTTCAACTACAAGCAGAAGTGTTATCACACCCATATGTCATTAGCTATGTTTAATCCCAAGTAATGGGGGTATCCTTTTGCCATTTACTTAATAAAATCCGATTCTGGCTGATACTGAGCAGAGAAACCCAATATATCTATACCCGACCTCGCGATCGAACCTGAGACCTCAGCTCGGTAGTCGTATCGCAATGAGACTACGCCATCATGGCCGTTTATGCCCACGTTTTAACTCTCATTTATCATAGAACTCATAAACGGCACATGTACGGTCATTAGGTATGCATATACATATGTAGCGAGGAAAATTGACTAAAGCTAGAAAAATAAAATACATTGTAAAACCAAATGGCCCGCAAGTGCGACGTCGTGACGTATTTATTTAATTTTATTGCCATTCTATTTGATAGCGCTAGTGTATTTATGTATTAGGTATAGGCATTCAATTTGCTATAGGCAATGATATTTCAAAAAGCTGTAGGCGATGTGTTAATAGTTTTTAAAGGTTACCGAAAATAATTGACATTTAATTCTCGAGTATTTATAATGTTGCACATTTTAATATAACCTTAGTAATCTATACTACTATTATAAAGAGGAAAGGTTGGTATTTTT
The DNA here is from genome assembly GCA_949316025.1 of Lapara coniferarum. Classification (NCBI taxonomy): domain Eukaryota; kingdom Metazoa; phylum Arthropoda; class Insecta; order Lepidoptera; family Sphingidae; genus Lapara; species Lapara coniferarum. Next base: position 15,243,442 of record OX438926.1, on the reverse strand, counting down.
GTATGTTTGTGTATAAACTCAAAAACAAATGAACATATTTTAAAAATTCTACTAGCAATGTAAAGCTACATTATCAGAGAGTAACAAGGGCTACTTTTTAGCCCGGCAAAATATAAAGCGGTACTTTTTTTCCAGAAAAACTCATTTACGCGGGCGGAACCGTGAGCAAAAGTCTAGTACCTATTCAATAAAGAACCTAGAAGCATAGTTGAAAAAGAAATATTATGTACTACTTGGATATAGTAAGTTCTTACGAAGAAGACGACGCTAAATAGTAACGTTGCAAATTAAAATTCTTAAGACCTGGTGGACAGAATAAATTATTTAAGGTAAAAATAGCATGAACATGCTATCAGGCGACCTTGGTATACCTAATACAAATTAGAAAATACAATAAAACAAGTTGATGGCCATACAATTCAAAGACAAATCCCATAAACAGTTCATGAATAAAGATAGAATATTTAGTTTATTTGTAATTCTTAGGAATGGCGTGGTCGTCATTGAAATAATATAATTCATAGAATCTATCGTGGAACTTTTCTAATTAATTAATTATTCAATGATTATAACATTTACTCACCGGTGCTGAATCCATAATCATCTTAACGAATCCAGCGCCGAGTTTTTGTTCGTAAAACGTCTGCAGCTTCTCGGATATTTCGCTCAGTGATGTCAATTTGGGCTCTTTGTAAATAAATTCCACTCCTTCTTCGTCGTCGCCAAAATGGGCTTTTCCGAAAAATGCCACTCTATAAAACCTGCCTAGCATGCGTTTTCCCGAATTCGTGACTTCAATAACTTTTGCGTAGGCCTTCGTTAGATGTTGGTAGCACGCGAGCAGTGCTTGGTAGTCTTTCCTCGTTTCGTATATTGGTATTATGAGCCTATAGAGCGGGCCAAGAAGTTCGTATCGTTCCGCTTTGTCGACGTATTCTGCGCATATCATTAACTGGTCTAACAAAGCTTGCTCGTTATAGTGTACGTCCGCCATTCCTGAAACAAAAAACAATAAACTTCTTCACTTACTATTACTTACTAAATTGTTAATGCGAAAGTTTTAGGCTTAGAGTATGTATAAGTACCTATAGAGCGCTAATATCGCACCGAGCGCCCACTACCCAGCGTAGACAGGTGAACTATAGCTACTTATATAGAAATGTTGGCGACTGCTAGGGATGGGCACGCGAGCAGCACCAACGCAACAGTTATCGATAAGTACAGGTTCGGCGGCGCGGTACATGTTGTTAAAAAAGTGTGGTTCTACAAAATATGGCCTGGTGAGTAATTTTAAGCGTATTGCGTTAATATAGATAAAAGCTATGCTGCGAATTAGTGTAGTGCCATGTGGAATGATTTATAAACACTGTACCTCAAGAGCAGTTTTTACAAGCAATAAGAACCAAGAATATTATTGGATATCCATTATAATTGAACCAATGGATATAAACCGAGCATCGCACCATGGACTTCTTAGCTAGTCTCCCCAAGCCTAAAATAGTCACGTCTAATTTTTGAAATATTTATTACAAATGTTAAAAAATTTCATACCGCGACGCGTGATTTCAATTTTACCTAAAAATATACTGAAATATGGCTTGCCTGTGAAACGTGATATTAGAATTCTGTTTAGTGTGTTTCCGAGTGTCGTTTTTACAAGATTCCACAGAACATTTAACCATTTTGTAGTATTAATAATCAAATATTCGCATAGATCTCACTCGCGTGTGCTCACACCGTTCCTACTCGAGTGACTACAAGCGCTTGCGGCCGGCGCAGGACGATGTTCCCACCCGTGCCTATTGTTCCCACTTGCATACACGCGCTCTATACGTAGTTATACTTACTCTAAGGTTTTAGGGTAAAGAATGAAGAAAACGCAGAAACAGATGAACAGATTTCGATGAAATTTGGCACATGATGCATCATGGCTTGGATTAACACATATGCTATTTTTATTCCCGTAATCCGTTCTCGTAGGAAAGCATTGAATTTTTTTTTAAATACATAACGCTGGCGTCGTAGGTACAGATGGCGTCATGGATCACTAAAGTGATTTAGGGACTTTTGTAGCGGGAAAGGCCTTTTACGCGGACGAAGCCACGAGGAACACCTAGTGGTAAATAAAACCTAACTATAATGTCGTATATGTGCTCGTATACCACCATCAAGCAACAAAGTACATATTTATTTTGTGCAGTCGTGGTTTAGTAAGACTGCATGTTTTGAGGTTCACTGTTCTGCCTTTATACTAACACGCGTGGAGAAAAACGCGCAGGGGCGGTCTGTGCCTGAGGTGTTTTCACAGAGTTCAGAAGGAGATATTGTGTTTTTATACGCATGACGTAATAAAGGATATAATGAAATCCTCCTAGCCAGTTTCGGCCACGGCGGCCAATCTCAACGGAGATCAGCCAGGTACGCAGGAGATATTATAGTGCACAAGTGTGTGCGCAATACACAGGTGCACTCGCTATTCCTTCACTCTCATAGTCCGGTGAGACGGCAATCCGACATGACCGGAGAGAGATCAGGCGCAGGACCAACGGCTTTACGTGCTTTCCGAGGCACGGGGGTATCACACCGCCAACTTCCCAACTTCCTGACTCCGAGCTGCGACTGAGTAAATTTTAAGATGAAAATACCCAGTCACAATTTTTTTGGCTCGTCCCGGGATTCGAACCCAGGCCCTCAGCGCGCAAATCGTACTCTTAATGCGTACGCAATACCACTACGCCACCGAGGCAGTCAAAGGATATAATAGCCTTGTAATCACACCAATGGAATGGTGAGGCGAAGATCTAGAACTCATTTGGACATTATTTTGCGAATGTTTACTATACAGATTTGTTTGCGACCCCGTAATACACTTACAAGGCGCTTACAAGGTAAAATAACCACACAAAACTCTTATCGGATTTTGGATTTTCCTGTATATTTTTTATCGCTTATTTAGATCTTTACGTGCCGAAGCAAACATGAAAAAAAAAAGAAGCGATTTGTCGAGCAATGTAACATGACGACACGACTATGTTATGTGGCATTTATTCCTAGAATAAAGGAAGGTTATGTTTATCGTGTCTAATTTTGTCTGAAGCCTTAGAAACAATGGATAAACAAAGTTCTAAACTAGTTAAATTTTAGATAACAAGCTTGTTATGACGCGATGGGGTTAAATGTTCTCGTTCGGTCGGTCGGTGAAACCAACATGACTGTCCACTCACCCTCAATAACGCAAAAAAGAAAAGGGTTAAATATTGTTACAAGTGCAAGTTGTTGCCAACTCTATTATCAGCAATTACAAATTCGGCGTACTCTACATGCGTATTTGGATTAAGCTTTTTTTACCTCAATACGCGTTTTTGCGCGTGTAAACGCTTATTGATATCCTTTTTAGGGTTACGTCAAAAGGAATCCTTAAAGGATCACTTTTTGTCAGTCTGTTTCTCTGTCCTTTTTTCTCAGGAACGCGTAGACATATCAATTTGAATTTTTTATTAAATACTTGGACCTACGGTCTCTTTCAGCTATGAAAAAAATCAAGCTTGTTAGTCAACGCGATCAACAGATAACCGTTTATGTCGCATATTTTGCGATTTCGCAAGGCAATCAAACCCTATAGGGTATTTCCCGTTGACCTAGATACATGAAATTTCACAAGAAGCAAGGTCTTACACCACATGGAAAGGGAAAATCTGAAAACCGTAAATATGCACTTTAACCCGTCAAAACCCGTTTATATATATATAAATGTATGGGGAAACCCTATATACTCGGATGCCGGCGTCCGTAGCGTGGCTTGACGAGTCAATAACAAAAAAAGCAAAATACAAGCTTTATAAAATTTGATTAACTTATTGGAACGAAGTTCCTTATTAATGAATTATGGCAATTGGCGAACTATTGAACTTATATACCTAGGTACCTTACCTACAAGATTGTCGGAACCCTCGGTACGCGAGTCCAAATAAGAATTTAATGTGATAGCAGAGATTATTTTTTTCGTTTGCACTCTACAATTAATTGGCGATTTAATTTGTCTATTTCTAAAGTAATGAAACGAATTAAATGAAAGGCACTTTCGATATAAAAACATCTCATTATCAAGTAAATAGGTAAACAAGGCTTGGGTTACCCTATTCAGGAACTGTACTACTTTTGTTCATGGTCATGGTTTTATTAAAAGTAATGTAAACCAACAAGGTTGAAGGAATCCGTTATCATCTGAATAATATTTGCATATGCTAGATGTGTTCTACATAATTATGATGTCCCGCAACTTCCGATAATAGAAGCGAAGGTCAGAAATCTAGAGCTGAAATATTTAAATTCTGGTTTTGCAGTTACAAAACCATGGGTCAAAAATGTATAATCATTGGTCATATAAACATTTATAATTAAACAGCAGAATCCGGAGTGTAACATTTAAAAATTATAATAAAAAAGTAAGGAAGGCGATTAAAAAGAGTAACAGAACACAAATCAACAAATATTTTGAATTATTCTCTGTCTGTTTTTCCGTTTGATTTTTAGTGCACATCTTCGAATCTACTGATTTAATTTAGTTTTCACAGGTGACGAAGTAATAAATATTTGGGAGCAGAATATATTAGCATTTCCTTTATTAAAATCGGATAACAGAAAAGTTTTTGCCATTTAAGATATGTGCTATTTAATTTTTCAGGATACTTTTACTGAGAATTCCGTATGATGATTGACTGCCCGTTTTCAATACCAAGTATTTGTACAGGTTTCTTCACTAATTCATTTTCATTTTTTCAGATTCATTCATTCAAATTATATATGTAAATTTTTAGCATACTTCAAAGATGAATTCTTGTATTAGAACATCATAATATTAGTTTAGTATGTTGTGAGAAAAAAGAACAATACCTATATTATAATTTTTAGGAAAATATTAACCTGCTATGAGTTTAATGATGGAATCCTAACAAATGAATTATTTATAAAGTATTTATTTCCCGCCCTGGATATGGCATAATATGTAGCTACGTACCAATTTATTAGCGATTATTTCGCACATGTGGACCCGCCGTCCCTCTTGAATAAAGTATTCTATGTATCTCTATATAAATGGAGCAGAGGCTCTGTGTATAGCAGTCGAAAACGACTCGCGAACGCGCGTGCCTATGTATCGCTGATAACGAGATCGGTTCGTTTGGCTTCGTCGGAAGATAAAAAATATGAAGATTTTAACGCTAATAGGTTTCATAATAGTGACGGTCTGTGAGTGGAGTGAAGGAACGCCCACCAGACGAGTGGAGGAGTTCACCAACGAGGTGGCAGATAACAGCCTGGATAACACAGATCTACTGCTCGCGTTCGTGGTATGTTGCCGTGGGTGATTTTCCTATTATGCCGGTCACGCTCATGGTTCTTGACAGTGAGCTAATCACAGCTTGATCTGTTAATAGCACAATCCGTATCACATTATATTATTCTCATTCATTGGATGACCGCGCGTGTACATAATTCAATAAGCCTCTCGTTGACAACAGGTTTTCCGCCATGGAGATCGTACACCAGACCAGGATGAGCTGGCGTTGTATCCCGAGGCTGAAGCTGCCAACAAAAATATCTTCTTTCCATATGGAAAGAAAGCACTGACAAACGTAAGAGTGAACACATGACGTACATTCTGCCATTGTAATTAACTATGAATTGAAGTAATCAATTTGTTACGGTTTTAGTTGACATAGAAATTATATTATTTTGTATATAAAGTAAGCGTTGTAGGTTTCAACAACTAAGCAGTCAGAAATGTTTGAAATCAAATAGTCTCCTGGGATTTCAAGGTTCTGAATCATGTTGAAACAGCATGACTGATTAGTGTTTACATCGCGATTCTACTTGCGAGTACAACAGTACCTATGTAAACCGTAGAAAGTTTAACTAACAATTTATGAACCTCAAATAACAACAGACGTGGCAATGACGACAAACTAACCAATAAAAGACTAAGACACTTATCAAAAAGGAAGATCCGTGATAGGTTTTATACGAAAAAGAACCGTTTACACAGCTGATAAACATGTGTTTATAATTAATTTGGCATTCAAACAGAAAGGCAAACAGCGTAGCTATGCTGTAGGGAAATACTTGAGGAATCGTTACGACGGCTTCCTATCCCCACTGTACCTGCCGGACGAGATTACTGTGCGGACTACCGCGTTTGCTAGGACGAAGATGACCGCCCTCACTGCACTCGCAGGACTATATCCACCGCCACCAGCGCAAAGATGGAACCCACTTCTCGACTGGCAGCCAGTCCCCTATGATACCCTAGACGGCGATTATGATGATGTGAGTATAAATAGTGTTATTGAGAAATCTTGTATTAAAATCATCGTCCGCAAATTTATTATACACAATGTAAATAATTTAAAACAAAATATAACCAGAATGAATGGGAAAAATCATTTCCACGATGCAGGTTTAATGAATATAGTTCTTAGGCATACGAGTTAGTAAAATTATTTGAAACAAGTCACGCAACTTTTTGCTTCTTACTAGGTATATTAAAAGATACAGGTTTCAAATGTGTAGGTACTTACTTATCATTTTTAAAAATTAGACATTCATTACAACTTGTCTACAAATAGGTACTCAAACACGTGAAATGAACTTAGATATTTATCTGATCACAATATTATCCAGATAAATGCATTTTGCTTTTTTTATGGCATTGAATAACAAAACTAGCATGCCGTTCGCCTGATAAGTATTCGTAAGCCTGATAAGATTCGTAAGCGATACGTCTACCCAAATACAGTAGCAACACCATCTAGCACCTTGAGTTACAAAGTACTGTGTGGCATTCCACTGCGCTCGTGATCCTGAGACATAAGATGTTAAGTATCATTATGTCCAGTAGTTACACTGGCTACAATGTCCTTTAAACCGAAACACAACAGTACATGCACACTGCTGCTTGGTGGTAGAAAATAATGGCGGTAAATGAATGTTTGCGATTGTTTCTCGCGCAATGACATAACTGGTTGCGTAACATATTTTCAGCTGCTTTACTACTACAATTGTCCTCGGTACATCGCACTTAGAGATCAAGTGTACCAGCAGCCGGAAATCAAGGAGTCCTTGGTTCCTTACGAAGGATTGTTTCACTATCTGCATAAACATACTGGAACGAATATAACTGCTCCCGAAGACGTGTTTTACTTAGACAATCTTTTTCAAACATTGGTAAGTATACAAATTAATTTATAATTTTTAAAATTGAATTTTCTTTATTTTTTTTAACCAATCAACGATGACCTGAGACGATGATGATGATGATAATCACAATGCTACACCATCACAGGTAGCAACACTATCCACTTGAATTGCGGAACATAACATTCGTAAATACGCTACAATATCCTACCAACAGGAACAAAAATAGTCGCAAACAGCAAAACGTCGGTGCCTACAAACTCAGACGGACACACTCATATAAAAATATATGTATAGTTGTCTGTGGTGCAACAGGCGATGAGCCGGGAAAGACACTGAGTGACGCGGGATCGATGCCCGTAAACAGACAATTATTCGTTTTGTAAACGGAATATATTTGTTTTGGATTTGAACCATTATATTATTCTGATAAGGAAAAACTTCGAAGGAAAGGAAGGACTGCCTCGGTGGCGTAGTTGTATTACAGTACGACTGCAAAGCTGAGGTCTCGGGTTCGATCCCCAGGTCGGGCAAAGTGATATTGAGTTTTTCTATTCAGTATCAGTCCGGAGTCTGGAATTTGTGCCCGATATGGCGATAGGCTCGCCCCCTATCACATCATGGGACGGAATGTCGGCGAAAAGTGGGTGCACTAGTTGCGCCTCTGCCTACCCCTTCGGGTATAACAGGCGTGAGTGTATATGTATAAGGAAAAACTAAACGAAAAAAATTACCTTATTTATAAATAATGCCTTCATGCCCAATGAAGGCATACTTCAATTACACCAAACATATTAGAGGTAATTGAAAAGTACTCAAATACAATATATTAATAAAGACACTTTATTGTTTAGAAATAGATTTTATGCTTACAATGTAGTTTCCCAGAATACGATATGTTTTAAAATCAAATTTATTTGATTGAAGTGAATAAAACTGCATTATTTGAACGTGTTAATAAAATACAATCGCGATACAAAGTCGTGTAAACATTTTGGTTATCTTAGTTAACATTTGTTTTTCCTTCTCAGAATATGAATACTTAACGTTTGTCATAGAGAATAAGGGGCCAGTCCCCCTTATTCTCTATGACAAACGTTATTTTCACCGCTCGTAACAATCACGTTACGTCACTCATCGCGTTTATCACTATGGAAATTGTCATACGGAATACCATTTAACGCTAATTACATGAAGTTAACGTGACGCGGCCGCGTTACGAGCTAACACTGTCATAGAGAATAAGGGGGCAAATGTCGCGCGAGGGAAATCCCTCGTAATTTCTTAAAACCGTTCTTCAAACAAGTCTTCTATTTTAGTGCTAAATAACGACTACATTGGTTATTTCACGTGTGTGCTTATGCATACTTATTTCCAGAGAAACGTTGGTGTAAATCCACCAAATTGGGCGCAAGAAGTAATGCCGGAAATAAAGGAAGTGACCAAGATCGAATACGCATCTGAATTTTACACCCCTGAACTTGTACGTCTAGCATCAGGTTAATAAAATGTTATGAATATAAAAATAGTATATAAGCAGTAGTAAGTAGTAGTATTGAAGGATACGAACTGAGTTCCAAAGATGACGTTGGGAATAAAGTGGACAAAAAAAAAACAAAACACAGTTCCTGAATTTGAGCGCTAAAACTCTCTATCTCGTTTCCAACACGCTGCAAGCCGCAATTCATTTTCCCAGGAAGGTTCTAAACGAATATTTTTAAAACCCTATTGTCTTTAATTAGTACAGACTGAAATATTTCTGAATTACTTCATTACCAATTGATTACAAGCTATAACATCTATTACAGGTATTTTTATGAATGGAGTAATAAATGCCAGCAAATCATATATAGCTGGAGTCACAGAACAACCGAAGACGCGGTTGTACTCAGCTCACGAGAACAACGTAGCAGCTGCCATGGCTGCTGCTAGAGTTTTCATACCGCATCAACCCCAGTACGGTGCTACAATTTCTATAGAATTCAGGAAGGATAAATCAACAGGAAATTATGGTTTTGCGGTAAAGTATCTAATCATAACTCTGTTGTAATTGGGTATTTGAATGAAAATATTTTTCTTTCTGAAACGTCTACTGAAGAACAGAGCTTAGTAAAATGACAATTATAATTGCTTTAGACGCTGCCGTTAAACAAAGACATTAAAATCAATAGCCGATTTTATTATACTGCAGTAGTACCTAGCGATAGTGTTTATTAAAATGATTTTTAAAGGCATTGAATGACGAGACAAACTTGCCTTTCGCGTGATGGAAAGCGATAGGACCACCCATAACCAGTAGAAACACCATTCAGCACCTGGAGTTACAAAGTACTGTGTGGCATTCCACTGCGCTCGTCATTCTGAGACATAAAGATGTTAAGTCTCATTATGTTCAGTAGTTACACTGGCAACAATGTCGTTCAAACCGAAACACAACAGTGCATGCACACTGCTGCTTAGCGGTAGAAACAGACTTTGCGGTACCCACCCAGACGGACTCTTACATATGAGAATGCTACCACCTGTAAAATGTGGACTACATGCAATATACCGGGTGGAAGGGAAACGCTCTCTATACCGGAACGGTAAGAGAGAAGAACCATAACATTAACGAAAAACTATATTCATTTGTAAAGCTAAGCGATAATACTTACGATTTTAGTATTTACGTAATTCATGCGCGCGCAATGTAAAGCGTACAAAAAACTGGGCGGCCGGCGCGCTGCGCCGGGTCCGGCCCGCGGTCGACCCGTCAGCTGATGTACGTGTTTCATTACGATTTTTTTTAAATATTGACTTTTTTTACTATGTTTTTCAGAATAATAGTTTGATTTATCTATCCAGACGTGAAGCTGTACAGAAATTTGAGAAAATCCTACTAAAATTGTAACAATGCGATCGCGATTTTTTTAGTGCCTTCACGTCAGGAATCATCAATACTATCACCTGTATTCGTTTCCGAGAGCGTTTCCCTTCCACCCGGTATAGCAAGTTTTAGTTATGTGTATTTAATATGAGTATCATTAGACTGCCTCGGTGGCGTAGTGGTATTGCGTACGCATTACGAGTACGATTTGCGCGCTGAGGTCCTGGGTTCGAATCCCGGGTCGAGCCAAAAAAAATTGTGACTGGGTTTTTCATCTTAAAATTTACTCAGTCGCAGCTCGGAGTCAGGAAGTTGGCGGTGTGATACCCCCGTGCCTCGGAAAGCACGTAAAGCCGTTGGTCCTGCGCCTGATCTCCCTCCGGTCATGTCGGATTGCCGTCTCACCGGACTATGAGAGTGAAGGAATAGCGAGTGCACCTGTGTATTGCGCACACACTTGTGCACTATAATATCTCCTGCGTACCTGGCTGGTCTCCGTTGAGATTGGCCGCCGTGGCCGAAACTGGCTAGGAGAATTTCATGAGTATCATTTAACAGATATTTATTCCTCCAGGCGGTGTATTCTCCAAAGGCAGGCGGGCCGGGGAAAATCCTCACAGTTGATGGCTGTGAGGGCAAGGCGTTGTGCGACTACGACAAATTTCTCACTCTAGTCCAGGATGTGTTATTATCTAAGGAAGAATATCAGGCTGAATGTGCACTATTACCTTAAGTTAGTGGAAATTACAATTGCTGATTATGTTACCAATATTATACATTGAGATTTTTAATTAGTTTATTAACGAACTAGTCTTATTTATCCAGCAAGTAAAAATTATAGAGATAATTGAGCATCATCCGAAGATTGTCTGGTAAAGAATGCTTCTGGCATTAAATGCACCAGTATATACATTTGTGTATATAAAAATTAAATATGTTAAACATAACAGTAATCCCACTGCTATCCAAGTGTATATGAAAATTATATAAAATTTTAATAAGTTTAGTAAATGTGATTAACATAAATAATGAGTAACAATAAAGTGGCTGTGAATCTTAAAACGGGTGTTATTGTTTTGATTGACCCTTTAAGAATATTTGACTGCCTCGGTAGCGTAGTTGTATTACAGTAGGACTGCAATGCTGAGGTCTCGGGTTCGACCCCGGGTCGGGTAAACTGATGTTCTGTTTTTCTACTCAGTGTAAGCCCGGAGTCTGGATTTTTTACCCGATATGGTGATAGGCTCTCCTCCTATCACATCATGGGACGGAATACGCACGGCCAAGGGTGGGTGCACAAGTTGCATTTCTGCCTACCCTTCGCAGACAACGGGCGTGTGTGTGTGTGTGTGTGTGTGTGTGTGTGTGTGTGTGTGTGTGTGTGTGTGTGTGTCTGTGTGACATTACAAACATTTACATATCTTAACATAGTATAACGAAAAGTCGCATCCCGCTGTCTGTCCCTATTCCCTATCCTAATACATGCATAATATAGAAGAGACATAATTTATATATTCTATTGTCACTGCGAGTGCCTTTCTGACAAAAGTCGGGGATCTACTTATACTGGACTAAATGGCGTTTTGTACCAAAGTCGCGCAGACCGACCATATCGCAAGATCTCTCGATCTGTATCAGTTTATTGTCGCCTGGTACTTGCAATTATAACAGATACTGTTAAAAAATTTATAGTTTCTATGTAAAGTGATTTTGTACAGGGACAACCCTTTAAGGCGGGCGAAGCCGCGGGCAAAAGCTAGTACAAGTATAATATGAATATTTATAGGATAGTTGACTATTTTTTTTTTTTTCACAAATACATGTAATCGAAAAACTAACGAAGAAAGATTTTTTAAAATCCATAGTCTGGTCATGTCAAATAGTTTTTGAGATATTTGCAAAAAATAAATCCTATTTTTGTTTTTCAATTAATTGCTTCTAACTTTAGCGATTTATGCAGAACACTTTTTGGAGTAAAAAGTTTGACCTAAAGGCACTTGTTGACAATACTACAACGCAATAACAAATCTTACTTCTTACTAAACTTATAAATACGAAAGTTTGTGAAAACGTTTGGATGTTTGTATGTTTGTTAGGAGAAAACGCAGGAACTACTGAATGGAATTGGATAAAATTTAGCACATGGTTATCATGTCCTGCATTAACACATAGGCTACTTTTTATCTTGGCAATATGCTCCCATGGGAATTGATGGCAATTTTTCATCTCATTTTTAAACAGATGGCGCTGCCTTTGTAGGGACTTTTGTATGAGGAAAGGCTTTTTAGGTGGGCGAAGCATGTATGTTGTGAAGCTTTGAAATTTGGTCGAAGGGGTAGCTGTCAAATAACAGAAATAGCAAACTGTGACGTCACCGGCCATAACACTGCGTGGGTGAGAAAGAGATAGCGCGATAGCCCCACCACGCGCACACTTATACTTACAACGATATTTCTGATTTGAATAACTTTATTTTTGAACCATATTTTATGATGATTTCACGGATTATGGGTATTATTTTTTTGATACATATAAAATAATGTACAAAATCAAACATAGGACACAACCTTATTGGATTCGGTTTATAGTACCTTTTAAGCTTTATAATTTGGCTAATAATGATTCTTTCATTTCTTTACTTTCATTCTTCATACGATCATAGTGTGTTTGGATTACCTAATAGAACATTTGAAAATTAAATCATAACACACTCAATGTAGTGAACACGGAAAAGGTATTGTATTGAGAAGATCTTACGCATGCAAAACAATAAACGATATGTCATTGTCTTGGAAAACATGAGACGTCTAGATGTGTGTTCTCGTAGTCTAATGGTATAATCACAGTACGATAAGATATAATTACTTAACATACAATGTGTATATTTAAGTCGGTAGTCTTTTCTATTCAAGATCACATGTACTAAAATATGCATTATGAAATGAAATTAGCTTGAGGTGATAATTTTCTATGTAATTAATCATTATAATAACCTGATAGCAAATATTAGATTCGTGTCTGCCGAAATTACGTGTGACTGAGATGTGAACATGGTGTATTCTATTAGTATTTGTGTTGGGTGAGTACCTATGATTAGTTATAATTAATTACTAAAAATACTGTACAAACACACACACACACACACACTCACGCCTGTTATCCCCGAGGGGGTAGGCAGAGGCGCAACTAGTGCACCCACTTTTCGCCGTTATTCCGTCCCATGATGTGATAGGGGGCGAGCTTATCGCCATATCGGGCACAAATTCCAGACTCCGGGCTGATACTGAATAGGAAAACTCAATATCACTTTGCCCGACCCGGGGATCGAACCCGAGACCTCAGCTTTACAGTCGTACTGTAATACTGTACAAAATTAATAAAATTTTGTTTAACACATATATCATGTGTAGTGTACTATGGGAAGGGTTGAGAAAATTATTATTGTATGTACCTAAAGGTTAAAAAGTCCTTTTTTTCGTGATAGAACGCAATAAATACTTATAGAATAAATGTTTATCGTATTATCATCATTATAACAAGTTCAGATACTTTTGTAAAATGATATTCAGCAATATACAATCACATTTACAAGATACAAGCGCAATCTATAATTATAATTAACGCCATCTAACGATCACAGCGTCCTCAGGCGGAACGATATAACCATATGCATCAGTTCAGAGCAGTTTCATCAATTCTGTCCTCGACGTATCATAGAATAATCACGTCAGGTGCAGCCAATGCGATTTCGAACAATGAAAGTTGTATCATCAAATCAGTTTCCCATTGAGGCTGACAGTTGACAAGGGCGCTGGATCATCCATACAAACATAGATGTGGATAGGCATGAGTAAATAGCTAGCCGTGTCACAATCGATTGGACAAAGTCAATCATATGAACGGGCACAGGTCGCAGCGACCGTGAATATCCAAGAGCGTCCCGTGCGGGTCTCAGTGGGACCCCGCCTCGCGAGCCGTGCGCTTCCTGTGTCACATTTCGGTACACACTCAGTGCACGTATACATACAACACAGTGAATAAACTACCACACAATACTGCCGAATGACAATATAACAAACACTAAAATATGCGCTTCGATAAGTGATCGAAAGAATTTCAGATCTGATTACAATGTAGAGCTGCGTACTCGGCGGAGGAAAATGTGAGTGTTATATTGAGCCTAACTGTCGCATTAGGGACCTGTTATGTTTAATGGAAAACATCGTGAGGATATCTGCATACTTGAGTGTTCTTCATAAAACTATTGAGGTATGTGAAGTCAACCAACCTGAATTACGCCAGCGTCGTGTGGAGGACAAGCCTATCCTCTCTTAAATCATTATGGACGCTCGGGCTCCGCAGAGGGACATCCAAAACCCTCTATTTTATATATAATACTGTTGAATAGTAAAAAGCGTTGTTCATTGCAAATGTAACACGTGTATACGATAGACGCCGTTACGGTCAGTTTCATAGAAAAAGCGATCCTATATTGTTGTAGTTATGATTGCATTAAAACCACTATTCATGTAAGTTAGTGTTAAAATAAATGATATATAAGCACAGTACAGTGATAAACTAAGATATATCGCATTACTGTCGCCGATATTGTTGTCCAGTGGTGACACAGATTCGCGACGATGTACGAGGAGTGCATTTGTGCAGGAAAGAGGGCGGTCGCGAGGAGGAGCCGACCAACGCGGCGGAAGCGGCACCGGCGCAGAGCATGCGCACTGAACACACCTGTTGCTGCCTCGGCGTGTTGGTGGGCATCTCGCTCATCGCCGGTATAGTACTGTTTGTTTTTATCAGTCACGTAAACAGACATAAACAACAATAAAAATATGAAGTCTTTATAGGGTGCGACATATATTTTATTCTCCATAAGAATTTCAAGGGTATGTGAAGTCTGCCAAGACGAACTAGGCCAGTGTGGTGGACTAAGGCCTAACCATTCTCTGTGGTAGAGGCCCGTGCTCAGCAGTAGGCAGTATATAATACAGGGTTGCATTGCATAGGGTGGTACGAGTACGTAGGTCACGGGATGGTAAATAACTACAGCCATACTAGGGGAAATATGGGTGCATTTAAGATTTTATACCCGGCTGAGAAGTGGTTACCTAGACACGGTGTAAAATCAGTAAAGTAGATCGTTTCAAAAAAAATCGCGTTTCAGTAATCGGAGTACATCTAGTAGTACGATAAGTCGAAATAATTCTGGCAACAGTTAAGAGTAGCATTGTCACACGTTGGTCATAACTCATTATATTATATGGATTGCACTCTATTTACCATCAGTTTTAGTGTAATCATTATGAATGACAAAAAGGAACCGATTCGATAATTATTTTAAGCATTAACAGACTTTACTGGAAATATCCATAATGTAATATGTTTGTTACCGGCACAGCCCTCGTAGCAGTTATCCTCATGAAGGATACAACAGTTGAGGTGACGCTGGTCAGGCAAGTCCATGTGGTAAGATATTATACAACTTTCCAATACAATATTTAAGAAAAGCCACCATATTTTAATTTCACAATGGTACTCGAGAGTTTGAACGGTGGGTATAATGATTGTCAAATTAAAACCTTCCACGGCATTAGCTTTGTTTTTCTTTTTTTTATGGCATTGAATGACGAGACGAGCAGGCCGTTCGCCTGATGGTAAGCGATACGACCGCCCTTAAACAGTAGCAATACCATTCAGCACCTTCAGTTAACTTATTTTAATATCTACCCACTTGACATCAAGGCAAAATCACCGATGAACGAAACGGTGGATCCATTTCTAAAATATTTTTTTACACTTAATTAAGACGCGCCACGAAATTTACCTCATGGTCCGTATTTGGGATTGATTGCCTTTTACTATTGTTTAGTTTCTTAAATATACGTATCTACTATTTGTCCTTTGTGCCTAAAGCGGCATTCAATGTTTTCTCACTTTCTTCAAGGGAAAATCATACAGCATTTACATGTTTCAACAGTTGATGTCACATGGAGAGCGTACACCCAGCGAACGCGAATTAGAAATGTTAGGAGCTCCGCCTCCTGAACATGTATTCGCGCCTTACGGTGCGGGGGCTATGACCAATGTAAGTGTTACTATTTCATACTATACCAAGTTTTATATGAAAGCTCTAGACGAGAAAAGTAATCTTAAAACTTCGCTTGTCGTGTTATCAATACATCGCAAATTTTCGCATAAGTATTATTTGTATTTATTCACGAAATATTTCCAAAATTCAAATAAAAATTGACAATTTAATTTTAGATTATCGTATCGACCTATATAGAAATAATAATAATATTTACTATTTTATAGGTAGGGATTATACTTATTCGTGTTAAAAAAAATATATATTGCTGAGGCGTTAAAATAGTTTTAGAAGATTGAAGTCCTTAGTAAAATTAGTCATTAATTATGCTGTGCGAGTAACTTTAACTCTACGCGCCATCCCAAACCTGATGAAGATTTAATATTCAAAACGGGGCGCTAAAGGCAGTTTAACACATTTATTTAAAAGTTCATTAAATTTTTTTTTAAACGTATATTAACTTTACTTTACTATAAGTATATTAACTATTAAGGATTCTTATGTTTTTATAATATAGGTAGCACTACGCAGAGATTATTATTTAATTTAAAAAGGATGCAGCAAATAGGGAACGTGCACGTCGTAGGCTCTGCCATCTGGTGGCGCAATCTAACTCTTTTTCAGCCCATCGATACTTGGCATTAACGTAAAATATTGATGTATTTAAAAGGATGAAAACTTTTTAACTAAAAATAAACCAACTTCAAAACCACAATAAATAATTTAAATTTAAACTTAACAATGTTTTCGTATATTTGTTGGTGTATTTCCTTAGCTTAGCTGGCAATTTAAATTAGGCATCGACTCCAAATATACGTCTTATATACTAAGCGAATAGAAATTTAAATTATTCTTTGGTTTGTAGTCTGTTAATTTTTTGTTAAAAAGTTTTTATTTATTGTCTTTTTGTTAGTTAATTATCATGGAATGGTGTAAACAATACATCATAGATATACGATTGCAGCATTCGCGAGCCATTTGCTGTTAGTTATTGAAGAGTTCTATTGTGTATATCCGAAGATCTTCATCAGATCTTCATAAATTATATACTAAAACCTTTCCTGACAAATATACATTTGAATATTGAAAACCACATCCAAATCGGATCAGTAGTTTTTGAGAAACTCGCGGCCATACAAATTTACATACATACACATCGAATACAGAACCTCCTTTTTTGAAGTCGGTTAAAAATAATATGGGATTTAATTATAATTTATTGTTGACACATAAAATTAACTATCAATAGGTAATAAGTTAATAACATGTCATCTAACTTAATCCACTACATTTGGACATACATTATAAATAGCTTTTGCTTGGGATGACAAAACCAGTACCTACTTTAATACTCATTTCGAACCGAAGAGCATAAAAAGTTGAATCTAAATGAAAAATGGTGGTACTAGCTTTTGCCCGCGGCTCCGCCCGCATTAAAAAGTTTTTCCGGGATAAAAGTCCCGGTTTATATTTTCCCGGGATAAAAAGTAGCCTATGTGTTAATCCAGGACATGATCTACCCGTGTGCCAAATTTCATCGAAATCCGTTGAGTAGTTTTTACGTGAAAGCGGAACAAACATCCACACATCCAAACATCCATACATTCTTACAAACTTTCGCCTTTATAATATTAGTAGGATGTTTGGATGTATGGATGTAAGGATGTTTGTTCCTCTTTAAAGCGGGACTTTTATCCCGGAAAAACTTTTTAAAGCGGGCGGAGCCGCGGGCAAAAGCTAGTTTATAATATTAGTAGGATTAAATGATAGCCGTAAATATTTTTCAGTCGCATTCAGCATAAAGAAGCGTCATGGCAGAATAGGCTAGCATGATGGGAACCGCGAAAAATGTTTGCCACATAAGTGAGCATTTTGGCGTAGTTCCTGGATTCATCAAATTATGTGGCCGTTGGCCGTAACGAATGACTTATTACGTTCATCTCTTCAATACGCAAGCATGTGTAGAACATTCTCGTTAAAATACATTTTACATATAGATTAATCATAAGCGCCGGCGCTCCTGCGTCCATTGTTTGCATAATGCTATTGAAAGTAATAAAAAAAGCAATTGCAATTTTGCTTTTCCGATGTTTTGTTTGGACAACATGATGATAGTTTAATCTATTCTTACATACCAATATAAATATATGAGTGAGTTTATAGTGTTATTTGAATTGGATTATGGGAAAAGTGATTCTAGTTCTTGTGACGATATTTACTCTCGTACCATATCTTTCCCATATTTTGCGACAAACCACGATACCTCACGTATGCATCTTTGAATGAATATGTTTACCATGACATTGAACCTGCGGAACTATTCGTAATCATTGCCTTTGAGTCGTGCGTATATAAGATGAATGACTTTATAACGAAGCGCTCACTTCCCGGTTCGAACGCAGGAGGGAGTCTCGATTCCCGAAGGTCTAAACTGGAACGGCGGGACGGAGGTGTCGGCACAGTCGCAGATTGCCGTCACCAGCTAATAATGATTTATTGCTTGCTGCACGTCACTGAACAGTAATAGAAAGGCATTCGCACGAGGGAAGCGCTTTGTTGCAAATTGTTTGTCGCCCTCTAATGTTTCCTTTTCAGGAAGGAAAAATGCTGACTTTCGAAATGGGCGCATTACTTAGGAAGAGATATAACGACTTCTTGGGACCGTACTACGATGCTGGTGCGTTGGCAATTCAAATTATAAATACTGTTTTTGGCGGCTCATTTAGTTGTTATTATTTTGTCAACAGAAAGTAGTGTCGTGATAGCCTCGGACACGGACTTGAGTAAGATGACGGCTTTGTTAATATCGGCCGGTTTGTGGCCACCGCCGGCGGGGCAACTATGGAACGAGACTATTATGTGGCAACCAGTGCCCTATACTTATCCACCTCGCGACGAGGACTATGTGAGTGAGTGTACGAAGGAAGCAAACAAAATAATACATTTGATTCAATGTAATCATTGACGTTTCTTTTAGCTTCTATACGAAGAGAACTGTCCTCGATACAGACAAGAAAAGGAGAGACTGTTAAAGGCATTTATAGACGAAGGACTACTGCTACCGTATCGCGACTTTTTCCACAAAATAGCACAAATGACTAACACGAATTTTAGCACGCCACAGGACGCATACGATTTGAATAATTTATTCTTAATACAGGTTTTTATTTCATTTTATCTTTGAGTGTATTATATTATTGTGGAATCGTAAGTGGAAAGAAAAACTAGTTTAGGTATAAATAAAATTGATTAGAATTGTTTTTTCGATACAGGATGACATCAAAGTGGCGAATCCAAAATGGGCCAAGCACGTGAAGAGAAAGCTGATGGATGTGGCACGGCTAGAGTACTCCATGATGTTTCATAATAATCTATTAAGAAAACTTAGTGGAGGTGAGAGTATACAGGGTGGAACTAACAAAAGAACCAATAAGAGCAGCTACCTTAATAGTTGTAACTACGAGCAAGGAGACTGTCTATTGAGACGACAAATAATTTGCATTCATTTTTTTTTTAAATAAAAAAAGTCACGTCAGCCAGAAAATGGGCAATTTTAGCAAAACCTTTTTTGATGCTAATCGATCTTATTGCTTGTAAGACCTGATTAATACAATGGGACCACTAAAGGTTTAAAAGTAGCCAAACTTCACACGGACAGTCTCCTAAGAAAGTTTTCCTGTAGCTACAGCGGTTAAGGGAGCTGCTCTTAATGCTCCGTCTCATAAATACGCACCGTATACTACTTTATTAAAAATTTAAAATAGTGCCATTTGATTTTGAATTACTTTTTATAAATTGGATTATGTTATTTCCTGGTGGGGTGTATAAACTACGTCAGTGACTGCCTCGTTGGCGTAGTATTACAGTACGACTGCAAAGCTGAGGTCACGGGTTCGATCCGCGGGTCGGGAAAAGTGATATTGAGTTTTTGTATTCAGTATCAGCACGGAGTCTGGAATGTATGCCCGATATGGCGATAGGCTCGCCCCCTATCACATCATGGGACGGAATAACGGCGAAAAGTGGGTGCATTAGTTGCGCCTCTGCCTACCCTTCGGGGATAACAGGCGTGAGTGTGTGTGTGTGTGTGTGTGTGTGTGTATAAACTTTTTAGTAGGTGTCTGGTATATTACCGCCTAGGACTGCCTCGGTGGCGTAGTTGTATTGCGTACGCGTTACGAGTATGCTTTGCGCGCCGAGGTCCTGGGTTCGAATCCCGGGTCGAGCAAAAAACATTGTGACTGGGTTTTTCCATTTAAAAAAATACTCAGTCGCAGCTCGGAGTCAGGAATTTGGCGGTGTGATACCCCCGTGCCTCGGAAAGCATGTAAAGCCGTTGGTTCTGCGCCTGACCTCTCTCCGGTCATGTCGGATTGCCGTCTCACCGGACTATGAGAGTGAAGGAATAGCGAGTGCACCTGTGTATTGCGCACACACTTGTGCACTATAATATCTCCTGCGTACCTGGCTGATCTCCGTTGAGATTGGCCGCCGTGGCCGAAACTGGCTAGGGAGTGATATATTACTACAGAAACCAAATTTAGATATTTGTAAAGGTACTACTTTCTACTGGATGGATTTCTGTTTATATAGAAGAACCGCCACTGATTATATTAGCAATCATATTATAGGAGTAGCTCTACTAGTTTTTGCGATGGAAGTCTTATATTATTATTAAACAAGGATTCTAATCAAAATGATTAATTTATTACCACCAGATTTATATTGCGCATTGAATTTGAATGTCAAGGTCAGAGATTATTAACCTTTCTATAGAATTATGCAAAAAGTATAGGAGTCACGTTATTGGATAACACGTGAAATTTAAAGCAATATTTTAGTCACTTTATATACGAGTTGTAATTATTAAATGTGTTTTTTTTATGGTATAAGTCGGTATAAAATATTGCAGCATAATATTTCATTTTTGTTATTTGCTCTTTGCAAAGTAACTACTGAACCTGCACCTATTTCATAAGAATGTACACATACATATACACTCACGCCTTTTATCCCCGAAGGGGTAGTACACCCACTTCTCGCCATTATTTCGTCCCATGATGTGATAGGGGGCGAGCTTATCGTCATATCGGGTGCAAATTCCAGACTCCGGGCTGATACTGAATGGAAAAACTCAATATCACTTTGCCCGACCCGGGGATCGAACCCGAGACCTCAGCTTTGCAGTCGTACTGTAATACAACTACGCCACTTAGGCAGTCTTTCATAAGAATAATTTGATAATAATTATCAGTATCTCTAAAAACACATTCAGTAAAAAGCTATACTATTATTACTACACTAATAACCCTAAATGTGCATACGTAACAGGCGCCCTCCTCCATCAAATAATAAAAGAGGCTGTGACAAACACTAAGGAGGGCGGCGCGAGCGTGTTGGTGCGCACGGGCACGCCCGTGTCGGTGGCGGCGCTGCTGAGCGCGTGTGTGGCGCCGCCGCCGCGCCTGCCCGACCCCGGCGCCGCGCTGCTGTTCGAACTGCACGAGAAACTACCCAGCGGCAACGGCGAACACAAAACGATGGCTGACGGACAGCGGTTTGGATTTAAGGTCAGCGTTTTTATTGAGTCGCATATTAGCATTGACAAGTTTTATATTTGTAGACTGCCTCGGTGGCGTAGTTGTATTACAGTACGACTGCAAAGCTGAGGTGTCGGGTTCGATCCCCGGGTCGGGCAAAGTGATATTGAGTTTTTCTATTCAGTATCAGTCCGGGGTCTGGAATTTGTGCCCGATATGGCGAAAGGCTCGCCCCCTATCACATCATGGGACGGAATGTCGGCGAAAAGTGGGTGCACTAGTTGCGCCTCTGCCTACCCCTTCGGGGATAACAGGCGTGAGTGT
Source organism: Lapara coniferarum (assembly GCA_949316025.1). Taxonomy (NCBI): domain Eukaryota; kingdom Metazoa; phylum Arthropoda; class Insecta; order Lepidoptera; family Sphingidae; genus Lapara; species Lapara coniferarum. The sequence continues at coordinate 15,221,421 of OX438926.1, read as the reverse complement.
ATATGTATATGTAAGTTTTATATTTTTATGGAAACATTCAAAAGGAAATAGTCGAAAGCAGGATTTGAACCCGTGACCTCCAGCATACCGTGCCGGTGCTCTGCCAACTGAGCTATTTCGTCTGTCCAATTTCAATTTCTTTATTTTATCTCTTAAAGGAGATGCCCAGCGACATCTGTTAGCAATTATTACAACATACTACATGGCCATTAACATGTATAAAAAACATAATATAGGATTAGCATTCACAAGGTTATTTTATATAAAACCACGGACGTGATATAACAGCTTTACTACAGCGTTAAATTCGGTCAAAGCTATAAATACTAATTTAATAACTGAAATAAAAAACCTTGTCTTTGGAAACCAAGAAATATAACCCTACTGATCTGTCCATATATATTTAGAAAAATAACAATTATAAAGTTACCTAGTACATCAAAAATTAAGCTACAAAATAACAATATATAGCTAAGTACTAAGCTTATTTATATTAATAGAACAATTTATACTTGGTAGTTAGTGTAGAAGAATACAAACAATTTTCAGATATACTACTGGGACGACGATTCAGCTGAGCCGCGGCTGATGGAGGTGCCGGGTTGTAACGCGTTCTGCCCTTTGGACACGTTCAAGGAACTAACAAAATACATCGTGTCGCATGATTATAAAGAAGACTGTAAACTGATAGATGCGTAGAATAGACCAAAGAGCGCCGAAAATAAAGTCGAAATTACTTTAAGAGAACGAATTGAGATGAAACCTCGATAAGCAGAAAAACAGAAGCTGAGTGGCGTTAGGAAATATTAATAGTTTTGCACAAAATACATGTTATATATTATGTTTAATTTGCTTGTTCAAAGATAGGCACCATCCTAATAGGGTAGTTTCCTTGTTTTATTACGTACATTATACAATACGTCACAGAACATATTGAAAAGAAATACTTCTATGAAATCAGCATCAAAATTGGTTGAAAAAATTCCTATCTAAAAATAGTTGTGAGCAACAGTGGGAACGTGATGGGGTTATCGCCCTATCTCTTATTCACGCACGATACGTAATGGCCGGTGACACTCAGTGACGTCACAATCTGCTGCTTCCGTTATTTGACAGATGCCCCTTCCACCAAATTTTGGAGCTTTATAAATCATTTATTGTTACTTGGATTTTGAAAATTCTTTTTCCGCTTCTTTTTGAATGACATACATTTTTGATAGATGAATTTAAAAATGTTATCAATTACCCTATTATGGTGTAAGTAAGTACCAATAACGGCGTTTAAAGTATTTATTCATGTTGTAATTAAACCATTGTGTAATTCTCTACCTTATATCAAATATTTTAAAGTTGAATGACAGAAAACTCTGGTTGGTTAGATAATAAATCTGTTTATAAATAAAGAAATTAACGCAACGTCTCTTGCCATTAAGGGGCCGTTTTCGTGGCCGTGTTTCAACCATGATGAAGCAAAGTTCCCTTAACTTTGCTCATCACGATGGCGATTTGCCAGCGAATTCACGGTGATGCGAAGGAGCTGCGGGCTCGTCCAGTGTAATAAGACTGTTGATCTGACCACGATTGAAATAATGGCCCGTAAATGGTATAGGATGGGTGAAATAAATCTATTAAAAGCTAAGGCGCTGCTACCTATCGCAGTACCATATGGCGATTGACTATTATAAGGATATCTTACAAGGGTTTTGTGTACCATTGTTTTTATGCTTAACGCATTTTTAAACATCACAATATTAGATAAAGATTATTAATTCTTCCATTTCGTTTTATTACTGAATGATTCCAATTGAATGAAATGTTGTTATATTTTGTTAATAGTATGGAAATTTTATCACCTCGTGATGTCCTATTTGAAGAAACCATTTAGCCTATCCTATAGGTTTTTAGTTCTGCCTGATGACGTCATGATCTATGGAGGAATTAAATTCCGAGCGAATTATTTTAATTAAGTACATACAAGTACAAATGCCCAACATGGATCAATAAGAAAGCCTGTCGACCCAGATAGATGCCATTAAGAAAATGAATTATAATTTGCGATATTAAAAAAGTCTTACCTTCATCGATTTTCAGACCAGTTTCGTCTTTGGGAATGTTCATGGATATCTCGGCGAAGGCGTCCGCGCCCCATGACTGCGTGCCGCGTATTTTCAGGTACTCCGCTATCAGCGCCGCTATGTGCAGCTGACAGCACATTGCCTGGAAATATATGCAGTTCAGTTTCATAGACCTTTGCTATCAGTACTAGCCACTTGTAACATTTAAGCCATGGCAATATGACGCGTCTTTTATAATACAAGTTATATGAAAAAAATAATACTTGCAATTGATTTTTACGATAAGGAGACCACTTCTAATAGTAAACTTTTCGTTATTTATAAACAAAATGCTCAGATACTACATACAAGTATAGTTAATTATAGTCCGTCCAACCATTTATTTAACTCTTGACACATGCACGCCTATGAAATTTTATAATTATTGACAAGGACTCGAAAACAAAATAATTGACTACTTTGTGGATGCCATTTTTTCTTTTCCATGGTGAAGCGACTTGCTCTTCAACTCCGATATTAATTATCGATCGATATTCGTTAAGCCCACAGATTGTGTAATAAAGATAATTCAAAACTTTTTCATTGAAAATTAAAACGTGGCAGTGTAAATTAAATATTTTGTATTTATATATGCGTATGTATATGATGACCAATAAAATAAACTATTACAGTTATATTGGATGTAGAATACCTACAGAATAAATTCAGAAAATATACACATTCAAACTTTTAGGCATGTCTATAAAACAATACAAAATGTTGAGCAAAAATAAGATTTCGATGTGTTTAATCGATCAAAACTTCTTCATAAATTAAATCGATTATTACAAGAATTCGAATCTGTAACGAATGAGTACATCCCTAATTGATTAGAACCCGAACTATCAAAAGTTAAATAAATGGTTGGACGGACTATAGCGTAAGTAGCAAGTGAGTGTGTAGTGCACCTCGTCGTGGTCGGCCTGTCGCGCGTGGTGGTCGGCGAGGGTGGCGAGCCAGGCGTGTCGCAGGCGCGGCGTGGCGCGGCACGAGGCCGCCAGCGCGTGCTGCAGCTCCGCCAGCTGCACGCTGCCCGCTCCTGCACCACACACATCGATTAACTGGTGGTAGGACTCTCATATGTAAGAGTCCGTCTGGGTGGCTTTCTACCGCCAAGCAGCAGTGTACAGTCAGCAACATAAGTATCTGAACAAATCGCCTATATACGCGTTAAGTTAAACTGACACATTTTTCTTCGTTTGAAGTAAAGAAACCACTTTTATTTTATTTTTGTGAAGAGAAAAAAAAGATCAGTAAGAACACAAAAGTATGTAGGCAATTTGAAAATTTTAATTTGTTTATTTATTTATTTATTTATAATAATGGGAGAACAAACAGTTACACAATATGCGTTAAATCTTATAAAATACATGTTAATGCCACAAATAATAAATGTGTAACCCACGACGTTATCTTCAAATTCATTTTAAGACAAATAGTCGATTGATAACTTTTAAAAACGATTGCGAATGGTACTTACTATAATATATAACTAATATGATATATCGGTAGTAGAATTAAATTACATTGTGTTGACTATTTCAGTCTAAAGTGGTGAGTTTTTCAGTATTCTCTTAATTGAGCTTTTAAAATGGTACACATTGTCAAGAAAAATTTCAACATCTAAAAAATTATTGTTATAAATGTTGTTCATCTACTTATGCTGCTGACTATACATGCACTGTTGTGTTCGGTTTGAAGGACATTGTAGCCAGTGTAACTACTGGACATAATGAGACTTAACATCTTATGTCTCGATAACGAGCGCAGTGGAATGCCACACAGTACTTTGTAACTCAAGGTCCTGGATGGTCTTTCTACTGTTTATGGGTGGTCGTATATCTTACCATCAGGCGAACGGCATGCTCGTTTCGTCATTCGATGCCATAAAAAAAAGATTATAATTTCATTTGTATAGTTGCAGACATAGTTTTTCAGCGCCATGAAAGCACCAACAGATAAACAATAAAATGTCGAATTATCTCATTTAAGACTAAGTAAATTTTAATTCTGTTAACACAGACCGTTACGATTTAGGGGTCTTTAAGAAAGAACTCTTCGATGATTCCTCTGGTATTGTAAATATATTTGAGTGGCGGTATCGACCATCAGGTGATTTATTTGCCTCCTGTTCTAAAAAACAACCATAAGTACTAACCTGATACTCCTGTTCCTCCTACGCCTGCCAGTCTTGCTCGAGCTCCAACTACAGTACGAACACGACGCATCAATTCTGCCACCTCGCTTGATAAACCTGTAAATAGATTATAATTAAATTTGGTAGCTAACACATAAGTCAGGTAATTACTCATATTCCTTTTCACCTTTACAAATATTATAAAGAGGAAAGGTTGGTGAGTTTGTAAATTTGTAGGGGCTATTCCCTAGACCTATTAACTGATTCACTAATAAGAAGCTATTTATGCCGGAAAAACTATTCCATGCAGGCGGAGCTGCGGCCGAAAGCTAATTTTATTATAAGCTAGCGGCCCCGACAGACGTTGTCCTGCCCTAAAAAGGAAATAAAATCCTAGAACCCGAGTCTAAATCATTTTAGAATCCACCTTTTTTCCAAGACCAGCCGTTTTTCCGCGCAATTTTCTTAATTTTTTCTTTCATAAGAACCTTCTCCTGACAATAATAAACACATCAAAAAAAAAAATAACGAAATCAGTCCAGCCGTTCACGCGTGATGCCGTGACCAAGAAAATAGGGATTCATTTATATATAATAGATAGATATAGATTTACGACCTGATTCATAAACCTATTTTTGTTATAGAACGTTTTGTCTTCTTCCTTGAAACTAAATTCTAAATTCGAGCGAAAAAACAAAACATTTGATAACTAAAACCATAATTGTTTATGAATACGGCCGTAAGTAAATAAATATTTAAATTCAATTTTAAAATAGATCTATTACGTACCAGTGCCTTTCATAGCCTTGTCACTTGTTGCAAAACAATTGATGACTGAGAGAGATTCTTGAAAACGTTTGCAGTTAAGTGCTGTAGAGTTGTCGAGTAATTTCGATACAGCCATGATGACCTGAACGATACATAGTTCGAGTGATAATACTTGCTAATTCTAAGTGAGAATAATAAAAATTGTTTTAAGTTATATTATATCGAAACCACGTCCTATTTATTGAAACTCAAAGTGTATTTCCTTTCCATATAGAGTAGAATTTAACCGTAAGCAAAGCATTTGTTTGCCGACATGATTACATGATATGTGATTAATGTCTAGCATTTGTTCGTAAACTCGTTACCGAAGGAAGCAACGAAACACAAGTACCAGTGAAGGTTAAAAGCTGGTATGTATGGCAGAGGGTCAATTTGAGTTGGGGGTCGAGGTGGGTCAATATGTGTTTAGGGGGTTAAGGGGGATCAAATTGGGTTGGAGGGACAAGGTGGGTCAAAATGTGTTTGGGGTCAAGGGAGTCAAAATGTGTTTTAGGGTCATGGGGGTTAGATTGAGTTGGGGGTCAAAATGAGTTTGGGGGTGAACGGAGGTAATATTGGGTTGGGGGGTCAGGGGTTTCAAGGGGTGTGGGGGTGTGACACCGGTCTTTACTATTAACCGAACTCCTTTATTGAAGTCAGTTAATAGTATTGAAAGTAAATTACAGTGAAACGCGCGTATAACTTGTGACGTTTGTGTTACAGTATACGCGCGCATCTTTAAATTTCATTCTTATTATTTTTTCATAACGCGCCTAAATAAGCATAAGTTGAAAAAAGCTTGGGTACAGTGTGTTATACCTGGAGATGCACCCTGGTGAGGTCTGCGCGCGTGGCGTGCTGGAAGTTGGCGCGCATGAGCAGGTAGAGCGCCGCGGCCGCCTCGCGCCGCAGCCACGCCGCGCGCGCCGCACACTGGCGCACCACCGCGCGCACCACGCCCGCGCACAGCGCGCTGCCGCCTACACACACCCACACATCGCGATATGGCTCACACACCACAATGGACTTAGCGACGAGCGGCGGGCAACGCGGCTATACGGACCGCTCTGTCTCAGTATTCCCCCGTATATCTGTCTCGCTCGCTCGTCCAAGATGCGACTCATGGCGTGCTTTATACGTCCCCATACATTTGTTGGTGCCGCTCAACACGCAGCACTAAGTCACCCCTTATACTATCTCTTACTTATTATTTATCATCAATATTCTACCTTATTCATATACTAATAAACTCTTTTTAATATTTTCAATAACAAATAGTAAGAAGCCTTCAAATCTAGTAGTCGGCAAATAACAAATGCGTACTTTAGGTGTGACGTAACCACAATTCAGGTGTGGAAGTTCGAGGAAGATGGCTAGTTGAAAGCCTTTATTACTATTTCATTTTACCTCTATGATAAACTTTAGAAAATTACCTTCAAATAATGTTTCAGAAAATTGGTTTATGTACGCTCTCAACGCTGCGAAGAGGTGTTTGTACAATGTCTCGCTTTGTGGATACTGCAGCAACTTCAGATATGGTTTTGCAGCAATACCATCAGCCGCACCAAAGTTCTTCATGAACAAACACGCCCGATCTATGATGATCAGTCCAACTTCTGTTGCTAGGCAACCAGCAGAAAGCACTGTGTGTTCTGCCATTGCTTCAATTTCTGGAAATGAAAGTATAAAATTAATAATCTTTAATCGATACTTAATATTATAAAACTGAAGAGTTTGTTGGTTGAACGCGCTAATATCAGGAACTTCTGAACCGATTGGAATCAGTTAGAGCGCCACGCACCTCGGTACGTAGGGTAGGCTACTCGTAGCCTTGTAGCATAGGTGAGGAGTTCAGGAGCTTACATTATAGTAAAGTGTCTACTTTGTTTACCCTTACCTGAAGTAACGGTAGTATTAACTAGATTTTCTCTGTTGACCGTGTTATTTTTCTCCACAACTATCGGTGGCTCTTTGGAAAAATCTGGTGGACTCATACGCGCAGGTAAAGTTCTTGCTTTTACCGGCTTCGGCTTACCATTGCAGTCCGGTGTCGTGGCTTTTAGCTCTGACAGAATTTTTTTTCTACCAACGTACTGAAATTGTTCTGCACATATTCTGAAACAAATTTTCTTTATAATTTAAGTGAACTATATTTTCTTAAGAAGACTTGTTACATTCTTTTTTTTTTATGAAATTGAACTAATAAAGTAATAAATTTTATAGAACAATACAACAATCAACCGAGTCAAGAAAACAAACAGAAGTGAACAAGAATAATAGAAATTCAAACATACAAACGTGAACTTACTCCAAAACATTGAAAAACGATTGTTGTTGCGCCTGCGACTGAGTTCGCCACCAATCCACTAATCTCTCTTCATCTAAATATTTCAACACAAACAGGAAACATAAAAGCACATCCCGCACCTCCTCCGCGGACATCACACCGAATCTAGACGTCACAAACAAAAGTTAGTTAGCTATATTTCTAAATTAATTTAATTGTACTTCCAACATTACTAACTCAACACACATGAAATACTGATTTATTACAGGTCTAATATGACAGTGAAGTTTTGATTCTAGTGCGAATTACGCCACGTTGTTCACGTGGTCGCTGCGCGTGCGCAACGCGGTGGTTGCTTCGATGAAACATATATTTAAAATTAAACGCCACTTTGATAAGGCATGGAAACATTTATGGTAGTCATCACACTGCGATCGCATTAATATTATAAGCGACACTCGCTAGACAAAGTCGTAAGGAATAAAGACTTTTTTAGAGCCAACAATAGCATACATTTTATTTCTTTTTTAATATCATGTTATATTTTTAAGACACCATACCCAAACGATTTAAATAAAATAAAGAAAACGTTTTCACCTGTTAACTTGGTCTCCGATTTCGCTTAAATCTAAGCGTCCCGTATTCCTTGGAAGGGAATCTCCTCCTGACATAGTAGACACTGATTCTAGAGAGCTCTGTGACATATTGTTTGCCTGATCTAAAATACAAAACGGTATCAAATTTTAATGAAAGAGAGCAGACTCGTTGAAAAAACTTTTTAGTCGTGGAAGCGAGGAATTATAGCTGGTTAAATTTAAATAACTTAAAAATTGGGGCTCTTTTTGCCTTTCTATAATTTTTTGCATTAAAAAAATATTTTGCTTCTATGAGCCCATTGGGGTAGGCATTTTAGGCACAGTGTGAAGATGATAAACATACATACAACGATACACTTACCTTTTCCATACATACCGCTGTTTTGTAAATTCGGTGGTTCCTTAAAATGCGTAGAGTTTCTGACTGGCGTATGATCGAAATGTAAAGTTAGCCGATTCCTCCGTGGCGTGCTGTTTGCTGACGCCGCCTCTTTTTGCGTGCTGTTCAGAACTGTGTTGGTGGTTGCGTCACCGTCCACTTTATCATGGCCGTTCTCTATGACCGGACTGGCGAGATCTTTCGTCACCAATCGGTGAGCATTGTCTGTTGAAAATAGTGTTTCAAATAAGTAAAACATAGGGAATAGTTGACTTAAGCCGATGTTACACAGGGAGAGTTTTTCGCTTACGAGCAGCGGTTTCTTGCCATTGCAATAATCTATCGCCTAGTGTATACAAACGGTGCGACTGTCGCCCCTCGAAAGCAATTATCGCCCCATAAACTCTTCTTGGTCATAAGGTGTGTAAACAAATCGTACGAATTTCGTTATAGGAAAGTCGAATGGCGAATCTCGCATCAACACATGCGAATCTCACCTAAGTAGTGTTCAAATTAGGCGAGACACGTGTGCAAATACTACCCTACTAACATTTGCCTTTAGTGTAAACAATTTAAGAGTAAGAAGTAAGAGTCTCGCCTTTGGCAGTCGAATCTTTGTATCGGTTTATTGCTACGATTTTTTATCCTAATGTAAACATTTATCTCTTCATTCGACCGCGCCAAATGGAGACGGTCGCGTTCAGTTCTAACCGATCCAGAGGACGATATGACTCTGGCCATCCGCCGTAAGAACGAGTTCTTGAAACTCATACACTACAAAAGACCGTATTTCCGTCCTCGCCGCGTCACCCCCCCCCCCCCCCCCCGACCCCCTAACAGATCCGGCCCGCGTGCCGGTGACGAAACAAACTGATAGGATTAGGCCTAAAAACCAATCTTTCCCTAATCGCTGATGTCTCATCCTCTCTCAGTGACCGTCCTGAGCCGAGGTTCGTAACCCGATAGTGGGTTGCCCTCAGCATGGTCACTTAACTTAAAAAGGGTTGCGAGCGCCTAAAGCGTTCACCCGAAATTCCGGTGTGACCAGAAAAGCCGACTCTCGTCAGGCTACTGGCCGTTAGGTCCACGTTACAAAAAAAACTTGAGAGGTGTCAAGGGACACCCAGATGGAACGAAGTTCTTTTCGATTAATTAGTGAAGATATTGCAATATTATTTCTTTTAAGTTATAATAATAATTGTATGTTTCATTAAAACGTTACCACATCAATGAAAGCATTTACTTCTACCTACACAATAGATACCTATGTCATCGAATCACGATCATCACCTAAGCAAGCGTTGACATTAAAATTAACATACAACCTACGAAAAAAAAACTACTCTAAAAAGCATCTAAATTGTCTTTTTTTATTTAAATTTCATACACATTTTATTCGTTCCAAAACTACTCTAAAAAGCATTTGTCTTTTTTTATTTAAATTTCGAATGTCACTTTTACGGCCAGTTCTCTATTGTTACCGGCTGGTTTCACAGGGCAAGTATAAAAGTGTCGTTCAACTTTTCGTGAGAATTTTTTCCGTCTAGCTCCCTTTCACAACGCGCGAAATGTAAACATCCACAGGAGAGAATCGCATGGAGTTCTCGGATACGATAATCGCTGACAATTTTTTGCCGCTCGCATTCGAGAAACTCTTCTTGTGTAAATGACACTTTAGAAGCAATTTTTTTGACGGTAAAATAAATTTGATCGTGATCAGGGCGTATGAAATACTCTTATAACCATATTTCCTACTCCATATTTATAGTATCGATTATTCTCATTTAGTAATTTAATTTCGATTTTATTATTATAGACAAGTTTGTTCTTCACATTTTTTGGTGTTATTTAGATAAAGTAATGCGATTTGTAGCATAGAAACGTACGCGACGCGCATGCGGCAAGCAAACGCTTGTTGTGTTGAAAAAAAGTAGTAGTAGTAGTGACACGTAACAGAGCACGATGTTGAGCCAGGGCGCGTAGAGGTGCGCGAGGCGAGCGCGGCACTGGCGCGCGCGGTAGCGGTCGTCGTGCTCGTGCTTGTAGTAGTAGTAGTAGTAGTGGCACGTTACCGAGCACGATGTTGAGCCAGGGCGCGTAGAGGTGCGCGAGGCGAGCGCGGCACTGGCGCGCGCGGTAGCGGTCGTCGTGCTCGTGCTTGTAGTAGTAGTAGTAGTAGTGGCACGTTACCGAGCACGATGTTGAGCCAGGGCGCGTAGAGGTGCGCGAGGCGAGCGCGGCACTGGCGCGCGCGGTAGCGGTCGTCGTGCTCGTGCTTGTAGTAGTAGTAGTAGTAGTAGTGGCACGTTACCGAGCACGATGTTGAGCCAGGGCGCGTAGAGGTGCGCGAGGCGAGCGCGGCACTGGCGCGCGCGGTAGCGGTCGTCGTGCTCGTGCTTGTAGTAGTAGTAGTAGTAGTGGCACGTTACCGAGCACGATGTTGAGCCAGGGCGCGTAGAGGTGCGCGAGGCGAGCGCGGCACTGGCGCGCGCGGTAGCGGTCGTCGTGCTCGTGCTTGTAGTAGTAGTAGTAGTAGTGGCACGTTACCGAGCACGATGTTGAGCCAGGGCGCGTAGAGGTGCGCAAGGCGAGCGCGGCACTGGCGCGCGCGGTAGCGGTCGTCGTGCTCGTGCTTGTAGTAGTAGTAGTAGTAGTGGCACGTTACCGAGCACGATGTTGAGCCAGGGCGCGTAGTGGTGCGCGAGGCGAGCGCGGCACTGGCGCGCGCGGTAGCGGTCGTCGTGCTCGTGCTTGTAGTAGTAGTAGTGGCACGTTACCGAGCACGATGTTGAGCCAGGGCGCGTAGAGGTGCGCGAGGCGAGCGCGGCACTGGCGCGCGCGGTAGCGGTCGTCGTGCTCGTGCTTGTAGTAGTAGTAGTAGTAGTGGCACGTTACCGAGCACGATGTTGAGCCAGGGCGCGTAGAGGTGCGCGAGGCGAGCGCGGCACTGGCGCGCGCGGTAGCGGTCGTCGTGCTCGTGCTTGTAGTAGTAGTAGTAGTAGTGGCACGTTACCGAGCACGATGTTGAGCCAGGGCGCGAAGAGGTGCGCGAGGCGAGCGCGGCACTGGCGCGCGCGGTAGCGGTCGTCGTGCTCGTGCTTGTAGTAGTAGTAGTAGTAGTGGCACGTTACCGAGCACGATGTTGAGCCAGGGCGCGTAGAGGTGCGCGAGGCGAGCGCGGCACTGGCGCGCGCGGTAGCGGTCGTCGTGCTCGTGCTTGTAGTAGTAGTAGTAGTAGTGGCACGTTACCGAGCACGATGTTGAGCCAGGGCGCGTAGAGGTGCGCGAGGCGAGCGCGGCACTGGCGCGCGCGGTAGCGGTCGTCGTGCTCGTGCTTGTAGTAGTAGTAGTAGTAGTGGCACGTTACCGAGCACGATGTTGAGCCAGGGCGCGTAGAGGTGCGCGAGGCGAGCGCGGCACTGGCGCGCGCGGTAGCGGTCGTCGTGCTCGTGCTTGTAGTAGTAGTAGTAGTAGTGGCACGTTACCGAGCACGATGTTGAGCCAGGGCGCGTAGAGGTGCGCGAGGCGAGCGCGGCACTGGCGCGCACGGTAGCGGTCGTCGTGCTCGTGCTTGCACACCAGCGAGCGCACCGCCGCCAGCGACACGCGACGCTTCTGTGGCGCCTCGCGTAGGGACTGCTCCACCTGGCAACATGCAGCCACAACACAACCATAACCAAAAAAAAATCTGTTAAAAAAAAAGATGTGTGGCACTCGGAGACTGCCGCGGTAAAGCTATTGCATAGCATTTTTTATCATGTTATGTAATTATAATTATTTATTTATTTCTATTTTTTTCTATTGTCCAAATTTCACTCGTGCCCTAACGCCGAAACTCTATGCAGGCAATTCTAATATTTATAACCTCATTTAACAGATATAAAATAAAAACGTTTGACATTTCGATATGTTTCACTGACTGGAATTTTTTTTAAATACACGGTAATTTCGACCTTTTATCGTTTAACATTCAGCTCATATCCTCTTACATATTGTATTCTTACAAGACTGCGATATTAAATTTACTTATGGAATTTTACACTCTACATGGTTGTGATAGAGTTGAAAAAAGGTGGGGGGTGGCAGGTTATTTTGGTTACGGAATTTCTGGATTCGGTCTCCACGATCAAGGCCCGCGACAGAAGCTATGCAATAGCTTAAAAAGGTTTTCAGGGATGAGTCCTGAAAATGACGATGATTACTTTGCATTTTGGTATCAATTTCAATTTAGCTTTTGTCGTCACATATCGACGCGCCATTGCACTATCGTTTACGAAATGTCCAAAAAACCTAAATCAACGAATTATAAGGATGGGCGTCAAAAGTTTCAAACTTAGTACACATTCCAAATCCGAACTGATTTGTTGTAACCAATATCAAATTATACCTGACATCAAAATATATATAACATCATATTTTATAACGCTTACATATTTCCGTCAGGAATATATTACATGTGTACTATGCGGTAAACATAAACTATTCTATATCTATGATTCCATAAACATGCGCTTACATGTTTCAAGAGAATGCCAGCAAGGAAGTGCCTCATGAGAAATTCGTCAGTCAATTTCAATTTTGCGGGATCTGTAAGCCAAATATATTTTAAAATATCATTACCTTAAGCATAAAAAAATTACAACAAACGTGACATTATTTACCTTCATCGCAATCTTTGGCAAGTTTGTTTGCTTGTAACGGCAAGTTAAAAGGAACGAAATGTTCATGATTACAAATAATTTGTAGGAATGTAAATTTAAAGTCAAACAGCGCTTTGGGATCACACGGCTTGAATTTGTCCAGATATTTTTTAATTTGTCTAAATATGAAACCTCGGTCCATAAATGAAAGGCAAGACTGAAAGGAAAAATAATTCAATAGTGAAGGAGAACAGTATGAAAACTATTTAAATAAATAAAAGCATGTAACAAACAGCTAATTGTAAAAATAAATAAAAACATGTAATTTTAACAACACATAAGTTTTATGTGTTAATATTAAATATCTTACCTTGAGGAATAGGGCGAGATTTTTATTGAAAACGTGGGTCTGTATGGGCTGTTGCAGAATATACGATGGTTCTACGACTGATACTAATTTGTCAATATTTTCTAAGAGATCAGAATGGAATCTTTCGTTCCTCGACATCTGTAATTTGAAAAATAATTTATAATATGAATAAAAAGAAATGAATAACATACAAAAAAACATTCTGAAGTTAGTAACTTGTAAACTGTACAAGGGAGTTTACCTTTATCCTTCCTGTGTTAATTAAATACTGAGCCATACTTTTGATAATGATGTCGAAGAAGAAATTGGAATACTGCATGAACTTATGGCCTAACAAAAAGTCCTGTTGATTTGGATCGACGAAAATATGAAGAGGCGCTGTCAACACTGTGTGTAGTTTGTATTCCACGCAGTTGAAAACGTACTGAAAAAAGGAAATAAAATAAATTAGCTAGTGGCTTCATCGCTTTTGATTAATTTTTTTTATTTTATTTTAATTATTATTGGGAAACTTACAGCTAGTACAATTCATAATAAAGGATACACTCAAGAGGGGCCAATTACAAGTTTCCACTGCTAAATTATACAATGCGAAATAAAAAATATTGCGGTCGACAAGCAACTAAACAAAAGATTAATAATTCTCGAAAAAATATTTTTTTTACCTAATACGCTCCCATTGCACCACAGGTTAACTGCAGACAAGACTTACAATGGGGAGAGCTACAATGCAAAAAGAACTTTAAATATGTAAAAAATAAAATTACCTTCACATAACTGTCCAACAAATCTTTTCTCCCGTAATCATGGATCATGTGAACAAAATGTACTATTAATTTGACTATTTGATAGCCCATGTCTGACGTGTAGCTTTTTTCAACAGTCTGAAAACCAACCAAATAAAATAATACACATACACTCACGCCTTTTATCCCCGAAGAGGTAGGCAGAGGCGCAACTAGTGCACCCCTTTTTCACCGTGCGTATTCCATCCCATGATGTGATGGGGGCGAGCCTATCGCCACATCGGGCACAAATTCCAGACTCCGGGCTGACACTGATTTCCAATGACTGCCCGACCTGGGAATCGAACCCAAGAGCTCAGCATTGCAGTCATACCGTAATACAACTACGCCACCGAGGCAGATATCAACAATTATTACCAACAATAATATTTTTCCAAAAACCTTAATTACTACTTCAACTATTTTTTTACTAATGTAAAAATCTAAAACAATTGAAAACCTAAGAAGAACCTGAACAGTATCTGCCACTGTTGGACGCGTCAATTTTCCTAGACGCTATCTAACAGGTCCTCAGATATTTCTAAAAGACACATCATAACATCTTACCATTAACTCAAACAGTTGGTTCAGTATAGTAGGCAAGAAACCGACTAGCGAACTCAATTTGATCGCGTGCGCAGCTTTCAACGCGTTACACACGTCATTCCAAGGCGGCGGCGACGGCGACGTGGGCGGGGAGCTCGACCTTATCAACTTCTCCGCCTGACTGAACAGATTGTGCAGATGGAAATCCCTTGTAGCGACGGTGGAATCCAGCACTAAATGGCATCTGAAGAGTTGCTTCTCTCCTTCTACCCACACCACATCTGGCCCAGTGTTCCCCTTCCCAAGTCCTAGTGGTTGAATGGATAAATAGCCTGAAGGCAAGTGCGTTGCTATTGGCAAGTTTACTATTTCTTCAACAAATTTATCGTTTTTCATCAGCGGGACCCAGGCATAACTAAAAATAAATAAATCAATTTATTAACCGAAAAATACTAACAAAATATTGAAAGTATGAAAATACTGCGAAATGCTTACCCAATACATGTTTCAACATTAGCATCGTTTTTCTTTGCCAAGTCGCACGATATGTGATGGAATGTGAACAGGAGATGATGTTGTGGTGTGATTGTAGCCGGCAGCCTGAGTTTAGCTTCATCACTCCACGTCGGGTTGGCATTATGATGTAGAACCGAGCAGCGATATTGAGTTGTCATACCACTGCGGCCGTACACAACCTTGAGCGAAAAACAAAATACATAAATCCTACTAATATTATAAACGTGAAAGTTTGTAAGTAGGTATGGATGTATGGATATCTGGATGTTTGTTACTCTTTCACGCAAAAACTACTGAACGGATTTCGATGAAATTTGGCACACGGGTAGATCATGTCCTGGTTTAACACATAGGTTATTTTATCACGGGAAAATAAAAAGGGGGATTTTTATCCCGGAAAAACTTTTTACCAAAATCAAAATCTAGTCCATCATATTGATTTGAATCATCATACTACGAAGTGTAAACGAAAAAATCATGATAACAATCGTTATAATAATATTTAAACACATTAATAAATAAAACAAAACACAGTAATAAAAACACTTACTTCTAAAGGTTTATTATCTCCAGTATCGCTATCCCTCAGTTCTATAGAGCACGCAATATTTCTCGCTCTGGCAAATACTTTTTGAGATTCAAAGTTTAGTACGAGTGGTCGTACGTATAAATGATGGATATAGGCGGCATACGGCTGCTCAGGATCCAAGTTCAGTGTAGCCAGTTCCAAAGTGAGCGGTGATGTTGGAGGCAGTGGGAAGGGTTTTAAAGCGGCGTAGGCACTTGTCATACAATCTGAAATTAAATGTATAGTTTTCAACAGAACTTTAATCTAATATATAAAATTCTCGTGTCGCGGTGTTTGTTATCAAACTCCTCCGAAACGGCTGAACTGATTTTGATGAAATTTTATATTCACACTTGATAGGCCTGAGAATAGGTTCTTATCTATTTTTCATCCCGCTAAGTGATAAGGGTGGCCCACCCCAAAAAAAAATTTAAACTACTGAACGGATTTCGATGAAATTAGGCATGCAGATAGATCATGTCCTGGATTAACGCATAAGCTACTTTTATCCCGGGAAAATATAAAGCGGGACTTTTATCCCGGAGAAACTTTTTAACGCGGGCGGAGCTGCGGGCAAAAGCTAGTTATAGTATATAAATCTGTAGCATAAGGTAATGGCGTAACTATATCCGTGAAGGCCCATGGTAAATTAATGGAATGGGAGCCCCACCAGTGCAAAATTCTGCGAAGTTTTTTTTAAATCCTCTGAACGGTCCTCTTCCTCTGGGGTCAGGGGTCACGACATTGTGCCGTGATTCCACCATATTGTTACGCCACTGGCAGTAGGACACTTGACTAGTACTTATATTTCAATTTATTAAAATCTTCATAGAAGACAATAGAAGGCAACTCACTGGGTATTTGTTCGCTGGTTTGGTGTACATTAATACTGAGCCAGCCAGGTATCACAGTTAGTTTCGCTAGTTTCTCCGGTTTGCGATAATCCGACAGAATCTTTAGGAGGTCATCGTCGGACATTTTGTTTGGCTCTTGTCGGTAGATAGCGGGAAACTCCGGAGATGTGTCTAAATCATTACTGTACATTCTGAAAATAGTGTAACTATTATAAGCAATATATATCTTGAAACTTGCACTAAATGTTTTCTTTTTAATTGCATTAAATTACGAAACGAGCAAGCCGTTCACCTCATAGTAAGCGATACGACTACCTATAAACAGTAGCAACACCGTCCAGCACCTTGAGTTACCAAGTACCATTTGACATTCCACTGCGCTTGTCATCTTGATACATAAGATGTTAGGTCTCATTATGTCCAGTAGTTACACTGGCTACAATGTCCGTCAAACCGAAACACAACAGTGCTTGCACACTACTGCTTAACGGTAGAAAAAGACAATACGGTGGTACCCACCCAGACGGACTCTTACATATGAGAGACCTACCAACAGTTAATTATTTACTTTAATACAGTAAGTGCAACTTTAACATGCGCATGTTTAGTATAATAGCTGTTTAATGCATATTACTTTTTAACATTACATTGTCATTAATTTTATTGCAGTTCACTTATGTGTGTAATAATGTATATAAATAATACCAGCCCTGTATTATATACTGTCCCACTGCTGAGCACGGGCCTCCTCTACTAGTGAGAGGGTTTAGGCCTTAGTCCACCACGCTGGCCTAGTGCGGGTTGGTAGACTTCACACACCCTCGAAATTCTTATAAAGAACTTCTTAGGTATGCAGGTTTCCTCACGATGTTTCCTTCACCGTTAAAGCGAACGATAATTGATAAACAATAAACACGTAACTTTGAAAAGTCAGAGGTGTGTGCCTTGGGTTTTGAACATCCGGACATAGTCTCGGCAGACCGTTCCATTCCCAACTAGGCTATCGTCCACTTGAATGGTAGCTATCGTCCGTTCAAGTGGATGTATGTAATAGAATATGTTAATTATAACAACAATGAAATACCTTAAATAACGCACACATTTATTCTTACCTATACAATGGCTTTGCAGTCCAGGCAAATGGCATCCTATAGGCCCCAACTCTGTTTCCATAAGCTTGCACAGTTTTGTGTACTTTGAGTCCGAGTCGCGGATCCTTGGTTGCTTTCATATACGGCTCTAATACTTGACTGACATGACCTTGTAGAATTTTGTCTATTCTTACCACCAAAAATATGTCAGGATGCGGATTGTTTACTGATAATATCACCTGAAAAATATGTTTATAAAATTTCAATTTTTCAGAACAATTATCAAAACCAACCATAATCTTAAATTGTATGGAATTTTGGAACATCCTGTACCAAAATGTTACAGCCTGTTTAAGCAATTACCTGTCGCTTTGATCTGAACCACTCGTCCGGTATCTGTTTAACATCTAACTTAATATCATAACTAAAATTTTCAACTAATGACTTTGTGCACTCATTGTCCTTGACTAGATCCTTCACTGCATCGTGATTAACATCGAAATGAAAATTCTCCGTCATTTTCCTTCCACTCCTAGCGTCGTACAAAGCGAGATACGTGTAATAAGGCTCCACTTGACATAACAGCTCTTTATCGCCGTCTATGGGCGCTTGTAACCTAAACTTTAAGCTTTCACATTTGAGCAATATTCTT
Source organism: Lapara coniferarum (assembly GCA_949316025.1). NCBI lineage: Eukaryota > Metazoa > Arthropoda > Insecta > Lepidoptera > Sphingidae > Lapara > Lapara coniferarum. Next base: position 15,203,079 of record OX438926.1, on the reverse strand, counting down.
TGGCCGAAGTGTTCTCTGAAACAAATATACAAAAGAAATTTATTTTGATTATAGTTCTTATTACTGAAGATGATTTAGTATATTTTAGAGAAAACCTATTTAAAAATATCAGTAAAAAATAAAATAGCCAATATACATGAAATTGACCATAAGGCATCTTAAAGATTTCTACTGATAAATATATCACATAATATCACGAGGAGTTACTTGAATGGTTCCAGCTGCGGTTCCGGCGATGGCGTTCTCTTGTATGGCAACGTGAATAAGTTGAACCGACACTCGTTCCGAGCGGCCGCTATGGACATGTCAGTCTCGCGCGAGTACCGAATGAGGAGAGGATTCATGCTGTGCTCGAGACCCTTCAGCGTGCCGTACGTAGGGGGCGGAGGCTCCGCCGTCAATGATACATCGGCGTCTGTAATATAATAATTCGATGGTTGGAAGGCATTTAATTGGAAATTACATTTGATTGGAAAATTCTAAATGAGACACTGGGTAGTGATCATTTTATAATAAAAATGACTTCTTTACTTCCAAATTTGCCTCCTAGAAATATGAACCGGAGAAATTATAAAAAAGCGGATTGGGCTGGTTACAAATGTTCTTTAGGAAAACTTTTTACAAATTTTGAGCACACAGGAAGCTTACAAATAGAATATAATAATTTTATTGAATGCTTAAATAAATCAGCTAATTCACACATTCCTTATATAAAATTTAATACGGACCCTTGCAGCGCTTTTTCGTCTAAACCCTATTGGACTACAGAAATATCTAGGGCAATTGCCATTCGAAGATTAGCTCTTACTAAATTTACGCGTAATCCAACGCCGTGCAATTTATCAAAGCTTAATGATGCTATATGCAAGGCGCAAAAGTTAATACGTATGGAGAAACATAAAACTTGGCAAAATTTTTGTTCCTCAGTAGATGGCACAATATCACAGACTGAGATGTGGCATAAAATGAGGTGGTTCAAGGGCCGTAAAAACAGGAGACATTATATAGAAGATGAGATGGTCTCTGCACTACTCTCCAGTTTAACTCCCGATTCCGTACTACCACAGAACCCATCTTTTCTATCTCAAAACCATAAATTAGAAGGCCCAATATCTAGACAAGAATTCCAACGTTGTATTCGTGCTAAAGATACGGCACCCGGGTGTGACAATATCTCATATTCGATGATATCGTACATTCCGGAGAACGGAATAAATGTTTTGTTATCCCTCTATAATGATTTCCTTTTAACCGGATTTGTACCTACTCAATGGCGTGACATCGCGGTTTCCCCAATACCTAAAGCCGGACGTGATTCTATGTCTATCTCATCCCTCAGACCTATTTCAATGATGTCGTGTTTATGTAAATTATTTCATAGTATTTTAAAGAACCGTATAGAATGGTTTATAGAAAAGAATAGAGTTTTGTCATCCAATACCACAGGATTTAGAAAATCTAGAAGTTCATTAGATAACCTCGTTAGTTTAATTGTTCGAATACAGTCTGGTTTTTCTGAAAATAATACTACTATAGGCTGCTTTTTGGATATAGACAACGCTTATAACAACGTAAATATAAGCTCACTTTTACGTACTATGGATGATATTGGGATTGGTTCGAAAATATGTAAATACCTCTGGAACTTTTTAAAAGAGAGGAAATTAAAGATGTTAACTGGTACTTCATATATATGTCGCATTACGGATCGTGGTTTAGCCCAGGGAGACCCTCTTTCACCGCTGCTTTTCAACATTGTAACTATGGATATTTGCAAGGCTATCGGAAGATTTGACATATTTATTTCACAGTATGCAGACGACTTTGTTTTGTACACAGTGTGTAAGTCTATTGAAGAAGGCGCCCACAATTTGCAAGCCTCTTTAGACATATTAAGTAAATTACTTTTTGATATAGGATTAGACATCTCGCCCTCGAAAAGCAAAGTCTGCTTGTTTAAAAGAGGCTACAAAAACCCACGAATTAGTTTATCCATTAATAACGTGCCTCTACAAAATGTTGATAATGTTAGATATCTGGGTATGTGGCTGGATCGATCATTAAAATGGACGAAGCATATTACACAATTAGTCGAAAAGTGTTCAAAATCATTAAATATCTTTAAAGTACTTGTCGGTTCCGGATGGGGAGTTCACCCATGTCATTTGAGACGATTATATATTTCTATTATTAGGTCTAAATTGGATTATGGTAACTTTTTGTATCATAATGCTCTAAAAAGTAATTTAATTAAATTAGACAAAATACAAAACCATTGTATGCGAGTAATCGGTAGTTTTGTGAAGAGCACGCCAATACATGTAATGGAGTGTGAGCTCCACCTTCAGCCATTGCAGGTGCGTAGATATTATTTGGCTGGTAAATATTGGTTAAAAGCTAAATCAATTGAAAGCAATGAAATTACCTTTATTGTCAGTAAGCTCACGGAACTTTGTAAAAATATGTATTGGCGACATAAGGAAAAACCTTTAATAGTAGCAGTGCATGATTATTTAAATTCTTATCCTATTTATCAAACACAACAATTAGAACAATTTAAGTTAGACACTTGGGTAACAAATGTGGACATCTCCAAAATAATAAAATTTCATGTAGACATAGTTAACAAACCCAAGCACCGGTATGAGAGCCGCGCTTTAAAGCGAATGTGTGAGCAATCCTTACTTCAAAATTTTGGAACTTTTTATAGAATTTATACTGATGGATCTTGTGAAGGTACTGATTCGGGATTTGCAATATTTGACGCACAAACCGGAACCTCTATAAAATTTAAACTAAATAACATACTTTCTATTATGCATGTGGAATTACTAGCTATACCAGAAGCTTTGTCATATATTAAGTCGTTTGAGTCGGGCAAGTTTGTGATATTGACCGATTCAAGGAGTGCGCTTTAGCATCTGGCTCGGTGCACCTCGAACTTTCGAGGAGCTCCGGTAGCCTACCAAATCTTGGACTCGATAGTTAATTGCAAAATAAAATTGTAGTATTACAATGGGTGCCTTCACACATAGGTTTATATGGTAATCAGGAGGTAGACCGGTTGGCGAAGGAAGCTCTTACAGACGGGTTATTTTTTGAATGTTTACCGTATTATAAGGATGCACTACATTTACTACGCAATAAATGTGAGGAGCTGTGGAAGACACATTTCGATGTGAAGTCATTAACCAAAGGCATATGGTATAAAACCATCTGTTAAGACAACGTTCACATATTTCCGCACGGGCCGCGCTGGCCGCGGGGGCGGTGCGGCGTGGAGGGCGCCGGAGAGGGGTCGGCGTGGAGGGCGCCGGAGAGGGGACGGCGCTGGCGGCAAGAGGAACGACACTTGCCTTTGGAATTTCATCGTCCTCGGTTCATTATTGTCATTTTTATAATTATTGCTGATGAGAATATACCAGCGTCTTAAGTAATACAGTCCACTTATTTTAATACCCGAAGGATCCTTACATTGGTCCTTTAGGATTTCTCACCGGTAAAATTTAAAAAAGTAACGGTTTTTTAACCGCTTTGGAGCTTGCGGCTGTTCAACTGTGGTCTTCAAGAAGCCTCAAGCAGAATCGACAATATTCTGTCCAGAAGACTTCGCCTTTTAACCACACACACACTTGCGAGCCACGGTCAAGAATTATCAACCACTTAACGGATGTTGGAACCGCAAAAAGTGCAAGTCATCATCATCATCATCGTCGAAGAAACAAAGGGATTATTCTAACGAATTACGGATGGACAGTTTGATCATTGCGTGAGTCGTTCCAATTTTTTCCTTTTCTTTTCCCATTTTTTATTAATTTCGTTCAGAACAGCTGAAATATTGTGAGTGATTATTAACTAAATCATTTCATACTTTGCTGGCACTACATCAATGCTAGTTATACACCCACAAAGCATATTTATTCATATATTCGCTTATACGCTGCATCATAATATATTTTAAATCTATTTAAACGGCCGCTCAACGGTACTGTCGTACTTTATACTTGCTAGTTGCTTATCAGTAGATAGCCGACGACCGGTTATTGCCGCTTGAACAGCTGTTCCTTTGCCCTCGCCTAACGGTTAATGACCGTTTATATTTCATTGTTTTAATTCTATTGAAGTTATTTGCTTTTTTCTTGCGTAACCGTTATAAATTTGAATTTTTCTTACAATGGCCGACGAAAAGATTGAAAAACTAGTAAAAAGACGTAGTTGTATGAAGTCTAAATTAACTATTTTTAATAATTTTATTAAATTATTTAAAACTTGCGATGAACCTAGTGCTTCACAATTGCTAGATTTAGAAAATCGCCTTGATAAATTCAATTCGCTGTACTCGGATTTTGATAAATTGCAGTGTGACATCGAAATGATTTCGGACGACCTCGACGATCAGATGTTGGAACGCGAGCAGTTTGAGGGCCAGTACCATGCACTTGTGGCAGCGGCGCGCGTGTTGCTTGGCGCACAGCCTCAGAAACAGCTTGGTCGCCAGGATATTGCCGTGACGAGCTTCGAGGATGCCCAGGCAGGTGCTTTTAGATCTAATTGTGTAAGATTGCCTAAAATAGATATACCTGTATTCTATGGTCACTATCAGCACTGGCTAGAGTTTAGGGACACTTTCGTTTCGCTTATACATTCTAGACAAGATATTGATAATATTAATAAACTTCATTACCTCCGTGCATCTTTAAAAGGTAGTGCTCTTCTTATAATAGACAATTTAGATTTTACATCCGAGAATTACGAATCAGCGTGGAATTTACTGTGTAATAGATACGACAACAAAAGGTTACTGGTAAACAATCATGTTAAGGAATTATTTAACGTTGAACCCATGCGTAGTGAATCTTGTAAATCTATTCGTCGACTCATAGATGTCACTAATAAAAATTTGCGTGCCTTGTCTACCTTGGATGAGCCGACTGAATCTTGGGATACACTAATTATTCACATGATGGCCGAGAAACTTGACAGTGTTACGCATAGGGAATGGGAAGAGCATAGAAATACACCCAATGATCCACCATCTTTAAAAACATTTATTGCGTTTCTTAGCAATAGGGCGGATCTACTCGAGACTTTACAAGAAAGTAAAGGTAAAACAAATAAAACAGACGCTCATAACTATAAATCTAACACAAACTTATTAATAGCTACAAATAATAATCAAGAAAACAAAAATAGTAATTATAAAAAATCTAATTCATTTCATAAAATAAAGAATTTATGTCCATTATGCAAACAAAATCATTTTCTATTTAGTTGTGAAGCGTTTAGAGCTTTGCCTATTGAAGTACGAATACAAAAGGCAAAAGATAGTAGGGTGTGTCGTAATTGTTTGCGTACCGGGCATACAGAAAATAATTGTAACTTAGTCCCTTGTAAATATTGCAAGAAAAAACATAATACGCTTTTGCACTTGCATGAGCAACAAGTAGTTTCAGAACCTGTCTTACCATTAGTTAATAATATTAACAATTTTGCCAACTCTAGTGAACAATATACTACTCTTCCGCATGTTTTACTTTCCACAGCTCTCGTGGAGATAACAGACGGCAAGGGCGTCGTGCACTCAGCTCGGATGCTGCTTGACAACGGCAGTACAGCCAACTTTATAACTGAATCACTCTGTGGTAAGCTGGGTCTATTTCGACGTAGTGCGTGTTCCGCAGTGACAAGTATCAATAATAACACTTCTCAAATTACACAGTCTTGCAGCCTTACTATTAAATCAATTCACAATAACTATAGCCTTAACATCGACTGCCTTATTTTGCCACATATAACAAAGAGTTTGCCGACTACATTTATAAATATTGAACATATTCCTCTTCCTACGGGAATAACTTTAGCTGACCCTTCGTTCAACATCCCGTCAGTCATTGACATCTTAGTTGGAGCTGAAGTCTTTTGGTCAGTCTTAGGTAATAACTCAATTGACTTAGGCAAAAATCAACCCAAGTTGTACGAGACAAAACTGGGTTGGTTGGTGTCTGGGTATGTTGCCCGTCTTAAGACACCGTCTTCGTTGTCCTTATGTAGTGTCATTACAGAGGACGCTAACACAAACTTAACACGTTTTTGGGAACTTGATACTGTCGCAGTCAAGTACTCTATGTCTCCAGAGGAACACGCCTGTGAGCATAGTTTTTTAGAAAACACAACACGGACGGATGATGGCCGTTTTGTCGTCACCATGCCGCTTAAGGAGGACCCTTCTATTTTGGGTGACTCCTTTCAACTTGCGAAACATCGATTTCTATCTTTAGAGCGCAAGTTCTTTCGAGACCCAACTTTCAAGACCAGGTACATAGAGTTTATGCAAGAGTACGAAAGCTTGGGTCATATGACTGAAAATACGAAGGCTTCATACTCTGAAAGTCTTCAACAAATCAAGTATTTTTTACCTCACCACGGAGTCATCCGTGAATCGAGCCTTACAACAAAGCTCCGTACAGTTTTCGACGCATCGGCAAAATCTAGTTCCGGTTTCTCGCTCAATGACCTCCAAATGGTTGGTCCTACTGTACAGGAAGATCTTTACTCTATTTTACTGCGTCAGCATAAGTACGTCGTGACCGGAGACATAGAGAAAATGTATAGAGCGATTGAGCTTAATCCCGCGCAGCGCTCCCTTCAACAGATTGTTTTTAGGTATAACTCAAATGATCCGTTAAAAACATATACACTGAATACGCTAACATATGGCACGGCATCGGCGCCATATTTAGCCACTAAGTGTTTAGTGAGCCTAGCTTCCAGTGCGGTTGACAGGCAGGTTAGTCAGTCTATTCAAAGAGATTTTTACATAGATGATTATTTAGGGGGTTCAAACACCATTGAAAACACAGTTAAACTTTGTAAGGGTGTCATTAACACATTAAAATCAGCAAAATTCAATTTGCGAAAATTTCAATCGAATAATAAATCTATACTTAAGCAAATATCTTCTTGTGAGTCAAGTAATATTTTAGATATTTCACATAGCGAACCCCATGTGTCTTCAAAAACTTTAGGCTTATATTGGATTTGTGATTCAGACATTTTTACCTTTTTTATTAACGCAGAACTTCGAGAGAAGGTTACGAAACGGCATATTCTTTCAGTTATTAGCCAAATCTTTGACCCATTAGGTCTCGTAGGCCCATGTATCGTCAATGCAAAAATTATAATGCAGCGGTTGTGGATAGAACAACGTGCATGGGACGAGGAAGTTTCTGAGGAAGTGAAGCAACTGTGGTTTGACTTTACTAATAGCTTACCATTCCTTAATAATTTGAAAATTCCTCGATGGTTTCTTGCAGATAACTCTATTACACATGAAATTCATATTTTTTCGGATGCTTCCGAGCGGGCGTATGGGGTATGCATTTACTGTCGCTCTGTGGACAAATCAGGCACTATAAAGGTACATCTTTTGACTTCTAAAAGTAGAGTAGCGCCTATTAAACCAACAACGATTCCGCGTCTTGAGTTGTGTGGAGCCCTGTTGGCTGCAAGATTGTGTAATAAAGTATTGAAATCGTTAACTTTACAAATTGATAAATGTAGGTTTTGGTGTGACTCAATGATAGTGTTAGGGTGGTTATTCACACCATCAACTAAATTAAAAAGTTTTGTTCGTAACCGTGTTCATGAAATTAAAGAGAGCACGGAGGGTCACACGTGGAGCTACGTACCGTCGAAAGACAATCCAGCAGATCTTGTATCTCGAGGGCTGAGGGCTGATCACATTAGTAGTTCAACTCTGTGGTGGTCAGGACCCAATTTCTTGTCGAATCATGAAACTTCGTGGCCAAAAATTCCCAACACAAACGAGACACAGGATCTACCGGAGTTGATTACTTGTTCTTTAGCGCTTGATGTAACTTTTAATGCTAACCTAATAACTAATTTAATAAAAAATAAATCTAAATTAACTAATTTGCAACATATAATAGCCTATTTACAAAGGTTTATCTACAACTGCCGAAATCGTACGAACAGGCTGACTGGTTATCTTTCTGTGGAAGAGCTTACAAGGTCGCTAAATTTAATGATTCATCTATCTCAGTTAGACAGCTTTCCTGATGAATATGCCATTTTGAAAGCCGGGAAGATACTGCCTAACAAAAATCGCTTAAGTGCTTTGAGTCCATTTTTGGATTCAAACAATATAATCAGAGTTGGTGGAAGACTTAACAATTCCCCATACAGCTACGACACAAAGCATCCGATTTTGTTATGCAGTAAACATCATTTCACAAAAATTCTTTTTGAACATTTTCATATTAAATATTTGCATGCGCCACCTCAACTTTTGTTAGGTAATATTAGACAGACCTATTGGCCAATTGGTGGCAAAAATCTTGCGAAATCATTAGTTAGGCGATGCGTGCGATGCTTTAGATTTAATACCAATAGTGTTCAACCCATTATGGGTCAATTACCAGCATCTCGTACGGAACTAGAGTTTCCTTTTCTTAATTGTAGTGTCGACTATGCTGGTCCAGTGTTGATCGCAGATCGAAAAGGTAGAGGTTGCAAACTCATTAAGTCTTTTTTGGCAATCTTTGTTTGCAATTCGATCAAGGCTTGTCATATTGAACTCGTCACGGCTTTATCTAGCGAAGCGTACATAGCCGCTTTAAATCGTTTCGTGTCACGTCGTGGCAAACCCAATAGTATCACCTCTGATAACGGCACTAACTTCGTCGGCACTTGTAACGAACTAGCCAATTTTTTTGTAGAGTCTGACCTTGAAGGTAAAATTGCCCAAGAGGGTATAAATTTTAAATTTGTTCCAGCTTACACCCCTCATTTTAACGGGTTAGCGGAAGCTGCCGTGCGCTCGACCAAGCATCACCTTAAACGCATTTTGGAACTTGCTCATCTAACATATGAGGAAATGTCTACTTGCCTCACCCTCATTGAAGCTGTTTTGAACTCCCGTCCCCTCACACCATTTTCCACTGATCCTTCCGATTTTACCGCTTTAACTCCTGCTCATTTTTTAATTGGACGTTCACTCATGACCATTCCACATCCACAGATAGACACCAAGAATATCAATCGGTTAGAGCGATTCAAAAGGATCGAGTTAATGAGGCAGCATTTTTGGAAGAGATTCTCAGTAGAGTACGTCACTCTTATGCAACAAAAATTAAAGTGGCAATCTTCGAATCAAGAACTCAAACTCGGCGCTTTGGTCCTCGTCAGAGAAAAGGGTCTTCCACCACAGCTCTGGTGTTTAGGAAGAATCACGCAAGTGTAGGTACCCAGGCAGCGACGGCGTCACTAGAGTCGCTGAATTGAAGACCAAACGAGGCACCATTCGTAGGGCTTTTAATAATATATGTTTACTTCCAGATCTTTGAAGTATCGCACTTCAACCCGGGGAGTATGTTAAGACAACGTTCACATATTTCCGCACGGGCCGCGCTGGCCGCGGGGGCGGTGCGGCGTGGAGGGCGCCGGAGAGGGGTCGGCGTGGAGGGCGCCGGAGAGGGGACGGCGCTGGCGGCAAGAGGAACGACACTTGCCTTTGGAATTTCATCGTCCTCGGTTCATTATTGTCATTTTTATAATTATTGCTGATGAGAATATACCAGCGTCTTAAGTAATACAGTCCACTTATTTTAATACCCGAAGGATCCTTACACCATCCAACCTAGTATTTCTCGGCGACCCTGGTTTGTTGGTATGGATATGCAGCGTAACCTTATCGTAACTGCTTTTAGACTCCGTTCTGGTCACATTCCTTTAAATGGTTTTGCATTTTTAATGAAAAAAATTGATTCTGCTAATTGCTCAGAATGCAATATAACGGAAGATGTAACACATATATTATCTGAGTGTGCTCGGAATGAAGCTGAGAGGACCCTTTTTTTATTGGAAGGCAATCATGATGTTCTCCAAGTAGGCATTTTTAATAGCATCTTAGCCGTTCCTTTTTCTAAGGAGGCTAAAGCTTTATATAAAGTTGTTAATTTAGGTATTAAACGTAGATAAACACTATGTAACTAATTGTAAATTATTCAGAATGTCGCTATGAGGGTGACATGTTCTTGTTGAACCAAACCCTCTATAAAGAAATAAAGATAATTAAAAAAAAAAAGGCTAATTAACTTTTTTTTTCTCTTTGGCAAGGCGCGGTTTGCGCATCTGCCAGTGTCAAACTTTTAGGTTAGACATTTTTTAAGGTATAAGTTGCAGTTGCATTGTTTCTTTGTTATACTCATTACGAACTACTATGTCGAAGTAAAGCAGTGGCTACCTTAGAAATACTTTGTCGAGTAGTTTTGGCGGCAACAAAATTAGCACTTGATTAGCACTGTTATTTCAATTTACTTCATTTGAGCCCTTTAATAGAACTATATTGGACAATATACCACCATAATTGTGCAATATAACACTAGGTATCACCAAAATAATGAATTAAAACAAGAGCACCTCATGAACACTTCCGCGTTCTCGCCAAAACTCGGCTAATTAACTTACTGACGTTTTCAATTTACTATCCTAATCGCTTTTTTCGGACCATCCCGAAAATGGACCAATCAGAGCAATGCATTATTGAGGTGCTTACAATCATTTGTTTTGATTGGTTTATTCTCGAGATCGGACCGAAGATTAAGATTGGGATCGGTCATCGGTACAAAACCGACCGTAAAGCGAAATTTTACTGTGACATTGAGTTTTATACACAAATATTTTTATTTGGGTATGATTTTGGAAACGAGGGGGCCTCGCAGTGTCTTATAGTGTTGTTAGGACCGCATGTGTGACTATTGAATGATTCCAAAATACAAATATAGGACAATTATGAACTCTTATCTTACTTGTCTCACTATTGTAAATTAAAACCCGTTAGAATAAATTTTGATATTCATAGCTAAATAATAATGAACGTCCAGATTGCTTAATACCTACCATGTAATTTTTTATGCAATAACGTTTTGAAAGCACTAACGAAGCAATAAATGCATTTATCCTTGAACTACTGACCTTTATCCAACGTTTCATCACTTTGATGTGTCTCTTGATCATCTTGGTTTTTACGGAGAGCTGCATTGAAAGCGTTTATCCATTCATTCATTTCTTCTTCATTATCAGCTGAAAACGTGTACCCCTTGCCGGCAGACATGCGTAGCTCGAAGCAAAACTTGCCGCGTTTCGGATTCTGCGATTGATTATAAAGATAATAATCTATAACGAAAAGTGTTTTAAACTAAATACTATTAATTTGTGGACATTCCAAAGTAGGTAGGTATATGCCTACAATAATTAACCGACTTTGTGTTAAGTATTTAATATTTACTTATGCAGTAGGTATTGAATATCATGATGTAGCATTAATGAGCATGATGTATGACAGAAAACGGAATTCAGTTACATAATTACGATAGTCATGCTATAAATACAATAATATCTCACTCTAACAACATCCGAGCAGAAATCCATAACAATGGTAAGCTTTGTGTCGGTCTTCTTATCATCCTTGTACACTTCGAGTATGTATGTACCGCCCGCCTCTCTAACCATTGAGCAATAGCGTTTCTTAAAAGATTTTGAAGCGAGATTCCCGAAGAGTCTGTCCGAACCGATCTCCGGTCCCTTGAGCAAGTATCCTTCTTTGGTGCCGAGGTCCACTTTAGCAGCTTGATTCTCCTGCTCCGTTTCGGTGTCATCGTCAATATAATATACTTCTTCCGGAAATTTACATTCTAACGGTCTACAAAAATAAATATTATAATTTATTTTTCATAAAACAATACTTAAGAAATAAATTTTAAATTAACACTTTATTTACATAATCAAATGTCGTGTGCATTTACGTATAAACTAGAGATTGTTTTTAATAGATTCACCAAAAAACCTGTTCATCAGTGAAAGTGTCGCATCTTCGCTTTCGCATGCATAAATACCTATTAACATTATGTCCTTTCATCCTTGATTCTAGAAAAGCTTTAAAAATCATATAATAAATGAACAATAATACGCTTATGCGTGTATTGTGCGCATGGCCTTGGTAAAAACCACTATCACGAGTTTTGTTGTCCATAATTATGGTTGTACAAACTATGTTAACTGTATTGCTAATGAGTACTCGAACAAAGTTAGGCATTTAACACATTTCCTACGACCTTGTGATTTGTTGAAAAGCTTATCAAAGTGCGATACCGTTACTGTTTATCCTAATTTTAATTAATATTTGTTTACACAGCTTACTTTTAACTTGTTTAATGTAATTAAAATGTTTGAGTAATTATTTAGGTAACATAATTATTTCAAAAATGTTACTTCACGGCTAAAAATATGAAACATACGACATTAAAGTATGCATAATTCTAAAACCTACTAATCATATTCGTCCGATAACCTTCAGTACAGAGTTGTAAAATCGTTCAAATCACAAAGTTCAAACCTTGGCAAATTGAGATATGTCCCCGAGTAGCTGTTGTACTTGTAATGTATGAGATTCCAACTAGAAGCGTAACTTAGCAAGGCTTGTCTGGTGAGCAGCGGGCATGACGCCGCGGTGCGCACGTCCGGTACTGCTGTGGTCACTGTCCTCCAACGACGAGGGAGCACAACACTCTGCGAACATCGAAGGAGAACTTTTTACGGGCAAGCCAAAACAATGTCATGTGATGATACTCGTGGTAGGTCTCTCATATGTTGGAGTCCGTCTGAGTTTCCACCGCAATGTCTATTTCCACCGCCAAGCAGCAGTGTGCATGCACTTGTAACTCAAGGTGTTGCTACTGTGTTTTTACCCCCCTACGGAAAAAGGGCGTGTTATAAGTTCAGTGTGTGTGCGCGTGCGTGTGTGTGTGTGCGTGCGTGCGTGTGTGTGTGTGTGTGTGTGTGTGTGTGTGTGTGTGTGTGTGTGTGTGTGTGTGTGTGTGTGTGTGCGTGTGTGTGTGTGTGCGTGTGTGTGTGTCTGCGTGTGTGTGTGTGTGTGCGTGCGTGCGGGTGTGTGTGTGTTCGCGTGCGTATGTGAGTGCGTGTGTGCGTGCGTGCGTGTGGAGGCATCGTAGTTCCGAAACAAATGCAGCGATTTTTAATCCTAAGAATTAGGTACTTTATTCTCAACAGCTGCAGCTGATAATGTTTTCAATTATTATCTACTTAGAAAACTGCTTAAAACTTCAGTTCAAAGTAAATGGCATAAGGAAAAAACTAGGCTTTGAATTTGTGCCAATATTTTCGTATTGTGACTCTCAAACTACCAAATTAAATGTCGACCATCTGTGTAAGCACTGCATATTCATTCATGCCACGTTAGTTCGTTGACATTATATTGGACATTATGCGACCATAAATCAAGTCATTTGATACAAAGTCAGTATTTCTGTAACTATGCCGTTTTGAGATTATTTTTCCTTAATAAGAAAAATCATTACCTACAGGCTACAGTTATCTTTTTGCACCAACCTGTATATTCTAATTGGTAATTGTGAACGCCAAAATCTTTATCGATAATCTCATAGCTAACAAATCCCGAGCAACTTTTATTTGTTCTTGTCCCACTGCACTGGGATCGGCGCAGAAAACTTTTCAAGCAAGGCATTAATTGCAGAAATCTTTTTGGCTCCGTTTTTACCGTTAGGTACAAATGTTGCAATGTGAAATATTCCTCTGACTTGACTGTCTCGGTGGCGTAGATGTATTACGGGTACGACTGCAATGCTAAAGTCTCGAGTTCGATCCCCGGGTCGGGCACAGTGGTATTGGATTTTTGTATTCAGTATCAGCCCGGAGTCTAGAATTTGTGCCCGAAATGGCGATAGGCTCGCCCCTATCACATCATGAGACATGTGTGTGTGTGTGTGTGTGAAATATTTTGACGGAAGTAATGCTATCTTAAGCAAACAGGCTGCAAAACCATTAGCAAAAATTGCTTGGAATGTGAGTAAGCAAAGTAATCTACTTCCTTTTCATGTAATCTCTATGAATCAGTTTTGTAGGTGTGACCTATTTATCATGTACAAAATAAACACGTATACCTCAGCCCATACCTAAGAATTATTTGGAGACTAAGACTGTATTGCCGAGGTCAATTAAATATTTTAATGTTATAAGGATATACTACTAATTGTCTCGAGCAGATTTGTGTACCCCAATTATATTATCGTGTACCAGATTCGGCGCACGCGACACAAGGAGGGTGACATAATATTTGTAGAAGGAGGGGCGTACGTAATTTTCTGCTAGCTAGTGATGGAATACTGGCCTAAGCTTTCCACTAAACCTGTTATAACAAACCCTGTTATGGTAGATATTTATTGCAGACACTTTCGACTTGGCATTAAATATCTAAAATAAAAAAATTTAATCCATACATTTTCATCCAACAGACTCTGGAACCTGAAGTGTATTGGACGTAATATTATATTATATATACTATTTCCTTTTTCGAAATCTGCACTATTATTACAAAGATAGAGACGCTTTTGGGTATAATCGTCGTCATAACTATACCAATTTAATAATTCTTTTACTAAAAGAAAGCTATAGTGACCTATACCATAGCGTATTTAATTTAGATTTGACTACTTTTATTCCAAGTCGAGAGACTTTCACGAGAGCGAAACCGCAATAAATATATTTTCAATCGATTCTGTTTATTTTCTCCTTGATTATATACAAATAAAATAAATATGTTTTGGGTGCTGGTTGTTATTTATAGTTGAGATAATCCATTAATATTTTATGGCTTTTCCTTATTATATTACTATTTGAAGCACCGAGTACAGTGTGCATCAACTGTTGTGTTTCTGTTTGTATGAAGTAGTGATAAGCATATTACTACTAGGTAATAGGTACTATACTAAATGTCTCAAGTCTTATGGTATAGTGTAGTAATTGGTAGTTCAAAGTTCTGGTTTATTTTGTCTAATGTTTACAGGCACCACCAGAACTAGGCCGGCGTGGTGGACTAAGGCTTAAATCCTCTCAGTAGAAGAGCCTGTGCCCAGCAGTGGGCAGTACAGGCAGTATCATAGCTATTATCAATGTGAGACTTTCATGTTATTCATTCAGAATATTATATAGGAATCTAAATAAAAATACATTACAGTAGAGAATGACAGAATGTTATCAAGTATTGAATACTTACAGAAACATCGTCAGCTGGATACAGGAGTATGTCTCTTAGCGGGTCATTAAGCAGAAGAGTTTTGTTATCTTGAATGTATTTTTCAAAATCCAATGCATTACTCTTATTCGCTATGATGTTCTGCAAATAGAAGATTCAAACAACCCAACATTTAGATAGGTACACTTCATAATGTTTCACAGTGTTGGGGGTATTTCATACACAATTATATTTAATACTGTCCTATTTAAATGTAAAATTGTTGTCAGAAGACTATTAATAAAAAAATGATGTTTAATATCAGAATGTGATAATCATACATATTGCACATCCGTTAAACACTCATAAAGGACATTTTTTTTTTAATTGTACATAACATCAAAGAATTAACACAGTACATACTTGACACTGACAAGCAACTGATGTTAACAAGATATATTTAAATATAATAAGAAACTTTTACAGAAAAAGTACAAGTAAAGTAAAACTAGAAAAAAGGGCCAAAGAATTTAGAATAAATAGAGGTGTTAGGCAGGGTGACCCATTGTTACCACCAAAATTATTTATTGCGATTCTAGAAGAAATATTTAAAAACTTCAGATGGTACACAAAAGGCATAAGAATATATGTAACACCTATCTAAATAACCTAAGATTTGCAGATGATATAGCCATATTCTCTGAAACTGTTAAGGAATTGGAGCACATGGTAAACACATTAGCCCCAGAGAGATCAAAAAAAAGGCCTGGAGCTAAATGCAAATAAGACCAAAATACTAAGCAATAGCCATAAAAGACCAAACATAACAGTAAATGGCAAGGTCATCCAATATGTGGAAAATTATATCTATCTGGGAAAGCAAGTCTCTTTTAGCAAAACAAGGAATGAAGAGGAAGTAGAAAGACAAATAAATATGACATGGAAATTTTTTTGGTTACTCAAAGAAATCCTCAAAGGAAACTACAATCTTAAAATGAAAAAGAACAAAATAGATACATGTCTTCTCCATGCCTGACTTATGGCTGTCAAACCTGGATCTACACAAAGAAAATCAAATCTAGGCCTCTCTGTGATAACTACACAGAGAGGGATGGAAAGAAGTCTGCTAATATAAGAAAGTAACAGTGGAAAAATCAGAAAAATTACAAAGGTAACTGACATACTAAACCATGCACTAAAAATTAAATGGGTGTACATGTAGTCCGCCTCACGGATAAGCAATCGACATTGAAAGCTACAATATGGAAGGGACCAGTCGGAAAAAGAAAAGCTGGAAGACTAAGCAAGCGGTGGTCAGATAATATAACAGAAGTAGGGGGTAGAGCTTGGATAAAGATGGGAAGACAAAGATCAAAATGGAAAGAGTTGGAGGAGGCCTTTACCGAAGAGAAGGGATCAATACGCAAATAAGTACTAACACTACTAAAATACTTTAAGTTACACCCTACTAATAAAAATCTAACAAAACAACCTATATGTGAACATTTATCAACTGGGTTCATATGTGTATAGAAATAAAAAAGGCTTAAACAAATATAAATAAATAAATACTTGACACTGACAAAATCACAGATAAATGATGGAAGCCATAAATTTAAAAGAAGAATACAAAATGTTTGGTTGATCTGAAAACCCATTCTTTTTGGGGTAGCTCTTTATAGTGGATACGTATGTGGAACACCTGTGCCCCAGAGGCTAAATAAAAAATAATAACTTTGTATACCCTTTTGCAGATTTATAACTTAGTTAGTTTTAAGAATTAGTGCTTGTAGTATTAAGTAGCTTCAGGATGAGGCTGAGGTCCTGGGTTCGAATCCCGGGTCGAGCCAAAAACATTGCGACTGGGTTTTTCCATCTTAAAATTTACCCAGTCGCAGCTCGGAGTCAGGAAGTTGGCGGTGTGATACCCCCGTGCCTCAGAAAGCACGTAAAGCCGTTGGTCCTGCGCCTGACCTCTCTCCGGTCATGTCGGATTGCCGTCTCACCAGACTATGAGAGTGAAGGAATAGCGAGTGCACCTGTGTATTGCGCACACACTTGTGCACTATAATATCTCCTGCGTACCTGGCTGATCTCCGTTGAGATTGGCCGCCGTGGCCGAAACTGGCTAGGAGAATTATTATTATTATAGCTTCAGGATTGAGGTGCTGGTACCACATAAGTCTGGAGTGATCACAGCCCACGCTATGGGGCAGCATGATTTAAAAGAAAATCCAGTCACACTTTAACTTCAATAATTATTCACTGTTTTTACATTGTAACATACCTTAGAACAGATTCAAGAAAACTCTTTAAAACAATGGTCATCAACCTATTGGCACGGGTTGCCGACTGCTGCTTCAAATTATTAGGAGCTTAAAATTACGATGAGTATAAATAATTATGTTTTGTATAAATGTCTGAGTACATTGGTATTCACAATCATATATATACATTGGTATGAATTTGACACCTATAATTTCATTTAGTAACACTTAAAATTAATTGGAATGAGAAGTGAATCATAAGTGGAGTTTGAAAAATAACAGGAAAGTTTATATTTTTTGGGAAAAAAAAATCAAGAAAACTTACATACAAGTTTAATTTTTTCATTTGTTTATATTATCAAAATCCAAGCAGTTATCTGTTTGTGTACATTCATAACATTAGCTAATATCAAGTACCTTTTCAACATAAACCAATGCTTTAAATTAGGCACTAGGCTTTCTTTATAACACATAGTTAATCCAGAGTGAGTTTCAAGCCTTACACAAAACTAAAGTTGATTATAAAAATCCATAATATAATCATTATTCACTTTAAGTAATAAATAGTAATGAATAGCCACTGCATAATGTTATGTCTGTAATGTAGTATCAGTGTATTAAGTACATAGCAGCTGAGTGGCTTGCTTGGTTGGTTTACAATGTTCAAACAATAATGTTATGTAAATATGGCATGACTGACATTCATTTAAACCATTTATAAGCATCAATATAATGTTAACGAGATATGTTAATAACAAAAATATTTAAGCAGATTCAAGTCTTACAGTTATAGATTTCTTAGCATGCTGTTTTATATTTCATTTTCTAGGTATTAGGTTTATATTACGAACTGGACTTCAGTTGTGGGGAATAACAATATACAACTCTGGTAATCGTTAATACTGTGTATAAATAATACATTTATATATATATTATTTACACACAGTTTATACTGTGTAATGTACATGAATTTAAATGAATATTATGAGTTTTTCAATCTGAAAATGTTATATCTATTTACAAAGAAAAATAACGTTCTTCTTTTATTATTGCAGAAAATGTACATGGCGTGATTCGACATAGGATTAAAATATAAACCTTTATTTGGATATAAATTAAAAGCCTATGTCATAACGACTTTTACGATAAAAAAACTTAAATTCTTTACCTCGTACTCTGCGCCACTTTTTTTCACTTTAGAATTGACTGGGGGCATCTTGAAGAACCATCTGTACACTTTAGCAAATTATAATTGATTGATAGTAAGAAAATTTTGAAATGTTTACATCTTGAAGAAATCAATCTTTTCGCATTTACAGTCTGCCGAAAACAGCAACGAAATCGAGCGTAGCGAAATACGAATGACAGCTCACAGCAGCAGTGTTGCCAGACGTTTGACGGTTGAAGTCGCCGAAAATTCATTGTGAAGTAGCCTAAAGTCGCCTCTTCGTATATGGAGAGGTGAAGGAGCAAAAAAAAAAAATAAAACTCTATTTAATATTGGTCCAACGCGGCGAAAATTCGAAGTAGCCTAAAGTCGCCCACTTGTGTGGGGACGCGGAGAGCTAAAAAAAAAAAAAAAAAGGTCCCCAGTTTTCAATAATTGTGTGTAAGGGGGATCTAAGGACATGTTTTGTACCTTCAAAGCTATAAATATCCTCAAATTCGACAAAAACAATGCATAAAACACGAACTTTCCGAAGTAGCCTAAATTGGCGACTAATCACCATTCGCGTAGCCTAAACGGCGACCGGTCGCCATTCGCAATTTTTGGTCGCCCCGACACTCTCCAAGATAGCCTAAATGGCGAAAAGTCGCCTAATCTGGCAACACTGCACAGCAGTATAATCAGTGTTGCCGTTTGACGAAAATGAAATGCACTAAGCCCCTATTAAAAATGCGCTATATCTTGTGAATTCTGGCTTCTAAAATGCACTGGATTCCGCTAAACAATGTTATGAATATAAAAATAAGGCATCAGAAAAAAGTACAAACACACACACTAACGCCCTTTATCCCCGAAGGGATAGGCAGATGTGCAACTAGTGCACCCACTATTTGCCGTGCGTATTCTGTTCCATGACGTCGCGCGTAGGGGGCGAGTTCCCAATGTATATAATACTCTTTGGGCGAGTCTATCGACGCATCGGGCACAAATTCCAGACTTCGGGCTGATATTGAGTAAAAAAACCCACTATCAATTTGTCCGACCCGGGGATTGAACCCGAGACCTCAGCATTGCAGTCGTACCATAATACAACCACGCCACCGAGGCCGTCTAAAAGTAAATAAAATACAGAAATTTTATTTTATTTAACTTATATTAGGTACTATCAACTAAATGAAACAATTCCACAACGTCTTCTTTGATGCCGACGATGGGCATACACTAGCTAATTCCCTTTTTTTACAGTTTTGGTAACTTGTACATTTTCAGGTAGGTTATAAGTGTGGCACCTCTGCTAAAGATTGTACCATTTTAATGGAGTTCATTGTTTCAGCCGACATTCGGTTACCGAGCTTACTTTTGAAATCATTATATTAATATCAAACTGTGACGCCACCAAGTGTCAATAACGCTACGTGCGTGCGAAAGAGATAACGTGATATCACCGTCACACCCCCATTTTTGCTTATATAATATGTACAACTGCTTAATTTTTCAACCAATTTCGATCCTGATTTCATAGAATAATTTCTTTTTCGTATTATGTTTCTGTTACGTATAAAATAATGTACGAAATCAAACATATGCAACTACCCTATCCCTGAAGGGAATTAATTTCAGCCGCATTTTTGTGTGTACTTTTTTTTTTTATGGCCATCTTCGGCGCATTAGGGACGGCTGCGGGCTTCCTCCGACTCACGTATAAGTTGTCGTCCGCAACCGCCCTTTTTTTTTTTATACGGCCATCTTCGGCGCATTAGGGACGGCTGCGGGCTTCCTCCGACTCGCGTCTAAGTTGTCGTCCGCAACCGCCCCTGCGCGTACCTGTTGTTGTTGCGGGGGCTCAGAAGTCCCCGCACACCGAGGGACGCCCCTGGCGTCCGAGGCAGCGTGAGATACGCTGCCGTCTATCACGGGGGTCACAGAAGTTAGCTAGACTAATAGGTCGCAACCGCCCCTGCGTGTGTAGATACTTGAGCTCAAAACTACACTGTATCAATAACAGTTTTAGTAATTTAGCACTAGATTCCACTAGATATTTTTAAGCGCGTAGCTATGAAATAAAATGCGCTATCGACTCTAGAATTGCACTAGATCTAGCACCAAATGCGCTGAAACGGCAACACTGAGTAGGTATAATGCGAGTAAGTATAACTACGTATAGAGCGCGTGTATGCAAGTGGGAACAATAGGCACGGGTGGGAACATCGTCCTGCGCCGCGCCGGCCGCAAACGCTTGTAGCCACTCGAGTATGAACGGTGTGAGCACACGCGAGTGAGATCTATGCGAATATTTGATTATTAATACTGCAAAATGGTTAAATGTTCTGTGGAATCTTGTAAAAATGACACTCGGATACACACTAAACAGAATTATAATATCACGTTTCACAGGCAATCCATATTTCAGTATATTTTTAGGTAAAATTGAAATCATGCGTCGCGGTATGAAAGGTGCGCGGGAGGCGAACACTTGTACTCCCCGCACTGCCCTGCGTCCCGCTTTTTCGATAGTGATGTTACGCGTCGATACCAGAATCGATGTAATATTTTCATATTATAACATACGTATTTATTACTATCGAAAGCGATGCTTAATATAATGTAGCTTAGGTAACTGTTTTTGTCTGTGTGTGCTTTTTAAGCCAATTAATAATTGCGTTTTTGTTTATGAAATGAAAGAAATAATTACTGTTCCTAAAAATTTACCGACTACGATGATATTTTTAAGCTATTGCACAGCTTCTATCGCGGGCCTTGACAGACTATTTTAGGCTTGGGGAGACTAGCTAAGAAATCCATGGTGCGATGCTCGGTTTATATCCATTGGTTCAATTATAATGGATACCCATTAATATTCTTGGTTCTTATTGCTTGTAAAAACTGCTCTTGAGGTACCATGTTTATAAATCATTCCACATGGCACTACACTAATTCGCAGTATAGCTTTTATCTATATTAACGCAATACGTTTAAAACTACTCACAAGGCCATATTTTGTAGAACCACAATTTTTTAACAACAATATGTACCGCGCCGCCGGACCTGTACTTATCGATAACTGTTGCGTTGGTGCTGCTCGCGTGCCCATCCCTAGCAGTCGCCAACATTTCTATATAAGTAGCTATAGTTCACCTATACCCACCGTAGGCAGGTGCCTACGCTGGGTAGTGGGCGCACGGTGCGATATTAGCACTCTATAGGTACTTATAAATACTCTAAGGTATGATGCAACGTTGTGTATGCATTTGAAAATCAACGAAGGTGTGATCTCGATGTAAAAAGAGACCGTATAAAAAGCAAACCACCTTCAAAGATAACTTACAATTTTGTCAATGGCGTCCTCACATGTAGCATCTGTTCAAGTACTTTCTCAGCTAAAATTGGATATATCAGCCATGTGAAGACACATCAATAACCACTCTAAACAGTAAATGGTCGGCGTAGCCGTAAGCGGCTTGGCAAACGGCTTGGATTAGATTAAAAAAAAAAAAAGGTATAATGCTATTTGAATCACAATTGACAGGCTGCAGGCACCAACCAGCAACTAGGGATAGACACAAAGTGCAGTATATCACAGTATCGTTTTATTGGTACATATATTGATTTTAAAATGTTCACAAAATAATAAATTGACATCTAAGATTTTCCCACAGTGAGTTTAAACCATTATTTATAATCTAACTACTCTGTACTATAATTCTGTTTTCATATTACATAATACGTCCTTATTTAGCATTGAATGCCACTATTTTTAAATACTCCTATAATATTCCTAAAACAGAACCGATTTTATATAGTTTATAGATTCAACATAAGTAGCGATATTCACTTGGTAGTACAGCTACAACGAATCACGATCATCACCTAAGCAAGCATTGACATTAAAATTAACATACAACTAAAAAAAACTACTCTAAAAAGCATGTCTTTTTTTATTTAAATTTCGAATGTCACTTTTACGGCCAGTTCTTTATTGTTACTGGCTGGTTTCACAGGGCAAGTATAAAAGTGTCGTTCAACTTTTCGTGAGATTTTTTTCCGTCTAGCTCCCTTTCACAACGCGCGATAAGGAACTTCGTTCCAATAATAATATAAGCCTTTATTCAGACACAACATTTACAGTGCGTGTTAGTAGCTATAAATATATTTCAGTTAATAGACATCGATGTCTTGGTCTGTTTGCCCAGCTTTGGCAAAGGCCTCCTTCTCCTCAATTCTTGCCATTTTCTCCTATTTAGTGCTGTTCTGGTCTATGTTCTCCCTGCTGTTTTCTTGATGTCGTCTTTCCACCTTCGTAGTTGTCTTCCCCGTTTTCGCTTTGTGTTCCTGGGATACCAGAATAATATACTTTTCTTCCATTTTGTACTCCTCTTACAACGTGTCCTGTCCATTTCCATTTTAGTTTCCTTATCCTTGTTGTAACATCGTCTATTTTCGTTCGAGATCTAATTATCTCATTCCTTATTCTGTCAGTTTTTCTAATATTAAAAGCAAGCTCCTCTTCATTGCGGTCTGACAGGTACTTAACTTTTGAGTTTGTGCTTTTGTGAGAGCCCAAGTTTGACAGGCGTAGTTATTACAAAATACTTTATTTTTTTATTTTTATTTTTATTTGCACTTCATACAAAAATATGTAAAGGCGGACTTAATGCCGAAGGCATTCTCTACCAGTCAACCTGGAGTGGTGCAGAGACAAAAAACATAGTAGGTGCACGAAATTAATTTACATCATAGTGTCGATACAATTAAATTAACTTAAATATTAGGTAAACATAAAAACACTTTATCAAATATCGTTCTTCGAAACAATCACGACACGCTTCGCATTGCGTCTAAATTGATGTAGCCTTAACCTATCTGGTACCGCGAGTTTGACAGCTGACATTTGTTTTTTTTTTAATTTTTATACTAAAACCTTATTGCATGCATAGGCAGGAACGACGATTTTCGCTTTTATGACAGGAGCTGTCATGGTCCCAATGGGCATCATGGGTCCGCGTGGTCGCATGCGGCCACGCGGGCCTGAAGCGTTAATAGTTCAGACCTGCTTGGCCCATTGGGACTATGACAGCTCCTGTCATCAATGCAAAAATCGTCGTTCCTACCCACGCAATAAGGTTTTAGTATAAAAATAAAAAAACAAATGTCAGCTGTGAAACTCGTGGTCCCGGATAGATTAAAATGTCACATTGTTCATACTTGTGCTTATAGTTCATACGCGTCTAGACGCGCTCTATAGTTTATGTACACTCTAAGGGTACAAGTAATTTTAAAAATACCGGTTTGTCACAGAGACAAGATATTATCAGTAGCTGTGACTATCGATCTATAACATCCCCATGACTGTGATTGAAACAGGATATCAACTAACTTCATTTAAATAAATTGCTATAATATTATTGACTGCCTCGGTGGCGTAGTTGTATTACAGTACGACTGCAAAGTTGAGATCTCGGGTTCGATCCCCGGGTCGGGCAAAGTGATATTGAGTTTTTCTATTCAGTATCAGCTCGGAGTCTGGAATTTGTGCCCGATATGGCGATAGGCTCGCCCCCTATCACATCATGAGACGGAATAACGGCGAAAAGTGGGTGCACTAGTTGCGCCTCTGCCTACCCCTTCGGGGATAACTGGCGTGAGTGTATATGCTATAAAATTATGTTATTCAGGTATTCTATTATAGTTGTGAAAATCCAAGCTGACAGGTATGACAATTCAATTATTTCGTATCGCGATAGTTTTATGAGAACGTCTAACAAAAAAATTAAAAGTCAACCACATAACAACAAATACTTATGATGTTCTCCATACATTATTACAAAGAGTATCATACTTATGTAACATATTTGAATTAATATTGTAAAAATATACTGAAATAAAGAATATAATCTTGACTCTTATATCTAAGCTTTGACAATGTTGAACACTGCAGTTTATGAGCATAGTGTTGGGAAAGTTTAAATCACCAGGCAACCAAACGTAACCGATTACTCAAAAAATTTGTACATTGGATGTAAATAAAAACACTTCTGTTAATTTAAAATTTTATGTGTAAAGTACTTTTTACAAATTATATTGAACAATGGTTTAGATATTTTTAAAATATTACACATTTCATAATCGAAGAAAGTAAACGAAGATCTCCAAATATATATATTTTGAAGCTATTGCATATCTTCTATCGCGGGCCTTGAGCGTAGAGACCGAATCCAGAAATTCTATAACGAAAAAATAACCTAATAGACTTGATGCTTCCTCTCGCCAGAAGAATACTGACGAGAAGTATTTGGCATCTAATTCCCATGGCAGAGTACCGGCCAAGACGCAGGCCGCCTCGTGGGAGACTGTGCAGTAGCCCCTGATGAGTCGTTGCGCCACTATACGCTGCGGCTTGCGCAGTAGTGCGACGCATAGAGTATTCAGGGACTAGGACTAGGATATGAATTATGAAGCACTTAACACATCCGTACTTTTGAGACTATGTCCGCCCTCACACCCGCCACTGTAACTTCGATAAGCCAGGATCGGCAGTGGCACGCATTTTATGACACCGAGCGGTGAAGCTCGGCGAGTCTCTGGGAACACTAATATGTCTATAAGCCGCAACGAAATTAATCAAAAGAAAGATAGGGAAGAGTTAGTACACATCCGTACTTATCAATTTTTATTTTATCTTTTGCTTTTCAGGCGAGCCTTGTAAAGACAAGTAGGTTGGTTATCACTCAACAATCATAGACGCTAAAATACATTTCCCAAAATTTCAGGGGGCAAATTAGAAAGATAGATGTTAGTTCGTGATTAAGTACTAATAAGTAAGTTTAGAATAGGGTTTAATATTGGCTGCCACGGTTGAATACTTGTTTTGCATATGCGGCACGACTATCAGACTGAGGTTTCGAGTTCAGTCCATAGTGACGTAAAATATTTCTTTGTACTTACCTTAGAAAAGAGAAAAGTTTTAAAATATTGTACAATCAAAAATTGTAGTAAAAACAAAATGGTATTGTTGTATATTTTAATACAAACTGAAACATTTAACATGTTTTTTTACCATACATTCGTACAGACATTAAAGGTCGATATACAAAGGTAATAAATATTATAAACCACATAGCAAACACCTATCGTAGTAATTATATTACACAGGCGGGCAATTAATGAGATGTCCTAACCTTGGATAATTAACAGACATCAGTATCTGCTTTCGACGACTTCCGTTACAGCATATTTTGTGAGTAGGTAACATTTTATATGCATAATTGTAGCCACATAACTCGTAATTACTTCTTAAATATTATTAACTAATGTAATTATTATGTATTTATTAATCTATTACAACCATTTTATATACATTGTCAACATTTTTTCTATTTATCATTATGTTTATACAATAAGCGCAAATCATAATTATGGCAACACGGTGGCTTTTATAATAATTTAGTTAAATCTAGTCCAGTCCTAAGAAGTTTCAATAATAAGAGTACCTAAGTCTGCAATCATAAAAGTAAAATACTAAACACCAATACGAAGTAATTTGTTTACCAACTTAGATACAATTCTTAGCTTACTGTTAGCAATTCATTCCGATGTGTTGTTTATTATACTTTACTCGAGGTCTAGAAGTATAAAAGAATAGCGTCTCAAGTAATAGAATCAATGTCACTTTACTTAACAACTATTGAATTGGCATTTATACAAACGTAGCGCGTATACCGATCACAAATTCGAACATATTCTATGAGAATTATGGTATTGATGCTCGAGGATAATAGATGCCACGATCATTACCTAATACATTTAGAAACACAGAAAGACTTACTCCACATAAGATGTCGAATGCGGACTACGGATCGCTAAGATTTTATTAAGCTTGTATGTTTTTGTTATATATTAGACAAGTAAACTCAATGTTTTTATTTTAATAGCGTTGTTATTAGTGTGTTAAACGTACATAATTTTCTTAACAAACATCATTTTTTTTTAAAACAAGAGGCAAATCGCCCTATCTATAAGTATAGATGCCCCAGTATTGATGGACCTATGGACGCTCTTCTGGCAGAGGAAAAGCAATGAAATAATTCGACAGAATTGAAACCACATCAAACTTTGAAAAGTCCAATTATTGATAGGGGACTATTTGAATAGGTTTGCTATATTTCTCACGGCATTTATCTTTACACTAAAAACACATAGAGATATTATACTCTACCGTAGAAAAATAAGCAAACTATATATCTAGCGATATATTCTTTGCTTACTTTCATGTATGTAAAAAAATGTTACATAATTTATTTACTGAATTTATGTTCAAGGACAGGTATATCAATAATTATTAAATTCTTTTTGATAGTATTTATGGTCTTTAAATCACAGCTCGATTTATAGAAGTGGGGCATCTATACCACAATTACCCTATCTACAACTTATCATTGAATACAAAGGTCAGTCGTATTATAGCTATCTACGTCCATCTTAACTAAAATGGAAACGAAGGCTTACCTAAGTATAATAGATTTTTATTATTTTATCTGTACACATTATTCACATTTTAGGTACTTTTTATTTTTGGTATAAGGCACACAAAACAATAATAAATACACGCCTACACAAACAATATAAATTTTATCGCTAAGCTTGAGGCTCTCACACGATAATTTATTTATATTTTATTATAATAACAGCACACTTATGTCGATAATTGAGTATTATCTCGATCACGTTCAACTTTCATTGTACTACATCATGCGTATTGGCCAAAATGTTAAACTAACATTTGAATTAGCTCGAAAGGAATGTAGTGGTGAAAGACGTGGCGGCGGCTGGGGACGAATGATGTAGGATATACTCCGAAGCCGGCGCCAGACGTGGCCGTCAGGTGTCTTCTTCCTCATCTTCTTCTTCACTCGAATCCGACCTTGCCTCAGGGTCATTGTCACCTAGCGCTAAAGCTAGATAATTTACTGGCGATTGTCGTGTGGGAATCAGATATCCAGCCGAATCTTGGGCAGGATTTGGCGGTCGAGGTAATCGTATTGGAACCGTTGTAACACCACCTGCTGCGGCCAATTCTAATTTTCTGCATATTTCGTCGAAGCTTATTCTATCACGCGGATCAGTTTTCCAGCACTCGCGCATCAGTTCGCAGGCGAAACGTGGACAATCTTCCGGAGGAACAAGCACTATGCCCTGTAGTATCAACTTTGTCGCACCATCATTGTTATGTCCATAGAACGGTTGTTTTCCTCGGCTGTAAATTTCCCATAGTACTACACCGTAAGACCAGACATCAGATTCGTGCGTAAAGCGCGCATATACTATACTCTCCGGCGACATCCATCGTACAGGCATTGGCCGTTCCCCTCCCATTTTATAGTAGTCACACGTGTAAACATCTCGGGACATACCGAAATCAGCAATTTTGACGCTGAGGTGAGTACCGACCAGACAATTTCTAGCTGCCAGGTCCCGATGAACAAATCGACGCGAGGCAAGATACTGCATACCGCGTGCCACTTGTAATGCGACATGTAGAAGTGCGGGCTCGTCTAAAGTAGGGCCTGGACGTCCGCCGCCGCGAGATCCTCGTAAGACACCAGCCAAATCTCCTCGTTCCATGTATTCAAACACCATCCATGGACTCGAACTAATATCGTCTGTAAATCAATTAGTATCATAATCAATATACTAGAAAAACTATTAAAACTCGAAAAGAAATTGAACATGTTCTTCCCATACCTTTGTATACAACTCCAATAAGAGTCAGGATATTGGGGTGCCTAAATGCAGACATGATTGAAACTTCTCTAACGAAATCTTCCTCGGCACTGCGCCCCGCACTTTCTTTTAAAACTTTGATTGCTACTACTTGTTCATCATTGGTGGTTCGTAACAGACCTGGAAAGAATTAGTTTGCAATAAGTCAATTATGAAGACGTTAATAGATACTTTTGTTATTAAATTACTGAAAACTGACCCCTATGTACTTTGCCGAAACAGCCTTCGCCAACCTCTTCAAGAAATGTGAGAGCGCTCCGGTCCAACAGCGGTACCTGTGACTCGGAGGTATCGTCTGTGCCAACAACGCCGGGAGTGCCTTCGCCCGAGCCAGGATGCGCCGCGGTGCCCGCTCCATACACTCCATACTGGGGGTTCGTTATATACCTTTCAGCAAGCAGAGGTTCTCCTGGTCGCACACGCTATAAAAAATTCCGCAGTTTAACGTGACGGTGTGCAACGGGAATATTATCTTATCCAGATAAGTATTGATGGTTGGTATTTAAAATTTTCATGGTAAAAATACCAATTTAATTAAATAATTAGCCAATACAATAAAAAAATTGAATCTAATGGAAAAAGAAATAGTTCGCGCAATAAAGATATTTCATAAAAAATTAAATATTAGGAGGAAGAGAAGTACTTAAAGAATACAAAAAATCTATTTCTCAAACTCTGATGGTGTGAATATTTAATATAAATAAATAGTATTGTTTATTACCGGTGGAGTTTTATTGTCTGCTTTGCACATTCTTCGTTTCAAATACCAGACGACTAGAGGGATGATGATGACTATCAGCACCGTTCCGCTGATCAATGCCGCCAGTAAACTTGCATTAGCACCTACACCCGCACCGAATATTGTTGCCGAGTCACTACTTGCTGTTGCTTCGGCTAGGACTTCATTACCC
Organism: Lapara coniferarum; assembly: GCA_949316025.1. Lineage (NCBI taxonomy): Eukaryota > Metazoa > Arthropoda > Insecta > Lepidoptera > Sphingidae > Lapara > Lapara coniferarum. Next base: position 15,173,886 of record OX438926.1, on the reverse strand, counting down.
AAGGATTTTGATATCTAAAATAAAATATATGATATTATGATTTGTATTTCGGTTGAAATTTTTTACATTTTAAGTTGGACACACACGCACTCACGCCTTTTTATCCATAATGGTATAAACAGAGGTACATCTATCAATGGTTCCAATAAAATCTAAATTTGAAATGGGTGACTAAACTATGAGTTATTTGTGACTGTTAAATTTATATTTTTTTTGGTCATATTTCGTGTATTTCTTTGGGTAAATAAATGGGTGTTCCGCTTTTTTCGTGCATATTTCATGTCCATAAAAAAATGTAGGTATATAGAAGATCTACATTCCATAAAAAGAAAATCAAACATATTGGAGGTATGCTTATACCCATGTCATATTTACAATACTTTGTAACGTAATTAGAAAGTTTTTACGAAAAATCTATACTAACATAACCTTCAGTGTCCATTTTCTACTTTTCTTTATACCTACATTTGCTATTTAATAAAAATGATAATATTGGTTATAATCAAAATAATTGCAATGCAATGCAATCAGCCCTGTGGGTATAATATACTGCCCACTGCTGGGCACGGGCCTCCTCTACTACTGAGAGGGGTTAGGCCTTAGTCCACGCTGGCCTATTGTGGGTTGGTGGACTTCACATATATTCGAAAAATAAAGAATTTTTCAGGTATGCAGGCTTTCTCACGATGTTTTCCTTCACCGTTGAAGCGAACGCAAATGGCTAAACAATACACACGTAATTACGAAAAGTCAGAGGTGTGTGACGACTGCCAGCAGACCGTTTCACTGCCAATTGGCCATCGCTGTTACTAGTCTGTCGCCGTTTATTAATTTATTTTAAATAAATGCATCTTTTTATAACAGCATAATTATTGTTCCATTGTATTTGTTCATCTTCATTGCTTTCGCAACCTTATTCCTTAACTTTGACGTTAAACTCATTCCCTTTCTGGAGTCTCTTATTTTCGTCCCTTTAGGATCTTTATAAACATTATAACTTCTTTGTTATTCGTAATAATAGGATGTAAACAGCAATGGATGGAAGAACTTTCCACATATTAACGATACTAGGTGAAATCATCAAGATATTTAACAGTACCTAATTGTCCATTTTAAAAAGTCATGAAATATGCACGAAACACCCGAAACACCCAAATATTATAATCTATCACCTTACATTGATATGCTTATTAAAATCATATTCTTTGTAGATTTGAGGCAAAAAGAACAAGTTTCCATTTTCGGACAACGTTAATTCGAATACATTTTTGGAATTTTACTCCACTTACTCCACTACTCTAACGAAATTTGGAAGGCAGTTTTTAAAGTAGGCTGTAAAAAGAACCTCCTATTTTGAAGTGGGTTAAAAATAAACATAAATGCAATTTTTATTCCAGAGCCCTTTAAAGTTTGGGGATATTTATGAAGTTCATTAATTTTCGTAAAGATGGTTGTTTATTTCTAAATTTATAAATCACTGAGTCAAATTATGATGGTTATTCAAAAGCTAACTATTAGTCTCATTTGAGTAAAAATATCACAACTGTAGACCTTATAGTTTATCTTTAATTACGAAGTTAAGTGGCAAAGTCGACTTCCATAAAAAAATTACAGAAATCTAAACAACTTTTAAAATATCCAATTTCGGGCAACATAAATAGAGATTAACTTGATGTACATTGAGGTCATCTATCGACCTGCTTCAGTTAAATACTCTATCGTGATACACCCAGTATAAATAAATATATCTAGAAAAGTTGCCTAATACCTAAGTTACTAAAATGTTTCCAATTTGGTGACATCGCCTTATGTTATCGTCACTGTAGAGTGCAAACCTCTCATAAATATTTATCAGTTGCGATGGAAAAACACTGATTTTGTTTTCCATCCCGTCTGTTTTATTGGGTTTCATCAAAATCAATACTCCTATTGATAAACTTCGTTCATTTTATCTGAGATTAATACAATTATTTTGGTTCGAAATTGTGCCATTTTATCGAAAGTGCAGTGTAGGCAAAGTGAAAACTACATTTATTAACATGTTGATTAATCACATTTATTAAATTTAAAGACCTTACGTGTTAATAATTAACGTTTGCTTTTAAAATATTAGTTTTATTTTAATATGATTTTAATTCCCATGGATTTACATATGGCTTCAACGACTTTAATATTTCTTTTTAATTCTTAGTCCCAACAAGAATATGCTGGCTGTAGCTTATCTTGTAAAAGTATTAATCATTAATAACTAATATTAGTTTATGCTGGGAATGGGTCAGATAAAGAGATAAAAAGGTACTAATTAAGATTGATGGACTTACTTGTGTGGCGGGCGATGATGGCGCATATCTACTGTCGCTCGCGTTGTTCGTGCGAGGCTGCGGTGGAATCACGTTGTAGATTGGCTTCGGAGTCTCCGTAACTAAAAATTGTATCGATTTATAATAGAGATGACCTTTAGTTTTAATATCAGTTAGAAATAATAACCAACATTAGATGGTAATGGTAAATATCATGTAATTTAATACCTATAAAATAACGACGAAATGTAGAGTTTCTCATAATAATATCTTAAATTTTGCATTTCTTTACATCATTTCTCCGAACAACACTCGGTCAAGTGTGGACTTAATACAATCAATTCATTATGCTTGTATAAACGCTATAATTACAACTGACTGCCTCGGTGGCGTAGTGGTATTGCGTACGCATTACGAGTACGATTTGCGCGCTGAGGTCCTGGGTTCGAATCCCGGGTCGAGCCAAAATAATTGTGACTGGGTATTTTCATCTTAAAATGTACTCAGTCGCAGCTCGGAGTCAGGAAAGTTGGCGGTGTGATACCCCCGTGCCTCGGAAAGCACGTAAAGCCGTTGGTCCTGCGCCTGATCTCTCTCCGGTCATGTCAGATTGCCGTCTCACCGGACTATGAGAGTGAAGGAATAGCGAGTGCACCTGTGTATTGCGCACACACTTGTGCACTATAATATCTCCTGCGTACCTGGCTGATCTCCGTTGAGATTGGCCGCCGTGGCCGAAACTGGCTAGGAGGATTTCATTCATAATTACAACTAATGTTCTTACGAAATTAGCGTAAATGTTTGTTAGTGTTTAATTTTATTACCTGGCCTCCGTGGGCATTGTAAATCCTCAGTTACGGGCAGTCCATTCGTTGTGCATCGGCAGTAGTGCGCTGTGCTATTGTGACGCATGCACGCTGCTTCCTTTATACAGGAGTTCGGTTTGCATTCCCCTGGGAAATATATTCCTGAAAACCATATATTCGTTTTTACAATTTAAATTATGCAGTTTTTTAAAGGTTGTTATTTGTCTCTTGTATAGTCCTTCTGGGTATGCAGAGTTGCAATATCTGCCTCTACTTGTTTCTGCATAATAATACAGAGTCTGGAATTTGTGCCCAACATGGCGATAGGCTCGTCCCCTATCACATCATGGGACGGAATAACGGCGAAAAATGGGTGCACTAGTTGGGCCTCTGCCTACCCCTTCGGGGATAATAGGCGTGAATGAGTGTGTGTGTGTATGTCACTGTATTATACTAAGTGACATATACAGCAACACATATCTTTGGAATGGCTATTGATTTTGATGAGTTTTACTAGCAAACGGAGATCCTTATAAAGTGGAAACTTAGTTATTTTATATATTACTAGCTTTTGCCCACGGCTTCGCCCGCGTTAATAAGTTTTTCCGGGCTAAAAGTACATAAAAACCTTCCCGTTGAATCACTCTATCCAACACATTTATTTGGATAAAGATTAATATTATGACGTTGATACAACTCTTAACAAATAATGCATTAATTTCGACCAAATTTGATTACCATAAAAACGGTTCTAGTGAGTTAATCTTAAAAGATAGACATATACTGTCGCGGACATTTTTTTAGATCATTTCAAGAGGAATAATTCTTTCATACATATATTTTTGGTATCTTAAACCGTTTTCGCAGCGCACGCAATGGAAGCCCTCAAGGATGAATAATTTTCCCCGTTTTTTCACATTTTCCATTATTTCTTCGCTCCTAATAGTGGCATCGTGATGTTATATAGCCTAAAGCCTTCCTCGATAAATGGTCTATTCAACACAAAAAGATTTTTTCAATTCGAACCAGTAGTTCCTGAGATTAGCGCGTTCAAACAAACAAACAAACAAACTCTTCAGCTTTATAATATTAGTATAGATGATTCCGTTACCAACAGCACCCGGTCATCAGCTATTTGCCGCAAACTACGGTACCATCTCTTTTTTACTGCTGTCAATAAATACGTCCATGTAAGTCCTAGTACATAATGACTGAACACCCAACGGGTTGTAGTGTAATGGAATGTCATGCAGTACTTAGCATTCAAAGTTGAGGAATATTTATTGATATTTACATCGCTTACCATGATAAGGTACATGTTTTATGGTTATCTATACCTAGGTACATATAATAAAGTAGTAGACTGGTGGTGGTGGTGGTACTCGTGTTAGGTCTCTCATATGTAAGAGCCCGTCTGGGTGAGTACCACCGCAACGTCTATTTCTACCGCCAAGCAGCAGTGCATGCACTTTGTGTTTCGATTTGAAGGACATTGTAGCCAGTGAAACTACTGGACATAATGGGACTTAATATCTTATGTCTCAGGATGACGAGCGCAGTGGAATGTACTACCACACAGTACTTTGTAATTCAAGGTGCTGGATGCTGATGCTACTGTTTATGGGTGGTCGTATCGCTAGCCATCAGGCAAACGGCATGCTCGTCTCGTCATTCAATGCAATTAAAAAAAAGAAAAAGTAGAACCGGTGTGTCTGTAAATTTAAAGAAATGTGATAAAAAAGAAAAGGGTGACTAAAGAAGAGTAATGGAACACAAATCAGCGATTTTTGTTATTCTTTTCTGTTTGTCTGTTACTGCACGTCTCCAAAATTATTGAACAGATTACAATGAAATTGGGCACACGGGTAATCACTTCCGGGATTAACACATAGGCTACTTTTTATCCCAGGAAAATATACAGCGGGACTTTTATCCCGGAAAAACTTTTTAACGCTGGCGGAGCCGCGAGTAAAAACGACTATTATAATAAATTAACGGTTTAAAGTAATTACTTGGCGGTTCTTCAGGTGCGCTCCCCTGCCGTGATTCTTCTCGAGCAAATCTCGCTAACTTTAGTGCAGAAGCCGACTGGCGCTGTAACAAAACGGATAATCATGATTTCATCGCGTGTTACACGTGTAATAGAAACTGAATACTTAATTTATGATACCTCTAGCAACTTAATACAGTGAAACCTGGTTAAGTGAGACATACAAGGACCTGCAATGTTGTTTCACTTATAGAGGTATTCCACTTACCCAGTGTCTCAGATATCCAGGTATACGGAAGTAATTCAGTGCCAAAGTGTTGGGACCTCAGCATGAGTTCCAGTTATGGAGGTTTCTCACTTATCCAGGTCCCACTTAACCAAGTTTCACTGTATTGAGTAAATAGTGTTAGAAAAACTACAAAGTGTGTTACTTGTATCTAACTTAGGATCCCCCAGTACAGAGCATATAGGCACTGTACTAGACCAAAGAGTTGAAGAAGCTCAAAATTAATGATGTCAGTTATTTAAAAGTTTTATGTTAAGAGAAACATTGATGAATAAGTTTGAATGGAAGAAATTTAACAGATGTGATTTCATTGGTTCTAAATAAAATATGTTTGCTGAAATTGCCTTAATTTCTGTTTTAACACAATTCTAGCAAGTTTTAATATAATTTTCACGGTAGCAAGCAAAGCTGATTGCTGCCCCGCCCACCTCTGAGCATTTATTTACGGTACATTTGAATCACGTTTAAATGTTTATCTATAAATAACTTTATTGCTATCAATCAGAACACATTTTCATATTAATTGAATCTGTCAGTTTGGAAAGTATGAGACTGACGAGAAGGTTTTGTGGCGCCATGCGACCAGTGCCCTATTCATCAAACATTACAAGTCTACAAGCTCACAAGTTACATGTTAAAGATTTTTTTTACAAGTTCTTGTAAATTATGTTCATGAAATACTTTTACTAGACTTGTAGATTGTATCAACTTGTGGTGGTGGCAATGGCACTGCAATGGTGACGTCTCGGGTTCGATCCCCGGGTCGGGCAGTGATACTGGGTTTTTCTATTCAGTATTAGCTGGAAGTCTGGAATTTGTGCCCGAAATGGCGATAGACTCGCCCCCTATCATACCATGGGATGCAGTATGCATAGCCTGCACCTACTTCGTGCGTCTGCCTACCCCTTCGAGGATAAAAGGCGTGAGTGTGTATGTCTGTATCATCTTGCATTTTAAATTTACAAGACTTCTTTTGATGCATTACCAAATAATGTTTCTATCATTTTTATATGTCGGTAATATAGAAATTACGGTAAAATAACTAGTCAAGTTAATGTTAAAAATAAAAACAATTTGCAATAATTTGATTTTTGTGCGTAAATAACCAAAATAATAAAACAAAAACCAATAAATAAATAAACCATAATAATAAAACCTATTTTATTAGTTTCATGAATTATGATTTATGGTTAAAACTTTAATGTTCGTTTATAAGCGACTTAAAGTTTGAAAAAAACAGGATGGTCTATTGCAGACCCATGTAGGTACTTTAAAAGCTTTCTTGGAGATAAATAACATGGTAGCAAATCATTCCCGCCAGGCATTGATTTTGTTACTCTTCGAATTACACTTCTTCAATTAATTCGTGATAAAACGATTTATTTACTTATTTATTTTATTACGGTGCACCAACAGCACATTATATATTAACAAATTGGTAAAATATATTATTGGCTTCTATATAAGTGCCCAGTTTATTAAACGTTACGAGGCTTGTATCACAATAATGCGTTCATCAAAACTAAATGAATATACTACAAGCTACAAGTGATATCACTTGTATTATAAGTACTTTTTACACTTGTATTTGTTATTTCTGTTTATCAAAAATGCCTTTGTAACATGTAGCTTGTAACTTGTGGCGAAAAAGTTGAAGAGTAATTGTGGATTCGTAATATGTGTTACAAGCCAATAGTATCTCTTTCTACTCTGTTATAATTAAGTTTTTAGATAGTTTATAGGTAAATTCAATACAAGTTTGTGATTTCCGAATCGGATTTCGACAGTTTTGGGGTATAAGTCGGTAATTCAAGAAGTAGCAAATCAATTAATGGCGGGAATGATTTGCCCCCATGTTATTATTCTCAAAGTTTTTTTTAAGTACTTTGTATAGTTCGTCAATAGACCACTAGTTTTTCCAAACTTTAAGTCGTGCATAAAAGATGGTTAAATTTGTAATCATAATTCAAATAACTAATATAATGAGTTTTAAAATAGGTTTTTACATACAAAATCAGACTATGTACATGTAAGAAAAAAAACATTGCCTTGGCTAGTTATTGTCAATAGTTATTATACCATAATTTCTACCTTACCAACATAAGATCGCATCTTTGCTTCAATAAACTCATACATCTAGAAGATTCCATACTTAAATAACACTTTACTGAAGCAAAGAGGCGATATAAAACTATATATTTTTTATAAACATATCAAAAATTAAAAAAATGACTTGTTAATTAAAAATACAAGTATGTACCATCTACAAATCTTGTGAAATTATTTGATGAACGTAATTTACACAGTCTTGTATAAATATTCTTGTATCTTGTAACTCGTGGGTTAGTAGACACACATTTCTATGAACGCATTTTACAAAAATTTATAAAAATGTTTTTGTACCACTTAACTTATGAGCTCCTAGACTTCTATCTTTTGATAAAAGGGCATTTTGCCTTGTTTATAAAACTTTATAACTTTTTTGAAACAAGTTACAAGCTAGAAAGGCATTTATGATAAACAAAACCACAAATACAACTATGAGAAAGAACTTGTTATGCAAGTGATATTACTTGTAGCTTGTAGTTTACACATATAGTTTTGATGAATGCATTTTTGTAAAATGGGCTAGTTTATAAGAGAAAACGCTTGTAATACAAGGCTTGTAACGTTTGATAAACAGGGCACAGACCACCAGTTGACTAACATTCCAAATCATGTCTTTGTAATCCCGTGTTATTGGTGCGCGTTAAATTCATACCTGCCGTTTTTATTGTGATAAACATTCTGCCAGCTAATAAATAATTCCAGAGGTATAGAAGAATACTGAACAAACAGCTCTCAACAACTCGCCAGTCATGTCAAACACCTCATAAACAAACGATTACATTACATTAGAATACATTTTAAAGCTAATGGCTGCGCATGTATAAATTTACTAATTACTGCTAATTAATTAACATCGGATTATCTTGGCACCCTTTGCTCATTTGAATCAGGCCACGATCACATGTACCTATTGAGGATCGATCAATCACTACGAAATATATTCAAATTCTATAAAACAAAACAATGTCATCGCGCTATTGCGATGCAGGACATCGGAAATAAGCGTTTATAGAAACGAATATTTAAGAGAGGTATAATTCGTTTGTATGTTTGGATGGATAGGGTAGTCTTTGAAACCACTGACTCTATTGGAAACTAGTGATGCAAAACCTTTACAATATAACTTACTTATAAGTTGGTGGTGCCTAGTTACAAACAGGGAACTTTTAATTGAAATAGCGTACACTTACGTCTTGTTTGTTTTATGGAAAGTCACAACAGTATGTAAAATTCGTAATATTCTATAAATACAGGATAATAAGTAGAACAATAAAGTAAAAATAAGTCTTGGGCGGCGCTACGTTATCTGTGAAACGTTTAAGATGCGCGCTGTGGAGTTATTTTGGCCACCTTATCGTGGAGAGTGGCCGCACTCTGCCGTGGCCTGGGGTTACGATAAATCAATAATATCATATATCTAAGTGAATTATCAATGTTTTATAGTTTACGTCTATTTACCAACATTCAAAACAAGTATGTTATTACGCTAGACTATTATTTTCAGAGCTAGTTGATGTTTGTATAAATGAGAAGAAAATTATGCTGCGTAATAATTAATATTTTCCTTAAGTACCATATTCTGTTCGCTCCATAACTTACAGCTACTTTTTAAATATGAATCTCCTACAAGGTACATATTAGATACTAAATATACTATGTACTAGTAGTGCTCGCGGCTCCGCCCGCGTGAAAAAGTTTTTCCGGGAAAAAAAATATTTTCCCGGGATAAAAAGTAGCCTATAGCACTCATGAGTTATGTAGCTTCCTATTAGTGAAAGAATTTTCAAAATCGGTTCAGCAGTTCTTGAGATTAGCGCGTTCAAACAAACTCTTCAGCTTTATAATATTAGTATAGATTAGGCGTGAGTATATATATTATGTATTTCTGTAATTAATTTGGAATAATGTGTCTAAATGAAATGAAATAAATTTATTCGAACCCATAAAATGTTATACATTATTTAGATTCAGTCAATATTAACTCGACCACCAGTTCGGAAAGCAGTTCTCACTAGAGAAGAACGGGCAAGAAACTCTAGTGTTGCTCTTTTCAAAATCAGTTCAAGGTATAAAATACAATAATAAAAAAAATAAAAAAATATCATGATATAGATATATTTGTTATTTTTGTTTAGAACATTTATATACTCGCAAAAAAGGTAATAAATTTTAAAATCCCATACGAGTGCATAACCCTCTCAGGAATCATGTAATAATTTGGTCTGAAATTCATCAAGATGTCGTTATTAATCTAAGTTCAATATATACCCCTAATACTTAGATGTAGTAAGCGAAAAGGGCAGACCAGTCCACACAAGCAGCACCCGTTCACGAGTATGACGCACGTGCCAGCCATCGGCCTCCTCACCCATGTTGCAGGGAAGTGGCCGACCCGGCACACGACGCCGTAAAACGTAAAACCATTGATATATAGGGTTCTTTTTATATAACAATGGTCTAAAATTATGAATTAGTCTTCCTTGTACGCAGAATACTCAATAGCGGTAACGTCACTGCACAGTAGGTAGCGAGTGAAGTAAACATTATAAATTATTTATAATTAAACGGATGTTTCTTTCTAAAATTGACTTAAAAAAACAATTAAAAGTTTCGATCACATTTCATAAATATGAAAAACAAAGCATGAGTGGCGAACACTGTTTTGTAACGTAAATTATCGTCTCTACTGTTGATCCTCGTTATGTGCTTTTTTGTTTACCTTGCACGTGGGCTACTCTCGTTTGTCGATGCCAATAGACATACGAAACTAATCATCTCGTTGCCACTCACATAGACATAATAACACTGTACAGTAGAGTTACTACGATTCCATCTAGAATTATAAAGAATAAATAAATAAATTATAAAGAGTTGAGCAAAAGATTTGTTTTCACCGACAGTAACCGTAGCCTATTACAAGATATATCTGAAATATATTTTGGGCAGCATTTTTAGCACACCATTGTTTAAATTGAAACAAAATACCAGATTTGTCTTAATTGATTTTTGTTCTAAATTACTTCGACTATGTTAGTTGGATATTAATTAGGTAAAATTATATTAAACTAGCGGCCCGCCCTGGCTTAGCACAGGTAGCAAAGCATAATACTGTATACCTACATTTATTTTTCTGTCGTACAAAATATTTATGAATTATTCCTCTTGAATCACAACGTCCATTGATGAAAAACATATGAAAATCCGTTAAGCAGTGTTTGAGTTTATCGCGTTCAAGAGACAGACAGATGCGATAGGGGACTTTGTTTTATAATAAATAGGGATGTAGGGTCATATCCCTAAAAATAAAAAAAACCGCGAGAAAATAAATCCGGAATAAAATTCCCAGTGTCTGTTTTCCGGGATAATAGTAGCCTATGTCCTCCTTTAGATTACAAACTATCTCCATACTTTTTTCATACGGTTCCACTGGCAGAAAACGATTTTCCGGGATTAAAGTCCCGGTTTATATTTTCCAGGGATATGAAGTAGCCTAGATTCTTCCCAGGGTTTAAAACTATCTCCCTGCCAAATTGCATCGCTATCGGTTCAGTGGTTTAGTCGTGGCGGCTCCACTCGCGAGAAATTAAAATCCGGGATATAATTCCCGGTTTATCTTTTTCCGGGATAAGAGTAATTATGTCCTCAACTGGATCTCGAAATATCTCTATACTTGTTTTCTTGCTGTTCCACTGGCAGAAAACGATTATCCAGGATAAAAGTCCCGGTTCATATTATCCCGGGATAAAAAGTATCCTATGTCCGTCTCCTGGTTCTAAGCTACCTCTCCACCAATTTTCAGCTAAATCCGCTCAGCCGTTCTAGAGTTATAAGTGGTGTAACTAACACCACTTTCTTTTATATATATAGATAAATAACAAATACGCACGTATTTGTTATTTAATATAATTTTTTACTCAAATTTATATACAAAGTATTAAAATTCAATTTGATAAGGAAATCAAATCAATAGACATCATGTGAATTATCCGGAAAAATATACGAGTACTTTCTTTACATCAGTGCAGAGTACCTTCGCCACAAAAAAACTGGAATATTTCAAAATAGAATTTCATTTGTAGTGTCAAAACTGTCAAACCGATTTATTATATTATGGTAATACAAAGTTACGGCCGTATATTTTGAAAAGGCCGTGTAACAATATCCGTGTTCTGAGATCGCAGTTAATGTTGCACAATCAATGAACATTTATTCACATAACGGGCGCATTCGTTAACAAGCTGCTTCATTGTCGTGCTATCCATTTAAACAGTTATAGTAAATGGAAGCTTATATTGCTGAGGATTAGATATATGAGGAGCTTTCAAAAGGCCTGGGGTTCAAATAAATAATCATACTGTCATGAAGGAGTTCTGTAAAGTTTTGTTTACTTAAAAAAATGCACATACTAAATATACTTACCTAAGTATATCTTTTACTATCTACATAATGAAACTATATTCATTATTCACCAAACGAAATTACAGAAAGCATTTTATGGCGTCAAAACTTTTTGTGACTCTTCATAAATAATAACAATACCAGTTTTGTATTATATACGGTCTCACTGCTGGGCACTAGCGTCCTCTACAACTGAGAGGGCTTAAGTCTCTGACTGTGACCCTTTATATTTAATTAAATATTGCATCCGACTCTACATTACCTTTAGACATTACCTTTTCTAGTACATTAATTAATGCTTGTTTGAGTTGATTAATATTAGACATACCTACTATATTTCATGGTTGGCCATAAAAAATAATTGCTAAATACTATTGCGCTATAGGTAATTTATGGTATTTTTCATTACTTATAGCCAGTTGCACAGAGAAACTTTAAAAGGAGATGTCCTCATTTTGGACGGGTGCTGGGCCTCGAAATCTATCGAGACTCAAATTTTAGGGATATTAAATGGGCAACATACGGATCTTGGATCCTTTAAATAAATATTTTTAAACCCCTCCATTTATAAGTAACTTTTTAAAAACTATTATCATAATATAATAACTATCATTATAATTCAACTGACTGCCTCGGTGGCGTAGTTGTATTACAGTACGACTGCAAATCTGAGGTCTCGGGTTCGATCCCCGGGTCGGGCAAAGTGATATTGACTTTTTCTATTCAGTATCAGCTCGGAGTCTGGAATTTGTGCCCGATATGGCGATAGGCTCGCCCCTTATCACATCATGGGACGGCATAATGGCGAAAAGTGGGTGCACTAAGTTGCGCCTCTGCCTACCCCTTCGGGGATAACAGGCGTGCGTGTATATGTATCATTATAATTGTAGTTTTTAAGCAAAATAAAATTACATAAATCTCAAAATCGAGATCTTTAAAATTGAACGATTTATTGTAAAAGGCTGGTTTTTAGGAGTTCTTTCCAAATATGTATAAACTGCATTGGTAAGAATTTTAGACCCGTTTTTGGACATATCCTTTAAAGATGACACTAAACGCGAATCTTTCATTATATCATTGCAAAAAACAAAGTTTTAACAAGCATCTTTAACTAGATTCATAAAATTTAAAATCAGTCATTAGGACAAATTTTACGTTGCATGTAACGCCATTAACGACGATCAGCGTGTGGTAAACGTTTACTTGGACAGGCGGTTTTAAATTTTAATTGGTTAAAAAGTTACATTAACCTCTTTTCAACGATATCCGTGATTTTAAGGATTTCAATATGTTTATAACTAGTCTTTCGTCATTATATGACGTAGAAGAAAATTTACCAGGCCACCAAATACCTTTCAGTATTTAAAAAAATTTTAACGAAGAGCTTTCTGCAATTGGCTATATGTGCGATAATTTGTTTTTATTTATTGTGTCTTAAGTGAGGAAACTTCCTATATGATATTTATTTTTATGATTATAATACCAAAAAATCAATTTTTTAATGGAGCTCTTTGATTATCAAATTATTTGCAAGTTTTAGTACCTATCTAGCCTAGCATAGGCTAGCAATTTGTCGTCCTAATAGACGTTGCAAAATGTCTAAAATTTTAAGACAATTTCATTACGCCTATGATATCCCACTGTATACTATATTGATTTCTTAAGTTACGATCCGCAACTACGTAAGTGGTGTTTAGAAACGTCAAACAGTAAAGGAATCTTTATTGAACTATTCGAGTTCAATAGAACCCGATCATTACAACTGACGAGATGCGTTGGTATGATCGCTGCAATATCAATAACACAGTAAGTAATGTGTATTTTATGATTGTTTTTATCTTAACATAAACCTACGCCTTTAATAGTATGATAAGGCGATAAATTTTTCATCATTGTTAAACTAAAATACTTATTTGAACATTGTGGTGATACAAGTTTTTTTCTTGAAGTCTTATTAAATTAAACACTACACTTAATTGTTTACACATTTTCACCTTAATACATTACTTAATATCATAAGTGTTGCTCCAAATGGAATTAAATAGTTCCCAAGCTATCTCCTTTATATAATGGTAAAATCTTTGATCGTAGTAAAATTATAGTATTTGTACAATATGGAAATTAAATTTTTTCTTGAAATATTATTCAATTAAACACTATACTGCCTCGGTGGCGTAGTTGTGTTATGGTACAACTGCAATGCTGAGGTCTCGGGTTCGATTCCCGGGTCGGGCAAAGTGATATTGAGTTTTTCTATTCAGTATCAGCTCGGAGTCTGGAATTTGTGCTCGATATGGCGATAGGCTCGCCACCTATCACATCATGGGACGGAATAACGGCGAAACGTGGGTGCACTAGTTGCGCCTCTGTACCCCTTCGGGGATAAAAGGCGTGAGTGTATGTGTGTGTAAACACCATACTTCATTTACATCGCATATTGATCTAAGTACATTATTCAATACCACGAGTGATGCTCCAAATTGAATTAAATAGTTACCAAGCTATCTGGAAAGAATTGAACAACTCAGAGTAGCTAGCGGCTTGCTGGGATTTGTTTTGTCAGCAAACATAATTCCAGAGCACCCACGTGACGTTTCGCAGATAGATTACAGTATAAATAACCATGTCTCAAGTGCCCGCGAGACATGTACCACCTCGTGTGACGGTAAGACAATGCCACAAATTATTGACATATTGCTCTAGACACCCACCATATACCATTCGTAAAAGTCATCGATTGATAATCCATTTTATGATGTTAATAAGAATAATTGCTGTAATTTTTTTTGTAGTTGATTTATGGAACACAATGTTTTTACACTATCGAAAAAATTATATCATAGGTGCGTACAATAACATAAACATGAAGCAATGAAATAAAACAAGCTTTTTCAAATTCTTGCGGTTATATTTTAATATACCTAAAAATATTAATCTGCATACTAATATCCCAAAAATTTATTTTTATTTTACTTTAAACTTTTTATTTCATCAAGGCAATAATAAATATAGGTACCTACAATACAGACTATACTTACCTAAAATAGAAATGGAGTAGTAGCTGTAAGTTAAATGTAAGTCCAAGCTAGGAATGTCATAAATAAGTAATGAATTAATAATTTTATCCATCACCTTCGAAACATTTCTCTTTCCGATATCTCATGAGACAAAAACTCTCATATGAAATCCCATTCCATTGGTGTGGAATTCCATTTGCAGTGTTGCATTGATGTAAAAGTACCTGTATTGCTTATACACATATCGTTTTTAGTCGTTGCTTTGCCCGCAAAAATGTCTTTTACTGGAATAAATTGTGTTGCATATACACAAATATGTTGATTCACGATTTAAGATCTAATCAACATGAGTTTTTTTATTCTTTTACCTGGCTAATACGACAAGTTGCCCGACGCGATTCGGTTTTTCTGGCCACACCGGACTTTCAGGTGACCGCTTTAGGCACTCGCAGCCCTTTCCGTTAAGACTACCTGAGTGTCTTCATCCAATACCAGTGGTTTAGGTATTTATTTATTTCTCAACATACAAAGTCATTCTCAGGCTGGAGGCCCCGTCGTGGGGGCACAGGGTCGTAGAGGCAATGCGTCCTGTCTTTGCCGATTGGCTGGACAGGCGCCACGGAGCGGCAACATACCGCCTGACGCAGGTGCTCACCGGGCATGGCTGCTTCGGTGAGTTCCTATTTCGGGTGGTGGGGAGAGAGGAATCGGCCGTGTGCCACTATTGTGACAACTGCCCGCTGGACACGGCCCAACACACGTTGGAGTTTTGCCCAGCCTGGGATGAAGCCTCGCTGCCAGCAGTGGTCGCTTCCATGGTCGGCGGCTGGGAGGCCTGGCAGGTGGTGGCCCACTTCTGCGAGGTGGTCCTCTCGCGGAAGGAGAGTGCCGAGAGGGATCGCCAGCGCAGTGGTGATCCCTCCCGCCGCCAGACGAGACGTAGGAGGCGTCGGGTGGACGACTGACCGACGTCTCCCGCCCTGTGGATTGGGGGCGTTTGGAGAATTCCACCACGGTATCCCCTGCCTGTCGTAAAAGGCGACTAATAGGGGCCTCCGGGGGTCACGGGTGTGCGGAAGGGGCCGTCCACCTATTAGTCTAGCCAACTTTTGTGACCCCCGTGATGGACGGCAGCGTGGCGGTTAGGCCTCACGCTGCCTTTGACGCCGAGGGCGTCCTTCGGTGTACGGGGGCTTCTGAGCTCCCCCAACAACAGGAGACGGACCGCAATAGCGGTACGCGCAGGGGCGGTTGCGGACGACAACTTAGACGTGAGTCGGAGGAAGCCCGCAGCCGTCCCTAATGCGCCGAAGATGGCCACCGCGGAGTTTTGGTTGGTATGCTGTGCGTTGTACATAGGTTAGGGACTCGGCCCGGCGGTCGCCCGACGTTTTCCATCTCTCCGGCCGGCTCAACGTCGGGTTGTAAAGCACGGTGAACCCAACATAACCGCTCAGTCGTTCCCCTTGAACACTGGGCGGTAGTAATAATTCACTTTCTCCGCGTAAACAAAAAAAAAACATACAAAGTCATGCACAAACTTTAATATTTATAATATTTTAATGGAACACCCAGAAGATGATTTTACGCCGCTTGACCAGTAACGTTATTCAATAAGAACCACAACAGTTTTTAACTATGTCGATTCCTTGCTTCTGGTTAGTCTTTAGTCATTTATGGATGATAGGGCATATCTACCTATCTGTTAATGGTATAGCTTCTAAGTGCCTATATATTATAAAATTAAACATGTAGGTGGTTGTTTCACTTAGGTACTTTCCGTTAATTTTCGCACTTAATATCCATCTTTAAAATTGAAGTAATATTGTGATTTGTAAATTGTAAAATATATATTTAAAAAAAAAATGACAAAAGACCTACGCTGAGTTTCTTGGTGCTTCTTCTCAGGTCAGTGGGCTTTTCCGAAGCACTGGTAGAATCTTTAAGTAAAACATTGTGAAGAAATGACGTGTAAAAGTGCCCTTAGGGGCCTAATTACTGAATAAATGATTTGAATTTGAAAAATAAAAAATAAATTACCATGAATTCCAGTAATTAACCGACGTAAAACCATTTTTTTAATAAATTAATGTACAACAAGTCGTCAGTCAAAGGCAGTGAGTGCTCTGTCCTACAAGTCTAATTTGAAGCATCCCTTCTAAATATTGTGTCAAAGAAGAAATGATGTTTCCTAATTATAAATAGGTTACTGTTTTTGGAACAAAAGAAGTAGTACGGCCAGGATCGAGGGGAAGAGCGCGGGAACGCAGTCTGTGTACACCTGGCAGGCCAGGCGCGGGCCGATCATTAAAAATGTTTATTTAAAAATCCGACCGCTTAACACCGCCCCACATTATGCTGTAAGGAACAATTTACGATAAAATTAAAAGTCGAATTAAGTTTTATGATTTTAAATGTTTTGTAGTACTTATAGACTTATTAACGTTTATATAAATTTTATTATGCGATTAAATAAATGTTGATTTGTACATGATTATTTTAACCTAATTAGGAGTAATATTTATATTTATCAATGTGTAAGGGTGTCTGTCTACTATCTATCTACAGGTACACCACTTTATGCTAATGGTATATTGAGTGCTTATTAAAATATCAGTATAATTATTAACAATATACCTTGGTACTGGTCCTTATACCTACTGATATTAATGGTTTTAGATGATCTAAAGTATCGATTCATAAATAGATGATCAAGAAAGTCTCTTATTGTTGCGTGAACATGCTGCATAACCCCATCCCACGTCTACAAATGGTCTGTCTATTTTCCTAATGTGCCGGAGCATTCGGCGCTCCGCAGATCCGTCTGTGCTTTTTAACAAAACAAAGGTCTTCCTGAGCATCAACAACATATCAATAAACGCATTAGCGGACATGAACGGACGCCTCTTTGTTTAATTTATTTGAGTTATTATAACAAACGATCATTCTTGATTATGTTTAAAAAATACTTCCACCGCGCCGGTCGGTACGGTCGCGTGGTACCACTCGTAGGTACCACACAAGGGGTGTGTGGAAAAAATTATAAGACGTATATCTATATATATATATACATATTAGCTAAGTATCTTTAAGAGTGGGTATTATTTTGAGAAGGATTCTTAGGATTATTAATTAGAAGATTTGATGCCAAGGCCAAAAAAAATATTAAAATCCATTATTACCTTAGCTTATTTTTATATAGCACTGCGTGGTACAGAATTTATATAATACTGGTTTTATTGTTTGTTTGTGCACCTTGATCTCTAAAACGACTGCTTCAATTTTGATTTATTATTCAGGCGAGTAGCGAGTAGAAGCTACTTTTGATTAATTGCATGCTTGTTAAGTAATTTCTAACAAACTGTATACAAAGTCTTGACATGTTTGTTAAAACAAATTGATATGAGGTTACACCATAGATAGCTTTGTTTGCTACGTGTATGGTCCTTGATGGATGTCCTCCAAAGAATTCTCATTAAAAAGTAGATGCGTAGACGCATATAACGGACTCCACATAAACATACAACCGTTTTCGACGTATTGTTTAAAGGCATGTCTTGGACTGAGCAAGTTCCACTTTCTTCTAGTTTTCTAAAATATTTTAAATCATATTTAGTAGTAATAGAAGGATTTAATAATATCTCATTGTCGACTTCGGCAGTTGTTTCATAAATTGATATTAGCCTATGTGTTAATCCAGGACATGGTCTACCTGTGTGCCAAATTTCATCCAAATCCGTCCAGTAGTTTTTGCGTGAAAGAGTAACAAACATCCATACATCCAGACATTCATACATTCTTACAAACTTTCGCCTTTATAATATTAGTAAGATTGTAAAAAAAAGCGTGGGGCACCGTAATGATGGATTGAATTTCTTTTATAAAAAAAAAACATATTAAAATATTAAGCACATTGACTAGGGTGGTGTCGAAAGCACATTCAAATATATAACTTAAAATAATAGGCCATTACAGTCATCACGTTATTTTCGGTGAAAAAAAACATAAATTTAAAAAGGCGGAGTGACAAGAGCCCTGCACTCTGCGGCTGCCACGGATAATCCCGAGATGTTTACTCAGCTATAAAGGCGCCTAAAGCGCACTAAACTATGACATAAAAAGTTTAAAAAGCTCCGAGTAGATCAAACAAGATGAGTGGTGTTGGTCGACAGACGGGACGGTGTCAGGTTACCGACTACGGACGCCGAGTCACATTTGCCCTAAATAATAAACACCAGATTGGTGTCAAAAAGAACACTTTTTATGATACCATCAAACCGTAAGTCTCGTGCAGTGTGAATGTTTGTTTTTAATAAATCATCCGCGAAGGCTCATCTGGCCTTTGATCCGCCGATGGAAACTTTACATCCTATAATATTATAGCACAGAAAGAATTCTATCAGCAAATTCATATGAATTTGCTGATAGAATTCTTACAAACTATTGTATGCTTGGTAAATAATTGGTTTATGTTTCAATAAAAGGAATAAATGTGTGGCGCTACCACTTCTCATAATGCTATTTTAAAATTATTTGTTTACACTGACGTAACTTGAGCAAAATGATTGTTGAGAGGGGAATAATTTTTTAATTTTAATCACTAGAAATTTTACACATTTCTTGTATTTCAACAGTTTTAAAAAACTGTTAACAATTTTATAAATTTTGCTTTGTGCTTTTATGTAATACTAGCTTTTGCCCACGGCTTCGCCCGCGTTAATAAGTTTTTCCTGGCTAAAAGTACATAAAAACCTTCCCGTTGAATCACTCTATCCAACACATTTATTTGGATAAAGATTAATATTATGACGTTGATACAACTCTTAACAAATAATGCATTAATTTCGACCAAATTTGATTACCATAAAAACGATTCTAGTGAGTTAATCTTAAAAGATAGACATATATTGTCCCGGGCATTTTTTTAGATCATTTCAAGAGGAATAATTCTTTCATACATATATTTTTGGTATCTTGAACCGTTTTCGCAGCGCACGCAATGGAAGCCCTCAAGGATGAATAATTTTCCCCGTTTTTTTCACATTTTCCATTATTTCTTCGCTCCTAATAGTTGCATCGTGATGTTATATAGCCTAAAGCCTTCCTCGATAAATGGTCTATTCAACACAAAAAGAATTTTTCAATTCGAACCAGTAGTTCCTGAGATTAGCGCGTTCAAACAAACAAACAAACTCTTCAGCTTTATAATATTAGTATTAGTATAGATAATATGAATGCGTGTGTGTGTCTTTGTGTATGTTATTATACTTGTTCAACAGCTGTATTTAAATTAAAACCGATCTCAACTACTTTTATCTGGACTGGTGAATTGAAAATTTATTTGATAAGTTTTACAAACAAAAAAGCTCACAAACGTAATTTTTTTTTTGCGGAGTATGATAATGTTTATCTTTACCATTTTTATTTTTTCGCTGTAATAATCTAAAAACATCTACAGACATGGTATACAGGTCAAGAGTGCTAGTTCGAATGTAAACGATATTTTCTAATACTGTTGATCTAGTTCTGAAAACTTTAACTTATATTATCCCTTAGCATTATAGGATACTTTACAGGAACAGACATTAACGCAATAGAAGCAAAAGCTATTTGTGTGTTGTATGAAAATGAAACCTGAATAAGTATTATGTGTAAATATTTAAAAGGGCTTGCTTTCTCCCTATCCACAATTCCACACTGCAGAGAAAGTACTGAGGTGTGAGGATGCGTCGACACGCGATCCAAGACACTGTCGCAGTAAAAACGCATGAATGTCACCAAATCGAGAAATCATATTGAAACTGGACTTTTGAATAAGGTCAAGGCACAAGCTTGGACCGCTCTATACTAAATTATGTAATTGGGTATCAGCTTTTTGTTTAAATACATAGTAGCCTTGATGCTCGCGACGTGACATGGTGGTAAAAATTCAAGAGTTTCACTTAATTTGTTTTAAGAAAACTAAGTATTCATCGGTTGTGAATGCCCGTCTGTACCAGCAACGATGGCTTGACTTTCTACCTGAAGTCATGGTCACACTGACGAGGATACAGGATAAGATCGGGCGCATACGAGGCAACTTAGTAAGAAGGCGGACGCCTGCCACGAAGCCGTAATAACAGCACCAAGAAGAATGAAATAAGGCAATATTCAAATAATGTTTAAGTTGTATAACATGGATGAGCGAAACCATGCTGGTAAGAATCTATTAGCAGCCAACCGTTCGATAACGTGTATGTTTGCAACAAAAAAAAGAATTTACATCCTACTAATATTATTATTATTATTACTAGCGCTGGATGCGGGCCGCTTTTGACAGGTCCATCTGGAAATCTTTGGGGGAGGCCTATGTTCAGCAGTGGCCGTCATATGGCTGATGATGATGAATATTATAAACGCGAAAGTTTGCTAGAATGTATGGATGTCTGGATGTTTGTTCCTCTTTCACGCAAAAACTACTGATCAGATTTCAATGAAATTTGGCACGCGGGTAGATCATGTCCTGGATTAACACATTAACTACTTTTTATCCCGGGAAAATATAAACCGGGACTTTTATCCCGGAAAAACTTTTTAATGCGAGCGGAGCCGCGGGCAAAAGCTAGTAATTAATAATTCCACAAGCAGTATATACGAATTTTTGTTTTATCTGCTGTTGTTACGCTTTTATGATGATTCAATATAAGGCTCACTCTTTTACTTATAACATACGCGGTATGTGAATATAAAATATATCTACAAATAGATGGTGGAGCCGTGGTGTAGCCAGTTTTGATTTTATTACGAACAACTGAGTCGCCACAGAATCTTACACTTTCCTACAGAAAGCTGTAGTGTAACACTAATGGAGTTGTTAAAATATGAAGCTCGTGATTTTAGTAGAGCCCCAATTTGCTCGTAATTTATCAGTTTTGCTACTACTATAACTTAATGTTTTTAGTATCCTGAAAGTAGAATAGGTACAATGACATAGTTTAGTAGATATTATGAATGAGAGTCGTCATATAATTAACGAATTTTAATTCTGAGTAACTCAGATGGATTTTGCGAATATCATAATGAACATTTTGAATACGAGAAAATAGTCGGGAGTCATTCACGTCTTGGTATTCTCATAAGCACGGAATACACACAAAAGCTCGGAAGTCGTCCTCAGATTAGTATTGTGTGAACCAATTCCTATAAAATGTATCAGTAACGAACATGTTTTAGTTTCTGGCTGAACACGGTTTTACTCTGTACAAATATGTGTAAATAGAACATTCGACAATGTTTGTAAATATTTTTTTTAAATAACATGTAGTTTTAGTTTGTATATTTCAAGTGCATGGAATTGATATTGAGTAACTAATGTCGACACTGTCTAGAGCCAATGTCACCGGTTGTAATGCGGATATACGATGTACACATGTATTTGGGGCATGCCAATTGTTGGTTATGGTGCATTTGGAACAGTGGCCCAGTTGCAAGAACTAGCCCGATTCACACCCGAACAATAATCCTTTAATTAGATATTGCATAGCTATACCAATGGTTCGTTTACACAACGCTTCGCTTCAGTTAACCTGTTCTGTATCACATGTCAAAACAATCAGTGATTCGGTGTGGAAGATTTTTTATATTATTATTAAAAAAATAACATGAAGGTAATTATAACATAATCTAAATGGGAACGCAAATATTATCTCGTTTGAAAACGATTAACGGGCCATGTCATTAGATTCATGTAGAGTTAAATCTGTTCTTATTTTAATAAAAATTACAATTATACTAGCTTTTGCCCACGGCTCCGCCTGCTTTAAAAAGTTTTTCCGGGATAAAAGTCCCGCTTTATATTTTCCCGGGATACAAATATAATGACTAGTTATATGTTACAACATCTGTGCTACCTTATGGTCTGATGATAATCTATTATGTATCACGATTTATTAATTCTGGAAGAACATAGTTTTAACAGTATTCATTTAATCAATAAAAAAGGTATCAAAAATTCAGGACAGGGTGCGTATATGATCGGTGATGTTGGAAAATTATAAAAAATACTAGATTTTGCCCGCGGCTCCGCCCGCGTTAAAAAGTTTTTCCGGGATAAAAGTCACGCTTTTTATTTTTCCGGGATAAAATGTAGCCTATGTGTTAATCCAGAACATGATCTACCCGTGTGCCAAATTTCATAGAAATCCGTTCAGTAGTTTTTGCGTGAAAGAGTAACAAACATCCATACATCCAAACATCCATACATCCATACATCCAAACATCCATACATTCGTACAAACTTTCGCCTTTATAATATTAGTAGGATTATATGGTATTGATATCTTATCTCATACTAAATAGAGTGTTGAAGTGATTGACTATTTAGAAACACTGCATATTAAGTTATCTAAACTGGGAATTCAGCCCACGATTGGGCATTGGGTGATGATGCATCTCCGTGCCATTATGGCGGATGCATATTTACTTTACAGATTTATTTCAATCTGCACGTCAGAGCTTACACAACACTCACTTGAATCATAAACTGGTCTACATTTTAATACATTTCGAGATATGGATTACAAAATATTAATGTAGATCGTAAAATATTTTCGAATGAACGAACCGGGAGCTTAAATAAGTTAGCTGCTCGATAAAAGTTACGATGCTTGTCGTAGTCGTACCTCGTTGATAAACCACTTATTGACATTTTCGAATGTCCATCAGCGTACTAAAGTTACCCATATCTTCACACTTCCCGGTACCCAGTGCCCTACATGTAGTTGATTCTGAGAGTGTTGTACTATTAAGCAGGTAAATCTATTATAAATTACTACTATTATTAATCTTACTTCTTACTAATATTATAAAGGCGAAAGTTTTTAAGTATGTCTGGATGTTTGTTACTCTTTCACGCAAAAACTACTGAACGGTATTCGATGAAATTTGGCACACGGGTAGATCGTGTCCTGGATTAACACATAGGCTACTTTTTATCCCGGGAAAATATAAACCGGGACTTTCATCCCGGAAAAACTTTTTAATGCGGGCGGAGCCGCGGGCAAAAGCTAGTTATTAATACTATTATTAATTTCTTCCGAAGTATTCAGACGACTATCTTTTATATTCTATTTTTATGATAGCAAAACAACTGAGAAGAAATTATGTATAAAGACTTGTTTAATTCACGGTACTAGTAAATGTTCAAGCAAAATATGTTGAGACAGTTAGCGCACAAAGTTCTCTCTTGTTGACATTGATGTAAAAAACCCTTGTTTATAATAAACTATTTGGGAGCTTGACTTTTGATTTTGGCCGCCCTATATTATATTCAACGATTAATGTTCTGCCATCGTGAAACAGGCTCTCAGACTAATAAAAAAGAAATCATCTTGAAAATAGCTATCTATGTGCTCTTTTATATTGTTGTTTTTTAATATAATATAAATTTTTCATCATAATATCTCCTCATATTATTAAATAATAATTTATTTCGTGCTTCGAAGAATATCTTGTCCCGTAATATCTTTTAAAATCATGACGTATCTTACCTGATGTTAGATCATGATTACTTGGTGAGCTACTCATTTCGCTTGATTGATTGCTTCGACGTTTCAATAACATACGTGAATAGAAATTTTTATTCATATTATCATTTATGCTCCTTTAGATTCATTCAATACATGATTTCATTTTGTTGAAATAAATAAAACAGTTTCCATTTCAAATGCCTATTTGGTTTCATTTAATTGGTTTTCAGGATCCTTCGTTCGTTTTATACAGGTAAATATTTAAATTTGACTGCAATCATAATAAAAAAAACAAAAATCTTGCATTTATACACACACACACACACACACACACACACACACACACACACACACACACACACACACACACACACTCACGCCTGTTATCCCCGAAGGAGTAGGCAGAGGCTCAACTAGTGCACCCACTTTTCGCCGTTATTCCGTCCCATGATGTGATAGGGGGCGAGCCTATCGCCATGTCGGGCACAAATTCCAGACTCCGAGCTGAAATTGAATAGAAAAACTCAATTTCACTTTGCCCGACCCGGAAATCGAACCCGAGACCCCAGCATTGCAGTCGTACCACAATACAACTACCCCACCGAGGCAGTCTGAATACTTAATATGAACGTTTTTAAAAAAGTTAGTTATAAATAGAGGGTCTAAAAACATTTTTTTAATGGATCTAAGATCCATATTTTGCGCCTTTAATATCCCTAAAGTTCGAGCATGGTTAGATTTTAAAGCGGACATCACCTTTCAAAGCGCCAATTTTGAAATTATTTTTACGTTAGATTTTGGATAGCATATATTTTTGATAAATGTATTAAAAAAAATGTCAACTACCCTGTTATAAAAATCGCTAATTCGTTTTCCCTTTCTTTTTCATCATATTTCTTTCAATGTACAGACACACTGGAATCTACTGCTTTATTATATTATAGATTTTGTGTTATTAGCGTTTAAGGCGAAAAATGTATAAACACTTTACACTATGTTTGTCAATGATTAAAAGTATGGAATTAATAGTATCTAGCATGTTGTATGAGTTACAGGAGCGTGGGATGCTGCACTGGATACAAAAACGCGAATGCCCTTGAGCTGGCCGCTCTCTGTTTATTTGACTGTCGTCTAGCACTTAACGCCGACGTCGATATTTGCTATTTTTGCACGATATAACACTAAAGAAAAATCCACTCTGCAAAATTATACAACGTTTTCACTTCTAGTGAGCGATCTTTATAAGAGGTAGGTATACACAGAAAACAACAGCTTGTGCTTTTAAATTAAATTTTTGGTATTCGACAATTCTGTTTTCATTTTGGAATCATTGTAGTTTTTTGTGTGTACTATGAATTACAAAACAAAATTAATGGACCTATTCATGAATTCTGACAACGATATGTCGATATGAAAGAAAAACTAAAAATAATCATAACCAATTGTTTTGTTAACTTTTTTAGTGAATTTGTAACGTTTTATTAAATCATATTATAGATTAAATTCGCCTCTAGGAATATGGAAAAGCCTTTAAGAAATTTAATCTACCTAATCACTTTTATTTCACTTCACAAGAAATGCGTTTGAATGGCAAAGCACGCGGTAAACTTGAAGTAATTATTCTCGTAGTAGAAGCTAATTATAAAATGGGCTATTACCATAAGCGATATTATAATTAGCGTTCAAGTGTATCCGTGTAGTTCAAACCAGATGCTATTATTTATTGTTACCGAATTGCAACCGTGTAATGTTTATTGAACTCTTAAAAAATATGTATGAATATGGGATTTTCGTTGCGGTGTTAACACAACAGAGTTGGAAATGTTTACGTATGGTATATTTTAAAATTGATTTTAAAAAATATATAAAACGTTTTAATTTAGAAGATTTAGAACGGCGCTGGCCGTTTGTTCCCTATGTCTTCGATATACCATTTGAAGTGACATATATCTATACGTTTTGTCGTGATTTATTTCGGCCATACACGTAATAGGCAATACGTCGTACGCAAATTACTAGCCCATTATAACTGACATTCTAATGGACGAGAGAATTATAAGTGATTTCATGAAAATATTCTATAGACACGTTTTACATAAATAAATGGCTGAGGTAATAATATACACATTGATTTATGCCGAGGAATACGAATGTAACGTAAAATTATGAAAATCAATAATTATAATAAATATCTATAATATAACAACTTTAAACATTGTGGACTATATGTATAGGAAACATTGATGGGGTTTTTTTATTTACATCAATGATAGGAAACCATGATAATATGTATTTAATAGGGGTACGCATTTATAACATTCTATCTGACCTGTCTCGGTTTCGTATCAGATGCATACCCGTATAAAAATATATATAAAGAAATGGCATACCCATACTATTATGAATTCTTCTAAACCCATGAAAATATAGGCATATTTTAAATTTTGAAAATCAGTTTAGTAAATCAAGGTAATTGTTTTTGTAGTTTTATAAGTTATTCAGCAAATAAAACAAAAGTGTAACCTACCAAAATTTGTGATTAAGCCTCTCCTTTACTTTAAAACAAATCGCTTTCAAAATCTGATAAGTTACCGATTTATTCATCATTCGATTGCATGTTCAATGGAAGGAAGACGAACAGTTTTCGTAAATAATATCTCAATTTTAATGCATTGACGGTAAATTATGTGTCCATTGAAATGTCAGGCGTTTGCGTCGGGTCAGCTATGCGTGGCAATCTCATTTATCATCAACTAATTAAAAGATTGTCTTCTTTTATTGGTCTTTACCAAATGGTTCTAAGATTATAGAGCGGACATTTGGAAAACTGACATACAAAAATTTTCAGCCTGTTCGTCAGTAACTCAATGTACAGTACATTGAGTTACTGAAATGACCAAATACCTAACAAAAATACATTAGAACATACTTTGACATGGTCTTAATGCGTAAATTGGCATATTTACTTACAAAATATTGTTTTCTTTACAAAATTTAAGCACACCGAGACGTCTTGAGCACGGACATGTCATATAACACAGCGACTTATTACCAATTGTTAATAACTTTTGGACGAAAAATTTGGTCCTGATGTCCGGTCTATAATGTCTTTGGTCTTTACCTATGAAATTGGCGTTTAGTAAACAGAGACTTGGCCTTTTTTTAAATAAATATTTTTTTATTTATATCAATCAAAATATGCACCTATGCTATTGATACATCTCTGCCAGCGCAGTGGTAATTCTTCAATGGATTTCTTGAAGAAGTAATTTGTACGGGAGCCTACAAACTCTTCAATGGCATTTTGTAATGTCTTGTAATTTTCATTAAATTTTTTTGCAGAAGGTTAAATATTTACTTATTCGTCAAAGAACATATGTATACCCCACGAGTATAATGTAAAAGGGACAAAGTCGAGGACGAGTATTGACCAAAAGTCCTGGGGGGTTGTTGTACTCCTGAAGTATACTGTATATGAGTCTGATTCACGAATTGGACGAGTTGATTATTCAGTATTCTGTGGAGTTACTCCCTAAGGCAATCTTACATCCTGTTGTTTGCGGGATAATTCTTAGCCTATTATTCTTCTCGGGGATGATTTTCTGTATCGCAAACTCTCCGCAATAATGAGCA
Organism: Lapara coniferarum; assembly: GCA_949316025.1. Lineage (NCBI taxonomy): Eukaryota > Metazoa > Arthropoda > Insecta > Lepidoptera > Sphingidae > Lapara > Lapara coniferarum. The sequence goes on along the minus strand of OX438926.1, from coordinate 15,145,841 downwards.
TGAATTCCAATCTTGAGTATTTTTTATCTTTATTTAATACTAGACTTTTAAGAGTCTGGAATTTGTGCCCGATATGGCGATAGGCTCGCCACCACAACGGGCGGAATACGCACGGCGAAAAATGGGTGCACTGGTTACGCCTCTGCATACCCCCTCGAAGATAATAGACGTTAGTGTGTATGTATGTATGTATATTACGTGTACTACAACAGAGCATTGAAACAACCCTGTAAGTTGACCCATCGGAGTTACAAGTATAAAGTGTAAATAAATGAAATAAACTTAAAACTAAGACAACTATATATTATAATATGTCTAGAAAATTGCACGTATTCGTACCACAACAAAATTAATATTATTTCTCAAATGAAAGTGAATATTTTTTAGAACCATGTCATTGAATTCGTATATAATTAACACAGCGATATGAAATTTCCTTGACAATCCAGTCAGGTATGTTTCTTAACAAAGTCGTGCTATAAATTAACTGACTGCTTTAATGATATCTAAAAATGGTCTGTCATGATTGGATCAGATTTATTGCTTGCTAATAAGAACTTGAATGTGATTTGACACAATTTTTTCCTTAAGAGTTTGTTTATTTTGATCGTTGTCGTTATATTCTTTATTTATGTAGTCTAGTTGGTCCACAGGTCGGAAATAAAGCCTGCAAAATATGTTTTACTAGATTTTGCCCGCGGCTCCGCCCGCGTTAAAAAGTTTTTCCGGGATATAAGTTCCGCGTTTTATTTTCCCGTGACAAAATGTAGCCTATGTAACAGATAGGCTACACCCAGGACATGATCCGTGTGCCAAATTTCATCGAAATCCGTTCAGTAGTTTTTGCGTGAAAGAGTAACAAACATCCATACATACTTACAAACTTTCGGATTTATAATATTAGTAGGACCTATTAAACTTTTAACCTATATTATTATAGGTTTTTGTCGTACAAAAAAATCTACTCTTGTAAAAGGCTTTCTCTAAAATTTTCGTCTGATTGGTTAGAATTGAAGAAAATTTGTTTTTATGAGATATTCAAGATCTCACGGCTACATAAAACCATCTAGAAATAAAAATAAACAGTTAATTGTGTATTCCATATTTATATTTTTTTTTATAATTTATCAACATCACCGATCATGTACGCACTCTGTCCTGAATATCTGATACCAGTTTTATTGATTGAGTAAATGAATACTGTTAAAAGGATGTTCTTCCAGAATTAATAAATCGTGATACATAATAGATTATCATCAGACCATAAGGTAGCACAGATGTTGTAACATGTATCTAGTCGTTATATGAACGCCCAATTTAGATATAACTTCTCAAATAATGAAATGCGTCTTAAAATAATTGGTATTTAAATTATATTTATACACAGTACCTGTTTAAAAGGCAATAAACTTGGCCGTTACCAAAATTCATTGTGTCGTTCGTTATACGTGATGAATTGAACCACTGGGGAATCTATGCAGTAATGCTTCGATTTAAGTATCAATAAATCTCTTTGATTATGATAATATAATTCGTATTGGAGATCGTTACCTGAAACTATAGATAAAAATAATTCTTTGTATCGCAGATGAGAGTGGTGATAAATTCATAAATTGAGAACAATGTTGTAAAAATAGCAGGTCGGCATATATTTTTTATGGCATTGAATGACGAGACGAACATACCGTTCGCCTGATGGTAAGCGATACTACCACCCATAAACAGTAGCAACACCATTCACCTTGACTTACAAAGTACCTACTGTGTGGCATTCCACTGCGCTCGTCATCCTGAGACAAGATGTTAAGTCTCATTGTGTCCTGTAGTTACACTGGCTACATTGTCCTTCAAACCGAAACACAACAATGCAAGCACACTGCAGCTTGGCAGTAGAAATAGACATTGCGGTGGTAAGTTCCCAGACGGATTCTTCATATGAGATACCTACCGCCAGTGACTTGTGTCAACTGGTGCGAGTTAATCATCTCTCGTCACTCGATACCTATGAGGACCCCACTCTGCTTACCTTCAGGTGCTTTTCCATGCTCGTATAAAACATAATAATAATAGTTTGACGATATCAATATAGTTACATTGAATATTGCTACACAAAAAAAAGGTCTGTATAACGTATGTCTAATTATGTGATTTATCCATATGAAAAACGATAATTTCCTCAGACAGGCAATTAGTGATCACGTCGAATAGCATCCACGGAATAAAATTCTTCATATTATCATGAATAGGGTAGTTCTGCCTTTTTTAAATACATTTATAAAAAAAATATGTCTTCTAAAATGTAGAGGAAAAAGATTTTTTGTAAATACAAGCAATTATAAATGAGTTATAAAGTTTTGAACTTTGGTGGAAGTGGCATCTGTCAGATAATGGAAACAGCAGAATCTGACCTCACCGAGTGCCGTCAGTCATAAAGCTGCGTGCGTGTGAAAGAGATGACGCGATCTCCCCACTACGCCCCGGCTTTTGACTACAACAATATTTCTAATATGAATAACTGCTTTTGTTTGTCAACTAATTTTGATTCTGATTTTACAAAAGAATTTATTTTTCGTAATATTTTCTGTTACATATAAAATAATGTACAAAATCAAACATAGGAAACTACCCTATTATCATGCCAATAATTTCAATTAAGATCCTTTTGCCTCTAGTGGTTGCTCTCTAGTGGTCCTCTCTTCCAATAGCTACTTAATTTAATAGCGTCGTTTTGCTTGAGGAAAAGAGAATAACTTCCCGTCCTATCCACGCTACGCCCACAGCCGTGGCTCACGAGGCCCAAAAAATATAAACACAAAGTCGTATTTGACAAACGTATGTATTCGTCGGCGTTGCGGCTTTGCCCTTATGAAACGACTTTTTACTTGATTAATTGAGACATTATTCAATATTTCTTATATTATTAAAATGTTAGTAATAAATAAGTGCGTCACATGTATGTTTTACGACTGAGTAGCTCATATTAAATAGCCAAAAATTTATAATGTGAATAAAATTTAATGTATGTTTACACAATTTAATTACTTTGGTTAAGATAAAAGTTTTGTAACGTACACTGATAATCATTTCATTGTAATAATACTTTGACATTTTGGCTATAAATTAGCAATTCTTTGAATGTCTCAGATAATTATGGTTTATTGGCGCCTCTAGAAAAATAACAGGTCACAATATTTTTATAACTAATATTGATAACATAATCTTAATGTTGTTTTTTTATTAACATTACAATAAAATTTTGTGACACGCAGAAATTTATGCATGGAACTTATTTATTTTTCTCTTAAAATATTGAATGTAGGTATAGTTTGATAGAACTACGTAGGACAAGATCAAGAACGCTATGCAGGACCGCGAGGATGATTATTTGCTATCTTCTTAGTGCAATGTGGAATGGGTCGAGAATCAGGGAGCTCATTGCAACGACAATCGGAATACCTATGTAACAACGAATAACACAAATACGACGCGAGACACGATGCAAAGACAATCGTTCACTCAAGACGGGACGTTATCTTTAGTTTTATCTTGGAAACGTGACCCCGCTATCTCACAGTGCGAGCCGCCCGCCCATCTCACCCGTGGAGCTCTTCTCGAAGCCCAACGCAAATAAATATCACGCAAACATATTTTATGCACCAAAAGTCATTAATTTACAAATGCCGATCTGTCGTACGGTTGTTTATGGCTCCCGGGTGGGTCCACCTTGTCGGGGTTATTAAATGATCATCAGATAACTTGGGAATACGATTCACGCGGATTAAAAATGACAGTGTAATCGTGATTTCGCTTTTGCGCGTCGGTTACGTGATATAATTCAGTCAGAGGGTCTTGACCACCGCCCACAGAGAATTTGTGCCGTTTGCAACTCGATTTAAAACATCAAAACATACTCAACTTGCTTCGTATCTACATGAAATTTAAGAGTGGGTTCAAAAAGGTCATATGAAGTCGATGGTTTTTATTGTATTACGCGGAAATAGAATCACATGTAACCAAATGTTTCTTATCTTCTTTTATGTTTACAACAATAGTTTTGTTTCTTAGTAATCAGTTCGGGAAAATATGTTGTGTCCAGTATTGACTTTGAGTGCTTGTAGACTAAAATTGTTATCGGAAGTAAGGCAATAGGAACTGAGTTTAAATATAAATCCAGCTAAATGACGCGCACCGGATTTACACTACGAGGGGCGTAGTGTACAGACTACTCAATTAGGAGCCCGCACGATGACATTTACCCATAGCAAACTCTTTGCGGCGGTTTTCCACATCCCACAATAATAGTGCCGTTAAAAAAATATATACGTAAGAACCTATGTAAGGAAAATAAAGTTTCAAAATGTACCGTGAAACTTGAATAAAAACGTATAAAATCTTAGACACAATGAAATGATATGTGCGTATAAGAATACAAGTCCGCCGTAAGGAAAATGTTATTCATAAAAGCGATAACTTAGCCAGTCGGCACTCTTTAAACACGCCGAGTTAGGTCATATGGAGATTGCAAATGTTTCTAATATTGTTGTAGAATTCGTTAAGTTTGGTTCATATCGACGGACGGGGCAGAGGTCAACAATGTTATTAGTATTTCTTGAATGAGCATTGTTATTAATATCTATAATTACATTGTGAATAAGTCCACGAAGTTGTCATTAAGTAATGTGGGTACGTTATCAAATGTTTGATTTTTAACAGCAGCATTTGTTTTACCTACGTCGTCACTAAGGAGCGGTACGAATGCTCTAGATATTTCGTAAAAGTTTGGTGTTGCTATTACATATTTGGTGTCAGTCCGTCGTGTTGAAATGGCGCAAGGCAATATCTAGGCGCTAAACAACGAGTGCTGTAGATTGGTATAAAAGTACTTAAATAGTTTCAAAAAGGAAGTTTATATACTTAATAAGGTATTTTTTGCGTCCCGTTTTAATTGGATATTTTATGGTAACTAATTGCAAGACAAACATTTATATTACGCACTATTTTTATAATAAATAGTTTATCCTGTATTTCATTTTATAGAATAGGAGTAAGAATAAATAATAGTAAAAAAAACTTTCGTTGTACAACCTCATGCAGTATGCACTCTAATAATCTAAAGAAATACTAAAGTGAACTCATAGGGTACATTTATATATTAAAACTCAACTATATATTAAAAATACATTATACACACACACACACACACACACACACACACACACACACACACTTGCCCGTTGTCCCCGAAGGGGTAGGCAGAGGTGCAACTAGTGCACCCACTTTTCGCCGTGCGTATTCCGTCCCATGATGTGATAGGGGACGAGCCTATCGCCATAGGTATTGGACACAAATTCCAGACTCCGAGGTAATACTGAGTAGAAAAACCCAATACCACATTGCCCGACCCGGGGATCGAACCCGAGATCTCGGCATTACAGTCGTACCGTAATACAACTACGCCACCGAGGCAGTCCTTTAGACGGGTCTTTTAGAACCCTCTCATTATTCCTTGGATGTTACTGTTATACCTCTTTATATACCTATGACTTATCGTGTACATAAAGATTTATAGTCAGTTTGTCATTATCTGTTTCCGCTCCCGCTCCCGCTTGCCGCGGAGGTGCCGCGCGCGGTGACTAAATCAATTTATTGTATACTGAATACACGTGGACTCTACAAATACAATTTTTTTTTATTTAATTTAACATAAATACAATATTTTGTATTTATGTAAAAGGTTTAATACTGATCGGTTTGAAATTTCATATTACACGATTGCCGTTAGGTTGGAATTTAAATAGCTTTTATTGCGGCTCGACATCTCGACAAGGGTATAACCATAATTTATCTGCAAATTGCAACATATTGTATAAATATTTCTCAAGTATTGGCACTTACACCTTATGAAATCCAAATTAAATAAGATGATGCAGGCATAAGTTCACACGCATTAAATGAAGTAAAGACAAAAGGTTATTACTTTAGGACTTGTGCAAAGGCGTCGCAGACAACCACTTATTTTAAATATATTACCGTTGTCTTATTTTATTACATCACTAAGTATAGAGAATATTCTTTTAAGTTCATAATATGAACAATAATGGACGGAAAGTAATAATTTTCAACCTCTTTATCAAAGTCACTTGGTACACACCGAGATTAATAAATGTAGGTTTTTATTTGATGTTATTATATCAAAATTAACAATATCTCAATCATTAACTACTAGTATGTACAGTCACCAGCATAAGTAGCTGAACAAATTCAAAATTTCAAATTGCCTGCATACTTTTGTGTTCTTACTAATATTTTTTTTCTCTTTACAAAAATAAAATATAATGGATTTACTTTACTTCACACGAAAAAAAATGTTTCAGTTTAAGTTAACGCGTATATAGGCGATTTGAAATTTTGATTTTGTACAGATACTTATGATGCTGACTGTACATATTATTATGATAGAATACTTATTTTTTTATACCCACTTTGACGATCAATAGCATTATTTTAGAATATTATTTTTTCAATTAAGAATCTCATAAACATGGTATGGGTAATTATAGTAATGCCTATTTATTTTAGCCGGGCTGATGGACACAAATGGCGTGGTAACCATTCTGAAATCTAGAACATGAAAAGTGCGTAGTGGCGGGTAACTAACTTCCAGTCAAACTGTCGTCTAAATAATTAAATGTCAGAGCACTAATCAAGCTAGTACTAATCAATACTAATATTATAAAGCTGAAGAGTTTCTTTGGTTGAACACGCTAATCTCAGGAACTATTGAACCGATTTTGAAGATTCTCTCACTAATAGGAATTACTCCTGAGTGCTGTAGGCTATTTCTTATTCCGGGAAAATATTTTTATCCCGGAAAAACATTATCACGCGGGCGGAGTCGCGAGCGATACTAATTAGTAACAGAATAATCAATGGTCAATATCACAAGCTTACAATACCAGGTGAGTTCTCTTCAATTGGAAGTTCTTCACAATGTACAGAAAATGTTTAGCTGTTCGAGCGCTTACTGTCCAATTTTGTAATGGTAGGTATTACCCTATTCTTATCCTAGTTTTACTAGTGGTAGATCTCTTAAATGTAAGAGTCCGTCTGGGTGGGTACCACCGCAATTTCTATTTCTACCACCAAGCAGCACTGTGCATGCATTGTTGTGTTTCGGTTTGAAGGACAATGTAGCCAGTGTAACTACTGGACATAATGAGACTTAAAATCTTATATCTCAGGATGACGAGCGCAGTGGAACGCCACACAGTAGGTACTTTGTAACTCAAGGTGCTGGATGGTGTTGCTACTATTTATGGGTGGTCGTATCGCTTTCCATCACGCGAATGGTATGCTCGTCTCGTCATTCAATGCCATAAAAAAAATCGCTCTCTATGCCCATAAGATTATTATACTAAAACTACTTATCTATACTAATATTATAAAGCTGAAGAGTTTGTTTGTTTGAACGCGCTAATCTCAGGAATTACTGAACCGATTTTGAAAATTCTTTCACTAATAGGCAGCTACATTACTGCTGAGTGCTATAGGCTACTTTTTATCCCGGGAAAATATTTTTATCCCGGAAAAACTTTTTCACGCGGGCGGAGCCGCGAGCACTACTATAAATCATACAATACTTTAGTCAATAATATGCTTTTCAGTATTTAGGTTCTTTAATATATCAGGCTAACAATACTTTAAGAGATCAACATCCTACTTCCTACTAATGTTATAAAGGCGAAAGTTTGTAAGAATGTATGGATGTACGGATGTTTGTTACTCTTTCACGCAAAAACTACTGAACGGATTTTGATGAAATTTGGCACACTGGTAGATAATATCCTGGATTAACACATAGGATACTACTTTTATCCTGGAAAAATATAATGTGGGACTTTTATGCCGGAAAAACTTTATAACGCCGGCGGAGCCGCGGGCAAAAGCTAGTTAGGTAATAAAAATGTTTTTTACGTTATGAATCTTTAACCCGAAATTTCTTGAATATAGATATAGATGTATTTATCTGGTGGTTCTTTCTTTGTTTATGGTAATACTTTTTTTAATATTATTACTTCATGCAATTATAAAACATGACAGAGGCTAAACTTTTATGATAACATTAAGATAGTACAAAAATCCTCAGGTGACCGTTGTTCGGCGAAAATAATTTAATTCTTAGCGTGGTGCATAAGGTTTTTGTGAAATGGTAATAACTACTAAAGTGTCATAATATAATGATATTCAAATAAGAATCTCGTTTCAATATGTGAAGTTGATTGTCCATCGTACATTTAAAAGTCAATATTTAAATGGATAATATTATTGTTGTAAAGTCGCTCACTAAATCATCGTTAGGTACACATGAAGGTCTCATTATTAAAAATCTGGCTGTATGCATTTTGTCGTGTTGTTTTTATAAAATGAGATACAAACTGCACAATATTTCGTTGGTAATTTGAGTTATTTTGTATTTTAAAATCCTATTTAAATCACGGAATCTTGTAGTCGTGATCACTGAAAATGTCAAAGTTACGCATAGGCAGTGGGCCGCAAAATGAAAATCAGATGTGAATCTTGTTTAAAAATAATTTATCTATGGCATCAACTGACTGTAACGTTGTTCCTACCTTTGTAAAAGATTTAGTATAACGAATTCCTTAATCTATTTTACTCTGTGCGCAATTTAACGTAACACGGGCATGATGGTATGATGCATTTAATCATTATTTAGTTTTTTTAGGAATTTAAAATCGACTAAGCGACGGCTGGTATTTGTTAACTGTGTAGAGACGGACGGGTAACGTTCTGCAGTGTACAAAAGGATTCAATTCCACTTCACTCGACGGTGAGAGCAGAGAGTAGGTAACCTCTCTCCCAAACTACCAACACGGTCACGAGCTATAAATAAAAGTGTTCATTCCAAATAATACTTTTCATATAACCTGATTATTAAGGGTTACTCATTGATGGGGTCTCTATATCAATGGGATTATTTTTATAATTTAATATTATAAAAAGCACAGAGCCAGAGTTTTTAAAAGTAGAGTCCCTAATACGCCTAATAGTTTCCATTTGTTTGGTAATAACTAGACCGCTTTTATACATTTTATGTAAGAAAACCCGCGGTTTAAACGTGATAATTGTGGTTGGCAGTTGACACCATCGAGGATTCGAATCTATTTCGCTTATTGCCTAAGGTTCTCGTTAAGCTATTATTTTAATAGTGCGTGACATTAATAAGGCAAAATGATGTATACAGAAATTCACGATTTTTTACACCCATAATGCACTCACAGGCTTAAGTTTATGTCCGTCTTTGAACATGTCCGTCCAATTTCATGATTGATGGGTATTCCATCGCCGTATGATGTTTAACCCGTCAAGCTTATATATATAGATGTATGGGGAAAATCTTATATATATGGACGCCGGCGTCCGTCGCGGGGCTTAACGAGGCAATAGCAAATACGAGCAATTCATACGTGTTTTCGTGATTGAGAAAAGTCATCTTAATTTTGTTGCTAGCCCTGGGAATCAAAGTCAAACCTCCCAGCGTCAGCTCCACTAAGCTGCGAATAGATTAAAGATGTTGATGATTGTATCTGCTATTAATTAAAATACTTTCATCAGTTTTCAACATCTTAATACGAATCATTTATAACATTTAATGAAACGTCACATTCGTAATAATTTAATAACTTTGTATCATTACTCATTTAAATTTCATTGGATTCCCCTCTGTTTGTGATAAAATATTGCAGTTATAATTAATGTAAGTCTCCGAGTTATGTTATCAATCAGTGAACCTGGTAAGTAATATAAACTGTCGAACAAATGTATGAACTGCGTTATCTACAAATGAAAAATAATAGTGTAAGTAATAATAAAATTGCAGGCAGAAGAAATGAGCGGGCTTGAAGCACATCGTTTAAAAATAAAGGGGAGTAACGTTCGTTCTACTTGCTACTTACTTACGTGTCCATGATATAACATAATGTATAGTCACCAGCATAAGTAGATGAACAAATTCAAAATTTCAAATCGCCTTCATACTTTTGTGTTCTTACTAACCTTTTATTTCTCTTCACAAAAATAAAATAAAAGAGATTTGCTTTACTGCATACGATGAATTATTATTTCAGTTTAACTTAACGCTTATATAGGTGCTTTGAAATTTTGATTTTGTACAGATATTTATGCTGCTGATTGTACAACAAATCCTCTAAGGGTTACGCGAAGCACTTACCTTACGATTACCCTTCGGCTTTTCAGCCTGCGAAAAATTTCTCTTCTTCATGAAGTTTTTCATCTTGAACGTAACTAAAACTTTATCTGAACAATATTATTTTCACACATTACCACAGCAGTCTGGATTGCGCACATTGTTATACATCCAACTGAGAATGCAGTTTATTAGCACTAACACTGAAACTCTTCATATGTTGCTCATCCAAAAAAAGCCTGGTTGATCAACTGTACGGTTTACGAAAAAACGCGTGTTTTCCCGCCCGATGGCCGTAGCGCGTCGATACCAGCGGGAGGCGTCTCGCGGCGATTCCAACTTGACGTGGAGTGGCCATCATCCGCAACTCGCTCCCGCCTCCGTGCTCCACACGCTACCGCGTCCCGCCGCCCACGCGCCCCGCGCATTCACCTATCATAACTAAATTTCTTCCTAATGATAAGGAGATAGTAAATCTCGCATTAGTCACCCCTGTTACTGTTTGATGGGGTTATCTTTGTTAACAAACTTTGTCCTTTTTGGATTAGATACGGACCAAAAAGTGTTGTTAGTCTTAAATTCTTCATTTAAAATCATATTTCTCATCTAAGCGTGACACGAAGCTTGTTTTGGAGTTTGAACTTAAGAATAGTCATAATGGCGTATTGAGGGCGTAAGTGCCTATGACGGTTGTAAAATCCTTGAAGTCTGGGGTTCGATTAATATGTCGGAAATAAAATTCTGTGGAAATTTTCTGATACTCTTTATCTTTTCATAGACAGGAAATAAGCTCCACAAAACGTGGGTGTACTAGTTGTGCATCTGCTAACCCCATCTGATGTTATAATTGCGCGATTTTATGTATGCGTGTATATATATATACTCGTACGCATGATAAATTGGGATTGGCGACTAATTTGGTACAGTAGGAAATTCTTGGTAGAGTTTTTGTGGCCTATCTTGCTTCTTGCATCGCCATATTAAGGCCGCTGGTCGAGTGTGTGTCACGGAGGCCCGGTTTAATACAAACGCAGCAGTGTAGCATATATTGAGTATCTTGAATGTACCATCTTATCTTAGAGATTTTTAATTTATTTCAAAAATATGTTACTGTCATCTTATAATTTTGTTATAAATCTATCAATACCTATTAACAACAGAGCTCAGTATAACTGTAATCTGTACATTCGAAGAAAAGTAATAAAAAAGAAAAAGGTGGTAAAAGTAAGTACTAGAACAGGTATTAGCGATTTTGGATGTCTGATTGATTGTCTGTTTTTCTGTTTGCTGTTGGCGCTCCGAAACTACTAAATGGATTTTCATGTGCATAAACTTTAATAAGTTTAAATAATAATGGTAGTTCTCTCGTAATCGAGAGGCCGACGGGATAGGTACCACCGCAATGTCTATTTCTACCACCAAGTAGCAGTGTGTATGCACTGTTGTGTTTCGGTTCGTAGCCAGCGTAATTGCTGGGCATTAAGATCTAACATCTTATGTCTCAGGACTCTCAGGTTGACACTCCACTTATACTTTGTAATTCAAAGCTATATGGGGTGTTGATACTTGTTTATGGTCGTATCTTACCATCAGGCGAACGGCATGCTCGTCTCGTCATAGTACTACAATAAAAATAACGAGTTCAGTAAGTACAAAACATTAATTCGCACAAAATCATGACAAAAACAATAACACTTAAACAAAAAGAAATGTATTACAAAAAAACATTAAAATTTAAAACTATAGCAAACACCAGTACACATAAAAATATCATCAAAAACCAAATAAATATGAAATCAGATACAAAACATTTGGGAAATACTATGTTAATAGGTATTTATGGCGATCAGCTACAATAAGAAATCAAAAATAACTTACACATGAGTTTTTAATCGACCAAAGAAAAAACGGAGGAAGGTTCTCAAGTCAACGTCTATATTTTTTTTTATGTACGACCACGTATAACTATTTACAGAGAAGCTCGATTTTAATAATTCTTTTTGTATCGGATAAGGTATTACCTATAGTGTACATAATATACATATCAGCAATGAATACACCCATATTGTTTTTTTATATATTTTTTTATAAAAGACTATGACTGCCTCGGTGGCGTAGTTGTATTACAGTACGACTGCAAAGCTGAGGTCTCGGGTTCGATCCCCGGGTCGGGCAGTGATATTGAGTTTTTCTATTCAGTATCAGCTCGGAGTCTGGAATTTGTGCCCGATATGGCGAGAGGCTCACCCCCTATCACATCATGGGACGGAATAATGGCGAAAAGTGGGTGCACTAGCTGCGCCTCTGCCTACCCCTTCGGGGATAACAGGCGTGAGTGTATATGTATGTATGTATGTATATTTTTTTATCTTCATAGGAAAGTCGTCGCGTATCCCCAGTGAACGGAACACTTTGTATACAAATTCATTGTATGTAAAATAGAGTCATCTAAAATTCAAAACAAAATTTCATATTTCATTCTCATTATAACTTCATATTGAAATGGAGAATGTTTTTATTTGATAAGCTAAATAATATACAAAAACTGTACCAATAGTATTGTGAGGAAATAAATTTTAGAACATAATGGTCAACAGTGGGTCAGTAGGATACAATGGATCACGCTCATTTTGACAAAACTACTGATACTTGGTGCAATCAGTTGGTGAAGACTGAAATCCATTCAGAGTTTTTTTGCGTGACACGCGAACAGACTCTACTGTTTTGTACTTCGTCAAGTCATCATTATAAAAAGCCTTGCGGATCGTTTGGTGCTTCTTAAGTCACCAACCAGAATTCTGTATTATATTGTTACTGTGGATCTGTGAAGAATGCGTATTTAATCTTATTAAGATGAAAAAACAAAAACAAAATTGTTAAAAACTTTCCTATAGCATATTTCTTATGCTGCACATTCTTAGCCAAGGCAGAACAGTTAAAACACCCAAAACTCACAATTAAAGCAAATTGTAGAGAGGAATTGCGCTAGAATCGTAGGATAATGGCATCGTTTGTTTGAGCAAATAATTTGGTTCCCCACGTGTCTACATTCCTACAAAGAAACTAATATAAATAAAACTATTTGTAGCTAAAGGGATCAGAGATTACGAGTACTAAACTATAGTACTCTTTAACCTGGCACTATAATGGGAAGCATAGAACAAATATCACATTTCAAATTATTTATTTCAAGATTTGTTTTCTTTTTTTTTCAAGTAATGTTTTCTTGATTTTGCAATTACATATCTTGCATTAGAATGCCTTCATATTATAATTTGGAGGATTATTCCATTAAGTATAATACGACCGCTACAGATTGCACGCAGAATAGCGCGCCTGAAAGACCCGTTAAATGGAACGGCTGCATTTTAATAAGTTAACGTTGTTAATTCCTCCGTCAATCTTTAAATGTACCAAAATACTTTCATTCGTTTCATAGTCAGGCGATGAATTTGCACTGCTCTTGTACATTTATTGAATGAAATTAATACTAATGTTGTAATATTATAATCAAGTATTACTTGAACACAAAACTTAAAACCTAACAACATATTAATTTGTATCCTCCAATGCAACTCATTTAAAGTCCGTCTAATCTTTGGTCTATTGAATCAGTACATTTAGATGTTAATTATTTTACAGGTGGGTCTAGGGTTGTCAAAATGTTTATTCCTATTCTAATTTAGGATCAGGCTATTATAATAATAATTGGGGCCAAGTAGAGAAATCTAAATTGGTATGAGATATGAAAACACCTAAATAAGTTATTATGACTCGGAAGTTGTGCCCAATGTTGAAATTCGTGCCGAATATGGAGATAAACTCGCCCTCTGTCACCTCTTGGGCGGACATAACCGCGGCTAGCCCTGTTTGCACCTTTGTATTTTTTACAGTCTAAAATACTTAATCTAAATTTGTACAGTCATTAACTGTAAGATTAAATACACATATAAAACAATTAAAATAACAAAATAATATTTGATAGCCCTTAGCGGCCGGTAAACACTTTAACGGCGTATGCGCATAGTTGGCTAAAAGCTAACGATTCCACTAGAAGATTGCTATAAATGTTGATTCGCATCGACGCCGCATACAAATTACCCATGCTTTTAGTACACATCGTTGAGGCGTTACTTTACGTTTGCACGTCAAACGTAATTGTGTACAAACTTTTGCGCAATATCTCGCAGCTCGTTGAAGTTTCCCCGATTAGCTACGAAGAGACAAACAAACTTGCACGCACTTAAATTAGTTGCTAAACACACTGCATACGAGAACTATGGCTATGCACTTATTATGGTTTTGTCTAGCAATGTACCTACCATATTATCGTTTCGTTTTAAGGTGCTTAATAAACATGCACGCCATAAAAACGTATTCTATAAATTGGTACCTTAGCTCTTTGTCATCTAAATATGTATGAAAGGCTTTTGCCCGCGGCTCCGCTTGCGTTAAAAAGTTTTCCGGGTTAAAAAATCCTGGTATATATTTTCCCAGGATAAGAAGTAGTCTAGGTCCTTCCCAGGGTCTTAACTATCTCCCTACCAAACTGTATCGCAATCTGTTCAGTGGTTTGGCTGAGGCGGCTCAACTCGCGACAAAATTAAATCTAGGATGAAATTCCCGGGTAATGTTTTCCGGGATAAAAGTAGCCTGTGTTCTGGATCTCGAACTATTTACTTGTTTTCTTGCGGTTCCACTGGCAGAAAATGATTTCTTCGGATATAAATCTCGGCTTATATTTTCCCGGGATAAGAAATATCCTAGATCCTTCCCAGGGTCTTAAACTATCCCCCACAAAATTTCATCAAAATCGGTCAATGGTTTTGCCGTAACGACTCGCGACAAAAAAAAATCCGGGATGAAAGCCCCCTTTATATTTTTCCGGTAGCCTATTCGCACCTTTAGGACGAAAACGACACAATTCAAAAAATAGAAAATTAAGTTGACATTTTTAAATGACTAAAACTAGTCCCTTATTTATAAAAATATAATAAAAAAGGGACTGATATAACAGTTTTGTCCTTTTCCTGTTTGAATATGGCTGTGTTTGAACTATTGTTATATTGAGCACTTCGTTTTAAGTAATTTTATGAAGATAACCCAATTTTCTATCTTTTTGAATTGTGTCGTTTTCAGCCTAATGGTGCGAATGTGTTAATATAGTAGGTACATGATCCCTCCGTGTGCCAAATTTCATCGAAATCCGTTCAGTAGTTTTTGCGTGAATGAGTAACAAACATCCATTATTACAAACTTTCACATTCATAATATTAAATAGGATTTGGTACTTAACTATTTTTTATGGCATTGAATGACGAGACGAGCACGCCGTTCGCCTGATGTTAAGCGATAAGACTACCCATAAACAGTAGCAACACCATCCAGCACCTTGAGTTACAAAGTACTGTGTGGCATTCCACTGTCTTCGTCATCCTGAGACATAAGATGTTAAGTCTCATTATGTCCGGTAGTTACACTGGCTACATTGTCCTTCAAACCAAAACACAACAGTGCAAGCACACTGCTGCTTGGCGGTAGAAATAGAAATTGCGGTGGTACCTACCCAGACGGACTCTTACATATGAGACCTACCACCAGTAAAATATATATACAGCGTCCTTAGAGATGTTAATCTAAGTATGCAAACACTTAAAAAGGAGGCTGTCGGTAAAACCTTCATAAGTTTGCATTAAGGCTTTACTTGGCTATCCCCTCAGTGGCCGTCCTGAGCCGAGGTTCGTAACACGTTAGTGGGTTGCTCTAAGCATGGTCACTTAATTCAAAGGGTTGCGAGCGCCTTCTGCGTTCACCCTAAAGACCGGTGTGGCCAGACAAGCCGACTCGCGTCAGGCTACTGGCAGTAGGGCCACTAACAAAAAAAAATTACTTGGCTATTCATTCAATTAACTTAAAAAATCTTTTTCATGCCATTAATTTGGTTGTAGTATAGTTCCTCAGGGTTAAAATACCGGGTCGGATAAACTTTTATTATAGTTTTAATAAATTTATTTGGCACGACTTCAATGAACCTGCATAGGTGTAGGTACATACATACATACATATACATATACACTCACGCCTGTTATCCCCGAAGGGGTAGGCATAGGCGCAACTAGTGCACCCACTTTTCGCCGTTATTCCGTCCCATGATGTGATAGTGAGCGAGCCTATCGCCATATCGGGCACAAAGTCCAGATTCCGAGCTGATACTGAATAGAAAAACTCAATATCACTTTGCCCGACCCGGGAATCGAACCCGAGACCTCAGCATTGCAGTCGTACCATAATACAACTACGCCACCGAGGCAGTCATGCGTAGGTACATTTGTTTATTTAACCTAAGTATCACGTGCAAGAGGGCCTAACACAATTAAAAAGAAAAAATTGTAAACTTTGTTTTTGTTTGTTAATTATTATTTATATATTTGTTTTATTTAAGCTTCCAGTTTGTTTACCAACTGGACATCAGTGCGACTTGGGCTTCTCATTTAAAACCAGCGCTGCAGCAGTATTGCAGCAGCATTAAGCTGAATGAATAGCCCATTATTGGCACATTAATTAATTATTGTTTGTTAAAAAAATTACTATATTTTTATAACTGTATTTTGTGCCAATAATAAAATTAATTTTCTTTCTTTCTTCTTTTTATCACCATATAGGGGACAAATTCCAGACTCCGGGCTGAATAGAAAAGCTAAATACTACTTTGCCCGGCTCGGGGATTGAAACCGAGACCTCAACATTGCAGTCGTACCGTAATACAGCTACGTTACCGAGGCAGTAGATTTAATATGTATTTCATAAAGTTGCCCTCTAGGAATTTAATTGGCTTAATGGTACAATACAACTGATAGCAGACTGCTAATTTATGAAAAATATATATTTACTAGCCTCGGTGCCTCGACTGCCTCTGTGGCGTTGTATTATGGTACGACTGCAATGCTGAGGTCTCGGGTTTGATCCCCGGGTCGGGCAAAGTGATATTGAGTTTTTCAATTCAGTATCAGCTCGGAGTCTGCAATTTGTGCCCGATATGGCGATAAGTTCGCCCCCTATCACATCATGGGACGGAATAATGGCGAAAAGTGGGTGCACTACTTGCACCTCTGCCCACCCCTTCGGGGACAAAAGGCGTGAGTGTATATGTATGTATGTATGTATATATTTACTAACCCGTGAATACCCCTTGGCTGCGATAAATCCTTCCCTAGTTTCTTAAGATTCTCCCAATACCTTTTAGACAGTAATTCGCTTCAACTGACGTACCTAGGTAAGTTAACAGTAAATAGTAAGTAGTGTATTCGATGATCTGTGAAAAATACCCGCATTAAATATCAATATATCTTTAGAAGGGCGTAGCCAGCTTTCAATTCACAGGGGGGCAAAATCTCTTTTGATTCAGTGGGGGCGAAGCGAAAAAATCATATAGGTAATCCCAATCATTCTAATTTCCAATAACTCTAGGAAGGCGGGGGGGTCAGCGGGCCCTCTTGCCCCCACCTACCCAAGCCCTTGGATTATCACAAACATAACTTTAATCCTGATTAGGACTTTTAATAACAATTCCTTGAAATCCTGTATTGTTACTGAGAGGTGATTTAATTAAAAATATTTTTTGTTGTAAGAACGGTTTTGATGTAAGTACTTACTTTTTATTGTAACAAAATATCGAGTTTGAAGCTTCGATGGCTGTTGTTATGCAAGCATGGTTTCTTCAGATAACATTTTATTATTCGTTGGAAATTGAGCCGTCGGGATTAGAAAGTACCTATTTATCATCAAACAATGGTCTCTCCTTTCAAATCCGTTTTATTTACCAACATATAACATTGTTCATAAAGCAAATTGCTTATAATCTTGTTTAAAATCTCAAAAACATATAGTATATTTTTTAAATTGAAATATAGCACAATAACATTAAATTCTAAATAAATTTAATGTAAGTACTTATCTAATTAGTATGTCAATCCAGTTCGTATACATATTATCACTATAGAAATAACGCTCGACATCTAAATTAATTAATTCAAAGCTAACAATAGTATCAGTTAAATCTATTTACACATTTTGCTTGCTCTTATAATACTGGCATCAAGCTGTCTAGTGTTTTTAAACTGCCAGTGGGTAGCGCGGCGAGATTATTGTAAGGAAATCGACAAGTTGACAAATATTACTGAATTATTCGGTTTAGCCATCATTTGTTAGAATTAGTTATCCCAATAAAAGTTAATGTTTTGTATATGAATACAATTTGATTGTAAATTGTTATATAGCGGCCACTGAGGCGGGCGTGACCACCAGCACGGGTATTATGAGAGTTCTCGACCGCCAATGACTGCAAACGGCTCGATATTTAATATTTACCGACATAATAACGAGTTATGTCTAACATAAGTGTCAAATAGAACATGTAACGTAGGCCGCTTGATGGTTCTTTTTATAACAGCGCTATATCCATTACATTAAATTTGGCATAAGTTTTAATGGTGGGTACAATTCACAAAGAAGTAGGTGTTAGAATATAAGTTATTATGAGAAAACTGAAATGGTAATGAAAAACATAAATATCATATTATTATAGTACTAGAACACTCATTTAACTCTTAAATATTTTTTTTTATGTTTTGTTTTTAGTTGCGATCAGCCACTAAGCTATAAGCAATGTGTTGATAAAATTGGCGTGTTATGTGCAGCCTTAAATATGAGCGTTTTTGTGAAGGGCGGTACTTGGAGGCAGTTCGGGAGCATGTCGTTCGCCTGATGGTAAGCGATACGACCACCCATAAATAGTTGCAATACCATCCAGCACCTTGACTTACAAAGTACTGTGGTATTCCACTGCGCTCGTCATCCTTTTTTTTTCATCTTCGGCGCATTAGGGACGGCTGCGGGCTTCCTCTGACTGAAGTGTCTAAGTTGTCGTCCGCAACCGCCCCTGCGCGGTGCCGCTTAATGCAACCCGTCTCCTCTTGTGGGGGGGCACACATATTACCTCGCAGCGAACAGCACCCGTGCCGACCGAAGCCCCCCCCCCTCCAGTTCCTATTAGTCGCCTCCTACGACAGACAGGGGATACCGTGGTAGAATTCTCTCCGAAGCATATGGATGCTGGATATGGAGGTGCTCATCGGGCAGCACCTGTGTCAGGCGAAACGTTGCAGCACCGTGGCGTCTGTCTAACCATTCGGCAATGACTGGACGCACTGCCGTGACGACCCTGAGCCCCGCTGACGGGCCTCTAGGCCTGAGACGCCACTCCTCCACAGCGCTCTCATCATCCTGAGACATAAGATGTTAAGTCCAATTATGTCCATTAGTTACATTAGCTACAATGTCCTACAAACCGAAACACAACAGTGCATGCACACTGCTGCTTGGCGGTAGAAATACATTGTGGTACCCACCCAGACTGACACTTACATATGAGAGACCTACCACCAGGAAATTATCGGTAGAGCCTGGATTGGACTTTCAATGAGCTGTATAGAACATGATCTGAACCTCTTACAATCATAAACATTTATACCTCACAAATTACTTTACCCCTAGAGGCTAATAACAGAGAATTTCAAACTCACAACATGATGGAGACGTATTGAATACTTAGATGGAGGTTGTAAAATGCTAATGATTACACAGAAATGCTTCGAGTAGTATTTGCAATAACCATTGCTTTAGCAACATTATGGAATATTACATTTATGCTCCAGATAACAATAAATACCCGCATTACGGAAGTATTCCAAACAATTAAACAAATTAGTTGATCATGTAGTAATGGCAAATAAGCTTAATGTTTGCATTCCCGAGTAATTCACACGGCAAGTTCATGGCATCGTGACAGAGTGTCCGGGTAGTTTCCCACAGCGCACTAGCGTGGCCTGTGCATCGTGTGACAAATTAAAATATTACGGTGCATTTGTTAAGTATGCAATGCAGTGGATAGTAATACTGTGAACACTCAAACAATGCCAGCCGTAGGTTTCGGCAATTATTCATAGTGATTTATGTGAACGTATCGTTGTAAATACATAAACAGGAGTCCCATTAACTTTATTCGTAACTTTTCTGTTATAATGTTGATAAATGTTTCATGTTTTTTTTTCGCATAGGACGAGTTTGTAAATGTGAAGAAAATTGCTGGTTGCGATAATTGTAAAAAAAAAAATGATGGAGAGACAAGCTGAAATATGTGCAATATTTTCTTGTCTGTGTAAACCTCGATTACGTTTACTATCCCGCAGCCACTATGTTATAAATTACGTTCTACACTGCGTATGTACTATAAACTATTGTATATTTTTACTAATAATACCGAATACCCAAAACATATTGTTTTAAAATGGACTTTTGTTTACCGTTCACGGCTGTTGTATAGAACATATTTTATGATTACCATAATATGGATACAACAGGATTGGAGCTCGCAGTCCCCAGCATCATGTTTGTGAAGAATAATAAGTAGATTCCGAAGCAAGTACACTTTGAATGGCGAAGTGTCGGCTCTCCGTTTAGCCACGGTTGGATGTAGGTCGCCGTCGTCACGCACGCACCACTGTAAACCATAGACAACTTAAAACGATTCCTAGCGCAGCTCGTGAAACGCGCGAAAGTAGGATTTGTTAAGGATATCGCCGCGCTCGCGAGCACTTTATTTTTTATGTTAAATGAACTGCGCATTGACTGATTCGTCTGATTATTGCTTTGACGGAAACAACTATGTTGTCGTAAGAATTAATTTGAAATACACTTGAACCGTCACTTTCCAACATTAATTTCATAAACTTAAGGGAGAGAGCGGCATGCGATCATAAAATCACACGACAAATTATTATAACATTATACATTCAAGGCGGCTATAATTTGCTCCAAACTTTTTCACTTGCGAATTGCGACTGTTTATAGAGATCATAGAATGTATACCAGAATAAGAAAAAAAAAACATCGTGCGGGAATAAATCACGACGCGAGCTAGCTCTTACGTATGTTAACGTACTAAGTGTTGAGTATTTTGGATAACTATTATACCTACACAGAAATTGTAACACATTGATAGCACCCTCACACATACTCTCTCACGCCTTGTATCCCCTAAGGGGTAGGCAGAGGCACAAGTAGTTGCACCCACTTTTCGCTGTACGCATTCCGTCACATGATGCAATAGGGGGCGAGTCTATCGCCATATCGAGCACAAAAAAAATTCCAGACTCCGGGCTGATACTGAATAAAAAACCCAATATCACTTAGCCCGACCTGGGGATCAAACCCGAGACCACAGCATTGTCACAGTCATACCGAAATACAACAACGCCACTGAGGCAGTCCATGCAATGATGGGCAACTCACCATTAATCATAATATCAGCTTTTAAGGCTTGTGTCAACATCCAAAAACATCTTATGTACTACATATCTTATGTTACTTTATTTTTTTATAATATACATATACACTCACGCCTATTATCCCCGAAGGGGTAGGCAGAGGCGCAACTAGTACATCCACTTTTCGCCATTATTCCGTCCCATGATGTGATAGGGGGCGAGCCTATCGCCATATCGGGCACAAATTCCAGACTCCGAGATAATAGTGAATAGAAAAACTCAATATCACTTTGCCCGACCCGGGAATCGAATCCGAGACCTCAGCATTGCAGTCGTACCATAATACAACTACGCCACCGAGGCAGTCAATTTATTTTTTATAAATTCTACTGTTTTATATTATTTCTCACTTATGGTCATAAATCAAATATTAATTACCTAGTCTTTTTTAATTCGCTAATGTAATTGTTCTTTTTTATCTTTATTTAAAGAGCGTAGTATAAAGCGGAGCTCCAGCCCTCAACTTTCGTATAATCATCTACAACATGTAATTACTTAATCAAGCAGATATTATAGAGAAGTACTTTTAGTTATCCATATGCGACTCACGTTGACTAGTTAATTGAACAGCCAAGCGGCGTTTGAGATCTATGGAACACGAGAAAATAAATAATGTTATTTTTCTAAGAATCCTTGCGTTGCGTAGTATGTTTTGTAGTGATTTAACAACATGAAATTACTTCTTTTAATAGAAATTAAAATTGTGTAGCTACATTTTGACTTTTGAGCAGTCTTGTATCATTGCAGTCAATCCATTATCAGTCGTAACTATGATACAAAGCACTTTGTATATAACTTTGTTTTTAATGTCAATGTTTTTAAATGAAATTGACCTCTCTATTGCCTGATTCGGCATTCTATAATAAGATGCAGTGATTTTTTTGACTCTACATTAATAATCATAATTAGTATTACTTATTCTTGGTCAATTGCATTTGAATTTTGATAAAAAATTAGCTCGATTTTTGACTACTCATATCCTTTTATATGTATTGATCTCTGTAGGTCGTCTTTTAACTTGGCCACAAGGCATCTAATACTATATACCCTAAATGCGATCATTATATAATAATTCCTTTCTTGAAGCACTTCGGTTTTCGGTTCTTTGGTGAATATAGTATTAAAGGCAGAGTAGTTTTTATAAACTTTCAGGCAGTATACAGGTATATTAAGCGTTATTCGATGTAGGTAAACTCAACAAGTAGACTAACCGGCCCATAGCACAGCTCTTTTGGTCCAACAAAAAACATACCATGTCTTCGCATAGGGATGTTAAAGATTACCGGTAATCAGAGCCGCCTGTTAGAAACTCAAACAGTTATTCATTGTATGCTAAATAGGTCACACACAAAATTTTAGCAGCAACGCACATGGGAGCGATTTAACAAACAAAACCCAATTCTGCCAAAACTAAATGATAATTACAAATAGATTTAACATGTGAAATGGTAACGTCGATTTCGTAATGATTACAGTTTATAAGAAAACAAAATATTTAACAGCAACAGCGTGTGCTAAATGTGTGAAGAAAGAAAGTAAACATTTTTGAACAAGTTTACCGAACATATTTTCTTTTCGTTAGTACTAACCATTTTTGTTGGTGAAAGGCAATTGGAATATGAAATATTTGTTCGTAAAAAGATTGGTAAGGAGATAAACTATGATGCACTTAAATAAATATACGTTCTACAGGATACGCGATGCATATACGTGCCATACAACTTATTGCCGAAACAGGATACATGACACAAAGGTACCTATGCGTCGAGCTACAATTAATTAATTATCTCAGTTTTCAACTGTAATTTTATGTTTCGAAAGTCGACAGACTGTCAAGCGTACCTAACAATTTCATGATAGAACAAAATATAATCTTGTCAGCTCGCTGCTACCATGTGATTCTAGTACAAAATGTTGGTATTGCGTGTGCAGTCTTAATATTACCAATCAACAATATTGCCTCTGTATCGATGCTGCATCAGATTATGGTGACTTTCTGTGTTCGATCTTTCTATCACAATGTCATGTCATTGGCGATTCTTTTGTTTCACGTATCTTGAAACAACATAACGATTTTTTAAATCGACAACAACAATCTTAGATCTAAAATTGGTACACATACAAAAGTCAATTATGTTTTTAATTGAATTGTAAGCCATATTGAAAACCACTCTATTTTTTCCATGTTTTCGTAAATTGGACTAAGGCCTTAACCCTCTCAGTAGAAGTGGAGGCCCGTGCCCAGCAGTGGGCAGAATTTAATACAGAAGCGGCTATAGCCTAGTTGATAGTGGACGGACTGCCGAGACGAATGTCCGTAGGTCCGTAGGTAGGCACACACCTCTGACTTTTCTAAAAAATTATGTGTGTATTCTTTGTCAATTATCGCTTGTTTAACGGTGTAGGAAAACATCGTGAGGAAGCCTGCATACCTGAGAAATTCTCTGAATTTCGAAGGCACCTATGTGAAGTCTGCCAATCCGCACTAGGCCAGCGTGGTGGACTAAGGCCTTAACCCTCTCGGTTGTAGAAGTGGCCCGTACTCAGGAGTAGGCAGTATATAATACAGGGCTGGTATCGTATGATATGGTTACAGAAAATAAACAGTTATCCGTATTGAAATCACCTACATATTGCCTCAGTTTTATTTACATCAAATACAAATTACGCACACATAAGAATTATAAATTCCCCAGGCGTGCAGCCCTTGACGTTTTCTTTGATAGTTAATGAATACTGCAAATCACATAGAAGGATCATTAATTATTACAAGTGAGATATTATACGCGTAGTTTTTAAATAGTATACTAAATTAAGAATGTTATATAGCCCTTCAAGTAAATCTTGTCAGGTTTGGCACTATGACGCAACTGATGATTAACCAACTCAGTATGGTGATGTCTCTATGTGATGTATCGAAGGATATCGGTTTGTTGAGACCACACACGACGTCCCTGACGTAGGCACAATTATGTTTGCACGTTAAAAACAATTAAAATACTATCTGTAAAGTCTTGCATTGTTTATCATAATTATTTTGTTTGTTAGTAACGATCTGAGAATCTGCTATTTGAAAGCATTACCCTCGTGTTCAATGTAATTATTATAATTTAGTTAATAGTATGTAGGTATGTATCACTTATTATAAGTTTATATTGGAACTAAATATTATAAAGTCCCCATCACGATTCTAAAGATAAGCGCACAATGTGATAATAAACTCTCGTGATAGGATAAGGGCCTATGCAGACGGTATATTTTAACGCGCTCACGCTACACGCGGCGGCGTGGCGAAGCGTGGTGCGTTACACGACTTACACCTTTTTATTGCACGTGCCCTCTGCAAATTTTCAGCGCACAGATCATATTTTGTATGAAGTAGAAGAACGTAAAAGACTAGAAGTACAAGGTTACCGAAAGCATCGCGTTTATAGTGCGTTTTAATTGCGTCTGTCGTACCATTACATTACAAAATAAAACCTTGTTTCTATCTTTTCAGTTCTTCAATAAATTTTATAATTATGGCAGATTTTGACGCAGTCGGGTTTTTTGTTTTGTTTTGATATTTTTTTTTTATTTTAAATCTTATAGGTAGAATTTACACTTAAAAATGTTTTAATCAGTACCTATTCAAAAATTATTATGTTATATTTAATCACGAGTCATGTAGGTATACTAATACCTACAATATTAAATTTCAAAATGAGAGTATCAGAATTTTATAAAACTTTACAATCTATTAATTGTAGCGATTATATTAATACGAAGTACGATATCTACATAAATCATTTGCCTATAGGTGTTATGTTATTAACATTACGACTTAATGTAGACCATATCTTGGACATTCCTGTCAATACATTACCTACGTTATTATACCAATACAGATTTAGACACGAATTAAAGATAGAATGGATAGAGTTTAGCATCAATTTACTAAGAAAACCAGTGTCGCCAAACTCACACATGCATATATTCGCATACTATCATCTCTTCATTATGATTGGCCAAAATCACCAATAAAGATAAAGCGTATAATACAAAATCATTTGCATTAAATTTAACCTTAATGCCATTATATAAACTTCGTATTCTAAAAATTCACATGACTTCATACGACATTATTCCTTCAGTCTGAATTTTGATTTTAATTCGATTTCATACCGCTAGTCCACGCGAGATGGCGTATAATCGCAATGGCATTCATAAGAACTCAATGGCAGTTGTTTTAAGATAAGTTATTGAATGACACCCAGTACGCTACGCATGCCGGTAATAGTGTTGCACCCATACGTTACCTTTTTGTAAACCTATCGATGGTGTTTGTTTTATAACTAACATTAATAAATGAAATGGACTTATAACAAAATTATATAATATTAATTTGATAAGTACTGGAAAAGTTGTTGGAACTGTCTTGAATACAATTTTAACTCAGTAAATTAAAAATTATTTTAAATTTTAAGTATATATTTTAAATTCCTACTTTATAATTTCAATACTGCAGATATGTATGTTACACATACTATATTAGCTACACAGCTTATATAGCTAGTTTGCAATAAATTATAATGAGTATATATACTTATCATAGTGATTTCACTGCTGGGGTTAAGAGAGTAAGAGTAGACTTCACGTCTAAGCAAAACGTCAACCGGCAAGGCAAGAAAATATCCTTTGACGGACAGCAGAATTATGCCGGCCTGCTAATAGCTTCTGCAAGTTCCGTTTTAAGGACCCAATATCATAAGACTTGGAAACATTCGTGCCCGGCAACTGTTCCACAGTTTAATAGCACAATTACGAACTTCTTAACCCGATTGATATGGGCTGAGATAGAAGAAATCACTAAGCAGTGGTTTCGCAAGCCAGCACGCGTGGTTCCCCTAAAGAAGTGTGAGGATGGCCTAAGGTTAAACTTTTGTCCAGAGCACTCACCAAGAGACGGACGATAGAATACACTAAGTGAGGCAATGTCTCGGCGTAACTGCATTGATTCCAAACTGAATAGTGCTTTGTGCTGTTTATGAGTGGTCGTATCGCTTGTTGAGCGACATGCTCGTCTCGTCAAGCAAAAGTTGTTTAATTTTGTACCTGGATCTGACTCGGTAATATTTTACGCTTTTTGGGGGCAACAATTTCTTGTGCTTCGTTGGAAGAAGATACGCCTGCGTTTAAATTTATGATTTCAGGTTTACTTTGGAATCCACCACCCTAAGAAATAACATTAACGATGAGATATCAAGTAATACTCATAATATAATATCAAGTAACATAGCTGATCAAACATTGTTAACCTATAAAGCAGACAGGCACATTTATATGTAATTAAAAACAATTATTTAAAACTATGTGTTGTCTCAATAAAAAGCTTTTCCCGTTAGAAAAGCCCCTAAAACGCAGAACGACGCATAGAAAAAATATCCATTATATCCCATGGGAGCAAATTACCGGAATAAACGTAGCCTATATGTGTTAATCCAGGGTATTATGATCTGGCTGCGGACGACAACTTAGACACTTTAGCCCGGGGAAACCCGCAGCCGTCCCTAATGCGCCGAAGAAGGCCACCGCAGAGTTTTAGTTGGCATGCCGTGCGTTGTACATAGGTTAGGGACTCAGCCCGGTGGCTCAACGCTGGGTCGTAAGGCACGGTGAACCGAACAAAACCACTCAGTCGCCTCCCTTGAAAGGCTAGGTGATAGTAATAAGTCACTTTCTCCGCGAAAAAAAAGGGTATTATGATCTACTCGTGTGCAAAATGTCTGAGTTTACTTCTTAGTTCTGAGTTTACTACTACATACAAACCAAACAAACATCCCGACATACAGAGATCCAAAAATTTCCACAAACATTTGCATTTATGATATTACTAAAATAAGACAAGAAGTAAGATAAGATTAAAAAGGGTATTTTTAAATAATAACCTATAGTTTTTTTTAATAAATTTATGTAGTAAAATAAAACAATAAAATAAATATTATGGTGTGTGGCTTTCTTATAATTACTTATTGATTGATGAATTAGAATATTTATATGAGCTTCTGCATTCACTTTAAAATATTGATTTCCCCTTTTTTTTACATTACACATCTTCTACAAAATGTTCTGAACATATTACGGAAAATTTGGAAGGAAACCAATTTAACCTTCCCGTAGCATTGATCCAACTTTCCTTAATAAATTGATCTTTTGGAAAACTGAAAATTAACAATCTAGTATTGTTTCATTAAGTAATTATTATATCGACCACAGCTATGCATCACAAGCGGATCATGCATCAGATAACTTTTCGTACTTTTCTGCATAACATAACGCTTCAGTGAAAAATTAATAATTATCGATAATATTTTATCGACCACGCATGCACTAATTGAGTAGCGATGACATTATGAATTGGTGACAAATCATTCTAGAACAACTGATTTTCGTTTGCGACAATTAACCATATAGTGAAAAGAATAAGGAACATTTTAAATTGTAATTTTTGTGTCATGTTTGACATAGAAAATCAAGATACATTTTTCAACTAAATAGCAATATACCAGAAAATATTACTTACCGATGGTACGAAATACCTCCGTGGGACACATTTTTGGTACGGCTATTATTTTTGCATTCCAGAATAGCATAATAGGGCATTTTAATATTTTTAAATATTTTTTCCAATCATTAAACCTTTGACAATGCGCAATGACGACTGAGACCGTTCAAACAGTGAGTTTGTACTGCATTCTAAACTAGTGTATCAAAGGTTACGCCCACTTTATAGTTCTATCTCTATCTCTGTTCTGTGGATTTAGATAGCTGAATCAATACCACTTTAAATAACCTGCAATATTATCTTACATAGTAAACAGTTAATAATGTTTTGATTTACTGAAAATATATTATGACATTCAAAATTATATCGGGTGTGCACGGACGTATAATCACTCGAACGGATAAAGTGTATCTTTGTAATTAATTTTGCAATTAGATCTCAGGAACCGTAGCCTAAAAGCCTCTCTACAATCGTTAACGCCAATATAAACCAATAAAACGTATGGAAATTACATATTCGTTCGAAAA
Organism: Lapara coniferarum; assembly: GCA_949316025.1. Taxonomy (NCBI): domain Eukaryota; kingdom Metazoa; phylum Arthropoda; class Insecta; order Lepidoptera; family Sphingidae; genus Lapara; species Lapara coniferarum. Next base: position 15,117,161 of record OX438926.1, on the reverse strand, counting down.
ACTTATCGATCGGATACTTATTTATCGTATTAAATCGAGGGTTCTAAAATTAATTTTACAATTAGATCTCAGGAACCGTAATCTAGGGTCGTATATAGATGCGACTCAATTTCCCTCTCAAATGCGACATAAGCTGAGATGTGCTAAAAATAACATCAGCATCTTAAGATAATCGGTATTAAATAAACCCATATTAACATCAGCTAAAATTACGTCTTAAGTTAAAATATGTGACTGATTTTGATAGCTAAGTTTTGTTTTTGTAAGAGCACTTACTCAGCTGAGAAAAAGCTATAAATGACAGGTTAAGCTTGGTTATAAAGTTCAACAAATTAAACAAGTACTTGAGATTTTACTCAAACGTGAGATTGATTTATTAAGGGCGGTATTAACAAAACAATCTCAAGTTTGAGTTACATTTCAAGTAGACATAATGCATTAATAGTTCAATACATTATGTCTGCTTGAAATGCAACTCAAACTTGAGATTGATTTATTAATACCGCCCTAAGACGCCTTACTACAATAGTCAACGCCAATAGAAAACTAAAAAAAGTAATATGAGAATGACGAATTTATGCAAAAGATTTATCGATCGGATATGTCATTAACGTTAACCCTAGTAGAAAAGCATAATATTGACTACGGCCGCAATTGTTTTCATCCTACGAAGTCAAGAGTTGCTTGAGCTATACGTTTTTCTAAAGTGATCTACAGTTGATAAGTTGATAATTACTCACTAGATTCTAATTTTAACTCTACAATTAATTTATGTTAGGAATATCTGATTATTTTTTTTTTCATATCGTTATTTCAAAAATAAAAAATATTTTTGAAATAACGATATCTAATTTTTGATTATTAACCGTTCATATTAGTCTTGTTCATTATACAAAACAGCTTATGTGTTTCTCCAGGAAAAAAATGTGGGATATGGCCTCCTCATCGGCATTTTAATTGGCCTTTATATAAGGTTGGGGAACAATTTTCTTTGCATTTTATATGAAAACTAAAGACTTCTTTTTTCATAATTTATTTTTACATTTAATTACAGTATATAGATGCCATTTTGTTCGATGCCTTTCTGCCTTCTTGTAGGTAGTGCCATAATCCCAATTTTTACTTCTACCGCCAAGCAGCAGTGTGCATGCACTGTTGTGTTTCGTGTTTCGGTTTGAAGGGCATTGTACCCAGTGTAACTAGTAACTACTGGACGTAATGAGACTTTCCATTCGACCGCGCGAAATGGAGACGGCCACGTTCCGTATTAACCGATCCAGAGGACGAAATCACTCTGGCCATCCGCCGTAAGAACGGGTTCTTGAAACTCCAACACTCCACAAGACCGTAGTTCCGTCCTCGACGTCGAGGACCTCGCCGCGTTCCCCGTCGCCCCCCGACCCCCCTAGCAGTTCCGGCCCGCGTGCCGATGACAACACAATCTAATAGGATTAGGCCTAAAAACCAATCTGTCCCTAATCGTTGATGTCTCATCCTCTCTCAGTGGCCGTCCTGAGCCGAGGTTCGTCACCCGTTAGTGGGTTGCCCTCAGCATGGTCACTTCATTCAAAGGGTTGCGATCACCCTAAAGACCGGTGTGGCCAGAAAAGCCGACTCGCGTCAGGCTACAGGCAGTAGGGCCACTAACAAAAAAATAAAAATAAAATGAGACTTAACATCTTATGTCTCAGGATGACGAGCGCAGTGGAATGCCACGTAGTACTTTGTAACTCAAGGTGTTGTATGGTGTTGCTACTGTTTATTGCTGGTCGTATCGCATACCATCAGGCGAATGGCACGCTCGTCTCGTCATACAATACTATGTATAAAAAAAAAACAAGCCATACAAAATTGGATAGCGAAGGTAACCAGTTATATATTGTATGCTATCAAGCATTAATAATTAACCAGTATAAAGTATAAACCATAAACATTATTTTCTAATTATCATTTAATACTACTTTCACATGCATGTTAACTATAGAAAGTAAGAAAATAATTGCGCAGTACAAGTCGCGAAGCTCCGGAAAGCGCGTGCCATTACAAAATTCATTCGTTTTGATAACACGTGACATAAATTTAGTATCGGCTGCTCACAGTTCATAGAACTTAATTTACTCCCGTATTTGTTTGTGCATGCGTAATACTAGCTCGAGACGGGAGTGAGTCAATCTCGAAAGTCATTACATTATCACATTAGGCGATGCGCATTGCGGAGAAATGGATGCACTCGGAACACATCGTTGACACGCTTGTCCTTATCGCGAGTGCCATGCATTGTCCCTGCGAGTCCGTAATCAATAACATTCTTGAACTTAGATACAGTAAACATTGGCTAATAGTCTTAGCCATCAAAAAGTTTCCTTAAACGAGTCGACACAGATTTCCAATGTAACACAAATAGATATTTTAAAGAGCAGCCATTAGTGTAGGTAAGTGTTAAGAGTTGTTTAATTATAAACAAAAGCACGCATGTTTAAACTATGTGGACGATCTATTGGAAAACGAGTTAAAGGAATGGTTAAAGGTAATTAAAATAAAATAAAAACTAATCAGGCACGATTTAACGCAAAAAATCCCTCCGTGAATTTTTTTTTAAAACCTCTCTACTTCTGTTTGCATAACACATCAATGTGTTATGAACTAACATTCTTCTGTTTATGAGTTAATCGTGTTTCCAGTAAGACAGTTTTAAGATATATCTAGTCATACTAGCTTGCTCATATGCGCATATGAAGTTGGCTAATAGAAATTGCCTCGGTGGCCCTGCACTTCACAGGATACGGTAAACCGTCACTCCTAGTTGTTGTCAAGGGGCAAACACATCTAGTTTCATTTAAATCATGTTATGGGTGGTCTAGAGGTTCGTAACGTAGAATAGCTTCTAGTCATGCAGAGAATTTGCGAGGTGTAACAATCAAGTTCACTACCAATCTTGTCGAAAATTATATGTCACGAAAACAAGCACATTAGCTTCAAATTATATTGTGACCGGTGGCATCAGGTGACATTGTATACATTTAGGTAGAAGCCGCGGGAACAGAAACATTAATTTATGCAGAAAAGACGTTTTTATACAAGATTGAAAAAAGAAAAGACATTAAAATAAAAAAAAATCTCTTCTGCTTAATGTAGATCATTGACAGTTTTACTTAAAGGACATGAACAAAAAATTGTTTTCTTTTGGAACGAAGTTCCTTATCGCGCGTTGTGAAAGGGGGCTAGACGGAAAAAATTCTCACCAAAAGTTGTAACGACACTTTTATACTTGCCCTGTGAAACCAGTCAGTAACAATTTAGAACTGGCCGTAAAAGTGACATTCTAAATTTAAATAAAAAAGACAATTTAAATGCTTTTTAGAGTAGTTTTTTTTTCGATAGTTGTATGTTAATTTTAATGTCAATGCTTGCTTAGGTGATGATCGTGATTCGATGACATATCTATTGTGTAGGTAGAAGTAAATGTCTTCATTGATGTGGTAACGTTTTAATGAAATATACAATTATTATTATAACTTAAAAGAAATAAAATTTTATTACAATATCTTCACTAATTAATCGAAAAGAACTTCGTTCCATCCGGGTGTCCCTTGACACCTCTCAAGTTTTTTTACTTTATACAGGGTGAAATTGAAGTCATGGGCATTAAGTAAACCTTATATTAACTTACTTAATAAGAATGCTTAGAAGTAATCTAAAATGTGAATAGAATCATATTATTTTTACAGACGACTTTGTTCCGCGTCGTACGAAACAGCGCAAAATGCTTCTCGACTTTGATATTTGAAGATTTATTGGCGCTTATTAAGTGTTTTGGTTGTTTTTTGAAGCTATTGCATAGATTCTATCGCGGGCCTTGAGCGTGGAGACCGAATCCAAAAATTTCGTATCGAAAAAACCTGTCACCCCTCACTCCGCCCGGCACAGCGGTGATATTTTATTTTCAACTGTATCATATCCATGTAGAGTGTAAAATTCCATGAGTAAATTTAATATCGCAGTCTTGTCAGAATACAATATGTAAGAGGATATGAGCTGAATGTTAAACGATAAAAGGTAGAAATTACCGTGTATTTAAAAATTGTTCCAGTCAGTGAAACGTATCGAAATGACAAACACGGCGGGATGACGTGATTCTAAGTTTGAATTTTTAAAAAGTTTTTATTTTATATCTGTTCAAAGAGGTTTTTATTTAAATATTACGGCTCTGGATACTAGTAAATTGAGCCCGTCTTTCATATTTTTTTTTTTAGTTTTGCCATCTATCGATGAATATTTTATTTTATATCTGTTCAAAGAGATTATAAATATTAGAATTTATGCAATAGCTTTAACGCGGCAGTCTCCGAGTGCAACACGTCTTTTATTTTTTATTTTTGCAGTATTAAGTAATCTATTGCCACTTAAGCCACTTCTGTTTTTTTTTTTATATTACACTGTTAATAATTTTGGGACGGAATAACGGCAAAAAGTGGGTGCACTAGTTGCGCCTCTGTCTACCCCTTCGGGGATAATAGGCGTGAGTGAGTATGTGTGTTAATAATCTTTATTGCGTAATTTTAGTCTCATTTAGAAGGGTATCATGAATAATATCTTAGGTTCAAAGGATGCTCATGAATTAAATTTCAGCCTGTATACATATATTTAGATAGTATTCTCAAAAACTAGGCGCGCACACACATACCTACTTACGCTTTTTATCCCTGAAGGCGTAGGCAGAGGCGCAACTAGTGCACCCACTTTTCGCCGTGCGCAAGTATTCCGTCCCATATGTGATAGGGGGCGAGCTTAATCGCCATATCGGACAGATACTGATTAGAAAAATCTAATATTAGTTTGCCCGACCTGGGGGTCGAGCCCGGGACCTGAGCATTGCATTCGTACCGTATTATAACTCTGCCACCAAGGCAGTCTAGGCCTTTGCAATAAATCGCATAATTTTAAAGTCCTCAATTTTTGATATTTATGTAATTTTATTTAGCTTAAAACTTCACGTAAAATTAGGGCTGCCATCCGTCCAGAATTCCCCGGATTTGCCCTAGTTTGAAGGGCGTCCGGGGGTCGTCCGGCAGGGGTTTTTAAAAAGTGTGACACTTTTGTTGTCAGGGGAAATCAATTTTTTTATAGATAAGCGATATATTGAAATAAAGCTTAGTTAAAAAAATCTATCCATAATAACCCGCATTCAAGAAGGCACGCCAAAATATTTTTTAAGAGGTGTCCTGGCAAAAACCCATATTTCGCCCAAATGTCCGGGATTTTTGCCGGTTTATCCGGCGTCAGGAATTTAGGTGATGGCAGCCCTACGTAAAATCAACGTTTTTTTTTAAATAGTACACATATCCAATTTCAAGATTTGTGTTATGATATGTATTGTATTATATTTTTTCTTCGAATGTGGGAGGAAGAGCGAGTCCCAGATGATTTTAAAGTGTCTCGCATCAGTGCCCTCTACAAGAACAAGGGTGATCGGTCTGACTGTAACTCATATCGCGGTATTGCACTGCTGTCTGTTCCTGGAAAGGCCTTTGCAAGAGTCCGTTTGAACCGCCTGGAGAATTTGTCAAAAAGGATCCTGCCCGAAACCTAGTTTGGCTTCCGACCTGACCGAGGCACTTGTGAAGCTATTTTCTCGGTGCGTCAACTGCAGGAAAAAAGTAGAGAACAAGGTCGTCAGTTGTATCTTTGCTTTGTTGACTTGGAGAAAGCATTCGACAGTGTGCCTCGTGAAGCTCTGTGGATGGTGCTAGGGAAGCTAGGGTGCACAGATAAATTTGTGAGACTTCTGCGACTCCTGCATGACGATATGCAGTGCTGCGTCTTCGTATCACGGATGGAGGAGGAGAGAGTGGCAAAGCGCATCTTTTATTCTGAACTACAAGAGGGCAAGCGAAAGCATGGCGGACAGCTCCTCAGATACAAAGATGTTCAGAAACGTCACATGAAAAGATGCAACATTGACCCTTCCCGATGGGAGAGTTTGGCAGCACAGCGGCCCGAATGGCGCGGGATTGTGAAGAGGCAAATCCGCGAATTCGAGGAGCAGCGCAAAACAGACCTCGACGCCAAACGCGATGAGTTAAAGGCCCGTCCACCCGCCGCCATTACCTATAATTTTGTTAGCGGCAAGCTCACGTGTCCACACTGTGCTCGGGAGTTTATTGCCAAAATCGGCTATATAAGCCATCTCCGGGCGCATCAGCGCCAATCTGACTAGGAGTCGAAGTGGTCGCCATGGCCGAATTAGGTCGGAGATCATCATCATGTACATCAACTTTTTCGATCTTTTATTAACTATCGCAGAAGTGCCAATATCAGCAGAACAAATCAGCAGCCAATTTACGTACCGACACGCATTGTAGGCTATCAGGTTTAATACTGTTAAGGGCTTACAGATTGTTAACAGAGTGTAATCGTAAGTTCAGTAATCGTGAGCGTTGATCTCCGCGGACAGCGGCGGTGTCGTCGCGGAATTCGATTTATCGCTGGGCCGGCACAACGCGGCCCGTTGTGTGGTTCCGCCTCTTTACTCGCAGCCCAAGACTTGCAGGGCTATCTCACAGGGCTATCTCTTGATACTAAGCACCGACGTCACCGTTAACGAACTCGTCGAATAAAACCGTATTGACACTTCGATGTATTGATTGTGTAGTTATAAGCAATCAACGCGGTAAATCTGAGTACACGCGCTATTACCATGTTTGTAGGAAGCAAACTGTCTTGAATTATGTATTAACTTAACAAACGTATCTACCTATAGATATTTGAACAAGAGATACAAACATTCTATGTAATTTTTCTAGTAAATAGTAGACCATATTATGGATAAAGAGTCTTTGTAGTACGAAAGAATGATGGCAAGTTCCATACAACGTTTTACCTGATATCAATTTGGCGCGTCTTGGAATGAAAAAATGTTAGAACGATAGAATATACTTATCCTGAACCCAATCAAAAAGATTTTTTTTATTTGGAAGCCACAAAAAAAAGTTATGAGTTATTTAACATTTTCATAGAGAGTTTTGGCGGGAACTTTAAAGTGTCATGAGGTGCTCTTGTTTTAATTCGTTATTTTGATGATACTTAGTGTTATATTGCATAATTATGGAGGTATATTATCAAATATAATTCTATTAAAGGGCTCAAATGAAATGAATTGAATTAACTGTGCTAATCAAGGGTTTTTTCGTTGCCGCCAAAACTGCTGGATAAAGTCTTGGTAAGGTAGCCACTGCTTTACTACGACATAGTACATAGTAAAAAAAGAAACAAAAATATCACATAAGACGAGGCTGTATGGGTTTGAACCTTTTCACCATCATCAGCCTGTTGCAGTCCACCGCTGGACATAGGCCTCTCCCAAGATACGCCGTAGAGCCCGGTCTGCTGCTTTATGCATTCAGTTGCTTGAACTCTTTGCCTTCCCAATAAAAAGGGAAAATTAAAACAAAAGTCACAATTAAAGGTTATCACTTATCTGTCAATGAGATATGATAGCAGATATAGGCTGTATTTATAGTGGTCTCGGACGACAATATGTGAAATCAGTAGAGTTGCCAAGAAAAATCGGTATATTGGAGCAAAAATCGGTATATGCAAAAAAACAAGCAATATTCAATGAAAACCCTCTTAATTTTAAAGTCTAGGGACTATTATTGTACCAAAAGAAGGTAATTTTAACAAACGAGAGTCACGCATACAGCGCCCCCCCCCCCCTCATGAATGTAAAAAATTTAAATAAATTTTGCCGCACATTTAAAAATACTGTCCCCCGCCGCCCCAAACAGCAACATATTTAACCAAGTAATCGCAAAATATGAAAGAAAAAGGGGATTTTAATCTTCGAATCGCTGAAAATCGGTAGAAAAATCGGGAGAATCTTCTAGCTTTCAAAAAATCGTTGATAAATCATGTCATTTCGGTATTTCGCTAGGACTGGCCCAAAATCGGTAGAAATACCGAAAAGTCGGTAGGTTCGAGACCACTGGCACTGATGTAAATAAACCGAATTCAAAATGTCATAATAAGACGCTCACTGTCATCGGCTGGGTTGGTATTACTTCTTTTATAATTACTTTCTAGCGTGAGAAATGGAACAATCTTTTATGCCAACTTAACACTGAATGGCAAAAAATCCATTCGGTGTTTATTTTAATACAGTATTAGTATTCAAGAATAATCGTTACATATTATTATCACTTCTTTGATATAAAAATATAATGTAATATCTACCGTGTTTTGCCACTTTTATTCTTAGGTGGCAACACTTTTTATATGTCACTACAGATCAGAAGTAACGAAACCGGAAGTACAATTGATTTACTTTTAATTATAAACACAATTTTGTGGCTTTTAACAGTAAAACTAAAACTGTGGAAAATATTACATATTTAAATTATATTTGTTTTTACATATCTTAATCTTAGACGCTAACTGAAACACTCAGGTAAAAACTTGCCATGATTCTTTAAAACTAGCTTGAGCTAGCTACATAGAGACTTCTTCGATCTTCATTTGTTCGGAACTGACTGCCGCCAATAGAATTATCGAAAGCTGTGTTTTTTATAAACATTGCGATGGGTGAAGGTATATGTACAAGGTAGCTCTCTCTTAGCGCAATATTTCTAACTGTACCTAATGCAATTATACACTAATAACTAGAAATAACAGGGACGCATGTAAATTGTAAAACAGCAACTACCTAAGCGGGCCAGGCTAATTATGACAATCTAGCAGATATGGCTTTTACAACTTGGCCAGATAAGTTTTATCTGCCACGCACTCCATCTAAAAGATATTTGTAATCTTTTTTTATACAGTTGCTGCAAAAAAGCTTTTCCTAAGCAATACCAATTAGGATAATTTATTAAGGTGTATCTGCAACGTTTATTGTAGGCAGTAGGTAGGTGTCATATATCCACTCCAACCATATAGAGTCGATTAGATATTACTTTACTATCGGGAAAATTATCGAGGATTTTGTCATGATGGATGTTTTAGAAGCGCAAGTATTTTCGAAAAAAGAAACATTATTAATAATTATATTATATGAGAAGACAACCCTGCCGTATCGTGCTCGCAAATTAGTAGAGAAGATTGAATACAAGAGGTGTCGGGTTACAAGCGACCGCTGCGAGGGCCTTGGCCGAGCCTCAGACCGCTATACCAAATGGCTCACAATAAAATATTGATGATTGCTATAACTTATGTACTAACGTACCATGTTTTACATGACACGATAATTAAAATATCTTACGTATTTAATAAAGTTTTATAGGTCCTTACTTAAGTTTATTCTAACTAGCGATGCTCATTTTTGAAGTTATACTTCCATAGGCGCGCTATGAAAAAAAAATGAAAGTGAAATTTTAAGATGCGCGCATCATGTAACGAAAAAGGTTGAAACTTTTTAATGAAAACATTTTGATAAAATTGAAAAGTGATGAAAATAATAAGTATTTAAAATTAAGAATATTATAATATTTAGTACAAATTATGTCACAATATAATTTATTATTCTCTAAATTTTATTTTTGATTTCTTTTTTCTATTCTATTATCTAGTTAATTTTTCGAATTTAAACTGAACTTTATTGACTGTGTTGACTGACTATCCTTTTCCAGTCCTTTTATAATTTTATTGTAATTAATTATTGGCATGCATTTAAAAACTGTTTTCTAATGATGCCAAAGAAGTATAACTTCTCACGCGCGTACACGCACCGATTTTTGATCACATATACTAGTTACTTAACGTGGAATTAAGTAATAATGGATATCGACTGAATCCACATAGTTGTACACTTACGCCTTACGGTGTGCTCTGGGGGAAAAAAATTAAATTGCCTCGAATCTAAAAGGAGTAAAATATTGTTTCATATTGTTGAAGCTTCAAATTCGTCTCTACCATTCATTCGTTGCATTGTAATTAAAAAATAACTGGAAACAATGTTTTACCATTTTTATCATATGTTTTGTTAGTTTTAATATCTCTAGTAAAAATATCAAATTCGTCAGATAACTATAATTATCGTATAAAATATAAATAAATCCAGAAATACTTTTTGGAAGATATCAGGTTTATTTCACATCCATCTTTTTAAATTTAATTTTCCTCTACGTTTCTTTTTATATATGTAGGCCGTGTTCTTTTTATACCTGGTGTACACATTTCTAATACCATTCATTTCCATCTATTTGATACGATTACAAATTATTAGAATTTATCACAGAGGTGCGTAAATAATGTATTAAGCACACGTTTCTCCTAGCATAATGAAATCTTTTCTTGTCGCTGATGTTGATCGCAATTACCGCTCCCCTGCGGTTGCCCGCGCTCATCTCCGGCCTTCTATCGGCACACGAACACGGTAAATTAGCGAAAAATAATAACAGCGTATTATACATGCACCCGCAGACTCTTTCTGACGCCGCCTTGCCTTCTCCGGATGCATCTCAGTAACCTCTTAAGAATATTATATGAAGTGCATGCACATTGTATGGATATAGCGTAAACTTAAATAAATCAGTAGCGATTTAATTGAAATACTGAGCTATCATGAGGATTTTCCGCTTATTGAATTAATGACTGGTAGCAAGCAAGTAGTCGATAAAGGTTTGATTTCCGCTTCAGTACGAATGCTGATGAAATTATAAAAAGTGTATCTAGGTTATTATGGGTAGTGCAGTTATGATCCTATTTCATCGCATTTTAATTCATAAGCAAGCCTTGCACTGTTAGTAAAACTCTATATATCTATTTATTATGAACGAATTATGAATGACAAAACAAATTAAAAACAATGTTAGGAAACAAATTAAATATGTATCTCATTGCACAGCATCATGTTTTCACATTGGCAATATATTATACATGCAGTATTTCTACTTAATGGATTTAAAAAAATATAGAAAATGTTAACTACCTATAGGTATATATAAATAACTAGTTTTTGCTCATAGCTCTACTCGCGTGAAAAAGTTTTCCCGGGAGAAAAGTCCGGCTTTAGAATATTTTCCCTTTATATTGTATCCTATTCTTAGTAATGCAACTTTCACGAAACTACGACTGCCACGGTGGCTTAGTTGTATAACAGTACGACTGCAGTGCTAAGGCCTCGGGTTCGATTCGCGGCTTAGACAAAGTGATATTGGGTTTTTCTACTCAGTATCAGCCTGGAGTCTGGAAATGTACCTGTTAAATGGTAAAAAGTCTGCCCCTATTACATGGGACCTAACATAGCTGGCGAAATGTGGGTGTGATACACCTCTGTCTACCCCTGAAAACGGAAAAGGCGTGATGCTATTTATGTATGTATGAATATACGAGACTCTTTTATTTTTTATTTTTTTTCTATGAATTCTGTAGACGCCTCATCAAACATCTCTAAAATATTCAAATAACACAAAATTTCTACAATTCTACAATTTCTCTAAAAGTAAAGCATTAAAAAAATATATATGTTAAAAATAAAAACAAACAAAAAACCCGACTGCGTCAATATCTGCCATCTTTAGTAAATTCATTTAAGAACTGAAAAGATAGAAACAAGATTATAATTTGAACATTTTATTTTGGTTTTGAATAATTTTAGTTGACAGTGTTTACAAACGCTGTCGGAGGCATAACAGGCTCACTTCTCATAATTTGGTTGGTGATAATGGTAGAGCAACAAAATCTCGGAGTGAGCAGGTTTATGAACATTATTTAGGAAAAAAGGGTGAAATATTTTTACTAAAATACGCCTATTAGTTTCTTTAGATGAACAATTATTTTTATAAGTCATAAGATCGTAAACTGTGCAGGACTACACTGTAGATTCTGCTAGAATAGAATGTCATACCGATATTTAAAAAAACAATAACATTATATTCTTTTAAGACCTACCATCGACTGATTGATAATGCGTCAGTAATAAATATAATTACGTTCGTGTCAATATCAATGCCGTCTCTCACAGTACCCTTATCCGTTTGTCCAGCGAGCATCATGTAGCAAGGCTACTGACCTTATGTAACTGTATCAACTACATATATCTTTTGTAGCGAAAAGAGAAAACTTTCGACTAAATATCATTATATTCTTATATCGGAGACAATATATAAATTTTTTATTTAATAATTTATTAGTAAACGGGTTGACTATTTCGTTTGTAAGTTTTTTTTTTCAGAAGGTGTTTACATAACACTAGCCTTTTAGGCACTTGATTATAATACTATAAAATCCAAATGCCTACCCCGACGGAACTAAGTATAGCAAACTTGGAGCATAATTTAAGCCTTTCAATATACACCCAGGGTCAGTGTCTTTAACCAGAATACAACAACTATATTTATTAAGTACATTTGACTATGCAATAGACTAATACCACTAATTGGGACGGTAATTAGCAATAAGGATTATTCCATAATATGCTCTAATACAAACAAATCCTTGTTTTGAATACAATATGTAAATTATACATAGTTAAGTATTGAAAACGTAACATGATATGTGAGGCTATTTAAAAACAGATTCCCAATTACAATTACATAAAAGAAATAGTTAAACATTTCTAAATAACAATATTTTATTGTCTTTAGGTACTTAAAGTTTCGTCTCAGACAATAGAAAACTAAACGAGACGATATTGCTTCAATATTGTTATATTAAACAAATATGCCACCGAAAACATCGCTTTGTTTTAAATGAAATTCTACGTATTTGCATTTTAGTCATGTTCTGCGAAACCCTCAAAAATAGGTATGAAAAACTTAGCTTTACGTATCACCTACGTCCATAAGGTGTTTTTCAATCACACGAACGAGGCATTCTCTTTGAACGGGCACACCGGTGTTTATTGACGCTGTATTACGCCACGGCGCGCATACGGATATCAGCTAAGCCCAAAAGAATGGGTTAAATAGATCGTATGGTTTAGTTAGAACCTCAGCCGCGCGTTTGTTTTGAAACAAAACAGTCTATTTCAAATGTCGGCGACCACACTTTCTTTTCTCAATATTTGTTTTAAATTATGAAATGTATTCGCCTGCCGCTGATTGATTTTGATTGAATTAAGCTTGGGTTTTGTGTCATGTACTTATAGGCTGTAAGGAATATATTCAAGGAATTTTCGTTTTTAAATAAACTGTCATCTCTGGGTATTCAAGCGAAACGTGAAACACCCATGCTTGGTTTGCTCTTGAAAGCATTTTTGTCCAAGATTAGGGATTGCCTTAAATATGATCATTATATTATCTATTTATTTTATATTATTTTCTTCTCCTGTTACTTATAGGTAGACGTTATCGGATTGAAATATCGTCGATTGCAATCCTCGTAACAAAAAGCGTAGGCAGGCACAGCGTCTATTGTTCTTTCTCATACATAGTAGAGAAATTATTTCCATCAAAGGCCAGCCTAAGTGTATTTATAATATTAAACGATTTCCGCCAACACAGGCAAACGGAACGTAACATCAGCTTAGATCAGCTTGTTTGAAACGACCATTTTAGAACATATCGTTAAGTGAGACTTGTCATATTTTAAAGACCGACAACACTCACTCGACTTTTTAACATTGGTAAATGCACAGGATTATAATAATACACGACTATTCATTAACATAACACAACATCAGCTATATCCTAATCAGTTTCTTAAAACCCAAGAAAATAGATATCCAATTACTTAGTGCACCTAAACTACGGTTTGTCCAGTTTATTTTGATCCATCCGTGTATAGTGTATAAGTTTGCATTCATCTACATAAGGACACGTCTCTATAACTATATCAAATACGAAATCGATCAAATATACTATTTTGTCTGTATTTTTGTTATAATCGATTCGATGTATAATAAAAGACACATACCATCATGACTATGAAATCCGAAGTAATATAAATCCTTCGTTACAGTAGAAACACAACGATTGCACTCACCATCAGCAGCTTTTCCATCAGAGGACTTAATAAGGACCAGAGCTTTCATCACATTGGAAACGGATGAATGATGGAGCTTTTTGAAAAATTTACAGTCGAACAGTCCATAGGCGAAATACTATATGTATTATTAAAGCGGATGAGTCTTTAACTCATCGTTATTATAGTTTTTCAAGTCTGTTTATTTATATACCCAGTATCAAAGTAGGGATGTTTTTTCTTTTCCGCTTCACGCGAAGTGTTGATTGAATAATAGTTAAACATATTTTTTGGTAGCCAAAATAATTTGTTTATAATCGTTGTAATCAAAATTACACTCTACGAAGCATTATTTCTACTTTTTATATTAACAATTGTTTCTCTTGGTTGTAAAAGTACAAAGTAAACTAAAAAACATAAGTAGCTTAGTACTGTACTCCAAAATATAACCTGTACTATATATGCTCTCCACCAAACTTCTGTATTATTGTCAATGGTTGCCCAGACAGCTGTGAATATTATGGTCTCTATTGTACAAAGTGTAATCCAAAACATGTGCCACACGCGTACATGACGAAACCGTATCTTAAATTCCATGAGACAAAAAATATATATGAACGCGAGGAAAACATAGAAACTTCTTTTGACTGTACTAGCTTGTGGTACTATTAATAATAATAACATTACTTGGTAATGACAGAAGAGGACAATTATTGCCGCAACCGGGAAGAAATCTATAAAACAAGCTATAGAAATTAATCGGCCGACGAAAAAGGAGTACCATCCTAAATAATTCACTAAAGCTGCTGTAATATCTGGGGGCTCGAGACCTCTCATGTATGACCTTGGCACGCGGCGTGGAATATCTGGTTCACTTTGGATTACCTCGTCGCAGTATTTTCTCCTTGGTGGAGCTGAGAGCCATGATGGGATAGCTTCGGCGTTCTCTACAAGTTTCTCAGCCCATACAGCTATAGAACCTGGTCTTGGAGCTGGCATTGCAGGAGGAGGTGTTATATTAACTCTTTCGATTGTGAACGCAGTATCTCGTCTCCTGGGCGCCACTTTGTCTATGATTGTGACAGGTCGAACATACTCGTCGTCGCTGTCCAAAGCCGAAGTCTGTCCGTATTTACCAGGAGATAAGGGAGCCATATAATCTGAACTACTATCGGAATCTAAAGGAATATCATCGTAAAATGCCGACTGCAATGTAGTTCTAGGCGAAAATTGCATTAAGTCACTGTCGCTTTTAATTCCACTATCTCTAGCGTCTGAAAAAGGCGAGTCTGTTTTCTTTATTGTCTCGTATATATTTTCGTCGTTTTTTGTGTCCTCTTTGGTTTCCTTTTTAAGAGTTTCTTTCTCGGTATCATCATCCTTACTCCACGGGTAACGGCGACCACTTAATTTCTCTCTGGAAAATCTTCTATAAACAGTTGCTGTGCTTGCCATTCGAAGAGCTGAAGCGACGATACTTATTGCCTGAAGTGAAACTGTTTACAAATGTTATTAAAATAATTATTGATAAGCTAAATTAGCAGTAAGGTGGACTAAATCTAATAGATAGAATTATTATTTGAATAGGTATAGCTGGCGGCTTTGCCTGCGTGGAGGACCATGATCGAGTCATGTTAGTTACTTTAACGTAAGTAGACTTGTTCGACTACAATATATATTTTATTGTAGTTCTATTTTCAATTTAACCTATGTCCGTAATGTTATGTAAGGACACATCATAGAATATTCACAAATAATGTATGTCTAATGTCACAATCTAAAATCATACTAAACATTATCGCCAAACACTGCGGAAAATATATATTTACCTTTGTCAAAAGAAGCGCCCGAATATCTCATCATTAGATCCAACATGTTGACGATAGCGTGCGGGGCGGAATGTAAGAAAGCTTGTAGGAACAAGTACAACTCCATAGGCGACGGAGACCTTGCTTCCAATAACGCTTCTTTGGTTCGATGCTCATCAAGATCACGTGACGCACACACCGCTTCCACCCACCAGAATATTTGCGAGCAATATCTGTAATAGAGAACACTATTATAATTAATTTAATTTAATTTATTTATTTATTTAGGCAAAGACATGTTACAATTGGACCTACTTATGCAAACGGGAACCAACCCACACCAAAATATTTTCTAATAGTTGATGTTTAAACTAGAATATTTTTGTTTTACAACTAGTTGGTTGATATAAAATGATTGGCATTTTATAAAGTACCAACAGAGGTATTTGGACAATTAACTCTATATGAAAATAATAAGTCTTCTATTAATTGTGACCATTCTTTTATGACCAAGTCAAATTTATGGGCTTTTGGGTTGGTTCCCGTTTGCGTAAGTAGGTCCAATTATATATAAGGTCGTTGACTCTCAAACTAGGCGTGCCTGTATCTTAAAAGCCTCGGGTGGGTAATCGAAATATGATCTTTGCTGACATAAATGAAGAGTACCTATTATTAACAATAATTGTTGTTAGTCGATGAATGTTAAATTTGAGTATGGGTAATAGACACTTTAAAAGAAAGGAAAAAAAAGGAGGAAAACAATAAAATGTGTGTGTGTGTGTGTGTGCGTGTGCGTGTGCGTGTGTGTATGTGTGCGTGAGGGAGTTCAGGCTAGGTATATAATGAAGTTATCAATCTTTCCGATTCATCGTGGTTGAGCCTTAACAGCCATGCTTTGACTTTTCTTTTGCATGTAGAATAAGTATCAGATACAATATTGCAATGCCTATTTACATTATTGTATATCATTGGATGTATAAAGGCGGGACATCTTTTAGTTAGGCGACTCGAACTGCGAGGCACCGGCATTGTGAAGACACGTTTGGATTTTAGGAATTCAATATCAATGCTGTGTTTCAAAAATTTGTGTGTGTTTAAAGTTGCACCAAGAACGAATGCATTGACATGTAACAGCAAACAGACTTTGGATAGGCGTATTAGAAGAAACTTTCCGTAAATCAGTATTGAGGATGAAGAGCCTCATTGTAGACATATTTGTTTACTTTATAAAAAGACTGGATTTATGGGGTTAGTCAATGGTGTAACTATAGGGTGACATGACGGGCAAAATGCCACGGATAAATTTCCTACTTTTAGTATACACAAATAGATACTAAGCTATTTGTGTATACTAAAAGGTCACCGGAAAAAAACTATATAAATATGTACACCTAGAATAATAACACATATTCTATGTATGTACCTACAGAATTTTTAGCGTTTTATGGCTTTTACACCAGAAAATACTGCATCCAAACATAGTACATAATAATTAACGATATTATTATCAGTCGAAACCACCAAGGGTCCTTAAATCAAGTATGTTTGTCATAGCTTTGCCTCTACGTTGTCCACCAATGGGACAAAAAAGCCGTCAAGCATCTCTGTCTAATCACATGTTGTATAATCATACTTTATGTTTCATCGGTCGCTGGTTTCATCTTTCAGAAATCAGAACTGTCATTCCGTGATGAACCAATCTGTAGTATTAATAATCTAATATCCCATCGTTAAAACGATATAGAATGAGGTATTAATTAGGTCGTAGTCAGCGGGATTCTAGATTGAGCCAACAAGACTAAATTACTAGATAATAAATAATTATTCAAGTTGCAACTAACCTGCCTATAGCGGCGATAGGAAAGAAGATAGCGTTAACAAACTGCACCACTATCCAGCGCACATCATTCTTCTCTACGCTAATATTGAACGCAGATAAATCAGTTTGAAATCCTGGAGGTGGTGATGCAAGAGTGAACACCAGCGATATTATCGAAGGCAGCGTCATAAGAATCATGCAAAAAGAACCAAGCCTGAAATAGAAAGTTTTTAAAAAACGACTGTAAACCATCCAAACGAGATTAAAATAAAAAAAAATGATAGTCTAAAAAAAATTTAAAAAAAAAACACGCTTTATAGAAAATCCAGAAATAGAAATTTAAATTTTAATAAGTTTTAATTAAAAATAGTGTAAATAAGAAAAAAGTAATTTTTGTAACTGCAAAAAAACGTGGGATGCTTTTTAAAATATCATCAAAATGATAATCCTTCTACTCATTATATCTGTCAATAAAATATTTATAATTTTTGACACCATGCACCCCACGCTTTTTTTACAACACACTTTTTTTCTTATTTGCACTATTCTTAATTCAAATTCATTAAAAAATATTTTATATTTTTTGTTGGATTTTCTATAAAACGTGTTTTTCAGTTCTGTTCTACTATTGTCCAGCAGATGTCAATAAAAAATAAACGAAAGTGCCATCTTATGACAAGTAGGATTTTTTTACACATAAGAGCAGTCAGTTTAGTTATAATTTTTCTATGATCAAACAGATGTCACTAAAAATAATAGTTGGATTTTCTATAAAACCGTGTTTTTAGTTTAAAGTTTTAAATTGTCGTCGGCCCTTAATCATCATCAACACCATCATCAGCCACACGACGTCCACTGCTGAACATAGGCCTCCCTAAAGATTTCCAGACGGACCTGTCAAAAGCGGTCTTTGATATGTAGGTATGCCAAATTTCGATTTAATCCGACGTTTTGAAAGGGGTCAAAATCATGTTCAAAGCTTCTGGTACATACAGACATACGTCAGAAGCTTATAAAAGCGTGTCAAAAAGTAGCTTGTCATTAAATTACCGGCTTGAGGACTGTAGTGGAGTGTAGACTCTTACTGTACTATTTTTTGACCCATAATTATAATACAATCTTATTCATGTGGTTGTAAGCCTAACCACCATTTGAAACTGTGTGGAGATTTGGGTCGATTCTTTGGTGACCAGCTCGTTGGTGGAAGCGGCTATAAGATAATATTTTTTCGAATTTATTGGCATATGTCAATAACCAATTAACTATTTTTACACTTGATAGCCTCCGTGGCGTAGCGAGTAACCACCCAGTGGTGAAATAAACTGATTGGGTTTGATCTTCGCATTGAGAATTTTTTTCATGGGCCCACAATGTTTCTAATTGGTGTTGAAAATCTTTCGTAATGTTACATAGTTCGTTGTCATAATTCATTTCGCACTTCCAATAGACCAAGGAGACGAACATAATAAAAGTATTATTATCGTCTCCTTAATCCTTAAATAGCACGCAATAATTATAGATATACATATGAAGGATTCATTATTGTAGACTGTTGTCCAATCCAAGCTCTTTAAGATTTATAAGTCACGACTACACAAAAAGATTGGCAATACTATTCGGAGATCATTGTCATGTAATAGATTATTATTGACTTTGATTAGTTGATAATCCACAAGAATCACTTGGAGATAAATAAATAGATGTTCGCATAATAATACAACAAGTATCCACGATAAGTGATAAAAAGAGCAGTGCCGGTTAGGAGGTCCTGCGCATGAAGTTGAGGGCGATGATCAGGTATGTATAGGTAGGTAACTAGAGAGTTATAAGTGGGTCAATATAAATGGAGTGCAAATTTCACTTTGAACAGATTAAAAAGAAAATATTGAGGAACATAAAGATGCTTGTTTTAAGACCTGAGTTCGATTCCCAGAACAAAAAAACTTGTGAGGTATCAAGGGACACCCGGATGGAACGAAGTTCTTTTCGATTAATTAGTGAAGATATTGTAATAAAATTTTATTTCTTTTAAGTTATAATAATAATTATATATTTCATTAAAACGTTACCACATCAATAAAAACATTTACTTCTACCTACACAATAGATATGTCATCGAATCACGATCATCACCTAAGCAAGCATTGACAATTAATCAAAGCATTGACATTAAAATTAATATACAACTAGCGAACAAAAAACTACTCTAAAAAGCTTTTAAATTGTCTTTTTTTATTTAAATTTCAAACATATTTTATTCGTTCCAAAACTACTCTAAAAAGCATTTAAATTGTCTTTTTTTATTTAAATTTCGAATGTCACTTTTACGGCCAGTTCTTTATTGTTACTGGCTGGTTTCACAGGACAAGTATAAAAGTGTCGTTCTACTTTTCGTGAGATTTTTTTCCGTCTAGCTCCCTTTCACAACGCGCGATAAGGAACTTCGTTCCAAAATATGTTTATTGTTTACGATTCGAAAAAACATCATACAATTATTCTTATACAATATTGAATTTACTGATAGACATAGGTACGTATTTGTACTACACATCAGCCTTCCCTTCCCCCGCGACCTCCCTCTACGGCGACGCCCTTGGATACGAAAGAAAACCATTCACAGTGCTAGCAGGTATATTAAAATTATCATAATAATAGTTCAGGCTAAATTTGATTTTATTCTTCGTTCATCGATGGCCCTGTGACCAGATTTAAGTTGAAGATTATGCTAAATGCTCGGTAAAATTCTACTAAATTTATTTTTTGTTATAGCTGCCAAAATTCTGCTAATAAATTACCTAAAAGACCTTTATTTTTTATTTAGGTTCCAAGCGTATGTAGTATAGGTATAGCTTATTTTAAAGGTTATATTTTACGCATTTGCCGTGCACAAATTTCATAAAACTCTGTTCATTTGTAAGAGTCTGTCTAATTATGCTAACTTTTTAAATCTACAACACAATAAGCCCAAAATTGGGGACCCAATTCTGCTAAAATCGCAGAATTCTGCAAATCTGGTCACACTGAATTCGATGGCAAATGATTAACGTAGTGATTATATTCTCTTTGGCAAATGACAAGTAAAAACAGCGCCCTAACCCTCAGCCCTGGTAATATTATAATTAATGGTCATTACAGAAAAGATCAGAGTTAGTAGCTTAATGAGCAATCACGATTGCACCGAAGCAAGGTAAAACTATCTATATAGACTATAGATATGTGTACTGTGACCGAAGTGTCCACATAGTGCTAACGAGTCACCATTCTCTGAACTTTGAGTCGTCTTTTTTTTTTTATTTAGCGGCAATAGGTATAAAAGTCACTTTAAAATTCCAATAAATATTTAGAGTCGTTTAATTGAATATGACTGAGGACTTACCCATCATCTCCATTTATAAAATGTTCAGCGACTAAAGCCAGATCAAAACACATGACTATCACGTACACTATAAGGCCGCCGCAAGCAGGCAGTACTCGGTGAAGCAGTAACGCTTGCCATGCTGGTAGTTTCCAACCAAGTACTTCACCGGCTACTTCTTTATCCAGTTCACAAGCAACCATTCTAATTTACATTACACTTTATTGTTGTATTCCACAGTATTCATACATTGGTGTCACATTCATCTTACTGGCATTTTCCTTTTATTGTAATTCAATTGCAATTAATTATTCTTGAAACTAAAAATACTGAATGATGTGTTGTTTTCCTCAAAACAAATGAATAAAGAAATGTGTTTCCGTCCCCACACATTGATAAACAATGATAAGATAGGAGTAAAACAGATATCGTGATGACACAATTCCGAACAGGTAGTAAGTGTCTAGATTACTTTGTATTTTAGAACTAAGCAATTCCCTTAATCTATCATACAGCACAGAGGTCTATAAGATGAAGCTTGCTGATTTTGTGCCTAAGTATTTATTTTGTTTGCCACATAATCATGCATTGCTAACAGCTGGGTTAGTAAACTAGAATGCAAATGAAATATACAAATACATGTCATGCTCATCACAGCTGATTAAGGGCATAAGTTACGTAAAACTCGATTTTATGCTCTCTTTGAAATTTTTAAATAAAATAATCAGAGCATTCTTCGCTAATATATTTAGGAAATAAGTAGAATACCCTTTGGTCTTGTAATTTCTCGTACCATTTTTTTGTTAAATAGGGGAGAGGGCACATTAGAACACTTTTTAGTTATTAAATTATATTTATCATGTGGTATAATAAATCAAGATTTATTCCTTTCTATAAATAGATATGGGGTTTATACTACATAATAATAATTATATTAAATTAATTTGATCCATAAAACTAACGTAATTTTATTTTTTTTAAAAAGCCTAATTTGTTCAAATGTGCCCCATCTGCGGGGCACATTTGAAACCCCTAGGGGCAGTATTGAAAAACCAGGATAAAATGAAAAACATGTAACTTAAAACATAATCAACACTATATTTAAGTTATTTCCATCTTATATTATCATTTTACATTGTCATTTGTTCTTACACTAGTAAGTAATTAAATAAATTATATAAAACTCTAAACAGTCAGGGGCAGTCTTGAACAAGATTAAAAAACTTATGATTATAAACAGAGATCAAATTGAATATTGCAAAACAAATAAATATATGAAAGTACCATTATGATACCTATCTACAAAAGATAACAAAGAATGTTATGAATATGCTTCAAAACCTTTAACTTATAAAATAAACTGTAAAAATAAATAATTTCAAACTTTGGTAGTTATTACTTAGCCTAGCTTAAATTTACTAAAATCAAATTTAAAAGTTAAAAGGGCAGCTGTACGTGAAGTTCCTGCAGTAGGACATGGCTTTGGAAGCTTCTTCACAACATCCGTAATAGGTACGAAAGATTGATCTTCTTTGTCAGGAAACAAAAATTTTAAACCGAACTTCTTTTTCATGAATGAAACTAGGAACATACTTTCGTCTTTTCTTTTGATAATAGCCACAAACATTTGTGCATTATTTTTGGTAGAATGACATTTGGCCAACACATAATCATTTTCATTTAAATCCTCAGTCCTCAATGTTCAATTGATTCTCCTTCATGAACGAGAGCATCAAACTCGGAACTACTTAGACAATCACCTGCATCCATATCAGAATCATCATATAAAGATATATTTTCGTCTGATTCTGAGTTTGAGTGATCACTTCGCAAAGTTTTCTTCTTCTTGGTTTTTGTGGAAGTGTTTTTGGCCGTAGATTTTCCTCTTTTTGATAAAGGAATAATAGGTTTGCGTTTGATGCGGTCTAGATAAGCTTCCTCTATTGCGCATTTTTCGGGAGTGTCAGTCAAAATACGCGATGAACCTTTCTTTCTTCCTTTTCTTCCAGTACGAGGAGCCGCTTTTGGAAAAGGTCTTACTGCTTCGGGAGTAAGCATTACTGTTGCTATTGGAGCTTTATCAGTTGCCTCAGCTGGTGTTGTAGCAAGATGATCTACTTTATGGTCAAGTTCGTAAGGAAGTTGAGATGTAGGGTTTATGGTTGTGGGCTGACTCATATTATTTTCAAAATTAATAAAAAAAAGACTTCTATCAATAGCTTTGGTGGGTGTAATTACAGGTGGATCAACTTCTACATCTTCAGCATCAGTGGCGTCACTGTCAATTGCTGATGGTACAGGAGCAACAATTTGAGATATGTCAATACCCTGAGAGGCTATTACTACAGTTTGACTCACGTCTAAATTTTCAGCATCTGAGGCATCATTGTGATGCCTCAGATGCTGAAATGATGCCACAAGATGTTCACAGCCCTTAATCATTGCCCTTTGGATTGCCTTATTGAATAGTGAGCTGTTGGCTAAGATAAGAACCAGAATTGAACTTATCACGTGAAATCGACGAGGACTCATATAAATATATAATGGTTCATTTTCACTCTCTCGAGAGCGGTGAGCCGAACACAGTACGAGCCACGAGGCGAGGTGCGAAGCGAGAGTGTAAATGAGCCATTAATGTATTTCAATTTGTCATTATTTACGTCGGGAGCGCTGTATAAAGTTGCCAGTAAAATAAAATAATATCGACCAGTACTGAATATCCCAAAAAGTGAAAAAAAAACCTTTTTAGTAATTTCTAAAATACCTATAGTTATTAATTCTTCTTCTTCTTCAGCCTTTAAAAGTCCACTGAGGCCTCCCCCAAAGATTAATGAGTATGTCAATAAATAAATATTAATGCAATAAAAATTCTAAGACGAAATAAGTTTTAAATCGATACTACTAAATTCGTGTTAATAACTAGCAACATTGTATAGGACAGCGGACAGCCTGATGATCCCGAAACAGGAAGTCTGTTATAACTCATAAAATAATTGATTTTCATTCCCCCATTGTATTTTGTAATACAATCTAATCTGCAATCTATCAGAACAGGGCTGGTTTTATTAATACAATCTAATATTTTTCATAAAAATAGAAGAAGAATATTGAAACATGTTTCGTAAGTGTAAGGTCAGGCCCATTTCGCCCGTCTCCTTTCAACGAAATCCCTTCTGTAGTTTGCGCGTGAAAGAGTAACAAACATCCATCCATAGGTACATCCCATGGAGTTAATATATTAATAGTAACTCCATGATACATCCGTACTCACAAAAAATCGCGTTTATAATATTAAGTAGGATTCTGTGACAACTATGGATGCTACGACAAGTTTCGAATCGGCATGCCTACCGGTGCTCTTTTCTTCGATATTGAAAAAGCATTCGACAGGGTGTGGCACAACGCCTTGCTTTTCAAGCTGTACACTCTCAACGTGCCCACTCAACTCGTGCACATCATATGACATTTCCTGTCGAATCGCGGTTTCAAATATCGCATGGAGGGAACTCTCTCTTCCCGACACTCCATGACGGCCGGAGTCCCGCAAGGCTCCGCCCTCTCCCCCTTTCTTTTCTCGCTGTATACCAGTGATATCCCCAAACCAAAGAACGCCCATATGGCACTCTTCGCGGACGACACCGCAATCTACGCCTCACGTAGAGACTCCGAGAATGTGGTGCGCAGTTTGCAGGCCGCCGCCGAGAAGCTCGGCGAGTGGTTCCGCAAATGACAAATCACCGTCAATCCCACCAAAAGACAGGCTTTTCACTAAGAAAAAGAGAGTCCATGTGCCCCACGCCTCAGTCCGCATGTCCAACCAGGTCATCCCCTGGACGGACACAGCCAAATATCTAGGAGCTACCCTTGATCAGAGGTTGACCTTCATCCACATATAATCGCGTTACGCGCGCGAGCCGCATTCGCGATGGGCCAATTGCATTGGCTCTTTACGACTAGCATTCGACCTATCATGACGTACGCATCGCCCGTATTCGCCCATTTACCGCCTGTTCGTTTTCAGCGAATGCAGGTCTTACAAAATAGAATGCTCAGACATGCTCTTGGCGCCCCGTGGTACGTTCGCAACCGCAACCTCCACGTGGACACCAATATGCCGACCATCAGGCATTTCATGCATATGGCCAGCAGACGCTACTTCGATCGGGTGGTAAATCATCCAAACACGTTAGTCCGTAAAGCGTCAATATATACTCCATTCGACCGCGCCAAATGGAGACGGCCGCGTTCCGTATTAACCGATCCAGAGAACGAAATCACTCTGGCCATCCGTAAGAACGAGTTCTTGAAACTCCAACACTCCACAAGACCGCAGTTCCGTCCTCGCCGCGTTCCCCGTCGCCCCCCGACCCCCTAACAGTTCCGGCTCGCGTGCAGATGACAACAAAATCTAATAGGATTAGGCCTAAAAACCAATCATTCCCTAATCGTTGATGTCCCATCCTCTCTCAGTGGCCGTCCTGAGCCGAGGTTCTTAACCCGTTAGTGGGTTGCCCTCAGCATGGTCACTTAATTCAAAGGGTTGCGAGCGCCTTCTGCGTTCACCCTAAAGACCGGTGTGGCCAGAAAAGCCGACTCGCTTCAGGCTACTGTTAATTTATTCATGTCCATGGATACAAAGTCCTTCAGACGCATACTTGTTTCTTTTTTAATTATCCTCAGTACTTACTAACTACTATGTCAAAGTAAAGCAGTGGTTACCTTACCAAGACTTTATCGAGGAGTTTTGGCGGCAACAAAAAAGCACTTGATTAGCACAGTTATTTCAATTCACTTCATTTGAGCCCTTTAATAGAACTATATTGGATAATATACCACCATAATTATGCAACATAACACTAAGTATCACCAAAATAATGAATTAAAACAAGAGCACCTCATGACACTACCAAGTTCCCGCCAAAACTCCTCAGGCTACTGGCAGTAGCAGGGTTACCAACTCCTAAAAAAAAATAGCCCTAAAATCAACATGAAAAAGCCCCAAATAACCCTAAATGTAAAATTGAAAACCCCAAAAAAAGCACTGTACTGTCAATATTACTTTGTATGGTGTAGACCTATATGTAATATTTTTCAAATAAGTTCCCTGTTTTATTAAGGTAAATAACACACAACTTAGTTTATTTTTAAACGTGTAAAAAGATCTACATTGTCAATGATTTTAAACAATTATTGTTGTGTTTGCCGCCGTAGGATGGCATGCCCATAGAGGCCATAGAGTATTATGCCAGATTCACATTCTCGGATTCGTGAAGACTCGTAAACATTCGGCGGCAATGTGTATTTGGCATTATACCATTACACCTTGTGTAAAAACTTGAACGTTTTGCCTTTTTTTATGATTTTATATTTTTATAGAATCCTGAAAAAGAAACAGTCGAAAGCGGGATTTGAACCCACGACCTCCGGCGTACCGTGCCGGTGCTCTTCCAATTGAGCTATTCCGACCCCGCCATCGATTGCCAATTTCAGGATCCGTACTTAATTCTCTTAAAGGAGATGACCAGCGACAACTGTTAGCAGTTATTACAACTACTAACTCAGCATTACCCCTTTACAGGAGTAAGTAACCGAAACGAGTCGCTAAACTTTTTTCTAATTTTATATTATGATTTCTTATACATGTCAATGGCCATGTAGTGCCTGGTTAATGATTTTATATTTTTATAGAATCCTGAAAAAGAAACAGTCGAAAGCGTGATTTGAACCCACGACCTCCGGCGTACCGTGCCGGTGCTCTTCCAATTGAGCTATTCCGACCCCGCCATCGATTGCCAATTTTTTTATGTTCAAACAGTAATATATGAAAACATTTTTATGGCCCTAAAAATAGCCCTTAATTTATTTTGGACCTATAAAAAGCCCAACACACTTATTTGAGCCCTAAATTTAGGGCTAAAACCCCTAAGTTGGCAAGCCTGGGCAGTAGGGCCATTATCAAAAAAAAATTGTACATCACTATAATCGATTAAGTAATTGTATTTACAGATATTATGCGTGTAATGTGGATTATTAAAGTAATACATCGCACCTTTAGGATGAAAACGACACAATTCAAAAAAATCGAAAATTGGGTTATCGTCATAAAATTACTTAACCTCTTGCGTACCGAGCGCTGGCCACACTGGCGCAAGCGCAATTTTCGCGTGTCTGTCAACACGCGAAAATCGACCTACACGCACACACATAAGGCGCGTCAACACGCACACATATCGAGTTTGACAGCTGTCAGACCGGCCCCATCGGGCCGGACGGTACGCGAGAGGCTAGAACGAAGTACTCAATATAACAATAGTTCAAACACAGCCATATTCAAGCAGGAAAAGGACAAAACTGTTATATCAGACCCTTTTTTATTATTATATTTTTATAAATAAGGGACTATACTCCATCAGTTTAGTATTTAACTAAATGTAAACAAATCATAAATAAGGTATTTTACCTGTCCATTTCTCTTTACAAAATATGTCATTCCAAAATAAACTTTTTCATAACCTGCACAACACATAACACTGTTATTCCCGTTTATTAAGGTTGTTTGGTTATTCTAAAATATAAAGTGATACTTTTTATTAATAAGCGCGAACACAATTAATTATCATAAATTACAATACTTTTATAAAGAATCTCGATCTGTCAACTATAAAAGAGCTAATACGACAGGCACGCTAAACATTTCTCCAGTGGATCGTAATAGATAACCCTACAACGTTTAAGAATACGACTGCCACGTAGCACGCCATTAAAACTGACCGCCATTCAATTTAATCGGTCAACTAGATATCAATTATCGTTACATTTCCGCATTGTAGTAATTTATTTATTTATTTATTTATTATAGTTTTCGTTTTGTTTTTGATAATTAGTTGTTGTTAGTTATTTGTTTTGTTTGTAAAGTGAATTTAATAATTTAAAGTGTTTGTTGCACGATGTCTGTGGTTGCACGCCGTAGTTTCATTGACACAACAGTCTGCGTAAATACTTTCGTAAGAAAATGTTGACCACCCGGGAAACATATTATGTTATCTTTTGTTTACATTTAGTTAAATACCTACACCGATGGAGTATAGTTTTTAGTCTTTTAAAAATGTCAACTCAATTTTCAATTTTTTGAATTGTGTCGTTTTCGTCCTAAAGGTGCGAACTGCGACATATTGTACATTCTGGAAGACAGAAGTAAAAGTATATCATTGTTATTTATATTGTTATACAATTACAGTTTTTTCTATCTCGTTATCGATTAGCCCTTCTTTACGTTGGGCACAAACTTTAGGTGATTAAATTGTCAAAATCTCACAACTCTCACACAATGCTGAGGTCTTTGAAACTTGTAGGTTTAATTTAATTATAATCGATATAGATAACGTCATCCAAGATGACACGCATTACTAATCTTTGAGTACAGATTTAGCGGGTTACGGAGACTTTGATTATTGATTGTAGTATATGGATCCACTAATAGGTATTGAAATATATATTTGCAAAACTAAAGCACAAGCGAAAGGTTGCACACATTGGACTCTAAAAGATTAAGGAAATTAGAGGTCGCGTCATCGTGGATGGCTTTATCTTTATAATATTATCCTTACTATCGATTATCGAACGATTGTTCATATTATATCGTATTGGCTCAGTGCCAACCACTAATGTTTATATTATTATAAAATCTATGTTTTTGTTTAAGAAATATCTACCTACTTCGTAATATTATAAATAAATTAGAAATATATCGTTTTTATGTACAATATTGGTAGGTACCAGAACGAAACACGACCCTTCCACAAAAATGTTCCGAAATATTTTACTAAGGACGGTAAATATTGTACAAAAGTGTCCACAAAACAGTTTTGGTCATAACATAAAGATTAAGAGGCAAATACAGTGTGGAATTTACTTAAGTAATCCAAGGCACACATCAAAATCAAACAATACTACATCGCCAGCTATAGCAAGCAAGTATCAGGTGATAACGGACGATAATTCGCAAATTATAGAAAACACTGCAGAGGAAATATACACCGAGGACAAATATCCAACACTAAGCGATGAATTTGATGGTATAGATCTCCAGAGTAAGTATGAAACTTAACCTTCATGTTTTTAACAATGTACATTGTCTCTATGATGATACTGTACACGGGCTTTGGACCTTAATAATAAATTAGGCTCCTGTAGTTGTTTAGCAGTTCTATAGTTTTTCTAGTTTGTTCCTGTTCATTTAATGATAGTAATAGCAATCTTATTATTAACCGGCATAACCAGTTGGCACTATTTATATAAGTATTTATGACATCAAGCATCATTGTGCAGTTTTGTAGTCCAGTTTCAATAATTGTCAGTGATATTACTGGGCATTAAGTTTTAATATCTAAGCTCTTCGAATGAAGAGTTGAATGTGACATTCCTTAATAAACTTGTTGTATTTATCAAGGGGCTGTTCCAGTATAACATGAGTAGAATTTTAGTAACTCTGAATCGTGCCCCCTGTTAGCAAATGTAAACAATGTTGTTTCAGCCCCCTCTTAGCTTACACAAACATAGGTATATTTACAAAATCTGTTCAAATTTTTTTATTGTTATTTATGTATCAAAAAGTATTTAAATAAAATTTGCTGACATTATCACCCCATTCCCCATGCCATTGAAAATATGCAAAGAATGGATCCCCTTTGTGCTTACATAACACTTCAACAACCCTTAAGCAGTTGTGTTGCTGAACATCAGTTGAGCAGTTTGCGTATAAGATCATTCTTTTGTATAAAAAATATATATTCAATTTCCAATTATTGTGACAGATTTGTATCATTGTGCATCATGACATAAAAAGTCAGTTTGAATAAAGACTGAACATTTATATAATAGAAGTTAATTATTTTTAAATTGTGAATCCAATAATTTAATAAATTTCTATTAATTAAATATTTGAGGTGTGAATTCAACCTCGGTGTGCTACAAAATACAAATGAATTTTATTTTTCTAGGAGGCAAATCAGGTGTTTTCGAAATTGAAGATTTAGTAGAACTATTACAAAGAGAAAATTCAAAAGATATTTTTGTAGCAGCAGTCCCAAAAGAAATTCGATATGTTGACTATATATGTGTGGTTGGTGCTCGCAGCAAGAGGCATATACAAGCACTAGGAGAGTTTGTAAAAAGGGTTTATAAAAAGAAATGTCACAAAAGTGACCCAATTCCTAGAATAGAAGGCAAAAATTCAGATGAATGGATTGCTCTAGACTTAGGTAATTTCTCTCTTAAAAGTTCTTGTTGTAGATATCCTACTAATATTATAAAGGCGAAAGTTTGTAAGAATGTATGGATGTTTGGATGTTTGGATGTATGGATGTAAGGATGTTTGTTCCTCTTTCACGCAAAAACTACTGAACGGATTTCGATGAAATTTGGCATACGGGTAGATCATGTCCTGGATTAACACATAGGCTACTTTTTATCCCGGGAAAATATAAAGCGGGACTTTTATCCCGGAAAAACTTTTTAAAGCGGGCGGAGCCACGGGCAAAAGCTAGTATACAATACAGTAATTGATAAGATTAAAATAATAAAATCCATAACTAAATATTTCATATTATGTAAATTCTATTTGATTATGTATCTGCATAGCTTGATGTGCCATATTGAAACTACCTTTACAATATTGTGTAATATTAACATTTTAACATTTTATTGACTGCCTCGGTGGCGTAGTTGTATTACAGTACGACTGCAAAGCTGAGGTCTCGGGTTCGATCCCCGGGTCGGGCAAAGTGATATTGAGTTTTTCTATTCAATATCAGTCCGGAGTCTGGAATTTGTGCCCCATATGGCGATAGAATATGTATGGTGAAAAATGGGTGCACTGGCAGCGCCTTTGCATAGGGGATAATAGGCGTGAGTGTGTGTGTGTAATACCTAGAAATATTTTCAGATATCAAACGATTAATTTAAAATACTGAGATATTAATGTGTCATGTTTTTTCAGGTAATATTGCATTACACATATTTTCAGACAAAACAAGAAAAATATATGATTTAGAGACACTTTGGTCAGTTGGACCAGAATTTGATGATCAAATCAACAAGAAGAGTCAAGTTGTGGATGTGTTTGAAAACTATAGTGAATATATAAAAGACCTGAAACCATTAGCATAAGTGAATTAATGTTGTATTACATCTAATTATAGAAATTGTAGATGAGGTAACAAATTAAAAAATCTTTAAAAGTCTCATATAAAATGTTTATTTTCACTTAATTACATAAAAGATACATACAGTACGGATTGTATATTGAATCACAATTCACAACT
The DNA here is from genome assembly GCA_949316025.1 of Lapara coniferarum. Lineage (NCBI taxonomy): Eukaryota > Metazoa > Arthropoda > Insecta > Lepidoptera > Sphingidae > Lapara > Lapara coniferarum. The sequence continues at coordinate 15,085,958 of OX438926.1, read as the reverse complement.
AAATTGATGTGAAATATTGAAATCAATTGCATAATAGTATATGAAATAAATCAAATGAAATTATAGTGATTCAATAGTGAGTTTGTCCTGTTAAATATTATTATGTTCATCGGTAAATCATATTAAATATAATTCAATATTAAATAACAATTTGGCATAATTTATAACTAGCTCAGAATTTAAAATGCAATATGACAATGTAAAATTATACAAAAAAAGTTTGACTAATACGTTCATACCACAATCACAAGATCATTATTATTTCAGTCAAAATGCATTTTCACATTCTAATATTCTAATAACTACCAAATAACATAGTTCTGGAAGCAACTTAATATTAGTGCTCTTATAAGTTAACTAAACATAAAAGAATTGGAAGCCAATACAGTACAGAATACAGAAAGCAATGTGTATTATCAAATTAGTGAGTATATTACAAAAATGAATTATTGGACCACACACAAGTCTTTCAGTGTCTACTAATTATTATAAAATAATTAGAAATTCAAAAGCAGCAATCTGTGTATTGCTTCTGATACCACATTTATAAGTCATTCTTATATTATAATGTGGTTTAAGTTAATCCAGTCAAACCCCAAATTCTGACACCAATTTGTGATAAATAATAATATATTATTATGTACATAACAATGAATATATGTTTACACAGCTACATATTAGTCACAAGATATTAGAAATTAAACATTGGTATCTAAATGTAGATTGTATAAACCTGATGAAGTTATTGTACACACATTATCATAGAAGAATACTCATCAATGTTACATTTTAGTTAAAATTATCAGACTCATTATTTACTATTAGTGGGAAGAATTATAAGTTCATTGTTTGCACAAAAATGTGATTAGCAAAATGAAGGTATATGTAAATTGACTTTAGTTTATCTACTGCACATAAATAAAATGCAAAATAATGTAAATGCATAATAATAATAATGCAAATTATTGTAGGAGAACTATGTTGGAACTGAAATGTAATAATAGCCTGAACATCCAAATATCTTGATGAGATAATACTCAAACAAGCAAAAAGTTTAAAATATTGACACCAAAAAGCAATTATTGTGCATTTAAAAATAACCATAAGTTACATATTATACAAGTTATGACTTGGTACAAATATCCTATATTAGGTTTCAGCATGGTGTCCAGTGTATAGCATATCAGTTGCTGGGTCCTTTCCAACTCTCAAGGCAACAGCTGGCAGTTGATGTCTTCATTGTAAAATATTAAAGCAATAATGTCACAAAATAAAATAAACATTCTTAATAGGGTGCAAGACTAAATACAAATACATTCTTATGAAGTACACAAATGGTGATCAATTTGTGATTTCAATTTTGGTTCAGACATATTAAGACAATATGGCTACGCTACGTCTCACCCCAGCACCTGAATTGACATTGTCCAAACTAGACCACTTCTTAATACCATTTTTGACAATTTCTGCAGTTATTTTGTCCTCCATGACTCTTGACATTGCTTCCAGCTTTTGGGCTCTTTCTTTGCTCAGCGGTTCACTGGGGAATGCCAGATCATTGGCCTCAGCCAATGTACGTAGATCAAAATAATATTTAGCATACACACTCGATGGTACATTGATATTGAATTGCAACATTTCTAAAAACTGTCTCTCCAATTCATTCATGTCTTCAACAGTGATATCCTTTAATATTTGACAATAATCAACATTCCAGACAGCTTGATCATCCCACACTTTGCTTGCTAGTAAAATAGCTCCTAACACAATTCTTTTCCAGTTTGAGGGAGCTATATCTAGTTCAGCATATATCAGCAGACGCTCTAAGTACACCAGAGTGATTATTGCACATTCAGCAGTCAACTGAGCTGCATTAAACAAGGTTCTAACAAACTTGTAGATTTGTTTATGCTCAGGATTATACTTGTCATAGTCATCACTGACACCTTCCTTACTCAATGGATGTAGTTTCTCATCAAAAATATCTAATCTACGTTCTGAAGTTCTATTTTTTATGTGATAATAGATGGCCAGAGCAACACATTTCACAGTATTCTTTAAGTTTGGCTGTGACACAGTACTATCATCTAAATAGATTGTTGAACAGGAACTGCTTTTCTTGAGCTTGTTTTCAGCAATTTGATGTTGACTCCGTTTTCTGGTCATGCCATTTTCTATAGATGCCTTGGATCTTTCCATGAAAATGGTGCCAGCTATGGGGTCCTGAGAGGGGTCAATGTCACCGTCATCCGGCTCCCTCTCGCTAATGTGTTGGATGTTATTGGAGCTGACCTCTCCCTCTGGCAGGTAATCCTCGAGCTTGACAATGTCCTTCCTGATCGGCGATGGGCTCCGGTAACAACAGCAACTATTTTGATTACCCATTGTTATAACATGTAAGGATGTTAAAGGTTACTTGTTATCATTCTACAAGCACTGTCTCAGCACTAGGCGTACGTAAATAGTGCGCCGACACACAAGTGTGACATAAAAGGCCCATAATATCTGAAACAAAAGATAACATGAATACTCTAATGCCGACTGTTCACATCAGCATTCAATGAAAATATGAAACCGCATCAAGAAACCTAAGAATCATACGTACCTTAACATTCTCGGCTAACAGAAATATTACACATTTCATTAAAAATGTAGAACAAACCCGAAGAGTTTATTCATATCGCATTTTGACAGCAATGGATTGTTGAACAGATAATACAATACCTGAATGATCAGTGTTGCCAGATGTTTGACGGTTGAAGTCGCCGAAAATTCATTGTGAAGTAGCCTAAAGTCGCCTCTTCGTATATGGAGAGGTGAATGAGCAAAAAAAAAATCTCCCTAATTTGTAATTTATAGTAGTCCAACGCGGCGAAAATTCGAAGTAGTCGCCCACTTGTGTGTGGACGCGGAGAGCAAAAAAGTCCCCAGTTTTCAATAATTGTGTGTAAGGGGGATCTGAGTACATGTTTTGTACCCTCAAAGCTATAAATATCCTCAAACTCGACAAAAACAATGCATAAAACATGAACCTTCCGAAGTAGCCTAAATTGGCGACTAATCACCATTCGCGTAGCCTAAACGGCGACCAGTCGCCATTCGCCAGTTTTGTTCGCCCCGACACTCTTCAAGATAGCCTAAATGGCGAAAAGTCGCCTAATCTGGCAGCACTGTGAATGATTAACGTAGTGGTTATATTCTCTTTGCCTGAATGATGTCTCTAGTATTCATAATAATCTATGGAATGATATGTGTATTAAAAAAAAATGGTGCACACACAATAACATAAATTAATTGCAACTACATAAAAATTCAGTATAAACATTTTCCGGCGACCTTTTTTTTAGTTCCCAAAGCAGAATTTGTAACCAGTACTGCCTAGTTGCTACTACGTACTTTGAACGTGAAAAATCTGAATGCAGTTTCTTCAGTGTTATTTTCTTTTTTTTGGGTCCGCGTACTATTATTTTCGTTTTCAAAGCATGAAATCATGCAACAGAACTTGATATGAGGAGTAACAGATCAAAGTGTATTAACTCCACCCACTCTAATAATAATAGTACGAACGGATTTTTTATCTATTTTAAACCTTGTTACTCATGTCAATTAATGGCGCATCAAACTGTATTACTTTTTATTATAAAAAAGAGCCAAAAGTGCACATCGTTTCAAACAATGTTAAATCCAGGTTCGTTGCCAAATCAAAGTGTATTAAATTTTGTCGCTAGAACAACGTGTGTTACATCCATAGACATCCCAGCAGTCATATTTCGGAACGCAACAAACTGTATTGTTTGTGGTCAGAAAAAAAGCGCGGGAACGTCGAAAAGAAAAGGCGCAATTTTTAAACTTATTTATTAAAAATAATTTTTATACGAGTAAAGTATAAATAATTGTACATATTTATATCTTGGTAGTTGAAGAAGAGATTTGTCCAAAATGGGGGGGACAAGAAAACGTAAGAAAAAAGATGAGTCAGGGCATGATGAGGCGGAGTTGGAGGCGTCGGATTCTTCGTCTCAAAAATCCGTGGATGCTGTGGATAAGTATAGAACTTTCCAAATACCCAATTATCACAGACTGTATGCAGAAAATACAGGTAATGTCGAATTTATTGTCTTCTTAGAAAGTATCGAAAACAATAAACCGCTGGGGGACAGAGATATGATGTCTCTGGCAAATAATCTGAAAAGGTATAATAAGGGCATAAAACAACTAGTGCGCATGAATAAGTATAAGGTGGGCGCTATTTTCGACAGTGCAACACTTGCAAATGCTGCATTATCAAATAAAAAATTTCTAGACATGAATAAGCTTAAAGCCAGTATACCGGCTGCCGCTACCGAGACTACAGGTGTTATACATCATGTTCCGATAGACCTATCCAACGAACAAATTTATACTGCATTAACAACAACAAAAAACATTATTTCTATACGTAGAATTATGAGGAGAATAAAAAATGTTGACAGCACCTTTACTTTACAACCCACTAAAACTATATGTATTACATTTTCCTGCCAAACTTTACCCGACAGTGTTGATCTTAATAGTTGGCGATTTGAGATCTCACCATACATACCTCCAGTCAAACAGTGTTTGCGTTGTCTCCGGTATGGCCATTTAGCAAAATTTTGCAAGAACTCAGAAAAATGTTCAATCTGTACTGGCAGCCACAATTTTAAGAATTGCACTATTGCTCCAACTAATGCTTGTTGTATTCATTGCAAAGGAAACCATATTGCTATTTCATCAGAGTGCCCAGTAAAACAAGAAAAAATTAAACAGAACAAAGAAAAGTTTATTAAAAGATCATTTGTGGATGTTGTCAATGAAAAATCATTCCCTTCACTAGGTGGCAGGAAAAAAAGTCCTAATGAACTATTTATATCACTTTTAGACTCTGATCACTTTTTGAAAGTACTAGTTGATTCAGTTATAAAAATTATTACCATGAGCAAAGCAAATGAAACTAGCATCTGTAGTAAAACTATCAAAGAATTTCTCATCCAAAACATACAAGATCAAAAAATCTCCTCTTAAATCTTTTTCTCTCTTTTATGGATTATATAAATATTGTACAATGGAATGCCCAGAGTTTAATGAGTAATCGACTTATTTTTTCACATTTTCTTTATGAGAAAAGCATTCATATTGCCATTATATGCGAGACCTGGTTGAAGTCACATCATCATATTAGTTTTAAAAATTATGAGATGGTGAGATTAGACAGTGGCAACGATCATAACGGCGTTGCTATTTTAGTACACAAAAGCCTTAATTTTAAGAAATTAGATACTTTTAGCGATAATTCCATTCAAAATAGCGCAATTCGTTTGTATTACGGTAACAATAAGGAACTGACCATAGTTTCTCTTTACAGTCCCAAACTATGTTCTCCATCTTTCTCTAAACATAAATTGAACAACCTAATTCAAAGTCTACCTGAGCCCTTGCTTATTGCTGGAGACTTTAATGCCTTGCACCATAGCTGGGGTTGCATGACTTCTGATACTCGTGGATCTGAAGTATTAGAATGTATAGATGATAATTTGTTAGTTATTCTGAATGATGGTCAAATGACAACAGTAGGTTCCCATAAATGGCGACAAAATGCACTTGATCTTACAATAGTTTCTCCTGATCTTGCAGTTTCCTGCGATTGGTCTGTGCACGATGACCCTCTAGGAAGCTATCACTTACCTGTAATAACAAAAGTTTTTGTTAGAAATGTTTCTGGTAACAAACAAACTTTATTACCCGATAGTAAGCAATATCCTCAACAACACAATTATCGTAAAATTAATTGGGATATGTTTAGAACCATTTCAGATAGTTTCCTGCATAATTTTCATTATAACAAAGAAAATCCTTTAAAATCATATGAAGAATTAATGAGTCTCTTGGATACAGCTATTCAGTTATCTATGTCAATTGGACTTCGTACTAATTCTCAAAGTCACTCCAGCACTTATTTTAATAAAAATAGAAGACCTCTACCTTGGTGGAACGCCAGGTGTGCTTCTGCTGTTGAACAGGCCAAACATGCATATGTAAACTTTAGACGTGATTCAACTGAATCTAATTATTTACATTTCAAAAAGTTGCAAGCTATTAAAAAGTTGACCTTGAAGCAAGAAAGACAAAAAAGTTGGGAAAATCTTTGTGAAAGCTTTAATAGAACTACTCCTTTATCTAGAATATGGTACTACATGAAAATTTTTAAAAACGTAAATACAAGCTATAACTCCTGTAAGAGATTAGATTGGATTTTTGATTTTATTAGAAAATACACACCTTCCACCGTTGAGGCTGAATTAAATTTAAATAATAACTTCATAACTGCTTCGAGTTCTGATTATCTTACAAATTCATTTACTTTTGCAGAATTGAATTCAGCCATTTCCTCTAGACGTGATACAGCCTTTGGCCTCGACGGAATTCCATATAAAGTACTTAAACATTTATCAAATACTTCAAAGCATGTTTTGTTAAATATTTATAATCTATTGTGGAATAATTCAATCATTCCTTCAAGTTGGAAAACAGATTGTTTAATACCAATTTTAAAGCCCAATAAAGAGAAAGAACTTGCTGATTCTTATAGGCCAATAGCTTTAACTTCATGCATGGGAAAAATATTTGAACAGTTGTTAAAACAAAGAATAGAATTTTTTGTAGAAAGCAATCATATTTTACCATCAAACCAGTTTGGATTCCGCAAAGGTCGTTCTTGTCGCGAAAGTATTTCTCATTTACATTTTGATGTTTTCAATGCATTCAAGAACAAAGAAGTTCTAATAGGTATTTTCTTTGACATAGTTGGAGCATTTAATAATGTCAATCATCACATATTAGCTTCTGAATTATTGACCATTGGTATTCCTGAAAAAATTGTGAAATGGATTTTTAACTTTTTACATGGTAGAGTAGTGTATGTCAAATTTCAAAATCAACTTATTGGACCTAGAGTGTCTTTCAAAGGTGTGTGTCAAGGAGGAATTTTAAGCCCTTTAATATTTATATTGTATATTTATAAACTTAATTTAATACTAGGTTCAGACGTTAGAAATTTACAATTTGCTGATGATCTTGTTATTTATACATCAGGGTCTAATGTAAATGTCATTGTTAATACTCTTAATGCAGCTTTGACGAATCTTCACATTTACTTTAAATATCTGAATCTTGATATTAATATTGACAAAACCAAAATGGTGGTATTTAACAAAACTCGTCCCTTTAAAATTAAATTATTTTATGACCAAAGAGAAATTCCACAAGTGTCTGAAGTTAAATTTTTAGGGGTAATTTTGACTAATAATCTGTCATGGAAAAAATATGTTGATTATATTATCGGAAGGGCAGGTAAGGCATTCAATATCTTAAAATCACTTGCAAGAACGTCTTGGGGTGCTGACCCAAAAATTTTGCTCATGTTGTATAAATCACTTGTCCGTAGTCACTTTGAATATGGTTTTTTGTGTTTCGCATCTAATGACAAACTTGTTCAGAAATTGGATGTTTTGCAAAATAAAAATCTGAGATTAATTACTGGTGCTATGAGGACGACCCCTATAAATTCATTGCAAGTAGAGTGCAATACTCCTCCTTTGTCATATAGATTTAAGTATCTAAAATATTGTTTTCTTCTCAAATTATTTTCTATGGCTAATAATTTATTATTGAGAAAATATAAACATTTTGATAGTCAATGTTCCTTTGTTTCAACTACTAATGTACCTTATGCACTTCATGATTTTTCATTTATGATTCAACTTGATCAAAAATATAAAATTCATAAACCTGACAACTGGGCTTGCTATATGGACAGTTTTGAAAGCAAATTTACTTCTATAGAGATAAATATAAATAACAATATGAAGCATAAAGAAGAGGTAAACAATGTTTTGGCTGAATATAATGAATATAGAAAAATATTTACTGATGGTTCCAAGTCGAGAAACGTATCGATGGCGTTCTATATTCCTCATCTGCGTTTAGGATTTGGTCGCAAACTCTCGTGTGAGTTGAGTATCTTTTCCGCTGAGGCTTTGGCAATATTATTTGCATTGCAATATATTGGTCAAGCAAATGATCAACGTTGGCTTGTTATTACGGACAGTATGAGTGTTTTATGTGCCTTACAAAGTAATAGTTTAGACTGTAAAATTAATTACATTATATACAACATCAAGAGTCGTTGGTTTCAATTGAAGAATCAAGGCAAAGAAGTACAATTCCTTTGGACACCTGCGCACGTGGGAGTAATCGGAAACGAGCAAGTTGATTTTTTAGCAAAGTCAATTGTTGACAGTGACAGCGGCGACAGTGTGAAAGCTGTTGATGAAGTTGCCATACCATTCTCGGACTTAAAGCTACTCGTAAGAGAGTCTATTCTTAATGAATGGAAAGAATATTGGTTGACTACAACAAAGATTAAAGGTGCCTATTACGCAGCAATCAATATTAATGTGGGAAAGTGTCCTTGGTTCTGTAGATCCAAATTCAACATGCAACGAAAATTTTATACTATATTAAATAGACTTCGATTTGGACATGGTCGTTTTAAAGCCCATCTTAACAGAATGCGCATTATTTCGTCCCCCATATGCACAGATTGCGATCAGAATGTTGAACAAACAATGAATCACATAGTATTTGAATGCTCTGCTTTCAACATACAAAGAATTATACTTATTGATAAATTAATTAACATCTACGGCAAATCTGAGCTTGTCCCGCGCTCTATGCAAGAAATACTTAAAAGACCAGAGACATACAAAGCTATTTATGATTACATATGCCATACGGTAATGGATATTTAGGGAAAAATAAAGATATAATAGATAGCAGTCTAATGACTTGACTTCGCTCAAAACTAAAAATGAAGAAAACATAATGAAGACTTGGCTTTGGCCTAAATATAAGACTACAAATATGGAAATAATATAATGAAGACTTGGCTTAGGCCTAAATATAAGACTAAAAATATGGAAATAATATTATGAAGAATTGGCTTAGGCCTTTAATGCACGGAATTTCAAATATGAATATTACTCATGACGAGGCTGTATGGGCTCGAGCCCTTTGCCTTCCCAAAACAAAGGGAAAATTAAAAAAAAAAAAAAAAAAAAAAAATGTTTGTGGTCACTCGTTGTCAAAATGATAAGAATGATAAGAGATAATGATAATAATGATATGATAATAATAAAAAATATGAGAGATCATCACACGAGAAGAACAAACGCAAGTTTACTCTGAAAAAGGAAAGATCCATGAATTGGGAGAAGAAGGGAACACGTTGGATATCAAAAGTCTATCAGAATTCATGAAAAAGATGGATGGTATTAGAGATGCAAAAAGGATTTATATAAAAAAGACAATCATCATCATCATGATCAGCCTTTATCAGTCCACTGCTGGACATAGGCCTCCCCTAATGAGCGCCATAGCGCCCTGTCTTCAGCTTGCCGCATCCAGCATCTGCCTGGATGTCGACTCTGATAATCGACAACGATATATCGGAAACGATGCGATACTGCTCCGAAAGTATCGCAAATACCCTACTCTAACAATTGTTCGGATTCTTTATCGTTTATCGTATACTACCAATATCTAAACGATCAACGAATGAACGAATCATTATTTGCGAATGTCGTCTATGAACCTACTCTAAATGGTAACCGTCGGTGACGAACATTTGATTTTGACATCGCCTCAAACGTCATTTTTGCGATAATCGCAACGAGACCTCTTAGGGCGTCGTCAACATTATCGTTACGTGTCATGTTTGTGATTTTCGAGTAAATTCTCTCGAAATTTGGTGTACAATAAAACAATCTTAGATCATATACCTTGTAGCAACAATAATTATCACAATTGATGCTATTTGCTTTGAGACAATCACAAGATTTTCTTTAAAGTTCACAGGGATGAAAATGTAGCCTTCCATCAAAGAAGAAAGCAGCAAATAAGTTCATATCAGCGATTTTATTGTTTTAAATGTTAGTTACGTTTACTAAGGATGTATCTAATTAAAATGAGTAAATTTTCTATAAGGTATAATACTTTGTAGTAAAGCACGAATAAAAAAATAAAACAAGAATATAATTAACTGTTTATATTTTTTGTATTATTAGCTAAATTGTATAAGTAAAAATAAAAGTTAACTAAATAACATTCACTTATTCATTTAAGACAACCAGTAGGTAGTAATTACATTAAAACTTATATATCTCTATCTATATGGCTCCAGTGTTGTACAATAAGTTACCTAAATCTTTAAAAAACCTTAGTCTGGACAAATTAAAAAAAGAATTGATGAAACTTCTATACAACAAATGTTATTATGGTGTGTTAAATTTTATAAATGACATTTTTAATTAATATTATATTATGTGACATTAGAACTTCTACAGGCACACTAAATAAGTTCTTTTGATTATATATGTATTATAAATTTTGTATCATAAAGAATTTCTAATTTCTATATTATATGGGTAGGTACAATAATTTGACATTTTAGCAATCTAATAATATAAGTAAATCTACTTTTGACATAATTTTATTGTATATTAATGTGCGATTATTTTGTTACAATATTATTATATCAATTCCATTTGGCTTAATGATTATCTTATAGTTAATATATTTAAAGCCACGCTTGTATGCCAATATGAGGCTGATCATAGAGCACTTTGCATAAGTACTTATTAATATACCAACAATGTAACCACCTATGTATCACAAGCGAATAAATGATTTGATTTGATCTATATTATGGTACAAAAAACTTACAATAGTATGTTAAATGCTTTACCTTTAAATGCCACAGTATGCATTGAAATGTAGAAAAAATATATCAGAATATTGACAATTTTAAACTATAATATAAAATTTATATAAATTAAGAACACAAGTACTAATATACATAATTAGAAATATAACAGACCCAAAACCAAGTTTTATTAATTCAGTATTATAGATTTCCAGATTCTCATTAATATCACATAATTCTATTCAAATTGTTTATTTCACTTTCCACGGGGAACAATTGTTCTTGGGCAGTGCTTCTTTGAACTTGAGCTGGCCGCAGTCCCATTAAGCACCGGGTAGGACCTAAACAATATAATTGAGTATTGTAATTAAAATATGTATATATGAGAGACAATATAATATGTAAAATTATCTTAAATTTATTATAATACACTTTCATGTGTTTCATTATTGAAACGCCAGGCCAGGCATCTTTAAGGGTTTAGAATACCCAGTTGTCCTCTATGTTATTCAAACCACCATTATATGCTATATGGTCTCTGCGCACAGCTAATTATATTGCAAGATATTTCTTGTCAGTCTACACTCGAATTTAATTTATCATAAATTTGCACAACATGGAAATAAAAGTAATGTATCAATAAAACATTAATTACCTTTAGCCTCAACTTTATTCTTCCATCCAAACAGTTCAAAATCTAAGCAACTTCCTGCCACAACCACTGTGCTCGAGCATTCCCATCAATTATCCAAAGTATACCTTTTGCTATGTCTTTATGCTCGTGAAGGAAATTCAATGAGACATATAATTGGTTGGTACTGCATGATTGAGACACATACTAAAAACATAAAATATGTATGAGAAAAAAATTCCCATCATGCTGTAATAAATTGTATGAAACCTTGCAATTTCCTAATGTTTAAATATATAAACGTACCGTAAATGTTCTTCTTCTCCTTCTTTGGTTACTGGCGACATGCATGACTATGATGCTATTCCGCCAATGTCACATTGTTGCAGATTGCAAAGTTTGTTGATTGCTTTTACATTGGAGACTTTGGTTGGTGGGAGAAGACAAACGAAGGAGATTGACTCTTGTTGTGTGAGATGTTATATTGATTTACTAATCCTTTTTTTTTCAACTGGCGTAATGAGTTGATGTTTTAACAATGTTAGTAGTCTACAACAACACAAGAATAATTATTTTTACATGTATATGATAGTCACATAAAACAACACAATCAAACAAATTGATACTTATGATACCGTAAATTGTTGTATTTTGATTTTTGAATAAACATAATGTTTACAAGTTTGATTATTTGATATTTATTAACTTTTGTCAACTTCACATCGTACTTGACAGTCACTCCATAAAGATGTTTGTTATTTTTGTAAGTTTTGCACAATATCATTCACTCCGATTAACGAAATAAAAGACATAAACTTAGTCTATGGTTACGATAAATGATAAAAAATCCGTACATTTGTTAGAGTAGGCTGTGTGCGATACTTTCGGAGCAGTATCGTATCATTTTTGATATATAGTTGTCGATTACGCGCCGTGGTCTCGGACGAGAAAATGTGAAATCGGTAGAGTTGCCATGAAAATTCGGTATATTTGGATCAAAAATCGGTATATGCAAAAAAAAACAAGCAATATTCAATAATATCTCTTTTTTAAACTCTACGGACTATTATTCCAACAAAAGAAGGTAATTTGAAGTAACGAGAGTCACGCATATACAATATACACCCCCCCCCCCCTGTCGTCAAAGTAAAAATATGTCATCTGTTTAAAAGTACTGCCCCGCGCCGCCGCAAACAGTAACATATTAACCATGGAATCGTAAAATATAATACAAAAAGGGGACAATCACCTCGAATTGCTGGAAATCGGTAGAAAAATCGGGAGAATCTTATGGATCTTTAAAAATCGTAGAAATATCATGTCATTTCGGTACGTCGGTAGGACAGACCCAATATCGGTAGAAATACCGATACCACTGATTACTCGAGTTGCCCTTAGGCTTAGGCTACCTTAGAAAGTTTGTGTTATAAACCTTGTTTTCGTCGAATTTGAGGATATTTTTAACTTTGAGAGTACAAAACATGTTCTCAGATCACCTTACACACGATAATTGGAAAATTGGGGAGTTTTTTTTAGCTCTTCGCATCCCCACGCAGTTGGGCGACTTTAGGCTACTTCCAATTTTTGGCGAGTTGGGCCAGCATTCATTTGAAATTAAGGACTTTTTTTTGCTCCTTTGCCTCTCCATATGCGATGCGGTGACTTTAGGCTACATCACGATGAATTTTCGGTGACTTCAACCATCATACATCTGGCAGCACTGGAGTTGTGACAAACTTGGGAGTTTTGGCGGGAACTTTGAAGTGTCATGAGGTGCTCTTGTTTTAATTCATTATTTTGGTAATATTTAGTGTTATATTGCATAATTATGGTGGTATATTACCCAATATAGTTCTATAAAAGTGCTCAAATGAAGTGAATTGAAATAACTGTGATAATCAAGTGTTTTTTTTTTGTTGCATCCAAAACTCTTCGATAATGTCTTGGTAAGGTAGCCACTGCTTTACTTCGACATAGTAGATAGGACTTAAGAGTTAGGACTAAGGATTCAAATTTATGAAAGACGGGCTCAATGGACTAGTATCCAGAGCCGTAATATTTAAATAAATAATAAAAAAAAGAAACTTGGCATAGTCACAGATAGGCGCAGTGTCGCCAACTTAACGGATTTCCCGTCATTTCTAACGGATTTGGATACACGTGTAACGGGAAAAATCCATCTAACGGCTGACGGGATATTTGACGGGACGGAAAAATAACATTTTTATGTGTGAAGAGGGGTGTACATGTCAAAGGAGGTCTTCATGGGGCGGTGAACACACGCTTGCACCCCCCCCCCCCCCCCATGCAAAAATTATAGCTACACCCGTGTCAATTGTTGATCTAACGGGTTTTTGATGGAAAAATACGAGTAACTTGACAGATTCTTAAAAATATTGTTGGCAGCACTGGATAGGCGGAGTTTTGGCGGGAACGTGGAAGTGTCATGAGGTGCTCTTGTTTTGATTCATTATTTTGGTCATATTTGGTGTTATATGGCATAATTATGGTGGTATATTATCCAATATAGTTCTACTAAAGTGCTCAAATGAAGTGAATTGAAATTACTGTGCCAATCAAGTGCTTTCTCGTTGCCGCCAAAACTTCATGATAAAGTCTTGGTTAGGTAGCCACTGCTTTACTACGACATAGTACGTAGGAAAAAAAAAGCCAACGAAAAATATCACTTAAGACGATTAAGACGAGGCTGTATGGGCTTGAACCCTTTGCCTTCCCTACAAGGAAAAATTATAAAAAAAAAACACACATATAGGCATACCGCATACTCATAGTTGGGTAGGACACGACATAAAAAAAGAGTTTGTAAGAGTAGCCTCTTTTTCACTTAGCCAATACAATGTCCCACTTCAAATGAGGCGAGGCGTAATGAAGCTTGGTGATACATTTGAAGTAACGAGTACAAATATGACATATTTTCATTGAAGAATAACGTACTATTGTTATTTGTTGCATGCCTTTCGCTCCCTCTCTGTCCCCGTCGTATAGTTTCTCTGAGATAGATAGTGCGTACCACGAATTCGCGACTACCGCGATATGAAATTTGAAGTAGTACAATAAAAAATGTTGAGCCGCTCTTACATTTTGACGTCATGTACGGGACAAATGTACCGCCTCTTGTATGTCCTAACCAACTCTAAATTAGTTGGCAGACAGCGCTAAAGAGAATATAAACACTACGTAAGAGACAGCGCGTTAATTTCAAAGTTTCTAGAAATTATAATATATTTAACGACGGGTAATAGTAAGTATTTTTGAGTCGATGTCAAAATCAAATGTTCGTCACTGACAGTTGCCATTTAGAGTAGGTTTACAGACGACATTGGCAAATATGTTTCGTTCGTTCGTTGATCGTTTAGATAGTAAAAACGATGTAACTGAGAGTAGGCTTCGACACGACCAATGTCGCGATATATCGAATATCGATTTTGGGAGTAGACACCCTGCAGTCTTTCGCAGATCGTCATCCCACCTGGCCGGAGGGCGTCCTACACTACGTTTGCCCAATAGGGTAGTTGACATAGTTAACAAATAAATAAGTGTTGTATTGAACATTATAGAATTTAAGGTCCTAATTAAGAATATTTGACTTAAATTACAAATAAAAATTATTAAATATTTTATTTTGCTAAATTAAAATAAGAGTTTTTGAATCTGTGCATCATTTACACGAAACGCCTTAGCGACCAAGACCAGAGTGCGTGACGTCACAGTGTAATAAACAAAATGTCTTTCCGACAAAGATTTTACGCGGTTCATTGGAAGCTCTCAGGTTTCAGGATTATTTGTTTGATTACTTCGTGTCCATAGTGCAGTTTACCAAGTAAACATGGATATTGTGTTTATTAAAGCCGACAGTTGATAGTTGCCATGAATAGATTCATTTATGATCGCAAATTTCTTTGCCTCAAATCCGGACGTTTGTTCTGCAGAATTCAGGAACGTGAAAACTTCATAGTAAGTACAAAACTATCCTTTTCTGATATTTTGTTCAATTCATAATAGATTACAGTTTGATTTATGTACTTACCTTTATTTTTTTGCAGTAAAATAACCTTTCTATGTGATGTTTTTTTTTGTAGTTTATAATATATAAATTAATACACATAAGATCGCTTCTACGAAGAGTTGCTCGTATTGTGGTTATTTATGAAGCTTTATTTCTATTTTTACAGATCGTCAAGACAGTCGTATGGTGATGATGCCATTAGGCACGTCCAATTGAAGCGTGACGCGACTTTGTGCACTATTCAATGTAAGATATGCCCTGAGTACAAAGTCCGTCTGCCACCATATTCTGTCGGTGGAAGAAAAAGGGGGCATAGTTATGTGTCCAGTGCCATGATTGCCCTGGTTCACTAAGAGGATGTAAACAAGCAGTAGCTTTTCTTATGTAGGCACTTCGGAGAGGAACCACCATGTACATCTATTGAATGCTATTGGAAGAAGTTAAAGTAAGTTAGCAAAAGTAGGAAGCACTTTGAAATTTACAATGGTTAGAGAAATGAAAAGAAATTCTTCTACAACGCATGAAGACTTTGGTGATGTCTTAAATGAATTTTTGGTGCAAGGCAAAAGAAGGAATTTATGTTCTACACAAATCCTTAAACATCAATCTGACTATAAAGTGCCCGACATACTTCTGTTTTCCATGCATTGTTTAAGCATTAAAGTATAACAAAGAAAGTGACTGTGAAACACTTTTACCCAAAATTGCTTTGTTTTTTCTAGAGAGAAAAGAAAATATACATTTTGTGGAAAGTCTGACTACACACAACATAAAATTCATGCATGGCACGAGTTAAGGTATTATTTATTTTTAATATATAATTTCCTTTTAAAAATTGATTTGTCCTTTATTCATGCCGCAATAATTGAACTAATTAATATAATTTAAAACAATGTTCTAGAGTTGCATTTCCCAACTTGGGGCTCTGGACATATCTAAAGTCTACTGATTTCAAACTTAAAGCTAGATGAATGTTGAGAGTGTGCCTAAAAAAAGGCATTTTAATTTTATTTAAAGAGGTCTGTGATAATCATCTTTGCTCATTTAGCGGTTTGCACCTAAGAAAGGGTGGGAAATGCTGTCTTAATGTAACACATACTGGAATAATATGTGTCCATGTGAGATGCAATCTCAAAATGTAAATCAGTCTTGTATGTGTTTTGTCATTCATGTGTTGGCAACCCATTTTACAGGGCATCCTAGTGGGGCATATACATACATATGTGTGGCCACCAGTCAGTTTTGTATTTAAAGAAACTTATAATTTTCTTTTCAGGTATGCCAGAATAACAGCATCAAGAACATCAAAGCATCATTCGATGCAAAACAACTGATGGATCCTTGGTTGTTTCTAATAAAAATTATCGCTTTTTTATTTCCCCTTTCCTGCCAGCCCGAACTGGCTTTTATGTTTATTTCTCCTCATTGATTTTACTCCCAATAAAAACATTGGTCGTTATATAAGTGACCTTTGCTATTAATAATAATTATTATTATTATCAATTTGATGTATAAATCATCATATACTTATCATTAATTTGAGCAACTATGTTTGCCTAGGTGATGAATAAAGTATTTTATTTTTATGAATTTATTTACTTTATTAACTAAAATAGGAAAATAAAACACTTTTATCAAAATTTTGTTTTTATTTCTCAAATTTTTTTAATGAAGGAGTCTTGTAAATTAATTAAGGCACATGCAATAATAATGCAATCATCCACGAACTTAATTAAATTAGTATTGACAACTGAATGAGGTTTTAGCATTGAGAACTCCCTTAAGACGTCGGATGACTCTTTCAATGTGTATCCGTAAACTTGCTATCTCCTTAGTTTTTCACGCTTCAACTTTGGTTAAATTGGACTGAGCTGATACACTTGGGGGTCTCACTAAAATACATCCCTTTTGTAATAACAGTTGCTCAATATGCTTGAATCCTCTATCAGTACAATCACAACAGGTTCTAAATTATCAAGAAATTAGCAGTTTTCAACAAACATACATAGCTGATCCTGCAATCATAACCAGAAGAAATGTAGTTTAATAATACCATTAAGTGCACTATTGATAAGGTATTTTATTGTATGGGCTTTTTTATAATTACACCACGTTAGAGCCTGGTTGACAGATTTTAATAGCTTTTTAATTTCAATTTCCGGGCAGTCTATTGTGTAATTAGTATTTCTGTATTTATGCCTAAAATCAACAGGCAAGTTCTGTTCTATGGCAGTTTCTTTAATAAAACAATGTAAAGCTACAATACAAAACAATGTTGCAATACTTGGCACATTCTTCTAAAAGATTTTGCAAGCATAAGAAACTGACATACCAAACTCATCAGCAACTTCAATAAATTTTGTGTCCAATCTTATTTTTTTTTAGGTATAAGAATATATTTTGAACAGGAATACTCATGGGTTTTTTTATAATGTGCAGTAAAAAATACATTATATATATTTAACATAAATTGGAGATGTTGCAACAGATGAAAACTGTATTGCTATAGATGTTGCTTTGTGTTCACTGAAACTGCTAAGCTGTAAGTTTTTGCTTCTATATTTCGGTTTAAAATTTACTTGGACTATTCTTTCTGATACTGGACACACTTGGGTTGATTTATTTTGGTTCATTTCAATGAGATCTGACTTTTCATCGATTACTTGTAAATCTGAAAGCAAAATTGTTTATATTTTAATGAAACTGTAATATTATTATATCTCATCTGACAAAAACTTGAGATATATGCACACCGGGTTTTACTAAAAGTTTTAAGGGTAGAGGCAAGACTTAAGTATTCAGAAATACTTGTTCAACTTTTATGTTAAGTTGATTAAAGTACTACCAACATGAATGATTGATTTAGCAAAATACTTCACAATTTTCATAAATGTTTACTATGAAAATCTAATTTTGATTTTTCTAACTGGATACATAGTAATGCATATGACTATAACTACAAAATACAGGAAACCAAACATTACACAAATGCATTGGGACAGTATATGTGAGGGGTTATAATAGGACAGCTTTAGGTATAGATTTACCTCCAGTCCCTATGTTGTGATTCTATGTTACTAGTGGATGGTGTATCCACAGTTTCTGTCTGTACAAGTAATTCTTGTATTAATGCACGCTGGTATTTACTGCCACTCACCGAGGTATACTTTTGGCTGTTCTCTTTAAACGATCAGGTTGACATTCAAATATAGAAAGTAAACAGGAGTGTTTCATTCGTATTGTCGAGACAGAACCCTTAATATTGTATTCCGTGTAATATTCCATGTCCTTGGGCAGCTGTAATATAGACAAATCAGCGTTAAACAGGAAATGAGGAATGAGTGCGTTTAAACACAATGTTTTGCAAACAACTTTGCTTTAACCTCAAAATGTTACTAGAGTACGTACCTTTAAAGGAGCTACGGTTTTACTGAACGATCAAGATTTATAGATATTTTAAAGTAGTACTACTCACATCAAAATGATCCTCGCAAAAATAAATTGAAGATTTGGATGATGCACTGGTCGGATCACGTCGTGCTAACTGCACTGTACCCGCCACTTTACAGTTTACACGAAGATTTCGCGATTGTGGCACATGGATAAATAATTTATAAGGGCTTTTGATACTTGTTTTTTTTTTTTTTTTTTTTTTTATAATTCTCCCTTACAGGGAAGGCAAAGGGTTCAAGCCCATACAGCCTCGTCTTAAGTGATATCTCTGGTTGTCGTAGTAAAGCAGTGGCTACCTTACCAAGACTTTATCAAGGAGTTTTGGCGGCAACGAAAAAACACTTGATTGGCACAGTTATTTCAATTCACTTCATTTGAGCACTTTAATAGAACTATATTGGATAATATACCACCATAATTATGCAATATAACACTAAGTATCACCAAAATAATGAATTAAAACAAGAGCACCTCATGACACTTCCACATTCCCGCCAAAACTCTCTCTTTGATACTTGTATTTTGACACAAAGGAACGGCACATATTCTATAGCACTTTGGAGCCATTTTTTAAAGGATATTTAATAAAAAAGGAATCTCCACGTACTGTTTACATTAAGACTATTGCACTGTGACGTCACGCCTTTGATTAGTCACGTGATTAAGCGTTTTAGCGGGGAATACGAAACGCATTTATTAAAACTGTCTTTTGGTTATTAAAATGGCTCTAAATATAAGAAAAACAATTATCAAGCGTATTTTTAGTGAGTTTAGAACATTTTGTAGTACTTTTCGAAAATTTGTCAAATACCCTATTGCGGTCTCCACTCAAGAACACGTTTACCCCAGTGGTTGTCGGTTCTTCGCCAGATATGGCCAGCCCACTGCCACTTCAGCTTGCTAATTCTTTGAGCTATGTCGATAACTTTGGTTCTCTGTCGGATGTATTCGTTGCGAATCCTATCCTTCAGAGAAACTCCGAGCTCTCTCCATAGCCCGCTGGGCGACTTTAAACTGGTGGACCAACCCTACCGTGAGTGTCCATGTCTCGGCTCCGTAGGTCATGACGGGTAAGACGCACTGATTGAAAACTTTCGTTTTCAAACATTGCGGTATGGATGACGAAAAGACCCGACGTAGTTTTCCAAACGCTGCCCAGCCCAGCTGGATCCTCCTCTTGGCCTCCTTCTCAAAATTGTTTTTACCCAACTGCAGAATCTGCCCGAGGTAAGTATACTCGGAAACAATTTCAAGAAGGTGGTCATGTACGACCACCGGTCCTGGCTCAATGTGGCCATTGATCATGACTTTGGTTTTATCCAAATTCATGCCAAGACCGATGTGTCGCGAGGCTGAAGCTAGGCCGTCCAGTTTCCATACCAATATCAAACTGTATTAAATGACAAATGTGCCAAATCAAACAGTATAATTTTGTGGTTATTGCATCAATATGTATTAAATCCAAAAAAAATATGTAATTGATAATCTTCTATCTATATATATAAAAGAAAGTGGTGTTAGTTACACCACTTATAACTCAAGAACGGCTGAACGGATTTAGCTGAAAATTGGTGGAGAGGTACCTTAGAACTAGTAGACGGATATAGGATACTTTTTATTCCGGGAAAATATAAACCGGGACTTTTATCCCGGATAATCGTTTTCTGTCAGTGGAACCGCAAGAAAACAAGTATAGAGATATTTCGAGATCCAGTTGAGGACATAATTACTCTTATCCCGGAAAAAGATAAACCGGGAATTATATCCCGGATATTATTTTCCCGCGAGTGGAGCCGCCACGACTAAACCGCTGAACCGATGGCGATGCAATTTAGCAGAGAGATAGTTTAAAACTCTGGGAAGAATCTAGGCTACTTCATATCCCGGGAAAATATAAACCGGGACCTTAATCCCGCAAAATCGTTTTCTGCCAGTGGAACCGTATGAAAATAAGTATGGAGATAGTCTGTGATTCAAAGGAGGACATAGGCTACTATTATCCCGGAAAACAGACACCGGGAATTTTATGCCGGAATTTTTTTTTCGCGTTTTTTTTATTTTTAAGGATATGACCCTACATCTCTATTTATTTTAAAACAAAGGCCCCTATCGCTTCTGTCTCTTCGACGCGATAAACTCAAACACTGCTTAGCGGATTTTCATACGTTTTTCATCAATTGACGTTGTGATTCAAGAGGAATAATTGATAATATTTTGTACGACAGAAAAATAAATGTAGGTATACAGTATTATGCTTTGCTACCTGTGCTAAGCCAGGGCGGGCCGCTAGTTAATAATAAGGATGTATTTAGATTACTGTTTTATTTGCTGATTTAACTGCTAATAAACCCTATTATATAAAAAAAATGTTTTTATGTGTGCTCTCTTTAAAATATTATGGATTATGCCTTTATTTCAAAAGTTACATTGACGGAGTTAATACAGTTTGATCTGTTACTCCTCATATATTCTTACATACAAGAAAAAAAACTCAATTCAGTTATTGATGTTCAAAGTTGCTATTATCGCGTATATAATATCAACACATCTTTTATTTGGTACATGGTACAAGACCCTGAAAAATGGTACGTCCAGTGCTGCCAGATTAGGCGACTTTTCGCCATTTAGGCGATCTTGAAGAGTGTCGGGGCGACCAAAATTGCGAATGGCTACTGGTCGCCATTTAAGCTACGCGAATGGTGATTAGTCGCCAATTTAGGGTACTTCGGAAAATTCGTGTTGTATGCATTATTTTTGTGGAATTTGAGGATATTTATAGCTTTGAGGGTACAAAACATGTACTCAGATTCCCCCTTTTTTTGCTCTCCGCGTCCCCACACAAGTGGGCGACTTTAGGCTTCTTCACATTTTCGCCGCGTTTGACCACTATAAAAAATGTATGGAGTAAGCTGCTAAAGTAAAATATAAGCTTACAAGTTTGGCATACTATGTACCTCTTTATCACAATAATAATATTATATAATATCATTAGCTAAATAGCGTTTTTCAGCTTCTGAATTCCGTATCTGTATTTAGAACGCCATTCCGGATATTTAAGGTGAAGCCGCGAGCAGTATTCTAATAGTAGTATGATATTATTCTAGTAGTATTTTAAAGATAAACCAGAAGAAAAAGTTCTTGTAGTACTTAAGAGTATCAATAGATATATTTAGATATAAAAAATAGTTGTTTTTTTCGTACCGGAAGGAATAATTTGGAGATTTTACCTTACGTAGGTATTTTTGTTCATAGCAACACCAATAACTTAAGTTCTAAGAAATATTAAATATGGCGGATTGGTTTAGCTTTCCGTAGTATTATAATGCTCTTTGGGTTTAGCGTTCTCCAACGTGAATAATATTATATATCATTTTGTTGCAAAATATAAGATTGAGGAATTGCCGGTGTGTGGATTATATTCTTTAAAGCGCTTCTGAGTTGTATAATCTTAACCAAAAATAATATAGATTTCCTTTAATTTCAGATAATCATGCGTCGTAAGAGTGAGCGTACCTCGAGTAGGAAATCATCTTCAAAGTCTTCGCCAGAAAAGAAAATTGAGAAGGTAAAACGTCCTAAGACAAGACGAAGGAAACAATCTACATCGTCAGAAAACGAATCCCCTGACGAGACAAGTCCGGTACAAGAACCTGTTGTCGTAGAGAGTGATACAAAACCGCCGTCGACGCCTGTGAAGGAAGAAAGTCCGGAGGAAGCACAGGATCACGTTTGGCGTGTCAAAGCGACGGAATCTGGCGACAGTGGGGAAATACAAAAATTAAAGATATGTCTAACGCGGCCGCCTTCTACGCCCGAGCGAGCAGAGAGGTCCCCGAGGAGTAAGAGAAAACATTCGCGGGCGACTAGCTCAAGCGATGCTGCTAGTGTTGAAGCTGTAGATGAGAAAAGAAAAACCAGACATCGCTACCGAAGAGGGCATCGCGATTCAAAGGATGACTCGGAAAAAAATCAAGACAGCCATGGTGAAGAGCCCGATACAGAAAATGAGGCACAACAAAGTAAAGAAACGCAAGAAGAAGAAAGTGAAGTCACTCAAAGTGACAAGGCTTCACCACAGATCACAGAATCAGCTATTTCCACTACCAATGAAGAGGCCTCAAATTCCGTTACTAAGGAATCTGGTCAAAAAAGCGACGAAAACAATACTGTGACTGAAACAGAATGTAAATCAGATGCTGACACAACTGTTGCTTCACCCAAATCGGAAGCTGCTGATTCCTCAAAACAAACCACTCCACCATCTCCAGACAAAGAAGGCAGTGTGACTGACAAACAAGATCTAGGTGAAAAGCGGGATGGTGTAATTGAAAAGCAGGATGACTCTATTATTGAGTCAGAAAAACAAGAGCATTTGGATGAAAAACCAATCAAAGCAAAAGTTGAGAACAACTTGATTGAAAAGCAACGTAGTTCAATTGAAGAACTAGATGAATCAAAGAATAGCTTAATTAAAACAGAAAAGAATGAAGAATTGACTGTAAATGAAAAAATAAATCTGATCGAAAGGTGTGAAAATGCAGCTGAAAGTCAATCAGATGAAAAAACTTCCATTCAAGATTCATCTGTGGACAGAAATGAATCCCATGATGAATCTGAAATTATAGAGTTACATCCCAATGATTCCAAAATTGAAACATCTGACATTGAGATGAGTAAAGTGACGGAGCATGAGAGTATGGAGGAGCCAATATGTGGTGAGGATCAACAGGTAAGGGTAAGTATATCCAGGGAAAGAGCTGTGAGTAATGAAAAAGAAGCAGGAAATGATGAAAAAACTAAAGATAATAATAAATCTGGTGTTGTAGAGTATGAAAATGATGAAAGGGAATTGAGAAAACCATCAACGGAATCAGAGTATGATAAGGATACAGAGAAATCAGAAGTCCATAAGCAACCATTAGAAATTGAAAGACAGAACAGTAGAGACACACATAATGCAGATGCCACACCAACTGCGCGAGAAGATGTCTCACAGAGTGATCAAGCACCGATGGTTGTTAATAGAAAGCGTAGATGGGGCTCAAGGCCTACTAAATTACTAACACAAAAATCCATAACCATCTCAACAGATGTTCTAAAAGAAATAATACCTGATGTGAAACCAGTTGAATTTGATGAAGTCATTGAAGAAAAGAAACACAGGAGGGTAGAGGTTCCAGAAAAAATTGAGAGGCCATTACTGCCTAAAATTGTTATTGACAACACAGAGAATGTTGACCACAACAGAAAAGAATTAGAACCTGACCAAAAGGATAAAGAAAACATTAAGTTGAGAGAAACTCATTTGGCAGCAAACAGAAAAATATCCATAATACAAAACAATGACAACATATTAGCTAGGCCCCCAAGTCCACCAAAGCACAAACAGTCTTCTTTTTTGTATATAACCAACTTGGTGAGGCCATTTACATTGCCACAACTGAAGAATCTGTTGCAAAGAACAGGAAGGATAGTGGAAAATGGATTTTGGATCGATAGGATCAAATCTAAATGTTTTGTTCAATATGAGACAGAAGAGTAAGTATTAATATTACACTGATTAATTACTATTTTAATTAGTAGTTAAGTCAAATTTTTTATTTATAACTCAAGATTAGTGTGTTATTATGTTATTCTAGTATATATGTATTTTTTATATATTTGAATAATTATCTCAACTAGCCTATGGCATGGAATAACATTGCAGCAAAATCATTAAATTGCAATTAATTACCATTACAAAAAAATACTAATCATTTTTGTATCATGTTTTTTTACAGTCAAGCTGTAGAAACAAGGCATGCACTGCATGGAGTCAAATGGCCAGTCTCGAATCCCAAAACATTACAAGTGGATTTCTCTTCACAAGATGCATTTGACAAGGCCAAGAGCAATGAGGATGCTGATAATGCTAAGACATCAACAATACCTGGTACGGTGGAGGACTGGCTTCGAGAGCAAGACCAAAAGAGGGAGCGAGGAGAGATGGTCAATGTTAGTACAAATTATTTTTAATTCATTTTGTTGATTGCCTTGGTGGTGTAGTTGTATAATGGTAAAATTGCTGTGCTGAGGTCTCTCACTCAATTCCCAGGTCAGGCAAAGTGATATTGGGTTTTGCTACACTGTTTGAGCCTGAAGTCTGGAAATGTGCCTCGTAAATGGCTATAGGCTCTATCACATGAGAGCTAAGATAGCTGGCAAAATGTGGGTGTGATCTACTTGTATTTATGCCTGAAAAGGGTAAAAGACATTATGTATTTGTCACAATTATTAATGATACCAGCGATAGCCTAGTTGGGAGTGGAATGGACTGCCAAGAGGAATGTCGGCAGGTTCAAAACCCAAGGGCATGCACCTCTGACTTTTCGAAAAAGTTGTGTGTATTCTTTGTGAATTATCATTCGCTTTAAAGGTGAAAGAAAACATCGTGAGGAAATTTGAATATCTGAGAAGTTTTCCATAATAATTTCAAAGGTGTGCCAGCGTGGTGGATTAAGGCCTAAAACCCTCTCAGCTGTAGAGGAGGCCCGTGCACAGCAGTGGGCAGTATATAATACAATGATGCTTATGGTTATGGATGTCACCAAGCGCCACCGGTCATAACGCTGCATGCGTGAGAAAGAGATAGCGCGATATCCCTGCCACACCCCTAGTTTTTCTCACAACAATATAAAAAAAATTAATAACTGGTTTTGATGCGGATTTCACAGAATTTATTTTTCGTATTATTTTCTGTTATATTTAAAATAATGTACAAAATCATACATAGGAAACTATCCTGTTATATTGTTATCGAAAAATTAATATTTCTTAGGAGAAGCCATGGGAACGAAAAGCAGTTATGCGTGAATGGGATGTCGGCAAAAATGATAAGAATGACAAGGAAAGAGAAAAAATACGGCGCGAGGAACGACCGCCAGAGAAAAGACGTCACCGCTCACAAGAAAGAAGCCCTGAGCCAGGTTGGGATATATTTTTTTTGTTTTGTAACTATATCAAATAATAAATCCCCATCATATCATGCAAATGAACCAATAATAATGTCTGTATAGGGAATGTGCACGTCGTAAGCACTGCCATCTGGTAGCGTAATCTATGTTTCAGCATATTAATACTTGACATTGACGTAAAATAGTCATTACAAGTATGAAAAATAACATTTACTTTGTTGATAATGTATTGTAGTGTATCTGGATGCTCCAAAACATAAAGATAAACAAACCAAATAGTGTGAAATTGTATTATGTACCCAAGAATAATACCTAAGTACTTTCAATAGTTATGTGAAAATCGACAAAAATAATAAAAGCTGTTTAATAGTTCAGGCCCACTTGGCCCATTTGGGCAATGACAGCTCCTGTCATAAAAGCGAAAATCGTCATTCCTACCTACGCAATTAGGTTTTAGTATAAAAATAAAGATAACGGCAGATGGGACAAAAAAGTTCTCGAGTGGAGACCATGTACTGGCAAGCGCAGCGTCGGCCGTCCACCAAAGTGGACTGATGACTTGGTAAAGGCCGCGGGAACGCACTGGATGCAGGCCGCTTTTGACAGGTCCATCTGTAAATCTTTGGGGGAGGCGTATGTTCAGCAGTGGGCGTCATGTGGCTGATGATACTGATGATAAAAATAAAAAAAAATACTAATGTCAACTGGCGAACTCGCGGTACCAGATAGGATAAAACACACATAGTTATGAGTTCCAAAAGCGTTTAGTAATGCCTATTAGGTAATTTATAAAAATAAAGATGTTTTGAGGATAATATTCAACACAAAAAAATCTAATTAAGAGAACATAACCTCCTAATTTAGCTTAAATAACTAGCTCCCATCTAAAAAAACATATTCTGGACATGCTAGGTATCAATAACATTAGGCCAGAACACACATTTTATCATTTTTGTCATATTGAAAGAATATATAAACAAATTATTGTTCTAGTTATAGTTTCTTTTTTTATCCACCTGTAACTCTTGTGTTGATTTTGTGCTGCCCTCTATAGTTTGTGCATGTTCCCTATAGGAACTATATACGCTGTTATTAAACTCTATACTGATTGGTTAATTTCCAAATTCAATCTAAAATATCACTCCAGATTGTTTTGTTTATTAAGTGTAGTCATACAATATTGATGTCTAGTACATATATTGCCTCAACTTTGTAGCTTTGCTAGCAAATAATATAATTAAAATCTATCAATGTGTCAATATTTCGTATGTTTTAATAATAATTTTGATTGCAGCGAGGAAATTTAAGAAAAAAGAAGAAGAAGCACCTGCTAAATTGTTAGATGATTTATTCAGAAAGACAAAAACTACTCCTTGCATATATTGGTTGCCGCTCTCAGCTGAAACTGTAAGGCTATATTTTGTGCAGTTTATTGTGTGTAATAAAGATATAAAAGTGTATGATAGTAATGAGGCTATTCTTTTTAGATAGCTATAAAGGAAGAACAGCGGCGACAGCACATGGCTGAATACGAGCGACGGATGCAGGAGCAGCGCCGCCCTCATCGACGTCACTAGCATGGTCCGTCCTACATTCTGCATACACCACATTACCCGACATGCACACACACATCATATTTACACATACATGCATAAACATTCATTCACACGGACAACTAAAATAAACACCAACACAACATTACTGACACTCACATAATTAATATTTGTCGATAAATCGACTTTTTTTTCAGGTTGTATGCTTCTTCCTCGACCATGTTATTTTGTTCTGTAGGGAATTAATTTAGTTTTATGTTCAATGTTAGTATGTAATTTAGGTTTTACGACAATCGCAATTTATTCAAGATATTTATGAGAGGAATTGTGCTGTGGACATGAAAATGAGAATTTATTTTATACGCAATGTTATAGAAAGGCACGCTTGGAGGAAATCCTATGATTTAATTCGTCGTCGGAGTAACGCGGTCGCTTGATCGAAGCGAGCCGGGACAGGCGAGACTCCGCTGTGGGCCGTGAGGACACCTGTTGCGGTCTGCGTTTACTTGACTTGGTATTTGCCAGTATTTTGGAAACCTGGGATGTGCACTATATCCTGTGGAGTAAAAATTATTTGCGAGCTGATGACATAGCAATACGGAGGTGACAATCATTGTTGAAAATAAACTGTAGCAACTTTCGTGCGTAAAATTGTTCAAAGGAGACTTTGAAATTTACCAATATGTCTATGGGGCTGTCCAGAATGGACACTGTTCTGCGATTCAACATATCGATGCGCAAGAATTCTCTTGGATGGAAATCGACGGACCTATGGAGATGGAAGATATTGAAATATGAAACTTAATTCTGCAGTTATGATAGACATTTATAGCGTGAAAGTATATCGAGATGTAGTTGAGTCGTTGCGTCGTGTTTAATTGTTTGTCAGAAATATTCCATTAATTTGATGTTCAATAAATATTTTCCTGACAAATATAGTTTTATTTAATATTCACATAAATTTTATAAAAATGTAAAAGGCGCCAAACTAATGTATTATAACACAATCAATACACGATATTTTGAAATATGAAAAACGCCTAAAATTTTATGTTGAGGTACCTAGTTATACAGAACAAAAAGAACTATAATAGTAATCTGTAAATTACATTCGTATATAGAGGAAAATGAAAGTGACTTAAACACCTTTGCGAAAACCGCATCGGACATAGGAAATTCCCGCCAATATGAATACGTTCAGTTTGCACTGAATTGTTTCAATCTAGACTTCCAGCGTGAAAATGTTGATGCATTAAGAATACAATCAGGATTTATTTACACAAAAATACTGCTGGCTTATTTTTTTGTCCCTCGTAGGTAATTATCCACAAACCAAAAAGAAAAAAGTAAGAGAAATATGAAATGACCATGCTGGCTGGCTTTCCGTAGTACCTATATATTTTGCTCTGAGACTGGCTCTGGCAGCCTTTACTACTAGGGCGACCATTCTTTTACGCTTTTTTTTCTGACGACATTTTATTGGTCTCAACCTTAGAATAAGGATGCTTTTAGTCTTCATTCTGAGGTCTCAACTGTATTGTTGGCATGTTTGGTCCGAGTTAGAGCCCGTGGCGCATCTCTAACCTCTGGGCCCTCTGTAGAACCTGGCGCTAAATTCGGTTACGAAGGGATTATCAGTGTTTTGTAGTGCTGCTAATTCTTGGTTAATATAAATAGGTATTTGGCGCGTGTGCTCCGTATCTGATAATTAATATTGGGTACACTAACGCCATATCTGGTAGTATTGCTCATTATCAATAGATCGCATAAATTTCAATCATAAGAGAATTTACATTATCGACCTGTTATTATAAAGCAACAGAAAACTTGGTCAATTATCTTTATCACCTGATATACTTTTATCTCAGGATAAGAGTAATAATGTTTTTTGATAGTCAAGCACAGTCGCGTTGGCGGATTATCTTCGCCAGCCGCTTCTTATTTGTGCTACCAAGTATAAGGAATTGTTAACATGGTAAGTTATAATTTATTAAAAAAAATAATAGACACCATTTGGCTATGAGATATTTATATGCTGTATTCAAAATTTGTTAAATTAAATACGTATTTCACGTAAATATACTATCAAGCTCGTTATCCTAAGCTTTATTAATTGCATCTATGTCAATAATCATTGATAAAGCTAATTTATTTCTACAACTCGATCGTAAAGTATTACCCAGTACTTAGTATCTATCCTTGGACTATGGTTTATGAGCAGGGTGCAGTACCTGAGATATTTTAAATGTAAGTAATAACCTATCTGCCAATCAATTCATGTCAGCTACTTATAGTAGGTAGGTATTCCAGCTTTAGTGATTGACTTTATACTTATCACGTGCAATTAGGCAAGACGTAAAAAATTACCCTATATACCTATACGGCTAACAAAGCTAGCCGTCGATTATAACTACCGTACCTAATTGCAAAAAGACGGATTCGCCCCCGTATCTCCGGAAGCGCCCCCTGACATTTAAGAAAATGTCGCACGCCTTCATAATTGGTAGGTACAGTCAGTCACATAAGTAGCTGAACAAATTCAAAATTTCAAATAGACTCTACGCTTTAAGTTTAATTCAAATGTTTTTTTCTTTGTGTGAGGTAAACTAAATTACCTTTATTTTATTTTTGTGAAGAGAAAACGAAAATTGGTAAGAACACAACAGTGTGTAGGCGATTTGAAGTTTTGAATGTGTTCAGCTACTTATGTGGCTGACTGTACATTGTTTCTACTTTCTACACACATTTGGAACTACAGGTAGCTTCTTAGAGCATTGATAATTTGATAAATGCATTAAGGGTAGCTAAGACGACTAACTTAGGTAGAGATGTAACTTATGACAGTATTAATAAATGAATCTCAAATTTGAGTTACATCTCAAGTAGCCATAATGTATTGAACTCTTCATACATTCTGTCTACTTGAGATGTAACTCAAACTTGAGATTAATTTATTAAACTGGCCCTAGACTACTCATACGCGAAGTGGCATACGTCAAGTGCGAATCCAATCTTCGAAATATTTCTAAAATTAAGTATTATTTATTTTCAACCACACTATACACTTACAAAAATCACCCGAGAATCAAACGCAGAATACTAGATTCTAAACCATGTTTTTTTTACTGGGTTATAACATACAACCACCTTAACTAATGGTAAAAATGCCAGATTTTTTTTTACTATCTGCAATCAGCTGTCTTAGCTATAATCAGATTTTATATAGGTGCCTTAATTTTTTATGAGAGGTATTCCATTGAATACTCTCTCTTTCATTAATAGAGTATAATTTTAGTCTCTAGTATCTAAATTCAATATTTGCCAGCGTTTCAGCCTTGAGATATTATCTTTTCTTTCCAGTAGGTCCCTGGCTAGTATGTTAGTGTGATTTTTAAGCCTATCTTTATATTTTTCACTATAATATTTAACTTCCTCTTTGACAGTTGGTATTTCTAAATATTCATGTATCTCACTATTTCTGGTGAACCATGCTGCATTACAAATTGTTCTCAGTACATTATTCTGAAATCTCTGAAGTATTTCTAAATTGGAGTTACTGGCAGATCCCCAGAGTTGTATTCCATATGTCCATATGGGCTTTATTATTGCTTTATAGATCAATAATTTGTTATCCATACTTAGTGGTGATTGTCTCCCTATAAGCCAATACAAGTTCTTGAACTGCAATGATGCCTCCTTCCTCTTTGCCTTGATGTGGGTAGCCCAGGTTAACCTTCTATCTAAATTAAGGCCCAAGTATCGTACACTATTTGCTGTTGGTAGCTGCTCGCCTCTAAGAGATACAGTTGGGCAGTCTCCTCTTCTCAAGGTGAATGTGATTTGCACTGACTTAGTGACACTTGGGCTTATTCTCCACTTTTCGAGCCATTCCTCTATTTTGTATAAATGAGTCTGCAACTTGTCTGCGGCTACCACAGGGTTTCTATCACTTGCGAGGCAAGCAGTATCATCAGCGTATGTTGCTGTTACAACATCAGCACTGTTAGGCAGGTTCGCTGTCGCCAGATATCGTTTTTTTTGTTCAATAAGTAGGTAAGTAATTGCTAAGTACCCATTACATACAAAGAGGGAATAGCTGTTCCCAAAATGGATGCTGCTAAGGTAAACAATTTAAAAAACCTGTTGCGAAGGTGAGGGTGTCGTGGTGGTACACGCTGGTGGCGGTGGTGGCGGTTGCGGCAGCGCAGCAACAAACTCCTTTCACGCTGGAAGAGTTCACCTCTGGACAGTTTTCACAGCGAAGCTTCAATGGCACTTGGATTTCTGGTTCGTAGCTAAAACGGTTTAGTGGAAGAAAAGGACGCACGTCCTCAGAGGGTTTCGTATCATCTAGGTATTCCAAGATGCATTTAATAGGTTTTGACATCTAGGTATTCAAGATGTATTTTTGAGGTTCAGTCAGAGAATTAGACTTTTAGTAAGTAGGTACCTATGTAAACAATTTATTAGGTACCATTTACAGTTTCGGCAGAAAAAAATTAAAGTATTAAAAAGAACAATTTGGGACATGGAGCAAAACTGAGCAGGTATTATAAGGCAACGCTTTGTTATCAAGTTGAACCTAATAGTGGTTGCCTTTGAGTCGGGACGGTTAATACTCTTTCACGCATGTCGCAGAAACGTTTCTTACTTTTTATGAGCGGCCTGTCTGATACAAATCTCCTACAGATTCACTAAAAACCAGCTTAAACTGTCTATGTATCTACAGACACGGAGTTGACATTCACAAAAGCTGGTGAGCCAGGAATACACATATTCGATGTCACCACTTTGAACTCCACTGTGCTCGTCGAGGGTGATCTTATGGTAGGTATTAAACTTCTCATTTATTTTAGCTACTATGTTTCATATAAAGTAGCAAGTGATAGCAATGGTGAGAATACGTGCAAATGTTAATATCTACAAAATGTTTGAATACCTAAGGCGGGTAATTTCAAAGGCCTTATCCCAATATCCTTGATTATAATTAAAGCCATTGAGTTTTATTTCCACATGCGAGGCTACACATCAATGTTCATTACTTCGGCTAATATAATTATAAATTATATTACCTATTAATACATCAAATTTATTTTGCAGGCTTTCTTGAATACAACCAGTCCAATTTTGTCTGCAGATAGAGAGTATATTTTAGCACCCAGCGAACTAGAGCAGGTAACTTTTGAATATTATATTTTAAATGTATTCGGAATCAATAATATGACTGCCTCGGTGGCGTAGTTGTATTACAGTAGGACTGCAATGCTGAGGTGTCGGGTTCGATCCCCGAGTCGGACAAAGTGATATTGAGTTTTTCTATTCAGTATCAGCCCAGAGTCTGGAATTTGTGCCCGAATGGCGATAGGCTCGCCCCCTATCACATCATGGGATGGAATAACGGCGAAAAGTGGGTGCACTAGTTGCGCCTCTGCCTACCCCTTCAGGGATAACAGGCGTGAGTGTGTGTGTGTGTGTGTGTGAATCAGTAATAATAATTAGTATTAACATTACTTATTCCTTGTTCGTATCTATCTAATACTTAGTAGACTGCGATGTTTTAAATTATTAGTTATACTTATTGCCTATAATAAAAAGTTATCACTTTAAACATAAATTTTAGTAGATAAGCGATACATAGTAGGACTGAATACATATCTATTTTTACATAGTACTACATATTATTATATTAAAAATATTTCGTTGCAATAATTCCTTTACGTAAATGTAACTATGATGTTATATGATGAGATTGACAAAAATCTTTTACTTTCTCTAAAATTGAAAAACGTTAATCTAATAAATAACCGATTTCTAATATGATTCGATAATAATTAGTTACATACAGTTATTCCACGAAAAGTTGATAATAGTAAAATATAATAGATAGGAAGAAAAACAAGAGATTTTCGATATTTTTTATTTAACTATGATCATCTTATTTATGTAGGCATCTTGCAGTTGGATTGTAAATATGCCATGTAGTTTTACTAAGACATTTATGGCATAATAGGGTAGTTTTCTATGTTCGGTTTTGTAAATTATTTTATTAGTAACAGAAAATAATACGAGAAAGAAATTATGTGAAATCAGCATCAAAATTGGTTTAAAAATATAGCAGTTATTCATATTTGAAATATTGTTGTGAGCAAAAGTGGGGACGTGGAGGGGATAATATCGCGCCTTCTCTTTCGCACGCATGCAGCGTTATGGCCGGCGACTCTCGGTGACGTCACAGTGTAATATTACTGTTACTTGACAACTACCCCTTCCACCAAATTTCAAAGCTTTATAACTTACTAATTATTGCCCCAATTTAGAAAATTATTTTGGATGACATACATTTTGGATAAATGAATATATTTCTAAAATAAAAAAAAATAAAAAAGTAGTCAACTACCCTATTGTGTAACTATCACAATATCTAACTTATATTATGAGAACCGCACCGCTCGCGTAATAGTTTTTTCTGATATGACCCAATTCTTTTGGAAGTTAGAATGTAATAATATATACTAATAATTGGTTTCATTATCAGGTTTATCGATACTCAAGAACAGCTAGATATGCTCTTTATGAAATCGAGACACAGTAAGTATTTAGATAATAATCTTACTTCTAAAATCGCTATTTTAAAACATTGTATTTTATGTTTAGGTATTTGTGAGTTTTTACTTTTTACTCATAATAATAATTTGTCCTTAGATTGTTGCTATCCTACATTTGGTTATTATACTTTAATTCCAATTATACCTAATTTAATATACCTACTATAATACTATAGTACTCGTAAGTAAATAATACGCATCGAGCTGTACAAAGAGCATCGGTAAGCTAGAGATAAAACGTTAAACGTGTGAGTGAAAACGATGCTTTACGAAGCCGAATGTATGTTATCTCTTTCTAGAGCTTATGCGTGATATTCACTGCCGAGTTCTATTGCTATACTATTACTATTTACAATTGGATTGGTAGAGCGATTTTTTTAAATAAGTAAATACAAAAACTTCATTCCAGATCTGTAAACTACATCGCCGGGCACAACCGTCTTCAGTTGTGTATATTCGGCGGTGGCCATTCTTTAGCGTATGTGATGGACAACAATGTGTTTTACTTACCAGAGAACACAACCAACGCTATTCAGTTGACGAGTGACGGTATTCCTGGCGTTGTATACAATGGACACACGGACTGGGTGTATGAAGGTGACATCTATATCTATACTAATATGATAAAGAGGAAAGATTTGAATTTTTGTATGTTTGTAACGAATAAGCGCCGTGTGAAGCAGCGATAGTCTAGTTGGGAGTGGAGCGGACTGCCGAGATGAATGTCCGCAGGTTCAAAACCCAAGGGCACGTACCTCTGACTTTTCTAAAAGTTATGTGTGTATTCTTTGTAAATTATTACTCGCTTTACCGGTGAAGGAAAACATCGTGAGGATTCCTGCATACCTGAGAAGTTCTCTGAATTTCGAAGGTATGTGAAGTCTGCCAACCCGCACTAGGCCAGCGTGGTGGACTAAGGATTTAACCCTCTCAGTTGTAGAAGAGGCCCGTGCTCAGCAGTGGGCAGTGTATAATACAGGGCTGGTATAGTATGGTATATGCTAATGAATAAACTTAAAAAGTAATGGACCGATTTTGAAAATTCTTTCACCATTATAAAGCTACATTATCAGCTAGAAACATATACTACTAATTATCCTGGGAAAATATAAAGCGGTACTTTTATATTGAATAATCTGGATTAATTACTCATGATGTCCGAACCCAATCTTAACATAACTATTTGTTACAGAGGATGTCATGTACACCGGACAAGCGACTTGGTTCTCTACAGAAGGATCCTATCTGGCATTCGCCACATTCAATGACACCGAAGTTGAATCTTATTCGTACTACTACTATGTGGACAAAAGTGACCCTGATGATGTTTACCCTGAGCTTGTTGATCTTAAATACCCTAAGGTTGGTACAAACGAAGCTTGAAAAATTTTAGCTTTTGTAAAAAGTATTCCGCCATCTCTCTACTCGAATTCTTATCTGATTTGAACTGTAACGACACTTTTCACGAATTATTTCTTTATCTATTGCCTTAATCATAATAAAGTTAATATTATGTGCAAGTTTAAAACCTGCTGAAGTTTGTCAATTCATACTAGCCCAGTTTGATGCAGAGGGCTCTAGACTCTCTCAGTAATATAAGAGGCATTATGCAATGAGCCCACCAGTGGGACAGTATACCTATAAAAGGCCGATATTGTTTACATCTCTTACTCTTCAGCCTGGGCATACCAATCCAATAGAAATACTACGCATAGTGGACAAAGATCTTACGCTCTCAGCATGAGCGTAGCTAGCCATGGTCTTAGGGTGGGGCAGCAGTATAAAATAATATGTAACTAGCAAACTATACCTGAAGTCTTATCCCGGTTAATTTTTTTGTGTCGATTGACGACTGTCAAGTGTGAATTTTCTTACGGATATTAAGTATTGTAGTTAGTACCTAGATAAATTAGTTATTTAGGTTAGATTAGGTACCTTACAAGTCAGAGCTAGGGTAGCCTGCCCCACCGTGGCTACGCCCATGCCTCTCAGTAACAGAGGAGGCTTGTGTTTAACAGTGGGATATTATTTACAAAAACCTCTATCCTTCAGGTTGGACGCACCAATCCAACAGTCGTTCTCCGCGTGGTGGACCTACGTGCTCTAGTCCAAACAAATGTCACATCGTACATCACGATGGAGCCTCCAGTAACTGTTACTGAGGATCACATCCTAGGAGGAGTCACGTGGCCCACAGACAACGAAATCGCCATGCACTGGCTGAACAGGCGTCAGAACTACACAGTGCTGCAGATTTGCAATATAGTCACTATGCGATGTGAGGTAAGGTTTGGATTATGTTTAATTCACAAAAGCATAACGACTACGCGAATAAAAATCTACTTAGCAACTACCCACTTTTTAATGTCTTTATTGTATTCAGTTTCGATATTTAAGAATTCTTAATTATTCCAAAATGAACTGAATATGTATTACTTACTTTTGTTCGCGGCTCCGCCCGCCTGATAATAAATAATAATATATGAGTTCCAAAGATTACTTCCTTCAAACAAACTTGCAAATTACGAACGGTAACTCTTTATAGGTAATATTAGCGTAGATGAACCTAACTGGAGTATGCGACCTTAACTCTATAGTCAATAGATATATTATATTATCTTCTGCAATATAGAGCATAATCATCATCAGTTGAAAAATTTTCAGAAATAGAAACTCAACACCTAAAAATCTACAACCAATCATTTCATTTAATTCTATAGGTAATATTGTGGCAGACTCATTATCTTATTTAACGCTGCCATTTATTTTAGACTCTTTTTATTTTAGGAAGAACACCGGCAACAGCCCAACGGTTGGGTGCCAATCGCATTGCCACGCTTCAGCAGAAATGGCGATTTCTATGTATCGACCCGCTGGTCTATGGAGCAGGCTGACGGTAACATCTGGCAACATCTTTACGTCAGCATAAGACTCAACGGCCAGATCATCTCTAGCTCCATCACTCCCGGAGCCTTCACTGTTAACAATTACGTTGGAATGGATGAAGAGAATCTCTGCTAGTAAGTAAGGCTACAGCGGCTGATATAATTTTATAAAGATTATAGAGTTTGTCTATGATTTTGAACCGACACAATTATGTCTATCTAAGCCGAGTTTTAAACGCGACTGGCACTTAAAGAATACAGAGTTTGTCTATGCTTTGTAAGGAAACACATCTGTATATGAGCCGAGTAAAATTAAACTAATCTGGCACTGGTCACACATGGTGAAAAAATTGTTTCCGTCATTTGCTCTCTTTTGGGTAAGTTGTGATCCGATATCAGCCGATGTACTACCAGTATTACATCCAGTAGGTTAGGCCATCGTAATTCTAGCGACTATCTTAATGTCATAATATAGTAACATCACGATATTCACCATGATGTCCAGTGTATTTACCAAGATAAGTTAAACTAGGTTTACTCTCGTGTGCGTGGGGCCAGCAGTGTAGGTACCACCGAAATGCCTATTTCTAACGCCAAGCAAGAGTGTGCACGCACTGTTGTGTTTCGGTTTGAAGGATGATGGAACCAGCGTCATTAGTGTGCATTATGAGACTTAACATCTTGTGTGATGTAACCAGCGTCACGCAGTACTTTGTAATTCAAAGTTCTGTTTGGTGTTGCTACTGTCTATGAATCGTATCACTTACCATGATCCCATACCATACCAGCCCTGTATTATATACTGCCCACTGCTGAGCACGGACCTCCTCTACAACTGAGAGGGTTTAGACCTTAGTCCACCACGCTGGCCTAGTGCGGGTTGGCAGACTTCACATACCTTCGAAATTCAGAAAACTTCTTAGGTATGTAGGTTTCCTCACGACATTTTCCTTCACTGTTCAAGCGAGCAATAATTCACAAAGAACACACACATAACTTTAGAACAGTCAGAGGTGCGTGCCCTTGGGTTTTGAACTGGCGAACATTCATCTCGGCAGTCCGTCCCACTTCCAACTAGGCTATCACCGCTTACTATCAGGTAAGCGATATTCTCATCTCATCATTTGAATAAACAACTTCAATGGTTGAAACTGCACAGTTACTACACCCGAACGGTGACGGACGCGCCATGGCAGTCTCAAGTGCGAGTGTCTGGCGCGGACGCGGGCTGCCTGAGCTGCAACCTGGTGCTGCCGGACGGAGGGAGCTGCACCTGGGCCACCGCCACCGCCAGCCGCGCCGGCTCATACCTCACTATCACCTGCTCCTCGCCCAATGAGCCCTCAGCTACTTACATTATTAACCCTAGAGTGAGTAATATAGTTT
Source organism: Lapara coniferarum (assembly GCA_949316025.1). NCBI lineage: Eukaryota > Metazoa > Arthropoda > Insecta > Lepidoptera > Sphingidae > Lapara > Lapara coniferarum. The sequence continues at coordinate 15,047,685 of OX438926.1, read as the reverse complement.
AGTTGATACCCCGTCGTATATAGTAGTAATTGTCTTCAATTTCCTGTCTTCTCACTCCAAGCAGGGCGTTACTTTCCAAACTTCGCTTAATTATATCAGCCCTGTATTATATACTGCCCACTGCTGAGCACGGGCCTCGTCTACTGAGGGGGTTTAGGCATTAGTCCACCACGCTGGCCTAGTGCGGGTTGGGAGACTTCACATACCTTTGAAATTCTTACAAGGAACTTCTTAGGTATGCAGGTTTCCTCACGATGTTTTCCTTCACCGTTAAAGCGAACGATAATTGATAAACAATACACACGTAACTTCGAAAAGTCAGAGGTGTGTGCCTTGGGTTTCGAACCTCCGGACATTGTCTCGGCAGACCGTTCCATTCCCAACTAGGCTATCGTCAACTTCGCTTAATTAATAACTTTTTTTATGGCATCGAACGACGAGACGAGCATGCCGTTCATTTAATGGTAAGCGATACGACCACCCATAAACAGTACAAACACTATCCAGCACCTTGAGTTACAAAGTTCTGTGTGGCATTCCACTGCGCTCGTCATCCTGAGACATAAGCTGATGTTAAGTCTCATTATGTCCAGTAGTTACACAGGCTACAATGCCCTTGCAAACCAAAACACAACAGTGCATGCACACACACTTACTTTTCTTAAAATCATGAGGAAACCATAGGAAACTATTATTTGCACTTGAATCCGCTTTAATCTTCAAACCTATCATCAATACCTAACTTAAACCATACAGACTCGTCAAACGCTATACCTTTGGGAAGACAATGCCATAGTTCGTCAGCGGTTAGAAAACAAGATCCGTCCAGGCAGCATCATCACGACGGTGCCGCTGCAAAATGGCTTCCCGGCGCCGGTCCGCCTGCTCCTGCCTCCGGGGCTGGACGTCAATGACACTACCACCAAATACCCCATGGTGTTCTACGTGTACTCCGGACCTAATACTAACACTGTGTTTGATACGTTCACTGTTGGTAAGTTTGAAAATTTTCAGTTTTCTATTCTTCTAAGTTCTTTGAAGTTGTTTTAGTTTTCTCAGATTAGAATTTGTCTACATACAAACATGATAAAATTACGCAGTTGTGGAGAATTATTTGTGCACCATTCATCATAATATAATGTTTCCATGTAATATTATACTTTATTATGAATCTTTATTTAAGCGAAATTAAATATGTTTTTCCTAAGATTAAGTACAAATTGGCATATTAGAAAATGACGTATTTTTTAATGACAGAAGCACCTCAAATTGAGATAGTATACAGACCTTTATTTTGAAAATAATCGTAATATTTATTTGAGACCCAAAACTTCTTTCTAAAATTAAATTAGTAAAGCAACTGGGATTATACCTTTCTCCATTCCTAAAGGTTACCACTCGTACCTAACCACGAGTCGAGACATCATTTACTTGATGGCCGATGGTCGCGGCTCCGGACTCAAGGGACAGGAGATCCTGTATTCTCTCAACAATGCTCTCGGCACTGTGGAAATTGAGGACCATTTCGTTATATTGAGGTAATTTTGTAAAAGTAAAGTACTAACCAATAAAAAGGAAAGTACTAATTCATGTCTTTAATCACCAAGGCTTGGCAATTTCAACGTTATTCGCTTCATATCCTAAATAAAGTACGTTTTATCGCACTAATCCGATTCAAGAATATCGGCACAACATAATAATACCTACAGCCTAATTCAAGCATTGTAGAACCGCCAATGTCGGTGTTTATCATACTTTTAAGTACGGAACATATAATAACAGATGTAGCAGACTAGGAAAAGTATAAAAATATATTCGGCTCAATTAATAGGCAGATAGGTATATTCATATTTATTTATTATTTAACGCAATACATTATTCTACTTTAACTTTTTGTATTTACATGTAATATAAGTAATAATGTTTAAACCGGAAACAAATATTTTTAGAAAAGTGTCTGACAGTGCCTTATATTCCTCCTCTGCATTATATAATGTTTTTAAACTCTCTTCTAATGTCTGGGAAATATATTTTCGCGATATTATCATATAATTGACGATTTTATCTTAATTTTCAACAACTTTATCCTTTCAATACATTATCCATCTTGTTATAACGAGGGACATAGGTAGCAATTTTAATATAAAAATTCAAGTCCGTCTACAGGCTGTAAATAAAGCAATAACCAACACTCATGCGTACACCTACACAACAATCAAACACGTAGCATTGACCTTAAATACGACATCCTGATACAACACCAGACTAACAATATCACAAACACAAAGTTTATGATTGTACAACATTGATGGGTTTTTTAATACATCAATGTTGTACAAAGATATCCAATGAATTTTAAATAACGTTGCGCTTATAAAAATGCGTTTTATTAAAAAAAGAACACGCTGCGATTTTAAACATTATGCCAGTTAATGAAAAAGAAAACATTATATAATCTGGCACGATCCACAATTTATACGAAACAGGTTTTGGCGCGAAAGTGCAATACCACAGATTAAATCATCAATTCATTAAAACACTTCCGAGGTCAATAACTATGAGGCAATGAGGTCGTTTCTATTTACATTTCAACATAATGTTCTCGATCTTTTATTATTACGTGTGATCTTTGTTCTCTGGTCAGTGAACCTTATGTAGGGCTGCCATCATCTAAATTGCCGACGCCGGATAAACACTGCAAAATTCCCGGACATTTGGGCGAAATATGGGTCTTTCCCCGGACACCTCTTAAAAAAATATTTTGCCGTTCCATGCGGGGAAATGCATGAATTTTTAACTAAGATTTACTTCAATTTGTCGTATAACTATAAAAAATAGGTTTCCCCGGACAATAAAAGTGTCCGGGTTTTGCCCGGATAATTTTTAAAACCCCTGCCGGACGGCCCCCGGACGCCTTTCAAACTAGGACAAATCCGGGGAAATCCGGACAGATGGCAGCCCTAACCTTATGCAATGCAGTGTTTGGGATGAGACATGAACATTTGTTATGCAATAAGGCAACCAGTTGGCAGATACTTCGTACATCTTTTGAATGCCATACTAACTATATTTTGTAAAATTCGTATAACACATACTAGTTGTAAATAGATGCATAAATTCATCAAACTGTAAATTGGTATTATTAATATGGTTGATTACTAAGAATGTCTATCGCTAAGAGCTTATTAATAATTATGAAAATCTTTCGCACTGATGTTATTGCCGCTGTGATGTGATTTTTTTTTCATTTTTAAAATAGTTGCCACTTACAGCCAATCCTTTTGGCTTTGTGCTGTAGCATATATATTATAAAATAATCAAAAGTAAATACATGTGCAAGTTCAATTAATTGTATACCTAATTCAATACATGAGAGAAATAGTTACCTACTTATATTATGGACTTTATGCAATCAATATGGCACGTAAAAAGTAGGCTAAAGAGGCTCTTCAAGGTACATTGAGATTTATAGATTTAATGCCCATACCAATAATTTTTAGGGAAGTACTAAACCGGTACCAGTTCATAGACCGTGATAGGATCGGTATCTGGGGCCATAGCTACGGAGGTTACGCGACGCTTTTGACTCTCGAGCACGATGACGAAAGGCTCTTCCAGTGCGGAATCTCCGGAGCGCCTGTCACCTCTTGGCTTTACTACAGTGAGTATTTAGAGTAGTTAATGGACTACCTTAATTTCGTTTTATTCATTTTAGTTATCATGGACTTTTCGTAGTTGGAAAGAACGCCTCTATCCACGTCTAACTCTGACATTCTCCATAGTATTTCAACAGCGAATTGGCAGCACCCCTAACAAGTTTCTTTTTAATGAAAACATTTTTTATTGTATAGGTAGTTTCAATGAATTAACAGATAGATACTACTATACAAAGTGCTTTTAATAGAATTGTTGTTTATTGTTTTGTTTTCGCTACGATCGTTGGAATCTTTGTCAGATGAACTACTTAAGAAAACACGAGAAAGTAATCCAAGGAGAAACAAAACCTAGTGACATTTGTGACTGTCTCGGTGGCGTAGTTGTACTACGGTACGACTGCAAAGCTAAAGTCTCGGGTTCGATTCCGGGTCGGGCAGTGATATTGGGTTTTTCTATTCAGTATCCGCCCGGAGTCTGAAATTTGTGCCCGATATGGCGAAGGGCTCGCCCTCTATCTCATCATGGGACGGAATACGCACGGCGAAAAGTGGGTGCACTAGTTGCGCCTCTGTCTACCCCTTTGGGGATGATAGGCGTGTGTGTGTGACATTTGTGTTTTTATAGTTGTACACAAAAAGTTGGTATCAATATCACTATATCATGCCATAACCTTTATGACAAAGCACTAAATAATATGACTGAGGAATGTGTCGATAATAATTTGCTTGGATATTGGAACGAATTTTGTTGTTTCTAATAATGGCATTCACGTTTTATGTGGGTGTTGAAAAATCGCAATTTAACTGTTTAACATAAATACCTTTTGAGGCGAAAATGCGGGTGGCTTGACAACAATTTTTGTTGCGATAACGGCTTTTTATGTGACATAATTTTATTATCCTTCACAAATAAAGTCATAGAGGATGAACCGAGCCGTATTGGTAGAACAATCAGATATTTTAATCTAATTCATTCATTTTAGTAGTGTGGGTTTTCTGCACATTACAAGCCCGGCGTCTAGAATTCCTGTCCGATACGGCTATAGGCTCGTCGCCTACCCCTCCGGGGATACAGGCGTCAGAGTGTATGTTTGTATGAGAATGGGAAATAGATATATTGTAACATAGGTTACTATTAAGTTGCTGTATTTCAGAATTTATTCAAACATTTTTTTTTTCATTCATTGCGTTATAACTTTTTACGATAGCCTCATAAAACTGTCCACTCGTAAAAAGAGACAACAAATGAGCGGTCATTACCTGTCTACCTGTCTCTCTTCTGTAACACGCAGACGCACGCGCAGACGTTCCCTACGTCTCTATGGGCCGCGCAATGACTTTCTCTCTTTCCCACTTTTATGCCCTATTCACTTCCCAGGTGAATGGGAACAGTCCATTCCGGCGCACCATATACTTTCGATACATTATATTCTAAGAGACACCATATTTAGACTATTAATTTTTTTCCTAACGTTTTATTATAGCTCGACCACAGACACGCTCAATAAAACTTTTGGCGCCTGTGTGCATTCTAAAAAACTAATATGACAATGATGTCATATTAGTTTTTCATATGAATGAATATATTGTTTCTGTGTTTTATTAGATACAATGTACACTGAGCGTTATATGGGCTTGCCTACGGAAGAAGATAACCTGTCTGGATATCAAGCTGGTGACGTCACTTTGTTAGTAGACAAGTTGAGAGGCAAAGACTTGTTGTTGTTGCATGGTAACGCTGATGACAACGTGCATTATCAAAACGCGGCCAAGCTGATCACTGCGTTGGCGGAACGCAACATACCTTTTGAGCAAATGGTTCGTGTATTACTGTTACTTTATTTCTGATATCCATTTAAAGTCTTGACAAAAATATGTAACGATTGTACCTATGTAAAAAAAAAATATTACATGGGATTTGATGTGGTATTTCTAGTGCTTGACATATTGTAAAAGAGTGGATTGCCTCATGTTACATGATCACGACCGCTAATAAATAACCACAAATCGTAATGTTAAATAAATCGCTGTTCCGACTCGTCCGCTGTGAACCTTGTTGAAAGGAACCAGCCTCTTCATTTCCATCGCAGCTAACTGGTGCAAATCACAGCTCTATTATGTACAAGCATATTTAATAGAGTGGTTTGAGGTCTTTGTCCTGGTTTGTTCCCTGATGTCAACCGCCGCCTTGTTCCAAGGTTGGCCATGGATACCCATCAAGTAGAATGGAAGGCCAACTTGTTTATAATCAAATTTGATTGAATAGTTTATAAGCATGCTCTAAAATAATAGAAATATTTTCTTTGACAGTCGTATCCCGACGAAGCCCACAGTTTGGCCGGAGTGCACCTCCACCGATACGGAACCATGGACCGCTATTGGACACGCTGCCTTAAATTATAACCTCAATTTAAATTAATATAGAGTTAGACAATCAAATTTCCCTCAATACAATAGAAGAACTTGTGTAAAAAAGCCCTTAAAAATAAGGGCGTATAATTAAATGCAGTTGGTATTTATTTAGATGGTGTATTGTGTAGCAGACCTTATTTTCCCTTTAGCAATGTAAGTTCAGTGTTTGATTGAATCAATAGTACAAAAAGCAACACCGTACTGTGTGTGACATTTGTAACAATTTTTAAATATATTTTTTTACATAAAGCTGAGTCATGTTTTATTGCTGAGGTAATTATGATTAAAATTTTTGTCGTTTTTCATTTCTTTATTAATAGACACAGAACAGAGTACAGGGTTGGAAATTTAAAAAAAAACAATTCTTAATAATTAATTACTAGACTATGTACCTACCATTTTAGACACACTGTTTAACGGCTTTTGAATAAAATATTTGATAAAAATAATATAAATAATTTACATTTTCATGTTTATTATGAAACCGTCAATACTGGCCCGAATATTACGATCGAAGTTATCCGCACTTGTCAGTCTTTTCTATAAAAACCTTTCTGTTCACACCTGACCGAATATACGCGACGTCGCACAAAGGAATTCCATCGGCACGGTCGATTTCGTCACAGTGTGGCATGTGCCTTAATTTTTTCCTTTTCAATAAGGTTAAATATTTCAATATCGATATTGTAGTGATTCTCTCGTAAATGTTATTATGATACCATTTTTTTTACAATGCAGTAATGTTCTAAAAAATATGGTCTCATAATATTTAATGACATCACATCCCCTATACGCTGGTCTGATCAAATAAAAACTATAACGGGACTTCCTATTACCACTACCTTGAGGAAAGCCGAAAACACGGGGCATGGAAACAGCTCGTCATCGACTCCATCAAAGCATTTCAAGACGGACTTGACCTTCATTGATGCAGAAAACGATTAAGAAGAATAATGTATCTAAACAGTTGGAGCTGTACCCTAAAGCGAGGTTTCACCTTCGGGCGGGAAAAAATCAACACTTTAGTTGGTTAGATGCTGTGTTGTTTAGCAGGGTGGTAACTGGTAACTTAAAAAGATGTCATCGGCTAAGGCACCGTACGAGCCTTCTCGGGTAAGCGTCAGGTCCCGCCGGTTTCCCTTTACGCACCCCGCTAATTCTGACACTGCATCTAAATACCGAAAAATATTGAATTTTCAATATCTAAATTACTTATATTACGAACAAAATAGTAAACATAAAAATATAATGACATAATTGTTCCGAACGAACGGGCACACAAATTGATTCTTGAGGGAACTCTACTTTTTTAGTTATGAATATGAATTAATCAACGAGTTCATATCCACTTCCCTGTTGTATCAGACTGATTTATACCGGATCCTATAATAATTATGTAAGTATAACACATTCATACATAATTACGAACAGGTTGCAAATATCATGCGAATACCCACAAACGTGGCCTAAGCAGCGACCGGTTCTAACTTCTACGTAATGTCAATTTATCGAGTCGAGATGTGATTTAGGTTTAAACCTCTCTGTGGTATTGTAACAACAAATTAACATTAAGTGCGTAACTATACGCCATAGTAGGTATTATATAACTACATTTATATATAAATGGTTATAATATTCGGGGCACACAAGTACCTAAGTTTTGATTGAATATAAGTATCGTTTATTTACCAATTTAATTTGGTATCGGTCGATTGTTGTTTCTAATATATACTATAGAGCCTTCTCTACATTGAGAATATCATGAGATTCTTTATATTTTTAGTTCTTCAATTAAATTATCGAAGTTATTTATAAGATATTGCGTTCAGATTTAATTAATCATATCCCATACTACGTACAGAGTGCCTGCAATGTGTTATATCTATGACCCTCTATATCCGGCTGCAGAATCTTGTCTCTGGCCGACGAAAGTGAAAGGAATGAGATGTCTGATCGCGGTTATGCAAGTCAGCCTACTACACTCATTACTGTGTCGCCTACTTAATGTTCAAGTATTTCTTCGTTTTTCTGGTTTGGAGTATTCAATAAATAATAGGGTGGTTGACAAGTTTTTTTAATACATTTACCAAAAATGTATGTAAAATGCGTTTACCACAAAAATATTTTCAAAATTAGCGTAATAATAAGTAAGTTATAAAGCTTTGTAAGTTGGTAGAGAGGTAATTGTCAAATAACAGTAATATCAGACTGTGACGTCACCAAGTGTCATCGGCCATAACGCTGCGTGTATACGAAAGAGATAGCGCGTTATTCCCACCACGTCCCCACTTTTGCTCACGACAATATTTCAAATATGAATACTGCTTAATTTTTCAACCAATGTTCGTGCTGATTACACGGGAGAATTTCTTTTTCGTATTATTTTCTAATACATATAAAATGATGTACAAAATGGACCATAGGAAACTACCCTATCGTTCGTCAGTATTTTGCACCGCATATCCTACTAATATTATAAAGGCGAAAGTTTGTAAGTATGTATACTGAACGGATTTCGATGAAATTTGGCACACGGGTAGATCATGTCCTGGATTAACACATAGGCTACATTTTATCCCGGGAAAATAAAAAGCGGGACTTTTATCTCGGAAAACCTTTTTAACGCGGGCGGATCCGCGGGCAAAATCTAGTAGGTTATAAAACCTAAATATAAATTTATGTAGGTTTTGCTCGCGGCTCTGTCGGAAAGAAAAAGTTTTTCCAAAAGAAAAGCCAGAAGAAGCATATATGGCCATCACAGGGTCACGAACTATCTCGATACTAACTCATCGAAATTAGTTCAGTGGTTCAGCCGTAAAAGGGTAACAGACAGACAGGCAGAGTTACATTCGCATTTATTATAATTTAAGTATGGACGTAAGAAAGAATATCTGTATTCAAATATAATTTTTATTATAACCAGCCATCGAAATTTCTTAAAAGGTTCATTTTATTGATTTTTAAAATTCAGAGATTGTTTGATAACGCACACGATCGGAACTTAGGCTTGAATATTGAGTTTGTTACCTTAAACATATACATAGTTTTGGAAGTTACGAATACAGTTGCATTTATTTGGTTTAGGTCATATTAATTTAACTAATTCTTTGTAAAAAATGTAACAGGTAAAAGAGTATCTAGTAAGATCGTTAAAATATTATGTATTCAGTTAAACGCTCGTGAGAAGATTCTTAGGTAATATGTAAACTAGAGATTTGTTTTTAGGACACCGTGTCGCAGGTACCGCAGGTAATGCAAAACAAAACTCTTTATTGCATTAGCTACATGTAAGATGTGTTACATATTAGGTAAAATAAGTAATTTACCTAATATGTAACACATCTTTGTACCTACAAAAGAATCACTCAACCGTGTGTATTTTCCAGAACATAAATGACATAACTTTTCCTATGCCGTGATAGCTTCTTTCACAATTCAATCATTCCGTAGAAATAAATACATTAGATTTTTGAATGATTTTGTAATTGGGTACATACATACATATACGTATACACTCACGCCTGTTATCCCCGAAGGGGTAGGCAGAGGGGCAACTAGTGCACCCACCTTTCGCCGTTATTCCGTCCCATGATGTGATAGGGGGCGAGCCTATCGCCATATCGGGCACAAATTCCAGACTCCGAGCTGATACTGAATAGAAAAACTCAATATCACTTTGCCCGACCTGGGAATCGAACCCGAGACCTCAGCATTGCAGTCGTACCATAATACAACTACGCCACCGAGGCAGTCAGTAATTGGGTATTTTATAAATTCATGTTTAATTTTTTTTACCTATAACATAATTATTCATTTTGTGAAAGATGCGCCAGTCAATCATCCTTAAAGACAATGGCTAGCTGCGCGGGCTGCGTGCTCGTCACAATATGATGCCAAGGTTCTGCGTAAGAGCAAGTGTAGTTAACCTTTGGAAATGATTTGGAGCGTGACATTTGTGACTACCTTGTTATTTGTACCATAGCGATTTACTTCTTCATAGATGTAGCTGCCCATATGCTTTTAAAAGAACGTATTAATACCAACGGTTGACTATATTCTATCTTGGAATATGTTAATATTTCAGCCAATAATTAAAATATGGAATTGGACTAGCTCGGTGGCGTAGTTGTATTACAGTACGACTGCAAAGCCGGGTTCGATCCCCGGGTCGGGCAAAGTGATATTGAATTTTTCTATTCAGTATCAGCCCAGAGTCTGGAATTTGTGCCCGATATGGCGATAGGCTCGCCCCCTATCACATCATGGGACGGAATGACGGCGAAAAGTGGGTGCACTAGTTGCGCCTCTGCCTTCCCCTTCGGGGATAACAGGCGTGAGTGTATATGTATGTATGTATATAGGTAGGCATTTATCATACATTTTATAAACGTATTTGTTAATACTACTTTCTTTAGTTAATTCTGTAATGTGTACATTCAGTCGCCTATGTAACTGCCTGGGAGGATATTAGATAACATGTTTATGATAATATTAAATAAAATGCAAGCGTCCAATATAAAATAACATTGAATAATGGATGAAAATGTTAAGTAAATAAAAAAGTCAAATGATAGTCGTAAAGATACGACAATACATAGGAGGAATATTAGATATTAACAATCTTTCAATTATCTTACATAGCTAGTGGATCTTATTAGTATACAGCGCATTAGATGATTGAGCAACACACTTCCTCATTTTCTCCCTAGGTCGTTGTCTTGTTTTTGTTTACATTCGCTATTTGAAAGGATATTGTGTAATACGTCGCATAACTGCATGTGAAGGTCTGGTTAATTTATGTATTTGATGGAAATTACTATGTAGTTTATACATGTAGGTACACGTGTGGTTGTTTGTATGTTATTTGCGATTCGTTTGACATTTTGTTTTAACCAAATGCTCGTGCTATCAATCATCCCAACCACGAGTTCTTTCCGCGATATAGTTGTTAAATACACGTAGATGAAAATATACAACTTAGGCACAGTTAGTCGCCTGTCTACGTCAAGCTTTGATTGGTTAAATACTCAAAGACGTCAAGTGTCAACCTAAGGTTTCCGCTGCTGTTTCAAGTCTCCTGCGTACGCCATGGAAAACTCACACTAACGTTTTCCGTGCTGAGGACCAAATCTCTCGGTTACGTATACAGCTTCTTGACAGGTCTATACTTAGAAGGCATAGGTCATTGACGAATAACCTGTACCTAGTAAGTTTGTTTAGAAAATGTCCAGTAGTAATTGCTCCTTTGATAAATCTGACCTGAATGACGTGTGTGTTACTCCTTACTGCTAACTCCGATGTCTGTAATAGAGAACAGCCATACTGTTTTACTTTCCACGTTCATATCCGCGCTTTTTGCCCTTGAGGAACAGACAGCACAAATGCCACGTTACATTTTTTACAGCTTCCTGATCTGTGCGAGTTGAAACGGGTTAAGTTTTTATGTCAAAAGTAAATTAAACTTCTGAGCGTAAAAAGCAGATTTTTCCAAATGAGGAACAAACTGTTAGTACACTGAATAGGTGCCTATTCTAAACATCGATATTGAAATCGGGGATTTAATTCAACTAGTTACCCGCAGGTTCACAACCCAAGGGCTCACAGATTTCTAAAAAAATGTGTATTCTTTGTGAATTAATCTGGATTTAATGGTGAAACATTTTGAGGACACCTGCATATCTGAGAAGTTCTCTGAATGTCGATGAAGGTAAAGTCTGCCAACTCGCACTCGGGCATCGTGGTGGCCTTAACTCTCTCAGTTGTAGAGGAGGCCTGTGCTCAGCAGTGGGCACTGGGGCAGTATATAATACAGGGCGGGTATGGTATGGTATGGTATGTTCTTGTAATACCAGAGATAGGCCTTTGGAATCATTTGTAAGATAGTCAAGCAAAACGTTGGATAGGAACAACACATGTCCGGCATGCTATTTTATATTTTCGTTGATGAATATATTATTATTATGTGGTTTGTAGGAGTAAAAATAAAAGTCACCGATTTCAACAATTCCGTAGGTAACATGCCATTTTAGCAGAGTTGTGATCCAAAAAAAGGTCCTCAGCTAAGGCACCCAATATACAAAATGTCACGCATTCGCCTAAATGAAAAGATCGTCATCGAGTTCACATTGACGTAAGAATATGAAATCCCATCAGAACATAAATGTTATAACATATAGGGAAGCCAAGTCTAATATTAAGAATATGCGTGCTTGTCGACTTCACCGACAAAATAATTGAAATCTAAATTGTTGTCAAGCCCTGTAGATAATCCTGAAAACTATTTAAATAAGAACAGACTCCATTCTAAAATAAATTTAAACTAGTATTTCTTTCTTTTTCTGCGACGACAATGATGATATTTAAAAATGTAACTTCTTAAATTTGAACAGTCGAATTATTCACACAAAGCAGATAGCTTAGTATAAATTTAAGTTCAAGATTTGACTTTGCTAGTCTGCAGGTACAATTTAAAAAATGTTATGTTACTGTTTTTATATTGCAAGGACAACACATCCTAGTCTTCGGAAAATTGTGTTTTCTGATAAAACTAAGGGCGAGGTTACGAGAAGTAGAAGGACGAGGAAGAGAAGGAGGAGAAAGAGAAGGAGAAGGAGAAGGAGAAGGAGAAGGAGAAGACTAAAAGCGGCCGATATTATAATGTTATTGAAGTGAATTCACGGTCATATCATTTCTTCCGATTTACTGTCACGACTAAATATTACGGTTCCTCGCACCATTCCGAGAGCGTTGTCATTGCAAACGTTTTCCTTATCTCGCAGCAGAACCAATTTGGGAAAAATGCGCCACTGAATCGATTAGTGAAGTCCTACAACCATTTGATCTCCGAAGGTGATGTTGATATTTTCCACTTAGGCAGTGTCCATCAGTTTCGTAAGAAGTGTAGCTCCATTTACATTAATCAAATCAGTATGTAACAATAATTGTAAGTTTAATATTTAAGTGTGTAACTCTGTACGACTTCAAAATAATATGCTAGCTTATATGTTCGTAACTTTGAGTTTCTAACAATGCAAAGGAGATGGGCAAACCCTTCGTTGGTCATTCGATCTTCTTCTTCGACTTTCGATCGCTGTCATTACATTCACCGATAATGATTTTAAGCGGTGCTCCACAGAAAGAGTGTGTAATTGTGTAAAAAGCGATCTTATATTCATCCCCGCACGTGTGGATTTTTTTGTTAAATGTGTGCTATCCGTGTCTACCTCGCCCTCCGTCAGGATTGGCAAAAAAAATTGTTTGCGCATTATTGCCATATCGTGTCTATTGGTTAATTAGTCTAAGTAAAAATGCCGATTTTTAGATGTTAGTATCTCAATGACCGTTTGAGGTGTATTTAAAAAAATATTCTTCTAGTTAACTTAAGGGGCTTTAATAAATAAACCAAATCTCATGTATTTACTTCAAATAGATTTTGAGTTATAGAGGCGTCAAAGTTGCTCCAAATGGTTCGTGTGAAACTATACTAGGCAGCTTCGACGCGTTTTTTTTCTTGGCTTGACCCGCTGCCGCGTGACTCGATATGTAGGTATTATGGGTTTAAAACAAATTGATTTGATCTAATAAACAACACAGATTATAGAACATTTCCACAGGGCAAAATCGTACAATTTAGGCATATCTGTCCAATCATTAATTTTACAAATGTCTTTCTACTACAATGGCCAATAATATTCGTATATATCAATCTTCAAACACACGAAAATAACAAACAGTATTTCGATATTATACATATTTGTATTTAGTACAAATTCCTTGATCCGTAACATCGCTTAATAGCTGAAACAATTATTCTATGTATTGAGTTTGAAATTGAATGCTTATTTCTCTTTTGTGCGCAGTTTTAAAAAATAGAGTTTTGAAAGCAAGGGTCACTAACACTAAACAGGAAAACTGCTACAAAGGAAAGGAATTTTTTCGATTTGATGTTTTAGGATTTTACGAATATCTCAGTAATGATACGTTATACCTACTGATTGTATGACATGTGTTAAAACTTTTCGTTTCTATAATGGATTACGAGTACCAATACTACCAATAGGTATTTAATTATTGTAGTAAAAATGTTTGAGTGATAAATTTGATCTGGGATTAATTGGCTAGTTGCTTAGAGTATGGCTAGTTGTTAGAGTGTAGGTTCGTAGTTCATGATGTCAACCAAGTACATATGATCATTTAAAGTGTATGATTGTATGGGCGTTTAGTAATTTACATATACATGCATATACAGTCAGGCCTTCTGTCCCTGAAGGGGTAGGCAGAAGCATACTAGTGCACCCAATTTTCGCCATACGTATTCCGTTCCATAATGTGATAGTGGGCGAGACTATCGCCATATCAAGTACAAATTCCAGACTTCGGGCTGATACAGAGTAGAAAACCCAATATCAATTTGTCCGACCCGGAGATCGAACGGCAAACCTTGACATTGCAGTCGTACCGTAATACAACTACGCCACCAAGACAGTCTAGTAATTTAAGCTAATATTTATTGCAATTATCCATCCCCGACCAAAGATCTAGAGGGAGACTGAAGATAAGGCGAAATATATAGTGCTGAGGGATATGAAAGAATATCAGGTTTTCGAGGACGATATCAACGACAAAGCGAAGAGGAAAAGACAAAACAAGGATTGCTGACCCCGCCATCATGTGGGATCTGTAGCTTGGAAGAGCGCGTGAGGGATTTATTACACAATATATTTTTGAATGAACTTTTGCTCGAGGCTCCGCCTGCGTGAATGCGTCTTTCTGCGATAAAAGTCGTGCTTTACATTTTTCTTGGATAAAAAGTAGCCTATGTTACTCGCTAATAATGTAGTTTGATATTGGTGATAGAATTTTCAAAATCAGTCCAATAGTATTTGAGTTTATTAGTATCGAAAAGACATTTATTCAAAGACATTTTCTTCAAAATCTGCCATTTCACAGGTTTAAAATATTCGAAACTCCCTAAAATATATAATAAAAAGAAAACAAAGCATAAGGATGCTTTAGGTATAAGAAATTGCATTATCTATTTGTAAACATACACAGTTGTAACTCTAGGAACGGGAATTAAGGTCATCTGCAGATTACTATCTAAGTAATTTAGTTGGTGGGCAGTAGTGACGTGATGAGACGACCTTTGTTGAAAGCCATATGTTTTACCACATCATATTATAATAAGAATAATATGGTTTGACATATAATTACATAAACCTTCGCTTAAATCACGAACTAAATGACAAGGTATCTTATAAAAAAATCACATGAGATTTGATCACTTACAAATATTCAATCATAAGTTTGATTAAAATTTGGTAATTGCATTCGAAGCACTTCATCAACAAATAATTACGGCTTGAGCTAATCTTTCCCTATATTTTCTATATCTTTTCTTTTCTAATTCTGACGGTAGCTTCTGAAGTAATCGACATCTGACTCGGCTATCTTACTATGCGTGATTATATTAAAACACTATTATTTTATTCGTATATATGACAGTGATAAAGTACATATAATAGAAAACAGTAGGGTTCAGATTCTGTGATGATAATTTCGTTCAGACTATTAAATAAACGGCTTTTGATGTAGTTTTTATTATTGTATTAAGCAAACCTCCATGAAAAACTTATATTGAATGGACGGAATTGTTGGTAAGACTTGTAAATTAAAATCTCGAAATGAAAGCGAGATAATAGTTAATTAAAAGCCTCAATTGATTGATAAATCGTTATCTCAACCATATCATAACGCAGTGAATGATACATTTTATCATCACGTCCAAGACGTGTCATTTTTAATTGACCTTGAAATTAAACACGTTTTATAGGGTAGATACTATATCCCATCTTCTTATCTTTTTTATCTATGTCCGTGTTCCCCAGGTTTGGATTGATTATAGCTAAGTATTCCAAAAGGATGTAGCTGGACTACTTATAGTGTATAAACCAATATAGGAATTGTGGGTGCACTCCTGAACATAAAGAAAAGGAATGAGGAGTAGAGAGTGGGCGGACATCTGGGTCTCGGGCAATGTCACTTATCAAGCTAAGCATAACTGCAAAGCCTCACGTCGATCTTCAATGAAACAGTTTCCACGATAAAATTGATATACAATATGCCTTAACTAATATTAATTCATATTAATCAACCCATACCATGTATAAATCAATGTATTAATCGATACATCTATTTCGTCGACTGCGATGGTTATCAGGATTAGTTACCTCCCTATAAGTCTTTACGAGCCTGCAATAATATAATATAATCAGATGTACATTAATGCTTTAGTTGGTAGTGCATTGACATGGATAATTTTATCTACAGCTCGATAGGCTACATACTGTACTACGGGTGATAGTCTTACAGTTTCATTTCGCAGTGAGATTACCTACTAACCTCTCAGTTTCCCGCAGGTACTTGAAGGATGGCAACGCAACAACACCTGAGTCCCTGATAGTTGGAATCGATAATCATTTAGCTGCAGATAACCCACTCCTCCTAAAAAACAATAAAAACTTCATAAAATATAGAGAACAAGGATTCCTGCTTCCTTGATTTAAATCAATATCTTTCCGGTGTATCTAAAACTTTTGTATTATGAGAAGTGTATTAAACACAATTAGTAAACAAACAATCAACAGAACATTACCGTTTTATTACGGTTATTATTATTGAAGTGTATGAATGCTGCTAATTAAAATATAATTTTCAAACAAGACATTTACAAATGAGAGTGTTGTTATTAGGTTTTTTTTTATATTATAATGTAAATGCGATAGCATGCGTGAATGTTTGGACATTTGCTAAAACGCAGAAATCGCTTAGCGAGTTTGGACTTTTAATGTAAGGGGCCATTTATTTATTATGTAAGACAATTTTCGCTAGTTTTTGACCCCCTTCCTCGCTATTATAAAAAAAAATAAAAATAGTCCGACTCCCTCCCCCCTTGTTTAATATTTATTACGTAAGAATGTAAAGGAAAAAATGAATACATGTTTGGTTTGTTTTAATGTTTAATTTTCAAAGTAACAATTTTTAAAAATTATTATATTTTGTACTTTGGAAATGGTTTATCGATACACACCCGAGTGCACCTCGGCACTCGCGTGGTTACCCGCGCTTTTTCAAAGTATAATTTTAACTTTTCGCATTTTTTTATCTTACGTAAGAACTATCGAGACTCCCTCCCACCCCCTTGTAAGAAAAAATAAGACATGGACGACCCCCATTCCCCCTAAATCGTCTTACGTAATATGTAAATGAATGCCCCCTAAATTAGCTTTTCACTTGTGTGCACAATGCAGAGTATATAATCTGTGTTATGTGTAATTATCTCAGCTATGTGAGCTAAACTTAACAAACTTCGTTAAGTCTGCAACCCACATTATACTAGTAAGCTGATTCACGTGGCCACAAGGTATGAATGAAAAAATGAAATCCTCCTAGCCAGTTTTCGGCCACGGCGGCCAATCTCAACGGAGATCAGCCAGGTACGCAGGAGATATTATAGTGCACAAGTGTGTGCGCAATACACAGGTGCACTCGCTATTCCTTCACTCTCATAGTCCGGTGAGACGGCAATCCGACATGACCGGAGAGAGATCAGGCGCAGGACCAACGGCTTTACGTGCTTTCCGAGGCACGGGGGTATCACACCGCCAACTTCCTGACTCCGAGCTGCGACTGAGTAAATTTTAAGATGGAAAAACCCAGTCACAATTTTTTATGGCTCGACCCCGGGATTCGAACCCAGGACCTCAGCGCGCAAATCGTACTCGTAATGATAATATTAAGTTATATTATACTTACCTATACCACAAGGTATAGGTAAGTATAATATAACTTAATATTATCAAATATCAGCTATGAAGGATATTTTTACCATTTCACTACCATACACAAGGTGTAAAACTAGCAACAGTGGCTCACGTAAGTGTGTCCAGTTTTGGCATAATTGTGAAGGTTGGCGAAGGATATCAATCTCTTATCAGTCGACACTAACTGGAACCTACTTCGTTTACCATGAGATCCAGTGGAATTATTCCCGTGATCGTATAAAAAAAACCATGTAGCTAAAATTCTTATAACGCTCCTATTAACCTTCTGCAGTATTTCTGTCTGTGTAAACATCATTTTATTTTAGAATGCCCTTAGCTTTTTCGTTCTCCTAAATCGCGGTAGGGTTCAGATCCCACTGTACAAATTACCGACGGGAATGTTAAGTATTCCTATACCAGTTCGTGCAAAGTTCGTGTTTTAGGCGGCACCAAAATTTACTGGCTGAGTGGAAATTATGCCGATTGCCGCAGTCGGTGACCGCTCGGCTCCGCGCTTGTACATGTGCGCGGCGCTCGGTTCTGCGAACCAAACCGCGCGTGTTTATTGGATCCACTTAACTTTCATTGAGGATCTGTCGTGTCCTGTCACATACTAGACATGGTAAGACGTAAACCTTTAGTGCATATTTTTGGTATTTTTGGTAATATATTTCGATATAGCGATTCGGTTTTAAGGAAAAAAAAATCTATTTCGCATTCTCTTGTGAAAATTAAATTGTCATTGTTAATTTATATGGTAAATTTACTATTCATTCTGTTCAGAGAGTAAATACGTTTTCAATTATATTAATGCACTCAAGCAGAAAGTTATTAAAATATTATTAAGAAATTCACAGTTATTTTAGCGACAAATGGCACGGTATAAGCGATTTCGTAATTACCAGTTCGATAAAGAAACGGTATCGTATATCGACAACAATACGGCATTATGTTTTCTTGCATTTGAGTGAGACCTGTGTGAATGGAGAACTGCGGCAGTTAACTTAATTGTGTGTTGATAGCAAGGCTTTCATAAGTAAAACTGAGCATTTATTGGAAATATTTAAAAAAATGCCGGGCATGACAATTTTACATATTATTTTAACTTCAGTTCATCACAAAATTCTTAAGCGGAACCTATTTTAGTATAGCTAAAATACAATTTTCCTCAGATTTATGCCATATGCC
This sequence comes from Lapara coniferarum, assembly GCA_949316025.1. Classification (NCBI taxonomy): domain Eukaryota; kingdom Metazoa; phylum Arthropoda; class Insecta; order Lepidoptera; family Sphingidae; genus Lapara; species Lapara coniferarum. Next base: position 15,028,607 of record OX438926.1, on the reverse strand, counting down.
AACGTTTAAGATCTCGTGCGCCTAGAATCATGACCAAATTGTTCTAAATCAACTTTAAAAAAAAGGTAGATTCCCCGACATACGTATAAAAGAATATTTTTAATTAGGGCAAAAGCTTTTTTACTTAAAAATAAATTTTGGTTTAAATCTATCATGTAAAGTAGGAACAAAAAGACAAAGAATCTTACAAAATGATCTTATTACAGAAGCATACGCGATCTTATAAATAATAAACACAACAGACAAACAAGTAGAGAATCTTAATGAGTTAGAAACTTTGTTATTGTTATTGAAATACTTTGAGAAACTTGCGGTAACAAGTGACAATAATACTATGTAACAATTTAAATATTGAACTTACATTATTTTTAGGCCAGGAAAACATGGCATATGAAAAATACCGCATGCAAAATATATTTATGTTTTATATTGTTAAATAGGATTTTCTACATTGGCTTAAAATCGGATTACCGCTATGAAGAAGAAGACGTAAGAAAGTTCTTCCTGAGAAACAATCTTCGTATCGTAGTAAATGTGAAGACTGAAATACTTTAATGGTATTCCCTTGAAGTGTGTTGGATCCAGCTAGATCTAGTCCAGTATATTGCAACTAATGAGTAATAATGAGAGTTTCTCGCATGTTATTGGTCTATGTCGCTGGTACTTACCAACAAGTTGTGAGATATTAACCGCCAACTATAGTTGACATTGGTATGCGGATTGCGGATACAAACCCCGACATGCTACCGTAGTGATATGTTCACAACGTAAAACAAAGTGCTGTTAACAAAATCGGTTTTTAGGTAGAGCGTCGTAAATAACTCTGAAGGTTTTATTTTATTTGTAAAATAAATAAATAATTACTTATCGAAAGTGAAAATGGAAATCTGCAATTAATGCAACTTCAACTAGTTTGTTTTAAATTTTTAACCAACATTAAAAAAAGTAGGAGGTTCTCAATTCGACGTGTATTTCACAAATATTTAAAGAACAAACAAAACAACATTCGGTATGCCTAAGTTTTCAAAGAAATAAATAAAATAGCGCTAATTAAGTAAAATAATATGACAGAGTTAAGATGTCGGTGTACAATAATGTTGATTTGTGTGTTGCTAGCAGAACGATAAGCCTAATCCCCGCAAGTCGTCTTATAGTAACATCTGAAGAAATGCTTCGCTCCACAACAAATTCCTTATTATATTTTGTAGCAACGGGATTTTGGTCACAGTATATCAAAACGTTTACCATAAGTGTTTCAAACTCTACAAAAAACTTTGAACGGAGTGTTAGTCTAAGTAACGGAGTGCAAATTATGCAGGGCGATATAATGTTAGCTTATGACATAACATTCGGATTCAACAGTTTGATATAATATTACCTGATGAAATAATATTCAGGTAACATTCACGGAAAAATCATTCTATATCTGTGATATTTATAAATGAGTTTATGTATTAATAAACAAATAATACATAGCTACATCGTAGGTAAGACTTGGAAATCCATTTATTAACTTGGGAATTATTGCTTTGCGACAACACCTAATAACTTTAATATGTTTAATAAGTGACATACTTATTAAACGTATTAAAGTTAACTGCAAAGCTGAGGTCTTGGGTTCGATTCCCGGGTCGGGCAAAGTGGTATTGAGTTTTTCTATTCAGTATCTATTCAGCTCGGAGTCTGGAATTTGTGCCCGATATGGCGATAGGTTCGCCCCCTATCACATCATGGGACGGAATAATGGCGAAAAGTGGGTGCACTAGTTGCGCCTCTGCCTACCCCTTCAGGGATAACAGGCGTGAGTGTATATGTATGTAAGTGACATATCTATTGTTTATCAATTATCGCTCGTCTAACAGTGAAGGAAATCATTGTGAAGAAACTGATATACCTGGGAATTCTTCACATGAATATCGAGGGTATGTGAAATCTGACGACCCACACTAGGTTAGCGAGGTGGATTATGGCCTAAAACTCTCTCAGTAGCAGAGAAGGCCCGTGTTCAGCTTCAGTGGCCAGCATATAATAAAAACCTGGTAGTATTAAAAGATAGATGAATATAGTGAAATTGAATGTGTATTATGTAGCCATATTTTGAGAAGGAAACTGATGAGACTATGTATTACATTAAGTTTATTAATAGTCTAGGCGCCGTAGTTTTTAATTTTAGTTACCTACTTTCTATTTCTACTTATTGGTAAACTTAATACATAAATTAAAGAAAAGAAAGTTGTTTTAAAAATACTATTCTACACCTGATTGTACTTTAAGTATTTGTCTTTATCGTAGACTAAATATACATTTCGATGGTCGATTTTTACTTTTTCGTGTGTTATACATAATAATATGTATGGGAAATAAAAAAACTCAATTTGTGCGGGACACAGTGCTTATCGTCCGAATCTATGTTATGACGATTTCTTTAAAAACATTATTTACGTTAAAATAATTCCCTTCATTTAAATTTAATGATTATTTCATAATTTATTAAAAATTAAGTAGTTATTTCGTCTAATCGCGTAATGCAACTACCATATTTATATTGCTAAATAATGCAAATAATAGGTATACAACCTGATGATTTGTTTATGAGGTATTTTCACAGGCCTGCATTGACAGATTTTTTGCCTATTTTTAAAAGGTTATTTATGAGCTGCAAAATGGTTTCAATCACTCCCTATTTTGGCCATTGAATCGCTATAGCGAATATACATACTAAATTATTGGAGAAAAGCTTAGTTGCTCTAGTAGTAAGTATCTTAGAGCATATTTCATAATAAAGTGTCAATATTAAGTTACAATGCAAACAAAATTTTAAAACAATTATATTTTACGTCATAACTATGTGGTCATAAAATTACCGCAAAGGCTTCTTATAATTCTTGAAATATGTGTAGATAAATTACTTAAATTACTTTTTTAGTCTAAATTACTTATATAAATGAACTTTAACTTAAAAATATTTAATTTAACTCTGCGTCGAGATAAAGTATTCCGCTGATACATTCCATAGAGTCCGCCTCACGTTTTCGTAATACTGCTTTGATTTAAGTTATTGCAACAACAGTTGTGTAGTTTACCTAGTACTATTACATTCCGTTTCACCCAAAGGATATAAAAAGTGATTTACGACGCGAAAAACATTAATTATAAAAACTTATAACATAAACATTCCACGATCTACCATCCTAGAAACCAATACTTAATTATACCATACCAGCCCTGTATCATATGGCCCACTGTTGAGCACGGACCTCCTCTACAACTGAGAGAGATTTAGGCCTTAGTCCACCACGCTGGCCTAGTGCGGGTTGGTAGACTTTACATACCTTCGAAACTCTTATAGAGAACTTCTCAGGTATGCAGGTTTTCTCATGATGTTTTCCTTCAGTTATTTCATAAAGAATACACACATAACTTTAGAGAAGTCAGAGGTGCGTGCCCTTGGGTTTTGAACCTGCGGACATTCGTCTCGGCAGTCCGTTCCACTCTCAACTAGGTTATCGCCTATACTTAATTATACATTATATACTATGCTATATTTAATTATATATTAAACAGAATAACACTATTTAGACTGCCTCTGTGGCGTAGTTGTATTATAGTACGATTGCAATGCTGAGGTCTTGGGTTCGATTCCCGGGTCAGGCAACGTGGTTTGAGTTTTTCTATTCAGTATCAGCTCGGAGTCTGGAATTTGTGCCTGATATGGCGATAGGCTCGCCCCCTATCACATCATGGGACGGAATAATGGCGAAAAGTGGGTGCACTAGTTGCGCCTCTGCCTACCTCTTCGGGGATAAAAGGCGTGAGTGTGTGTGTGTACATTATTTTAGATCAAAGAACTATTTAAATTAATTCGTATCGGCTTTTCATATCGGACGTGTTAAAAAATATCTGGTTTTTTAACGTTATGTATAATATAGACCATCAAGGTCGTTACGGTTTAAGACTTTAAGTCATAAACTGTATTTTGTAGGTTGCAAAACTATATTATTTAAATAAATATACCCTGGAAATAAATGTGTATATACAATATGACAAAGCAATTCTTAGTGGTATCGCAGTACGGGCTTAATATAGTATTTCATCATAATTTATAAATCAGATACATAATAATACTAGAAACATTGGCATTTATTTAAAAATAATTAAAAACTACCGGTTACTTTTTGCACACAAAATGATTTGCAATATTAACAAACCAGTACACAGTTATGTCCATACAAATAACAGGGCAAGAACCTTGAATGTAGCCTACTTTTACACACACTGTATCTTTGAATTCTATTTTAATACGTATATGATATAATATTATAACTGCTCACGATTTATCGTGATTTTGAATTGAAACGAAATGTATGTTAATTGTTGAGTAAAAAATTAATTTAGTAATTATATTAAAAACCACAAAATTCTACAGGGATTATAAATACGTACCTACAAACATACACAAATCACAGCTGTAATGTGATAATTGTTATAAAGACTGCTTATCCCATGGCCTGTCCGGAGCAGAATCTCGCGGTGATCACGTCACTCGCCTGATGGAAAGCGCCACGCTTGCCCATACAAAGAATATTAGACTACATCATATTTGGTATAGCACTGCTGTGCCTTGGCCACTAAAATCTTAGAAGTTGACTCGTATGCCGAATTTTAATTTTAATTTAATTTAAATTTTTAAACACACAGTACCTAATTTGACGGTTAAGATTATGTTTTCATAGAAGGTGTTATTTAACCGGGAGATTAATTCTTTAATAATATTGTATTGTATAGGTATTTTAGAATAAAGTGTGCAAATGCCAGTCATCAAACCAAGACTTTATGACTGTATTTGATGTACTAATTATTATATTTAGGTACTTCGAATTTAGAAATATTAATTTAATCTTTTATGGTTACTATAAAGTCGTTTCATCTTAAAATAAGTAGGTAATAGATATTATAATATACGGTTTATAACATCTGGACCCCGCAATACGCCTTAATGTTGTAATATTAAATATATTTGTCTATTTCTAAGCACAAAGACTATGCGAGCTCTCTAATGTTTCGGATTGAATGATATTTTAGTTATGTAAGTAATTAGTTGGCAGTGGTCATTATAAGACAACATCTCAAGCATCGACCATACATTTCAAAGGACTCAAGGTGACACGCAGAGCTTTGAAATTCTGATTTGTCGATAGTTTTGCTACTTTTTATGAGCAGCTGTATAATTAGCAGTCGAGCGATTTGGATGTCTCGCTTACAAAACAGTTGAGTTAGTCTTTGGTTTTATGACTCACATCATACAGTTGTGAAAAAAATGTGGCATCTTTATTGTTTCGAAAAGTTGAAATTCGAATGGGTTTTTCTTATTTTAGTACGATCTACGAATAAGGATTTACCGAAGCTAACTTTATGTTTCTTTTTAGGCAACCACCACAATTATCGGCTTGGTATTGATGTTTGTATGTCAGACACAATCTTCAGCGTTCATTCAAGGTCTACAAACATTCACACTAGAAGAGCTAGTGCCGTTAAGAGCAGAGTTCTACCCAGACCGATTGTCAATACAATGGATATCAGGTTAGTACATGTGAAAATTAACGTTGAAATAAATTAGTAATTGTTACAACGTGAAAACGGAATTTTTTAAGTATTTGAGTGCACAAAGTATTATGATATCAAGTGCTATGTTATTGCAGATCTCGCTGAAGTTTTTGATCTACAATAATTACTTCGATAAAAATTATTTACGGTATATTACGATGGCCGTAGTTAATATATGTACATATTATCAAGTTCATGGGAAAAGAACTCTACATTATCAACTTTTATGAATACCGTGAATGCTTTATTTATTATAATATTCAAACCTCGCCCGCGCTGATGTATACGAGCCTTTAGACAGATATTCGAGACATTGATTGCCATCAACAATTTGTCCGTCTAAATGAGGCTTTAAGATAAAGGTTGTCAGAGAGTAGTTGGAAAGACAATAGGTATTAGGGGAGATCCACAAATTACGTGGGATGTTTAAGGGGGAGGGGGGGTCGAGTCAAATCTCATCTAATCTTACGTTGGAGAGAGGGGGGGTCTCGGCAAATATCACGCAATTTTTTTTCTTATTGAAACAAAAAAAAACTATACTATTTTGACCCATTATCCAGATTCTAAAGTCGTCCCGGACAGAAAGTCACCGTCGGGAATCGTAAGAAACTGTAGATTTCCGAAGAACCCGAAGATTCCCGACGGCGACTTTCTGTCCGGGACGACTTTACATGCTTAAGATTTAAGCATAACTGTAATACGATTAAGATCATTCACTAATTCATTCGAAAGAAAATGATTTCATTCATACTTCGACGTTATACATTACTACTGACTGTCAAACTACCATATTTGTTTTATACCAAATAGTTCAATTTAATCAGAGTTTACGATACAGTGTAGCCCGTCCTTTGTTTTCGCGCCACTGTCAGCCGAACGCGCGGCTCGATGAACGAGAGCGTACGAGCTGAATGGCAGCGACACACGGACAGGTTCCAACCTGCTTTGCTTATTCTTGCAAATGTTTTGCTCGACTCAGTATATGCTCTCACTAATTTAAAATGAGATATCAAGATTTTTATAATGCATACGTCAAAAGATACGTCTATAAGACGAAAAAGTCCTGCCAGGACGAAGTGATAAAATTATGGAATACAGCGAAACAAAAATTCCCGAAGAAAGAAGAGTTAACACAACACATTCAGCATGAGATTGAACGTCTTCTTAGGGAAGTCACTGAGAGAAAAGTTCGGTCTACTTTAGCATTTCTTCAAAAGGTAGGTTAAATATATTTTGTTAGGAAAATTCTTTTTTTATACAAACTTTATTGTTACAATTAATAGCATAAAAAAATATAATTTAAAAAAACTAAAGAACACACTTTAAAAGCACATCAAATTAAAAAGTAAAAAATAATTCTTAAAATGAGTCAATAACAATAATAAACGAAAAATGCTAATATAATTGTGAAATAAATTTTAATGAAGATAAGTATAAACAACAAAAAATATATTTAATTGTAAAAAAAGTGTGGGGTGGGGTGGGTTGTGAAATGCGATGACCAGAAGTGCTGCAGCCCACGCCGAAGTGATCTGCATATGATTCTTCACGACCGTTTTCTGCCACCTCCATACCTTATCACTCAGATTGATGGACATTTGACAATTCCGGACTTTAAAGAGCATGACGGAAAGTCATTTGCTCCATTTCTAATACGCCACTGTCTACCGATTCAACCGCTGAATGCCTTCATCAGCACACCTTATGATCTCTATTGCCCAAGTGTACGTGATGATTTAGAGAAAAGATGCTGCAGTACATGCGGCATTTACTTTGCATCTATCACAAGAGCTGCAGAGCACAGGCGAGCAGCCCACATTGCACCAGCTAAGCAAGCGCGTATGTTCCGCAAAGTGCGACCCTCACGGATTGTTACAAGACGAGCTAATGAGTTACTGTGCGCAAGTGTCAACGGCTTAGAGTGGCTAGATGAGAATGAAGTTGAAGGAGCAGATGATTTTATTGAAAATCATATGGACATGTTGGTTCCAATAGTCTCTCTTGAGACCACGCATGATTCACCATGGACTGAATTAGAGTAGATATATTTTTTTAATCGCATAAGTTACGATTCAAGTATTCTATTGTTAAATTTTTATTACACTTATAACTCAGCAATATTGATTACTAGTCTTAACTAGTCGTAAATAAAAGTACGAAGCAAATTTTTTTTTTTTTTTACAATAACACTCCAACACGTTTACATATTTAAGAAACGCACATTTTGAAAAATCTCACGTGAGATTGGGGGATGGGGGAGGGGGTTGAATAAAATCTCACAACATCTCACCAGGGGGGGAGGGAGGGACAGAAAATTAAAAAAAACACCTCACGTAATTTGTGGATCTCCCCCAAGGCTTACGGCACGTCCAGCATTGGATAACCGCCAATGATGGTTTAATTCTCTACGGTGGTGGGTCGGTCATATGCAAAGGTCCGTCTGGGTAGGTACCACTGCAATGTTTACTTCTACCGCCAAGCAGCAGTGTGCATGCTCTATTGTGTTCTGGTTTGAAGGACATAGTAATCAGCGTAATTTCTAGGCATTATGAGACTTTGAGTAATTAAGCTTCTGTATAACTTAAAACACAAATGTCTATATCTACTGCCAAGCAGCAGTGTGCACGCACTGTTGTGTTTCAGTTTGAAGGACATTGTAGCCAGTGTAACTACAGAACATAATGAGACATAACATCAAATGTCTCAGAGTGACGAGCGCAGTATTTATAATTAAAAGTACTGTAGGGTGTTGCTACTGTCTACGATCGTATCGCTTACCATCAGGCAAGCGTAAGCTCTTCTTTCAGTATCCAGTATCAATAAAAAAAAACATAACAGGCACACCAACTCATTTATGTCGCAGACAGTCGATGTATTTAGACCGCTTTGATCCATCGGTACGGAAATCTTTTGATAGGCACTTGTTCAACAGTGGACATTTGGCTGATCCTATTAATATTATAAAGGCGAAAGTTTGTAAGAATGTATGGATGTTTGGATGTATGGATGTTTGTTCCTCTTTCACGCAAAAACTACTGAACGGATTTCGATGAAATTTGGCACACAGGTACATCATGTCCTGGATTAACACATAGGCTACTTTTTATCCCGGGAAAACATAAAGCGAGACTTTTATCCCGGAAAAACTTTTTAACGCGGGCGGAGCCGCGGGCAAAAGCTAGTGAGGCTATATGTTCGCTGGCTGATGATGATGACGTAAGAAAGTTAATAATGAAAAACTTTTGTAATGTTTCAGATGACGAATACATTTACCAAGAACGCGGTGTTGGTGTGAAGAAATACAATGCTAGACGTGGCACCTACGTTACAATTTTGGACGACATTGATTTGGTATGTTCAAAATTCATCTATTCAATCGTACAGAGTAAAAAAGTATCAAAAATACATTACGATTGTCATTATATTATGCTTTAAGATGTGGTGACAAAAAGGAGACACTTAACTTTACATTTTGATTAAATTTTAAAGAAATAATGTCAATTATTACACTGTTCTACTTAGATGAGGAAAATGGTCAATATTATACATAGATCAGTCGAAACTTTAGTGGAATTTGACAAAATATATCGATATATAAATTTTATTATTACTAAAAAACTAAAATTGTGTAAAGAACGTCAATTTAATAGCATGTGTTATTTTTGATACTTATGTCATATATGGTTCTTTTTTGCTACGAATATGTGATGGTAAATAATAATCCTTATTTTTTTTAGTATAATTTGCGCAATTACACAATTTCTAAGTTCTCTGAAGATGGAAAGTACGTCTTGCTGCTTAAAAATAGGCAAAAGGTGAGTTTATTTCATTCCGTTTCTTATTCTACTACATGACACCTTAATTAGTTGACTATCATAAGTTCATAAACTTTCACAAGCTCTCGCAGATTGACTTCTAAATATATTTTTTTGTCATTATAACATTCCAGTGAAATAAATTACGTGATATAAATATCCCCATTGCATATTTGGTTGCGTATGGGTACCGATGAAGGTTGACAAATAACCCGAGGTATGATATAGTGGTACCTGTACATATACAGTTACGGGAAAAGGTTCACCTTCCTGCCGTTAAACAGAGGTCGTTCACATTCACTTGATATTTTCTTGGTATGCAAACAGATTAACGAAAAACATAAATTTAAGTTTTTACTGTGCTTTATTACAATCCATTTAGGGTTATTGCACATTACGGCCATATTTCGAAAAACATTCCATATATTCCTGAGGATGATTTGAATTTAACGATCACTTAATTCTGGGACGGTGAAATTCCTTTATTACGACTTCACTTTACAGGGCTTTGAGTTGTGACACGAATAAAATCTCAACACATCGATGGATACGTATGAGTGTTTTGAAAGGAACTTTACCTACGTAGCTCAAAGTTCATAGTTCGCTATTATTTACAAATTTCTTGACAGTTGTCACTAGCAAGTGTTCTTTTCGGACAGAAGTTACAAGAACATTTAACAACTATAGTCCGTCCAACCATTTAACTTTTGACAGTTCGGTTTCTAATCAATTGGGTATGTAATACTAATGCGTTACCGATTCGATTTCTTGTAGCAATCGATTTAATTTATGCAGAATTTTTATCGATTAAACACATTGATATGTTATTAAGCTCAACATTTTATATTGATTTATAATCATGTCTAAGCGTTTAAATGTGTATATTTTCTGTTTATGAATTTATTCTGTAGGTATATATTCTATATCCAATAACATTTTGTAAAAATTTAACTGGAATAGTTTATTTTATCGGTTATTATATACTTACGCATATATACAAATATTTTTTTAAATTTACACTGCGACATTTTATTTTTCAATGTAAAAGTCTTGAATTATTTTTGTTACACAATCAGTGGGCTTAACGAATATCGATTGATAATTAATATCGGAGCTGAACAGCAAGTCCCTTCACTATGGAAAACAAAAACTGGCGTCCATAAAGTATTCAATTATTTTGTTTCGATTCCTTGCCAAGAATTATAAAATTTCATAGGCGTACATATGTCAAAAGTTAAATAAATGGTTGGACGGACTATAACAGTATATTGTTGATTTTAGGAAGTTGCTAATAGAAAGATTACATCTCGTTCACGTACATGCTTCTACGCCAACCAAGATCAGCGCAATCTTCTATATGTTTGAAAATAAAAAGACAATAACACGTAATAGTTTTTGTTATGCATCGCAGATCGTTGCTAGTGAGGTCCTAACTCTACTCTGAATTTATTTTTTGAATGCCTACTTGCAATATCAACGAGTAGATGTATGAACATCTAAATTATTACTAAACCATCATCTATTTTTATTTAAAGAGGTTACGCGAATATTATAATATAGACTGCCTCGGTGGCGTAGTTGTATTATGGTACGACTGCAATGCTGAGGTCTCGGGTTCGATTCCCGGGTCGGGCAAAAGTGATATTGAGTTTTTCTTTTCAGTATCAGCTCGGAGTCTCGAATTTGTGCCCGATATGGCGATAGGCTCGCCCCCTATCACATCATGGGACGGAATAATGGCGAAAAGTGGGTGTACTAGTTGCGCCTCTGCCTTCCCCTTCGGGGATAATAGGCGTGAGTGTATATGTATATATGTATAATATTGAGCAGAAGTTTGTTTTTTGTCTATATTTTGATGGTTTTTATTTTCATTTAAACAACTTGATGACATTTCAATTTTCAATCATAAGGTTTTTAAGGATATATTTTATATTTTTTACACTTTGTACTGAAAGCCTGTATAGCTGAGGAAGCGCTGTTTATAACTGCACCACAAAACACGTTGTTATGCAGTAAGATTCCAGGATTTTTATAAGAATTGTTTTTAATATTCGATGCTGCCTTAATGATCAGTATAACAATTAGCGGTACCCAAAATATAAGTTAATGGAGAATTTATGTTCTCGAAGCAGTAAAATAAAACGTGTATTGAAATGTTCAATACCATAACGATTTTCTGATATGCATCGTCGATCAAGTATGCAAAATTGGAAAATGATTTCACTATATACAGGGTCATTTTGTAACCGAATACATAAATTTAACTGCGATAAAATCAATTTGAAAGAAACACCATGCAGTTAATTAATTTAACCATAAGTGCAAAATAAAGAAGTACATTTTTCAAACAAAATAAATAACAAAAAAGGTCTTTTAATTTTAGACATCCTATTGCCACTACTAGTAAACGAGAAATCGTCGGAGCGTCAACATCGCACTAAGGTCTGTGTGTTTCATTGATAATATGCTCACGCACACGCGAACAAGAGATGCACACACGGAGCGCAACGATAAGCTGTCACATCGCGCCATCGTAACCAAGAAGCTTTATTCCAAACCGAAAAGATGAGGTCGCTATTATTACCAATGCTTGTGTGTCAGGTCACATAGGTTAATCTAAACAACAGTCACTTACTAGATTCTGTCAGAGCCAGTTATGTCTCCTTTAGAAGACTGAAATCATTGTGGCATCTTCGATAATGGTCACAGTCCGTACACCACACGTAGCTTATCAAAAAGCCTCACAACCCTAAGATTCTATCTAACCTAAGAACCATCACACGATACATCAGCAAGAATCGCACGCTCAAGCCGTCAAATTCGTCGATCGATTTCGTGAAACCGACTATGATGCTACCGTTATGATACGAGTGTCAGCGAGGTTCTGGAAAATTGGAATTTTAACATTTACTCAGTAATCCCTAAAAGTACAAAAGACATTTCAACGACCTTCTCGGAAACATTAACACTTTATTCACGAGCTTTGTAAATGTAAATCATAGTTTACCACAACAGAAACTTAAAAATTAACACAATAGAATAATAATTACCTACAATAAGAGAACATTTGATCGTGTGCGCATAAAAGCCGGCAAAGGATTAAACTAAAAACATACACATGGCTCGCGTCTCCCGAAGCGATGTCAAAGGCAAGGTCACTCGGATCGATACATAACGATATAATAATAAAATTACAATAGTTACGAGTAAGTACATAGGGCGCATCGGCCTAACATTCGGTACATAAATCAACATACGCCACGTCGTGTTGCTGCCGGGCGAGCGGCCGCTGGCAAAATGACAAGTGCCGAGTACTGTGGCCGAGTGGCGACTGGCGGCCGACGCGCGCGCCGTTCCCCGCTTTCCCGCGGCGCATGCGCCTGAAGGAGCCAGTGCGGGGCCATAGGCATGAAGTCCACGAATCCCGGACCGCGAATCTCGATGTATTTCGACACGTTACACATTTTGATAAATATCACTTGTACTTATTGCTATTACCTGGAATTGTCGTAATTTACTAGTAGGGTAAAAAACGTTTAGTTTTTACCACTTCATAGAATACACGCACTTTTTTGTCAAGAATAAGTAACATTTACGTACGTATTACGTGAGTAATGACTGAACTTAATTTAACATAACCAGGTTATTCAATTGACTAATGACCAAAATTATTGTAAGTAGGTAAAACATAGGTATTTAGAAGGATTTTTATGCACTTGGTCGAGTCATTTTATAAGTGGTTAGTAAATAACGCCAGTTTTAGGTATTATTACTCAGGCAGGAACAATTAAAAATTGCCATTGTTATTGCGGTGCGGAGATACTGGGGTACTCTGTCAGAGGTGTCAACCCATATTTTGCCCAAATGTCCGGGATTCTTGCCGTGTTTGTCCGGCGTCGGCAATTTAGGTAATGGCAGCCCTATACAAAGAACATGCCGACAAGTGCGCCGTGCGCCCGCTGGCGCGCGCGATCGTTGGCCCCGCCAGCTGATGTTCGTGTTACACGTGCTCCCACAGGGATACCAAGCTTTGGTACTATTGCCTTATTCTGCAATATCTTGCAATTTTAGTTTTACATTGTTCTATGCTATTTAAACCGTACCACAATGCATATTGAAATTAAATGATGTAAGAGCTCTGGTATGCTTTATTGCTTAAAGTAATGTTATTTTTACAATACAAAGATATTGCTGCGCATTCGTTTAAGTAGACTTTTCATTAGCATAATTACCCTAGTTATTTTATTATTTAATACACTTATTTAAGTGTGTTAGAAATCCATGTGATAAATAAACTAATATCCGATTCTTTGAAAAGCTGTGTCATTTTAGCAAACTTGTCGGTTAAAATGTTTATACTGGCAACACAGCGTGTTTGAGTGCGTGTTTGTATTGAATGGCGTGCGAAAGAGACATAACATGTTGGTATCTGCACGTTAGTTTCAATGTGTTAGTAACAAGATCAACGACTCTGACGCGATACAAAATGTAGCTAGAGATTAGAAGGTACAGAAGGCATAATAAGGCGTTTGGTAGTATAAAGTATTTACGTAAACCTATTTTAGGCATGACGTCCAGAAATATTGATGTTAAAATTAAAATGAACGTTGAAATATCATACGGAATCTAAAAAATATGATATCAATAGATTAAAATCCTGTAACTTTTTTAATAACCCGACTGCGAGTTGTTTAGTACCTACCTATTTCGGTAGGTAAACTTATTTATTAACGAAAACAAAGTTTATTATTAAAGAATTAATACTTTTCTGTACAGCATAACACTTAAAAAATAATTAGTTCCTTTTCATACAATAACATGACAATTTTTTTTTCATGTTAATATTTATAACGTATTAGTTAGGGAGTAGGGACTGCTCTAGTAGCAATTTAATTATTTTATTTCAAATTCCACGTCTCAAGCGGTACTGCTGCAGCTATGTGAGTGAATGTATTGCAAGTGAATTTGTGAGTTGCCCTTCTTAATCGTATAGGTTTTGTAATAACATCGTCAGCTGTGACGTGATTCACTGAATAAAGTCAAGCGCGCTAAAACACAGCGTGATCAAAAAACTATAAAACTATAATCGGGATTATTGGCGAAAGTATGCGTTACCCATGGATAATATTTTGCACGATGTTAGCAGAGGTCTCGCTGAATATGTGGTTTCATTTAGTAACGCAATGTTGAAATGACACTGTATATACTAACGTTCCCTCTAGATGCAGTATTTTGCATCAAATCTTGTAAAAGCCATAAATGATTTTGGGTCAAGGCGTACTTCTTCATTTTTCAATTTAGCATAATAACCTCCTTTGAACGAAGTATAGACGAAATTAGTGACTAATATGTAAAGTTTGTTTCAAGATATCGCCGAGATTTATTTTATGAGCTATACAATTTAACGAGTGTGGTCATTGGGAAATCAAAATTATGCTGTAATTTTTACGTTTTTATTTGGAATTCGACGTAGATTTTCATATCATTATCAATCAAATTGGTTGAAGTATTTATGTAAGTATTGAGCATCCGAAGGAATATGTGTAGTCCGCGCCAGGTAATGTGGCAATAAAACACATTTGTTTAGTTGAGGAAATTGAGTAAATTATTGAATTTAAATACTACATTGCGTCATTTAATCTACAGCGATACGTTGTCAACTTGTTGCATCAGATACGTGACATAAAATGTTGATAACGAGCTGTCAATATTCACTGTAAGAACTAAGAGCAGGACTATGGCTATATTCCGCGCCAGATAACGTTGCAATAAAGCACATTGACCTTTACTCGTTTAGCCAGGTATGACAAACCTTTGCACAGGGTATAGAAATAATTATTGTGTTTATAAATAAAATAATGTGTCTATAAATAGACACATTTTAAAAGAAACGTTACAATTGAAAATTGATTGGTGCAACTGTCGGAGTCAACTATCGCAAAACTGTTCATGATTGTTTGATTTTATCAGATACTAGCTTATGCCCGCGGCTTCGCCCGCCTTAAAAAGTGTTTCCGGGATAAAAGTCCCGCTTTATGTTTTCCCGGGATAAAAAGTAGCCTATATGTTAATCCAGGACATGACCTACCCGTGTGCCAAGTTGCATCGAAATCCGTTCAGTAGTTTTTGCGTGAAAGAGGAACAAACATCCATACATCCAAACATCCAAACATCCATACATTCTTACAAACTTTCGCCTTTATAATATTAGTAGGATACACAAATATGAGGTCCTGTCACCAAAATATAGTCCTTATATACAGAAATAACAATACCGGAAACAATAACAAAAATATTACAAATGCTCTATGCTTTTCTAAGTGTGGTTCTGGGTCAGATTCCATGTATCCGCGTATAAGTATTATGATCTTGGAATTGTAGTTTAATGATCTATTTTCACAACCAGCGGTTGAAAAAAATTATTCCAATGTACTTACATTTTTTTTACCATTAAACACAATAAAGTAAACAAAAACAATTACTCTTTAATACATTCATAGACGCTTAATAAATAATAATACCAGCCCTGTATTATATACTGCCCCACTGCTGGGCACGGGCCTCCTCTACTACTGAGAGGGTTTAAGCCTAGTGCGGGTTGGTAGACTTCACATACCTACCTTCGAAATTCTTATAAAGAACTTCTTAGGTATGCAGGTTTCCTCACGATGTTTTCCTTCACCGTTAAAGCGAACGATAATTGATAAACAATACACACGTAACTTCGAAAAGTCAGAGGTGTGTGCCTTAGGTTTGAACCTCCGGACATTGTCTCGGCAGACCGTTCCATTCCCAACTAGGCTGTCGTCCACATAGACGTTTCAGAGGCCGTATCTAAAATTTCAACTATTTCAGTCGACTATTTAAGTCAAAAAGTGCGCCTCTTTTTATACTGAAAATAAAGAAATTGTCGCATTTATCCTTTAGGCAACTTTTATACCAATTTACAGTAATTTTTGTTAGTTTCAAGCACGGTTTTGATTAAAAACGACAACAAGTTTGAGTCTCCTTGCAACAAAATTTCTGAAACAGACGTTAGATTTTGGTGGATAGATTGAAATGAAAGAAAGATAAATGAAAAATTTGGCTCGTTTATTCCATTAGTGTTGAAATAGTCTGATGATCTATTATAAATTAATCAGATCAGTTTATTTAAAAAAAAAGTCACGATGAAAAGATGACTGAAATAGTAGAAATTTTAGATACGGCCTCTTATCGACAATTTAACAGCGGCTGCAAAATGTTTTTCTTACGTTCATTATTATTTTAATAGCATTCACGGTCGAGTGTACACTTCTGTAATTAAAATTCAGTTTTGGCGGCTTCTTGTTTTGAATTCGCATATGTTTCGTTGATTAGTTCTGGGTATACGTCACCAGTATTAAGCCAGCACGCCAGCCAAAGGAGACCGTGGCTCAGCAGTAGAGTAGTATCAAAATATACAATGCAGGGCTGATATTAATTTGATTACACCGATTTTCCACTACATAGACGCGTGTCTTCACGGTTTATAGTTTATACCATAGAAACGTTATGGTAATTTTTTCCTTTGTATTAGTTAGACGATTATAATATAATTAAATATAAATGTTATCATCGTTTATATTATAATTTATAATGTGCTCGAAATGTGACTTACAAACATTTATAGGTTTCAGATTCTAGACAACTAATTAGATATAACTCCGCATTGCAATCAAATTAGCAACATTCAGAGTTATTCCATACATAAATGCAATACAAAGATCTTGTTAATGTATTAAGTCCCAATCACTTGCCATAAATTACTTGTGTAACGTTCGTAATACTCAAGTAATATTTGAAAGGAAAAGGTTTCTCTGACAATTTAAGGATCAAACGTTTGGATTTTGTAATGTAATCTTGGTCTTTTTTGTTTCTTTTTCAGCTATACCGGTATTCGGCACTGGCGGAGTATTCCGTGCTCGACATCAACAATAAGTAAGTATTATCCTGGGATCCTGCAGACGCTGCCAACTTGTTGTCGAAAAACACTTTAATAGGAACTGACCAGAGAAACTGACAGTTGCCTTTTAAATATATGAACGGAAAAGTAATACCTCTGAACCTGTTGGCACGTGCAGCAGGGTCCAAATAGCGTGTTCACTGACTAGAGATGATTACGCATCCCTCGCTAGTCGATAAAATTATGCTTGTTTGAAACTGAATATGCATAGGCCGATCCGGGAATGCGACAATTTTATGTGGGCTGTTATGGCGGGTAAAGAAAAGCGGCGATAGCCTAGTTGGGAGTGGAACGGACTGTCGAGACGAATGACCGCAGGTTCAAAACCCAAGAGCACACACCTCTGACTTTTCTAAAAATGTATGTGTGTATCCTTTGTGAATTATCGCTCGCTTTAACGGTGAAGGAATACATCGTGAGGAAACCTGCATATCTGAGAAATTCTCTGAATGTCGAAGGTATGTGACTAAAACCTTAACCCTCTCAGTTGTAGAGGAGGTCCGTGCTCAGCAGTGGGCAGTATATAATACAGGATTGGTATGGTATAGTACGCTATGGTGGGTATAACACCTGGTGTACAGAAAGTTGCTTCGGCAACTTCAGCGATTGACTGCTTTATAATAGTGTAGTGTTTCTCGGCAACAAATTTATAGCGTCTGCGCAGAACTAAATTTGTAGAATAAAATTAAAGTAATTAATTTAAATGTCCAAATATCCATAATTTTATTACATCTATAGCCGCAAAAGGTGGTATAGTTCACTAATAGAAAGTCGGTCAGCAAGTTATATCGAAAGTTAAGCTCGATTTGTTTTTCAACTTGCATAATACAAAGGTCCCTCCCGCCGCCAGACGAGACGTAGGAGGCGTCGGGTGGACGACTGACCGACGTCTCCCGCCCTGTGGATTGGGGGCGTTTGGAGAATTCCACCACGGTATCCCCTGCCTGTCGTAAAAGGCGACTAATAGGGGCCTCCGGGGGTCACGGGTGGGCGGGAGGTGCCGCCCACCCATTAGTCTAGCCAACTTCTGTGACCCCCGTGATGGACGGCAGCGTGTCTCACGCTGCCTCGGACACCAAAAGGTGGACATGGTACGGTGTTTCGGGGGCTTCTGAGCCCCCGCAACAGGAAAGGACCGCAACAGCGGTACGCGCAGGGGCGGTTGCGGACGACAACTTAGACGTGAGTCGGAGGAAGCCCGCAGCTGTCCCTAATGCGCCGAAGATGGCCGTATAAAAAAAAATAAAAAAAAATAATACAAAGGTGATTCTTGATATTTAATTATAATAAATACATATTATATTTAAGTAGTCTTTTAGATTTGGATTTCGAAATATTCCAATTGTCATATATGTAAGTATTCATTTTATGATTGCATATGGATGCAAATTTTGTGGAACGTTTGCATACTTTTCGCTGTCTCGTTCACAATGTTCCAACTGGTCAAACATGTACCCAAAAGTTTTTATGCATGTAAAAAGAAATTTTGTGGACGTTTTGAATAAATAATGGTTTTTAATAATACCTACATCTTAACTTCCCAAGTAAAGAACTAGTCATGTTTATAACATTGGTAATTGACAAACTATTTTATAAATTGTTAATCGTTATATTTAAAAATAATTACTCCTTTTGTCTGGAATTTATGCCCGATATGGCGATAAGTTCGCCCCCTATAACATTATGGGACAGAATACCTAGGCGAAAAGTGGGCGCATTAATTGCTCCTCTGCCTACCCTCTTCGCGGATAAAAGGCGTGAATGTGTGTACCTAAATACTCCTTTTAGGGGAGTTTTCAAGTACAAACAAGATAAAAGTCTCTACTAATGTTACATTTACATATTTTCCAATTCACGATGTTATTATGATAATTATAATATCTTTAAATGTTAGTGTTTTTTGTTGCATCGAATGACGAGACGAGTATGCCGTTCACCTGGTGATAAGCGATACGACCACCATAAACAGTAGTAATACCATCCAGCACCACACAGTTACAAAGTACTGTGTGGCATTCCACTGCACTCGTCATGCCGAGACATAATATGTTATGTCTCATTATGGCCTGTTGTTACACTGGCCAGAATATCCTTCAAATCGAAACACAACAGTGCATGCACACTCCTGCTTGGTGGTAGAAATAGATAGTGCGGTGGTACTCACCCAGACGGACTCTTACATAGGAGAGTCCTACCACCAGTAAAGTTAGTATGTCATTGTAATTTTTTTCTTCAACAGTCACGCTTGTACCGTGGATCGTGACTCATGATAGGCTACGCAGATGTGTAACATTGGGTTCTTATTTAAAATGACTATTAACACATTAACGCTAAAGGAATTATTGATCAAGTCTATTTAGAAGTGGAGTGCATTTGTTATAGATAAAAATTGTACAAGACATTGGAAACCATTTTAGCAGAGTTGTTTGATAAGTTACATGAAAATTACATGAAATTGAACAAAAGTAGTTAAAACCTAGGTATTAAGTTAGCATGTAACTGATAATTCCGGTATAACTATATTTTATACATTTTAGTTACGTTAGCTTATCATCTTTATTTACTCTCAATTACATTGTATAACGACTGAATTAAGAACCACATACCTAAATTTTACACCTTAAGTATGCCATAACTAAAGACGTCATGTTTTATGGTTACTCGAATATTTACAAAATCTGGAATTTGCGACGTTACGATTCTCTGCTCTCCTGAAGTAATTGTAATGGATGAGATACACTCTACATCTTAATAAATGTTTTTTTTCCAGAGCAATTCTGAAACTGGCAGACAGACCACTCCAGGTAGTGGTCTGGGGCAGCGGTCGATCCCTAGCTTACGTTCTGGATAATAATGTGTACTACGTGCCAGATGCACTGCGTCCTGGCTTGGTTGTAGCATTAACCATTGAAGGAATACCCGGAGAGGTTTACTATGGTGCTACTGATTGGATTTACGAAGGTGAATATTATTTGTTTGCATTTATTTTGATGTTTTATGCCAAAAATGTTAAACGGACTGGTATTGCGAGAAGGTACATTTCTATTTGATTCATAATTTGTAAAAAAAAATGAATACAGCTAAAATATGTTTGCCTTGAAGAGATTAAAATTGCGTTATGTTAAAATTAAATTGTTGTGTGAATGTCATGGACTAATAATAATAAAATACTCAACACCGTAATAATGTATTTATAAATAGTAGCATATTATTTGTACATCAAGAAGGAATGTAGCCCTGGTATAATGAATTATTAATAATGTTATCCTCGGTATTATTTTCAATAACAAATTTTAGTCTGGCTAATTACCATGCATAAAAGATGCATTAGTTTGTTTTTATTAAAGTAAATAAATTATTTTTCAGAGGAAGTGTTCAATGCCGCAGAGGCAATATGGTTTTCTTCAAATGGCACGTACTTGGCTGTGGCATATTTCAACGACACTCAAGTGGAGTCTGCAGTATTCCCCTACTACGGAGATCCAGCAGACATCAACAATCAGTATCCTGAAATCGTCAATTTCAAATATCCGAAGGTCGATATACATTTTTTTTATTGCATTGAATGACGAGACGAGCATGCCGTTCGCCTGATGGTAAGTGAACGACCACCCATAAGCAGTATAAACACCACCCAGCACCTCGAGTTACAAAGTACTGGTTGGTATTCCACTGCGCTCGTCATCCTGAGACATAAGATGTCAAGTCTCATTATGTCTAGTACTTACACTGGCTACAATGTCCTTCAAACCGAAACACAAGAGTGCATGCACACTGCTGTTTGGCGGTAGAAATAGATATTGCGGTGGTACCCACCCAGACGGACTCTTATATGTGAGAGACCTTATTCAATTTTACTTGAATTTTTTGTACGTTTTGCATGTCAAATTTTATGACTTAGAACTCGACATTTGGAATAAAGTATTAAAACAACATTAACTTTCAGGCGGGTCGAACCAATCCCGACGTTGGATTGCGCGTATTCAAATTAGATGAACTCAATAATGAACCTTGGAACATACCAGCACCAGTCGATGTAGTTGGTTTAGACCACATTTTGGGGAGAGTCAACTGGGCCTCCGACCAAAACCTCGTTGTATTATGGCTGAACAGGCGGCAGAGTATCAGCATCCTTGTCAATTGTGACCTGAAGCAGGATAAATGTAGCATAGTAAAAGAACAGACAGAACCAAACGGTTGGATCGACATCACAACACCATTCTTTGATAAAACTGGCACGAAGATGGTAGAAATACAACCCTTGTATAACGGAGAGCAGAGATTCCCACACGCGGCGAAATTTGACTACAGTTCTTTTACTACAGAAGATTTAAGTCCTGGTAATTCGACTGTGACGGAAATTTTGGGCTGGAATCAGGAAACGGACACTGTTTATTATATAGTAGCTCCGGGCCATGTGCCTTGGTTGAGGCAAGTTTGGGCGACGTCTGGTGGAGTCGTAAGGTGTGTAACATGCAAAGAACCCTCGTGTCGACACGTTACTGCAGAATTTTCGTCAGGCGCAAATTACGCGGTGATAACATGCAGCGCCTGTAATATACCTCCTAAGATATATTTATACGACAGCGTGGTAAGACCATTATTATTAAATAAATACTAGTTGTATCAAAGCTAAACATATTTAATGTTATTAACGTATATCTTTTATAATCTACCTTCTCAGGCAGATTCCATGAAACTCCTACAAGACAATCGTCGGCTTACTGAAACTTTAAGTCTATACAAGTTACCCATGACTCTCTTCAATGTGATTAACATTGGGGAGGAAATCAAGGCTAATGTGAAGTTGCTGTTACCCCCTGGGATTAAATCAGGCGAGAAGTATCCAATGGTTGTTAGAGTTTATGCCGGTCCAGGGACTACCAGAGTTCGGGATAATTATGATTTAGGTAAGCCTCATTTCGGAAACGTACTTAGACTATATCACCCGGCTTGTCAAAATTATTCATTAATTAGCTCTGCCTACAACGTCGTTTGTTCATTCAATAGAGTATGAAAATAGTTTTATAGTCATGTAAAATCAAAATAATTAGCTCACTTCTGAAAAAAGCATATTCTGGCTACGCTGGGTATCAATAATATTCGGCCGGAACCATTGATGTATTAGGTTTTTTATTTTTAATACATCAATGGCCGGATCCCATATTTTATAATTTTTACATACATACATATATATACATATACACTCACGCCTTTTATCCCCGAAGGGGTAGGCAGAGGCGCAACTAGTGCACCTACTTTTCGTCATTATTCCGTCCCATGATGTGATAGGGGGCGAGCCTATCGCCATATCGGGCACAAATTCCAGACTCCGAGCTGATACTGAATAGATAAACTCAATATCACTTTGCCCGACCCGGGGATCGAACCCGAGACCTCAGCTTTGCAGTCGTACTGTAATACAACTACGCCACCGAGGCAGTCAATCAAATTTTTGTCATATCAAAAGAATATGTAAATAATATATTGATCTAAAAAGTTTATTTTTTATCCACATGTGGCTCTTGTGTCGATTGTGTGCTGCTGTTCGTGTACGTTCCCTATGACTCGAGTAATTCAATTTAAAATTTATGTTCACAGAATACTACAACACGTATTTATCGGCAAACAGAAGTATTATAGTGGCGTCCATCGATGTGCGAGGGTCTGGTGTGATGGGCGTGGAGGCCATGCATGCAGTGAACACCGCTCTGGGCACCGTCGAGATAACTGACACTCTAGCTACCATCAGGTACTACTCTATGAAGAGTTCTTTAATATTTATTGATGCTTTACAGTTTTATTTTTGCATATATTTATATGAAAGAAAATACATTTACTTAGAGTTGTATAAAGTATCAATACTTCAGCAGTTTTTGATGTGGAAATTAATGTAATGGCCACGAAAAGTATTGTTAATATTTTGATAAATTGCTCATCATGAATGTTCAGTTATTTAACGTCTTAACATTATTGAAATAAGTTTTAGCTATATTTAATTTTTCGTTGTTTACTATGATTGCAGGAGTTTAGTAGCTTTGTACTCGTTTATTGATCCTGATCGTATAGGCGTTTGGGGTTGGAGCTACGGTGGTTTCGCTACCACCATGATGTTGATACAAGACGACCAGAACACCATTGCGTGTGGTGCTGCAGTGGCCCCTGTCACCTCCTGGTTGTATTATGGTACATTATTTTACTTAAATATTTTCTATACTCTTTGTTTCACGGGTTTTATTCCAGTAGTTGTTACACAGGCAAGGTCTTGGGTTCGATTCCAAGGAAAGATATGAAAAATATGTGTATTTGTGAAATAAATTTGAACACTTCGACGTTTGCTTATTATTTTGATTCTGGCGAAAATAGGACTAGCTATCATGCTACGACTATGATATAGGAACTAGCTCTATACTGTTATTACCATAGGTAAGTTTTTTAAATAGATTTTAAGTGTAGCTGATTGACAAACTGGGGCACGCAACCAAAAGGACTTTGGGCTTTGACATATCTTTTCAAGTCACTAATAATGTGAAGACTGCACATTCAAGAACTATTAAATTGTAAATCGAACTAAACTTACCACAAACTTTCTCCACCAGATTCAATATATACCGAGCGTTATATGGACACGCCGCAGTCCAACCCAATTGGCTACCAGCGTTCAGACCTAACAGCATTAGCGGAGAACCTTCGCGACCGCCAGTACATGTTGGTCCACGGCACTGGAGACGACAACGTCCACTCCCAACACAGCTTGCAGCTCGCGAAACAACTGCAGCACAAAGACATCGCTTTTGAGCAAATGGTTGATAGTTATTACTCGAGTTAGTTATTAATGGTTGATAGTAGACTGCCTCGGTGGCGTAGTTGTATTATGGTACGACTGCAATGCTGAGGTCTCGGGTTCGATCCCCGGGTCGGGCAAAGTGGTATTGAGTTTTTCTATTCAGTATCAGCTCGGAGTCATGAATTTGTGCCCGATATGGCGATAGGCTCGCTCCCTATCACATCATGGGACGGAATAACGGCAAATAGTGGGTGCACTAGTTGCGCCTCTGCCTACTAGGGCTTTCATTTCGAGACTCTCGGTCTCGAAAATTTCGAGAGTCTCGACGGGTTTTTTGTATTTTCGAGACTCGAGACTGCTGCCTCCAGTCTCGGGAAAAACGAGATTTTCGAAACTAACATCAAATAATAATTATTATTGAAAAAATTACTAAACTATCAGGATCTTTTTAATGCGGATCAGTGGCACCACAGAGAAATTAAATTTTTGATAGTCTCTCGGAAGTTGCACCCTAACCTTGTTGAAACATATACGTGTCTTTATAATTAAATACATTATTGTTATGATAAATTGGGAAAAGATCTCTTTTTGATAATGGTAACGATAGGGGGAAATACTCAAACCATTGCTAATTATGGTTTGAAAAGTTACGAAAATCCCACGACATGAGACAACCCAAAGCATGCATATAACATTATAATTAAGCATGTCGAAGGTCACGGAGTGCACATGTGCATGCTATCGCAACTTTCGTAGGAGTCTGCTCTTGAGCAGAGTCTCTCGCTGTTTGAAGATGAGATTCGAATAAAATGTCAAATAAGTATGAAACACTACGCGGCACCCTCATACACTTTATTTTTACGGTAGCGGGTCACCGATCGCCCAACCGCCGTCTGCAGGCCGGTTTTAAAAGAGGCTGGAAACGTCTCGTCTACGTCTATTACGAGAAGGGAGTCTTCACTTACTATAGCGTGACATGTTTCGACCCTAAAAACCTGCGACGCGAGACCATTAAAAATACAAAAAGTCCCGATACTTTGAGTCACGAGATGACCTGGGACCCAAACACTAATGCTAATCTATACGTACTTCTAGCGTAGAATTAGAGATTTTTTTTCTTATACGATTTACTTAATTAAAAATTATAAAACAAAACCCCCCGCTGAGTCTGTATGTATGTCTTAATGCCAAATTACTCAAATACTACCGAACAGATTTCGTTGAATTTTGGTATGGAGATAGTTTGAAACTCTGGAAAGGCTATAGGCTACTTTTTGTCCTTGTAAAACTATTTCACGTGGTCGAAGCGGTGAGCAAAAGCTAGTTTGTAATAAAATCAAATTCTCTCTTTGAAAGTTATTATCCAACAACGCTCTTTATCTTTTACGGGACAGATATAAAAATTGAAAAGTTGTATAAGTAATTGGTAATTAGCTTCCATATGGCTTTATAATAGTGTGATTTATAAAGTACTTTATTGATATATCTTGTATTGACTGCCTTAAAAGTCTATAATCGTGGCCTACGAGTATAATGACTATTTTTGAAATAGTCTCGAAAGTCTCGTTTTTTTTCGAGACCGGACCAAGTCTCGTTTTTTTTTCCCGAGACTCGTAAATGTACCGAGACTGAAAGCCCTACTGCCTACCCCTTCGGGGATAACAGGCGTGAGTGTATATGTATATGTATGTTGATAGTTATTTTACTCATTGCATAGATGTAGAGAAAGTACCGAGCTATTATGTCCATCATATCGTACACTAGCTTCGCTCGCGGCTCCGCCCGCGTAAAAATGTGTTTCCAAGATAAAAATCCCGCTTAACATTCTCGCAGTATAAGAAGTATTGGAGTTTTGGCGGGAAATTGGAAGTGTCATGAGGTGCTCTTGTTTTAATCCATTATTTTGGTGATACTTAGTGTTAAATTGCATAATTATGGTGGAATATTGTCCAATATAGTTCTATTAAAGGGCTCAAACGAAGTGAATTGAAATAACAGTGCTAATCAAGTGCTTTTTTGTTGCCGCCAAAACTTCTCGACAAAGTCTTGGTAAGGTAGCCACTGCTTTACTTCGATGTAGTAGTAGTTAGTATTGAGTATAACAAAGAAACAATACAACTGAAACTTATATACTTTAAAAAATGTCTAACCTAAAACTTTGACACTGGCAGATGCGCAAACCGCGCCTTGCCAAAGAAAAAAAAGATGTATAATTCTTTATAATATGAGTGTAGATGAGTAGTGATGCTATGGCAGAATTTTAGATTTCGAATTGATGTTGGCCCAGCAAATTCAGTCTACTGGACCTGATGGTAGGGACGCTTGTCCCTCGTT
The DNA here is from genome assembly GCA_949316025.1 of Lapara coniferarum. Classification (NCBI taxonomy): domain Eukaryota; kingdom Metazoa; phylum Arthropoda; class Insecta; order Lepidoptera; family Sphingidae; genus Lapara; species Lapara coniferarum. The sequence continues at coordinate 15,002,083 of OX438926.1, read as the reverse complement.
AGTCGACCCAAATATGTGTGGCCTGTTTGAATCCCGGAACGCGATACACCTCCGGGAGCCTAAAATAAGGTCTAAATGAAATATTCTTTGTTACAGACTTATACCGATGAAAACCACTCGTTGATGGGTGTCAGCAGACATTTCTACCACACGTTAGACAACTTTTGGACTAAGTGTTTCAAATAATGTTTATAGAATGTAAATATTTATTTATCATACTGTGAAATGAATAAGTTTGTGTGTGATTGACGATGAAGAATAGTGTGCGTGATCTCTCCAAGAAACTTGTCTTGTACATTGTCACTAATCCTTTGTTTGTAAGCATAATGTTTGTAAATAAATCTATGTAATTATTTATAAAGTTTGATCTACTTTTTTTATATTCAACACAACATAAATATATTAAACCCGATAAATTGACCACCCTGGACATAGGAATTAGATTAGGCATTCCATTTCGCCGTAAAGTGAAAAACAAATAGTTACCAAACACATCACGCCTCTATGTCGGAAGGGGTAGGCAGAGGTGCAACTAGGGCACACACTTTTTAGTAATGGGAAAACATTCCCATGATGCGATATGGGGCGCGCCTATCGCCATATCTGGAATAAATACCAGACTCCAGGTTGTTACCGAACATTTCTGCCCAATACCATATTGTCCGACCCAAGATTCGGAACCTCAGAGCGGTGTCGGTAGCGCCTGCTATAAAATACGCCACCGAGGCAGTCAGTAAAGTGAATAATGGCAGAAAAGCGTGACAAAGAAGATATCTTGCGGTCAGTGATTCTCTTGTTCTAGAAATCTGATTATCACACGTCACTGTATAGGAGAATTCGCTATTGGTTTTAATTGAGTTCTGCACAGGTGCGTTCGTCGCTACATATTTAAGTGAGACATGAATTTGTCTGTTCGGTTGTTTTGACTCGTGCTGCAGAGTGGTAATTTTTTTCCATGTGTGCCATGAATCAATGCCATCGATGTAATAATATTATAAACATCAAACCATTGGTATTATTTCATTAAAATGTTTGTAAAAAATATCTTTATGCAGTCTCAGCTATGCAAGCGAAACATAACCGCTTTTACAAAACGCTATTCGTCACATAAATCGGCCCTTAACTAATTGTATTAATGGAAGCTCTAATCAACTTCTTACGCTAAAGCAAAATTACTTGAAAATTACTTGACAAGGAATTACAGTAACTAAAAAGAAAAGACAAAGATCGAATGGCGTCACAACATTATACTACAAATTTTCTACTATGCTAAATAAAATGTTCTCCCCTTGAACATATTTTTACTCAAGTGTTCGTCTGGCTGAAAAATAAATAATATGAAACTCTCTCCCTCCAAACTTTTACATAATATTTAAATATAATTTATGAAAACGTAACTTTTTAAATTAAAATCGCAATTTTTCTTGAAAGAAGGCATAAAGAAATAACCTCGTAAATTGACATATACGTCAGTTTCCATATTTATTGCACATCTGCTTCAAAATTTATGTGAATACAGTTCTAATATTAAGTTCTACATGATAAGATTCAATATTTTACCACTACAAATCAGGAAATGGCCGAGGTTATGTTTGCGATGGTATGTTGCATTTAAACTCTTTTAACGAAATATGTTCATAAGGCCATGATATTGTTTCAGACAATTGCTATTTTTTATTGTTTCGGCCATTGTTATTTTTTATTGCATAGGCTTTCAGACAATTCTCCAACGATATTCGACTGCGGACCCGACTTAGAAGATAAGGGCACATGCGCAGTGGAGCCGTGCGACCCTGATAAATGTTTTCCCGAACCTCGTGTTGTCATAATAGGAGCGGGAATGGCAGGGCTGTCCGCTGCAGCGAGGCTTTCACAACGTGGCATCAATAATTTAGTTGTATTGGAGGCGTACGAAAGGTTGCAGTTTGACCATAATTTCATTTATGTAATATATTACGTTAACGTACATAAATGTTCAAATCGCAAATGTTTTCAGACCAGGCGGGCGAATTCATTCTTGTTGGCTCGGTGACATTGTCGCAGAACTAGGTTCGCATTGGAAGCCAGACAATTGTTGCACTCATCCTATTTACATGATGTCGGCCTCTGAGCAACCTCCACGGCCTGGTGTTCCAGGCTCTGAACACACACGAGGATTGTTCAATAGAATTGTTACTGGTAAAATGCCTTTCCCACCAACAATAACAGCTTATTATAAATTCCGACAAATAGAACAGGAAGCGGCAAATATTTATTGCCTTGGAGGTAATAAACAACAGGGCTCCCTCATCAATTTTATGAGTCTAAGAATTCAACAAGAATTACATGAATATCCAGAGGAACAACAACATGATGCAGCGAGAATTATGTTCGGCCTATCACACATGCTGAATGCGCGATGTGGCGATGATACGTCCATGTTATGTGCTGATCACTTAGGCTGTTTCATGAATATGCCCGGAGGAGACGTACGCGTTCCTCTTGGTCTTGTCGGTATTTTAGCTCCATTATTACGACAAATACCTGAAGGAGCTATAAGATATTGCAAACCAGTCAATTGCATTTATTGGGGAACCTCACAAAAGGCTGGTTACCGGGCCATTGTATGTACAACTGACGGTGAAGAATTTCCTGCTGACTATGTCATAATCACGGTGTCTTTAGGAGTGTTATGTGCCAATTCAGTTGGAATGTTCTGTCCCGAATTACCAGCATCAAAAATAGATGCTATGCGTTGCATTGGCTTTGGATACTGTAACAAAATTTACATGGAATATAGTCGTCCGTTTTGGTATTGGCACAAGGGAAATTTAAACTTCAAATACTGTGGTAACGAGCTGTGCGACCGCTGTGATTGGACGCGAGGAATAACAGCAATAGAAGTAGTACCTAATAGTAAGCATGTTATGTGCGCGTGGGTTGTTGGAGAGGAAGCTGTGATGATGGAAGGGCTATGTGATAAAGATATTGCTGAGGGATTAACCGACATATTGCGGCTTTCGACAGGCGATTATTGTATACCATATCCCATGGGAATTTTAAGGTCTCATTGGACATCAGATCCATTTTTCTGCGGTGCATATTCGTACGATTCTGTTTCCTCTGATGGACAAGCGCAGCGAGCTCTAGCATGTCCATTACCGGGTCCGAGTGAGTCGATACCTCCAATATTAATGTTTGCAGGTGAAGCTACGGTGCCTGGTCACTTTGCAACCGTTTCTGGGGCAAGATTAAGTGGCATTAGAGAAGCTGAAAGGATTGTTCAATTAACTTTGCAATTCAAAGGACCTCCGTTACCTATGTGTGAACCGGTGAAATCTAAAAAAGCTAAAGCACATAAGTAATTCTCATTTAAATGTCTTTGTTTAATAATGTTATAGTATCATTTTTTTTGTAATTAACAGTGGTTACACAATAAACATCCTCTGTCGTATTGCGAATTATATAATAAAGTTTTATGCGCCAGCCACGCTGTACCTACGCCTTTAATATTTTCATCCGGAACTCATGTCTACGTAACTGAGAAGTTATCTCGCAGTAACTTTTGTGGGACTTTCTGTAGTTCCTGTTGTCAGTTTTGAAACTAAGACGATATTTGCCATGCTTAATATCTTGTGTTATCTTTGTTCTTGTGCTTAATTATTTCAACGCTGATGGAAGCATGTTGCTTTTTCAATAAATTATAAATTTAAACTGACTGCCTCGGTGGCGTAGTTGTATTATGGTACGACTGCAATGCTGAGGTCTCGGGTTCGATTCCCGGGTCGGGCAATGTGATATTCAGTTTTTCTATTCAATATCAGCTCGGAGTCTGGAATTTGTGCCCGACATGGCGATAGGCTCGCCCCCTATCACATCATGGGACGGAATAACGGCGAAAAGTGGGTGCACTGGTTGCGCCTCTGCCTATCTTCGAAGATCTTCATCAGATCCTAATAAATTATATACTAAAACCTTCCCTGAAAAATATACATTTGAATAGCCAAAACCCCACCCAAATCGGATCAGTAGTTTTTGAGAAAATCGCGTATATACAAATTTACATACATACATACATACATAGAAACATACAAACATACGGGTCGAATACAGAACCTCCTATTTTAAAGTCGGTTGAAAAACAATAAGCCCATCTATTGTACTTTGCAAGTACAAAGGTAACTAAGTACTGATCTAGGCAGTAAGCGACCCATTACTTTTGGGACCCGTGCGTCCGAACACTATTGTATTAGTATTTAAACCTCAAAGTGTTCCAGGCTTTGAGCAAAGTTGTGCACTGCAAACACGTTGCGTGTAACTTTGCCATAACAAGTCATCTCTACCATGCGTTCCGAAATAATTTAAATGTCATTTCTTTAAATTTGTATTTTTAAATCGTTTTATTTCCAAACGATACAAATTATTGTTTAAAATCTCAATTGGTTCATTTATTACTGTATGATATAAAGATTATATGTCCGTATTTAATTAAAAAAAAAATTTCTTCGCGATGCTCTTACTTATTGTCTACACGGAATCACTGGGCTTTATCATTATCTCATCAAGGGTATCTTAGTTCGTAGGTTTCCCTGCATTCCTAATATTAGCAAAATCTTTGAACAGGTCATACATATTACATGCGGCTTTGTTCAGTCCGAAAGCACAGCTTAACACCCAATAAATCTCCAAGCTCACTACTACATTTAAATCTTGCACATTTGGGAATTAATCGAAGACATTAAGCCGTGTTTTTTTATGTGCGGGTTGTAAATATCTGGTAAACAAAATCCATATAAGATGTGACCCTGAGTAATATACTCCACGTCCTTCGGTACTATTTACGTAGTTGCTTGTAGCAAAATATATAATCTACGACCATTGATACTTACATGAAATGCGACTCTTCAGAATTAGTCATGTCAGTCTTCATTTTAGATATGGTAATATTCTATGACTAAGGTAGTCGATAATGGGCTGTAAATATAATACGAGTATACTCGTAATATCTACAGCAGGATACAGGGCGCTTCTGACAGGTTGTCCTGGATATCTTTGAGGGAGGCCTATGTTCAGCAGTGGACTTCTAAAGGCTAAAAAAGAAGAATAATTATATATATCTAAATGTATTTACACACACACACACTCTCACGCCTGTTATCCCCGGAGGGGTAGGCAGAGGCGCAACTACTGCACCCACTTTTCGCCGTTATTCCGTCCCATGATGTGATAGGGGGCGAGCCTATCGTCATATCGGCCACAAATTCCAGACTCCGGGCTGATACTGAATAGAAAAACTCAATATCGCTTTGCCCGACCCGGGGATCGAACCCGAGACCTCAGCATTGCAGTCGTACTGTAATACAGTTGTATTACGTAGTTATTTGGCGTAGTTACGCCACCGAGGCAGTCTAAATGTATTTCGGGGCCTTAAATCAGCAACTGATTTAAGGCCAATAGTATTTAAGGAAAGATCGGCCAAAAATGAGGTTACATTTTATTTTGGAAAATGAGATTATTTTATGGCAGCATAAAAATATGTTTAAATTATTGTAGTTAAATTTCAAACAAACACATTTTATTTTCGACTTTTTAGGAGACTTTTTGTGTCGGGGTTATTCGAATTTCTTTAATTACATCATTCTTATGTGCCCTGTGTATATTTGCTGTAAGTTAGTGAGGAGTTGGGTATTCCGCAGACTACTTGATGCTACAGCATCAGCTCAAGGTTGCCATGTATTAAAATACCACCAAAGTTACAATACACCAAACTTCAAAACAATCGGACTTGTGAAAATAGGAAATGAGCTGGCTGTCTTCAAACGCCTGATTAAATCTTATCAAATTATAGCTAAGAACCATCTTGATCACATCATTTTTTACACAAAAAATCCGCATAGAAATCGGTCCATTCGTTTCGGAGCTACGCTGCCACAGACATACACATATTATACACACCTTAAACTTATAACACCCCTATTTTTCCGTCGGGGGTTCAAAATATCCTAGGACCTATAACATTAGTCTAAAAGACTACATAATAAAAGTAATTAAAGCATGGAGTTTAAGTGAACAATCCATGAGAGTAGTGTATGATAAGAAGGATGAATAGCGGGCCGAGGCGGCTGAGTGTGCCGGAGTAAGAGCACGTCTCTGCAGATGGCGGGCTGCGGGAGCACGCAAGAAATCGTCGAGATAGATGCGTGACGCAGCGCGCAGGACCGGCCCCCGCGCCGCGCGGTGCGTGCCTGCTCCCCGCGGCGTCCTCGCGCGCGATACATCTCCCGACAGAATACATCGATATTCGCGCGGTGCGTGAGGCCGCAGCGTGCTCGGCTCGCGAGTGTGAGCCGCAAGGGTTGTCGGCGGCGTGGAGTGGCGTTGTGGCGCGGAGTGGCGCGGTGTGGCGCGGCCGGTGCGTGGTGCCGGTGCAGGCGGTGCGTGGTGCGGCCGCGAGCCGCGGGCGGGGCGGGCACAGCGCGGCCCGGACGGCAGTTGCTCGGAATCAGGCGGGCGGCTCGCGTCGCCCTGCTCTCCTTCGGTGCATTGCTGCAACGTTGCGCTCGCGAACTCGCGACCAGGTACGCGATCTGACAACATATCACACGTTTAACTCTCATTATTCAAATACGTATTAGTTTTCATTCATTTTTATGGTATTAATTGTTGATTTATGGCTCGTATTTGGGCCCGGGCCGACATATTTTAATACATTTGCACGTTTATATCTTTATTATTTTCTATTTAATGCCGTTCTTTGAGAGAATAAAGGTGAGTAAAATGTTCATCTCCGGATCAGTGAATATGAATTCTACCGTTATAGGCATGCGTGAGCTGTGTAATTGAAGATAGTTAGGCAGTAATTAGGTGCCTAAGGGTATATGATTTGGAAGAATTTTAGGGATACATATAGACGCAACCATTATTTTTATATTGCTTTCTCAGACGAAGAGACTCGTTGCGTTTTATCTTGTAAAAGTTATCATGAGGGAGAAAAGAGCAAAAGCACTGGCCAGATGCCAAATGCCGACAGTGGCACACATCTTTCAGTAACAAAATATTTTAGAAATATCGGGGACATAGTGTAAGAAAGTATTCAAATCGGTGCGACACATGTAATCCGTGAACTAGCTGCTACTATAACGCGTATATTTTGCTGGCGGCATTACTAAATCAGTGTTCTGTGGAAGATTTCCTCTCAATTTTTCCTCTAACACTAGACGTTCTTTTTCTGAGAAGATATTTGTTATAGAAGCCGTGCCTTTACCACCATTTTCCTGAACTCTCCCTGCTTTAATTTGCGCAAACCATTTGCGTTATTAGATAATTAAAACATACCCAGCTATTCTGAAGTGGAATCTTTATAATATTTATATAATAAATATTTTTTTATGATTTGCTGTCTTACACGCACCGTACGGAATCTGTTCGTAGATATGTTCTACGTGTTAAATGATTAAAGTAAATAAAAACATACATTTGTACATGTTAAATTCCAAATGTGCGCCAATAAAACGTAAAATTAAAGTTTTAATAAAAATATTTATGTTTTTGCACACAACTCGTACATATCTAGCGTGATAAACATTACATTAGTAGGAACAAAACACCTACAAGTATTTCGTGAGGGAGCACCATCCGTATTAAAGTTTAATGAAATAGACATTTTATTTTCAGTCTGCATTTAATTTAGAAAATATTTGCGAACGGTCTCTCTTCAGCAGAGTGGTACAATGCTGCTGTAATCTTGCACGGCTACGTGACTTGAACTCTAAAATAACACCTTTTTAAGCATCAGGTACAAGTCGAGGTACAGAACAAGTCTGGTCGCTTTTGCACAATTCCATTCTGCAGTTTTATCAACCATAGTATATTATTATTTTTGAGTGCTATCAAAGCATACATTTTTAATTTTCGCATCTTTTTATAATTAAAGTTATTTTCATTTCTGAGTATTTTGATCTAAATTAATCATGTAATTTCAGCGAGTGCAACTAACAAATTCTGTTTAAAATTTTCCGGGTTTGCTACTCTGTTCGTCGAATTAGGTACACTTTGTAACTTCATATTTTATTAATTAATTTTTTATACTTACTCATAAAGTAAAAAAATCTTTATGTAGCTGTAAAGTCTGTTTAAGAGTTACTTATTTCTGAACGTATTTTAAGATAAAATATTCGTCCCCGGTAGCGACTGAGTACAATTAATGTACCAAAAAAATTTCTTGCGCAAATGCGGACCATCAATAAAGTCATCACTTGCTATAATATCTATAAGTTATATGAAGTCCCTACTTTAAAAGTCCTAATAGGATATTGCTCATATTGATGACAAAGGTACATTAATAATTGGACATTTGGAAATAAAAAACATTAGCATGCATGTCTAATATAGGAATTAATAAATAGTAAATTCCAGAACCAACAAAACTTAACCCTCACCAATACAACTAAAAAATAAACCGAAACATTTTTGTATGGTAACAAGTCCAAATATTTAGGGCCATTCGTTAGCCACTTGCGAATTCCGGAAAACTAATAGGACTTGCCAAATTGTCATTTCAGTCGAGAGGTGCTGACGTTTGGGGCAATTTGTGAGTTATCCCTGAGAGATGCAATTTGCCCCTTCCGCCTAATTGCTCCGGAGGCTACTACAAAGCTAGTTAGGGAAAGCTTCACGGTCCACTTGTGTCGCCAAAATCCCAATTCTCGTCCAACCGGCCAAAGGCGATATGGGAGTTGAAAAGTTCATGGTTGTAGGAAATGTATGTTTGCTTTTCTATTTTGAAAGGATTTATCACGGTTGATATTAAAAAATAAATCTGTCAAGAGTTTACTGAAGTTACCTCCCAAAGAGTTATAATGTCTTTGTATACATTTGATGTATAATTCAATAACTTTAAAGGGATATATATTATAAATTCATTTTTCTTTATTTTACAGTGTAGTCAATCAGAAATCCATTTTAAGGACTGTACTTTTTCGACTGCCTCGGTGGCGTAGGTGTATTACAGTACGACTGCAATGCTGAGGTCTCAGGTTCGAGCCCCGGGTTGGGCAAAGTGATACTGGGTTTTTCTATTTAGTGTCAGCCTGGAGTCTGGGATTTGTGTCCGATATGGCGATAGGCTATATACCATCATGGGACGGAATAATATGTACGGCGAAAAGTGGGTGCACTGCGTCTCTGTCTGTCCTTTCGGGGATAAAAGGCGTGAGTGAGTGAGTGAGAGTGTGTGTGTGTGTGTGTGTGCGTGCGTGTGTGTAATTTTTCGATTCTATGTGAACATGCGTTTTTATATGTATATAATATCTACATAGTACTTGCCCTAAGTTTAGTATTATTTTAAATCCTATTTACCCTTTTATTAAAAAATATTAATGAGTTAAATTCGAAAAAACTATTAATTAAAATTTTGTAATGAAAAATTTATATCGGGGCAAAGATACCAGACGTAGACCGTTTTAGTCTTGAATATATTAAAGTAAATATTGTTTAAAGTTCTAAACATTTTTAATAAAATTAATCTTTTTAGGTTGCAATATTTAAGGCTTTTTTTATTGCAAGTAAAAATTACGGATAAAAAGGTCGTTTGGGTTCAATTAAATATAGGTTGCATACACACTCTGTGTTTGGTAGAAGCAAAATGCCAGATGTGAAACCTCTTAATTACTTTAGTTTCTTGTAGTTTGCAACTGGAATTACGTTTTATTATTCTAAAGAAATGTACTTCGTTTGAAACATATTAGTTATAAACAAATGTATTAAAAACAAACCATGTTGGTTGTAGATTCTTTATTACCAGCTTTTTTCTGCAGATTTACGCCTTCAGAAATATCATTGGCGATTGTATTTGTGTCCAATACCTTGGTCGGTAGGCAAGTTTAACTAGAGTGGGTAAATAGTATTCGTAAAATATTAATGCAATCTTTCGAGTTTTCTGTATCTTTTTGTGGAATATTATATTTAGTTGAGTTTCTTCCATATGCAGGGTGTAAACCATAGTAAACCTGTGCTAGAGCGCGCTGTTGGGATATTAGCTGCCACTCTGTCACAAGAAGCATTGTTTATTTTTTCATACTGGCACAGCGTGACCCTGTAGCTGATGGTAAGTGGAGTAGAGTTAGACTATCGACAGAGTGTTTCTGGTGGTACGTCTCTCGTATGTAAGAGTCCCTCTGGGTGGGTACCACCGCAAGCAACAGTGTGCATGCGCTGCGTTGTGTTTCGGTTTGAAGGACATTGTAGCCAGTGTAACTACTGGACATAATGAGACTTAACATCTCATGTCTCAGGATGACGAGCGCATTGGAATGCCACACAGTACTTTGTATCTCAAGGTGCTGAATGGTGTTGCTACTGTTTATGGGTGGTCGTATCACTTACCATCAGGCGAACGGCATGCTCGTCTTGTGATTCGAAGCAATAAAAAAAACAAGAAGAATGATAGACCCCTCGCCAATACACAATTGCCGGTCTGTCTCAAACTGGATATATACAAACTAATCTCGGAACACGAGATAAATACGTGGGTACATACTACAGCGGGTTTTACACCTTATCTACGGTGGTCGCTACCGCGTGAATACAAATAATCTACCACCAGTAAAGTAGTAGGTAAACAGAGTTTCGCAGAGTCTGGATCCAGCTCCATCTTCCCTCTTTGCCCCGCCCTTTTCCTCAAGGTTAATTCAAAATTGTTGACTGTGTTTGTTTTTGTGCTATGTTACTTTGTTGATCGCATGCTCTTATTTTTCTCCTAAAATAAAAAAAAGTATTTACTAATATTGTTTCTGAAAAACAAGGGTAGAGTTCCTGCCCCCTACTGGATAGCCAGTAGGTACCTTCTATGTGATACTACGTAATTATTACATTAAGATTTACATGACAATATGACAATAATCGCTACCAACGAGTATATTCTTGACTGTTTCTCTTTTTCAACTTTACCGTTTTTACTATTTTCCATCTAATTTAATTATGAAAGGACATGTCTAAATCGGTCTTAACATTCTAACCAAGACAATTTATATATATTTAGGTAGAACTCCTCAAATCAAGCCTTTTACAATAAATCGTTTAATTTTAGAGACGTCCGATTATGGGAATTATATAATTTCATTTTGTTTAAAATCTACACTTAACATGAACGTTTTTAAAGTTAGTTATAAGTGGAGGGATTTAAAAGTACTTTTTTAATGGATCCAAGATCCATATTTTTGCCCCTTTATTTATTTATTTTATTTGGAAAACAAACAAGTATACAGATAAATTACAAGTAGAATAAACTATCAGGGAATTGTATCAGCGTGTGAAATTGGCCCTTAGTCTACGGCACTTACGATATCCTACTAATATTTTAAACGCGAAAGTTTGTAAGAATGTATGGATGTATGGATGTTTGTTACTCTTTCACGCAAAAACTACTAAACGGATTTCGATTAAATTTGGCACACCAGTAGATCATGTCCTAGAATAACACATAGGCTACTTTCTATCCCGGAAAAATATAAAGCGTGACTTTTATCCTGGATTGTTTTTTCGCGAGCCGTTACGGCTAAACCACTGACCGATTTCGATGAAATTTGGTAGGCAGATAGTTTAAGACCCTGGGAAGCATCTAGGCAACTTATTATCCCGGTAAAATATAAGCCGGGACTTTAATCCCGGAAAATCGTCTTCTGCGAGTGGAACCGCAAGTAAATAAGTATGGAGATAGTTTGAGATCCAGAGAAGGACATAGGCTACTATTATTCCGGAAAACATACACCGGAAACTGTATCCCGGACTTTTTAATCTCGCTGTTGGAGCCGTAACGACCAAACGACCAAACCAATGAATTTATTTCAATTAAATTTAGTGAGGAGGTAGTTTAAGACCCTGGGAAAGACCTAAGCTACTGCTTATCCCGGGAAAATATAAACCAGGACTTTTATCTCGGAACTTTTTAACGTAGGCGCAGCCGCGGGCAAAAGCTAGTTGTTTATACAGCAGAAGCATTTTAGAATTAATATTTCTTGATGTAATTTGCAGAAGCAACTGAATATGTACCCAACACTACTGTGTTGGATTTGCAGGAAATTCTAACCTTAGTAGTTAAGTACCGTAACTCTTACAAACGAAGGCTAGATTCCCATTTTGTGAATTTTATGTTTGAAAGTTAAAAAACATAAGGAAGATACAAATGACGCAGTTTAAAGCAGACACATAAACAGAATGATCAATAAATAATAATAATAATAAATTTGATGAAAGTAGGACTTATCTAATACCTAAATAGTTTTTACATTTAATACGACTAAGGTACTTGAAAGTTGTAAGTTTAAAAACACTAAGTACCTACTTTAAAAGAGTAAATTCATCAACTGTTTTTATTGAATAAAATGTTCTTAATTCTTAGACCGACTTGAACACTAAATTCTTTAGCGTTTGAATAAAAAATATAAAAAAAACACCTTGCTAGTAACTGCCTCGGTGGCGTAGTTGTATTACAGTACGACTGCAAAGCTGAGGTCTCGGGTTCGATCCCCGGGTCGGGCAAAGTGTTATTGAGTTTTTCTATTCAGTATCAGTCCGGAGTCTGGAATTTGTGCCCGATGTGGCGATGGGCTCGCCCCCTATCACATCATGGGACGGAATGTCGGCGAAAAGTGGATGCACTAGTTGCGCCTCTGCCTACCCCTTCGGGGATAACAGGCGTGAGTGTATACGTACGTATACGTACCTTGCTAGTAACACGTAACATATAATATTGCAAGTATTGAATCTATTACAAAGCTTAAAAGTGCTTCTTATAAAGTTTGACATGTTTAATATGGATAACAGAAAATTCTTGACGCGTGACGCCAGACAGAGCGGAAATAAATCACTTATAGGTATTGTAGATGCGTAAGCTACTTATGACTTTGACCCCCTAGTACTAAGGCTTCATGAAACCCTACACAGTTATCGCATTATTTTCGTGGTATTATTTAAACTAGTGACCCTTACCAGCTTTGCTTTGGTAGCAGGATATAATATACTTTTATTTTATTTCTGCCGTGGTATCTGTTTTAGTGCGCTTAATTTTCTTTAATGGGACAAAAGTCCCGCTTTATATTTTCCCGGGATCAAAGCCCCGCTATATGCTTTCCCGGCAGCAGTCTATTTCCTTCCCTGTGTCTCAAATTATCTGCATACTTATTTTCTTGAGGTTCCGCTCGCGAAAAACGATGTTCCAGGATAAAAATCCCGGTATGTTATTAAGGAATAAAAGTAGCTTATGTCCTACCCTAGGTCTCAAACTATCTCCATATTTATTTGCCCGTGGTTCCGCTCGCAGGAAATGATTTTCCGGGATAAAAGTCCCAGTTTATATTTTCCCGGGATAGAAAGTAGCTTATGTCCTTTCCGGGTTTTCAAACTATCTCCATACCAAATTTCATCGCAATCGGTGCAGTAGTTTAGCCGTGACGGCTCTGCACGCTTGAAACGATTTTCCGGAATAAAAGTTCCGCTTTGTATTTTTCATACATTTGCTCGATAAATACCTTTTGTGATCCATCTTTCATCCATCCTCTCCATGTGCTCAAATCACTTCACCATACTTCTTTCAATCTTAGTCACCACATAATATCCTTTAGCATACATCGATCTCTTATCACAGTATTCCTCAGGCGATCAGCAATGGTGACCCCACATATACTCCGTAAGGAGTGCATTTCTACCCGGGGTACTTTATTTTATAATAGGTATGTAAGGATAGAACTAGACTTTCTTCGAATTATATTAGCCTGAGGTTATTTTTTAATCCATAACTTTATGCAAACATAATAAAACTAAATGGGGGAGTAGGCACACACACGCACACACACACACACACACACACACACACACACACACACACACACACACACACACATTACGCCTTTTATCCCCGAAGGCGTACGCAGGCGGGCAACCAGAGCACCCACGTTCCGCCATGTGTGTTCCGTTGCATGATGTGATAAGGAATCATAGTACATACAATAGTATAAGTATCATTGAAGTACAGTCAGCCATATAAATAGCTGAACAAATTAAATTTCAAATCTCTTATGCGCTGTAAGTGTCATTGAAACAATTGTTTTTCTTTGTGTGAAGCATGGTAAATCCATTGTATTTTATTTTTGTTAATAGAAAACAAAAATTGGCAAGAAAACAAAAAAGTAGAGGCGATTTGAAATTGTCCAACCATTTATGTAGCTGACTGTGCATCGTTCTATGCTTGAAATTTATGTCATAACATCGCAGTTTTGTAGCACACCTAGAAGAAACAAAGACACAGGGAACAAATAGAATTTGTCATATTCCTTTTAATTAAATGGAAATTACTATTTGTTACGATTTAATTGTGACCGAAAAAAAAGGTTTAATGACGGTGATAGGGAGTTCACAATTTGAGTTTAAAAGCTTTATTTTCATAACTGAACCATTTTAAATGAGTTTTACTGTTATTTTATTATTTGCAGTTTAGTCATTTCACGGATAGAAGAACTGTGTTATAATAATAAATGATAGGTACATAATTATAGAGGATATACTTTTTCCTGCTTAGGTATTATGTCCAGCATTCATAAATCGTTGCAGTCTTTACAAAACAAAGCAAGTCGTTTCAATGAAAAGGTCGCAAATAGACGTTGACTTGTTTTGAAAGGCCCCATCAAATTATCTAATTACATCGTCATTCGAATCACGACCCAGACCATCGCTAATGGTTGCCACTAATAAAAATAGTGCTACAATAATTGACGACGAACAAATTACTAGAATACTTACTCTACCCAAAGTGTTCGGATATGACCTACTTCCCGAGAAACATGGCCAGCTAATATTCAAATAGATAAATCAAACGTCTAGTCCTGCCGACTTTTTGCCCCGAGAAGATTGATGATGAAATTTTTGCAAAAATTCCATCAAAATGTTACCCTTAGATTATTACGTAAAGTGGCCGTTTCTATTGTAAGCCGAATAATAATGTGGGAGATGTGATTGTAAAAGCTTAGATATATCTGTCGAAATATGGCTTCGTCACGCCGCAGCACCACACTTTTGCCAGGAAAGCGTAAACAATAGGAAGCAGGCCTCCCCGACAATACAACGTACAAGGGGAATGATTTAGTTTTTTTCTTGCCAATAATATTACCTATATTGCGGAGCGTTCGAAATGGTTATTCAATGCAATGGAAACGTGTGTTTAACGAATGTTATCATTTAATTCGTTCCAGTAAAAATAAACAGCGTGAGAACTTTGAGCAAATATTTTTTCTGAAGTCTTGTTCGGACTCATTATGTTTTCAAGATTTATCCCTCGGCGCAAAAACCTTACTAATACGTCTTTGTTTGTTTCAGGTTCGCATCGGGTCAAGTGTATGGAGAGCCAATCAAAATTACTAAACATTTCCGAACTACGGTGTATAAAATCGTCGTAGCATAATTGCGTATGATACATGGATCTTGTAATCGTTTAAAGTGCCTAAGTTGATCATACTACGTATAAATTGCATTACGGCAAAGTTTGAAACTGATCTAGCAGTGTAGTGAACTGTTTCGCGAGTGTAGATTTTTTGTGAGACGAACTCAATCAAAGTTGGTGGAAGGTGTTTTCATCTGAGCGGCGTTCAAATTCTCCTACTATGATATAAAGGTATGAAGACTATTTTAATCTCATCTCGTAGTTTTTACGAACACGTACATAAAAAAATGTTTTTTTTCGGAAGTATTAGGTATTAACAAGTGTTTAGCATAGAAAATACGTCATATTTATACATACTTATTAAGTCATTTTAAATATAAACATGTTTTTGCACATTATTATAGTATTTAGTACACACCAATCATTTACTTTCTTTCTAAGAGTACCTAAATAGTTTAATGAAGTATAAAGCTTGAAAGTTAAAAGTTAAAGTTTGCATGTTAACAGCCTTATTTGAATTGGCGTTCGATTTATGACATCTGTCAAGGTGACGTGCTAAGGTGGAAGAAAGGTTGGCTTAAAATTGAAAAGTAGGTCACAACTTTGTTTACTACGCAGAGAATTATTGGCAAGAACATTCACATTAACATACAAAAGAAATGTTTTGTCCGCTAACATTTTGGTACCATTACGAATCATTTACATCGATTGTAGCGTTAGTTTTTCAACTTTGTTTTATCTTTGGAATTTAAAATTTTCTTTCCTGTGATCACTAATAGTAATAGATTGTACTTTCCTATTATTACATTGGCCGTTATCCAATTGTCGCGACATTCGCCGTGGCCTTAGCAAAGGCTAATTATTTTAATCTAAACACGAATATTCACAGGTTTAATTGCACAGTTAACCTTATCGTCGTAATCAGTTCTGTAAATACTTGGAGATTTTGTTGATAGAATCTTAAATCAAAAACAGTCACATTCATATAGCTAGCGTATTTCCGACACACTTCGTTTATTTTTATACCCGTTACTGTGCGTTCTGAAATTAGACGGAAATTGAAAAATGGATTCCTATGATTGTTTTTATGACGGTTATAAGCTGTTTTTTATGTTTTGCGCCAATCAAAAACTATTGTATTGTGATATTTAGAATATAAAAACACTTTGCGATTGTCCATTTCAGTATTTTATGTAAAAGCGAAAAGTTCCTCGTCTTATCTTATTTTAAATTTGCCCACGGCTTCGCCCGCGTTAATAAGTTTTTCCGGGCTAAAAGTACATTAAAACCTTCCCGTTGAATCACTCTATGACTATGACGTTGATACAACTCTTAGCAAATAATGCATTATTTCGACCAAATTTGATTACCATAAAAACGGTTCTAGTGGATTAATCTTAAAAGATAGACGTATACTGTCGCGGACATTTTTTTAGATCATTTCAAGAGGAATAATTCTTTCATACATATATTTTTGGTATCTTGAACCGTTTTCGCAGCGCACGCAATGGAAGTCCTCAAGGATGAATAATTTTCCCCACTTTTTTCACATTTTCCGTTATTTCTTCGCTCCTAATAGTTGCATCGTGATGTTATATAGCCTATAGCCTTCCTCGATAAATGGTCTATTCAACAAAAAAAGAATTTTTCAATTCGAACCAGTAGTTCCTGAGATTAGCGCGTTCAAACAAACAAACAAACAAACAAACAAACAAACAAACAAACAAACTCTTCAGCTTTATAATATTAGTATAGATTATCTAAAATAAACTAAATATTGGCACGTGGCTTTAACGGTATTTTACTGGTTGTAGGACTCTCATATGTAATAGTCCGTACCACCCCATTGTCTATTACTACCGCCAAGCAGCAGTGTGCATGCACTGTTGTGTTTCGGTTTGAAGGATATTGTAGCCAGTGTAACTACTGAACACAATGAGACGTAACATCTTATGTCCCAGGATGACGAGCGCATTGGAATGCCACACAGTACTTTGTAACTCAAGGTACTGTAGGTATGGTGTTGCTACTGTTTATGGGTGGTCGCATCGCTTACCATCAGGCGAACGGCATGCTCGTCTCGTCATTCAATGCCATAAAAAAAATGTTGTGCGCTACTCTACTCAAGTGTTTAAATCAATCTGATGCCCCACTGTAAATTTGAAATGTGAAACATTATAATAAGCGTGTTAATATACTTTTGTAATAATATCTCAACGAATAAAATCAGTTATCACTTATAATTTTGACATTATTTTTGAGTTTAAATTATTTCAGTAAATGTATATTTTAGCTGTTTGCGTTTCGGCTCACGTGACATCAGGATGACATTTCAAATGTCACCAGCTGTCAACAGACAGTTTTACCCACCATCTTCATAATAATTCATGTTCAATTCAATGTTTATAATCCGTGAATATTTCACACTAGACTTCTGCTCGCGTACCGCCCGCGTGAAATAGTTTTTCCGGGATAAACGGTTACCTATAGCACTCTAAAGTAATGTAGCTTCCTACTAGAGAAAGACTTTTCAAAATCGGTCCAGTAGTTTTTGAGTTTATCCATTACAAACAAACAAATCTTTCCTCTTTCTAATATTAGTATAGAAAACCGTGTTAAATGCGACACCGGACCAACGCAGTGTTATAAACAGAGCCACTCATGTACAGAGTTTATGTTGTTGACAGTTCCATTTAATGTTTCGTAAAGTCGTAACTTTCAGAGACGATCGAACATCAATAATCCTGAGGCCACCTGGTGTCCTGAACTAATCTCTACAATTTATAGCGTGAATCTAAGAGTTTGGCTTGCAATGTGTCCTTGTAATGCTATTCAGGCCTTAGTCCACCACGGTGGCCTAATGCGGGTTGGCAGACTTCGCATACCCTCGAAATTGTCATAGGAAATTCTCAAGTATGTAGGTTTCCTCACGATGCTTTCCTTCACCGCTAAGCGAACGATAATTGATAAACAATACACACGTAACTTTGAAAAGTCAGAGGTGTGTGCCTTGGGTTTCGAACCTCCGGACATTGTCTCGGTAGACCATTCCATTCCCAACTAGGCTATCGTCCACTTGTGTCATTGTAAAGATTTTATTCAAAAGCTACCTTATTGTCTAACATACACAATATATAAAAAAGAGCGAATGCATAAATAAATAAACAAATTAATAATATTACCTACGTTACAATACTATTCCAATCGTTTCAGTTGAGGTGTAAAACATACCTATTGTGTTAGGTGGTAACTGTGGACATCTGCCGTTTGGTTCGCCGATTGCAAATAACTGTTCAATCCATCCAATTGAATAGAGTAGTATTTACAAAACTGACATAGACATAAAAATCTAAATCAAAATTGAACCAATCACTTTACACGCCGCAAATTACAGCATCATTAAACAATACCAATAATAAATGTTGGACACGAAATGTGATCGATCAGTGTAATTCTCTTTTCAATTGTAGTGATCGTTGAACAACGCGTAATGTAACGACTGCGTAAGTTAGCCTTTGCCGAAGTGGGCGCGGCCGTAAACTTCAATCATGCCCCGGAAATGGAACGTAATTTCCATTATACCTGCCTGAAATGTTCCAAGCGTAGCCAGGAGTTGCCTCTTTGTGGTCGGCTCCCAAAAATTGGCTTGATTTTCGTTGAAAATGTTTATTTTATCAGAAATACTGTGTTCTTTTGTGTTTTGTTTTTGTTGTCCCTTCTTGATAAATTTAGGTATTTGTGATTTTTTAATTGCTAGTATTTAAGTTTTTATGTAGAGTATATTCTGCTCATCATTACAACTATTACTTGTATATTAATAAGATTTTTTCAAATGGTACTCGTTTTTTTACGATATACGAAAGAACACATATGGCCCACCTATAGTAAATACTTCCATCTCTCTTAAATATTATAAGTGTTAATGAAATACTTCAAAAACGAAAAATAAATCTCAGCAATTTCAAATACTTGAAGAAGCAACTTCATTGCCAAAGGAAATAAATAATAACATTGATTGAAACGTAGAGTCGAAGCGATGCATAATTAGTGCGAAAACAAAGTATATAATCATACGAAAAAGGGGAAAATTCCCAGCGGTTAAGTGAAAGTTTCAGCAAACGAACCATAGGAATCCACAATAGCAATGCTTATACTACTTTAGACAGAACAAAAGGCCGTCGTGTTTTCAAAGACAGCCGTTCGATTCCATCGATGTGCAGACTCGATGATAGATATACGTTATATCTTTTAGTTTCAACGTTACTTGTTTAAGCTTGTTACAGCCATTTTGTTTCTCCTTTTATTTTATAGCGCGGATACTTTGGAAATGTTTTCAAGATATAAAATAGAAACGTTTTATTCTGTGTTGTTTAAATGAATGATAAAATCATTGAGATGTTTGATGTTTGTCGTTTTATGTTTTGAGTATTCATTAGGCGGATGGCACATAAAATATTTTAATGGGCTAATAAAAGTGTTTAAAATAATTATTATGAAGGATAATTATCTTACAAAAAAAAACAACTTGCTATTAAACTTAGGTCTTAAATAACTAAATTACCCCTGCATCCCTTGTCCTGAACTAATCCCACGCCATATGGTATGATTATCCATAAACAGTTACAACATCTGAAACTTTTAATTGACGAGCACGTCATGGCATGGCAATCGTCAACCTAAGACAATATTAGATATTTAATCCCTCGATTACACGTCAAAACTCATACTACTAACAGACGATTAGATTTGGTATCATCGTACCAATTCGTCACGCGGTACAGTCTTCACGCCACACGATCGAACCGTACCATGCGATGTCCAGTTGTATCCAACCAAGTTTGATGGACAAGCCATCGAACCGGCCGTACCAACAATAATAATAATAATGTCCATCGAACCGTGCCCCACACGATGCGATATGGTTCGATGGCATACCATTTTAATGGTTCGGCTGTACCAAATCGCATCGTATGTGCCCACTTTTAGGTTTTTACGATTGCAGAAATAGACAATGCACAATGTTGTTGTACCTATTTACACTCTCAAATTAGAGACCATCTGGCAAGTACGTGCTTCGTATTTTGTATATATGAGTTTCAATACACAAGTGTTCATTTCTATTCTCTTTCTGATGACACACTAAATTGGTATCTTTTAGGAATGTCTTAATAATATTAATCATAAATAACACTATACTCAAAGCGTATTTGGCACCAACATTAGTGATGATTTTAAACTAGTAGCTGTTAAAAATAGAAAGCATAATGTTGTCTAGTATTCGAATGGGACAGACTAATTGCTTCATGTGTAAACAGATTTTATATTTGTTTGTACAACAAACTGTTACGGCTCGTTTTTTTATTATTAAAACAGAATAACAGCAGTTCGATTGTGTGCACATATTTTTTGATTCTAAAACAACATATTTCTGAAAGCTAACAAATTGGCAATTATTTATTCATGAAATCCAATGTTTCAATAACATTTTTTGATCTCGTATAATGTTGATATCTGTCAATATTTTTTTGATCTGTTACTAAGGTTATATAACTCAATGCAAATAAACTGTATTGTTGCAAAATTATTACTTTTATTTTTATTCTATAAAAATATGGCATGGTGTATTCGTGTAGCTATTTTTCAACCGTATTGACCAGTAATCAGTAATCACCACGGAAAATTTAAAATACTCTAGAAAGTATTTCGTGTATTGTACTAACTTGATCAAATGAGCTGTGTGAAAATTTATAAAACGCCCGAAGTATAAAATGTTATTTATGTCGAGCAGATTACATATACTTTTTTACTTTTAGCCATGCTTTCAAGTAATTTATGAAATGAAATAAAGCAGTAGACATACCTATAAACTCAGTTACGTGTGCGTATATGTTGTTCTCTAATGTCTCGTTTGAGTTCTACGCGTCTCTGGGGGTTTTATACGAAACCCTACATGTATCTCCGCAGTGTTGTTGTCTAAATAAAATCTGAACATTGTTGACATCAAGTTGCGGTGAATTATTTTCTTTCGGACATTTTGGCGAACTAACTGGTGGTAACACACACCCTATCATATCATGGGACGGAATAACGGCGAAAAGTGGGTGCACTAGGTGCGCCTCTGCCTACCCCTTCGGGGATAACAGGCGTGAGTGTGTGTGTACTGGTGGTAGGTCTCTAATATGTAAGAGGCCGTCTGGGTGGGTACCACCACAATTCTATCGCCAAGCAGCAGTGTGCATGCACTGTTGTGTTTCGGTTTGAAGGCCATTGTAGCCACTGAAACCAGTGTTGCCAACAAGATTTTTAAAAATCCGTCAATTTAGTCGTATATCCGTTAGATCAGCAATTGACACGGGTGTAGCTATAGCTTTCGCATGGGGGGAGGGGGGGTGCAAGCGTGTGTTCTTGCCGTCCCATAAAGACCTCCTTTTACATGTACACCCCCCCTCACATAAAAATGAAAGTTTTGTCCCCTTAAATATTTAATATAATATATAAAGCTAATTGACATGTTTCTAGAATCATAAAGCCATCATAGTCAAAAACGTCGCATTTAAAAATACAATGTCAGTGTAAATGTCTATACCCTAAGTCTTTCAGTATATGAAAAAATTATTACTGTGGGCATAGAACTGTGGGTACATTACAAGAAGCAGATACGTATAAAACGGCTTCAAAAATAGTCACAAAATATATGGATTACCATACAATAACCGAAAACCTTTTCATGTTAATTGACAATGAGGAAAACATTTCTTTTCCTTATAAGATCCTTTGTATTATAACAGGATGAAGCACTTGCACTTAAATCTTTCTAGAGTATTCTAAATAAATAAACCAGTATTTTGATATGTTCGAGAGATTGCAAAGCTGGTGAATCCGGAGTTCGCATAGGTTAGTTCGGAATACTAGACAGCAGATTTTTTTATTTCTGTTATGAACTTTCGAGCGTTGTTAGTTAATTGAAAACCATCTAGGTTGTGCAGCAGTATGCGTTTAAAAGTTGGTCATAGCATCTATTAATATTTGTTCATGTGAAAGTACATTACGGGTATTATAGCTTTTCTCTTTCTTTTTACACCTTAGCGTGTTACAAAGTAAAAATATTAAAGTATTATTGTGGGTAAATAGAAACTAGTATTGTTCTAATATCTCATTAAGGTAAAAACGATAAGATACCACACACATATTAACATCGATTCGCTATTAGTACCCGAAAACCGCGAAAATAAACAAAATAAATGTTCCAGTTTAAAGGATATCGGTAAAGACTCAATATGCCCACTTTCGGCTGCATGTCTGTCTGTGAAAGGGGACACAAAGTAAATATCTCTCGTAAAGCTGGGTTTGGCGCAGTCCGCCGCATCCACGCTGCATCAGAGAAAACAATGCGAACGTACAGATATGTGTGCGTTACATTCGATCTATACATTTCGATAAGAGTTGCCTTCTTTTCTTTATACGGGGTGAATTGAAGTCATGGGCATTAAGTGAACCTATAAACTTACTTAATCAAATCAAATCAAATTATTTATTGAGTAATTAGGTCCCTAAGGGCGCTTTTACACGTTATTTTTTACAATACTTTTTTATTAACTAGAAGATTCTACCGGTGCTTCGGAAAAGCCCACTGACCTGAGAAGAAGCACCAAGAAACTCAGCGTAGGTCTTTTGTCATCTTTTTTTTTTTTAAATAGAATATATTTTACAATACAAAATTAATTTTAAACGTGGATATTAGAATTAAGTTATCTAATATATCAATAGAAACATTTTTACCGACTGCTTTGTTTCGCGCCACATGAAACACAAACCCAAAGCGCATTTAGATTTGATTTTCAAAGATTTATTGGGTCTTATTAAATGCTTTGTTTTTATTTTTTCTGGTACATATGTTTGAGGTAAAAAATTATCTACTGCAATAGGATTTACAACACTTCAAGGTGGTCCATATTGCATTAAAAATAATTCTGATTTGGGTTATTTTAATCCCATTAGGAAGAGTAATGACTTATTCACAGGATGCATCATGAATTCAATTTCACCTATAGTAATATAATTTTTTGCAGTCAATATTTATAGCAAACTAGCTTTTACCCGCAGCTCCACCCGCGTTAAACAGTTTTCCGGGATTAAAGTCCCGCTTTATGTTTTCCCGGGATAAAAAATAGCCTATGTGTTAATCCAGAACATGATCTACCTGTGTGCCAAATTTCATCGAAATCCGTTCAGTAGTTTTTGCGTGAAAGAGGAACAAACATCCATACATCCAAACATCCATACATTCTTACAAACTTTCGCCTTTATAATATTAGTAGGAAGGATTATACCTATATCAAATAATGAAAAGGTTAGCAGTCGTTGGAAATCCCACAAAAACAAGTGTTTTCTGAGTGATTTAAATAATATTAACAAGGCATTGAATTTAATGTCTTTTTAATTTAATTATTATGTGATACGAGCAAAATACTATTGAGATATAAGTTTTATCCGAGAAGTTTTTTTTTTTTAAAACGGCCATCTTCGGCGCATTAGGGACGGCTGCGGGCTTCCTCCGACTCACGTCTAAGTTGTCGTCCGCAACCGCCCCTGCACGTACCGCTGTTGCGGTCCTTTTCCTGTTACGGGGGCTCAGAAGCCCCCGAAACACCGTACCGTGCCCGCCTTTTGGTGTCCGAGGCAGCGTGAGACACGCTGCCTCGGACATGTCCATCACGGGGGTCACAGAAGTTGGCTAGACTAATGGGTGGGCGGCACGTCCCGCCCACCCGTGACCCCCGGAGGCCCCTATTAGTCGCCTTTTACGACAGGCAGGGGATACCGTGGTGGAATTCTCCAAACGCCCCCAATCCACAGGGCGGGAGACGTCGGTCAGTCGTCCACCCGACGCCTCCTACGTCTCGTCTGGCGGCGGGAGGGATCACCACTGCGCTGGCGATCCCTCTCGGCACTCTCCTTCCGCGAGAGGACCGCCTCGCAGAAGTGGGCCACCGCCTGCCAGGCCTCCCGGCCGCCGACCATGGAAGCGACCACGGCCGGCAGCGAGAGGTCTTCTCCGACGACTGTTCTGAGAGCGCTGCGCTCCTCATCCCAGGCTGGACAACACTCCAACGTATGTTGGGCCGTGTCCATTGGGCAGTTGTCACAATAGTGACACACGGCCGACTCCTCTATACCTACCACCCGAAACAGGAACTCACCGAAGCAGCCATGCCCGGTGAGCACCTGCGTCAGGCGGTATGTTGCCGCTCCGTGGCGCCTGTCCAGCCATTCGGCAAAGACAGGACGCACTGCCTCTACGACCCGGTGCCCCCACGACGGGGCCTCCAGCCTGAGACGCCACTCCTCCACGGCGGCTCGCCGTAAGGCGGCCCTCTTGGCCTCCACCTCCTTCAGGGCCGGACGCTCCCCGCGACTGAACGCCTCCTCCCGCCAATGGAATACATCGGCAAGGGATTTGGCGTCCAGGTCCCAGGGCAGAAATCCGGCCAATAGGCAAGCCGCCTCGAAAGAGACCGTGCGGTACGCCCTGACCGCCCGCTGCGCTAAAGCTCTCTGCGGGGCGCGCAGAAGGGCGACGCAGGGGCGGCCCAGGGAGTCAGCCCAAACGGGGCTGCCATAAAGGGCTATGGACCGCACGACTCCGTGATACAGCCTCCGGCAAGGGAAGCCAGGACCTTCCAGGTTGGGCAGCAGGCGGGAAAGAGCGCCTGCTGCCCGGGACAATTTCGTCCTCAACTCCTTAAAGTGGGTGCGGAATCGCCATCGGCTATCTAGGACTAAACCTAGATACCTCATGCTAGAGCCGATGGGGATCCGCACCCCCCCAACGACGATACCGGCACCGGCCGGTGGCCCTCTCCGAGGTCCGTGAAAACACACGGCCTCGGTTTTCTCGAGGGCCACCTTCAACCCTAAACGTTGGATTCTACCAACTACTTGGCCGGTGCCCGCCGCCGCCAGAGTTGCGGCGTCCCGGAAGGTCCCAGCAGTCGCTGTGACTAACGTATCGTCGGCGTAACAAGTCACGCCGACGCCCCGGAGATTGGAACCACGGAGCACCCAGTCGTACCCGATGTTCCACAGGAGAGGGCCCAAAACCGAGCCCTGTGGAACACCGCACGACATCGCTCTTCGGTGCCACCCATCGGCGCCCGGATACACCACGTGCCTGTCAGACAGGTACGCGTGCACCAAACGCCGGAGATAGGGCGGCACCACGTGGTACCGCAGTGCCTCGTGGATGCAGGGCCAGGGCAGCGAGTTGAAAGCATTGGATATATCCAATGATACAGCTATCACTACACTGCCTCTGGCCACTGCATCCTCCGCCTGTGCCTTCACCCGCAGAATCGCGTGGACAGTGGAACGTCCCCTCCTAAATCCAAACTGCTCGTCGGCCAGATTTGGTCCGACCCTCTCAAGATGCTCAACGAGGCGGGTATGGATGATGCGCTCGAAGAGCTTTGCCACCTCGTCGAGCAACACGATGGGCCGGTAGGCCGACGGCGACTCTGCGGGTCGTCCTCCCTTCTTCAGCAGGACGAGCTTCCCGGTTTTCCAACGCACCGGGAAGACGCCCTGCTCCAGGCAGGCGGTGAATAAGCTGCGGAGCCTCGGGCCCAGGTACTCGAGGGCTAGCACCCAGGCTTTCCCGGGGATGCCATCGAGCCCTGGGGCCGTGTTTTTGCTCCGCAGCCGAAGCACTGCCGCCCGCATTTCAGCGGGCGAAACCTCCGGGATATCCCTTGCCGGATTCTCACTCGACGATGACGCCACATCCGGTGGCGCCATCGGTGGAGGAGTGAACTCCTCGGTGGCCGGGAACAAGGCCGCGACTACGTTGGCCAGTAATTCTGGCCGGAGACTCTGCGACAGCGGGGGCGCCGCTGGGCGAAGCTTCTTCATCACCACACGGTAAGGGCGCCCCCACGGGTCCCTGTCGAGAGTCCCCACGAACGCCTTACGTGCCGCGACCTTGGCCCCATGAATGGCCACCCGCAGCGCTCTCTTTGCCTCTTTGTAGAGGCCATAGAGCTGCCGCTCCTGGTCTGCGTGATTCTCCTCTCTGAGCCGGCGACGACGATGCCTGGCGTATCGGCGGCGCGCAGCAACGCACGACGCGCGCAACTGCGATAGCTCCGCCGACCACCAGTACACCTGTCGCACCGGCGAACGGCGGAGAGCTCGGGGCATGCCGGCGTCGCAGACATCCGACATTGCCACCCCGAACCACTCCGCCTCCTGCTCAACCCGTACCGGCGCGTCCGGCACGGGGAGCCACGACATGACCAGAGCGGCCAGCACTAGGGCCTCCCCATCGAGGCGACGAAGCGCCCACCGCGGGCCGTCCTGATTTGGGGCACTCGGTACACCACCGGACTGGACACTCGGGGACGCGGAGACGCCGAACCTGACGTAACGATGGTCCGACAACGTCTCCACGCCCACGAGGACTCTCCAGTCCCGGACACGGCGTGCGACGGCGGCACTCGCAAACGACAGGTCTATAATCGACCCGCCGTTGTGCCGCACGCACGTGTCCACCGACCCCCTGTTCAGGACGACCAGGCCGACAGAGATCGCCCATTCCTCCAGGACCCGACCACGACCGTTCGTCGCCGGCGAACCCCAAGCCACGGACTTGGCGTTGAAGTCGCCGGCGACGACCGCCGGGTGAGGTTGGCCTTGTTCCACCAAGGCCCCCAGCCGAACGAGGAAAGACTCAAATTCGGCGAGGGGTCTGTTGGGAGAAAAGTACACTCCTACTATCCAAATGTCTCCCAACAGAACCGCCACGCATCCCCTGTCCTTCGCTACTTTTTCGAAGCGTGGGGAGCCAGCGGCGCCCCGGCTGATGATGGCCACCAAGCCGTCAAGGTCCCCAGCCCAGTTATCCCGGGGGGGGACAAAGTACGGCTCAGCGACCACGGCCACTTGCACCGACCACTGCGCCAGGCTTTGGGACAACAGGTCCTGGGCACTGGCACAGTGGTTGATGTTCGCCTGGAGGAAATTTAATTCCATTATTGGGCGATCTCTACCACATCCATCGCGGCCCCTTGCGGTGGGCTCGCTGACTGCGGCTGGGTCGAAGCCCCAGCGGCAGCAGCACTTCGTATCCCGTCGCGGCGCCTATCGCGACGGGAGGGGGCGGGACACGCCTTCCCGCCCACCGGATGCTTGGCGGGCCTCCCTGCGGCCGCGCAGACTGCGCAGTTCGGCGCGGCCTCGCATCCGCGGGCTTTGTGGCCCGGTTTGCCGCAGCGATAACAGAGATCGCTGCGGTCCGGTCCTCCGGTGCAGGTGCTCTGCGTGTGTCCGTGCTCAAGGCAACGGAAACAGCGCATCGGGCGCGCCCCTAGCACCGTCACCCGGGCCACTGTCCACCCCACCATCAGGCGGCCCGCCTTTATTTTCTGTGCCACTTTAGTTGGCACCTTGGCCCAAACTGCGCTCAGGCCGGAGCGGTCAGGCCGGATCTGTCCGACCTTGACGGCGTCGACTGCGCACTCGCCAGCAACGCTGAGTGCCGCTGCGACCGTCTCGGAAGTGGCTGCCGGATCCAACTCCGACAGCCGCAGCTCAGTGCACTTGGTGGGCCGGGAGATTTGGACATCTTCCGACCCGCCAAAGCATTCCCTCAGCCTTGCGGCGAGGGAGTCCGCCTTCTGCTCCGACTCAGCCCCGGGCACCTCATACAGCATGGCACCCGTGGCTGCCACCTTGGGCCTCAGCCTGTCAATGCCGAGGCCGGCGAGGTCCACGCGGTGCTGAGCGTCCGTCAGCACCTTGGCGTAGGTTAGGCCCTTGGCCACCGCCGCCGGCGTCAGCGACAGCACTATGGCCGCCGAGCGTGGCTGACGCAGTTTGGGCTCCTTGCGCCTCTGCCTCTTCTACTGCGGCTTCGCCGCAGGCGCCGCAGCGGGGCTGGGCTTCCCCCGCTTCTTCTTCCCCACCACCACGGTCCATTCAGCGTCCATGGACGCTGGGGCCGGTGGCAGTGGGCGGGGCTCCCTTGGAGCGGACTTCGCGACGGGGGGAGCAGGAGGACCACGTTTCCCCCTCCCCTTCTGGGGCACCCCAGACGGTCCAGCGACCGCCACGGCAGCAGAGGTGGAGGGCCCGGCCCCGATGGCAGGAGCCTTAAGAGGAGGAGCAGGCTGCACTGCTCCTTTCCCCTTCCCCCTCCCCTTCCCCTTAGAGGAAGGCTGGGGAGCTCCCCCAACGAAACCACCCTGGACGGGGAGTGGTATGTCCCCGGGGGTGGACCTTCTCTCATGGGCCAGTGGAGGCCTCTGGGCCGGCCCTGCGAGGACGGACTCCATCCTGGCCTGCCACTTGGCCTCCACTGCTGCCAGCTCCTCCAGACGGCGAAGGAGAGAAGCGTTTTCACGCTTCAGCTCCTTCACCGCCTCCTCCAATTTGGCGCACTTATCTCGCCACTTTTTGGCCTCGCCTTTAGGGCGAGCACTCGGAGCCGGTTCCGCGGCGACAACCACCTCGGCGGCGGGCACCTTCGGCTTGGCGGCAGAGCGAAGGACCATTCCCTCCTCGCTCTCCTCTCTCCTCGCCCTTTGGCGGGCCTCCCTGCGCTGCAGGAGATCGCGCGCCTTACCTCTCTTTCTTTGGTCGACGGAATCGTCGACCAAAGATGGTCCTCCCCTGCCGCGTCCGGTTGTCGCTTGCGACTTCGGGACCGGCTCCTCAGTGTCGCTCCCGAGGGACGACCTGCTACTCATCTCTGAGCGTTTCCTCCAGAGCCTACGGCTCCGAACGGAGGAAACGCTCCCACTCGACTCAGAGTCGACGCCTGTGGACATCTTCTTGCCCGCGCCGACTCTCCGCACTCGATCAGCAGGCTTTCGCCCACCAATCTCCGCCTCTCCAGCCGGAACTGGAGTAGGCAACCTCGTCAGTGTAATTTTAGGGTTTATATCCATAATGAATCCCACGAGTATGGGGGAAATAAAGAGTCCACCCAGGCAGTGCCCCCTGTACCTGGGTAAGCCTAGCGTAACCCGCCAAGAGGGTCGGCCGGTACTCTGGCGGGGGTCGCACTAGTGACCGAACTACCCATCGGCCATGCATCCCCTCGCGGTGCGCCGCCGCTTGGGATTCGGGGAACTTTTTATAGAGGTTTTCTCCCTCGCGGTCCGGGCGATCAAGCCAAGACCCTCGGTCCAGCAGGAGCGCGAGACATGTCCACGGACCTCCATACTAGATTACGATCTGCAACGGTGACAGCGAAGAGGAAGGTTCCCCCCCGCTGCCTGCTCGGGGCGGTGTTAGCGCACACCGAGCCCGTCGACACCCCCGGATGAACCAGGAGCCGCCCGAATAAACGGGCCCACCATCTAAAGAGATGCGGCAGCCACCGCAAAAAGCGGCGACTACCGCCAAGACCACTGTTCGTCAGGATATTGGCCGTAGCGCCGATCAACTCGACCGACGCTCCGTTGCCCAGGGTGCACCACGTGGAGGTTTCCTGACTTCGCACCCCTTATCCGAGAAGTGAGTGTAAAATAAAGTACGAAAATGTTGATTGAATCTACTTTTGCGTAAAATTTTGGAA
Organism: Lapara coniferarum; assembly: GCA_949316025.1. Lineage (NCBI taxonomy): Eukaryota > Metazoa > Arthropoda > Insecta > Lepidoptera > Sphingidae > Lapara > Lapara coniferarum. The sequence continues at coordinate 14,972,099 of OX438926.1, read as the reverse complement.
TAGTATGGACTGAAATATAAATAACTATGTAACTTTATACAGGCAGTTTGATTGAGATGAAGGGATTATTATTTTACGCGATGCGATTAATGATATTTATTGACTTTTTTATTTAATTATTAAATCAAAAAGTCAATATTTATCTTGCTGGTCGCAATTACGTTAGTGTCTATTAATTACACACATACGCCTTTTATCCCAGAAGGGGTAGGCAGAGGCCTAACTACTGCACCCACTTTTCGCCGTGCGTATTCCATCCCATGGTGTGATAGGTGGCGAGCCTATCGTCACATCGGGCACAAATTCCAGACTCCGAGCTGATATCGAATAGAAAAACTTAATATAATTTTTCCCGACCCGCGAATCGAACCCGATACCTCAGCATTGCAGTCGTACCATAATACAACTACGCCACCGAGGCACTCAGTCTACTAATTACTATTATATTATTATCAATTGATGATTCGTAAAATGTAGTCATTATTATTGCGAATTTTGATAAATTGACATAAATAAATAAAATATTGCGATAACCCTAGCGACGAAAATAAAAAAAACATATCGGCAACTTAAAAGAAAAGGTGAATTAATGTTTACTTTCATGTCAGCAATGTGGAAAATTATAATATGAATTGCACTTCATAAAATGTGCACGAGGCCTATAAAGTGTTGAAAGGTGGTTTTGTGTTATCCCTCACGCGATTTGCACAAGAAATATGGTGGTTTATGTCGACTAATGGTAGTGTAGAAGTGTTTAATTTTTTATATTAATCTTTTGGCATGCGCTAGTTGCTAGGACGTATGCTGTTATTACTAATGGTCAGGAAATTGCAATACTCTGTAATGCTATATTTGAAAGCCATTATACGTATATTGCATAAAGTAAATATTATATTGTGTTTGTGGTTTAAAATACTTCCACCATACCATACCATAGTGCGGACTGGCAGACTTCACATACCTGCAACATTCTTATAGAGAAGTTCTCAGGTATGCAGGTTTCCTCACTATGTTTTTCCTTCACCGTTAAAGCGAGCGATAATTCACAAAGAATACACACATATATTTTTTTTTAAAGTCAGAGGTTCATGCCCTTGGGTTTTGAACCTGCAGACATTCGTCTCGGCAGACCGTCCCACTCCTTTTAGTGGTGCAGCGCAATCTTAAAATATTTTTGTAAATAAAGAAATCGTATCAGTACCCGAAATTTTTATTTCGCACTGGATGAATAATCCATACAATATAGTCGTGTAGTAGGGCATGCATAGACGCGAAGGGTGCTGCACAACAGGGATAATTTCCTGCGGCTCGACTGCTGACTCCCGACTCCCGAGATTTAGTGGTGACACATGGCCGCACCGCACACCCCTGACGTGCCACTATTAAGCTCGGTTTTGTTAATGGAACTTTCTATGTATCTATGATTATCTATCGTTTATAGATTTTAGGTCTAAAGTATGTAAAATGTAATGTAGTGCCCTAATGATGCACCAAAATTTATATGCTACTAGCTTTTGCCCACGGCTTCGCCCGCGTTAATAAGTTTTTCCGGGCTAAAAGTACATACACAAAAACCTTCCCGTTGAATCACTCTATCCAACACATTTATTTGTATAAAGATTAATATTATGACGTTGATACAACTCTTAACAAATAATGCATTAATTTCGACCAAATTTGATTACCATAAAAACGGTTCTAGAGAGTTTATTTTAAAAGATAGAAATATACTGCCGCGGACTTTTTTTTAGATCATTTCAAGAGGAATAATTCTTTCATACATATATTTTTGGTATCTTGAACCGTTTTCGCAGCGCACGCAATGGAAGCCCTCAAGGATGAATAATTTTCCCCGCATTTTTCACATTTTCCATTATTTCTTCGCTCCTAATAGTTGCATCATGATGTTATATAGCCTATAGCCTTCCTCGATAAATGGTCTATTCAACACAAAAAGAATTTTTCAATTCGCACCAGTAGTTCCTGAGATTAGCGCGTTCAAACAAACAAACAAACAAACTCTTCAGCTTTATAATATTAGTATAGATGTAGAGATTGATTCTCATAATTATTGTAAAGATTATTATATATAATATTATCGGTTTTGAATCGCAATAATGAAATAATACCTAATAAGTAGCGTTTATATAGTGTTCACAAAACTTGCGGATTTAATTCCTAGAAGGTTGTTGAAAGGTTAAATTTTAATTTTCAAGAGAAAATTATGAACTTCTACATTATCTACAGAAACCTGAAAATATTGAACCGAGCTCCAGGAATGAGATTAATTTTATATTCTTCAATATTCTTTAATTTTTCTGACCATAAAATAGACATTCCAATAAGACACGAAATTAATTTCATATAGTTAATATAAAATTAACATAATTTCATACGAAACCTTAGACTACTTAACCAATGGACACGATATGGCAATAATGCGCAAACAGTTTTTTCTGACAATCCTGACGGGGGGCGAGGTAGACATGGATAGTACACATTTAACAAAAAAAAACCACACGTGCAGGGCTGCATATAAGGTCGCTTTTTACACAATAACACAACAAAAATCACAATTTCTGTGGAGCACCGCTTAATTCATTATCGTAGAATGTAATGACAGCGATCGCAATTCACATAGTATAGGTTACAAGTTTATGACCAGCTGCGCATATATGACCAACGAAGGGTTCGCGTGGTCATCCCATCTCCTTTGCATTGCTAGATACTCCATTTACAATATCATACCGTGCAGTTCATTTCACGTACAAATTGCTGTCATTTAAACCTAACACGTACAAATGGAACGTCGAACGCACCGCTCATCAACAATTCAGCTATCGTTCATTGATGACGGCATTAAATCTGTGTTGATTTTGGCCAATGATTTGCAAGAGTGTGACAGGGGAGGGGGGAGAAGGGTGAATGACGCACGCACGGGCCGCCCGGGGGTGCGCTGGTTACGTCAGCCGTGACGTCACGAAATTTAGCGCCACCATGCTACGAACGGCGCGTAGTCTGCCCACGGCCACTGGCGCATTTGGCTTAGCCGCCTTTTTGTTATAGATGCAACGTGGAATGGATGCCAAATGGATATTTTTGTTTCTTGGTTTAGTGTTTCAATGAATGAGTACATCATTAAAGTTGGTGCATTATGTCTATATTCTTTAAAATGTAATTATTTCTGCATTAAAGGTATAATGTTAAATGCTTAGTTATTGACTGCCTCGGTGGCGTAGTTATGTTACGGTACGACTGCAATGCTGAGGTCTCGAGCTCGTCCCCGGGTCGGGCAGTGATATTGGGTTTTCAACTCAGTATCAATGAAGTCTGAAATTTGTGCCCGATATGGCGATAGGCTCACCCCCTATCACATTATGGGACGGAATACGCACGGCAAAAAGTGGGTGCACTAGTCGCATCTCTGCCTACCCTTTCTGGGATAATGGGTGTGAGTGTGTGTGTGCTAAGTTATTGAATGCGAGAGGAAATATTAGCGCTACATAAATTACTCCTTAATTTTATTTTCTAATTACGTACGATGTTTTTATTTCAAAATATTTATTTGGGTACAAGTAACCACAAGTGTAAGTAAGTGGAAACCAACCGCAGCTAGCTGCAAAAACCAAGGACCGGTTCGTTTTCACTAACTGCGAAGAACGCCACAAAAAACGGCTCCACCCAGATATTGTTCCCACCACTCTTAGAGGCGAACGCGTGAAGGCCTTATGTCGTACCGTAGCTATGCCTTATTGCAATGAATTATTCTCAAAATAAAACTTTATGATGTCACTTCCATTCCACCATAAAATTATAATGTAGCGTAAGAATCCAATCTAGTTAAGAGGTCGTTACAGACTACAGTACAGGTGGTGTCCGTGCACATTGCGATACCCATTACTCAACGAAACTGGACGCGGCTGTAAAAGTATAACCACAATACCCTTTATGACGCTATATCTTTGTTTACCCGCACGTCACTCCTGCATATATTAAAATCTACATGACTCAGCATATTTCTATTGCAATAGGTGCAAACATTTTTAACATAAACGTATTTGAATTACTAGTTGTTCGCAACCATGTTAAAGTTCTTTCACAAAATTAAAACCTCATTGTGCATTTCCCAGAATAAAATATAGTCTTATAGTGGTGGTAAGGTGTCTCATATGTAAGAGTCCGTCTGGGTGGGTACCACCGCGATATATATTTCTACCGCCAAGCAGCAGTGTACATGCACTATTGTGTTTCGGTTTGAATGATATTGTAGCCAGTGTAACTGGTGCTGGATGGTGTTGCTCGTGTTTATGGGTGGTCGTATCGCTTACCATCAGGCGAACGACATGCTTGTCTTGTCATTTAATGCAATAAAAAATATATAAATCCAGGATTAGGATTATCTATGTGATAAGCATCCGAATCCATTTCGCGTTGATGAATGAAGTCGTAAAAAACATCAAACATGTAAATATTTTCACAAATCTTCACATTTATAACATTAGTAAGATTGGAAACTTCCATAAAATTTAATCGATAACTACAGCGCCAAGCTATCACTCTCGTTCCCTGGATTTTAATTAAGAGAATCGTGATGTATACCTACAGAATCTACGTCATATTATTATTCTGATTATCGACAGAATCTATAGAATCTCATTGCGTTTATTGAAGAACATGCTTTTGCATTAATATCACACGAAGAATTGCCAAATGTTGGCTGTTGATAAACCTTACACCTTCGCTACAAAGAAACTAATCTCAATTCGTGTTTATCTGAGATTGTACAGAATTATAATACAAATTCAAAAGGATGTTATTATAAATTGGTGACTTTAAAACGTAGTTATATAATGAAAATCTATTAACACCGTTGCTGTTTGGTCCCTTTCTGTTGCTTCGTTAACAGTAAAATGTTTGCCCAATTAAAAGTTCGAACAGCAAACAATGCCCAACACAACAAGCTAGCAGAGGGTAGATCTATATTTATAGGCTACATTTATTTATTCTGCGTCTTAGTTTCTACTTTCAAGAGATAAATTGGTGTTTATCAATAACATTCTCTGAGCTATTAATAGTTATAGAACTAATATATACTGTTTGTAGCTTGTACTACTGGTACATTGAGATCATAGATGAACTGTTGTTTTTGGTTTGTAATTTGGACCGTTTTTGGGGAATGTACAATCGCCGACTTTGGTGCTAATACAATTGCTCAAGAAAAATCTTCCATTTTTCATGTTTTACCTAGCAGTAGTTATAATTTCGGAGATGTACAAAGGAAACAGCAGATAACTCTTAACGTCTTTAGTTATAAGTTGCATGTTGCTAACAAACGTCGCGCGAATGTGTTATTAAACTTATAATTAACTTTAAGGTGGTCGAGCATACACTTTTCCGATTGTAAAACGGCTTTTATTGGTTGATATTACCATTCATTGCACAGTACTAAGCATATATTTTTTTTCTGTGCTAAAAATACATCCAAAAGTGATCTCTATTATCTACTAATAAGATTCCTTGTGGAACGTAGGGTACCTACTTACGACGTATGGCAACACCTGACAAAAAAGAAATACTAATAAAGTATGCCTGGTTATAATATTCAATTGGACTTAAGCTCTGTTTCTGTCATAAACGGTGAATTATGTTTTAGTCCTTAGTCCACCTTACTTGCCCTAATACTGATTGATGGACGGGTGGATTTGGGTTACCAGACATCGAAGCTGAAATATTAAGACTTGAAGTTTCTTCACTGGTTACTAAATATTTCATATATCGGCTTCTCACTTGGCAGTATTTTTTTACATAAAATCATCTAGATAATATCGTAGTAACAACTAATAAAAAAAAATGTCATCGATGAGTCGTTTTTTTTTCTATTCATTATGAGTCCGGAGTTTGGAATTTATGGTGATAGGCTCGTCCCTGTCCGATCATAGGATGGAATATGCACGGCGAAAAGTGGATGCACTAGTTGCGCCAGTGCCTACCCCTTCGAGAATCGAGGAAAACAGATGTGAGTGTCTGTGTGTGTGATAAGTTATAAAATACGATGAATGTAATTTTTCAAACTAAGTACAACCCTGTCGATATGAAGCAGGTTTAAAATTATACAAAAACTAATGAAACAACGAGAATAATGCGCTTCCTGGAAATTGGAGAATCCAAGTTCCCGTTCGAATGCTACGTGTCTGCGGCACAATGCAGTCACTGACAAAACCTGTTAACTGGAGCTGTACCTATGCATCAAGTGAATCAGCCTTTCGCACATTACATCGTTGCGACTGGTCACCTTAACGATGTTCAGGGAGTTAGAGATAGAATAGAATACTGAATAGTACTACGTAATTTTTTTTTGTCTTTAGCTCGGCATAGCCACTTCACTGCACCTGATGAAGCCCAAATAATGACAACCGGCAATGGACAAGATTATCCCTTAACGGTCGGCACAATTATGCTGGCTTGCTAATTGCTTCTTCACGCTCCGCTTGAAGGGCCCCATGTCGTAAGACGGTGGAAACACGCGTGCCAGCAAACTGTTCCACAGCTTAATGGTACGGCAAAAGTACGAATTTCTAAACCTTTTGGTACGGGCTGGGATGAAGGAGGCCACGAAGCTATGGTTCCGTAAGCCAGCACGCGTGGTTTTGCTGAGGAAAGATGAGGATGGGATAAGGTTAAACAATCCTTCAGAGAATACACTGATTCTGAGAATAGAATACACTGAGTGAGGCTATATCCCGACGCAAAGGCTGTATCCCGTAGTAATAGCTTCACAGCATGGTTAATTAAAAGTAAGAATATTTGTGTTTAGGCTTAAAAGAATTTGAATACATAAGGTTCAAGAATTTCTCGTAACTTAATATCATACAAAATCGCTAATGGCCTGCTAGAATTCTTTTAGAACAAAATAGGTACAATATCGTATATAATTTTGCTACGAACTTACCATTTCTGCTTAGATACACAGATAAGTTTGTATCGAGATAAGATAAGACTGCCTCGGTGGCGTAGTGGTATTGCGTACGCATTACGAGTACGATTTGCGCGCTGAGGTCCTGGGTTCGAATCCCGGGTCGAGCCAAAAAAAAAAATTGTGACTGAGTTTTTCCATCTTAAAATTTACTCAGTCGCAGCTCGGAGTCAGGAAGTTGGCGGTGTGATACCCCCGTGCCTCGGAAAGCACGTAAAGCCGTTGGTCCTGCGCCTGATCTCTCTCCGGTCATGTCGGATTGCCGTCTCACCGGACTATAACTGTGTATTGCGCACACACTTGTGCACTATAATATCTCCTGCGTACCTGGCTGATCTCCGTTGAGATTGGCCGCCGTGGCCGAAACTGGCTAGGAGGATTTCAAGTTTGTATCTTAAAACAACACGAATATCTAACTATAACAGAATTCGGTGTCCTTTTAAAATTACATACACAACCATAAAAAAGGAATGTAAGGTCCAAGAATGTGAGAACACGCTTTAGTTAGAAAATCCGAAAATATTTATTTAATGAATACAGCAGTGTTCACAAAATATTTAGAAGGAATTTCTGAGAACTAGCCCAGGAAACGGATTAAAGTGTTAAGTGTCAAGATCCAACTTGAGATGTTATTTGTTGAGGATTTTTCTTTTTCTGCATTGGGCTGCGGATCTAAATGCTTTAGAATTTATTGCGTAAGAAGTGTCGATGTTATTTATTGCGTTGATATATCGGATATTGACATCTTTATGTGCTCATCCAACTATATAAGGCTAAGGAGATTTAAATCATAGAAAAAACATTTAAATAGTTCATTTTGTACTTATTATTAATTTTAAACTTTTTTTTCGTTGCTATACATTATGTACATTGTTGCTATAAATTAAAAGACTAAATACAGTGTATAACGAGCAATATGAGAGCATATTCATTAAAGTAGTTTTTGAGATAATTTACTAATAACATAATGCAACTAATGTAACAGTGGACGATAGCCAAGTTGGGAATGAAACGGTCTGCCGAGTCAATGTCCGGAGGTTCAAAACCTAAGGCACACACCTCTGACTTTTCAAAGTTACGTGTGTATTGTTTATCAATTATCGTTCGCTTTAACGGTGAAGGAAAACATCGTGAGGAAACCTGCATACCTAAGAAGCTCTTTATAAGAATTTCGAAGGTTGAAGTTTACCAACCCGCACTAGGCCAACGTGGTGGACTAAGCCCTGAACCCTCTCAGTAGTAGAGGAGGCCCGTGCCCAGCAGTGGGACAGTAATATATACAGGGCTGGTATTTTTAACATAATAAGCTCTTGAAATATTTCAAAGATAGTATATCGACACCATATAATATACCAATAACTTGTGAAATGTTATCACGTAAGAATTTGGTTAAAAGGATTTTAGAGGGCACTATGTTCTCGGTGCCTTTCCCCATAGCAAAGAGTAATCCAACTCCGCTCGGGTGTTGCAAGTGTCCCTACAATATTCACTTTAAGCGACCATATTCTTTATAGCCTTCGGAATTTGCAAAAAATCTTGTAATGCTTCGGATGTTAAATAATATTTGCATTTTTCTTGTTTGTGTTTTTAGTCTAAATCTTTAATTAGTGGGTACGTCTGAGTTTAAAATTTAGAAAGAAAATTTTCTATTCTGCTTAATTGACGATTATGAGATGCGTAGAGCACTGAGTGTGCTATATAATTGCAAATGTATTAATGCGAATGTAAAGTAATGACTTACATCGCCGCGGTGAATTTAGTGTTGATCATTAACATCTTTTGATTATGTAATATATATAATTATACTAATTTGTAAAAAAGATGGACATAAAATTATCACTTGGGTATCTTGTAGTTAAGACGTGATCATTTCCGTCCGTAAACACCAACAAAAAATTGGGGGAATTTTGCTGACCAAGTAAAAAATATGGGATACATGCACTTACCATAAATGTTAGAAAAAGAAGTGTTAGTTGTCGTTTTGTCGTGTTTTTGTCCATTTTACTATTACAAACAAACTCAATTCCCAGAATATCTACTGTAAAAATACCGATTCAACATGTAAATGAGTTATATTCAATGGTAAATATATATAGTATATATCGCAAATATGTAATAAACTTGTCAGAAATAAAGCTTACATGTTTGACCAAAGAGTTACACTAATATTAGTTAATTTATACATTACATGGTGACACGCGAAAGGGCAATTTCCACCGTTTGGCTAGTCTGATTACTTAGTTTTTTTTCTATGATAGCACATTATTTTGTAATGTGTTACAAATTACTGAACATTTTTATGTAGATTTACACGTACTTTAAAACTGGCGAGAAGTTTACTGCGATTCGGTAATTAATGAAGACTTCAGTAGCTAATGAAGAGCTATTTTTTACTCCCACCTCGTTCTTGATAATTAATAGTAGCGCACGAGTCGAGACACTGAAAACGTGTAAAATTGTACTAATAGTAAGCTTCGAAGTTAATCCTCTGTTCGCTTCCACCCATCAGCATCTGAACCATTAATGTTGCCACGGTGATTAATTGCCTTCGTTGCTGCCTGATCTCCATGCAGCAAGCCATTTACCGGAGCATTATGTCCACAGTATGGAGTTTGAGGTAAATTTTGATGGAACTTATTTGCTAGGAATAGTCATTACTTATCGAAACTTTTTTGAACAACAACTCATATTAGTATGTCGAGTAAGTTGTATAAATAGGAAATATCTATGCATACACTATAATTATTATGTCATGATTGATTATAACAACACGATGCTATTACGTAAGTTATATTAGCGTATAATTTTAATATATATAACCAGGAAAGCAGAACGGTAAAAGGTCGTCACGTCAAGTTTTATCTCATAACACATCTTCGTATTCGCCCGAGAATCCACCAGAGGCTCGTGTGGTAATTTTAATTAAGTATATTTACCGGGATGAACGAATCCCGCCCGGGGAGAGGTAATAAATGTTGGTCGTAACTGTAACAAATGTTCGCGGAGAACTCCTTGCCGCGCTCCGCCTCGTCGGCTCGCAGTCTGCCTCGTTCAATGCTTCGACACAGCGCCGACGTCACGCCATGTGATATTCACCTGCATGACTCTTTCCTTCCTGATTTTTAAAGGCACTGAATATTCTAGAGAGTTCCGTTCCTTTCTTTTGAAATTTCTGGTTTAAATTTTGTGAATGAGATAATTTTTTGTGTGAGATATTTTTCTGCGGAGATGTGTTATGGATTCAGTAAGTGGTAGAAATGCAAAATTAAATTGAACCACCTTCCACAGTGACCAATGATCAAATTTAAAAGTCACCAATAAACACTATAAATTCCAAGTTACGTAGCCGAGCTGCGAAAAGAATTGTGGAATATTTCCTTCCACGTATTCGAGTCGGGTTTTGCCCGGCTGAATTTAGGGAGCTTCTGAAAGTCTAGGAAAATTGAACGCAAATCCGATTTGTTCGAATCCCGAACAGAAATTTCCCTAAAACGCGGGATGGTGCCTCCATTCTTAGCGTCCCCCTCGCCTCGATTTTATCTCGTCAACCAAGCACCGTATTGCTCGTGCTTACAAATGTCCTGTAACTTCACTACCGGGGTTTTTGGCTCCTAACACGCCCAATTCACACTTTGTAAAAGGCAAACACCGGTAAGTCAATAAAGATCCCTTACGTTCAACCGTGATTTGATTTTTAAACGACTGTCGTTGGAATTCGTATCGGCACGAACCCGAAGACGTCAATGATTGCCGTAAATAGCTATCGTATAATAAAGCACTTGAAGTATCCACACTATTATTCTTCTTAACTAATATAAATATAGCTAAATACGTCCTTCCTCCGCCCGTAATTAAAGTTCTCGGATAATGTGCGCTATTAACGCCTCCGGACACACTCGCAAAATGTAGGATGCACGTTTCACGTACTCTGTAACAACTTCAGCACCATAAATTTCGAACTTTCGACCGTAAAGAGCAACTATGATGTTTATTGAATCTGTTATTCAAGTTTCCGCTCCCTAGATATTGCCGCATAACGAAAATGGGAGCAAGAAACTAACCGAGTAATCATTTTAAGTATAAAATTAAGTGCACGGCGTCGCAAGTAGGTAATTGTTTTAATTGTGAGCGACAAATGTCGTCATATTGTATTTTTGATTATGTATTTGTTTCTCGCATATGAGCATCATGAAAATATTAATAATAATTCGCTGTAGGTATTTCGGTCTATTGAAAATAACATTGCGTATTGATTAATTAATTAACTGAGTGAAAAAGTAGCGATTATATTAAATTACAATTTATTGCATTCGATCCGGTCTATTCATATTGTTGTTTAAATACACAAAATACATATATTATGAGTACACTTATATTGAAGTTATACTTCTTTAGGTGCGTTATGAAAAATGATGAGGGGAAATTTTATGATGCGCGCGCATCATGTAACACAAAAAGTCACAGGTTATGCGCACGCATTGTAATTTAGTTTCATTACTATTAACCAAATTCAAAAGAGAAGGTTCTTAATATCCTCACTTTATTCTATCAGGAACTTAATTTTACCAAGAACTTTATAGAGGACAGGGTAGGGCTTCTAGTGTGGCGGGTCTACTGTACTGGGTACGTGGCACCCCCACACCTTCTTGAATCCTCTGACCCCCCAAGCCAAATTTGACCCCAACGCAATTTGACTCCCCAAACCCATTTAGACTCCCCATTGACCCCAACCCAAATTGACCCCCCTTGACCACCCACGCCCATTTTTGACTCCTGACCCCCTTGACCCTCCTCGACCCCACACCCATTTTCGACCCTTGAACCTCATAGTTTTACATAATTATTAAATTATATGATGCCAAAGAAGTATAACTTCTCAGTTCTCACGCGCGTACATAAGTACACGCAACCTTTTTTTATGTAAAGTGACAGTTATGTTTATAATCTCTTTGTCATTGCTGATCCTTAGTGTTTTCGAAATCAGATAGTTTTTAATACTGTTGATCCTTAACTTGATAATTTTGTGTAGTTCATATCCACATTTTTTCGTATTATGTCAACACCGCTGCTCTTACGCTTTTGATGTTATTATCTTGTTCTAACCTATTTCAAAGTCTAGAACAAGCCATCATTGTTATGTTTAACAGCTTTAGTTTTTATTTACTTATAACTATAAAAAACAAATAAAAACACAAGCCACTACTTCCACAATGTTCTTTAGGTACAAACTGTTTGGCACCCATTCAATGTATGCGTTTGCAACAAAAGCACCGATTCTCGTGGAGCCGAATGGTGAATTTCGGTGGAATTTTAATATCTTTGAAAGTAACGTAACTTCTGCTAGTAGGATTTGTTTTCTTCCATGTGGTGTCTAGTTTTATATTTAAGTGGTGATTCTGTTTTATAATAAAACATGTTCCACATTCACTCGATTACTTCTAAGTTGAAATATTTATACTTCGACTTTTTTTTTAATTAAATCCTATTAATATTATAAAGGCGAAAGTTTGTAAGAATGTATGGATGTTTGGATGTTTAGATGTTTGGATGTTTGGATGTAAGGATGTATGGATGTTCCTCTTTCACGCAAAAACTACTGAATGGATTTCGATGAAATTAGGCACACGGGTAGATCATGTCCTGGATTAACATATAGGCTACTTTTTATCCCGGGGAAATATAAACCGGGACTTTTATCCCGGAAAAACTTTTTAATGCGGGCGGAGCCGCGGGCAAAAGCTAGTCAATAATATAGCCATTTTAGGCTATGGTTTCGTTTGTAAGTAAGAAGAGATCATTCGATTAACAAAATTTTAGAGTAGACAACTTTATATTATGGATACTTCTTAGGTCTTTCTCCAGAAGTGTAGGCACATATTATTATTAAGATTTCGTTGAACCTTGATGACCTCCAAAAATCTATAAATTGTACTTTCAGTGTATTCGGTTACACCACAATTCTTACAGAATTATAATATCAAGAAAATATTGCTCAAAGCTTCGTACAATTTAAACGTATTTATAAAATACTTTCCACATAAAATGTCTCCGACTTGCTGATAGGTGGGGTACTCGTTCGGAACTGAAGTAAATCATCCTTAAACAGTAACATAGAGAGTTTTATATTCAAGAGTCTTCTGAACGAAGCAATGTATTTTATGTATATATCTTGTTACTTGTATAATGATTTCTTATGTTTACGCGAATTTTCGACATTGAAATGAAACTACCTAACGAATTTTGTCGCTGTGTTTATGTTTAATTTTAGTCTTTACGTTTTGAAACCTTTGCTTCCTTCGTGGTCACGGAGCGGGCCTAGGTATTGGTCGTTGGAAAAATTAATGTTACAAAATTGACCATCATTTTATAATTATATTCTTTTTGAATTAGCTTTTGGTGGTCTGAGCTACGCAGAAACAGTTCACAATGTCTTGAGGTCTGGCAATGATTTGTGGCTTGTCAAATCTAAGATAATGTTTAGAGCCTACTTTTGAATATGCAGCAACTGCAGACTTCGTAGACCGTCGGTGTTTCGCGTCAACTGTAATATGTTCTTTTACGCGTATCCCTATATTTCTTTTAGTTTGACCAATATGAAAGAGGCCTTAGTCACTGTCACAATCTATCTGGTATTCGTACGGTGTATTTTTAGTTCATTACGTACCAATATCGTGTTTATGTCGTTAAGTCGCGTATTTGATTTTAATTGGAATAGGACGTTTAAATATGAAATGTAAACGATATAGAAGCTATTATCGAAATCCACAAACACTATTATATTTATACCTAAGATAAAATATGATGAAATGTCTATGACAGTCCGGCATCCACATTAAGCAGCTTTAGCTTTGCTTGGTGTTTAGTTGCATCCTTAAAATGATCGCACTTACTGAAACAGCCTGGGTTCCGCCGCTAAGTCATCTTTGTTCACTGATTTCAAATGGTGACAGTACTTCAATTACGTTGGGATTTCTATTAGTGGTTCTATCTGTAAATTGGTTTTATTTTTGATCTATTGACGAGATGATTAACGTGCTTGTCTGATAATAAGCCATTGTTTTCTATAAATATTATCAACACCATCCGGAACTTGTAATTATAAAACTCTGCATAGTATCAGGTGAATAATTGCTATTGCAGATCTATTTAGACATATTACATGTTAAGTATCATCATAATAATAGCGCAATATATTTTAGTTCATTTTTATTTCATTCTGATGGGGAAACTAAGAGCTAGGTAACAAGTACATTATAAGTTATTAAGTGTTTATAAAATTTAGAGCCATTTATAAGTTTCCACAGATAAGTAATAAGAAAATAATATGACTTGTGAAATATGTTTATGACTTCGATATTATATATGTATTTTCAATCATATATTTTTATTATAGACATAATTATATTATAATTGTTTTGTTTATAAGTATGCTATATATATACTGTTATAAGTATTACTAAAGATATACTAGTGTATTTATTGACATAGTGTTTATCTAATATTTAAGTTTATTTAATTGTATCGACACTATGATCTAAACCAGTTTCGTGCACCTACTATGTTTTTGTCTCTGCACCACTCCAGGTTGACTGGTAGAGAATGCTTCGGCATTAAGTCCGCCTCTACATATTTTGTATGAAGTGCAAATAAATACATAAATAAATCAATAAAATATATGTTTTTCCTAGTGCTGTTTGGCGGCAAAAATTATAATCAATCTTGTGGAACCTATCCAAACGGACTCAACTCATAAGAGAGTCCTACGGTCGCGTTATAAAATACTTTAATGCACTTAAACCTACTTCTTATAATAGGCAGCCTGTTACTTACTATGATCAATAGTTCTAATTAAACTGGTTTTGATCATCTCTTTAGTAACCTGGTGTCGGAGTTAGTACCTAAGTGGCTAGCCGCATGGGCGAAGACCCGAAAACGCAGAATTAACTTCGGTGCTCTCTCAAAGTTAAGACAACAGTTTGCATAATATGCAAATTTGCAATTAATGGTCGTAGTTGCTTACACAAATAGTAATTTTCTTGGAAGCTACATTTTCGACCTCTTAGGTATTAGTGACCTATCATATTTTTATCAAAAACCTACGCAAAACTAAACTGAATGTAAAGACAATGGGACTTACTAAAAGTCGCGGTATACCTCTGTCCTAGTTATATAACGTTTTGACTCTCTCTCTCTCTCTCTCTCTCTCTCTCTCTAAAGTTAAATGTCACTCAACATAGCAAGACAAAACACTGAATAACTATCACAGACGTATACAACTTTTTTTTAGTAAGGCCGAATGTGTGTACCGCAAAGTCCAAATATAAGGTGACGAACGAGAGCCGCTGTGTACTTTAATAGTCACCAGAATGAGCTAACTTGTCTTACTAGATTATATAAACTGTCTAGCCTAGAACTTGACATATTAGGATGAGCTCCTGTGGCAGGGTTTTAAACCAAACCCGCTAGCCTCCAACAGGCATATCGAAGATATAGCTTGACTGTGAGACGCAATTATTTCCAGCTAGGAAAACATCAAAACATGTTTTTAATTTAGCGTACTAGTCTCAAAAGCGATTCTCGATACGTAATCACATTGATTGCGCGGGTTAGTGAGAAGACGGCCCTTGATCCGGCAGATAGGGGGCGTAATCCAGCCCCGGGAGCGAAAGCTGTTTATCCAACCTACTTACTTGGCTCACTTTACTCGTTTTATTTCTTATATACAAGGGTATCTTTTAATTCAGATTAAATGTGTTTAAGACCTACGTCCTCTCTTTGTCACATTGGTGCATCGAAAAATTATAACATATATCCAGCAACTATTTTTTATTGTATGTGTTTGTGTTGTATGATAGTCAATTTATTAATATGCACTTATTGTTTAACAAAATGTAATTATATAAATGTTGGTTTTGATTTTTATGACTAAAACTCCTGTCGTACACACAAGCCCCTAGAATCCCCTTGTATAAAAGGACTCCTAAAGACTCCTAAACTCCTTTTTTAAAGGGACTCTTCTACGTGTGACGTTGGCTTATTATGGCTTTGCGTTTCCGCACTACTTTGATGTGCAATCGCTATAAGTGGTCCCCTAAGAGGGTTAGGGGGCCGTAAATGAAAGAGTGTCGGTTTTCTAAGCTTGCACTACTACTTTCTATAATGAGTTGCGGATTACTTTTATTAATTCATAACAAAATACATTACATTTTATTTCACAAATCTAATATTTAAATACTTTTTATGATGCTACAATAGATACGGCATATTTTGGCATTTATACCACAGGAAACTACGCTTGGTATAATATAAATTATAACAGATGTATGTGGTAAATTATGACTTCCGGGATTCAGCACATAAACATATCTGAAATGTGCGATAAGAAGTGTTTCCTCGGAAGAAATATTTGGACAATATACGTGTATGCAGTCAAATAGTAGAGAGATCTAACTATAAAGTATTTTGCGGAACGTATATTCACTTTTTAACACCCGTAGGACCGGACGAACAAGCCGCTAGTTTAATCTCCACCTACAACTTTAAATTACAAAGCTCTACGTTATACTAAACTGCCATCGGCATACTGGAAAAGGTTGATCAACATCTAATGAGTTGTCAGTGAGCTTAGAGCGTGGCAAAAAACCACGACAGACTATGTTTCATTATATTAGGATTTGTTGAGAGACTAACGTGTGACTGACGTAGTGGTCTCTCGATCAAGCACAAACACCCAAATTACACGACATCGCCTTATAGGGTCCGTTTTTTTACCACATTCTAAGCCCACAAGGTCTGCTATATCCTCTAATTTCACCGGCACTATCCTTCTAAACAGAACCTTGTACATTGCCTCTTCCTTACCTTAACGTACATGTAACGATAACACGAGCATGACAGGTAATGTAAAACACAATACTTGCTATTACCGCAACTTGCGCGTCATCAATAGCACCTAATACAACTCAAAATTCGAAGCACCGTAAGTCTGGCAAGCAGCACAATGGGTTAGCTCTCAGACAATTGAACGAAATCGTGGCAATGTCCTATTTTCGGTGGACTTTTCGCTTTTGATATTATCAGAGCGAGCCATAATGTGGCCCAACAGCTTAATGGTATTCCATTTTCAGTGTGTAAATATGTATTGTCTTTACACTGTTCGTAGCTTTACTCGGTTAATGGGCTGCATGTAGGTTAAATTGTGTACAATTAACTAGATACAAGCGCGGATTTCGTGCGTGGGTGAATTACGCATGGAGGTTATTCCGTAATATTTTAGCCACTGTGTGTAGCCTTTCTATTCTGAAGTTTTAACTTTATAAAAAGGTAAGAACCCTTTATGTACCCACACACACTAGCCTTTTACCCTCAAAGGGTTAGGCAGAGGCGCAACTAGTGCACCCAGTATTCTCCGTGCGTATTCCGTCCCATAATGTGAAAAGGGGCGAGCCTATCGCCTTATTAGGCACAAATTCCGGCCTTCGGGATGATACTGATTAGAAGAACCCAATATCACTAAACCCTTTGTACTATATCACCGAAATATGATTTACTCAGTTTCTGTTTTAAATTGCTCATGTATACATAAAAGGGAATATAGGGGTAATGCGTTATTAAAGCATTTTTATTAAAAATAACAAAACTCTTTTTATAATACTGAACGTGATCCGGCAACGATCGTGACACTAAACGAGCAGCTCAACTGAGACCGGCGACACTTGTAATTGTAAGACGTTTTCTTCAACTGCAGGTATTAGAAAAAACTTAATCTATATCTATTATATAAAAATGAATCCCTATTTTCTTGGTCACGGCATCACGCGTGAACGGCTGGACTGATTTCGTTATTTCTTTTTTTGATGTGTTTATTATTGTCAGGGGAAGGTTCTTATGAAAGAAAAAATTAAGAAAATTGCGCGGAAAAACGGTTGGACCGATTTTAATGAAATTTTTTTGTGTGTCTTCAGGTGGATTCCAGAATGGTTTAGACTCGGGTTCTAGGATTTTATTTCCTTTTTAGGGCAGGACAACGTCTGTCGGGGCCGCTAGTACTTTATAGAAATGTTTCAGTTATACTAGAGTTATACTAGTTATGCTAAATTGATTTGTACGTTATAATGTTTGAATCTTCACTCTCCATAAAACTCTGATTATATTCTAGTATATTCTTATATTGTGAATATACATTGTTTTATTATCTAGCTACTCATCAAATTAATCAAATCGTTGTAGGACAAGGAGTTGACATAGAAAAAGTAAGTATATCTTCTTCATCTTTACATTAGATGGTATATCTAATGTAAATCGAGAGATACAGGACTTAATTCCCAAAACGGGCACTTTCTGTTTTTTAGTACGTCATTTATCTGGCAATTGTTGAGAAATACATCATCACTTGATATTACATAATGATATTACTACATGAAACTAAGATGTCCATTTTACTCAATTACCGTGCTGTTTAGATTTAAAACACACTCATATTCTCTTCAATAAAGTACATGAAACATCTGATCCATTATTGTCGGCTTTATATTGCAACTTTCGTAGTATTGCATGCATAAACCGCTTCGAATTAAATGTAACAAAGCCAACTGTTGCTGCTTTTCATCGGGCACTCTGCAATAAACGCTAAATTTTAATCAATATATGGTATTTGGGATACGTAGCATTTCGGTTTTAAATAAATTTTCATGTTGAGCACCTCACGTGCCGACTTATAGGTCTATGTTATTTTTTAAACCAGGCTATAAAAATAACGTTTTACCTTATATAAATAAAATGGTTTAAACGAGTAAGAAATTTTTATTTTATATTAATGTTTAAATACTTAAGCGCCGCGCAGACGCCTGAATTTTCAACTGATATATTATTTCATTACACGAATTCTATATTCAAAAACCGAAATCAAGAGTCTTATTTAAGATTTACTGTATGAAGGAGAGAGAAGAATTAGATCGCCTTAGACTAGTGGGAGTGTTCTCAGAAATCAACAGTCTTAGTTTTGACCTTTAACTTATAAAATCGATATTCGCGGGTTTTGACGGTAAAAACCTCACGTGAATTTTCTTGAATAGAAATTTAAGCTTAAATACAGTTAAACTCACCCCGTAACACATTATAAGACGGCAATAAGCGTGGTTCACTGGTTACATCTCTGTTTACCCCTCTGAAAATACAGAGCTGGCTTTATATTTCTAAATGTATGTGAAGGATTATATACGGAGGTTCGTATTCATAGTAGAGACAAATACGTCTATACATCACGAATGGGTTAAGAAGTACCCTTGACAAAGAAAACGTTGTCCCTTATTATTACACTTAGATCGGCAACATTGCCACGATTCCTTTAAATTTACAAATAAACTCTGTCAATTACTACTTGGATACAGTCTGCTAAACCTAAAATAAATGAGCCTTGAGATGTTTGCTATTTAAAGCAGACCTTTCATAATTTGGCTAAATATTGTCAATTAAATTTTATGTCGCTCTATTGTACAATCCCACAATATCCATAAATACAATGGCATCAACATGTTGAAACGCCGCTAATCAAACACAACGTCACATAAATTGCACATGACAAGTTTCGGCCTGGCTTAACATTTGCGTGCATATTGTTAATAGAATGCTCGACACAAATACATCGAGATTGTATCTAAATAGCTTTACGAGGCCAGTTCAAAGATAAACACGGCAGTACTCCTAACCAACCCGCAGCTTGGGTGGTATAATTCAGAGGTTCTCAACAGCAACGTTTACTAACAGAAACAAAAGGAGCGCTGCCAGTCTAAGAGAGTCTTACGTAAGTAATTCACGTTTTCCTTCCTCAACAAGTAAATAACCAACATTTTCGTAGGAAATTAATTTTATACAAAAAAGGTTTGCAACCACTGGAATCGCTCAGGGGCGGCTCCACTGTAATTTTTAAGAAGTCACGTCGCATTCGATTAATTACGTCCGACCTTTATTTTTATCGCGATTGAATTAAACTTTGTTGCACAATAAACTGCACTTAAGGTCGTTGTGATTTATGGTTTATTTTACTATATCCGGGATATGCAAATGAGGGTTGTATCGTGTATGGTCTTTATGGAAGGTAATTTTAGGTGCGGATGAGTTTATAAAGGCCTTGCCGGTGCTGGGTTGTATAAACTGTGTTTGATGCTTCCTATTTTCTGCATTAAGTAGGTAATTTTATAGTCAGTTACAATGTTTTTATTGAAAGTACCGATGGAAATTAATTTATGCCGTCAGGAGAGATTTCTAATGACAATACTAAGACGAGCCAGGTGCGTGCATTAACAAGTTGATGCTCTCCCTTAAATTAATTATTGTAATCAATTAGGCTTTCAAATGACATCTAACATTATCTCATTGTGTTAAGGATTATAATTAAATGTACATAATTATACCTTTAATTAATACAGGGCAAGTAATTAACCTCGTTGGTCATTAATCCATTACGATGCCAAAATATGTCGGCGGGAATTTAAGGCTCCCGTATGCGATTGTTCGTTTGGGCAAGTACAAGCACTGCTTTGTCTATAGCTGTTGTCATGCTGTAGTGCAATAACACTCTAGTATTTATTTATTTAATACTAGCTTTTGCCCACGGCTCCGCCCGCGTGAATGAGTTTTTCCGGGATAAAAGTCGCGCTTTATATTTTCCCGGGATAAAAAGTAGCCTATGTGTTAATCTAGGACATGATCTACCTGTGTGCCAAATTTCATCTAAATCCGTTCAGTAGTTTTTGCGTGAAAGAGGAACAAACATCCATACATCCATACATTCTTACAAACTTTCGCTTTTATAATATTAGTAGGATGACACACCAACTGCACATACATTACTACATTCTAAGAATACATTGTCCATAATGGTAATAAATCTAATGCATATGCCTATTATAGGTATGTACAGTATTTGCTCTAGTATTTCAAATACCTACCTACTACTAACATTAGATTAAGAACACCATATTTTCGTATATATCATACACACACACGCTCACGCACGTTATACCTGAAGGGGTAGGCAGAGGTGCAACTAGTGCACCCACTTTTCATCGTGCGTATTCCGTCCCATGATGTGATAGGGTGCGAGCATATCGCTATATCGGGCACAAATTCCAGACACCGAGCTGATACTGAGTAGAAAAACCCAACATCACTTTGCCCGACCCGGGGATCGAACCTGAGACCTCAGCATTGCAGTCGTACCATAATACAACTACGCCTCCGAGGTAAATATCATTGTTTTATTTTTAGGATTTATGGGAAGTATTATTATTATTTATTATTATGTTGTATCTTTCCTGCGGGAAATAACGGTACGCAGACCGGTCCTTTTGGAAGGCTTGCGTGGGGATATGGATCCAACACGTAGAGGCCCCTTTAAGATACATTACTCTAGTTGGGATGTGTACGCCTTACGGGTACGCTCTCTGTCTGTACTTAAGGAGGAAATACAGCCAAAGACAGCGCCCGTAAGGCGTAAGGACTATTGCAGAGAAGATGGGAATTATACTGGGTCTATGGATGGGATCTAGATGGACTGGTTGCTGGGCTATTGATTGAAAAAACGGGACGCCTGCCAAGTAAAATGTCTCAATCATTTGTATTCAAGGCAGACGGTGACTTGCCCCCCACTAGATGGGCATCCCAAAAAGTGGCGTATGCCAAGGACGCAACATCGGTGTGGGTGGCTAAAGGGTGTCGAGAGGTGTGCACCGATTTCACCATCGCGGGTCGCTAACGCGTCCCGGAGTGGGCTTCCTCGCTATTATGCAGATTGAGCACTTCCACCCTGGAGCTCAGGTTCTTAGCTCTTGCGATTTCCACCCCTAGCCGGCCAGTTAAGGCAAGCCAAGGGTCAGGGGGTCTCATTTAGCCCCCACGGAATCAGGGTACGCGGTGTCGCCACTCACCGACGGCTCGCCACAAAGCCGCCCCTGCGGGCTTATTTATTATTATTATTATTTCAAATAGACTTAATAGAAAGTGTAGATTAGGCAGTATCAGGCCTTACAATATGGAGCAAAGTTGAGTACAACAGAGATTTGTTATTTCCATTCTGGATGGTTGTTGTTTATAAGCAGTAGTCAGTTTGCTCTCAGGCGAGTTGTATACTTCTTTCACATTTCAAATACTTTTAAAAACACCAGGAATAGTGAAAGTAAAAAGTAATAATTTTGCTAAAATACCAAAGAGTAACTCACTGACTCGGAGGGGTAATAGAATTTCGTGCGCGGTACGACTAACTTGCTGATGTCTCGGCTTTGAATATGTATGGATGTCTGGATGTATGGATGTTTGTTACACTTTCACGCAAAAACTTCGGAACGGATTTCGATGAAATTTGGCACACGGGTAGATCATGTCCTGGATTAACACTTAGGCTACATTTTATCCTGGGAAAATAAAAAGCGCGACTTTTATCCCGGAAAAGCTATTTGACGCGAGCGGAGCCGTGGGCAAAATCTAGTAGGTAATAACTTGGGACCTAACATAGCTGAAAATTGGCGTTACTCCTCTGCCTACCCCTGAAAAAGGAAAAGGCGTGATACTATATAATATGAATGTAACAAAAAGTAAACTTTTTGCAAAAATATTTTACACTCAATGTTAAAAATTATCTAAAGACCAAAGCATCAATATCAGCTTAATGCTTATATAATTAATAGTAATACACATATGATATATATTTATGTATATATATCATATGTATATTACTTTGTTTATTATTGGTCATATTATTTATTATTATTATGTTTTATTTTTAATAACCCAATTATCTATTCACTAGACTGCCCTCTCTATCTCCTCTTCTTATATCCATCCCATGGTTGTCTGGAAGATATTGCCTAGAGCGATAAGACCGCCATTTGTACTGCTTTTTATTCTATTATTCTTTTTAAATTGTTATACCAGTGTGCAAAAAAGTGCATAAATAAATAATAGTATGATGCCGTAGGTAACCAGTTCGTCACCACATAGTTAGTATGAGTAAATATTCATTACCGTAGTGGCAAGATTAATGAGGCGCACTTGTCTGGGGGTATTTGAAACCCGCTCCTGCGACACCACTGCCTCGCTCAGCGACCCATGTTCCGCAGATAATTCACTTATATTAAATTGTTATAAATATACCGCTTATATTATGAATGGGAAAATTTGTGACGACGTTTAGACGTTCTAGAAGTAACACAGAACTCATTGAACAGTTTTGGATGGAATTTGGCACATATAGATGAAGTTCTGGATTATCATTAGTTGTCCTCGAAAGTTATACTAGAAACCTTTATAATACGTAAATTGAAATGTGGGGAAGTAAACGCAAAAATCGCTGAATGTAATGATAAAATTAGATCGATACATAAAATAAACCATGTTCATAAAGCTGACAGCAATAACTAGCTATAAAAACGACCAATTGGATATTAGAACTATAGATGTACAACGAATGAAAATCTTCCGCCAAAGTAATTATTTTATACACTACAAAGAGCGGTTCAAAACGTCGGTAAACCATACTTACATTTTTCGCGCATCGCCTGAACTCATTTTGTAGCTGGTAATTTGTAGAAAGTACTTAAGCTGCTAAGTGTTCTATACTGTAAATTTGTAACCGAAGAACTTTATGGTTTAATTTATTGTAAACACTTAAGACCAGATAACAACACACGTTACATGTGAAATGAGTGGAAAGTATTCTTTACAAAGTTATTTTACTTATATGTATTATTATTGTTGCGACGAAATAATAAAATTTAAAAGCAAAATAGACTATTGCAGATAATGTTAATTAGAACGAATCTAAGTTACTTGTTATGTAAATCAAATAAGATAATTGATTAATCATACTGTTCAAACAAACGCGATCAAATATTGATACGATAGCAACGGAGAGGATGCGCTCTAATCTATTCATCCAATCACGAATAAAAGTGTTCAAACCATTAATTAAACGAGGTCCTACAGATTTAACACTAAAGAAGCTTTTTAAAATGGATCTTGATCTAACATAGTGTCCGTCGTCGTTTTAAAGATTGATAAACCGTTAAAGTTTGCTAAGAAAACTCTGGCGAGTGAGATACCTTCGGTATCGAACAAAAGACTTTCCAAGTTGTCTGCCCGATTCGAATAAAGACATTTTGCGCTGAGATCTTCCCGAAACTTTACATTCGATATTTGTATAGTTGTAGATAGGCACGTCGAATCGTCCAACTATTCGCAATGTCTTGACGACAATTTAATATCAAACATTGTAAGTGGTAAGCTATTGGCAGAATTTCACTTCCTTTAAGCGTATTTCCGTTCAAAGACTTTAGTTACGAGTTGAACAGGATTTGACAGATTAAATATTATTGAAGTAACTTAGTGGTGGTGTGCAGAGTGCGAAATTGAGTCGGACAGTAGTACCCAACCACAAGGCGCCAGACTCCAGAGGGGCGCAGAAATGACCAGACCAGGACCAAGGTTTGGGTCATGTATGGGCGCTATTATAGAAGCTCACACTGGCCGCATGAAGGGCTATTTACGGCACTGCGTGTGCCGTGTTGTTTTGTATGGGACAATAATATGATCATGTTGGTAGTTGTTATTGATAACAAAGGGTTATTGAACTTATTTAACTTGACTGCCTCGGTAGCGTGGTTGTATTATGGTACGACTGCAATGCTGAGGTCTCGGCTTCGATTCCCGGGTCGGGCAAAGTGATATTGAGTTTTTCTATTCAGTATCAGCTCGGAGTCTGGAATTTGTGCCCGATAAGGCGATAGGCTCACCCCCTATCACATCATGGGACGGAATAACGGCGAAAAGTGTGTGCACTTGTTGCGCCTCTGCCTACCCCTTCGGGGATAAAAAAGAGGCGTGAGTGTGGGTGTGTGTGTGTTCCAGTGCACATACAGGTTTTTCTTTCTCTTTTGGAAATGGTTTTATTATACCTATAAAATAACGCATATATTATTTCTGTAACACTAAGCCCAAAGTTCTATGAAGTTTCGCCTGTCTCCTTTTTTTAATCACTTATTTGTGTTTTATAATTTACACCAGCTTTTGCCCGCAGCTTCGCCCGCGTTAATAATTTTTTCCGAGCTAAAAGTACATAAAAACATTCCTGTTGAATTACTCTATCTATTAAAAAAACGGCATCAAAATCCGTTGCGTAGTTTTAAAGATCTAAGCATACATAGGGACAGACAGCCGGAAGCGACTTTGTTTTATACTATGTTAAGATTATTAGTTATATAAAACTAAAAATATTGTTTGTTGTTTTATTATATCTTTTATTTACTAATGAGAAGCCACATTGTAGTGTACCTCGACTGTAGTCGTCTGAACTGGTAGCCTAGCTAAAGTTCAGACGTATCTAGTATCAGTAAATGAGTGGTATAAAAACTGACCCACACAACAATTAACATAAAATTTAATAACACTCACGAACCGGCTAGAAATTTTAGCAGCAAATTTTTCAACTGCAAACTTTGAACGAAAAGTTAAACTAGCATATTCGAACATGCTCACACGTAGTGTATTTTCGCCCTCGCAAACGAAATACGGCTTGTTTACGTGTGTTGGGAAAATTCTATGCGCTCCAAAAACAGAATACCATTATCGATATTACATGTAGTGACGCGAAGATTTGTTGTTAAATCGTAAATTGGTTATGATCAGGAAGGTTTGATTGCGAGTGCATATGACGTTTATGAGCCCGCGTGGCGAGGCGGGTGCGCGAGCTTGTCGCGATTAGACACGCGACACGCGAAACGCTTCCTTTGTTTGCACAACGTGCCTTCCGCTTGTCTCCTTTTTCTTATAATATTTTATTATATTATATTAACGTTTGCATTATTTTTTAAACTATAAATTGCAAATAAAATGTATGTATTTCCAGATCTTTCGTCCGCAATGTAAATTTTCGTGCTACCTGCAGGATAAAGGTATAAAAAGGTTTGAACACATATAATTTAAGGTGAAAATGTTTTTCATTTAGCCCGTCTCGCGCGGTGCACTCCTGAGTTGTAGGTAGTCGAACCGTGCTACTCTCGCAAACTTCACACACTCCGTTCGGAAACTTTTTAAATCTATTAAAGAAGTTTCCCAACTGCCTATTAACGTGGGATGCTTATGAAGGTTGCTCTTGAAATGTATCCTTGGTGTAGACCGAGGGACGCGACGTAGCTTCGTACAGTTTACGCCGGTCGCACCCGAATTTCATTACGTAAGGTTACTTTCGTCACATTACGCCCGGGTTTTTGCACTTGGCGCTTCATTTAGAAAGAAAATACGCGTCGAGCTTGAATTTAAATTGTGTTACTGGTTTTGTCTCGCCCGGCGCTCTGTTTCAGCTGGATTATGTGGGCGTGTACTTATTTAAAATTTAAATTTTAAGCGTGATTTTAATACGTGTGCTATATTCGTGCCTCTCGATTTTTACAGTCGACTAAAGCTACGCATAAATGCAAGTATGCGTTGGCTATTTAAAAAGTAGCATTAAAAGCAGTATTAAGAACTATATTATAAGTAGATATAAACTGTTAACATAATATCATTGTAATATCACTGATGTTAGTTCGTTTGTAGTAGATACAGTCAGCCACATAGGTAAGTAGCTGAACAAATTCAAAATTTCAAATCGCTTATACACGTTCAGTTCAACACCTTCTTTTTTTTCTGTCCTACTAGTATAATGTTATAAAGGCGAAAGTTTATAAGTACGTATGGATGTATGGGTGTCTGGATGTCTGGATGTCTGGATGTATGGATGTTTGTTACTCTTTCACGCAAAAACCACTGAACGGATTTCGATGAAATTTGGCACACGGGTAGATCATGTCCTTGATTAACACATAGGCTACATTTTATCCCGGGAAAATAAAAAGCGGGACTTTTATCCCGGAAAAACTTTTTAACGCGGGCGGAGCCGCGGGTAAAAGCTAGTATGATATAAAGAATATCCCTTCTTTTTTATTTTTGTGAAGAGAAAACGAAAATTTGTAAGAACAAAAAAGTGTAGAAGCGATATTAAATTTTTAATTTCTTCAGCTACGTGACTCACTGTATGTATAAAATATTTTTTACCGCATGAAAGAAAACCATCATAATATAATATTTCCATGCAAACCCTACGCATGATTAATTTTTAGCGTTTCGTTGAACACGTTAAGGGCTTAAATGTAAAGAATATACGAACAAACCAATTTCTGGGTCCATGAGCTTAATTTATGTATATGATTTATATCTACATAAGATCTTAATCAATGTTTTGGCTGTGTGCCCTTATAACCCTTGATATAGGCATTGTTCTGGACCGACAAACACAGTAAAATATTATAACTTTAGGATGTATCAGGAAATTCCTACGACTCGGTAGTCCTACATTTATATTATAAACGCGAAAGTTTGTAAGAATGTATGATTATATGTTTGTTACTCTTTCACGCAAAAACTGCTGAACGGATTACCATGAAATTTGGCACACGGGTAGATCATATCCTGGATTAATACATAAGGTACTTTTTATTTACTTTTTGACTGCCGCGGTGGCGTAGTTGTATTACAGTACGACTGCAAAGCTGAGGTCTCGGGTTCGATCCCCGGGTCGGGCAAAGTGATATTGAGTTTTTCTATTCAGTATCAGCTCGGAGTCTGGAATTTGGGTTTTAAGTACTTAAATCACTTAAAGTCAGAGACGAAATAATGGCGGAAAGTGGGTGCACTAGTTGCGCCTCTGCCTACCCCTTCGGGGATAACAGACGTGAGTGTATATGTATGTAGTACTTTTTATCTTGGTAAAATATAAAGCAGGACTTTTATCCCGGAAACACTATTTAGCGCGGGCGGAGCCGCCAGTAATATAGTAAATAGCTAGTAATACATATTCTTCAAGGTAAAAAATTAAAGTAAAGGTAAAAAGGTAAGGGTTGATTAGCAGACAGTCTCTGACTTTAAGTGATTTAAGTACTTAAAACCTAAAGCCTTATTTACATGTAGCCGAGGATTTCACAGGGGGCAATAAAAAGTAGCGAATACTTCGCAATAGTCATAATTGACCTTTATTTCTACAACTCCTTTGTTTCTCACTCATCACTTTATCAAGACTAGCATAGTAATCACTAAATTACAATAGCGACTTTGATATCTAGCCGTACACTGAACTACGACCAAACTAAGACTATGCTCTTCAAATGGCGAGGGCCTTATTTATACTCGCAACTGTCACCCCCACTAACAACAAATTGTTAGTGGGGGTGACATCTTGACTTGTTTTGTACGATTACGACTTTAAAACTACCCGACGCTCCGACATACATATTATTATAGAAAAAAACATATTTGATGTTTTTTTATTCCTTCCGAATGATGAGGCAAGCATGCCGCTAGCCTGGTGGTAAGCGATACGATAGCGCACAAACAGAAGCAACACCACACATAACTTTTAATTATAAACTACTGCGTGGCACGCCACTACGTTCGTCACCCTGAGACATTCGATGTTAAGTGTCATAATGCTCAGTCTTCCAACTGGAACACAACATTGTATATACACTGCTGGTTAGAGGCAAAAATAGATACTGGTTTCGAATTACTTCTAATGTAAGAAAGAAAAAAGCGCTGAGGTCCTGGGTTCGAATGCCGGATCGGGCCAAAAAACTTTGTGACTGGGTTTTTCCATCTTAAAAAAATTACTCAGTCGCAGCTCGGAGTCAGGAAGTTGGCGATGTGATACCCCCGTGCCTCGGAAATTGGTCGTTGGTCCTGCGCCTGATCTCTCTCCGGTCATGTCGGATTGCCGTCTCACCGGACTATGAGAGTGAAGGAATAGCGAGTGCACCTGTGTATTGCGCACACACTTGTGCACTATAATATCTCCTGCGTACCTGGCTGATCTCCGTTGAGATTGGCCGCCGTGGCCGAAGCTGTCTAGGAGGATTTTCAATGTAAGAAAAAAAATACTTCGCTAGCCATGAACTAAACTTAATATTAACATTACCTACTTGGAAAAACTAAAGCTACATCCAAAACAAATGATAGACATTCTTCATAACAACCAAAACGGTCAATCATAATACCGGAATTTGAACAGATAATTAGCATATCTTCTTGAATGTTGGAATGTGTTACGATGATTTAAGGGGTCCGAAAGGACCGCTAAAACTATTTGAGGATCAGCTAACCAAAGTTATTTGGGACAATGGGATGGGTTATTAAGTCCGTTGTTTAGCCCGGTTACGTAACCTATTTAAATTTCAAAGGCAAGAGGTTCGTTCCATAAGCGAAGTAGATGTTACGATCCTAAATATATTTTTCCCTTAATAAAGTTTAACAGGCATAGACGAAGCCATTTGAAACTCCACTTTGAATAGAAATGACGTGGGAGGAAAAATTTGACGAACCCTGCGGCGTCTGTCTTTCTTTTCTTGTCGATGCTATAACGTAATGGAAGACGGTCGGTTGGTACCCCACTTGATACATTTATCTTTAGATTTAATATTGCCAGTTAAAATTTACGGCTCCGATATTTAACTTTGAGATAACAGGGCGATGTTTTTAAGAACAATACAATTATTTATTAGTTCTATATTTTATTTAACAATGATTGTCCACGGACAAAGTAGGTAAACCTTCTAAGTAAAAAGGTAATGTCTTAAGGCTACCATGCTGACCTAATATGGGGTAGACCTTAGAATAATGACACAGGGTAGTCTTCATAGTTCATCGATTTTTTTTATAGGAAACTCAAAAATCACACAAATACTTCCTACCATGTTATATAATTTTAAAAAAATCCTTACGCACTCTCTTTGTTTTGAGCAATATAAAGAAAACGTCAAAAATCGCTAGCAGACGAATTGTAACTTTATTTATCAAAAGCTATATAACGAAATAGGGATAGGTAACTGTACCTGAAATAGAGTAAGAGTGCAATTTGCAAGGCTCCAGTAAGAGGGCCCGCAATATCATCTACCGCTAGACAGTGAAAGTCCATTAGGTTTTATGGGTTCTCAGGACGTATAGTCTGGCTTGGAACGTTGAAATTAATTAAATTCCCACCTAAAAGCGACTCAAAAGCTGAAGAGTAATGACTTGTTGACTTCCCACCTAAGACATAAATATGAATCAATTGCTGCGCTAGATTTAATAAAAGCGTGGATTGATCGTTTGGAACTTAACGTTGAGATGATGCATTGAATTGGGTCATAATAGGGTAGTTGACTACTTTTTTTAAGACACTTATCAATAATGTATGCCATCCCAAATCTCACGGAAAAATAATTTTCAAAATTGGGGCATTAATTTGTCAGTTATAAAGAAATTTGGTGGAAGGGGTTGTTGTCAAATAACAGTAATATTACACTGTGACGTCACCGTGAGTCGCCGGCCATAATACTGCGTGCGTGCGAAAAAGATAGCGCGATATCCCTGCCACGTCCCCACTTTTGCTCACAACAATATTTCAAATATGGATTGCTTTATTTTTCAACCAATTTTGATGCTTATTGTACAGAAGAATTCCTTTTTTTGTATTATTTTCTAGTACATATAAAGTAATTTACAAAATCAAACATAAACAACTACCCTATTGTTTTAAGGTCGGTTCAATTGATATTCAAGTATAGACATATGCCCAAAGATTTCAAATGTAATTTATAAACTTGCATTGCTTTTTTCACATTTCAGTATATTCTATGTAACCCGGAATGTAAATTGGTCCCTTCGATACATGCGGTGCCTAGTGTAGTGACCAAGCTAATATTTTTATCCTGTAATACACACACACATACACACACACTCACGCCTTTTATCTCCGAAGGAGTGGGTGGGGTGTTGGTAACAGGCGAACGGTATGCTCGTCTAGTCATTTAATGGAATAAAAAAAAATCTGATGATGATTTTTTTGCATCAGCCACACGACGACCATATACCGTAATTTTATTTCGTTTAAAAATGGCACTTGATATGAAGGTTTTTAAAAAATTCTGTTATAAATGGAGGGGTCTAAAAATATTTTGAAAAATATTATGGATACAAAATCCATTTTTTGCCCTTTTAATATACCCTAAGTTTGAGTTTTGTTACATTTTGATAACCCATACAAAAAGCGGACATCTCCTTTTAACAAGATACAGTGTATATGAATGTAATTCGGCAGTACACGTGTACAGTCGCCGGCGACCTCTTTTAAAAGCCATACCTCGGGTACAATACTTTTTTGTGACTTGAAAATATTTCGAGCCGAGTTTCAGCATAACGAGGAAAAATTTCCTCTTGGTTTTCGTCGACACCCTTTGCAGTAATCCTGCAATCAGTTCTCAATCTTTTTGGGATCGTTTTGCGCTGAATGAGACGCCATTAAAACGGTACCAAAGAACTTAGGATGTTTTAGACGAATGCACTTAAAATATTTTTATCGAACACGCTCGTTTGACGTCGAGAGCGGAGGCAGTATAATTTTCTTTTAACGGCCCTCTCAACACCCTCTCTGTTTCTTTTTATGGTGCTGATTTGTCCGTTTGTGGCTTAAATCGTACATATATGTGCAGCAGTTCTCATGGAAGATGAAAACAAAACTCCCGACGGTTAATGATACTTGTCCCATATGGAATATCAGTGTAGGGTCAAGAATAGTTATAAGCGCAGGCTAAGTGTATTTGGTTATAAAAATACATCTCGGCAATTGATGTATTAAGAAACCCGTCTCGGCATAATTTTTGCCTTCTTTGAAGTTTTTCAACAGCCTTCTTTACCTCTATCACCTAGGTTCTTATAACTTTTATCACTCTCTGTATGTATCGTTTCTAAATATATTTTTATAAAACCTGAAGTGACCATCAATTCACTCGCATGATGTTAAGCTCTGCGACAATAAACAATACCAGTACCTTAGTTTCCTTAGTGAATACGAAAGCCTATATTAATAACTAGCTTTTGCCCGCGGCTCCGCCCGCTTTAAAAAGTTTTTCCGGGATAAAGGTCCCGCTTTATATTTTCCCGGGATAAAAAGTAGCCTATGTGTTAATCCAGGATATGATCTACCCGTGTGCCAAATTTCATCGAAATCCGTTCAGTAGTTTTTGCGTGAAAGAGAAACAAACATCCTTACATCCATACATCCAAACGTCCAAACATCCAGACATTCTTACAAACTTTCGCCTTTATAATATTAGTAGGATATTAGTAGGATTATTATCCATTATATTGTATTCGCAAGAAAGTAATTTAGCGTACAAAGATGGACATATGTCATGGATCACTATGCTCAATTACTAGCACAATGTTGTGGAGGGCGCGGTTTGGGAACACCGTACCCCATCCCGAACAATGGGATGCGCTATCGCTTTCATTACAATGTGAATTATTTGGTTTGTAAGACAAATTGGGATTTCTAGAGAATAGCGTTTTTGTTGGGTCTTGGTTGCGAGATGGTTTAGTATGAAGTAAGTAGATGTTTTTTGTGAATGTTTGACACTGAAATAAAACTGCTTAACGGATTTTTAAGACTACAAGAGGTATTATAGCCTGTGCTTTCTAGTGCAATTGGTGTATTTTAATTTTTGACTTTATTACTTCCAACCAATAGCTGTCAAGCCTAGCTTGTACTTTGAAGGTCAGGTTTGGTATCAAATTAGATTCTAGCCGGTAATGTAAATCCCGACTTCTTGGCATAGAGGTTCATACCTAGGTATATACATTGTATTTTAAGCCACTCAAGTTAATTGCAACAGTCGATATAAAAATGCAAACACTCTTAATAAAAGCGCATAGAGCTACTGTAATTAAAACAAGTCATGTGTACATGCGAATACGATCGCACACGTACGTAAATCTCGAAATTTATAACAGCTGTAAAAGTACCAAAAACCTATCTGCTATCTCTTATCATTTACGAGCGGCTGTTTGTGCAAATGCAAATTTCATGTTTAATCACTTCTCCTCGAACGGCTCCCAAGTCTAGAGTATTATATCAGAAAAGTTTCCTCGTAAAGATTTGGCATTATGGAGCCAAATCGTATGCCAGTCGAGTTTCAAAGTGGGTACTTTTTTGAATGTCTCATTCGGCCGTGTCGGAACTTTCATCTTGGTGTTCAAATTTTATTAATAAACGAAAGCGGCTGCGGCGCCCGAATTCATTTATTTTACTGCAGTCCAGCAAGTTGTTTAAATTAAACCAAACCTAATACTGAATTGGAGCCAGAAAATATCGACGGCCACTTGGACTGTTTCTCAATTTGCGAGGCAACTTTACGACGACATCTTACTGAAAATATTTTGTAATTTACTGTACCGTTTCGTGAATGTAAAATGGAACGGGCTTTATTTTTGTCAGGATATTAAAGCGGATAATTTTATTATCTGTGTGGCATAAGCCGGTTCTAAATTAAAATTATTGTATTTTAAGGAATGTTAGGATAATTTTGTGTTTGCCGTAGGTAGGTATAAATAACGCACGAAGGAAGTTTTCTGGGAATTACTTTACGGCACCGCAGCACAACACCCAAGTGTAAATCATAGCTCTATTTGAAACAATTCCAATAAATTATGACGTGGAGGAAAGAATACGGATACAAAAAAATAAGCATTTTCGTACGCGGAGTCGATATTAGCGCCTCCAACTGTTCACATTAAAAAGTGGCAACTATCCAAATTACATATCTATATGAATTATCACGAATTAATTCGATGCAATTAATGTTAACTATAAATTGCTGTTAGACTCGAGCAACCTATCGGCAGTTACCGTTTACATAATTATTATAATTGCTGAAAGATGATCTTAATTGTTATAATAAAAAAATATTGTGTAGTCAATAAACATAATTATTCATTTAATTTATGTACAATTTGATATAATATCAAATAGAAACAAAAATTAAAAGTATCGGCGTATTTGTTTCACCAAAAATAATGTTATCTAATCAAAAATAATATGTTTATAATAATCTAGCTTTTGATCGCCACTCCGCCTGCCTTAACGCACATTTTCGGGATAAAAGTGGGCTATAATAATACTCAGAAGTAATGTAATCTTCTGTTGGTGAAATAGTTTTCAAAATCGGTCAAGTAGTTCTTGCGTTTATCTATTACCAACATACAAAAGATCTTTTTTTTTCTTTTTGTAATATTAGTTTAGGTAAAAGACTAAGCATTAAACAAATCAATATACGCATTAAACAAGTGAATACACGTCCTCATTTTGTTTTATGAATTTATTAATTTATCATGTAGCTCAAAATATAATAGCAACACGACGTTCTCGGTAAATATTAGTACAAGCAAAGAATGTAATTTACAGACAACATTATCTACCATTTAACAC
Organism: Lapara coniferarum; assembly: GCA_949316025.1. Taxonomy (NCBI): domain Eukaryota; kingdom Metazoa; phylum Arthropoda; class Insecta; order Lepidoptera; family Sphingidae; genus Lapara; species Lapara coniferarum. The sequence goes on along the minus strand of OX438926.1, from coordinate 14,937,804 downwards.
CCTAGCATTGATACGATATTAAACAAACATTTGTCGTTCCATCCAAACACATTTCTGACAATGTATAATTGTATATGAAAGGGAAGCGGTCAACACATTCATTGTCAAATATTACAAGACAAAATTCAAGCACAATGTAACAACGATGTTCGGCGGGGAATGACTTTGTTACTACTACATAGTTACGCCTATATGCCTAAATTTTAGTGCATTTTTATTTGATGTTGCGCTGGAATGGAACCCAAACTACCTGAACTAAGTCAAATTAATAAAACGTTATTTCTATCAGCCTAAAGAATTACATAGCAAAAAACATATTTAAATTTTAATCACCAGTCACTGTTCCACAAAATACCGATCACCAGATATGGAAATCAAATTAAGTATTCTTATTAAATAGACCCAAATGAAACCATAATAAAGGCACAATCTTAAAGAATAAACTCCCAAAAAGTGTAGAGATCCTCAGACGAAATGTATTTTAAAAGGGTATGCCATCTAATTCCAACGTGGAAGGCGTCCGTAATTTCCTATTATAAGGAAATATGAAAACGAAATGGAAGGAGGGTTGGTAATTGTAGCTACGTCTGATACGCGCAACCATGGCGCCACAATAAGTCACGATCTCACCCGATATTTACGTAATGCATTTAGGAAATGAGATAGCTGACGGTATGGTTTAATTTCATCGCTAATTTAAGACTGCCTCGGTGGCGTAGTTGTATTACGGTAAGACTGCAATGCTGAGGTCTCGGTTCGATCTCCGGGTCGGGCAGTGATATTGAGTTTTTCTATTCAGTATCAGCCTGGAGTCTGGAATTTGTGCCCGATATGGCGATGGGCTCGCCCCCTATCACATCATGGGACGTAATACGCACGACGAAAAGTGGGTGCATTGCGCCTCTGCCTACCCCTTCCGGGATAAAAGGCGTGAATGTGTGTAATTAAGAGATTGTATAAGATGGTGTCCAATGTCCATGTGGCAATAAAAACGTAGATCTGATGCGTTGCTTTATTATTAGTCGAGCTAATAGTCGATTAGTGTCAGATCTGATTATTTCTCCACGTTCTGAACTAATGCATGTAGAAACTCTGTTACTTACGCATATTTGTAGGTATAAAATATAGTGTTATTTTTTTTAATACTTTAATTTTGAAAATGTAAGTATGTATACATCATTTGACCTCATTACACATGCCATATAATGTCATACCACTAGTCACATAATTAGATGGTGATTAGAATTAGATGATTTCAATCAAAATTCACCCCTCCTAGGCTTGCGGGATACAAAACGTGAAGTAAAGCAGTTAAATTAAAAAAGAAAGAAATACGTTTGGCAGGCCAGAAAGAGCAAGATATACATCTAACTCATTTGGATTGATTTTCCACAAACAGGAATTCGTGTCACGGATACAGTCTTTCTAAATTCGGTTTTTATTGGATTGATCACAATTCCACCATTTTGCACTATAGCGTGTTAAAATATATTTTGGTATTCTATTCAAAGTTTTATTTATTTTAAACCTGGATTTTTAAAAAGTAACCTTTGCCTAATTTATGCAATGCTTATCGCCACGCGACGCATAAGTAAATGTTAATTAGTGATAAGTATTTGAATCTTGTGAAGGTGGAGTTTGATTAGAATCTCTCTTTAAAGTATCAGTGCTGAAATAGCTCGCATTAATGCCCTGGGACACGAAACATCCGGCTGCAAACGGAGGTACGGCACCAAAGCAAGCCTAGTGAATACTGATAGGCTATTCTCGATAATATCTATGCTAATTATAAAGCTAAAGAGTTTGTTTGTTCGAACGCGGTAATCTCGAACCAGGGCCGCGCCGTCCATATATGCGAAGTGTGCACACAGGCGCCAAGGCAAAAGGGGCGACGGAATCAGGATGACATGTTATATTTGTTACTAGCTTTTGCCCGCGGCTCCGCCCGCTTTAAAAAGTTTTTCCGGGATAAAAGTCCCGCTTTATATTTTCCTGGGATAAAAAGTAGCCTATGTGTTAATCCAGGATATGATCTACCTGTGTGCCAAATTTCATCGAAATCCGTTCAGTAGTTTTTGCGTGAAAGAGGAACAAACATCCATACATCCAAACATCCAAACATCTAAACATCCAAACATCCATACATTCTTACAAACTTTCGCCTTTATAATATTAGTAGGATAGTAGGATACTACCATCATATTCTTTATAGGTGAGTAAGTAAGAAAGTAAGTACGTCTCCGAAGACAATACTCACGACTGTGGTTTAACTTTATAACAATACTTGAATTTTGACCCAATGTTTATGAGCTTTGTGTTAAAAATCAAAAGAACCGCCACAGTCGCTACAGCAGCCAACTTACATATCTTATTACAAACGTCTTAAAAAAGGTAATTTTCTAAATTAAAACTTATACAAAATATTTGCGCATTACAATGAGCCAATAAAGGTTAATTTTGAATAATAAAAAATATTAATTTCGAAACAGGACGACAAAAATCAGAGGCGCTTCAAGGTTTCGCGCACAGGCGCTGTCTTGGGTCGGCGCGGTCCTGGGAACTGCTGAACCGATTTTGAAAATTCTTTCACTATTAGGAAGCTACATTACTCCTGAGTGCTATGGGCTACTTTTTATCAAAAAAACATCACGTGAGCGGAGCTGCGAGCATCACCAACATGAGCGATCTCAATTTAGTACTGAATTGAAGTTTAGTATGTAAATGTTGTGTTAGTTATAGTTGGTTTTAGTCATAATAGCTATCAACACTATGTAATAAGGGTTGGTTTTCGTTCATCAGATTGAGGTAGGAATAAATTAACATTTAAAGTAAATTAAAATAGTTCAAAATATGTTTATTTTTTATTTCGTCAGAATTTTTTTGACGCATGACATAAATATCTGATGATTGAAAACCCCAAACATTAAGTACTCACAATACCTACTTATTATTTTAATGAAAGTCATTAGAGTAGGTAAAATCCAAATATGTATGATACCGTTAGGTATAAACATATTAACCAAGCGAAAAAACCTATTATAAACCTATATCTTTTGCTAGATTTTGCCCGCGGCTCTGCCCGCGTAAAAAAGTTTTTTCGGGATAAAAGTCCCGCTTTTTATTTTCCCGGGATAAAATGTATGTGTTAATCCAGGACATGATCTACCCGTGTGCCAAATTTCATCGAAATCCGTTCAGTAGTTTTTGCGTGAAAGAGTAACAAACATCCATACATCCAGACATCCATACATACTCACAAACTTTAGCCTTTATAATATTAGTAGAATAGGGACGGCAACAGTTTCTGAAGTTAATTATTCTTAAAGTTGTTAAATTCTCCTTCACCTTTAGCGCATTAGGTAATAGATGTTCTAAGGCTTCAAACATAGCTTATCTTAATTTTCCATCGGGAGCCGCTATTCATCATGAAACGTCTCAGGTGATCGATTGTACACTATAATAGATTAGCGTCAGATACTAAAATAAACTATAAATTGCTTAAATTACTCTTTGAGATACTTTTTAAATTCTTGATTTTGGAAAACACAGTTGCTAAAATACTTATTTATTTATGAATATCTTTGATACTTACGAACAAATTACAGAAACAATATTCCTAAGTACGAATATAGTTTTGTTGTGCATAAATATTTTCCAAATACAATTACGGAAGTAAAAGTCAAGAGCAATCTTTATACTTGTAGGCAAATTCTTTAATAATAATATTTATAATCCCTTTTTAACTGGTATAACGTTCGGTTTAGCGGGAATAACAACTGCTAATTTGTCTTAAACGGGTAATATTCAATAAATACTTTGTTCATATAATTAAACACAATCAACGCTAACATAAACGCTTAAGTTTTTCTAGTGTAATGGGCAATTAACTACTCGTATTAATGTTTTCGTTTATTACTCGCTTACATGCAAAATAAGCCATAAGGCTGATGTACACACGCGAATGAAATATGAACAATACATCGTGTTTATATCTATTCTATCTAGATATTTAGCTACTTATGAAACCTTCAAATGACATCTTGGCTAGTTCTCCTTTAGTAATCTAAGTTCGAGCTCCAAGTTCATACAACGCCGATTTCCTGATCGCTGACACTAACAAATATTGTATTTTATTCTATAGAAAAGTTGTCCAAAGTTTCTTATCTGGTAGATTCATCTTCTTTTCCGCTTCTTTTATGTAGCCATCGTTTGGGTGCGTTATTTTGACTAGTCGATTCATACTTGCGTTTATTATTACCGATCAAATATAGCTATCACTCACGCCTTTAATCCCCGAAGGGGTGTGGCAGAGGCGCAATTAATGCACCCACTTTTCGCCGTGCGTTTTTCGTCCCATGATGTGATAGGGGGCGACCCTATCGCCATATCGGGTACAAATTACAGACTCCAGGCTAATACTGAATAGAAGAATCCAATATCACTTTGCCCGACCCGGGGATCGAACCCGAGACCAGGGATTTTGTATTGCATTTTTGAAGATAGAGCTAGGTCAGAAATAAAAAAAAAGGCAAAGCATATTTCATACTAAAACTTTCAGTTGTCAAAACACTTATCTTCAATCTACATTGTGGGCGGCTATAAAAAGGGACAAAGGAAATTCAGTAAATTATAGCCTTAGACAGCTACGTAGAAATATTGTTGATATTTAAATGTTCGAAGGTCCTGACCCCGGTTTCTCGGCGATGCCATTTCCTGGTAACAAATAGCTCGGATCACGCAAACACGTCTCACAAAGGGTGTTAATTTAGCTATGAAAAACTTTCCAGTAATTGCAATGTAATGTTGAGGATTAGCATACCCATTAATGCAATAAACGTGATAAATAGTTCTCATGTTCAAACAATGCTTCTGTTTTAAAAGTTGACCTTTAATATAGGTATGGGAAATTATAGTGTCATTCTTGTTATTTTTAGCACAGCCTGTTTATTTCTAGAAGGTGTGTTATATTTTTAAGTATTATGAACGCGTCTCCACAGACGTGTTTTTATTGACATTAATTGTATGGTTTATATATAGGTATGTATCAATCTTAGCTCTTAGACCTAAGCAAGTATTTTTCAGTACCTCAGTGGCTGTTTGTTGAATTTTTGTATACATATTGTGGTGCATTTTATAATAACAATTCAATTTTGGGACAAGTCTCAAGTCTAAGTCATATTACCATCATTTCCTGTAATATTCATGTTCGTCTCAATTTTCTCACGCTATCCAATTATTACTTGTGATAAGATGTGTAAAATAACATCTATATTGTAAATTCGGCTTTTGGTACGCATCAATATAGCAATATTTTCTGTCTGGTATTAATTTAAATTTCATTTAAAACTTAAAAGTGAATATATTTCCGTTGTCACCAAAGTTCTACGGATATTTTATACAGAAACGTAAAATAAAATTCAATCAAGAAATATTGTACTATGCTCGTGCGTTAGCAAATTCTTGTTAAAGAACAAAATTATTTTTTCGTAAGGTAAAAACGCATAAAACATTGTACGAATCATTTGTCCATACTCAGACAAATTTTACCAAATATCCCGTGCTTGTAAAAAGATATTTATTTTCGGAGCAATCATATAATTTACCTCTCTAGATGCGTTTTTATAACTGTCGTAAAAAAGTAAATAGGTACTCGTACAGCAGAGAACCTTCTCAGTACAAAATTTCGTTTAAGTTATATTGAAATAAAAATTTATGTGCGTTTCAAATGTGAAATCCATCTCATCTGATGAAAACATATTTGCCTCGTAAATAAGTTCATAAAAGATTTTTTCCTTCAATCAATTACATTAACATGCAATAAAATGTTAACAAAATTCATACAGATACAGACTCAGTACTAAACCACGTCCAAACGAAAACATTTAAACGAAACGTATTTTGTGTGCATAGAGATATTTATTTAAATTGTTTCCACCAAATCATGTTCGGTATCACTGAATTGCACAAACATAGTTGGATATCGTTTGTTTTTGCATGTCAGCGCGTTTATTGTGAAATGTAGATTCGCCGCGTGTGTTATCTCGTCGGGCCGCCGTCGATACATCATCCCAGGCTGCGCGGATATCAATCAACGGCGTGTCCATCGGATGACGCTTCTGTGCATTCATGGTTCACTTTGACACGAACCTTATGAAATTTCTCGTGGCTTTTGCGCATATTCAGTGCGAAATTCAACATTTAAGAGGTTTATTTGCGTGTTTATGGGGTTATGTTTGATACAACGGGCTCTATTGCACTGTTGGCTTGGTTTTAAGTTCGAAGCAAATTTTTGCCCATTTCCTGGCGTGGTGTGCTATACGAAAGATGGTTTGTTTTCTGGGCAGTAAAATGACTTTATCGTAAGTAGGTAAGTATAGTGTGGTCTAAAATGTCTATTTCTACGGACTACAACCGTCTGAACAATGCCAGTCTGTATTTGTATGTAATGTCAGCCACAAAAATAGGTGAAGATATTCAAAATTTCAAATTGCTGGTAAACATTAAATTCAATCGAAATGTTATTTTTGCTTTATCTAAAACAAAGTTAGCCCTTTGAATTTTATTTTAGTGCAGAAAAAACGATTGCTATATGGGCACAAGACTTGAGAAGACGATTTGAAATTTAGAATTTGTTCAGCTACTTTTCACTTCAGTCTTCCATAGTCACTATGGCAGATTTTTTTCTCCTAGAAAAGTGACATGGGGTGTTTCCGCCAAATTAATAAAATTGAAAGATTAGAAAAAAGAGTCAGATAAAATAGTATTAATGAATTTAATAAATTTCCACAATCATTATAAGGGTTTCACTTTGTGTGTACAAAAAATATCTTAAATTGTTTAGTAAATATTCAAAGAATAAAAAATGGTATGGACACAAAAAACACGGTAAGGACATGTTAATAAATATTGTTAGTTTTAAGTAACATAAACTATTTCATGTAAAAGAAAACTTAAAAGATAACCATGTTTATCAAGTTTTTATTCTGCAGCTATCGTAAATAAGAAAATATCCAACGAACGGTAAAGACATCTAAAATACGGTAATGACAACTTATTAGTAATATGCATTAATTAGGTACTGAACCTTGATGGTGATCATTGTTATAAGGATTATGATTAAAAACAGAAAAAAAAATATAATCAACTTTTATTGTAATTGTTTTTATTCATATAATCTAATATTACAAAGTTTTGAGGAACATAAAAATTATGAATACTTGCTCATTTTTAAAATCAGTCTCATATAATACAATAAAATCACAGAATAATCAGTTAATAAAAACAATAAAGTCAGTTCTGTAAAATATATTCTTTTGGTTGGTCTTTGGTTTTTGTATAGGTTTATTTTGTTTTTTTAGACTGTGTATTCTGACACTGTATAAATTGTTTTTCCTCTGAAGAATTTTAATTTTTCGTTCATAAAATTTTACCTTCCTTTTTAGCTGATTTACCAAACTGGTGCACTTCGATTCTTTACACTCTTCATTATTTATCGATTTTTCTAGAGGATCTTCTTCCTGATTATTGATTATGTCCTCAATTATGTTTGTTTCTTCTATGTTAGCTTGGTGTGGTATGGAATTTATTCTTTTAATGTACCTAGAACTTCTTTTGTTTATTTTCCATTGCTTTCTTATTATTCTCTTTTCTCTTTCAGTCATCTCCGTTACGCTTTTAAGTTTTTTTGCTTGTCTTCTTCTTTTATAACGCTCCTTTTCCTTCTCCAGTAATTTTTCATATTTTTCAGGGTCATTCAGTTTTATGAATTCATATCGTTTCCTCTTATTTATATTTCTTCTTTCCTTATATTCTGAGGTATTCCTTGGCATTCTGTGTTAATTACTGAAATATCATCATAATGATTAATGTTTATAAAGTCTCAAAGTGATGAGTGATTGAAAGGACCAACTTGACGGGATACTGGATAGTAATACCCAAGCAATCTGCAGAAAAGTAGCAGATTGAAAAGAAAAGTGACAGATTGCTGTTGAGTTTTGTACGATGTTTTCCGAACATCTCACACATCCATTCCTCTCTTCCCTTAATCCTAGTCTTTTCCTTATCTGGCAGCAAATTCAAACTTTTCTGGTTTTATTCGTATTTAAAGTCATTGGCCAGTAAGGATCACTTAGAATAATTATATGACCCATTTGTTTATGTGGCAATCTATATATTATGATATAAAAAAATCTCAAAATACAATAGCGTATGTAAGGTTAAATAAGCCTCCATGCAACAGTAATATAAGCCCCAGTTTTGAATTGTTAGACACTATTCTTACAAAACTTTGTCATCACCGTAGCTATCGTGTCTTTACCGTGGTCTCTAATTTATTACGGTAAGGACTGTGTTGGTAATGACATTTTGGTCATTTTGTATTATATTATACCTTAATTACAGTTCTACAGTATCCAGTCACTGACAATAGATTCTTAAGAACATTATACTATGTGACATTCAATAATGAACAGAATAAAACGTTTACTTACCAGTATATTGTATGATGTACAGGTAATGACACTTTTTAGAATTTCGTGAAAGAACGCGTCTCACGGCCAAAATATGTACGCCACAACTATCACCCACAGCACTCATCGGCGTACTGACGCGCACGTCTTGTAGCACAACTGAGGTAGCAGGAAGCATGCGTTCGTAACGTACAAAATTATGTTTTGTGAGTGATTTGGTAAGGATCGATCTTGGACCCACGTTTATATTACAAGCAAAATAATATATATCTACGTTATATATGATACGAATGTATTATATTCGTATATCTGTAAACTGCATTTATTGTAGAAATATAAATTTGAAGCCGGTATGTGCGATATTATTTTTTAAAATTCAGTTGAAATTTAAAAAACATGATTTGTTACACTGTATATTACACTTGTTATGATAAAGATTTATTTATTTTTGTAATATTTATATAAGTTTGATTACTGATATTACTTGTTAGTGTACAAAAGGTCTTTAATGAGATTATAAAAATTTACAATGAAAAAAATATCCAATATTTTAGGAGCTAGATAACAGTTACATGTTTTTTCGCTGTTGGCGGAAATGCCCCATGGCGTCTCTTATACATAGGGATGTGCAGACGGTGATGCATTTACAGTTGAACACTAAATATACGAGTCGAATACCCTGCCACTAGTAAAATACATTTGCTGTTTCTATTTTTATTGATGTTTTATTTTATAGCGGTGTTATTTTCCGAGCTGATTGATTGAGGATTAGGGTTAATCCGCGGCGTGGCATCTCCTTGATCCGTACTGCGCCCCCATTTAAGCCTAGACGTCCCAAATGACCGCCTTGCCCTATGGCCGGCACAGTATTATAGTTTGTACCATTTGGAATACAAGTAATCTAAGGGGCTATGAATATAGATACTCTCAATTTAATTAATTACTCCAGTTTTAAATAATAATCTATAAATACAATTACGTAGATTTTCGTGCCGTTGCAGTGGGAGACATAAGGAATGCAATGCAATGCAATCAGCCCTGCATATATATGTGTATAACACTGTATTATAATCCCCACTGCTGAGCACGGGCCCTCTCTACTACTGAGAGGGTTAAGCCTTAGTCCACCGCCACGATGGCCTAGTGCGGGCTGGCAGACTTCACATATCCTCGAAATTCTTATAGAGAATTCTCAGGTATGTAGGTTTCCTCGCGATGTTGTCTTTCACCGCTACAGCGAACGATTATAAATGATAAAGAATACACACGTAACTTCGAAAATTCAAAGGTTTGTGTCTTGGGATTTGAATCTCCGTAAATTGTCTTAGCAGACCGTTTCATTCCCAACTAGTCTATCTTCCACAATATATACGTAAGGAATCCTACTTATAATATTATAAAGGCGAAAGTTTGTAAGAATGTATGGATGTATGGAGGTTTGGATGTTTGGATGTATGGATGTAAGGATTTTTGTTCCTCTTTCACGCAAAAACTACTGAACGGATTTCGATGAAATTTGGCACACGGCTAGATCATGTCCTGGATTAACACATAGGCTACTTTTTATCCCGGGAAAGTATAAATCGGGACTTTTATTCCGGAAAAACTTTTTAATGCGGGCGGAGCCGCGGGCAAAAGCTAGTATGATTTATAAATTACAAAAGTATATACCTACCTACTTAAGCGTAGGTTAGAAACAGCGCGTATTTCTTAACTGTTACCTATTTAATCAATGTAACACGCACACTAAACTAAATTTTAGGGTCTGCCATCGTTATACTTAAAACAAAAATGTTCACTACTTTACCGTGATTAATATGGCAAATTCAAGTAAATACGGTAACTTCAAATACAAAGTCGAAAACTGGTACTCCGTCGATAATTTATTTATTGAACAAGATTTAACTGTGTACATATTAACTGAAAAAATATCAAATCAAGTCAGTCAAAATCATGTTCAAAGTTTCCGTTACAATAATAAGTACATACATACATACGTATGAAGCTAATAAAAGCGTGTTAAAAAGGAAATAAAATCCTAGAACCCGAGTACAGCGTCACCTACTGGATCCAATTGTTAATCTAAACCATTCTCGAATCCACCTGAAGACACATAAACAATAATTAAAATAAGCCGTTTAGGATGGGTTCAGTGACATACACACGCACAGAAATATATATACAGTCGTGGTCAACTAATTAGGGACATGCAAGATAGTGAAGAACAATAACCAGTTATGTACATACAAATATAAAACCCTATTGATTTCTCAGTAACTATTATTTGCATAATTTGGTCCGATTATTATGCTTTAAATGGCTGTAAATAAAATATTAAATAAATAGAAAAAAGTATTTAATATCAAAGGTTGAACATGTATTCAATTTTAAGGTATAATTCTGTAGCTGGACATTTAATTAAGGACAGTAAACTATAATGAAAAATAGAGTTAAACAAAACTAATAATCTGCAGTATTATAATATCTTTAACAGCTCCATTTTATTACGTGTAAAATCAGTACCCAGTAGCAAAACCTTTGTTAGTAATTACCGCTTGACACCGATGTGGCATAGACATTATCAGTTTCTGGCATGTTTCGACAGGAATATTTGCCCATGCCTCACAAAAAGCTTCATTAAGTTCATCTAAAGTTGTGGTACGATAAGTGGCTCCTTTTTTCTTGATTTCGTGCCAAAGGTGCTCGATTGGGTTAAGGTCCGGGCTATTTGCTGGCCAATCTAGCACCGATACTGACTGACTGGTAAGAAACGACTTGACTGAACGGGCGGTATGTTTCGGGTCGTTATCATGCTGAAACGTCCATTTAATAGGGAGATGCTCCTCAGCATAGGGAAGCATCGTTTCCTCCAATATTGCCTTGTATTGATGTTGGTCTAAGTTACCCTGAACTTTCCTCACAGGTCTCACTCCACGTCCAGAAAATGAACCCCACATTTTAATGTTTCCACCACCATGTTTCACCTGCTTTTTTGTGAATCTTGGATTCATTTCCGCTTTTACTGGACGCCGTACGTATTGCCTTCCATCTGAAGAAATCAAATTAACCTTGGTCTCGTCAGAGAATAATACATGTTGCCATTGGGCGTAGGTCCAATGTCCATATTTACGTGCAAACGCCAAACGAGCATTTCTATGTTCTTTGTTCAACAACGGTACTTTGCGAGCCACTCTTCCGAACAACCCTGCTTCTACCAGACGTCGTCGAACGGTCCTCGCTGAGACACCAGCTCTTTCGTCTGTCCCAAACACTTCGTGTTTAATTAAAATAGAGCCTAGAAACGGATCTTTCTTAGCTAACCTGGTTATCATTCTATCTTCTTGCGGAGTTGTTTTTCTCGATCTTTTTGTTCTGGGCACATTTAAATCTGTGTTATTGCGTCTGACATGTTGAACTGCATTGTATACCATAGTTTTTGAACAATTTAAATGTTCTGCTATCCTTCGGTATGGCCATCCATGCTTGACAACAAACTTCATGATAATTTTTCGTAGTGTTGGATCGCAACTTTTATTTTTACCCATTTTTCTTCAAAATATTTTTCAAAACTTAAAATAATCGGGATTGCCGCCAAAACTACCACGAAACAATAAAAGAAGAAGTAAAAAAGTATTGAGATTCAAATTTTGAAAATAGAACGCAATATCTCAGTGTCCCTAATTAAATGGCCAGCCAGCATTATTTGAACAAATAGCACTACGATAATCTATCAGCTATACTGTAAAGAGGTTTAATGTTTAAGAAGTTGTTATTGTTTGTATAATCGGGCACATAAATGACTAATTATACTTACATGTAAGAGATATGGAATATGGTTTAGACTCGTTGGAAAATAAAAAATAAATTCACAATTCGCTTTAACCAAAGAATGTCCCTAATTAGTTGACCACGACTGTATATAAAGATATGGAAACACAAAATGTTAAATAATGTCATTTTATACTAATGTCAAAAGGGATACCTGTACCGTTACTACCATAATAATGTGACAAAGTAATTAATCAAAACATTAATTAAAAACTGTAAAACAGTGGAATTAATGGGTAAAGTCAGACTCCAACTACTATAAAACAGCGCTACAAACGTCTCAAATAGTTTACAAAACGTATAGAAACTACTTAATCCCTTAGAATATAGACTCGAGACAAATATTTGCCCGGCAAGTATCCACACGGTGCAGTCAGCCCTCTTTGCTCGGCAACTTGGGTTACTTACGCTCGAATTTAATTTTGAAGGACGGATGCAATTGGTCAACATCAAATGATTGATTTATCCCCCGTTGATGTGCTCTGACGTAGGCTTTGGCGTATTTACTTTTGCGTTTAATATCTAAAGGAAATCGGAACATAATTTATTATGAACTAGGTTTTGCTTGCGGCGTCGCACGCGTGGAAAACGTTTCCTGTTGCAAAAGTTCTTAAAAAGCAGTGCAACGTAAGCGCCATCTACTTCAATAATCAGATTGAAAAAATCCTATTCCCCATGAGAGCAAATTATCGGGATAACAAGTAGCCTATGTATTAATCTAGGACATGATGTAGGTACCTGTGAGCCAAATATCATTCAATTTGTTTGATGTTTCTTCGTTTCATTCTAACAAACAAGTAACCATTTTCTCAATTTTTTGCATTGTTTACTTTGTACGACTTTGTTATTAATAAATGTCATGTAATAAATTAATAAATAATAAAAATAAATTCAGGACTCACATTCTGTTAAACTTTTTGTTAAATGTTTCAAAATATTTTACCTGACCGCAACGGACAGCCGCTTAAGGCCTTAGATAACGTTTGATGCCCTAAGTCCTTGTAACTGGGCGGATTCGTACATTAACTTTCCATACTGGACCATTATGCCATAAACTAAAAGTGACCAACAAAAAAAAACAATGAATTACCTACTTTGATCACGATCATTTTTCTCCTTTCTAACTTTTACCAAAATTGGCTCACTTTTGTTTAGAGCCAAGGTAGAAAATGTTCGGAAACAATTTCTAATAACTCGTGTCATTATCAGGATTAACGGCTTTCTTCCATTTTACTTCGTAGAGCAAATTAATGTTTTACAGTGCCCGCACCTCTTCTGCCATAAATATTGTTGACAGCTTCACTTACACACCTTTATTCTAACAAACTTTATAGTGAACATTAGCTGGTAAACATTTCATATGGATTACTTTGTATGTTTTTACTCGTATTATTTGAAATTTAGCGAACACTTTTATTCGGCGAATAACTTCATCAGCATGTAGTCTCTAGGTAGTCTCCATCTTCATTATTTGATGTTAAAAGAATGCTACAAAATGGTGATCAGTTGAAATCATTGAATTAGCGATTTATAAAGTTTATTGCTAATGGTATATGCTATTAAATTGATATACTTTAAATTATAATCATCGCCATATTTGTTTTAAAAACACAATGTAAAACTTCAAATATATACTTATTGACTACAAGTACTAAGATTACAACAGTTGCAATGTAATTGTAGGTCTACAAAGTACAAACTGCTGACCCAAAACCGCTACATAAGAATTCGTATATCTAATTTTTTTACTAGAACATTCTATTGGCATTTTACCATCATAATAGGACAATATTTAAAGATTAATAATATATTACATAGAATACTTATTCTCACAATTTAAACTTGCATTGTTACATTTTCTAAGAAAAGCCAACACATTCTAATATTAGTAGTTTTACGGATGATATTAACTAGCCGCGGTGAGTTTAAGGATTAATTCATTACGTTATTTAGTACAGAAACATAAATTTTATCTCTAAAACAGACACGTATTCAGGGTTGGAAGCGTGGGCAATAAAATACTCGTTAAAACGTCGAATAATAAATTTAATGAAACATGCTCTCCAGCAGTAGACTTATTATGGAAGAAGTACGAAAACAAATTTGAAAAAATACGACTCCATTAATTGGCCCACAGAGCTAAAATCTTTAAAGACATTAGTATGGAATATACATCATAACGTTTCGAAAAAGAAGGAGTCAAGGGCATATACATGGTAATGGATAAACGTGCTTCCCATTCCAGGAATATTCTGAAAATCTATATTAACTCAACCACTATTTAACTATTGACTAATCACCTCCCTTGTGTTTGCAACATTAATAAATTAAAGTACCTCAATAACCGAGCTTTGTTCGTTATTTTTTTTGTGTTTTTTAGTAATTACATTTAAATACGAATTACACACTGATAAATATGATTAGTATTTTTATAAGCAAACAAATGATTTCCTTGTTCTAACCTCAAACCAAACACTCACTGGCTGTTGCTTAATAACGTCATCTAATGGAGTAGTTTTATTGTTATTGTATCATTAAAGAAGTTGCTCCCAATGAAAAATAATAGTATTATTACTCGACAATAGATGTCAGGAAGAGATAATAATTCCTTAGATCACAGAGGCGTCAACACCCCCATGCAGTTCCTTTAATACGCGCACGTTGTGGGTTATAGCCGAGCGTCCAGAAAGCTATAAAATTACGTTTAATGAGTTAATAGCACATAAATACATTGTTGCTGGACAATCAATCTCGCGCTTGTGCAATCAATTACTTAATAATGTGTAAAATTATTACTACAGTGTACAGTAGTATCCAACAAGTTTTAATAAAAATTCTATGTTCGCGTAAATAAAATTATTTTTGATTTGATCAGAGTTGGTATTTTAATTAATGATTTAAATTTTTTAATATGCATGGAAGATTTGGATGAATAAATCTATAATAATACAAAATATAATGTAAGTCGTAAGGGGACATCTAATGAATGTTAATTTATAATGGCGTACTTATCACCAAATAGTACCTACACTTTGCACTAGTAGCTAACTGTGCTGTAGTTTAATACATAGTATAATCCAACAAAAGATCGTGTGTCTCTCGATTTACTGGATGTACAGTGTACACACGGGCTTATTCCGAAAGGCCATTCCCTAGAGCGAGCAAGAATGGGTTTTTCATCACTCGGTGCTGTAGTCGCTATCCAGTCGACTATAAAACAATATATTCACCATTTAACCACGCGAAAAGCTGTTATAATTCGCATAATAATAATAAATAAAGTACATTATACCTTGTTACGAAATCAATATTGCAAACTAACAGAACATTGTACACTAAACATTTAATACGTAATGAGTACAATTCGATTAAAACGTAAGCTTGTATTGCCTTTAATGATACTCATTCAGAAATAAATTAAAAGCTGATCCGTTCAGACAACCGTTTAAAATACAATTTGTTTGATCGCGTCGCGGTAATATCTTCACTGAATCGAGAACGTGTGTACAAATCCTTCTCATAAAGCGTTAACCACGTTTCTTTCATTTTTTATCCCCTATTATAATTAACGTGTTCATACGCGAGCCCACACGACACACACACGACTACTCGAGCGCTGTTATGGAAACGGCCGTGGATCTCCGATAATCTCTCCTTTTACCTTAACACATATTACTTTGCGTTTGGGGCCACAATATTTGATGCCAGTGAACCCTAACGCTATGGCTATAAGGCTCGAAATTGCCGAGAACAAAAATCACTGTAAGCAAATACATATTACTGGGTCCGCATTTGACTCGACTGAATGCTCTGAAGGCAGGTTCATTAGTGTTCACAGGACCATGCATTCGTTTTGTTAGTACGATGTAAAATGAAATAAAACTCGTACCGCAAGCTGATACCCGACTCGGGTCCGGAAAAATTTCAAGGGTTATGAATCGGAAAATCCGACTGCGCTCCCTTTTTAACTCGTTTCGGAATGGGGGTGGGAGATATGGGTAAATGACGTAGATACCTGTCACTTTTACTGCGGGTTTGCTGTTGTTCCCAATTTTGTTTGAGGGTTTGAAATTACCAAACAGGTATTACATTTATTGAGATTACACCCCGCAAATATATTCAGCCCTTGTATTTTAGACTTCTATATTTCACGTTGAACGTTTCCTGTGTTTTATGTCTTAATTATCATATTAGAAAATTAGTGTACATATACACTCACGCCTTTTATCCCCGAAGGGGTAGGCAGAGACGCAACTAGTGCACCCACTTTTGCCATTATTCCGTCCCATGATGTGATAGAGGGCGAGCCTATCGCCATATCGGGCACAACTTCTAGACTACGAGCTGCTACAGAATAGAAAAAAAAAACTCAATATCACTGCCCGACCCGGGGATCGAACCCGAGACCTCAGCATTGCAATCGTACCACAATACAAGTACGCCACCGAGGCAGTCTTATTAGAAAAATTAATTAAAGACTGAAAGCAAATCTGTAACAACCAATACACATTGTCTTTCCAAATGCATAGATTATCGTTTCATATTACGGACATCATAATATCCATGTTAATGTAAATGTTGATTGCAACTGCCCACTAATTACAATCGTTTAGTGATTCCATTAGCTCCTTGATTAGAATAGGCAGCTAGTGAGGAATCCCAAGTTGATTATCGTCTTAGGACACTATGTACACACAGATTATGTAAAGTATGTGAAGATGCGTATAGTGATCGAAGCTTGAACAATTAAATTGTCAATCCAGCGAATATGTTATCACGGACTTGAGCTGAAATCCACTTTTTTAATCTTTTATGAGATCCTCCCCGCCAAATACATTTTAATTTTTTTTTTAATTTATCTAAAGAGTTTTTAATCAGTCTTTGAAATGAACAATGGAACATTCGGTATCGTATAATAATCCTTTCTAAGCATGAGCTAAAAGTTCGTCGGTCCGTACCAAATTCTCACTAGGAATTTGTAGAGCGGTTTAGCACACGTATACCGTACAAATATTGAGTTTTTTAAGCGAAGCGTGAAGAAGCAATTAAAACGGATGCTGTAGCGTGTGAATTAGTTACGCGACTATATTTCATTGGTCAATATTGTTATAGCACAAAATTGGATATAGCACACAATAAAATGGAAAGTTTATACCATTTTATTCGTTGAAACAAGGAATACATTTCTCAAAACACAAATATACCTAAAATCTTACCTTTATTGGATACTTAGTTAACTAAACTTGAAGTTAATAATACTGAATTATTCAATATTATTTATTGAAATACCAAACAATTATTCGTCTACCAAATTTATTGAGACCAAGTTCTCTATCCCGTTTCGGCCTCGATTTGTTAAGGTAACAGTGTTAAAATTCAAACAACGTCCAATGAAATTCCAAACTATTCAACTTTAAACGCGATTAATTGAATTTACAATTACAAATGAAATAGAACACACCTTCATTTAGTTTAAAACAGGAAATGTAGGAAAAAACACACACACATGCACGCTTTCTATCTCCGAAGGGGTAGATAGAGGCGCAACTGGTGCACCCACTTTTCGCCGTTATTCCGTCCTATGATGTAATAGGGGGCGATATCGGGCCTATCGCCATATCGGGCACAAATTCCAGACTCCGAGCTGATAGTGAATAGAAAAACTCAATATCACTTTGCTCGACCCGGGGATCGAACCCGAGACCTCAGCTTTGCAGTCGTACCATAATACAACAACGCCACCGAGGCAAAAATTAATTGACATGTAACCTAAACCAAGTGCAATGAGAGAGCGGAAAATGATGAGCATTGAATAAAATACGCTGTTTCTGAATCAAACAATATAGGTGTTTGTGAGTTGATTAATTAAAAGAAATACTGATATTTGTATTGTATATCATATATTTTGGTTATATATCAATGGCAATGGTAAAAGAGGCATTATCTTAATTTTTATTTTCGTATTTCTTTCTCTATGTCAGAAATTAATACACGTAAGATCAATTTATCTTAATTTTATATCAGTATATCTATAGGGGCAACTAAATATACAAGAACCTATAGATCGATAATCATAGGTAAGTACGTTATATTAGAAAGAACATATTGTATATTATGTAGAAGTTAAAAACAAACAACTGGTTCAAATAAAAAGTAATAAAAGCTTAAGTATTTTAAACGAATATAGCCAGTAGGAATACTCAGCTATTATCATTGGAAACAATAAAATGAATAAAACTGAAGCGGAAATTGAACAACGGCGGCTCTTGCAACCGTCAACTTTATACGCTGATGAAGTGACCTACAGTCTGCCGATATAATCTATAAAAGTAAAACATCTGGTTTAATATCAGCAACGTAGTATAAAGCTTTAAATAACGATCGTAAATACAATAAAAATCATTAAATACCCCTTACTCGGACGAATTTGCTTAATAATCAGCACACAGAAAAGTCAAGACTTACGACTACTGAAATACAGCATGATATTTATCAAAATAACATACGTTAAGACAACTCCAAGCAAATGCCATACCGTGTACATTAAAACCAAGTATTCTTTATTATTACCGTTATCCTCTCCAGGGAACTTTCATATAAACAATGAAATGCGTACCAACGTCGATACATGAACAGTTGAATTTATTTACAATGAACAAAAAGAAAATTGTTTAAGACTCGGCGGGACGAGACTCGAGACGTTGAATAGGATATTGACTTCGCGGCAACGTTGGAATAATATGGTGCTATCTGACGCGAACTAGCTATATTTATAAGTGCTATTATTGCGATAGATACAGGATAAGCGAATGGCTGTGAGCATTGCAGGGTTTCCCCTCAAATTGGATCATTTAGTTTCATCGCTTTTTATAGATATAGTTTCAGTTACCACTTTAGAGGTATATTTGCTAAAGATAGATGGGAATGATTTCAGTAAGTTCTGATATTTAATTGTTGACTGATATTAGTTTTAAAACTTAAACATTTGAGAATGTTTGAGTGTTTTCAAGAAACTGTCAAGTCTTAAAATGTAATAGTAATATTTTTGTAATATGCGGAACTAATGGTGCATTTGAATCATTCATCATGTCTACAACTGAAGACGTTTTCAAATTATCATTCTGAGAATTTCTTTCATACATCATGCGCCATTTGTGCCAACAACGAACTATCGACTACTTGGATAATAGGTACATATTTCCATGTTATAGAAAAGTTCTAATCTAAAGAACTTGATACCGGATACGACGGATATATACTACTATAAAAATAATCAAATGGTATTATAATTACAATCAAACTTTCTATAATCCGCGCGCGACCAGAAATGGGGTGCGACCTTTCCGAACTAATACCGTTCGGCAGCGTCAGCAAACTCATGCTCGAGACATAAAAATTGCATACAAATGAAAAGATTTTGGTAATTCTTATAGAACTATAATTACGTCATATAAATATACGTATTAGGTATACATGTACATGGTATAGGAGGAGAAAATTTGCTAAAATCGCCACCTCTTTTTGGTTTTACAAAACAATAACTAAAACGAACAAGACTATTTAATTCATGAATTCAAATTCAGAAATTTAAGAACGCTACTTCGCTCGGGAATGGACATTTTTGATTTACTATGACAAGGTTCCATCCCATTCTCATCCCGTGCAGTTTATACTTTGGTTTTATGTTAGACAGGTGTACAAATCCAGTTGTATCAACCCAATTGTACTGCAAAACAAAACTGTCTGCAACATTACTCAGCCACTTACATGATCAACATCACGACGAACTATCTGAGTTTGCAAATGTGATCACATGTGTATGACATCCGCGAACTATTGCCAATAAATAAATAGTGGATGCCGACGCCCAATTCTTACGAGCATACATGAGTATGTCAGTTTTTCAGCAGATTCTTGTCGAGTTTCCAAATGTCATTTCGTCATTGCTTTAATGTCCAGTCAATATTAGCTAAATGATGAATAATTACGATGAGTACTTTCAATCATTCCTTTTTGTTAATTTTAGAAAAATCTAAAAAAGCAGCTTGAGTTTCGACTGTCACGGTGGCGTAGCAGTATCGCGTGCGGTGAAATACCTCTCTGTGATCCCGGGTTTAAATCCTGGGTCGGAAAAGATGATATTTGGTTTTTCTGCTCAATATCAGCATGGAGTCTGGAATTTGGGTCCGATATGGCGATAGGCTCGCCCCCTATCACATCATGGGACGGAATAATGGCGAAAAGTGGGTACACTTTTTGCGCCTCTGCTTATCTCTTCGGGGATAAAAGGCGTGAATGTACATGTATGTTAATATATGCCAATACATATTTCACTTCCAAATCTGAATATATGATTCTATAAATATAAGATTACGTACCAATAAACACAATATAATCAGTTCTTTATATCGGCTAACCTGACGCACGTATGTATGAGTGTTTTTGACGGGCAGTAAATGCATGTAGATGGGGTTTTATAGACTTTTGTTAATTCATAAATCTGATTTAATCAGCAAATGTTTTTAATTATGTTATGAGCTCAAGGTGTGCAGTTATTTTATAGGTTGATTAAATATTTATATGTGCATTTCTGCAAAAAATAATATCAATACAAGCTCGCTACAAAATCTATGAACAAAACCTCTTTAATGAACAGTTAGCGATCATTTTTTTCATTTTCGTAAAGAATCGCTACGTAGACTAATGTTAAGGGTAGCGGAGTGGTCTCATCCCGCCAGCACTCACCTGCTGTGATTGTTTGCTCACTGCATTTGCCAAATGGCGGACTTAATTCAATACTGAGCTGCAATTAACGTTCTTACTGGCAACAGTTTTATTTTTTATATACGCCCATTCACAATTGTTGGAATATTGTGTTAAATTGTGAATCGTAATCAACAGGAATCTCGATTTTACTGTTAAAAGTTAAATTGTAATGTATGAATGAGAGCGCAATTCGCAATATACAGTTCAAATATATTGACTGTACTCCGTTATATGATGAACATGAACGGTCCACTTCTATATTTTATTAGATTTAAAGTTTTCGCTATTGCGCATATTTTTTATAATAATGCTTATTACATACCGCAATAAACTTCAAATATCTGTATGTTCCTTTTGGTGGTGTTATGGAGTCTTTCGCGTGTTTTTCTCTAACGCGACATTTGAATCCCATGCTCACTGTTGATGCTTAAGGCCTCCTTCATGTGCATGAGGTTAGTAATTCCTTTATAGAAATCTCCCGCCAGATGGTGCCTCGGATGGTTAGCTAGGGAGCTAACCTATTTATTTACATCCGGAACCCTGGTTTTCTCCACGGCGTCGCATGATTTATTTTATTATCACACCCGTCCACTACAGCTTTTGCGGGCTCTGCAACGTAACTGCATCTGATGGTAAATGGAGAAGGATCCATATAGAATGTTGACCGGCGAGAGATGGAGAAGGGTCCATATAGAATATTGACTGGCGAGAGATACGTCTGATGGTAAATGAAATGGATGATATAGAATGTTCACTGATGATAAACAATTAGCACCCGGCAGTAGATATGATTATGCCTGTTTGAAAACTTACTGGAGAGTGACGTGTAGGCCGATGAGATTACCGTAGCATCAAATCCTTTTATCCGCCTAGACGGTAAAAGGGAATAATGAACGCATCAATTATATTATAATGCATAATTATTTATGAAGTATCTAACAACGAATTGTTATTATACCAAAGAAAACTACAATAAATATTCAAAAGTGTCAAGAGCACGTAGAACTTAAAGAAGCGATGCTTTTAAAAACTATATAAGTGTTAGAAGCGAAACTCCGAGACACGGCTTAAAACAAAACTCACTTGAAATTGCCACTTAAGCTGTGGAGGTCAACAAGAGATAGTAAAGAAAATGTATCAACCAAAAGTCAGTCCTTTGGGGACACTGAATGCATCTGTGTCCGTAATGAAAATAGCAACAGGTCGCCTCAGTTAAACCCACTTAAGCGAGCACACAAAACCTCTTTCATGGTTTTTAGAGAAAAAATTATAATACCAACGGTCATATCCTCACACGACTCTCTTAATCCGTAGACACGTGCGCAGGAATACTGTGTTTGTTGTTCGCAGT
Organism: Lapara coniferarum; assembly: GCA_949316025.1. NCBI lineage: Eukaryota > Metazoa > Arthropoda > Insecta > Lepidoptera > Sphingidae > Lapara > Lapara coniferarum. Next base: position 14,915,391 of record OX438926.1, on the reverse strand, counting down.
CTTCTGTTAAATGCATGTTTAGCTTTAAACATTCTATTGTTGAAAGGTATATAAATTAATATTATTACTTACTTCATACAAAGTGCGGTTTTTTTTTTGTTACTTTGGCATATACTATAATATTTAGCTTCAAACTTGGTAAATATAGCGTTCGTATTAATCGTACATAAATGTGATTAACATCTTCTTTATTTTAAAATAAAATATTGGCTTATACATTTATGTGACAAATTATTTTATAATTTAACTTAAAAAAATCATAATATCCTATTTGAATTGGGCCCTAATATTATTAGATTCTATCATAATATTAGACTTATATTCCAAGTTCGTTAATCATGACATTAAAATATTATTTTGATATTTATAAACTAACAATGTAGGTATACAGGTGGTCTGTGAAATAGCAAAAATGTTAGGGAAAGGTCGATCGGCGGAAGGTAGCGACAGATTGTGCAAATTGCGTAACCGCGACATACCATCTCTATCTAGAGATCACAAAAGACGGCAAAATCAATTCGACCGGCGACGCATGTAGTTGGCAATATTTCAAATACTTTTTGATGCAACATTTCTCTTTCTCTCTTTTCTTTCGAATTATGTAACTGAAGAAGTGCGCATTCGCATTTATTATGCTATTTGTCATTTCCAAAAGAAACATAAATGTATAAGAATACGTTTTCTTTATAGAAGAAGATAGCGTTGTTATAAAACAATATTTAAACCACTACTAATGATTTTAAGTGTGTAAATTAATAAAAATAATTCTCGTAGTTCGAAATACTTGCAAGTTATATGTTGACACGGTATTAGGTAACAGAATGCATGTGAAGGCATCCTCCTTGCTCTATCAAATGTCGCCTTGTTAAAATCCCTCCTAGCACGTAAGTCCAGTTTAGTTTGAAAAACGATCTACAAAAAGGTCACTTGGTTATATTATGACTAAGGCAAACGAAACACGAGTTTTTCACCACACGTACAACAAACTCGTATCCCTGAACTACCCTGTAACTGAGCTGAACAATTGGTCTCCTACCTTGATCGGCCTAAATTGTGGGAGTAGGAGGATATAGTTAGTGCTTTAGGCACTAATATTCAGATTACCAAAACCTCAACACATTTGCTCGTGAATTGGTGATATGCACTATTATTGTGCACACTAACCGCAGACAATTTTATTGATTGTACCATATTTCATCCGATTATGTAAATGTTGAATTTATTGAAATACAGATAGAATGTGGCAGCTCATGAATGTGAAACGAAAATCATTTGCACGTCTAGTGTGTCGATTTAAACATTTCGTGTGAATGAATCTGCGATTTTGTTTATTTAAATTAAATGGCATGATGGTTTCTTCATTGTCTGTGGGTACGGCTAATTCCAGTAATGCAGGTATTTCGAAGCTATTGAAAACTTCGTGATTGATCTACTGTAGTTGTTTTTTGTTGTGGTATGTTTTTAAAACCGAATATCGAATTTAAGATAATCGTCTGTGCTAATCACTACAAAGTATAAAACAAAATCGCTTCCCGTCTGTCTCTCCTTATGTATGCTTAGATCTTTAAAACTACCCGACAGATTTGTATGCGGTTTATTTAAACAGATAGAGTGATTAAAGAGGAAGGTTTATATATGTATAAAACATGTAAAATATAGTATAGAAACATTGATAATAATAGAGGTTTCTAATGTGATGTCAACACATTTTTTTGCGCTTACATTGCAAACGCTGGCTAAACTCTACGAGATAGATCAATATAAAGCGGGAATTTTATCCCGGAAAACTTTTTAACGCGGGCGGAGCCGCGGGCGACAGCTAGTGATTTATAAATGACAAAGGTTAAATTGACTAATAAAAAAATTGCCTTAAATTGACTAATGATTTAATAAGTAACGTGGGGTTTAAATTTTTTTATGTTACATTATTATGTATAGATTTACCATATTATCATCTTTTTTGCTATTTTATATATTATGTATCTATCTCTTCTCTCTGAAGGGAGCACGTGAAACCATCAGATATTAAATAACATTATCTTTGATGATGATATTATGATATCAGTACAGGAGACATATAAAATCTTCCCCTTTCAGTTATGTAGAATCCAATACTTCCTTTCTTATAAAAACTTTTTGCTCAGCATAGCTACACGTCATACAGTAGATTAAGTTTTATTAAGACTGAGTTGCGTTACGCAGCTGAATTTATAGACTGTAAGCACTCACAACTTACTTGTTTTAAAGATTCTGCTTTCTCTAGAGAATGATACGGCATAGACAAAGAAATAATTGTCTATTCGCATGTATACCCAATGGTATACAAGTTTAATTTATATTCTGACACCAGACATGTAAGAGTTGATTGAACTTGTTGGAAACATTTTTGTTTATACTAGCAGAATAAAATGTTTTTAAATTAATCAAATATTTTCACAGTGCATTGCCTCCGTTTGGAAACAATTGGCGTTTTTTTTACTTTTGCGAATTGTAGTGGCATTCTTATGAAAAATTTGCAGCATAAAAGTGAGCATATAAAATATTTGTTAGATTCACGTCATAGATTTTATAGTTTTTGGTTTTAAATATTTAAATATTTGTAAGTAGAGCTTGTAGATTCTCTAAAATATTTTGCTGCATTATTTCACATTGAGGTTTTTTAAGTATCTGTAGGTACCCTACGGACAGTGGGCAATGTATTTTTTTTTTTTTTTTTTTATAGGAGCTCGACATAGTGACTGCACTGCGCCTGATGGTAAGCACAGTGCAGTCCAAATAGAGAATCGAATGGCATTGGGCGATTATCCCATGCCATTCGACACAATTATGCCGGCCTGACCAGCTGCTTCTTCACGCTACGGCGGAAGGACCCAGGATTGTAGGTATGATTGATATGTATGAGGATTTAGCTCTTCTTTAAACAGAACTGTTCATTTAACAATGGAATAAATCGTAAGTAATTTATGATTGTCAACCCTAATAACATCTGTTAATTAAAATCACTCTACATCTAATCGATCACTTTTCTATTCCGTGGCTTTATTATATTGGTTTATAACACTATAAGGTAAATGGAATTGAAAGTTGTAACATAATTCAGAGATGTGATTCATGTTAAATAAATGCCAGCTGACATGGAAATACAGACCTCAAGTCGGTCATAGTATTTTTTCGGAGCCCTTCAAGCTTGGTTATCGTTCGACGCGAATCGTTCCACATTTTATCAGCCTGATTTATGACGCTTATCTCGTTTTGCTCTTTCACTGATAGCACTCCGACAAAGTGGTTCGGTTTAATCAATCACTTAGCCGGTGGCGTTTTCAATTTGTCGTCTTCAAATCTTCAGTTACTGGTCTATTTACAAATACTTGCGGATCTTTCGAATGCAAATATACAGTACCTATACAAATATATAATAACTAGCTTTTGCCTGCGGCTCCGCCCTCGTGAATAAGGTTTTCCGGTATAAAAGTCCCGCTTTATATTTTCCTGGGATAAAAAGTAGCACACACGGACGCCTTTATCCCCGAAGGAATAGGCAGAGGTGCAGCTAGTGCACCCACTTTTCGCCGTTATTCTGTCCCATGCTGTGATAAGGGGTGAGCTTATCGCCACATCGGGCACAAATTCCAGACTCCGAGCTGATGCTGTATAGAAAAACTCAATATCACTTTGCCCGACCCGGGGATCGAACCCGATACCTCAGCATTGCAGTCGTACCGTAATACAACTACGCCACCGATGCAGGCATAAAAAGTAGCCTATGTGTTAATCCAAGACATGATCTACCCGTGTTCCAAATTTCATCGAAATCCGTTTAGTTGTTTTTGCGTGAAAGAGTAACAAACATACATCCATACATACAAACTTTCGCGTTTATAATATTAGTAGGATTTTATATAACTATCTTGAAAATAATTTATAAATTAAATAGTTGGTCCTAGTTGAAGCGATTTTTAATTTAATGTAAATGCTAAATGACTAATTAATTCTTACATCTTCAGTTCGCTCAAAGAAAACGTTGCGGTGTTTAGCATAATTTAATATGAAAGGGCAGAACGTCGATTAGCGAGTAGTTCGGCTGGCATGCATACAATACACCGTGTAATGAAATTTGCTGAACAACGAGGCATTCGGCGCACGTCCGCGCACCGGCGGCCGCTCAAATTGCCAACTAATTAAATTACAAGTCGCTGCACCCATCGAACAGTGAATTCTCGCCTTAAGTCTTCTTATACGTGAAAGATAATCATTTTTTTTTTTATTTTATTAATTATGTTCAATCGATAGGCCCTTAGTTTCATAAGGTTATGCGAACTATGAGTGTTTTATTGGTATGAATATTGTTGGTTATATTGAGAGCTTGGTGATAAAGTTACTATATAGTTGAACCTAAGAGTAGGTACACACATTACAGTACATTCCTCATAAACTTTAACGCTACACACATTGAGTGCTAAAGACTTACAATGAATTGAAAATAAAAAATGGAAATGAGGAAGTAATTACTAAGTACGAAAGTTGAACAAATTGTTCTCTGGTAAGTGAAAAAAATTACAGAGCTCGGTCGTAATAATAAAATATACAACACTAGCTTTTGCCCGCGGCTCCGCCCGCCTTAAAAAGTTTTTCCGGGATAAAAGTCCCGCTTTATGTTTTCCCGGGATAAAAAGTAGCCTATGTGTTAATCCAGAACATGACCTATCCGTGTGCCAAATTTCATCGAAATCCGTTCAGTAGTTTTTACGTGAAAGAGGAACAAACATCCATACATCCAAACATCCAAACATCCAAACATCCAAACATCCATACATTCTTACAAACTTTCGCCTTTATAATATTAGTAGGATTACCACCAATACTATAAGGATTGAAGTAAAAAAGTTATTTATCTTATAGGTAATAATAAAATAAGTATCTATAAGACTACATTCGTACTCAGAATCGCCCAGTAGACCATGTACCGCATCATTCAATAAAACCCAGTAATAAAGAAGCTTACTAAACAAGAAAAACCACCTACTTGAAAAAAGAATAGTAACAACATTAAAGTTAGGAAAATTATGCAAAACAACTTTTGTATAAAAAGATACGGTTTCAGTTACTTAAAGCAAACGAAAAGACAGTTTCATTCAGTATGAAATATCAATTTGAGTCTTCGTATTGTGATCGGTAGGTAAAAATACTTTAAAGTTAAATTATTCAATATTAAAATTAATATATACGCGGATACAGTCCAAAATATATATTAATTGCAAAGTAATAAATATGGAACGTCTTTCTGTCAAGTTATACATGTCTTTGGGGTTGACAGAACTATATATCGAGCCATTTCAGTATGGACATCGTAACCAACATTTCACACTATTTACTAGAGAAGATTACTTCTTTATTATATAATAATAATACCAGCCCTGTTTTATTATACTGCCCACTGCTGAGCACGGGCCTCCTCTACTGAGGGGGTTTAGGCCTTAGTTCCTCACGCTGGCCAAGTGCGGGTTGGCAGACTTCACATACCTTCGAAATTCTTATAAGGAACTTCTTAGATATGCAGGTTTCCTCACGATGTTTTCCTTCACCGTTAAAGGGAACGATAATTGATAAACAATACACACGTAACTTCGAAAAGTCAGAGGTGTATGCCTTGCAGAATCCAACGTTTAGGGTTAAAGGTGGCCCTCGAGAAAACCGAGGCCGTGTGTTTTCACGGACCTCGGAGAGGGCCACCGGCCGGTGCCGGCATCGTCGTTGGGGGGGTGCGGATCCCCATCGGCTCTAGCATGAGGTATCTAGGTTTAGTCCTAGATAGCCGATGGCGATTCCGCACCCACTTTAAGGAGTTGAGGACGAAATTGTCCCGGGCAGCGGGCGCTCTTTCCCGCCTGCTGCCCAACCTGGAAGGTCCTGGCTTCCCTTGCCGGAGGCTGTATCACGGAGTCGTGCGGTCCATAGCCCTTTATGGCAGCCCCGTTTGGGCTGACTCCCTGGGCCGCCCCTGCGTCGCCCTTCTGCGCGCCCCGCAGAGAGCTTTAGCGCAGCGGGCGGTCAGGGCGTACCGCACGGTCTCTTTCGAGGCGGCTTGCCTATTGGCCGGATTTCTGCCCTGGGACCTGGACGCCAAATCCCTTGCCGATGTATTCCATTGGCGGGAGGAGGCGTTCAGTCGCGGGGAGCGTCCGGCCCTGAAGGAGGTGGAGGCCAAGAGGGCCGCCTTACGGCGAGCCGCCGTGGAGGAGTGGCGTCTCAGGCTGGAGGCCCCGTCGTGGGGGCACCGGGTCGTAGAGGCAGTGCGTCCTGTCTTTGCCGAATGGCTGGACAGGCGCCACGGAGCGGCAACATACCGCCTGACGCAGGTGCTCACCGGGCATGGCTGCTTCGGTGAGTTCCTGTTTCGGGTGGTAGGTATAGAGGAGTCGGCCGTGTGTCACTATTGTGACAACTGCCCAATGGACACGGCCCAACATACGTTGGAGTGTTGTCCAGCCTGGGATGAGGAGCGCAGCGCTCTCAGAACAGTCGTCGGAGAAGACCTCTCGCTGCCGGCCGTGGTCGCTTCCATGGTCGGCGGCCGAGAGGCCTGGCAGGCGGTGGCCCACTTCTGCGAGGCGGTCCTCTCGCGGAAGGAGAGTGCCGAGAGGGATCGCCAGCGTAGTGGTGATCCCTCCCGCCGCCAGACGAGACGTAGGAGGCGTCGGGTGGACGACTGACCGACGTCTCCCGCCCTGTGGATTGGGGGCGTTTGGAGAATTCCACCACGGTATCCCCTGCCTGTCGTAAAAGGCGACTAATAGGGGCCTCCGGGGGTCACGGGTGGGCGGGACGTGCCGCCCACCCATTAGTCTAGCCAACTTCTGTGACCCCCGTGATGGACATGTCCGAGGCAGCGTGTCTCACGCTGCCTCGGACACTAAAAGGCGGACACGGTACGGTGTTTCGGGGGCTTCTGAGCCCCCGCAACAGGAAAAGGACCGCAACAGCGGTACGTGCAGGGGCGGTTGCGGACGACAACTTAGACGTGAGTCAGAGGAAGCCCGCAGCCGTCCCTAATGAGCCGAAGATGGCCATAATAAAAAAAAAAAAAAAAAAAAAAAAAAAAAAAGAGGTGTATGCCTTGGGTTTAAACCTCCGGACATTGTCTCGGCAGACCGTTCCATTCCCAACTAGGCTATCGTCCACTTCTTTATTCATTTTAAGTAATACGTAGTATATATATTTCATCCATCCATTCCATCTTTAAAAAAAATATGAAAAAACCATTGATGTATTAAAACCCACATAAATGGAAAAAACCCAAATATTTTTTTATGAATATGGATATCTCGGTCGAAATATCTCGTTTAAAAAGTTGAAGGATTTCTCAATAGAATGAACATTTTGCTCTCTTGAGGGGTTCTTTGGACTTTTGTGACATTTGCGTATTCCTTATATTGCCTTAACAGAACACCTGTCGAGGGTTCCAAATTTCCAAAGAGATTTCGCAAACTATGAATTTCCTTTTCAAATATTTAAAGCCGTTCATAGCACATACGATATTGTATTTTGGTACAAAATATGTAATTCCAGCACCACAATACCGATACAAAATATTTTTAAAACACGCGAAGACTATCCATTCAGTGAATGGTATATAGCTATTTCAGTGTTCTAGAATTTATTATGATCTCTGATTTTTCTTCATGAGTTCTTCTGTTTATATCCACTACTAGGTGATGCTTGTGGCTCCACCCTCGTGAAAACGTTTTTCCCGCTATAAAAAAAAATAGCCTATAGCATTCAAAAGTAATGTACCTGCCTATTAATGAAAGAATTTTCAAAATCGATTCAGTAGTTCCTGAGATTAGCGCGTTCAACCAAACAAACAAACCAACAAGCAAACTTCAGCTTTATATCTGTATAGATGTGTAAAGTACATAAGTAGCACGCTGCACGACTGACCTTTCTGAAACCCTATTTAAAATATACATATACATATACACTCACGCCTTTTATCCCCGAAGGGGTAGGCAGAGGCGCAACTAATGCACCCACTTTTCGCCATTATTCCGTCCCATGATGTGATAGGGGGCGAGCCTATCGCCATATCGGGCACAAATGCCAGACTCCGAGCTGATATTGAATAGATAAACTCAATATCACTTTGCCCGACCCGGGAATCGAACCCGAGACCTCAGCATTGCAGTCGTATCATAATACAACTACGCCACCGAGGCAGCCTATTTAAAAGTATTGATAAATTAAAGTTGCGACAAAAATTGTGTAACAAGAAAACAGTTTACCTTAAAGGAGACCTTTAAATTCCTCCGGTCTACTGCTCATTCGCTCCAGTGCACACTAGAACATCGCTTATAACATCGACAACATAAATTTTCATTATGAAACAACTACCATCTTGAAACGAAAAGACAGGGTTTTGAGAGCGCCTCGAACGGGCAGCAAATTCATTGCTTGAAAAATTGTATCCCAGCATTTCAAGGATTATTTACTTTTCCGATGGTATTGAAAACAACGACGAAAGACGGATTCAAAGAAATACTCGATAGAATGTTGTTTATTTAAGCAAAAACTAAATGGAAAGCGAGAGTACCGGTTGCTTCACGTAAGCAGACAACTCAGCGCATAGTTTTGCAGTATTAGACATGCAACTTAACTTTTGTTTTAAAAATGAAAGGCAAACTTTAAAATGAATGGCAAAGTTTGAACATTGTTAAGCATTGTAAAATGTTTACGTTTGCGGTTTGTTTGGTGTTCTTTTTTGGGTGGTACTTGACTCGTCTAGGTTATTAAAATTAAGAAGAAAGAGAATCAATGACAGTTCCTAATATACTTTTTTTAGAATCTGATGATAAGTAAAATTAGGAACTGTAATTTTTTATTGAGGCCTATTATAAAGAACCAGATCCTCTAATGTGATCACCGCTGTCACGTGAAAAAAGTCATGTCTATACCAACAAACCTGGCTACTACACGTTAGACCAACATAATATGAAATGGGAGGTCCATATATCATAAAAGTTTCTTAAAGCGCCTTACAGCATGCGAAGGAGAATTTTACGTAAATTGTACATCGTTTGGGTATGAGTGGGGCTGATAACACGGCCTCCTGGGAGCCCGCCCACAGACCGCTCTGATTCCAAGTATGCACTACAAATTGCCAATATATTTTAGAATGCCGGACGTATATAGAGTTTTAATATTTTTCTTTGAGTGCGTTCGGAATGAAAATAGTTTGGTATGTTTGTTTTATGCTGTAGTTCGGTGTTTAAATAATGTTTCTTTGCTAAACGTTTGTGAAAAATTTAATGGTTTTATTTTTGGTTGTAAAGCTGAAACTTTTTGTTATTTGGTTAAAACTCAAACATAGGGTCGGGATTGTTTGAATTCATTTAAGTGAAAAGGACTACGTTGTATGCTTTTGTGTTTTATGAAAAAAAATATTAAATTTTTGACTGCTTCGAAGCTTACAAAGCTGAATTAATAGCCCGGTAAAGTTATACAAAAAAACGTGCTGAGTGCACCTTCGAATTCCAAGGTCCTGTACCAATAAAATTAAAATTTTACGAATTGGAAGCTATTCAGAATGTAATGTAAAAAGAATTTTCAAAAAAAAGTCAATAATCGACAGAAAAATTCCCTTAATAAATAATACAAAGTGGCTACTTCCGTACAAAATTACCTATTTTGAATTTTTTTATTTTTTAGCTAGTTTTCGGGATTTTCCTATTTTTTTTTTCTAATAAACCTACCCTGAACTGTCTCGAACAAAACAATCAAAGAATTATTTAAATCGGTCCCGCCGTTTTTTAGTTTTGAGCGAGACTAGCGAACAGCCATTATTTTTTTATATATGGATAGATATTGTCCTATTAAGTTTCCTCGTTCGTATTATACATCGGGGAGCGTTCCTACTGGGGAAACGAAGTTAAAAAAGCGCCGAGTACAATACCTCAGAGGTGATGTAGGAATATGTGCATAAAAAGGAAAATACGACTTTCCTACGGTCTGAAATCGCGATAACTTGAGAACGGTGCTTTGTAAGAAAAACGGTACTAATAATTTTTTGTAGAGAATTTTACGATCTACAAACGTTCTCTAATTGATTATCCGATAGCTCTCACCATTTTAGAGATATACGCAAAAAAGTAAAATTAGGCACCTTTAACCTCGAATAAAAAACAACACACAAGCGGGATCGATGGGTTTTTTTGACGTAGCATTTGTAATGTCGTATTTAAGGTCTGTACAAAAATCCAGCTTGTTAGGAATTAATGCAAACTCGAATGTTTAATTTTACCGGTTTAATTTTAAACTGTAAAAAATATACAGGTACGTCAATAATGGTGAATGAATTTCTTTTGGATTTTAAAACAATATTTTATTAAAATTTCTAATACCTCCGTAAAATTTCTAAAAAAATACCAGGAATTCAGAGCCATAAACGGTTTATTGATTTTATAAAAGTTGACGGGAGAAACTAATTCACAAAATAAGTAATTCTAATATTTTTATATTAAATGCCGAGGGATGGAACTCACCATGATATTAAAGAAACCTGGCATTTCCGGAGCGTTTAATAGATTTTGCGAGTATTACATTAATAATTACAACATTTTATCCATATTAATGAAAATAAATTATATTTAAATTTCAATTACTTCGAGACCACAGAATCAAAATCTCTGCACTAAAACATCAGGAAACTAAAGCCACATTAACCGATCTGAACCCACATCGCTCAAAACCAATTAATTTACGCAGTAATCCACGCCGACATACCGCATTCGATCAGCCCGACCCTACAGGCACCTATTTTAATAAACGACTCCATTGGCACGAGCGGCTTGAGAATTATTGCCTAATTCGTTGGTTTCATCCATTTTCTTTTGTTTCCCTTTATGATAGAATCTAACACAATGTCTTGATTAATCGCCTAAAACAATTACAGACTTAACAGTGATTACTAATATAATAAAATGTCAGCGTACGTCTTGTGTTGTTCATCTTCTCAATAGAATGGGATAGCGGTTGTTGAAGTTTATTCTTGTAATTGCCATAAACCAGTGTTAATTAACCAGTGCTTAATAGCTATTAATTTCTGTTGATTTTAATATTTATGGGATTAAATCAGAAAGATACGCAACATAAAAGCAAAAACATATGCATTACTGATTGTATAAATATATGTTCCCATATTTAACATATTAGTAACATAAATCAGTCATCGATGTATATAATAATCTCTTGAAATATTATTATAGTTTTCTGCAAAGAGTTACTTCTCGAATAAATGTCTTGCGTTGAGTGAAGAAAAACCGATATTATTATGATGCTGTACAATGTGAAAGAGCGGCAATAAATTTTATTTCCCTTGATATCTTAATGTACTTCTCAAGCCGAGCATGATTGATAAATATTGACATAGAATTTAACGTATGTTTGTTTATTTTCTGTAAGATTTGTAAAGTTTACTTCTGTTTCGAATTCATACCAGAAGATCCAATTCGTATCAAATTGAAAATAAGCAACGATTCGTCTCTTCGCCAGTGAATAAATCAGTGTTAAGATTTCCCAAACATAAACAAAGCTAAAATATGTACGGAAGACGAAAACCTAGTCTAGTTGTAACTTGTAATAGTTCTATGACCGTGACAAGAATCCATAGAGTAAGTTTTCGAAACTCGGTGCAAGGTAATTTAAGGTGAACACGCTCTAATATGGAAACTATTTGGAATGTTCGCCAGTCCAGTAATATGAGACTGAATGGTTATGAGATTAAGTTAACAAGAGCCGTTGAAACTGACTTGTCTGCAGTGCCCACCTGTCTGCGTAGATTTTGCAGTCTGCTTGTATAATTAGCTCAGCACTTTATGTATTTTGTGGATATAATGGAAAAGGTTGAAATTTAAATGGCATACAACTTAAATTATGAGATATATCCTACTAATATTATAAAGGCGAAACTTTGTATGTATGGATGTCTGGATGTATGGATGTCTGGATGTATGGATATCTGGATGTATGGATGTCTGGATGTATGGATGTTTGTTACTCTTTCACGCAAAAACTACTGAACGGATTTCGATGAAATTTGGGACACAGGTAGATCATGTTTTGGATTAACACGTAGGCTTCTTTTTATCCCAGGACAATATAAAGCGGGACTTTAATCCCGGGAAAACTCATTCAAGCGGGCGGAGCCGCGGGCAAAAGCTAGTATTGATGTTTAAATTCGGATAATAAATCAACAAAAATTATGTTTATAAATGTAGGCGTATGCACGTTGTACACCGTTTAATTATATTTATTTATTTGTGGTCTCTCATTTTATTATGAAGGTATAGTGTTTTGTGTTTGTAAATTTCCTTCAATTGTATTTTATCCTTATTTAACGGTGATGTGTGTGTGCATTAGCTTATATAACTAATCTGACTTTGTATGCAAAAGACTTGGAAAAAAAAATATTATATAAAGATTCAATGGACAATTGACGACAAAAAATTAAGCCCGAAGTTTCTTTCTGCCTTTCTTCTTCGGGTAGTCATCGCTTAGGTAGCTAGTGAAAGGCTGGTAGGTTAGCTAGGCTAGGGCCTGTAGTGTCCTCACCGGTGAGGATCGCGATGCGTGCCTCCCATTAATTTTAATAAAAATTATTTTTTTTTTATCTCTTTCCTGCCAGCCCGAGATTGGCTTCTTTATATTTAGTTTACATTGATTTTGCTCCCTTTAAATATGTCTTTAGTTATATAAGTGACTATTTGTAATAATAATTTTTAATTGAATGTATCTTGACATATCATAAGTGCAACTATGTTCGCCTACGTGATGAATAAAGTATTTTTTTTTTATTTTTTTTTATGTTATAATTTTGCCTAATAGGTCGTACTATTAAATGCTATAAGTCTATGGCAAACTATTCTCATAAATTCATTAGGAATCGTGAAATATAATCATACAAAGAATTAATCCAACCTATTCCATCGAACCGAATTCAATTGAGATATTTTCCAAATAAAAATTTTGATTTAAATTCAGTAATGTAGGTTACATCGAACGCAGACGCGAATGGCCGAATAAAAATAAAATAACTCAGCAAACACATTTAAACGAAAAACTCTATAAATAATGTTCGTAAACAGATAATGATCGTTCAAACAAAGTGGCCAGCGTTTAGCCTACTAATGTTTATTTTTCGCAGTATAAACAGACTGAGTCATGGTGCTAAGTGATCTTGCTTCGATCACACCCTGGACCCACGCCTGAGTACTCTATTATAGAATACTTTGATTTATTGCTGCTATTGACCTATAAATTATTTATAAATGATTCGGTATCGACGCATCTTCGAGTAATCAGATACTTATTTTGAAGACTGCGCAGACTTGTAATAAATCAAGTTGGGTAAATGCTCTAAGCCATGTCATCATCGTATAATGTCACAGCGATCGCAAGTCACATAGGTTTTATTAAGCCTGAAGCCTATATGACCAACTGCGCATGTATGAGTAACAAATGGTTCGCTTGGGCCCTGGTCATGCCATCTCCCGTGAGTAAATGCTCTAAGAAATCAAGAGACAATGAAAATTCACGTTTGAATCTGTATGCCCACAAACTTGATAAGAAGAAGTTTTCTCGACTTACCTATAAAGTTTGGGAACGCCGTATATTTATAGTTTACAAATAGATTAAACTTTAACTATTAATATAAAGTGTTTCCGAACACGCAACCAATCAGATTTAATAGTCTCTTCAAAATAGACTACGGATATTATATAATGTGGCGTAATTTTACTACTCGTAGTATTACGAATAGTATCTCTACCTACCTAGGTATATCGCAGAAAAATTGTTACGCAACTTTATACTTTTGCATTTAATAATTATATGTTACCGATATTGTATATCACACTAGCTTTTGCCCGCAGCTTTGCCTGCACAAAAAAGTTTTCCCGGCATAAAAGTAGCCTAAAACCTTTTCAGGGTCTTGAACTATTTCCATACCAAATTTCATCTATATCCGTTCGGTAGTTTTTAAATTTATCGTTTACAAACTTTGCCATCTCTTTTTACCCCTTATAATATTAATATAATCATCATCATCATCATCATCATCAGCCACATGACGTCCACTACTGAACATAGGCCTCCCCCAAAGATTAATAATATAATACTAACCCTATATTATATACTGCCCACTGCTGAGCACGAGCCTCCTCTACTGAGAGAGTTTAGGCCTTAGTCTACCACGATGGCCTGGTGCGGATTGGCAGACTTCACATACCCTCTGAATTCTTATGGAGAATACTCAGGTATATAGGTTTCCTCACGACGTTTTTCTTCACCGTTGAAGCGAACGATAATTGATAAACAATACACACATAGGTAACTTCGAAAAGCGAGATGTGTGCCTTGGGTTTGAACCTCCGGACATTGTCTCGGCAGACCGTTTTATTCCAGTTTTATTTATTCTTAGGGGTCGAATTTCGGAAAATCCCGTCTTAGTGGGAACCTACTTCCTAAAAGGAAACCCCATGCAAAGTTTGAGACTTCTAGCACTTGTTCGTGATGAGTGAGTGAGTGAGTGAGTGACCTTTCGCTTTTATATAATTCGCACCTTTAGAACGAAAACGACACAATTCAAAAAATAGAAAATTGAGTTGGCATTTTTCAATGACTAAAAACTAGTCCCTTATTTATAAAAATATAATAAAAAAGGGAACCATATAACAGATTTGTCCTTTTCCTGCTTGAATATGGCTGCGTTTCAACTATTATTGTATTGAGAACTTCGTTTTAAGTAATTTTATGACGATAACTCAATTTTCTGACTTTTTGAATTGTGTCGTTTTCATCCTAAAGGTGCGATATCCTAAAAAGGAAATAAAATCCTAGAACCCGAGTACAGCGCCACCTACCGGATCCAATTGTTAATCTAAACCATTCTTTATAATCGGTCCAGTCGTTTAGGAGGAGTTCAGTGACGTACACACGCACAGAAGAATTATATATACTATAAGGATTGATTTCATTACATTATTATCAATAAATATATTTTTTTTTGTTGTGTTAGTGTTTCGAAATTATGTTACAGTAGTTTAATCAAATTTACATCAATAATTTTTTTTTTATTTTCTTAGGATTCATTTTTCAATCGTGAAATAAATGTTTTCCATCATTTAAATTATCACCTGACTGAATATAAAAAGGAGACAAAACGACAAAATTATACACAACTGTATTTTATAAATTTAGAAATTAAGATTTTTTTTAAATAAATCTTGATGTACCTACTATACAGCTCTACGTTTTTTATCTGATGATTAAAAATTTTGCCGTTACGCAAAATTCCGATATTAATCTTGTGTTTCCTCATTCGATTCCCAAGTCAGGATGCGCGGGCAGATATCATAATAGTTACAAAAGTTTCTATGAATACGAGAGGCGAGAATCCCCAACTTTGGTTTTATTTTTGCGTCTGTCGCAAGCTAGTTCAATTCGGAAAGATGTCAATGCAGCTGATGGGACTAACATAAAACGAAATGGGTTTCCATTACTATTACAAAGACCATAAAATCTTTCTGAACAAGATTTTACACGTACATCATATGAATAACAACATTGTATTTTAATTTGTAGGAAAATATGAAATGCATAAAGGATTTATTTTATTTTAGGGCTGATGAGAGAATAATGTCCAGTAGAAACGTCTCGGGCATTTTATTTAGCAATACCATTTCTAGAGTTTAAACTACCTTCATATTCATATTTCATACATACAGAGCATCACGCTTCTA
The DNA here is from genome assembly GCA_949316025.1 of Lapara coniferarum. Classification (NCBI taxonomy): domain Eukaryota; kingdom Metazoa; phylum Arthropoda; class Insecta; order Lepidoptera; family Sphingidae; genus Lapara; species Lapara coniferarum. The sequence continues at coordinate 14,899,600 of OX438926.1, read as the reverse complement.
TTCTATAAATGTAGGCACTAGGCAGAGACTATGGATTGCCACTTTGCTCGATTCTAGCATACTTCTTTCCCTTCCTCCGCCTTCATCAATCGTTTCATGCACTCCCGTCGGTTCAGGGTACTTTTGACCTGGCCTTACCCAGAATGTCAGAAATCTGACATTCAAAGATTCGGTGCGAATATCTCGCGATAAATAGATTTTCTGTCAAAACTCGTTAATATTGCGCCCTCGACACTGAAAAGTGACTACATACTTCAACATAAATGTGGATCCAGCCAATCGAGCGGGTTCATTGCCTCTATAATACGCTCGTCTAGCGAATGGCAAACGTATTCCCTCCGCGTCCTCACTTAAAATTAATTATATCAAGATTTGATTTCATTTTGAAACTTTTATTGCTTTGAAACGTAACATTTTAATACATTTCTTTTTTACAGGTAAATAAATAATTATCTACGTCAACAAAGCAAACCTATTGGGCAATAATCTACAAGTAAGTCATCAGATATTTTTTATATCACAACTAGCATTTGCCCGCGGCTCCGCGCGCGTTAAAAAGTTTTTCCGAGATAAAAGTCCTGCTTTATGTTTTCCCGGGATAAAAAGTAGCCTATGTGTTATTCCAGGACATGACCTACCCGTGTGGCAAATTTCATCGAAATCCGTTCCGTAGTTTTTGCGGGAAAGAGGAACAAACATCCATACATCCAAACATCCATACATTCTTACAAACTTTCGCCTTTATAATATTAGTAGGATTTAGCTTGAATTATGATTAAATTTTATTAATAACCGAGCCATTGCGCCTCGGAAGATACACTCGAAAAAGGCAATACAATAATTCAGCCACGGAAGCACTCATTTTAATTTTGCCCGCCGGTCCCCAGGTCCGAGGTAAATAATCGAGTACTATAAAAAAGCTAAAAATTGGTGGACCGTTTCGTTTCATTTAAATACAGAAGCTTTATTTCACGGACTAGCGGATCTGGCAAAAAATACGAGTTCTCTCTATTATGATATATGCTGGATCGGGCTGGCATAAAATATGAAGCATACACTGATATATTGGAGCTATTTTTGGAAATTGATTTTACATGTTCCCTATCACATTATGGGACGGAATAACGGCGAAAACTGGGTGCACTAGTTGCGCCTCTGCCTACCCCTTCGGAGATAAAAGGCATGTGTGTGTGTGTGTGTGATTTTACATGTTATATAAATTGTTTTCATGTTAGTATACTTGCTTTTGCCCGCGGCTCCGCCCGCGTAAATGGGTTTTCCCGGAATAAAAGTCCCGCTTTATATTGTCCCGGGATAAAAAGTGTCATCATAAAAAATGTCAAGCCTATGTGTTAATCCGGAACATAATCTATCCGTGTGCCAAATTTCATTGAAATCCGTTCAGTAGTTTTTGCGTGAAAGTGGAACAAACATCCAGACATCCAGACATCCATACATTCTTACAAACTTTCGCCTTTATAATATTAGCAGGATTATTTTTATAAGTAGTGAGGCGTTTATTTTTATTAAGATAAGTAAATTAAATCATGATTACTTTCCTCCTTATATTTTTTTTCTTGATACCATGGGAAACATCGAATGATTGATAAATCTTTGCTTCTACGGTCACTTAAAAATAAATTTAGTATTTTTTTTTTCATATATATTGTATATTTATTTAGATATATAAACATGCTTCTTATAAATGTAGAAGAATCAATCCGATGCACAGTCTTATATGCAGGACAATTCGCCGACTCAACTATGGTTTCGTAAAAAACTTGTTAGCAAATTCCTTGTTGCGCCAACCTCACCATGAAGTAGAATTATATGGAAGAAGAAGACTATTACCACCAGGTCTAGTGTACTCATTGTATGAAGAATAAAAATGCCAAAACAGATGGAAAACTCGGGGCTATCGTAGCGTTCGTAAACTGCATATTTTCAAGGCATTTAAGTTGGACTAGCGAATAAATAATTTATCTTTGTCAGTTTTCATGCTCTTTTAGCACGTGTTCTTAACTTTTCTTTCACGTATGAAGCACGCTTAAAGTTTTTATTTGTTTACTGCATTCGTTTTACGAGCAGTGTTCTTGTTGAATTTCAGACTGCTATAAAATTTCGCCCTATTGTCTAGTGACAGCGTGCTTGTGGTGTTCACGGGTTTTAGACTCGATTACTATTTTCAATTATTACTTTTCGTAAAAAAATCACGATTAGACATAGTCTATTCAATATAGGGTTAGGATAGCTTCTACATAAATGTATACATCATCGGCATCAGCCCTATGACGTCCACTGCTGAACATAGGTCTCCACCAAAGTAGTGTTGGGTAGGACATACAAGAGGCGGTACATGACGTCAAAATGTAAAAGCGGCTCAACATTATTTATTTATTTATTTAACACTTTGTACAAGAGTATAGTACAGGCGGACTTAATGCCTAAAGGCATTTTCTCCCAGTCGACCTTAAAGTGGTGCAGAGAGACGGAGGCAGGTGTAAATTATAAATAATGAAGAGTAAAAAAAAAAAGAAAATGAAATACAATGATAATTAATTATTAAACATAATACATGTATACTTACATTTGCTACATATACAACTGCGTACATAAATTTTTGTTCATTATTTGTTGTACTACTTCAAATTTCATGTCGCGGTAGTCGCAAAGTCGTGTTACTCACTATCTATCTCAGTAAAACTCTAAGACGGGGATAGAGGGAGCGAAAGGCATGCTACAAAATACAATAGTATGTTAATCTTCAATGAAAATATGTCATATATGTACTCGTTACTTAAAACGTATCGCTGAGCTTCATTACCCCTCGCCTCATTTGAAGTGGGACATTGTACTGGCTAAGTGCAAAAAAGAGGTTACTCTTTCAAACTCTTTTTTATGACGTGTCCTACCCAACACTGCACCAAAGTTTTCGAGACGGACCTGTCAGAAGCGACCTGCATCCACCGTATTCCTACGACCTATTATCAAGTCTGTCTACTTTGCAGGTAGACGGCTGACGCTGCTTTTGCCAGTACAATACATACTCAAGCCTTTTAGCCCCGAAGGGGTAGGCAGAGGTGCAGCTACTGCACCGACTTTTCGCCGTACATATTTCACTCCATGATGTAATAGGGGACGAGCCAATCGCCATATCAGGCACAAATTCCAGATTCCGGATTAATATTGAATAGAAAATCGCAATATCACTTTGCCGGGCCCGGGGAATGAACCGGAGACCTCAGCACTGCAGTCGTACCGTAATACAACTACACCACCAAGGCAGTCGCTTCTATCATAAAACCTGTCGAACTGACACCGTACTTAGTGAATATAGGTACTTTTTAGCCTCTACTTACACTGGAGGTAAAAGCGCGAACTTACAAAATATGCAAGTTGTTTTAATATTCATGTATAGGACAATGAAATTATGACTTACACGCCGTAATAGGTTGTGAGTTTCGCAAATTGGCACGCAATATATGCCTCAATTAAGTAATTACCTCCTAATTGCTCATTTACCATATTACACCCATGTTGGTATTTGATTGTTTGCAGTATCTAATAATAATAACGGCCTTGCTCATTTGAAACTGGCCAAATGATAATGTATTTTTTGGGTGGTAGAGTCATGTGGTTGATAATATTCTCTACGTAGTGAATGTTTTACGACTGGGACGGTACAACTTTCTAATGGAAAACTGGGCTGATGTAGCTATGCTTTTTTCATAAAAGCATTGCGATTGTAGGAAGCCTAAACAATTCCTTTCATATTCTTCTTTTTTTATGGTTTTGAATGACGAGACGAGCATGTCGTTCGCCTAATCGCAAGCGATACGACCACCCATAAACAGTAGCAACACTATCCAGCACCTGCTTTCCACTGCGCTCGTCTTCTTGAGACATAAGATGTGAAGCCTCATTATGTCCAGTAGTAACACTGGCTGTACAATGTCCTTCAAATCGAAACACAACAATGCGTGCACACTGCACCTTGACGGTAGAAATAGACATTGCGGTGGTACCCACCCAGACGGACTTTTACATATAAGAGACCTACTACTAGTAAATTTCAATTCCTATTTGAAAGAAAGAAAGAGATATTTTATTGCTGGGACAAACAGATTACAAATTTAAACATACAAAAAAAACAAAATATAGCGTAATATTGTACCAACAATAGGAACCCTCATTCAGCTTCTTACAGTACGTACAGTATTTCTTATATTGAAATAATTGCTTTGCTTTTACCGTAATCAACCTGGCGCTATGGGTATTCTTGCCTCACCCCATGCCCTTTCACCGTAATTAATCTAGCAATATGGTCTTTTTTCCCAGTGCATGATGATTTTCCAACCTTTAATTGCTGGTGGTACTATACTGCTGGTGTATACTTGTATCCACATGGATAGCGACCACCTTACGCAAGATGTAAAACCCGCCATCTTCATTATCATCAGCCACATGACGTTCAATGCTGAACATAAGCCTCCCTTAAAGTTTTCCAGAGGGACTCATCAAAAGCTGCCTACATCCAGCGTGTTCCTACGACCTTTACCAAGTGGTCTATCCACCATGCAGATGAACGGCCGACGCTACGCTTGCCAGTACGTGATCTCCACTCGACAACTTTTTCGCCACATCTGCCGTCAGTTCTTCGAACTATGCCCTGCCTACTTCCACTTCAGCTTGCTAATCCACTGGGCTGTCAGCGACTTTCTTTCTTCTACGGCTCTCCTCTACGGCTTTCATGTACAATCTGCCATAGTGACCCACTAAGTGTGTCGTGCTCTGGGATCAGCCTTTGTAAGCAATGCAATGCAATGTAATCAGCCCTGAATTATATACTGTCGACTGCTGAGCACGGGTCTCCTCTACTACTGAGAGGGGTTAGGCCTTAGTCCACCACGCTAGCCTAGAGCCTTTTTATATACTGTTTAAAAAGGCCTGCATTGTCAGCTCTCTTCACTCAAAACTCTATCTAAACCCCATTACTTCTTATCATTTTGTATATTGGGGTTTCTTTGCGTGCCCGAATGAAAAAAAGAAAATATCCAACACCTCGTTACCGTAGGGTAACGCTAGCGTCTACTACATAAAAATACAAATAAATTTTAAATCACTTGAACCTTGCATTTAGACAGTAGCCTTTTATAAACGCATTCATATTCAAATCTCAGTAAAGTCTCCCAAATGTATTATTTTACTCGCACAAAGTTACGGTCGAAGTTGCACAATGGTGAAATTCAGAATAATAAATTATTTATTCAAAGCGAAAACTAACGCGCGAGTTAGAGTAGGTGCAGGAAGCCGCGCCGCCTTTTGTGCATTCAGAATGGACCCGGTTTTTATGTTTGTGGAAAAATATATGAGAACTTTACCTTTAAATAGATACGTTTCATATATCGCCTTTTAGAAGTGCTAAGTATAAGACAACTTCTGCTTGCGGTTCTGCCTGCGTATTTTTTCGGTATAAAAACCCCGTTCCATTTCGGTCCCGTTAATTATTTTAAGATTTAAGCGGGTTCTTTTTTAATCAAGGTTTAGTGAGTAAAATTTTATACAATTTAATTCCGTGGTTACTGCGTAATGTGCTAACAAACATATCAGAAAATTTTACAATATTGGTTATTTTTTTTTATGGCATAGAATGACGAGACGAGCATGCCGTTCACCTGATGGTAAGCGATACGACCACACATAAACAGTAGAAATACCATCCAGCACCTCGAGTTACAAAGTACCTACTGTATGGCATTCCACTGCGCTCGTCATCCTGAGACATATGATGTTAAATCTCATTATGTCCTGTAGTTACACTGGCCACAATGCCCTTCAAACCGAAACACAACAGTGCATGCACACTGCTGCTTGGCGGTAGAAATAAACATTGCGGTGGTACCCACCCAGACGGACTCTTACATATGAGAGTCCTACCACCAGTAGATATATAATATACATATATACGCATGACTCTATTAGAGCACATCTTGTATTTCCATTTCGGAAGCTAGGAAATGTCCACCAATACCCAGAAATAAAATAAGTTTCCGGATTCCTCAAAAATCTCACGACTCATCGTTTCATACCACGATAACACATCCCACTCCGCCGCTCTTAGGCAAAATAACAACCAGCGTATTTGGTTATTGGACTAAATAATTTGTAATTAAAAATTAACGCCTCATTGGTCTAATGGACCACGTCGTCTGGGTGTGAACCTATATAGTTATTAGTTATGATTTCCCGGCAATAATTTGTGTGATATGATAATTCATTGATTTGAAAACTGAACTCATTGAATCAGCCTGTTAGGCGACACCAATATCATGAAACATATTTTTTTTTGTTATACCACTACAAAAACCAAATAATTTTTTCCTGGAAAGTGTGTTGTTAGCCTCACGCCGCTTGTTATTACATTGTTACATTGTTGCTGTTACATGGTTTTACTATGCTGTATAGTTTATTATTTAATAAAATACATCTCTCCCAATCGATATCTGCATTCATGCTGCATTTAATAAAAACTGTAGTATTTCAATCTGCAAAAAAGTTTATTCAATAAAATATCGTTCCGAAAATACTGCACCTTGCCAAAGTTTGGTACAGTTTTTATGGCCCCGGTACAAGTCTCAGGCGGGGTAATAAATTGGGATCGGGTCCGTGGGAGGCTGTTTGTCCCTGGTTCTTTTCGGGCACAAATTCGTATCCCGGGCGGGCCATTAAGCGCACCCGCGACAACCTTCACAATCTTGTTTTCCGATACCTTTTCGGTTGTATTAGATTTTGACTTTAAATTTTCAACACAAAAATATATATGTTATAAGTTTTTTGTTTCAAAATACGCTTCGCCAGAAATTGTATTTGAACGTAGTCTAGAAAACTGTATAAATATTATAGCAACGTGGGTGCATATTGCTTACTTCTCAATGAAGCACAAATTATTGTTTTTTTGTGTATATTTAGTAAATAAAATATATCTATATACGGCCGTAGGTTTTTACGCTTCATATCTCACTATTCTACCGCCGGTAGACTTGTGTGGAAAGACCATTAAAGTTAATGATAAAATGTGCTGTTCTCGAATACAAAGAAGGTCCTGCACGTTATTAACTAAAATAACAAAAATTGGCTATCACATTACGTCCAACCCATTAGTCTTCGAAAATATTACCCGATGCAATTTACGTATACCATTTCGTACCTTTTCAGTTTAACACAATTGTATTATTTTCAAGTAAGCATTGTTTTATTCTGAGTTATTGCGATCAGACGTTGAATCGCATGCCAGTGGCTGCCTAAACAATAATTACGTTTTTCCACACTAGAAACATACGAGTATTTTACGCGGACATTTGCAGACGTTGTGTTTTGATTATAGATATATTTTGAGTTTAATGTATGTGTCTGCATTTGTTCGTTGACATTCACGCTTTGTTGATTGCGTAGTATTTGAATATCGCTGCGCGTTTTTTCCATTCAATAACCAATTTAGAGAGCAATAAATAACGATTTGGACGTAGCTAACAGTCAATATTGCTAAAAATATGAATCTGATATCGAATTTATAGCGCTACACCTGCAACAAGTAGTAATTTTATACGTCAAGTTATGGCCGGATGAAAGTTATACATTTCTTTTAATACTTCATTAATCAGTTCGTGGGTTTCATTGTGTGGCTGCGTTTTGCAGTGAAAGATTTTTAGCTTTACAGTGTAAGAAACTATTCTAACCGTAGCTTCATTGTAGTACAAAAGAAAATATATTATGATGACTTCAGCACAATAGATTAGGTATTTCTATGGTTTTCTTACGTTCCAATCTGGCTTCTTGTACACTCAAAGTGAAAATTGTCGCTTCAATGCTGAATATCTTGCAGTTTATCGGTCAGTGCACAAATGTCTAGGATTAAACCAAGATTGAAAACAACAATAAATATGGACATGTAGTGAAAAAAGACAAACTAAAAAGGCTATATGTGGCTATTATCATTATTCCTTTATATTATACAATATAAATAATTAAGACTGCCTCGGTGGCGTAGTTGTATTACAGTACGACTGCAAAGCTGAGGTCTCGGGTTCGATCCCCGGGTCGGGCAAAGTGATATTGAGTTTTTCTATTCAGTATCAGCCCGGAGTCTGGAATTTGTGCCCGATATGGCGATAGGCTCGCCCCCTATCACATCATGGGACGGAATACCGGCGATAAGTGGGTGCACTAGTTGCACCTCTGCCTACCTCTTCGGGTATAACAGGCGTGAGTGTATGTATGTGTGTGTATAAATAATTAAGATGTTCCTTTCGCATATGTTTTAATGAAGCCTATTAAATATTAGCAAATGCTAGGTCTTAAAACAACTTAAAATAGGTAATCTAACGTAATATCAAAAGTGAGTTATGTTAAATCCAACATCCCCGTCCGATAACTCTGGTTTACCGAGCAACTATCCGGGGACATGACATCAAGACATCTCTGTTCAATAAAATTGTTATCGGCTTTCGTTCCCCGTCCATTGTCGATCTCTTAGTTCAACGACTCCGATATTATTCGCACATTTAAAAATACTTACATATAAATCTATTCGTGACATTCGTTATTTTTTATATAAAAATCATAGTGACTTTTTGCCTTATAAATAGTTCACCGAGGATGGACTTTATGAAACTGCGTGAGACGTATTTTAAGAATATCACTACGTAGTAAAAAACAAATCGTTTCCGGTGTCTGTCTGTTCGTATGTATGCTGAGATCTTTAAAACTACGCAACCGATTTTGATGCGGTTTTTTTTAATAGATAGATTGATTCATGAGGAAGCTTTATATACTTTTATCCCGGAAAAACTTATTAACTAGCTGGTTACTTTAAATCGAAGAAACCATCGCTACGAATGCTAGAAGTACCTTGGATTACCTGTACTGCTAAACCGATAGAATAAACAGGGGCCGATAAATGGCGGGTCGGCGATCAATCGCAATACCACAAACCAAAACATTTCGTAAAAGGTCTTCATAAAATGTGGGGCGGAAACCACAAATCGTAGAAGGGAACATGATGATTAATTATAAATGTACGTTCGTATGCATTGGGATAAAATCAAATGGATTTTGGACCTCGCGGTAATAAGTTTCTTATCGAGAACATATTCTAGAATAATCTAATCTATACTAATATTATAAAGCTGAAGAGTTTGTTTGTTTGTTTGTTTGTTTGTTTGAACGCGCTAATCTCAGGAACTACTGGTCCGAATTGAAAAATTCTTTTTGTGTTGAATAGACCATTTATCGAGGAAGGCTTTAGGGTATATAACATCACGATGCAACTATTAGGAGCGAAGAAATAATGGAAACAGTAAAAAAAACGGGAAAATTATTCATCCTTGCGGGCTTCCACTGCGTGCGCTGCGAAAACGGTAAAAGATACCAAAAATATATGTATGAAAGAATTATTCCTCTTGAAATGATCTAAAAAAATGTCCGCGACAGTATGTATCTATCTTTTAAGATTAACTCACTAGAACCGTTTTATGGTAATCAAATTTGGTCGAAATTAATGCATTATTTGTTAAGAGTTGTATCAACGTCATAATATTAATCTTTATCCAAATAAATGTGTTGGATAGAGTAATTCAACGGGAAGGTTTTTATGTATGTACTTTTAGCCCGGAAAAACTTATTAACGCGGGCGAAGCTGTGGGCAAAAGCTAGTTATTTAATATAATTCCAGCTGTAGCATAGCCATGACATTTTAAATACATTTCCAATTCCCGGGTGTCTATGGAGCATCATTATGGCATGAACATTCGCAACTGCAATTCGCAGATACTTCACTTAAATTATCTCCCGGTTGCACTAACAAAACGAATTCAACTATAAAAGCTAACACGAGGCTATAAAAACTTACTTTATGGGTACACTACTCTATGCGATCCTCATGAGTTTACTTTATGAACAGTTTTGTTGTGTTTACGTGTAGACTTTTTATAACGTTTTAACATACACACACATGGTTATGGGCGTATATAAGGGGGCAGGGGGGGTTAAGGGGTCCGGACCCCCCCCCCCCCCGTTCGCTTACAATAAACCACGCTACGCCACTGACCGCTGACATTTTGGGCATACGGACCCCCCTCTCAGCTTCTAAAAGACGGTGTCATGCAAGAACCCTCGCCACTAACATTTATATATCGTAGGACCCCCCATGTGAAAGCTATAGCTACGCCCGTGGACATGGCAACGTATGTTTTAAATGGTGGGATGAAATTTTATTTAAATATATATGCAATACTTACCTAAGGATGGGTCATATTGTTTTTAGTGTAAAGCTACGGATTAACTTTAAAAAAACTAATTTATAGGTATAATTTTAAAATGACGCATGAGCTAATTTTGCACTGTACGAAATAGTTATGATAGGCCAAGAAACTCGTCTAAAGCCACGACGTCAAAGCCAAACACAAATGTTTTGAGGGAATACACACATAGCTCGCTATTTGACTGGCTCTGCCGACTTACACTCATGTCAAGGAGTCCAATATTTCTATGTTCTCGAATAATATTTGAAATTTTAAGTCTACGAATCTGAATTGTAAACGAATTCTGTTTGATTTTACTTATATATACTATTATACTTATTTGTAGCCAACAATTATCTAACAAAGAAAATTTAAAACGTATATTGATAGTTGCGATATAAAATATAGATTTTGCTATCCAGGAACGGAAAGTGATTACTTTACATCAAATAGTGGAAATTTCAATTCAAGTATTTCTCACAGGAACAAATTGCCTATATGCCTATAGTCATTTGTAATATTAGTAAGATGCATCGCACGGCGGTCATCAAATTACCTGATGAAAAGTATGATCATAAGTAAGTACATCATAGTATATATAAATATATGTTCTGTAACTTATAAAGTGTATTATTTGACCCCGGAAGAAACTTATGGTAACCTTTATATTTTCCGTTGTAACTCTCTCCTCAAGTAAATCAATTTAAAATGTTTCACAATAATAAATTGTTTCATAACAATCATTTAGTAGCTTCATTGTGTTCATAAACTTTGGTTTATTTAGACGTACAGATTAATTTACAGGAGGTAATTCATTTAAACTTGCACTGACAAGACTCCAAAACGTTTCATCCTAGTTGCTCCCGACCGACAAATACCTCTTACTCAGAATATAGAATACAAACCTAACTAAAATGTGTTTGTTAATGAAAGTGTGTAATCGCTTCCTCTAGGAATATATGTTTTAGGATATACAAACATCTCTAATGTAATTACGTAATACTGCGAATGAAGGACATAAAAACACATTATTACACAAGAAATAAACATGATTACAATGATCAAAACAGTGTTATGCACGTTTGTGTTATAATGTAAAAAAAATGTTATGTTGAAAAAAAATGTTTATTTTTTTCCATTTAAAATGTTTTTACAAGAGCAGTACGACTGCAAAGCTGAGGTCTCGGGTTCGATCCCCGGATCGGGCAAAGTGATATTGAGTTTTTCTATTCAGTATCAGCCCGGAGTCTGGAATTTGTGCCCAATATGGCGATAGGCTCGCCCCCTATCACATCATGGGACGGAATAACGGCGAAAAGTGGGTGCACTAGTTGCGCCCCTGCCTACCCCCTCGGGGATAACAGGCGTGAGTGTGTGTGTGTGTGTATGTGTTAAAATGTTTTTCAATAAGAGGTTAACTTAATCAAGAGTCGAGTAACTCTAGAACAAAGTTATGCGACAAAAGAACTTGCAATTTATAGCTTGCATTCAAGAATAAAATCTATAGTTTTATTTTAGACACATAGGGACGTAACACTTAAATACAATTTAATTTAGAAACTAAAAAAAAAAATTATAGCTACTAGAACTTTCTCAGCGATTAAAACGTGGCTCTTTCGGTTGATTCTCGGTCGACTGTTACTATTGTAGTAGATAAGTTGAAGATGACTAGGAGGGCGGCATTCAGACGGGCTAACGAGCTTGTTACTGCCGACCGAGCTGCGGGCGAGCAGCTAAGACCGGCTCAGGGTAATGAACCGAGATTGAGCCGTGTTTTGTTGGTCCGTCTGTACTCTGCGCGCAGTACTTCAGATATTGACTCGCTCGTACATACGCAGATTAGAATAGCAACCAGACTAATCTTAGGTCAACAACCTGATATCACGTTGCAAATGAAAATGTTGCGGTATTATACTGTGCATTTTATTTTCGCGTAAAATTTATATTTGCGGGAGTCATATCACAAACCATGCAGTAATTTAAATATTTGATGTGAAAATTTGACTGGAAATGTTCTTTCCACAGTTTACGTATATTTCGTCGTCAGAAGAAGTTTTACGCTACACTCTAATACCTTCATCACTAATTCGTGTAACATTAGTATGTCCTTCATTCAATTAATACAATTCTCATGAAGATATTCATTCATTCGCTTAAGAATCAAACAAAATCCGAGCGTTTTGCTTAAGCACCAGCAAGTTTGTGTTCATTAAAAATTTTGTGTAATATTCATTTGTAAATGGGGATTTCATTTCCTACGGTCGCGGTGCGTCGCCACGGGCTCCATTCTTATAAAGCAACGGGCATACTCCCTCTTTCTACGTATAATAGAATTTTAATTTTTCAGCTAGACCCTTTAACCAATTTACTGCAATATTAGGCGTTCAAAAATAACTAAAACAATTTAGCATTATCTAGGTAGGTATATACTGATAAGCACTTTTGGACTCGGTGATATATAAAAATTGCTAGCTAAGCTAGATTATTATATTGATTGCCCTTAATTTTCATGGTATCCCATCTTCAAATCCTAACTTATATGATGGCAGTCATCAGCTCATCCGCCCTATGGATTGGGGGCGTTTGGAGAATTCCACCACGGTATCCACTGCCTGTCGTAAAAGGCGACTAATAGGGGCCACCGGAGGTCGCGGGCGGGCGGCAGGGGGCTGTCCGTCTTTAGTTTTGTGCGTGTTTAATACATTGCTGCGACCCCCGTGATGGACGGCAGTGTGGCAGGTAGGCCTCAGTCGCCCCCCTTGAAGGCTGGGCGGTAGTAATAAGTCACTTTCTCCGCAAAAACAAAAAAAAAGAGTCATCAGCTCATCAACATTTGCCTTTGCCTCCAAGACATCCTACCAATGAATTGTATCAATATTGTGAAGTGCTAACAGTCAGACAATTATTCATATTGCAAATTTACCTTAGACAATACAGTGAAATCAAACCGAACACTTTATCTAATACAACACGTACACATAGAATATCAAGAACTCACTCTTGTAAAACAACCTTTAGTGAAAAATTTTATTACTTTCTCGGAACTTTTATATACAACGAAATTAATAAATACGTAAGCCATGATTCAATAACAGTGTATCAGTGTAAAAAGAAAGTAACAAAATGGTTGCTGAGTCTCAATTACGACGATACGGAAAAACTAATTCATACTGTCAAGTAGTTTATAGCACACTCACTCTCATTAGTTTGTATTTTGCACTATTTAATCACCACTATATATGTGAAATCAAGCTCATATCTAAACTGATGTTCAAATGGTTATTATTTTTTGTTGTGTAATTGGAAGGGTGCTGGTACTTATAGCACAGGGTTTCCCTAAAATAAGTACCAGCCGTGTCTTTAGCAATATTAGTAATGTTATTAAATGTTATACTGTTTCTAGCTACAGTTAATTTAATTATAGTACTTACTTAAGATTAAGCGTATTGCAACTCTGTATCCAAAAATGTGAGAGTAATAAAGTTTATTATTATTATTATTATAAAACATGAATTAATGATGATTACCCGGCACAAATACCTAAATTGCGCTATAAAGTACCTATATGAAAAACGTTGTATGTGCCTATAAAATTGTAGAGTTGCCCTCGACTTTCCTGGGATCCTGTCATCAGATTCTGACTTAGTGACTATGGGACCAAATCATCGGACGGAGTATCGGCTTTCCAATAAAAGAATGAAAATCTATCCACAATTAGTGGAGAAATCGGTGAACATACATAAAAAATACATACAGTCGAACATAGAACCTTTTGATTTTTGCAATTGGTTAATAAAAGTAGAAACTAATCAAATTACGCTACAGCTTATTAAGATTAATGTATAAAAATTATGTTTCTAGTGATTCTTTTATACATACTGAAATTAGCATAAAACTACCACAAATTATAATTCCCTTTTTTATAATAGCCGTTTTTCTTGAATCACTATAAATCACTGTTGGTACAGGACAGCGATATTGTTTATAGACTCCATAGCTGGTTACGTACATCAAAACGTTTATGTTAATAAAAGTACATTACAGTTAAATATTATACTTTTTTAGAGCAACAAACACATTAAATAAGATAATAGCCATTGATTTAGCCAACGCAAACGTGATTTAGTTTTATAGCTTCCGCGGATTAAATTGTCGAGTGTCATCACATGGATGATAAAAAAATATGTTCAGCTTGTCTTTAATGACGCCATATAAATTGTTTATGACATGTATTATAACGTGTGTACAAGCCATTAAAACTTGTACATTAACAAAAACAACATTTGTTCTTCTGTACAGTTATAGCGCATCCTATCATTAATTTTTGTCTGATTGATTTAGTAGTACCATACCAAACGTACCACCATACTAAACGGATTCAAAATAATGTAGGTACATGCATCCAGGTCCGACAATGAAAAAGGTTTTGATATTTTCAATTTGAAAAAAAAGTTTAAGTTGCCCAAGATTGAAATTCGTCTCCAATATTTATCTTTTATCACATCATTGGACGGTAATAATCTTGGCCAATCGGGTATGGATTATTTGCTAACGTCCCACCCTTTCGGAAATACAAGCCAGAACTTACACAAACATAGGTATTTGAACGAAATAGATACGGGTGTAAATACAGACAATGTATTCTACCTGTAACGAGTACCAATTCTAGACTATACTTTAGCTCTTCAACTTCTCCCACTATCCTATTTCAAGTTTGAGTACCTACTGCATAAGTAACAACTTTAAACATAAAATCACCAGGTGTAGCATTTAAATCAATCAAAGTAGATAGCTAAACTACTCAGCTCAATTGCAACAGTTCCGCTAGATATGCGCTGATACAAGCCGTAGTGGCGGTTAATCCATCTCCGTAAGCACGAATGCAAGTCAAGCTTATTGGTGGTTGTGACGTGCGGCGAGGCGGTGTCGTGCGGTTTCGTGCGGTAGCATACGGTGTGACGTGACGTACGCCGCAAAGCGATTGTGTAGCCACCGCGCGCTACACTGACATTTCACTTTTTGATCTAGTATCCATTACAAATGTTCTTCATGTTTATGTTCTCGTCTGCTCTTTTAGATATGACTGAAAGGTCATTTTCTCAAAAATAAAATTAATCATAATGTTTATAGCCTATAAAACACTTAAGGTGCATATAGAACTATTTTATAATTATTATCCACGCAAAACTTTTTCTTTGGCACAATCTTATTTTTTTCTTATATATGTTACATATATTATTCTGTAGGCAGCTTTCCTACAATGTTGTGTTTTAAATTTCATGTTATACAATTTACATAAAAAATATATATTTACATTTCATTTATTTACACTTATACTAAACTTAACACTAACTATTACATAAATCTTAATATTATATTTCAATTACAAGCATAGTACTTCGATGCGTAACGGTTTGTCGATGTCGATACCGATATCATATTATCGACCAGTGCGACGTCCCTTGCGCACAGATTTACCGTTAGGTACAAGGAGTCGGCGGTGTGAGGTGCGGTGCGGTGCGGTGCGCCCGCGACGCATCGGCACATGACATTGCCAGCTGACCCGACAGTCGAGACTTGCTTTTGACGCGAAGCGCACGCTACTCGCTTACCCTGCTTTCGCTACGCTATACTGTTTTATACGCTAGTGCTTATTTATTCTGTCTTCATTTCTACGCTGTACTCTTGAACTGTCTATCGCTTCTTCACTCTAGACTGTATACTGTGCTTGTGCTTTCTGTTTAATTGTGCCTTCTGTGTTGTGTCTAGAATTAAACTCTGAACTATACCGTGAGTGTTTTACTTCCACATCTAGACACATAAAATGGTATCGCATTGATTGTCATCAGCACTTGCTACACTGGTGACATCCTGTGCCCTTTTTATACCATATTGGTGACCTCCAAAAGAACAAAATGGAGAAAGCACATGGCGCATCGTCGACGGCTAGTGAGGGGAAAGTGTCGATAGATTGTGAAGGCGAGGTGTACAAGGTGAGCGTGCGCATTCCACCTTTTTGGCCTGAAGAACCGGAGATTTGGTTCGCCCAAGTGGAAGGGCAATTTGCTATTAATAGAATAACCAGCGATCAGACCAAATTTAACCACGTCATCAACCAACTGGACAATCAGTATTCCAAGGAGGTAAAAGATATTATTGTGAAACCACCAGCCGAAAATAAATATGAGACATTAAAAGCACTGCTCATTAAGCGATTGACTGAATCCAATGAGAAGAAGCTCAAACAACTGCTCATGCATGAAGAGCTCGGCGACCGAAAACCATCTCGCTTCCTTCGCCATTTGCAGAGTCTCGCTGGGTCTGATGTTCCGGACGATTTTCTGAAGACCATCTGGATCAGCCGTCTCCCATATGGCATCCAGACAGTTCTCGCGGGTCAACCAGGTACGTCTACGCTTGAAGATTTGGCTGATTTGGCGGATCGAGTGAACGACTTGGCTACGGCAACTCCAGTGGTGGCCTCCGTGAGTCACGACAGTCCCGGTTCTGTACTCAGCGACTTGACAAAGGAAGTAGCTGAACTCCGGAGGCAATTTCAGAAACTCGCGTCGCAGAGGAGTGGAAGATTGAGATCCCGGACTGCTCGACCCCGGAGTCGGTCATCTTCAAGACAACGGTCGCAGTCCAATTATCGGAAATACCCACTCTGCTGGTATCACGCCAGGTTTGGAGAGAAGGCCAGTAAATGCATCCGCCCGTGCGACTACAAGGCGGAAAACTTGAAGGGCAGTCGGTAATGGCGGCTGACGATTGCCCATCTTCTGCTGGTCGCCTTTTTGTCACTGACCGATTCTCGAAGATGCAATTCTTGGTCGACACGGGCAGCGACCTCTGCGTCTTCCCACGTTCGGTACTACGTGATCGTCGTGCTCCAACGGGTTTCGAACTGTGCGCTGCCAACGGTTCCAGCATTTCGACGTATGGTTATGTACACGTTGACTTAAATTTTGGCTTACGTAGAACTTTTACTTGGCGTTTTGTAGTAGCAGACGTATCAAAGCCTATCATAGGCGTAGATTTCCTTAATTTTTACAACCTTATGGTAGACTGTAGAAATAAGCGTCTAGTTGATAATACAACCTCTGTAACTACTGTAGCTAGCCTTGTAGTTGATAGTAATAGTAGCCTCTACTCTGTAAAAGTCTCAACTGGCGATACTCCATTTCATAAGATACTTTGTGAGTTCCCAGAAATTACTCGACCAGCTGGTACGCATCGCACAATTCCTCACAATACCGTACACCACATTCGCACGACACCAGGGCCTCCAGTTTCCTCATCGCCACGTCGTCTCGCTCCTGACAAACTCAAAATAGCTCAGCAAGAATTCCAATCCATGCTTGCTAGTGGGATTGCCAGACCTTCGGAAAGTCCATGGTCCTCGCCGTTACATCTCGCGCCGAAAAAGGACAATGGTTGGCGTCCGTGTGGTGACTACCGCATGTTGAATGCCCGCACTGTGCCTGACAGGTACCCGATTAGGCATATTCACGATTTTGCCCATTCTATAGCTGGTAGCAAAATCTTTAGCACATTAGATCTGGTAAAAGCCTACCATCAGATACCTGTCAGCCCGGAGGACATTCCTAAAACGGCGATCACCACACCGTTCGGGTTATACGAATTCCCTTTTATGACCTTCGGTCTTCGTAACGCGGGCCAGACTTTCCAAAGGTTCGTGGACGAGATGACCAGGGGACTTGATTTCGTGTACTGTTACCTGGACGATTTTTTAGTGTTCTCGCGGGATCCCAAACAGCATGAGGAGCACCTCCGTATCATCTTTGGCAGATTGAGGGACTACGGTATGGTGATAAACACGTCAAAGTGCGTTTTCGGGGCAGAGGAGGTAACTTTTTTAGGTTACAGCATCTCCGAACGAGGCTCCCGACCACTTGACGCCAAGGTCCAGACGATTAAGGATTTCCCTATCCCCACAAACGTGCGACAGTTAAGGGCATTTTTGGGCATGCTAAATTTTTATAGGAGATTTCTTCCACACGCTGCCCAAGTTCAAGCCCCTCTGCACGCGCTATTGACTGGGTCAGTCAAGGGATCACATCCGATCGAATTGTCAGGTGACGCCCTAGTAGCTTTCGAGGCCTGTAAGGAGAGCCTTTCTAATGCTGCTCTATTAGCTCACCCGGACTGCACTGCAAAGCTCGCCCTGGTGACTGATGCATCAGACAAGGCGATCGGTGCGGTTCTCCAACAGCTGAAAGATGACTCATGGCAGCCTTTAGCCTTCTTTTCCCGGAAGTTAAGTCCTTCTCAGGTAAAGTACTCGCCTTATGATAGGGAACTGCTTGCCATATATGAAGCAGTTAAACACTTCCGGCATATGCTCGAGGCACGGCATTTCATTATCTATACTGACCACAAGCCGATAAGTTTTGCATTCCACGAAAGGAAGAAAAACTGTTCGCCAAGGCAGTATAGGCACTTAGATTTTATCTCCCAGTTCACGACCGACATCCGTCACATATCAGGGAAAGACAATGTCGTGGCTGATACCCTGTCTCGGATTGAAGAACTGGGAGTACCGGTAGACCTCGAGACATTAGCCAAGAGTCAAGCTTCGGACCCTGAACTCTCTAAATTATTAGATGAGGGTTCATCACTGCGCCTGGAGAAACTTCAAGTACCTGGAAGTCGAGTACCCCTGTACTGCGACGTCAGTACGCCGACTTCCAGACCTTTTGTCCCAAAGTTTTTCCGGAAGCAGGTCTTCGATAGCCTGCATTCATATAGTCATCCTGGCGCCAATGCATCGGCTAAGTTAATTGCCGAACGTTTCGTGTGGCCAGGAGTACGCAAGGATTGTAGAGATTGGGCGCGATCCTGTATTCCATGTCAACGTGCCAAGGTAAGCCGTCATGTGACCGCTCCACTAGGCACGTTCAATTTACCTCGGGCGCGCTTTAAACATATCCACATTGACCTTGTGGGACCCCTGCCTCTCTCATGTGGATATCGGTATTGCCTGACGGCGGTAGATCGATTCACTCGATGGCCGGAAGCAATACCGATTGAAGACATCACAGCGGAGACAGTTGCCAAAGCTTTGCTGTCAGGTTGGATAGCTCGATTCGGCTGTCCTACAAACATTACAACTGACCGCGGCCGCCAGTTCGAGTCGGCCCTCTTTCAAAGTTTGTCTAAGATAGCCGGATTCGAGCATAAAAAGACGACAGCTTACCACCCGGCATGCAACGGCCTGGTGGAGCGGTTCCATCGGCAACTCAAAGCCGCTATCGTGTGTCATGGGAATGACAAATGGACCGAGTCTTTGCCGTGGGTGCTGTTGGGTATTCGAACTGCCGTCAAAGAAGACCTCCAGTCTTCCTCGGCGGAATTGGTTTACGGAGAGCCATTAAGATTACCAGGCGAATTTTTCGACCCCAATACGGTGGGTACCACTGACACGTCAGAGTTTATTGCCCGTATTAGGAATTTTGCCCGGAAGTTGCAACCGACACCTACAACTCATCACGGAAAGCCGAAAACTTTTATTTTTAAAGATCTCGCTACTTGTGATCACGTTTTCCTTCGTGAAGACGCATCACATGGCTCACTTCAACTGGCTTATTCGGGTCCACATAAAGTCCTATCTAGAGGTAGTAAAATTTTTAAAATTCTTTTAAAAAATAAGGAGGTCACAGTATCGATAGACCGAGTTAAGCCGGCCTTCATACTGTCTGACCATAACGACGAGCCCTCCCCAGATATTCCAAAAGAGTACATCACTCGTTCTGGACGTCGGGTAAAATTTACCGATTTGTATCGCCCTTGACGGTCTCTGGAGGGGGGTGGTGTAGGCAGCTTTCCTACAATGTTGTGTTTTAAATTTCATGTTATACAATTTACATAAAAAATATATATTTACATTTCATTTATTTACACTTATACTAAACTTAACACTAACTATTACATAAATCTTAATATTATATTTCAATTACAAGCATAGTACTTCGATGCGTAACGGTTTGTCGATGTCGATACCGATATCATATTATCGACCAGTGCGACGTCCCTTGCGCACAGATTTACCGTTAGGTACAAGGAGTCGGCGGTGTGAGGTGCGGTGCGGTGCGGTGCGCCCGCGACGCA
This sequence comes from Lapara coniferarum, assembly GCA_949316025.1. Taxonomy (NCBI): domain Eukaryota; kingdom Metazoa; phylum Arthropoda; class Insecta; order Lepidoptera; family Sphingidae; genus Lapara; species Lapara coniferarum. The sequence continues at coordinate 14,879,171 of OX438926.1, read as the reverse complement.
TCGGCACATGACATTGCCAGCTGACCCGACAGTCGAGACTTGCTTTTGACGCGAAGCGCACGCTACTCGCTTACCCTGCTTTCGCTACGCTATACTGTTTTATACGCTAGTGCTTATTTATTCTGTCTTCATTTCTACGCTGTACTCTTGAACTGTCTATCGCTTCTTCACTCTAGACTGTATACTGTGCTTGTGCTTTCTGTTTAATTGTGCCTTCTGTGTTGTGTCTAGAATTAAACTCTGAACTATACCGTGAGTGTTTTACTTCCACATCTAGACACATAAAATGGTATCGCATTGATTGTCATCAGCACTTGCTACACTGGTGACATCCTGTGCCCTTTTTATACCATAATTCTAAATATACTGAATTACACCAAAAATCAATATGTAGCAATAAATGGATATAATTTAATCCTTACATTATTTGCTCCCATGAAATTCAAATACATTCTTACTGTTAATATGCTGGTCCAAATATGGGGCTCAAGACAATGCAAAATCCAAATTAGTACTATAATCGTGTCACCTGCACTAAGATCGAAATATTGCATTGTCCTTTTAACGAGGAACTGTGGTCCTAATTTAAATAATTTTGGAATAATTGCTAGTGAAAGTCTTAATAAAGCATTAAATGCACTATAAAGTAAATTTTACTTTTTGGCTACCTCAGTGGCGTATTTGAACTGCGTGCGTAGTACGTCACCGCTTTGTCTAAGGGTTCAAATCCAGAGTCGAGCGAATTGATATTGGGTTTTTCTGCTCAATATCAGCCTGAATACTGTAATTTATGGATGATAGGACGATGTTCTCGCCTCCTATCAAACCATGGAAAGGAACACACTTGACGAAAATAAATGCCTGGTTGCAACTCTGTCTACCCCTTTGGGGATAAAAAGCATGACGTGAGTATATGAATTCAAAATTACATTGTTGCCCATTATATTACGTCTGTCATACCAATCATAGTTCACATGGACGTTAAAATAAGTTTATATCTCTGCAGTAGGACGATAAAAACATAGCTTTCAAAATTATGACATAACAGCCATAATGGCTGAGGCACGAACAGCTCGTGTGGCACTCATGACGTAAATCTCACGCGAGAATATACAAAGGTACTTACTCTCATAAATAAGGGCATACAAAGCGCAAAATGGAAGCAAAGGGAAGCACAGATATGATTTAGAGGGAGGTATCTAGATAATAATATTCAAGAAGCAGATTACCATAACTTAACGCAGAGATTGGCTCGGGCAACGGAGGATCATTATTTAAATCACTGACTGCATGCAAATTACTCGGATATCGGATAAACACGAATTGAAAATTAAACAGCGGTTGATATTCAGATTTCGTTAATCTCTACGACTCACAAATTTTTGTGGGTGTTTGTTTCAGATTAATTACTTTAAATTAACTGTATTTGTAGGTATCCTTATTTTTGTAACAATAAATACAAATTAAATAATATTTCATGAGTGAATTCAAGTGGACGATAATCTTGTTGGGAATGGAACGGTCTGCCGAGACAATGTCCAGGGGTTCAAAACCCAAGGTACACACCTCTGACTTTTCGAAGTTACATGTTATTGTTTATCAATTATCGTTCGCTTTGACGGTGAAAAACATCTTGAGGAAATCTGCCAATCCGCACTAGGCCAGCGTGGTGGACTAAGGCCTAGCCCCTCTCAGTAGGTCCGTGCTCAGCAGTGGGTAGTATTTATATACTACAGAGCTGATTGCATTGCATTGAAAATAATATTTGCACTGGTCACTTTGCTCACAGTGAAAATGGAATTTACAATTCCACAAACACAAAGAATTACGTTGAAGTTTAATGCATTCCAGTGTAGTCAAATCGAGTTCCTGTTTTGCTTAAAAGACTTACCGTACCTTGCCTTGTTATAAAGAATAAATGGAACTGTATTCAACGTAGGAAAATCCCGGAAAGCCCCTGGCACAGACGAGACGCTCCCACGTAAAATTAATGTAGCTCCTGCTTCACCTTGCGGCTTGCATATTTATAAATAAACTTTTTGTTTACGTAATTACCTTTCGAGATGACCAAACTAAGGAATATACTTCCCTGAAACCTAGATGTAAATGGTGCATATCTAACACTACTCGTCGTCCATTGGTCGAAATTCAACCATCGAACATAAATATTATTATTGTTACATATTATATTGACTGCCTCAGTGGCGTAGTTATATAATGCATTACAGTACGACTGCAATGTTGAGGTGTCGGGCTCGATCCCCGGTTCAGGCAAAGTGATATCGAGTTTTTCTATTCAGTATTAGCCCAGAGTCTGGAATTTGTGCCCGATATGGCGATAGGTTCGCCCCCTATCACACCATGGAACGGAATACCTACGGCGAAAAGTGGGTGCACTAGTTGCGCCTACCCCTTCTGGAATAATGCGTGAGAGTGTGTATAGTATGTTTATGAATAAATTTCATTTTTCTCCATTTTTTTTTTTTTTTTTTTTTTTTATAAATGGCAACTGGTTCCTCTAAATTGAGGAATATTACTGCCAGTGTCAAGTCAACTGTCAGCTGTCAAGTGATTGTGACGCATTCATGTGTACCTACCAATTTTACTCTTTTAGTAAAGAAAAAAATTTTTTTTTAGTTGAGAAAATTTAAGACAGATAACCAATGATCAAAATAATTTATAGACATTACGGTAGATAACAAATAAAGGTGTTACTAATACGAAGGACATTATATAATGCATGCAAACACATAAGGTTAATTTCAGTTATAATTTTATAGTATATATTGTTAAGAATGAAACAAGTGCTTTCAAAGATGGTTTGTTACCTAGGCTTAGGAGAGATGAAACATTAACAGGGAGAGGGGCCCCCCGATCTACCAAAATGTCAAAGAGAGAAGGAGATGAGAAACGAGGGCACTTAAATAGTATATGGGTCACGGATCCTTCGTCAAGGCCACACTCACATAAAGAAGAGTCTCTAACATGTAATTTACATAAGTGAACGGGTGAAGAGCAATGACCAATCCTCAACCGAGAAATTGTGGCCGAAATATGTTTACTGAGGCGCAATTTGGAGAACCATGGTCTAAAAGTAATATGCGATTGTATATTGTATAACCATCCCCCTTTTTGGGAACTAGAGTTCCTCCAAGATGTATTCCAAGCCATTTCCAGATCATGTTTGGCCAGGGCAATCAGATCACAAGCATAAACTGAAAAGTAGTCTTCTTTACCGTGATCAATAGCGTGTTTAGCTAATTGATCAACCTGCTCATTACCAATTATACCTATATGGCTTGGGATCCAAGCCACTGTAACTTGAAGATGTTGCTCATTACACAATTTAATTAAATCTATTATTTCCAAAGAAATAGGGTGAACACAGTTTTTGGCAAATGGATTACTGATGAGAGCCTGGACACAACTTTTTGAGTCTGAAAAGATAACAGAACAAGCAATATTGTTCTGTTTAATGTATTTGATACATTCCCGAATAGCTAAACATTCACCTGAAAAAACTGAAGAATAATGTGGTAGTTTATATGAGAAAGATAAATTAGAATTCATATGTAAAAAAGCAACACCAACAGAACCTTGTTTGCTTAATTTAGATGCATCCGTAAAGAAAATATCAGCCAAAGGCCAGCGTCTTTTTATAATTTCATTCAATTTAGTTACAGCATCAGAGGATTGTTTAGTAATTTTAAGTGATAACTCCACTAAAGGTAGTGTAATTTTTGAGCTATACTGAACTGCAAAAGCTGGATGAATTTGGTATTTTTTAATAGGACAGTGTATACTCTCTAGCCTCCTGAGACTTACAATTAAACAAGGTAAAATTTTGTGGGACCAGTATGGTTTAGAAGCAATATATGAATTTAATATTCTAAGTTTGGAAAAAAGAGGATGAGAGGAATAATGACAAATTTTATAAATATATCTGTCAGAGAGATATTGTCGCCTAAGATTAAGAGGGGGATCAGAACACTCAACCTGTAAGGCATTAGTTGGTGAGCTTTTCATAGCGCCAACAACTATCCTTAGAGCTTTATTTTGAGTCAACTCTAACTTCCTTAATGCTGTTTTATTGCAAGGAGACAGTAAATGGGAGGCAAAATCCAAGTGACTCCTTACAATTGCATTGTATATTAATCTAAGAGAGTATGGATGAGCTCCCCACCAGACACCTCTTAAACATCTCATAATATTTATACTGCTCTCACACTTTTTAACAATATGGTCTATGTGGGCTACACCATTCATTCTACTGTCAAATATTTTACCTAAAAATTTTACCTCTTTCCTTACAGGAATTGGAGTCCCATTGCACTGAATATTTATATGGGGGATCTGGCGTTTTCGAGAGAAGACAACCACTACACTCTTAGAGGCTGATAGGTCCAAATAGTTGTCACTAAGCCAAGAGGATAGAACAGTCATACCACTTTCAATATTATCCCTTGCTAAGCTGATAGAATAACTAGCAGAGTAAATAAGTAGGTCATCAGCATACTGTAAGACATTACACACATCCGGTATGTTATGATCCATATCGGCAGTGTAAACATCATACAGCAGAGGGCTGAGTACAGAACCTTGGGGTAAACCCTTCCATACTGTTCTAGTGGCAAGCTGAACTCCCGGATACCTCAGTGATATAGTCCTACCTGATAAAAGGTTAAAAATAAAATCTGTTATCTTGTTAGGAAACCTTAGCTGAACTAATTTGTTCCTAAGGACCCAAAGATTAACATTATCGTATGCCGCTGAGACATCCAGGAAGCCAGCCACCACTGACTTGTTTTGACTGAATGACAGATGGATATCAGTGGTGAAAATAGCATGATTATCAGAAATACTACGGCCCCTCCTGAACCCATATTGAGTATTAGCTAGTAGAGAATGGTGCTCCAGGAACCATTCCAATCTATTTTTTATTAGGTGTTCCACTATTTTTGGAATGGTAGATGAAAGAGCAATAGGGCGATAAGATTCAGAAAAACTAGGGTCCTTCCCTGGTTTTGGAATAGGAATAATTAATTGGTGTTTCCAGTTCTCAGGAATAACACCACTATCAATAATCAAATTTATTAATTTTAAGAAATAATTTAGAAAATTATCCTTGGACTTTGAGAGAAAGGAATAGGGTATACCATCAGGTCCAGGGGAGGAGTCCTTGATATGACTCAGTACTGATTTTAACTCGAGAAACGTAAAAGGCGAATCTAAAGTAGAAGAATTAGCCTGGTATGAATATAAATAGGGGATTTGGGACAAATTAGGAACTGAAGGGGGAGCTAACCGGTCTAAAAAATCATCTACCCAGTTTGTTGAGTAGTAAGACGGAGTATGAACTTTACGAGACAATCTGTAATGCTTAATTCTTTTCCAAACCAGAGACGAGGGGGTGTCAGGCGATAGAGATGAGCAAAATGAACGCCAGCCTTGTCGTTTTTTGTTGTTTAAAGTTCTCTTTGTAGCGGCACACACATTACGATAGTTTAGAAAAGAATCAAGGTTGATGTCAGTCGTACAGATTGACTCTGCCTCGTATCGCCTTTTAATAGCTTTAGTACAATCTAAGTCCCACCAGGGGGGGGAAGGAATTCTGCCTAAGACAATATTCTTTTTATTGAATATAGTCTCTGCAGACGTAAGTATGGAGTCTTTTATTCCCTCACAACACTCTTTAATGTTAATTAGGTTAGGTACAGGAAGTAGATCAATTTTCTCTTCAAGTAGAGCAGCATAAAGACCCCATTTAGTGGGATCAATAATAAAAGGTAAAAGTGGAGGAAGGATAGGAACATTAATATTTTGAGAAGGAAATGAAATTAGGATAGGAAAATGGTCTGAACCATGAGAGAAAGGAAGACAAGACCACGATAATAAGCTGGCTAAACAGGGAGAACAAAAAGAGATGTCAACAAAACTAGGTTGAATGTTGGGAGGAGTGCGGCGAGTAGGGGATCCATCATTTAGTACACATAAATCAAATTCGTCCAAAATATCTAAAAGTTTTATACCAAAAGAGTCATTATTGGGAGCTCCCCAGATCTGGTTGTGGCAATTAAAATCTCCCATTAAAATAATAGGAGGGGGAATAGAGGACAAAAAGCTACGTAATATGGGGACAACCGAATTATCCCGTCGTGAAATATAGACTGAGATAAAAGAAATGTTATTAAAGCGTAGAGATACAAATTGAATAAGGTTGCTATTATTTACAACAGAATGTTGATTAAAACTAAGGTTATTTTTAATAAAAAGGGCTGCACCGCCCCACCCATCACTTCTATCATCCCGGAGAAGTGTATACCCAGGAATCCTATAAGTAGAATGTGGTTTTAACCACGTTTCGGAAATAGCGCAAATAAAAGGTTTGTGTTTATTTAAAAGAAAATAAAGGTCGGTTTTATTTTTATTTAAACTTCTACAATTCCACTGAAGAATTTGATCCATTTTTTAAAAGATTAAAGATTGATAGAGTTATGGTCTGAATAATATTACACGCTACGTGGTTCGGTATATTAGAGTCAGTAATTACTTTAATTAAAGAGGATATTAAATTTTGAATTGAATCAGACGATAAAACTTCCTTCGATACATGTTCATTTGATGGGTTAGGATTATCTTGATTATTAACAAGAGCACAGCCATTACTAGGTGTGGGGATTTCATAAGATTTTAACAATTCTCGGTGTGCCATTTGATCGTATGATTTAGGAAAAGAAGGTCTTGAAGAGGGTTTAAGAAAAACAGTTTTACGATAGGACTTAGTAGGAAAAGATTGACTGTCAGATATGGAATAGGAAGTAACTTTAGGAGGGGGTGGATTTGGTGAGGATGACAATACATTCGCGTAAGACTTATGAATCACAGGAAACTTGGACATTGCTTCTTGATAAGAAACGTTGTGAGAAGACATAAATTTTTTAATATTTGCTTGTCTACTATGCTCCAAGCAAATTTTATTGGTGGAAAAATGATGTCCTACACAAAAAACGCAAACAGCATCAGACTCTTCCACCGTGCAAGATTCCCCAGCATGATTTTCTGTGCATTTGTAACACCTGGGTTTAGACCTGCACTGTGCACGAGTATGCCCAAACCTACAGCAATTGTAGCATTGAATTGTTGGGTAGACATATTGTTCGACATGTAACAGTGTGTAGCAGCAATAAATTTCTTTGGGCAGCACTTGACCGTCAAACGTAAACACAACAGTCTGGGTTGGTAGCCAACTAGGACCCTCAGGAGAAGAAATTTTTCTACTAAGCCTACGAGTTTTGATTATCTTACCTGATTCTGGTGGAAGTTGAACTAATTCAACTATTTCGTCATGTGTCCACTCAACCGGTATTCCTCTTACTAATCCAATGCGGGATATGTTATGAGAGGGGATATAAACTTTATATTTATTTTGGGGAAAGATAGGATTATCTATAAAATTGTTGGCATCCTTTGCAGATTTAAAAGATATAGAAAGTCTATTGCGACCAATTTTTTTAATTCCATCCTGCAAAATACAAGACAGTTTATTTTTATAAAGGAAAGCTCCAAATTTGATCGGGTGTAAGGTGGACCCATTGGTTGGAGAGGCCTCAGCTAGCTCCACATATACGATAAATGGCCCACAGTCACCACTGGCGTATAGTGACCTTGTGAGCGGATGACCCTGGCCAACCGTCTGAGATGGGGAAGTTTCCATATTGGAAGAACCTAAAGATGAAGCAGTAGAAGATTTATCTGGATTTATAATTACTGTATCTATATTCAAATTGGAATTTGATAAAGCCTTTTGTAACTGAGATGATGAATTATTAGATACTATTTTTTTCTTTGAAATTGGACTGTTTTTTTTAATTATTTTTATAGAGTTTAATTTTTTTGAACTAGTATAAGGTATACTAGGGGCTGCTGAAGTAATATATGAGGCTACATATGATGCTGTGGAGGGAGAAGGGGACGGGGAAGGTGTGAAAACATTCTGGTTACTTATGTTCCCAATAGTCACATTATGTGCAGCCAGTACAAAATTTCTATCACTATCCGGTGGAGGGTCGGGTTCTGGTCTACGATCAGTTATATCAAACTCCATCCTTTAAGCACAATTAACACAAAACAATTAACAGAAGGTGACAAACACACGACAATACACTCGACGAGACACAAACAAAACTTACCACCATACAAAACAAAAAACGATGAATATATAGTTTTGTCTTTTAATATATTAAACTTATATACACATATACAACACTCAATAAACTAATCCAGTAGAAGTAACACTTAATAGCACTTAAATTTTTAAATTTATTTAATTATCTCACAACATAACCTCAAAGACATGAATGTCGCACGGTAGTTAGACAGAGACTCTTTTTCTCCATTCTTCTATATGAACTTTAGTTATGCCAAATATCACACTCAAAGCTACAAAGTTTTTTCTTCACTTATTAATTATGTATAGATAATGTTATAACTACTGCCAAATAATAAGCAAGCACTGGTGTGATCCTGAAAAGCCTACGGCTCACTATTTTATTTTTATTGGACGACAGACATAGTACAGCAGCGCCAGGTAGCTCTTCATAACAATCTAGGTACCGTAATATGGTCAATAATAACGCTATTAGACGAGCAATATACTCTTGTCCTTACATTATATAAAAAAACAATACCATAAACACTCGATGCGATCCATCCCACGATCAATCACTCAGTCGCAGAAGGTACATGTCGCAGTACACAAGTTTATAAGAGTTCGCGTTACGTTGCTTGGAAGTCGACTGAGCTAAAGTGAAATCCCTGGCGGACGAAGATTTATAACCAGTAAACTAGCAAACTACCTGGCGTCGCGAACTTTGTACGATATTAAATGTCATAATTTATCAATATTAGAAACCTTGCATCATTAGCTGAAAGTTTCGTATGAAGCTAAAGTTTTATTACTGCAGTGTCGCTAATCGCTTTATGGAGTACTTGAATTTATATTTCAAAAACATCGCTTAATATCATTGTTACAGTAAGTTCTGAATTATTCATAAAATAAAATATAAGACTATTTACCAGTTATACATGCCCCATTAAGCAATGCGGGGATGCAACTCCAATTATATTGCAAAAAGAAAACATTATAATAATTATGTACAAATCCTACTAATATTATAAAAGCGAAAGTTTGTAAGTATGTATGGATATCTGGATGTATGGATGTTTGTTACTCTTTCACGCAAAAACTACTGAACGGATTTCGATGAAATTTGGCACGCAGGTAGATCATGTCCTGGATTGACACATAGGCTACATTTTATCCCGGTAAAATAAAAAGCGGGACTTTTATCCCGGAAAAACTTTTTACCGCGGTCGGAGCCGCGGGCAAAATCTAGTATACAAATAAATGAAATGCGCCGGCATCACTTTGGGTTCCATTGAATTTCAACAGGGAATTTTAGTATAGAGGGGTGAGGTTTCGACCGGGACGCTCGCCAAACGAAATGAAATTATTAGTTAGAGCAGCAGAGAGATATCCCCTTGATGATACACTAGCAACCTGTGGAAGCTTGCATTTAAAAATTTTAATGTATAATGCACTTTTAAATTACGGCCCACGACGACACTCCAACGATTACGGGAGAGCTCTTTTACTTTGTACTATTTTTGTCCACTATTATCAAATAGAGGTAAATTTTTGTGAGCTTGTAGTTCGCGACATATTTTTCAGGTTTTATCCCTGGTCTTATTTGTACAAAATACAAAGGCGACATGACTTTGATAAATAAACGTCTATCCCAAAACAATATAATACTTTGCATGTTCCTTTGTACATTCTATATCAATTTGTTCGTTCAGTTCGACTATTTCAAGGTTTCTTCCTCAACAGAATATCCAATTCTCTACCTAGAAAATAGAAATGGGCTCCATGGGAGCGAAAGAGGCATACATCGACATGTCATCACAATTAGGTAATTAATGGATGATTCAGTTGGTTCATTGCGACCAAAAATATTTTTTTTTTCTCATCTTAATTATTATAGTCAATTTTTCAAGCAGACTTAACAAAATTTATTACACAGCGGAAAAAAGCAATAAATCATTACCTACTCATACAGTGCATGTGAAAACGTAGTACAACGATAAAGAGATTAACAGGGTGTCGACTCCCAAAAGCGATATTCGATATATCGCGACATTTGTCGTGTCGAAGCCTACTCTCAGTTACATCGTTTTTACTATCTAAACGATCAACGAACGAACGAAACATATTTGCCAATGTCGTCTGTAAACCTACTCTAAATGGCAACTGTCAGTGACGAACATTTGATTTTGACATCGACTCAAAAATACTTACTAAATAAATATATTTAAATATATTATACCGTCGTTTAAATATATTATAATTTCAAGAAACTTTTAAATTAACGCGCTGTCTCTAACGTAGTGTTTATATTCTCCTTGGCGCTGTCTGCCAACTAATTTAGTGTTGGGTAGGACATACAAGAGGCGGTACATTTGTCCCGTACATGAAGCAAAATGTAAGAGCGGCTCAACATTTTTTATTGTACTACTTCATATTTCATGTCGCGGTAGTCGCGAATTCGTCGTACGCACTATCTATCTCAGAAAAACTATAAGACGGGGTCAGAGAGGGAGCGAAAGGCATGCTACAAATTACAATAGTACGTTATTTTTCAATGAAAATCCTACTAATATTATAAAGGCGAAAGTTTGTAAGAATGTATGGATGTATGGATGTTTAGATGTTTGGATGTCTGGATGTTTGTTCCTCTTTCACGCAAAAACTACTGAACGGATTTCGATGCAATTTGGCACACGGGTAGATCATGTTCTAGATTAACACATAGGGTACTTTTTATCCCGGGAAAATATAAAGCGGGATTTTTATCCCGGAAAAACTTTATAAAGCGGGCGGAGCCGCGAGCAAAAGCTAGTATGTCATATTTGTACTCGTTACTTCAAATGTATCACCGAGCTTCATTACGCCTCGTCTCATTTGAAGTGGGACATTGTACTGGCTTAGAAAAAGAGGCTAGTCTTACAAACTCTTTTTTTGTGTCGTGTCCTACCCAACTATGAGTATGCGATATGCCTATCTATGTGTGTGTTTTTTTTAATAATTTTCCCTTGTAGGGAAGGCAAAGGGTTCACACCCATACAGCCTCGTTTTAAGTGATATTTTTCGTTGGTTTTTTTTTTTTACCTACGTGCTATGTCGTAGTTAAGCAGTGACTAACCAAGACTTTATCATGAAGTTTTGTCGGCAACGAGAAAGCACTTGATTGGCACAGTTGTTTCAATTCACTTCATTTGAGCACTTTCATAGAACTATATTGGATGATATACCACCATAATTATGCAATATAACACCAAATATCACCAAAATAATGAATTAAAACAAGAGCACCTCATGAAACTTCCACGTTCCCGCCAAAACTCCGCCTATCTGTGACTATAACAAGTTTGTCTTTTTTTATTATTTATTTAAATATTACGGCTCTAGATACTAGTCCATTGAGCCCGTCTTTCATAAATTGTTATCCTTAGTCCTAACTACTATTTCGAAGTAAAGCAGTGGCTACTTTACCAAGACATTATTGAAGAGTTTTGGAAGCGACAAAAATAAATACTTGATTGTCACAGTTATTTCAATTCACTTCATTTGAGCCCTTTAATAGAACTATATTGGATAATATAACACCATAATCTTACTAATATTATAAAGGCGAAAGTTTGTAAGTATGTATGGATGTTTGTTACTCTTTCACGCAAAAACTACTGTTGACTACTACTGTTGACCAAAAATTGCGAATGGCGACTGGTCGCCGTTTAGGCTACGCGAATCGTGATTAGTCGCCAATTTAGGCTACTTCGGAAAGTTTGTGTTTTATGCATTGTTTTTGTCGAATTTGAGGATATTTATATAGCTATGAGGGTACCCCCTTACACACAATCATTGAAAACTGGGGACCTTATTTTTTTTTTTGCTTTCCGCGTCCCCACACAAGTGGGCGACTACGGCTACTTCGAATTTTCGCCACGATGGACCAGTAGGAATTAGAAATTGGGGAGGTTTTTTTTTGCTCCTTCACCTCTCCATATACAAAGAGGCGACTTTTGGGCTACTTCACAATGAATTTTCGGCGACTTCAACCGTCAAACATCTGGCAACACTGTAATATATAGTTATCTGTTCCAATAACGATACGACACTGCTCCGAAAGTATCGCAAACAGCCTACTCTAACAAATGTACGGATACTTTATCGTTTATCGTAACTATAGACTAAGTTTATGTCTTTTATTTCGTTAATCGGAGTGAATGATATTGTGCAAAACTTACAAAAATAAAAATTATCCTTTATGGAGTCACTGTCAAATACGCTGTGAAGTTGACAATAGTTAATAAATAACAAATAATCAAACTTGTAAACAATATCCTTATTCAAAAATCGAAATACAACAATTTACTGTATCGTAAGTATCAATTTGTTTGATTGTGTTGTTTTATGTGACTATCATATACATGTAAAAATAATTATTCTTGTGTTGTTGTAGACTACTAACATCGTTAAAACATCAAGTCATTACGCCAGTTGAAAAAAAGGATTAGTAAATCAATATAACATCTCATACAACAAGAGTCAATCGCCTTCGTTTGTCTTCTCCCACCAACCAAAGTCTCCAATGTAAAAACATTCAACAAACTTTGCAATCTGCAACAACAACAACAACGTGATATTGGTGGAATAGCTTCATAATCATGCATGTCGCCAGTAACCAAAAAAGAAGAAGAACAGTTACGGTACGTTTCATATATTTAACATTAGGAAATTGCAAAGTTTCCTACAATTTATCATAGCATGATGTGATTTTTTTCTCATACATATTTTATGTTTTTAGTATGTGTCTCAATCATCATCAGTACCAACCAATTATATGTCTCATTCAATTTCCTTCACGAGCATAAAGACATAGCAAAAAGTATACTTTGGATAATTGATGGGAATACTCAAGCACAGTGGTTGTGGGAGGAAGTTGGTTAGCTTTGAACTGTTTGGATGGCAGAATAAAGTTGAGGCTAAAGGTAATTAATGTTTTATTGATACATTACTTTTATTTCCATGTTGTGCAAATTTATGATAAATTACATTCGAATGTAGACTGACAAGAAATATCTTGCAATATAATTAGCTGTCCGCAGAGACCATATAGAATATAATGGTGGTTTGAATCACATAGAGGACAACTGAATATTATAAACCCTTAAAGATTTCTGGCCTGGCGTTACAACAATGAAACACATGAGAGTTTATTATAATACATTTAAGATAATTTTACATATTATATTGTCTCTCATATATACATATTTTAATTACAATACTGAATTATTTTGTTTAGTTCCTACCCGGTGCTTAATGGGACTGCGGCCAACTCAAGTTCAAAGAAGCACTGTCCAAAAACAATTGTTCCACGTGTAAAGTGAAATAAACAATTTGCATAGAATTATGTGATATTAATGAGAATCTGGAAATCTATAATACTAAATTAATAAAACTTGGTTTGGGTCTGTTAAATTTCTAATTATGTATATTAGTACTTGTGTTCTTAATTTATATAATTTTTTTATAATACTTTAAAATTGTCAATATTCTGATATATTTTTTCTACATTTCAATGCATACTAGGCATTTATAGGTAAAGCATTTAACATCCTATTGTAAGTTTTTTGTACCATAATGTAGATAGATAAGTTTTAATGTAATTACTACTGGTTGTCCTAAAACAATAAGTGAATTGTAATAAATCTAGTACAGCTTTTTTAATCCTTTACAGGGAACAATAAATGTTACTTAGTTAACTTTTATTTTTACTTATTTAGCTAATAATACAAAAAATATAAACAGTTAATTAAAATAACAGATGTCTTTTAAAACTAGAAAGTTTACCCGTATTGTTTGAAAAAAGAATCTTTCGATTACCCTTACCGAAAATTAAAACTTCTTTTGGACGTAGATTTGGGGAGTTCGTTAGAGCTCACACTTATAACTCAGTGCTAAGACACTGCAACTTAAAAAGCCTTTCATTACATGAAGCAAATGATGTGATGAGATGACAAAGTGGCTTCTATCTCTGAGCTATTTAGAAACAGAAAATATTTTAAGCTGAATAAACTCACCTATAGGTAATGATCTCAAACAAGACTGATACATATTACTTCACATTAATTATGGTTGAATAAAATTTATGTTATTTTATCTTCCTTTTATTCTTGCCATATGCCTAGTTTTGTTATTGTTTAACATATAATATATATATAAATAAATTAGTATTAAAGTCAGAACTTAAACAAATATTTAGTTATATAATATAAGAGTTTTGTGGAAATATAAAACAAAAATGAAATACATTTTGAAATGAAATGAAATAAATTTATTCGAACCCATAAAATGTTATACATTATTTAGATTCAGTCAATATTAACTCTACCACCAGTTCGGAAAGCAGTTCTCACTAGAGAAGAACGGGCAAGAAACTCTAGTGTTGCTCTTTTCAAAATCAGTTCAAGGTAAAAAATAAAATTCATAATAAAAAAAAAATAACATGATATAAATCTATTTGTTATTTTTGTTTAGAGCAGTTCATTTATATACTCTCAAAAAAGGTAATAAATTTTAAAATCCTATACGAGTGTATAACCCTCTTAGAAATCATGTAATAATTTGGTCTGAAATTCTTCAAGATGTCGTTATTAATCTAAGTTTATCCCTAATCCCTAAGTTTATCCGTAATACTTAGATGTAGTAAGCGAAAAGGGCAGACCAGTCCACACAAGCAGCACCCGTTCACGAGTATGACGCATGTGCCAGCCATCGGCCTCCTCTACCATGTTGCAGGGAAGTGACCGACCCGGCACACGACGCCGCCGCAGGCACAGACAGTTAAGGAGTGTATTATATATAATGTATAGACTCATATTATGGTCCCCAAGATACAGGCACTGCCTAATTTGGGGCCCCCTGCCAAATGTAGTGTTTAATTTTAAACTAGCTGTAAGTACTAACATAATTCTTAGAATTCTATGTACTTAATTACTGATGTTCCTACTTCTTTGTCAAAATTGTTTGTGCCAAATAAAATTGTTATTATTATTATTATTTATTATAATTATACATATACTTATACACTCACGCCTGTTATCCCCGAAGGGGTAGGCAGAGGCGCAACTAGTGCACCCACTTTTCGCCGTTATTCTGTCCCATGATGTGATAGGGGGCGAGCCTATCGCCATATCGGGCACAAATTCCAGACTCCGGGCTGATACTGAATAGAAAAACTCAATATCACTTTGCCCGACCCGGGGATCGAAACCGAGACCTCAGCTTTGCAATCGTACTGTAATACAACTACGCCACAGGGGCAGTTATTATAATTATATTCTTGTTTATTTTTTTTCTTTTTTATTCTTGCTTTACTACAAAGTATTATACCTTATAGAAAATTTAATCATTTTAATTAGATACATCCTCAGCAAACGTAACTAACATTTAAAACAATAAAATCGCTGATATGAACTTATTTGCTGCTTTCTTCTTTGATGGAAGGCTACATTTTCATCCCTGTGAACTTTAAAGAATATCTTGTGATTGTCTCAAAGCAAATAACATCAATTGTGATAATTATTGTTGCTACAAGGTATATGATCCAAGATTGTTTTATTGTACACCAAATTTCGAGAGAATTTACTCTAAAATCACAAACACGTAACGATAATGCTGACGACGCCCTAAAAGGTCTCGTTGCGATTATCGCAAAAATGACGTTTGAGGCGATGTCAAAATCAAATGTTCGTCACTGACGATTACCATTTAGAGTAGGTTCATAGACGACATTGGCAAATAATGATTCTTTCATTCGTTGATCGTTCAGATAGTGGTAGTTTACGATAAAAGATAATGAATCCGAACAATTGTTAGAGTAGGGTATTTGCGATACTTTCGGAGCAGTAGCGTATCGTTTCCGATATATCGTTGTCGATTATAAGAGTAGACCTTCTGGTCGCGCGCGATTTGTCGTCGTGTGCGGATTTCTCGCCATTTTACCGCAAATTTCATGTCATGTTTAAAATGTTAAAAGGGTACACAAACCAATTTACGAAGATTCTTAATGTTCAATTTAATAATATTTTGGATGGAATAATATCATTATTATAAATGAATATAACAATATAACGCTTGTGAGACGTTGAATGCCGTTGATACTTTTCTTTTGCAAAGTGATAATAAAAAGAAATTAAACGTCATGTCTAAGTTCTTTTGTATAGTGATTTCGAGTCTTGAACAATGCACTCTACGAAACTGCTACATTTATTTCGTAGCAAACGAAAGGCGTCGTAGCATCTTTAGTAATAAATAAAATTGAAGGGATTCTATAATATCGAATTAAGATTTTTCGTTCACGTAGATAATCGTTTGTTACAAAAACTTCAACAAGTACTATTATTTTCTTAACCTGTTTCTTTGTCTCGAATCGGCGCCAGGCTAATCTTAGAAACGGCTGAACCAAATTTGACGGGGCTTTCATTGACAGATAAAGGACTTATTAGACACTCATTTGGCCTCTAGTTTATTATTTCAGAAAACGTATTTTACGAGTATGCAACCGCGAACAATATCATGATTTCAATAACATCCTGAAATTTTTCAAAGACAATTATTTACAACGTTGTATGTATAATGTATTGATCTACGAATCGAGGGAACACGCTTTAATATTTTTTATGGGACTATAAAAATATTGTAGGAAATAGGAATTAATGGGCATGTAACAAACTGCGGCTTCTGGTCCCAACAAATTGAATTAGGAGCTGGCGCGTGGCCAGGGTCAGAAGATAGAGAAATCTATACGTTCTCACTATTCAAATATATTTCATAATTTCTTAGCTACGTCAAAAGGTAACATTAAAAGTTGTTAGGTACTTCATATAGGGGATAGCAATTCTGAAATGACTATTATATTTTTTTACTCCAGCATCAAAACTTATCTATACTACTAATATTATAAAGAGGAAAGATTTGATTGTTTGTTTGTTTGCATTGCATAGGCTCCGAAACTAATGGACCGATTTGAATTGTTTCATCAATATGAAGCTACATAATCATCGAGTAACATAGGTTACTTTTCATCCCGGGGAAATATAAAGCTCGACTTTTATCCCGGAAATATCAATTCACGCGGGCGAAGCCGCAAGCAGAAGTCTATATTTCATATAATAGAGTATAATTTAAATGTTTCGTAACAAAAAAACGACAGTAAGTAACAAAACCGTAACTCCTCGCATATTTAATAGATAATAGTCGATTTTTTTAGTTACATTGAGCTTCGGTTTAAAGATCGCTTTATAGAGCTAGAATGTAAAATATAATCGGGATAAACGTTCCGTATACCTATTTTAGTTCATCTAAAGCAATTTAACCTAAAAACTTCTTGAATGGCAGACAACCACTAACAGATTTTGAAATATATCTCTGTTCTGTGGTTAGACTTATTAGTTTAATTATTTTGCTGAAACTATCATCTTTCAGATTTTTTCTTATCCATCCTTCATTCTTATTGAGTAAACACCTAGTCAAATTATTCTCGTCTTAAAGAGGATAAGTTCATAATCGGAAAAGTTTTTTACTTGCAATTCCTATACCAACTTTCGGAAGATACAACATTTAATTTCGAAAGTAGACGCACATGTATGAAGAATCGTTATCACGAGTAAATTATGGGCTAAGCAGATTGTAAGCCGGAACTACTCGCCCATCTTAAGTGTTGTTACACAACACCAGTTAAATTAACAACGGACCAAAAATACCTTAAAAAAATCTTGCAATCTTAATGAATGCCGTAAATCGCCAACAGTATGGGTAACACCTGTCGCAGTGTCGCATTCGCGCCACTGCGGCACTGCAGTCGCTACATACATCATCTCGTTTACAGCAATATTATATTGACAAACATAAAAATATAACCTTATAGTCTGGTCATTCACTAATATCCGGCCGCAAGTACAATCGTAGTTTGTGGAATGTTCTCGAAAGATCCAGAATAGTCGACATCGAAAATTTTCGAGGACATTTCATCGCCGAACCTTCCACGTTCAGATAGTCCCGCTCCTCGCCAATAGATGGCGCTATTATCGGCGAGTACCAATGCGCGCAATAATAAGTTTAAATAATATTTATTCATTAGTGGGCGTGCCTTGTGCAAGCCAGAGTACCCGTTTTAGGGCGTATTTTCAATTATCTGGGAAAATTATACATATTAGTCCTACAGTTCTGGGAGGCAAGACAATTTTTGGGACATTTCCTTATCTTTTTGAAACTTTTTTCAAATTTGGAAAATGTCAAATAGATTTTGAGATATTTGCAAAAAACCATATCCCATTTTTTTTCACTTAATTGTTTATAACTTTTGCAATATTTTCAAGCGGCGATTGATTTTTTCCAAATCGAATGACACCTCGTTCCTATTTTTCGGAGGCAGAGAAATAAGTTTGACCTGAAAGGCACTCGTTGAACAGACTATTATCCTATTGTTAGGATATACGTTTTTTTAATGGTATTTGTAACGGTATTTGTGACGTGCTGAAAAGTTGTAGAAACCAGTCGAGACATGAAAGTAATGGTGGGAGTGCCAGTTGGGTGTATAAAAATGGTGCCGTGTCGCTATTTGCATTCATTCGTGCTCAGACGCTCATTGGAGCTCGGTCTCATCGTCGATCTCGGTGGAGTAAGTTGAACATTGATTTTATATTTTTGTAAAAGTATTTCTGTTACATGTTCTTATGTAAAATCAGTGATAAATTGTTTTTATTTTAATCAAACTCACTTCTGATTTCTAATATCAGAAGTGGGATCGTAATCTATGCCCATACAAGTGGATTGTGTGCATTACATGGGTACCTACGCTATGTACTACTACTGTGTATATATTTAGTGCCCGTATATAACGCGGAGAAAGTTGATTGTGGATTGTCTTAATACATGGTACGATCGAGATATTCGACTACCCGCAATTTACGTGAAGAAAAAGAAATTGCGCTGAGTAATATCGGGATAAGAATTAGACTGCAATGTGAATAAAAGTAGTCGTGTGCTGTACAAGTTTGTGTTGACGTCATGTGTATACGACTTCGAATGAACAAGTGTGTCCGTGTACCACTATTGAACTATTCGTGCTCAAGCATTGTTTTTGGTGTTGAAACGTTCCTGTTGATGTGCAAACGTTCCTGTTGGTGTGCAAGTGTTCCGGTAGATGTGCCGCTTATGGTGTCAGTTTGTGTCCTGGGCAAAGTGACTGCGCGGGTGCCAACTGGCGGTTGAAGCAAACTGCTCCAGCACTGAGAATATTCATCGGTGACTGTAAAGGAAGTTTGGTATTGTATGACCCATAATCCTTATTTGAAGGTTATGGTTTCCTTTATTATTTCTGGTGATCTCTAAAAATATTGGGGATTTTGTTTACTAGTCATGTACCTAGATTTTGGACGTAATAATCAATTTGTGGATGTAAGTGTACCGTATAGTGTAAAAAGAAAAGTATAGCCATTTTCATGTGTAATTCGCATAGTGGCTGTGTGTTTGTGGCAATGAGAATGCTGACCAGATATAATGGCAGAGATATTTGACTTTTGAGTTGAATACTTATGGGGTTCAAATATTTTCCGTTAAATGGCAGTTTAACTAAAAAAATATTGTACATGGGCCAATGGATAAAACTTTTAATTTTAATGGATGATACTAAGTAGTTTCAACTACTTAGCACAAAGATACCTTAAAGGGAAGTCCTACCTTAGTGTAACTTATGTGATTTCTTTTATTTCTTGGTAACTTGTACAAATATTGAGATCTTGTTTAACAAGGCATGTGCAGACATGGATTAACGAGCAATTCGTGGTTATTGTTAGCACAGAGCCGTCGTTAAACTTAAGGACATATACCTACTGTAGTAAATAATGACTATACATGGCCTTGGTTGACAAGTGACCTAGGTGCATACATTGTGTTTGGTCTGAAAGATTGTTGGCCTTCCTTGGTCAAGGTTTCGAATCGTAGCACTACACTGTTTAAAATTTTGGGATTAAGAGCAAGACATCGATAATTTTGACGCTGTCTTCATGTTAAGGTGACTACTGAATTTCCTAATCAAAGTTTGATGCGACATTTGATTAAAAGCAAAGGTACAGTGAACGGTTTGATACTGTTGTGCTATTTTTAATTGCAGGGACTGAAGATCCTTGTAGTGAATACTGACTCAATGTCTTCAGCATTAGAAGACTCCGTAAAGCGTGACTCCTGAAGAGCCTCTGTGGGATCCTTGGTGGATCTGACGTTTGCTGCAATTATGGAGGAAGTGTGGTATCGTATGACTTATAACCCTTCCTTGATAGCTATGGTTTTCTTTATATCTCCACGATACCCGCAAATGTTAGGATCTCGTTTCTCCATGTAGTGGCTACTGGAGGTGGTGTCCAGGCCACTTCGCGAATGGAGATATTTTTTGTTGTAGCGATGAACATTAATGGCTACTCGGAGAGTTTGAAACGAATCTTAATTAAAGGTCAGAATAGGCCGAACGGTGTATTACTGTTTTTGTTTTTCTGTGCTTACAGGAACTGGAGATCCGTTTGGTGTATGCCCGGTGCGAGGTAGCGCACTAGGCTGTGTAGATACGTGCTGTTCAGACTGCGGATAGACGCGGTCCAGGACGTGCAGTGGCGCGCTCCACGATGTGTGATGGCATGCTACAGGTGGCACGTAACTACGCTCTATGCGCCACGGAACAGTGCACTCCATGCGCTGCGAAATCGTATGCGCTCTTGTGCTGCGGAATCGTATGCGATTTTGCGCTACGGAACGGTGTGCTTTTGGCGCTACGGAATGGCGCTCTCCAGTTGGAGTAGCTTGTCATAGCCCCGGCATTGTGGCTATGTCGTGCCCCGACATTGTGGCACTCTGTCACGACATTGTGGTTTGTTGCAGTACGATGTTTCATAGCCCCGACATTGTGGCTATCTTGTGCCCCGACATTGTGGCACTCTGTAGTTTATGGTAATACGATTTTTTATAGCCCCGACATTGTGGCTATCTCGTGCCCCGAACGTGGCAGTGCTGCTGTACTCTGGAATCCTGATAGAGATTGCCAGACGTTCTTGTTTCGGAAATGATTGGGTTCTATAACTCAACCATTACTGATACGAAATCGCTTGATTGTGTTACAATGGGAAACTAAAGTTAAAATGTTTTAGGTGATGACTCAATCTGCACCCGAAGGAACTCCTGTGGGCGCTGCAGTCCTTATTTTCTGCTGCCGTCACGAGGCTCTGAGAGTTTTATACGGTACGAGCTGCGCCGTGCAATGTAAGTACCACTGCACTGGAAGATATCTGCAGATTGTTAAATCCCTCGTCTCAGTTTATTGAGAATGGTTTGCATTGTACTCATTTTAGTAACTATTTGACAGTTGTGTCTGAAATGTTTATTACCATCACTTCTTCTCTCTGGTCATGGCACTAGGAGGTGATGGCGGAAGGGCATTTTGGGATGCTGAATATTCTGTGAAACTAAAGTTTTCATGGAATAGTTTTTAAAATTCTTAAGGGATGAACACGTTTAAAGAAAGTTTTATCTTGCGGTCGGTATAGCCTTTGTCTTATGTCAGACATGCTATTCTGATCGACGAATACACTTCAAGTGTAGTTTGGTTTCATATTATTGGATGCCGCTCTGGACTGCGCTCGGGTATGCGATCCGAGTATACGAGACGGAATTTGTGTGGTTGTGTGCTCGGACCCTGTCAAGGTTTGCTTAGACATATGGTCCTGGATCTTTGATACACGCAGGGTCATGTCATGAGCGGGCTTCTGACGTGTGATGTGTTTGGCATACATCGTTTGCCTTATACTTAGAGGTTTGATTGAAACATGTTATGTGGACCGATTCACAAGGCAAAGCTATATCTCACTAAGTACGCGTAGACCTCTAACGGGTCATAATAGGCGCTCCCCCGACGGGACCTGCCTCGGATGATTGGTACAGATATCAAAATGTTTCATATGCGTTATGCAAATGAGTTTGAAAAGCTTGCACTGCACCATCCAGTGTCAGGGCGAGAGGAAAATTTCGGCGACTTCATTACTAGTTCTGAAGACTGATCTTCGGAGCTAGAAAATGGAGCCCGAGGACGGACTCCTGTCAGGAGAGGCCGTGTTAGGATATACGTTTTTTTAATGGTATTTGTAACGGTATTTGTGACGTGCTGAAAAGTTGTAGAAACCAGTCGAGACATGAAAGTAATGGTGGGAATGCCAGTTGGGTGTATAAAAATGGTGCCGTGTCGCTATTTGCATTCATTCGAGATCCCGACCAACATCGTGACTCCTGAAGAAACGACTGGCGCGATACGCTCCTTCACCAACCACCTTCAAAACGTCTTGAGCGAAAGCTCCGAGAATGTGCCAGAGACTGTTCACAGTCACTGGCAAATTCCCGATGACGTTAGGTGGTGGGTGAGGTTGCGTAACGCTACGCTCAGAGCCTGCGTGACGAGTCCCATCCCGGAACGACGACATCTTGCGCGCTACCTCCAACGTGAGGTTAAGCGTCGCATAAAAGAGGTCGTCGATTCGAGATGGGAAACTCGCCTAGCCGAACTCGACCCGACACATCAGGCCTTCTGGCAGCTGTGTCGTTCCTTCAGGAGAAACGATGTGGCCTCCATGCCTCCGCTCAATCGTCCGAATCAACGCCCGGCGTTTGATGACGACGAGAAAGCGGAACTACTGGCCGACAGCCTGGAGTCTCAATGTTCCCTCACATCAATACCAGTAGACCACGATGATCTTGTTGCGGTTAACTCTTTCGTCGAAAGTAGGAACGCGGTCCGGCCACCGCCGATCTCTATTTCGCGACCGATAAACGAAAACGATAACATCAACGTCGACCCGGACGTCGACCCGCCGCCGCCCGATCCCCTTGCACCGGTGACGATCGAAGAAGTCATCGCTCTGATCAAGGCACTCAAACGTAGGAAAGCCCCCGGGGGCGACAGGATCCCTACCCGTATGATTAAGATGCTTCCGGAGCATCTAGTTCAAATACTAACGTCCATATATAACACCGCGTTTCAAAACTGTCTCTTCCCAGAGGTCTGGAAGGAGGCAGTTGTGATAGGTATCCACAAGCCGGGAAAACCCGCATCAGAACCGTCCTCTTATAGGCCTATCAGCCTGCTCAGTACGCTAGGCAAAATTTACGAGCGGATCGTCCTCGACCGCCTCAAAATAGTCGCCCACAACAATAATCTCATCCCTCCGGAACAGTTTGGTTTTCGTGCTAAGCACAGTTGCGTAAATCAGGTGCTCCGCATCACGGAGCACGTTTACGACAAATTCCAACGCGGCATGCCCACCGGTGCTCTTTTCTTCGATATTGAAAAAGCATTCGACAGGGTGTGGCACAACGGCTTGCTTTTCAAGCTGTACACGCTCAACGTGCCCACCCAGCTCGTGCACATCATACGAGATTTTTTGTCGAATCGCGGTTTCAAATATCGCGTGGAGGGAACTCTCTCTTCCCGACACACTATTACGGCCGGAGTCCCGCAAGGCTCTGCTCTTTCCCCCTTTCTTTTCTCGCTGTACACTAGCGATATCCCTCAACCTAAAAACGCCCATCTGGCGCTCTTCGCAGATGACACCGCAATCTACGCCTCACGTAGAGACCCCGACGATGTGGTGCGCACTTTGCAGGCCGCCGCCGACAAGCTCGGAGAGTGGTTCCGCAAATGGCGAATCACCGTCAACCCCACAAAGAGCCAGGCTATCCTGTTCACTTTGAAAAGGAAAGTCCATGTGCCTCACTACTCAGTCCGCATGTCCGACCAGGTTATCCCCTGGAAGGACAAAGCCAAATATTTAGGAGTGACCCTTGATCAGAGGTTGACCTTCATCCCACACGTAAATGCGGTACGCGCGCGAGCCGCATTCGCGATGAGTCAACTACATTGGCTCATAAATAGAAACAGTAAAATGTCCATCCGCAACAAGATTAGGATCTTTACCACGTGTATTAGGCCGATAATGACGTACGCGTCGCCCGTGTTCGCCCATATACCGCCTGCTCGTCTTAAGCGTATGCAGGTGTTACAAAACAAATTTCTTAGACACGCTCTTGGTGCCCCGTGGTACGTTCGCAATCGCAACCTCCACGTGGACACCAACATGCCGACCATCTGGCATTTTATGCAAACGACCAGCAAACGCTATTTCGATTGGGCGGTAAAACACCCAAATACGTTAGTCCGCAAAGCGTCGATCTACACTCCATTCGACCGCGCCAAATGGAGACGGCCGCGTTCCGTATTAACCGATCCAGAAGACGAAATCACTCTGGCCATCCGCCGTAAGAACGAGTTCTTGAAACTCCAACACTCCACAAGACCGCAGTTCCGTCCTCGCCGTCGAGGACCTCGCCGCGCTCCCCGTCGCCCCCCCGGCCCCCCTAACAGTTCCGGCCCGCGTGCCAACGAAATAAACGAATAGGATTAGGTTAAACACCAATCTTCCCCACTAATCGTTGATGTCTCATCCTCTCCCAGTGGCCGTCCTGAGCCGAGGTTCGTAACCCGTTAGTGGGTTGCCCTCAGCATGGTCACCTAAATTAAAGGGTTGCGAGCGCCTTCTGCGTTCACCCTAAAGTCCGGTGTGGCCAGAAAAGCCGACTCACGTCAGGCTACTGGCCGATAGGTCCGCGTTAAAAAAAAAAAAAAAAAAAAAAAACTATTTGCATTCATTCGTGCTCAGACGCTCATTGGAGCTCGGTCTCATCGTCGATCTCGGTGGAGTAAGTTGAACATTGATTTTATATTTTTGTAAAAGTATTTCTGTTACATGTTCTTATGTAAAATCAGTGATAAATTGTTTTTATTTTAATCAAACTCACTTCTGATTTCTAATACTATTAATATTATAAAGGCGAAAGTTTGTAAGAATGTATGGATGTTTGGATGTATGGATGTTTGGCACACGGGTACATCATGTCCTGGATTAACACATAGGCTACTTTTTATCTCGGGAAAACATACAGCGGGACTTTTATCCCGGGAAAACTTATTCAAGCGGGCGGAGCCGCGGGCAAAAGCTAGTCAGAATATAATAAAGCGTGGCACTAAAAGGATTTCTCTGCATTGCAGCTAATTCCAATTTTTCGTAGGCCCATCCCGGCGGCTGTTAAGGCTCATAAAACAACTTTGAAGGTGGCTCTGAGATAATTATAGGAGACATATTTAATCCTCAAATTGGCGTCCACCTCCGCTTTCCTCAACTTAAGTTCTATGCACACTATTAATATAAGCACGACGCCTAAAGCTTCGACCACAGAATAAAACTTTCCTTTTGCAGCCAGATAGAATTTTCTAAATTAAAGATGCATGTTGAATTTCCTTTTAAAATGTTATCATTGAGATTCAATTCGGAAACTTTCCACTCTGGAATTATTTTAACTGTGCCAACATTTGTGGTGAAGATAAAATTGGAGGAGCCTCCTCGCCGAGCTCACCGCGGATGACAATTATCGTTCACTGCTCTACTTTGCAATGAAAAAGAATAAGTATGAGTAATTTTCTCGAAACGCAAAATGACAGTTTTAGAAATCGTAAAGCGCGCAGGTATTTTGCGATTGCTGTTTTTTTTTATTCTACAGGTTCCATTTTTATTATTGTAATGGAATTTGTTTTATGATAAAAGCAAAGCAACAAACAATTTAAATTAACGTAAAACTTATTTTTTACAGTAGGTTAGTACTTTAACACCTTCGTTTGAAGCATCTGTGTGCTAAAATTTATATATGTTTAAAACTAGCAGGAGAATGTTAGAAACGCGGGGATAATACGAATCAGTAAGTTGCTAGTTTGACTAGGCACATCCAATGGACACTTGGAATAACTTTAAGAAGTCGTAAAGTTTGCCTTGAATGTAGAGGTAGATTTAAAGTGCAAGCGTGCGCTCGCGTTGGACTGCTTCCAACACTTCGCATATCGGCATAGCGAAAACAATTAACAAATTATAATCTATTGAGAATAAATTCCATTAGTCTCATAAGAATAATTATAATTTATACGATATAAACAATCAACGAGTTTCGAGTTTTGATTGTGAAAACAATAAACTTTTTTTAGGCTGCGCATTGTGGCAAGCATAGTAGCGGCCACAGTGAGAACGGGCTAGGATGAACGCATTGCGGTTTGGACATTTTGTTCCGTTCACTGTTGGCTTTTAAAAATTCAGTTTGCATTCCACGTTCACTTTCTCATCAAATATGGAATTCACCACCTAATCTTTCCGTTTTCAGTGAGATTTAAAGTACCGATTCTTCGAATAGGTACAGTCGGATATATAAATGTATTTATTAACAGATATAATTCATAAAATGTATCATTTTTTGTCATTCAAATATAAAAGGCAGGCATAAATTTCTCTTTTGAATACTATTTTCTGACATCACCTAACATCTATAATTGACTTGCTAGTTTGTCTAAAAAACATATTACCATTCAGCCTTAAAAGTATTCAGTCAATAATGAACTGTCAATTTTCAATATTTATACAAGTCTGTTGAGAAAAATGAGTAAGAACCCTGAAAAAAAGTATCTTTGCAAATTATACCTATCTACTTCTTACAAACTACTGTAATGAACATTTCAAACTTCACAGTATTAAGTATAGTATGTATATTATGTCACTTAGTAGGATTTTTTTGGTCGTTCAGTGATGGAGCGGACCGTGCGCGTGAGGCGCCGGGCGTCAAAGTGCGCGGGCGCGTGGCGAGGCGCGGAGGCGAGCGCGGAGGCGTAGCGCGGCGCGGTGGCGGGTGCGCGCGCGGCGGCGACGGCGGCGGCGGCGCATGCACGCCACCGGCCACACGGACCGCTCGGGCGGCGGCGGCGGCGGCGGTTCCTGGCGCCTCCCGCCCGACGAGACTCTGCAAGTCGCCGACCCCAAGTCCGCCAAGGAAGAGGTACTGAGCTTTAATTGATAAGTATAGCGTTTTGGCATATTAGCCAGTACCACAAACGGAGATACGAAGTGCATAGATTTAATAAAAAATATCATGATTTAGATACTTTTTGAGTACATACGAATTCTCACGAATACGAGTGTGTAAAAACCTTAATATTCGGCTGTATTCATTACTCATAAATCATAATTAATTTGTCCAACGAATTATTCGCGAAGTTATTCGTGTAAATGTGGCAAAGGAGTTACACAATATCTTTGTATTTTTCGAAACCTGTATCTCCTTACTTCTGATTATAATTATCATTATTACATAGTTTTACCACGGATCAACAGAAAATGTGTATTTTGTCCCTCCGTAATCTAGCAGTGTCCGTAGTACTTACCTAATGGCATGAAATAAAATTCCGTAACGAGCAGCACGTAGCATGAATTATGGGTAAAGTGCACGTTGGCTTTATTCAAGAATATATAGCATTTCCAGCGGGATTAACCATGCCACACCGGAGCACGAAATTGCTTACGCTAATGTCGCTAATTCAGCGTATCGAGTGTTACCAGCGAGGCGAACTTATATTTCACCAATGCTATAACTTTTATTTTTCGGTATCCAGGATGTGTAATTTTTTTATGGTTATAGAACGAAAAAGCTAATTTCCACGCTATATCGTGGTCAATTCATGTGTCGTTCCTGTTTCTGGCGCGATAAAGTTACTTGAACAATTTGCAATATCTAATAAGTAGTCATCCAGTGGTCGAATTTCAACCACTGAAATGGATTTAATAAATTTAGTACAGGTATTATACATACATTTTAATTATTTTTTTAGTTTTCTTTTTTGCTTTCATCTATATGAATTTAATTAAGCCAAATGTTTTAAATGTGCTTAAAAAGAGGTACAAAGTTATTTTTTCACGTTTATAAAAAAATTATTGGGAGTTCAGGTTCAGAGAAGTCCAACATTTTTATACGTCTAAAACTCAATTTATCTAATCCTATATTATGATTTTTTATACATGTTAATGGCCATGTAGTGCCTGGATAATGATTTTATATTTTTTAGAAGTAAACTTTAAGTTTAGCGACTCGTTTCGGTGATCTTACTCCTGTAAAGGAGTAACGCTGAGTTAATAATTGTAATAATTGCTAACAGATGTCGCTGGTCATCTCCTTTAAGAGAATTAAATAGGGATCTTGAATTTGGACAGCCAAGGGTGGAGTCGAGGTGGCTCAATTGGAAGAGCACCGGCACGGTACGCCGGAGGTCGTGGGTTCGAGTCCCACCTTCGACTGTTCTTTTTCAAGTTTCCAAAAAATATAAAATCACTCAATTTATTTCTAAAATAAGTAGGTACCTAGGTACTTAGGTGTTTATCTAGATAAACACTAAATGCACCATATTCCAGTCCTCATCAGACAACAAGTAAGCGCACTAAAGCTTAGTTGCATATTTTGAAACAGTTATCTAAACCTTAATATATGTAACATTATGTGATGACTGCCTCGGTGGCGTAGTTGTATTACAGTACGACTGCAAAACTGAGGTCTCGGGTTCGATCCCCGGGTCGGGCAAAGTGATATTGAGTTTTTCTATTCAGTATCAGCCCGGAGTCTGGAATTTGTGCCCGATATGGCGATAGGCTCGCCCCCTATCACATCATGGGACGGAATAACGGCGAAAAATGGGTGCACTAGTTGCGCCTCTGCCTACCCCTTCGGGGATAACAGGCGTGAGTGTGTGTGTGTGTGTGATGTAACATTATAAAATTATTTTAAACTATTGCGTATTCCTATTCCATCTTCAACGTACAGATTCTAAATAAAATTTTATAATCTTTATCGATATAAACAACGGATACTGTGGTTTTTGTTGCAATATTACTTTCAATTAATTAGATGTTCGCGGTAAACCATCTCGATAACTTTACCGCAACTCGTAAAAACCATCACACGGCGCCTTAATCTGAACTCAACATTTATTTATAACTCTATAGCTCGTTTCTGTTTGTTTGCTAAATAGAGTGTGCACGAGTTTTATGGTTATATACGCAATATGTAACAATAATGACGTTCAATCGAACCTATTACGCACTTCTGGTAATGTTTTATTACATTTAGACCGGGTTTGTTTCACTTTAAGGCTTGTTTTATTGCTCACATCAATAATACAAGTAGTCGTAATTTCTTTACAGCCATATTCACTCAAATCAAATGCCCTTAAACATGCGTATTTATTCATTTTATTAGATAAGTGTAGCACAAATATTGTTGCACATAATTAATTTGATATCATTAAATACACGCGGTGCTATAACGGATTCAATTATAAATACTAGGCCAATCTATTTTCTGACTTCATTAAATAGAATGCATTGTTTTCGACATCAGTACAACTGTTCTTAATTTATATTATCTGTGAAATCTTTTAGGATATTAAATTGCATACAATAATAGAAGTTGGCAGCGTGGTTTATTTTCTTGTACTCGTTGTCTCGATACCCACACTTTTAGCGACAATCACCTATGAATAATACCTCTTTATGTGTCTCTAAAGACATACGAGACTACTGTGAGTTTATGGACCGCATCTTCTCAGCTTTATTTGTAGCACTCTCTAGCACACCCATGATATACATTCGGTCCAAAATATGTAAAGTGATTCTTCTTATGACTTTCGATAATCCAGACGAAATTTGATCGTGATCATGGAAATAGTACAGGAATTTAGCCTAGTAAAACTCCCTGGTACCAAATATCACAGTTGGAAGCCCTGCAATCCATTTATACTGTAAACAAAATTGGCTACTTCGTAGCACTTACATTTCTAAGATTCAATTGTCTGTAAAACGACGCAATAACTTTATTGCAACAGATGAAAGCGACGCTTTTGTTATCATAATTTTTAATCTCGATTGTCCTATCTCAGGTTTAAGTCGTTCGTCTGATTCGAAGTAAAACCAATCTTGAACACCTTATATAATCATAATATAACTTATATTATGACTTAATTATTTCTTTACAGGATTTATATCAAGGGGATGGACACAACTGGAGGAGCATCGTATTTTCTTTGATGGTGATCAGTTTTGTTATTGCAGGCATCGTCACAGCCATTTATTTATTAGGGTGAGTACTAATGCATAGTTATTAACTTACAATCGTCGTATCTTTAAGCATTAAAAAATGCGCGATGTGACAGTCTTTGTTCTCAAAAGGACAATTCTCGAGGCTTAACTTGGCTTTTATAGCGTCTCTAGAAAAACTATAAAGGCTTTTAGACATCTCATAGCTTGGAGGTAATGAGCGTAAAAGAGATGTAAAGGCGGAACAGGATGTTCAGGTGGACAGTTGCGTACCTATTCAGGTTTACAAGATGTGATACTTCGAACCTTATTATAATGTAGAGAGTCATAGATCAACTTAACAAACAGATGTTACTTTGAATTATAAACATCACACATTACATTTCCAATACTGTAAAAAAATTCATAATACAATAAAAGATTGGATTTTCGCAGTCAAATCTATTTTTGTTTTGAATACAGCTAAGTTTATAGTATCTAAAAACCTTTTTTATACTATTATTTCTCTTAAAAAAATACAAATCTAGGAATCGCTTTATTATATCGAACTCGTATTACAGATATGTGGACGAGTTATTGTACTGGTCGGGTCGTCGCATGCGGCTGGACGAGTTCCTGCGCGGAGATCTGACCGGGGAGAGGCTGCCCACGACCTGGGTGAGCACGCACCAGCTGGTGTATCAGGCAGACGACGGCGGGCTACTCGCTCTAGACACGTTCAACAATACCCTCACCGTGCTCGTCACAAACCATACATTAGTGAGTATTTTGATATTTAATGATCGGTGATTCGCAATTTAAGGATTCTTCTCTTCTCAATCGGACAGTCTTGGCAGAGTGGTTGTGGTTGTCATGATGGTAATACATAGAGAGATGTCAGCGTTGTCAGTCTTCTCGGCGATGTTCGTAGGTCTACTAAGGCTTCTCCATTTTTGACGGCTAGTAGCGCTGCGTGTACACTCTGCCATGGAGGACTGTGTTGCCGTTTTAATCTAGTCAGTCCAGCGAATGGGGGATATGCCTCTAGCTCTTTTTCCTTCTACCTGTCCTTGAACCACAAGTCTTTCCATAGAGTCTTCGTTTCGAGATATATGACCGAAGAACTTTAATACACGTTGTGGAACGACAATCTAGTCTTTCAAGGATTCTTACTATATTGTAAAATGACGATGTCTATCAAGTTCTGAAGCGTTGTATCCCTATGTTAGGGAAATGCTTCTCCAAATTAATCTCAGAATTAAGCAATCCTTTCATATCATATCATCATCATATCAGCCCTGTAATACTGCCCACTGCTGAGCATGGGCCTCCTCTACAGCTGAGAGGGTTCAGGCCTTAGTCCACCACGCTGGCCTAGTGCGGGTTGGCAGACTTCAGATACCTTCGAAATTCAGAGAACTTCTCGGGTATGCAGGTTTCCTCACGATGTTTTCCTTCACCGTTAAAGCGAGCGATAATTCACAAAGAATACACACATAATTTTTTTGGAAAAGTCAGAGGTGTGTGCCCTTGGATTTCGAACCTGCGGACATTGAAACGGCAGTTCGTTCCACTCCCAACTAGGCTATCGCCGCCTTTAGCAATCAAGCAATCCTTTACTTTAATATAATCAATTACAGATACTGATAAAAGAAAAAGAAAGATTTGGAATACGATTTAAAAACCACTTTCATAATGTGATAAGAATATTGTATTATCAAAATTAAATAGGTACTTGAGAATTTCAGATTATAATCAAAACAAACTTGAATACAAAAGAAAGTTTTCTTGCATCTCCTTCTTGTTGTTTATTTTAAATAACATCTGTTCATAGCTAAAGTACTTAAATAAGTTTGATTCACCCTATGGTTTATGGTTATGGGCTCCTTTTACCGCACTTAGCCCGTAAAGTATCGGGCCATTGCGCGTGATATGCATGCCAGCTATAGGAAAAGCCAGCCTAACTCCGACCAGAAGCGCAGGATCTTCCTGGTATCTCCACAGGCTTCTCGGAGTGACCCCGGTGAGTCGAGGATTTCTGTCCGTTGTGCAGCTACACCTTCGCATTCCAGGATGACGTGGGTAGCTGTTTCATCGACCAACAGACATCCCCTACATAGGGGGCTGTCAGTCATACCTAAAACATATAAATGTTTGTTTAGTGGGCAATGTTCAGTAATGGTGCCTACAACTATGCGTAGGGATGCCCTATCCAGAGATAGGAGACGATTAGTGAGACGTCGATCCGGGTGTGGCACGGCTTCCCGGGATTGTCTACATGTACTGATATTTGCCCATTGATCCGCGTGTTGTTTTAGCGTTCTGTGTCGCAGCCATGTTCCCAGCTGGTTGAAGGGAAGCGGCATTATTGGGTTAGGACCCATTAATACCTGATCTGACCCTCTTTTGGCCAGCTCATCAGCTGCGTCGTTGCCTAGAGAGCCACTGTGCCCCTTTATCCACTGTAGGGTAACTAAAACTAAAATTCAAAATTCACCCTATTCAGCAAAAGGTAAACTTTAAGCCTAGAGAAGATCTTGGCGTAGTTTGATCTCAATGCCAGAAAACGAACAATTTACCAATCATAATAAATAAAATTCAGAATCCGCACATATAATTGTATATTAAAATAACGGAGAAACCAATTTTAAGCCGTTGTTGCCCTCCTAAATTTGTTTTCCGATTATGCCTAAGGCATAACCACACGCTAGCGGCGGCTATCATACGATAAAATTTATGGCGACATTCCCGATTTTCCATAATGGAGTTATTATGCGAAGCCGTGGCGTTATTCAAAAAATGATCATTTGAATATAGTTTTAAAACCAAACTGAACTGCGTCATGCGGAAATGAACTGTAGGATTTCCATCACCGACTTACCGAGAGTATGCGTTCGTGATAGCAATATTATTTCCATACAAATATCTCTACACATTTCAATGTTACCCTAGTGTCATTCTATCTTGAATGGCCCTGTAATCTATTTAAGGGGCATAGGTAACGTATCTCCGAGTTAAGTTCTTTTAGTATTATCAACATTTCTTGAAAGCTTTCACTTAAATCGCGATAAAACGGAGTGGTCACAATATGTCTCCGTAACCCACTTAGAACACTTTCCACCGATAGATTCTCTTTAAGGTCAAACGTAACGCTCATAAAACGCGACAACGTAATAAACTTTCAAACACGCAGCGATGTTATTTATTGTAATAACAAGTCTACACTTTTTGACAGAGGCAGCTGAATGTGCGCGGGTACCAGTGTTCGCCAAACTTGCGTTACGTGCTCTTTCAACACAATATCAAAGAGGTACGTATCCAACGCTATAAAACTTTTAATTGGTTTTTTTCCAAAATAAACAAGAGCGGTCGTTAGAAACTTCGCCGCCTCGGACTTTGTTATTTAAGTTCCATTATTTGCAGGTCTACCGACGAACGTTTACAGCGTACTACACAGTTTATGACGTCACAAATGAGTGAGTCGTTTTGACATTTCAACGCTTTCAGAGATCACAAATAATGCCTCGCCGCGCCCGTAATTGCCCACATTAATGTTTTCACAGCGCGGAACTACGAAAGTTCACAATCACGGTTCCTTTCATTTTTTTTTGCTGTGCAATATATCAATATGAGAGTTTCTTTAAATTCTAGTTAAATGTATTCCATTTTGTCAAGTCGATGTTAGGTTAGATGCTGTTACTAACTACATTAAAATTCGTCTCTCGAATGGTGTAATAGATGGCTGAAACGCATCGGTGAGGCATAATTTGGTGTCTGTAGAAATATAAAATCTTTGCACGATCTCAATATATTTAACTTAGTAGCATTTCGCTTTAAAGAATGACATATTGTAAGTGATGGAACTTTATCTCATGTAGTTCTTCCGAGTTAATATTGCAGTGAAAAAATATAATTATTATAACATAGTTAATAGCATAGTAAAACATCTGATCGCTACCAATAAGGTAGTTGACTACTTTTATTTTTAAATACATTTATAAAAATAATTTGTCATCATAAATCGAACGGAAAAGGATTTTCAAAATACAAGCAACATTTAATGTGTTATAAAGCTTTGAGGTTTGGTGTAAAGGGCATCTGTCAGATAACGGAAACAGCAGACTGTGACGTCACCAAGTGTCGCCAGTCATAATGCTACGTGCGTGAGACAAAGACAGCGCGATATCCTCACCACGTCCCCACTTTAACTCAATTTTTCAAATATGTATAACTGCTTTATTTTTCAACCTATTTTGATGCTGATTTCACAGAAGATTTTATTTTTCGTATATATTTCAGTTACATATCAAATAATGTACAAAATAAAACACAGGAAACTACCCTATTATTATTTTTGAAAGACCACAAATAAGCTGTTACCGTTTTTTGGTAATCGTTCAATTAATTGATTTCTGCATGACCAACATTCCATACTAATGATTATCATAGTCTTACTCAGTAGTATCACATCCAAAGACTAGTCATTTCGTGATATTATTATATTATACTTGTGTGTGTTAGGTCAATAGCAGGAAATTTGCGTTATCATAAAAAAATGTGCATTTTAATAATGTAACTATTTATAAATAAAAGAAGCAAAATTAATAATATCCACTAATACCCAACACAAAAGTTCTTCAAATATGTACGGTCAACGATGTATTATTTAAAGTTATAAGCAAAGGTTTTTAAAACAATTTAAAGTAAGCCACGTTTCCTTCACTTTGTTTTCTCTTTCAAATCATATCTGAAAATTTTCGTTTCCTGGTCGTCTCGAGGGTAAAGAAATCGATTTGACGGTAGGGAAGTTGAATACGATTTACAATTTATTTCGAAATTTGCGAATGGAATTTTAATGTGGTCGACGTCAGACTTGACTGTGGAAAGCAAATGGCACTATAATGGGGATTTCAGTAGCCCATGTAAATTCAAACTAACACGTACATGCGCTACACGTCGAACGACGTTTGATAAACATTCACAATTTAACTGGGACGATCTAACTAAAACCTTTATTAAATTCTCATCTTGTTTAACAATGAAACTTGTATTTGACTGCCTCGGTGGCGTAGTGGTATTGCGTACGCATTACGAGTACGATTTGCGCGCTGAGGTCCTGGGTTCGAATCCCGGGTCGAGCCAAAAAAATTGTGACTGGGTATTTTCATCTTAAAATTTACTCAGTCGCAGCTCGGAGTCAGGAAGTTGGCGGTGTGATACCCCCGTGCCTCGGAAAGCACGTAAAGCCGTTGGTCCTGCGCCTGATCTCTCTCCGGTCATGTCGGATTGCCGTCTCACCGGACTATGAGAGTGAAGGAATAGCGAGTGCACCTGTGTATTGCGCACACACTTGTGCACTATAATATCTCCTGCGTACCAGGCTGATCTCCGTTGAGATTGGCCGCCGTGGCCGAAACTGGCTAGGAGGATTTCATTTTTCATTTATACAGTAGAATACTGCACTTCACATATTTCTACAGTCTGTGGTCTCTTGCATGTTTCACCCAACGGCTTTCTAAATGAAGGTTTATTCGTCTATCTTTCTATTAATAGAGACAGTTTTTACAGCCACCACATACCACTGTTTGGTGAAGGTCAAAGCAGTTGGGAATGGCAACATGCGGCGTGGCTCGGAGGAGACGGGTCGCTATTGCTTGCAGCAGACAACGAGGTGCTGGCGAGACCAGGGCCTCCAGCTCGCAGAGCACCCCTGCTCCGCCTCACCAATGACTCTAGCCCAGGCCGAGTGTACAATGGCGTTTCCGATTGGTTATATCAAGGTGAGTTAGATGAAGTATACATATATGATATAATTCAATAATATGACGAACTCGTAAACAATTTATATCTAGAAAATCTAAAATAGGTATGTATAAAAAACATAACATTTTAATAATCTAATAATTCACAGAGGAGGTGACAAAGACAGCATCAGCGACATGGGGGTCTCTGGATGGCACGCTCGTAATGTACGTTCAGTATGATGACACCAGTGTATCCGAGCTGAAATTCCCAAGAATCTCAGAGGGTATAGGAGGAGCCGGTGCGGCGAGGGCCGGCTTTCTTGTACCTGCTATCAACAATACTTTGCACACTGTCTTCCCTGACCATGTTACTGTCAGATATCCTACGGTAGGATCCGCACATCGTATTGCTTATTTCTTGCTTACCATAGTGCATTCAATGTACGGAGTTATTTTCAGCCAGGGAGCTCAATCCCGAAAGTTAAGTTATGGATAGTAGCTGTTCAGAATGTCACGTCGCCTCCAAGATGGGAAGTGAAGCCGCCAAGTACGTTAGACGGAATGTACGTATGATTAAAATTTAGATTTTAAATAAATTTTATCTGGAGAATAAACGATAATTTTTTTTTTGCAGGGAATATTACCTCATATCAGCCCAATGGGTGGGCAAGGAAAATTCTCATGTAGGTGTAGTGTGGATGAACCGTGCACAAAATCTAACCGTTTATAGTAGCTGCTACGCACCAAATTGGACATGTACTGAGGTCTGTATAAGCTAAATATTTATATTTAATTTACTTTTAAACATACATTCTTTAATCATTATTTCGCATTTAGACGCATTCAGAAAAAGCAACCGATGAGCCTTGGCTGGAAGTCCATCAACAACCAGTATATTCGGAAGACGGCAGCGCGTTTCTTCTATTGGCGGCTGTTCAAGAGGGTGGGGGGCAGTATTATACTCACATCAAACACGTAGATGTACTAAGACAACGCATAGCAGTTCTGTCACACGGGAAAGTAGAAGTGGCAGAAATCCTGGCGTGGGACCAGGATAATAACTTAGTTTATTATTTAGGTGAGTAAGATAGAATTTAAATAATCCTGAAACCAGTGTCTATGTCGAGCTTAAGTATCGCTTTCTCATTAAAGGTTTAGACAAAGAAAGATCATACGTACCTAACCTGCACCCAGACATGGTGAAAGAAGCATATCAAATTAAGTATTTTGATTTATTGCAGTTGAGTTTTTCATTTAGTTGTGATTATTTCACTAACAATTTTTTTGGATATTGTCACACTAAAATTCACTTTTCAATCATTTTCCTTCATCATATCGATTCATGTGTTGATTTGACACTGTCTTTATTGGAAATTGCCGCAATCAAGCCGCCTATAGCCTGTTTGAACTATTGTGACTTGTTTTTTGGCTTCGAGGTTGTGTGGTATTTACTTATTTGTATTTTCGATAGATACTAAGTGTAAATTTTTGTCCAAATAGGCAGTGCAGACAGACCTGGTCAAAGGCAGGTTTACGTGGTCCGAGACCCCAATTACAGTGGTGGTAGTAATTCAGTGAAAGCGCGCGCTGAAAGAGAAGAACCTCGTTGCCTTACATGTGAACTGGCCGTGTGGCCGGCTCGCTTACATTATGCCAATTGCTCATTCTGGCGTGCCATGTTCTCGCCTGCGAAACCCAAACTCGGTATAACACACTACGTTCTTGAATGTGGCGGACCAGGACCTCCGTTAGCGGGGCTTCATGACGCTAGAACGCATAAGCTTGAGAGAATATTATATGACACGAGGCCTTATAGGTAAAACTCATTTGTATATTGTATGTACCTATTCCGTTTCTTTTTGTTACTTATTTAAATGCGTGCAAAGATTATTTGTATTTTAACTATTCAAACAAATAGCTGAGAGAATCGGCCATACTTTTGAAAAGTTTTATTCACACGTCAAGTTAAATAAGGATTTATTATCGTGCAGATCTGTGCGACTACGCGAGTTGGCGCTGCCCACTCGGCGGTCGTTCGAAGTGCAATTAGGAAGTGGGTCGAAGGCCCGCGTCCAACTACTCCTGCCGCCGTCGTGGCGCGAGGAACTCAGGGACGCTGCCTTCCCGGTGCTTGTTCACGTGTAAGCTCAGTTTATGTTACTGTATTTTTTTTCTCTATAGTTACTTATACTCTATTTAACTCTCACTCTCTTTCTCTATACTTTACTCTATACATTCAGAACTCGAAATGCGTGAATTTATAATATGTTTTTCTGCAATTTCACAGTATTTAAACAAAGAACGCAAAAATATATCAATAATTTTTTATTTTTTTTATTACAGTAATGAAATTCCGCACTAAATTATACGTGATATTTAGCCAAAACGCGGCTTTAAATGGGCTTCTAATGGGAACATTAACTATAACCCCAACAGCCCAAGTAGGCTGACAGCAGCCTATAATATTAACCCCTTTCTATCATCCGGAAGAAACACGCAGCTTTGCCAGACGTTACGTCGCCCACGTAGATCTTCCAAGTTTCAAGTTGCCAAATTTAAAATGTACCATTTGGCACGTCTTTGTCCCGTTATTTGGCTATATGGTTATTAGTTTTCCCATATGCCAAATTTCTAACAAAGGGTCAGTACATTTGGCTACTATGCCGGTTGCCAAAGTTAATTGCAAGTTGCAAAGAGGTTGGCCAATTGTTGTTAAAACAAATTGTTTTGCAAAACGAATCCAAGCTCCCTAAATATTACATAATTCATTATAAGGTCTCTTTGATGTAGTTTGAGTATTGATGACTTCCTACTTTTTATCTGGGTAATTTAAATTGTGCGCATTTGACACAAAATTTTCTCTCGGAAAACCCTAATAACATGGAAATGTTCATCCAATAAAATATATTTCCAAACACTATTGTGGTTCGTAGGTGAAGGGCAGCGGTTAGCGCGGATGATTGTTAACCGCTCATTAGTCAATTATTAAACTCATTATGCCTTCATCGATTTATTGATTAAACTCCAAATCACAGTTTTTTAAGGGGAAAAAATATTTAGAAAAAATACAGTACCATACGAGACAGAAATTTTAAATTGAACTTTGGTTATTTCAACACAATTATGCCAATATGTTATACCTTACATTGAAATTGTAACAGAAACTATTATTAAATCACACATTATCATCTTACTTTCTAGAGACGGCAGGCCCGGGAGTCAGCAAGTGACAGAAGAGTTTCTGGTTGATTGGGGATCGTACATGTCCTCAAGGAACGATGTAGTTTACGTCAAGTTGGACGTGGCAGGCGCGAGGGGGCTGCCGCGAGCGTTGTTGAGAGGTCGCCTTGGTGGTGTAGAAGTAGCCGACCAGTTAGCTGTTATTAGGTAATTTTTGTAATATAGTAGATTTAGCGCATCCTAGATCTATTAATTGAATAGTAATTGTATATGAAATGTAACTTTTATAAAGTTACCAATTGAACAGTTTTTATCTAAGTAGCAAAAACTCAAACAAAAAAATAATGGGTAAAACCTCTGAGTAACTACTCAAATTTAGAAGCATGAAATAATAATTACAAAGCATGAAATAAAAATAAAATAAATGCTATGATGTTGATTTTAAACATAAAAGATGCACTTTGATGCTAAATCAACGAATGAATTAATGATATCATTTTTGGCTGCCTTGTGAATATTTTAATCCTATTTTTTTGTAAAATAGAACCACCCAAAATGAATTACGCACTACATGACACTGCGTTTATGCGCGTACTTTAAAGTAAATAATGGTTTTAGTTGGGAGGGGAACGGACTGCCAAGACGAATGTCCGCAGGTTCAAAACCCAACCTCTGACTTTTCTAAAAAGTTATATGTGTATTCTTTGTGAATTATTGCTCGCTTTAACGGTGAAGGAAAACATCGTGAGGAAACCTGCATACCTGAGAAATTCTCTGAATTTCGAAGGTATGTGCAGTCTGCCAACCCGCACTAGGCCAGCGTGGTGGACTAAGGCCTTAACCCTCTAAATTGTAGCGGAGGCCCGTGCTCAGCAGTGGGCAGTATATAATATAGAGCTGGTATGGTACAGTAATGATTATTTTGGTAAATTCCAGATATTTATTAGAAACATTTAAGTTTTTGGACGTGACTCGGGTAGCAGTGTGGGGATGGGGCTACGGCGGGTACGTTACCGCCATGTTGCTCGGCTCCCAGCAGTCCACGCTCAAGTGTGGTATAGCAGTCTCGCCTATCACCGACTGGCTTTATTACAGTGAGTCCTTTGCGAATCATCTTAAGCCCTACCAAAGTGTATATTGGATTCCCGATTCTTTTTTAATTTAATTGTGTAGTTTGGGATTTCGAAATGTACAAAAATTGGTGACCAACCTGATTTTCGTGTTGATCATTTCATCCAACACTGATATATCATGTATTCCCCACAAATATAATATGTATTTGGTAATTATGAAATAAAATAGTTAACTTAGTTTGCTTTAAAATATATGGTAACTAGCTTTTGCCAGCGGCTCCGCCCGCGTGAAAGAGTTTTTCCGGGATAAAAGTCCCGTTTTATATTTCACGGGGATAAAAAGTAGCCTATGTCCTTTTTCAGGCTCTAAAATATCTGTGTACCAAATTTCATTTAAATCGGTTCAGTAGTTTTGGCGTGTTTATAATATTATTAATTTCGACCAAATTTCATTACCATAAAAACGGTTCTAGTGAGTTAATTTTAAAAGATAGACATATACTGTCGCGGACATTTTTTTAGATCATTTCAAGAGGAATAATTTTTTCATACATATATTTTTGGTACCTTGAACCGTTTTCGCAGCGCACGCAATGGAAGCCCTCAAAGATGAATAATTTTCCCCGTTTTTTTCACATTTTCCATTATTTCTTCGCTCCTAATAGTTGCATCGTGATGTTATATAGCCTAAAGCCTTCCTCGATAAATGGTCTATTCAACACAAAAATAATTTTTTAATTCGAACCAGTAGTTCCTGAGATTAGCGCGTTCAAACAAACAAACAAATAAACAAACAAACAAACTCTTCAGCTTTATAATATTGGTATAGATTGTCATTTGACGTAATCCACTTTTTCTCTTCATTGCTGCTATATTATGAATTCGTTTCAAATGTAGTAAACTCACAGTATCACTGTCTGTTTGTTTTTCAAACCACTTGAGAGCTGTTTCCCACGGGGCGCGTAAGGGGTAATGCCAGTTCCGACACATTCATGCTTGCATAAATTCGACTTGTAGACGTTTAATATAATTGGTCGCGGTTTGTAGTCCAGATGCCAATCCTTATAACTGAGGGCCAGATAATCGAGTTTTTACTGTATACATGCTTTTTTTGACGTTGCGTTAATAATTGAAACCACATACTTATCTCGTTAAAAATAACACTTTCCATTGAATTATTGTAGCCACGGATGTAAAATAAAAAAAATGTAAGTTTCGAACAAAATAAATATCAACAAAATGTAACTTTAAGTTTACACGCTCTAATGCCACTATGACTGCTTTAGGAGATTTCGTCGCAGCAGCAACATTACACTTTCAGTCAGAGATACACTCACACACACACCATATTCGTACTAAATTCCAAAATGATAAAAAATTGAATACTACAACCGGGATTTTTGGCGAAAGTATTCGTTGTTCATTGATAATTTTTAGCATGATGTTAGCAGAGGTATAGACGAATATGTGGTTATTTACTAACGCAATGTAAAAATGACCCTGTACATTCACGTTTTTACTATGGTAATTTCAGATGCAGCGTTCACGGAGCGCATACTAGGCCAGCCATCAGTAAACTACAAGGGGTACGTAGAGGCAGACGCGTCGCAGCGAGCGCACCACGTACCGCCGCACGCCCTGTACCTCATCCACGGCATGGCCGATATGAGCGCGCCCTACCCACACACGCTGCAACTGGCGCGGGCACTTACTGACGCAGGAGTACTGTTTAGGCATCAGGTATATCTATAAAATAATACCAGCCCTGTATACTGTCCCACTGCTGAGCACGGGCCTCCTCTACTACTGAGAGAGTTTAAGGCCTTAGTCCACCACGCTGGCCTAGTGCGGGTTGGCAGACTTCACACACCCTAGAAATTCTTATGGAGAATTCTTAGGTATGTAGGTTTCCTCACGATGTTTTTCTTCACCGTTAAAGCGAACGATAATTGATTATCAATACACACATAACTTCGAAAAGTCAGAGGTGTGTGCCTTGGGTTTCGAACCTCCGGACTTTGTCTTGGCAGACCGTTCCATTCCCAATTAGGCTATCGTCCACTTGTATCAGGTATATCTATAAAATAATAATACCAGCCCTGTATTATATACTCTCCCACTGCTGAGCATGAGCCTATTCTAAGATGAGAGGAATTAGGCCTTAGTCCACCATGCCTATGAACTTTCCACACCTTCACATATCTTCAAATTCTCATGAATGTAGGTTTCCTGCTTAACAGTTCTTAGTATTAAACTTTACGAGATTTTATTAATATTTGTTACATTTTGTTTTTTCAGGCGTATGCTGACGAAGGGCACGACTTGAAAGGCGTGATAGAGCACGTGTACAGATCCATGGAGGACTACCTTCGCGAGTGTCTCTCCCTCGATCCCGAGGACACCAAATTGCCTCCTCCTGATAGATAAGATTGGTATTGCGCACCACTCGACCAAGCAATAAACTGTACCCGATCAATTCCGAAATATTATATCCAATTGTTATCATTATTACTCTCTCTGTAAATATGTACATTGAATAGTGCTTAAATAAAATGTGTTCCCCAAATTCGGTCAGTAAAGCCTTTTTTTGGGTACGTGATGACAACATAGTCAATAGTGATGACGAGAATTGCTTGTGATTAGTATAGTTAGATAGTTATAATACTAACAGACCGGTGTTCTAATGAAGATGTTCATGAATCTCGGATGTATTAAAATAAGTTGATTTCGTAATAGTTAAATACAAGATACAATGAACTACCAACGTTAAGAGAAAACTTTGATTCTACATTTACTCATCGAATTCATACGACTTTGCTTCAGCACCACTTAGCTAAACTATTTTACCTTCTGCTAAGTCTTAAATAAGTAGAAACTAGACAACGAGATCAGTGCTGACGGTGCATTCCTCGGTGTCAGCTAAAGTCCGCTAACGTGATCAAGTAATTCTTATTCAAAATTTCGAGCTTTTTCACTCAAGCTTTTAGTACTATTTTCTACTGCCTCTTCAAGCGTTATTACTCGTTTAGATTATCTCTAGTAGTCACTCACTACTATGCACAACTTATCCTAACCTCAAACTACCCCCCACAATCCAACTATCCTTGGTTGTTATTTATTACACCAACTATGATTATCTTAAATAACAAGTGAATACAAAACGAAACCACATATAAAAGAGCTTATCGTTTAGGGAACTAGGCCTTTAAAAGTTAGTTTTTGTTACCGAAGTTTGAGATGTTTTGTAAAATAATAGCGTTGTTAATACCTCATTTGATAATGTACATAAAAATATCCTAATCATTATGTATATTGAATAAATTAAG
The DNA here is from genome assembly GCA_949316025.1 of Lapara coniferarum. NCBI lineage: Eukaryota > Metazoa > Arthropoda > Insecta > Lepidoptera > Sphingidae > Lapara > Lapara coniferarum. The sequence goes on along the minus strand of OX438926.1, from coordinate 14,835,698 downwards.
AAATGTTTTATAGTGACTTATAATGTTTAGAAATGAAGTGACCTTGATCATCCCTAACCTTAGCTGCTTTGGCTCCATTACATTGTCATTTACTAATAAACTACTTAGACGGTAAGTCTCATATCCTCCACCTCAGAATGACAAATAAATGAATTTGAAGGTAAACTTACCAAAACATCAATATTTATAAGAACAAAATCAAATTATTAAGTCGTATATTGCAAGGTTGACATCATGGCAAGTTCTTATGTGAAAATGTGGTACGAGTCAATAAACTAAGAAAAGTTTAACAAATCCAACTAATGTAAGTCATGGTCCTAAGAAACTAATGATCATAAATTAAAATTCAAAATATATCAATAGTTACGAATAATTTTATCAATTTAGGGTCATTGAATCTCGCCGTAGAATCAAAGATGGTACTTATCGTGAAAAGCTTGTACAAAATAGACAATGAACTGAGCTAGTAAATTTGCCTTTAATAGTACTTCAATAGACGAAGCAGTCATTAAGTTGGTATATAAAACAAAAATAAATAATATTGTGTATTTGTGTCTGTCAGTAAAATAAGTATGACACCAAAGATGAATAACGATGAAGCTCGTGATTCACATGGATAAAAAAGAGGATGCGATACGGCCAATGGACGGTCCGCAGCCTAGGCGCCTTTCTAGCATCGTTGATGCTAATAAAAAACAGAAAAATGTATGGGAATGACATACAGGGTCATTTTTACATTGCGTTACTAAATGACACCACGTATTCGTCTATACCTCTACAAACATACATACATATATACATATACACTCACGCCTGTTATCCCGGAAGGGGTAGGCAGAGGCGCAACTAGTGCACCCACTTTTCGCCGACATTCCGTCCCATGATGTGATAGGGGGCGAGCCTACCGCCACATCGGGCACAAATTCCAGACTCCGGACTGATACTGAATAGAAAAACTCAATATCACTTTGCCCGACCCGGGGATCGAACCCGAGACCTCAGCTTTGCAGTCGTACTGTAATACAACTACGCCACCGAGGCAGTCTACAAACATCGTGCTAAAAATCATCAATGAATATCGAATACTTTCGCCAAAAATCCCGCTTGTAAAATTATCAGGAAGGAATTCTCCCAGAGCAGTCATAGTGGCATTAGCGAGTTGGGAGCTCAATTCTCGAAGTTGTATACGAGACTTGTCCAACTAGGCAAGTCCAACTTTGAGAAGGAGGTCAATCGGCGAATCCAGCTCGGATGGGCAGCGTTCGGGAAACTAAGCAAGGTCTTCTCGTCCAAAATACCTCAGTGCCTAAAGACGAAAGTCTTCAATCAATATGTGTTACCAGTGATGACATACGGCACTGAGACGTGGCCTTTGACTATGGGCCGCCTAAGACGGCTCACGGTCACTCAGCGAGCTATGGAGAGGGCTATGCTAGGTGTTTCTCTACGCGCTCGAATCAGAAATGAGGAGATCCGTAGAACGAAAGTCACTGACATAGCCCAACGGATAAGCAAGCTGAAGTGGCAATGGGCAGGGCACATAGTTCGGAGAACTGACGGCAGATGGGGCAAAAAAGTTCTCGAGTGGAGACTACGTACTGACAAGCGCAGCATCGGCCGTCCACCTGCAAGGTGGAGCGATGACTTGGTAAAGGCCGCAGGAACGTGCTGGAAGCACGCTGCTTTGGACAGGTCCATCTGGAAATCTTTGGGGGAGGCCTATGTTCAGCATTTATTGATATTTATTTTGTTCGAAACTTACACTTTTTTATTTTACATCTACGGTTAAAATAATTTAATGGAAAGTGCTATTTTCATCAAGATAAGTATGTGGTTTCATTTGTTAACGCAATGCCAAAATGACCCTGTATAATACTCTCGATAAATCCATCGCTAGTCTTTCCCATAATAACGTTAGTGTCAACGATTGTAGAAAATCATCTCGGCTACGGCCTAAGGAATTGCTCCTGGCTGTTGCGATGTGTCGTGTGTTGTGACGCGTACCGAAAGCCAAATATACGATGATTTGTACGATGTTGTTGATTTCACCGTAACTGTGACGTAACTAGGTAATTCATTGTTGTTGTATAAGAATAAAAGTTTGCCGATATATGTTAAGTGTTATCGGATACCTGCATAGACGCATATCGTACATTCCATGTTTGTGAAGACTGCCAATTTGGTCTAAATTTTACAATCATTGTACTAATTAAACCTACGATACGTCGATGAGATTAATTTCAATTGCCGTTATGGTCTTAAGGATGCTGTGATTCTTCTATTGCATAATTTTAATGATATTAATTAAATTATATTAAATAATTATATTATCTCCATCTGATGTTACGTAGGGCCTAGTGAAATCGAATACGTTGTAATTATTAACATTAATGATATTACCATAAGGTTGATATTAATTTAAACGTTTTAAAACTCATCCATAAATAACATTGCTTTGTTCCCCAGATATTATATTAAAACAAATTATAGACAATATAATATGGGCTATGTGTACATCATACAACATATGAAATTTTATAGTTAGATAAAATACGAGAGAGTTCGGAAACCGGGTGCTTTAAATTTTACATCATGTTGTATGTATTGATTTCATTAGCGAATGTTCTCTAGTTGTACCTACAATAAGATATAGTGTCTCGCCGGTGGCGATGCTCGGTGGTTACACTCGCGGTCATGTGCGCATGCGCATTGCGCATTGCTTCCAGCTGCGTGTAACGCGCGCACCGACACAGGCTCAACTAATAAAGGTAAGAAATCTTTCAGTCTTGTGTGAGATTTCGTGTAATTAGTTGATACGAAAATTTCTGCGGATAACACCAATTACATTCATATTATAGTATTTGTAATGAGACAAAATTAAATATATGATATATCACTTGTTGATAATTTTGGCACGACGACGAATCTTGTTTGCACAAAGCTTCCCCGCTTTCCTCTTTTCGAAATTCTAGACCTTTAGTCTTCCAATAAAAGCTTCCGTATCATGTCTTACTCTTAAAGCAGGAAAGTAGGAACTATGTGATGACTATGTCAATTATTTCATAATTCCAACCTGATCAGCTACCTAGTTGTTTTTCTTTCAAATTATCCTTCTAATTAAATATGTTTAGATTTTCATCCTAGTTTGTCCAAATATAATGGATGTGGTCTAAATGTATATCAGTATTGCTATGTTCTTAGGATCCCTGCATCGTTCTATCTTGTACTCGGCTTATGGAACTACAAATAGAAATTGACATAAATATAATGGTCTGAGGGATTTGCGTAGATATAAAAGACACGATGATTGTGTAGCATGTCTTTGTTGTATATCAGTTTTCTCACACTTGTATACTAATATTACAACAGAAACAAATATGAGAATCAAATACGCCGAGTACATATAGAAAGCAGTGTAGTATCCGCCTTCGTAACTTTAGAGTGTCGCGGATTGCCCGCTTAGCGGTTAGAAATGATAAAGAGCGAACTGAATACAACAATCACTACATTGGCCTTAATCAACTACAAATTATGAGCATCAAAGATTTATAATATAAGAGATATGATTTATCACACATCACAGTGTCAGTAAAAAACATAGTAACAGAGAACTTAACTGCACCCATTTTGTTGTATTCAGTGTCGCACAATTGGTGGCCCTAGAAGAAAATCATCTAAAATCTACGTTGTTGTTAATCAGTGTTATAAATCTTATCGTCTCGTTTAAGAGTTACAGTGTTGTATAGATCGGTACGTTTGATTTGTAAATCCTTATATTATTCTGTTATTATTGTAAAGTTTCTTTGAATAAATAAAATTTTGAAATTTACATAATCGTTCATCGGGCAGTTTTATTTGGTATTATTTTTCTGGTATTTCATAGTGGACGCTACTTGGACCACTGTTCCTGTAGTTACTGCCCGTCCACATCTCGGCACTGCGGAAGTATCTCTCCAAGTGTTCGTCCTTGATGGTGGAGTCAGCTGGATTCAGTTCAGTGTTGCAAGTGCTTCCACTGAAGGCGCCATCGGAGTGGTTCGAACAGGAAAGATTACGAATTAGTTCGTAGTGGGAGAAATTCATTGACATCAAAGAGGCATTCTCTAACCCGGGACTCATGTTCGAAGTGCAGTCGATGTCCATATACATTCCTGTGCCCTCCAGACGTGCTGGGCTCATGGGTACGCTTGTACAACATTCCCCGCTCACCAATTTACTTTTCTTTAATCTCCCTAAAGCTAAATCTAATGAACGCACAGCCTCGTTAACGCTGAAAGACTTTCGCTTCACCGGTTCATTTCTCACCGCTTTTGGCGATCCATTACTGTAAGACTTGGCTTTGTTCATAGACTGCTTATCACTGTTTGTTTCGACATGATTTTCCATGTCTAACTTTCTAATTTTGTCATTGATGTGAGGTAAATTAAGTACATCACAATCTGTAATATTTACTGTTATGGCATTTTCGATTTATGCCATTTAATCATATTGACAATGACATAAAGCATAGAAAAAGTATTTTACTGGAATATTTTTAAAAAGAATAAGGTAACAGAGCCATCTAAGTAAACTTTTTATAACTTGAATGAAAGCTAATTGTTTTGTGTTTAACCTCCAACGCAAAACAAAGGTGCTATTTTCCATTCTGGTACCAATATCACAGAATACTGAATAGTCGAACACAGCTTGTCAGTATATCGTAACTTTTAATGTTCACATAATTAATCAAGCTTATTAAACCATCCTTATTTTAAACAAAGGCGCCTCGGGTTCGAGTCCCAGCTACATGTAATTGTATTTAATCTGGGTGCTGTAGGACCGAAATTTCTCGTATTTATTGACAACAACCCACCCAGGCCATGGTATAAGACTTGTATTATAAATTATTTGACTTACATTTGTGATACCGTTGATTTGAGTACTACAAAAATAAACAATACTTTTGTAATATAAATGAAATACATGGTACAAATGAATATTCTATAAACAACGCCATCTATTAACTTAATTGCAAACCTAAATGGAGGCTACCATACTAAATTAAAAAGGGGCTGTAGTGTCAAACAGTCAACGTATTTATTAAGAATCGATAATTAGATGTCGCTACTAGTTCTCTACCCCTACTTGGTGACCATGAAGTAAATTAGAATTCTTTACATACGTCGTCCGTTTTAATAGCCTTTTAGCCCTTTAGTAATTGAGCAATTCAATATCCATTTATGAAGATCAATTGGATACCATGGAACAAAAGTAAATAAGAAAAAAATAAAAGATCATTGCAGAAGTATTTCTCGCTCTTCCGATTAATTAATTCCGGCCTTAAAATGGACTGATTAATTAACATAAGCTAAAATATTTATGTGTGGTAAAACATGAATTTCCGGATAAAAATCATGTAAAAGAAATAAACTTTATGAGTAAAAGCTCCACTACGCCATTCGGAGTTCCATTACGCATGAAGTAGAGCTCGAGAGTTTATCTGAATTGACCGCTAGATGACGTTACATAATGTAGAGTCTTGCAAATATTAAACTTACATTTCATAGGATGTTTAACAAGTTTATTTAACAAAAGTAATAAGACTATGTTAATTTAACCTAAATAGTTAGATAATATTATTTTCGAAGGTAAGTAGGCATCACACAATGCACCGGAGTTTGGCGCGACCGCCTCTATTTCAGCTTTTATGCCGGAAGTAAGCATTGCATTTAACTCTTCCTTTATTCGTAAACCTGAAACGTATTTTGGACTTGAGAAATATTTTTTAGATCGACTTAATCAGACGAGTATTTTTGCCTCGGTGGTGTAGTTGTATTACGGTACGACTGCAATACTGAGGTCTCGCGTTCGATTCCTCAGTTGGGCAAAGTGATATTAGGTTTTTCTACTCAGTATCAGCCCGGAGTCTGATTTTTGTGCCTGGTATGAATGAAATCCTCCTAGCCAGTTTCGGCCACGGCGGCCAATCTCAACGGAGATCAGCCAGGTACGCAGGAGATATTATAGTGCACAAGTGTGTGCGCAATACACAGGTGCACTCGCTATTCCTTCACTCTCATAGTCCGGTGAGACGGCAATCCGACATGACCGGAGAGAGATCAGGCGCAGGACCAACGGCTTTACGTGCTTTCCGAGGCACGGGGGTATCACACCGCCAACTTCCTGACTCCGAGCTGCGACTGAGTAAATTTTAAGATGGAAAAACCCAGTCACAATTTTTTTTGGCTCGACCCGGGATTCGACCCAGGACCTCAGCGCGCAAATCGTACTCGTAATGCGTACGCAATACCACTACGCCACCGAGGTAGTCAACGTGTACCTGGTATAACGATAGGTTCGCCCTCTTTCACATCATGGGACGGAATATGCACGGCGAAAAGTGGGTGCACTAGTTGCGCCTCTACCTACCCCTTCGGGGATAAAGGACGTGAGTGTGTATGTATGTATGTACGTGAGTGTTTTTTGTTCTTATTATAATTAATAAAGGTGTTCGTTGCTGTTCCCCGTGAAAAAAATTCCCGGAAAAAAATTGTGCACTTTTTAGGTCTAAAAAGTAGCTTATACCTACGTCCAAGTCATGACCTACCTGTGTGCCCAAATCTGGTATCTGCATTTACTTATATCACGCTTGCAAATATCTCCAATTGCTTAAAAGACTTACCAACTGCATTCTCCAAATATGGTCGCCTAATCAAATTCTCTAGTTTCCGTTTATCTAAGCTAGTTAACGGCAGTCGCGCCTCATTAGGAGCGAGGGTCATCACGTCGTGGTGGCGAACTCCGAGTAACAGTAAGGAAGAACACGCAAGGCTTGATGAGAGATGAGATTGAGCCTATAAAAAAGTGTCATAAGTTGATTCTTGCTTATAGTCTAGCTAAGTTTTAAGTTCTTTATAATCTGCGGTCGTAATTATTCATTGATTCTTTCGGTATGAAGAATGAATATGAACTTATGGTTAAAAATATCATTAATAGATTATTGCTCTCTCAGAGGGTCTATACGAGAATTTTATGCAACTGAATAAAATAAAAAAAATCATAAAAAATATATTATACAATACAAAAAGATGTCACATAACTCATGTAAATTTTACAATATAAAAATAATGAATGTTAATAATTACCAGCGATCCGTATTTATAGGTAAGAAATATTTCGTAGCCATGTGGGTCCGCGTCAACTAATGCAAGAGCTTTCAGGTTTAACTCGTTACATAGTCGACACAGAAGCTGTCGTGTGCATACGTCAGGGTATCCTTTACCCTGTAACAATATGAACCAGAAAATATGAAAAACTAGCTGTCACTCGTAGCTTCGCCGGCATGAAAAAGTCTTACAGGAATAACAGTCTTGCTACTTATATCCGGAATAAAAAGTAGATAGCTTAAGTCGTTTTTTATGGTTCAAACTCCGTACCAAATTTCATCAAAATCGGTTCAGAGGTTTAGCCGAGAAGTGTAACAGACAAAGTTACTTTCGAATTTATAATAGCATGGATTTTGTCATGATCTTAGCAAATCCGAGAAAATATTTTCTTCGTAAAGGAGATGTCCGCTTTTTGTGCGGGTGCCGGGCCTCAAAATTTAACCAGGCTCCATTTTTATGAATATTAAAGGGGCAAAAATGTGGATCTCGGATCCATAAAAATATATTTTTAGACCCCTCCATTTATAATTAACTTTTCTAAAAACTTTCATCATAAGCATAGTTTTTAAATTAAATAAAATTACATAAATCTCAAAATTGGAGGAATTTAAAATTATAGAATTTATTGCAAAGGCCTAGTTTTTGGGAGTACTATCCAAATATACATAAATATCTTAATTAGAATTTAAGCTCGTTTTTGGACATGTCTTTGGTTCTATACTTTTTTAATAAGTAAAAAAATATAACAGTCACCTACCGTAATAATTATGACTGGTCCCAGCCTTACTAATGCTCCTTCATCGAGTAACTTTTGAAATATTGCGTCTTTTTCAACCACCAGAATATACTTGGCAGTAGATTGAAATTTCTTTATTCCATTGATATCTTGAGGGATCAATAGACCTTTAACAAATATTGAAAAGAAATAGGCTTAAGGGAAATTCAATAACAATAAATATCTGATTTATAATTTATATACTTAGTAACTTAAGGGTACTCAGGATACTGCATATTAATGAAATAATTTAGTTCCATAAATAACTTCTTATATTATATAATAATAATACCAGCCCTGTATTATGATATACTGCCCACTGCTGAGCACGGGCCCCCTCAATTACTGAGAGGGTTTTAGGCTTTAGTCTACCACGCTGGCCTAGTGCGGATTGGCAGACTTCACATACCCTCGAAATTCTTATGGAGAATTCTCAGACATGTACGTTTCCTCACGATGTTTTCCTTCACCGTTAAAGCGAACGATAATTGATAAACAATACCCACATAACTTCGAAAGTCAGAGGTGTGTGCATTGGGTTTGAACCTCCGGACATTGTCTCGGCAGACCGTTCCATTCCCAACTAGGCTATCGTCCACTGCCTCCCTCCTATAATAGTGTAAGTAAATCAAAACACTTACCACCCGATGCCATACAGTCAATGATATTTCCACCATGGTAATGCATCGTCAGAGGTCCAGCTACCAATCCTTTAGCCGTTGCTACGATTCCAAGGCTCCACGGAGGAGTCTCCAAAAGGCAACACACGTCCCTAACTGCCACGTCTAGATTAGCTTGACTACGAAACCTAGATATATTTTGATAGAACATTTCTCTGAAAATAATACATACCTACTATAATCTAGATACCCTATACCCTCTTTCTGATGTGATTAAAGATAAATAGCTCGTTATAATAAAAAATATGATATTAATACACTTTCGTAAATAGAAAACTATTTTCCCCAATGCACTTTAAACAAGCAAATATTACAAATAATACCTTCGTGTGACCGTCAGTTTCTTAGAAATCAATTCATGCACTTTCGTAAGTACAAATATAATCGCATTAAACCTACTTTTATCTTCACGGCTGGAGTAATTCAACGTGGTTTTCTTTGCATCACGCATTGTTTTTAAAGTAACTCTGTGAAATAAATGTAACAAAATAATATGGCTCTGAATACATAATAATCCATTGATAATAATGGATTCTTTGTACCTGTCTAGATCATAAATACAGTTACTCCATATTCTTTGATTCCTGATAGTCAACTTAGGAACATCTCCATTTTCAGCAGTTGCATTAATATGATTAAGAATATCTTCTATTTTTTTAATAAGGACTTTTCTAGCGTCGTTCACTTCCTTTATAAGTAAATCGGAAGATTTTTCTGCAACTGCATTATTATTAAAATTTATAACACGTTAAGTAAAAATTCTATATTATACTTTTTTTTTGTAGAGGTACCTTTATGCTTTGTTGATTGCTGTAAAAGTTGCTGGACTTCAGAAAAGTGAAGTTTTCGTTCTGGTAGAATTAGATTACCCTTTACATACACATTCCGATTAATCAGAGTAGCATTGAGAAGATTATCAATCGCTGACACTAACTTCGGCTCTTGTTTAAACGAAGTTATCCCATTAAAAGCTAATTCTTTCAGCTCCACTGCTTCTGTATTCAATAGCTCCATTCTACAAAATAAAAGGTTCAACCATTCATAATAAATAATTAACAAATAGACCCACTGGATTTCTATCAAAATAAACCACGGGTAAAAGTGACAATGATCCTTACCTACCTAGCGGCGAGATGTTTATCAACTGCAAACAATAACAGCATCACAAAATGGAGCTCGTAAAGGAGCCACGAGACAATAGGGCAGCTCCTTGAGTGTTTTATGGCAAAGTCGAGCGAACAAGCGAACGGGACAAAATCATCGTCGGTGGCACGTCCGATGAAAAAATAACAATAGATATAATCGAGAGATAGTCGAGGCAGGCGTCTCGAGGAGCAGATGACACGGCGTGACGATCTCACAAAGGGCGTGAAATGACGTCATAATAGCCTCGAATTATCGCTCCCTCTTGTCTCAGGGCAAATATTTAACAGCAGCCCGGTTTTTGTCCTCGTTCTTCGGCAGGAGATCATAAATAACAGGGTTACGGCAGACAAATGATGCGGACCGTTACCGCAACGCTTTGTTACACTTGACATATTGCAATGAGCTGATGTTTATGTCTTATTATGAATTCTGAGATAACTTGTGGTTGACTTTAGAATTCATGACAGGGGACCACAGGTTGATGTTAATGCACCTTTATCCTAATAGACGTATGGGAGACAGTTATGAGTGTCGTTAAACAAATATGCTACTTAATTATAAAAGTTTTATAGCCAATTCTGTATTTATAGTTTTTGTTCACAGTACAGTTTGTATAAACAATGTGTTTTTAATTACTAATAGTTGAGACAAAATTATTTTAAGCATTGTACTTGAGGTGTGAGAAAGTAATAATTGCAGAACGTTCCCAGTGCAGTATGTTATGGAACCCCGTGGCGCGTCGATAGCATCAGCGGGTGACAACCCGCACAAATACCATACAAATTGCTCGATGGCTCCTTCAAATTGATTGTTGCAATTATTCGAACCCTTTCGCGAGTCCGCGACCACGGGGAGGTGAGAACGCACTTATCATTCGCAACGATCGCCGCGTCGCGTCCGTACGACCCAACTCTTTGACTATGGTGTGAAGGAACAATCCTTCGGGTTGCCGCGGGCTGCACCCGGATATTTGCGATTATTTTTTGTCACGATCTTTAACGTTCCTATCAGTTTGATCGTAGTAACGTTTCCTTATTATGATTTATGGTTTATGATATTTAATTTTATATTATCTAAAGAAACAATATGAAAAATCCTTGCCAATTAAGTTGTATTAGAACATCCTAAATAAAATATATGACTAAAAATCTACCTATCCGTAACAAGCTATGAATGAATTTAGGAATAATTTTCTAAAATCTAAAAGCAAGTTAATATTAATCACTGTTAACGGTATTAGTTTAATTGTAAGAAATCGATCGTACATTACTAAAACCCCAAGTTATTTCAGCACAAATTGTTTTTACATACAAGTTTCCCACAAAAACGTTGATCTTGAGAGGTCAGTGAGGCGGCAGTAAGCCCAACAGTTATAAAAATAGGAAACAGTGTTGTGGCATTGTGCGTGGACCGTGGAGTGGCGGTGGCCGCTGCAGGGCGCCGCGCCACAATGGGCCACCATGCGCTATCTCGACGGACGATACGTTCTCGCCTAATTGACTGCTCAAATATTATATTTTGTTATTGAATTTTGTAGTCTGGCCGCTATTAATATTCAGGGACTATGTTGATGAGATGTTATCGAATAGCATCAAAAAGCCAGAAAATTATGCACATAAAAATAAAAGTGAAAAGACTGCCTCGGTGGCGTAGTTGTATTACAGTACGACTGCAAAGCTGAGGTCTCGGGTTCGATCCCCGGGTCGGGCAAAGTGATATTGAGTTTTTCTATTCAGTATCAGTCCGGAGTCTGGAATTTGTGCCCGATATGGCGATAGGCACCCCCCCTATCACATCATGGGACGGAATGTCGGCGAAAAGTGGGTGCACTAGTTGCGCCTCTGCCTACTCCTTCGGGGATAATAGGCGTGTGTGTATATGTATGTAAAAATAAAAGTAACAAAACTAATTTTCAGATGTTCAAGTGTTTATTTTTTCCCGACGTGTTGAAGACTTTTCAGCATTCGTGGTCACGGAGTGGAATCCGCCGAAAACTAATTTTATTTCGATGTCTCACATTCGCGAAAATATAAGAAATAATTATCCACGCTAATAAAAGATTAGGTTAGCTAAAACATAGTAAATCTGTTACACTGAGAACGTATCCGCTATAGAACATAACATTAGAAATTTCTCAAATTTTAGGTAAATTGGAGTGATGTTCAAATCTAACAAATCATCTCATAAGGAATCACCCATATACCTAATTTACATCGAGAAGCCCACATTCCCACACGTAATGCCGCTTTAGAATAGTAACAGTTTCTCACATTCGAGTGGCTACTCGTTGCATTGTGCGCAAAACAATACTAACAATTGCTACCAAGTTATCGGAATACTTCTTCATTGTAATACGTTCAATATACTTACAAAAGCTTACGATATTAAGTGTAGGATTCTTTATAAGTATCATTGTTTCTATTTAAGAGTACCAGGATATATTTCCTTTATTGAAATTGTAACGATACATGTAGAAGCTGCTACGTTATTCAATAAATTATAGTTTCAGGTGATATTATAACTCTCAGCATTGTTAAATCTCCTAAGTTTTTTTTAATTTACGATGCTATGATGTATTTAATGGAGGTGATGGCTTCAAACTATTCTATAAAAATAAAATAGTTTAATTAAAAAAACTTTTAAATATGCCATGTAATTATCCAACGCAGTTCTCATATGAGGAAATTGGTCTTCCGATGTAAGTGCGACATATTTATACACATATACAATAGCAACACCACGTAAATAATTAGGTGAGTATTGAAAAGAGGATATTAATCTTATATCTCATAATGTCTAATACTAACCCTGGCTACAATTTTCTTTAAAGTGAAAAATTGCAGTGCTTGCGAGTTGCTTAAGTACTGCTAATCAATCCAAAGCTGCCATGGTAAAGTCGCATTATCCTTAAATTAGTTAAATACAAATATTATGCCTAGAATAAGAGCGGCATAAGTTAAAATACTTTATACTACTTTTGTGATGAATTGGCAATTTGTGTTTATGATAGCATTAAAGGTGAAATGTTTGAATGTGATACTAGCAAAGTCTAGGTTCTCTAAAACCCTTCAATTTCTAATCACAGTTTAAGTGTTATACCAGAGTGCGCGTTTAAACCCAATACCACCCCAACAGTAGTCAGTGAAGAGGCTTCCCGCGGCGACTCAATATTGTTCGTCCTGTTCCCACCCCACTCGACCCTGCAATCTGCAGCGCATTTACATATACAAAGCTACTGTCACATATTAAACGATATAATTACGACCGTTTAAATTTATAGCACAAAACAATGGCACTCGAGTCCTTTCAACCCTTTTGTTTAGTTCCAAACGGCTTTGCTCATTTAGGGGATAATTAAATAGAAACAGTTCTCATAATCCACTGCAATTAAAAATGTTTCTGTATCTAAATAAAAAACAATGACACGCGTTCCATTCATTTGGTGACCTTTATTTTTATTAATGGTATTTTTGCGAACTGTTCCGAGTTTTAAAAAGTTGTTTGTAGCGAGACTATGCATCTAACTAAAAGGAGAAATATGCAAAACGATGCAATTAAACTGGTTTGTAATTTTATTAGTAGCTGAGATGTAATGAAATGAAAGTTCTTATCACAATATATATTTTAAATACCATGTGATACAATTTATCTAACAATTATTTATGCTCAACGAACAGATGTTAGCTGTCTCATTGAAAGTGGTTCAAAGATGTTGTGTCTCTGCGATAAAGGAAACTGACATTGCACTTTGAGATATAAAGTTGTTTTATGATAAACTGCTACTAAACAGCGCAACCGGCTCAAACATTTTATTGCAACGGATTAGGAATAGAAATAAATTCACAATCAATACAAATACGTAGTACTACTCATGCTACTATTCAGTAATATGTGATCCAACCAATGACGCTGATAAAAATTTCTTCTACCCATAGAGTATTGAGTGATGTATATCCTAAACTTGGGATTTTTTTGATAACTTATGGGCTAAGTCGTTTGTTTTTTTATTACATACTAGCTTTTGCCCGCGGCTCCACCCGCATTAAAAAGTTTTTCCGGGATAAAGGTCCCGGTATATATTTTGCCGGGATAAAAAGTAGCCTATGTGTTAATCCAGGACATGATCTATTCTTACAAACTTTCGCCTTTATAATATTAGTAGGATTGGGTATTTTATTTTTTTCTAACAGATAGAGACATGAAACTGTTATCTCTTTTAAAAAAAACGCCCCTCTTAATTACCTACATAATAATATTTATCTAAAAGACAATATTGAGATAAATGAAAGACATTATAAAGAACACGCTCAGCATTCCTCATAATCAATGATCTATCGTAATACTATCGTATCGTATTAGAGTTATCATTAATCCCATTCGGTTCAATCGATCTCATTATTAGTTATAGAACTTTATATTACACGCTAATATGGTCTTGACATAATAATTTACACACTAATGTTCTTGAAACCTAGACACATCTAGGACCACCTGGATTGTGACGTCCGATATTGCTTTTAAATATTTAAATACTAGTTTTAACATTATCTGTGAAATCAAGAAAATTAACTGTACGAATCGTAGTCACAGCACGAAGTCACGACTCGATTGACAGGTGTAAGCGCAGGCGGCGATTTATTCATGACAATTCTATTGAAATAACACAATATGTGAATATAATATAATTTGTATTCTAAATATAAAACGCTACTGTATAAACAAACAGATAAATGGTAAATCCTACTAATATTATAAAGGCGAAAGTTTGTAAGAATGTATGGATGTTTGGATGTTTGGATGTATGGATGTATGGATGTAAGGATGTTTGTTCCTCTTTCACGCAAAAACTACTGAACGGATTTCAATGAAATTTGGCACACAGGTAGATCATGTCCTGGATTAACACATAGGCTACTTTTTATCCCGGGAAAATATGAACCGGGACTTTTATCCCGGAAAAACTTTTTAATGCGGGTGGAGCCGCGGGCAAAAGCTAGTAAATTATAATGTATTGTCATTGTATTAATTTTATAATGTTGAACGAAATATATACACACACACACACACTCAAGCCTTTCATCACCGAAGGGGTAGGCAGAGGCGCAACTAGTGCACCCACTTTTCACCGTTATTCCGTCCCATGATGTGATAGGGGACGAGCCTATCGTTGAACGAAATTTACTTTAATATTTTGCCTTGCAAGCGTCACAAGTGTCGATAGCTAAAAGCCGTCTGTAAACTTGGAATTATTTTGTATGCAGCTTTTTATTGACGAAATTATATTGAGTTACATTTTTATAGTAACAAAACGCACAAAGTTTATAAACTATATGAACCAATGAACTCTGTAAATACGCCTAACGTTTACAAATTGTTTGCAAGCAATGGAGCCCTAGAAATTATTACAGTGACATGCGGGTCAACGCAAAATGTATTTTTTGCACAATGATACTCAATTCGTTCAAAATCGAATATGTCTTCAATAACTAGGACGAAAACAATGATATAAAAAGCAATACAAGAAAAAGTATAAAAAGACTCTTACAACGGTTTGAAGGACATTGTAGCCAGCCTAAATACTGGGCATTATAAGATTAAACCTTTAATGTCTCAGAGTGAAGAGCGCCAGTCAGTATTTTCTAGTTATTCAAATTCAAATCATTTATTAAGTAATTAGGCCCCTACGGGCACTCTTACACTTCATTTTTAACAATGTTTTTTTAATAAAAGATTCTACCAGTTCTTCGGAAAAGCCCACTGACCTGAGAAGAAGCACCAAGAAACTCAGCGTAGGTATTTTTATTATCATATTTTTTTTAATATATATATTTTACAATTTATAAATAACAATATAAAGTCAATTTCAAAGATGGCTATTTAATGCGAAAATTAACGGAGAGTACCTAAGTCGAACAACCACCTACATGAAGGATACATGTTTAAGTTTAAGTAAGTCAACCATCAAACAGAGCAGACCAGTTAAAAGTTCTGTATGGTGTAGCTACTGTTTATGTGCAGTCATATCGCTTCCCATCAGGCGAGCGGCATGCTCGTCTCGTTGTTCAAAATCAATAAAAAAAAACTACACACCACTATGAAGTAAAAACAACAAGCCAAGTCCCAGTTGTGAAATTCCAAATCTAGTTTCTAGTCCTACCTACCATACTTGCGAATAAATAAATTAATTGGAAGAAATTGTAATGTTTTCTACTCAGCGGATGTACTGAGAAATATTTTTTACGACATATAATAGAAGCGGATAGGCAAATGAGTAGACCTATTAAAGTAGGCTATTAAACAAAACAGTGTTTTTCTTGTTTCTAATGCTATACAAATTCTGCGTGGACGGCATTAGAAGTTACTGGCAGGTGCCCCGCAGCTGCGTTCACACGCACCTAGAAACTAAATCTAGACATTTCTACTAATATGGTCTACATATCAACCATAATATCATTAATATCCTACAAGGTGTACCTTACCATTGCACGAAGCAAATACTCGAAAATTAGAAGGTAGGTTTTTGTCATTAATCACTTATTTCACTATCTATCTTACCTCTTTATTAACTCACATACATTTATAAATCAATTCTTGTTAATTTTTAACTTTCATACACTTATCGCCTTAAAACTACACTCAAAGCGATGTATAGAAATAACTAGGAGATATATTTCGTCTGCAATAAATTGTACATAGGTATGGCTACGTTTAACCAAAGTGAGCGCGTTTTTGTTCCTACTTTGAATTTAGAACGATATATTTTTTTAAATATGTTATCATATTATGGCCAGCAGTTTTGTAAACGCAAACCTATAAACGCACAGTTTATAAGAGCAACTTTATAAAAATATGTTTTGTTTTCATCAAAGACTAAAGTTTCATCATATTTTCTTAAAAAAATATTATAATAATTATGAAAGTGTTCAACTTATCGTGTAAGTACTACGTGTTATTAAGATAAAATTATAATAAGCTATTTATTTCTGTCTATAATCTACATCTTGAGAGAGTAATAACGATTTTGCTTCGATATTTTCAATCAATCCGATAAAAAAGCAGTTGGCCGGAATATTTTTATTTCTAATGTATAAAAATCTTGTATAGCAACTCGTAAATTAATCATTTTAATTTATTAGGCTGCATGGGTCATATTGTTTTCACTCAACATAAAAAAAAAGAAAATCGGTGTAAGCGAAAAGTTTACGTATTTGTAAGATTTTGTAAAATATACTTTAACCTCTCACCCCTAGATGTAATTGATGTCGCACGCTACCAATTTTTGAGCGGGGAGTTCACGGTTTAAGATGACTGATTATTCTTCGCAGTATACGTGAGCACTCGTAGGTATTTAGTGGGAATTTACAGCATTTGCGTTTCGACTAAGCGATATGGGAAATTAGTAGGGCGCCTCATTATCTATCTACCTTCAGATATTAACCAAAAAAACATTATTGAAATGAATGTAAGTACTATTTTTCGAAGCTTTAGATTTATTGATATTAATAAATAAAGTGAAACTAATCTCCTTTTACTTCGATGTCTATAATAAAAAAAAGAAATCTTTGATAACCGAACATTCAAATCCATGTTTTAGTCTATGGTATCGACAATGTCAATAACAATCGCCAATCTGAGGGGTTGTTAAGCTCCACTATCTGTTTGTTTAACATTCATGAAGCGCACCCTCGTACGGTCGCGGCGCGCACTCGACCTCTGCTCGATACGGCACTTATTGCGTACGAGTTCATCCTGTTTTACGTAGTAATTAAATTATTAATCTTCATGCCGTTTACGTTTTATTAATTTTGTATCACTGCATATTTGTATGACTGCCTCGGTGGCATAGTTGTATTGCGTACGCGTTACGAGTACGATTTGCGCGCTGAGGTCCTGGGTTCGAATCCCGAATCGAGCCAAAAAACTTTGTGACTGGGTATTAAAAAAAAAAATTACTCAGTCGCAGCTCGGAGTCAGGAAGTTGGCGGTGTGATACCCCCGTGCCTCGGAAAGCACGTAAAGCCGTTGCTCCTGGGCCTGATCTCTCTCCGGTCATGTCGGATTCCCGTCTCACCGGACTATGAGAGTGAAGGAATAGCGAGTGCACCTGTGTATTGCGCACACACTTGTGCACTATAATATCTCCTGCGTACCTGGCTGATCTCCGTTGAGATTGGCCGCCGTGGCCGAAACTAGGAGAGGATTTCAATTTTGTATCTTATTCTTTTTATATTTATGATTATTTTTTAATAAAATAATTATTGGCATAGATGTTTTGCGTACATGTTATAAATTGAACATTTTAATTTTAGAAGGTGAAAGAAGTATGTGTTGCTAGCAACATTTGCATTACCTGAAGTATTTTAATATCTACATAATTTGTTTTGCGTTGACACATAAACATATAGAATATATTCATAACCTTTTGAATACAATACTAACAATAATTTATCAAATTTTGCGGTATGCCGTAAACCTGCATTTATTATTAGGCGCCCCGTACCGCCCCAACTAACCATCGATATGCATTTTTTATTTGACGATCAATTGTGTGTATGTCGTCGAGTGTCTGTCGAGGGAGGGCCGAATTCCCTCACACCTCGCGTCAGCTGGCGATCCTCACCCTCCGTACATTCCTATTAACTTCAATTGAGCCCGACAAATTTACATGCACTGCTGGGCCGCGAACCAAGCGAGTTAAGATTTCATAGATTAATCCTACTATAATATTATAAACGCGAAAGTTTGTAAGAATGTGTGGATGTTTGTTACTCTTTCACGCAAAAACTGCTGAACAGATTTCGATGAAATGTGGCACAAGGGTAGATCATGTCCTGGATTAACATACAGGCTACTTTTTATCCCGGGAAAATATAAAGCGAAACTTTTATTCTGGAAAAACCAATACACGCGGATGGAGCCGCGGGCAAAAGCTGTTTAAAAATATATGTAAAATGGAAATTTCTAGTTTTTTTAGGGAATTGCTTACACACACATACACTCACGCCTGTTATCCCCGAAGGGGTAGGCAGAGGCGCAACTAGTGCACCCACTTTTCGCCGTTATTCCGTCCCATGATGTGATAGGGGGCGAGCCTATCGCCATATCGGGCACAAATTCCAGACTCCGAGCTGATACTGAATAGAAAAACTCAATATCACTTTGCCCGACCCGGGAATCGAACCCGAGACCTCAGCATTGTAGTCGTATCTTAATACAACTACGCCACCGAGGCAGTCGAGGAATTGCTTATTACATAAAAAAACGTATTTACATAAAAAAAAACAAATAAAATAGATTTGCAAATTGCAACGTGTAATATTAATGATAGGTATGGATGCTGTTGGTGCTCCGTAATAAAAAAAATATACCTAATCTAATCTTCACGGACTATTATTCAAACTTCATGAAAATTTACGGCTATTGCTATTCGTATTGTAAATATGTATCTAAACTGTTTTCAATAAAATCCTGAAAGGGAACAGAGAATGTTCACATTTTTTTTATATTACGGGTAGGGAATAAAATTAAGCGCACAATTTAAATACTAACAAAAACTTTATTTTAATAATATTATTATGCATGCACATAAAATCGAATAGGTACTGTAAATTTTACTCTAAAACTCCAAATAAGGATCCCTTGTTTCGTGGCCACGCAACAAGCGCCCGTGCGCAGCGCCATATGGCCACGGCACCGCGACTCAAATCGCTATTATATTGCTTTTAATTGATAACAATTTAAATATATTTGGTGATTCACACTTACAAACCTCATTACTATTCATCGAGTAATTATCTAGGTGTTCGCGTTTTAAAAACGATGTTATCTCGAACACGAATGTGTTTTACCTTTGTGTTTTTTTTAGCTGCCGACAACGTTGAATGTAATGATGCCACTATCATTAATGTACGTTGCTAATTACTTGATAATGTTACTTATATATATTTCTTTTTTATAAATTATCATTTATCAGAACATAGAATTAGAATTAAAATTAGAATTAATTCTATAATACCTAAGTAGCTTTACTTACATTCCGCATTTTTGATTGCATTGAAACATTCTGTATCCGATACAAATTGAGTCATATTCAAAAGTTGCAATATTTTGAAACCAAGCGCACGTATTTACGAGCTCCACTAAAAAAATACATTCTAAAAATAGCAGATACAGCTTAGAACAGAACCGCGACAGTTAAAAAGCGAATTATGACCTATAAAGTCATTCCATTTTGCGGAGAAATTTTATTATTCAATAAAAATTTGTGTTTGCAACAAAGGCACATTGAATCCCTGCGGTTTTCGGCGACAGTAAATCAGGAGCAAGGACCCCTCGGCGGATAGGAGAGGCTTCTTGAACTGTCAAGGTCCCGTTGTGGTCACTCGCAACTCTCTGCCGTGTGCAAACAATCTCGTTTGGTTAGGTGAATATTTGACTGAACCAACCCCGTAGTCAACTCTGTAGTGCGTAGGCGGTATTGACAAGAATTGCGTTCGAAATGTTGCTAAATTGCAAACTATGAGGTATAAATGATTTCACAAAGAAAAAATATGACTATTAGGTATTAACTTATCAATGACAATATCATCTGCAAATTTTAAATATATCGTTATGTGCAATATTAAATATCCCCACAATAATTATAATATTAAACAAGAGATGTGTGCAATTAGGTAAATAAAACGCGTCGCGTGTCGATCAGGTGAGATAAGACAATTCACGGACCATATTGCACCCACGCAATTTACATAAACTGTTACCATACACCATACTGCACTCAGCAAAATGGTGACGAATATTAAAGTGGATAGTGGATCTCAAACGGTACAGCAATGATAATATATTATTTGGATATAATTTTATTTATGTTGTGTTTATGATCGCGTTGCATAGTCTAGTAAAGTATTTGGTGATTTTATTTGTTTTAATATTGAATGTCATACCATACCAGCCCTGTATTATATACTGCCTACTGCTGAGCACGGGCCTCCTCTACTACTAAGAGGGTTCAGGCCTTAGTCCACCACGCTGGCCTAGTGAGGGTTAGCAGACTTCTCATACCTTCGAAATTCTTATAGAGAACTTTCCATGTATACAGGTTTCCTTACGATGTTTTCCTTCACTGTTAGAGCGAGCGATAATTCACAAAGAATGCACATTACACACATAACATTAGAAAAGTCAGAGGTGTGTGCCCTTGGGTTTTGAACCTGCGGACATTCGTCTGGGCAGTCCGTTCCACTCCCAACTAGGCTATCGCCGCCCAATGATGAATGCATTTTCCTTGAAATCTAATTATTGTCAATTATAAAGTTATTTACGACTTACCGATTCCAATAAACTATCTATCCCAACCGCTAACTACGCGTTATTGGTAAGAATAAGTCAATCAAAATAGCTCATCTCTACAGACAAACTTTATTCTGATTGGTATATTTTGGCTAAAGATGCGACGTTAGCAGTTAAGATCGCTTATATGAATACACCATTAGACAAAGAACATAACTGCTTTCAGATAAAAGGTACGTAATTTGTCTACAAATTTCTTTCTGTAGTAGGCCGTTTTCAATTGTTTGAATCTTATATAATTATAATTGTTTTATAAATGCGGTTCGTAAAGATGTTTTTTAGAAGTAAATACGGAAACCGATGAATGAATTTAGATGAAATTTTATACAAGGCGATAAGTATGTATAAAATAATGTCTTCTAAGTACTAACCGTAATCAAATATTAATATAGAATAAAAGAGATTTACATACATATACATACATACATATACACTCACGCCTGTTATCCCCGAAGGGGTAGGCAGAGGCGCAACTAGTGCACCCACTTTTCGCCATTATTCCGTCCCATGATGTGATAGGGGGCGAGCCTATCGCCATATCGGGCCCAAATTCCAGACTCCGAGCTGATACTGAATAGAAAAACTCAATATCACTTTGCCCGACCCGGGGATCCAACCCCAGACCTCAGCTTTGCAGTCGTACTGTAATACAACTACGCCACCGAGGCAGTCACAACTATAAAAGAGTTTTATAGTTATATAATGTTCAAGCATTATTAACCTCTTAGAACATAATAAAAACTGTAAACCACTATAATATAATATATTGCTATTGTTATATAAGACCACGTATCCGAAAACGGAGAAAATTAACGTTAAGTAATGAGTTATTGTCATGAAAAGAGGATAAAGACAAAGAGCTTTGACCGCGTACCACCAAATAATCCTTGTACCAGATTCAATGGGCTAATTGCACGGCACGTATGAGATAAACTCATTAACAAGGATAGACGCGAGATTCCGCTGCTAGCGCTACTGAGCTTATCTGTTAAGGTTGCAGGCACAGTATAGTAAGCGGAGCGTTTAGAGCGATTTAGTTTATATTAATTAATCGCTTTAGTTCAGCACTGCTTGCGGTCGCGCTGTGTAATGCGTATCCCTTATAATGTAACATCTTAATAGTGAGAGAAATCAGTTTATTAAAAAAAAAGCTGATTCGATTTAGTTACTGATAGCCACGGTAGTTTATTTTTTCTTCGAATAAAAGTTTTAGCCAGTTTGATTTTCATATAAAATAAAAATTTATGTAAGTGCTTAATGTTTACTGTCAAACGTATGGTAATTCATTTGGAAATAATATGAATGAATATAATTCATTATGGAATGGTATAATAACAAATACTTAATTTCTAAAATGCCGTAAGAAGTGTAAATAAAAGACATCTATGTTATATACTTCTAAGTCGACTATCCTCTGAAGCGTTAGATAGAGGCATAACATAAACGTTTCCAATTCCTAAATCAGGTAAACGTACCACCACGGTATATTTTCAAATCTGTGAACAACATATGAATATTAAAATAAGAACCATCGGCCAAGGAGATCACTAGATCAATACCCAATCACCAACATATTTTCAACTACTGCATATAAATAATCATTAAAGTCAGAAAAAAAAAAAGATTACAATTAACAATAAAAACGCGAAATATCCGCTCCACTTAACACCAAACCACCTTCCCTACACACGTACAAAGGCCTTTGACGCACTGGGAGGCGGGTGGCGGGGGCGGTCGGAGGCGGACGAAGGGCGGGCTGCCCGCATGATTGTGCGATCACCGGCGACCCATTTGTGGCTCGTTACACGCTGATAGCACCAAACAAAACACACCCCAAGTAATTAGGAAAAGCCTTTTCCAGATACCGTAAGCACTGGTGACTTTTGAACGATCGCGTAAATAGAATTCGCTAGGTTTACAAACCGATGATAATTCGAGGCACTGTTTGAGCACTGTGTGGGAAAAAATGTTATTATTAAATAATTAAATTATGAAAAATGGTATTATTGATGTCTATATCTAAATAAATTATTGTCATCATCACGGTTTTAGAAAGTTAGTTAATATTATAGTGACACAGCACAAAATAGTAGAAATAGTAATAATTATACGTACCATTTCTACTAAACATTTTCCAGGACAAGAAAGTGAAATTGTATACATCGTAAACATAGACAATACAATTGTTTTAGAAAAACAAAAGGTGCACAATGTTTATGAGCTGACCGCAGTCCACTAACCATTATGTCTCTCTTTACGGTCGATTTAAAAAAATGGACTGGTTGATCTGTAACGTACTTTTATACCTACTAGCTTTTGCCCCCGGCTCCGCCTGCGTTAAAAAGTTTTTCCGGGATAAAAGTCCCGCTTTATGTTTTCCCGGGACAAAAAGTAGCCTATGTGTTAATCCAGAACATGATCTACCCGTGTATCAAATTTCATCGAAATCCGTTCAGTAGTTTTTGCGTGAAAGAGGAACAAACATCCAAACATCCATACATCCAAACATCCATACATCCAAACATCCATACATTCTTACAAACTTTCGCCTTTATAATATTAGTAGGATTTAGCTAGTACTACACATTATTTCGAACACATTGCGTAATCTTATTTTATTATTTTCCCAAAATAAAAATTAAAACATTTAATATTGTATCGGTTATGGTGTCATTTATTTGAACAAAATATTCCACGGTGAAGGACAACATCACGAGGAAACCTACATACCTGAGAATTCTCCATAAGAATTTCAAGGGTATGTGGAGTTTGCCAACCCGCGCTAGGCCAGCGTGGTGGACTAAGGCCTAACCTCTCTCAGTAGGAGAGAAGGCCCGTGCTCAGCAGTGGGCAGTATATAATACAGGGCTGATTGCATTGCATTTGCATTCCACGATGCTTCATTTAAATTATTTTATGAGTATTCATTATCGTCGTCATAAACACATAGACATGTAAAATTGTTGTATTATGTCAATTTATTTTACAACTAGGCTCCTTATAACGTAGTTGTTGCGACTAGAACTTTTAAATACAAATTCCATCAACCGCTTAACATCCTGAACCATCAGATATTAGGACTTATTGTTAATTTCAAATAGAATATCACAGTGCAATACAGCTGAAAGACGTATAAAGAGAAATTACAGGCAGCTAGATTTTTCTCTTTTAAGTGGGATTTAGATAAGCAGAAGTTATCTTCCGCAAGCCGCGTCAATTTTTACCGCGTCAATCATTGATGTATTAAAAACCCGTCAATACATAGTTACGGCAAGCTGACTTCTGCAAATTTTGGGACTTGCAGGGCATGCGGCAAGCATTTGTATGGACGAATGATTTTTATTTTTGTGTTTGTAACGAATAAGCTCAAAAACTCCCGGACTGATTTTTAAAAATTCTTTCACTAATTTAAAGCTATACAATATTTTATTAGTAAGTAACATAGGTTACTTTTTATTCCTGAAAAACTCATTCATGCGGGCGGCGCTGCGGGATAAAACGTATATTTAAGGCATCGATGGTTTTAAGCCACCTCAATCAACGAACATCTCTTTCCTAATAAAAGTTAACCCTTTTCAATATACTTTCCCTTTTTTTTCGCAAATACACACGTGCATGGTATTTTTTTACACGACATATAAATTACGATGAGTTCAAAGATCAGGTTTGATATCATTGGATCTATCCCCATGTAGGGTAGCAAGAAGCGGCAACTGGCGTGCGCCGGGCTGTGCCGGGTGTCATATCATGCCGGACCACCTGGGACGTGGACAATAACGCACCTTTATGTCTCGAGCCATCGATGAAGTGAACATAAAATGGTTCGTAAAATACAAGCGAAATGAATTTTCATAACATACTTAAACTCTGCAAACATTGACTCGTCAAGCCCCGCTACGGACGCCGGCGTTCAAGTATATAGGGTTTCCTCATACATCTATATAATATATATAAGCGGGGTTTGACGGGTTAATAGAATTCTTTGTCTGCTATTCGTGCAATTATGATTAAATACTTTTAAAATCATTTTTACTTGGTTTGTTAGTGACTTAATGTTCTTCGCATTGCGTAGGGTTCTGGTGGAAAGTGTAACGGTATTGTATCGGCAAGTTTCAACGTCAATCAGTGGATGCGGGTTCACAATTAGAAGCACGTGCCGTGATGGGAATAACTTGATGCGAATACAAATAAATTCTCATATAATACTATTTAAATATCACGGTCATTGATTAGGAAGTTTTCATGGATTAAAAGTATTCAACTGAATTTTATGAAATGTTTCGTTTTGTTAAATTATATTCTATGTAACTTATATTTCATATAATTCGTGTAAATACCGTACCGTCAGAACATCTCTGAGAAAACATTTAAGGCCGATTTCACCGCGTGCTGATAAACACATCTATACTAATATTATAAAGCTGAAGAGTTTGTTTGTTTGTTTGTTTGTTTGAACGCGCTAATCTCAGGAACTACTGGTTCGAATTGAAAAATTATTTTTGTGTTGAATAGACCATTTATCGAGGAAGGGTTTAGGCTATATAACATCACTATGCCACTATTAGGAGCCAAGAAATAATGGAAAATGTGAAAAAAACGGGGAAAACTATTCATCCTTGAGAGCTTCCATTGCGTGCGCTGCGAAAACGGTCCAAGACACCAAAAATATATGTGTGAAAGAATTATTCCTCTTAAAATGATCTAAAAAAAAGTCCGCGACAGTATATGTCTATCTTTTAAGATTAACTCTCTGGAACCGTTTTTATGGTAATCAAATTTGGTCGTAATTAATGCATTATTTGTTAAGAGTTGAATCAACGTCATAATATTAGGTAATCTTTATCCAAAATGTGTTGGATAGAGTGATTCAACGGGAAGGTTTTTATGTATGTACTTTTAGCCCGGAAAAACTTATTAACGCGGGCGAAGCCGTGGGCAAAAGCTAGTAAATGTATAATCCGACCAAATAACAACACTCTAATCTATGCTCCTTGGTTCGAGTGTGACATTTGTGTTTGGTCCGCTTATACATTTATGTGTCGAATAGCGTTTATCAGCAAGCGGTGAAATCGTTCCTTAGAATGATTTTAAAATATTTAACTTCTACAGTAGCAACAATGTAAAACAAACCTTTTTAGCCATGGCGCACCGCACGCAATGGAATTATTGTTATTATTTCTGTAAAATCTTTATATGATTGACTCATTACTGTTAATGGATGCAATTATTGAAGTGCAGCCGTATTAAATGAGAGGGTAGGTACATTTTTCCTCACGATCTGGAGCCGAGACCACCGTCGAAGTCTTTGCTATTGTCTTATCCATGAGTTACGTAATTAGTTTGACTTACACAAAGAAAGTTGTTAAAGAAGGTGCTAGATTCACATTTCTAGACCTGCTCTACGGACACGTAAAAAACAACAATGGATGACCGATGATACACTGGCACTTGTGGAGGAAAGGCGAAAACTTAAAGCTCTAGGAGCTGATGTAAGGACCCTGAATGAGAAGTCGGCATGAATTCAAGAAGCTTGTAGGCGCGACTTAAACGCCCAACTTCGAAATGTCTGCGAAGAAGTTGAAGCGCACTCCAACAAAAACGAATCCAGGGACCTTCATAAAAAAATCTGACAAATTACCAAATCTCTGACTTCCAAAACATGGGCCATTGAAAACACTGGCGGTGAGACCGTAACAGAAATAGATACTATCTCCAAGACATGGAAGGAATACTGCCAATCATTGTATCAAGATCTACAATCGCATTGTTTTGCTCCAACAGAACCTGATGACGAAGAAAGGGAGCCTAATATTCTCAGAGATGAAGTTCGAGCCGCAATAACACACCTTAAGAACGGCAAAGCTACAGGGAGCGACTCAATTCCGATTGAAACCATTAAGACATTTATCTGGCCAACCTTTATCTGCTTTGTCGATTTCTCGAAAGCCTTTGACTCAGTCAGGTGGCCAAAACTTTGGCAGACCCTTGTGGAGATGGGCTCTCCGAAACACCTCATCCATCTACTTAGACGCCTGTACGAAGACGGAACAGCTGCCGTAAGAACAGATGATGTATACTCGAGTAATTTTCAACCTACTGCAGGAGTTCGTCAAGGTTGCATTATCTCACCGAGTCTCTTCAATATATACACGGAGTTAATAATGAGAATTGCTCTCGAAAATTGCACGGACGGTGTTGCGATTGCAGGAATGAGAATCTCGAACCTGCGTATGCAGATGATACCACCTTGTTTGCAACCAGTATACATCATTTGGAAGGTCTTCTATGTAAGCTGGGAACCACCAGTCTCGAGTTCGGACTAAAGATCAATCGGAGTAAGACAAAGACCATGATTATGGATCGTCTCAACAATAATTCGCCAGAGGTCACACGAATAGCGAACTGTGACGTTGTCCAGTCATATATCTATCTTAGGGCGCTAATCAGAAACAATGGTGGATGTATGGACGAGGTCAAATGCCGCATGGCAATATCTAGATCTGCGATGGACAAATTAAAAAAGATCTGGAGAAACCGTAATATTACGAAGGCCACTAAAACCCGCCTCGTCAGAGCGCTAATATTCCCCATATTTTTATACGCCGCCGAGACGTGGACCCTCCGAGAAAGCGAGAAGAAGAGGATAGACGCTCTTGAGATGTGGCGCTGGAGAAGAATGCTTGGAGTTTCATGGACAGAGTTTCGCCCCAACCAGTCTATACTCCAAGAACTCGGCATCAAGCAGCGGTTGTCTTCTATGGTGCAGTCTCGCATCCTCACGTTTTTCGGATACGTGTCGCGCCGTGGAGAAATGTCCATCGAGCGCCTTGTGGTGCAGGGGAAGGTCGAGGGTAAGCGGGCGCGAGGGAGAGCGCCGATGCGATGGACGGACCAGGTCAAAGTGGTACTGGATGGTTCATTATATACGTGCACCAGGAAAGCAGCAAACAGAGAGGAGTGGCGCAGCATTGTCAAGCGAGTCACAAACCTAGACGTGACGACCACGACCACTCTGCCAAGAGTGTAACGACTAAGAAGAAGAAGATTCACATTATAAAGCTGTTCTTTGAATATTGCGTACTATAAAATATCACTCTCACAAGGTCCTATATTTGCATGATTAGTCCGTAGAGTCAATCTCTTTTGAGATAATGACTAACTCTAAATATATCATGAATGATATAATGTAATGCATTAACCTAATATTTTATAAAATGTGCCAAAATATGAATAAAATTCTCTACTAGAATTCCAATCATATAATAAAACAACATGCAGTATTCGCATACAAAATAATATAATTGCCTAGCCTTATTATATTTTGTATTAAAGTAATTATAATTAACAGAAGGCTCAACAAAGTATGTTATAATTCACTCCTTATCTAAAGTAATCTATATATATAAAAGAAAGTGGTGTTAGTTACACCACTTATAACTCAAGAATGGCTGAACGGATTTAGCTGAAAATTGGTGGAGAGGTAGCTTAGAACCAGGAGACGGACATAGGATACTTTTTATCCCGGGAAAATATAAACCGGGAATTTTATCCCGGATAATTGTTTTCTGCCAGTGGAACCGCAAGAAAACAAGTATAGAGATATTTCGAGATCCAGTTGAGGACATACTTACTCTTATCCCGGAAAAAGATAAACCGGGAATTATATCGAGCCGCCACGACTAAACCACTGAACCGATGGCGATGCAATTTGGCAGGGAGATAGTTTAAAACCCTGAGAAGAATCTAGGCTACTTCATATCCCGGGAAAATATAAACCGGGACCATAATCCCGGAAAATAGTTTTTTGCCAGTGGAACCGTATGAAAATAAGTATGGAGATAGTTTGTGATCCAAAGGAAATCAATCTCAAGTTTGAGTTACATCTCAAGTAGACATAATGTATGAACAGTTCAATACATTATGTCTACTTGAGATGTAACTCAAACTTGAGATTGACCTATTAATACCGCCCGTAGGCTACTATTATCCCGGAAAACAGACACCGGGAATTTTATTCGGGATTTTTTTCCGGAAAAAAATATGGTTAGGTATTATTTACGGGGGGTGGGGGTGTTTAGGGATTTTAAAAATTTCGTTAAATAAGGACTCATTTGGTGGCAGGGAGGTTTTTTGCAAGAAAATTACGCGGAAAATTTGAAAATTTAAGAATACTTAACCGCCATATTAAACGTGTATGTCACTGAATTCCTCCTAAGCGGCTGGACCGATTTTAATGATTTTTTTGTGTCCTCAGGTGGGTTTGAGAATAGTTTCGATTAATAATTAGATCCGGTAGGTGGCGCTGTACTCGGGTTCTAGGATTTCATTTCCTTTTTAGGGCAGGACAACGTCTGTCGGGGCCGCTAGTATGTAATTAAAACAACTCTCGATTGTAATGATAAATTACAAAAGCAAACTTGGCTCGAACTACTTTTTATTGGCCCGATACACACAAACACATTAAGTAATGCATGCATAAAATCATCACAGGTTCAAAGGACTTGTGACGCACATCTGGTGTGGAGACAGAGTATTAACCATAGAATTATTGCGTAATAATCTAGCTAGGCAGATGTTCGAGCTGATTGCACTTGGTATAGTAAACAGGTGCTTTGCTCCACCACGTGGTGACACAGGGTTGACGCTGCAAACGAAACAAGGAAATCGATAATAAATTTAGACAAATTTATGAATGAGCTTTTCTTCCTTAAAGTATAGACCAGTGGTCGACAGTACCTAGCTTAAGCACATCTTAAACTGTCACAACTTTAAAGTGCCTAAGAGTTAAGACATTGAATTTAACTTATCATCACCCACATGATATTCAGTGATGAACATAGGCGTCCCCTAAAAAAATCCAGACGGTCCTGTCAAATGCGGCCTGCATCCAGAGTGTTCTTACGGCCTTTATCAAGTCATCTGTCCACCTTTTTTTTTATGCCATTGCATGAGACGAGAATGCTTTTCACCTGATGGTAAGCGATACGACCAGCCATAAACAGTAGAAACACCATACAGCACCTTGAGTTACAAAGTACTGTGTGGCATTCCACTGCGCTCGTCATCCTGAAACATAAGATGTTATGTCTCATTATCTCCAGTAGTTACACTGGCTACAATGCCCTTCAAACCGAAACAACAGTGCATGCACACTGCTGCTTGGTGGTTCAAATAGACATTGCGGTGGTACCCACCCAGACGGACTCTTACATATGAGAGACCTACCACCAGTAAAGATAGCCACCACCTTACAGGGAGAAGTCCAACGCTGCGCTTTCCAGTGCGTGATCTCTGTTCAAGAACAATAAATATGCTAAGTTAAAAATACTAGAATTATAATTTTTCAATAGTGTCGAAGATCGGAAACAAGAAATGAGCTGTGGATAAATGATAGGTATCGAACAAACTCTAGCGTGTCCTACATCTCTTATAATAACTCTTAGGTTCACTACGAAAGTGTAGAAACGAATTTGATGTTATTTTTAAAACGAAAAAGATATTATTATATCAAGAAGTTTTGTATCAACCCTGTCGAAGTCGGAGAAAACAGGATAAACGAGTTGTCGCGATTTTATAGAGTAGACATTACATAATGACTTGCAACGCGATAATTATGGTATCCTCATATAGACCTGTTATAAAAACCTCGTTCATTTATCTTATTAAAGTAATGGTGTATTATTATATTAACAATTAGTTTAACATCGCCGACGGGTTTCACGTCTTTAATTTTCATTAACTTGTTTATTCCATGGAATGTTTAAATGTTCCTCAGTCGAGTATTCCTGTTTCTGGTAACTATTCGTTTTAACACAACTACACTCGTGTCTTATACTTTGTAATTCCTATGATCTGATAGGTCTTATTATAGGCAACATTTATTGTTTGTGCTTCTGTGAGGTCCTAACTTGAGATGGTTTATTGTAGTGTAGAGTTAATAGTATTATATTGATTTGTAAAAGAAGACTGAATGGCATTTTTTTGCACAAGCATTGTGTTTTGGGCTTACTTTTTACTAGCAAAGATTATTGAGCAAAACGGAAAAACCTAAATATTTTTTTTAAATGTTTATAAATAATGTTATGTGGATACTTTTTGTTTTTATTGGTTTCGGCAAATACCTATCTAAAATTAAAATGAGTAGCAAGTGTTATTATATCGAGGACATTCTCTTCGGTAAACAAAGGCAATTTTTGCAAAGCAATTTATTAACCTGACTTTGTCACGTCTAACAAATGAAGTGTTTATTTTAAATTAGCACCGTCCATGTGATAAATCGACAGGCAAGTTGGCGACTGCGAGCAGCAACTAGGCGATTAGAAATAGATATTGAATCACGCAGGTGGGTTTCCTTGTAGAAAAGTTTTTGCACAGATACGCACACTGTAGGCAGCTGCCGTCGTCGTGAAAATTGCGAGCCCCTATGCCACTGCCTCTTCCAGTCATAATCTAGGAATTAATAAGCGATCGCTAACGACAAAATGGAAATGCAGCGTGTGTTTGGACAAATGCAACGCAACGCAATTAACTATGGAAGTTAAATTTGCGAATCGATGTGGCAACGATACGGGCGCGTACACATGCCCCTTGTGTACGGAAAACTGTATTATGTACCGAAGAAAATACACAAGAAGCACTTTATTAATTATAGTCTTGAAAATAACGACAAATATTATTGTTTTTCAAATAGACGCCAAAATAATCCTCGATGACACCATGTGTCTACACCCGCATAGAAGTCTAATTACGTTTTTCTTTCTAAGTACCCTATCTCATCCAATTATCAATTGACACCTTTCGCAGTACGCTTTGAATAATACAAAGCTTATTGCAAATGAATTTATGATGTACCATTTCTGCAGATTGGCTTATAGAAATTTTCTGTGTAGGTATATTAAGTTATAAATACATATTCGGACTTAATTTGCATCAATTAATAACTTAATTCATTTCAAGTACCTATATAATCGATCCAGTCTTTGTTACTACAAGTAGTTGAGTTAAACTGTGGTTTGCAATGCGCTTATAGCTTTTTCTTTCAAAAGTCTAACTTGAATAAATGATTGAACTCTTTGCCAGACTAATATTAATGGTATTCGGTTCTACATTTTGCTTTTCGACTTCCAATAATACAAATTATACTTACTTAATAGTATATTATTGTTCAGCGATTTTCGTTATATATTTATAACTATCTGGTATTATATTATTTATACTATATTATGAACAAATGGTAAAAATATAATAAAGGTAAGTTAGATATGTTTTATACACAAGTCAAATCGCAGCAGCCATCAATAAATAGAGCAAATCAATGCAAAACATTGCAAGCTTTTGTGTGCGCCGCACATGCGCGCTCTTGGCTCACAAAACCGCTTTTCATTTGGTTTGAATCGCTTGTGCTCATTTTGTGCACACACGAGATGACTCACATGCGATGAATATACAAGAGCCCACAGATATGACAATGGTATAATATGAATTCACTCTGTTTTTCACGTGGCAAATTTTGTTAGTCGAATTTTCAGATATCCTAATTGACATTTCAAAAGGCCTTTGGTACCGACGGTTTTACTGAAACTAATAGAAACGATGTTTGTTATCCATGTATAATGATACCTTTATTACTACGTAAAATATAGTTTGAAATATAATTTCAATCGCATATTTCTACCCATGATTTATTATAATATTAGAGTTTTTCATTAGGATATAAGTATAATTAGGATACCTATTTACTGAACTTCCATTTCTTCTCAGAGGCCTGTCCTCTTACCTTCGAAATAAGCAGCATCTATTTAAATAACTAATCTTTGATCTAATTAGTACCGGGGTGAGTGTTGTCTGCGAAGAATTCTTTTCAGTGGAGATAAATGGAAGCTACGAGCGTCGTCCCGATCAATGGGGTATCGTGTGTCGGCCACCTGCGCTGCGCTGTGCTCAACTGCCTTTTGTCCCAAAGGCGCACGTATGCATCCAGATTGGAAGCTTACTTCCAGCAGTCACTTGCTATAATGCAGCTAGTATCCAATGGGAATAGAGATGTCTGCCGACGAAGATGCGCAGATGTGGATTTAAATCACTAATTATAATTTAATTATCGTCTTCATCTTGAAAGTAGCGCTAGAAATGGACTCAAAATCGTTCAAACGTTCGAACTAATCTATTTCCGTATTCCCATGTCGAAATCTGACAATTATATTAATAAATATTATAAATATTTTTTTTTGACTGCGTCGGTGGCGTAGTTGTAATAGTACGACTGCAAAGCTGAGGTCTCGGGTTCGATCCCCGGGTCGGGCAAAGTGATCTTGAGTTTTTCTATTCAGTATCAGCCCGGAGTCTGGAATTTGTGCCCGATATGGCGATAGTCTCGCCCCCTATCACATCATGTGACGGAATGACGGCGAAAAGTGTGCGCACTAGTTGCGCCTCTGCCTACCCCTTCGGGGATAACAGGCGTGAGTGTATATGTATATTTTTTTTTAATTGTTACCAGTGCCGGATTAAGCAAGCGCGGGGCCCGTAGCAAATTCTTTCAAGGACCCCTTGATCTGCTATGGGTTCTTAAGTATAAAGTGGTAAAGATACAATTTCATACTCAATACGTTTATTTGCTATCTATAGGTTACAATTTTGTGGGTAATTAATAGTGTAGTAAATTACTATAGGCGCTGTTAGGCTCTGAAAAGTACAAAAAGTCTGAGATGAAATTGCCTAGCAATATAGAATAATTTTGATAGGAAATTAAGAATTCAAAACAGATGATACTACACAAAATATTTTTTACAATGCGTATTTCAAAGTTTACATTTAATACAAAGTATATTATATTTTTAGGAATAGCTAATGTTATATTTAATCAATGGTGTATTTTAAATAATGTTTATATTTTATATTTATTTATGTGTTTCCTTATTATTTTTTAAACTTTTACAAAGTAACTTTTCTAGATTTCATGTGGGCAAATTTAGAAATAATACAATTCGTATCAATTTCTCTGAGCAAATCATATTCTATATTCATCAAAGCGAGATAATTCAGCCGTTTTTGACCCATAGTGTTCCTCAACTCATTTTTTATGTGCTTTAATGTCGAAAATGAACGTTCGCCACTGCAGTTAGTGATCACGAGAGATAAATAAATGTGCAAAGCAATTTCTAAATTGGGAAAATATGCTTCTAATGAATTATCCGTTAGGAATTTATAATATTTAATTTCTATAGCTTTGTTTTTCGTACTGTCAATCGCACCAGCCACATTCGTTTTGAGCAGCTCGGCAAACTGCTCTAATTCGTTCTCTAGGCTGTCTTCCAAATCATTTTCATAAGCACTGACTATAATTGGTGTTTTTTTTTTTAATCTCTTTCTTAAATCTCTCTAATACGTTCGAATTGGAAAAAAATTATAAGTAGAAATTCGAAACATAAAAAAAACTGAAGCTAATCTATAAACAAATCATATTAAGTCATTTTCGATTACTGCAGGAAAAGAAGAAAATAGTTCTAATCCCAATGAAGAATGGTAATTATTACTATGTTACATGGTTACAAAGATGTTTTAGCGATGAGAGCTACGGGTAGTCTAATCGAGAAGTGAGTTTCCTACGAAAAATCGTTAGAATTGTGGCAAAAATATGAAAAATACAATTTTTACTTAATGTTAAAAATGGGGCTCCAACCCCAAGTGCAGCACCACAACCAAGCATTTTCTTCCAGCACCGTACTGAGTCGGGTGCACAACAGTAACCAGTCGGGTTCTAATCTTTCCGTGTAGAAAGGGTACAACTAAAAATTCATAATTAATAAAATAAAAGATGTTTATAATTTTTTTACCGACTTCCAAAAGGAGGAGATTCTCAATTTGTGTGTTTGTATTTTTTTTGTATATATGTACACTGATTACTCTGAAAATTGTGAGCGTATTTCCTTGATTCCTTCTTCATTTAGTAAAAAAGGGTCGCGAAGTGGTCCCATTTCAATATAATATCTTGGTTTAGGGTTCATCATTTTATGAAACAGACAGAATAGCCCTGAATAATACGAGTAATTTCATTCGACGACTTAGAAGTGCCCTTAAGAAAGTCTATTAGCAATGCATAAATTGGAGCAATTTTTTATTGGCATCATCGTCTTAAGAACATATGTAAGAATGGCTCTAACAAGAATTTGATTTTAGAGCTATTGTTCAAGCATTTATTTTATTATCAACATTATAAAATTATTGTCTATGGGGCTAGAGTTCTGAGAGTCAAAACTTTTTTTAAGAAATTTCTTCCCTTTAAGAATATTTTTTCCAATTTTCGATATCGCAAATGGTTATTAGGTTATCAAAAATCTAAGACCCCTTTTTTTTGTTTATGTTTATTGTTAATAACACATTAAAATTTTGATTTCAAAAAAAAAATGCCTTTCTCAAAATTAGATTTCCCATCAAATGAGCTATCGCTCATATTTTTGCCACAATTCTAAAATTTTTTGCAGGAAACTCACTTCTCGACTAGAATAAATTTTTTCTATATGTATTCATATATTTTTTATTCATTTTTAATATTTTTTTATATAGTAAAAGTATATTTTTTTTAGATTTTAAGATACATTTTTTTATAATGATTTTTTCATGAGGGTTATATTCAATGTAACGTACCGGGTGCCTTTTGTACCGATAAGGGATAGGAATGATAGGGTACCTATCATAAGTTTAAAAAAAACACGCGTGAGACTCTCGCGTTTCGAATTGAAACTTCTTTGATTCTGGAAATAGTTTATTGAATCCATTGCTCCTTATGCATTTGGTAATGATCCCACTGTATCAGGATTAGAAAATGGTTATGAAAAATTCAATTGGAGAAAATCCCTCTTGATGTAATAAAATATTTTTTTAGTCATAACTTCAATAACTCAATATATTCTAGAAAATAGATTTTGGTATATGGTTACTAAATTATACTAAAAATAATGTAGACTGTTAATTTTACAAATAAATAGAAAATTTTAACAATTTAAATCGAGCTATTTCAATTCAAGTAGACGATATCCTAGTTGAGAATGGAGCGGTCTGCCGAGACAATGTCCGCAGGTTCAAAACCCAAGGCACACACCTCTGACTTTTCGAAGTTATGTGTGTATTGTTTATCAATTATCGTTCGCTTTAACGGTGAAGGAAAACATCGTGAGGAAACCCACATGCCTGAGAATTCTCCAGAAGAATTTTGAGGGTATGTGAAGTATGCCAATCCGCACTAGGCCAGCGCGGTGGACTAAGGCGTAAAACCCTCTCAGTAGTAGAGGAGGCCCGTGCTCAGCAGTGGGCAGTATATAATACAGGGCTGGTATTATTATTATTATATTTCAATTCTGCTACACATCCACACCAAGTGTTGGGTTAGAGTGCTTGCATATACGGTAGACTTTTTGTAGAGCTGATTATCAGGCCGACTGAAATTCTACATGTTTATACAAGCAACTTTTTGTAGAACTTGTGGGTTTACCGTATGAAATTATTTAAATTATTCACGCCAAGGAAATAGTCGGGTACCGAGTGTCTGACGTGGATTGTCTTAGTAGGAAAAGTTGTAACGTTTCACGTTTTTGTGACATCAAAAAAATTCAACATACCACATCTTAATAAGTTTCACTAAAAAAATTACGCTCAGGCAGAGATGAGTGGGTTTAAATATGCGGGGCCCCCTTTCGCGCGGGGCCCGTAGCAATTGCTACTCTTGCTACGTGGTTAATCCGGCACTGATTGTTACCATTTCCGTACAAAAATTAACGATGCAAATTGCTATTAACATTCAACGTGGCATTAAAATTTGTAAAAAATGTGAAATACGCATAAATCCACATTTAAAACTACACAAAAGCAATTACACCAAAACCTCATTGAAACTCAAACGCCGTAAATAACAAACATTGTGTTACTCTTGGCATACAACAATTGAGTCACAAATTCGTCAGATCTCACACGAAGATACGCAGCTCGACACCCGCTGGCTCCTGAGAACGTCACTTATTAACTTTATATCGATACTCTAACTTTTATCGATCTAAATTGCACACAGCACGCCCGTTGCGGTTTGCGTGGGAAATGAGACAAATATTTAATGATTTAACTACGGCCAACGCAATTTTTGCTGGCAAGCTGCATTAATAAATTAATAAAAAGACTTAAATTAGCTTGTTTTAATGTAAATTGAATGCTGTTATCAAATTTTGCGATTAATAATTGTTAGAATACTCTTAATAACCTATAAATAGACCATAAAGATTACATTTCAAATGCACGTTATAAACCTAACTTAATTAATGTTGTATTCCTAAACGAAACGATGATCCAGTCAAAAACACGTCACTATCAGCGGACTCTTTTAGAGGGTCACCCTAATTCCCGTGATCGTGAGACCAAAGACAATGGCGATTATATCACAGTTAATAGCTACCATCAACTAGAAGGGGTGCTGGCCAGGGGTCGACCTTATCTCTCCGGATTAGCCGACGGTAAGTCAAACTGCTTCTGATAGTAATGAGATATCTTTGGCCATCTATTTGGAATGGCCTTGCAATACTTTGTCGATTGCTTGAGGGATTAACGACAAAGAAAATTTGGAAATAAATCCTCGTTGATTACCTACAGTCAATATAGTTTCAATGGTGATCATTGACGAAAATATATTTTTACATTGGTACGTATAATAAAGGTTCATAAACACTAATATAACGCCAGGTTTATTAATCAAATGCATTAATTTCAAAAACATTATAGTTGTATGTTGTCTCCAAGGCAATTGTGTTATATTTTGTAATACGTTTTAGTTACCATCCATGACTAAACTGTAATTTAGAACCTAGAAGAAACATAAAAATTCAACCAGCAAAACCGTAATATACTAACAATGAGATATCTTTAAGCCTATAAAAATGTACAACGCATCCACACATAAATTTAATCCATACCCAGCTTAAAATAAGATGTATTTTCATCCAACAATTTCTTTGTACGTTATGAGGGGGTCACCGAATGTATTGTGTTAATATCACAATATGGTGCTGTCAGTTAATTGGAATAGATTATGGGAATAAGGGAAGAACGTTCTTCATCGAGTGGTCCCGAGGGATGCGCGCGGGATTGATGTTTTATATTTTTTTATCAAGTCATCGAGTGACAATGGCGTTTAGCCGGATTATCACAATATTTGGCGTAGGTCGTGTGTCGTGTCTGAAAATTGACACCAGCTGTGGTTTTTGAACAATAAAGAGATGTGTACTTAAATATGCATATAATAGGATATAGTTCTCTATAAACAAAGAATTATGCATGTTTATCGCATTACTAACCCTCAAATTAACATTTGTAAGAACCTTGAATGTCTGAAGCGCACAATATTTAGTTTATACGCTGTGTTGAATAGCTACCATTATTAAATATTTTAGCACCTTTTTATACACAATGACACTATAAATATTTTCTAGGAATTTAATTTCGCATAGGCCGATTTGTCTACAGATTATAGTGTCACATAAACCAAACATTGACATCATTTCCACCTAGTGAGTAACTTAGTAATTGAATAACCGTGTATCGTGAGACGTGACCCACTGAGGAGCCCGCATGTCTGGAGTCTGCGGCACCAGACGGCTCGGCTCCTGAAGATGACTCACAACACTGACCACTCTCAACGCAATCATGCCGTCTCAAGTGACCATCAATTCTTGATTCATCGCCTGTATGTCTCAGCAGCATTGTGTATTTTTCAAGTAGAGTCTTAGAGAATAACTTTAGCCGAAGCAAACCAAATCTTTTATTTGTACAAATTCAACAAAATTTCCTAAAAAAAACCCATACCACAAAGTTCTTCGCATCATTTTAACTATTCCGTCGTAATTCGAGATCTACGTTTACATTCTTTTTCATAAATGACCCCCTAATAAAGGAATCATATCGCGAATTATAGTGTGAAAACATACATCGTGCCGGGTCGACATTTGGCAAAAAAGCAAATAAAAGATATAACAAAACTAACAAAGCTTTGAAGATGCGCCATAAAAATTTGTTAATGCATGTTCTTGTGTGCGCAACAGTGGAACTGCACAATGAGCGTGACGGGCGCGACAAAAGAACTGCGCAATAGAGTCACCGGCGCGTGCGCACCCGCAAAAGCACACCTTGCAAACTATGAACGCTTTAGAGAGGTAGACTGGCAAAAAGTAAAAGTTTGCTTAAAATGAGAGGAATTCATATAACATTCTATTTAATATTTGTTCGCCTACAGTCTAAGCTTAATACCTAACTAGGTTAAAATATAATACTTTATAAGCATCGTTAAAATGCTTAAAAATGTATGTAATTACCTTCGTCAATCGTAATGCAGTCGTGTAAAATATCGCTTCAAATAATAACTATCATATTTGCACGAGTATCGTAGGTATCTGGTTTACACTTTATCATGGCCGCAAAGTACGTAAATTCCAGCGGAGTTTTTTTTAAAACATAACAGTAACAATGTATAACTCCAATATTATGCGGGTTTTTTACCATTTACCTTTACCGTTTCTACGTGATACGTATTTTCTGTAATGCGGTCTATCTACATTTGTGAAAGCAAAACTTACCTAAGTATATTATAATAAAATCTTATTTGACCCTCATTGCTTTAATCGTCGCAGTAAAATAATCTAAACTCGCACATTGTTGCAATGTCCGAAAAAACGAGCTTATCGAATGAATAAAAACAACCCCAATAGAAATTCAATGCAGATCTTGAGCGGCCCATTGTGCATTTTTTCTTTCATATTTGATTTGTTGCTACCTAATAACGGATATGAAAAGCGTTTGAGGTACTTAATGTCCAGTAATTGGCGATCAATGAGGATCAGTGGGCACATTGTGTTAAAGTATCGAATAGGTCCAAAGCCCATTGTCCGAGCGGGAATAAAAAAACACGAACAAAAAAATTAAGCCACACGACCACCCGTCAATGGCCAACAATCAGTGGCCTATCGATTTGTGACAGATTAAATTTTCATTTGAACATTTAAGTTAATCTACAGGGTGGCAATGATGATCCCACCGATTATTTACTTAATTAACAAGCTGGCTACTTATTCAAATTAACGTTTAATGTTCTATTAAATACACACACACACACACTCACGCCTTTCATCCCCGAAAGGATAAGCAGAGGCGCAACTAGTGCACTCACTTTTCGCCGTGCATATTCCGTCGCATGATGTGATGGGGGACTTGTAACTTTTTATTTGAAGTTTAACACGGACGCACTTAATTAAACTTTAATTTCCTTACTTCATAAAGAGTCATTTAATTTTATAAGTCCTATGAAAACAATGTTTCTCGATTAAAAATAAGCTTCTGTAATACACACAACATATTTTTGGATGATTAGCAAACTAATCACATAATGATATTGTATTTATTATTCTAAATATATTCAGACGACCTATAAAAGTGAGGGTACAAAACTATAATGCGTGTTATTTTACGTGATAATACTATAACGTGATCAAACTTTATAAAAATATCTTTGTTTAAGGTGGGGCTGGCCCTATACCGTCTGCGGGGACGGTAAATACCTATACGACTAACAAAGCTGTCCTCTGATTAGATTGCCTGTAATTCCAAAAAGACGTATATGCCACCGTAGACGTCATAGGCCTAATCTTATAAATATTTGGCAAATCGCTTATTAATGAATTTAATCACCTCATCTATTAGTCGACCAGATAAAGTAAATTGATATTGCGAGATGTCTAGTATCTTTACTAATATTATAAAGAGGAAAGATTTGATTGTTTATTTGTAATGATAAACTCAAAAACTACTGGACAGATTTTGAAAACTATTTCGCTAATGGGAGGCTATATTACTCCTGAGTGCTATAAGTTACTTTTTATGCCGGGAAAATATTTTTATCCCGGAAAAACTTTTTCACGTGGGCGGAACCGCGAGCAGAAGTCTAGTATGATGTGAGCTGAATACTTACATATTAGTTACATAATAATACATAGAAATAAGTAGTCTAAGCACAGCCGAAAACAAAGTTAAAAACAAGGTGTTCCCCAACGGAATCCTCTGTTTTAAATTCACTGCAGGAGCCAGCTCCCGATGCGTAACTGGGCGAGTCCCACGCACTCTGAATAAGAAATATGAGCTGAACGGATACTGCTATTATCAAAACATTATTACAACACTCCAAACGCGCCCTTCGATGTTAAAATTAAACAACAATTGCCTTTAATATTCGCTTACCAGTACCCTTGTGTGGTTTTATAAAAAAATCTGTCAATCTGCCGTAGATCAATCATGCTTGGTGAATAGGCCAGGGGAGTGCGCCGCCGCCACAATCAAACTTAGCAGATAATAAAAGGCAGTCTATATTTACGTAAACGCATCGGTTTGATGTCCAATATTGCTTACATGGAGCGGACACTGATTTGTGCATTGTTCGTATTGTGGGAGTGTCGGAGTCGACATTTTTGCCTCTTGGCCGATTGACATTTGATTTTGCTTCGCAGGTGTTTTTAAATCTTATCTTTAAAAAAATGACAAGTTGCACAGCTTCAATGCTAATGAGTAAAGTTTATTTGATTTTGCCCAGAGAATTATAACGGACAATGGAAAGATACAAAGATAGCTTAGGGCCTGGGGGATATCACAGGAACTCTGCTGTATTGTGCTGCATAAATAGCAAACGGTCGGGGAATGAATAAGTAAGTCACTTAATTAATGACAACTGTCGAAAATATTAAACAATGCCACTGGAATCGTAGATACATTGCGAACTTTCCAAGAAAGGAATCATAGTTTTATTTTCATATTTAATATACATTTGTGTCACGTTGCTTTTTATGACAAACAGCAGAAACACTGGTTGCATATAATTCGACCACTTTTTCTACTTTCGTAAATATTATTGATATACAATTATATAACTAATATTAATCATTAATTCCCTCTGTGTCTCTTTGAAATTAAAAAGTTTCCCATGTAAATAAATAAAAATGAGTAAGTTAGTTTCAATTAAACAGTTAGGTATATTAGTTATCCCACCAAAAACATAAATGTAAAAAGGAAAACCCAAGTTCAATACAAAAATTATGCTTGGCTGTGGGCTTCGCCGTAAAAAAAATGGAGATCTAAATGAGTGCCAAGTTCTATGCAAAATCCAAATATGTAGGTATTTAAGAAACAAAATAACATTATGAACAAGTATGAAACTCTATTTCTTTGCTTTATTGGATACCTATAACAATTAACAGTTGCTGTTATTTCAAAATGTGAGATCTTAAAGTAGGTTGGATTTGACTTGGCCAGTTTTCATTACATCAGTAATTTTATAAAGTTATTCATCATACCTATATATATTTAATTCTGATAAAAACTGGCCAAGTCAAATCTAACCTACTTTAAGTTAAGAAGGTTAGATTTGACGTAGTTTAATACGTTACACAAAGTAAAATGCAGAACAAGTTAACATAAAAACCCATCAACACCACTTTCTTAAGCATAACATGGCCACGCGTCTCCAACCATAACCTGGCGGACAAGAAAACCCACTCATGTGTCCGGAGATGCACGCGGTTGGGCCCACGTGCGGGCGCCGGGCACGCTCCGACGCGC
This sequence comes from Lapara coniferarum, assembly GCA_949316025.1. NCBI lineage: Eukaryota > Metazoa > Arthropoda > Insecta > Lepidoptera > Sphingidae > Lapara > Lapara coniferarum. Next base: position 14,792,967 of record OX438926.1, on the reverse strand, counting down.
CCACGTGCCCAACACGCGCATTACAGGTACGCGTGCCCAAGATACCAGGAGGCCGTGGCCCGTGACCCTGCGGTGAGTGCAACCAATACGGACAGATAGTGGTTTATCACTATTACTAAGCTTTTTGCATTTATTTATTTACTAGTTGTGCCCGCTGCTTCGTCTCTATGGATTTATATCTCAGCCTGTTATAACCTCCCTAATATAGTTCCCTATAACACGACCTCATGGTGCGTTTGCGTTGTATCATGAGATTTGCAAGTAAGTTTTGTTTTTAATTCTTTAGGTAAACTTCGATGAAATATACACTGTAGTTCCTACGTCCAGGAGAAATGCCATAGTTTTTTAAAAACAATCATTATAATATTGATTTAAATAAACCTTGAACTTTAAACACTCAGAAAGTCAAAAGTCAAGTCAGTCAAGTCGAATCAGGTGAACTGACAAACAGAAAAAAAATTTATAGTTGTTGTTTTTAATTATTACCTTTTCCTCACATCCTCCAGATATTTTTTTCCGAAAATATTCAATGTACAGACACAGTTAATATAAGATTTTATTATAAGTGTAGACATATTAATATAAAGTAAAATTTTTGTCCGATAGTTTAATGAATACTATAACATGTAATCCCATATTATAAGGCGTGCTGTAATCGCTGATAGCGAAATGATTACGTGATAATTTAGATCGATCGTAAATTAGTGACTGTACGAAGTGATTGTAATTAAGAGACGTCCGTTGACCGTCGTAGTATATAAGTATATCTAATGGTAAATACAAAATTGTGAAATTGTACTTAATTAAGCATGTTAATATAATGCTAAGAGCACAAAATTATGAACTTGTACTTAAACTCATGAAGCTTAGCGACATTATGAAAATGAATATGATAATAATAGAAAAGAGTAGTAAATATATTCTCTAGAACAATCGCATTCTCTCGTGACAAAAGGAAATCTCATCTTCGAATAAATGTATCAATGATAGAAGGACATTGTAGGTACCTTTAAGTTACCTTGAAACTAGCACCACTATACCTTCAAGAACGAATGTGGTCAGCAGGGTCATTTATACCATGGGTGTCGCCAGGGAGGAGCAGGGGAGAACAGCTACTACCCCCCCTGAAACCCAAGTACCTACTTACATTAGGAATTGATACTATTAAGATTTTACCGTTTTCATATCCTAAGTGCTATCATTGGGCTAAGTGAGCAACAATTGAATATTTTTAGGAAAATTGTTATTAAAATAAATATAATAACTAGACTGCAATACAGATTTCGTAGTATTACAGATGATTTGGTAATCTAAATTAAGTATTAATAATCTAGTTTAAGTAAGAAGTAAATTAGGCATTAAAGTATAATAATACGTTGTAGTAAAAACTATCAATCACCATTGTATCTGTATTTTTATCATTATTCATATACCAATGAAACCAAATCTGTCTGCTGTTTCGACTTCATGAAATTCTGGCAATAGATATGAGCAATATTTATCGATATTGGTGGTATTAAAGTAAAAAATATCGATAATCACAACTTGTAAAGATAGGAATATCAATATTCTTAACAAAATATCGTTTATGTTTTTTATTTATTCAATGTTTTAATGTGAATATCCTACTAATATTATAAAGGCGAAAGTTTGTAAGAATGTATGGATGTTTGGATGTAAGGATGTTTGTTCCTCTTTCACGCAAAAACTACTGAACGGATTTCGATGAAATTTGGCACACGGGTAGATCATGTCCTGGATTAACACATAGGCTACTTTTTATCCCGGGAAAATATAAAGCGGGACTTTTATCCCGGAAAAACTTTTTAAAGCGGGCGGAGCCGCGGGCAAAAGCTAGTATTTTATAAAGCACAGAGTTCAGAAAATATTGGAGATAGGTACCAAATATTCTATTGATCATATTCTGTAGAGTTATTTCACTCAAAATTTTAGGTAATCTTCCGATTAGCCTGGCGGGTGATCTTGAGAAGTTTGATAAAGATCGGACTACCAGAACTCATCTGGCTATAGATAATGCTGTGCGAAGCCGGGGCTGGTCGCTAGTAAACTATATTTTTATGATTCAAATGTGGCAGAAATATCTTTTTTAATAAATTCCCGTTAACTTATTTTGATTTTGCCCTGTACGTTAAGAATAATTTTAATCAACGTGTCATTCGATTCCTTACTCATCTATTCTATCTACAGATCCTCTAGATAAAGCATAGATGAATTATGAAAAAAAAATCAGACACATAAGTTTTCCGATTTGTTACATTTTGTAGCATAATTATTACCTAAACAAAACTCATCGATTCATAGAATGTATGGAAAATGGATACAGAAACGATATAAAAATATATATTGTAAACGTATTTTAAATAAAAAGGAAACAACATACGCGTGCCATTAAGCAAATAAGCGGGTGCAGAGAACACGAGCAAAATGAAAAAAGCAACGCGTGTTCGAGATAGCGGGTAGAAAAAAGCTATATTTTTCTAGTTTGTAAACCTATGTTGCATAATGTAAAGATATCAATGTAAGGTGATCGCAGCTTAGTAAGTACGCATTTAATACTATCATACAAAAGTAGTACCTGTATTTTATATTATCGTTACGATAAAAGAATCCTCAAGTCTCACCAAATTTTATTAATAACCAATATCTTCATAAATTGTAAAAATAGCATCTGTAGCAAAAGCCACAACGTCATAATATTGACAAAAGCAACAATAATTTTGACTATGATTGTCAATAAAGAAACGGGGAGGTAAAGTCAGCTTCAGCCTTTGCACCTCCTGTTTGTGGTCTTATATCTAAAAATAATAGCTGCGCGTAGCCCGCTCTGAGCAGCCGTCTCGGACGGACCTATTGTTTGTTGTAGCGCTCGCTGCAACTCTCATTGTTCCGCCCGAGTACCTGCTCGGTGCGTCCGCAGCGACCTCGCTGCCGTCAAGGTTACACAGGTAGCAAAGGGGCAACCCTTTGCTATTTTGTTAGCCTATTTCGGGCCAAGCCGCGTCCTTTTCAGGACAGGGTTTAGCCCAATTTGTTTCTTATCGACGTTTGGCCCCTTCAGGGTATTGGCTCGGCGGAAACCTAACGGTGCTAACAAGCCGAGTCGCGTCACCGGCAACGCGCTGCGCCCCTTCAGGGCAAGGCAAAGCCGACGGGTACGGATCCGGAGGCTGCGGAGGCACACCGCAGTCTCTCCCGTACATCACCCTCCCAACCCTACCCTTTCCTTAAAATCCATCCCGTGTATCGGTTGAGCGTGCGGCCTCCGGCCAATACCGTTTACGATACACGGACTGTTAGGAACCCTTTTTGCACAATAAGACTGGCAAAAGGGATACAAGCTTAGGGCACACCTAATTCTAAGTACACCCCCCCTCGCCTATACCCGGCGGGGAGGGACACGCACTCACTCACCCCCGGGCGTTCCTACCCGGGGACTTAGTTCATCGCGTCCCATACCGCGTCGCGATCCGCGCTCGTTTCGTTTTGTGTGAACCCGCCTGGTTTCTTCTGTGTGTTCTTTACAGGCGGTGCACACCCGGGGTTAGTGAACACACACGCGGCCCCTAATTAATATTACCGTAGGCTCGGACTCAGCCGCCAATATGGCTGATTCTGGGCCTATGGATTTGGCTCCCGAGCGGCCTGTCGTCGCCGCTCAACCAAACTTAGTCAGCACCCCCTTCGCCGCTCCCATTATTTCCAAGGAGGAAATAATGAGAGTAGTGAGGGAGATGTTCCGGTCGGACAACGCGGTTCGACAAGAAATTATTTCGATGGCCAGGGAAGCCAGGGAACCGTCTGCGTCCTCAGACACCTCGGAGTCGTCCGAGGCTACGACCTCAACGGAGACCACCGAAACCTCGGGCGGCTCCGCGGAGTCTGAAGAGGAAATGGACACGTCCCCCAGCCAACCCGAAGCCAATAACCCTAAAAAACGGCCGATCTCGGCCTCTTCCTCCGCCTGTGAATCCGGGGAGGAGTCGTCCTCGTCGGAACGCGACGAGGACGGCTTCACCACGGTGAAAAACAGCCGGAGGAAGAAGCAGAGAAGCGTCGCTGCTCCCGCACCAACCTCCCCATCCGCGCCTTCTGCGCCTTCCGCGCCTTCAGCGCAAACCGCGTCCGCATCTGCGTCGACGCCGCCACCGCCGCCGACTCAATCAAAGGGGCCTAAAAAACCCCCGAGGTTGAACTTACAACTCCCATCAAATATGTCCATTCGGGACATATTTGAAGAACTGCGCAAACAGCGCATAGCAATCGCGTCTAACTCGTGGAATAAGATCCACAAGCTTCTTGCCCTGCAGCCCGCCTCAATCGCGGACCACAGGGCGCTGACTAAATTCTTGGACGCCAAACATTGGCATTATTTTACATATTCTCTTCCGGACGAGCGGCGCTTCCGCTACGTCATTCGCGGTATCCCCGTCCAAATGTCAACTCTAGAGGTCAAAGAAGGCCTCGAAGAGAAAGGCATTAACGCCCTAGAAGTGCACAGGATGCACAGACAGTCCCGCGCCTCCCGGCCGGGAATACAATATGAAATGGTCCTTGCCATTCTTCAGTCCCCTTCCGACGTCAAACGTCTGTTTGAGATTAAAGATATCTCGGGGCTAGGCGGCTTCACCGTCGAAGCCCCACACAAATCGACCCAGATAGGGCAGTGTCACAACTGCCAGAAATACGGCCACAATTCTCGTGGCTGTCGCCTCCCCGCCAGGTGCGTCAAGTGCCTCGGCGAACACGGCACATCCGAGTGCCCCCGTCCCAAGGACCGCTCTCAGTGCACGGAGCCGCCTTCGTGCACCAACTGCCGGCAAACCGGCCATCCAGCGAATTATCGCGGATGCCCTCGCGCCCCCAAAAGAGTTGCCAAAGCTCCTAAAGCTGCGGCTCCCTCGGCCCCTCAGGCCACCACATTCAAACTGGCACCTGCGCCAGTGCGCAACCCGTGGTTTCCTCCCACGGCGCGCGCTGAACCCATTTCTCAGGCCCCCAGCGGAGTCACTCCCGCTGCCCCGGCCTCTACTCGACCCTCTCCTCCCCCAGCTGTGGCTCCTTCTTCAAAGGCAGCCCAGCCCAAACCAAAACCCAAACCCACCACGCCTCCCACCCCTTCTCAGTCGGCGACGGTGGCGGCGAAGGCAAGCGACGCCTCTTCCTCAGTCGCCTCACTGTTAGGCTCCCCGGAGATAATGATTCTCCACGGGAAACTTTTCGAGCGTTCCCGTCTACTCACCCGTACGGGAGTAGAAGACCCCCTCTTAATCGCTGAGATCGCTCTGATCCAGCAACAAATCTTCGAGGCTACAGTTAACGCTGTGCGTCTGCCCTCTTTTACTTCATAAATGGCTACCAACGCCAGACAACTCCCCCAGCGGACAAAACCTCGCTCCCTCAGAGTGGGGTTTTTCAATTGTAACGGCATTCGGGACCAAAAAGCCGAAATTTCTTCTTTTGTCCGCGACAACCAAATTGACGTTTTCCTCATCCAGGAAACGTTCCTTAAGCCCTCTCACCGCGATCCCAACATCCCAAACTTCAAACTGGTGCGAAATGATCGTACCAGTGGCCGTTTAGGAGGCACTCTCATTTATTACAAAAGGTCCCTTCATTGTATTCCATTAGAATCACCGATAAGCTTGAGCAACATTGAGGCTTCGGTCTGCAGGCTAGCCATGACCGGACACCCGCCGATCACCATCATATCGGCCTATCTCTCGCCCACTAAGGAGCTTCACTCCAACGAACTCGAAACCCTATTTGATCTGGGGGATTCCGTCATTTTGGCGGGAGACCTCAATGCCAAGAACACTCTCTGGAACTGCAACTCGACCAACGAGCGAGGTGCAGTCCTAGAGAGTTGTCTTGACACAATCAATCTAAGCCTATTGGTTCCTTCAGAACCTACCCACTATAGTTACAACGACGACCACCGACCGGACATACTCGACGTGGCACTTGTACGGAACGTAAGCCTTAGCGTGCGTTCCATGCAAGTGCTACAAGAGTTAGACTCTGACCACAGACCTGTGATCCTCGATCTAGTCCCCGAAAACAGTCCAACAGACACAGGTCCTAATATTCCGATGAAGGTGAAAACGAATTGGCGTCTTTTAGGCACCAAGCTCGCGGACACCTCATCCACTGATCTTTCCGCGATCCCGACCAACATCGTGACTCCTGAGGAAACGACCAGCGCGATACGCGTCTTCACCGACCACCTTCAGAACGTTTTGAGCGAAAGCTCCGAGAGGGTGCCAGAGACTGTTCACAGTCACTGGCAACTTCCCGAAGACGTTCGGTGGTGGGTGAGGTTGCGTAACGCTACGCTCAAAGCCTGCGCGACGAGACCCGTCCCGGAACGACGACATCTTGCGCGCTACCTCCAACGTGAGGTTAAGCGTCGCATAAAAGAGGTCGTCGATTCGAGGTGGGACACTCGCCTTGCCGATATCGATCCAACACATACCGCCTTTTGGCAACTGGTTCGTTCCTTCAAGAGAAACGATGTGGCCTCCATGCCTCCGCTCAATCGTCCGAATCAACGCCCGGCGTTTGATGACGACGAGAAAGCGGAACTACTGGCCGGCAGCCTGGAGTCTCAATGCTCGCTCACCTCTGTACCCGTAGATGACGACATTCTTGTTGCGGTTGACACCTTCGTCGAAGATAGGAACGCGGTCCGGCCACCGCCAGTCTCTATACCGCGACCGTTATACGTTAACGTCGACCCGGACGTCGACCCGCCGCCCGATCCCCTTGCGCCGGTGACGATCGAAGAAGTCACCACTCTGATCAAGGCACTCAAACGTAGGAAAGCCCCCGGGGGCGATCTAATCCCTACTCGTATGATTAAGATGCTCCCGGAGCATCTAGTTCAAATCCTAACATCCATTTATGACGCCGCGTTTCGTAACTGCATCTTCCCAGAGGTCTGGAAAGAGGCAGTTGTGATAGGAATCCACAAGCCGGGGAAACCCGCTTTCGAACCCTCCTCTTATAGGCCCATCAGTCTGCTCAGTACTCTGGGCAAAATCTACGAGCGGATCGTCCTCGACCGCCTTAAAATAGTAGCTTTTAATCAAAATTTGATCCCTCCAGAACAGTTTGGCTTTCGCGCTAGACACAGTTGTGTCAATCAGGTGCTCCGCATCACGGAGTACGTCCACGATCAATTTCGTAAAGGAATGCCTACCGGTGCTATTTTCTTCGATATCGAAAAAGCATTCGACAGGGCGTGGCACAACGGCTTGCTTTTCAAGCTGTACACTCTCAACGTGCCCACACAACTCGTGCACATCATACGAGATTTCCTGTCGAATCGCGGTTTCAGATATCGCGTGGAGGGAACTCTCTCTTCCCGACACACCATCACGGCCGGAGTCCCGCAAGGCTCCGCCCTGTCCCCTTTTCTATTCTCGCTGTACACAAGCGACATCCCTAGACCACAAAACGCCCATCTGGCACTATTCGCGGATGATACCGCAATATACGCTTCACGTATAGACCCCGACAAAGTGGTGCGCACTTTGCAAACCGCCGCCGACGAACTCGGTGAGTGGTTCCGCAAATGGCGAATCACCGTCAATCCCACCAAAAGTCAGGCCATCCTTTTCACTCGGAAAAGGAAAGTCCACGTCCCTCACTTTTCAGTCCGCATGTCCGACCAGGTTATTCCCTGGAAGGGCCAAGCCAAATATTTAGGAGTAACCCTTGATCAGAGGTTGACCTTCATCCCACACGTAAATGCGGTACGCGCGCGAGCCGCATTCGCGATGAGCCAGCTTCACTGGCTCCTAAACAAAAATAGTAAGATGTCAATCCGCAACAAGATTAGGATCTTTAAAACATGCATCCGTCCGATAATGACATACGCGTCGCCCGTATTCGCTCATTTACCGCCCGGTCGCCTTCAGCGAATGCAGGTGCTTCAAAATCGATTCTTACGACATGCACTTGGTGCCCCGTGGTACGTTCGCAATCGCAACCTCCACGTGGACACCAATATGCCGACCATCAGGCACTTTATGCAGTGCGCCAGCAGACGCTATTTCGACAGGGCGGTAAACCACCCGAACACGCTTATCCGTAAAGCGTCTATATATACTCCATTTGACCGCGCCAAATGGAGACGACCGCGATCAGTCCTGACCGATCCAGAGGACGAAATCACTCTAGCTTTACGCGAAAAGAACGAGCATTTAAAGCTCATACACTCCACAAGACCGCTGTACCGTCCTCGCCGTCGAGGACCTCGTCGCGTTCCCCATAACCCTGCCCTCTCGTAGCAGTTCCGGCCCGCGTGCCGAAGACTACAATCAACACGCTAAATAGGATTAGGTTAAAAACCATATTCCCCAAACGTTGATGTCTTATCCTCTCAGTGGCCGCCCTGAGCCGAGGTCGTGACCCATTAGTGGGTCGCCCTCAGCGTGGTCGCTTAAATTTAAGGGTTGCGAGCGCCTTCTGCGCTCACCCACAAGACCGGTGTTCTTGTATAAGCCGACCCTCGTCAGGCTAACAAGAGTTTAGTCAGGGACAAAAAAAAAAAAAAAAAAAAAAAAAAAAAAAAAAAAAAAAAAGCTGCGCGTAGTTCATACGGCTGTATTGACTACCTTGCAACGACGTGTACCATACAGGCATATTTTACTATAAAATTTGCAAAATATTTTACAAATTCTATAGTAATATAAAGTTTTCCTGCTTAGAGTTAGAACCCTTGCACCCGATGCACTCGACGGGACCAAAATAGGACTTAATGAGTGTTTACGAGCCGTCGCATTGGCACCAGTAATCGCGGTGTCAGCCGTGCACTTTATTACCAAGACTAATGTCCCCTCTAGCACTGCCATCTTATGGTTGATAAACTGCAAAAATATTAGTGTAGGTTATGGTTTCGTTGGTAGTATGGATAAAAATTACTTACAGGATATTTTAAAACAAAATTTAATCCTAAATTTTAGAATAATTTCTAATGAACTCATAGTGATAGCATTGCACTCTAGCTTGTTTTATAATTCTTCGTAGGATGACTTTTTTCGGTTTAGCTAGTATAGTTTCAAAGTAAAGTAACACAATAGGCACTTGCGTAGGACCAGAAACGAATGTTATGCGATTAAACCAAAACCTCCAATCCCCATACATAATTTACAAAAAGTATTTAGATATGCTTACCTACGTGCAAAACAGCAACAGCAAATTTTGTTTTTATATCAAGACACGCATAAATTCTAATAAATTTTATAGAATCTAGAAGTGGCCAACCACAATCAATTTAATTGTAAATCTCTACAAAAAGTAGACATTCACGTAAATACAATATGATAAATGTTACTGCAAACTAATGATTTGTTAAATCGCATAAATAACTTCCAACAAAAGACGGCTCGTGTCACTGTGCAAAGAAAACTGACCACACACTGATCACAAATATGTTTACAATAGCATCAGTTTATTTCCTCGTTCCGCTGGCCAGGGGAGCTTGATTGATCATTGATTCTAAAGAATACATTCCTAATTTTTTATCCGGAAATACATTTTAAACTTCCCCTTCTAAATACGTTCGGAAATATTTACGACATTAATAAGTATCTACCGTTGGACAAAATATGATATGACGACAATAACCATAACCGTAGATTTCTAAAATACAAATATTGTTCTAATAACAATAAACATAAAGTATTTGCAGCCACACTTTTAACCCTTTCCCACCGCTCTAATTTTACTAATGCGTTCGTTTAACAGAGGGGTCAATAAGTATCAAGTTTAATAAACGCACTAAAACATTGTTTAACGTTTTATACGTACAAATTACATTGGAAATGTTAGTTAAGTAATCGATTCAAACAAATTTTATAATCTGTAAGTATAACTTTTATTTGTCATAAAAACAAGACAAATGCGCTACGTACAACACAGCAAGAACTACGAATAAAAAAAACTACTATGATAAAAAAAAATCATCATTATTGAGCTCTATATTCAATGTGTTTATTTTCATTGAGTAAAGATATTTTAAGAAATTATCAGTATATACTTTCGTTCTAGAGATAATATTTACAAATAAAAAAAATATGGAGACCACCAAAATGGCACGCGCCTATTCGCATTCGAAACGAAATCTGTTCACATGCTGTCCGCTGTCACAATTGAAGCTAATTGCGCATAATGAGCTACCCAACAAACGCAATAAGTTTTTTGCCATTATTTATGTTTTGCGAACGCCCCGACGTTCAGCCACCCTTCTTCGACGGTTTGAAATAAAATTTAATGGTCCACCGCATCCATTTTGAGTTTTTGAATTAAATGCATCAATGTGAAATATCGGATTTCCGGATTTGGTATTAGTTTACAATAAAACGATCATTAGCTTATACATTTATAGATAAAGCTTTATCAATTGTGTTATTGTATTTTGAAGTTTCTTTTAATTTTGAATACAAACCGCTAAAGCTTTTCATCGTCATCCCCATAAAGTCCACTAGTGAACATAAGCCTCCCCTAAAGATTTCCAGATGAACCTGTCAATAAATGGCTGCATACAGCGTGTTCTGCGAAACCTTTATCTATTGGAGACTCAACGCTACTTTCAGCTCTTACATGAGTAGAAAATGTAGAAAACAAAAGCTGTCATACATTTCAACCACTCTTCTATCCCTTTAATGAAACAATGAATATAATCATAACATTCACACGGTCATTTACAAATGAACTTTCCATTGATGGTGTCAATTAATTAGAAACCGCCAACCAAGGTGCGTTCCCACGTTATGATATCTGTAAATCACGCAACATCTTTATTCGTTTATTAGATTTCCCCCATCATTCGGTCGTTCGTACCCCGTCTGCATTGTTTTTGGGGTTAGCGTGAAATGGGCAGATCGCTAAAATAATAATTAATTTTATTTTGTGGGTAGTCTATTACATATTGTTTTATTAAATGGGGAATTTTGAGTAATGAGGAAGATAATATAGAATAATTTTATGACTAGAAAGAAAGTGTGAAAAATTCTCAATAGTCTTATTTCATTGTTACCTACGATATCCTAATAAAATATTATGTTATCACTCTAGATTCATATGCAACGAGCCTTGTATTATATACTGCCCACTGCTGAGCACGGCCTCCTCTACTACTGAGAGGGGTTAGGTCTCAGTCCACCACGCTAGCCTAATGCGAGTTGGCAGACTTCACATACCCTCGAAATTCTTATGGAGAGTTCTCAGGTACGTAAGTTTCCTCGTAGTTTTCCTTCACTATTAGACTCATAATTCATTTAATTTAACTTTTATATTACTTATAAAGTCTTTATAACTGACTCCGGCAAACATTTTAGTATACCCTTTGTATGTTTTTTTTCTTTTTTATACTCTGTTACAGTTCCCATTGGTTTCTACCATAGTACTGCAAACAATAAATATCAATTTAACGCTATCACCACACAATAGCTCCAAAATATGTGACACAAAGCAATTAGTATAATACAGTTGTAAATCAATGTTGACTTTAGACGCGTTCGCATAATTACGCGGAAATGACGCGACAAGCCCATGTTTATGCAAAGTAAGCTGTTTTTGATCACTTCGATGAATTAAGTATGGAAGGGTGACGAGCATTTACGAAACGTAGGAGTATTTTAAATTAATTTTATATAAACGTTGTACACTACGTTGTATATTTTCTTTGTGTTATGTAAAAAAAAAAAATAAGGATGTCTCTGCCCCAGTAGCCTCCTAACAATTTCGTGGTAGTATTTTGACGATACAATATTGACTCGTCAAGCCCCGCTACGGACGCCGGCGTGCGAGTACATACATACATACATGTATCGATACATATAGGATTTCCCCATACATCTACACATATATAAGCGGAGCTTGACGGGTTAATAAAGTATTCCAATAAAAAACGCAAGCTCCATATTGTTCATTAGGATTTTGCTCGCGGCTCCGCCTGCGTTATTAAGTTTTTCCGGGATAAAAGTCCCTATTTATATTTTTTCGGGATAAAATGTAGCCTATGTTACTCGATGATAATGAAGCTTCGAATTGGTGAAAGAATTTTTAAAATCGGTGTAGTAGTTTCGGAGCCTATTCAACGTAAACAATCAATTCTTTTCTCTTTATAATATTAGTATAGAAGTACGCAACATGCTTAAAACCAATTCCGTACAAAACAGAATTAAACAGCTGCTGATCATACTTCCGCTCATCTAAGTCAACGTTAAACCAACGATACAAATACATTGTTTGATAAACATTAAAAAACAAAGAAACAGTTGTAGATAGTCGCGTGCTGCATTTTAAACATCCTCGGTAATAGGGTGTCCATCGTCATGGCTGCGGCGCGGCGCGGCGCACGCGCACCCGCATCGCAGATAACGGACGAACATAAATTTAAGTAACGCACACCTATACACCTTTCACAAGTTTTATACGAATTTTCACCTTGTATGCTATCATTTTATACTTTTCATGGAACACTGTAAATAACATTAATTCATGAAAATATCTAAGTACAATCATTATTTAGATTCAAGTTTTTTTAACACTTGTGATTGTCATTATTTTGCTACTGCTTAGATTTGGAACATTTATGCGAGTTCTTACAGCCACAAAGGTTTTATTTAGAAGAAATACTTAATAATAAATATTTCAACCTATTGTAAATTTATTGAAGATGCAGTATTGTAGCTACCAAAACATGGGAGTGATGTATTAGATTTTTGCAAAACTGATGTCGTATCCATATTTCAATGTAGTGAAAAAAATTATCAACCTCATGACGTAACTCTAAGGTTAACATCATAATACAATTAGGTGGCCGAACAGCCGGCAAAGCTGAGACCAAAATGGATTGCGCATTTCACCAGTAACGCATTAGTTATGCTCCACACTCAACAATTGCCAATACGAGGTAAATCATAAACGTATTGGACAGTGACAGTTGCGCGGGGGCGTTATTTGTAGAGCTGGAGTCTCGAAAATAGTTGTTTGATTAACTCTCTTTCATGTCGATGTTCGTCGGAACGCGATTGTCTGCGGATTTGTTTAATTTGTCCCTTTGTTTGAGCACCGTTCGTGTGGAAGCGCTTATGTGGGGTGTGGGAGATATCGAGATCTCGTATCAGCTGTGAAGGGTTATCTCGGTGTCAACGGCAGATCGTGACCTGCGCTTGATTTTAACAGATTAAAGCACTAAAACATATAGAGATACTTATATGTATTCAAATTTCTGAAATATTAAAGGAAGTTTGTCTGGGCTACATACTACATACAGATTTGTTTACGACGCAGTCATCTTAAAACTGAGTTAGAAAATTACTTTGAAATCCATGGGATTATCTCTCCTACTTATTTACGCGTCTTTTATTAATTCCGATGTTTCGGTTGCTGTCAGCTTAATTTTAATCCTGCCAGGATTTCATCCTGATCTTTCTTGAAAACGTATAAAACAGTAATTTTGTTAACGTCGGTAAAAGTTTGAAGCGTGGCTTTGTTTTAAGCTCCAACTCGCCGCGCGGTTCTTTGCGTAGCAACTCTCAGATTCACTTCGATAAAAATTTATTAGTTAACTTCTCTCTTAAACGAGAGTCAAATATAAAATTGTAAATGTACCAAAATAGAAATGTAAACTAACTGCTAGTGCTGCGCGGTGTAAGGCGGATGACTTCAACGACAAGAAGTCTTCATTAACTCTTAACCTGCATGCACCAATTTTTGCGAGTTACCTATCTCCATGTGCTAATGAAAGTATTTCCCATCTCATGATTGTAACGGTAGCTTACAGGGACAAATTCAGTCTTTTTTTATGGCATTGAATGATGAGACGAGCATGCCGTTCGCCTGATGGTAAGCGATACCTACGACCACCCATAAACAGTAACATCACCATCCAGCACCGTGAGTTACAAAGTACTGTGTGGCATTCGACAGCGTTCGTCATCCTGAGACATAAGATGTTAAGTCTCATTATGTCCTGTAGTTACACTGCCTACAATGTCCTTCAAAGCGAAACACAACATTGCATGCACACTGCTGCTTGGCGGTAGAAATAGACATTGCGATTGTACCCACCCAGACGGACTCTTACATATGAGAGACCTACCACCAGTCTCTATTACAAACGGTATCGGAGCATATTTTCTTGAATTATACTAACATTTATACTAAGTAGTAAGTACGTACGACGTTTCTAATAAAAATGTTTGTGACACCATAAATTATTGAATTTACTTTACAATGTATACTTAAGCCGCTTAGATTTTAAGAAACCTTGAGGAATAGAACTTTTGAATATAGCGCCCATAGCTTTAATTTAATTAATCTTTTTACATGTTTCTTTTTTTCATATATGCTTCGCGTTATGTGTGTAGGAATAAGTAATATCATTAATTTTGACAATATTTCATAATTTTGATGCAAAATTTCGTTTAGCATTATAAGTATAAACTGTTTTTACAAAGTTACCAAATATAACTCTACTCATACATAAAGTTACTACGATAGCCTTGTCTAGCTAATGAATCTAATAATAGCCTTGATTATTGACATAAACCTTTGCAATTTGCTTTGCAATACAAACTTGTCAAAGATAAGCAACCCGTACCACCAAGCCATGTCCTTACAAGTGCCGCATCTCCATAAGTCAAGGGTCGCTCGGAAGCGACGTGTCAAAATAACTAACTAATGTGGCAGCCAAGTTACAACTTTCCCATTTATTTTACAAAAATTAGTGTCTCATTTGAAACCTTTTAGTTTTTTATTCATTGAAGGTTGACAAAGTCACACACTGATGGCCAATAACCACAATAAACCACATACTGCCCCAATATAAATATTTCTTAGAGTTCAAAGCTTTAAAACAAAAGAATCTCTTATAATACTTATTTTTATCAAAGAAGTTTTGCGAGTGAATTGTTTTCAATTTTCCGAATTGGCGACTTCCGTAGGGCAGGCCTGGGGGACGCAAATTGCTCTTAGTCGCAATGAGTGCTTCCATTTGGGCGTCAATTGATGACGAAGGCGAGAAAGGAAGGGGATTGCCTCAATAGCCAATTGGTCGGCCAATACTAAACACGCGGCTGGCAAAATATTTCTCAGTATAACTCAGTAGGTATATAATATTTTATTTTATATATATCTATGTTATAGGTGTAATATTTTCTCAGTATGTAATATTTTATTCTAAACTAATACATGGTAGAATATTTAAATAGAAACAATTCGCAAGGGAGGCCAAGATGTTAATCCAAAGATAAACCTAACGGTAGCTGTAATGGGTTATAGATTATTAGTTACAAAGAGATTGTGAAATCTAAAAATAATTTGTTCTCTGTAAAAATGTTAGGGTTTAAGCTACTGTTTTGGTAGTATCGCTATATTATAATTATATCGTACTGAATACTGATATAACTCTGTGGTAAAATATTCTTGTAATTTGCAAAAGCCCAACTTTTATTAATAGTAAAATGATGAGGTAAAAGTCAGCTACCACTAAAGAATAATAAAATTGAACACTTTTTCGGTAAAATATTTAACCTCGTTTCTTATTACAGGAGACAAAGTCGGCTACGAACTGCACTCAGACTCTGCTATGCACAATTGACATAATATATTTATCATAACAAAATTTTTAAAATAATTAATGTAATAAAATAATTAGTTGTTTGGATGCAATCCTACTAATATTATAAAGGCGAAAGTTTGTAAGAATGTATGGATGTATGGATGTATGGATGTGTGGATGTTTGTTCCTCTTTCACGCAAAAACTACTGACCGGATTTCGATGAAATTTAGCACACGGGTAGATCATGTCCTGGATTAACACATAGGCTACTTCTTATCCCGGGAAAATATTACCCGGGACTTTTATCCCGGGTAAACTTTTTAATGCGGGCGGAGCCGTGGGCAAAAGCTAGTTAACAGTAAATCAATGACCAAGGTAGGCGATAAAACATGCAAAAATCTATACATTGACTAAAGAAGAGTAATGGAAAACAAATCAGTGATTTTTATAACTCTTTTCTGTCTGTTTTTCTGTTTGTTTGTTATTGCACATCTCCGAAACTACTGAAGGGGCTTTGATAAAATTTGGCACACGAGTAGATCATATCCTGTATTAACACATAGGCTTCTTTTTATCTCGGGATAATATAAAGCGGGGTAAAATATATTATAGCCAGTGTAACTAATGGACATAATGAGACTTGACATCTTATGTCTCAGGATGACGAGCGCAGTGGAATGCCACACAGTACTTTGTACCTGAAGGTGCTGAATGGTGTTGCTACTGTTTATGGGCGGTCGTTTCGATTACCATCATGCAAACGGCATGCTCGTCTCGTCATTCAATGTAATAAAAAAAAATCAATCCACGTGGGATTCTAACTGAATGATACCTACTCAGGTCTTATAATATAATAGCATTATGTCATTTCATATCTTCGTTCTACGCAATAAAAATTATGTGAAATTTAGAATTTAGTACGATTACGAAATAGATATCATTAGCATTATCTTAAATATACTTTTATTAGTGTTAGTACTTGCCATTGGTATGAAACTATTTTTATATTACATGCAATAATAACAAGTACCTAATAGTAAACTTTGGCACTGATATATTATATTTTTTAACATCACTATTAGTACTTTCTAGAAATGTGCGAAATAGGAAAGATGAAGGGATAGCTTAGCTAGTTTAAGGAGATTAAAATCGGCGACGCATAAAAAGGATTTCTACTTGGCTGGTTAGCGGAAAGCTTCGACTACAACACAGCGGATTTTTAGATTAAGAACTATGTATTTGGTTTAAAATAAATGGTGTAAACTGCTTTCGCCGCCTAACTTTAAGAAGATTATAAAGGTAAGTACGAACCAAATTAGCTCTACTTTCTTTAAGCATTCGTAATCAAATACATTTGACTTGTAAATTACATAAATTCTCAATCAAAATTAATTAAAAACAAGTAATTAACGACTTGGAACAAATGACATAAATAAACGATTAAATTATATTACTTATAATATTACATATTATTTTCTTTTTTTCCCAAGTACTTATCTGACTATTGACTATGAAAAATGACTAATATAAAGTTAGCATGAAACAGTATTATTTTTAATATCAAAAAGGCTGAAGCTATTGTATTATTTATTCACTTGATGAGAGCGTCATATCCGCCCAAACAATACCGACACCAACAAGAACTGGATTACCAAGTAACGCATGGTTTCGAACCTACTGATTTTTCGGTATTTCTACCGATTTTGGGCCTGTCCTACCGAAATACCGGAATGACATGATTTTTCAACGATTTTTTGAAAGCTAGTAGATTCTCCCGATTTTTTACCGATTTTCAGCGATTGGAAGCTAAAATCCCCTTTTTTTTCTTTCATATTTTGCGATTCCTTGGTTAAATATGTTGCTGTTTGTGGCGGTGGGGAGCAGTATTTTTAAAGGGGCGGCAAAATTAGTTTAAAATTTTTACTTTCATGACGGGGGGAGGGTGTATGCGTGACTCTCGTTTGTTGAAATTACCTTCTTTTGGTACAATAATAGTCCCTAGAGTTTAAAATTAAGGGTTTTCATAGAATATTGCTTGTTTTTTTGCATATACCGATTTTTGCTCCAAATATACCGATTTTTCTTGGCAAATCTACCGATTTCAAATTTTGTCGTCCGAGACCACTGCGCATGGCACTCTACTGAGCTCAACTTGGTGAGACTTATAGGTGGTTTTAACGAATCAATATCAATGTATTAAACTATTCAGTAAGCCAGGCTTAAGCTGTTATTTAAAAGCTTATTCTTCGGTGAGTAATCGTTGTTACACAAACAAAACTTAGTTGTCAAAATCTGTTAGATATTGTAACTTGAGATGTCATTTGAGCTGATGTTAATGGCTTCATTAAATAGCGACTATCTTAAGATGCTTACCTTAATTAATATTTACGTTAATATTATTTATTTTATTTACACTTCATACTTGGAGTAAAGGCGAACTTAATGCTATAGGTATTCTCAACCATTCAACCTAAAGTGGTGCAGAGATACAAGATCTTGTATCTGACTAGTAGTTGAAGTAGTTGGAGCACGCATATTACGCCGGTCGCGAATGGGCAACAATTTAAGATCAGAACGACAAGCAGAGACATGATCATATTTACGAAGGTTAAAGACGAATCGAATGCAGTTATTGAGAAGTCGGTCTAATTTGTTGCAAAGATCTGCGGTTTGACCGGGAGGAAGTTCTTCAGACGATAAAGAACACGCAGGGTACCGGTTACCCTTATTATATAGGGCGGATTGTTGAGATGGCATGACAAGAAAGCTTTCTTAGAAGAATGACCATTATTTTTGAAGATATTAAGCTCTATATTCATACATTTTGAAGAAAATGTACAGTCAGCGAGAAAGTGGGAAATTTAAGCAAAACCCTTTCCTATTACTTATGAGCATCAAAAGACTCTGTGGAATCATTAGAGGTTTGAAGTACCTTTAAAGTCAGAAATTGCTTAAAACAAATGCAAGTCCTTTTTTTTATAAACAATCCAATTAATTTTCAGTGTCCATCAATCTACAAAATATAGTCGACATGTAATCAGGAACTGAATAATGACTCATAAGAGCTCTACATTTCCACAGATGAATGCAAAACTGCAGCAGTAGTTGTGCACTTTTATAATTTTTTCTTGACCGTAATGTAGTCAGGGAACGTTGCGCAACGTGCGCGCCCGCATCTTTCACCCTCTTCCATATGATTGTATATACCTATATACAATATACCTTGAGTTTTGCAGTTGTTAAGAGGAACTTGTAATATATACGTTTATTTAAATTAAAGTAAGTTATGTCAGCGTCTTTTGTAGTTTGTACGCACGTAACACCGAAATATCTAACCAGAACTCCATAAACTATTTGTTAGACGGTCATTTGCAAATGTGTATATCTATATGTTCCATTTTCTCAAGAACATTTATGTTACATTGAACAACTCATTAATAACTAATTATTATGGCGCGAATTGATTTTATACATTTGTCGAGATACTGGCACAAATCAGCTGATAATAACATTGGATAATAATCACATGTGAATGACAAGTAAAAGTTGCAAAATATGCCAAAGATAAATGAATACAAATACGAAAACACTCTATACTTATCAGTAATTATTATTTCTGTTGGATGTATTTGACCGCCTCGGTGGCGTAGTTGTATTACGGTACGGCTGCAATGCTGAGGTCTCGGTTTCGATTCCCGGGCCGGGAAAAACTGATATTGAGTTTTTCTGCTCAGTATCAGCTCGGAGTCTGGAATTTGTGCCCGATGTGGTGATAGGCTCGCCCCTATCACGTCATGGGACATAATAACGGCGAAAAGTGGGTGCACTAGTTGCACCTCTGCCTACCCCTTCGGGGATAACAGGCGTGAGTGTATGTATTTGACTTGCATGTTTCCTACTGCACTACGTAGTGCAACTTTTCTGTGACTGATCAAAACTGACCTTTCATTGTAGGCTTGTAAAGGATTTTGTCAATGAATAAATCTATACTAATATTATAAAGCTGAAGAGTTTGTTTGTTTGTTTGAAAATTCTTTCACTAATAGGAAGCTACTTTACTTCTGAGTGCTATAGGCTACTTTTATCCGGGGAAAATATTTTTATCCCGGAAAAACTTTTTCACGCGGGCGGAGCCGCGAGCACTACTAGTAAAACATAAGGGTGAATTTTACTTCATTAGCCACAATCATTTAGCCTGGAAACATTCCATGATCAAGCGCCAATGTTCTTATCTGGACAAGTAGAGAACATTTTTTATAAATTGACAGAATATTGTCAAATGACGTTAATCTTTTCATATTTATCGCTATTGTCCGATCCAGAGGACGAAATCACTCTGGCCATTCGCAGGAAGATCGAGCATTAAAAGCTCATACACTCCACAAGACCGCAGTACCGTCCTCGACGTCGAGGACCTTGTCGCGTTCCCCGTCACCCTGCCCTCTCTTAGCAGTTCCGGCCCGCGTGCCGATGACTACGAACATAATGAATAGGATTAGGTTAAAAACCATCTTCCCCAAACGATGATGTCTTATCCTCTCAGTGGCCGTCCTGAGCCGAGGTTCGTGACCCGTTAGTGGGTCGCCCTCAGCGTGGTCGCTTAAATTTTAAGAGTTGCGAGCACCTTCTGCACTCACCCAAAAGACCGGTGTTCTTGCATAAGCCGACCCTCGTCAGGCTAGCAAGAGTTTAGACAGGGACAAAAAAAATTTATCGCTTGATTCACAAGTAGCCGCCTAATTTAGTAGGTACAATACATAATAGTAAATAACGGAGTTATTTAATTATTTTAAGCAACACGTTGGGTTCCAATACAAATGTTAGAGTAAATCTATTATTGCGCAATTATTACTTCTCAAGATAGTAGATAATTATGTCCTGTAACGCAAGATAAGTGCACCTAATCAATGATACAAACGTAATAGATTATTTGAAAAAAAAATGTATACATAAATTCAATGCATTTATTTTTATAATTGAAACTCTATTCAAAAAAACAAGTCCGCAAAACGGAACCGCACTATTTGTTTCCCCAAAAGAAAAAACGTAGCTACAATTTCCCAGCACCAGTTTCCCTGAAAAACAATATGGCATTACGGGAATTTCTCATTGGCGGTACGGCCCGCGTTCCGGTTGGTCGGTAGGCGGCGTTTCGAACAACATGACCCACTATTGGCGGACGTGCGGATCCCCACTTCACGCCGTGGTGGGAGAAAGCATCCCCGTGTTTATTTTTGTTGTTCAACTTAGTGGATTAAAAGCTTTCGCCGCGTGCACTTGTGATGACCAAACAAATAACCTCACGCGTCTATAGATCGTATTGTGTATGGTGTAGTGAATTTACGGACATTGTTTAAGGACTGAAGTTGCTTGCACGTTGACTGTGTTTCGGAAATGGTGATCCTGTAAGTATTTGCCGATTTCATTTTATTGTTGTGTTAGAACTATGGAATATACAAAACGTAATTTTGTACACACTTTATAGGTTATGTGAGTTATTTAAGTGACGAAATTTTGTTAATGATGTCATTAAAACATAAAACGTAATTAATTTATTTTGACTACCAAGGTTATTGTATTATTTTTTCTTTAAATTACGTTGATATTTTCAATTCAGAAACTTATTTATGTCCCCATTAAGTTTTGTACATTTGCATTTTTATATTGGATACCTCTAAAATCCATTATGGCTCTATAAATAATAATCGTATTTACAACTTACTAAATACAAAATTGGGCTATTGAGTTCATAAACTTATCCTAGTGTATTAATCTCATTAGAAAAGTTTGTTGAAACAACAAAGACCAAGAAATTATAACACCCGATGTTATATGTTATTGCTTCGAATGTTTAGAGGATACCAGTCATACGTATACAACTAATGTAACCATTAACTAACAACACAATATAGTCAAAGTCCCGTTTTAGTAGCTCGTTTTGAAGAGACGTCAAAAAAGCAATCAACATTCGGACAACACTGTAGGTAAATCTGAAAGAGAACAAAGGTAAGGTCGATATAGCTCAGTTGGCAGAGCAACGGCACGGTACCTACGCTGGAGGTCGCGGTTTCAAATCCTGCTTTCGACTGTTTCTTTTTCAATGTTTCCATTAAAAATAAAATCATATGTAGTTATTTTATTTTATATTTTAATTAGTTGTTTTTATCGTATACGTACTATATTTTTTTTTTGTTTAATTTATGTACATCAGATTTCCTCCCCTTTTATATCCTGATAATGACCGCCTGCTCTCTTTTTCCTAGTTAACTAAGTCCATTCAAGGGTTGTCTGGAAGAAATCGCCGGTTGCGATAAGACCGCCATTTGTACTTCTTGTTTTAGTATAGTCTCTGTTGTATATGTAGTTGTTTATTTTACGTTTGATGTACAATAAAGAGTTTAAATAATAAATAAATAAAATAAATAAATAAAATCAACACTGTAGGTAGGTTAATTATCTTATGTCCAGATCCATGTTTCCCTATAGATTTATGATGTGATAAGAGTAAAAGGCAATGTTGCTACAACTTTAGTCAAGATGGTATACCGTGCATCATAATATTAACAACTCTAATATCGTCACTCAGTTTGACACAAAATTGCTTTAAGGACAAACCCTACAATTCAGAGACATGCTGATTAGACATTATTGTCAATAAACGGTATGAGCTGGTTATATTATAATAATCGTACACATTGAATCGGTATAATAGGAAATTATGACTCATATTACCTATCTACTTCAAAGTATTTAGACTAAGCAAATAATATAACATCGTATAAATTTTACTACGTTTTGCTTATTAATTTTTATCTATCGAAGTAGACATTTAAGGAAAATCGACTTGAGCATAACAGTAAAACAACCTAATAATGTAGCTATGTGAGTGATTTCAGTTTTCTGATTTTGCATAGGTACGTAGATATTAGGGACGAGGTTCCTTAACTACCTTATATCGTTTTAATCATACTTCTCAGGTACCTAATATTTTATTAGTAGTCATCAAGTGGTCGAAATTTTAACGTGGAATTAAATATATTTGAAACACATAATATTATTAAATATACATAAATTTAATTTTGCTGCACTCCTTCCTTGTATAAACTTTAATTATGCCAAATTTCACAGATCTCCCTGCGCGCGTTGTCCTTAAAAAGTGGTTCAAAAATTCATTGTTTACGAATATATAGAATATTGCGAATAACACTCAACTAAATCCAATCCTCGATAAACATATTATAGCGACACAGTTTAGAAACACTTTTATGTAAAGCCCCACTAACAACGTCGCTGTTCATAATATCCGCATCTTATACAAATACGTTTTTAAGAAGTTAACAATAGACCACTTGTGACCCCAACAATACGGACGCAAATAAATAGTCACGCAGGCGAGGGTTGAGGAAGGTGCTGGAGGGCTGCCAATTGAGCCTAATTGAAACTTATTGAGCTTGTGACGTTGCATTCTGTGAAGCATGCATTTTCTTTAAAAAATATAATGTTACCAATGTAAAAGTATAAAGCCTTTAAAAAAGTAATTGATTCTTGTTGATAATAATTGATTGAGGTTGGTACGCCAAAATATAGATTGGAAATTTCCTAAAGTTACTACTTTGTATGTTTCGTTGATCCTGTAGGCGTTCTACAGATTTAGTGCGTAATTTATTCAACCTCACCTTGTCAATGACTTCTCTTAAAATTCTATAATCTTACGACCTTATTTATAAACATGTTAGTTATAAAATGTTTCGTCTTCTTCCTTCAAACTCAATTCAAAATTAGTTCGAAGAAGACAAAACATTCGATTCGATTCGATTAAATAGGTTTATAAACGGTTTGTGAATAAGGCAGTTAATTTACGATTTTAGATCACGTTTACATTTAATTCGTGACTTTGTTCTTGTTCTCGTTCAGGGCCTCGCGTTTCTTCGCGTTAATCACGTGGGTCACCCGCGTATATAGACTGTAGAGCCGGTAAAGGATAAGTGATATTATCGGAATAGTGTTAGTTAAAATATAATCTCTTCACGACCATTGCTCTGTCGGCGCGGCGATATGAAGGCTTACCGAGAACGATAATTATTCCTTGTTATAACCAACAGAATTCATATGCGTAACAAGCTAACACGATGGAGATGGATGACAGGTCCCGGCCGCACAAGTAATTAAATTTCAACAAAGCTAATTCAATTATTACTGCTAGGACCAAGGTAATTGGAGATTAAACTATATCATATAAGACAAGTATTTGAGTATTACGTAGCATTATTCAGTATTCTGTGGTATAAAGTATATCTTACTAGCTTTTACCCGCGGCTCCGCCCGCGTTAAAAAGTTTTTCCGGGATAAAAGTCCCGCTTTATGTTTTCCCGGGATAAAAAATAGCCTATGTGTTAATCCAGGACATGATGTACCCGTGTGCCAAATTTCATCGAAATCCCTTCAGTAGTTTTTGCGTGAAAGTGGAACAAACATCCGTACATCCAAACATCCAAACATCCATACATTCTTACAAACTTTCGCCTTTATAATATTAATAGGATTAAGTATAATCGTTAGATTAATATAGCATCTCTAACCTCCTTAAGCTCTTATTCGGGGGCTTTAACATGCGAAAAAATTCAATGTAAATCCATATCCTAACATCTGTATAAATGTTCTTTGTTTCTTTCTGGGGTTTATTTGCCTTTTTCCCTTCACTTTGAAGTTATTTATTCAATTAAGGATTGCCCAGCCCCCTCTCTACGGTTCTAAAGCAATTGGTTCGGACAAACTTGCGAGGGGAGACGAACCTTACCCACTCTTTTAGTGTTTTACTTTTGTTTTATAAGTTGTCTTGCTTGTTAGGTAGGTTTATAAACCGTTTGTTTCTATTTTAAGTATTTTTTATCGTATCGTAGAAAAGTTTATTTTTAGTATAACTTTTATACATAATCTTTTTACCAGTTCGAACTTATGACAAATGTAAATAAAATGTTTTCACTTCGACGATGTAATTTATTCTAAACAATGTAATATAGGTACCTAATTAGTAATTTTATTAATATTAAGGCACAAACAAGTGCTTAAATTAATATTTGTATAAGAAGACAACTATCTCTACATCGAAGGTATTTTTCACTCTATCTTCACATGTGGTTCATTCATATACTGGTGGTTCATTCATATACTGGTGGTAAGTCTCCCATATGTAAGAATCCGTCTGGGTGGGTACCACCGCAATGTCTATTTCTACCGCCAAGCACCAGTGTGCATGCACTGTTATTTCGCCATGCCGCTGTGACTACTGAACATAATTATGTCTCAGGATGACGAGCGCAGTCAAGGTGCTGTATGGTGTTACTACTGTTTATAGGCGGTCGTATCGCTTACCATCAGGCGAATGGCATGCTCGTCTCGTCATTCAATGCCATAAAAAAATATAACAGAACGTTTTGTTAGGGCATAACATTTCTTACTTCGCAGAACCTCGTCAAGTACGTAGGTACCAATACACAACGCCAATAAACAACAATTATAGAATGTTTGAGTAAAGAAATGTTTTATTCTTATTTCTAGCATTTTAAAAGCAACGAGTAAGAATTTCCCACTCAAATCTCTATCGTTTTGCAGCACAAGCCGCACTGATATGTCAGAAGGGCCCACTACTCCGGACTGGGACATCAACGACGCGGTAGTACCACGAGTTTCAAACTTCGACACGTTCGGCGAGTGGTGCGATGGTCATGTGCGAAGAGTATACCCACCAGCGTGCGAGGAAGCCAGGCGACACGCGTCAGGCTGGGCGATGAGAAACACCAACAATCATAATGTACATATTCTTAAGAAGAGCTGTTTAGGAGTACTGATCTGCTCGGCTAGATGTCGACTGCCCGATGGATCGAGAGTGCATCTGCGACCCGCGATTTGTGATAAAGCAAGGAAAAAACAACAAGGTAACATTTCATGTTTTTGCACTTTCTTAACGGCAAAATTTTTAAGTCTGGTATATATTTAAAAAATATTAGAACATTATCGTGGTAGACGTAGTGGTAGATAGGTATTTCTAACTCTATAGCAGTGGTAGGTACCTATACAAAGAGAAAAGATAGAGGTCTAGTTGATTTATACCTATCAAGGTATTATTACAGACATGCGTTCATTTCATGTCGCTGCTCAGGAAAAACAAAAAGTAATATGTAGCGTTTTTTTCGCAGGTAAACCTTGTCCAAACCGTCTATGTAACGGTGGTCGATTAGAAGTGCAACCGTGCCGCGGTCACTGCGGCTACCCTGTCACACACTTCTGGCGGCACACGGAACACGCGATATTCTTCCAAGCGAAAGGATCTCATGACCATCCACGACCTGAAGCCAAAGGTGCCACTGAAGTGCGACGGTCTCTCGGCGCCGGTAGAAGAGTTAGAGGCCTAGCTTTACTCCTAACCAGAGAATCGTCGATAGCAGATAAAATATTAAATGGGAAACCGGATAAGCAGATGCCACATAAAATCAATCACTGTCATCCACAACCACCGCCACTTATTCCAGATAGCCAAAGGGGTATGTATTTACTATTACGCAAAATTTTCATAATCGGTACCTAGTAAATCTTGTAAAAACTCTGGGTATTTTGCTAGCAATCTGCGCAAAATGCCAATGAATTACAGCTGAACAAACATATTTTTCACGATGAATCGGTAACTTGTCTCCTTCTGGAGTCTATAAAAAATGGTGTAATTTTTTAGAGCTTTATTTATTGAACGTAGTACGTGACACTATTTATAACCTTAACATTTTTTTATTTTTTTTGTCACACAGTTCAACTAACATGCACGTGTGGTCCATTCGAGTGTTCGTGTCGGTGGCGGACCGAAAACTCGACAGAATCGTACGCGGGCACCACGTGGTCACAGAGCGACACACAGAGTTACGCTGCGTACGCGCCACCCGTACACACGTCAGCCTCACTCCCTCCACAGCAACACTACGACCCACAAACTATACCATCTGAAGACATTTTCCATCCTGAAGAAATATTCCAACTTGACCAACCTATCAGACTAGACTTCCCCATGGAGGAAAGTACGTTAGAATCGCCACCTACGTTCGCAGACCTCAACGGAGATAATTCGAGGCCTGAAGACGCTTACTGGCTCGAATGGCAGCGTGCGGCCGGCAGCGAATCTAGTGAAACACCGTCCCCTGAAATATTTGGCAGTGCATATCAGCAATCAGAAGCTTATTGTGAACAACAGTCATATATCCCCCAGGTATATTACCCAGAAGACTGCCAGTATTACCCCATAGAAAGTACTAGAAACTCGCCAATAACGAATATGCATGAACAACGTTTCTACAGATACGATCAGGACTGCACACAAACTAACATAGATATGCAAGCGTGGAATTACTCAGATTGCGCGTTTACCCCCAACGACGTGTCTGAATGTAAACAGTATTTCGATGGCCAACATCAACAGGCAGTGAACGCTTTTAGTGGTCTTTTATAATATAGTTCCTGTACATAGTATATGTAATTTGTAAATAAAGAGTTATGATAAGCATTTATTTCGATTTGTTGATTAATATAATATTGTCTCGAGTACTAGACTGTATGTCGATAGTTTATCACATTTGTTCCTATATTTCGATCTTCATTGGTTTGTGAAAAAATAAAATACAATTTGTATAAAATCGTCTATTTATTGTATATAAAAATTACATTAAAATTGTCAATTTTACATTTTTTTGTTTTCTAATAATAAAATTGGTCGCTACAACATAGTCTGGGAAGCAAACGCATGATTTATTATATGCAATTGCCGTCGCAACTTATGTAGTGAAACATATATTTTACCCGACTCGTTCTCTAATTGACGGCAAACAGACCAATACCTGTCTGCAAACACGATTCTAACTAACAATCATTTCATATCCAACAGAAAAGAATCGGTACATTGTTCAAACATTCCAGACCAAAACAAACATTCCGAATAATGCGCTTTATGCTGTTCATCGCGACAAATTATTTATATCACAAGATATTGCACAAGCCTTTATCGATATTAGTTATAAATGTTATATTCAAATCCTTGCATCATGAGAGAAATAATTGTGGCATTAGAAAGACTAATTTAGGTCTTCTCTGCCTTTCTCGTCCTTCGGCATAGGAGTACTATAAAATATAAAATCACTAATCTCGATAAAAACTGTACACTTCAACATTTTAATTGCAACAACGATTCGCTATAGAATCCTACCAAAATTTTTATGATCAAGCTATTAAATTAAACTTTAATAATATTGCAATTGTTTGTGTAAATTTTACGAAATTAATCAATTTAAACACAATTTACTGCTTAAAAACGTTTTTGAACGAAAATCCTTTAAAATGTATAAGTGATTGATATGAATTATACGCTAAATCTAATTTAGAACATATTATGCGGTGTTCTGATCACTCTACAGTAACTTTTATCTCTTGAATATATTTGTTGGAGTAATATTATTTTTAACCGAAGCAAAAACATAACAGCCTATGTTTCGACAAATTTACATTCTTAAAAATAGGCCCTAACTTTAATTATTAGCATATTATTTGCTGCAATGTATTTGCTTGTTCCGGTGAGGGTCGAGGAGAGCACAGCACGCAGTATCACAGCTCTCGGCCACAGCCGAGTGACAATGCTTCCAGCCGTATTTTCCATCACCATGAAAATATAGCTGGAAACAACCGTAGCCCCACGTTGGGCGCCACTATAAGGCCACAAATAAATTTAACTCGAAGCAATGACTTCTTAATTTTAACCATAACCACGTTTTGCGCTTCAATTAACTGACACACGTTAGTGTTAAAGGCTTACAAACGTTCGGACGCAAGTGTCTGTGCCTCTATATTCAACTTAGTCGTGCCACCTAGTGAGTAACATAGGCGATCTCTACGTGATAGACAAACTAATGTTTAACATTACGAGACGTATAGTACGGAGCGAGATCGAATGCATAAGCTTATCCTGAAGAAGCTATATACGCTTGTAAGAGAAATTTCTAAGAGGAACATTCGTCCTATTAAACATATATTACTATGACTTAGTTTCAAAGATAAGACTTAGAGGTAGGACAATATTAAGTGATACTAATTATAGAGTAATATAGGCTCACTAATAAACGTATATGTCTGATAGTTATTCAGTGCGTCTTGTCATGTTGACTGACATTTACCGTCGGAAGGAGAAAGACAAAACATTGTATAACTATGACAGACGTGTACATCGATTATTAGAAACATAGTGTATGGATCTATAAGCATTCTATGTCGTGTTGAATACGCCAGTGTCGCAAAATTCTACCTGTATAACCATAATTCACATCGAACAGACAAGTTTCAACAACTTCAGTTCAACAATTCGTCGATTTTTTATCTGCTAGTATTACATGACATTGTCGAAATCACCGACAGATTATCGGTGGAAGCCATAATTTAAAAGAAGAACTAGTCGTCAAACAATGAAAACATTAACACTATTTTATCGATAAAATTGGGCGATGCTTTGTCGACCGTTCTTGAGTAGAACTATACTGTAAACTTGGCAATTTACATTAAAGTGCAAGTTACAAGTTTTACCACTTACTAACTTGTACTTGGCAATTTATATTCAAGTGGAAGTTACAAGTTTTACCACTGACTAACTTGTACTTGGCAATTTATATTCAAGTGCAAGTTACAAGTTTTACCACTGACTAACTTGTACTTGGCAATTTATATTCAAGTGCAAGTTACAAGTTTTACCACTGACTAACTTGTACTTGGCAATTTATATTCAAGTGCAAGTTACAAGTTTTACCACTTACTAACTTGTACTTGGCAATTTATATTCAAGTGCAAGTTACAAGTTTACAACTTGCTAACTTGTACTTCGCAATTTTCTTGAATATGAATGGACGCTACACAGACAAATAAAGCACTACACAATAATGCTCGAAAGCATAATTTGCTGCCTAAACAAGCCACTAAGGCAAAACCAAATTCATAATAGAGAACTATGAAATCGTAATCCATTTCTGTTCCTAGTGTCGCTACATCTATAAGTTCTTATTGTGATTTACCATTAGACATGACTGAAAAATTAGTCACAGAACTGACGTCATACGAAGGAATTAATACATAGCACAACACGAAGTAAAAATGTAATATTAAAATAAGAATATGCATTAAACACATAAAGCTTCAAAACGACTAAACAATTTGTACTATTGAGAAGAAATCAATATCCAATTAAATAACTCGTAATGTTTCTGTAACTTCACGTTTATAAAAGTACATTTCAGAGAATAATAGTATATCGTAGACACATTACGTTATATTATTTTTTTTAGATTCATTATATCTAATAATAAATATAACGTAGATACATAAGGAAATGTGATGTAGGACTATACTATCTATAAACTCAAAATATAATGTATTGGTATTACTAACATCCTTACATTTCAAGCAACTGGTCGACGTCACAGGCGGACTTTGTTTATGTGTATTTTATAATCAAGCTCCGAAAACCGTGGAAGACACCGACTAGACGCTCCGAAATCTGACATAATGTCGTATTGCTATATTAGAAAGAGTGCAAAAACCACACTAATAACATAAACAGCTATTCTAACCGTTACTCGAAAACAACACGTGCGGTGCGGAAAGCACGACCGCCACAACATAAACGTACATCCTAATCAACTATCGACGAATCACGAAAGTGAATCGCGCTATAAATCGTTGTTATTGCGCAGTAAAATCCTCCGAGCGTTTTTTTCCACTTGGTGAGAATACGATTGCAACATTCGTCGCACAGTATAGGTGTTTTCACAAAATCTGGTAAGCCATCCGCGGGGCAACGCCATCTATTGGCGGTGGCGCGCGAGTGGTCCCGTCCTCCGCGGGTCAGGGCGCGGCCTCCTCGCCCGACTCGTTCGGTGCGCCGCTCGGTACCACGTTCGGCGCGCCGCTTGTTTGCATGTTCGGCGCGCCGCTCGGTTGCATGTTCGGCGATACGCTCGGCGCCACGCTCGCTAGCGCGGTCGCCTCCACACACGGGTCGAGCGGCTCCGCGCATCGCCCCACGCTGCACTCCATGTCCGTGCTGCAACACCCCACACTTTATAATACACGGACAGTGTTCTAATAATAAACACTCGCCATGTCTAAACACTACCATATATGCTATGATCGTGACCGCATGTTCACATTAAAAAAAAGGAAAGGTGGTTTCGAGATGGATTTGTAGTGCGCTCAAACCTTTATATTCACATGCAACACACAATATTTTGTTAACACAATTTAAAAGGTGTTCATTCACAGTCCTGTTGGTTATGTAACAAAGTAGAAATCTTCAGTGTATGTTAATATGTAGAATACTAACACAGCACTAATGGTAGAGAGCTGCATTTTGGCAGCGTGCCAGTGGTCGCCAGCCTCGATGGAGTCGAGCTGGTCTTCAGGCGGCGGCGGCGCGCTGCTGGTGGAGGCGGCGTCGGAGACGGGAGACTCGAGGTTGATGAGCGCACCCGTCACCACCTCGCACGCGCCGCTCGTCTCCTCCGTGGTAGAGCTCGTCGACTGACTCGTCTCAACTGATTTCTGCATGTCTGAGGGCAAATGTTTCATTACATCAAAATGTACAGCAACCTACCAAAATATATACTTTTTACTTTATCGATAAGCATTTTATTTAATGTGTTATCTTATTAATAAGCAATTTCATATTTGTACTATGAGTATTTTATTTTGATGTTAATTATTAATATTTTAATTCCCGACAAGTTATCGCAAGGCAAAGTAGTTTATGCGTTGGAAATGTCTAAATATTCACAACAAGTAGTACAAACAAACCAACACAAAGAGGTTAGTAACAAAAATAACCATATAGAGCCATGCTGTCACTGATAAGGCATGAAAGGGTAAATGTGATTAGTCAACGAGCAAGCAAGCAAAATGAAATAAACAAAAATTATGAAGAGAAAAGCAAAGACCTGGGGCATGCATGTAGGTCAACCATTTCTTGAGCGGTCGATTTCCGCCGAACACGGGCAGCATTCCGCCCTTCATTGCATCTGCAACGCAACACGCGTGCGCACGTGTTACCGCCTGCACATGGACTTCGGCGATGCGACCGCAACTCACCATCGCTTGTCAGAATTCACAGAACAAGGTATCAATAAATTGTAAGTGTGAATTTTGACGAACAACGGCCATTTAACCACATGAGTAAAGATCCGAACAGAGTTCAAGCTCATATAAACGGCTCATTGTCATTATACGCACCCATAGCACGGCAGTGTGCGTGAGATTTCAATGTCGTTTTAGCCGGCGTAGAAACTAGCTTACGCCAGATCAGGAGGCTTAAGATGTGAAAAAAAAACACGATGCGTCTACGCTTCGTTTTATTGTGATCGTTTGAGCGACTGACGTATCGGTATTTTGATGTTCGTGATTGATCGAGAGACCGATACGTCAGCCTCTCAACCAATCACAATCGTATCGGTATTTTGATGTTTGTGATTGATCGAGAGACTGATACGTCAGTCTCTCAACCAATCACAATAAAACGAAGCGGAAACGCTTCGTGTTTTTTTTTCACATTCTAAGCCCACAGTTGCGGTATAAGCTTCGACTCTACGTTTTTAGCTCATGTGATTCAACGTTGTGCGTCACCGCCGCCGAAGTCTATGGGCAGGCTATTAAACAATGGGCTACCTCACAAGCGAAACTACATGTCTGGAATCAAGGTTGCCAGATACTAGATATTTGGGTATTAAGTTATAATTATTCGGGAAATATTTCAAAATCATGTATAGTTTTTTACTAATCTGAGAACCATAGAAGATCTACATCGCGCTAGCATTAATCGTCCATAATCGCTTACAGCTTGTTCAATTATATAAAGAGTTCTGAAATGACATTTTTATTCATAAATTGATACTCAATGAAGAGTATAAAAATGTGTCTCTGTTAGTATCCCATTTATTCATTGAACACGTAATATTGCCTGCATTATAATTAGAACTAAGCTATGTAATTTTATGTGCCAATCGATAACTATGAATTTTAGGTTAAGTACTTTGAATAAGCAGTACAATCACAAAGCGAGATAAAAGACAAAAATGTTTGACTTTTTTAAATAAATTAAATACTTTATTCATCACGTAGGCGAACATAGTTGCACTTATGATAAGTCAAGATACATTCAATTGATAATATTCATAATTATTGTTAATATGAAAGGTCACTTACATAACTACCGTCATTTTTATTGGGAGTAAAATCAATGATGAGAAATAAACAAAAAAGCCAGCTCGGGCTGGCATAAAAGGGGATATAACAAAGGGAACATTTTTATTAAAAATTAATGGGAGGAACGCGTCGCGACCCTCACCGGTGAGGACACCACAGGCCCTAGCCTAGCTAACCTACCTTTTAGGTTAGTCATAATTTCCAAAGTTATATAGTAATAAGGCGATAATATTATTTTTAATTTAATTTTAATTTATGACAATACATTCTTATTTTCGAGTAATCTAACAATTCCAGAGACTAATAACCCCAATATTTTAAAGCAACATAAACAAATGGATGAGTAAATAACCACATGCGTTTTTAACATATGAAACAATTATAACAAATAGTAACACAAAATCTATTGTGCTTTCACATATAATCACTGCGATTAATTAAACCCAAATGCAAACGTTCTGACACAATGATTGTTCCATACAACAGGCCGGCATAATTATGTCGATTGCGACGGGTAACTATCTCTCGTCAGTTGATACTCTAATTGGACCTTTACTATCAGGTCCAGTCGGGTCACTTTGCCGAGCCCATAGAATATACACAAAGTAATAACTTTGTACACAGCTACCTCAATAATGAAAAAAAAACTATCATACATTTCTACGCACGTCACTACCATCTTAGGTGGTCATATGAATTTTTTTCTTTGCTGTATCATGACAAATTGAACAGGGGGCTTAGAATGTGAAAAAAAAATACGATGCGTCTTCGCTTCGTTTTATTGTGGTTGGTTGAGAGACTGACGTAGCGGTATTTTGATGTTTGTGATTGATTGAGAGACCGATACGTCAGTCTCTCAACCAATCTCAATAAAACGAAGCGGAGACGCATCGTGCTTTTTTCACATTCTAAGCCCACAGATATGAAAATATCACAGTTTTGCATCTATATTTTAATAATCATGGAAAGATACGTCATTAAAAACGATCTAAAGAGATATAATAAGATATAGAGGCTAAGATTGGCAGGCTAATTAACATAAGCGACATTTTTTTTCTAAAAATTTCAACTGTGTTCAAAAAACGGAGCAAAATGTGCTTTCTTTTAAATATACATAAAACTCAATGTCGAAAAATTGTCGCTAAGTCAATTGGCCTGCGAGCCGTCGATATTGTTGACAAATATCGGCTGTGGTGAGGTCTCTACCTACAAGCGTATCTAGAGAAGCGGCTGGGTGGTTCGAGCCCACTTCAAGGAATCACTAAAACTATCAAATCTGTAATAAGGTCACGGAATTCATCTTTTAGTGACACAGCCTTCCATTGCAAAGTGTCTAGCTACACCAATCTATACTAAGTGTAGTGTATGTTACACGAGGTTTACAGTCAGCAGCTTAAGTATCTGTACGAAATCAAAATTTCAAATCGCCTATATACGTGTTAACTTAAACTAAAACATTATTTTCTTCGTTTGAAGTAAAGAAAATCTATTATATGTTATTTTTGTGAAGAGGAAAGTTACTTTTTGGGAATTTATTTTCAAGGGTATGTGAAGTCTGCCAACCCGCACTAGGCCAGCGTGGTAGACTATGGCCTAAAACCCTCTCAGTAGTAGAGGAGGCCCGTGCTCAGTATTGGGCAGTATATAATACAGGGCTGATATTATTATTTATTTATTTATAAATAAAAGCATGTAGGCAATTTGAAATGTTTAATTTGTTCAGCTACTTATGTTGGTGACTGTACAAGTAGAGGAAGGTGGGGCGGTGGCGACTCACCCTTGTGCTTGTGGTCGGCGCTGCAGCAGGGCGGCGGGTGGAGGCGCGCCGGCTTCACTCGCACGCGGCAGAACCGCGACCCGCGCGGCATGTTGTAACGGTTGCCGCTCTGAACCACGAGCAGAACACGTTCAAATAGGAAATGTGTGATTGCGAAATAAAAGCTTTTTCCCAATGTCATAAAGGCGATATTTGCATGTTATCCAGACCTAAATCGTGTTTGAAAGTCTTTTGTTTGTCGTCTGTTTGTTTGAGGTTATCTAACGAATTCCTAAATCGATTTGGATAGAGAAGTTATCAAAGAGTAATTTAGGTAACATTCTGTCTCGAAAGCAGTGAGTAGCCGGATGGATATAAGATATAATGTATATTTGATGCCACGAGAAGTGTTTTATATTGTATGCCCTAGTCGATCGTAGTATAAATATTATAAAGTACTGAGTTATCTATCGTTTGATAGTTCAATATCCTGCACAAGATTTATAAGCTTATAAATATTCTTACCTTCTTTGCATAACAATGTTCCTTGGACTCGACAACGGCAACAGCGTAGAGTCGTCTTTCACTTTCATTCTTGACTTGTATACTAAGATCTAGAGCCGGCAAGCAATCGCTATGTACGAAGAACATTATCTGCGCCTCCTGTAACAATAGTAACATTATAAGCCATTTATAACTTTGTGGTATTTCGATAGGTAGGTATTGGGTGTACATAGCTAATGACTGCTAGAAGTACCGCGCACATAGCGTTAGTCTTGCCAGATCATTGACCCCGCGCCGCGCCGTGTGTCGTACTCACGCCCCCCCCCCCCCCCTCCCCCTTACTACTACTACCAGCCCTGTATTATATACTGCCCACTGCTGAGCACGGGCCTCCTCTACAACTAAGAGGGTTAAGGCCTTAGTCCACCACGCTGGCCTAGTGCGGGTTGGCAGACTTCATACACTTTCGAAATTCTTATAGAAATCTTCTCAGGTATACAGGTTTCCTCGCGATGTTTTCCTTCACCGTTAAAGCAAGCGATAATTCACCAAGAATACACACAATATAACTTTAGAAGTCAGAGATACGTGCCCTTGGGTTTTGAACCTGCGGACATTCGTCTCGGCAGTCTGTCCGACTTCCGATTAGGCTATCGCCGCTTTCCCTCCCCCTTAGCTTACAGTAAACCACGCTACGCCACTGACCGCTGACATTATGGGGATCCGGACCCCCCCTTCCGTAGCTTCTAAATACATCATGCAAGGCAAGAACCCACGCCACCATTTTTTTTATATCGTAGCCACCAGCGCCAGCGAGCCCGCCGCCAGCCCCAGCGGCGTGTGCGACCGCCCGCGCCGCCGGACACTGCCCTCCTCCTACTGTAGCTACGCCCATGGCACTACGTATGTATGTAGGTGTACCTGCAGCACGGTGTAGTTGAGATGCGCGGGGTCCCACAGCACGAGCACGGTGGCGCCGGGCGCGCACGCCGACAGCGCCAGCGAGCCCGCCGCCAGCCCCAGCGGCGTGTGCGACCGCCCGCGCCGCCGGACACTGCCCTCCTCCTACTGTAGCTACGCCCATGGCACTACGTATGTATGTAGGTGTACCTGCAGCACGGTGTAGTTGAGATGCGCGGGGTCCCACAGCACGAGCACGGTGGCGCCGGGCGCGCACGCCGACAGCGCCAGCGAGCCCGCCGCCAGCCCCAGCGGCGTGTGCGACCGCCCGCGCCGCCGGACACTGCCCTCCTCCTACTGTAGCTACGCCCATGGCACTACGTATGTATGTAGGTGTACCTGCAGCACGGTGTAGTTGAGATGCGCGGGGTCCCACAGCACGAGCACGGTGGCGCCGGGCGCGCACGCCGACAGCGCCAGCGAGCCCGCCGCCAGCCCCAGCGGCGTGTGCGACCGCCCGCGCCGCCGGACACTGCCCTCCTCCTACTGTAGCTACGCCCATGGCACTACGTATGTATGTAGGTGTACCTGCAGCACGGTGTAGTTGAGATGCGCGGGGTCCCACAGCACGAGCACGGTGGCGCCGGGCGCGCACGCCGACAGCGCCAGCGAGCCCGCCGCCAGCCCCAGCGGCGTGTGCGACCGCCCGCGCCGCCGGACACTGCCCTCCTCCTACTGTAGCTACGCCCATGGCACTACGTATGTATGTAGGTGTACCTGCAGCACGGTGTAGTTGAGATGCGCGGGGTCCCACAGCACGAGCACGGTGGCGCCGGGCGCGCACGCCGACAGCGCCAGCGAGCCCGCCGCCAGCCCCAGCGGCGTGTGCGACCGCCCGCGCCGCCGGACACTGCCCTCCTCCTACTGTAGCTACGCCCATGGCACTACGTATGTATGTAGGTGTACCTGCAGCACGGTGTAGTTGAGATGCGCGGGGTCCCACAGCACGAGCACGGTGGCGCCGGGCGCGCACGCCGACAGCGCCAGCGAGCCCGCCGCCAGCCCCAGCGGCGTGTGCGACCGCCCGCGCCGCCGGACACTGCCCTCCTCCTACTGTAGCTACGCCCATGGCACTACGTATGTATGTAGGTGTACCTGCAGCACGGTGTAGTTGAGATGCGCGGGGTCCCACAGCACGAGCACGGTGGCGCCGGGCGCGCACGCCGACAGCGCCAGCGAGCCCGCCGCCAGCCCCAGCGGCGTGTGCGACCGCCCGCGCCGCCGGACACTGCCCTCCTCCTACTGTAGCTACGCCCATGGCACTACGTATGTATGTAGGTGTACCTGCAGCACGGTGTAGTTGAGATGCGCGGGGTCCCACAGCACGAGCACGGTGGCGCCGGGCGCGCACGCCGACAGCGCCAGCGAGCCCGCCGCCAGCCCCAGCGGCGTGTGCGACCGCCCGCGCCGCCGGACACTGCCCTCCTCCTACTGTAGCTACGCCCATGGCACTACGTATGTATGTAGGTGTACCTGCAGCACGGTGTAGTTGAGATGCGCGGGGTCCCACAGCACGAGCACGGTGGCGCCGGGCGCGCACGCCGACAGCGCCAGCGAGCCCGCCGCCAGCCCCAGCGGCGTGTGCGACCGCCCGCGCCGCCGGACACTGCCCTCCTCCTACTGTAGCTACGCCCATGGCACTACGTATGTATGTAGGTGTACCTGCAGCACGGTGTAGTTGAGATGCGCGGGGTCCCACAGCACGAGCACGGTGGCGCCGGGCGCGCACGCCGACAGCGCCAGCGAGCCCGCCGCCAGCCCCAGCGGCGTGTGCGACCGCCCGCGCCGCCGGACACTGCCCTCCTCCTACTGTAGCTACGCCCATGGCACTACGTATGTATGTAGGTGTACCTGCAGCACGGTGTAGTTGAGATGCGCGGGGTCCCACAGCACGAGCACGGTGGCGCCGGGCGCGCACGCCGACAGCGCCAGCGAGCCCGCCGC
The DNA here is from genome assembly GCA_949316025.1 of Lapara coniferarum. Classification (NCBI taxonomy): domain Eukaryota; kingdom Metazoa; phylum Arthropoda; class Insecta; order Lepidoptera; family Sphingidae; genus Lapara; species Lapara coniferarum. Next base: position 14,754,942 of record OX438926.1, on the reverse strand, counting down.
CAGCCCCAGCGGCGTGTGCGACCGCCCGCGCCGCCGGACACTGCCCTCCTCCTACTGTAGCTACGCCCATGGCACTACGTATGTATGTAGGTGTACCTGCAGCACGGTGTAGTTGAGATGCGCGGGGTCCCACAGCACGAGCACGGTGGCGCCGGGCGCGCACGCCGACAGCGCCAGCGAGCCCGCCGCCAGCCCCAGCGGCGTGTGCGACCGCCCGCGCCGCCGGACACTGCCCTCCTCCTACTGTAGCTACGCCCATGGCACTACGTATGTATGTAGGTGTACCTGCAGCACGGTGTAGTTGAGATGCGCGGGGTCCCACAGCACGAGCACGGTGGCGCCGGGCGCGCACGCCGACAGCGCCAGCGAGCCCGCCGCCAGCCCCAGCGGCGTGTGCGACCGCCCGCGCCGCCGGACACTGCCCTCCTCCTACTGTAGCTACGCCCATGGCACTACGTATGTATGTAGGTGTACCTGCAGCACGGTGTAGTTGAGATGCGCGGGGTCCCACAGCACGAGCACGGTGGCGCCGGGCGCGCACGCCGACAGCGCCAGCGAGCCCGCCGCCAGCCCCAGCGGCGTGTGCGACCGCCCGCGCCGCCGGACACTGCCCTCCTCCTACTGTAGCTACGCCCATGGCACTACGTATGTATGTAGGTGTACCTGCAGCACGGTGTAGTTGAGATGCGCGGGGTCCCACAGCACGAGCACGGTGGCGCCGGGCGCGCACGCCGACAGCGCCAGCGAGCCCGCCGCCAGCCCCAGCGGCGTGTGCGACCGCCCGCGCCGCCGGACACTGCCCTCCTCCTACTGTAGCTACGCCCATGGCACTACGTATGTATGTAGGTGTACCTGCAGCACGGTGTAGTTGAGATGCGCGGGGTCCCACAGCACGAGCACGGTGGCGCCGGGCGCGCACGCCGACAGCGCCAGCGAGCCCGCCGCCAGCCCCAGCGGCGTGTGCGACCGCCCGCGCCGCCGGACACTGCCCTCCTCCTTTTTGGGCGACCACCTGCCCACAAACATGCAATATTGAAATATTAAAAAAAAACTGTATTTTTATGGTAATCGTGGTACATTATGCCACAGTAGTTTTATTTGAATATATTATTACAATGTAATTAAAGATGTGACTAGATTAGTCAAACAGTTGCAGCAACTGCTAGCGAGCGGCGCGCGTGCTTCCATTCGAGTTATTTGTACATACCCTTACAATATAAATAATGCACGATAAATCCGCTATGGGCAATTGTAAGAACCGTTGCAGTATCAACGTGTGTACCACACAATTATGAAAATAAAAAAATCAACCAAAAAGGATCCTGACCTACCGAAATCTACCTAACTAAACCAACGAAAAACACTTACCTCCCGTCGCTATCATCTTCTCTGCTTTTCTCCCCTTCCTCAGATTTCTTCTCCAATTCCTTCTTTAATTCCTGTAATTCTTGTTTCAGAAGTGCTTTCTCGTTTTCTAACGTTGCCATCTAAAATAATGAATAAATCAAAGGTTAATTCTACAAAATATTTAAACTCGACGTAGATGCGAACATTTTGAAAAATATCAATGTTTACCTGCGTCTTGAGAATCTCGTCACAATCGTTGGTCTCAGGGTCCGTGAGCTGTTGTATCGTGTCGCGAAACTTTATGCTCTCTCGCATCAGAGCCTGCTCCCTTTCGCGCGCCAACTCTAACTGACGATCCTTCTCGGTCAATAGTCGACGAGTTACATCAGTTAATGACACCTGAAAACATGCATTTAGTTAGAAGATGGTATTCGACTACCGTCAAATCTACGAAATCGATCGAATGTATCAAGGACACCAAATATATACTTAAAAAATGGCACAAAAACGCTATAATTCCCGCACGATCAGAATGGGATGGTACCTTGTCATAGTAAATAAAAAATACAAATTCCGAACGAAGTAGCGTTCGTAAACTTCAGAATTTAAATTAATGAATGTTTTTTTGTTCATTTTAATAATTATTAGTTTTGTAAAACCAAAAAGAGTATGATTTTAGAAAATGTCCCCATATACTATGTACATATATTCATAATACGCATATTTACTATAGGTAATTATGATAATATAAAAATTTACAAAATCTCTTCATGTTTATTTAATTTGTATCTCTCGAACATCAGCGCGAGTTTGCCGACGCTCCTCACCGGGGTCAGTTATGAAACTTCGCATCCCAGGTTGATCACGCGCGGATTACAAATACTACTATTTTAACTAACCTGTCTCTCAAAATCATGAGGAGCCTTCAACGAGGCGACGTCCGCCTCATACTTTTGTTTCCACTCGGCCTCACACTTGGCGATCGCTTGCCTCACCGCTTCTTCCTTCTCGACTTCAGCGTTTTCCTTCGTCTGCATCACGATCGCGTTGTGACTGGATATCTCTATGACGTCAGTGCGTTCTATCTTCTCTAAACTGGATTCGGATGGAGACCTGTCCATATTCGTGAGCGCTACTAGACGGAACCTGAAATTGTGAGATCAGTTAAAATACGCTTTTGTTGTGTGATAGCCGCGATGGCTTAGCATTAGTTCGATGATCGATTCGGATTTCGGGGTCGGAGTCAAGAATGATTGGGTATTTCCGCCCAGAATCTAGAATTTTCGCCCGATACAATAGGCTCGAGCCTTTTCCCATATTTATATGTGTAGAAAAAGAATTTAGAATAGAAATAAATACATAAGTATCCAGTATCAACATTTCAAAATCTTATAGGCATCCAATATAATAAAAAGTAACTGAGGCTCAGGTACCTAGATCTCAGAGACTCGATTTCTGCCTTATAGTCCATATGCATCTTCTCTTGCAATTCTTTAATCTCTTTCTGTTTCATCGCTTCCATTTCATCAATTTTCTTCACATATCCTTGCATGTCTTCTCTTGTTTTCTCTAGTAATTCTTTTGTGACTTGGTGTTCCTTTTCTAATCTTTCCACATCTTTTTGATTCTCGGTTTTTTGGCTTTCTAATTGATTTTCAAGTGCAGAAATAGCTTCATCTTTCCGACTGAGAGTAGCTTTCATATCACTAAGTTCCAACTCATGGTCCACAGTCAATCTCTGTGCCTGCTCACGGAACATCAGTGCTGATTCTTCATTGCATTTCTCCAAGGCTGCCAATATTTCTGTGTGGTTCTCAGCTACATACTTCTTCTGCTTGTCTATTTCTAATTTGAGAGTCACCAACTCTTCCATTATGTACATCACATTAATTTTGCACAAGTCATACAACTTTCTAAGGAAATCTTGCAATTTTTCGATGTTTATTTTGTGTGTGTCCATGTTATCCTAAAAATAGCAACAACGTGTAGTACTCTTTTTGCATATTGTATTAAATATATCAAATTTTTATTCGCTAATATTGAAAACATCCGTTGTGCGTAACATCAGTAAATGTCTATCCCAAATTTACTTTATAATTTTAATATCACATTGAAATTATACAGTAATCACAAAATTTATTCAATTTACATTTACCTTGAAACACACATCAATATAAAGCTTATAATTCTAAATATATACATATAAATTAATAAGAATGGAGACAGGGGCATTCAAACAAAAAATCTACGTCTTACGGGGCCGGTGAAGACAGGAGCAACAAAAGAAATAAATCAACCATTCAAGTAAGACCTCTAAACTATTAAATTAATAAAAACTGTTCCCTTTTACAGTATCCCTATAATACCTCCTACATTTTTTCAGCTACATAAAGGCCTTCATTACTGCAACCTTATACATAAATAAAGAGATACATCCATAAATTTATTGCCTACATAATACGCGCACGAGTATAAAATGGATTATAATAGCGCCTGATAATGATTAGTGAAATGATTTACAAAAATCACAAACTCATAACAGATTTGTAATTTTTACATACAAATAAAAAACTCGTATGAATACATCAAAAACTAAATGCACTTGAAATTATAACAAAAACTAATAATCAGTATCTCCAACATGAAAAAAAAATAAAATGAGCGATAAATGGCGCATTGGACGCCACAACATCCATCGATATTGCAAAGCTAGGGCCATTCGACATCGATTCGATCGAGAACGATAAAGGTCTTACAAGAGTGGCGTCAATTGCTATGTTATTGTCGTGCACCTGTCGTTCGTCCCGGCCCCATTCCAGGCTGGACGGTAGCGACTCCTCGATGTAAAAGTCGGAACTTTCGAATTCATCTGGCCCCCCACTCTCCACTGTCTCCAATATAACCGGTAGAGTTCGCACCTCAGTGACAGTCGATACCGCCATCGTTTCAGGCACACATGTCGTCGACGTGTCGATGCGCTTCGACTCGTTCTGTCTGCTCAACTTTTCGAAGTCGCACGTCTCTGTTTCCGATTCAAAGTCCCTGTGAATAAGTAGTTTGAATAGTAGGTTTTTTTTTTAGTACAGTGACTGCCTCGGTGGCGTAGTTGTACTATGGTATGACTGCAATGCTGAGGTCTCGGGTTCGATCCCCGGGTCGGGCAAAGTGATATTGATTTTTTCTATTCAGTATCAGCTCGGAGTCTGGAATTTGTGCCCGATATGGCGATAGGCTCGCCCCCTATCACATCATGGGCCGGAATAACGGCGAAAAGTGGGTGCACTAGTTGCGCCTCTGCCTACCCTGTGTGTGTGTGAATTAATGAGAAAATTTCTTACCTGTCAAAGTCTACTTGTACGTGGACATCTTTTTCTTCGCTACTAGAAGCGTTGATCCTGAAATATTTTTTTTTGTTTAAATCAATATTGATATTCAATTTCAGTTTCAATTTTACAAACCAAGGAATATTTTTAGAACTTTTTACTATATTACAAAGTCATATCACAAAACACACCGACATTTACTACTGGTAATTGGACATTTACTGGTGGTAGGACTCTCATATGTAAGAGTCCGTCTGGGTGGGTACCACCGCAATGTCTATTTCTACCGACAAGCAGCTACTGCATGCACTGTTGTGTTTCAGTTTGAAGGGCATTGTAGCCAGTGTAACTACAGGACATAATGAGACTTAACATCAGCTTATGTCTCAGAATGACGAGCGCAGTGGAATGCCACAGTACTTTGTAACTCGAGGTGCTGGATGGTATTTCTACTGTTTATGGGTGGGCGTATCGCTTACCATCAGGCGAACGGCATGCTCGGCTCGACATTTGATGCCATAAAAAAAATATATTTCCACCAAACATACCTCTGTTGGAAAAATTTTATAGTGGCATCCATGTCGTAATTCGGCACATCTTTAGCCAGTTCGGGGAAGGTGGTCGCAATATATTCTACATCGGCGTCTGTGAGTTTCGGCAGACGCTCGTCGAACGGTGGAGGCGCTTGCGTCGCAAACGTGGGCGGCACCTCCGTCATGCCGGGGAACAAACTCTTCAGGAAATGACCCTCGAACACAGTGTTGAACTCTTGCCGTCTGGTTAGTTCCTCGTCGTGGATTTTATGCAGTTTCTCTGACAGATCGGTCGCCCACTGGAATGATGCGGTACATTATAATTACGAAGAGCTAAATTGCTATTTTAATTAATAGACCTGTTTGTCATTCTTAAGTCCCATATTCTTAGAGGAAACTCAATAAAATAAAGTCATGAATATACTATACATGTAATACACAAAGAGTTATATTCCCACACGTGTCTGTAATGGGGAATTCGTTTTATGATTCTTTACTTTATCTCATTATCATGTTTAATGTTTAATATTTAACTAATTACGACAAACGAGTACTATTAACAAGTGTGTCACATAAATACATAATTCAGGAAATAACATTTAAATCACACAAAAAATATACTAATATATTATATCGATACCAAGTGGTGCGCGGAGAAATCACAATAAAAAATAACAATATACAAACACATATCAATATACAGCCAGGTAATGCCTAGGAAAATCACATAAAAAAACAATATACGAAGACATATCGACATACAGCCAGGAGGCGTTTAAATAAATCATAATAAAAAAAATACGTGCAAAGATATGTCAACATACAGCCAGATGGTGTCGCGAGAAGGCGCGTCGCCTTGCGACCTCGTGCACGGCGCGCACGAAGGCGGCGGGCGCGCGGTGCAGCTGTCGCAGCACGCGCACGTACCGCGCCAGCCGACCGAAGCACTGGAACGAGAGCATCGCGTGCGCGTCCTGCACCGACATCGAGTTCTCGATCATCAGCACAGCCCTGCAACGTCACGTTGTTTTTTTTTTTATATTTATTTGGTTCACAACTTGGAATATACACACAACTTGCACTTATAAAACAAATATTGAATTATAGATTTAACAAACTTCGTTTAATTCCTAAAACTAGTGAACACAGCATGCATATTTTGATGTTTTGTTTTATTTTAGGTGTAGAGCTTATTTGCTATGGGATGGTGAGCTTTAACTTGTAGTTAACGAAACTCCAGGGGTGGCACTTCTATAGGTTTATATTTGAAGACTTCAGAGTACGTATATACAGCGGATACTTAGATGGTAAGAGTAATGGTTGGTAAGACGTACTGAATAAATAGAGGCGTACATCTATACTAATATTATAAAGCTGAAGAGTTTGTTTGTTTGAACGCGCTAATCTCAGGAACTACTGGTTCGAATTGAAAAATTCTTTTTGTGTTAAATAGACTATTTATCGAGGAAGGCTTTAGGCTATATAACATCACGATGTAACTATTAGGAGCGAAGAAATAATGGAAAATGTGAAAAAAACGGGGAAAATTATTCATCCTTGAGGGCTTCCATTGCATGCGCTGCGAAAACGGTTCAAGATAACAAAAATATATGTATGAAAGAATTATTCCCCTTAAAATGATCTAAAAAAATGTCCGCAACAGTATATGTCTATCTTTTAAGATTACCTCACTAGAACCGTTTTTATAGTAATCAAATTTGGTCGAAATTAATGCATTATTTGTTAAGAGTTGTATCAACGTCATAATATTAATCTTTATCCAAATAAATGTGTTGGATAGAGTGATTCAACGGAAAGGTTTTTATGTACTTTTAGCCCGGAAAAACTTATTAACGCGGGCGAAGCCGTGGGCAAAAGCTAGTCGCTTATATATGGGAGGCATGGTGTGACACAGCGTTCCCGCACAACCACATATGCGCATTTACATAGATGCGCAAGTGTGTGTGTCCCTGCATTAGGCAAAACAATTAATTAGCCACCAGATTTTGGCGGGAACTTGGAAGTGTCACGAGGTGCTCTTGTTTAATTCATTATTTTGGTGATGCTTAGTGTTATATTGCATTATTATGGTGGTATATTATCCAATATAGTTCTATTAAAGGGCTCAAATGAGGAATTGAAATAACCGAAATAATCAAGTGTTTTTTTTTGTTGCCGCCAAAACTCCCCGAGAAAGTCTTGGTAAGGTAACCACTGCTTTACTTCGACATAGTAGTTAGTACTGAGGATAAAAAGGAAACAATGCAACTGCAACTTATTTAAAAAAATGTCTAACCAAAAACTTTGACACTGGCAGATGCGCAAACCGCGCCTTGCCAAATAGAAAAAAAAACTAGCCACCAGTGCGGCTGCTACGCATGATGTGTGTTGTCCCGCACTAGCGTTTTGTGACGCGACGTGAGAGAGCGAGTCATAAAGTTTTTTTTTTTTCAAACACCAATTTGTGCCTCGCCACACACCCGTCGCGTCGGAAAAACACACCTGTGGACTTAGAAAGTGAAAAAAAAATCCGATGCCTCACCGCTTCGTTTTATTTTGATTGGTTGAGAGACTGACGTATCAGTAGTTTGATGTTTGTGATTGATCGAGAGACCGATACCTAACTCTCTCAACTAATCACAATAAAACGAAGCGGAGACGCATCGTGTTTTTTACATTCTAAGCCCCCTGTTACATGACGGGCAGTTAACGTGTTAAGCCAAGTTTGTACTAACAAGCTCTCACAGCAATATTATACTGCACAGGAATTTTAAGCGGCTTTATTCTCTATGACAGGGTAAACGTGTATGTAATCGCGTTTATGACAATTGAAATTGGCATAAAGATTACCGGTTCACACTAATTTCATAAAGGCAATACGGCTGTGCTACGAGTTTACACTGTCATAGAGAATAAGGCTCATGATGCTTTAACACTAACGGCGATACTTGAAAATTCTATACACATACGACTAGGCAGACGTTCGACAAGCTCAAAAATTTACAGAACTTGAATGATTGTTATTGTTATGATAACGTCTGCAAGTATCTTGCTAATCTATATCCCAATTTATTTTTATAATTTTAAATAGTCTTGGGCAGGCAAAATAACTCCTTTAAAATATTTCAAATGTGGGTAAATATTTCTTTACATGATAGGTACAAAGTCGACAAACATACTGTACACTAAACATCATGATATGTATAGTGAAGTTTTAACCATGATCAAGGACAGATAATGCGAATACCAACGGCAATAACATCCTTTACACACAGTCCATATTACATCAACACCATACATGAACATATTTTATTTAATAAGACGTATTCAAATTACAACAAATATTGTCACAAGTGGAAATGTGAGAAAAAGTTAAACGGCGGATTTTTAATAAGGAAAAGATTTTCATTAAAAATTATTACGACTTACAAGAGCACCAAAACAGACAGTATTTTGCGAATGTGTTTTTTAGCATACCCAACTCTCTTTTTGGTATTACACTCATAAGAAACCATATCACAAAATTAGTAAAATTTTCCCACATACCATACAAATATACTAAAGTGGTGTTGTATAAAGCTATTTGCTAATTGCTATTAGCCTCAATACACTTGTAGGCTTCTACTTTGAATTCCTGCAGGTTGCAGATAAATATATCCACGTTCTCGGAAATAATATTGAGCAATCATATGACCCATAAAAAAATATATATACAACCACTTACTCTAAACGCGCCTTCAATATGTGCGACAGTTCGTCCTTGGACTTGGCGATGCGTCGTCTGATATCGACGAGGGTCTGGTGGCCCTTCAGCAATTTCTTCAGTTGACACCAGTGGGACTGCACCAAGGTGGGAAGCACGGACGGGTCCCAGGCCGAATTGAAACGTTCTCGACACTAGAAAAAGAAACAAGTGCATTAAGCTGTGGTTCCGCAGAACGCAACAGACGGCAACAGCATGTGTGCGGAATCGGTTTCATACAATTTAATACTGCATAGTGGTGCCTTCTGCTGCGTCCTGCGGAATCACAGCTTAAGAAACATATTATACTGTGGGCCGAAAATGTGCCTAAGAACGCAACTCGTAAGACGATGTCGTTTCGTTTTGATATTTGTTATTAATCGAGAGACCAATACGTCAGTCACGTGTTACGCTCTCAACCAATCACAAACGAAACGGAGTCGTGTCGTGTTTTTTTGCTACAATCTAAACCCACAGAATTGCGGCTAGTAGGAATGGCGTAAAATTATTCGGTGACATTGCTAACTGGGACGCTTCTAACAGTAGGGAGAGTCAACAAATTCCACTCAAAGTAACATTGAAGACATTTGTACTTATGTTAACAAATCGCTCGCCCAGATCAATACTGGATTATCTCGAAAAAATCTGAAAATTGTGTTTTTTGTTTTGTGTAAATCAGCAAAATTTGCCGATTTCGATTGCCGATTTTTTCGAGATAATTCAGTATCGATTTGGGTGTGCCAAATTTCCAATAGATTTTTATTACGTTCGTGAGCTCGTTGATAAAATATTTATGTACACACATATGTTTATTTTTATGTCGTAATTGTGAAAGCTGTTTATTATAGTTAATTTAATTACAATTCAAACAAGAATATTTGCATTTTAAATATACTTTCACCTACAGAGTACAATTAAGGAGTTGCTATGTAAAAATATACGACGCAGACTTCGTTACCTAAGGTTATTTAATCATTAACATGCAATATACGGCTAGGATAAATAATTATTTTATTAACTGTTGCATAAACTCTTGACATTCAAAAATACTCGTGGATGTGCTACAGGGTCTTAAGAGAAGGGAATTAGAATTAGGGTTGTATTTCGTATTCACAATAAATTACCTTATATGTATAATAATGAACGCAAATTTCTTAAGCTGAGTAAACATTTATGAAATAAGTATAACCCGCGCGCGATCAGAATGGGATGCGAACTTTCGTAACTGTCACCGCTGGATAGTGTCGGCAAACTCGCGTTGATGGTCGAGAGATATAAATTAAATAAATATGAAATAAAAAAAAAATTCTATACAAATATAATTACGTAATACATATAATATGCGTATTTGGTAGTATAGAAGGAAACAATCTGCTAAAATCATCACTCAATTTATGAATTACATCGCTCGTGAATTGTCATTTTTGATCTAATTTGACATGGTTGCATCCCATTCTCATCGCGCACGGATTACCTACAGTTCGTAACTACGTTGAATACCTGTATGAGCGACGCCGCCTGATCGTGTTGGTCTCTCTCGAGTTTCTTCACGTCATTCAGTAGCTGATCGAGCGCGTACAGTCGGTCCTCGATGCCCTTTATATGCTTCAAGCCATGCATATTAGCATACTCTAGTATATTGTATAATTCCGCTTCTCGCTCTTTCAAGGGTTCGGCGTCAAGCTATAAAAAGTAAATGATATGTCATTCTTTAAATGAGGTTTTAAAAGTGCTTGCTTGTGTATATCTCCTATTATAATATAGGTTTGGTTTGAAGGACATTGTAGCCAGTGTAACTGCTGGAAATAATGAGACTTAACATCTTATGTCTCAGGATAACGAGCGCAGTGGAATGCCACACACACACTAGGTACTTTGTAACTACAGGTGCTGGATGATGTTGCTACTGTTTATGAGCGGTCGTATCGCTTACCATGAGGCGAACGGCATGCTCGTCTCGTCATTCGATGCAATAAAAAAGGTATCTATGTTCCAAGGTCGGTGTATGACGATAGCTTATCATCAGATGAGCCATCAGCTCATCAACGACAATAAAATATCACCAAATTAATTATTATTGTCATGTCAATTTACATTCATAATAAACATAAGAAGAAAACAAGTATCCGTATTCTACAAACTGTTTAACTTAAAAAAAAAATATTTTATATTCGATAAAAAATATACTGTTTAATACATAATTTTTATCTAGTATAACGATAGTGGTATTGATAAATAAAGCATAAATATGGATTTGTGTATTTAAATCTGTCCTTATCACCTTTTCGCTAAACAAAAACATCAGAATACCGTTACAATAACTCTCTTAGAGACATTTTATAACTATGTAAATTAATTTGTTTATTATATCGATAGTATAATGCTTCATTATATACGGCAATTCAGTCAGTAGCCCGAGTATTTATCTTCAACAAAATATAGATTCAATATCATGCGTTTATTAACACAAACCAGAGTGTTACACCTCTCTAGTTGCTCTAATTAACGAATGGATGTCACGCGACGATCACGACGCTTGCATTCGACATTTTCAGATTAAAGCTCGTAATATCGTAAACAACAGTAACCCAAAAGTGCCAGCACAAGATCACTACTACATTTTATGGACGCACAACCTAAAAACACACATCGATAAGAAATAATACTTTGATATAATACAAACACCTTTTGTGATTCTGTTACTGTTATTCCGCGACAAATGATTCCCGAAAGTAGGCAGCTTGGTACGAGTTACTCAAATTATACTGTCTTTTATCCTACTAAATAGTTATTTGAGCATCCTTTGACGTGGTGGCGATAGGTGTAAAGCACAAGTCTAACCCTAATTTATTTTTTAATTACAAACAATCCGGCGTTGTATTGACCCTAAAGCTATTAGGTCAAAAGAGTACAAAAAGTTGGTAGTTCGCATTAGTTAAACAAAAAGTGCTTGTAAGAATTCTGAATGAAACCACTAGATATAGTAAAGTCTTACCAGTGCCAATCCTTTCTGACAATAGTCCAGAATGTCTTGCAGGGACGCCTTGTTGCCTTGCGCCAGTATCCAGTGTAACAACGTGGGCTCCTCCTTGCTCTCATAAGAATTCGCTTTAAACGTGCCTCCTTCGTCAGACTGTTCGATTTGATCGACTGGTTCTGACCGAGCCGCGCCTGTGTCCTTACTCGTCGATGCATTTTGTTCAAACACTGGAATACAGAAGAAAAATGCAAGATATTAACAGCATGTTATTTGTATAAAAAAACCTGATTGTAACATATTAAGGCAAGGAAGAAACTAAATGTAAGGAAATAAGTACCGGCTTCTTGTTTATATCTTTTAAAATTTGTGCGATTTACAAGTCGGAATAAAGGAATTATTATGTAGGTAATTGTTTAAATTTGGTTTATTCTTGATCTGAAATAACGTAAAGATTAACAATTTCCCCATAGATTTCTTAATTTTTTGATTCTAGATACGTATATAACGCTATAACGATAACGAAAACCAGTCAAACCACGTCAAATATATTATAGACGTATGGGGAAACCCTATATACTCGGACGCCGGCGCCTGTGACGGGGCTTGACGAGTCAAATAAGCACCGTAAAGTTACAGACAATTTGTAACAATAAATAGGTACAATGTTTAATTATAACGATTAACTTGAGTAAAACAAACTCATTATAAAGCTAAGTAGAAGAGTAGCTATTCTTAAAGTATATAAATAGTTGTTTGTTAATGTATCTTTCGTTATCAATACAGCTACCCATCAATTAACTACACCTAGTTCAGACAATTACTTTGTCAGCTTGTTTACTCATGTCAGAAAAAATGATATGAAGGATATTGACTTCTGAACACGGGGTTTAATAACCCATGTCCTTGTTAGTGTCGATTTCACAGCTTCCCGATAAATGCTACTCGATATATATTATGATTTTTATACATACTATAGGTACTAGTTTGCTGATATCGTTTCTGTGTTTGGTAATTGTAATAATTGCTAAACAAATATCACTAGGCATCTCCTGTAGTCTGTCAAAGCCCGCGACCGTCACCGGTGTCCATATACATAGGGTTTTCTCATACATCTATATATATAAGCGGGCCTTGAAGGGTTAAAGAGATAAATAGGGAAATTGAATAGGCGAAAGTAGGTCGAAATAGCTCAGTTTTGAGAGCACTGGCCCGGTACGCCGAAGGTCACGGGTTCAAGTCCTGCTTTCGACTGTACTTTTTCAATGCTTCCATAAAAATAACATTGTCCAGGTGCTACTCGTCACATAAATGTGTAAGCCGATAAATACAAAAGTCACACTAATCTATTCTTCCAAATAAATGATAATAAAATTAATACTACGTACTTTAGTTGTTTCATACGATAACCGTCAAATAAAATTTACTTGAAACCTGTGAAACAGACCCTGTGTTCAGTCGTATTCATCAATAATCTAAATACATAACAATATCCACATCTCAGAGACATGTCGATTTGACATTTTGCCAGTACAACAGAAAACTCCAGATGCTTTATACAAATTTGTTTCGGTTAAAAACAAGTAGGTACTCAGTAGGTAAAAATAATAGTGCATGACTCATCACCCCTCGCAAAAGTAACTGAGGCGTGTCTTGTAACTTACAAGTCGTGTTTCGTGTATTGACTCTATATAGTCGCTGATTGACTCAATACATACGTAAAAAAATTAACTACTGAGAGCCGATTAATTTTATTGTCTTGATGATAAATGCTACTAGTCACATAAATGTATAAACCTACCACATACAAGAGTCACACTCTAATCTATGCTGCCTAATGATAATAAAATAAGTACTATGTACAGTCAGCAGTAAGTATCTGAACAAATTCAAAATTTCAAATTGCCTACATCCTTTTGTGTTATTACCAATCTTTTATTTCTCTTGACAAAAACAAAATAAAAGATATTTACTGTACTTTTAACGAAGAAAGAATATGTTTCAGTGTAACTTAGCTTGTATAGAAGAATTTGAAATTTTGTTTTTGTTCAGCTACTTGTGCTGCTGACTGTACATTAGCTGTTTAATACGATAACTGTCTACTAAAATATAGGTGAAACCTGTGAAATAAGCCTAAAATTACTTTATCACGCAAATTACGAATTTACAAATTTGAGAAATCTACGCGACGGTAAAGAAGCTATAAATTAAATACATGTGATTGTGTTTAGGTCGTCTAAATTAATTCAACCCAAATTCAATAATAAGCTGACAACAAGCTCATTACTATACGATGTCATACGTATGCCCGAGGTCAAGATACACGTAATAAATTGAATTTATTAAAAACAATATGAACATATCAATTTGGTCAGCCAATGATTATGCCGCAGACAGTGTAAATGTCCAATTTCCATTCCATAGATTCAATTTTCCTTGAATATAAATTATAACTAGCGGCCCCGACAGACGTTGTCCTGCCCTAAAAAGGAAATGAAATCCTAGAACCCGAGTACAGCGCCACCTACCGGATCTAATTGTTAATCGAAACTATTCTCAAACCCACCTCAGGACACAAAAAAATCATTAAAATCGGTCCAGCCGCTTAGGAGGAATTCAGTGACATACACGTTTAATATGGCGGTTAAGTATTCTTAAATTTTCAAATTTTCCGCGTAATTTTCTTGCAAAAAACCTCTCTGCCACCAAATGAGTCTTTATTTAACGAAATTTTAAAATCCCTAAACACCCCTACCCCCCCGTAAATAATACCTAACCATATTTTTTTCCGGAAAAAAATCCCGAATAAAATTCCCGGTGTCTGTTTTCCGGGATAATAGTAGCCTATGGGCGGTATTAATAGGTCAATCTCAAGTTTGAGTTACATCTCAAGTAGACATAATGTATTGAACTGTTCATACATTATGTCTACTTGAGATGTAACTCAAACTTGAGATTGATTTCCTTTGGATCACAAACTATCTCCATACTTATTTTCATACGGTTCCACTGGCAAAAAACTATTTTCCGAGATTAAGGTCCCGGTTTATATTTTCCCGGGATATGAAGTAGCCTAGATTCTTCCCAGGGTTTAAAACTATCTCCCTGCCAAATTGCATCGCTATCGGTTCAGTGGTTTAGTCGTGGCGGCTCCACTCGCGAGAAATTAAAATCCGGGATATAATTCCCGGTTTATCTTTTTCCGGGATAAGAGTAATTATGTCCTCAACTGGATCTCGAAATATCTCTATACTTGTTTTCTTGCGGTTCCACTGGCAGAAAACAATTATCCGGGATAAAAGTCCCGGTTTATATTTTCCCGGGATAAAAAGTATCCTATGTCCGTCTCCTGGTTCTAAGCTACCTCTCCACCAATTTTCAGGTAAATCCGTTCAGCCATTCTTGAGTTATAAGTGGTGTAACTAACACCACTTTCTTTTATATATATAGATAACTGCCCGCTTCTCAGATTCAGTAGGTGTAAAGTTAACGATTGACTATAGTTTTTTATAGTTACAATTGTATTGAAAAACACGGTAAGTCCACTTACGAATATAATTTATTGGGCGATGACGAATATGAAAAGTTAGACAACCATAATTTTTTACTTACCATCTTCCTCTGATAATTTAAACGCTTCAACTCCGAAATCCTGCGTTGCTTTGTTCTCAGAACTGTTGTCGAAAGGTTGACTAATCCTGTATGGATTTCCGTCAAATTCTGCCTCCTCAAACACATCGAACGCCGAGAACCGATGCGCTTCAGCGTTAAGTTGCAGCGCTGGCAGTAACGGTATTTTACCTAAAGATTCTAAAACTTCATTCAACCTAAAAAAAAATAGATATACCTAGTATAAATGGAATAATCTAGCTACATTGTAAATATAAGGTCCTTACATATGCTATTGGCGTTTTGTATGAGAAGAATACAAAGTCGATATTTCAGATCAAACTGGCTGGTACGATAAAACGCCAATTTCATATGTCAAGAACCTAATATAACGAGTACGGTATATGTAATACTCTCCTGTCTACTATACAACGTCCTATTTTAAATTCCAAATGCCATTTCAGTTCAGAATAGAAACACTATTTTCGTAGGGTAAGGCGTAAGGGTAAATACCCTTATAAATAAAATTCATGATTGTAGCGTAACTCTATCTACGATAATTAATTATAATTATTGAGGAATTTTGTGCAATATATGTATGTACGATCACCCAAATTGGTGCTAGTAGACTTTCTGCAGATAAATGCCCATTTCTCATATTTTACGAAGCAGGTGCGGACGTTTCGGTGATATACAAAGGAAACAGCAGATAACTTTTATTGTCTATTTTAGTTGTAAGTTGAATGTTGCCGACAGACGATGCCCAACTCGCAAGCGACTTATTTAGAACCTTAAGGTGGTCGAGCACAGACTTTTCTGACTATACATTGCTTACGACCGATTTCAATCTTAATATTCGATGCGATCACGAGAATAAACCAATCAAATTAAGTCATTTGGAAATATGTTAAAAAAACTTTGTTCTGATTGGACCATTTTCGGAATGGATTGCAAAAACTATTGGAATCGCTTATTGAAAATGGCGGCATAAGACGAGCTATATAGAAAAGAAAACAGAGTGTCTACTATAATTTTATCGCATAAATCCCGGAAAGGTTCACAGCGGAATTTTAGCCTTCCCCATAGATAAAGTTCGCAGATACAGTGAACGGGCAGTGTCACATTGTCGTATAATTCACTGCAGTGGATTTATAAATAGTAATAGAATATCGCCACTTCATGACTTTAGTAATTAGAGGTCAGAGACAAATTTCATGAAATGCAGCTATCCCCACAAACTCATTTATGCTCTTACGATTCTAAAGATATAGAAAATATTCGTGGGTAGTCCTTGACAGAAATATTTCTTACATTTTGTCACAACTCCGAAGCGACGACAATAAGAGCACGTGCCTCGCCAGAATATTCGACAATTGCTTACAAAAACTAGTCAGAATCAAAATGTCGCAATAGTAAAGAAAAAGTTCTTACACAAAATATGTAAGTGTTAGTAAATATTCCAAGTCCTCTTGATTGAAGATATTATATAAATTATAAGCCTCTAACATTTAATAAAAACATAATGTTAAATGCTCATTGTCATGCAGACTCGCAGACTGATGTTATCTTTGATGTTTTACAAGTCATAAAAACCAACAGGAATAAATTACATTATCAAATGCTATCTATAGAAAGATAAAATTATAGATAAAGCTGTCTGCACAAATCTTTTGCCGGATAATTGCTCAATTTGCGACCTAAATAGAAATTTATTGAGACCTCTGAATATCTTCGTCTATTGTCGGTTATAAGAGGTGCTGAATGGCGAAACAAGTATGGTCACGGAGGACGCAACAAACAACAAAAACAGTTCATAAACGTCGCAACCCCCTGATGACCTACAGGCTACACGTGAGCGTGCACGATTTTCGGCTTTAAACATGATTATAATTCTTTTTTATTTAAACTTGAATAGATTTTTATTTAGTTCAATAACTTTTTCGTACTACAATAATAAATATATACGTATTTTATTAGTCCAAACTGAATGCTTTTATTGAATAACGACCATTGAAAAATCTGCGTAAGTAAATATTTGGTGTAAAAAAACTTAATACTTATGAAACTATGTAGTAAATGGTAATGAGTTCAAATACTTAGTATGTACAATATTTTTTATTTTCTTAGATATATAATATTTTATTTTTTATGTGTGGCACGGGAAATTGGCCTCACTGCACCTGAGTATAAATGAAGAAAACCTCAAAATCACTGGCACAACATTATCAATAGTCGATCACGTATTTTAATGCTCCATTTAAAAATGATACCAAATATTTGGCATACTAAACATTATTTAACATTGGACAGCCACGGAATTTATTCGGGACCGCTTCTTTACGAAGCTCTACCTCAGTAGAGCAAGGTAAGTAAAATACTCAATAGAGTTAAGAGTCTTAAATAGTGTGTCACTCGTAATCGTGTACCTTTAGTCTCGCCACTTATGAACACTAGAGTCTACATGTCACCTCGTGTCATGCAGTGCGCGAGAATGAGCTAGACGGAAGTAGGTCACGCTACGACGGTCAGGGTTACTGGATTGCAACTAAATTAGCGACCTAGATAAAGGCCTATATGGAAACATAGATCCGGCTTATTGTGGACCGTATCTAATCATACTTCTCTGTAACATTTACATTTTTATATAAGTAATTAATCAGCGTTTTACTAATCACTGCTTAGTAATTTACTTGCTTAGGTCTAATAATTTGACAGTGAAAGAGACGAAACATTGATTAGGTTAAATAACAATAAAAAAAAACATTGGTAAGACGTTTAAGTGCGTATGTGCCATAGCTATTGTGCATTAAACTGTGCCTATTGTACGTCACAATAATCAAAATATAATCACAGGTCAGTCACGCACGCGTGTGAGCGTACAAAAACATTACCGATAACGAGTAATGTACCTATGTTTATAAACCTCTATAAACAAAACAAACGTGATTTTCTGTTTGTATGTTTATTCTAGAATTTATATTTGGCTCAACGACACATAACGCATAAAAAACGTATCTGAGATAAGAAATGAAAACTCTTTTGTTCCAACACGGTAAAAGATTATATCTTCTAAGAATAGCGTGTTTTATATACATATGATTTTTAACCACTCCTGGAGGCGTTTGATTATAAAACCATCTTGAAATTGTAGCTTTAAGAGATTTTCGACAAATTATTATAGGTGAGATTAGCGGTTTCTAAACTAGTCTCATCAGCACAGTATCATACCGTATGAAATGCTGTTACACAGGTCATTTGCTATCACGTAACGGTCTCATGTGAATGACCTTGTATCCTCTCGTGCAGTCTAAAACTATGAGCTAACGACCTATAATTATGGCGATAAAACGTTGCTTATTAACTGTTGAGTTATTTAGGGGCTGATCGATAAGCTTATGGAAACGCGAGTTGTGAAATCACGCTAAACGTGGCAAGGAAAATGTATTAATGTTGTTTTAAACGATGGGGAATTCGCTATCACACCATCTCTGAGAATTAGAATTCCTTGTTGCACTTTCTTTTATGCAGTTGGATTAAAATTTTAAGTAAACAGTTTGCATCAATGACGTCAGTGTTTACGAAGAAGCATGAGGATGTACGCACGGACGGCGCGACACCGCGCCGCATCGGCTGCACACAGGACAATTTCCGATGCGAAAAAAGTCACAAAATAAACCAAAACTTAAAAATAACTACTTACTACAAAAATAAGCTAAATATATTACACATACACTGACACAACGACGCAAACTGAGCACGTAGCCAAACGTTACTAGTCATAAATAACATCGATAAGATCTAGCCGTTAGCGAAATACACGTTTTGTTTAAATATAATTGACATAAAGAAACTGCAACCCACATGCAGCGGGAACTTGTATCTCTTCTAATTCAGCGGTTTTTAGCCTTTGGTAAATAGACCAAAAATCCCGGATTGTGTGTGGATATATTGAGTATAATATCAAATCACATAATTTGACAACTCCTAAGCTAGAGTAAAAAATTGGCAGTCCGTGAAAAAAATACATTTAGACAAATTGTAGTTTGCCAATCGAAATGTTAAGAGACGGTGGCCTAAAGACTACATTATTTCTCAAAACTTGATACAATTTAAAACACCAAAGGTGAGCCACCAAGTGGCAAACTGCGTCCAAGGTTCGAACCGTTCCCAATATAGACTCTACATACACCTGCGCTCTAATTTATTATTTGCAATCAATCAAGTGGGTCGACTCGACATGCCCCTGGAGGACGCGAGGGAGAGAGCCTAAACAATGGCAAATTAATATTCCGGTGATCCACATACAGCATGCAACAGGGTTGTTACTACTGAAAGATTGTGATCACAAGATTGAAAATAAACAAACAGCGCTCCACTTTAGATGCTGCTTAGATAGTAAATATTTTTTACACTGAAAACTAATGGTAATTAAATTTATCGGCGTTTGACCATTTTAATTATGAAGGCTAGTTGTAAGGATTGACAACGACTTATTAATTTATCCCAGCCGCTTTAGGTCGTACTACCTTTTGCCCGCGGCTCCGCCCGCCTTAAAAAGTTTTTCCGGGGTAAAAATCCCGCTTTATGTTTTCCCGGGATAAAAAGTAGCCTATGTGTTAATCCAGGACATGACCTACCCGTGTGCCAAATTTCATCGAAATCCGTTCAGTAGTTTTTGCGTGAAAGAGGAACAAACATCCATACATCCAAACATCCATACATTCTTACAAACTTTCGCCTTTATAATATTAGTAGGATAGTAGGATGTAGCTGTCTCCTTGAGCTTTTTGTACCCAATACCTTCATCACCTTAGTTGTATTAGAGACCTTATGGGACACGTCTCTGTACACAGGGGAGGATTTCCCTATACGCCGAGTAGGCCCGGGCCTATGGTGGCAATTTAGGGGGTGGCAAAACTGTTTTTTTTTTTTTTGTGACAGCCTTTTTGTGAAATACAGTTTGTGACTGACTGACTGCCTCGGTAGCGTAGTTGTATTATGATACGACTGCAATGCTGAGGTCTCGGGTTCGACTAAAAAGTGGGTGCACTAGTTGCGCCTCTGCCTACCCCTTCGGGGATAACAGGCGTGAGTGTATATGTATGTATGTATGTATGTACAGTTTGTGAATCAAGATTCATTGTTACTTACAAACAGAAATGGTAAGAATCAGTATCTGAAATACACTGATTGAGATATTTAAATCATTTATCGTTTTTACCCGACTGCGAAAGGAGGGTTATTTTTCCATTTTACTTTCATTTCTATAGTGGGGGGGGGGGGCAATCTTTCGTAGGCCAATGACAGCCCACGTATCAAATCCGCCCCTGTCTGTACATAATGATCTATGTTTCCATGTCATGATTGAAATAACGTAATCCGTATGAAAATATGATGGAATTTTTATCGTATGATCTCATAGAATGGACTGATTCACAGAAAGAAGCACGTTGAAGTTTTTGGCACGAAACAACGTAAGATGAAATATTATCCACGGGAATGAGATGTGTGGACATTTGTAGATATCAAAGGCGGCAAAAACTAGTTTTACCTGAAAGCCTTGTTTGGCAGCCATGATAAACAAAAAAAAATGACAGTAGTTATATAAGTGATTTTTTGTAATCATAATTATTATTAATTGAATGTATCTTGACTTATCATAAGTGCAACATGTTCGCCTACGTGATGAATAAAGTATTTTATTTTTTGTAAACGCTAGTTTTGTTTAAAAATCTACGAACATACTCTCTTAAAGGTATACACAATACCTATTTCACACATTCGTTGCAAAAAAATAGGGATAGTAAACGTTATCAATATAATCTAATCAATATTAATAACCTTGTTACAGGACAACCGCCAAACAAAAATCGTATTATAAGTGAGACATACATTAAGGGAAGACAAGTATTGTCGATATTTTTTCATGACTCTTAAAAGTTCTTGCTGACGTCAAGCTTCATGGTCGGTCTGAAGCTGGTTTCCTATTAACCTATAATCTTTCTAAACAATACCTGACGACAGCGCTCCTGACGTCACTATACATGGAGATATAAACTGCCTACTAACTCACAAAGGACTTAGAACATTTATGAACGAATGGAATCCATCTGTGATCCATAGAGCTATGTCTACTATAGAGGAGACACACATACACACACACTAGAGGTGATCATTAAACGTTATAACTGTTAATTTAAGTCATTATAAAAAAATAGCTGTTAATTCTATTAACTACTATTGCAATATTCATTAAACGTTTAAACTAATGAACGGACTGCGGAGGCAGTTAATGCCATCTGTTAATTTATCATTCAACTAAACTTGATAACTGCTAATCATAGAAAAATGCTAATAACGCCTCTAAAGGTTATTTGTTAAATGAAATTTAATGCTACTAATAAGCACAAAAATGATTTTTTTTCTTTAGCTAAGACTTAAATTATGCCTTGTAGTGATTTGTGAACAATAAAATCGCCACTTGCAATGATTGCGAAAATAATTTTATTTAGGTAACGTCAGAATTGATAAAAGTGGCCGCCATTTTGAATTTCTTTGTTTTAAGGTCAATTGACCTCAAAATCGGTATGTGGGTATAACTTTAATTACCAAAGACTGATCCAATGTCAGAATTGAAAAAAGTGGCCGCCATTTTGAATTTCTTTGTTTTAAGGTCAATTGACCTCGAAATCGGTATCTATGTTTAACGCTAGTTACCAAAGAACATTCCAATGTCGGAATGGAAAAAAGTGGCCGCCATTTTGAATTTCTTTGTTTTAAGGCCAATCGACCTCAAAATCGATATTTGGTCATGGCTTTAGGTACAAAAGACGGATCCAATGTTAGAATTGAAAAAAGTGGCCGCCATTTTGAATTTCTTTGTTTTAAGGCCTATCGACCTCAAAATCGATATCTGGGCAGGCCTGTAGGTACAAAAGACGGATCCAATGTTAGAATTGAAAAAAGTGGCCGCCATTTTGAATTTCTTTGTTTTAAGGCCAATTGACCTCAAATTCGACATCTGAGTATAACTTTAGTTACCAAAGAACATTCCAATGTTGGAATGGAAAAAAGTGGCCGCCATTTTGAATTTCTTTGTTTTAAGGCCAATCCACCTCAAAATCGATATCTGGGCAGGCCTGTAGGTACAAAAGACGGATCTAATGTTAGAATTGAAAAAAGTGGCCGCCATTTTGAATTTCTTTGTTTTAAGGCCTATCGACTTCAAAATCGATATCTGGGCTGGCCTGTAGGTACAAAAGACGGATCCAATGTTAGAATTGAAAAAAGTGGCCGCCATTTTGAATTTCTTTGTTTTCAGGCCAATCCACCTCAAAATCGATATCTGGGCAGGCCTTTAGATACAAAAGACGGATCCAATGTTAGAATTGTAAAAAGTGGCCGCCATTTTGAATATCTTTGTTTTAAGGCCTATCGACCTCAAAATCGATATCTGGGCTGGCCTGTAGGTACAAAAGACGGATCCAATGTTAGAATTGAAAAAAGTGGCCGTCATTTTGAATTTTTTTGTTTTACGGCCTATCGACCTCAAAATCGATATCTGGGCATGGCTTTAGGTACAAAAGACGGATACAATGTTAGAATTGAAAAAAGTGGCCGCCATTTAGAATTTCTTTGTTTTAAGGCCAATTGACCTCAAAATCGATACTGGGCATGACATTGATAGTAAAAGTCATATTTAATGTTAGACTTAAGAAAAGTGGTCGCCATTTTGAACTTCTTTGTTTTAAGAATGATTGGATAGATAGATATTTGGGCTTGTCTTTAGACAAATAGAATAAATCGAGGTTGGAATTTCAAGAACTGTATTCCATGTTAAATGTTCTTGTTTTAAGGCTATTGGTTTTAAAATCAAACTCCACTGGACATGGCCACAAACTATAGTAGGTTATAGAACTTTTAAATAATATGGCCACCATCAATGCTTATTCAATTCTCTTCAATAACGATATCGCAGGTTTGTTATGTCACAAAATAAAGAATTGAAGAACAAAGAAGTGGCCCGTGGCAGCAAACAGCAAATAAAGTAAATTCTTCTGTGAAAGCATCAAAATCGGTTAAAAATCAGGGAGTCGCTAACAATTCAACTATTGCTATAAGAATAATTAGCCGCGTAGTAGAAATTATCTTACTATATTTTTCTTCCCCCACATCGTTATGCCCTGTTGGTTGACCATTCAATTAATGTATCTTTTTTTTATTTACCCCCCTTCACCAGACTTAAAAGGCTACTCACGTTGATTACCTTATTAATTTTTTAAAGTATTTAATTTTGATGTGACTGCGTATTTAAATTGTTAAATTGTTAAATTAGTAAAATTACAACCTCGATTTATTCTATCCGGCTAAAGATAAGCCCAAATATCTATCTTAAATCCAATCAGTCTTAAAACAAAGAAGTTCAAAATGGTGACCACTTTTCTTGAGTCTACCATTAGATCTGTTTTTTTACTAACGATGGCATGCCCAAGTATCCATTTTGACGTCAATTGTTCTTAAAACAAATAAATTTGAAATGGTGGCCACTTTTTTCAATTCTAACATTGGATCCGTCTTTGTACCTAAAGCCATGACCAAATATCGATTTTGAGGTCGATTGGCCTTAAAACAAAGAAATTCAAAATGGCGGCCACTTTTTTCAATTCTAACATTGGATCCGTCTTTTAGTAATTAAAGCTATACCCAGATACCGATTTTGAAGTCAATTGGCCTTAAAACATAGAAATTCAAAATGGCGGCCGTGTATACCAATTCTAACATTGGTTCTGAATACTATAGTGATAATGTCCATAATAAATAAATAAATAAGTAATATAAAGATACATACTAACATAATTTTAAGGTGTAAAAAATTGAACAGTCATTACATCTCAAAGCAGATTTTTTCAATTGTATGAACGGCACGCAAGCGTCATTTACACAAATGTTGATGAATACGTAATAATTAGAAAATGTTTATTTCGATGTGACTGTTATTGTGAAAAAAAATTAACCTGTTGGTTATTGGTTCAATGTTAAAAAATTTAACATAATTAAAATAAACGACGCAAGACACGTGTTGAACATGTTATCGCTAATGCTTTTCACGTAACTCCTTACTTCTTGACCGTTATAACTTAACTATTAATTTAACACGTTATTTTTTTTTAATGTTTAACTATTAACCATTAATAATTTTTAACCATTAATCACATCACTAACACACACACACTCACGCCTTTTATCCCCGAAGGGGTAGACAGAGGCGCAACTAGTGCACCCACTTTTCGCCGTTATTCCGTCCCATGATGTGATAGGGGGCGAGCCTATTGCCATATCGGGCACAAATTCCAGACTCCGGGCTGATACTGAATAGAATAACTCAATATCACTCTGCCCGACCCAGGGAGTAATAAAGTTAACGTAATTTTTCTGAAATTTCAGTAGTTAGGAATTATTTTTATAGCTCTTTTCCATCCTAGCTCCGTGTTAGTCACTGTATTAAATCTCTGTAATAGTTCCGACACAAAGAACGCCTAAAGAATGTGCTGGTTAAGGACTTATATTAATACAACTTTTATTTATTTCGAAAAGTAATAAAAAAATATGTAACCCAATGATAGGCTAATTAATATGTCACCATTCTTTATCTGTATGAGTACAAAAGTAGTAATAGAAAAAAAAACTCACGTGCTCAGCTTTTCGTGGTATTCTTCTTTTTTTAACCTGTGCTTTCTGAAGGATTCTTTAAAATTTCGAGATCGTTCACAAAACTCACTGAATATATCCTCCAAATTGGCGACTACTGCCGCCCAACCCTGTGAAATAAATAAATCATGATAACTTTCTTCTATAGTGCACTTTTCGCCGTGCGTATTCCGTCCCATGATGTGATAGGGGGCGAGCCTATCGCCATATCGGGCACAAATTCCAGACTCCGTGCTGATACTGCATAGAAACACCCAATATCACTTTGCCCGAACCGGGGATCGAACCCAAGACCTCGTCTTTGCAGTCGTACCATAATACAACTACGCCACTGAGGCAGTCAAACAAAATAATATTTCTTAGACATTGAAAATTTTGAATCAACTCAATATTATGTTGGCATTAATTATAACTATAGTGCTAGAATAAAGGTAAACATAAAGGAAGAAATTCAAGATGCAATTCATTGTCAGCTATCTTGAACTACATATTAGGAATAGTATGGTATTAGATCAATAAAATGAAAATAAAGATTAGTAACTTGATATCAATTTACTTACACACACACACATACACTCACGCCTGTTATTCCCGAAGGGGTAGGCAGAGGTGCAACTAGTGCACCCACTTATCGCCGGTATTCCGTTCCATGATGTGATAGGGGGCGAGCCTATCGCCATATCGGGCGCAAATTCCAGACTCCGGGCCGATACTGAATAGAAAAACTCAATATCCCTATGCCCGACCCGGGGATCGAACCCGAGACCTCAGCTTTGCAGTCGTACTGTAATACAACTACGCCACCGAGGCAGTCAATTTACTTGTTGTTTAAATATTAATCCACATAACACTTTCAATCTTACCTGATGTTGTAAATGTTGTTCATGCACCAATTGGTCACAACTCCTGGACACTTCATGCGCTAGGTCACTAAACTGTTGTGCGAGAGATGCACAAGTCTTTACTGTGTGTACGGTTGTGGACATCGAACAACACTTATCCACTTGAGCTTTCAGTTCGGCCACTGATTTGCTGTCGAATGCACTCCTTGAGTCACACGAAAATTCTCCAGTACTTAATTCCACAATAGGGCTCAAATCACACACTACAAGATAAATTTAAATCATATTCATTAGAAGTACAGGAAAAAAATGCTTATGACCAAAAAGTAAGTAAGTATTCAAGATACATGATTTTACTTAGGTAATCCAAAAATTATATAGATCATTCTATGAAATAAGTTCAATAACTATATGCAAAATTATCACCTATATTTATTATTAAGTCACAGATTTGTGCAATAATACATATAATATTTTATCATGAATTATTTAAACATAATATAAAAAAAATACTGAACATGGTATTAAAACAGTATTAAAACTTAACACTTACTAGATTGTTTCAAGCGGTCTTCTTTAACAGACGGTTTGCTAAACATGTATATAGGATTAGTGTCAGTGCCAGCACTATATGAAGATACCATGTGATCGGACTGAAGGACTTCTCCTCCGCTTACAAGAAGCACTAAAGAAGTTGCCGGCACTTTAGACTTTTTTTCTATTGCCATTTTTAAGCTTGCCACACTGAAAGATTATCAACATTTAGGAATTTGTTGTGTTCAATTTCGTTATAGCAATATCAATGTTAAAGTTATTAATGAATATGATACCAATATGAAACACAAGATAGTCATTTTAATACATTTTTTGTGATATAATCCAATTATATTATTTGTTCACATATTAATCAGGGGTGTCTCTATCACCCCAATCATTACAAACAAACATGTAACATGAATTTCCGCTGACATACTGAGAGGTGATTCAAATATTGTTACTTACTTTTGCAATGTGAGACTCATGTCATACGTGGTCATTTGACCAGCATCCACATGAAATACATACAACATCTTGGCAGTGTGTTATGATCACAGCTTAAGACTATATCTGTTCAACTTATCAACCATGTACAATGTGTATCCATTAAAGCTGAAAAACATGTTATAGTAAGTATGACATCTATAAAAGTTGCTAGTCGAACTATAGATTATGATCATCTCAGATCATTATGGTAGGTGGATTTATCTTCAAAAAATTGTTTGCATCTCATTTAATACACCTTGAGCGAAAGTCACTTTTAACTGCTTTGAAAACAGGAATGAAATGTCCAACTCCTAAATGTATATTTGTTTGTGTGGGGTTTAAGTGAATCATAAATTAAAAACAAAATCTCAATTAAAAGCAATTTGATTTTAAGCATTGATCTTACTTCTTGAATACATTACCATATAATATTATATTAAAATCCCTATATAAATGTTACTCTAATATCAAAAACTATTCCATGACCTGTAAGTCTTCTATTTGTTTTTTATGGTATGCTTATAACATTTTAATTATTAGAACAAGGTCAAAACTTTTGATAATGTCTTATTCAAATTCAAATGAGACTAAAAATACCACAATACATGTAATTAACATAACTACTGTTGCTGTAGGATTGGCAAATTGACATTAATTAATAAATCATGGTGTAAATGTTTTTATAAAACTTACAGATAATTTAATAAAAACTAGCTCGCAATTTTTATGCTAGGTATATATTATAACAGTAACTTTTTTATAAATTAAAAATGAATATACAAGTGTGGATAAATACAATTAAAATCAATGTAGAATGTCTATAACAATATCCATTTTTATTATCTAAAAACTATATTGAGCAATATAACTTTATTGGACACTTCCTGATGTAGTGAATTTTTAGAATATTCAGAGGCACACTAAGATGTCTGAATTATAAACTCAAGGGTAATTTTCTAGTTTAAAAGTTAAATTAATGCAACGAAAGTACTACCTAATTCATTTGTGGTGACCTCAAAATTACTACCAAAATAGAAAACTAGCGAAAAGAAACACATACACATTCCACAGATACACACTAATCCAAACATATTATAATGATGTACAAAATATTCTTTAACAACACCTATTTTACAGTGATATAATTGTGCCTCATTTCATAGTAAACATTTTTCAAAACAATATCGAGCCGTCACAAACGCAGTTACACATTTTAGCTCATATTATTCAAAATAAACAACGCGATACGTATGTTTATTTTGCAATAGGTGTGATCCAAATGTTATCAAAAACAAATCAAAACTAATTTACTGTTACGTCTAAACCACACACTTACTAATATAAATATTCCACGATGACCATCATAAAGGAACTGTGTTTTTTGCGTCTGAACACAAATGAACAACAAAAGATTCTAAGTACACTTACGTAGTCTGGTAATAACGCAAAACGTTATAGAACGTTTTCACCGTCATAAAAAAATAATTTTAAACAACTGACATTCATTCTGAAAACCATTTCACCAGATCCTTGCGATGGTATATTGTCCAAACTATACGTGGGGATTTTGATCCATAATCAAAAACTGCAAAAGGCCACCATTTCTCAACTCGATGTCCACTCAGCTGACATGAGAGATAGATTTCCGATTTCGTCTGTTCCAGTACAAACATCAATGTTTAGCACTCCAATTTGATATTTGTTTTGTGTATGTTCATAGTATGACATTAAAGCATGCTATATATGAAAACTCTGCGATACTGATACAAGTTCGCGTGTAATGTTGCCATACTAAAAAAAATATAACAAAAACAAATCACTGTTATTTTATGAAAGAGTACCTTTACAAAGTGTTATAAGATTACTAGCTTTTGCCCGCGGCTCCACTCGCGTTAATAGTTTTTCCGGGCTAAAAGTACATATGAACCTTCCTCTTGCATCACTCCATTTATTAAATAAACCACATCAAAGTCAGTTGCATAGTTTTAAAGACATAAGCATACATAGGAATAGACAGCGGGAAGCAACCTTGTTTTATACTAACTTTGTAGTGATAGCATAATATTGTTATAGAGCATTTTATCTTTGTTCTGTGTATAGATCACAAGAAACTTAATATGT
The DNA here is from genome assembly GCA_949316025.1 of Lapara coniferarum. Lineage (NCBI taxonomy): Eukaryota > Metazoa > Arthropoda > Insecta > Lepidoptera > Sphingidae > Lapara > Lapara coniferarum. The sequence continues at coordinate 14,725,717 of OX438926.1, read as the reverse complement.
TTGATTAATAATACACACTGTTTTAATAAACAACAAAACTTATCGGTGGACGGTGATTATGGTGTTACTATAATACTTTCCAAATTAATTGCGACACAGTTTTATAGCATAAACCCGTATACTTTTACTAATTTTGTGAGGTCGTAACCAGTGTTGCCAGATGTTTGACGGTTGAAGTCGCCGAAAATTCATTGTGAAGTAGCCTAAAGTCGCCTCTTCGTGTATGGATAGGCGAAGAAGCAAAAAACCTCCCTAATTTCTAATTCATAGTGGTCCATCGCGGCGAACATTCGAAGTTGCATAAAATCGCCCACTTGTGTGAGGACGCGGAGAGTTAAAAAAAAAAAGGTCCCCAGTTTTCAATAATTGTGTGTAAGGGGGATCTGAGTACATGTTTTGTACCCTCAAAGCTATAAATATCCTCAGTTTCGACAAAAACTAGGCATAAAACACGAACTTTCCGAAGTAGCCTAAACTGGCGACTAATCACCATTCGCGTAGCCTTAACGGCGACCGTTCGCCATTCGCAATTTTTGGTCGCCCCGGCACTCTTCGAGATAGCCTAAATTTGGCGAAAAGTCGCCTAATTTGGCAGCACTGTCGTAACGGTCCAGTGATTGAATTGATGTTCCCTATATATTACTACTAGCTTTTGCCCACGGCTTCGCCCGCGTTAATAAGTTTTTCCGGGCTAAAAGTACATAAAAACCTTCCCGTTGAATCACTCTATCCAACACATTTATTTGGATAAAGATTAATATTATGACATTGAGACAACTTTTAACAAATAATGCATTAATTTCGACCAAATTTGATTACCATAAAAACGGTTCTAGTGAGTTAATCTTAAAAGATAGACATATACTGTCGCAGACATTTTTTTAGATCATTTCAAGAGGAATAATTCTTTCATACATATATTTTTGGTATCTTGAACCGTTTTCGCAGCGCACGCAATGAAAGCCCTCAAGGATGAATAATTTCCCCCGTTTTTTTTTATATTTTCCATTATTTCTTCGCTCCTAATAGTTGCATCGTGATGTTATATAGCCTAAAGCCTTCCTCGATAAATGGTCTATTCAACACAAAAATAATTTTTCAATTCGAACCAGTAGTTCCTGAGATTAGCGCGTTCAAACAAACAAACAAACGAACTCTTCAGCTTTATAATATTAGTATAGATATACTCTTTGGATACTGGCGTACGTAACGAGCAATTAGTTTACCAATTTTGGTAGACTTTTTGTGACAGGTTTTCAGCGGCTTATGCTCTGTCTATGGTAGTCTAAGAGCGGACATTGGGGAAATTTTCATAATATATTTTCGAGCCTGTGCGCTAGTAGCTCAATCTGCCGTTAAATAGCAAACACCTATTTAAAAGACAATAGAACATACTTCAGCTATTGAACAATAGATGGCGCAAAATAAAAGGACATTGAAATATCAATGATTTGCAGTAGGGAAGATGCAAATATAATACTTATCAATATTTTGTAACTAAAATGTTAAAAAAAGAACATAAAAGAAGGGCCACTACAACGTTTTTATTTTAACATCGGTTTTTAATAAATTACGAATTGAAAGTAACGTGAAAAGGAACGTGTTTTACATATACATATACACTCACGCCTTTTATCCCCGAAGGGGTAGGCAGAGGCGTAACTAGTGCACCCACTTTTCGCCATTATTCTGTCCCATGATGTGATAGGGGGCGAGCCTATCGCCATATCGGGCACAAATTCCAGACTCCGAGCTAATACTGAATAGAAAAACTCAATTTAACTTTGCCCGACCCGGGGATCGAACCTCAGCATTGCAGTCGTACCATAATACAACTACGCCACCGAGGCAGACAGAACGTGTTTTAAAATTTAAAAAACAGATAATCGTCTTGTGACGTCACACATGCAAATTGTCTGTCTCTTCGCAGCTTGGCACCAGTTTTTTCTTAAGCCTGCACTACACTACTCGCAAAGTATTAGTCTAAGTCGCAAAGTTACCTCGACGAAGTACTCGTCGAAGTTGACCGAAATCTGAACTATGTGACTATACACTCGTGCAACCACGCAAGGAGCTCAGTCGCCCGGCGCGGCGCCCGCACGATAGGCATCAAAGAGCATTATAATACCAAAGAGCATTATAATACTACGGAAAATTATAATCATGGATGACGTTCAAGTGGCAGCTGCCTTCCCAATGTATATTATAATATTCTTTGCAGCTGCCGTTGCAATGTGTACTCTCGCGTATTTATAATAGTATTACACCCATTTTTGAAAAGTGTCTCAATTCGTTTCTTTAATGCTATTAAGCTACTAAAAAAAATACAACATTTTATTTAATCGATAAGTGCCAAAAAAATGCATTTGAATTTTATATTTTCAAATTCGCGCCTAGTTTGTCAAAAACGCTGGACGCATTGTACGCCATATTGCTCTGTGGTACTGACGTCACTTGGCTTGGTAAACAAAAATAAAATTCACTGATAATTTGTTAGGTACTTAAAAATGAGTTATTATTCTAAGTATCGTTGGTGTTCTGTGCCTGAATGCAAGAATACTAGTGTAAAAACACCGGACAAATTGTGGATTCAAGTACCAACCGATATGAACATGAGAAAAACTTGGTTCAAAGTTGCGAGGAGGGATCTTGAATTATTAAATAAAAAAACTCGTTTGTACTTTTGTGAAGATCACTTTGATGTAAGTACCTATATTCATTACCTGTTTAAAATATCTTTATAATAGCTTACATGAAAAAGTACATATATTTGGAATATAATTATTATTAATTGGAGGTTATAGAAGCTATTAAAATAAGTTGCTAATTTATATCTTATGTTTCAGCTGGAACACGACATGGAAAACTATGCAGAGTATAAAGTAATGGGCTCAGTTAAAAGAATTCGATTGAAACCGCATTGCATACCCTCCAGATTCGATTGGAATAGAAAACATAAGTCTACATCAAATGATGATCATCTAGCTGGTGCTAAAAGTCTAAGAATATCTATATCTGAAGATTCTATCCAAGATGATATAGAAGCAGATAATGTCAAAGCATCATCATCCTGCATTGAAGGTAATTTTACATGTATATCATGTAAACATATTGTATGTAGCTTACTAAAGTAAAATATATAAAATTTATACAGTAGCGGTCCGTTCGTGAGATTATTGTGTTATTGTGCTAATTTACCGCGAATTGTTACATCGTGTGTAAAATCGGACTTGAGATTGCAGGCCCTCTTCGGGCCTGCTGTTTATCACTATGGATTAAATTTTAAAAAGAGGGGTTGGTCGTCATACTCTTCGTATATAGAGAATTCTTTGGTGGGTTTTGTTATTCCGGGTGAACCTCAAACTTTTTATGACAACTTAATTAATATTATACAAAAAGCCTCCAATTTGTATATACCTTGGAAAAAAATATGCCAGGATGTACGTTCTAAATTTACACCTAAACCCTACTGGAATACGGAGCTATCAAAAACAGTGGCAGTTAGGCGCTTGGCATTATCAAATTTTAGACATTGTCCTTCATCACAAAATTTATATAAGCTCAAAACAAAAATAGCAGAGGCACAGAGAGTAATTCGAAAAGCAAAGGCCAACACTTTTCAAAAATTTTGTTCATCCATAGATGAAAAAACATCCGCTTCAGCAATGTGGCGGAAGATGAAATGGATGAAAGGCCGATGTGCCTCTTCTCCATATATCGATAAGCAAAATTTAGATAGCCTACTTCATGATTTAACTCCAGATTTTCTGGCGTAGCACAGCAACACAGTGCTTGTAGCCATAAAAAAAAAACTCCAGATTTTGAATGTCCAGAACAACCTCAATTTCAGTCACATAACGCTGTTATTGAAGCAGATATATCTATGCAAGAATGACAAAATAATCTAAAGAGAAAAGACACTGCTCCAGGGTGCGATAATGTGTCCTTTTCTATGATTTATCATCTCCCTTTGAGCGCTAAGCTGATTTTACTAAAATTTTATAATTACTGTTATTCATATGCCTTTGTTCATTGTTGCTTAAAACGTCGAGGAGTATGTTGAAAATCTGTAAGTGTGTAAGTAACATTTGTGGATCCATTAACGGTCGAAAAAATGATACTGAATGTGATTACTTTGATCCAGAATATATTTCTTATATGCGATTTTTACTTTGACTAAGTTGATCCGGAGCCAAAATTGACGAATAGGTACTGAAACACAAAGCGGCAAAATCCCTGATTCTACTGTTTTCTCCTGTTTTTGAAGTTATACTTCTTAAGCCGCGTTATAAAAATTGATGGGAGTGAAATTTTACGATGCGCGCGCATGTGTGACACAAAATTTTTTCACGGGAGAAGTTGCCTGCTAAACCGCTCATTAAGGGCATCGTATCATAAAGGGCAGATTTAATGTTAGATTTCAAAAAAGTGACCGCCATTGTGAATTTCTTTGTTTTAAGGCCAACCGACTTCAAAATCGATATCTGGGCATGGATTTAGTTACAAAAGGCAGATTTTATGTTAGATTCCAAAAAGTGGCCGCCATTTTGAATTTCTTTGATTGAAGGCCAATCGACCTCAAAATCGATATATGAGCATGGCTTTAGGCACAAAGGGCAGATCCAATGTTAGAAATGAAAAAGTGGCCGCCATTTTGAATTTCTTTGTTTTAAGGCCAATCAACCTCAAAATCGATATCTGAGCATGGCCTTAGGTACAAAGGGCAGATCCAATGTCATAATTGAAAAAAGTGGCCGCCATTTTGAATTTCTTTGTTTTGAGGCCAATCTACCTCAAAATCGATATTTGAGCATGACCTTAGGTACAAAGGGCATATCCAATGCTATAATTGAAAAAAGTGGCCGCCATTTTGAATTTCTTTGTTTTAGGGACAATTGACGTCAAAATCGATACTTGGGCATGCCATTGGTAGTAAAAGACAGATCTAATATTAGACTTAAGAAAAGAGGTTGCTATTTTGAACTTCTAGAACATCTGCCGTCAGTTCTTCGAACTATGTGCCCTGCCCATTGCCACTTCAGCTTGCTTATCCGTTGGGTTATGTCAGTGACTTCCGTTCTTCTACGGATCTCCTCATTTCTGATTCGATCGCGTAGAGAAACACCTAGCAAATCCCTTTCCATAGCTCGCTGAGTGACCGTGAGCCGTCTTAGGCGGCCCATAGTCAGAGGCTACGTCTCAGTACCGTATGTCATCACTGGTAACACACATTGATTGAAGACTTTTGTATTCAGGCACTGAGGTAATTTGGACGAGAAGACCTTGCTTAGTTTCCCGAACGCTGCCTATCCGAGCTGGATTGGCCGATTGATCTCTTTCTCAAAGTTGGACTTGCCGAGTTGGACTACTTGACCTAAATAGACACAACAACAACACAACAAGAACAACTTCGAGAATTGAGCTTCCAACGATAATCGGGGTTGGCACATCATGAACATTCGACATGATCTTGGTCTTGTCCATGCACATCCTGAGACCCACCAGTTGAGAAACTCGGTTGAGGTCACTGAGCATTGTGCTTAGACCCTCCAGCGATTCTGCCAATACACCGATGTCATCGGCAAAACGAAAGTGAGTGATGTATTCGCCATTGATGTTGATGCAGAGTCCTTTCCAGTCCAAGAGCTTGTAAGCATCTTCCAACGCGGCAGTGAACAGTTTCGGAGAGATAATATCTCCCTGTCTCACGCCTCTGTGTAGTGGAATAGCCTTCGAACTCTGTTCTTGTACTTGGACCTACATGGTGGCGTTGTTATACAAGCACCTCAACACTTCGATGTACCGATGTTCAATGCGGCACCGCTGTAGAGACTGCAGCACAGCCCAGGTCTCGATCGAATCGAAGGCTTTCTCATAGTCCGTGAACGCTAAACAAAGTAGCAAGTTATACTCCCCAGTTCATGGCTGCTTCGGTGAGTTCCTGTTTCGGGTGGTACGGATAGAGGAGTCGGCCGTGTGTCACTATTGTGACAACTGCCCAATGGACACGGCCCAACATACGTTGGAGTGTTGTCCAGCCTGGGATGAGGAGCGCAGCGCTCTCAGAACAGTCGTCGGAGAAGACCTCTCGCTGCCGGCCGTGGTCGCTTCCATGGTCGGCAGTCGGGAGGCCTGGCAGGCGGTGGCCCACTTCTGCGAGGCGGTCCTCTCGCGGAAGGAGAGTGCCGAGAGGGATCGCCAGCGCAGTGGTGATCCCTCCCGCCGCCAGACGAGACGTAGGAGGCGTCGGGTGGACGACTGACCGACGTCTCCCGCCCTGTGGATTGTGGGCGTTTGGAGAATTCCACCACGGTATCCCCTGCCTGTCGTAAAAGGCGACTAATAGGGGCCTCCGGGGGTCACGGGTGGGCGGGACGTGCCGCCCACCCATTAGCCTAGCCAACTTCTGTGACCCCCGTGATGGACATGTCCGAGGCAGCGTGTCTCACGCTTCCTCGGACACCAAAAGGTGGACACGGTACGGTGTTTCGGGGGCTTCTGAGCCCCCGCAACAGGGAAAAGGACCGCAACAGCGGTACGCGCAGGGGCGGTTGCGGACGACAACTTAGACGTGAGTCAGAGGAAGCCCGCAGCCGTCCCTAATGAGCCGAAGATGGTGGTATAAAAAAAAAAAAAAAAAAATACTCCCCAGTTTTTTGTATAACTTGCCGTAGCGTATGGATGTGGTCTATGGTACTATAACCTTTACGGAATCCGGCTTGTTCGGGAGGCTGGAAGTCATCTAGCCTGCGCTCGAGACGATTTGTCATGACCCTTGAGAACAGCTTGTAAACATGGCTCAAGAGTGAGATGGGCCTGTAATTCTTAAAAAAGGGTTATCACCTTTTTTTAAGAACAATACCACCACACTCCTGTTCCATGCCTCGGGCGTTATACCCTGGAGCAGAATGAAGTTGAATAGCTTTTGAAGGAATGTAAGAGTCAGGTATCACAGAGTAAAAAATACAGTAAAAGAATATAGATAAATTATCACTTTCACATGGAGTATAAAATAATCTACGACACTTTAAATCGCATCACTTTTTTATACTTTGACTAGTTGCGCTCCGCGGTGTTAGTCGCGGCTTAAATTACTGTAGGAATACTTTTCGGAATAAAAAGTAGGCTATGTACTAATTCAGGGTGTCAACTACCGTGAAGACGTAACAAATATGCGCACACACTTCCTCACAAACTTTCGCCATTATAATATTAGTGTGATTACCAATTGGGCACAGTGACACCGTATTAGTAACATGTTGATACTATGAATAAAATATCATTAATTGGATGTGTATAAAGGGTGCGTTCCACTAAGCGTTCACAACGCCTAAAATACTCTTTTGGCCGTTCCACATGGCGACTACGATCGTTGTGGTCGCGGCGAAAACGTCATTAATGACGTCATAACTCACGCTCACGAGAAGCCCACAACGACCCATCTCTGGAGGTGGATCGAAGTGAGCGTTGAGAAAAATAGCAAAGTTGTCAAAACTAAAAGGTCGAAGTTTTCTATTTTCACCATTATAATTTTCTACAATTGTATTCCATTCTTCATCTGAACTGGATGAACTAATACTTTCGACAGTATTATTGCATGCACGCATCATCAAATAACCTAGTGTTGTCGCTAAAGACATTTTGAATCTATTTGAATGTAAAATAATTGAATACTTCATTGAAATTACATATAAAAATTGAATTATATATTTATTTTTCGACATAAACCATTTTTTTTTTTTTTTTTTTTTATTGATTCACAAAATTAGGCCTTACACATAAATACAATTAAATAGAAACATGGAAAACATGGATTACAATGTTGTGTATGCCCTTCTAGAAGTGAATACAGCATGCTCATAAATGTAAATGCTTACATTTTTTTATTTAACTTACACTAATTATACTAAATTAAAAATGTTATAAACTAGTTCTTTCTAAAAATTTTAAAAAATGATGTTTTAAGGAAGAAATTGATACATTGAAAATATCTAGCTCTTGACAAATGTTATTATATGAGGAACACATGCGATATAGAGGTGAGTGTTGGCCATAATTTGTACGACGTGAGGAGAGGTAGAACGTTATTCTATTTTGAAGACGGCTATTTGAACGAGGTACGGCTATATTCAGTTTCTCAAGTAGATGAGGACAGTCAATTTGTCCATTTACTAATTTAAGTAAAAATACATTATCAGCAATGTTCCGCCTGTAATGCAGTGGAAGCATTTTAAAATGCTCAAGTCTTGAATTGTATGATCTAAGGCTGGTACAAAGATTATTTGCGTAAGACAAATGGTAAAGAAATTGTTTTTGCAAATTTTCAAGTCAATTGATATGCAACTTCACTTATAATTATTAAAATTTACACCTAAAACTCATCAAAACTTAATAATGGTAGCCTAACCTATTAAAGCTTTTGCTTTATTTTTTCTAGCTTGCCATTTGTATTATTTCCTCAACGCCCAAAACGCTCCACAATCCATTCCACTTGGGTTTACGATAACAACGCTCAGGACTAAGTGGAACGGGAAAACTCGTGGTCGTGAGCGTGATCGTCGTGAGTGCTTAGTGGAACACAATTTTAGAAAATTATAATCGTGAAAATAGAAAACTTCGACTTTTTAGTTCTGACAACTTTGCTATTTTTCTCAACGCTCACTTCGACCCACCTCCAGAGATGGGTCGTTGTGGGCTTCTTGTGAGCGTGAGTTATGACGTCATTAATGACGTTTTCGCCGCGACCACAACGATCGTAGTCGCCATGTGGAACGGCCAAAAGAGTATTTTGGGCGTTGTGAACGCTTAGTGGAACACACCCAAGGTGGATTTGTATATCGGATCAACATCGGCAAACGTTAGTAAGAAGTCCCGTGAGTGTAAATGTTGATCCCGTTGGAGCCACAATAGTTACCAGAAATGCATATTGGATCAATAAAAGGCGCCGGATCAACATAGATTTTTGGATCAACAAAGTGCTCGCGTGAAGTCGCGTCTGATCAACATTTACCGCATATATACACTCGTGATATATATATACACTCACGCCTGTTATCCCCGAAGGGGTAGGCAGAGGTGCAACTAGTGCACCCACTTTTCGCCGTCATTCCGTCCCATGATGTGATAGGGGGCGAGCCTATCGCCATATCGGGCATAAATTCCAGACTCCGAGCTGATACTGAATAGAAAAACTCAATATCACTTTGCACAATGTATTTGAGGTATTTAATTGGATAAGGATTAATGTTGTATTGCATAAAATCGCTTCGTAAATAAGCCATTATTTCTCGTAAAAAGTAAAGGATAAACAATGGTTGTTGTGGGTGATAACCCATAGGGATACCTAAGAGATAAACATATACCATCGCGGACTTTTTTGTAGACCTTTTTAAGGTGTACAATACTGTAGTACATTATTTTGATCTATCTCCTAGGGTTTAGCCAGCGTTTGCAATGTAGGCGCAAAGAAATGTGTTCATTTACGACATCACATTAGAAACCTCTAAAATTATCAGTGTTCCTGTACTATATTATGCATGTATTATACATAAAAACCTTCCTGTTGAATCACTCTATCTATTAAAAAAACGCATCAAAATCCATTGCGTAGTTTTAAAAGATCTAAGCATACATAGGGACAGACAGCGGGAAGCGACTTTGTTTTATACTATGTAGTGATACGAATATTACAAAAAGGAAAGATTTGATTGTCAGTTGGTTTGTAATGGATAAACTCAAAAAAATACTAAACTGATTTTGTAAATTCTTTCACTAATAGGAAGCTACATTATTCCTGCGTGCATGAACTCCACTGCGATGGCGAGTGGTGCGATAGTAGAAAGGCGAGACGGGAACCATATTAAATAGCTCCTCAGAGCACACCCCATGAAAGAGGCGGTAGAATACACAGAGAGAACTAATGTCTCTCCGCATACCCAGCGCCTCCATCCTCTGTTCGTGAGATTGGGATCATAGATAGGTACATTTTATTTCTGAGAAAATAAGTAACGTCTGGGGGCCATTTTTTTTTTTATACGGCCATCATCGGCGCATTAGGGACGGCTGCGGGCTTCCTCCGACTCGCGTCTAAGTTGTCGTCCGCAACCGCCCCTGCGCGTACCGCTGTTGCGGTCCTTCTCCTGTTGTTGCGGGGTCTCAGAAGCCCCCGCACACCGAGGGACGCCCCTGGCGTCCGAGGCAGCGTGAGACACGCTGCCGTCCATCACGGGGGTCGTCTGGGGGGCCATGGGATCTGGGACTATTACAAATGAGTTAGATCTCTTATTGAAAATGGCCGTAAATCCTACTAATATTTTAAATGCGAAATTTTGTATGAATGTATGTTCGTTACTCTTTTACGCAAAAGCTACTGAACGGATTTGGATGAAATTCGGCACACAGTTTGTTCACGTCCTGGATTAACTTACCTACATGAAAATATGATATTGTAGTTTGTAATATTTTCATTAATTATAATTGGAAAAAGATAAATATTATGTTATCTGTACACTATTAATACATAGGTAGCTAAACTAGCTAGAAACATTTGCGACAAACTAATTAATATACTTCATAAATCATTTTCATTTCAATAATATTCAATCAGCCATACACAAATATCTATGATAAAATATATTTTGATGTAAAATTGGCAAGCTCAAAAAAAATTGATTGCGATTGTCTACCAAGCCTTGATAAGACGTACACGATCCAAGCATGATAATTAAAATTTTATCTCTTATAGGTACATTACAATGAGTAGGCATTTAAGACGTGTGTGTTTACCAATCTGATTAACATAGGAAATATTATACCGACTCTACTGTGTAATATAAACAATATGTACGCAAGAATACAGTTTTATGAGTTGGAAGAAAAAACGCGTAAAAGTTTTAAAATAGTTTAGGTACTTCTCAACAAAGTATTAAGTATACTGTATTATTAAGTATTTAGTATTAAATGTAGCTGGACACCCGTAACTTAAAATCCTACTAATATTATAAAGGCGAAAGTTTGTAAGAATGTTTGGATGTATGGATGTAAGGATCTTTGTTCCTCTTTCACGCAAAAACTACTGAACGGATTTCGATGAAATTGGCACACGGGTAGATCATGTCCTGGATTAACACATAGACTACTTTTATCCCGGGAAAATATAAACCGGGACTTTTATCCCGGAAAAACTTTTTAATGCGGGCCGAGCCGCGGGCATAAGCTAGTCTTAAATATTATCCCAATACCTATTTATAGCAAAGCGCCCATTATCGCCCATCAATAGATATTTGACCGCGATAAATGGAGAAAAAAATAGTGTTTTACTACATTAAGGTAACTGGTAGAGAATGACTATGGCCTTTGATTAATAATGTGTATTATTAATTAAAAGCCATTGTCATTCTCTACCTTTTACTGAGTAAAGAGATAGAAGATAGTCCGTCTTTACTCCATGTAAGAAGTATAAATAAATAAATACTTACTTTAAAAAAATAGAAGATACTTGCTGCAAAATAAATAAATTATTCATATGAACATGTCAATGTTTTGCGTTCATTGTAGTTTGCAAGTTTAATAAATATAGAAAACTAGCTTTTGCCCGCGGCTCCGCCCGCATTAAAAAGTTTTTCCGGGATAAAAGTCCCGGTTTATATTTTACAAATTCTAAAACGTGGTCAAATAGTTTTAAATATTGATTAGCCTTGGTTGACGTTTTTTGCGGCCCTGTGCGAGCAAAAAATCCAGCCCAATGAAACTGTTAACGCTTATGCCGCCTGTACACTCTCGCGAGGGACGGCGAGGCTGGGCGAGCGCGAGAGTGTACACTCGCTCTGTCTCGCGGTGTCTCGTAGTCACTCACGTGGGCTCTCCAATCCGATTCGGTTTATTGAGCGCGAGTCAAAGGGCCTCGCTTACCCTCGCGAGGCGGCGCCAGTGTATCAGTGTACACTCTCGCGTCATTCAGTTGAGCGTACGTTTTATTTCGATGCATAGTGAGCATCCACCATCTTCCATAATTCATAATTGACTCGTCAAGCCCCGCGACGGACGCCGGCGTCCATATATATAGGGTTTTCCCATACATCTATATCTTCTATATATATAAAATTCTCGTGTCACAGTTTTCGTTGCCATACTCCTCCGAAACGGCTTGACCGATTTTGATGAAATTTTTTGTGCTTATCCGGTATCTATGAGAATCGGCCAACATCTATTTTTCATCCCCCCAAATGTTAAGGGTGGACCACCCCTAAATTTTTGTTTTTATTTTTCAGACAAAATTTTTTGTTTTAATTTTTTTATGATACAGCATACAAAAATACCTACAACCCTAAATTTTCACCCCTCTACGATCAACCCTTATTTTTTAATAGCTAGAAATTGCTAGGAAATTATTTATATGGCAAAACAACGTTTGCCGGGTCAGCTAGTATTATATATAAGCGGGGCTTGACGGGTTAATTAATAACAAATGCAAGATATATTATGATAAAATAACTATTACTGTATTTTTATGAAAAAGAGGACAAGTCAGAATGCTACTGTTTTAGATCTTTCATTTTTTGTTGAACAATAATTAGTAAGAACTCAGAATAAGGACTATTTATTCTATGAGTTAAGAACTATTTTGTGGTAATGCATAATTTTCCAAAATAATGTCACGATTACCATAAAGACAATATTTGAAAAGGTATTTCGGTAATAGCGCATAAGGTAACAGCTACCGTAACTTGTAACGCGTACATCTTCTTGGCGTTCTCAAAGTGTACTGAATAAACGAGAGTGTACAACCGCCATTACACCGACGCGCGTTTTCAGCCCGTTTAAAAATGATGTGTGTATAGGTATTTGCTTTACAGTAATATTACCTTTATGGTAATACAGGAGAATTGCAAATAGTAATTCTTAATTCACCAAGTATATTTATCAAAAATACATCATATTTATTTTTTTAATACATATTGTAAATGTATATTAATTATAAAATATTGAAATATGAAATATACAAAGCTCCATATTTTTTTATTGTTTTTAAATTGAATGCACTTTATAAACTCGAAATGTCTGTAAACAGAAAAAATCAGTCAAGGTGAGAGTACCTGACCTCTTTACTCTTATATGTATAATTGCCTAAAGTTACATGATTCATGACACTGCCCACGTGATTATCACAGTTTTCTTTATTACATAAGAAACTTGTTTTAATATTATTATGATAATACAATATTGGATAAGGCACAAGCACAACCATGTTCATAACACTAAAATTGATCCCCATTACCAACTTATCACATTGTTTATAAATATGTCTTATAAAAATTATTAATCTAACTGATAGATTAACATGGAAGTGTTTTGGATACAGTATAAAAATATAGTACTAAGTATATGTGTAACAGTTCACTTATGGCCTGATGCCTACTATCAGGATGACTGAGCAGGGGATTTATATGTAAGATTTCTTCTTGTGGCTCCGCCCATGTGAATGAGTTTTTCTGGGATTTGCACGTTGTATTTCCCCGGGATAAATAGAACATATGTTACTTGCTGATAATGTAGCTACATATTGCTGAAATAATTTTTCAAATCGGTCCAGTAGTTTCGGAGCCTATTCAATGCCAACAAACAATCAAATCTTTCCTCTGTAATATTAGTATAGCTGAATAGTAATAAACCTAATCTTCTTTTATATTATGGTTGAAATTTTTTGGATACCAGTTGTGGCAACTAACAAGATTTCTCAATAAAAATTGACATTATTGGGCATTTGGGTACAAAAAAATACTGTAGGACATTGCCATATCATCCTGCCAATAAGAGCCAGGCCTTAGAATATAATTTAAAACTACCCAGAATAATTTAACCTTAAATTGACCACTTTAAAACAAACTCATAAAAATAATTACATTGGAATGTTACTTATCAAACAACATTGGAACTTATTATTTTTGAATACTATTGTGCTGGACCATCACCAACTTCAGTTTAGAAGAGCCCAACACCACCTTACAATAATTAAATTTATAGGCTTTCTGGTTTCTGCCATATGTAGGACCCAGAGAATTTAAAGTCATATTCAGACAACTTGCCGTCTGCCTCTGGTGGTCCTCGAGAACCATACACATATGGTACAGGTTTGATTATATTTTCTTCCAAGTTCTTAAGGACTGGTGTGAAAATACGCCACGCCTCCTTCAATTCGTCATTACGAACAAAATGCATCTGGGTACCTGTAAATACATCCAAAATCAGTCTTTCATACGCATCTGGAACACTTGTTTCCTTATAACGAGTACTGTAAGTTAGATCAAGTTCAGTCTCCACCAAGTCAAACTTCATTCCTGGGGACTTTGACATCATTTTTAGATATAAGGCCTCTCCAGGTTGAACACGGATCACTAATTCATTCCGTTTTGAATGTCCTGAGAAAATATCTCCTGGGACGTCTTTGTATTGTACTCGAACTTCGGCCTTTCTCTCATTAAGGGCTTTTCCACAGCGGAGTATGAATGGTACACCTTGCCATCTAGCATTATTGATCCAAAGAGCAGCAAGGGCATAAGTTGGTGTGACCGACCCCTTTGGCACTGTAGGGTCATCAAGATAGCCCAATTTTTCTTCACCTTGGCCATCAGGGTTGCCAACATATTGCCCCACTAAGATATCCTTTAACTCAATGGGATTGATATGTCTGAGCACTTTCACTTTCTCATCACGAATATCATTTGGGTTAAGAGTAACAGGCTTCTCCATAGCAACAAGTGACAATATTTGCAGAAGATGGTTTTGCATCACATCTCTGATAATTCCAAAGTCGTCAAAGTAGCCACCTCTGCCCTCAGTGCCAAATGGTTCTTTGAAGGAGATCAGAACTGAAGCAATGTTTTCTCTATTCCAAGCTGGATTGAAGATTTGGTTAGCAAATCTTATAGTCAATAAATTCTGTACCATTTCTTTGCCAAGATAATGATCAATTCTATAAATTTGTTCTTCTCTAAATAAACTCGCCAAGTGGTTGCTTAATTTATCTGAACTGGCATCATCCCTACCAAATGGCTTCTCAATGATGACGCGAGTGAACCCTTTGATGGAAGAACAGGCGTTCTTTATGTTTACTGTAACTTCTTCAAATACTGTTGGCGGCACGGCTAAGTAGAATATTCTGTTCGCACAAATACCTTTCTCGTGCTTACTGATCAATTGATTCAAGAACTCGTAATCAATTCTTTTGTCATATGACCCGGCTAGGTACTCATTTCTTGCCCAAAAGTTTTCTAGCAATTCTTCTTCTCCAGGTCGCACTTTCATATATTTTTTTGTCTTTTCTCGCACATCCTGCATAGTTTGTTTGGTGCGAGCATAACCAATAAACTTCGAGTTCTTCGGCAAAAGATTATCGCGGTATAAATACCATATTGTAGGGTAAATTTTTTTCTTCGCTAAATCTCCTGAAGCCCCCAGCAGGATGAACGTATGAGGGTATTGGAATTCACTTTTATTCTCCATTTCCAATATATTTATTTATTTACTTGTTCTTCCCTAAATGGTATATAAAAGTAATGTCTTTTTACACTAACACTGCAACAATTTTTTTGTATAAATAAATTAAATATATCACAAATGAGTACTATGAACTCGAAAAAAATATACTTGCAAATTGCAATGCAAAGTTTCCCACCGGTCACCGCAACCCAAAAAGTATACTCATCAAGAACACGAACGTTAGGCTTTTTATTACTGTGTTTCAAAATTGGTACCAGTGAGGTCACAGGGAGATTTAAAATTCTATTGGCTATTTCAAATTTCCTATCATATACCGACCAGTAACGTTAAAGCTGCGCTGAGAGCTGTTTAAACCGGCCAAGGAGAACCAACCTTTTATATGACATTTACTTGACATTGAAATAGAAAAAATGTGTTTCGAATTCAAAAACATTTTTTTTGGTACGTAGAAAATATTTTTTTAACTTTTGCAAATAATGTTTCAGTAAATTAAAACCCTAATTCTGGGAATCTCAACTAAGACATAAATATTTGAAATTTAGTGTCATATGTTTTGTAAAATACTATATTCTGAAGATTATAAACGATTTCTGGACGAAGATTTACTCTGACGTGACGCGTTGTTTTATGTCATTTGTGTGAACTGATGAAATTGGGTTAAATTGGAGAACATCTAACAGATCTTAGTAATTTTTACTCGTTTTTATGTTTTAACTTTGCATTGTGCCTATTGTGTTATATAAAATATCTACAGACTTGTGTATAATAAGGGGGTGTATAGTTTCATTCTTATAGGTATATTTAGTTCAACGACCTTGTTACTGACAGGTTCATCGTTAGCAACTGAACTATTCTATGAAAGTGGTATATCGCAGACGTTAGATAAATTGCCGCAGAGGATGGAGCCCTCGAGAGAGTCAGGCAAGTACCTCGTATGACATGCATTAACTTTACTAACAACGTTCCCACTATGAGTTATGTCAAAATAAGGAAATCACAAGGAACTCTACGCGATGTGCATCGTGTTTTACAAAATAAACAATTGTTTCTTAAATAGTGGCCAAGTAGTTGTTTCCTCTTGAAATTATAGTTATATTGACATTTAAGGTATATGATTTCCAATCGTTTATGTTAAGTAAGGGTTATCACAATGTCTAAATTAATGCATTATCTTTATACAATACAGTATACAATAGACTAATAGTGGGAGTATTGTGCGCTACCTAACAAACTAACACTTTGTCAGTTTTTTAAATTAATAATATATTTAATAAAGCCTTAACCTAATTAAAACATTTACATTTACAACTCAATAAGCATTAGTTTTTATAACTTATAAGCAAAGGAGAGGATGTATGATGAATTTATAAATGATAGTGATGTATTTTAGTATGCAACATTTATTGTAGATATAAATAATGGAAATGTAAAGGAAAACAGACCCAGAAACCTAGTTAGATAAATAATTGTTACATTGATATTCTTATTGGATTTGATATAGATGGCAACAATATGTAATTTTCGTCTTCCTGATAACATGTTTTTATTTATGATAATATATTCCTTTTTATTAATCAACTTCTTGTTTCTACAAGGTATCTTATGCTTGAACTTTTATTGTATTTGTTAAAAATTCTAAAAGTTTTGAATAAAAATCTTATATAAGTGCTACAGATGGACATAAGTCTGTTGAATTTGTTCATTTTATTAAACATACATATTATTTTAAATTATATTAAACTCTATACTAGAATAATTTTCAGTGAGTTTTTAGTACCACCTTTGTTTTGTTATTTTGTATTGTATTATATAGGAAACATGGTATTGAATAAAATTGAACAAGGGGAAACAATCTTTATATAAACGCAACTAGAGGGATTAAAAACGATTGGGTAACATTTATAAAAAAATAATTTATAGATGAAGTTTAATAACATCATGGGACAGAATGACCGTGAAAAGTGGGTGACCTAGTTGCGCCTCTGCCTACCCCTTAAGGGATAAAAGTCGTGAGTGTATATGTATGTATGTAAGTTTAATAACTATGTCATTCAACCACAACATAATAGTGCCTGCACATAATATTTATCTATACT
The DNA here is from genome assembly GCA_949316025.1 of Lapara coniferarum. Classification (NCBI taxonomy): domain Eukaryota; kingdom Metazoa; phylum Arthropoda; class Insecta; order Lepidoptera; family Sphingidae; genus Lapara; species Lapara coniferarum. The sequence continues at coordinate 14,708,123 of OX438926.1, read as the reverse complement.
AATATTATAAAGCTGAAGAGTTTGTTTGTTTGTTTGAACGCGATAATCTCAGGAACTACTAAACCGATTTTGAAAATTCTTTCACTAATAGGAAGCTACATAACTCCTGAGTGCTATAGGCTACTTTTTATCCCGGGAAAATATTTTTGTCCCAGAAAAACTTATTCACGCGGGCGGAGCAAGCACTACTAGTTCATGATAAAATTTAAATAATCCAACACCAATACAGTGTAATGTGGGTATTGTATCTCCAAATTAGCTATTTAATTAATATGTCCATATATAGATATACATAATATTAAATACAAAGTAAATATGTATTTTTTAAAATCCATGTTCAATTATAATTATTCAACATATTACATTGAAATAAATATTTTAATCTTAAATCTGACCTTTCTTGTGATATTTTATTAGTGAGTATTTGAATATAATTTTAAATGCATATTTTATTTTTTATTAGTCATTGATTATTGGTTTTTCGTATTGTTAAGAGTGTTGACAAACAACTCAGTTATTGCCTATTTTTTCCTTTTAATTCTATAGCATTTTAGGTTTAATTCTAAATTATGGTCAATGTCATGCTTAATTTAGAATTTTTTTTCATACTACTAAGATCTTCAAATATTTTTATTATTTCTTTAAATTTGAATTATAATTCGTATAATATTTTTTGATCTATAAAATAAGCATTATCTATTACTTAGTTTTCGATACAAAGAAAAGGAGATACATCGCAATTTAGCAGCAGATGTTATATTGTGTTTACAAGAGTTTTAGTTAGATGGCGCATTTTATATTTATTGTACTAACTTGTCGCGAGATGGCGCTATAAGTTTGTAAACTGCAAACATTACAAACATTAGCTATTCATAATTATGTATATAGTACGTGTTGACTATTTACAAGTATTACATATCTTATTTGAAAATATAAATGTACAAAATTAATAAAATATCTCAGAATCGATTTGAACAAAAATATACTTTTAACATTATAAGCCACCAAACTAATACGTGAATCACCTGTTAACTTGATCTTCACTGCCCATTAACACTTACAACAGGCACTACGAGCATTACCGGCATTAACCGGGAGTGCGTCGAAGGCTTGGGGGCGTTACAGGCATTGGCTAGAACGTCATTATCAACGTAAGCCGAAAAAAGTATAGTTGGGTCGTAAAAAACAATAAAAATGTTGCCAGAATACGGGGCGCCAAAAAGATTTCGCCAGGTGCCCCCCAATAACAGCCCAGCCCTGACTCGGAGAATCACGGGTGCTTTACAGATTTTCAAGAAACATATGAAAGCTTTGGACTTCTAGTAATCTCTCTAGAAATGTTTATTCCGAATAAGTGCACGGTTGGCCTTTTATTCTGAGAAGGATCACGTGGACCGAGGCGCCAGCAAAATCTAGTCTACTATATATTATTAAATTCCTATTTTTTACGACTACTATTTAGGACGACTTGAGTTGTTCCCGTTCCCAAGGGGGCGAGTCTATCGCAATATCGGGCACAAATTCGAGATTCCGGTCTCATACTGAATAGAAAAATACAATATCACTTTACCCGGGGATCGAACCTTAGACCTCAGCATTGCAGTCATACCGTAATACAACCACGCCTGACGCCACCAAGGCAGTCATAATAATATATGACGTATAATTCCTTCTCAAGTGAACTTTTACCACATATGTACGCCGCGTTATGCAAAGTGACATTCGGAATGGCAAGAGGATGATACCACACCTGTACCGTGGTATTGTTGATCGAAGCCTGCATCACACAGAACCGTGTAGTATTTTGCATACAATATTCTATTCAATTATCAAAGAAACAATATTTATACACGATTTGCATTTAGCATATTGCTGATTATTTTAAGAGCTAGCGCGCTCTATGGTTTGCTACTACGCGATATTTTTGTAGCATAAATGCAGAGTATGGATTAGATATCTGATTATGGCACCCTTACGCTTGCCGCACACGTTCGGTTTCCTGATTAGGTTTCCTGATGAGGAATTCAGATTCGGCAACCTGAATGTTCGGCTTACATAGAAAATGTTCAACAACGCGCACACGTTCCTGAATCTGAAATCCTGATCAGGAAACCTAATTAGGAAACCGAACGTGTTGGTACAAAAGACCGGACGTTTGCGCTAGTCACTCGGAATCCCGAATCTGAATACCTGATCAGGAAACCCAATTAGGAAACCGAACGTGTGCGGCAAGCGTTAGACTGGGGCGCACACACCTGTTGCGTTCTTATACTTACTTAACTTACATAAGTAAGTGGCGTCTGTAAAGTACGGAAAAACGGCAAAAGTAAAAAACAAGTCTTAAGGGTGGACTGCCTATTATTTTGGCGTCGTAGACGTCACTGCATGAATCACGAAAAGCCCCCATAGTCTATAAGCGACTAAGTATCACCCGAGAAACACTTGTGTTAGGTTCTTACCGCCCCTACTGCTCACGTTTAACTATGCGCAAAATACGCACGAATAATCTATCTATATATATAAAAGAAAGTGGTGTTAGTTACACCACTTATAACTCAAGAATGGCTGAACGGATTTACCTGAAAATTGGTGGAGAGGTAGCTTAGAACCAGGAGACGGACATAGGATACTTTTTATCCCGGGAAAATATAAACCGGGACTTTTATCCCGGATAATTGTTTTCTGCCAGTGGAACCGCAAGAAAACAAGTATAGAGATATTTCGAGATCCAGTTGAGGACATAATTACTCTTATCCCGGAAAAAGATAAACCGGGAATTATATCCCGGATTTTAATTTCTCGCGAGTGGAGCCGCCACGACTAAACCACTGAACCGATAGCGATGCAATTTGGCAGGGAGATAGTTTTAAACCCTGGGAAGAATCTAGGCTACTTCATATCCCGGGAAAATATAAACCGGGACCTTAATCTCGGAAAATAGTTTTTTGCCAGTGGAACCGTATGAAAATAAGTATGGAGATAGTTTGTGATCCAAAGGAAATCAATCTCAAGTTTGAGTTCCATCTCAAGTAGACATAATGTATGAACAGTTCAATACATTATGTCTACTTGAGATGTAACTCAAACTTGAGATTGACCTATTAATACCGCCCATAGGCTACTATTATCCCGGAAAACAGACACCGGGAATTTTATTCGGGATTTTTTTCCGGAAAAAAATATGGTTAGGTATTATTTACGGGGGGGTGGGGGTGTTTAGGGATTTTAAAATTTCGTTAAATAAGGACTCATTTGGTGGCAGGGAGGTTTTTTGCAAGAAAATTACGCGGAAAATTTGAAAATTTAAGAATACTTAACCGCCATATTAAACGTGTATGTCACTGAATTCCTCCTAAGCGGCTGGACCGATTTTAATGATTTTTTTGTGTCCTCAGGTGGGTTTGAGAATAGTTTCGATTAACAATTAGATCCAGTAGGTGGCGCTGTACTCGGGTTCTAGGATTTCATTTCCTTTTTAGGGCAGGACAACGTCTGTCGGGGCCGCTAGTTAAAAATAATAGCGTAAAAGATATGTCAATATTTTCAATGCGCATTTACTTAAAAATATGATAAACATTCAGCGATTTATGAAACCTTCATTAAAATGAAGTGGAAATCCAATTTGTCATGTAAGTATCTGTACTGGTGTTAGGTCTGTCATATTATGTAAGAGTCCGTCTGGGTGGGTACCACCGCAATGTCTATTTTCACCGCCAAGCAGCAGTGTGCATGCACTATTGTGTTTCGGCTTGAAGGGCATTGTAGCCAGTGTAACTACAGGACATAATGAGACTTAACATCTTATGTCTCAGGATGACGAGCGCAGTGGAATGCCACACAGTACTTTGTAACTCAAGGTGCTGGATGGTGTTGCTACTGTTTATAGGTGGTCGTATCGCTTACCATCAAGCGAAGGACATTCTCGTCTCGTCATTCGATGCGATAAAAAAAAATATAGCAATATAAGAAAAAGCCTTTATAGGATTACGAACCAGTTATTTAAGGCTGATTCGATGTTAGTTATATGAACCACAGGCGAAATACGAGGGGTGTTATGCTGAGTTGTCCCCTTTGTTTGTGGTATCGTAAATCCTAAACGCGTGGTCCGTTTTGCATCTGATTTTCTTTTATTAGAGTTGATTTAGTCAGTGTAAGGTTAAGCATTGTGTCATTCTTAATACGTTCAGATTATTTTCTCTCATTGAATAAACTTAGGGCTTAATGGGTTCACTAAATTAAAATATAGTACAGGTACATGATCTGATACGTCACTTAAGATGGTTAGAAATCCACAAATGTATAGTAGTGGGTTAATTAATTTGCTTTCGAAGAGTTGTATATGTAATTATGATGTTTAAATATCGACGACAAAGGTTTTATGATCAAGTGACTGAGAGAGAGACTGTCCTACCCGAGAATGATATGGGGTATTTTTGTTATTTATCCTTATTAGAATAAGTTTCTAATCTGAGTAATATTAATTTACTTTGCCATGGAAAATATTATTTGACTATTGACATAGGCAAAATCACTGATGAAGTAGAGCAATCGAGTCTCAAAAGAAGAATTAAATATTTTAAAATAAACTTCCTGGTTTTGATGCTTCAAGCTGCTGCTGCGGCTCGCGCGTTTATTTTATGTGTATTTTTGCAGTTTATCGCAATTCGCGTGTTTAAGGTCGTTTTTGTAGAAGCACACTCTATGGTGTCAAGCAGTGTGCGTCGCTGATCACAGATCGAGAAAAGTCCAAAAACACAGTATACATCCAATGTGTAAAGTCGCGCGCGGTGGTTCGGGCAGACTATATGTTTTTTGTTATCTTGATTTTACTGTATACACTTAGGCCAGTTTATTCTATCTGACTTGAGGTAAATCCATTGGAGGTAGAGCTTTATTTAAATAGACTACATGTCATTATGTATGTTTATACATGCGGCTACAGAAAGCGGTATGTGCCTAGAGGTACCAATTTAAACTGTTCATTAGGATTGATGAAGCTACAGAGGGAACACTCGATATTTTAGTTATTCGTCATTCTTACGATCAAGACAATAGAACGTATTTACCACCTAAAGAACCTATTAGTGAAAGTGGTCGAAATTGCAGAATTTAATGACCTTTGTTTCGCGAACTCGTGTCATCGTTATGTTTATAAAATGAATATATTTATCTGCAACCTACAGGAATTCACAGAAGTGGCATGCAGGTTTCTTGAGGTCAATTAGAAAATAACTTTGTACAACACAACTTTAGTATATCTGTAAATAAATAAATCTTTGTGAAAAATTGTACATGCTTGTTAGAAGTAAACGCAGAAATAGTTGAATGCATTTGGATGGAATTTGGCACACGGGTAGAACATGTCCTGGATTAACTCAAAGGGAACTTTTGAGTAACATCCCATGGGAAATAATGTAATTTTTTTTAATCTGATTTTTTAAATACATGGCACTGGCGTCTTACTGCTGCCGCAACGTATGGTGAAAATTATTTTAATAATTTCTTGTGACGAATAACGTACTACATAACCTAATGTTTTGAAATAAACTATCTTTGCTATCGACTGCGTATCAAAAATAATTTTATATAAAGTCTAATTCAATAATTTATAGGTCTATAGTCAATATTACCCAAGTCTATATTTCTTTACTAAATATACTTGATAACGGTAGATCGAAGTGAAATAAGGAAAATACGTATCTAACTTCAGAATTAGAATTACAAATGTTTTGCTGTTCAGATATATCGCGTAAGATAAGCCGCTTGTCATGTATAGAAATCTTGAAAGGCCCTTGCTAATCTTCCTTATGTAACAATGAGCGACAAATCATTTATTCGAACTGTTATTAGTTTGTTTCATCTTCCCAATATCTTAACTAATGTATTTATAAGTCGTTAGTCAGTTCTGAATGATTGTGTCGCTCAGACAAGGATGCGCTGTGAGGCAGGATATGTTGACCGGTTGTCGGCTGACGTCACCAGTGATTAAATTACATTGGATATGTACGTTGATACAATTTCTTGAACACTAACTGCCGTAGAATGCACTTAATTGCGTCTTTGATTTTCTTTTTAATATTCAGTCATATTTGATATGTACCATTGTAATTTTGTTTCGACTGAAGTTAGATTCGCCTTTATAGTGCCATAAACCTTCCATAAACACATTTTTCTGTTGGTCTTCTTACTCTGTTTGTTACTATTTAAACAATTTTGAAATAAAATAACCAATCTGACTAAACAAAACCGACTCAACCACTGTGAAAATCAATATATTAAATTAACTTTTTAATTATAATTATGCAATGCAATCAGCCCTGTATTATATACTGCCCACTGCTGAGCACGGGCCGCCTCTACTACTGAGGGGTTCCGGCCTTAGTCCAGCACGCTGCACTGGCCTAATGCGGGTTGGCAGACTTCACATACCTTCGAAATTCTTATAGAGAATTCTCAGGTGTGTAGGTCACGATGTTCTCCTTCACCGTAAAAGGGAATGATATTGATAAACGATGTGGCCGCCTAGTTGGGAATGGAACGGTCTGCCGAGACAATTTCTAGAGGTTCAAAACCCAAGGCACACATTTCTGGCTTTTCAAAGTTACGTGTGTATTGTTTATCAATTATGGTTCGTTTTAACGGTGAGGGGAAACATCGTGAGCAAACCTGCATACCTAAGAAGTTCTTTATAAGAATTTCGAAGGTATGTGAAGTCTACCAACCCGCACTGGGTCAACGTGGTGGACTAAGACCTAAACCCTCTCAGTTGTAGAAGAGGCCCGTGCCCAGCAGTGCGACAGTGTCTAATACAGGGCTGGTATTATTTTTTATTTTTTTAATTGATAAACAACACACATGTAACTTCGAAAAGTCAAAGATGTGTGCCTTGGGTTTGAACCTCCGGACATAGTCTTGGCAGACGGTTCCATTCTCAACTAGGCTATCGTCGCTTCATTACTATATCCTACTAATCTCCTTTCGAACATCGCGACTTTAGTTCGGTATTAATAAATACCCCGTCCCGTAACTCACAGGAAAAAGGGCATTTATTCTCCCCTTACTATTATTATGTGTGTAGAAGGTAGTTAATAATATTGGTAAAATCGGATATATTAAACACTATAAATATACTAAATCTAGGTAATCATGTTGCCTCATATGTTGTTTTGCTCATTTTATGTAGATGTTAATAAGTATCTTCTTCCATTGTGCGATTTGTATTGTTTGGATGTGTATTTAATAATTCTTGAGTGTCCGGTGGTTGTGTAAGTTTCGTTCGTGTTGGTCTTGTGAGTTGTGTACAAATACGATATCGCCCAAAACTTTACTAAGAATGGTGGATGTGTGGATGGCTGCCTGTTTTTGCAAGATGCTTATATGTATGTTGGTGTCTAATTTCCCTGTGTATTTTTTTATGTTTTAGCGACTATTCCTGTGGCCCCTATAACTATTGGTATGACAGTTGCTTGTGTTTTCCATAATCGACTGATTTCATTTTTAAGTAAATGGTATTTGCTTAATTTTTCTATTTCTTTACTTCCTATATTGTAATCTGATGGTACGCTTATGTCAATTAAATATGTACAAATTATATCAGGCTGCGAAAAGCTGGTAGGGACTTATTATGTAAAACGACACAACAACCTCGCCCAATATATCTATTGGTGTTTAGCAAAAAAACATAAAATAGAAGTCTCCAATCTATGATGGAAAGAAATTCTCATTGAGCCTCAAATCAAAGAAAATGACACCGCTAAGATTCTTTGGGAAATACCAGTCCAAACTGATGTTACCGTAACACACAATAGACCCGATATAATTTATATTGACAAAAAAAAAAAAAACTATATCCTACTAATATTATAAACGCGAAAGTTTGTATGTATGGATGTTTGGATGTTTGTTACTCTTTCACGCAAAAATTACTGAACGGATTTGGATGAAATTTGGCACACGGGTAGATCATGTCCTGAATTAACACAGGGGCTACATTTTATCCCGGGAAAATAAAAAATTGGGACTTTTGTCCCGGAAAACCTTTGTAACGCGGGCGGAGCCGCGGACGAAATCTAGTAAGCCATAAATTAATTATAACTATATAAGACATAAATTAATTAAATACATTTTGTATTGATGCAATTGCAGTTTAGAGTGATAGCGCACAATATTCTTTAAAGACCTAAGCCCAAAATCCTGGATACTATCTGAATGGAGTGAATAAATTCAATTACGTCCACGAGTTCAGACTGCCTCGGTGGCGTAGTTGTACTATGATACGACTGCAATGCTGAGGTCTCGGGTTCGATTCCCGGGTCGGGCAAAGTGATATTGAGTTTTTCTATGCAGTATCAGCTCGGAGTCTGGAATTTGTGCCCGATATGGCGATAGGCTCGCCCCCTATCACATCATGGGACGGAATAACGGCAAAAAGTGGGTGCACTAGTTGCGCCTCTGCCTACCCCTTCGGGGATTAAAGGCGTGTGTGTGTGTGTGTGTGTGTGTGTGTGTGTGTGCGCGCGTGTGCGCGTGTGTGTCTGTGTGTGTGTGTTCAAAAATGTATAAAATCTGATTATTGTAGAGTCAGACCTGAAGCTCTAGTTCATGAAAAATTGAGAAATCAGCTCTACATTTTGTTTCATATGTGTATACAGAGGTGGACAGCTAATTAGAAACAAACATTTTCAAGCTGTTTTATCGGTATAACATAGTTTATGACCCTATGTACGTCATACTTAGACGGCTTTTATGCTGAGTTCTCCGTTATCAACTTATACACGTATTAATGAAATTTTATTAAAAAAAAGCCTCTCTAAATAATTAAAACGAAAACAAATCATTAAGCCGAATAATAACTATATTTTATGTGTGGTCATCTTATTAGGGAGATCGTATGTTTTGTCAAGTTCACTCTATTTTCCTAAGTGAAATGGACGTTATGTTATGTTACTTACCAGCGGTGGACAAATAGGCCCACAATTATGTCTTTAAATTATCAACAAGTGTAAAATAAATAATAAAATCCATGAAGGTATCGAAAAACCTTTCAAATTATTAAATAATAATGTTTATGAATTAAAAACTCGCTTCTATTTGCGGTTCCGCTCGCGCGAAAGTCCGTTTTCCAAGTAGACTACTTTGTGTAAAGCATTCAAGCAAAATCAAGAAGATTCCCATTAGAAAAAATCTGCAAATGCTAGTGTCAGAAAAAATATCTATCGCTATTATATTTCATAAAAGTATAGATAGTAAAATATACACTGAAATTGTAAAAAATATACGTATGTTTTTCAATCACTATACTGCACATCGTCATACTCTACACTTCAGTAGGTAGAGTCAACTCTTGGCTATCTAAGTTAAAGCGGTTCTTATTGCAACAGACGTAATATGACGCGTTTGTAAACTATGCTATGTACCTTTGCACAAGACAAGCCTGGGGCTTCCAGCAGTGTGGCTATTGGCTGGTCACATTGCGTGGTGCGGCCTGTAGAGTCCACAGCACGTGTGATGCGACGCGACAGGCAACGCGGGCGTATGGCAGGGTGGGGGGTGCGCAGCCGTGTGCAGTGGACCACTCGACGTCGCACAAGGTCAAGGAGAATGATTAACAACGAAAATACAGCAAAACAAACGGTGGCGGCGAGGGGTAGGTGCGGGGACGCAGCGCGGCAGTCAGAGCAGCGACGCCGCCCGCACCGGCCGTGAGTTTGGCGCCGCTCGCGACCTGCACGAAAATCGATGCACGATCTGCAAACGACATTCATCAAAAATCAACCAGCGTAAATTCAGTAGTACCTTATGATGAGTGATATCACGGCGTGGCCTATCGCATTCGCCACCGTGATTGTGATGCATTAATATACGACACTAGGGTTGTCAATTATTTTCACGTTAACTTTAAAATTGGTGCGCTCTCGGTTTTTAAATACCTGTTTGTCAACGCTTTGCTATAGGTTTTAATTGGTAAATCTATGGATTAAAAAGTGCAAACTTATCCTGTACGCAATTGCGCATACATGATATTGCTTAATACCTGTTTAAAATGATTGCTTAAATGAGTCATTATGAGATGAGGTACATACAATATTGGCCAACAAATGTAAGTTAAACATACGCAATTACTTTTTGGAGTCATTTCCATCACGAAATGGAAATATTATTTAGTTTGAAGAAGTTTTAGTAACATTGGTCAGGGTATATATATATTTGGATAAAATACAACAACACTATAATATCAGACGTGCGAAACATGGCGCATAAATCATTTTATAAGTACAGAAATACGCAGACCTGAACAATATGGACGTACTTTCGCTATAATATAGAACGCAAAGTAGTAATGTTTTAATGCCCTTATGTCTTTCTTATCTGACGCGAGTCGTAAAGAGCATTGCAAGGTTGCAAGTGTATTGACTCTAGTGTTTTGAACAAGTTTATCACCGTACTCTATTAATCTAGCCATTGCATTTCCATTTATGTATTTCTCCCCTTTTTCGTGTAATGACACTGAACTTTCCTCGTTTAATACTTTGACGTCAGGATGATGTAACACGATGTCTAAAGCGTGCCAAAACTAACTATGATGAGGTAGATACATAGTCAGAATCAATACTAGAGGATTATCCGATAAATAGATAGGAATCAATACATGGAGATAATGTCGGAGGATTTGTCAACATAGTTATAAGTACTGCTTGATGTGTGGTGTTTGTACCAAGAATAAATAAAAATGTTACTTAGTTATAAGTTTATATGTAAAATTGAAATCTGTTTCCAATATTGATGATACTGAGCCTTTCATCATAACGTCAAGGCTCCGTGAGGTCCGTTATCAGGTTATGTTCAATATATTTATGGTAATACGCACTTAGAATGAAAACATATTGCGTTGTTCATAGCTTATGGGACAAACAAATTTCATTAACTATGATGGCGTAAAGTGAAAACTTTGTCACATAAATATGACGTGTTATATTAACTGATGTTTCTTTTATAAAACAAAACATAATGCAGTAACGCTTGGAATCGCCATGTTTATGTAGTTTGAAGGAATATACAAGACTAAAATGTAATGGCGCGCTTCAAATCACGTGATTCTAGAAATATTAGATTTATGCTTATCTAAAAATGATACTGGCTGCCTCGGTGGCATAATTGTATTACAGTACGACTGCAAAGCTGAGGTCTCTGGTTCGATTCCCGGGTCTGACGTTGATGTTAGGTTTTTCTATTTAGTATCAGCGCGGGGTCTGGGATTTGTGCCCGATATGACGATAGGCTCGCTCCCTATCACATCATGGGAGAGAACAAGCACAGCGAAAAGTTGGTGCACTAGTTGCGCCTCTGCCTACCCCTTCGGGGATAATACGCGTGAGTGTGTGTGTGTGTGTGTGTGTGTGTGTGTGTGTGTGTGTGTGCGCGTGTGTGCGGGTGCGTGTGTGTGTGTGTAAAATAATATATTTAAAATCAAAACTGATAGCATTATGTGACGATACAAGGTTGAACAAAATCATATTCCTTGATATTAGTATGAAATTTGTATCCGGAATATATTAAACCCATTATTATCTTATAACTGTTCTTGAGGTGTATGTAAACATTTAGAGGTAGTTAGAGCTAATGGAGAAGCAGGATTAATTTGAATGCCCTGTAGACCATTGTTATCATTGCACCTAATGACATGTAGTGTTCATTATTTTATAGAGCATTTATCCACGACGATTGTATCATTGCCAAGGCCTTCCACTCTATTAGAATTCATAGCTGCCCTCATGTTAATTCACTTTTGGAATACTAATACGTTATTTTACTTTTTGTTAATGTGGTATTTCACGATTATTCGTATCCTAGTTTTTGTTCTATTTTAAATTGTACTGAGTTTATCGCTAATGTTTTATAGAATGATCCTAAAAAATATTTGTCTCTATGAAATCGTAATTCATGGAAATCAGTTTAGAATAATTCCTTGTTCAATGGTTTGCCGTTTGAAATATTAATGTTATTTGAAAATTCATTACGCAGGTATCCAGTGATACACTTTCATTTCTCTGTTTTTACCATCTATGTGGAACGATTTGCTGTAGGTTTGCCTTACTTGCTTTACTGGTTGAATTGTCTTTGTAACTTGCCTTGTGCCGTACATATTTAAAGACAAATCGATTGACATATCAAGGTTTTGTAGCGAGCAATGTTCCCAACGGCGTTCTATACAAAACGTTTTTTATTAACGTTTTGATTGGTCGTATTGTCAGGTGTTAAGGAAACGGTTTCGCCACAGTCATCGATGCTGTAATTGGTTAGAACTTAGAAGATAACAATTTAAAATTCGTTCTTGCTAAATGGTGTATTATCGTTTCGCGTGCACCTAATCGCAAGAGTGAGCGGGCGGCGTCACGGCGCGGGGAGCGTTACCTACCTATTCGCGGTCTTGGTCACGGCCAAGGTCTCGTGTCGACACATTGCGTTTCTTATCATTATGTAATGTCGGATAAACGATGAAGCGCCAAATTTCATTCTCACGTAATTACATACGAATTCGACAGTTGCACGTTCCATTAAATGTGAACTAGCTTTGCTCTATCGTATTTGCATTTAATGCTGTTATCATAAATTTTGTTTATAGCTATTAAATATTAATAGATGGAGACGTACATTTAAAATGAACATAATTTTAGAGGCTATTAAATATATGCAAACAATATGTTATTATGCATGTCAGAATCTATGTTTACCATAATATTTTGTCACATGTATGATGAAACTACGTAAGGAATTACAACGTGCTATGAGTTACTAAGATCCGACTGTCGCTCAACTGTTAGTAAACTACGATTTTACACACACACACTCTCGCCCTTAATTCCCGAAGGGGTAGACAGAGGCGCAAGTGGTGCACCCACTTTTCGCTGTGCGTATTTCGAGCCAATCGCCATATCGGGCACAAATTCCAGACTTCGGGCTGATATTGAGTAGCAAAACCTAATATCACTGCCCGTCCCGGGGATCAAACCTGAAACCGTAGCATTGCAGACGTACCGTACTAATACAACTACGCCACCGAGGCACTACGATTTTAATGAAATTTTATTAAACATACTTTCATAAATTTGCTAGAAAAATTAAAAAGTATTGTAGTAGAGTTCCGGTTGCCATTTTCGCAACGCAAGCTGCACGACCAGATAGTCTGATAGTGGCGAGTGGTCAGCCTAGCGAGCGTCTCGGCGATCTCGTACACACACAAAAAACACCTGTAGTCGTCAGCGAATTGCCAAGGTCGCAAGCGCGCTTCTCTGCGTTCCGTTTACCCATATCTCGCGGCAAATGCACGCGTCTCACCGCCCCCGCGTATTTGACTCACCACACCCGCTCCCCGCTCTCCCCTCTCCGCCATTGTGACTCGAGACTTCTGAAACACTTCGATTTGTCTCTTCTTCCATGATAACGCAAAGCGTAAAGGTGGTATTAACTAAATGTTTAATACCACCTTTAGTTTAAATTGATCAGGATATAATACCTTTCTAGAATGTTTGTCGATCCACAATCTATTTACGTAGTTATCAAATACAAATGAAAAGGAAAGTGTTTATACTGTGTATAGTGAGTTCGATAAGCGGCGCTCGCGTCGCTACTCGCTATTGTCAATGTTAATTGTGGCTGGCGGACGCGCGTCAAGTCAAGGTCGGCGCAGATCAATAGCGGCGGCGGAGTGGGGTGGCCGTCTGCTCTGTCCCACCATCCCCACACCTCACATGCACGTATGCACATCATGCGAACGAAAGAAAGTATAAGAAAGTGGAAACATTCCTGGATAACGTTGTCAATTAGTTTACGCTCACCGAGCCGCGTGTAATTCGCACTTATCGTTTTTTGCGGTCTATCTGAGCACTGGTCGTATGTACATATTGTACGAAGGATTACGAGCCTACTAATGCAAATTTCGATTTCCTGTTACTAGTCATTTACAAAACAAAAAAAATGTCACGTGCTACTGTTATCATTAGAATTTAGACCCTATCTACATGGTAGGGTCTTTGTTGAAATAATGTCGGTGTGGTTGGTGTCCGCTGTCATTGTTGGATCGGATTCTCTTTGTATTGACCCTCGATTCCAAGGCCAACAGCTCATAATAGCTCAATTCGTTGGTTTCGTGTCTAAACGTATGCTATAAGGCTTTTGTATACTTAGCGGAGTTTTCCTAAGTTCAAGTTTATTATTGATTTGTTGGCTCGTTCAACACGCGTGTACACAATTTTATATAACAATAATCTCGCCTGCCTACGTCCTCCTACGCGTTATATTCACACCAAAAGAAACCCTCTTCCCTCACAAGAGGCTATCAATTACACAGAGTGCGCGTTGCCGTGGATACGCCTTGATTGACAGGTTCGGTTAATATGATCCCGCAAGATGCGTCCAAACACCCTAAACCGAATATAAAAAGATATGGATCTGCGGCCGAGGATTTTTTCTTTCTATTGGGACGTAATGGAAAATTTATCACCGCCTACGACTTCAACGGGATAATCTTTGAATTCCATCAATAGAAAAATTACAATGTAAAATGTATTCAACATTTTTTGAATGTGTGTATATTCATTTTTAGAGAGGTTTTTGTGATTGTATCTAGATTCTAGACGTATTTTTATTACATTTTGTTTAGAATCGTGACTGAGCGGTAATAAATCTAGTTCCCTCGCGATATTATATTGATTATTGTATAGGTATTAATACTTTTATTATCTGGAACAAATATTCAATTACTGATAGACAATGTACTTTGCGAGCCGTAATCTAATATGGTGGGTATTATCTTCCTGGACAAAACCTCTCACAGATGTCATACTTCTATTGCTTGCTATATTTATCAAACATTGCCCATATCTATTATAGGTATTTAGAGGTAGATTAATTGTACACAAGTTAGCAATCGTTATATTAATGTCATAATAAAAAATATGTTGCGTCAGTTAATAGGTAGAGATTAGACAGGATGTTATAAATTCAAACACTGCTTTTATACTAAATTGGTATAAAATTCTAGAGAACGTAGAAATATAATGTGTCTTCGTCGAAAAGCTTTACAATAAAATACTTTGAAATTGCCTACATTGGAATATATTTTGGTTTTAGAATAAATTTACGTTAGTTGGCTCTACTTTTTGATACACATTTTACTTCACGTATCGTTTTAAAACTTAAACGCTTTATACGTATTTAATTTTAAACATAAACTGTTAATAATAATGGACATAGTTTACATAATATTCATACTATTAGCATTTTGACTAATTGACTCTACCTAACGACCAGAGTATAATATATAAAGTATAATATCCATTGTATACATAAATTAAAGTCATGCATACATACATACATATACACTCACGCCTGTTATCCCCGAAGGGGTAGGCAGAGGCGCAACTAGTGCACCCTCTTTTCGCCATTATTCCGTCCCATGATGTGATAAGGGGGCGAGCCTATCGCCACATCGGGCACAAATTCCAGACTCCGGGCTGATACTGAATAGAACAACTCAATATCACTATGCCCGACCCGGGGATCGAACCCGAGACCTCAGCTTTGCAGTCGTACCGTAATACAACTACGCCACCGAGGCAGTCATGCACATTAAATAATCAGTATGTTCCTACTTTATAGGAATACTTAGAAGTCATCTAAAATGTGAATAGAAATATATTTTTTTTACCGCCCGCTTTGTTCCGCGCCCCATGTAACAGCTTAACCCATCAAGCCCCGCTTATATACATTATAGATGTATGGGAAAACCCTATATATATGGACGCCGGCGTCCGTCGCGGGACTTGACGAGTCAAAGCGCTTTAGATTTCGATATTTGAAGATGTATTGACGGTTGTTAAGTGTTTTGTTTTTCTTTTTTCTGTATATTTGTTTGCAGTAAAGCTGTGATTCCGCAGAACGCCGCAGACGGCAATGGCAGGCGGCAATATCAAGTGCCGCGACGGCAGACGGCACTACTATGCAGTATTAAAATGTATGAGACCGATTCCGCACACCACGGCAATTGACGTCCTGGCGGGCCTCAATTGCGGCGCGTCATTTGCCGTAGTATGCGGAATCGGTCTCATACAATTTAATGCTGCTTAGTAGTGCCGCCTGCCGTCGCGGCACGTGCCGTCTGCCGCGTCCTGCGGAATCACAGCATCGTAACAAGCTTTACGATACTTTTTCATATTACATATTATATTAATAATAATTTTCATTTGCGTAATTTTAATCTCATTAAGAAGGGTGTTTTGCGTAAGCTATTATGTTCGAACGATGCTCATGAATTCAATTTCACCCGGTACAAAAGGTTGTATCTATGCACGGGATTTTAAAATTCATAATTAATACATTAAAAAATGTAGTTTGTTGCTACGTACAGCTATACGGCGTTATCTGGAATCACTGATAACAGTGTTCAACAATGGTTTTGTTGCACTATATGTACAAGTGGTTCCGAGATATTTGTTTTGTTGATTAAGTAGTTCTAGTTTTATCAGATTGGTTGCATGATTGCAACTTATATAGACATTATACCTTACATGGCCGAAAATATGTGTTAAATGTTTCCAAAACGCTCTTTGTAATTTTAAACGAACATGTTTATTCATGAATAAAATTCGAATTTTAGACGTGTAGGTTTGCCAATGTTCTTGTTATAAAATGAATACCTATTTGAACATTTGCTTGTGAACAATAATAGCCTTTGATCGTGGCTCATTCTAAGTAATATCGTTATTAATGGTAGCCTTAAAATTAAAAAAAAGAACATAGAGAATTAAAATTCTACAAGCATGTTTTATTCTTTTCCTTTTATACGATCACGTGAAAGTTCAACTCAGACCAGAGAAGTTCGATTTTGATTCTATATATTTTATCCCATGAGGTATAAACTCGAAGTTGAAAGAAATAAATATTTGCAATCTATCCTGAAGATCAACCTGAAGCTCCTTACTCAATCTTTCCGTTTTAAAATAATACGTATATCAAACATACTTTTAATCAAAGCTAAATCGACCAACATTCATTTTTATTTCATTGACACTAAAATGTTCCTAAGTCGGTGCAGTCGCGATTGATAATTTCGAAGTAGCCCGTATCGAGTTATTAATGACGTTACGTAGATACAGTCAAAACAGTGTATGCTCGACCACCTTCTAAATAAGTCGTTTGCACGTCACCTGTCAGCAACAAGCAACTTACAAATAGACAATAAGAGATATCTACTGTTTCCTTTGACTTGGTAAAGTATGAAATATTGGCTGCTTATGTTCAAAGTGTACTAGCACCAAAATTGGGTGATTGTAATTCTAACCGAATAGCAAAGCGATGCACAACACTAATGTAGAGCCGCATACATCCCACGCGGTAGTATTCCAAAACGGTTTATCTGTGACATACTCTGAAATTCACACGTGCAACGGACGTCCCCGCAACACGCATTATGCTCAAGGCCGCACACATGTTCCCTGCCAAACAAACATTCACATATTTGGAATGAACGCCTTATTTGATAGATTCCTTTGCAAAAAATTCGACGCGGACGCGATCAATTTCAAACACTAGTGTCGCTAACGTTCAAATATAAAAAATGCTACTCAGGAATTTAATTTTTTGTACTGCGTCGATAATGTGCATGATAACAAAAACATTCTAAGAATGTAATAATGCGTAGGATTGAAAGCCGTTATAAAAACTTGCCCAAGGCCCGAAATATATATGTTTTTAATTTATACCTAAGTGCAATAAGGTGTCGAAATTGTATTTAAATGAATATCGGAATTGTATTTAAATTGCGTTGATTTTTGTTTAATGACTTTGCAAATTTTTGTATGGTAGAGGCTAAAGTAGGGAGTTCGTTCTATGAGTGACGTAAAACTTAATTACAGAAACGAGCCGCAGCCACTATTGCGAAGGCCGGCGACTGACGACTACAATTATTCAGATGATACTAGTCTAACATTATATAAAATATTATAAAGAGTCTAGCCCCATAACTCGCCATTTGTAGCTATAAAGACAAGAATGCAATTACAGCAACCCGTTTCGAACATAAAGACAGATTTATTCACGTATGATTGTGTGTGGACCTTGAGTGCGCTGGGCGAGACCTTCATGCCGGTAACCGCGCGGAAGTTGACGGGTACATTTTTTGTCAAATTCGAACTAGTCGGGGTCTAGTGCGCATTAGTCACTGACTAGGCATCATCGTTAAAGCTTGTGGCGCATTGTTGACGCGTGCAGTGCGATATCGGCGCGCCGGCCGCAGTGGGCCGAGTGCAACAACAGACACTATCACAATGTCACAACGATGTCTGCTTTGTCCCCGGCAGCACTGACGCTTTGTCTGCGCGCCGTATCTCCGCGTCGCACGCTCGGTTGCCTTTGCACGTATTATTTAGCAGCCTAGCGTCATAACCATAATTCACGGATTTGATCTTCAGGGCGTAAATTGATCGTGACCATCGTATCTTTCGCGCTACATCGTCGGTGGAAACGTGCGAATTTGTGCTGTTCTAACGAAACCCTCGACCTAGTGCAGTGAGTTTTTAGTAATGTGAGGATGCTTGTGCGTGGTCATGTCGAGCGTGGCGAAGAAAGACAAGCCGACCATGTCGGTGACAGCACTGATCAACAGGGCTTGGCCGATGACGCCGGCGCCGCACCAGCAACAGTCGATGCCTTCACAGCCCTCAAACTTCCTGCAACCACTGGCTACGCCCTCTACCACACCCAGCGTTGAGCTTGACATACAATGTAAATATTATTTTACCTTTTACAAATATTTTTATGAACCAGTTTCTGTCATCGTCTACTCGACTCATTGCTATATAAAAAAACCCTCGACTATAATATTATGTTTAATGTCATCGTATTTAATGTGTTGAGAGACGAGACTTGAGTGAATACAAAAAGTATATTTAATAAAAAAATTGCACATTTGGACTTCATAATTTTATTTCAAAGGTCAAGTAAATGGCTGTAAATGTATACTGTTTATTTCCCAACATTACTCATTAAATTCAATCAAAACTAGTTGATAAAAATCTAAGAAAATACTGCGTCAATGCATACCTTACTGTAGTTAAACGTTGTATGAATTATGAATACAGGAACATTAATTATACTAGTAATAGGTTAACAGTAATTATAATCTATGGCTCTTAATTGAATAGTTGTAGAGTCTCAAATCTTTAATTGCATACATTCAGACTGGACGAAGACAAGTATAAATAGATATAACTACATACATGTTAAGTTTTTTCCTCATTTCATTACACCGTGTTCCATTTTTAAAATGATTCATAATGTCCGTTGTCTGCACAGTATTGTTTATGGCTACTTACACACATATAAATATTATCTCACTTTACTCCTTTTGCAGATTTACGAATATGTAATTTCTTTTCCAAAAGTTTTAGTTATTGTTTAGATTAAAATAAAAATACTTTTTATCACTCTCCTGGTGGTCGGCAATTCCTAAATCTCGTTATCGTTTCTCAATAGACGTTTATCAATACATTAGGTAATACCACCAAACATACAGCCTCAGTCGCTGGGTAATACTAATCAAAGTTAATAAAAGTATACTTGATAAAGGTCGAAGGAACACGCTGGATGCAGGCCGCTATTGACAGGAAATCTTTAAAGTGGGCACATACGATGCGATTTGGTACAGCCGAACCATTAAAATGGTATGCCATCGAACCATATCGCATCGTGTGGGGCACGGTTCGATGGACATTATTATTATTATTATTATTGTTGGTACGGCTGGTTCGATGGCTTGTCCATCAAACTTGGTTGGATACAACTGGACATCGCATGGTACGGTTCGATCGTGTGGCGTGAAGACTGTACCGCGTGACGAATTGGTACGATGATACCAAATCTAATCGTCTGTTAGTAGTATTAGAACAAGCGTACGTTCATCAGTGGACATCATGTGAACGATGATGATGAATACAAGTTGTGTATTTCTATTAATTATTTCATTAACGTGTCAGTTCGTTCAAATATGATTACTGTTTAGTCAATATAATTATTTAGACAAGTAATTTAATGGAATTGAATGAGCAAAGATATGTCATGTACGAAATTATATAAGAGCTATTTCTGTGATTTAAAGTACTTAATTAAAATTAATGTGGAATACTAATAGCCTTATACTGTTACTAGTTTTCATATAAAGCGCCACCTGCGTAACAGTCCTTCTTAGGAGTAGAAATCTTACTGTCTACTTATAATAATAATAAAAATACCAACCCACTATCGTATACTGACAATTAGCTGGGCACGTGCCTCGTCCACTATTGAAAGAGTTTAGGCCTTAGTCCACTACGCTGACCTAGTGCATATAAATAAACTTCACATATCTTCAACATTCTTATATGGTTAATTGAGAAATGGTCCCGTGCGACCCGGGCCGAGTCGATATTTCGTACAAATGTCTACCATTTATAAAATCTTTTTGTGGCTGAACTCGATTATTAAGTTAATTATAGTTGTTCGACTGTTTGTGAACTATATTATAACATTTGCTGATTTGATTACAGTAACTTGTTTACGGAGTTCAAAATAAATTCGTGATCAGATATACACGAGTGATTCTGATGAATAAACTATTTTGACAATAACAAACCTACAAACTTTTCTGAAGAAGGTTAAAGTGTATATTCTTAGGTTTTATTTGAACATGTATTTCTTAGTTGTGTGGATTATAATAATATTATAGTTATTGAATGAACTGCTGAACGAGAACAAGTTAAATATTTGACAGATGTAGGCAGCGGACGCAATTGTATGGCTTCGTCAAAGGGTCAAACTTAGTAGTTGTTCGGAGACCCGACAAATTACCTTGCCCCTATACAGTAAGAAAACATTGTAATGTAGCCAGAAATATTGTTATTGCGAATGTTTATTGGAGGTGTCCTTTTACCTTCAGGTGACTCACTTGCAGCAATTTAGCACAGTTCGTGGGAAATTATCAAGTTTCAAATTGTTTGTTTTGTAATCTAATTGAAGTAAACATTCAAAACGCTTAGTATGCTACTATAGTTGGATCAAATATTTGCAAGAATTATAGGAGGTATTAGGTGCTAGTATAATATAGTCTAGACATTAGGCATTTGAAAGCCTTATAAGTTATAACATTATATTTAACTTTGTCTTAAAAGATTGTCGTTGTAAGTATGAGATCATTTGTCAGTCAAGTTTAAGAAATTAGGATGTCAATATACATGAAAATCACGACGACGTTTTTTATTAGATTTAACTCAGTGGAAACCTAATCTAACCATTAACCAACATAAAACAAAATTAGTTCGTTATTTTCATAACGGACCAATGTTTTATGTTGAATACAAGAATATCATAAAATGTCTCACGTGTAAAATTGTTTGAAAATCATATGAATGTGGGTATTACTTTTGCCCAGCGTCATCGTAGGCGTAACGAGCTTTACTCGGAAATAAATTCGTTTCATGTGCTTTGTTAAGTATTGCCTTTTATGTTACTTTATGAATATATTTCGGTTCGCAATGGAAAATAATGTTGTTCCCTTTAATGCCTATGCCATATACAAAGGCAAATGTTATAACTTTCCCTGCTTTGATGGGGCGAAATTATTCGCCTCTATGTTATTTGCCACATGCAAATTGTGGGTTTTGAAGGTAATAATGCTTCATGCGCATTCATTATTCTTATCTGATTATTGTGTACACGGGTTTTTATTTTTGGTCCGCTGATTGCTATATTCACAGACCAAAATTTCTGTGTACAGTCAGCTACGTAAGTTGCTTAACAAATTTAAAATTTCTAATCGCCTATACGCGTTAAGTTTAATTGAAACTTTGTTTTTTATTTATGTGGAATAAA
Source organism: Lapara coniferarum (assembly GCA_949316025.1). Taxonomy (NCBI): domain Eukaryota; kingdom Metazoa; phylum Arthropoda; class Insecta; order Lepidoptera; family Sphingidae; genus Lapara; species Lapara coniferarum. The sequence continues at coordinate 14,686,223 of OX438926.1, read as the reverse complement.
GTACATTCCTATTATTTTATTTGTGAAGACAAAAAAAATTAAGAACAAGTGGATAGTCGATTTGAAGTTTTGAATTTGTTGTTACTTTTGTGGCTGACTGTACACTTAATATTATAGTATCTTCAATGATTAAAAAAATATCTAGTCCATCATCATCATCAGCCACATGACGTCCCCTGCTGAACATAGGCCTCCCCCAAAGATTTCTAGATGGACCTGTCAATAGCGGCCCGCATCCAGCGCATATATCCAATCCATCCCTTCACTGACATATGAGGTCTTGAAGCTTCAGATCCAAACTCGAGGGATATTTTTAATTTGGAAAAACGTCTTCTGTCCAAAAGTAATGGAGACCTGAAGAGGGTCGACTTCAAACAGAATCCAGAGCATAAAGCCTTCAAGCAGAACTGTCCTACTTCTGTGAAACAATTTTACATCCCTTCCTTGTGTTATGGAGGAAATGTGACAAATATTTGTTGAGAATGTGTAATAAATAACACGCACCAGAATCACTATGAAACGTTGACAGAATGTTTCAAGGGTCTTGTTTCTTCATGTCGCGAATTGTAATTTCTAATGCCAGGTGACTATTAACATAAACAGAGTGCTCATGATTTAGTTAAGATGTTCTAGAACATGGAGATTTTCCAATACTTACCTACTTTGATGTTAAATAAAATATTGTTTGCCGATATAAATATTATGTATGAATTATTTTATATATAATTAACACGTTCATATAAATGTATATAGGTAAGAAAAGCAATGCTATTAGCAATCTTGTGTTTTTAAAGCAATTATGACGACTGACTAATACGTATAAAACTTCGTTTCCATGACTCTGCAGTTGTGTACAATAAAAATACTTAGATGATCTTTGTCGTGGTCGACTCAACGACAATCAATAGGTTTATCAATCATGATGGATTATAATTTTGCGATACTAGTGTTGCTATTACATTGCATGATACATAATAATTACAATCCCTTTTATCGAGTAATGAGCTTATCAAAAAGTAAAGAATGAGCCCCTACAATTATAAACAAATAGTTTACCAAATGCAAATTAGTAATTTGGAATTATTACACACTATTACATGTCCAGGACAATAAATCTTGAAAATAAGCCTTAGGCCTAATTTACAGAGACGCGAGGCGTTCCGCGCTAATAATAGTCACGTATTTCTTTTACCAGTGTTTTACGCATGTACTATTTTAAAACTTATGTTCGTTAAGTATAATAATTTCGTTCTTTGTCGAGACCTACATTAAACTAGTTTTGATATGTATTCGTTTAGTTTAAACACTACTTCATATTTCTCTGAGATTTTCCTCACTTTATGACTCTACGTGAGATCAGCTTACCTAATCATATGTCATCGTTTAAGTTAAAAACGTCCAGGAAACATCTAATCCGGTTTTCGTGATATTTTGGCCGTTAAAGTAAAAAGTTAACAAGTTAAATGGTCAATATTTGTTATGGTTGCTAACATTATACTCTTAGTTATTATAGTTATCAATATTCAATTCCTTAATTCTGTACGCATTCTGTAATACACACTTTCTCAGCTAAATGGTACTGCGCAGTGAAGTATTTTTATTAGACGCAAGACTTCAACTCCATTTTCCTTGAAGTAAAAAAACGCTGTTGTACTAAACACCAGAATTAAGTCTATGAGACGAGTAAAGTACTACACAGACGGTTCCATCAAGCTTCTTATAACCCCAATATTTACTGGAATATTTTCGTGACTTGGCTATGCATCAGTGACTTCTCTAAGGACACAGGATTTTGTTTTTTGCAACTGTTATGAAAAAATGCACTTTGATGGAAATCGAAGTCGACATTTGTTGTCCAGGAGAGTCAGTCAAGCATGTGATGCCACGATATCCGTATCTTGTTATCGGCGTATATTCACGGAAACATTCTCGTCAACATCATAAATCAGTAACAGCTTTTCCATTTTGGGTTGTGACTTGAGATTTCTGAATGTGATACTTGCCCGATCAGTTTTAAAGATGGTCATGGATCGCTTTATTCTTATAAGTCTTATATCACAGTCTGTGTACTTGTGAATACGTTTGGAATTAGATCGACTGACTCGTTAGGCAATGCTTAGTGACGTCAGCACCCTGCATGACGAGAACTAAAGCTAACAACGTAAAATGTTCAAATATTTATATTTGGCACATGAGAAGACTAACTTCTGAGGCGAGGACTTTACATTCATTCTCCTTAGAATTATTTGCCACCTAGAGTTTCAACCACACTCTCAAGGCCCTTAATTGCTTATTATGTCAGAAGTTAAATCAAAATAAATAAAAGACAATATTATTGGACATGAAAAGCTAAAAATGTTTCTCACAACAAGTGGCTGTATGTCTACATTAATCCACAGAAAGGCGGCGATATACTACTATATTAAATAAAATTATACTGATTTTGCTCACGTATCTCCGCCTGCGTATAAAACCGTTATAGTTCTGCGTATAAGTAAGTTATCGCACATACGACAAATTGGGAACATCCTCTTTTTAAGTCCATAAAAATACGTACAATGTTGATTTCTTTTCTTCAAACAAGAGAGACAATTTCTTTAGAAAATTATAACGCATGGTTATGTCATGCGAAATTTACACTAAATGCCGAGATAAATTAGTGATCGCATTGAAAATACTTCACACCAGAAAAAAATAAGAAGAAAAACACACACTAGAAGAAAAGTAATGTAATCATGATGAATTATCTATCGTTTACAAGACACTTGATGTTAAGCGCATTGAAAAATAGCAGGTTGCGTTTAATGAGAATAACGTGTTAAGATAAATACTTTTACAACCAAAACAAAACGATTGATCAGATAAGAGAAACCTTTATACAGATTACAATAATTTTGCTTCTGCGGCTGACAATATCACCTACATTTATTTTTTAAGGTATGCCCTATATGTTTGACCTTCCAAATTCAATTGCTATAATAAAGTTGAAACAAGAAAACAATTTAAATTTTGAGTCAAATATTTACCTACTTAGTGAATGGAATGGTGTATCTCTACAAACGGTATAATATAATTTTGATATAATGAGGGTAAAGTTGCTTGTAAGTAAAAACCAATGATTTTTTCGACGAGCCAAGTGTGAACTGATTGGGGTGCTCTCGATGACTAGATGATTTTTTATTTTATTTTATTGAGGAAAAACTAACAGTTGTACAATAAATTCGGGTAAATAAGCAGATACATAAAACAATGATGATGACGGCCACACGGTTCGCACTCGGAGTCCATTATCATTAGCCGATCCGCTTATTATTCAACAACGTGTTCCCATATATTTCTTTAATTAATTCAAAATTCAAGATATGTAGTTTTAAATTTAAAGGTTAGTTTTGGTGGAGTTAGTTATGTACGGAAAAGATTTTTATCTCTCGTGTGTTACAGAATACAGGAAGTTTTATCTCTCGTATGCTAAAGAATACAGGATAATTCTATAGCGAAAGTTATTGCAATGTAAGGATAGATTTAATGTATTTATAGCACGTAAATTGGGTTTATCGCCGTATGAAAACCAGTTAGTTGCATGTTGTTCTCTTGTATTAAAAATATGTGTATTAAGCTAGTATCAAATATACCGTTTGATGTAATGATATTCATTTTATCTTATTTTGCCCTTGGTATGTTACAGAACCTGCATAATGTGATTTCAATATGACTTAGTAATCTAACTCATATTATAAAGTGGCAAGATTTGATTGTTTGTTTGTTTGCATTAAATAGACTCCGAAACTACTCGACCGATTTGAAAAATTATTTCACCAATATAAAGCTACATTATCAGCGCGTAACATAGGCTACTTCTTATCCCGGGGAAATACAAAGCGGGACTTTTTTCTCGGAAAAATCATTCACGCGGGCGGATCCTTCAATATAACAGAATACCTTTTATTTTCGCATATTTTTCATTTTTCCTTGAAGATACTCTTAGCACAAGTACCGTAGGCCCCGTTAATATATATAAATACTTGCTTATGCCCGCAGCTCCGCCCGCGTTAATAAGTTTTTCCGGGATAAAAGTATACATAAACCTTCCTCTTGAATCGCTCTATCTGATCTATTAAAAAGAAATCCGCGTTAGTAAATAGGGGATGATGGAATTAGGTAAAAAATTTAAAATTGTATACATATTTTTTAATGCCACATCATAAACAAAAATCTGTCCGAAAAATAAGTTTTTTTTTTGTGGTGGACCACCCTTATCACTTAAGGGGATGAAAAATAGATAACAAACCTATTCTCAGACCTACAAAGTATGAATATAAAATTTCATCAAAATCGGTTCAGCTGTTTCGGAGGAGTAGGTATGGTAACAAACACTGTGACACGAAAATTTTATATATACAGATATATTATATATTATCATAGTTGCCGGACAGTAGAAGCTTTCGCGTATCCGCGCAATAAAAAATTCAAAAGAATATCAACGATTTTGAAGCATATTGTGCACACTGGTCGAAATAATAAAACTCAAATATAACGTAACATTTTTAATAATTAATCCATAGGTATCATAGAGTCACGTGTACAATCACTATCATTTCAAATAAATTATGTTAAAAGTAGAAAAGATTACAACTAAAAGTATTGAAACACAAAGTAGACATCATATTCAAAAATTTAACACATAAAAGACAGATGGTAGTTATTTGTGTTTATTTAGTTTTTTGTCTGCAACAGAAGCCCTCAGACTGAAGGACCGGTTTCGTCCATTTTTTCAATACCATTTTTTATGTTTCCACGAATTTTGTTCAACATTGATTATACTCCTAAATAATTCGTATGCAATGCATGCAATAAATTTTACAAATGTCCATTTAATTATACACAATTCTTTTGTATGTCAAAACGTTTTTTTTAATGACTCGAATTCAATAATGGGTATTGAACTCTAAACGTTAAAACGTCGATAATAAAACGTTGCGTTTAGCGGTGGTTCAATTAAGATTTCCAACGTGCAACCTGTCCAAGCGTTAATGGTCCCTTTTTATTGCAGGGCTGAACATAGAGCCGGGGTTTATGTCGCCAATGTCGCCACCGGAGATGAAACCAGACACGGCGATGCTCGACGGACTCCGAGACGATTCGACGCCACCCCCTGCTTTCAAGAATTACCCCCCCAACCATCCCCTAAGCGGCTCCAAACACCTCTGCTCCATTTGTGGCGACAGAGCTTCGGGAAAACATTACGGCGTGTACAGGTATGAACACTATACTGTACTCTATTGGTGGTAGGTCTCTCATATGTAAGAGTCCGTCTGGGTGGGTACCACCGCAATGTCTATTTCTACCGCCAAGCAGCAGTGTGCATGCACTGTTGTGTTTCGGTTTGAAGGACATTGCAGCCAGTGTAACTACAGGACATAATGAGACTTAACATCTTATGTCTCAAGATGACGAGCGCAGTGGAATGCCACACAGTACTTTGTAACTCAGGGTGCTGGATGGTGTTTCTACTGTTTATGGGTGGTCGTATCGCTTACCATCAGGCGAACGTCATGCTCGTCTCGTCATTCAATGCCATAAAAAAGGTATGATCATTTACCGCAAAATATTCCATAATCATGTTTTGTCCTTAGTTATGACATTGGAGGCGTGACATCAAATTTAGCCTTTCTTATAAGTCCATAAAAATGGTCCTCTAAAGGACTACGAGGTCACGTCACTGCGCACATTTTGTCTTTTAATTTGTTGCTTCAACGATTCTGTTGGGATTATCTTTCCCAAATTACATTTTAAGTTAAATAATAAATATTATAAAGCTAAATTAAGGTACGAATACTATGAAGAAAGTATTTGGTAAAAAATATTGCACTGTAATTCCTATGAAACCATTTCTGTAGCTTTAATGTTTTGAAAAGCAATATGATGAAAAAATAATCGAACTTCTCAACGTTGTTATTTAAGACGGGTGAGGCGAGCACTTTGACTCTATCTTAGCGAAATAACTCCTTAAAAATGGCTGATAAGTGCTTTACATTAGTTATAAATATTTCCATGATTTCTTAACATTCTAATATACTATAACAAACTAGCTGAATAGTTTGTTGTGTCATTTGTTATTGTGTAACAATCTGTTAAAGTAATGCTTTTTGCATATCAATACAAATTAACCACGACTAATACCAAACCAACAAAGTTGTATGTAATAAATGAGAAAATAGCACTGACATCAAACATCGAAGGTTATCGTTGACGGTTCATGAGTTGACGCATGGAAAATTTGCTTACGTAATATGAAAAATATATATTAAATTGGTATTGTCACATAAGGTGGAAGCATATCTTAGCGCAGCCCAATAAGCAATACACAATCCATTATTCATAAACATTGATGATAAATTATTATCGAAGAAAAATCGGCGGTGGTAAAACATTTCAAACTATAGAATTGAATGAACGTATCTCACAAATGGTGGACACTCGAAGATTCTGATAAAGTAGAATTCATCGTGTGTGTTAGGGATGACGTAGAGATTGTCTCGTCTAGACAGTTAGGTACAGTCTGTTGGATAGAAGTACTATAGGAGTACACAACACACACATATGCACCTCATGTCTTCTATACGTGTAACTACATCAGTTATTGGTTGCGTGGTAAATGAATATTATGTAGTGGCATGCGCAAAATTAAAGATTTTACACCATCTTATTATATTTTTGAATAATTGAACTGAATTGTTCGTGAGTGGTCGTGCCTATGTGGTATATTATACAATGTACACACAGCTGTAAATACTATTTTAACTATTTCAACATTTATGGAATTCGCAGTTGGATGTATAATATTATATTGGTAACATTGACAATTCTATCGATCGGTCCGTCTGTAATGCCATTCAAGAGACATTTTTATCACCTTGAGATTTTTTATGCTGCTGCGACAATGCCGTAGTAGATGGCAGGTACCTAGTTAGCGTTTCATGATTTGAAATTGAGAATTGTGTGTTTTATATAAATTTTATCCAATAAATAAATCATGTCGTGCGATATTGTATTGCTCCCTGGAAAGTAATGTTTGCCTATAACAACATGTCAGGCTACCTGTAGAAACGTACTGACTTTACTATGCAAGACGGAACAAACACGTTTATCTACTTAAAGCAATATCATAAAATCAGCCAAATACAACAATCTAGAAATTTACCTTCAAATCTGCCTCGTGTTATATTTTCTTAACGAAGATATTTTATCCCTAAAGACCAAGTGATCGTTGGCTTAATGCGAAAGTCTGAAGTTACTTCACTGGCACTCTATTTCACACAGTTTATACAAGTACAAGATAAATTCCTTCATAGTATCCGAGGTCAACAACGACAGAAAAAAAATGCCAAAAATTCCTGTCGATAACCGAAGACTCCTATTAATATCTCGCCAAATGTAAATAGTATTTAATATATATACGTGTACGATGACACGTATACAGTGTAAACTTGTTGCCTCGTGTGGGAAGGTGAGTACCTACATAGATGGAACGCGTGTACCTCTATTTTTATCATGCAGCTTTTTTTGTAAATTACGTTATAGGTGTGCTCCGTGTCTCTCAATCCACTATTAGATGCTTCGCTGCTTAAGGGTTTTGCCTAGATTTAAACATCAGGTGATATCATTGGAGCCATGGGCATAGCTCACTCGTGTGGGAGGCCATAGTATAAAAAAATAATGTATTCCGTTCAAGTCATACGTGAGGATGTAACATATTTTAAATTTATTTTAATGTGTATTCAAAATGCTTCAACTTGTGTCAATGTTTTGCCAGGATTTATTTCGGTAGAAATTATTTAGGAAATACGATTTGATGTGTATTACGATCCCTTCGATATGGCTGGCTACCTTCAATTTATTTCTTTTCGTATGATAATATGTAATAGAGAAGTAACGACTTGATTAAATATTGTTTAGTATGCAAATTCACAATATTACTTAATTTAAAACAACAGTTTAAATTGTAATATTTAAAAAATATAATACATACATATATATACATATTATACACTCACGCCTTTTATCCCCGAAGGGGTAGGCAGAGGCGCAACTAGTGCACCCACTTTTCGCCAATATTCCGGCCCATCTGATAGGCGAGCCCATCGCCATATCGGGCACAAATTCCAGACTCCGAGCTGATACTGAATAGAAAAACTCAATATCACTTTGCCCGACCCGGGGATCGAACTCGACAGCATTGCAGTCGTACCATAATACAACTACGCCACCGAGGCAGTAAAAAATATATAATTTTGAAATATAATAACATCGTTTCATAGTTATAATCCTATAGGGTATTTCCGTTTACAAGAAAAGTCAACTATCTACTATGTGCGCTTTAAAAGGTTCGCTTTATGGAAAATATGTTTACGATACATAAGATGTCTAAATCTAGAATTACTTAAGGTAGATTACACTGATCAACAAGATTTTGTAACAAGAAAAGTAAGCAATAATTTCGAAATATCTACCTAACCTCTCCACAAAATCATATGTATATTAATTTGATTCGGACTAGTTTCTGTGTTCCGGCACTTATCAATAAAATTTCATATTAATTGTTTTTTCCTTATTATTTTTTAATTCAGTGTTTTAATTTTCAGAAAAGTGGCTGTGTTTTGTGTTTGCTGAGTTAAGTGATTCTAAAAGAATGTCAAGACAGTGTAAAAATGATCCTGACAAGTTCTGTTACATTTGTGGTGAAATTACTTTTGTATCTCAACGAAGAAATTTAACACCTAACATGAAAGATGAAATAATCCTATGAAACAATGAAATTTCTTATAAAAAAGATTCAATATGGCGAACATAAATGGAAAATTTGCGGAGATTTAAAAGTTGTTGCCCTTTTATTAGGATTGCAACTTGGGTATACAAAATTTTGTTGTTTTCTTTGCGAATGGGACTGTAGGGATAGGAAGAACCATTACGTTAAGAAAAATTGGCGCGAAAGACGATCTGTTACTCCAGGAATAAAAAATGTAAAACACACTCCATTAGTACAACCTAAAGATATATTTTTACCACCTCTTCATATGAAACTTGGTCTGATGAAAAACTTTGTGAAAGCAATGGATAAAAATGGCGCTGGATTTCAATACCTAAAAGAAAAGTTCCCTAAAATCAGTGACGCCAAGATTAAAGAGGGTGTTAGGCAAGTGATAAAAGATGATATATTTAAAGAGCGACTCGATGATCTGGAAAAACCAGCTTGGAAATCATTTATAAAAATCACTGAAAATTTTCTTGGAAATCACCGGTCAAATGACTATAAAACTATTGTCTAGGAACTTTTAGAGAATTATAACGCCTTAGGCTGCAATATGTCCTTAAAAATACATTTTTTACATTCACATTTAGACTTTTTTCCCCCAAACTTGGGTGCCGTTAGTGATGAACACGGGGAACGATTCCACCAAGACATTTTTACCATAGAAAAACGATACCAGGGAAAATGGAGTCCAACTGTGCTGGCAGATTATTGCTGGGGATTACAGAGGGACGTTCCTGACGCGAAATACAGGAGAAAATCATAAAAAAGTACTTATATTAATATTATAACATTGATAATAATTTAATTTTTGTTAAAATAACTTGTAATTTAAGAAAAGTGAAAAAAATAATATTACAATAAAACTATTCGTATCGAAAATTTTAGACTACTTGTTTTACTCTACTTGACCTTATTCCTAATAGAATCAGCCAAAATTTTTCTTGTTACATAGAAAAAAAGTTTTTTTGTTGATCAGTGTTATAATAAAACAATTTCAACGAATAAGTATTAGAATTTTGAACTAGCTAGCCTCAGGATAATAAGAATATTATATGAAAATGTAACGAGCAAATAAGCTCTTAGGTGTTTAGCCCGAATTTTGGTAAGATTTTTTGCCTCTTTTTTTTATTAAATATGGTATAGCCTGCGTAATTAAGCGATTAAGATGCTATTTACATATAAAACCATCTTAAAATTTACATTTCAACATACACTGTAGGTACATTTTGGTAGCTTTTAAAATTCATAATTAAAAATTAGTTTTCGTAAATATGCTTATACACATTGCAGATAGTTAATTGTGACTATACACGCAATAAATTAAATAACACTGTTGTAATGTCGGCACATTAATCGCTAATATTTCATTTAGATCTCATAGTCTTAAGACAATAAAATTGAGCTCGATATTCAGTATTGAGTGCGCATAACATACCTTTTTTTTTTTTTTTTTTTTTTAAATGGCCATCTTCGGCTCATTAGGGACGGCTGCGGGCTTCCTCCGACTCACGTCTAAGTTGTCGTCCGCAACCGCCCCTGCGCGTACCGCGTTTTTGCGGTCCTTTTCCTGTTGCGGGGGCTCAGAAGCCCCCGAAACACCGTGCCGTGTCCACCTTTTGGTGTCCAAAGCAGCGTGAGACACGCTGCCTCGGACATGTCCATCACGGGGGCCACAGAAGTTGGCTAGACTAATGGGTGGGCGGCACGTCCCGCCCACCCGTGACCCCCGGAGGCCCCTAATAGTCGCCTTTTACGACAGGCAGGGGATACCGTGGTGGAATTCTCCAAACGCCCCCAATCCACAGGGCGGGAGACGTCGGTCAGTCGTCCACCCGACGCCTCCTACGTCTCGTCTGGCGGCGGGAGGGATCACCACTGCGCTGGCGATCCCTCTCGGCACTCTCCTTCCGCGAGAGGACCGCCTCGCAGAAGTGGGCCACCGCCTGCCAGGCCTCCCGACCGCCGACCATGGAAGCGACCACGGCCGGCAGCGAGAGGTCTTCTCCGACGACTGTTCTGAGAGCGCTGCGCTCCTCATCCCAGGCTGGACAACACTCCAACGTATGTTGGGCCGTGTCCATTGGGCAGTTGTCACAATAGTGACACACGGCCGACTCCTCTACACCTACCACCCGAAACAGGAACTCACCGAAGCAGCCATGCCCGGTGAGCACCTGCGTCAGGCGGTATGTTGCCGCTCCGTGGCGCCTGTCCAGCCATTCGGCAAAGACAGGACGCACTGCCTCTACGACCCGGTGCCCCCACGACGGGGCCTCCAGCCTGAGACGCCACTCCTCCACGGCGGCTCGCCGTAAGGCGGCCCTCTTGGCCTCCACCTCCTTCAGGGCCGGACGCTCCCCGCGACTGAACGCCTCCTCCCGCCAATGGAATACATCGGCAAGGGATTTGGCGTCCAGGTCCCAGGGCAGAAATCCGGCCAATAGGCAAGCCGCCTCGAAAGAGACCGTGCGGTACGCCCTGACCGCCCGCTGCGCTAAAGCTCTCTGCGGGGCGCGCAGAAGGGCGACGCAGGGGCGGCCCAGGGAGTCAGCCCAAACGGGGCTGCCATAAAGGGCTATGGACCGCACGACTCCGTGATACAGCCTCCGGCAAGGGAAGCCAGGACCTTCCAGGTTGGGCAGCAGGCGGGAAAGAGCGCCCGCTGCCCGGGACAATTTCGTCCTCAACTCCTTAAAGTGGGTGCGGAATCGCCATCGGCTATCTAGGACTAAACCCAGATACCTCATGCTAGAGCCGATGGGGATCCGCACCCCCCCAACGACGATGCCGGCACCGGCCGGTGGCCCTCTCCGAGGTCCGTGAAAACACACGGCCTCGGTTTTCTCGAGGGCCACCTTCAAACCTAAACGTTGAATTCTTCCAACTACTTGGCCGGTGCCCGCCGCCGCCAGAGTTGCGGCGTCCCGGAAGGTCCCAGCAGTCGCTGTGACTAACGTATCGTCGGCGTAACATGTCACGCCGACGCCTCGGAGATTGGAACCACGGAGCACCCAGTCGTACCCGATGTTCCACAGGAGAGGGCCCAAAACCGAGCCCTGTGGAACACCGCACGACATCGCTCTTCGGTGCCACCCATCGGCGCCCGGATACACCACGTGCCTGTCAGACAGGTACGCGTGCACCAGACGCCGGAGATAGGGCGGCACCACGTGGTACCGCAGTGCCTCGTGGATGCAGGGCCAGGGCAGCGAGTTGAAAGCATTGGATATATCCAATGATACAGCTATCACTACACTGCCTCTGGCCACTGCATCCTCCGCCTGTGCCTTCACCCGCAGGCGCATAACATACCTGCTTTAATTTATCGATTCCCTTTTAAAATACCATTTGATTTAATGTGTTAAGACGCAAGATTTAAAGTGTGTGTTAACTGTCCTACGGTTGGTGATTCATGTGAAAAATATTGGAAACTACGCAGAACTGCGGTCATCTAAACAAAGTCTTGTTTTAATTTTGACGCTGTTTACAGTGCCTGCATGTGTTTTAACATTACAATACATAAATATTAAGTTATTACTTGCTAGCTTTTGCGCAAAATTCCGCTCGTGTGGTTAAATGTGCATAATCAATTAAAATACTTAATTGTGCATTGTTAAAAAACAATAAAATATCCTATGTTATGTGCATTTTAAATTCTCTATTTCTCAAGTTCAGGCAAAATCGTTTAAGCCTGTAAAAAGTGAAGAGAAAACGAATAAAAAAAACATACCGTCGAATTGAGAACCTCGAAATCGAATTAAAAATACCACCTTACTATTTGAACTAACAATTTAAGTTTGTTATTGCTGTGATATTTAGTTTTTAGAGTTCATCCAGACACCCTAAAATAGTCTTGAAACTTATTGTATTTAAATCACAATTTAAGTAAATTATGTAATTGTATATATTCCCTAGTTTCGTTTAAAATAGGTTAGCTTTTGCTCGCGTCACCGTCCGCGTTAAAAATAATCCGTGATAAAAATCTGGCTTTATATTTTCCTGGGATAAAGAGTAGCCTATGTTTTAATCCAGGACATGATCTACCCGTGTGCCAAATTTCATCGAAATCCGTCCAGTAGTTTTTGCGTGAAAGATTAACAAACATACATACATCCATTCTTAAAAACTCTCGCCTTTATAATATTAGTAAGATGTTTCCGAATAAATTCGCACCGAATTGTAATGTTAACATCCTCAACTAATACTTACTTTAGCATTTAAGTTGTAATAAACAAATATACATTATTCGGCGTGATTTCCAGACAGTCGTCAAGTAGATGTAGACATAGATATACATTGTATGTACTTTAGCCTCGATTTACTACCATATTATATATACATCTTAATGAAAGTGATGCAAAAATAGCTTAAATCTTGATAGACGCGAAAAATCAAAAACAAGTTGGAGGTTTGCCATAAATTCGCATTTTTCATCGTCGGTTTGTGTATGAAGAAAAGAATAAGTAAAACGTGTATACAAATATTGAAATGTTTGAATGAGATTGCGAACCAACGTGGCTAGCGTGTAAATTCGATGATGACCCGGGTTAGGCAAACTGAATATGAGCCAAATGTAGCTAACGTTATATTGTAATATTATACTTTATTACTGACTCGATTTTATGACTGCCTCGGTGGCGTGGTTGTATTACGGTACGATTGCAATGCTGAGGTCTCAGATTCGATCCCCGGGTCGGGCAGTGATATTGGATTTTTTTATTCAGTATCAGCCCGGAGTCTGGAATTTGTGCCCGATATGGCGATAGGCTCGCCCCCTATCACATCATGGGACAGAATAATGGCGAAAAGTGAGTGCAATAGTTGCGCCTCTGACTACCCCTTCGGGGATAAAAGACGGGAGTGTGTGTGTATACACTTTATTATCGAACAACCATAAAATTTCTATTCATAAAGTACTGTTTATTAATACTTTATTGCAACATGTACAAAATTTACCATGAAATAATATTGTCAAAGTGAACAAATTGGTCCAAATTGGAAAGAAGCGGCATCCCTACAATAAATTGAAATGCATTTTACATAGATTTTAATTCTCTCATTCATTTACCTTATTTTTAAAGAAAAAGTGACAACCCTCGGTGATAAATCGTAGTCGGATTTATTTTTTACCGACTTTCATGATATAAAAATATATGGAGCCAAAACGGCTGAGTTGGAAACCGCGACCTAAAGGGCGTTTGGGGATTACTTGAGAATTGAGATAAGATGGTGTGCGGTCGACACATGCTAGAACGTTTGGTGTTTGTGTGTTATTTTGACGTGGCTTTTGCAATTTGATAGGGAATCCAGTACGTAATGGAAATTCTTTCGCAATTAAAAACGGAGTCGCCAGTAAATTAAAATAAGCGTGAATAGATAGGCCATCTCGCACTAGGCCAGCCTGGTGGACTAAGGCCTAATCCCTCTCAGTTAGAGGAGGCCCGTGCTCAGCAGTATGCAGTATATGATACAGGGCTGGTATGGTGGTGAATAGATAGATATTTGAAAATTGCATAAAAAATCTAATCATAATAAACTTGAGAACTTATCCTAATGAAAAATTAGCTCTAAAACTGTTGAGATTATTAAGATCTAAGATACAAACTTCAAAGAAGTACTTTAGCAGACAATTATGTAATCACATATGAGGTATTCAGAATGTGGGTGCATGATTTATATCGGGATAATCTAATTTGTAGTGTTAACATGGTCTTAGTATAAACGTTTAATAAAAAAGATAACTGAAGTTACCAGGATCGACAGTGGCAGGTTTATAAAACCCGGCGGTGAAGTTCGACGAGTCTCAGAGAACACTAATCTGTCTAGATAGATCCTACTAATATTATGAAGGCGCAAGTTTGTAAGAATGTTTGGATGTATGGATATTTGTTACTCTTTCACGCAAAAACTACTGAACGGATTTCTATGAAATTTGGCACACGGGTAGATCATGTCCTGGATTAACACATAGGCTACTTTTTATCCCGGGAAAATATAAAGCGGGACTTTTATCCCGGAAACACTTTTTAAAGCGGGCGGAGCCGCGGGCTAAAGCTAGTAAATAATATGTTAGTGGGTATTTATTAACATGCAAAAGTTTTGTTATTAGTAGTGTCGTAACGTATCACAAGCAGTTTTCGTATACAGAAGTACCTGAACCATACAGCTAGTCATAAATTTGATAAAGAAACTTTCGACAGTGACCTGAAACCTACAATATTTCATATCTCAATGATAGTGAGACGAACATACTTACAACTCGAAGATTTCTTAAGCATGTCGTATACCTTCAAGTTCACTCGGACTACTTGCTTTATTATAATGTACCAGCTGCAATGTATTTTAAACCATTTCCATATTACCAAGGTCAATAATTGTAAATAGGGAGGTGGTAGCAATTCGATACCAGGAAGTGCAGCTATAAAATAAAACGTATCGCTTACGCTGCGTGTTAAACGGGAGCGCTGGCGAGGGGCGAGAGAAAACCAAATAGTTTTTTTTCTTTTACGTAATATAAATCCATGGGACCAAGGCTTTTACACGGACGCCGTCGTAGGCAAATACTAGCGTAAAATAACACCATTAATAGCCACACTGCTTATTATTGAGAAGAAAATAGCCGTGGTAGTAAAAGATGAGGTTTTGATAGAAATTCTATTACGTTTCGCACTGTAATTTGGAGTAATTCACACGCAATGTACACATAAAATTCTGAGTTTGAATTATGTCTAGACAGGGTAAAGCCTGATTTACACATTGAAAGTTCTTAAAAAACTAAATTATCCTTAACGACACGATATCATGCGATTTTTGCATCCACTTGTATGCATGTAGTGCTTTGGGACAGATTATCGGGAAATTTATAAAGCATATTCCCGTCGTCATATTCTCGCTGTCGTGCGTGGAACTTCTCTTGTGTAAATCAGCCTTTAGTAAAACGTCTAGCCAAAGTCTGCTTTTATACCTTAAAGGAGAAATTAAGAGAGATAATAAAATATTTTAGCTCTATACAATAAAAGTAAATCCACTTAGACGCTAAATTGAATTTGAAATCAAATAATGTTCTAGAGAAAATAAAGTCGTAGAAGTGATAGTTAATTAAAAATAGCAGTTATATGGAATTTAATTTAGTAATCAATGTATAATGATAAATGCAGATATAATAATATAGTTTCTCAATTAGAGGCTGCGGCCAGACAGATTTGGATGTGTTGATTTTTGAATGTATTAATTATAATATGTTACACACAATTTCGATGGTATACACAGCTTTTGATGTAATTATCCAACGGAACCAACGTATTATTTTTCTGATTACTCTATGCGTTCTCCAATGAACGTTGATGTAAAAAGTAATAATTCAAATAATTGGTAATTGTATTAAATAAACACTAGGTACTTGTATATGTGCGTGGCGCCGATGTATAATATTCTCTATTGACCACAATAAAGGAAAGACAATGTGCGGATGTTGAAGACTATAAAATTATAGATCAATCGGCCGCCCATTTTGTGCATTCTCTTGGGGTACTGACGTATCAGCTACAAATAATAAAAGCGCCGTAATTTGCATTTTATTGCGGGTCTATGTAGTTCACATAATTCGGTAGCTAGATAACACTATTAGTTACACTTGGTAAATTTTTCAGTGTCGCAGCGATCCACCACATTAAACTACATTCGGCCTTCGTCCTCCCTCATGTCTTTAAACCCCATAATCATTACAAACAGAAAGATCCCTTTTCTCGGCGGTAGGGAATTTAGTAGGCTATTAAGGATACAAAAATACTGGAAATGCTCTGAGGAATAAATCAATAGTAACCGCTAGAGAATAATAGATGCATATGAAACTATGTTATTTGAAAATTAGTTTCATTTTATGTATCAGTCGAAGGCAGGGAGGGCAATAATAGCAAAATACACAACACGTCAGTAAAACCTAATTCCGTACACTTGACTAGAGTTAATCAAAATGCGATGCTGAGTTGTATCGAAAATCGGTCATAAACACAGGGAAAGGTTCTAGGTAATGCTTTTAGCTTTTGCACTAAACATGGCAATCAGCGTTGAAAGACGTGCCTGATACGCATGTTTAGGTTTTGATTGCAGTCTTACGTTTGTATAAGGTAACCAGTTGAAACTGATTTTTGTGAGAACTTGTACACACTTTTTTGGCTGGTTACAACTTTTTAAATATTGTAGTACGTGTACAATGTCCTTAGTTGACTTATCCGTTCCAAAGTATGTAGTTTCATAATGAGATGGTGTAACATGTCGGTATTCTTGATTGTCAGTATTGTTAAATCACTGATGAATCCATTAGCGTATATCTCTAAAATTATTTGACATTTATTTTAGTTTTTTTTTACATCTATAATTCTATCGTTTGGAAACTGGAATTTTAGGTAAAAGGTCGTGATTCTTTTATAAATATGACGTCAGCGTATTCAATATATGTACAAGCACCGCTCATACGATAATGTAGAGTTCCTTCTATATCTTCGAAATGCGTTATGAGAGTTTTCGAGAAACATATGCCCGAGATTGGGTTCTTTCCCCATGAGACCTTAGCTTCATCTTTAAATCGTGAGACAGAATTAACGTTGCTCTAATATTTATTCCCTATGCACCTTTATCCTACTGGGAATATACGTGTACAGTCAGCAGCATAAATATCTGTACCAAATCAAAATTTCAAATCGCGTATGTACGCGTTAAGTTAAACTGAAAAAAAAAATCTCCGTATGAACAAAAAGCAAATGTCTTTTATTTTATTTTTGTGATTAGAAAAAAAAAGATTAGTAAGAACACAATAGTATGTAGACAATTTGAAATTTGGAATTTGTTCAGCTACTTATGCTGACTGTACATGGTAGATAGATAGATAGATAGATAAGAGAGTTTATTTTGGCTACAAATAATACACTGTATAAACTAAACACCAGACAAGTACAAAATATTGTAGCCGCAATCAGGCCCCAGCTCAGCAATATGCTATGCTCCCAGGAGCAAAGCGCTGGTAATTCTGCTGGTACCTGGTATACATTTCTTAACAAGTATTTAACTACTCCAAGTGGCATTTTCAAACATGGAAGAAAAAAAACACAAATATATAAAAGTCATACAATATACAATATACAATTAGCAATATCATAATGTTTCATGGCGCCATGATTATTACAGAGAAGAACATCTTATTAAATATACACAGATAAGTACAATTTATTTGACAGAGTTACCCAAACATGTGGGGCAGTCTTCGTTACACGTTAGATACACAAATTACTCTAAATAAAAAGGTAAGGTGGTAATATGCTCACAAAATCAATACGTTGATTTATTTGCTGGCTGGGTTAGTGAAAGTTTAATACCTAGCGTTAGTTGTATTGCAAAACTTCCCACGTATAGCTTAATGATGTCATTAATACTAATTTTAAAGGTGAATAGATCATAATGTCAGCTTTAGACCTGCGCGTTTCATTGTTCCATTATGCGTAGATTAGTATGGGTTTACTTAACGCGTAGATTGAAATGCTAAGAGCGTAATTGTTATTCCTTTTCTTGTAGGTACAAATAAATTAATTTTGTAGGCATTTCATAGAGCTAGTATACTTTCACTGTATTTGTAAAGTATACTATTTTTGTGAATAAGTATCCCAAAAAACATAGATTTATTATCTTTTATCCCCGCTAAGTAAATTGGGCTTATGTAAACTTTGTGCTAAAAGGAAATGTCAAGTGCAGGGTGGGTTTTATCCTGAAGCAATAAAACGTAAGGATAAATATTATCAAGGGATCAAAGACAAATATTAACTACATTTTAGAAAAAAAAAATGAGTAAGGAAATCCTATAAGTATCTCGTATGAATGTTATAGAAGTGATAATTGCCAACTACATATTTGTTTTATATATAGCATGTAATTAAGGGACAGTTTCAAATAAAGTTAAATATTTGACAGTTAATTTAGGTAGTACTCATTTTATAATCTTTTATTTGGGAGCATAGATTAGACTGTGACTTTTGTATTTATCAGCAAGTATTTGATTTGGTGGGAAAGTGAAAGATGGTGAAAGGATGGATGAAAGGAGAGTAACGAAAGAAATTTATGTCGCGAAGGTGAGTGGTAGTGTCGGACGGGGACGTCCTAGACGTACATTTATGGACCAAATTGACGACCTCTTGAGGAAGGGTCAAATAAGGAGTTCTCGTAACCGACGCGCATGTATGAAGAGACTGATGACTGTGGAAGAAGCGAAAGAGGTATGCTTGGATCGTAGCACTTGGCGCTCCATAGTCTCTGCCTACCCCAATGGGAGAAAGGCGTGAGTTTATGTATGTATGTATGTATTGGAATTGGTACTATGTGTATAATATTAAACAGCTACCCGTAACTTATAATTATGTTTCAAGGAAGGGTGGGTTATAAACCAACAGCGGCTTATGTCTGTCTTATTCATGAATAGCGATCGACCGCGTAATTATACTCTCAATAAATATTTAATCGGCCACTTCTAGTACATTTGTATGGCACTGTATCGCGTTACTATTTGCACCAATAGTGCGAACTTCGAACGTTCAAGATGACCTACGCACGATTAGATATATTGTAAATTTATCGTCGATTATGAAACTAGCATATCGCTACTATATGATTGGTATTTCATAACGTTGTGTCATGTAAGTCAATATTTATATTCCGGTAGCGACAACGCCCGCGCTGCGAATTTGCAATAGATCATAATATGCTAAATTGATTTGAGCTGCGTACTTGTCGCCGCACGCGTAAGGTTGCGGGCGCAAATGGAGATTATTTTTGTTTATACCCTGCTAATGACTTTTTGTAGGTAAATGCATGCAGTTTTTTTATGTCATGGCTATGTGTTTAAATGCCATCTGTGTTTGATTTTCATAAAATTTAAAAATTATTTGCAATTTTCACACCTTTTCAGTTTTTCGGTCGAGGCGTACTTTTACGAAATATTTCTAAAATTTCATAGCATTCAGTTTGTATTCTGTGATATGAAAACTTCTTTACCTATTTAGAGTACCGAAATACATAAAATAATAAATCTAATATAATATATTAGTAGGTGCTATATTTTAATCTTTGCATTCTTCTTCTTCAACTTCATTCTCTTGATCACGTGACTCGTGACATGTTTTATGATAAGATTCTTAAAGTTGTATGTTTATGGAATGTATGTTTTTTTTATTTGTAGCCTAAGCCATGGAACTTGACAACTACAATAAACAATTGGAAATTCTTGTGACCAAATAAGCGCAAAGCATTCATTTAAAAATAAGTTCTCAATAAAATAACTTTAAACTGAATCCAGTTATCTGAAGCGTCGTTATATACCTATAGATTCTTTACCTATATTGCTATTTTATAGCTACAAGCCCAAAAAAGCGCTACTTAAGCAATGTAACTAAAGTCTGATTCAGATTCTGGTCACGTTCGAGTTGCACCAGAAGGTGTTACGACGGGTTTCCATCTCTTTGATCTAGGTCTCCTATTTATATGGTGGTCTATTGTTTTACTATAAGGCAAAGTTGTACTTCGACATAGTTTATGATTAATGTGATTTGTCATAACTGTTATTATATACTTATTAATACTTTACAACCCATGCAAATCTTGTATTAATTGATCTTACATAAAGTTACGCAACATACATTAATTTGACGCTGCATAAATGCATAGAAAAATTACTTGACGGTAAATGTGTGCCACTAGCCTACACAATATATTTATATTACCACGTTTAGCCGACGCTCTCGGTGTGTCCCCTTCCAATCTACTTGACATTGCAATAAACATCGATTCATTAAAAACCTCGACGCGCTCTGACTAATAACGTCGAATGAATATTTACTTTTCCAGTTGCGAAGGTTGTAAGGGCTTCTTCAAACGAACGGTAAGGAAAGACCTCACGTACGCTTGCCGCGAGGATCGGAACTGCATCATCGACAAGCGTCAGAGGAACCGCTGCCAATACTGCCGCTATCAGAAATGTCTGGCGTGCGGCATGAAGAGGGAGGCGGTACAGGAGGAGAGGCAGAGGGCGGCGAGAGGCGTCGAGGACGCCCACCCAAGTAGCTCCGTGCAAGTGAGTCTACCTTAAATAACGCCATGGTTTCAGTTTGACTGAGCCTTGATAAGAAGTAGTTTAAACTTTTATCATCAGAGATCTTCATATGTTGTCCCGTTGTATAGTTTAGAAAGAACTAAATAACTATCATAGAACTTAGCTTTCTCGAAAACTTGATGTCCCGGTAAGGAAAGTCATGAATCAAAAAAAATATTTTAAAAATGCATGGTCATAGTCAGCAATGCTTATTTTACAAACTAATGATATTTTTAAAAATGATTGCTTGCATAGTTTTTAATAAAATTCAGAATATTAATTGTAATAATAAGGTTAGCCATTCATTTAATATCAAATAATTTATCTATCCAAAGACAAGTGGAAAGCTTGTATCCAAATGAGAAGTTATTTATGTTTCCGTAAGCTATAAATTTTAAATATTTTTCACATATTTGGGATGATTAACAGGTCGTAAAATCCATTAAGAAACCTTCATTAAAATAAACTATTTTTTTTATAAAAGTACTGTCGCGATTTTCCTACGAGTCAGTATAAGCACAGTATAATATATCTCAACAGTAGAATATCTTCATACTTGACAAACGGTCTGAACACGCGTGATACCTACGCGCCTCGAGTTTGGTACACGTTAAGTAGACAAACAGTCGCGAGTGCGCCGTAGTGACGGACGAACTGTGTGATAGTTTTGTAAGCAGTAAGCGTGCATTTTGTGAATATTTGAATTAAATAAGTACTACAAGTACTTAATATGGCAAAGTGCAATTATAGATTTAATTGTGCTGTTTTTGGTTGCTTGAATTATTATTGTCCGTTTTTCCTAAAGTATATTCAGTTATACATTTTATGCGAATGCGGATTTTTATACTATTAATTTTAACAATAAAGCTTTGCGTACGCCTCTGTCGAGGGTCTTTTTTTATTTCTTTTTTATTGCCTTAGTAGGCAAATGAGCAAGCGGCCCGCCTGATGGTAAGCAGCATCCGCCGCCCATGGAATAAAGCAATGCCAAAGGCACAACCAAGCCGTTGTCTACCTATTCTCAAATATATAAAGTTTTTTTTATTAAATCTACCAATCAAAATACACAACATATTGTATTTTAATTAAACACTTATTTCATTATCAAAGAATTTAATTTTTTAAATAACATCTTTTACACTGTCAAAACTGCCTGCCTCGGTGGCGTAGTTGTATTACGGCACGACTGCAATGCTGAGCTCTGGGATTCGATCCCCGGGTCGGATACAGTAGTATTTTTCTATTCAGTACCATGCCGGAGTCTGGAACTTTTGCCCGAAATGGCGATAGGTTCGCCTCCTATCACATGGGATGGAATACGCACGACGAAAAGTACATGCACTAGTGCACCTCTGCATACCCCTTAGGGATAAAAAGCGTGAGTGTGTTTGTATGTACAATCTCAAAACTAGAAAGAAACTCAAGTATCTCAGACAAATTAAAATAGTGTAGACGGGCAGCCCTATGAAGTGTTTACGTACCGTGCGGCTGTAGGTAATTATTTCAAGGACACGGCCGAGTGAGAGTACTTTTAGTCAGCTATACTTTGGTATAAGAGAAATGTTACTAATGGCTCAAAACGATTTCAATATAGTTCTATATTGAGAGCTGTGTCTTCTATTATTAGGGGATGACTCATATCTAGTCTTGTTTTTACATGTTGTGTGTCATCAATTTATTTATGAGCATTCTTGCTGCATTCATACGCTCGTACTTATTAGTTCAGCTCCAAAGTTGGAACAAATTTCACTGTGGTTATTCGATTGATTTGCAACATAATAAATGTTGCGACGCTTATGTTTCAGATTGAATTTAATTCCGCTAATAAAGTTCAATCAATGTAAAGACCAATCAATCGCAAAATACAATAAAGCAATGTTGGATAAAGTTAATTAAAACTGCGCGTACTATAAATAACCTTGCCGACAACGCGCCACAAAACAGATTCTTTGTTTATTGCTCTGCTATCGATCTGGTTTCGTTTCACTTGTTTGGCAAATGTGATGGCGGGCTCACTTTATATTTGGATGTTGGCTGTATTTGAAGTTTACGAGTTTAAATTGCCTTCTAAATAATTTCACTTAATGACTTCGCTTCTACGTGAAAGTACAATCTGTCGTACCACTTACACTGATTAACAACTCGGCACTTTTGTTGTTGTTAGCACTGTGTGTTCTCGAATGATACTTCTGTGAGTACCTTTCCAAGATTTATGAACAGCCTTAACTATTGGCGTCGTGCAGGCCATCAATCCGATCCGTTTCTTTTAAAATTAACATAAAACAACCGCGTCAACCGATAAAATATGGAAGTGTTTGATGTCGTATAATTAGCATTGATTGTCGCTGTCGAATTTTTATTTATATTCTTTATGGTCACATGTTTCTAATGTAGACGAATGAAGTTGTTGATAAACGGATGCTGATTAATTAGAGCTCGTTAGTGAAATGCTAATGCGTTTGTGGATGTAGGAGGTCGACGCGTTTGAGGATGGCCATATAGTAAGTGACAACTTCTACACTGCTGATATGAAGATTGTGAATCCGCAGGAGCTGTCGATCGAGCGGCTGCTAGAGATTGAGTCGCTGGTCGCGGACCCACCCGAAGAGTTCCAGTTTCTTCGCGTGGGCCCAGAAAGTAACGTACCGGCCAAGTACCGCGCACCTGTCTCTAGCCTCTGTCAGATAGGTAAGTGCACCATTTTTTATTAGCCTGCTACTATGTGACACTACCTGAGAGAAAACCCCATATGATGTGTAAGAACTTGAAGAAAATAAGTAGGTGTTATTATGATTATAAATAATCTTACCTTAACTTTTATGTCATATGACTGCCTCGGTGGCGTAGTTGTATTACAGTACGACTGCAAAGCTGAGGTCTCGGGTTCGATCCCCGGGTCGGGCAAAGTGATATTGAGATTTTCTATTCAGTATCAGCCCGGAGTCTGGAATTTGTGCCCGATATGGCGATAGGCTCGCCCCTTATCACATTATGGGACGGAATGACGGCGAAAAGTGGGCGCACTAGTTGCGCCTCTGCCTACCCCTTCGGGGATAACAAGCGTGAGTGTATGTATATGTGTGTATGTATGTTTTGTGTTGTCGTTGATTTTTAGTATAACTTTAGCACATTTTAGTTAAATTAAGATGTGCTTATAGGTAAGTACTGCTTGATTATTCCGATGTTTACTACTTAATGTGTATGGTCTATTATAATAAACTAGTTGATCATTACTGTATAACCGAATAGAACTTGTATAGCCCATTCTTCTTTTCCAATGTTTGAAAAAAAAGGACGCGGTGTTACTATAACTTGTATGGATTGGGCACTGGACATGATCATTATCAAAAAAGTTAGGGTGCATTTACGCATGACGAGTTTTTATTAAGATATTAAAAACCGTTTAATCTAACTTATGTTTTAATGGAGAGCCGTGCCTAATAATAATTGGAAAAAAAAAAATATAATAGTAGATTTTGCTTGGAAAAGTTTGAGGATTCAAAACCGTAATTACTGATAATTTAATTGTAATATAATCTCGGTATTAACAATTTTAATAATCATTTTTATAACTAGCAGTAAAGTCTATATAAACTTATTTATAGATACGAAGCCCACAAGAATAATTCGCTGTAGAATTTAAAACATTTGGAACACGATTTTCACAATGTTAAATTCTGTATGACTAAGTTATTACACACGAGGGGAGGTATCAAAGGTCACCATTTAAATTTAAGTGTGCGCCTTGAGGCCAAAACGCAATTGTGCCAAAAAAAGTAACAAAAAAGGAAAATAAAAATTCCACGCGACAAAACATTGATATGTATTTATGTACATAAACATATTACGATAGCATGCATAAGTTCAAACTGGTTGGTAATGTATTTTTTGTATCTATAAGTTGCGACTTTGTTGCCAGTTCTGGGTTCTGACTAATGCTTTTTATGGAAAATAAAACTTAAATATAGCTGGTATATGTATGTGTTCACATACTGATGATGTTGTAAAACGTAGTGTAATAAAAGTTTTAATAACTTTTATTTCGAAAAACTATAAAGAAATGTGCGTAATCAATCAACGATATTCTGGCCCGAAGAGCTTTTAAGTTACGCCGCTGGGTATTACGTTCGCAAAATTCAATCAATACAAAGCTCGCAGTAAAGCTTCGGCAAATCTACTCTAAGTTTTGTTTGCTTTAAATATTTCTGTTAGTGATTGTTTGTTTTATCGTCTGTGGTTTTCTTTGGAAAATAATTTTCTTGTATTTTTACACTTACTGTACTTTATTTTAAAAACATCAAAATAAATATTTGTAACTGAGTTGTTCCAAAGTGATTGTTAGGTAGACATAAGTATTCATTGTAACATGTTCCATAAATGTGATTTAGGCTTATGTTTGACACTCTCCTTTTATGAGAACATTTAAGACTAATTGACCATTATAGATCGATACACGTTTTGAGCCTACACATGTATATCTTGCTAATTCCTGATACCTACAGGATATCGAATCGATTCGCATTAATAGTATCATAGTGCGAAATAAATTTTTATGGCACCACTAGGTGCGATCTGTAGCTAATCGGCATCGACAATAAATTTGATGTTGTTATCCTTGTATATTAAATTGAATAAAGACAAAAAAATGAATGGTCGATGAAGAAAAAAACGAATAATCGTTTATTATACAACATTTCACAGAAATGTATGACTTTAAGTGTCCATGGATAAATGATAATTTGCACGGATTCAATGTCAAAATATTCTTCACTGTCAACCTCTGAAAGGGTCAACCGCGATGATATTTACGCCTACTATGCCGCGTTGATTCCACTGCCCGGATCCATTGTGATTAATTTTGGACATCCAGTGTTGTGGGAGCCGGCGTCTCTTTTATTTTCCTCTAACAGTGGTGCCATCGTTGGTTTGCTTTAAGTCATCGTGTAATAGCCACTTCAAGTCGAGCATTAGTCTGCGAGGCGCCCGGGTGACTTTCAGAACATCTGTCTGTGTCACTAAACAAGTTGGAGAGTTTTTGATTTACTGCTCACTGTAAGGAACAATTTATCAGAAAATAGGATTATAATTTAATAAATTTTGCAGCTATACCTACTGAATACCAAGTCAATAAATTGTATTAGATGGGATAATATATCCTTATCCGAGTAAATACCGATGGAAAATACTACTATTTGAGTAATTTTCCACATCAAGAAAAATTAAAGGAAAATATGTATACTTCATAAAAACACTGAAGGCACACATGCAGATTAACTGTATTTTAACAGCCAATAAAGCCACGAGCATTCGCAATTTATTTGCGTTTCAGTATACCATCATAATATATTATATTATCATCATATATTAATGATTTCTTACGTTTACGCGAATGTTAGACATTGAAATTGAACTACTACTAAGGCTTTGCAGTACTTCGAAACGTCTGGAGCATAATAAAATAAAAAACCGCAATAAAATCCGTAATAGTTTAATTTCAATGTGCTACTATTCAGTATTTTCACTCAGTTCAAAATGTGAACTTTGTAAAGTTAACAAGCGATATTATAGGTATAACTACACGTTTTAAAAGTCATGAAACTAGTATTTACAGTTTTGGGACACGATATGCTTTTTCATAACTGATGAGATCACTTTGTTAGAATACGTTACCGATCTTTTTTTCTATTCGAATAGCAAACAATTACAAAATAAATACACATTATAAATTTAACAAGATATTTGGGTCACTAGTAATAATAAAAATGTAAACCACTACACTATTCCCATATCAACCACTGCATCTTTCAACAGAAGCAGTTGGTATGGGGTTTTATTGGATCACCTACAAACTTACTAATCGTAGGGCAACAGCGAAACTACTATTTCACGACAGTTTTCTGGCGAAACAGTAACGCCAGTAGAGCAAAGTCGGTAAATTTAATTTTATGCATTAAAATTATCTACAGCCTAAGTTCCTCTCTTATTATATAACAAGTAATAAGTATGCGATAAAATTGCATGTTTATAGTAATTGAGGTTTATATTAAAATAACGAATAAAAAAAGAAAACGCAGCCATGGTCTTTTATAAATATAACAAATCAGTACCCTTTTGATGCTATGAACACTTATTATGCGAAATCCTCAATTACGCATAATTCGGTTTTTGTCGATATTTCGCATTGAATGGCTCTAATCAACTGTCATTATTATAATTTGCTTACCTTGTTGAGAACGATTCATTTATTGACCATAACTAATGGTATATTGTGTCTTGGCAAAATTCGGGAAAGTAAATAGGCAGAAGTCCTAAATAAAATTAATTTGATGATAAATTATAAAAATCGTAAAAAAATATGAATTATAAGCTTGTTCGTAGCAGATCTAAGAAATAAACAAAGACTAAGTTTTTTGCATTATTAACTAGTTTTTATTTATTCAATCATGATTCTGCGAGAACTTGCTAGTCCAAACACGCCTTTAAAGTTTGGAGTACTCGTAACAAGGTGTTGCTCACGGCATCGCCCGCATGAAAAGGCTTTCCCGCTACAAACAGACTTTAAAACCCAGCACGACGCCAGCACCATCTACTGAAAGAGTTAGATTAAAATAACCATTATTTCCCATGGGAGTGATATATCGGGATAAAGTGTAGCCTATGTGTTAATCCAGGGCATGGTCAAACCGTGTGCCAAACATTCAAATCTGATAAATTTTTTCTGCGTTTAGTTCTAACAAACATCCAAAGATTTACACGAATTTTCGCATTTATAATATTAGTAAGATTGACTCCTCAAGCCCCGTTACGGATGCCGGCGTCCGAGTGTATAGGGTTTCCCCATTCATCTATATTTATAAGCGGGGTTTGAATATTGTGCAATTATACGTTCGATTTAAAAGTATGCCCTCTATCGACCGTTTCGTGGTGCATACCTGCCTACGAGAATACCTAAGAAGGTTGTGACGTCAAGCAGCCGACCGGTCGCAAAATCAATAAACCAACACTTTACTATAACATCGTCACATTACTTTTGTGTGCACTTCGTCTGCGATTTACACTCATGTCCTATGGGGATTGGATATTTCCTGTCTAATAGTCCCGAAAAAAAATGGGATAATTTTTTTAATATCGCACAAATTGTATTCAATTTCTTTATTGGTTTACAGCTTAAAATATAAATTACAACCATTTATGCAGAAGTGAAATTGATTCGAACACATTCAAAATGACCAGCAGTATACATGCGATTTCGATTCTATAAACTATAGCATTTAGTTATATTTACACTTATTACATCTTCTGCTTTTTATTCGTTTACGAATAACTTTCTTATAATAACCACGGAGTAAAGTTAACGAATATTAATTACTAATTAAATACCTACTATCAGAATGACATGAAGTGTGCAACGTCTTTATAGATATGATTTAAACTTGATTTTGTTCAGGATGTGGATACGTCTAGTTCATGATATAGAGGCAAGCAATCTTTGGTTTTTTACGTATTAAGTTGTCAGAGCTCTTATCACGTTGTACCTAAATTATAATAGTTTAAATCTGTGTGTCCAAGTGACACAGATCAACAAATTGTGATGTCGCTAGGAATTATAGTGAGAGTTTGCCTGTAGCTCCACAGCTGTTGATTTTTTTCTCGATATAAAAATTACCCTATAGATCTGAAGAATAATGTATCTTCACTATTAGGGAAAGATTTTCTAAATCAATTCAGTATGTCCAAAGATTACTCCTACTAAGTACTAACACATTCGCTAACCTCTGTATTAAATTTGAGTTAAATAAGAATTTATCTTCACAGCAACATGTTAAAATAGTAAAATATTACCCTACCTACAGAGTCTTTTAGAAATATACTAATGCAGCTTTATACACAAAAGCCGTAACATACTTATGTCATAACTGCGTTTCATTCCACAATTCCAGGGGAGCTTTATCTAGCTAAAGCGGCAACGCATTTTAACTGATAACTTATCGGCTTGTTGTGAATCAGCTCTGCGTAGTGCGTAGAGCTCACCATAGATAACTTACGGGAATTCGATGGATTATTGTGTTTTTAAACGCTTTTTTGTGGTAGTAAGTGGCAGCTGCCTATATGGGTACCATGTTTTATCACTCATCGTCATCCGTTCGCAATTTTATTTCACTTGGGGGACTGTAGCTTGAATTGATAACGTGGGACCTTATTTCGGTGACGAATTTTTTGTTATTTTACAGTCAAATATGTATATGCGTATTATTTAAGGCCTATTCCGCCTTTAAGTATTGAGATACCAAATATAAATTGACGCACATTTCATCAGTCAACGGACGTAAATTGGTTGTTTTAGTCTGATAAGTGATGGCTAGTGTATTGTCTTTGCCTATGAATATTCAATACCCACACTGCCAGGTTTTTTTTTTTTAAATACAAATTAATTCTGTTAAAAATAACATCCTACAAAAAATCATTTTTGTCGTTGCGAGTAAAGTAGACACTAGCCAGTATTTTATATACACGTAGGTACGAGTATGTACTAAAACAACGTTTTACAAACGACAATAATTATGGGGCTAAAAGTAGTTCAAGGATTTACTTTAACGTCACCGTTTTAAGTCGCAGTTGATTGGTACCTATGTTGTTTACTGGGTGTCTATTTATAGCGAACGTTAGTTTCGATAGTGACACTGCATTGACTTCTTCTACTGCTAAGCAACAGTATGCACTTTTCCGTTTCTATATGTACTTAACCTTAACACCGAATTTTTCATGACTAACATTAAGTGCTACAGTTTGGAATCAAATATCTGGGTTTCGCAGCTATTGTTTATAAGCGCTTATCAGCAGGCAAATGGTTTGCGTGGCACGTCATATAGTTATTTTCAAAAACTAATTATAAATAACCTACACCAACAACCTATAATTAACATTTATCGCTCTCGGCGTTTCAGGCAACAAACAAATAGCGGCGCTAGTGGTGTGGGCGCGCGACATTCCACATTTCGGACAGCTGGTGCTCGAGGACCAGATAATGCTCATCAAGAACTCATGGAACGAGCTGCTGTTGTTCGCAATCGCTTGGAGATCTATGGAGGTGCGTGAAATCACTTTATAGTAAACTGGCCACGGTGCCGCGTTCCTATTTCAGTCGCGCTTCTGGTATAGTCTAAAGTGTTTAAGCCAATTTAAAAGAAATTAATGTATGGGAATTATGTATCCTTCCGCTAGACTTACGATCGCATATGTCATTCGCATACATTATTTTCTATTCTATTGGCTTTAATGCTTGTAGAAAATCATCTAGACAGGCCCTGGTGTTGCATGGATAATTCTAGCCAGTTTGTGAACGGCATATGTATTATCTAGAGTACGGTGTAATTATTGTCTGAAGCCTACTTGGTAACATTACCAGACTAAAAAGGTTATTTGATTTCAAAAAGCACATGACTTGCCTGGGGTTATATCTATCATCGATAACATTGAACCCTTGTAATCTCAAACCGTTACATCTCTGCAACAATTTATAATAAAAATAAAAACTTCTAGCAAAATATTCATAGAACGGAAATAAGTGAACTGTTATTGAAGTCATAACACCTCGCTTATTATATGGGTTTCTGTTATCAAATACGGTTTTTTACATTGGCATGAAATATGGGCTTTATAGAAACTGTCGTCACCATGATGGTGCAAATCTTGCAGAAAACTGATGTTATATTGTATTTTCAAGGTCCAACAAATACACCAACTTTTATTCTTTGTACGTCTAAAACACATCCATACGTATCCAATAAAGGATTTAATTTGTTGGCCTAGGCATCAAAGAGTTATAATAATAGAGACTGCCTTGGTAGCGTAGTTGTATTACGGTACGACTACAATGCTGAGGTCATATTATGCTTGATTTTAAATTTGTGTAGTGGTTACATCCCCTTTGCCATAAGTCATAACTAATGTCAAATGTTTTAGCTACATTGCTCTTTGCTGCCACTATTTCTTGGTAGTTGGTTATCCTCGGGTCGAAAGTTATTCTAACAAAGTTATGATATTATTTTCACATCTACCCACTTGACATTGGCAAAACCACCGATGAAACGGCGGAGCCATTTTTAAAAAGAAGAAGAAGAATGCTGAGATCTCTTTTATTTTATAATTTTTTTGTTAATGGCCCTACTGCCGGTAGCCTGACACGAGTCGGCTTTTCTGGCCACACCGGTCTTTAGGGTGAACGCAGAAGGCGCTCGCAACCCTTTGAATTAAGTGACCATGCTGAGGACGCTGAGGTCTCGGGTTCGATCCCCGAGTCGGAAAAGTGATATTGGATTTTTCTATCTAGTATCAACCGGAGTCTGGAGTTTTTGCCAGATATGGCGATAGACTTGCCCCCTATCACATAATTAGGCGGAATACACACGGCGAAATGTGAGTGCAATAGTTTCATTTGCGCCTCTGCTTAACCCTTAGGGGATAAAAGACGTGAGTGTGTGTATATATATATTATATACATCTGTATGTTTATCATGTTTCAGTACCTTACTGATGAACGAGAGAACGTGGACTCGCGAAGCACAGCGCCGCCACAACTCATGTGTCTCATGCCAGGTGAACATGAATATCATTTTTGTTTTGTTTTTTTTTTTTATTTCTATTTGCTTCATATTAGATACAATGCTTTTGAAATGAGAAATTATGCAATACTAGCTTTTGCTCGCGGTCCCGCCCGCGTGATAAAGTTTTCTTGGGATAAAAGCCCTGCTTTATATTTTCTCAGGATAAAAGTAGCCTATGTCCTTTCTCAGGCTCTAGACTATATTCTGTGTACCAGATTTCATTTAAATCGGTTCTGTAGTTTTGGCATAAAAGCACGACCGACAGACAGACAGAGTTACTTTCGCATTTATAATATTAGTATTTAAGCATTTTTCAACTACTACCATAAAATCAAGAGTATTCTGAATAACTGAGATAGGTATCTGCTCATCATCAACAGTGGACGCACTGGCTGTGTCATTAATGATAATGGCTCGTATATCTTCAATTACTACAATGTATGGAATGGTAATAAAAATCTTATTTTTCTTTATAACAGTTTTTTTTTTCGATTTGAATATGAATTTTCTACACATGCTTCTGCAGCAATTATTTATGGCAATGTATAATATAATTAAGTAAGTACCTATCAATAGAGCTTAAAATTAGTTACAATATTGAGATATTTTTTCAGTCATTTTTGTTAAAATTGGACATGAAATAAGCACTGGAGCGACAATTACAAGATTTTTTTTTATTACATCGAATGAAGAGACGAGCATGCCGTTCGCCTGATGGTAAGCGATACAACCACCCATAAACAGTAACAAAACCATCCAGCACCTTGAGTTGAAGTACTGTGTGCCATTCGATTGCGCGCCTCATCCTAAGTACATACACAGCTACATTCATGTATGCATTAACCTGGGTAATAATTCTACTGTAAAATATATATTTAAAAAAAAAATGCAGTATATCATGACAATTGATGACGAAAAAATTAAGCCCGGATTTTCTTTCTGCCTTTCTTCTTCGGGTCGTCATCGCTTAGGTAGCTAGTGAAAGGCTGGTAGGTTAGCTAGGCTAGGACCTTTTTATCCTCGCCGGCGAGGACCGTGGCGTTTCCTTTCCTCGTAATGTAAAGATACTCCTTCCTTTTCTTTTATATCAGCTCCACTTCTCCTTTCCCTAGCCCTTTTCCCGTCCCTAATGTCCGTGTCCTCTGTACCTATCAGCCCGTGCTGGTTGTTCGTTATTTAACTTTAAATTACTTCATTGGGTATGTACCTTTGTTATTGTGTCTACCTTCATGTCATGACCTGTCATAAGTGCTTTTTTATAAGCCTATTTGACCAATAAATGATTTTATTTTATTTTATAAGACATACGATATTAAGTCTCAGTATGTCCAGTAGTTATAGTTACAATGGCTACATCCTTCAAACCGATACAACAGTGCATGCACACTGCTGCTTGGCGGTACAATTAGACATTTTTTTTATTTTCAGGCATGACACTGCACCGCAACTCTGCCCTGCAGGCGGGCGTGGGACAGATCTTCGACCGCGTGCTGTCGGAGTTGTCGCTGAAGATGCGCACGCTGCGAATGGACCAGGCAGAGTACGTCGCGCTCAAGGCCATCGTACTGCTCAATCCAGGTCACCAAATACTCACTACCTTTCCTTATTTTGATTTACGGCCTTTTTTTTAACGGCCCTACTGCCAGTAGCCTGACGCGAGTCGGCTTGTCTGGCCACTCCGGTCTTTGGGGTGAACGCAGAAGGCGCTCGCAACCCTTTGAATTAAGTGACCATGCTGAGGGCAACCCACTAACGGGTTACGGCCGTCTTCAATAAATGATCTCGATCGCTTTTTTCGATCCATTTAGAAAATAGACCAATCAGAACAAAGTTTTTGACGTGCTCACGAATTTTGATTGGTTAATTCTCGGATCGGAACGATGATTAAGATCGATTATTGAAAACGGCCGATAGTCTGTACGGATAGAGCACGAGTCGTGAGCACACTCGTGATTGGTCGGTTTGAACGCGCCGCAATTTCTTGTGATTGGTTCTGTAGTCGATGCTCGTAGTCTATTAGCTTGTACCATGCCTCTCCTATACACTTTTTCCACAAAATTCGTGAACATTATCTAGTTGGATACAAAATATGTTGTATAATTTCTAACACACACTTTTTATCTCCAAAGGGGTAGACAGAGGTGCAACTAGTGCACCCACTTTTAGCCGTGCGTATTCCATCCCATGATGTGATAGGGAGCGAGCCTATCGCCTTATCGGGCACAAATTCCAGACTCCGGGCTGATACTGAATAGAAAAACCCAATATCACTTTGCCCGACCCGGAGATCGAACCCGAGACCTCAGTATTGCAGTCGTACCGTAATACAACTACGCCACCGAGGCAGTCACTAATAAAAAATCAATATTAATTTATGTTAAGTCATTAAAAATACGAATAATATGGAATATTGTTGCTAATTATTACATTTTATCTATTTCAGACGTGAAAGGGCTAAAGAACAAATCGGAAGTGGTGGTTCTGCGCGAGAAGGTATAATATTGACACAATATACAATTAATCGGATTTTTAATCTAAAAAGTTATTAATTTCTTAATAAAAAACAAATATAACACTACCTACATAATAACTCGTTAATGGTAGTTTTTAATAAACCATCTTAATTTTAATTTTTAATCCAATTCCGAGTATAAACCAATCAAAATAAGTCATTTGTAAACATGTCCAAAAAAAACTTTGTTTTGATTGGTTAACTTTTCGATGGATCGAAAATATCGATTGAAATCGTTTATTGAAAATGGCGGTTAAGAGATTTAGGTAACTTACAGTTCGTAGAAATTTGTTGTTATTTATTTCTGATTATACCATAGCACTTTGATTAAAAAGAGGTCTAAAGCAGCAACATTATCTTGGTTAGCTTCTGAAATCATGTCCTACGGCGGTAAATCAATCTCAAGTTTGAGTTACATTTCAAGTAGACATAATGCATTGTTATGTCTACTTAAGATTTTTTTATTAACTAGCTTTTGCCCGCGGCTCCGCCCGCTTTAAAAACTTTTTTCGGGCTAAAAGTTCCGCTTTATACCGTCCCGGGATAAAAAGTAGCCTATGTGTTAATCCAGGACATGATCTACCCGTGTGCCAAATTCCATCGAAATCGGTTCAGTAGTTTTTGCGTGAAAGAGTTACAAACATCTATACTTACAAACTTTCGCGTTTATAATATTAGTAGGATACGGCCCTAATAAGTTAGTATGGGGAGTTTTGGCGGGAACGTCGAAGTGTCATGAGGTGCTCTTGTTTTAATTCATTATTTTGGTGATACTTAGTGTTATATTGAATAATTATGGTGGTATATTGTCCAATACTGTTCTATTAAAGGGCTCAAATGAAGTGAATTGAAAGAACTGTACTAATCAAGTGCTTTTTTGTTGCCGCCAAAACTTCTCGACAAAGTCTTGGTAAGGTAAACACTGCTTTACTTCGACATAGTAGTTAGTACTGAGGATAACAAAGAAACAATACAACTGCAACTTATATACTTAAAAAATGTCTATCCTAAAACTTTGACACTGGCAGATGCGCAAACTGCGCCTTGCCAAAGACAAAAAAAAAGTTTTTTTTTATAGCATCGAATGACAAGAAGAGCATGCCGTTCGCCTGATGGTAAGCGATACGACCACCCATAAAGAGTAGAAATACCATCCAGAACCTTAATTTACAAAGTACTGTGTGGCATTCCACTGCGCTCGTCATCCTGAGACATAAGATGTTAAGTGTCATTATGTCCTGTAGTTACACTGGCTACAATGCCCTTTTAACCGAAACACAACAGTGCATGCACACTGCTACTTGTCGGTAGAAATAAACATTGCGGTGGTACCCACCCAGACGAACTCTTACACATGAGAGTCCTACCACCAGTAAATCTATACTAATATTATAAAGCTGAAGAGTTTGTTTGTTTGTTTGAACGCGCTAATCTCAGGAACTACTGGTGCGAATTGAAAAATTCTTTTTGTGTTGAATAGACCATTTATCGAGGAAGGCTATAGGCTATATAACATCACGATGCAACTATTAGGAGCGAAGAAATAATGGAAAATGTGAAAAATGCGGGGAAAATTATTCATCCTTGAGGGCTTCCATTGCGTGCGCCGGGAAAACGGTTCAAGATACCAAAAATATATGTATGAAAGAATTATTCCTCTTGAAATGATCTAAAAAAAAGTCCGCGACAGTATATGTTTATCTTTTAAAATAAACTCTCTAGAACCGTTTTTATAGTAATCAAATTTGGTCGAAATTAATGCATTATTTGTTAAGAGTTGTATCAACGTCATAATATTAATCTTTATACAAATAAATGTGTTGGATAGAGTGATTCAACGGGAAGGTTTTTATGTATGTACTTTTAGCCCGGAAAAACTTATTAACGCGGGCGAAGCCGTAGGCAAAAGCTAGTAATTAATATAAGTAACCAGTAAGTAGTTAGTATGTGTGGTTGTGCAGATGTTCTCGTGCCTGGACGAGTACGTGCGTCGGTCGCGGTGCGCGGAGGAGGGTCGGTTCGCGGCGCTGCTGCTGCGGCTCCCCGCGCTGCGCTCCATCTCGCTCAAGTGCTTCGAGCATCTCTACTTCTTCCACCTCGTGGCCGACACCAGCATCGCCTCCTACATACACGACGCGCTGCGCAACCACGCGCCCTCCATCGACACCAACATACTGTAGGCCAGGGTTGCCAGATGGTCGGGAATCGTCTGGATTCTCCCGATAATTTGTGTGATGTGCCGACAAATAACAAAGGCTCCCGACAAACTGCTTATCGTCATGTTCTAAATGTCAATCTTATCATGTAAACATTTTAAAACGTGCAATCTTATTTACTTGGCAAGAGCCCTCAAATTTTCCAAACGAACTTAATATTTCAAGAGATGATGACAATTATCGCTTTAGTGCATTTCTCCGGACAAAAACTCCAAAATCCCGACAATTACCCAGATATTTAGATTTTTCAATCTGGCTACCCTACTGTAGGCGCCGGTAGCTCAACTGCACTGTTAAGGCGCGTGGCAAATTCTAAATTCTAAAGCTAGCCATGGGCTCAGTTGGGGGCAGCAGTATAAAATAATATGTAACTAGAAAACTGTACTCAAAGTCTTATCTCGGTTAATTTTTTCATACAAAAAGGTTACATCCTATAGCACCCTGTATCTGTATGTACACGGAAAGAACTAAACAGTTGGGTCTTTTATACTACATGGATGTACCTGCCTCACCGTGGCTACGCCCATGATCCTAAGTAATGCTGCTAGGATGCTGAGATGTATATCTTTAGCGACTTTATGTACCAATTCCCAAATTCAAGAAGTCTTAGGAAATTATAAATTTTGGTCCTCTTCCTCTGAAGTCCTCTAAAGCCAAAATCCCGTGGCATTTGTCCTTCATGCAACCATATTATTACTGGTAGGCCCCACATAACGCAAGCTAATCACCGCGCATCATCGCTTACTAGAGATGCTATATTTTGTTGCGAGCTGCGATTATGCTTCAGGTTTGACGGATTTTTAAGGTATTCAATGGGTAAAGATTTTTTTATATCTGAAAAAAAATTATCGCTTACTTGTGGATATCGTATCAAAAAAGGTGTTGTAAGGCTATATTGCCACGAGATTAAAGGCGTGCCAGTTTCTACCGCGGATTGTTCGAACGAATTGAACTACGATAATTGTTTTATGTCGAAAGTTATTGTGCAGCTAGTTTAGTTTCCAGTGAATATTGCTTGGGAAGTGTTATTTTGTATACATATTGCGCGCTTCTAATCTGGCGAAAACTTTCGAAGACAAATTAAAATTACCAGCGTCATCAAGAGGTCATGTTTCAACTCACTTTGACTACACATTAACAGCCTTATTCATAAAAAAATTGTAAACCTATTTCAACTATCGAATGTTTTGTCTTCTTCGAACGAAATTTGAATTGAGTTTGAAGGAAGAAGACAAAACATTCTATAACTAAAATAGGTTTATAAAATGTTCTACAATAACCAATATCATAGCATGATTTTAAATCACAAATCGCACTCTTAATAAAACAAGGACCTAATCCGGTATTTTGGCTAGATGAGTTTTAGCAAAACATGCATCCTAAAGGGCAAGCTGTATCGACTAAAAAATCTGCGTCTTTTCAACATTGGGAATAGGGTCAAAATTGTTAGAATTTATGTTCGTTCCCCGCCCATCTTAAAAAAAGTTTCGTATACAGTTAGTTTTTGTGACGATTCCCACAAGTCAACGATTTGAATAAGGTCATTGTTTTTTAAGAATGCGAAATATAGAGAACGGTCTCACCACGCGATGCATGCATATCCTTTAGACGGGGTCTAAAACGATGCGCATTCATTATGAAATCCATTTTGTAAATGTGAAATTAATCTTATTAACTATTGCTATTAAACTTTGTTACATTCGACGAGTGACGGCCTTCGTTATGGGTATAGTTACGGTAATGCTTTTTACCACGTGAAGCTACTTGTAAATTATCAGTGTACCTTTTTGCTGTAGTCGGATAATTCGAAACTAGTTCTATAAGGTATATTATGTAAAGGTTAAATAATATAAATGTTTTCTGCATATAGCCTCACGTTTAGAGACGATAGTATAGGTGTATTGTGAAATGATAGCTGTTTCTGAATTTATAAGTCTGTTTAGTGATAAGCATGGTTGGTACAGGCGGCCGCGTTGGCCGACGCATCTAATGAGGTTGATGAGAACATGTTTTGTGTTATGTTGATTTTGGACAAAGGTGTTCCACGCTGCTATGTTCAGTCAGCAGTATATTTTTTTTTACGTCATTGAATGACGAGATGAGCATGCCATTCACCCGATGGTAAGCGATACGACCACCCATAAACAGTAGAAATACCATCCAGAACCTTTATTTACAAAGTACTGTGTGGAGATGTTAAGTCTCATTATGTCCTGTAGTTACACTGGCTACAATGCCCTTCAAACCGAAACACAACAGTGCGTTGCACTGCTGCTTGGCGGTAGAAATAAACATTGCGGTGGTACCCACCCAGACGGACTCTTACATATGAGAGTCCTACCACCAGTAAAATGTGAGTAATATGTGGACAAAATCAAAATTTCAGATCGCCTATGTACGCGTTTAGTTAAACTGAAACATTTTTTTTCTTCGTTTGAAGTAAAGTAAATCTCTTTTATTTTTGTGAAGAGAAAAAACATATTAGTAAGAACACAAAAGTATGTAGGAAATTTTTAATTTATTCAGCTACTTATGCTGCTGACTGTACAACATAATGTCTCGCATTTACACAATCTTCAGATATTTTACATATCTAGTGAAAAATATTTCAAAATGCTTATAGATACCAAAGTTGTTCTTTTGGTGTTCGCACAGAAATTCATTGGCTTATTTTAATTGAGATAGAAAATGTTAGCTTCGATCGCGTTTTAAACTCATCAGTGAGGTTAGAATGTGAAAAAAAAACACGATGCTTCCCCGCTTCGTTTTATTGTGATTGGTTGAGAGATTGACGTATCGGTTTTTTGACCAATCACGAACATCAAAATACCGATACGTCAGTCTCTCAACCAATGACAATAAAACGAAGCGGGGACGCATCGTGTTTTTTTTCACATTCTAATCCCACTGTTTACTAACTTGAATGTTAAAATATTTGCGTGTACGTCTGTACACGAACATGCAGCTCAAGTGCAGGTGTCCTTATCAAAATCAGCGCGACTCAAACGCTCCACTCAATTGGTGCGGGGTTGAATCTCGCGTCGTGTATCCGCACGAGGGCTGCACACGTTAAATAGTGTAAATGAGGCCGCCTCTTTGTTATTAGTTACGTAGTCTAGCGAAACGTAATTAGTCTGTCATTTTATTAGAGAATTTTAATCAAATAGATGTTCATAGTGCATTAATATAATGTTAGGTTAATAAAATTGCTCTTTTAACATTTACCAAATCTTCTCAAAGCACGTATATTTTAATATTGTATGTCGTGGGAGACGAGCCGCCCGCGTTCTTGTTAGGGAAAACTAGATGTAACGGATATGTTGAGTGAACTGCGTGACACCAGCTACGTAGTAACTTGCATCGTTCTATTGATATACATATATTGGTGCTTCATAACACATTTTAGATGTGCATATCAAATATGCATCGTAATTTTGAATTTTATTGTTCTGGAAATATCTATATTTTTCTCTACTGTTAGTATGTAACGAGTTATTTGTAAATATATCAATTTGTGTACAATTTATTATATTAGATTATGCATTAATAATTTTACTTATTGTAATCCTCACCAAACTGGTGGTGGGACATGTGGTCAGGAAGGCCTACGCGAGTGGTTCTAAAATGTAAACAAATCATTCTAATATATGGGCCGGTTTATTTTTGTATATCGTGCACTAACAACTTGATTAAAGTTAACCAGTATTAAATAGACTAGAAGACCGATAAACAAAACTTCACGATAGAAATTAATAATAAAAAAAATTAATATTCTGTGTCATAAATGTTGGTGTATACAGATCTTCTATAGAAGTTGTTGTCTGTGTAGTAAAGCTCAATTTATGTCTACAGAGATGTGTAAAGAAATATTATAGCTCTGTAGCGCTTTTGACTAATGTTTCACATTCTTTAGGACTTGTTGTAAAGTATAAACAAAGGTTATATGAAAATTGGAGGGTTAATAATTGACATGATATTTTATGAATCGGTTCGATGGAGATGTTGCAGCGGTTGTGAGATGTTTTATTATAATGTTCACTAATAATATCTGTCTAAGTTTAAGTTATATTTTTTGTATAGAAATAGCTTTAAGATGAATGGTGATTAAAACTATTATCACAATAACTCCACTTTTTATTAAGCCAATTTTACAATAAAAAAATGTAACATATTTCTTTAATATATTTGTTTTTAAAATGTAGTTTGATTAAATATATTTTACGAAGTCACGCCTATATACCGCGAGGGCAGATAGAGGTGCATGCACATATCGCCATTATTATTCTGATCCATATATCACGATATATCACGACATTCTGGGCAAACAGTGAACGAACAACACAAAAAATTGTCAATCCTATGAATCGAGTGTAGGATCATTTTACCAGTCTGTGATCAGTGTAGTTTTCCACTAAACTATGCGATATCGTAAACCGAGGAATATCATGTAAGGCACAGCCGAGCAACGTTAATTTAAACACAAATTTAAAAAATACGTGTAATATATGAATACTTAATTTCTTATCATAAAACCAGTGTAAAAGTATGACTCTGTTAACATAATACACTTGTCCATGTTGTATAAAAAATTACGCTTATTTGTTAAAATGCGACGCTTCCATTGACTCGTACGCCTCTAGTTTCACGTTCACTCTGCAATTATGAAAGAATAATGTACTTAGGGCTTGACTTGTGAGGTGCGATCAAACAATTATTAAAAGGGGATTTTGAAACAATTAAAAAAATATATGAAGTTATAGTATAACATTGCAAGCATACTTGACTATAACCTATTTTAAGAATTGCTTTTAGTAATTTTGAATGGTCAGAACTTTTCTAATAACTAGGATAATATCAGGGGTTTAGAATGTTAAAAAAAAAACGATGCGTCTCCGTTTCGTTTTATTGTGATTGGTTGAGAGACTGACGTATCGGTCTTGATGAATCACAAACATCGAAATACCGATACGTCAGTCTCTCAACCAATCACAATAAAACGAAGCAGAGACTTTTTTTTTCACATTCTAAGCCCACAGTTTTGTTTTCATATCATGTACTCACTTTTCAAACGCGGCCTGCATGTCATTGACTTTACTGGGGTGGCAGACGATGGCGAGCTTGGACTGATCGCAGTCGAACAGCAGCGGCAACCACCGCGCCGCCGCCGCGTGCGCCGTCTCCGCAGACACCGCAGATATCGCGCACACCAAGTCCCTAACACACACAGCTGATGTAGTCGGCAGAATAAGTATTTGCACAAATCAAAATTTCAATCGCCTACATACGCGTTAAGTTAAACTGAAACTTTTTTTCTTCGTTTGAAGTACACACACACATTCACGCTTTTTATCCCCGAAGGGGTAGGCAGAGGCGCAACTAGTGCACCCACTTTTCGCCGTTATTCCGTCCCATGACGTGATAGGGGGCGAGCCTATCGCCATATCGGGCACAAATTCCAGACTCCGAGCTGATACTGAATAGAAAACTCAGTATCACTTTGCCCGACCCGGGGATCGAACCCGAGACCCCAGCATTGCAGTCATACCATAATACAATTACGCTACCGAGGCAGTGAAGTAAATCTATTTTATTTTTGTAAAGAGAAACAAAAATATTAGTAAGAACACAAATGTATGCAGGCAATTTGAAATTTTGAATTTGTTGAGCTGCTTATGCTGGTGACTGTATTAGGAACCTTCAAAAATATACCAAATCTACATTCGATTACATAGAAAGACACATCACGCCTCTATACCGGAAAGGGTAAGCAGAGGTGCAACCAAGGCCAAGTGTTCCGTCTTATGGTACAATCGATGGCGAGCCTCTCGCCATATCGGCAATAAAACTACACCATCGATCCAATATTATTACAAAACTTCAAAAATATATAAAATACATGAAATTATATGAAATTCTGTCTGAAATATAAGGTCATATTGTGACATCTGAAGTAAGTAGATTAAATCTGTCCTGCAGCTGCTGATATTCCTCTCAAACCAGGACAAATCTCCAATAACTGCGAGCCAATGGAGTAAGCATTACTGTGATGACACAAATGATAAAAATAGCTACATAATGATTTTACCTGTTATATTTTTCACCAACACGTTGTAAATAGTTTAGTAGAGATTGTTTGACCACATCAGCGGGACATTTCTCGTTCTCTACTACTTCGAAGAGGGCCGTGCTCTTCGCAGAAGCGAACAAGTCTTCGTCGAATTTCCCGTCCGCTAAATATTCTTCCTGTACACGAAATACTAAATCGGATTTTTTGTATTAACACACAAAAAACTTTCTCTATTTTAAAATGTTGAAACACTGATTTTTCTTAGGATAAAGTACAGAGAAATAATAAAACAAATTAAACTCACCAAAATAGACTTGGCTTTGCTATAAGCAGCGACCGTGTTGGTGGCTCTGTACAGCGAGAACACGAGCCTGCCTTCAGTGGGTGAAGGTCGCACACCGTACCCGTACGAGAGGCCACAGCCGCGGATCAGACGCCACATTGGGCCCTATACGCAAGTACATACTATTCTTGTTAGTTTGTTTTCAATATTATAACATTATATGAAAAAATGACTGACATGGTATTATGTATGTATGTAGTAAGTACCTTGAACACGAAAATTTACGTGGATACGTGGTACAACCAGTATGTCACTGTACATGAATATCAAATGTCCTAGTACCAGTGAGACGTGACAGCTGCGAGTATATTTATGATAAAATACCTACCAGATTTTGTACACACCCATTATCCTCTCTATCTACGATTAGTAACATGTACAGGCGACAAAGTGTATGCTCGACCACTTTAA
This sequence comes from Lapara coniferarum, assembly GCA_949316025.1. Taxonomy (NCBI): domain Eukaryota; kingdom Metazoa; phylum Arthropoda; class Insecta; order Lepidoptera; family Sphingidae; genus Lapara; species Lapara coniferarum. The sequence continues at coordinate 14,643,128 of OX438926.1, read as the reverse complement.
GGTTCTAAATAAGTCGCATGCGCGTCATCTGCCAGCGACATGCAACTTACAACTAAAGTAAGCAATAAAAGATATCTGCTGTTTCCTTTGTATCTCAGAAATTATCGCACCTGTTTAGTAAAATATGAAAAATCAGCGTTCTATGTTCTAGCACCAAATTGGGTGACTGTACAGTCACCAGCAGAAGTAGCTGAACATATTCAAAATTACAAATTACCCACATTTTTTTGTGTTCTTACTAATCTTTTTTTCTATAAACAAAAATAAAATAAAAGAGATTTACTTTACTGCATACCAAGAATATTTTTTTTTCAGTTTTACTTAACGCGTATATAGGGGATTTGAAATTTTGATTTTGTACAAATATTTATGCTGCTGACTGTATACGGCCATATTCACACAATCCACACCAAACCTCACCTCCAGCTGAGTGAAGTAGTTGAGAGCGACGAGCAGCGGCGCCACATCGTCGAGCACGAGTCCGCGCGGGCCGGGGCTCAGCTGCGCCAGGAACGACGACTCCAGCCCGCCCACCCCCACCACGAACCCGCCGCCCCACCCCGACAGCAGCTCCGCGTCCCAGTACAGCGACGGTCTAGTACAAACCAGATCATGATTATTTTTAACCGACTTCAAAAAAAGGAGAAGTTCTCAATTCGACTGTATGTTTTTTTGTATGTGTTTGTTACGCGATTACTCCACCAATTGTGGACCGATTTTCAAAATTCTTTTTTTGTTCGAAAGGAGATACTTCTGAAATGGCTCCATAGTCACCAAGACAGGATCTGATGATTGGATCCTGAAGAAATCGAGGGCAAACCTCAACTTTTTGGACCCACACATGGTTTTTCTCGCAAATCTTATGAAGTAATTTATTCTTTAATGTTTTCGCCTTTTACATCACGCCTTTTACGTTTTCAGGGATGGGCAGTGACGGAACACGCCAGCGCGATAGTCGTACCGCGTGCGCAATACAACTGCGCCATCAAGGCGGTATATTTCTTACTAACACAAAAAAGCAGCAAATAAAAACCTTTTTAACAAAAAATTAAACCGCCTTCAAAAACGACAAAAAAAACTAAAAACCAAAAAATAATTTAATAGTGAATAAAGATACGAGAACATTAGTTATATACTGGTAACCAATTTTGGAGTCGGTGCCTAATTAAAATTATTAGCTAAGCTAGATAGATACATTGATAAATATGCGAAAACAATGTTTAATTTTAAATAGACACTAACTCCAAAATTTGTTACCAGTATATAAGTAATGCGATAGTATATTTATTCACTATTAAATTATGTTTTTTTTGTTTTTAGTTTCTTTTTTGTCGTTTTTGAAGGCGGTTTAATTGTTTGTTAAAAAGGTTTTATATATTACGTTTACTAATTATAATTAATACGAACCTTTATGAAAATGTTGGATGTTTTTTTAATAACCAATAGGACTGGGTTTTGTGTAGTCGAATGGCTGATTCTTATAAATTCTCTTAACCACTACCGTCACTTTCGTAGTCAAAATGCAGCAATCAGAATAAAGTTTGGTGTCAACGCTTACAGATGCATTATTTTGATTGATTTACTCTTACAACTAACCCATAGTCACCAGTTAGGATAGATTATTCCACCATTAGTAAGTCCCTGGTAAGCATACTTAAGAAATGTGCTTTAAATTTATATGTAATAGTGCTGAGTGACTCACGGCAAAGGCGTAATCTCATTCTCCCTGGCGAATCTCTTCCACGGCTCGGTGCTGAGTTTGTATCTGTCAAAGTCGGCCGCTAGATGGAGCCACGCGTTCGCAGTGATAGCCTTCAGCGTCGCTTTGGCTTCGTTCACGGCGGCTTCGGCGGAGTCCCCGCCGGCGTTCAACTGCTCTATAAGATCTTTGAGGAACTTCTGTTGCCTTAGTACTGAGCACCAGTGCATGTTAGTGTCTTTACTGTACACGGAGTCTCTAAGCGTGTCGTAAACCATCTTGTTACCGTTTCTACGGACCTGCAATAAAAAATAATGATAGTAAAGAAGATCATGGCTTTAAGTAATACACAAATTATTATTGAAAAAAATGTGTTACTCGGTATTTATTATTTTCATGATACTCAAAACAATTTTTTTATAAAAACTTATAGGCATTAGGGAAAATAACGTAAAAAAATATCAATTTTATCGTTTTACATGTATCTATCACTAAAAAATGATTTTTATTTACCTGGGCTACATCGTTGATTAGTCTCTGGGTGAACACTAACAACCTTTCCTTCGTCAATTCCGGAGCATACAGAATATCGTACAAGAGATTCACTACTTCTTCGTAATCTTGAGGCTCACACTAAAAACATAATATACACCTTAAATTTTTATTACTTCAGCCTTAGGCTATAAAAAATTGCAGAATTATTTAAAAAAAAATCTTCATGCAACAGTTTTAAAATGTATAGTCTGCACAAGAAAAACTCAAATCATTTATTATGTAATTAGGCCCCTAGGGGCACTTTTACACGTCATTTTTAACAATGTTTTTTTTTTAACTATATGATTCTACCAGTGCTTCAGAAAAGCCCACTGACCTGAGAAGAAGCACCAAGAAACTCAGCGTGGTTATTTTTTTGTCATCTTGTTTTTTTAACAAATATTTAAATACAAATTTTAATTAACAATATAAATATATACTATGGAACATGTGTGAATGCGAGCAACCTAATCCCAAGCATTTGTATCTTCCAAATAATCTTTTATAGTGTAATAGCCTTTTTGTAAAGTCGTTCTTTGACAGTTTTAAATTTTTTTTAAACTAAACTTACTACTTACGTCAGTTTGACTTTAATTTAATATTTTTTTTTGTTGGTATTGGTGTAAGTCTCTATACCATAGAGAGGGTCATGCCCCTGATTACAACACAACTGTTAAAAAGAAATTTTAAACAATTTTTTTGTTGATTTCTTTCTGTTTGTGACAATTGTGTACTACCTTCGTAATATCATATTTACCAACCTAATATAACTTATATTATGTATCTTTAGTGAGTATGTATTATATCAGTGAATGCTGTCTACTTTTTAACAATCATGTACTTAGACTTAGTTTCTTTAATTTCTCTGTATGTTTTAGATGATGTTACGATTGATTGTAGACCTAATAATAAATAAATAAAACAAAATCCAAACTCACTCTAATCTCAACACGAACAAAGTTCCCGAAAAGTCCGACTGAGAAATTGCCGCCGCGTTCAAACCCTATGTCGGATGAGAACAGCACAGTGAGCTGCTCCGTGGCGGAGATGACCTCCTCGTGGGGGATGAGCTCCCCCCCGCGCCACACGCCGCACTCGCCCAACGCGTTGGTGTGCAGCGGCAGCCACTTGCGCACACACTCTGACACTGATCTCGTGTCGAAGATCAGGGTCATCTGTAAACGGTTACTTGTATTTCATACATTGTATGTTTTCATTCGCGCACGGCAAAGTGACTGCACCTCACCTGATGGTAAGCGCGATGCCGTCCAAATAGAGTATCGAATGGCAGCAGATGGTTATCTCATGCCATTCGACACAATCATCATAATACGCCAAAAGCCGTCAAGACTATATTTAAATGAAATCATAAATCTCGAACCCTTAACATACTTCTATGAAAACTTGCCAACAATTTTTAATATTCCTTGCAATACTACCAAAGCACACACCTCTGACTTTTCCATCTTACATGTGTATTGTTTATCAATCGTTCACTTTAACGGTGAAGGAACACATCGTGAGGAAACGTACATACATACCTGAGAATTCTCCATAAGAATTTCAAGGATATGTGAAGTCTGCCAACCCGCACTAGGCCAGCGTGGTGGACTAAGACCTTAACCCTCTCAGTAGTAGAGGAGGCCCGTGCTCTGCAGAGGGCAGTATATAATATAGGGCTGCTGCTGTTAAACAAAAATTTAAAATTGCAAAATACTCACGTAAACGAAGTTAGTTTTGAGGCTATGCACCCTGGCGTAAAGCGGGATCTCCTTCAGGTCGAAGTGTGGACAGGACTCGGTGTCCGAACTCCACGTGGAGATGGTGTGGCACTTGAGCGAACCGCACGACGGTACAGGGACGGACGCCAGCGTTCCGGGGGGTGGAGGGCGCTATTGAACCATCAAATAGAAATACGATAAATTGGCTATGACTAACACACAAACACGCTTTTTATCCCCGAAGGGTTAGGCAGAGGCGCAATCAGTAGAAAACCCAATATCACTTTGCCCGACCCAGGGGTTGAATCCGAGACCTCAGCAATGCACACTCACACACACGCACGCACACACCATAATACAACTACGCCACCGAAGCAGTCTAAATTAGCTGTGATTAAATAAATACAATCCTAATTAAATCAAAATCCCATCTAGGGCAGGAAAAATTAAAAAATCTAAATATTTTTTGATGTACAGGGGACTTGTTATATTTCTATATTCTGAGAATTGATCCATAGATAACGATTGAAATCATTTATTTAAATTGGTCCTGAGAATATCTAAAGGCCGTAGCCAAAACGCCTTTCTCTAATCGTTAACGCTAATAGGGAACAAAACAATATATGGGAACGACATCCTAGCGAAAGACTTATCGATCGGATATGTCATTCCCATACATAATTTTAGCGGTAACGATTGTAGAAAGGTATCTTGGCTAAGGCCCCTAGGTTAAGGCTTATCTTTCGTAGTTGTATTTACAATTTAGTAATAAATTTTTGAACCGATTTCGTCATCTCGATGGGTCCACGAAGTTTGGAAGGGCAAGTGTGGCTTTGACTGTGAATCAGTCCCAGTACAAGATATTCACCTCATTGAATTCCATAGCATCTTCAAGAAGTTTCATTTTCTCGGCGAGTCCGCTTTCGCCGAGCTCCGTTCTCTGCTGTTCTATTCTATTCTTTTCCTCTTCAGCCATTCTAAATAAAAATAAATCTTATATGAAAACGACAATATAATTGTTTGATATGATATAAGGAAACTCTTACATAACAATCATTAATCAGCATTTGAATGCTACTGTCTCAGGTTTATAGTTTACACATCGTGAAAACTCTAGATATTAAATATATAATAAATATAAAACGAATAATACTTCTACATTCAAATTGATCGCATTCATAATTCCGAATGATGGCATTTCTCAAGAGTTATTCTGGGTAAAAAGTCCCACTTTATATTTCCCCGGGATAAAAGTAGCCTGTGTTACTCGCTGATAATGTAGCTTTATATTGGCGAAAACATTTTTCAAATCGGTCCAGTAGTTTCGGACCCTATTCAATGCAATCAAATCATTCCTCTTTACGCTTGCCGCACACGTTCGGTTTCTTAATTAAGTTTCCTCAGGAATCAGGAATTCAGATTCGGAATTCCGAGTGACTAGCGCAAACGTCCGGTTTTTTGTACCAACACGTTCGGTTTCCTAATTAGGTTTCCTGATCAGGAATTCAGATTCAGGAACGTGTGCGCGTTGTTAACATTTTCTATGTAAGCGGAGCATTCAGGTTTCCGAATCTGAATTCCTCATCAGGAAACCTAATCAGAAAATCGAACGTGTGCGGCAAGCGTTATAATATTAGTATAAAGTAGTAGAACCCGGTGTGTCTGTACATTGAAAGAAATGTGATGAAATAGAAAGGAGGGTGACTAAAGAAGAGTAATGGAACACAAAAAAGCGATTTTTAATATTCTTTTCTGTCTGTTTTTCAGTTTGTTTGTTGCTCCACACCTCCGAAACTGCTGAAAGGATTTCTATTAAATTTGGTATGGTGATAGTTTGAGGCCCTGGGACTATACTACTATATACTATATTACATACCTACATTTTTATTTCGCAAAAACTCTGACGCAGGCGACGCCACGTGCAAAAGCTACTATAATACGAATACGAACTTGTCTTGCAGCTCTATGCTAGGTGATCCCACGACGGTGACCAGGTCGTCGGTGAAGTACTTCTGCAGAAGGCCAAGCCAGTAGTCCTGACCCTCTTCTAACAGAGCTTGCAGATCTTTTTGTGGGTTCATGCGGGAAACAAACTGCAATGTAAATTTTTTACGTCCTTTAAAATATTGCAGGCAAAAACGTACATAATTTTTTTTTGTTAGTGTTCTTTTTGGAAAATATTGGTTAACAAATCAAAATTGTTACCTAAGGCTTTTAAAAAAAGTTCATTGTCAATCATGACATTACAACTTAGTACTATTAAGTATTCCGGGATATTTATCTACATCTATATTTAAGGAACGAAAAAAATAATTTAATCCACCCTTTTTGCAAGTAACGCAATAGCGTTCAATAATATAATGGACCAATCAAAACAACGCTGGAATAAAATGGTGAAGTCATTAAAAAAAAAAAGTAAGCTTGAAAGTCATAGTAATATTCAATGAATATGTATTATAAAAAATAAAAAGACTAGAAATAGAAAGACTGCCTCGGTGTCGTGGTTGTATTATGATACGACTGCAGTGCTGAGGTTCGGGTTCAATCCCCGGGTCGGGCAAAGTGATATTGAGTTTTTCTATTCAGTATCAGCTCGGAGTCTGGAATTTGTACCCGATATGGCGATAGGCTCGCCCCTATCATATCATAGGACGGAATAATGGCGAAAAGTGGGTGCACTAGTTGCGCCTATGCCTACCCCCTCGGGGATATCGGGCACAAATTCCAGACTCCGGGCTGATACTGAATAGAAAAACTCAATATCACTTTGCCCGACCCGGGGATCGAACCCGACACCTCAGCTTTGCAGTCGTACTGTAATACAACTACGCCACCGAGGCAGTCATGTATATATGTAAAAGACTTACGTCCTGCTCATTTTGTGAGTAGAGAGCGTCGCCGATGCACCTGAACGCGACGGCGTGGTGCGGGTCCGACTCCAGGCTCGCGATGGACTCTCTCAGCTGCTTCTTCAACAAGCGCTTCAGACGTTCCATGTCGATAGGCTCCTCACCAGCACAGACCACTTTCAAACATTTCCTGGCCTCGTCTCTAGCCATCTCTAGTTTTTCGATTGGAACGTTGTCTAATTCGATTTTGATTAATGTTGCCAGGTTCTCCGTTAGGTTATAGGATATCTGTACAAAAAGGGGCAATTGCTTTATATTTTGGTACTCAATAATTATTGTTAACTAATTTCAGTGGGACACTGTTACTCAGCTGAATACCCGCAACAAGAACGCATTATTCCATTGTGATTGTAAACGAAGCAGTTTAAGCAACGTTTTACCTCTTTTTTTTAATCAAACCATGGAATTTTATATATATTTTAAAAGTACATAACCATAATCTTTTATGTAGCCAATGTAACTACTGGACATAATGTGACTTACATCTTATGTTTCAGGATGACTATGACTAGTGCAGTGGAATGCCACACAGTACTTTGTAACTCAAGGTGCTGGATGGTGTTACTACTGTTTATGGGCGGTCGTATCGCTTACCATCAGGCGAACGGCATGCTCATTTCTCATTCAAAGCAATAAAAATAAAAAATAAATTATTAGACCAGGGGGCTTAGAATGTGAAAAAAACCACGATGCGTCTCCGCTTCGTTTTATTGTGATTGGTTGAGAGACTGACGTATCGGTATTTTGTGATTGAACGAGAGACCGATACGTCAGTCTCTCAACCAATCACAATAAGACGAAGCGGAGACGCATCGTGTTTTTTTTTCACATCCTAGCCCCCCATTTCCTTTTATATTTGAATAAAACCTATGTCGATATACTCACATCCCCAGCGAGTGCATCTTCCCTCTCAACGAGACACCTCTGCAGCGGCGCGGCGGCCGTGTCGCACAGGTATCGCAGCAGGATGGCGCACGCCGTCAAGTCCCTGAGGGCGGACGGCTCCGTCAGCACCGGACCCCTCCATCCGAACAATACCTAAAAACACATATTTTTTTCTTCTCCATTCGACCGCGCCAAATGGAGACGGCCGCGTTCCGTATTAACCGATCCAGAGGACGAAATCACTCTGGCCATCCGCCGTCAGAACGAGTTCTTGAAACTCCTACACTCCACAAGACCGCAGTTCCGTCCTCGACGTCGAGGACCTCGCCGCGTTCCCCGTCGCCTCCCCGACCCCCTCGACCTCCCTAGCAGTTTCGACCCGCGTGCCGATGACAATGAAACGAATTAATAGGATTAGGCTTAAAAACCAATCTTTCCCTAATCGTTGATGTCTCATCCTCTCTCAGTGGCCGTTCTGAGCCGAGGTTCGTAACCCGTTAGTGGGTTGCCCTCACCATGGTCACTTAATTGAAAGGGTTGCGAGCGCCTTCTGCGTTCACCCTAAAGACCGGTGGGGCCAGAAAAGCTGAATCGCGTCAGGCTACTGGCAGTAAAGATTTTTTTCAGACTGCTTCAAGGTGGTGCGTGTAATGGGCGCTTTAATTATAATTATCAATTGACGACATTAACAGTATCGTAGGATGAGAAAGAATATAATAAATATTTGAACATGAAATATTTAAATGTGAACATAATAAATGGTTAACTTGGAACGGAAATTTCCTTAGAGGCTTAACATGACAAATGAAAAATCTATCGCCTACCTCTATGACCAGTCCAGTTTCCTTTTGTTCTTTAGTTTCTGAAAACCATTGCCCCATTACTACTTGGGCTTAGAATGTGACAGAAAAAACACGATGCGTCTCCGCATCGTTTTATTGTGATTGGTTGAGAGAGTGACGTATCGGTCTCTCGATCAATCATAAACATCAATATACCGATACGTCAGGCTCTCAACCAATCACAATAAAACGAAGCGGAGACGCATCGTGTTTTTATTTTTCACATTCTAAGCCCCCCGTTTCGTTTTATCGAGATTGGTTGAGAGCGTAACACGTGACTGACGTTTTGGTCTCTCGATCAATAACAAACATCAAAATTAAACGACATCGTCTTACGAGCTCAGTTTTTTTTGCCACATTCAAAGCCCACAAACTGATCATAAAGGTTTGCGTAGACTGCAATAGGCATATATCATTTAATATACCTGTCCGCAATCCTCGGTGTCTGCCGGCCATTGTTCCCTCAGCTCTGCGTAGTTCGGCGGCGGCGGGAGAGTCTGCCACGGCTTAATCCATTCTTCTTGAGATTCCTTTTCCCTCTACATGGAAATATACATTATTTGTCAAGATCTTATAGACAATGAAGTCTATAATGAATACCTAATAGTATCTATATTTATAAACATTACAATATTCCGTTGTCAAAATACGCAAGGATATTTTTTTACAATACATCAAAATTGTATTACATTTTTAGATAATATTAATTAGGTAATTAAATACCTACAATAACCATATCACATTAACACTCCGTTATTTTTTTCTAAATACACAAGACGAAGCATAATAGAAAAACGTAAACATTTGTCTCGATTTAGCAGATTTAGATAGACGACACAAATAGTCCTATGAATCATGTCTTTATACGTTCCCTGACCTACGCGTAGGTCACCTTCAGCGCTGTACAAACTATCAATTACTATGCAATGGTTACTTCTGATTCATTTTATATCCCTTCAAGCCCCGCTTATATATATAGATGTATGGGAAAACCCTATATATATGGACACAGGTGTCCGTCGCGGGGCTTGAGGGTCAACTCATCATCATTTTACGCTGCGCAGTTTTACTATCAGTAATTAGACTTCTAAAGTGGTCGATACGACCCTGATGACTGTGCCTAGTACCTACGCCCTTCACATTTCACATGGATGGAATATTATTACATAAAAGATTGCGTCACTAACAACAAACAGCATAGGTTTTAAATAATAATTGAAAAGCTGATAAATACTTAATTATTTACTTTTTTCTACTCCGAATATGGTATTGGTTTTTACCAAGAACAAAAAAAGAGTGGGAGCGAGTGATAAGAATTATTTGGAAAGTTAATTATAAATCGTTTATATTTCTTTTCAATAAAAATCGCATAAAAAATCCAAAAAAAAGTTACGAGTCATCTTGCCTTTCGAATAGTTTGGAAATAATCCAACATGGAGTAAACACAAAACATAGTAATTACTAATTAGTGTTCAAATGTGATAAAATTCACATTGCAATACAGAATCACACGGAGTGAGAAATTGAACCACTAACAGAGCATTCAACAATTTGTATCGCGAGAATTGATTTGACCCGCCTGTACTGCCGGTGGTAAAAGGTCTCTCTTATTATATTTATTATCTAATTGACTGGAAAAGCATGAAAATAAATAATTAATTAATATTATGCTCAGAACAAAACGTACTTCCTTAAAATAGACAGCCGTTAGAGCAAAGCCACACGATATGTTAACGGTGAGGCGCGGCGCGGCGATTACAAATAATATTGCAGAAAATATTTACATGAATCTATACGCCCTTACGAAAACATACGTGTACCTGTATCCTAACAACACTTCTTGAAAAATAGACACAGCAGAACCAATAAATTGAAGTCACCTTGGTAATGATGTCATCCTCCACCGTCGCCAACGCTTTGAACACGTCGTCGGCTTGTATTTGTCCGGCTAGAATGATCGTCAAATTTTCAGGCCGGTAGAACTTTTTGTGGAAGTTTCTTACCTAAAACAAAAACAGTTAAGTCTTTCTTAAAATTTATTAGGTTTTTTTTAACAGGTTAACAGTTGCAACTGGCGATAGCAGCGACTATATAACCCCTAGACTCCTAATAACAGACGATCGGCTTCGGGCAACACATCTGACAAATAGATCCAATGTAGCTTACCGTTCAAAATCTTCAAGTCAGTTGCGACCACAACTGTGAGCTGTAAATACTTCCATGTTTGCAAATAAATAACTATTGTAATGGCCCCGTGCACAATAAAATGGTGTGGTATAAATAGCCATAATTAAAATTTTCAGAAAAATGGCATTACATTTCACAGGTAAGTCAATAACGACACATAATCACATTTTATTTAAAATTTTACGGAGTTCATCTTAGACTGGCCATTTGGGTGTTTACGCGCCATCTTGTTATATTTGCATCTCTTTCCGACGAAAGTACTTTTTATATTTTCTATTTCGTTTTGTTTTTTAACATTAAAAGTAAGTGATACACCAAAAGGATTGGTCGATAGTTCTATCGATAAAATTAAAAATAAGAGAAACATCTCCCGCATACTCAACTAATCAATTTATCTGAGGCCTATTTAATTTTAACAGGCTTCTTATTTTAAATGGTTAGTTCATTAGTAATAATTGATTCATTTTAAAAATGATTAGGATATATTTTTGACTAGCGGTATCAGAAATAAATGTTATTAGGATAACTTTTTATTTTGTTTGTTGATTATAACGATTGTTTTGAGTTATTCTTTGTGTTATTCCTACAAGTCAGCTCAAATATTCTTGTTAATGTCGATGCGACTTACTAAGCGCCATCTGTCATTCGATAACATAAATACTTTCGTTAAAATATTAATATGTTTAATAAATAATAATAATATTACTATAAAACTTTATTACATAAAAGTAATATCGATAAAAAATCGTGTTTTCATTTAACTCGTCCCATCCCTATGCCTATGTTTCCAAGGTTATATAATGCGATAAGGTGTTGGAAGAACCAATCATAATGCAGTACCCCGCTTCCTCAAACCTCAGGTAGTTGACAGAATTAATTTGAAGAGAAATATTGAACATTAGGAGTCTAGGGGTTATATAGTCGCTGGGCGATAGTAGACAGTAACAAATCTTAGGCTGCGTGCACGTTGGTAAGTGCGGATACTGTCAATGTTTTTTTTTTTTCATTGAATGACGAGACGAGCATGCCGTTCACCCGATGGTAAACGATACGACCACCCATAAAAAGTAGCAACACCATCCAGCACCATGACTTACAAAATACTGTGTGGCATTCCACTGCGCTTGTCATCTTGAGACCTAAGATTTTAAGTCTCATTATATCGAGTAGTTTCACTGTCTACAATGTCCTTTAAACCGAAACACAACAGTGCATGCACACTACTATAAAAATGCAGTAGATCATGACAATTGATGACGAAAAAATTAAGCCCGGAGTTTCTTTCTGCCTTTCTTCTTTGGGTCGTCATCGCTTAGGTAGCTAGTGAAAGGCTGGTAGGTTAGCTAGGCTCGGACCTTTTTATCCTCGCCGGCGAGGACCGTGGTGTTTCCTTTCCTCGTAATGTAAAGATACTCCTTCCTTTTCTTTTGTATCAGCTCCACTTCTCCTTTCCCTAGCCCTATTCCCGTCCCTAATGTCCGTGTCCTCTGTACCTATCAGCCCGTGCTGGTTGTTTGTAATTTACTTTAAATTACTTCATTGGTTTATTATGTACCTTCGTAATTGTGTCTACCTTCATGTCATGACCTGTCATAAGTGCTTTTTATAAGCCTATTTGACCAATAAATGATTTTTTTTTTACTACTTGGCGGTAGAAATAGATATTACGGTGGTACCCACCTAGATGAGAGACCTACCACCAGTAAAGGCGACTATTGCGCTTGTTAAACGGCTACTTACTTTCGTGTTGTCGGTTGAGGTGCGAAGGTTCTCCATAATACCACCAGTTTCAGCGGAATAGCCGTTGTCTGGGTACATGGCGCGCATCAATCTCAACTCGCATCTGCAATATTTGTTAATTTTATTGATCGATGTAATTTTTTTATATTGAAGTAAATATTATTAAAACTTATTAAATGTACACAGTTATTTCGGATATCCAGTATGTTGAAGTACTTTGTCTAGTTTTACAACTGGCCGCAATAATGTGAACACTCTAAAGGATCTAGTCCCTGAGAAATCTTGTTAGAAGAAAGTAAACAAAATACTGCACGACTTAAGACTTTGAACTCCCTGCATCCAGTCCCTATATGTTGCGACTTACTAACGACTCAATGCCCACCATTTTAATTATCCATGTATAAATCTGCATCAGGTCTATTGGCATAATTTGCATCTTGCGATTACTAAGTCAGTGACAATTTACAAATTAAGTAAGTTAAATAATTTATTAGAAAGATATAAACATATTACTAATACACCATAAACAACATAATAGTGAGATAGTATTATTATTATATTAATATCACACATCATTCAGTAGTATAACTTGGATTCGGCAATGAAAAGTACTACTCGTTTCAATAAATCATTAACTTGAGACAGAGGTAATCCAAATGCAAAGTGCATTTATCTCCCACTCGAACATTATGTCCCGATAACACATGAACTTATGTAATATTTAAACACATTTAAACATATTATGAAATGTTGTATATGACTAGTAACATTTTTTAGAGAGTTGTGCTTCTGTACTGCTCCTTGCAATTTGCAACTCATTTAAGTGATACCACAAAAAACATATTTCCAAGTGATATTTTTAAATTGGAGTTATGGCAGTATCCATTTATGTGCAATACACAAGGAGGATACTTTCGTATGTCTGATTTTGTACATTATTTTTTATAGTATTGCTCACGGCTCCACCCATGCGTAAAAGATTTTCTAGGATCAAAAGTAGACTGTAGCTTACTGTTAATGAAACAATTTTCAAAATTAGTTCAGTAGTTCCCAAGATTAGCGCGTTCAACTAAACAAACAAAGAATTTATATGATGTGAATATCTGATAAAAAAAGAACAAAAATGAATCCCATTTGTAGCAAAATATATTAAAGTTCAAGTGTAGGTACTGTCTCGCAATATGATGACATAATCACACCATTTAAGTCATACATCTTAGAGCAGCGTGCACTAGGCTAAAAAAAATATAAAAATATTTGTGCATCACAATATTTGCTAAAAGGCAAGATGACTTTATATACCACTCCCAATTTACTCTATGAAAGTCTATTTTTATTTCGCAATAAGACTTATAGTTATTAAATAGAAAGAAAAACATTATCTATATAGGAAGAATGTATTGAGTTTAGTTATTTATATCATAATTATAAAGATATATTAGATTTTACCTGCTATCTGCTGTATTCTCTCGTCCCTGCATTTCACAATACACCACTCCTGCATCCTCACCATCACCATCAATATGGTGGACCTCAGTAATAAACCCATGCTCTGTGAGGGTTGGATGCAGGATATGATCCAAGTAAATAGGGAGTAAGGTCAGCATGCCCTGGTCTCCAGCCGTGTAAATGGTGTAGCATGTATGGTCCGTATCCGTCCATGCATTTGTCCCATGGGCCATGCAGCGGTTGGCTAGGAGATCCAGTATACCCTTGTAGGGGTAACGCTCTGAACCCAAGAATATAAGATGTTCCAGAGTGTGAGGGAGACCGTCATCATCATGGGCTTCCGTTGCTGGTGGAAAATAAATTATTATATCACTTATTTACAATCTTTAACCACAATAATTCATATTTAAATAACATTTTTTTGGGTATTGACTTATGCAGAAGTCCTGGAAATATGCAGATTTTTCTGGGTGCTGCTACTTTGAGATAGGCAATATTTTTTTGTTGCACTTAAGGACATAATTTGCTTATTGTAAAGAAGGAAGAAATGGATATTGAAAAGGGAAAGGAAGTATGAAAGATGTTGGCAAAACTCATTGTTATGGCACAATATAACATTATTACAAGAGCATAATATGTGGGCGTACATACATCTTTCACAAGGGGGGGGGGGGGTGTCCTATGATATAAAAATTTAATGCCATGGGTTCTTGCCTCCATGACACCGTATTTTAGAAGCTATATACGCCCATGCGAGCATATCCTGCCTAGGACACTGATATTAAAATACAAGAAAGTTACTTCAGTGTGCCAGATTTTATTATTGACATAGTAAATCAATAATTCAATGAAAATTAAAGAATTAGGTAGGTTATTCTAATTTATAGCTGATTAATTTATCTTCTTAAATAAATATTTTTTAACAGTATTACTTTTAAATTTGTCAACAATTTGGTTGAATATGAAAGAAGATTTGATAAGTTCCATTCTTAAATCACTGATTTTTACATATTTAATGCAATATCAACACATAATAAATGTAGTAATATCTACATTCCTAAAGCATTTCATGCAAATTGTAAGGTTAGTCCCATTCAAGGAATAGTAGTTTTTAATTTTTAAATAAAGGTAACAAAATATTATTGTTATATACTCAAAACAAATATGCAATAAAAATAAGAAAAACAAAATACCAAGACAGAAGAATCCGTTAACAAGTGGGCCTTCTACTTCAGCGATAATCACTGTTAATCCAGTTTTCTCCGACACATACTTATTAACAGGAATCACATCTGATGCTTTCGTAGAGGACATTAATTTAAAATGAGACATCTTTGCTACTTTTATTTAACACTAAAAACTTCTCGTCGCCGTGCCGGTTTATTAATTTTATTGTTCTCCCACCGCCAGTCGCCGCTGCAGAGACAAATAAACTTGGCAACAGAGACAAATAAACTTGGCAAATTATTTAACTGATAGCCGACAGGACATAATCAATGTTGCCGACTCTTTTTTGTCGAACCCGCGAAAATGACTGTTCACATAAATCACACCACTAGAAACCACTAAAGTGTGATTTTCCGTTAATCCACTAGAAATTCACAAAAAGTTTTGTTTTTCAGTGCTCCTTTTTTGGTGCAGGAATATAAAGGAGATTTCCGCATCTGGTTCGGAGTCGGGCCTCAAAATCCAACCAGGCTCAAGGGAGACGGGCGAAATTGGCCTAGAACTTCCACTTTTGAAACATGTATCTATTATATTATAATATTCTTCTTATATTTTCATACACCCCATTTAAAAATATTAGATTGTATTACAATGGGGAAAAGAGATTCAAATATTTTAAGAATAATAACTGACTTCCTGTATCGGGATCATCAGGCTGTCCTTTACAATGTTGCTAGTTATTAACACGAATTTAGTAGTATCGATTTACAACTTATTTTGTCTCGGAATTTTTATTGCATTAATATTTATTTTATCATCATTTATGTCATATTCCAAGCAAGTATAAGAATAATATTAACATATTAAATAACAATATTAATTAATCTTTGGGAGAGGCCTATGTTCAGCATTGGACTTAGAAGAAGAAGAATTAATAACATTACATTTTAGAAATTAAACTAAAAAGACATTTTCACTTTTAAGGATATTCTATATTGGTCGATATTATGTTATTTTACTCTGTACAACGCTACCGACGTAATGTCAAATTGAAATACATATTATTATGGCTCATGTACACTCTCGCCTCGTGGCTCGCGTGGTTTGAGTTTCTGTTTATATTCTCGCGATGGGTTCATTCATTTTAAGCGAGTTAGGCGGCGAGATGCAAGCGCACTATTAATACTCTCGCTCTGGTTCGCCTCGTGACTCTTCTCACCACTTGCGCGAGACTGTAAATGAGCCATTATATGTTTATATCTAATATCGGTCCTCGTAGATCCCATGTGATAAGCTCAATTCTGGTTATTATCTAAGCCAGCTGCTCACTATTTAATACAGCAATCTAATGGCAATGGTTAGGTGCTGTGAACATATTCTGTTGTCACGCAAATAAAAAGTTATTCACAGAAAAGTGATTTTTTACGGTATACTTTATAGCGATTATTTCTTTAATCCCATTGCACAGGCAGTTTTTGATGTGAAACATCTATAGCCGCACCTAAAACCGATTTCTGGCGTGGTGACGCATGCTGTGGCGACGCGTCGCCACGCTATATGATGGTATATATATGTATCCCGTGACAGCTCAGTTTTTTTTTAAATACCTAGAATGACTAGGATTACATAGATACAAACCATAAGAGTTTTTCTAGCTACTTTTCTGTAAAATTCCATGTTACATAATAACTAAATTTTCGTTCTGACGCTTAAATATAATTAAATATAAACATTCATTATTGATATTTATAATCTACGATCTTTAGTAATATATTGAAATAACTAGCTAAGATTCTTGAGTTTACTAATATATTGAAGCATTTGAAGCCAATTAAATTTTTTCTATATATTTTAATAACATATTTTTTATAAATACTTCAGAACCCAACAATCATCACAGGGGTCACAAAATATTATTATTGAAACTGGACATCACCAACATCAGTTAAACGTGCCGTAAAAATAATATTTTATTTTATCATTATGACATATTTAGTTCCTATCACAATCTGTTCTTTTTTGCATATTACTTTTACAACAAAATAATGTCGATGTTTCACATCTGCCAAGCGTCCCGTGACGGCTCAGTTTTTTTTTTCCTTTCGAATTTTTTTTTATAGCATTGAATGACGAGACGAGCATGCTGTTCGCCTGATGGTAAGCGATACGACCACCCATAAACAGTAGAAATACCATCCAGAACCTTGATTTACAAAGTATTGAGTGGCATTCCACTGCGCTCGTCATCCTGAGACATAAGATGTTAAGTCTCATTATGTCCTACATTACATTGGCTACAATGCCCTTCAAACCAAAACACAACAGTGCGTGCACACTGCTGCTTGGCGGTAGAAATAAACATTGAGGTGGTACCCACCCAGACGGACTCTTACATATGAGAATCCTGCCACCAGTGGAAATGGTTCTATTATACCTATAAAATTATGCATAAATTATCTCTGTAAGACTGAGCCCAAGGTTCTATGAAGTTTCACCCGTCTCCTTTAGAGATACGTGGTAGCCGGGTACTATGACGTCTCCTGTCAAAATCGTTTTTACGCACCTATGCAAAGTTCTAATTAAAAAAGAAATGACAGCTGTCAAACTACGAATATTAAAAGGTTAATAACGAGGATTTGTGCTGGATTTCTCTGATCGTTCTGTCAACAAATAGATATTATGGTTGCAAAGATATGAATTTTTAAGAATGTAAAAGGCCCTTAAAAAAACCCCGAAGTACTAACTATACAACCTAAAAAATCCCATCCCACTAATTTTCCCCAAAACTTTCAGGAAAAAATCCTATGTTGGGAACCCTGAAAGAATGATGGCAAGTTCTATGCAACGTTTTACCTGATATCACTGACGTCTATTACTAGTATAATAGAAGTCAGTGCCTGATATCAATTCGGTGCGTCTTGGAATGAAAAAATGTTAGAACGATAGAATATACTTATCCTGAACCCAATCAAAAAGATTTTTTTTATTTGGAAGCCACAAAAAAAGTTATGAGTTATTTAACATTTTCATAGAGAGTTTTGGCAGGAACTTTAAAGTGTCATGAGGTGCTCTTGTTTTAATTCATTATTTTGGTGATACTTAGTGTTATATTGCATAATTATGGAGATATAATTTCCAATATAATTCTATTAAAGGGCTCAAATGAAATGAATTGAATTAACTGTGCCAATCAAGTGTTTTTTCGTTGCCGCCAAAACTGCTCGATAAAGTCTTGGTAAGGTAGCCACTGCTTTACTACGACATAGTACATAGTAAAAAAAAAAAGAAACAAAATTATCACATAAGACGAGGCTGTATGGGTTTGAACCTTTTCATCATCATCATCAGCCTGTTGCAGTCCACTGCTGGACATAGGCTTCTCCCAAGATACGCCACAGAGCCCGGTCTGCTGCTTTATGCATCCAGTTGCTTGAACTCTTTGCCTTCCCAATAAAAAGGGAAAATTAAAACAAAAGTCATAGTTAAAGGTTATCACTTATCTGTCAATGAGATATGATAGCAGATATAGGCTGTATTTATAGTGATCTCGGACGACAATATGTGAAATCGGTAGAGTTGCCAAGAAAAATCGGTATATGCAAAAAAACAAGCAATATTCAATGAAAAACCTCACGCATACACCCCCCCCCCCTCATGAATGTAAAAATTTTAAACAACAATTTTGCCGCCCATTTAAAAATACTGTCCCCCGCCGCCCCTAACAGCAACATATTTAACCAAGTAATCGCAAGAAAAAGGGGATTTTAATCTTCGAAGCGCTGAAAATCGGTAGAAAAATTGGGAGAATCTTCTAGCTTTCAAAAAATCTTTGAAAAATCATGTCATTTCGGTAGTACTGGCCCAAAATCGGTAGGTTCAAGACCACTGGCACTGATGTAAATAAACCGAATTCAAAATGTCATAATAAGACGCTCACTGTCATCGGCTGGGTTGCTATTATTTCTTTTATAATTACTTTCTAGTGTGAGAAATGGAACAATCTTTTACGCCAACTTAACACTGAATGGCAAAAAATCCATTCGGTGTTTATTTTAATACAGTATTAGTATTCAAGAATAATCGTTACATATTATTATCACTTCTTTGATATAAAAATATAATGTAATATCTACCGTGTTCTGCCACTTTTATTCTTAGGTGGCAACACTTTTTATATGTCACTACCAAGAATTTTATAATTATAATCTTCTTGGTCACTACAGATCAGAAGTAACGAAACCGGAAGTACAATTGATTTACTTTTAATTATAAACATAATTTTGTGGCTTTTAACAGTAAAACTAAAACTGTGGAAAATACTACATATTTAAATTATATTTGTTTTTACATATCTTAATCTTAGACGCTAACTGAAACACTCAGGTAAAAACTTGCCATGATTCTTTAGGTACAGCCTAGGCTGGCCGCACACGCTCGGCTTAGGGCTTACTAGTTACTAATAATAATTATTAATTTGAGTTTTGGCGGGAACTTGGAAGTGTCATGAGGTGCCCTTGTTTTAATTCATTATTTTGTGATACTTATGTACATATACATATATATATACATATACACCCACGCCTGTTATCCCCGAAGGGGTAGGCAGAGGCGCAACTATACAGATACTTATGTATCACAAAATAATGAATTAAAATATGTTTTTATTTTATATCTGTTCAAAGAGGTTATAAATATTAGAATTCCTTGCTTGGAGTTTCGGCGTTAGGGCACGAGTGAAATTTGGACAATAGAAAAAAAATATATTATCTATACTAATATTATAAAGCTGAAGAGTTTGTTTGTTTGTTTGTTTGAACGCGCTAATCTCAGGAACTACTGGTTCGAATTGGAAAATTATTTTTGTGTTGAATAGACCATTTATCGAGGAAGGCTTTAGGCTATATAACATCACGATGCAACTATTAGGAGCGAAGAAATAATGGAAAATGTGAAAAAACCGGGGAAAATTATTCATCCTTGAGGGCTTCCATTGCGTGCGCTGCCAAAACGGTTCAAGATACCAAAAATATATGTATGAAAGAATTATTCCTCTTGAAATGGTCTAAAAAAATGTCCGCGACAGTATGTGTCTATCTTTTAAGATTAACTCACTAGAACCGTTTTTATGGTAATCAAATTTGGTCGAAATTAATGCATTATTTGTTAAGAGTTGTATCAATGTCATAATATTAATCTTTATCCAAATAAATGTGTTGGATAGAGTGATTCAACGGGAAGGTTTTTATGTACTTTTAGCCCGGAAAAACTTATTAACGCGGGCGAAGCCGTGGGCAAAAGCTAGTAATTACATAAGTTGATAAAAAATGCTATGCAATAGCTTTACCGCGGCAGTCTCCGAGTGCCACACGTCTTTTTTTTCATCTGAGGGATCTGCCCTTATGCCTGTCCAATGTGGGGTCGACATAACACACCTTTTCAATCAGGTTGTAGAAATGTTTTGGCTTTTTTTTATTACAACCGGTCTTATGACGTTGACGTCCTTCTTTTACAAGTTACGATGTTTTCTGCGACTATATACCTAGGTACTTAGGTATAGTAGCAATGGTAGCTATATAGCTACACATTTGAATCCGTAGGTACGTGTTATATGGCACTTAATTTACCGTCACAGTCTAATGACTGTAGTATCATAGTGCATTATGTGGAATGAAAGAGATGGAAAAATAGGTAGAGCTATCTTTTTGTTGATAGGTATTTAGGTAGGTACACTAATTATCTTTAATTTCAAAGTAAATCGACTCTTTCAGATTGAGATAAACAAATGGCAATCTTGCCGATCTAAGTAGGAATAATGGTAATTTACTAATGATATTTAAATACTGACTGTCTCGGTGGCGTAGTTATATCACGGTACGACTGCAATGCTGAGGTCTCGGGTTCAATGTTCGGGTTGGGCAAAGTGATATTGGATATTCAGTATCAGCCCGGAGTCTAGAATTTGTGCCCGATATGGCGATAGGCTCTCCCCTTATCACACTATGGGACAGAATACACACAGTGGAAAGTGGGTGCACTTGCGCCTTTGCCATCCCTTCGGGGAAAAAAGGCGTCAGAGTGTATGCATGTAGTATGTACAATGCGATTCTAATAAGAATAGGAACGGCTATGACCTTTATGTATCAAATGTCACTTGAAAAGTACAAAATTTGCATAGAAAACTTGATTGCATTTTATCAATAACGGTTTATTTTATTGTCTACTTGACTCTTACATCTTTACATAAAACCATTATTGCTAAATTAGCTTAATGTAATATTTTATTATTGAGACATCAAAATATGGCGCAAAGTTGATCCTATTCTTATTTGAATCGCATTGTATGTATGATATTTAAATACTTGTTAACTTTCAAGAATCTCAGGCTATTAGAATGAACTTGTCTACAGGTAAGTAAGAATTTTTAATATTTAAATATACATATACACTCACGCCTGTTATCCCCGAAGAGGTAGGCATAGGCGGTCCACCTTTCAGGTGGACGGCCGACGCTGCGCTTGCCAGTACGTGGTCTCCACTCGAGAACTTTTTTGCCCCATCTGCAGTCAGTTCTTCGAACTATGTGCCGTGCCCTGCCCATTGCCACTTCAGCTTGCTTATCCGTTGGGCTGTCAGTGACTTTCGTTCTTCTACGGATTTCTTCATTTCTGATTCAATCGCGTAGAGAAACACCTAGCATAGCCCTTTCCATAGCTCGCTGAGTGACCGTGAGCCGTCTTAGGCGACTTATAGTCAGAGGCCACATCTCAGTGCTGTATGTCATCACCGGTAACACACATTGATTGAAGACTTTTGTCTTCAGGCACTGAGGTATTTTGGACGAGAAGACCTTGCTTAGTTTCCCGAACGCTACCCATCCGAGGTGGATTCGCCGATTGACCTCTTGTAAGCAATAATATAACATAATTAAGCCTGTTCAAATTTAAACATTGCAACGTATCGATAATATTTCTTTTTACCAAAACAAATCTTGTTTTTCCCATCTCTACCGTAGATGATGAGTGCTAAGTTTCTTGACTCTAGATGCTAAGCCCTCGCGTGCCGGGAGCGTGGATCCACGCTCAAAAAAAGTGTTCAAACTCTGCCGGGAGCGTGGATCCACGCTCGGGCCGATTTCTGCAAAATGTATGAAAACTGAACATCTACAGGTTGTTTCTTTTTAGCTTATTTTTTGTTTCCATTGGATGCAAATCTTAATCATATATGAGAATTGAGAAAAGTGGCCGCCATTTTGAACTTCTTTGTTTTGAGGCCGATTGACCTCAAAATCGATACCTGGACATGGCTTTAAGTACAAAAGACGGCTCCAATGTTAGAATTGAAAAAAGTGGCCGCCATTTTGAATTTCTTTGTTTTAAGGCCAATCGACCTCAAAATCGATATCTGGGCAAGCCTTTAGGTACAGAAGACGGATCCAATGTTAGAATTGAAAAAAGTGGCCGCCATTTTGAATTTCTTTGTTTTAAGGCCAATCGACCTCAAAATCGATATCTGGGCAAGCCTTTAGGTACAGAAGACGGATCCAATGTTAGAATTAAAAAAAGTGGCCGCCATTTTGAATTTCTTTGTTTTAAGGCCAATCGACCTCAAAATCGATATCTGGGCAAGCCATTAAGTACAGAAGATGGTTCCAATGTTAGAATTGAAAAAAGTGGCTGCCATTTTGAAATTCTTTGTTTTTAGGCCAATCGACCTCAAAATCGATATCTGGGCAAGGCTGTATGTACAAAAGACGGATCCAATGTTAGAATTGAAAAAAGTGGCCGCCATTTTGAATTTCTTTGTTTTAAGGCCAATCGACCTCAAAATCGATATCTGGGCAAGCCTTTAGGTACAGAAGACGGATCCAATGTTAGAATGGAAAAAAGTGGCCGCCATTTTGAATTTCTTTGTTTTAAGGCCAATCGACCTCAAAATCGATATTTGGGCAAGCCATTAAGTACAGAAGATGGTTCCAATGTTAGAATTGAAAAAAGTGGCCGCCATTTTGAATTTCTTTGTTTTTAGGCCAATCGACCTCAAAATCGATATCTGGGCAAGCCTTTAGGTACAGAAGACGGATCCAATGTTAGAATTGAAAAAAGTGGCCACAATTTTGAATTTCTTTGTTTTAATGCCAACGACCTCAAAATCGATATCTGGGCATGGCTTTAGGTACAAAGGGCAGATCCAATGTTAGAATTGAAGAAGTGGTCGCCATTTAGAATTTCTTTCTTTTAAGGCCAATTGACCTCAAAATCGATACTGGGCATGGCATTGATAGTAAAAGTCATAATTATTTAATGTTAGACTTAAGAAAAGTGGTCGCCATTTTGAACTTCTTTGTTTTAAGACTGATTGTATTTAAGATAGATATTTTTTTGTTTTTTTTTTTCGCGGTGGTCATCTTCGGCGCATTAGGGACGGCTGCGGGCTTCCTCCAACTCACGTCTAAGTTGTCGTCCGCAACCGCCCCTGCGCGTACCGCTGTTGCGGTCCGTCTCCTGTTGTTGCGGGGGCTCAGAAGCCCCCGTACACCGAAGGACGCCCTTGGCGTTCGAGGCAGCGTGAGGCACGCTGCCGTCCATCACGGGGGTCACAGAAGTTGGCTAGACTAATAGGTGGACGGCCCCTTTCGCCCACCCATGACCCCCGGAGGCCCCTATTAGTCACCTTTTACGACAGGCAGGGGATACCGTGGTGGAATTCTCCAACGCCCCCAATCCACAGGGCGGGAGATGTCGGTCAGTCGTCCACCCGACGCCTCCTACGTCTCGTCTGGCGGCGGGAGGGATCACCACTGCGCTGGCGATCCCTCTCGGCACTCTCCTTCCGCGAGAGGAAAGATAGATATTTGGGCTTGTCTTTAGCCAAATAGAATAACTCGAGGTTGGAATTTTAAGAACTGCATTCCATGTTAAATGTTCTTGTTGTTCTTGGGCTATTGGTTTTAAAATAAAAAACCGCTGGACATGGCCACAAACTATAGTAGGTTTTAATTATAGATTTTTTAAATATTATGGCCACCATCAATGCTTATTCAATTCTCTTCAATAACGCAGCTTTGTTATGTCGCAAAATAAAGAATTGAAGAAGAAAAAGTGTCCCGTGGCAACAAACAGCAAATAAAGTAAATTCTTCTGTGAAAGCGTCAAAATCGGTTAAAAATCAGGGAGTCGTTAACAATTCAACGATTGCTATAAGAATAATTAGCCGCGTAGGAGAAATTATCTTATTATATCTTCTTCCCCCACATCGTTATGCCCTGTTGGGTGGCCATTAAATTACTGTATCTTTTTATTTATTTACCCCCCATCACCAGACTTAAAAGGCTACTCAGGTTGATTACCTTATTCATTTTTAAAAGTATCTAATTTTGATGTGATTGGGTATTTAAATTGTTAAATTAGTAAAATTACAACCTCGATTTATTCTGTTTGGCTAAAGACAAGCCCAAATATCTCTCTTAAATCCCATTGTGTTAAAAAAAAACGATGGCATGCCCAAGTATCGATTTTGAGGTCGATTGGTCTTAAAACAAAGAAATTCAAAATGGCGGCCACTTTTTCAATTCTAACATTGGATCCGTCTTTTGTACCTAAAGGCTTGCCCAGATATCGATTTTGAGGTCGATTGGTCTTAAAACAAAGAAATTCAAAGTGGCGGCCACTTTTTTCAATTCTAACATTGGATCCGTCGTTTGTACATACAGCCTTGCCCAGATATCGATTTTGAGGTCAATTGGCCTTAAAACGAAGAAATTCAAAATGGCGGCCACTTTTTTCAATTCTAACATTGGATCCGTCTTTTGTACCTAAAGGCTTGCCCAGATATCGATTTTGAGGTCGATTGGCCTTAAAACAAAGAAATTCAAAATGGCGGCCACTTTTTTCAATTCTAACATTGGATCCGTCTTCTGTACCTAAAGGCCTGCCCAGATATCGATTTTGAGGCCGATTGGCTTTAAAACAAAGAAATTCAAAATGGCGGCCACTTTTTTCCATTCTAACATTGGATCCGTCTTCTGTACCTAAAGGCTTGCCCAGATATCGATTTTGAGGTCAATTGGCCTTAAAACAAAGAAATTCAAAATGGCGGCCACTTTTTTCAATTCCAACATTGGATCCATCTTCTGTACCTAAAGGTCTGCCCAGATATCGATTTTGAGGTCAATCGGCCTCAAAACAAAGAAGTTCAAAATGGCGGCCACTTTTTTCCATTCTAACATTGGATCCGTCTTCTGTACCTAAAGGCTTGCCCAGATATCGATTTTGAGGTCGATTGGCCTTAAAACAAAGAAATTCAAAATGGCGGCCACTTTTTTCAAATCTAACATTGGAATCATCTTCTGTACCTAAAGACCTGCCCTTTTTTTTTTTTTTTAACATGGCCATCTTCGGCTCATTAGGGACGGCTGCGGGCTTCCTCCGACTCACGTCTAAGTTGTCGTCCGCAACCGCCCCTGCGCGTACCGCGTTTTTGCGGTCCTTTTTTTTCCCCTGTTGCGGGGGCTCAGAAGCCCCCGAAACACCGTATCGTGTCCGCTTTTTGGTGTCCGAGGCAGCGTGAGACACGCTGCCTTGGACATGTCCATCACGGGGGTCACAGAAGTTGGCTAGACTAATGGGTGGGCGGCACGTCCCGCCCACCCGTGACCCCCGGAGGCCCCTATTAGTCGCCTTTTACGACAGGCAGGGGATACCGTGGTGGAATTCTCCAAACGCCCCCAATCCACAGGGCGGGAGACGTCGGTCAGTCGTCCACCCGACGCCTCCTACGTCTCGTCTGGCGGCGGGAGGGATCACCACTGCGCTGGCGATCCCTCTCGGCACTCTCCTTCCGCGAGAGGACCGCCTCGCAGAAGTGGGCCACCGCCTGCCAGGCCTCCCGGCCGCCGACCATGGAAGCGACCACGGCCGGCAGCGAGAGGTCTTCTCCGACGACTGTTTTGAGAGCGCTGCGCTCCTCATCCCAGGCTGGACAACACTCCAACGTATGTTGGGCCGTGTCCATTGGGCAGTTGTCACAATAGTGACACACGGCCGACTCCTCTACACCTACCACCCGAAACAGGAACTCACCGAAGCAGCCATGCCCGGTGAGCACCTGCGTCAGGCGGTATGTTGCCGCTCCGTGGCGCCTGTCCAGCCATTCGGCAAAGACAGGACGCACTGCCTCTACGACCCGGTGCCCCCACGACGGGGCCTCCAGCCTGAGACGCCACTCCTCCACGGCGGCTCGCCGTAAGGCGGCCCTCTTGGCCTCCACCTCCTTCAGGGCCGGACGCTCCCCGCGACTGAACGCCTCCTCCCGCCAATGGAATACATCGGCAAGGGATTTGGCGTCCAGGTCCCAGGGCAGAAATCCGGCCAATAGGCAAGCCGCCTCGAAAGAGACCGTGCGGTACGCCCTGACCGCCCGCTGCGCTAAAGCTCTCTGCGGGGCGCGCAGAAGGGCGACGCAGGGGCGGCCCAGGGAGTCAGCCCAAACGGGGCTGCCATAAAGGGCTATGGACCGCACGACTCCGTGATACAGCCTCCGGCAAGGGAAGCCAGGACCTTCCAGGTTGGGCAGCAGGCGGGAAAGAGCGCCCGCTGCCCGGGACAATTTCGTCCTCAACTCCTTAAAGTGGGTGCGGAATCGCCATCGGCTATCTAGGACTAAACCTAGATACCTCATGCTAGAGCCGATGGGGATCCGCACCCCCCCAACGACGATGCCGGCACCGGCCGGTGGCCCTCTCCGAGGTCCGTGAAAACACACGGCCTCGGTTTTCTCGAGGGCCACCTTCAACCCTAAACGTTGGATTCTCCCAACTACTTGGCCGGTGCCCGCCGCCGCCAGAGTTGCGGCGTCCCGGAAGGTCCCAGCAGTCGCTGTGACTAACGTATCGTCGGCGTAACAAGTCACGCCGACGCCCCGGAGATTGGAACCACGGAGCACCCAGTCGTACCCGATGTTCCACAGGAGAGGGCCCAAAACCGAGCCCTGTGGAACACCGCACGACATCGCTCTTCGGTGCCACCCATCGGCGCCCGGATACACCACGTGCCTGTCAGACAGGTACGCGTGCACCAAACGCCGGAGATAGGGCGGCACCACGTGGTACCGCAGTGCCTCGTGGATGCAGGGCCAGGGCAGCGAGTTGAACCTAAAGACCTGCCCAGATATCGATTTTGAGGTCGATTGGCCTAAAAACAAAGAAATTCAAAATGGCGGCCACTTTTTTCAATTCCAACATTGGATCTGTCTTTTGTACCTAAAGGCCTGCTCAGATATCGATTTTGAGGTCGATTGGCCTTAAAACAAAGAAATTCAAAATGGCGGCCACTTTTTTCAATTCTAACATTGGATCCGTCTTCTGTACCTAAAGGCTTGCCCAGATATCAATTTTGAGGTCGATTGGCCTTAAAACAAAGAAATTCAAAATGGCGGCCACTTTTTTCAATTCTAACATTGGAATCATCTTCTGTACCTAAAGGCCTGCCCAGATATCGATTTTGAGGTCGATTGGCCTTAAAACAAAGAAATTCAAAATGGCGGCCACTTTTTTCCATTCTAACATTGGATCCGTCTTCTGTACCTAAAGGCTTGCTCAGATATCGATTTTGAGGTCGATTGGCCTTAAAACAAAGAAATTCAAAATGGCGGCCACTTTTTTCAATTCTAACATTGGATCCGTCTTCTGTACCTAAAGGCCTGCCCAGATATCGATTTTGGGGCCGATTGGCTTTAAAACAAAGAAATTCAAAATGGCGGCCACTTTTTTCAACTCTAACATTGGATCCGTATTTTGTACCTACAGGCCTGCCCAGATATCGATTTTGAAGTCAATTGGCCTTAAAACGAAGAAATTCAAAATGGCGGCCGTCTATGCCAAATCTCACCATGTTTCTAAATATTTTAGTGACCATCCATAATAAATAAGTAAATAAATAATTTCAAAATTTGTACTAAAAGAATTTTATCTATACTATAATATTATAAAGCTGAAGAGTTTGTTTGTTTGTTTGTTTGAACGCGCTAATCTCAGGAACTACTGGTTCGAATTGAAAAATTCTTTTTGTGTTGAATAGACCATTTATCGAGGAAGGCTATAGGCTATATAACATCACGATGCAACTATTAGGAGCGAAGAAATAATGGAAAATGTGAAACAAGCGGGGAAAATTATTCATCCTTGAGGGCTTCCATTGCGTGCGCTGCGAAAACGGTTCAAGATACTAAAAATATATGTATGAAGGAATTATTCCTCTTGAAATGATCTAAAAAAAAGTCCGCGACAGTATATGTCTATCTTTTAAGATTAACTCTCTAGACCCGTTTTTATAGTAATCAAATTTGGTCGAAATTAATGCATTATTTGTCAAGAGTTGTATCAACGTCATAATATTAATCTTTATCCAAATAAATGTGTTGGATAGAGTGATTCAACGGGAAGGTTTTTATGTATGTACTTTTAGCCCGGGAAAACTTATTAACGCGGGCGAAGCCGTGGGCAAAAGCTAGTGGTGTATAAATTGGAACATCCTTTACACCTAAAATCCGATTTTTTCAAATGTATGGGCGGCACGCAAGCGTTTTTTACGCAAACTGAGCCCGGCATTCCAGGGGTTAATATATCAAGTTGTCTACATTAAGCTAAATACATTCTGTGCCTGCATCGTGCAACAGGTTTTATGTACAGAACAGTACAGTACCTACAGAACAATTAAATTGTTCTTGTCTCTGTTACCAAACTCATTCGTGTGCTCTCGCGTCCCCAGAGGTAGGTAAATGTTCTGAGACGCATGAATATAAATCATTACTATTATATATACATGTATTAGTAATTGGAAGTTGGAATTATATGTTTTGGAACGTTATACAGTGTTTGTATTTCTGAGATATCCTATATTAGTTTGTTGTGAAAGTAAACGCAGAAATAGGTGAACAGATTTGGATCATTTTGCTCACGGTTAGACCATGTCCTGGATTAACACAGAGGCTATTTTTTGTCCTGGTAATTCGCTCTCATTCGAAATAATCGAATTTTTTAATCAGATTTTTTAAATAGAGGGCGCTGGCGTAGCGTAGTATTGGTGGTGCTATAAATCGATAAAAATAATATGCTTTAGCGGATTTTGTAGCTGTTAAGGCGTTTCATGCGGGCAAAGACGCGAACGATACCTAGGTTTTCATAAAAATACCTGCGAAAACGCGAGGGCAATGTACCGTGCGAGCTGCGGTAGAGTTTAGTATGTACCTGTCCTGTAGTAACTAGTACCTATACCGCTGCAGTGCCGGCGCCGCTGCAGTTATGTTTAAAATTCCCCAGGGCCACGTTATCCGTATGTGCGAAGTGTGAATAACACATTCTTTATAGTTGAGTAGGTAAGAAAGCAGGTATAAGTCTCCCAAGACAATATTCAAGCCTGTGGTTTAAATTTTAAAACCACGTGAATATAAACCCATTAATTAAAACTTATAATGTCATATTCATGTCGAAAGAGGACGACAAAAATCACAGGTGCTTCATAAATTTCGCACACAGTCGGTCGGCACGGCCCTGAAGTAATCTACACCATTAATAAACTTGAGGCTTGTAAAGGATCCATAAAAACAAATACGTAGTATATTCAAGGTTGTGTTCAATATCTGTAAACTCAGTAAACCACTTGCTTAAGCTGTGATTCCGCAGATCGTCACTTGCTGCGGAATCGGTCTCATATAATTTAATACTGCATAGTAGTGCCGTATGCCGTCGTGGCACATGCCGTCTGCCGTCTGCCGCGTCCTGCGGAATCACAGCTTCAGGCTTTTTATTCTCTTCCCTTCTAAATTCTTAAAAGGAATTCATAGATTTCCTCATAATATTTCCATTTGACGTCATAGCGAGTGGTTATTATTATTAACTAGCTTTTGCCCGCGGCTCCGCCCGCGTAATAAAGTTTTTCCGGGACACAAGTTCCGGTTTATATTTCCCGGGATAAGAAGTAGCCTAGGTCCTTCCCAGGGCCTTAAACTCTCCCTACCAGATTTCATCGAAATCGGTAAATGGTTTAGCCGTAACGACTCGCGAGAAAAAAATCCGGGAAAAAAGTCTCTTCTTTTTTCGGGATAAAAAGTAGCCTATGTGTTAATTCAGGATATGATCTACCTGTGTGCCAAATTTCATTAAAAATCTGTTTAGTAGTTTTTGCGTGAAAGAGTAACAAACATCCATTCATTCTTACAAACTTTCCCGTTTATAACATTAGTAGGACAATAGATGTTAGATCGAGATTAGGCTGGGTTCGAACTTCGAACCTTCGTCCCTGTTCCACTCCCAACCAAATACTCGCTGCTTTTGGGCTTAATAAAATTCTGTGATAAAATTTAATTTCTGTGAAAATACCTAACAATGAATTACTTGTTGCGGTCTTGGAACTTTCTTCCATTATTGTCGCAGAATCAAAAGAGACGTAAAGTAATGCGACAGTTACACAATTATTATGCAAAAGGCTATACATATTGTCATTAACGTGTGAAAGTATTATTATTAGTATTAGTAGTTGGCATTATTATTAGTGAGTAAATAAGAAAAAAATAAGTTCGGCTTGGTATAAAAATAGATAGGTATAATTACGTTATTAAAACAAGAATAACAAAAATAGTATAATAGCATGAAATTCTTTGAAGCTTACTCAGAGTTGATGGAAAATCGAAAGAAATGTCGGCGGTATAGCAATGATTGCGATCATCAATCATGTTTTTCACATCACATTATGATGATACTTTCTAATGACTGGGTTTAACTGTTGAAGTTTGTGTTTCTTTAGATCGACAGTTTGCACCGTCAATGGTGAGACGCGAACCGCTTATTTCTATCTCCCATGGTGATAGTAATCTGTGAAACACCCCACCGGCAGCAGGCGCGCGCTTCCTGCGTCCACACGTCACAGAAGCAAACACAGTCCGCGGCAGCGTGCGTATTCGTGTGTCGAGCCCGAACCGAGCGCGACGTGATAACTTTCCACGAAAATAGTGATAAAAAGTGAATTCAGTCGAAAATATTTGTAAGTTTTTTTTTGTTATTGTGATGTGAACGGTTTTAGATTTTAAGTTTTGTATATCCAAAATGATTCATAAAATATTTTTACGAACGTTATAAGTTATCGGAATTATGCCAAATTAAGTAATTAACAAAAACCTACATAAGAAATTTAAATATATTAATATACTCAAATTATCATAAAGTAATTCATGCGTACGCAATTTATCATGAAATAACATAAATAGTGTTTGTATTGATTATTTATATTTCAAGTAATCATAATAAGCAGGGCTACGTAGCTACAGAAAATTAAGTAGGTACTTCACAATAAATCAAAATAGTCAGTGACGGATACAATGTGAATAAGTAATATAATATAATTTTGTGTGTAAATTTAATATGAAGATCGGAACCTTACCTTTTTTTTCGCCAGGATACATGTACAGTAGTTCTATTCCATTCTCGAAAAGTTAGTTTTAATAATGAATCTTTAAATATGGAGTTCTCAGAAACTTTTTTCCGCGAAAATTTTACTTATAAGTGATAAACGCAGCGTTCTAAGAGCTACGCTTTTATCTAAGTCGGTGCTATCGATATAATTAAAGCCAAAGTAAGTTCCTTTAATATAATCACTTAAATATACCTACACACTTCAGAATAATGAAATCTTAATTTAAGAATCCATTTCACTCGAAATCAGTTGGTTTGAAAAGCTAATAGCAAATATGTATTTATGAAAACAATATAAGACGCATAACACTAAAAATTTTAGGCTAGAAAGTTACGAAGGCAAACAGTAAAGAAAATACATATACGTTACAAAGAATATCTTACTTTGAATACACTTGGGTAGATCAAGCTATAATAAATAATCAAACACTGAATGATAAGACTAAAGTTGAAACTAACAATTAAAACTTTCGTAAACACGTGCTGAAAATTACCTAAGTATAAATTATTTCCCGTTCAGAAGCACCATGTTTCTTAATAGCCTGAGGTGCTATTTTGTATTGTATCTTGTAATATTTAATAGTGTAAAAGATCTTACCCCAAAACATCCTATCATACCATACCAGCCTGTATTATACTATACTGCCCACTGCTGAGCACGGGCCTCCTTTGAAAGGGTTTGGACTAGAGTGTGTTGGCAGACTTCACATACCTTCGAAATTCTTATAGAGAACTTCTCAGGTATGCAGGTTTCCTCACGATGTTTTTCCTTCACCGTTAAAGCGAGCGATAATTCACAAAGAATACACATATAAGTTTTTAGAAAAGTCAGAGGTGTGTGTCTTTCGGTTTTGAACCTACGGACATTCCTCGCGGCAGTCCGTTCCACTCACAGCTAGGCTACCGCCGCTTAACTCATCCTAATATAGCCATGTAAATATAAATAGTTCATATAAATCATGTTATTTCTGACGGAAACGGCCTTGTTGGTTTAAATACTGATGAGTTTTTTTTTGTCAGGTAGGTACTTAATAGTATTCATTGTATCATAAATGCAGAAACAAAACATAAACTACTATTTCCTGTTGTGACTAC
Source organism: Lapara coniferarum (assembly GCA_949316025.1). Taxonomy (NCBI): domain Eukaryota; kingdom Metazoa; phylum Arthropoda; class Insecta; order Lepidoptera; family Sphingidae; genus Lapara; species Lapara coniferarum. Next base: position 14,610,438 of record OX438926.1, on the reverse strand, counting down.
TAGAAAAATCGCGCAGTTTTATGATAGACATTATACTTAAATAGGTACAGTCTACCGATGTCGTAAAAAGCGCAACCTATTCAGCCAGCATCACCCCATACGTTCCCATTGTGAAGGAACCTTTTAAAGTGTTTATTTCGGAGCTGGTCAGAATTTACCTATAAATAGCGATTTGACACAGAGTTTGAGCTAAATGGATTTATATTTGAGAATAAGAGATGTTAGACATCCGCAGAATCATTTCAAAATATTTCTTTATGAAGAAAGTTTGGTAGACTCCTAACAAAATAATAATCTAATCTATCGTATTGCAATTTTAAGTATAAAGTACACACTACGTAGGTATTTATAAATCTCCGTATGGCAACACAGATTACATCGCAAAAAACCCGATTTAGAATAACGTTCAATACTTAGAATGTTCAATACATGCCTATATATGGTTCAATTAGAAGCGTTCATCTATCATTATTGTTTAAGTTCATATCCGTTGATGTATTATGTAAAAATATTTTTTATATCACCAGCTAATCATAATCATACACGTAACGCTACGGTAATCATCATTATTACACGGTACAGATAATGTAACACCGACCTCATGTTATTTTTATAGTTATCTTACACTGTTTCTATACAGATTTATGTTTTATTGTTAGATTATACAATAATAATACGCTCCCCTACCACATCATAGGGGAGATAGGTGAATACACAAGGCGAAAGATCTGATCTGTCTGTCTGATTGCACCTCTTTACCCCGCGGACATAAAGGCGTGATGTGTTTTTGTAAAATAATAAGTGAAATATGACAACAAAACATATACCGAACTCTTCATGTCTGATTTATCATGCGCCTGTTTCCAGACGACGATCATTAAATGATATTTTGCTAAAAATATATCGACAATATATAACTTCGTTTTAACCTATATAGTCAATCTACTGGGGCCGTTGTCAATTTTCTAGAATCGTGAAAGGCATCTTGTCTACGGCCCTGAACTTGGCTTGTTATTCTGGTATTACTTAAGGACTGCCTACTTACTGACTGCCTCGGTGGCGTAGTTGTATTGCGTACGAGTTACGAGTACGATTTGCGCGCTGGGGTCCTGGGTTCGAATCCCGGGTCGGCCAAAAAACTATGTGACTGGGTTTTTCCATCTTAAAAAAATTACTCAGTCGCGGCTCGGAGTGAGGAAGTTGGCGGTGTGATACCCCCGTGCCTCGGAAAGCATGTAAAGCCATTGGTCCTGCGCCTGATCCCTCTCCGGTCATGTCGGATTACCGTCTCACCGGACTATGAGAATGAAGGAATAGCGAGTGCACCTGTGTATTGCACACACACTTGTGCACTGTAATTTCTCCTGCATACTTGGCTCATCTCCGTTGAGATTGGCCGCCGTGGCCAAAACTGGCTAGGAGGATTTTTTTCATTACTTAAAGACATGGACGTATATAAGGGTGGGGCTCAGGGGTCCGGACCCCCCCCCCCCCTTAGCTTACAATAAACCACGCTACGCCACTGACCGCTGACATTTTGGGAATGGATCCAGACCCCCCTTAGCTTCTAAAATACGGTGTCATGCAAGGCAACAACCCACGCCACTAAAATTTTATATCGTAGGCCCCCCATGTGAAAGCTATAGCTGTGCCCATGCTTACATAGCGGATTTTTATGCTCTTGCGTCTTCGAGTGCTTTCGTAGATACAGGTCGTCATATCTGAAAATCTTTGTTGCCTTCTATTACATTGTATGAGGAAGGTTCTCCACTGAAAATTATCGAGTGGGTTTTATCGAGACACGACGCGACGACGATGAAACATGCGTTTTACCTACCAGGTGGTTTTTATTATACCTACCTTTATTGTTAATGCTAGTTTCTATATTCTTATTAAGGAGTGAAATAGGTAGTTATATGAAGCTCGAAAAAACACATTGACTACGTACAGCCATGGTACAGGTACCGTTTTTTAGGCTTAGGATAAAGCAGAAACTAATTTATACAATGTCTATACGTACTCATATTATACAGCTGAAGTGTTTCTTTGTTTGTTTGGTTGAACGCACTAATCTCACTACTTACTGAACCGATTTGATTTTTTTTTCACTAATGGCTACATTACTCCTGAGTGCTGTAAGCTGTGCTTTTTATGTCGGGAAAATATTTTTATCCCGGTAATTTTTTTTCACGCTGGCGGAGCCGCGAGCAATTCTAGTTCATAATATACGTCATTACGATTTTATTATTGTCATTGATGTATTGGATTTTTTAATACATCAATGATTATTGTTCTTATAAGTTGTGACAAGCCTTTGTTAAGACTTTAATGAATTCCTTCAAATGATACCGCAATAAAAACACCCAAAACATGACATATACATGCGAATGGCAAAAATAATTTATGATACTTAATTCATACTTATATTACGCTTTCATCTCCTAGTTTTATTTTCCATATAGCATCCTTAAAATTAAAAAATATTTAATGATATCATAATATTGTCCTATCTATTTGGCGAGCTGCCAAGAATTTGGATGTTTTACTTTTAATGTTAATAACTTGGGATTACATACTATTATCATGAGTTATCTTCTATATTCATACTGATATCAGAAAGGCATCGAGTGCGATAACGTTTCATTTTTTGTCCCGTAATATTCTAGATTTTACTGTTCGTATGGTGGTTCTATACGTATTGTGAAGATTATCATAAACATTAAAATATGTTTTGAAATCCTTCAGTACGATTAGATACCTACGTGAATATAAAAAGGTATTTTACTGACTTCACTATGACGTTTAGCGTAATATATATTTTTTTTTTATTCGGGCACGGTAAAGTGACTGCACCTCACCTGTTGGTAAGCGCGATGCCCTCCAGATAGAGCATCGCATGGCAGCAGATGGTTATCTCATGCCATTCGACACAATCATGCCGGCCTACTGAGCTGCTTCTTCACGCTACGGCGGAAGGATCCAGGATTATAGGAAGGAGGGAACACGTGCGCCGGTAAACTATTCCAAAGCTTGATGGTGCGGCAAATAAAAGATTTGGCGAACCTATTGGTTCGGGCTGAGATGGTTTTAACCATCGAGCTGTGGCTTCGCAGCCAGCACGCATGGTTCTGCTGAGGAAAGGTTTACATGGGATCAGATTAGAGAAAAAAATAATTCTTCAGAGCATTCGGCAATATATAGGTCAAATCATAATAAGTCAATCGTACTACGGGTTTCGTACTGCAAGCATCTAATTCTAGATTGGCAGGATCATCACGAATGCGTGGGCCGGGGACGCATTATTAATCAAAGGGGGATGCCATAAAATTACCAGCATCTAAAAATCTTAGTGCATTGACACTGTTTCAAATTTCGATTATTTTTTTTCATTCATTCACAGTTGACGTGACTGTAGTCAGTCTCTCGCTAATTTATAATGCAAATAAGAAATTAAAATGACGAATAAATATTGTTTCTGCTAAGAATCGACATGCGTGTTGAATATTGAGGATTAGCTGTAATTGTGTGACGTCTATCAGAGTATTTTTGTTGGGTGCTTCCCGTATCTGTGCATGGGAAATCAATTTAAATTTTTACCACATTTGCACTTAGGCACTAGAAACGTAATATAAAGTACCTTATTATTTTCATTGCGTCATTGATTTAGGTCTAACTTCGAAATCTTGTACGAAAATAAGAGTGATTGAGTGTTGAGTAATTTAACGTTTTAAATTACTCAACGAGAGTTTTGATTTTATTAAATCATTCTTGTGTGTTCATCTAATTAATATAGCCTTAGTAAACCATCATGATATCATGTTTGAATTTCTGTGTTAAGTACATAATTTTTAAAAGATAATATTCATTGAGAGAGAAGCAACAAAACCGTTTAAGGAAGGCTTTTTGAGTATTTTTACTTTTTGTTAAAATGCTTCTAAAATATCATGTGATTAATGGACGATCCCTAATGACTTAATCCTAGTCAGGTTTTAGATCACTTAGATATCATGCATTTATATAGATACATACCAAAACCTTATAATTAGGCTGTAGGTACATCATACTCAATTCTGTAAAAAGAAAATGACCGTCTTTGGTTACATAATTAAATGCTCATTAATCAGATTAATCCTACTAATATTATAAAGGCGAAAGTTTGTAAGAATGTATGGATGTTTGGATGTATGGATGTTTGTTACTCTTTCACGCAAAAACTACTGAACGGATTTCGATGAAATTTGGCACACGGGTAGATCATGTCCTGGATTAACACATAGGCTACTTTTTATCCCGGGAAAACATAAAGCGGGACTTTTATCCCGGAAAAACTTTTTAACGCGGGCGGAGCCGCGGGCAAAAGCTAGTATTTTAATAATATATCGAGATTCACAAACGATTTCTCAGTAGGTCTCTCTGTTCTTAATTTGACATTAATTTATTTTAATATGTTCTGGTTCTTATAGAAAATCAAAGTTTATTATAAAGTTAACAGATATAAAATTTTTAACACATACACCTATCCACGTTTATTATATTTAGGTAAATATTCGCAATTTAATCTTCCTAAAAGAGAGAGAACACTTGACGTAAGTTACAGTCTACATGAAATATAATAAAAAATATTAGGAAGTATATCCAAATTGGTCGTCTCTGTTTCTTTTTAAAATTTGGACCTCCCAGGACAAAATAATCAAATTAAATTGATTGCTTTAAATTATCTAATCAATGTGAAAATTAAGCCAACACAAGAACAGTATTTTATAAATGGGATTATGGAATTATTTTTGTGGTACCACGATAATATTATCAGCAACTGGCTTTGCCCGCGGCTGCGCCTGCGTTAAAAAGTTTTTCCGGGATAAAAGTCCCGCTTCATATTTTCCCCGGATAAAAAGTAGCCTATGTGTTAATCCAGGACATGATCTACCCGTGTGCAAATTTCATCGAAATCCGTTCAGTAGTTTTTGCGTGAAAGAGTAACAAACATCCATACATTCTTACAAACTTTCGCCTTTATAATATTAGTAGGATTTGGAATTTGGAACCTAATAATTTGAAATTTTTCGTACAAGAAAAATACACTACAGTGTAAATTTATCCGCTTACGTACAGCGTGTGAAAGAAAGCATTTACCACTTATTTATCCGTATAGGGTCTTTATATTTAAAACAAGGGATCGGAGACTGCTCCTTGATAGTTTGGCAAAATCTTCTCAACAGGTCCGTCAATACTATATCTATATATATAAAAATCAATTGCTGTTCGTTAGTCTCGCTAAAACTCGAGAACGGCTGAACGGATTTATCTTATCTTGGTCTTGAATTATTCGTGAAGGTCTAGGGAAGGTTTAAAAGGTGGGAAAAATTCAAATAATTGCCGGGAAAATCCTCAAAACAGCATTTTTCTATTTCCCATACAAACGTTTTCTAAATAAAATGGTGTAATTTATTACCGCTGCATAAAGTTCAAATTCGCGTGCGCGTTAGAAGATCTAATATCGCGTTCTGAAACTCAACAAAAGTGAAATTGAATCGCGAACAATTATAAATGTTAAGTTAAATTTCTATATTATACACATTTGCGATAGTTTTTTTATATTGAAATTCAAGCAGGAATCCTACTAATATTATAAAGGCGAAAGTTTGTAAGAATGTATGGATGTTTGGATGTTTGGATGTATGGATGTTTGTTCCTCTTTCACGCAAAAACTACTGAACGGATTTCGATGAAATTTGGCACACGGGTACATCATGTCCTGGATTAACACATAAGCTACTTTTTATCCCGGGAAAACATAAAGCGGGACTTTTATCCCGGAAAAACTTTTTAACGCGGGCGGAGCCGCGGGCAAAAGCTAGTATTTAATAAATATATTATGTATGTATGCATGTATATAATATCTATATTTATGTTAAGTACCACTATTTTTTAAAATATTTAAGAGAGAAAATAGGCTTTGTAATTAGGTCTTAGAGCAATCAAATCCTGCCATTAGGCACAATAGCATTACATTTACACATCGTAATTAGTCTATCAAGGCCTGGCTTCGGGTGACACAATGACAGACTCAATGATATATTAATATACTGGCATTACGTGATGATCTAGCCTCCATTAACTTATCCATAGCAGTAAGTAATGTCAATGTTTTTGAAACAACACGATCCGAATTCAACACACGTGATGCATGTTGACATATCTTTGCAAAACATCAAATGAATGATAATAAGGGGTTATGTTCCATTTCGCTCGTGTCTATGGTAATTGTTTAAAATTAAATTTGTGTGGTAGTTAACATCTATTCAAAGATATCTCTTCTAAATGTGATTTCTGCCAGGATAAAAGTGGTCTATAAAAATAATAATATATGTATCTATCTAAAACATCTGACTCGGTCTATCTGGCTGCTAAACGTCGTCATTCAGCAGTTTACCTACGCCTTTAAGGCACATCCAAATCTTCATCTTCCTGCCCTCACTATTTTTATTGTGGAGACAGCAAATTGCTTCTTCAGTTGCTTCAAAAGTAGGAGGCTACGGAAGCTAATTGCAGAAAGAATATCACTCAGAGCCTGTTTCATAACTTCTGAGTATGTGCTATTCTAACTAAGCCGACCGAATAGAATAGTCTCAACTCACATTGTAATCTATTCTTTCAACTAAATGGTAACAAAATGAGTAGGTACTATAATTGTAGTACTATCCAAATTAGCTGTTTAATACGATAATTGGCAAATATTTCCTTGAAACTTGTGAAACAAACCTTATAATTCAGACCATAATTCAATACATTATATCTACTTTAGATGTATCTCAAACTTGAGATTGATTTATTAATACCGCCCTAAGTTTTGTGACAAAGACTGGCCTGAGTTTTTTGGGAATAAAATCCAGTGAAATTATTATAAGAATTAATAGTCTACCTGTCGTTGTCTGAGCTACAACTGAGCTTCATCAAGTCACGCTGTCAATAAATTTTAAATATTTCCCTAGCTCACTATTACAAGCTTCTACAATATATTTTATTGCACAAATTGAGTTATATATCACATGTTTCTATGATTTTTTTATTAAAAAATATCCAACCAACCAGAAAGTTAAATAAAGGCAGAACCATGAACTTATTGTCTTTCTAATGTTTACCAACATGATAACTTTGAATCTCGTTTTCTGTCATAATTATAATTAACATAAGACCTTGTAATAGTGAGCCAGCAATTTGTAAGCATTTTTTGCGACTTTGAATTCAGTTTAATCTATTGCGTAATATCAAGACAAGATTTTAAAAAATTGTAGTTATGAATAATATTGTAATATAGTATTGCTCGCGGTTCCGCCCGCATGAAAAGTTTTTCCAGGTTAAAAACATTTTCCCGGGATAAAAAGTAGCCTATAGTTCTCAAGAGTAATGTTTCCTACTAGTGAAAAAACAAACTCTTCAGCTTTATAATATTAGTATAGAGATATTAACTACTCACGAGTTTCTTTTTTGATATCGTAGGTATGCTTTTACAACGTGCACGTGATTTCTTTGTAAAAAATATTAAATACTTGCAAGTTTGTAGGAAAAACACATAATTACTGTACAACCACTGTCAGGTAATGAGTTTTAGTATCTTATTGATACCTAAGTATATCAGACATGATTGAACAAAATCGAGGCGATTTCCTGGACTACAAGCGTGAATTTGAATAGGTTAAGTTTCTTAATCTCATTAACACGTAAGCCATAATGTCTTTCTCATTAGACTGTGGCTGTCATATTGATATGGACTGTGTATGTTGGATTTCTAATGTTACTTAAGCAAACAGGTACTCAAGCACAACAAAATTGAGTAAGAACTTATGAACTTAGAGCATAACGTTTGAACTGTGCGTTTGCGTAAATTAATATTCCATCAAAAAATTATCCTCGTTTTGTCATTGCGTTAAATTAACCACTATAATTGTTTCTAGTTTTTCAATAATGTTTTATTTACAATGTATTACATTATTGTCACAAAGAAATCCCCTGAGTAACAGGATTGCTAGTTGCATAGAGATGTGATGTGTCATATTATTCATTATAATAATAATAATAATAATACCAGCCCTGTATTATTATACTGCCCACTGCTGAGCACGCGCCTCCTCTACTGAGGGGGTTTAGGCCTCTGTCATATTAGTTGTTTGTCACAAATCTTGGATAAGTCCAAGTTGAAAGAGATAGTTGAAGTATTCGTAAAAGTTAGGGGAGGCCTATGTTCAGCAGTGGGCTTCTAAAGGTTTTAGATAAAGAAAAAATGAGTAACATAAACAGTAATTACTAGTAATCTTACGTAAGTAACAAATGCGATAGTTTGTGAAGATCTTTACCTAAATGTTAGTAAATGCCGAAACCTTTAATCGCATTTGGATGGATGGAATGTGGTACACAGATGTCCTTTATTTTTTTTTTGCGGAGAAAGTGATTTACCACTACCGGCCAGCCTCCGTGGGGGGCCACTGGGCTGTGATGTTAGATTTATCAACCTAACGTCTCGGCGTTGAGCCGCCTGGAGAGATGGAATACGTCCGGCAACCGCTGGGTCGAGTCCCTAACAATGTACATCCTATCTACGGCAGTACCAACTAAAACTCCGCGGTGGCCGTCTTCAGCGCATTAGAGACGGCTAGGTTGCAGGGTTCCTATGGCGGAAAGTATCTAGCTGTCGTTCGCAATCGCGTCTGCACGGTGTCGCCTAGTGTGGCCCGTCTTCTGTAGTAGTAGAAGCCCTCGTGCACCGAAGGACACCCTCAGCGTCAACGGCAGAATGAGGCCTACCTACTAGCAACGCTACCGTCCACCCCGGAGTCATGAAATAACGTGCGACGTAAACTAATGGCGGAATTGGCGGATAGCCCCCTGCCGCCCGTCTGCAACCCCCGATGGCCCCTACTAGTCGCCTTCTACGATAGGCAGAGAATACCGTAGTAGTAGGTATTCTCCAAACGCCCCCAAGGATTAGCATTTAACTATATTTTATCCCAGGAAATTAGATGTAGGACTTTTATACCGGGGTATCAACCAAAATACGCGGTGGCCTTGTGGACTCTCTTTTTGACTTTTGGGTCTAAAAAATGGGGGAAAGAACGAAAGTGGGAGCCCAACTATCCACGGTGTCTTGCATCTTGAGGTCGCTTAATTAACGAAGTTTATACTGGGACACACACTACACGCAAACCTAACTTACAGTATGTACTTTGATTAATAATACACAGTATGTAAAAATATTCAAGAACCAAACTATAATTAGGTACAGTCATAACACATCACGCATATTATCTTCTTGCATTGCTAAATGTGCCCATTTTACAGTTTCACTACATAACACATTACGTTAAAAGATCATTTTTATCGGTTTTTAATTTCATTATTTAGGTATAATTACACCTTACCTTTTGGTACAATATGTTTCAGGTGCCCTCGTCTAAGTGTATGTACAAGAAGTTTTGTTTCATATTGGTACTGCGAAGACAAACAATGGCATGAACGTTTTTTAAAAGAGCTTGTCGATTGTACAATAATGTTACATCTGTGAATACTGACTGTATCGATATCTTTCGCCTTTCTCTATCCCCGGTACAAAAAAATACTATAGCTAAATGTAATATTATTATTTGAGCAATTTTAAGAATTTTAACTAAGCATTGGTTTCTGAGTGTAGGTGCGAAGGTACTTATACGCGTCACGCCACCTTTGTTTTTGTTTACATGATATTGTAATCTGAGGAAACTATTCTAGATAATGTTGTTTAATTGTTTTTAATTTATAAGTGTTGTGTTTTTTCTGCAGTTTTTCAAATAAAGTAAAATAAAAAAATAATGTAATTTTTTATTGAATAATAAATATTTTTGCATGTAATTTTACGTGACAAGGGTATTATGGATGTCCAGTCAATATTCAATTAAATACTTCAACATGATTTATTTCTGGACGGAATTTCATTAAAAGACGGACATAATTTAATTTATGCTATTTATGTTTTATTTTCTGTCTAGAAGTGGTTAAGTATGATATTGAATACTGTTCGACGTAGATAACGATTTTGGTCAGTAGGCTTAAGGGGCTTTACTTTTTCACCATTATCAAGACTATTTTACACATTGTTTAGATTTCATAATTATTAATTTTGACCGCACTTTAACCCTTCGACTCCATTCATGCCTTTAGCAAGTCGGTGTGAGGACGTCTATGTTGCATCAACTAATTACGCCTTTACAATGTAAGGGCAGTAAAGAGATTTTGTAACATTTGAAAGACGTTGCAACCCAAAGAAGTCTTTAGCCAGTTCCGCTGAGAATTCCTCTGTGGCGCAGTAGTTGCGAAATGACCGCTGTATTGAATATATTTTGTGTTATCAGGACCGACAGCTGAGATGTTTTGGCTGAATAAATACAAATTTATCGTTCTCGTTGTGTATATCATGTGGGTTCATACTACATAGATCACTGTTGTAATAATAAGTACTGATTAAAATTTCACGTAGCCCATCTTACTAATATTATAAAGGCGAAAGTTTGTAAGAATGTATGGATGTTTGGATGTAAGGATGTTTGTTCCTCTTTCACGCAAAAACTACTGAACGGATTTTGATGAAATTTAGCACACGGGTAGATCATGTCCTGGATTAACACATAGGCACATACTTCTTATCCCGGGTAAGTATATACCGGGACTTTTATCCCGGAAAACTTTTTAATGCGGGCGGAGCCGCTGGCAAAAGCTAGTATTTACTAATAATAAAGCCTCGGTTATATTGTAAGACATGTAGCATTTTTACTATAAAGACTAGCATTGCTCGCGGCTCTGCCCGCGTGGAAATATTTTTCCGGGATAAAAATTGGTTCAGTAGTTCCGTAATAAGTTAGTAATAAGCGCATTCAACCTATAAAGCAACAAACTCTTCAGCTTTATAATATGCAATGAAATGCAATCAGCCCTGTAATATATACTGCCCACTGCTGAGCACGGGCCTCCTCTACTACTGAGAGAGGCCTTAGTCCACCACGCTGGCCTAGTGCGAGTTGACAGACTACACATACCCTCGAAATTCTTATGAAGAATTTTCAGGTGTATAGGTTTCCTCCCGATGTTTTCCTTCACCGTTAAAGCGAACGATAAATAAACAATACACACGTAACTTCGAAGAGCCAGAGGTGTGCGCCTTGGGTCTTCGAACCTCCGGACAATGTCTCGGCAGACCGTTTCATTCTCAACTAGGCTATCGTCCACAGCTTTGTAATATTAGTACCCATAAATTTAGTACCTACATGTAAAAACCATGAGAACAGCTAATGCTATGTAAATTGCGTCATAATTGTGCGAGGCTCTCCTGATTTACCAGTTTTGCGATGCATAGCTCGCTCCAGTAAAACACGATCCACTAATTTAGACAAGTAAATATTTAACAGAGCGTTCTTCTCGAAAACGTAATTAACGTTGAGGATATTAGACGAGGACAAATATTAAATATTGAATGTCGCAGTAGATTTCAAAGTAATAACCTCAAAAAAAAATACACAAGAATAGTTTAAGGATACGGCCTTCTACACTAATATTATAAAGACGCAAGATTTGTATTTTTATATTTCTGTATGTATGTAACGAATTAACTCGAAAACTACTAGACCGATTTCAAAAATTCTTTCACCTTTCACTCATATTGTTCCTGAGTAACATGGGCTACTTTATATCCCGGAAAAGTTCAAACCAAGATTTTTGTCACGGATAACTTTTTCACGCGTGTGGAGCCGTCATGGCCAAACCACTGAACCGATTTAGATGAAATTCGGTAGGGAGATAATCTACTATTTATGCCGGGCACATATAAATATGAAAACAGCCATATTGTAAAATTAATGTAATCAATATTGTATTTTTTATTAAGGTCGCTGTAAATTTCCCAAATAAACACATTATAAACTACCTTTTGCTCGTGGATCCGCCCGCGTGAAACTGTTTTTCCGGGATAACTGACAAAAAGTAACAACCGCAAACTTTACTTCTCTATAATATTAGTGTAGATTAGTAGTGTGACTGCCTCGGTGGCGTAGTTTTATTATGGTACAACGGCAATGCTGAGGTCTCGGGTTCGATCCCCGGGTCGGGCAAAGTGATATTGAGTTTTTCTATTCAGTATCAGCTCGGAGTCTGGAATTTGTGCCCGATATGGCGAAAGGCTCGCCCCCTATCACATCATGGGACGGAATATTGGCGAAAAGTGGGTGCACTAGTTGCGCCTCTGCCTACCCCGTCGGGATAAAAGGCGTGAGTGCATATGTATATATGTAGATTAGTATACCATATACATATTACTATATTTTAGGTACCTACCTACAGGCAATGCTTTACCTAGTGCGCAATATTACAACCTGGAAAGGCACATGCATAACGGACTACGGTTACATGCACACTGAATGAGGCAATTTCGCAATACACTTTTATCTCCCGTTCTCTGATATTATTTTTTTAAACGTAGTGTCGCAAATTAGGAAATTGTCTTCACCATGAGCTCTCAACAAAATAAATAAATAACTGACTGGTAAGAATGATAAAAATCATAACATTTAGTAATGCAATCAGCCCTGTATTATATACCGCCCTCTGCTGAGCACGGACCTCCTCTACTACTGAGAGGGTTTAGCCCTTAGTCCACCATGCTGGCCTAGTGCGGGTGGGCAGACTTCACATACCCTCGAAATTCTTAGGAAAAAATCTTCACCGTTAAAGTGAACGATAATTGATAAACAATACACACGTTACTTCGAAAAGTCAGAAGTGTGTGCCTTGGGTTTTGAACCTCCGGACATTGTCTCAGCAGACCGTTGCATTCCCAACAAGGCTATCGTCCACTCGTTTAGTAAATGTCGTATATTATCATTTTAAGTAACTTTAAAATGTAACATATTTCGGGTTGAAATACTGATTCGGAATAAACATGCCGCGGGGAGACTTTCCCCCGATTTATGATGTTCGTGTGTTGGTCAATATAATATTATCGGTCAATACGCACGTGTAATATATGGACAGGATTTTGAGCATTTATTGCACGATAAGGCTATTCGGATAGTGCATCGTATGTAATAATGTTTTGAGATACAAAATTGACAAACTCTTTTAGTTATTTTGCAAAAAAGTCTTCGTTAAAATTTTATATTTCATATTTATTTATTATATTTTTATATTTATAATTATATTGCTATACAACAATAGATTTTTTTACTAAGTACAAATATATATCAGTGCATTAATTTCCAAGTTCAAGGGCCCTACGTTACCCATGGGCCATGACACATAAATTACTATCGGTTGACGAGGAGTTTTACCGTTGTATTTGATTACGATGTACCATGCATACTAAAGTACTGACTTGTATACAGACAGCCTATAGCTTGCGGAATGTGACTAATCCTTTATTTTGCAACCCGCGGTAGATGCTAAGGTCAACACTCGCTTATAATTAATATTTCTTTCTTTTGTCTTAGACATCCGCAAAGTGTAGTTGAGAAACAACGGGATGTCGTGTTTTATACATCTAGCCGTTGTATGAAATTCCAGTAACAAAGATTTACACAATGGGTTTTTTCACGTAATAATCTTTTATTTGGACTAGTTCAGTGGTTGAGATAATTAGTACATCTTCTTTAGTGAATAGTGATAAAGCTTAAATTAAATTATAAAACAGGTAGGTATGCAGGTAAAATTATGCAGGTAATGAATTACAGTGTAATTTTCCGTATATAACAATGCGTTTTTCTTTTTATACTTCGTCATTTTATACCGATAGATATTTTTAGTTAATCTACAAAAACGTAATTTCGCAAAATCTGTTATAACCAGTGCAGTAATAACTTAACTAGATTTTTTTGTATGCAGTAGGTACCAGATTTTTTGTATAGGGGTGTACAAAAAGCTAAAGCAATGATGGGGTTTTGTGGTGAAATCAGTAAAACATATAGACAATTATTAACTAAATAACGATATTTAAAATTTATAAATAATAATACACTGTACCTAATGTAGGTATACTGACAAAATGCTACTGATACGTACTGAGACAAATCAAGAAATAAATTATCGCATTAAATCGAAATGCAGTGTAACATGTTACATGACTCTAGAGTAGTGAAGTAGAGCTACACTTCCGTGTTTAAAATCTCCTATGCTTTGATCCCACGTTTGATCCCGAAAAAACTATAGTCATCTCAAGACATAATTGATTATGACAGACCAGCAGAGGCTATAATATCGTCGCTGTGATAGACATATGGTTCGCAATATCCCGCGAACTCGAAGCTTTCTCTTAAACATAGCTGTCACTCACTTTCACAGGCCGAACAATAATAGATTTACAGACAGCATTAATAAATTTGAAAGTGAATTTTGTGTTCATGAATTCATTGATTTTTAAAAATGACAAGCGTTTCTACGTTTTATTGAAAATTATGTAATAAGTTTTGTTTTGACAATCATCGTCGTTAATGTTCTTATTTCTATATTATAGCACGAACCCGCGTTATGGACTGTGTTTAGAAAGTTTTAAGGTTTGATTAAATTTTATAGAAGTCGCGTTTTTCTCTAACCCTGTTGTAGGTATCTTATATTGACTTCATAGTAATAACAAAATTAAAACCGACTTCAAAACCACTACAAATCAATTGTCAACGCAAAGGAAATACACGAACAAAGAACTCAATTTAAAATAAGCATCGAGTCCAAATATAGAGATTCTGTATTCAACCCTTTCTGTTGATTGAACTTGTTTTGTATGTTATTGTTTTTATAACGTGCCTGCTGACGTCAGTCCAAGGAGATTATAATATATCTACGTCAGTCGTATAAATCATACTAGTTTCCGTAGTATTATAATGCTCTTTGCATACTAGTGTGCCATATCCAACCTTACCGAAAGTACACACAGCCGAATAAATTCAAAAATCATTAAATATTCTTATCTTCAATTAGAATTATAATATTTTATTATTCACTCATTTAAAAAACACAAAAAAAATATTATGTAAGTACTCATGATTTAAAATATTAAAAAATATGTACAAGAGGCGGCCTTGAATCGCCTCCTCAATAATATTTTAATGAAATTCATTGTTTCAATTGAAAATTCTCTGTCCAAAAACCATCAATGTGTAGGTATACGGAAGACGACTTATTCTAAATTAATCTGAGTTCTGTGATACGTAGGTAATAATCGAGAAATTAAAAAATAATAATTAATTAAAATAATAGCATCATTTCAAAGCACTTTTGAACTGTGACCGCGCTAGAGTTCAATCAACTAATTACAAGTCGACACTGAATAGCAACACGAGTATGAACCATTTTTGAAGGTATAAGAAGTTAACTAAAGCCTTGAGCTTGAAAGAGTTAAGACATTAAATAATTAAAAACACTTAATTTACACATACACATCACGTCTTTTATCTCCGAAGGGGGTAGGCAGAGGTTCAACGAAAGGCTACTTTTCGCTATGTGTGTTCCGTCCAATGATGACAGGGGGCGAGCATATGGCCATATCGGACACAAATTCTAGACTCCGGGCTGAAACGGAGGAAAAAAACCCAATATCACTTTGCCTGATACGGGATTCGAACCTGAGAACTCAAAGTCGTTGTCGTACCGTACACGCAAAACAGCAACGTTTACGCGCTAGCTTTTTAGTTTTCTGAAAAAAACTTTGAAATGCAAGTCATACTACCAATAATCTACTTGTATTTTCTTATCCTGAACATAGTCTAACCATGGATACCATGGATTCTCCTAGCTATCATAACAGTGTACCCAATCAAACAATTTTGCACTATAAACAAATACTCTATCAATTCCGTGCAAAGATAGCATCAGTATACTTTCGCTTTCTGCAAACTGTCGGCCCATTGTAGTGTTATGAAACGTTGTTGACTCTCACTTTCTTTTTAGAATAGTGTTACCTAAATTGTGATTTGCGTGTTCATCCCATAGACGTACGACTAGAGTTACGATTAGATTGTAATCATACAATTGATCACACATTAGACTGAGTTCGTAATAAGGAAGCAAGCAAAGCTAGTCTTCATTCTTTGGTTGCTTTTGACATTGTTGAAAACAAGTAGCTTGTCCCATATCTATAAAATTTGATTTACCAAGTATATTCTTTGCTTTTTGTTTTCTAGTCCGCCGTTAAAACAATTTTGTTTTAACAAGTTTACTTAATGTAAATGTAGCTCATGTCTGGGTTCGAAAGATGTCTCAGCCGAATTGGCCTCCATCCGCAGCGCTACCGTGGAGGAGCGGCATACCAGGCCGGGGAGCCCGAGTCCGGGTTTGAGGACGACGAGTGCTGCCATTCTATCTGACATAGACCGTTACGGCTCGTTTCTGTGTCCAATCGGAACGTGTGTGCTTTGGAGTTGGGGGGCATCATAGCCCCCTCATTTAGAGAGGAGCCGCAATGAAGCATCGTGCAGGGGCGGTTCCCTGCAGCTATGTTCGTGCAACAAGATACCCCTGGGCTGCTACGGGGCCATTGCGGGTTTCAGTTGGTATGCCGGTGTAGTGTTAGGGACTCGATGCAATGCTTGCTCGGATGATGTTATACTCCCGAATGTCGACATGGACGTAAGTTCGGTGAAATCAACATGACTGTTACACTCATCCCACAGTAGTGGTAGCCATAACGCGATTTTTACACGCGACAAAAAAAATGTAGCAGATGACGAAGTAATTGTATTCTTTGACTCGGCTATGTGTAAAGTAGCTCACGCGATTTTTGTCGGTCAGCGATCAGTTTTAATACTGAGGCAACTAACCTCTTAAAAGAATTACAGACTTTTACGATTGACCGAGTAAATTTCCTTAAAGGTCAATCCTGACGGTACACAATCCGACGTGCAATTTAGTGTTTAAACTTTAAAGTATGATTGACTTAAATTACACCTGAAATGTAGTTATTATTCTTTTTATCTTTTTGATTATAACAGAAAACCAGCAACCCAAAAAAATACTGCATCTAGTATTGCCACCGATTCACCTAGAATAATGACAAAATCGTGTGATGTTAACTTTCATGAATCAAAACCACTACAAATCAAAAAATAATTAAAATTTGTATTCGCTTAGTATATACGTATATTTGGAGTCGATGCCTAATTTAAATTGTGAGCTAAGCTAAGGAAATACACAAACAAATATACGAAACATTGTTCAATTTAAATTAGGCACCGACTCCAAATATACGTATATACTAAGCGAATACAAATTTTAATAATTTTTTGATTTGTAGTGGTTTTGAAGTCGGTTTATTTTTTATTAAAAAGTTTTTATTTATTGCTTTTTTTGTTATTTAATTATAAAATGGTGTAAACAATACATCATAGATATACGATTGCAGCATTCGCGAGTCATCTGCTGTTAGTTATTGAAGAATTCCGTTGTGTATCTCCGAAGATCTTCTTCAGATCTTCATAAATTATATACTAAAACCTTCCCTGCAAAATATACATATCAATATCGAAAACCACATCCAAATCGGATCAGTAGTTTTAGAGAAACACGCGGCCATACAAATTTACATACATACAAACATACATACGGATCAAATACAGAACCTCCTTTTTGAAGTCGGTTAAAAAGCGCGGATTTCAGGTTTTATTGTGATGCGGCGGTAGCGATCATGGACGATACAAAACAATGTTTTTCTGTTGAATAGTAGTTGGCCTCATGTTGAGTCCGCTTAACAATAGCTAAAATTGTTTATAGTGTGACAATACTTCACACGAATTTTAACATTATCATCCATAAAGTCACATAGGCCTTCCCCAAAGATATCTCCTGGGAATGAATGACTTGCATTCAACTATTTCTTACGATCTTTATCATGGCATCATATAAATTAAAACTTTACTATCATAGTCAAATATTAGAAAAATAAGCCTCATAACAATAATTTGTAAGAAATACAGTTTTGTAAATTAATTATACGAAGCACTAGCCCGATATATCAGGTAGTTGTATGTAAATAACTGAATATGCCATTCGTATCTCCCTTTTATTTAGCACTGCATAATTACTAATATTATGTTTTTTATTATCGCAGTTCTTATTTCCTTTGTCATTGTCTTAAATTATTGTCATTGTCTTAACTTATTGCGTGATTCCTGAGAGGGTTCTACACTCGAGTAGGAGTTGAGAATTTATTATGACGCAGTAAATTTTATGAACTGCTCTAATCAGAATAAAAATCTGTACATGTATATTTGTATTATGCACTATACTTAATTTATACCTGTGAACTGATTTTGAAAAGAGCAACCCTAGAGTTGCTTGCCCGTTCTTCTCTAGTGGAAACTGCTTTCCGAACTGGTGGTAGAGTAAATATTGACTGAACCTAAGTAATGTTTAACATTTTATGGATTCGAATAAATTATTTCATTTCACTTAAAAAATATATTTATTATCTTAATTAATCGCGTACGCACAAAGAGCCGTTTCCAGTTTTTTTGGTTTACAATCTAAGAGAATGTGGCCACTGCATGGACGGAATATAAATTTATTTTATTGTTTTTCTTGTTTCCCTCTATTTACCTACTATAGGTATAAATAAAGGGAAACAGTTTATGCAATGTTAACTCAGTAGTTTTTAGTAAAAAAACTGACTCAACATTGCATAAATTCAAGACATGTATATTAGACTGCCTCGGTGGCGTAGTTGTATTATGGTACGACTGCAATGCTGAGGTCTCGGGTTCGATCCCCGGGTCGGGCAAATTGATATTGAGTTTTTCTATTCAGTATGAGCTCGGAGTCTGGAGTTTGTGCCTGATATGGCGATGGGCTCGCCCCCTGTCACATCATGGGACGGAATATTGGCGAAAAGTGGGTGCACTAGATGCGCCTCTGCCTACCCCTTCGGGGATAAAAGGCGTGAGTGTATATGTATGTATGTATGTATATTATAGATGTACGAAGTACTCTTTTGTTAATATTTTTTTTATTTTGTTACAGAATATAATAATAAGAAGAAAAATGTCAGAAGCACCTAACTAGATATTGCCTAATTTACTTCATAATTTCAAGATACAAAAAATAAAGTTATTGCTTCACCAAGATGTCAAATGTCGAGATGGCTCTAGACAACAATATGAATAAAACTGACATTCATAAAGATGAGGTGAGTATTGGCATTTAATTTTCATAATTATTAACAACATTATACATACAAAACCTTATTTAAAAAAAAATCAAGATTTTCCTCAATTTACTGATACGAGTAGGTTTGTGGATACGATTCAGTAGTCTGTAATCTATACACAAATCTCTATTCTTATCGGACCAATTAAATTTTAAATTTGGAATTTAAAAAATCTGTAATATACATACCATAACATATAATGTTAATAACATAACATAACTAGCCCTGTATTATATACTGTGCCACTACTGAGCACGGGCCTCCTTTACAGTTGAGAGGGTTTTAAGCCTTAGTCCACCACGCTGGCCTAGTGCGGGTTGGCAGACTTCACATACCTTCGAAATTTAGAGAACTTCTCAGGTATGCAGGTTTCCTCACGATGTTTTCCTTTACCAGTAAAGCGAGCGATAATTCACAAAGAATACGCACATAATTTTTTATAAAAGTCAGAGGTGTGTGCCCTTGGGTTTTGAACCTGCGGACATTCGTCTCGGCAGTCCGTTCCACTCCCAACTAGGCTATCACCGCTTAAAAAATCAAAAAATCAGTACTACGCTTTTTTTAAAGTACCTAATGCACGCACATTAGGTGCCTACTATATTTCACAAGTAGCCAAGAGGAACCGACTGACATGTGAATAAATATTAACTATTCTTGAATAATATGATCGGTTTCCTTTACTTTGGACTTAATATTCCTTTTTCTAGAATCGCATACTATCGAAGTTTCTTTTTAGAATTGATACTGTTGTTTTACCTCGAAGACATATCACACAGAAAAACCTAGTTCCGCATTTAATTTTATGCTATAGGTATTTAAATACTGAGTGTTGATTGAAACGTTTGAACAGTGTTAATGACTGTTTAATAAAACATTAGTAAAGTAAGTAATATGTTAGTAGCCAAGTCTATTATAACAATTTACAATCTAGGGTAAAAATCAAATACGTTGAACTTGATTATCAAAGGAAGAATTTGGGCAATCTACGTACTTAGTGATCTTGAGTTGTTTATGGAAAACCAGCGTGTCCCGAAATCCAAAATGGGTGCTAATTACATCAATACAGATTTTTACGGTTAATTAATGGAGTAAAATATTTCAAAATACCTACATATACGTACAAATATTTTCTTAACTATCACTAATGTGACAGATGAGAAAATATTTAAAAAATCACGACTCACGTTCTTGAATTCGGCCTTCGTGTCCAATAATTAATTATACTTAACCCTTCAAGCCCCGCTTATATATATAGATGTATGGGAAAACCCTATATACAGTCGTGGTCAACTAATTAGGGACATGCAAGATAGTGAAGAACAATAACCAGTTATGTACATACAAATATAAAACCCTATTGATTTCTCAGTAACTATTATTTGCATAATTTGGTCCGATTATTATGATTTAAATGGCTGTAAATAAAAGAATAAATAAATAGAAAAAAGTATTTAATATCAAAGGTTGAACATGTATTCAATTTTAAGGTATAATTCTGTAGCTGGACATTTAATTAAGGACAGTAAACTATAATGAAAAATAGAGTTAAACAAAACTAATAATCTGCAGTATTATAATATCTTTAACAGCTCCATTTTGTTACGTGTAAAATCAGTACCCAGTAGCAAAACCTTTGTTAGTAATTACCGCTTGACACCGATGTGGCATAGACATTATCAGTTTCTGGCATGTTTCGACAGGAATATTTGCCCATGCCTCACAAAAAGCTTCATTAAGTTCATCTAAAGTTGTGGTACGATAAGTGGCTACTTTTTTCTTGATTTCGTGCCAAAGGTGCTCGATTGGGTTAAGGTCCGGGCTATTTGCTGGCCAATCTAGCACCGATACTGACTGACTGGTAAGAAACGACTTGACTGAACGGGCGGTATGTTTCAGGTCGTTATCATGCTGAAACGTCCATTTAATAGGGAGATGCTCCTCAGCATAGGGAAGCATCGTTTCCTCCAATATTGCCTTGTATTGATGTTGGTCTAAGTTACCCTGAACATTCCTCACAGGTCCCACTCCACGTCCAGAAAATGAACCCCACATTTTAATGTTTCCACCACCATGTTTCACCTGCTTTTTGTGAATCTTGGATTCATTTCCGCTTTTACTGGACGCCGTACGTATTGCCTTCCATCTGAAGAAATCAAATTAACCTTGGTCTCGTCAGAGAATAATACATGTTGCCATTGGGCGTAGGTCCAATGTCCATATTTACGTGCAAACGCCAAACGAGCATTTCTATGTTCTTTGTTCAACAACGGTACTTTGCGAGCCACTCTTCCGAACAACCCTGCTTCTACCAGACGTCGTCGAACGGTCCTCGCTGAGACACCAGATCTTTCGTCTGTCCCAAACACTTCGTGTTTAATTAAAATAGAGCCTAGAAACGGATCTTTCTTAGCTAAGCTGGTTATCATTCTATCTTCTTGCGGAGTTGTTTTTCTCGATCTTTTTGTTCTGGGCACATTTAAATTTGTGTTATTGCGGCTGACATGTTGCACTGCATTGTATACCATATTTTTTGAACAATTTAAATGTTCTGCTATCCTTCGGTATGGCCATCCATGCTTGACAACAAACTTCATGATAATTTTTCGTAGTGTTGGATTGCAACTTTTATTTTTACCCATTTTTCTTCAAAATATTTTTCAAAACTTAAAATAATCGGGATTGCCGCCAAAACTACCACGAAACAATAAAAGAAGAAGTAAAAAAGTATTCAGATTCAAATTTTGAAAATAGACCGCAATATCTCTGTGTCCCTAATTAAATGGCCAGCCAGCATTATTTGAACAAATAGCACTACGATAATCTATCAGCTATACTGTAAAGAGGTTTAATGTTTAAGAAGTTGTTATTGTTTGTATAATCGGGCACATAAATGACT
This sequence comes from Lapara coniferarum, assembly GCA_949316025.1. Classification (NCBI taxonomy): domain Eukaryota; kingdom Metazoa; phylum Arthropoda; class Insecta; order Lepidoptera; family Sphingidae; genus Lapara; species Lapara coniferarum. The sequence goes on along the minus strand of OX438926.1, from coordinate 14,588,338 downwards.
AATTATATTTACATGTAAGAGATATGGAATATGGTTTAGACTCGTTGGAAAATAAAAAATAAATTCACAATTCGCTTTAACCAAAGAATGTCCCTAATTAGTTGAGCACGACTGTATATAATGGACACCGGTGTCCGTCGCGGGGCTTGAGAAGTCAATGGTTTAAAAATTGACTTATTCCAATATTTTTGGATCTATGAATAATGAAAGTTAACACGAGGCTATAGTTATAATTATTACAAATAAAACTAAGTGATAATCGATATTGTTTTTATACGCATACGTACGTAATCTGTATAACCGAAAGCGTTTGTAAAAATGCATTGTAAGCAAACAGGTATAAACTTTCTTTATCAACAATTTATTGGGGCTTATTATCCTTATCTTTTGACGTAAGTTCAACTTGTTTTGTTTTATTTATTGTATAAATGTTTTCCACATTTTCATTTTTTAATCCTTCAAGATAACTACATAAAAATACTGATCCCTATATTATCGCGTACATAATGCGCCTACATAATGCGCTATTATGTTTAAATAAATATACAACAAGTTTATAGCTTATAGCCTTACCTAATGGTAGAGAAATCTCGTGTCCAGCCTGCAGTGGAACTGTAGTATAATACGGGGCTGTTAAATAACTTAGCTAATAGAATATGCTGCACTTTGTCACAAGAAACTCAGATTGAACTTGACGAGGAATCGGTGACGTTTTGACTTTTCATGATGAAATTTACTCACATTATATGAAGCTTTTATTATATCGGGTACAGTGTTCTGTGACTTTCAAACGCGAATAATGTGGCAGGCAATTACTACGAAATTATGTAGCGACGCATAGAGGGCAATGACTTTATGTGAAACACATAGCGATAAAGTTTGAAAACTAATAGCACTAGCTATTAGTTTTCCAATTCAAGTATGTACTAACATACTTGAGTCGATCTACATGTTTTAAAAATGTAGTCGCAATTTATGTTGGAGAGTAAAATATATTGTTCAAAATTTTGTTGAGTAAGTAATTGAATTAAAAAATCCGCATTATGGTCCATAATAACAAATATTAGTAACGTTTCCGCATAATTCAAGGATGTTCGTGAAGTAACACCTACTATTAATACCAGCCCTGTATTATATACTGCCCACTGCTGAGCACGAGCCTCCTCTACTACTGAGAGGCTTTAGGCCTTAGTCCACCACGCTGGCCTAGTGCGGGTTGGTAGACTTTACACTACTATTGGGAGCGGGAAGGACTGTCGAGACGAATGTCTGCAGGTTCAAAACTCAAGGGCAAACCTCTGACTTTTCTAAAAGTTATGTGTGTATTCTGTATGAATTATCCCTAGCTTTAACGGTGAAGGAAAACATCGTGAGGAAACCTGCATACCAGATAAGTTTCTATAAAAAAATCTATGGTAGGTATGTAATGTCTACCAACGCGCACTAGGCCAGCGTGGTGGACTAAAGCCTAAACCATCTCAGTCGTAGTGGACGCCCGTGCCAAGCAATGGGACAGTATATATGTAATACAGGGCTGGTATTATTATAATATTTTTGTATAAACATTTTGTGTACTTTAACAATACGGCTATAGCTATAATATAATATGAATCTCGCAGATAGGCCTAAGCTCTACAAGAGCTCTCTACATACAAATGTATTATATTCTTTGGATCTTAGCTGCTATAGCACCTGATTCCTTGTGATTTATACGTTAAATATTTCCTTTCTAATATGATAGAATAATCCACGAAAAATGTAGGCTTATTTTACAGCAATAGAAAGGGTTTGATTTTTTATGCCTTTTATTAATAAAATAGGTTTTAAAAAAGTTTGTTTGGATTACTTTCGTCTTTAAGTGAAAAGATTATTCATTTATGACTCCTTGCGGCTTGTCGTTATCATTAATTTTAAGTATACCTACCATAAATTAAACATACTATCTAGGTAGAGTTCAAATTCAGATTAATTTGGTATTATAAACTTTAACCTTTTGTTTTCGTTATGCTTATGTTGCAAAATACAGTGCAGTATGACAGATTTCTGCATATTTCATAGCAATTCGACATATTATATTATTACTAGCTTTTGCCCGCGGCTCCGCCCGCTTTAAAAAGTTTTTCCGGGATAAAAGTCCCGCTTTATATTTTCCCGGGATAAAAAGTAGCCTATGTGTTAATCCAGGACATGATCTACCCGTGTGCCAAATTTCATCGAAATCCGTTCAGTAGTTTTTGTGTGAAAGAGGAACAAACATCCAAACATCCATACATTCTTACAAACTTTCGCCTTTATAATATTAGTAGGATTATGTAAACTACATGAATTTCCAATATTTTCATTATTTTATTCATTACTTAATACTTTTTCACATTTCATTTACTGCTTCGCTGACTATAGGTATAAGGTACCTATCTAAATTACGGGCAAGTCAAAAGAATAATATTTATTGTTCGCTACCGCTCAAGAGGAAAATAAAATTTACGATTTACTTTTAACCGGCCTTACAAATGTCGGGGGTAGACCCGTATCTGAGCATAAAAATTCTGTTTTACATTACCCATTTTTAAGATCCTCGTGGATTATATTTTTTATTTATGTATATGTGGAAGATATTTTTCGTCATGTTACTTTGTAATATCTACAGGAAGGAACTTGATTTCTTATTACTATTCAAATTATACTGTTTTAATATATTTAATTACATAAAACATCTGTGTAGGGGTCAGGTTTGTATAATCCGCTTTTGGGGAACTAGGAAATGTCGTCATTGGTGGATTGAGAACTTGTTTTTTGTAGCGCGTTGTGTTTATCTTCCTGCTGAACCTACACTCATTATGGTCAAAGTGTATACCGTCACTATGAACCTGTCACCAATGTTTATTTGTAAACGGTGAATTCTCCATGCGGGGAGTAATGACTAATCTAAATTTGTCTACGTCTTTACATAATCTACACATTTTAATTCACTGATAACATGCATATCTTATCGTATTTAGTGATATAACAGTAAATCTATACCACCAACTAGTAATCGCAATGTTTTCTGTAGGTACAACAAGTGAAGCAAAACGGAATTGATGTGGAAAAAGGTAATTTCAACAAAGCAAAGCCGAGTAATATACCTTGGAGTAAGATTATTGTCGTGATGTTGGCCCTGGCAGTCCTCGTGGTTGCGTGTGCAGTGACCTGGATATTCCAAGATTGGCAGACAAGTCTTCAAGTTTTTGCCATTCTGGTTGTGGTATACCTTATAGGATTCTACTGGAGATGGTTATATGTCGCAGCCAGGACCGCCCCACGCGATTTAAAGTGAGTTTTAATAAGACGTTATTTTAATTTTATAAAGGACATGTACAAAAAGAGGTCAATATATACATTTGGATAGAATTCCGAAAAACAAGCTTTTTACATTAAATCGTATAATTTTGAAGTCTCCCGATTTTGAGATTTATGTAGGCTAATTATATTTGCTCAAAAGTACACTTATAAACAGATGGGTCTAAAAATATTTTTAAATGGATCCAAGATCCATATTTTTCCCCTTTAACATTCATAAAGTTTGAACCTGGTTAGATTTTGAGGCGCAGGACCTATACAATAACCTGACATCTTCTTTCTCTCAACATTAAGAGTATTTAGATTTATTTTTTTAACACCTAGCAATTTTACTGAATATGCTCAAACGAAAATAAATGCAGTTTTATTTATTAATTACGTTTAGGGACCAAAGTTCATCTTATAATTTACTTACAGAGCTTTATGGTGTTATATTAAGATCTTGAGGTTATCAAAATCATTCGGAAAAAAAAATTGGGCTATGCCAGACATATTTCATCAAATGGTAAAAAAGCACCCTGACAAGGCGTGCTTCCTATTCGAAAACGAAACGTGGACTTTCAAACAGGTTAGTTTCAATTAAAATGTTGAATGTTTAGGTACTTGGGGGCGAAAACTACAACGACAAATTCGTAGCAACATCTGAGTTATTACGTTTGATGTATAAAGAAAGTAAAAGATATTTTATTTTTAAGTTAAAGTAATCATCTAAGTTCAAAACGAATAAGAACGAAAAGTAAACATCATTGTACTTACTTTAACATAAAATACTAGCTTTTGCCCGCGGCTCCGCCCGCATTAAAAAGTTTTTCCGTGATAAAAGTCCCGGTTTATATTTTCCCGGGATAAAAGGCCGTGTTAATCCAGGCCATGATCTATCCGTGTGCCAAATTTCATCGAAATCCGTTCAGTAGTTTTTGCGTGAAAGAGGAACAAACATCCTTACATCCATACATCCAAACATCCAAACATCCATACATTCTTACAAACTTTCGCCTTTATAATATTAGTAGGAAGTAGGATTGAACTTTTGAAAAACACAGGCTTATTTTGGTGTTAACGTAAATATTATTTAGGTATTATTGCTAAACTACATCATTGTTCATCTTCTTAATAACTCCCAAAGCAACCATTACTTACTGGCCTAGGTATTTACATATTATTATCTCATTAACCCCTGCGTAGGTAAGGTTATCTCAAAACCACATATTGCTTGATATGTAATGTAATTTTTTTAGAATTTAGGGTAATAGCTCTCCTTACAATTTCAAGATATTCCTTTCCTGTTGTATCTGCATCTATAAGGCGCCATGCAGACGCCGTCAACTTGTTGCTGAAAAATATTACAACTGCAACAACCGTCTGCGTGACGTCTAAAACAAAGAAAGTGGATAACATTGCACTAAAGTTTTAGGACTATAGTAGTTATAATTGTAGGTTTTATACTGATTCTATATTGACGATCGACTGCACTGCTGAGGTCTCGGGTTCGATCCTCGGGTCGGGTAAAGTGGTATTGGGTTTTTTTACTCAAGATCAGCCCGGAATCTGGAATTTGTGCCCGATATGACTATAAGTTCGCCCCTTCTCCCATCATGGAACGGAACCTTAGAGCATTTTGACTAAATGCTCGTAAGGATGCAATATACAAGGTGAAAAGTGGGTGCACAAGTTGCGCTTCTGCCTACCCTTTCGGGGATAAAAGGCGCGTGTGTGTATGTGTTTTATAAATAGCTTGACATTTTTTATTGTTTTGAATGACGAGACGAGCATTCCGTTCGCCTGATGGTAAGCGATACGACCACCCATAAAAAGTAGCAACACCATGCACCTTAAGTTACAAAGTACTGTGTGGCATTCCACTGCGCTCGTCATCCTGAGACATAAGATGTTGAGTCTCATTACGTTCAGTAGTTACACTGGCTCAATGTCCTTCAAACCGAAATACAACAGTACATGCACACTGCTGTTTAGCAGTAGAAATAGACATTGCGGTGGTACACACCCAGACGGACTCTTACATATGAGAGATCTACCACCAGAAAAACCTGACTTACCGCGCACATGCGACTAAGTGGTAAGAGAATTGCAGGTAGAAGACTACAGTTTGAGAGTTACTGCCGTTCTCAAAGCACAGGGTGTGAAGCGCGGGGATGTGGTGGCTGTGATGATGAACAACTACCCCGAAATGCCGGCAACCTGGCTCGGCATTGCTCGCATAGGCGCTGTTGTCCCCCTCATCAACACCTATCAGACAGGAAACACTCTCTTGCACTCAATCAATGTTGCCAAGTGTGACATGGTGATCTATGGAAACGAGTTTCAAACAGGTTGGTCGCATGACAAATATTTGCGTAATAATATTTTACACTATTATCGATATCGACAACCTCGGTGGCGTAGTTGTATTACAGTACGACTGCAAAGCTAAGGTCTCGGGTTCGATCCCGGGGTCGGGCAAAGTGATATTGAGTTTTTCTATTCAGTATCAGCTTGGAGTCTGGAATTTGTGCCCGATATGTCGATAGGCTCGCCCCCTATCACATCATGGGACGGAATAATGGCGAAAAGTGGGTGCACTAGTTGCGCCTCTGCCTACCCCTTCGGGGATAAAAGGCGTGAGTGTATATGTATGTAATATTTTACATGTGTGTCAAAGTGATTCTCTTCTAAGCATTATAGTTCTCTGCTTCTAAGAGTAAATCTTTCAGTCACGATTATGTTGTTGCGTTGTGTTTGTAATTGCTTATAGAAAATAAAATATTCCATTATTTATCGGCAACACATTTTCTAGATGCATTTATTTCAAATAATACTCATAATGTAGAAAAACGGAAGTGATGACAATTGACAATATATGCATTATGCGTAAGAATTCTTATTTTCAGCTTTTGATGAAATATCTAAAGAATTGAACCCGAGAATTAAGCTGTTAAAGTCCACACGACGCCCGTTGAATACATGCGACTCTGCAGTGAAAATTGCCGAATCAGCCAACGATTTCACTAGTATGCTTGAATCCACTCCACCTGCCCCGTGGTCTTTGACCGACGGAGATGGTTTCAACGGAAAACTATTATACATCTACACATCAGGAACTACAGGATTACCTAAAGCAGCTATTATATCTTCGTCAAGGTAATTTTTTATACACAATCTATTTTGTTTGTCGATATTATTTATATTTTTTATTTTGTCTTAGCTGACATCAGCATTCAACTTCCTAATTACGTTTTTGTCCGTTCCCATTGTATCTAAAGCAATTGTTTTGGCATGATTAAAACTTAATTGAATTTTAGATATTTAAAACAAAAATGACAGCCTATAGAGCATTTCATACTGTACTAGCTTTTGCCCGCGGCTCCGCCCGCGTGAATGAGTTTTTCCGGGATAAAAGTCCCGCTTTATATTTTCCCGGGATAAAAAGTAGCCTATGTGTTAATCCAGGATATGATCTACCCGTGTACCAAATTTCATCGAAATCCGTTCAGTAGTTTTTGCGTGAAAGAGTAACAAACATCCATACATCCAAACATCCAAACATCCAAACATCCATACATTCTTACAAACTTTCACCTTTATAATATTAGTAGGATGTAAGTCAATGTCTTTGATGTAATTAAAAATAATCTTAAATTATGGCATCTGAACTCGTAAATTCAAGACCAATTTTTTTACAGAATGGTGTTCATGGCATCAGGCGTCCACTACTTGGGGAGTTTGCGAACAAATGACGTAATTTATTGCCCTATGCCCTTGTACCATTCAGCTGGCGGTTGTATCACAGTCGGGCAGGCGTTCATATTCGGTTGCACCGTCGCATTGAGGACGAAGTTTTCGGCCTCTGCATACTTCCCAGATTGCATCAAGTTCAACGCAACGGTTAGTGAAAGTTCGGTAAAAGTAATGCAAGATGTGGGTGATATTAGTTCACACAATAATGAAGCGTTTGCACGTATGATGGCTTTTATTGTGGGAACGAGAAATTGAAACGTAGGTATAATGTTTATTGAAGTGTAAACGATATATAATTGCCTTAAAACATGATTAAGCTAGTGATTTATTTAATTATTTACTAGTATAGCGGCAACGAAATGCCAAGTCGAAAGAGAAGTTATAGCTCTCTTTGACGATAAAGCTTTCTCAGTTATTGTCGATCGTTATTCAAACTGCGTTGAACTAGCATATATTCCTTCCTAACCTTCCAAGCTGTTCCTCAATAGTAGCATCATCAGCTAAAACTGTTTTATTAAAAGAAGATAGATTAATCATGTACGAAAGACTTACACTCAGTAGTATGAAAGCTAATTTTTGTTTCAGGTTGCTCACTATATTGGTGAAATGTGTCGGTACGTGTTAGCAACACCACCGTCCGCTACAGACAGACAACACAAAGTACGCACAGTGTACGGCAACGGAATGAGGCCTGTTGTAAGTTTATTGAGAGTTAACGGTATGGAGTCCGCAGATGCATTTAAAAAATATGATTTTACTGAACATGTTTTACTTGGATCACATGATCATTATTATAGGCTATATTGTTCGAGGAAAACTGTATTCGACTTTTAAAGTATGAAGACAGGAATGAAGATTTATTAAATCTAATTTGCCCAGTAATTACGCTGGCTACGATTTCCTTCAAACTGGAACACAACACTGAATGCATGCATAAAGCACACTGCTACTTGGATGTAGAACTTTCTGTGAGACATCGGTATGATCATCCATTTTCTCGCCGTAAACATGGTTCTATAAACAAAACATTATTTAGTACCAAAACCTTATTATACCTTTAACGACAACTGTCAAACCTAAATAAAGGTTGCTGCAACCAGCAATTCAAAGTAGAGTCGTAACTTTAGGCTATAAACGTAACCTCTTATTGTAAGTAACATCGTTCTTAAATCCCAACATTGGCAGGGCGTCAATTAACTTTTACGATTCAGGTCTGTACACCTGTGTTTAGATGTTCTAAGTTTCTGATGGCTTCGATAGATTATACTGTACTACTTTCCATATAATTATTTAAATCTCTGAGCAAAACCGTTTTTTCGTGATTTGGTACCAATTTAGGCCAAGGTTGACATTAATCTGCACCGCCCTTGAGGTTTTTAGGTTATTTAAATAATGTTTGTTTTATTTTTTATAGGTTTGGCCCGATTTCGTGAAACGGTTTAACATTAAAAGGGTGGTAGAGTTTTACGGAGCTACTGAAGGCAATGCGAATATAGGTAAGCGTACCCATTAAATTTATTTAGGACTATTTATAAACTGTACTTAACACCTTTGCATAGTGAATTATATATTTCCTGTTATATTTTATTTTATAAACGTCAAGAGATACAACTAATTATAATTTATATTCAAAAGAAACTTATGACGTTTATAATCCATACGCGCGAACGTATTTAAATTGGTTTTATAGTTTTTCTACTGGTTTTTACTCACATGTGTACATTTCCTTGTCATAGTTTTGGCGAGTCAGCTAATTGCTGAATATAATAATGTTATACTCCATCCAACCATTTATTAAACTTTTGGCATATGCACGCCTATGAAATGTTATAGTTATTGCCAAGGAATGGAAAACACAATAATTGACTACTTTATGGACGCCATTTTTTCTTTTCTATAGTGAAGCGACTTGATCTTCAGCTCCGATATTAATTACGGATCGATATTCGTTGAGCCAACTGATTGTGTAACAAAGTTAATCAAAACTTTTTCATTGAATCGACTGCCTCGGTAGCGTAGTTGTATTACAGTACGACTGCAAAGCTGAGGTCTCGGGTTCGATCCCCGGGTCGGGCAAAGTGATATTGAGTTTTTCTATTCAGTATCAGCTCGGAGTCTGGAATTTGTGCCCGATATGGCGATAGGCTCGCCCCCTATCACATCATGGGACGGAATAATGGCGAAAAGTGGGTGCACTAGTTGCGCCTCTGCCTACCCCTTCGGGGATAACAGGCGTGACCGCGTGAGTGTATATGTATATTATATGTATGTTTTTCATTGAAAAATAAAATTTCGTAGTGTACATTAAATATTTTTTATATATTCGTAAGTATATGATAACCAAAAAAATAAACTACTAAAGGTAAATATTGACAAGTTATATTGCATATAGAATATACCTACAGAATAAATGTACATACAGAAAATATACACGTTTAAACGCTTAGACATGTTTATAAAACAATACAATATGTTGACCAAAAATAACATTTCAATGTGTTTTATCGATCAAACTTCTTCATAAGTTGACTCCTCAAGCCCCGCGACGGACACCGGTGTCCATATATAAAGGGTTTTCCACAATTGATTATAGAAACCGAACTCTCAAAAGTTAAATAAATTGTTGGACGGAGTGTAATTATTATTATTATATAACATTAAGAAAAAATATAACAAAGGAATTTAGAGGCCACTTAATTTTTTTTTCAATGTGATAGAGCCAGTTGAATTTAAAACACGTTTGTTTTGAACGTATCATTTATACAGCCGTAAACGTATCGTCACTAGGATTTGTTAGGCAACTGGTATTTCGCATAATAATTTAGTCTTGATAAGACGTAGGTATGTGTTTACTTTTGCTATTCATAAAAATCATTGAAACTCGTCCAAATGTCAATCATTGAAATTTCAATATTAAAATTCGATCTGAAGATGCGACAAAATTTATAAGCTTAATTTGAATAGGTCAGGGCTACCCCGGAAAGGGTTACTTATGAAGCGGATTGTTAAGAATTTTTACTAATATCATAAAAACAAAAAAAAATCTTCTATCGCTCCTTCACTGGTAAGTTACTACATCGATTATATCGATATAAGAGAAATTAAGTGTAGAAGTTGCTTTTGAAACAGGAATTTATACTTTTTTTATATTTCTTACAAACAAAATTCTACGTAGGTATGTAAGGCCGCGAGCAAAATTTACACAACACACAATACAAGAAATGAAAAACATTGTTTTGTACTAAACTTGTTTGAAGGAAGGGTAAACACATTGGGATTGATACTTATCATCCCACTGTGCTTACCCTTCCTTCGTGAATAGCAAGCATCAGCAGTACGAGTTTGAAAACAAAATCGTAATTGCTCTTGGTAGATTATATTATGTATCTGGCCAGATAACGACCATCGTATACAAGGTGTTAAAACTCGCTATAATGTCCCACGTAAATGTGTCGCGTTTTAGCATCAACCTGCATATATCCGGTTCACACAGACCGCCGTAATAGGGTACTTGACTACATTTTTTTACATACATTTATCAAAAATGTATGTCGTCCTAAACGTAACGTAAAAAGAATTTTCAAAATTAGCGCAATAATAAGTAATTTTTTTTCTCTCTTTGGCAAGGCGCGGTTTGCGCATCTGCCAGTGTCAAAGTTTTTGGTTAAAATAAGTTGCAGTTATATTGTTTCTTTTTTTATCCTCAGTACTAACTACTATGTCGAAGTAAGCAGTGGCTACCTTACCAAACCTTTGTCGAGGAGTTTTGGCGGCAATAAAAAAAAAAACACTTGATTAACACAGTTATTTCAATTCACTTCATTCACTTCCAAGTTCCCGCCAAAACTCAATAAGTCAAATCTATCTTACCTGCTGCTATTTAAAAATGTGAGATCTTAAAATCTCACATTTTTAAATAGCAGCAGTTGTTATAGGTATCCAATAAAGCAAAGAAATAGAGTTTAGTACTTGATCATAATGTTATTTTGTTCCTATAAATACATATTTGGATTGTGCATAGAACTTGGCACTCATTTAGATCTCCATTCTTTTTGCGGCGAAGCCCACAGCCAAGCATAATTTTTGTATTGAACTTGGCTCTCCTTTTTTACATTTATGTTTTTGGTGGGATACTACTTTACATCAGGATCAATGTGGTCACTTAGCCGAACCAGTATAAAAAAAAATGCATTGGTTAACGGTAATTTTAAGTCCCGTTTCGTTTGTGCGTCATTTTTTTTTATTTATGTTTAGTAATTTAGATAATTTATGCTGCATGTTAGGTAAATGACAGTCATAATGCTCAATGTTTTTTTTCTTAGTGAATGTGGACAACAAAGAAGGCGCGATTGGATTCGTGTCGAGAATTATTCCCGCTGTGTATCCCATCGCTATTCTGAAAGTGGATGAGGATACGGGAGAGCCGATCAGGAATTCGAAAGGATTATGTCAGGTGGGTTTGATTATAAATCAACGGTGAATAATATTTAAACAAAACTTTCGCCCACATAAAGTTATGCAAAATATGGTCGAAATATTGAAATGTATGTATTGAAATACTTAGGTATTTCTTGTGTCATGATAATTATTATGCTCATGTAGATATAAAAAAGAGCATTATATATCTTGTTAGCTCTATAGTCTCTGCTCTCTACTCTCCTCCGTGCTAATCTTTTCTAAGCAATTTTTTACTTATACAACAACAATTTTCCGTAGTTTTAAATGATCTTTGACTTCCCAATGTATATAATACTCTTTGTCTTTGACTGCGATACTTATTTAAATGTGTAAATGTGCGAATGAATATTAAATAATGGTAAATATATCGTTTGAATCACTAATTCTAGGCGACATAGGTACATGTTTCAAGAACACGATTATAGAAATGGCTCGGTGGGAAAAAATATTATCGGTGAGAAAAATAGTAAGAATGCTAACTCATACTTAAATAAAACGGATACTACTCAATACAATAGATGTCCTACAATGTAGTAAAGTAGGTAGAAGTATGTACCAGTGTTACGAAGGATTACAAAAAAAAAACTTAGCTACCTAATTATCATGTCGGGAAACTAAGTTAAGAAACCGTGTCGAATAATTTATTGACAATATTTAAGTTAAATTTCTTAGAAGTGTAATAGAAGTCATGGCTAGTATTTACTTACGTAATAGCTCAGTATTTCAGAGCTCTAAAGTGGGTTTAAAAATGAACATCACAAAAACGAAACTGATGACCAACTCAGAAATGGAACCCATTGAAATTGAAGGACAACAAATAGAATATGTCGATGAATATTGCTACTTCGACCAGATCATCTCCCCTAAAGACCAAACAACCAAGGAAATAAATAAGAGGATTATGCTAATGGGTGGAAAAAATACTGGTCTCTGAAGAAAATAGTAAAATCTAAAGACCAAAATATGGCAACGAAAGTATTCAATGCTTGTATTCTCTCATACATCACTTACGGCTGCGAAACATGGTCTCTTACAAAATACCATAGAGACAAACTAGAAAAATGCTAAACAGGTATGGAACGAAGCCTGACAGGAACAAGAAGCCAAGATAGAATTAACAATGTGCAGCTAAGAGCAAAAACCAAATTAACCGATATCTTGGAAAAAAATAGACCTTCAAAAATGGAGATGGACCGGCCATATGTTAAGATCTATACAAGAAAAGTGGAACCAAATTACAACGAATTGGTACCCTAGAGATGTCGAGGATGACAACAAATACGCTGGGAAGATGAGCTGAATCTTACTGCGGGACCCAAATGGAGGAGAGTTCTTCTAGACAAGAAGCAATGGAAATTCCTGGAGGAGGCCTTTGCCAAAATGCACACTGAGTTGAGAGACATCGTATAACCAAAGGAATTAAACAATATATAATAGTCATAAAAATTAATCTCACCCAGTTTAACGGGCTAAATAAATAAATAGCTCAGTATTACTACATGAAACCAATTTATTTTCTCATGCAGATTAAGGCTCATAAATTATTGCCAAAGAATATAATAATTTCATCTTAGGAACGTAGGTACAAAGCTATGTCGTCTATGGTAGCTACTTATTCTCAAAACGCAAGCGCTAATGGTGTTAACCTTTTGCACCGGTTTTATGACTTACGATACATAAAATATTTATAATAACATACAATATGTTCGTTGATTGTTGCACGCAGATTGTAAGGCCACTATAATATACAATCTTGTAATAAATTCTCACGAGAAGACTTCTCACGGATAGAATTTTGAACTCACTGCGGGTGGATTTAGTACCTACCAGGCTACCAATTAGCTATGACAATCAAGAGTTAGCATGGGCGTATATAAGAGAGGGGGGTTCAGAGGATCAAGATCCCCGCCCGCTTAGCTTCTAAAATGATCGGGCTACAAAACGTGTTCAGTGTTCAAACCCCCCCCCCCCACGTGACAGGGGGGGGGTGTATACGGTGTCATACAAGGCAAGAACCGATGCTGCTAAAATTTTTATATTGCAGGAAGCTATAGCTACGCCCGTGCAACTTAGGTAGCAATAACTAAATTATTATTTTTTAAATTCCTGTGAACATGATTAGATCTGCGGACCTACTGTATAATTATTAATTGTAAGTATAGTTAATACCTAAGAGAAAGTGAGACTAAATAGGACTGGTTGGACGGCGTATTTGTATTGCGTGCGCGTTACGGCACAGCTCTGAAGTTCCGGGTTCGAATCCTAGGTCTTTTTTTGGTCAGTATCAGCCCGGGGTTTGGAATTGTGTCCGATAGCCATCTAGGTATAGCCCCCCCCCCCCCACCATCAAATCATGCGACAAAACATATATGGCAAAAAGTGGGTGCTCTAGTTGCACCTATGCCTACCCTTCGTGGATGTGTGTTTAGAAAGTCAGACCAACTGGGTATTTTAAGCATATGTGATCACTGATCATATCCGCCCATTAACTCTTACGAATAACAAAACCAAATGATTCGTGCGCAGGTACCTACTCGTAATAACGTGTCGACCTTTAAATAAGGAGAGGATTTTTTTGTTATTTTTAGCCTTCCGCGATATCCTTGTACATACAAAATGCATAAAAGCCAATTCTTTACTATAAATATGGAACTAGCCTAACAGCCTATAATTTGCTACAGATTTACTTCATATGTACTACTTATTTGAAGATAGCATTAAAGTTATATTATGTCAGCGCGGTTGGCTAAGACCTAAGTCTAATCAGTAGAGGAGGCCCGTGCTCGGCACTAAAAATAATAATTACACCAACCTTGTACTAGGTATATACTGTCTACTGCTGGTCGGAACTCTTCTACCGCGGAGAGGGTTTTAGGCCTCAGCAAACAACGCTAGCCTAGTGCAGGCTTGCAGACTTTACACACCTTCGAAACTCTTATAGAGAACTTCTCAAGTAGGTTTTCTGCAGGTTTCCTCACAATATTTTTTTATAGTAAAAGCAAGCGATAATTATCAAAGAATACACAGATAACTTTAGAAAAGTCAGAGGTGCGTGCCTTTGCGTTTTGAACCTGAGGACATACGTGTCGGGAATCCGTTCCATCCCCAAAGAGACTATCACCGCTTTTTTAATCAGCCTCAGCAGTCAACAGTAAGACAATGGACATGATATTATTATGTTAATTCGAACAATATTTTAATTCCAGCTGGCAAAACCACACGAGCCAGGAGTGTTCATTGGTAAAATACAGCACGACAATCCTGCGAGAATATACCTGGGATACGTTGATAAGCAGGCTTCTGACAAGAAAGTCGTCAGAAACGTGTTCAGCTTTGGTGACTCGGCTTTTATATCAGGTACACCATAATTTCTTTAAAATCTGTTTTCTATATTATTTGTAATTAGACTGTATTTATGGTAGCTAGTGGCAACTTATCATTCTGTGAGGTATAAGTATACGGAAAATATGTTTCCTCTGAGATTTGTGCACTGCCTTAGAAGGGGTTAACGTACCTAAAGGAAATAAAGAAACAAAGTCGTTTACATAAGTCATTGACCGTGTAAGTATAATGTAAAATGTTATTCCAAAATCCAAGGTAAGTAGGCTTATTTTGTAAATGTTAACACGAATATTAATCAACTATCTTATGAAGTAATTAAGTTTATTCACTAGTCTACAAATGATACATTGAAAAAATTAAAAACAAAATTATTTATAATTTTCTCATACTACATACGTATCTACTGGTACTTACATTTATATAATATTTTTCTTGAATAGTGACTAGTAGGTGACTGTTCCTACTAAGAGCGTTGGAACAAGTCCGCTGTCGCAATTACCTAGGTTGTAGTTAATTGCTATTGGATTTGACCTGAATACGCCCTAAATATTGGTTATGTTAATTATGCAAAATTACTTACTAGTAGAATTGATATTCAAGGACTTTGTAGGCACATCGGCTATTTTATACGTTACTTTTCTCAGAAAATATCGATATAAAGTTAATTGGTAATATTTTGAACCTTGATATACCCGAGTGGTAGCTATGAGTATTTTAATGATAGAAATTAAAATATATTTGAATACAAATCACCTTCGTCGTCTCTAGAAAAAAATGATTTTTGAGATCGTTGATAATCTTACGACATACGAGTATAATTTGCAAAACTTTATGTACAATTGTACTATTTTTATTAAAGATGAGAATATAACATTATGCTTTTTTTTATAGCTTCGAATGACGAGACGAGCATGCCGTTCGCCTGATGGTAAGCGATACGACCACCCATAAACAGTAGAAATACCATCAAGAACTTTGATTTACAAAGTACTGTGTGGCATTCCACTGCGCTCGTCATCCTGAGACATAAGATGGTAGGTCTCATTATGTCCTGTAGTTACACTGGCTACAATGCCCTTCAAACCGAAACACAACAGTGCATGCATACTGCTGCTTTGCCGTAGAAATAAACATTGCGGTGGTACCCACCCAGACGGACTCTTACATATGAGAGTCCTACCACAATAAGCATTTTGAAATAACCATTTTAGGCCGCGATAGAACGAACGTTTTAGAATGAACACCAGTATTTTCGTCTCAATACCGCTCTGATCATTTTTAATCATATTTTACTTGTTATATTACTGTAAAGAACACTTAGTAAATTAATTATTATTCAGGCGACATCCTGGTGGCGGACGAGCTGGGCTACCTGTTCTTCCGCGACCGCACCGGCGACACGTTCCGCTGGCGCGGCGAGAACGTCTCCACCACCGAGGTGGAGGCCGTCGTCTCAAGGTTCGCCAACCAAAGAGATGCTGTTGTTTATGGCGTTGAGGTTCGTATTATCGTATAATTATAAACAGCTTTTGTTTTAATTATATAATGGCTGAGTAAAAATATTCTAACGTTTGCATTGATGTATTAAAAAACCCTAATACATCAATGAACGTTTGTTAATTATACAAATATCGCTATATGATTTGTCAGTGTTTAGATGTAACATCAGCCACATAAATAGCTGAATAAATTAAAAATTTCAAATCACTTCCACGTTTAAAGTTTAATTGAAACTTTTCTTTGTGGGAAGTAAAGTTAATCGCCTTTATTTTATTTTTGTTTGTACACGAAAGTGTAGACGCGATTTCCATCCACTAAACATTGAAAACTTAATTACGTCATGCTAAGGATATCTATTACAATTAAACTTTATTTTTTTGTTGACTGTCTTCTTCATCATAATCATCACCATCCAGTAGCCACATGCAGTCCACTGTTGAACATAGGTCTCCCCTAAAGGTTTCCAAACAGCCTATTAAACTGACAGCAGGTGGGGCAAAAAAATTCTTAAGTCGAGGCCACCACGTACTGGCAAGCGCAGTATGGACGACTTAATAAAGGTCGCAGGAACACGCTAGATGCAGGCCGCTTTCAACAGGATCGTCTTTTATTAGCCCTAAACATAGAAAACAGTTTCAATTATTGAAATAAAACTATTTTGCGGATTTTATCGCGGTTTTTTAATTTATATTTTCTCCCGACGTTTCGAAGGCTTTGTAGCACTTCGTGGTCACGGAGCGGACTGAGATGTTTGTGGTCCGAAAAGTTAATGTTACAATATCTACCTTCACTTTTTAATTATACAATTTTTAAAAAAATATTTTTTATTGTCGGTCTGATCTACGCAGAAAGAGCTCACAGTGTCTTGAGGTCTGGCAGTTGGTCTTTTGGGGTCCGATTTAATAATATGTATAACTGGATACCAGGCTTTTGCAAGCTTCCAACCATCTTCTCTATTGAAATCTGGATGTTTTTTTTAATTTCAATAGCCTCGCGGATCATCCTAGGTAGGAATCGGTGTTCTTTGGCAAGGATTTGTGATTTTTCAAATCTTAGGTAATGCTTGGACCCTTGTTCTGAATGTTCAGCAACTGCAGACCTAAAAAACCGCGATAAAATTCGCAAAATGGTTTTATTTCAATGTCTAACATTCGCGTAAATATAAGAAGTCATTATAGTTTCAATTATTTATGGCACTGTATCTACATCGGATATATTTTTATCAGATTCCAAATACAGAAGGAAGGGCTGGTATGTGTGGCATCGTAGACGCAGAGGGCACGCTCGACCTGGATAAACTCGTGAAAGACGTCGCCAAGGACTTGCCCAAATACGCGAGGCCGGTGTTCATAAGAGTCATGCCCAGCGTCGATATGACTAGTAAGTATATATTTTTTTTATTTCGTCATGCCAAAATGACCCAAATACGTAATAGGCTAATGTGCTGAAAGGTTTAAAGTCTAAACCTTCTCGGTAGTGGTGTCGTACTTACCCGGCAGAGGGATAATACCGATCCATCATTTAACGAAAACGGCGTAGTTGTATTACAGTACGACTGCAATGCTGAGCTCTCGGGTTCGATCCCCGGGTCGGGCAAAGTGGTATTCCGTTTTTCTAATCACTATCAGCCTGGAGTATGGAATTTGTGCTCGATATGGCGATAGGTTCGCCCCGTATCACACCATGGGACGGAATAATGGCGAAAAGTGGGTGCACTAGTTGCGCCTCTGCCTACCCCTTCGGGAGTAAAAGGTGTGAGTGTATATGTATTTGTACGCATCTATGCCCGGCGGAGTAGGCAGAGGCGCAACTAGTGCACCCACTTTTCGCCATTATACCGTCACATGATGTGATACGGGGCGAACCTATCGCCATATCAGGCACAAATTCCAGACTCCGAGCTGATACTGAATAGAAAAACCCAATATCACTTTGCCCGACCCCGAGATCCGATTCGGGGATCGAACCCGAGACTCAGCATTGCAGTCGAACCGTAATACAACTACGCCACCGAGGCAGTTCTTGCATTTCATGTTATAATAGGGGATTTTACGTAGATATTATATGATACTACGCAAAATTGTTGATTATAGCTTAAATCATTAATATACAAGTATTATATATTTTGTACTTTGACTATTTTTATATAATAAAAAATGTATTATATTCGTAACTAACGGAAACAAAATAATGACACATAGCGGTGTAAAATATATACCTATGTATAATTTTTATTTTCAGGTACATTTAAGCTGAGGAAAGTCGATCTTCAAAAAGAGGGATACAATCCAGCTGTTGTTAAGGACAAATTATATTATCTAGATCCAAAATTAGACATATATGTGCCTTTAGGTCAGGAAGAATTCGATAAAATCCATGCGGGACAAATTAGACTGTGATTTAACTTTAAGATTAATTTATTTTTAATAATATGCACTATGTACATGAGGGTAAAATATGTCTTTTGTAAAAATATTTTATCTAGTGTTGTAAGAGTAAAAAATTGGTCCATAGAATATGTTTAGTAAATGAACTACCTACTATTAATAATATAAGTTATTACTATGCTATGAGGGATGCTATTGTAAAGAACAACATGCATCATTCAATAAATTTGGCCATTAGGTTAAAAAACTGTTATGATAAGTGATGATAATAAATTATATTTATATTGAGACTTGATTACTGATTTGACTTGATTTATATTGAGACTGCCTCGGTGGCGTAGTTGTATTACAGTACGACTGCAAAGCTGAGGTCGCGGGTTCGATCCCCGGGTCGGGCAGTGATATTGAGTTTTTCTATTCAGTATCAGCTCGGAGTCTGGAATTTGTGCCCGATATGGCGATAGGCTCGCCCCCTATCACATCATGGGACGGCATAATGGCGAAAAGTGGGTGCACTAGTTGCACCTCTGCCTACCCCTTCGGGGGTAACAGGCGTGAGTGTATATGTATGTAATATGTATGTAGTATATTATGTAGATACAAAGGTTAGCGGCCATCACTGTAAAAGACTGGCAGTAAATTTATTTTATAACGGCCTAAAACTTAATATGAGTCAACTATTTAAAATGTTAAATAATAATTCTGTACAAATTTTGATTATATTTTTGTACCGTGTCCACTCGACTACGACTACTGCTATAATATAGAGCCACATTGTTTATTCCTTCCATCTCGGAATACCATGATATCATCTTAGAGCACTCCTAAATTCAAATTTTGTTAAATATAGTTATAGCTTCATAAAGCTAATAATCATAAAGCCAACTTCTATGGTGAAACGGGCGACAAGCCGGCTGTGAAACGAGAGGTTTGGGTTCAATTCCTACGCATAGACAAGATTTGTGGGTAATTTTATCAAACTCATTTTTCGGATCTGGCTATTTTGAGAACAAAATTTCTTGTCAGATGTTCCCCGTAGTCTAGTTTCAAAACCAGAGTCATATCTTTATGGGGTTAAAGTAAAATCAATTCAAATCTATTTAGATCTAAATTTATTGATAAAAGAGTATCAAAATTTGTATTTGCTCAAATATTTATTATACTATTTATTGGAATGCTGCTTGCTAAATATGTTGCTACTAAAAGCTTCCAATAAATTATGGCCTCCCCAAGTGAGCGCCAGCCATCCCGGTCTTGAGCAGCCCGCATCCATGCCCTACCCGCTACCTTTTTCTAAATCTTCGGTCTATCGTACAGCAGGCCATCGTACACTCAGCCCGCATCCATGCCCTACCCGCTACCTTTTTCTAAATCGTCGGTCCATCCTGCAGCAGGGCGTCCTACACTACGTCTACCTAATCTTGGTGTCCAGTTCAGCACCTGTCTGCTCGATAGACCGTCCGTCCGTCTGCAGACAAGGCCGGTCCACTTGCACTACAGTGTGCTGATTTTGCGAGCGACGTCAGTTATTAAGGTTCTCTGGCGGACAACTTGTCAAACTTTATTCGGATTGGACCTTTTTCGCTATGAATCAAGTGGTAGCGGTTAAGATCCTTTATAGAATCGGCCATAAGATTTATTTATGGGCGTATAATATAAGGGTGGGGTTCAGGGGTCCGGACCCGCCACGCCACTGACCGCTGACATTTTGGGGATCCAGACCCCTCCTTAGCTTCTAAAATGATCGTGCTACAAAACAACAAAACATGTCCACACTGTAATGCCGTGGGGGGGGGGGGGATACGGTGTCCTGCAAGGCAAGAACCCACGCCACCAGAATTTTTATATCGTAGGACCGCCCCCCATGAGAAAGCTATAGCTACGCCTATGGATTCATTTATATTAAACTGTGGTTAGGGACATAATATTCTTATATCGTTTTGAATGAGAAAGTACATATGTGTTGTGTGATTTAAAAGAATTTGGCTTATTGTTACTATGAAATATTATGACAGTATCTACATGTAAAAAGATTATAAAATATTTTAGGGTTTTTTTATTTTTTTTGTAAGAGCTCAGGCGCCATCCCAGTGAAATGTTAAATAAATAACGCTTTTAAATGAATTCAATTGTATTTATTAAACTTTACCTTTAAAATACACCTTATTGTATCGTACTCTGCGTTCTTTAATAGGTACTTTAAATACATTGTTAATTAGTAGACAATGTGGCAAGCTCAGAGTAAGTATATACCTATAGAGAGCGCGTATGCAAGTGGGAACAATAGGCACGGGTGGGAACATCGTCCTGCGCCGGCCGCAAGCGCTTGTAGTCACTCGAGTAGGAACGGTGTGAGCACACGCGAGTGAGATCTATGCGAATATTTGATTATTAATACTGCAAAATGGTTAAATGTTTTGTGGAATGTTGTAAAAACGACACTCGGAAACACACTAAACAGAATTCTAATATCACGTTTCACAGGCAAGCCATATTTCAGTATATTTTTAGGTAAAATTGAAATCACGCGTCGCGGTATGAAAGACGCTCGGGAGGCGAACACTTGTACCCCCCGCACTGCCCCGCATACCGCTTTTTCGATAGTGATGTTACGCGTCGATACCAGAATCGATTTAATATTTTCATATTATAGCGTACGTATTTATTACTATCGAAGGCGATGCTTAATATAATGTAGCTTAGGTAACTGTTTTTGTCTGTGTGTGATTTTTAAGCCAATTAATAATTGCGTTTTTGTTTATGAAATGAAAGAAATAATTACTGTTCCTAAAAATTGACTGATTACGATAATATTTTTAAGCTATTGCATAGCTACTATCGCGGGTCTTGGCAGTATAAGTTAGCAATCATTAAGATATATTTCTTTGAAATTTTTTTAACATTGGTAATAAATATTTCAAAAACTAGACGTGACTATTTTAGGCTTGGGGAGACTAGCTAAGAAATCCATGGTGCGATGCTCGATTTATATCCATTGGTTCAATTATAATGGATATCCATTAATATTATTGGTTCTTAATGCTTGTAAAAACTGCTCTTGAGGTACCGTGTTTATAAATCATTCCACATGGCACTACACCAATTCGCAGCATAGCTTTTATCTATATTAACGCAATACGCTTAAAATTACTCCCAAGGCCATACTTTGTAGAACCACAATTTTTTAACAACAATATGTACCGCGCCGCCGGACCTGTACTTATCGATAACTGTTGCGTTGGTGCTGCTCGCGTGCCCATCCCTAGCAGTCGCCAACATTTCTACATAAGTAGCTATAGTTCACCTGCCTACGCTGGGTAGTGGGCGCACGATGCGATATTAGCTCTCTATAGGTATATACTTACTCTGAGGTGGCAAGTAAGTAACTGGTCAATCAATTTCTGGTAGAAGTATTTTTTTACCTTTTACTTTTTGGTTTACTTTTACGTTTGGTTTGTTGAGTATTTAGTAATATGAGGTAGTAATGTGAGTAGGTACTAAAAGTTTTCAACAAATTCGTACATTCCGATGGTTATAATTCTTTTTAGGCTAACACAAACCTACAAAGAAAGAAAAAGATTAAATGCAGCAACTAAACGCAGGCTGTCAAAGTGACAGTTTCTATTATGATGAAGGTAAAATACCTGAATAAAATACAGAGACAGTGGTAAAATTTTGTCCGCTTTTTTAATACATTGCTGTACCTTCAAGTAATTTCAACGATCTTTTATGTGCAAAACAAGCAGTGTATAGTATATAAATGTCATCAGTTGAATTGTCGTAATCGACTTGAAATACAGCAATGAATTTAGTAAATCGTAATGCTAGTTTCTAGTTTTTATTAAAAAAATAATGATTGGAGTGCGTCACCGTGTTTCGTGATCACCACACAATTCATGTTTTAAAAAACATTCCGTAATTCTCAGGAGTTAATTATTCGGTGTTATTAAACGCACAGCTTTAAAGCATTTGTGACGAGTTGCAATACTAGCGGTTCACGGTGGTTCGACGCTGGGCAGTTCGCCGCATTTCTTTGCGAAAGGCAGTCGTGATGGGCCTTACAATAGCGGCTGCTGCGGCGGCCTTTGTGGCGTTATGGTCTTTCCAAGGCCTACTTTGTGCCCTTGTCGCTTCAGTGTTTGTGGCTATCCTGTACGTTGCAGTGTTCCATATGAGATGGTGTTATGTAGCATTAAAAACTATCCCGCGGGACGTTTAGTAAGTACAAATATTGCGTGTCACACTGTTATAAAACTTGATACTTTTGCTTTATTTTTCTGTCAGAGAAAGTTTCATTTTGATATTGCATTTCAAATATACACATTGTTGTATTTGAAAAGTGATTCTTTCGTGGATATGGTTGTTCTGAGTTGTGAAAACAATAAATGTTCATTTTCACTGTCATAGTTTATGATTTTATTTATAAAACAATTATTAAGCTTCTACAATAAGTAGGTCATTTTTTATTGCTTGTTGATAAATGAAAGATTGAATCATCTGTGACAGATAAAGGTCAATGACATTCTCTCAGTTTGTCAACATTATTTAGGATATGCTACCTATCTACATTATTCTTTAATGTTATAGTATTATTTGAAAACATGAATCAACATAACATAGTTGGGTCCGCCTATAATTAGGTGAACAATGTAAAAAGAGTTGGTTTCGGTATGTTATATGTGTAAGTTAGCTATTGTGTCATCTGTGGGTAAATCAAATAAAATAATAAAAAAAAATACATACATTCATACATATACACTCACACCTTTTAACCCCGAAGGGGTAGGCAGAGGCGCAACTAGTGCACCCACTTTTCGCCATTATTCCGTCCCATGATGTGATAGGAGGCAAGCCTATCGACATATCGGGCACAAATTCCAGACTCCGAGCTGATACTGAATAGAAAAACTCAATATCATTTTGCCCGACCCAGGGATCGAACCCGAGACCTCAGCTTTGCAGTCGTACTGTAATAAAATAAAACATAATTCTACTTCAATAAAGTAGTGAAAGTTAAGTGACTGTGTCTTAAATGCTATTAAACTTTTGTATATGTTGTAACCCATACCATATAAAGAAACGTATAACTTTGCAAGGTTTGGTTGTCCTTTAATTTTTTTAATAAATTACCTACTTACATCATGAATATCAACAGTGGAAATTTCAACTGTCTTAAGGTCATTCTGTCATAAGTACATTCTTTTTACTATTGAATTGGAAATCTTATTGTCCAATGATTGGTATATTATATTTCAGATTTTGATATCTCTTAAAATGAGGGAGCTACCAAGTCAAATTAGTTTTATAGTAAATGACAAAAACGGAAAATGTTGTCTTACAGGTCAAGTTTTGCATTCAAAATTGACAACTTATTTCAATTTACATTACATACACAAAGAAGTTGTCCACTTTTTGTATGAGTGCTGGGCCTCAAAATCTAACCAGGCTTTGTGGATATTAAAGGGGTAAAAATATGGATCATGGATTCATTAAAAAAATATTTTTAAACCCCTCCATCTATAAGGAATTTTTAAAAGAAAAACTTTAAGTGTAGTTTATAAGCAAAATAAAATTGTATAAATCTCAAAATCAGACTTTAAAATTATATGATTTCACAAAGGCCTCGTTTTTAAGTGCTATCCAAATATATATAAAGTATCTTGTTTAGAATTTTAATCCCATTTTTGGACATGTCCTTTAAAAAATACTTGTCTAGAAAGCATTTAAATAGAAAAAGAAATGAAAAAGTTATAAATTTTTTTTGCCTTCCTGTAAAGTCGAATGTTTCTCGTAAGGGTATAACATTTGAAATTTCTATCATGTTGATATGGGGATATTTGTGAATTAAAAATATGTGAAAAATATGATCTTATAACATTGCTTTCATATAAAAACATGTTAAAATGAATCAAATTCTTGACCACTAAGACTTATTTCAATTACAAATAATATTAGGGATATAAAATTGATTTAATTTTTAGTGCATTATACACCTACATGAGGATTATGTGGGTGACCCGACAGATGAGCAGAAAAAATCTGACCATTCCAGACATATTCCATGATGTTGTCAACAGACATCCGGACAAACCATGCTTCTTATTCCAGGATGAAGTGTGGAGTTTTAAGGAGGTTCGTAATTCCAAATCCATTCTTTTTGTGCCTTCCCTAGTGGGGTTGGTGCACACTTATATGTAACTTGCAGAAATTATTTGGTCTAGTTTTATAAGCAGATGTTCGCCTCATGATTACCTGCTTTGGAAGATCTAATCCCAAGCAAATCATGTTTGAAATAACTTACTTGATCTAGGAATCGAAGCCCAGACTTTACGGTCGGCATTCCATAAAATGGCTACTTCTTCTTCTTCTTTTAGGTTATGGCTCCACCGTTGCAGCGGTGGTTTTGTCAATGTCTTTATGTAAATAGAGTTACACGGAAGTCAAAAAGCATAACTTCAGATTAGACTATTTCCTAACAGGATCAATAACAAGTTCCGGCCTGAAGTGCCATATGAAAAGTTGATACTCAAAGTGATCAAAGTATGAAAATTAATGATATTTTTTGATCTAAAAGATGACGAATAAAGCATGATAGTTAAAGCCTAAGCATGATTTAATAATAGCGAATAGATTCAAGGAACTATTCAATGAAAGACGAAAAGTTAAGAATACAAGTGAGGAAAAATGGCTACTTAATGAAGCATTAAGTAGAAATGCTAAGCTGTAACCATTTTACATATTGGTAAAAATGTACAAATCGCTTGATCTTTATTTATGTTTGTGAAACAAAACTACATAGTGGCACTTAAATTAAGATTCTATACCAATATCATAAAGAGGAAAAGTTTATGAGTTCTATAAGTATAGATTAGGGGTCGTGTTTTGTTTTTCGACATGGCGACTACTTTTTATTTCTAAGAATTTATATTTATTGTTTTGTATCTGCTATTATTACTTGACATTGGCGAAATCACTAATAGATAATCGGTGGAAGCCATAATTTAAAAGAAGAAGAAGAAGTATAGATTAGTATGACGTAAATACTTTAAAGTATATTTTTCATTTAGCTGTTTTTATTTTTTTGTCCAACTAATGGCATAATTGAGAATTTTAATGGTATGGTAAAGTTGATGAGCGAATAAGCATTGTATGCATTAATTAATGACGAAATTCTGTATAATATAATAGGTTGGACAAGGCTACTTTATTGTCAATTTCAATTGTACGGAACTGCTTGAGTAAACCTAAATGGATTAATCCATTTAAAATAGTTACAATTAGATTCAGCTTTTAGAAGGGCATTTCACTGCGATGTGTTTATGAATATGAATGACTGTGATGATGTGTGCAACCTTCTCTTAGTTGAAAGGAGAGTGTTGTTATACTTAGATCTTTTTTCGTGTGTCAACTCGCAATATTGGATTTTTATAACATACGCCGACAAGCGAGGTAATGAATCGCCTGATGCAAGGTGATCTTCACGGCTCATAAACACCCAATTACACCAAAGAGGCGCCGCAGACCTTAAAGGCAAGAAATAAGGATCAGAAACAAATTTTGATTGTTATCTTACGGCCGTTTTCTATAAAACACGACAGCACACCAAAAAAAGTTTCCAATCTTCATGTTCGATCCGATCCCAGGAATAAACCCATCAAAATATCCCTTCCCTTCATCCAGCCAGGTACGCAAGAGATATTATAGCAAAGAGCATTATAATACTACGGAAATATCATAGTGCATAAGTGTGCGCGCAATACACAGGTGCACTCGCTATTCCTTCACTCTCATAGTCCGGTGAGACGGCATTCCGACATGACCGGAGAGAGATCAGGCGCAGGACCAACGGCTTTACGTGCTTTCCAAGGCACGAGGGTATCACACCGCCCACTTCCTGACTGTGAGATGCGACTGAGTAATTTTTATGATGGAAAAACCCAGTCACGAATTTTTTTTGGCCCGACTTTAGATGAACCCAGGACGTCAGCTCGCTGATCGTACTCGCGACGCGTACGCATTACACCTACGCCATTGAAGCAGTCAAAATATTACTCATACTAATACATTGATGTATTAAAAACCAAACACGGTCCTTTACGGTCCTCTCAAGCTTGTACCTTTTCCCTTTGTTTCGTTGTGCTTTTGTATTTCTACAGCGACCCTTTTTTACTTTTTATTTGAAGAATACAAATGTCTTTGTTCCATATTCCTATGGACTCGTGTTTCTAGTTAAAAACCGTTTACAATTACCCATTACTCACCCTTTATGCATTACGGGCAGTGTTTATAATACATAAATCAATCGTTACAATACACCATACGTTTCTCAAATTCTAAGTAAAACCCTTCGGGTCTTCTCATTGTCAATGATTAATTGCCTGTCCATTATTTTTAACAACAGTTACGGATCCTATTATTCCCATTTCCTGATGTTACGTATTCAATGGAACGTTCAAAGTGAAAGTTGAACATGTTGGATCCTGTCTGCAAGGAAACAATACTCGCTCTCCATATAAAAGCCAAACTCAAAATCACATGATATCGTATTCCACTCTGTGCTCTCTTCGAAGTGTGATCTCCAGTTGTTGGTAATAGTGAAGTGATAGTAAAACAGTGTAATAGTAAATACTGAAGCTGATATAAAATGAATGTAAGTACCTTCTTATACTTTGATCTAAAATTGTTATAACCAGATGTTTTATTAATTGTATTTGTTATGTGTTGTTCACTGGGTTAATGCATTTTAGTTGTATTTGATCTCTTATTTAATTTATCAAAGTTACTGTAGTGCATTTTATTTCACATACCTATAAGTGTTTATCATACAATACTTCCTTAACCAATTTGTTTTATTTACAGTTTTATTTTCGTTACATTTGATCTCTTATTAAATTATCAATGTTACTTTAGTGTACATTTATACTTCGCATACCTATAAGTATTTATCATATAATACTTCCTTAACCGATTTGTTTTATTAACAGTTTTATTTCATTTTATTACAGTTTTCGGAAAATACTTTCAAAAATTACTATTATGCTGAAGATATAGATGAACCTAGTGATGAAGAAGGTACACTCGCCTTTAAAGTCAAAAAAGCGATAATAGCAAACAAAAGATCCATGGAATGCAACAACATTGACGAATTTTTCGAAAAACCTAAGAAAAGGAAGACAACGACAAAAAAATCATCTAGTGTTGGTCGAGCGACGAGTGGTGGTGTTTCATACATAAAAACAAACAGCGATGACAGCAGTTCTGCATCACACCTCATAAAAATTGAGGTGTATGATGTTAATAAAATAAAAAACATCGCACCGACGGAACAATGGAAACATGCTGATGTGCGGGTTAAATATTACGCGGAAAACGAGAGTGACAAAAACTTGCAATCTATCAAGGACACGGTATACAATATAACCAAAGACTTAGCGAGTAAGGACGATTGTGTTAAATATTTTATAGACAACGAGAAATGAACAAAGTGCCAGTGCGTATCAGTGTTTTAAAATCATAATTTTAGTCATATACTTTATTCTAAGAAACTATTATTGTAATAACTATACCTATTTTAATTTAATTTACATTGTATTGTATTTTAACTTTGTACTATTTTAAGTTACATGCTTAACAGATTACTTCGTTTTTGATTCTAGAACTCTTTGTGTTGTTGCTAAGTATTAATGTAAATAGTAATAAGTCTTTTTAGTGTTTTTCATGCTCATGCTTACGATTGTAAAGTTATTACGAACATTCATTAATTGTTTGGATAGTTCAAAGTTAAATTGCATTGTTTAGGGTAGTGTTTATTAAAGTAAGAAGGTACTACGAAGACATTGCTCACGATGGATGCAATATCAAGCTGTGATTTACACAACATGGAACTCGTCGCACTTCTCGAGAACATTGAATCTATGGACCTGATGTCATCACAATACGACAAAGAACTTTACGAGCTCTGTGATAAAATGGAACAAAGACAAGTTGAAACGTAAGTATAACATTTTTTATTATGTTAAGACTTGTTGCAACATGTTTTGGGAATCCACGAAGAGGGGATACAATTCAAGTATTTATAATGGTTGGGACATCTTTGCACAATCATTCCACTTGTTTCTCCCGTTTATATTTTTAACATTAGTGTGCAACCGAAATGTACCACTCGTTTGATATTTCTAGTTTATCGCAGAGTGAGATTGCTAGTTTCGATAAAAATATTATTCTAAATAAATATCATCGTTTCATACGGTTTTGGTATATACAAAATGTTTTGCCAGTGTCAATGTTGGGAGATCCTGATATTTCTCCTTATTTTACACCATGTAGTGGTCATAGAACCTTACAGCAAACTCATACCGATGAGGATGATATTGATGGTGTATTATCAATGAAAGCATATTGTTTTCAGTGTAAATAACAAAACATGTTAGTATCTATTTAAAGAATAGAAATATAGTAAGAAGCTTATTACGTGAGATCACAATTTTTAACAGTTTTCTTATTCATCAGATCTATGCAGAATGGAGAAGGTAGCAGAAAAAGGAAAAGATTAGCGACAACTGAGTTGTTTGAAGAGGATCCGTTAAATAGAAGAAAAAATATTCGTCTTGAAGCTCCTTCAACATCTACATCATCGCTGGGTACCGTTGTAAATGTAAGTACAGAACAGCATAATGATAAAATTGAATGTCCTGAGTGTCACATACATGTGTCAAAAAAATATATGACCAGTCACTATAAGAGCAATAAACATAAAAATAATTTAATTAGAAGAGATAATAATCTACCTAATGTTCAATTCATTGATACTGCTTTTGGTAATAGAATTATTACATATCGAGTGAAATCTAATTTAGTTTCTGATACGCAGTTTGAATCACCTGAATTATTTTTACAAAATATTAAAAATATAATATACACATTACTAGAACGATCTATTTTAGAATATTCTGTTGTAAAAGTTAATTTTATTCTCAATGCGGATTTCACACAAGAAACTAAAAATCTACAAAATATTTTTGATTTTCAAATTTCAAACTATCTTGTTTGTCAAGGTGATGATAAAGATATTATTTTCTCATCTATAATTACCGAAATCACAAACAAAATGACAAATTTTCAAAAAAAAGGTAGTGGATGGAGTTTAGTTAAAATAAATCACTTGGATATGAATATCAACAAATTTAACCCATTGCGTGGATCTTCATACATAGACCTACCGTTAGACATAAAACACAAGAAAGCTATAATCAATGTTCAAAATAACGATCACGAATGCTTTCGTTGGGCAGTTTTGTCAGGATTATTTCCAGTCACTCATAGTTCCAATAGGGTATCATCTTATATAATACACAAAAATAAGTTACAATTTGATAACCTATCGTTTCCTATAAAAATTAACGACATCCATAAGTTTGAAAAATTGAACAGTATGAGTATTAATGTTTTTGGATTACAATATGATTCAATAAGCAAATCAAATAAAGTTGTAGGTCCATTACACTTTACGAAACGCCGAAAAACTACTCACTTGAACTTATTGTATATATCTCAAGGTTCTAAAGGTCATTACTGTTTTATTAAAAACCTCTCGAGATTATTATCTAAACAGTTATCGACTTCTGAACATGCAGTTCATATTTGTGATGGGTGTTTATTAAGTTTTCCATCATTACATAATTTAAAACGACACCAAGAAAACAACTGTTTCAATGTGTGCACAAATTTACCATCGGAAAGCGATAGCAAAAGAAACTGGTTTAATGAATTAATACCATCAAACCAAATTTCATTTAATAACTATGAACGTAAATTAAGAGTTCCATTCGTTGTGTATGCTGACTTTGAAGCATTTTTAAATCCAATAGAGAGTTGTTCTAACAATCCAAATCAATCTTCAACTGTTAATATTCAAAAACATGAAACGTATAGTTTTGGGTATTATGTTAAATGTTCGTATGATGATAATCTTTCAGTATATAGGTCTTATACAGGACAAGATTGCGCACTAAAATTTATGCAATTCATTAACACAGATTTAGAAAATATCTGTAAAAAAAATTCTTTTGTAAAATCACCTTTACCGTTAACTGAAGAAAATGAAATAAATATCAGTCAAAGTGATTCGTGTTACATTTGTGCTACTAAATTAAACAATGATAGCACAGTATCTTACAATTGGCATACTGGAGTATATGAAGGTGTAGCTCATAGAGTATGCTCTCAGAAATACAAAGCTCCTAATTTTGTACCAGTGTTTTTACATAATTTAAGTAATTATGACGCTCATTTCATAGTGCATGGTCTTGATTTCGAGAAAGGTGACATTGAACATATTCCTGAGAACAAGGAAAAATACATTTCTTTTTCTAAAGTTTTACAAATCAACAACAGAGTTGTAAAATTACGATTTCTTGATTCTTTTAAATTTATGTCAAGTAGCCTTAACAAATTAGCTCAGAACTTACTACCCGAACAATTTCGTGAACTCAAGTTAAAATATCCATGTGAAGAAGATTTTAAACGTTTAATAAGAAAAGGTGTATATCCATACGAATACATGACAACATTTGATTCTTTAAAAATAACTTCTCTTCCCACTCGCAATCAGTTTTATAGTTCTTTAAATGATAGTCACATTACAGAAAGTGAATACCATCATGCCCAAGACGTGTGGAAACATTTTAATTGTAAGAATATGGGTGAATATTCAGACCTGTATTTAAAAACAGATGTATTGTTGTTAGCAGATATATTTGAAAATTTTAGGGATGTCTGTCTTAAAACATACGGTTTAGATCCTGCCCACTATTATACAGCACCTGGTTTAAGTTGGGATGCTATGTTAAATTTTACCAAGATAAATTTGGAACTCTTAACAGATATCGACAAGGTTACGTTTATAGCAAATAATATTCGGGGTGGTATATCACAATGCAGCAATAGACATGCAGTGGCAAATAACATATTTATGTCGGAATACAATTCAAATAAACCATCTTCATTTTTGATGTACTTAGACGCAAATAACCTTTATGGTTGGGCTATGTCCCAATGTCTCCCGACAGGCAAATTTGAATGGGTCGACATAGATACAGATTTTAATATAGCCGATGATGCAAAAAATGGGTTTATATTGGAAGTAGATTTAGAATATTCAAAAACTTTACATGATTTTCATTCAGATTTTCCATTTTGTCCAGAAAACGTATGTTTAGGAAGCAGCAAAGACAAGAAACTGATTCCAAATTTAAAAGATAAAAAAAATTACGTCATTCATTATAGAAACCTCAAACAATGTTTAAAAAATGGTCTCAGATTAGTTAAAATTCATAGAATTTTAAAATTTGAACAATCTGCATGGTTGAAAAGTTACATAGACTTAAACACTCATATGCGATCATTAGCTACTTCAGATTTAGAGAAAGATTTTTTTAAACTTATGAATAATTCTGTTTTTGGTAAAACAATGGAAAATGTAAGAAAGCGAGTTCATGTCAAATTAATAAATCATTGGTTAAATCGTGGCAAAACTCAAGGTGCTCAATCTTTGATAGCAAGACCAGAATTCCATAGTTTATCTATATTCTCAGAGAGCTTAGTTGCAATACAATTACACAAAACTAACGTTTTATATAATAAACCAATTTACCTCGGTTTTTGTATTTTAGATATATCGAAAACATTACTATACGATTTCCATTACGATTATATGAAATTGAAATATCAAGATAATATTAAATTACTATATACTGATACCGATAGTTTAATATATCAAATATTTACGCAAAATTATTATGCTGATATAAAACTTGATTTAGCCAACTACTTTGATACGTCAGACTATCCACCAAATAATGAATATGGTTTACCATTATTGAATAAAAAACGGTTAGGATTTTTTAAAGACGAAAATAATGGAAAAATTCTTAAAGAGTTTGTAGGTCTTCGCTCTAAAATGTATGCAATGGATGTGCAAAATAAATGTATATGTAAAGCAAAAGGGATTAATAAAAGTGTCACAAAAAAATTTTGTCTCAGCGATTATAAATCATGTTTATATGAAAAGAAAACGCAATACAGTGAAATGATAAGATTCAAATCAATTAAACATGCTATATTTACACAAAAAATCAATAAGATATCTTTATCACACAATGACACAAAACGTTATTTAATAGAGAATTCAACAGATACTCTTGCATGGGGTCATTATAAAATAAAGGACATTTGATTTTATCAATGAATTCTGTACAACGAAAATATGTATGTTAATGTGTGTGTGTGTATGTTTGTTATTTTAATGTTCTGTCTTTATTATGTACTTTCTTTTTTTTTTTTTTATTGTGATACTATGACAACTATTTTGTGTATCATGAAAAATAAGATGCAAATTTGAATGTCTGTAGGAAGTTTATTCTTATATCTGATTTAACTTTAATTTATATTAATTTTATTACAGTAATATTTTTGAAAACATCTTTGAATTGTATGTGATCATTTTTCAAACTATTTGAATATTATGTAATCTTTGTATGTAAAACAAAAAAATTCAATATAATACATTCAATCGTATCTTCTTGTTTTATTCAATCCGAAGCGCTTTTCGAGTTCACACGTGTATTTAAAAATGTTTCACTTTTATCATCCTTTTACTGCCATAGTTGCAGGTCCAAGTGGGTGTGGAAAGTCTAATTTTGTAACAAACTTTATTAAATACATTAATGATATGTGTAACACCACTTTTCATCAAATTACTTGGTGTTTTGATGAGATGCAACCCTTATATGATGTACCAAATGTAAACTATTATCAGGGTATACCAGATATGAATATGTTTGATGGAAAGGAAGCTAACCTTATCATTATCGATGATCTTATGAGGGAATCTGATGGTCGCATTGTCGACATATTTACTAAAGGTAGTCATCATAGGAACTTGAGTGTATTTTACATTACTCAAAATTTATTTCATCAAGGTAAAGGACAAAGAGACATTTCTTTGAATTCAAACTACATCATTTATTTCAAAAACCCACGTGATAAAACTCAAATACGTTACTTAGCGCGACAAGTATCACCAGAAAATAGCAAATTCATAGAAGATTCATACAGAGATGCTACAAAAGAAGCACATGGCTATTTGATGATAGATCTAAAACAAGATACTTTTGATATGTGTCGAATTAAATCAAAGATCTTTCCTTCTGATGGTCATCCTACAGTGTACATTCCCACAAAAGAGTTTAAATATGTCAAAAACCAACAAATACCCGTCATTTGCAAATGATGGATCGACGCTTAAAGACGCATGAACACTTATTAAATGCTCTTTATAAGCTTAAACCTAAACATCAACAAGCTCTTTTAAAAGTGTGTAACGAAAACGAAATTAATTTTATTTGTGAATGTATTCATAATGTTTTACAAGGAAATATAAATCTTGAAGAAAAATCGAAGAATAAACTAAAAAAATACAAAAACTTATTACGAAAATTAGTACGTAAAAGTACAAATAAAATAAGAAAGAATATAATAGTTCAAAAAGGTGGTGCATTTCTTCCGATCATATTGGGTTCTATTTTGAGTGGATTGATAAGTGGACTGGTTTAAAATGGAACACGCCAAAAAAATGCTGTTAGTTGACCCAAGTTTAATAGATAAGTTAAATCAAAAAAGAAATGAAAATCCTACCTCTCGTTTAGATAGCGAAATGGAAAAAATACTCAGCAGTAATATGGATGATCGAAAAAAGTGTAAATTATACTTACAAATTTTACAAAGATATCTCCACTTTATGGAAGAAGATCGTCGTCCCATTGAACTCCCTATAATAACTTCAAATGACGATAACAATAAACCCTCATCTGAAAGCTGGAAAATTTTTAATATAAATAATGATATCAAGAATAAAGATGTAGTTGTCAGTCAGACACTGAGTGATGAACAGAAGCAACAAGAACATTTTACACTCGAAAAAAAACCTTTCTATTCAACAGAACAAATTTTAAATTTAATACCAAAAACATATGTAAAAAAAGGTGAGTTATTATTGAATTCGGTGTCGCTAAATAAAAACAAAATTTATTGGAATGATGCTGGCACAGTGATTGTGGATAATGAAGTAATTCCTAACAGTAACATTATCGATTTAATAAGCGATACACTGCGACCATTGAAAAACAACGACCCACCCGGTTGGGAAAAATTTGCTAAAGCGTTAAAAGATTTGAAAATACCTTTAACATATATTGGCAACCCAAAAAGACGTGAGTACATAGCTCAACTTCAAAAAGACATCGAAGAACAACCGCCACAAAACACAGAGGTATATTTGACACCAACTAGTGAAATTAAACACGCAAATAAAATTAAGAAAAAGATTGATTGGGAAAAATGGACCCCTTATTAGAAATAAATCAAATTTATTATGATGTATCACACCCCGCTGGATATAGTAATATCGACAAATTATCAAAAGCTATAAAAGGTAAAATGAAAAAGGAAGAAGTTAAAAACTGGTTGCAATCTCAATCTACGTATACACTCCATAAACCAGTACATAGAAGATTCGCTCGAAACAAATACGTTCTCTCTAATCTCAATGAACTTTGGCAAGCCGATTTAAGTGACATGCGAACTTATTCTAAAGATAATAAAGGTTTCAATTACATTCTTTGTGTTATTGATGTTTTTAGCAAATATGCATATGCCAGACCCTTGCAAAAGAAAAATTCTGAAACCGTAAAAAAGTGTTTCGATAGTATATTTAATGAAGCTAGTACCACACCTACACACATTCAATCTGATAAAGGCACTGAATTCGTATCAAAAGATGTTCAAAGATATTTTAAAACAAAAAACATTAATTACTATACTACAAATAATCCAGACATCAAAGCAAGTATTGTAGAAAGATTTCAAAGAACGCTAAAAATGAAGATGTGGCGCTATTTTACACACAAGAATACACATAAATATATTGATATTTTGCAGAATTTGATACACTCTTACAATCACAGTTTTCATTCTAGTATTAAAATGTGTCCTTCAGATGTTAATTCTAATAATATAATGACAGTTTGGAGTAATTTATATGAAAAATCTGGAAAATCATCAAAAAATATACTACCTATGTTTCATCTCGGTGATCATGTTAGAATAACCAAATATAAACATGTATTCCAAAAAGGTTATGAATCTAATTGGAGCGATGAAATATTTGTGATTTCTTCTATAATAGAACGTACTCCGTGGCCTGTTTATACTATTAAAGATTTAGATGGTGAAGAGATAGTAGGAACGTTTTATGAACGAGAATTACAAAAGGTCATTTATGACCCCACCATTGAACACAAGATCGATAAAATAATTCGTTCTCGTTACTCTGGCAGCAGACAACAAGTGTTAGTTAAGTGGAAAGGTTATCCGAACAAATTTAATAGTTGGATTTTAGCTTCCAGTTTGAAAAAAATATGATTAAGGATTTTTATTTAACTTTACTTAGCAATAGTTCAATGGAATACTTTCCTGAGAACAAAACATCAATTTTTTCAACAAAATTACCCAAACCCATAATATTGGAAGGAGAATGGTGTGTAGGAATCGTTGAATTCCAATATCCATGCACCATGTTTACTGTTCAAGATCATGAGAATGTTATTTACATAACAAAAATCATGAAAATGCCCCATGAAGACAAACTATCCACAGTATATTATAAGACTCATATACCTGCCACAAACTATGGGTAATATTAACCATATTTTATCAGCATTAAATAATATAAGGGAAAAAATCAAATTCCGCTACGATAATATATCCAAATTTGTGTCTGTTTCTGTATTAGACGAAACAATTAAATCTGTGACATTATCTCCTAAACTAGGCTTACAGTTGGGATTTGAACCAAACAGAAATCTCGTTGAAAAGAATTTAGCAAAATGTCCAGCTAATTTACATTTAGGGTTACCATCTCAACTATTCGTTTACTGCGATATAGTTGAACCTCAAATTGTAGGTGATGTAATGACACCTCTTCTAAGAGTTATACCATTAGATCCCTCAAAAAACATCTATGGTGCGAATAAAATGCATGTATTTTCACCTCCACATTACTTATCAGTAATGCGAAGAGAATTCGATACCATCGAAATAGATATAAGGTCGAGCACCGGACAAAAGATACCATTTCAGTTTGGAACGGTGTGTGTTAAACTACATTTTAAAAAATTATAATGCATTTTGAACGCTCCGACATATCATGCCATCAACGGTATTATTCTCATCAGGCTGGTTCAGGTATAGGGGTGGTATATAAAGGGGCGCCTTATCAAAAAGGACATGGAATCGGTAGTTTTCTTGGGGGACTGTTTAGGTCAGTTTTACCATTACTATCTAGCGGTGTTCGAGCTGTTGGTAAAGAGGCATTAAGTGCTGGTGTTGGGCTATTGACAGATATGGTTAGTGCGCGACCTATGGAAGATTCAATAAAAGCACGTCTTAAAGAAGTTGGTACCAACTTGAAACGCAAGGCCGATGAAAAAATAAATAAAATCAATATGTCTGGATCAGGATATATAACAAAACGAAAACGTCTACCTGGAGTCATTCCGTCGTTGACCGCGAAAGTGAAAGCTCTAAAAAAATCAAAAATTACTTCAAAACAAATTAAAGACATTTTTTCTAACAATTAATTAAAATGTCTTTTTTACATAGTCATTCCTGTGAATGTATTAAGTCCGAATTGGATTTGTTTGCATTGCCATCGACTCAAACTAGCATTGAAAGTGGAAATTGGATCCATTATAAACCAATTTCATCTCTTGCTGATGATGGTCCTATAGAATTTCAAATTCCTGGGGCAGGAGATGACTACATAGATTTATCTCATACGTTAATTCACTTGAAAGCGAAAATAGTAAATCAAGATAACACCAAACTCACCGCATCTACGGTCGTTGCTCCCGTGAACAATTGGTTGCACTCACTCTTCAGTCAACTTGATGTGTACTTAAATCAAAAACTTGTATCACCACCCAATAACACATATGCTTATCGTGCGTACATAGAAAACTTATTGAACTATGCTCCTGCGGCAAAAAATTCTCACCTCACCTGTGGCTTATGGTATGAAGATACAGCTGGAAAAATGGATTCCACCGATGATACTAATAAAGGATTTACTAAGAGACAAGAACTAGCCAGTGAAAGCAAAGAATTGGAAATGATTGGTCACTTGCATGGCGATTTATTCAATCAAGAAAAATTTTTAATCAATGGTGTTGATATTTGTGTTAAGTTAGTTCGTTCTAGAGAAAATTTCAATCTAATGGCCTCTACAGGTGACCTTAAATTAAAGGTATCTATTACGGATGCATCTTTGATAATTCGTAGAGCACGAATCAATCCCAGCGTGTTACTTGCTCATCAAAAGGTCTTAGCTTCTACCACAGCCAAATACCCCATTACTCGAGCTGAAGTTAAAGTTTTAACAATTCCATCAGGTGTTCAAGGAAAAACTCTAGATAAAATTTTCTTAGGGCAATTACCTAAAAGGTGTATAGTAGGATTTGTAAATAACGCTGCTTTCAATGGAAACCTCACTAAGAACCCATTTAACTTTCAAAATTATGACATTAATACTTTTAGTTTATATATAGACGGCCAACAAATACCATCAAAGGCTTTACAACCCTCATTTGAGAACAATATTTTTACTTCAGTATATCATACATTGTTTTCGGGAACAGGTATACACTTTCTAAATGAAGGTAATGGGATATCCCGAGAACAATACGCTCAAGGGTATTGTATGTTGGCATTTGATTTGACACCTGATTTATCAGCAAACTCTTCAAGTCATTGGAATCTTGTAAAGCATGGTAGTGTGAGATTAGAAGTGCGTTTTGAAACAGCTTTGTCACAAACTATTAATTGTATTGTTTATGCGGAGTTTGATAATGTTATTGAAATAGATAAAAACCGCAACATTTCAGTAGATTATAGTAGTTAAGAAAACAAAATTAACTGTTTAAGATTAGATTAAGTATGAATAATTTAATTCAGATTTTCTGTTAGATGTAAGTTACGAATAAAATGAATTAAAAAATATTAAGTTTTTTGTTTTATCATAATCCTTGCAACCCCACAAAAAATAGAAAACTTACCACATAAGTACCATAATAGTGTCTTCTTAACCTTATATACGGCATTACCACTTTATCATTCGACTTGATAAGATTCTGCAGCGATTCGATAAATAAAAATGAATACAATAGAAATACAGAATTACTTAAAGAAAATTGATCCATGTATTGAATATAATGTATATGCAGCCAATCGCCTACCAATACATGTAGTAACTCCTACATATGTAGTTAGCAACTTAGACTCTGATAACAAACCAGGTTCTCACTGGGTTGCCATACACATAGATCAGAATGGTTTTGGACAGTACTTTGATTCATACGGTCGACCACCTCAAGGATACCACCGAATGTTTTTAGCGAGGAATTCTAGAATGTGGAATTACAATACAAACCGAATTCAAAATGACTTTACTATAGTTTGTGGAGAGTACTGTTTAATGTATCTGTACTATAAATATTATGGTCAGAGTCTTAAAGATTTTCAAGTATTATTTAGTGATAATACAATAGGCAATGATGTGTTTTTAACTGGTTTATTTAAATCATGTTTTGAGGAGAATAAATGAAATATGAAAATGAATGAATGATTTTTCTTTATTGAGAATTAATAACCCCATACAAACTTATAATTCTTCCAAACAATTAATGAATGTTCGTAATAACTTTACAATCGTAAGCATGAGCATGAAAAACACTAAAAAGACTTATTACTATTTACATTAATACTTAGCAACAACACAAAGAGTTCTAGAATCAAAAACGAAGTAATCTGTTAAGCATGTAACTTAAAATAGTACAAAGTTAAAATACAATACAATGTAAATTAAATTAAAATAGGTATAGTTATTACAATAATAGTTTCTTAGAATAAAGTATATGTTGTTGGCATTAATGAAATCCGCGGAAAAATTCGCGGTAGGTATAAATCCGCGGAAAAATTCGCGGTAGGTGTAAATCCGCGGAAAAATTCGCGGTAGGTGTAAATCCGCGGAAAAATTCGCGGTAGGTATAAATCCGCGGAAAAATTCGCGGTAGGTATTAATTAAATCCGCGGAACAATTCGCGGTAGGTATAAATTTAATCCGCGGGTTAATTCGCGGATTGTACGCGCCGAAATTGGAGCAATCGAAATTATTGACGAACTAGGCCAGTGTGGCGCCAACCGGCCCCCGAACGTGCTCCAGAACCGTCGAATCCCTTACTACTGATGTTTGTTAGAAGTAACCGTAGAAACGACTAAACGGATTTGGATGAAATTTAACAGGCGTAGGTTTTATCCCAGTAATTTGCTTCCGTGGGAATTAATTTTTAATTTGATTCTAAGTAGACGGCGCTGGCGTCGTATTGTATTTTAAGGACTTTTATGGCGGGAAAGGCTTTTTACGCAGGCGAAGCCACGAGCAACAGCTAGTAAGTTATGTGTAAGCCTGTCACAAAACTTTGTTCTCATTAGTCTGTTTTCGAGATGGATAGAAAAAAGGGATTGGATTCTAAAAATGAGATAGATATTAAAAACTACGGTTAGTCATATTATGTTCTGTGGTACTTAAAGTCATCGGATGTAATATCACTAATCTAACTTGTAGGGTTCGCATGTTCGTGATGCATTTCATTTTTCTTATAGCCAGTTTCGTCATTGATTTTGTAGCGTAATTTTTATGTCCAGTTTCCATTTGGAAAGTAAATAAGCGTAATGTGCAATGTTGTTGCTAACAGGCAATTATGGTCGTGTCGAACTTAAAACGGAGAAGTACTAATAATATTTATTTAACAGTGTCCCCTGCGTTAAAAATTTGAGTATGTACATACAATAAAAATATTCAATTGCGTAAATAAATGGACCAACGGTTAAAGCCTATAATCTGAGAACGTCAGATCTTGCGAGATTATGCCATGAATTCAAAAGCTCCATTTACAGACCGGTTTTAGCAGTTTCCCGCCAACTTTCGCGGTGCGAGTGTCACAAAGTCCAAAAAAAATATTTTTTTTCTTTTTGGCAGTGTTTATCAAGGGTATAACATATTTTAATTAATAATATTTTCCAACAGAGTACAAATCTAATCTGAATCTTAGATT
Organism: Lapara coniferarum; assembly: GCA_949316025.1. NCBI lineage: Eukaryota > Metazoa > Arthropoda > Insecta > Lepidoptera > Sphingidae > Lapara > Lapara coniferarum. The sequence goes on along the minus strand of OX438926.1, from coordinate 14,547,351 downwards.
TCGAGTAGGTATAGTCTAAAATCCTAATCAAATTAGAATTATAAAAGTGCCTTTTTATTTGCATACAGCCATGAATAATTCAGTAATTATTCTGTTAATTGAATGTATTGTACTCGTTAATTACTACTACCTACAGTATTATCAAATCACGTTGCTATTTCGTTAAAGGCATCGAAATCTGTTGTGTTTAATGTCACTGGCAAAGTAAGGCATTTGAGTCATCATCCGTAAAACCTGAAGTTTTATGGGTATGCTCGCCCTTTAAGAGCGATTTTATGTGTCGAGGCTGGCAATTTCACTGACCGGACGACCAAGGCTTTCTTTGCGTCGGTTATTGAAACAGTCAATGCTGGCTTTCGATACACTGGCGCCTCGGGGGAATTTTCGGCCCTTTTGTTACCGCAACTGCCTTGCTTTGAAAATAACAAACAAATTATTCCAACCGCGACCTTTTTATACTGTGACAAATCTATGATGCAATTCTTCCATACTATAATTTTTTTTTTTTTTTTTTAAACGGCCTTCTTCGGCGCATTAGGGACGGCTGCGGGCTTCCTCCGACTCACGTCTAAGTTGTCGTCCGCAACCGCCCCTGCACGTACCGCTGTTGCGGTCCTTTTCCTGTTACGGGGGCTCAGAAGCCCCCGAAACAGGAAAAGGACATGTCCGAGGCAGCGTGAGACACGCTGCCTCGGACATGTCCATCACGGGGGTCACAGAAGTTGGCTAGACTAATGGGTGGGCGGCACGTCCCCCCACCCGTGACCCCCGGAGGCCCCTATTAGTCGCCTTTTACGACAGGCAGGGGATACCGTGGTGGAATTCTCCAAACGCCCCCAATCCACTGGGCGGTTCCATACTATAATGCCGGTTGCATAAATATATATTATGTACCTACGTATTATTAATCAAAGTACCTACGTACTGTGTGTAGTTTTCACCGCAATGCGAGCTAAGCTAAACTAAGTTTAGTTCTTGCCTGCAACCGGCTTAATTGATATGTGTACCTAGTCGCTACACGATAATTGCAAGCCTGATTGCCTCGGTGGCATTGTTGTATTGCGTACGCGTTACGAGTACGATTTGCGCGCTGAGGTCCTGGTCTAATCCCGGGACGAGCCAAAAACTTTGTGACTCGGTTTTTCCATCTTAATTAAATTAAAATTACTCAGTTGCAACCTGTAGTTCGGGTTGGCGGTGTTATACACCCGTGTCTCGGTAAGCACGTAAAGCCGTTGGTCCTGCGCCAGATCCCTCTTCGGTCATGTCGAATTCCCGTCTCACCGGACTATGAGAGTGAAGGAATAGCGAGTGCACCTGTGTATTGCGGACACACTTGTGCACTATAATATCTCCTGCGTACCTGGCTGATCTCTGTTGACACTGGCTGGCATGGCCTAAATTGGCTAGGAAGATTTATTTATCCATCTTAATTAATTTAATTGCAAGCCTCATAATTTTGTAGGTGGAAGATTTTAGCCTGCGCGTGACAGCGGCACTAAAGGCGCAGGGCGTCAAGAAGGGCGATATTATTGGCTTATTATTGAACAACTGCCCTCAAATGCCGGCAATATGGATGGGCATAGCACGGCTTGGCGCTGTCACACCACTAATAAACACAAACCAGCGAGGAAATGCACTTGTACATTCCATAAACGTCGCCAAATGCGATTACATTATATTTAATAATGAGTATATGACAGGTAAGTGTTGTGAAAATTGACTACGTTTATAGCTGATGCCATTATTTTATCCCAAACTCACGCCTTTTATCCCCGAACGGGTAGGCAGAGGCGCAACTAGTGCACCCATCTTTCGCCGTGCGCACTCCGTGCCATGATGTGATAGAGGGTGACCTTATCGCCATATCGGGCACAAATTCACAGACTTCGGTCTGATACTGTATAGAAAAATCCAATATCACTTTGCCCGAACTGGGGATCGAACCCGAGACGTCAGCATTGCAGTTGTACCGTAATACAACTACGCCACCGAGGCGAGTTAACTTCGATCTCGGCGAACTTCTGTTTTTTTTTTACGTAAAATTATAGCGATGAATTCTAATGATGAGACTTGTGTATTTTACTACATGACCTGTTCAAAATCGGTAAATCAGTATAGGAGTATATAAGATACAAACAAGCACATAGGTAATAGAAAATATCAATGAAGAAAGTTGCAATACGAGCTAAGGCTTAAGAAGAAATTTCCGCGTACTCTTACGTAAAAGAACATTGATCACATGTGTTGCGGTCTTATTTCTGCTACAATATAAATATATTTATGATCTATATTGTTATCTATAAAACACAATTGAACTTTGTACCGGTTATGCGGAATATAATTATGAAACAAAAATCCACGTTTAATACGACACTAATTACAATAAATAATGTTAGCAATGTAGAGCACATTTTACAAATATAGGTTTTAAATGCTACTCGGAATTTCTTATATACAGTCTAGTTAGGCCGAACTTCGAAATATTTCTCAGACCGCATTCCATAATCATGAATGGCCAAATTCGACAATACAATTAGTGAAGGATGCTGATATCACGTTGCAGGCAGTTTAAAGAAAATACTATAGCTATCATAGCATAGTGTAAATGTCAGTATTAGTATGTGTATGTCAAAACATTATGGCTCATGATGACTCACACATTAATTTCTTGCCTGTTGTAAAGCAATTATTATTAATTTTAGACTCTAGACTTTGTTTTTCGTCGTGTTCACTTATGCTGTTTGTTCGTAAAGACATTATACATTATATTCAGTAATCAAATAACATATAATATTTTTAATTTCAGCTATGCAAGACGTCCAATCTGAACTAAGTCCAAGCCTTAGGCTGTTTAAGTTCACACACCGCCCACTGAATCCGTCTAACCCTAAATCCCAGGATAGTGGGGATGCCGTCGCAGATTTTACCAATATCTTGGAGACAACGCCGCCTGCAGAGTGGACCCTTGCGAATGCAGACGGTTTCGAGGGGAAATTGTTGTATATCTACACGTCTGGAACTACCGGATTACCCAAGGCCGCTGTGATATCGAATGCCAGGTAAATTTAGTTATTATTTTTAACAAATTTGAATTTCATTTTTTACTCCCTTGTGTGAAGTCTGCTCTATGCGCGTGCGCACGCAAGTCGTGGCTCGTCGTCCTGGCTCCTTGACCCCCCTTTATTGAGCAGCGGCCCTGTCATTATAGGCTTTGTCAAGTTAATCTTTGCCACTCAAGCGTGCTATATATCGAATTTTCTTGATGTTTATTTGTAGCTCGTTCCTTTTTGATACAGATTTCGAAAAATTCTAATTTTCTTCACTTACGAATCCATATACAAAGTCGAGATCTGGTTGGAGGATTCTCATTATTTTGCTCGACGTTTGATATAGGATGAAAAATGCCATAGCGTTGAATAATCAGAAATTGTGTCTAGATTTAGTTGGCATTAATGGTGTATAATAACATTTATCTAGGTATAAAAGTAAAAGAGTACACACAACAAAACAGATTTACATCTTTTTGCTACGTTTTCAATTGACGTGAAGGTGAATAAATACGTACCTACTTGGTAGGTAAATAAAAAGGTACATTGTTAACTCATAATGTTTGGTTTTGGTCGATTATGTATGTTTTCAAGGAGAACAAGTTACAATGAACATATTGCCTCTGTAAAAAATAATACAATAGTGAGATACCATTTGTCAATAGCTACGATTCTCGATGGGGATTTCCATCGAGAACATCTCTGTAACTTAACCATCTTTCGTAAAATCTTTTCAAATTTCTCGCCTGATTTACATGAGGTCCTCTTGTGCAATCTTGACTGCCTCGGTGGCGTAGTGGTATTGCGTACGCATTACGAGTACGATTTGCGCGCTGAGGTCCTGGGTTCGAATCCCGGGTCGAGCCAAAAAATTGTGACTGGGTTTTTCCATCTTAAAATTTACTCAGTCGCAGCTCGGAGTCAGGAAGTTGGCGGTGTGATACCCCCGTGCCTCGGAAAGCACGTAAAGCCGTTGGTCCTGCGCCTGATCTCTCTCCGGTCATGTCGGATTGCCGTCTCACCGGACTATGAGAGTGAAGGAATAGCGAGTGCACCTGTGTATTGCGCACACACTTGTGCACTATAATATCTCCTGCGTACCTGGCTGATCTCCGTTGAGATTGGCCGCCGTGGCCGAAACTGGCTAGGAGGATTTCTTGTGCAATATTTTATGATTTTAGGCCAGCGGTTTAAACTGAACAGGTACATTGTTCATCTGTCAGTCATCACTGAGCACTAAGAATTTTATTATGTAGATTGCCTCATTTGTCTAAAGTCTGTATTCATAAAACACATAATACGTAGTACGACTGCCTCGGTGACGTAGTTGTATTATGGTACGACTGCAATACTGAGGTCTCGGGTTCGATTCCCGGGTCGGGCAAAGTGATATTGAGTTTTTCTATTCAGTATCAGCTCGGAGTCTGGAATTTGTGCCTGATATGGCGATAGGCTCGCCCCCTATCACATCATGGGATGGAATAACGGCGAAAAGTGGGTGCACTAGTTGCGCCTCTGCCTACCCCTTCGGGGATAACAGGCGTGAGTGTATATGTATATGTATGTACATAATACGTAATAGAAAATCACAAAATATAATCTATCTATATACTAATATTATAAAGCTGAAGAGTTTGTTTGTTTGTTTGAACGCGCTAATCTCAGGAACTACTGATCCGATTTTGAAAATTCTTTCACTAATAGGAAGCTACATAACTCCTGAGTGCTATAAGCTACTTTTTATCCCGGGAAAATATTTTTGTCCCGGAAAAACATTTTCACGCGGGCGGAGCCGCGAGCACTACTAGTAAAACATAAAACGTTGACCACACGAAATTTAATTGCATACTCATTCAATTCAGTTAAACATTTTACGAATCATTAAGCAGTCATTGTACTCAAAACGTTAATAGGCTAACAGTCAACACTAGGTAGCTTACATATACACTCACGCCTGTTATCCCCGAAGGGGTAGCCAGAGGCGCAACTAGTGCACCCACTTTTCGCCATTATTGCGTCCCATGATGTGATAGGGGGCGAGCCTATCGCCATATCAGGCACAAATTCCAGACTCCGAGCTGATACTGAATAGAAAAACTCAATATCACCATGCCCGACCCGGGGATCGAACCCGAGACATCAGCATTGCAGTCGTACTGTAATACAACTACGCCACCGAGGCAGTCTAGGTAGCTTACAGTGTCTGAAAATTCAATCATTACGTTCTAGATTCGTGTTTATGACAACGGGTATACATTTCTGGCGTCTAAACACGTCTGATGTCATTTACTGTCCACTGCCGCTGTACCACACGGCTGGAGGAGTGATAAGCGTCGGCCAAGCTCTCGTGCTGGGTTGCACCGTCGTTCTAAAGGCGAAATTTTCCGCATCGCAATATTTCCCCGACTGTGTCAAGTACAAGGCGACGGTAAGTTACGTCATAGTGAACGTGTTTCCACGGATTGTACGATACGATGCATCATGCAGTCACCAGCATAAGCAGCTGAACAAATTCAAAATTTCAAATTGCCTACATACTTTTGTGTTCTTACTAATCTTTTTTTTCTCTTCACAAAAATAAAATAAGAGGTTTGCTTTACTCCATACGAAGATTTTTTTTGCAGTTAACGCGTATATAGGCGATTTGAAATTTTGATTTTGTACAGATATTTATGCCGCTGACTGTATAAGACTAGTTTGTATGTTTCAAACAGGGCCGTTTTAACCATACTGCGCCTTGGGGTGCGAAAATCGGCTACCTCCGCCTATGCCATCAAAACAGAAAAAAATATATATTCCAACGCCCTATGTTTTCGGGCGATCGACTTGCGCTTCCTTACGTCCAATGCTCATTGCACGTATGTAAAACTCACTATAAACCTGACTACTGTCAAGGGACGCTAGACGTCTAGTCACGTCTTTAATCAAAATTATATTTGTAGAATTGTATCAATGTAGGTAAGTATTACAAAAACTTTTTGTGATTTTATGGGGCCCATGGTGGTAAAAATATTACGAAAGACGTGTTATGTGGGATGTCGTATATATATGTACGTTTCAAATATGCCTGGTGTTCGCGTCGTCGCGATCGCCTTACTTTGTGTTGTGCATTAGTCCGTGGAAAAACGCTCTACAAGTGGTTCAATGCCAAATTGCTAAACCGGATTGTTCCTGACCTTTTATCACCTTGATAGTATGATGTTTGACAATAAATAAATGACATACAAATATTTATACAATGTACAATTGGTTTGGCTCACGAATACATTAGTAACTATCGATCCATAGCGCCATCTGTACCACGCCAGCACCTTTCACTTAAAATATCAGACTAAGAATTAAAATGTTTCCCACGGGAGCGATTTACCATACCATACCATTATATATTGAAAATATAAAAAAATGCTCACATGTTGGTCTCTCCCTGTATAAAATTTCATACAAATAAATTCTGGGAGTAATGCGAATAACATATCTTATCGATAAGTGTATTGCAAGGATTTTTTTTATGGCATCGAATGACGAGACGAGCATGCCGTTCGCCTGATGATAAGCGATACGACCACCCATAAACAGTAACAACACCATACAGCACATTGAGTTACAAAGTACTGTGTGACATTCCATTGCGCTCGTCATCCTGAGACATAAGATGTTAAGTCTCATTATGTCCTGTAGTTACACTGGCTACAATGCCCTTTAAACCGAAATACAACAGTGCATGCACACTGCTGCTTGGCGGTACAAATAGACATTGCGGTGGTACCCACCCAGACGGACTCTTACATATGAGAGTCCTACCACCAGTAAATAGATACGTGACTCCCATACATTGTTTTATACAGTATCGGTAATCTGACAAACGTTTTGCAAGACGTTGTCGGATTATCGAATTTGTCTCATTGTGTAGTACATTTCCAGTATGTGAACGCATTAAGTGCTAAACAAACTAATAGAATTCATAAATAATCCATCGTTATTTCCGTAATAATGGCGAAAAGTGGGTGCACTAGTTGCGCCTCTGCCTACCCCTTCGGGGATAACAGGCGTGAGTATGTATATATGTATGTTATTTCCGTATGACACTATGTTAGATTTGGTGTTTATAAACATGATTAGCTATTAATAAATATTTTCAAGGCTTGTTTCTTTTATTTGTAGGAGTAATTTGGTTTAGTTAATACTTGATACCAAATATTAGACATGAAAGCAAGTCAAAATTGTATCATGTTTAATTTTTTACAACATTTTATTAGACTGCAGCTCTCTGCCGTACCTCATGATCGTATTTAAACTGATTATTGCTGGAGTTAGAAGTGATTAGTAGTAGTTAACCGCATCCCGGCGGTTGTGAATGACTGTTTCCGAGTTCAAACCACGTTTTAGAATTAGACGATCACTACACGTCAAAAATTTACAAAATGGATCTTTGAAATTAAAAAATTACACCACTGAACCCGTTTGTTTGTACCTACTTCGTCTTCTTTAGTTGCTACTTACACAGTATCACAAGGGAGAATATTATAGATTCTTATTGATAGTCGCATAATTATCAATACTTAAATCGAGATTTTTAATTATTTTCAAAACCCAATTTAGCAAAAATAATTAATTTATCTAGAAAATACTTTCTTTACCACAAAAAAAAACTTGAACTTAAAAAACACTGCCAACTGCAATTAAAAATATAATTATATTTTTTTTGTTCGTTCCATATTCGAATATAGTTGATTGCAGGCGGCGCACTACATCGGCGAGATGTGTCGCTACGTGCTCGCGACGCCGCCCTCGCCCGCCGACACGCAACACTCCGTGCGCGTCATCTACGGGAACGGACTGAGGCCGCAGGTAAACTGCGGACATTATTCTACGCTTCAGCACATCATCATACCGATAATTAATCAGATAGTTAATCGCTCCCCACTGCTCTTCCAACTATAGAAAAAACTCTTATTTTGATAGATATGCTAAAGAATTTAATGAAATGGTTCGCAGAATTTAATCTTTTTTCAACCAAACCACACATTTTTAAATCTGTTATACGTAAGCACTAGTTCGATAACAATTAGTATTATATAGTATGAAGGACGTTCTCTGTTACTACTGTCAATGTATTCACTCCATTATTTGTAATTATGGTATCTTTAATTTATCTCTGTTAGCAAATAAGTTCTATAAAGCAACATAAATGTGAAAACGTTAAAATGGTGCATATAGTTTTATAATTTTAACTTATGTAATGTTAGACACTGTTAGTTTTCCAAATAAATTACTTTTACATTTAATTACAATCTGTTCTAGGAAAAGTGTGATTGTTCTTTGTATTGTTCGATTTTATCGATCGTTTTTTTTTGTGGCATTGAATGACGAGACGAGCAAGCCGTTCGCCTGATGGTAAGCGATAGGACCACCCATAAACAGTAGCAACGCCATTCAGCTCCTTGAGTTACAAAGTACTGTGCGGTATTACACTGCGTTCGCCATCCTGAGACATAAGATGTTATGTCTCATTATGTCCAGTAGTTACACTGGTAGGACATTGTCTTCAAACCGAAACACAACAGTCCATGCACACTGTTGCTTGGCGGTAAAAATAGATATTGCAGTGGTACCCACTCAGATGTACTCTTACATATGAGGGACCTACCACCAGTAAATTATTTTTATTTGATGATTATTTTTATATTATGTCTCATAAGTGTTCTTTACAATCGTTGAACAATATCGTGATAAGTTGTGATTGCATTGCTGAATTTAAAATTACTCGATAAAATTACTTTTGAAATAATATTGCGAAATTATTTACACACTTGTTCCATTTTACAATTGTATTGTTCATTCTCACGTTAAGTTCGGGTCACAGTGACTGGCGCTTTTCCGTATTTTAACATACTTATTTTAATTTCCAATTATTTGAATGCGTTACTTAAATAATTTACATGGCATCAAGCCGGTTACTCGACACAATACATATATTAGAATACATATTTGCATTACATACGCATAAACAAAAAATAATATGCATATTAATTTGTTTGACCTATTAACATTTTTGCAGATATGGGTGGATTTCTTGAAAAGATTTAAAATTAAATACGTGACCGAGTTCTACGGCGCCACTGAAGGAAATGCAAACATTGGTAAATTAATTTGTTTTGAAACAGTAATATAATAATAGCGTAGTCCGATATTTTATCGACGTTTGAAAGCCATTGAACTTGAGCGACATTTTATTTCCGAAAATGTTTAAGGCTTAAAAGACGCAGAAAAAGTACGTAAGTATTCCAAATATGTATAAAACTTGATATCGCAAAAAAAATCACTTAAGTAAATTAGCATTTCCACTGTGGATTATAATAGTTTGAACAGACTGTTAAATTTCGCTGTATACAGTTTAAAGTATAAATACAACTGCAAAAGTGTTTTCATTCCAAAAATCCACATTGTGACGTGAAAAAAAATGTGTCCGATATGGCTATACAGGCTGGATTTTTCAAGTGGGCGTGGACGGCGAAATCTACGAGGTATAGTTAAAAATGCTGTAAGGAGTCTCGAAGCCGATTTTCATAAAAACGGAACCTGCATTATTGGATTTTTTTAAAATCAATATTCCGAGCCGGGAATCGAACTCATTGATTTTGACAAACGATCATACTGTATTATTACACCATTTTATAGTATTGCTATAGTTCGGTTATTTTGCAAAGAGCTCTAACAGCTGCAAAACAATCTGTTCTTCGCAGAAACTGTTTTATCCCTCAATATGCAATTAATTATATTCTATGAGGTAACGAATTTAAAAAAAACAATAGTAATTGTCTTTGTTAATTACAATACTATACATTTAAAATTAAAGAGTCAATTTTGGTTTAGACTAATGAAGTAATATTCTTAAATATATTGAAAAACTATGAGTGATATGAGAACGTAACGGAAATGTCTTAGAGCTGGATCAGCAGTACAACGTTGGAAACGTCGAATCCATCCTTGTATTGGAATCAATGGCCATCATTTCAAATAACTTAAGGTTACTTAGGTAACATAAGAATATTAAAATAGTATTTATTGGAAATGAGCACCTTCTTCTCTGGTTTGCTATATACGTCAATACTTCCCAGGATTTGATCCATATTAGAGACTCGACACTATCCAATGGTATAATTATACAGTGTATTCTTTTTTGTCAAAATCAACGGATTCAAGTCCTGGCTACGAATATAGATTTTTTACAAAGCTATTGACGAGATGAAGATGCTGAGGTGGATGTGCGGCGTCACCAGGCTCGATAGGATCCGCAACGAGTACGTGAGAGGTAGCTTGGGTGTGTGCGACATCGCCGATAAAATGCAGGAGAGTAGGCTGCGATGGTATGGTCATGTCAAGAGGGCCGCATGACTACATAGGGAACTTGGCGCTGCAATTATCCATCCCCGGTCAAAGATCCAGAGGCAGACCGAAGACAAGGTGGAAAGATGTAGTGCTAAGGGATATGAGAGAATGTCAAGTTTCCGAAGACGACATCTTGGATAGAGCGAAGTGGAGAAGAAAAATTAGGAAAGCTGACCCCACCACCATATGGGATTTATAGCTTGGAAGAGAGAGAGATTGACGTAGTTTTAGTTGTAGTTTTATTTTTCATCAAAATACTCTTCGAGATTCCTTTGAGCATTTTTCGCTATTCCTCATAGTTTCGGATTTCGACCTCTTTTTTTTTTTCACATTCACGAAGTTTGATTTAATAATTGTTTCTACATACACCTTGGAAAAAAAGCGTGAAACTTATTATCAAATCCAACATGTTATACGTATTGCGTATAATGCAGCGAACACCGACGGAACGCCGGGCGCTATTGGGTTCGTGTCCCGAATCTTCCCCAGCGTGTATCCAATCGCTATTATTAAAGTCAATCAAGAAACTGGAGAGCCGGTGAGAGACTCCAGAGGGTTATGCCAGGTATGTGTTTTTTATGTTACTAGGTGATTTTTGCGGGTTCGACCGTTTTTTATGGCATAGAATGACGAGACGAGCTTGCCTTTCGCCTGATGGTAAGCGATACGACCACCCATAAACAGTACCAACACCATCCCGCACCTTAAGTTACAAAGTACTGCGTGGCATTCCACTGCGCTCGTCATCCTGAGACATAAGATGTTAAGTCTCATTATGCCCAGTAGTTACACTGGCAACAATGTCCTTCAAACCTGTGCATATACACTGCTGCTTGGCGGTAGAAGTAGTTGTGCTTGCGGTGGTACCCACCCAGACGAACCCTTGCATATGAGAGAACCACCACAAGTAAAAGTGTGAATTGCGAAAAGACTTTTTTGCTAACAAAAATCCCTAACTGACTGCTTCGGTGGCGTAGTTGTATTACAGTACGACTGCAAAGCTGAGGTCTCGGGTTCGATCCCCGGGTCGGGCAAAGTGATATTTAATTTTTATATTCAGTATCAGCCCGGAGTCTGGAATTTGTGCCCGATATAGCGATAGGCTCGCCCCCTATCACATTATGGGACGGAATAACGGCGAAAAGTGGGTGCACTAGTTGCGCCTCTGCCTACCCCTTCGGGGATAACAGGCGTGAGTGATACACTCACGCGTGTGTGTGTAAAAATTCCTAAATAACTAGCGACCCATACCGGTATCCGTACGACGCGACACTAGCGCCATTTAGTTAATACCGGAGCGAATTACCAGATATACAGTAGGCTATGTGTAAATTTAGAACATGGTCTATTCGTGCGCCAGAGACGTCCGCTTTTTGTGAAATGATGAAATCCTCCTAGCCAGTTTCGGCCACGGCGGCCAATCTCAACGGAGATCAGCCAGGTACGCAGGAGATATTATAGTGCACAAGTGTGTGCGCAATACACAGGTGCACTCGCTATTCCTTCACTCTCATAGTCCGGTGAGACGGCAATCCGACATGACCGGAGAGAGATCAGGCGCAGGACCAACGGCTTTACGTGCTTTCCGAGGCACGGGGGTATCACACCGCCAACTTCCTGACTCCGAGCTGCGACTGAGTAAATTTTAAGATGGAAAAACCCAGTCACAATTTTTTTGGCTCGACCCGGGATTCGAACCCAGGACCTCAGCGCGCAAATCGTACTCGTAATGCGTACGCAATACCACTACGCCACCGAGGCTTTTTGTATAATAGGTGCTGGGCCTCAAAATCTAACCCGGCTTCGACTTTAGGGATATTAACGGGGCAAAAATATGGATCTTGGATCCATTAAAAAATATTTTTAGAACCCTCCATTTATAACTGACTTAAAAAAAAACAATTTGAAGCTTTGAGTATTTAAGGTGATATCAGACGGGTCACTCGAATGAATGTTCACTCGTGTGAATGCTTCATTATTTATTTAATTAAGATGCAAAACATAGTACAATCATGACAATTTTATATAACATAAAGGCTTATACTAAAACTAGATTGCAGAAAGAAAAAGAAAAAAGGTAAATTACAGAAGGTGCGAACTAAGATTAACATTATTCTTTCATTCAATTCCATGTTCACACGGCTTAGCTGGAATGGCCTAGAAAAGAACATTCACCTTTACAGGACTCAAGACAAAAAGGCCGAATGCGAGTGAACATCCACTCTGTATTCAGATTGTTCATTCGGAGTGGGAGTGAAAGATTGAATGAAAATATCGAACAACGTTGGATTGGTTCATTAATGGATTCACTCGGCAATATTGTTTTATTTTGTGATCAAGCGTTTCATTTCGAGTGAAAGGTGCCGAATGAATGACGAAAATGAACGAAAAATGACCCGTCTGATATCATCTATTAATAAATATGCAAAAACAATGTTAATTTAATTAGGCATTGACTGCAAAATTGGTTATAGTTGATAATACATTTGTTCAGAGTTTCGTTAAACATAATGGTAAAATTTGCATCGAAATACGTTCTGTCGTTTTAAGTTTATAAATTACCAGACGCACTCTATTGCTTATGTAGACCACGCTCGTAATCTTAATGGTGAACGCCACACATGGCGTTTTTGAGCAAATATTTACATTATTTGGCAAATCCAACATCAACTTTGTACGTAAAGAAGACAAAGGCGATATAGCTTTGCCCAAATGCGCAAATATTTTGAGGAATACGTCAAGTGGCGTGCCACCATAAGAGGAATTGGCTAGCAAATGACGATATATTTGGCACGAGTGAACGATAGACAAAGTGACGTGTGATGGCGTGAGTAGTAACGTTATGTCCACGTGGCGTCTACATTGTATTTATAATCAAATATTTTTAGGGTTCCGGACCTCAAAAGGAATCCTTATAGGAACCCTTTGTTGTCCGTCTGCCTGTCTGTCAAGACTCAGCTCTTTTTGTCAGGAACGAGTGGAGCTATTGTTTATGTCAGATACTTGGGTCTATGGTCTCTTGCAGATATGAAAAATCAAACTTGAAAATAAACGCAATCAAAAGTTGTGATTGCGTTGTTGCGAAGTGTGTGAAATTGTGTATTGTTTCATTTCATTTCTTATCTTTGTACATTCATTTTCATTATCAATAAGGTTGTGATTTGTTGCAAGGTGAAGTCAATTGAACTGACCTATAAATAAACTTCTCGAGTTATCGCGGTATCAGACTATAGGAAAGTCGTATTTACATACTAGCTTTTGCCCGCGGCTCCGCCCGCATGAATGAGTTTTCCCGGGATAAAAGTCCCGTTTTATAATTTCCCGGGATAAAAAGTAGCCTATGTGTTAATCCAGAACATGATCTACCCATGTGCAAAATTTCATCGAAACCCGTTCAGTAGTTTTTGCTTAAAAGAGTAACAAACATCCATACATACTCACAAACTTTCGCCTTTATAATATTAGTAGGATTTCCACACTACCTCGGAGGTAGTGCACTCGGTGTTGTTTTCATGTGATTTCCCCAGTAGGACCACTTCATAATATATTACGAACGAGTAAACTTAATGGAACATTAATGTTGCATATTTTCGCATATTTTTTTATTTCGCCAGGTATCAGAGCCTATAGGGTACTTTCCATTGACCTAGAATCATGAAAGAACATGTTCAAAATGGGCTTAAAATCTAACCAAGGTATTTAGTTAATATATATATATTTGGATAGAAATCCTAAAAATTCAGCCTTTTACAATAAATCCTTTAACTTTAAAGACCTCTGATTTTGAGATTTATGTAATATTTTGATTAAAAAGTACACTTAGTTGCGCGCGGTCGCTCGTTATCGTAAGACGCGTCGATCTATTGTGCGATCCCAAACCGGTTCAAGTACTTCGCTTCGTACGACCGTGCGCTTATTCATTATGTTAAACCGTTACTCCCTACTTAGGAATGAGTAGTGACGTGGACGTCGTTTTTTTGCGTTCCGAGAACATTGTGGAGAATGATTTAATAACCCAATTCGGCGAGAGTGAGATGACAAGAGATTGCATTCAAAATATAGTTCAGTCAAGTAACATGGACGAGATAGGGGAGATTGAGCATGGGAGGCCTACTAAAAGAAATCGAGAGATAAATTCAGAGGAAATTTGGACTACAGTAGCGCGAAAGGCAAAACGATTTGGACGGGCAGGAATACAAAATGAGATGACGAGAATACCAGAAGATAAAATAGAGGTGTGTGTTACATGTGTAGAAAAACTACCTAAACAATTCGGGTTAGCAAAACTGTTAAAGACTGAAGGTATACAACATGTTATACGAATTAAATATATAAATGTATACAAAGCACTAATTCAATTTAACAACGAAGATAGCGCCGACTTGCTATTGAAGTCCAAAATATTTAATCAAAACGGTTATAAATGCCAAAAAACGCTCGAAATAAGCCAGTCATATGGAGTCATAAAAGATGTTGACATAGATTTAACTGAAGAGGATATAATGCAAGGCTTACTGAGTGATACGGCAATTTTATCAGTCAAGAGACTAAAGCGGAGAAACACCATGGATGGCCACTGGGAAATGAGTGAATCTGTCAGAATATGTTTTAAAGGCTCATCATTGCCTAAGCACGTGTACATTTATGATACAAGAGCAAACGTGAGTACTTACACCTACCCCGTCACTCAATGTTCCCGTTGTTGGCGATTTGGTCACACGCTAAGAATGTGTCCATCAACTAAAATAATCTGCCCTAAATGCTCTGGTAGGCACGCTAATTGCGAAACTATGGATTTCAAGTGCAACAACTGCCATGGTAATCACATGGCTATGGCAAAAAAATGTCCTTTATACATAAAAGAAAAAAAGATAAGAGAGTTGATGGCAGAATTTAATTGCTCATACAAACGAGCCCTAACTTTATACGTGCCACCATCGCCGGTACCATCAGCTATAACATATGATCCGCCACTAACATGCCTTGGGGTACCCACACCTTCTAAGGATGACAACCATATAGAAGAATGCATACCCGGAACTAGCCGAACTCCTACCTATGCTAATAATATTACCCAGGAATCTAATGAAAAACCAAAGAAAAAATCTAAATCTGAAAGAAGGAAAGAGAGGAGAAGAATGATGAAGGAAAAAGAAAGTGAGAGCTTTGAATATATGACGGACTTAAGTGAAGGTGATAGTAAAACAGAGGAATCACCAAATCAAGAATCAAGATTTACAAATAGACAAAATATGTCTTGGCAAATACTACTTAAGAAGCTTAAACAAAAGATATGTGAGGCGGAAAATACTTCATGGGAAGATAAGATTAAAAGTTGTATCAATATTATATTAGAGGGATTTGTATCATTTGCACTGGAGTGTATGCGTGACTGGCCACTTTTTAACTTCATTAAACAATTATGGACTACAACAAGTCTCGTATCCCAATAAATATTCTACAGTGGAATGCCCAAAGTATTAGACCTAAAAGAACAGATTTTGAAACACTTTTGAATCAACAACGGATACATATTGCTATAATAAGCGAAACTTGGCTTGTACCAAATAGCCATTTTCAAATAAGTGGATACAATACGTTTAGATCGGATCGTGATGATGGCTATGGAGGTGTAGCTATTCTAACTCATAAGTCAATAAAAGCTCACCAAATATACGACGACCAATTGTCAAATACAGGAATTGAAATGGTTCGAATAAGGGTAACTAATTGTAGCCACTTAGAAAACATCATCTCATTATATTGTCCACCTTCAGTTGGAACTATTCAGAGTGATTGGGATGAAATATTTTCCTTAGTTAATAGGAAGACGCTAATAGCAGGAGATATAAATGGACACCACTCAAACTGGTCAACCAAGACTGATGTAAGGGGTAGTCAAGTTTTTGATTCCTTGATTCAACACAATTTTGTTTCACTTAACAATGGGTCGCATACGAGGGTAAAATTGGTAAATGGCACTATACAAAGATCGTCTCCCGATTTGACTTTAGCTTCTGTAGATATTGCGTTAGCATTTTACTGGACTACATTGAACGAAACTTTGGGAAGCGACCACTTAATGATTAAAATTAAAACGGACATTAAAAAATCAAACAATTACAAAAGTAGGCGTAATATTAAGAAAGCTGACTGGTCGAAATACAGAACATATATCGAAGAAGAACTGGTGAACCTTGTATCTCCGGATGATCATCAGTCCGCTTATGATGATTTCATTAGCATAATAAATAAAGCAGCTGATAAATCAATTCCTTTAATAAACATATGTGAGAATCCTTTGCGTCAACAGAATTTTTCTCCAAAACCTTATTGGAGTCAAGTTATATCAAAAGCCGTAGCAGAGAGACGCAGAGCTCTAGCCGAGTTCAGAAGAAACCCTACTCCAAATAACCTCGAGCTATTACAAGGTAAGATTAGTATTGCTCAGAAAATTATTCGCCACGCAAAATGTAAATCATGGCAAACTTTTTGTGACAGCATTGACAGTGTGACATCTTCCAGTGAAATGTGGGCTAAAATGAAGTGGCTTAAAGGATATAGATCAATGCGGGATTGTCTTACCCGTGAAAAAGCGGAAACTTTACTTTGTGATCTGGCTCCTGATTATGTTACTCCATCAACTCCTATGTTTGCAACAGATAACCCGCATTTATCTCTACCAGTGTCGGTACAGGAACTTACAAACTGCATCAAACGATCAGATACTGCTCCAGGAAGCGATGGCATATCCTACTCGATGATAAAAAATTTGCCAGAAGGTGCGAAAAATATATTAGCAACACTGTACAATCGATTTTTAGCATCAAGTTTTGTACCAAGTCAATGGAGGGACATAAAAGTAGTTCCGGTACCAAAACGTGGCACTAATAACGGAGAAGTATTAAAATTGAGACCTATTGCGCTGCTGTCATGTTTATGTAAAATTTTACATACCATCATTACTCGTAGACTAGAATGGTATTTTGAAAAGAGCTGCAAGTTCTCAGACGAAATGACAGGTTTTAGAAGATCACTATCCTGCGCAGATAACTTAACCAGGCTAGTTTCACGAATCCAAAGTAGCTACTCTAAAGGGTGGCCAACAGTTGCCTGCTTTATTGATATTGACAGTGCTTACAATAAAGTCAATATAACCAATGTACTTAACACTTTAGAATATCACAGAGTTGGGTCGATGATTTGTCGTTACTTGTGGACATTTTTGCATTGTAGACATTTATCGATAGACTTACATAATGGAGAATCACTTACGCGAGTTACGGGTATGGGTATTCCACAAGGAGATCCCCTGTCTCCTTTATTATTCAATATCGCTACCACAAATATCGGTAATAATTTGAGGAATGTTTTCATTTCTCAATACGCAGATGATTTCATAATTTATACTAGTAAAAATAATATCTATGAAGCTACAGCTAATATTCAAGATGCTTTATATACTTTCAACAATACGATAGAAAATATTGGTTTACAGATTGCACAGAACAAAACCAAAGTATGTGTGTTTACTAGAGGAAATCCCAGAAATATTTATAGTCGTAATATAATACTTAATATTAATAATTACAATATTCAACAAGTAGAGAGTGTTAAGTACCTTGGTTTTTGGTTAGATAGGAGATTAAAATGGGGTCGACACATAAACGAGTTACGAGAAAAAACGCTTAAGTTTCTTAATATTTTTAAAACCCTAGCTGGCTCGAAATGGGGCATCCACCCAAAACATCTTAGACGTCTCTATATTTCAATTATAAGGAGCAGATTGGATTACTGTTGCTACTTATATGATAATAGTATTAAAAGCCATCTATATAAAATAGATAAAGTCCAAAACCAGGCAATGAGAGTTATAGGTGGATTTATTAAAAGCTCTCCTATCCACGTGATGGAGAGTGAGTTGTGTCTTCAACCACTAACCATTCGTAGAAGATTTCTCGCCTCTAAATTCTATCTTAGGTCTAGATCAATTAAAAATAACGTAACAGTCAAAGTTGTTGACGACCTTAGTCAATTATGCCAAAGTTCATATTGGAGAAATAAAAAATTGCCGCTGTTAATAGATATACATAGGAAGTATGGTAATTATTCAATACAGTCAAATGATATCCTACCAACTTTTTCTTTAAGCCACTGGGTCAGTTATTTTGATATATCGAATGTAATTAGAATTAGGATTAATGATTATATAGAAAATAAGAAAAACATCAGCTCAGTAAGATTGCGTCAAGCCTGTATGGAGTATCTAAACAAAGAATACAGTTCATACTGTAAGCTGTACACTGATGGGTCAAAGGATAAAGATAGATGTGGAGTTGCTTTTTACGACCCGCAGACGGATATTCGCATGCAGCTAAATATTAGTGCCAACATTTCTATAATGCATTGTGAACTCATTGCAATATCTGAAGCGTTGTCGTATGGTGCATCTTTGGACAGTAATAAACTAATAATTCTATCGGATTCCAAAAGTGCCCTTTTACATTTGGCTCGGTTACCCTCGGGAATTCGAGGGTCTTCGATAGCCTATAGTATCCTAGACTCGATTTGTCAGCTTCGTGTGTTGAACAAGGAGGTAATCCTTCAATGGATACCGTCTCATATTGGTATTATTGGTAACGAGGAGGCAGACCGATTAGCAAAACAAGCCATAAGCGACGGCATTCCTTATAATTGTCTCCAAGCTCACAATGAGATATTGAGTGAAGTTAAAATCAGTTGTAAACTAATGTGGAATGAATACTTTGACGAACGCTCACGTACAAAAGGGATTTGGTACAAAACTATTCAAAATCTGCCTCCTCGTTATCCATGGTTTGACGGTCAACCAATGAAAAGGAAAGAGGTCACATGTTTGATGAGGCTTCGCTCTGGTCACATTCCATCAAACAAATTTAAATTCTTGCTAGGAATTTCAAGCACATCAAACTGTCCGGAGTGTGGTACAATAGAAGACGTATACCATGTGTTGATGGAATGTATTAGAAACGAGGCTCTAAGGCAAGATTTCAGGATTATAGATAATTATAATACAGGAATATGTAACAGTATCTTGGCTTCCCCGTTGTCGGAGGATGCCAAGATGCTGATAAAACTATACTTATTCTCATCTCCTATTGTAAGTTAATACTGTTATTAGACATGTTTAGAATTTTGTGTCATTCGCACCAACGGGAGTGACATAGTCACACTGTGACAAAACTCCTTTTAAATATAGATTAAAAAAAAAAAAAAAAAAAAAAAAAGTACACTTAACATGAACGTTTTTAGATAAGTTAGTTATAAATGGAGGGTTCTAAACATATTTTTTTAATGGATCCAAGATCCATATTTTGCCCCTTTAATATCCCTAAAGTTTGAGTCTGGTTAGATTTTGAGGCCCAGCACACATACAAAAAGCGGACCCCTTTCGTAGGAAGCAAGGTCAAGTACATGTAAAAGAAAAAATCTGAAAAGTGTAAATATGTACTTTGATAACAAAAAAAAGCGCATACATACTCACGCCTTTTATCCTGGAAGAGGTAGGTATCTAGCAATGCAAAGGAGATGGGATGACCAGGCGAACCCTTCGTTGGTCATACATGCGCAGCTGGTCATAAACTTTTATTAAAATCTGTAACTTGCGATCGCTGTCAATGAATTCTACGATAATGACATTAAGCGGTACTCCACAGAAATTGTGTGTTATTGTGTAAAAAGCGACCTTATATTCAGCCCTACATGTGTGGATTTTTTTTGTTAAATGTGTGCTATCCGTGTCTGCCTCGCCCCTATCAGGATTGGCAGAAAAAAATGTTTGCGCATTATTTCCATATCCTGTCCATTGGTTAAATAGTCTAAGGTAGAGGCCCCACTTTTCGGCGTGCGTATTCCGTCCTATTATGTGATAGGGGACGAGCCTATCGCCATATCGGCCACAAATTCCAGATTCAGGGCTGATACTGAATAGGAAAACCCAATATCACTTTGCCCGACCCGGGGATCGAACCCGAGACATCAGCATTGCAGTCGTACCGCAATGCAATTACACTACCGATGCAGACAAAACAGCGAGTTTACTATATTATTTACAAACTTATTACATATTTGCGGTTGGTTTAATAACCGTATGCAATAAATTCTTCGTATGAAGTAAAGCAAGTCTCTTATTTTATTTTTGAGAAAAAAATATTAGTAAGAACACAAAAGTATGTAGGCAATGTGAAATTTTGAATTTGTTCAGCTGCTTATGCTGGGGACTGTACCTACTTATGAAGTTTGTTCGGAACCCTCGGTGCGCGAGTCTAACTCGCACTTGTCCGGTTTTTTTTATTTATAACATAGTCGTTTTATTTATAGTGGTTTATAATACGGCTGTTGTTCTCGTTTCGTCACTTGTGACATGATAGTAATTGTTCAATGAATGTTTTGGCAATAACATATTATCGTGTCTTTGTATATGGACATTACTTCGCACTGTACTAGTTTATGCTGTTTTTGACGTTTAAAAAACCGCTATGTAGGTACCTACATTAATCGTTTTGAAATGACTGTTAGTGTTAGGTCAGTGAATGCACTAACCATATTTATGGAACATGAAAACGAAATATACAAATCGTAAAACCTACTTTTCGAATAATGTTTTTGTATAAGTGTTACGCTTGCCGCACACTTCAGTTTCCTGATTAGGTTTCCTGATGAGGAATTCAGATTCGGAAACCTGAATGCTCCGCTTACATAGAAAATGTTCAACAACGCGCACACGTTCCTGAATCTGAATTCCTGATCAGGAAACCTAATTAGGAAACCGAACGTGTTGGTACAAAAAACCGGACGTTTGCGCTAGTCACTCGGAATTCCGAATCTGAATTCCTGATCAGGAAACCTAATTGGGAAACCGAACGTGTGCGGCAAGCGTTAAAAATACAATGTAATCGAAACACTTCATAAGAAAAATAATTTATTTTTATTTCTTCCTTTTTTTCCTGGACTACAGATAGCAAATCCCGACGAACCCGGAGTGTTCATCGGCAAGATCCAGTCGCATAACCCGGCGCGGCAGTACCTCGGCTACGTGGACAAGTCAGCCTCTGAGAAGAAGGTCGTCAGGGATGTGTTCAAACACGGCGACGCTGCTTTTATATCAGGTACTTATATACCAGCCTAGTATTATACTATCCCAGTGCTGGGAACGAGAAAAAGTAATTAAGAAGGTGTATTTTTGTTTTCGAGAGGAAATTGCGTTTATGACAGCTGGCCAAGGACGACTGAATGGTTATGGTGGGATTAACGGTCTTACGACCCAATGTTGATCTTTCCGAGAGATCCCTAACATATGCATAGCCCTACACCGCTACACCAATTCCTAAAACCCACGAGGACCATCTACGAAGCAGAAGGGATGTCAATGATTTTGTCTGACCAGAAACGCCTAGTTAGATAACCATCGCAGTCATGTGAGCTCGTGTGACTTTTATTTCTTGAAATAACTTTTTTGGTGCCTTGGGGCGTCAAATTTTGGGTCCAAGTTGCAAAAACCTACACTATGCCACTGCCTGTACGGTGCCACATACTAGCTCGTTTTCAATCGTGAGGTGCGCGGGGTCTCAGAAGCTCCCGCGCATAGAAAGAGACTCAGCGTAGTCAATAGCTAGAAGCCAAGCCGTCCACACTGTCATCCAGCACGAAGGTCTACCTGCGATGTGAAGAAATTTCACGTAGTATTGCAGCCGGCAAAGAACTTGAGCTCCTGTGTGGTGTTTTTTACGTTAGTTACTTGAAGATTATTATAGAAGAAGAAGAAAGAAAAGCAGTTTATTTGTGGCAAACTTGCAACTATGAAAATTTAAACAAAATTAAAAACTTAAAATTAACCTTGTCACAAAACGGCTTCAGCCAGCATGTGCTGGCGATAAAGCCAGCGCTGATCTTCCACTGGGCCGCTTGGTGTTGTCACGGCCGCCAAGACCGACTATTCAGATTCTGGCGCCATGGTTTTTTATGCTATGGGCGTCTACCCCCCTCGCAACCCACCTCCATACTGAAAATGAACTATTGATTGTCAGGCGACATCCTGGTGGCGGACGAGCTGGGCTACCTGTTCTTCCGCGACCGCACCGGCGACACGTTCCGCTGGCGCGGCGAGAACGTCTCCACCACCGAGGTGGAGGCCGTCGTCTCAAGGTTCGCCAACCAAAGAGATGCTGTTGTTTATGGTGTCCTGGTAAGTATGTTTGTAATTTTCTTTATTAGTCCAGAAATTTGGCAGTGTATTAGCCTCCCAGCCAGTTTCGGCCACGGCGGCCAGTCTCAACGGCGATCAGCCAAGTACGCAGGAGATATTATAGTGCACAAGTGTGTGCGCAATACACAGGTGCACTCGCTAGTCCTACACTCTCATAGTCCGGTGAGACGGCAATCCGACATGACCGGAGAGAGATCAGGCGCAGGACCAACCAGCTTTACGTGCTTTCCGAGGCACGGAGTTATCATACCGGAAACTTCCTGACTCCGAGTTGCGACTAAATATTTTTTAAGATAAAAAAATCCAATCACAATGTTTTTGGCTCGACCCGGGATTCGAACCCCGGACCTCAGCGGACACGTAACGCGTACGCAATACAACTATGCCATCGAGGCAGTGTGTTCTTTTATCATAGATGAGTCAAAACTAGACCGATAGTTTTATTTTGTCTTTGTTCTGCTTCTAATAATAAAAGTAGGTAGGTGTATATTAATTCAACATCTGTATAAACGACAAGTACTTTTTTTAAATTTCAACATAATATACGTTTATTATTGTGACCGCAATCGAATATGCACAGCTGTAGTGTAAACTGGGTTATTTGGAGAAATAAACAAATATTAACACAGCCAAACACTTGTAAAATCTGTCGCTTTATCAGTCACCGTGAAGTTCTATTGTTTATAATCTAAAACATCCACAATTGTTGAACAGATATATCATTTATAAGCTTCTGTTCACAGTTCCCCGCATAAAAATCCATTCCTGAGGTAGAAACAAGTAACCCATTATATTAATCTAAAACTTGCTATATCTTGTGCAACACCCATCAAAAAACAAACATCTAAATATCCACCGATTTCACACTCCTTAAATAATATTAGTATGATGAGATAACAAGGACTAAGAAAAGTTGTATTTGTATTTATTTTATTTTATTATACACAAAACAGATTACAATTGTTACAATTATATTCGTAAAATTATACAGTTTTAATCTAGATTGTAGTCCAACAATATGTGTACACAAAAAACTAAAATGAGTTAGACTCTAAAATTACACAAAATATATTAATTAAAATACAATTACCATATACAAAGTATAAACTACTAGATGAACGCATCCACAATTAAAACAGAGTTAAGTAGATGACTACTATAAATTTAATTATAACAATGTTGATTTCAACCAGACTCGATGCTTATGCTTGTAATAAAGTGGGTAATCGAAGCCCACCACAAAGGAACGAATACTTGGCAATAGCGCAACCAGATTCGTTTTTTTTTATATGGTCACGTCACAGCGACCCCTCTGTACGTGATGACAGGCGGAAAGAGGTCCAAATAGTTTGTCGACTGACAAGCGATGACTATCCCCTTATCAGTCGATACATATCACAATAGGGTAGTTGACTACTTTTTTTAATACATTTATTGAAAATGTATGCCATCCAAAATCTAACGGAAAACATTTTTCAAAATTGGGGCAATAATAAGTAAGTTATAAAGCTTTGAAATTTGGTGAGAGGTAGTTGTCAAATAACAGTAATATTACACCGTAACGTCACCGTGAGTCGCCGGCCATAACGCTGCGTGCGGGAGAAAGAGATAGCGCGATATCCTCTCCACGTCCCCACATTTGCAAACAACAAAATTTCAAACATAAATAACCGGTTTATTTTTCAACCAATTTTGATGCTGATTTCACAGAAGAATTTCTTTTTCGTATTATTTTCTGTTACATATAAAATAATTTACAAAATCGAACATATGAAACTAACCTATTATGCCGGTCTGTTTGAGCCGGGTATACACTGGCTGATCCCCGAACGCGGCACACTTACGTGGGCCATTATAGCGGGTTCTAACACCTTATTTACAATGGCTGTTATTCGGCCCGATACCAATTAATATATTCTACCATCAGCAGGTTTCCTGGCTTTTAGTGGAATAAACCCTTGACTTCCATACACATAAAATAAGTAAATAAAAATCCGTTTATTGACTTATCTAGGTGCCAAATTCGGAGGGTAGGGCGGGGATGTGCGGCATAGTCGACGTGGATGGTACTCTGGACCTGGACAAACTGTACCAAGACCTGGCGAAGAACCTGCCGACGTACGCGCGACCAGTGTTCATGAGGATTATGAATAGTGTCGATATGACAGGTGAGATACAGTTTAACAATAGTTGGAGTTACACTTCGGTTATTTTACAAAGAGCTCTAACAGCTGCGAAACAATCCATTCTTCGCAGAAACTGTTTTATTCGTCAATATGCAATTAATTATATTCTATGAGGCAACCAACTTAAAAGACAATAGTATAGTCAATGTTAACGATACTGTAGTACTATGGAAAAATTGTTAACTATGTATAGATTAATTGAAATATGCAATAAATGATCTAAAATCTAAATGTTAATCTTCGATATGATAAACAGAATAAACCAATCAAAATAAGTCCTTTGGAAGCTTAAGTAAACTTTGTTCTGATTGGTCTATTAAGGCGATCGATAGAAATAAGCGTTTGAGTTCATTTATGAAATTCGTCAGTATAAGGAAATGTCACACACACACTAATAACTAATCTATACTGAATATTATAAGACTTAAGAATTTGTTTGTGTGACTGCCTCGGTGGCGTGGTTGTATTACGGTACGATTGCAATGCTGAGGTCTCGGGTTCGATCCCCGGGTCGGGCAGTGATTTTGGCTTTTTCTATTCAGATCAGGCCGTAGTCTGGAATTTGTGCCCGATATGGCGATAGGCTCGCCCCCTATCACCTCGTGGGACAGAATACGCACGGCGAAAAGTGAGTTCACTAGTTGCGCCCCTGCCTACCCCTTTGGGGTTGAAAGGCCTGAGTACGCTTATGCGTATTTTATCCTGGAAAAACTGTTTCACGCGGGTGGAGCAGCGAGCATCACCTAGTTATTAATAAATTAACGCTTCAGGCCCGCTCGGTTACATAGGCCCGGTACGTCATCTGTCAACAAGCGAAAATCGACCTTATACGCACCCACATACATACTACCAAAAAATTGACAATGACAGCTGTCAAACTATTCGGGCTTGACGGGTAGTAGTATTAGACGAAACTGAGTCGTCTAAAAAGGTTAACATTATTTTTGTTTATTTGTCCATTTTTTTACCTGTGCCCTGTTTATCAAACGTTACAAGCCTTGTATTACAAGCGTTTTCTCTTGTAAATTAGCCCATTTTACAAAAATGCATTCATCAAAACTATATGTGTAAACTACAAGCTACAAGTAATATCACTTGCATAACAAGTTCTTTCTCACAGTTGTATTTGTGGTTTTGTTTATCATAAATGCATTTCTAGCTTGTAACTTGTTTCAAAAAAGTTATAATGTTTTATAAACAAGGCAAAATGCCCTTTTATCAAAAGATAAAAGTCTAGGAGCTCATAAGTTAAGTGCTACAAAAACATTTTTACAAATTCTTGTAAAATGCGTTCATAGAAATATGTGTCTACTAACCCACAAGTTACAAGATACAAGAATATTTATACAAGACTGTGTAAATTACGTTCATCAAATAATTTCACAAGACTTGTAGATGGTACATACTTGTATTTTTAATTAACAAGTCATTTTTTTAATTTTTGATATGTTTATAAAAAATATGTAGTTTTATATCGCCTCTTTGCTTCAGTAAAGTGTTATTTAAGTATGGAATCTTCTAGATGTATGAGGTTATTGAAGCAAAGATGCGATCTTATGTTGGTAAGGTAGAAATTATGGTATAATAACTATTGACAATAACTAGCCAAGGCAATGTTTTTTTTTCTTACATGTACATAGTCTGATTTTGTATGTAAAAACCTATTTTAAAACTCATTATATTAGTTATTTAAGTTATGATTATAAATTTAACCATCTTTTATGCACGACTTAAAGTTTGGAAAAACTAGTGGTCTATTGACGAACTATACAAAGTACTTAAAAAAAAACTTTGAGAATAATAACATGGGGGCAAATCATTCCTGCCATTAATTGATTTGCTACTTCTTGAATTACCGACTTATACCCCAAAACTGCCGAAATCCGATTCGGAAATCACAAACTTGTATTGAATTTACCTATAAACTATCTAAAAACTTAATTATAACAGAGTAGAAAGAGATACTATTGGCTTGTAACACATATTACGAATCCACAATTACTCTTCAACTTTTTCGCCACAAGTTACAAGCTACATGTTACAAAGGCATTTTTGATAAACAGAAATAACAAATACAAGTGTAAAAAGTACTTATAATACAAGTGATATCACTTGTAGCTTGTAGTATGTTCATTTAGTTTTGATGAACGCATTATTGTAATACAAGCCTCGTAACGTTTAATAAACTGGGCACTTATATAGAAGCCAATAATATATTTTACCAATTTGTTAATATATAATATGCTGTTGGTGCACCGTAATAAAATAAATAAGTAAATAAATCGTTTTATCACGAATTAATTGAAGAAGTGTAATTCGAAGAGTAACAAAATCAATGCCTGGCGGGAATGATTTGCTACCATGTTATTTATCTCCAAGAAAGCTTTTAAAGTACCTACATGGGTCTGCAATAGACCATCCTGTTTTTTTCAAACTTTAAGTCGCTTATAAACGAACATTAAAGTTTTAACCATAAATCATAATTCATGAAACTAATAAAATAGGTTTTATTATTATGGTTTATTTATTTATTGTTTTTTGTTTTATTATTTTGGTTATTTACGCACAAAAATCAAATTATTGCAAATTGTTTTTATTTTTAACATTAACTTGACTAGTTATTTTACCGTAATTTCTATATTACCGACATATAAAAATGATAGAAACATTATTTGGTAATGCATCAAAAGAAGTCTTGTAAATTTAAAATGCAAGATGATACAGACATACACACTCACGGCTTTTATCCTCGAAGGGGTAGGCAGACGCACGAAGTAGGTGCAGGCTATGCATAGTATGATAGGGTATCCCATGGTATGATAGAGGGCGAGTCTATCGCCATATCGGGCACAAATTCCAGACTTCGAGCTAATACTGAATAGAAAAACCCAGTATCACTTTGCCCGACCCGGGATCGAACCCGAGACGTCACCATTGCAGTGCCATTGTCACCACCACAAGTTGATACAATCTACAAGTCTAGTAAAAGTATTTCATGAACATAATTTACAAGAACTTGTAAAAAAAATCTTTAAGATGTAACTTGTGAGCTTGTAGACTTGTAATGTTTGATGAATAGGGCACTGTACTCTTTACCTGTCATGATGTACATCAAACATTTACATTGAAAAATGAAGGTCAACACATGAACACTCATTATTTATTGTGTTTGTATTCTTTTTCGTCCAAGTAGATTTAAACGAAGATCTGCCTTTGGACTCTTTCAGATAAATAATGCACGCAACATCAACTCTCTCTCAATTAACGAATATTCTTTCAGGTACATTTAAAATGAAGAAGACTGATCTACAAAAAGAAGGTTTCGACCCGAGTTTGGTAAAGAACGACAAATTATATTATTTAGATTTAAAACAAGGTCGGTATCAACCTTTAGGACCGGAAGAGTATGAGAAAATCCACAGAGGGCAGATTAGGATATAATTATGAAAACGGTGTTTTTATTATCAATAAATCATTAGATAAATATTTGCTCAGATTGTTACTTTTGTCTGTTAAAATGTTAATCCTTTTATCTAATTTTATTTAAGAGATGTACAACTACTGTTTAATCAAGATTTAAGATATAAATGTATAAATCGTGATAATAATTTCATTTAAGTAATATGCAGTGAATTTTAAACGTAATAAATATCCAATTATCTTCAGCATTTCAGATGCATTTACTCTCAATTATTTTTCTGTGTATATGGCAAACACATAATCATTATAATTATTGATCAATCAATGATTTTTCTCATAAATAGAATAACTTATTTCACCTTTCGGTAAATACACACTAATTCATTTGTAATCGAGAGCGTCGATGTACGATGTCATACATATTTTTCTAGAAAAGTAGGAAAATAGAAGACTGTTAAAATACATGCAATAGATATACATATTCGGCAGAAAATAGTTGTAGTACCTACAGATATGATGTTCTCGAATATTTGTCATGCAAAATAACACCCCTTGGAGGTCGTCCATTAATCGCCTGAGACTCGAAGGGTGGGGGGGGGGGGGGGTATGTTCACTAAATACCACAAGGTGGAGGTTGGATGTAGTGACATATCACGTGTATTTTTTTTTTCGTTGAAAGCGCGATTCAAATTCCCCACAGGGGGCTTAGAATGTGAAAAAAAAAACATGATGCGTCTCCGCTTCGTTTTATTGTGATTGTTTGAGAGACTGACGTGTCGGTCTCTCGATCAATCACAATCATTAAAACTAATAATAGCTAAATAAATGTCAATAGAGTTCATTTTTAATTGTCACTAACTACATATCTGCCGTTGATTCTTCTAGGTATAGTATCATAAAACAATATTTATAGAAGCTACCTAATTGTTATTTTTCTTATAAACGTTATTTAATGCAATAGATTTTTCTCTGTACTTAATTGAATCAATTTATATTTATGAATACATAGTGTTTTAGATCTGAATTCGAAAATGTTAAAGTATTGTGATTATTTTCATAAAATGAATTGAATACCTGCCGGCAGCAAAGACTTATGATAAATATGTGTAAAGTTTAACATTATATTGTTTCATAGTAAAAATAACGAAAAATAGTTGTTGTAGCTGGCCATGTGAATATGAATTCCATTTATGTTAATCAGGGCCGCATTAAGAATTTCGGGGCCCCTAGGACATTGCCACCTTTTCCCTTTCCTGAATTCCTAAAATATATTTTTTCTACCTCAACCCAAATATTCCAAAACGTATTAAAATATAATATAAAAGATGATAAAGGCAATAATATTATCATTGAATAACAGGTTTATACAATATGAATTATTACGAATTTTAACATTTTTTTCTCGGCATGAAGGGCCCCTGGCCGACGCTGGGCCCCTAGGCAGTTTGCTAATTTGGTTTTAGGCTATTCCAGCCCTGATGTTAATTTTCTATTATACAACCCTAAAAACTCAAGATAATTGTACCGTGATTGGTACGAACCAACCAACATGCGACCTAGTATGTATATATAATGTTCACATTAATAACGCGTGGTGATGGAATGATAAGTTATATATAGTTTAATTTTCTCGTCATATGCATTCGAATTACACATTTGGTTACCCAATGCTGTTTATAAGAGGTACGTAGTTTTCAATATGTCGTATTTGCACAACTTGTGAATAATAAGTGGCAAAATATATTTTTATATTGTAACACTTCTGCCACGTCAACGTCATGTGTTGACTGTTTGCAACGGTATTATGGTATATGTATTTTTTATACTTTGTGTATTATTTACATGGAAAAGAATCTCATTAAATAATTTTTCATCTCAGTAAATAAAAGTATATTTTATAGCTTGCCAACCCTAACAAAGCGTATATATATATCTTTTGTCTTGCAAACTGTGGGAAGTCAATCCATATAAATAATAATATTCGTTTGGGTCAAAAAATATTCCCATTGTGTTACCGATTTAAGTTTGTAAAATAAATATTATACTAATTTTATGTATTCTGTGTGAACACAAAACAAACAATAAGCAATAAACAATTGTTCAAAATATAATTACTGTTTTTATTAATAACAACCCATACTTATACTTAACCTCTCGCGTACCGTCCGGCCCAATCGGGCCGGTCTGACAGCTGTCAAACTCGATATGTGTGCGTGTTGACGCGCCTTATGTGTGTGCGTGTAGGTCGATTTTCGCGTGTTGACAGACACGCGAAAATTGCGCTTGGGCCAGTGTGACCAGCGCTCGGTACGCAAGAGGTCATATACGTGCACGTCGTAAGCTCTGCCATCTGGACCATCTGGTGGCGCAATCTAACCTTTTCAGCACATCGATACATTGACGTAAAATATTCATATTGTATATTTCATATGTAAGTACTTAGGCACTATTCTTAAAACGTGATAGAATATTACACCATTTGATTTGTTTATTTTTATGTTTTGGAGCATCCAGATACACAGCAATACATTATCAACCAATGGCACCAGATGGCAGAGCTTACGACGTGCCCGTTCTCTGTGCCAATTATAATCGAAAGGGGTGAAAGATTCAGATTCACGTTCCTTATTTCCCGAGCAGAAAAAAATGACCTACACAAAGAAATGAGACGCCATCAAAAATATAACATGTAGAAAAATTACATCTATACTAATATTATAAAGCTGAAGAGTTTGTTTCTTTGAACGCGCTAATCTCAAGAACTACTGAACTGATTTTGAAAAATTCTTTCTCTAATAGGAAGCTACATAACTCCTGAGTGCTACTTTTTGTCCCGGCAAAACTTTTTCACGCTGGCGGAGCCGCGAGCACTACAATTAAATATAAATACTTGACAATTGCACAGCAATATATTCTACTGATTAAAATACTTACTCTATTCTTGAGTGCACTCTTTAGATTTACTTAGTAATCGAAAACGTTGATTATTCTTTTATAATTATAGTCCCGTGCCAGCGCCAAGTCATTATAATGATTATAGAAATAAGGTGTCCAATATTATCTGTTGATCTACTTGGTTCCATATGAGATCTCAGAACTTATTGTAGTGAAAGAACTACGTTGGGAGACTTGGCATTTTTTTCATTTTGTGTTTTTTATGGGATTAAAATATACCTAACTAATAAAGCGTACCTAATAATTTACAATATTGCAATTTAACGACCACGAGGCTCGGTAAATAGGTAGGTAGGTACATAAATCGTACACTTATACTGCTGAATCGAACTTCAGATATCCCATACCGATGATTTCAATAAACGACCTCAATTGCTTTTATCTATCCATGGTGGAAATGAACCAATCAGAATAAAGTTTTTGACAAGCTCACGAATTACTTATTTTAAAATTGGTTAATTCTCGAGGCATTAGTTGGCATTTAGTTTATCTTCTTCTTTTTAAAAATGGCTCCACCGTTTCATCGGTGATTTTTCCAATGTCAAGCGGGTAGATGTTAAAATAATATCAAAACTTTATTAGAATAACTTTCGACCCGAGGATAACCAACTACCAAGAAATAATGGCAGCAAAAAGCAATGTAGCTAAAACATTTGACATTAGTTATGACTTATGGCAAAGGGAATGTAAGCACTACACAAACTCGATATCGGATCGAGACCCTTCATTAAAAACTGCCTAATGTCTATTGATCATGCTACACGACAGGATCGAGTGGCATAAAAAGAAATTGCTTTATAGGTACTTGCCTACCTTTTATATTACCTCTCTGTACATAACTGTAGGTAGATCAAAATTAAAATATGTCTCTAATATGAATGAGGCTCCCACACTGACTTCTATTATACTAGTACGTCAGTGGGGTCCCAGTAAGGTTTTTCGTAAGATCAGTGGAAAATGTGATGCTGCTTAATTTGAAAAGTCCACACTAACCAAAGAGCATACACTACCCTTTATGAATAATGTAAAAAGTTTAGCATTCAAGAGTCTTCTTGCCGATGCACTGTCCAGAGAAAAAGAAAGACGTCAATTTTGAAATTAGATTTTAACGTAAACGTCACAAATGAAAACCTAGTCATTCGCGTTCTATTTAAAAGTTCATATGACTTAATTGGGACCGTATCTAATATTTTCCGTACCTAGTATTATAATGCTCTTTGTCTAATATATCGCGCCATCCGGTTGGTGATCAGCTGTTGTCGGCGCATGTGCCACCGCAAGGGGGGCTCCGCTGTCCGCAGGCGGCATCGACGCGCAGTGCGCACCCTTGCGCTTCGACGCGTCTTTCCCGCATTTGCGCGAATCCGTCGGTTGTAAATGGACGCGTGCGTGGCCGGCTCGGTGTGAACTAGCTCTCGCTGTTGTGTGACGTCTCGGAGTCGTGACCGGTGACTCGCGGCCCAGTGGGCTCGGCGCCAGCATGGACGCATTGCTGGCAGCGCTCGTGGCGCTCATGGCAGTCGCCGCCGCGATGGCCGCTGTGCTCAGCACGCTCTCCAAGGCGGCTATATTCGCCATACTCGCGGTCGCGCCATGCCTCTACCGATATAGAAAACAAATCTACATAATCATCAAAACGCTACCTAGGGACCTCAAGTGAGTACATACTCATTTTCCATTTTCCTAGATGTCTGCAGGAGTTACGCATTTGACGTAAAGTGCGCGTTATTTCTGGCCCGTCAAATCTGTCTATACACTCTGTAATGAATTTCTTGACATTAGCTAGGTATGAACTACCTATGTACCAGGATGTACTGAATTAAATATTCAATAATATCGATTGTTACTAATACAATCTCCCAAATACTTACTGATAGACTAGTTATTTTTGTATTTGAAGTAGCTATACTGAACACACTTGTAAGTCATAATCATAATATTATTTTGATTATATAGCTGCGCCGTATATCGCAGGCCGGCTATTGTCACTGTGTCGTGTATTATAGCAAATATGTTTAAAAACCTTAGAGCATTTAACAACTGTTAGTTAAAAACGCATCAAAGTGCCTAATAAATCGTAAGATAAGATGAAAACACTATAATAAACGACCTTCTATACAAACTTTGAAAAAGGTAAGTCAATATAAGTTCGTCGTACCATGAAGCCAGGTGTACAAAATTGGAAGTATATTAACTGATTTAACTCGGAACGTAGCATTATTCATTAAACATATTATGACAGGATACGAAAGTTTCCGTCCGTAAAAACGTTATTTATAAACATTTTGTTTACACATCAAGACACTGGCGATGCTCACAGAATTTATAGTGGTCGTTACCTTTCGATCTACGGACCTATACGATTAATTTATGCTGCATGGAGACAATGGGATAGTGACATATAACTAGGAATGTGCTAACGATTTGCCTGCGTAATATTTATGGTACGGTAATTATAATTAATAAGAAGTCTAAATCTATTGTCAATGTCTATCCCTGCGCGTTTTTACCTTCCCACGGTAAAGAGGGACAACGAAGCTGCTGTTATATATACAGAACAGTATTCATGGTAATTATAATTTTAATGAACCACTTAACACTATCATACCTACCAACCCTGCATTATATACTGCAGTTGCGTGCCTAGTGTTTTGGTTGAAGGCAAGCCAAAGCAGACCTAAAATAAATTTGCATCTCCGATTGATATAAAATGTGTACCTATAAGAAAAAAAACAATATAATAAAAAAAGTAACTGCCTGTACCTGGATTCGGACCATGACCTCAAAGTAATATTGGTACCACGTACGCGATACGTGTGCGTGCGTGTTTGTGTTTGCGTGTGTGTGCGTGTTTGTGTTTGCGTGTGTGTGCGTGTGTGCGTGCGTGCGTGTGTGTGTGTGTGTGTATTAAATTTGTTTGCGTATTAAATTGATTTAATTTGTTAGATAAAAGTGATTATCTAGTTTTATGTTTATCGACTTTTTGACCGTTTCAAATTATTGCCGAGCCCATATGGAGTAATCACTCCATTTTAGTGTCCATGGATCATAGCAACCTTGTATGTTTATTTCGAAATCATTTATGGACTATGGCGGGAAAACTCCAAATAGCAAGATAACTAGGCGGGACGGCCATTGTTACGTCACATGATTTTAAGTTTTAACAACTGCTGACTGGATCTAGACATGTATTTTTCTATAAAATTTTAGTCACAATAGTTTTAAATATTAGTATTTAAGCAGGTGTCACATTCACAAAGAAGAAAAATAAAATGATCTTGCTAAGATTATAAATACGTGACTCGCGAGCAACAACCCCAATATATTCGGTAGGGTCGTTTACTCTCAAGGTGAATGATTCTAAACACCCAGCAGCTGCATACAGCGCAACTACAATGGAGTTTGAAAAAAGCGTGTCAATTTTAAACAGCTCTTTAACTACTGGCGTTTGTGTGTACAATAATTCACTATTTCATGTAGATAAATGTCAGCACTCATATTAATAATGGTACCTACTCATAACAATTAGTAATGTTATACACATTAATCAGGCTGATGTTTTAGAAGGATTTAAAAAAAAATGTCCATGATTACCATAACTAAGGTATGTAGTGTAGGTGCTCTAAAATGATGCCTTTCTAAAAGCATCTATAAATCTGCATATTATTTACAAACAAATCAAACTGAATTAAACCGAATCACCACATTCCGAAGTGACTCATGTGAGAGAGCTTTTACCTGGAAGCTAACAGAATTTAAGCTTTAACTTTAATTTTACGAGCTGCAATAAGCAATTAACTCCGCGTGCAATCTTGTTCGTGTATTCTGTTTGTTAGCGATTGTAGTTTGTAAGTGAAGGATTGGTACCGTACGAAATGAAACAGAAAATTTTACCGAAGGACTGGAAAGACCATACATATAGGTGTAATGTGTATAATGTGTGTGTACCTTCTGAAGGAGGTGTTCTGTTTCTGTTCATAACATTGAATAATAAGTACTAAGAGAAAATTTTGAATTGGTTTGCAAAGTCTTCTCGGTCTAGTCTCACCACTTGTAAGATACCCTTGCGGAGAACTACAAACTTACTAAACTTAAATTCCCAAGTTTTACAGACATCCTGTATGTGCAACATGAAAACATTCTGTAAGGGTTCATCTAATCTGGAGCAGACTCGTATTTGAATTTAATGTTAATTTACTTGTACCGTTTCATTCGAAAATGTGAATAGTTTTTTTCTCATGCAGAGAACGCATAAGTTTTCATTTTACATACTTTTGGTAAATATACACAGATTTTGTATAAAATTCATGTGTGAGTGCGTATGTTTACTCAAGTGTATATTAAAAAGTGATATAGCCACGTTGATAGAGTGAAAATATATTTGTCTACTCGTACAGAACAGCACAGCAAAGGGAAACAGGGGATATGACTTAACATACATAGGTTATGCTGTATAAGTACTCAGCCTGCCATAATGCAACATAGGTACGCAAAACTAATGCATGCACACAAAATAATGTCGATCTGTAATTTCACAGATAGCTATAATACTTTCCGAACTTTGAATAATTAAGTTTCACTCATTGATGTAACATATGTTTTTTTTTACATCAATGGTTTCACTCGAGATCCTTTTGTGACAGATATTAGTAATAGAAGATGTCAAATTTCCAATGTTCGTGTGTTAATAAAAAATAAACAAATTGTTAACAGTATAAGCAATATTTTTACTCTAGTGCGAAACTAAGTTTTAGTTAGCACATTCAGCAGCTATTTACCTGCATTATGGTATTAGCGCATAGCGTCTGCTTTAAAAGATACGCAAAGTCCAGTTATATAGGCTAACTTAAAATTTAAACTAAATATTCTACCGAGTAAACTGATAAACAGGCTTCACAAGGAATTAACTTTAGCTCATCAGATTATATAACTAGGATTATGAAATTACATAGATATTTGTATCAATAAACTCAAAAGTCTGCTAACTACATTCACGATCTATACCTAGGTAGTTCTCCTACTATTCAATCATCCAAACAAATATGAATTATCCCATGATTATAATTATTATACTACTGCCTCGGTGGCGTAGCTGTATTACGCCTGCAATGCTGAGGTCTCGGGTTCAACCCCAGGGTCGGGCAAAGTGACATTGAGTTTTTCTGTTCAGTATGAGCTCGGAGTCTGGAATTTGTGCCCAATATGGCCATAGGCTCGCCCCCTATCACATCATGGGACGGGATAACGGCGAAAAGTGGGTGCACTAGTTGCGCCTCTGCCTACCCCTTCGGGGATAAAAGGCGTGAGTGTGTGTGTTTGTATAATTATTATAATCATAATGTAATCGATCAATTCGCGGCACCGCGCACGACGTTACTTACGTTGCTTTTTCTTTAACAACTGAACGCTAACTGACCCAATAAAGTTATATTCTGAATAAATAGAGTTAATCCTGGCTAACTGAAGTAGGTCACTTCATAGATACAATGGGAAATATTGCCTGCTTTGCTATCTACCTATTATTTTTCTGTCTAAACAACTCAAAGAAATAATTTTTGCTCTGTCATTCCTTCGCCCTTGAGTTACATACGAACGTACCAATCGATTCCAGATCGCATAAGTAGATATTTCTGATCTCTTTAGCTGTTTACTGCCTCATATAGGAGCTTCAACTAATAATAATCACGAGTGACTAGAATAAAAATCACTTTCTTGTCAAAGACTTTATAAACTTAGATAATGTAGAGATCCTCATCTAATAACTTTTAATTTTTTATTTTCACCGAAGTTTTCGTTGCTTTCCTCATATTTTGTAGGTATCCCTATGTTTTTTTATATTCCATATTATTTATTAGATACTTTAAGGGAAAGTGGTATAAACACGCTGCAACTTGGTAGAGTTACACAGCATGACAAAATATTATTATCAACATGTTATTGATTTACTTATGCTGATACCTTCGGAGCCTCAACACCCCATTTTTGTTACCTGATACCTATTCCTTTCTTTTGATAAGTGATTATTTTAGTATTATTTTGTTTATGGGCTGTAGAGATTACCCACTACGTCTTCTGAACTATAAGCTCGTTTGCCCGTCCTACTAATTAAAAACAGACATAGTATTTGTACTGGTACCTTTAATTTATTTATTTTCACGTTGATTAGGTTTACCCGCGACTTACGTTTTGGTTTTCCTTTAAAATATCAAGGAAATAAATTTAACTCCTGTCATTAAATTACCGTTTCCTCCACGTGACTAGCTTGTTATGGCAGTTGCGTGTAACTCGTGTATTATTTTCCTTCTTTATAGGCACCATAATATAATTATTTGTGTCGAAGACAAAGTCAAAGACAGAAAAGTAAATTATTGAATGACACAGTTATAAGTAAAATTATTTGTTCCTTGATTCCCATGGGTTCTAATTATATCTAAATAGAAAGTACAATGGTAAAACGATAAAATAGTTTAATGTTGAAGAATTAGATAGAATGCTTAGCAGTCACGCAATCGCTTGAAACTTCCACTACGCCATTTTTTATTAATTAAAGCAATGACAATTTGATCGTCAAGAGAAAATTCATTTATCGAAACTTTATTCCCTATTACAAGCACGATACTACAATTTAAAAAAATGCTATTGAGTTTATAAGTTTGGAAACAGTTATAATCAAAACCCTACACCTAGATAATAGTGCTAAAGTATGAAATCCTCTTCGCCAGTTTCGGCCACGGCGGCCAATCTCAACGGAGATCAGCCAGGTACGCAGGAGATATTATAGTGCACAAGTGTGTGCGCAATACACAGGTGCACTCGCTATTCCTTCACTCTCATAGTCCGGTGAGACGGCAATCCGACATGACCGGAGAGAGATCAGGCGCAGGACCAACGGCTTTACGTGCTTTCCGAGGCACGAGGGTATCACACCGCCAACTTCCTGACTCCGAGCTGCGACTGAGTAATTTTTTTGAGATGGAAAAACCCAGTCACAAACTTTTTTGGCCCGACCCAGGATTCGAACCCAGGACCTCAGCGCGCAAATCATACTCGTAACGCGTACGCAATACAACTACGCCACCGAGGCAGTCGGTGCTAAAGTATATAAATAATGTCACCGCTAAACAGAGATATGAAAGTCAACGCTTGCATCCTCAAGACATTCTTGTGTTAGTAGGTAAACTTAGGTGTCGAACGAAACTCCACCAAAAGGAAAGAAATATGTAGTGCCTTTTAAACTAGATTCTTTTTAAGGTAAAAGCGATAGTAATATGCATGTTAGTTTGAAACAACTAAACTTTACCCACTGTGTGGATTGCTCCCTTAGAAAATCTCCAAAAAATGCAACTCGTAAGTCGATGTCGTTTAATTTTGATGTTTATGATTGATCGCGAGACCAATACGTCAGTCACGTTAAGTCTTTCAATCAATCACAAACAAAACGGAATCATGTCGTGTTTTGTGCCACATTCTAAAAATATTAAAAGTATAAAAAGAGTTTAGTATTGATTTTAATATAGTTCGGTACGACAAGCCGTTGGTGCATGATAACTTCATAAATCTTTCGCCATAAATAAGTCCCGGTTTCGAAATTTAGCACCCTTTGCCAACTAACCTGTTAATCAATAATAACTTGAACTATGTTCGTAATTTAGACCCTGCTACGGAGTTCACAATTTTCTCACGTATAGTACAGAACTCTTACTTGCTTTACTTAGTGGATAATGGTGTTGGTTATGTAATTATTTAAGTTACCTATACTATTGTTATCACTTATCAGTCTAAGTCTTATTACACAATCGTTTGTTATCCCAAATAAAATACACTCTTTGAGCGAACTTAGGCTTCTCTACAAAAAGTCTGTTTGCTAGTGAGTCCGCAAAACCTTATAATTTTCAAAGAAAGTTAAGCTTTTTCGTGCATAATAACAATACTATACATCTATTAGTCTAATGATAAGTAGCTAGTAATAGCAAACTTGTTTAAAATTGTACTTGCGTTTTATTCAAGTAATCTCAAGAATTGTTTATTTCAATAGTTTATAATTTTGTACTATGGATTCCTCTGATGCTTCTCGATAATATGGTAGGTATTATTGTTTTCTTGAGCATACTCATTTAATCTTTGGCAATCGAATAACGAAATCGCAGATAAATTCTCCTGCTGGTATTTTTCATAGTTTGTGATCTTTTTTTATAATAATAACGGCATTTTTTTTTTTTTTTTTTTTTTTTTTTAAAGTTAAATATAGCCCGTTCTTACACTATTATATTCTCGAGACGGCTTGGTTACCATTGAGTTTTAAAAGTAAATAAGTACGTCATTGTTATAAAAATATACTTTATATATAATCATACTGATTTTCTACGAAGATAAGCTTTAGAACTCTATTCTAACAATATAAAAAATGGTAAATTTAAAAACTAAATTACGTTGTAGGAAACTATTTGATTAAAATGCTTTGAAATAAAAAAACAGTTTTGCATTCAATGCGTACTATGATTTGGTACCCACCAATTACTTTTAAAAAATCCGACAGCTCGTCCAGAGATCCGAGAGCCAAGCTGTTTCGATACTACAGTAGAGACATTCCAAACATTATCCTCTGCGAGATTAGGATGGCACTTGGACAACTCAAAAATAAGGTGGCCGGCGAGACTGGAATCACTACAGAGCTTCTAAAAGTGGGTGGTGCGCCGATACACAACACATATAATATAATATGCATAGAGGCAGGAGACAGGGACATATTATTCCTCCGAAACTGTTCACAGCGGCGTTAAAAGATACCTTCAAGCTCTTGCATAGGATTCGGCATCATCACCAATGAACATTTCACATTTGACGTAACGGCAACATTGTTGTTGTTGTCAGCGTGCAGTTTTAAAGGTCATGCTGCGTAAAGATCTTAGATATTCTACGGATAATTTGTATCAAGAGGCAGACGTTTTAATAGTTCGTCAATTATATATTCATAAAGCTTGTATTTCAACACACAAATCTATAATTAACTCAGACGAATATAGGGAATCGTTAGTAAAAGGGTTTTCAACCTAGCCCTTCCAATAGTTCGATCTAAATTTGCAATAAAATTACAATTTTATTCTTTCATATCAGTTTACAACAAGGTTGTTAAATTGTGTTCATTCAGAGACTGCCCAATGTATCGGTGTTACAAAAAACTCATGAGCTGGTTAAAAAGTATTAACTATGATGTTACTGAGTCTATAGTGTAAGCCTTTTCAATTATAGATTATTCTTTTGTTCTGGAAAGTCTATCGACAGTTTTACTTGTTACTATTAATTTTATATTTTATTTCAGCAGTTGCTTATTCTGTATACTAACTTACAACTAAAGTTTCTAAATATTATTTATCTCGAATGTTGGTTTCCCAAGATACAGGCCTTGCCTAGTTTGGGAACCCCTGGTAATTTTTGTATTTAAGAATTGATTCTTGTTATATTTATGTATTTTTTGTGTAATTTTTTGTAAGTCTTTGTAAGTCTACAATTTTTAATAAACATTTTGAAATTGAATTTGAATTTGGCAGAATCGCTGGAGGGCCTTAGTAAGATAATCTGCACTGTGCTTAAAGGCCGCAAGCCTCAACCGAATTTCCTTAAAATTAAAAATGTACAAGACTAAACTGTTGTCAAATGTTCTTGTCATGTTTAATCTATGGAAATTACTTAGTGTTTGAAACTCAACTTTTAGTTTTGTCCACGAATACGATTATCTAGGGTCCAGTTTGTCAGGTACAACTTTGAAAGAGAGGTCAATTGTCAACAACAGCAGCATTGAATTTTTTTTTACATCTTATCGAAAATACCTCGTGACTAAAGACAAT
Source organism: Lapara coniferarum (assembly GCA_949316025.1). Taxonomy (NCBI): domain Eukaryota; kingdom Metazoa; phylum Arthropoda; class Insecta; order Lepidoptera; family Sphingidae; genus Lapara; species Lapara coniferarum. The sequence goes on along the minus strand of OX438926.1, from coordinate 14,506,262 downwards.
AGCTTTCGATCAATGTGTGTTACCAGCGATGACACGCAGCCCTTAGACGAGGTCTCTGACTGTGGGCGCCTCAGACAGCTCACAGTATTTCAGCGAGTAGAAAAAGCGTTGAAATCAGAAATGAGGAGTTTCGTAGAAGGACAAAAGTCGCTGACATAGCCAAGTAGATTAGCAAGTTGAAGTGGTAGTGGACAGAGCACATAGCATGTAGAACCAGGTACCTACTGGCATGCGCAGCGTTAGACGGCTGTAGAGGTAGGCCGCTTCTATTGAAATCTTTAGGGGATGCCTATGTTCAGCAGGAGACTCCCAAAGGTTGCAGATGATGACGTTCAGTAGTTTCAGCTGTTATTACTTACTAACATCCAAATACCCAAACCCCCAGAGGCGGACAAATTCATACTTTCTAATTTATATATTAGTAAGATAACCTTCATCGATTGTGATGTGCTTTATACTCTCGACACACTAAATTACGAAATGAGTATAAAATAAAGTATAATAGTGACATTAAACCGGATTATAAACATTTTTTTAACAGCGATATCGAGTACCGAAAGTACCGAGAGAACCGGGAATCATATATTTTAAATTCCCGATGCTTTTAACTATTTGAAAGAACCGGGAAATCTCGGTACTTTCGGGACCGGGATTACTCGGTCCTGAAGCCTAGTATATACAGATCTTTAAAACAAAAAAGGAATTGTGTCCGAATAGGAACTACGTTAGAAGAAGACTTAAGTACCTACACGCTTGTTAAAATGTAACAAATAATAATATACATAAAGTTTGCAAACGAACTCTTATATTTTCCTCATACCAACACATGGGGAAGGTCACATTTGTCTTCATTTAATTATGGGATTATGTTTGTGCGTCGGTAGTCGGTTGTAGCGATAGCGTCGCGTGACCATCGCGTAACGTCGCGTCGCTTACGGCTTCTTATTTTATTAGCCCTGCTTGTGCTTGACTTACGGTGGTGTTGTTAGTCTAAGGGTGGTGTATAGTATTGTATTTTTGATATGAAGGGCTCTGGCGCTTTCGATAATATATTTTGATATATATTACATTTAGACATTGGCAAGTTAAAATTAGGTATTCATTCCTTCACAAGCTTTTGATATAATTGAAACACTTTTCAGCCAATATATCCAATCTCTTCGTTTGGTTAACATAATGTGATGAATATTTTCAACTAAACACATGTTTATCTTCATGCCCATTGTTTAATACCTAGGTATAAACTCCTTAAAGGAGGAGTGCGCCGTGTGCCATCATTGTGGCAACGGTCGCGAGGACACAGTCCAACACACTCTCGAGGAGTGCCCAGCCTGGGACCTACAACGCAGCGCTCTTAGAGCAGTCGTCGGGGGAGACCTCTCGCTGCCAGCCGTGGTGTCCGCCATGGTCGGCGGCTGGAGGTCGTGGCGAGCTATGGCCTCCTTCTGCGAGTGCGTCATCTTGCGGAAGGAGAGCGATGAGCGGGATCGTGAGCAGAGCGATCCCTCCCCTAGCCAGAGGAGACGAAGGAGGCGTCGGATGGACGACTGACCGGCGCCTCGTGCCCTGTGGTCCGGGGGCATCTAAAGAATTTCGCCACGGCATCCCCTGCCTGTCGTAAGAGGCGACTAGATGGGGTAAGCGAGAGTCGCAGGGCGAGCAGTGGGGGTCTGCTCGCTCAACTACTCTAATGTAAGTGACTACGAGGTGGACGACAATGCGGGTGGTCGGTCTCCTGCAGTCGTAGACGCAAAGCGTGCTTTTGAGGTCGGAGGCTTCTCAGCCTCCTCATTTAGAGAGGGGCCGCAATGCGGCATCGCGCAGGGGCGGTTCCGTGCAGCTATCTCTGTGCAACAAGATACCCCGGGGCCGTCCCGTAGGCGCCTAAGAAGGCCACCGCAGGTTTTGGTTGGTATGCCGGTGTAGGGTGTACATAGTGTTAGGGACTCGGTCCAATGCTCGCTCGGACGAAGCTATACTCCCGAGTGTCGACATTGGACCGTAAGACTGTGTGAAACCAACATAACCGTTCCACTCACCCCCCAGTGGTGGTAGCGATAACGCGTTTTTCCCCGCGATAAAAAAAAAGGTATAAACTCCTTACTGACCCGGCGAACTTCGAATCCGTCCATTATATGAGTAAGTATAACATTTATCCGGAACTAACGGTGCCAGCGGTGATAACCTAGTTGGGAGTGGAACGGACTGCCGAGACGAATGTCCGCAGGTTCAAAACCCAAGGGCACACACCTCTGACTGTTCTAAAAAATTGTGTGTATATTCTTTGTAAATTGTCGCTCGCTGTAACGGTGAAGGAAAAGATCGTGAGGAAACCTGCATACCTGAGAAGTTTTCTAAATTTCGAAAGTATGTGAAGTCTGCCAACCAGCACTATGCCAGTGTGATGGACTAAGGCCTAAAACCCTCTCAGCTGTAGAGGAGGCCCGTACTCAGCAGTGGGCAGTATATAATACAGGGCTGATATGGTTATGGTTAACGATGCTAGTACAATCGATGCTCTGCTCTAAATTAGATAATACAGGCAGAAACCATCAAACGACAAGTCGAAAGTTGAACGACTGTATTTATGTCCGATGACCTATTACTAAATTCACCATTTTCAGTGCTCGATCATTCTAAACGTATGTTACGTCAACTTCATAGTGGAAAAGGATTTTAAGCCCTCGCGTGCCGGGAGCGTGGATCCACACTCAAAAAAAGTGTTCAAACTCTGCCGGGAGCGTGGATCCACGCTCGGGCCGATTTCTGCAAAATGTATGAAAACTGAACATCTACAGGTGGTTTCTTTTTAGCTTATTTTTTGTTTCCATTGGATGCAAATCTTAATCATATATGAGAATTGAGAAAAGTGGCCGCCATTTTGAACTTCTTTGTTTTGAGGCCGATTGACCTCAAAATCGATACCTGGACATGGCTTTAAATACAAAAGACGGCTCCAATGTTGGAATTGAAAAAAGTGGCCGCCATTTTGAATTTCTTTGTTTTAAGGCCAATCGACCTCAAAATCGATATCTGGGCAGGCCTTTAGGTACAAAAGACGGATCCAATGTTAGAATTGTAAAAAGTGGCCGCCATTTTGTATTTCTTTGTTTTAAGGCCTATCGACTTCAAAATCGATATCTGGGCAGGCCTTTAGGTAAAAAAGACGGATCCAATGTTAGAATTGAAAAAAGTGGCCGCCATTTTGAATTTCTTTGTTTTAAGGCCAATCGACCTCAAAATCGATATTTGGGCAAGCCTGTATGTACAAAAGACGGATCCAATGTTACAATTAAAAAAAGAGGCCGCCATTTTGAATTTCTTTGTTTTAAGGTCAATCGACCTCAAAATCGATATCTGGGCAGGCCTTTAGGTACAGAAGACGTATCCAATGTTAGAATTGAAAACGCTTGAAAATGTTTGAATTGAATTGAAATTGCTCAACGTCGGGTCGTAAGGCACGGTGAACCCAACATAACCGCTCAGTCGTTCCCCTTGAACACTGGGCGGCACTTTCTCCGCGTAAACAAAAAAAACATTAGATCCGTCTTTTGTACCTACAGCCCTGCCCAGATATCGATTTTGAGGTCAATTGGCCTTAAAACGAAGAAATTCAAAATGGCGGCTATTTTTCTCAAATCAAGCATTGGATCCGTCTTTTGTAACCAAAGATATGCCCATATTTCGATTTTGGGGTCAATCGGCCTCAAAACAAAGAAATTCAAAATGGCGGCCGTCTATGCCAAATCTCACAATGTTTCTGAATATTTTAGTGACCATTGATCCATAATAAAGAAGTAAATAAATAATTTCAAAATTCGTACTAAAAGAATTTTATGGTGTATAAATTGGAACATCCTTTACACCTAAAATCCGATTTTTTCAAATGTATGGGCGGCACGCAAGCGTCTTTTACGCAAACTGAGCCCGGCATTCCAGGGGTTAATGATGCGATTCTTGAAATAGTTACTTGATAAAAATTAAAGATACATAGTAATATCCACGATAGCCTTGGCATTCAGACTGCCAGCGCGGGGACGAAAGTGTTATTGTTGTATTAATTAAGCTGCTGCTCATTGATATCGCTGTTTTTTTATCTTTGAATTGTATTTGGCGACGTTGTTAACAACATATAAATTTATCTACATAAATATTATTAGAATGTTAATATTGTTTTTATTGTTATAATAACATGCGATATTACCTATATCACATGCTATTATGTGTTGATAACGTTCCATGCTACTCAAATCGTGGGTAAAAGCTGGTACTTACATAAAATTGTTTGTAAATTGCAGCTAATATGACAAACAATATCGTGGCACGTGATCTCTAGAAAAATATCCGCCATTAGGCTTTAACACATGTCATCTATCCTAATAACAGTGTTATGAGAATCCGTCGCCATAATATTATCTATCTAGACGTCATTGTTCCGATGCCAAGTCTTGAAAACATGTGCTGAGTTCTCTTATACATATTTGATATGAAGGTAATCTAAACGGACATGATTGATTTTTATGTTTAACCTGACTTTGGCCTTGATAACTTCCATTGAAGATAAAATATTACGATGTTTTGTCAATTTCACAGCAAATGCCGATCGATACTGTAAATATTTAGTAGGTACCTAATAATGGTTTATGATAGATTGTGCTATTAAACGCAATATTATTGATTTTCCCTACTTTTACGTGCTCTAATCCCACTAATGTGTGATCGATGTAACACAATTTCAAGCAGCTTGAAGAAACGGTTGTATAACTTACTAAATACGTATAAATGTATTATGTCAGCCTGCTTGACGTTTATTCCCTCGGAGGGAATCCATACGCGGATTAGGTATCTATAATTCGTTCTAGAAAACCTACACGGCGTTGCACGATCTGGCAATCAAACGCTGGATCTCTTGGTTCAAACTCACAAGAAGTCTAAAGAGATCTTCAAATTATAAAAAAAAACTAATTATGTACGCGAGTTGCATATTGAAATATGGCGTAACTGTAGAGCGACAATATCAACAAAAAATATTGTTTGTTGCAGATTCCTATGGCGCTACGCGAATGGCATGATCAGTTCGAAAAGATGGGGCAGGCAAGATTGCACGGTGGCGTATCTCTTCAACAAACGTGCGAAGAAAAATCCAGATGGACCGTGTTTCATTGTTGTCGGAGAACGCACATGGACCTATCGTGAGGTGTCTATTTAATGGTATCTCTATATAAAAGCCAAATTCCTTGAATTTACGACGAAATTTTCAAAATTGTAACGTTATGCACGACTTCACCAAATAATTCAAATTGTCGTACGCCTTTGTTATTTTAGGAATTGAGAGACGATAGCAATCATTCACCATCTAGAGATCACCTAAATGTTTCCTTTTGAATGGTATTCCGTTCCATAAAAATATTTAAAATATATAGTGATCAATTCTTACTTCGTGTAATTTAAGATCTTTTCCAGCTATAAAAATATGCCTATGTAAAGAAGTCATAAAATAAAAATATTCTCTAAACCATCTCAGTAGTAGTAGAGGCCCGTGCTCAGCAGTGAGCAGTATATAATACAGGGCTGATTGCATTGCAGATGGCAGCAAACTCAAATCTGGTAGCGCGAGTGATGCAAGTGCACGTCGGGTTGAGACGAGGCGACGTGGTGTGCGTGTTCATGCCGAACTGCGGCGAGTACGTGTGGACATGGCTGGCCATGGCCAAGCTGGGCGCCGTCTCCGCACTCATCAATAGCAACCTGCGACACAAACCGCTGCTGCACTGCATACAGGTTGCTAAGGCAAAGGCTATAGTCTTCTCGGAGCAACTGGCTGATGGTAAGAATCTATGGTTAATTAAATGCCTAACTAGTTGACAGAAAACAGCAATTGTTAGTCGCAATTTTGATGATGTGAAGGAATCTTCAAACCTTTTGACATTGGAGTCTGGAATTTGTAATCTGGACTACCAACAACACGAGTCGGGCCAGCTTACTGGTCTACAGCAAGCGAAACATTATTTTAATTTACGAGCTAATAATAATTATTTTATCGTAGGTTCAAGTTTTTTTTATGACATCGAATGACGAGACGAGCATGCCGTCCGCCTGATGGTAAGCGATACGACCACCCATAAACAGTAAAAATACCATCCAGCACCTTGACTTATAAAGTACTATGTGGCATTTCCACTGCGCTCGCCATCCTGAGACATAAGATATTAAGTCTCAATATGTCATGTAGTTACACAGCCTGCTACAATACCCTTCAAACCGAACCACAACAGTGCATGGACACTACTGCTTGGCGATAGAAATATACATTGCGGTGGTACCTACCCACCCAGGCGGACTCTTACATATGAAAGTCCTACCATATCAAGTATCTCATATCAGTGTTTATCAAACAGCCATAGAAGAAATCCGCGACCAGTTACCGACGAGCCTCAAGCTGTTCCAGTTATACGGGGAATGCAGGCCAGGCGTGCTGGATCTGCGCGCTGAAATGCAAAGACACCCCACCAAGTACCCCGTGGTGGCAGATAAGCCCCACTACAAAGACACGTTGCTGTATATCTATACCTCCGGCACGACTGGAATGCCCAAGGCAGCTGTCATGCCCAATTCTAAGTGAGTATAAATAATATAATAATACTAGCGGCCCGCCCTGGCTTCGCTCAGGTAGCAAAGCATATTACATGCTGAAATTAGTTTTTTGTCATACAAAATATTTATGTAATATACACATAAGCATTCCTATTGTATCACTCCATCCATTGGTGAAGTTTTTCCGAGATAAGAATTAGTCTAGGTCCTTTTCCCAGGGTCTTAAGCTATGTCCCTTCCCAATTTCATCGCAATCAGTTCAGTGGCGTGACAGTGACGGCTCCACTCACGAGAAAAAAAAAATGAGATAAAATTACCGGTTTATTTTCTTCCGGGATAAAGTAGCCTATGTCCACCTCTGGATTTCAAACTATCGTCATACGTATTTTCTTGCGGATCTACTAGCAGAAAAAGATTTTCCGGAATAAAAGTCTCGGTTAATTTTTTCCCGGAATAAGATATAGCCTAAGTCCGTCCCAGGATCTTGACTCGTCAAGCCCCGCGACGGACGCGGGCCTTCTAGTATATAGGGTTTCCGCATAAATCTATATATAAGCGGGGCTTGACGGGTTAAATTATCTCCCTACCACATTTTATCGAAATCGGTTCAGTGGTTAGGCCGTGACGGCCCCACTCGCGAGAAATAAAAACCGGTATAAAATTTCCAGGTTATGTTCTTCCGGGATAAAAGTAGCCTATGTCCTCCTCAGGATCTCAAACTATCTCCATACTTTCTCATTTATAGACACGCGCCGCCGACCCCGCGGCCGGTACCGCCGCGACCGTTATGTCCCTGCATTTTAAATCTGTAATATCTTAGAAAATATTTATTTAAATTACATGTTGTAAATGGCCATATTGATCTATACATTTATGGTACTTAATTGCAATACCATAAATGCATTGTACATTTATGGTACAATGCATTTATGGTACTTAATTGGATAAGGATTAATGCTGTATTGCTTAAAATCGCTTCGTAAATAAGCCATTATTTCTCGTCAAAAGTAAAGGATAAAAAATGGTTATTGTGGGTTATCCCTAAGAGATAGACATATACCATCGCGAACTTTTTTGTAGACCTTTTTAAGGTGTACAAAAGTGTAGTATATTATTTTGATCTATCTTGTAGAGTTTAGCCAGCGTCTGCAATGTAAGCGCAAAAAATGTGTTTATCTACGAAATCACATTAGAAACCTTTTAAATTATCAATGTTTCTCTAATATATTATGCATGTATTATACATATAAACCTTCCTCTTGAATCACTCTATCTACAAAAAAAAACCGCATCAAAATCCGTTGCGTAGTTTTAAAGATTTAAGCATACATAGGGACATGAGGACATTGGGACAAAGGGACATAGGGACAGAAAGCGGGAAGCGACTTTGTTTTATACTATGTAGTGATTATGCATAGCCCCAGGTTTTTCGCCCAAGTAAACATGTTTAAGTAAGTTTGAATTAATTACAAGATTAATGACCAAATGAAATTAACGCTAGGCAACACCGGCTGTAAACTGGAGCTAAATGCTTCTTGCAACACATGTAATATTGAAGCATGTGGAATCCTATAGCCATGTGGCTTGATCTTACCGATTTGTAATCAGAACATCGTCTACTGCGTAAATCATACCTGAATCTGGTTTTATTACTACGTAGTATTGCAATAAACAACTTTGATTATGCTGGTTTTACCCTATATCCGGGTAACCTCGATGCATTCCATAAACAGATTTGGTATTTAATCGGTTACATTTGGTGAAAATTATCGCATGCAGGAGTCGTAGTCTTGAAATTTGTGACTCTTCACATTTGCCAAATTGTATTAAAATGTCATTCATATGCTGGTGGATTTGATATTATTTAAAGAGATTAAAACAAAGAGAACCGTATTTATCGACGTGGCTCTTGTAGAATCATACAATGTTTTTTTTTGCATTATCGATGGCTTGACAAAGTGGGCTTCACCTGATGGTAAAACTATCTCAAATTTACCTACGTTAGCGCGCAATATAACACCCTATTTTTTATTAAACGGACAGGGTCGCTAACTATTGTTTTCCATGATTTAAATGCAATAGAAAGTTGAGAGAGCGGGCATAATGACTAAATCCAGGCAGCCAAAAATAATTACGCGAATAAATAAAACTAAGCACTTATAAGTGCTACAACTACAAAAAAAAAGCAAATTGGTTGTGTTTTTTTAAACTCGTTTTTCTTTGAATGTACTTCCTCTGTGGTTTTCCAAATTGTTATTTATTTTCTTCATCTAACCGCTTCGTGAAGAACTAGTGGAAAAATTTTAAATGTCTCGAAATTTTTGGTTAATTTATTAAAAATAAAATTATGACATTTCTATACGATTGTCACGACTATGTCGGCCTGGAGTACCAACTAAATGAACAATAACACATGTACGTCACGATATATTTACAGTATACTTAACGTGTATATTTTAATCAACACACAAGAGCTAAATGGCAATGTTCGATCTCGAATTCTATCCAATATAGCCAATAGCTAGCCTGAAAAGATCGATAGCTATAGATTGTAGTACCTACCTATAAAGGTACTGAATACTTTACTATATTGATGTAGGTACTGAAAAATCAGGATGATGATTTTAATCTATATATATAAAATTCTCGTGTCACAGTTTTCGTTGCCATACTCCTCCGAAACGGCTTGACCGATTTTGATGAAATTTTTTGTGCTTATCCGGTATCTATGAGAATCGGCCAACATCTATTTTTCATCCCCCCAAATGTTAAGGGTGGACCACCCCTAATTTTTTTTTTTTATTTTTCCGACAAAATTTTTTGTTTTAATTTTTTTATGATACAGCATACAAAAATACCTACAACCCTAAATTTTCACCCCTCTACGATCAACCCCTATTTTTTAATAGCCATTTTAGTTACCTTTTTAGGGCAGGACAACGTCTGTCGGGGCCGCTAGTAATTTTATAATTGTAAGTATATTATATTCATCTGCAAAACATTACTATTTGACGATGGTTATCCAGACACATTATAATTGCTCATTTACAGCTGGAATTTATAAACGATCCCAATCGATATCATCAGATCGATGTTAGAAATAAATCACATTTATTCTGATCGACTCGTTTCTGCGATTGATCGAAAGACTGTAACCGGTAATCGTGCGAAGTGGTTTGTAAAGGTATTTCCTTTCCACCCCTATAGATATTTACTGGTGGTGGCGGCGACGGTGCACATGCTGGGCCTGAAGAGCTCGGACCGCATGTACAACTCGCTGCCACTGTATCACACGGCGGGCGGCGTGGTGGGCACGGGCGCCGCCCTCGTCGCCGGCATACCCTCAGTGCTCAGGAGCAAATTCTCAGCGAGCAACTTCTGGACTGATTGCATCAACTATGAGTGTACGGTACGTGAAAGATTGTTTTATTTTCAGGTGACTATACTTTGAGGTGTGGGTGAACCGATATTTTGATCAAGTTATAAAGAAATTCGAAATAGTTGGAACTTGGAAGGCCTGAAGAAGAAATTGGCTTTACTTGGTAAATGGTTGACAGATGTAAATTTTTTTGGTATGGTCATTAAAAGGTTTACGTTTCGCGGCAATCTATTCCCAAAAGCGACTTCCGCGTCTGTTAATATGTTTCCTCAATCATTGCTCTCGTTCTACTTCTTAGATAATAGTTTTGCGCCAATATTCTATCGCAGCATAGAACTGACATAGTTGGGTAATACAGGTTGCGCAGTACATCGGCGAGATGTGCCGGTACCTACTGGCGCAGCCGCCGCGGTCCACAGACGCGCAGCACCGCGTGCGCATCATGGTGGGTAACGGCATGCGCCCCGCCATCTGGCAACAGATCGTCGACAGGTCATTATATCTATAAATATTATATACCTACTAAAATAAATGTTGATGGTAGGCGCCGGAAACTAGGGAAATTGTGAAATATGCCTAAAATTTTATGGTAGACTTTATTTTCACTCTGCTGTTCCTACTGATTGAACGGAAAATAACATCAAATCCAAAAATAAAAATACTCAGATAAGAACAAAGAATAACGGATAATATAGTGTATGAACTTAATTTGCATATAATATTTACACATGAAATCGTTTCACTGACCCACTCTTGTCACAATGCTGTAGTAGTGCGTTAGCAATGTAAACTTAACATTACGTATTTAGTTCAGGATGAAACAATTGTCATCAATTAAGTAGGTACACATGTATATTATTTACACACGTCATTTAGTGGTTTGGGATTCAACCGTGTCCATGATAAAGGGCTCGTAATTTGGAGGTAATGGATCCTTAATAATTCAAACCGACACAAATATGTTTTTGACCGACGAAAAATCGGCGGAGGTTGTTCTCAAGTCAACGCATAGCATACCAGCCCTGTATTATATACTGCCCACTGCTGAGCACGGGCCTCCTCTACAATTGAGAGGATAAAGGCCTTACCACGGTGGCCTAGTGCGGCCACCTTCACTAGACTGTAGACTTCACATACCTTCGAAATTCAAAAAGCTTCTCAGGTATGCAGGTTTCCTCATGATGTTATCTTTCACCGTTAAAGCGCGCGATAATTCTCGAAGAATATCGTTTTTTTTTTAGAAAAGTCAGAGGTGTGTGCGCTTGTGTTTTGAACCTGTGGACATTCCTCTCGACAGTCAAGTCAACAAGTATACTTTTTTTTATGTATGACCACGCATAACTTTTTACAGAGTAGCACGAGCAACTCCATATATACGTATTATTATGGTTAAATAATTTTTTTTTGGTATTTTTTTGCTTTTCAGTTTTTTCGCCGATTTAATTTTTATGTTAAAAAGTTTATATTTTAAAGACTGCCTCGGTGGCGTAGTTGTATTACAATACGACTGCAAAGCTGAGGTCTCGGGTTCGATCCCCGGGTCGGGCAGTGATATTGAGTTTTTCTATTCAGTATCAGCCCGGAGTCTGGAATTTGTGCCCGATATGGCGATAGGCTCGCCCCCTATCACATCATGGGACGGAATAATGGCGAAAAGTGGGTGCACTAGTTGCGCCTCTGCCTACCCCTTCGGGGATAACAGGCGTGAGTGTATATATGCAAGTTTTTATTTTGGTCCTAGATACTATAAAATATGCCATTAGACAGGTCATAGAGTACTTTGACCAAATACATCAATGAATGAATCACGGCTTGGCTCTTTGTTTATTTTAAATATATTGTTTGTTTACTTTTAGGTTCAAAGTGCCCCAGATTAATGAGATATACGGCGCAACGGAGGGCAATGCCAACATAAGTAAGTACTTGTGACATATTGTATGAGTCATTACTTGATACAAATATAGGTCATTATAATATGTAATTTATTAGTCTATTATTTTAGCGTCTGTTATTCTATATAAACAATGTATGTAATTTACTGAGATAATCGAGGAAATGTATGATTCATTAAGATTTATGTTCGCGTAAAGACATATTAATAATTATTAATGACTAGCGGCCCCAACAGACGTTGTCCTGCCCTAAAAAGGAAATAAAATCCTAGAACCCGAGTACAGCGCTACCTACCGGATAGAATTGTAATTTAAACCATTCTGGAATCCACCTGAAGACACACAAAAATTACATTAAAATCGGTCCACCCGTTTAGGAGTTCAGTGACATGCACGTTTAATATGGTGGTTAAGTATTCTTAAGTTTTCTAATTTTCCGCGCAATTTTCTTATTTTTTTTTTCATAAGAACTTTCTCCTGACAATACCAAACACATCAAAAAAAGAAATAACGAAATCAGTCCAGCCGTTCACGCGTGATGTCGTGACCAAGGAAAATAGGGATTCATTGTTATATATATAGATAATGTACCATTTTCTAACTGCCTCGGTCAGTGGCGTAACTACATCATCGGGGGCCCGTGGCAAATTCATTGAATGGGGCCGTATCTGAGCTCGCGGCCTGTCGAGTCGGGGAGGCCGAGGGCCCCTGCGACTGCTGTCACCTCTGCCACCCTGTAGTTACGCCACTGGCCTCGGTGGCGTGGTTGTATTACGGTATGACTGCACTGCAATCTTGGGATCGATTCCCGGGTCGGTCAAAGTGATATTGGTTTTAAAATCAGCCCGGAATCTGGAATTTGTGCCTGATATGGCGATAGGTTTGCCTCCTATGACATCATGGGACAGAATACGAACGACGAAAAGTGGGTGAACTAGTTGCTCCTCTGGCCACCCCTTCGCGTATAAAAGGCGTGAGTGTGTGTGTGCGTGCGTGTGTGTGTGTGTGTAAGCATTTTACGTAACCTTAAACTTGTGTTGGTAATTTCCAGTAAACGTGGATAACACAGTGGGCGCAGTCGGTTTCCTGCCAAAGCTAGTGCCAACGAGCCTGCATCCTATCGCTCTCGTGCGAACTGATGAACACGGCAACCTCGTGCGGGGCCCCAATGGATTCTGCATCCGGTGTCAACCAAGTGAGTAAAAAGCTAGTCGCATTTTCGATTATATTTGCAAATAAACTGCTTGGTATAAATCATCATTTTGAATTTTGCCAGGTGTGAATCATATAACAACCATCGCGAGAAATATAAAGTGAACATTTGTAACCATCATACTAATACCATTGCTGAGGAAAACATTATGTTAGGACAACCTATAAAGGCTCATTATTATAATGTTAGGCACTATACCGCTCCAATAACGCCAGCTTCTGTAGGCCAGAGTCCAAATTTCCATTCTAAAAAAATATTCCACGATTGCTTATTTTATATTGTCTATAAATAATGTGTTCTTGTTTCCAGACGAACCGGGCATGTTCATTGGGCTGATAGCTCAAGGCAACGCGGCACGAGAGTACTACGGATACGTCGATAAGGTTAGTTATCTCTTGCGCAACTGATCTATGTGTGCTCACTTGTATTGGTTTCTGTTTACCTCCATCAGTAACAGCCTTGACACTATTATTTCGTTGGATGTACTGATGTATTAAAATATACATACCTATATAGTTCAGCATAGCAGGTTTTCCATTTATTAATATATTTATGTAGGTAGAGACGGTTTAATAGAGCTCTGGCTACGTTCATCGAATTTTGTGGGACCCAGACCAAAGTACATGTCACTATCGATTTTGGCTTAAAGATGCAATCATATTAGAACGGGATACTCTTGCTCTTCTAAAAAATCACTACCTCTCACTGATTTTATAACTAAACTAGTTTTTGCCCGCGGCTCCACCCGCGTGAACGGGTTTCCCGGCATAAAAGTGCCGCTTTATATCTTAGCGGGATAAAAAGTACCCTATGTGTTAATTCAGGACATGATATACCCGTGTGCCAAATTTCATCGAAATCTGATCAGTAGTTTTTGCGTGAAAGAGGAACAAACATCCATACATTCTTAAAAATTTTCGCGTTTATAATACTAGCTATTGCCCGCGGCTCCGCCCGCGTTAAAAAGTTTTTCCGGGATAAAAGTCCCGCTTTATGTTTTCCCGGGATAAAAAGTAGCCTATGTGTTAATCCAGGACATGATGTACCCGTGTGCCAAATTTCATTGAAATCCGTTCAGTAGTTTTTGCGTGAAAGAGGAACAAACATCCATACATCCATACATCCAAACATCCATACATTCTTACAAACTTTCGCCTTTATAATATTAGTAGGATTAGTAAGATGATGAATACTGACGTTTACCAGGACGACAGCAACAAGAAGCTGGTCCGCGACGTGTTCTGCGAGGGCGACGCGGCGTTCGTGAGCGGCGACATCCTGGTGGCGGACGAGCTCGGGTACTTGTTCTTCCGCGACCGCACCGGCGACACGTACAAGTGGAAGGGCGAGAACGTCGCCACGGCCGAGGTGGAGGACGCCATGTCGCCGGCGCTCGATCAACGACCGTGCGTTGTTTATGGAGTATCGGTGAGGATTTGTGACATCTAAATTTATATTGGAATTGGTGTGGTTGTCTTTGTTAAAATGTCTACTAGTAGCTTAGAGCATTCATTTAAGAAGGAGTTGGGATGACCAGGCGAACCCTTCGCTGGTCATAAATGCGCAGCTGGTCATAAACTTTTATTAAAACCTATGTGATATGCGATCGCTGTCGTTACATTCTACGATAATGACATTAAGCGGTGCTACACAGAAATTGTGATTTTTGCTGTGTTATTGTGTAAAAAGTGACCTTATATTCAGCTCTGCACGTGTGGATTTTTTTGTTAAATGTGTGCTATGCGTGTCTACCTCGCCCCCCGTCAGGATTGACATAAAAAACTGTTTGCTCATTATTGCCATAACGTGTCCATTGGTTAAATAGTCTAAGACTAGTAATGATGAGGTACAGGTTTAAAAGACATGGTAGACTGTAGCAGCTGCCTACTTGGTGCTAAGAAACTAAACATTTTATTTCTAGGCTGATGGATGCTCTTTATGGATAAGTATTGCTCTTACCACCTGGCGAGCAAGCTTACTCGTGACATCACGTATTTATAAAAAAAAATCTTTATTCATCTTTTTCGTATTATTCCAGATTCCCCAGACGGAAGGCCGTGCGGGCATGGCGGCCATCGCCGACCCCACGGGCAGTTTGGACATGACGAAGCTGGCGAGCGATCTGGACGACTCGCTGCCCTCGTACGCGAGGCCTCTGTTCTTGCGCATCATGAACGATATCGAGATTACGGGTAGGTTATGCAAACTATAATTCATTTCATTGTTATGCATGTCGCAAGGAAATATAAATGGGCAATCTAATGGGTTTGAAACACCCATAAAGAATATAGACTATATATGGTTGCTATACAATCACATTTAATTTAACGTTATCTCTTACACACGCTTCGTGGATCCTGGCACTTCAGAGAATGAATCTACAGGATCCACTTAAAACTCCCTGACAGCTACCTAACCTAACCTAAACAATTATTAACATTACAGGTACATTCAAACTAAAGAAACTGCAATACCAGAAGGAGGGCTTCGACCCGGACGTGATCAAGGAGCCGCTGTACTTCAGATCGGGCGCCAGCTTCGTGCCGATCACCTCCCAGCTCTACACCGACATCTGCACCGGCAAGGTGAAGCTGTAAGCGTTCACCGGCCCGGTGACACCGGACCATTCCCTAGCATAATATTTCGCACCTTTAGGATGAAAACGACACAATTCAAAAAGATAGAAAATTGAGTTGTCCTCATAAAATTACTTAAAACGAGGTTCTCAATACAATAATGGTTCAAACACAGCCATATTGAAGCAGGAAAAGGACAAAACTGTTATATCGGTCCCTTTTTTATTATATTTTTATAAATCAGGCACAAATTTTTAGTCATTTAAAAATTACAACGCCCTTTTCTATTTTTTGAATTGTGTCGTTTTCGTTCTAAAGGTGCGATTTATGTAAATTTTCGTGCGGTTGAGGATTGTACCTGTGACGGTAAAGCTCAAGTCAACACGTTGACCCAATACAAAATAATGCGATGTAACTAAATTTACGTACGTTCAACATTCACTTAGTAACGCTTAAACGGGAGTTGTATGCTCACTACCATATTTTAATACACCTGGTAGACAATGGTTGATCCCATTTTCATTGTATCAGGTCTGTTTCGAATTATATTAGAGTTGTGTAAAAGAAAGGCGTGTTTGACACGCTCATGATAGAAACAAGTGTTGTGATGACACTATATAAAAAATTATAGTTATTTAGCGGCAGTTTGGCATAAGTAATATGGAATGTGTAAATTTCTGTTACAACGGGTTTCATGACAGTGAACAGTTAAGGGACATTTTTTACTCGTTAATATTCAAATTATTGTTATTTAATCAGCTACGTCAGGCTAAATTAAGTTTTAAGGCTCGCACACATCCAAGCAGATAGCATAGCGTCATTGGTAAAAATGTTTTATTGTGATTGGTTTAGAGACTGACGTCGGTCTCTCGATCAAACACAAACACCAAAATACCGATACGTCAGTGTCTCAACCATTCACAATAAAAGGAAGCGGAGACGCATCGTGTTTTTTTTCACATTCTAAACCCACAGTACTTCAAGGCACCTACATTGCATGCGAGAGACCGTTGGATCGACAGTTTTCGGTTAATCGTAGGTTTTTATACAATTCGTTCAGTCCGCTCCGATGTGTGCGAACCTTATTGTGATAAATGCGCTTAGTTATCTATCCTGTGTTAATTTAAGATCGGCATCAATTTTCCTATCTGTGTGCATTTTGCTTACACGTACTTAAATATTATAAAGGCACTTGTTTGCGTTGATTTGTTTTAAAAGATGTAAATGTGTTATTTATTTCCTCACATAAATATGCAAGGTAGGTACATTATTTCACGAAATAGAGAACATTCCACACCTAGTCACATGAATTTGTTAATTTAGTTTGCATGTGCATTATACTTGGATTTGTATATGAGTATTCTGTTTTCTTTGTTAAATTTGTTCTTGGTTTATATTTAGGTGGAAGTCATTACTTAGGTGGTTCTTAAAATAAGGCTTTATTTAAACATAAGAAATCATTATGCTTTATTTGAAACTTCTAGCACAGAAATCATTTTAAAAATCTAGAGCACAGTAATTCAACATGCTGTAAATCAATTTTGTTTTATTGGCAACTACTTAACCGTTATTAGTTTAATCTATGTTTAAAATGTGATCTCACCAAGGGAATGTTAAACTTTGCATAGATTTATTTGTAAGTGCAAATCTGAGATGCTATGTAGGTTCCCCAAATTGACTCACAACAATCACTTGTAACAACTGTTGTAATTGTCAAATAATTTTATATTTAAATTTTGGTGCCTTGTGACGCAAAACCGCTGCACTCTAGTAAAATTTAGGGAATTTTGAATTTGCTCTGTACCAAAATTGGGTGAAAAGTTGTAAATAAATATTACACAAATAAAATAATTGTTTCATTACTTCTCATGTGTAGTTTAGGGCCTTGGAATACTTTATAAGCTTTATCCAATAGCAACTGCATTATAAACCTTCGTTTTTGAATAAATGCTCCCAATCGCTTTTTCGATTCATCGCGAAAATGGACCACTCAAAATAAAGCCTTTTTGACTAATTATGTTTTGATTGGTTTATCCTCGGGTCAGCGAAGATTGAGATTGGGATTGTCTCAAAGATCGTACATTGAAAACCGCTGTAAATGTTGAACATCGTCAGGACAAAGTTATGCTTCAAATAATAACCTGAGTATATAAAAAGTAGGACATACTTTCAGAAATTGGTTTATGAAGAAGGAAATAAAAATCAAAATATGTTACTTAATATAATTAAACGCAAATTTCTTGATATAATAACACAAAATATAAATCATTTGAGAAATATATCATAATTCTATTATATTTTAACGATATCTTCTAATAGCTTTTAATTTCTTTCATTTTTATGTACTTGAATTCTATAATTAAAATATACGTATTCTTAAAATACAATTAATCTACAATTGAATTAGCTAATATAAACGGCGTATTTGAAGATATCGTCTTACAAATATTTAAAAAAATACTATACGGTGAAAATAAAAACATTTAACAACGATAAAAAAATAAATTTAAATTTGATAACAAACCTCTAACGCAAACAAGCTAACACTATTCAGAATTTACATCCGGCAGATCTTTCAATGTATATCTTACAAAAGCGCCTTCAATTGACTAAAATATTGTGTCTGGCTGCAACAAGCATTCAACACATTGTAATAAGCTTTGGTAAGCTAATTCTCTCTAATTTCAACTATATTGTATGTTTGAGCGTTGTGCTAAAAACTTGGATACTTATTCGAGGTTTTAGGTATTTATAAAGGCACCTATAACATTTATTACTGTAGTAGGTACCCGAGGCGCAGACATACTGAGCTTACGCAACGCTACACCATTTATAGAATAAATATTTGACTATCAATTGTAGACAAGATCTTAACCAGCGACTGAAGCTATATAGGCGCTGATCTTACTGTTTTCACTAATAATGGTTCTCGATAGTGATGTACATAGTTAAGAATTAACTATGTCTACATTAGGTCTTTACTTCAACCATGAACATTTATTTTTTGCACTTATTTGTGTTTTTGTTCGAGAATACTGTGTGTAGCGTAAAATATGGATTACTGACGCAAAATTACGTATGCTGGGGCCACACTTATATTGATATCTAACGCCCATTATTGCAAACAATACTGTTAAAAATATCGCATGAAATAGAGTGGGTATCAGCATAATTTATTTAATTGTCAAGGCCTATGAATGTTCTAAAATGATAGTGACGACGTGGCTAGACGTGACGTCATACAACTAAATTACTTACAGAAATTTAAATAATAATTTTCGTTGAAACGGTTAATATAAAGTTCATCATATGTAAATTTTGCATACGACCCTTGTGGTGGCGCGTAAGCTAGTATTTTTGTCTCACACTCGCATATAGGTAATAATAGTACTCGTTTATTTTTGCCACCCGACATTCTGTATGACATCAAAACAATCATAAAATACCAACACAGCCAGTGGTTGGTCTGCGAAACATATTTTTACTGTTTTTTTTTTGTAAAAAGAAGAATGATTTCACCTTTTTTTGGAATAAAAAAATACTAAGCCTGTTTGTAATATTGATGAATCATTATTGATATTATGCTGAATTTAAAGTGCAATGCAAACCAAAACATGACAAGTTCCAACTAGTCACTATCGCTGTGCCGAACTATAAAGAGACTGGATTTGCTATGTATACACTGGCTGACATGTTTAACCTGAGGTACAAATACGAATAACTACAGTAGGTTTGTAACGAAGTGGCCGCTAACTTTCCGAATGTACTGAGTTACAGCTAACCGATAACTTATTGCTTCGTATGTACTTACTGTTTTAGATAAAGGTGTATCCACTACACTAAATGTTTATATTAAAGTCCAAAAAATACAAATATACATAATTATAAAAATTCACAATTGAAATGACAAGGTCGATGCAAACGCAAACCAGTAACAAACATTCAAATAATGACTAGCGACTAATGAGGCAACTTCAATAATATATCCATTTATAAAATACAATAAGGCTGTACAAAAAACAATATGATTAGAACTC
Organism: Lapara coniferarum; assembly: GCA_949316025.1. Lineage (NCBI taxonomy): Eukaryota > Metazoa > Arthropoda > Insecta > Lepidoptera > Sphingidae > Lapara > Lapara coniferarum. Next base: position 14,486,571 of record OX438926.1, on the reverse strand, counting down.
TTAGGTATATATTAGAATGGTGTTGGAACTCTTATGATATACATTCGCATCTTGCGATATAAACGGAATATGTTTATTCGAATAAAAAGCGTCATTGTTTATGTTGTATTCGATTAATATCGATTATCGATTTTAATTTTCATTATACTCGATGTGAGTATTTCTGCAATGAGAGGTCATTCTCGTTACATACATTACTACGAAAGAATTAGCTTAATGAAAAACGTGTGATGTATTACATAGTTTGAGGAATTTTGTGTACTTATTGTACATTGTTCTTCGCGTTACTATAAAATAATTTTAAAGGAAGGAATCGTTGTAAACCAAAAAGAACATATATTATGTCGATATTATACAAAGTACATACAATTTTGAGAGACAATAATCTACAAATTATACTCTTAAATATAATAAACCAATATAGAAATTATAATACTGCAATTTAAGTTCATAGTCCGAATTAAAACAGTTCCAATCTGAACTATTTTCACAATAATATACTTAATTTCCTACTAAATTAAACAAAGCGACATCTCTAGCCTATAAATAGACGCATCTCATTTGTCTACACCTATTTCGTGTACACCAATCAATTAAAGTACTTTAAAGTTAAGTAGGTACATTACAAATTGAACATTATAACCATACAATTAAGATTGTCAGTGTAACAGCTGGTAATTGCATAAATATTTTTGTTGTTGAATCGTGCTTGCAACGAAAGGAAGACACGTAGAATATTCAAGGTATAATAGAAGATCCAACTTTATTGTTATAAATAATTTATACAAAACCATAAAAGATTTTTTTAAGCCCGCTCGGATACATTGGCCCGGTACGTCATGCGAAAATCGACCTTATAGGCACCCACATCGACCTTATGTGGGTGCGTATAAGGTCGATTTTCGCTTGTTGACAGATGACGTACCGAGCCAATGTAACCGATCCGGGCTTGATGAGTTAAGCATCGGATGTACAGTCAGCCACGAAAGTAGCTTAACAAATTAAAAACTTCAAAACGCTTCTGCACGTTAACTCCAGTCAAAATATTATTTTTTCTTTATCTAAAATAAAGTTAACCCTGTAAGTTTATTTTAGTTGAGAAAAAAATATTTTTTTATATTGACGCTTATTTGGTCAGTTACTTATGTGGCTGACTGTACTTGAATGCAGATAGGCCTTGCCTTAACCAAATATTGTAAATACTGTTTTCTTTCTCATTTTCTAACCATTTATGTTACTGCCTTCACAGACAGTTTGATTATTTTTATATTTGAAAGCGTATAAAATAAAGTAGAACATGAATAGGAAACTAAACTATTAATATAAAAATAACAAATCTAAAGGCTAAAAATAAACCGATCTCCAAACTATATTTACGGTCTTGTTCATAAACAGTTTATAAACTTATTTTAGTTATCGAATGTTTTGTCTTCTTCGTACTAATTTTGAATTGAGTTTGAAGGAGCAAGACAAAACATTGTATACTAGGTTTATAAACTGTTTAGGGATAAGGTTGTTAAAGTATAAGAGTCCAACTAAGAAAACTAAAAGTAATATCACAAAAGAAAAAGTTGCTTATATAAAAAATAAGTTAACAATCATTTAATACATTTTTGAAACACTTCGTTCCTCAAATGCGAAAAAGGTGTTGCCAACAACGACCTAGAATTTTTGCACTGTTTTAAATGTTTTTAATGCCAATTAAAGGAAGTTTTTGAAATGCAGTCATAAAAGAAATAAAATCAGAAAATATATCGAAACAAGAAAATACTTTTTGTGTTATAAGGATCGATAGAAAAATATGTATATAGCTGTAAATAATTATTAACAGGAATTAGGGATGTTGACTCTTGTTGAATTCATCACGCTGTACTGTATATACTGTTTTTAAAAAGGTTTTATTTAACTTGCAATGATCGAACATAAATACAATTGGGATCTAAAAAACATTGTTAGAAAACTTTCGGCCGGAGCATCCGAATCGGTAAGATCAGCCGGTTCAGTCAAGTTAACATCCCTATTATAACTACCAGTTAGAGGCGTGGTGTGCGGTCAGTGCGGTGCGTGCGCTGCGTGCGGTGCGTGCGCTGCATGCGGTACGTGCGGTGCGTGCGGTACGTGCGGGATCAGGTGTTGAGCGAGGGCAGCGAGGGCAGTGAGGGGAGGGAGGGGAGCCAGGCGGCGAGGCCGGAGCGCGGCGCGGCGGCGCGCAGCAGCGCCTCCTCGTGCGCGGTGAGGCGCAGCAGGGCGGCGAGCGCGCGCGTCAGCTGCCGCGCCTCCAGCTCGCGCGCCGTCAGGAACCGCAGCACCACGTGCTTTAGATATCTAAGGAACATATTACGTACAGTCAGCCGCATAAGTAGCTTAACAAAAGCTAAACTTCAAATCACCTGTATATGGGTAAAGTTAAACGGTAAGGTTTTTTTTTTGTAAAGTAAATCTCTTTTATTTTATTTTTGTGAAGAGAAAACAAAGATTAGTAAGAACACAAAAGTATGTAGGCAATTTGAATTTTTGAATTTTTTCAGCTACTTATGCTACTGACTGTACCAATACGGTAAATTAACACTACGTTCGCACTGTACCGATGCCAATATATTTCATCCACTTGGATTTTTTACACTTTATTAAAAATAACTGTTGTAACAATAAATTACAATCGAGTCTGTAAGAATATAAAAAAAAACTATAATAAACAAAAAAATGTGTTAAAGCCTATAGGCACTTTCTGGGAATCTGATAACATAAAAAACATCTTCGCATTTATCGGATAAAGGAGATGTCCGCTTTTTGTATGGGTGCTGGGCCTCAAACTTTAGGAATATTAAAGGCGCAAAATATCGATCTTGGATCCATTAAATATATTTAGACCCTTCCGTTTAAAACGATTTTTTTAAAAACGTTCATAGTAAGTGTGGTTAAGCAAAATAAAATTACATAAATCTCAAAATCTAAAATTTTAAATTAAATGATTTATTGTAAAAGGCTAGTTTTTAGGAGTTCTATCCAAATACATATAAACCGTCTTGGTTAGAATTTTAGGCCCGATTTTGGACATGGCCTGTATCAGATAAAATAAAAATCACATTTAAAACTTCTAACGTTTTGAACCGAGAAGACGTAAACTTCAATACACCTTTGTTTCAAGTAATAAATCCACTTCATCAATAAGTTTGAGAGTGCAGATAGTTACTATTATGGTTTTGTTATTGGAAATGTAATGGTCCAGTTACTTACCGTCTGCTAATGTCTTGCTCCTCTGCCGACGTGAGATCTGATTTACTACTTTGGAGTTCTCTTTGTAATGTTTTCTTCATGTCAGATATTCTGTTGTCTAATGTTTTTATTTTCTACAACAAAAATACATAATTTAGAAAATAGCATAGAACATACTTTATGGTTTCTATTTAGTTGTTGCAAGAATATATACAAAACATTATAATTATTGTGATATAGAAAGCATACCTTATTTTTATCACAGATTTCTATTTCTAAGTCTTGTATTGTCTTTTTGAGAGCTGTTTCGCTCTCCGTATATTCTTGTATTCTTCTTTTCAACTCTTCGATTTCTGTTTTACGAGCCTCTTCGTTTTGTTTGATTAGCATGCACGTCGCTTGATTCTGTTGGCAAAACATATTTAAGGAACGTATTTTTTTAGAGTCGAGGTATTTTTTTCGAGTTACATGGATAAAGACGTTTTTTAATTGGATATTATGTCCAGGCCCCTTTGATACTGCAGGCACTGGCTACAGCGTAACTTCACTTTTATAATTTTCAATGTTGAAAGGTATTGATATAGGAACAAGACGAACTTATTAAAAAAAATCTATTTACTTCTTTGTGTTGCGCAATAACACCTTCTAATTCCGTAATCTTCGCTTTTAAATCGGCAATTTCAGTTTCCTGATATCTAACGTTACATTGACTCATTTCGATTGTTTGCGACATGTGGGCGTTCCGCAGTAAAGCTTCGTCTTTTTCACGTTTTTCTCTGGAAAGAAAACATATAAATTGAAAAATAGGCTACCTAACTCGATGCTTATGTTATAAAGTAGGTCGATAAAGCTATTATTATTAGACTATCCTTATTAAACATGTTGCTGCTTTCTGCTGAAAGAAAGTGACAGGGGTGATTAATCATGAAAAATATTGCGAGATTTGGATATCGAACCTTTAATTCCAAGTGATACTTCCAGCGATACAACCTCCCATAGAGGCAGTCTTCAGAACCAACATCTTTTAATGACAATAATGCCTAGGTGGCGTAGTCATATAACGGTACGACTGCAATGCTGAGGTCTCGAGTTCGATCCCCGGATCGGACAAAGTGATATTAGATTTTTTATTCAGTATCAGCCCGCAGTCTGGAATTTGTGCCCAAAATGGCGATAGGCTCGCCCCCCTATCACATCATGGGACGTAATACGCACGGCGAATAGCAAGTGCACTAGTTGCGCCTCTGCCTACCCCTTCGGGGGTAAAAGGCGTGAGTATGCGAATGCATCTATTAATATAAAAAAATAATCTATCATCGAACAAAACTCACTTTTCATATTTCCTTTGTGCATCAATATAATCATGTTGTATTTCGGTCACAACAGAATTGAGATGATTCACTTCAGTCTTCTGTTCGTCGTTCAGTCGTTCAGATTTATCTACCTTCTCCTGCAGTATCTTGACTAACATCCGTTCATTCTCTAGCGCTTCGTTCAGTTCTTTGTTTTCTTCCGTTAATTTCTCTATTCGGCTTTCTAGTTCCATCGTTTTATCCTGGAATGATTCAGTAATGGTTTTGGTCAGGAAATGTCATTCGCTGCTCACCGTCGCCCATACACAGTACTGGGATTGTATCACCAACCTGTGAAAGCTACTGTGTATTGGTTATGCAGTGTATTTATTGTTAATTCAATATCAGCTTTACCGTATTTACAATTTCTTGTAAAGTATTGATTACGTCTTATCGTGTCACTTGAGTTGATGTTTCCTTGATCTTATTTTCTTGCGAAACATATCTTTCTGATTAACCAGATGTATTCATATATTTATAATATATTTAGATTAGTACTTAGTATTTATTATTATTTATTTATTAGTTATGAGTAGGTAAAAGTGTGCTGATAAATACAGTTCTTTTTATTTCTTTGACGTTTGCCAAAAATTGTTAATGCTTGTGTTAAAACTGGGCAATTGTTGCAATAAGACAATTTGACTCGTCAAGCCCCGCTACGGACCACGGACGCAGGCGTCTGAGTATATAGGGTTTCCCCATACATCCATATATTTAAGCGGGGTTTGACGGTTAATGTTCGTAATATATTCGATAAATTATAATTTCTAGCTATCAATCAATAATCTCATTATAATGGCAAAGTTCAAACCACGATTTATTGAGAAATAGATAGGTATATGATAATATTAGGTCCTTACATATGAAATTGGCGTTTTGTATGGGAGGAATACAAAGTCGATTTTTTTTGTAGGATATAATATTAATCAAAGTACCTATGCACCATTGTTATCTATACACTTTTGCCATCTAATAGGGAGTTCATTGATCCCTTTACTAAAAAAATCATGGCGGCGAGAATTAATAAATTCTCTAAAGGCAGTTTGGACTGTCACATCGGAGTTGAATATTTTCCCTGTAAAAAGTTATCCAAATTACGGAAAAGATGGTAATCTGTTAGAGCAAGGTCCGTGGAGTGCGCAGACAGTCCAATGGCAGCTCCTTTAGTTTAGCGTCTGTTTGTTGCGCAGTGTGTGTTATTTCAAGCTTTTTTACTTTCGCGATTTTGCTTCAAGTGGTTTAAAACAGTTTTATCACTCACTCCGAAGCCGGCAGCTAACTCTAAGTGGTTTGCGATGGATCCGCTTCCACAATAGCCTTTAATTCCTCATTATTCACCTTGGTCTTCGGCCATCCACAGGGCTTGTTCTGAAGGTCGAAATTTCCAGAACGAAAACGTTGGAACCAAAACGAACCATGTTTTCTGTTGCGACACCAGCGACATACACGTCGTTAATCCTTCGAGCTGTTTCTGCATCACTGGTGCGACGGTGGAACTCATACTCGTAAATAGGGCGATATTTCATGTTTTCCATTGTGCGATATGGAAAGACGCTAAAGAAAAAACTAATCAGGAAAAAACAAATGAATGACTGTTTTCGAAACTCAGATGTACCAGTTAAATGCATTTACAAATTTTAATTTGGAATTCTTAACCAATGAAGAGATATTTCAGATCAAAGTGGCTAGTACGACAAAACGCCAATTTCATATGTAAGGACCTAATATTAATTTTACTCATTGTAATCATGCACCGGATAAGGAAGTTCACATCAATACTATATCATTTGGCTGGTAGCGTTGGTAAAATGTAGAAAAATAATTTACCTGGTGGCAATTGTAAAAGCCAGCAAGAAAATTATCTAGATAAAGATCTTGCTGTACTGACCCATTTTATGCTTTATATTCAAATATGCAAACAGATAGGCGCACCCAGTAAAGGAAAAAAATATATTAAGGTTGTAAAGCCCATAACACTAAACCATGCCAGATTATACTAAGCACACGCCAAACTGTTAAACACAAGCATGCAATGTGCCACACGATGGAGGAAAAAAAATAAATAAACATAAAATACATTAAAATTTATTCACTGTAAATAAATTCTATGGAATGTAAATAAAAACAATTCACATAACTTACGTGGAATGTTACATAAAGATGAAATTGCCGTGTCGACAAAATAACTACGCGATAATAAAACAAACGCAGTATATCAGAGCACCTGAAGTATCAACACTGATAATGGCTTCCTATATTGTTCACAATACAAATTAGGCACGTGAGTTATCACTTATCTACCTCACTAACAACGACTTATTTATGGAACGACAGACGAGTGTGACTGCATTCCTTATTAGGAAGTGAGAGGCATAATAAAATAAAGTCTTAAGTGGCGATCGAATGACTTTTTAACTGTGTACAGTGTTTACACAGGTGTTGATTCCATTGCTACGTATCGATCTTTCACCAGTTTAATTTCCACCTCACGTGACTATAAATTGTAACGAGAACTGCTTCTTATAAGTATACATAATTAATGTACTTATTAATCTTATTATCGTGATGTCATCAGAGTATAAGTGAACCAAAATTTCATCACGTTGTTTCATCAGGAAAAATGGATTAGATCGTCAACGTAAACCTCCCATAAAGATTGGATATGCAAGGGAATAGGGTTTAATCAAGGCACAGGATTTACAGGCGACTGAGTCTGCACAAATTGTATTGTCTAATAATACAGTGATATGAACCTTCTTTGTCATGGTCCTTGTTTTTATTATTTAAAAACAACATATTTTGATATTCACTAGCTCAAAATGGCTTTATAATTTATTAGTCACTAATAATTATTTATTTTTGTTTAATGTGTTTTGTTATGCTTCCACATTTTGTAACACATGATACAGGAAATTCGATAACGAAAGGCGACATCGCAAACATCTAGTTCATGCGTTAATCTTTACTATACATCATAATTTACGAAATATAATGCGTATACAACAATTTTATTGTACATCTAATCTAACAACTTAACACTATAGGAACAAAATATGAAAATAATTTTTAAATGAATGAACGTAATCTAATAAGTACCAATGATTTACATTTAAAATAGTGCTGCCAAGCTATGCCAAACAGTGCATATGTATAAAGGTGTGTCCACAAAACATATATCCCAATAGATACCGATAATCAATCATTCGTTCACTAAATTAAAGAGCACGTGTCAAGGGACCGAGGCAATGCATTCTGATTGGCTATTACAAGAACGCATTAGAACGTACCGGCTGTTATTGGTTCACACTTGTGTCCGTAAACACATGTGCGGACGCGACCATTGATAAGGGCCGTTTCAATAAACTATCCTAATCTTTATCTTCATCTGATACCGAAATTGGGGGCACTAGTTGTGCCTCTGCCTACCCCTTCGAGGATAAAAGACGTGAGTATGCGTTACATTGCGTTTACTTTATTATGATTGGTCTATTTTAGCGATGGATCGAAAAAGTGATTGGGATGTTTTATTGAAATCGGTGGTTAGTCTCGCCGCAGACGGAACATAAGAGATAGCCACATAGCTATCTGAGGCTGAACTGGATTTCTGTGTGTAATTATCTCCAGCAACAACCGTGTCTAGCAAGTTTTTATACAATGTTTGAAAACTGCAATCTACAGCTCGACAACGCTTTGTATCTGTTATGAATGATTCGTGTGGTACGACTGACGAGGCTTATGAATATGCAGTATCTAGTGGGAGGTAATATTATTGCGAAGAAAGCAAAGCAAGCTCATCAGTAATTTTTTTTTGTTCTTACAGAACAAATTTGTGAGAATAAATTTCGCGTATAAGCTCCCTTTACTGAATATAAAAAAGAAAATATTATTTCGTGGACATTCAACTTTACAAAATAATTAAAGCATTCACGCTATTACCATCTAATTAAGAATATTTAAAAAATAACCGCTATTACTGTCATAATCACATAATTTGACCAATTTAATGTGATGCTAAATAAATTACATATAAATGGGAAATGAAAATATTTTACTGTAAATAATATTTCGAAAAATATGTGATTACAAATTATAGCTACAATTAGTCAAAATGTACTATTTTTATTTAAAAACTCCGCACAAATTGCAAATATCGATATCATTTTAATTAAAATATAGATAGTAGTCTTAGATTTTCTGATAAAATCATATAAACCAGACTAAAAGTAGCTGCGATACATTTTAATACCATAACCCAAGATGCACATCGTTTTAAGCTTGAAAATTTTTGATAACAAAGCCAAGTCAAATTACTACTAATTGAACACCAATTCTGCGATAAAATTATAATAACACAGATGTGAAATCCATAAGAAACGTGTAATTTTTTTAAGCGTTCGTCAATCTCAAAATTAATTCTTAATTATATTTTAAGGCTGGCAATATGCATCTTGGGTTAGCCGTGATAGCAACAGTCGCGAACACTAGTGACTAGTGAGGTAAACTAAATGCTGTAGAGGCTTGGACTCACGGCGGCGAGCCCCTCCGCGCTGCGCAGCGTCTTCACTTCCATTGCCAACGAGCGTACCTCCCCGTTCAACCTCACCACCTGGCGATCCACTTAAGCATGAGCGTACCTTGTGCAACCGGGGTCTGTGCCCCTATACGTCCCCTCCTTTGACTCCTCAAGCCCCGCGACGGACACCGGTGTCCATATATATAGGGTTTTCCCATACATCTATATATATAAGCGGGGCTTGACGGGTTAAGCTTTGTTTATTGGTAAATGAGTTTTTTTTATGTGACTGCTAATGGTGGGTGACCGTCGCTGAAGGCTAAATAACTGCCCGTTGTAAAAAAGTATCTGGACAATGGTGTAAAGTCAGTCGTCGAATTCCTAGAGTCAAACGCGTATGTTGTGAATCCTACTATAGGGAACGTGCACGAACTATAGGTGGCAGCACAAAATCGACACAAGATCCACGTGTGGATAAAAAAAAAACTTAGATCAGTAATTTATCTATATATTCTTTTAATATGACAAAAATGATAAAATATGTGTTTCCGCCGATTATTATTGATACCCAGCGTGATTTGATTTTTTAGATGGGAGATAGTTACTTTGATGTTATTAAAGCAAAATTAGAAGGTTATGTTCCCTTAATTACACATTTGTTTGTATTGAATATTCTTTATTTTTATAAATTACGTAATGAGACATTTCTAAATGCTTTTGGAACTCGTATTTATGTATACAGCGTTTATTATTGTTGTCTATTTTAACATAACCATGGAATGTAAGTGCGTAGTTACTATTCTTGGGAACGTAATATAATTTTACACCATTTGATGTGTTTATTTTTGTTTTGGAGCATCGAGACACACGGCAATACATTAACAACCAAATAAATGTTATTTTTCATCCTTTTAATATGAATATTTTACGTCAATGCCAAGTATCGATAGGCTGAAAGTATCAGATTGCGCCACCAGATGGCAGAGCTTAGGACGTGCACGTTCCTTATTATAAACATGAACTTTTGTGAACATGTTTAGATGCTTGTTAAAAATAAGCGTATTGTGACTACTGAATGACTGGTTGATTTTTTGTACATAGACACAAAACGAGCTGTGGACTTAGAATGTGAAAAAAAAAAACACGACGCGTCTCCGTTTCGTTTTATTGTGATTGGTTGAGAGACTGACGTATCGGTATTTCGATGTTTGTAACTGATCGAAAGATAGATACGTCAGTCTCTCAACCAATCACAATAAAACGAAATGGGGACGCATCGAGTTTTTTTTCACATTCTAAGCCCACTGAAGTACATATCGGCAACTTTTTATGCCAGAAATGTGTATAAAGGTTGTACTTTTTTCCCAGAAAATTACCTTCAAGCGTCATAATATTTTACATTGTTGCTATTTTTAGTGCCGACGTTCGCCTACCACCCAAACTACGTCTATAAGGCCATAAGAAAAACTATTGTGTTCCGTTGCAAAAAAACATCGTATTTCGATTTTACGGTCAGACAATACAAACTTACAAATAATGCAGACAGCCTTGTAGAAACACGTAATCGGCTGCCTAAGTTATTTAGAGCGACAATGACTGTAACATATCTATGTATACTATACGTGTTCAAATATATGTAACATTTTTTGTACAGAAAAAGAAGGCATAGGTAGCACTGAATATTCTAATATGCATTCAACTTTAGTATAAATAAAAAAGGAATAATAAATTGGAATACGATTTACTATAGAAGTAAGTACCTACACAACATTCCTTCCTAATGAATTAATTAGGAAATTTTAAAAATTAAAAGCCGACACTTATAATATTTACTGTGAAAAATTAATCAAACTGGCATCGCGATGATGACAAAGAGCGAGTCATGCGGTTGTATACATTTTTAAGCTTAATATTTATTAAACAATAGTAATGCTCAAAATGAAAAGGTAGCACAATGACGCGCAAAATTGTCATAATATGTTGCACCAGTTTTGCAACTTAATATACCCGCCGTTAGGAATGACACGGTCGAACGTTATTCAAGCGAATAAGTTAATTCGTATAGTAAATTAAATAAAAAGTATAATAGGTATATGATTTTAACTATATCTAGATGGGAACGATTCGGCGCATAGCATGGAAAATAAGAAATTCCGAAAGTCCGTTTATACATTACGAAGTTTTGAAAAAACTCCTTTCCGATATATTTTACAAAAATCTACACAATACATCAAAAATAAAAACATATTATATACCTTTGCCTCGCTATTGATAAGGTTCTGTTTAGTCTTTTCTAGCTCGATTGCCATGTCGTTGAGTTTCTCGTGCAACTCTTTCTTCTCCAACTCGACTCGTCTCCTCTCAGATCCTTCCTCGCCAGCTTGACGCGATAGGCGCGCCACCTAGGTTACATGCTTTAATATGACTCACGAAGAAATACCTCCTTATGCCCTCCTCTCCTTTTGTATCACTTATGAATGGTTCAGTACCGGTACTGAATAACGAAGAAGTAGTGGTATCCAATAGCGGATGAGTAGTGATACCCAATACCGGATGAGTAGTGGTACCTAATACTGGAAAAGTAGTGGTACACAATACCCAATGGCGTATGCAGCGATATCAAGTATCGGATTTATACCGGTACCAAGTACCGGTATTTCGTACGGTACAATAATCATACCTGTTATGTTACTTTTTTAATTAGATTAGTACTTAGTATTATTAATAACGTCATTTTAATTGTACAAACTTACATCCACTGTGACTAAAGCAAAAGTCCATGCATCATGCAAAATTACAAGAATGTATATTTAAACTAGCTGTGCAGTAATCTATAACATGTTCCCAATGTTTTACCAGTTTGTACCCACTCGCCTCCACAATTAAATTGAAACTTTTTTCACGTTATATCTCATGATACCCAACTATTATTTTGACCATAATGCCCTTTAAACTTCAATCTAGAATACAACAGTTTTGCATGCTACTGCTTAATGGTAGAAATGGAGAAAGTGATGGTATATACTACATAGCTTATAGTCCATCCAACCATTTATTTAACTTTTGACAGTTCGGTTTCTAATCAATTGGGGATGTATTAATGCGTTACCGATTCGATTTCTTGTAGCAATCGATTTAATTTATGAAGAAGTTTTGATTGATTAAACACATTCAAATGTTATTTTTGCTCAACATTTTGTATTGTTTTATAAACATGCCTAAGCGTTTAAATGTGTATATTTTCTGTTTATAATTTTATTCTGTGGGTACATATTCTATATCCAATATCATTTTGTCAAAATTTAACTTGAATAGTTTATTTTATCGGTTATTATATACTTACGCATATATAAAAATATTTTTTTAAAATTTGCACTGCGACATTTTATTTTTCAATGTAAAAGTTTTGAATTATTTTTGTTACACAATCAGTGAGTGGGCTTAACGAATATCGATTGATAATTAATATCGGAGCTGAACAGCAAGTCCCTTCACTACGGAAAACAAAAATTGGAGTCCATAAAGTATTCAATTATTTTGTTTCGATTCCTTGTCAAGAATTATAAAATTTCATAGGCGTGCATATGTCAAAAGTTAAATAAATGGTTGGACGGACTATAAGCATAGATTGATCATTACACCTACCACCTGGTGAAATATGATTTGGACCTAAAACTGGCACTGTCATATTGTATCTCGACGAAATAGCATGAAGTCAAGATTTATAATAGCCGGCAGACAACTTGAGCACACCATGTAGGGGATTTTTTGTACTTTTAGTTTCGACTATTATTACTAACTCTGGCTGATGGAAGTTGTTACCTGTGTCTCAAGTGAAGCGATCTGCCCGCTCCACGACGTCTTGACGTCCGCGAGCGCCATCTTGGCTTCCTGCAGCTGTCTGGTGAGGACGGCGCGCTCGCGGCACAAACGGTCGTACTCCGCGCAACCCGTCGGAATCACCTCGCGTTTGTCTGTACACAATCACATGAATACATTATATAAATACGCACATTAAGTTGTATTATAATTTTAGAATCATATAAGGTATTTTAACTACGTTTTGGAACGAAGTTAAGGGCACGGGCGTCGGAAGGGCGGTGCACAGAGCTGTAGCCCTGTCGAGAAATAAGATATGTTTTTTTATTTATTAAGTCACCTAATAAGTCTGTGCCAAAACGAACTATGGACTACACTATTACACAGAGGTTATATTATTGTTAAGCATTATCATAGTATGTCTCGCAAATCAGCGTGCCTCTTGGCATAGGCCTCCGGCGGCGCCCGTGCTAAAGGACAATTAATTTGCATGCCAATTATTTGGCTGTATGTTCAAACAGCTACTAACATTCATGTACTAACTGTATCGTATAATTTTTTATTGATTTATTCTTGGGATCAGATCTGAGTGAAATTAGGATAATTTATTGAAGAAGTGGACGATAGCCTAGTTGGGAATGGAACGGTCTGCCGAGACAATATCCGGAGGTTCGAAACCCAAGGCACACACCTCTGACTTTTCAAAGTTACGTGTGTGTATTGTTTATCAATTATTGTTGGCTTTAACGGTGAAGGAAAACATCGTGAGGAAACCTACATACCTGAGAATTCTCGATAAGAATTTCGAGGGTGTGTGAACTCGGCAAACCCACACTAGGCCAGCGTGGTGGACTAAGGCCTTAAACGCTCTCAGTAGTAGAGGACGCCCGTGCTCAGCAGTGGGCAGTGTATACAGAGTTGGTATTATTATTATTGAAAGCCGTAACTGAGTACAACAGTGTGTACTGACCATCATCCCGCATGTGGTGGTGGTGGGAGGCCGGCGGCAGCGCGGCGCGGAGCAGCGTGAGCTCGTCGGCGTGGTCTCGCTCGCGCGCCTCGGCCGAGCTGAGCGTCGCGCGCAGCTCCGAACGCTCGCGCGCCCATTCCCTGCGCGCTTGCTCGAGCTCCTCCTGGTTTAATATTTATATGGAACAACAGGACATTATGATGTTAATGGAAAAAATATATTGAACTTAATTCAACAGATGTCATAATTATAACTTTTTGTTTTAGTCAATACCCATAAAACAAATAACCGTTATTGTTGATTAAATATTAATTGTAAGGTTCATCTAAGAAAATGTTTCAATAGATTTTTTTTTGTATACATTATATGGGTATGTATACTATACATATAATATTACTTTACTTACAGTAAGGGCATCAAGTCTGTCGTGTGCACGTTCAGCCGCAGAGAGCTGTGAGCGCATTTCAGCCAGTTGTTTCTCAGCTTGATCCCGTTGGCTTGCAGCCTTGGCAGCTTCTGCTTGCGCTGTACGGGCCACCGCTTGGGCTGCCGCCGCCTCCTCGCCTACAAAATCCTCTCTTATGATTTTGGAGTGAACCCAAAAAAATACCTAACCTAATCACAAGTAACTCAATCAATGGCGCCAAAGGTAATCAGAATATCTACAACATTAGAGGAGACCTATGTTCAGTAAGGGACGTCTGAAAAATATGATGAATTATTAGAATCTATATTTGTTAACAGCCAATTATACATATTTGGTTAATAACAAATACAGAGTCCATTGGTATACAATAATTAAGAACTCAAACCCATCTATCATTATGTATGACTAAAACCTCTCAGAGTATGTATAAGTACCTATAGAGCGCTAATATCGCACCGTGCGCCCACTACCCAGCGCAGACAGGTGAACTATAGCTAATTATTATATGGAAATGTTGGCGACTGCTAGGGATGGGCACGCGATAAGTACAGGTCCGGCGGCGCGGTACATATTGCTGTTAAAAAATGTGGTTCTACAAAATATGACCTTGTGGGTACTTTTCAGCGTGTTGCGTTAATATAGATAAAAACTATGCTGCGAATTAGTGTAGTGCCATCACGTCAGGAAAAACCAGAACTATTACCTGTATTCGTTTCCGATAGCGTTTCCCTTCCACCCAGTATACACAAAGTTATTTGCAACTTGCGCATAACCTCTTAAAGGCGTGTTTATTACATCAAAAAACATATTTTGTCTTTTGAAAAGCGCGAAAAAGTTATCGTAATCGGACAATGTTTAGGAACAGTGATTATTTCTTTCATTTCATAAACAAATACGCACTTATTAATTGGCTTAAAAATCACACACAGACAAAAACAGTTACCTAAGCTACATTATAATAAGCGTCACCTTCGATAGTAATAAATACGTATGCTATAATATGAAAATATTAAATCGATTCTGGTGTCGACGCGTGACATCACTATCGAAGTCCGGCAATCAAAGCGGGACGCGGGGCAGTGCGGGGAGTACAAGTGTTCGCCTCCCGTGCACCTTTCATACCGCGACGCGTGATTTCAATTTTACCTAAAAATATACTGAAATATGGCTTGCCTGTAAAATGTGATGTCAGAATTCTGTTTAGTGTGTTTCCGGGTATTGTTTTTACAAGATTCCACAGAACATTTAACTATTTTGCAGTATTAATAACCAAATATTCGCATAGATCTCACTCGCATGTGCTCACACTGTTCCTACTCAAGTGACTACAAGAACTTGCGGCCGGCGCAGGACGATGTTCCCACCCGTGCCTATTGTTCCCACTTGCCTACACGCGCTCTATACGTAGTTATACATACTCTAAGCTAAAACCTATACTAAAAAATTAAAATATTTTCGTGAGTAAACTGCTTTTCCTTTAAAAAAATTAAATTACTAACCTTGCACAGAAGCCAGTGATAGTTTCAACTCTTCAATCTTTTGCTCCCAATACGTGTCTCTCTCGCGCAGCTTATTCTCAAGCTGTGTTGAGTACTGTTGTTGTAAAGCTGCTTGGTCAATTCTACCTCCCGTGCGATCTGTCAGATATGTTTCCATCTGTGGTGATATTGACTGCAACCATATGGAAGTGCTTTCTATTACCAGTTTACTTAATGACGACTCATAATAATTAATGATGACATAATGAATCGGTTCCTTAATGGATCTATAAAAATGTTTAGGACTGAAATAAGATGTTTATTTTCATATCAAATTGTAGTTAAACAATGAATGTTTTCACTACGTAGTATAAAACAAAGTTGCTTCCTGGTGTGTGTTCCTATGTATGCTAATGCTTTTCCTATGTACGCTTCCGATCTTTAAAACTACGCAACAGATGTTCATGCAGTTTTTTTAATAGATAGAGTGATTCAACGGGAAGGTTTTTATGTACTTTTAGCCCAGAAAAACTTATTAACGCGGGCGAAGCCGCGGGCAGAAGTCTAGTGATTTATAAACTGAAAAATACACTTGTCTCAATATAAGATCTATCTAAATATAAAATTCACACAATAAAGTGTATTAAATATGATTACATCAACATACATCTGAAATAGAGTCCCCATTTCCTCCAGAACTGGAAGGGCTTGCTGTTGACTGAAAGTAAAGTAAACAATTCAATATTTTTGTTCTTACAGATATAGCGTGTTTGGAGTTGATTTTATGTTGTATATAAAACCCTGCATGACCCTATAAATTGAATTTTATTGACTTTATAGGCAGAAATATATGATTCCAAAGGTTCTGTTGGTATCTAATGCATTAAATGTTATAAAATCGTAACAAGAAAAAATTATCAACAAAGTAACAAAATGTATAAAGTACTTAGGTATATAAAGTTTTTTTTTATGTTTAAATAAACTGTAATAACATACCGAATCATCCCTTAGCGTAATTCTACCCAAAAACGCACCGCTACGCCAACTACTGGTCAGTTTACTGATGTCACTTCCAGTTTCTTCTTTAATTTTACTTTTCAGACTAGCGAACATTATAGCATGTAAAAGGCGCTACTGAAAACCAATAATAAAAAGTCAACCGTTTGCTAATGCCTTAATGACCATGATAATATTCAACAACTTACCACTTAACAATTAGTTCAGGTTTCTTTTACAAAAAGGAATTATTTCACGTTGACATTTGTATCCTAGCTTTTAATCGAAGACTAATGTAAAACATAGTTGCTTATTATAAGATATTGACAAAAAACTACGAAAAATAACAGAAATTCTTACAAGAAAAACCTCTCATCAATAGAAACAAGTTGACGTTTGACTTTGATCTGATTTTTTTTTTTTTGTTAATTTATTCATGTCCATGGATACAAAGTCCTTCAGACGCATACTTGTTTCTTTTTTAATTATCCTCAGTACTTACTAACTACTATGTCAAAGTAAAGCAGTGGTTACCTTACCAAGACTTTATCGAGGAGTTTTGGCGGCAACAAAAAAGCACTTGATTAGCACAGTTATTTCAATTCACTTGATTTGAGCCCTTTAATAGAACTATATTGGATAATATACCACCATAATTATGCAACATAACACTAAGTATCACCAAAATAATGAATTAAAATAAGAGCACCTCATGACACTACCAAGTTCCCGCCAAAACTTCCTTTGATCTGACGATATGCAGTGTTGCCAACTCGGTATTTTGAAAAAGGCGTAGACTATTCTAGAAAATTACGTAGTTTAGTAAAAGTTACGTATGAAAAGTTTGTAGATCTACGTACTTTTTTATGCAATAAAGAAGGGTAATATTTGATGCAACAAGTGCTTTAACATTCAATTTATTTAAATTATTTCTTAACATTGTTATTTCTAAACAAATTTGAATTTAGTTATTTAATAAAAATATGTTTAATTTGGTTTTGCGGGCCTCACGTTTTTATTTAATCAATGTTCGTAATTCATTGGAAAGTCCGTTTCTGATGATTTCATTAAGCAGACTAGACGCTCCATATTTGTATTTTGCACTACCATGTGGAAATATTGATAAAATATGTGAAAATTGGGTCAACATAGGAAACATTGCAGAC
Organism: Lapara coniferarum; assembly: GCA_949316025.1. Taxonomy (NCBI): domain Eukaryota; kingdom Metazoa; phylum Arthropoda; class Insecta; order Lepidoptera; family Sphingidae; genus Lapara; species Lapara coniferarum. Next base: position 14,468,634 of record OX438926.1, on the reverse strand, counting down.
CTTTTGTCTTCTCTTATTTTCGAAATATGAACCCCGTGTTTCACAACAAAAAAGAGACTACACGAGGCGTTTCATTTTATAGTCACAGCCAAATAGTCTGTATTGTGCTCCTTGTAGCGTTCAGTGATCACAGCTCTACGCGATGGAGATTTTGTTTAAATTTAAAATGAATGACGTCAGGCATGACGCATAATGTAGTGAAATGAGCGCATTTTATAATTTTTTTTCGCTTAAGAACGGGAAATTGTCCTTTCTGGGATTTTAAAAAATACGTTGATTCTGGGACTGAAGTTCGTAGGTTTTCAGGAATGACAAAAAATACGTAGATCTACGTAAAACGACGTAGAGTTGGCAACGCTGACGATACGTTATATGTCAGCAGGCAGCTATAGATATCATTTTGACATTCATTGTAACATTAGTCGATTATTAAAATAGGTGAATAAAATTATGAATCGACTTTTATGAAAAATTAAGACAATTTCTACATGATGAAATCTCAGAATAATAACTGGCCTTAGTTATTATTTTGAGCATGAACTAGTGCATGTGTATGCATTTTATGAGGAAATTACGGTATTAAAGTACCCTAGAGTTTCTAGCCTGTTCTTCTCTGGTGGAAACTGCTTTCTGAACTGGTGGTAGACTCTTGGGTAGACTGAATCTAAGTAATGTTAAAAATACGTTATTTTTCTTCCATTTGCATGAATTTTACATAGAATCTTTGAATATTGGTTAAATACTCAAAGTGTAGAATAGATCAGTAGTATATTATTAAAGTAACAATTAACAAACACATAACAAACGAGGTTGTGAATTGTTAAGTACTTTTTCACAAGAACTTAAAAAGTACCATACATACATTAAAAAAAACGTATACATGTAACGTAAAACCATACCAACCACATAGATTTCAAAGCCTACTCTAGAAAAAGCCTTGTTTGTGCTTAGCTAAACGTGGCCTGGCAAGGATGTGCGATATTTATTGTACAAGAGTTTTGCTCACCCTTGAAAAAGCCTTGCGCTTACAGGAGCATCGCGTGTCGCAGGCAGTAGGCACAGAACACCATTACTCTAGGGGGGTGCAGGCCTTTCGTGCAGGCATTTAATGCGTTATTTTAGCTCCCGCCTGCTGACCCCCCCTCCCCCCCTCCCCCCAACAGAAAATCCGTAGCTACGCCAATGAACTTAGGTAAGTATCTTCTTACAAAATTAGGAAGGATTAAATCTTATTCAAATGCTAATTACTATGACATTCGTATAGGTAGTTAATTACATCTGCATACTGTACCTAGAAACACAGTGTACCTGCCTATCTACTGCTAAGTATACCTACCTTCTTTAATGTTAAGGGTTTAAATAGCTTAAAATGATATGGTTACTTCACCAAGCTAACTTGAAATGGATGCATAAAATAGTCGAAGGTAAGTACCTGCTAGGTATGGAAAATGTTTCTTTTTGAGCTACTAATTGTAGGTAACAGGTACATATTCATATACACTCACGCCTGTTATCCCCGAAGGGGTAGGCAGAGGCGCAACTAGTGCACCCACTTTTCGCCGACATTCCGTCCCGTGATGTGATAAGGGGCGAGCCTATCGCCATATCGGGCACAAATTCCAGACTCCGGACTGATACTGAATAGAAAAACTCAATATCACTTTGCCCGACCCGGGGATCGAACCCGAGACCTCAGCTTTGCAGTCGTACTGTAATACAACTACGCCACCGAGGCAATAGGTAACAGGTATTTACTGTTAATTAAGTGATGATGGCAGCATAAGTATTAAGTACTATCAGATTAGCGCCGTGCATGTTTTTTTCTCTCTCTTTGGCAAGCCGTGCATGTTCGTCATCCCCAGTGAAGACGTTTACGTCAATGTGACATCAAAATGATATTGTGCTGTCAGGATTTACATAAGATATAAGTCAGATATGAGTCACATATGACTCATTATTTCACACTTCTTGGTGTGAGACTTTTACATCATAAATATTACGTGAGTACGTATAATATTCAGTGACATCATTATTTGGTGGTGGTGGATGATGAAAACACAGTCTCAGGGTTCACAGATTTTTATTTAAATCGTATTGTAGACGAGAATAAATACATTCGTTGTGAATTAGCCTACTACAGTGATGCATCCCACGACGTGGAAGCGTGATCACTTTAATCGAACCACACGTCGGTCCTAAAAATAGTCGCACGCATTGGAAGCTAAACTCTAGCAATTCACAAAATTCTTGTGCGGGTCGTGTTTCGCCGGAAAATATTCATTCGCGATTTATGATTTGTAGTTGTACGTCTCCGTAGTAGCGCCATCTCTTGATGATGTGATGTCACAGCATGACGGTATATATATGATACTAGCTTTTGCCCGCGGCTCCGCCGGTGTTAAAATGTTTTTCCGGGTTAAAAGTCCCGCTTTATGTTTTCCCGGGATAAAATGTAGCCTATGTGTTAATCCAGGACATGATCTACCCGTGTGCCAAATTTCATCGAAATCCGTTCAGTAGTTTTTGCGTGAAAGAGGAACAAACATCCATACATTCTTAAAAACTTTCGCCTTTATAATATTAGTAGGATATCATGTTCTTAGCATTGGAGTCATAAAAATGACGTCATACTAAAGTACAGATTTAATGTCAGTACCATGTCACAATAACGTAATGAGGTCATAATTAAAATTTCGTATTAAATTTCTATATGATCTATGTATGACATAATTTTAAGGCCATGTGTTCACTGGGTAATTACAGGTTTATATGTGCGTTTTAACGATATATACTCTAAAGGCAAGATATTAATGTTGTAAGTATACAGAATATTAATTTAATACAAAACGCGCTTTATAAAAAATTCAACTAAAAATAGAAAATAATTTTTAATAAACTTGAATTGAGAATAGTATAAATAAGAAAATCATGTATTTTATTGTAAAAAACAATGGGTGCGTGTACTTATGTACGCGCGTGAGAAGTTATACTTCTTTGGCATCGTTAAATAATAGAACTGGAAAAGCCCAGATATCGATTTTGAGGTCGGTTTCTTTGTTTTAAACAAAGAAATTCAAAATGGCGGTCACTTTTTTAAAATCTAACATTAAATCTATTCGACCGCGCCAAATGGAGACGGCCGCGTTCCGTATTAACCGATCCAGAGGACGAAATCACTCTGGCCATCCGCCGTAAGAACGAGTTCTTGAAACTCCAACACTCCACAAGACCGCAGTTCCGTCCTCGCCGCGTTCCCCGTCGAGCCCCCTAGCAGCAGACCGCCCGGCCCGCGTGCCGATGACAACACAATCTAATAGGATTAGGCCTAAAAACCAATCTTTTCCTAATTGTTGATGTCTCATCCTCTCTGTGGCCGTCCTGAGCCGAGGTTCGTAACCCGTTAGTGGGTTGCCCTCAGCATGGTCACTTAATTTAAAGGTTTGCGAGCGCCTTCTGCGTTCACCCTAAAGACCGGTGTGGCCAGAAACGCCGACTCGTGTCAGGCTACTGGCAGTAGGGCCATTAACAAAAAAAAACTAACATTAAATCTGCCCTTTATGATATGCCCTTAATGAACGGTTTGGCGGGCAACTTCTCCCGTAAGAATTTTGTGTCTCATGCGCGCGCATCGTAAAATTTCACTCCTATCAATGTTTCATAACGCGTCTAAAGAAGTATAACTTCAAAAAAAGCGTGGGGTGCTTTTTTAGATATTATCAGAATGATTATCCTTCTACTCATAATATTATCTGTCAATAAAGTATTTATAACTATTGACACCATGCACCCCATGCAATATATTGTAGGGTTAGAAACGCAAGATTCCTCAAATACAGGCAGTGAAATCTCTGTAAGTAGGTAGTACTATTCTTGTATTCTGTCGTCTAACCAAGACACACGCCTAATAGGAGTAGTATTGACTTAAAGATATTGTGATGTGACATTATAGTAAATACCACTTTATAGTGTATTCAAAATAAAGTTGCATGTTTCGAAAACTATCAAAATGTCTACTAAGTTAAAATATGTGATTAGAAACTCGTCGTAAATATTTTACTCTCAAGTTGCATTTCAATTTTAAAATATTACCTTGTTTCTCACAATTTTCTTACTTTAAAAACTGTATCAAGATAGTAAGTGAAATTAGATCTTAATATATTTGCAAAAGTGTGTTTTTTAAGTGTATGGTGGCGTCCTCGTAATTACGAGTCAGTCTTCCAAACATAAACGGCGAGTTTACGCTTGTTGAGGCGGCAGGTGTGCGTGTCGCCTGCTTGCCGCTTGACACCATTACCCTCGCTTATGTTTACAAATGATGTCAAGGCCCTATTAGGTCAAGGATTTTATTCCATCCACCCTCCGGGCTCCCCTTTCTGGGTCACTGTATCGCTCCGCTACGTAGGAAGATGTAAATAAAACAGACATGTCACATATTCAGTTGTTTATTATCTATACTGTACTCAAAATTGATCCGAAGATCACATCACATAGTAATTTCATAAATAATATTACAATGTCATGTACTTTCTGTGATTGTTCGTGAATAAAAAAATGTTCACAATATTATCAATAGTTTGTTCACTGGACCGGTTTACCTTTAAGTAGATTGTAGGTACGTACTACATAATAAGATACCGTTATTTAGGTACTCAAACAACTTACAATGTATTTGATGAGAGTTATAATAGTCAATTATTGTGTTGCAGTTCATTTTTTTTTTTCAATATATTTACAGTTTTACATTTTTTTTGTGATTTACAAATAAATTCTTGAATATTTTAATTAGGTCATCATTATTCCATTTGGATTTATAATAACAGTACTTTATAGTTAAAAATATCACAAAAATGAAATATATTATGTGTAAGACACACGCAACATTAAAAATACAACAAAAAGAAAAAATATAAAATCCACTAGAAACCTTGGGCCAGACGAGTCCCTTCTAAATAGGAAGGATACTTTCGATGTTCATCTTTCATAACGGCAATTTGATACCATAATTATTATTATCACACTAATTAATTATAAAAGTAATCGATTGTCTTACAATAAATGCGTCAGATCATAAAATTTTGATTATAAAAATTATAGGCAACAAATAATTCATGAAACGATAAATTTTAACAAAAAATAAATGACAACTTATACATTTAAGAGCCATAGTGCCGTATTGATAAAAGTGAACTGTTCACCTTAGCCACTAGCACGGACTGATATACAATAACAATCAATCAACATAAACACAAACGCAACGAGCTACTAACGAGTTTGACTCCGCATCCGATATTCACCTTTTATCGATATGGCATTCCACTTACGTTACGACAATAAATATAACACGCTTACACATTAATCACTTCTTTAATTCCGACGCTAGGAATTATTTCATAATATATACCTAAAAATATAATCACGGCACAAGTATCCCTCCGACTAAATTACTAACGTAGTGTCACTTTATCAGGATTTAGAATCAAATATGTATTATGTATCTTAAATATTTCATTATTAATATATCATTATCAAAATATCCACTAAACGGGAGGAATAAATCAAATTATTAATATTTACTCTAACATTAATCGCATGACTGATCAACAAAAAGGATATGGACTAGGAATAATATCGGGCATCGTAGGCTTCCGTGCCCACGGGGTGCGCTGCCATGGCTGCGACACTCCGCCTCTATCCGCATGCTGCATACAGATATACAGATAGACATACCGCTACTGTACACATACACATACACACACCAACACCAACCACCTCGACGTACGCTCTACATACGCACCAACGCACGCACGCACGCACGCACGCACGCTGCCAGAGTACGTGCCGAACGTTAATACTGCTTGTGTCCAAAACAATACTACCTCACGTCTGTACGGCTCGACCCAGAGGCGTCGGACTCGATCGTCGGTTATGTTTTGTGCATCGATAGACGGGATTCGATCGGTAACAGAATGATATCTAGCAAAATCTATCCGGAATAAAAGCCGACGTTCTATCTTAAAATTAAGGTATATAGCTTGGAAGTATGCCTTCTTCGTTTTAATATTGTCCAATAACGTTCATTGTATTTCGTTTTCTGTCCTCTATCACCACTCTACGAGTGTCGCGACCTACGCTAACGTGCGAGGGGGACGAGGCGGGACGCGGCGGGGCGAGGCAGCGCCGACGACACCCGCGACGCCCGCGAAGCCCCGCCGAACATGTATTGTGCTCCGGCGTCAAAAGTTTCGGTGCCGACGGAGAGAAGCGGCTACTCTATTGGTGTTTCGTTACTGATTTGCTTAATCTAATCTAGTGTAAAACTTGACCTCTAGAAAAAAGTAATTTTATAAGTAAAAAAAGTAACTTAAATCTCACAAAAATGCTCACATCGGGAGTGGGGTGATGCAACTTTTGACACCGGCCGAGACCGCGGCGGCGGCGCGTGTGTGGCGACACGCACACCAGACGGCGGCCGCACACACCCGCGCCCTCGCCGCGGCCTAGCACCACCCGTTAAATTAATTACATCGCTTATATACAACAAAGTTTCCGTGCGACGCCCGATGGCGACCGCGCCGGTATTTCAGGAACTCATATCGCATCTTAAAAAAAAAATATAATAGTAATAAAACATTTGAAACCTCACTAACTACTGTTCGACGATCTCGGTACGATCTCGATAAAATTACTCAAACGGCTCCAGCGTCTCGAAATCTATTCATATCACAATCGCATGACCGTGCCTGAGAATCATATCCCGCTACTTATGTACACACTCTTTCCCGATAACTTATGCGCGTTCCAGGCGCGAGCGGGCCGACGCAAGTGTTGACTATGGGGCGGCGGACCGCTCCCGCCGATCTACTCTAACCGATATTCACTAAGATATCACCACCTCCGTCGCGGAAGCGACAGTGCGTTCCGGTCGAACCTGCCTTTCCCCGAGTGTGCCAGAGGCGCGATCGATATGGATAACGCGGGGCGCGGGCGATGCGGGGCCTGGGCGGGAGAGGGAACGAGTCGGGAGGTGGACGTTGCGGTATATGGGGAGAGGGGGTAGGGGGCGCTAGGGAGGAACGGATGGAGAGGGTGAGGGTGCTGCGGTGGACGGGCGGCGACGGGTCAGGTTAAGGAGGACGAAGTGCTGGCGGTAATTGAACGGGGATGTGGTAGTAGCGGCAGGCGGCGCGGCGGCACGTGCCGGCGGCGGCGTCGCGACACACCACCACGCGACACCCCACCACCTGCAGCCCGCACCCTGCAACACACCACCGCGCCACGTTACTTACTATCCGCTCACGCCACTCGCGCCACTCACACGCCTCTACCAGTACACCAGTACACCAGTACCACTACATTACATCTCCACACTGCCACACTTGTCCACATCTGTATCGCGATGCGCGACGCGACATTCCAAGTGAACTTCGAATGGGCACGCATGTCGATGAACACACAACCCAAACACGTCAAACACAAACAATACGAAACATAACAAGGTATAAACTAATACGGTTACATCTAGTACAGCATTCGATTTCTACTTTATATGTATGACTACCACTAATAGTAACGAAAAGGAATATACGTAAAGATAGTAAAGGGTGTACTACGTGAACCTATACATTATCATAATCTAGATAATAAAAGAATACAATAAATAATGGAAAGTCCAACCACAGGATTATTATATTTTATAGACATTTAATTTCACTTGAATAGTAGATATAGTTCACTATTATGTGGTCAGACTTTTACACGTAACTAATGTAACGGCCTCTAAACTACACTATGTGTTACAATATAGGGTCATGCATAATCACCAGGACGGGGAACAAAATACTGAGTGATCTAAACATGAATTCATTTTTATATTATCTCATACACAGGAAGATTTATCATAAGTTTTAATCAATTTTAATCTCACTGAATGACATAGTACGTTGTTTATACAAAATAAGTTGATGAAACCAAGATGAAATGCGAATGACTTTTAAACAAACGACAGTTTGGGTACTTAAGTTTCATCTAACATTAAATACGGATACATTACAAAACATTAGGGGAACATGTTGAAATGAATGACTAAATAGTCGCGTGTTCAAGTTACAAGAAGTATATTAATGAAACTTTATTAGGGGTAAACAGGAAATATGAAATAACAGACTTGCTTGCAATAAAGATGCGATGGCTCACCTTCACGTATATGAACAAATCTGCATGTGGGTCTTGTACATCCTTGTCGATTAAAATCTTGGCACACCGGGAGGGTGTCCAGTAACTGAAATCACAACAGAACACATTCATTAGTATATATTGTCATAGTATTTAAAAAAGCACACCCACTGTCGTTCCCACAATGTGTGATTCTTGTTTCGTATAAAGAAACTTTGTGCGCATTTTCATCGAATGTGTCTCGTTAAAATACTTGCGGCAGTCACAATGGAAACCTTTAATTGCAAATAGCAAGGCTCGTTTCAATAAAGATCTTGCAGCGAAATTTTGACCTCACATGTTATTCTTCAAGACTGAGACTTAAACGTTTCGATATTCTTAACTTTATTCTTACAAAATTAGGCTCAACCTTGTGGGAAGACACGTAGGCATGCTCTGTTCAACTAATGTCTACTTCATAAACAGTCGATAAATACCATTCATACGGAAGAGAAACTAAATCTTTCTTGTTTGTAAAGGTCTGTAAGTGTTTGTATTTGTATGGTAGCGACGGTTTATGAATTTAATTTATGTTAATTGTGTTAATGCTATGTCTATTTCATCACTTTTGGACATTCATACATCTGACATTGAACATTATCCTCATTGCACAGCCGTCTGAAAAATAACGCTGGAATAGTTTTTGTAATATCAAAGAGCAAAGAGAAACATAGAAGTTAGAATAAGTAAAGAATATATATTTGGATCAGCTGTATCGCATTGTCACGGACGTCCCTAACGGTCGAAGTAAGAATAGATGAAGTAATGCGTGTGTAGTTTCTCTGTCGCTACGTAAATTAACACAAACGGGACACACGAAAGGCAAAAGTTGCTCGAAATCAAATCTTGTTGCTGCTTCAATATTACAAGAACTTTACAAGATTCGTTGCACAATATGATTGGGGCTTCCAAGCATTCTTTGTTTGCGTGCGCGCCGATACAATTGTGTGTCACCTTTATATTGTACAAGTGTCGCGAGATAGATAATTGAATATATGGCCACTGGTAATATTCTCGTGGCTCGCGAGTGAGGTCCGAGGTTCCGTAACCGTCAGAGAGTTGTGTTAAAGTACGCTGCACTATGCACATAGTAGGTATGAATATATAATATCTAAATGGCATGCAGAACGCTTGAAGTATAATCATTATTGCGCAGCCAATCTTATTTAAGCGTGACTATATTTTACAAAAAAGCTAAAGCATGATGCTAGACAACTTTTACCAGGGCGAGGGGCGTTCTAGAGGATTTGTAGCGTCCAAAGTGTACCCATAATAACCAACTGTTGCTATAATAAAGCTAAATAGGCTGTGTGGGGATAGTGGCAACACGCGTCGGCGTTATCACTTTGTTATGAGTATCCGTGTTCTCAGCAGAGCTACGGAGGACAGTCATGCTCCTCGACGGCACCACAGCGGCCGTACGAGTACTGGCCGCCGCGAGCCGTGCCCATGGATATAATGTAAATAGACAAATTAAATTTATACCTTTAGCTTACATGACAGTTCTGGACGTGACATGTTAGTGGTAGTACAAACTGCAACATAATGACCATTAGAGAGTGCGGTTACTGTACGACAAACAAAAGAAAACCAAGTAATATTATTAACTCTACGTGAACATTATAAATAAGCGTCAGAGGCCTCAACAAGTCGGAAGCGAGCGATTGAAGCCGCAACGGCGAAGCACTTTAAGCGTCGTAGAAGATAATTCGAAGTGAACGTACAGGGATCACAAGGGGACAGAGTTTAGCGCATACATTTAATATTAACATGTCTAGCTTAGCGTATTAGGTGTGGGGATTCGTGTCATTACATGTTCTGTGCACACAATAGCTGTTGCCACTTCGAGTTCTCTTCCTTCACCATTGTCATTTCAACTACCAACTACGCATATAATAATAATTGAATAGGTATATAAAGCGTCAAAATGAGTACAATACAGAACCCCCTTGTTAGCGGTTGATAGTTGACACTGGCAAAAGGTGAATTTTACTTACTGCCAGAAAGTAGTCGTTGCAAATTAGTTCTTATATATTGAAAAAAAAAAAATTATATAGTAACATGAAACTACTTTCCGGCAAACAGTAAATCAAAGGCTTCATTAAAGATCAATTAATTATATCGCCCTTACTGAAACTTGCTCAAACCATAACATTATTAATTAAGCATTTGTATTAGCATTAAAGTCAATGTGACAATATTTGAACTCCATGCAAGGTAAAGCGGCATGTTTCAGTGTGGGCCACAAACAGGAAATCACTTATACTGAGGATATTATAGTAAGCTGTTTGTATCTTACCGGGTGTAAGCAAGGCAATACTGTAGAGTGACTTCTTCCACATTGTAAGCAAGTATGTTTCACTATACAAAAACTAAAAATCATCAACAAGTTGTAGCATCAACGGTTCATTACAATATAATCATAATAGTTACGGTTACAGCACAATGACTAAAAATGATGTGGGTGATGACATATACATGAATCGTCTGATAAGCGATGCCATCAGTTTGCAGGCCGCCATCAGCCGGCCCGCGCGAGGTGTCCCATGTTCCATTCATGTTCACAGTCATTGACTTTCTTATTGTTTGTCTGCGGGATTGTAGCGTTTAGTAAGGGGATAACACTTGTCCTTGCCACCTGTTCAGCAGTAAAGGAAGATTGAGCTCGTCCGTTCTACTGTTAACTGTTAACGCAACGCTCGTCTGACATGTAGCGTCTTCCTTCGATGCATCTCGTCAGGTTAAGAAGCTCATTCAACCAAGCGTACCTTGACCCGTTGTTGAAACTGCCGCTACAATGGTGATCGTGGCCAATATCTGTATGTTGCTTTTAATAACAAGCGCTCAGTCTACTAAGCCCGCCGTAAGCGTAATGAACTAACACAAAACTAAATATGTATAACCTCTCTACTGAAGCGGCGTGATATTACGCTCAACTTTTTAGTCTGTTAATGTACAAGCTTGACTTTGCTCTGAAGCTCTCTAGCTCTAGCGTCTTCGGCAACAAGATATGAATTTTACTATTTTTATTTCTATTATTTATGCTGATTCATGTTTTACTTGAAAACAATGGCATGTTAGCGAGAAGTGAGTATACAGTGAATAAAAAGCGTCATCAAATTATTGATGGTAAAGGCGAGAAGGTTGGTAAGTCGAGACAGTATGCGGCGTTGGTTAGAGCGAGGTGTTGGGCCGGTGAGGCCGTGGAGGGACGCAAGCGTCGCAATGTCACAAGCGACATGCTACCGACGGTGAGGGGTGGTGGGAGGTGGGTGAGGGGAGGTGAGGGAGCGGTGCGGTGGCGGGTCGCGGCACTCGGCACTCGTTACCTGTCCGCGCTCGTCGGTGTACACCACATAGGGCGCGTTGGCCGGCGCACAGCCTGTCCGATCCGACACAAAAAGCGACAAAAGATTTGCAATGCGGCCGACAGCCGAAGCGGTCATTCGGAAGGCATGTAACAGAAAGCGTATAAATAAACAAAAATATGTGCAATCGAAAGAAACCGGCGGGAGCGACGCTCGTCGCCCCAGCGGCGCTACCGATGAACACGCCGGCACACATAGCACACACGAGGAGCACTAGAATAATGAGAGTAAATACCTGACGAGCCAAACGAACAGGGTGGTGGATTCTATTCCATGCGAAAATTAGAAGGCGGCTGTGTTAGGTGCGGGCCTGCTGCCGCAAGCCTGTTACCACTAGTGGGTAGGTACGGGATCGACACATCGGCCAAAGCGCACCCGTGCGGAGCTCCTCCGAGAACAAGCGTGTACGTAGCGGGATCGACGGACCAAGCGCTCAACTCTCAGTACGACGAGGGTACTCACGGTAATGGCGATCGACAAGATGTAATAAAAAACGTACAGTCATGCATCTCAAGCGTTATTATTACCGGGATCGTAGACACGAGAAATATACACGCACAGGATGACGACGATAAGTGAGCGGATATACAATAGAATAGATACAGCGTAAAACTACAGAGACATCCGCGAGGGCGAGGGCCGCTCGCTTCGTCCTCACAATAATACAATACAAATGTGACAACACGCCTAGCTCTAAACGCCCCGACAGGCCGGGGCGCGCCACTCGGTCGCACACATACGAGTCTCTACGCGGAGACCCCGCGCTCGCGCCCCGCCGGCCGCGGGCTCGGCCACGCGCCTCTCTACGTCGTCTTCATCTTCTTGTACGGGTTGACGGCCGCAGCCGCCGCCGCCGCCGCTGCGGCCGCGGCTGCCGAGGGCGGCGCCGGCGGAGGCATCGCGTACATGTACGGCTGCTGATAGAACGTGGGCATGGGCATGTGCGGCGCGGGCCAGCCCGGTCGCATCATCAGTGGGGCTCGCAGCATCGTCGGCATCGCGGCGCGCGCCTTCAGCGCCTGCTGGGTGTATGCGGCGGCGGCTTGTGCCATCGCAGACTGCTGCGCGGCGAATGCCAGGGCGGCTACGTAGTTCTTCTGCGCCACCTCCTTGGCGACTGCGGCGGGGTCCGGTGCGGAGCCGTCGGCCTGTGCCGTCGGCGAGGGGGCCGGGGCCGGCTGCTGCACGGACTGTTGCGCGGGCTGCGGCGTCACTTGGGGCGCGGGTTGCGGGGCGGGCGCGGGAGTGTGTGCGGGTGGGAGTGCGTTCGCGGGCGCGGGCGAGGCGGGCGGCAGCGCGACGGGCGCGGCCGCGGCCGGCGGGGCGGACGTGGCGGGCGCGGGGTACTCACATGACACGGGCACGAACGGCTGCTGGAGCTGCATCAGCTGCTGGTAAGTCGTCGCCGGCTGGTACACGGGCACGCCGGCTTTGTCAGCGGCCGGTCGCTTGTACGGCACGACGCCGGGGAAAGCCTGCGAATTATAATAACAACATTTGAAAATTAAACCAAGCGTTCACGGTTGGTCGCGGTTTCGTGAACTGATACTTACGAAGTTATCGTAATAGAAGGATCCGACGCTCTTCATGTCCATCTGAAACGAGAAACAGACGGTTGAGCGGAGGTGTGTGGGCGCACGGGGGCACGGCGGCGAGAGCGCGCGGGGCGCGGCGCGAGGGGCGGGGGCGGCCCGTCGCGCCGCGCCGCGCCCGCCCCGCGGCGGGAGGGAGAGGCGCGCGGAGGGATCGTGCGGGCGGGATCGGGAGCGGAAGTGAAGCGTGCGAAGCTGGCGGCTGTACCGGTGGCGGCTCGAGCTCGGCGGGCGCCGGCCGTTTCTTGCCCGACTCCGAAGTCGCGCTCGCTGCCGGCGGCTGGGCTGCGGCGGCCGTCTACGTGAAGCGAAGCGTCGCAGGACGGGACGGAAACAGTAACGATGTAGTAGATGCACAGTATACACCTAAAGCTCGGCACGAGGTGATATTATGCGATAGATAAAAAAATAAAAGTGAAGCGTGAGTGCGACGGAAGCGTGGCGCGAGCCGGCGCGAACGTAACAAAACAAGCTGCGCGAGCGGAAGCGGCGTCGCGGCGAGCCAGACAAGCGGAAGAATGAAGCGAGCGCGAGCGAGCGAGGCGAGAGCGTGCAGCCTGGTGGCGTACCGCGCCGCGCGCCTGCGCCTTAAGGTGCGCCTGCAGGTGCAGGGGAGGGTGGAAATAGCGGCAGGGGTCGCGGACGCAGCGGCCCTTGACGGCGTCCATGCACACCGTGACACAGCCGTCGTCGTGCGCGACGACAGACGGCGGGGGGTGCGCGAAGCGACACTCGGCCTCGGCCCGCTTGCACGCGCCGCGCTGGAACTCCCGGCACACCTGCACCACCACACACCAGCCATGCCCGCCGCTCGCGCCCCGCGACTTCACACTGCCCGTGCCTATCTACCTTCGCCTTTTCACTTCATCATATTACTCGCCGCTGACTATCATACTATAATACCGACTTGACACGCGATTATATTTTTGTCTTCATTTGCGTTATCAAGTTGTGTATGTTCTAGATTTAATTGCCAGAAAAGGGTTACGAAAATCTGATGCTTCATAGTTAAATAAACTCGACCGGACGCCGCTCACTGAATAATTTTCGGCGAAATCGATATATTTTAATTTTAAATCAAACGGTATACGCATCCGTCGCATTTTTTTTGGATATGAATTACAACTGTGTAATAATTTGGATTCTTTTATTAATAATTTAAGATATTTTATTCATCTATTCGGTATATTATTATATTAACGGACTTGAAGCATTTGGTATCTCCACTGTGGGCGCAACTCCAGTGCCATCCAAAGACGTTAAAAGTTCATTCAAAGACAAGAGGAGGTGCGGCCACAGTGCAGGTCCATCACCACAGGAATTAAGCGAGTGCTGCTCGCGAAGCGCACACGCAGACGCACAGGGCCAGTGCGGCCGCGCGCCTCATACACACGGGACGGGCATAGGGCTCATGGGCCAAACTTTGCATCGGGAACCGACGAATACGTTTGCAACGCTGTTAGCGAACGATCATGCATTTTATTTGGTTCTTTAAACACGTGGTGCATCCACTGCTACAAAAGTTATATGCGATCGCGTCGGTCCCCGGAGTAAATGGAAACAACAGAAAGCGCTCGCTATTTGGGTGGAGACGACGAGAACGGTTGCAATATAGGTGACAGAGTGTTTGCTTACCTCAAGGCGATCAGTGCGAGGCAATTTCTGCTGCAGGACGGGCTGCTGCATGACGCCGAGCGGCGAGGCGGCGGCGGACGGGTCGTGGCCCAGCATCGCGGGCACCAATTGCGGCGCGTAGTACTGCGCGTATGTCGAACCCACGCCGGGCACACCCGACAGGTACGGCGATGTTGTCTGTCATCATACACGTCACTTTTACGACTACCCTCACAACAAAATATACATATTGCACTCATATATCACATTACAATATCGGCTTATATTAGGTATTTCACAAGTGTTAATTTATATTATCAAACGAGCATTTAGATGAAATCTTACAAAAGCGATAAATACACCTACAAAAGGTTACAAAACATTAGAGACGTAAGTTTATGAAAATACCGTTAGCCAAACAAGCTTCCACATGCATTAATAAAAACAAATTGAAGTATTAAACAAGCATACGGTTTGTCCGGTCAAGCTATCCACCGGCCACCAGAACTAGGACAAGGGTAACAAAAGGTAAGGGAGCTGAAGAATGGAAAATTCAATCTATCAACAACGTGTATGCAATAGAAAGATACGACAAACAGAATCGTGTTGAGGGAAAGTGTGTGAGGAGACGGCGGGG
Source organism: Lapara coniferarum (assembly GCA_949316025.1). Classification (NCBI taxonomy): domain Eukaryota; kingdom Metazoa; phylum Arthropoda; class Insecta; order Lepidoptera; family Sphingidae; genus Lapara; species Lapara coniferarum. The sequence goes on along the minus strand of OX438926.1, from coordinate 14,453,212 downwards.
CGGGGCCGGTGGTGGTGCGTCGTGTTCAGCGGTGGCGGCGGCAGTTACCTGCGGGGCGAGCAGAGCGAGACTGATCGGATCCAGCGCGGCAAGGTGGCTCGCGGCTGCGCCCGCGCCGCTCACGCCGCCCACCTCGACACAAAACCACACAAACACGCTACTCATCGTGCGAGGACAAGCGCGCCCGTGCGCCTGTGCGCCCGCCACTCTCCGCACCTCCACACCTCGACACCTCCGTGTCACTCCGCACACTATCTCACACTACTGGCTTAGCGACAGAAAGCACAGTCACAGTTAGTCAATTACGAGTACGAGTCTGCGACCACCAAAAAGCTACGAAATGCAGTAGCGGTGCGAACAGAGGCGCCGAGGAGTGTAGGGCCGCCGCGTTTGCGACGCCGCGCCGTATACGATGAAGTGAGGCGCTGTTCCAGTGATTAAATCTGCATACCGCTTATCCCAAGATATCAAACACATGTGAGTAAGTTAAGAGAGTAGTCATGCCACTTAAGGACCGAATGGTACAAACATGCGCAAGCAAGTGAGGAGCGATCGGCCACCGAGCGGCAACGTTTAAGTTGTGCCTGACTATATTAACTACCTACTAAAACGAATACAGATATGTGGATCCCTGACTTTGGTAGATTCGCACGCAGTCGCAGCAGAACTTTAAATTAAAGCGTGGAACTCCATGCACAAGCGGTGGTACCGCTTTGTAGAAAGTAAATTACCATTTACTTTCAACGTGCACATGATTAAGTTTCTGAGCAAACTTTATGAGCGAATAAAGTTAATTTACTTACGGAAGAAGTATGCCAAATACTTGGACAAATACAATTTAACTAAAATTTACTCGACTAGCTACTTACGCACTAACGAGGCACAACTTAAACCTGAGCACATTTTTGTCTACGTGTTTCAATAACAATGCCTAATATAAGGTAGCGAATACACCGAAAGCTGCGTGTTACGTGCAAAAAATGCCTAAATCTGAGGACCGATCGCTCGAAGCATTTCCGTGTGAACATTATGAAGGTGGAAGTTGCACTCACCACGGTGGGAACTTGGCCAGGCAACACCTGACCCGGTGTGAGACCCATTTGCTGCATCAGAGCGTTTTTCAGTGCAAGGTGATTCCGACCGTTGATCAGCAACTGGTCCTTCAGATGCTGCGGTGGGTGGAAGTACTTGCACGGCGGCTTTTCACGGTTACACCGGCCCTGAAACGTACACAGTTTGTTCGTTACACTGGGAATGTAAGATGCAATACAAGCATTCACATAAGATTTAGTAACAGTTCCCGCTACAAAGAAAAACGAAAAGAAAAAATAATGAGACCCATTTCATCTGTCGGCATTCATTCAATATCATTCCGATAAGCCTTTCATGTGGCTGGTGTAGGGTGTAGGGTGGTCGCGGTTTAGGCTCGATATAGGGCCAGTATATGGGAATCCCTCCATGCATCACAATTGCCGTGGGTCGGGCACGTAGCCACCAGAAATCCTCAACTCGATTTTTCCTTATAACCGTGTCTTAGGTGATGTCAAATATTTCAGAAGCGTGTCGGGGGCGCGGGGCGGCATGATTCTTCGCTGTGCTCATTTTCGACGTCAATGAGGCGCGAGATAATTGCCTTTCGGATCTGAAGCCCTCTGCCGCACCCGTCTATGATGATTTATTTACATCCGCGTAATTAACTGTCGTTCTACGTGACGGGAAGAGCTCCACGGGCGTTTTATCGCTGCACGCCGAGCTTCTATGCCATATTTTATTCAGTGAAAAAAAAAAAACGGAACAACGCTTATCGGTGTTTCAAAGAAAATACGTATACAAACAAACGCCATCTGAATATTCAGCATTCCAACAGGGGACTCGCTCGCTGATAATGTCTGCGAAACAGCTTCGAAGTGATTTACAGAGTAAGTTTTGTAAAGCCGAGCCGATGATATCACGTTAGTTCCCTCGGCCATGCAGGACGCGGTGCGGAGCGATACAGGCGGGCGATACAGGCGGGCACATCGCACGCAAACATTTCCGAGTGTGAATCTTTAGTTCTGAGCGAAATTCGATGCAAACATGCTCCAAATTTTCTCAGTTATTCAACTTCGGCGATGCATGCTACAACTAGCTAGTGGAACAGTCGGCTGCATTTAGATTAACTTGTTACTGGCAGGCATAATGTTAGTTGGACGGTCCTTTCACGGTTAAGCTCGGGATAAAGTTATTATTTCCTGCTATCCCGTGCCCGTCTACTTTAGCCGAGTTTCGATTCGAACCAAGCCGTTTGTGAAACTTGAATGGGTGATCACGTTTCATCATTAAGCACTGAGATAACTCTATCGATTCTATTAAACTTGTGTTTATTGGTTGGTTTAGTTTTGACTCTATTAATAGTTGAGAACTAGCATTTTAACACCTAAGTGTAGGATTATTTCAACGCTATTTGTTATATGAGAGTTAATAACAATTATTGCTATAACGGAATATTGGTACTATATTGTAATTAATGTTACTGTGTTCAAAATTATATTCATATTACCTACACTACAGGTGCTCTACATACTACCGCACCATACCAGCCCTATACTATACTACACTGCTGAGCATGGGCCTCCTGTACTACTGAGAAGGTTTAGGCTTTATTAGTACCTATGATAAAGGAAAACATTGTGGGAAACTTACCTAAGTTTCCTCACAATGTTTCCTTTATCGTTAAAGCAAACGATAATTGATAAACAATATGGGAATGTACTTATAGATTTAGTATTATAAATCTTAGGATTAGATTCACAGTAAATATATTAAAAATACTACCCCGCCGAAACAAGTCCGAGGCAATATACCGATGCCGCATGCATTACGCGACCGTTGCAATTCTCACCTAGAACGTCGTTATTATTAAAGACTAGAGTAAACCTTATTTTCGGTTAGCAACTAGAGCTGTTTGCTGGCTGCAAGTGTATGCAGGTGGAACGCAGCAGCGATTAGCGTGACTGATGCCCGGCGCGATACAAATGGCCTCGTCGCCGGAGACGAATGGCCCGTGCCGCGCCGTCTCGTCGGGGGCATTACGATGTTAATTGCCATCCGATCACCTCTATCTAGTCCATACATCTACTCTGGGGCGTGCTTTTTATTTTATCACGTGCTTAAATATTAGGCACTAGAGGACACCATATGACGATTCAACGAGTCTTGAATTTAAAAAACTACAAGTGATTAAACTGATGCAATTTTCAGGATTTATTATAATTTATGCTTATATAAAAACTTCTTTTCTGGATTCATTATAATTAACCGAAGTAAAAAAAAAACAGAAGAAGATTCAAGTCGACGTGTATTTATTTATGTATGACCACTATTCAAGTCGACGTGTATTTTTTTATGTATGACCACTCATAACTTTTTACAGAGCAGCCAGATTTTAATAATATTTTTTTTATTAGGGTATGCTTCGAAATTGGTCCCATGTAAATTTAGAATAAAAATCTACCCTAAGGGTGGGACAAAAGGGGTGATTTATTGTTTACTCACAGATTTTAATGCCGAGTTGTGTATTAATAAAAATTAAGCATGTCGTTTATAGCTACAAAAGATATAAAATAACTTGATTTTATATTTTTATAGTATCCTGAAAAAGAAACACATAAAATGAAACAATATAAAATCATTAACCAGGCACTACATGGCCATTGACTAGTATAAAAAATCATAATATAAAATTATAAAATAACTTTTTAACAAAAAAATTAAACCGCCGAAAAAACTGCAAAACAACAAATAATAATCTTTTTTTTATTTAACCTTATGCAGTTAAATAAAAAAAAAAGCAACGTACCAGAATTAAAACTGCCAATATGCCTTATTCGATCGAGATGGGCAACGAAGGGGCGGACGCGCACGAGCCGGGCAATAACCGCCCAAAACTAATAACATTTTTGTGTGATAGCGGAGGAGCAAACCAACTGGGGGTACCTCTTGCGAATCCTTTATTAAACAACGTTGTGCACTTGCGATACAATAAGGTGGCTGGTGGCTTTATCACCTTTCTGTTATTCTTTTCACGCGTTTTATTTATTCAAGTAATCCGGAAAGATTTTTTTTATGTAGGAACTAGCTTTTGCCCGCGGCTCCGCCCGCTTTAAAAAGTTTTTCCGGGATAAAAGTCCCGCTTTATATTTTCCCGGGATAAAAAGCCTATGTGTTAAGCCAGGACATAATCTACCCGTGTGCCAAATTTCATTGAAATCCGTTCAGTAGTTTTTGCGTGACAGAGTAACAAACATCCATACATCCAAACATCCATACATTCTTACAAACTTTCGCCTTTATAATATTAGTAGGATGAATGCGAAAGTAGAAGGGAAAATAAAAATTATCAAAGCTGTTGGACTTGGCACTAGTGCTCGATTAAGGCAAAAATGACATCAATGAACGGAGGCACTTGTATCTCGTTACTATGAGTGCCGTAAGACGAGCGAGTGCACTCAGAAACTATGACGTGTATAACGAACGAGGCTCGAGTGCAGCGACGGCCGCCAGTCACCTGGCACGTGCCGACATCCACATTTACTGCCATCACCTGCTCTGCTCCAACTTTTATGTTACCAGATAAATTGTACTCCGGCCAACGCTGCCTCTTAATTATCGTGCCCAGAAATAGCAACGATTTAACTTGATCATTAGTTTGGAGCCATCAAAACGACAATCAACGAATTATTCATTTGTAAATTAAAGTTATAAGGCGGAACCCCATCCAGATTTAGTTACTCTGAGATTTTTTATGTTTTGGTATAGGCGAGCGCATATACCTACTGTAACAAGTGTAACGGAATATCACTTAGGACTGTTTTTTTCTTCGTTGTATAACCTCCTTCGGGACAAGTAAAAAACTGTAGATTATGTTTTATGTTGGTGGTAAAGTCGCGTTGTAGCGTCTAGTTTAGTTGCCAACGTATTTATTACTTTATAATTCTAGGTTTTATGAATAGACCAGTTAGAATGGGTAAAGATATTGCTGTCTCATAGAAACCTTATAGAAAATCTCCAACATTGTTCTAATCCCTCTACTTTTCCGTAAACTGGCAATATAAGAAAAATTCACACACACGCTCACGCCTTTTATCGCCGAAGGGGTAGGCAGAGGCGGAACTAGTGCATCCACTTTTCGCTGTACGTATTCAGCTTACGATGTGATAGGGGGCGAGCCTATCGCCATATCGGGCACAAATTCCAGACTCCGGGCTGATACTGAATTTAAAACCCAATATTAGATAATTTGCCCGACCCGGGAATTGAACCCAAGACCTCAGTATTGCAGTCATACCGTAACACAACTACGCCACCGTGGCAGTCGAAAAATTCCTGAAGCATTATAGGTGTTCATAGGCCCGAGATTTCTGCTGCTAAGGCTCAACTCAAAAAAAATATGCAGTTATACTGCAGTCTAATTTGATAAAATTACATTTAATTAAACAAATGCATGTTAGTTACGGTTTGATACGTTTCATTATCGTCGCGCGCTCGAGATACGTATCATATTTAAACAAACGAGGAGCCAAGGAGGATGTCAAGAGTGCGTGTCGGCGCGCCGGTACGCGAGACATGCGCTCGTTAATCGATTAGAACGTTCGATCACGATTGATGGATTGGCGACACGCCGTCGGTGGTGCGCGGCAGACCGTGCGCGGAGGACACACGCCAGATCGCCACTCATCTATTTGACTATCGGCCGACACGCGTCCCGATGAATCGACACGAGGAAAACAATGAGCTAACGAGCCGATGAATGACATGATCCCGCCACGATCCGACCCACAGTACACTTGTACGCCCCGAAGTGGGTGCCAGGAATATTTGGGGACAGACGGAAATAGAACCCGCCGGTGCGTCATGCCAACCACCGCGGTGAGTGTTCCATGGCACGTGGCCACGCATGCTACTGGAAATTTTCACATGACCAATTTTCATGTCTTATAATCATTCTTATAATGCACTAAAAGTATCGTTTTATTACCAGTTTCATAATTATTCTGAGCATCTACATTTATTACTTTATATATTCTGCTTACACGCTCAATACAAGGTTTTAATTATGTGTTACAATATGACTGATATAAATAAATTCTTTGTTTACGAAATGCTGAGCCACTGGAATTTGAGATATTCCTTTAAACTACATTCGTAACATCAACATATATATTTTACTATGAGTATAATTATTAATATTGCGTCAAAAGAATAAACACATATTCAAATTAATGTGAATTTGTGTATTTGAGGGAAAATGTTTCATGGAGGACTAGTCAAAGGGTTATCACAAATACACAGAACATATTCTACCGAGTTTATTAAAGGATTTCGCAGGTACGAAACCAGCAATATCAGGTAATACCATCATAAGGCGAGATTTCGGTTCCGGATGCCGCAATTATTTTTTCTCCCTGTAGGGTGTCCGGATTGGGGTAGTTAATTAATTCACGAACTAAAATGTTGTTTAAATGTTTATAATTGTTAAGTACAAATGTTAAGTATAATGTTAGGTATAATGTTATGAAATGTTGTTACAAATGTTATGTTAACGGTGGTGCACCCGATCGCGACGGTTGTACGTAGTGCACTGATTTACATTAAGTATGTACGCATCATTAAGCAATAATAATATGTGCAACGTAGGCACCAAATACGTCGCGTGTTCGGGTTTTACCATAACCGAACATCTTGCGGAGGGCAAAGATGAGACGGTTCACAATGTTATATACAACCTAAAAACGAAGTAAGATAATTAAAATATACAAAAAAATATAAAATGAATTAAATGTAATATGTCTCTTCTAAAGAACATCACTGAAGGACACTTTTTTTAACACTGGGGATGTACCCCTTTCTTTAAAACACTTCACTTGTTTTTGGTTTTCATCACATTGAATAGTTTGCACTCGCGCACTACTCGGTTGATAGTCCATGGTGAAGACTGCAGGTTGAGGTCCGGTGTGTGAGTCCATCTCGGTTTCTTTAGATCCCTGAGACGGCGCCGCTACCGGAGCCAGGCGTCGACGACGAAATTGTTGAAATATGTATATCGCTGCTAGCAACACCACTAGGGCCAGTGTTATGTATATTACCGAATAGTGATGAATGTCATGTACAGAGATATCAGACAGCACGGCTTCATTTTTCATTAAAGCTATTTTCTTGTCTATATTTTCGATTTGCTCATTGTTTCCAATGTATGTGAAATTTACTTCGGTTATATTTGGTAATGTTACCGTTACAATATGGTTGATTGGAGCTATCTGAAGGGTGGATATATCAGGTTGAAATCTAATTTCACTTTCTTGGGGTTTATGTGTATAAATAGTAAAATTTGCTGTTTTTACTATACACCCCTGTGGGATATTAATGATTTTAGCTCCTGTTAGTTGGTGTGTTGATACCTGTTCATCGCACAAGATTCTCATTTGGCATTGGTTACAGCAGAAATATAAAAAGTGGTTAGCAGTTGTGAGACTAATCAACTGATTCTGACACGTCGATACAATTGTTTTGCATTGTTTTGTATTATTATTATCTTTCAGGCATAGGTCATTGTCAGCTTTCATAGTGTAAATAGGATTTCTAAGTGGACATAGATATGTTGAGGAGTCACGTATCGTGCAGTGTTCTATATCCGCCTCTTTAATAACTAAATATGCATCTTTCTGTAAGTTTATAGCCACATGCGTCTCGATAGGAACGGTCATAACCATATGATTTCCAGATTTTTGAGGTACAGGCAAAATCTTATAAAGTTCATAGCTGTCTCTGGTAATTAAAGGGATCTTAAGCTCAATTATGAGGTATTTTTCTGTCATTTTAGCTTTGACTTTTAATAAGTTGTAAATGTTATGCATATTTGTTTGTATATTGTCTATCGGTAGAGTTAGTTCCTTTGTCAATTGTCCAGATATAACACTGAGCTCATTTTGTAGTTGTAGAGGGTCTACTAGATGAGTGTTAAGTTTGCCGTTGTAGACACTTGTGATCGTATCCAACAGAGTGTCTTGGACATTTTTGAGATGAATCAATAGGTTGTTGGCAGCCATAGCAGATAAAGTGAACTCGGTTAGGACTTCCGCCTCGCTTACATGTTTCATTAAAATGTTTGTAGCCTTTTCTAAGCCTACTATATGTTTGTTAATGCTTTTGTGTAACCTTTGTATAGTTTCTTCAATGCGTTTTAGGATATTGTGCTGGGCTTCTATAACAGAAGTTTGATTTTTCCATAGCAAGGCTAAATGTTTTTGATTCTCGCGTACAAGTGCGATGTCCTTTTGATATTGTTCGGAGAATCTGTCGTCTAATACCCCGAACAGCGTATTTGCCAGATACCCGACACCGTTGACAAGCCCACGCCGCCGTCTAGTGTACGCGTTTGTTTGATGATTCAGTAAAACGTTATTGTTATGCTCTAACTCGCTATACGCATGACGTAGCTGTATCATGATGATGTCACAATGCGAAAGCTTTGCAATTGTTTCACAAATTGTCTTTAAATGTTGGTAGTATTCTTCATAGCTCTTAATTCCTTCCCAGTACGGTTCTAGGTCGTAATATACGACTATCTTCCAATTATCGCGTACTAGTTGCATATTAGCAATTTTGTCAAAGTAAATGGTTTGTTGTTGATTTAAACTTGTTGATTGGAAAGTATAACCCGATGATATAATAGACATGAAGTAAAGAAGCATCATAGCCAGTGTCGTAAAATTTGCTCGCTTGTTAAATGGCCGTTTATTTTCTTCACGACCTTGTGCTACTTCTTCGTTTGTCGCGTGAGAAGTTTCCTCGTTTTGTTTCTCTAACGGTAAAACAGATAACTTTACAACCGGCCTCTTTAGTAATCCATTCTTTGTTTTCAGAGTGACGACTCTTACGTATCCATCACTACCAGGATGGACCTCGACCACTCTTCCAAGAGCCCATTTTCCTGAAGAAAGATTGTCATCGTGGATAACCACCATATCTCCTGGCTTAATGTTTTGTTGAGGGCGGTGCCATTTACTTCGTGCTGTTAGTTGACTTAAATATTCCATTTTCCATCGTTTCCACATATGCTGGGATAATTTCTGTGTTAGATGCCAACGTGTGCGTGCGTCTTCTTTTGTGTTTATTATTGTTCCTTCTGTTCTTCCAGTCAAGAAATGTGCAGGAGTTAGAAAGTCTAAGTCATCGATGTTTTCTGTTAGCGCACACAGTGGCCGAGAGTTGAGACACGCTTCTATTTGAGCCAAAATGGTAGAATACTCCTCGAATGTTAATTTTTGTTCTCCCACTACCCGTTTCAAATGATATTTAAGGCTCCTCACTGCTCGTTCCCAGAGTCCTCCCGCACTGGGCCAAGCTGGAGCATTGAAATGCCACTCTATATTCATTTCAGTGATGTCGGTAAAAAAGCTGTCGTTAAAAACCTCCTTTAATTGATCCCATTCACGGTGCAAGATTTTATTTGCGCCTACAAAATTGGTACCATTGTCACTGTAGATGTGCCGTGGTGTACCTCGTCTTGCTGCCATTCTTCTTAAAGCAGCTAGAAAGGCTGAACTTGTCAATTCTGAAACTAATTCCAAGTGCACGGCTTTAGTGACCATGCAAATGAAAATAGCTACATAGCCTTTCGTTGTTTTCACACCTCTTCCTTTATTGCACTTGATATCCACGAATCCAGTGTAGTCGACTCCGGTATGGTGAAAGGGACTAGCAGGGTTGCATCGTGCTTCAGGCAAGTCTCCCATGAGCTGTTGTTGTGTTCGTCCTTCATGTTTCCGACAGATGACACATTTTCTAAGCTCCTTCTTTACCGAGTTGTTTCCGCCGGTGATCCAGTACTCCTGTCTCATTGTTGCTAACGTGACGCGTGGACCTCCGTGAAATGTTAGCTTGTGGGCTAGGTCTACCAAGAGAGTTGCTAAGCGTGTGTTGGCTGGTATGATTTTGGGATGTTTCATCTCTCGATTCAATGTTGCATGTTGCAATCGACCTCCAACGCGTAGAATATTGTCGTCGTCAATAAATGGATTTAAATTAAATAAATTACTCCTCGAGTTTATTGTTCCATGTTTTCGTAAATGTTCGATGTCTGTTCTGTATGTGCATATTTGCACATGTTTTATTATTGCAAGTTTTGCTTTACGCAATTCATGTAATGTGAGATAGCTTGGATATTGTTTATGCGAAGGGGTTATTGCCCTTAGTATCCATGCCACAATACGTACGATTTTTGTAAATGAACTATATTTTAGTAAAATATTGTCTACAATGTTGGCGTTGTTGCTATGTGTTGCTAAATTTATTTGCAGAGATCTTTGTTCCTGTTGTGTTTCAAATGTTTGATTTTCTGTTTTCTTTGGCACAAATGTCAGTAACCACTTTGGTCCATTTTGCCATAACGACTGATCATTAAGAAGTTGCGATGGGTATAGTCCTCGACTAGCAGCGTCTGCTGGGTTTTCCTTTGTATTTACATATCTCCACTGATTATTCGGCATGATCGATATTATCTGTTGTACCCTGTTAGCTACGAAAGGTTTCCATCTGCTAGGTTCCCCTTGTAGCCACCCGAGGACCACTTGAGAGTCTGTCCAACCAAATGTTTCCATGTTATGTTGACTTAAGGCTTGTTTAATTTTATTCATTAGTTTTGAAAGTAGCTGAGCGCCACATAATTCCAGCTTGGGTAATGTTACTGTTTTGTTGAGTGGTACAAGTTTTGATTTTGCAGCGACTAATACCACTTTTGGTTGGCCTTTGACACGTGCGTATACCACACATGCGTAGGCTTCGGTTGACGCGTCACAAAACCCATGTAACTCTAGGGCGTCGTGTTTTTTGCAACAAATCCACCTCGGTACTTCATATCTGTTAATGTGTTTCAAATCCGCTTGTATCTTGGACCATTCGGAGCGAATATAATCTGCTACTTCATCGTCCCATTGAAGATTTGTTTTCCATACTGTTTGAAATAATAATTTCATTTTTGTTACGACTGGAGCTAGCCATCCTAGGGGGTCAAATATTTTCGAAATCTCGGATAGTAGACTCCTTTTTGTTAATTTTGTTGGGTTGGATATTTGATACCTAAATGAGAAACTGTCGTCTCTTGGATTCCAACATAAACCGAGTGTTTTTGCTGTATTGTCTGTTTTAAAATTAAATATGGTACTGTTCTCGTAGTTTTGTATATCTTCCAATAAATTGTTATTGTTTGATGACCATTTTCTCAAGTTAAAACCTCCAGACTTCAATAGTTGATTAAGTTCATTTATTAAAGCTTTTCCTTCTATGATGGTATCTACTCCATGGACAAGATCGTCCATGTAAAAGGCTTCCTCTAGCACTTTAGCTGCGGTTGGCAAAGATTTGCGTTCATTACTAGCTAGTGTTTTAAGGGTCATCATGGCCAAAAATGGTGCTGCTTTTGTCCCGTATGTTACAGTCTTAAGCTCAAATGTCTGTAGAGGTTCTTGGGGCGATTTCCTCCAAATGATTCTTTGCAAGGGTGTATCAGCTTTGTTGACTAAAATTTGACGGTACATTTTCTCAATGTCAGCCGTGAATGCAAACTGATACTGTCTCCATTTTAGAAGCAATGATTGCAAGTCTTGTTGTAAGTTGGGACCCTTATACATTAGATCGTTTAAGGAATAACCGGTAGATGTTTTCGAGGACGCGTTAAATACGACCCTGTACTTAGTTGTTGCTGACTCCGCTCGTTCGACGCCGTGATGAGGTAAATGACATTCAAGTTTCGAATAACCGTTCGCTATTTCCATATGTTGTAATTGGAGATATTCATCCATAAATAATCTATAGGCTGTTGCTAAATGTTCATATTTTTCGAATTTACGTTCCATATTTTTAAATTGGGCTAGTGCCTTTTGTTTTGATGTTCCCAAATGTTTGTTTATAGTTGGTTTTAAAGGTAGGCGTACCACGTAACGTCCTTCCTCTGTTCTTGTTGTGGTTTCTTGGAAATAAGTTACACAGTGGATATCTTCAACGGACATGTCTTCTGACTCTGTAATATCTTCTATCTCCCAAAATTGTTTTATATCTTCAATGTTATTCAGGACGACATTACACTGAAACGTTTTTGTATTTCCACACAGTATCCAACCCAGTTGTGTTTGTTGGGCCATAGGCTGCGTTAATTCATCACCCTTTATAATGCCGTTTAGTATTATACTCGGATATACATCGGCTCCTAGTAATAGATCTACTGGGCGACTTATGTAAAATTCAGGATCGGCGAGGTTAATGTTTTGAAGATAATGCCAATAAGGTTTGTTAAATGTTTTGTTAGGTAGACTTTTGATTAAATGATTCATAATTATTACTTCTGCGCTGAATGTGTAGTTATTGTATCGAGAAGCGCATGTTATGTTAATTTTGCCTTTGCAGTTGTTTTGTTGATGACCAACGCCGTATATTAAACCGTTACAATTTTCTCTTTTCGTACCTAGGATTTGTGCAGCACGTTCTGTTATTAGAGATATTTGAGAGCCTTGGTCAATTAAAGCTCTCATGTTATAATATGTTCCATCGACACCTAACACCTTAAGCTGTGCGGTTGCTAAGAGTATCTCTGAGTAATTTTCCTGTGACACGTGGGACGTACTGGCGACTCTATCTCGTGATGGTAAGCTTGATTTTTCTAGGGCATCATGAAGCAATGTGTTATGTTTACCTGTACATTTACGGCAGGTTTTTTGAGAGTGACATTCGTTGCTTTTATGTGAGAATAGACAATTTATACAAATGCCAAGTTTTTTGACCGTCTTCAATTTATTATCGTCAGCTAATTGTAAAAATGATTTACAGTTGTAGATACCGTGGTCATTTTTGCAGAGTGGGCAAGTAAACCCAGTCACATTGTACGATTTCGCCACTGGCCTATTTTCAGTGAAATTTGGTGTCTTATAACCATGTGTAGGTTTTTTACTATGCGGTTGAAAATGTGTGTTCGATTGTTGCGAATAATGCTGAGTTGATTTTTGTGGAACCGCTTGATGTTTCTTCTTGAATGTTGTTTCTAAATTCGTGAATAAATGTTCCAAAAAGTCCAAAAGTTCTTTTAGCACTGGTAGATCACGTGGTCGTTTTAAGGATTTTTGGTATTCTGCGTATGTCTCCGAATCTAGTTTTTGTGATAAGAGATGAACCAATATTGGATCCCATGTTTCAATGTCCACCCCTAGATTTTTAATAGCATTTAATGTTACTATGGTTACATCATGCATGTTTTTAATCTGAGTAAACGAGTTATGTTGAATGTTAGGTAAACCAAAGAGAATATTCATGTGCGATGTAAAAATTAACTTCATGTTATCGTAACGATTGTTTAAAATTTTCCAACAAGATGCATAATTCTCGGAACTAATGTATAGATGTTGAATGAGTCTCTCCGCTTCTCCTCTCACCTTTGTTTTCAAAATTTGCATTTTTTGCGAGTCAGGCATTGTTGCGTTATTGTGTATTGCATCCATAAATAAATCTTTAAATGAAGTCCATTTATCAAAGTTGCCGCTAAAATTAGGGATATCTACTTGAGGGGTTGTCTGTTCCCTATATGACACTGACCACATCTTTTTGTTTATTGCTTTTTTCAGTGCATTATATTGATGTTCGTATTTGACAAACGTGGCTTCATATCCTAAATCTCTTCCGTTTAATTCGCAATCGATATCTAAGTGAAGGTTATCAATTGCCTGCCAACGTGTTCCGAGTGTTTTCAAGGCATCTTCAAACTCCCATTTCTCGGAGAGGCTTTCTACATCTATTTCCGAGACTGTTCTGTTAAATGCTCTAAAATTCGCCTGTTGTTTACGCAGTGACTCGTCTAGTTTACTGAGATTGCCTTGTTGTTTTAAAAATGTTCCTTGAGCCTGTTCGTGAGTGGCATCTTTTTCTTCGTCTAGTTGATCTTGATGCAATGTAGTTTGGGATTGACCGGAGACCGTTTTTTCCTTATATTGTTCTTTGCTTGTACCACCCACGGGCTTTTCCTCGTCGAAAGTAATGCTGGGATTGGAAGTTAATCGGCTATAACCAGCAGTTATAGCCTTGTTGTACGCTTTATAAATTTCTTTTGCTTGCTCGAAATATTTTTGGGTGAAATAATCATCTACGTGGCTTATTTCCATACAAAGCTGATCATGGTTGAACTGGATCTTTTTCCACAGTTCCTCCAGATTATTGTAATGTTTCTTGAAGTATTCAGGGTTGCTTTTCCGCTCTCTACCGTCCTTGTTATAATTTTCCCACTTTCTCTTAAGTTCCGTAAAAAGTTCATACTGCATCTCAAGAAGCGACATGGCGTATGTTAAATTTAAATAAAGGAAAGATCTTACTTGAATGTCTTCTTATGTAGTTGTTAGCTCTCTTACTCGATGCTGCAGCAACGTCTGTTGTACTATGATGTTTTCGACTCTTGTTGTCCCCACAATCCTTCCACACTAAATGTCACACCAGTTCAAAAATGTTCACCTCGTACACCGAAAACTAGACACCGCTAACTGACGACGCGCGAGGTCCTAGGCTCGAAGGACCAAAATGTAGGGTGTCCGGATTGGGGTAGTTAATTAATTCACGAACTAAAATGTTGTTTAAATGTTTATAATTGTTAAGTACAAATGTTAAGTATAATGTTAGGTATAATGTTATGAAATGTTGTTACAAATGTTATGTTAACGGTGGTGCACCCGATCGCGACGGTTGTACGTAGTGCACTGATTTACATTAAGTATGTACGCATCATTAAGCAATAATAATATGTGCAACGTAGGCACCAAATACGTCGCGTGTTCGGGTTTTACCATAACCGAACACTCCCGACAAGCCTCGGCGAGGGAAAAGTGAAAATCTAATTTGCAAAATTTTGTAGCCGCGAATTAGGTAAGCAAAGTCAATTCTGAAAGTAAGTAGAATTTGAATTTAAAATGATTTATAGAGACGCTGGGAGTGGCTAATGAGGCGTCATGCGAGAGGGGCGCGTGTTTACCGCGCGAGGTGTTCGGTGGCCGCGGTCGAGCGACGCGACGCGGCAGCAACGCGGATTTTTTATCGCGGCCTCTGGGCGGCGCGGAGCGCGCGGCGTGGCTTACGTAACGCCGAACACGCCTACCATCCAAATAATTAGCTATCTAATTGATTTGGACGATCAAATAATAACATGCGCACGTACCATTAAAACAGGACCAATTCACACCCCCTTTCTGTTTTGTATCCCACTAATTAATCGTAAATTAATTACACACACATTTGGGCGACGGTTTAGGAAAAACAACATGGCTTTTTGGAGACTTACTAATCGATAGACTAAAGACGGACTGTTTAGCTATTATTAGTTCAATTTCAGGCTATTTCTAGCGTATCTATCCGCAGGACCGAATAGTGATACAGGCACAGGGACTATGTCCATTGATGAACTTCCACTTTAGAGTGCATTTCACTTTGAATTGCTTATTAACCATTACAGTTTTGTAATTTGAAAAATCGTGGAAAAAAATTACAGTGGTACAAAATAATTTATTTTTATTGCCGACACTCAATCACAAAGAAACTGCCCTGACGTCCTTTGACCTTATACATTTCGTTTATGAGGTGGCGCTCATTTATTTTCATTAGCATACAGCAGCCTTCCCGGTTAAAGAAAAAATAAACTTTTGGGAACCTTAAAGAAGAATTATTCACTCTCGTAGAATTACCCAACAAGTTTGCAACGCTATGCCGTAGCTTAACGCTAAAATATGCATTCGTGCACGAAGTTATCTCGGCCACTTTTGCCATAGCCCGCGGCGTCAAGTGCAGAACGCCCGACTGGCCGTTGTTTATTCCAGATTATACATTGCTGGGGAAAAATTCGAAAAACATAACCACTTTTTGTTTGTCGATCTGAACCAATGTTCTTTTAATATGGATAATATTATTGTTGATGTATTAAGAGTGTATCAGGTCGAAGCCGGTCACGAGAGCTACGAGGTGCGACATTAATGCAACGGAAGCAGGCGCGACCTCTCCAGGTGTTTCATTAAATTGCGCGCGGCGCCTCGGCCGGCTCGTACGGCCATTATGAACGCTGCAAGCTCGAGGGCCATTCGCTTTAAGAACGCCCGCGCCACTTTGTAACAGCCTTAATGAATCTTGTTACTTATAGGCTCGTGTAAATTGCCTATTTTACTAACTTAGGGAGGAAAAAAACATTAGGTGAGTGAATGCTTTCACAAAGCCTTCTAGCGGAGAGCGGTCCGGTGTGCACTCACCACATGATTAAAAAGGGGAATACTAGTGGGAGTCTCTATCGTTAACATCTTTAGTAAAACGTAGAGGTGATTCGTTTTAAAGGAATGTTGTTTAATTCGTTTGCGGAAAAAAATCATAGTTACCCTGGATTTGATATTATTAAGTAGATCGTGTAAATGGGCATGAATTTATTCATAAATATGCGGCTACAAATTGTAACCATCCATTGAGAAATAATGTATAATAATATTGTTATTTTAGAAACTACTTATCTGTCATGTCTGTAATAGTTTATCGAATCCTTTGCACTCCTAAATGACTCTAATAGACAGTTTAAGGAGAAATCCCTAATTTAATTGATTATTTTTACTTTTCTTTTTTAAATTAAGAATAACAAAGATATTTAATGTATTCGACATCATTTTATCTATAGGTAGCCACTGCTTGAATGAATAACAAACGGCCGGGCACATAACCTTTTCCATCCGTAATATTAGCGTGCTCATTTATTAGTGACGCGAGACCATCTGGTATCCATCGTATGCTGTGAATGAATGACGAGCAAACACACGTGTGTATGCGATATAGTGGAATAATCGCGCAGAGAGTGAAGTTGGTGTATGTAATTTGAAACGATATGGAGCGACGTCACTGAGCGTCGCCGCTCCGCCGCTCTCGCTAACCAGTTTAGCCAGGCTGCACCAGTAATTAGTCTAAGCATCTAGATGGAGCGTCCGATTCCATGTGCCTCCTCGCTCACTTTGACTTTCTTGCCGGCTTGAGAGGCTTACACGCGCTCCGATTTCACTGGTTCAAACTGTAAAGCTTAGCTGCCTTGGCCACATTTCAAATGAGAAGGACCCGGCTGGAGGTTTATCGCGCCGAGTTGCCTAATTATACGCCTGCGTCCCAGTGATCAGTGCTAATGTATTGACACAATCTAGACTTTGAAGTGATACGGTAACTACCTTTAATTGATATAATATTCTAAATTTATATCGATATAAAAACGAAGACATTACAAAATATACTGAAAGTTATAGCTTTGTATTAATTTTGTAACTGGCTCCCCCGTCTTGTCAAAATTTGACTAAACGGCAAACCATCCCGCATTATCAAAGAAGTGGAAAATCAGGCAGTTTAAAGGCAAATTAAGAATTTTGCTAAGCGCAATAGTCGTTAAGCAGAACATCTTTCGACTTTCGACGGCATTTATCTGCAATATCTGTTATACAGATAACAATGGCTGTATCACAACAATGGTTTCTGGCACGTTTCCGTAACAGTATTTTCTTTGCTTTTGTACAGAAGTTAATAGAAAACATTGAGCGATATCGGATCCCTTCACAAACCGTAGCGACTGCTACGATCTGGATAGTTAGTGGCTATCTTGTACGTATCTACTTGTATGTAGCTTATTTTCTCTGTTCACGTTTGTCTTTTTCTCTGCGATTTTAGACGTGGATAATTTTATCTGGGTCTTTGTATTTGTGAAATGATGAAATTTTTAAGCTCTATATTGCGGCGTCGGGGAACAACAACTTCGAAGATTAAAGGTGATAACTGCGAACCGGGCTAACTACAAAATAAAGAGCCTTTAGTACGTACGATAAGGGAAGTTTAAGAGGAGTTTTCGGGCGGGGGTCGCACCGATAAATTGGGCGGCACTTAATTATGATCTCGGGCGGCATCTTGCAGGCGGCTAATGTCCCGGACTCGTTTAATGCGCGAACTTGTAGTCTCGGCTCCGGCGGGCGCGATAAATCTCCATCTGAGACCTGTGGGCCGAGCGGCGACCCTGGCCACCTTGCCGCGACACGTCGCGCTGTGCGACTCCGACCCGACCGCTAGTCTCGCAAGCGAACCGTGTACACAAACCACGTGTAGCCTCAAACGTTATACGGTTACGCTTTAATGAACCGTCTAGTGTATAATACCGAGCAGTCATAATCGCTCTCAAGTCTCATACATGTCTGCGTGCAACTAGTACGGCATTGCATTAGCATAGATTACTGTACAGTCTGGATACCTAATATACATTTAAATCTTACAAGCTAACTTAGTACCTATTATGATTTAATGTATGTACTATAAATGAAATATACTTATGTTGCGTATAAACATAAACTATAAACTTAGGAACAACTTTCTCAAGTTGATGTTACAGCTTACAACATACATATAAAATTAATTAATTTCGTAACACGAAAAATATAACTTTGCAATACAGCACAAACAAATCGGCCCAATAAACAAAGTTATCAATCAGAAATATTTTATGAGGGAGAAGTGTATAGATTCGCAGGGCGAGCACTGCGTAGTGAGCAATGAGAGGGGTGGAGAGTTCGCATGGGGCGGCGTGCGAGTGCGAGAGTGCGAGTGGAGTACATTAGGAAGAGTGCGACAATGTTATTGCATCGTGTTGTTGTTAATGTGCCCGAGGCCGATGCCAAGCGACAATGTGGGGCGCTGCGCACTCGGCGGCGCATTATCTACGTATAATTAAAGCGGGCAAGACGATGTCGAGACGTTACCCCGCTCCTAACGACTTTTATGGCGTATGTAACATTGCCGGCACATAAAATAAATGTGCCGCCTCTATCTTCGCGATATAGCACTGTACTTCCAGATTAATCGCCAGAATGTTTGCACTGACGCCATGCGACCGACCAGTTATTCACACCATACTTCAATCTGGTGAGATATATTGGAACGTATTTCGTATTTTTTGCCAGCTATAGGCGCAACTTCTTTTATAGGTATTCGATATTCATGAATAAATAACATTAGCGATTTCGCAGCACGCAGGCAGAAAAGTTTTCTTGATAAATATAGCTACAGTTTCTGTAATAAATTATTAACAAACCAAAGCAACTTTAAAAGACGGAATTCGTTTGTTTTTACGACATTTTGTAGAAACGGAAGTTAAAATGGCACTAACATCAAAAATATATTCAGGTAACATAAAGATTCATAAAATACTGGCTGTTATATATTTTTTCGTGCCAACAACACAGTTTATTTCTTGCTCCATGTCGTTTCAGTCAGTATAATTTCTAATTTTATTCTTTATTTTAGTAAGAATCAATAAATCTGCCTGTTTATACAGATTACACCCCTTTAAAGTAATTAATAAAGTGCGATATTATTTGTTTAGATATAAATACGATTTGAAGGGCATGCTCGTCTCGTCATTCGATGCCATAAGAAAAAAAGTGCTTGGGTATCCTTCGAAACTGTCAACGGAGCTTTCGTAAAAAATCTACGCCACCGAGGCAGATTGTACACGACATAATACACAAAAGGAAGTCGGTAAATAACTTAGAACATGGAAAATCGAACTTTGTATTTTAAAAAGGAATTAATCATTCCCCAGGATTTGCGTAGACGAAAATTTGCACTGCGGTTGACCTATTCTGAAACGAATGAAAGGTGTTTAAAATAATAGGGGAACTTCAAAGATTTAGATCATTTATCACAATAATATTTACAGAATCGCGAAAAGTTTGAGAGTTAATGATACGCAATTATAAGTATTTAATGCGTGTATAATATGAAGGGCTGAAATTGTATCACTAAATTGTTGACCTAGTGTCACAATATAATTCTGTCAGTATTATAAAAACGTTTTTAACAACTCCTTAGATTACACAGTCTAAGCAGCAAAGCGGCGGTTCGAATTTTGAGAATAGCCACCAAGACTCGTTTATTTGAATCCTTATACGTCCACATTAGCTTTATAGGCGCCGGGGAGCTTTCTCCAACGTTAGCGGCTCCAGAGTGCACTTTTATTGAGGATGAAATACCGTAATTGCCACTCGGCCGGCGGGCCGTGACTGACGAGTTTTGTACGTGCTAATTGTGCCATCTCACCCGTGGTCGCACGGCCGCCGTGAAAGGTCATATTTATTCATGTTCAAAGGTCGTCATACTCTAATTTTGATTAATTTCGCTCAGACGCCTCTTATCACTCACCGAACAACAATGGATATTCAATTGTTCGCAAAGACTCCGGGTGTCACGAATAAAATTGTAACGATATTTCCATTAACAACCGACGAAACGCAATACGGCTTCTTGTATAAAAATGAGGAAATATTCAAAACAATAACCGCTTTTCATATCTCAATCCCCAAAACAGCCATAATCTTGACAAATGACGGTCTTTCAAGTGTAGTCGGCATCACGGGCCGCATTGACTAAACCCCAAATAAACTGACGCGGACACATAAATAAGCATATTCGATGTTTTATTGAGTACAGGAAATACATAGGAAATAGTTTCCTGGGTCATTACGCGAGGCATCAATCAAAGGAGCGACGTGGCGGCGCGGATTTGGAAAACATACACCCGGATCGATTTATATGGCGGTCGATTTCCGCTGACGAAAATTTGTAAGTTTTATGTGTAAAATAAGTTTAGCGTGATTGTAAACGGCTATAAACGTGTAAGGCGCGAGGGCTATAAGTATTGTGGAACGTGGCTGAATGCACGATATCTGCATTGTGGGGCGGCGTCACGGCGCCGACGGGTCTAGGCGTCGCGGCGGCGCGGCGCGCATACATCAGGCACGCGAGCTCCGCCACCGCCGCGCCGCCACTTATTCACCCCTGCAGAACCAGGCTGCAGGCACCAGTTATCATGGCTCTTGTTTTATTTTCGATTGCAGTTACGGTTTTCGCACAATTTCCAGACATAAGCACAATGGTTTACTGCACGGACTGCCGTGTTATATGTAGCGTGCGCGGAACAATAACAATTATTTAAATATTAAGCTTTACAAATATTGTACGTTTAGTACACTAAACATTGACAAATTGTTATCGTCTATTTTCACAAGGAAATGATCAATAAATGCGTTTGTTTGGACAGTTAAGCATTGCTTGGCGTGTGCACATATTTATATAATAAACATTCAATGCAGCTTGTGCCGAAACATCGCTAAAGATTTTCAACGAAGAGTTATTTGAATATAATAAAGCCGCTTGATTTCATTACAATGTCGAACTCAGGTCGCGTAACAGGAAATATGAGTTTATATAACTACACGAATGCATGAGCATGAGGAAAATCTACACTGAAGTCTATTTTTAGACATTCGTGGAATTTTTGTCCTGAAAATGAAGGATAAAGCACGACTTTTTTGTAACAAATCTGCCTTTGTCTATTACCCGTACAATAATATCACTAGTAGAATTAATTTTAAATTTAAAAGACACTACCAAGCAATATAATAATGTCTCTAAAACTACTCCAAATAGGATCGCTAAGATATAAGTTTGTGAAAATAACGTAGTTTTCTACCAAACCAAAACTTTTACGTAGGCAGAGCCGCGAATAAAATCTAGCAACATAAAATAAATATCAAGACTTCTACGATTAATTAATGAAAAATGTTTGTTGGTTTTATAAAACCCAAAGGAGATACGTCGCACGGAAAATTGAATAATTTAAAATCAACACGTTAATAAAATAAATGATGATATTAAAATATCTCTCAATGGATGCATTTTTAGTTACGTACCTGGTTAAGTGACGACGCGGCTTGGGAATTCTCAACATAGTACAAGATATAATATCGAGACCGATCCGTTATAATTGCATAATTTGCGAGGAATAGATCACGAATTCACGACACACGATGATTAGCTTTGATTATGAGCTCAATAGCAAATAATAATGTCTAATGTACAGTGTGGACCGATTTCGGATTAATCATAATAACGTTTGTAATCATTAATACTGCACGTCGTGCATCAATGCCTTAATATTGTGAGCACGCAATAGCAATATTGATTGATCTGGCATTCACTTAACTTAGTGTAATAAACCAGAGTAAAGATACCGAAGAAATAACTAGCCGGCGGATAAAGTTCGTGTTCAGAGATATACCAGTTCAAAATAATTGGTGGAGACTCTTCTATCGCATTTTCGCAAAACGAAGATTCGTGCAGACTTGATACAAATTAAATAGTATGTCAAGCGCAATGGAAGACGAATCGGCTACGAAACGAGCGGCCGCGGGTTCAAATCCCTGCATTGCGACAAAATATGTTCTGGAAACCATAAATATTCGAATATGGGTGTTATGGGACTGAGAACCCTAGTAATTTCTGATACCTACGATAAGAGATTTTCATTTTACAATCAAGTGTGGGATTAGAAGTGTGTGTGACTGTTGGGTGTTATACATGCTAATGTTCTGTGAAATTATACCCAGCAAGAGAATGTTTCTCAATTAATTTAATGAATACGGAATTGAGCAACAAATTAATTGTGGTAGTTTAATTCTTGTATGTTATGCGACTATATTGTGCAGTGTGAAATATCTTCGTAAAATGACAACGTACGTATACTCTAAAACTCGTCTAGGTTAAAAGAAGTTGACCCAAAAAGATTGTAAAGGAATAAACCAATAAAATGAAAACAAATTAAATTGCAATTTAAGTATGACATAAATGGACACACTTATCGCGTCGTTCGGCTCGCATAGAGATAAAAAAATGTTTTAAAAATTGCATAATCTAATTTAAAATAAAACTTTTCATAGCTGTACGGCGACATTAAATATTTATTTACGTAAGAATGTATGCGGGCTCTTACAACATCTCTGTTTTAGTAGCAAGACGTTCAAACATTAAAAGATCTGCTCCGTGATTATAATGAGTCAACACAAGATGAGTCCGCTTAGTTCGTATCTGCCGTTGCCATTTCAATAGCATAGTAACTATAACAAAACAATATATAAGTTAAAATAAAGTTGACTGCCTCGGTGGCGTAGTTGTATTACAGTACGACTGCAGTGCTGAGGTCTCGGGTTCGATCCCCGCTTCGGGAAAAGTGATATTGAATTTTTCTACACAGTATCAGCCCGGAGTCTGGAATTTGTGCCCGAGATGGCGATAGGCTCGCCCCCTATCACATCATGGGAAGGAATAACCGCGAAAAGTGGGTGCAAAAAAGGTGCGAAAAGTTGCGCCTCTGCCTACCCCTTCGGGGTAACAGGCGTGAGTGTAAAATAAAGTTCTAAAATATTGATGACTAGTAGTGCTCGCGGCTCCGCTCGCGTGAAAAAGCTTTTCCGGGATAAAAAGCCTAGCCTATAGCACTCAGGAGTAAAGTAGCTTCCTATTAGTGAAAGAATTTTCAAAATCGGTTCAGTAGTTCCTGAGATTAGCGCGTTCAAACAAACAAACAAACTCTTCAGCTTTATAATATTAGTATAGATATTTAAAATAATATAAATGATTCATCGTTGTACAAGCAAGACAGCGCGAAGGTGTTTTTCTTTCCTATTTCGTTAGAATGACGTCATTTTCAAGTACTCGATATACCTTTTATCTAATCTTTGGTTGTTTAGGTATTTAAGAATTATAATCACGGATAAAAATGTTTTTGAGGTCGTGCAATACGAATTTTTTAAAAGAAAGGATGCCAAATAACCTTTTGCAAAAATGACTCGAAAAACTACGAGTTTGTTATTAGTGTAAGCTTGTGAGTCAAGTTTTAATGGCGATGACGTAATTATGTCTGTCTGTTTTGCACATCCTTGAGTGATTTGCATCCATGACTCATGGATTGGCTGCGACAATCTTTTTAAATATTTAATGCGTCAATATTCAATATTTGTGTCGTAAAAGTTATCAACATGCACAAACAAGCGCAATACGAAAAACAAAAATAGGGCTTCGCCATATTGCGATGTGAAAACATCAATATTGTCATCAATTATATTTATTGTATGCAAATAACGCGGCGGATATCAGAAGTATATGGATATTTTTGTACCATTACTGTGTCGAGGATTCGCGAGATAAGTACGAGAGAGGAGCACTGAAGTATGTCTTTATCAGGATATTTTCTCCTCGTACCTATTTATAGAGTATATCGTTGAGTCAGTGCAATAAATATTTTGTATTATTTGCATCATTAAATTGCAATTCCGGCCCTAGTTCAGCAAGTATTCAAAACAGACGTGCGAAACCTCAGTGTTCATTTATAAGGTGTGTCATAGAAATTTACAAATATAGATCTTTTAACTTCGTACCTACACAAGGACCAACTTTATGTAGGTATTGACGAAGTTAAAAGATTCCAACGCCACGTCAAAAAATGCTGATTGAAGAATCTGACTTAAGCAGTAAATTTTGAAATTTATTTGGCTGCCAGTTTAGCACGAGCCGCGATTCACTAGTTTAGCAAGCGCGACGGGTGGCACTGATTCCAGCTAGTTACAAATGCAGAGTTCATCGAGGGCGGGCAGAGTGCACGAGGCGCGTCCACATTGTGAGTTGCACCGGCGCTCTCCCATTATCCCATGCAAATCCGGATTTCCCAAATATCTTGCTTCGCCCGCGGGCCACCTCACTATCGCGGCTATTAATAACCCGCCGTGTTACAAATACGAGACTCACGGCTAAGCCGTTTAGTCCGCCGACGAAAACACTGCCCATATGTTACATTGTGTGCTCCGGCTTTGTGGAAATATTAAGTCCAAATTGTGCATGATACGCTATATTCAGGTATTTTTGGACTTTATTCGAGTCTATTAACGTATTCTATACAAATAAGCCAGTTCCTTTTAGTGCTGTTAATAAACGTACTTTATTAATTCAAACGTATTTCGTTCAATAATAAGATGACTCACCGTTATTACATTAAACGCTTCCCAAGGGACTATTGCCCCACCTAGGGAAACCTTGAGCGAACAAAACCACTTTTCATTTGAATTTTCTGTTAAAACTCAAGGATCGTTAAAATAATTAAGCACTTTCAAGAACATTCGTGAAGGCGGAAACTGTCTCGAACTGTCAGTAATACGCGTATACTTGCGCTTCACGCCGGTCCTCACTTTGTTATACACGGTGATGTAAGTAATTTTCGTACAATAGCTGTGCACACTTACATAGTAACTTCGTTTAATATTCGAGTAGGCTAAATGTTTATCGTGTTAATCTCATAAAACAGGTTAGTCTAATGAAGGGTGCTGTAGATGATCGCGTCGAGGTCAAAGGATGGGGTCAGGTCGGCGCGGGTCACCCACTGAAAACGTTCGCTCACCACGGGGCGGCCTGTGGACTCCTTTGCCGTGAACGGTCGCCATCATACACGTGTCATTACGGTTCACACGTAAAGAAATAGGGACAAGGACATGCTTTATTTTTCTTTTTTATTATTTAAGTTCTATAGTCAATACCGTATAAACATGTTTTTCATTTTTCATTTTTCACTAAACGCATAATTAAATTTACACGATCTTTGCCACGGCCGTCAGAGTCGCGTCACGCATGGCATGTCGAAGAGTAGAGGGGCGGCATAAAGTCCCATAATTCTATTTTACTTTTAGGATTTTTTTATTATAAGTGCTCTCTTAGGTAAATTATGTATAATGCAAGGAGCTCCTATGCAAAATATAATACTTCTAGACCCACAAATTGTGCGCATTATTCAGTTTTAAGTATTTAATAATGTGTTGTATATCATTTATAACAATAGACTGTGCAAAATAGAAGTTACATACATACCATTATGTGTGTATAAACATGTGTATAAATTACACCTACATACCATTTCGTGTGTATAAATGCTCTTGTATTCCATGCTTACATGGATACTTTGAGGCGAGTGCTTACAAGTTAATAGGCAATGAATGAAGGAAACTGCTTGCACTCACCGCTCTTACAAGGTTTTTGAAGAGCGCACCGGATAATTAGATTAGATGTCTGCACAGACTACGTGCAAACCGAGAACGCTGGCTTCTTTTTTTGCTATTAATAACGCAAACTCGCGTCGAAGTTCACATCGGGGGAAGGCAATTACAAGTTTTAGACCAAAATTGAAAATTTATGTTCGCAATAACTCCATATCACTAAGTTATTTATATTGCACTTTCATATTTACGTAAATTTCAATTAAGATACGGGTAAAATTTTACGAAAGTATTTCTTTTTTTAATCACCGTTATTTATAGAGTTTTATAAAATTACAAGAAATAATTGGCGTAAATGACGTTTAAATAAGCGATTGTGTAGTTAACTCACCTGTCGTCATAGGTGCGGACTGAAGATCCATTAAATTGAACACGAATGATGATTGAGCGCTACGAGGAGTCCTCACTAGGAGGCGATTATCTACGGAATGACCCGCGGCGGCGTCCCTACCCGGACAATTTAATTAAATATGGCTTCGGATTAACTCGATGAGGCTTCACACAAACTATTCTGTTTCATATTTTCCAACCCTCCAATAAGCGCTCGCCTCTAATAACACCGCTTTATTACTGTAAAGTATAACTTGTCATACCTTCATATTTTACCTACATATAGAGTAATTTTATGGAAACACTCTCAGCAAATTACCTGCAACAAAAAGATTACACAATTAGATTTTGCGATTTGTTTACGCCGAAGTCAATTAGTTTAAACAATGTCGCTCATAATAACAATGGCAGCAGAAGTGACGAACCGAAGTTACTTCGGTGTAAAGTCTTGACTTTGATAATAATGGGTTTCGTTGGAGCGGGCGGGCAGAGCAGTGGGGTGCGATTGTATCAGATGATAAACATCGGCCGCCCGCCGCTCGCCGCGCCATCCAAGAGTCGGCGCTAATTAAACAACAACGGAGAAAATTAATTTGATTGTTTCGGAATTACGCCTCTTTGTTCGGGCCTATACACTATGGACGGGTTACCTCGGAAAAATATCATATTGGAACGAGTAACAACAGCAAGCCGCGATCAATTTTCACGGGTGCGAGACACGTTCGGTGTAAATAAACTGTTTATAGAGTTTTGTCGGCGGCGGCAGCGGTGCACCACACGAGTGGCGGCGCGGCGCGGGGCGGCGGACACCACTGTACTGAGTTACCGCTTGACACCTACCCGACTACTTACAAGTGCTATCGATCGATGTTAGCGCGGATGTGACGTGTACGCATGTTAGCAATACCATTTTAAAGCGACCCTTACTACGAGCGGCCAGCGGTTTCGAGTTCACGAGCTCTACATTTACGTTTACTATTGTCTATGCCGTGGCAGACTCATAGACATTTAATTAGTTAAGTGTTGGTTTGAAGTAAGGACGACAAGAAGAAAAGAAACACAGAATATAGGAATTTGGGGCGATAATGTTTGATACCTAATACTGTGACTTGCCAAAATGGCCAAAGATTAGGTCCCTAGCCCCTAACTTAACGTTGCTTACGATATTAATCGACGGTCCCATAGAACAAAGTCGTATATGCAAAATGCTAGTTTTTTAGTAGAGCGCTTTGAAAGTCTAAGTTAATTGTGAAAATCACAAGTTATACATGAAGGAAACATTATCTAAAGGGTTCAGTAACAACTTTGAACCTAATGTGTGAAAATAGCACTAATTCGCACATGAATACAAACTTACAACTGTCAAAGCGCTCTACTGAAAAACTAACATTTTGCATATACGACTTTGTTCTATGGGACCGTCGTTTACGATAATACTATAAGGAGTGATATGTTGCGTTAAAATTATTTCGCATGTGTTATAGATTGTCATAGAGAACTATTGCACATATTATAACTTATCGCTTGCAGTAGGATCGCAAGCTTAGCTAGGTTCCACAGCTAACCGGTTATCAATATGCGTCCATTGCACTGAACTGACGGGATTTCAAAAATGGGTTTGGCTATTTTTAATTACTATAATTTTTGAACAAATAGAGTTCTTGTTCATTACGTAAATTCAATAATATTCGATTAAAATAATCTACACTAAAATTTGTAAATCTATCACAACGGTCTTGACCGAAACATTGACAAGTGACAGTTACATACCCCACGATACTGGGTGACGACGGCGACTGTCAGCGTATTCCACCAGTTTCAAATCCTGACACGACAGCACACACCAGAAGCACGACCAACGTAATCATTACTTTACAATCTCCGTCGCCTTCCTCAACTCTCATAATGACATTTTATCATTAATTACCCTGACACTTTGAGCAACGCTGCGATGTAACACGAGTTAACAACAACCAACGCATATAGTTACATGACGTGGCATTTTATTAATTTGTACACGAAACAATGAAACACTCCCAGAGGGTATTAGATTTACACAAAATCGCATGAAATAAATATCGATGTAAAAATGCAGAATTACATGCGGTCGTGGAATGGGCCAACTTAAATCCGAGGGTGAATTATTTACGCAAGCTCGGATGCGGGCGGGAGGGGTCGGGCGCTCCAAGAAAGATCGAAGCAATACGACTCTCCAACAAATAACTAGATTGAATTTCATTTGACTGAGACTAAAACTAGAACATTTTATTCAACATTTAACTACAGCTTACCGAGCACCAATCCTATCATAATAATCATAAGCAATGTCTTATAGAGGAACATTTTGTTCATGTAATATTCCATGTTGTATTTTATTCGAAACTAGCTTTTGCCCACGGCTTCGCCCGCGTTAATAAGTTTTTCCGGGCTAAAAGTACATAAAAACCTTCCCGTTGAATCACTCTATGACTATGACGTTAATAATAATTCATTAATTTCGACCAAATTTGATTACCATAAAAACGGTTCTAGTGAGTTAATCTTAAAAGATAGACATATACCTACTGTCGCGGACATTTTTTTAGATCATTTCCAGAGGAATAATTCTTTCGTACATATGTTTTTGGTATCTTGAACCGTTTTCGCAGTGCACGCAATGGAAGCCCTCAAGGATGAATAATTTTCCCCGTTTTCTTTCACATTTTCCATTATTTCTTCGCTCCTAATTGTTGCATCGTGATGTTATATAGCCTATAGCCTTCCTCGATAAATGGGCTATTCAACACAAAAAGATTTTTTCAATTCGAACCAGTAGTTCCTGAGATTAGCGCGTTCAAACAAACAAACAAACAAACAAACAAACAAACTCTTCAGCTTTATAATATTAGTATAGATAAAACCTGCCGACCGTAGGCGAGTCGTAACGGTAAAACTATTTAAATTAACAAAAGTAAATAATACGTAAACATTTTACTATTACTCTGGCGAAACTTTAAACGCTACAAAACTAATTAGGACCGGACCTGGAGTGCATAAAACATAATAGACAGTGGGAAGGGTTGATTTAGAGACGCGTAGAGAATGTGGTGAACTACTCATTAAAGGATTCGCGGTTCATTTCATTCAGAGCCGAACAAAAACATGCGGCTGTCCGTTACGGCGTCGATCGCAATTAAACACCAAAACTGAACGAGACCCGTGCGCCCCGTGCGGACGACTAGAAAATCGCCGAACGAATGAACAATACAACACTTACAACAGTCATCTAATTACTTCGTGCCTGTGCGCCTCCCTTGTTTCTACAATGTTACATCGTGGTGCAAAGTTATTTCCGGTTTTTGCCAAACACACTCACTCCCGCACTAACTTTCACCGTACAAAATGTGTCCCAACAGAAGAGTTTAATTAGCAGTGTACGTAGCATGTTCATATAATGTCAAAAACTGCACGCACACAATAGTACATTACTGTACAAAGAGTTTCATGCGAGACTTTCCGTCGGTAGAAACAATTTAGCGGACTGAATTATTGAGAGACCTTTGGGTCATTAATTGGAGACGAAGTGGGGTTTAATACAATCGAAATCAAATTAAGTACATTCAGTTGCGGTAGGGCGAATCGAGTTGAGTTGATTCAGCGAGATAGGCGACACGTGCGCCGTGCGCCGCGCCAGCCTGCGCCCGGGTCCCGACTCCCGACCTGCATAATAAGAATAAGAACTATCTTTTAATGGCAATATAAAACTACTATGTAGCAAAAACTTTTGTCATTATTTTATTAACTGTAAAATATTCATACACCGAAGTATATAATTTATAAGTTCAGTTTCGGAGTAAAATAGATTTCCATTTGTCCGCAAAGTTATTTTCCTAAAGTTACGGTTGAACCATTTGTAAAGTATATTAGTAACGACCTGTTGTAAAACCCGCTGTCGATGGCGTGGCGTCAGTTTGTAGGACATCAGAAAGTATCAAAATCTCTTAGGACACGTCATTAAGTATAGGTACCGCATGGAACGAGGGCTCTAAAAAGATTATGCTACAATACAAAAACCAAGGAAGTATAAAATTTAGCACAGAAAACCCGCGGTTTTTTACAACTCACAATGTGGCGCCTCAAGTAGAGTGTGCTGTGGCGCGTGACATAGCTATCTGATTGAAAGCGACACGGCGTCCTGGCGGGGTTATGAGCTAAGCGGCGCGTAGTTTCACGTCGGGAATGGATGGTCGAATTAATTGAAATATAGCGTCGCGCCGGTGTGCGGTCGTGCGGTGGCGGATTGGGAGATTAAAGTTGCAGTAGTTGAGCGCGGGAGCAGGTGCGGGCCGTGAGGGGCGCGGGCGCGGGGGCCGGCTGCACTGCGGCGGGTTACATCGGCTTGCTGAACACGAAGTCGAAACGTTGAAAAATTGCACTGAACGTCTTGATGCCGCCCCTCGCATCGGCGCCGAGCTGAGCTACATACAAATAAAGCCTGATTTTCGTGTTGCCAACGCTCAGTTCCGGTATCTCGAATGGCAACACATCGATAATGCACGTAATCGAGGTCCTATACTAATATTGCAACGGCCTGTCAATAAGGTTTTTGTGGTATTAATAATATTGAGATTAAAAGAAAGTACGATATTGTTATGATCATTGATTAAAAAGCATCTATCTACCTACTTCGACTGATGGAAAACATTTACAACACTCTTGTTCATTGTCAACTCTTGAACAAAACATTTCTTTAATATAAGTTGAAAGTAACAGATATAAGTGTGCAGGAAGATCCAATAGATATTAAGAAACAATTTGTGGAAACAACAAATGTTATCTTGAAGTTTCCCGCTTCTGAAAGGTCACAGTGAAAAATACTGCAGCAATGCTTAAAGCGCAACTTTTGCAATGGTTGCAATTCTGCAACTTTTCAATATAAAAAGTTTATATTTTTGTGTTATCTACCCCTGATACAGAATGATTAAATTTCAATAATATTTTACGATCTATTCGATACCCACAACAAGACTGTATTATTTTTTTAATGTTTATAAATATAAAACTGGGAAAATCGTGGTTTAATACGTAAGTGGGGGTATTAAGGAATGGAAAACGTTATTAGAGGTCCGAGCAGCGTCAAGAGCCGGGACGGTCGACCTTCATAAAACAAAGTTTATGACAAACAATAACATTTATTACATAGTTGAGTATTAATGCGTACTCCATTTACAGCTGGATGGGCGCCGTCGCGGCGGACCGGCGCTGTTTTCGCTCGCGCCACGCCGCGCCGCAGACATCCCTCTGCTTGCACGTCTTGGGGTGCGACCGCTTTATTCCACAAGATAGAGACGGATTATTGTACGATTCATTTTGATGAGCCGTAGCGCATAATACACACGATAATTTTAGTATCAGTAACCGTGATTCTAGTCCTGCTTGATTTTATTTTACTGCATCGCATTTTTGCCTCCACCGCCGCATCCTTCCGCGCGTTTGACTGCTATGTCGTGATTTGTCAATTCTTGTTACGTTTGCAATATAACGCTTCCGTTTATCGAACATCCAAAAAGCGACTCAACTCTAGATCTCTGATACAACGTTTAGATAGCCCGTAAAAAGTACGTACAGTGGGAAAACTAACAAGTCGAAACTACAACCGTTTTAAGTCGAAACTATTCGTTACCATTAACGTATCAGACTCGATTAACGCGCCTATCTCTGCCTCGTACATCCATTTGCATGAGAACTTATGATGCAAATCAGTCGACGTCTGAATGAGTCTCCGAGAGTCACTCGCAAACTGCGTCGTATAAACGAACTACTCAATACAGAATTAACTAGTAACTCAAGATAAAAAAATGATTCTATGGTTTATGCCATAATTTCTAACAAACATACACCAATTATATTATAAAAGGCTTTTGAAATTTTAAATTTGAAACATTATAGTATAATACTTAATAGCATTATAGGAGAAGGTATAGTTACGTGGAATCGTGACTATATTACTCTACGAAATGCAATCATTTATCGAAAACACTACGGGTTATTGTTTCGGAAATCCATTACAGTGTCTGTATGCACTTAATGAGGGTAATAAAAGAGAGTTACATTTAATATAAATACGAAACGTCCAGCGGCGAGGGGTCGTACGGTTACGCGCGCCTGGGGTTTTCTTGTTCTAGACTCAAATAAAATTTTATATAGAACATTATACGTGACAAACGACGTAAACGACACGAATATCCTCTTTCGGCTAATGCGTTTGGTAGCCTTTCTTATTGTGCACATCTGTCGTCTTACAATAAATACTTCCTTTGGCTTGGGGACGGGTTGGTGGCGGTGGTCTAAAAACACTCGCCGTCCATCCCATGGGAGTAGTTTGAGTCGACAAGGGCTTAGGAGCTATCATCACATAACCTTGTGATGGTCATGACGTATTTAATAGCTCTAGAAGCACACACCTTCAAGTTAGGTCTCATGCACACAGGCTATTAACAAAATAACACATCAAATACCAAAAACTGTAAATATACTCCGTTTGCAGTTACAAGAGTAATAAACGTCAAGAAATCTTTGTACTATGAAATTTACTTGTTTACCCAGCGTTATACCACGAGCTTTACTGCAAAATACTGATTGTGTGCCCCAAACAATAGCCGAGAGTGCGAGCACATGCTTATTTGTCTAGTAACTGTGAATGTTTGGGCAGTAGATAAGAATTTAACATGTCATGGATACCGCGGGTGTTGGACGAGAGGATTGCATAAAGCCACTGGAAGACATGTGTCACGCTAGTTTTTGCTTAGGGAACGGTTTTTGTAACGTGGGTCTAAGGGATTCAAAACCGAGGCAAGGGATCTATTTATGAGCGCGGTTCAACTTGGTAATATTATTTTTAATTAAAGCTTTTGTTTATAAATGTTTGAGATAATGTAGGTACGCCATTTTAATAACATTTAGTATCGGTAATTGGCGTTAGGGGAGACCGGGGATAGTTGACCAAATTTCGGCTTGGTAGCTTATAACTTTTTTGTTTTAATGTACAATGTCAAAAAATCCTATAAGTTCGATAGTTAAACTAATAAGCTTTCGAAAGAAATACCAAAAACCTCGAGATTGTTTATAATATAGTATGCAGAAGCCATTTTGTGGAACAAGAAATTCAAGTCAACCTACCCCATGCCTGGGGTTGGTGGACTATTTACTTGGGGTAAATTGACCTACGAAGTGAGTGGTATAAAATACGGCAATAAAATAAAAGAAAACACACCAAATACTAATTTACTATTATCAATGTGCCCTTATTAAGACAAAATGTCAGTAACATTTACATAATTTACATATAATTTGTCACTTTTTGTACGATATTCGTCATTAGGGCAGAAACAGAAATCTTACCACCAGCAGAGGGTTTAACTGTTTCGATTAGTTATTCTTTTGTAAGTCCACGTGGTTTTAAAATAACAAACTTTGTGTGAATTTGACAAAAAAACTCACTTTATTTCATGTGAAGAATATTTCGATTACTACGTAGTACATTTTGTAGATAGTCAACTAGCCCCAATACAAAGTTTGTCTACCAGCCCCAACCAACTTTTTAAATTTGAATCACATGTGAGTATCTCAAAACTGTGTCGAAATATAAAAAAAAATACACTAAAATAATCATCAATAACCAAATTTCTACTTTAAATTGCTTGAAAGTACATAGCATCGAGTATAAAGGCTTCAATACAAATAATATTAAGAAGTAAATAATTACTCATAGGTATCATTTATCGATAAATCGTTTTATCTCCCGGATTACGTGCGCCTGTGGTGCCGCGTTTGCGGTGAAGATTCGTAAACATTTAACGGTTTTTCGTGTATATTAAGACAAAGCAACACTTTAAAATAGCTTGAGTTATTGACAGTTATTCATCCTGCCCCTATCGCCAACCATCCCCGGTCTCCCCTACTTCACACATGACTCATTTATTTGTTAATAGGTAAAACCGCATAATACTGAGTAGTACCAAGTGTAAAACACTGTATATTTCGATTTATTCAAATATATGTCATCATTTTGGTGTGTGCCATCGTCACATCGATCAATTTAGTTCGACAGCAAAAACGAAGACAATACAAAAATACACAACGTGGACATA
This sequence comes from Lapara coniferarum, assembly GCA_949316025.1. Taxonomy (NCBI): domain Eukaryota; kingdom Metazoa; phylum Arthropoda; class Insecta; order Lepidoptera; family Sphingidae; genus Lapara; species Lapara coniferarum. Next base: position 14,418,765 of record OX438926.1, on the reverse strand, counting down.
CTACTCATAACGAGTTCGAAGAAACAATCGCTGAATAAAAACCGCACGGTACAAAAAAAATCATCGGATGCAGACATGTGACGGCGCCTGTCCACCTACTCGTGTTGCGACAACTGCTCGACGTTTAGAAAAATACGTGTCATTTAATTTAGTAATATAATATTAGCACCATGACTTCTAAACTTTCGTTTTGTGGATTAGGTATTGACACTGTTTTTTGATTAAGTATGGTTTCTTACTAGATTTTAGGTGGTAACAGGTCGTGCGATATTTGAATATTTTTGAATTACTAAGGGATTTTCCTACATTCTTTCATCCTTAAAAGCCAATACATATAAAAGTGTGTATCTACAAATGCATGTTATTGGTAATTCGTCGAACATGGACAACCTTCAGGCCAATGTTAAAAGAAGCTTCCTACTAAATATTCTGTGAAATTGGCTCAGTACTTAAAACTAATTCTTCCATCCATACCTGTTCAAACATGGCCCAGTACGACCAAAAACAGCACGGCAATATCTTCATTAACATGCTCTACCGCAACGTACAAAAACTTGCCTCACGACGGCGAGCAATAATCAGTTTAGGTGTAATGTGTACGCGCAATCAAGAGGTTTGATGGTCGGCACTTGTCGATGCTCATTTGCGTATCTAAGTGGTCCCGCGTTGGCCATTAGCCTGCGATCGAAGGCGTCATTACTCGCGTAGTGGCGCGCGATAAGGAGCCGACCGCCACTATACTCCTAACGACATCGCTGACGATAGAAGTGGACAACTACGTGCCTCCCACTTTCCTATATTAAGATGAAAAAAAAAACGCAATGCCGATAAAAAAATTGTGTGAAATATCTGAAAAAATATCCGACCGTATTGAACTTTGCGATGAATTTTAATAGAGGTTTTGATTTTATGTGTTCGATATTGATCGTTTGTGTTTAAGTATTCGCAGGGAAAGTATAAAATCGCAACTTCATTTAATTAATGTTATGATCATAACCTTCAACAGTTCCAAAAACATCCCAAATAATAGTTATGATCTTCGTTTGGATCCAGCTTCTACGTATTTTTTTTTAAAAAGCAAGAACGTCAGGACTTTTTTATGGGAGCATCACATACGCCTATTATGACAATTTCTTGTGCATATAGACGTCATCAGACGAAAATAGCGGTCTACGAATAAATAGAGTGTGATTAGAACAAAAGTACAAAAATGGCTTGCGCCCGGGTACGATGAGCATAAAAAACCAATAACATATAATGATAACGGTTTCAGAATGGCTATATGTTGGGCGCAGGTACCTAGTAGAGCTAAACTAACACGTGTAACCAACTACTTAAGGCCATATTAGCCGTAGCATGTGATTTCATAGATGGTCGTGAAACGCCATTGCGGAGTTTGGTCGTAGATTTTAACGAGATTGCCGGCAGTCGCCGGTGGCTGTAGCATCGAACTTGCGGCGAAAACCCTCCAACACGAGTTTACAACTTATTATAAGGAGATCTCCCCGATTTGATATTAAAACTCGAGGAAAATACTTTCCATTTCTTACTTCTCCGTCCAGCTTCAACTTTTTAATGTCCCTTTTCTGCGCAAAATTATTATTAATCAGCAATTTATATTTAGTCTCACATTTTTAAAAAGTTTGCCCTAACTGACGAAGTTAAATGCCGTGTGTCATATTATCAAGTATTTATTACAATTGCTGGGAAGTTGTTATAACAAGTTATAACAAGTATTTTTACTAGCTGCTTTATCAGAGCGTGAAATGTGGTTACCCGAAACTTAAATTAGAAAATGTTTTATAATATTCGTACCTGCGCACTCGTATTACAATATGTTGAAATAAAAAGCGTTAGGTCGGTGGTTAGGTTTCTCGACATACTACACTCCTCAGTGATTAACACTAGTTACTCTACACGTTCTAATAAGAGTTAGGTACTACAGGATTTCCGTAACTATTATTATTGACGATTTAACTTACTACGGTTGATGAATCTCGCAAAGTGCGAATTATGTAACATTAACGCGTAAGTCCAATATATCTAATAACGTACTGTTAGGGCAAAAATATTTTTTGTGCGGGTATTAATGACATGACCTACAATTTTTGCTATAAAAGCATAGAACATTTGACAGTTCGAGTCAGTTGGTCATTGAAATCGTGCCGGTCGTTCGCTTGGTGATATTTTTTGTGAAAGTATTTCTGTAAAGTCAGTGGTACATATTTTTATTTAAATCAAAACCGTTGCAGTTTCTAATAGTACATATATACTCACGCCTTTTATCCTCGAAAGGGTAGGCAGAAGCGCACCCACTTCTCGCCGTTATTCCGTCCCATGGTGTGATAGGGGACGAGCCTATCGCCATATAGGGCACAAATTCCAGACTCCGAGCTGATACTGAATAGAAAAACTCAATATAACTTTGCCCGACCCGGGGATCGAACCCAAGACCTCAGCATTGCAGTCGTACCATAATACAACTACGCCACCGAGACAGTCGTATATCTAATAAATCATAATAATAACAAAGGATAATAGAATTAACAAGGATCGTGAAAAAATATTGGGTTAAGGAAAGGCGACTCCAGAATAAATCTTCAGCGTTTACGTGGAAAATTAGATTGCATAAATTTAAAGACCGAGCAAGTCACTTTCGACACAGATACGCTTACGTAATCAGTCATTTTGCTATCGAGCGAATGATCGAAATGTTATTTATATTCCGCGGAAACGAGGCCAATCTTTTGTTACCAAAAAAACAACAATCTATTATTTGGCACTAACAGGCCTGTTTTGTAAGCGCAAATAAAAACGGTTTAGGTTAATGATTAACATCTAAGTGGTTAAGCGAAATTTGGGTTTTTGAATTGAAATAACAATATCTTCATGCAAACTTGGCAGCTATCAATAATAGTTGAATTGTTCCGATTGGTGTTGGTCAGTTGGCTCGGGGCAGTGTGGTCGGAGGTCGCAAGCGTGGCGGTTCGTCTCGTGGCTGGTATCAGGGTGCATGTATTATTCAGTCGCAGGCAAGATTCAGTGCAGCCGAGCCCGCTCATTACAATACGACCGGCGCCGGCTTGGCGGCCAACTTCGGCGATGGCAGACAACGCGACCGATTAAAATTTCATCTCTCTTTGTTCGGGAGCAGAGATAACGGATCGATGTGCGCCGCTAATGCTCTAGCACTGTTGCCGCCGATCTAAATTGAATTCATCGATTCCGTACATACACACTCGGTAAATATTTTAAACGGATCGTCTTTTCGGTCGTATCCAATTAGGGGAATAAACATGTTTATGTTTAGTTGTCAGTTGTTTTTTTCCGTGTGGATTACAGATTATCCATAATTGGTGCCAAGCGCATTTTTCTCGCGGTGGTTTTCCATTAATTCACGGCGAGCAAAGCTTTTAATGATATATGAAGATGACAGCTCCATTCATTACAAGTGCAACAAGAATCTTATCATCCTTAGAGATTTTACTATAATATTGCTATTTTCGGAGAGAGAACTCTTGAAATTACGTAAAGCTCATGGGCTTCATAAAAAGGGTTGAACAACACATCACGGAGCAGCATAAAACCGCGGCGGAGCGCTCGCAGCATCTCCGAAACATAACTCACGTATCTAAAATAAAATGTGCGACAAAGGAGGCCATTTGTTTTGGTATTACGCTATCGGCTCGCTACATGGCGAGGGCACCGTCGGCGGCTGTCAGGGCGGCGCGGCGGTTTCCGTGTTCCCTCGATTTTTCAGCAGACTCATAGCGGTTAAAGTAGTATTTGTGGAAAATTTTAGACTTTTACAACTTGAATAACGCAATAGTGCATGTACATTGACATTGCTACGCGATCGAGCGTTCCTCTACAGTACTTCAACTATAACTTTCTTGTAAAATGATGCGCTTAATTTGTAGGAATAAATCAGGCTCGCTTTATATTCCCGTCACAACCGACAACGGAGCCTTGGAAGCTATTACAGTAGCCGTAATGAGATTTAGAGCGCTCATATAAAGTTATTTATGTGCAGAGCGCGGTTACTGTGAGCCATGGTGCCTCCCACCGCCACTGCCTCAAAAAGCTCGACAAAGCACACGGAGGCTCTATTACATGGCTTACCGTTATGACGGTGAAATTATCCTTTGTATACCAGCATGTTATTGTACAATAAGTTTGTAGGGAAAACATGCCAACGAGTACGTAGCGATTTTTTTAGTACTTTCCGGCGCGGGTCATACCGTGCGGTTAGGTACTCCACAGTATTGACTGAAAACGGAATGGTGGTATTATCAGAATATTGTGTCGGAGGTTGCTTTAATCTAAAGTTCTGTTGAGACGATATTATAAGCTTATATAGGTTAATATGGATCAATAAAGAAAAACGAATTAAAAAATATTTACTAGTATTTATTATATACCCGAATGTTAGGCGTCGAAAACTATGTGAATGATAGAAATATTTTTGACACATTATACCGGAGGCACGGCATTAAAATATGTGAAATGTAATCTGATTAATGATCGATAACAAATGTTTAAAACGCGAACTCGTCGCTAATGACAAACAATGTATTATCAGATGTGATTAATATCCGATACACGAAATGAGAATGAAATCATTCAATAATTCGTGTGATGCATTTTATAATCGATAGACATAAACTTCGATTACAATAAACACATATTTGATAAATTATTTATAACTAAACGATGATAGTTGATATTTAGGAATAGCAACGATTGATTATACTTGCGACTTACATACAATCGCGCCTGTGCCATTGTTTTCACTTTCATTGCCTAAACAGATTCAATAAAAACGTTTGAAGAGAGTGCGTAAACACAGATACATCATTGAAACCACGTGGTGTTTTAACATACGTCATACAAACGAAGTACTCTAGTGGAATAATTAAGCGATCGGACGACAGATGGGCAATGGTTACATTAACGCGACCTTGAGTCCGTGCGAGTAAACAAAGAGGTACGGCTAACTAGAAAGGTGGTAAACTCACACCACCGCACGCTATAATATTGTTAAGTCAGTCTATATTACGTGGAATAGGTAAAACTATCGTAGACACGCACGGCTCGTTTGGACAATGGCGCCGGCCCCTTTATTTATGATTATTTTTATTCGAGGAGGTGAATGATCGATAGCTGTATGGGGCTCGCGGAAACGGACTCCTTTGTTCGAAACGAGATTCATCACACGCACTTTGTGCGATGGCGGCGTTATGAAGGTATTAATTAACACAAATCGAACGGCAAGTCTGCGCCAATGTTCTGCAAACTTCATAGATAAAGCCAACAAAATGGGCACTGACAAGGGAACTATGTTTATGGCTTACTCGTCTCGTTAAACAGACTCGAGTGTCAAATGAGCGTTATCCTTCTCTCGTACATAATTCATTACGAGCACTAAATTAATAGCAATAAACATAAGAGCTACCATTCGTATTGTGTTATTTTAAAGAAGGTTTTAGACGGCCAAATACAACATATCAATATTTTGCCGTGGTCAATACAGCGCCTAAAATGTTTTTAGTTACATGTATTTATTCTGGAGAGTACTCGATATATTCCGAGCTGTACCTAAATGACTCAAAGCTGACTCAGCGTTGCACCATTTCTGCACAAATCCGCAATGACGCCGACGCCGCGCTGTCGCTTCATTGTAAAATGCAATAGAATATAATTAAACAATTGTTTTATACCGATATTTTTTTGCCCAATTCACTTTAATATCTATATACTAGTTGTTACCAAGAGCCAACGTAATCCTACTAATATTATAAAGGCGAAAGTTTGTAAGAATGTATGGATGTTTGTTCCTCTTTTACGCAAAAACTACTGAACGGATTTCGATGAAATTTGGCACACGAGTAGATCATGTCCTGGATTAACACATAGGCTACTTTTTATCCCGGGAAAATATAAACCGGGACTTTTATCCCGGAAAAACTTTTTAATGCGGGCGGAGCCGCGGGCAAAAGCTAGTAAGCTATATTTATTACTAGATTTTGCCCGTGGCTCCGCCCGCGTTAATAAGTTTTTCCGGGATAAAAGTCCCGCTGTTTATTTTCCCGGGATAAAATGTAGCCTATGTGTTAATCCAGGACATGATCTATCCGTGTGCCAAATTTCATCGAAATCCGTTCAGTAGTTTTTGCGTGAAAGTGGAACAAACATCCATACATCCAGACATTCTTACAAACTTTCGCCTTTATAATATTAGTAGGATAGTAGGATCAGTTAATGTGATGTGGGATTTCAAGAGTATGCAAAAGATTCCAGACATATTCCAGATATATATATTAACGTGAAACACATGGATGATAGAGATTTAATCCTTTTGAAATACAGGTAGCTGGTGAACGTGGAGGGCAGCGGGGCGGCGACGGTTTGGCGGGCGCAGTAACGCGATATCGCAAACAAACGCTTGGACACCGCGCCTCGCGATGTCAATTAAGCTAATTAAACACACAGCGGGGGAGAGAATGGCCGTCCCAACCCCATCGCCTCCCCATGTCCTTAAACTGAGGCATCATTTTAACAACATTTGTTTTCACAACACTACAATACAATGGCCTGTTGGCCATCTAGCCAATCAATCACACCAAAACCGGAACGTATAACAGAATGCAAATGCTGAATTACACATTCACGGCGAAACGCGATCCATATCGATAACAATTGCAAATACATTTGCAAAGAAACGCATTCGTCATCTGGAATTAATTCTATTTAGACAAACTTCCACAATGCAAACGACTAAAGGCAAAATATGCAAACACAATGAGAAATGCTTCGCGTTAGTAGTAAGTAATTAGTCGCCGATGAAATTATGGAAATGAGCGGTGAAAAGACAAATAATAGAATGAGTGCTAACAAGAGATAAGACACGGCTTAATTAATAAAGTTGGCGCGCTTGTCTTGGGGCGGCGTGCGGTAGATACGCTCGCGAAACTGGATCGGAATAGGATAATCGCATTCGGCTAATTGAGCGTTAGATTGACGCTATCGGGCCAGGAAGCGCCAGCTGACAGACGGCGAACGATGCGCGCACCCCGCCCGATCTCTGATCCTCCGCTAATGCGACCAAATCACAGGATCAACTACAAAGGTACACTGTGCCGATAGAAAACGCGACCAGAACATTTCCACGCAAAACGGGACAAAGCTTGCGCTGATTTTAAACACAAAAAAAGACAGAAATGTAACACAGGATGCAATTGAAGACAGTGGCCAACACAGTAATGGGTGCCTTTAAAAAATAACAGAAAGGGTTGCAAACGTGCGTCATATTTCGGAAAGTTTTAACGAGAAGGGCTAACGGCGACGAGGGGGAGCCGGGTGCGAGTCACGCGAGTATACATCGATGCTTTCAACTGTCACCGTTTGCACGACACCACACGAAATGGTATTACGTTTTATAAATAGATTAAAGCGAATTGACGATTGATTACTGGCGGTATTTAGCTTGAATGTACCGTGGTTTATTGTAATTTGATTTAAACGTACAGAGAACATGTATGCTCAGTAGTATGTCATGCACGTAAGGAGACAATAGGTGCAAAGGCAACGTTGCGTCGTCCGAGTCAAGGTCATTGTTTGCTTACACAGGTGTGTGGTCGACACCGCGACTATGTGCCGGCACAAATATCGCACACATACGGCGAACACACGTAAATGGAGACATTGGGTTCGCAATTTTAATACTACTGGGTTCGCCACTGTTGACATCCTAGGTTATACATGTATTAAGTTGGTGCAAATTTATAATGTTAAACTACCTGCTACTGGATCTATGAATGAATTCTTAATCTAGACGGATTGAACTATCTACTTAATTAATTCTAAATCTAGTTAGAATTCATAGGTCTATTCCTTCAAATAATATGTTAGATTTGGTTTCCTAATTTAATGGATACCTACGCTTATAGCTCCGGACGAGATGAAGTAGTTCCTATCCGCATGGTTAGATTAAAAGGTTCTTTATTAAAAGAAGTCCTTTTTGGAAGGAGCGACAGAGTGACTTAATACATTATAAAAAGTGTATTTACACTCGACCTCACGCGACTGGCAGCAAAACTTTCGTTTCGGGAGGTTTATGGGCGGAAAAATTGAGAAAAGTTGGAGCGTAACGGTCGGTGGCGACTGGCGGCTGCGTACGTCGACACGAGCGGCGCGGCGCGGGCGGCTCGAGCGGCGGCGACTTTAATATAATATGTAAATCGAACGGCAACATCGTGAGCTCACGTTCTTCGGCGTAGATACAGGCCCAACTCATATAGCGGCCTGGACGTATTACATGAGGGAGTCGTAAATTGTCGTGCAAAGGCAGGGCAGCAAGTTTTACCGGCTGCATAAGCGAACGAAGACCGAGCAAGGGTTACGAGCCTATGAATGCAAATGAGCGTCGCCGCGCGGGCGAAGGTCGGGTTATCGGCTGATATTTACATAAAACCGCAGAAAGCCGGCCGCCGGGAACACTTACTCGCCTATTGCTATCATATGCTGATCATAAGAACCTGTAATGTACTAACGGTACCTTAATAACTAACTCATTTGTTTATAGCGTTAGTCGTTACGAAGGTTGAAGATTGTATTTTCAACATTTTCAACGATGTCTTAATAAATTTAATCAAGTAATATGAACTGCGGCAAGTTTTAAAACAAAAGTATAATACAAATCTAGCCCGTACAAATAACAATGTGCATCATGCTTTACAGATTGTGCATTTCATGAACCTACATACAACTCCACTTATTGCGGCATTACAATATTTTGTAATTATTACGTTGTGTTATGAACGTGACTGCGAGACGATCGTGAAACGTCAGTACTAGCCGCCAGCACACGTGGTCGCGGCTCGACGCTCGCTGTCTGGTGCGAGTCTCTACGGCAGCCGCGAACGCGCACGTCCATCCATTCGTACATTATAAATGCATCGACATTCATCGAGCGCGGGTTAAACTAGCGTGTCGATTGGAAAACGTTCTTTGTCTAGACAATACTTATAATTTACTTGTGTAACTTTTTGTTAAACAAATTCGAAAATCAAATTATGCTACAATAAAAACAAGGACTACCTTTTGAACGATTACATGTAAAACGCGGCGCGGACAGTTTCGAAAACCTTTCAAAGGCCTTTTAATCGTGCCCGAATATCTGAAACGTCGGACAGGCGACCCAAAACTTCCCTGTAGCGATGTTTATAAGGCATCCAACTCTACAAAAACAACGATACATCAAAAGTGAGTTACAAGTTAACTGGCGCTATCCGCCGCGGCCCACGGCAAAATTTCGATTTAAGTTGACACGGGTACATAGTACAGACCAACTGCGCTCCAGCTCTCTGTTCACTTTTGACAGGGACGTGTTAAACTCGTCCACTCAATAAAAATAGCCTAGATAATGTCAAACATTGAGGGAGTCCGTACTGTTGGTGTCGCGGTAAATAGCGCGCGCGTCAAGACGGTGACACTCAAAGTGCGCGGTGAATAACACACGGCGTGATTCATGAGCATTTAAAACCTCTATTCAACAAGTAGAGCAACGAAAAAAGCAAAGGGAGGAGCGTCGAGAGAGGACAGACGAAGGGCGGAGCTTTCTGAAAAACCAGCGGCGCGTCATCAACACACAAGAGACGTAACGGTCGCCCTCTTGTTGCTAGGAGATTACGAACAGATGTTTCGCAGCGGTGCAGCACAAGGAAACCGTTCCTAAGCGCTTTGTGTCCAGTGCACGTATATTATGGGAAAACTTCAAAGCGCTGAAGTTTACACGCTGCGATTTGTTGCGAAAAGTAGATGTTTAAATTTTACGCAGATAAACGAGCCCCGCGAAGACAATAAAGAACATAAAGTGTACAGTTTAAAACTTTTCGCGAGGCGAATCACTCCGACGATACGCTTTGAAAGTTGAAAGACGAAGCCGGCGGCGCGGCGGTGGACTCGGAGGCGGCGGCGCGCGCTTACTGCCGCGATCACACTGTCAATGTAAGAAATATTGCCCGGTGAAAATCACCACCGCCAATTTTGCGAACCACTTTAAAATAAATATCAACTTGTGCAATACGTTTTGCGTATTCAACACGTCTTGTAAACTATCAGAATTGTCTGCCGACGAGTTGAGAAATATGCATCATGCGTGTTACTGGTTAGCCACTTTACGTTTCAAATCGTAATTGAAATTACTGCAAGATAATAAGAATTATGCAATACAAGATGTGCTGGATTACAATATTATTATTGATGTGTTATATTATGTTATGTACTTAATTAATGGATATTTAACACATTTGTAATACAAAAACAAAGTTTGTTTGACAAGCATTACTATTGAGTACGACTGAAGAAAGGTATAAACACGAGAATATTTATCAACTAGCAAAATAAGGTTATGCATATTATATTATAATACAGCATTTGCTCGTGGCGCCTCCCGCGTGAAGAAGGGTTTTCGGGATAACAGTCCCGATACATGTTTTCCCGGTAGGTATATAAAAAGTAGCTTATGTCCTTCCCAGGCTTAAAAAGAAAATGAAAAGATATAAGCATTTTTAGTCATGTGGGTATATAAAGAACACTAATTACAACCCATGACAAGGTAGAACAGTATAATAATAATTTACAGAGGTACAAATTCAATTAAATAGTCTCAAACTATTTCCATACCAAATCATAATTAATCGGTTCATTGGTTCAGCCACAAAAACGTAACATATAGACAGAGTTACTTTGGCATTTATTAGCCAACTGCGAAAGAAGGAGGATTATGTTTTTCGAGTGTATGTATGTATGTATATTTCTTTGGCACGATCTAGGGCCTAAACGGCTTGTCAAGCTCAGTTGTCAGCGTTTGTGAACACTGTCAACTAAGATTATTCAAAACAAAAATGAAATATTCAAATTAAATTCTTGTCTCTATCTTTTCAGTTCTTCAATAAATTTTATGTAGATGGCATGCAGATTTTGACGCAGTCGGGTTTTTTGTTTTGTTTTAATAATATGAGCATGGATGTTTGTAGAGAGGAATGACAATCAACAGTAATACGCACAGCATGCACCGTCGCGTTGGCGCGGTGCGGTGCGTCACGGTAGCGCGGCAACGCAGTTTGTCGGCCGCGCCGTGCTAATCCTATTTCTGCGACAAATTAATATGCTCATCGGGAGGCGCGCGGTAGCGTCAGCCGCATCACTAGATTACAGCGCGTTCATGGCGCGATTGTATTTTAAGTGTATTATCCAATTTGGTGGGTATTGTGCGTGTGGTAATCCGCGGTCGTCGCCCATGTACCGACGTTTAGGCGCGAGCCGCACGATAAACGCCGCACACTGGCATACTAGTGGCATTATCGCGCGGCGCGGATGAAGCGAGCTGCCGCACTTAATAGATTTTGTTGGTGGTGCGTCCGACGCAGTCAGCCTATTGCAAACTAACGGGATTATCGCTTGAATATGATTTTAGTTCGATGCCGGCAAAATGACCGTGCCGCGTGTGCCTAATCTGATAACATTATAATGTAACGACGCCGACCGTGTAAATCTAAACGTTCGTACATATTTAAATTAACAAGCTTTACGTGTCTTCGTCAAACAACAATTTATGTATTAAACTCATTTCCAAGATAATGTGTTGCGGGAATCTCTTTTCACAGTTTAGGATTAAGTTTATACATAATATAAAGTGATAACAAATGTTTAGAGGTAAACAAAGATTTGAAAACAACACCTAATTCAAATGAAATTAAACATTATACATGATGAAATTCCAAAGCATTTCAATGTTCCTCTATCTAAAATCTGTAATTACAAAGTTGTGCTGAAATTTTGCAAGAGAAATAAGATCGCACCGAAACTGCGAAAATAATTAAAATCGACGCAAACCATTAAAAGCGCAGTTTATAATAGGAGAGTGCATTGTGGAGTGTCCTTCATGTAGGCAGTTAAAGAGTTGGAGGAGCGTACTCGAGCACGAGTGTGCACTGTCGCGCCGCCACCTCGCGCTGACTAACGAACCTTCCGACAAAAACTCTACTGCACTCTACTATGCACCGCGTGCTCTGCCGCGCTCCGTCCGCACCTCGCGGCACACTTCCTATACGTACTCGCATGCTACTAATAATCCTTACAGAGTTAATACATGTAAACGTTGAGTGTACATTTATACCTTGTAGCTTTTTAAAACGCTACCAAGAAAAAAGTTCGTCTCGATAGCGGTGAGCCGCATAGGCGAAAACTTTACGCGCTCATCTATATTAATATTATAAAGCTGAAGAGTTTGTTTGTTTGTTTAAACGCGCTAATCTCAGGAACTACTGGTTCGAATTGAAAAATTCTTTTTGTGTTGAATAGACCATTTATCGAGGAAGGCTTTAGGCTATATAACATCACGTTGCAACTATTAGGAGCGAAGAAATAATGGAAAATGTAAAAAAACGGGGAAAAATTATTCATCCCTGAGGGCTTCCATTGCGTGCGCTGCGAAAACGGTTCAAGATACTAAAAATATATGTATAAAAGAAATATTCCTCTTGGAATGATCTAAAAAAATGTCCGGTACAGTATATGTCTATCTTTTAAGATTATCTCACTAAAACCGTTTTTATGGTAATGAAATTTGGTCGAAATTAATGCATTATTTGTTAAGAGTTGTATCAACGTCATAATATTAATCTTTATCCAAATAAATGTGTTGGAAGGTTTTTATGTACTTTTAGCCCGGAAAAACTTATTAACGCGGGCGAAGCCGTGGGCAAAAGCTAGTATTTATATACGTGCAAACTGGTTTACGCGTAATTCCAGTTTGATTTATTTTTATTTTACGGGCATTCCGTGCCCGAGAGCGCCTGCCAATCATTTGAAAATGAATTTGGGACTTTTTGATGGCAATAAAGTCGAATAAAATAAATAATGCGAGAGAATTACAGAAGATCTATTAATTTAACATCCTTCCACAAGAACCGTAAAAGACAAATGATCAATAGCGCGCGAACCGATCGGGGTCTAGATTTTAATATCGAGATTGCGCAAGGATCGCGATGTCATTAAACTGACTCCATTTGAAACGAGGTAAGCTTAAGCTGGTTATCAACTTGAAATGATATACTGAGAAGAACGGGGGCGGAGTCGTTTTATTTTTAAAACGACGCCTAAACAATAGCGTGCTATTCACAATGTTTTGTGTGCTATGAGTGGCAACAACAGGTATGCATAAGTCAGATATGGCGAAGCTTGGCAATATTTTTACAAAAGCTAGACGGTCTAATGAGCACTTAAGGCACTAAGTTATGGAGATAAACTGAATGCAAATATTATGACAAAATGATTATCGCACACTTTTAAGTTTTACTATTGGTAAGCATTTTTAATCCAATATATTATAAAATGGTCTTCCAGGTTTATGAACTTTTAATGAATGCCGTTTGTCGCAAGAATGCCAATAGTTAGATATCAATAACATTAATTTTAGTTATGATAGATTTTTTATGATTCACCTGTACCGCTAAAATTATAAATCCGATTCAACTTGAAAGCTTAGAAAGATAAAGCAATGAAAAGATCGTTTAAAATTAATCTTATAAATACCGTTCATTCGGCGAGTGACAAAATGAAAGTTCATATAAAGAATGTTTTGATAAAATTCGCAATACGCCGTTAAAATTATTTTCGAGAGCCGCGGTATATCTATTGCCAATTTAAATTTTATTTACAATGAAAGCGTGGAACGTTTCCAATTTTTTTTTATTGATGCTTTTAATCCGTTGAATAGAAGTATAAGTGTCTGTTTGTTTGTCATAGCTACATAGTGTATAACCATACACTATGTAGCTATGACAAACTAGTGGCAGGTCTCTCATAATATGTGAGAGTCCGTCTGGGTGGGTACCACTGCAATGTCTATTTCTACCGGCAAGCAGCAGTGTGCATGCACTGATGTGTTTCGGTTTAAAGGGTATTAGGGTAGGTTTAAAGGGTAGCTACTAGCTAGTGTAACTACTGGACATAATGAGACTTAACATCTTATGTGTCAGGATGAGGAGCGCAGTGGAATGTCACACAGTACTTTGTAACTGAAGGTGCTGAATAGTGTTTCTACTGTTTATGGGTGGTCTTATCGCTTACCATCAGGTGAACGGCATGCTCGTCTCGTCATTCAATTCAGTAAAAAAAAACATAGTTTATGTTGTATTAAACTGCTAGGATGTTTTTAACAATGTCTATAGATAATAGAGTATATGACTTTCAGAGACAATAGTGTTAAGCAATATAGGATAAACGAGTATTAATATTATGTAGTAGCGTTAAACTATAACACAGGACTTCGCGACATAAAGGACAATTTTGTTGACAATAATTATAAAAGGTATCCACATGGCGTATCGAACAGCATTAGTTGAAGTCAAGCAGTCATCGATCAATGTGCAAACTTTCAACATTATATCAAACATACTATGCAATATGAGCTAAATTTAATTGTAATTCAATTCCCGCGTCGGGACAAATATTTGCCAACTTCGTACATATTTGTTGCGTAATACGTAGTGAACTCAAATTTCGAAGTTTGTACAAGTCTTTCTTTTAGGAGAACGAATGTAGTGAAATATTATAATCCAAAACGTATAATATTTTTTTAATGAATAAACTGAAAAGCTTACATGAAAAATGCCACACAAATCAAACACCCGAAGTGACTCCGATTTTTAATACTAGTCAAGAAGCAATATTTCTATTTAAAAACGTTTTCGACACACTCACATACAACAAGGACACGTATTACAAGAATAAAAGATCACACGTCTATTTTCATTAGCAGCGCTATAACAGTTACGTCATACTTTGAATCACATGGTAACGACATCTGAGGGATAAAATATGCAATTAATTATTTTTCGTTGAGATTTTCATACTGAAAAAAATGTATATAATTTTGTATTTGATTGGCGTGATTGATTTTTTCAGCCAATTTTAGCGGACAATCAGATTCGTTGCGTTAAATCTTGCTACGGTATACGAGGTTGTAACAAAATAGACGCTGTTTAAAATATAATTTACATCTAATTTAGTAAGCAAACAGAAAAGTTTTAAAAAGGGTAGAAAAGAGTTAATATTTACAAGCTTGTGCACGGTTCAATTTTAATAGAAATAATATCAATATTTTTTTACAGTTTTTTTAAACAATTACATATTTACCTCTATTGTAATTTAATATTTTAGCCAATAGTGTCGTATACACCTGTAAAGTTTTGTCACCTAGAATAAGTACCAACATTGTGTATCTCTCATATGTATGTTTTGTGTGATAAATCGATGGTGTTTCTATTAATAATAAATAAATTAATACATAAACACAGTCGCAAACATCTGACACATATGCTACTTATGCACATTGAACATCACTTTCTTAAGACTTATTGGCGCGTCGCGCGCGTTTTTACCCCCGCGATGTTCACTTGCTTAATGCAAAAATTTACGGATTGCACACCGATGAGGAGCAAGCGGTTCGATAGGGGTCGTTATAGATAATACCAGTATAACGCAGTGGCCAGTTTGTAGATCGGTGGTGATACATCACGGCCGTCAGAAGATATATCGGCGTTGCCTTCTATCGGTCGTTGCAGTAAACGTAACACATTGTCCGCTGCGTCGCGTTCGACTTTTTGCGGTGTAAATAATGACTATACCGCGGTAAGATACCATATATGCTGTTTTTTGTCCCCCGTTTGTTTAGTTTAATGTCCTACGAAGTGCGTGCCGTGTTGGATAATTTAGAAATACTAATTTTAGTGTGTTATGAAATAAAATTCCATAGCGTACTTTTTACGTACTTTGAGAATAATGGATAAGAAAATTGGTACCGCACGTTAGACTGATGATTGTGTGGATTTTCTTCGAATGCAAGTCCTTAATCCGCTTTTCTAACGTATCTACAAAAGTTGACTTTAACACTTCATAATAAAATAAGTGCAGGATAAGAAACAATCCTCGACATTAAGTACTTCCAGCTACGTGAAGCAGAATATATTCTGAAGAGCATCAGACTCATTTAAATATTCCAATAGGAAACCATTAAAGTACCTATTTCTCATAGCCAGATAGTTCTGTATAGACATAGTATATTAATACAAAGCTACATATAGCATAACGAGCTCCACAAGCGATCGACCGTGTACCTGTCCACAACAATCATGTCAGACATAGTTAATTAAACGCACATTTAAATACCTTAAACTCAGTGTTCGTTGAATATCATTATAGCTTACATTTTCATCCTTTAAAATGTTCATAGCTAGAATATTATTAGTTCAAAATGTTTTAGCGTCTAAATTATTCCAGGAATGTTAATATCCAACCCGTCTGGGATTGCCTGTCATTTACTGCTGAAAAGAATCGTAAATACCAGACTAAAAATATAACCAATGTGTTTTTCATTTATCTGCAATTTTCGTACAAGATATTTTTAACGCCACCGTGTGATGTTTTGATTCTTTGCTTTTAAATATTGGAAATGTGCTATTGATAGCGCTAGTATGACTATTCAACTGACAGCAGTTAAATAATTCCACTGATCGAGTAAAAAAATATCCATTAACGAACCATTCAGTAGTAAGCTAAGGAAACCATACCCTGCAGTATTTATGTAGATACAACGTCACAAAGCATCTATTTGAAAATAATATTGTGAGTACCTTGGGAAATGCAAAAATATGCAACCTTTTAAAATGTCAAACGTTCGTTACGCGAGGCGGGTTAGAGAAGTGATCGGCGCACACAGAGATACCGACACGTCCACACGGCACAGTCGTCTTGAACGATGGTCCCGGCGCAAATCCGATTTACCATCGGATGTGCAATACATAAATATGCAGAATATACAAGTCACAAAATATCAGTCGAGAAAAGGCTGCGTCTGATTTCAAATGGGCAAAGCGCACAATGCGAACCTAACCGGTTATGCTTGTTTATTTTGCACGCATTCCAGCCGAGAGGACGGGAGCGAGCGAGACCCATTCCCGGACGGATCAGGAACTCGATTGCTGCACGGCTCAGCTGCCCTTGAAACCAGACGTTTCATCGTCGCTGGTAAAAATATTGTGAAGACGTGAAACATTTATGTGCCAAGAAATGTAAACAACCACCATCCGAATCTGCGTCATTCGCGTTCTTCTACAAAGAGGTATACCGAGGTGTCTATAATTTATTTTCTTACAGAAAATCTTTTCGTCTGAATTAATTTTATTGTATACTGTGTAAATACTATGCTGTCTGTTTCCAAGAATAATATTGAGTTTATGTATCAACATCGGCGTGTCCGTAACGGATATTTGCTGGAGCGGCACCGCAGTCGCCGATGTCAATTATTTGAATAACACCGAGTAAAACACACGTGTTAATTTCCTTTGCATATGCCAAACCAATAACAACGACAACGACTTTAAATGAATAGACATGTACATGTAATTACGTTGTAAATAAAATGTTCGGTAATTATTTTCACCGAAATTGTTTACATTAATTAGATTTAGCGGCTTGTTTCGTATTAAAATACGTTTGTCGTATCGTGATTTATGAGTATTAATCATGTGTACGCCTCATTATTTATAGACAGCGCGTCATCACTGTAAGCTTTGTTTATGCAGTGGCGTGTAAATCCATTAGTCGGAAGTACGTCACTGGCGCCCGTTGACACGCGCCTCAAGCGGACACGGCCGGTTTCACACAGCGAACTGTGACGACACATGTTTTGTTCACACAATACACATCTATATACACAATAATTAATATAGTTCCCGAAACACTTCTTTCCTCCACCCATACCGGTTTCGCATCACGTTCGCTATGAGAATTCACTTTAATTGGCAAATAATACGCAGGCCAATTAAGGATGCTAAGTCGGGTGGAGGCGCACGTGATGCGACTACTAAACCTATTCAATTATGCAAACGTTGTCACAAAAGAATATCTCCAACTCGCACATTTCGTTTATTTGACCGTGCCGATGTAGAAAGGGCTGTAGTAAAGCGTATAGCTTGTTTTCAGTCAAATGACTATTGTTATAATACATGTTTGTACTATATCGCTAACTTTCACACCTTTCACTTACTCGAGCGTTAAAACTTATTATTACCATACAAAAGTACTTTCACTGAGGCCGTCGGCAAAAGGTTTGTATATAAATAGTTATCGATAGTTGGTATTTAAATAAAACACTCGATATCGAATGAGGTAGTGAAATGGTGAGATATTGATGCCGCAGAGACGCCCGCCGACGCCCGCCCGGGGGACATGGCAATTGTCATGTAAAGCGTCGTCGGAGCTAAAGCGTGGCACATCCAGCGAGAGTATTGCCTCTGGCGGAAAATGCACTTTTGCGAAGCGATTGCCTGTCGATCTAAGTTCAGATTCAAAGAAACGGCGGGTCGCAACCCAACAATGAAATGGCGATATCTCGCTGAGTAACAATTACTATCGGTCGACGCTCCTACGATTGAATTCTTTAACACGCTGTTACCGTGTGTGACTGAATACTCAGTAAATAGAATAGCGTCGTGTTATTATTTTCAAACGACGAAAAAAAAGCGGAGGCACGTTCTCAATTCAACGTGTACCTATATTTTTTTTATTATACGACCACGCATAACTTATTGCAGAGTAGACCGATTTTAATATTTTTTTTTTAATAAGGTACCTCGTTAGTCAGTTCCATGTAAATTTTGAAAAAAATCTACCCCAAGGGAAGAAAATAGGGGTGATTTATTGTTCACTCACAGATTTTAATGCTGAGTTGTATATTAATAAGCATGTAGTTTATATACATACACACACACACTTACGCCATTTATCCCCGAAAGGGTAGGCAGAGGCGCACTTAATGCTCCCACTTTTCGCTGTGCGTATTCCGTCTCATGATGTAATAGGGGGCGAGCCTATCGTCATATCGGGCACAAATTCCAAACTCCGGGCTGATACTGTGTAGAAAAATCCAATATCACTTTGCCCCACCAGGGGATTGAACCCGAAACGTCAGCTTTGCCGTCGTACCGTAATACAACTACGCCACAGAGGCAATAGATTAGGCATTAAATTGCCAGCTAAGATAAGCAAATACACGAAAAAATATACGAAAATGTCAATGTTCAATTTAAATTAGGCATCGACTCCGAATATACGAACACAATATTAGTTTTTAAGGTTAAATTGAAAATGTTTATAATTTTTTTGCTTTTCAGTGTTTTCGGCGGTTTAATTTTTTGGTCAAAAGTTTTTGTTATTACAGAGATTATAACTAGTTTTTTATAATATTTCTGTACATAATGATTATTTCGAAAGACCATTAGATAATACACAGTACAACGGTTTTATACATAGTTTTAGGGTATAGAGCATTGCGTTTACATATGAAAGGTAAGAATTACGTATTATTATAGAACGGTTATAAATGATATATTTGTACCCGCGAGAATCATAATCATACACTCTGTGCCTTTCACTCGCGAGCCCATAGAGCAAAAACTTTAAATTAAATGAATTTTAATATATAGAAACGGCAAGTGTATTATTCTTTCTAAACCTTACAATACACGCATATTGCATGTCATGCAGTAACGACGAGTGAAAACATCTCGAGGAAATCAGCGCGTCATTAGAATGTGAGTTAAACACGTGTGCGGTTGTTCCCAGGCGCGATTATTAATGGAGCACATATTAAGCCTGAGAAACAGATCGCAGCGAAAGGTTGCCGCCTGCCGCTGTCTATACAATGTTATTACAAGCGTAGTGTGTTCATATATTCGTGTCCGCACACGTCGAAAATTGAATATCGTGGGTTCTAATTGTGCCTCGGCATCGGTAAATGCAAATTCATAATCTGACACATGGTTGAATATTTCACTGTCTTAATAATTTCGTCGTTTTAAAGTATATTATGAGACTTGTGTTATACTTACTAGCTTTTGCCCGCGGCTCCGCCCACGTTAAAAAGATTTTCCGGGACAAAAGTCCCGCTTTATATTTTCATATTATTTTCGTATGGTAAAAGTAGCCTATGTGTTAATCCAGGACATGATCTACCCGTGTGACATTTCATCGAAATCCGTTTAGTAGTTTTTGCGGTGAAAGAATTTCTAAGTAAAATGTTAACATTTAATAGTTCGTAGACTTGGCTTTTATTTATTGGCTCTACAATTTTTTTACTGCTTTATCGCGGACTATATACTTTACTTAGGTTATATTTGCTAATGTAGATCCACATTACAACAAAAATTTTGAAAAAAATTACAATTGATTTTTAGTTACAAAATATTGGGCAACGTACATAAGGGGTAATTATTAAGTCTATAGACTTGCTTCCTTTGATCCACCAACTATGTTCCACTATACATAGTATGGTTGAAGTAGTTGAAAGACGCAAACGCACTCTAATCATCGATTTTCATAAACCTGTACAGTGTAGGTACACCAACGCAGCCCTCCCGTTTCTTAGAATTAAGCTTTCAGCCAATAGAGAGATAACCGAGCGTAGGCGAAGTTGCAAGCCAGTATATCTGTGTGGGTATTAACCAGTTTCGTTCAATACATCCATAAAAGGGACATAGACTTTCGCTATCGCGTAATGGTCTACGAGCGGGTGACGTAACCGGCGGCGGCACGGTCTCCGTCGAATTGGGCACGCACTGTATCGTGATGCAAGCGAGGTGCCAAGGTCGAGGCTCGTGATACTCCGCATGCAAATGAGCGAAGATAACTCGCGCTCATTACACTCCGTATAACACACCCTGTATACCCGGCGCCGGTGCCGTTGAGACCCCGCTGCCGTCATTATGAGCCCTGTCGGAGCCGACTTTATTTTATTACGCGGATGTGTCGAGAAAGGAGGTTAATGTCGTCGAATTACACGCATTGTTTCACCTAGCCATTGCCATGGTAACGACTTTGCGACGGTATTCTACGCCAAAAAACGTTACATAATAATAATTATACCAGCCCTGTATTATATACTGTCCCACTACTGGACACGCGCATCATCTACTACTGAAAGCGTTTAGGCCTTAGTCCACCACGCTGGCGTAGTGCGGGTTGGTAGACTTTGCATTACTTCGGTATGCAGGTTCCCTCGCGATGTTTCCTTTCACCGTTAAATCGGTACGTCGATGTCCAAAAAACGTGGATATGTAATTGTTTCTGGTGGTGTTTTGATTTATGGAGAAAATGCGCACTATTAGACTTAGAACAGCGATTGCCATACATATAGTGAAAAACATATCATGGAGACTCCTCTCCGAAGTTGCGCTTAAGCTACCGTATCTACTATCTACAATAGTTACTGCATAGGCCGGCCGGGCGCGGCTGTTTGGGACTGTAAGAGTCAATACTTTATTGATCGTTATTAAACCGGTACACTCGGAGGAAATATAAACATTTGTAATTTTTTTAGTTGTTGAAGTGAAATGAAAAAGATTCTGCGTCAGTGAAGACGGAATGGTACAATTTTATTCTGTGGCCAGTTTACGGAGTAGCTTTGAAGTTAATTTTACGTGATTTCTACGATGCTGGAGTAGACGTGTCTCTCGGGCCTCACCGTTTAATTAAAGGGCGACGGGGTGAGGTCCACGGGGCGGGAGTCGAGAAGCATGGCATAATGGCGGCGCAATATCGGATGGAAATGCGCGGCATGTAGGAATGCGCCGCACTCCGCCCCTTCTCATTCGCGAACCATTTGCGGTATTTTTTATTGACGACTCCAACACTGCCATAGTAGTTCATTCTATTGATACGCTTCGTCGTCTTGAAAATGACCACACATTACAATCAATTGAGCTAAGTATTTCTGGGAACTTAATTAATTTCGAAAACTACAAATTGTTTATAGAGAGGGCAATCCGAGAATACACTTCACTTAATGGATGCGTCACGAAAGTATTTCTTATTCCACTATGCGCTTGTGAGAAATTTGGAGAGATATTTTTAGGAAACTCGGGATTCAAAATTTGTACGTCTCTCCAAGAGTCACTAGCTAATGTTAGAAAATGAAATGCTGACATTAAAACTTGAATATCATTATCATTTATGTCAGAATGTCATTTATTCATCTAAATTCGTATGAACTTAATTATTTCATGGCACCTTTCGAGGTGTCGTAATATCGAGTTGTCGGGTGAGTGCATGGAGTGCGCACGAACGCCACACGAAGTGCAATTTGAACTGTGCGAGTGGCGAAATCCGAGAGCGAACGAAACGTGATACCCCACTTATCACGCAAAGTGAAAGTTCTAGTCCGTACTATAAATCCTTATATTAGTAAGTGCGTAGTATATCTGGGATGAGATGCTGCGAAAGTGAACACTGATTGTGCACATCACAGCCATTGCACTCTTAACACCTGTAGATTTTATGAACAGCTTCCAATACGAGTACATAAACGAGTTGTCAAATATTGGCGATATTTAACATTTACAATACGCGATCAGAGCGTGCACATATGCATTAAATATTAATGCAACCAATAGCTGGCACAATTAAAATTGAGAACGACAATTTATTCAGCAATTACTTGAAGCAGGCTGCCGTTCAATCCAGGTCAGATTAAGTGATTTTTAAAACTAATGCAAACGATAGTACGCGACGAGTGCGCTCACAACAATCTCGCCGCTGCACAAAGTTAATGAACGCTCGTTTGCAAAACACCGTGTTCCCAGTGGCTTGTGTATTTAGGGACTTGTGTCTGCTATACAATGAAATCAAGTGTATTTTTAACGAAACAAATTAACGAATCGAACTTGAGAGGAAATCGGACGGACATATTGTGTTACACAGTTAATTCGTCATGATTGTGGTTGAAAAGTCATAGACAACGGTCAGCTTAACCGCTAGATGTATGTACCAGTATGTAGCTATATTAAATCACGTAACGGTGGCTGAGTATTGGGATGGAGCGCGCCCGTCTCGGCCGCGTCTACTACTCTATCTGTACAAGTATATGCGTTAAGGCTTACAGGCGGTCTCGCTATTGAGACTGTTGAAAAAACAAGATGAAAAAAAATAACCACGCTGAGTTTCTTGGTGCTTCTTCTCAGGTCAGTGGGCTTTTCCGAAGCACTGGTAGAATCATATAGTTTAAAAAAAAAATTGTTAAAAATGACGTGTAAAAGTACCCCTAGGGGCCTAATTACATAATAAATGATTTGAGTTTGAGTTTGACCTTGTTTGGTGTATGCCTCATATTATATTACACTTTATTGCATTCATTGGAGAAGCATAGAGTTTTGTTTGATGAGTCCCAGTCAATAGTTGGTCGTGTTTTAAAAAAGAATCTCTATGAAATCGAATGGCTACATAGTAAGAATTGTGTATACATTTGTAACGTTCACTTTCGTCACATTTTATTTGAATTTCAAATAGAAGCATGACAAGTATGTATTTGTTTTTGTAAAACGTAGGTACTCACCCTTATTACGTCTATTGATTTCTTTAGTTTTACTACGTAGTACTATTCAGTTTTCTGTGTTTTACTTGTAATGCATTGCAATCGATTATATGCTCATTTAGCATACGATGAGATAGCATGTACATATAATACTAAAAAGATTATAATTTATTTGAACGAGCTAATATCTGACACTACATACTGGGTCCGATTCTGACATTCCTTTGTTAATGAGAATCTACATGATCTTTTAGTTGTATAACATACTTTTTCTCCTGGGAATACGACCTAAATTGTATTCGTATTTATGTCAAAGAATATTATTTGAAGTTGAGATTTATCATGTTTATACAATTTACTTCTCGTTTTTACATGAATGTAAAGCTAAAACAGTATCGTTTAAAAGAACCCTTAGAGATGCAATGTTGCTTCGTATAAAGCATTCCGGTTCATAGTTGGTCAAAGTCACGGCACAGAAACCACACATGCCGCGACACAGCATTCTCAGCGCGTCGATCGTAAGGATCGATAATGCATTGCATGTAAAAATAACTTACAACAAAATCAAATTGCAAAAATTTCAAATAAAATGTTATGTTAAACATCTAACAGACATTCAGACAGGTTTTGTTCTGAGAAATTCGCAAAATAAATACCGAGGTAAAGAAAACCATTAGCGATCTCATTCGTCATTAAGGACAACTAGCTCTTTATAATTAAAACATTAAATTGCAGCGGTTTCTAACGCGGTTTTAAAGCTATTATAAGAAACTAAAGCAACGGTCTATGCTTTAGATTTATAAGCATCAATTTTGCTCATTTGCGATTCGTCAAAGTTGAAGAGTTCAAACGATTGAAGTTTATTAAAAGCGGTATTTATTCTTTTGGAGAATAAAGCAATGAACTCTTGCGACCACAGAATTTAAATTTTAGAGGGCACAGGATAAAGGATTAAGATTCCTATTGTAAACTGTATATTATGGCGTGTTATCAGCTTTTTCGTCATGGTGAATGTTGTGCGAATACATTCGAGATCTGATCGCTGGAAACGATTTATATTTTCCAAGAAGCAAGAGACCGCGTCCCACTTCGTACGCTAATTTTAGCCTTCAGATATATTCTCTACAGTTAACATGTTTGCGTTTCACGTAGTCATTAATATTAAGAGTGCTCGTGTTACCGAATAAAGATGGCATAAGGTTGCGATTGGCTCGTAGCTGCGATATCAAATATAAATCTTAAGGTTTTTATAATTTACGCACGCATTCCAAGGTGGGATTATACCTACTTTAAATTTATAAGCGAGCCGTCGACGGCGCCCGCTGGTGCATCTATACATCACCACCCACGTCTGACGCTGCAGATTCAGAGCCCGGTACAGTGGCGCCCAGACGTACTTTCACTATGACGGACAGACCCTATACATTGCAGCATAATGAGCACACATTAAATTATCAAATCGTCGCTAATATAACACCGGTGCCGGTGGGTTGAACATAAATGAGTAATATGCATAAATGGCATTATAATTTTGTCCAGCATTTATATTTCTGTACACTCAACACGTGCCTGTCGCTAATTAATTGTATTTAAAATTAGGGCAAATCCAATGTGACACACGCCAACGTAGCCGACACGCAAGTATTCTAAACCGTACGAGTGTATGTACTTGTAGTCGTTACGCAGTTTATTACCTATTAAATTTTTATAATGTTATTAACAAAAAAAAAAACTTAAACAAACACTATGTAATAAAGCACAGGTAAAAATGTTCTTGATGAAAGAACCTCGCTTTGACTAAAATTCTTACTTCTACTTTGTTGACACTAGGGCTAGAGTCTCTAGTTTCCATGGAAATCTAAGCAGTACCTTCCTATGAACAATGTAATCCCTATCCACCTATAAGGACAAAAGCTTAGTATCGGTTTTCTAAGTATTGTGAAGCACGTCTATATAAAAAGTATGACATAATAATGATGATGTTCACCCGAGCAAATTGGCACAAACGTGTTGTTTTTAAGATACATCATAATGATAATTCAGAAACGAGTAGGTGTGTAGAGCGTGTTCGCGTATGTTCACAACTGTTTCATGGTCATTTTAATGTCATCAAATTATTATAAAGTTTTGGTTGAAATCCGGTTCGTCGATGCAAAACATCGTTCGCAGGTAGATGTCACGCGAGTCGGCGAGGTTAAGTGTATTAAGGCAATAAGCTCGGTTTAATCAACACAACACGTAGCCTAATCAAATATAACCCCTCTACATATCGCGTAATTGAAGGCTTAATCACGGTAGACGTTCCGCGAAAAGCGTTGCGGCGCGGGGAAGCAGCGGGGACGGAGCGGGACGCGTCGCGGGTTTGTTTGATCAGACCTCGATTACCGTGCCCGTGACAATTTCACCAACGCCATAAAGGAAACCGCCGCCCGCAATAATTGTGACGAGATGACATTTACTCTTCCGCGGGGTCACGTAACTCGTATTCACTTCTAAATTTATATATTTGAATATGCCACATGAAACGTTTTTATGTGCTTTTGTAGATAATTATGTTTATATTTAACATATGAGACACGGTCGCACGAGTTCAGCTTTAAATGTCAACATTATATTGAATAATTTTTGTAAACTGCTAAGCTGTGCGGATACAATTCGTTTAATAAACCCCGAAAAGCTGTTCCCTAAACCTCTCCTTCAAATACATGTCGGGACAGGAAGGAAGTATAAAAAGGAATTATCATTTTTATTAATCACATTGAGGGTGTCTGAATATATTACGTCGGGTAAGACTAAATAAAAATCATGTTGAATTGTCAGAGCGACAGTTGGGTTTATAAAAGGGGTGCCGATTCATTTGAAGAGACAGTCTTAGTTCAGTCGTCGTTGAGTTCGGTTGTGTTGCAACTAGTATGGTGCAGATCACTAATAAGTGGTAACTATGGTGGTTTCCATATCAGTCAGTGCTTAGTAAAGCGGTTACTATGTTATTTCGAGTTGTTACTAGGTGAGTTGATTATAATCACTTAACCAATCGGTTAAGTAATTGCCTCAATATGCAGTGTGTGATAATAACCAAAGTTAATAATGAATCCTGACGTGGTGTTGTACTCTGCGAATACTCGATTACGTAATAATTAATCAACGAACAATAAATAGCGAGTTGAAGATAATTCATTTGTGACTTTTACTATGTGTGCCCACGTATACCTATATCGGCCGCCACTCTGTCTCCGACATCAGGAGTGGGATGAGCCTATTCCCGCAGATATGTGAAATGCAATTAATGGTACTATGGAGAAGCTATTTAAGTACCCGCAATTTACATGAAGAAAAAAATTGCATTGAGTAATGTCGGAATAAGAACAAGACTACAACGTGAATAGTGACAACGTGTGAAATATAACTATCGCATGGTCATTTGTGATTTTATGTGCATACGACTTCGAATGAAAGAGAATCGCGTGTGTACCGCGATTGAACTGTTGGTGTTCAAACGTTCCTGTTGGTGCTCAAGCGTTCCGGTAGATGTGCTGCCGTATGGTGCGTCGTAGTTGGTGTCCCAGACATGACTGTACGGTTGTCTAGTACCGGTTGATGCTAACTATTGCATCGCGTATCATGTGTGGCTATATATGAAGACAGATATGCTTACTGCAGCACTACAGGAAGTTTGGTATCGTATGACCCATAATCCTTATTTGAAGGTTATGGTTTCCTTTATTATAATTTTTTGGTTATCTTTAAAAATATTGGAATTTCGTTTAGTAGTCATGTACCTAGTTCTTGTACGTAACAATCTATTTGTGGATGTAAGTCAAGTACCGTATAGTGTAAAAAGAAAAGTATAGCCATTTTCTTGTGTAATTCGCATAGTGGATGTGTTTTGTGTCAATAAGATTGCTGTCCAGATATAATGTTAGTGATATTTGACTTGTTGAGTACTTATGAAGGTTCAAATATTTTCCGTTAAATGACAGTTTTAAGTACAAAATATCGTTGATGGCTTCAATTGGTAAAACTTTTAATTTCTACTATTAACTACTTAGCATAAAAAGATTCCTTAAAGGGAAGTCCTACCGTAATTCAACTTATGTGATTTCTTTTATTTCTTGGTAACCTTTACAAATGTTGAGATCTTGTTTAATAGGGCATGTGCAGCCATGGATTAACGAGCTATTCGTGGTTTATGTTAGTACAGAACCGTCCTTAAACTTAAGGACAAGTAGGTACCTGTTGTTGGAATCTATGACTGTGCATAGCATTGGTTTACAAAAGTGATCTAGGTGTATAGTGTTGGGTCTGAAGGATTGCTAGCCTTCCATGGTCAATGTTTCCCATTGTTTAAAATTTTTGAATTAAGACCGAGACGTGCGATAATTTTGTGATTGTCCTCATATAAAGATAACTACTTAATTCCCGCTCAAAGATTGATGCGTGACTTGATTTAAGTTCAGGATAGGGTGAACGGTTTGATGCTGCTGCGATATTTTTTATTGCAGGAACTGAAGATCCTTGCAGGGAGTACTTAAAGTATTCAGCGTTAGAAGACGCCGTAAGCTGTGACTACTGAAGAGCCTCTGCGGGATCCTTTGGTGGATCTGACATTAACAGCGGTGATAGAGGATTTGGACATCAGGAGTTTGAAGATTCTTGCACTTTGGTGAGAAGTTTTCATTTTGTTGTTGAGTTTTTTTTTTTTTATTTGTCCCTGCGATTGATTGTGGAAAAGCCTGAAAGTGAAGTAGTGATTGAAACGTTCAACGCTAGAACAAAGTAGATGAGCCTGCTCTCGCAATAAATCTGTGTGGTGAATGTTCCAGTAAAATATCTCGAAAAGGATCTTTGTGGTTAAAATCTTGTACAAGATCTATGTGGTTAAGGACGGCTGTGTGATCAAGTCCATGTGGTTAAGGACGGCTGTGTGATCAAGTCCATGTGGTTAAGGACGGCTGTGTGATCAAGTCCATGTGGTTAAGGACTGCTGTGTGATCAAGTCCATGTGGTTAAGGACTGCTGTGTGATCAAGTCCATGTGGTTAAGGACTGCTGTGTGATCAAGTCCATGTGGTTAAGGACTGCTGTGTGATCAAGTCCATGTGGTTAAGGACTGCTGTGTGATCAAGTCCATGTGGTTAAGGACTGCTGTGTGATCAAGTCCATGTGGTTAAGGACTGCTGTGTGATCAAGTCCATGTGGTTAAGGACTGCTGTGTGATCAAGTCCATGTGGTTAAGGATGGCTGTGTGATCAAGTCCATGTGATTAAGGATGGCTGTGTGATCAAGTCTATGTGGTTAAGGACTGCTGTGTGATCAAGTCCATGTGATAAAGGATGGCTGTGTGATCAAATCCATGTGGTTAAGAATGGCTGTGTGATCAAGTCCATGTGGTTAAGAATGGCTGTGTGATCAAGTCCATGTGGTTAAGAATGGCTGTGTGATCAAGTCCATGTGGTTAAGAATGGCTGTGTGATCAAGTCCATGTGGTTAAGAATGGCTGTGTGATCAAATCGATGACGTGACTTCGACCAGTCTTATATTGTGAAAATAGTAAATAAATTACAATCTGCTCACTATATGTGTCTTGTGTATTGTGTTGTAACTATAACGTGATCATCCTCCACTGGGTCTGAATCATTGTAGCAAATTTGGTCCTGGTGGTAAACAAGCATAACTGAAATAGTGATTGTAGTAGTTAGGAAGAGTCTTAATGTAAGGTCAGAATAGGCCGAGCGATGTGATGCTGCTGCGTATATTTTCTGTTTGCAGACATTGGAAATTACTGCTGGTGGTGCCGCGTGTGACGTGTCTACTCCGGTTCGAAGACAGTGTGCAGTGCAGTGCAGCTACTGAGCCGCTTCCGAGGGAAGATTGCTGCTGATCGTCAGTGGCACTGATCTCCGTTTAGATAAGAATTGTTTGCATTGTATACAGTTCTAATAACTATTGGACAGCTGTATCCTTGAGAGTTTGTTACCGTCACAACTTCCCTCTTGTTAGGAGGTACTAGGAAGTGATGGCGGAAGGGCGATTTGGGGGTGCTGTCTATTTTGTAAAACATACGTAAGAGAACGATCACATGTCAGGAGTATCATGTCACTATACGTGATTTAACTGAATTTTAAAATTAGATTTGTTTCTTAAATCCCTTGCACTTAGGGAGACACATTGCGAGCTTTTCCTTAACGTTTGAACAATGGAAGCAACTGACTACAGTAACTTGTGTAAATGGTTACAGCGATAACTTTCTTTGCCTATCGATTATGGTCACTGGTATGACTGCAGAAATAATTCTAAATTCATGACAGCATTAATTCCTAAGTTTTAAAATTTTGGTTGGCTTCTTACACTTTAATTGGAATTTTAAATTGTCATTTAATTATTCGGTGTTAAATTTTCATGAAGCGTGCGTTGGCGAAAAATGCTTGAAGGTTAAGTTTTGAGATAATCGATGAAATTGTAGCAGAGACAAGTGGCAGTGACAGTAATTAAGTTTGCATGATGATCTGGACTGCACTTTAGTAGTCCGTTGGAAGTCGGTATTTGCTGTGTAAGCAATCCGTGGATGCGCGGTGCGCGGGTGGTTCTGGCTGAGGTCGGGTTTCAAAGGAAGCCATAGAGTTCGAAAGAGATGAGAGTAACTAAAGGTTACTGCCAGAGATCACATGCAGGGCTTAATTGGTTAGATTATGTGGTTTGCATTTGGCAATCGAGACGGACCTTCATCCATTTTTGGTACTAACTATGTTGTTTTGAAGAGTGTTAAGTTTACGTGATGATCGTACTTTGTGTCATTCAGAGTAACACACGAGGACGTGTGTCTTACCAGAATGGCCGTGTCGGGACAGGAAGGAAGTATAAAAAGAAATTATCATTTTTATTAATCACATTTTTGGTACTAACTATGTTGTTTTGAAGAGTGTTGTTAAGTTTACGTGATGATCGTACTTTGTGTCATTCAGAGTAACACACGAGGACGTGTGTCTTGCCAGAATGGCCGTGTCGGGACAGGAAGGAAGTATAAAAAGGAATTATCATTTTTATTAATCACATTGAGGGTGTCTGAATATATTACGTCGGGTAAGACTAAATAAAAATCATGTTGAATTGTCAGAGCGACAGTTGGGTTTATAAAAGGGGTGCCGATTCATTTGAAGAGACAGTCTTAGTTCAGTCGTCGTTGAGTTCGGTTGTGTTGCAACTAGTATGGTGCAGATCACTAATAAGTGGTAACTATGGTGGTTTCCATATCAGTCAGTGCTTAGTAAAGCGGTTACTATGTTATTTCGAGTTGTTACTAGGTGAGTTGATTATAATCACTTAACCAATCGGTTAAGTAATTGCCTCAATATGCAGTGTGTGATAATAACCAAAGTTAATAATGAATCCTGACGTGGTGTTGTACTCTGCGAATACTCGATTACGTAATAATTAATCAACGAACAATAAATAGCGAGTTGAAGATAATTCATTTGTGACTTTTACTATGTGTGCCCACGTATACCTATATCGGCCGCCACTCTGTCTCCGACATACACAATTGAATGGAACGACAAGAAAGTCTCTTTCGATTTATTTCATCCACTATATATCTTTCAAAGGATTGGCAAAAACGTTCTTACAAAGCTGTTATTTATTTTTTTACTTCCAGTTAAATATCTGGAGAGTCCATCGCCGGTCAATAGTATAAGCGCCGCGTCCCGGAGCACGCCCTCGCCTTGATGCTTTTTATCGCACGGATTACAGTCGGAGCTACGTTTTCACAATTTTCTATTCTCCAGCGAGTTATTTAAAATTTTCTTAAACCACCGAGATGCTAGTGCGCAGCTCTATTTTGAGGACGGAGTGAAGTCCCAAAGATTAAACCACTCAAAGAACACTGTGTTTAATGGAAGCTTTAGAGCTTAGATGTTATCTTACAGTTTTTGTCGATGAATACTGGTTGATTTACTTTCTCGTTTATTCTGTGAGTTGGAAGTAATTAATGGTCAATTTCTGTCTGAAATTTGGTCTGAATATCGAAACCAACAGTGGTATGTTTCTAATATTTTTTAAACTTCAAAAATAGCTTATTTTCATTTGAGTAACAAGGTTCTTCTTACATCATTTTATACACCTGTACATGACCTCTAGCACGTAATGTTCTCGACGTATAGAACAATTCAAGTAAATAAATGCCGTTCGGTGGTAATGAGTTGAGATAAGACGCAAACCCATCAAGTGCTTGTGGCTGGTGGTATCGGCTGGCCTGCACGGCACACTACGTGTCGACGACGCGATGTGCGATGGTGCGTTACCACCGAGCACAAAGCCCGCACACTGTACATCCATTGTTTCTCATATCGGACTAAAACGTAACGCCTTGTGTTAGACGTTACCATTTTGGTACGTAAATCATCTAAGCGTACTTAAATTTGTCTGAACGAGACGTACTACTCTCGAGCATTCTGATTGGTAATTGCTTTGGATATGTTCACTGGGACACACGGTGAGATGGAAACTTGCCAAATCTGATTTGATGAAAGCAATAGTGATTTATTGCCAAGGAAGTGTCGGACTGATACTGCGTAATTTTGCCGTGATACTGCGTGTCACAGCAAAATTATGATATAAGGAACTTTCAGAAAGATCAGTCATTCTTAGGAAATTTTAATTAGAAAATAACCTAACAAATTAACCTCACCTTCCCAAAATGTATAATGGAATAACATTTCACAAAAATTTGCAGTTAAATGATCACATCGGTGGTTTTATCCGACATCATCATGAATATAGTGCTATCGCTAGGAGTTTCATAAAATCCCTGGTTAAGGTATCTCCTGCGACATGCGCACAAACTAGTTCAGACAGTTGTTGGCGAGGCAGGGCGTGTCTAATGCCGCCCACGACGATTGGAGTGGTGTGGCGGCATGCCGCGAAATCGCGACCAACTTGAAACATGCCCGCGTTCATATCCAATAGTACCTACTCGCGAGAGTCGCGACAACCCAGTGGAAATGTTTGGCGGCAGAGCGGGACGCGCCGATCCCGCTGCGTTTTATCTCTTGATCGCATTATTCAGCCGAGCATCAAAGGAAAATGAGAGAGTACCTTTTATCCATCTCAATTTCCTTGTTTACCTAACGATTTGTTGTAATGACTTTTATTTCAGAAGAGGTTTTCGGTGATTCTGTCGCGCGTAATAGATCGTGAACACGTCGTCACGTTTTTACAAAATCTACGAGTACACAATTTGGGCGATAAGTCGTTCGACCTGCAATGCAGCGGTGGAGGTGCCCGTTAATATCGATGTTAATTTTTAACGCTCGTCCATTCGGCCGAAATACCAATGTTTTATCGCATCATTCGGTCATGCTGATAACAAAGTGTTACGTAATAGGCGAAAAAACTTAACATAATATTATTATCACTTATTCATGGAAATGTTTAACTAATAATGTGTCTATTTGAAAATTAAATAATTTCGTTATACGCTCTCCTCTCTCTCTCTCCTTTCATCAAAGTGAGAAAAAAAACAAACCGAAAAGGAGTATCCACGATCCAACTCAGAGATAAATTGTGATTGCGTTTTATCCTGCCGATGTTTTAGTTCTATGCCAATTTCTATGCAATAGTGGACGAATACTGGCGGCGGCGCGGATGACGTCACCCCAAGCTAGCCTTGGGATTGAGGTCGGCGAGCGGAATGGCGGCGGTGAAATGTCGCCTCGAGGGGTTGTTTCTCGCTCAACCGGAAAATCACAGCTGCATACGTTTTTAAGAAGTCTCACAGGAGGAGATTATTATTTTACTTCTTTATACTTATGTATGATAACTTACGCATTTAGTATATAATGCAGGCATTAGAACTTACCTTGATACTGTCGTAGCAGGCGGTGACTCTTCCATTCTGCACCTCGACGGTGGCCGGGGGATGCGCGAACTTGCATTCAGTATCGGGCCGCGAGCACTTATTCCGTTGAAATTCACGGCACACTTCCAGCTGCAGCCAGCGTGAGTCTTTGCCGTTTAGCAGGCTATTCATATTCACCATGGTGGCCATTGTTGGCACTGACGTTGAAGGCGGTAGAAGCGCTCGCAGTTACGCGAAGCGAGTGCGTCGCATAGGCAGCAACGGGGAGCGAGCGCGCCCGCGCGCTCTTGTCATGCACTTCTCTCACTAGCAGGCGAGCAGACGTGCGGTCGTTGCACAGGCTTGCGCCACGCGCACCCTCACTGGCACTCACTGCTCACACGCGCGACCACTACCACGACCACTCGACCCGGCTCCGCGGCGATGCGGTGGTGCGGTGATACACGCGCGGATACCACGGCTATTACTTATTTATTAATCTTACAATTAAGTTAGAATTAAAGACACCGACGTTGCAAGCTTATTTAGGCGAGTATTAAATATTAATATTATCACACGCGTTCTTATCGATGTTGACGGTTGAGTTTAGTAGAGGGCGAGCGGTGCTTGGTGTGCGAGCATTGCGGCGGCCGGTGCGGGTCTGGGCGGGCGACGTTGGGGCGCGAAAAAAGCTATATTAGCGGCTCGGCGGACAGCGAGCAAGCCGGTGCGGTGCGGGGCTCAACTCTGCGAACAACAAAACACACTGGTTACTCTCCGGGCGTTCCGCCCCGGAGCCAAGCACAAGCGGCTACCGGGTTAGCAAGCGCGCGCGGCGACCGCTCTCAGGGCCGCGCTCAATGCGGCGACCACACTCCTAGCCTCGCTACACACACTTAGCCATATCAGCAGGTTTTGTTCTGCTTTAATGTTATTGGCTAGCAACAGATACAATATCAACTATTTAAAGTGCGTTCAGGTCATTAATTAGCTGTTAATTTTCATACTGTTTATAAACAACGTTTAACATAACTAAAAATAAAATGAGTCCCTGTGCAATGATATATTTAACTTTAGATTCACATACAAAATATTTAAGTATATCAAGCCGATAAACTACCAAAGCTGGGCTAAAGTGTGTAGTTTACTTATAATTAATATTCGGACAAAAGCTTACATAACTTAAAATAGGCTAAAGTTAACATCGAATACCGTAATGATATGTCTTTGTGTGAATAATTAAACATCCAATTCAGTATTACAATCAGTTTAATATGTATAATATTCTGTATTAAGTAATTAGTAAATGGATCTGAGACAGATGCTTGTTTGTTTTGTTCGGAGGCACGACACTACCGAGACGTGTTTCCATACGTGTACGTTACCAAACGCGTCAGGGAATATTTGTGCATTGAATTACACAAATATTCATTTTATAGTTGTTTAAGACAATAGCTGGTGATATGAGAATCCATGCAAAGATTGAGCAGTTGGAAATCGAAAGATAATATAAAATCGGAAACATAAAATCTTATAAAGATGTATTTGGATGACATATTTGTAAATGGTATAATATAGCACAAGATTTAAACAATGTATTGATTGCATAGACGTGTATACTGAGCGTACTACTTGTATGACAACGGCACAATATTTAAGATATTTATAAATCCAAAAGGTGTATAATGGCCGCAAATTTTCTCGATAAACGACGTTGAGGATGGATATCACTACAGCACCGTCAATAAGTGTCAGAGTAATCATCTCGAGAGAAAAAATCTGTGTGGGTGCCGTCAGAACGCAACGGTTGCGAACAGGGAAAAATATCGTGAAACCAAATCCTATCGTAATGCGCTATTTAAAGCATTACCCGGTTGAAAATAGCTCGTGTGCGACTACGGAGCGACGCGTTTCTTCACCGTGCATATAAATCTTCAAATTTTATTTTCGACATAGATGCAGCCGCGTTTTTACGTGGCGTTGGATGCGCCGCGCCGCGGCCAGACGTCAGCGCTCACTTATAAATACGGCGATTCCCCATTTGTTTTTCAATTAAATTGTTTTCATAATCACACTTTTTTTAATTAATGAAGTTTTTAAGTAGCAACAGCGTCATAGCTGTTGCGGCGTCATCTCACCGTAACACACAAAGTGACAATAGAGTGTGTTGTTTCCTAAAGTTCTAGGAGGCATATTATATTTTCCACTTGAAATATCGAAATCCTATTTAATTATATCCCCACCTATTTAAATTTAATAATATCATGGATAAACAACACTAGCGAATTAAGGCGCGACGAAGCCGAAAAGAGACTAAGTAGACGGAGTAATTGTTTTTATTACAGTGGATGACTGGAGGGGACCGCCGGTTGCCTGCTGTGCAAATTAGCTGCCGTGAAATTAGATTGAACATTGTAACAAGGAAACAGGTAACAACGATTACAGAGTGCTGCGGTCGACCAAATGCACTTACAGTGGCGATGTCACAATTCCAACTGGCATTATTATAAAAAAGTCTACATTGTCGTAGAAAAAAAACTACCTACGTTCGAAAACAGCTGATGGTACCGAAGACATGGAAATACAAATATTTTTATTAATTTAACCAGATATAATGTAATATATATACACACATACGCCTACATACTCACGCCCTTTATCATCGAAGGCGTAGGCAGAGGCACAACTAGT
The DNA here is from genome assembly GCA_949316025.1 of Lapara coniferarum. Lineage (NCBI taxonomy): Eukaryota > Metazoa > Arthropoda > Insecta > Lepidoptera > Sphingidae > Lapara > Lapara coniferarum. The sequence goes on along the minus strand of OX438926.1, from coordinate 14,382,809 downwards.
GCACCTAATTTTCGCCGTGCATATTCCATTCCATGATGTGATAGGGGGCGATCCTATCTTCATATCGGGCACAAATTCTAGACTTCGGGCTGATGCCGAGTAAAAAAACCCAGTATCAATTTGCCCGACCCGGCGATCGAATGCGATTCGATACCACAGCATTGCAGTCGTACCGTAATACATCTACGCCACCGAGGCAATCACGATATTATCCACGTATTATATATATTGCGTATTTTAATGAGCGTTATTAATGAATAAATAAAACAAGTCTGTCTGTTCGGTGTCTGTCAGTAAAGTTGTTTGCATATTACATAAAAAAGCTGAATAGGTTTCAATGCAGACTCACTAATTCTAGAACATATTGTACTTTTGTATTATAGGAGCTCGACATAGTGACTGCACTACACCTGATGGTAAGCACGGTGCAGTCCAACGTTTGAGTAAATAAAATACTATGAATTCCTTGGTACAGTGGGTAAAAAATATTAAATTAATTCTTTAGCAAAACAACACGTGTCACATAGCTCGTTTTAGCACAAAACAATTAAACAGAGATTCGCTCGTTTTTTAAGCGACTTCAAAAAGGAGATTCTGTATTCGATCCGTATGTATGTACGTATGTAAATTTCTATGGCCGCGAGTTTCTCAAAAACTACTGATCCGATTTAGATGTGGTTTTCGATGTTCAAATGTATTGTTTTCAGGGAAGGTTTAAGTATGTAATTTATGAAGATACACAATGGAACTCATCAATAACTAACAGCAGATGACTCGCGAATACTGCAATCGTATATCTATTATGTATTGTTTACATTATTCTATAATTAACTAACAAAAAAGCAATAAATAAAAACTTTTTAACAAAAAAATTAAATTGAATATAAATTGAACAATGTTTTCGTATATTTAATCTTGTATTTCCTTGGCTTAGTTGGCAATTTAAATTAGGCATCGACTCCAAATATACGTATATACTAAGCGAATATAAAGTTGAATTATTATTTGGTTTGCAGTGGATTTGAAGTCGGTTTACTTTTTGTTAAAAAAAATCATTACATAAAATCATAGTGTTTGGTTTCTAAGGATATTGACGGCGTGGTAAATATAAATAGTGTTTAGCTATACGTCGTGGTTTAATAGAGCCGATAGTATGAAGTTTCTCCGATGCTCGACACGCACGGGGTAAACATTCAATAACCCAGTGAAAAGATTACGAAGAGCAATCAGACGGAAGCGAATCTAAATAAGAATCTCTTGGGAGGGACGGGGGGAGGGCGAAGGAAGACGGGTGAAAACAGTCGAGCGCGCGAGCCCTTTGTCAGTGCGGCGATTCGATCAACTCACTATTGAGGAATTTATCGTGTAGATTTAATAAGGTACCGAAAAGCGCGCTAAAGTATTAAAATTTGTTAGCGCTGTTAATTTAAACGGCCAGACCGTTCACCCGCATCTACGGTCTTGACCGGGATTCGAACCTGGATCTCCCACCGCAGCCCGGAGGGCGCTCTTACCACTAAGCTATCAAGACAATGAGAATGCGATGAGCTCGTCTGGCTAACTAAAAACTTTCAGATAATGATAATGAAACGTTATAATTACTTCAACGCACTTTTCTGCCGGCATGAAAGCAAGAAAAGGCTTGTAATCAAAACATTAAACTGCATGATATTCACATGATAATTAAGCGTGCTGTAATACGAAGTGAACGTATATCTTGAAACGTTCGAAGGTTTTTTAACTTGCGATCAAATTCAGCGTAACAGAAATCGGAGTAAGGTCACGATTGTGGTGCGGTCGATCGAAAGGAATCGTTGTGGTCTGCTTTGTTACCTTCACCGATAAACGTCTGTCACTTTGTAACGTGACATTCGATTTTTTGCTCCACACTTTAATGACACGTACACGCGACTATTAATCACGTCCACCCGTGCCGGTCAATATTTATACGGAATAATAAATAGGTTCATTAACATGTCATGAACTGCGGGTTGATGTTTGGTTATCGTGGGCCGACTCTACCTGTATCGGGGATGTGGACAAATAGAGCGTCAAGCTAACGTGAAAGATAAAAACGCCGAAAAAACAAGGTCAGTGTGTATCTTAGACAGGCGGAAATGGAGCAGGCACGATTGCAGTGACCTTGGTTTGCGGTGTCGCGCTCCGCCGCGGCCGTAGACTTGGATATAAAAACTACCACAGCATTTATCTTTGATATGCTTCAACGGACCAACAGACTCACAAATAATGTATTCTATTTTTTTTTATTGCATTGAATGACAAGACGAGCATGCCGTTCGCCGGATGGTAAGCGATACGACCACCTATAAACAGTAGCAACATCACCCAGCACCTTGAGTTACAAAGTTCTGCGTGGCATTCCACTGCACTCGTCATCCGGGGACATACGATGTCAAGTCTCATTATGTCCAGTAGTTACACTGGCTACAATGTCCTTTAAACCAAAACAAAACAGTGTATGCACACTGCTGCTTGGCGGTAGAAACAGACTAGACAGACTTTTACATAATATGAGAGACCTACAAGTAAAATTCTTTACACAGCAGGGCAATATCACACGCGTTTTACACTTAATTTATTTTTTTACATTTAAGTTCCGTAATAGCTTTATCGATAAAGATATCTCTCGCTGATTTGTTGTCCTACTGGCAACACGAAATTCAGATGTTTATATTTTTGTTTGTTAACCCTTTTTTTAACCACTGCCAGATTAATGGTGTTGCGCGAACGATACGAAATTCAACATACATTTTTAATTTTTGTAATATTGTTGCTTTGCAACCATTAAAATGTGTTGCAGTATTCTTATATTATGTGATAACTAGCTTTTGCCCGCGGCTCCGCCCGCATTAAAAAGTTTTTCCGGGATAAAAGTCCCGGTTTATATTTTCCCGGGATAAAAAGTAGCCTATGTGTTAATCCAGGACATGATCTACCCGTGTGCCAAATTTCATAGAAATCCGTTCAGTAGTTTTTGCGTGAAAGAGGAACAAACATCCTTACATCCTTACATCCATACATCCATACATCCAAACATCCAAACATCCATACATTCTTACAAACTTTCGCCTTTATAATATTAGTAGGATTTTTTTCGCAACACGATTTGGTCAAATTCGACGCATGCATGTTACTTGCAATGATATTCAAGGACGTTTTCCAAACGAACGGCGACCGTAGCGAATTTCATTCATAACGTGTTAAGACGATGGTTGAATATTGGCAAGTTATCGCAGGTGTCGTTTCTCATATGTTTAACAGTCTCGTAGTGATGTCACTATTTGTTATTCCTCACACACTGCTCAACAGTCGGCATTCATTGGTCAGCGTGCGCAAATGTAGACACGTCTCGTTAGGGAAAAAGTGTTATCAATTACAAGAATATTTACTGAGGCAGTTTCATGACATCGAAACGGACTTGTAATATTACGTTATTGGAGCTGCAAATACCGAGTAAATATTGTGTATATAACTTACATTTAATATGTTCACGAAGCTTAGTATGAACTTGGATAATAAATCTAGCATCAGAATGCAATAGGACAATACAATATGCAGCTCCGTCAAATGATTAGTTGAGCACGTAGGTAAACCATTGCAGCCAAAACAAAGACTATTGTTCAACGTGTGCGGAGCGAAGCAGATCGCAACTATAGAGCTGCTTTCGCATTCGGGACGTGCACAAGGCACATTTAGCAGTCCTCCGGGACGATGGCCGACTGGTAATTAGCAAGAGAAGCGAAAAATTTGCGACGGCTTAAATTTACGAGGCGCAAATTGCATGATTCCAACGCTATCGCTGAACTGCGCCCGTTAATGTGCCTTATCGAACACGCTGCCTACGAGCAGGGGTCCCCTTATGACCCAATGTTCTCGCTCGCCTATTTTTTTCCAGCACACAAATATCGCTGCGAACCAAGATATATGTACACTTGGAAGCTGATTTTACGTTTTGAATGGGCGATATTCAAGAATAATTTTACATATCCAGCAATATCAGCAAATGCGTCACGTTACAACTAATGTTTACCGATATATTTATTCAAATGCACAAAATATGAGAGCAAATTTTTCTGCTTTTTTGCACTCTGAAATAAATATACCACGAGCACACTGAAGAACTGAGAAATAACTGTTTTGGTTTTTTACAAAACACCATTGTGGCGTCAGAATTTTTTTTTTAGCAAACGTATGACTTTCTATGACGTTAGATTGGCTTATCAATGATTAATTTGGTGGAGTAATCATCATTTACTTTGGCTGAACTGGGCTGTTTAATTCTGCTCAGATAAGATAATCCTGATAAAGAGGCGGCTTATCATCGCTCGTTCTGGTCTTGCTCGATAACTTAACCCGAGTTGCTTTCAAGTATGTTCACAGTATCTCCTGGGATATACATCTCGGACAGTGATTTAATTCAAAATTCTCAACTCTTTATTTATCTGTAAAAGCTTTTAGCTAATAAAATTAAATAAAAAAAAAGCGTTTTGAGGATAAAACTGTGTGAATAGGTAGTGAGATTGTTGAACATTGACGTCAAATGAATATGACAACACTCCATCCGTTTGCCTTATAAAAATACCTAAGTTAAAGTAGAGTCGATTTATTTCATTTGTTAAGGTTTGCCAACAAAATTAACAATACTATATACGATTACAATTAATAAAGAGAATAAAACAGTTTTGGATTAATTGCAATATGAATAACAGGCAATCACAAGATACTTTAAAGATTAATAACTAAGACCAAATTCAAACAATAAAATTCAAATATAAGACAAAACTATCTATCGATATATCTTGCTCTATAAATATAAATAAATTATTAGTATTGTTATTATCAGAATGATATGTTATATTATTTGATCAATATTTTCTAAAATGGTTTGCTTGAATAAAGAGTTTGCTCAGGTAAATTTAAAAATTCCGAAACCATGGGCCTAATGTAGGTTATTCATTCAACATTTGAAAATTACCACGGCACAACAAGAATAATACAACGAACTCCCTATTGACAGACATTTTTATTGTTGCGAGCAGGTAGCGACCCAGCTTATACCCTCTTAGAAACATTGCAAACAGTCCATTTTAAATTTAAACATTTTATTCTGTTTAATATGTAGATATTTAAAGTGACACGTTTACGTATCTGGATCTTTTTTTGGTTTCATCTCATCTAGTATAATCTATCGGCACAAAATTTTTCCGAACAAACGTGAGCACAAAATTTCAATTTATTCGATCAGTGCGCATTAAAATAATAAATGACATCATTCCAGTAGTCCAAGTTTTGAATCACTCGGGGAAATAATATTCAGCGAGTAGGCACCAACCAGGTGGGAGGTTTGTGTTCAAATATTTGTTATCGCTTTAGTAGTTCCACGAAAATCTGCTTTCGCTGCTTCAACAAATGCATTTATCAAGCAATTGGGGTGTTCATACGGTGATGTAGCGTGGAATATTTTTGTGCATTTCACATTATCTTCTAATCAAAGTTGTGTTCGTAATATTTTGGCGATAAGATTAAGAGGCCACGCAACCATTTTACTTAGATATGATAACTGATTGTAGTTTTTTGCTTATCTCAACTGATATAATTTTTTCCGTAATATAACAGATTCACTTAACATGATTGAACAAATCAAATTCTCTCCCGTAATCGAATATTATATTGTGTGTGTACTTACATTTTCAAAGAATTCAATAAATTCCAAATTAAGGTTCTTTATACATATAATAATAATATGAAACACAACAATCCCAACAGTATGATATATAACACAATTATTGCCTTCGACGCACGTGAAAGTAACAAAGAAAATATTGTCCGAATACACAAATCTACTAATGTAATTTCTGAAGAAGACAAGTAATAAGGAAAGAAAGTTTCGACATGGGATTAGGGAAGAGTTCTACTTAGGGTAACTTTTACATTATAGGCAATAATGGCAATATCGATGAAAGCTCAAGTCGGGGCATGTGGTGCGAGTAGCGCGGTCCGCTTTGCACCGAGCGGTCCCACCGAGGCGAAAGCTCTCATGCGGCCTAGCGACATCCACGGAGCGAGCGGGACGAGCGCTACCAGAGCGGCTAACGACATACCACTCGCTCCTAAAGTTGGAAACTTTTCCGTCGAATTTCGGAAATCGCAGATGACTCCATGTCCACAAAGACCACTGGCAAAACGGATATTACGCACGACCGCAAAAATTCACAATGTTTCATTCACAAACTTCCACAATGAACACTTTTGACGCGAGTTCCGAATTTCGACGATGTGATGTCGCATTTAATAGAATGAGCGTAACACTTACATGATGAGGGGTAAACAAGCCGGGTAAAGGGAGTGTAAAATGTCCGTATGTTAAAACATAGCAAGTTGCACGTAAATTAGGAGAAGTATTTCGCCGATAGCGTAGAGGTCGCGTTCGCGGCCACAGCGGGGCGGCACGCGTCGTGTTCGGGGCACGAGTGCGGAGCACGGAGCGGCGCGAATCACACAAGCACAAGCAGAGTCGGCGGGCGACTGACGGGTGGTGAGCCGCGCGGCGTGGGGCGCGGGGACCGCCGCTGCGCGCGCACCCCTCGCGTCGTCGCCACCCCGCCCGCCCCGCACTGCCTACCCTCGCCCCGCGACTGACGCCAGCCGGTCGCCTTATCACATCGCACGGCGCGCCGCCGCTTCCTTTCTCCTCATGCAGTTGCGAGCTTTTCGCCACTGCCACACTTCCGCCCACCCCGTCGACTGTCTAGTGTTTTAACCGGTCAATGTGTTGCACCGATTATTTTTACTTCTTGAGCACGACACGCTGCTATAAAATCAATCTGATGGTGCACATTTTTTTATTTTAATAATACACGGCACACACTGACCAGCAAGTATGAAATCTTCGTCCGAGCTTAAGGCGCAGATACTGTCAGCACTTAAACCGTATAAGATAGAGTCGAAGGCCGTCGAGGCGAGACGATAAATAAAGTACGATTTATTTAAGTTTTTTTAGAGAACAAAGGACGCTTTCGATTTTGGCAGTTAAGTGTTGCAAGTTGCAGTTTGCAACATGGCCATTAACCTGCCTTTGGGTCGGGTTGATCAGAGGGAGAGAGGCGAGTGGTGCGGCACGACGATCGAGCGCAAGCGAGCAGGCAACATGATCACAGGCGCTGGCGAAGAGCGGCGAAAGTACGCTGCAAAACGAGTTTGTGTGCGGCGCGTGACCCGCCCGAGGACATGCTTACTTAGGCCAGTTCCAAAGCAATATACACTCTAATTCAACCACTTTAATTATAATATGCACATTTAAATAGACAACATATTACTTGAACATCGCACAAAGCCCATTGTGAAGCTTTAAAGTCGCGAGTCTAAGTTTAACTTCGGTCAAGATACGTAGAAGAAGGAACTCTACTTATTTTCTAATATAGAACATTACTGCATAAGTCCCCAGTAGGGTAAGGGTAACTGGACCATATTGTGAAAAAAAATAACGCGCTTAAACATAGTTACCTGTAGTAAGTCCAGAATTTGGTTCACACTAACGCTATACTATTGGACTAAATAAAGAAAGTTATAGACCGGAAATTATTATTAATATCTCTATCGTATATAGATAAGATCGCGATTCGCGTCGTTCTTCGAGGTCATTTGAATAAATCTTTTGAGCTGTTACTTGTTCACATCCTACACACGTTACAAATCAATGTAGTTATTAAATTTATTATTATGATCACATTTCAGTCTAAATAAAACAAACACTACAATAACTTTTACAATATTAATAACATGTACGCAGTCTTTGAAGCTAGAGATGGCATAAAAATGTAACAAGAAATAATAACATCCAACACGGTATTGGCGATAAAACGGCAATACCAATCAACACATTCTTAGTTAATACTTGGATAACTTAATGGTAAGATCTGACGTGTATGTTCTATTATTAGAAATCTAAAAATATCGCAATTTCTACGTTCACAAAACCGCTACGTATGTCCGACGTGGAGCAAAAACAATAAGCTATAGAGCTTAAATTAGTTTACTATTTCATAAATCAGGGTGTTCACTCTGTATTATGTGAAAGAAATTTCTGTTTTACACTAGGCATGATCTATTAAATGAAAACAATAAAATAGCACAAATTGCACGAAGATTTGAAAGTAGAAGAAATATATAACGGTAGTCGCACATAACTCTATTTTTTTTAGGCTGCACACGAATTGTTGGTGCTTGTAACTCTACATGACTATTTTGTGAATCCTATTAATATTATAAAGGCGAAAGTTTGTAAGAATGTATGGATGTTTGGATGTATGGATGTATGGATGCAAGGATGTTTGTTCCTCTTTCACGCAAAAACTACTGAACGGATTTCGATGAAATTTGGCACACGGGTAGATCATGTCCTGGATTAACACATAGGCTACTTTTTATCCCGGGAAAATATAAACCGGGACTTTTATCCCGGAAAATTTTTTAATGCGGGCGGAGCCGCGGGCAAAAGCTAGTATTTTCAATAATATTTGACCTCAATTCTCGAAGCGGTTATATAAATAGACCGACCGATTGACTAGCCACATATGGGCTCTATTATATATAAAATTTGATTTAGAGTGTTAATTTAATAAAACTTGTTAACAAAAAAATTAAACCGCCGAAAAAACTTAAAAGCAAAAAATAATAACAATTTTTTTTAACCTTAATAACTAATATTACGTATGTTTGGAGTCGACGCCTAATTTAAATTGAACGTATATTTGCTTAGTTTAGCTGGCATTTTAATTTAGGCAATGACTGCAAACATACGTAGATATGTAAAAAAAAAATGTATGTATTTTATATTTTTTGTGGCTATAAACTACATGCTTCAATTTTATAATACACAACTCGGCATTGAAATCTGTGAGTAAACAATAAATCAACCCTTTTTTCCCACCCTTAGGGTAGATTTATTTTCAAAATTTACATGGAACCAATTTCGAGATGTACCCTATACAAAAAGAATAATTAAAATCAGGCTACTCTGTAAAAAGTTATGCGTCGTCATACATAAAAAAAATATACACGTCGACTTGAGTGAGAACCTTCCTCCGTTTTTTTTTGCGTCGGTTAAAAATACGTTAATCCACTTTTTTTATTGCATTGAATGACGAGACGGGCATACCGTTCACCTGATGGCAAGCAATACGACCACCCATAAACAGTAGCAACACCATCCAGCACCTTGACTTACAAAGTAGGTACTATGTGACGTTGCACTGCACTCGTCATCCTGAGACACAAGATGTTAAGTCTCATTATGTCCAGTAGTTACACTGGCTACAATGTCCTTCAAAGCGAAACACAACAGTGCATACACACAGTTGTTTGGCGGTGGAAATAAACATTGCGGTGGTACCCACCCAGACGGACTTACATATGAGAACCTACCACCAGCACCAAGCTAGAGCTCAAATGTAGCGAAAAACCCGTTTTAGTGATTCATGCAAGTGAATCACTTTCGGGAACGGACGAGTGACTCGGCCGCCAAGAAAATGGAGCCAGTAAAGATTCAATTTAATGAATTGTCAGTTCATTACTGTACTTTAACTCGGTAGACGTAGAGTCGCAATCTAAGTCGATTTAATGACGAGAAAAATATTTAAGAATCGTGAGCGAATTATTGATTTTATTAAAATTGTGCCCGGTGGACACCCTGATGTTTTAATAAATGTAGCCGCTGGTTGCGCATGCAGCAGAGCGAGCGCGCAGACAGGAGTCACGAATGGGACGTATGCTCGTTTTTGTGCCGCGCACGCCACAGAGCGTGACGTCTAAAAGCTCGTTTATACGCTTTTTATAGCCATTTGACTCAGATACCTAGCCGTTTTTTACCAACTACCATCTTAATAATGCAGAGTTGCAAACAATTTGTTGTGATGGTCAACGCCCAAGACAAGGCCAGCGCATTATTGGCTATTATACTGTTTCTTCGACAAACTAAAATTTGGGATTGTGCGCGCAAACTGGGCTATATTTGTTTAGAAATAAAGCTTTGATTACAAATGTATCTTATAAAAACATGCCAACCGAATGGCGAATAATACGTGACATGGGTGAAAATTTTAATTCTTGTTTAAATAAAAATGTGATATTTATCTGTTTTCAAAATTATTGTCTCCATTTTAAACTATGTTATGCTAATTCCACGCAAATTCTTGTATGCTAAAGAAATTATGAGCACATGGTTGAAATACTGTGAATCATCCCCTTACATTTAATCAGTACTTCGCACATAGCAATAAACGCAATAGTTATATCGTCTCTAGGTATTGCGTTCGGGGTATCGTTCTGAATTTATATCATACATTCTCTTAGCCGGTGGCGGCCGGTTTCTTTATACCTCATAATAAATATAGACTCGTGGAGTTTTCGCGCTTCGTAAAGTTATAAAGAAGCGGCCGTCACACATTGTTCTTAGACGAGACAGGAAACAAGCACGGCAATGTTACTAATTAATTGTTTATGAACGTTTTTTTACATTTAATGAGTGGTCAATGATACCGACAGCTGTTTCGAGTTGGTGCTCGCCTGCTCACGAAGCGTGCTGCCGCGGCTGGCTCGGCTGGTTCGGCCGGCGCGCATTCTGAGCGACACGCGACGTAACACTATTACCGTATCGGCCGGTCCGACATCGATTTATTTTTATTGCAGCGTGTTCTCGATGGATATCCTTTGTTTCCCCCTTTTAGGAAGAATGCATTCGCGGTGTGTACACTGACCGTAATGTAATAAAATAAGCCGTTTAGAAGCAAGAAGATGAGCTCCGTTGGCGAAATTCGGCGCCCGAGACACGCGAAAGGGTTCAATGACCTCGCGTTCATCTCGTGCCCGCAAAAAATGCATTGCCCGTCCCCACCGAACGCAGTTCCCACACGCGTACTTATTATCTTTATACTGAGTACATTTACGGTGTACACTGAGTAACGACACAGTTACCGATCACTACATTTGCAATTGCCGCGATTCTTTTCGGTTCGCATACCTACGTGAAAACGTTATATGTTTCATAGTCTTTATTAAAGATGATTTTAAAACAACTGGTGTATGTAATCCTTGAACTTTGTGCATGGAACAAAACAAGTTAGCAATTTTATCACTTAGCTTTTGTCTCTTCGCATATTGAGTATAACATAAATAAAACACAATAAGATAAGATAATTTCGGGTATAAAGGTTAAAGGTATTGCATAATATATTTGTTTAAATTTCGCAACTATGTAGCGAAACGATAATGAAAATATGGAATGCAATGCAATGCCTTCAGCACTGTATTTTATACTGCCCAGTGCTGAGCACGGGCCTCCTCTACAACTGAGAGGGTTTAGACCTTAACCTTTTAATGAAAATGTTTAAAATGCAAATGAAGATTATGGGTTTTAAAAGCCCCACATTAGTAAATGGTGAAAACTATGTTTCAACCGCACTCAACGCACCAAAGTAAATTGTGCCAAATGTTAGTTGATCTCCACATATGGCGTTAACAAGATACACTTTTTATTGCAACGTCGTGGATATCTCTGCAATATGTTGCACAGCTAGATGCTCTTGGCGTCTCAGGCTGGAGGCCCCGTCGTGGGGGCACAGGGTCGTAGAGGCAGTGCGTCCTGTCTTTGCCGAATGGCTGGACAGGCGCCACGGAGCGGCAACATACCGCCTGACGCAGGTGCTCACCGGGCATGGCTGCTTCGGTGAGTTTCTGTTTCGGGTGGTAGGTATAGAGGAGTCGGCCGTGTGTCACTATTGTGACAACTGCCCAATGGACATGGCCCAACATACGTTGGAGTGTTGTCCAGCCTGGGATGAAGAACGCAGCGCTCTCAGAACAGTCGTCGGAGAAGACCTCTCGCTGCCGGCCGTGGTCGCTTCCATGGTCGGCGGCCGGGAGGCCTGGCAGGCGGTGGCCCACTTCTGCGAGGTGGTCCTCTCGCGGAAGGAGAGTGCCGAGAGGGATGGCCAGCGCAGTGGTGATCCCTCCCGCCGCCAGACGAGACGTAGGAGGCGTCGGGTGGACGACTGACCGACGTCTCCCGCCCTGTGGATTGGGGGCGTTTGGAGAATTCCACCACGGTATTCCCTGCCTGTCGTAAAAGGCGACTAATAGGGGCCTTCGGGGGTCACGGGTGGACGGGACGTGCCGCCCACCCATTAGTCTAGCCAACTTCTGTGACCCCCGTGATGGACATGTCCGAGGCAGCGCGTCTCACGCTGCCTCGGACACCAAAAGGCGGACACGGTACGGTGTTTCGGGGGCTTCTGAGCCCCCGCAACAGGAAAAGGACCGCAACAGCGGTACGCGCAGGGGCGGTTGCGGACGAAAACTTAGACGTGAGTCGGAGGAAGCCCGCAGCCGTCCCTAATGCGCCGAAGATGGCCTTATAAAAAAAAAGAAAAAAAAAAGCTAGATGCTCTGCGAAAGGTAAATAATTATTTACGAAACATCCGTATATCATTTGCCGCGAACATCAAGCCAAGTATATAGTTGAGCTAAGTAGTCGCCAAAATGATGTGATAAGTGTCATCTTGAGATGTAGCGGAGTTGTCCTAATTTTTATGTCAGTGACCCTTATTCCGTGAAACATGTCATTCGCAATCTTATGTTACGGCCGTGCTCGGGAAGCCAATTGTCGGCCGAATGAAGTGGCGGGGGTGCGCCCACGCGCTCATCTCCACATCACTTTAGTGCGCACGCGCCGTATTTCCTGCTACATTCATACCATTACAATTTGAGCACCCACAAACACGAGTATCCTTCCTTTTGTGCCTTAAAGACGTTGTTTGTCATAATTTAAAGGACCGGTTGACATCATTTCTAAATTATTTAAAGTTACTGACGGTTGCAATGCTAACGTTGAAATATGTGAAATATGTTTCTTAAATTTTTATGCAGACAATAATTATCCTAAAAGTATATTGTTCATTTTGTAGATATACCGCAGTTAAAATACATGATTTGACATTGTGTTAACAAATTACATTACACACTTCTATTATTTAATTATTTTAACCATAGATGTTAAATACAAAAAGTTTGAGTTTTTTTTTTATTGCACATGCCATATTCGCACTAAACTACAAAAAGACAAAATAGAATCTGGAAAGTAAAATTGAGATTTTTGGTGAACATATTAGATTTTCGTGGATGATTTTTGGCATAATGTAAGCGGAGACAAAGGCACTCGCCTTTGTCTCCGCTTCACATGTGGTTTCATTCATTAACACAATATCAAAATAACCCTGTATAATCCTACTAATATTATAAACGCGAAAGTTTGTAAGAATGTATGGATGTTTGTTCCTCTTTCACGCAAAACTACTGTACGGATTTCGATAAAATTTGGCACACGGATAGATCATGTCCTGGATTAACACATAGGCTACTTTTTATACCGGGAAAATATAAAGAGGGACCTTTATCCCGGAAAAACTCATTCACGCGGGCGGAGCCGCGGGCAAAAGCTATAGTTATATAATTTTCGTAGAATAAACAACAATTTAAGAAAAGCCAGAACAGTATTTTCATTAGTTCCAGTATTAGAGGATTAACACGAGGCAATAGTCACAGTTAACGGGTCGTGAATTTGACTCCGGTGCCCATTCCAAAACAATACAATTTGCTTTAAGTAACTGTCCTATCTTAATAACTACAATAACAGTTGTACTATAAATATAAACATGTTTTTCATCTCTGTATATATCTGTAAAACGATGTCTAGAGGGTAAGAAATTATAAAGAAATAATATTAAATTATGCTTTTCATTGATTTTTTTCTTAGTTGGGATAAAGTATTTTATCCAATTCAATCTTTAGAATAATATTATGTTTTCGATATAATATAAATGTCTACAGGACAACTATATTATATTTGGTTAAGATGCAAAGACAATATCATATCGCACTGATGGTAGGACTCTCATACGTATGAGTCCGTCTGGGTGGGTACCACGGCAATGTCTATTTCTACCGCCAAGCAGCAGTGTGCATGCATTGTTGTGTTTCGGTTTGAAGGACATTGTAGCCAGTGTAACTCCTGGACATAATGACTTAACATCTTATGTCTCAAGATGACGAGCGCAGTGGAATGGCACACAGTACTTTGTAACTTAAGGTGCTGGATGGTGTTACTACTGTTTATGGGTGGTCGTATCGCTTACCATCAGGCGAACGGCATGTTCGTCTCGTCATTCAATGCCATAAAAAATCCTGATTTGGTATTGAGATCTGAGACACGAAGAAGACGAATATACAAGAACACTGCTGAAAAGATAAACCATCTGACTTCACCGCAATCAGATAAAAGCATGTTATAACCATGAATAAACGTGTCGTAAAGTAAGCGTACAACCCAATCGTATAGTATCTAAAGCTGTCTTATAATTCGCTAGGATAGCGTTTCGAGCTCCAAGACGAGACGCTCCAATTCTCGGTCGAATGCCTCAGAACTCAGCCGCCGTGTATCTACACACCAATTAAGCTAAAATAATATACGAAGAATTTAGAAACTGGTTAACTTCCTTGAAGCGCAACGCGGTAATTGGCTAACCCCCGCTAAGAGTACGGACGCATCACTTGTGATTTATTGACTGCTTTTTCTCGTAGATAGGCCGATGCTTACAATTCGATTGGACGGCTAATGGATTGGCGATTCTTTCGTATCTTTAGTAAATGCACTTTTATTGTTTCTTCGATTGATTAAGCGAAACGTTATACTTGAATACAAAGATACCCTTTTATATCTGTGTACGCTTTACTAGTTTTTTTAAATAGAATTGTTTATACGCAGAATTCTGAAATAATAATCATTTGAACCATAATTTAATAAGATCAAGAGTCGAGAGTACAACGCACTTAAAAAAATACTTGGAATATCACTAGAAATGTTGTGGCACAATGTGTGTTTAATGACCCGTAAAGAAAATCCTTTCTCTATTTTGGTATAAAATACGTATAGACCTTTTTTCGTGACGGCGAGTTTTACTTAAATTAAATTCTTCACATTGTACGTAACATGGTTGAATTATGTGGGATGAGATGACTCATTACAACGTATGAATATATTCAAGATGAAATATTGCGTTCTATATATAATAGGCACATGCGTCGTTTTTGATTAGGTGGTTTGAGGTAAAGGATTTCGAGTGGTAAGTAGATTGTTGGTGAATTCTTAGAATCGCGGGACCAAGGTTTAATTAAAACCGGCAGAGTGGAGTCGCGCTCGTGGGCCTCTTCTGAAACCAACGAGCTCACGCATGCTTGATGACTCCGCATAAACGTTAATTAACTCGCTCTATCCAACTTAAAGTCGCTCAACGATCTATGGAAAGAGCTATGCTCGGAGTTTCTCTGTGGGATGTACGTGTCATACACAGTCTGCTTGTACACGCAGTGGTTGACATACATGCCATATTACGCTATGATAAGCGAGCTTATCGCCTTACTGAATTCGTAGATGTTTTTCAAGTCAAAAACGATGCGCATTCCGGGGATCGAAACCATCACCTTAAAGTTCAAACGGCGTCATTATATGCGAGTCGACTCTGTGAGCCGATATTCGAGATCAACTCTACTGGCAACCGGAGTAGATAAACCTTTGAACTTTGGATCACATCTGTCGCTGAACAGACAGCAGATGGAAAAGCGATTCTTGAGTCGAGATCACGACTGACTACGTGCAGATCCAATTCGCTTAAAACTGCTGGCAAATGTAGCTTTTGAATGTCCAAATTACCAAACGAGAGGTATGTAATGAACTACTTTATTATTTTTTGGGACTCCGCTACAACTATACTCGTGTAATGAATTACCCTTAACAAAATAAGTTGCGACAAGAAAAATATCTTTTGTTATGCAATTTTCCGTTAGTAGAATAGAAAACAGATAGCTCTTTCGACAACATTTTGTCAGCGATTTCCGACTTTTCGGCATTCGCTTGCACATCTTTGGCTGATCCACGTCCCGAAATGGGTTCCGGATCCATGACGTAGGCGCGGAAATGAAAAACTTCTTTTGGAATTTATTGATATCACGTCGTTGTATCGACGTGAAAAATGCACCAGATAGCAGCGTTATCGTATACTAAAAAGTGATACATTTCTATACCTACAACATGGAATTCATTATATTAAGTGCATTAAATATACTACATATATATTTTTAATAAGAACCTAACAAGAACAAAGAGCACCAAATATCGTGTATTATTTAACTTCGAAATATAACATTAACAGATGATATTAACAACACATCATAACAAACTGTAAAGAATATCAGGAAACAATCATAACTATTTAATTAAATTATTTCCAATTCGGTCTTCCTCGTGTTAATCTTTCCAACAGAAATATACTGCAGGAAGTTTCATTACTGAACCACAAATATTAAAGCTACATATAACACGAGCGTAACATGTGAATTACGATGCGTTATTAGCCGAATTATACCATAAGGAATAAGAAACGCATAGAGACGGCGCGTCGAAGCGCAGTGTGCTAAGTGGCTTTTAAGGTCGGTTACCTCATCTCATTGCCTATAGTCGTGTTTCTGAATGTACCTACTTACATGAATTTACTTTGATGTTTGTTTGTTTGACTTGCAATGAGTCAATGTTGAATGCACAAATCACGCTCCTTTCCAAAACACCTAAGCACATAACTTACAAAATACTTGTGGAATTTCAATGTATCTCGTTACCCTATATATATACTAGCTTTTGCCCGCGGCTTCGCCCGTACGAAAAGTAATTTCCTGGACAAAAGTCCCGCTACACATTTTCCTAAACCGAATTGGAAATCTAAACCATTCTCGAATCTACCTGAAGACACTCGAAAAAAAAATGGTTCAGCCGTTTAGGAGGAGTTCAGTGACATACACACGTACGGAAGAATTATATATATAAAAAAAGCGAAAGGTCTCTCACTCATTCATCACGAAATCTCAAACTACGAGGGGGGTTCTTCATAGGATGTAGGTGCTCACTAAGATGAGATTTTCCAAAATTCAACCCCTAAGGGGTATAAAGGGGTGGCAAAGTTTGTATGAGACTTCTATAGTTTAATAGTAGGTTTTACTAGAACATACATTTTTCTGAACAACCCTTAAAAAGAGGTGAAATAGGGGCTGTAAGTTTGATTGAAAAATTTCATTTTTTTTAAGCTATCGAGTCCAAACTCGCGTAATTATTATGTTCTTTAATATATGGTGGCATAGTTGTATTATGGTACGACTGCAACGCAGAGGTCTCCGGTTCGACCCCCGGGTCGGGTAAAGTGATATTGGATTTTTTATTCAGTATCAGCTTGGAGTCTGGACTTTGTGTCCGATATGGCGATAGGCTCGCCCCCTATCACATCATGGGACGGAATACGCCAGTGAAAAGTGGGTGCGTTAGTTGCGCCTCTGCCTACCCCCTCGGATATAAAAGGCGTGAGTGTATGTGAAATTAATTAGGCATAATTTTTTATATTTATATACTACGTTCATTAAGTGGGAAAATAGGGTTTGCAATATTAAGAGGAAATGTTCTGAGTTCTGAGTTTTGTAGGGGCTAATCTTTGGAACTACTCAATTCATTTTAAAAATTATTTCACTGATAGAAAGCTGCATTATTTCAGATTGCTATAATTTTAATTCCGGGAAAATATTTATCCTGGAAAATCTTTTACACGCAGGCGGAGCCGCGGGCAAATGCTAGTACAAGATATTTGTGATGTTTAGCTCGGAATAAAAAACAGTGAGTCATAACATTACAAACGTGAACATAAAAGATTCTTTGTGTCGAAATAAAACGCCAATCATTGCGTCTCGGAGTTCACCATCTTCGGAATAAAAGCAGGCAGACATTAAATTGAAATCGAGTCACGCACGTTCTGCTGATACCGCTTCTTGTCATCGTAATAAGTGTTACTATCGGTAGTAAAATTTAGAACAAACGTAAGATAATGACACCGTGAGCGCAATAATCATCAGCGCTCTTAACATGAATATCGATCGCGAGCGAAACCCAAGCGCGCCGAAACGACAATAACTCGTTTATACACTAAACATGTGACCAAAAATGTATCGCCTCACCATATACAAGGCGCTAATGAGATCAAGCCAAAGATGTGGCTGTTCATTTAGCTTGATGATTGTGAAAGTCTACTGCACGCCGAGTAAAAATACGTAATACTGAACGTACATAAGTAGAGACGAATTCGAGTTTTGATGGATTTATCTGAGCATTCCAGGTGAGGACCTAAAAGCATAACGTTGTGTGCGACGCGGTTAGAGTGTACTTGCAGAGCTCGTAAATAAGGGCGTCTCATTGCGGGCCATTATTAATGAATCTGCCACCCCCGCTTCCCGCTCTCCATTCCGGCACCGCACCCGTTCGAAAGCCAAATAACAGGTGCGTCTAACCCCGTTCGCACAATCTATTTTCGATGTCTTATAGCCGTGCAGAGAAACGCTCGATGCGTTCTCCTGCTCTAAATATTCATACCATATGCCAGATATTGAGATTTGTTTGGGCGTCATCTGCTCGACATCGCCCTCTCTAAATAAGCGTGGTCTCGTGTTGGCTTTGTGAACTTTCATTAGCCGTCTGCGAACACTTATTTAGGATGTCATGTTGCCTGGCTTTTCATACGCTACGTAAGCAGTTTGCGCAAATGAAGCTGATAACGAGTTTTATACACAACAGGAAAGTAGGTACACGTTAAGCCTCATGGTATTTGGAAGAATAATATAAGGAAGGAAAATTAGGACTATGTAATTGGTATTCATGTATGTAGGCACGCTCGGTTTTATGAGATCCCTGAAATTAGTTTGTTTAGCTTGTCGCGCCAACATTGACTATCTACGGCAATTGGATAGTATAGTAGATAATAACTATGGCTATTTGAGAGAGGATTAGCATTTTCCTGTAAGCCAACATTTGTTCATGAAAGCGCGAAATGGACAATTACATCTTGTTTTCAAGAATTTGAAATAAGGAGGATTATTCGCATAAAAATAATTTTTGTACTAACTATTAACGCTTTGTAAAGTCAATGAATCAGAGCAGTACAAATATTTACAACACATAACACTAGTCATCGACCAAAATGGAACGTAACGAAAATACTTTTTAAAGCGACAACTTAAAGGGGAACTAACTACCTAAGTTGCATTAAGTGGTAGTGAAACGAGTGGGACTCTTCCTACGAGCCCTTCTGTCTCCGGCTCCATTATTTACTCCTTTAAAAACGCTTTTCACATCATGAGCAGCGGGCCACGAAGCAGTTGCACAACGAGCCACCCCGCGCCCTCCTCCGCCCACAAATGCACTTTATGAATGACGTCATCATAATGTGTTCCGCTAGAATTCGTGCACATGCTCCTCCGCAACCGCCTTTGTTCCAACGGTACGGAACCTGACAACTTTATATTGTAGCTGTACAACGCAGCGCAAGATAAGCACAAGGAAGCTGTCTCGTCACACAATTGAATTAATTCACAAGCAAAAACGTAACGCCATACATCGTATACAAAGATCGGCACTCGAGTACTTCATATGTCAATTTTAGTTTGGCAAGGACGCGGCCGCGCCGGCTAGCCGCGCGAGGTCACAGTTGGACTCTACCAAAGTTTAAATCTCGTGAACCAAATTGCGTGAATCACACAATGACGTAATGAAGGAAGTTACCACTTGCCAGGAGACGGCCTACGCTCCTCGCGCCATATCGACCGTACCGTAATAATGTTGGAAAAATATTGCTTTGATCCGGTACAATTATTACTTAAACTGGTTATATCTTTGCAACGGAGACCGAAGATTAACATAATAATTACAAACATTAATTTTCGCTGTCGCCCGTAAAGATTATGGTAAAGATGTTCTAAATTTAACATTTGCTTAATACTGTTCCATTGTTATTGATCGAAACGCTTCGGTAAACTAGATACAAGTACATTTTTAAAAGAGCTCAAAATTTATAATACCCTACATACCTTAGTTGTTTGGCTTAAGAGAGATGGACTACAGTACCATACATCCTCGATCGATGTTTAGATCGCCTTTAGTGTTAATTAGCATATTAGTGTCGGAGTACATGACGTCACACATCTAATTTGATTACATCAGACAAGGCCGCGACGCACGAGAGCATTCACAACATGAGATGTCTATAAAACATAAATTCTCAGAAAGGCTTACATGCTAAATCAATTTTGCAAAATGCTACATTCATTTTGATTGTATGCAAAAGACTTGGAAAAAAAAAAAGAAAAAAATATATCATATAAAGATTGAATGGACAATTGATGACAAAAAATTAAGCCCGGAGTTTCTTTCTGCCTTTCTTCTTCGGGTAGTCATCGCTTAGGTAGCTAGTGAAAGGCTGGTAGGTTAGCTAGGCTAGGGCCTGTAGTGTCCTCACCGGTGAGGATCGCGACGCGTGCCTCCCATTAATTTTAATAAAAAATATTCTTTTTTTATCTCTTTCCTGCCAGCCCGAGCTTGGCTTCTTTATATTTAGTTTACATTGATTTTGCTCCCTTTAAATGTGTCTTTAGTTATATAAGTGACTATTTGTAATAATTATTATTAATTGAATGTATCTTGACATATCATAAGTGCAACTATGTTCGCCTACGTGATGAATAAAGTATTTTATTTTTTTATTTTTATTTTATTTATTGGAAATGTGAGTTGAAGTATCAGAAATAGACTATTAGTATTATAAACGCGAAAGTTTGTCAGTATGGACGTATGGATGTTTGTAACTTTTTCACGCAAAAACTACTGAACGCATTTCGATGAAATCTGGTACACAGTTAGATCATATCCTGGATTAACACGTAGGTTACTTTTTGTCTCGGGAAAATATAAAGCCGGAATTTTATCTCAGAATAACCTTTTAACACAGGCAAAAGCTAGTATTACATAATAATAAAACATAATAATAATACCAGCCCTGTATTATATACTGTCCCACTGCTGGGCACGGGCCTCCTCTAATACTGAGGGTTTAGGCCTTAGTCCACCACGCTGGCCTAGTGCGGGTTGGTAGACTTCACTTGCCTTCGAAATTCTTAGAAAGAACTTCTTAGGTATGCAAGTTTCCTCACGATGTTTTCCTTCACCGTTAAAGCGAATGATAATAAAACATATTCAAACTTAAATAGCCGGTAAAAATCTACGTTACAATTTCTCACATTTTCTCGAATTCACCCCTGTGTATGGATCATTTGAATTATAAAGTGAGAAGTGAGTGCATGCAACGTGCATAAGATACCCAAGCTATGTAAATGAAGTGTGGAAGCTAGAGAGTAAGGCCGGGTATACATCTATAATTCGCGCGAAGTGCCTTTTCTAGAGTCCTCCAGTCGCGCCCGAACATATAAAGGTGCTAATTGATTGATTGACTGTTCCATCATTGTCGGGCGGGGGTGAGATTCTCGGATGCGATGAATTTGTAGCTGTGGATTTCCTCATTGTGTACAGGAGAAAAAAATGGTAATTACTAGCGTTCATAATCAACGTAATACCAATCTGCGCCTATCATTTTCACACAATAATATTGTAATTTAATAATGTGTGGATATAAATAATATTTTTAAAATATTCCGCGATCATTTAGAGGTGAATAGTTGTGTTGCGATTTTTCTGAAGACATAAACTTATAATAGTTTAGATTTATTATATTTTATTGTGCTTGCAATGTTTTCAGTTGTAAATTAAGAGCTTGCAACAAAGTTTGTACTCTGCAAATTGAAAACAAACTCATAAAAATGCGAAATGGCAATTTATTACCTGTTAAGGTGCCACTGTAGATTTCCTTTAGATACTGCATTGTGTTTTACTTTATTATGGTTTTATAATGTACTGTTTTCTATTTCATTAAAATCTATATTGAATCGTATTTGCTGCAAATTTTCTATATTATTTATGCTTTTGTAAATGATAGAAACAATAAAATGTCAATACAAAGATATCTTCATAATTCTAAAAGGCTTCTACATTGAAAAATAGCTTGAAGTTTTTATTGTCAACATCACAACCACACTTTTTTTTTAGTCTATAATACTGTTGTAACGGCGCGTCTATTAGATAACCAGAAAACATTCAACAATGGTTTAGTTAAACAAAACAACAAGACGGATTCCAGCAAAGCACTTTAACAGATAGAGAGAATAAGTTTAACTCTTACAACGATCCCGTGACCGTTACTCAAAACTTTGAACCGGCTTTGTTCCCAAACACGAAACTAATTTATTCGTATCTCCGCGTACCATTCCACTATACTAAATAATCGAAAAAGCAAATTATAAATGCGTAATAACGGTCAAGTCATAGTTCAAAGATTAGGGCAGAGGGTAACCCTTTAACGAGTAATGCTCGCGAGGTGAAGATGTTTTAAATCAAATCGGATCACCCCACAGCGGACGCGATGCACGGTCAATTTTGATATTTTCATAAAAGCGTTTCGACCCTTACCGTTCTGATTGACGTCACGACTCACAGTTCACGATATACGCGTATTGTACAACCTCTAAGTTGCATTACAAATCTTACGCGGTTACTTGCATTATTTATACGATTCATAATTAGTCTAATGTTTTTATAGTATGGCAACAGAATTACTAAAAAGATTGTTGTTTTTACTTATATATAACTATTGTTTAAAGTTTATTAGAGAATAATAATACTAATTTATTAAAAAGGGTTCCACCAGCACACATGGCATGTGTTCGCGTAATTGATTCAATTCCGTTCGTACAACCCAACGGTCAATCAGGGAAGTGCAAACCCTTATCGCAAATCGGTCGGAGTACGTATCGATAATCAGCACATGTGGCGAGTGAGGACGGCGACGTCGGCGAGGTGGCGCGGCGCGGTGGCGCGACGTGGCCCGACGCGGCCTCAGCGCCGGCAAGCGTCGCGTGCGGCGCCGTTAATGGATATTGATGGCTACGGCGCGACTAATTAGCCCCCTTCTACCGCCTTTCTGCCATCCTTGGTCGGCCGCGTTTTTTTCCAATACATACAACACGCTCAGATGGGCGTTCATCAATCTAGCTGACCGTATCTCGGAGGAGCACTCAAAACGAATCGGCTGATCAGTGTCATGCGATGACATCACCCGCGTGTGTACGGACAGATTAGATTCCGCACGTCGCCGTGTGACGTGGACGCGGTTCCAAATAATATCACAATCGAATTAGAAGCTGGCTCGATCTGGGCGGTATCAATCACCGTGGGCGGGCTGCACGACATTGGACTTCAATTAGGCGGGCGGCGGGTGTGATTGCTCTCACTCCTTTACAAGCCAAAGGGTTGCCTGACCCACTTTATAGGCTCGTCGTTCGTTCATGCTATTGCTGTTAACTTATCTTTATATTAAGTTCACATCATGATGACGATTAAGGTACAGAATACAAATAAACGTTTGTTAATAAAAAATTTAAATAACAAAACGTCGATGAAAAACGATGTAAAGTTTAAATATAAGACTATTAGTACGGAACTACATAATGCATTGTATACCATTTAATTACGAAAATATAAATGAAAGCCAACAACCGCGACGAGAACGAAGATTAGGGTAATGATAGTTAATTAAAAATGGTTAATTACATCAATAAAATTTAGAACATGAATAAGTAACGAGGAGTTAAAAATCGCGATATACCCACTTGTTAATACAAATAGGTGATATAAATTAAAGCAATATAATACAGTACACACACAGAGCGTGCGAACAGGTTTGGTAGAACACGACTCCAGCAGAGCGGTTAAGACGGTCTAAGAGAGCGATTGACCGCAAATAGGTCGCGGATTGAATAACGTACTGACCTGTGCAGGTTTCTAAATATGTACATAACAATATTATTATAACCACAGAGGATATTTCGCAACGAATATATCAGTTGAGTGTAAACGTGAGCGATATTGAAGCGTCGCGAGACGCGGCCGCGTGTCCTCGTGTATAACATTTCTTATTGCAACACACTTGCATAAGCGCTGTGTAACCTATTCGTGATTGTGTTCCAATCCTTGTTCCTAATAAAGTTTTTTTCATATTGCATTAAATAACATACGCAATATTACAACGTTTTCCCCGCGTATGGAAACATTGTTGTGAAGAATGTTTTCCTTATATGTACCTACATAGCATGTGGTGATTAATTTCACAGCGTACCTGTATTACAAACCAGCTATTGCTCGCGGATTCGCCCGCGTGAAAACGTTTTTCCAGGATAAAAGTCCTGTTTTTTGTTTTCCAGAGATAAAAAGTAACCTGTGTGTTAACCCAGGAAATGATCTATCCATGTGTTGTGAAGTCCGTTCAGTGATTTTAGAGATGTGTAATAACAAACTTACAAAAAAACAGACAGAAAATAATTACAAAAATCGCTGATTTGTGTTCCATTAGTCTTCTTTAGTCACCCTCTTTCTTTTTTATCACATTTATTTAAATTTACAAACACACATGTTTCACTGCTTTATTATATGTATAAATAAATTTTCAGTAATAACCGATTGATACATAATGAATAAGTTTTATTCGCAGCGAATGCCCATTCACAACAGACAATGCCCTTCAAACCGGAATACAAGTACTTGCACACCACTACTTGGAACAGCGATATCTAACAAGCAAACAATAATTAAATAAAAATATTGGGTTTTATAAACTTTTCTCACTCGATTTGAATAGTTTTAATGAAAATACCGATTAGATATAAAAAAAAAACCAACAGAAACCAAATAAATAAAACTTTTTAACAAAAATAAATCAACGTTAAAACCACTACAAATAAAAAAACAATTAAAATTTGTATTAGTACTAAGCGAATAAAAATTTTAATAATTTTTTGATTTGTAGTGGTTTTGTTGAAGTTGATTTATTTTTGTTAAAAAGCTTTTATTTATTGCTCTTTTGTTAGTTAATTATGGAATGTTGTAAACAATACATCAAAGATATACGATTGCAGCATTCGCGAGTCATCTGCTGTTAGTTATTGAAGAGTTCCATTATGTTTCTCCGACGATTTTTATCAGGTCGTAGTAAATTATATTATATTAAAACCTTCCCTGAAAACTATACATTTGAATAACGAAAATCCCATCCAAATCGTATCAGTAGTTTTTGAGAAACTCGCGGCCATACAAATTTACATACCTACACACATACGGATCGAATACAGAACCTCCTTTTTTTGAAGTCGGAAAATAAAACAATGTGCATCGAAATAAACAATTAAATCAATTAAATTTCATATCAGCGCAACAACAGAACTTCACACCTTGAAACTCAATTTGACATGGTTATTTTAAGTCTATCCAGACGTCCATAACTCCTACACGATTCTAAAATGATACAGAAGATAAGTGTGAAAGACACGAGTCATCCGTCGGATAAGGTCAACGAGAACTTAAACGGGAATAGCAATAATCCAACAATTTCGTCAATGTGTCATGTCGTAAGAATCAGACAGCGTTGCATGACTGACATGAATGCACTAAATAGCATGCATTACCAATGTGTCGACACATTTTTTATACACTGGTTTTATTGCTTTAAAATATTATGCGAGCTACATTTTATTTCGAATACACAAGTCGAACAATAACATGAGAGCGCGTATGATTTATTGTCATTTTGATATCAAGCCCTAAGAGTCATTCACCATCAATCAATCAAGATGTCGGTGTGTCTATGCAAACGACTCTACAAGATCTACACTGCGCTATATACCCATCACATTGTTACTGGTTGCACTCAGTTACCGACCGCTGTAAGGCACATTTATAAACCCCTTTGTTCTAAATATTTTTATGAATATACGTTTCGAATTTGTGTTTTGTCTCATTGTTCACGTGCAATACGTGACCAAATCATCAAGTCTACATCTTCTGTTGTCTCAAGCTTGCCACTTTGCATTTTATTTTTACTTGTGCGGTCCATTGTGTAGCTATTTTATACTGCTTGTATTTTGCGTATGAAACAGTTAGCTATAAAGAAGAATCTAGTGTTATTTTACAATCCTACATTAGTTATTTCACTCCTTTATCAAGCTTATTTAACGTTATATAACTTCTTTACAGAGCAAATAATGCTTACGCGCAACATAAAGTTTTATTTAGCTTTTATATAGCTCATATGTACACTTATAAAAGTAATGTATATTTATTTATGAATTTACTAGCTGTTGCCCGCGGCTCCGCCCACGTTAAAAAGTTTTCCAGAATAAAAGTACCGCTTTACATTTCCCCGGGATAAAAAGTAGCCTATGTGTTATTCCAGGACATGATCTACCCGTGTTCCAAATTTCATCGAATTCCGTTCAGTATTTTTTGTGTGAAAGAGGAACAAACATCCATACATCCATACATTCTTACAAACTTTCGCATTTATAATATTAGTAGGATTTTTGAGAAGTTACTGAGATAAATTGAAAGGTTGTTTTTAATGAGCTAGTCGACATATAAAATGCAGTCTGGGAGATCGTAATGTCGACATTATAACTGACAGGGCTGGGTCAACAGCTTATACAGACTTGTTGCTAGAATATGCGGACTACCCGTCGGCTCACTCGTTCTATTCAGGCGACGTTCCACACTTTGACATTAATTGACATTCACCTGAAAGCCAACAAAGTTTGCCTGTTAATTGATAGATTCTGATGACGAAACGTGAATCTTAAATAATTGTTGAAGCATCATTGTTTGTACGTACTGCAAACTTAGTTTTCAACCTTAACGTTATGACGATTAATCAAGTTTTGCAATAAATATAACAATGATCATTTCCAAAATTCGGAAAGCGTTAAACGTGCGTTCAGATAAACGAATTTGATTAAAATTTTAACGTGTTCTAAGATTAGAGCGGACTTTTTAATCAGTTGAGAACACAGCTTCATTTTTACGAGCGCCGTCTTAACAGTTCTTTTTTAATTGCCCCTCGACGGCTCCGGGCTGTGTAATGCGCAATTTAATGATCCTTCAAAATGTAAAATGCATTACTGCATCATATTAGTTTTAAAACTGTTGGTTAAGATAAAATCGCATTGGAAACGGGTGTCACGCTCTGCATAATGCACACGCGTAGCCATAAGTGTGAATGTAATATATAGGTACAGCTGGCCCAAACTTGCACATGGTCGCAAAAAATATCATCTCTCTTGAAACAAATAATAATCCAAGTAGTAATACTCGAATTTCCTTCGAAATGGTCTTTTTAAGCTATTGCATAGCTTCTATCGCGGGCCTTGAGCGTGGAGAC
Organism: Lapara coniferarum; assembly: GCA_949316025.1. Taxonomy (NCBI): domain Eukaryota; kingdom Metazoa; phylum Arthropoda; class Insecta; order Lepidoptera; family Sphingidae; genus Lapara; species Lapara coniferarum. The sequence continues at coordinate 14,355,507 of OX438926.1, read as the reverse complement.
CGAATCCAGAAATTCCGTAACGAAAAAACCTGTCACCCCTCACTCCGACCGGCACAGCGGTGATATTTTATTTTCAACTCTATCACAACCATGTAGAGTGTAAAATTCCATAAGTAAATTTAATATTGCAGTCTTGTAAGAATACAATATGTAAGAGGATATGAGCTGAATGTGAAACGATAAAAGGTCGAAATTACCGTGTATTTAAAAATTGTTACATTCAGTGAAACGTATCGAAATGTCAAACGCGGCGGCATGACGTGATTCTAAGTTTGAATTTTTTAAAAGTTTTTTTTTATATCTGTTCAAAGAGTTTTTATTTAAAAATTACGGCTCTGGATACTAGTCCATTGAGCCCGTCTTTCGTTTTTTTTTAATTTTGCCATCTATCGGTGAATATTTTATTTTACATCTGTTCAAAGAGGTTATAAATATTAAAATTTATGTAATAGCTTTACCGCAGCAGTCTCCGTGTGCCACACGTCTTTTTTATTTGTTTCATAAGGAACCGGCTAAAGTCAAAGACCATGCTGCCAAGTCATAAGTAAAATTTCCTTCATTGTAAGTTTACATCCAAATAATGTCTTCAGTACTATCAAACATTTGATGTTCATCCCGTCCTTAGAGTATACATACCGTTGGTTAGAAATTAATTAAATTTAAAAGTCGTTCAGAAATAAATTAAATTTGAATGAATGAATGAAACACTTTATTGTACATACATACATACATATACACTCACGCCTTTTCTCCCCGAAAGGGTAGGCAGAAGCGCAACTAGTGCACCCACTTTTCGCCATTATTCCGTCCCATGATGTGATAGGGGGCGAGCCTATCGCCATATCGGGCATAAATTCCAGACTTCGAGCTGATACTGAATAGAAAAACTCAATATCACTTTGCCCGACCCGGGAATCGAACCCGAGACCTCAGCATTGCAGTCGTACCATAATACAACTACGCCACCGAGGCACTTTATTGTACACGTACAAAACAAATTAAATTTAAGTGTTTTTTTTAACCGACTTCAAAAAAGGAGGAGGTTATCAATTCGACGGTATGGTTTTTTTTGTGTGTATGTTACGCGATTACTCCGCTAATTGTGGACCGATTTTCAAAATTCTTTTTTTGTTGGAAAGGATATACTTCTGAAATGGTCTCATAGTCACCAAGTCAGGATCTTATGATTGGATCCTGGAGAAATCGAGGACAACCCTAAAATTTTATAGGCCCACACATCGTTTTTTTTGCAAATCTTATATAGCAATTTATTGTTTAGTGTTTTCGCGTAAATAATATCACGCCTTTTACGTTTTCAGGGGTAGGCAGAGGCGTAACACGCCAGCGCGATAGTCGTACCGCGTGCGAAATACAACTACGCCACTGAGGCGGTATATTTCTTACTAACACAAAAAAGCAAGAACAAAAACTTTTAATGAAAAATTAAACCGCCTTCAAAAACGACTAAAAAAAAGTAAAAACCAAAAAATATTTTAACAGTGAATAAATATACGATAGCATTACTTATATACTGGTAACCAATTTTGGAGTCGGTGCCTAATTAAAATTACTAGCTTAGCTAGATTAGCATTAATAAATATGAAGGCGGTTTAATTTTTCGTTAAAAAGTTTTTATTGTTTTGAATATCAAACGTTTGATGTCCGTCCCGTCGTTCAGAAATCAAAATTAATTTTGTAGTTATGTCAGACAACTTCACTTTGTTGATCCTTTGTGATAGTGACACTATTTAACGCTAAGTGCTCGAAAGCTTTCTTTATTCTGATTGTCTACAATTTACAATGCTAAGGAGAAGACCTGAGAGGCTACTGCGAAAAACGAAATCCGTAGTTTCGGGTGACGGATCGCACGTTTTCTTACTACGAAGTGTTACGGATCCTTCTTTATGAAGAGTTGTTGCGTGACAAAAGTGTTGAGCGAAGTCGGAAGCGTCGCAAACTGCGTGAAACTTAGGTCGTCGAAGTCAATCAAATGTGCAAAGAGATAACCGCACGTGCTAACCGCACTGATGACCAGCGAGACACAGATGATGAAAATAGTGGTATTGGTGTGTCAGAAATTGATTATAAAGTGAGAGAAAATGAAGTGGATAGGCTTAGAATGCAACGAGTTCGTGCTCATCAGTTACAACAACAGCGAGCACGACACAATGATATTGATCAATCCCGCAGACGCAGTGCTCCTGTGATCCTGGAACGAGCAGCATTTCACAACAATCCGGGAATAGATTATTGTGCCGACAAATCAGTAACAATTGGGGAAATGATAATCATTTGTAAATATTGTAAGGCATAAAATACAGTTATGTTGTGATAATTATGTTGTGCTGGTAGAAAAGTAAAATTGCCACAGTTGGTCCCACCTCCAGATCCATTACGCTCTTTAGTTTCTGGGATGGGAAATGATTCTAAACACTTCTTGGCCAACATTCAAACATATCGAGCATTATATAAGAATTCTTTTGTTCCGGTTAAGTTCTGACCACATTTTTTACTAAAGTTGAAACATTCTGCAATTGTCATTCAGCTTTTTTATTTATTGATTCTGAGGCGGTACGAAGTTTGCCGGGTCAGCTACTATTATATAATAACAAGTGATATTCTGAAATCCGTATTTAATTATTTAAGTGTAAACTGTGTATTTATTTAATGTATTTAATTTTAGATTGAAGTCATTCATAAGTAGGGGAGACCGGGGATGGTTGGCGATAGGGGCAGGATGAATAACTGTCAATAACTCGAGCTATTTTAAAGTGTTGCTTTGTCTTGATATACACGAAAAACCGTTAACTGTTTACGAATCTTCACCGCAAACGCGGCACCGCAGGCGCACGTAATCCGGGAGATAAAACGATTTATCGAAAAATGATACCTATGAGTAATTATTTACCGCTTAATATTATTTGTATTGAAGCCTTTATACTCGATGCTATGTACTTTAAGCAATTTAAAGTAGGAGTTTGGTTATTGATGATTATTTTAGTGTATTTTTTTAATATTTCGACACAGTTTTGAGGTACTCACATGTGATTGAAATTTAAAAAGTTGGTTGGGGCTGGTAGACAAAATTTGTATTGGGGCTAGTTGACTACCTACAAAATGTACTACGTAGTAATCGAAATATTCTTCACATGAAATAAAATGAGTTTTTTTTGTCAAATTCATACAAAGTTTGTTATTTTAAAACCACGCGGACTAACAAAAGAATAACTAATCGAAACAGTAAACCCTCTGCTGGTGGTAGGATTTCTGTTTCTGCCCTAATAACGAATATCGTACAAAAAGTGACAAATTATATGTAAATTATGTAAATATTACTGACATTTTGTCTTAATAAGGCACATTGATAATAGTAAATTAGTATTTGGTGTGTGTTTTTTTTTTATTTTATTGCCGTATTTTATACCAGTCACTTCGTAGGTCAATTTACCCCATGTGAATAGTCCACCAACCCCAGGCATGGGGTAGGTTGACTTGATTTTCTTGTTCCACAAAATGGCTTTTGCATACTATGTTATAAACAATCTTGAGGTTTTTGGTATTTCCTTCGAAAGCTTATTAGTTTACCTATCGAACTTATAGGATTTTTTGACATTGTACATTAAAACAAAAAAGTTATAAGCGCACAAGCCGAAATTTGGTCAACTATCCCCGGTCTCCCCTATATTGTTTTACAAACATTTCCGTTGTAATTAGCTAACTCTAATGTTCAATGTTTGTGGTTTAAAATTTTGTAATAATTTTACATTAATTTGTCATTTATTATAAGAATTGTTTAATTTGTAATTACTATAAACTTTTGTTAATTTGTTTTATATTCACTCATGCTAGTGAATAGTTAAACTGTGTAATTGAGAGTATTTATACTGAGGCAATTGAGCAGCGGGACACATTCGTTTTCTATACTTTGGACTTAAATACTTAAAAGTGAGCTTTTGTTTCTCTTTGCCATGGATCTGGGGGAAAGCTCTGACCTGGCGCCGACATACTATGTCGGAAACAAGTTGATCCGTAGTTCGATTAACTATAAATTCGTCCTTTATACCGACTACTTACATATTACAAGTTTTTTCACGTATATAATACTAGCTTTTGCCCACGGCTTCGCCCGCGTTAATAAGTTTTTCCGGGCTAAAAGTACATAAAAACCTTCCCGTTGAATCACTCTATCCAACACATTTATTTGGATAATGATTACCTAATATTATGACGTTGATACAACTTAACAAATTATGCATTAACTTCGACCAAATTTGATTACCATAAAAACGGTTCTAGTGAGTTAATCTTAAAAGATAGACATATTATACTCTCGCAGACATTTTTTTAGATCATTTCAAGAGAAATAATTCTTCCATACAAATATTTTTGGTATCTTGAACCGTTTTCGCAGCGCACGCAATGAAAGCCCTCAAGGATGAATAATTTTCCCCGTTTTTTTCACATTTTCCATTATATCTTCGCTCCTTATAGTTGCATCGTGATGTTATATAGCCTATAGCCTTCCTCGATAAATGATCTATTCAACACAAATAGAATTTTTCAATTCGAACCAGTAGTTCCTGAGATTAGCGCGTTCAAACAAACAAACAAACAAACAAACTCTTCAGCTTTATAATATTAGTATAGATTGCAAATGCAACTATTCGAATATTATACTTAATAATAAAATATGTGTGCATTATTAATATTACAAAGACAAAAGTGTTTCTTTTTCTTATTAAGTGTTACGTGAGATATATTTTTATTGATCGTGTAGCTACGTCATGTCGCATAATATGAGAATGAATATTCAAATTTACGCGGACCATCAAACCGGTAAGCTATCACTTTCCGCGAATATAAATAAATGTTTTAACTTCATTCAGATAACTTCAAATAGACAAAGTGAGCTAATAACTAATCGAGTTTTTAATATTTTTAATCTATACTAATATTATAAAGCTGAAGAGTTTGTTTGTTTGTTTGTTTGTTTGTTTGTTTGAACGCGCTAATCTCAGGAACTACTGGTGCGAATTGAAAAATTCTTTTTGTGTTGAATAGACCATTCATCGAGGAAGGCTATAGGCTATATAACATCACGATGCAACTATTAGGAGCGAAGAAATAATGGAAAATGTGAAAAATGCGGGGAAAATTATTCATCCTTGAGGGCTTCCATTGCGTGCGCTGCGAAAACGGTTCAAGATACCAAAAATATATGTATGAAAGAATTATTCCTCTTGAAATGATCTAAAAAAAAGTCCGCGACAGTATATGTCTATCTTTTAAAATAAACTCACTAGAACCGTTTTTATGGTAATCAAATTTGGTCGAAATTAATGCATTATTTGTTAAGAGTTGTATCAACGTCATAATATTAATCTTTATACAAATAAATGTGTTGGATAGAGTGATTCAACGGGAAGGTTTTTATGTATGTACTTTTAGCCCGGAAAAACTTATTAACGCGGGCGAAGCCGTGGGCAAAAGCTAGTTGCGTAATATATGTGATAAAATATAACATTGTAATTCAATAGGTAATATAAACCTGCTGTAATGTAAATCAATTTAAAGTTTGTTGACTACAATTAAAAGTAAAACATTCAAAAAGTTTTGTTCCGGTCCAAAGAAGACATTGAGCGGATTCGTTACGCGGCCGCTGCGCTGGCGAGACTTCTATAGTAAATCATGACCAAATCGTATTTATTGATGACGAAAATTGGTTATAAATAGAATACTTTGTTTGAAAGTATTTGCGTGGTCGGATAAAAAGAAATAAAAAACATGCTACCTATAGGTATTCGAGTACAAAAGATATTGTACGGGGCCGTAAAAAAGATGTACATTTAATGGTCCGAATTGTTATTTTGTCACCTACGGTGTTTCCGGGGTCTAATAAAAATTATGTCATAACATTTCGTACTAAGAAAACCGTACATTCGAATTACGCATGCACCCTCACGGGCCGCCGTCGCTGGCACCTAATTAGAATATAAATGTCTAGCAGCAGCGTTTAACAACTGACCCTAGCTTTTATAAACTTAATAACCCGACGCTTCGCAATAAAAGCAATGCGATGTGAATTTGCCGAAACACTGTTGTTTTTCGCGCACCCCGGTAGAGATACGTGCGAAATGAAATGTTACAAAATATAATACCGTGCGCTCGAGACTGTAGTGCACAAACGTGACAACTACACAAAGGGATTCATTCTGTTAAGAGCCTATGGCAAAATTATTCAGACGTTGGTTACACATAAAATTGATGAAGCATAAAAGGTTAGATATTAAGACAATAACGTGGTGGGGCGCGATCTGGCAACTGGCAAGCGCGGCCGAGACGCGCAGTGTTGCTATGACCGCCGCGCCGGCCATGTGGGTATATGCAACAATGAGTTCACACAACCGGTCGCAGGACAGGACCGTTACAGATGAGTCGCCGATGGCTGCACCATGAATATGCATGAGCTGAGACTTGACCTCGCGTTATTAGACGACGCTCGTGGAGCGTGGGACCCGCTCGGCAACAATCGACATTTGACATTTGCGTGTGATGATTAGTTACCTTTCCAAAGTTCAAGATAAATGTCGTTTATCAACAAAATGTGAACATCGGCGTTATTAATTTTGTATATCACGTTCGAGTATGGTTGTCAGGGATTCTAATCTAGGTATATTGACATTTCTGATTCCATTAATATCCACAACGGTTTTGGACAATAAATATATCGTAAATAAACAAAACAGCAAGTCATTTGATTATACGACACTGGCTTGTTTAGGACAAGACTTGAAAAAATATCCAATGTGCAAATATAAGTATATTGCTTACTCGGATTTCTTTATAAAGAAAACGTAGCAATGGTGTAAAGTGCTGACACAAGAAGTAGAGACAGAACGTGACTGAGCCAGAGCCATCAATCAGAGCAAAGGCCGCGGGTCAGGTCTGCCGGCGTCGCGCCCCGCTCCCCGACCACCTGTCGCGCCCGCACACCAATTGCTAATCAGTCACTAAGTTGCGCTAAATCTCAGCTTGACAGGGGGACCTCGCACCGTAAGGGTAATGGAATTTTGACGAACAAGAGTATTAGCGAGCTCGACCCTGCTATTGCTTACAAAAATACGGATTACAAATTGAATTCTGTGGAAATGTGCCAAATAAACATTTACTTCGTAATAAGGCTCTTTGATGTACGAGTAGTAGGCGCGCCCGAGTGAGATGAACGTTAAATATTTTTCGGAGATCTCAACAGGCATAACATCTTTACAAAACCCTGTTTACCAAAAGTAATTCCATGGTAATTCTATGATGGACAAAAGATCTGCTGTTCATCGACATTCTCATCGGCATTATCGTGTAAAATAGCAGACATTTTTGAAATAGCGTTAGCTTGTCATTTGAAGCGGCGTTATCTGAGTCCGGCGGGCGGCGAGCCGCGGCGATCGCTGTAAATTTCATCGCAATAGTGAATGTACACGCGAGACTAAAAATAAACATGGCGGCCACAACGGGAGTAGTGAGCCGATACTGAGAGGGGTGCAAAGTCAGGAAACCTCCACGTGGTGCACCCTGGGCAACGGAGCGTCGGTCGAGTTGATCGGCGCAACGGCCAATATCCTGACGAACAGTGGTCTCGGCGGTCGTCGCCGCTTTTTGCGGTGGCTGCCGCATTTTTAGATGGTGGGCCCGTTTATTCGGGCGGCTCCCGGTTCATCCGGGAGTGTCGACGGGCTCGGTGTGCGCTAACACCGCCCCGAGCAGGCAGCGGGGGGGAACCTTCCTCTCCGCTGTCACCGTTGCAGATCGTAATCTAGTATGGAGGTCCGTGGACATGTCTCGCGCTCCTGCTGGACCGAGGGTCTTGGCTTAATCGCCCGGACCACGAGGGAGAAAACCTCTATAAAAAGTTCCCCGAATCCCAAGCGGCGGCGCACCGCGAGGGGATGCATGGCCGATGGGTAGTTCGGTCACTAGTGCGACCCCCGCCAGAGTACCGGCCGACCCTCTTGGCGGGTTACGCTAGGCTTACCCAGGTACAGGGGGCACTGCCTGGGTGGACTCTTATTTCCCCCATACTCGTGGGATTCAAAATGAATAAAAATGACCCAAAAATTTTATTGACGAGGTTGCCTACTCCAGTTCCGGCTGGAGAGGCGGAGATTGGTGGGCGAAAGCCCACTGATAGAGGGAAGAGAGTCGGCGCGGGCAAGATGTCCGTAGACGCCGACTCTGAGTCGAGTGGGAGCGTTTCCTCCGTTCGGAGCCGTAGGCTCTGGAGGAAACGCTCAGAGGTGAGTAGCAGGTCGTCCCTCGGGAGCGACACTGAGGAGCCGGTCCCGAAGTCGCAAGCGACAACCGGACGCGGCAGGGGAGGACCAGCTTTGGTCGACGATTCCGTCGACCAAAGAAAGAGAGGAAAGGCGCGCGATCTCCTGCAGCGCAGGGAGGCCCGCCAAAGGGCGAGGAGAGAGGAGAGCGAGGAGGGAATGGTCCTTCGCTCTGCCGCCAAGCCGAAGGTGCCCGCCGCCGAGGTGGTTGTCGCGGCGGAACCGGCTCCGAGTGCTCGCCCTAAAGGCGAGGCCAAAAAGTGGCGAGACAAGTGCGCCAAATTGGAGGAGGCGGTGAAGGAGCTGAAGCGTGAAAACGCTTCTCTCCTTCGCCGTCTGGAGGAGCTGGCAGCAGTGGAGGCCAAGTGGCAGGCCAGAATGGAGTCGGTGCTCCTAGGGCCGGCCCAGAGGCCTCCACTGGCCCACGAGAGACGTACCACCCCCGGGGACATACCACTCCCCGTCCAGGGTGGTTTCGTTGGGGGAGCTCCCCAGCCTTCCTCTAAGGGGAAGGGGAGGGGGAAGGGGAAAGGAGCAGTGCAGCCTGCTCCTCCTCTTAAGGCTCCTGCCATCGTGGCCGGGCCCTCCACCTCTGCTGCCGTGGCGGTCGCTGGGCCGTCTGGGGTGCCCAAGAAGGGGAGGGGGAAAGGTGGTCCTCCTGCTCCCCCCGTCGCGAAGTCCGCTCCGAGGGAGCCCCGCCCACTGCCACCGGCCCCAGCGTCCATGGACGCTGAATGGACCGTGGTGGTGGGTAAGAAGAAGCGGGGGAAGCACACCCCCGCCGCGGCGCCTGCAGGGAACCCCCAGCAGAGGAGGCAGAGGCGTAAGGAGCCCAAGCTGCGTCAGCCACGCTCGGCAGCCATAGTGCTGTCGCTGACGCCAGCGGCGGTGGCCAAAGGGCTCACTTACGCCAAAGTGCTGACGGATGCCCAGCACCGAGTAGACCTCGCCGGCCTCGACATAGACAGGTTGAGGCCCAAGGTGGCAGCCACGGGTGCCATGTTGTACGAGGTGCCCGGGGCTGAGTCGGAGCGAAAGGCGGACTCCCTCGCCGCAAGGCTGAGGGAATGCTTTGGCGGGTCGGAGGATGTCCAAATCTCCCGGCCCACCAAGTGCACGGAGCTGCGGCTGTCGGAGTTGGATCCGGCAGCCACTTCCGAGACGGTCGCGGCGGCCCTTTGCCTTGCTGGCGAGTGTGCTGCGGACGCCGTAAAGGTGGGCCAAATCCGGCCCGATCGCTCCGGCCTGGGCTCCGTCTGGGCCAAGGTGCCGACCAGGGCGGCACAAAAAATAAAGGCGGGCCGCCTGAAGGTGGGGTGGACTGTGGCCCGGGTGACCGTGCTCGGGGCGCGCCCGATGCGCTGTTACCGTTGCTTGGAGCACGGTCACACGCAGAGTACCTGCGTCGGAGGACCGGACCGCAGCGATTTGTGCTATCGCTGCGGTAAACCGGGCCACAAAGCCCGTGAATGCGAGGCCGCGCCGAACTGCGCTGTCTGCGCGGCCGCAGGGAGGCCCGCCAAACATCCGGTGGGCGGGAAGGCGTGTCCCGCCCCCTCCCGTCGCGATAGGCGTCGCGACGGAAGACGAAGTGTTGCTGCCGCTGGGGCTTCGACCCAGCCGCAGGCAGCGAGCCCACCGCAAGGGGCCGCGATGGACGTGGTAGAGATCGCCCAATAATGGAATTAAATTTCCTCCAGGCGAACATCAACCACTGTGCCAGTGCCCAGGACCTGTTGTCCCAAAGCCTGGCGCAGTGGTCGGTGCAAGTGGCCGTGGTCGCTGAGCCGTACTTTGTCCCCCCCCGGGATAACTGGGCTGGGGACCTTGACGGCTTGGTGGCCATTATCAGCCGGGGCGCCGCTGGCTCCCCACCCTTCGAAAAAGTAGCGAAGGACAGGGGATGCGTGGCGGTTCTGTTGGGAGACATTTGGATAGTAGGAGTGTACTTTTCTCCCAACAGACCCCTCGCCGAATTTGAGTCTTTCCTCGTTCGGCTGGGGGCCTTGGTGGAACAAGGCCAACCTCACCCGGCGGTCGTCGCCGGCGACTTCAACGCCAAGTCCGTGGCTTGGGGTTCGCCGGCGACGAACGGTCGTGGTCGGGTCCTGGAGGAATGGGCGATCTCTGTCGGCCTGGTCGTCCTGAACAGGGGGTCGGTGGACACGTGCGTGCGGCACAACGGCGGGTCAATTATAGACCTGTCGTTTGCGAGTGCCGCCGTCGCACGCCGTGTCCGGGACTGGAGAGTCCTCGTGGGCGTGGAGACGTTGTCGGACCATCGTTACATCAGGTTCGGCGTCTCCGCGTCCCCGAGTGTCCAGTCCGGTGGTGTACCGAGTGCCCCAAATCAGGACGGCCCGCGGTGGGCGCTTCGTCGCCTCGATGGGGAGGCCCTAGTGCTGGCCGCTCTGGTCATGTCGTGGCTCCCCGTGCCGGACGGGCCGGTACGGGTTGAGCAGGAGGCGGAGTGGTTCGGGGTGGCAATGTCGGATGTCTGCGACGCCGGCATGCCCCGAGCTCTCCGCCGTTCGCCGGTGCGACAGGTGTACTGGTGGTCGGCGGAGCTATCGCAGTTGCGCGCGTCGTGCGTTGCTGCGCGCCGCCGATACGCCAGGCATCGTCGTCGCCGGCTCCGAGACGAAAACCACGCAGACCAGGAGCGGCGGCTCTATGGCCTCTACAAAGAGGCAAAGAGAGCGCTGCGGGTGGCCATTCATGGGGCCAAGGTCGCGGCACGTAAGGCGTTCGTGGGGACTCTCGACAGGGACCCGTGGGGGCGCCCTTACCGTGTGGTGATGAAGAAGCTTCGCCCAGCGGCGCCCCCGCTGTCGCAGAGTCTCCGGCCAGAATTACTGGCCAACGTAGTCGCGGCCTTGTTCCCGGCCACCGAGGAGTTCACTCCTCCACCGATGGCGCCACCGGATGTGGCGTCATCGTCGAGTGAGAATCCGGCAAGGGATATCCCGGAGGTTTCGCCCGCTGAAATGCGGGCGGCAGTGCTTCGGCTGCGGAGCAAAAACACGGCCCCAGGGCTCGATGGCATCCCCGGGAAAGCCTGGGTGCTAGCCCTCGAGTACCTGGGCCCGAGGCTCCGCAGCTTATTCACCGCCTGCCTGGAGCAGGGCGTCTTCCCGGTGCGTTGGAAAACCGGGAAGCTCGTCCTGCTGAAGAAGGGAGGACGACCCGCAGAGTCGCCGTCGGCCTACCGGCCCATTGTGTTGCTCGACGAGGTGGCAAAGCTCTTTGAGCGCATCATCCATACCCGCCTCGTCGAGCACCTCGATAGGGTCGGTCCGAATTTGGCCGACGAGCAGTTTGGATTTAGGAGGGGACGTTCCACTGTCCACGCGATTCTGCGGGTGAAGGCACAGGCGGAGGATGCAGTGGCCAGAGGCAGTGTAGTGATAGCGGTGTCGTTGGACATATCCAACGCATTCAACTCGCTGCCCTGGCCCTGCATCCACGAGGCACTGCGGTACCACGTGGTGCCGCCCTATCTCCGGCGTCTGGTGCACGCGTACCTGTCTGACAGGCACGTGGTGTATCCGGGCGCCGATGGGTGGCACCGAAGAGCGATGTCGTGCGGTGTTCCACAGGGCTCGGTTTTGGGCCCTCTCCTGTGGAACATCGGGTACGACTGGGTGCTCCGTGGTTCCAATCTCCGGGGCGTCGGCGTGACATGTTACGCCGACGATACGTTAGTCACAGCGACTGCTGGGACCTTCCGGGACGCCGCAACTCTGGCGGCGGCGGGCACCGGCCAAGTAGTTCGGAGAATTCACCGTTTAGGGTTGAAGGTGGCCCTCGAGAAAACCGAGGCCGTGTGTTTTCACGGACCTCGGAGAGGGCCACCGGCCGGTGCCGGCATCGTCGTTGGGGGGGTGCGGATCCCCATCGGCTCTAGCATGAGGTATCTAGGTTTAGTCCTGGATAGCCGATGGCGATTCCGCACCCACTTTAAGGAGTTGAGGACGAAATTGTCCCGGGCAGCGGGCGCTCTTTCCCGCCTGCTGCCCAACCTGGAAGGTCCTGGCTTCCCTTGCCGGAGGCTGTATCACGGAGTCGTGCGGTCCATAGCCCTTTATGGCAGCCCCGTTTGGGCTGACTCCCTGGGCCGCCCCTGCGTCGCCCTTCTGCGCGCCCCGCAGAGAGCTTTAGCGCAGCGGGCGGTCAGGGCGTACCGCACGGTCTCTTTCGAGGCGGCTTGCCTATTGGCCGGATTTCTGCCCTGGGACCTGGACGCCAAATCCCTTGCCGATGTATTCCATTGGCGGGAGGAGGCGTTCAGTCGCGGGGAGCGTCCGGCCCTGAAGGAGGTGGAGGCCAAAAGGGCCGCCTTACGGCGAGCCGCCGTGGAGGAGTGGCGTCTCAGGCTGGAGGCCCCGTCGTGGGGGCACCGGGTCGTAGAGGCAGTGCGTCCTGTCTTTGCCGAATGGCTGGACAGGCGCCACGGAGCGGCAACATACCGCCTGACACAGGTGCTCACCGGGCATGGCTGCTTCGGTGAGTTCCTGTTTCGGGTGGTAGGTGTAGAGGAGTCGGCCGTGTGTCACTATTGTGACAACTGCCCAATGGACACGGCCCAACATACGTTGGAGTGTTGTCCAGCCTGGGATGAGGAGCGCAGCGCTCTCAGAACAGTCGTCGGAGAAGACCTCTCGCTGCCGGCCGTGGTCGCTTCCATGGTCGGCGGCCGAGAGGCCTGGCAGGCGGTGGCCCACTTCTGCGAGGCGGTCCTCTCGCGGAAGGAGAGTGCCGAGAGGGATCGCCAGCGCAGTGGTGATCCCTCCCGCCGCCAGACGAGACGTAGGAGGCGTCGGGTGGACGACTGACCGACGTCTCCCGCCCTGTGGATTGGGGGCGTTTGGAGAATTCCACCACGGTATCCCCTGCCTGTCGTAAAAGGCGACTAATAGGGGCCTCCGGGGGTCACGGGTGGGCGGGACGTGCCGCCCACCCATTAGTCTAGCCAACTTCTGAGACCCCCGTGATGGACATGTCCGAGGCAGCGTGTCTCACGCTGCCTCGGACATCAAAAGGTGGACACGGTACGGTGTTTCGGGGGCTTCTGAGCCTCCGCAACAGGGAAAAGGACCGCAACAGCGGTACGCGCAGGGGCGGTTGCGGACGACAACTTAGACGTGAGTCAGAGGAAGCCCGCAGCCGTCCCTAATGAGCCGAAGATGGCCATTTAAAAAAAAAAAAAAAAAAAAAAAAGCCGATACTGAGATAACTGCTTCGGCGTGTATCGCCTACAACAGATCCGGCGCTGCGCCACACCGCGCCACATCACGCCGCACCGCGCCACACGGCTCCGTGTCACTACATTCACAATGTGCGTCACCTAGTGTAGGTATACTGTGTTTAATTAATCGAGCTAAATATAACATGCTTTTGTCTTTTGTGTGGGTTGAAACGTTATTCAGATTAATAGATACTTAACGTCAGAACTTCGTCACTGATTCAACCAATACATTGTACTATGTTTATTATACTCTGTAGCAACTCGAAATCCTATTAATATTTTAAACGCGAAAGTTTGTAAGAATGTATGGATGTTTGTTACTCTTTCACGCAAAAACTACTCAACGGATTTCAATGAAATTTGGCGCACGTATAGATCATATTCTGGATTAACACATAGGCTACTTTTTATCCTGGGACAATATAAATCGGGACCTTTATCCCGGGCAAACTCATTCACGCGGGCGGAGCCGCGGGCAAAAGCTAGTATACTATTAATTTGCGCTTTATAATTTCCCAAATTAATTAGAAAGATAAAAAAAAAAATACGGAATATGCGATAAAAATTCTCTGAAATATATACCTACTACTTGTTTATATAATAATGCTTTTATATTTACCATCTTATAATTAATTTGACATTATTTATGCAGACAAAAAATGTAAATAGAAAATAACAATCATCACATGGCATGCTGAGTGATAAGAGAAAGAGGTGCTCAGTGTGACGGAGCATCAGAGCCGATCGGAAAACGCAGAGGAACGAAGCAATAACGTCGGTGAGCTTCATCTCGGCCAGATCACGTTCGTGGAACAAAAGGAGGAGAGGCGAGCCGACATTCGCAAAACGATCTAAAAAACTTACGTTCAAATGGAGCTTTTCATACTTAACAAACTCCGTGCACTTATAGAGCGCTCGCAAACGACACTGCCGCGCACTGTCACGTTAATAACCATTACGATTCACAAACATTTATATTTGTTTAATGCACCAGCGCGGCGCATTCACATATTGAACTTTGGGATCCAATACAAAAATGGAAACACTTGCACGGACATTTTACGGCATACGCTTTCAGCGAATATAGCAAAGCGAAATGTTCGAACGTCACTTGCGAATGTGCATAGTGATAAGTCGAAGCCGCATTAAGAAGACATTAGGTGTCGGGGTTATTGCCATGGCAGTCCGCATTATTTAGCAATTAATCATCCATCCACATATGCGAATCATACACATTTCATAAACACATTGAAGTTTGAAGAGCAACATGTACTCGCGAACACAGCTGAACAGAAAACAAACGTGAATTGAAATATTTGTCGTTCGTCAGGTCACATGACGCGTAGCCAATGCATGAACCTTTCATCGCGCGTCACTACGAGCTTTCAAAAAGCTTTCAGTAGTCGATCGCTCGCGCTATGATTATGAGTATACTGATACACACACTGCGATTGGAATTATGGTAAATGCGAACGTTGAAATCATCGGTCACTTTATTTGAAGCGCTCGTCTACTGCGTGAACCTTCAAATTCGTTTTGGTGATTGTGGCTCGCCGCTAAGTGCGGTTGCCAAGCGGCCGCAGTGGAAAATTTGGCGGAAACCGATCGACACCGCGGCCGAAAACTATGCATTTTAAGTCAAATCAATCGATAAGCGGTCGCACGGCACGTGTGCGCTGTTGTTTATGTGCCACAAAAACCGCAAAGTTTTGCGTGACTGCCAAATGTGGCCAGTACATACTTTGCATGAAGCACTCGTTGCTTTTAGGGTATCCCATGAGAGGAGTTAGCGTTACGTTAGTGGACGAATGGGGCACAACTCACGCGGCGTCATTATCGTTACAGTTCAGTGGTCGGTGCCAATTTAAGCGGGTATGTAACGAGCAGCGCGCCCGTCGCGCTCCCAGGACTTCATTAATTGAGCTTTCTGGATAGTCGATTTCTTTATATAAAACTTACTGCCACCATTCAGACAATATTCCAAGCGATTAACTATGAGTGCATTAAACTATCTAATGCACTCATAAGTTTCAGCGTGAACCGAACCGTACCTACACCGAAAATCTACTCTTAAATATATTAGAGAGCTGACTTTTATACGATACTAGCGGCCCGCCCTGGCTTAGCACAGGTAGCAAAGCATAATACTGTATACCTACATTTATTTTTCTGTCGTACAAAATATTTATGAATCATTCCTCCTGAATCACTACGTCCATTGATGAAAAATGTATGAAAATCCGTTAAGCAGTGTTTGAGTTTATCGCGTTCAAGAGACAGACAGATGCGATAGGGGACTTTGTTTTATAATAAATAGAGATGTAGGGTCATATCCCTAAAAATAATGTAGGGTCATTCCCGGTGTCTGTTTTCCGGGATAATAGTAGCCTATGTCCTCCTTTGGATCAAAAACTATCTCTATACTTATTTTCATACGGTTCCACTGGCAGAAAACAATTTTCCAGGATTAGGGTCCCAATTTGTATTTTCCCAGGATATGAAGTAGCCTAGATTCTTCCCAGGGTTTTAAACTATCTCCCTGCCAAATTGCATCGCCATCGGTTCAGTGGTTTAGTCGTGGCGGCTCCACTCGCGAGAAAATAAAATCCGGGATATAATTCCCGGTTTATCTCTTTCCGGGATAAGAGTAATCATGTCCTCAACTGGATCTCGAAATATCTCTATACTTGTTTTCTTGCGGTTCCACTGGCAGAAAACGATTATCCGGGATAAAAGTCCCGGTTTATATTTTCCCGGGACAAAAACTATCCTATGTCCGTCTCCTGGTTCTAAGCTACCTCTCCACCAATTTTCAGCTAAATCCGTTTAGCCGTTCCTGAGTTATAAGTGGTGTAACTAACACCACTTTCTTTTATATATATAGATTATAGATTATTACTGGAGACTACAGTTTCTGAAATAGATTTAGATTTAAGTAGCTATTCTTAGGGATAAGTTGCAGCGTTGTGGTTCCGTAGATTCGACTGCTTTAATATTTGGTGGACACATGCTCTAGCTAGTTATAGTTCGACTCAAATGCAACTAACTTACAAAAAACCCCGTGTGGTTAGACGACTTGTTTGCTCATTTGCTATGAAAAACTTAGTAACTAAGGTAATGTAAGGTAATGAAAACGATTATACAAGGATGATGAGCGTTATATTTTATTTATATCCTTTGGTATTATATATGTCCATCGATATCCACGTGTCTACCAACGGTAATAAAATATTTTGTATTCTTAACCCTTGGCGCGAAGCGTGGGGTTTTATAACTGTCTCTTTGTGGTTCTTAAACAAATGAACCAATTTCAATGTGGCTTTTGATTTTACGCTAGTTTAATCAAGATAGTTTTAGCTAAATAAAAGATGAAGAAAATTTATTCAGTCGTTTAGAACTGCCAGCTATTTGGTTTCAAATAGAGGATATTTCATTTGAATTCCATTTTTTGGATCGACTTGATACTCTTTCTGTTCTTGTCCTTTTTACACTCCTATATAAAACGAGGCTCTAATTTAACAAGATAAAATATTAGCAGATAATAACTGCACTTGAGCTTAAGTTAACTCACTCAGATTGGTCTTATTGGCTCACTCTCGACGAACAGTCCTATCGTCAAATTGTATTTCAATTAGAATATTAGAATGTTAGCGTTAGCTTAAAAATTGAACTCATAAAGACAAGCTTTTAAGTTATAAATCATTTATATATCATTAACGCCCTAGTAATTATAATAGTTTTATGGTCGTTGCAACTTACACCTCAAAGACTTCGCGGGATCGCTAAGTGAATAATCAAAACGTGAGGTTAAAACTAACCAACACAAAACAGAACCGGTAGCTAGCCGTTTAGGCGAGTACTAAGCAAGTCCCTAACGCTTTTAAGCGTCAACTACAATTTAACAACATTATTATTATATGCAGTTTTTTTGTGGCTCAGAGATTGTGTTTTGTGCAGCTATTTTGGACTGGATTTATTTGGATATACATTTTAGAGTTTTCTAATTGAATGTTTCCTGACAATCAATAAAATGGTTCAATTGTGTTTTTTTTGCGATTGTTCTACATGTTTGTATTTGATAGCAAGTGAGCAGAGTGTGTGCCGGTGATACTATCTGGTAAGTGTAGTGTAGGTAATTGTGCGAAGGCGAACATAACGAGTACGGCGTACGCGTTCGGTATAGAGTACACGGTGTCGAGAAGGGGAAGTGGTAAGGTTGCGTTACGCCGTTTGAAAGTGAGATGCGAGGCGCCAGGAGAGCAACAAATTAAGTCCCCGCGGGGAGCGCGCCCCCACCCACGTCCGCGCAGAGAGCCGCCCGCGATAGCGCCGCGCCGAAGGGAAAACTTGAATATTTCCAACGAATTACGTAACCAAATTCGCTGAATAAAAGTTCGCGTACGTGCCCCGACAACTGGCAAAGTATTATTGAAGTTTCCTTTACATTCTAATTAGGAGTTTAGGAGCGTTTAATCGTTGAATATGTCGCCTTCGAGAATTCATTTCATGTACAAACTTTATATTGAATATCCACCATTAATTTGTGTAACATTCGCAAAGTTTAAAGAGCGTATTATAGTTTTCGGTTGATAGAGGCAATTTATTATTGCAATTAAAATAGTTTGTGATGCCATTAATATATTTATTTCAGTTAATATATCATTTTCCTGGGGTGGATACGCACACATTCCGTCGTTTATGTTACACAACAAACGAGTAAATTATATGAAGAAAAAAATACAGTTTTATTGGTCAATATACTCCGCATTTCATATTACGTTATTCGAAATATGATATAGGCGTTTCAGGAGAGAAATAAAACTCTTACCGCAACATAAAGTTTATCACACAACGTCATAAATATTTTGTACCAATATCACTTCCCTCGCTTGAGATGCGCCCGTGCCGTGTGCTATGGATTGTGAACTTTAAACTTTATTGCCGCCAAATGTTTTATTTTTCTTTTATAGATTCATAACACAACCTTCTTTAATAACCATCCCCAACACGAGACTTTAAGATAGTACTTGCCAGTCTTTAGACGCAATATAAAATATCACGAAATGTGCTCTCAACGTTTGCCCATAGAAATAAAGATAAAAGTCTATATTTTTAATCGATAAAAGAAAAGAACAGTACTATCAGTGCCAGTATTTCTAGCAAAATTAACGAGCAGATTAAACAAGCGCAAAATAATAGGCGTTAATGACGGGCACATAAAAAAGAAGGAAGAAATCTGCCAATAGCAAAGCTTAAGCTAGCTGGAGTATAAAATTAAATGGGTAGAAGGCGTTTTTACAAGTTTATCGAGCGTTGTACAGCGGGCAGACGTCTAATGGGTTCGAAGGCGCCGCGCACGCTGCCTGTCTGTCTCGATGGCCGGTGACGTGCGTCCCACTCGACTCGGCCGACCGCCAGACCGAACCAAACCGACACTTAGACCTAACCGATTTCCGATTGATAATGAAAATGTTACACTTATTTCTTGCCGCAATATGCCGTATATGCGCTGAACGGTAATAAAGAGTTCCAAGTGCTGAGGTGTTGCCCTAAACAAGAACAAAAAGGAGGGAATGGCAGCTACTTACACAGAGAGGCACGGTTGGCTGCCCCCTGGCCCCGCTTTTAATGCGGATTTATCGACTCAAATTAATCGTGTAAGCAGAGAGTCGGCCGAGGAAACTTGCGTGAAACGCGATAAAGTACCTCGTTTCGTTCGAAAAGCCGTTTACTCCGATTAAACCAAATTGACTTTCGTTTACTGCAAACCTCTAAATGGAACGAAAACACACATATCTAATTAGAACTGTGGTTTAGAAATACGCTTTTAGAGATATACCCAATTGTTTTTCTTTTTTGTACGCCAACAAAGAAAATGGCTGTGGCTTATTGGAAAACTGTTTGTGATCCCAATAAGAACGTCTCTAACCATTAACTAACTTGAGTCGAATCGAAGAAATTGCTCAAAAGATTTCATGATGCAGATGTAGATTTAAAAGAACTGCGAATTCATTGTTTTAAGGTCGAATCAGTTCCTAAATGTATTAATAAGTACCTTCCTCCATATTAAAAAAAACTGGACACTTGACGAGTTGGACTCGCGTACCGAGGGTTCCGTACAAACTTGTAGGTAGATATCTAAGTTCAATAGATCGCCAAAATTAATCAAATTCGCTTTTTTAAGGGTTGCGAACCTCAAAAGGAAGAAAAGTAAGTGTTGGCACTCAAAGTCTGTGACTTGTAAACGATGTTATATTAAGCTTTTGTGATGTATATGACTGTTTGTTGTCCAGAATAAAATAAAATAAAATAAAAATAAAAGTACCCTTATAGGATCACTTTGTTCTCCGTCTGTTTGTATGATATACGGTTGATTTTTTCACAGCGGAAAGAGATCGCAGAACCAAGAATTTGATATAAATTTCAACTTGATATCTCTACGCGTCCCTGAGAATAAGGGTCTTGACAGACTGACAGACAGATGGACGGACAACAAAGTGATTCTATAAGGTTTCCTTTTATTCTTTTGAGGTCCTGAACCCTAAAAACTATTCGCCAGATGACTTTACCGTTAAAAATCATCAAGAGAAACTAGTGAAATAAGGTAGGAAGCGAAACGAAAATCGGCATGTAATTGCGATACACAAATGTATATAAATGATCCAGTTTTGTAAACAATATAAGTGAACATCCGTGTTTTGTAAGCCAGTTGCGATTCCGCGTGCGATGCCGAATGCGACTGGGTCTCCGGAACGACACGTCAGGCCACAATCTCATTTGTGCCTTCCCACTACAACGAGCGACACGCAGGAAATGAGATGCGATTAGCTCACCCAGCCGGGTTACATTCACTGCTTGCATACGTGAGATATTCATACAAATCAGCAACAAAACTATACTGTTCAATGTCTAGTTATATGTAGAGTACATGTGTGTGTAGGTAAGAGTTTTGTAGGTGGCTATTATGTCGATTGCGACCGGTATATTGCGACATTTGCGCGCAACGTCGACGTTTTAAATTCTAGAAGATTTTCCCATGGTACATAAAAAATTCAACAAATAAATTTAAAATATTTTTTAGTAAACTTGAAATGAAATGAAATAAATTTATTCGAACCCATAAAATGTTATACATTATTTAGATTCAGTCAATATTAACTCTACCACCAGTTCGGAAAGCAGTTCTCACTAGATAAGAACGGGCAAGAAACTCTAGTGTTGCTCTTTTCAAAATCAGTTCAAGGTAAAAAATACAATAATAAAAAAATAATAATATGATAATATAAATGTATTTATTATTTTTGTTTAGAGCAGTTCATTTATATACTCGCAAAAAAGGTAATAAATTTCAAAATCCTATACGAGTGCATAACCCTCTCAGGAATCATGTAATAATTTGGTCTGAAATTCTTCAAGATAAACTTGAACTTGAATTGAGAATAGTGTAAATAAGAAAAACATGTACTTTATTGTAAAGAAAAGCGTGGGGTGCTTTTTAAGATATTATCAGAATGACAATCCTTCTACTCATATTATCTGTCAATAAAATATTTATAACTATTGACACCATGCACCCCAAGCTTTTTTTTGCAAAAAATACATGTTTTTCTTATTTACACTATTCTCAATTCAAGTTTATTAAACATTATTTTCTATTTTTTAGTTGGATTTTCCATGAAGCGTGTTTTTTAGTTTTTATAAGCTATTATTTATATTTATTAAGCTATTATTTAGTTCACTAAAAAACAAGTAGGATTTTTAAAAATGCGAACTTATATAGTTTCGCTTGCTTGTAAACCAAGGTGCGATCTAATTCTATATTGGCGCCTTCTATTGAAGCACAAGGAAAACTTAAATATTATTTTGTTACTTGGATTTCCATAAAAAAGCATTTTTTATTTAAAATATTGTATTGCCATCGGTCCTTGATATGTATGCAAATTTTCGATTTAATCCAACGTTTTGAAGTGGGTCAAAATCATATTCAAAGTGTAAGTTACATACATACGTCTGAAGCTAATAAAAGCGTGTTAAAAAGACGGATTTCTGCCCCGTAAATGAAACGCTTTTTTTTTTGTGGCCATCTTCGGCGCATTAGGGATGGCTGCGGGCTTCCTCTGACTCAAGCCTAAGTTGTCGTCCGCAACCGCCCCTGCGTAAGCGTTTTTCAATACAGAAAAAAAAAATTGTTTTCTGCACACATCCTTCCCCAAACTTAGCACAGTATCAAAGTTGCAAACAGTGCAATAAGTTACCGTCATTAGAAATGTAGAAAATAATTCTCAAAAGTATTCCGAAGCGGGATCGTCACAAACTTTCTGAATATATAAAATTTTCAAGAAATGGCAGCATGTTTGCCACTGGGGAGGAGTGATTCCGAGCCGCTTACAGTAGTACCGCGTCGGGACTGCATAATACATTTCGGCGAATGCACCGCAGTTTGATCCCTTTCTAGACAAGGTAAGCATGAATCTACCCCGAGTGGAAAGTTCTCTTGATGTTACCTCCACTTTTCTGCCAAGTAAAGACATCAACAGTAAGAGGCTTTATGGTCTCAACGTAAATTGACAAAGTTTCAAGTGTGACATCTCTTTGTCTTCTTACAATAGAATATCGAGCATGTTCAATTATTTATGACTAATTGTTCGTTAAGTTTGCGAGTGTAAAGTTTGAACGGCGGTATGGTAACGGTTAGATACGCGCTTATGTGTCAAAATAATATGCCACCCGCTGTATAGCAATTGTGTGAGATCTAATTCATATGGCACGTAATGAAAGTGGGGCACTGTGGGAGAATCAGGAGCCTATATTGTACGACTGTGAGTGGAGATTATAGTTAACAGAGAGCTATTTAAGGTCACATCAAACGGGTTTTAGGGCTGAGGCTCTATCTCATACATTATGCCCTTCAAAAGGTTTTCAAATGCTTGTACGAGACGATCTACGACGGATCATAGTGTTATGTACTGGAATATTTTTTTTTGGGTATACTTTTATAACATAGTACGTGTTTCTCTAGTAGGAGTATTTTTAAATTAGAGTGTAAAATTGATGCAATATTCATTCATATTCATACAAAACACCTATTTTATTATGATGGGAATCTGTAAAAATCTAATACGATGAAGATAGACCCGAAGGACGTAAAAAGAGTATTTATAAGTTTTAAGACGATGTGGTGACTAAGATTGAAATAAGTATGCTGAGGTGGTTTGGGTACGTGGAGAGGATGGATGAAAGACGGATCACAAAAGGTATTTATCGAGCGGATGTGGATAGTACGGCTGGATGGGGACGCCCGAGGAGAACGTTCTCTGACCAAATAAATGATCTTCTCCGAAAAGGGCAGGTCAGGAGTGCCGTTAACCGACTAAAATGTATGAAAAGACCTATGAACGTGGAAGAGGCGAAAGAGGTTTGTCAAGATCGTAGCATGTGGCGCTCAATAGTCTCTGCCTACCCCTATGGGATAAGGGCGTGAGTGTGTATGTATGTATGAACTATACGTTTTACTGAAGCAATTTGGCCCTTAGGCATCGTGCGAACAAAAAATATACTTAATATACCTAGTATGTATAAAGTCTGCTAATATTGTGGATAATAAATACGATGCTTTTAGCCGCCTAGAGGAGATGCACTCAAACGTATAACGAACCCGTGAATAATTACTGTAATATCTATTATAAAAGCATTTCATTATTATAGCCCGTGGGTGCAAAGCTGTATTGTTCGTTGAAATATTTATATCATAATCAAACCCAGACACGACTTAACATGTTATTTCTGATTTTATTTACAGATATCAGACACGCAGTACGGTGCAACACTGGCTTAATTAAATTCCATATTTAATCTTAACGAAATTGTTGTGTGTTGCATATTTTAATTAATACATAATAAAATGTTGCATAGGTAGCCTAGAATTAGTTTCGGTACGTATACACAGCGAGTAACGAACCAAGATATAAGAGCAAACAATTTGAGCACCGGGAGCGCTGTTTAGGTCTTTCGTAGTCGGACGAAATTCAAAGATTTTATGCAAGAAATTTCAAATTTCTATTTAATTATTTGTTATCAGATTTTGTGAGCTATTTATGCCAAGATGCCTCAGCACTGTAAGTGGAGATGGCTTTATTTTAAGTACCTACATAATATAATCCCATTATAATATTATAAACGCGAAAGTTTGTAAGTATGTATGGATGTCTGGATGTATGGATGTTTGTTACTCTTTCACGCAAAAACTTCTGAACGGATTTCGATGAAATTTGGCACACGGGTAGATCATGTCCTGGATTAACACATAGGCTAGGCATAGACATTTTATACCGGGAAAATAAAAAGCGCAATTTTTATCCCGGAAAAATTTTTGACGCGTAGTATGAAATATACTGAATTTTATTTTGACGTTTGAAAAAAAATATATGTAGACTATTTGACGTCATATAATCCCCTAATCATACAAATATGACATTCTATCATTAAACCTCTGGTCCATTAAGCTTTCCAGTATCCAGATGACATACAATCATATGCAGATTCAGGTAATAGACACATTAATAATGCAGCATTTTAAGCAATTGCGTCGTGATAGCGATCGTGTTTTAACTCAGTCGTGCAAGGCCAACGTCTGTGTCCGCATTTGACAAAAATATCATGTTGAAACGGTCTTATAGCTAATGTCAAATAATAAAACATTTATCTTGTTGCGCGCATTTGGATAAAGTTAATCGTTTCCTGGGACATTATGAAAAAACTTCTTGACCGATATATCTATCACAGTAAATTATTGTTCGCCGCCATATTACATATACATATACACTCACGCCTGTTATCCCCGAAGGGGTAGGCAGAGGAGCAACTAGTGCACCCACTTTTCGCCGTCATTCCGTCCCATGATGTGAGAGGGGGCGAGACTATCGCCATATCGGGCACAAATTCCAGACTCCGAGCTGATACTGAATAGAAAAACTCAATATCACTTTGCCCGACCCGGGGATCGAACCCGAGACCTCAGCTTTGCAGTCGTACGTTAATACCACTACGCCACCGAGGCAGTCCATATTATTCTATTTTAATCTTATCACAAACCTAAATATTAAGATATTGATTGATGTACGCAATGTAAATATGACAATATAGTATATTAGATACTTTTAATTCAAGATAAATGTAAATCGGATATCTTTTTTTTCTATTTGACTAAGCCACGAATTATTTAATCATCATCAGTTACATGACGTCCACCGGTGAACATAAGCCTACCCCAAAGATTTCCAGAATAATTTAATGCATGTAACGAAATGTTTTCACATTTCTCTACCGTCTATCGAGCAAAAATATGACTATCAAAGAATGTATTATTTAAAATTACGGGTCTAAATCCAAACATCACCCATATAAGTGTCTTGCGCCAAAAATCTACGCAGTATTTAAATAGAATCAAATGAATTACATCGTATAACACGTGTAATATAGGCGTAAACGCACAAACTTTTCGTTTTTATTACATACGATAAAGTTCTATGTAAATACACGGCATTTATGTCTTAAATTCTTAAGAAGCAAAGAAGGCATTCTTAAATAACAAGAAAGGTTATAATATATTTTAACACGCGCCTTTTCATACACCTGTAAGGCAAAAGTCATTATTTAAGTAGATATTAAAAAAACATTAGGCAACGAAATTTTAAATTTAGACTCGATTTCAAAGAATTCATTGATACGAGATACATCGTCGTAGCTATATCAAAACTTTTTATAAAGTTGATGTTTTCAAGTTATGACTATATTAAATTCGGTATGCGATATAACATGCGTGTAAATGGTACTTGTTATAATTTTGTTTTTGAAAATTGACCGCGTGTCTATTCAAGGGTTGGAAATCAAAGTTATTATAGGAGTCGCTATGTTGTTTGTCTAGTTTCAAGTTGCCCAGATTAAAGTGTAATTTCAATTGACTAATCATCAAAATCTATGATGCATTTTTATGTGAACATAACATTATGACGTTACGAAAGGCAGCATGGCGCAAGAAAAAAATTAGTATCATTCCAATAGCTATTTTATCGTTATTAAAAAAAAACCTTTCCGATTACGACTGATAATTGTTATTAATTGTATTGTGTGCAGATAAATCGGGGTCATTGCTACAATTTGGACACGTAGACAATTTTATGCACGTTACGTGCGTGTCCAATCGAACTATAGAAATATATAAATTACTTTTGCGCGTTATTATCTAATTCGTACACTGACATTTCAAACCTCTCAGTCTTGTCTGTCTGTCAGAAAATACCGATATATTATTGAGTAATTTTTCTTTCCCGGAATACCAATCTTATTTGCCGTATCGATAGGAATCAGTGAAATGAATAAAATCGAAATAAAAACAAAAGTGAAAATAAAGGAAATTTCAAGGAATCCAGAACTTCAACCATTTTGCTGAGCAAAAGTTACGAAAGATAAGCGACTAAGATCTTGGTATTTTGCCAAGAGAGTAATCATGAAAAATATGACAGGGAGACACAGCACGATATTAAAATACGAAGTAAATTTTCTGCTAGACAAAATATTAAGTTCTACACCAACCTACGCCGGGGCTCGGGAGTATACGATGTCATTGCGGTATTCGAATCAATACTCTAAAATATATTCTAAACATAAATGATTATAATATACTCACTTAAAAGACAGCTCTTATACTATGAAATGTGACTCCGGATCAAAATCTGAAACAAAAACAAACCAGAAATCACTATAAATTTCAAGAATTTTTTTTACGCTATGGAAGTTATCTCAATTCCATCAGTAAGTATAATAAATCACATTATACTTTTTCTCGCAAATTCTAGACTGTGGGTATTTCTGTTGTTAAAACCGCAGACCGTAAAGAAAAGCTACTTACAAATATTTCCTAGTAATGCTTTAGGATCCTGCCAACCATGAAATAATCGTAACAATGAGCGGATTTTTTACGTTACAAATAAATGTTACGATTTAATACTGAACTTGCTTGCAAAACACAGCTATAGGAATAAATTAAAGACTTACAGGCACGACTTTACGATTAGAAAATTACTTCAAGAACATTCATAACAGTTTAAACTATCATATCGTAGAAAGTTTTACTTAAGACTGTTCGCTCGGTCTATCAATATTTGAAACTAACTCTAAGGGAACTTCAATATTATTTCACAATTGTATATAATTTGTCAAACAGTAAGAATATTAATTAGGATCTCTGAGATTAAACAAACATTACACGAGATGGAAATCACGAGCTTGTGCGCAAATGCTTGAGTAGAGTTGAAGCAATAAATCTGATACGGGACTCCCGTAGTGCTTGCCTTAAAATCACGTCGCAATTCTAGTTACACAATTCCTTTAAGCCATGCGCTGAACAAAAAGCTGTGTTTCAAAAACTCCATTACTGGGCGGCATTCGTTTCGCCGTGACACAATACGCGTTAACCGACAAAATGTAAGCGTCGCAGCTAGTTACGGAAATAATAGCCGTTATGATTCGTGCGGTGGCGATGGCGCGGTCGGAGGCGCGGGCGCCGAGCTCGCGGCCGAACCGGGTGCCGCCTCGGCTCAGGTAAACATTATTTGCATTATACACCCGGCCCTTGGCTAGGATTTGTGACATCCGCCGGTAAGCTTCCCGAGCGTTCTCTCTCACGGCAACTCTAATTATTGTTGAATTCATTACGGACTCTGCGACATGTACTAGGTTGTACAAACATCTTTAAGGGGAACATCAACCGCGCGACACCGGCTGATTCCTTTCCTACTCCGCCCCATACTAATGCTACGTTACACCCACCACGTGTTATTTTACGACATTATCCTAATTAATGTGCAAAGGTGTCAATATAGGCATGAGGAGGGTTGTTACTTGAATTCTTTAGGAGCCTCAACAATTCCGATCGGGGACAATAATAATTTTACTGCTAATGTTTGAGATTCAACTCACTCGCAACTGTGAAAAAAACAGTGCACGTTTTTAAACCAGAGAGCAATCGTAGAAATAAACTCGAGTTAATAATCAAAGTTTAATATGCAACATAAAAGTCTACTTATAATTTATATTTCTGATGAAGGACAATGCTGTCAAAAGCCATATTATACTATACTAGCTTTTGCCCGCGGCTCCACTCCATGATCTACCCGTGTGCCAAATTTCATCGAAATCCGTTCAGTAATTTTAGCGTGAAAGAGGAACAAACATCCTTACATCCATACATCCAAACATCCATACATTCTTACAAACTTTCGCCTTTATAATATTAGTAGGATTAAAATTACATTTCAACACTCTTGTAATTAATAAAAAAACTGCCTGCCACTGCCTCGGTGGCGTAGTTGTATTACAGTACGACTGCAAAGCTGAGGTCTCGGGTTCGATCCCCGGGTCGGGCAAAGTGATATTGAGTTTTTCTATTCAGTATCAGCTCGGAGTCTGGAATTTGTGCCCGATATGGCGACAGGCTCGCCCCCTATCACATCATGGGACGGAATAACGGCGAAACGTGGGTGCACTAGTTGCGCCTCTGCCTACCTCTTCGGGGATAATAGGCGTGAGTTTATTAAATTTATTAAATATTAATTAATGAAAAGGGTACTTTATTTTTCTTTTTCAGGATTAGTTACACAAGTAGGATATGACAAACACGGGAAAAGAACATCGTATACAAAAAGCACATAATGTAATATTATGTGCTTTTTATAAGCTTCATAAGAGGTCTAGTTTTATTTAACCGGTGACAGCTCTTGGTGGCGGACGCCCCTTGAACGTCTCAAAAACAGCCTAAGTACCCATGCTAATACGGATTCTGTCACAGTTCCTGTTGGTGCTCGAGCGTTCTGGTGGATGTGCAGCGTATGGTGTATCGCGGTTGGTGTCCTAGGCAAAGTGAGCGGGTGTCCACTGGCGGTTGATACTAACTGCTTCATCACAGATGATGTTCGTCGGTGAATGTAGAAGAAGTGTGGTATCGTATGACCATAACCCTCGCTTGAGGGTTATGATTTTCTTTATTTTTCTATAATCTTCGTAAACATTGGGATATTGTTTTACCATGTACTTGTGCCATAACTTTATGCCCAATGCACTCCGCTGGTGGATGTGCTTGTATTATCGATTAGATTGTTGTTTAGATATAACAGCCGTTGACGTAAAGGACTTCCCGTATGATACTAATAGTTCGGGTATTTTATGGTTGCACTACGATTGCATAATTCTGCTAGGTAAAACTTTGGACCTGATGATACAGAGACTACTTGTCAACTGTCAAGATAACTGGAATGAAGTCTAAGTTTGAAGCGAAACTTAATCTAAGGTCAGAATAGGCCGAACGGAGTGTTAATGTGATTTTCTTTGATTGCAGTGACTGGAGATCCTTACAGGGTCGCTCAATGTATTCACATTAAAGGTCCTGTAAAATGAAGCTTCTAAAAAGTCTATGTGGGAAGGCTTCTTTAGATCATCCATGGAACCCCACTTAGATAACGGAATCGCAGGAGTTTATGAAGATGTGCGCTATGGATTGTTGTATTTTCAGGGCGAACCAAAACAAAACTCTTCTAAGGCCTAGTGTGGCATAGAGTAGAATGGGAATAGACTTGACAGACTAGGCATGCAATGCCTGAATAGCTCCAACATAAGCCATCGAAAAGTTTGTTTCGTGTAAGTCCTTGTGTGGCATCGACATACTTTTGTTTCGTGTAAGTTCTGGCGTGGCATCGGCATGTATGTTTCGTGTAAGTCCTTGTGTGGCATCGACATACTTTTGTTTCGTGTAAGACCTGGTGTGGCATCGATACGTTTGTTTCGTGTAAGACCTGGTGTGGCATCGATACGTTTGTTTCGTGTAAGACCTGGTGTGGCATCGATACGTTTGTTTCGTGTAAGACCTGGTGTGGCATCGATACGTTTGTTTCGTGTAAGACCTGGGTGTCTACTCCCAAAATCGATATTCGATATATCGCGACATTGGTCGTGTCGAAGCCTACTCTCAGTTACATCGTTTTTACTATCTAAACGATCAACGAACGAACGAAACATATTTGCCAATGTCGTCTGTAAACCTACTCTAAATGGCAACTGTCAGTGACGAACATTTGATTTTGACATCGACTCAAAAATACTTACTATTACCCGTCGTTAAATATATTATAATTTCAAGAAACTTTGAAATTAACGCGCTGTCTCTTACGTAGTGTTTATATTCTCTTTGGCGCTGTCTGCCAACTAATTTAGTGTTGGTTAGGACATACAAGAGGCGGTACATTTGTCCCGTACATGACGTCAAAATGTAAGAGCGGCTCAACATTTTTTATTGTACTACTTCAAATTTTATGTCGCGGTAGTCGCGAATTCGTGGTACGCACTATCTATCTCAGAGAAACTATAAGACGGGGACAGAGAGGGAGCGAAAGGCATGCTACAAATAACAATAGTACGTTATTCTTCAATGAAAATATGTCATATTTGTACTCGTTACTTCAAATGTATCACCAAGCTTCATTACGCCTCGCCTCATTTGAAGTGGGACATTGTATTGACTAAGTGAAAAAGAGGCTACTCTTACAAACTCTTTTTCTATGTCGTGTCCTACCCAACTATGAGTATGCGGTATGCCTATATGTGTGTGTTTTTTTTAATAATGTTTCCTTGTAGGGAAGGCAAAGGGTTCAAGCCCATACAGCCTCGTCTTAAGTGATATTTTTCGTTGGCTTTTTTTTTCCTACGTACTATGTCGTAGTAAAGCAGTGGCTACCTAACCAAGACTTTATCATGAAGTTTTGGCGGCAACGAGAAAGCACTTGATTGGCACAGTAATTTCAATTCACTTCATTTGAGCACTTTAATAGAACTATATTGGATAATATACCACCATAATTATGCAATATAACACCAAATATGACCAAAATAATGAATCAAAATAAGAGCACCTCATGACACTTCCACGTTCCCGCCAAAACTCCGCCTATCCAGTGTTGCCAAGAATATTTTAAAGAATCCGTCAAGTTAGTCGTATTTTTCCGTCAAAAACCCGTTAGATCAACAATTGACACGGGTGTAGCTATAATTTTTGCATTGGGAGGGGGGGGGGGGTGCAAGCGTGTGTTCACCGCCCCATGAAGACCTCCTTTGACATGTACACCCCTCTTCACACATAAAAATGTTATTTCTCCGTCCCGTCAAATATCCCGTCAGCCGTTAGATGGATTTTTCCCGTTACACGTGTATCCAAATCCGTTAGAAATGACGGGAAATCCGTTAAGTTGGCGACACTGCGCCTATCTGTGACTATGCCAAGTTTCTTTTTTTTATTATTTATTTAAATATTACGGCTCTGGATACTAGTCCATTGAGCCCGTCTTTCATAAATTTGAATCCTTAGTCCTAACTTTTAAGTCCTATCTACTATGTCGAAGTAAAGCAGTGGCTACCTTACCAAGACATTATCGAAGAGATTTGGATGCAACAAAAAAAACACTTGATTATCACAGTTATTTCAATTCACTTCATTTGAGCCCTTTAATAGAACTATATTGGGTAATATACCACCATAATTATGCAATATAACACTAAATATTACCAAAATAATGAATTAAAACAAGAGCACCTCATGACACTTCAAAGTTCCCGCCAAAACACCCAAGTTTGTCACAACTCCAGTGCTGCCAGATGTATGATGGTTGAAGTCACCGAAAATTCATCGTGATGTAGCCTAAAGTCGCCGCATCGCATATGGAGAGGCAAAGGAGCAAAAAAAGTCCTTAATTTCAAATGAAAGCTGGCCCAACTCGCCAAAAATTGGAAGTAGCCTAAAGTCGCTCAACTGCGTGGGGATGCGAAGAGCTAAAAAAAAACAAAAAGTTTTGCAATAGTGTTTCTTACTATTTTACCTATATTATATATCAAAACGAGTATAATGTTTCAGTGGATTTTCCTTTACCTCCCACAGACTAAAAACATAATCCACTAAAATAACGACAAGTTTTAGAGGGAAATCCACTAAGTCTGTAACATTGGTGACAAAACTAACAAGAGCAGTACCAGTGATAGACTAAAAATATTTAAAGATTAATATTAATCGATATGAAATCGATAATCGTAATATTGATTTTTCATTAACAAACTGGTATTTTATTTATTAATATGACTTTAATTAAATGCACTATGTCGTACATTTGTATATATAGTACATTTAATTACTATGACGGTAGCCGAGGGGTTAATTACCTAGTGAAAAAGTTTTATTTTTATTATTGTGCAATCGATAAATAAAAAATCGATAATTTCACAAAAACATTCTTTCTCATATTTCTCCGCTTCCAGATTGACGGTGATTTTTCATTTTCTAATATAAAAAAATATGCTTGATTTTTTTGATTATGTTTCATCTTATTAAATTTTGGGCCCACTGTTTTCCGTCTCCTTTGTTTAATATTTTTACTTTGACGACAGGGGGGGGGGGGTGGTGTATATGCGTGACTCTCGTTACTTCAAATTACCTTCTTTTGTTGGAATAATAGTCCTTAGAGTTTAAAAAAAGAGATATTATTGAATATTGCATGTTTTTTTTTGCATATACCGATTTTTGATCCAAATATACCGAATTTTCATGGCAACTCTACCGATTTCACATTTTGTCGTCCGAGACCATGGCGCGTAATCGACAACTATATATCAAAAATGATACGATACTGCTCCGAAAGTATCGCACACAGCCTACTCTAACAAATGTACGGATTTTTTATCATTTATCGTAACCATAGACTAAGTTTATGTCTTTTATTTCGTATATCGGAGTGAATGATATTGTGCAAAACTTACAAAAATAACAAACATTCTTTATGGAGTGACTGTCAAGTACGATGTGAAGTTCACAAAAGTTAATAAATATCAAATAATCAAACTTGTAAACATTATGTTTACTCAAAAATCAAAATACAACAATTTACGGTATCATAAGTATCAATTTGTTTGATTGTGTTGTTTTATGTGACTATCATATACATGTAAAAATAATTATTCTTGTGTTGTTGTAGACTACTAACATTGTTAAAACATCAACTCATTACGCCAGTTGAAAAAAAAAGATTAGTAAATCAATATAACATCTCACACAACAAGAGTCAATCTCCTTCGTTTGTCTTCTCCCACCAACCAAAGTCTCCAATGTAAAAGCAATCAACAAACTTTGCAATCTGCAACAATGTGACATTGGCGGAATAGCATCATAATCATGCATGTCGCCAGTAACCAAAGAAGGAGAAGAAGAACATTTACGGTACGTTTATATATTTAACATTAGGAAATTGCAAGGTTTCATACAATTTATTACAGCATGATGGGAATTTTTTTCTCATACATATTTTATGTTTTTGGTATGTATCTCAATCATGCAGTACCAACCAATTATATGTCTCATTGAATTTCCTTCACGAGCATAAAGACATAGCAAAAGGTATACTTTGGATAATTGATGGGAATGCTCGAGCACAGTGGTTGTGGCAGGAAGTTGCTTAGATTTTGAACTGTTTGGATGGAAGAATAAAGTTGAGGCTAAAGGTAATTAATGTTTTATTGATACATTACTTTTATTTCCATGTTGTGCAAATTTATGATAAATTAAATTCGAGTGTAGACTGACAAGAAATATCTTGCAATATAATTAGCTGTGCGCAGAGACCATATAGAATATAATGGTGGTTTGAATAACATAGAGGACAACTGGGTATTCTAAACCCTTAAAGATGCCTGGCCTGGCGTTTCAATAATGAAACACATGAAAGTGTATTATAATAAATTTAAGATAACTTTACATATTATATTGTCTCTCATATATACACATTTTAATTACAATACTCAATTATATTGTTTAGATCCTACCCGGTGCTTAATGGGACTGCGGCCAGCTCAAGTTCAAAGAAGCACTGCCCAAGAACAATTGTTCCTCGTGGAAAGTGAAATAAACAATTTGAATAGAATTATGTGATATTAATGAGAATCTGGAAATCTATAATACTGAATTAATAAAACTTGGTTTTGGGTCTGTTATATTTCTAATTATGTATATTAGTACTTGTGTTCTTAATTTATATAAATTTTATATTATAGTTTAAAATTGTCAATATTCTGATATATTTTTTCTACATTTCAATGCATACTGTGGCATTTAAAGGTAAAGCATTTAACATACTATTGTAAGTTTTTTGTACCATAATATAGATCAAATCAAATCATTTATTCGCTTGTGAAACATAGGTGGTTACATTGTTGGTATATTAATAAGTACTTATGCTAAGTGCTCTATGATCAGCCTCATATTGGCATACAAGCGTGGCTTTAAATATATTAACTATAAGATAATCATTAAGACAAATGGAATTGATATAATAATATTGTAACAAAATAATCGCACATTAATATACAATAAAATTATGTCAAAAGTAGATTTACTTATATTATTAGATTGCTAAAATGTCAAATTATTGTACCTACCCATATAATATAGAAATCAGAAATTCTTTATGATACAAAATTTATTTTTTATAATATATATATAATCAAAAGAACTTATTTATTGTGCCTGTAGAAGTTCTAATGTCACATAATATAATATTAATTCAAAATGTCATTTACAAAATTTAACACACCATAATAACATTTGTTATATAGAAGTTTCATAAATTCTTTTTTTAATTTGTCCAGACTAAGGTTTTTTAAAGATTTAGGTAACTTATTGTACAACACTGGAGCCATATAGATAGAGATATATAAGTTTTAATGTAATTACTACCTACTGGTTGTCTTAAATGAATAAGTGAATGTTATTTAGTTAAGTTTTATTTTTACTTATACAATTTAGCTAATAATACAAAAAATATAAACAGTTAATTATATTCTTGTTTTATTTTTTTATTCTTGCTTTACTACAAAGTATTATACCTTATAGAAAATTTACTCATTTTAATTAGATACATCCTCAGTAAACGTAACTAACATTTAAAACAATAAAATCGCTGATATGAACTTATTTGCTGCTTTCTTCTTTGATGGAAGGCTACATTTTCATCCCTGTGAACTTTAAAGAAAATCTTGTGATTGTCTCAAAGCAAATAGCATCAATTGTGATAATTATTGTTGCTACAAGGTATATGATCTAAGATTGTTTTATTGTACACCAAATTTCGAGAGAATTTACTCGAAAATCACAAACATAACACGTAACGATAATGCTGACGACGCCCTAAGAGGTCTCGTTGCGATTATCGCAAAAATGACGTTTGAGGCGATGTCAAAATCAAATGTTCGTCACCGACGGTTACCATTTAGAGTAGGTTCATAGACGACATTCGCAAATAATGATTCGTTCATTCGTTGATCGTTTAGATATTGGTAGTACACGATAAACAATAAAGAATCCGAACAATTGTTAGAGTAGGGTATTTGCGATACTTTCGGAGCAGTATCGCATCGTTTCCGATATATCGTTGTCGATTATCAGAGTCGACATCCTGGTCTGGAATCGATATGTATGTTTCGTGTACAGCGACTATATAACCCCTAGACTCCTAATGTTCAATATTTCTCTTCAAATTAATTCTGTCAACTACCTGAGGTTTGAGGAAGCGGGGTACTGCATTATGATTGGTTCTTCCAACACCTTATCGCATTATATAACCTTGGAAACATAGGCATAGGGATGGGACGAGTTAAATGAAAACACGATTTTTTATCGATATTACTTTTATGTAATAAAGTTTTATAGTAATATTATTATTATTTATTAAACATATTAACATTTTAACGAAACTATTAATGTTATCAAATGACAGATGGCGCTTAGTTAGTCTCATCGACATTAAACAAGAATATTAGAGCTGACTTGTAGGAATAACACAAAGAATAACTCAAAATAATCGTTATAATCAACAAACAAAATAAAAAATTATCCTAATAACATTTCTGATACTGCTATTCAAAAATATATCCTAATCATTTTTAAAATGAATTAACTATTACTAATGAACTAACCATTTAAAATAAGAAGCCTGTTAAAATTAAATAGGCCTCAGATAAATTGATTAGTTGAGTATTCGGGCGATAGTTTCTCTTATTTTTAATTTTATCGATAGAACTATCGACAAATCCTTTTGGTGTATCACTTACTTTTCATGTTAAAAAACAAAACGAAATAGAAAATGTAAAAAGTACTTTCGTCGGAAAGAGATGCAAATATAACAAGATGGCGCGTAAACACCCAAATGGTCAGTCTAAGATGAACTCCGTAAAAATTTAAATAAAATGTGATTATGTGTCGTTATTGACTTACCTGTGAAATGTAATGCCATTTTTCTGAAAATTTGCATTAAGGCTATTTATACCACACCATTTTATTGTGCACGGGGCCATTACAATAGTTATTTATTCGCAAACACGGAAGTATTTACAGCTCACAGTTGTGGTCGCAACTGACTTGAAGATTTTGAACGGTCAGCTACATTGGATCTATTTGTCAGATGTGTTGCCCGAAGCCGATCGTCTGTTATTAGGAGTCTAGGGGTTATATAGTCGCTGTTCGTGTAAGTCCTTGTGTGGCATCGACACACTTTTGTTTCGTGTAAGACCTCGTGTGGCATCGAGATACTTTATTTCATGTAAGATCTTGTGTTGAGACGTTTCCGTTTTGTATCAACTGAAGATGTGACTATAATTAGAGCCCGTACCCGAAGCAAAGAACAATCTTTGCGATATAGATCCTCCGATATTGGGAGATAGCATCGGTGACTCTAATACTTCAGGAGGTGATGTCGCAAGGGCGTTTTGGGGGTGCTGTCTATTTTGTAAAATACGTGATCGAGGACGACCACATTGTCAGGAGAGGCCGTGTTAGCTATCAATTTATTTGTTAGCTGTCAATTTATTTATTGAGGGTAGTAACCAAATCCCCACCGATCAAATCCCTTTAAAAGGAGTGGCAAGCTGTCTGACAGAGCATTCTGTTGAGAGACGTGCGCGCGTGAACATCAACTTGGGAATTTAGTATTCTGGTAAGATTTTGTGACCTTCTCTTTGAAAGTTACTTCTATAAAGTGCAATTTATGGTTTTCGTTAAAAATTTAGTATTTGTTAACCATTGTTGATTATTTTTTTAAAGTAAATTTAATTAGAATCCTAACACTATATATTTTCGAGAAGCGTGGCCTACGACGCGCTATTTATAGGCACCCGCCGGCCGTCCCTGCATTTTAAATCTGTAATATCTTTGAAAATATTTATTTAATTTACATGCTGTAAAGGGCTATATTGATCTATATTAATTGCACAATGTATTTAAGGTATTTAATTGGATAAGGATTAATGTTGTATTGCATAAAATCGCTTCGTAATTAGCCATTATTTCTCGTAAAAAGTAAAGTTTAAAAAATGGTTATTGTGGGTTATCCCTAAGAGATAAACAATACCATTGCTGACTTTTTTGTAGACATACATTGCAAGTTAAATAAAAGCTTGTAAAATATTGTATTTCAAATCTGTGATATTTTATTTGGTGCCAAACAAATGTAATACTAAAATGAAAATAGATAGTGTAGAATGTGTAAAGCTTGTAATAGTTATAGAATTGTCTGAGGGCGCTGCTCTACACATTTAAAAAAAAATAATTCGTGTGGCATATGTTGCAATGTAACATATTTCCTCTACTATAAAAGGACTATAGCAAAGCCAACCATTGTTTAAATTTGATAAACTGTCAGTCAACATTCACTTTGGCTTAAAATGTGCAATCAATATTCCAGAAAGGCGACGTAAAAATCTCTCTTTTATCGTAGCGTATTACCGCATAATCTTAAATGAGGTTGGCAAAGATGACACATAAGCAGAGGTAGTCTTACAGTTTTCTCATAAAACCTTCCTAATAGTTTTTACAAGATTACCCGATATTGGAGTAAGTAGATGCATTAGCATAAATGGGAGGGCCAAACTTTCGTATTTCAGAAAAAAAACTTTAAAACAAGAATTTTATTAGTAAAGTTATATAACGCGCTTTCAAAACTCAATTGAAGTGCGCGGCACGTCGTACGTAAAACTCGACGAAAGTATGACTATGACAAAAGCACGTGCGCGCCCGAACCTTCCAAACTTCCCGAAGGACACCGCGACGTTATTTAGGGGCGTTTCTGAAAGGCAAGGTGTGTCGTCTCAGGCCCGAGGGAATTCACTACGCTTTAAAGCTGGTAATTTGATGTGAGTCTTTCGAGATTTTTCCATCTTCCCGGATCGTTCGGGGAGCGGGCAGATTAGGCCACGCACGGCATGGGCGAGGGCGGCGACGCGCCAGATTAATGTCGCGAGCTTTGCGCCAAATTTAAAATGTCACGTACCATTTTTCCAGCCAACAGAGCCCGTCAGCGGCCTGGACATTTAATACTTTCGATTGTTGCGCATTCTTTAAATAATAACAGATGAAGAGGGTCGGGTATCGAGATTTAAACCTGCTGGATCCATTTCGCGGCACCTTATAAATATTTCAACGATATTATGTGCCGGTTTCACAAGTTTCAAGTAAATTTCATTTGACAGTTATCGTATTAAACACCTACAGTACACTTTTTATTACCATTTATTTGAGAGCATCGATTAGAATGCGACTTTTGTAGTTGGTCAACTTATACATTTATATGACGAGTAGTATTTATCAGCCAGCGGTCAAACCGGCCCTCACCCTACAGTATTTGGTATGCATTAAGTTTGTTTACATGTATGATATTGCTTTTATTTGTGCGTTCTAATCATAAATAAAGCCATCAATTTGTCACTAGACTTCTATTTGAATCCCACAACGGAGCAGCAGATGTAATTGGCATGCATGGGATAAGGAGCTGCAGCAACGTGTGCATTGCTAATTTAGTCTCAAGATACTAGTTATGTACAGCTACCATGTAGATGAATAATCAATAATCTAGGGAATTGAATGGTGTAGCTCTGCTCAGTCAAGTTATGCTATCATAGTTCTACTATACAATATGGTTCTATTTTTCTTTTATTCGTGCAAAATGTAATAGAATTAATATATGCATGGAACAATAACAGTTTTAATTATATATGAATCTGTTATCTAACAGTACAATTCTGGATTCTGAAACGTAGTCCTTGAGACAATATTATCACAAAGAGAAAAACTGGTCTGACGTCAACGTTTCCTTCGTGCCTATAGCACACACGTATGAAAACGTATACCTAAAGTGTAGTCAACATTGAAACGGGGCGTAGGAAAAAAGGCAAAGTCGTAAAACTGGCGCCCACCAATCGCCAAATAAGGCCGGCGCGGCACCGACGAGCCGCGTGGACTCGTCCTTGACTCCCGTCCAAATGACATAAGTTGGCCCATAGGCGCGGATTCTTGACTAATCGATAAACAAGACAGAATGGATGAACATCGAACCGAATCGCCGCGCCCACGCTAAGCAATTAATTTGCCGACCACTATGGTCATGACCCATAAAAATATTGAATCAGACACAACCTCGCCAACCAATGACGGCGACCTCTACCAAAATTATCACAGAACTGAAGTTAGTGTCTTAAAACTAGTTCGTGTTATCTATGCTGTTTGTGTGCGGTACCTTTTGTTTTATTAAGCACAACTTAAATATGAGCACTGAGCAGTCAAGGTAGATATTAGTCGACATACAAGCAACATGCTTACGAATGTTTGGTATTCAAAATAAATCGTTCCATATTATCTAGTGAGAAGTGGAAAATGCAATAGAAATGGGTGTCGGGGTTCAATCTTATTGTCCCCAGGACATGCACCTCTGATTTTAGAACTTCGCCTGTATTCATTATAAAACTTCAATGGTGAAGGAAACATCGCGACAAAAGCTACCTATCTAAAGATCATTCATTAGAATATAGAAAGCGTAGTGTTCAGCAGTGAGATAGTAAAATACAGGGCGGATTTCATAATTGTACATAACAATATCTCACGTTTTGGAGACACGGAGGACATAAGTATAAAACTTTTCCAATTTTCATATTCCTCAGAAGTCAACGTTCATAAAAAGCCTTAATTTTAATAATTTCCCATTTATAGTGTATGAAGTGCGTGTCCGTAACGGCTATAAAATGTGCGTGCCGGTGGAAATGGATGCGTAGGGATATGGTGTAAATATTGGGCTTATTACTGCAGCCTTGAATTTCGGTGGCGGTAATAGGCTCTAAGTTGGCATACTTTTCAAATGTTTGCCTTTTAGTTTGCTTAATAACACGATACTGTAAAACAAATATTTTAAAATTCCCAACTTCGTTACGTGTTACACACACACACACAAATACACTCACGCCTTTTATCCCCGAAAGGGTGGGCAGAGGCTCAACTATTGCACCCACTTTTCGCCGTTATTTATTCCCATGATGTGATAGGGGGCGAGCCTATCGCCACATTGGGCACAAATTCCAGACTCCGAGCTGATACTGAATAGAAAAACTCAATATCACTTTGCCCGACCTGGGGATCGAACCCGAGACCTCAGCATTGCAGTCATACCATAATACAACTACGCCACCGAGACAGTCTTACGCGTTTCATGTCAAATAAATTCTCCGTGACTGCTATTGAGTTGTATAGGAGGATATTAGTCACAAGACTAGATTCTAATAAGGACAGTCAATGTTTTGTTGTGGTATTACGTCATCGCTGAAATTAAAGCAAAGTGCATGCTCTTATAGAGGACATTACTGTTTACTTATAGGCGCATAATGAATTGTGGCGCTAAAACTAAGTAATATCATTCGCTGCAACCGTGCAGAAGGGACGAAAAGATTGAGTAATGAAGAAAGGCGTACTTTGAATTTATACGGCCAAACGCACATTCGTTTCTCATTAAGGACGTTAAAGGATCCATGATTCTCTTTCACTCTTTCCTCCATGTGTTTATAGACGGTGGACATAAACCAACATCAGGTGAAACTTTTGCTTATTTACCGGTACATGCTTTAAAATACGCTTAAGTATATTCGTTAGACTGGACTTTTTGTTTATTCTTTGAGTGGATAAGTGCAAAAACTTGCGAGTTTATAAATATTTAATCAACGTGCACCGCCACTAAACTAAGAATTTGCGAAAAACCAGCTAAAATTTCTATCAGCACTAGCTATAATCGAAAATATAATCGTAAAAATTCATACTATTGTTTTCTGCGTAATAAACTTTTTTTTATAACTATCCCACATATTGCCGCAGAGGCAGCAGTTCATATCATGAACATAAAATCCTCTCAGCCAGTTTCGGCCACGGCGGCTAATCTCAACGGAGATCAGCCAGGTACGCAAGAGATATTATAGTGCACAAGTGTGTGCGCAATACACAGGTGCACTCGCTGTCCCTTCACTCTCATAGTCCGGTGAGACGGCAATCCGACATGACCGGAGAGAGATCAGGCGCAGGACCAACGGCTTTACCTGCTTTCCGAGGCACGGGGGTGTCACACCGCCAACTTCCTGACTCCGAGCTGCGACTCAGTAATTTTTTCAAGATGGAAAAACCCAGTCACAAAGTTTTTTGGCCCGACCCGTGATTCGAACCCAGGACCTCAGCGCGCAAATCGTACTCGTAACGCGTACGCAATACAACTACGCCACCGAGGCAGTTCATATCAATGCTTACCTCAAATTGATATCGCGTTTGCGATAATGAGTTTTCACTACCCAATTTTAGCATCGACAGCTTGATGTCATTTATAATTTCCCCCATTGTATAGATATAATCCAATGGCAATATTCAATGGATATTGTTACTAGGTAATGTGCTAATTAGTTACTACTGGTTACGCGAGATTATCGATGCATAAATAAACGCTATTTAACTTAGACCTCGTTTTGTCCCATCAGATGATTGTTACAAATGTACCTATTGTATTTTTTCTGCTTCACTTGAATTTTTCTAGGCTCTAAATATTTCGCCGCTAGGCAAATGTCGTCTCAAGTTATCTTTATTATTAGAGAAGTCTGAACCACAGCCCATAACCTACTAATTCAATGCAGATTGGAGGTCATCAGAGGCTCTTCTGTAAGCCACGTCCGTCTAAGATAACGTACGCCTGGACCTTGAGGATGTTGCACTTCACATAAAAAGCAATAATTACAAAAAAAATATATTGCAACTGCCGCACAAACCTATAACAGCCTAACTGAAGAGTCGTAGGCGTTAGTTCATTGTCTGAACATGTGGTGGCGATCTGTAATTATTCGCTAAAGGCCATGTCAATAACAGGATTAGCATGCGGGGCTGGTGCCGTTGGAGTCAAGTTCATTGGCAAGTGCCCACGTGCTCGCCCCCGTGGCTGCGGTGAGGTGACTGACTTCGCCATATAGCACCGAGCACTGACGACGTGTATGGCTATGTAATTAGCCGTCTATATAGGTAATGCCGCTGGCCATTC
The DNA here is from genome assembly GCA_949316025.1 of Lapara coniferarum. Taxonomy (NCBI): domain Eukaryota; kingdom Metazoa; phylum Arthropoda; class Insecta; order Lepidoptera; family Sphingidae; genus Lapara; species Lapara coniferarum. The sequence continues at coordinate 14,313,469 of OX438926.1, read as the reverse complement.
ACTTTATCTAATATCGATTACAATGGACACCGGTAAGTGACATTAGTGTCAGCTAATTCGAAATTGAACTATCGATTGATGAACAGATGTCAGATAAGCATACAAATATCCGTTACGTTCAATATAAGTATTCATTGTAGGTAATATCTAATTTATTGGCCAATTGTTAAATTTCTAAATTACCTACTCTTTGGATCTGATAAACTAGATGTTTATCGTGTGAACCGTGAAATATTTATTGTATATCCCTACTTATTGATCTTGCAGAAGACTGCAGATATTTTTGCTCAATAATAAAAGACAACCTTAACAGGTTTCTACGTCATTTCTACGTCTAAACTAACGTATAACGTTTAAGGACAACGTATGTGTCTGAAATCCACCCTAATATAGCATTCTCCTGTGCACAATACAACCTTGCACTTTGGAGGTGATGATTCGGACTAAATGTTCTCCATAGCCGAGAATTGCTTCTCTTTCATCGATACGCGTGCTCTTCGCTTCATAATCAATGATTCATCAATCGATAATCGGACAAAGCGTATTAGTGAAGCGATCGCTAAACATACACTTCGCCGGCGCCGGCGGGTAAACACCGAATACGAAGGCGTAATCCGTAGGGCGGCACTTAGTGCGCGCCACAAGCCCCGTACTCTAATTGAACGCCAACTAATCTGTTTGGGTTGCGAATGCATAGTTGCATTACAGGTTCCGCTGCCGAATCTGATCTGATAAAAAAAACACTCGGAGTTTAGGCAACCGATAACCGAAATCGCATTTGCAAACTTCCAAAGGAGGTATACATAATTATAATTAATTATACAAGTAAAACATTGCTTCACGATAAATGTGTGAGTTTAGATCTAGTAAGAATCCTACTAATATTATAAAGGCGAAAGTTTGTAAGAATGTATGGATGTTAGGATGTATGGATCTTTGTTACTCTTTCACGTAAAAACTACTGAACGGATTTCTATGAAATTGGGGATACGGGTAGATCCTATCCTGGATTAACACATAGGCTACTTTTATCCCGGGAAAACATAAAGCGGGACTTTTATCCCGGAAAAACTTTATAACGCGAGCGGAGCCACGGGCAAAAGCTAGTATAAATTAAAATTAGAATACTAATCTACAAATCATGATAAATTTTACAGTTATCTTGCAATATTCTACACAATAGTCTTACATTAAATATAATGCAAAAACAATTTTTATATTCACAAAATTCAATTACAGACGTAGAAATTTGATTCATTTGGCAATGCCATTGAATTGTTGGGTGATGCGCTTGGGCATCTGTTCCGTCCATGGCGCGGTCATTGCTCTTGTGACATCATCGTAACCTAACTTCAAATAAAATCCTTCAGATTTTAACTAACATAAACAATGGCGCAAAAATATTCTTCACCATCAACAGAAATTTTAGAAGGTTGTTTATATGACATAGACGTAAATTGATCATCTTCAAGAAAAATTATGATTTTTTTTAAATTTATTACAAGAATAAAGCAAACAATGGCCTCGAATTTTGGAAGTTATTGCAGAAACAAGATCAACCACTGATCGAGTAACCTTAACTATCGACGACAGCGAACGAACACCAACGAAGAAATAGGATTATTTTAAGATATTGACACGAATTGTGATCATTCCTCAAGAATACTAGTTTTCTCCTTGTGTTAAAAGCCAAAAACAAAATACAATGCATACCTTCTCAAATTTGTGGGGCTCTCTTGAGTGGTTACATTGTGATTGCTTCTTTATGATTTTAAGAGTTATGAAGTGGCAATCTGTACAAGCCAATTATGCTTAAAAGGAGGGCCAAATGTAGGTTCCAGGTGTTTATATTCTAAGGAAATCCTCCTAGCCAGTTTCGGCCACGGCGCGGCGGCCAATCTCAACGGAGATCAGCCAGGTACGCAGGAGATATTATAGTGCACAAGTGTGTGCGCAATACACAGGCGCACTCGCTATTCCTTCACTCCGTGTCCGGTGAGACGGCAATCCGACATGACCGGAGAGAGATCAGGCGCAGGACCAACGGCTTCAAGTGCTTTCCGAGGCACGATATTCTAAATAAATAACTCTTAAAGGTTTTAAGCAGGAATCTAAAATAAGTAAAAAGTCGGTACAATTCTAGTTTAGTTAATAGTTTTAACGCTACTTATGAAGATTTTAATACTCGGATTTAAAATAACCTTAAAATAGGTATATTATTTTAGTCAACTAGGTATCTGACGATTGTTGTGTTTAAAAAAAGAAAGCATAAAAATAGTGCTTGGCACAGATACCAGTCTCAAAATATTATGATCCATTGTGTGTGTGTTTTTTGTTTGTACGTCACCTATAGGATTAGTCGGGTTACGACTTTATATCTTGCTATTAATATGATCGAGCATCTGCATGGCTTCGTATTGGTCTCTTGTTATGTATATTTTTAATGAAGTCCAAAGTTTTTTGCTTAACACCATTATATTAACCGTGGAACTCTATGACAGAAAAGTGTGACCATATTTAACATAATTTCAATGACGTAAAATACGCAGTTTATCGAGACAATTCGGACGCCTTAGTGTAACACTTGCGTAAGTATATTATTAATATCTATTATTAATATACTTATGTAAGTATTTGAGTAATACTTAATACGTATTACTCAAAAAGTTTTTTGAGTAATACATATTAAGAGCCTTTTATGTCAAGAATAGGTGAGGTTTTCTCGCGAATGAAACGGCTGGCTAATAAAATAAGCTTATAAACATACAAACTATGTAATAAAAACAGAGGGTGTAAAATGGCCATAGTGTGTTATTTCATATAGTAATTGAGAGGAGAACATAACTTCTCAAAAGCTGTGACGTCAGGCAGATCATGAAATTAAAAACTTAAAACTTTTGCACTATTAACGACATAAAGATCTGGTAACTCCATATAATCAGAGAAGGATAAAATAAAGTTAAAACAAATACAACAACGGAACTGTTGAACTATACTATTCCATGAACGTTCCAACATAACGAGTTCTCTGCATATGACTAACCCGACCGTATTTAGATACAAATTACAATTAGAGCGGTCATATGCAAGACAGATACTAACAGTCAATAAAAGCAATATATATTGTGTTTAAAGTTTTAACGTTGCATTGTGTGCAATGTGGCGTATCGTCTGACAGTCTTTCTGTAAATATTTATTGATAGGTTTATTCCCGATGCTGCCGTGCCCCATCTACGCTACGACGAAATTACACGCTGAGTAATCGGGTGAGTCTGCCGCTCGTCTCGCTTGATGATTTCGTTTTATGGGTGATATTTTTTATTCTTCATCCAAGTGACTGATTCTCTAATTTAAGTTCGGTGCAGTGTATTTAGACACAGTTATATTTTAGTGCATTGACTTATTCAACGGCAATACGAGGCAATAATACGTTAAGAAAAACCTAAATATAACTTAGCGCCTTTTAGCACTCAGTTGTTATATTGATCGATTAAATTTAATTGCGGCTGTAGAGATAAAAAAGTTCTTTCTTTTAAAATTGACAACCAAATAAATTGAATGTACTTATAAACAGGTTATTGCAAAAAAATGATATTTATAGTGAGTGTCAAACGTCCTTTTAGAGACGCCTACGTGTGAACGGACCAATCTGTGTGCCTAATGGGTCAGAGTGATTGCAATGGAAACTATTGGAGTCTATCGATATTGCATTACGTTTCGGTTGGCCTTCGAGACTGTAATAGCCAAAAGTATGACTCAGTAAGATTGTTGCAATCTCTACTTCGCTGCGCCACGACACTGTGCTTTTCTTAGAAACGAACGTGTCGACGTCAAATACCAGTTTCTCTTTTTGTGATTATTATTTTTATGTACCTACTTAGTGTATGCAAATATTGTCATAAATGCTAAAATTATTTTATTACGCAATGTTTATTATTTTAAGCATGCATCTAATTCGTGTGACATAATTATTAGATACAGAGATTTCATTTCAGAAAAATTACATTACATAACCAGCGAGAGGTACCACGCTTATCTTCTAAAAGACATAATACACAAATTGTATACGTGCAAAAGGCGTAATAAATATTAATGTAAAACATAATGGTGCTAGTAACATTCCTACTAACATTATACATAATCGTAAGACTGTTTTAACGAAAATTACTTTTACATTCGATAAATAAGAGGCTGGTAACAATGGAGCCCGCTAACTAGAAAGTGAATCGAGTAGGTGGCGGGAATGGTCTTTCCGATTGTATTGATCTCGGGTTCGTTACCCCGTTCATTATACTCTCAATCACAATAAGGCAATTTTACTTTAAGTAGCTGAAGATGTATCTCGCGTCCTAAGCACAACTTTCGCCTATTAAACAGAAATCGAAAATGTTCGAACAAATAATTTGCAAGATAAATATTCAGTGCTTTTAAGATTTTTTTTTACAGATAATAAGTGATAAAAATGTTTTTCGTCGGGACGTTCAACTCACACATATAAGAAGAACATTCAACCTTGTTGTTCACAAATGACACATCCAATAATAAACTAACATAAAGCATTTATGCTCTCCCAGTTCCTAGAGGTTTATCTTGTTATAAATATGTGGTACACACACCCCCTCACGCCCTTTATCCCCGAAGGTTAGGCAGAGGAGCAACTAGTGCACCCACTTTTCGCTATGCATATTCCGTCCCATGATGTGATAGGGCACAAATTCCAGACTCAGGGCTGATACTGAGAAGGAAAACCCAGTATCACTTTATAAATATGCGATACGTAAATAAATTCTAAAAGTTTCAATTGAAATGTCTAACTTTGTTGTTTTTGTTTGTAAAAATAATGTATTTGATCAAAACTTCTTGAAGCACGAAGAGGCCTACGCACACATTTCGGGCAATGTGTTTTAATTCAAAGACTTCTTTTATGGCCTATACCGCAACATGCAATAAATTAGCCCTTTACGGAAAAATGGACATCTGCTCCTTTGGAAAAATCCCTCCTTGGAAGTAAAAGGACAAAATTTACGATCCGTGTAAACGTGGACCTCGCCCACGAATCGCATGCAAATGGCTCCATTGGTGCGGAGCATAGTGGCTGGTGGACATTGGGAAGATTAAAATCGAAACACCTCGCGACCCGGAGCCCGATTGCGGCGCGCGGCGCGTGGCACCGTGTCCACTCCACACTGTCCGCTTTCACAGCAACTCTTTCATTTATAAATCCAATATCATTCACAATAATTGCATTAAATAAGCAAATTCTTTGATTAATATTCACATGAATGCAAATAGAAGCAATGTGTGTGTATAGTGTAGAGATAAAAGGACAGATACTTCATATCTATACTAATATTATAAAGCTGAAGAGTGTGTTTGTTTGAACGCGCTAATCTCAGGAACTACTGAACCGATTTTGAAAATTCTTTCACTAATAGGAAGCTACATAGCTCCTGAGTGCTGTACACTACTTTTTATCCCGGGAAAATATGTTTGTCCCGGAAAAACTTTTTCAAGCGGGCGGAGCCGCGAGCACTACTATCAATAAATAAATACACTAGTAGGTAGCATTATTCTTTAAAAAATAAACTAGTTATTGATTTTTGGCCCAAAATGCGTTCCGTACTATATTTAAGTTAAATATATGCTCTATGCCATAATTTTAAAACTAGCACGGAGTATTCATAGAGAACTTTGTACACAACTTAAAAATGATTGTTGACATTACATTTATTGTAAAAAAGGTATTTAATAATCATTTGGCCGTTTTTTTTTCAACTTTGATTTCGAAATAAATGCTCCCATATGATTTTTTTCACTTTGTGCTTTAAAAATCCGCATCAATATAATTTGAAATTTTCTTAAATAATTTCACATACATTTTGATAATATGGCCCAAAATGTTCATTTACAAGCGTATTTTAGTTACAATAAATGCTGACAAAAATATTGAGTTGATTATTTTGGACGTGACGCTGTAGTATTATTTTTTGACTGCCTCGGTGGCGTAGTTGTATTACAGTACGACTGCAAATCTGAGGTCTCCGGTTCGATCCCCGGGTCGAGCAGTGATATTGAGTTTTTCTATTCAGTATCAGCTCGGAGTCTGGAATTTGTGCCCGATATGGCGATAGGCTCACCCCCTATCACATCATGGGACGGAATAATGGCGAAAAGTGGGTGCACTAAGTTGCGCCTCTGCCTACCCCTTCGGGGATAACAGGCGTGAGTGTACATGTATGTATATGTATATGTGACGCTGTAGTCTTTCAAGGCCCGCGACGGACACCGGTGTCCGTGCATATAGGGTTTTTCCATACATCTATATATATAAGCGGGGCTTGACGGCTTTTAGCCACTGTACACAAGAGCGTTGTTTTTTTTTTCTTAAACCACGTCATTACAAAAAAGGTTTATACTTGAGGTAAAATAATCTTTAAAATATCAATACAAAAATCAATGAATAATCTTTGGATATAATACTCGATTAGACAGAACAAACGGGGAGATGATCTAACCAGCATGTCGTATTTTATTTATATACCACAATGCTAAAAACTAAAACAAGAATATGTTACTAAGTCGTAATCCAATTAATGCAAAGTGAAACCACTCTTATCGTTAGTTTTAATAGAATTAATGCAAAATGACATCCTATTTGGATGCCATTATACTGGAATATAGAACAAACCGGGCTCTTTTAAGCTGTGATTCCGCACACGACGGCAAATGACGCCCGGCAGGACGTCACTTGCCGCGCGTCATTTGCCGTCGTGTTCGGAATCGGTCTCATACAATTTAATACTGCATAGTAGTGCCGTCTGCCGTCGCGGCACATGCTGTTGCCGTCTGCTGTTAATTATCGTCTGCCGTCTGCCGCGTTCTGCGGAATCACTGCTTTAAGAGATGTATTTATCTAAAAAATCTGTGATATTTAACAAAAACTCATGATGATGTCATCAAGTGGATGAAAACATTTTATTAGAAAGTGTTTAGACTGTGTTAATAACGTGAATTCAAGTTTTTACACCTCAGCCGACGTCCTTGACATATCAGAGTTGAATTTTAACATGTTTAGTCAGACTGACACAGTGTCTAGATTTAAATCGTCAATTTTGCATACAGAAGAAGCGCATAAGGTTAATAAAATGCGCGATTTTTTAGAAACTTTATAAACATATAAAATTGCCTATTAGGAAATTAAGCACTAAAGTCTTCCTTATTTATCTGTAAGCACCTATATTTTAGTATAAAATATCATGATACTATTTATCAATACATTAGACGTTATCCGAGCCAACAAAATATATTAAAACCATGTCACTAAGCCGAGGAGTTTTAAGTCTTCGTGTTGGTCTCTCCTTGGAATATGAACGTGTGAACAGCTAATTGGAATTTTCAGGCCGTTAACCCAAAGTAAAAAATGGAATGAGCAAGAAACGTATCGGACATTAATCTAGATTGATGGCAAAGCAGTCCATATCGGTGTATTCAACAGACCGTAACCAAGGAAATCAACATTATCTTGTAACACATAATACGCAAAGTATTAAGTTACAAAAATATTTTCTTAGTAATGTGCAATTCAGTTGTAAACTTTAACTTATGTACGAATATAATTTAGTGTGCAATTTGTTTTAGTACTACAATAACTTGAACAATTTTAGACAAAAATCTTCATAAGCAACTTTATCTTTTTTAACATAACTTATTCAAACTGTGGCCATGTAGTATACCGTCAATGTAATGTGTTTCATGTAATGCACTATGACACATACAGCAACTTGGAAACGCGGGTTCTACATTAAATTGTCAGATTCTAAAAGTTACCTGACGTAATCAATTAGGCAATTGAATTTTCGCTTCACTGTCAGAACACAATGTGTATTTTTACAAATCAGGTTATACTGCAATTACATCAGCCTTATATAACAACTGTAACTGCATTCACGCCTTTTTGAGCGTTTTACAGAGAATTTATAGTTCCAATCCGGGGTTTTCAAGGTTCAGTGAGCAACTCGTAGACGCTGTAACTTATGTTGACTTTCATGTCAGTAATGCGTTCTCATATAAAACCGGCATTAAAGTTATTAACTATAACGTCGTGCGTCTGAAGTGGAAAGTAGAGCAACAGTTGCACTTTCTCTTGCCAGAAAGCCGGCGGCTGTGCACAGGCCGTGCAAATCACATTGTACAGAGACAACAATGTGTGACCATCTGACTACTCTTTACCCTTTTAAGTCGACCAGTTATCTCATCAACGGGACAAGAACAAAATTAAAATTAGTCACGTGAAACGCTTCAAACGCTCAGCCCACAGATTACAGCTGAACATATGGTAAACGTTTCGTTAAACGTAATAAGCAAATGAATGCAAATTTAGCGTAGACTTTTGGAGATACCTTTTAAGTTCATTGACAGGGAATCAAAAGAAGTACTATACAAAATGGCCGCAGAACAGACGGGTGTCAATAGATGTATTACAAATTGCAAATGCAATTTTCTTTCGAGCTTAAATATAGCACATTCTATCGCCATGCAGACGTTTTTTATTATATAATTAGTTAAACCACTCGCAACGATGTTAAGGAGATTGTCATGATACCATCTGCTTATATAAAGCCTTTCTTTTTTGAACCAGTGCAGCTGCACTTCTTAATGAGCAGTTAGAATATAAATTTATGCGCGTACGTTGGATTTAATATTACCGAAAACAAGTATTACAAGGATGTATGCAAAATGCGATAAAGTTGCACTGAAATATTTGTTTGTTATTTTAATTATGGTAATTTAAACGTTAGTAAGGAAACCACTTTTCCACAATTGAGTTGTTAAGGGGTTTTAACTTTGTTAGCTACACGCAATTTCATACAGTATTTACGCTATTCTCGTGATGTAGATCCAAATGTTATAGAACCTAATTCGAGACTCAGAATTAAACAATTTTACTCCTTGTTGAGCACGTTTGGTGCCTTTTTTTCTAAATTGCTATTTATAATATAAGCACGTCACAAACATTATAGTTTGGCTAAAAAACTTAATACTTAACTACCCAAAAAAAGAGAATGAAATAGCCTTAGCCAAAAATGTAACATAGTTTAGTTATTTTAATCGATATTTCACCGATGGAAAATGTTATACCAATGTACCGCCTTTTTAACTAAACTAACATTTAAGTGTCCAAATAGTAGTCAAACAGAAATCCAATAATACCATCAATAATATCAAAAGTAAACAAATTCGCTTTCGTAATTCCCATACAAATGGCTATGTGCGTGGGATGCACTTCAAGTACTTATACACTCATTTGCAAAAAAAACGGGCGGTTTGGATTTTAATTCTTTTTAAAAAAAATACGGTACCAAAATGATTTCAATCATTTGTACATGTTACTGGCCGGTTTTAAAAATGCCGTGGTGTTTAAAACAGTACGTTCTAAATTAAAATTTTCGTTTGATGCTCGTTTTTACAGAAAACCACTTTTTATCCTACATTTTTGGTGCGAAGTTCCAAAAGATAATATCGGTTTTCATAACTTTTAGTCAATTTTTATGAATTTATTTCATATTCTTAATTGTCAAAGCTTCATTTATTGCTGTTTAGCTGTCTCAATAATGTTAGAGAAAGTGGTAAAAGCTACCAAAATTATTGCGCTGCTCGAAGAGGGCTGCAGCCAATGCTTCGTGGCTCAGAGGCTAAGTGTGAGTCGCTCGACGGTTCAAAGGACCTGGCAGCGGTATCAAGACACCTGTTCCGTCGAGAGAAGGCCTGGTTCTGGAAGAAAACCATGTACCCAACCACGGGATGATCGTTTTCTTGTGAGTCGCGCATTGAGAAATCGCAAGTCTTCGTATGTGGACCTTAAGAACAACCTCGAAGAAGTAAGAAATGTGCATATTAGTCTATGGACGGTCAGGAGGAGGCTGCTCGCGGCCAATATACGCAGTCATCGCCCGGCCCGCGGCCCTAAGTTACTCCGTGAGCACAGAGTTGCCAGGCTTAGGTTTGCTCGAAATTGTGAGTCATGGACTCAAGAAGACTGGAATAGGGTATTGTTCTCCGATGAAGCCAGGATATCTCTGTTCGGTGAAGATCGACGTCGGCGAGTGCTACGAAGACGAGGAGAACGCTTTGCAGAGGCTTGTTTTGAAGAAATCACACCTTATGGTGGGGGCTCTATTATGTTTTGGGCAGGAATAAATTCAATGGATCGTACAGAGTTAGTCTTCATTGAAAACGGCTCACTGACTGGACATCGATACATAACGGAAGTTCTTATTCCTCATGCACAACCCGCATTGGCCGCTTTAGGCGAAGACTCAATTTTTATGGACGACAACGCTCGCGCCCACCGGTCTGGCGATGTGGAAGCGTATGTGCAAGAGGTCGGCATTCGTCGTTTGGATTGGCCAGCTCGAAGTCCCGACCTCAATCCTATAGAGCATGTCTGGGACGTTCTGAAACGACGCGTGAGATCAGTACAACCGGCTCCGCAAACCATCAGAGAGCTGAAGAATGTGATTACCGCGGAGTGGGAACGTATTCCGCAAGCAAGTATCCGGGATATCCTCGCTAGCATACCCAGACGAATTCAAGCTGTGATTTCAGCTAGAGGGGGTCACACTCGATACTAAACATTTATCTGCTTTTACTTTATTAAAGAAAAAACAAACAAAAATCTTTGTTAACTTTTACTTCACGAGCATATGCACTACTAGCGAGCATACACTACTAGTGAACTTTAGCATTAAAACCCATAAATTTTATCAAAATTTTATGATAATACTGACGAAAACGATTATTTGCTTATTAATTTACAAAATTGTGAAAGTAAAACTACCTATAATTATCAAACAAACCAATAGTAACATTTGAAATGGTTCATTGCTTAGGTGCCCGTTTTTTTTGCAAATGAGTTTATATCAAAGGCCTTATGGGGAGTATTAAACTTAGCCTTAAACATGCAGATCATGACTGGTGGGGACCAACGTAGCACGGTTTCAAAAACCTGTTTGCGAAAGAGCCCTTCTGTTGTCGGTCGCCGATAGCTATCCACGAGCCTGCATAATACTCGGGCCATCTTGCCTTTGGTTTAATATTACGCGGCCATAAAGCAACGCCCACGGCACGAGCATGCCTAGCCAAGATAGTTATATGCGTTGACCGTGAACCTATGTTGTCACCAGCCAACGTTTGTTACTGAATTTAGTAAATTAAAAATACTCGATTTATAAAGCTTTTACTGTGTAATCATAATTAACGAATAACTTATTACATCGAAAACAGATAGCTTTCATCCATTATAGAATAAAGGTGCGAATTGTGACATAATGTGGTAGTTTGGGTTCTTTATTTTATTGTCGCCATATTTTATTCAATGTCGTAGTATCTGTAAATGTTTTAACACACACACTCACTCACGCCTGTTATCCCCGAAGGGGTAGGCAGAGGCGCAACTAGTACACCCACTTTTCGCTGTTATTCCGTCCCATGATGTGATAGGGGGCGGGCCTATCGCCATGTCGGGCACAAATTCCAGACTCCGAGCTGATATTGAATAGAAAAACTCAATATCACTTTGCCCGACCCGGGAATCGAACCCGAGACCTCAGCATTGCAGTCGTACCATAATACAACTACGCCACCGAGGCAGTCAGTAAATGTTTTAAAACAGCACATATATAATATACACATTCGGAAAGGGGCAAGCTGAGAGCATTGGTTTACAGCGGAACCAGTTTTGCGCAGGCGATGTGCCACAAAGCAGTCTTATTGCTCTATTTGTTGATGCCGGTATTTTATGTTGCAGGAAATGAGCTCATACAAACGGCGGAACGTTTTTCTACTCTAATCTGATTTTGCTGGAGAAATATTGTGTTTTTTTCCAACACGTAAAATATGATAATTTCCCGAAATAAAAGATGGTTAAGTAGTTCAAAAGCTCCACAAAGCCCTTCATTAACTTCCATTATTCACGGGTAAGTTCTTCTCGAGAATCACGAGTAAAATAAATGGAAAAGAAGAAATCATTTTTCACCAAAAATATGAAACAAAGGGGTTAAACTAGTAATTTACATGGCCATTTATTTATTTATCAGATTATGTTTGTTGATTGGGGGGAACAGATTTGGCGAGGGCCTCATTACCGTTTTAAAATATTATTTACTAAATGCGTTAGAATCCTCACATTTTAACCTTCACGTTATTTCATTTTTCGCAGAATCAATGTAAGCGTGCAAGGCTGTATCCGTGTGCAACAAACATGTCTGAATAGTGGCTAGGCACTTTCGAAGTATTCATTGGCGGATACAGAGTTATAATATCACCGAATCACCTTGCGTGGGCCAAGGTGGCTGGCGGAGTGAATGTAAAATGGCGATTGTTATCTGTTTATCGAATGTAACGTCACTGTTGCCAGGGGCAGCGCGAGGGGAACCCAACCGGTAACACACACCGCTATCAATACAGCTTATGTGCACGAATAAACATTTTCGCTAATACTGCATTATATTATTTTTATATTTTTAACAATGGAACGCTGACTGTGGGATTTTAATAACAAATATTTTTTAACATATATACTCATTTAATTATATTTTATTCGGTGTAACTAACTGTACTTACGGCCCAGGCAACATTGTAAAAGAATATTTTCATTTGTTAATTTTCGGTTTTTCCCTTTCCTGAATATGGTATAGAAAATAATTTAAAATCTTGTGCAGCAGTTGAATATCTCGAATCCCTTTGGATATAAATGTTTTGGTCTTCTAAATCTTACTCGCGAGGAATGGTTAAGTATTATCATTTAAAGTGAAACAATATGCTATGTTAGTTGAAACAATGTTGTGTATCGATAAAAGGGCTGTACAATATTAACAATAAACTTATCTCGACCTGTCGTTCGGTTAAACACAGTACAAAGGCATTATAATCAGCATTTCTAATCAATGCATCCATAGCGGCTACAATAAATGATCTGCTAAACAGAGAATCTCATTACGGTTGTAGACATGTACAGTCTTGACGGCATCTAGATAATTCCGAACAAGCTTAGATACATGAGCGTATGCCTAATGGTTAGATAAAGTGATGTATTTGCAGCGCTATAAACTTAAGCAAAAAGCGAGTCACATTCTAAACTGGAGCACTGATGCACAAACGATGCAATAAACCAATGCAACGCATAAACTTTATTCAAACACACAATGACTCATGTCAAACTTTATTTTTACTCTTTTGAGGCCTTCAAGTGATACAAAAGGGTATGAATGACTAAGATAAACGTGTATAAAAATATTATTGTTAGGAAAAGTTAACTGGTGAATAATTTTGGCCAAGTGGTGTTAAAGTTTAAGAATCACAGATAGCTTTATGGCAATGCTTTTAAAATATGGGAAATTGATGATTTTACGTAGCGATATCGCGTTAAAATTAACCCTTCGACGGATATGACTCATTACGCGACTACCAGGAAAAGTCATTAAATTTTCACGATGGCGTTTTATGTTACTCGCGCCGATGGTTTCGCCACTTCATGCATATTTATCAAAATAACGTTGCCGATTGAAAGCTGCATATAAACACGCACTGAATTGCAGAATGGTGCCGTCGGGTTCGCCGATTTGGAGTTTAGTGTTATGGTTTAGAGGGTATAATATTGAACACAGTGTCGGGTGCATTTCGAAGGACGGTGGTTGTCCGGCGGTCATTAGCGAAAGCAACCCCTGCCGGAGGGTTAAGGGAGTTCCGCGAATAGTACGACGGTGACTCACACCGCCGCAGTGGAACACTGTACGGAAAAATACCGATTGTGAGCTTGATAACCAGTTTTTGATATAGCATGATTGCACCGCCTGCACGCTGTAGATCAATATAATCAACTTATGCTGATCTTGTCCACAGATAAAAGTAAAAGTGGACAGGGCGGTTTCGTGTGCGGATATAAAACTTTTTTAGATAATTAATGTTTATATAGCAACCGGGTGGGGTCATTAGGGTGAATGTGCTAAACCTATATTTGTAATTGCATATTTTGTCATGCAAACTTAATTATTTATATAATTCAACGAAGCGTTATGCGTATTAAAAAGTCTTTCATATAATAAGTACACATAGTTAATTGTACGGATAGCACGCCATTCATAAGCACATTATGTTATTCCGGTGACTGGAAAGCGACCCTTGTCTTTATAAATGTCCCAATCCCACCTCAACTGATGGTTGACGTTTTAACTAAAAGCGGCACATGGCTAAGGACATTTTGTAGTTGCGACAAAGTTTCATTATACGAATGACTATAATAAACAAACTGCAGGTAAGAGTTACTAAAGTTTCCCAGTAAGAGTGAAAGTGAATTCTCTTTCATCTCGAAAAAAAGCTTCAAAATAGCGCGGCTTAAAAAAAGTTAGTGGAATGTGTTCGCGGCAGGTGGTGCGCGATACTCGCAAATTTCCATGACTCGAAAAAAAACACAACAAAATATCCGCATGCCATACAACAATTTTTGTTCATTGTGTCACGGCTCCCAGGGGTCTGAATAAAACAGAGACTCGAAGCGATGCGAGTTTTCACTAATTTCCACCGACAACGAATCGCCCGGCGAGAGATGACAGGGTTGTAACGTGCCTAGAGTTATCTTTGAATCCGCGTAAATGTAAATGCACTACGTATTGTTTTAAATCTGTCTTTCAATTTGTTGTTAATAGGGTAGTTTCGTATGTTCTATTTTATACATTATTTTATATGTACTTAACGGAAAATAATACGAAAAATATTTTTTTTTGTGAAATTAGCATAAAAAAAACGGTTGAAAATTAATGCAGTTATTTGAAATATTGTGAGCAAAAGTAGGGGTGTGATGGGGATGTCACGCTATCTTTTTCGCACGCACGTAGCGTTATGGCCGGTGACACTCGGTGCCTTCACAGTCTGATATTAACGTTATTTAGCAATTACCCCTTCTACCAAATTTCAAAGCTTTATAACTTATTTATTATTGCGCAAATTGAAATAAATGAATAAATTTGAAAAAATATTTTTGTGTTAGATTTTGGATAGCATCCTTTTTTGATAAATGTATAAAAAAGTTATGAACTACCCCTTTACATCAATGTTTCTAAGAAATACTACCTGACGTTATATTCGCAAGTTTGGGGTTAATTTGCACTAATAATGTGCACCTTTAGTCTGTAATCACTTCTTGATTTATATATTACTCGAGGGCCCGTCAGACGTGGTCCTGTCGCAGACCGCCATCTACATAGACCGCGTCTTATGAAACTACCTTTCATATTTTTAGATCTTGACAACAGCGCCACCTATCGGGCCCAAAATTATCCTATCTTTCAAGCTGGAACCAATCGAACACATTCACAGGTTCAAGTTTCAGAGACTAGCTTGTACTCAAAAATGATTTAAGTATTTAATATTTACGCCCTAAAATACTAAAACACTATATCTAAATTATTGCATAGACAACCCCATACTTCTATATTTTTGGCGGTATTTAGAATATTTTGAGCGCATTTACAAGGAACTATCATACGCAGTGTTCAGCTGTACATACCAATGGGCTTATCCTAGATCAATTCAACGTACTGTAGGATCAAGCATACACGGACCGGACAGATGTCGAAGTTAGGATGACTCTAAGACCATTGAGCCGTCTCAAGCATTGCAGTTTGGCTCTAGTTCATTTATGCGATATGGTTCAACACAATGATTTATCTCAACTTTGAAGTGTTAAAAAGAAATAAATATGTTTGAACGACAAAGAATACAAAGTTACTACTATTTTATTTCCAAATAGCAGAAATACATTAAACTGGATTCGTGGATGCAAAAGTATTAAAATGAAGATCACTACACAAACGAATCTGGGTATAAACGTAGCGGAATATATCAGGGTTAAATTAAAATGCATATTTGAAAAAGCATGTGAAATATCACATTGATAAAGTATTATTTTGTGCAATGAATACGGCGCCGGGCGCTCGTTTGGCTTCATTGACAGTTGTTATATTTCCACTCACTTGACTGTGGCTTTGGGATTCGATTAATTTGGTGTTTTGAGTTTAAATTTTGTTCGAGGAAAGTGTCATTCCAATTTAATTATTCAACCACAATTTAACTAAGTTACTTGAAGATGTTGAAAATATAAATAAATGTATTTATTCCGTTTGTTCATCAATTTTCAATCACATAAGTTTGTTGATTTATGTTATTATTTGAACATTTATGTCATATCCTTTAATAAAACCAAGAACATTTGGTGAAGCTATGTTTAATTCTCCGTATTTTTACGATTCGCGTTTTATTCAAATTTTCGCGGCGTCAAGGCACTAAAAGACCAAATAAAAACAAACTTTTCTAATCCAATTTGTCGCGGTTCATACTTTTATTGTATTACCTCGAATACACTCGGCCGTATTATTCTGCAGTGTAGACCGAAAAGTAAGAAAATTGTTTGATCCGTGCCATTGTAAAAGTCGCCCACTCTCATAAAATTCCCACATATTTCACGACAAATAAACTTCTCATCCTATGAAAATTCTTCCCAGGAAGCGGTTCAGTGCAGGTAATATTTCAAAACATGTGTCATTCATAACTTTCGCCTTCGCAATGTCTGTCGATGGAGCCCGGGTGGAAAGGTCTCAATAATAAATTTTTGTGAGCCCGCTCCGTTATCCTCGCTACCGCCCAGGTACGTTTTACGGCCGCGCAAGGGAAAATAAACAAAAAATAAAATAAAAGTCAAAATGGTCGACATAAAACTATTTGCCCGAATATACAGAGCACAAAAAGTTTTCAAAACGTAAATAGACTGATATTGCTCATGTTGTCGGGAAACATTGAAATTGTCATCTTGCAAAGGTTTGAAGATATTCAGTTTCACGATCAAATTTTCAAACACAACCGTGAACAAACCCAGCTAATAAAATATATTAATGCAAGACGACTCAACTCAACGTCTTTGGTCAAACTTTACTTAAGGTTTTAAAGTTAAACTATAAAATAAGAGCGGGGAATAATGTAGCATGTAATACGTAGTTCCATGGACTCGGAGGGGCGACTTGGTGATTTAGCGTATCGTCAAGGCATTAGAGTTTTACGATACGTGCGAACGTTACGACAACAATGAGGAGTGCTACCTCATAAAATAGTAAACAACTTTTGTAACAACCCCTTCGGTGGCCGTATGAAATCTCAATCACGTCACAATACGACTACTATGTTATTACTTACTGCTGCCGGTACAATGTTATCGCAATTGTAACTATTGTTGGATTGCTAGTAATGTATAAGTTACTTATGTACTAAATCACATTATCCGAAAAAGGTAACAGGATTAGGAAAGACTTTTGTATTACTAACTGTAAATCATGTATTTGTTAACGTTAGGTAGGTATTTAACAAATATGAATTGAATAGAAAATCGAAGTCCGTACTATTCCGGTCAGTCAAAAAACAAAAAATAGTGTACCTACATATAATTTAATAGAAAAAAAGTGAGGGGTTTTCAATTCAATACGTAATATTTTTTGTTATAATATTCTTTTATGTATGATCATGTATATGTTACAGAATTTAAAAAGATGCGACTTTTTTCGACGTTTAATATTATTCCCATTTAAATTGGAGAAAACGATTTCACCGCAGGAGTAAGAAAGTCGATGCAATTACGGTTTCAAATCATTCATTTGCAGCACCAGCTCAAAATAAGTTCAAGTAGACCAAGAAATTGGTTAACATTAGAATTACTTTTTTGAATTTGATTTAAAACAGTTTGTGTCCATTTAGGATACGTTATTTACATGAGAAAAATAATTGTTTCAATTTGATGTATTATTTCAGCACCTTACGGGTTGTTTTAAAAATAAGTATTCTTTGTCTCTTATGAAGTTTAATTTACTTTATAAACCATTCCATTAATATCGAATATCTACCGAATAAAATACCACGTAAAAACAGAGAGAGGCTATCATTGTTATATTAAATTAGAAAATAAGTCTTGTCACTATTCATGCCTTCAAAGTAAATCGTTAGTCGTACAGCTAAATTATGTTTCATAAAACTTGTAAGAGAACAGTTACCATAATTCAGTTTTGTAACCTTCATAATTCAAATGAACGAATAGCATAACGTACGTGGTCTAAAAAATCAATGGAGCTTTAAGCGAGACCGCCATTGGCTTAGAACAATAAAAAAAATTAAGATTAAGAATTGTAAAATTTTAAAACGGGGTGGTGGTGGTGGTGTTAAGCAGAGGCTGTAAACAAACTTATAGTTACAAATAAATTTCTCAAAGGCGGCGGTGTGTCGCGTGATGGAGCACATTATGGCGCCGAGCACGTCACCGGCGGGCTCCGTCCGCCGACCCGCTTCGCACGTGATATACTGCCTCATAATACTAGGCCGTTTTCCAGATATAGGCACTGTGTCAACACAGATTAGCATAAATAAAAAAATAAATCGCGCTCTACTTTATGCTAATGTGGTAGACTTCATTGTCTGTAAGATTTGAAATAAATAGATACCATGTCGCAGTTGCGTATTACTTAACGCGGACTCGGAATAATAAAATAGTGTATTAAACTTGTTCTGTTTATTAACATTTGTTAGTTGAAAAACTTTATATTTTATACTGTTTATACTGTTCTTAATATAAAATTTTCATTATTTCTTATTTCTAGTAAGTAAAAAACCTTTTTGCAACAGTATTTATTGTATGGAAATAGTTTCATAAATCCGAATGAGCTAGTGGAGTGGCCTCAGCTCACAGCTGCTTTCCAGACCGTGACGACAAACTCGGTAACGGTATTTTTAAAGTTCTATATGTAAATATGTTTACCGTCTCGGTGGCGTAGTTGTATTACGGCACGACTGCAATGCTGTCTTGGGTTCGATCCCCGGGTCGGACAAAGTGATATTGAATTTTTCTATTCAGTATCAGCCGGGAGTCAGGAATTTGTGCTCGATATGGCAATATGCTCGCCCCCTTTCACATCATGGGGCGTAATACGTACGGCGAAAAGTGGGTGCATTAGTTGCGCCACTGCCTACTCTTCGGGGATAAAAGGTGTGAATATATGTATGTATGTATATGTTGTCTTATGGGGGAATTATCTTAGCAACGATACATGCCATTTGATCGCGCGGCATCATGCAATTAACAAATATATAAATTGAAAATTCCTTGCGCCATAAATTTCATTAAACACGTACAATTTCAATTCACATATTTACGAATTGGTTTATAACACGCAGGACGATCAATATGAGGTCAATATAGTTGGTAGAGCTTTTAACCTTAATGAATAAAACGTTAAGTAAATAAGCAACTGATAAATGCTAAGCTCATTTTTCAATACTATACGATCACTCGGTTATTCGTTCATATATATTGGTAATGCATGATCAAGGGCGGCAGTGGTAGCTTACGAGTAGCTAATGGGTGACGGCATCCTTATTTATACCCATAATAAACATTACGTTCTAAGGTTTTGATTTATGTAATGCTGCTGAACCTGTGTCTTTTCTCAAAAGAAAAGTCTTAAAGTTTGTCAGGTAGGTTATAAGGAGTAGGTAACTGTTGAAATCGGATTTTAGAAACTTGGAAGCAGACTTGATTGAAAAGTTTAGAATTAGTTTTTGAGATTCAATGCCTGGGTAACCTTTTCAAAGATGTTAATATGCGCATGCGCAGCCGTGGAACATAGTATACTATAGTTGTAAACTATCCTTCATTCTGCTACGCTTGTATGGCCATGTCAAAGGCTAATATGAACAGCTATTATTCTATTTGCGAGAATCTAGCCCACTGATCTCTATTAGCATTTTTTAAACAGTTTGCATATGTAGAAATCTTGGTATCCTTACATTTATATTTTTAAAGTATTATTTATCTAATAATTCATTATTTAGAAGAGGTACAAGAATTACAATAATAAACAGTTTATAAACCTATTTTAGCTGTTAAATGTTTTATCTTCTTAGATAGAATTTTGAATTGAGTTTGAAAGAAGACACAGCATTTTAGAACTAAGTTTATAAACTATGAATATGGTTCTTAATATTTTTGAGAGATAAAATATGCGTGTGTTACATCTGCGACTTTCTTCTACATACATACATATACACTCACGCCTGTTATCCCCGAAGGGGTAGGCAGAGGTGCAACTAGTGCACCCACTTTTCGCCATTATTCCGTCCGATGATGTGATAGGGGGCGAGCCTATTGCCATATGGGTCACAAATTCCATAGTCAGGGCTGATACAGAATAGAAAAACTCAATATCACTTTGCCCGACCTGGGGCTTGGAACCCGAGCCCCCAGCATTGCTGTCGTACCGTAATACAACTACGCCACCGAAGCAGTCAGTTTTATGAGGAGGGGGTTTAATGCACATGTGAACGGAAACTTGGGCGTAGGTACTAAGTACTAAGGACCGTAACCAAGACGCTTTTGGTTTTGAGGTCGATTGGCCTTAAAACAAAGAAATTCAAAATGGCGGCCACTTTTTTCAATTCTAACATTGGATCCGTCTTCTGTACCTAAAGGCTTGGCCAGATATCGATTTTGAGGTCGATTGGCCTTAAAACAAAGAAATTCAAAATGGCGGCCACTTTTTTCAATTCTAACATTGGATCCGTCTTCTGTACCTAAAGGCTTGCCCAGATATCGATTTTGAGGCCGATTGGCCTTAAAACAAAGAAATTCAAAATGGCGGCCACTTTTTTCCATTCTAACATTGGATCCGTCTTCTGTACCTAAAGGCTTGCCCAGATATCGATTTTGAGGTCGATTGGCCTTAAAACAAAGAAATTCAAAATGGCGGCCACTTTTTTCAATTCTAACATTGGATCCGTCTTCTGTACCTAAAGGCGTGCCCAGATATCGATTTTGAGGCCGATTGGCCTTAAAACAAAGAAATTCAAAATGGCGACCACTTTTTTCCATTCTAACATTGGATCCGTCTTCTGTACCTAAAGGCCTGCCCAGATATCGATTTTGAGGTCGATTGGCCTTAAAACACAGAAATTCAAAATGGCGGCCACTTTTTTCCATTCTAACATTGGATCCGTCTTCTGTACCTAAAGGCCTGCCCAGATATCGATTTTGAGGCCGATTGGCCTTAAAACAAAGAAATTCAAAATGGCGGCCACTTTTTTCAACTCTAACATTGGATCCGTATTTTGTACCTACAGGCCTGCCCAGATATCGATTTTGAAGTCAATTGGCCTTAAAACGAAGAAATTCAAAATGGCGGCCGTCTATGCCAAATCTCACAATGTTTCTAAATATTTTAGTGACCATTGATCCATAATAAATAAGTAAATAAATAATTTCAAAATTCGTACCAAAAGAATTTTATGGTGTATAAATTGGAACATCCTTTACACCTAAAATCCGATTTTTTCAAATGTATGGGCGGCACGCAAGCGTTTTTTACGCAAACTGAGCCCGGCATTCCAGGGGTTAATTCAAATTTATTAAAATTATTTTCTATTTTTTAGTTCAATTTTCTATTAAGCGTGTTTTTTTTATTATGTACTTTAAGTAATCCGTGAAAACGTAGTGGAGTGTACATTCATCTAGTCTTAAGATACTATTTGTAATTTCTGTACACATGTTTGTTTTCCTAATAAAATAAAAAAAAAATATTATATGTATAAATAACCTAAATTGTTTTTCGTATAATTATTATCTGGTATATACATATTACATATAGAAAAATGTATTTTAATAAGGTTTAGTTTTTAAAGAGTCCACTCCGAAGTTGCCATTTCCGGTTATCTTTGTTTGGGTCAACATATTCATATTCAAATCATTTAGTAGTCTGTCAAGGCCCGCGACGGACACCGGTGCCCATATACATAGGGTTTTCTCATACATCTATATACATAAGCGGGCTTTGGTAATTAGGCCCCTAAGTGCACTTTTACACGTCATTTGTTAATAATGTTTTTTTATTAAAAGGTTCTACCAGTACTACCATAGTATCGTCGTATGGCGTAATCATTTCTCTTAAAAGCCTATCTGCAGCCTAAGTGCAATGCCGGAAAATCATCGAAACAAAATATTATTATGTTTCCAATAAAAGTTAACACTTACCTCAAGTAGGTACTGAACGCTTACATGTTATATGATGACTTTTTCGTGTTTTTGCGGAACCCTACAGAGAGCGATTCGACGCGCGACGTACTCTTGGCTAGGTAATTAATTATAAACTAAACTTGTAAAACTTAATTACTTCATTGGTACTGAGTGTAAACTCTCCTGGTTTAGTTTTCTTTAGTAGTACAACTATTAACTGAGTTCATTAATTTATGGAAAAAGTCCTATAAATGGCAAGTGAGCACCTGCCATGTAGTAGTAAAAAGCAATCGACCACCCCAGTCGAACGTGCCAACTGCCAAGTCGTATTGTAGACAGGAGTGAAACTGTGTACAGCATGGCTCTACCATACTGAATCATTGAAACTAACAGGCATGCCAGGCAGTCACGCTTTAAAAACAGATCCCATTGGTTATTGGACCAGACTTCTCCTGCAGGCTTTACGATTTGCCAACTAGGTACCTACCTACCTGTGTTATAAATAGTAGGCTCTTGCAATGGAAACATAATAATTAATAAGTAATATAAAATGTATTTAATCTTACAACCTAACACGTTACAAGATAAAGGTTTATATTCAAAAAGTTGCGCCAGTTGATTAGCGATGGATCGATTAGAAACTAATTACAAAATGCAACACTAATTACCGTGGGAAGTTGCTGTTTCATTGGATTTCAATTTCATAACAAAAGTATCAAATGCCTGGAAACACGCCCATGAAATGTATAATAATATTATTCCCTTATGAACTACTAACGCCCCCTACACTATGGTCATTGTTTAGCTTACCAATAAGGCGAGTATTGTCATGGTGATTCACTTTGTGAAAACATTTTGAACATATCGACAGCCAAGGATAAACAATATAAAACACTAAATATTTAGTTAATATTCACATTTTCATACTTACTAAGTTTATCAATGGATAAACATGTTTCCCATAAAATGTCGGATTTTCATCCCTCATGCGTTCGTGGAAGTATAAATCGATACTATTCGCCAATAAAGATGGATATCACCACATATTCTCATACACAAGGTCGCATTTGGTTCAACATTTCATGTTTCAAGCCAAACAAGACGGAAATTGAGCATCGTAAGTGATTCCAGAGAGGTTATGTTCGCGACAAACAAAAATAAAGGCGTTTACCTGATACAGCTTGCAATCCGGAGACAAATATCACTAATGTTATACACAGCTTTATTCACATTAAAGTAAGAATACAAATACTAGTTAAAAAATTGGTTTGCATCACATAAATAACAAAATAAAACGGAAAACATTGAAAGCGGACAAGAAGCGCGACACGAAACGGCAAGCTAAGCAGCAGCTGACTATGAGCGGCTGAGTGACGTGACTTTGTAGCGGCGCATGACGTAAGTAAAGCCTGCACTGTTTCATTGAATTTGTGAAATATACAAATTTTTACTGATATTTCTTCGGAATAAAATTCGTTTAATTTATGTATTAATGTATCCTATTGATTGGACTGTAAGTATGTGTCAAAATAATCACTAGAAAAATTAAACAGAGCGCAACAGTATTCAATCATAAAATGCATCATTTATATGGATATCTGAAAGTAAGAACAAAAAACCGACGAAAAAAATAAATTTAAAATTTATTATTTTTGTAGGCTTGGTACGTCATGACAAGGTTCAATGCGTGGATGCGCAACGTGGAGGAGTGGTGTGGGCGCGCACCGGCGTCGACGGCGTTGCCCTCTAGCGAGTATATTGTGAATTATCGATTCTCCGCGTGCCGCCAACTGCCATTGGCTCTGCTCGGTAATTGGTTTATGTAGTCCGTTCGTAACATGAATTCAAATTTAGCGCGTTGTGCTCTCGAATGAAACGCGAGTGTTTGCACGGAGGAAATTACCCGTTTCAGATAATAAAATCTAGTGAAATACAATTCAAACTTTGTTTTACTCTCAGGCTAGTGCTTCAAAAAAGTAATATTATATAGATACTTGATACATAGCTATTTTATTGTTTTCATTTGTCTTTTATAATTCACGGGGTTGAATAACATCCCAATCAAGGGTTTTTAAATTAATTAGGTATAAGTAATAAAATGTCAAGTGAAAAAATGTAAACTATGGCTTTTGAACTTTTTAATACTTAGAATCTTGGGTATTTTGCGGATTTTTACTTTCTAGTCACGCTTTAAACTGACAGAGAATGCCCAAGGCACTAAGTCTACCTAAGTATATATATTTATTTACATAGAATATAGATAGTACTGTGTAATACAAAGTAAAAACAACTTAAGTAACAATGCGCTGTGTCCTATGGTTTATCATAATGCTCTAATTTTTACTGCATATACATATCTATACTAATATTATAAAGCTGAAGAGTTTGTTTGTTTGTTTGTTTGAACGCGCTAATCTCAGGAACTACTGGTTCGAATTGAAAAATTCTTTTTGTGTTGAATAGACCATTTATCGAGGAAGGCTTTAGGCTATATAACATCACGATGCAACTATTGGGAGCGAAGAAATAATGGAAAATGTGAAAAAAACGGGGAAAATTATTCATCCTTGAGGGCTTCCATTGCGTGCGCTGCGAAAACGGTCCAAGATACCAAAAATATATGTATGAAAGAATTATTCCTCTTGAAATGATCTAAAAAAATGTCCGCGACAGTATATGTCTATCTTTTAAGATTAACTCACTAGAACCGTTTTTATGGTAATCAAATTTGGTCGAAATTAATGCATTATTTGTTAAGAGTTGTATCAACGTCATAATATTAATCTTTATCCAGATAAATGTGTTGGATAGAGTGATTCAACTGGAAGGTTTTTATGTACTTTTAGCCCGGAAAAACTTATTAACGCGGGCGAAGCCGTGGGCAAAAGCTAGTTATGGATAATAGAATTGTCATCTGTGGGGGGTGTGCTGTATTTCTTACTTTATTCTCTTCCTCTTCATAATGTTACTGTGAAAACAATTGCTGATAAATACAGTATATCGACTCTACAAAAACGGTATTTGAATATTGTGAGTTTTGATGATTGTTGATGATCACAGTTTATTTATTGTAAGATGAGCGTTATTTCAAAGAACCTACTTACGGTTTATCCGGATATATTATTTTGAAAATAAAATATAAACGAGCCAGCAAAATATACAAAAATGACATTCTTATCCATGCTTCTAGATTAAAGAGTACGTACCATTTGTGTTTGGTCGGCTGATACATTTATGTGATATCAAATAGCGTTTATCAGCAAGCGGTGAGATCGGCCCTAAAACTTATTAACGAGCATAATATTTCTCTCGACGTGACGTGCTCTACAAAAATACTTTTAATTATAAAAAAGACGTGTGGCACTCGGAGTCTGCCGCGGTAAAGCTATTGCATAGCATTTTTTATCAACTTATGTAATTATAATTATTTATTTATTTTATTTTTTTTCTATTGTCAAAATTACACTCGTGCCCTAACGCCGAAACTCTAAGCAGGCAATTCTAATATTTATAACCTCTTTGAACAAATATAAAACAAAAACTTTTAAAAAATTCAAACTTAGAATCAAGTCATCCCGCCACGGGACATTCTCATCAACTGCGCGCGTTTGACATTTCGATACGTTTCACTGACTGGAACAATTTTTAAATACACGGTAATTTCGACCTTTTATCGTTTAACATTCAGCTCATATCCTCTTTCATATTGTATTCTTACAAGACTGCGATATTAAAGGAGATGTCCGCTTTTTGTATGGGTGCTGGGCCTCAAAATCTAAACAGGCTCAAACTTTCGGGATATTAAAGGGGTTAACATCTGGAACCTAGATCAATTAAAAAAATTTTTTTAAACCTCTCCATTCAAAACAAACTTTTTTAATAACTTTCATATTAAGTGTAGTTTTCAAGCCAAACAAAATTACATGCATCTCAAAATCGGAGGTCTTTAAAATTAAACGATTTATTGCAAAAGACTAGTTTTTAGGAGTTCTATCCAAATGTATATAAATTGTCTTGTTTAGATTTTCAGGCCCATTTTTGGACATGTCCTTTACTTATGGAATTTTACACTCTACGTGGTTGTGATAGAGTTGAAAATAAAATATCACCGCTGTGCCGGTCGGAGTGAGGGGTGTTAGGTTATTTTTTTGTTACGGAATTTCTGGATTCAGTCTCCACGCTCAAGGCCCGCGATAGAAGCTATGCAATAGCTTAAAAAAAGATTTTCCGCGTAGGTATACATTTGGATGCGGCCAAATACCATGCAATGCAATGCAATCAGCCATGTATTATATACTGCCCACTGCTGAGCACGGGCCTCCTCTACTACTGAGAGGGGTTAGGCCTTAGTCCACCACGCTGGCCTAGTGCGGGTTGGCAGGCTTCAAATACCCTCGAGATTCTTATGGAGAATTTTCAGGTATGTAGGTTTCCTCACTATTTTTTCTTCGCCGTTAAAGCGAACGATTATAATTGATAAACAATACACACGTAGCTTCGAAAAGTCAGAAGTGTGTGCCTTGGGTTTTGAACCTCCGGACATTGTCTCGGCAGACTGTTCCATTTCCAACTAGGCTATCTAAATCTTAGTGCCCATTATCACACCAAATTAACAAAAAAGTTTATATTGTATTTATCCAGACACTCCACAATAAAGTACAAAATTCTGTAATGATTATTAAAATAAAAAAAATATTAATTAAATACCGTCGTTTCGTCTATAAATAATTTTAAAGTCCGTTGCTATTAAGTTAATCGAAGGAGTGGAGAAAAAAATGGAAAATAATGAAATGCAAATGTATGGGTTTAGTACAGGCATTCTTATCTGGAGCGTTCGCCTCCGTCGATAAATTGGGAGGAAGGCGGCAGGGGACTGATATTTATGCACGTTAATAAGAAGCCAAGCTCCAGACAAAGCCTGTACTTTGCCACATCTGTATTACACGGGTACCAACACAATAACTTATTATGAAAACGTATCGAATCTCTGCAATATGCGTTTTGAATTTAGTGTGGGGGCAAAATAACGTGCTCAGTTCAATTGAATGTTTCGTAATGTATTACTTTGATATAAATTGTTGTTATTATTGCAGAATTTGCTTTTTTACTTGACACGTGTAGGTATATTGTATAATATTTTATAAGTAGTAGTTAGATGTCACACTACAGGTTCAAAAATATAAAAGTTTAACGACAAATCCCGCTTCGGGCAGTTTGCGTGTCATTTTAGCTGAAAGATGCAATAAATTTGTATACGAATAATTCGTCGGGCTCTACATTTTGAACCGTAATAGATAGCGAGCTGAAATTTGTACAGAATGTGCGCATTTTTGGCTTTAATAATAATACCAGTCCTGTAGTATACTGCCCACTGCCGAGCACGGGTCTCCTCTGTTGAAAGGGTTTAGGCCTCAGTCCACCACGCTGGCCTGGTGCGGATTGGCAAAATTGACTTTGGCTTGAAATTGAACTATTTATTTATGTATGCTAATGAGTTTTTAGTATATTTTTTTTTTCATAGGAGTTTTAGTAAATTTCTTCAATAGTTATACGTTATGTATTGTCAAGTTGAAACCTACATATTTAAACTGTATGCTTTAAATAAATTTTTAGACTCATGTTTTTATGAAAGCGGAGTGAATTAAAGTTCGTGCATAATAGCCTCGAAGATTATAGAGTACCTCACTAAGTTCTGACTCTGAAGACGTCTGCTCGCGGCTCCGCCCGCGTGAATGAGTTTTTCCGAGATAAAAGTCCCGCTTTATATTTCCCCGGGATAAAAGTAACCTATGCTACTCGCTGATAATGTAGCTTTATATTGTTGTAAGAATTTTCCCAGTCGGTCCAGCAGTTTCGGAGCCTAAACAGTGCAAACACGAAAACAAACAATCAAATCTTGCCTCTTTATAATATTAGTATAGATATAAAAACTCAATTCGTCATACAGGGTACAGGTTCTGTGACATAAATCATTTTTAGATATCATTTTATTAAAAAAGACGAGATCAGTGAGAAATAAGCTATTACCAAATATTTTCAGAAAAGAAAAATCTTATGACAAAGCATAAAATGACAAAAATCGAAAATAATAGCCATTGAATTCCTTTACGCATAACGCGTTTTGTTTCACAAATCTTCCAAGATAATAACTCTGAAAGAAAAGCGGGCGGATCAGGTGCTACGCGCATAGACAGAAGTCTCGAGATTGCTCGCAAAGTTTTAGAATAAATAACGGCACGTCGGTATGGACAAAAGGTATGAAAGTTCAAACTACAAAAGGCATTGTTGTTTTAACACTATAATGAATAAATAGATTATACCTATCTCTACGCGATTGAAATATCTTATGTATTTGTCACTGAAAATTTGTAGTAGTACCTAACTGTGTCTAATTACAATTTAATGCATTCAAAGACCTTACGTACCACAGCTTCACAACGCTATAACACGCGTGCGTTTATTTAAGGAATCGTTATTTAGATTAAGATTTTCAAAGTGAAAAAGTTAGTGGAGGTTGTTCGCGCTCGCATGCATCGCATGCCTCGCGCCCCGACCCCGGCACATCAGTGCGCGTATAAAACTTTTGCACTTTGCAAAATTTATAAGAAGTTCGAAACAGTTGGTATGAAACTGGCGAGTTCACAGGATCCTACAGATTCTCTTCGTAGATAAATTAAACGCGTATAAACAAACCGGTTGCTCATCACTGATTCTGTAAACGATGTCGTGAGATCATTAGGTACGTCGACAACAAAGTTTCCAGTCGCAGTTTTCGCGAATTAGAGTAAATAAGATAGAAGTAGCAAATTTATTTTGCCACGGAGTACATAGTTGTGAATTTTGCACGTGACGTTGCATTATGCGATGCACGTAGGATGCTGTCTGCACACTGGGGCGGCGTGGGAGAGGGTCGAAGCTAGTATTCAGGCGGCAACACTGCCGCGCCGAGCAGGCTACTCCTGTACTCTTCTAACACTCAACCTTATTTATTATTTAAAACTTGAGTTTCTGAAAAACCCGCCGCATTTCAACTCTCCTCTCTCACTTTTATGTTGATCCTACTAAAGAATACTCATTGTCAACGGTGATGCATAAAAATTTAAACATACTGCGTGCGAATCCAATTTATATTTATACGTCAAGCGCGATCGATATTCACTAGCCACGTAACTTTGCCGACAACAATTTTGAAATCTATATATGTTTGAACGTCGGGGTTTAAAAATGCTTCTGGTGAAATTGTTTAATCCGGAAAAGCAATCTCCAAAGAGGCAATAGGAAGAGGATTCCGTGCATATTTATTACCGGTCTCTAAACCGTTTCTCGGGTAATTCGGTACAAGCTAAGCGACATTATTTTTGTAGTAATTTCGGCGAATGTCCTTTAAAATATTCAGAGCGCTGTAGCTGAGCCCATTAACGTGCCCGGGCGCAATTCAGAGCGAGGTCTCGTCCGCAAATGGCGGCGATATCATTAACTTGACCCCCGCAACTATCCAACACCCCGCAAGTTTTTCCCAATATTACACAGGAGAGGTATTTCGCCACGACGCGACGGTACACATATACAGCCTTCTAAAATTTGTTTACTGACGGTATCGTCCCCGTACCTCGTATGGACACATACATCTCAAACGACACAAGGGTAACATAATTTAGCGCGCCGCAGTGGATAAGTCTGCAAATTTCTTCGATTGTAAAAGTTTCACTTTTAATTACTTTGTTACTCTTTATTACCACGGCGATTACGTAAATTGTTTTAGTTGAAAATTAAAGGCTTGCCAGGTAAATCAACGGGTTCCGTTTGTATTTTCCTTTAAGAAAGTCATCTACTCCAGTAATTAAATCCGTTTGCTTCTATCATTTTGATTCTAATTACTGGGCTTGTAAAAAATGGGAAATGTTAACGCGAGTTTACTTTGGAATTTTTATTGTTTTAGTGCGAAATACTTAAAGTGTTAGCCGTTCTTTCTTGTAAAATATGAGCCATAGTACGAAGATGAGTATACAAAATTATAAAATTAATATTTTAAAGGGAAATTCAATACAAAATTAATACTAAAAGATGCATAATACAAAAAAATATAAAAAAAACCGTATATGGTTAAAAGATATTTTTAAAATGCACACATAATACGTGTAGGTATATAGTACATGGTCTATATACATCATGTTTGTATTATTTATAAATGAAAGAAGGGAAAACAATATGAATCAAGTATTGAAATGTTTTTATTTGTAGCAACTATGTGCCGGACACTTTATTTAAAAATACAAACAATGGGAATGTTTTTCTTGTAAAAAAAAATGGATATTTTACGATTTATTATAATATTTTGTGGCTCTATTTTACCTTCTAAATTTTATTTGAAATTTTGATGAGTACCTTAGAACACTACATTTTTAGGGTTAAAAACAATGACCTTAACTGATCTCAGGTGCTATTATATAATAATACGCTGCAGCTTTTCTATAATATTTTTACGTCATTATTTAAGTCAATTTAAAAATATAACAATCGAATAAGGATTTCTTAATGTGTTAGATCAAATACGATTCATATTTTATTTAAGTAGGTACCTAAAATATATTCAAACTCTATGGAACAACCATTAAATGAAAACTTAAGGGCTACGATTTGTAATATCAAATAGCTATCAAAATATGAAAAGTTGTAACCGCTAATTAGTTATAGCAAACAATGGACCGTCTTAGTCAGACGTCGAGTTAAAATGCACCGACCTGGACCACTTCGCGACCCTTGCCTGCTTTCTAAGGAGCAATTGCTTGCCTGCAAGGGTGGCGTTCTTAATATAAAAATATGGCTAACTAGAAAGAATCTTTTAATTTGTTATCTCCACGGAACCGTCTACAAAACTAAAAGGCAACGCCGTACATTTCTCACCGACATAAACGTCTCACATTTTTAAATGTAAAACCAAAACGTGCTCACATTGCTCACAATAAATTTCACTTGTGTAATTTTTTACATTCGTCCCATTCTATTTTACTGTCGTTATAAGTTTTATTGCAGTTTACGTCGAAGTATAAGATTTGTCAGAAAATATGGCCCGTACTTGAGAGTTGTAGGGGATACAGGTGGATCGGGGAAGCGGGTCGTGAGCTTACAACTCTAAGTCACGTTATATATTAGTCTCAACAATTTAAAGTTACTTGTGGGCTCGCAAATAGCTGACGGCACCCGCAAGTTGCTCTGGCCGAGCTGAATTACAAACTGTCAACTCGACTCAAGTAACCTGTTGGCACTATGTAAAGTAACGATTTGAGGAGTAGATTAATCGTGGCTGTTGTCTTGACATTCTTTGTAGCGACCAAAGCCATCATTTAAAAGAACTATAGTCCACAAATTTTTACGAAATCCTAGCTGACCCGGCGAACTTGGAACTGCCATTTTTTTTTCTAGTTGCGGTCTGAGGAAATGTAGCACTTCCGGTAAATTCAAATCAGTTGGATTATATCAATAACTCCATACATTTTTGATGTATCGAAAGAGATTAAGCAGTAAAATTTTCTTATCAATAACAGTAAATAACACATCGATAAACTTCTAAACACACATCAAACACACAAACACCGTTTTGCTGTTGCGAAAGAAGCGATAATTATACTTTTCTTTTTTAAATATGGCGTCCCCGTATGTACATCAAGAATTTTATAGTAGTTATATTATAAACTTCTTGATGTACATGCAATGATTCTGTCAATGTAGAATTATTTATGAAGTAATGTAAACTGAACAACTGAATTTCAATCGTCAATCTGTCAATATATTGAAGATCTCCATAGATAATACTCTCTTATCAATCAAGATCTCTCACAGTCTTCTGTCTTATTCTCTCACTCACTTTTCATATTATGAGATCTAAAAAAAATTTATCGAAATTTAAACATTTTCTTTTAAACACACCTTGTCGTGACAATAATAAGCACAAATCAGAATTATCCAATTTGGTGCAGTCGTTCCAGAGCTGTGCGCTTTTACATAGGTATTTATATTGATTTGTCTGATCTTTCACTTATGATATTGTCCATCTAAAAGAACACTACCTAATATTATGGCGTTTGGATTCCAAATTTTTCCAAACCGTTGTAATTTATAAACAGCTTAAGAACGCTACGACCAGACGATACGGTAATGGAGATTAGATTCTAGACTATTCCAATGTGGAATCCAAACCCAATTTCGAGAAAGTTCATGTGATACATCCCTGTAATTTTTTTTAAAGCATGCATCCTGAAGTCGTTTCGTTGGCACGAGGATGCTAGTGCCATGCATTGCCAGTTCACTTTGAAATTTCATTCTTTTCGAACACATATCTCGACTGCGCCCGGGAATCTACTTTACATTTCTCATCCTAATGGCCATTGAGAGAAAATTGGAAAAGAAGTTTCGTTTTCGCATTTCTATTCATCGGAATCAGAAACGCGTCGTTTAAGAAAGTATCGAATGAGATGAACATAAAGGATGTTTACTCCGGTATTGGTAAAGTTCCGGATGCTAATAGTTATGTTATTGTACCCGCGTCATATTTGGATACCGTCGTATTTTGAACTCAAATATTATAGTTCTTTTTTATATTTATTAATAAAAAAGAATGAACTGTATATAATTATTGTACAAACGAATATATTTTGCTCAGAAATATTTTGATGACTAAATATTTTCCATTTTATATTTGTAGATAGTTATCTACAAATAAAAATACTAAGAAATTTGCTGTAATACTTTACATGTGGCAGATTGGATGAAGTATTTTCACCAAACAAATGAGGTCGACACTACTGATTCGCGTAAATCCTACGGGATGAATCAGTTTTGTATATTACCTTTTATGTGGTCAGTCAGATTGTCGGAGGACTATAGAACAACCTCCTCATTCCAGATTTTAAAGGACAGCTAGGTAGGCATCCACTAATCGTCGAGCTTGACCGGGTGACCCACACAAGCGTTAATTTACCATTCCACTTTTAACAACAAAAATAGAATCAATAAGTTATTCTGTGTACGTATTTATTACCGATTATCGTAGGTATATTTATGATACACGAAATATAGTGTTTAAATCACTACCTTTACAATATTTTAAACCTAATTTACTTTAACACTCGTAGATTTGCAGTTGAGTACTTATCATAAATCTGACAAACGTAACCATCTATTTGCAGGATTGTATTTTATAAACAGATTATTTAGAAATTGCAATGAAAGTAGATAATAGTATACGTTCAGCCCCAGGTAACAGAATAAAAGGCGTTGCAATGTTTTCCTGGAATTCCGATTACTCGGCATGGACGAAGGGGTCATAATGTGTGGCAAACACCCTCCTGAGGGTTTAACCTCATAGATGATGCCTATGGTGCCGATGACCCCTATCGATTCGTACATTTCTACGACCCGACGTAATTGCAAATTGTAGAATATACACGAATAGCGTAACTACGTAATAGTTTAGAATTTTTGATCATATTTCTTCGAAACAATTAGTTTCCATGATTGTCATTGATGTCGCATAATTGCCTTTTCTGTTCTGATAATTTGCCGACTCATCGTAGGATACATGTCGTCGTTTGATTAATATGCAGTAAATTCCATATTTAATAATTTATAGTTGTTAAGGGTTTATCCGTGGGATTCGCCAGGGAGCTCGCTGCCTCTCCGCGAGTTCAGGTCGGTGGTTTCCAATTCACAGGCCGCAGCACACCCGCCTTAATTTACTACGGTGCTAACCACGCGGCCCGCACTTTGTATTCATTACCCACCTAGATACTACCTCCGAGAAAGAGATTTAATGCCTCATACAATCAGTGCTTTCATTTACCGCAGTTCAATTAAGTTTTGTTTTAATATAACTAGTATTCTTCCTTGTATATATTACATTGCAAACGGCTAGGTATTCGGTATGATTTGAAAATTAAGTATGAGAGCTTAACTATTGCATATACTGTTTATGTGTAAATAAAGATAAAAAAACATAGCTACTTATAGCTACGTGGTATTCTATAATAAGAAAAATAGAGAGACAATTGCTATGATTTTAAGTTATTAATTACTTAGATAATTATTTATTAATATATCGTTTTCATTCGGATATGCAATCTTTCGTCCGAACATATCTACTATCCGGAACTGGCTGACACATTAAAGTTGTTTTAGCATGAAACAGAAACGTGGGATTGTATGCTAAGATACTATAAATTATACTGACAAGTTGACTGGTGTACGTAGTCGGCAAGCAAATTAGGTGGGCCAGAGTAAACGAGTTATGGCGAAGTTGCGGCAGCGGGGGCTCGCTTTGGGACCAGTCCAGTAACTGAGTCCATATGTTCGCGGATGCCTCTGTACCACACACAGTCAAAACTTATAGGACTAATGCGCTGACACTTTTTGTTTCGCCTTCACAAAAAACGCAGCAATATTACCTCGGAAACACATGCGAAATTCAAACAGTGATGTAATTGCATTGCGTTTATTCTTGTCCCAAGGGATGTCAATTAGTTTAATCATTACCTACCCTTGTTGTTTGCATCGATTGATAATTACGGTTAACCATTTTCAGCGCAACTAATTACAGCATATATTACGTAAATACCGTTTGCAACAGAGTAATCATTATTTTTTCACTCGGAGGAAAGATAAAACATTTCAAGATTCGCCGCGTGGCGTGCCGCAAGCACTTCTTATAAATACTGGTAAGCCCCTGGCTTTTGTGGCTAATCTTTCGCGTGAAGATCGCCATTATGCCGCTATTCATTATTTTAGTCCGTGTTTTTTGTTGAGTCGAAACATGTTTGATATTCTTAAGATTTTTTCCTTCGCCGGCCTGACTAAGCTTTGCTGAAAGTATTAAATATGCCCCTTTCAGTAGCGTGCTCTCCGCAATGAAGCATTTCATGCCGTTTTAAATTTTAAATTATGTTAATTTAAATGCAGAACGTTCGCCAATTTCTACATAAAATTTTATTAACATTGAAATAATAATTTACTTTAGGTCTCATATGTAAGAGTCTGTCTGGGTGGGTACCACCGCAATGTCTATTTCTACCATCAAGCAGCAGTATGCATGCACTGTTGTGTTTCGGTTTGAAGGGCATTGTGGCCAGTGTAACTACAGGACATAATTAGACTTAAGATCTTATGTCTCAGAATGACGAGCGCAGTGGAATGCTACACAGTACTTTGTAACTCAAGGTGCTGTGTGGTGTTGCTAAGTGTAGTTTTTAAGCAAAACAAAATTACGTTAATCTCAAAATCAGAGGTCTTTAAAATTACGCGATTTATAGCAGTTTTAGGAGTTCTATCCAAATATATGTATAAACTGTCTAAATTAGAATTTCAGGCCCGTTTTTGGACATGTCCTTTAAGATGCATTTTTTTTGTACACATTCATAAGTTAGTTTCATATATAAGCTACTAATAAATGGAGGAGTCTAAAATTATATTTTTAATGGATCTAAGATGCATATTTTGCCCCTTTAATAGTATTAAAGTTTGAGCCTGGTTAGATTTTGAGGTCCAGCACCCATACAAAAATAATATGTTATTACAAAATATTACTTACTAGTAGCGCTCGCGGCTCCGCCCGCGTGAAAAATTTTTTCCGGGACAAAAATATTTTCCCGGGATGAAAAGTAGCCTATAGCACTCAGGAGTTATGTAGCTTCCTATTAGTGAAAGAATTTTCAAAATGGGTTATTTAGTTCCTGAGATTAGCGCGTTCAAACAAACAAACTCTTCAGCTTTATAATATTAGTATAGATAGGTTGCAGCCATAAGCCGTGGTTTGTAACTGTCTTGCCTAGATATTTAATCATAGTTCAACTTACTTACAACTTACTTATATCATTAAGTCGTCCGTGTGAAACAAATGTAAAAGTTAAATAACGTTTCGGTATTCAATCTCTACAATGTTGTCAAATGTATACAACATGTAACTTCAACAAATCCCCTCTGGGCAAGTAGTTCTCTTGACTTGTTTGTCGTTTAGACGTTCGTATCTGGGATAATATTTAAAAGAAATAGAGATACAAAGTGTTACAAAGCACTCCTTAGTAACAACTCACACACACCTGTAGCTAAATAGATATATACATACTCTCTGAAGACTTTTATCCCCGAAGGGGTACGCAGAGGCGCAACTAATGTACCCAATTTTCGCCATGCGTATTCCTGGGATGTGGTAGGGGGCGAGCCTATCGCCAATCGGCCACAAATTCCAGACTCCGAGCTGATTGATACTGAATGCAAACATCCAATACAATATTGTCCGACCTGGCCCCTGGTGATCGAATCCGAGACCTCAGCATTGCAGTCGCACCGTAATACAACTACGCCACCGAGGCAGCTAGTAAACTTCCTTTCCTATTTCCCTCTTTCTTATCTTGAACTACAGTGAGTTATGTTTTTAACGCCAGAAGCTTAACCAACAGCTCATTAGCTGGGACATTTCGGTAGATTTTAGTGGCTCAATAACAAAACCCAAACCGGGTCTGTCAAGTTGCGTGTTGTATGATAATACGCACTGGAATTTAATATACCACAATATCAATTACACGCCTCTTAAATCATCATGTATTTTTGTATTGTTTATTTTACCTTATTTCCCGCACATCTTATTGATGTTGAAGTCACTATATTTTGTATGACATTCAGGGTAGCCTGGTCATGGATAGAAGCCAGTAGGATATCAACATCATAAAATGTTGGAGTACACAGTTGTACTGTATTTTTTTTAATAACCATCATTTATAAGCACGAGTGAGTGTTGTGTTGTTAATAAAAATGTAGAGGCATAAAAAAAATTGAAATTTTGGACTTATCCCTTTTGTTTTATTACCTATTTACAATGCACATAAATCATATTATTCACCAGGATACCTTGTTTCGTCAGGTATTCAAATATTGATACCATAAAAGTAGTTTTTATTCTTATTCTTCTCAATTCTGGCGATCGTCAACATAAGCATTTACGTTGGCCATTCTTTTCATTTTGCTTTACTAAGACTTATGGGATTTTAGTGGTATCCGTACAGTTTGATTAGCCTGCACAATAATAAAGTATGCGTTAAATGAAACGGTATGCAACTCGGCCAGCTTCGTGCAGTAACGGGCCAAGTTATGACAAAGTGTGGCAGTCGTGGAGGCGCCGGGCCGCGGCATGCTAGCTTCGGCGCCGAACTCTTAAATTAGCGCTAACTTAGACCACTTAGCTTCTTGGAGTTTTGTTTGCAGACGCTATAAATATTCTGTATAACGAACGATACAATACCGGCAGCCGACTACACAGTATTGTGCTCGAATCAAAGTGGCTTTTGTATTGTTGCTTGACAGTTGAGTCGAATATCCTCGTTTCGTTGTTCGCATTTCGAAATTTTTATTTAGCTGCAGAATGAGTTAAAATGAGGCTTAGAAATGTTATATATATTTCGGTAAAAGTCTTTTACACGAACAAAGATGCGAGCAAAAACTGAGTTACAAAAGTAACGAAGAAATTACAAACATGGAAACTTCACGCGCGGCGATCAACCAATCATAATTAATGTAATATAAATCCCGGCTAAGGTACCGCCATTTAGTTTATTCAGCTATCAGAATTGATTTAGTGCCCGAAACTGTATTTGGCTAACCGATCGGAATGGCAATTCAAGTGCGTGCTAGTATTGAATGGTCGCGGACGGCCAATAATTCGATTTCGCGGTTATTTAGTCGCTGCAGTTTGCGTGGGGCGCAGGTGCCCTCGCTCGCTCCTGATCAAACTGAACAATTCAATGTGTAGATGGACATTACTAACGCGCATTACTAAACATTCGTATGAATAGAGATGCAATGGAATATTCAAGCGAAATTTGTATTGCATCTGTCGTATTCATGATGTCGCTTGAATATGTTAACTTGTGACTTTACTATAAAACGAAAAAGCAAAAGTAGCACCCAAAGCAGGTGTTTTATTTTCCTGGTCAAGCTATGATTACAATTGAAGGATAATCCGGTGTCCATTTTCATAGCAGCATTCGAAAGCGGCTGGTAACTAAAGGGAAGCCATCTCAAATAGAGGCGTGCGATTTACTTAAATATTTTTAATCTACACTAATATTATGAAGAGGAAAGATTTGTATGTTTGTAATGAATAACCTCAAAAAATACTGTAAATTTAATTAAAAACAATTTTGAAAATTCTTCCACCAATATAAAGCTACATTATCAGCGCTACATAGCTACATAGGCTACTTTTATCCCGGGAAAATATAAAGCGGGACTTTTATCCCGGAAAAACTTTACCGCGGGCGGGGTCCGAGCAAAAGCTAGTACTGTAATCATTCTTCATACAAAAGATCGATAGGTAACGCGTACGAAATTCTATAACATAGGTATCATAATGCCGCTCTTTGTTTTCTAGACAGCGAAAGAAAATATACTTATTTTTCAGTACCGTTAAACGATATTTGCAGATCTAAAGGCTGTAGTATACTTACTAGCTCCTTGATCCTGGATTTAAAGTACCTTATCTTATTCATAAGACATCAATCTAGCGAAGACACCATTAATATCCCTTCTGAGGCTTTTACGTGATGTGTGTACAAATTCACGTATGAAAAATATAAAAATTCTGCTTAAAATTTTCAAGATTTCATTTTTTATTACGATCGCATTGATGTTATTATTTTACTTTTAGTGTTTTTTGTGGTTTAATTTAGATGTAGGAATGTAGTGCTTATAGAGATTTTTATTTTGAAGGTTATTATTTAAGAGAATTGACTGGATTCTTTTACACACATTTTAACATACTTTAGCAGTAGTAACCATGAACCATACGTTGGTATATCATGTTTTTTTAAACGTTCAGTGACGTCTATAACTGGATATTATAATAAGCTTATTTAGCACTAGACCTGACGGTTCATGGTATCGCTACTGTACAGATGCGCCTTAGTTATATTTACACAAATTTTAAATCTTATTCTGATATACATTTTCTATCAAAGCAACTATGTACATACTGGGAACAAAAGTCATGAATTCGATTCTAGGGTTTGCTTGTAACTGTCAAATTAAGGGGGTTTTTAATACACCAATGAATTAAGGTAAATTAATTATCGCTTTCTTTAATGACAAAGGAAAATATTGTGAAGAAAATGGATCTGTCGGCGAATTCTTGCGAATTATGTAGAGTGTAATGACCCGCGTAATGAAACCATATTAGAAGCATATTCTAATGACAACCTATTCCTACTCCACTGGGGAGAAGGTTTCCTAATGGAGCTGTGAGATAGTTATATAATTTCTCTACAGACCTCATAAATCATAAGCGTAAATTACTATAATGTCTTGAAATGCATTCACAAGTAAGGTAACCCGGTAAGTTTGTATTCTAATTAGCGCTAATTAATGAATGCAGTGCATCGCGGCGCGTTGAGAAGTTTTGACAAGATCCAGGATTTATAAACATTGCAGCGGATAGCATATTTCAGTTAGACGGTGCAGGTGCGCCATTCGCTGCAACTTCGATTAATTCCCATAACGAGGCAAGTCCATCACGCGCACGCTCGTTTGTCTCCGGCCCAGCTATAAATACATCAGCGTACCTGCAATTTAATCCGTTCTGTTCCGCTCCCGTGAAATGCTCTTTTCTCTCTCACACTCGCCCGTGCACCAAGCTTCGTGTTTCGGTCAACGAAAGTTGCTGCAATTAATCTTCCACCTGAGCAAGTTCATACACTATTGCGTGAATTAGAAACACATATTTTAAAACAAGCCTTTCAATCTGTCCCGTTCCGATCACAACTCGCTTTTCTAGCGAATAGTTTTGGAGTACACGAGTAGAGAAACATGATTCAAATTTCAAATTCAAATTGTTTATTACAAAAATTAAGACTTATATAGACTTAAAATTACACAAAAAATACATAGGTAATATCACAAGAATCATTCTTAAATACAAAAATTACCAGGGGTTCCCAAACTAGGCAAGGCCTGTATCTTGGGAAACCAACATTCGAGATAAATAATATTAAGAAACTTTAGTTGTAAGTTGATATACTTCTAGCCGCTGCAAAAACATTGCTTGTGTCTCAAAATAGTTGCAGTTGGCAGAAAATTTACAAATTTGCGTACAAAGAGGAGAGCACTGGCGGGATCATCTTTGTATGCAAATATTATTACAGGAGTCTACTGAAGGACCGCACAGGATACATACAGTGGACGAAATACACACGACACGCCACACAGCTTGTAATTGACGGGCCAAAGCGTTTCACTCTGCGAATGGAAGAAATTATAAGAATTTTTCATTTTTAAATCGGTATTACGGCTGGACCCAGCTGGATACGCTATAAAACGTGGGCTAATTGCTTGAATGGACCAATTACGGAATACTATAAACAGTGATGGTCCGGCGGGCAATGACTCAATCGAATTGCAGAGTTGAACAATTCATAGGCAAATCTGCTCTAAGCGTGTTAACATGGGTCTGTGGTTATTGCGGTGTACCGATCCATGTGTCTAGGTGCAGTACATCAAATTGTACTATTGACCGTATTACTATACGTATAGCTGTAACTCAATGTCAAAATGATAACTAGTTAAATACTTAATACAACTTTTTTTGAACTTAGTATATTAAGTTATTTCGTTGGTAAAAGAAATACAAACAAGCAAGTGGATACCCTGATGGTGCGTGATCATCATTAACCAAAAACATTATATGGGTAAATTGTCGAAATTTTACAAAAATAACAAAAATCTCGCGATTGTTTATAACATAGTGTACAAAAGCCATTTTGTGGAACGAGAAAATCAAGTCAACCTACACCATGCCTGGGGTTGAGGGACTATCTATTAGGGTAAATTGACCTACGAAGTAATTGGTATAAAAAAAATACGGCAATAAATTAAAAGAAAACACAACAAATACTTATTTACTATTATCCATGCGCCTTATTCAGGTAAAATATCATTAACATTTACATAATAAATACATGAATTGTCGCTTTTTGTACGATATTCGTTATAGAGGCGGAAACAAAAATCCAACCACCAGCAAAGGGTTTACTATTTCGATTAGTTATTCTTTTGTAAATCCACAAGGTTTTGAAATAACAAATTTTTGATAAAATTCCTAAGCATCATAGGTTTTGTGGATAGCTAAAATAATATAGGTAAGTATTACGTATATAATTATAGTACAACTATTCTTAGGTATGTATGAGAAGGCATATTATATAGGTTGATACAATGTACGTTTTGCATAGCGTCGCCGCGCCGGTAACAATGATCGTGTGGCAGGATTCAGCTACTTGAAAGGGTCAAATAGACTATTAGCCGAACATATTACTATTCGCTGACGAGCCCACTGTTCCAATAAACATCTCCGCGCCGGTATTAATCAGCCTGATTTGATGGCGCGATTAATGACATACCGATGTGATTAAATATCTTTTTTAAATGGACAACCGTATTGTATCGTGATGCATTAGCAATTTACGCATGCAATTAGAAGTGACGATGTTTGGCGAGTGAATCAGGGCGCAGGTCGGCCGAGGCACGCGAGCGCTGGACGGTGCAACTGACGGCTCTCAATCATTCGCGACGCGACACGTGCGTCACACGCTTCCCGATGATTCGCCAAGATGAACCCTGCCCGCTTGGAATAAATTACTGTAAGGTTTTAGAATTCGGGTATGGCAACACTATACAAAAGTCACAAAATTAAGGGTAGTAGTGAAGGGAAAAGGGTATTTTATAGTAGGAGCACTCGGCAGATGGATTCATTCGGTACGGAATTGCGGACAAGTTGTCTACTAGAAATAAAGTGTACCTAACATACTAAAGTGGAATATAATCATTTGGTATATTATTTAAGTGAAAAGTGTCGAGTAATTGTAAAGTGATCAAATTAATAATAGAAGATTATATGTATAAACTTGAAGTTTAATTGGAGTGATTCTTACAATTCAGAAGTGGCATCGACGACGTTAACTGCGTAAGTACTCAGTACCCATATTTTATTATTAAGTATTATTTCATGTTATAAGTTGCCGGGTTTAAACACTATATAATAATTAAGAAACGCATGCTTAGAAACTCTTATTCATAGAGTGCAGTCCGGTAGGGATTTTAAAAGTACAAACTGAACATATTATGTACCGGCTTTAAAATATTCTTATGAATAAAAATAACAGAAAAT
This sequence comes from Lapara coniferarum, assembly GCA_949316025.1. Lineage (NCBI taxonomy): Eukaryota > Metazoa > Arthropoda > Insecta > Lepidoptera > Sphingidae > Lapara > Lapara coniferarum. Next base: position 14,271,176 of record OX438926.1, on the reverse strand, counting down.
AACTTGTCTTACTGGGTAGAAATGACCATATTCCAACCATCATTATACGAATTATACCGAGCAAACGAAGGCTAAATTACACAAACCACCTTTTCAAGTTACCTCCTTGTAAGGTTAGAGTAGTTAAACAATTGAAATTAGTGATCTAGGCTGGGATGATTTTATTTATATTGTCTTATATGGTAAGGAATGATTGTTTTGTAGGTTGCACTATCAATTAAATTAGGTTGGTTAGATTATAAAATTAAATACCAGCATTGTACTGTAATAGTTAATTTACTGCAAATGTTATTATAGTACCTTGCTTTATGCACTATAATTTATAGTAACTTAATTTATAAAGCGAATTCTCTTGTATAGATTATAACAATTTATTGAACAATAATAGTAATACCCACAATTTGGTTACGAGTTGCAGGAGTATGGATCAGAGACACGAAGACAATTCCCGGAGGCTGGTAACGCCATGTCACGGGCATAGCGTTACGAGACGTAGTCGTTCACGTAGTCGCAGCCGCGTGAACAGACGAAGTCGAAGTCGCGCCAGCAGCAGAAACCTGCAAGCTCGGGAACAAGAATCGACGCGAGAAAGACATCGACTCCGCTTGTCTGAGCGTGTACGTCAGGAGGATCGTGACACCGTGGCGCGCCAGAAGCGCAGTGAACAGCGGCAACAATGTCGCCGTGAATCTTGTGAGGCGCGCAACGAGCGGACACGTGACCGTCACCACGCCGACGAGCAGCAGAGGTGCTCCAGGACGCCGGGCCAACGGTCTTCACGAGATGCGCGACAAAACAAAAGGGATCATCGGGATTGCGACCACCGCGCCGGGTGTCGTTCCAGGTCATGTAGCCCAACTTTCTCTTCCAAAGACATTGTAGATATTATTAAATCACTTAAAACATCGTCACAGCCATTAGAACACCATGCGCAATCTATGAGCAAAATTGATAGTAAAAATATTTTACCGGAATTTGACCCATCCAATAAGAGTCAACGGATGGATGTGTGGCTTAGGAAAGTAAATGAATGTGCTACGGTGTACGGCTGGGACGAGAAAACTAAAATACATTTTTCGATGCAAAAACTGCAGGGACTGGCCAAAATTTGGTATCAAAGTCTAACTTCGATTTTGTTTACATGGACTGAGTGGCAGGAGAAACTTCTTAAGGCTTTTCCCTGTGAGCAGAATTATGGCCAGTCCTTGGAGGATATGCTAAGACGTAAAAGTAAAGTTAACGAGCCTATCGAAAATTATTATTATGAGAAACTTGCTTTGATTAACCAGTGTGAGATTACTGGTAAACGTGCGGTTGACTGCATCATCCATGGATTGTCTGATAAAACCACTAAATCAAGCGCTTTAGCATTACGATGCTCAGAACCAGATCAGTTATTACAATTTTTGTTGAGCAATAGGGAATACACATACCCAACGCTTTTTCGACATAAGCACCCAGAGCAACACAGTGTTGCTGATAGTAGTCAATATGGTAGGACGACTGCTAGAAATACAAATATTTTCTGCTATAATTGTAAGGAGCGGGGCCATCCATACCTTAAATGTACTAAGCCACTAATCAAGTGTGAAAAGTGCCATAGGGTGGGTCATAAGTCCGAGAGTTGTCAATCTATACAATTAAATCAATCTACAAAGGCTACCATGGTGCCTAAAACTATGTGTATATCAAATTCCAAACCGAATGATAAATATATAAAAACTGTGAGCATCAACGGTGTTACAATGGACGCCTTTGTAGATTTGGGCAGTGAAGTCACTCTAATAGTGAATCTGGCATTACTAAAATAGGGGTTACACATGATAGAGTGCCATCAGTAATGAAGGGTTTTGGTGGTGGATTAGTGCACTCTTTGGGGTCAGCTTCACTGAACATTACGATAGATGGAGTAAGTGCCGTTGTTTTGTGTAAAGTTATAGAAGATGGTCTCCTGGACAAACCACTGCTAATAGGCCAATCATTTACAGAGCAACCACATGTTGTAGTAGTTAAAGATGCAACAAAGTTACAATTCCTTAATATAAACACAATAGTCCCCTCCTATTCTAGCGATGATGAATTTCCATCCATGCGGGTGTGGATGATAACTCATCATACGTTGTATGGCGCGGCGAGCCTAGTGGCACAAATGGATCCAACGTTTAACGGAGATGTTTGGTTAGAAACAAAAATCGTAGGAAAGCCTAACGATCAATACATTTTACTCGGGGGTTTGCACAATGTATGTAACGGTTGTGTTAAAGTAGTCGTTACTCCTTGCTCAATTCCTTGTTCGATACAAGAAAAATTTGTATTTTCTCGAGCTGAAAAAGTCAAAGTTGTCAATAGACTTTTGACATTTGACTCAGGTGATCCTGTTCACACTGATGAACCGGGGCCAGCTAACAAATTAAATATAAGTCATGTGAAGCTTGGCGAATCTGTAACTGAAAGCGACAAAGTAAAATTGATTAACTTGCTCCAACGTTACGAGCACTGCTTTGCCTCCAAATTATCAGAATTGGGTTGTACAAATATTGCAGAGATGAAAATAGAGCTTACCACTAATGATCCGATAGTATATAGGCCGTATCGTCTATCCCATCACGAACGTGACAAAGTTCGGAGTATGGTAGATGAAATGTTGGAGGCTGGCATAATTCGGGAGTCTGTTTCGAACTATGCGAGCCCCATTATTTTAGTTCGAAAGAAAGACGGTAAATTACGTATGTGTGTAGACTATAGAATGCTCAACTCCGTTACGTTAAAGGAACGGTATCCAATCCCCATAATAGAAGACGAGATATCTCGTCTATCCGGACAGGCATGGTTCATTACTCTGGATTTAATGTCTGGATATTACCAAGTTCCGATAGCAGAGTCATATAAGCACCTTACAGCGTTTGTTACGCCAGACGGGCAATATGAGTTCAACCGAATGCCGTTTGGTTTGGCAAACGCACCCGCTGTTTTTCAGCGAATGATGAATCGTCTTCTGGGGCCAGCCAGGTTTAGCAAAGCTACCGTATATATAGACGATCTATTAATATATGGTAAGGATACAGATGAGGTACTTTCAAGGCTTGATGAAGTGTTACAGCTTATAGAAAAGGCTAAACTAAAATTAAATTTGTCAAAGTGCAGTTTCTTGCAAACCCAGATAGAGTATTTGGGACACGAGTTAGGTTCGTCTGCAATACGTCCAGGGGAAGCAAAATGTAAATGTGTCTCAGAGTTTCCTCAGCCCAATAACGTTCATGCTGTCAGACAGTTCCTGGGTCTTGTAAGTTACTTCAGGAAATTTATTCGGGGTTTTGCTGAGCTAGCGTTTCCTCTCACTAAACTGCTGAAAAAGGATGTTAAGTGGGAGTGGACTAGTGACCAACAACAAGCGTTCGAAGCATTGAAGGCTAGGTTGGTTAATAGACCAGTACTCGCGATATATGATCATTCTGCCGAAACTGAGGTCCACACGGACGCAAGCAGGATTGGTCTAGGTGCGATCTTGTTACAAAAACCACAGGACTCTGAATCATTAAGACCTGTTGCCTATTCCAGCCGCCAAACGTCTCCAGAGGAGAGAAATTTCCACTCTTATGAGTTGGAAACTTTGGCTGTTGTTTGTGCTCTAAGAAAATTCAGAGTGTTCTTGTTAGGCGTTCCGTTTAAGATTGTTACAGATTGTAGCGCTCTTCGATCCACGTTCCAAAAACGTGACCTTATTCCTCGTATTGCGAGGTGGTGGCTGGTCTTACAAGAGTTTAATTGTACCATTGAGTATAGGGCGGGCACAAAAATGGTACATGCAGACGCACTGTCAAGAAACCCGATCATAGATCAGGAAGTCCACCGTGCAGCAGATTATCCAAATGTGTTAGCCATTAGTGACGAAGATTGGCTTTTCACTTTACAGATGGGAGACACTGAATTAGGTAGACTCCGCAGTATTATCTGCAGTGATATAGACCCGAAGGGTCTGGAATATATCAAGGAAAACTATGTCATGCGAGATAATAAGTTATATAGATATTTAGACGGGGATAAAACTAAGTTGAGGTGGGTGGTTCCAAAGGGAGCCAGATGGCAAGTGTGCAAATTGAATCATGACGACATAGGACATGTTGGTTATGAAAAAACCTTGGAACGCATCAAAAGATGTTATTGGTTTTCAAAGATGACGCGGTTTGTAAGAAAATATGTTAGTTCTTGTATAAAATGCGCGTACGCTAAGAAGACATCAAACTCGCGAGAGGGTTTATTACATCCTATCACAAAGGTTGGAATGCCCTTCCACACCTTGCACACCGACCACCTGGGTCCTTTTGTAAGATCGAAACGTGGTCACACGCACATACTCGTCGTTGTAGATTCCTTCACAAAATTTCTGTTCATAAAAGCCGTAAGGAATACTAAGACGCTTAACGTGATTCGGGTGTTAGAGGAGATCTTTGATACGTTCAGGACACCCGATAGACTTATAAGTGACCGTGGTAGTTGCTTCACGTCGCATGCTTTTCGAAAGTTTTGTTTAGACAGAGGTGTAAAACATATTTTGAATGCGGTAGCAAGCCCTAGGTCTAATGGACAAGTAGAGAGGTATAATCGGACGATTTTAGACTCTTTGACAGCCCAGAATTTAAAGGACAATGAGAAAGATTGGGATAATAAACTTGGCCGTATTCAGTGGGGTCTCAATAATACTTTACAAAAGACAATAGGTAGGGCACCCGCTGAAGTAATGTTTGGCACTATGATAAATAGTGAAAGTAATCCTATACTGAATGAAATCACAAACTTAGTTAGGGAACCCAATGATCTAACTCAATTACGCGAAGGAATCAAAGATAGGATTGATAGGGAACAGGAAAAACAGGAAACTTATTATAATATAGGACGTAAACCAGCCCGTAGCTATAATAAGGGAGATTTGGTAAAAATCTCAAAATCCACATTTCAAAATGATGGCAAAAGCACTAAACTTTTGCCAACATACGAAGGTCCTTTTAAAGTTGTCAAAGTCTTGGGGAAGGACCGTTACAAGGTTGCACCCATCCCTGGTTTTGAAGGTATGAAAAATAAGCGCAGGACAACTGTGGCTTCAGACAGAATGCGTCCTTGGATTCACATAGCATCTCTAGAACTTGATGATGATGATGATGACGATGACGATGATGACGATGCAAGCAAGTGTAAGGAAATAAATGACAGTTGTGAAAACATTATAGACTGAAAGCCTTATCTGGTTAATTTGAATAAGTCTTGTTTGATATGTATTTTGTGGTCAGTTATTTAGTTTTATTTTTGTAAACTACATAATGGTTTATATGTTGTTTCAGGTCAAGGTGCGAGAATGGATGGGTTCGCAGCTTGACCACGTCGATTTTTAGATTTGGATGACGAACAAGTTGCGAGAATGGATTGGTTCGCAACTTGTTTTCATTAGTTCTGAGTTGGTTAACGGGCAAGTGCGAGAATGGATGGGTTCGTAACTTGACTCGTCAGTTGTGATTTGGTTAACGGGCAAGTTGCGAGAATGGATGGGTTCGTAACTTGACTCGTCAGTTTTTGGTTAACGGGCAAGTTGCGACGATGGATGTGTTCGCAACTTGACTCGTCAGTTTTATTTGATTAATAATCAGGGTTTAGAACAGATGGATTAGTTTCCTGGCAGTTTAATTTAAAGTATACGTACCTATTTAAGAATATAACGAGAATCATCTGAATCATTCCTTGTTTTGTAAAGTTATATATTCTAGCAACATTAAGTGTGTAAAATATAAACAAATTGTTAACTGAATGATTCCATCTGTAGAGTGCACCGAGTGTAAGGTTTCCAACAGGGTCGTGTATGGGGACATACACGTTATCAGGATGGACGAGTGTAAGGTTTTAGAATTCGGGTATGGCAACACTATACAAAAGTCACAAAATTAAGGGTAGTAGTGAAGGGAAAAGGGTATTTTATAGTAGGAGCACTCGGCAGATGGATTCATTCGGTACGGAATTGCGGACAAGTTGTCTACTAGAAATAAAGTGTACCTAACATACTAAAGTGGAATATAATCATTTGGTATATTATTTAAGTGAAAAGTGTCGAGTAATTGTAAAGTGATCAAATTAATAATAGAAGATTATATGTATAAACTTGAAGTTTAATTGGAGTGATTCTTACATTACATTATTAATATTCACCCGGAGAAATGGAACGTTCTGTGTCACGCTTGCAGTCTTTTCTTTGTATTCGAGTCATTCCATTCATAGAGATAACAGCGGGCTCGAGGCGACAACGGGAAACAATTACGCTATTATAAAAGGCCTTAAGGATTCTAATTACGAGTGGATCCTTTCATCCGTAAACCCAGATCGGATACGAAGCCTTCCCATTATCGCGTCCTATAAACATTTCTGGGTTTCATATCCGCGGCACGGCCGGGACCGCCTCGCTTATTACCTCCACGAGGAAAAGAATAACATCATTTTGGCACTTTTGACGCGAATTCCGGATGCCTACGTTCATATTGTGCGCCGTTAATATTCTGCGCGACGCGTCCGACCTTTTTTATTTGTATCTAAAATTGAACATTTTGTCGCGACAACGAGCGCGCGCGATTCTCCCCTTCGCCGAAGGAGTGATAAAAATGCGGAGACGGCACGCTCGGGCGCCAATCGAGCAGACTAACGATCGACGATGCAACCTTAATTCATGTATAACTGTGTGAAATTAGCGATTGGGACGCACCCTGACCTAGATAGCCCACGTCGTAGAGTGTAGGGCGTGGGCTCTGCTAGAACGATGTCGTGCCAGCATCAGTTACGTTAAGATAGATTCAGCCACGTGCCATTACTGATTGCTAGATCAGAGGCGATACACCAAACCCGAATTATAATCGTTGTCAAAGTTAAAATTTACGCATAAACGTCGATAGCAAAATTAAGAAATATTAATCGACTTTTTTCATTAGTTTTAATATGTTTAAAATTGAATAAGTCTTAAAAAAACTATATGAGAGCTCAAACCCAATATGTCAAAGTGTTAACTTTTTTTCCAACAATTTTCGAGTAACATAATAAAATGTTTATTGAGAGTAGAAGATACAAGCATTAATGTGATGATACGACGCAACCATTGTCTTTTAAAAAAGAAAATACAAAATACGAATTCTTTGTATGTACGCATATTATCATTTTTAATCTGTACAAAGCATTTCAGGTGAAGTATCGCATAAAAGAGCTATATTTTTTGAAACTTACTTTTCAGTTTCATGAGAGTATTCAGCGAAGAAGGATTATGAAAAATTCTACGTTGAGTGAAATGGCCCTATCAAAACAAGAACCGTCGTCGGCCGAGCGATGAAAAAGTGAAGCAAAACAACAAACAACGCGGCCGGCTGTCTGCGGCGTTTCGCGGCCACCTCTGCAATTTTCACTGTCATTATTCAAAGTTTTGAAAAAAGTCAACTGTGGAAATTAGAAAAATGGGATCTTCTCCTCAATATGATCTTGCAAATCTGCTGAAGTCGGCCGCCTTTATGCTGAAGTAGCAAACTCCCTAAGATAAGGGGAGGAGCGGACAAATTGTAATAATTGCGAGACGAGATAAGAAGTGACACCAGAAAACAAATGAAGGCGGGCGGCGACGACCCAGTCTGCGAAAACCGGGGGTTGGGGATGTATGTGACGTCACCACGCTGGGAGCTGCGGGCCTCATTGTCTCACTCAATATATTCAAAGGCACATTTATATAATTACATGCACGTAGCACATAGTTACAACTAATACCAATGTTATTAAATACGTAGTTTTACTTGTGCACTTTTATTTTACTGTTTATGTTGTACTTCAGGCTATTACATAGGACGGAATAACGGCGAAAAGTGGGTGCACTAGTTGCGCCTCTGCCTACCCCTTCGGGGATAATAGGCGTGAGTGTGTATGTAAGTATATGTAATCAGGCTATTACTGAATGTACTTTCCAGTCACGTTACACCGGTAGAAACCAGTGTCCGTTTTCCTGCAAAATTGTATACTTTAAAAGATGTGGCGCGTTTAGCTATATGAACATGATGTGAAATATTTAAAAAACTAATTAAAGTTATGGAAATTAAAACTTACAAAAAAGGAAATCAGCATAACTATTAAAATATAAATTGTAAGAATTTTAAATAACGATTAAAATATATTCGTTAATTTTATTTGATATAGCCACAAAATGATTATTTAGTACAGCGGGTTTAAATTTAAGGCGAGGGTCCTGGCGAATCCCTGGGGCACACCTCGTCCGTCGTCACCGCTCGCCAAATTAAAATGATAAATCAAAATCCGTCAGCCGGTCGCGTTGAGAAAACATTATAAAACGAATGTTCCTGAACTTGTACAAGTTTTGTTCCCAAAGCATTTTAAATTTTCCTTGTTTATTTTAGTTAACTTCGCTGCAATTGTATTACATCACTGAAGCTTTTATTTTTTGTATGTAAGTATGTGCTTTTGTGTTTAACCGCATTTTACCAAAAAGGGTTTAATGGGTTTACGACTTTGTTAATTATTGCTATAATTACATACTTGTTTTATACATTTATGTAAGACGCCTTATTGTGATTTTTATGTAAAATGCAATTGTCTATTTCTAATAAATTGCAATACCTTTAAATAATTAAAAGGTAGTGTATAAGTGTGAAAAATTGGTACGATTTAATTATTTTATTTGCAAGCCCGGCGAGAAAGATAATGCTGATATTATACTGTAAGAATTGTAAGGCATAAAAATGAATATCTCATTTGCATACACAGTAGCTTGTTTGAAAATTAAACTCTACAAGAATATGGACTTTTAAAATGTTACCAAAGCACATATTTAATGTTGCATAATATTATAAAATGTATACTATCATGCCTTACACACCTATCTTGGTGGAAAAATTCAAAGAGACAAATCCAATAAATGCAATGCAAATGTTTCGTATTAACTTAGAACTATTTACCAAATCAGACTTGAAAAAACGATAGCTTTAACGAAGCACTTTCTAAATAAGTAATAGAAGTAATTAACTGAAAAATAAGAGATACCACACACTTGCTATATCAAGTTTAAAAATGGGTTTATAAATTAATGTAGCAATAACATAAATTGAGACATAAATGAATGGATAGAGTGACGTTTGGTCATCCGCGTAATTTACTCGTGTATTCAGCAAGGCATGTAACCAGCAACTATCGACGTGTTTGAAATGAGCCACTCATTATAATGTGTTCTGAATTTAAATATTTGCGTGATACAAATGCGGCAGCGGAATATGCTAGAACTAATTGTGCGGTTAATCGGGATGAACGGCAATTTGTCAACTCTCAGCGCGATAAATAAACGGTTTCTATTCAATGCAAAATAAACGCAACTCGGTAGCGTCATTTTAAATGGGTTTATTCCGCTGTCCTTTGCATGTCTGATTTCTTTTTCTTGTATTAAAATCCTTTCAGATACGGTAGCTGGCCCTAGGCAGATTGCTACTCATACAGCTTCAGTGAGACGGCACGGCGGCGCGCTGTGCGAGCGTGTGCGATGTTTGCGATACTTCACTCACCATAAAATGCGACTCGACCATGTTCAGGTAACGGCTTGCCTACCTTTCTGCTAATGGATTAGATTCTCATACAGGTCCAAATTACAAAGGTGTCTGTTTATCTCACGTACATGTACATTGCCGTTTGGGAGGCGTTTCATATAGCACTTTTTGGCAAAATTTTGCGCTTAAGATATAATTTACACGGTCAAAGCACAGTGCAATCTAACCCAGATTCGGAATTAATTACTCTGGTATTGATTGATATATTTTATTGACTTTTTGTAGATTACTGTCTAAATAATTTTTTGAATCACATATAAATATCTCCTACTCAAGCATGAGTATGAACCCACACAAACAATAACACAATACCGATGAAAGTTCCTTCAGATAACAGCGGAGAGTGTAGTGCACGTTTATCGAAAATCGTTTGTGAAAGACCCATAATGTTTTATTAAATGTCATCCGCAATATAATGAGGTGCGAGGGATCTAACATCTGCGAGAGAGGCGCTACAGAAATATGTGCAAAGTGTTATGGAGTGCCGTTGTAAGTCAATGAAGCGGCAAATGGGGTGCTCTTGCCGCTCCGACGAGGGCACACTCTAATAAATAAAATTATGCCTCAGAAATTACAAGAATACGCGTGCCGGCAGCGATCCCGCGAGATTGGATGTTGGAGATTTTCATCGATATCCTTCGATAATGAATCCAATATGTAGTAAGCTTAACGCGCTGCGACTGTCGCCGCAAGAATAATACCACTTTACTAAGCCGTTCCGATATCCTGTTTGCTTATCAAATATGTTTTTTATTTTTAAATGTAGGTATTTTCTCTAATAAAATATTGCAATAAATTAACGCTAAGATATATAAATTTGAGTCCATGGGCTTCGGTCCAAGTATGATTCTCGTGAATGTTGATATTTGGTAACATTATAATATTACGCAAGACTAACTCATTACTGGATATTATCTATAAATTCTTAGATAGTAGTTTCCATTTAGACAAATGTGTTTACCAAATTTTACTTAATGTTATCATCTAGGAGTTTGATACGGTATATTTTGTTCCCCGTCATGTAAGTAATAACAAATTTTTAGGTCTTAAGAAGACCTATCAGGGAATTATTTATTTAATGAAGGATTTTGCATGAGTACACCTCGGGTGAACGGTGACGGGCAAATGGACAGTTGGGGCATCCAGGCTTCTCTGAATTTATCGCCATCTCATGATATTTCTATGACCTGCAAAAATGATGTCCTGGATTGACTAACTTGTGCTTTAGAATTAATATATAGAAATGTCTGCTCATCCTGGAAATCAAACCGGTAAACTAACTAGTTCCACAGACCAATAAACCGAAATAAATAAAAATATTTTAGGAACATTGACACAAAAAAAATGTTTAGGCAGAAAACTTGCCCTTGATAAAGAAAGCAATAGAAAAAGAAGGAAACGTAGTATTTGGTTATACTCGTTGACTTAGTTTTAAGTTTAGTCTATCGATGACATAGATACCTACAGTATTATGTGACAAATTATTTTCATGTAGTATTTTGGGGTATAGTTACCGTTATAATTTAAGGATAAAGCGTAACCGTTCTGAACATAGTCGTTTATTATACAATGAATGTAGAACAATTTGTCAGTCGTATTGTGTTGTAGTGACGCGAGGCCATTGCCGCCGGTAAGCTAATGATCCGTCTTATATCTCGCTTGTAAATCAAACTGCCTACATAACGTGTCCAAATAACCAGCGAATTAACTGTGAAACGTTCGCACCAATTGACACTGATGCACAACTACTAACCTAACGCAATCTAAATATATCATTACATGCAATAAAACTGATTTGAACTAAAAATAAATGGCGAACACAACCTGTGCCAACACTCCAGTGAGTTATCCACCATTTGTCAAAAGTGTTAAATCTGTAGCACATTAAACTGGTTTCTAAGATTAATAGAAATGTTTACTACTATAGTAGTTGACGATCTGCGAGCTATACAGTTTTACAGCTGATTTTATTCTTCTCAGTTCCAAGTAGGTCGGATTCTGTTTTGGAATTGTCTCCAGTGACATAATAAATAACTAGCTTTTTCCCGCGGCTCCGCTCACGTTATAAAGTTTTTCCGGGACGAAAGTCCTGCTTTATATTTTCCCGCGATAAAAAGTTACCTATGTGTTAATCCAGGACATTATCCACCAGTGTGCCAAATTTCATCGAAATCCGTTCAGTAGTTTTTGCGTGAAAGAGTAACAAACATCCATACATTCAGACATCCATACATACTTACAAACTTTCGCCTTTATAATATTAGTAGGAAGTAGGATATTATAGGGGTGGAATTTATGATACGGAGTAGGCATACAGTGTTGTGTACGCGTCCCTATCCCTCGACACCGTATTAAAGTGATATTGCTTATATGCTTACCATTAAGGCGATACGTTCGAGTAAATTAAGACCAATTTGCAGAGGTTTTGCCACGGAATATGGGAATTTAATTTATGAGCAGTATGACGGATGTAATTTGAGTGAACACGTAATGAACGACTTTAATTTAATTTCATACGAATTCGATTAAACGTGAACGTTCTTCGTTATTGACGTGCTTGAAATTACATTGTCGATTATCATGTAATTCGAGTGAGACGTATTTCAGGATAAGTGTTCTGAGGAATGGCTTGACATGCCATTCCTCAGAATAAAGTACCATAAAACCACATGATTTAATAGTAACGAATGTACTCCTATCCGGTCGTCAGATAAAAGATGGAGATAACCTTTATTGCCCATGAGCTGACAAAAGCGCATAAGCACGTCGAGGCGTTGTCGTTGTTCGGTCTGTCGGCCGGCATCAGTCGGCGTCGCTCGGGCTGCTCACTTAAGCACCGATTGCTCACCAATCGTTGCGCGATGATCTCGGGCCCGCACCTAACCCCGCATCATTCACGATAATGGCGGGGCCTATGTCTCGACCGTAAATGTAAATCGGTCTAATTTATACGCGCGATAACGTCGCCGCACTGCTGTTAACTGTAATTATATTACCAAGCGAGGACGTGTTGATCAAACCTCTGATTAAACGCCCATGGCGCGAACTGGGAAAAATTTTGCACTCCCGACGCAGCCGACTGAAAATGTTCCGCGACAATCTTTTATTTCAATATAAGGTTCGTATTAATTTTGCGCAAGATATCGAGAAACGTGACAATATATCGAATGCGAATCTCTTATTTGTGAAGAAAATTATTTCTTAAGGATAACCGCAATAGACTTAACGTTTATAGAGTTAAAAAAAAGGTTTAGGCAGATAAGAAAAGAAAGCTCCTGAGGGACTTAAAGAATGCAAATTTCTTAAAGGGCGTAAAAGTGTAGAGGTCATAGAGCAAGTAATAAGAGTTTTAATTATTGGTATGCCATTCAGAAACATTCCTAATATTACGTTAGCACACAGAGACAATGCCCCAATGGGCAATCTATTTGAGTAATTATCCGCTAAGGGCCATTGTCGGCCATCTTGTGCGCGTGGAATGAACCTTGTTCGCTCAATACGCGCCTGTTATGTACATGCTTTTGGTGATCAGTGCGACAGTGCCCCGGAGTGTGCTCGATGACAACACAAACACTTTATTGTCCTCAACTCCGGTAATTCATGATCTGTGTGTGTTTGCGTTTAGTCTTTGCAGCCTATTATTACGTCGTGCACATCAGTTCTCCGCTCTCCGCATTGAGTGGCGACTTTCAGCCGTAAAACGAGGGCAAACCTTTTGAAACCTTTGAGCATAATTGATGTTAGGCTCTGTAATATTGTAATTTGATTCCAGTTTCGATTTATTTAGAATAGAAGATAGAATTCTTTTGTTTATTTTCATACAAACTTGGTGATGTGCGTATGTAAAAAACTATAACTTCGATAACGTTATATATTTGATCTGCGTAGGTAATTCTATTAGCATGAATACAGGTTTCCATTACCGGTCTAAAATAAATTATACAGTGATATTGGAACCGATTAACGTGTCGTGTTAACATTTAAGATTGTGATGTTGAAGAAATAAAATAATTATTGAATTTAAATAAACGCAAATGAAAACTAAAACGAACAATCTACGCGACCCATTCTTTACCCCGTAGAATCGTAGTTTAACCATAATATAATTTCATCACTCTATGACGTGTAATATGTGTTGCGAATGGGTACCGCATTACATGAACTTTAGCAATTCCTATTTCGTGTGAAGAGGGTTCGAGACTGGTTGAAGATTGTTGAGATACTGTGCCAATACCGAATTGTGGAACACAGTGGAGGAATTCAAACTTTGTGCGCAGACACAGCTGGCTGTTTGACCGCACGCGATTTACAAACATGCATAAATGTGCGCAAAATATAATTTCAAGTGATTTGGCTACCTGGAAGCATTTCTTTCATTTTTGTGATGAATACACATACACACACTCACGCCTTTTATCACCGAAAGGGTATGTAGAGGCGCAACTAGTATACTCATTTTTCGCCGTGCGTATTCTGTCCCATGATGTGATATGACCTATGACATCATGGGACAGAATACGCACAGGGTAGTCATCGCTTAGGTAGCTAGTGAAAGGCTGGTAGGTTAGCTAGGCTAGGACCTGTAGTGTCCTCACCGGTGAGGATCGCGACGCGTTACTCCCATTATCATTACTATTATTATTATTTTTTGTTAACAAAATTATCTCTTGTTTTATATTGCTTTTCTTGCCAGCCCGAGCTGGCTTCTTACTTTTTATTTTTCATCATTTAGTTTACTCGTAATGAAGGTGTCTGTAGTTATGTAAGTAATAATAAATAATTAAATGTGTCTCGACTTATCATAAGTGCAACTATGTTCGCCTACGTGATGAATAAAGTATTTTATTTTATTTTTATTTTATCGCCAATCGCCGTATCGGGCACAAATTCCAGAATCCGGGCTGTGTACTGAGTATTATTTTGTTATCGGTCCATTTTATGCTTCTTGTAAGCTTTTATAAATCTAAATATTACATTAAAATTCATTTCGTCGGAATATTGGCTGCGGCTCGTACCTGAATATGTAACAGGTCAACAAAAAACTCAATCACGCATTTATAATACAGGTAGGTATCAAGTCAATATAAAGACTTCATAAATCTCTGGTACAAGCTTGTTTTATCTTTAAGTGACAATTTAGTAAGATCTAGTTTATGTGGAACGGATATTAAAGAAAGAGCGTATCTTCCCAACTGTTCGCATAGCATTAGATAATTCTTAAGGAACGTAAGAGAGTAAAATAAAATGAAACATAAATCCATGTTTAATTATAACACCAGATAAGTTAACAATCTGGAAACCAAAGTCTGACTGCGGCTTATTTGACGCCAAATGTTTCAAAGGAACTTTTAACGAGTTTAAAGTTGGGCCAAGTGTAGTGCACCCGCAGCGCTTCCGTAGCTTAAGATTAATTAAACAATTGCACGATGGCTCCTTGAAAACACTCCGACATGTCTCGGCCTGTCGTCGCCAACCTTGCCAAATTAAAGTCATAAATCAAAATCCGACGACCGGAAACAGAAATGTTTTAATGAAGAAGTCGAGTTGGGACTCTGGAGCGGTGATCAGCGAGCACACTACAACGACACGAGGCCACGACGATGTGAACGACGCACCGCGTAATTAATGTGTTTCTTTCTACGTGAGGCGTGAACTGCACATGACCCATCCATTAAACAATATGACGAAACTCACACGTCATGAGGACTCAGTGCTGTTTAAACCAAATTGTGTATTTATTGAGCAAAAAATACACCAAAAATTTTATCCGCTTTTGTGCATAATAGATGCAAATTGCAAGTATCAGCAGAATTCGACTGAACGAAATAATTTTCAGTCTGCTATAAAAGTAATACACCTGTGTTGTCAATTGGATGACACTTGTAATGCGATTTCATTTACTGAACGACTATCCCAGTAAAGTTGGATTTCAAAGAGGTGAGTTGTAACATCAGCTACATTCCGAGAGACTCGTAATTTACCCTGAATTTATGTGCGTGGGTTGGTGACGCGTTAAAAGATTAGTCGATGCTCTCTCTATTACTTTTATATTGCACTGCTACATTTGGCAAAACCTTTGTTGTGCACGTGTGTGCATTCTAGAAATGAATATTGATATTTTAGACCCCGTTCCCGTTTTAAAAATAGCTGTTGCAATAGATATTTCTAGGAAAAAATGTTGCGTAGATGCGACGCTGACCACATCTATACGCTAGTATATCAAATACCGAGAAGAAATATTTTGCGGTTTTATACAATATTGTATTTTATTTTTTTATATATTCGATTACATTGTTAGAATTTATGGTTGGCTAACTGAACAACAACAAGAGAAAGTAAATGAACAGAATTTACCGGATTATAGTTTAAATATTTAACAAACAAACACAGTTACTAGTGGCGTTAACTTACTTTTGTAACTATGACACTATTTTGGAAAACTCTTATAATTTTTTTCTTAAATGTAGTTGATTTGTCACATTTTTCATTTATACCGCTACATTGTCATCTCGTGTTTTATTTTAAAATTAATATATTCACCCGTTGAATACCTTAATTAATTGGTCTATAACTGATCATAAGTCGATGCCAATGTTTAATATTATCGCCTAATTATTAGGCATAAGGTATAAAACAATAGTAAAGGCAAGCACGATCCTTCATAAAACAATAGGTAAATAACATACTTATAAAATGGCACGTTAATTCAAAAAGCAAGTGCATTTGGCTCTAAAACTAAACAGTGAAACTTTACAGTACCTAAATCACTTGTTTAAAAATGAACGCCCGGAACAACGGACGTGGCAAGTCGGGCCGAAGTTTACGACTATGAACCGATCCGACCAGCGAACTAGCTGCACTGAATTTGTTACCAATTGATTCTGCCCCGAGTATTGAACAGTTAATAGCTGAATACAAAATCCACTCCTGCCACGTCCAAATCATAACAAATAAGTTGGGCAGCATGCTTCATTTACTACTGACAGTTCTGTAAAATATTGAGCGGGTAAGTGATTTGAGAATATAATTATTTCTATACATATATAACAACAAGCTGCTTCCTTTTTCAGGAGTAGGCAGAGATGTAACATATCCTCATTTCGGCAGCTATGTGAAGTCCTATGTTTTTGGGGAAGCGCCTATTGCCATTCATCAGGCACATTTCCAGACTCCTTGCTGATATAAAGTAGAAAAACTCAATATCACTTTTACCGACCAGGGATTTGAACCCGAGATCTCAGCGCGATAGTCGTACCGCGCACGTAATACAACTGCGCTACTGAGGCAGTCAGTAAATTGGGTATAAACAGTTTGGTATTGATTTTTAACAAATTTTATACGGACTCATTGCAGAATCCTATTAATATTATAAAGGCGAAAGTTTGTAAGAATGTATGGATGTTTAGATGTATGGATGTTTGTTCCTCTTTCACGCAAAAACAACTGAACGGATTTCGATGAAATTTGGCACAGGGGTAGATCATATCCTGGATTAACACATAGGCTACTTTTTATCCCGGGAAAACATAAAGCGGGACTTTTATCCCGGAAAACTTTTTAACGCGGGCGGAGCCGCGGGCAAAAGCTAGTATAATATAAATGAGTACTAATTATAATCACTTTGTTATATTCTTTGTATTCTGTTTATTTTTTGTGTACATGTTATACTTTTATTTTACTTCTATTACCTCTCAAAATTATGAAGAGCATTATAGATATTCCATAACTGGTCTCTGAACTTATGGTAATTGGATATTCCTTGCCTGATCCCAACGCGACTCTTGGGGGCAGTTTACTATGGTAGGTTTTCGCCCTCCATAGTTTTTGCCGCGCATACAACGTTCGCTGTTCAGTACCAAACAAATTATAAACTAAATTATTTAAGAATTACACATGGTCGAGCTAAATAATTGTAATGCACGTTTATTTATTTATTTTTTATTCGATTAGAACGATTATAGAAACTATTTACACAAATCAGAACAATTATAATGATCAATTCATTGCATGCAAATATTATTATAATTTTAAACATGTCAAATCTATCTATACTAATATTATAAAGCTGAAGAGTTTGTTTGTTTGAACGCGCTAATCTCCAGAAACTGCTGATTTTGAAAATGCTTTCATTAATAGGAAGCTACATAACTCCTGAGTGCTATAGGCTACTTTTTATCCCGGGAAAATATTTTTGTCCCGGAAAAACTTTTCACGCGGGCGGAGCCGCGAGCACTACGAGTAAAGAATAAAATAAAAGCAAATCTAAACACTAGTCATAACACCAAATAATAATAATAATAATCATTAGCTAAACACATATGTATCCGGCGAGCAATGCTAACTACAAAGTACAGTATTTTCACAATAAGCTAAGATGTAAGACCTGATGACATTCAAATTATCAGCAAAAACATCAAGGCACGGAGAGGCTTCCTAGAGGGCGTTAAGAGCAACAAGCACACGAGCGACAGGAGATACCGCACGGGATACCGTACGGTATGAGGTTGTGGCAAACAGATTGTGTCTCCTACTCACGTTAAGATTGACATATCGGCATATACGTACTTCAGTAACTTTGACGGAATAAAGTAATTAATGAATGTGCACTTTTCCGGGATAGAAAGTCGCTTATGTAATGAATTAGGACTTGGAAAGTCTGTGTGTGTGTGTGTGACGTGTATGTAACTAATAACACATCTCATATTGCTTAATAACGCAACCCGTTTTCACCAAATCTATTACAATGACACTTGGTAACCGGGGGTGTACTAGTAGCTTCATTGCCTATCCCTTTATGAATCGAATATAAGGACGAATCATAAGGCATGCTCTAAAAATGATGATACTATATTTCCTAAATCATACTGTATTATTATTTGAAGCAACAAATCATTTGCTTTCAATTTGGTCACATAATACACATTAGTGTTAATTATAACCACTCTATTAAGAATGGTTTTATTAACTTGGGTATTGTGAACATTCCCCAATATGCATAATGTAGTGTCTGAGTTAATTCATGATGTAATACAGTCAGATATTGCGTAATCAAACGGATGTACAATACAAGGAATGTTCCTATGAGACACAATTCTGTGCGATATCCAATTTTAAAAAAGCTGCCATGGCATTTCATATCTGTACATTTCCCCGTACGGGTAAAGAAAAACCGATTTATAAAGGCTCAAGGTACGCTGGTAAAGTGATCCACGCAGTCGCAGGCGGGTGTTTAAACTCTCTGCATCCATTGTGCGCGATTGTCACAGAACGAGCCTTGATGTAATATTAACAAAACAAAATATTTGCATGCCTCTATGTCGAATGGAAAGGGAAAATAGAAAATACTGGTAAAATATGGTGCCGCAAAACAACATCGGGTTTTCGTTCCTTTTCATTTATTTTATACGAAAGTTATGAAAATTGGTTATGGAAACGAAATGAATAAGTTCCGCCTACATTTTGCAGTATATTTAGTTATTATAGATTTTTGCATAATATATTTTTGTATTTTTGTTTATAGGTTATCTGAATTGACTATAATATTACATAAGACGCATGTTCCTTATTGTAATTTTACCACGAGTATACAAGATTATTAATTTTTAACAGCTCAAAAATCTCTTACTTTTTTTTTAAACGCAAACAATTCAAAAGCTAACCAGTACCTTTAATCTTTCAGGGTACTATTGGAACTTACATACATTATTTACATACATAACGATAAAGCTATAATTGCACCCTAAATTTAGGTCACACCATCAAAACGGGCTGTAGTCGAATTACCCTATGGGGATGGTATTGGTGCGAGCGCGGGGGTGAGGGACGGGACTTCACGGCGTCAGGGGGGAGGGGGGGCGGGAATGTAATATCAGTAGAGTGGTGATATTGCGGTTTCTAACTCGCGCTAACATGCCATAGAGACGCTTATTGATAATCAACTAATGAACTTATTGTGTGTATTGGTGGTTGTATATTATAGTATTACTATACTAGTAATAGTTTTTGTCCATGCTTTTGTTTGTAGTATGGGTAGATTCTGTTCACAATGTTTGGATAGTTGAAGTTAGTCAAATTAACTAAGTACTTTGGCTGCATTTAGATATTGTTTAAGATATTTATTACCTTCGTAATGTGTAAAAGTGCTTAACAATTTTCTATTCTCTTTATTTCACAGATATATATGATTTTAAATTTAAAGAATCTAGTTATATACATCCTTAATCCGAGAAACAATACTTCTTTCACATAAGTGATAATAAATGCTGCTACACATCAAATTATAAAATATTATGTAATACGAATGTCTTCTCTATTGCCGTCGCTATTACCATGCGTTACTTATTACAAGTGGGTCGGGTTGCAGTGCGCGCGGGCATACGCTCCGAGAGACCATTGCGGAGATTCCATCCCTATAATAATTTTATTGTTTTTAAATAAATACACACACACGTCTTTAACCCCAAAGGGATAGGTTGACATGGAACTGGTACAATCAATTTTCATCATGCTTATTCAGTGATGTGATAGGGCGCGAGCCTATCAGCTATAATACGGAGCAGAAAAATAACTCCAATGGATAACAATACACAAATAAATATAAAATGAAAATCTTTAAGGTCTCTACCTACCACATATCCTAAAAAGAACAATCCGAGATTTACTGTTATCCTTATATGATCTCACGTTATGCAATATTATAGTTAGGTGATATTAATATAACGAGCAACTAAAAATAAACATGACTTAGTGCAACAAAATGTGTCATACTTAGGTATTGAGTTCATCGATACTGAGGAAGATGGCTTAGTAGATTTGATAATTTTCCGTTTAGTAATGCCATTCCGAGGAATTACAACTAGCATGGAGACGTACCAGGACATTGGTTATAAAATATAGTAATTACTACTTGGCACTTAAGTACCTATATTCCTTATGTCATACTTTTGTATCAATATCAAGATAACTTTATATGAATCTGTTATATAAAATGCATACATAAACTGACCTAAATATGAAGTTTTCAAGATTAAAAATACTTTTGAGCATAAGGATGAATGCAGACGAGTTAAGTACAATTTGTTGTACGAGTCTTCAACAGTCTCATTAGCCTGTTCCTCCACAACCCCTACACAGCAAACAAAAGGAACTTGAGACTCCAAATTTGTAGTTTTTAGTCTTGAGATTTGTTTAATTTTTTTATTCAACACAAGAACACAGAGAGCGCTTGAGTATAAAACGGATTGAGATATTTTTATAATAGTAAGATTTTACGGTAGCATATTTTGCCCGGTTTACTTATACTTACTTGACTGCCTCGGTGACGTAGTAGTATTACGGTACGACGGTTCGATTCCAGGGTTGGGCAATGTGATATTGAATTTTCTAATCCGTATCAGCCCGGAGTCTGGAATTTGTGCTCGCTATAGCGATAGACTTGCCCCCTATCAAATCATGGGACGGAATACGCACGGCGAAAAGTGGTTGCACTCGTTGCGCCTCTGCCTACACCTTCGGGGACAAAAGGCATGAGTGTGTGTATGTGCTTATACGTGATAGAAAAAAGTCACTGCACTTTCACACTTACATCTTTTTAAAAAAATAGTAGACCAAAACGATGAGGATTAGATAATTGACGAAAGTTTTGTCTTGTATGTGATTTAACCAACGGCCACTCATTTTACAGACAGCTCAATGCCTAAATTATAATATCATTACAATGTACTAAAAAGCCAGGATAATCAATCACCATTGTTGATATTATATTATATTGCTTTAACGGTGAAGGAAAAACATCGTGAGGAAACCTGTGAGAAGTTCTCTATTGTCTAAGAATTTCGAAGGTATGTGAAGTCTGCCAACCTGCAATAGGCCAGTGTGGTGGACTAAAGTCTAAACCCTCTTAGTTATAGAGGAGGTCCGTGCTGACCAATGGGCAGTATATAATACAAGGCTGATATGATTCATTGTGGATATTTTGTCAATATGTGGATTCTTTTTGCTAATAAAGTTATCAAAAATCGCTTTGCCTTTAGTAATTAACGCATAGCTTGCATTGTATTTTCATTGCGGCTTATTATTAAACATAACAAAAAATAATTTTCGACACTCTTAGAAAGGTCGAGATACTATTGTACCGCATCATAACCGTCAAGAATCCATGTTTGTAGAATAATCAATGAAGTCATAACTTTTTGTTAAAAGTTAGGACTTCATCGAATTTGTATCAGTGGTTATTGACAACTTGAAATAACAACACAAGATTACATTTTATTATTCATAAATGTCAGTTACGAAATGAATGGATCGCGTAACTGGATATCTCCCAGTTTAAGTGATAAAAGCTGCGTACAATTGCCTCGATTTTGTTCTCTTTTATTCTAAGTTTTATTATTTTAAAGTATTTTAATTAAAACTGACATTGTTTTGAGGAAGAAGATTATGACAAGCCGCCAGCTTGACGCAGACAAAAAGATTTTGCGGAATCCGTTTCGTTTTAGAGCAGGGTTGGGGAAAGGGTCAGATATTATTCAAGTTTCATTTAAGCGTTTTAAAATTTTAACAACGCTAAATTGTCGTAACTTCAAAAGAATTAATGCTTTCCTTGAAATAAATAAATACGCTCCAGCAATTTAAAACGAAAATATTAATGAAATTTACGTTATTCTCTCTGAGGTATTTTATTTCTAAAATTCAAATACATGCACAGTAAATGAAGATTTTGTGAGTTCGTTAATCGACTAATTTATGTTTATGCCAATGACAAAATAGACCTATGAAATATAATTGAAGCGCGAAACATTGGTCATGTATATCAACCCTACAACATCCAACACTTCCGTGTCTGACAACCGCTCGGCATTGTTCTCTTGAGTCGAGCAACGGATCCATCCATTTCAATGCACGGTTAAGTTTCTTACCAAATTATTGTTTACATCGACTCGAGTTTATACCATATTTAAATATGTAATCAAGTGGCGTACAAATTAAGTCATTGGCGCTTCTAATTGTCGTGGGGAATGGCTTAATTTCGCTTTCGGCTCGTGAAGTTATTAGTCCGGTAAAAGTAATAACAGGGGTGAAGAGTAAGTAGTGTCCGTGGCCACCCCGCCCCAGGAGTATGGCACACAGGCTCGTTTCGCAAGATCATTGTTATTTATCTCGGTGCCTCCCCGCTTTTATTCGGTCCCCGTCCGAGTTAGTTTATTTGTCTTCGGTATCTGAGGGTACATTAACGTATTTTTCTTCTCTATTAGGGAGACGGTCGTCGGCTCACCTTCAAACTTTGTACCGGAATCCGCGAAATCCGAGCCGACGTTTGTTTACTTGTTTTTTATTCCCGAGATAAGTCAAATAAAAGTTGACGATTGATTGTATTGTAGGAGAGGTCGTAATCACAAGCAACGGATGAAGTTTCGGTGCGTTAAGCTGAGAGTTAGTATATTTTACGGGCGGGCCATGAATGCGACTGGAGCGGACAAAACAGACCAACTTCGATACGGTATTTATAGCGGGGCGATTAATATTTTTATGAGTGCACGTTGAACTGTGAATGTGCGGCTGTTAAGTTTTATGTATACGTATAAACATAGCGCGCGGTACGCACCGCAGAATGATTTCTTTACAACACACGCTGAATCACACCGTAATAAATAGTTTAACTATTTTAAGACGTCCTTCGCACGATTTCAGAGCGACCGTTAACATGACTGGAAATTACCCGCGCCGATATTAACCTAGAATTCGCTCCATTTGTATAATACATTTTTTGAGAGCAACTTTTATTTAATGAGCGCCGCCGTTCTTGCTATCCGTGTACTTGCCTGTCTCACTAAGCTGTAACAAAAGACGCCGGCTTAATGATAGAGTCTAGAGTAGGTAAATTTAGCACAAAAGCTACATTAGCGGTGTGGTTGTTTCAAAATTAAATTATCTCAAGCAATAGCAGGCTCGGGAGTTACGAGCATATTGCTAGAAAGAATAAATCCATTCTCGCGGATCGGTTGCATGAAAATTGCAACAGCGGGCAATAGCAGCGCGCCACCGAAGCGAACAATTATAACGAGACGGTATAAATCAGAATGAGTTGTGGCATGTTATTAGGGCTATTCCACCACGAAATAAGGAAGACGAAAGCGAGCTCGATGGAACTCGTAAACTCCACGGCCAAAACGAGATTTTCTGATTAGTATTTAAGATATTTTTTCTTATAACTCAAGTTCTTACATTTCTGTACTTGTATTTCTTACTAGCTTTTGTTTGTAAGGCCTTTTGTGTGGAATCGGTATAACCAGGTTCACTTGAGCTACATAGGTTGTATGAAGACGCGTATTACGTAGAGGTGTGGCTGTATTCATTGAACTTAACTGTTATTTGGTACAACGTTACGTTTTTAATAATTGTGACTCAATACTTGAAAGCTTAGTTTGAAAGCATTTAGAGATGCTGAAATTAATATTTGTAAATTTTGTATGTACAAAGAATGTAAAAAATATTAAAAAACATGAAATCCTCCTAGCCAGTTTCGGCCACGGCGGCCAATCTCAACGGAGATCAGCCAGGTATGCAGTAGATATTATAGTGCACAAGTGTGTGCGCAATACACAGGTGCACTCGCTATTCCTTGACTCTCATAGTCCGGTGAGACGGCAATCCGACATGACCGGAGAGAGATCAGGCGCAGGACCAACGGCTTTACGTGGTTTCCGAGGCACGGGGGTATCACACCGCCAACTTCCTGACTCCGAGCTGCGACTGAGTTAATTTTAAGATGGAAAAACCCAGTCACAATTTTTTTTGGCTCGACCCGGGATTCGAACCCAGGACCTCAGCGCGCAAATCGTAGTCGTAATGCGTACGCAATACCACTACGCCACCGAGGCAGTCAAAAAATTAAAAAACATATAAGAGAAATGTCCGTTACGGCCAAATACGGCCAGTTTCATAAAATGTAAAGATCTTCAAAATATTATGCGGACGACGTATCCGTAAGTAGTCATTAAAGTAAACAGCTTATGTTATTGAAATTAATCGAGAATTTTACTTTAGTAAAAGCATTGAAGTATATTGATCCTTTAAACATAATTTAATACCTTATACGCGTAGTGAAGTTCCATACAGTGCTTTATAGTTCATAGTATTGTTACTGTTTCTGACCAGTCGCGCCTCAACACACCTTTGTCATACAAATATAACTACATTACAGAATATTTGAGATAGGCTAATTTACAATAAACAGTAGATACTATAGGCATTATACATGTGAACTTCATGTATCCGATTTTTAAAAATGGTCCAAGGGAATCAGGTCACGACGGTTAAAGAAAACAGGTTCCTGAATATAAATAGATGCTTATGGCCACTTACCTTTTCGCAAATTATCTCCTGGCAACGCAGAAACGGAACCTGCCAACAAAATTTTATAGATGGCTTATTCGGTTTTTGTACGAGGGAAATCTTATCTATACAATATTGGTTACGATTATTATCATTGATATATCGAATTAAGTTCGAGCACTTTTCATAAAAGATCAAAATATTTGTTCAGGAAATGGGAAGGCAGGTAAATTGCCGTTTATAAAATATTGATATTGGGACCGACATTATCAGAATGATAAGAGGTTATACAGTTTCTTATGATTGTTATGTGATATGTCTTATGTTTATGATAATTTCAATGGTTTGTACATGAAGCGCCGTTGGCACTCGCGTTATACCACGAAATAAAATTACATGGTATTGAAAATGGCTTTTCAGATGCTTTGATATATAAATTTGTGATACTATCATTGTATTATTATTTTTATTTCGACAAAAAAACTGGCGAAATTATTTGTATTAAAAATATTGCATGCGACAAAAACCAATTGCTTTTAAAAATAAACTCAACCATTTAAGTAACATATAGTATGTACAATGAAAGGGCACAGCATTTTTTTGGATTGACAACAACTATGCCGACATTAAACTTAAAACTGTTATTCCATTAATAAAATAATGTTATTTATTATTTAATGTTATTTACATACATATACACTCACGCCTGTTATCCCCGAAGGGGTAGGCAGAGGCGCAACTAGTGCACCCACTTTTCGCCATTATTCCGTCCCATGATGTGATAGCGGGCGAGCCTATCGCCATATCGGGCACAAATTCCAGACTCCGAGCTGATATTGAATAGAATAAAATACTAACAAACAATATTTTAATGTTACTTATTAATAAAATAATTATAATTATGCCGACATTAAACTTAAAACTGTTATTCCATAGATTTTTATGAGGTAGTCTTACAAACCCAGTCGATCGGGCACACCACTGTGTAGAAAACTACATAATAGATTTACCAACTTCAGTAAGATCTTGGACAGCAATCCGTGCATTGGGCAATGTCGAAGGCATTCGCATTCGCTCAAGGAAGAATTTCATTTAATGGATCATTTACATATTCCTACTTGAACCGATCTGTTCTGTACATATTATTACACATATAGAACGGGATACAACGGGTTTGCTTTAAGTATAAGCATTTAATATGATATGAAATTAATTATGAACATTATGCCAAACAGCTATAGGTACATCTTTGTACTAGTTTGTATCAAAGTTTGTACTAGTTAATGGAACGTTTGAAGTCTCTACATGCTGCCATTTTCATGGTGTTGTGAAAAAAAATGTAGCTAAGGGTATGAACTCTTAGCTACATATTTTTATGGTTCATGAATTATTCAAAGCAGAGTATTGAGAAATATACGTGAATATATCGTTTAAGTATTTAGTTATAATATATTAGCAAGAAACATAATGTAGAGAAAAAAAATAACAATATTTTTTGATGGCTGAAAAATAAACTAAATAGATTTCCCATGTGTTAGATGCCATAATATATTTGCCAAGTTCAATGTCAGAGTCGAAACTGCGTATATAATTACAACTATTACTTATGAAATATACAACTATAATTTTTTACTGATCTTTTTAAATTTGATTTTCTATGATTATGATCACAATAGATACAGCCGATAATGTTATAGTAACAAACCAATATTAATATAATTGCGCACAAAGCAATAAAACAATAAATACCCTTCTTACTGCAACATTTGTACGCTAGTGTACGAAACCATAAAATATGATAAGCATCGGGCAATGAGATTCAGACGGTATCCTATTTATTCGTATTTACGAGCAAATCGAGCCTTGACCCGGAGTCCGCCCGAGACTACCTACCGACTATGTCAGGATAACAACTTTTGTCAGATAAACACAGCTCACTTCTTTTGTCGTGTCATTGCCATGATTTACTGCTAAATGAAATTGAAGAC
This sequence comes from Lapara coniferarum, assembly GCA_949316025.1. Lineage (NCBI taxonomy): Eukaryota > Metazoa > Arthropoda > Insecta > Lepidoptera > Sphingidae > Lapara > Lapara coniferarum. Next base: position 14,244,238 of record OX438926.1, on the reverse strand, counting down.
TTATTTTGTGAGCCAATTACGGTCAGAAAATTTGGCAATGTAGCGATCATGGTAACAGAAGTTGGAAAATGTTTGTAAGTTAGTGGTGGAACTGTGGTACGGCGCACACGGCACAGAGTACAGACTACAGAGGGTTGGATGCGGGTGTATTGATGGTTGCCGGTCGGCGGTAAACAACGTTCACTCGAGCGGCAGCTGCTTGCCTCGCCTGCACCCGACGCGCAATATCCCTCTTACAAAATAAAGGAATTCTCCGCGACAATCGTTCGCCTTCCTTACCCTCAGCCGAGAAATACAAACGCACGCCTTCGAATGACTTTACAAAAATTTGCATGGCACCAGCTTTTTTTCTCTATATTTTCACGTTCAGAAAAGCAATTTTTGTACGTCGCCCGCGATACGGAACGCGGGAAATTGCACTCGTTCCTCGGTGAGCGGGGAGAACAGTGGGAATGGAGTGGCACAGAGTATTGTCTAGTTCAGAGGCGACCGATTGCTTTTGGTTTGGACAGCTTTAGGCCAGGCTCCATTGGCTGCCGCTATTTGGGTATTTAAGACGTTTATTTTTAGCGTTCTGCAAAACAGTTTAGATAATTTTGTAAATTTATTTACTTTTTGTGCACATATTTTGCTATGACTAAATAGAGAACTTTCAATGCGATACACATTTATAAAATTTTTGTAGCTTTTATAACGAATATAATTACTTATTACTTATGTTGATAAAATTGGTATTGTAAAATATATACTGATGCGAGCGAAAAATAAAAAAGTATTAAAAGTCGACCGGAGCGAAACCCCAGGAAAGCTATTTAAAAATGCTGCAGTTTTTTCATCAAATAAATTCGAATGACGCTAAAAGAGACATTCATCGCATGCAGTTCATTATTTCACATTTTACAACAAAAACATGGGCATTGTAAAGTCGAGTAGCAATGAACGAATTCGATGATTTACATAACAATTATATTATTAAGTGACGGGATAAAAGAGTTCAACAATAGGTCTTGAGTAGGTATCTACAGCCGCTTGATTGTCAGGTACGTGAATTCATTAAAAGCAGAATGGACATTCAAAAGCAAATTAAGCGTGAATAGTGTTATCTATTGAATTCTGCGAAAAAGTTCCACTGCAGTTAGTTTACTCCCCACGCCGTCGGATTAAATTAGAGAGACATCGCGACCACCGTGTCTCTGTATAGCAACTTATTTTGATTACGCGCCGTTGGACACCAAACTAACTGCTAATTACTTTATAAAACCATCTAAACTCTCTTTTTCATTGTAAGCAGAAAGTGCAGTACTCTGCATCAAAATAGACAAGTTTTGTGGGATCCTTTTAGGAATTGTCCCATGTTTTACTAAATAATTGCAATAATCAAAGCTATTACCAATCTGTGTTACTACAACCATTATAAATAAATCTGATGGTAACTGGAGACTGGTTGAAATAATTGAGATCTTGTCAAGAGTATTTTTTCGTTTTTTATAAACCACTATTGACCACTATTCCTTTAGTTGGAGTTCCAAGCACATGGGTCGATTAAATATGATATTTTGTTTAGCGCATTCAAAAGGATATTGTTTGGGTTATGACGATGTTCACATAAGTTGTCTTTCGAGGTTTTATTTAATAACTAGCTTTTGCCCACGGCTTCGCCCGCGTTAATAAGTTTTTCCGGGCTAAAAGTACATAAAAACCTTCCCGTTGAATCACTCTATCCAACACATTTATTTGGATAAAGATTAATATTATGACGTTGATACAACTCTTAACAAATAATGCATTAATTTCGACCAAATTTGATTACCATAAAAACGGTTCTAGTGAGTTAACCTTAAAAGATAGACATATACTGTCGGGGACATTTTTTTAGATCATTTCAAGAGGAATAATTCTTTCATACATATATTTTTGGTATCTTGAACCGTTTTCGCAGCGCACGCAATGGAAGCCCTCAAGGATGAACAATTTTCCCCGTTTTTTTCACATTTCCCATTATTTCTTCGCTCCTAATTGTTGCATCGTGATGTTATATAGCCTAAAGCCTTCCTCGATAAATGGTCTATTCAACACAAAAATATTTTTTCAATTCGGACCAGTAGTTCCTGAGATTAGCGCGTTTAAACAAACAAACAAACAAACAAACTCTTCAACTTTATAATATTAGTATAGATAAAAACAACTATTATAACTATATTATCGAGTTGTACTTCTGTAGCCGCGTCGAATGCCCGTCATGTTGTCATTTACAAACGCTTTCATTCATCACCAACGTATTGTATGATTGTTTACTTAGATGTTTAAGAGCTCAGTAAACATAATTATGTCTTTTGTGTCATCCTAGTCATCGTCCTTTATTTAGCTAAGTATAACACTTTATTAAACACATTTTATTTTTTTATTATATGACTGCCTCGGTGGCGTAGTTGTATTACAGTACGACTGCAACGCTGAGGTCTCGGGTTCGATCCCCGGGTCGGGCAAAGTGATATTGAGTTTTTCTATTCAGTATCAGCTCGGAGTCTGGAATTTGTGCCCGATATGTCGATAGGCTCGCCCCCTATCACATCATGGGACGGAATAATGGCGAAAAGTGGGTGCACTAGTTGCGCCTCTGCCTACCCCTTCGGGAATAACAGGCGTGAGTGTATATGTATGTATGTATTATTTGATTAAAAATGTTAGGAAAGAGTAGGTATATAAATTACATCGGTGAAGTAATTGCACCGTGCCTGTACAACAGTTTATCAAAATAATAATAAACGAAGGCTTACACGGCCAGGTATAGTTTTAATGAAACTTTATAAGATTCTCTCAGCAGGATAATTTGTCCAGTTTTTAATTTCTAGCGGCCGAACACCTCATGCACGTGAGTCAACTATGAACCTTATTTCGACTTAGATAATTTGTTTAAGTTTACAGATAAATATTTTTATAAGGATGGTCGAAAATCATTGTTTGGAAGATCGTGAAAAATCTACTGAAGTTTTTTTAAATACCTAACGTGTACTTATATTTTTGAAGTTATTTTTGTCTGGATTTTTTTTTTATTGCATTGAATGACGAGACGAGAATGCCTTTCGCCTGCTGGTAACGGACACGACCACCTATAAATAGTAGCAACGCCAGCACCTTGAGTTACAATTAGTACTGTGTGGCATTTCACTGTGCTCGTCATCCTGAGACATAAGATGTTAAGTCTCATTATGTCCAATAGCTACACTAGCTACGATGTCCTTCAAACCGAAACACAACAGTGCATGCACACTACTGCTGGACGGTACAAATAGAAATTGCGGTGGTACCCACCCAGACGGACTTTCACAAATGAGAGACCAGTACGAATTTACCATCGCTTCGCACACACACATTATAGAATGAGCCACGAATCTGTAGATCTATTTAAAAAAGCGAGGAATATTGGAATAGAAGGAACGATATGAGTCTCCGACACCTATTTGTAGCACAAGACAATAACTTCACGGACATTTTTACAAACAGTTGTGCCAGGTCAGTCAAGTCCATCCATATTGTAGATAAAAACTGACTAGATTACAGCGTGACTCCTACAAATTGAAAATATACATAAATAAATCAATATTTCATCGCGCTATTTAAATGTAAATAAAATATTGTTAAAATTAACGGATTTAATCGCGCTTCTATGTTTAAATCTACTCTCGACGTTTCGAAGACTTTGCAACCTTCATGGCCACGGGGTGGTGGACAGAGGTGTTCGTCTTCTGAAAAGTCACAACATCTCCCTACTTTTTTTCCAGTCATACAAAATAACATTTTGTAAACTTAATATCTGCGATAGAATTCGTTAAGTAGTTTTATTTCAATGTTGAGCATTCGTGTAAACATAAATCATTATAAAATATTGTTTTTGAAAAACTAATATATTCCTGTTAGTATTTACAAACAAAATTATGCAAACCGATAGAATTTTATTGCGTCATTTGCAATGCCACAAGCGAACAGCTGATCTCCGAAATGTCTCGAATAATTCTCTATACTGAAGATACCTCGACTCATTAATTTAGAATGACAGTGTTAAATGGTTCGTTATATTTTGTTTACTTTAGCAAGTAATTATAACAAATAGGTTGTCGTATATATCTCCAGCAGAAAATAATTACAAGGCCTTATCTCGGTCGTCATCAACCTATTATAAGGTATTATGCGTATGAATGTAAACATAGAAAAATAATTGTCTGGTAATTGACATTATGACAATACGCCTTAACCGCCTAATATCTAGAGGATAATAGGCGGTTACGGCGTAAACCTGGAGATCATACAAATAGTAGGACGCTACAAGAAATGTAATTTAAAATTCTTACAATGAACCTGCTATTATTATTATAATAATTAGAGAGCCTATCAGATAACTCTATAGACAAAAAGACAATGTAATTAAATGAAAGAAAAAAAATCCTTTTCAGTTTGAAATTTATAAATATGTATTACCGAAAGTGATTTTATAAAATACTAGCTTTTGCCCGCGGCTCCACCCGCATTAATAAGTTTTCCCGGGCTAAAAAGCAGCCTATGTGTTAATCCATCATGTCATGGGTCATGATCCACCCGTGTGCCAAATTTCATCGAATTCCGTTCAGTAGTTTTTACATCCATACTATCTTACAAACTTTCGCGTTTATAATATTATTAGTAGGATTGTCTAATATATTTGTCAATCGAACAGCTGTTTAAGTACACAAATATTGTGACTATTTTTCATCAAATCTATTAACAGTTCGTCAGCTGAGTGTGAGCTTGGTTAATCTTACTCATAGTAGGTGATGATTTACGACCGGCGAGTCGTTAACGTTCAGACACCTGTTAATGCCGGCTACATTAAGTGCACTTAATTTTATCTATGCTTATAAAATCTCATAAATCTGTTGATATTTTTCATTGGATAAAATGAGTATATATAATACGTATGTAGATCAATGGAATTAATATAAAATATATATATATATATATATATATATATATATATATATATATATATATAAATGATAGCCACGCTTTATTGAATGTTAAATATTCTATTTTATATGAAAATATTTGCTAGCATAAAGTTATTTTTAAAATTGTACGGAGAACTAAATTTCCGCTTATATTTCATGCGATTCAATATTATTTTATGTCAATTTACTAACCTCATACATTTTTCAAATATTTTCAGAGCATCTCATGGGGTTCCATTAATTTTAATGATGGATGTCAACTGTGCCTGAAGTTTATGTTGTAAATCAATCAAGGCGAAGTCACGTTCAATGTACCTACTTCGTTTACTTTTATTATTTTTTGTCGTAAATTAATTATGTGAAGTAAAACACAATTTGGTCCCAATATTTAGGATACCTTGACAGTTTGTAACAAATCGTTTCATAATTGATATCTAAATACTGATGCTGCGGTTTACGCTATAACGAACATAAAATACGCAATTTGTAAGCGATTCCGCTTGTGTATAAGTAATTATAGAACATCAAAATATAATTGAGCATGAATTATAATTTGGCTCTCCATTAGTAAAGAAATTTTCACAATCGGATTAATAATTCTGGGGATTACCTTCGAGATCCAAACTAACGAAATTTACCTGTTTAAATTAGTAAACGTAATTACTTAATCTGCTCGAGATAAAGCTATGGATTGCGTATGATATCACTTAGCTAAGTGATATCATACGCTATCTATAGTTGTTTGCAGTAATGAAATTTCATGAAATATATGATACCTACGTCTAAGATGGCTCCGTTCGAGAAATTTCAAGAAAGTACTCCCAGTATGTTTCCTCGGGCATGAAATATAAACTTTAGTAGATACTTATTCAGAAGCGACGTAAAAATATTTTTACCGTAATCAAAGGCATGCAAGAAAATACACTAGAACCTTCTTAAGGCGGCTGTAAAAGCACAAATTGGGCTCTTCATATTATTCGTTGTAAGAACATACGACTCAAGTATGGTTAAGGCCTCGTAATAAGACGACAAGGGAGACTACAAATCATAATAAATTCGGCGAACTTATTAAGTCAGCCGCCGACAAACAATGGAGCGAGTTATTGGCGATCTACCCCCGTATTATCTAGCCTCTCCCCTGCATACCCGCCTCTCAAATGCCTCCCTTTTGGCCCAACAAGTGGAACAATCTCCATTTTATCGGAAAAAGCTCAGGGTATCAACAACACATCAATTAACGAGAAGTTAACAACAATATTGACGTTGGCGCTACAAGGAACTAAGCTGTACTAACTAAACATTTACTTACTACCGTTATATTGACTATACTATTAACAAATACGACAAATTGGTATAGTTAATGTAATTGGTCGATATTTCCCATAATTTATATAAAAAGACCCAATTCAAAAGTTTGCGTTAAAAAACACTGCGTAAAGAAAGTAAGTACCCAAATTAAAAAGGAGAACTAAATACAGAGAAAATAGTGTTAAAAGTGAGGACGGTGGTGTCGTATAATTACCTCATATTAGTAAGTTAACGAAGTAAATATTTTCGGAGATAATAAAGTTTGCAAGTTTATCGAACACGTAGGTTTTATAAAGTTACGAATTAACGCTACGGAAGCTTTTGGAAAATGTACGTAAAAAAATCTATCTTCACGAGGAATGTAGTTAACGTGAAATTTATTTTAATTTTATATTGATAAGAAACACGAACAACTTTTGATTACCATTTTTATAAAGTTTTTGTAGAAAACAGCGTATCTGTGTATTTAAACGTAGTGTTTATTATAAATCTATAAAGTTAGACTGAGCCCAATACGGCACAGCAACAAAAAAACTAAATATGCTTTATTAAAATTCAAATAAGAGACTAGTTACTCACTAATTACATCTGTGTAACAGAATTAATTGTGTAAAATATAGGTATAATAAAATAGGAATCTAATAAAATTAAAAGCTACTGACATAACAAACAAAAAAAATATCCTACTAATATTAAAAAGGCGAAAGTTTGTAAGAATGTCTGGATGTATGGATGTTTGTTCCTCTTTCACGCAAAAACTACTGAACGGATTTCGATGAAATTTGGCACACGGGTAGATCGTGTCCTAGATTAACACATAGGCTACTTTTTATCCCGGGAAAACATAAAGCGGGACTTTTATCCCGGAAAAACTTTTTAACGCGGGCGGAGCCGCGGGCAAAAGCTAGTATAAAATAAGAACAGGATAGCACCAAGAGAAATAAGTAAAAATACTTATAAATAAATAAAAAATACTCATAATTAAACAAATTTAAACTTAGATGTCAAGAAGTATTTGAAAAGCATGATTGCAGCATCATGCAGCAGGCTGCCTGGGTGGCGTATTATGGTATGACTGCAATGCTGAGGTCTCGGTTTCGATACCCGGGTGGGTCAAAGTAATATTGGGTTTTAAATTCCGTATTAGCCCGGAATCTGGAATATATGCCCGATATGGCGATAGGCTCGCCTTCCATAACATTATGGGACGGAATACGCACGGCGAAAAGTGGGTACACTAGTTGCGCCTTTGCCTAACCCTTCGGGGATAAAAGGCGTGTGTGTGTGTGTGTTCAGTATTCTGCGCTCATAGAATCTGTGTCTATTTCTAACAGACACCATCACAGACTCGCATTTATAATTTTAGTAGGAAGCAAAACAGGATCGTACGCTTATTTTCTCTGCTCAAGTTACAAATAATTAACTGATGACTAAATAAATCTAACACAGTGTTGTTTTGTAATAGATTATATTAAATTAATTGCAAGAAACTCTTGTTACGTATGATAATTAGGATCGAGATAAAGCAATCGAGACGGATTCACAAAACCGTGCCGAACGTAATGGTGACACCTACGCTATGACGCAAGCAGCAGATTCCATATTCAAATATAAATACAGTAACCCAACGTATGCGCAATAGATAAAAAAAAAACAAAAGGGAAATAATTGACTTATACATTGAATCCATGCAAAGTTTCAAGCTATGAATGAACCTCTTATTATCAACTGAACATAAGAACAAAATACAGCAGTCCAATACATGAAACTTCTTCTTTGTTGACGCCGTTATTCAGATATCGCCAATTGACCTGTCTATTGTAATTTGAATTTCTTTCAGATAGAAGTTTGCAAAGGGCTAAAGTTGAGGTGATGTAATTGGAAAATAAGTATGCAACTGCAAAGCTAGTTGAACAACCATGAGCGTATATTGCTCTCTGGACAATCAAACATCGTGTAGCATATTACCGTTATGATCTAACGCTTGACCCGTAATCATATGATGCTAGTACATAAACTGTTAACGAAGTGGACCTCTGCCAATACATAAACATACTGCTTGCTAAATGGCCCGTACCATAATTTATTAATAAATTGCATCGTACAACTAATATATTTTCGGTTAGCCGCATTGGCTTATATTAGATAATATTAATATCATTCAATGCCACAGATATTAGAGCAATAGTAATAATTAGTTGCATTTCTAAATTATGCAGAATGAAGTCCAACTGACGTGTCATTAAATATTTGGTAACAAATCTCAATGATATCTATTAGTGTTAATTAGACCGAAGCTAAGTGAAGCTTGTAATAATATTAATCTCGGTGCAACAAGAGTTTGAGCGCTTAGATCACGCTCTAGTTAATTAATGTGTTGATCGAATTATTTTAACATATACTTTAGCGACCAAGCCGGCTAGCTAGCAATGAAACCTAAAAGCTAATACACTATATTGGAGATAAAAATCTAATATCTTTATAGATATTGGTTGGAAACCAAACAAAAGGAGAATGTCAAAACAAATAATGTCGAAGACGTCGAGGGGATGAAAGTGTAATATCTCGGAAACAAGAACAAACCATTAAAACTAAGCGAACGAAAACGGATTCAATCTAACAAAATAGCGGCAATTACAATCCCAAACTATATGCCGTGTGGCGTAACGGTCACACTCAGATAACATAATACAAATAGAAGGCTTCTACCAACAATACAACTCGACCAATAGTAGTCGAAATATCGTTCAATAATGGGACACGAACGGTCGAAAACTGTAGGGCAAACAATAATGGTCGAAGACAGACCGGGCACGTACACTGACTCGCAGAATTAATCAGTTAGTCACACTTGCGTCGAACTAAGGAAGAGTCGATTAGGAGGGTACCTTGAGGATTATTGAGACATTGGCGGCGGCATCCCAGCTGCGGCCGGCCAACTTGCCGATATTGCTGCCGCGGCCGCTCTGCCCCAACTTGTTTTCAACTGCCCAAGAATTTCCACTTCCAACGTGAAACTCTGTCGTTCGATCATACTTATTGAAAAAGGGTGCTCGTTTTCTCTTAATGTTATATATTATTTTGATATTAGGATATTTTGGAATGATGCCATAAAATCGTTTTTATTGCTCATGAAAAGAATTATTCGCCGATGAAAAACATATTCATACTGTTTTTACGAAGTTGCGTGTTTGGTTCTAAAATGTTTATTTTATGCCTTTAATTTGTCTCTATAAAGCATACAATTTATATTCATGTTCATTAATAATATGCGTGGACGGGAACGAGTATAATGTTTTCTCTCTTTGTTTTTTTTTATTTAAATAGGAATATATATATAACATTAATATAGTAAAACTAGCACATTGACCAGTAAAGTTTCCACAAATAAATGATAGAAAAACCGCAATGATACAGGCAAGGGCAAAATTATCTATACATATAAATAAAATTGGAGTGTCTGTTTGTAATATTGAAATAACCGTTTTTTACTACATGTATGTGAGTAATATATACGGTACATGAACCAAAATAACATTTTTTACAATTTTTGTGTGTCTGTCTGTCTGTTTGTTCCGGCTAATCTCTGAAATGGCTGGACCGACTTTGACGGGACTTTTATTGGCAGGTAGCTGATGTAATAAGGAGTAACTTAGGCTACGTTTTATCCCGGGAAAATATAAAGCGGGAAATTTATCCCGGAAAACCTTTTTAACGCGGGTGGAGCCGCGGGCAACAGCTAGTTATAAATAAAAAGTAACAATAAAACAACAAAAAAATATATTATGATTTGGAGCTTATCGTTAATTAAAGCTAAATACATCTGATATATATTTTTAAACTTGAAGTAGGAGCCGGTAAATAGATCAATATGAGAAAACTTTTTGTTATACTCATTACAGACTCTAAATGTGAATGTGTTTTGAGCATAGTTAATTCTTACGAGGGGCAAATGAAACAGGAACTTACTAGAATTACGCGTACTTAAATTTGGACATCTGAACCTCAAGCAACACAAAAAATAAAGAGAAAATGTATTATTTTTTATTAATTTAAACAAGAATAATTGGTCTCTCAGTGTTCGACGATCAACTAACGGACTTAAAACACGAGGGGTGACATTTGTTGTGTGGCTTTTATAATTAAGATGCTTGAACAAATTTCCGTTGATTTTTTCCAAACAATCAACTTATACTTTATATTTGGGGTTCCAAATAACAGACCCATACTCCAAAACAGATCGTACAAATTATATAAAAGAATGACAGTAGAATCACACCTGAAATCTTTACAGATTCTCAGAATGAAACCAAGCATACAGTAGGCTTTAGCAGTCATATATTTCAGGTGATAGTTAAATGAGGGTTCACTGTGAAGGTGTATTCCCAGGTCTCTTACCTCGGTTACCTTGTTTAGAGAATTAACATCAAGATGATAGTCGTAGGTGATAGATGTAATCTTACGTGGAAAGGATATGACACTACATTTAGTAACACTTAACTCTAATAAATTATCTTTACAATATCTACATAGCCGATTAAGATCATCCTGCAAAAGTAAACATTCAGATGCCCTCGAAACCTGTCTAAAATTTTTCATATAGTCGGCGTAAACTTATAACGATGAATTATATATAACGTCTCGAATATCATTTATAAATAAATTGAGCGGCAGTGGACCAAGGTGAGAGCCCTGAGAAACTCCCGAAGAGACAGAGATAAATGAAGAATAACCTTTGATAGTTACTGCTTCGCATCGGTTACGAAGATAAGATGAGAAATAAAGATGAAAAGGAATACTCAACAAAAAAATTCGAATCGTGCTTAAAAATTACGTTACGAAAAATAACCATTCCGCTCATTTGCTTTAAGTTCTCTAGCATTTAAAAAAAACAGTTTCAAAATAATTATGAATTACAATTGCAACTGAACCTCAACACAAAGCCTTGGGCGGCCTTAAATCGGCCACGGGTCGGCAGGGGACTAATGCACAAAGGTTCGTCTGCCATGCTGATTGTACAAAACAGATTGCGTTCGCTCCTTGCGCCACGTCTGGCATAACAATCGCACAGGTGAATATGATCGATTTGCTTTATTTGTCAATTTACGTTTAATTATTCTGTTTGTTATGTAAAATAGAGTTGTACTTGTGTTTTGTTTGGGAATTGATTTTCGACGAAATTCTATAACTAATATTGACACAATTTTACTTACAGAGTGTTTTTTAAGTACCTATGGGGAAAATCGTAACCATAGGAGATACGGAGAAACTGTCTTAGCAACCATTAGGTTTATCTATTGTTTAAAACAATGTGGTATAGCAATTTCATGGTCAAGCGCGATTTGTCCATAAAAATGAATGATTTTGATCAAATGTTTTTTTTAATATGTATCGACTGCCTCGGTGGCGTAGTTGTATTACAGTACGACTGCAAAGCCGAGGTCTCGGGTTCGATCCCCGGGTCGGGCAAAGTGATATTGAGTTTTTCTATTCAGTATCAGTCCGGAGTCTGGAATTTGTGCCCGATATGGCGATAGGCTCGCCCCCTATCACATCATGGGACGGAATGACGGCGAAAAGTGGGTGCACTAGTTGCGCTTCTGCCTACCCCTTCGGGGATAACAGGCGTGAGTGTATATGTATGTATATGTATGCATTGACTTATGTAATGACTGTTTCATTGTATTGGAAGAAAAAATCTGAGCAGCAGAAGTTAGTTAAATTTAATAAAATGTTTTACCATACAATTTACGAACCTCGTCTGGTAGCCGTGTTATTAGAACTTACGTAATAGAACATGTTGAATATGACCTCCATCATGCTGTATGCTGGTACACTTTTCAGTTAGTCCATCGAAAAATTACAATTGGGGTTGCATTTGTCAAAAGACGCAATTTTATTTTTAACACGCTTTTATTAGCTTCAGACATATGTATGTATGTATGTAACTGACACTTTGAACATGATTTTGAACCCCTTCAGAACGTCGGATCAAATCGAAATTTTGCATACTTATCAAGGACCGATGACAATTCAATATTATATATACTAAAAACACGCTTTTATAGAAAATCTAACTAAAAATTAATAAATAATACTTTATTTATTTTTAGTAACATCTGTTGGACTATAGTAAAATTATAACTAAAATGGCTACTCCTATGTGTAAAAAATCCTAATTGTCACAAGATGGCGCTTTCATTTATTTTTTTAGAAAGATCTGTTGGACAATTGTAGAGCAAAACTAAAAAATAAATCATAGTTAAAAAAAAAACATACGCTTAATAGAATTCCAACTAAAAATAGAAAATAAATTTGTATTAAAAATAGTGTAAATAAGATTTTTTCATTGTAAAAAAAAACGTAGGGTGCATTGTGTCAATAGCTATAAATATTTTATTGACAGATAATATGGGTAGAAAAATAATTATCATTTTGATAATATCTTAAAAAACAACCCACGCTTTTGCCTTATTTTTTTTTATTTACACTAGGTATTCTTAATTCAAATTTATTAAAATTTATTTTCTATTTTTAGTAGGATTTTGTATAAAGCGTATTTTTTTTTGTTTTTTTAAACTATTATTTATTTTAGATGTAAAGGGAGTTAAGAGCAAACTTTTCAAGTTTGCGGGGATTTTACATAAAAATACCTAATGGTTCCTAAAACAGTTTCCCTTTATGTCCTATGGTTTCGGTTTCTCCCATACTGCCCCAGTTAAAAAAAAAGCACTCTGTATAAAAAATATAAATATTTGTAAAAAATTGGGTGTTTGTAACATAGACTCAGAATAAACTGAACGGATGGGAATGACATTTGGCACTCGGATAGATCATATCCTAGGAAAAAAATCATAATATTATAGGCTACTTTTATCCCGGTAATTTGCTCCTCTAGCAAATGTTAAAATTTTATAACCAGATTTTTGAAATAGATAATGCTGGTGTACAGATGGCGCTTGGATACCTACAGTGATTTAGGGATTTATGTTGAGAGAAAGGCTTTTCACGTCGTGAAAGTTGCGAGAAACATCTAGTGTTGTAAATCTTGGTATAAACGATATAAACAAACAACAATATTAAATTTATGGTAGGAATAAAAGAGGTGAATTCTAAAAATGCAAACGATATTTTCTAACAACAATTTTAATGGAAACATCTGATTTATACCATTATATGCAAAATTGAAGTCATCCAATCTACAACGTGCAAATGCAATATGTTTTTGCGTGACCGAAATGGCCATAATATTTTATGACCATAACAGAATGACAAGTGAATATCGAACACACATCCTGCATTGGTCAGACGGCTTTGACTGTCAATCACAGAGCGTTGATTGGATTTCCATATTGGCGCCAATGTTGGCGTCATGATTCGTACTTGGTCTCTTACGAGGGTTAGGAAAAATAATTATGAATAAAATAGCTGACTGTAAAGCTAATTTACTTCATTGGATTAGCACATTTTATGTATATTTGGAAACTACTTAGATAAAAAATCGAAACACAAATGTCGCCTTAATGAATTAGAATTTTACCCGACGATATACTTATAAATCATATAAAGAAGTACTCAGAATATAATTTAAAACAGAAGAATCAAATATGATAAAAGTCTTTTTTATCACAACGTCAATCATTAGTTGTAGTATTTTGGGAAGATTTTTTCACCATTCGGAATCCAAACTATGAACTCATATTCTTTCTAAACACCAAACTGTCGTCCAAACAAATATATTATTATTTAAAAACATAGCAAAATATACCAAAAATGTCGACGTCTAGTTCAGGATCTAAATATTAATATACAAAATTGCAACTTCATAACTCCAGTACTTACATTTTTGTTAGGAAACTTTTACTGAGTTTTCCACTAGTTATGTAAAAACGCATATAAGCGCAGTTCTAAATTTTCAACCTGTAGTAAAATGTGTGTTCGCAATTTTTAACTAGAAGCAATAACCTTACAGCGTATTAAAGTTCTTGTTAGTAACATACACATTTAACTGAAAAACTTTTAAAGATGTTTGTGGTTTTGAATTTAATTAATCTGGTAACTTTTGAAATATCACACTGAGCATAAATACCAAGAAATATTTGTTACAAAATATTACATTAATTTTTCTGTCAAAAACCGTTAGATGCTCACGTAAATAAAACCTAGGATTTCACGATTCGGGACCAACTAACATAACTAATAAACAAATGACATTCATGAAAATCAACGCTATGTCAAGTTTTAATTAGGTATAAAAATAATAAAAATACTTTCCTTGGATTTTGTTCTACCCTTAATTTGAATCGTACGAATTATGCATGTAGAGCCAACTAAATCTTTCCTATAAAGTAAGCTATTCCCTTAGGAAATCTACAAAATGCCTGGTGTGAAGGCTTTGTGTAAATTTTATCCCGCTACGTAACAATACATTTGAGAGTAAAATGTCTATTATATTCTGATAAATTCAAATCAGACAGTAATAAAACGTAGCGTATTTAACCTCTTTTCTTACTTTGTATTAAATTTACAAGCTATGTTCTTCTAAAACAGTTTCTATAATCTATCCTATTTATTTAATTTTTAAAATATGTGTTTATAAAGTACTAGCTTTTGTTCGCTGCTCTGTCCCCGTGTAAAAATAAAAAATAGCTTTTCTTATGTTTCGAGCTTACTGCGTACTAAATTTCATGAAAATCGGTTCGGTAGTCAATACGTGACAGTGTAACAACTGACAGACAAAGCTACTTTAAAAATACTATTAAGGTTAAAGAAAATTTATTCTCAAAAAGACGAAGAATGTCACTTACACGAGAACAAAATAACAAAACATAAGTAATTATTCAAATACAGTGGTCGCCGTGCACTATATTAACAAAGTATTGTGTATTAGTTATTGACGAGCAGTTAGTTTTGGATGGATATATCATATAAACACCATAGATTGATGGATTTAAAATTGAGTTGATTTATCGTCGAATTCAAAATTCAAATCTAATATTAACCGTTCATACATTATCAAAAGCATCGAACAGAAGTCTGCAGCATGAATAGTGTTTCAGCCACCGTTATCAATAACGAAGAGCTGATACTAAGTGCTCCAGACGTTACAAGCTCAACGTGTTAATATACCGAACAGCTACTTTAAAGATAATGCTGGTGCGCCAATATTTTCATTATCAGCTCCCTGTCTGAAGCTTTACAGCTTGCACTTAGTAGCAAGTTATTTTCAGTTTAATAAGGCTAATCATGTAAATGCATCGATAAGTGGTTCCTCCGACTAGTGCGTTGGGAATTTGCGGGACAAACGTTTTTAGCAGTTCTTTTTGTTAAAGAGAGTAGTTGCCATAATGGGATTGTGAATGTCAACGATAGTAGTAATGATTGAATGTTTGTTACGAAATTCATGAATGGATTTTGATGTTTGAAAAACGATACATAACAAATAGGTTTCTATATAAGTATAACAGGTACCAGCAGTATTACCAGCGCTTTGCTCCTTGAAGCAATGCATATTGCTGAGCTGGGGCCTGATTACGGCTACAATATTTTACAAATGGATGAGTGCTTGTCTGTTGTCTACGTATAACCTAAGTTATACAGTGTGTTGACTCCTCAAGCCCCGCGACGGACACCGGTGTCCATATATATATATAGGGTTTTCCCATACATCTATATATATAAGCGGGGCTTGAAGGGTTAATTATAGTCAAAATAAACTTTTTATCTCTCTCTCTCTCTATTTAAGTACCAGGAATGTGTATATTTATTCACTCAGACGGACTTGCGGGGCAAGTTATTCACTATGGTCATCATAAAGATGCACTAATATTTAATGAATGATATCCGTTAAAAGCTTTTATTTCTGTACGGAATAACACTCAGAGTCCTTCGAAGTTCAAGTACATCCCAAATTTCAATACAATCACCACACTAGTTCAGTAGATAACAACATCGTTCGGATTTTGTCTGTCTAGTCTAGACAAACTCACATTCCCATCTACAATATTAATCCGGATTGTTTTAGCCTTGGAGTTAATATACAGAATTACTGGACCACTGTCTTCAAAGTATAAACTGTTGTTTGTCTTCAGTTTTCACGGTAATGTGTCTGAGTATGTCGTGTAATGTTAATTAATAGATGTCTCCTACGGCTACGACTACCTATATTATATCAACTAGCTTTTGCCCACGGCTTCGCCCGCGTTAACAAGTTTTTCCGGGCTAAAAGTACATAAAAACCTTCCCGTTAAATCACTCTATCCAACACATTTATTTGGATTAATATTATGACGTTGATACAACTCTTAACAAATAATGCATTAATTTTGACCAAATTTGATTACCATAAAAACGGTTTTAGTGAGCTAATCTTAAAAGATAGACATATACTGTCGCGACTGCCTCGGTGGCGTAGTTGTATTACAGTACGACTGCAAAGCTGAGGTCTCGGGTTCGATCCCCGGGTCGGGCAAAGTGATATTGAGTTTTTCTATTCAGTATCAGCTCGGAGTCTGGAATTTGTGCCCGATATGGCGATAGGCTCGCCCCCTATCACATCATGGGACGGAATAATGGCGAAAAGTGGGTGCACTAGTTGCGCCTCTGCCTACCCCTTCGGGGATAACAGGCGTGAGTGTATATGTATGTATACTGTCGCGGACATTTTTTTAGATCATTTCAAGAGGAATAATTCTTTCATACATATATTTTTGGTATCTTGAACCGTTTTCGCAGCGCACGCAATGGAAGCCCTCAAGGATGAATAATTTTCCCCGTTTTTTCACATTTCCCATTATTTCTTCGCTCCTAATAGTTGCATCGTGATGTTATATAGCCTAAAGCCTTCCTCGATAAATGGTTTATTCAACACAAAAATAATTTTTCAATTCGAACCAGTAGTTCCTGAGATTAGCGCGTTCAAACAAACAAACAAACAAACAAACAAACAAACAAACAAACTCTTCAGCTTTATAATATTAGTATAGATTAGCAAATTTTGTTGTTGATATTATTAGAGATTATAAAATATGAGTGCCCATATCAAAATATTGCACGCAAAATTATTGTTTTTGTGTGAACTGTTTTAATTTCTTATAATTCTTTTTTACGTATTATAAATGTCTTGATTGTTATTTCTGATATTGTCATTTCTCGATATCGTAACCAAGGTCATGTTTCCAGAAATGTTTTGAAGTTACTCTATTGTTTTTCATTATTAAGAACTTTGCACTGGTGTATTTCATTATTATAAATTATAGAATACTATCTTTCGCTTGCGGCTCCGACCGCTTGAAAACGTTTAAACGCTTTTTAAGTCTTGCTATATATTTTCCCGGTATAAAAAGTAGAACCAAATTTTATTGAAATCGGTTCAGTGGGTTAGCCGTGAAGGCATGGCAGACGGACAGATAGACAGACAGTAACAGCTACTTTCGCGTTTATAATATATAGCTTTTGGCTGCGGCTTCGCCCGCATTAAAGAGTTTTTCCTGGATAAAAGTTCTAAGAACCCATTGCAATAAGTGTCAATAATTAGAAATCCATTATTAAGTATAGATTTAAATAAACAAAGGACCTCATACAATTTAATAGTGCAAAGTAATGCCGTCTGCCGTCGCGGCATATGCTGTTGCCGTCTGCCGTTGCCGTTTGCCGTCTGCCGCGTTCTGCGGAATCCCAGCTTTAGATTTTACAAATATATATGTACTAGTAGTGCTTGCAGCTCCGCCCGCGTAAAAAAGTTTTTCCGGGACAAAAATATTTTCCCGGGATAAAAAGTAGCCTTTAGCACTCAGGAGTTATGTAGCTTCCTATTAGTGAAAGAATTTTCAAAATCGGTTCAGTAGTTCCTGAGATTAGCGCGTTCAAACAAACAAAGAAACAAATTCTTCAGCTTTATAATATTAGTATAGATTAGGCATATAGTGAAAATATAATGATTAAGTGGAAAGTACAGTTATTATTAATATTAATAAAAGTCATTGTTATCAGGTTAAATGTGCCAAAAATATTCAAGGACAGTCGCAAGTCCTAACACACGCACATACACACACTCACGCCTTTTATCCCCGAGGGGTTAGCCACAGGCGCAAATAGTGCACCCACTTTTCACCGTACGTATTCCGTCCCTTGATGTTAAAGGGGGCGAGTCTATCGCCATCATCATCATAATCATTAGCCACACGACGTCTACTGCTGAACATAGGCCTCTCCCAAAGATTTCCAGACGGACCTGTCAAAAGTGACCCGAATCCAGGGCGATCCTGTGACCTTGTGACCTTTATCAAGTCGTCTGTCCACCTTGCAGGTGGACGGCCATATCAGGCACAAATTACTGTCTCCGGGCTGATACTGATTAGAAACATTCATTATCACTGCCCTACTCGGGGATCGAACACGAGACCTCAGCGTTGCAGTCGTACCGTAATACGCCACAGAGGCAGTGTAATATTTACCTACTCAATATTCATTGTGTCATCTTGTTGAGGATCGTTGTTAACTATTTAAACTTTTAAGACATATATTAATTTAAGTCAATTAAGAAAGCATGCGGATGGACTCGTTACGTAAATGGCTAATTAATTAGCACCGTCGACCGAATCAGAGCAGACACATTGCGCTATAGCAGAAAACAACCGAGTGTGAGATGAGACCCGGTCACAATTACAGATGTATTATTTATAAGACGGCAAAGAGGGGCCTCGTCCGGGTAAAGGAATTGATTTCTGCATAATTTAACAACGAAAACACCTAACAGAGACCTCTGTAGTACTAAAAACGAAACATTCGTTTGTCTTTTACTACTTTCGTCTGAATAAATGCATTTTTGATGTTCACATGCCTCTCGCGAAATGAAAGAGCTGAGTACAGACTCATTTTCTAGCCGAGTTATTTCTAAAAATTACCTCATTCGTTTATTAATTAAATATTTTATTTTACGGTTATGATTAATGAAGAATTAATTTCCTTTGACACTCCATATCTAATATTTTATTCAAAAGAACGGTTCGTTAACATAATAATTAAATGTGCTTTATGAATATAAAGTCTTAATCAAAGTCCCGCAAATAACATAACTTTTCCTAGTATCCAACTCGATACACATTACGCATATTAATTAGTCGCTTCTGAAAGGGATGCCAGTCGACCAAGAAAATAGACGTGTTCAATTTAATTCAAATCTTTGTAACAGTTTACGAGTTTAACTGAACGCGGGAATAATGCGATCTGGTGGGTGAGTTTTAATAAGTTCGACGCGTAAAGTTTTTGTCGGACGAATCAGCTGCGAGTGGGCTTAGTCGAGCATAGCCGAGTCAGACTCTAGTAGGTAATTAACCGTTGCTATAAATTAGAATAGTGGCGGTGGTGCGGCCCGGCACGGCGGCCCGGCGATCCGGCAATCCGACGGTCCGGCGGTTCGGCGGTCCGGCGCTCGACGGGCCTCATTGTAATGCGACGCACGGCTCGCCCGCCCAAAGGATGCGGCGACCAAACATTGTCACTGCACCACAACTCCAGCTGTGTTCACTAGTTAGTGCCCGCACGAAACACTATGTGTTGAAATATTGCCGCTGTTAAGGCGACTAAGGAGTTTGGGACTCAATCGATAAATTACGTTCGTACTTCCTTCGATTGTAAGTAACTTAATAACTTGTTAGGATAAACACATGCGGCACACGTTGCGGTTCTTTCTTAAATAATCTCTACCGCTACTAAATATGAGAGTATTTTAGTACATTCCGCATTAACAATATTAAATTTACAAAAAGTCTAAAGATTAAAGTAGTTTAATGGCTAAAATCAAAGAAATAACATAAAATTTTATATTGCTTTATTTTAAGACGTTAAACATAATTTAGTTGATGTTTCTCAATAATTTCATATGCAAAGTTGCATCTACGATGAATCTATTCGTTACATCAAAATGTTAATAATACTTCGTAACACTATAATTCTATTATTTTACCAAATAATAAAATATCAGTTAAAAAAGTTGATTACTTTGTTATAAAATCTACGCACGTATTTTATTTGCACGAACTCGTTAACTCTCGCATTCGGATTCAATAACGTTCGAATGAAAACAATTATTCCGATGCCTTAACACGCTAATAAAATTATCATACAACTCTATCACCAGCGTGAGCTAAGCTCAAAGTTGTTATACAAAACATATTGCAAATGCACATCGTGTGAGTATATGTAGTGGTGGCTTGAGGTAATCGCTCCTCGCTCACGTATCTGATGGAGTTTCCGAGCTTCTAAACTAGTTGGACTGTTGTCGGAAACTTTCGACGATGCTCGTTGCAAGGTGCATGTTCCAACCTGTCCCGATAAGGAACATCATTCGACCTTAAATCCTAACACGTATCTCGTTCCCTAGTCTAGAGAACATCTTTCAGTCCTGATAAATGCCTGCTCAGCGGTAATCCTTAAACACAATAGTAGTAAAGCTATCACCATTCACGAGAAACTGTAACGCGCGAGGAACATTTTACTGTCGCGCTGTAGTAAGTGAAATAATGACGGATGTCAATGTGACACGGTGCCATTAATTGAAGGCGCGTGGTGGAGTTGCGACTCGCGAGACGCGACTTATTCTAATTCCCGTCACGGCAGGGTGTGAACTTGTCGCGGGGGAGGCAGGTGTCACGTGATGGGAGCGCCAACGTCCCGAGCGTTGTCGAGGCCATGAGACTTATGAGGATTACGGGAAAATGTGTATTCGATGACATTTTTTGGGACCGTAGGAAAAGATGAAATATAAGGAATTCTAAACGTGACCAGAATATCGAATAAAGCGTCACCTATTACCGGTCTATGCGTTCTTTTCGCGGTCGGGCGGACGAGTGCCGATGAAACCGACCGTGACGTTCCATTCCAGATATAAAAATGTAAGTATGAAAAAGCTTTGTTAAACGCGTCTCGGCTTCGTCGAAGTGGCAAAGTTTGAAGTGGAAAACTTTTCATGGAAAAATCTTTGCAGAAAACGATTAAATTTTAAGGATATTTGTACCGTTTGAATCGCCACCAGACACAAAGTGTGGTGTTAAACTAAGCCGTACATACACGTCCTCGGCTAACTGCATAGTTATAATAGTACGTGCATTTCCATAGCCCGTAGTTAATGATCTCGAAACTTGTTTAGCACTCGTGATACTACTATTCAATGTAGTGCCGACTGCGGACAATGCAGTATTTAGAGAAGATTATTTTAATGAAATAATTGAATTCGTGGGAGAACGGTGGACAGCGGACGCAAACAGAATCTAGAATGGGGAGTGGGGCCTGCGTTGTGATTTTATTTCAAGCCTGTGGACCATTCTTAATAGTTTAACATGATATGGTTAATCAACACTTTTTGAAATGTACGCGTGTAAAATCTCCAATGCCTTTATACAAAATATAATAATTTTATTCACAATTTTTTGAAGACTATTAAAGTGTAAAATTTGAGACGGACTTGCTAATTCGAGAATATTGTATTACGACATAATAGGTACGGGAACGCTTTATTCGTTTTTTTATTTAATCTGTTTTAATAATCAATTTGACTAACTAGGTGTTGCTTTTATTATTGTTCGTAAACTCTTGTGCACACACATTAGAGATCGAACTTACATTCCCAATTGGAATTGGCCACGAGTCTTAACAAAATGCTCTCTCATCAAAACAAAATTGGATTACTTAAACGAAAATCAATAGGTGAGCTTATCGAAACAAAGACGCAAGACTGGGTTGAAACGCGTCCTACGAGATTCTTATATAGAGATAAGGAAAACATGGATTGTTAGTCGACCGCAAGGTTTCCAGGGAACATTTAGTGCGGACTCGGACCCTCGTTACAATCGCCGCTGAATTATTTACCAGCTCCCAGCTTACTGGTCCGAATTGATTTTTGCATAATTTACACAAGTGGAAGCGTTACTAAACCATAAAAAGACAGTAAAACTGAAACCAATACTTCGCTATTGTCGATTTTTGGGAGAGTACGTTTTATACAGACGCACAAGCAATCATCCGGCATGTACGCTTGACTATAACGCAGTTGAATCAAGAATTAGGGAAAAAAATCAGTACAGGTGGTATTAGGATTCCGCGCACGTCGTGTATAGGAGGTTTCGGAGCTGGGGTCTGCGGCGGCGGCTACCGCAGTGCGCTCCCGGCTCCACCGACCGAGAGATAGCTGTTCCTGCCTGTTCTTAGACAATTACCGCTACGTAAACGGAAAACCGTTGGAGAGCTCTTAAAACGTGTCTTCTAATCTTCGGAGCGAGATTGAGGAAAAAATGCCAGTTTTACATTTTCAAAGCGAAACCAAGATTCGTTATGTTATTCGAGCTTTTTTGTTATTGAAAGGGTTACGATACCTTGATGCTTTTTTGCTACCTACTCTTCAAAGTATTATTTCAATAATATGCGCAGTAAACCTATGAAAATCTGTGAATATTACAGTTAATACATTACGTTTATTTGTCGTTTCATGTAATATAAATGTTATTAAGTAATTTGTATGCTGGTAAAGTTCCATCTCAGCAAACATTTGACCGATTCCAGGAAACTCGCATAATGGACAAGTAATACCTACACTGCGCACTTAAAATTCAATTAATATCGCATCTTAATTTACCATTAACCGCACTATTTGGTATGAATTAAAATTAATTAATCATGTAGATTTTGCGGCAAGTATAATATAATGGTTATAAATTTAAAAGTGCTAAAAGGTTTATTCAATTTTATTATCGATTTTTCAATTGTCTCAAGTTTGACAATAAACGAGCCTTTTAAATGGCATAGTTAAGCTTGAAAAAACGTTTTAAATTGAAGCCAGTGTCAAAAAATTTTGAAGTATCCCTAGCGCCCTTCATGGTACCGCGTCTAAAGAATAGGGGCTTAGAACGTATGAAGCTATTTCAACCTAATATATTACACCCATAAGTCAGTAGGATGTTATATGTTATGTCATAGGTAGTTTACAGGTAAGATTTAAAAGTACACAAAAAATTCTAGGTGTTTTTGCGATATATTTGTATCAATCGATAAAATTTTAGTCCGTAAGCACATCCGTATATATTGAAAATGCAATACATGCGGCCACAGCATAAAATTTATATAAATGAATTATTATTACAAATTAATGAATTCCCGGCCAACGTTTTGCTAGGGACGTTTAGAAGTCTATTTATAACAATGAAAAACTCAAACATAGCTAGAATTACAAAATGGTTTAATAATGTACCACTTCAAATGAAGTATAGGTACGCTACGTTTAAGTATTTCCAAGAAATTACAAAATACTCGCAATAACGAAGTCTTATTTTGCAAAATTCTAACTTGATAGCATTAGCAGGAAGCTGTATAACGTAATGGGCTAGCCCACGTGAAGTAATTATGGAACTATTTAATGGTCAAAGGTGAACAGGATCGAGGTATTGCAATTTAAAGATGAAAGAACAAGGTGAACCGGTGCTGTGACCTTTAACATTTCTCTCTGACTACTTAATTTCTAGGCACATCTTTTAGACATTTATACTTAATTCAAGAAACATTTAAAACTTCGATATAGAACTTAACTATGGCGAATTCCGATTTTTTTATAGATTTACATTATATTTTGAAAATGATAGAATCACGATGTTTTGACAACAGAAGCAGAGATTTTACTGTTGTGATAATTTAAATCTAAACAATAACAACAAGAACCACTCTACAGATTCATTGGTTTTAACGTAAAAACGGCAAACTAAAATAAAAAACGGCACTCTGATAAGTTACTAAAACCAAAAAATGCAGATATCCATCACGACAAACACGGCGCGCAAACCTTTCAAGTAGTCCATCACGTTACAGATTTCACGAACGGCCCGAAAAATGACGAATTTTACCAATTCGATGAAGATTGATCTATAGATTTCCTAGTTTAGTATGAATAGGTTTTGTGACGTATTCGATACCCTATTCATGAATGGACACCATTCTACTCGTTTCATGTTTGGTTTGTTGGCTTTTTGTCTAAAAGTTATACGGGGAGAGCTCGAACAATTTGTAATCCCCGTACCGGTACTATATTGCTAATTTGCAACCTTCCTTCTGAACATTCGAAAACAAACTTTGTAAGACTATGTAGGTTAATTGGCTGAGCGTGATAATCCGGATGTCCCAGGATTAGTATAAACATATTCAGCAAATGAATTAACTCTGCGTCATCAATGTTTATGTGAACTAGAATAATCCCATTTGTATTAACAATACCGACTAGTGTTGTTTGTGTAAGGAATTCATCGCGTTTAGCGTCTGACTGAGGGCCATTAACAATAAATCCTGGTGTTTGTTGCCACTCCCGCCCGTTTACTCCCCTACGTTAATCAGTTTCCTAGTAGATATCTAGATTATATAAGTCCGTATGGATAGACAAGTCCCTCCTTTTATTTCTGCCGCGGCGAGGTCAACGTGAGCACAATCCTACTTCAAATGTCCACGATTGTTATTAGATTTGCTTCGAAACTATTTTTAAAACCTCATGGCTTTGGTTTGCTTCTGTTGAAATATGAATTGTTTTGATACAGCGTTTTATTTATAAATGACACGAATAACTGGCTGTTAAAAGTTTATAAAAGAGTTGACGCATTTTACAGTTTCAATTTTATTTTGGTGGCTATTAGTAAGAACTAATATTGTAAATGCGAGTGTTCCTGGAAATGTTTGGATGTTTGTTAGAAGTAAACGCAGTAACCGCAGTTAGATGAAATTTGGCAGTTGGATAGACCATATGACCATGACCATGATGTTCGGCACGACACACGCGTTTCTTTTGTATTTTTTTTTATTATTGTTATATTTTTGCGTGTTTCTTTTATTTTTTTCTTTTGATTTTTTTTATTTGTATATTTGTTTTTCTATTTTCGCATGTTAATTTCTTTGTTGTTATGGTGTTTGTGCAAATAAATGTATTGTTGTTGTTATTGTATATTGTCTTGATTATCATATAAGCTACATTTTATCCGACTAATTTGCTTCCATGGAAAATAATGGATCTTTTTAATCTCATTTTTTTAAGCAGATGGCGCTGGCGTCGTGATGTTTTTTTGGGACTTTTGTAGCGGAAAAGATCTTTCACTCGGGCGAAGCCGCGAGCGACACCTGGTGTTTCATAATGTGTAAGTGTGCCAGTGTATGCGTACTATACAACTTTTGTGTTAAGCTAATTACATGACTACACGATAACATGAGACTAAAACTAGTTTCTAGTCTTAATTATATGAAAGTATAACATAAAGTTCAGTATGAAATTGTTTGAACGAATTTAAAACACAAAAACGCTATTACCGACGACCCATTCCACTTTCGAACAGTAAAGACGCTAATAAACATAAGTTCTACAGTTTCGTGAACAAATAAGTGTGAACGGGCAGACGTCAGTTTTAAACTGTAACTTAACCGGTCGTTATGTTCCAACTTGGTCTAAAATGCACAAGCAAATAGAACATAAACTATAAACTCCAAAAAACATGGAAGGCCACAAGCTAAATTCTACTTGGCGAGAAAAAAAACTGCTAAAGTGAGAGCAAAACGTTAACTCAGTTCCGTAGCTGGAAATCTCCGGGGAGCTGTTTTTAAGCTGCACAAAACATAAATTTTACAGCTCGTTTAAGTTTAGCTCATTATTTCATTACTCGCATTATCTGCTTCGGGCAAAGCTTTCCTTGAGATTGCCTGAAATGGCGCAAACATTTCATTTACCTACATGAATTGTTTGCAAACCCAATTAATTGTTTATAACCCCTATTATAGTTTATTGACATGTTTAGTTAGTTAAGTTTGAATAGGATTATTATTAATCTATATATATATAAATCGAAAGGTCACTTACACTCTCATCATGAAATCTGAGAAACTATAAGTGCTGGGAGTCTTAATTTATGCATGTGGGTTCCTTTTAGGAGGCAGGTGCTCACTAAATCGGGATTTTACGAAATTCAACCCCTAAGGGGGTGGCAAGGTTTGAACGCGATAAAATCAAAAACCGCCGAACGGATTTTTACGAAATTTGGTACATAGATAGTCCAAAACCCTGGGAAGGTTTGAGGCTACTGTTTATCCTGGGAAAATGTATAGCGGGACTTTTATCCAGGAAATCTTACGTGCGGGCGAAGCCGCGGGCAAAAGCTAGTTTTAAATAATATAACTAGGCGATAGCCTAGTTGGGAGTGGAAGTGACTGCTGAGACGAATATCCACCTGTTATAAACCCCAGTGCACGCACCTCAGACATTTCTAAAAAGTTATGTGGGTATTCTTTGGGAATTATCACTCGCTTTAACGGCAAAGGAAAAATCGTTAGGAAACCTTCATACCTGATAAGTTCTCTATAAGAATTTCGTAGGTATGTGAAGTCTGCCAATCCGCAGTAGGCCAGCGTGGTGGACTAAGGCCTAAGTCCTCTCAGTTGTAGAGGAAGCCCGTGCTCAGCAGTGGGCAGTATAATATAGGGCTGAGATGGTAACATCTGAAAAGAGATTCTGTCTAATTTTATCATTTAACTAGATGTCTGACATGATTGATCATCCTCAGGAGAACAATTTTCAAAAGTCTGTTCTTAGTGCTTACTGCTTATCTACGTTATTTAAGGAACTGCTATGAAAAACTTAATACTTTGTTTATTACCACCCATCGGTTAAGTCGCGCATATATGCTAGTCAGCGAGGGGTAAAATAAAACTGTTATGAATTGGATATAGTATAATCTACTAATATTATAAATGCGAAAGTATCTGTCTGTGTCTACCTGTAACAGTTTCACGGATGAAGCCAAGAACCTACTTCGATGAAGTTTTGTATGGGGACATTTTGAAACTCTGGAAAGGACATAGGTTACTTTTATCCTTAGTTCATAAGAGAATATTATGACGTCCAAGGGATAAACAAAAGACTTATAAATCTGTATCCATAAAATATATCTCCTTGTGAGTCAAAGTCAAATAATCTTTATTTAAATTGTCTTTTTCCTAAGTTCTTTTAAATTGTTATGAATCTACCATCATTTCAGAACGTATTATTGCTGTAAAGAAGAAGCGGCGCAAGAAATTCCCTCAGCAACACCATCTGTCAAGATAGTAAAAATGAAAGAAAACGTCGTGAAGAATCATATGATATGACATAACGAATACACCGCGACACGCCAAGACTTGACGACCTGAACTTGGTTAAATACTCAAAGCCCAGAACTGAAAAATTTGACTACACACGTGATTTACATAGTGAAAATTTTAAGGGTACCAGATATGCAACAACTTTATACAGAGGATTTTAAGAGTGTTATAGATATTTATCTAGAACTAACCAAACCAAAGTATAGTTGAAGAAGCAAGATTATGATGTAAAAGATCGCATTGGTATGACTTAGTATAAGCTGTGTAAGTAGCGAGACTATGACAGCCATATTTTTGATACATCTTGTTAATAGTGAAGTACGAAAAGCAGCCATAGCACAAATACCAAGCGAAAGTTAGATCTGGTCAAATGCTAATAGGAACATGAGTTCCTGTTCATATAAGCCTTGGGAAGATTCAGTATAGAAACTATTTATAATTCCTCAACGTATAACAAAACCTTTATGTAGGAAATAAATGAATCCAAAGTTTGCAACAAATATTTTGATAACAGCTATTTTGTCTGTTATAATGACGCTATTTCCATATAAGTAACAAGGTTTACATTCATGCGTGGTGGAAGCACAAAACCCGTATCATTGCATGGAAAACGTCTTGACATTCCAGTCACGTTTAATATTTCTTATTTCCTTCGTCTCATTTGTCCTCCAGTCAGAATGACATCAAGACTGTATTTGAGTGTTTTTGTGCCGATTTTTTAGATTGCGATTTTTTACTTACGCGACAGTTTTTACGCGTATGAGTCCCAATCTTATTTGAAATATGCCTTCATTTGTAATATAATGTTGCTACTTATAAATTGCTTTTTTATTTATCATGGGTGAAATAGGTTTCTTGGGACGATATGTTCAATTCATTTTTACGATTGAAATGAATTCAGTTTTTGTGAAAAGATGCTTGCTATGGTACGTAAATTCATGAGTTTATAGCGATGATTCTTAGTGAGAATAAAGTGTATTACGGACTATAAATAATGTAAAAATTTTGTCAAGTCGAAATGAAAATAATAATAGCGCTTGATTAAAATATCAATGTGTAAGTAACACTGACATTATTTAAATAAGGGGTAAAAGTATAGATATAGTATGGTAATGCAATAAGTCCAATATTATTATAATTTATTGCATTGTTAGTCGCAAATATTAAGCCCCGATAGAGATTTCGTGTCGCTCGAAATCAGTCGTAGGCATACATGTAATATGAGTAAACGCTTTGTACATTTCACCGGTATTGCCTTCCATTTGATATTGGATAGCAATTTATTTATCATACATATTGCGGCTGGGTGCGGGCACCGAATCTCGTTGCAAACGCGGCTTTCTTTCTAGAGGAAATCAAGAATCGAATACGTGTTGTGAATTTCATTGATGTTTGGGTGTCGTTTAATTTTGTAGAATGTGAAGTGGCGGCCATTGTAACTGAAGGCCAATTAATCTCTTTTTATAAAAATAAAACACTGATAAGGTTACTATGCTAACTGGGTCAGCTTTATTGAAAGAAAATTGCTTTGCAATAATGCAATTCTTGGTAATATAGGAATTTGCCAGGCCGCCCTTGTTATAATGACTGCCTCGGTGGCGTAGTGGTATTGCGTACGCATTACGAGTACGATTTGCGCGCTGAGGTCCTGGGTTCGAATCCCGGGTCGAGCCAAAAAAAATTGTGACTGGGTTTTTCCATCTTAAAATTTACTCAGTCGCAGCTCGGAGTCAGGAAGTTGGCGGTGTGATACCCCCGTGCCTCGGAAAGCACGTAAAGTCGTTGGTCCTGCGCCTGATCTCTCTCCGGTCATGTCGGATTGCCGTCTCACCGGACTATGAGAGTGAAGGAATAGCGAGTGCACCTGTGTATTGCGCACACACTTGTGCACTATAATATCTCCTGCGTACCTGGCTGATCTCCGTTGAGATTGGCCGCCGTGGCCGAAACTGGCTAGGAGGATTTCATTCAATACTTTTACAAACGCAATCATCTACGCCAAGTTGTTTATAATGTTTTTACAATATTTATACTAGATAAGTTAAAAAATATATGTATAATAAACTGTGATATAATTTGAAACGAAAATTTTTTCGCTGATCACCACATTAATCCAATGATAATGCAATATTTTTTTAAAATCAGTAATTAATAGATAAGTAAGTAATTAGTATAAACATTGCTTTTATAAAGTAAAAGATAACTATAATTTTGTTGTACGAATTGATATAAATGCTTTTATAATATTTTATCATGACAATTGTTTGAAATTAATTGACGCAAATAATGATGAATGTTGTGACCCTCAATGGACACTTAGTACCGCACAGTAATTTATGGTTATTTTTCATTCATATTCCAATAAAGTTGGCTTTCATTATGTTTGTTTTCGTTTTCAATTATACGGGTGTAAGAACTACTCTCGCCTTTAAGCGTCAGATTAGGCGGGAGTAACATTTCATAGTTTTACGTACAACGTAAATGGGTTTCTTACTTAAGTGAAAAATAACTAATGTAAACTTTATGAGCGTTCCCGTAACAAACGTCCTAATTTTTCCTGACTTACAGCTTACTAAGATGTTACGCAAGTACAACCTACAAAATCAATGCCCGCCTTAAAAAGATTTATGTCGCGTTAGGCGATTGCATTCTATACGTAACGAATACATCCGCGGTAGCTTTGACTCCCAAAAAACGCTGGCACGATTTACTTGAAAAAGACACTGAACAGCCAATAGTTTTATTACGAAACTAGCTGGCCCGGCTTCGTATCGCTTGTGTGTAGAATCAATGAATGTTGTTAACGTATTAGTTTTAAAATTCACATTAAGTGAGTAGGTATCTCACATGTAAGAGTCCGTCTGGATGAGTACCACCGCAATGTCTATTTCTACAGCCAAGAATCAATATGCATGCACTGTTGTGTTACGGTTTGAAGGACATTGTAGCCAGTGTAACTACTGGACATAATGAGACTTAACATCTTATGTCTCAGGATGACGAGCGCAGTGGAATGCCACACAGTACTTTGTAACTCAAGGTGTTGTATGGTGTTGCTGCTGTTTATGGATGGTCGTATCGCTTACCATCAGGCGAACGGCACGCTCAGCTCGTCATTCAATGCTTTAAAAAGAATACACCATAATTCTCTAGCTGCAATCATAAGCTATCAACGATACAATCGTTTTAAAATAAGTCAATATAAACATTTTAATAACCATTTCGCAAGGGCCATAACTTGTTCAATAAGTGCATCGTAACATCGATAATATGGTTTCATTTAGATAGATGCAAATGTTTTGAAACGGGAATACCCCGGTGGTCTCTATATTGCGTCTTCGTTTCCCGTTCCACCCTCCCCCGACAGACTTCCTCACCTCGACTATCTCACTTTTAATAGCTCCCTCGAGAATTTATTAAAAATCTTGCTCGATTTTTTCAATCTATACATTATGTGCGCAGTCAATTTACATGCAGTGCCATTTCTTAGAACTTCGCTTGGTTTGCAATTTTATTTGTCGTTGGTTGGTTTGTGGCAATCTTTAAGCAAGAGGTTCAATGGTATTTGTTTTGATAGAGAATTTATTATTTAACCGTGCTTAATAATGGACCAGTATGGACAGATAGTACGACAATATTAGTTTGCGTGGAAACTAAATTAAAATATATTTTGTAAAAAACAAATGAGTTTAATAATAAATAAAAAAAAAATTGTTTACGTACTCGATCAGTATTCATACAACAGGATAAATTCATAGTTCTTTTCTTCAAATTCCACCTCTATTGGTAATTTACGGAGGAAAGTTCACGTCATACGTAAATCTTCGTTAAGTACACACCGGTATGTGGAGGGAGTAGGTACCAAAACGCAATAATTTAAAGAGTTACCGAGTGAAAATGTTAGTGAAGTTGTAAAAACTTCATTCTGTGAATTCCACACATTTCTAGACTAAAGTTGTAGGTTTAACTTGAAATTTATGCCTTGTGAGTGTTCACGGTGTTAAGCAAGAAGGAGAACACGTTAGCATCGCATACATCACGTGGGACGTGGCGTATCGCGGCGACAGTGCATATGCGAGGTGCACGCTTGTGGCCCGCACCACGCCCCGACGAATATATACGCATGCAACGTGCCCCGGGTGTTATGGCGCGTCGTTTCGCGTCATGTGACGATGGCTTGTGGCCGCATTGATAGCATGCAGCCAAGGCTTCTGGAAATTTACTGCTTATTATATTAAACAGATTCTCTGGTACAGCGCAATAGAGCTCTCGTTCTTAAGGTGCAGACGAGTGTTTTAACAGTTACTAACTCAAGTTTCCTAGGTTATCTTAAAAGAAAGAGCTGACGTTAGACAAAGCATGAATCAATAGCGACCGATAGATTAATTTAGATTTTTCCGCGGCTGATTTCGTTTACAAGAGAGGTTTGAATGTGTCATGTCCCTTTCTAAATCAAGTCCCAGTCACGTCGTCACACTGCCTAAAGTTAAGTGATGTTCAAGATTACCACAGGTTCTTAATATTATCCCAAATTGACAACGATAAATGGCAAAATGACGAGTGACGGCTGGCATTAACCGACTGCTTACAAGTCGCTATCCAGCATTTCACGCCTTACCGTATAATGAAACCCATTTGCATTCTGAAATGTGAAAAGTCACGCTTTCCACGAGTGTCGATTCTCGTGCCTAGGGATTTCCAACTTCGTATGCATTCTCGATTCTATTCCCAGTTCCGCTAAACAGTCTCAGCGTTAGATATGTATAAAGTATCAAGAAAAAGAGATCGTTAGCTTTTATGGCTTTGATGCGAACACTTTAAAAGTTGATTGGAATGAGGGTTTTTTACCTATTTATTCTGCGTGGAATTATAAATCTAGACATTAGATAATTTGTTTATTAATTAAATTTAAATTGTGTCGATAGGTATAAATTAAATGCAACATGTAACAAAAAAATATTTAAATTGTTCACAAATTCATATTTATTCCTAGCGCTGGTAAAATTATCGTTATGGTAGCGTTGTCAGTAAAAAATACAAGCAAAAACACCAATCACCGTTTAACGTTACTTAAACGTAACGTTTACATTATATTTATCCCTCGAAGCGGTAAATGAACTCTTGTTATTAATACAGAATCAATAAAAAACATCTCATGAGAAAAGCTGAGCAGCCAACCTAGATAAACGCAGTCAATGTGGCGCCATGGACGAGACGTACGTGATTTCTTGAGACTGTGCCGACTACGCACCGTCTCTAGTATAAAATTTCTTTTATCCTTCACTAACCTTCATGTCGATGGATTTTTATTTCTTTAAATTTATTCCTTATTTTTTACACCGTTGGATATAATTTCGAATGTCACACGTTTTTGTTTTGTTCCCCGTTCTATAACGTAATTAGGCATCAACAACGCTTCAAGTGTACGTAAACTTACGTCATTAAAGTATCCTTATCGCGTGAAACTATTAATTAAAAAGGAATTGGATACAAGACTTGTTTTAAACCCGATGCCACGTGCTTGTAAATGCGTAGCGGGCTCCAGAAATGCGCGGCATTCTTTACTTTTTGCCAGTCGACGTTAACAGCACATATTGAGGACGCAAACCGGCTCGTTTCGAACACCCACCGACATAATTCCGTGTCGAAGAATTTTATAGAAAATTTTGAAAATATTAAACTTTATGCGATTTGCAACAAAGACAGCGCCAGTAAGACTACGCGATAATACGTTTGTAGATGGTTTTGGCGCGCTGTTAGTAATAAAAACTTTTGTAATTGCACTCATTTAGGGCAAGGAACCCGCCGTTGACGCGGTGTCGTGCCAAAAGAGGCAATTATTTTTATAACGTTCGCTAACTCCTCTGATTCGTTCGTGACCGCTAAACCATAGTTTTTTGTATCGTTGAATTCCGTTCTAGAAACACGATATTAGGTCATGAAATGGGTGGAAATGGCGCCGACTATACAACTGCATTTTATGATAAACGTATAATTATTATGGCGGCTTATTGTTATCTTGTTTTGTGCTGTATAATATTAAATATTATTTAAAACACGCGAAAAGTCATATATAATACTGAAAATTTCAGAAAAGTAAAATAAATTTAGTGAATTAAGCATTCCCAGCGGTCTGAAACACTTATTTGATATTTTTTCTGAAAGTACCATGTTCAGATAGAAATCTCATAAAGCAGAATAAAGTTACAATCACGAACCGTTAGTAAACTAGGAATCAGGAAATGATTCGTGTAAAAATAATCTTCACTCACGGTAGGTCGCGCCGTGTCAGGCCGTGACAGCGACTTGCGACCCGCCGTTCGTAAAAACTTTCTTAATTATGTACATTTTGTGGCTAAGAAGCGCGGCTAGTCGCAGCACATTACTTTCGAGAAAATTTCGTGTATCTCTCGTGTCAACAGAACGCTGAAATGAAGACACACTGGCTTTGCAACTAGAACTCGAATTTTTCATTTTTATTTCCATTTAAAATTAAAAGTTTGGGATAAAGAATGGTATTTGTTTAATACTTGCAAAAATATTTCGTGTCTGATTTCATGTACACGCTTATTGACTACTACTTTGTGTATTATAATAGGTACTCTGTGCTATTATTAAACTTATAATATATTACCTACGTGTTATTTAATAAGTTGGTAATTGAAAGTACATTTTCATACATTTAATTTATTTCCATCAGATTATACTCCGCCTAAAATATCAAATTTCATGTCTCTCATAATAAAATATACTTAACTATATAAAAATACTAGCTTTTGCCCGCGGCTCCGCCCGCTTTAAAGTTTTTCCGGGATAAAAGTCCCGCTTTATATTTTCCCGGGATAAAAAGTAGCCTATGTGTTAATCCAAGACATAATCTACCCGTGTGCCAAATTTCATCGAAATCCGTTCTGTAGTTTTTGCGTGAAAGAGTAACAAACATCCATACATCCAAACATCCATACATTCTTACAAACTTTCGCCTTTATAATATTAGTAGGATTAGTAGGAAGTAGGATTTGTTAGTGTGTAAGTACAAAAAATCATTTGGAGTTCATTTTTCATTTCTCAATATCTGTTATCAATGTAGGCATAGAGGGGGTCTGATCTCCGGTGATACTTGCACTAGCAACAAACTTAAATGGAAACCCTGATCGTGGTAAGATAACTGCGAGTCACCTTCAATATCGAACGGTATTAGATTAGACCCGTACTTTACTATATTTTATTAAACCTATGTACTGATCGCATTTTTCTATGATGAGTATTGTCATTTTGCGATCTTGGTAGTATACTATTTTTAAGTTTACTATTGTTTGATTAAGTGTTTGTAACTATAACGTACATTACCTATAAAGTAAGCATTTTTATCAAAACGATATCAATCAAAATATTTTATATGCTACGTATAAACAAGTTCACATTTTCCATTCTTAAGGCAAAGTTTAAAACTGTCGTAAATTCCAACGTTAATTTAAACCAGATTCAGCAATTACATATGAATGATATTGAAAACACACGTGTAGCAGAATGCATGGCAATAACATTCTAATATCTAATTCACGGGCTTACCCCCTAAACATAAAGTACACAACCCGGTTGTGCGAGCGTATACCGGGGGAGACTATCTTGGGGCCGCGCCGAGCCCGCCACACGCGCTCTCCGCGCCGCACCGCACCGCGCACAATGAGGGCCTGTAACGTAAAGCGTCCGCACTTCGCAGTAAACGCGCACCGTTCCGTAATCTGTTACATTTTACGTCACACGTTGTTTTGTTTCCTGGGAATATTTTTACAGCACCAACCGGACGACCCATCCGACCCAACGATGCTGCGTCTGCATAAAACTCGACGAAATTTTACGTGTTTTCGACACAAGCATTATGAAAGAATCGTAAACTTGAACTAGGATTTTTCTCCGAGAATCTCAAAGTATTTTCTCGGCGATGTAATGATTTTTTCACAGGGAAAATATAAAACGAAACCATTAAGAGTTGTTTACGCGGCGTGCATAAATACAAATGAACGACTGTGGTTAAGACTATAGTGAGAAAGTTTCGCAATTATTGTAATTACGAGTCGACCGAGGAGCATCCAGTCTCGGCTCATCGTCATATTTCCTACTTAATCGCGCTGAGTTCGTAACATTGTTATAAATAAGTCAATTTATTATGTTCGCTATGAATCACGTTGCGCGTAATGTGGTTGAAATTTAATAACCATTGAAAATTAAATCCACCGTTGGAACATAATAAACCGAACTGATGGATAGTGAGAGTCACAGCTTCAGCTACGGGTTTCATATTAGGTAAATATGAGAACCCGGTTAAAGATATTGCGGTCGTAAGATAAAATTTTATGAATATGGGCTAATCTCTTTGAGTAAAGTAGAATATACGGTCAAAGACATTAGTCATAGAGAGTGCACAATAAAACCCGAAAGGCGAATTTAATTCGCACATGAATGTACACTTAACGTATTAAAATGGCGATGAGTTACGGGAGTCGTCTGCTGTGAAATATTCATCTTAAAAAAGTGACATTTAAATCTCCCCCTGTAACATGAATAACGGCTTATTTGGGCATTGGGCGGGAAGCTCATTCGTCAAACGAGTCCAATGAACGAGCCAATTATTTAGAGTATGTTTTCTGCTTAACAACCCTGTAACTGCGTTTGCAAATGTTCATAGCGTTGCGTACTATGACACATAACCGCCTATTCAACAAATTATATTGCATTTTAAACGCATCGAGGAAACATTTTGTTTTCCTTCCTATTTTTCTCGTTATGGTCGGTCTTGGTATACTTTCTGTGTAATTAGTTGGCTTTGTGAGAATTTACATGTAATGTCTGAAGGTGAGAGAGCAGTGCAATGTTATGTAGTACTTTCTTATTGATGTCGGTTAATGCTCCTGCATAAAACTCGATTCGTCATTGCGTTGCGTTAAAAAAAGTATTGCAAAATTCAATTTGTCTAAAATATGTATTATGTAGTTACTTGGAATTCAGTGGTAATAATATATTAAATGATTTTGTGTGCACACTGCAGACGTGTTTAATGTAATGTAATGAACATACGTAGTCTTTACGCTTTTGTTTAAAGTTAAGCCAATACAAGCACCTATTTGAGAAGTCAATCAAATCAATCAGGTACGCACTCATATAGATCATATAAACCGAAAAATATTTCTGTTTCTAATTTACAAAACAGAACATATAAAACCCTGAAGCCACTAAACACTTCAATTAAACATCCAAGCAATCCAAGCAACATAAATAAACCCATTAAACCAAACAATACAATATGCGTGCAATTATAAAAAAGCTGAGTTGAATAAAAAGCTATATCTGCTCAAGGAATAAACATCTCGTACAGGATTACTCGGTCTGACGTTAATACAAATTGAAGAGGTCAGTCCTACCACGGGTGGTATTCCGTTGTTTTTTACACTTTTTAATCTTGTATAAGGGTGGGTGCAGACTGGCGGAGCGCTGTGCTCTTCATCGGCTTTTTACCACTAATTAATCACCAAGCGATGATTAATCAGTGCAGCCGCGCGAGCATTTCAAGCGGACTTTAATGATTCGTTTGTCGGACGATAGTATTTCTTCCGTTGAGTAGTCGGCGCGTGCCGTGGACGGCTTTATGCCGCCTGTTTTACCATTATTTACGGCTTCAATGAATTTTTCAGACGGTCTTTAGTGATTTAAATTACTTTGATAATAATTTGCGAGTTTGTTCGTGTTATGTGTAGGAAATTAATTCAATAAAATACTAAATTCCAAGAGGGAAAAGTAACAAAACTTTGTTGATAATAAAACGTAATGAGAGAACGTTAATTAGATAGAACTTGATAACATCAAAGTAATGTTTTTTCTTGGATTTGCTCACTTTTTTATAAATTACTTTAATACCAACTAACAAAGTTCCGGCAAATTAGTTAAAATAATAAATTAATACCTTTTGTCTTAAACCGGCAAATCCGTGAAATTACCTGAAACAAAGAAAAAACATAAATGACAAAACGGCACGGTACAGTTTTAATTACAGTAGTTGAATAACACCATTCAAGGTTGGGAATGATGAAAGAAAAACATGGGGGAGGGGACTGCGCTTTTATTGAAACCAATCTCACCACTTGCCTCGACTGACTGCGCTGCGAACTGAATGCGAGTAATTGCTTCGTCATTCAGATGATCGCAGCTTTACCCGCTTGTCTTGTTGACTGTACTTGTGGGCTCTCGCTTTGTGCACGCTGCCTTACGTCGGCTGACATGTGCCCATTGTCTCCGAGTTTTCCAGTTCCCTTTTATGACGGCAACAAGTTTCACTGAGTATTGTGGACGGAATCTTTTTAATGGTAATACCACCGTTTCATAAAAAAAATGTAATAATTCGGGATTGTTTGCAAGTAATATTACTTTTCTTTGTAATTGATACGATTGTTATATATTTGTGAGGATATGTAGTTTGCAAACATAATCAATAGTTGTTTGTGATTGGCTTGATACAAATAATTGTTACTCTAAATACTAGAAACTATAAGAAAACAACAATTTATCGGATTAATGTCATGTTTGTTGTTTAGTTTGATTTCTTAACCATCGAGAAAAAATAAACTTTTTCTTTTGTTATGCTATTAAATAAGATAAATGTTTGTGTTTTCATGTCGGATGACTATAAAAATTGCCAGCATTATTTATAAGAGGGGACATTCGTGTTAATTATATTGTTTAAAACTTCTATCACGTACTTATTTAAAGAATTGGACAAATTTAACTGACGAATATATTTTAATTAATTAATTAACTGACGCCTTTGCCTTGAACTTTTATTCGACGAACACTTCGGTTTTATTCGATAAGTGAAGGTTATATTATACGTGGATATTAACAGTGTGTAGCGTGATGTTAATTAATGTTAACTTTAGACCATTGTTAATTAAAATTAGTAATAGTATCCATTCGTGGCATATCGCAGTCAACGATCCCGAACGCAATGAAGCACGATGGAATTCAAAATTGCGTATCAAGTAAATTATAAGATGTTGCACAGCATGCGCTCTCTATATTTTCATTTCGGAAATCGCAAGGAAGCTCAGGAAAAAAGACAAAATGAAAGGAGAGTCGGTTTTAATGAGTTAATTAGCCGGCGATCCGCCGCTCGGAGCTTTAATTAAAATGAAAAATTTTCGTGACTAGACTATGAGAATTAATTGCTCCCTTTCGTGGAACTATTCAGGTGAGAAGGGAGTAAATGAAGAGGCCACAGAGCAAAGAAATATCCAAGTAATTACACTAACAATCTTAATTCCTGCATCAAAACGATTTAAAGTTTCGTTTGTGAGTAATTTT
Source organism: Lapara coniferarum (assembly GCA_949316025.1). Taxonomy (NCBI): domain Eukaryota; kingdom Metazoa; phylum Arthropoda; class Insecta; order Lepidoptera; family Sphingidae; genus Lapara; species Lapara coniferarum. The sequence goes on along the minus strand of OX438926.1, from coordinate 14,205,443 downwards.
AAAGTTTATTTATTAGCTGTGTTCATCATCATCATCATGACTATCATCAGCCCGTTCCAGTCCACTGCTGGAATTAGGCGTTAACTGATTTATTATTAGGAAAAGAATGAAAATCAAACATTTTTTTTATGGCATTGATTGACGAGACGAGCATGCCGTTTGCTTGATGGTAAGCGATACAACCGCCCATAAACAGTAGATACACCACACAGCATCTTGAGTTACAAAATACTGTGTGGCATTCCACTGTGCTCGTCATCCTGAGACATAAGGTGTTAGGTCTCATTATGTTCAGTAGTTACACTGGCTACAGTGCCCTTCAAACCGAAACACTGCTTGGCGGTAGAAATAGACATTGCGGTGGTACCCACCCAGACGGACTCTTACATATGAGAGTCCTACCACCAGTAAAAACACTATTAAGGGTAGTTAATAGTATTATATAGTTTAAAAAATAAGTCACTTTAGCAATAAATCGATAACTACAATCTGTCAGGTACATAATATTATATATTAGTTTTGTAGTCAAAGTATAACTATAAAAGAAACTCAAGACAACCTGAAGCAGCTCAGAAAAAGCAACTTAAATCCCAGCATTAACAAATTGCGTTCTTAAACAGCAATAAACTATGTAAATTCGTAATTTAAATTACAAACAGCGATGCGACACGTCAGGAATGGTCGGGTGGCCGTAGGTGGCGGTTAAAAGTAGCATTTTCAGTCGGGCCGTGGACGCGGGCGGCGCGATAGCGAATGTCACTGCGAGTGAATTATGAGCCGCAGCCCGCGTTAATTGTCGCTGACGAGGCGACAAACTGGACTCTCATTTCAACTACTGTACCTGCCCTGAAACAGACCAATGCGTATTACTTAGAGATGAACGTTGTTAAGGAGTATAGACTGGCTATAATGATTAATATCGATTTGCTAAAATCTTTCAAGACATGTTTCAGAAAGCTTAATTATTACTATCAAAATAAAAATGACTTCATAAATTGGAAGGAATTAAATTGTTATGATACTACTAAATTTCCATAATATTATATTCCAAGCAAAAATATTGGGTTTATAGTAAAAATGAAACGACAACATGAAGGTTTTCTCAAAAACAGTTACACAGTTTTTACACACACTTTAGAGGTATCTCGGTGTTACATTTACAGACGCTTGGGAAGAGTGTGGAATTATTTTAATTTGAGCATCTATGCGAGAACAGTCTCGGTATTGCCGTCTTACAATTTTCGGCTAAAAGCCAGCGCTTCGATCGATAAGTGAGAATTTAGTATGCATTGCATTCATATTATCAAATCTAAAGGCGAGAGTTCTATCATCAATGTGCGGGACATTTCTGCTGTAAAACATGTCATTTAGTCATACAAGGAACACTAGAACGATGTTATTAGCAATTTGATTCGCTCTACCAAAGCACACAGAGCAAGTCACGTCCAAACTTTACGCCACAAATAGGTATCCATGTTCACAGCGTTGTTTTGGAAACATTAACTAACTTGAGTGTACGCCAAAAACGGAAACATTTTAATGTTCAGCGACGCCGTATTGTCAGTGTTGTTCTGGTACTAGAACAAGCCAAAAAATCCCTTGTAATATACACTGTTCAATATAGTTGACACGATAATAAACAAACGAGACGTCCTAACAAATATTTGCGATGAGGCTGAATGATTGTAAAATTTCAGCTCCATCGGCAGCTCTCTTTGCGAATAAATGCATTTTTATTGATAACATTTCAAATCATCATGCTGTTCGAAATACAATATTAATTCAATTAATAAAAATTGATCTAGGATATATGTACCTAGAATATTTAAGATAGGCGAGGCATCCAAATCTATCATCACGAAGACAGAGTGTGAAAACTTTTCTAAAATTGCTTTATAGCAAATGTATTTTTCAATTGGTTTACATCGAAATATATTACTATAAACGATTAAAAAATAAATTATATAAAGTCCTACCTAAATTACGAAAAATTTAAGTCTCTACCTAGGTTCTAGACAATAAAAATTTGCGACGTAAATGAGACTGGCCACAATATGCGCACTGGGCCGCCGGGACCAAGCGTGCATAGAAAACAAGACGCAATCTCTACACTAATTCAATTAACTCAAGTTTATTTTATATATAATGTATCTCTAGAGTATTCATTTAATTTACGTTAAAAACCTACATGATAAAGGGTTTATTCCCAACTAGTTTAATCCGACGTAAAAGCGACGATATTCATGTGTGTTCGTCTATGTGTGGTAGATTAATATAAATTTTGTAAATGCACTCACTTAAATTAGAGTAAAGAACAATACTACTATTTTAAGTAAGTAATAAGTACTACTATAATGTTGTTCAATAATATTTTATTTGTGAATAATATATTCCTTCATCATGAAAAATCAATAATGTTGTTTAATTATAAACGCTCTTCTAAACTGTTGTCACAGTTATCTGTTTTTACTTTGCACCCGTTTATATGTTTTTAATGGTTTCCAATTTCGTTCCAGTCTGGCTCCGAATCGTGATGGTTTAGCAGCATTATCTAAGTATGTGCAACGGCTTAGGCTCGCAACATTGGTCCGATGGCTATCTTGTTTGCTTTTATCCTTATAGAAAATTTCGTGCATCCCAGTGAATGCATCGACGAGCCTTCCAATATCAGAGGGATTATCCACTGTAAAACGTTGTAAAAATTTCCTGTGCCGTCATGAATAGCGACTCAAATGCACGGACATAAGGTCCACATTGATGCGGAACAGAAAAGAATTTGTATTTTGCCTAAATATCGGTAACGGATTGGCGTGGCTATACGTGGTAAGATAAGAGTGCGAGTTGCATGGTGATACATTGAATGGATTACTGCATTGAAGTCTGCTTTGTGAGGCTCAATGGTCAAATATATTATAATGGTATTACTCTGGATATTTTATTACAGTGCAAAGGGTATTTCGCATTCAAAAGTTCTATTCATTATTCCCTCATTTTAATATGATTCTAAAAATATTACAACTGATTTTAAGTTTCACAACAAATAACACCCACGTAAAGAATGTAGAAGATCGTTGATTCCCTATGTCTAGAGTATTCAGTCAACCAGCGAGTGATCTTAGAGTAAGTGATTTAACCCCTGGAATGCCGGGCTCAGTTTACGTAAAAAACGCTTGCGTGCCGCCCATACATTTGAAAAAATCGGATTTTAGGTGTAAAGGTTGTTCCAATTTATACACCATAAAATTCTTTTAGTACGAATTTTGAAATTATTTATTTACTTATTTATTATGGTTCAATGGTCACTAAAATATTTAGAAACATTGTGAGATTTGGCATAAACGGCCGCCATTTTGAATTTCTTTGTTTTAAGGCCAATCGGCCTCAAAATCGATATCTGGGCAGGCCTTTAGGTACAGAAGACGTATCTAATGTTAGAATTGAAAAAAGTGGCCGCCATTTTGAATTTCTTTGTTTTAAGGCCAATCGACCTCAAAATCGATATCTGGGCTGGCCTTTAGGTACAGAAGACGGATCCAATGTTGGAATTGAAAAAAGTGGCCGCCATTTTGAATTTCTTTGTTTTAAGACCAATCGACCTCAAAATCGATATCTGGGCAGGCCTTTAGGTATAGAAGACGGATCCAATGTTAGAATTGAAAAAAGTGGCCGCCATTTTGAATTTCTTTGTTTTAAGGCCAATCGACCTCAAAATCGATATCTGGGCAAGCTTTTAGGTACAGAAGACGGATCCAATGTTAGAATGGAAAAAAGTGGCCGCCATTTTGAATTTCTTTGTTTTAAGGCCAATCGACCTCAAAACCGATATCTGGGCAAGCCTTTATGTACAAAAGACGGATCCAATGTTAGGATTGAAAAAAGTGGCCGCCATTTTGAATTTCTTTGTTTTAAGACCAATCGACCTCAAAATCGATATCTGGGCAGGCCTTTAGGTACAAAAGACGGATCCAATGTTAGAATTGAAAAAGTGGCCACCATTTTGAATTTCTTTGTTTTAAGACCAATCGACCTCAAAATCGATACTTGGGCATGCCATCGTTTTGTTTTAACACTAATGGGATTTAAGATAGATATTTGGGCTTGTCTTTAGCCAAACAGAATAAATCGAGGTTGTAATTTTACTTATTTAACAATTTAAATACGCAATCACATCAAAATTAGATACTTTTAAAAATGAATAAGGTAATCAACCTGAGTAGCCTTTTAAGTCTGGTGATGGGGGGTTAATAAATATAAAGATACAGTAATTTAATAGCCACCCAACAGGGCATAACGATGTGGGGGAAGAAAAATATAATAAGATAATTTCTACTACGCGGCTAATTATTCTTATAGCAATCGTTGAATTGTTAACGACTCCCTGATTTTTAACCAATTTTGATGCTTTCACAGAAGAATTTACTTTATTTGCTGTTTGCTGCCACGGGACACTTTTTTCTTCTACAATTCTTTATTTTGCGACATAACAAAGCTGCGTTATTGAAGAGAATTGAATAAGCAATGATGGTGGCCATAATATTTAAAAAATCTATAATTAAAACCTACTATAGTTTGTGGCCATGTCCAGCGGATTTTGATTTTAAAACCAACAGCCCTTAAAACAACAACATTTAACATGGAATGCAGTTCTTAAAATTCCAACCTCGAGTTATTCTATTTGGCTAAAGACAAGCCCAAATATCTATCTTTCCTCTCGCGGAAGGAGAGTGCCGAGAGGGATCACCAGCGCAGTGGTGATCCCTCCCGCCGCCAGACGAGACGTAGGAGGCGTCGAGTAGACGACTGACCGACATCTTCCGCCCTGTGGATTGGGGGCGTTGGAAAATTCCACCACGGTATCCCCTGCCTGTCGTAAAAGGCGACTAATAGGGGCCTCCGGGGGTCACGGGTGGGCGGGAGGGGCCGTCCACCTATTAGTCTAGCCAACTTCTGTGACCCCCGTGATGGACGGCAGCGTGCCTCATGCTGCCTCGGACGCCAAGGGCGTCCTACGGTGTACGGGGGCTTCTGAGCCCCCGCAACAACAGGAGACGGACCGCAACAGCGGTACGCGCAGGGGCGGTTGCGGACAACTTAGACGTGAGTTGGAGGAAGCCCGCAGCCGTCCCTAATGCGCCGAAGATGGCCACCGCGGAAAAAAAAATCTTAAATACAATCAGTCTTAAAACAAAGAAGTTCAAAATGGGGACCACTTTTCTTAAGTCTTACATTAAATAATTATGACTTTTACTATCAATGCCATGCCCAGTATCGATTTTAGGTCAATTGGCCTTAAAACAAAGAAATTCAAAATGGCGACCACTTTTCCAATTCTAACATTGGATCTGCCCTTTGTACCTAAAGCCATGCCCAGATATCGATTTTGGGGTCGATTGGCCTTAAAACAAAGAAATTAAAAATGGCGGCCACTTTTTTCAATTCTAACATTGGAACCATCTTCTGTACTTAATGGATTGCCCAGATATCGATTTTGAGGTCGATTGGCCTTAAAACAAAGAAATTCAAAATGGCGGCCACTTTTTTCCATTCTAACATTGGATCCGTCTTCTGTACCTAAAGGCTTGCCCAGATATCGATTTTGAGGTCGATTGGCCTTAAAACAAAGAAATTCAAAATGGCGGCCACTTTTTCCATTCTAACATTGGAACCATCTTCTGTACCTAAAGGCCTGCCCAGATATCGATTTTGAGGTCGATTGGCCTTAAAACAAAGAAATTCAAAATGGCGGCCACTTTTTTCAATTCTTACATAGGATCCGTCCTCTGTACCTAAAGGCTTGCCCAAATATCGATTTTGAGGTCGATTGGCCTTAAAAGAAAGAAGTTCAAAATGGCGGCCACTTTTCTCAATTCTCTTATATGATTAAGATTTGCATCCAATGGAAACAAAAAATAAGCTAAAAAGAAACCACCTGTAGATGATTTTATATTTTTATAGAATCCTGAAAAAGATTCTATCCACCACCTGTAGATGTTCAGTTTTCATACATTTTGCAGAAATCGGCCCGAGCGTGGATCCACGCTCCCGGCAGAGTTTGAACACTTTTTTTGAGCGTGGATCCACGCTCCGGCACGCGAGGGCTTAATGCCTGGTAGGTGGTGCTCGCGGTATCGCCCGCGTTAAAAGCCTTTCGCGCTACAAGTCTCTAAAACACAATACGACATCACCGCCATCTATATAAGAATCAGATTATAAATATTCATTAATTTCCATGGGAGCAAATTACTGGGATATCAAGTACCCTATGTGTTACTCCAGGATATGAGCTGCCCGTGTGCCAAATTTCATCCAAATCCGTTTAGTTTTTTTGCGTTTACTTCTAACAAACATCCAAACACTTTCACAAGCTTTTGCATTTATAATATTAGCAAGATAAATTAAGGGCAAGTTCCATAGCTTTAAAGAAATATGATTCGTTATGGTCTCCACCAATCTTAATGCATCCATAATTATTTATTTCACACTGCTTTGACAAAGATAACCTGATTGAACCATCAAAACTGAAGGAACAGAGTTACTTTGATTGAGGCTCTATAATATATTTATGGCATCCTTGTACTAGTTTGTCACAATTCTCAGTAATACAAAGAGTTTCGCATATCGTCCACCGTGCAGGGTAAATTGAAATCATATTATACGCACCCATTTTTTATTGGACACACAAATGTGTAGGCTTCTCTTCGCGATCAAATAAATATTTTGTTAGATTTTCATAAAAAACATAGGATTTCCATAATATGATGAGATTTGATATCAACATATCGATACCGGAGTTATTATTACATTTATTCCTAGTTCCTATCAGGGTTTCATAGCTGTTTGGGGTACCGTTATTAAATCGTAGTCTATTTTATGCACAGTCTTTTAAATAGGACTAAAGTGACATTACTCGGTGGCGTATTCAATTGCGTGCGCAGTACGGACATCCCTCTGAAGTCCTGCTTTTGAATCTCGGACAAGTGATATTGTGTTTTTCTGCTCAGTATATATCTGACTGCCTCGGTGGCGTAGTTGTATTACAGTACGACTGCAAAGCTGAGGTCTCGGGTTCGATCCCCGGGTCGGGCAAAGTGATATTGAGTTTTTCTATTCAGTATCAGTCCGGAGTCTGGAATTTGTGCCCGATATGGCGATAGGCTCGCCCCCTATCACATCATGGGACGGAATGTCGGCGAAAAGTGGGTGCACTAGTTGCGCCTCTGCCTACCCCTTCGGGGATAACAGGCGTGAGTGTATATATGTATGTATATATCTGGAGTCTGGAATTTGTGCACGATATGGCGATAGGTTCGCCTTCTATTACATCATGGGACGGATCACACAGGCGAAAAGTACCCTGGTTGCACCTCTACGCACCCCTTCGGGATGATGAACAGATATCCTTCGTAAGATGCATATAAAGCCATGGAAATAGCTAGTTAATGGACTTCATTTTTAATATACGTTGGAAATAGCAACCCTGGCTTAGTATTGACTTTATACAATAGGCAACTAGTCTAAATTCGCGTGTTCGCCGGCCATATTCGAACTCCATAATACTCCATATGCATAAGGTGTAGAGTGACCATTATTTTAATAGAGATATGATATCGTTCATTTTGTTTATGTTATAACATTTGTTATATTATTATAGAATGCAACTGATTTTTAGGTGTATTATTGGGTGGTTTTCATATTTATTTTTGTGTTATTAAAAAAAGGCATAGCCAACTTGTCCCACGTGATAATTGGTTTGTACATTAATGATTTATAATTGTCAATCACAGAAAAGAAAAAACAAATACTGATCCTCATAGTTTGAAAAGGAAAGGCGCGAATTTCTGGTATTTTCGTGAGAGTACATGGCAGTAGAATTGTCGCTACATACAAACACTATGTAGCGACAACTCTTTTGCCATGTAGTCTCTATTATTCTTCCAACCTTTTTTGTTTTAATAAACTGTATTAAAACGGAATCATTTAAAAATCACGATAAAATAGTCACACCTGTTGCTAGTTGTTATTATTTATATTGTGATTCCCATCCTTATGTAGACATTTTACTATATACTACCATAATTGTTTAAAAATGTGTATCTGTTTAGTGTACATAATTAAATAATATTCTAAGCAAACATAGTTACTTGAAATCGTCATTAGGTACCTATAGCGCATATTTTGTTGGTTGTTTTTCTGTTTAAATCCTTGCCAGGACGAAACTAAAATATAACAGCAAATAAAAGACAGTTCATATGCAGTTTTGCTACAATCCGTCCAGCGACGGAACTATCTGGCCAAAATCGGGATAGCTAGTCACCATAAGCACGGGTTGCCGAGCCGGCAGGCGTGTTAGCCACGCCGCACCGCCCTGACAGCGTCGTAATGGATTGTTTACCTCCGCACGGACGTCCGCCGCCTTCGTCGATCACTGACACCGACCTAATTACATGTAAATAAATACGGACTTGACGTGATCTCGGAACACTCACAACATTGCTTTCGAATCTCGACGCGCCATTTTTATTTTGTCCCGCGTGGGCATGATGCGTGGTGTTTTTACCTCGTTTTTAGACTTTGAATAATTGAATATTTTCGTTTTTATTCTGATCTAACTAGGTTCGGATTTGAATTTGCATCAGTAAAATGACGAATACTTATAATTGCCTTAGTTTGAGTTTAGTCCCTAACATGGTTTTTCTAAGATTATTCATCACACAGAATAAACGACACTAGGATATCTGATTAATAGAATATATGTTTTATAAGTAAACAAAGTTTCACGCCTTTATTATTTGATAAAAGGAATTCTGACTAATATTTCTGAAAAATCATATCAGGACATTTTCAATAATAAACTAGGAAAATATATGTCTGTTTCACAATATTCTGATTAATAATAATTGCAGCAACGGGTTGGGGTGAGAGCCCACCGATGATATAGGAGTGCAGGTCCCGCGGGTGCAATAAAGACTGGCTCGGCGCGGTATCGGATCGCGGGCTGCAACGCGAATCCACCTGCTACTAGGACCACTAACGTACAAAGCTCGTAATATACACAACTTATGGTGTCCCATTTGGATTTTTTTTATGTTACACTAGGCGTTGCTCACGGTTTTCCTCTACAAAAGTCCTTAAAACACTATATAACGCCAGCATCATCTGCTTTAAAAATCAGATTAAAATATCCATTTTTTCCCCAAGGCAGCAACTTACCAGGATAAAAGTATCCTATGTATTAATCCTAGCCACCTAGCCTGTCTTTTGTTTGGCATTATTAAACATCAAGAGCCCTCATATTTATATAATAAGTTATCTTGGGTATCGAGTCGGCGAGAATGTGCAAGCAGGCAGTTATCTATTCCTTACCACAAAACGGCAACTTTCGAGGGTAGTTTTCGCTATGCGGCATCCAAGGTATGGAATAATATCCCACCGCCTCTCAGACAGATTAATTCTTTGGGCACTTTCCGTTTAAGGTTACGGCAACATCTAATCGATGCTCAACGCGATAGATGTAACATTGATTATGATATTTCATTTATTTAAGCCTTGATTTAATTTCTAGTATTATCATTGCATAACCCTACTCCAGATTTAATTAATACTACTATCTAATTACAATACTATTATTATTTAAATTATATAATATTATAACGTGGGTGCGCATAAAATATATTTCTGAATTTATGTGTGTGTGTGTGTTTATGTGTGGTCACCTGCAATCAGCTTTCCATTTATTTATTATTCTCTGCTGAGCTTCAAGTGGGTAGGTATACTTAATTTTTTCGTCCACTTGGATGGAGGCCTGAAATGAAAGGCGGTGGATAATTAAATATCAGCTAAGTATAATCATACATTGTACAGATAGGTCTACCAGTTGTTTTGTCAGCGCAATAGGTACATATTATGAGAATCTAATTATATTTCAACATGGCGGTCGTAAAGAGATGGTATAATTATGGTGCCTACCTGTTTGGTATGGCCTTCTCGCTTATTTTTAGTCCCCTGGCGTCTGTAGTAACACTATGACTTGCCTGAATTCAACGTTGAGTATCACATTGGTATTGTGTATTCATAAGAAACACACCTGAAAAAAAAAGAAATGTAAATAGCTAAGTTTTTTTCACGTACTGTCCACGGCTATATTACATAAAATTAAATCAAGTATGTACTTACATCATTGCACACATAACTATTACGCTTTTCTCACTATTATAATATTTTCTGCACGGATGTTATTGATGGCTGGCTGCTAATCAAGCGGAGTGAGCGCCCTGCGCCGCCCGCGCGCCGCTCCCGCCCGCTACCCGATAAGTCTATAGCCGTTTCGTATTTCCTTAGTTTTAATTAAATTATTATATATTTCCGGGCGCTCGTTGCCGCTGCGCCACATGTCTCGCCTGTTGTACTACAAACGATGAACTGACGAATACCACTACGGGCTACGGCGCCATTTGCGGCGTAGCAGAGGCGCTTCGTATGCCTATAATATATAAGTATTATTATTCATACTTAACTCTTAACTATTTATTTATTTATAGTATTTATTTGCTTCCTTTTCCCACTATTTTGTTTGTCTATTTATTCTTATTTATATAATATAATCAATCCGTGAGTCACTAACCACTAAGTGAGGGTTCCAGTTGAAAACCAGCGCCAGGTACACCTTGCCTGGCATTTTATGCTGAACTGGATCCTTTTCGACAGTATCATGGGATGCACGTTGCCCACGTGCTTTGTGTAATATGTAATTAGTCCTTTTTTTTTTGTTAATTGTTTGTGTGCGTCCCGGTATATTGTGCGAATAAATGTTTCTTTCTTTCTTTCTTTCTTTCTAATCTAGGACATGATCTACCCGTATATCAAATTTCATCCAAATCAGTTTAGTTGTTTATACGTTTACTTCTAACATACAAATGTTTTCACAAACTTTTGCATTTATAATATTAGTAAGATATAATATCAGTGAGAAGTAAGATTATGATATTAGTAAGAAGTTAGATATCATAGTAAGATTATTGGACGAATATAAGGCCGTATGTATCTACAACATTAAATCGTTATTTTCAAAACTTATGGCGTCCTGGTTACACTAAACTATTCGGATTTTTATACCCTTTTCAGATCACATCACGAAATGGGCATACGGTCGGCGAAATGTGGATGGCATTGGTTAGCGGCTCTAACTAACATCTTGTGGTTAATTTCGAGAGCTTAGGTATACATTGTCAAAAAAATATTGTATGGTAAAAAAATACTGGCCAGTATTTTCTGTAAAAATATTTTTGATACCAAAGTCATTCTGTGTCATAAATGCCCATTTTTGTATGAAAGTCGGGCTACTTTTGCGTCTTTACAAAACTTTCACTAAAGTATAGGGAATATATTATTATTCTAAATCTTATATAAATTTAAAACAATTGGATATTCGATGGGAGGTCGGAGTAATCTGCATTTTTGTTGCTCGGTTATTTTGAGGTTAAGTATGAACTTACCTACTGCAATAACGTACGGTACAAAGTACCAACGTGCCTAATTAAGCCCGGTATTGCAGTATCTACTTGTTATTGCTATAAAAAATATTGGACATCTTTTCACCTAGTTTTAATCGCTCTTTTAAGTAACTGATAGGTACTAACATATCTGATAAGACGAAACTCTAATAAGTATTACTATACTATATAGTAAAAAAAAAAAAAAAAAAAAATACTATATAGTATGGCGGAATACCAGTTTTTTTACTAGGCGTATGCTATCTGACTTCTAGTGTATATGTTCTTGACTTACGAGTTATTCCATTGAATGGAATACTAAGTTCTTAATCTATACTTCCACCTATCGTTATCTCACTCCAACTTGGCGTCGGCGCAACACATATTGCAGAATAGATTTAGCTAAGTTTTATGACCGGCCGCGTGCCTGACACCAACCTGCCTGACGTCAACCCTCATGGAGGATTCCAATTCCAGGCAGCTCATGTTATCACAGAGATAAAATGTTGCCTGGCCTGGGAATCGAACCCAGGATCTATTACTTCACAGCCTGATTACGCCAATAGTTAATTATCATAGGGAAAGAAAAACAAGAAATACGCAACATATTATGTATATTTTTAAATATATTGTGACTGAAAATACCTTGGAGGCAGTCAAATAGAGTAGTGCGCCAGTATCAAAAACAAAATATATTAGCATCACACATAACAATTGTGTGTTTAATATCATCTGGTAAAATGGGGTTACTGAACAATCTCTCTGGTATTATTTTATTCCTAATTGCTACCTGCTCTACCGTTAAATGACCAAAACCAATATCTAAAGACAAAATCTGTTAAACATTTTTGTGCAACATTCATTTTTTTTTGTTCTAGAATACACCAAGGCATTTTAGAAAGAGAGGAAAGTCTTTTATTGCTCTCTCCAGCTCTTAACTTAACAATATGCAATGCAAAGTGCAATTCTGCCATTTCTTACTTCTTGTGATAAGCTTGGTACACATGCCAGTAATTCTTCAAATTGATTTGCATTCATTTCAAGCCAGTTATAACACAAATGGGGTGACACATTTGCCACACTTTCAAAGTCAAAATAATAGCTGTGTTCTCTTTCTAACATTAATAATATTGCATCATATTATGCACCTCTATCTAAATGAAAGAGACATATACTAGCACTTGTTGGCAAATAGAACTTATGGTAATTCTCAGATTGATTTAGGCACCAATAAACATTCTCGTACTAGGCATCCCAAAAACAAACAAGCCTTTGATGTAGCTACAGCACGCTTATATACTGCTCAAGGTTGGGATGGCAACGGTGGTGGCACTGGGATTTCAAAGCCAGTGTCACTTGTAGACTGAATGACTTCTTGCAGCGCTGGTTGGTTCATATAATGTTGTTGTTGTCTGTGAACCTCTCTATTAGCTGAAGTCGAACAGGCAGCACTTGTTCCAGCCTTAAAACCTAAAATATAATGTAGAAGTTTAGTAAACACATTCAGATTATTAATATTGTTAAATTGCTTTCTTTAAAAAAATCATTGTATTTGCTTGATGTTTCCCACATTGTGGTCATGTTAATAATAATCTACGTAACTTACAAATTGGTTCGTACAGTAAGTTTACCTCTGTTTAGATTAACCAGATGTGTAATTTTATATTATGATTTTTTATATATGTCAATGGCCATGTAGTGCCTGGTTAATGATTTTATATTTTTATAGAATCCTGAAAAAGAAACAGTTGAAAGCGGGATTTGAACCCACGACCTCCGGCGTACCGTGCCGTTGCTCTTCCAATTGAGCTATTCCGACCTCGCTTTCGATTGCCAATTTCAGGTTCCGTACTTAATTATCTTAAAGGAGATGACCAGCGACATCTGTTAGCAGTTATTACAACTACTAACTCAGCATTACCCCTTTACAGGAGTAAGTAACCGAAACGAGTCGCTAAACTTTTTTCTAATTTTATATTATGATTTTTTATACATGTCAATGGCCATGTAGTGCCTGGTTAATGATTTTATATTTTTATAGAATCCTGAAAAAGAAACAGTCGAAAGCGGGATTTGAACCCACGACCTCCGGCGTACCGTGCCGTATTACAGATGTGTAATAATATAAAAATAAGATTTTTTGAATAGTACCTGATGTGCTGGAGTTGTTCTAAGAATGACACTCCTTTCTGGACATTCTAAAGACACTCTGTAAGATCGAGATCTTAATATAGACTTCCACAACCGAAGCAAACCTGTCTATGTCCAAATTCCGGTGCAGGTATGACCTCAGAAGTTTCATGAGCTTGAATCTTTGTGTAACATTCAAGACATAAAATGTCCCCATATATTATCTGCAACAATGGTTTTTAAATTGATTTAGCATTCACTGAAACTTGCTTCGCAGGAATTGAAAAAATCGAGCAAATAAAATACTATAATTACTTACATCTGAATTCTGAACTGTCATTTGTCAAAATCTCATTAATTCCGGTTGCCAGTGGAATAAAAATCTGTACCCATATATTTATTAATTATACATACACATGAAAGATATAATAACGGTGAAGGAAAACATCGTGAGGAAACCTGCATACCCGAGAAGTTCCTTATAAGAATTTCGAAGGTATGTGAAGTCTACCAACCCGCACTAGGCCAGCGTGGTGGACTAAGGCCTAAACCCTCTCAGTAGTAGAGGAGGCCCGTGCCCAGCAGGGGGACAATATATAATACGGGGCTAGTATTATTATAATTTTTTACATATACATACAAATACATTATTAATTATATTGTAACAAAACCCGTACCAATAAAGAAACGAATTATAAATGGCGGCACTAATTATTTCCCCTCATCCTCACAATATCGCTGTTGATTCTTTCACATCGGTGCGCTGTAGGTATAACAAGGAATTTCTGCGTATTATCCATAACGGTAATATGTGATGAATTTCTTGATAATCTCTGATTTTTATGACATTTTCCACATTCAATATCTAATCTGTATCAACTTGTTTTTTTTTTGGACCGTTTATAATTTTTTTTTACCAGCTATTTGGAATTTGGTCATAACTATTAGGTGAAAGATATTATTTTATAACTATGTTTTGTATAATGATTGATATATTTAATCTTTATACATATAATAGATTAAAGTACAAGCGCATTTCTTGTGCATATTTTTGTTATTCCATTTAAAAGGGAAATTTATCATAAATTGGTATCATTTCGCCATATTGGCAGTATATGTGCCGGTGTTGCTTTTCGCAACAATTAAACAACTTTTTTTTATATCTTTAAAACCCCCATTCGCTCATACCTGAAATAAATACAAGTGAAATAATAATTAAAATAATGATTTTTCATAAATAATTGGTTAAGACGCATGACTGACGCAAAGATAGCCTGGTTTTGGGCATTCTCCTTTCACGTCACTCATGTTTTGAGGGTCGAGTAGCACTGACTCGGATTTCCAAGTAAAATGATCATAATACTCAGATAGAAAGTTTTGGTGAAAAAATACTGGCCAGTATTTTCTGTAAAAATATTTTAGATACCAAAATCATTGCGTCCTAAATTTCGCGTCACTCATGTTTCGACGGTCGAGTAGCACTGACTCGGATTTCCAAGTAAAATGATCATAATACTCAGATGGAAAGTTTATTTACAACATTATTTAGCACTAGCTTTTGCCCGCGGCTCCGCCCGCGTTAAAAAGTTTTTCCGGGATAAAAGTCCCGTTTTTTGTTTTCCCGGGATAAAAAGTAGCCTATGTGTTAATCCAAGATACGATCTACCCGTGTGCCAAATTTCATCGAAATCCGTTCAGTAGTTTTTGCGTGAAAGAGGAACAAACATCCATACATCCAGACATTCTTAAAAACTTTCGCCTTTATATTATTAGTAGGATAGTAGGATTAAAAAGTCACTTTTATTGTTGCATGGCGAAGTAACTCTACTGCACCTGATTGTAATTGGAGTAGGGTCCAAATAGAACGACTGATGAGAGATGACTACCCGTCACCAAGCGTCATAGTCATGCCGGACAGTCAATTCCGTACGGTAGTTCTACAAATATTTCATAGATGCTCTAAATTCATCAATGTGCATTTAAATGACCAAGATCCGATCACATGCATGTCACAATAAAAACTCAGTTATTAAGAAAATGAACTATAATCGAGAAAATACCGCGAAATTAGTTTCGCATAATGTAACCGAATCACGAATGTCTCAGACGGCACTAGACAAATTGGCATTTAAAACTAATGACAAATTGTGAAGTTGCTTATTGCTGAACTCGTGCGAGCTAGTTTCATTCTACTTAGACTGAGTGCTTAGTGTACTGTAAAATTCTAACTAAAGCCATTTAGAAATAGAATTATGTTTAAGTGATTCATACTTTCTAAAAGCGTGTAAAAGTGTGATTTATTTTTAATGGAGTTATTACGATTATTACCGCCTAGAAATCTTCCCCAAAGAAAATTTCTCGAGACGTAAAAAGTTTTGTAATCGTTTCAGACTACGATAGGGCGTGGGTATTCCACTTATGCCTATTAAATTTTCTACAGACAGGAAAATGTAAGCCCGGTTCTCACAGAGGACATGGGACAAGGCTCAGCCGCGCGGTACATTGGCCCAACACAAAATATTGTGCAGCTCGGGTAAACGCGCCGCTCTAACTTCCAATACAATATAAATTGCACTTTGAAAATGCCCTGTACTTCAAAGTGTATGCATACGATACACAACTTTAACACCTACCACGAGAGCATATTTCGGCGGGCCGAGCGTCGCGGCGCGGAGTAGTGGCGTAATACCGGTAATGTGGTGTCGCCTTTCTGTGGCGAGATAAGGGTACGCGACATTGACTATTCAAAGGGTTGCGGTCTTCAAAATTTGCGTTCAATAAGTCCGTAATACCCGCGCATCACCTTTGAGTTAACGCGCAATTTGCGTTCAGCCTCGCCGATATTTCAACTAAATGCCAGATAGCTCATTTGTTGATGTTTTAATCATGACTCATTCGATTTCCACGAAAATGCGGCTGCAAGCTTTACTCGTTAGAGCATTATTGTAAGCTCGGTTAATGCGTTCCTCTTTGTTTGTATTTTGTCGACTTAAAATACTTGCGCATATGTAGCTGTGCAAATATATCTTTTTGGTACGGATTCATGAGAGCTGTTTTTTTGTGGTTTTTATTTTCCTCGTGCCGTTTAAAAATCAAGATGCACTTTTGTACTGTTTTAGGTAACAACGTAAAATTGCGTTTGGCACCTCGAGATCGGCCAAGAAATAATTACGTCAGTAAGAAATCCATACTTATTTATTCGGAGCGTGTCTGGAGGTGCCTTATTTATTTGCAATTTGTTGGATATCGTTTGGTAGGTAGGTGCCTTAATGAGGCAATAACAATAAATAAAGACCCAAAAGTTTTCTCAGCACTTCACCCTCCGCATCGCTCCGAGTCCGGACCCTCGCAAGGAACCACCTTAAACTCATACGTAACTGGAAAACGTTATAATTATTTAGAAGGTTCGCTGTGTTCACATTATGTGCGTATAATTTGTTTTCGTGGCGCGATTGTGTAATTGTTATTTATAAGGAAATTAGTTGTGTTCGTGCCGCGTTAGATAAACTAATTAAAGTGTCTAAACAATACGAATCTGAACTTTCGGATGGCTACTATTTAATTCTGGCAATGAGAAAAAAGGGACGGTAACAGACAAGCCATGAGAATACTAACTGCCCTGCTTACTTTGGGAAGATCTTCGTCGGAATGTCAAAGGTGAGGTCTTGTAGAATGGCTATTACCTAAGTATTTTGTCATGAAAAAGAACGAAAGATCTCTCATCTTATATTTGCTGATTCAGGCTCAGCAGAGTCGGGTATCTCGGGATGAGCCATTAAAAGAAAGATTTCACGTGGTTAAGGTAATTTGTGGAGTCGTAGGTACTTTTTTCTTTGAAAACTATTGATATCGAATAAAAAATTGCTCAAGTAATCTTAAAAGGAAGCTTGACGAACTTACGAATACGGAATCGGCATTAATCGAAAATCAACTTACGCAAAACGGTTTTAAATAGATAGACTGCCTCGGTGGCGTAGTTGTATTGCGTACGAGTTACGAGTACGATTTGCGCGCTGAGGTCCTGGGTTCGAATCCCGGGTCGGGCCAAAAAACGTGTGACTGAGTTTTTCCATCTTAAAAAAATTACTCAGTCGCAGCTCGGAGTCAGGAAGTTGGCGGTGTGATACCCCCGTGCCTCGGAAAGCACGTAAAGCCGTTGGTCCTGCGCCTGACCTCTCTCCGGTCATGTCGGATTACCGTCTCACCGGACTATGAGAGTGAAGGAATAGCGAGTGCACCTGTGTATTGCGCACACACTTGTGCACTATAATATCTCCTGCGTACCTGGCTGATCTCCGTTGAGATTGGCCGCCGTAGCCGATACTGGCTAGGAGGATTTAATTAATTAAATAGATTTTGTATCGACACTTACTAATTCATAATATTTACATAAGAATTTTGGTCCATTGATTGTCCATTTTCCGCACGCATGATATCACGGGTTGTCGTATAGGTGTCAACATTTCCGGTATCGAATACTGGATTTTTACCTCGCCTACGTGTTGCTAAATCGACAGCTGTTACCGCTTGTCCACTATTCAGGTTGACGACTAAATGTGATATTTGAATACGGGACGATTTAAATAGAAATTTATATTTGTTACCTCACTTGACATAGTTTTGTTATTATTAAAGCTATAACAAGACTAAATATTTTACGTAGGAGTACAAGAAATACGTCAAAGCTAAATGGTTATAAGAGAAGTTAATTGCAACCATTAAATGCCTGATTTTAATGGGAATAATTAGCCGTTTGCTTCTTGAACGTAGATACGTTACAATGCTCAGTTCTCAAAAATGGTCGTACATTCATCAGTGTTCATTCATAGCGCACCCCTCGGCTCACAAGCACCCTTGACATCACCTCTACTTAATACTTAAACCTGAGAAGTATTACTCAAGTATATTTTAATACATTCATAAAATATCCACATAAATAAAAAACGAAGTATTTTTTGTTTGATTTCTTTGCTATTGAAAATTCAAATTGTTTTAAAGAAAAAATCAGGTGATTTTTAGTGGAATTTTTCGATAAACTTTATACAAAATAAAATAAAATATTTTATTCATCACATAGGCGAACATCGTTGCACTTATGATATGTCAAGGTACATTCAATTTATAATTATTATTATTACAAATAGTCACTTATATAATTACAGACATTTTTATAGGGAGCAAAATCAATGAATAATAAATACGGAGAAGCCAAGCTCGGGCTGGCAGGAAAGAGATAACAAAAAGAATATTTTTTATTAAAATTAATGGGAGTTACGCGTCGCGATCCTCATATATCGCAATTCAAGTAGTTTAACCTTGAAGTGCTAAAATGGAACTCAACTCCATCTAATGTAGTGCAGTAAGCTTTCATATTATTGCAATGTACTATCCAAGGAACCTGGATGCTTGTAATTTACTTTTTATCTTAGCACAGCAATGGAGATTATATTGCCTCTGGTGGTAAGTGCTCGTGGTGCCCAGGTCGGGGATAGTGATATTCGATTTTTCTACCTAGTATCAGCCCGGAGTCTGGAAATTGTGCCCGATAGTGGCGATAGGCTCGCCCCCTATCACATCATGGGACGGAATACGCTCGGCGAAAAGTGGATGCTCTTAATTGTGCCTCTGACTTCTCCTTTGGGGATAAAAGGCGTAAGTATGTGTGTGCTTGAACAATGACATCCAATAGGATTGTAAGAAAACTGCATCTACACCGGCTGACCTCCGAACGCGACACTTCAAAAACGGACCAGACCAATATGTAGGGTGCATGATATATCAGGCACCTATCAGCGTCTTGACAAACGTAGCGTGGGACGTGCTCTGGCCAGATGGTGGGACGACTTGCACAAGAGGGCCGGCAGCGACTGGATGCATAAAGCAGCAGACCGGGCTCTGTGGCGTATTTTGGGAGAGGCCTATCAGTGGACTGCAATGGGCTGATAATGATGATGATGATCAGGATTTAATTCCAGTTACCCACTAACTGTACTCCAAAAACCATTTGACATTGTACTTTATACATATTTTAATATTTGAAACATTCATTCCGTAAAATATCAAAAATAAGCATGAATTTCCAAAACATTTTAAACTGAAACTTCACCTACATGTACATGACTCATAAAATCGAGCTCCACTTTACTCTTTTACGGCTGGATTTTTAGCAGAGGCATATCCTCTAGACACGGCCTGACATAAAGTCGTCCGGTCATGTAAAATCAATGTGTTCAGGTGTTCCTGCGTTCCCAGAGGCACTGTAAAGTCTCTAGACTCTTGCGGTGCTCGTCGGTAACACGACCGTATGGTACCTCGTAGTTTATTATATGCCATGCTCAGAGTTTCAAAGGGACTTGAGAACAGCTATGTTGCATGTATGTGTAGAATAAATTAAACTGGAATCGGGTCTGATATTGTCCCTGAATACGATACAGCGGCTTTGAAATAACACAATAGAGTAATAGTTTCCCAAAGCAATGTTTTTAAAGGAACCTATTTCATAATGAAATGTAAATTATGCAGGTAAGGTAGGATACCAACGTTTTTTTAACTTGCTTGAGACAAGAACCACCCGAAGTAATTTGGGAAATTGGTAGTAAAGTAAAAAAGCACAAACATTGCGTTATCCCAAGACTTGGCTGAATCTCCTATCATCACTAATTCAATCTAAATATTTATACAAACAGGTCCATCAACACAAAGTAGCCTAAGTTATTTATGAATTAACGGCGAAGTTTTATTTTCATTATAACGTCAAAATACTCTTGGACTAAGCAATATTACGGCAACCGGAATTGTACGAGGTGCTTTACTTAGACTTTAAAATGATCTAGCTCGTACTCGGTACAAATAATGCAAGAATTCTAACAGTATTTCTAGTGTTTCCAACATTTTTCTGCTGTAGCTTAATAGTTTCCATTATTCATACACGGAATGTGGAAGAAAATTAAATATCCGCAAAATAATAGCGAAATTATAATTTAGCATGAAATGTATGGTTGAATTTATTCTTTAACCCATTCATTTTAATAACTAAAGGTTTTAAAGTAATTTATATAATAATTATCATATTACGACACAGCCTTTTAATTTGGCATGAAATAATATTCTATATAGCGTCACAAAATACAGAAAGAACTTATAAAATGCATTTCCGTAATAATACTACAACATAAAACTATAGTATCACAGGCGGATATATATATCACTCAACCAAAAGTCCAACATAGTAATATGGTCGAGTGCGTTTGCTAATCTTTGGATACAAATAACCTGCTCAGAGCAAGTTAATACACCGCTTCACGTACATGCATTTTATGATAATATGACAGGGTGCCATGTAGGTTACCGCTTACGGTACATTATGTAAATATTGCGGGCATTATTTCACAATTTGTTTACCCGTGACGTCGCTCCGCCGACCGCAGTGCATGCTTTTCATTACGAACACATTGACAACCGACGCATAACCGATCAAGATAATACAATAATGCACAAAACCCAACATTATTTAACAAATTACAAGAGTTATTTAATGCACGCACTGGTTTTAATTAAATTATTACTGAAATAAAACACGAAGTTCGCAATACGAAAATGTTTATGGGCCACTATCGCATTTGCATGTAATGAAAATTTCAACTAAATTACTTGTGCATGTACTTGTTCGTGCATGTTATACTGGAGATTTTAATCTGAATATCGAACCCATTTCCTCTTAATAGCAGCCAGGTCAGTCGAGTTTGATGCCTAAAGAATTTTGACTGACGCTCAGGTACCTAGTTATGAAAGGTATCAGGTTTAGATTCAACCCAGATTAAGAATACGGATAAGTAATTTCCGCCAAGACGATTATTACAAGGAAGGCAGGCATTTATGTTAGAGGAAAAACATTCCACCACGAGCAAAAGAGGTATTTACAAAAAAAAAAAACAACATAAAAAAACACATTTTACACAAATGAAGCAGACAAAGTTCGATTGTTACATCCGAACGTAAGTTACACATTAATAGTGTTTTCAGAAAGTTTTATGCTTCGCCGAGTACAAAGAACTTAGAGTATACATAGAGATAGAAACGGCAATGATATAGTGTCGGGCTGGCGGCCGTTCCCTCAGGGACGATAAACCCTTCCCGGCGCTTCCCTTCTACTCTTCTTTATGGGAAGGCCGGAATGGCCAGCCCAGGTGAACAGGTAGCTAGATTGCGAAAGTATTTTTAGAACATCTTGTCGGTCGTTGGGTGTTTTCCCTTTGTTATCAAATGGGAGACATTGGAAGTGAATTTTCGGTTATAGGTGCGCTTAATGTATCCGTGAGGCTTAGGAGCCGAAGGTTGTTCTCTTTTATGGCGTGTGGATAAAGAAATATTCTACAAAGGGTTTTCGCTGTGGATATCAAAAGAACGAAAATTAGTTTTGTGAATGAACGTTTAGCTTACAAGCATATTTGAGTTTAATTGTGTTATCAACAGCAATCGTCGAAAATTCATACGTGTGAGTCGTAAACATGGCAACACTGGCATTTGTATTCTAAATTCTGAAATAGACAAGACATTCATGCCGAAGCATTTTGTGTTTAACATTCCCGCAAAATGTGTTAAATTGAAGAATAAAATAGCGAAATTGAACACGTTTCGTTTGATGTAGGTGTATTTTGAGATTTGTTGAATTTAATATAAATCGGATCGATGGTCTGTGGTATTAATGAATTATTAAAGTTGATCCAAGCCATATTGGCCACGCGGCAACAGAAAAAAATCCGACATCCATTTGTTATTTCCATTTGAAACGGCGCAGGTTTTTATCGCATGTTGTAGCAGACGTTCGTTGTTTGATATCTTCCTAGCTTTATTTGCAAATCGCGTGCCGCAGGTACAGGTTTATACTTGTAATACTTACTTGTTGAATTACCATTGTTCAAGTAGAATTTCGTTTCGAATGAATGCTTTATTTTTTAGTGGTATTCGAACTGCGCTTTGTCGTGTTGATGTCCTTTAGTGCGCCTCGGCGGCGAGTTTTTAACCAGTTTAATTACGTATTAGATGCCATAAATCATGTTACATTTTTGCAACGTGCAACCTAGATTTTTTTTCGGGTGCATGTTATTTATCGCAACATATGCATTAATCGTTTAGGAATAAATAAATTTTAATAAATGCTAGTAAATAATACTGCATCAATTACTAAAGATTATGGGCTCTTAATCTTTGCATCAAAGTAGTCAGCTATAATTCTTTAAATAATCATAAATGTATAGCATAATATGCTGCAAAATATATATGACCGATAGTCAAGCCTTTTCGCCACCATAGTTCATTTAAAGGTCAATTCTCTGATTTCGATCCAATCTAGGCAAAAGTAGTGTAAATTTTAAATTTTGATAATTTTGATGGCAAATGAAAGTATTAATATCATATTATATAAAGTTCTTTCAATTGCATTGAAAAATAACGAAGATATGGGCCTCTGAATTTTTTATTTGTGACGGTAATGATTTTTTTATTGATGGTTATGACAATTTTAAGGTGGTAGTGAGATAGTGTTTATTGGTAATGACTTTTTAGATGACTTACGTAACATTTAAACAACGTGCTTAGACTGTGGCAAAAAAACGCAACTCGTAAGACGATGTCGTTTAAGTTTGCGATTGGTTGAGAGACAATAACGCCAGTCACGTGTTAGTCTCTCAACCAATCTCGATAAAACAAAGCGGAATCGTATCGTATGTTGCCACTTTCTAAGCCCACAGGATCAGTAGTTTAAAAAGCGATGGCACGTAATAGAGGCCCTAGTTGGCTGATTGGCGGAATGCGCAGTACAGAGTACTCGTGTGTCCGCATGAACCATGAATTGATAATGAGCGTGTGGAGGTGCATTTAGTGGGGGCTGCGCTGTGCCCTTAGCTGCGTTTACATTGCGCGGTCATGTAAAATATGTGCGCTACAGTTATATATTAATGCATGTAAGAAAACAATGCGTTTACATGTAATTTTAACTGAATCACAGGGATTACGGAGCTGCATTTGGTGAATAATTTCATATTTATGTACAGGTGGAAGAGATATTTTTAATTAAACATTTTTATGAGACAACTGAAAGCCACTTTGTAGGGAGATATTTTTAAGATAATACTGCGATATTGTTCTGTTAAAACTGGCTCGTATACTATAAGAGAGTCAGTATATTTGTAAGTAAGTATACATATATATTATATCTATACCTGTTTGTATATTAACCATTACCGGTAGATTAACTAAACCATAATATGAAATTGCCCATAAAACGGAGAATGTGTTTGCTCTCAGAAAATAACTGGCTGTTGGGTTGAAGCTAATTTGTGTTAAAACAGAGAGCAAACTCCTAATTACGATGCAAATTGATCGTTCAGATCACCGCATTCATAAAATAGCTCTCGTCAAAATACATATTTTCATTTTCAAAATGTTTGCAGCAAAATTCGTCGTTAAAACCGCCGACATAACAATATAAGGTGCAAACCATTAAATTATATCAACAATTAACAGCTCATCCATTTGATAAATATTCAGCCGAATTTGCGCGGCTAAAGTCGAATTTGGGATATTGTGTGTATTAAGTTGTGGTTTATTAACTATATCTTATATCCTATGCATACAAAATAGAATATTGCTGCGATATTCTAATGATTGCAGCTTAACTTTTGCGGCCGCATTTGTAAAAGATTAAAGGCTAACGAGTTTCCCACACTTGACAAAGTATAACGTAACTAAGATTTACTGTAATCGCTGTAAACGTTCGCATTGAAACTTTGAAGAATACGTCGACGTCGCAGACTTTGATCCAAGTGAAGCCGGCTGTCAACATTTGCCTACGCGATTTTGCCCCCGAGGCCGGCAGGGAAATGACATGCCCCTTTATTCCACTCTTTACAGCGAGATGCAATTGCATGAGCAATTTTCAAAGAAACACAGCCCCAAGGTGAGCCCGAGACGTTACTTTATTCAAAGCGCTCGTGACCACGCTCGTATTTTTAATTTTAGAATTAGGCTGCGACCAGAAGGTTGAATGCTGGCTATTTGCTTACCTTGTTGCTTAAATAGATAGATCAATAGTCTACACTCTACAGGCTTTTCCCAATATATATAAATAACAAAATCCTAATTATATTTTTTTCTGTACAACGCCGCGTTAACCTTTGGTGTAATTTTATAGGCCAGATAATAAGGTTGAATGATTACAATACTTTGACGTAAACTATATTGTATGTGTCAACTTCTATTATATTAAAGAACAAATTCATGCTATTATATTAAAGAACGTAGTTCCAGTACAAAATACCAGACAAATTATGATAATACCCAAAAGCGGCATCTTTCGTAACCTAAATATTAGCATATTTATTGGCAACGGCCGTCAGTATTATCGAATGATTCGGTTAGTTATCTATTCACAAAGGAGCATAGTGTGTGGCAGTAAAAAATGAGATGCACATTTTCACAGCATCGTAGTGGCGAAATGGGAAAGTGCGCGTCACCGCCGGCCGAGGGAGCAGAAATCACGACAGCAAACATTGACTTTAGACTTTTACTCTTTGACTCACTTAGCCTAACTCCCGACTGCACTGCAAATCACTCCACTCGAAACGAAGAGCAAGTTTTAAATTCAAAAATTTTCTTTCAATTATTTGAAATCTCGATGGCATTTTTCTTAACATTTAACACTTCGGGATACATCTTTTCAAGTTGTTAATTTAATTCTTAAGTTCAATACTACGCGACGTTGAATTTTTTATTTGACTGTGTAGATTTCAAAGAATTGCAGTTGGAAAGGTACAGTCGGATCGCTTTACCTCGAGCTGTATGAAGGAGCCACATAATCACAATCGTCTATGCAAAGACCAGTCAGCATTATTAGAAGATCGTTGCAGCTCCCCCGATTGCCTTCCGTTTGAGAAACGACGTGCATTTAATCTTTTCAGACGTTTTCAAATATCCGCTCATTAACTTGTGTACCCACTTCAGAGATCGCCGATTTGTTACATTAAATCGCGTCGATAGAATAAAATAGCGTTCGAAATGGCTTAGATATCAGGAAGAGCTATTCACACCGCACCTTTATCCACTCCCAAGAGTTTTAAATAAAAAGGATGAGTCTTTACAAGATACTTCCAAGATACCTCCTCATAAAATGTTCACTGAAATTGACGTAACACGGCGACCAATTAATCAACTTTGTTTACTTGTACAAATTGTGTAGATATTTACTGCTAAGCGCCCGTTTTGGTTCGTTTTAATAGCCAATCATTCCGAACTTTGTTCTGTTAATCTTGAGGTGGGTTATTATTTTCAATTAATTTTAAGTGAGCCTATCTCATTTATATTACGAGAGTGAGATTCTTCGGTATTATAAAGCTCAATTTTTTGTTGTGAAAATTTCTTTCGTTATATTATTCTGTGCTTATTTTCCAGTTTTTTTTGTTCAGCTTCAGTGCTATAGTAAGTTGTGCCGACTTACTCAGTATTATTTATGTTTATATTCACTTCATGTTGCTCAATAAATATACTCGTATTTGTGTTCGACCAGTAAATCATACTTTTGCACATATTGTTTTACCCGCCAACTTTGTCTTTCCGGGACCCTATAGGTATATGTATAAAATTGAGTCAATATTTTTCTACTACTAATGCCTTTTGCCATTGCTTCGTGCTATTTATTTGAGTCTATAGCAAAACATAAATTTGCTCGTATTGTATACTTGTTTAACATATTGTTTAGCTTTAAATACTAGTATTTTATGCATTTGACATAGATATAAGAGATGGGAGTATATGTATGGGTAATTTGATGGTGACTTATGGCACGTTAGAGTTTGAAGAGTCAAAAAAAGAGCAAAAACTGAATCATCTCACTGGCCCAAAAGCACCACGCGCCGACCGTGAACCGTGAAGCACGGGGTTTGATTCCTCGAGCAATCAGTTCTTTGTGTTACGATTCGAAATACAAAATACAATACACTTACTATTCTGAAATTGGCACTGCAACTTTGTGTTGAATACAAATTTATTTACGAAACAAAATCGATTATTAAAAAATCTTTACCCGTCAACATATTCCATAACGTGTATAAATTCGTTTATTAATAGCACGTTCTCAATAAATGTATTAACTTTAACTGATTCATAAAATTTATAAAGCTTTCACACATGAAAATATTATGACTGGAGAATGTTGGCCTAAAGTTAAGTCGAAGCAAAACAGACTATTTTGCGATTTTGGCGGTGTCTCCAGTCCAGCATCCATTAACCTTGCCGGAATATCTTTACCGGCCTGCTCCGACTTCAGGTACCTTGGGTCACTCGTCCAGGGGGACGGTGAAATAGACTGCGACGTTGGGCACCGGATCAACGCGGCTTGGAGGAAATGGCGGCAGGTCACAGGCACAATTTGCGATCCACGGATGCCTCTTACACTAAAAGGCAAAATATACAAATCCATGATAAGACCTGTCGTCCTGTATGGATCAGAATGCTGGGCCGTAAAGAAGATGGATGAAAGAAGATTACACGCAGCAGAGATGAGAATGTTGAGATGATTGTGTGGAGTTACAAGAATGGATAAAGTGAGGAATGAGTATATTAGTGGGAGTTTGAAAGTGGCACCAGTGACAGAAAAGTTGAAGGGAAATCGTCTGTCTTGGTATGGACATGTGAGGAGAAGGGATGAAACGCATGTGACCCAACGAGTGTTGCATTTTGAGTGTTGATGGATGGCGAGGACGAGGATGACCAAGGAAGAGGTGGATAGATTTTTGTAAGAAATGACATGAAAGAAAAGGGTGTGAATGACTTGATGACGAAATATATAGGAGAATGGAAGAGAAAAACATGTTGCGCCGACCCCAAGTAATTTAGGACCAGGGCAGGAAGATGATGATTACATGAAAATATTATGTCAAGGTGAGATTTTATAGTCAACATTTTTTGCGTAACTTTGTACATCCTATACTATATCCTTTTAATATTATAAAGGCGAAAGTTTGTAAGAATGTATGGATGTTTGTTCCTCTTTCACGCAAAAACTACTGCACGGTTTTCGATGAAATTTGGCATACCGGTAGATCATGTCCTGGATTAACACATAGGCTACTTCTTATACCGGGACTTTTATCCCGGAAAAACTTTTTAACGCGGGTGGAGCCGCGGGCAAAAGTTAGTCCTACTAATATTATAAAGGCGAAAGTTTGTAAGAATGTATGGATGTTTGGATGTTTGGATGTATGGATGTAAGGATGTTTGTTCCTCTTTCACGCAAAAACTACTGAACGGATTTCGATGAAATTTGGCACACGGGTAGATCATGTCCTGGATTAACACATAGGCTACTTTTTATCCCGGGAAAATATAAACCGGGACTTTTATCCCGGAAAAACTTTTTAATGCGGGCGGAGCCGCGGGCAGAAGCTAGTTGGAAATAAAACAGACTGTCGAGACGGATGTCCACACACACCTTTTTTCGAAGTTATGTGTATATTGTTTATTATTATCGTTCGCTTTAACGGTGAAGGAAAACATCGTGAAGTAACCTACATACTTGGGAATTCGCCAAAAAGTAAATAATTATTATTATTTCGAAGATATGAGAAGTCTGCAAACCCCCAACGGGCCAATGTGGTGGATTAAGCCTAAACCTTCTCAGTCGTAGAGGACGCCCGTGCTCAGCAGTGGGCATTATATTAATACAGGGCTGGTAGGTATGGTAACTTCCTTATAAGTAAACTATTCTAATTGACATTCGGCTAAACAGCGTACAGACAAAAACGGATATAGGAAAAGGATTTTAAAATTCACCCCTTGATAAAAGGATCTATCGAGAAGCCTTTGATTAGCCGGAAAGTTCTTGCACTCGAATGTAATTATGTAAAAAAGTCATCGAAAAACCTTTAAACTTATCTACCAGTACTAAAACTCTCTCGATACGTAGTACATCGCGTTTAAGTTAACGTAAGTGGGTATCACTTATACCTTCCATTTGGGAAACATAATTGGCGTTAACGTAATAGATCCTAACTGCATTATCTTCTAACAGCATCTGTAATAACGTCAGTACACTGGTATAACTCGGCTAAATTCAGAAAACATTTGTCCAAGCGACAGTTACTTGACAAAACAATAAATATTTGAATATTTTAACGCCGAATTCTGATAAAGGGATGTAAATGACTAGCTCGTCCAATTTGCATTGAACAGATTAACGTCATAATCGGCGCGATTCAATCAGCGATCCCGAGAACCCTGGACAGAGGGGTGTGCCGGAGGGGGGACGGGTGGAGGGTTTGAGGAGGAAATACCATTTAAAGGGGATACTAATAACTTCAGATAAAATGCTAATTTTGTGTTCATTCGATTTAGTTGAAGAAGATAGGCCGCCATCAATACAGGCTTGGTACAGCCGTTATTTAGAATGACCTAGTATAGGTAAATTAGTTTCTAGGGTTTTTGCTATTGGTGTACTAAGAATTTAATATATCCTAATGTGTTCTAGAAGACGAAAAAATGTTTAAGTGATAAATGAAATAAAGCGACGCTAGTTAACTTAAAGGTTATTAATGTTCGGGTAGATGATTTATAAGACTTTTCTTATAAAGGTAGCACAACATCACTTTTGAAATTAAAATCAATTACGCTACAATATATTTTATTTATTAACAATAAACTGATAAGATTTAGGTCTGATAACATTTAGATAGTATAATAAGAAAATTAAAATTTCACGATTTCAAAATTTTTTTGAATAATTATTAAAAAAAGAGTTCTAGTTATGTTCTCGGGCCCCAGCTCGTCTTGCTACTTATTGCTGTCAGGCGAGTGAACCATCAAGTTTTTAAACTTAATAAATGAAGCATAAGAAGTGGGACACGGCTTACCTAGCAATAATAGCCTAGCAAATGACTAGAATAAAACGGAGGTATTTCTTCACACATAAATCACATCTAAGGTTATGCTAAATAATACGTACAACGACGAGTTTCGAGTTACGTTTACCAATCGAAACGGCTTAAGCAATCCGCTGTAAGAACACTTCATATTGATTCAGTAGTGAGTGTTTCCGGAAGGTTAGATAAGCACGAAACGTGACTGCTGGAGTCTCCGCCGGACCCGCTGTGTGGATCCTTTGACTTTTGCTACACCTTGGCATTCGTTGGTGTCGTGTTTCTGGCACTTTCGATCATGTGCTTTGAGAAATGTGATGGGGGTGATTTTCTGGAAGATGAGGACATTTTTTTTTTGTTTACGCGGAGAAAGTGAATTATTACTACCGCCCAGTGTTCAAGGGGAACTACTGAGCGGTTCTGTTGGGTTCACCGTGCCTTACGACCCGACGTTGAGCCGCCCGGAGAGATGGAAAACGTCGGGCGACCGCCGGGCCGAGTCCCTAACCTATGTACACGGCACGGCATACCAACCAAAACTCCGCGGGGGCCATCTTCGGCGCATTAGGGACGGCTGCGGGCTTCCTCTGACTCACGTCTAAGTTGTCGTCCGCAACCGCCCCTGCGCGTACCGCTATTGCGGACCGTCTCCTGTTGTTGGGGGGGCTCAGAAGCCCCCGCACACCGAAAGACGCCCTTGGCGTCAAAGGCAGCGTGAGGCACGCTGCCGTCCATCATGGGGGTAACAAAAGCTGGCTAGACTAATAGGTGGACGGCCCCTCCCGCCCACCTGTGACCCCCGGGGACTGCATACATTCAGAGCAGTTAATGATATGGCTGAAACAGTGGTTAAGTTAATGCAAGATTTTCGTGTCTTAATGACTGTTGAAGAGGAACGAAAGCAATTTGTATTACGTTGCGTTGTACGCACACAAACAAGTACCTATTTCCTGACCGTAAAAAGCAAACTTAGACAATAAAATTTAATGAATAATGTTAAATTCTAACGATAAAGGCTTTATAAATATAAGATACAGGTAAAACAGGATTTCATTTACAAGATGAAGCTTAAATTCTAAAATTCCTCTTTGGTTTCCATACTGACTTTTATATTAAAGTTTGAGATCAAGTCGGCACGGTTTATTGTTATCTGATTGCCATAATATTTCACATTTTAGTTATTAGGGTCAAAAAGCAAAAAAAACCTGAACGATAAAAAACTGTACGATAGCATAGTTGGGAATGGAACGGTCTGCCGTGACAATGTCCGGAGGTTCGAAACCCAAGGCACACACCTCTGACTTTTCAAAGATACGTGTGTATTGTTTTATCAATTATTGTTCACTTTAAAGGTGAAGGAAAACATCGTGAGGAAACTTACATACCTGAGAATTCTCCATAAAAATTTCGAGAGCGTGTGAAGTCTGCGAACCCGCACTAGGCCAGCGTGGTGGACTAAGGCCTTAAACCCTCTCAGTAGTAGAGGAGGCCCGTGCTCAGCAGTGAGCAGTATATAATACAGGGCTGGTATTATTATTATTAGAAAAAAAAATAGAGGGTATGCGTTATTCCAAATCGAAAAAAAAAATTCACCCTTATAGCCTGGGACATCCGAATGAGGGTATATGATTATAATAGTTGATTTATGATAGTTATAATGCAGACGATTAAAGACTACTATGAAAAAACTATCGTCGTAGAAGACGAATACGCAAAAGAAGAATGAAGGATTCCGCTCTTGAAGTAAAGTATTAGTGTTATACATGTGAAAGATTTGCTACTATCATTATGTGTACTAGATGTAGAAAAACAAAACACAATAAATCTGAAAATATTGGAACTAGCACCAATACAATGTTGCTAATGAAAGACGTTGATATGTCACGTGTGTTTCGTTTGTAAGAGATGCTTCGTTAGCGCAAACTATTTGTCTTCATTTCGATCCTAATCTAAAGTTGTAAAACGTACCGCACAATAAATAAACCAAGTTAACAAAGTGACAGTTAAGAGGTACACTTTTTGGAAGTTTCCGAAGTAAAAAGCGAGCTCTCGAAATTATAACTAGATTAATGTTCGGTGACTCAAACTACTCTGGCGAAACTTTGAAACTAAGTGGAAACATAGTTTTGTATTATTTTTAACGAACCGAAGCGCCTTCAGAATTCATTACTTTCAAAGTAAGAAAAGTCTAATTTCAATATGTGCTCTCCCGACCTGGCAAAGCAGGCGTCTTTAAGTTTTACGGGAGATATTTTTAAAACTACTTTAATTTCTGAGTATTATGATGGTGCATAAAATATGTGTTATGGGATGTGTATATTGAGCATAATATTAACATTGTTAATAAAACAGCGGATCAATTAACGATAGAACACTATGACTTCTTATATTTACGCGAATGTTAGACATGGAAATAAATAGATGATCCGCGAGATTATAGAAATTTAAAAAAACATCCAAATTTCAATAGAGAAGATGATTGGAAGCTTGCAAAAGCCTGGCATCCAGTTAAACATATTATTAAATCGGGCAAAAGACCAATGGCCAAACCTCAAGACACTGTGAGCTTTTTCTGCGAAGATCAGACTGTCAATAACATTTTTTTAAAATATATAGGTAATTGAAAAATGAAGGTAGTTATTGTAACATTAACTTTTTGGACCACCAACACCTCAGTCCGCTCCATGACTACGAAGTGCTGCAAAGCCTTCGAAACGCCGGGAGAAAATATAAATTAAAAACCGCGATAAAATCCGCATAATTGTTTTTTTTCCGATGATAGAGCGCTATGCAGAATTTCTAATATAAAAATCAGTGTTACAGTAATAAGTTTGACTAGACATACATATTTATCAAAAGTGTATTTAAATACTATTTTACTAACAGCACACAAACCAATAATTAAGCAGCAAATATAATCCGTTGTAGCTCAATTGCTACCCTGATTCTATATTGTATTGAAAGATAATCCCAACCGAAACCTATTCAGTTGTAAATGTTTGTTCATCAATTAGCGGAGTTGTTGTCGGTGGCTCTATAAACCTTCCCAATTGTCATTCAGCGAATAACAGTTATGATACCTTCAAGCGATTGTTAAACGTATTTGTCATTAACTCGGGAAGCTAATATAGAACTCAAACTAAACTTAGCATAATGTTCTTGTGCGGAGTTAAGCGGCGAGTGAAATCGGTCCTCATTAGGCAAATCGGATGGCGTTAGCTTATCCTATTAGCTCTGTAAATGTTTGGCGATCCAATCAACCTGGATCGGCCCGTCACTCAGATAACTTCACGATAAACCATCTTTCAATTATGTTTACAAGTTGATTGACTTTGATTTTAATTCAAATTAACACCCAACGGAGGTAACGCGGTAGAACAAACTAATTACAACATCAACATCAACTCTTTGTACTTCTCGTGACTCGTGACGCACAAAACGAAGTGTTTATAACGCTTGTTTTGACAAACGTTTCTAAAATATTTCTTTCATTAGTTGCGTACTCATAAAGTGCGGTTGGAAACTAAGTTCAACAATTTATGCCCGAACTTAACTTAACCGCGGACACGAACGGAAAGAAAGTTTGAAAAAATCACCAAAAGCGCACATTCTACCGCAACTTTATGAAAATGTTACGGTAGATTTATGAATAAAACCTTTCAGGGCGGATGCGGAGCCGCAGTGTAATTTGGGCCGTATGAGGAGTTGAACCCACGGCCTCCGAAATTAGACCGTTATCATTCCGCGTTTGTCGCCGCGAGATCACCAGCCATATGAGCCAATACACCGAACAGAATAAATTTACTTTATACCACACAGTTGACCTTCATAACCGATATTGTTGCTTTTATACAAGGAAATATTTTCAAGTGCCCCGCGTCCGCCCTCCAACAATTTAGACCTCGATTTTTTCTCTTTAACTTATTGGCGCTGCTTAGTCGGGTCTGTGCGAAAATTGGAAATCTTTTAAAGCCAATGGGAATTGGAAGTTTGGTAATGCGTAGGGATTTAATGCCAATAATGTAGAGTATTATTCGGTCATCCATTTTTGTAAATTAACTTTTATTTTAACTGCTAATGTATTTCGTACGTATTGCTTTTAAACGAGTATCAAAATTGCATACCGTGCGGAGCAACCGAGGCTTGTAAGATGAATGTCAAAAGCAGCGTTTTTCCGTACAAGTATTACACGTTACTGAATATATTTTATGCGCATATGCTGGGAATGATATCGCCCGTCACCGCCCGACGTGATAGCCACAGCTGCACGCCAGGGGGCCCCTTTGTCTCGACGTGCCTCATTGTGAGATATTTCAATTAATACGTTATACTTGGAAAAAGCACCTATCGATTTCCCTGGTTAAAATGAAACAATGACGAGTAACTAACGAGGTTAATATTTTAATAAAACTACAGGAAAACTGTTCCTTCACGTGGCGTAATTTTGTTAGAGTTGCAGTATACTGCACTTTTATCACAAGAAGTTCATGGGTAATTCATGTCCGTCCGAGCGATGCATTTCAAATATAATTTAACCCGCCACTGACAGCTAAGTACTGTTTTCAATGGAGCCTAAGTAGATTCATTAAATAAAGTAAAATAGAACCGGTGGCACTGTCGGAACTCATCCCGTTGCAATATTTAAGAAGCTTAGTCAGAAAGGATGTTAAATATGAAATCAATTGGAACGGACTTTTCCATTAATAAAGGAGCTCGCAAAGAAAGGACGCCATGTCCTTTCTAATTAGAAGTCGCGAGTCGAATTTTCAATAGGCTTCCCCTCAGCTATTCTGATGGCAATCTGAAATAAAAGTTTATATTTACAATGCAAGGCTTCTATTCTCTGAATGAATATTTATACCCCCTCTCTTCTCCTGACTCACCTCAAAGCTAACATTGGCTAAAGTTTTACGAGTAGACATACTTTTTATAACTTATTTTCTTTGCGTTTCTCGACGTTTTAAAATTTGAATGCGCCGGATATGTAGGTACATTTCTTTCGGCATAATATTTAAAGAGAAGCGCCATGTTTGGTGTGAAGCGTAAAAGTGGAAATATATTCCGCGCACGAACACATGAGACATCAGCAAGACAGCACACGGCTCTCCGACGGAAAATCATTTGTTAGAATAGCAATAAAGCGAAGGATTAGCAGCCGTCGGAGGGCTGAGGGTCGACTGGGCCGCGGCGGCGACAAACTTGCCAATAAGCCGCCGCCTTCCGGTACACCGCGAGTCGCTTTACAAGAGTAATGATGGTTAATTTTAATGACGCGTCGCGGACCGGAGCGCCCGCCGCGCCGCGCTGTGAGCTCCGCGGCGGTGGTGGCGGCGGCGCGGCGGCCTCCGCCCACCGCCTCGCGCGTGACCTGACTGCTCAACTACCACTGATATTGGAAGACTCAACGACGTCGACCGAAAGTCTGACGATAAATTTAGTTATTACTTATGAAAATAGACGGAAGGAGATCGCTAACTTGTCCTCGTGAGGAGATAATGGATCATTGTGGGGGATGTTTTTAGTTACTTTTCGAAAAAGGTCTCGTTAAAAGCCTCCGTTATGTGAAGAGTTTTCGAATTACGTAGAGTTTCGCGCTAAAACGAAATTGGTGATACAAATTATGTGGAAGTAGAGAAAGTTTTGATAATATCCAGATAGTGCAAACGGTTATATTGAATGGCTGTGCTGTGATGAAATTGGCATTTTTATTAGACGTGACCTCGTTTCGTTGCCGGCTAGTTTTGATACGGACTCTGGGCTTAAATGGTTCCGCCCAATAACTACATTTATTAATACATTTGTATATATAAGGCGAAATAGAATACATATTATTATGTAAGCAAATTTATGATTATTAACACTGACAGTTTGGCGGGATCAGATAAACAACATTGTTCACTGGCGTTATGTCGGCCGTATACGACATGACATATTTACATCTAGAACAATGATGATATATTATATACTTTAAGGCCTAGAACAATAACATAGGATATTTTTTTTTTTTAAAAGGCCATCTTCGGCGCATTAGGGACGGCTGCGGGCTTCCTCCGACTCACGTCTAAGTTGTCGTCCGCAACCGCCCCTGCAACATAGGATATTTACTACATCATTATATTTGGCGTACCTTGGAAGTAATTGAACTTGTATTTAATACCTACTTATAGGATATGTTATGAAATTCAAATATTTCTGAGAATCTGGTTGAACGATACTTAATATTTCCATTATGACTATTATACTAGTGCAGTCCATACCTAACTTGACGATTTTGCAATGTCCGTAGAAAGCTAATTCTTATTAGTAATCTTCACATTTAATAAAGCGGTAATAGAACCGGTGTGTCTGTACCTATATTTTTAAAAATGTGATGAAAAAGAAAAGGGGTGTCTAAAGAAGATTAGGTAATGGAAAACGAATCAGCCATTTTTATAATTCTTTTCTGTCTGTGTGTTTTTCTGTTTGTTTCTTACTGCACATCTCCGAAACTACTGGACGCATTTCGATGAAATTTGGTATGGAGATAGTTTGAGACTCTAGAAAGGACATAGGTTACTTTTTATCCCGGGAAAATATAAAGCGGGACTTTTATTCCGGAAAAACTTTCACGCTCGCGGACCCGCGAGCTAATGCTAGTAGTATAATAATTTAGTTACCTAAAGTTAAAGAAGATTCATTTAAATGTTAGACCAGACTGATATAACAGCAAGATTTTTTATTCCGGGGTAATTACTCGTGATCATTCGTATGTAAGGGGCTATCTGGGTAGGTACCGCAATGTCTATTTTTACCGCCAAGCAGCAGTGTGCATGGGCTATTGTGTTCCGGTTTGAAGAACATTGTAGCCAGGGTAAATACTGGGCATTTTGACTCTTAACGTTTAATGTTTCATGGTAACGAACGCAGTGGATTACCACGCAGAGCGCAATATTTTGTCATTAAAAGATCTGTATCTGTATTGCTACTGTTTATGGGTGGTCATATCGCTACCCATCGGCGCGGCATGCTCGTCCACTCAGTAGTAATAAAAAAAATCGATAACACAAAAATAACAAATGTCAACGGCGGAGTTCATTGAAATAACATTTTTCTTACTTACTAAACTTACTTTGTTATTCAGTAAGGGTCAGCTTTAGTAGTACCTGCAACAGAACAAAATAATTCATTAAATATAACAAGTAAGTGAGTGCCTCGGTGGCGTAGTTGTATTATGGTACGACTGCAACGCTGAGGTCTCGGGTTCGATTAAAAAAAAAAACAAAATTCGATTTTTACAAAATGATATTGAGTTTTTCTGTTCAGTATCAGCTCGGAGTCTGGAATTTGTGCCCGATATGGCGATAGGCTCGCCCCCCATCACATTATGGGACGGAATAACGGCGAAAAGTTGGTGCACTAGTTGCGCCTCTGCTTACCCCTTCGGGGATAAAAGGCGTGAGTGTATATGTATATATATATATGTACAACATGTAAGTAATATAAACACTTTACAAAGGAGTCTTCTTGCACAAAAAGCCAAAAATGCCCAACATCCAAAAAACCCTTTATATGTTAGGCAGTAAATTCATTGTACATAAACATTCATATATATTCATACACGAATACATTTTGAAATTACCATACAAAACAAGGCCAATCAAAAAAGGCTCATGTACATTGTATAAGTCCGTAAAGAAAGTCGTTTAAGGCCGGCATTTTGAGGCCATATTTAGCGTCGTAAAATCGTTTTACCCACATCCCAGACGACGGTTTATAACATAAATGAAGCATTATGTTACAAGCGACGTACGAAGGGATCAGACAATTTGCAAATATTCTGTTACAGAGCAATATTCTATAAACACCATCATGCTGTTTGGAAAGGAAATGTTCCTACTTTTTGAGTCCATTATTTTTATACACACACACCCACACTCACGCCTTTTTATCACCGAAGGGGTTGGCAGAGGCGCAACTAGTGCTCCCACTTTTTGCCGTTATTCCGTCCCATGATGTGATAAGAGGCGAGCCTATCGCCATATCGGGCACAAATTCCAGACTCCACGCTGATACTGAAAAGAAAAACTCATTATTACTTTGCCCGACCCGGGGATCGAACTCGAGACCTCCGCATTGCAGTCGTACCATAATACAACTACGCCACCGAGGCAGTTTATTTTTTTATAACTAATATTATAAAGGCGAAAGTTTGTAAGAATGTATGGATGTATGGATGTCTGGATGTTTGTTCCTCTTTCACGCATAAACTACTGAACGGATTTCGATGAAATTTGGCACACGGGTAGATCATGTCCTGGATTAACACATAGGCTACTTTTTATCCCGGGGAAATATAAACCGGGACTTTTATCCCAGAAAAACTTTTTAATGCGGACAGAGCCGCGGGCAAAAGCTAGTTTTTTTATAATTTATCATTAACGGTAATAGAAAACGAAATCAACTAAAATGTTTCAAGGAAACAGCGTTTGTGTCTGTTCACTTAATTGAGAGGCATAAAGCACGAGATTAATTCTTTAAAATGGCATATAAGTTGAAGTCAGGTCAAGTCAGTCATTCTGATTTCTGACTATATTTTCAAAAATATGCTTTATCAGTACACAAAGTGTCTAATAAGCAAACTTGTTTTATTGTTATTCTAGACAATTAATAGATAATAAACCACAACAAAACAATAACAATAGAACCGAGAACGGGCGATAAAAATGTAACGTCGCCAAATAGGTAGATATTCACTGAATCGGAATGTTAAAATGAACATTGGACGTGTAAACAACACTCTATGTAAAATTAAAGACTGCCTCGAGCGATGGGAATGGTGGTGTCGACTGTATGTCTGTTGGTCTTGTCCATCCATCCACGCTCGATGAATATTGTTTATAAATTTACGGCATCCATCACGAAAATGTTTGTTGATACCGCTCGACAGATATAAACATCATTTGTTTACTGTTCAATATTTCAGCACTGTGTAAACGACTCTTTATAGAACGCTATAGTGATGCTTCGTGAAATGTGTTTCTATGTGTGGAATACCGAGTGTACTGGACTGAATT
The DNA here is from genome assembly GCA_949316025.1 of Lapara coniferarum. Taxonomy (NCBI): domain Eukaryota; kingdom Metazoa; phylum Arthropoda; class Insecta; order Lepidoptera; family Sphingidae; genus Lapara; species Lapara coniferarum. The sequence continues at coordinate 14,166,863 of OX438926.1, read as the reverse complement.
CTTGATTGGGAAGTATTTCCTTTGCCGTTATTGGTTCTTAAGTAATGTCAAACATCGCCAAAACTCATCATAAGTTACTTTATATGAAATACTAAGTTAAATTCAGTACCTAATAAGAACGTTACTATGAGTAGGTAAATCTAATGTAGATTCCATAATAAGCATCTATCCATAAAAACTTGTACGTATAACATAATTCAAGAACTAAATATAACTTTCATTTTATCACCGGTTCAACGACGCCCATTTACGCTCCGGACACAATCTAAGAACTCGTAACATATTACTGATCATCAAATCGGTTCAATAGCTTTATTATAACAAATAACCCTCGTCACAAATGAGCAGTGTCTCCTGGCCCAGCGCCGGATTAAGAATTTCAGGGCCCCTAGGCATAGCTCCCTTGGGGCCCTTTCTGCGTGTCCTGACTACCTAAAATATATTTTTATTTAATTTATATTTTCTACCACAACCTAATTGCCTGCAAAAAAAATAAGTAAGCTTTTTTAATAACTGAAATATGTTCCGAGACGTATTGAATTATAACGTAAAATATAATCAAGGCATTATTGTCATCGGGGAACGAGTTTATTACATTCGAGTCGTTAGATATGTATTTTTCACTTTTTTTTTCGGCATGAAGGGCCCCTGACTAGCCTTGAAAAAACTGGGAATATTCCCGTTTCTTTAAAAATCCATCGTTTTTTTCAGTGTAACATTCGAAAATTTCACAGAAGTTTGATCGGGAAAAAACGAGTTACTTTCGGAAAAAACGAAAGTAATCGAAATAAACCATGTTTTTTTTTATTTATCTTTATAAATATATAAATTTGTGTGTGTATTTATGTTTTCACATAAGTCAACAATGTCAGTACAGTCGATATTGAACCCAACACAAAAGGTATCATTGATACCATTTTTTAAAAAGATTTTAAAGCTCACAAATAAGTAACAAACAAAGAAAAAAATTTCATCATGTCACGTGGTTTGAAATTTTCAATGCTCAGAACGAAAAAACCGAGAAAACGATATTTACATTTTTTTCATGAAAGAAACAATTCGTTTCTTTCAGAATTTTCAACGCTGCCCCTGACCGATGCCTAATTTGCCTTTATGCCGATCCTGCCCTGTCCTAGCCTTACAAGTCTAGGCTTACGCATGTAATGCGACTATAGATCGGCAATATACGCGGGGGATAACAATATTTCTCACGAGAACAAATTGAATAAACACATCACCGTATGCCTTAAATGACGAAAAGACAAGTCCAATAAAGGTGCAGCCCGTGAGCGATAAATATTCTCCAGCTAGCGCCTTCTATGTGTTTATGCTTTCATAGGCACCTTTTGTTAGCTCGTACGAGAATTTATCTCTCGTAATGTTAGAATAGTTCTTTCTTTTATTATATAATACTCTTATCTCGCGAATAAACGTGAGATATTGGAAGCCGTGACGAAATGAAAATTGTTCTTGTATAAATATTCATAAACAATTCTTAGACTTATATAGTATGTGGCGATTCATGTAGAAGTTAAATAAAATTTTAGAAATGCATGAACATTTACTGTGTTTGTCTATAGAAGTCGTAACATGAACAATATCGAAACAAAATTATACGGAGCTTTTACGCTTACTTTATGTGTTAATCCTTTTATTACAAGTAAAATTATTTTACACCACTTTGACACTAACTAAACAACACCAGAAGAATTCTAGCTAAATATTGTGGAAACACGACAGCGCTCCTAATTTTCATATTGAAAAAGCCAAAATGGCGGCGGATACACATGTTGTTGCGTGAATTCCTCCTGGGGTCACGTATTGGCATCGTCTAATACAATTTGTTGGAGACGCGCCGCCCGCGGAATGCAAACACGACACTTCATAACACATGACGATTATTCGCAATTTGTTGCTAGCTCGGAAATAGAAAATATTTTACGTCTGCAAATATCTTAAATGTGTCTAGATGAAATGCGGAAAGTTTATTTGTATTTGTGGCAAAAGAATTTTGAAGACTTGTAATAGCTATAGAATTATCATATACTTACACTTAGCCCTAGAGTGGTATTTATTTTTATTTTAAATATATGCTGATTAAATAACAAACACAAATTCGGATTTTCCAAGGAACCAGTTTTTCAATAAAAGTACTATGTAACAAAATTCAAGCGCCAGACAATTTGCAGAAATACCCTTATAATTGATACTATTCAGTATTTTACCACTGAGGTAGTTTTCTGGACAGGGAAAAAATTAAATATATGAAATGTATCCCATTTCTGGTTTAATCAATTCACAAGTTTAATAAGAAATTGCGGCGCATAAATACTATAGCTACAAGAAAAATATAAACTCAAATAATGCTTGTGTTAATGAAAACGTTAGACTCAACTTTATAGGTTATCGTAGGTTTCATTTGAAATGTTTGTAAACAAGCGCAGGGATGTAGTCAGTGGTACGTTCGACGTGGAACACATCGGCATTGCTTTCGAATTATTAAGTCTTGGCGGCGCTCGCCTGGCAAAGCTAACACATGAATAATAGCCATGAATATAGTAAAGCGCCCATACAGGGCAGGGATTATCGGAATTTATGTGGCACGTGTGTGACGCACCTCCCTTGTTCGTTCGGCGCGAAGAAAAATATTGTGGCCTCAGAGCTTAAATATTGATGGATTTATGAACGCTCTTAAAATTATGACAGGCTTGAGCCACCGGCAACTTTATTGAGTCTTATCCCGCGGCTGGATTTATAGGCGTCTGTGTCATGTTTAGGGGAATCATTTTGTTGTTTTCACTTATAAGAGATTTTCTAAAAGCGACACCCGTAACTCTGCTGCGGTTATTTATAGCTCACCTCATTCTATTTTTGAGTAAGCAATAAGCATAAATAGAGTGGTTACCAGTATTGCGTATATTTTATTACGCCTAAATTGTTATGCTATTATTTTTATTTCATGTAAACATGAAAACATAGGATCGTCGACACCCAAGGTTTATAAACCTGCACCAATAGATAAAATTGAAATTTCTTATAAAGTTATTGCAAGCACGAAAACGTGCCGAGTGGAGCGGGCCATTGTATTTTCATACATCTGAACGTAACAAAAGCAAAATATTTTCTCAGAGACTACCTCCAAACTAAATCATTTGAAGCAAGAATATAAGTTGCAAGTAGCAGACAGATGGAGCGAGTTGAGGTGCGAATAAAGTTTGAGTGGAAAAACTTATTCCTCGAATCCTGGGTCTGTGGAGCGCGAGTCTGTGCCCCCGGGACACCTTTAACAATTTGTAAGTTATTTATTGCTGCCAAGAAATATCATTAACCCTTTCAAATTTAACAGGCTTCGGGAAACTTGTTTGTTAGCGGTAGACAATTTGTTTTTCTAAATCTCGTTTGAATAAACAAGTAAATTTTGTAATTATAAATATAATAATTTAGTTTTAAGGTGTAAAAAAAGATTTTAATTCAAACAAGGACTACATGAATCCAAATTACTATTTTTTAGAATCATAGATACATTGAAAAATATATTCAAAGAACCATCCAAGAATTTTGCAACCTCATTAAAGTCCGGCAACCTAAGTACACATTTTTACTTCTGGACTACGTCTTACGATATGAAAACTTTCCTACCTCTAGTAACAGACCGTCTAAAATCGCTGTTTTTACTGCATTGCAAAACCATACAAATGAAATAATAACTTACATTTCAGGATTAGTTCCGAAACGGAAACTATTGTCCCACAAATTTTTCGACATGAAGTTGTTACAACCTTTCGCAGGAAACCACTAAACAAACACATTATCATCTGTTACGGAAACTAATATAACTTTTGTCACAATTCGTAACAAATTCTAAATATTTCGCTGTAATCGTCGAGTTGGTCCGTTTCGAACAAAGTTTATACCAACTGAACTATTTATTACTCATGGAAACCAAGTTAACATGCAAATCTTCGACCAAACTGTGATCCACCTTACAAAATTTCTTCTTAATGCTTAAGCCTATGCTGCTTCAGGTTCCAACTGTAATATTTTTCTGAGGCATGCTGACTAATTACAAGACATTTTTCTGAGAAAATATATTTTATGGTATGTGCCACGGAATTATGCTATACGAAGCGTTAAAAAGTTTTTCCGGGATAAAAGTCCCGTTTTTTACATTCCCGGGATAAAATGCCTATGTGTTAATCCAGGACCTGATCTACCCGTGTGCCAAATTTCATCGAAGTCCGTTCAGTAGTTTTTGCGTGAAAGAGTAACAAACGTCTATACATCCAGACATCCAGACATCCATACATACTTACAAACTTTCGCATTTATAATATTAGTACGACTATGCTACGAAAAACACATTCAGCGTGTAGATATAATAAGAATTACTAAAACGTTTTTCTCCACTACTCGCGCTTTTATGTATAAAATCTATCATCGGGCGAAAGTTGTACATTGAAAATTATAATCAACTTGCCATTTTTCCGTAGAAGAAAAAACTGTTGTTTAATAAGGAAGACGGCTTTTCCGCTATGAATTAAATTGTTAAATTTTTCTTGAACAATTTTAAGACAAATTTCTCACTAATGTGAGAAGCTTTGGTTAGGTTAAAATAAAATTAAAGACCTTAAAGAACACAGAATCCGCGATATTTTTACAATATATCAAACACTTTATAATATATCAAAAATCACGCAGTAATATGAATTCTAAATATGTGTAAAGTACAAAATGCAATACCGTGAAATAGTAGGTAATAGTATTGAAAATAATTGAGATTAGCTAGGTTGCTATTAATTGTAAATTTTGAAAGCCATGCACAACAATCGATTTCCGAATTTAGAATCACTAACATTTAAGAAAAATAAGCCACGTAACAGAAAATCTAAATTCGGCCAGGCAGTAAGTACCGCAATAGCTTATCTTATCCTAATATAATTTTATAATATTAATTACACCTCACGCACTTTGTTGTAGTTCAAACACAAACTTTGGAGTCATCAGTATCAGGAACCTTAAAAAAGTAAATTTGAACTCCACACCCAGAAAAAATATTTACGGATCGCACAAACATTAATTGTCTGAGAGTTTAGTCGGGTTGAAACCGCGTCCTCTCGTTTCACGGCCCATTGCCCACTGCGCCGCGGATGTTCTCAATATTCATTGTGTTCTAAAAATATGTAATTAAAAATCCTTATTTCCTTCTATTTTACTACATATATCTACATTGCGAAAGTTTGTGTCTGATTATGACGGAAATTATAATATCATCGATACATTACTTCCTGGATTAGCAAAGCTACTTTTTATCCCAAAAAGTACAAACTTGACGTTTTATTCGAGAAAAATCGAAAAAATCGATATAATCAGTAAATAATTATTCTATGTCATTACGGAAGTAAATTTAATCTCTTTATCGTGTGTAATTATTACTAGTAAGTAAAAGGAAAAAAAAAACAAGAAAACAGCAATCTCACATTATTTCGTAGCAGAAAATTACACAATTTAAGGAGCAAGTACAGTGAAGGCGCAAAAAGAGCTCGCGTTGACCAAAGAGGGAACAAGTCGATTCCATGAGATGCTTTTGCGGGAATTTCATTATCTTTGAAGGTATGCAAATATAAAAAGTTAGCGTTTCTTAAGTAAAGTAGTACTTAAAGGTAATTTGGTTAGCGGAGGTGAAGTCTTTTCGCAAAATAGGTTTAGTCGCGACCACGGCCAATTTGATTAAGTTGAATTCCGGTAACTTTTGAACGGCGTTCATTAAGAAGTACAAATGTAAATCTTAAAAGATTAATTAAAGCTTTTCACATAATTGAATGATGTCCTCAGAAATGTTATAAGTTAGTTATTAGCGTTGAAGTTATGGTAATCAAAATGTATCTTGTAAAATCGTTTCTGACAAAGAAATTGAACCTCGGAATTAATAAAATAGTCATATCAGAGCTTTACACTTTGTGATGTTAGATCCAATATACCAATATAATATATGAAAAAAATATGTAGATGTTCGTTAAACGTAAATACAAACGTATTTTTTTTTTGTAAGAAGAGTAACAGATAGACGGAATCATGGCTCCAAGGATCATGATTGATGAGACAAAGCTGAAGACGTGTTGGCTTATTACGTACAGTTTATATTTCCTAAAAAGTATTCAGCCTCGTATGACGTTCCATTATTTTGTTAGATTAATGTTGTTATAATACGAACATGAATTCTCAGAACGAAACATCTACAATTTCTTGTGTCATTTGTAGGGAATCTTATTAAATTTAACTGCTAGTATGTAATTTACTTGGGGATTACTTGTGAAATGAAATTATGCGTTTTGCGCAACGAAGTGTAATTTTGTTGTCAACTGACCTTTTAACGTGTCGAGAAATATAATACAGCAATGATTTCGAATGTGATATCTATTATATTAATTGCATTATTGAAGCCTTTGAATTTGATATTAGATTGAGGTCAGTGATTATAAGAGTGGTTCGTGGTTCAGAAAATATATTAGGCTATTGTGTGATGCTTCAAAGAATAGTATATACTAATTTAATAGATTCTTTCGATCACGTCTACAAAAGAGGTCCCTATGATAATTAATCTTAACAGTTCTTCGGCTTTCGGTACACCATTTTTATGAGTATGCATCATTCTAGTTACCTACATAACCATACTGGGGATGAATTAAAGTGTTCATGACCCAATTGTCAATAATATGAAGAGCAAATGAACAAGATGGACGTTTGGCAGCGAGCTTTTGCTACTAATCATGAACTCTAACAATAGCAAAAAAATAAGGAATGGCCTGTTAACCTTAAAAATCAATGTTTTTTTTTTACTTTTTTTATTCAAGGCAGATTTCAATATCAGGAAATAGTAACGGATCAGACCACGAAAAATGATGGAGTTCGGCGCCTCGATGTCTCATGAGGTTTGATTATGCGATTGCCCCAATAATGTGTTCAGTTCTCAGTGTTGAGAGGTTTTAGAATCTTGTAAATTCTGGTAAACCATTATTCTGAAAATAAGCCACTATTCACGTTAGTTATCCGAGACGTTATAGACTCCTGTCATATCTACATTCATCCTTGTATCCTATCTATTCTTTCATGTATATATAGTACAGTATGGCATAAACATACCCCATGTTAAGTAGGCAGTCATATATTTGAGAGTAGCTCTAATATTCTCAGATAAAATCAAATTCAATGTTGTATATCATACATGATCCTGAAAAAAGGAAAAAATATTTTCATATTCATGCCAGCGAGGCGATAAATAAAAGTTTATTTACTAACTCCGTTGAAAATTCCGCAAGGAGGGCCTCATAAAAGACAACAAACACAACGACCCCAATAATTTTGGTCGGACAAAAAAATGATTTGCGTAGTATAAGTTTAGTTTTGAAGTTTTAGGCCGGTGCTCGCGCACCACTCGTGAGCGATAATGGCGCGTCACTCATCCGCTACTGGATGCTACAGATTTACATCCACGTGATTTATGACTTCTTCATAGAGAGGGGAAAAATATACAAGAAAATATAGGGAGGGCGGCACGCGCCACCGAAGTCGCGTCGGCCCGTTCATGCGACAGAATTGAAAATTTCTTGTAAGAATTTAGTGATTGTTTGAATTTATCTTCTTATGTGATTTAGTTGTTGTTTTTACTTTTATCTTGAGACAGATTCTTTGCTCTTAAGAGGAAAATACGATTACGATAGTGATATGTAAAAAGGGCTATTCTTGGAATTCGTACTCATCGAAATGTGTGTATTTAATGGAAAGTATGGATGAATGTTTCATGATATTATCACTTAATATATCTTACTTACTGAATACATTTACAGTGGGCTTAATTCGCAATTGTAAATGTATAGTAGAGTTCAGACCTGCAATTAGATCATACTTGTTTATTTTGCTTTTTAAATATACTTACATTTAAGAAAACATAATAATATTATATTGACTTTTAATACAAGTATAGCAGTTATATTATCACACAGAAGGTTTCTTATTTATTTTTATTTTATTTATTTAAAAAAAACACACCAGTAGCACATGCATTCGCGTGATTACAGGATTACATTATTAAAAAATTGAAAATTCTGATGCACCTGCTTATCGAAGGTGTGCACAGCATTCACAGATTACTACATTAAACAATTTTGTATATACTACAGTAATTTATATAAAGTAAAGTGGCTAATGATTTTTGTTTGCATGCAAATAAGAATTAACTATACAAAAATTACTCCTCGTTTTTGTCGAGCAACTGTGTCAGCGCTTCTTTTCGAAACATATGTAATGAAGTACCAAATAAGTCAAGACCTGATGATTTAGTGTTAAGAGCATTGTATACGTTGCACATTCTGACTGTGGGGGAATTAAGGCCAATGTTAGTACGAATGGAAGGTATATAGAAGGTTTTTTTATTGGGGTATCTGGGCAATCTATGTGGAACTGTTAGGTAGATGAGATTAAGAATATCACTATTCTTAATCATGCCATTTATCACTTTATAAAGAAATATCAAATCACTAATTTTCCGTCTATCTGCTAACGTGTTTATTCTGAAAAAAGCCAAACGCGCTTTGTAGCTACTACGATGACTTATGCCTGACGATTGAAATGCCAGGTGTCTTGTAAATCCCCGTTGAACACTTTCAATACGTTGAGAATGTACACTATAGAAAGGATTCCAAATTGTACTACCGTATTCTAGATGACTGCGCACAATAGCATTATATATTATAATCTTAGTTCTAAAGTGCTTGAAGTCTTTAGTGTTGCGCTTTAAGAAACCTAGCATTCTAGCTGACTTCTTTGCAACTGAGTCTATGTGTGATGAGAAACGGAGTTCCTTGTCAATTAACACTCCAAGGTCTTTAATTTCATTAACTGTAAGCAGCTCTGTACCGCTTATGTTGTAAAGTGATTGGAAAGGGCATTTCTTCCTCGTAAATTTTATATGGAAACACTTGTTTGGGTTAAGTTCCATGAAATTATAGCAACACCAATCCTGAATACGAGTTAAGTCCTCCTGAATTAGTTTTGTATCATTTTGTGAATTCATTGTTTTATATATTTTCAAGTCATCGGCAAATAACAAGATCTTACAGTGTTGTATGACGGACACAATGTCATTAATGAATATAGAGAATAAGATTGGGCCTAGGTGGGATCCCTGTGGAACGCCAGAAACAGCAGAATATTCATCAGAAGTGAAGCCATTGACTACAACGTAATAGAGTCTTTTTGCTAAGTATGACCGAAACCAATGGAGCAGGGATCCTTGTACACCAAAATGCTCTAATTTTCTCAGTAGAAGCGAATGGTTGACTCTATCGAAGGCACTGGAAAAATCTGTATAAACGGCATCAACTTCTCCACTATGGTCGAGTACATGTGAAAGATCAGAGACATATATAGTTAAGTTGGTTATTGTTGAGTGGCCCGATCGAAAACCGTGCTGTTTTGGCGATAAAAAGGGGTCGACATGGCGTGATAATATGGGACACACAAGGGACTCAAATAATTTGGAGAAGCAGGACAAAATAGCTATAGGACGGTAATTTTTAGCATCATTTAGGCTCCCCTTTTTATGTAACGGAATAACTTTTGCAATCTTCCATTTATGCGGAAAGACGCCATCGCTGAGGGATTTGTTAAAAATGTAGCATAATGGCAGTGTTAATGCGGAGGCACAACGTTTCACGAAAACAGTCGGTATACAGTCCGGACCAGCACCTTTGAATAAGTCTAATTGTTTAATTTTGTTGAGAACTTCTCGTTCGGTTATTTGTATACCGCATAAACAATTATTTATCCCTAATGGATCAAAAAGAGTGTCTGAGATTACGGGGTTAGCACGATTGTGAGATGAAGAGAATTGTTGAGCGAAAATTTTAGCAATATCGGGACCAGTAGTTCCGAAACCCTGTTCATTCCGGACACTTGTTGGGAAGGACGTATAGTTCTTGTTTTTACGTTTGATGTAGCTCCAGAAGTGTTTTGGGTTTTTCGATAGAGTATCTTCAGTTGCTGCGATATATTGTGAATGACACTGCTTGTATATGTTTTTGCAGTAACCCCGAAGCAACTCTAAGGAGACTAAATCACGTGGATTTTTGTATTTTCTATATATCATCCTTAATTTGTCCTTCTCAGCAAGTCTTTTTATTAATGCATAGCTAAACCAGGGTGGGTACATCTGTTTAATTTTTTTGTGTCTTGGTACATGCTTACTTATAATACCATCAATAATATCGTAAAGCACTGACACAGCTGCATCCACATTATTACATTTAGAAAATGCTGCAATCCAATCAGTGTCCTTCAATTCATTCTTAATTTTATCGTAGTCTGCTTTAAAGTAATTAAGATTGTTATATTTTATATTTGGAGACTGGAATGAATTATTGAAGTTCATACATACAAGTATACAGGGATGGTGCGCATCGACGCTGCACAGAGGGTCAGTTGATTCTTCAACTACCATATCAATAACATTGCTGAGAACTAAGTCTAAGATTCTATTGTTAGCATTATTAACATTATTGAATTGATACAGATTATTCAGTGACATAAAATCGATAAATGAATATCCTAAGGAGGTGTGGTAATTACTAGGAACAGTATAAGGATACTCAGCGCAAGGAGACCATTGAATAAAGTTTAAATTAAAGTCACCTAAAATCAAAACATCACTGACGGTAGCCATTACATCGTTTACATTGTCGATAAACTTATTTAGGGTTTCAAAATGTATTGGAGGTGGCAGGTATACAACGCAGATGGCAACCTTTTGAAAATGGTTATTAATTTTAAGGTGTACAATAACCCACAGATTTTCGAAATCACCTTCCCAAGCTTCTACACGGTTTGAGGGGATGCTACTATCTAAGGCCAAGAGAACTCCACCTCCATTCTTTTTTGAGTTGCAAACACTTGAACGATCACGTCGGTACACGGTGTACCTATCGTCAATAAATTCGCCATCTTTTATGTTTGAGTTAAGCCATGTTTCGGTGAATGCTATTATATTGTGGTTGGATTGCAGCACATTATTATATATGGTATTCGTCTTATTACTTAGCATGTTGTGATAACTGCCATATAGAGTTCTCCATTTATGGACAACTTAGCTCGTCTTTTAATATTCCGTAGTATGGCTGATTTAAGCATCAAATACGATTAGAATACATAAAGGGATATAAGAAACACATGTGTACATGTCGTGTGGTATTGGGTATAGAATGCGTTGCAACAGTCAGCGCGGCTGCTTACGTATTCAATGCACGTTGTTCAATTTCAAAGGTGGCATTTGTTATTTCTTAACAATGAAAATCACGCAAGACATTCGCACCAAAACAAGAAATCTTCAGTAACTAATTTTCGTTTGTAGTCTCCAGTGAATACCCGTGGACGTGTGGAAAATATCAGAGTTGTCTTGACGTGTTTCGGCTCGTTGGGAGATAATAACCTGTCTTGTTTCCCTTCGCGCTCGTCACGCCACCGTCTCGCTCCGGCCCGGCCCGCCAGCGCCTGAGAGGGACGATTCCGCGTCGTTTTGTCACTAACGGATCATTTGTACTGTTTGCGAGACCGTTATTGGGCTTGTTTTTGGCAAACTCACAGGCGTATTGCGACACCCTACGCCTTTAAGTCCGAAATGAAAAAGCGATTCGGTTCAGCCCAGAGTTAGTTGCCTTCATTAAGGGGCTCTGTTTGCGCGCCTGGCAAAACACAGTTATTCCAAATAATTAACGCAGTATTGTGTCCCGATAGACAGAAAACAACTAGCAAATTATTCTTCCACTATATACCCTTTATTGCGAACAATCCCTTCATTGAATATTGTATTCGTCATTTGTATTGAAATTGGTTACTCAGTGTTTATTCTGCAAACCCGCAAACGAGGTGTTGTCATTAAAGTAACATGGTTAAATAAAGTTAATTATGCGCATTGTACTTCCGCATAAATGAAAAACAAGTTCATCTAATTTTATTTTGTAGCTCAATTTGTGATGAAAATGCGATCCCGCCCTGGCCCGGCCCGGCCCCCGTGCTCGCCCCGTACAAGCCAAATGTATATTAATGTGCCTCCCGAACCACAACAGTAATATTGTTTTCTTTTTATTCGCTACAACCTCGAAAGCTTTTACTAGTGTCAACTATTACGTGTGTTTTACGGTGTGAAGTAATGTCATTGTACAGTCTGAAGAACAAAGGAGACTGACATTGCCAAGGAAATATCCGTAAAAATACTAGTTTACTTAGAAGTTCCTAGAGGAAAATATAGCCGGGTAACGGCTCAGTATTGTGGGGAGAGTAATGATATCAACCGTTGCTTTTGTGGACTTTGTACAATAATAATGTTTGTTACCATTGTAAAGTAGCAATCAGCGTAAAATATTATTCCGGGAACTAGTTTATAAGGCGATTGTGTAACACGCGATAGCATAGAAACAGCTTTTACGCTTCATTATTTTGGAGCACGGAGTTTAATTCAACGTAATTTCGAAATGCTGGTGGAATTTAAAAAACAAAGCAAATGAGGCGGTAATACGTTGATCCCGCAGCCCGTCCGGTGGTGACGCAAGATTTTTATTAGCTACTGTCGGCCCCGCGACCCGCCTATCCCTAGCCACGTTTGAAGAGGATTAACTTGTAATCCCATAGGAGGACCAATATCATTCATTAGAATGCTATTCCCAGCTTTATTACGTCTGACACAATGTTTTTTGTCCGCGTTTGAAAATCATTTTAAATTACTTTTTGGAAATGATTCATGCGTGTTTTACGGTCAGCGGGGTTTTTGTTTTCTCTTTGAACGTGTGATCAGTTTTACATAAATTACCATCTGATAGTCCACCGTATTGCGATCGTTACTTTCAAAGTATACGATCGTCTTGTAAACGCAAATCCTGACTTAAAGAAACTGTGTAAAGGCAGCCGTCTGTTTGTTTGTGTGACTATATACCATTCATATATTAAGAAAATGCTGGTTTTAAAAACTGTTTTTACATAACGTATTACTTACTACACACACACACACACACACACACACACACATACACTCACGCCCTTTATCCCCGAAGGGGTAGGCAGAGGCGTAACTAGTGCACCCACTTTTCGCCGTTATTCCGTCCGATGATGTGATAGGGGGCGAGCCTATCGCCATATCGGGCACGAATTTCAGACTCCGAGCTGATACTGAATAGAAAAACTCAATATCACTTTGCCCGACCCGGGGATCGAACCCGAGACCTCAGCTTTGCAGTCGTAGTGTAATACAATTATTATTTACTAAAATACAACTATTACTTACTAAATAAATGATAATAACCTTTTAAAATATATTTTAAATCACAGAAAAGAGAAATTACTTCGTGTTTTAAATGTTATTGATATATAATTGTATGATTGACTAGCTTTTGCCCGCGGCTCCGCCCACATTAAAAAGTTTTTCCGGGATAAAAGTCCCGGTTTATATTTCCCCGGGATAAAAAGTAGCCTATGTGTTAATCCAGGACATGATCTACCCGTGTGCCAAATTTCATCGAAATCCGTTCAGTAGTTTTTTCGTGAAAGAGGAACAAACATCCATACATCCAAACATCTAAACATCCATACATTCTTACAAACTTTCGCCTTTATAATATTAGTAGGATTATTATATAGGTAAGTATACAAATAAGCCGCCGCAAAGAATGGGAAACACAAACGAAGTTTCTTTTTATCACCAGCAATAAACTCTTAAGACTAAAGACATAACTAACAATGACCATTTGTTTAAGGTTTAAAGTCCACACTAGCATGTAGGAAGGACAGTGTAGGCACGGCGAGCTGCGATGAGCCGTGGCATTAAATCTAGATTACCGTTTGGCGTTTCCGCTCCGCTGGATAATCAACGGGACTATATTAAAGCTATCGGTCACGTGGCGCATGACGTGTGCATGCGTGACGTCACTGTGTCGTCCTAGTTGTGTGTATGTCTGTACTGTATTGCCCTAGGGAGAGAATTGCTAGTTATGATTAGACGTAATTAGTATAAATGTTAGAAGTGTTCTTTGTCTCTACATACTGTCTAGAGAGTAATAAATGTATTCATATGGTTAGTTCTTATCATAGTTTTGTTAATATAAGCATGTTTAAACAATGTGTAGCATAATTTAATATATTTAAACCTTTGAACAAAAGCGTATGAAATCAGGAAATTATAAAATATGCTTTGAGTTTAATCACGTCTGGTGATCTAATAAGTATCAAAATTCCATAAATCATTAACGGGAAACTGTATACCTTAAGAATGTGATAAAATGTTTTGATTAACAACATCTTGTTTTTTCAGTCAACTGGCACTAACCAGACAATGACGTCACCTCACCTCATAAAATTATGCTCATAAAAGGAAAGTGCGTCACATTTTTCCGTACGCCATTTAATCCAAATCGAGTGTTTGAGTTAAGCGTACACCATAAAATATGATTAGTGGTCGTGTGGGGGCGTCATCGGCCGGCGTCGGCGGCGGCTTCGGCGACGCCTAACGCAAATATAACGAGCCTACTCAAACACGCGTCGCATGCCCCAGGGGTGTGACATGTCAATCATTAACAAATATTTTTCCGACAATTCTTATATTACCTCATGTAGTATGGAGTTTTCATATGTATTAAACAGTTAAGTCTGTTATCCTACCCTAATCCCACGAAGAGGGCACCGCAACGATACTAGCTAGTTGCACAAATTTGATATCCACGACGTATACTGACAGTCACAATCAGCTGCAACCGTGTGGTCGATTTTCATTTCCAGGTTAGACAGTTCTCTGTACAAGTTTCTCTTTCATAAATGGATTTTCCATGGAAATAATTTCCCTCTTAGGTCAACATCAGGCAAGCAGGTCGCCGCAAAACCATTAATCAAAACTTATCGACAGTATGTAAGTAGATATGGAAAGTAGTGCAATAATTATTACGTCCATAAACCAAATGTTTGTAGTGACTAGTTGCATGGAATTCACAATGCAATCCGGTTTCAAACCATAATTCCGAAATCAATGTACAAGCTAACAGCACGCGCTGATTCAGCCAATGAATCCATATATCGCGTACAATAACAAGTTGCGTGTAATGCATCTGTACGTGGGGAGGACGATATCTTTTTGAACGCAACACTATCTGGCTTTATGTCATAATTATGGCGGGACAGTGCCCGAGGCGACCGAGCCGCCAGGACAATGTGTTTTCATTCGGTCGAAAATATGCTATTTTTACAAGCGTAGGGAGACTGCGATGCGACTGCATTAATTGGATGCACTGACCGCCGCTCGATGAAAATATTTACCCCACCAGCAAAATATATTCGAATGTTTTCAGGTGAACGAATCTATTATGCATTTGGCTCGTGAATAAGGAATACATACATGAAAACCAATCGGTCTGGCGCGCCGGCTGATAAACACAGACCGCCTCCGTAATCGCTTCGTCCACGCTGCATCAGATTACTCTTGTTATAAACAACGCTATTAACATACGATCGTGCTTTAAATATTTTTGCATAATTTGGTCAGATTAAACGTAAATCAAGATAGTTTCATGAAATGCAATTATCGTTGTTCAAGCTTGTAACCCCTAAATATCTTATGTATTTAAATGAGTTTAATAGTGTTATGTTATTTCATAAAAAAAATACACTTTATATTAAACGTGAAAATGTATTCTAAAAAACCGAAACATAATTTTCGAAATTTCAATTTCCTCATTCGTTTAAATGCCACTTATAATATACTCTATGAGCAGTGACGTAAAGTCTATTAAAGACAATAATGTCCCATGATCGACAACGAAACACAATTTCCTTTTAACTTTAAAACGTTTTATAATAACAATGCTAATTCATGAACTATGACAGAAAGGCGCAAAATTAAGGAGGTTCTGCTTTAGCTTAGCTCAGCCTCCAGTTTGCAATAATAATTAATCTCCGTGTTAATTAGTGTAGCGGCCGTTCGCGTAAATCAGCCGGCCACGTAGCCGGCGCGGCGTCATCCGCCATTGTCTCGCTGTTCCACTTTGTCTAACGCTACCGATAGGAAAAACTCATCAGCGTAATAGAGATGAAAACATTCACGGCATGTTCAAATGTACTGCGATATTGCATGTTGCTTTTTGAATTCTTTGGCTTATGCGATTGTTTTAACTGTGCAATATGGACTAATTCTTCTTGATCGTTTTCTTCATCACTGAAGGTTGTGACCGTTCCGAAATATTTTGATGGAGTCGATGACGAGCCGTCTCCATGCCCCCCTGTCTTCGGTTTTCATCAGGGCACTGGCAATACGAAGTCCTGTTATGGCCTTTCTTTGGTCAGACAAGCGGGCAGGTGATCGCCCACGCGGTCTTTTAACTTCTACTTTCCCTACAACCAGCAGTTTGGCCAAGTTATCTGGTTGTCTTCGGGCAATATGGCCAAAATAGCTTAACACTCGGTGGTAGCATATTGTAGTATGGACTAATAGGTCGATGGAATTAAAACTGCATCTAACTCGTGAGAACTTTTTATGCCGTAAAATTGACAAATGTAAGAAAACCGATTTAAGAATTGCACCTAAAATCTCACAGTTTCTATCCATATACTAGAAAATGCAGCAATTTTAATAATAACTTTAACTTATAGCAATATTATGATTACAACAAAGTGCTTCCATAAAGCAAATTAGTCCTTATTAGGCTCAAGGTACTTCGTTTTATATGTCGCAAGATGATCTGTTTTATAATCCGCCGTCTCAAAGAGTATTATCACAAAACATTATTAAAGTCACAAAAACAAGAGTCATCGAGTTAAGTAAGCAATCTCTCTCGTTTGCAGGTAAAATGTTGTGAATAACTGCGAACGGTGTATGGAATCTACGGCGAGATATCTATGAGATTCCACTACCACGAGATCCAGGACATAATCCTTGAGACACACAGTTTTATAAAACTTTAAACTTGATACTTGTATTGAACTATAAGTTTAAGAGTTTATTACTAAATATATTGTAGTCTGTTCTCTTTTTGCATTATATAATAAATGATTATAACAAAATAGGATCTAATGAGTTATTTAGTTACTAGCTTTTGCCCGCGGCTCCGCCCGCATTAAAAAGTTTTTCCGGGATAAAAGTCCCGGTTTATATTTTCCCGGGACAAAAAGTAGCCTATGTGTTAATCCAGGACATGATCTACCCGTGTGCCAAATTTCATCGAAATCCGTTCAGTAGTTTTTGCGTGAAAGAGGAACAAACATCCTTACATCCTTACATCCATACATCCAAACATCCAAACATCCAAACATCCATACATTCTTACAAACTTTCGCCTTTATAATATTAGTAGGAAGTAGGATGTTCTCATCTCAATTGATAGTACTGATAAATAAATTATTTCGTCTTCGGTTTTGTCCGCGTGAACCCTTAAAGTGTTAATATATAGAGTTTCGTACAATCAATGTATTATATTATCAAAGTAACATTTTGATGATTTTTCTATTTCACATTTATACATCAATAAATATAAAATCCTTTCAAATATACGTATAAGTGTTTCCTACTGACCTAATTATTCTGGACAATTATAGTTAATTGGCAGACGTAATGTATCTATAATTAAATTGACTTATGTTAACATTGTCGCTCGCTTTAACGGTGATTGAAAACATCGTGAGGAAACCAGCATGTGAAGTCTGCCGACCCGCACTAGGCCAGCGTGGTGGCCTAAGGCCTATTAAACCATATCAAGTGTAGGAAAACATCGTCAGGAAACCTACATACCTGAGAATTCTCCATAAGAATTTCGAGGGTGTGTGAAGTCTGCCAACCCCTCTCAGCAGTAGAGGAGGCCCGTGCTCAGCAGTGAGCAGTATATAATAAAGGGCTGGTATTTTCATATATATTGTTGGATTTCGCCAGAACTTTTATTATTTAAGCAGAGATTGCACTTTGCTTCCCTTCTGTTTCGAGAAATCGATTCATGTAATGATTCAGGTCCTCTACAGAATATCATAATTTTATTGTAATATTAATATAATTTTATTTTATTCAGCAGTGGACGTCGTGTGGCTGATGATGATGATTAATATAATAATACTAACTCTCTAGTATATATTGTCCACTACTGAGCACGGGTTTCGCCCGTCACTGAGAGGGTTTAGGCCTTAGTGTACCATACTGGTTTAGTGCGGGTTGGCAGACTTCAAATACCTTAGAAATTCTTATGAATAAATCTAAAGTATGCAGGTTTTCTCATGTTGTTTTCCTTCACTGTTAAACCTGACAATAATTTATGAGCAATACGTAACTTCGAAAAGCCAGAGGGTTCAAAACTCTAGACACATCTAGAGTTTTGAACCTGTGGACCTTCGTCTCGGCAGTCTGTGCCATTCTCAAATAGGCAGTTTACAAATTGCCTTTACCCGTAACAATGAAGTTCATAATAAACTATATATCAAAATATACTATAACGATCCTAAGAAATGCAAACATTGTTCAAATAATGCATAAAGCACAACACAATGTGAGTTGAAGTCAGGGAAAGTATTATTCAAGTTAGCTAAACAAACGGACGGTGTGTAACGTGTTGCCTGAACAGAAACTATGTTTATTACACCAGAGCAACCGCGAACTTGTGTACGGCAATGAGAATTCAGTCCAAATACTAACTACAAACGGTACTCAGAATGTAATTTCAAATGTACTGATAAAAGCAATTCATTTTATGTCACGCAAGTGCAATTTTTAATCTTATGATACTAATCTGATGCTCGGAAGATGTAAAAACGCACGACGTTTTTTTAAACGAATTAAAGACGCGTCTTTAGTGCGTGCTGTCTGCACGTTTACACCGTGCGTTTATTTTGTATGCATAAAAATACAGTGGCCGAGTGTATTACATTTAATAATCCTTTTATTTTCGTGTAAAAAGGCGTCGTAAGTGTTTTTTAAAAACGTCGTGTTTGTAGGCTTTCATATAAATAAGTCAGCAATGATAATATTTATAACATTGTTATTAGGCTAAAGACACGAAGGTGTTTAGTGTAGCAGGTAATTTATATGCGGTACTTTTAGAATTGTTGAAACCATTCTAAAAAAATACCCTAATCAATTGAATACTATGTTGTCCTTAATTGAGCCAATTTATTTAATATTTTTCCGCTAAAATATTATATGAAGGCAGAACTGTAGGAAATTCAAAAATTTCAATTCACATATAAAAAAATATCGTTTACTTATTTAATTAATTTCGAATATAAATTACTAGCTGAAACTAAAATATCTTTTTTCAAATTATCTTATTCATGGTTTAGTTGTATCTCTATTTGTTATTTTCGAAAAAATAGCGACAAATAATGTATTAATTTCATGTGCAAAAAGTTAAGCTATATATTTTTCTCTTTTATTACATTGAATGATACGACCACCCATAAACGTTAGCAACACCATTCAGCACCTTGAGTTACCAAGTACTGTGTGGCATTCCACTGCGCTCGTCATCCTGAGACACAAGATGTTAAGTCTCATTATGTCCAGCAGTACACTGGCTACAATGTCCTTCAAACCGAAACACAACAGTGCATGCACACTGCTTCTTGGGGGTAAAAATAGACACTCCGGTGTTACCCACCCAGACGAACTCTCACATATGAGACCTACCACTAGTAAAATTATGTAGAGTTTCATAAGTAATATAACCGGACTTACTTCGCATATTGCATCTAATATGTTTGCAGAGACCCGGATAAACTCCGAGAAGAAAAGAAAACAACGTTATCCTTTCAAAAGTTTTGAAACACTTTCATTTTCTTAGAAGTAATATCACAATTTAAGGTGTATCTAGCTCTGGTCTTTGGAACTTTATTGAATGGAAACTATTTGCGTCAAATCACTTCTTGTATATCGCGAAGTTTTATATTTCGGTACCAAACGTAGATTAAATGAAGCAAATAAAATGGTAATTACTCTGTATAAATAAAATCGGAAATTTACGTTATTTTCAATCTAAGGTGTCGATGAGGACTTATTGCAATGCAATCAGCCCTGTATTATATACCGTTCAATGCTGAGGACGGGTCTCCTCTACTACTGAGAGGGGTTAGGACTCAGTCCACCACGAGGACCTAGTGCGGGTTGCCAGACTTCACATATCCTCGAAATTTTTATGGGGAATTCTCAGGTATGTAGGTTTCCTCACGATGTTATAATTCATTGTTGAAGCAAACGATAATTGATTAAACAATACACACGTAACTTCGAAAAGTTAGAGGTGTGTGCCTTGGGTTTTGAACCTCCGGACATAGTTATGAATTCACATCTATAATCTGAATTACTTAAAATATATATTTAGTCTATGGCGAGGCATTGTCACTTGGCGGGAAAGTGCTTAGAGATGACAGTTGAATTGTCAAAGGATTAAACAAAAAGTTTAACTAGAGGACATTATAAGTTTTATTCAATTTGCTTCACGGAGTATTATTATTAATTATTGAATAAGATACACTGCATGGTGACAGTGGTGGAATACGAATCCACGCCCTTTCGGACTGGTGCCTAAGACCAAACCTCAGCAGACCGTTCCATTCCCTACTAGGTAACTCACTCCTTATTGCAAAAACTACTAAATAGGCATATTATATTTATAGGAGCTTATAAGTGTACTGTAATGCAATATATAAATTTTATTTTAACCGGTGGTAGGTCTCTCATATGTAAGAGTCCGTCTGGGTGGTTACCACCGTAATATCTATTTCTAAAGCCAAGCAGCAGTGTCCATGCTCTGTTGGGTTTCGGTTTGAAGGACATTGTAGCCAGTGTAATTACTAGACATAATGAGACTTAACATCTTAATATGCCTCAGGATGATGAGCGCAGTGGAATGACACACAGTACTTTGTAGCTCAAGGTGCTGGATGGTGTTTCTACTGTTTATGGGTGGTCGTATCGCTTACCATTAAGCGAACGGCATGCTCGTCTCGTCATTCAGTACCATATTTTTTTTTCTTTTTTATAGAAATCAACCCTGTTTAGATCAGAAAATAAAACTCCTAAAAATTGACACAATTCGAGAGTATTGTTAAAATTGTACGCTAAAAACCTATTTTTAACACGCTTTTATTAGCTTCAGACGTATGTATGTATGTATATCTATATCTATGTAACTTACACTTTGAACATGATTTTAACCCACTTCAAAATGTCGGATTAAATCGAAATTTGGCATAATTATTAAGGACCGATGGCAATACAATATTTTAAACAAAAAAATACGTTTTTATAGAAATTCAACTAAATAAATAATACTTATTATACTTGCCTTTGCTAGAAACACATATAGTAAAATTATCTAAAATGATATGTAAAATAAGTTGCCAATACCAAAGTTATTCATCCTAACTAATGCTTCTTCTATATTTACGTAGACCCCTATGAAATTAAACTAGGATTATGGACTGAAAATACAAGAATTTACGAACAAATTAAAACCACAATCTTGACTGGTCGCGGTTGATAACAAAATATAATTTTCTATCCCTTGCGTAAATTATTCTGGGTGTTGAATTATAAAGTAAGTGAACACAATGTAAAATTCTTAAAATTTGTTTGGCGCGGATGCTGAGCATTACTTAATAAAATAATTAGACTTACTTCTTAATAAAATAATGCTGCCTTTAAGCCGCGAAAATAGTGATTTTAAAAGTGTTAATTAATGGTTCCTTTATGTTATGTTTTTTTTTGTTACTGTGCAAGCTTTTGAGGTACAAATCGTTGCCTTTTTAGAATTCCGTAGCAAAGCATCGTATGCCTATAGACTCACAGTGCACAAAATATGTTTTGCCGATTTCACATCGAGGTGGGAAAGAGCATAGCAGAAGAATCCTACTAATATTATAAAGGCGAAAGTTTGTAAGTATGTACGGATGTATGGATGTCTGGATGTCTGGATGTCTGGATGTATGGATGTTTGTTACTCTTTCACGCAAAAACTACTGAACGGATTTTGATGAAATTTGGCCCACGGGTAGATCATGTCCAGGATTAACACAGGTTACATTTTATCCCGGGAAAATAAAAAGCGGGACTTTTATCCCGCAAAAACTTTTTAACGCGGGCCGGAGCGGGCGGAGCCGCGAGCAAAATCTAGTTATCTATAAAGTACAATTTAAGCGTTGTAATTTCTTGAAAAATGCCATGACGTTAACGTTGCTCTTCCTGACGATAAGAATAAATACAATTCCCCCGAAACATGTCTTCCTAAACGTCCAAATTAGATTATCTAATTGACATTGCGAGACGACATCCGATGAATAAAGTCATCAAGCCCGAGTTATAACGAGCCTCACTTAAAAGTAAAGTAAATTGAGTAACAGGGCTATGTCAATTCTTGTTCTTTACAAATAAATAGGAAAAGTGAAATGGTTTACTAAATAAAAAACGTAAATAAGACATTAGATATCTCATAAACTTAGAAAGGCAAGATGACAAAGGAAAACAAGATTTGATAGTTGCAAATGTTATTAACCACTGGTGGTAGGACTCTCATATGTGAGAGTCCGTCTGGGCAGGTACCACCGCAATGTCTATTTCTACCGCCAAGCAGAAGTGTGCAAGCACTGTTGTGTTTCGGTTTGAAGGACATTGTAGCCAGTGTAACTACAGGGCATAATGAGACTTAATATCTTACGTCTCGGGATGACGAGCGCAATGGAATGCCACACAGAACTTTGTAACTCGAGGTGCTAGATGGTGTTTCTACTGTTTACGGGTGGTAGTATCGCTTACCATCAGGCGAACGGCATGCTCGTCTCGTCATTCGATGCCATAAAGAAAATGTAAACTATGGGTGTTTAGTATTTTTAGGTAATAAGTTGAAATCCTCTGCGTGACAAGATCGTTTGCTGTTTAGAATAAGGAATTATAAAGGAGGAAAAGGGGGAGGAAAAGTTTGTGAGTATGTTTGTAGTTTTATAGGGATTAATCTTTGAAACTGCTGAACCGATTTGGAAATTATTTCACTAATCGGAAGCTGCATTACTCCTGAGTGCTACTTTTTATCCCGGGAAAATAAAAAGCTGATTCCCGGAAAATCTTTTCACACGCGGGTAAAAATTAGTTAACGTTAAAAGTTTAAAATACGCAAAGTTTGTATTACAATTACGCAAAAGCAGATCAATATGAATATAATTTCTACACAGCAGAGCACTATGTATAGTATAAACGCGTTTTACTAAAGTTTTATACGACTATCAAAATATTATTACGACAGAGAATACAAATCTTATAAGAAGTTATAAAAAAGTAATGTGCCCATTTTCTTATTTCAGTAAAGTATTTTAAAGTAAAGTAAATTACTTTCACCTTATTTCATTATGCTTTTGAACTCAAAGTATAATATTAATATGTATATTTTACTTTATTTTATTTTCAGTTACGAAGTTCTACATATTTTTTTTTTATTTCTAAAATAATAAAACATGAATTACTACCTCGGTGGCGTAGTTGTATTACGGTACGAGTGCAATACTGAGGTCTTGGGTTCGATCTCCGGGACGGACAAAGTGATATTGGACTTTTCTATTTCAGCCGCAGTCTGAAATTTGTGCCCTATATGGCGATAGGCTCGCTCCCTACCACATCATGGGACGGAATACGCATGGCGCGAGTTTGTATATATGTAATAAAATATGAAAAGTAATTTTACTCTGACGCTTTTTTAAAAACACTTTGTCCGAGATTGAATCTCTCAGAGAGAAAGAAAACTAAAACAAAAAGTTTTTGCATTATGCCTAGAAAAGAAAGTTGCGTCTTGCACCGACTCTACTAGTATTGGTAGCTAGAAGGCGAAACACACGCACACACACACACACACACAAGTACACGCGCTCAAACACGCTCTTCAATAATACTGTCTCACTTTTAACTGCCTGTTATTTCATTGTGTTAATAAAATGTAAATCCGTCAATGGCCGTAAGATATGTCTATCAGATTACATCACTCTAGTATTAAGGGCTGTGGATTTTAATAAATATATAAATATAAAGCATTAGCCAAAATTATTTTAGTTCTTTATTCACATTTATGAATTGCTATTGATAACCGGAGCTGTACTTAAGAGTTTGGAAGATATAGCGGTTGAGGTTATTAGCTATTAAATACGGTTTTTAAACCAATAGAAATTTATACCCAGTTACTCTACCACGAGCTCATCACTGAACATAATTTATTTATTTATTTGAGTTTTAATAAGACCGTTATTTGTCAATTCTTTTGCACCACGAGACGACGACGCACAGATTCCGCATTTGCAAATGGGCATTACGTGTTAATAATACTTTATAAATGATTTATCGCACACACGGCTATGAAAAACCTCTAGAGGTAAATGGAAACTCTGTGACTCCATGAATTTTAAACCTGATTACTTAGCTAAGAGCGGTTGACGTTTGGAGTGGCTCTAACTATACCCTTGCGGGAATTTTGACGCGAGCTTTTTTAATTAACCGACTGCGACGAAACAAAAAGTATAATTATTGTAACGTGTCCTCTCTAGTATAGTTAGGCAAATATTTCATTTGTGCTTACTTTGGGGTATAAGTACGTGAATTTCATGAAAAGAAAAGAAATTAAGAAAGATTGTTAAGATTATTATTAAGATTTCATGAAGAGATGATATGAAAGAAAAGGGCGTGAATGACTTGATGACGAAAGATAGAGGAGAATACATACATATATACATATACACTCACGCCTGTTAACCCCGAAGGGGTAGGCAGAGGCACAACTAGTGCACCCACTTTTCGCCGTCCCATGATGTGATAGGGGGCGAGCCTATCGCCATATCGGGCACAAATTCCAGACTCCGAGCTGATACTGAATAGAAAAACTCAATATCACTTTGCCCGACCCGGGGATCGAACCCGAGACCTCAGCCTTGCAGTCGTACTATAATACAAGTACGCCACCGAGGCAGTCCATAGAGGAGAATGGCAGAGAAAAACTTGTTGCGCCGACCCCAAATAATTTAGGACCAGAGCAAGAAGATGACGATGAAGTACGTGGATTTCATTAATATTAAATGGTTTGATATAGATACGTAAGCAAAGTGTATTATATCAAATTGTTATAATTTTAAACCAACACTAAAATTTACTTTACAGAATTAAGTTTATAATCCTTTTTGTATGTATAGCCCAAAAAAATCTATTACTGGCAGAGAAAGCTAGACTATGCGTTTGTAGCACTTTGTTGTACTTTTATTCTGGAAAAGATAGCACCCAGCTACAAGAAAAAACTAGTCCTTCTAACCAATCCATCAAACATTCTTTATAAGCCTGAAATCGTATGCTTCAAACTGATACTATGTAGTGCCACTGCTCCATTTTTAGTCGGCTTTCATTTTACTCAAATTGAAACTGAATTTCTAACGTAGATGAATCTCATTTGAAAATTGTTTCCACTGAAATGAAAAGAATAACGGGAATAACATTTTATTAGTGCTGCGAATATGAATTAACCATTTCCGAGGAACGCTGGCGTATTTTACTAGTTTCCGAAAAGTTTGTTAATGTCTTCGAAGGCAACGCTTGAATTATTTCTGTGGTGTTTTCATTATTGTCTGACACTATTTCTATTTTGCTTACTCCTAAAAAAAAAAAAAAAACTTTTTAACAAGAAATAACACCGACTTCAAAAACCACTATAAGGAAAAAATAACTTGTGCTTTGCTTATCTATACTAATATTATAAAGCTGAAGAGTTTGTTTGTTTGTTTGTTTGTTTGTTTGTTTGAACGCGCTAATCTCAGGAACTACTGGTTCGAATTGAAAAATTCTTTTTGTGTTGAATACACCATTTATCGAGGAAGGCTATAGGCTATATAACATCACGATGCAACTATTAGGAGCGAAGAAATAATGGAAAATGTGAAACAAGCGGGGAAAATTATTCATCCTTGAGGGCTTCCATTGCGTGCGCTGCGAAAACGGTTCAAGATACTAAAAATATATGTATGAAGGAATTATTCCTCTTGAAATAATCTAAAAAAAAGTCCGCGACAGTATATGTCTATCTTTTAAGATTAACTCTCTAGAACCGTTTTTATGGTAATCAAATTTGGTCGAAATTAATGCATTATTTGTCAAGAGTTGTATCAACGTCATAATATTAATCTTTATCCAAATAAATGTGTTGGATAAAGTGATTCAACGGGAAGGTTTTTATGTATGTACTTTTAGCCCGGGAAAACTTATTAACGCGGGCGAAGCCGTGGGCAAAAGCTAGTGGGTTATAAAGAAATTTTAATAATACCAATATTATATACACTGCCATTTGTGTGATTATATTAATGTACAATGAATAATTTGTTGGAGTCAGTGTACATACATAAAAAAAATATACAAACACACGAATTGAGAACCTCCTCCTTTTTTGAAAGTCGGTTAATAAGGCGGTCATAAAGTTCTTCAAATACTTGTATCTACTATTTTAAACAAATTCTCTGCAAAGTTGCCATTATTGTGACGGTTATTGAAATGTATCGATGCGGTACAACGACTTAAGCTGTTATTTTGTTTTGCCACAGACCAGGTTAAAGAGTTAAGATTCATTGAAGTTATACAAGTTAACCTTAAACATGGTGACCAGATCGCTAACTAAGGTTTATCGCTGCAAAATTTCAACGAGAATATAATTTTTATACTTTAAAATCTCATAAAATTCGAAATCTGAAATTTCGTAGGTTTTATAAAGGCCAAATATCTACCACCAATATGTTTAAACACTTTAAACATATCCTTCGATGTAAGGCGAAGTAAATACAAGTACTTGTTGCTCAATTAACTTGGACGCCGATTGGATTATAAACGGATAAAGTTCTTAATTAATTGGCGGCATCGGCTTTACCATAATTAGTAATGTAACACCTATTAAAGTAACTCGACTTTCATAATCCCAAACGTTATACTGATACTTAATGGTTTTTACTAAAGTACCTTATGTTAATCAGTATAATAAAGGATCATTTAAAAGGGAAAAAAATCTTCGGCTTGTGGTTTGTCGTTTCTGTGTTGCTTAGCTCTCTCTCCTTATTCTTCGTTTCTGTGTTGCTTAGCTCTCTCTCCTTATTCTTCGTTTCTGTGTTGCTTAGCTCTCTCTCCTTATTCTTCGTTTCTGTGTTGCTTGGCTCTCTCTCCTTATTCTTCGTTTCTGTGTTGCTTAGCTCTCTCTCCATAGTTCTAAGCTACATATTTTATACTTGTTTTGCTATCTATGCTGTACGCTACTGTCACCTGTTATTATTTTAACGTCTACCCACTTGATATTGGCAATATCATCGATGAAACGGTGGATCCATTTTTAAAGAAAGAAGAAGAAAAGAGAAATATATTCGGTAAAAATATTGTGTAAGAATGTAACACGAATATTTTAGTAAGTATATATTTATTCTTTATTTGGTGTTATGTTTAGAACAACATAATACTTGGAAAAAATTAAATGCGATAAATATTTAAAGTAGCATCTATTTTATGTCATCTAAAATAGCGTATTTCATTAAAAGTTAAATATATATTGCAAACCGTTGATTAGCTAAACTATCTTGAACGTACTAAACCAGCTATCCATTTAAATATTTTGCACTGTAATTTGCAAAGGCCGAGAGTCGAAACTCCACTTTCAGATTGAAATGCTTACATGCAACCGCGGCGCTTGAAGTTTCAGCGCTAATTCTTAATGTATGGCACGATTCCCGAAGAACGTGGCTTTTCGTACCGCATCAACAATTTCCCTGCAGTCAACAATTTCCCGGCGCATTCGCGTCATTCGGACAATAAACTGTATTGGAGCAGAATAATTGACTACATTCAAATTCACGCAAGCAATATCCGAACAAAAGAACACATAAAAATCAATGACGAAGCAATTCCAAAATACTTTGCCACTAATGTGTTTTGTGAACATTATTTGTTATCGATTGGGGGTTGATTACACGGCTTATGAACGCGCGATCCGAGCGCGCACTCTGTAATCAAGCTGGGATAAACAAACAGACGACTGAAACGGTACACTCGTCTCTCGATATTGAATTATGTCTTTGAGAAAGGAAACAATAATTTATGAAAAAAAGAAAACTACTGGCAAGGATTCGTTGATTACACGAAACGGTGGTACAAAATACTGGGAAAATAAAACACGCGAGAGACTTAATAAAGTGATGAAAAACAGACTTCATTAGCGGACTACGACAAAACTATAGGATAGTTGTTCTTTTACCTATAAGTATGGGCATGAGTAGGTATGGCTTATTTTGTTCCCTCATAGCCAAGTTCATAGTTTCTGAACTACTTATCGTCTTTGGCATATACAGATGTTACAATATAATAATGTTACATTATTCCTTAGAATACATATTAATTATTAATATTGTTGTATGGCTTAATACTGCGCGTGTCACCGGCTATATGAAGTCTCAATAAATATTGCTCAGAGGATTGTAAATGCGATACATTATTATAATTATATCACATACTGTTCAATCCGTTTTTTATAGATTCTTGACAAAAATGAGTTAGGCTTAATCAAATTTATAGATGTACAGTCAGCGACAAAATTAGCTGAACAAATTTAAAAATACAAACCTTCAAGCCCCGCTTATATATACAGATGTATGGGAAAACCCTACATATGTGGACACCGGTGTCCGTCGCGGGGCTTGAGGAGTCAATCTTTTATATCCTCATCAACTGTATTTTTTCTTCTGTAAAATAACTTTCAAACAGCTTACTTCATTTTAGATAAGAAAAAGATAATGAATTGATTGAAGTTAATGTGTAGAAGCGTTTGAAGATTTTAATATGTCAGCTACTTTTGTGGGTAACTGTACATAATATTTAAATTTGCTCTCGTCGAAGCAACGCAACGTCATACAAAAATTTCCACCATAATTTTTTGCTTGTTAAGTGTCTGTAAATATATACATACATACATATGTACATACATACATACATACATACATACATACATACACACACTTTATCCCTGAAGGGTTAGGTAGAGTCGCAACTAATGCACTCACTTTTCGCCGCGTGTATTCCGTTCCATGATGTGATAGGGGCCGAGCCTATCGCTATATCGGGCACGAATTCCAGACTCCGGGCTGATATTAAATAAAAAAATCCAATAACACTTTACCCGACCCGGGTAACGAACCCAAGACCTCAGCATTCCAGTCGTACCGTAAAACAACTACGCCACCGAGGGAGGCAGAAAATATATTAATGCTGTTTTTACTTTTTAAAGTTATTAAAACATAACAATACTATCAAAATACACCAATTTAAATATTCCATTTTAGTACCTTATAATTACGAATAACAGTAAAACTAACGTAATTTCATGACTAATAAGGTCGAAGGTTGTTAAAAAATATTTTACAGTTCATAGTGAAAATAGTAATAAAACCCGTATAAAAATCAAATGGCTCAGTTGGGAGCGGAAAGGCCTTTCGAAGCCAAGGTCGTAAGGTAAACGACGCCCAATTCATACAAAGTGTGTTTGAAGTATGATAAATAATACAAAACATTTTTCGTATCTTCTAAAGATTCGAGGTTATTTGTGATGCCAGGAGGAATGTTTTATGTGAAATTGTATGAAAGATTATTGTTGTAATGATATCTATATATAAATGCGAAAGGTCACTCATTCACTCGCTCACTCACTTACTCATTCACTCACTCACTCATCACGTAATCTCAGAAACAACAAATGCTAGGAGTCTAAAATTTTGCATGGGGGTTCCTTTTAGAACCTAGGTGCTCACTAAGATAGGATTTTGCGAAATTCCATCCCTAAGAGCGAATAAGGAGTCGCAAAGTTAGTATAGTATAAACTAAAGTCCTCCGGCGCTTACCGAACTGAATTCGATGAAATTTGATATGGAGATAGTTCGAGACCCTGGGAAGGTTTTAGACTACTTTTTATCCCGGGAAATGTATAGCGAGACTTTTATCCGGGAAAAACTCTTTCGTGCAGGCAAATCCGCGGGCAAAAGCTAGTAAGTATAATAT
Organism: Lapara coniferarum; assembly: GCA_949316025.1. Classification (NCBI taxonomy): domain Eukaryota; kingdom Metazoa; phylum Arthropoda; class Insecta; order Lepidoptera; family Sphingidae; genus Lapara; species Lapara coniferarum. The sequence continues at coordinate 14,136,772 of OX438926.1, read as the reverse complement.
AGAATATAGATTAATATAGCTACTGTTTAGCGCTTTACTATACATCGAGTTTTTTGAGATTAGTTAGGTTAGTTATTGATGAGTGTGTTTAATGATATTTAAGGCATCTATAAATGTATACTGGGAGTTTCGGGGCACATTACACATTAAAAATTGTGTCTGAGATTTTTTTAATGTTAAATGCGCTTTGCGCCGCCGCATCGGCAAATGCGTAAATATTTTTGCATTCAGGTATACGAAATGTGGAGGGTATTTAATCGTATGCTGCAATGTTTTCCGGCGCTCGCGCATCTCAGCTACCCAAGTTAGTAATTAAGCACCTAATTACTGAAAAATGATAATAAACTAAACTACATCATTTGGTGTTTCAATTGTAGTCTCCTTTGAGTAGATGTTGAAATATTAAAAACGTTTTTAAAATGTGGATGTAAATAAAGTTAACGAGATTTAGTTTTGCCCGAATATAACATTTACGAAGTAAAATGTGGGCGGTGGCTACAAAAACTTCTTTGCCTGCAGCTAAATAGAATTTTAATCTCGTTAGTAACGTAAATGCTATGGAAAACCAATCTCTTAAACACGTTCGATGTATGAACGTTCCCACGAAGAATTCTAACACAAGCTACGCTTTCCTTTAGTACATATTAGTGATGTAACGAATGTCTAATTTTCAATATTCGCGAATACGAATGCGAATGCGAATATTTGATTCCAATATTCGTGAATGCGAATGTGAATGCGAATATGGGATTTTAGTATTTCACCAAAAGATTTTATCGTACGTTTCGTGAAATTATAATAGCTGCAAAGTGACCCCATTGCACCTGATAGTAAGCCCCCCGTGATGGACGGCAGCGTGTCTCACGCTGCCTCGGAAGCCAAAAGGGCGTCCTGCGGTGTACGGGGGCTTCTGAGCCCCCGCAACAACAGGAAAAGGACCGCAACAGCGGTACGCGCAGGGGCGGTTGCGGACGACAACTTAGACGTGAGTCGGAGGAAGCCCGAAGCCGTCCCTAATGCGCCGAAGATGGCCATATAAAAAAAAACCTGATAGTAAGTGCCGTAAAGTCCAGATTAGCGTTGAAAATGAAACAAATCTGAAATTTCGTTTTTTTTCGTTTTTTTAGTTCCAAGCATTGAAAAATTCAAACCACGTGACTTGACGATTTTTTTTCTTTGTTTGTTACTCAATAATGAGCTTTTGTGTTATCATTAAAAAGATGGAATCAGTGATTCTTTTTGTGTTTAAAAATTGGTATTTGCGCATAAAATACAGCTGTTAGAAATAACAATATAGTAATTTTGTTTATAGGTAGTTGTTACATTTTGGCATATCTCGGTCCAATTGGCATATGCACAAAATGAGCATTGGACAATATTTTGGTCTTGTTCATTTTAACCCTAAACAACCCACAAGTGTCTGTCGGACACATTTTTGTGTTCGGTTATTCATAAAACCTAAAGTATTTATTTTTACGAAAAACCACTTTATCTAATCTACCTCCGAAGTTTACCGAATCTAATTGTGCAACAAAAATATCTGTAACATAAATAGTTTAATATTTATTACAAGTAAAGCAAAACTGTAACGCATCAACCCACAAGTGTCCAACAGACACAAATATATTTTGTTTGATTTAAGTACCAAGGTAGATTGTTTATTTACGTTTATTTAAAACAATATCGTATCAAGTAGGTAATAAACCAACTCACAGTGCATTCTATGTGTTATAATAGCAGTCTTTGTACTTGTAATTTTGACTATTTGGTTACAGTCACATTGCTTAGATATTTTTGTGATAAGCCAGTCATACTCGTTTTTGTTCTGAGAAATCAACACTGAGATAGGGAGAAATTCAACGTGCCCTTGATACAAAATCTCTCAAAAAGTCAGGAAATTTACTTGCACCCATTAGAAAGTTGTTAAAGTATGTGTGCCTAAACCTAAAATAGTTTTATTTGCATGGGCAAAATGTTACAATCGATGAGCATATATCTTTTGAAAGTAGGATATAACTCAAACAGTATCTTAATTATCATAAAAAACAACGGTTTCACTCACGTATATTATTGGTCAGAATCGCCGACCAGTTTCGACCTATTACGAAGGTCATCTTCAAAGGCGAGTGCCGAGAGGACGTCGCGTCGCGGAGGCCTCTTGATCACTGTCAGCCGCCCGCGCCCGCGCCGCCGCCCGCCTTGCGAAACGTAAAGCACGGCTCGAAGGGTGGAGTGGGGGAGGTTCGGAGGGTTCTGAAGAAGGCGCAGCTGATAGACCATCATCATCAGACACTACCGGTGCATGTAGAACACTTGTGTGTACTGAGCTAACTGTGTCGACTCCTCGAGTAGGGTTGTTACTGGTCTTATGTATGGTTTGAAGTATCGGTTTCCAAGTAGTCGGCAACGTCCAGCCTACGTCACGGTTGAAATTCGGGCGCTTACTTATTTCTATGGCTTCACGTATTTTACGCGGGCCGTAAGATTTTTCACGGGCCAATACTTTGGCCTTATCGAAGCGGATATAGTGTGAAACGTCCGAATCCAACGCGTGCTCAGCGACCGCCGAACCATTCCTGTCCAATTTCTTCAAACACCTAATATGTTCAGTCAGCCTAGTAGCCACGTTGCGTCCCGTCTCACCAATGTAGCTTTTGCCGCAGTCGCATGGCATCATGTATACCCCAGGCACATTCATACATGCACTCCCTATTTCTTCACTCTCATAGTCCGGTGAGACGGCAATCCGACATGACTGGAGAGAGATCAGGCGCAGGACCAACAGCTTTACGTGCTTTCCGAGGCACGGGGGTATCACACCGCCAACTTCCTGACTCCGAGCTGCGACTGAGTAAATTTTAAGATGGAAAAACCCAGTCACAATTTTTTTGGCTCGACCCGGGGATTCGAACCCAGGACCTCAGCGCGCAAATCGTACTCGTAATGCGTACGCAATACCACTACGCCACCGAGGCAGTCAAAAGGACAAAATAAGGCTTCTATATCTAAAATTTTTCAATGTGTCATCGCATCTAATACCTTCGGCTTTTCTAAAAAATAAATTGGGTTTGTATGTGTAAAAGATGAATCGTACTCATATAATCCAAGACATGAGGGGATCATCTGATGCTACCACAGATCAAGAAGCTGCTCAATCTTCTGAGCAAAAAGCAAGAACCGTTTTCATAATATTTGTCCATCGAAAATATACAAATCTTTTTAACAGTATTCTCATATGAAATGTATGCTCTGAACACTCGGTAAAAATATTATGTCGTGTAATATCTCTTTGAAAAAAGTTATAAAAAAGGTAAAATAAAATATAAATAATGATTTCTTATATTTACGCGAATGTAAGACATCGAAATAAAAGTAGTTTTCGGATTTTAACACGGTTTTTCTATTTTATCTCTGTAGTGTATCCGCCGGACACTACTGGTCAGGTACGTTACAAAAGCATACTGGGTAGTTAAGGGTTAAGGCCTACCAGACTGGAACCTCGGTTGAGGTCTTAGGGCAAATGAGCAAAATGGTCCCCAAATGATTCTGATAAGACGACAATATTGCGGCAAAATCATTGTGACTGGGTTTTTCCATCTTAAAAATTACTCAGTCGCAGCTCGGAGTCAGGAAGTTGGCGGTGTTATACCCCCGTGCCTCGGAAAGCACGTAAAGCCGTTGGTCCTGCGCCTGACCTCTCTCCGGTCATATCGGATTGCCGTCTCACCGGACTATGAGAGTGAAGGAATAGCGAGTGCACCTGTGTATTGCGCACACACTTGTGCACTATAATATCTCCTGCGTACCTGGCTGATCTCCGTTGAGATTGGCCGCCGTGGCCGAAAAACCGGCTAGGAGGATTTCATTTTCATTGCGGCAAGTCAAAGGTGAGTAATGTATTCGTCATTGAAGCTAATTCCAAATGCCTTCTAATCAAATACTTGAAGATGTCGTCCAACGCGGCAGTGTCTAATTTCAGAGAAATAGAATCTCCCAGTCTCACGCCTCTGTGTAGTGGAGTAGCCTTCGTGCTCTGCTCTTCCACTTGGACTGACAAGGTGTAGTTTATGTACAAGCACCTCAGCCGTTTAATATACAAATAGTCAATTTGGCCCTAAACACTTTGGAACCTTTTTCAACTCGATCGTCTCCTTGATGCTCTCAACATTGTAAGCACGGACGTCGTGTCAAGAGGATTTCCCTGTCTATCAATGAAGCTTCCCATATGCTTCTGCGTCTTCTAAAGACTGCAACGCCATATACCGACGGTGGTAACTCAATCATTTGAATTTAGGAAAAAAAAACCCTGATTGTGGTAAAAAAAACGTATAACTAGTCCATTCGGGTTAAGTAAGTAACGAGTCATCAGTGCAACTGCAATATTTAAAAGGTATACTGACATTGAAGAAAAACATCAACAATTTATAATATTTTAAAAGATTTTAATGTGTTAATAATATTCTTATAATATTTTCCAATAACTTTATAAACTAATAATAAGTATATGTATAGAGAAATCTCGTATAAATAACAATATAAATCCTGTCACGTTGTGATCTCGGTAAAAAAAAATTAAGTACTCAAGTTTTTTTTTTTTTTTTTAAATGGCCATCTTCGGCGCATTAGGGACGGCTGCGGGCTTCCTCCGACTCACGTCTAAGTTGTCGTCCGCAACCGCCCCTGCACGTACCGCTGTTGCGGTCCTTTTCCTGTTGCGGGGGCTCAGAAGCCCCCGAAACACCGTACCGTGTCCGCCTTTTAGTGTCCGAGGCAGCGTGAGACACGCTGCCTCGGACATGTCCATCACGGGGGTCACAGAAGTTGGCTAGACTAATGGGTGGGCGGCACGTCCCGCCCACCCGTGACCCCCGGAGGCCCCTATTAGTCGCCTTTTACGACAGGCAGGGGATACCGTGGTGGAATTCTCCAAACGCCCCCAATCCACAGGGCGGGAGACGTCGGTCAGTCGTCCACCCGACGCCTCCTACGTCTCGTCTGGCGGCGGGAGGGATCACCACTGCGCTGGCGATCCCTCTCGGCACTCTCCTTCCGCGAGAGGACCGCCTCGCAGAAGTGGGCCACCGCCTGCCAGGCCTCCCGGCCGCCGACCATGGAAGCGACCACGGCCGGCAGCGAGAGGTCTTCTCCGACGACTGTTCTGAGAGCGCTGCGCTCCTCATCCCAGGCTGGACAACACTCCAACGTATGTTGGGCCGTGTCCATTGGGCAGTTGTCACAATAGTGACACACGGCCGACTCCTCTACACCTACCACCCGAAACAGGAACTCACCGAAGCAGCCATGCCCGGTGAGCACCTGCGTCAGGCGGTATGTTGCCGCTCTGTGGCGCCTGTCCAGCCATTCGGCAAAGACAGGACGCACTGCCTCTACGACCCGGTGCCCCCACGACGGGGCCTCCAGCCTGAGACGCCACTCCTCCACGGCGGCTCGCCGTAAGGCGGCCCTCTTGGCCTCCACCTCCTTCAGGGCCGGACGCTCCCCGCGACTGAACGCCTCCTCCCGCCAATGGAATACATCGGCAAGGGATTTGGCGTCCAGGTCCCAGGGCAGAAATCCGGCCAATAGGCAAGCCGCCTCGAAAGAGACCGTGCGGTACGCCCTGACCGCCCGCTGCGCTAAAGCTCTCTGCGGGGCGCGCAGAAGGGCGACGCAGGGGCGGCCCAGGGAGTCAGCCCAAACGGGGCTGCCGTAAAGGGCTATGGACCGCACGACTCCGTGATACAGCCTCCGGCAAGGGAAGCCAGGACCTTCCAGGTTGGGCAGCAGGCGGGAAAGAGCGCCCGCTGCCCGGGACAATTTCGTCCTCAACTCCTTAAAGTGGGTGCGGAATCGCCATCGGCTATCCAGGACTAAACCTAGATACTTCATGCTAGAGCCGATGGGGATCCGCACCCCCCCAACGACGATGCCGGCACCGGCCGGTGGCCCTCTCCGAGGTCCGTGAAAACACACGGCCTCGGTTTTCTCGAGGGCCACCTTCAACCCTAAACGTTGGATTCTCCCAACTACTTGGCCGGTGCCCTCCGCCGCCAGAGTTGCGGCGTCCCGGAAGGAAGTACTCAAGTGCGTTTAGAAAGTTGAAAGTTTATTGTTATCAAAATATATAATTTTTATTTTGTATGAGTACTATAAATACTAACAAAATGATTATTTATACATTGTAAACATAATCTGGTGCAGTTTTTTAAATTATTGACACGTCTTAGCCAAAAATATTCGCACAATTTATTGTGAATGCGAATGCAAATACGAATATCAAAAAACATGCGAATATTCCCGACTGCGAATGCGAATGCGAATATTCGTTACACCACTAGTACATATGTTTATTGGGCTTTACAAACTTTCTTTTAACTTTGGATATAATTTAATTAATTTCAATCATTTTTCTCAAGATAAGAGTGTTATAAAAAACATGAAATTATCTTAAGGGATTGGAAGCTAAATATTAACAATGTTTTTGCCTTTTTTATGTATGAAATAGCGTCTTATGTTGATAAAAATTAGGGTTATATAAGTAGTAGTATTTTCCAATTCACGATCACAAATAACATAATATTAACTACAAATGAATGAGAGCCCAATACCGAAATGCATTTTTAATTTAAGTTAAAAGTTAAGCAATATGAGATTTAATAAAAAAAGCGTGTTAAAAAAGCTCCTTCGCCGTGGATTTTCTAATCAACATTTAATACGGTTGCGGCGGCGCCTTCACAAATTTTGTATCAAGTATGTGTAATAGCTTTATGAAAAATGTTCGCGTTATGCCTCGGTTTCCGGGATGCTTAGTTCCGGAACTCCGGCGTGCCGGGCTTCGCAACCTAACGGCTTTATGTAAACAAAATATATTGGTCCATTGATATGGTACCTCGTTAAGTTCTGTATTAGTTTCTAGCGCAGTTATTAAATTGGCTCATGGTTTTCAAGCGACATGCTCCAACTTAATATACTCTGCGTATGTTAGAGTTTCAATCAAAGTTTCGCTTGATACGCAACCGTATTTTTTCTACTTAGTTCAATCTTGCTTATTTTTGCTGTCAAGCTGCAGTTTGCAAGCACTTTTTCCAGTTTCAATGACGTTATAGTGAATACAGATATGGAGAAACTTATAGTCTGATGTTCATTATAATGAGGTAGCGTAATAGTTTTTAATCCAACAGTATGCGTGGTCACACGTGGCGGTAGAATCAGCATGGAAAATAAACAATTGTTTCTCAGAAACTATCTTGAACTTATGAAGGACCAATATTGGTTATTAATTCATATATCATGGCAAATTATTCTACCGTTCATAATTATTTTAATCCTACTGTTATTCAATGTTATCGTTAAGATTATTAGTCCCAATTGCTGTGACGGTGAACAAAGGTGAAATCATATATTTTTTTTTACCAAAAACCGTAGTTATTAGGTATATTACACAGCTGATCAGGAGCTCGGATATTATCAAAGTTCAAACAGGGCGGAAAATTACTGCGCGCGTTAATCATACAAAATGGGAAACCGCAACGTAATCGTATCACACCGCCACCTTCACTGTTTGTTTTACAAACTCCAACAAATTGAGCGGAAACCAGATATAAGTGTCTGTGAACTGAACTTTGTAATTATTTTAACATTTACAGTTCAGTTGACTACCTTTTTTTACATTTATCAAAAATGTGTGCCATCCAAAATCTAACGGAAAAGTAATTTTCAAAATTGGGGCAATAATTAATAAGTTATAAAGCTTTGAAATTTGATGGAAGTGGTAGTTGTCAAATGATATTACATTGTGACGTCACCGAGAGTCGCCGGCCATAAAGCAGCGTGCGTGAGAAAGAGATAGCGCGATATCCCCTCCACGTCCTCACTTTTGCTCACAACAATATTTCAAATATAAATAACTGCTTTATTTATCAACCAATTTTCATGCTTATTTCACAGAAGAATTTCTTTTCGTATTATCTTCTGTTACATATAAGATGTTTACGAAATTAAACCTAGGAAACTACCCAACTTTAGTGGACGAGTAATTGAATTAGTATGAGTAGTCGTATATGTGGTTTGTTCTACCACGTTTTGCATACTGTATACGTCAGGAGAGTTGATGTCAGTCCGCGACAGTAAATTCGCGTCTAAACGAACCGAAACGAAAACGAAACCTAGTCATTTCTATGATTTCAACGTATATGGCGGCGATTTGAGCAAGATAAGGGAAGATAAAGTAAGATTAATTAAAATTATTGACATCTGTAATGGCAAGAAATAATTGTTATTGTGAGAATCTTCCAAGAATGGGGATTTATTTATTCCTTTATTTAGCTACTAAAAAGGTATGCCAACAGCATACATACATTTAGTTTGACTGGTAGAGAATGCCCATGGCATTAATTCCGCCTTTACTCCATGTGTAAAGCGTAAATAAATAAATAAAACATTACAGATTAAGCATTACTTAAACTAAGGTCTAGTATGTATGCCAAATTATAGGTACACACATAATTCACCAAATTAACACTGCAGCAGCATAAACTAAGGAAAATAATTACCTACAGATAATAATGAATGATCACGAAATAAAATTACAACTAATATTAAGAATAATATAATAAAGTTAAGTTAGCTTAAGTAAATTAAGCTAACTTAAAAGTAAACAACTGGATTAAATGGATCACATGCAATTTGGCTGATTTGCTATTTCCAAAATTGGTGAGTCTCAGAATACATCAAGGTCTGATGATTTAACAATGGAGTTGTTATATTCAATACAGATTCTAGCGAGCGGCAAATGTCTACCTAAGTTAACTCTAGCAGGAGGTGGTTGGAATATTCTATAAATTCTTTGTCTTGGAGGACAATAAGGTACTGAGAGGTTAATCCGTTCCAGTAAAATCTGAGACCTCAGAATCCTATTCATACAGTCGTAAAGAAATACTAAGTCACATTACGCAGATTACGCACGATTACGCAGGGATGGGTAATATTTATTGAACTTTCGGCACCGACAGTTGAAACATGTAGCGCTAATACTTCATTACTGGAAGGACCGCCAACAGCCAGTAGCTAGCATGGTTTTGAATAAACTGAGGTTGGAACTAAGATAAGATATATGAATATGAATGAAAATATGTTACCGTGTGTACAAAATAACTGTAGAAAATTTTTACTCGCGGAGTTGAGAACTAGCACTGGGAACAAATAAAATACATTAAAATAAAACTATTTTGCGGATTTTATCGCGGTTTTTTAATTTATATTTTCTCCCGACGTTTCGAAGGCTTTTCAGCACTTCGTGGTCACGGGGCGGATTTATAACTAAACGTCGGGAGAAAATATAAATTAAAAAACCGCGACAAAATCCGCAAAATAGTTTTATTTTAATGTCTAACATTCGCGTAAATAGAAGAAGTCATTAAATAAAATACAATTTCAAAATAGATTTCCCGTAACGTACGCCAATCAATCAGGGCTCAAATTTGAAATTCTAGTACCAATAAAGCATAGTACAGATAGCAGGCTATGCGATTCCAATCCGCTTTCCGTTCGGAGACAAAGAGAAAGTTCGATGAAACTAGAAGCAAGAAGCTTTAAAGCTTGGACTGTTGACTAATGGTATAATACTTGCTCAAATATGATTTAGTGCTTACATTCAAGTTTTTTGATGTTGGTTATTTCGGTAAGCTCTGACAATAATTGACTTGATGTGAATAATAATTCAAAATCCTTATTTTTTTTTTTTGTTTTAATGCCCTTATCTCTGGGAACACTATAATTCAGATAATATTTTTTTCAATAGGGACTAGTTTATTCTGGAATGATTTTTTATACCGGGAATATTTTCACAAGCGCTACACCGAGTAGAACCTAGCTATTCAAAGAGTTTAGCTTTAAATATGATGAGAGGAGTCGATAGTATAGTAATCAATTAATACATCCAGTAAAAACCTAACAAGCTAGTTTGTTGGCTAGTTTACCACTGAATTTTTTTCCCAAACCTGCTTAATACTTCCGTACAATGTTTTATACTGGAATACAGTCTGGAAGCATTAGCCCAAACGTTGCAATATCTTGAAATCAAGTTTGCGAACTTGCGGTATTTTACGGTAAGGGCAATATCCAATATCGGAAATTCGTAAGCTAAACTCGCTGTGTCGTTTTGACGTTGGTATGTACGTGGCTCAATCCGCGTCTGACGGATACAAACGACACAGTCAGGTGATATCAGTTGCATCTGCGTCGTGCCCGTTCCACGATTCACTTACGGATTGATGGCATGCAACTCTATACGCTGTCCAACAAATCACCAAGAGGTAGCTGGAATTTTTAGATTTCGTGTGGTTTTAGGAATAAATGTATTTTTTTATATGACTATGTTTTGGAATAGCTTTGAAAAGTTATCGATCAGTTTTTGCTGTCGGAATCAGGTTTGAAAAGTAATCTCCGTTCATTCTTTGTAGCGCTCTTAGAATTGACACTTAACTTCAAGAGTTCTTAAAGTGATCGCTACACTCCCAAGACTTTTATTGTGTTTGAGTTTTTCTCATATACTATTAAATTTATCGGCTGGAAATTGGCAGATTTACAAAAATCGCTTGTCCGAATTCAAAGCGAACTTATTATATACAAAATCATACATATTTACAAAAGTATCATATATATTTACAAAAATATGGACATAAAAATATCTAGGTCGAGTGGAGCATTATATTACAGAAGGATTTTTTGTTTTAGATTTTTCCTGAATCATTTTTAAAAGTATCAAAAGTTTGATGAACAATATCGTTCCCGTTATCAAAAAAGATACCAAGTATGAATAACCTAAATAAAGGTTTATCTTTCGTGGTTTCTTTTGCTAACGAGAACGGGCTTTACGAACTAATTCAATTACTTTTATTAATTCAAGCATGGAAACATACTTTCACCAATAATTACCTGCCATAAACTAAACAAACAAAGAACACATATAAACGAAATTGTAAAAGCATTATTGTCGTACAGTTTTCGCATAAACGTCACATACGCATAACATCAAACAGGCTGTTTATTGTCAGGAATAATTCCGCAATTTTTAATTACCAACACTGACTTCTCATAATAAAAGCACGTACATAACTCGGCACATTTCATCGCACTGTATAAGCATGTAGGTCATAAAGACAGCCCGGGCGTGTGCAGTGGCAGGCGGGCACTCATCAAGCCCTCGATATTTCACCATACATTACAAACGATGCGGCGGACAACTGAAGTTAATTGGATGCGCTGGCCACAGGGCACGGCTATGAAATATAAAACAGGCCTGCCGCATTTTCAGGTGAATGCATCCCTATTATCCGGCCTGCAGACGACGTAACGTGTCGCGTCTCGTATTGCCGCAGACGACTCGTGCCTTTCGCCTGCGGGAATTTGGGATTTTAGACTGTGATGAGCCGAATATGTCAAGTGTCTTCTGTTCTAAATAGAATGCGCAATGGACCCGCCCGCCTGATACTATTCCTGATTTAAGCTTGTTCAGGTATAGAAAATTAAGAATGAGTAAAATTATTACACAGAGGCTGCTTTCTGGCTGTTTATAGCACAACGAAAACACGAAAGGTTTGTCTTTTCAATTATTGCGAGTTATTCATAAATCCAAGTCACTGTGTTTACTAGATAAAGCATCCCTTTATTCCGTGACGTGTGCAAAAAAGCAAGAAAAGTTTATAGTTCCCTCATAAAATACGGAATATTGTTATTTTCGTAGCGAGCATTCGCATACAATACGTTTGAAACGGACTGTGTAATAACAGCCTATCAAAATTTCTACGGTAGAGTTGTCGAGCCGATCGGAAAAATTCACTCGACTCGAAATCGGTGTCGTAATCCCCGCACGCCACTGTGTGTGAAATGGAAATTAAAATTCTATTAAAGCGGAACGATTGAAATATAACATGCGTATATTTTTATATGGAATATAAATTGTGTCGAACGGAATAGAACAAGGCTAACAATAGTCATTTAAAAAAAAACTAGTAGTTTATCGAGTTTGCACGGGTAATTTGTCTCGGTTGTGAAAGCCCTCAAATTCCGAAGCACTGTACTCGAATGCTATGGCGTGAAATTGTTGGATGTAAGAACAGTGTGTTCAGCGCTTAGGTTCAGATTTATTGACATCATGATAAACCGGTCTGGCGAGCACCATTTGTCGATAACTGACGCAGACGACCCTAATTCTAGTTTGAAACTATAATAAAAACCCTTTAGGAATACAATTACTCCACTATTATTATATTACAAAAACGTTGGTAATGGATTATAAGTATTATATACATAGAAATTAAGCCTATAATATTGCGAAGTATGTTGTCAAATACCATTTTAAGAGCAATATTTATTTTTTTCTGAGCTAAATTATGATGTTTTAGGATCACCAATCATAACTGACGCACTAGATAAGTATTCCATATTATATATTACATTGATAAATAGTTTTGAAAAACAAGGAAAAAAAAGTAATTTGTCATTTATATATAAAGCAGTAGAAACCTTGTGTCTGTACATTACAAGGGGTGATTAAAGAAGAGGACATACATACATATATACATATACACTCACGCCTGTTATCCCCGAAGGGGTAGGCAGAGCCGCAACTAGTGCACCCACTTTTCATTATTCCGTCCCTTGATGTGATAGGGGGCGAGCCTATCACCATATCGGGCACAAATTCCAGACTCCGAGCTGATACTGAATAGAAAAACACTATACCACTTTGCCCGACCCGGGGATCGAACCCGAGACCTCAGCTTTACAGTTGTACTGTAATACAACTACGCCGTCGAGGCAGTAAAGAAGAGGAATGGAACACAAATACGCAATTTTCATAATTATTTCCTGTCTGTATGTTTTTCCTTTTGTTTATTAATGCACATCTTCGAAACTATTAAACGGATTTCAATGAAATTTGGTATGGATATAGTTTGAAATACTGGGAAGGACATATGCCACCTTTTGTCCCGGGAAAATATAAAGAAGGTCTGTAACCGGGAAATGTTTTTCTTTTTGGGAGGAAATTGTTGTTCAAAGCCCAATTGCGAAAAATCAACTTTTTGACAGGCAACGTACAAAGATTGCCAACAAATTATGACTTTGGGTTTGACCCTTAAGTCAGTAAGTATTCAAAGTTCGTATATCGATTTAAAAAAATGCCATTCAGCCGAGTACAATTAGTGCCTGACGAAGATATAACAATACATTGCCCCAACACTTGTTGGAAAATAAGTTCATAGAACCAAGGACACACCAGTTGCACTCTTACGCCTTTATAATTTACTATAATAAAATAAATATTTGAATATACATTCACTTCCCTATAAGTACATAGGGTTGCCTCAATTATGTTTACAAATTGTTTTAGTGATGAACTTGGCAACTGGCAACTGGCTCCAAACTTAAGGAGAAGTGCGTTAAGAATTAATTTTAGTAAATTATTATGCCTTGATACAGTTCTTTAATAAGCTTTAATAGCAAAGCGACTCATATAAGACTAAACGGTTTGAACTTAGTGTGTGGGATATGCAATAATGAATATTATAAGAACTACCTAAATAAAATAATCGTTCGCAATTCTTACAATTAAATATGGCCCCTTCCTTTCTTACTGAATATCTCGGTTCAAACTACGTGCAACCCTTGTAATAATATTTTACGCTAAGCGCCGGCTAAGAAAACAAAATAAGCCTTATCACGATACGCCGTAAACCAGTAAAATATAAGGGGTTCCTTATATTCCACGGCGACTTAACGTTGTGTGTGTTTAGGACAGATTATACCACGAGTAATTGACAGATCAAAGGTATCCAATTACGTATTAGGGATTGATTTTTGTTTTTATCAAGAGATTATTGAGATTTAATTTTGTTGTTTTAAACTCTGATGATTGCGTTGTATACTTTTCTATAGCTATATAGCGATATTTTTTAAGGTATGACTTAATCATTACACTTGAAGTTATTTACTTGCCGAATGTTACTATGACTTTATAGTTTACAAATCAAGCCAAGTCTGGTATTTACTTTTAAAATATCAATGTTTAATATGTATTATAAAGCTGAAGAGTTTGTTTGTTTGTTTGAACGCGCTAATCTCAGGAACTACTGGCTCGAATTGAAAAATTCTTTGTGTGTTGAATGGACCATTTATCGAGGAAGGCTTTAGCTATATAACATCACGATGCAATTATTAGGAGCGAAGAAATAAAGGAAAATGTGAAAAAAAAGGGGAAAATTATTCATCCTTGAGGGCTTCCATTGCGTGCGCTGCGAAAACGGTTCAAGATACCGAAAATATATGTATGAAAGAATTGTTCCTCTTGAAATGATCTAAAAATGTCCGCGACAGTATATGTCTATCTTTTAAGATTAACTCACTAGAACCGTTTTTATGGTAATCGAATTTGGTCGAAATTAATGCATTATTTGTTAAGAGTTGTATCAACGTAATAATAATAATCTTTATCCAATGAATATATATACGGTACATACACCAAAATATATATATTTTTTAATTTTTGTCTGTCTGTTCCGGCTAAACTCCGAAATGGCTGGACCGATTTTGACGGGACTTTTATTGGGAGGTAGCTGATGTAATAAGGAGTAACTTAGGCTACGTTTTATTCCGGAAAAGTATAAAGCGGGGCTTTTCCCCGGAAAAACTTTTTAACACGGGCGGAGCCGCAGGCAACAGCTAGTGTTTAATATGTATTTAAAACTACTTTTGATAAGATGTCTACTTTAGTATAAGTTGCTTCCAGCGCTTTAACGCGAAAATCTCTTAGCGCATGCTCTCATAAAATAAAAGTATACATTATAAAGTCTTCTCGTTGTTGTTAGCAAAACCCCAACGTTACAAATATTTTTAAGGCAGGTAACGTATCCTCACGCCTGTGGTCTCGAAGTGATTGGCAGAGGTGCATTATTGGTTAGTTGAAGGAGATATTTTTGGGGTCACAAATTTTCGGGTCCAGGTCAATAGATATTTTTTTCAATGAAAAAATATTTTCCAGGATTGGGAATTATACCTATGAACTAACAAATTTCTACAAGGGGTCATTCATTTATTACGTAAAACGAATTAGGAGGGGGAGGGGGTCGACCATGTCTTATTTTTTCTTACAAGGAGGTGGGAGGGTGTCTCGATAGTTCCTACGTAAGATCACAAAAATGCGCAAAGTTAAAATTGTACTTTGAAAAAGCGCGGGCAACCGCGCGAGTGCCGAGGTTCGCTCGGTTGCGTATCGATAAATGATTCCAAAGTACAAAGAAAAATTTCAAAAAATTGTTAAGTACTTTCAAAAATAAACATAAAACAAACCAAACGTGTACTAATATTATAAACGCGAAACTTTGTAAGAATGTATGGATGTATGGATGTTTGTTCCTCTTTCACGCAAAAACTACTGAACGGATTTCGATGAAATTTGGCATACGAGTAGATCATGTCCTGGACGTTTTCATTCACGCGGGCGGAGCCGCGGGCAAAAGCTAGTACGTAATAAATCTTAAACTGGAGGGAGGAAGTAAGCCTATTATTATTTTTTCTTAGAATAGGGGAGAGGGGGTCAAAAATTAGCGATAATAGTCTTACGTAATAAAAAATGGTCCCCAATAAGACTCGAATATTCAATATGAAAATTAATCTATACGTAATATTATACGCACCGCCTAAACCGCTGATCGTAGAGACCTGACACTTGGAGGGTTTATTATTTGTATGATAAGGGCATCCGATAAGAAAGTATTTTTCGAAATTCTACCCCTAAAGGGATAAAAAAGAGGGGAAAAGTTTGTACGGGAAAACGAGATGCCTTGGTCCAGTCTACTTCAAATTTTGCATGAACCTTTTTTAACAGAATTGATGGAAGACGGTTTTCGTATTTTATTAAAATTCATCCCCTAAGAGGTTTAAAAAGGGGTAGAAGGTTATTTTGGCATTGATTTACTTCAGAGTTGATATCAATTCTCCTTAGTGCATTTGATTTCAAACACATTCAATTAATTTCTTCAATTGATTCAAACACATGTTTGAAAACTGAATATTTTTTTATTAAAATAAGGTGCCTCGGTGGCGTAGTTGTATTATGGTAGGACTGCAATGCTGAGGTCTCGGGTTCGATTCCCGGGTCGGGCAAAGTGATATTGAGTTTTTCTATTCAGTATCAGCTCGGAGTCTGGAATTTGTGCCCGATATGGCGATAGGCTCGCCCCCTATCACATCATGGGACGGAATAACGGCGAAAAGTGGGTGCACTAGTTGCGCCTCTGCCTACCCCTTCGGGGATAAAAGGCGTGAGTGTATATGTATGTATGTACGTATGTAAAATAAGGTTGAACCAAGAAAATTATAATATAAACGGTTGAACTCACTTAAATACATAAGCAAATACTATTTAAAATTGGAATGCCTCGAAAGTCACCATACTATATAAGTACCTCATTTGAAGGTTTCTAAGCATAAAGTGGTTATGCACTTTTATAAAACTTTTTAACGCGGGCGGAGCCGCGAACAAAAGCTAGTCAACTCATAAAGCATCGAATAACAGTTTAATTTACGCAAAAACACCTATGGCATTGTTAACCTAAAAAAGAAAAAAAAATCATAAAATATCGTAAAAGCAAAAAGAAATATCATAAATATAACCGAAATGTTCCAAATATGTCAGCAAAAATTGATGTGATATTTGCAAATAAGTTGTAACTTCTGGACCGAATCTCGTATAATCAACGAGATAATATAGGAATGTAACATAACAATATCAGCTATACTTTAGCGGTATTAACTTATTTTCCCAGTTATGTATGTAAGTCAGACAGTCTGACGCCATTATGTCCCGTCTTCAGCTAACCTACATATACGTATAGTCACCCACATAAATAACTGAACTAATCCAAAATTTCAAATCGCCTCTACGCGTTAAATTTATTTTAAACATTTTTTTCTTCTTGTGAAGTAAATTTTTTCCCCTTTATTTTATTTTTGTGAAGAGAAAACAATATTTGGTAAGAACACAAAAGTGTTTAGGTGATTTGAATTTCTTCAGCTACTTCTGTGACCGACTGTACATACTATATAGCATTGATTTACACTCTTTATCTTAGTATTCAATTATTCTGCATATTATGAGTCATGAATACGCATTTTAAATAAGAATAACTTATCAGTGGTGTATCATTTAGCTAACTTATAGTTTTTGCCAGAAAAAATGATTATTTACTGTATTGTTAAAGGATTGAATAACATTAATTTGCAATAAAGACTTGTATTGTATTATAATAATGTCGAAATAATAACTTATATTTTCCCGCGTAACAATTTCATAAAAGTTTTAGCTTTTTATATCTTTTTATTCTCTATCTTGAAAGTTAAAGGTAGGGTCATTCAGCCCAAAAGTACGCACTTTTTTTCTATCGTCTACACACGCAAAAATATAGGGTCCTGATAAACGTTTTAACACTTTATTAAAAGTAAATTTATTCTACTTTCATTATTTAATGAGTTTTTGTACATTGCTTCATTGGTTTCTTTTTGCAATACATGTTAAGTGCAGCGGGAGAAATTCGTACTCTTGACCCATCATGTGGGTAAAACTACGCAGAGATGCGGTTAATAGTTCGCATACTGGGTAAGCTTCGCACGCAGGTAAATTACAGGCATATAATTACAAATTGTATAAGTACACATGGGATCATATGGAATATATTTTTAAACTTCCTTTATTCTTGGTAGAAATATTGTAAAAATAAACATTAAATGTACTACTATTGTAGGCACCAAAAACATAATTAATTAGACTGTATTTATAATGAACTTTAGTTATTTTTGTAATTAAATGATCACTGTAATTTTAGGTACTTTTGATGTTACTTTTCATTGTAATGAAGTTATAACAGTGTGCGTACTTTTAATCCCGTACTCTTGCCCAACAGGGAATATTTTAAACAATCACACGTCAATTGAGATGCAGTTATTTTTTAGGACCGAATTAATAACTAAAATAAATACTATAATAATCATGTAAACTTAACATAATCAACGGTCTTTTGTAAACTGATGCACCGTCTATCCATAAACTTTTTCCCAGCACAAAATATTTGATAACTAATCAACAAAATCACGTTGATCGCCATTTTTGCTAAACAAGAGAGGCTTGGTAAAATAGCTTGAGGGCTCTGACATTATCCCTGATGCACCCCTAATTTAGCCAAAAAAGTGTCTGAGCCCCCTCAATAGGTTCCGAGATATTGACCATGCGAAATTTTACCCACTGCGTGCTGTTGCCCCGAATGACCATAATTCAGTGTTTTAACTAATTATTATTTCTTTCTTTCTGATGTCAAATAATTATAAAAAATATAATATTATTTACTAATAGGTGCCTATAAATGGGTGGAATTCATTCTCAAACTTTATTATTTTTGATCGAGACACGCGGCAGCGTGTCAAGCCAAGCAAAAATAAAAAAAAGTCGAAGCTGCCTAGTGTAGTTTCACCCGAACCATTTGGAGCGACTTTTGACGCCTCCATAACTAAAAATCTATTTAACGTAAATACCTGAGATTTGGTTTATATATTAAACCCCCTCAAGTTAACCAGAATCCCAAATTTCATAAATATAGCTCAAACGGTCATTGAGATACTAACATCTGAAAATCGGCATTTTTATCACTGACTGACATATAGATCAAAAACCTAACCCACTTCCAGATGACCTAGAAAGTTGAAATTTGGTGTCCAGATAGATAATTGTATGTATACAAAGGAAAAAATCTGAAAACAAGACATTTTTAAGATTTGAGACATTTTCCAAGCAATCGGAAAATCTGCATACTATCTATAAATTATCTTTAGAATACTGGTCGTTTAGGCATACACGTCCATTGATGCTTTATTTTACTTTAAATACTATTTACCTTGATCCATTAATTACGTTCCCTTCGTATTAGGGCACCACTTTTGCTTGAATTTTTCTATAAATTTTCCGACTTTAGACAGAGCTGTTGTGGGACACAGCGGTAGGTTCCTGTAGATACGTTATAGGCATCAGCAACTCGTGCCCACTCTTAAGTCTTTTATATTATATATTTACGTCTGTTTCGAGCTCAAAAACTAAAAATTTCTGATTTCTACAATGTTTATTTACATCTTAAGACGTTTATTATTTTGACATGAGATGACATTGGACGTTCTATCATAATACTTGCGAATCATAGAGTTTAAGTAATTATTAAATAGAGGTTTTTATACCAAGAGGACTTCATCGAGTGCACATAGCAGAAGGATGAAGCGGTTTACGGCTTTTAATACATTGTTTATTTTCTTTCTAAAATAAGTAACTTCATAAATATTGATCAAAGGTAACTTCTTACGTAATTATTTAATTACTTAACTCAATATTTTAATAAATAATATCTTTACAAAAAGTAATGATATCCCATCAAAAACATAAATGTGAAATGTGGAAGCCAAGTCTAATATTAAGAATATGCGTGCTGGTCGACTTCACCGACAAAAGAATTGAAATCTTAATGGTTGCCAAGCCCTGTAGATAATCCTGAAAATGCTTTATAAGAACACAATCCATTTTAAAATAAATTTAAACTAATATTTCTTTGATTTTCTGCTACGACAATGTATGATATTTAAAAATATAATTTCTTAAATTTAAATAGTCAAATTATTTACACAAAGCAGATAACTTAGTATAAATTTAAGCTCAAGATTTGTCTTGGCTAGTTTTATCAGAAAATATTTTTTATCGAAGAGTAGGATATGTTGACTTTACAATATAAAACAGTAACACAAAGATTTTTTTTTTTTTGTCCCTGACTAAACTCTTGTTAGCCTGACGAGGGTCGGCTTATACAAGAACACCGGTCTTGTGGGTGAGCGCAGAAGGCGCTCGCAACCCTTAATTTAAGCGACCACGCTGAGGGCGACCCACTAATGGGTCACGATCTCGGCTCAGGGCGGCCACTGAGAGGATAAGACATCAGCGTTTGGGGAAGATGGTTTTTAACCTAATCCTATTTAACGTGTTGATCGTAGTCTTCGGCACGCGGGCCGGAACTGCTACGAGAGGGCAGGGTTATGGGGAACGCGACGAGGTCCTCGACGGCGAGGACGGTACAGCGGTCTTGTTGAGTGTATGAGCTTTAAATGCTCGTTCTTTTCGCGTAAAGCTAGAGTGATTTCGTCCTCTGGACCGGTCAGGACTGATCGCGGTCGTCTCCATTTGGCGCGGTCAAATGGAGTGTATATAGACGTTTTACGGATAAGCGTGTTCGGGTGGTTTACCGCCCCGTCGAAATAGCGTCTGCTGGCGCACTGCATAAAGTGCCTGATGGTCGGCATATTGGTGTCCACGTGGAGGTTGCGATTGCGAACGTACCACGGGGCACCAAGTGCATGTCGTAAGAATCGATTTTGAAGCACCTGCATTCGCTGAAGGCGACGGGGCGGTAAATGAGCGAATACGGGCGACGCGTATGTCATTATCGGACGGATGCATGTTTTAAAGATCCTAATCTTGTTGCGGATTGACATCTTACTATTTTTGTTTAGGAGCCAGTAAAGCTGGCTCATCGCGAATGCGGCTCGCGCGCGTACCGCATTTACGTGTGGGATGAAGGTCAACCTCTGATCAAGGGTTACTCCTAAATATTTGGCTTGGCCCTTGCAGGGGATAACCTGGTCGGACATGCGGACTGAAAAGTGAGGGATATGGACTTTCCTTTTCCGAGTGAAAAGGATGGCCTGGCTTTTGGTGGGATTGACGGTGATTCGCCATTTGCGGAACCACTCACCGAGTTCGTCGGCGGCGGTTTGCAAAGTGCGCACCACTTTTTCGGGGTCTATACGTGAAGCGTAGATTGCGGTATCATCCGCGAATAGTGCCAGATGGGCGTTTTGTGGTCTAGGGATGTCGCTTGTGTACAGGGAGAATAGAAAAGGGGACAGGGCGGAGCCTTGCGGGACTCCGGCCGTGATGGTGTGTCGGGAAGAGAGAGTTCCCTCCACGCGATATCTGAAACCGCGATTCGACAGGAAATCTCGTATGATGTGCACGAGTTGTGTGGGCACGTTGAGAGTGTACAGCTTGAAAAGCAAGCCGTTGTGCCACACCCTGTCGAATGCTTTTTCGATATCGAAGAAAATAGCACCGGTAGGCATTCCTTTACGGAATTGTTCGTGAACGTACTCCGTGATGCGGAGCACCTGATTGACACAACTGTGTCTAGCGCGAAAGCCAAACTGTTCCGGGGTGATCAAATTTTGGTTGAAAGCTACTATTTTTAGGCGGTCGAGGACGATCCGCTCGTAGATTTTGCCCAGAGTACTGAGCAGACTGATGGGCCTGTAAGAGGAGGGTTCGAAAGCGGGTTTCCCCGGCTTGTGGATTCCTATCACAACTGCCTCTTTCCAGACCTCTGGGAAGATGCAGTTACGAAACGCGGCGTCATAAATGGATGTTAAGATTTGAACTAGATGCTCCGGGAGCATCTTAATCATACGAGTAGGGATTAGATCGCCCCCGGGGGCTTTCCTACGTTTGAGTGCCTTGATCAGAGTGGTGACTTCTTCGATCGTCACCGGCGCAAGGGGATCGGGCGGCGGGTCGACGTCCGGGTCGACGTTGTCGTATAACGGTCGCGGTATAGAGACTGGCGGTGGCCGGACCGCGTTCCTATCTTCGACGAAAGTGTCAACCGCAACAAGAATGTCGTCATCTACGGGTACAGAGGTGAGCGAGCATTGAGACTCCAGGCTGCCGGCCAGTAGTTCCGCTTTCTCGTCGTCATCAAACGCCGGGCGTTGATTCGGACGATTGAGCGGAGGCATGGAGGCCACATCGTTTCTCTTGAAGGAACGAACCAGTTGCCAAAAGGCCGTATGTGTCGGATCGATATCGGCAAGGCGAGTGTCCCACCTCGAATCGACGACCTCTTTTATGCGACGCTTAACCTCACGTTGGAGGTAGCGCGTAAGATGTCGTCGTTCCGGGACGGGTCTCGTCGCGCAGGCTTTGAGCGTAGCGTTACGCAACCACACCCACCACCGAACGTCTTCGGGAAGTTGCCAGTGACTGTGGACAGTCTCTGGCACCCTCTCGGAGCTTTCGCTCAGAACGTTCTGAAGGTGGTCGGTAAAGACGCGTATCGCGCTGGTCGTTTCCTCAGGAGTCACGATGTTGGTCGGGATCGCGGAAAGATCAGTGGATGAGGTGTCCGCGAGCTTGGTGCCTAAAAGGCGCCAATTCGTTTTCACCTTCATCGGAATATTAGGACCTGTGTCTGTTGGACTGTTTTCGGGGACTAGATCGAGGATCACAGGTCTGTGGTCAGAGTCTAACTCTTGTAACACTTGCATGGAACGCACGCTAAGGCTTACGTTCCGTACAAGTGCTACGTCGAGTATGTCCGGTCGGTGGTCGTCGTTGTAACTATAGTGGGTAGGTTCTGAAGGAACCAATAGGCTTAGATTGATTGTGTCAAGACAACTCTCTAGGACTGCACCTCGCTCGTTGGTCGAGTTGCAGTTCCAGAGAGTGTTCTTGGCATTGAGGTCTCCCGCCAAAATGACGGAATCCCCCAGATCAAATAAGGTTTCGAGTTCGTTGGAGTGAAGCTCCTTAGTGGGCGAGAGATAGGCCGATATAATGGTGATCGGCGGGTGTCCGGTCATGCCTAGCCTGCAGACCGAAGCCTCAATGTTGCTCAAGCTTATCGGTGATTCTAAAGGTATGCAATGAAGGGACCTTTTGTAATAAATGAGAGTGCCTCCTAAACGGCCACTGGTACGATCATTTCGCACCAGTTTGAAGTTTGGGATGTTGGGATCGCGGTGAGAGGGCTTGAGGAACGTTTCCTGGATGAGGAAAACGTCAATTTGGTTGTCGCGGACAAAAGAAGAATTTTCGGCTTTTTGGTCCCGAATGCCGTTACAATTGAAAAACCCCACTCTGAGGG
Organism: Lapara coniferarum; assembly: GCA_949316025.1. Classification (NCBI taxonomy): domain Eukaryota; kingdom Metazoa; phylum Arthropoda; class Insecta; order Lepidoptera; family Sphingidae; genus Lapara; species Lapara coniferarum. The sequence goes on along the minus strand of OX438926.1, from coordinate 14,113,772 downwards.
AGCGAGGTTTTGTCCGCTGGGGGAGTTGTCTGGCGTTAGTAGCCATTTATGAAATTAACGAGGGGAGACGCACAGCGTTAACTGTAGCCTCGAAGATTTGTTGCTGGATCAGAGCGATCTCAGCGATTAAAAGGGGGTCTTCTACTCGCGTACGGGTGAGTAGACGGGAACGCTCGAAAAGTTTCCCGTGGAGAATCATTATCTCCGGGGAGCCTAACAGTGAGGCGACTGAGGAAGAGGCGTCGCTTGCCTTCGCCGCCACCGTCGCCGACTGAGAAGGGGTGGGAGGGGTGGTGGGTTTGGGTTTGGGTTTGGGCTGGGCTGCCTTTGAAGAAGGAGCCACAACTGGGGGAGGAGAGGGTCGAGTAGAGGCCGGGGCAGCGGGAGTGACTCCGCTGGGGGCTTGTGAGATGGGTTCAGCGCGCGCCGTGGGAGGAAACCACGGGTTGCGCACTGGCGCAGGTGCCAGTTTGAATGTGGTGGCCTGAGGGGCCGAGGGAGCCGCAGCTTTAGGAGCTTTGGCAACTCTTTTGAGGGCGCGAGGGCATCCGCGATAATTCGCTGGATGGCCGGTTTGCCGGCAGTTGGTGCACGAAGGCGGCTCCGTGCACTGAGAGCGGTCCTTAGGACAGGGGCACTCGGATGTGCCGTGTTCGCCGAGGCACTTGACGCACCTGGCGGGGAGGCGACAGCCACGAGAATTGTGGCCGTATTTCTGGCAATTGTGACACTGCCCTATCTGGGTCGATTTGTGTGGGGCTTCGACGGTGAAGCCGCCTAGCCCCGAGATATCTTTAATCTCAAAAAGTCGTTTGACGTCGGAAGGGGACACACAAAGATAAGTTTATTAGCCAAATATAAGAAAAATTGTATGTGAAGACTAGCCAAGTCAAATCTTGAGCTTAAATTTATACTAAGTTGTCTGCTTTGTGTAAATAATTCGACTATTTAAATTTAAGAAATTATATTTTTAAATATCATAACATTGTCGTAGCAGAAAATCAAAGAAATATTAGTTTAAATTTATTTTAAAATGGATTGTGTTCTTATAAAGCATTTTCAGGATTATCTACAGGGCTTGGCAACCATTAAGATATCAATTATTTTGTCCGTGAAGTCGACCAGCACGCATATTCTTAGTATAAGACTTGGCTTCCACATTTCACATTTAGGTTTTTGATGGGATATATTACAAATAAGAAAATGCTGTGCTTTCCAAAATTAATGTAGGTATTTAATTTTTTTAGACATCTTAAACATATTACACTCCTGTGTCCTTGCATTGCCACTAATGCATTGACAGATTATTGAATTGATAATCGTTCCAAGATGTCGCTATTTAAGTGGCCCTTTCAATTTCTGATACTCACAATATTTTGTAATATGATGATTCACACAAATGTGATTGCTTGATATATGGATTAAACTCAGAATCTTAGTGGTTTTACGAAATAAGTAATAATGCATTAATATTTTTACGTGATTGTTTTATATTATAATATGTATTTATAAAATCCCTTTTTAAAAAGTAACTTTACTTTTTTTATGGACAACATACTTAAACATTAACACGATTGTACACTGATCGTTATTAGAAATGTATCCTATACTACACAATATCCTATACAATAAGCAACAGACTTTATTAACCCCGATTTAAACTTGGCTTAGCTGATAGCGTAACTGGCTTTTACAAAGGGTGAAGGCCATACACGCTATGTTAGAAACCCCACACCAATTAATTTCTTGTGTAAAATAAAGTGAGTACAAAGACCAATTCAAACTTCTGTGTATTAGATAAGTTTTTCTTATTACAGAAACTGTCGTAAATATAGAAATTAGCGCGCGGATGATCGTCTGTGTAAACATGAAAGTTTAAAAGTAACGAGTTTTCGTCGGGTCGCCGTGTCGCCAACCGCCATCCGGACGCAATCTCTCCGAGCTTGTAACTTCACTCTATTACCTAATCCTATTAACTCTAGTATCAGTTCGGCACTTTGCCTTAACATACCTGTTTTACATATACAATATGACTGATTAAGACATAACAATCACATTGATTATCATTACCATAATTACCTGAAAATCGCATAATTTCCACATTTAAATGTAAACAAACAAATGTACAAAATATGCAATACAAATAAACAGTGGTGATTATGTAAAAACAAAAAGTAATCGCGTTGAACGCTGGCAACGGCAGTGGCAATGGCTGAGGCACGGTCGATTGTCGGCTCGGGAAGGCTCGGCGCCCGGCACAGCGGATCATATTTATGTTATTTACGCGTCCACAGAGGACAACTTTTTAATGGGGCGGTAACAGACCACCCGAGATCGCAGCGTTGACGTTAAATCTCGTGCTCATAAATACGTTATGTAAACCCACCCTAATAATTAGTCGCGGTTACGGCGTGTAGTTAAGTTTTATGGAGCCGGCGGAGGCACTAAGTGGGAGCGAGGGCTCGTAGAGAAAAATGTTCTTTAATTTGTCTGGCTATGTTCAGAGGCGATGAAGCGGAAATTGTTATGTTTATTCGGGGAATCTTGTATTTCTAGCTACCCTTTTATTTTTCCGTCGTTTTAATGCGATTGGATTTTGGTAGTATCGCTGTAATTTCGTTGAGGAAGATACGGTGAATGTGCACCGTTAGTTTGATTTTACGGCAAGTTTGTATTTGTTCTTGGATTATCCGTAGTCGGGTGTAAGGCGTAATACATATTGAATTTTATGTTTATTAGCCCTTTCTCTGGGCATGTTAACGATTCAGTTATTGTGATAAGTTTTTTTGCGAACTCTGTGTGTTTATGGTAATCTGAAATGAGATTCATGGGTACGATATCATTTCCTGTGAATAACATACATACAGGTTATTATGACAAACAATTAGTAAACATTTTCATAAAACATTGACACTATAAATCATCATACAGCCACAAAATGATGTGGCGAGCATAATGTGAAAATTGTATGGGTTGGAAGATGTTGGTGTGATGATGGTTTGGAGCGTGCCAGATAAGGGTTTGATAAGAGCCGCGTGGCGGCCCTCGTAGGCGGTACGGGGGGAGTGTGTCGGAGGGGCGCGGAGGTGGGCGCGGGACGGCAGCGTGGACACAGTACCTGGCAGTGTCGCCGCGCTGCACGCCACCTGCACTGTCTCTTCCCTGCTTCCCCACTTTAGAAAGTTTCTCAACTTTGTTGGAACAGTTCACAAACTTGGGCGATTATGAAGCGAGCGTTTCGAAGCGGGCGTCTGCCGTGTGGGAGAAGGTGAAGCGCGTGCTGCACGTACACAGGTTACAACGAGTACAGCGACGAAGCGAGATACGGAGTCATGCGGTCAGCCAAAAGGACACAAACCTACTGGCGAGCTGGGTGTACTGGCAGCGGCGTCGGGGGCGGCGGGCGGGTGGGCGCGCCATTGGCCCGCCGGGGAACGCCTCCGACGACGCCGGTGACGCCGCCGCGCCGCGCCGCCGCCGCCGCCGCCATCCACTAGACTCCTCAACAATGTTAACTTACACTTCAAACTTTACTATTGACGATTTGCACTTTTAAACTTTCATGCAACACCGAAACACATGTATCTACATATTTTGATCTGCGTATGTCCAAACCAGGTGTCAGGGGAGTTGCACAGCTGATATATGAAACAAGGGTACTTACACAGCACAGCACAAGGGGTCAGCAACAACCACAACACAGGCCCACAGTATTTCACATAAAAATAAAAACGATTATACACTTTGTAATAACTTCATAGATACTTAATTATACTTAATAATTGTATTTTGATTAAAATATTTTGAATAAAATTATTACATGGCTTTTGCGTTGTACTAGTCTACAACCAACGAAGGCACTTCAATATTTTTATAATCTACCTGCCGATATTTATTTCATTTAAACGTTTTGTTTCTCCTAATCAATTATTATAAATTGTTACAATTCCGTCAAAAAATTAAATCAAGTATCCAAATACGACTAATAAAAAATATTTCATTGTATTAAATAATTTAAACCGTGACAGCACCTTCTATTAATAATTATTTTATTCGGCTTACATACAAATATGTTCTTGTCGAAAGTAAATTACATTGAATTGTTGTCGATTACATTTATTTTTATTCTGTATTCTGCATCACACTGCCGCGACTGCCATCTCACGACTGCCTCGGTGGCGTAGTTGTATTGCGTACGCGTTACGGGTACGATTTGCGCGCTGAGGTCCTGGGTTCGAATCCCGGGTCGGGCCAAAAAACTTTGTGACTGGGTTTTTCCATTTAAAAAAAAATTACTCAGTCGCAGCTCGGAGTCAGGAAGTTGGCGGTGTTATACCCCCGTGCCTCGGAGAGCACGTAAAGCCGTTGGTCCTGCGCCTGATCTCTCTCAGGTCATGTCGGATTGCCGTCTCACCGGACTATGAGAGTGAAGGAATAGCGAGTGCACCTGTGTATTGCGCACACACTTGTGCACTATAATATCTCCTGCGTACCTGGCTGATCTCCGTTGAGATTGGCCGCCGTGGCCGAAATTGGCTAGGAGGATTTCATTCTGCATCAAAGTTCACAAGCATTTATGAAAACTTTTAGTAGCTATGGTCATGTTTTCAAAGACAAACAAAAAATCTAATAAATAAACGAATAAATATTTGACGATGGGCATGTAACTTTAAAAAACTAACATTATTACTAAGCATATTTTAAAGCATTATCTATAGCCATTCACATATAAAAAACCTCATTAAATTGAGCAAAGCGTATCATTTTGGGATTTAGCTAAATCAGCACATAAAACCGAGCAAATGTCATGACTGGAGGTCCATTAACAGCGGATAAAGCGACGCAGAAGGAATTCAAAGATGTGCTGCAGCGGTGCAGATTTAAACACGTCACGTGCGCAGAAGGTAAGCTCAGCCATGATACTTTGTGATACCTCGCACGATGTGTTAAAAATGCATTAAGTATTGGTAATTTTATTGCCAACTGTATATCGTTTAGATAATTACGCATCTGCCGTTCACCTGCTGTTTTTAGCATTTTTATTATGATTCAAACGATGCGCCAAAAACCAGTACTTGAAAATGTTAACGCCTTTTTAACTGCTTGTTATTTTTTGCGGCCTTGATTAAAGGTATTAAAACATCTGAAATTGATTTAATTATTTTAAACATGGTTCTTCTTGTAATCGACCTCTTCAGGCAATTTCAATGTATGCCCTTAAAAGCTGATTGCCTATGATTCATAAGAATGTAAGTGTTCATGGACGTTACTGTTTGCCATCAAGTGACCGAATTTCTCGTTAAGCTATTTTTTTTTTAATATATACACTAATCCAATCAACTAGTAATTTCCTAAATTAGATATAGCTGAAATATAATTTCCATTTTTTCAATATTGTCATCCCTTTCAATATTGCAAAGGAAAACAAAAATGCCGTCCGTGTATCGGGAACGTTTATTTATCTGCAGTGTAGTGCGCACGTCGAAGCAATCCGGCGCAGCATGCGATTGTACCATCACGTCCTGGCGTCATATCATTTGTTTCCACTCGATATTACGTTCACAGCTTATTTTACTACGCTTATATACTGCACATGGTTATGAGCTACATTGTCGGTGGAAGCATTTCGTTTGCCAAGCATTGACATTAATTTCATCCATAGCGATTGTTTGTTAATGTTAACTTTCCTTAATTTCTTTTAATCTTAGAAGTTAACACAAGACCCGTTCTCTTATGGCATTTAGTATTTTCCCCCTATCCTTGTTTACTTAAATCTCATTGTTTACGTGTTCACTCATTGAATATTTATGTGATTATACGGATAAATATTAACTTTATGATTTCCTAATACAATGATTAATTTGTCAAAAAAAATTAGCAGCATATTTTTTTCTAGCAACAAATACACTCATTTGCAAAAAAAACGGGCGGTTTGGATTTTAATTCTTTTTTAAAAAAATACGGTACCAAAATGATTTCAATCATTTGTACATGTTACTGGCCGGTTTTTAAAATGCCGTGGTGTTTAAGACAGTACGTTCTAAATTAAAATTTTCGTTTGATGCTCGTTTTTACAGAAAACCACTTTTTATCCTACATTTTTGATGCGAAGTTCCAAAAGATAATATCGGTTTTCATAACTTTTAGTCAATTTTTATGAATTTATTTCATATTCTTAATTGTCAAAGCTTCATTTATTGCTGTTTAGCTGTCTCACTAATGTTAGAGAAAGTGGTAAAAGCTACCAAAATTATTGCGCTGCTCGAAGAGGGCTGCAGCCAATGCTTCGTGGCTCAGAGGCTAAGTGTGAGTCGCTCGACGGTTCAAAGGACCTGGCAGCGGTATCAAGACACCGGTTCCGTCGAGAGAAGGCCTGGTTCTGGAAGAAAACCATGTACCCAACCACGGGATGATCGTTTTCTTGTGAGTCGCGCATTGAGAAATCGCAAGTCTTCGTATGTGGACCTTAAGAACAACCTCGAAGAAGTAAGAAATGTGCATATTAGTCTATGGACGGTCAGGAGGAGGCTGCTCGCGGTCAATATACGCATTCATCGCCCGGCCCGCGGCCCTAAGTTACTCCGTGAGCACAGAGTTGCCAGGCTTAGGTTTGCTCGAAATTGTGAGTCATGGACTCAAGAAGACTGGAATAGGGTATTGTTCTCCGATGAAGCCAGGATATCTCTGTTCGGTGAAGATCGACGTCGGCGAGTGCTACGAAGACGAGGAGAACGCTTTGCAGAGGCTTGTTTTGAAGAAACCGCACCTTATGGTGGGGGCTCTGTTATGTTTTGGGCAGAAATAAATTCAATGGATCGTACAGAGTTAGTCTTCATTGAAAACGGCTCACTGACTGGACATCGATACATAACGGAAGTTCTTATTCCTCATGCACAACCCGCATTGGCCGCTTTAGGCGCAGACTCAATTTTTATGGACGACAACGCTCGCGCCCACCAGTCTGGCGATGTGGAAGCGTATGTGCAAGAGGTCGGCATTCGTCGTTTGGATTGGCCAGCTCGAAGTCCCGACCTCAATCCTATAGAGCATGTCTGGGACGTTCTGAAACGACGCGTGAGATCAGTACAACCGGCTCCGCAAACCATCAGAGAGCTGAAGAATGTGATTACCGCGGAGTGGGAACGTATTCCGCAAGCAAGTATCCGGGATATCCTCGCTAGCGTACCCAGACGAATTCAAGCTGTGATTTCAGCTAGAGGGGGTCACACTCGATACTAAACATTTATCTGCTTTTACTTTATTAAAGAAAAAACAAACAAAAATCTTTGTTAACTTTTACTTCACGAGCATATGCATTACTAGCGAGCATACACTACTAGTGAACTTTAGCATTAAAACCCATAAATTTTATCAAAATTTTATGATAATACTGACGAAAACGATTATTTGCTTATTAATTTACAAAATTGTGAAAGTAAAACTACCTATAATTATCAAACAAATCAATAGTAACATTTGAAATGGTTCATTGCTTAGGTGCCCGTTTTTTTTGCAAATGAGTTTATTAAGACTTCTTAAACATGATATTTTTCCGAATTTGAAATTTCCTCAGTATTTTTACTTGCGTAACTGAGCCACAGCCAATTTAGGTTTAATAGGATTCTTAAATTACACATTAGTAGCTATTTTTCTCTTCGTATCTTACCACAAAAAGCAACCAACACATAACTCTTTACTGCGAATGTTCGGATTTTCTAGAATCAGGCCAATGGAGACAGAACATAGCACACTGTTCAAGCATCAAACGGAATGGTTTTTTGTTCTTTTGCAACGGCATAGATTCAAAATATTATGCTGACATAGTTGCCTAGTGGCAATGTTATAAAGAACGTTACACAAAAAAATAATTTTAATTCACACAAAACTACGTGCAGTAAATTTGTTATATTTTATCATATTTACTTATATTACAAATGTGAAAGCTTGTTGGGAAGTATGAATGTTGAAACTAAATGGTTTTAGATTAAATTTGATACATACAAAACGGAAAAAACCCAATGACCTTTTCATTCCAGCAAAAGTCTTTCATGTAGATGGAGCCTCAATCGATGTGGTTAAATCTTCAATAAAATCTATAACGTCAATTGACAGATAACTATGGTGTATATCCATTTTTAGAAGGTTTCCAGCTTGAACGCACCGTCCTGGTTGCAGACTCAATGGCCTGCAGAAGTATTATGAGCTCTAATAGCTAGGAAAAAAGTACTCCGCACGTTTTTGACCTTTAGAAAATGACTTATCTCTCAAATAATATGTCATAATATCCGTAATCAGTTGAATTTTTTTTGGTTATATGAAATTGAGAGAATCTGCATAAAGAAATGGAGACAGAACATAGGCTATGATCTAGATTAACTAAAATGACGAGGAACACAATTTAGGAATGATTTAATAATATTACCGATATTTTTGCCTAAATGATATTTTGATAACACGGTTTGAGGAAAATGTCCATTAAAATAATTGACGATTAAATGATATCTTAATAAACAATTACTAATTTTTATGAGATCGTAGACCAGTTTGTAACAATCGGTCGAAGAACTAATGTGGTACTGGACGAGGTATATTGTCACCACAGTTTTGCGCGTCGCAACCAAACGTCTTGGAGTGAGGACCAGTTTAAGATGAGCTCATACTTGTTGGATTGATTATATAACAGAGAGGCGAGAACTGTCTGTATGAAAACTGTGGTAGACCTAGTCTAACCTAAAGATCTATGAACTTATTCATAAACAGATGATAAATCTAGTTCTATTTTTTACCTTCTTCCTTCAAACTCAATTCCAAATTCGTTCTAAGAAGACAAAACATTCGAAAACTAAAAAAGGTTAAACTATTTATGAATAAGGCTGCTAGTCATCTACTCAATCTGGAAATGGTCTTTGTCCTACAGTGGACAGATGTAATTTTTTATACGGGCATAGTAAAATGTCTCCACTGCACCTGATAATAAGCGGATTGGGGTCCAGATAGCTACTACGATCTGGCTGTAAATCACTCAAATACGTTAGTACGCAAAGCGTCCGTATACACTCCATTCGACCGCGCCTAATGGAGACGTCCGCGCTCAGTTTTGACCGATCCAGAGGATGGTATTACTCTAGCAATAAAGAAGAACGAGTTCTTGAAACTCACACACTGCACAAGACCGCAGTTCCGTTCTCAACGCATTTCAAATAGAGTGTCAATTGGCAAGACATGATTATTCCTCAATATTTGACATAATTATGACGTACTGTTTGAACCGTATATATCCAGGCTAATCCTGGAGCGCGACACACTGACGTGGGCCACCAGTGTTGCCAGATGTTTGACGGTTGAAGTCGCCTAAAGTCGAGAGCAAAAAAAAAAAAGGTCCCCAGTTTTCAATAATTGTGTGTACGGGGGATCTTAAATATCCTCAAATTCGACAAAAACAATGCATAAAACACGATATTTCCGAAGTAGCCTAAATTGGCGACTAATCACCATTCGCGTAGCCTAAACGGCGACCAGTCGCCATTCGCAATTTTGGTCGCCCGCACACTCTTCAAGATAGCCTAAATGGCGAAAAGTCGCCTAATCTGGCAGCACTGTGGGCCACTGTAGCGGGTTTTAACACGTGCGTGGTTGGATAGGTTGACGAAGGACATTGAAATTGATTCGAAAATGTTTGCAATCATGATCTCAGTTTATTAAACTTAAAGCTTTTTGTGATTGTTATCTATTGATCATTATTAGTGATACCAACGAGGGGGTTTACTTGTGGCTCCATGCATATTAAAATCATTTTCTAGGGAAACATATCCAAATGAAAAAAACGTGATAGAAAGTTTCTTGGAAATTATGTAGGACTTATAGGTTTCACTGGTGGTAGGACTCTCATATGTAAGAGTCCGTCTGGGTGGGTAACATCACAATGTCTATTTCTACCGCCAAGCAGCAGCGTACATGACCGGTTGTGTTTCGGTTTGAAGGACATTGTAGCCAGTGTAACTACTGGACATAATGAGACTTATCATCTTACGTCTCAGGATGACAGGCGGAGTGGAATGCCACACAGTACTTTGTAACTCAAGGTGCTGGATGGTGTTGCCACTGCTTATGGGTGGTCAGACGACGCTTACCATCAGGTGAACGGCATGCTCGTCTCGTCATTCAAAGCAATAAAAAAATCTTGGAAAGCTTTCTACCAGTAAAAGAATTCAAGTAGAATTCATTCAGTGGTTGCAGAGATTTATTCTTACAAACAAAATCATTGTACTTACTTAACAATTTCATCTCTTTATAAAACACCATTAAGAAATCCAGGTTCTCGAATAATAGTTATCATTAAACCGCATCGTAAGCTAAAACTATACACACACTCACACACTCACGCCAGTTATCCCTGAAGGGGTAGGCAAAGGCGTAACTAGTGCACCCACTTTTAGCCGTGCGTATTCCGTCCCATGATGTGATAGGGGGCGATGCTTATCACCATATCGGGCATAAATTCCAGACTCCGGGCTGATACTGAATAGAAAAACCCAGTATCACCTTACCCGACCCGGGGATGGAACCTTACTTAGCATTGCAGTCGTACCGTAATACAACTACGCCACCGAGGCAGTCAAAGCCAAGCTAGAACTACGTAGTCTTATTTAGTATTTTGTGGTAAAACTAACAAAATTCAACTTCGCTCAGTAATTATATGCATTCCACAAATATATATTTGCCCAGCCCTTTATTACTTATACTGTATAATATTTTCTAGTAATACCTTTTAAATAACAATATTTCATCTAAATTGAAATTCATACGAGTAGCTAGTCGATCTGATATCAGCATACCAACAGCTCAATTTACATACATGAGGATAACCAGAGCGGAGGACTTGAGCGCAGTGTAAAAACCAACTTATGTTGTCAAAATGTCATTTTGTTATTGACTTATAATAAGCTAACACCGCTGAATCCTACTAATATTATAAAGGAGAAAGTTTGTAAGTATGTATGGATGTCTAGATGTATGGATGTTTGTTACTCTTTCACGCAAAAACCACTGAACGGATTTCGATAAAATTTGGCACACGGTTAGAACATGTCCTGGATTAACACATAGGATACATTTTATACTGGGAAAATAAAGCTTGACTTTTATCCCCGTAAAACTTTTTAATATGTTAATATTTTAATATTTTGAATATGTTAATCACAGAATAGTGAAAAGTAATAATCCTTGATGTATTACACGCATACTCACGCCTTTATCCCCGAAGGGGTAGGCAGAGGCGCAACTAGTGCACCCATTTTTCGCCGTTATTCCGTCCCATGATGTAATAGGGGGCGAGCCTATCGCCATATCGGGCACAAATACCAGACTCCGAGCTGATACTGAATAGAAAAACTCAATATCACTTTGCCCGACCCGGGAATCGAACCCGAAACCTGAGCATTGCAGTTGTACCATAATACAACTACGCCACCGAGGCAGTCCTTGATGTATTAATATCATTTTTTTTTTAAATAGAACTCTGATTTTAGGATTGAATAATAATAATATTTACCAAACCCTACCAAACACATAAATGTAAAAAAGGAGAGCCAAGTTCAATACAAAAATCATTCTTGGCTGTGGGCTTCGCCGTAAAAAGAATGGAGATCTAAATGAGTGCCAAGTTCTATGCAAAATCCAAATATGTATTTATAGGAAGAAAATAACATTATGAAACTCTTATTTCTTTGCTGTATTGGATACCTATAACAGTTGCTGTTATTTAAAAATGTGAGATCATAAAGTAGGTTAGATTTGACTTGGCCAGTTATCATTACGTCAGTAATTTTATAAAGTTATTCAACTTACCTATATATATTTAATTCGGATAAAAACTGGCCAAGTCAAATCTAACCTACTTTAAGTTTACCAGGTTTCACTGGTGGTAGGACTCTCATACGTAATAGTCCGTCTGGGTGGGTACCATCGCAATGTATATTTCTACCGCAGCAGTGTGCATGCACTATTGTGTTTCGGTTTGAAGGGCATTGTAGCCAGTGTAACTACAGGACATAATGAGACTTAACATCCTATGTCTCAAGTTGACGAGCGCAATGAAATGCCACACAGTACTTTGTAACTCAAGGTGCTCGATGGTGATTCTAATGTGTATGGGAGGTCGTGTCGCTTACCATCAGGCGAACGGCATGCTCGTCTCGTCATTCGATGTAGTAAAAAAAATCCTTTTACATAACTAAAAACAACAGTTTTGGGAATTATTATTTGTGAGGCATTGTAAAATAATGTCATTGTATAAAAACATTGTATTTTCATTTTCACATTAAATTTATATCTTTCTTTCCAAATCGGATGGAGTTTTGAGGTGACTAACATAAAAAATACACTACGACTTGAGAACTTCCTTCCTTCTTCCTTCCTTTTGTGCCTCTGCCTACCCCTTTGGGAATAAAAGGCATGTATGTGTGTGTGAATTTAATCAGAATCCACTCATCCGTTTAATTCGGTATTACAGTCCTTCAGAAACTACTTTATGTTTATACCAAGTTACATTAACTTGGTACAGTCAGCCTATGTAGCTGAACAACAGTATTCGGGGATAAAAGGCGTGAGTGTGTGTGTGTGTTCAAATACTTATGTGGCTGTCTGTACATACGACATAACTAAACTGTCTCGTGCATGATATATTATAGCGACTGTTAAGTGGCATGCAAAATGTATTTATACTTTGTACTTCCTTATGTCGTTATGGCATAGTTCCAAGTAAAACAATCTTCCGTTGTGCGACGATAACGGGTATAGCAATCATTTTATTTTGTAACACTGCAATAAAACTACTGAGATGCATTTTTGAGAATTAATAATTCGCGACTTCACGCATAATAGACTAAAGCTATTTTAAGTATAAATGTCATTAATATTTTTGAACTTAGATATCGCGCAGACGTTGGCAACTAATTGAAAAAAGTATTACCACAGAATACATACGATATTACCATGAAATCGACACATCGTTCAGCAACCTGTTTGATAGTTGTGTATTGTTGCTCGTTGTTGACTACCTCGGTGGCGTAGTTATATGCGTATGCGGTATGAGTACGACTATTGCGCTGAGGTCCCGCGTTCGAATCGCGGGTCGGGCCAAAACCTTTTTGACTGAGTAGGCGAAATTTGGCTAAGAAGGATTGCATTTTTATTGTTGCTCGGCAATAAGTTAACAGTCTGCGCGATCCTTAGGTTCATAGAAACATTTAAATAGAGCAATTACTAGTGAGAAAGTTCATTAACTTAAACGACAACTTGTTCCTCATATTTTAAAATATGAATGTCCAAAAAGTGCCCAATTTTTGTGGTAAACAAACTGAATGTAGCACTTAGGCAATTAGTCTTTTTCATTGCGCTATAGAAATTCATTTATCATTAAACCGAATAATAGTGATCGCGAATAGCGCGGTGCTTCTTGACAGCATCAAAGGAGGTCGAAGATTCATATAAAATAAATTGCTTCACAGTTGATACTGAACTGGGGTCAATAAGGCGTGACGTTGACGAGGGTGCTCCCACTCTGGTGTCCGCGGCGGCCAATATGCAAGAAATCCCGTCTTGAACCGTGTTTGACACGATTCGATTTAGGTAAACGTTTCCCGTTCGTGCAAAAGGTGGCAGAGCGAAAAAAATTACACACATCATCTGCGGGAATCGTGTTTCATGTATCAAACTCTATCAATACATATTTTGGTGTTCTCTGAGTAATTTCACTCAAATATCATGAAATATAATTAGTAGTTTTAAAGATAAATAACGTAGAATAAAGTTTAATATTAGAGTATAAGTAATATGTACATAAGTAGATCAACACTACTGTATTAGGGCTGACCTTGTAAAAGTAGTTGTTAAGTATAAATAAATAAATAATAAACAATATCAATGGAAACGTTTCCTTAAATCATAATCTGAATTTTTAATATAATCTGAATGAAAACTCTTAATGAAATCTTAATGAAAAAAACTCACATAGTGAAAAGTTTTCATAAATGTTTTTCACCCAAGCCAAGTAAACAATTAATTTTCACATATTATATTACACATATAAATATTGCACATATTTAAATGAAAAATTCATAAATATAATATCATAAAGGAATTCTCGCGAAGATCACGGATTTAACATTTACATAACATCTATGCATTTATAGAAATCTCATATCGAAATAACTGACATAGCTAACGTTTAGCTATAAATTATTTTTAATACAGAATTCAATGGCAAAGTGTAAGTTCACGTCCTTTATTATAATAAACACAGTGAGTTGCAGTTAAATATTTTAATGGTTGGCCGGCTCCGTCAACCCATGTCAATGTCACTGCGCATTATCTGAAAATTCTATACGCAATGCATCGTGCTTTCAAATGTGCGGCTTTTTACACGATCGGTTTAATTTACATGGTTTTTATTTAATAACATTTCTGGCAGATTAGCTTACTGTGAGGATAATAATAGTGGGTAATTCAAATGAAAGAATTGTAATAGGAACGTTTTGTATACAAATTAAGTACCAGTTTAAGTGAAATCTTTATACAGTTTAAAGGTATGTCTAGCTTAATTTTCCGCTTATACATTTATGAATTTTAAATGGTATGAATACTAAAACATTTTAAGGTCTTGGATTCTTTGTCTCTTCTATGCATTTATCCAATAAGAAAACAATATCAAACTTTAATGGCTTTAAGATTTCAATACGATAATAATATTTCTAGTCATCTTACGTAAGCGAAGGTAAAAAAGCTAGAAGCGGAAACTTATCAAAAAGTTGAGACACATTTCAGACTAGTGGAAAACTTAAATTACAAATGTAAGTTTGGAAAAAATAGCTACTAATATTGAAACTTGGTTTTCGAAGGGAATGCTTTAAAAGTTGTTACGAAGATGAATTCTTATAGGTATTGATAATAAAAATATTACCAGCCTTATATGTTTATTTAGGACTGTTTCTCATTAATGTGTTTTTTATGGCATTGAATAACGAGACGAGCATGCCGCTCGCCTGATGGTAAGCGATACGACCACTCATAAACAGTAGCTACACCATACAAAACTTTGAGTTCTAAAGTATTGTGTGGCATTCCATTGCGCTCGTCATTCTGAGACATAAGATGTTAAGTTTCATTATGTCCCGTCGTTACGCTGGCTACAGTGCCCTTCAAACCTAAAAACAACAGTACATGCACCGTTGCTTGGCGGTAGAATTAGACATTGCGGTCGTACCCACCCAGACGGACTCTTACATACAAGAGTCCTACCACCAGTAACCACTAAAACCACTCAGTATGTAAAGCCGACTAAATTCAAAAGTCACCCTAAGTCTTCTTTCAAAATAAATGTATGTATGTGTATACAATTAATACTATCTATACTGCCTCGGTGGCGTAGTAGTACTACAGTACGACTGCAAAGTTTGAGGTCTCGGGTTCGATCCCCGGGTCGGGCAAAATGATATTGGGTTTTTCTATTCAGTATCGGCCCGGAGTCTGGAATTTGTGCCCGATATGCCGATACGCTCGCCCCCTATCACATCATGGGACGGAATGACGGCGAAAAGTGGGTGCACTAGTTGCGCCTCTGCCTACCCCTTCGGGGATCACAGGCGTGAGTAAATATGTATGTATGTACTATCTACATTAGCTGTTTAATACTATAAATCCTACTAATATTATAAAGGCGAAAGTTTGTAAGAATGTATGGATGTTTGGATGTTTGGATGTAAGGATGTTTGTTCCTCTTTCACGCAAAAACTACTGAACGGATTTCGATGAAATTTGGCACACGGGTAGATCATGTCCTGGATTAACACATAGGCTACTTTTTATTTCGGGAAAATATAAAGCGGGACTTTTATCCCGGAAAAACTTTTTAAAGCGGGCGGAGCCGCGGGCAAAAGCTAGTATCTAATAAAATGTACTTAACAGTTTTGAAATATGCCTTAGATTCTTTTCTTAAGCGAAATAATTGTGAATTATCGCTTGCTTTAACGGTGAAGGTAAACATGGTGACGATAGAACTTTTCAAGTAGGTCTCTATAAGAATTACGAAGGTGTATGAAGTCTGCCAACCCGCACTAGGCCAGCGTCGTGGACTGAGGCCTAAAAGCTCTCTCAGTAGTAGAGGAGGCCCATTTTCAGCAGTGGGCAGTATAAAATACAGGGCTGGTAGTAGTAGTAGTAAGCATTATAGAATTTTATTCCTGCCTGATTCGATTGCACTACATTGAAATCTGTTGAAAGACATCTTTTATTCCAAAAAAACGTATTTCATGCTTCAATGTCATTTCGACAACAAATTTGTAGTATAACACAAACAATTTTATACAATAAGTAATTATAGAAAAAGAATATCAATATTCAGTCATAATACGACTCAATCGTGTATACAATGCAAAGTGATTAAAAAACAAAGCGGTTGTCACTTCATTTCGCTTACAACTTGTTGCAAACAAACTGACACTTTTCATTACACATTGACGTGAGTCTCGAGGGAGTGTGCATACTTGCATCAGAATGAATGCTTGTGAGCTATTCCAGTGTGCATTTATGTGTGCAGCCACCTATAAGCGCTAAGGGATCTCGCAAAGTAAAATGTAAACACTCCAATATAGTTACGTTGCCTTCAAAATTGTAGGGATTCTTTAAGTCATACTTTAAAATGGGTATGCATAAATGTCTGTTTAGTTTATGCCTACAAACTTACGAGAATGGAGGCCCTTTTTGCATCTTGTGCTTATAGGTACAGTTATTTTGACATTGCGTTAATAATTGAAACCGCATACTCTTCTTTGCTTTTGCTAACATTATGCCAAAACTCGTCTATGGAAAACGAATATTTTCACCAAAAATCTCAATTTAACTTTCTTGATTTTGTATCTATCATTTTGCAATTTACTGCAACTAATCCACTTAGAGTTGTATTGGTGGTATTAGAGCGTGTAAACTTAGCTACTTTTTATTGCTTAATACTTTATTCAAAACTTGCACTTTTTTATTTTACGTCTATGGTTAAGTTAATGGAAAATGTTATTTTCAAGGAGATAAGTATGTGGGTTTCATTTATATACGCGATTTCAAAATGACGCTGTACACGCGAACTTACAAATATTGCGCCCAAGTATACAAATAGTTTCCATAACATGATACACTCCAGTGGAGTGTATTGCCACGTTGGGCACTATGAAAGTGACCAACCGAGCTAAACGATCGTTTTGGATCCCCCAGTCGCCTCTCACGTCTCCCCCTTGTAAGTGAGGATGTTTAATATTTTAAGACCGTGCGGCTCCACGACCAAAACCATGTTCCACAGGTATGTTCCCCTGACACAAAAATATTAACAAGTAGAGCACATATTATGAAACGGCGGGCTTACTTTGTTGTGAGGCAAAACTTTTGTCTATCCGGGACAGAGCAGAATTTTCATTAAAGCCTTCTTTACAGCGCCCTTACATAAAAGAGCAATTTTTCCCAGTTGGAAAATCTCGATGCAGCCGCATTAACGCTTTTATTTGCTCTCTTATTCGAAAAAAACTTATTATTCCACTTCTCTCACCCGAGGAATTACATAATTTTCTTTCAGTTCTATTTATTGAAAACGTTTCAAACTCCTAGCTCAAATGTACAGGTACAGAGTGTAAGTTGAGTGCTTATGTTTGCTTTTGTTATCACAACAGAACTATTATTGAGAACAGCTTGAAAAAAGAAGATAAAATAAACAATAGAAATCTGTACTATTAGCTAGCTTACCCAACTAATTCATATTAATATGCTTGGTTAAAGGTTGCTCATATTATTTAGTCACTATCGAGTTTCAAACCAACAAGAAAAAAATGGTTCTTCTTTAGACTCCGAACCAATATTGAAGAGTCGTAATGCTATTAATTCAACAAAAGGCACTATAGCTTTTGTTACAGCTATAGTGCTGTTAGTAAAACTATTATCCTGATAGCGCTTGTCTCAGATTATTCAATTTGGAAACAAACTCGTTTGCTATGTAAATACCTATAGCATTAAGATTATAAAGACTGATTGCAAGATACAGTCTTTACCTTGTTTAATTATTATGCAATTTTAGGAAACAAAGTAATGTTGATTAGGCAGATTGCAGTTAGTCAGCAAAGGCAGATTTTCGTTTTGGGCCAAGCTTTTAATCATAAATATTTATAAACATCGTTTTACCTTCCGTGTTTAGTCCCGATTGCCTTAAATGAAAGGTTCTAAGATGAAATAAATGTTCTACGTAATCATTATAGTTAACATTTCATCATAAGCATTTATGAATAAGAACCATAAACAATCGTAGATACAACAAGAACCATAGAAATAATAAGAAGAACAAGAACCATAAATAATTTGTTTCGTTTTATAAAATAATATGAAAAATATATTTTCTAATAGCACGAACCCTATTTGATTACAAGTTTGAACTACAGATCAAAGAAATTCTTCCTTCAATAAGTCTGCGCTCTCAGGATTGTAATTCATTCTGAGATGAAATACGGGATGCACAGAAAGACTGCTGGATATTGTTGGTAGGGTAAAACTCAGGCTCAGTTTTTACAATGTGTATTGTATTCCAAAATACATGAAGTGAATGCCCCAAATAAAACATTCTCCCTAGTCACGTCACATTCCGATTCAAAACCATTCTATAACATAAAATATCAAATACAGGCAGTACTAATTAAATATTAGTTAATAAATATTGTAAAGATAAAATAGGTTACTTTACAATGAAGTAGGAATTATTTATAAAACGTGCTGGTAACGCAAAACAGAGCCTTGTAGCTTGTAATTCTAAATCAATTATTATATTATAATTAAATAAACAGAACTTATTTATATGACGTGTTGGAATCTGAACCCGAACGTTGTAACATTATTGACAGATAGAGCTCCAAAAACTAAGCATTAACTCATTACTTTACAGCTCTATTCGATTGGAGGTCTTGTGTTTCCTTTTTTTCTATTATCTGAATCTTCTGATAGTTCTAATTAAATTGGCTAGCGGTATACGGATATATTTTGAACCAGACTTGATAGCGACGACTGTACACATAACACACGCTATAATAGTAGGTATAACATAACCTGATTGGAAACGGACCGTTCTACAGGAAAGTCTGGGTAAAATTCTAAATAGTTTTATAAAGTTCTGTTTGCGTTTATATCTAAAACCCATGAAGTAAATTTGAGTTTTTTTTTCAATATTTCTATGCTTAATATGTGTTACTTTTGATTTAGGTGACTTCGATTAACCATAAGTGTTTAACTTGTACCTTTATCTATCCTATCCTTATAAGAAGAAGATGACCTACTTAATGAGTCGAAACTGGTCGGCGATTTTGACCAAGAATACGTGAGTGAAAGCGTTTTTTCTAGTAATGTAATATGTCTCGCGTAAGTTTTAATAATATGACTATCCTGATAATTTTAAAAGTGTGTTACGCTGTTTGTAACAAGTTCACGTAGATGCAAAGACGATTCCGCCCAATAGTTAGCGAAGGTTGATAAACTATAAACTCATTTGGCTAGAGCCCCTCCGGTCACGGAAGTAAAGGTGAGATAATAAAGTGAATGTGTGATTTATACTCTTTCTGGATTATGATGTTATCGCCACACCATAAGATTAAAAACATAATAGTTGTTTTCAGGTATACGTGCGAATTTCACCAAATTGTTAAATAACATGCAAAAAGCCATCTCCTTCAAAATTAACCGCCGTGCATGCATTAATAAAAATAAGTATTTGCAAACCAAAACACCACATGGTACCATTTATTATCTCAGCATTATATTTCTAAAGAAAAGTAATACAAAAAACTGAAAACCAATAATTAGACGGGCACAATAAAAATAAATCGTTCGAAGATAACTCCATACGGATGAATCAACAGCAACAAGGAATGTCGGTTATCCAGATTTATTACTAAAATAAAAACGAAAGCGAAATGGTCTAAATTAAAAAGCAATGCCTTGTCGAGGCAGGGCGACCGGAAACAAAGGACCGGGAATTCATCAAGCTCTTTTGAACGGAGTATTGTGGTACAGTATTCAGAGACCATTGGCGGAAAGAAAATCTTCGAGTAGATCGCCACTCTTTGACGCCCCGATGCAAAAAAATAATCTCTTTTCCCAGGAAAACCCCACTTCATTACTTTGTACGCGGGCTCCACATAAAAGTATTGAGGAATCCGAAACTGGCGGCGACTTGTTGAATGTGAATGCTTTTGAATAGATTAAGAACTTAATTAAACGATATTTCCTTTATGAATAGTAATTTCGTCCGCAGATAGATTTTCATATTACTTTCCGGACCGGCTGTGGCTAATATCAACGTACTCCTGTGTCGTAGGAATGCAAACTCGGGTAAATGAGGATGAACCTTTTTATAGTTGCTATATCCTGGAATACCAAGAATTTTGTTTTATATTTTGTTAGAAAATTAAGTTAGAATACAATTGCTTATAATTAGTCCTACAGACTAGATTGTAATTGATTGCTAACAACGCAGTTCTTGTAAAAAAGGCAAATAAGTTTTCTTAGATGTACCAATGTGTTTTTATTTTAATAAAACTGATAGGTGCGACTAATAATAGTTTGCCTAATAGTAACAACATAAGTGAGAAGAATCAATTGCACTACTCTATGCTTCTTAGTCTGAGAGCTGAGACATCAAATTTTTGGACACAAATTGACCATTAATTACACACATCATAATGTCCTTTAAATGATAACACAGTAGCCTTGCGTACTGCTGCATTTTGGCTGGAATGAACTAAGGAATGACGGTAGCAAAACATACGATCTTGGAGAATTGTGTTGAAAAAAGAAAACCTTAAGATATTTTTGGGTAGCCCCATAGAATAATTTGGCAAGGTCGCATAATGCTATGATAGCCGTAGCTTGAAGAAGCAGCTCAGTACGCCGGCATGATTATGTCGAATGGCATGAGATAACCATCTGCTGCCATTCGATACTCTATCTGGACGGCATCGCGCTTACCATCAGGTGAGGTGCAGTCACTTTGCCGTGCCCGAATAAAAAAAATAAAAAAATACGATAATTAAAACTAATGATTTACAACAAATCATTTTACCAGTAAATATTTCTTTAATCGGACTCCAGCACAATATTAAACAACTTTGTCCTATTTAAATAGAAATTAAACACACAGTACTTTGTAAATCAAGGTTCTGGATGGTTTTTTGGTTATTTATGGGTGGTCGTATCGCTTACCATCAGGCGAACGGGATGCTCGTCTCTTCATTCAATGCTAGAAAAAAAAATAGTTAATTGAAATAGGTCTTAGATCAACATTAATTTCATCCCTACCCAAGAGTCAAAAAATTATACGTATTATTTTAAACAATCTGATATCTATTACTATATAACCAAATGGCTATTTTAACCGTAAGTGGTGCTCAATTGAATGCCTAGAATTTATATTATTTATATCCATTAAGAATAGGTACAGACAAAATGACTTCAGAAACACCGAAGGCACCCATTTGATCATTATTTTGTGACGGATGTATCATTTATCTATTAAGGACAAATTAGTTTGTTATTAAATAAACTCCTGACTTATAGAGAGCTGAAACTAACAAACTTCAAAACCCTGTAAATGTAAACCTTATTTCCCATCTGCGACAAAATAATTCAATTCGTAGAAGGTCATCTATCATGCCACCAGCTCGAGATACAATTCAAAAGTTGATTTTTCAACACGTGATGCGCATTATTCAAAGTGAATAATAGCTTCATATATTATGAGGTGTAATGCCGAGGTCTCAGGTTTGATCCTCGGGTTGGGCAAAGTGATATTGGGTTTTCCTTTTAAATATCAGCCGTAGTCGAAATTTGTGCTCGGTATGACGATAGGCTCGCCCCCTATCTTATCATGGGACGGAATACGCACGGCGAAAAGTGGGTGCACTAGTTGCGCCTCTGCCTACCCCTTTGGGGATAAAAGGCGTGTGCGTGTAATAACTTTCCATCACGTATCTGTATGGTCAAACTTCTGTAAACAACACAAAACGTACAATTTAAATTATATGATTCTATCCACGCATATTTACGTTATTTTGTCCATTATCGTATTAGCATCGGAATTACATTGGTACATCCGCTCACGTACGCTGCAATGCTGGATGCGGAGCGGTCCGGTCGTCCCCTGCGACGTCTGAACAAGATTGATGCATTTGTTAGATAGGTACATTTGTCTGTTCCTACCATGTTGATTTAGACAAACTACAAGATGTAACTATTCTTTATGAAATCCTACGCAGAACATTTATCAAGCTCTACCGATTACCCTTGTAGCTTTTACATTACTTTAAAAGGGCATTGTGACTTTTATAGTTTTTGGTTTATTTGAATATGATAATTGACATAATCACTATACAGGGTCATTTTTACATTATGTTATTAAATGAAACCATATATTCGTCTATACCTCTGCTAACATTGTGCCAAAAATGATCAATGAACACCGAATACTTTCGCCAAAAATCTCGGTTGTAGTATCCCAATTTTTTGATCATTTTGTAGTTCAGTGCGAATATGGTGTGTGCGTAAGTGTATTTCTGACTGAAAGTGTAATGTCACTACTGCGACGAATTCTCCTAGAGCAGTCATAATGGCATCAGGGCGGGTAAACTTAAAGTTACTTTTTATTGATATTTATTTTGTTCGAAACTTACACATTTTTATTTTACATCTATTGTTAAAATAATTTAATAGAAAACGTTATTTTCAAGGAGATAAGTATGTGGTTTCATTTATTAACGCAATGTCAAAATGACCCTGTATATGTCGGGAGCAATTGTTCAATATCCTTAGTATACATAAATTATAATGTTATGAAAGGAAGATGGCATATACATTGATGAAATATAGTTGATTTCTATAAATAATTACAGCAGTTATAAGAAATACAATATCTTGAAGCAGCATCGTCGATTGTTACAAACAAATGACCTATAAAATTGCCCTGTGTATAAGAAAGCCGGAGAAAATCTCGCCTGTATGAATGTTTAATTCTATTCGCTCGGTTTGATGGACCACATCAATTTATGCAACAGAATTTATGGTGTATTGTTGTCGTGTGTCGTTCGTGCATCGGCCAGAAGTCGGGCTCCGCAGCCCTGCGTCACGTCACTTCCTTTGTTCGCCGCCACTCTCGGATTATGTTAATGCTGTCTCAAAGACATTTGTCTTTGCGTAATACTCCTCAGCTTTCCTGGCGCTGGAACCCTATTACTTTGTGATGTTTTTCACCTACATGCTTATCGTTGTTTACGATTATTTGTTTTCGCTCAACTAACGAGGTGCCGACAATATATGCACATAAATCATTCATGCAATTCGAGACTCAACTGGCATCGAAGATACAAAGTTCAATGCATTTTGTTTATTTGCGTCTTAATCTGAAAGCGACTGAATTGATGCTTGTGATATTTGAATGATATTATGTAGTCATTCGCTTTACATAAGTGCACTTAGAATTAAACGTTGTTTTTAAGATTTTTTTAACTGCATTAATGTTATTTTTATCGGTTATTATTTATTCATAGATTAAGAATGCGTTTAAGAAACTGTCAATCTTAAATACTCAAAGATGAAAATGTACATTACAAGCGTTGAGGAGTATGGCTATCTCCATAAACATATTTGATGAGTTGGTAAATATGATAATAATTATTTATTATTATTTAATTGGTTCTGGAACTCCTTGATATCAAGAAAGACACAATACTAAATACCTACATTAGAACCGAATAATAATTATTATTTTCCATGAACAGTGCATTTGAAAAACACAAATCAAGCTCAATACATTATCCATTTTCATACGACAAATGACAAATTTTCCACGAATATACCAAGTACATACATACAAATCGATGTCGTTTTCACTTTGAATGCAGTTCATCGACACACCGCACTTGTAGTTCTTAGAAGTGTGTCCGCAGTGGCTTGCGGTCGCAGTTGAGGGGATTTGGCGTGACAGCTGAAGCTAAACGTGTGACTTATTGCTTACTAAATATCCCGTATTCATCAGGAAAGTTAAAAATCCTTCTACCGTTTGATATAGTTAGCCTAAAACCGTCGTATTGATTTGAATAAGTTGTTTTTACATTAAAATCGAGTATAAAGAGCTCTTATAGCAAATTAAAATCATGGTAGCGTGAAATCATATTCGTAAATATCTTATTATTATTTGCAATATAATTATACAGAAATCCATCAAAACACAAATAATATTATGAAGACATCAAGACCCCATCTGGTGTATAGTACTCAAAACTATGGTATTCAGCGTCCAGAAAATAATTTTTTTTTAGTCACTCATGGAATTCTGTAAAACCAACGCAATGCGTGACTGTGTTCTTTGATAGTGACTTAATTATTGTCAATATAATTAGTAATATTAAGACTTTAGAAACATTACGAGAATAATGATATACCTACGTAGCTATGTTTCCGACATGGAAATATTATTGATTTCCGTGGGTTATCTTTGGAGCCAGCCACCTTAGATGCTAGTCAGCCACTCTAGAGTATAAAATATTGCTATGCTTAGTATTACACCAAGGTTCTGACGAATAGGAATCAATGAATTCTCATTAGTCTTTACTTTCGGCTGGTTTTTGCTTTTCTAAGTTGTTTAAAGAAGCAAGAAATATATTTATAGCACACCTACACCTTCTGTTTAATTCTTTGTGCTTCATAAATGGTTATCATTGGATATCGTAAATTTTCATAGTATGAAAGACTTTAAATTTGGGTTTTTACAAATTCCATGTGGACTTCGATTACTAAATTTGGCGCACTGTGGTCGTATGCAGTGTCCGCCATTATACACTAAGTGCGCCCCAGCGTGGCGTCTACTTATACGCTTGTTATTCCACTGACATTATCCTTTAACAATTTACTTGATGGAAAAATTTATTTAACAGTGAATTAGATCGATTATGATTTTAATATATATGTATAAGGCATCGCATTTTGTCACCTTGTTGCATCGCAATAAAGCCGTGAATGGCGGCAACTGGCTGTCAATATGTTATGATCATGCAATTGTCATAAAATTGTTACTCACTTCTACTGAGTGCTAATTAACGAATAAAATACGTAGCTGACATAGTGTTAGAAACTTTTTGATAGCGAAACTTTGTAACGATTTCATTTCTCAAATATGACAAGATAAAGCTCAGTACATATCTATGTAACTTTTTCTTTTCGGAAATGTGAAGTTACTTTAATTTTCAGCGTGTATTTGCTCGGAGTACAGAATTCATTTGATAAAAAGAATAAGTTGGTATGTAATCAGAGCAAATGTTTGATCCTATGAAGTGCTACATCGCTCTTTATTTAGACTTTTTTTTACTGCCTCGGTGGCGTAGTTATATTATGATACAACTACAATGATGAGGTCTCGGGATCGATTCCCGGGTCAGGAGAAGTGATATTGGATTTTTCTAATCAGTTTCAGCCTGGAGTCTATAATTTGTGCCCGCTATGGCGATAGGCTCGCCCCTTATCACATAATAGGACGGAATACGCTCTACGACAAGTGGGTGCATTAGTTGCGCCTCTGCCTACCCCTTCGGAGATAAAAGGCGTGATTGTATGTGTGTGTGTGCCGCGTATATACCGCTGAACTTAATCTGAATAACATAATATTATGATCTACTAGCTTTTGCACGCGGCTCCGCCCGCATTAAACAGTTTTTCCGGGATAAAAGTCCCGGTTTATATTTTCCCGGGATAAAAAGTAGCCTCTGTGTTAATCCAGAATATGATCTACCCGTGTGCTAAATTTCATCGAAACCCGTTCAGTAGTTTTTGCGTGAAAGAGGAACAAACATCCAGACATCCATACATTCTTACAAACTTTCGCCTTTATAATATTAGTAGGATAGAACATCAAAGTTTAAAACAAGATTGTTTTTTTTAAGTTCAATAATTTAAAAAAACAAAAAGCTAATGATTACAAATTTATAAGTTTCATTGGTAAAATATCCCGATTTTCTACAGCTTATTTCCTCATTTCTCACCAAAATACGGCTATTAGCTGTTTCTGCAAATTGACAACAAACAATCTCTGAACTCAGGCCAAGTCAAGCGGCGCGGATAAGTGTTAAATCTATAAAATACACAATCGCTCGCTATGTCAGTTGAACAGAAATCACTAAATTTATTCCTTAATTTAGCTGTACGATGTGTCATTAACGTCTTTAAAATAAATGCAATCTTAAAAAAAATACAAAGCTTTAAAACTACGTAATGTATTTTGATGCGTTTTTTTAATAGATAGAGGGATTCAAGAGGAAGGTTTATATATCGAATAGATGCATAATATAGCAGGGAAACACTGATAATTTTAGAGATTTGTAATGATGTAAATGAAAAATTTTTTTTGCGCTTACATTGCAAACGCTTACTAAACCCTACGAAATAGATCATAATGATGTACTACAGTATTGTACTATGCAACGTTACAATAGCTTAAAAAGGTCTATTAAAAATTACGCAATGGTATAATTGTCTATCTCTTAGAGATAACAAAAAATAACCAATTTTTATCCTTTACTTTTTACGAGAAATAACGGGTTTATTTATGAAGCAATTTCAAGCAATGCAGCATTAATCCTTATCCAATTAAGTACCTTAAATACATTGTGCATTTAATATAGATCAATATGGCCCATTACAGCATGTAATTCAAATAAATATTTTCGAAGATATTACAGATTTACAATGTAGGGACATAGTGGTTGTGGCGGTACCGGCCGGGGGGCCGGCAACACGTGCCTATAAAGAGCGCGTCGAAGGCCGCGCGTCATCCTACAGAACTTTATGTTTTTTTGTGTATTCAAGTTGATTCGAAAATGATTCAGATTTACAATTGGGCCCGGGACAATGTATGGTTATAATGTATAGTTATTATGTATGAAGTGACTTTTATACAGGAAAAACTCTTTTGCGTGGGCGAAGCCGCGGGCAAAAGCTAGTTTACTTATAATGATTATGTTACATTCATTTCAAATACAAGTATGGGAAATTATAAAAATTGTTTTATCTTTGAATTGAATTGTTTCATTTATTTAAATTTATCAATTTAAATCCAATCCCATTCATACACAGCACTAAGCTTAATGTAACAATTAAATGCTCCAAAATTGATGTGACGTGCAAACATTTTGAATTCCGAACAAAATATAGTATGCCCAGCTAAAATATACGTTCACCCATATTGTCATATGGAATTGGGAAAATCCAATTGTGTCAACACGACTCGTACACGTATAAGTTTGCCGAATTGAATTGGTTGGCAGGTAAACGGTTATAGCCGTAATGATAGTGCACGTTGAATTTATCCGTGATAACACGTAGTCTGCCCTGCAATTAGGGACCGTTAGGTTTCGGTAGATGCCAAGCATGCGATTTTAAAGCTTGCGGGTATAGTTGGTCCCAAATGTTAATTATAGCTACGCATGGGGAAAATGGTTCGCTTTAAAGATGATTATTATAAAAACGTCAGTCATAATTTATTTAATTGTCGATTTAGCCTGTATTGTTTAATTCATGATCAAGTAAAGGTAACAGTAATTGGATGAGCACCAAGGCCTTGGCCTTGCTGTAAATTCGTTTTCAATTCACCGGTGTGATAAAACCCTTAACTATACTTGACCACGGATGAAACAACCGGGCCTTGATAAGTATTTGACTCTGATGTGATTGCTGAAAATCCTAAAAGCAGTGAAAACATGTTGATAAGATACAACGAAATATAGTATGGTTCCTGGATTCCTAATTACCGATGATTATACTAGCTTTTGCTCGGGGTTTCGCCCAGGTGAAGACTTTTCCGGGATAAACGTCCCGCTATATATTTTCCCGGAATAAAAGGTAGCCTAAAACAAAGATTTCAAATTATCCGAATTTCATAGAAATCTGTTCGGTGGTTTTTGAGTATATCGCGTACAGAGGCAACGGGTGACTTTGTTTTACAGTTCATACTATGTTAGGAGGGGTATTTTTCATATCGATTTAACTCTCCATAATCAATAGTCAAAATAATTCAAATCAAATAAAAAGCATGTGTGCAAAAATTAAACTAAAATTGCTTTATAAATATTTGGCCTACACTACCTACTCATTTCATTGGCAGCTAGAGCGTTACGATTTATTATTCAGTGCAAGTGACCAGTATTTCGTCCAAAGTTACAATGCAACATTTAGCAGTACTTTTTCCTGATACGTACGACCCATTAAAACTCTATATAAGCAAATAAAACTCACATGCACGCCCATAAACTGGCTATCGTTAAATTCATTGCACACACTTTGTGACTATCTATAAATTTTATTTAAAAGCTTTGACAGAAATTTTGTAATAATTATGTAGTATATTTTTCGATTACGAGTATCTAGACACGACCTAATTTTATACATTAGAAGGCAAACAGTTCTAGATCTGGCCGGGTTAATAAAGTTTGCAGAGCTGTCACTGTGGACATAAGCCATAGTCTTTTGTGGAACAGAACGGCGACGGCCTAAATCCTAAAGTGGCAATGACTTTTCAAACATAAATGTGTATTTTACGCTTTGCCAATTTACAAGCTGAATGCCTTTCAAAGAGTATTTTCAACTGTATTATTAGGTGATAAGGTTTAAAAGCGAAGATATTTGGGGGTAGATTATGTTTTGTGCTTGATAAGTTAAGCGATCTTAATCGATGTGGTTTTTGATACTTGGTTGGTATGGGAATTCCTGATTATAGCTTTGAGTATCTAGCAATGCAAAGGAGATGGGATGACCAGGCGAACCCTTCGTTGGTCATACATGCGCAGCTGGTCATAAACTTTTATGAAAACCTATGTGACTTGCGATCGCTGTCATTACATTCTACGATAATGACATTAAGCGGTGCTCCACAGATGTTGTGATTTTTGTTGTGTTATTGCGTAAAAAGTGACCTTATATTCAGCCCTGCACGTGTGGATTTTTTTTGTTAAATGTGTGCTATCCGTGTATACCTTGCCCCCCGTCAGGATTGATAGAAAAAATTGTTTGTGCATTATAGCCATATCGTGTCCACTGGTTAAATAGTCTAAGGATTATAGCGATAGGATCACACACTTTAACAGAAGACGTAAAAAGCTCACAATCCCTGCGTTCACAAATTGCATTTTTGTGTTCCCTTCTGGGATACAGGTGTACTATTAGATAGGTACTTATTTCAAATTTTATTGAAACAAGCAAGTGCATGCAATGCAATACAATCAGCCCTGTATTGTATATTGCCTACTGCTGAGCCCGGGCCTCCTCTACTACTGAGAGGGACCAGGCCTTAGTCCACCACGCTGGCCTAGTGCGGGTTGGGAGACTTCACATACCCCCGAAGTTCTTATAGAGAATTCTCAGGTATGTAGGTTTCCTCACGATGTTTTCCTTCACCGTAAAATAATATATTTCACTTCAGCAGTTACATAAAATTGTGTCCTAAATTACAAGACCCACTTTAACAAAGCCGGCACAAGAAACACACAATCCCAATGTTTTCAGTTCTTCTCATTAACGCTTTCCAGGTCACGATGCCTCCTTTTTCGCTTTTTAATTTCTATACTTTATTCATTCCTACAATTTTATTTCAAATTTTATTGAAAGGAACGTTTTCCATGCCATACACCCGATGTAAAGCTTTAAAAGAGCAATTTACGTTGTATGGAATTACTACAAAATCACGTTTACACAAATGAACAGATTGAAAGATTAAGCTCTTTCATTTTGTACCAATGATGGATGGTATTGACTTTCAAACTTTGTTTTATTTGGCTTTGAAGTCAGTAGATTGTACTTGCTAATAAAAAGTTTAATGAACGATATCTAAGTCTATTGCGTCTAAATAAAAAAAACCCGTGTCAAATAATGTTTTATCTTTACCAACTAAAGTAAGTGCAGTTACTAAAAAACTGACTCATAATCTTTTGTATTTCACTGAATTATCTTAAAGGTCAAATTAACAATACTCAACAGTCGTAGCTTGAAAACATTACCAGAAATTGTATTTCACACTAAAGTAAAATTTGGCACTAAGCAATCTTTATGTCATCAAAGTTTTTGTGTATAATAAAAGACATTGTACAATGTCAGTGTAAAGCCTACACGCCAGGGTGGCAATAGCTGTTGAACATATTCGGCGCGGTCACTGCCAACTCGACTCTCTATTAACTCCTTACTATGTTGCTACCATTTAAAAAGAGCTCTTAAAATTTTGGCAGTTTTCAAAAGATTGTATATATCGTTAGTTTAACGGTAATTTTATGCGGCAATAAAATTTTGCTTTATTGCTATACATGTATCCACTGAAATTCGACTTTGTGATGCTAAAATAATAGGGTATTTTTAACATTAAATAAAGGAAGCAAATGGGTACTTTGTCAACTTAAATGACTGCAAAGCAAATATACACAATAAAAGTGTAACTCCGTCGGTCCGTCCAGCTCAACAGCAGCTAGACAGAGTGTAACAGTGTCTGCGAACGCGGCACACTTATTGCTAAACAATTTCCGCCACGGAACTTTTATCGAAACCTTTTTATGAAACATACCATTCACCGCTTCAATCAAGAGAAAAGACCGTTTGTTTGTTATTCCAGTTTTCCCTTCCGCGGCCAACCCATTCCAACATAAACAAAATAAGCCGCTGAATTTGTAACAAAACGGAAAATCCCACTTACAACAAGACCTACAAATTTACCACAGTTTCGTCACAAGGACAATTTAAAGCCGGGCACCCTTGCTTAAGATGCATTGGCTCATTCCAAACACAGGATTTAAGGTTGGTTCGAGAGGCCGACACAACCAGTAATGTAGCAATTCGTAAGCGACTCGTCCCACAACAAGCATTAGCACTAAATGACATCCACGAAAAATCTTCGCGTAGCGCTCAAATAAGAAATACGAGCATAAAAAAGATTGTCCTGCTTTTCACACCGTTTACTGGAGTCATGTCGTATTAAAACTCTGAATGAGATCACGCGAGTTAAATAAATTATTAGTAATAACAGTTTTGTTATGTTATGGAGTTTGTTACTTGAAAGCGAATGCAGTTTCGATTAGTCGGAAACGAGCTTAGAAGAGAGAATCCTTAAAATTAGCTCGTGTTGGCCTTTTAGTGAACAAAAATAGCCGGTGTTAGTTGTAGAGAAAGCGAGTTGTTGTTGCCGAGGCACCTTAATCTGACCGGAGCACTTTAAGCGCTCGCTGAACCTGTCGAATTACACCGTAATGGCCGCCTAAGGGCAACGGCTACACTTGATTCGGTAAAAACTAACCCGCTTCACTACGTTTACTATTTTGTTTTCGATTCTTGGAAATCCAATATTTGTCCGATTTTAGTTTTACAGTTATAAAATCTATGACACGAATATCCAGGCTAAACATCGACTAGTATTTTACCGTGACGGCGCTCGCGTACTATCTATTTATTTTGGTGAATCTCTAAAACAAAGTGAATTTTGGATTCATGTTTCAACGGTACTCAATACAATTTTATTTCAGTAAACAATTAATATAATGTAGTAATATCGCAACATATGTAGGGTTGATAGAATAATTGGGCTGTGAATGTTATAAGCCTCGACATTGAGATTTTTGATTTCATTACCAGTACGAAGAGTGGATTCCTCTTTAAAAAATGCACACATGAGCTGTTGTTTGTTATTAGAATTTCTGTCAAATATCGCGATAGGATCTCCGTGGAGTTGGAATAAGTTTTGCAGGTTGTGGGGTCGCTAATTAACACACTGACTACCTTGCGCTGATACAGGTGACAACTTATAAAGCAAAAAAGCAACGACTACTGAATCATTACACAAAATCCTGAAAGCAGTATTTTTTCTATTAGATTTTCTCTTTTAATCTACCTTTTTCATTTACATTCCAGACAAGTATAAATGACTCAATATTAAAACTAACATTATTTCCGTTCTGTAACTTAACCGTTCAAGCCTCGCTTATATACATAGATGTATGGGAAAATCCTATATATATGGACACCGGTGTCTGTCGCCTGGCTTGAGGAGTCAAAATTTATAGGAAGAAAGCGATGATCAGGAGGATAATAATAGTTTAGGTACAGCCATCCAAAAAAATAATAGTATTGAAAATATTAGCTTCAGTTGTACAAATCTCATTACAATTCTAATACAGCACAGTTGCATAAACACACTGACAATTTTCAGTCATAAATTCCATTCGGAAAATAGGGAAAGTTGGAACAGTCGTTGAAATTGCCCATACGGAGCATTACATGAGTCAATGTCTGCCGGGCGCCAGCCCCACAGCACCACGCCGACGATTTTCTAGGAAACCACTTTCTGCCGCCGTCGGCTGGAAATAGCAGACAATTATTGTACAATGACTTTTGAATCGTGCAATTTTTCACTTTATCTGTCACGTTTTAATTAATGGGATAGTTTGTTCAAACCTGTCCTCATGTACGAACTACTTAATTACATTTTTCGCGCATAAAATCCATGATTCCTTTTTGAGATCGTTATCGCCTTCATTAGTTCTTACTAGACCATTACCAAAAGGGGTATGCAATCTACTTTTACGGCAAAAGTTGCTTCTACAAACTGTGAAAATTTTCCTTAACACTAAAAGTTGTCATACAAAGTGGTACTAGTAAAGGCGTTTCTTACATATGTAAAAATATATTTTAATCTTACTACGTACTATAATTCGTTTCAGTAATTATGAAAATTATCGGTCCTTGACTTTTTGTATCTATATTAAGCAACATATTCGTAGCGTATTTATAAGTCGAGGCAATAAATGATTAATACTACAATTAGCTACGACGTGCTACGAAATTGCTACGCACGCGTTACGCCTACATACGTACTCATGCGAGAGCTTAAACGGAATCGTTCTATTTATTGAATCGATTGTGTTGACTATTAATAGAGAAATGTTGCATTACTCCTCCAGATAGTTTTGTGTGATAGAATATTATAGATACATGATTATATAACACTGATTTAGTAACTACATACATGTTGCTAACTTGTTTTATAAAATATTACTTAATTACACTAAGCTACGGGACTAACACAAATCATTCAGTCTAGTCGTACTATTTTACCTATGGATAATGAACAGCCAATCTCATAAGATTGTAGGTTCAATTCTATATCTAAGTATTGCACTACAAAAACTTTAATTCGTGTCTTCGCGATAATTGCCGCTACAACCTCAAAGAACAGACATAGAATTAACTGTTAGCCTACATCAACTTTATATTGGGATAAAACTGTTTTTGCTTACAGATTGAATTTTTGTTTATATACCTATATAAACAAAAATTCAATCTGTAAGCAAAAACAGTTTTATCCCAATATAAAGTTGTACATAGCAACAAATGACCTTACATTTGTCCCTATTTTTCCTAACGAGTGTTTAACCGGTTGCCATAAACAAGTTAAGCTTTCAGTTATAATTATGTCCGAGCAAGCAGTGAGCACCTGAGACTGGCCGTAATACCGCCTCTCCTTGCCGCCGATAACCCCACGCTATAGCTTCCTGGTATACCAGGACACGTCCGCCAGATAATTGCTGCATACGCAATTAGGGTAACGCTATTAGCGAGATGAAATTCTGCTATTTTATATGCGTCACGAACGAGTTATAGTCCCGGTGATTAATTAAAGCAACAAAAAGTCAATTCACATGATTCACCAACGCACAATTATCAATAATCGCTCAGTGAATGATCGCTTGTTTACTCATTTTTATCCAGATATGAATTTAACTTAACGTCGGTTTTTACGACGTTTCACGCTTGTTTATGGTGTCTTTTATTTGTGAACTTTAGCGAGTGTTAACTCCGAGTGTATAACTTTTGTTTTTTATATGTTAAGCAGGAGATCGTAGATTTTTGTCTCGTTTTTTGTAAGGCTTGAACCGTTGACGTGAAATATTACAGGGGTGGCGTTAAACTATTCTTATATGAAAGATTTGTAAGAGAAGAATACCACGACAAGGCTTGTTACTATAGAAGTTCAGCTCAAGTTATAAACTAGGAACATCTAACTTATTGTACT
Organism: Lapara coniferarum; assembly: GCA_949316025.1. Classification (NCBI taxonomy): domain Eukaryota; kingdom Metazoa; phylum Arthropoda; class Insecta; order Lepidoptera; family Sphingidae; genus Lapara; species Lapara coniferarum. The sequence continues at coordinate 14,079,613 of OX438926.1, read as the reverse complement.
TGGACCCATGAACTTCAGTATCTACATTAGCAGCGAGTTCAACCACTCGAATCATTCATTTCATAGAGCGATGACAGAACGAAGAGTTGAAGTGGAGCTACAGCTGCAAGGAGGTGATCATCACCAGCCTAATAATGTCCACTGCTGGACATAGGCGTCCTCTAAAGAACCAAGCGGTATTAGAATTGCAGTAAATCAATTATACGAGATACTGTTATTTCTATACTTTTGTATGTATTAATAAAATAAAAAAAGGATTCATCGCATAAGCGAATATAGTTGCACTTATGATAACTCAAGATACGTTAAATTAATTATAATAATAATATAATACTTCTGGACACGGCACGCATTGTAAGCAGATTCCTCACTTTGAATCTGTGACCACCGGTGGCTTGGGTCTTGAGCCTCGCCATCGGAGGGAGATTCACTTTTATACATTACTAGACTTCTGCCCGTGGCTTCGCCCGCGTTAATAAGTTTTTCCGGGCTAATAGTACATAAAAACCTTCCCGTTGAATCACTCTATCTATTAAAAAAAACCGCATCAACATCCGTTGCGTAGTTTTAAATATCTAAGCATACATAGGGACAGACAGCGGCTTTGTTTTATACTATGTAGTGATTTTTTAATGTTTTTTTAGTATATATAATTTTTTTTTAAAAAAGGAACATTCCAAATAACGAGTACATATAATAATAATATGTGGACTCTAGACGTATTCTTCAAAATTGTTTTTATTCACCTTTGATAGTACAGTGTAGTCCGAATATAACATTAACTAAAGAGGATCTTTTCGTTTCAAACTAACTCAATATAAACCGGCTAAAACGCGACTTGACAAATCAAGCCTTTGAACTTACTAGCCATAGCTGATTTTTCATCGTCTTTACCTCGCTATCCAGTGGCATTGTTACCGTAATATAATGACATTTTAGAGTACACTAAATTAAGGTTATAACAGTTAAGGAAACAATATAGTATCAAACAGCATACAGATCGCAGAACGAGCTAAACTTGATACTATTGGCAGGATATGTACGCAGCTGTACCGGTACTTGATCGAGTCACTGTTTGCTCGATCGATACTCTGGAAACAATGATATTCGCAATATCAAATTTTATGGAGCTTGTCGCTTATTCGTCACTATTTTGAATTTTGATGAAGCCACCGCGGCCCGCTTCCATTTCATCCATGACCGGTAACAATTAGGAAAGCCTCCGTCGGTGCAAGTCGCGCGGATATAAAACTTTATGTACGCATATAAATTTGGATGTCGAGACATGTTTTATTGTGGAGTCGTAAAATTTGGGGTCGGAAAAGACCGACATATTTATTAAATACGAACAAGCTCGTAAAGTTGAATGCAAACCTCTTCGTGGCATCGATAATATCATCGAACTATTTCTGTCTTTCATCAGTACCCCCCGGTCGATTTAAATCGATTCGTGTAGAGCGAATGAATAATCACTGATTAACTCGTTTCGCTTTAAAATCACTAACTTCGTGGGTTTATTCAAAGGTGATCTAACCTTTGTGAGTTTGTGTCGAAAAACATTTGACTTACTCGTATAAATTCACAAAATGGCTCCAACAATAACGTGAATCCGCTTAACGTTTTGTTGGGCGCGCGGTGCGGCGCGGCGCGGCGGCGGCCCGACGTGGGCTCGGGGAGGGCGCGGGATTCCCGGTGACGTGCTAGCGGCAGGAACGTGGGAATACGTCGACATTACCTATCGCTTCACTTATTTACCGAATACAACTCTAATAAATTTAATAAAGGGGAAACGTGCGACACATGCCGCTACATCTGCCGAGAAAAACTTCGACTGATACGTCCGAATAGAACGGTGTTAGATTTTTTGTCGTTTTATTTTATCGCTCCCAATAGCATATGAAAGGTAATAAAACGTGTAAATTTCTTGGCAATTTGTTTTCCAAAGATCACAACATCTACAGGTAGTTGGCAGCTCTCCAGACCTTATCTGGAAAGGCACATGTTTTCCACATTAAACGTCGCCGAGGCCTTGGTAAAAACTTTAATGAGCCTCACTTAGTCACAGATTGCGAGGTGAAATTCAGACGGCGATTGTATAAAATATAGCTGTATGAATATAAAAAATATATGGAGTCGGTCGGCAGTGAGGGAGCAAGATAATCCCGCTGTCGCCGGCAGGTATCGATGGACGGATTAAAACACCATTTTTACTGACGGTTAAACCCTTTGCCGGTATCATTTTCATGAATTCAATTATATCCTCGAAACTTGTTTTTTTTTTAAATAAGTGGCTTTTTGTGGTTATCCTGTTTAATGAGTTAATCTGATTGTAGCATTTCCGTAGTACTCGCATGTAAACTAACAACCAGTACACGCGTCGTATACAAGGCGAAAGGCGAAAAATATCGTTCGATGGGCTACAATATGGAACACGACTAGGAAATCGAAGGTAGACAGATCCATAAAACTATAAATAATAAATATTCGCGGTCATAAAATTTTATGTTGCCAGGAGGGCTGGGGCGGTGGATTCATGGTGTATGTCAATTGTTTTGCGCCGAGGCACGTCGCACTCGCAACGGCATGAAAACATCAATTCGAAGCGAACTACAAAAATATATATATTGACACAAAAAATATTTGCCGATAGCTGTGAATATATACGTAAATTCGAATACGATATTTATCATTTAAATGTGTAAAATAACAGTTTTAAGAAACTTCATATCTCATAGTTACCTGCATATTGCTTAATTTGAGACATGCTAACATGTTGTTCAATGTATACTAATTTTACCACAGTCCGTTTTAATTTAAATTTTTAAATCATAGTACCTAATTCCTGAGCTATTTGGTTTTCAGTTTTACTATTATCAATTTAAAAATCAGTTACCATATTTTAAGGTCCCCAGAAATTATTATGTTTTCACCTATAGTTAAAGTAATTGTAATAAATATAATATACTATCGTTTGCATAAATGTTCCAGCATAATTTCCTGGAATAAAAACTATAGCACTGTGGAGTAGTGTATCATCCTATTAGTAAAAGAATAAAACTTACTATTAAAACTAGAGAAGTTTCATACAAAGTTTGCCATCCCTTTTTACCCCCTTAGGGGTTGAATTTAGCAAAATCCCGTCTAAGTGAGTACCTATGTCCTAAAAGGAACCCTCATGATAAAATTGAGACTCCTAGCACTGGTAGTTTCTGAGATTTCGTCATGAGTGAGTGAGTAAATAAGTGATCTTTCTCTTTATATATATTATATTCATTAAATATTTATGGACACTAAAATAAGATCATCGTGACGCAAATTTTAACGAATTATGATTCAACTATAATTAATATCCAACCAATTATATTCTTGGGTTATTTAATAAAGCCAATTATTTTATTGGTTAATGTTTCGTGCTACGAATTTTAAACACCACAACCTGACTACGGTGTAAAATATGAGCAACAATATAACAATATCGATGAAAATTAACTTTACAAATATCACGTTCCAAAAGTAATTTTAATACAAATTGAAAATGTGAATGTAGAGATAAAATTTGATAGAAAAGAGTGTATTACAATATAGCTATCGCATCCAGGTACGTGTCGTGCCCTTGTACATTGACATTTAGTGCACCCTGAACGATGGTTTACGAGCAACGTGTGCCCCTCGGCGGGCGCCCCTGCCATCTAACGACCTCTACTTACAAAGATTAGAATGGAAAAATAAATGTACAGTGCGAAAAATATTTGTGCCAGTATTTTTAATATACTTTTTTATTTCTTTTTATATTTATTAGTTTTAAAACTAATAAATATAAAGCTGAATCGCCAAACTTGTATTTATGGTACAACTCTTGATTATTTTCTGTTTGAATAGGGTTTTAAGGAGGTAACGAACTTGTTTTGGACCTCGAGTTGTCTTCACCGGTTTGCAGGACACTTTGAGGATAAAAAAACGAGGCAATGGAGTTCCACTATGAATATATCAAAATGTTTGAAAGCCAAATGCTTTTCGCTCTGTTGTGACTGCAAGGTTAATAAAGGTCCCATCCCATGTCCACAGATATCTAAAAATGTATGCCATTTCGTATGATCTTCTTAAATAGCTCTAATCAAACAACATTACGATATGTTTATGATATCGAAAAGTTTAAATTCACTTTATCTAAATACATATTAGAAATTATATAGTATACATTGCTTTAATTGGACCTTAATACATTTAATTTCAGACAATTTAAGCTAAAATTTAGACGACTCTTCAAAGTGATGTACGCCGATGAGTTTTTTGTAAAACATCAGTCCTTTACCCCAGTAAGTTTCCCCGGAATTTTAGGCATCCCGCGGGAACTCTACAACTTGTTGGGTAAAAAATATCCTATTATGTAAATCCGGGTACGGAAGCACCTTCGCGAATAAAGGTCCAACATATCAACTCACTTTAAAGAGGGCTTTTGAAACAGATTTTCATACTATAATTATAGGATAAGGCATAATAGAGTCCCCTTCTTTTAAACTTCACTCTGATGTTTGAAACGGAAATCTTTTTATGCCTTTAGCTATTGTACTTTATTAGCTATTATCCACTTTGATTATGAATAAATATCTTATAAAGGAGTTGATAGCTAATTAAAATATAAAAAAAATGTAATTTAGCGTTGACAGTTTAGCGGTGAGCTCGGTACAGACTGCCGAGACGCAGGACACGGTTTCGAAGGTCAAACGTAACACCTACTTCTGATTATGCGAAGTTAAGTATTAATTACGGCTCGCTCAATACAAATTTAAATAAACATTGAAGGTCAATATCGCAAGGTAGCCTACATACTTGCAAATTTTCCATATGGATTACGAGGACATGTACCTTAAGTATGCCAATTTAAAATAGATAAGCGTTGTGGACAAAGACCTAAGTTCTAAATCCTCTTAGTAGTAGTATCAATGCGCGTTTTACTAAAATTATATTTGTAATACTCCTTGCAATAAATAAACCCCGCGAAATATCGAAGTAGGATCTTCTGAGGATAAAATCGTGACCAAATATTAAGATAACAGAAGAAAAAATACAGAACGATAAAAACAACTTAACTACAAACATGGTATAGGAGTGATTATATTATCAATAGTGCATTCAATGTTGGGTTTTTCCTGCAAAGTTTTATTTTACACCACCGCTTCCGAAGGCTGTCAAAAAGAGCTTGTCGCTTTTAACTGAAGCATTTGCTCAATGTTTATATTTTACGATGGTTTAGATCTCGGTTAAAAATATTTTTAGCAATATTTATTTAAGGTACAATCTGCAAAGTTTGTATTTCAACTGTATCCAGGTTACTGTGATGTAGGGTTATATGGAGCGTTGAGAAAAACGTCATGTTAAATTTAAAGATACAGAGTTTTATCAATGGATGTAAAGTTGTAATAACTGCACATATTTCTATAGGCAGGTCTGGTGGTAGGTCTCTTATATGTAAGAGTCCGTCTGGGTGGGTACCAACCCAATGTCTATTTCTACCGCCAAACAGCAGTGTACATGCACTGTTGTATTTCGGTTTGAAAGACATTGTAGCCAGTGTAACCACGGGAAATAATGAGACTTAACATCTTATGTCTCAGGGTGACGAGCGCAGTGGAATGCCACACAGTACTTTGTAACTCAAGGTGCTGGATGGTGTTGCTACTGTTTATGGGCGGTGGTAACGCTTACCATCACGTGAACGTCATGCTCATCGCGTCATTCAATGCCACATGAATGCTATTTTTCTACAAGCCCAAATATCTCATATCACGGTTTACGATCCCTTGCTATCATCGCATATGAATGTTTATCCTCGACCTATTTTTCCCTCTTTCATTTTATACGATTCCTCTGAATAAATAAAGAGGCAACGCTTGCACTAATTGAAGCCGAATCGTTTCCACCACCCCGAGGTATCAGTACTATGTATACAATCACTTAGATTATTAGGACATTTGAATTGGTAATGAATTGTCGGTCCTCCGCTAATTTTACTCTATGATACCGTTTCTTTTACGATTTGAAATAAGAAAAAAGTCGAACGGTTTTGATTTTTATTCGTAAAATTTTAAACGATATAACTTTTTTGGAAGTTTCTTGCTATTTCATTTATTTAATATTCTGTATTTTTTTATGTTTCGTACTTCACAGTGAATTTGAGTTGGCGCCATAAATTTGTCAATTTTGCGATCAAGAAAAAAAATTACGCGTCGAAGCAGAGTAGAATACTTTGTAGACAAATATTACAGAGCAATGTGAGATTAAGATCTAACGTCTCAGGCTTATGGCTCACTAAAATATACCACATTAGATTAAAATGAATATGTTCACATATTAATACAAGATAACAATTTTACAAGTCTGAAGTAATGCATCATAATTTGCAATCATCGCAAATCGAATCAAACAAATATATTTCAATCCAATAGGCACAAATAGTAGCTATTTGACAGTCAACTTAATTATATGTTAACTAACCAAATGTAACAGTTAATATAATTAACTAACAGCATCCGTTTGTTAAGGCTACTTAACTTCGTTGTAATTGAATCGTATCAAATTAACATGCGCAATAAATTTTCAACTTAAATGATACTAATAAGGTGAGAATTTTCATGCTGCATACGAGGGATCTGCGCCATTAATTATGGAAGAACAAAAGCGCAGTGTTTGTTGCAGCTGCTAGTATTTAGCTATAATATTTTATTATGTAATGTAATGTATATTATAGTGACTGCCGGTGGCGTAGTTGTCTAACGGTACGACTGCAATGCTGAGGTTTCGGGTTCAACCCCCGGGTCGGGCAAAGTGATATTGGGTTTTTATATTCAAGATCAGCCCGGAGTATGTAATTTTGGGCCTGATATGGCAATAGGGTCGCCCCCTTTTCACATCATGGTACGGAATACGCACGGAGAAAAGTGTTTAATTGCGCCTCTGCCTACCCCTTCGAGGATAAAAGATGTGAGTGTAAATTTTATTACGACCTGAAGTAACTTACGAATATCATTGCAGCTATCATTTCCACAGGCTAAAAGTGACGGGGGACTTAGGCGACTGATATGGTAATTTCAGGCTGAATTATAGTATATTAAGGCCTTTAAATATAATAACACTATTACCTTTTAATTAAAGAGACAGTGTCTCCAAAACTAAAGATAAAACCAAAAATAAATTTCAAGTACAGGTCACCATTTAAACAACCATTTCAAGAATCAAATGTTCTAAATTCGCAAGTCACTTAAAAGTGAACATAACAGCAGATATAAATAGTGGAATATCCAAATGGGTGGGCGATTACAGCGGCGAGCGACACGGCGGCGCCCGCTTCGCTTAAAATTCAGACTAATTAAATGAATGAAAACGAAACTTCAATGTTTTCATTCCATTTACAGTTTCTATGCTCCCCGCTCTCGGATAGAATGGTCATATGCAAAGTGTATTACGTTATTGAAAAATAACAGCAAACGCGGTTTCGTATGAAACATTTTTGTTACTTCATAATTTGAGTGTTTGTTAATATACGAAACGATTTGTTACTCATTCAATGTTAATTTGTTTTTTATCTATATGTTAATAAAAAAACTTTGTTTATAGTTCCTTCACTAGAACGACAGTGAAAGGACCTGCATAGATAGTTAAAATAAATTAATGAATTAAATGTGAATAACTAGTGATTGGTTACGTAAAGCTTAACACTAAAAACAAATTTATACAAACAAAATCTTTATCTTACTTACTTTACTTTATATATATAAATCCCCTTTTCTAACACCATAATACATACATATATTCAACATACCTTAACCCAATAAAATTTCGCTAAAGATAAATAAAAATCATAATACATTCTCTTTCATAACCTACTCCGCGGGGAAGCCGGCGCAACTTTTTAGAAATGCAAAATCATTATATTTTAACAAAATAATTAAAATAATGGGTGTTCTCGGTGCCATAACACCATCCAACGGAGTTCGAAAAGTCATTTGCACGATTATCTGTCTCGCGGAGCGCATCACGGTTGTGTGTAAACTGAATTAATGACTGTGCACTTGAAACCCTGTTTGGTTTATGAATCGCTGTGGGAACTGTGTGTCATACGTTGGATCGCTGCGTACATGCGTTTTTATGTTTTTTTTTTCTATTGCGTTATGCAGAGTTATTTATTCTGTGGACTTGTAAGTTGTACTCAGTAAATATGGTCTTTGCTCTTGGTTCGCATTAGAATAACCAGGTCAAAATAAGTGATCTGCGAACAAGTGATGACGAAAAGTATAGATGTACGTTATCAAACCGTCAAATAGTTATAATGTAAAATAAATTAATCCTTAAGGCATAAGAACGGCTTAGTTATATTCAATAAGTAATACGTATCCAATAACAGTTTATATGTTGTAGCAAAGAAAGCGAACACGACGATCTCAAAAAGCGGAAAGTCTATTATCCCCTTTTATTACTGGCGATGTAAGATATGGTCAGTGAAGTGTTTGGCCTCGAGGGATGGAGCCTCACTAAATTCCTCCACTTTACGTAGCGAGGTAGCCATTAAGATTATGAAATTATGAACGCAGCCACTCGCTGAGATTTGCGTGGTTCAGATACAGTTAAGCTGCCTGATTTAGTACTCGCTGTGCTCAAATCTTGTAAATTCTCACTTAGAATAAATTAACGGAAATAAATCCACTCAGACAAATGAGTGCGCGTATGTGGTTTTGTTTTCGTTAAAATAACTTAAATAACTACTGCCTCGGTGGCGTAGTTGTATTACAGTACGACTGCAAAGCTGAGGTCTCGGGTTCGGTCCCCGGGTCGGGCAAAGTGATATTGAGTTTTTCTATTGAGTATCAGCTCGGAATCTGGAATTTATGGCCGATATGGCGATAGGCTCGCCCCCTATCACATCATGGGAGGGAATGATGGCGAAAAGTGGGTGTACTAGTTGCGCCTCTGCCTACCCCTTCGGGGATAACAGGCGTGAGTGTATATATATGTATGTAACTTAAATAAATTAATGCAGGCAACGTGCTCTACATTTTAAAAAAGAAATAAATAATTTGCAAATAGATTCTGTCCACACAGTTACAGGATTAAAGGAATAGCATAACTTTCGCGCTCTGGGCACTCAGGTCAATAAGGCAATTTTGTTAAATAAGTAATAGAAGCTTCCCTCGCGATCGAACCCTAAAAAGATTCCAAGCTAGACGTCTATAAATTGGCCTCTTTTTTGAACCGCAAAAACTCTTTTATATTTATCTCTTTCTCAAGACCTCCACTGATAATAGCCCTCATATAATTTATTGCAATGATATTAACTAGCGCTCAACATAGCATAGTTCAAATTTTTTACGTAGTCTGACAAAAGTAATAATAGTAAATCGTCGCCATAGCCAGGGCTTGAGATAGAAGTAAACATTACCCAATCTAACATAACGGATGAAGAAAACCCATACGTTATAATTTAGCATGCGGACGTTGCCAACTGGCAAGATTTAAATAAAAAAAGTTCAATTTAAAACGCAAATCTAGGCCACAGCTAATTCTAAGCTACCGATCGCAAATTGTAATTTTACGTTACCTTTATATCAGCAATTTATTTTGATAAAAATCTTTTTAGTCTTTGCAAAAGGGAATCTTTGTAGGAATCGAACATTCCTCGGGTTGATTACTAAGCGCCCAGGAGGCCAGATTTCATGAAGTCAATTGCCATTCACGCGTAGACGAAAGTGATCGCTAGGGTGATGTTATTTAAATGTAATCTTTTTTCGATACTTTTTAACAGTATATCTTAGGTACCTCAATTTAAAACCATGTCCGCATGTGTTTGAAACCATCTTGAAGGTTATGTTAAGTAGAACAGCACTCCGAATACTAACAAGTAAATTGGGTGTTGTTGTATTTAAGGAATGAGTTCTTTATTTTATTGTAATCTAAATCACTACATAGTATAAAACAAAATCTCTTCCCGCTGTCTGTCCCTATGTCCCTATGTCCTCATGTCCCTATGTATGCTTAAATCTTTAAAACTACGCAACGGATTTTGATGCGGTTTTTTTTATAGATCGAATGATTCGAGAGGAAGGTTTATATTATGTATAATACATGCATAATATAGTGGAGGAACATTGATAATTCAAAAGGTTTCTAATGTGATGTCGTAAACACATTTTTTTGCGCTTACATTGCAGACACTGGTTAAACTCTAAGAGATAGATCAAAATAATATACTACAATTTTGTACACCTTAAAAAGGTCTACAAAAAAGTCCGCGATGGTGTATGTCTATCTCTTAGGGATAACCCATAATAAACATTTTTTATCCTTTACTTTTGACGAGAAATAATGGCTTATTTACGAAGCGATTTTAAGCAATACAGTATTAATCCTTATCCAATTAAGTAGCATAAATACATTGTGCATTTAATATAGATCAATATGGCCCTTTGCAACATGTAATTTAAATAAATATTTTCGAAGATATTACAGATTTAAAATGCAGGGACATAGCGGTCGCGGCGGTACCGGCCGGGGCGCCGGTGGCGCGTGTCTATAAATGAGAAAGTATGGAGATAGTTTGAGATCCTGAGGAGGACATAGGCTACTTTTATCCCGGAAGAACATAACCCGGGAATTTTATACCGGTTTTCATTTCTCGCGATGGCCGTCACTGTCACGCCATTGAACTGATTGCGATGAAATTTGGAAGGGATATAGCTTAAGACCCTGGGAAGGACCTAGACTAATTCTTATCCCGGTAAAACTTCACCAATGGATGGAGTGATTCAAGAGGAAGGCTTATGTGTATATTACATAAATATTTTGTATGACAAAAAACTAATTTCAGCATGTAATATGCTTTGCTAGCTGAGCGAAGCCAGGGCGGGCCGCTAGTACTTTATACTTCAAAGTATAAAATAATATGGATTACTCCAAACTACATTACTATGCATACGTATACGATTTTTAGCTACATACGTACTCGTATATAGCCAAAAATCGCATGACAAAATGTCATTAAACCACTATGATACCCGAATAAAAACAAATATAAAAAACCTGACACCTGCATACCTAAGACATATGTGAAGTCTACTAATCTGCACTAGGCCAGCGTGGTGGACTAAGGCTTAAATCCTCTCAGTGGTAAAGGAGGCTCGTGCCCAGCAGTGGGACAGTATAATATAATGCAGGGCTGGTATTGTTATTTTATTATAAAAAAAAATTACCTTGCATTCCATAAATAATTGCTGCAAATTTGAATTTGAAAATCTGCAATTGCTCGTCCCAAATCTAATGTGTTATTAAAAATATTTCCAAATGAGCGGTTTTTACGTAGTAAATAGTTGTAAATTGGTCGCGTGCGGGCCAACTCCGCGTCAGCGCGGCGCCGGTGTCAACGGTGCAGGACGCCCGCCCCGCACTGCGGCACAATACCATTCACAACTTTCCTGTTGTTCTTCCTTAATTATTACTACTTCAATGCATAAATTAATAGCGATTCAGTCTTCATTGATTTCTATTTAGTAAGTTCATCGTCGGTTTTACGGTGTAGTTATTGCAGGTAAATAAAATGGAATGAAATGCTAACTAAGTATATTTGGTAGGGTATTAATATTACATGGACTAGGACTAGTTTAAATGCCGTTTACATCGTATTGTCATAATAGCTATTTTGGTAGACAATTTTTAGTAACGTTCGATAAATTTTATGTTATATTACAGCTACATTAATATATTATTAAATACATAGTAAGTGACTAAAATCAGCTCTTTTTAATAATACTGCCCACTATTGAGCAAGATCTTCGTCTACAATTGAGAGGGTTTACGCCTTAGTCCACCGTGTTGAACTAGTGTGGGTTGCCAGACTTCAGACACCCTCGAGATTTTTATAGAGAATTCTCAGGTATGTAGGTGTCCTCACGATGTTTTCCTTCACCGTTAATGCGAACGATAATAATTGATAAAAAATACACACGTAACTTTGAAATGTCAGAGGTGTGTGCTTTGAGTTTTTATTTTAACCTCCGGAAATTGTCTCGGCACATTTCCATTGCATACTAGGCTATCGTCCACTCAATATATTTCTCTCTCTTATTATACTTCTAACATACATTCAAGTTAACTACAAGTAAGTAAAGGATGCAAAAAATATCTAAATATGTTTCACACAAGAAAGACTCTACATATAAAAGTCTTAAAGTTTAAATCGGTATCCAGAACTCACCGTAAACTAACTTCATAATGGCGTACGTAATGTCCTTATTCATTACATTCTTGGCACGTAAAAAAAATAAAATCTCTTCACAATCTTGACAGGTTTGAATGAGAAAATAACGTAGCTAACTTATATGTGATTCGGAAGGCCGTGTGCGACCCGAAGAAATTATTAATGTATAAAAAGATACAAAGAGTAGATCCTAAGGTAAGTAACTTTGGAGGGGTACGTGATTTCACTTCAAAGTATTTTTTTATTTTATTTCCAGAATGAGAATCCAAGTACAGAAAACAAATTCTTTTCATAACACGTTTAGAACCTGCACGTTTGTTTATGGCTGAGGAAATTATTTTTTTGTTTTATTTGAAAAGTTTAGACGAACAAAATGTCAGATTAGCGAAGCTGGAACCAAGTTGTAGAATATCACCTATTTTTATTATTATAAGATTCACAATTGAAGAAACTTTAGTATTAGTGAAACGGAAAAGTCTGCAAAAGTGAATCACGTAGGAAACGACAGTTCCGTATAACATATATTAAACTTTGTTTTCAGTGTTAACACTTTCCCTGCGTTACGGGAACTATCTGGTCGTATTTGAGTCTTGTAATGTGCGGCAGCTGACTATCCTTGTTTTGCGCTCGGTGCGGGGGGTATTTTTCTAGGATCCCGTGAAGGTAGAAAAAAGATAACTATATATCTGACATTCTCGCTTCATTTAGTATCACTTACAAAAGAAAAATAATACGGGAAGCATTTTGTCGTAACGCACAGAAGTGATTTTTTTTTCGTTTGGTACGCTACGGGAACTATTTTGTCGTAGCCGAAACCCCGTATAGCGCCGAGGTGTGCGCGCGCGGTGCTTTAGTTTGCCATAGTGTTGTGCGCAGTTCACACATGTCGACCTTAGAATAAGTATTAACTCGTATTTATACAACGTTTAACCAAAGTCCTCAATAATATTTAAGAGCGTGTTTCATTCAACTCATCGATAAGAACAACTTTTACTATGGGATATATCGGACAACTTGTATAAAGAGGTCGAAATTTTTGTTGAAGTTTCAATGTTGTCCCATAGAAAAAGTATTTTTGTATTGATGAATATAATCACACCCTTTAATATACTTGAGGCTTTTGTTATACGTAGTATACCTATTATAATTTATGGATCGTATAGTTAACATTTCTACAAATAACTATTTATTATAAATTAATAAATCAATAATTAAAAGTTTTTCTAAGGTTAGTCGAAGTTCAATTTCACCCTATAGTTTTTAAATGAAATTAATGAATTTAAACATTGAAATTTTCTGAAGTTCCTTTTATTTTTGTCGATTATTCATGTTAGTCAAAAAATATAATTATTTAGGTATGTGTAAAAATAAACTAGTAGATAAACTAATAAACTAATAGACTTAAAGACTTTGTTTCATTGTTGTGATATTTTTTTGAAAATTTGAGAAGTTCCTATTATTATTGTTGATTATGCGTGTTAGTAAAACAAAAAATATTATTTAGGTATATGTTTAATAAAGACTTTGTTTCATTGTTTGTGATATTTTTGGGAAAGTTAATTCACATAGGTAGGTACTACGTGTAAGAGATGCGCATGTTATAGGTCAATTATATAAATATATAGCAATTTATAGGTCGACATAGTAACCAAGGAAAGAAAAAGAAAGAATTTGAAGTTGAAGAGTTGATTTGAGAAGTTGAATTTAGTATTTTTGTAATAACAAATATATATTTACCTCTTTTATTATTTTTGTTTGTAAGTGATATATGTAATTTATTACAAAAGTAATAAATAATAACAGTTTGTGAACAATGTGTATACTTGTTCAGTTTCATTTACCTTTTGTTGATTATGATTATGCATGTTAATGAATCTATTAATTTTTTATTGTGTTTCGTATGGAAATCGATAGGCATACTACTTTTTACGCTCAATAAACAAAGTGCAATTCAAAAGTTGGTATTAATTATTAACTTTACCCTCATCCCTAGCATTTTATATGTTTTATGCGGGACGGGAAATAATTTCCCGTAAAAGGACCGATTTTGAAAAAAAAATATAACTCTTACTATATTACGTAGATCCCCGTGCTACGGCAGATGTATATACGCAGGGATATAATCTATGGATTAGTATAAAAAGAAAATAAAAATGGTAATATTCCACGCTTGTAAAGACATTAGAAGTCAGGACCTGATACGGGAAAATACAGGTCGTACCGCAAGATTGGTATTCTTCATACGGGAAGTATATGACTCGTATAGCACTGGTAGTAAAACTAGGTTCAGGTGCCTACGCAGCGAAAGTGTTAAAGAATGAAGTAAATGGAATACAAATGAGTTACGTGTCTACATTTGTTTTTATAAAAGGAGATTTATTTTACTGCAAATGTTTTAAAATATTTTATTCGTAAGATCAAAAGCAGAGAAATTAATATTCCGAAATACGTCTATTAGTATGAAAAAGCCGCGTTGATATAGCGTGGCTTGTCGAAATGATGTCGCACTTAGCAAAACCATCAGGTATCTATTTCTCATAAAGCCTACTCTCATTTTCGTTATGATGTTAATAAAAAGAAATGGAAAAGTGGCTCGTGTACGCGTCAAATGAAAAAGTTATGGCACGTGATCATACTGCAAAGACAGAGCCACCTGCCGAGCTACACCAAACTAATTACAAACTTCCTCAAACACTAAAATATTCTTCTAAAAACGTCACCTCCATCCGCACTCGAACGGAATAATAAATCTTACTTTTGTGTTTTGTTAAGATATTCAAATTATAAATATTCATACACAACCAAGTTGTGTTTCGCCCTTATTCTTTCTCATTAAAACTTACATTGGTAATACATAAATTACATCATTGAATTAAAAGTTACAAGATTGGGATGCTTCCCGGCCGACGAATCTCAAAATTTTACATACTCGTGCCTATAAACCACCCTTATTAATTATAATTTCATAATTATATTAAATCAAACTTTTGGTTTCTTTTTCAACGTTTTTTACGTTAATTTATATACAACAAAAATATTATAGACTATTACTATGATTATTATACCTGTTATTAGAGATACAATGATAATATAATGTAACCATAATTGCAAAAAAATGTATGTAAATTCCTTTGCGCCAGGTACGAGTCCGGGCGACCTCTTCGATTATGTTTAAGAGAAAAAATGACTCAAAACAATATTCGAAATTTAAATTGATTTAGAATTAATGTAAATTTTCATTATAATATCTTGATGATGCTAAATAAAAAAATAACTTATTACACCTATGCATAATTGATTTGTGTAACACATATTTTGTACATCAAGCATCACAAACCCAAAACCAAAATCAGATAATACAACCGCACTCATTCAACTCAATACAGATCCGTTAGATGCATGCGAATTTTTATAGCCGAATAAAAATTCAATAACATCACTAGGTGGCACTTATACGCGCATAGCTCGTTTAACATGGTTTAGTATCGACTCCAGTTCAAACAACGTTGTCGCAGTTATTGCTATACCAGAGAACGAGCACGCCGTAAAAGTAAACGTTTAAAATTGATCATGTTTACACGAATCAACCTTTTTTGTACTTTTCCAATTTGATTAATTACTGTGTCGGGTAATTGGTGTAAGCTCAAGTGTTTAAGGACTTACTCGATTGAAATGACGATGTTTTTTATACATTTTGTTTAATTTTTAGATCATAAATTATTGATTACTTAGCCCTAGGGTCTCCAGGTAATCAAATTTGTTTGCTTGAATGCTAAATAATATTGTGTACGTAATCTGGCAAATTTTTTATGTAATATCGTTTACTTTGGAAAATATATATCAATAAAAACTTATTTATAGATAAAACGGACGTGCGCAGCGTCTCGTTTTACACCATTGACTAAAAAAAGGCGAAACCGAGTGTCGCACGAAGGAAACCGAGATATCTCTTAATAGCCATGAACCTTGAAAGTATGAGGCCGCCTTCCACCCTAGAGACCTATGATTCACAGCCAAGATCTCATTACGCAGGGTAACCTAATGCTGGTTTAAGCCGCTTTTATATTTAGACTAGAAAAATATTTCATTGGCAACTGCGACTCGTTTTATTGCTAGTTTGATATTTTATATCTTCGACATTCGTTTGATCGAAAATACCTTAGGTGACTAAAGTTCTCCAAAATATAAATCTAAAGTATTAGCCGACAATATGAAATCTCGAACGCTATTCCTGATATTGGCCACTCGTCTGGTCAACGCTACTGCGCAATATCCTGGTTGAGGGCTAGAAAAATTTCTCATAGGGTATAAAGTATATTTTTAAAAGCAATAAATTCCTATTGATCTTTCGTTCTAATTTGCCACATCCAAAAGTTTTCTGCGCAATCAGACCTGCAAAGATTTTCCAAGCGATTCAGACTTTTGTTATATATCGCATACTAATAAAGCTCAATGCCGTATTCCAGAAATACCGATGGTTCTTAACGAACTTTCAACTATTTGCCTCAGTCAGATATAACCACTTCGGCGTCGCATGGATAATTTCTTAGGTTTTTCCTTCGCCGCATTTAATTATTGCGTATAGTCGTTTAAGGCCCATAAAGCGATGTGGCAATTTGATAAGTCACCGTCCGACTGAATGTGCAGCCGAATTGCCACTTAAATGCATTATTACTTATCTAGTGCCGTCGGCCATTTTCACCCGAACGATGCAATTAGTACACTTCGTTTTGCAATTACTGGCTATACGGTATACGACAAAACAACCATTACTGTATACCATAATAGTACTTGTGCAAAGTATTGTTCATGCCGTTAACTGTTGAGACATCACTTCATTACTGAACTTCGATAAGCAGTGGCCGAATAAGGACATATCAAAGCAGAGGTAGAAAAATCTAAAATTTTAATTAAATTGTAGTGGGAATCAAAAGTTAAGAAATGAACGATGACTATGTACTATTTAAGTTTTGCATATAACTGGTAGTAAGAATAGCACTTACCAAGAGTACCAACTGCTTTTTACTAGGACTGTGAGGATCAAAAAGGCTGGCGCATACTAAAAAAACGTTGAAAGATTTAAATGTCTAAAAAATAAATTGTTCAACGTCTAGATAAATACCTTTAATGATTATGCACACTAAGTTAAATATTCAATTAAATAGTACTTAAGGTATAATACAAAAAATCATTGGCTTTTTCTAACAAATTCCATATTCAAGGTCTTCCTACTAAAGCATAGAACTATCAATACTTGCCAACAAATACAAATTAATAAGCAACGTTGACACAAATACGTGGTATTCCTAAAAAGCTCTTTTATTAAAAGTAAATGAGATTTTGGCTGCGAAAAGAAAGTTTGAAATGGAGCTCTGCATTTACATTTCAATCGGCATTACCTATACTTTCGTTAGGGCAATGTTTGCCATGTAAAGGACCCACCACACTGTAGCTATGCGTCCTTTTCCGAGTTTTTCGCCGAAAACTTTTTTAATATACTTAAACGTGTAATAAATTTAAACGGCGATAATAATGTTGCTATAGAAACAATCAAAGTAGATATGAATTATACAAGATGTTTTATTTTCAACTAAAAGTATATAATTATTAAGATTAAAATCAAAGCGCATCAGATTAAGTCTCTTAAATAAACTAATTAAAAATATCTTGGCTACTTTCATCACTGAACTAATTCAATTGGCTCTTACTTGTCAATTAATGTGACAGATACTTTAAACACCATATTTAGCCCGATACGGGGAAACAATGCTATGCGTCAGCTAATTATAGTTTTAAATGAAACATTGATGTGATATTATTGCGATCACGTATGTCGGCGCCAGACAGTGCAGACATTGCTCAGCGAATAGCGTGCAAGAGCTTTTTCACGCGGCAGTCTAAATATAAAAAGTGTTATAGTTAAATTGGATAACCGGGGATTTATTAGCACGTTGCGTTCTAAAATATAAAATGATAAACGATACATTTGAATTATTTCATTTAGTTTTACATTTGTATTCTCCAACGCGAAATTTTTAAACGCCCGTTCTTTAAGGCCTAGTGTGTGCGCACCTTAGGTGAACTCCTCACGGAATGTCCTAAACATTTTATAACATTCTATGCACGTAAAATATAATATCCCTACCCACACTCAAATGTACGCGTTGCGAGCAAATATCTAAATGTAATTTCCATGCGTTGTCCCCGCAATGTTTTCCCAGAAAATATTAACATGGAAGGCAAGGGGCTGAATCTCTCCTAAGTAAGTTGCAAAAAATGTACGTGATTTTACTTCAAAGTCCCTTTTGTCTTTATGGAAGGAAGGCATAAAAGTACAGACACGGGAATGGCATATACGAAATCGCACCGTAATGATGATGCCGCACTTTCCTTGAAAACAAAATATTTTTTCTTTACAGTGACAGAAATGTATTCAACGAGGTTTACTGCTGCCTATACCTGCGTCGCGAACAACAGCCCAAGTAAAAACTCTGTTGCTAACTCACTTTTACGATTTATTGTCGACGTATACTTTTGTATGTATAACTTGACCGAAATTATATTAGACGTATGAATTTGTCGGCGTCTCGTTGTGATTTGCCGTTTTGTTACTTATAATATTTTGGTTGATATTCTCTTAGTCTACAGTACAATCAATCCCACTAATATTATAAGCGCGAAAGTTTGTAAGAACGTATGGATGTTTGTTCCTCTTTTACACAAAAACTACTCATCGGATTTCGATGAAATTTGGCACACGGATAGATCATGTCCAGGATTAACACATAGGCTACTTTTTATCCCGGGAAAATATAAACCGGGACTTTATCCCGGAAAATCGTTTTTTGTGAGTGGAACCGCAAGAAAACCAGTATAGAGATAGTTTGAGATCTAGAAGAAGACATAGGCTACTTCTATCCCGGAAAAACATTACTCCCAAATTTAATCCCAAATTTATTTTTTTCACAAGTAAAGCCGTCACAACCAAACCACTGAACTGATTTCTGCGTAGCCGCAGGCAAAAGCTAGTATTTTAATATAATTAATACTAACCTAATGATGTTGCTTGACGGTAGAAATAGAGAAACGCTAGTTTGTACTAGATAGGTTAACTACTTTTATTCATATAAATAGTTATGAGAGCAATTCATAAGTATTGTTTATCATAGAATCATTTTTATTATTTATTGCAGCCCATGATTTAGCCGTCATCTCCTTGAAATATTTTTCTAACAATATCCTAAAGATCATGCAACTAACGCCATCTGTTAAACATTTTCTAAAACTAATATCGGCGACTTTATGCGCACAAAAAAGGCAAAATGCTTCACCACACACCTATCCCATAAGTGCTTACACCCACACAAATAATAAAAGCCACGGTATTGAAATAAAAACGAGAATTGATGCTTCATCCGCGCTATAAATTTCCATCTAATGCAGCCATTAAGTGGGATTTTGCGAAACTCGTACCAAATAAGGGGAATAATGAGCCATATTAACGAAATTAATACAAAAGCCTTCCGGGCAGCTGTTGAGAGTGGTTTGTGTGCTAAACTAACACTGTTGTATAGAACACTTAGTGATAATATCGGCAATAAAACGTAAGTGCGATCACAAGTAACGGCGGGAGGTCATCAGATCACCGCGGGGGCTCCGACCGCAGGAAATTGTCTAATGCTGTTACTCAAATATTGGTACTAATGCACTCGATTTTACCCAATAAAGTTAACTCACAAATTTTGATAGAATTAGATTTATAGTACTTTAGATTGTAGTAAAAATCAATAATAATCTATTTGTATCCCCTATAGATTATAATTTACTACGTATGAAAGTTAATAGGGTAGTTTCCTATGTTTGATTTTGTGAATTATTTTATAGTAGCTTTTGCCCGCGGCTCCGCCCGCTTTAAAAAGTTTTTACGGGATAAAAGTCCCGCTTTATATTTTCCCGGGATAAAAAGTAGCCTATGTGTTAATCCAGAACATGATCTACCCGTGTGCCAAATTTCATCGAAATCCGTTCAGTAGTTTTTGCGTGAAAGAGGAACAAACATCCATACATCCATACATTCTTACAAACTTTCGCCTTTATATTAGTAGGATAGGATGTAACAGAAAATAATACGGAACAGAAATTCTTCTGTGAAATCAACATTTTAACCAATTTATGGTTGAAAAATAAAACAATTTTTCACATTGGAAATATTGTTGTGAGCGAAAGTGGGGACGTGGAGGGGATATCACGCTATCTCTTTCGCACGCACGCAGCATTATGGCCGGCGACTCTCATCGACGTCACAGTGTAATATTACTGTTATTTGACATCTACCCCTTCCACAAAATTTCGAAGCTTTCTAACTTACTAATTATTGACCCAATTTTGAAATTATTTTTCCGTTACATTTTGGATGGCATACATTTTTGATGAATGTATTGAAAAAAAGTAGTCAACTACCCTATTAAATGCGGCATCTGTTCCCGCTACAAAAAAATAAAAATTTGGTTTTCTCAGATATACATGCAAAGATAGAGCAACATCTTTAATAACTTCACAACATGCTACAAAAATGCCAAAAAGAATGTGTTTAAACCGACGCAAAATAATTTCATACATAATTCCACTCATGAAAGGGACACCGGTGCCAACACTGCAGACTGGACATTGCCCGCCAGTTCTATTAAAATTGACACGTTCCAAAATTTTAATTTAATCCACGGACTTTAATAAACAAGTCTAATTGGCCTGAAATCCGCTGCAACGCTTGCGTATACAAAAATAAATTTAAATTAACTACAATGAAAGTACATTTTAATTCAAGCCTAATTTTATGGCGTACATACACGCAATATTGTTGGCTTTTGTAATCCATTGGCTCCGCCGGGTCAACGTATGGCAACAGGCCACAAATACAGTAAGCCGTGTTTAAGTTTACGAGCCGCGCGTATCTTGGCTTTACGACGACAGCGGCTGCTGCTGTCAAAAATATACTAACTTTGGAAGAGTCAACTTACTCGTGCTTGTTAGTTCTAATATGAAATGACATGGGTAGGGTGTACATAGTGTTAGGGACTCGGTCCAATGCTCACCCGGATGATGCTATACTCCCGAGTGTCGACTTTGGGTCGTAAGCGTGCTGTGGGAAACCAACATAACCGTTCTACTCACCCCCCAGTGGTGGTAGAGATAACGCGTTTTTCCCCGCGATAAAAAAAATAAGTGTAAAGGTAAACATTCTTTAATCGCAAAAGCTAATTGGTTTTCGAATAAAAACGGAAGTTGGGTTTTTAAAAGAAGACTCCAGAAATCTACTGAAAGTACAATATGTTCGTATGGTTATAATTTTTTGTCATTGAAAGTACAGAGTTTTCAAGTGTAGAAATAAAAGGGACTAATGAAACACAGTGAAACTTTTATTTATATTTTATTCATCAGCACTCACACGTAGCAGTAATTTCAGGCCAGCAAGGTAGTCTTATGGCGACAATGCAATCGGTTATATCCAAATCAAAAGCAATGGAGAATTGTGTAAAGTTAAAATTGGAGTTACTTTGGAGCATAGAGTACGTAAACAAGGTTACCGTGTGACAACCATAATAAATGAAACGCAAGGCTTCGTTCAGTGCTACCAATGCGAACATTTTGCACCTTTTGAAGATTATTTTTCATCTTACAATAGCACAGATCACTACGATTAAAATCTATCTTCACAGGGGGATGTGCAATGTGCGATTGCATTGTTACGACTAAGTACCTGATGTCGATATTGCCTTTTTTTATTACTTTTTTTTTTTTTTTTTTTTTTTTTGTCCCTGACTAAACTCTTGTTAGCCTGACGAGGGTCGGCTTATACAAGAACACCGGTCTTGCGGGTGAGCGCAGAAGGCGCTCGCAACCCTTAAATTGAAGCGACCACGCTGAGGGCGACCCACTAATGGGTCACGACCTCGGCTCAGGGCGGCCACTGAGAGGATAAGACATCAGCGTTTGGGGAAATATGGTTTGAAACCTAATCCTATTTTACGTGTTGATGATTGTAGTCTTCGGCACGCGGGCCGGAACTGCTACGAGAGGGCAGGGTTATGGGGAACGCGACGAGGTCCTCGACGGCGAGGACGGTACAGCGGTCTTGTTAAGTGTATGAGCTTTAGATGCTCGTTCTTTTCGCGTAAGGCCAGAGTGATTTCGTCCTCTGGATCTGACAAGACTGAACGCGGTCGTCTCCATTTGGCGCGATCAAATGGAGTATAAATCGACGCTTTACGGATAAGCGTGTTCGGGTGGTTTACCGCCCTGTCGAAATAGCGTCTGCTGGCGCACTGCATAAAGTGCCTGATGGTCGGCATATTGGTGTCCACGTGGAGGTTGCGATTGCGAACGTACCACGGGGCACCAAGTGCATGTCGTAAGAATCGATTTTGAAGCACCTGCATTCGCTGAAGGCGACCGGGCGGTAAATGAGCGAATACGGGCGACGCGTATGTCATTATCGGACGGATGCATGTTTTAAAGATCCTAATCTTGTTGCGGATTGACATCTTACTATTTTTGTTCAGGAGCCAGTGAAGCTGGCTCATCGCGAATGCGGCTCGCGCGCGTACCGCATTTACGTGTGGGATGAAGGTCAACCTCTGATCAAGGGTTACTCCTAAATATTTGGCTTGGCCCTTCCAGGGAATAACCTGGTCGGACATGCGGACTGAAAAGTGAGGGACATGGACTTTCCTTTTCCGAGTGAAAAGGATGGCCTGACTTTTGGTGGGATTGACGGTGATTCGCCATTTGCGGAACCACTCACCGAGTTCGTCGGCGGCGGTTTGCAAAGTGCGGACCACTTTGTCGGGGTCTATACGTGAAGCGTATATTGCGGTATCATCCGCGAATAGTGCCAGATGGGCGTTTTGTGGTCTAGGGATGTCGCTTGTGTACAGCGAGAATAGGAAGGGGGACAGGGCGGAGCCTTGCGGGACTCCGGCCGTGATGGTGTGTCGGGAAGAGAGAGTTCCCTCCACGCGATATCTGAAACCGCGATTCGACAGGAAATCTCGTATGATGTGCACGAGTTGTGTGGGCACGTTGAGAGTGTACAGCTTGAAAAGCAAGCCGTTGTGCCACACCCTGTCGAATGCTTTTTCGATATCGAAGAAAATAGCACCGGTAGGCATTCCTTTACGAAATTGATCGTGGACGTACTCCGTGATGCGGAGCACCTGATTGACACAACTGTGTCTAGGGCGAAAGCCAAACTGTTCTGGAGGGATCAAATTTTGATTAAAAGCTACTATTTTAAGGCGGTCGAGGACGATCCGCTCGTAGATTTTGCCCAGAGTACTGAGCAGACTGATGGGCCTATAAGAGGAGGGTTCGAAAGCGGGTTTCCCCGGCTTGTGGATTCCTATCACAACTGCCTCTTTCCAGACCTCTGGGAAGATGCAGTTACGAAACGCGGCGTCATAAATGGATGTTAGGATTTGAACTAGATGCTCCGGGAGCATCTTAATCATGCGAGTAGGGATTAGATCGCCCCCGGGGGCTTTCCTACGTTTGAGTGCCTTGATCAGAGTGGTGACTTCTTCGATCGTCACCGGCGCAAGGGGATCGGGCGGCGGGTCGACGTCCGGGTCGACGTTATCGTATAGCGGTCGCGGTATAGAGACTGGCGGTGGCCGGACCGCGTTCCTATCTTCGACGAAGGTGTCAACCGCAACAAGAATGTCGTCATCTACGGGTACGGAGGTGAGCGAGCATTGAGACTCCAGGCTGCCGGCCAGTAGTTCCGCTTTCTCGTCGTCATCAAACGCCGGGCGTTGATTCGGACGATTGAGCGGAGGCATGGAGGCCACATCGTTTCTCTTGAAGGAACGAACCAGTTGCCAAAAGGCCGTATGTGTTGGATCGATGTCGGCAAGGCGAGTGTCCCATCTCGAATCGACGACCTCTTTTATGCGACGCTTAACCTCACGTTGGAGGTAGCGCGCAAGATGTCGTCGTTCCGGGACGGGTCTCGTCGCGCAGGATTTGAGCGTAGCGTTACGCAACCTCACCCACCACCGAACGTCTTCGGGAAGTTGCCAGTGACTGTGAACAGTCTCTGGCACCCTCTCGGAGCTTTCGCTCAAAACGTTCTGAAGGTGGTCGGTGAAGACGCGTATCGCGCTGGTCGTTTCCTCGGGAGTAACGATGTTGGTCGGGATCGCGGAAAGATCAGTGGATGAGGTGTCCGCGAGCTTGGTGCCTAAAAGACGCCAATTCGTTTTCACCTTCATCGGAATATTAGGACCTGTGTCTGTTGGACTGTTTTCGGGGACTAGATCGAGGATCACAGGTCTGTGGTCAGAGTCTAACTCTTGTAACACTTGCATGGAACGCACGCTAAGGCTTACGTTCCGTACAAGTGCCACGTCGAGTATGTCCGGTCGGTGGTCGTCATTGTAACTATAGTGGGTAGGTTCTGAAGGAACCAATAGGCTTAGATTGATTGTGTCAAGACAACTCTCTAGGACTGCACCTCGCTCGTTGGTCGAGTTGCAGTTCCAGAGAGTGTTCTTGGCATTGAGGTCTCCCGCCAAAATGACGGAATCCCCCAGATCAAATAGGGTTTCAAGTTCGTTGGAGTGAAGCTCCTTAGTGGGCGAGAGATAGGCCGATATGATGGTGATCGGCGGGTGTCCGGTCATGGCTAGCCTGCAGACCGAAGCCTCAATGTTGCTCAAGCTTATCGGTGATTCTAATGGAATACAATGAAGGGACCTTTTGTAATAAATGAGAGTGCCTCCTAAACGGCCACTGGTACGATCATTTCGCACCAGTTTGAAGTTTGGGATGTTGGGATCGCGGTGAGAGGGCTTAAGGAACGTTTCCTGGATGAGGAAAACGTCAATTTGGTTGTCGCGGACAAAAGAAGAAATTTCGGCTTTTTGGTCCCGAATGCCGTTACAATTGAAAAACCCCACTCTGAGGGAGCGAGGTTTTGTCCGCTGGGGGAGTTGTCTGGCGTTGGTAGCCATTTATGAAATTAAAGAGGGGAGACGCACAGCGTTAACTGTAGCCTCGAAGATTTGTTGCTGGATCAGAGCGATCTCAGCGATTAAAAGGGGGTCTTCTACTCCCGTACGGGTGAGTAGACGAGAACGCTCGAAAAGTTTCCCGTGGAGAGTCATTATCTCCGGGGAGCCTAATAGTGAGGCGACCGAGGAAGAGGCGTCGCTTGCCTTCGCCGCCACCGTCGCCGACTGAGAAGGGGTGGGAGGGGTGGTGGGTTTGGGTTTGGGTTTGGGCTGGGCTGCCTTTGAAGAAGGAGCCACAGCTGGGGGAGGAGAGGGTCGAGTAGAGGCCGGGGCAGCGGGAGTGACTCCGCTGGGGGCCTGTGAGATGGGTTCAGCGCGCGCCGTGGGAGGAAACCACGGGTTGCGCACTGGCGCAGGTGCCAGTTTGAATGTGGTGGCCTGAGGGGCCGAGGGAGCCGCAGCTTTAGGAGCTTTGGCAACTCTTTTGGGGGCGCGAGGGCATCCGCGATAATTCGCTGGATGGCCGGTTTGCCGGCAGTTGGTGCACGAAGGCGGCTCCGTGCACTGAGAGCGGTCCTTGGGACGGGGGCACTCGGATGTGCCGTGTTCGCCGAGGCACTTGACGCACCTGGCGGGGAGGCGACAGCCACGAGAATTGTGGCCGTATTTCTGGCAGTTGTGACACTGCCCTATCTGGGTCGATTTGTGTGGGGCTTCGACGGTGAAGCCGCCTAGCCCCGAGATATCTTTTATCTCAAATAGTCTTTTGACGTCGGAAGGGGACTGGAGGATGGCGAGAACCATCTCGTATTGAATTCCCGGCCGGGAGGCGCGGGACTGTCTGTGCATCCTGTGCACTTCTAAGGTGACTATGCCTTTCTCTTCAAGGCCTTCTTTGACCTCGAGAGTCGACATTTGGACTGGGATACCGCGAATGACGTAGCGGAAGCGCCGCTCGTCAGGCAAAGAGTAAGTGAAATAGTGCCATTTCTTGGCATCTAAAAATTTGGTCAGCGCCCTGTGGTCCGCGATTGAGGCGGGCTGCAGGGCAAGAAGCTTGTGGATCTTATTCCACGAGTTAGAGGAGATGGATATGCGCTGTTTGCGCAGTTCGTCAAATATGTCCCGAATGGACATATTTGAGGGGATTTGGAGGTTCAACCTCGGGGGTTTTTTAGGCCCCTTTGGTTGAGTCGGCGGCGGTGGCGGTGTCGACGCAGACGCGGACGTGGTTGGCGCTGAAGGCGCGGAAGGCGCAGAAGGCGCGGATGGGGAGGCTGGTGCGGGAGCAGCGACGCTTCTCTGCTTCTTCCTCTGGCTGTTTTTCACCGTGGTGAAGCCGTCCTCTTCGCGTTCCGACGAGGACGACTCCTCCCCGGATTCACAGGCGGAGGAAGAGGCCGAGATCGGCCGTTTTTTAGGGTTGTTAGTGGCTTCGGGTTGGCTGGGGGACGTGTCCATTTCCTCTTCAGACTCCGCGGAGCCGCCCGAGGTTTCGGTGGTCTCTGTCGAGGTCGTAGCCTCGGACGACTCCGAGGTGTCTGAGGACGCAGACGGTTCCCTGGCTTCCATAGCCATAGAAATAATTTCTTGTCGGACCGCGTTGTCCGACCGGAACATCTCCCTTACCATGTTCATTATCTCCTCCTTTGAGATAATGGGCACGGTGAGGGGAGCGCTAATGGTTTGAGCGGCGACGACAGGCCGCTCGGGAGCCAAATCCATAGGCCCAGAATCAGCCATATTGGCGGCTGAGTCCGAGCCTACGGTAGAAAATGATTTGGGGGCCGCGTGTGTGTTCACTAACCCCGGGTGTGCACCGCCTGTAAAGAACACACAGAAGAAACCAGGCGGGTTCACACAAAACGAAACGAGCGCGGATCGCGACGCGGTGTGGGACGCGATGAACTAAGTCCCCGGGTAGGAACGCCCGGGGGTGAGTATGTGCGTGTCCCTCCCCGCCGGGTATAGGCGAGGGGGGGTGTACTTAGAATTAGGTGTGCCCTAAGCTTGTATCCCTTTTGCCAGTCTTATTGTGCAAAAGGGTTCCTAACAGTCCGTGTACCGTAAACGGTATTGGCCGGAGGCCGCACGCTCAACCGATACACGGGATGGATTTTAAGGAAAGGGTAGGGTTGGGAAGGTGATGTACGGGAGAGACTGCGGTGTGCCTCCGCAGCCTCCGGATCCGTACCCGTCGGCTTTGCCTTGCCCTGAAGGGGCGCAGCGCGTTGCCGGTGACGCGACTCGGCTTGTTAGCACCGTTAGGTTTCCGCCGAGCCAACGCCCTGAAGGGGCCAAACGTCGATAAGAAACAAATTGGGCTAAACCCTGTCCTGAAAAGGACGCGGCTTGGCCCGAAATAGGTTAACAAAATAGCAAAGGGTTGCCCCTTTGCTACCTGTGTAACCTTGACGGCAGCGAGGTCGCTGCGGACGCACCGAGCAGGTACTCGGGCGGAACAATGAGAGTTGTAGCGAGCGCTACAACAAACAATAGGTCCGTCCGAGACGGCTGCTCAGAGCGGAATGTTTTATTACTTCATAATAACATTGATGTGTGTAACCAGTGATGACATACGGCACTGAGACGTGTCCTCTGACTATGACCCACCTAAGACGGCTCAAGGTAACTCGGGATCTATAGAGAGGGCTATGCTAGATGTTTTTCTAAGCGATCGAATCAGAAATGGAGATCCGTAGAAGAAAGTCACTGATATAGCGGAATGGCTGGCGGATTATCAATCTGAAGTGGCAGTGGGCAGGGCACTTATTTCGAAGCACTGACGGCAAATGGGATAAAAAAGTTCTCGAGTGGAGACTACGTACTGGCAAACGCAGCGTTGGCCGTCCACCTACAAGGTGAATAGGCGACTTGATGAAGGTCGCAGAAACGCGCTGGATGCGGGCTGCTTTTGACAGGTCCGTCTGGAAATGTTTAGGGGAGGCCTATGTTCAGCAGTAAACGTCATGTGGTTATTAACATTGATGTATTTATTCAAAAACATATAAGTCCAAACTTATGCATTTATGAATGCCACCGGCGAACTAATATGGCCAGTGACACATGTGTGACGTCACTGGGCATGTAACTCCGTTTGCGCGCGGAAATTTAAAGTGTTAGTTTCAGTAATTGTTCAGTATACTCGTGATGTATTCTACATAAAATTCATTCAATTGGAAGTAAAAATAAAAATATTGCATCTTCCTTATTGTCAGTTTATTCGATGGAGCTCAATAAACAAATCTACATTGCCTTTAAGTAACATTAAAGAGTTAAAAATACAGAAGAAAGTTTTTTTGAGAATTGTTATTATGTTGTTTTTCACTCATCAAGCTATGCAACTAAGAACTTTATCGTTATCGAAATTTATTCATAAAATATTATAAGTAATAATAAAAAATATTAAAAAGATACACCAAAATATCCTTTAATATGTCATTTACTAGTATAATATGGCGGAAACTTCAAACCCATTGGTAATGTGTTGAGTAACACGTAGTTTACTGACACAACACCACTAGCTATTTTATTGGAAGTATAATACACGCGACTTCGAAAAACATTGGAAAAATGCCAAACAAAGAATTCAGTTAGAATAACAGATCAGGAAGTATAAGCACATATATAGTATTTTGACATGTAGAAAATAATTAAAAAAACATATAATAAATATTTTTTTAAAATAAACGGAGCTTTTTATTTGCTACTAAAATATCAGGATATTATAATACTTTAAAAGAAAGAAATAAAAATTGATAATATTTTGATCATAGTATTATGATGTGTATTAACAAATTTGATGTAAATATAAAATTAGTTTACGTGTTACTTTAATATAATTATCCTAACAATTCGTTTAATGTTCAATGACATACGTATTCTATTTAATAGAGAAGCCTCATAAAGCGCACACAGCTTCTTCCATTGTCCTAAATAGACGCATAGATGTAATTTTAAGAATCACAATTTGGCATCCGACTCTTTTCAAAGCCATACACGGCAATTGCTGTATCCAAAAAATATTTTATACATGTTTCTTCTTTGGTGTATGCCATGTAATAGAATTGCGCGCTACCGCTGTCTTCTGTCCATGGTTGGCGGCCGGGAGGCCTGGCAGGCGGTGGCCCACTTCTGCGAGGCGGTCCTCTCGCGGAAGGAGAGTGCCGAGAGGGATCGCCAGCGCAGTGGTGATCCCTCCCGCCGCCAGACGAGACGTAGGAGGCGTCGGGTGAACGACTGACCGACGTCTCCCGCCCGGGGGCGTTTGGAGAATTCCACCACGGTATCCCCTGCCTGTCGTAAAAGGCGACTAATAGGGGCCTCCGGGGGTCACGGGTGGGCGGGACGTGCCGCCCACCCATTAGTCTAGCCAACTTCTGTGACCCCCGTGATGGACATGTCCGAGGCAGCGTGTCTCACGCTGCCTCGGACACCAAAAGGTGGACACGGTACGGTGTTTCGGGGGCTTCTGAGCCCCCGCAACAGGAAAAGGACCGCAACAGCGGTACGTGCAGGGGCGGTTGCGGACGACAACTTAGACGTGAGTCGGAGGAAGCCCGCAGCCGTCCCTAATGCGCCGAAGATGGCCGTTTTAAAAAAAAAAAAACCGCTGTCTTCTGAACTCGAATAACTAGAACTCTACGACTCAGTTCGTAATATATGTTAATGAGTTGATTTGTTTCGACTTTAGAAATGTGTTGACTTTAGAATTGGTGTGACGTAAAATGCGTTTAGAGTCGATAGGGCCTCGGTGCAAACAATACTTTTAGAATCAAATTACGATATCACGGAATCCTATTAATATTATAAAGGCGAAAGTTTGTAAGAATGTATGGATGTTTAGATGTTTGGATGTTTGGATGTATGGATGTATGGATGTTTGTTCCTCTTTCACGCAAAAACTACTGAACGGATTTTGATGAAATTTGGCACACGGGTTCATCATGTCCTGGATTAACACATAGGCTTATTTTTAATCCGGGAAAACATAAAGCGGGACTTTTATCTCGGAAAAACTTTTTAACGCGGGCGGAGCCGCGGGCAGAAGTCTAGTACTAAATAAAAATAGTGTACAAAGATATTCAAGCTAATTATACTATCAAAAGAACTTTACTCATTCTGAATTTTATTTAAAGGATTTCAGGCCAGCCCTATCGTACCCTTAATACGTTATACAAATTAATTAAATTACTACCTTATATTCGAATAAAACTCTTGCGGGCGCCATGCGTTTGAGACAAGTTCCCATGGTCATCAGTTTTGTTTCAGATAGTATATTCATTTAATTAATTATGTTTAAATTATGCATATCTTTGATATCTCACCGATTGTAAGAGTACCATACAAAAGTATGTAATTTATGAATTTCAATGTCCATTCCAGTATTGCAAGCTCTGCGGTATCAGGGTTACTAGGAATGCTGACGCCGCTCTAGCTTCATACTTTTATAATGACAAAACAACATGTTTTGCCTGCGTTGCTTATACCCAGGGGGCTTGGATGAAAAACTAAATTGACGAGTCGTTACTTTAAAGTTTGACTTTATGTTCCTCAAACGAAAGGTTGTAAACGAAATCTTGTTATAAATATTATAAATATTTTCATATTTCGACTTTACGTTGAGATTTATAGTTTTGGTTTTAGTGCAGTAATAATGGTGTACTTACTGTTTTCCTAGAACATTATTGCAGGTATAAAGTCTTGGACAGTGTGAGTGAAATATGCACGTAGCGCTCAGCTCGGTCGCGTAGCAAACTTTATAGGACATTCTTAGGAAACTTTCAAATTTAAAATATATTTTTTTTTACTGTCGTATATCTACAATTTCTATCTTTCAGGCTTAAGACATAAGACAGACATATCGTGGCGAAAATAGTAAACTTTTTTATATATAAAAAATATTTTGCGAATAAATAGCACACGTTAACAAAAACTACAACAAAGTCGATAGTTATTTAAACCGTTTATCGAACATGAATAGCTCAAAGTAACTTGAACGAAATTCGAAACAGCGCAAAAACAACGGGCACCTCTAACTCGATTATCTGAGCGGTATAACCCTCGGACAGAAGTGATCGAATCCTCCCCCAATAGAGGCTTCGTTTAAAGAAGTAATTACACGAGCAGCAAGTTTGGCCGATCTTGTGGTGACACCATTAGTATGCGCCGCGCGTCACTCCCGGCAGAGGCGATAACGCAAATTCGTTTGGCCGAACATCCCGCTAATAGAGTTTCACTAATTTATAAGACCGTAAAGCCACAGCTAGACCGCTTCTGCGTAAAACTGTCCGTGGCGGACGTAAAAAGGATTTCATGGTAGACCCTCTTACATATTTGATGGAACTCAATCTTTCGCCACGCGGCTGGGAGGTAAGCACGCTTAATTATGAAAAGCTTGGGCGGAATTATACGAATTGTTGCCTCAAACCCTCTGCGGATAAGATATCGTTTCTTGTTCTGTTCATTTATTTAATTGAATCCAAAAAGCTAGACATTTCAAACGAGTTTAGTTATTTTTGTGCGCCACAGTAATTCTCTTTTCAATACAAATATTCCAAGCAGACTAATTCTGTGTGTCCTTGGGGATTTTTTGTTGCAATTCTAGAATTAATGAAAATATTTTCTGTTTTTATCCCTCGACTCATGTGGATTATGATAGACTTTCTTAATTAAAATCTCGATGTACTTATAAGCCACAAGCCGCCACGGCACCTGGGGAGCTTTAAATTAGGAACATTCAACCAGATAGCGGGCCTTGAAAAAAAATTAAAAAGAAAAGAGTAAAAAATATTTAAAAACGTCATATGAAATAATGAGCACTGTTAAATGTCAAGGGAACTGTAACGACCTCTCATTACCGTGATAGCATCGCTATATAAAATTGTGCATAAATGTAAAATTGCACCATCAATAGACTTTATTTCAACGCATTCGTTGTCAGAATACGAGTCGACATGACAATACAGTAATATAACTAATAAACACGGGTAATATTAGTTTCCAACACGATACGTATTCATTAAAACGCAAAAATTTGTCTTTCTTACAAAGCCAACAAGTTTACGCCTTTAACATTCATTACACAAAATACCCGTCTCAGAGTAAGATTAAAATAATTATGTCTTAGTAAAGCGTAACGTAAATATTCATAATTTATTTAGAAACATGAGGGCTCGCAGAACCCACGCTGTTTAGTCGACTCCACAGTCGTTACATCGTCTCAGCCACTTTATGTTACGAAAATTTCATTTAATAGGGCCTCTGTTCCCTCTAAATGTAGGTCTAATTCGCTTAGACGACATGCTGTCGTGGATTTTAATAATGAATTCAAAATAAGCAACGGCATTATTTGTACTTCGAAAATAGAATGTGTCTATTATATAATGCGTTATAATATTACATAGGAAATGTTTACGTCGATTAACATGATGCGTAAAACAAATCAAATTAGTGATAACTAGCTTTCGCCCGCGCCAAAATGTTTTTCCGGCAAAAAAGTCCCGCTTTATATTTTCCCGGGATAAAAGTAGCCTATGTGTTAATCCAGGACAGTGTGCTTAATTTCATCGAAATCCGTTCAGTAGTTTTTGCGTGAAAGGGTAACAAACAAAAATCCGTAAATTCTTAAAAACTTTCACATTTATAATATTTGTACGATATATTTGGAAATATTCTTAATGATAATATTAGTTATTTTTTCTTTCGTTCTTATTTCAACCCTTTTCTTAATTTGAATTGTTTCAGCTAATTGTCTATTCTAATAAGTCCAATTTATTGTAGGTCACCATTATATCCCTTTTTTTTATTTGTACGGTCTTTTGATTAGAGAGTAAGTTAGGTTCTTCTGCACTTTTTAAGTACACTCTTACGTTGCAACACTTTGTGTAACCTTCGGGTTGAGTGTAATATTTGTAGCAAAAATTGCATTACGTCATAGTACTGTTTCTCTACTAAGTATCAGTCCCGCTTCTTTAAAACATGTCTTCATGTAATCTTGTTAAAGTTCAACAAGAAATAGTATTTTTTTATTGTATTTACATACACATACCCACGCCTTTTATCTCCGAAGGGTTAGGCATTAGTGCACCCAATTTTGGCCGTTATTCCGTCCCATGATGTGATAGCGGACGAGCCTATCGCCATATCGGGCACGTATTCCATACTCCGGACTGGTACTAAATAAAAAAACTCAATATCACTTTGCCCGACCCGAAGATCAAACCCGATACTTCAAGCATTGCAGTCGTACCGTAATACAACTAAGCCACCAAGGCAGTCATTTATTTATTAGGGATAAAAACAATTATACAATATATTTTAATATCGCATTGACTTTACATACATAGAAAGTTACATAAATTGACATATAAACCATCATTAATTTCCTTGATATAAAGTTAATGTGATGTGTTGAAATGCGTAGACCGGGCCGTAGTTCCACAAAGCGTGTTCTAACTTAGATTTATATCAGGAAGGAAGCGTCGTTAAAAGTGGGCCGGAAATCGCATCAAGACGCCTGCGGTCACTTGCTAACCGACCGCTGAGAAAATTTATGTTTAACTGTGAGGCTATACTGTTTATACATACAATAAGTGCATTAACAGTCTTCGGTGAGGTAAAACCTTAGTTTTAAAGAAAATTTGGATTTTTTGTTTAATTTAGTTCTTGATTCAGTTTCCCCTTTTTCCTTAGAGCATTCATTTAACAAGGAGTTGGGATGACCAGGCGAACTCTTCGTTGGTCATAAATGCGCAGCTGGTCGTAAACTTTTATTAAAATCTATGTGACTTGTGATCGCTGTTATAACATTCTATGATAATGACATTAAGCGGTGCTCCACAGAAATTGTTATTTTTACTGTGTTATTTTGTAAAAAGCGACCTTATATTCAGTTCCGCACGTGTGGATTTTTTTTAAAGATGTGCTATCTGGGTCTACCTCGCCCCCCGTCAGGATGGACAGAAAAATTGTTTGCGCATTATAGCCATATCGTGTCCATTAGTTAAATAGTCTAAGCCTTTTTCATATCTAAATACAAATTATTCATCTACTCACGTATCCTACGTGCAAGCAAAATTATTGGATCTTGAAAGTACATCACAAAATTTAGACTGTTGAAGCCTGTCTATGCCTTATTATAATGTCATAAATTAATTACATGCCATATCGTCATTCATGTAGCGTGGTATTTGCTAATAAGCGCATAGTCACTTTTTGAGCGAACTTCAAAGCAAAAAGTGGTTCATAGATGCGTTACTAGATGTCGCTACATCAAATTCTAGAGTGCAAATTTGTTGATCTTGGTTTCTATAATATTCTCGGCTTTTTATGTTTACGTCGATCTGGTTGTATATTATGTGTAACAAAAGTATAAAAGTACATTTATAAATTAATCATTAAAAACCATTTTTCTGTACTAAATTGTCCTGAACATTATTGTGACAAAAGTAGAAATAGATTTTTTATTTCTATTATTTTAATGCATAACTGTATCTAAAATATTATATTCTATAATTGTTACAAATTATCTCATATTGGACCTCGTGATTTTCGAAAAAAAATTATGATATATGATGAGACTAAAACTACTGACTTCGCAAGACAAACATACTTTATAATATTTAATAATTATGTAAGTTGCACTTTTCACTATTTCAGTAAATACTGCAAATCTTCACAGTAAATATTCAAGAAACTAGAATATTCACGTCGAAAGAGTCCGTAGAAAACGAGCAACTTAATAAAATATTATTAGACCGCCGCGGACCACAATGTAAACAAACATACAAAAGCTTCTATTTGTTATTTAAGGGTTTCTTCTAAATTCAAGTGAGCGGAGGACAGAGCAGCGCGCCGCGTGCTCGCTACGGGCATTCCGCTCCGATGCTCCACCTATCTTACCTTTGCCCTTTATACCAATAGTTCGATTTAGCTGTGTCTCTATGGTTTTACTCCGATCTAAATTCATATGGCCGGAAAAACATTTGTGTCCGGAATGCTCCGGCGCGGCGTGGCCGCCGCCCACCGCCTCTGTTCGTTTGAGACACAATTGCGCGTGTTTGCATTTTTATCTACTTGTTTTCGTGGGGTGAATATGAATGCAGTGTTTGTATAAACTATGCACAGGTAAATATTAATATTGTATTGGTAATGGTCCTCCGCCAGACATATTTTGTTTAGTCTTGACTTTTGTATATATTGGATATCATGATAAAGAATTATGTGTGTTATTACAAGTTACTATCGAATAGCGATCATGATGCGAGATATTGTTCACGGCTTTACAAATAAAGTGTTACGAAGCAATATTATGGAGATTTCTCTTTTACAATATATCGTTTAAGGGTCTTGATACGATGCTAGTCACAGTTCGGTTAATATAATTAAAATATTTTAGTTTATAATCATTCGAATAGTACTCAAACAAGAGACCAAACTCATTTATGCATCTTGTTATATTTATTTTGGATGTTCTTTACGAGTCCAAAGAGAAAATTATTCATTTTAATTTTCGTACTACCCGTTTCTAGTATCTTCTAAATTAAAATCTGGTGGAGTCATAACTCCTGGATCCGACTGCGACCTCCTTAAAACTAACCAAGAAACATAACATAAGCAGACTATGTTTTATGCACACCTAACTCAGAGCTCACCTGCAATATATTATATTATTCTTTCATCCTCAGATTACTAGAGCATCATTTAAAAACACTAAACCAGGATCCATATAAGTCAGTGCTGCTCATAAAATTCTAGAGCTGAGTAATTAACACGTAGAGCTCTATAATAAGGAAAGAGTATCGCACTCAGTTATGAGGGGACTGTCTGGCCGTATTCTTGCAAAGAATAAATAGGTACAGATATGACGTTCAATGCATCGCCTTGCATATACATAACTCGGTTTTAAAATATAATAGTCAAGAAAATAGTGAAGGATCATCTGCAGTTAACATTGCCACTCACAAAGAATATTTGATGTTACCAACTGAACCAGTTAATGGGAATTGTTGTTTTGTAGTACTTACGTAGTATTAGAGTAGTCAATTTGAAATCCTCCTAGCCAGTTTCGGCCACGGCGGCCAATCTCAACGCAGATCAGCCAGGTACACAGGAGATATTATAGTGCACAAGCGTGTGCGCAATACACAGGTGCACTCGCTATTCCTTCACTCTCATAGTCCGATGAGACGGCAATCCGACATGACCGGAGAGAGATCAGGTGCAGGACCAACGGCTTTACGTGCTTTCCGAGGCACGGGGGTATCACACCGCCAACTTCCTGACTCCGAGCTGCGACTGAGTAATTTTAAAGATGGAAAAACCCAATCACAAAGTTTTTTGGCTCGACCCGGGATTCGAACCCAGGACCTCAGCGCGCAAATCGTACTCGTAGTCAATTTAAGAGCAAAGCAAATGATCGCCGAAAATTACTTAACGCTCCTTTAGATCCGTGGAGGTACAAATGAACGCAAAAAAAACTATTTCACAAACGATAATATTGCTTGCATTTTATAAATTATGAGGTGTTGCCCGCGGTTTCAACCACGAGAAAAGCATTTCCCGCTACAAAAGTCCCTAAAACACTATAGTGATGTAGAGCGCCACCTGTACGACGCCAGTGTCATCTATTTAAATGATCCCCTTATTTCCATAAACATATAAAAAAGACATAGCCCTAAAAAGTAGCTTATGTGTTAATCCAAGACATGGCAGTAGGCAGTAGTTTCTGCGTTTACTTTTAAAAAACATCAAAAAATCCAAAAGTCTAACTATCCAAACATTTTCATAGACTTTCGCATTATAATATTAGTAAAATTACATTATAATATTAGTAAGACGATTCACAAACCGACAACTGGGCCTCCATATGATACAGCCAAAAAAAGAAAGAGCATTCTCTCCTCTTATGAGAACCTTTTGAAGCCAAAGCCCCCACAAAAACCAAATTTGCTAAAATCACATTGATTACCATCTTCTGGCGATGATAGAATCTA
This sequence comes from Lapara coniferarum, assembly GCA_949316025.1. Classification (NCBI taxonomy): domain Eukaryota; kingdom Metazoa; phylum Arthropoda; class Insecta; order Lepidoptera; family Sphingidae; genus Lapara; species Lapara coniferarum. Next base: position 14,042,363 of record OX438926.1, on the reverse strand, counting down.
AACATTATTATTAGTTCCAATTTACATACATATATACATATACAATCACGCCTGTTATCCCCGAAGGGGTAGGCAGAGGCGCAACTAGTGCACCCACTTTTCGCCGTTATTCCGATTATTTGTTAGTTCCAATTTGATAGAAAGAAAGGACATGAGTGTGTTCGTATCTGTCTTCAGTCTGATTTATATATCCTGTTTATTCTCAACTATGCGCATAATTTATGTTTTTTACTAGTAGCTTAATTTACTACCATCGAAAATATTTAAGATGTATTAGATTCTGTCTTATTCTAGAACAGATTTTTTTTTAGTTCACTAGTATTTTCTAATCTACGAATAAAAACTAAGGAGTGGCTCATCTACCTCAAATAACTCTCATCACGTCGGCTGCCTGAGCTCGTCTCATGCAAGTAATCATAATATCATAAAACTTTTGTACTTCGCAAGAACAAAAAACCTCCAGGAACCAACATGAAGGCAGAACTCTCTACGGGTAATCAGAACTTAATGAAAAGTGCGCCCGGCTGTCAGACAAGATTCTACCCAAATTTTAGGGGTCACGTAAAATATTAAAGCGACGAGATGAAGTGGCCAGAGATTCATTGCTCGCCTTGTTTTTATTATTCGTAAATAAGACACCCGTAACACGTTTGTGTGTTCATAACATAAAACTGAGCTAGTAAACTTGCTTTTCAACAGCTCTAGCTACCGACTGGCTCTCGTAAATTTTTACTTCAAAATCCAAAAATGTTTACTACTAGTGTTAGGGGTAAAATAAAACTGTTGGAACAAAGTGTGTACGTTGTACCAATATAATAACAAATATTATATTGAAATATCACATTTTATATCTGTATAATCGAAAGTTCAACAAGCGTGAATCAGTCAATAGTTCATATTATTACTGGTACCCACATTTATTCCCAAAGCTACACATTGAGCAACAGTATTACAGCGTCGTGAAGTCATGAAGCCTAAAGAATAACACCCATATACATTTACGAAGTAACAATATCAATCTCTACGTACATTAATTTCACACAATACCGTTGTGTACATAAACGACAATAATAACCAAGGATGCCTTAAAAATTCTCGCAAATAACCCAATATTAGATACTCTTCTCACATAAAAAATAAAATATTAGGTGCTTGTTTAATTCGCTATATTATCCATGAAAACCCGGCGGCGTAAAAAGTTAAAGGCAACATGTAACCGGATAAAGGTGTGAAGAAAATTCTCACACATTAAAATACGACGAATATTTGAGCGAAGCGACGCGACATTGGTGATGTGTGCTATAATTTATCGATGAATAAGGTTCAAAGACTTTGAGAGTCGTAAAATACAGTAAAATGACGTGACAAATACATCATTCGTCACGAAAGAAAGAATGAAAAATAATTAACAATATTGTGAGGCGATAAAGATAAGAAATTTTAATGCCACAAAATTAAAATGATGGTGCGATTAAGTAAATATTTACAAAATTTCCATATGATTAATAATATTTACTGTCGTAACAAAATGGCTGTGAATTGTAATAAAAAGTTATGAAATTAATCATTGAGCAACAGAAAACATATTTGAGATAATTTATTACTGAATATAATAAATGATGAAAGGATTGTCAATTTGTTATTTTTTATTACGCATAATAAAATAAGTTCCATATCTCATTTGGCTGACTCACATCCTAAATAAATTGAACAGAACGATATCGAAACACAAAGCCACTTTTCCAACCCTAATACCCGATTTCATAATGTTAAGTTACTGAACTCTTATGTAAGTGTAAAATTGAAGCAAAAATTTTCGAATTATCCCCTTATTATGTTATTATTTGATGTTTGACTCCGCGGCGCTTGCTCGAGCCAATTCACTTGGAAAACGTCTTTTGTCGTTCTTAAGCTCACTTGGGATCTTTGTTGGATTTGTAACGGTTTTATACTCTAATCTGAATTCAATTTGAATGTTGTCGCGATTACTTAATCATGAGGTACCTTCCTTAAAAAATAAATCAACGGAACGCCATTTGGGAAGTTGGAAAGAATATTATATAGCTAAGTTAAGACTTATTTGTCGTCATGTAAAAGAAAAAAATAAAGGTGAACCTTCCGTGCTAAACTCAAGTTCTTATCTTATAATCAAATTTGAGACATTCATTCATTTACTAGTCTATATATGTGGTACAACAGCATTTTAAAGCATTCAAAAAATAAATAAGTCTATTAACAAATAAATTAACTACAAAAAATACCCTTCCGTTGAAAATGCGATTCAAAGATCTGAACAACTCATTAAAATCTCCATCAAGCGGAAACCCAATCAATATGGAAGACAATAACATAAAACGCGATGTGCCGATCATCGTAACATGCCATTTTGAATCTTATGGACGCCTTTGTTTATAAATTAATCGTTGTTAATTGTTGCTTATTTCATTCCTTGTAATTTATTTATATCTATGTTGTCAGCGATTTTGCATGCATCCAAAACGAATCGAATTGTTTAGGCAAGTCTTCCCACTGTAATTATTTTTATTATAATATAATAATAATAATACCAGCCCTGTATTATATACTACCCACTGCTGAGCACGGGCCTCCTGTAGTGAGAGGGTTTTAGGCCATAATCTACCACGCTGGCCTAGTGCGGATTGGCAGACTTCACATACCCTCGAAATTCTTATAGAGAATTCTCAGGTATGTAAGTTTCCTCACGATGTTTTACGTCACTGTTAAAGTGAACGATAATTGATAAACAATACACACATAACTTCGAAAGTCAGAGGTGTGTGCCTTGGGTTTTGAACCTCTGGAAATTGTCTCGGCAGACAGTTCCATTCCCAACTAGGCTATCGTCCACTTTATTGTTTATTATTATTACAAATATGTTTTTTCAATATTATTAGTCAATTTGAACTCACTAATGTTTAATTGCATCCCAGTCAAGAACAAAAGCAATTGAGTATAAATTAGTTAGGCCGCAGCGCGAATCACGCGAATGAGTCATTATTACGGGTTTTTACCTGGCGTCAGGTACCCAGGACTCGAGTTATGCAATCTATTAGGAACTGGGATTTTGAGCACATGTATTTAGTGTGATTATGATTACATATAGGCAAAACGGGCGGACTTTAAAGTTCGGGAACTGTACTTAATTTGGACTGCAGAGTTGATGGAACTATCAAGGATCTAGTTTTTTAATATCACTACAATAACGTATAGTAGATGTTCGACCTTTCGCTTACAAGATTCGGATTGTATAGGTACCACTCCTTTATCTGCCCCTACCGCTAAGTAGTACTTAACATGTAAACTCTGCTGGATACCAAGTAACTGGCACATCTTATTACCAAATAAAAAAAAATGATTCATGATCAATCTTAAGTCTTAACTAATACTTATTAATATAAATGATGTTTATACTTTCGATGTAACTAAGCACATAAAATAACGGAATGTTTAAGCGTGCAAATAAAATTTTGCTAAAAGCAACTGGTATATTTACAAAACAATATAGAATGCAATAGACTTTCATAAAATGCAAATTGAAGCATTAAAAGAACTCGCACAATGCTCATAAATAGCTGACAATTGCGACTCACGTATTCAATTACTGGTGAACGTGATGTTTAAGCTTTGTTTAACACATTCTGGAACTATAGTATTGTGTATAGGTAGTTTTGACATTAAATAAAGATACGTACCTACATAAAGATAAAAGAGGTAGAAGATTAAAGATCGTACAATGAGTAATATACAGGCACGAATCTAGTAGTTTATCTGCTATAGGCAGACTACTTTAGTGACGTGTTTGTACTATATACCATATTTTTTTCGCGGAGCAAGTGACTTCGTACTGCCGCCCAGCGTTCAAGGGGAACGACTGAGCGGTTATGTTGGGTTCACCGTGCCTTTCGACCCGACGTTGAGCCGCCCGGAGAGATGGAAAACGTCGGGCCGAGTCCCTAGCCTATATACAACGCACGGCATACCAACCAAAACTCCGCGGTGGCCATCTTCGGCGCATTAAGGACGGCTGCGGGCTTCCTCCGACTCACGTCTAAGTTGTCGTCCGTAACCGCCCCTGACTATATACCATACCAGCCTTGTATTATATTACTGTTATATTACTGCCCACTACTGAGCACGGGCCTCCTCTACTACTGAGAGGGTTAAGACCTTAGTCCACCACGCTGGCCTAGTGCGTCTAGTTGTACTACATACGCGGTACAATTTCTATGTTCACTGCTCATGTTCCTGCCGGAGTTGCATAAAGTGGCGTTGGATTGTAGCTTTTACCATCACGCAATCTTTCTTATTATTCACAGGTTCAAAATTAAAAGGCACGCACCTCTGACTTTTCTAAAAAGTTATGTTTGAATTATCGCTCGGTTTACCTATGAAGGAAAGACACCGTGAGGAAACCTGCATAACTGACAAGAGCTCCATAATAATTTCGAAGATATGTAGTAGTAGTCTGCGAACCACCACTAGGCCAGCGTGGTGAATTAAAGTTGTAGAGGAGGCCCGTGCTCAGCAGTGGGCAGTATACCTATAATACAGGGCTGGTGTGGATGTGAAAACTTTCTTATTATTAAATTCTATAAGAACCATAATCAAATGTTAGTATTTGCTGCTTGGTGAGCTTGTGTTGATATATCTAACAGTGAATGGAATAGAAATGTGAAAAAAAATATACTCATAAGAGTAGGGGTCGTAAAAGAACGAACTGACATAGCCCAGCGGATTAGCAAACTGAAGTGGCAGTGGGCAGGACACATAGTTCGAAGAACTGACGGTAGATGGGACGAAAACGTTCTTGAGAGGAGGCCATGCACTGGCAAACGCAGCGTCGGCCGTCCACCTGCAAGACGACTTAATAAAGGTCGCAGGAACACGCTGGATGCAGGGCGCTTTTGACAGGTCCGTCTATAAATCTTTTCGGGAGGCCTATGTTAGGTAGTAGGGGTCATGTGGCTGATGATGATGATGAAGAGTAGAGGCCGCCAATAATAGTCACAAGGTACCTTCAAAACACATTTTTAAAATCATTTAATAACAAAATATTTTTACTGCACACAGAGAACGATAAAGCTAAATAAATATGAATAACGCCTCTCCAAACAATTGATACAACTTGTTATTTGTTAACTTTATTGAACATCATATAGTTGAAATCTGTTTACATATTTGTTTACATTGTTAACAAGAGTCAAAATTTTAGATATCAACTCTAAATATTTTTTACTTAAGTCCAAAATGGTTACGTATTTTATGTTTTCATTCCTACATTATCATTTTATATCTTTGGGCTACTTATATCACAGGAAAACAGACAGCATTTTAAAATTAAACATTGAATATGACCGCAAAGTTTCATGCAAAACTGCACGAAACTCACTGCAATATTTCAATAGATGCAGCTCCCACGCAGGAGGAAAGCGTGGGCAGTAGTGACGCAATAAGGTAGGTATACACCACAATTCTATTAATATTATAAATGTTAAAGTTCATGTTTCTATGTGTTGATATGCCTACATTGACCCAAAGTTATAGCTATACAGGTCTCCTAGAATATCGCAAAGAACAGTGGGTTTAGAATGTGGTAAAAAAAACGCAACTCATAAGACGATGTCGTTTAATTTTGATGTTTGTGATTGATCAAGAGACCAATACGTCTGTCACGTGTTAGCCTCTCAACCAATCCCAATAAAACGAAACGGAGTCGTGTCGTATTTTTTCCACATTCTAAGCCCACAGCCCACAGGACACGATAGTCCTTGTCGTTTTATTGTGATTGGGCGAGAGACTCACATGTGACTCACGCATTGGTCTGTCCACCAATCACAATCATCACTATTAAACGATACCAACCTTCATGTTGCATTTTTTTAAACCACATTGTAGGGCAGGTTACTTTTATCCCCGAAAAATGCACAGTGATTTTATTCTGGCACTATACATGTTGACCTGGCGATCTTTTAGATTATGCAAGTAGAGGAAACGCATTTCAAAAGTCTCTCAAGGTGTTCAGCGTCTACAGCGAAGTTATTGCAGTCAGTGACGATATTTTAATCCTTTTTACCCATAGATGGAAACAGATTGGACGATCAGTCTCTAAAGACGTATGTTAACATATTTTTGTTATCACTATTCATGAATAGTGATAACAAATGTCATAACAAATGTCTCAGGTGACCTCTTTCCACTCCGACAACTTTTCGACATTGAGACGACCCCAAACAGCGTAGGGTATGAACTACCTTTAAGCCGCTACAAATTCCATTATACATGTATCACAGATATATTTATACAACATAAATGGCTTCCATTAAGATAAAAAGAATAATAACATCGAAATAGTCCCATTACTCTTAATACAGTTATAATTTTATTACAGCATTGCAATGAAAAAGCATTCCAATGTTACTTAATAACGCAACTCTTATTCTGAGAACAATTTAAACTGAATTATTCGTCTGTTCTGGCAATAAGTCCGGGACTTACACGCCGTATAATGGTATGACACGACAAACAGCTTTAAGTGTGTAAAATATGGAAGGTGACGTCAGCCAAACGCAGCAAGACCAGACTTTATTGTGGAGCCTAGGATATGCCGGATGTGAGGGGACCGTGATGGCGCGGCGCGACCGACGACCGATGCGTCTATATGGCGCGCGTTCAAACATTTTTATACACCGAGCCGTAGCGCGATTAACGATGTTTGTACACAGCGGCACAATTAAGCCAAAAAAATAAAACCGACTTCATTACCACTACAAATCAAAAGATAATTTAACTTTATTTTCGATTAGGATATACGTATATTTGGAGTTGATGCCTAATTTAAATTGCCAGCTAAGCGAAGCAAATACTATAACAAATATACGAAAACAATGTTCAATTTAAATTAGGCACTGACTCCAAATATAAAGTTAAAAAAGCAACGATAGCCTAGTTGAGAGTGGAACGGACTGCCGAGACGAATGTCCGCAGGTTCAACCCAAGGGCACACACCTCTGACTTTTCTAAAAAAATATGCGTGTATGTATTGTTTGTGAATTATTGCTCGTTTTAACGGTGAAGGAAAACATCGTGAGGAAACCTACATACCTGAGAAGTTCTCTGAATTTCGAAGCTATGTGAAGTGTTCCAATCCGCACTTAACCCTCTCAGTTGTAAAGGAGGCCCGTGCTCAGCACTGGGCAGTATATAACACAGGGCCGGTATGGTATGGTATGTATGGTATACGATTACAGCATTCACGGGTTATCTGCTGTTATTAAAGAGTTCCTTTTTCTATCTTCGAAGATGTTCATCAGATCCTAACAAATAACATACTAAAACCTTCCCTAAAAATATACACTTGAATTACGAAAACCTCATCCAAATCGGATCAGTAGTTTTTAAGAAACTCACGGCCATACGAACTTACCTACATACATACACACATACATACGGGTAGAATACAGAACCCTCCTTTTTTGAAGTCAGTTAATATATAATGCATAATAGAATCATGAATAAGTCATTGATAACTCTATAAATTCTATATTAATTAAAGAAGTTATGAACTCAGACAAACGTTTAATAAATGGACAAAGACAACATTTTAAACGCATTACCTACCAATCAGATAATAAACACAATAAACCAGTCAGTTAGAAAATTTACTGTTTTATTTATATTTGAGTTACTTTGCAACGTCTAATTCAAACTTAGAGCATTTATTGGTAGATACTCAAAGAATTCAAAGAGTAATTGTATTTGTATGCAAAATATAATAAACTAACAAGTTTGTCAAACAATGAAATAGTTATTCGTGGAAATTGTGCATCGTTCGTGCCGATACCGCAGTGTTCATGAACAAACGACTCACTGATGCGAGATCTCATCGCTGTCTCGCCGGCTCACTGCATCGTTGATTATGAACTCACTTCCAATGACTTTCGTTCATAACAAGTCAAAAATAATATTTACAACTAATGCTTGAATTATCAACCGAATAGAAAAAAATGTGCGGGTTTATAATGATACAAGTGAAAACCAAGTGTTAAAAAGTTTTATGGTATTCCCTGAAGCTTGAGAAAAGTTTAAAATTATTGAAAATAATTTCATAGTACATATTATTATATATCCATTTTTTTATAGTATAAATGCGAAAGTATCGCTATCCGTCTATAGGTCATGCTTTCACGGGTGTGCTACTGAAATGATTTCGAGGAAATTTAGTATGGATTAGCTCCGACTGCGTTTATGAATCCACACTCAATGTACCTATTTTGAAAACATATATTTTTTTTAGGTTACTATTTGCCACCAAAAATCCTTAATTTTCATTTTTTATAATTTTGATGTACCCAGGGTCACTCTCACGACTTAGACGAATCTATTGACACCACTCACATAAAAATAAGACAAGCCGTTTAGGCTTTAGGGCTTGCCAAAGAAATATACATACATACATACACTCGGAAAACATAACCCTCCTTCTTTCGCAGTCAGGTAAAAACACTACAAACCAAAAAATAATTGAACTTTATATTCGCTTAGAATATACGTATATTTGGAGTCGATGCCTATTAAAATTGAACACTGTTTCCTATATTTGTTCGTGTATTTCCTTAGCTTAGCTGGCATTTTAAATTAGGCATCATGTGCCAATATACGTATACATTACGCGAATGTATTAAATTATTTTTGGTTTGTAGTGGTTTTGAAGTCGGTTTTATTTTTTGTTTAAAAGGTTTTGTTTATTGCTTTTTAATAAAAAATAATTTCATAAATAACTAATAAGTTAATTATGAAATGGTGTAAACATTACATCATCGATATACGATTGCAGCATTTGCGGGTCATTGCCGTTACTTGTTAGTTATTGAAGAGTTCCATTGCCTATCTCCGAAAATCTTCATCAGATCCTAATAAATTACTTACTAACTACTTAATTACTAATCGGATCAGTAGTTTTTTAAGATACTCGCAGCCATAGAAACTTACATACATACATACGTCAATACATATACACATACATGCGTGTTGAAACAGAACCTCCTTTTTTAATTAAATAGTAATACACTAGTTTTTTCTGATTAAACTACTGATCCTACTAATATTATAAAGGCGAAAGTTTGTAAGAATGTATGGATGTTTGGATGTTTAGATGTTTGGATGTTTGGATGTAAGGATGTTTGTTCCTCTTTCACGCAAAAACTACTGAACGGATTTCGATGAAATTTGACACACGGGTAGATCATGTCCTGGATTAACACATAGGCTACTTTTTATCCCGGGAAAATATAAAGCGGGACTTTTATCCCGGAAAAACTTTTTAAAGCGGGCGGAGCCGCGGGCAAAAGCTAGTATTTTTTATATTCTAAAGCCATAGCAACTATCTGTGTAATACTTTTCACAATTAATATACTTTGCGAAATAAATAATAATAATAATACTAGCCCTGTATACTGCCCCACTGCTGGGCACGGGCCTCCCTACTCCCGAGATGGTTTCAGCCTGAGTCCACCACGCTGCCCTAGTGCGGGTTGGTAGAATTCTACTAATCTTACGAAACAACAAAAAAAACTATTTACACAGACGTTTACCGTAAGCACTTCCAAAGATAAATATTCCCCTATAATTTTTTTTTGTTTTATTTTAAGCGGAGAAAGTGAATTATTACTACCGCCCAGTGTTCAAGTGGAACGACTGAGCGGTTATGTTGGGTTCACCGTGCCTTACGACCCGATGTTGAGCCGCCCGGAGAGACGGAAAACGTCGGGCGACCGCCGGGCCGAGTCCCTAACCTATGTAGGTACACCGCACGGCATACCAACCAAAACTCCGCGGTGGCCATCTTCGGCGCATTAGGGACGGCTGCGGGCTTCCTCCGACTCACGTCTAAGTTGTCGCCCGCAACCGCCCCTGCATTCTCCTATCATCTGGGCTATATAAGGGCAGTCTCTTCTTACTACATAAATTCACTAATACGATAAGATAGGAAGCGTGGACCTAGCAAACCGCACACCTCCGCTGTAATCATCTTGAATATCGATGAAACACAATAGCTGAATGACGTCAATAGGTCTATTCGTTGCCTGTATGTAGTGCGTATTGTGTATATATCATTGTTATCTGAGATATATGTTAAAGCTTTAGTGATAAAGAGAGGATTTCAATTGTAAAATTAGGTCAAATCATTGAGGGTTCTAACAGTAAATCATGTTTTGGCTTCCATCAGATTAAACTGCATTCAATATTATTAGAGTATTATAATAATACCAACCCTGTATTAAATACTGTCCCACTGCTGGGCATGGGCCTCGTCTACTACTGAGAGGGTTTAGGCCTTAGACCGATTAAAATATTATTGGAGTGTAAACTAAACACAATTTTGCACTTTATGTCGCCAAAAGTGACTATCATTCTAAAACGTATTGTTTCAAAATACACTTAATCAATTTTATCATCACTTTATCAACACAGAACAGTTGTGTTAATAAAAACAGTTAAAAGTACACCAGTAATTACGTTCCCTCTAACGCAAAACCTTTTAAAAATTCACGAAGAGAGTTTGTTAATAAGAAGGGCTAAATAAAGTTTGCTTTAGTCAGAAAAGAGTCAACGGTCCCGAAGGCCAGACATGGTGGCGCTGTCCGACAGCGCGACTCGCTCGAGATTACGCTATCATTTGAACCGCCTACCGCCGGTTCTCGATCGAATATATCTCGACCACACGTAATAACCTAATAGAAAATAAGTTAAGTGAAACGACCTTTCAGTGGGAGCAGTCGTACCACACGAAAACACCCTTAAATGTTCATAAGAGGAAAATGCAATTCAACTCACGAATTCGATTTATGAACACTTCACTGGTACGTAGAACACCTAAACATTATGTGCACATCTACACATGATGTCCGTGTAAAAAGATACGACTATCGTAAAAGCCCTACTGAAAATAATTTGAGAGATGTTACTCGTTTTTCGCGAGACATTCGGTGGTAGGACCCGCATAAAAGTTGAACATCAGACAGCCTAATGGATTAGAAGAATTGCCTCCAATCGTAAAGCCCGCCTTACACATTGGTAAAATGCCTAGAGAAACAATAAAGACTGTGATCTGTATTGTTGTCGGTGGCGTATAATGTATGAATATGGTCGTCTGATTTGGAACGACGAACAATGTACAGCGTTCGTCTAGTCATGGCCGACCGCTCGAGATCCACGCTTCGCTGCGATCGTTCATCAATAACCGTATAATATTCAACGGCTTTGTAATAAAACAATTATTGTATGGGGAATTAGCATTAGAAATATTGTGTATAGTCTTTTATCTGAGGTATTTTCTCATACTATCAGTATTAGGTATTCAGAAGCAATATCACTGTTGATGAATAGTGATTTTTTTCAAGCTTATTTATTCAGAGAGGGTTTCGGATAGTCTAAAAAAGTTACGCAGAGATCTAGGTCATTCGCTGGCAAATGTGTCCCAGTCGATTTATTCCCACTTTTACTGCAATGGCAGTGGTCCAATTTCACAATCTACCCTCTTGTTCTACAAGCGAAACACGTTTTTCAAAAAGCACTACCTTGTTTCGCAGTTATAGTGCTTAGTATTTCATTTCTTTTAATTTATTTACTATGGGTATGTTCAGAAGAATTTTAAAACCTATTTTGACTTGATGTTAAATTTATTTTCACAACTAGCAAATTTCCTAGTAATTTCCACATGCACTAAATTACACCAACATTCTCTGTACCGTATAAACTGATTTTAAACGATGCATTTAATCCGGAATGCGAACGTGCTTTATTGACAATGAACATACAATATTCAACGTGAATGCCGGATATGTAAAAAAGATCGATGCTAATTTACTAATGTATTTAAAGAGTGTCAAATGTCAATTAAAGACACTTGTTAATGCCAGCGGTAATGGCCGAGCAGATCAATTACATGGACGCAAGATGCAGAAGAGATGGCTTATGAAATTCACCCTTTGATCGTGACTAATCTCTGCAATAACAATACTGACGTGTATGCGTCGGATAATTAACGTTATTTAGCATTAACAACGACAAATAATTTAACTAATCAGTAGATATTAACATTTCCATCATGTCAAATGATCCACTTAAGTTCAGCCACGCATAAACAATTCCTTGTTCAGTGTTTGTCTGTAGTGTGGTTATCATTTTCCATTTGGTGACTATCCTACTAATTCACTTACATTCTGCTATGAAATATGCATGCATGATAGTATTTTCGTGTTGAAGTCTCAAATAAAATATAGTAGGTAAAAAGTATTACTTATACATACAAATCTGCCTACCGCCTCGGTGGCGTAGTTGTATTACGGTAGCTACCACTGCAATGCTGAGGTCTCGGGTTCGATCCCCGTGTCGGACAGTGGTATCAGATTTTTCTACTCAATATCAGCCTGATGTCTGGAATTTATGCTCGATATGGCGATAGGCTCGCCTCTTATCACATCATAGGATGGAATACGCACGGCGAAAAATGGGTGCAATAGTTACGTCTCTGCCTACCCCTTCGGGGATAAAAGGCATGAGAGTGTGTGTATATACGTACAAATTGCTTTATATTAGCAATCTCTTTGTTTAAAGCGGTATACTCCGGTACTGCTGGGGGGTTCTGGTTCGCTTTCTCGGTTCCCGAATCCCAATGGCGACGGATTACAAGACGTTAGCGTTTACCTTCTCCCCCGGGAACTGTTACAAGAAATTTGCTATATAATGTGTTTCTAGAAACGAAAATAATTACAAGGCGTTGTAAGACTATGCCAAACTTTTAATTATCACTGCAACGCTAAAACCAACATTGATCGCCAGTAGTACCAGTTTATAAAAAGCAGGAAAGTTGTGTAAGTCCCTAGTAAATAAAATCGAAATCACAACAATATTGATCTCATAGAAATTCAAATATTTTATAGAAGTATGTTCAACTCATTACCTTTTTATATTGCTTTGAATTGTCCGGTAGGCAACGGCTTGGTTGTGCCTCTGGCATTGCTTAAGTCCATGGGCGGCGGATACTGCTTACCATCAGGCGGACCGCTTGCTCGTTTGTCTACTAAGGCAATAAAAAAAAAAAAAATTGATTTATAATATTACCGAAGTTTTCTGAAGCGCTCGCGCATCTACGGCGAACACCAACAAAAATAACAAACCACGGCAGCTACCTATTTGATAACGGAGAAATTATTGATCTCTAATATTGTGGGGAAATATTATAAACATATTTTGTGTATAATACAAAAAGGGCACATCCGTATTTACAGTTCTTGGCACGTCTGCGGAGAAAATAAGAAAATGTTCACGCAGTGTAGACGCTTTAGCACGCGATTTATGCCCGGGACACAAAATAGGATTTAGATAAAATAAGACGTAACCGGGTCTCACAATAGCAGTACTTATGGTCTGGCCCGTCGGCACTTAATATACGACGCACTTATTATGTGATGGAATCGCATATGTAATATATTACTTCATGACTTTGTTAAGAATGCCAGTCTTATGAAGCTAGCTCTTGGGGAATTTCATTTAACCTATGAGTCATGAAATCGTCAGATGAATCAACAATATTTGGAGTATACTACAATTTATACTGGCAAACATAAAAATAAATCAAAATCTAATGCGTAATATTATATTAGCTTAAAAAATTAAAGAATATTATGTAATATTACAGTTATTTCAGAAATTACATTATTTCTCATTTCAGGTTTCGTCACGTCTACAGTGGAGGGCCTGGACGTCTCGGTTCGAAATCCTGTTGTCACCGTACTGGAATTTCACATCCTTATTTTATCAGTAACACAAAGTCCATACACATCCTGAATATTCCATGACAGTTTTTATATTTCGCTATCGTGTATACAAAAGAAAACCGTTGTATGCAATATTTGTCAGAACTTTTGCTTACCTCATGCGGCTATTCGCAGGTCACCCAACCATAACGCGAGTCTTAGAAGTTTTGTTAAACGGGCAAAGTCACGAATAAAATGTACCTAGTAAGAAATAAAATAAATATCGGATGCCATGCACCTCATAGCTTCCGCTCGGATTCGGTTCAAGCGCTAACAATTACTAACTGACGAGCGCCGAAACTCCGACCGGCGGCACGTTCCCCAAAAATATATGGTAAATATGCATCAATATTTTTTTTTCGGATCTTGACAGTGGACGGTCTTACGTCTTGCTTTAGAGGAAATCGTTTAGAAAAACATCAAAAGAATTAGTGACACTAATTCCTTCGCATTCTGACTCAATCAGTTTTCCTCAATTTACTGTACTCTATAAGCTAAAGTAATTCTATAGCTATATCACAAATACTATTTGTAACAATGTAGTGTTACCTTTCACAAATTACTTCTTTATTCGTTTTAACGAACACGGAGCGTGTTTTTCTACGACAATAAGTTAATTTACAAAGCAATTTAATTACTTTCTTCCTCTAGTAAATCTACGAACATTGTCCGTAATACAGATATATAATTATATCGAAGACAATAAACTACGTCTCCATAAGACGGTTCAATAGCAAATAGGCGAGCTCATCGAGCGAAACTAATGACATTTTTATTTCTCAGGAGAAATGCATTAATTTCATTTGTTAGATCATCGACGCCGGAACACGCCATTTTCTTTTCTTTCGCGAAAAGTGGATTTTGTATAACAAAACTTATTACTGCGTTGAAAACTTATTACTAGGTTAGACCTAATTATGGTATTACATTGAAAAAATCAATCAATTCGCTCGGTAGCTTCGTAGCGGACTGGGGTTGTGAAGCATGCGGTTTGGAGTTAGATGGCTATGTTTTAACCTTAGTTATTTGCAACTAAGATTAAACTGACTTTTTAGATACGTAAAAGTACGCGTGTATCTGGAATTTCCATAGGCGTAGTCCACTGTCATGTCAACGCGATATTATCTCATATAATTATTATTAAGCATTAAATAAAAAAATATTACACTGTTATAATACGCATTTAATGTATTAGTGTACGTGATTTGCTCAACTAGATTCTTACAAGGTTCACTCAGCTACGCAATATTTATTGTATACTTGAAGTAATTCTTAAATCTCTTTGTAACCCTTTATACTTTCTTGTTTAATGCTTGTAAAGAAATAATACAAAGTTGCACGGATTTTTCGATATTCTACGAGAACGGATAGTTTCAGTTATTTTTCTTTGGATTAGAGTAAGCATACTGCAAGTTGTGTTAGCCAAGAGCATGTAGCGGCGGTGATGTGAGACTTGAGAGGATGCGAAGGCGCGGGAGAGCGCGACTCCGACTAGCTGAATTATAGAAAAGCGACGCGACAATTGCCAAGTAGCCGACACAGCGCGCCGAGATGCTCACCGCTCACCGCGCAACGACGCGCTCTACCCGCATCGAGGTCTCACCACTCTGAATAAATAATTTTTACCGTCTGCGCAGTTTTACAAACAAATTAACGGCTTAATGTTGTTATTTTAATAAAAGTTCCTTGTTAAGTTTCTCTCGAGTACCATTTTTACGACTCTTGCCATCGCTGTTGTGGGATTGTTTATGTTTTCAAATATCCAGCACATTATACGATTCTGAAAAGTTTATCTGCGCGAGAACATACTTAATTAGCACGTGTTATATGTAAAAGTTATAAATGAAATGTGCACGATTTTGGCGCGAGGAGGCTGGGAAGGCGCCGCCGCCGACACCACCCTCTTCACTTAAAACTGTTTATTTTAATTTATGAATGCCGAGTATTGCACTGCTTATTACTTTCGTTGCAGTTTCTGAGACCGGAAGTACATTTTATGGCGTTGTAAACCATGAGAGACTTAGCATAATTGCCGCGTTACATTAAATTAGTTTACCCATCAATTACGTCTTTATGCTAATATGTTTGCGAGGGAAATCTTTATTAAATTAAATTTACATTCCCCAGCAACACATGCGCGTTATGAAATGCCTTTTATATTTGTGTAGATTCGCGTTCTAAGCGCCAGTTCAGTGTTCTAGTGAATATTCACGCTAGAAAATCTCATTACATAGGGGATTAAGAGAGCAAAAGTAAATCCTAATGCAAATGTTAATTGTCGGCAGCAACAGATGGGACCGACGCGTCGGCCAATTGTCGCGCCAAACATTCGTAATTTAAAAAGCAAAATGAAATAAACCGCTCGGTCGCAGTACATAAATTTCATGTTTGCCTCGGCCGGCGAACTGGCAGCGGATATTAATCAGCGGATATTGAAATATGTTGTTTTTTGGGCCGATTGATAAACGGCCCGTTGCGCTCAGGCAGGATTAAACATTGACGCCGGCTCGCTCAATTATTATTGAGTTTGCATCTATACCGTCTATGCTTCCTTTTTGAATTACCGGCAACAATGCCTTATCCTAACGATGCATTTTGCTCAAGTTTAAACGGTAAACCACTGTTCATGACAACCACTAAACATAATATTTAAATTTTAATCTGAATAATGAAATGGGTTACCTACTGAAAATGAAAATGAAAGTTACCTCAGAGATTTCTTTGATGACGAGAACACTGTTACACACTGTTATGTTATTGTTGTATGTATATTGAGTAATAATAGATGTGCCCATTTAATTTTAATACCGCTTCATAAAGAAATATAGAAAATCCTTTGAATAAATTGCAACATTCATATATTGCATTTTACTATAATATACTATGTTATAAATTTTATTGATCAAACAACTAACAATATTATTTGTATGTTTCTGCATAACAACACAAAAAAATAACGAAAACATTGATGGTGGGCTATGTTAGGAACCGGGCTATGTTCGGTCACACTAACTTACTAGAATATCATCTTCGACTGAATCGTTTTTTAAAAGCAAAGCGCCACTGACTACGCCCAAACTAGTCACTAAAACAAATTATTATCGAGAATTGCAACAGTATCTAGATAAATAGTTAATAGATAGCCTTAATTGCATTATTAAGAAACCATCAATAAACGGACGGCAATGTTGACAAATATGGATGCGCACTTCACAATTAATTAACAATTTTATCACTTACATTTTATTATAATGTGAACTTCGATGAGTCAATACGTTAATTAGGTTACTAAAAATGATTCTTGGTTTTTACGCTTAACCAATTACGTCGCTCATGAAGAGAAAATATAATTTATAAAGGGTTAAAAAAGCTAGCTGCTGTATCTAAAATCATATCATAAACAGTGCAGTAAATTAAGCTATACCAACAATTTTCATTAAATATTAAGAGGGAACTGAGCGGGAATGCAGGTTGTCGTAGCAAGCGTCTGCGCTCACAAGATTTATGATGCGGCCAACAGGCGAATATATTGAAAATCTAGAACACTCGAGAAACCACTAGATGCACTATAAATGCAGTCACAAAGTACGTAATCACATTTATATGAAGCAATTCAGCTTTATCGGTACGCGATTTTGACCACAGCTAAAGTTGAGAATTGTGTTTAGTAAATACTTGTGTAAAATCAGCCATTTGTTAAATTAGTAAAGGTAGAAATAGCGGTAATAATTTATTTAGGTTATTCAATAAAATATGCCCCTACTAGCTTTTGCCCGCGGCTCCGCCCGCGTAAATGAGTTTTCCCGGGATAAAGTCCCGCTTTATATTGTTCCGGGATAAAAAGTAGCCTATGTGTTAATCCGGAACTTAATCTACCCGTGTGCCAAATATCATTGAAATCCGTTCAGTAGTTTTTGCGTGAAAGAGGAACAAACATCCAGACATCCATACATTCTCACAAACTTTCGCCTTTATAATATTACTAGGATTTTCTGCAAAGTATTTGATGTCTTCGGGTTAGTTCATTCTCTATCTCCGCAGTTAATTTATGACAAAACTTATTAACACCATGGAATTATTGGTGACAATGTAAACCTCAATATGTTCATCTAATTAGGTTAAATTGTAATTTTGTACTTAGAAGTTTTTTAGTTTGCATTTATTTTATTTCATTAATTTATATTATTTTAACTATTTCTGTTAGTAACAAAAAATATATTTTATTTAGCCGATAGTGTTGTATACACCTGTAAAAGGTTTATCACCTAGAATAAGAGCTTAACATTGTGTATCTCATATATGCATGTTTTGTGTGATAAATCGATGGTATGTCTAGTAATAAATAAATAAATAATGTTGGACACCCATCCCTTCTTATTCATTGGCTTGAAACAAAAACCAAACAATAATTTAAAAGGAATTTTTAAGTCAATTTTCAAATATTAATTGACAATAATAAAATTACAATTAGAAAAAAACTAATGAAAGAAAATCCCCGTGATGTTTCTTTAATAAGATGTACATTTGTCTGGGAAAATGATAATATTCACGCTCCCATGAAAAAAAACAACGCTTGTAAAAGCAATACAAGCATTTCCTTTGTTACCCCGAGGCTTAGAAACTGACAGAAAATTTACAAAACAAAAAATATTATGTATTATAATACTGAAGAAGGGCCTCTCAGCCGCAGGGCACACTTTATTACCGTTATGTTTTCCATTACTGAAAAATCTTCATCTTTAATATCGGTATTAAATAACTAAACAGTATATTTGCTTGACAATGTCGCTATTTCACGATCTAACTATTTGTATCGTTGATTAAGTTTCGACCATTTTTTTATTGCATTGAATGACGAGACGAGCATGCCGTTCACCTTATGGTAAGCGATACGACCACCCATAAACAGTAGATATACCATCCAGCACCTTGAGTTACAAAGTACTGTGTAGCATTCCACTGCGCTCGTCATCCTGAGACATAAGGTATTAAGTCTCATTTTGTCCTGTAGTGTAGTGGAAGATAGCCTAGTTAGGCATGGAATGGTCTGCCGAGACAATGACCGGAGGTTCAAAACCCAAGGCACACACCTCTGACTTTTCGAAGTTATGTGTGTATTGTTGGTCAATTATCGTTCGCTTTAACGGTGAAGGAAAACATCGTGAGGAAACATACATGCCTGAGAATTCTCCATAAGAATTTCGAGGGAATGTGAAGTCTGCCAATCAGCACTAGGCCAGCGTGGTAGACTAAGGCCTAAAACCCTATCAGTAGTAGAGGAGGCCCGTGCTCAGCAGTGGGCAGTAAATAGTACAGGGATGGTATTATATGTCCTGTAGTTATACTGGCTACGATGTCCTTCAAACCGAAACACAACAGCGCATTCACACTGCTGTTTGGCGGTAGAAATAGACATTGTGGTGGTACCCAGACGGACTCTTACATATGAGAGACCTACTTACTACCAGGTGCAACACTATTACCGACATGCTAGCGCTCTGTGTGTCATTCAATAACATCTCTTATTTCAATGGCACTAAGAGCTCTAATGGTAAACGCCATGTAGCGTGGGGTAGCGGTATTACATCGAATTAAAATCAAAATTTCGCACAGAAGAAAAAAGGGTTGTATGAACTCGTATTATTTTTTATATAATAGAAATTTTATGCAATCGGAATAAAGTTTTTAATGCAAATGATTTTGTATCATAAGTTTTATCGCGACTGCTCATTTCGGCCAATCATAATGAAGAGATGGTAGTATGTGAATATATTATGCATGTGTGAGTTTGGGGACACTGGTTTTCTTAGTAAATTGATGCAATACTCTCTCCCTCTTTTCTAAACTCCGTGGCTAAATTAGCTTAATATAAGATTTAATTATTTAGATGTCACAATATGGCGCAAAGTCGATCCTGTTCTTATTCGAATCGCATTGTACATTATTAAACTGTTTCGTATTGTCCGAGTCGCCCTGAATAGCAAGCGGTGAGGTGCATTAATTCGCCTTACGTTCAGCTTTATCATAATTTGTGATTTCCATTTTCACTCAGATACCGGAGCCGTGGGGCTGCGTAACGACACAATATCTCATTTAGTTATGATTTATATCTCGATAACGTTTTTCATTTTTGCTCTTCCCATTCGGATACGTCGTGACACAATGAGGTGCATGATTTTTTACTCGAGTCTATGCGTTTACAAATGTATTCGTTGAAAATTTTTTTTGTTCAGGTGTGAGATTTTTTTTTATGGCTTTGAATGACGAGTCGAGCATGCCGTTCACCTGACGGTAAGTGATACGACCGCCCATAAATAGTAGTAAGACCATACAGCACCTTGAGTTACAAAGTGCTGTGCGGCATTCCACTGCGCTCGTCATCCTGAGACATAAGATGTTAAGTCTCATTATGTCCTGTAGTTACACTGGCTACAATTCCCTTCAAACCGAAACACAACAGTGCGTGCACACTGCTGCTTGGCGGTAGAAATAGACATTGCTGTGGTATTCACCCAGACGGACTCTTACATATGAGAGACCTGCCACCAGTAGAGATGAAATTCTGATATTCACGATATTGTATACTTTCTCCAAGGGGATATTTTTGGACTGGTTTCAGTGCTCATAGGCTGTAGATTGGGAAATACTGGATCAGATTACGTCAGACAAACACTTTGTGCGCGTTTTTCAAACATGATTATCCTATGATTAGATTCCCCACAGAAGGTTACAAGAAGGTTTCCTTCTTATACAGTCGAAATTTTCAGGAAGGCGAATTCATCGTAAAAACTTAAAACGAGCCAAATCATGTGGATAACGTACGTATGGTACGTCGAACACATTGCATAGGAATAAGAACAAGAATAAGAAATCTACGCACGAAAGTTAAAAAAAAACTACGAAAGCGCAACGTAACGCGTTCGTAAATGTTTGCGTTAAGCACAATTCAAACATTTTAAGTCGACACTCGGGATGTTTTCATCTTGAGACTTTCTAGTAGGCATCAAAGAGTAAATAAGAGGCTCTTTTGTCGAGCACCTCCGCCCCATAGTGCGCTCGGTATCGCATCATTAATCTCGACGCAAACACGCTTCGCATCTCCTGTTCAAAGCGCAGGATGTATACAGTGAGATGTCGGAACACTGAGGCTAACTTACTAAATCATAGCTCACCTTTCATACTTTTAGCGTTTCTAACAAATTACCATCAACCGAATTTAGCTTCAAAAGTAAACCACCCAATATGTTCCTCGGTAATGACTTTAATATTGCGATCGATACGTTATTACAACACCGCAAAACTGGCTTTATTTTAGCATGTTTATTTGCATAATTACGAGATTATTCAAGGTCCTACACTCACATAAAGGGAAGGTTATTCGGTAAGAATTTACTCATGACGTGACCCGGCCAGATTAAATTTAAAATATTTAGCCGCTTTCACTACGGACTTAACTAATAGCTCTAAGTTTTTGTTTACAATTGGAATTTCACATACAAATTCATTTAAATAATGGTGTATGGAGCAAAGGGCCGGTCTCATTAAAGGAATAGGTAAACTAAATAATACAATATCGCAATAAAGAGATTTAATTGTTCATAATTATTCGATATAGTTATTTTTTGCGGGCGGTTGCGGACGACAACTTAGACGTGAGTCGGAGGAAGCCCGCAGCCGTCCCTAATGAGCCGAAGATGGCCATATAAAAAAAAAAAAAAAGCTAGGGAGAGTTTAATTTCTGTAAAACTCTGCAGATTTCTGTTGCTAAAAGTTATTATTTACATATTATTATATTTATGACTAGGTGTTGCCTGCGACTTCGCCCGCGTAAAATTCCTTTCCCGGTGCAAAGTCCCTAAAACATAGTACGATACCACGCCATGTATTTAAAGAATCGGAATAAAAATATCAACTATTTCCCATGGGAGCAAATTACCGGGTTAAAAAGTACCCTATGTGTTAATCCAGGACATGACCTACCCATGCGCCTTTCATTCAAATTCGTCTAGTTGTTTCTGCGTTTACTTCTAAAGCTGTGATTCCGCAGGACGCGGCAGACGGCAGAGGGCAACTGCAGACGGCCGACGGCATGTGCCCCGACAGCAGACGGCACTACTATGCAGTATTAAATTGTATGAGACCATTGATGTATGGGTTTTTAATACATCAATGTATGACACCGATTCCGCACATGACGGCAAATGACGCGCGGCAAGTGACGTCCTGCCGGCAGCCGGCATTGTAACGCTTGTTCAAATTATACTCTTTTATGTAGCGTATTAAAACGAGCGTCATAATTATGACCAGGAATCAGTACTTGAAATATATTATATTAATGAAATTAGTCTTTAGCTGGCACCTTTCTTTATCTGCTTTAAAATTCTACTTTAGAACAGTCTCTTTCTTTTTTCACTATACAAAATTTTGTAATGACGCAACAACCCTGGTAGCATGTGTTTTAGCTAGCAAAAAGAAACACAAAGAGGTAAAGATCCTGTACACGTCAAAGGAATCATTTTTAAGTTAAACTTCGCAAAGTGGTCGTAGTAAATAATCTTTTTCGCTTTTGACGTGAAATTGAATTATTTTCCACTTTGTTTATTTTGCTCGTCGGTGCACAAAAATTGTGGTTGAACGCCAAGTCTGTGTGTTCGTCGTTGCAACTGTGAGTTACGACATGTAAACAATGTCGAATTACAGAACTCGTACATCAATGGAAACCCGAAACTTTATAGTAGGTAAAGTGCGGACTTACTTCTTGTAGGTTTAAAATATTGCCACGGTGTACAAGACGTATGGCGTTTACGTTTACTTTTGCGTTTAAAATAGTCATAAAATGATATCCATTCCTTGACACAGTTCTCTTTACAGAATTCCTTGACCTGTGTTCTTGTACCGCCTGTAAGCAACGGCTTTCTGTGACCTTTATTTAAGCTCCGATCGCCAATATTCGTCCAAAATGGATACTCATTCGATGTCGCAATACTAAATGAGATATTTTTTGCTTTATTAAAAAATGCCTGTCGCCCGAGTCTTTGCCTGCGTTAGTATATTTATATTCTGGAACTTCTCAATTTTATGGATTAGAGCTAACCCACTCCTGTGTAATGCTGTTTAATTATATTAAGTAAGATAATACCTAGAAGAGTTTTATATTCATGAAATCGCCATTAATCTTGTATTTCATAGATTATTAAGCACTTTGTTAATTACAGTACATATGTCAAAACCATATCCCTAGGATACGCTACAGTCGCATTTCTACAATTTCAAAAATTTTGATATCGAAAGCAATACCTATTGACAAAAAAATATATTTTTGTGTTAATAAATTAATAATTTTGCAATTTCTATCTAAATATAAGAGAACAAAGTCTCATTATCATATTATTTCAAATGAATAAAAGCAGAGTTATAGGTATATTTCTCACCACGCCTGATTCCATAAAAATATATTAAAGGTTTTGGTATGAAATAAAGCGTGTGCTTTATTTAGGCCGAAAGGCTGGTTAGGCTAATAAAACTTTAAGCCTAATGTGCCTTAAGTACGAAGGCTCGTCAAATCGAGACACAGGCGCCATCTATCGTGGCCTGACAAAGTCGCATAATATATTTGTTGATGGCGCCGATTATATTTTTTTGGTTGTAAATGGATTTGTCTATTTGTATGCTGATGGTGAATTAAAATTATAGTCCTTCCAACCATTTATTTAGCTTTTGCCAAATGCACGCCTATGAAATTTTTTAATTCTTGACAAGGAATCGAAATAAAATAATTGAATACTTTATGGACGCCAGTGTTTTCCATAGTGAAGGGACTTGCTGTTCAGCTCCGATATTAATTATCAATCTATATTCGTTAAGCCCTCTGATTGTGTAACAAAAATAATTCAAAAATTATACATTGAAAACTAAAAAGTCTCAGTGTAAATAAAAAAAAAACCTTTTCATATATGCGTAAGTATATTATTATAATAACCGATAAAATAAACTATTCAAATGAAATTTTGACAAAATCATATTGGGTATAGAATATATACCTACAGAATAAATTTATAAACAGAAAATATACACATTTAAACGCTTAGGCATGTTTAAAAAACAATACAAAATGTTGAGCGATAAAAACTTCTTAATAAATTAAATCAATTGTTACAAGAAATCGAATCGGTAACGCATTAGTACATCCCCAATTGATTAGAAACCGAACTGTCAAAAGTTAAATAAATGGTTGGACGGACTATAAGTACGTATTGTGTAAGAAAAAATGTAATTTAGTGTCGCAAGTTGCAACTACTGGGCCGCAGAAATAGATATAACAGTACCGAATGTCTACTGAAATGGATTCCGTGGAATTAGCACATAATAATTTTGAAAATACACATTATTTAAATCCTTGCGGCAATGGTTTCTATTATTCAATATGTCCACTACATTGATCGCATTAAGTATGCGTGTTGAGAAATAAAATACAATTCCCTCAAACTATGAAGGCCCGTTGCTAGTCTTCTATACTTTTTGTAGCAAAAAGTTAAAAAGTACTTGGCTTGGTACTTGGCCATACATCTGTTTCGTAAAATGAATCCCCAATCTCCCGCATCCACGTCGTCTCGCCTACCACTGACGTCAACACATACTCATGGAATTTTGTTGAGGCTAAATCTATTTTCCCAAGAAGTAAGCGTCAAGGGGCGCTCGCGTAATCCAATAAATGAAGCGTTAAAGCCAATAACAATTTTTAACAAAAGAGTGAGGTATTTATTTGTATGTTTCGGCAACAGCTACTCCGTCCTGCGTCACGTACGTGACAAACGACTCGTCTTAGGGATCGCCAAATATCGTTTAGTACGTGCGAGAAGAAAACCAACTCGGGGTAAATAAAATAAATCAAATAACAGACTGTTCCTAAACTATAATTCTACAACTGTTTTACTTGAACAAAAACTAACGAAAATGATATATGGGATAATGGAAAGTATCTGTTATCATGTTTCGAAACTTATCGTGGAATTTTATGATGGTGACAACCTTGTCATATGATAAACTGTTTTAAGTATATATCGATCTTTCTATAAGGTTACTTATTATATATTTTCCAAATAAATATGTATACTTACCCATACCTATACATATTATTAATGTTAAGTACTAAAAAAAGTTAAACGTAGCGACTGTAAATATAATAAATAAATAATTTACTTGACTTATCAAAACATTTCCGACGTACAATGTTACACGACAAAAAAAGAATGCGATTTTTATCACATTCCGTCCATGTTTTTAGCCATAAAAGGGCAACGGAATTCGCGGATGGTAAATAACGTTATGTACATTACATTAGCGTGCCCGGCTAACAGTAATATCATCATGTTCTTTTGTGTCGCGTCATACGCCGGCTCCATATAAATAAGGTCTTTATCCAGTTTTCAAAGACGAGTCATGTTAACACGTGTTCGCGAGTTCGGACGAAGTTCACGGTCCGCCTCGGACACTCCGCCTAAATGAAATTTGCCTCCCTGACACCGACCAACTGGGGAGATGCGAGCGAGTATCAGACAGGTGTGCTTTATTGTTTCAACCAACTTGCTGGATAAAAATATATTTCACATAATATTGTAATTACCTTGCTCGTCGATTTACTCGAACAGAACAATTTGTCTGTAAAATGTTTGAGATAAAATGTGAATCACTTTATGTGGTAGACGTTAGTAACTTTTGCAATAAAACTCTTTAAGCCTAGCAATTGATAAAATCTTCTAGTCGCATAAGACCCAGCTATATTGTATTTTATTCTCACATGCCATATCCAATTTTGTGATTCCGTGTCCTTACTTTAGTTGCGCGCGGTAAATACGCGTTTTCCCGACGCCGACGCTGGCCTACCTTCTGAGAAAATTCACTCAAGACGCCTCCGTCAGACTCGAATGTGTTTTTATTGTTTTAAATGCGTGCGCTATTTTTCGCAGCAAAACCGGAGTGTCTTTCTTGGAGGAGAATTTCGTACGAAGTTATGTTGTTGTACGTGGTCAATTACTGTAAGCGGGAACAAACTTGTACCTACATGTTTCTTAAACTTTTTTCGTCTGTTTTTCCTTTTTCTATTTAAAGAGACAGATTACTGACACAACCAAAATACGATTTGCTCTTTGTGCCTGTTATCACGTACGCTTTGGAAGTTCGTAACTTTTTGACAGCTACCTATTCATTAAATTGTAGCCCCGGAAAGATAATGGTATTTGCTCCGCTATCTATTTCTTTAAAGAGCGGAAGTGTTCACGCATATGCATATTTCCTCACGCGTACGTAAGACATAAAATTCATATTTGACATTCCTGAAAAACCATGTACAAACCGGCTATCCATAATTCAGGCTGCGGCGCACATTTTTCTAGATATACAACATTTTTTGTCGAGCATTTAATTCCTATTCTGATCTCGAACCTTTCAATACTTTCGCAGGCTCCTCATACGTGTTTTTGGTTGGAATTTAATCGCTCATATTTATAAATAAGTATAGAAAGCAATGTAGGAAGGCAATAAATATTAAAACGGCAAACAGGCGAGCCGGATTAAACAGCAGAGCACGTCCTTGGCAAACTTTCGATTCCAATTCGGTGTCAGTCGATATTAAATTAAAAGCACCCACGCATTCCTTTCGCGTCTTTTTCCTGTCCATTTGCGACGACCGTGTAGAACTCGGGGGTCACCCAGATACCTACGCCACGTCGAATTGTATGGATAAGGCTTGGTGTGAATTTCAGGTGGTCGCATTCCACGATGAGGTAACACGAGACTGAACTTTATAATCCGATTATTGGAATTTTGTTTTCAATAGAATTATTATGTACGGTAAATACTGACGGCAGGTCCACGTTATGCGAATGGTTCAAGAGAGCAAATTTCTAGGCAAGCCAGTGAATGGCGACGCATACTTGAGTGATGGCGTACTTTTTATTTGAATCGTGTGCGAATGCGACCGTCCGAGCCCGGCTCGTTGTTGGGACACATTATTTACATGGCCCATTTCAGACGTGTATTCGATAGCTCGAAATAAAAACACCATGCACGTTTCACATTGCAGTAAATAATTTACAATACCCATTACGTTTTGAATCAAATAAAGCTGATAAGGAACGTACGACGTTATTTTGAGAATAATAAAGTTATCTCTTTCTTTTATAGGATTTATTGTCAAGGTGACTTTCTTGTACTAAGTCATTAATAGAAATATTGAGCAAGAATATTTTTGGTACTTATGGAATTCTTGTAAAGGTGATAACACGGCGCTACTTACAGGAGATAACTTCATAGAATAATCGACAGTTTCGTCACAATCCGCTAGCGGCGCTACAGTGTGTACCATTTTCAGCCGTTCCCAACACTTGCGAAGTTGTAAACTAATTAAAAGTTTTTTTTTTAAATGGCAATTTAAAACAATTTTATTTTTGGTGCTTTTTTTTCAATAAGAAAGCAAATATTTACGAATGACATTAATTATAAGTTTTAACAACTACGTTAAAACACAGCAATTCATCAGGCCGTTAACAAAATGCTGTGTTAAATAAAAGAAGAAAACATCAATAAAGAAAAAATACGCACCTAGTTCTGTAAATATTTATCAGGTTGTTTGTCATGGAATTATTATTTTGTCTACATACGTCTTACATTGACGTGGTACTTACTTTTATTGTATCACAAGCGGCCCCGACAGACGTTGTCCTGCCCTAAAAAGGAAATAAAATCCTAGAACCCGAGTACAGCGCTACCTACCGATCCACCTGAAGACACACAAAAAAATTTCATTCAAATCGGTCCAGCCGTATTACCGCGCAATTTTCTTAACTTTTTCTTTCATAAGAACCTTCTCCTGACAATAATAAACACATCAAAAAAAAAATAAGGAAATCGGTCCAGCCGTTCACGCGTGATGCCGTGACCAAGGAAAATAGGGATTCATTTTTATATAATAGATTAAGCGTTATTATTTTGTGTTTTTTAATTCTTTGCTCACTGCTGCGACAATAAATGATTTTTCTTTCTTTCTTTACATTGGTTAAGTCACAATAAAGAAACTAATAGATTTTTATGATATTTAACAAAATAATATTTACTAGTCTTCATACAAAAAAAAAAACGGATAAGTGCAAGCTGGACTCGCGTACCGAGGGCTCCGAAGCTTGCAGGTAAGGTACCTAAGTAGGTATATAAGTTCAATAGTTCGCCAAATTAACGAATAAATTAATCAAATTATTTTTTTTTTATAAATTAGCTTTATGTTGTTACTAGTAGTGCTCGCGGCTCCGCCTGCGTGAAGAAGTTTTTCCGGGACAAAAATATTTTCCCGAGATGAAAATGTATGTGGATGTAGCCTATAGCACTCAGGAGTTATGTAGCTTTCTATTAGTGAAAGAATTTTCGAAATCGGTTCAGTAGTTCCTGAGATTAGCGCGTTCAAACAAACAAACTCTTCAGCTTTATAATATTAGTATAGATTAAAGGACACATTTACGGTTTTCAGATTTTTCTCTTTATATATGCTGTAAGCAGTAAGACCTTGCTCCTTGCCAAATTTCTTGATTCTATAGGTTTTAATTCCCTTGCGAAATCGCAAATTATGCAATATAAATTCATATATTTTGTTCACGGTGACTTACGGGTTTGATTTTTTCACAGCTGAGAGAGACCGTAGACCCGAGTATTCGATTTTTTTATTGCATTGAATTACGAGACGAGCATGCCTTTCGCCTGATGGTAAACGATACGACCACCCATAAACAGTAGCAACACTATCAAACTCCTTGACTTTAAAGTACTGTGTGGCATTCCACTGCCTTCCTCATCTTGAGACATAAGATGTTAAGTCTCATTATGTCCAGTAGTTACACTGGTTACAATGTCCTTCAAACCGAAACACAACAGTGCATGTACACTGCTGCTTGGCGGTAGAAACAGACATAGCGGTGGTACCCACCCAGACGGGCTCTTACATATAAGAGACCTACCACCAGTAAAATAATTTAAATTTCATCGCGATATCTCTTCGCGTTCCTGAGGAAAAGGGTCTTCTTGACAGACACACAGACGACAAAGTAATCATATAAGGGTCCCTTTTTTCGTTTTGTGGTCCGGAAACCTAAAAATAAGTGGACGATAGTCTAATTGGGAATGGAACGGTCTGCCGAGACAATGTCCGGGGGTTCAAACCCAATGCACGCATCTGTGACTTTTCGAAGTTATGTGTGTAATTTTTTATCAATTATCGTTCGGTTTAACGGTGAAGGAAAACATCGTGAGGAAACCTACATGCCTGAGAATTCTCCATAAGAATTTCGAGGGTATGTGAAGTCTGCCAACCCGCACTAGGCCAGCGTGGTAGACTAAGGCCTTAAACCCTCTCAGTAGTAGAGGAGGCCCGTGCTCAGCAGTGGGCAGTATATAATACAGGGCTGGTATTATTATTATTATTAGCCCTAAAAATTATATATTAAGATATTACCTCTGTTCCAATTGTTAAATAAAAATGTCGAATTGTGAGTAAGTAATATTAATAAATAAAGTGATCGGAGTTAGTTCAACAAACTTCATTTGCGATGAAATATATTCGACTTTAAATATTCTAAAATATTATGTGGGAACAATCAATGAAATAATTTAACGAATGGGTGGCAAATGAATTTGTGCGATTTTATCGATTTGTAACCCTATAACTTAAAAAGGAAATCTACTTATAACTTCCAATTTTAGTTAAGATTACTCCGTGAGATTAGTATTGTATTTTTAGTTCACTGTGCTGCCATCTCTTATAGGTTTTGAAAGTTATAAAAAGGAGAGTCGCAGTTTTAACGTTTAACTTTATTAAAGTTATATTCTATTAAATAATGCTGTACAGCTTCAATTACTTTAAATTCTTATATCCCGTTATTTATTTTCTATGAAATTGGTCTTATTAATTTGATTTTTAGTGAGCAACAAACGTTTCTTATTCAATGTGTAGTTAAAAAAATCGTAAACCTACACGAACACTAAGAATACTGTCTTTTAATACGAAATTACCCATATATTTTACTTTATAAGCCGAGACATCAGAATCTCCAGTTTTTACGACAACCGATCGACTGGCAACACAATAAACATCAAGGTATTTTCTTCCCTTTTGAATCCCATTTTCTGGTGGTGCCTTCTTCACATTTTCGTTAATAGATGTGTCACTAAATTTGCGTTTTCAATTCAGTGTCGGCCGCGTTACGGAGGCGGCGCGTCGGCGGCTGGGTGCGGTTTCAATCAAAACCGGCACGCACCCGCGCCGCATCCTACCATCGCCTTTTAGAATAAGAATTGTCTTTTTCGCAGTACTCCACGGTTACTGCCAACTGAGTACGGAATGTGCTTTTTATGTCTACAAAATGTGTACACTAAATTTTTTAAAAAAAGTCTCCCTTATTTGCAAGTAATTAGAAGTAATAAATTACGTCTGGCGCGTCCAAAAATTATACTATCACATTTTAACTAATTAATTAAATAAATCTACAGAATTCGTTAAGTTAAAGTTAGCGTAACACGAGTTACAAGTTCTTCGGCTATGGTTCGGTATGCCTGTAAATTGTACAATCTGCCAAGATGTTCTAATTAATAGCATAATTCCGACAATAGTATCAGGATCGTCTCCACACTAAGTGGGCCGACCGTCGCTCGGGGCCCGTGCCCACCCGCCATGAAATTAAAACCGACTCGCACCGAACGAATGATTGAATAATAAACGAAAGTATTCGCGTCCTGCCCTTGTATTACGTATTCATGACGACTGCCCCAGTGGACGGTCCGTGCCAGTGTCGCGATGCCATGCGACACGCCTATCTTTTCCTCTCCAGACTATCTTAAGAAGTTAGTAGTGTCTACAAAAAAAATGCAGCTTAATGGTAGAATACATTACCATCTGTTGTATGGGTACGTGCACCCGTTGATCAGCGGTTGTTGTGTTAACGTAATAAAACATCATAGTGCCTGAAGGACTAATAACTATGTCAGAAAATTCCTTGAAGCTTTTGCCATCGTGAGATCAGAAAATGACTTAAACATCCGCGAATGTCCTTCCTTTCCTTAAAAATCGATAATGCAACCATTTTTTTTCCTAATTCCTCCAAAAAATTATCCCTGCGTTGATTCTGTTACTAGGAATTTCTTCTTGAACCTCTTTTATTAGGTATTTCATCCTACTAATATTATAAACGCGAAAGTTTGTAAGAATGTATGGATGTATGGATGTTTGTTACTCTTTCACGCAAAAACTACACATCGGATTTCCATGAAATTTGCCACACGGGTAGATCATGTCCTGGATTAACACATAGACTTTATTTTACTTTTTATCCCGGGAAAATATAAAGCGGGATTTTTATACCGGTAAAACTTTTTAACGCGGGCGGAGGCGCAGGCAAAAGCTTGTATAAAATATAGTTTAGTATCGGTAATAAATTTAATACAGTAAAAAGTTACAAGTTACAGTTCAATACGGTGAAAGTTTCAATACAAAATATAAACTCATTTGCAAAAAAAACTATTTCAGCTTTGTAATGCAGTTATAGTAGGTAAATTCTTTTGCATTACATCAAATTGCGTTTTATGACCTTGTGTATATCACGTTACTTTGTAGGCCGAAATCGCTAGAGAGGCATCCTTTACTTGGTCGTGAAAGTTTCTAGAATTCTACAAACAACATTAATATTCGTAACAATATCAACCCGGGTATTTGGAACGATCTAATAAGAACGTTAACGCTCTTCATTAACATTATATACTTTATATTGAATGATTAGCGTTTACGTAGTTTAACTACCAAGCGAAATCACTGTTCTTTTTTTTTTGTTGATAGGTTGTCATTCGTTTTGTGCAATGTCACGCGCGCCCTTTCTTTGCAATCGTCTTCGCCGTGGTACTAGAATCTAACTGCGTGTTGCCACGCACATCGCTGTTCCCGCTGGGGTGAGTGTGCCAATAATGAAAACGCTTCCAGTCTATTCTGTGTACCTAGGTTCGTGAGCTGTCACGAGTAGCTGGCGCGGAATGTGAGCCTAGCTTGCATTCCGACCCGCTGGGAATCTGATTCCAGGTTTCACGATGCGGCGTTCTTTTACCGTGCGTCGTTGTTCCCGCCGTCTTTCATGGTGCGGCGTTGTTTGCGCCGACTTCCACGGTACGGAGTGCTAACTCCCTTCTCCTCTGGCGTTGGGAGTGCTGACTCCCGACCATGTGCGCATCATCGTCGTCGGAGAGCTGACTCCGCGACATCCTCACTACCACCATTGCAGACGGGTGTGCTAACTCCGACGACCTCACCACCTCAGCGCAGACCACGTCGCCCTACCATCTGCCCGGTGAGTTGCTGCCGGAGCTAGCCACGTGCATCAGTGTCATGCCGTTCACCTAGATCGAAGTCCCCGCAGGCCACTGACTCTTGTTTGCATATCACCAGCAAACCTTACCGAGTGTAACGCGGAGGTGCAAAAATAAAGCTCGAATCACGCTCCTAAACCCTGGGTTTTTCTCTTCTCTCTACTACTATCTATCTGCGGCTAATCACGCCCAACACGCTATATAATATTATAACCAATACTGTATTATATACGGCCCACTGATGAGCACGGGCCTCCTCTTTACCGAAAGGGTTTAGGTCTTATGGCCGGGCCACAAGCCTGACGATTTAAGCGTATCACTTTACGCTATAAGCGTCAAAAACAAATGTGCGAATTCATATGTAGAATGGAACATTTGTTTCTGACGCTTGATGCTGAGTGCTGACGCTTGCAGCGCAAAGCGATTTCACTTACAGCATCAGCCAAAAGGTCCCTTGGGTTAGTTCACCACGCTAGCCTAGTACGGGTTGGCAGACTTCACAGAAATTCGAAATTCTTATAGAGAATTCTAATTTGAAATGTATGTTTCCTCACGACGTTTTCCTTTACGATCAAAACAAACGATAATAATTATCTATATATATAAAAATGAATCCCTATTTTCCTTGGTCACGGCATCACGCGTGAACGGCTGGACTGATTTTGTTATTTCTTCTTTTAATGTGTTTGGTATTGTCAGGAGAAAGTTCTTATGAAAGAAAAAAAATAAGAAAATTGCGCGGAAAATTAGAAAACTTAAGAATACTTAACCACCATATTAAACGTGCATGTCACTGAGCTCCTAAACGCTTGGACCGATTTTAATGTAATTTTTTGTGTGTCTCCAGGTGGATTCCAGAATGGTTTAGATTACAATTCTATCCGGTAGGTAGCGCTGTACTCGCGTTCTAGGATTTTATTTCCTTTTTAGGGCAGGACAACGTCTGTCGGGGCCGCTAGTTATTTATAAATAATAAGTACTTAGGTACGTAACTTCAAAAAGTCGGATTTGTGTTTGAGTTTTGACTACGGACTTCCGTCTTGGCAGTACATTCCATTTCCAGTGCACTTCAACATATCACAAGATAGATAGGTCTTTTAACTATGGTTAATCGTTATTATTTATTGATTGTAGGTAACTTGTTTGTATTGACAAGAAAACCAAAATAATAGCCCAAATTCATCTATTTTAGTGTGGGCTACCAAATAAACATAAAATCGTACAAGTCCAAGTGTAATGAATGATCCCCAGATGAAGAGCTTAATACATTCCCAACGGAACTATTACACATTTTATTGCGGTGAATTCACCCTATTTACTGGGGTTATAGCCGGAGTTGCAGTAATTGTTGGGTATTTTTATACGTTACTGTATTCTGAACAAAATTTTATGTGAACAGTGTACTTAAATATGTCTAGCCGGTCAAAATATTAATCTTGTTGCGTCGCCGAGCTTCCTCGCATCCATTTATCACTGCGAAGTATTTTTGTAAACCAATTAAACTTACAACCGTGACTGAAATATTGTGGTGGCGTAAACGTACAACTTTGCTTCCTATTCAATTTATAGGCCAGCTGTTACTTTGTATACTTTGTAAGATTCCACGAGTAAATAAAATATATATTATGTAAATTGAAACGATGTTGTAATTACGTAACCATATGTATAGTATGTTATGGAAATAGTAACGGTCGGTATGTGAGGATATTTTTGTGAAGTAACCTTTTATTCATTTCTAAGACCAATGGAATCAATATTTGTATTAATAAGCTATTTGTGACAGTATTAATTAAAAAATTATTGATACTGGATTTTATTCACGTAAAAAAAATATTGAAAAAAAAATATCGTTTGACCTCACTGTACAATGTATGAGCGTTATTTAGGTGAGTCATACACGAATTAAATAAAACTTCATCATTCATTATTAACTATTAACTAAATGACTGATTGACCAAAAAGTTACTAAGATTTTTAGTCAATTATTGCACGATTAATTAACAGAACTAAAGCCGAAATCACACCTGAGTTACCAAATACTCCTCTCAATGCTGAATCCGGGTCAGTACCTAGCGTTAGCTGATACAAATGTCAGTATACGCTTCCAGAACGTATCCAAATCCCGATGGGTCCGACCGCAGAACAACTTAACCCGAAATTAAATCAAAGAGGGGCTTAACCAATCAGGCCGAGTGCTATCGTTGAATCGGCGAAGGAACACTAAAATTACTTCTTGATGCGGAGAAACGAAGATTCATCGTAAAAGTGGTGGGTGTTCGCATGGTGGCAGCGGGGAGGGGGCCATGGGGAAAGGTCGGGGGGTCGTCTGAACGGTTTTCCGTGTTTCACAGACGTCCGCGCCCGGCGATTACGCCGCACGTAGCTACTGCGCTGGACTGCCGGCCCGGCACCTAATGCTGTGTTTTAAACATGAAAAACCGTTCCGGTAATGCTGTAAATGTTAACTCCGAGATTTATTATTTGTATTTTAACGGCTTCTTATCTCACTGACTGCCTTTACGATCTTTGCACGCAAACATTGATGCAACTGAGGCAAAAAGATTTTATTGTTTTTCCGATATCATAAATTCGTAAACAATATAATTGTACCAAATCTTAACCCCATATTTATAAATAATGTGATACTTGCTAGAGATGAAAACTTAGATTATTTCTAAGTTTAAATAAGAAAAAAAGCAAGACACACATAATATTCAAAATACCACTTCATGCTAAGTGCCAACATACATACGATTTTACTACGTCCTAATTAAGACCAAAATATTAAATCACTAACTCAAAAAACCCGCACAAACCTTACCAAA
Source organism: Lapara coniferarum (assembly GCA_949316025.1). Classification (NCBI taxonomy): domain Eukaryota; kingdom Metazoa; phylum Arthropoda; class Insecta; order Lepidoptera; family Sphingidae; genus Lapara; species Lapara coniferarum. Next base: position 14,007,310 of record OX438926.1, on the reverse strand, counting down.
ATATGTGCCACTTGCATAATTAAGAACGAAGCAAAACACAAAAGGGCCTCTAAATTTACGCACGTGGCATCACACCTGGGTCATGTCTCCTTTTACTTTATCCCGTAAAGATTAAGTCCCCCGAATTTCTCCGAATACTTAGGTGGCGCCCCCGCAGTGAAGTGAGTCATTTAGCCTCTGTTTACTAGATTAGGGGATTTTTTACACCGCACAGCTTTCTATACTGCCGTCCCCTTTCTCCTTAGACGTGTCATACGGAACTGTACGTGTATTTTATTACTGCTTATAAAACGACGTGTTTGGGAAAATCTGATGGAATATTTAAATTATTAAGGTGTATCCTAGAGTGTATGTAGTTTTGGAATGAGTATTTTAATATTGGAAAATGTTATGTGTGTGAAAGTGCGAAGATTAAAATCATAATAAAAAGCCTAATGTAATGGTAACTCACACAGGAAATTTATAAAAATGTAAAAAAAAAAAAAAAATGGAATGAAACGTAAACAGAAATTGTTAATCCACTCAACTTCGATATTTATCAAACTCGCCCACAATGTTTATAACCTTATAAAACTACCTTATTATTTCATTAGAAAATGTTACCATTCTAAACAAAGCTCCAACGTATACAATAGTAAGAGAACCAATATCATCTAAACAATAAAGTGAAATCGAACTTAGCGTAGTTCGAGCGACAACCAAACTGACAGCCGTGAATCTGAATTTGGATCCTGACTTACGTCTCTCCAAGGGGCTATTCGATGCAATTCGAACGCGCTAAATTGGCATATAAAATTAAGGTTATATCATACGTATTTCCAAATAAACAAAAGACAAAATAACTCCTCAATTGTGCAATAAGTCAAAATGTCCAATAGATTCTCCCAGAATTTACCTTTCTCGGCAGAAACGAGAAAAGGCAGTCGTAAAACCGACCCGCATTTGTACCAACACAAGGTCACTCACGAATGTATCTGTTGGAATTGAAAAATACATGTACCTCTTATGTATTCACGGCAGCCACATTTTATATTTGTTTCTCGTATATTTAATTTAGAGTAAAATAAAATTCGAGCATGTACGCAGATACGCAATAAAGTTACGACCAAATAGAATGTGTGCTCGTAAAAGTTGTTTTTAGTTTGTTCTAACTCATTTTAGCTAGTTGCTAAATTCTTAACCAAAAACGAACTATACTTATACAGAACTGGGTGTTTCTCGCGGCTTCACCCGTGTGATAAGCCTTTCCCGCTACAAAAGTCTCTAAAATAGTACACACACACACTTACGCCTTTTATCTCCGAAGGGGTAGGCAGAGGCGCAACTAGTGCACCCACTTTTCGCCGTTATTCCGTCCCATGACGTGATAGGAGGCGAGCCTATCGCCATATCAGGCACAAATTCCAGACTCCAAACTGATACTGAATAGATAAACTCAATACCACTTTGCCCGATTCTGAAATCGAAGCCGAGACCTCATATACAGTCGTACCATAATACAACTACGCCAGAGGCAACTACTACTACGAGGCAGTCAAAATAGTATAGTAAGTAGTAATAATAGTACGACGCGAGCGCCATCTACTTAATGAATCTAATAACAATACCCATTATTCTCTATGTGTTAATCCAGAACATGATCTACCCGTGTACCAAATTTCACTCAAATCCGTTCAGTAGTTACTGCGTTTACTTCTAACAAACATTCAAGCATTTTCACAAACTTTGACATTTATAATATTATTAAAGAAGTAAGATATTAAATTATTATAACATCAGCTAAAACATATTGGCAATAGTAGATTACAAACACTACCTTGGTCGAATATTAGTAGCAAAAACGTTCTTACTGACCTAACATCTCGACGGCATGTGTAAGATGGGTAGCGGATACTAACTTTAGGTCTGTAGGTGGCCAAAAGAGGTCGCTGAACCTATTCCAAAAGCGAATTAATACATAGCCGGTTGTATCGCGTATCATGTGTGTATTAATAAAATGCTGAATACCTCGAGCAATTTTCTTACATGGCGACCACTAGCATGCCTGCTTACTATTGTGCATTCTTCAACACTTAGATCTCTTTAGGTCGCTAAAAAATGTAAACTTCCGTGAACATTGAATTCTAGTGTAGTATCGCCATTATCTACTCTAACTATTTGTCATCTAAGACGGCTCACACTCACACAGCGAGGCATGGGCAAAGTTATGCTCGGTATTTCTCTACGCAACCAAATCAGAAATGAGTAGATCTGTAGAAGAACGAATTTCACCGACGTAGCCCAGCGGATCAGCAAGCTAAAATAACAGTGGTCAGGTCACATAGTTCGTGAACTCACGGCAGGTGGGGAAAAAAAATCTCGAGAGGAGACCACGTATCGGCAAGCGCAATGTTGAACATCCATCTACAAGGTAGGTACACAGACTAGTTGATAACGGTCACAGGAACACACTGGATGCAAACTGCTTTTGATAGTTCCTTCTGGAAATCGTGGTGAAGCCTATGGTCAACAGTTAACTTTATGGGGCTGACTATGACTGACATATGACTATGTTTGGCGTCTACCGACTCCAACTGGTCACTGGGCAGAAGCCCAGTTACAAGAAACCAATATGGACAACGCAGTTGGTAGAAGCTAACTGCGTGTCCATCAACATCACTTTGGACAAACCTTAAAGCCTTGCGCACACACGAACACCCTCCTTCGCCATTTTAAACATCAGCTACTTCACAGGTAGCACAAATTTCTTCCGATAACGATACCTAACCTACAAGACGTACAAAGTTCACCCATGTTATCATGTTACGTGGTTTTACTGGTGGTAAGTCTCTCATATGTAAGAGTCCGTCTGGGTGGGTACCACCGCAATGTCTATTTCTACCGCCAAGCAGCAGTGTGCATGCACTGCTGTTTCGGTTTGAAGGACATTGTAGCCAGTGTAACTACTGGACATAATGAGACTTAACATCTTATGTCTCAGGATGACGAGCGCAGTGGAATGCCTCACAGTACTTTGTTACTCAAGGTGCTGGATGGTGTTGTTACAATTTATGGGTGGTCGTATCGCTTACCATCAGGAAAACGGCATGCTCATCTCGTCATTCTATGCCATAAAAAAACTTCCATTATATTAATTAGGTCTCAAATTGAGACTCTCAATGTTCATGTCACGATACCGATACAAATTTCCGCCGAATACAATTCCGCATATAATAACACTAGCTTTTGCCGGCGGCTCCGCCCGCGTTAAAAAGTTTTTCCGGGATAAAAGTCCCGCTTTATGTTTTCCCGGGATAAAAAGTAGCCTATGTGTTAGTCCAGGACATGATGTACCCGTGTGCCAAATTTCATCGAAATCCGTTCAGTAGTTTTTGCGTGAAAGAGGAACAAACATCCATACATCCAAACATCCATACATCCAAACATCCATACATTCTTACAAACTTTCGCCTTTATAATATTAGTAGGATAAACATACACAAATAGATACGCGGGTAGTCTAGCGAGTTTTGCAACAGTTCAACAGTCACGCATAGCTCATCTCAATTACCACAGGGTTCGGGAGTCGTGCGGCGCTACCGACACGATGTGTTGCAAACAAATCAACTTAATAAATAGGGTACCCACAGAACAATGTATTGTCAACACAAGATGGAATATAAAAGCGCGATCCAAGTGACAGTCCGTAGTGCTATTTACATGGCACGACTAAAGTTAACAACGTCAAAATGTAGATACTTACGAGAGATAAAGGCGGTATTAATAATCAAATTTCAAGTAGACATTATGTCTACTTGAGATGTAACTCAAACTTGAGATTGCTTTATTAATACCGCCCTAAGACTTCTAAGAAAATATTCATGTTTTGTTTGACTCGTCAAGCCCTGCGACGAACACCGGTGTCCATATATGTATAGGGTTTTCCCATACATCTATATATTTAAGCGGGGCTTGAAGGGTTAAATAATAATAAATTAATTATTATTTTGATTGGCTTTTTGGCGAGCCAACGGTGAGTGGCGACACCGTGAACCCAGATCCCGTAGGGGCTGAATGAGACCCCCCTGACCCTTGGCTTGTCTTAACTGTTTGGCTTCGGATAGAAGTCGTAAGACCTAAGAATCTGAGCTCCAGGGTGGAAGTGCTCAATCTGCGTAATAGAGAAGAAACCCGCTACGGGACGCGCCAGCGACCCGCGATGGTGAAATTGGCGCACACCCCTCGACACGTTATAGCCACCCGCACTAATGTTGCGTCCATGGCATACGCCGTGTTTGGGATGCCCGTCTAGACCTGTGTGAAGTTGGCAAGTGAGTTTGAAATATCCGGTTTTAACTATTTCAATAGGATTGTACTAGGTTTGTACCGGATTGTACCGTTCTTTAATTTGTTTGTACCTCATGGGGGCAAGAGATATGGTATAATTAAAGTTTGGTCAATCAGCGCCTTGGGTGCACTTACATGAAATCGCGACATATTAAAACCTACCATTATTTTGATGATTTTATGACCGCATACGATATAAAAATATGTTCCGCAGAAGTATAATCCCAACCCATCATTGTACTAGCCGAAATCAACGAGTACAAATGACGGAAATGCACGAAATTCGTACAAATTGATAAATTTTCCAAAAAGTACGGCCATTTTCAAACAAATCATCACTGTGATGATTTCATGGCTGGATTTAATTTATAAACATGTTCCTCAGAGGTACAATCCCTCTCCATTATAAAGCAATCCGAAACCTGGGAGTACAAACAATGGAAATGTACGAAACTCGTAAGAATTTATTAATTTTCCAAGAAGTAGAGCCACTTTGAATCAAATCATCATTCTGATGATTTTATTACTGAATATGATAGAGCAACATGTCCCTCAGAGGTACAATCCCTCCAGATGATAGTACAATCCGAAACCAGGGAGTACAAACGTTGGAAATGCACGAAATTCGTAGAAGTTTATTGTTTTTCGCTAAAGCGCAGCTTTTCTATAACAAGTGATTACAGTAATGATTTTATTACTCAATTTGATAGAACAACACGTCCCTCAGAGGTACAATCCCTCCAAATCATAGTAAAATCCGAAAACAGGAGGTACAAACGATCGAAATGTACGAGATTCGTAGAAATTTATTAATTTTCCAAGAAGTACAGCCATTTTAAAACTGATCATTATTGTGATGATTTTATGGCTGAATCCAATGTAGGCATATGTGCTTCAGAGGTACAATCCCTCCCGATGATAGTACAATCCGAAACCAGGGAGTACAAACGATGGAAATGCACGAAATTCGTACAAATTTATTGTTTTTCGATAAAGCGCAGCTTTTCTCAAACGAGTGATTAAAGTAATCATTTTATTTCTGAATATGATAGAGCAACATGTCCCTCAGAGGTAAAATCCCTCCATATCATGGTACAATCCGAAACCAGGGAGTACAAACGATCAAAATGTACGAAATTTGCAAGAATTTATTAATTTTCCAAGAAGTACAGCCATTTTGAAACTGATCATCATTGTGATGATTTTATGGCTGCATCTAATGTAGAAATATGTCCCTCAGAGGTACAATCCCTCTCTATCATAGTGCGATCCGTAACCAGTGAGTACAAACGACGGATGTGAAGGAAAATCGATCTCAATAATATTATATTTCGATAAAGTCCAATTTTTTTTGAATCGAGTGTTATAGTAATGATTTTATTTCTGAATACAATAGAGCAACATGTCCGTCAGAGGTACAATCCATCCTCATCATAGTACAATCTGAAACCAGTGAGTACAAACGATGGAAATGCACGAAATCCGTAGAAATTTATTGTTTTTCGATAAAGCGCAGCTTTTCTCAAACGAGTGATTAAAGTAATCATTTTATTTCTGAATATGATAGAGCAACATGTCCTTCAGAGGAAAAATCCCTCCAAATCATAGTAAAATCCGAAAACAGGGAGTACAAACGATCGAAATGTACGAGATTCGTAGAAATTTATTAATTTTCCAAGAAGTACAGCCATTTTAAAACTGATCATTATTGTGATGATTTTATGGCTGAATCCAATGAAGGCATATGTGCTTCAGAGGTACAATCTCTCCAGATGATAGAACAATCCGAAACCAGGGAGTACAAACGATGGAAATGCACGAAATTCGTAGAAATTTATTGTTTTTCGATAAAGCGCAGCTTTTCTCAAATGAGTGATTAAAGTAATCATTTTATTTCTGAATATGATAGAGCAACATATCCCTCAGAGGTACAATCCCTCCACATCATGGTACAATCCGAAACCAGGGAGTACAAACGATCGAAATGTACGAAATTTGCAAGAATTTATTAATTTTCCAAGAAGTACAGCCATTTTGAAACTGATCATCATTGTGATGATTTTATGACTGAACCCAATGTAGAAATGTGTCCCTCAGAGGTACAATCCCTCTCTATCATAGTGCAATCCGTAACCAGGGAGTACAAACGACGGATGTGAAGGAAAATCGATCTCAATAATATTATATTTCGATAATGTCAATTTTTTTTTAAAACGAGTATTATAGTAATGATTTTATTTCTGAATATGATAGAGCAACATGTCCCTCAGAGGTACAATCCCTCCAGATGATAGTACAATCCGAAACCAGGGAGTACAAACGATGGAAATGCACGAAATTCGTAGAAATTTATTGTTTTTCGATAAAGCGCAGCTTTTCTCAAACGAGTGATTAAAGTAATCATTTTATTTCTGAATATGATAGAGCAACATGTCCCTCAGAGGTACAATCCCTCCACATCATGGTACAATCCGAAACCAGGGAGTACAAACGATGGAAATGCACGAAATTTGCAAGAATTTATTAATTTTCCAAGAAGTACAACCATTTTGAAACTGATCATCATTGTGATGATTTTATGGCTGCATCTAATGTAGAAATATGTCCCTCAGAGGTACAATCCCTTTCTATCATAGTGCAATCCGTAACCAGGGAGTACAAACGACGGATGTGAAGGAAAATCGATCTCAATAATATTATATTTCGATAATGTCATCATGTATCATAAAATCATCACAATAAAATGATTACTTTAATCACTCGTTTGAGAAAAGCTGCGCTTTATCGAAAAACAATAAATTTCTACGGATTTCGTGCATTTCCATCGTTTGTACTCCCTGGTTTCGGATTGTACTATCATCTGGAGGGATTGTACCTCTGAGGGACATGTTGCTCTATCATATTCAGAAATAAAATCATTACTATAACACTCGTTTTAAAAAAAAATTGACATTATCGAAATATAATATTATTGAGATCGATTTTCCTTCACATCCGTCGTTTGTACTCCCTGGTTTCGGATTGTACCATGATGTGGAGGGATTGTACCTCTGAGGGACATGTTGCTCTATCATATTCAGAAATAAAATGATTACTTTAATCACTCGCTTGAGAAAAGCTGCGCTTTATCGAAAAACAATAAATTTCTACGGATTTCGTGCATTTCCATCGTTTGTACTCCCTGGTTTCGGATTGTACCATGATGTGGAGGGATTGTACCTCTGAGGGACATGTTGCTCTATCATATTCAGAAATAAAATTATTACTTTAATCACTCGTTTGAGAAAAGCTGCGCTTTATCGAAAAACAATAAATTTCTACGAATTTCGTGCATTTCCATCGTTTGTACTCCCTGGTTTCGGATTGTACTATCATCTGGAGGGATTGTACCTCTGAGGGACATGTTGCTCTATCATATTCAGAAATAAAATCATTACTATAATACTCGTTTTAAAAAAAAATTGACATTATCGAAATATAATATTATTGAGATCGATTTTCCTTCACATCCGTCGTTTGTACTCCCTGGTTACGGATTGCACTATGATAGAGAGGGATTGTACCTCTGAGGGACACATTTCTACATTGGGTTCAGTCATAAAATCATCACAATGATGATCAGTTTCAAAATGGCTGTACTTCTTGGGAAATTAATAAATTCTTGCAAATTTCGTACATTTCGATCGTTTGTACTCCCTGGTTTCGGATTGTACCATGATGTAGAGGGATTGTACCTCTGAGGGACATGTTGCTCTATCATATTCAGAAATAAAATGATTACTTTAATCACTCGTTTGAGAAAAGCTGCGCTTTATCGAAAAACAATAAATTTCTACGGATTTCGTGCATTTCCATCGTTTGTACTCACTGGTTTCAGATTGTACTATGATGTGCAGGGATTGTACCTCTGAGGGACATGTTGCTCTATTGTATTCAGAAATAAAATCATTACTATAACACTCGATTCCAAAAAAATTGGAGTTTATCGAAATATAATATTATTGAGATCGATTTTCCTTCACACCTGTCGTTTGTTCTCACTGGTTTCAGATTGTACTATGATGTGCAGGGATTGTTACTCTGAGGGACATGTTGCTCTATTGTATTCAGAAATAAAATCATTACTATAACACTCGATTCAAAAAAAATTGGACTTTATCGAAATATAATATTATTGAGATCGATTTTCCTTCACATCCGTCGTTTGTACTCACTGGTTACGGATCGCACTATGATAGAAAGGGATTGTACCTCTGAGGGACATATTTCTACATTAGATGCAGCCATAAAATCATCACAATGATGATCAGTTTCAAAATGGCTGTACTTCTTGGAAAATTAATAAATTCTTGCAAATTTCGTACATTTCGATCGTTTGTAATCCCTGGTTTCGGATTGTACCATGATGTAGAGGGATTGTACCTCTGAGGGACATGTTGCTCTATCATATTCAGAAATAAAATGATTACTTTAATCACTCGTTTGAGAAAAGCTGCGCTTTATCGAAAAACAATAAATTTCTACGGATTTCGTGCATTTCCATCGTTTGTACTCCATGGTTTCGGATTGTACTATCATCTGGAGGGATTGTACCTCTGAGGGACATGTTGCTCTATCATATTCAGAAATAAAATGATTACTTTAATCACTCGTTTGAGAAAAGCTGCGCTTTATCGAAAAACAATAAATTTCTACGAATTTCGTGCATTTCCATCGTTTGTACTCCCTGGTTTCGGATTGTTCTATCATCTGGAGAGATTGTACCTCTGAAGCACATATGCCTTCATTGGATTCAGCCATAAAATCATCACAATAATGATCAGTTTTAAAATGGCTGTACTTCTTGGAAAATTAATAAATTTCTACGAATCTCGTACATTTCGATCGTTTGTACTCCCTGTTTTCGGATTTTACTATGATTTGGAGGGATTGTACCTCTGAGGGACATGTTGCTCTATCATATTCAGAAATAAAATGATTACTTTAATCACTCGTTTGAGAAAAGCTGCGCTTTATCGAAAAACAATAAATTTCTACGGATTTCGTGCATTTCCATCGTTTGTACTCACTGGTTTCAGATTGTACTATGATGAGGATGGATTGTACCTCTGACGGACATGTTGCTCTATTGTATTCAGAAATAAAATCATTTCTATAACACTCGATTCAAAAAAAATTGGACTTTATCGAAATATAATATTATTGAGATCGATTTTCCTTCACATCCGTCGTTTGTACTCACTGGTTACGGATCGCACTATGATAGAAAGGGATTGTACCTCTGAGGGACATATTTCTACATTAGATGCAGCCATAAAATCATCACAATGATGATCAGTTTCAAAATGGCTGTACTTCTTGGAAAATTAATAAATTCTTGCAAATTTCGTACATTTCGATCGTTTGTAATCCCTGGTTTCGGATTGTACCATGATGTAGAGGGATTGTACCTCTGAGGGACATGTTGCTCTATCATATTCAGAAATAAAATGATTACTTTAATCACTCGTTTGAGAAAAGCTGCGCTTTATCGAAAAACAATAAATTTCTACGGATTTCGTGCATTTCCATCGTTTGTACTCCATGGTTTCGGATTGTACTATCATCTGGAGGGATTGTACCTCTGAGGGACATGTTGCTCTATCATATTCAGAAATAAAATGATTACTTTAATCACTCGTTTGAGAAAAGCTGCGCTTTATCGAAAAACAATAAATTTCTACGGATTTCGTGCATTTCCATCGTTTGTACTCCCTGGTTTCGGATTGTACTATCATCTCGAGGGATTGTACCTCTGAGGAACATGTTGCTCTATCATATTCAGAAATAAAATCATTACTATAATACTCGTTTTAAAAAAAAATTGACATTATCGAAATATAATATTATTGAGATCGATTTTCCTTCACATCCGTCGTTTGTACTCCCTGGTTACGGATTGCACTATGATAGAGAGGGATTGTACCTCTGAGGGACACATTTCTACATTGGGTTCAGTCATAAAATCATCACAATGATGATCAGTTTCAAAATGGCTGTACTTCTTGGGAAATTAATAAATTCTTGCAAATTTCGTACATTTCGATCGTTTGTACTCCCTGGTTTCGGATTGTACCATGATGTAGAGGGATTGTACCTCTGAGGGACATGTTGCTCTATCATATTCAGAAATAAAATGATTACTTTAATCACTCGTTTGAGAAAAGCTGCGCTTTATCGAAAAACAATAAATTTCTACGGATTTCGTGCATTTCCATCGTTTGTACTCACTGGTTTCAGATTGTACTATGATGTGCAGGGATTGTACCTCTGAGGGACATGTTGCTCTATTGTATTCAGAAATAAAATCATTACTATAACACTCGATTCCAAAAAAATTGGAGTTTATCGAAATATAATATTATTGAGATCGATTTTCCTTCACACCTGTCGTTTGTTCTCACTGGTTTCAGATTGTACTATGATGTGCAGGGATTGTTACTCTGAGGGACATGTTGCTCTATTGTATTCAGAAATAAAATCATTACTATAACACTCGATTCAAAAAAAATTGGACTTTATCGAAATATAATATTATTGAGATCGATTTTCCTTCACATCCGTCGTTTGTACTCACTGGTTACGGATCGCACTATGATAGAAAGGGATTGTACCTCTGAGGGACATATTTCTACATTAGATGCAGCCATAAAATCATCACAATGATGATCAGTTTCAAAATGGCTGTACTTCTTGGAAAATTAATAAATTCTTGCAAATTTCGTACATTTCGATCGTTTGTAATCCCTGGTTTCGGATTGTACCATGATGTAGAGGGATTGTACCTCTGAGGGACATGTTGCTCTATCATATTCAGAAATAAAATGATTACTTTAATCACTCGTTTGAGAAAAGCTGCGCTTTATCGAAAAACAATAAATTTCTACGGATTTCGTGCATTTCCATCGTTTGTACTCCATGGTTTCGGATTGTACTATCATCTGGAGGGATTGTACCTCTGAGGGACATGTTGCTCTATCATATTCAGAAATAAAATGATTACTTTAATCACTCGTTTGAGAAAAGCTGCGCTTTATCGAAAAACAATAAATTTCTACGAATTTCGTGCATTTCCATCGTTTGTACTCCCTGGTTTCGGATTGTTCTATCATCTGGAGAGATTGTACCTCTGAAGCACATATGCCTTCATTGGATTCAGCCATAAAATCATCACAATAATGATCAGTTTTAAAATGGCTGTACTTCTTGGAAAATTAATAAATTTCTACGAATCTCGTACATTTCGATCGTTTGTACTCCCTGTTTTCGGATTTTACTATGATTTGGAGGGATTGTACCTCTGAGGGACATGTTGCTCTATCATATTCAGAAATAAAATGATTACTTTAATCACTCGTTTGAGAAAAGCTGCGCTTTATCGAAAAACAATAAATTTCTACGGATTTCGTGCATTTCCATCGTTTGTACTCACTGGTTTCAGATTGTACTATGATGAGGATGGATTGTACCTCTGACGGACATGTTGCTCTATTGTATTCAGAAATAAAATCATTTCTATAACACTCGATTCAAAAAAAATTGGACTTTATCGAAATATAATATTATTGAGATCGATTTTCCTTCACATCCGTCGTTTGTACTCACTGGTTACGGATCGCACTATGATAGAAAGGGATTGTACCTCTGAGGGACATATTTCTACATTAGATGCAGCCATAAAATCATCACAATGATGATCAGTTTCAAAATGGCTGTACTTCTTGGAAAATTAATAAATTCTTGCAAATTTCGTACATTTCGATCGTTTGTAATCCCTGGTTTCGGATTGTACCATGATGTAGAGGGATTGTACCTCTGAGGGACATGTTGCTCTATCATATTCAGAAATAAAATGATTACTTTAATCACTCGTTTGAGAAAAGCTGCGCTTTATCGAAAAACAATAAATTTCTACGGATTTCGTGCATTTCCATCGTTTGTACTCCATGGTTTCGGATTGTACTATCATCTGGAGGGATTGTACCTCTGAGGGACATGTTGCTCTATCATATTCAGAAATAAAATGATTACTTTAATCACTCGTTTGAGAAAAGCTGCGCTTTATCGAAAAACAATAAATTTCTACGGATTTCGTGCATTTCCATCGTTTGTACTCCCTGGTTTCGGATTGTACTATCATCTCGAGGGATTGTACCTCTGAGGAACATGTTGCTCTATCATATTCAGAAATAAAATCATTACTATAATACTCGTTTTAAAAAAAAATTGACATTATCGAAATATAATATTATTGAGATCGATTTTCCTTCACATCCGTCGTTTGTACTCCCTGGTTACGGATTGCACTATGATAGAGAGGGATTGTACCTCTGAGGGACACATTTCTACATTGGATTCAGCCATAAAATCATCACAATGATGATCAGTTTCAAAATGGCTGTACTTCTTGGAAAATTAATAAATTCTTGCAAATTTCGTACATTTCGATCGTTTGTACTCCCTGGTTTCGGATTGTACCATGATGTGGAGGGATTGTACCTCTGAGGGATATGTTGCTCTATCATATTCAGAAATAAAATGATTACTTTAATCACTCATTTGAGAAAAGCTGCGCTTTATCGAAAAACAATAAATTTCTACGAATTTCGTGCATTTCCATCGTTTGTACTCCCTGGTTTCGGATTGTTCTATCATCTGGAGAGATTGTACCTCTGAAGCACATATGCCTTCATTGGATTCAGCCATAAAATCATCACAATAATGATCAGTTTTAAAATGGCTGTACTTCTTGGAAAATTAATAAATTTCTACGAATCTCGTACATTTCGATCGTTTGTACTCCCTGTTTTCGGATTTTACTATGATTTGGAGGGATTGTACCTCTGAGGGACATGTTGCTCTATCATATTCAGAAATAAAATGATTACTTTAATCACTCGTTTGAGAAAAGCTGCGCTTTATCGAAAAACAATAAATTTCTACGGATTTCGTGCATTTCCATCGTTTGTACTCACTGGTTTCAGATTGTACTATGATGAGGATGGATTGTACCTCTGACGGACATGTTGCTCTATTGTATTCAGAAATAAAATCATTTCTATAACACTCGATTCAAAAAAAATTGGACTTTATCGAAATATAATATTATTGAGATCGATTTTCCTTCACATCCGTCGTTTGTACTCACTGGTTACGGATCGCACTATGATAGAGAGGGATTGTACCTCTGAGGGACATATTTCTACATTAGATGCAGCCATAAAATCATCACAATGATGATCAGTTTCAAAATGGCCGTACTTCTTGGAAAATTAATAAATTCTTGCAAATTTCGTACATTTTGATCGTTTGTACTCCCTGGTTTCGGATTGTACCATGATATGGAGGGATTTTACCTCTGAGGGACATGTTGCTCTATCATATTCAGAAATAAAATGATTACTTTAATCACTCGTTTGAGAAAAGCTGCGCTTTATCGAAAAACAATAAATTTGTACGAATTTCGTGCATTTCCATCGTTTGTACTCCCTGGTTTCGGATTGTACTATCATCGGGAGGGATTGTACCTCTGAAGCACATATGCCTACATTGGATTCAGCCATAAAATCATCACAATAATGATCAGTTTTAAAATGGCTGTACTTCTTGGAAAATTAATAAATTTCTACGAATCTCGTACATTTCGATCGTTTGTACCTCCTGTTTTCGGATTTTACTATGATTTGGAGGGATTGTACCTCTGAGGGACGTGTTGTTCTATCAAATTGAGTAATAAAATCATTACTGTAATCACTTGTTATAGAAAAGCTGCGCTTTAGCGAAAAACAATAAATTTCTACGAATTTCGTGCATTTCCAACGTTTGTACTCCCTGGTTTCGGATTGTACTATCATCTGGAGGGATTGTACCTCTGAGGGACATGTTGCTCTATCATATTCAGTAATAAAATCATCAGAATGATGATTTGATTCAAAGTGGCTCTACTTCTTGGAAAATTAATAAATTCTTACGAGTTTCGTACATTTCCATTGTTTGTACTCCCAGGTTTCGGATTGCTTTATAATGGAGAGGGATTGTACCTCTGAGGAACATGTTTATAAATTAAATCCAGCCATGAAATCATCACAGTGATGATTTGTTTGAAAATGGCCGTACTTTTTGGAAAATTTATCAATTTGTACGAATTTCGTGCATTTCCGTCATTTGTACTCGTTGATTTCGGCTAGTACAATGATGGGTTGGGATTATACTTCTGCGGAACATATTTTTATATCGTATGCGGTCATAAAATCATCAAAATAATGGTAGGTTTTAATATGTCGCGATTTCATGTAAGTGCACCCAAGGCGCTGATTGACCAAACTTTAATTATACCATATCTCTTGCCCCCATGAGGTACAAACAAATTAAAGAACGGTACAATCCGGTACAAACCTAGTACAATCCTATTGAAATAGTTAAAACCGGATATTTCAAACTCACCTGCCAACTTCACACAGGTCCCGTCTAGTGGGGGGCAAGTTACCGTCTGCCTTAAGTACTAGAGATTGAAACATCTTACTTGGCAGGCGTCCCGTTGTCTCAATCAACAGCACATTAACCAGTCCAGCTAGATCCCATTCATAGACCCAGTATAATTCCCATCTTCTCTGTAATAGTCATTGCACTTTGTGCGCGCTGTTTATGGCTGTATTTCCTCTGTAAGTACAGACAGAGAGAGTACCTGCAAGGTCTACAGTCACCAGCATAAGTAGCTGATGAAATTGAAAATTTCAAATAGTCTACATACTTTTGTGTTGTTACTAATCTTTTCTTTCTCTTCACAAAAATAAATAAAAGAGATTTGCTTTACTTCATATAACTTAACTTGTATATAGGCGATTTGAAATTTAGATTTTGTACAGATAATTATGCGGCTGACTGTACACACCCCAACTAGAGGAACGTATCTTAAACTCCTCTACGTGTTGGATCCATGCCCCCATGAAATCATTCCAAAAGGATCGGCCTTCGTGTCGTGATTTCCCGTAATCCTACTAATATTATAAAGGCGAAAGTTTGTAAGAATGTATGGATGTTTGGATGTATGGATGTTTGTTCCTCTTTCACGCAAAAACTACTTAACGGATTTCAATGAAATTTGGCACACGGGTAGATCATGTCCTGGATTAACACATAGGCGGGAAAACATAAAGCGGGACTTTTATCCCGAAAAAACTTTTTAACGCGGGCGGAGCCGCGGGCAAAGGCTAGTAGTATTATAATCCATTTATTTCAGCAATTAAACGTAGCGTAAAACAGTACTGCCCCAAAAATCTTCATATCATCATATTATATTCATCCCGTTATTTATGGGTAATTTTCCCTGGGATACCAGGGAAAATTTCAACAGTAGTTAAAATATCAAACAGGCAAACACAGTCTAGTCGCTAAGACAACTAACTAATGGGTACCCTTTTCGAACCAAAATAACCCGGTACATGACACACAAATCGCGAGTTATAAATGTCTCAGATCAGCGTGCCCCAAATCCAATCAGCTATTGAATTAACCCGGTCCGTATGACGAGAATACAGATTCGCCCCATCCTCACGTCATGTTTATCTTTCATCTGGCAGAGCGTTAATGTAAGAGTACATCGTGTAATAGCAGGACGGCAGGAGTCGCCGACATCTATAGGATCTGCTGAGCACGCCTCGATCACGGATTACCGACCGCCCCAACGCTCGCATAATAAAACTTTGCAATGTGTGATCTACTTTGTCACCAGCGTTTCTTAAAGTGGAGGCCTTGAGTCTCCTGACAGTTGGTGGTACTCAGTGCTGCAGTTCAATGGTAATCTTTCGTATTTTTATTTTATTAATTTACTAGTGGCCACCCAAAGCTTTAACCACGTGAAAATCCTTTCACAGAGTAAAGACGCTTGCGTTTTTTCCTAATTAAAAAGGCCTATCGCCTTTGTAGGCATATTATGCTAATCCTGATGTTGAGCATTGCTTTCACCGAATTTCTACCAAATTAAACCAGTGATTTCTACGTTTCCTTCAAATGCCTGAACGTACAAATATATCCACGTTTTTTTATTCCAGCACAAATCGCGATAATGGTTTACATTCATAAATTTCTCATTGAAAGGAGGTTTTAAGATCTTCAAAATTTCATAAATAGTCCGTCGTATAGAAAGTTTAGGAAACCGTGTTCCATACCTCCGAGTACCCTCCAGCAAACTACAAAGACATATAAAATCCAATTCATAACAATGTATACAAACGCCATCCACTTATTTAAGTAATATTGTGATACTTTGGGTTAGATTTCTCATCTCGTATGTAATAACAGTGCTCTTGGAGGCAAAACACGAATATTTTCCAGGGATCGGCATCGGCTAAACACAGCGACCTCTAGCGGACAATATTTTGCTCGGCTTCCGCGATATCGGTTTATTTAAATGCTTCGTGTCCGACCCGGGCTCTAAGAATCAACCTGCATAACATTATACATATTGAAATTCTTCCACCCCTGAACATGCATGGTATATTATTCTATGAATAAGTTTATTCCACACAGATATGTAAAATACGTTCGTGCTTGAATGTCAAGGAAAAACAATTAGTAGGCAGCAAACAACTACATTAATTAATTTAGCAAATTATGTAAAAGTAAATGATGTTAAGGGTTTTTCGGATTTTTTAAAATATATTAATTCACTTACTTCGACTATATAACAATAATACCAGCCCTGTATTATACAATATCCCACTGCTGGGCACGGGCCTCCTCTACTACTGAGAGGGTTTAGGCCTTAGTCCACTACGCTGGCCTAGTGCAGGTTGGTAGACTTCACATATTCGAAATTCTTATAAAGAACTTTTTAGACATTCAGATTTCCGCACGATATTTTGCCTTTTTTACTTCGAGTAAACATTGAAAATATTATTATCTTTATATGTTAATATTTTACTTCAAATTGACATTATTCATTCAACGACAAACGTACATTCAGAATTATTTGAGTTAAAAAATATCAAAACAAACCTATCCCTTTCTTACATTAGAATGCGGACGCCACACTTGATCACGAGTACTGGGAATTTAAATAATCAAAAAGTAATATTGGAAGTAGAGCGGTGTACATAGTGGCGAGGCGAGCAATAATTCAATGATTCCTATCAGATATCGCCCGTTCCTCGGGGAAATCGTGTTTATTATGATTTGGTCGTGTCGCCTATCGACGCAGTGGTGACGCGCCGGACTGGCAAACAATCCTGATTATAACATACATACATCAAAGCCGCGGACTCTAGCGCGACTACTTCAAAAGCAAATTTTATTGGAAGCATTTACATTTTTATTGGCATGCTAGGACACCGCAGCCGGTTCCGTCCTGAAACGTAAGTGTTTTTGAATTTTCTGATGTGTATTTTATTATCTGATTTTATGTGTGTTCGGTATGACTACACGTTATGGTGGAAAAATTGGTGGCGTCACATATTATTCTTCTTGGATGTGATCAACTTTTATAAAAAGTTACATTGTGTTGTGATCGACAGATACATACATACACACATATACATATACACTCACGCCTGTTATCCCCGAAGGGGTAGGCAGAGGCGCAACTAGTGCGCCCACTTTTCGCCGTCATTCCGTCCCATGATGTGATAGGGTGCGAGCCGATCGCCATATCGGGCACAAATTCCAGACTCCGGGCTGATCCTGAATAGAAAAACTCAATATCACTTTGCCCGACCCGGGGATCGAACCCGAGACCTCAGCTTTGCAGTCGTACTGTAATACAACTTCGCCACCGAGGCAGTCAAGTGTGTATCGACAGATACGATAATTTATTTCTATCTAGAACCCATTCAAATTGTAGAAAAATCTTTTTAAATCTATCTTATAATCCAAGAATCTCTACAAAATACATTGAATTTTATCAAAGACAACTACTTCGCAAATAGGTTCAGTATACCTACGGAGTCATAGAGAAATTTCAGATGTACAATATTCCCAACGAGAGGAATGAAATATATGAATCTTTATGGGAAACCATTAGGTAAGAAAACCATTGTTTGTGCTATCTATAGAGCATGTTTGGGCGGTTCGTGATTGATTCTACTGTAATTTCCATACGCGTGCTCTGCTCATATTAGCCACTTTATACACCCACCAGCATAAACTAACGTACCTCTCCCCTCTCCTTGTTTATACGTAGAAACGACAGGGAGGGAAAGCAATATAATTTCTGGGGTCTGGCTTATCTGGCCGACTTTCCTAGAACTATACAATTGTATGCCGGGGCGACCTCGCGGCGCCTGTCGAGTCACGCACATATATTTTTTCAGTCTTAAATTCTATTGCCATTTATTATACTGATGTTACCTACGTAATAAAAGTACTGGCAGTCAATCGAACAATGAACTTTTATGGATATTTCTAGGTTAATAATACTGTATCTGCCGTTTCTTTACACTTAGAATTATGACGTTTCTTCAATATTCTTCTGAGAAGTAGGTTATACAAACCGGATATAGTTTGAATGGGACATGTCTAAACCTAGAGGTTTTTATGTTGTAATCAACATTTCGGAATCTAAGTAGACTCTAACTATACGCGATAATGTATACTTGAAATCTTCTTGGTTATTATTGTGAATAGTAGTTTTATTTTAAATTTAGCCTAGTTTGCACATTGTATTTTTGTCTTTGTATATTGCAACTTCACAAAGTACTAGAAGAGAGTATACTTGCCTTACTTTGATTCATCCGATCGTTATTATACTGAGTCCATTTTATTAATTTGTCGGACCGGTTGAATTTGATCTATAAGATAAACTTAAATTGGTGAACAACTTCTTATGCTTTAATTAGCAAGCTACTACGTAATATTTACATATATTTTTTTATAAATTACATCATAGTCATGGGCATCGGGAGAGGGGTGCAAGGGGGTGCACTTACATGCCCCAGTCGATAAATAAGATACACAAAAGAAATATAAATTTAGGGATCAAGCCACTGCATATATCTCCGATAATGCCCCATAATAATAGTACTAGGCATACAGTCAAGTGTGTAGATGCAGATGATGACTCCTTGGAAGTAAGTAATCCTGGTTGCATACCTACATGGTTATCAGTAACTTTAGTTTAAGTGATTAAGAAATAAAATAAAACAATATTGGTTAAAGCAGACGTCAGACTATGTAAAGCTAGACACAATAAGAAAATAAATAACATTTTTATGTTATGAAAACAACAAACTTAATTACAAATGTACCGAAAGATATTTGGGGAATTGTGAAAATATCACATTTAACGTTGTAATACCATATCATAAAACTAGTTCGAGTTTGATACTAAAATAAGAACGCGAATAGGCTAGTACAAAAGTTTTTAATGTTTTGCTAAATTACTTTTCAGTCTGCAGTCATAAACGTAACATGACTAGAATAACATGAGAAGAAATAATAAACGGAACAATGAGCTTCACATCGGTATGTCGTGTGATTTCTACCGATTTTAAAGATAGCCGGAAACCCATACATAGACCATGTCCTGGCGTCTACAGTCTCCTGTTTATCCTGGAAATAATTGAATTTTAAATAGATGACGCTGACATCGTATTTAAAGGTGTATGGATCGGTACAGTGCTTTAATGTTTTGTAGAAGGAAAGACTTTTACGCGGGTGAAGCCACGAGCAACAGTTAGTATTCTCATGAAATTCTATTGCATGTACACAAAGTAAATGCACTGTATACTCCAACTAATAAAAGTCAACGCAAAATACATACAAAATACGATCGCCATTGCCGTTACGGGATTAACTACATGCGTATAAAGTTTCATCAAAATGCGGATTAATAGTTCCGTTATGATGGGGTAATGAACAAAAATACAAACTGACTTTTTGATATATGATCGAGCTATCGCTAGCCGGCTTATGTTCATTTGGAGAGTAATTTATTAATAAAGCCAAGCAAGTAAATTTTTTTTATGGCATTGAACGAGACGAGCAAGCTGTTCGCCTGATGGTAAGCGATATGACCACCCATAAACAGTAGCAACACCATTCAGCACAAAGTACTGTGTGGCATTCCACTGCGCTCGTCATCCTGAGACATAAGATGTTAAACCTCATTATATCCAGTAGTTGCACTGGCTACAATGTCCTTCAAACCGAAACACAACAGGGCATGCACACTGCTGCCTGGCGGTAGAAATAGGCATTGCGGTGGTACCCACCCAGACGGACTCTTACATATTAGAGACCTACCACCAGTAAACACATGTACGTGCATGACCTCGAAAATATAGTTCATAGTGTTTTCTTCATGAATTATTTTTCTACCGCGGACCGCAACAGCGATACGCGCAGGGACGGTTGCGGACGACAACTTAGACGTGAGTCGGAGGAAGCCCGCAGCCGTCCCTAATGCGCCGAAGAAGGCCACCGCGGAGTTTTAGTTGGTATGCCGTGCGGTGTACATAGGTTAGGGACTCGGCCCGGCGGCGTAACGCTGGGTCGTAAGGCACGGTGAACCCAACATAACGGCTCAGTCGCCCCCTTGAAGGCTGGGCGCTAGTAATAAGTCACTTTTTCCGCGAAAACAAAAAAAAATGTTCTGTTCTACTATTGTTACACAAATGTCACTAAAAAATAAACGAAAGCGCCATCTGTGACAAGTAGGATTTTTCTACACATAAGAGTAGCCAGTTTAGTTATAATTCTACTATGGTCCAATAGATGTTACTAATAATAAATAAACTATTATTTATTCATTTGTTTGTTGACTTTTCATTGTCATCGGTCCTTGATTAAGTATGCCAAATTTCGATTTAATGCGACGTTTTGAAGGGGATCAGAATCATGTACAAAGTTTCTTCTACATAGATACGTCTGAAGCTAATAAAACGTATTAATAAAAAGAATGGGAGTTTTTGTTGCTTATAGGGAACGTGCACGTCGTAAGTACTGCTATCTTACCAGATGGTAAGATGGCAGTACTTACGACGCGCCTCTAGTTGACTAGTTGCGCCTCTGCCTACCCCTTTCCGGATAACAGGCGTGAGTGTGTATAGACTAGGTTTTATTCCGAAAAACTTTTTGTACGCGGGTGGAGCCGCCATTAATTTTTATTGCATTACAAACCAAAAAATATAGAATGCCAGTTAGTTCCATCTTAGTGTATCAACTCCTTCGTTATATTACAGACTACAATCATTCTTTAAAAATGTTACGAACATCATAACTAAGAACATCCATACCTCGTAACAAACAGAGTTCAGCTATTTTACGAGCATTATCTTTAGTGTAAAAGTAAATAAGAGGTGCGAAGCAACCGCTCTCATGTAGGTACTAATAACAGCTCGGGTGACAGGGAACTGCCAACAGATATTGTCGTCAATTTGTTTCGGCGCACAAGTCTTGCTGTTTAGGATTCGAGCGACGCCCGGCCCGCCCGCCTTGCCTTATGAACACACCAATAAGAACAACAAAGTTGAGATGTCGGCCGATTAGCCACAAGTCACGTTATCATCCCTTTTTTCGGTCCGAGTAAATATATTTTCTTTATACGGCTCGTGTCCGAACAAATACGAATGATGCGTAACTGAATGTGGAAATGAGAATCGTGGTCGGAGATAAGACTCGAGAATAACAGGTTGCGCATGAAATGACTGACTTTTAACAGCCTTTTGGGGGCTGCCGCCTAAGATACGAATGGCCGTAGATTGGAATTTTGATCCTAAAATCGAAATTAATAAACTTTTAAACCGATGAACCAAAAAACATATTCTTTTGTTGACATCAAATTAGGAACAACACTTTCCGGTTGACATCCCAGTAGCATATAATTAATCCTCAAGCAAACTGACTTTCACGCGGATATGATTATAAAAAAGGTGTGCCTAGTTGTTACACGTAGGCGCATTAGGTATTCTGCAGTGTACTTTATACTAGGGCGTCTGGCAAGGCGGCAGGGGGTAGTAAGCCTTATTTGAGCCGAGCGCGCGTGACGAGAAACTGGAAACTGAACTTGTGTGTCGTGTCGCGTCTTGTCGCCCGAATTCTCATCAAATCATCCCGCGACAATGTCGCACCAAATCCCAACACGGGATCAAAAGATATTAGAGCCGAATTGAACTCGAGCTGATGGTGATACCTAATTGCATATATAATATGCCTAAAACTTTAATTCATGAACGTACAATTTCTATGTTAATTCAACGTTTTTGAGAGATTCAAATGTAACATATTATTTTGAATAACATACTTTCTTCCTGGCTCTACAAAATAATTAGTTCTAAAACTTTTTCTGAAAGTATGTGAAACTAACATCATCACCACATTAAAAAAATCGGACTTGAATACGCTAATTTTAATATAAGCTAATTTAAACATTAAAACCATCTTATTATACATATTCTGCACAATATAAGTCAATGTGATTACGTAAACGTTACACAAACAATTTTAATTCACAAGTGCTTCCTAATCTTGTATCTAATAAGTTTGTGCAAATCAATCGTGATTGCCCACAAGAATTGGATTACAAAGTTTTATATAAATTAATGTTCCTCCAGCCAAGAATAACAGGAGGTAGAAACAAACAACTTATACTACGAAATTAGTTGGGTAAAGTCGTTCACTTAAAAAAGCCGTAGCGACACCTGTTAGACGACACTTTTAAAATATCGCTACGGATAAAAAGTGACTGGATAACCCAATGAGATCCTCCGAAGGCGACTGCTGCCCTCACGAATCATTAATTTTAATTCGTACCCCGTGACGACAGTCTCTTTAATGAATTATTGGGAATCGCTGGAGTGGCCCGCCTTCCCACCCCGCGCAGACATCCTACAGTTTTTTTTGGGTCTCAGTATAATGTGAAAAAATGTTACGCTGCTTCGCTGCATACTAATTGCTTGTTGTGCTTCTTTTTAAGTAATATTCAGAAGTTACCGAGCGGAACTTCGCCAGCACGAGACAAGATTAACAACTTTCACCCCTGATCGATCACTTAACATCGCCATTTTTATAAGCTTCAATTCCAAACCACTTTTATTCGTAAAATATTAAAGGAGATGAAAATAAGCGGTGAAAACTTAGAGGAGTAAGCTGCTTGTCATGCACTTAATCTTTACATATTTTAATGGCGTCTCATTCTTATTCCGAGTAAAGTTCTAGGGTAAGGACATCAGAAATGGTACCGCATACCAATAATACGGCTTTCCGTTATGGGAATAATCATGATTCATATATAATCAAAGTCCGTATATACAATCGGCTGACCTAGATTTCGGTACATTTCAGGAATTCAGCGGCGCAATAGTCTCGCTGGGTATATTGTCTTATACGTGCGAACGTTGTCATGCGTCGAGCAGCCAGGGGCATGAAACTTATGTTTTTTAAACTTTTGCCTTCCAGTAAGCCGGAGTAGGAAAGTTACAATTGTATTCCCCTCCACCCCGTTCAATATGTGACCTGCTTATTTATTGGAGAAGCGTCGGCAGAGTTCTCAGACAATATGTCGCGAGCCACTCGAAACAAACGCACGACGAACCAAAGACTTAAATAAAACACAATTTACCCGGTGCACAAAAAACACGTTGGCTACCCATTTGGGTTATTTCGGGTAGAGTTGGGGAATTTTATGGCTCATTACAACTCAATAGTTTTGTATTTTTATACGCAGACAGTAGATGGGATTCCGAAGTGGTACATCGGTCCATGTGGGAGACTAGCCGCTCAGTATTCAGAGCGCAACCGTCATTAGCCGAGCCAGACGTTGGATTTCCTGAAGCAGCTCGAATGTACCTACTCTAGACCTGCTGAATAATGATGATATTGGATACTAAACGTGCAGTTCATTTTAGACCTATTTTTATAGTTATTTCATGGAGTTACGTTACTCGGCTAGACTTTGTGAAACTGCTTCGAGTAGCAAATAAACTAGATTCAAGTATAAGGGTTAATATCAGCTAATCGTCGATAATTTTGTGGATAAGTTATTGTAAGTGAATCTGTGGAAACCAAAATGCCCCATGCATTTAACTTTCGCTGTTGTTTTACGGAATGCTGAAATTTAAATATAGAATCCATTTTGTGTTCAAATGAGTTTTCGGAATAGCCAATTAGTTGTTAGCGCCCGGCCGCCCTCGTTCGCTTTCATTAGGCTATATAGTTTCCCAAATATCTGAGCCCCTCAAAGATATATCTTTCAGTTGCTTTTCCATTTTCTTCTAACAGTTTGCTTATGCGGCGGGCGGGGAACAACTCAGTTGTAAAATTTTAGTGGTGTTTCGCGGTTTGTTGAACGCCCCAAGCAACTAATACACCTCCGCAGTATTTTTCTTCTAAAATATCTTAAATTCTTCTGTAATTAACTATTAATTTGTTGATTTTATTTTAAAATTCAGTTTGAAATAATAATGTTCAATATTTTTTTTTGTTTTCGTAAGAATAGTTATAAAATAAAAAAAATACCAAGGCAATTCGCGTTTTTATAATAACTTATTACTTCGACATATTATTTGTTTTCTAACTTGTTAAATTAAAAACTATCAAAGAACTTTAAACCCAGGTGTATTGGTATATTAACTGTGTACTATAATATAAGTACTTTATTTCAATTTATCTTCATTCTTTGCTCATTATCAAGATAATAAATATGATATCCTACACCATCGGAAAGTTAAAACAAGGGTCAATAATTTGTTTTGTCGAGACGAAGGAAATACTTAACACATTTTCTAGCGTCTTCTCTTTTATATGCATAAAATTTCTTGATATTTTTTTATGGCATTGAATGACGAGACGAGCATGCCATTCTCCTGATGATAAGCGATACGACCACCCATAAACATTAGCAATACCATCAAGCACCTTGAGTTACACAATACTGTGTGGCGTTCCACTGCGCCTGAGACATAAGATGTTAAGTCACATTATATCCAATAGTTACACTGGCTACAATGTCCTTTCAACCGAAACACAGCAGTGCATGCACACTGCTGCTTGGCGGTAGAAATAGACATTGCGGTGGTACCCACCCTGACGGACTCTTACATATGAGAGACCTACCACAAGGTTTTACCTTTATGTTTTAATAAAACAAAGCACATCTGAATTAGACCACAGAATAGAACTGGAATCTAATAAGACTAAATGCTTCTTTTAAATAATTTTAGCATGATATATCTAGAATTTTATTCATATACATATATACATACATATACACTCACGCCTGTTATCCCCGAAGGGGTAGGCAGAGGCACAACTAGTGCACCCACTTTTCGCCATTATTCCGTCCCATGATGTGATAGAATTTTATTCATTTTAAAAATACCATAAAAATATTCTGTAGGGCCATTGTAGGGCGTACAAACACGTGTAGACTGTAGACTGTGGATATGAGCCCTTTGGGACCTTAAGCCTAAACCATCTTACCTCCGGGCCAAGGGCAAATATACTTGTTGCCCGCAAAAAGGTACTTTATAAAATATATATGAAATTATACAATATTACTAGATTTGGCCGCGGCTCCGCCCGTTAAAAAGTTTTCCGAGATGAAAGGCCCGCTTTAAATTTTACCGGGATAAAAGTAGCCTATGTGTTAATCCAGGACATGATCTACCCGCGTGCCAAATTTCATCAAAATCCGTTCAGTAGTGTTTGCGTGAAAGTGTAACAAACATACATCCATACATTCT
Source organism: Lapara coniferarum (assembly GCA_949316025.1). Classification (NCBI taxonomy): domain Eukaryota; kingdom Metazoa; phylum Arthropoda; class Insecta; order Lepidoptera; family Sphingidae; genus Lapara; species Lapara coniferarum. The sequence goes on along the minus strand of OX438926.1, from coordinate 13,981,271 downwards.
TACCTTTCGCGTTTATAATATTAGTAGGATTACCTACTTATTTATAACCCCCGACCTAAAAAGAGGGGTGTTATATGTTTATGGTGTGTATCTGTGTCTGTGACATCGTAGCTCTCAAACGAATCGGTCGATTTTGACGCTGTTTTTTTATGGAAGAAGGTTGAAAATTTAGGGTTATATGTATTTTTTAATGCTACATCATAAAAAAAACTGTCAAAAAACCAAGATAAAACTTGTTGGGGTGGGCCACCCTTACTACCTAGGGGGACGAAAAATAGATAGCAGCCTATTCTCCGACCTACGAAGTGTGAATTTAAAATTTCATCAAAATCGGTTCAGCCGTTTCGGAGGAGTAAAGTAACAAATACTGTGACACGAAATTTGTGTAACTACAATATATAGATTAAACAGTTTTGCTTTATAAGAAACAAACATGCTTACAAATAATATGGCAACGAAGATGAATGTCTAAATAAATTTTTGATTACTCACAAACCTTCTACACTAACAGATTTAATTACAATCAAACCGTTACCAAAAGCTACGAGATATTTATCCAAAAGCAACTCTTTAAAACGTGCAATTCCGTTCTTGTTTCATAACGCAATCTTCTCGGCTTCTTATCTAACAACGAACATATCTCGCCCCCGCTCTCGAGGAAAATCATCCAATATAAAATCGGTTTAATTTGCGCTTTTCGCACTCAATGGGATGGAATAATATCGGGCAATTTGGTTACCGCTGGCATAAATATGGCGGGCCGCTCTGTAATTGTAACGCTGGCAATTCGCGCCTCGTAACGACCGGGAGGAGAAAACTTCGTCAGTTTGAGAGCTCGATGGACCGGCGGCGCGGCGCGGTGGGCGAAGACGCCAGGCGGTTAGCGCCGCCGAGTCGGCCCCGTTCGAGACACGCTCGATGCAGCGCCGTCACTGCTCTTGACCTCGATAATCGAAAAACTTCATGATATGTTTTGTATGAAAACGAATTACATACAATTATTTGAAATTACTGTGTATGTGGGATTCGAAACGCTTTTTGGCATGAGGTGGATTTCTTCGTATGTTAACATCTACACATAGTGAACATAGTATCTATAAAGTATGGTGAAATACTAGCAAACAAAAGACATAAAGAAAACTATTATTACAATCAATTGGTTATGTAAACAAATCCCGCATGAAATACGTAACATATCGTTTTGTTTACAACATACTCGTATTACAACCAATTATTATCATCGTTTGAGAAACAAAACACAAATAGATCACGTAGGGCAATCATACGGAATTCATTGAAGTTCTTTATTTGATAGCAGCATGAGGAACAACGCGAGGAGCAATTTTCTCGTTACGCATGACAAAATAAGGAGCAGACATTCGACACACACAGTACGCAGCGGTACACAATGGCCAGTACTCTCCCTCTCAGATTACAAGCGCGCCGCTACAAAACAGATCCTGTTGATACAGCCAGCTCAAAAGTAATTACCAGGACGGGCCTCTTCTTTGCTCCTTTGCTTAACGTAATAGAATAACGAATGTCATTTTCTTTTAGTCTGACCCTTCCGTGGTTCGCGCGGGGAATGCAAAATTCCCGAAATTAGACTGAATAAACCTGCGTTGTAATTAAAGTCGGGTGCCGAGCGCGCAGGGAGCGTTGGCCGCCCATCTTTCTTGGCTGGCCTACGAATTAAGCACCGAATTGCTTTAGTAATTCGAAGTATATATTCCTTGCTCTCTGTTAAAAGTAAATCACTTTTACTGTCTCGATTTTCGCCACTTAACTCCCTAATCTTCTAATATCGCTTTTCTTTGCATTCAAGTATGTAAATTGGGACGCGTAGCTTCTATAAATTAATTATAATATCTCTTGAATATTGCTCAAGAATTCGCCGGGCATATTTAACGCGTGGACTGACGCCAAGTTTAAAAACTTTCGATATGACAATATCAGTGGCCATTTATCTTTATTTAAAACAGTCCATACATCATGATTCATTATTATTGTCTTCAGTGAAATATAAAAATATATACGAACTAGGTACATTTCGCCAAAACAATATACCTACACATCGATCATTTGAGCAAACTACAAAACCACCAGAAGCTTAAATTAAATTACAAAATACAAAATGATCTAATCAATTTTGCACCGTAAAGACGAAATTTCTATACTTAAATATACAAGTAAATAACAAAGACGTAAATGAAGTTGAGGGAGTGTTTATTAAAATACAATGTAGTGCCGTTACAGTTAAAGTAGTCGCCATCGACAATCAAGTGAAGCAACAGTTAAACTAGGAACGGCCCTCGACCACTTCTAACCAACACCGCAGCCGCCCAAACTCGAGCAAACACTCGCCAATTGCCCTAGTGATGTCTTAAACGTTGATAGATATCGATGATTGTCGGTATGATCGATAACAGAAATATAAGTGTAAAAATTATGATACTTCGAGACTTTACAGACGAAGCGCCATTTACAAACACATACACGATATTTTCAATATATGAGATTAGACTTAACGGAACGTCAAAGACTACTGAAGACAAATAAGAGGCCTATTGGGTCTCTCTTGATGATAACGACTGCCCTGTATAGAATGACATCACTTGAAGTTTGAATTACAAAGCACTTCGATGTATTTGACAGCCTGAGGGATTACATTTTGTATCATAATTTCGAATTATAATTATATTGGTTTCAAAGTTCAAGCCGGCTATAACAGTGCTTGCATAATGCTTTGTGGAAGAAATACAAATATTTATTTCGTCCCATGATGTGATGAGGGACTATATCGGGATCCGGGCTGATACTGCACTTAAAACCCAATATCACTTTGCCCGGGAATCGAACTCCAGAACTCAGCATTGCAGTCATACCGTAATACAACTACGCCACTGAGACAGCTTACAAATATTTACATCTGCTTAAAACATTTACATAATCGATCGATCAAATCGAATAATTTACCGAATGGAAACGTGTTAAAAATATACTAAGCAATATAGGTTTCGTTGTAATTATTTCTCTTTATTCTACTATAACTTCTACACCTTATTATAAGCCTCTTATTACCGTCTCGAAAATCGATAAGTATCCCCACCCCTAGCAACAGTAGGATGGTAACAGTTTGCAGAACGGCTGATTGCTTTGATAATCGCCGGCTGAGACGTTACAAATGACGCAAGAACATTGTCTTCCACAGCCCCCACAAGAACTGTCCACGGAACGTGGAACGGGTCCACTATAAGACATATTACTAACAGAATATTCTTTAATATTTTAGTTTTATTTAGTTTATTGGAATTATTGAAACTATTGCAATAAAAATTAAATAACTTATATTTTTTTGAAACGTGATGTTAGCTATCTTTTACTCGTGTCCTTGCCCATGTCATAGTGGATTCGCTGAATAAAATTCCTAAATGAGCTTTTTGGCGATGAATAACGCCTATAAATTAAAATCGCCTGAACAAAATATTGTTACTACGCATTGGGTATCAAACGATAAGTCTTATTCTATATTAAAAAACTGGCAAAGTACGAGTCGGGCTCGCGCTCCGAGGGTTCCGTAAAATTTACGGTTTCCGCAATTTTTCCTTTATCTGTGCTTTAAGACATTGCTTCGTACCAAATTTAAAGATTCTGAGTTCACGGGAGTCTAGAACCCTGTCTGACCCTGTAGGTTTTGATTCCCTTGCGAGTTTCGATAATTTACGGAATAAACGGCTGTATCTTTTGATTGCGTAGACTTAGAAGTTTGATTTTTTCACAGCTCCAAGGGACAGTAGACCTGAGTATTTTATATAAATTTAGCTGAATACAACCACGCCTTCCTGAGAAAAAGGGTCTGGACAGACGGACGTACGGACGGACAACAAAGTGATCCTATAAGGGTTCCGTTTATTCATTTCGAAGTACGGAACCCTAAAAATGAACATGACAGTTTAGATCCACTCAAAGTTGCCAAAAGCGAGCTGGCAGGTAGGTACGCCTTGCAAATTCAACTGCGACTACGCTTCGGGCTAAATGTGGAGTTACTGACCACAGAGTGTCGACAGTCTTGCTATTAATTTAGAACAATATGATTTATCAAGACTATGCTGTTAAACTGACGGAATTTATTATTTAGGATATTTATTTTAGATTATTCTCTCTTTTCTCACTTAGCATCATTTAACAAGTAACTACGACGAAGAAACTCCTATGTAAAATTTTATAGGTCTAAGTTACCTATTTGAATATTGAATTTTTATATTAAAATGCACTCGATTTTAGACTTAATCCATATGAAATATAACAATAGTTTCACAACTCAAAGAGCAAGTTTTTTCTGGCGAGTAATTATTATGGACTTAACATATTGAAAACCTCTTCATTAAATTTTTAGCAATTCAAAATCTTTACAATGTAATCAGACTTTTATTCGAACTCAGGTCTTATAGCTTACAGCTCAGAATGGATTTCTTACATAAATGTTTCTTTAAAGATAGATAGACTTATCTAAGATCGACCGGAGCATATAATGTCACTTAGATGTCCAAAGGCGAATAAAGCCACGAGAACGGTATAATCTAACTACCGGGTAACATAATCATCATTCGAACTCCACAAGGAATTATGTAGGTCAGTAATTAAGAACAAACTGGAGTTACAGAATATTCGAGAGTTTGATCTGATATCGCGAAGGTACTTTCTCTATGTGCGAGTACTTTACATCTCAAACTAGATAACATTACAACTTCCAACTAAGGTATGAATGAATATTTAGTTATAAACAGTACCAGTATTAGAAAGGTATTTTAGAAATTTGTAAATTCAGTTTATTTTTAATAATATTGTATAATACTTTGTGGTAATAAATGCCTATTGTGAGCTTTGTTTTTATTAAATTTTCATCTATATTTAATACTAGACTCCGCTCGCAGCTCGGCCCCCGTGAAAAAGATTTTCCGGGGTAAAAACCTATAGTACTCAGGAGTAATGCAGCTTCCTATTAGCAAAAGAATTTTCAAAATCCCTCCAGCAGTTTTCAGTTTATCTATAAAGCTGTGGTTCCTCAAAACGCGACAGACGGCAGACGGTAGATGGTAACGGCAGACAGCACTACTATGCAGTATTAAATTGTATGAGACCGATTCCGCACACGACGGCTAATGACGCCCGGCAGGCGTCCAGTGCCGAGCAGTGTACTTCAAACTGTGCAGAGACACACGTTTCAGGCTGTGCGGAGACGCGCGGTCCATGCTGTGCGGAGACGCGCATTCCATGCTGTGCGGAAACGCGCAGTCCATGCTTTGCGGGTACGCTCTCCAGGACGTGCGTATACCCTCTCCACCACTTGTAGATACGTGTGGATACACTCTCTACGGCGTGCTCATACGCACTGCAGGGCGTGCGGGTGCGCGTTGTCTAGGCAATACGTATTCGCCTTCCAGGGCATGCGGATACGCGCTCAAAGGCGTGTGGATGCGCGGTACGCTCTCCAGGGCGTGCAGATACGCTCCCTCCAAGCTGCGCAGACGCGGAAAGGTGCAGAACGGCGCGCTCTAAGCTACGCAGAAGCGGAAAGGCGCGAAACAGCGCAGTTCAGGTTGCACGGACATGGGACTGCGCCATTCCACTATATTTGGAGTGGCGCGCATGTCAAGCTTTGGCCTAGCAGGTGCATTTTTCATTGCATATAGAGGGCGGATTGCAAGACGACCCTCAGGGCAATGAACTGCGAAGCGCATGCCAAACTAAGATAGCAACTGTTTCATATCTAAGGCGGACTGCGGGTCGACCTTTAGGGCAGCGAAGTGCGGAACGCATGCCAAACTAAGATAGCAACAGTTTCATATCTAGGGCGGACTGCGGGATGACCCTCAGGGCAGCGAACTGTGGGACGCATGTCAAACTAAGACAGAAACTGTTTCATACCTAACGCGGACTACGAGACGACCCTCAGGGCAACAAACTGTGGGACGCATATCAAACTAAGATAGAAACTGCTTCATATCTAAGGCGGACTGTGGGATGACTCTCAGGGCAGCAAACTGCGGGACGCATGTGAAACTAAAACAGAAACTGTTTCATATATAAGACGGACTGCGGGGCGACTCTCAGGGCAGCAAACTGTAGGATGCTTGCCCTGCATGTATATTAAAAGTGATTATGTTTTCGACATGTATATAATATGTCTCATATTGTCCCGGCAGGCATTCGCTTGGCGGACGTATATTGGATGAAGATCATGCGTAACCTACTATGTTACAGGTACAAGACAACCCGCCTCCGAAGGGACTCTTGCGGGAATTACAGTCCTAATTTCTTTCTGCCGTCGCGAGATCCTGAGAAAGTTCTATATGGCGCATGCTCTGCGTGCTGCGGCGTGCAATGCAGCTGCTGAGCAGCTATCTACCAAGTGATGTCATCTACAGATCGTCAATCGGCGTTTCAAGGCTATCAGTCTTGAGGAAGTAGCAGTAAGCTCGCAGCTCCGCAAGGAAATCTTTACTCTGGTGAGAAGTTTTCATTCTGCCATGTCTCATTGTTTTGTTATTATGATTTAATATGTGACAAGTTTTGTCCGAATGCTGCTGGTTAAGCTATGAAAAGACTCATACTGATTGATTGACATTACGATATCCAATACAAACTGTGGTTTGACATTGAATTTGAAATTAAATTCTAAATTGAAATTAAGATTGAATTCAAAATTGAAATTTAAGCTAAAATTGAATTCGCAATTGAAGTTAAACTTAAAATTTTAGTTGAACATGAAATTAAACATAAAATTTTAGTTGAAGATGAAATTGATAAGTTTTAAATTTCCCAAGTGAATTATCGAGCTATAAAATGTTGCAGTGTGTCTTTATTTTTACAGGAATGGAGACGATTGCTAGCTGTAGCACAAGTGCCAAGCCTGTTTCGATTGAAAAACTCTACACTGCAGCTATTGAACAGCTTCAATAAGAAGATTTCAGCAGATCGTTCATGACACACCGCTTAAATAAGCATTGTTTGTTTGAATTGTATTCAGTTTAGTTACTATTTGACAGCTGCTCTGGTCAAGACACTATATGGCGGAAAGGCGTTTTGGAGGAGGTATCTATTTAGTAAAAAAAGCGTAATAGAGGTCGATCACATTGTCAGGAGAGGCCATGTTTAGCACTTTAATATTTTGTGATAATAAGCACACTACCGACTGCCTCGGTAGCGTAGTTGTATTACAGTACGACTGCAAAGCTGAGGTCTCGGGTTCGATCCCCGGGTCGGCCAAAGTGATATTGAGTTTTTCTATTCAGTATCAGCTCGGAGTCTGGAATTTGTGCCCGATATGGCGATAGGCTCGCCCCCTATCACATCATGGGACGGAATAATGGCGAAAAGTGGGTGCACTAGTTGCGCCTCTACCTACCCCTTCGGGGATAACAGGCGTGAGTGTATATGTATATGTATGATAATAAGCAAGCAGTGGAAGTGACAGTTGGGTGTATAAAAAGGGTGCCGTATCGATGTGCAGGCCCATTCGCACGCTTTCGGTCTCAGTTTTGCTTCAGTCGTAGTCTCTTATATCTTTGTGAAAATATATCTGTTAAATCAGTGGTAGATGTTTTTGTATTTAAATCAAAATCGCTTCAGTTTCTAACCATAAATACAGATATTGTTTCAGATTACTGATACTAGATGTAGCCGTATTTTTATACACAAATCCCAGGCAACGTTAACTCGATTGAATACGTAGAAAGATTTGCGCTAGACGTCCGACGCTTTTCCTACTACGAGTTTGTTTATCCGTAGAAGACTTAACTATAAAGTTATATACAACGTCAATCCAATACGAGCATATCATTTAGATAAGCTATCGGAATCTGTAATTTAAATTTCAAATTTCATATTCAAATGACATATCAAACGGTTTTCATACATTTAAACTTTGGATTTGCAGTGACCAGCCAGCGACATCCGTCTACAATGCAAAATAACAACTTACAAATGAAATTCAGTTCTGAAGCGACAATGTAAACTGGCAGAGTAAACTACATTTGCCAACTTACTAACACGCCAATCTAAAAATAGAAACTTCCTCTCCAGGACCAAAATCGAGACTAACTAAGTAACCGGCATTCTTCGAACTTTAGGTGAGAGTTGTTTCTTTGCGAAATTTATTTAGTTTCGTTTGTTTGTTCAGTTATTGTTCTAGAAAACGCGGCCATTCGTTTCACCTGTTTAGATTTCAGTTTCAATCATGAACATATGTACTTGCAATCGCAGTGCATATTGTAATTGACTACGATTTGACAAAATTTTTAATATCAATTTAAAGGTTTGTTAAAATTTTAGAATGTTTTAGAAGTAACGCCATAAACTGCTAAATGGATTTAAATATAATTTGGCTCACTCGTAAACTTATCAAGCCAAATAGGACTAATTTCTATTCCGATAATGCCCACAAGAGAAAACTAAATTATAGTAATAATGCGCGTTCGTGCGAAATTCAAATAATTAGCAATGCACACGGTAGCAAATTAATACCACTTATTAATAAGGGCCTAGAAGTGTGTCAAGAAACTAAATATTTTTATTTGAACTTTCCTTTTACTAATTGCCGTACCAAAATATAATTATTATCATAACGAAAAGGCAAACTTCTTCCAAACACGCGATTTAAAAACGAAACATAGTTTAAATCACTTAATTTCCACTAAAGTGCCACTTGACAAAGAGTGGGCGTCGCGTGTAAAATCAAAATAATGAATTTTCAGAACAATAATAGAAGTAGCCCTTAAGACGTAATGTAAACAGGCGGTGGTTTCGCGTAAACACGGAAATTCTACCCAGACGGTTTACACGCCCGAGGTCATTCAAGTTTCATTACCAATAGCTCCGACCTCATAACTTATTCAGTTAGGGCCAGGTAACGCGTTTTAACATTCAATTTGCTACCTGAAGAAACGTTATGGCCGGGGTAAACGTGCGTGTGCGACAGGCTAGCGTTATCGAATGCGCTAGCGTCTAATACAATTAGCTAGCTATTGATGGCGGCTTTTGTCTGTTCTGGTTTGATGATCTACTACGGCTACATCTTAATCGACCCTTATTTCAACTTGAAAATTGATTTTCGTAATATTCTTTTCTGATTTGTCTATGTTTTAGTACAGAACTACCCGTTTTATACTAAAGTTGGCAGGATTTATACTATGAGGAACATGACAGGTTCTAAGTTTGTAAGCTAGCAGTTCCGGGTATTTCATTATTAGTTTATTACTGTTACGAACTATTAATGTTAATGTTTCTGTAACTTTTAGTATCATTATTCTTACTATACGATTTAAAATTTATGCGCGTGCGTTAATCTAAGGTGTAAAACCGAGGCGATCATAAGAAAGCAACATAATGAAACATGGTAAGTCTACAAACACGTTGACGAGTATATATCTACGTTTACCCACAGCACTTAGGTAATAAAACCAAGAAAGTAGTTTTAAGGAAGCCCGCGACAGCCATTGTGGCCCCTATATTACCCGCTGCAAAACCCTCCTTATTACATGAGACAAACAAGTTATTCGTTTCAAATTGAAAACTTTCCACCCCACTAGCCATGCTGGGGCTGCGAACCATAAATTCCCGCCAATTTTGTTTTATTTCGCGATGCAGGCACGGTAATAAAAGTAAGCTGGACGTGAGACAAAGCCTCTAGCCGGGATTACGTGGCCATCGCAATGGATCACTGCAGCCTGTGATATGGTGTCTAAACAACGGTTCCTGACCTGGACCCGCCCGTGTAATTCACTGTGCCACCACAACGTTTAATTCGCTAAACGACTTTGTTATGGTCACGAACGCAATCAAAGATACTGTTATTCGTTTTGTACAGTTTAACGCGTGTCTGAAACCTATCGATGCAACTTTGCGCTTACCAACTTTGTGGTTAAACCGCACCGCTATTAGCTATCGAAATACGTTTTATTTCGTACAGGGAATGCTCATGTATTCTAACAATGGATTTTCAGATTCGCAACAATTGGTTTGACTAAATACGTTACATATTAAAGACGCAGAGTATGAAGAGTTAGGTATCATCGGTTCTCATCTGTTCTATTACTGGCAATGGCAGGAGGTCGCATGTGTGAACTTTGTTCCGCACTCATTGTTCTATTATAACTGGTTCTATACGAAACGTGTCGTGTAAGCACAAGAGTAAGCCAACAGCGTCGAAACAATGCTGTTTCTTTTATTTTAAACGAAGAGGTTCTCCCAGATTTTTCAAAGAGAGCAAATCGTACCTGGAAAAAGTATTCGCAGCCAAGTTTTAGTATACAACCAATAACATCTCTGCAGACTTAATTAAGTATATCCATAGATACCCGCATGCTCCAAGAAGCGCCAGGTGAAAGAGAGCTCTTTTTACGATGGCTAAAATAAAATCACCACGCGTGAGTGAGGAGAGTTCTGATGCAACCACTACAATGATGCGAATGACACGAATATATACCTTAACACTGGTGCACAAGACATACGATCGCTTCAGAAATTCTCTCTCGTGAACAAAACAATGCCTGGTTCACGGATAGGATTGCAAACAGTTGCTAGCCGTGTCCAAGGGTTATGTTCCGACGTTTCAGCAACACGCCAAATTTGGTCCCCACATAAAAATAAAAAGTAAAGTACTCCAGTATAACACGTACTGGAAACTTTATTTATCGCAAACAGCGTCTTGCGACCAGAAGGTGAATGCTTTTTAAAATAAAAAGCAACTGTTTTTCTCGTTTTATATCGAATGAGAAACTGAGATCAACGCCATTAGTTTCCATTACGAATCACGTAACAACACCTAAAGCAATAAACCCTCTAATACTTAATGTGCGGTAAGAAAGAGCGTGGGAGCCAATTAATTTTTGCTGAAACCACGGTTTATGTTTTCCCGGATAAATAAGGAGATTTAGCGGCGTCGCATAGAGCGGACTCATAAAATGGCTAACTCGCAACGGGCCACGGCCAGTCGCAACTAAAGATTCTCGATTGAATAATCGTTCTAGGTATTTCGAACTTTCTCACTCAGACTTTACTTTTGAGATAACAATATATTTTACTTTTGAATTGATGAATGAATAACTCACTTACATTTAGTTGGGAGGGTCCTAAAAGTGATGGCTCCCTGGTGCACGTGACGAACAGTGCATAAAATTGCACCGTAGCGGAGTCATTGCGCTGCAGTTTATTTTTCCTGTGTGGGCAAAGAGGCCGGGCGATGACTAAATAATGACCAGGATAACGCAGTTTTATTGCCGCCTCCGTGTTGCGAATATATAAATGAACCCTCGAGGGAGTGTTAAAGACGCCGCCAAGAACTCCTGTCGAAACAAGTCGGGCTCAGAGAAATGGCGCCGTAAACCTCCCCATCCGCTGAGACGTCATTTTGCTCTCTCTACGAAAATATTGTACGAACACAAAAAAATAATAAGAATTGAATACTTTGTTACAACCTCGGAGTAATAACTAATGGCTTTATTTATTATTCTGAGGTTACAACTATCTCATTTGACAAGCATAATATATTACTATCAAATGGTAGAAGTTATCTCTCAACGTAACAAAACATGTCGGTATGACATTAATTATATATTATTAATTATATATATATAGATTACTTATTCAAATTTGGGTGTAAAATATTTACAAAAAAGGACAGCAGGAAAGAAAACATTAAAATTAAATGCTACGCAACAAACGGAAGTAAGCATATTTTATGTATTCAATTATGCCAGTTTTGCTCAGCTCCAGTTCAAATTGTGATTTCACAGTGTTAAAATATTAAAACTTTAATTGTATTCCACCGTCCGACTCCATAGCCGTAAAGAAGCCGACGAAGCGCTCCGTTGATACACTATTAATGCAATTGTTCGAAAACAGCGCGGGGCAATAAAATTTAGCCTTCAGGTAGAATATTTCGCCCCAATTCGCAGTCGTGGCCATAATTTTTCGCATTGCGGATTTCAAGTGAACGTATTTCTCATTACCTATTTTATATTACGGTTTCATGACAGCGGGTCCATTTTTAACGAGATTGTCTAAATAAGATTCCCTGATGTTTGAATTACATAATGTTTTGACAAACTGGTTGAGTGCGTACGAATTGTTACTTGTATACTACGAATGGTCATACCATTAGGCGTTTTCTACTTATATTTGTAGGTTTTGTAAATCAATTTTCTTTTACAGACGATTGTGTGCCTATGTGTAAATGCCTAAAACAAAAATTTAATTCGTCTTATTAAAAAAAATTAACTCTACTTACGTATTGAAATTAAATTTAGCTAAACATACAGGGTCATTTTTACATTACGTTACTAAATGAAACCACGTCTATATCTCTGCTAATATAAGTGCTAACATTGTGCCAAAAATCATCCATGAATAACGAATACTTTCGACAAAAATCCTGGTTGTAGTAATTTTTTAATCATTTTGTAGTTTAGTGCGAAAATAGTGTGTGCGAAGTGTATTTCTGACTGAAAGTGTAATGTTGTTGCTGCGAAGAATTCTCCTAGAGCAGTCATAGTGGCGTTAAGGCGTGTTAAAGTTACTTTTTATTGATATTTATTTTGTTTGAAACCTACCTTTTTTTTATTTTACATCTATGGGTAAAATAACTTAATGGAAAACGTTATTTTCAACGATATAAGTATGTGGTCTCATTTATTAACGTAATGTGAAAATCACCCTGTATACTGAAAAAGTATGCTGATCTCAAAGTAAATGAATAAGTAAGTATTAATTGCTACTGTTTAAGGACATGTTAAAAAATCAAGTGATGAGGTAAAGATAATAATTTATTTATAACAGCTCAATATTATGTCAAATTTAGATGCCTTAACCTACGTCTACGTGACCATTAAAATAATTAATTATGTACAAAGAGCTTTAATACTAGATAACATTGTAATATAAGGTCGCATAAAATAATGACTGAAATTATAGTACCATAAAATATAATACATTTCATACAATGTTTTATCACATTCCCCGAAAATATCGTAAAATTTTCTATTGCAATACTTTGGCCGTATCTTATTTATAACCTGTAGAGTTTTACTCCCACCGTTCCTGTATTCAATAAATCTTAAAAATGTTTTGAGACCGTAAATCGATGAGAGTTAAATTATATATTATCTTTGGATTGCTTAAAAACATTTGTGTATTGTTCTATTTCATAAATCTAGTATTTTCGACGCAACGAACTAAGTCGGTAGGCGGCCAGTAATAACTTTCTATGATTTATATTTACCAAGTGAGATAAAACAGACATTCAACACAGTCTTGAGGTTCAAATCCCACGGAAGCAAAGAAAATTGGTGGTGTAATAGAGCGTACTTGATTGTTTGTATGTGGTAGAGTCATTTCTACCGAGTTCTGTGTATAGCATGAATGGACCAGAACGATCACTTTCTTCCAAAGATGTTTCGCTGTAGGCTTCATACAAGGGGATGGTGGAAACAAAATCTTGTTTTCGTTAATTCATATCTTATTTCGACCATTAAAAATCTAGCCGAGCCGTTTTTTGTCGACCTGATTAATCTGATATTCAGCGTCGATAAAGTTAACTTGATGTCCGAAGTACAAGTGCTAGTTACTTTTAGTTATCATCTAGAAAATGTATGCAGATGTTGTTTGTCTTAAAAATAACGCAACACACTGTTCCTTAATATAATTATTCTGCACAAAGACCCAAAGTCTAGTCTCATAACAAGGAACCTTGGTATAAATGCAAACGAAGTTCACCCCAAACCTAAAACAAAGTCTGCATCTAACTCAAAATTTTTAACAATGTTGATACATGTACTGTTACACCGAAACGCTAATAAACTAGAATTTTAGAGGCAGACTCCTTGCTAAGATGTTATTTTACAGAGCGCTAATATTTTATTTCAGAACTGCAACGTTGAGGAAAGGAGAAAACTAAATATTAAGAATATACAAGTACACTTTTTAGCTATATTGTATTCGGTGTAATTGACAGATCTTGCTGATAATTTACTTAAATGTATTTTTTCCTGCCCTGATCATAATATGGTTAATTTAGTAATCTATCCATCTACATTTATACCCCTTAATTTTGTTCTTACCTACTCTTAAAACATTTCATACATTAAAGCTTCATCCAAATACGAACAAGATCAATTCGTCCGACTATAGTCTCATACAACTAAAAAAACGTAATATTTAAATTACTGCACAGAATAAAGGGTACGTTTAGAATTTCAGATTAACTTTAAGCGACAAATCGATGGATTAATCGTTCGAGCAGTCCAATGTCACCAACACATTGTAATTGTACGTGTGGGCCTACAACCGATCCGGTCTGCTCAGCTCAGATATCTAATCCTGTGGGATTCAGAAACCACCAGACTAATCAACACGTCTAACTTCGATAACGAATACTATCACTAGAAAGCAATCGCGAAGCATTAGCCTCGTCTTGGATACTGGCCGCTTTCCTTTTGATTATTGATATAAGCGTAACTACGAGCAAAGTTCTTGAATTAGTCCGATTTTTTATTGATGTAAAGATAGGTACAGAGCAAGCGGAACTCAATGTTATTATAAATTCTTGCTTTGCTCTCTGTATTGTCTGTGCAATGTTGTATTTCAATGCAATAGAGCAGATTTTTCAATCGTCACATAATAGTTATCCGTGTAATAAATTATAACCTGACTAAATGTAGAAGTTCGATACCATTGAACTATTTATTCGTCACAGATATAATTTTTTATTTGTTAGTGTTTGTTTTATTTTATCAATAACTTTTATCTGTTGACTACAAAATCGCCACTAAAAATTTTGATGTGATAAGTCCTCTTCGCTGGTTTCCGCTTGCCCTGCACTAACCATGTTAGTCACGCCTCACTCGTGACTCTCATTCCTCTATATCAATATGTCATGTTACAACAAAAATTACACTACTATACTACAATTTGTTGCGTAATCATTCGCAATACCAAGTGGTTCTGCGAATTTTTTTATCACCGGATGATCGGCGTACTTCACCCGGCACGCCTCGCAATGAATTATCTGTAATTAATGAAATATAATACATTTAAAATGTGTGAGCAGAAATAACTCGTAATGAAATAAAGGTAAAAGCAAAGTAATAGAAAAATGCGAGGAAAATACCACAACCAAAATGAAAACTATATAGGTAGGTACCAACAAACAACAAATAACCTATAATTTAAAAAGTGAAAGAAAATTGTTAACACTTATTATAAGCCCTGTTGAAACCTATTAATACCCTTCTATATCTTTTATCAATAGTTGCATACACTTCGACACTATAGAAAACACTCGATTAATACAGCAAACAAAAAAATAAAAAAAAAATAAAATACTTTATTCATCACGTAGGCGAACATAGTTGCACTTATGATATGTCAAGATACATTCAATTAATAATTATTATTACAAATAGTCACTTATATAACTAAAGACACATTTAAAGGGAGCAAAATCAATGAAAACTAAATATAAAGAAGCCAAGCTCGGGCTGGCAGGAAAGAGATAAAAAAAGAATATTTTTTATTAAAATTAATGGGAGGCACGCGTCGCGATCCTCACCGGTGAGGACACTACAGGCCCTAGCCTAGCTAACCTACCAGCCTTTCACTAGCTACCTAAGCGATGACTTAGAAAGATTATATTTACAGCTATATATACCTAAAAAGATAGTAAAAAGTATTGGGCAACAACAAACGTAAGTAGGTGCCACCGATCACCCAATTAAGTAGTATAAATGTACTCCATGCATACATACATCTAACAGTGTTAATATAATATTAGTTTTGTTGCTATCAATTTATTATAAGCCTGTTAAAAATGTCGACTTTCAAGCTGTATCAATGACAATAACAACACGTTTTATGAAAGTTATCAAACCCTTCTAGCGATATCTATTAATACTTTGCTGAAGCTACGTCAGTCAGAGTAATTGCTAATGGAACACCATTTTATGTAACTTTCCCTGCATACAATACGAAATCCCGCGAGATATTCTGAATAACCATAAAATAGCTATTGTTCGCACTGGTCAGTATTAAAGTATTCTGCAGATAAACATAATGTGTCATAAATCAGGAGCAAAACAACCACAAGCGAAGACATAATAGAAGCTGTGTAAACATGATTGTAAAATATTTGGAAGCGTGCCTAAATTTTACTGACCTACAAAGCAATTCATTGATGCAACTTCACGACTACGAAACCACCTAACAGACCTGGAGGAGAGATGGTTTTTTCAGATAACTTCGACAACTTTTAAAAAGTTAAATCTGTAGTATCAATGTCGGACGTTTGAAATATATTTCAAAAGTTTTCATCATTATCCAAGATTTGTGTTAAATGAAATCTTAATGTCTATGTAATTAAGGGGCGAAAAATTGCTTCAAGAACATAAATAACCTTTAATCATATAGAGTATAAAAAGCAAAGTCAATAACCCAGTGCATGTGCAATTAAGTGTGCAACTTCAACACAAGAGTCTAAAACTAACCACGCCTGTACGGCATGAATTCAACACAGAATCTAGAATTTTAAATATAAATATGCACATTTACACAAATTGATTAATAATGTTATTCCACATTAAAGTAATTTACGTCATATTAAAACCAAGCAAATAATTAAAGCAGTGCATACTATTATTAAATATCACTTACATTTATCATCATTTCGTTCGGACTCATTAGAATTCTGGCTGTCCATGGACGTCGTAGATATTCTCTTACTACGCAGTTTCTGCAAGAGCTCTGGAATAAAACAAAATAGTACTGATTGAGACGAGTTCACAATAAGAATTACAAGAAGACGCTACATTAAAATGCAGAACTGGTTTCGAGCAGGTCGACCTAAAGTAACGGATGTGTTGTGTCTGCGATATTGCGAACATATTTTAAGAACAAGAATATCCAATACGTATTGAATATTTTAGTAGGATTACCACGGAATTCACAAATTTTTGGCATATATTTTTTGGTCACAACGTATTAATTGAGGGAAAAAATGTTTTGAGAATGTATGTGATGTGATGTATACTAAGTATCATACATACATACATACATACATAGTATCACGCCTCTATCCCATAGGGGTAGGTAGAGAATAGGGATCGCCACTTTACTCGATTCTGGCACACTACTTTCGGTTCCTCTACCTTCATCAATCTTTTCATGCACTCCCGCCGGTTCAGGGTACTTTTGACCTGGCCTCTACTTAGAAAGTCAGATATCTGACATTCGAAGGTTGGGTGCGGTCGACCCCTGCCGGCCCTTCCATCCACACTCGCCTTATATATCCTCTTTGTCAGTCTCCTATCATCCATCCTTTCCAAATGCCCAAAACACCTTAACATACCCTTCTCAATTTTGGTGACTACATCTTCTGTCACTCCACACATGTCTATCACCCTAGTATTCCGTACTCTATCACACACAGTCACTCCACACATGCTTCTTAACGCTCTCATTTCTACTGCTTTAATCTTACTTTCATGCTTTTTTCAAATTATAATAATTCTAGAATATAAATAGGAGAATACAACATACGGAACATAGCTTCGCAGAACTGCTGTTGGTAAAATAAGTACCTACTGCGTAATATTTATACCATGTCCTAAATTCGATTGCAATACAATCTACTTTAAACACTATCAGCAATACCTTTTATTATTTTCGTGTTATTTTGTTATATAGTTCTGGAAATGCTGATCGGTGTCGGCGAATCGAAAGCTGCAAAAGATTCAATCCTCATATCTTTTTCGCTATTTGCAAGATTTTCAAATTCAAAATTCAGTTTACTTGACGAGCGCATTTTATACGGCTTTACGTGCCACAAAAAGTCAAGATGTTAGCAAATAAACCCAATATAATCGACGTGTGACTTTCAATCAAAATGGAGAATATTTGTATAAATGTACGAGAAATTAACGTCATTATATACATTCGAAATAACAAACCTTCAAAAACCATGACATAATGTTATGTAAACGATGCGATACTTCAAATGAGTGATCACAATATATAACGATAAGGTACCAACATGTGAGGAAGTGTATATACAAATCAATTTCAAAAACCTAAATTTAAAAGACATAATCTTCAAACATTTCAAATGCCCTACATTAAGTATGTATATTTCAGTACAGAAACAACTATATGCAAGGTTTGCTCGGTTGTATTGTTCGTCTGTCGATATAATTGTTAGCACAGTTTCACCAGTAGGTGTTATCTCGGTGGAGCCGCACCTGACGAAGTGAGTTGATAAGCAACTGATAAAAACATTTCATTCCAAGAATACATTTGCGACATATCTGCGTCGACGTGAATATTAAATTACGATTCATCGTTTTACACGATATCGACATTTAGGAAACGGATAAAAAGTATTATCTGCAAAAAATATTGATTGTTCGACTGTTTAAGCCATTGACTATTTAGGTACATATCTTCACAGCTATGAGTATATAAAGAACAGTCATTGTTTTAGTGGTTAACAAAGTCCTGTTTCCCATTTCCGTGATATTACATTCACATTACCGTGAAATTTGAAAAATCGATGCACTATATTCTATCTGGAGTGCTATACATTTCTTATAATTTCGGCACAGAGGTTCTAAACTTTTTCCATCAAATAGTCCATTAAGTAGACCGCTGGACGCATGAATCACACACAAACCGCATTGTACTCAGTAAAACAAATTGTAATTCTGTTTAGTCAACAATCCATTGTAGCACTTGAGGAAATAGCAATTGTCACTAAACAGCATTAAGTAACAAAGAAACGCGTTACCAGAAAGATTTAAGCGCCAGTTTCGCCTTATCGGTGTAATCTAAGCGAGAAATGTGGCATTGTAACAGCGCGAGTTCAAACGATCGTAATTTCGTCGCAAGATTCCCTCGTGTTTCCATCTAATTATCTAAAGGAAGGTTGCTTAAACCCGACTTTCGTACCTACCAGTGTAAAATACTGAAAAATACACGTGAGATAGCATTGCAATGACGCGTGTGAAACTAGTTAATTTATATCATTCACCTAGTTCTGGGACATGTGACACAAACGCACGAAAAATAGCAAACAAAGTATCGCATACACATGCGATTTCATTTACAAAACAAAAGGGACGCCAAAGGAAAACGTCGGGCGCGGCGTGTTCCCACAGACGCATTGCACTGCACATGCAAGTGCCAACGATGTTCAATAAAAAACGCTGAGTCGTCGACCCCGAGTGCGTCACTCAATGATAAAGAACCTCGCTTCTTCCGTCACGTATAAATACGGGGAGCAGATGACGATCCATTAAAAAGTTTGTTCGTATTAACTATGCGGGAATTAGTTAGACTTGTGTGCCAGATGGACTCAATGAATTTCTTTGAGCGGGGGAGAGGCCGCTATATTGTAATTATACTAGTCGGGACGTCGGGGTATTCCTAAATGACTGTCTTGCTTTACTCGAGATAAAAATAATGTTTGGAGACATACATTTAGATAACTACATCCATTATGAATATTGATGGAGTTGCATCATTTGTGATTGAATGGGTACAAACATTTTATTGAAACATACGTGGGTATGATAAGAGATGAATGACATTGCATCTTCGCATTGGACATGGTTTATAAATTTTGTTCTGCTTATTTCTATAACAATATTTACAAATAGAAACTGTATTTTGTTGTATGTGATCAAATTATCATAAATAATAATATACATAAATGCAAATACAATATTCATGTCAACGTCGTAACCAGAAATACGTAAGTTTGTATGCTACTATGCAGCACACGCAATTCATATTTAAAAGTACATAATGACATACTCATTAGTCATCCGTCGTATTGTTTCAATACACAATCCTATACTACTAAACATACGTGTCCTATAAACAAGGTAATGATCATATCAGGTCTCTATAATATGTTGTTAGTTTGAATGAAAGTGAAAATTAACTGTTTGTTACAGTAAATGGTCTTACCATTTTTTATTTACTTTATATCGGGGTTAAAAGAAGTCCTTGATTCTAGACGTTACTAGCTTTTGCTCTCGTCACTGCCCCGATAGAGGAAAATAAATGTTTCTTCAAATATATGACAAAGATATACCTACATAATATATGTTAATTTAGGCCTGGATCTATCAGTGTGCCAAATTTCATCCAAATCTATTAAATTTATTTCTTAAGAGACTTTAAGTTAAACTTTACGCTAACTTTCAAATATTATACATATTTGAACTAACATTACTAATAATTATTAGTAATGTTAGCGCTTATAAGAAGTAATGTAATAATATAATAAGAAATTGCATTATTAATTATAATTAACTAGCTTTTTGCAACTTCTTATATGTACCTACTTCTTGTTATATTTTGTTCATGCAAAAATAAAAACATTTTTCATTTTCCACTTTTAAAATGTTAGTCCTACTATCCTACTAATATTATAAAGGCGAAAGTTTGTAAGAATGTATGGATGTATGGATGTGTGGATGTTTGTTCCTCTTTTACGCAAAAACAACTGAACGGATTTCGATGAAATTTGGCACACGGGTAGATCATGTCCTGGATTAACATATAGACTACTTTTTATCCCGGGCAAATATAAGCCGAGACTTTTATCCCGGAAAAACTTTTTAAGGCGGGCGGAGCCGCGGGCAAAAGCTAGTAGGATATAAAGCTAAAGACGACAGAACCTGACAAAATCCCTGTTTAAAGTAATCATATTTAATATGCTTACCTTTCTTCTGCATTGCCTGTTCCCACAATAAGGACGTTATTTCTTCGACCCAAGCGTTTCTGATAGCGGGCTCCGTCGTCTCCAATTTAAAGGACTTGAGGTTCCTCTTCTTGTACCATATGGTGAATTTATGCTGGTCTTGTTCCTTTGCAGTTATGCCCAAATCGTCAACGGAAATGTGGTCTTTGTAAATGAAATATTCCACTCGAGGTTGCTGGAATCCCAAAAAGAAACATATTAATAGTTATATTGTAACTATATTAAATTGCTGTTATCGAACTTTATCGCCAGAATGAAACCAAAATGGTAGCAGTAACCTAAACAGCGATCTTATTACGTAAAGGCTCCAAATAAGAAAGAACGAGGTCCTTCGGTACCCAGACTTCACACAAATAACTTTGTATTATGTCCCATCCCAACGCGGTAATCGAAATTTTTATTTCTCTTGTCACGTTCTCCTCCTAAACTGTTAACCTTAGTATGTCGACGTTTGGTTTTGATATTGTATTACATGTTTTAACTATTTACTTTTAATCGGGGATAACGTAGCCTCGATATTTCTTTTATTTAACCCAAACAACCTTTATTAGCAAACTTTTTGTCTCGCAAAAAAGTACAACGAAACTAAAAATACAATTCATCAGAGTAATAATATAGTCAATGTTGTTCGTGCTGAGTATTGAATGGCACTTGATCGATGCCTTTGATATGGATCCATAGCGGAGGAAGTGTAGGACAATATTACGTATTTCCTGTGTCGTCAAACAGCTGAAGTTTGCCATGCGTGATGAATTAGCCGTTCCGCAGCATTGACAAGGTCATTTAACTCTGGCCATTACAAACAATTGGCGTTGTACACGCGAATATTAATATTTCACAAACAACCCTCTATTGCGTATAAAATTTTGCGAACTCAACTTATACCATTATTTTATTTTTAGATTCTTTCAACAAAACACGAAATTGACTCGGCGTCGAATTAAACGCAATTGTTTTGGTCAGAAAATGATAAATAAGTGTTATACAAGAGATGGATTGTTCCTCGTTCGTGCAAACTTGACCGCCGACGCCAGAGTGGCGCGCCGATGTAATAAACTGTCTCATTGTGATATCTGTCGATTTAACATCTCATTCGTTATGATGTAAATTAAACGGCAACTAATATAATTAACGTGTTCGAATGAAAACTTTCGACATCAATGTGACTAATACTTTAGGAACGAGTAAAAACTTCACGTGCAATCAACAATTACTTCACCAATCGCCCTCTATCTGGTGATAAGTAATCAAAAAATGGCTAATAAACAGTTATACATAACGTAGTATGGAGACCAACAAAAAAGTGTGCAATATCTATAACTATGACAGGCAGTTCCCGGTTACAAAATAGTTTTCGATATTTCTTATTTTACTAGTAATACTATATTTGTCGGCGTGCCATCCAAGATCCAGTGCCAAATTACTTCAAGACAGATTAGAGTTGGAGATGAAGAGTCAACAGGGTCGTTAGACTAAAGTGTCAGACTTCATTCGTTCCTGATGGGTCAATACAATATTTTTTTTATGAAGACCGCCTATTCCTAAAACACAACAAATCTTTATGCAGCATGTATTTAAAATGTGTAACGACAAATGTATTGAGATAGCGGTGGGGAAATCCATTATTTTTAGTTAAAAATAGTTGATACTAGAGCTTAGTGGGATTACTTTTCCGGTGGTTTTTCTATTCCGGTAAAATCCCGCTATCCTCCTATTTAATGAGCTCATAATATCATGTTTATATTATTATGTGGCATTACAAAGAAAAAGTTTTATGATGGACAGGAATTTGAGAAATAAAATAAATGAATACATACATACATACGTATATTCTCACGCCCTTTATCGCCGAAGGGGTAGGCAGAGGCGCAACTAGTGCACCCACTTTTCGCCATTATTCCGCCCCATGATGTGATAGGGGGTGAGCCTATTCATATCGGCCACAAATTTCAGACTCCAAGCTGATACTGTATAGAAAACTCAATATCACTTTGCAGTGAGGTCTCCCTCAGCACTGCAGTCGTACCATAAAACAACTACGCCACCGAGGCAAAATTAATAAAATCACTTTGAAATTAAAATCTTCAATGTACTCTTTTTCTGTTATCAAGGCAAGGACGAACAATTTTGAGTTGTTAAGCGATCTCCAATGTCCATAAAAATCCACAATTCCTAAGAAATAAATCAAAGTAATAGGGATAAGGAATTATAAAGGGGAGAGGATTTTTGTGTCTCCAGAAATCGCACTCTGCTTTTGAAATGCATCAGTATGCAATCACTTGGAGATAGTTTTCTGAGAAAGTGATGTTACTCGGGTCGATACGGCACTTTCATATTGTAGACGAAAACTTGTCTACAGCAGCAGTCTCTACCATTTATAACATATTTATATAAAAAACGCACTTTGTTAAAATTAATTTTATTGTGGATGCACCCGCTCGTTGTCACATTATCGTTCGCCGGTCATTACTGACTAGTTAAATTATCAGAATATTATAATTATTTTATTGTTACTACATTGATAAAAACGTGACTCATCGAATGATTCATGTTTACAATATAAATATTAGCAAATAGGTCTTCTCAAATCGAGTTTCCATATTGTGATTACACAAATATATATTTTGGATACAAAACGAATCTCATTTAAACAGCGAAACGCTTAGTGTTACATGTGTGCATAATATAAAGGACAAACAATTAGCTTTGTTCATTCAATATAAAAGACACGTAATTGGTTTACTTAACCAAATATTTACGTAAACCTACAGATAACAATCACCTATATTATTGTACGTGCAACGGCACTACGCCAAACAATATTTAGATATTCGTAAATACGCTTAGAGCTGTGTTTTCCGAAATAGATTTACACTTAATACTTAAGTAGCAGGTGCATATATACTGGCATCTATGTACAATATAGGAGCTATAGTAATAAAGATAATACTACGGCATATTCATATGCAGGTTTTTAGGTCTAATGTTCCGGGATACATTTAACTAGTGCACTTTACGCAGTTTACGGACTATTAAACTGTTAAAAATTAACCTATTTAACCATTTAACATAATCACCGATTGCAACAAAATTCAAAATATTTAGCCGCGAATAATCAAAAAATAGCTTAATTCTAAAAGTAAGTACTAATGACACAAACCTTTCGATAAACTGCTGTGATGAGGACCAGCTTGTCAAAGAGAAATATTCTCATGAGTTGGCGTCGTCGGCGCGCGGTGTCCATTGCATAGAACTCGTTTTGGCGCAGCAATCGACCTTGGTTGAGCAAGTTTAGATAAAGCTGAAAAAAGTATTTCGACATTCACTACAGCAATTCTTAATAAACTTCATTACATATTTGTGACCAAACAGAGCTCGCAAAAAATGTTATAGACCGTTTTGAAAAAGTCTTAGTACTTTACAATTTGTGGTCGTAAATAACAGTGGATACATTAGTGTCTTTCTATGTTATTTAAACCGTAAACTTGATTAGTCTTTTGTTATATTATATAACATGTTAGCCATTTTAAGTAAAGCTAATTTTATAGGGTGGAAAAGAAACCAACAAAGTTGCATTTCAGTGTAGGTATAGACATGCAATGCAATCAGCCCTTTAATAATACAGCAAAGTAGGCCCGTGCTCAGCAGTGGGGAGTATATAAATACTGCCCACTGCTGAGCATGAGCACGGGCCTCCTCTACTACTGTGAGGGGCTAGGTCTTAGTCCACCACGCTGGCCTTCTGCGGGTTGGTAGATTTCACATACGAGGGTATGTGAAGTCTACCAACCCGCAATTCTTATGAAGAATTCTTAGATACGTAGGTTTCCTCACGATGTTCAATACCGTTAATGCGGACGATTATAATAGGTACAGACGTAATATGAAACAAATTATTATAATTTGTCACCACATAATTGACACATATTATATTATCCACTTCCATAGAAACAATAAGTTGATGTTTCTACAATAGGTTCTCTGTATACAGGAGATAACAGAATATACAAATATCCAAATTATTTGCTTCCTACTTATCAAACTAAAGTTGGTTTTCCAATGACAGACTATTTACTTTATTCAAACATGAAGATTGTAACACAACAAATACAAACATAATATTATTATGTAGCTATAATAAAAACTTTCTAAACGTCACTAAAAGGTGACACTCGCCAAGTCCGAGTGACTCAGTGTTTTCGAGTCGGCAACTACAATAATTTTCACTCACCGGACAATCCGTGATGTTTTCTAATGCCATTATTTCATCCACAGCCGTCAATACACACTCAATCATAGTTTTAGCGAGTTTCAAACTTTCCAGTGGAGTTTCATCATTATCCGCGGACTCGCCATTGCTTCCCCCCGTCTCGTCGCTGTCCACACTCACTTTTGATATCCTCGAATCCGTCTCACATCTCTCATTCTCGTAATTAGTGTAGGTCTTCACTAGGTCAGCTAGGAACAGTTTATACCTCGGTATCCTTTGAACTGGTTCCAACAAGTAACTTGACAGATCTAATCTGTCGCCTAATTCTAACTGTCTTTCCTGAAAACAATTTTATACATTGGTTGATTTAAATGCTCGTATTATCTTCTTTATCGTTTTGCGGTTGGACTATCGTTCTGATAGATAATGAACATAAATGTTATTCGGTATCTCGTATAGGATACGATACATATCAATTTTATAGCCTTTCACCAGCTTTCATGCGTAATTTGGGTCGAATGATATGTGATCACGATCGAGGTGTGGGATAACTGGAGCAGAATTTTATTCGCGCAGCCGACTGAGAACGCTAATAGAAATACCGCAGTATTACAAACATTAAACGCAAGATGTTTTGGTTAAAACTGAGTTTCTTTCAATGTTTTTGTTACTAAGCACGTAGCAATTTGTATATGGATTTTTGGCTCGAATATGATAATACATTACTTGCTTAATAATTTTTTATAGAATGTTTTGTAAATCGCGATATAAATCTGCAAAGTATAACGGTAGTGAGAACAGTAAGGCGGTGGTAACAGCACTTGTCATTCCTTACGACATAAACTTGCAAAAACTAGGAAGTAACATTGCCCATTGGCTTGTTGCGCGTATCACAATCACCGGTGTGGTCCATGATTTTCCACTCGCGCATAATATCATAATATTAACGGCTGTCTACATCAAATAAATCTTCTTATAAAGTCCATTATAAAATATACTTTAAAGCTAGGATATCAGTATTTTAATAGTGAAATTCCTTTAAAATGTTAAGAGAATAAAATTAGATTATTCGCGCTTTTATGCAATACATAATTGCATATCTACATTTTAATCCGTCTTTTAAACATTCACTTCTGATAGTAGGTATATTATATCAATATTAGCAGAACAATGAACACTAACAACTTGTAAAACACCATTTTATTTGCGGAATCTTAATCAGAAAATTAATACACCTGATAATTTATTTTACAGCAGGGAATAATCCTTAATAAATACCTTATAGTCATGCCGCATCCGATAAAATATTATACCTATTGTAACTTGTAAAAGGTATTAATATATTGAAATTAGATCATGATGTAACACGATATAGTTAAAGTTGAAACAAATTATAAAAATACACTGTCACCGCGGCTAATATAGAAAACGTAGGTTCAAAAATCTCGATTTATTATTTAACTAGCTTTTCCGGCGTGTAAAAGTTTTTCCAGGATAAAAAGTAACTTATGTGCTTTCTAGGGTCTCAAACTATCTCCATACCAAATTTAAACAAAATCCGTTCAGCAGTTTCGGAGATGTGCACTAACAAACAAACAAAAACAGACTGACAGAAAATAATCACATAAAAATATGTGATTTGTTTTCCATTACACTTTTTTAGTCACCCCCTTTCTTTTTTATCACATTTCTTTCAACGTACACCGGAATCTACTCCTTTATTATAATATAGATAGATAGATATTTCCTGAGATTCACTGCAATTGATAGTCTGTCAAGGCCCGC
Source organism: Lapara coniferarum (assembly GCA_949316025.1). NCBI lineage: Eukaryota > Metazoa > Arthropoda > Insecta > Lepidoptera > Sphingidae > Lapara > Lapara coniferarum. Next base: position 13,954,461 of record OX438926.1, on the reverse strand, counting down.
GACGGACACCGGTGTCCATATACATAGGCTTTTCTCATTCATCTATATATATAAGCGGGCTTTGAAGGGTCAATTGCAACTCGGCAAAAAAAATTGTACCCCCTTTCATATCCTATTACGTTTGTGCCTAAGAATTATTTTTAAATTACTTACTTGGAAGAATTGTTTGTGCTCAAACACTAGTCTCGTGGCTCTCTTATTATTTCTGGAGTACATTACATACATATTGAACCTTTTTTCCTGTGAACGAAAAAACGTGATCAATTCAAATAGTAATATTACATCATTGACCGTATTGTTATTGTTCAGGACATATTCGCTTTTTATTAAAATACGAATCACTCAAATATCACGTACATCGACCGCAGATTGTTTGATTTTGCGCCCTCGTACATGAGCATTTATTTGTGAAATTTCTATACTTTCACCGCACATAATTAGGTGGTTTATACAATTCACGAGCGGGGGCAATGTGGCAGCAAGTTGCGGAACTGTGAAGAATCGTGCATTAATGTAGATATAACTCGTCCATTCAAGTTAGACCCGCGACTAGTTCAAATTGCCCTGTTCTTGCCATTTCCATGAATCACGGTGGAGGGGGAAGAAGGTCTAATTATAATAGTGAATGATAAAGCGCAGAATCACGCGCTCTGCTAGTCCGTGACACCAATGGTTTTTATAAAATTCCTTACCAAGTAGCCATTACATTGACGCACTGTCCTTAATAAATATACATATTTTATCATATAATGGCCGAGATAAGAATTTATTACCCGCTTATTATTGAACTGATAATTTGAAAAAACACCAAAACGATATAACTTACAAATCGCCTGAAGCATTGTCCCAGTTTCCTGAGATCATTCTCACAGTCCCTCAACGCTGGCAGAAATTCCTCTGAGTGAAACCGGAATATACGCTCGATGTTGCTGAAGATGTCCTGTTTCAATCCTTTAAAGTGTGGCGGCAGTTCCGACCGACCCATCACTGGAATGTAATCTTCGACGACATGCCTCAGCCGTTCTACGTAAACGTTCTCAGTGTGTAACAATTCGTTCACGCGTTCGTTTAGACGTCTGCAAACAATATAACAGTCTTTAGCAAATTGTTTAACAAAATACGTATGGTTATTTTACTAACTTTTCGTAAGAAACATTTATGTTAATTTACGTCAACGATTTTGATTGAAATATTCCTATTAAATTCTTCATTCATATTTAATATCTATAAATCCTTTTCAATAACAAATATATTATGTATATAATTGTTTATGTGAGTTACGTCTTACGCATATTTTAGTTTACGAAATAGTTATCACAATTTATTATAAACCGATTCAAGAATAGTATTGTGACAGGAGGAGATTCCGAAAATAATCTCGGCATAATTCAAATTCTCTGGATATTAACTTAACGCATGACTTCGATATCTTTAAATATTTACTTTAATATTTATCTGATCTGATAGAAACATTCATTATTAAGATACTTTCAGCGTTAAATCACAATGTAAAAAATGCTCTTTAAGCGATTTCAAAAGAAGGATGAGGTTCTCAATTCATGTAACAGTATTTTTTTAAGTTTTGATATAGTCGCTTCCTTGATATAGTCCCTAGTGGCAGCATTGTGTGTAAATCGTGGAAGTCTATGGTTAGAAGCCCACGTCGACCAAAACAGTTAATATTTAATATTAATATGTATTTCTACAACTATAATCGTCGTGCCAGGATAAATAAAAATTCACACGGTTTACCTATGATACAGTGACGATTCACATAACAGTACTGTTATGATACTCTTGTATTTCTAATAACACGTATTCTACTAAATTTTGATTTTTTTTACTTAGAAGTAGACATTGCGGTGGTACCCACCCAGACGGGCTCTTACATATGAGAGACCAACCACCGTAAAGTAGGTCATATTTGTTTTGTGGATGACATTATTATACCTTAATCTTTTTTATTATATATCTGCGAATACATTTTTAATAATAAGCTATTAAATAAAAAAATAACCATTTTTTCTAGTATAGAACTTAAATTATAACGTAGACAAATATAAATGGCGCAGTCACCAATCATTTTAGGACACATAATATGATACTACGTACGCTATGACATAGAACCTGTAGCGCTAAATATTAATGCAAATGATCGACCGAGTGAATATGCATCTAACATCACTTTAGTATGTAATAACCTTGAGGTATTGCTAATATAGATAATGCTCAACGCAAAAGAAAAATCGCTCGACAACCAAGTATTCCGTGAATAATCATATAATGTATTAGTCAATGTATGTAAATGTTATAATGGTAACTGGACGTAAATATGAGAGCAACCTTGGCATCCAAGTAGGGCTGCCATCCGTCCGAATTTCCCCGGATTTGTCCTAGTTTGAGGGGCGTCCGGGGGCCGTCCGGCAGGGGTTCCAAAAAGTGTCCGGGTAGAACCCGGACACTTGTTGCCAGGGGAAATCATTTTTTTTATAGATAAGCGATAAATTGAAATAACCCTTAGTTAAAAATTCATTCATAATAACCCGCATTCAAGAAGGCATAACAAAATATTTTTTCATAAGTGTCCTGGGTCAAACCCATATTTCGCCCAAATGTCCGGGATTTTTGCCGTGTATATCCGGCGTCGGCAATTTAAGTGATGGCAGCCCTACATCCAATCCGCCTGCGCGTCTATACAAAAATATATACTGTGACGTAAGAAAATTCGGCTAAACTCGGTCGTGAGGTATTGGTTGAAACAATTTCTTACATGTAGTTTGGCATATTTTAAGTTATGTCAACAAAACCTATAATTATACGAGTGCAAATGGACATAAAATCATTTGACCTCGCAGTTCATAATTTCAGCCAAGACAATATAACTAAGAATTTCGTGCACAAGAATTTTAATACATGTGGAGTCTGCCAATCCACACTAGGCTAGCACGGCAGAAAAATAGTATAAGCCAATCCGCTATTATTTGCAGGTCATAATTTACACACACACACACACACACGCACTCACGCGTGTTATCCCCGAAGGGGTAGGCAGAGGCGCAACTAGTGCACCCACTTTTCGCCAACATTACGTCCCATGATGTGATAGGGGGCGAGCCTATCGCCATATCGGGCACAAATTGCAGACTCCGGGCTGATACTGAATAGAAAAACTCAATATCACTTTGCCCGACCCGGGGATCGAACCCAGGACATCAGCTTTGCAGTCGTACTGTAATACAACTACGCCACCGAGGCAGTCGTATTTTAAATGTACAGTATCGAACTCTTTCTATACAGGGTCATTTTGACATTGCGTTAATAAATGAAACCACATACTCGTCTTTGCTTCTGCTAACATTATGCCAAAAATCATCCATGAAAAACTAATATTTTCGCCAAAATCCTCAATTTTACATTCCTGATTTTTTATCATATTTTAGTTTAGTGCAAACTTGGCGTGTGCGTGAGTAATTTTCTGACTGAAAATATGATGTTGCCGCTGCGACGAATCCTATTAGAATACTAGTAGTGCCATTAAGGCTTGTAAACTTAAAGTTACTTTTTATTGATATTTATTTTGTTCGAAACATGTACTTTTTTATTTTACATTTATGGTTAAAAAAACTGAATGGAAAGTGTTATTCTCAAGGAGATAAGTATGTGGTTTCATTTAGTAACGCAATGTCAAAATGACCCTGTATAATACCCAAAATACTACTTGATAATAGTTCAACAGACGGTGGTAATTTGTTCAGTATTAAAACATAACAGAGAAATAACAGTGCCCCATCAACGACACACAGCAATTTATTGGACACAACGTCATTCATTAATGACGCGTGCTGACGTCACGTATAACTCATTCCCGAAATATCACATACAATTACCATCAAACAGTTGTAAAATTAGTTAACGACCATGATACAACCATAATCTAATACCTATGATTCAACTACTTTCTGTTTAATTAGGGTCATTATTGAAATGAGGTTTCTGTAATCAATAAGAATCACGCTTCTTCTTATAGTAGCTAATGACTTGGTAGCAAACTGTCGCTAAGTAAATCATAAGGAATGCGATGTGTCCTCAATTTATAAAAAAGTAGTTTTCCTCAAGTTAAATACAATAATCAAATTATTAATCCTCATTTAACACGATGTGGCGTCGTTATCAATTACAGAAGTTAATTATTTTAATAACGATATTGGCTAGTTATGTTTCGTGCTAACATTTATATTTATACAAAATACTCTGAGCCATTACGATTGAATGGGTTTAAGAATATTAATTACAATCTGTCTTTAAGTTTTATAAAATTGTATTAATTAAATTCAGTATCAGACTGGACCCGGAGTCTGGAATTTGTGCCCGATATGGCGATAGGCTCGCCCCTCCTATCATGGGACGGAATACGCACGGTGAAAAGTAGATGCACTAGTTGCGCCTCTGCCTACCCCTTCGGGGATAAAAGGCGTGAGTGAGTGTATGTGTATTAATTAAATAATTCTGGTAGTAGGCTCAAAATACAGATTGGATTATAAAATTATTGCATGTGTTACTCTCAGATGTCGGCTTGCAATATTTCGCTTAATCGCCCACTTCGATAAGGTTGGGGTAAAAAATTAGTCTTTCAGTAGTCCATAGACTAGATAGATTATATGGTAGAGAAAGTGCGTCAAGACTTAGATACTTGCACCATTCCAGCCAGAAACAATTGAAAAATACAACCTCAGTCGCGACATACATGACCTAAGGTCATAACACTGCGTCACTGTGGTCATTTGTCCAAACCTTGAGCATGCTACTAACTATTAAATTTGACTCTAGTATTTCCTTACATAAACCGAAGAAATTCTTACAAAGAACCGATTTATTTTTTTGCCCCGAATCTTTTTGTAGTTTACTATGGGTTATTTTAGATTTTTCAAATCATCTGCATTAGATCATTTCTCCAGAAAGAAACATCGTGTATGATTAAACAGTTTCGATAGTCTTGAACGGCATTGAGGATAAGATAATATTATCTAGGAACGTATCTCGGGAAATGTATCTGGATGCGTTGATTTTTTTTATCTTTTGTTTCTTTTAACAAAACTTCAGCTGTTTAATTTAAAGAACCTTTATTGGGTTTTTCATGGATTCATTTACATTTTAAAGTGTAAACTTATGTTTCCTGTAAAGTTTAAAATAATTAATAAAATAAACCGACTTCAAAACCACAACAAATAAAAAAATAATTAAATGTTGTCTTCGCTTAGTATAAACGTATATTTGGAGTCGATGCGTAATTTAAATTTCAATATCGAAAACCACATCAAAATCGGATCAGTAGTTTTTGAGAAACTCGCGGCCATACAAATTTACATACAAACGGATCGAATACAGAACCTCCTTTTTGAAGTCGGTTAAAAATATATTATTGAATTCCACTCATGAGCAAATATCTATACTTATAATATTATGAGCTGAAGAGGTTGGTTGGTTGTTTGGTTTAACGCGCTAATCTCAGGAACCACTGAACCAATTTTGAAAATTCTTTCACTAATAGGAAGCTACATTACTCCTGAGTGCTATAGGCTACTTTTTATTCCGAAAAAACTTTTTCGCGCGTACGGAGCCGCGAGCAACAGCAAGTTGAGTTATATACTTGTTTACATTTGTCTTGTCTCTTGAAAAGCTTGTATAAATTAGAAACATAATATTTCGCAAAAAATATTACGGTTACGGTACTTCAATATATCAGTTACACTCATACAAATAGAAAAGAAATTTATTGCCTTTGCTACAAAAATATCTGAAAATCAGATACATAATTTAACAAGACTTCAAATTGCAAATAGAGCTGGTCAATAGAAACCAGTACTATAGTTTTTATGGCTTTTTATATACTTAAACAATTTTATTAATCTATTACGCATTTTGACGTTAACTTTGCTTTGATGTTTTGTGAGTTCATTGCATTAGCAAATGGTCTTGTCTTAAAATTAGACAAAACCTAATTAAATCATGAAATTCCTCATATATTTTTACATTTTAAACAAAATCAATATGATATTCATGAGGAGAAAAAAGATAAATATAAAGTGATAATATCGACTTATTCTTCAAATAATTCATTTATGTAGCCAATACAATACCGATAATTAAAGAATACTAATTAGGTATAAAAATATATAATAAATATGCACGATTAATACATGTAGCTTTACCCTTCTCTGTAAATAAATAGCATGAACTTAATTAAAGTATTATGACATTCGTACCATGTTTTTTTTTTATCCCGACTATGTTATTGTTTGTATAATATACTGAACTATATTTTTCTTTGGTGAATTTCTCATTTAGTGTTAATTGTCGCTATTTAATCTGTACAGAGAATATATCGCGCTTATGCTTACTAGCACCAATTATGCTTGCATGACTCCGGTGGTTTTGAAGTGCCTTTAGAAAAAGCTACTCAAGCAGGAACAATAGAACCTTACCCTGCATTGGTTACTTAATAAGTTAACTTTATGCCACACAAATTTCAACTTGCATATGCTTCGAATTTCATTGCTCATAATAACCGATTGCCCGTATCCCATTCCAACGATAATCTATAAGTAGAGTAAGCTTAAACGATATGTTACATTAAGAATTTGAAAGTGAGAGACATTTGAAACATCGACCTAAGCCATACATAATTGGTGCATAACTGCGTTGAAAATAGTATAGTATAGATAATTTGTCCGTTTTAACCGCACGATATGATCCGACGCGGGTCAAAGACATTAGCGATGGTTATTCTATTGTGGCGGCTTCGTATGTGCAGGAGGATGCACTATTATCTGATATAGTAGCTGTATATGGACACTGAATAGGGAGATTGCATAGAATAATTGAAGTAAGGCTCTCTCTTTATATATTTTTTTTCTATCTGTAGAAACATGTAATTAGTGTATAGTTGTTCTTTTTTCTTTTACCTTTTCTTTGTATCACTGTATGTTTCCTTAAAATAAAATAAGTTTAGAATTCAAATAGGTTTGAATAATGACGAGCTCTTATAATATGAATGATCTATCCTAGTTTGTACAATAATTACTATTGAGTACCTTTAATATATTTGGCCTGTCTGTAATTCCTTCGTTTCTATATGTAGTATTATTGACTGCCTCGTTGGCGTAGTGGTATTGCGTACGCATTACGAGTACGATTTGCGCGCTGAGGTCCTGGGTTCGAATCCCGGGTCGAGCCAAAAAAAATTGTGACTGGGTTTTTCCATCTTAAAAATTTACTCAGTCGCAGCTCGGAGTCAGGAAGTTGGCGGTGTGATACCCCCGTGCCTCGGAAAGCACGTAAAAGCCGTTGGTCCTGCGCCTGATCTTTCTCCGGTCATGTCGGATTGCCGTCTCACCGGACTATGAGAGTCAAGGAATAGCGAGTGCACCTGTGTATTGCGCACACACTTGTGCACTATAATATCTCCTGCGTACCTGGCTGATCTCCGTTGAGATTGGCCGCCGTGGCCGAAACTGGCTAGGAGGATTTCATTATTGACTATTCTGTGGTTTCTACGCGAATTCTATCACCTGTCTCCGAAAACAATAAGTGTTGCGCCTTTCTTGAGTCCTGACTATTAGGTCTACCATAATATTTCTACAAATCAATGATGAGTTGTGTATCGCCTATTATGGATTGTTAAATACAGTGAAACCTGGTTAAGTGGGCTCTGGATATGTGAGAAACCTCTGCTACTGATAGCTACAATCAGGTCCCGGCAGGTTTGCATTAAAATACTTGTTACTGGGAAAGTTTTAGCCCTTGTTAATTGAGAATTCTTAGATTTTCAAATGTTTACCACTATAATTGGGACTTGGTGGTCCAATACATATACAAATGTCAAGCTCCCAAATGAATGATAAATAAAAGTGTGAATGTACGTAAACTGGTGGATAATCTCTTGATCATGGTGAAATCATATATCATATACACTCACGCCCGTTATCCCCGAAGGGGTAGGCAGAGGCGCAACTAGTGCACCCACTTTTCGCCATTATTCCGTCCCATGATGTGATAGGGGGCGAGCCTATCGACATATCGGGCACAAATTCCAGACTCCGAGCTGATACTGAATAGAAAAACTCAATATCACTTTGCCCGACCCGGGGATCGAACCCGAGACCTCAGCTTTGCAGTCGTACTGTAATACAACTACGCCACCGAGGCAGTCTTTTGTGAAATACATGGAGTTAACTGTTTTCTTTGTTCTATGGTGAAATAGAACCTAAGTCAGCTTAGGAAGTAGTAAGATATCATTAAACGTTATTAGCTAGAGTTAACAAAATTAGCAAATAGCACCTAGGAGAAACAGTTTTCGTTATTTCGCGACATACACATAATAATTAAGACCAACGAAATCATTATAATGTTTAAACTTGACAAGAGTGAGCTAGTATCCTTATTCCGCCACCCACATAAATGAATTCCGCTGTGCCGAGAACCAAACTAAGCATGTTCACCGTCTAAACGTAAACACATAAACCTGTTTGAAGGTTATGCTAGAATATTTACCAAATAACTTTTAGCAATCGTTTTGAATTCTTCGTTAACTATACTATATACTACTCGTAATTTTCTAGAACATAGAGCATGTGCGAAATTCGTAGGTATGCTGGCTTGGTTTAAGATTTGGATACCGTTTTACAAAAAATAGCTACATATCTATTTGTCTGTATTCTTATTTTTTTATCGATGTTTGATTCTCTGCCGAATCTCTTGTTGTAAATTTCAAATAATATTGCATAATGTATTGTGGTCACGTGTATGATAGTTGTTTGGTCTCTTTTGTAAGTTTGGAGGATAAAACTACCTATTGCACTGTTGAAAATTCTCTGATAAGAGATATACCAGCAAAGAGATTTGTAGCAAGTCGTACCTAGATAGCATATTGCTTAGTTAAAGCTATGAGTAATATAATAAATCTGTCTATATCATTATTAATGTCGTTAGTCCAAGATTAAATTCTAATACCTTTGCAGTATTTCTGGTAAGACCTTGTTATCTATATACAAAACTTACGCAAAATGCAAATATACTAATTATGTTTGATACGCCCACAAATCTAATGAGTAAAATAAGGTAGTGGTAACCTTGATTAATTAATTATCTTTCTTTAAAATTACAAAACAATCTTCAACCTTGTAGGTACCTACGAGAAAAAGCATGGTATCTTATAAGCATGGTATCATAATTATATAAATAAGAATGACATTTTATATTGCACATTATATTTAAGGATAATACTACATTCATAAAACAATCAACAAAACAATTATTTAACAAATACAGGACGAATAAAAAAAATATTAAATGTACCACAATTTGTCAGTAAGTACTTATAATGTACGAAAAATAAGTGGACTCAGTCATTATAATTGACGACAATAATTGAGTTAAATACCTAGGTACACACCATATAACGAGGGCATTTTTAGGCGTGGAATTACGTACGTATTTTATAAGCTATAATACAGATCAGAAAGAAATATATTTTGGATTTACAACTCACAAAGGGAAAACCCAACGTCAAAAATATTTTGTGATCAATCCTTTTAGGTACGTATTGATATCGTACTTTAACTTTTGACCATTACCTGTCTATTATATTATGGCCTAAAATTTTAATAAAAAATCAAATATGTAAGCGAAATAGATCTAAGTCCATCCAAAGTGCGATGATGAAAACCACATCAGTATTTATCTGTGTGAACCCTACTCCCCGGAAACATTGCATCGCATTCAGACCATTTGGGTTAGTATAATACGAATAAAACTATAATTTACTTGATTCAAAAGTAAACAAGACAAGTATTTCTTAAATAACAATAGCTCAGTGGGGCTAGGATGTAAAAAAAAAACACGATGCGTCTCCGCTTCGTTTTCATGATCACAATCACAAACATCAAAATACCGATACGTCAGTCACTCAACCAATCACAATAAAACGAAGCGGAGACGCATCGTGTTTTTTTTTTCACATCCTAGCCCCACTGTGTGATTTTTCACTTGATGTTATTGATCACGTCAAATGAAAATACTATGCTTTGGCCGCAAGTAAGTCGCGACCATCCAAGCTTTTAATTTTGGTAATTAAATACTTGCAAAAACGAATCATTGTTCATTTGATAATTACAAACAAACCACAGACATAGTAGGTAAACCAAACATTACAAAAATTGGTGAACGGAGACGTAACACGCAAGTCTATCGGATTACAGCGATAGATATTTTTAGATTAGCCTTTGTTTAGGGTAATAATTGTACTTGCAATTACATTGCCTATGAAACGTAAGAAATAAACGCCCAATCGCAATCCCCGCCCCTCCTCACATTAGGTGTAAGAATAAACATCAAGGTGAAAGATCGTACACAGTAGTATGACGGAAATAGTTATTATTTTGGATAACTATAACTATCCTATAGAACCTTGTTAAATCAGCTTTATGTGTTTATTATTTTTGAAGCAAGGATGCGTACTCACAATACCTATCATGTTTGCGAATATTCACAGCTTGTCAAGAATCGCCTATATTGTAATGGACAAAGACAAACTAATCATATCTATAAGCTCTCAAATCGAAAAAGATACGTTATCGTGTGGTAAAAGAATAGCGTCGATATCACAAATATTTTTACATTTAGATAATAAAACCGTATGAGCTCACCTGCGATATTTCTCCTTTTTAGATTCAATTGGCATTAAGAGAGGCTCGGTAGACTTTGAAATGCACCATTCGTTTACAGCACTGACAGTGAGGAACTCCGTGTCCGGCGCGTGGCACACCTCTGCACCGAACTCGTCCGAAGACACCGTAATGCTGTCATACTTTTGATATGGAACCATATCCAAAGACGATATTGACTTAATACTAACATTGTCAAAGTTACTACGATCACCAGATTCACCAGAAACCACTGACAATTCGTCACCTTCTTCACTATCCTCTTCGTTTATCAGCGTATCTGTAGAGTGATCGGTTGATAGGGTATCTGTTCTACCATCGTCTATATTCACCACGTACTCCTTTCCATTATCCAAATTAGAGTCACTTTTTGAGTCATCACTGCTTCCACTACTGCTACTACTACTGCTACTACTACTACTACTACCACTTTCACTGTTGGTACGGGTTTCGCGAAACTCTTTTATTTCTTCTTCAGTGTCCGACGTTTCCGATCTTTTCAAACGTAATAATTTCTCTAAATCACTTTGCCTAACACCGTAAGACCAATGCGTTTCCATTAAATGTCCTTGGTTACTTGCGTTAGATTTTCGCCTTATGACGGGTGGTTGTCTACTACGACGCACTGCTACTGGGGATGACGAAGGTGTCGTGAAAGAATAGCGTCTTTCTCTAAACGTGACCTCTTCTGTATTTGGAGATTTACTTTCTGGAGAATAATTGTCTTTGAAAGGCGATGGCGGCGGTGGAGCAGGCCTATGAGGTATCAACATCTCGACACCTGATTTCCTGTCCGAAACAAAACCTGATGAACTCGATTCGTTACTATTTTCTGACGCATTTGATAATATCGAATTTACCGACACGTTGGAATTTCGATTTGGAGATCGGATCACTGGGCACAGGTGTTGAAAGTGGGACTGTATCGGGTTCACGACACTCGTTAAACTCCCTAACATAGGGTCCTTAGATCTTTGTAAAGAATCACCACAACCACCAATATTATCGACGTTAGGCTTTTCGAAGCGCAATATCATTTCTTTCACACTGCTAAGCCTGTTTCTTACAATAACGTCGTCATCGTCGGACACATTTTCGGACGAGAGCTGTAGCTCATCGTCAAAACGGCTGCAGAGTTCTTCTTGTGTCATAGTTTGTTGTGAGCAAACAAAATATTACACAAACGCCTGCAAGGACGGGCAGGCGAACACATATCAAGTACACAGTGACAACGCACTACGGACGCGCGCGCGTTTCAGATGGGTAAACACGACTAACGGCGACAGGCACGGCGCCCGCGCGGCGCGTCACCACTCCGCCGCCTGCGCCATTCCACACAGCAAGTGTGACCAGTACAACACCAGTGCTCTATGAACACCAGTGCGATTTGGAACGTGTCGTAAAAATTGGTGCTAATGTATCGATCTAAGAAAACTGGTCTTAGTATTATTTTGCAGACGACAAACATAATTTGAACTCCTACTTCGGTAACAAGTTTAGTACTATTACTAGATGTGAAATTAAAAGAAAACATGATCATATACCTATCAGAAACAAATTATCAATAAGCCCAACACTGATAGGTAATATTAATTGTCAAGTCATGTTCATGAACTTACTTGGTAGATTATCGTTCCATGTGATTATTTTCTCGAAAATTCTAAATAAAAAGAGATTGGCATAGTCTGAGAGGCCCTGGATTTTCATTATGATGTAATTTTAAAAAACCAGCATAAGACTCCTTTAATATGGCAACATTGCTGCAACTAGCATTGGGTACTATAACATCACACCAAATTACCGCACATGAACCGTGTTTCGCTCACTGAGGTGGTTTATATTAGTACCTAGTTAAGTTATGGATGAGGCACACTGGGTTCACTAGGTGCTAGCTTGGTGCTATGTAGGTAACCCTAATGCGGATGGTGTTGCCACTGTTTATAAGCAGTCGTGGCGTTTAGCATCAGGCATGCGGCTTGCTGGTTTAGTCATTCAATATTTAGTATCAAAAATAAATAAAAAACGATCATATCTGTAATCGGATAGACTGGCAGTGAACTGATTGAACGGGTAAGTGGGTCATCTGATGTTTAGTGACCTCTACTGCGTGAGGAAGAATCATTGGAGAATCATGGATGCGCTGACGGCCTAAAAAATATTTTAGGTCGTCAGTTCACGGAAAGGAATAGATATTAGAGAGGGGAGAGACGAGTTTGGGCTTTCGAAATTCTGACTTGACAATAGTAACGCAACAGCAAGCGGTAACTTCGCGTTGTTTTTCTGTGATACAGCTATAATTCCTACGACCTCGGCTAAGTGCTTACATTTGTACATAGCATCACGCCTTTTTCCCCTTTTCATGGATAGGCAGAGGTGTATAACATTGCAACAGTTACGTTAGATCCCATGTAGTACGGGGCGGGCGGCGATTGCCATTAACCAGGCACATTACTAGATTCCAGGCTCAGTCACAACTCAATAAAAATAGTAATATTTAATCACTCCTAAAATAATAAAGATTGGTTTCAGATACCATCTTCCATAGTACCAATAATAAATACCATTATTATGGTTTAAAGTATAATATACATTTAATTTTAATGAACTTCAAGTGACCGCAGGCCCGGTCGGTCGCTTTCATTAGATGCAGCAATATTAGTAGTTTTCTTTGGCTTCTTAAATTTATCACTAGCCTTGTCGAAGTCTGCGAACCAATCACTGTGACTTTTAATTTGGTCTTCCAATAATCTGAAAAAATATATTTATTGTTTATATAAAAGACATTTCCATAGTGTTTGATTGCAAAAATATCGGTGTAGACGGAGCTTTTAGCCTTAGTTTTAATAATGTATAGGTACTGATCTTGTGTACTAACAATTCGCTTTTAATATACCTGTAAGGTATTGTATATTTCCATCAATCCCTCAATCTTCAACTAGTAAGATTGGCTTAGGAACGTATTCATACCTTCATTATCGTTATAAATGTAGATCTGCAAAAAACCTTATTGTAAGAATACACTAAGTAAACGTTGGCGTAAAATTTTCATAATAATAGCGTGTTAAAATAGTTAATGATGACTACATAACATAACTGACGAATCAGAAAGCAGAGATTTTCCATTATAGAAGAAGAAATTACAATCAATGTAATCAATCAATAGTAAAAAGAATGCTCTAGGACAGCTATACTCAAACTGCGGCCTCTCGGCTTTTTCATGCGGTCCACCGAGCTAATGCAAGTGGCCCAATAGGCTTCAAAAAAATCATTAAAGCTAAATAAACTGTTCCTGTGATCACTTTAGCTGTATGATGACTACAATACTTTGAGAATACAATACTTGAGTTTAATGTGAACACTTTTTGATAAAATAAATGAAAGTAAAATTTTAGATACGTTTTTGGACACTTAGGTTAGTTAGGTTAATAATGAATGTACGTTGCGGCCCGAGGCACCACAGCTAAGACATCTTGTGGCCTGTAAAGCAAAAAGGTTGACAGATAATACCAGGGTTGAGTCCCAGATGGGCCAACAATTTTTGAGTTTTTTTTTTCATATTCATATCTCCGGAACTGGATCCTTCAGACGGGGTTCACATGAGGAAGACGGCTGGTTCAAACTAAGCCAAATACTTTCTGCATACGCTTGAAGAGGTGAATTGGATAAATCAAAACGACTAATGGTGTTGCACCACCATTTATTAAATTGGCATAATATCAGATGACATTTTTTTATGTAATACGTTGGGACCCTCTATAACAGTATAAATTCGGTAATAAGCTTTAGCGCCAAATGCACAAGATAGATCATACCGCCACTACACTCCAAATAATCATGTATCAGACCTTCATCTTCTGTATCTCAGCCAGATTATAAACGTAGTATGATTCAGACATTGCTGAAGCTTATTTAGTGGTATTACATATAGTACATTGACCACGTGACTGCATGACTGTATGAACAGGGCTCTTGGAGCCAAAAAATAGTGTTCATAATTAATAAACAGTCGAAAGAGAAATATTATTTTGAATCTACATCCCATCTGTATAGTGTATTCATTTGAATGGCGAGAAATCTTATTTTAATCTACCTGGACACTTGGTGAAAACTCTAGCCACGGTGGGTCGTTTCGGTGAATCGCATTTTGGGGTCAGCCATTGCATATAAAATATTTATAGGTTAGGAAATAGCTTGCAAATGTTCAGAATTTCTCATGTGTCTTTAGTTTACAGTAAATATTTTTTGTATATGTCTATAAGGAAGACTTTATTACAGACGTGAAGCTACTTCGTTGCTTACTGCTTACTTTCAATCATTAAAGAGATAAATACAAAGAGCATTACAATACTACGGAAAGATAAATATGCAAATTCTATATAACCTTAAAACCGTCTTAAAATATCTTTTATATTTCAATAATTCATTTTCCAATTCCAAGTGTACTCTAGAAAACAAAACCAAAAAATGCTGTCAAAAGCTATCCTTTAAAAATGGTAACAGCTACTTTCAAACTCCTCGAATTTATAACATGCAGGCTTTTTGATCGCATGACAATATCATTCTGAGCACATGTGAAAATCCTTCTTGGAGTCCATTGACTTAATATAGAAAATCCCACGTTATTCATATCGCCAGCAATCTCCTATAAACAGTAGAAATAATTTCTTAATTACAAGGATAATAAAAGAAACGAACTAATTAGATTACCGACTATTATGGCAAATGAATAGCTCAAAAGGGCCTCATTATATTCATAATTACAGTGCGCATTGTTTTAGTTTTTTTTCCAACGATAGACTCGTTCTTTTCTTCGAGTTCGATGTAATTTATAGCGCATCATTAATTTTTTATGACCCTCGTTAATAAAGTTATCATAAATAATGTCCTTTGCTATAATACTACCGAATCTCTTCTTCTTTTCTTCATGTACCGAATTAAAAGCAATATTCAAAAAATGTAATATGATCATAACCTTTAGTTATGATTATATTATTATCTTCTTTTAAATACACACCTCTCCAACAATGATGAAATTATCATCTTCTTACAGCAATATCAAAGCAATCATAAATTCAATTTTAAATCATTCAACTAAACAATATCCAAAATTACACATTTAACTCGAATCAAATAAGTTCTTGGAGAGTCTTCTTTGGCACATTATCTTAACTGCAAGAAAAAATATGTACTCAATAGTGAATAGCCACTCTATATAATGACTCTACATTAAGACACTAGTCTAGTGTCGTAGATATTTGGAGCAACAAAGAATTTTCAGTCCAAAATATATAATACTAGACTTCAGCTGGCGGCTCCGCCCACGTGAATGAGTTTTTCCGGAATAAAAGTCCTGTTTTATATTTCCCCGGATTCCGGAATAAAAAGGAGCCTATGTTACGCGCTGATAATGTAGCTTTATATTGGTGAAATAATTTTTCAAATCGGTCGAGTAGTTTTGGAGCCTATTCAATGCAAACAATCAAACTATCAAATCTTTCCTCTTTATAATATTAGTATAGATTTGATCACAAAAATAATTGCCTCAATGCTGGAATCGAACCCGAGGTCTCTTATTTCATATCCGTCTTTTATTGCACGCTCGCTTCTCAAAGCCAAGCAATGAATACAAAAAGAATTGAATTAAATAATTTTAATAAATTGTTGTTTTAATAAATTTTAATTATTGTGGAGGCCACGTACTGGCATGCGCAGCGTCGGCCGTCCCCCTGCAAGGTGGACAAACGACCTGATAAAGGTCGCAGTAACGCGCTGGATGCAGGCTGCTTTTGACAGGTCCATCTGAAAATCTTTGGGGGAGGCCTATGTTCAGCAGTAAACGTCGTGTGGCTGATAACTATGATGATGATGAATAAATTGTTTCAAATTCTGTTACCCTAAATTAATTAACGTCTGTATCTTGTCATCAGGTGGATTCCAATTTGCAAAAAAATCTTGTGGTAATTTTTACAGGGTGTAATATTTTTCCAAAATCCTCATGCTCTTCTCTATGTTGTCTTTACATCCGCGAAGGAATACGAGCAACCACTGATCTAATACAATAAAAAAAAAAACAATACAATTTTGATATTTTATTGAAATGCACATAAGGTGGGATGCAGTCGCTGCAAGGCATTATATCATTGATGAAAAAAAAACATACATATTATTTTTGGTCGCCTAGATTTATTGAGGATAGCGACATCTAGGAGAATATTTTCAAACTATTAGTAAATATTACTTAGTAGTGTTGTAACCTTTAACAATCAAACATAATTTTAAAAACCCTCTACAGATGTCGCATTATGCTACGTTTTAATTTCGATCTTGGTATAATTAAATTTTCCAGAAAATTAAGTATATGCTTCACAATGATTCCTTACCTTTACGCGAATGTTAGACATTGAAATTAAACTATTATTACGGATTTTATCTCGTACTAAGTATTTTTTCGGACCACCTACACGTCAGTCTGCCCCGAGACCCCGAAGTGCTGCAAAGCCTTCGAAACTTCGGTAGAAAATAAAATAAAAAACCGCGATAAAATCCGTAATTAGTTAAATTTCACTATATTATGCTTCACATCAACACGTGACGTGTACATTAATAATTTTAATGTTAGGTATCCTTCATAGATTGATTTCCCTACTAATTACAAAAATTGCACATTCTTAAGTTGTTTGAAACTTACACCGTTGTATTTTCTCCATAACGTTCATTGAAACCTTTGATTAATTATATACTTAGTTAGACACTGAACATTTCAAACGCGTCGAAAAAATAGAGGTGAATTGCTCGCCACTAAATGAGTTCGAGTGAATCATTTTTTGTTGTTTTTCATGGATATAAATTTCTCCCCGTTTTAATAGAAATCATGCAATAAAATCATCATTATGCGCGCACACGAGGATACGCAGAATGATGCAGCGATAGCGTATGACACAGCTGTCACGCATACTAGCTTAAGAAAGTTGTCCTGTTTGTTTTAGTTTCACTGCACCGCACCGCGTCACTCTATCTCGGTATATAATGAATCAAAGATTGAAACATATCTTCACAACTTTAGGACTAGATTGTATGTTTCTCTCATTTTCATTTATCTCTTCTTTTCTTTTGCTTTCTTATGTAGAGCTTCTGATAACTCTCTCACCTTCGTTTTCCTAATCTATACTAATATTATAAAGCTGAAGAGTTTGTTTGTTTGTTTGAACGCGCTAATCTCAGGAACTACTGGTTCGAATTGAAAAATTCTTTTTGTGTTGAATAGCCCATTTATCGAGGAAGGCTATAGGCTATATAACATCACGATGCAACAATTAGGAGCGAAGAAATAATGGAAAATGTGAAAGAAAACGGGGAAAATTATTCATCCTTGAGGGCTTCCATTGCGTGCACTGTGAAAACGGTTCAAGATACCAAAAATATATCTATGAAAGAATTATTTGTCTTGAAATGATCTAAAAAAATGTCTTCGACAGCATATGTCTATCTTTTAAGATTAACTCACTAGAACCGTTTTTATGGTAATCAAATTTGGTCGAAATTAATGCATTATTTGTTAAGAGTTGTATCAACGTCATAGTCATATATTGATTCAACGGGAAGGTTTTTATGTACTTTTAGCCCGGAAAAACTTAATAACGTGGGCGAAGCCGTGGGCAAAAGCTAGTATTTACTAAGCGATGTCAAACTTACTCTTACTCTTACCGAAACATAATATGTTTTGGTAAGAGTCCCACCCTTTAGGCGATATTATTATTATTTCGAAGAAAAATAATACTTTTTCATTTCCTTGCCATGCTGTATACATACCTGTAATTTTATCTTCTGTGCAAACGTTATCTTATTGTTTTAAATATAAAATTTAAGTTTGTCATCGCTTAGTAAATATTAAGAAAATGAAGAAGAGTTATCCGAATTCGTTCTACTCGGTTTATTATTTTGATGATAAAAACAAAAAAAAATTATTATTATTTTTTTTATTATTTATTTTTTTCATATTATAATCATCAAAATAATATTTATTATTATTTTTTTTTTCATATTATCATCAAAATAATAAACCGAGTGGAACTAATTCGGATAACTGAGACTAATGAAATGTTCCCTCGGCCTGAGGTTAGAAGTCAAATTTATTATGTTTAAAAAAACTTGAGCCTTTATGGATGGGTATTTAAGCTACTATGAAGCTAATTTATTATTTTAAATCAGGCACCACCTGCCAAAAAAATATATATGCATATAATATGTATATATATATATTTGTTTATAAAAAGACGAATTAGAAAAATTACATAGCTTGTGTTTTAATAATTTCTTATTAACCCGTACATAAAGTTCAATTATCTTTGGGATTATGGTGGTTTTTGGAATCTTTCGGATTGTAGTGGTTATAAAAAGTTTTATATTTTGCTTTTTTGTTAGTTATACAAAACATCTAATTAAACCCCTAAGGAATCATTCTCATCCTGTTTTATTTTGAGGAGTTCCCTGCTGAATTTTCGATGTTCAAAGTCATACAACAGTATTGTTAATATGGTAGTACAGAACGTTAAAGATATCGCACCTTTAGAACGAAAACGACACAATTCAAAGAATAAAAAATTGAGTTGTCATTTTTAAATGACTAAAAACTAGTCCCTAATTTATAAAAATGTAATAAAAAAGTGACCGGTATAACAGCTTTGTCCTTTTCCTGCCTGAATTTGGCTGTGTTTGAACTATTGATGTATTGAGTACTTCGTTTTAAGTAATTTTATGACGATAATCCAATATTCTATCTTTTTGAATTGTGCCGTTTTCATCCTAAAGGTGCGATATATTGAGTCCAACATAAAAAGAATCATAAAAATCAATATCATTTTGAAGATTTTCCGTCTGTATCTCGAAATCCCATGGTCATATTACAATGAAACTATGGACCATTCCGAGTCTATTCGAAACACGATGCATAAATAATTATTTAAATCGAATCATGGGGTAAAAAATTATCACTGAAACTAAACATATAATAAAAACAATTATATTTTAAAATAAAAACAAAATCTCGACTGCGTCAATATCTTCCATCTTTATCTATTAAATTCATTGAAGAACTGAAAAGATAGAAACAAGATTATAATTTGAACATTTTATTTTGGATGTGAATAATCTTAGTTGACAGTGATTACAAACGCTGTCGGAGGCATAACACGCTCGCTTCTCATAATTTGGTTAGTGACGCAGGTAGAGCAACAAAATCTTGGAGTGAGCAGATACCTCCGACTGCGTTTATGAACACTGTCAACTAAGATTATTCAAAACCAAAATAAAATGTTCAAATTATAATCTTGTTGACTGTATAAGCTAGTTTTAATAATATGCGTATAAAAAAGAACTTCATTTATTTTTTATGCAATATACGTACACCAATAAAAACAGTTTAAATTGTCGTTAACATAAAGAAATCAACCTAGGTGAAATAAAGATTGCAAAAATCAGTCTATTTCTAGTTTTCTGAAGGATCCGTCCAGGCCCGCCATTTCTTTCACCATAGGTTTACCAGCTCGCTTCGATTCGTCTGTTCCGAACTGTACTTCTTGACGCATCCATTCCTGATATTCTTTTATTTTAGACACCCAGTACTCTGTAAAATATGATAAAGTATTTTTATATACTTTTTTTTATAACTTCCAATTCCTAAAGCAGTACGGTTGTTTTCGCCGTACGGTTACACGATTAGTCCCTTGGTCAACAATCCAAATAAGCAAGGGTAAAGACTTGAAAATGGTTTTTATATAAACCCTTTTATATTACCATCCCAAGCTGTTTCTTTTCAAAATCGTTCAACAACAAACGAGTCATTTTTTTCTGTACGAATACTTAATTTTATAATTTCTACAGAAATTGTTGAGCGCAAATTTCGTAATCAGCGATGTCCTTGATGTTCGTGATGTACATGCAAACATACACACTCACGCCCTTTTTCGCCGTGCTTATTCCGTCCCATGATGTGATAGCGGGCGAGCCTATCGCCATATCTAGCACAAGTTTCGAACTCTGGACTTATACTGAGTAGAAAAACCCAACATCACTTTGCTCGACCCGGGGATCGAACCCGAGACCTCAGAATTGCAGTCGTACTGTGATACAACTACGCTACTGAGGCAGTCTACAATTACAGTAATTAATTATAATAAATATGTAGTCAGCATGATTCCTACAAGATATACAGACTAGGGCTTTCAGTCTCGGTGCATTTACGAGTCTCGGGAACAAAAAACGAGACTTGGTCCGGTCTCGAAAAAAAACGAGACTTTCGAGACCATTTCAAAAATAGTCATTATACTCGTAGGCCACCACTCATAGACTTTTTAGGCAGTTAATACAAGATATATCAATAAAGTACTTTATAAATCACACTGTTATAAACCCATTTGGACGTTAAATTACCAATTACTTATACGAATTTTCAATTTTTATAGTTGTCACGTAAAAGACAAAGAGCGCTGGATAGTTACTTTCAGAGCGAGGATTTGATTTTATAACAAACTAGCTTTTGCTCACCGCTTCGACCACGTGAAATAACTTTACCAGGATAAAAAGTAGCCTTTAGCCTTTCCAGAGTGTCCAACTATCTTCATACCAAAATTCAACGAAAGCTGTTCGGTAGTATTTGAGTAATTTGGCGTTAAGACATACATACAGACTCAGCGGGGGATTTTGTTTTATAATTTTTAATGAAGTAAATGACATTAAAAAAAATCTCTAATTCTACGCTAGAAGTACGTATAGATTAGCATTAGTGTTTGGGTCATCTCGTGTCTCAAAGTATCGGGACTTTTTGTATTTTTAACGGTCTAGCGTCGCAGGTTTTTGGGGTCGAAACATGTCACGCTATAGTAAGTGAAGACTCCCTTCTCGTAATAGACGTAGATGAGACTATCTCCAGCCTCTTTTGAAGCGGGCCTGCAGACGGCGGTTGGGCGATCGGCGACCCGCTACCGTATAAATAAAGTGTATGAGGGTGCCGCGTAGTGTTTCATGCTTATTTGACATTTTATTCGAGTCTCATCTTCAAACAGCGAGAGTCTCTGCTCTAGAGCCGACTCCTACGTGAGTTGCGATAGCATGCACTTGTGCACTCCGTGACCTTCGATATGCTTAATTATAATGTTATATAAATGCTTTGGGTTGTCTCATGGCCTGAGATTTTCGTAACTTTCCAAACCATAATTAGCAGGGATTTAGCAATAGTTTGAGTATTTCCCCCTATCGCTACCATTTTCAAAAAGAGATCTTTCCCAATTTATCATAACAATGATGAACTTAATTATAAACACCCGTATATGTTTCAATAAGGTTATCTTGCGACTTCCGACAGATTATCAAAAATTTAATTTTTCTGTGTCGCCACTGACCCGGATTTAGAAAGATCCTGATAGTTTAGTCATTTTTTAATAATAATAATTATTTGATGCAAGTTTTGAAAGTCTCGTTTTTCCCGAGACTGGAAGCAGCAGTCTCGAGTCTCGAAAATACAAAAAAATCGTCGAGACTCTCGAAATTTTCGAGACCGAGAGTCTCGAAATGAAAGCCCTAATACAGACCTATCATATCAGCCACTGGACCGCCGTCACCTCCGTATTCAGATGGAACAATCTCTTTCGGTATATGTTCCATTAAATCAGCGGGTGTCTTGTGTATTTTTAACTGGAAAAGTTTTAAAACTATTTTAACAAATAATTTCTATAAGTGTAGAGAAACTTGCAATGCAATGAAATGCAATCAGCCCTGTATTATATACTGCCCACTGTTGAGCACGGGCCTCCTCTACTACTGAGAGGGTTTAGGCCTTAGTCCACCACGCTGGCCTAATGCGGGTTTGCAAACTTCACATACCCTCGAAATTCTTATTGAGAATTCTCAGGTATGTCGGTTTCCTCAAGACGTTTTCCTTCATCGTTAAAGCGAACGACAATTGATACACGTAACTTTGAAAAGTCAGAGGTGTGTGCCTTGGGTTTTGAACCTCCGGATACCTATTGTCTCGGCAGATCGTTCCATTCCCAACTAGGCTATCGTCCACTTAATTAAAGTATATTTATTTTTCGTTCTATTAAAATGTAAACAAACATCTTAAACATCGATATGTAAACAACTTTTATATTGCATTAAAAATTATATTAGTCGATATGTAATTGAATTATTTTTATTATATTAATCGCAAATATATCTGAAACTTTGGTAAAACAAAAATAGCACGCCAGTTTTTTTTACATTTATAATAAATGATATAAAAATTTACTATCATTAAATATACTTACTCTTTGCTTCGCCTTCTCGTTGAGGAATCCGGATATAAGCGTGAAAATCTTTTCTACTCCCGATGGAAGATTCGTGTGATGGCTACCCTTTAATCGCAGAGGCATAGAGTCCTGGAATAACATAGATTTTAAAAAAAATCATACCCTTAAATTACCATAAAAAAAAACAAATATTTTAACGATGGATTGATGATGACGATTTCTAATAGAACAGGCCAAAATTGTTAATTAATTCAAACAAGTTTATTGTTTTCTATACTAATATTATAAAGAGGAAAGATTTGATTATTGGTTTGTTTGCTTGTAATGGATAAACTCAAAAACTGCTGGACCGATTTTGAAAATTCTTTCACTAATAGCTACATTACTCCCGAGTGCTATAGCTTATAGGCTATTTTGTATCTCGGGAAAATATTTTTATTCCGGAATATCTTTTTCACGCGGACGGAGCGCGAGCGAGCGGGTGAGCGAGAGTTAAATAAAATTATGCTTTCTGTCTGTTATTTGTGTTAAATTCTAATACTACTGGTGTTAGGTCTCTCATATGTAAGAGTCCGCCTAGGTCCGCCTGGGTCGGTACCACCGCAATGTTTATTTCAACCGCCAAGCAGCAGTGTGCATTCACTGTTGTGTTTCGGTTTGAAGGACATTGTAGCCAGTGTAACTACTGGATATAATGAGATTTAACATCTTATGTCTCAGGATGACGAGCACAGTGGAATGCTACGCAGTACTTTGTGACTCAAGGTGCGGGGTGGTGGTAGTACTGTTTATGGGTAGTCGTATCGCTTACTTCAGGCAAACGGCATGCTCGTCTCGTCATTTAATGCAATAAAAAATAATGTTTAAATTAGCATTTTTTGTATTTAAATTAATATTACCAGTCATATGTACTCACGTACTTGACAAACAGAGACCATTTTTTTCAACAATCCTGGTGTGGCTTGCACAAAGTGGTTCATAGTGACTCCTTGATAGTCTACCATGATTTTTGTTCCTAACACTGACGCGACATCATCCTCAATGATCGCAATCTGAAATTAAATACCATTCACAAAATATTAGATTACAATTATTATTTATTGCATTGTTACAATTTAAAATTAAGGACAATAAGAATATCAATCCTGTGTTATATACTATCCCACCGCTGGGCCTTTTCTACTACTGAGAGGGTTTAAGGCTTAGTCCACCAAGCACGAAACATCGTGCTTGCACGAAACATTTATGTGGATTATCGCTATATATATCGCCATAAGCGACAATTCACATAAAATGAACAAATAACTTTAGCAAAGCCAGAGGCGCGTCCTTGGGTTTTGAACCTGCGGTCGTTCCACTCGGCAGACCGTTCTTTTTTTATATTATGATGTTTACAGTCAGTATCCTGACGAGAGTCAGCTTTTCTTACCGCAACGGACTTTCGGGCGAATGCTTTAGGCCCCTAAGTGGGGTACGAACCTCGGCTCAGGGCGGTCGTTGAGACACGATTGAGACAGCCGTTAGGGGTCAGACCGTTCTATTCCAAACTAGGCTATCGTGCATGAGATACTTGACGTAAAACGCCATTTATAATAATGATAATTATTACGATGGCGAGTCTAATTATAATTAAATGAATTATGTACATACCTGCACCAAGTAATATAAAACGCACATTATATCAGCTACACTATTTTTTTCCGGATCGTAAACTCCAGCTCTAATCAGTATAACTCTAGGGAACAACTTGTTCTTTGGTTTTGGCAATATTATGCAAGTTCTGGAAAAGAAAATCGATTAATGGATACATACATACCTACATACATGTAAGTTTATACACACTCATGCCCTTGGAGGTAGACGCAAACTATTAAACGCCACATTTTTTTTTCATAGATCATTTATTTGATCACAGAACGTTCTCCTCGGGCGTCCGAAATTGATTAATTAACCTCCATAAAAATATTACACTTTAATCCAAATGTGGGTAGGTCGTGCTGACTGATGTTGATTCATTTTCAATGAAAATGGCTTAAATGCTGAGGAAGTTATGAGGTAACTCTTTTTTAAATAAGTCTTTCAGTGGTCAATAGGGGATGAAACTATGTATTGGAATTTATAGACCGCTATAAATTCCAATACATAGTTTCATAGTTACGAACCGATATGAATGAAATTTATAAAAATATACATCGAGTATTTCTTTATTTATTCTCGAAGAAGATAACATGCAAGAAACAACGAACCACTAAAGTTTAGGAACAAACAGTATTTTTTTTATTCGTTTTGAGTGCGAACTACAAATTATCTTACCCTAATCTGAAGAACTCCACGAATTTGTTCTCCGTGGGTAAAATCCTCAGTGTTACCTCGGGAGCTACAGTCCTCAATGTATAGTATAAATCCAACTTCGTCTTAACTCTCTCCAAACTAAACTTACACCCTCTGAGCATGGCTACTAGCCATTGATCATCTGGAAAGTAGGATAGTGACTAGTGAGTTCACAATTATCGCATTTATTTTATATTTCATTATCATGTAAGTATATATCATACAATTACATTGAAGATGACTTATCATTGAAATTTACTGGAGGTAGGTCTCTCCTATGTAAGAGTCCGTCTGGGTGGGTACCACCGCAATGTCTATGTTCTACCGCCAAGCAGCAGTGTGCATGCACTGTTGTGTTTCGGTTTGAATGGTATTGTAGCCAGTGTAACTACTGGACATAATGAGACTTGAAATCTCATGTCTCAGGATGACGAGCGCAGTGTAATGCTACACAGTATTTTGTAACTCAAGGTGCTGGTGAGTTGCTACTGTTTATGGGTGGTCGTATTGCTTACCATCAGGCAAACGGCATGCTCGTCTCGTCATTCAACGCCATAAAAAGAAATTATCCAAATATCTACTCTATTGACGAATAACTATTTGCATTGCAATCAGCTCTGTATTATATATTGCCCACTGCTGAGCACGGGCCTCCTCTACTACTGAGAGGGTTTAGGTCTTAATCCACCACGCTGGCCTAATACGGGTTGGCAAACTTCACATACCCTCGAAATTCTATAGAGAATTCTAAGGTATGTACGTTTCCTCATGATGTTTTCCTTCACCGTAAAAGCGGACGATAATTGACAAACAATACACACGTAACTTCGAGAAGTCAGAGGTGTGTGCCTTGGATTTGAACCTCCGGACACTGTCTCGGCAGACCGTTCCATTCCCATCTAGGCTATCGTCGCTAATTTTACTATTTGCATTAATTGCACCTTTTTCTTAATTGTTTTATAACTATAAAATATGCATACACAAACATAGTACACCCACACTCACGCCCATTATCCCCCGTATTATGTCCCGTAAGGGGTAGGCAAAGGTGCAACTTGTGCACCCACTTTTCACCGTGCGTGTTATGTCCCATGATAGGGGACTAGCCTAACGCTATATCGGGCACAAATTCCAGACTCCAGGCCGATACTGGGTAGAAAAACCTAATACCACTTTGCCCGACTCGGAGATCGAAGAGAGGATGTGATCGAGAGAGTCGTACCGTAATACAACTACGTCACCGATGCAGTCATCAGTCAGTCAGATTTTTTGCATTCATTGCACTTTGTTCTTAATTGTTTTATAACTATAAAATAATCATACACAAACATATAATTTTGCTAATACTTGAAGAAATAAAAATTCAAACACACAAATTGAGACCTCCTTTTTGGAAGCCGTTAAAAAATAAAACAATGGGCAATTACAGACGCTGAATTCTAGGACCAATAAATTTTTGTTTAAGGTTTATAAACAGTTTTTATGTTATTTGTTTTTTTTTGTAGGGATTTAAATATTTGAAATCCATACTCCTTTATATAATAATAATAATACCAGCCCTGTATTATATACTGTCCCACTGCTGGGCACGGGCCTCCTCTACTACTGAGAGGGTTTAGGCCTTAGTCGACCACGCTGGCCTAGTGCGGGTTGGTAGACTTCACAAACCTTCGAAATTCTTAGGTATACAGGTTTCCTCACGATGTTTTCCTTCACCGTTAAAGCGAACGATAATTGATAAACAATACACACTCCTTTACTTAATCAGTCTTATGAATATAATAAAAGCTTGAGGTAAAAATAGCAGTGCCAATCAATGAGAAATTTCCATAAGGCATCACGGAGACGCTGCCAAATTTTTGCCGAGTAACACACACGCAGTTAGTAATGAAGCAACTGGCAATTTCATAGTAGAACAAAGTTTCTCATCAACAAGTTGAGTAAAATTAGTTGCTACTAGCATGAACTGATTCTCTGATTTAAGTTGATGAACATAATCAATCCACTTTTTCTTCTCTATAATTAAAAACTTTTTATCTATAAGCGTGCCTTATCTATTATCCTTTAATTATCATTTACAAATGTATGATAGAGGGTAATAGAAGGTATATTAACTAACAACGTATGCTATAATAATGGTATCGTATAATATCTACCTGTTCTTGCGTTCAAGTGCGGTTGTTTTGCAATCCAGTCTTTTAAGTGTTGCACATCTTCTTTAGTACGTGTCGGCTTCTCATTTAATTCTTCTTTGGCTATTTGAGCCAATTCAGGCGAGAGCTCACGAAGCATTGTTTTCGTTTCGCAAACCTAAAATGCCATTATTAACGATAACATTTGGCTAGTGACAAAAAAGTAATACTCATTTATCAACTGATCCGTTTACCAATTTTTATAAATAGGTAAATAATTATATTTAATCGAATAAAAGTTTATTTACACAATGATAACGATTAATCAAAAAAACTATACCTATTTATTGTTAGGTTTGGCCACCCTCCTAATTGACTGTAAGACTACAATGTAAGTCACTGAATATTCAAAACAAATAACTAAACATAAATTTATTGAAGATTGAACTTACCTATTGGATGTTTTCGTGGCCCGGTGTATCGACTAACTGATAAGGTGCGCAGCCGTTATCGGGTGACGAGGTAACACACTAATGTTAGCTAGCAAGGCAGCAGACACACACAAGTCATTGATTTTATAAAATATAATTTCAAGTGTTTCACACATATAAGTCATTATTTATTATGGAATAACGCATAAAATTCGCCATCACCGTTCTAGGCCGTGACACTAACTCGATAGAAAAAAAAGTACTAAAATTACAATTGCAATACTTGAAGACCTTCTAGCTGTGTTTATTAGGATTTTTATTTAGATTATAACTATGAAACGCGGCTCTATATTCTTGTACTTACCGTCGCTAAACTGAATGTATGTGACTATTTCCTATATCTTTATACCATACAATTCAAGGTATTTGATGTATCCTTCTCATTTAACTATCTATCGAATTCTAACCATGGGTACAAACAATAGATTACTTTCAACTAACACTGTGTGCCTTTTTATTCTTTCAAGCTGAAATTAACATTATTTTTTCATATTCTTAGACATGAATTATATTATTATTTAATTAAATTTAATTCTCAATTCCATCTATTTTCTATCCTATCTATTTAGTATTCACCCACTATTTCAGGCATA
Source organism: Lapara coniferarum (assembly GCA_949316025.1). Lineage (NCBI taxonomy): Eukaryota > Metazoa > Arthropoda > Insecta > Lepidoptera > Sphingidae > Lapara > Lapara coniferarum. The sequence continues at coordinate 13,925,909 of OX438926.1, read as the reverse complement.
ACATAGTTTCAGTTCCAACTACTATATTTTAAACTAGCTTTTGCTCGCGGCTCCGCCCGCGTGAATGAGTTTTTCCGGGATAAACGTCCCGCTTTATATTTTCCCGGGATAAAAAGTAGCCTATGTGTTAATCCAGAAAATGATCTACCCGTGTACCAAATTTCATCGAAATCCGTTCTGTAGTTTTTGCGGGAAAGAGTAACAAACATCCATACATCCAGACATCCATAAATCCATACATACAAACTTTCGCCTTCATAATATTAGTAGGATTAATAAATCCTTAAAAATTATTTCAAAGTTGAATAAGTACATACTTGTTTCATATTTCTGGAATTTACTTTATGCTGTTGGTATACCTAATAGTTTAAAATAAGTACAAATTAATAGACGATAGCCTAGTTGGGAATGGAACAGTCTTCCGAGACAATGTCCGGTGGTTCAAAACCCAAGGCATACTCCTCTGACTTTTTGAAGTTACGTGTGTATTGTTTCTCAATTATCATTCGCTTTAACGGTGAAGGAAGATATCGTAAGGAAAACTACATACCTGAGAATTCTCCATAAGAATTTCGAGGGTGTGTAAAGTCTGCCAGCCCACACTAGGCCAGCGTGGTGAACTAAGGCCTGACCCCTCTCAGTAGAGGAGGCCCGTGCTCAGCAGTGAACAGTATATAATACAGGGCTGATTGCATTGCAATTACAAATTTACTGGTTTTGTGAATAATTGTATTATTTTACATAAATAGTTTAAGACATGGCGGCTTTCATCAAATCATAACAAATTTGTACCTACTATTTATTACAGCGACGATGTCGTAAGAATTGCTCAAACATTATAAAAAATTATCTAGTAAAGAGTGACGTTGTAATTAACGATTGACTGATAAATTCAGATTATGCTTCACTCTTGTTAACTATCCAAGGTTATGAAAAACTGTTTTATTTTATAAAGAAATTATTTTAACTACATTCAAGTCAATCAAAACTATACCTGCCGAAGCATATTGTCATAACAATTGGTAGGTGGGTACGGCGAATATGAAGTTGACATAGTTCTCTCTGGCTTTATATTATAAAATAATGTTTACGAATAAAAATTGGATAAAACTAGATTCTTTGTGTCTGTGTATGAGCAAGTTTTATAGAAAACAGGGCGAAATTATAGTCTTATTTACAGTATAGAATGACGTTTTATTTATTAAAATAAATACCACTACCAATTTTATCTAAATCCATCAAATAATATGTTGGACCATACCAGTTAGCATGTAGTTCATTATAGGATGAAAAAAGTAAGCTATTTGCAACAATAATTCAATAAAAATAATTCAGTCAAATTCTAATTGCCTAAATGAGCCTTTTAATCCAAACATGTCTTTAGATATCTTAGTCGTGTCAATCCTTTTAGACTCGTCTGTTCCATAAACCATATCTTATCCAACCATGGTCCATAATCCTCTAACTTCTTCATCTAGCTATCTGCAATATACGGTTTAATTTAAAGAATATCCATGAACTTCATGTTTACAAGCAAGAACAAACACACATCACGCCTTTATTCTCGAAGGGGTAGTTAGAACTGCACCTCATATCTTGGGATTTGAATCTGGGATCTCACGCAATCTACGCAACCAAGGCAGTCATACAAACCTATGATATCTTGGACGTAGCCTCCGTTCCCTCCGTACTCGACTGGATAAATTTCTTTCGGTACATATTTATAGAGATTTTCTATGTTCTTGTGCATCATTAACGAAAAAAAAATACTTTTTCTTATTTTAATTCTAAACTGAAGAAATCCGAAGGCTTAGGTATATTTTTTATTTATTTGTGAGGTTTTTGTTGAATGAACTGATAATATTTTACTATGACAGCATACTCTGATATTAAAATGAAGGGTTAATAGGCTAGTACTTACTCTGGACTTCATCTTATCGTTTAAAAGTTTACGCTGGCTACAATGTCCTTCAAACCGAAAAACAACAGTTCATGCACACTGCTGCTTGGCGACAGAAAAAGACATTATTAACATTAATTTACTATACAAAGCCATGCCATTCAAGAATAACATTAAACATATCTGTTGTTAAAAGTTAAATGAACTTCGAGATATTAATTTTGATTGTTTGAATCACTTTTCGCTTCCAACCATTATCTTCTTAAAACTTGTAAATACCATTTTATCATTCGCTTAACTTTAAACCTACGTACTAAAGAGGAATTCAATTTCTTCGCAGATTGTTTAAATGAATATAATTTGCAATGCCTTTCAGTCCTAAACGCGTATTTTCTGCTAAGACAAATATAGAAAACATAGCATGGCCAGGGCTCTATCACTCGATGTACTTGCGCGCGTTACCGGCCGGTAGACCGCCGCGGTTTCTATTCCAAGACCAAGCAGTGCGTATGTACATATTACCAATAACTAAATAACTAAATGTACTCTGTGCGGGGCTCAGACTGGGCAACAATCGGGAAATAATGTTTATTTCACACACACTAAACCAAAAATGATAAAGTTATATCGAAACGATACAAAGTCTCTTAAGACGGTTATTTGGCGCATAGGGTTCCGTTGCTGCGCCCTAGCTATGCATCGTAGCCAGAAGTCGTCCTCGTAGCACCGTATCACACAGCTGAGGAGGAACTTCCAACTTGCCGACTTCTTCTTTCTTGCTGACTATTTGCTGCTTTCTTTCTTGATGTTCCGAACTATTACTCTATTTTAAAGTGTTAACTTGACTCTATGTTGACACGAAGTTTAAAATAGAAACAAATTTACTTAAGTACTCCAAAGCGATACCGTAAGGAGGGCCCCGGAGGTCCGGTCGTCCTCGGAGGACACTTTTTCACTATCGATTACACACTCATTTACGTTTCGTGCCTAAGTTATGTCTATATACCTAAACTATTAATGTCTTCGCACATAGACACTAAGTGGCTCTATATACTAAACATTATTGTAACAACCTTATGTGCATTACGAAAAAAGTTATTTGGATTTACTTACGTTAAGTTTACTACAATCGATGCACACACGCAACAATTCTAAAAATAACTACACTGACTTTACACATATTATGTCCATCCCGCTACCGCAGCGGGGTAGGCAAAGTTCTAACCTATACTATTGCACTGAATACCTCGCCGAATATTAGTCCGTACCGGGTGTGTAGTATAAGTTCAAAAGTCCGTTCGATAACACAAAATCGTACCGAATTTTTCACTATAGTTTTATGACGCCACAGAGGGTATTGTCACGTGACCGCGCATGCGCAGTATGCACTTCGTTATTCTTTCTTCGTGAGTGCATCCTGCACATACTCAATGCACATGGATATCTCTTTATTTGGTGGCAACATACCCTAAATAAAGCCTAGTTCGGACCACACTAGTATTCTAGTAGCTAAAGTACTCGCTACAGCAAACTAAAAATATTAAAACAAAAAACCCGACTGCGTCAAAATCTGCCTGCCATCTTTATAAAATTTACTAAAGAACTGAAAAGATAGGAACAAGTTTTTAATTTGAATATTTTATTTTGGTTTTGTATTCAAAATATTATTATCTTCGTTGACAGTGTTCACAAACGCTATCGGAGGCATAACACACTCATTTCTCCTAATTTGGTTGGTGATATAGGTAAAGCAACAAAATCTCGGAGGGAGCAGATGCCTCCGACTGCATTATCACATATATATAAATATTATCGTAATCACCGTTAAAAATCCTTTATTTTGATACCACACTCGATGTATTTTGAAAACACATTTTTTTTTAGATTGCTTTTGACTGCCTCGGTGGCGTAGTTGTATTACAGTACGACTGCAAAACTCTCGGGTTCGATCCCCGGGTCGGGCAAAGTGATATTAAGTTTTTCTATTCAGTATCAGCCCGGAGTTTGGAATTTGTGCCCGAAATGGCGATAGGCTCGCCCCCTATCACATCATGGGACGGAATAACAGCGAAAAGTGGGTGCACTAGTTGCGTCTCTGCCTACCCCTTCGGGGATAATAGGCGTGAGTGTGTGTGTGTGTACTTTCGCCGCCAAAAATCCTTAATTTTGTTTTTTTTATTTTGATGTACCCAGTGTTACTCTCACGGCTAAGACGAATCTATTGACACCACTCACATAAAAATACGACAAGCCGTTTAGGCTCTAGGGCGTGCCAAAGAAATAAACATACATGCATACACTCGTAAAACATAACACTTCTTCTTTCGCAGTCGGGTAATAAAGAGATAGTATTTTAAAATCTATTATTAAGACTTCATTATTTATAAGTTAATAACGCCATCTATTGAGATATCATTGAAATAAGTATAGCCTCTGATCCATTAAAACCAAGAGTAAGGCGTTAACTAGGTATCAAAGAAAGATAATATTATAATGTTACCGTGAGTCATGACTATCTGTCTGCTTACATTAAAAAAATGTAGAGGGCACTAGATAATTCAATTTCAACACGTAGGTAAAAATTACATTAAAATAAGAAGTACAGCCATTTTTCCATGTATCAAAAAGTAGTACAGTATTTTCTACAAGTAAATATTTCTACGCTTTCAACTCAAACACAAAAGAAACCACCTGAGACTTACAGCCAAAAAAGGTATAATCGAAAAATAGTATTATAAAAATAAAAAATGATATTTTATAAGTAAAACCAAACATAGTAACATATTATACAGTTAGTCGAACTCGAGCTTCCTGAAGGACCCCTCGATGCCAAACATATCCTCCGCGGTTTTCGGCTTTCCAGGCCGCTTCGATTCGTCTGTGCCAAAATTCTCGTCTTCTTCTATAAACGCTTTATATTCTTGTACCTTTTTCTTCCAGTAATCTAAAAATAAATATTTAAAATTAATTCTTGTTTCGTATAGACGCTAGTTTGGTGTAGAGAAGTGTTGAGATATTGTAATCATGGCATAGGCGTGTATAGTGGGGGGATTTTGAGGCACTTAACTACTACCATAATTTTTTAAAAGTAAAAAAAAATTTGTATTTAATTTTAAGTCTAGGATATTGTTCCGAAAATGACTCTAACTACGCTAATCGTGTCGAGGATATTCTCCGAAATGAATGAAGAAGTATTGGGGAATTGAAAAGATGGGCTTATAATGATGATAATAAAGTAAGCGAATATTAGTTATAATATAATGCATGTCATGCATTGTATATTTGTTCACACATACCAATAATCTCTTGGATGGTCCCGCCATTACCGCCGTACTCAACGGGCAGGATGTCTTGAGAGATGTATTTGTACATTTCATCATAATTTTTGTTGTGTACGTAGAGCTGTAATATATATAAATGTTTGTTATTATTATTTTCCACTTCACTATGTACCTAGTATATATAATATGCTATGTATTTCTTACGTTTCGTTTTACATGTTAGTCTAAGGTTTTACACTGAATAGAAATATGTCTTAAGATACTGTTAGTCTAAGTAAGATACAGGTTTAATGAACATTTTTCTTCAATCTTGTTGCCATCAAACAGAAGCTTCCAGTGTACCTTTTGATTTATTTTCAATAGTACATACATATTCTTAAATCCGCATTAAGCCACTCATAGCTATCTAAATGTGTTTTCCAAAATCGGTTAGCTTACTGTAAAATACTTACCCTACTTCTATTCTTCTCATTTAACAAACTTTTCATTGCGTTATAAACTGTCTCGAAACCTGTCGGAGTGTTGATATAATGCGTTCCCTTCATACGTAATGGAGCGGCATCCTAAATACAATAAAAGACAAACTGCAGACTAACAAAGCAGGTAATATAAAATACAGTGAAGGGCTTTACGCACAGTCCATCTTGACGTACAGCATGCTGTACGTTACAGCGCTGGACGTAGCTTACGCACTATGGTGCATGCTAGACGGTGTTGCCAGGTATTCAGTTACCTACAGGGTCATTTTGTCATAGCGTTAAACTCCATAGTTATCTCCTTAAAAATAACACTGTCCATTCAGTTATTTTAACCATTGATGGAAAATAAAAAAAAGTGTAAATTTCGAACAAAATAAATATCAATAAATAGTAAGTTTACGTTTACACGCCCTAATGCCACTACTGCTACTCTAGAAGGATTCGTCGCTGGAGCAACATCACACTTTGAGTCAGAAAAACATTCACCCACACGCCATATTGGAACTAAACTACAAAATTATAAAAAAATCAGGATAGTAAAATTGAGATTTTTTGTAAAAATAATCGTTTCTCCTGGATGTCTTTTGGCACAATGATTTTTTTTTGTGAGGCGCTTTGCCCCACTCTCGTTCCTCTAAATTTAATTAGAGTTATTTGCGATCTGATCTTGTTTTTCTTACTTACCTCCTATACATTCATAATCTAGTCCCATTTTTTGGGAGTCCTAGCTGTTGTTTTTATCTTAAATTTATCACATTCATCTATTTCCTGGGTTTCATTCGTCCTTCTCCTTTCCTTCTTTATTTATCCGTTATACGTATACGTTACGGACTAAAAGATTGCTTATTGTTTATCGGCACGATCCCCATAGTGGCGGGGTCACTTGTTAAATAAATAATATTATTAAATAAAATCACAATCCCAATGCCAAATCTAGTATAATATTGGCCAACAAGGCTTATTATTATTATTTTAGTTGATTTTTTGTAAATTTCATTTACAAATTCTAACACACCATAATAACATTTGTTGTATAGAAGTTTCATCAATTATTTTTTTAATTTATCCAGACTAAGGTTTTTTAAAGATTTAGGTAACTTATTGTACAACACTGGGCCATATTATAGAAAATACTTTTATGGGCTAATGCTGTATTGTTTTGTGATGCATTTAGATAAAATTAAATAGTAGACGTACAAGTTGGCAACACTGGTGATGGATGGACTCGCTGGATCGTGCAAGTCCAGCGAGCTAATAATATTAATTATTGACGTACGTCAAGACTATTCACGGTCGTTTGCATCGTGCATCGTGCATGACCTTGGTTTGCTGTACGTCAAGATGGACCGTGGTCCGTGTGTAAGGCGCTTTAATGTTATAATACCCTCTCGTAAACCCCTATTAAAGCGCACTTAGATTACGAAAGTGGTAAAATTGTGTGTTGCTGCGAAGAGAGGACAAAAATAAAAAAAGGAAAAACACTTGTTAGGTTTTTTGTTGGTAAATTAATTTCTACCAATCAAAATACGTGTGATAGGCACACCAAATATTTAGAAGATAAGATATTGGCATAACAATAGCGGTTTTTAATTAAAGATTATAAATTAAAAGTGGGTCAAATCTAATCAAACTCTCGCTAAAACGATAACATCATTTACGGTATCAAAACACACAGTAAATATTTTAATAAATTACGAATAACATTGACCATTTTACCTGTGACGCGACGGCCATTCTCTTCATGAGATTTGGCGTCATTTGTAGGAAATGACTCATTTTCACTGCATCCAAATCAAATATAGACACAATTCCAGCTACAACTGCATTGTCGTCTTCCATGAACATTACCTGAAAATGTTAAAAGATAAAATAGGATCATGAAACGAATACAAGAATTTTGCATTAAAATTAGTAGTTACACTACGTCCAACCATTTAACTTTTCACACTTAGAATTATTATTCTATGTTTTCACACCTAAGAAATTTTATAATTATTAACAATGAATGGAAAACAATTTTTTTTTCGTTTCCATAGTGAAGCGAGTTGCTCTTCAGCTCCGATATTAATTATCGGTCAATATTCGTTAAGCCCACTGATTGTGCAACAGAGATAATTCCAAACTCTTTCATCGAAAATAAAATCTGCCGTGTAAATTAAATATTTTCTTCATACATATGCGTAAGTATATGATAACCAATAAATAAACTACTAATGTTACATATTGCAAAAGTTATATGGGATGTAGAATAATCATATTTTAGGAGGTCGTTGGTTCCAGTCCCGCCTTCGACTGTTTCTTTTTCAGGATTCTATAAAAATATAAAATCACAATACAAAATGTTGAGCAAAAATTACATTTCAATGTGTTTAATCGATCGAAACTGCTTCATAAATTAAATCGATTGCTACAAGAAATCGAATCGGCAACGCATTAGTACATCCCCAATTGATTAGAAACCGACGCGAACTGTCAAAAGTTAAATAAATGGTTGGACGGAATATAGGTATTTAATTTAGTAAAGTACCTATCAAATACATATACACTCACGCCTTTTCTCCCCGAAGGGGTAAGCAGAGGCGCAACTAGTGCACCCACTTTTCGCCGTTATTCCGTCCCATGATGTGATAGGGGGCGAGCCTATCGCCATATCGGGCACAAATTCCAGACTCCGAGCTGATACTGAATAGAAAAACTCAATATCACTTTGCCCGACCCGGGAATCGAACCCGTGACCTCAGCATTGCAGTCGTACCATAATACAACGACGCCACCGAGGCAGTCGAGCGAGTATTTCAATTTACTTTTTTTTGTTTAAGTTTTTACATTACAAATGCATTAACAACATCACTTAAGCCTAGATTGGTTTGTATGTGATGTATAAATCACATAACTGACCTTCCACTTGTGGTCATAGTTCATTATAAATTGACATTATGCCTTTATGAGAAAATTCATTTTCTAACCACAATACTAACCTGTTGTAGGGCATGAGAAACAGACATAATGTCTAGGATGCTGTACTTGTCTGGATCGTATGCTCCTGGTCGAATGATGCTCACTCTGGGCGCACCAGGACCAGCGACTTTTGGCAATATGAGCATAGGCCTGTATAAACGCATCTCATATTTAGATACACTTGTAAATGAATTACAGAATACTAGCATTTGCCCACGGCTTCGCCCGCGTTAATACGTTTTTCGGGGCTAAAAGTACATAAAAACCTTCCCGTTGAATCACTCTATGACTATGACGTTGATAAAACTCTTAACAAATAATGCATTAATTTCGACCAAATTTGATTACAATAAAACGGTTCTAGTGAGTTAATCTTAAAAGATAGACATATACTGTCGCGGACATTTTTTTAGATCATTTCAAGAGGAATAATTCTTTCATACATATATTTTTGGTATCTTGAACCGTTTTCGCAGCGCACGCAATGGAAGCCCTCAAGGATGAATAATTTTCCCCGTTTTTTTCACATTTTCCATTATTTATTCGCTCCCAATAGGTGCATCGTGATGCTATATAGCCTAAAGCCTTCCTCAATAAATGGTCTATTCAACACAAAAATAATTTTTCAATTCGAACCAGTAGTTCCTGAGATTTTATCCATCGTAAAATGTATTTTGAAATTACTAATGAGCAAAAAAACGATCTCACTATACTTTTTCTTTCTCAAATATTTAGATTCACAAGCATAAAAAATACTGTGTTGTTGAATACCCTAAAATTAGAAGAATTCACTCTAACCCTTATGACAACCAAAGCGTGAAAAAAAAATTAAATTACTGTAAACCTAAATGACCTGAAAGAAACTGGATGCGAAAGGCCGAAGATCGGGTAAAATTGCGCGTATTGGAGGAAGCCTATGTTCAGCAGTGGAGTAAAATATAGGCTGATGATGATGATGATGATTATGATTTAGACCTAAATAGGGAGTAATTAGTAGGACTCTCAAATGTAAGAGTCCGTCTGGGTGTGTAGCACCGCAATGTTTATTTCTACCGCCAAGCAGCACTGTGCATGCACTGTTGTGTTTCGGTTTGAAGGGCATTGTAGCCAGTGTAACTACAAGACATAATGAGACTTAACATCTTACGTCTCAGGATAACGAGCGCAGTGGAGTGCCATACGGTGGTTTGTAGCTCAAGGTGCTGGATGGTGTTTCTACTGTTTATGGGTGGTCGTATCGCTTACCATCAGGTGAACGGCATGCTGGTCTCGTCATTCGATGTTATAAAAAAAATAATCAAAAGGAATTATAGATAGTATTAAACTTCAAATATACGTACCCCAGGCTAAGGATTTCATCAACCTTGGTATGGTTGATATTCACTCTGAATAGTTCAGGAGCTGTAGAACGCACGGAGTAATACAGATCTATCTTTTCTTTCGTTCTTTCCAAACTATATTTGGATCCGCGCAGAAAAGTTACCAGCCATTGATCATCTAAAAGTAAAGAAATGTAAAAGTGAGATTAAGATCTTTTTTAGATATTTTTTTTACGGAGAAAGTGATGTCCCGCGGCCGCTCAGCTTCTATAGTGGTAGTGGTACTTGGTTTATATTGGATTCGCCGCCTCGTTGAGCCACCCAGAAAGATAAAAAAGGTCGGGTGAACGTCGGACTGAATTCCTAACACACCCTATTCACGGCAATACCATCTTAAACTCGGCATTCGCCATCTTCAGCGGATTAGGAACGGCTGCGGGCTTCTGACGGAAGGTGTCTACTTTCTAGTTTTCGACCGCAACCGCCGCGCCCCGGCGTAATGCAGCCTAGCTCAACACGTGAGATTAAGATCTAACACCGAATTGCCAATAGCTTTAGGAAGAAGGTAAATTGCCCTAATGGATTTACAGGAATGCTCTTTCATTTCATTATTAGAATAGATATACGTCATTGGCCTAATACATCTATTGTAGATAATTTAAACAGCGTCAGCTGCTGAAGGTTCTTCTGAGACACTTTCTTTGATGGCTGTATGAAACTGTAAAACGATAAATATGAATACACTTGTATTTGTTTCTATTTAGAGATAATATAATAATAATACTAGTCCTGTATTATATACTGTGCCACTACTGGGCACGGGCCTACTTTACAACTGAGAGGGTTTAGGCCTTAGTCCACCACGCTGGCCTAGAGCGGGTTAGTATTTTTTAGGGTCCCGTACCTCGAAAGGAAAAAACGGAACCCTTATAGGATCACTTTGTAGTCCGTCCACCCGTCTGTCAAGACCCTTTTTCTCAGGAACGCGTGGAGGTATTAATTAAGCTGTAATTTATATCAAATACCCAGGTCTACTGTCCCTTAGAGCTGTGAAAAAAACAAACTTTTTAGCCAACGCAATCAAAAGATACAGCCGTTTATGCCGCTAATTTCCGCTAATTTTCGAAACTCGCAAGGGAATCAAAACCACAGGGTACTTCCCACGAACTCAGAATTTTAAAATTTGGTACGAAGCAACGTCTTATAGCACAGATAAAGAAAAAATGCGAAAACCGTAAATTTTACGGAACCCTCGGTACGCGTTTCCGACTCGTACTTAGCCGGTTTTTTTTTCATTAAACGACGAGACGAGCATGCCGTTCGCCTGATGGTAAGCGATACGACTACCCATAAACAGTAGCAGCACCATACAGCACCTTGAGTTACAAAGTACTGTTCGGCATTCCACTGCGCTCGTCATCCTGAGACATAAGGTGCTAAGTCTCATTATGTCCAGTAGTTACACTGGCTACAATGTCTGTCACGTAGAAATAGACATTGCGTTGGTACCCACCCAGACGGACTCTTACATATGAGAAAACTACCACCAGTAAGTGGTAGACTTCACATACATACAAAAGATAATATCGTACTTCTCAGGTATGCAAGTTTCCTCACTATATTTTCCTTCGCCGTTAAAGCATGCGATAATTCACAAAGAATACATACATAACATTAGAAAAGTCAGAAGTGCGTGCCCTTGGGTTTTGAACCTGCGGACATTCGTCTCGGCAGTCCATTCCACTCCCAACTAGGCTATCGCCGCTTATTATTTAGAGATCTTTCAGTATAATGGAATCCGTAATTATCCAAATGCTACAAAATCTATTCTGGTGTTTTGTCTGTCATATAAACCCTTATATTTATTACAGGTCTCAAAACTATTTCAATAGGTAAGTACTTATGGAAATTATTTTCGACATGAAAACTTATATTTTATAGATATGTCACGTATTATATAATTGATAAGAAACCCCCGATATCTGATAAATAAATTAGCAATAAAGCTTGCAAAGGGATGACTATCAGTATCTTTGGGTTTAAAAATATTAAATCAATTTGAATGTAACAGTTATTGTATTACCTGTTCGAGCACGTAAATGGGGTTGCTTAGCTATCCATTCCTTAATGTGCTGGATATCAGCTGCTATCCTGCTTGGATCTTCAAACAACTCCTTCTGTGCTATTTCCGCCAGCTGAGGATTCAATGGACGTATCGACATCGTGAAGTAACTACGAACTTTCTCCTGTAAATTCTTAATTATCCCCTAGCGACGAAAGACGCCCATTCCTGAACAAAGGCCTATGAGTACTAATGCAAAAATTTATGTAATCAAGTGATATTGACAAGTAATCGCGGATAAGTCTTATCTCCAATAATTTCGAACCGAACAATACGGTCACGTGGACACTGGTTAACTTACACGAGTGTGAAATACCTTTAACGATAGTACATGACAAATAATTGGGTAGGGACAACTGTTTAAAAATACTTTTTTATAAATCAACTAAACTTCTGCTCGCGACACTGCCCGCGTGAATAAGATGTTCCGGCATAAAAATCCCGCTTTATATTTCCCCGGGATAAAAGTAGCCTTTGTCACTCGCTGATAATGTAGCTTTTTCCTTCAGTCGTGACGAACTCTAGTATATTTTCGGCCTATATTCTCTTGCTATTCGAGCTGCTGACTATACTGTGTACAACGCGGCTTTACTGTTTGAATTGTTTGCGAAAAAGCGATTTCCAATTCAACAAGAACTGTTTATCAGTTGTATAATATTAATGATGGTTAACACTGTATAGAATTTTATAACTGATACTAGCTTTTGCCCGCGGCTCCGTCCGCGTAAATGAGTTTTCCCGGGATAAAAGTCCCGCTTTATATTTTCCCGGGGTAAAAAGTAGCCTATGTGTTAATCCAGGACATGATGTACCCGTATGCCAAATTTCATCGAAATCCGTTCAGTAGTTTTTGCGTGAAAGAGGAACAAACATCCATACATCCAAACATCCATACATTCTTAGAAACTTTCGCCTACATAATATTAGTAGGAAAGTAGGAAACTCCTTTCAAGGTAAAGCTATTATTGATTTTATTGATATCACAGGCGCCTGAAAAAGAGACATATTTTAATATGAAAACAATTTTGTTACTATTCGATTAGATATAATGATTCGTATTTTATTAATAAATACAAAGTTTAACTTTCTTGTACGTATTATTTAGGTACTCAGGTATAGTCACGTTGTAAACAGTTTCCTTTACACTACGAATCACTATAGTTCAGAGTAGTGACTTACTTATACTCCGTCCAACCATTTATTGAACTTTTGACAGTTCGGTTTCTAATCAATTGGGGATTTACTAATGCGTTACCGACTCGATTTTTTGTAATAATCGATTTAATTATGAAGAAGTTTTGATCGATTAAACACATTGAAATGTTAATTTTAATCAACATTTGGTACTATTTTATAAACATACCTAAGCGTTTAAATGTGCATATTTTTTGTTTATAAATTTACTAATAGTGCTCGCGGCTCCGCCCGTGTGAAAAAGTTTTTCCGGGACAAAAATATTTTCCCGGGATAAAAAGCACTCAGGAGTTATGTAGCTTCCTATTAGTTAAATAATTTTCAAAATCGGTTCAGCAGTTCCTGAGATTAGCGCGTTCAAACAAACAAACTCTTCAGCTTTATAATATTAGTATAGATTCTTTCTATTCTAGATTGACTGCCTCGGTGGCGTAGTTGTATTGCGTACGCATTACGAGTACGATTTGCGCGCTGAGGTCCTGGGTTCGAATTCCGGGTCGAGCCAAAAACATTGTGACTGGGTTTTTCCATCTTAAAATTTATCAGTCGCAGCTCGGAGTCAGGAAGTTGGCGGTGTGATACCCCCGTGCCTCGGAAAGCACGTAAAACTGTTGGTCCTGCGCCTGATCTCTCTCCGGTCATGTCGAATTGCCGTCTCATCGGACTATGAGAGTGAAGGAATAGCGAGTGCACCTGTGTATTGCGCACACACTTGTGCACTATAATATCTCCTGCGTACCTGGCTGATCTCCGTTGAGATTGGCCGCCTTGGCCGAAACTGGCTAGGAGAAATTTATAGATTCTGTAGGTATTCTATATCCAATATAGCTTTTGTGAATATTTAACTTTAATAGTTTATTTTATTGGTTATCATATCACTTACTCATATATAAAAAGAAAATATTTAATTTACACTGCCACGTTTTCATTTTCAATGAAAAAGTTTTGAATTATCTTTGTTACACAATCAGTGCGCTTAACGAATATCGATCGATAAATAATATCGGAGCTGAAGAACTAGTCACTTCACTATGGAAGAGAAAAAATGGCGTCCATAATGTAGTCAATTATTTTGTTTCCATTCCTCATTGATGTATAATTTTCCGTAGTATTATAATGCTCTTTGTGTATAATACATCAATGCCATTCCTTGTCAATAATTGTAAAATTTCATAGGCGTGCATATGTCAAAAGTTTAATTATAATTAATGGTTGGACGGAGTATTGAGACATACCTACTTAGCAGTAGGACACATTTGGCATTGACGTAAAATATTCATATTACAAGGATGAAAAAAAAACATTTAATTGGTTGATAATGTATTGCTGCGTATCTGGATGCTCCGAAACATAAAAATAAACACATGAAATGGTGTAAAATTCTATTACGTTCCCAAAAATAGTAACTAAGTACATACTTAGTACTTACATTCCACGGCTATAATAAAATAGACAAAAATAATGAAAGCTGTATAAAACATACGTAAGTATGAGTTCCCAAAGCATTTCGAAATGTCTCAATACTTCATTTATAATAATAAAGATGATGTTCAAAACAAAAAAATCTGTCACTAAGGGAACATAGCCTCCTAATATTGCTTCAATAACATCAAAATAACTAGCTCCAATCTAAAAAAAAGAGTATTTTGGTCATGCTAGGTATAATATTCGGCCGGAACTAATGTGTTATCATTTTTGTAGTAAAGAATATAAAAATAAATTATTGTTCTGAAAAGTTTCTTTTTTATCCACATGTGGGTCTTGTGTCGATTTTATGCTGCCACCTGTAGTTCGTGCACGTTCCCTATTGATAGGCTGAGAGATACAAATTGCGATATCAGATGGCAGCAGATGGCAGAGTTTACGACGCGCACATTCCCTATATTAGTTTAGGTTAAAACTCATTCAAATAGAAATAATACCAAAAGATCTTTGATAAGAAAATTTTAGTACTGACACAAACATGCACTCACGCTTTTTTATCCCCGAACAGGTAGACAGAGGTGCAACTAATGCGCCCACTTTTCGCCATGCGAATTCCGTCCCATGATGTGATAGGGAGGCGGCCTATCGCCATATCGGACACAAATTCCAAACTCCGGGCTGACACTGCATAGAAAAATCCAATATCACTTTGCCCGAACCGTGAGGCGTGAAGCGCTGCGAGCGCGTCCAGCTTAATAACACCGAAGATTACCCTGACTACAGTTGAAAAAACCCGGCTCAGTATTGAATTAAAGAGCAAATTAAATGAATAATGAAGTGTAATATTTTAAATGTAATAATTACTTCGAAATACAATGCGACAAACTAGGAAACGTTATAGAACCTACAAAAGAAAATTATTGAGGTAAAGTAACTAATGTTTTATGTAAATTTTTGATTTTTAATTTTCATAAATCGTTTCTATTCTTATTTTAAATGTGTGTATTAATTTGCAATGCAACATCCACGTTCTGAGTCCCAAATATGACCAAATCTACTCAGTGCAAATGGATATCTCCTTATTTGGTGGCAACATTCGCTAAAGCCTAGTTCGGACCACACTAGTATTTGAGTGGAGAGTATTCTAGTAGCTAAAATACTCGCTACTGCGCCATAATAAAGATATAGTATTCTAAAATCAATATTTTTGAAATTTCATTATTTATAAGTTAATAATGCCATCTCTTGTGATATCTTTGAAATAAGTGTAGCCACTATTCCATTGATACCAAAGACATACAACATTACAGTTAGTTAATTAAAACCAAGATTAAAACGTAAATCGAGTGCGTTAGGTAATCAATTTCAACCATTTTTTATTTTTATCGCGGGGAAAAACGCGTTATCGCTACCACCACTGGGGGGTGAGTGGAACGGTTATGTTGGTTTCACACAGTCTTACGGTCCAATGTCGACACTCGGGAGTATAGCTTCATCCAAGCGAGCATTGGACCGAGTCCCTAACACTATGTACACCCTACACCGGCATACCAGCCAAAACCCGCGGTAGCCTTCTTCGGCGCCTACTGGACGGCCCCGGGGTATCTTGTTGCACGAAGATAGCTGCACGGAACCTCCCCTGCGCGATGCCGCATTACGAGACTATCCCGCCCTCACACCCACCACTGCAACTCCTGTAAGCCAGGATCAGCAGTGGCACGCATTTTATGACACCGAGCGGTGAAGCTCGGCGAGTCTCAGGGAACACTAATTAGTCTTAACCCGCAACGAAGTTAATCAAACAGAAGAATAGGGAGGAGTTAGAAATATATTTTCCACTTCCCTCCATAGCAAAGCGGGAGACAAAATAATGAACTAAAAAAGGTAATTTAACCTTAATTATTTAGAGTTTCACAACTGGAAAAGCCAGATGTAAAGCACCACGGATAAAATTAAAGGGGTCCTACTTGAGCTGTTAAACTTGATTCCAATAGTAGGTATGGCAAAAACGCCGGAAAGCACGGAAATTCTGCCTAGTGTCCACAAGGTCCATGTAGTATACAACTCCAGATGTTATTTGCATACTATCAAACATAATGTTACGCTCATTTTGCCAAAGACTACACTCCCAAAGTATGTGATGCGCAGATTGTTCGTAGTTGCAGTCATTAGATGAACATGGACACGCAGGCGAATCAACCAACTTAAAGGAGAATAATTTGTACTTAAAATTACCATGGCCTGTAAGGAATTGCGAAACACAATGGTCAATTTCGAGCCAAGATTTTGTAAGACGGTCCTGAACAGAAGGAAAAAATTGATACAAATGCCGCCCCTTTGTAGATATTTCCCACCTACACTGCCATTCCTCTAGAAGATCGTTCATAACATCTGGACTCGGCTTAAATAATCTGTTAATTTTTAAAAGTTCGCGCGAAGTTAAAAAGCTTTTGTCGACATCGTCTCTAGCAGAGTAATACATCGCGGCGCGACGCTGTACCTCCGATGCCGCATTGCGGCTCTTCTCGCAATGAAGAGGCTGAGAAGCCTCCGAACTCTAGAGCACGCTTTTGCGTCTATAACTGCAAGAGACCAACCACCCGCAATGTCATCCACCTCATCGTCACTTACATTGTAGTAGTTGAGCGAGCAGACCCCCACTGCTCGCTCCACGACTCTCACTTACCCCATTTAGTCGGCTCTTACGACAGGCAGGAGATGCCGTGGCGAAATTCTTTAGATGCCCCCGGACCACAGGGCACAATCAATTTCAACCATGGATGTAAAAATTATATTGAAATAACAACTACATCCACTGTTCCATGTGTCAAAGAGTAGTACAGTACTTACTACAAGTAATAATACTACGATTTCAACTTAAACACAAAATAAACCACCCGAGACTTACAGCCAAAAAAGGTATATTCGAAAAATAGTATTATAAAAATAAAAAATGACATTTTATAAGTAAAACCAACGTAGTAACATTTTATACAGTTAGTCGAACTCGAGCTGCCTGAAGGACCCATCGGCGCCAAACATATCCTCCGCGGTTTTCGGCTTTCCAGGCCGCTTCGATTCGTCTGTGCCGAACGTCTCGTCTTCTTCTAAAAACGCTTTGTATTCTTGTACCTTTTTCTTCCAGTAGTCTACAAAAAGATACATCAAGTGAATTATTTTTTTCATATAGAGATTAGTGTAGTGCAACGCAGTGCCAGAATATTGTAATCATGGCATAGGCAATAGGCATTTATAATGGGGGTTTGGAGGGCCTTGTGTATTACCCACCCTAGATCTGCGTGGTTCCCACCCCAAGGATTTTGAGGCAGCCTTCTACTCCCACAATTTTTAAAAACGAATATTTTTCATATCGGCAAGTACGCAAAAGTCATTTGATTTTTTTTACGTCTAAAACACAGCCCCCCTCCCCCAGGAAAATAACTAGCTACGCTAGTAAATTATAGCGAGTTTATTGTCGAAAATGAACGAACAAGTTTTTGGAACTTGAAAATGATTTTTAAAGTTACTCAATTTTTACTATATCAATAGCGAAGATATTGAAGTAAGCTAATATTAGTTATAATGTATTATAATAATATGTTCACACATACCAATAATCTCTTGGATGGTCCCGCCATTACCGCCGTACTCCACGGGCAGGATGTCTTTAGGGATGTATTTATACATTTCATCATAATTTTTATTGTGTACGTAGAGCTGTAATATACATAAATGCTTATATATAGTAATTTTTTTACATTTCACATTATTTTATATGAATTTATTATAATAAAGTCACTGTGTAGCATATATAATATGCTATGTATTTCTTACATTTATTTTTACACTGCATAGAAATATGTCTTAAGATACAGGTTTAATTAACTTTATCTTTCAATCTTGTCGCCATCAAACCTTAGACTATTGCATTGCTAGATACTCAAAGTATAAGACAGATAAGCTTCCAATGTACCTTTGATTTATTTTCAATAGTACATTCATATTCCTAAATCCGCATTAAGAGCCTATGTCAGGAACTTTAAGGACTTTCAAATTCAAATTTCTCGTAAACTACTAAGATCAGAAGTTAGATTTTTGGATATGTGTAAATTGAACGTATAACTCAATAATATGTCAAAGCCAAAACACAATTGCTATAAATTTTCTCGATCGAAAAAAAATTCAAAGTTACCTCTGATATTTTCTTTAAACACGCTTTATCTCTAAATGGTGGAATATGTACATTCGTAACTTTATTTAAATACAATACATCAATTTTTTCAAAGTTTTATCAATACACAATTAAAACGAATTAAATAGTATAATCACAATTAAAAGAAAATTGTTTTGGCGCTTACGCCATTTCATTTCGGCATACGCGTGCGCCTCCCGTCACTTTCTCTCATCCGCGACGTCCAAATACGCCATCGCTGTTATGGGAGTGGCCCGTGCCGGCTTCAGTCGTCCGGAATCTTTACTGACGACGGACGTGCGCTCGAAATTTTCGGACGCCTTCAAAGTTCGAATTGGCCGTCTAGTGTAGGGATTGGTCCGCGCTACCGCGCGGCAAATTTGAAGGTGCCCTGGAAATTCTGTTTTATAGTGTATCCAGCTCACGTCCGTGTATCAATATAAAATTATAGGCTCTATTAGGTCTATAAGATAGGCAGTGACTGCCTCGGTGGCGTAGTGGTATTGCGTACGCATTACGAGTACGATTTGCGCGCTGAGGTCCTGGGTTCGAATCCCGGGTCGAGCCAAAAAAATTGTGACTGGGTTTTTCATCTTAAAATTTACTCAGTCGCAGCTCGGAGTCAGGAAGTTGGCGGTGTGATACCCCCGTGCCTCGGAAAGCACGTAAAGCCGTTGGTCCTGCGCCTGATTCCTCTCCGGTCATGTCGGATTGCCGTCTCACCGGACTATGAGGAGTGAAGGAATAGCGAGTGCACCTGTGTATTGCGCACACACTTGTGCACTATAATATCTCCTGCGTACCTGGCTGATCTCCGTTGAGATTGGCCGCCGTGGCCGAAACTGGCTAGGAGAATTTCAATTTCAAGATAGGCAGCAAGCGTAATTATTACATCCTTTCACCTTTGTAAATTGTTTCTAGTCGGAGACCTGCTTTAGTTATATTTCGTGATCGGTACGCTGAGGTGCCGGGTTCGAATCCCTGATTGAAAAACAATAGTCACTGCTTTTTTTTGTTATTTATTCTGCCTCAGTGGTGTAGTTGTATTACGTTATGACTGCAATGCTGAGGTCTCGGGTTCGATCCCCGAGTCGGGCAGAGTGATATTGGATTTTTTTTCTTTTCAGCCCGAAGTCTGGATTTTGAGCCCGAAATGGTGATAGGCTCGCCCCCTATCACATCATAGGACGGAATACGCACGACGGAAAGTGAGTGCACTAGTTGCGCCTCTGCCTACCCCTTCGGGGATAAAAGACGTGAGAGTATATGTATGTATTATTTATATTGGGTAATTCATAGCTAGGGACGCCCTGGAATGCCGGCCCAATTTTGCGTAAATGACGCTTGCGTGCCGCTCATACATTTAAAAAATTCATATTTTGCATGTAAAGGCTGTTCAAATTTTTACACCATAAAATTATTTTAGTATGATTTTTTGTAGTACTCATTTATTTATACATTATGAATCAATAATAACTAAAATGTTAAGAGCCA
Source organism: Lapara coniferarum (assembly GCA_949316025.1). Taxonomy (NCBI): domain Eukaryota; kingdom Metazoa; phylum Arthropoda; class Insecta; order Lepidoptera; family Sphingidae; genus Lapara; species Lapara coniferarum. The sequence goes on along the minus strand of OX438926.1, from coordinate 13,905,545 downwards.
ATGTTAGAATTGGTATACACGGCGGCCATTTTGAATTTCTTTGTTTTAAGGCCAATCGACCTCAAAATCGATATCTGGGCAGGCCTTTAGGTATAAAAGACGGATCCAATGTTAGACTTGAAAAAAGTGGCCGCCATTTTGAATTTCCTTGTTGTAAGGCTAATCGACCTCAAAATCGATATCTGTGCAGGCCTTTAAGTACAAAAGACGGATCCAATTTTAGAATTGAAAAAAGTGGCCGCCATTTTGAATTTCTTTGTTTTAAGGCCAATCGAACTCAAAATCGATATCTTGGCAAGCCTGTAGGTAAAAAAGACGGATCCAATTTTAGAATTAAAAAAAGTGACCGCCATTTTGAATTCCTTTGTTTTAAGGCCATTCGACCTCAAAATCGATATCTGGGCAGGCCTTTAGGTATAAAAGACGGATCCAATGTTAGACTTGAAAAAAGTGGCCGCCATTTTGAATTTCGTTGTTTTAAGGCTAATCGACCTCAAAATCTATATCTGGGCAAGCCTGTAGGTACAAAAGACGGATCCAATGTTAGAATTGAAAAAAGTGACCGCCATTTTGAATTTCTTTGTTTTAAGACCAATCGACCTCAAAATCGATATCTGGGCAGGCCTTTAGGTATAAAAGACGGATCTAATGTTAGACTTGAAAAAAGTGGCCGCCATTTTGAATTTCTTTGTTTTAAGGTTAATCAACCGCAAAATCGATATCTGGGTGTAACATTATTAACAAAAGAGTGATCCAATGTCAGAATTGAAAAAAGTAGCCACCATTTTGAAGTTTTTTGTATTAAGGCCAATCGAACTCAAAATCGATATCTGGGCATTGTTTTGTGCACAAAAGGCAGATGTAATGTTAGAATTTTAAATAAAGGCCGCCATTTAGATTTATTTTTCTTTAAAGGCTATTGGCTTTAAAATCAAAATCCGCTGGACATGACTGGCCACAAACTCTAATAGGTATAAAGGAGACGGCCTAAATTGGGCTTGACCTTACACTTTTGAAGCATGTATCAATATTCTTCTATTTTTATGTCTTCCATTTAAAAATATCCCACCAAAAACATAAATGTAAAAAAGGATAGCCAAGTTCAATACCAAAATTATGCTCAGCTGTGGGCTTCGCCGCAAAAAGAATGGAGATCTAAATGTGTGCCAAGTTTTATGCAAAATCTAAATATGTATTTATAGGAACAAAATAACATTATGAACAAGTATTAAATTCTATTTGTTTGCTTTATTGAATACCTATAATAGTTGCTGGTATTTACAAATGTGATATCTTTTACATTTATGTTTTTGGTAGGATATCATTACTTTTTGTAAAGAAAACTAGGTAGGTATTGAGTTGTGTGGTGCCGCGCGCCGCCGACGACACACCGTTGGCCGGCTGTTTAGCGCGTATTACAAGTGTTTTTTTATGGGGACACCACAAATGTTTTGGCTTAACTTTATCTTTATATTTCTGTTATAAAGCAAATATAATAAAACATATATTGGGATTGTTTCAAATATTTGCTTGTAACGGTTCCAACGCTACCATTAAAAATATATATTTTTTTTTATGTGGACCCCTGTATTTTTAACTTTTTTTATTTTTAGATTTTTTCTTACGCTTACACATAATTACCGAGCTGGATTCCAAATTTCATCCTTCTAGGTCATCTGGAAGTAGGTTAGGTTTAGATACTATAAGTCTGTCAGTCAGTACAAAAATTTACGATTTTGACCTTCATATCTTTATAACCGTTTGAGCTAGCTTCATGAAATTTGGGCTTCTAGATGTCCTTATAGATATAATTAAACTCACACAGTTTTATGTGTTTACTTTAAATAGGTTTTGAGTTATAGAAAGGTGAAAAGTGGCACCAAGTGGTTCGTGTAATATTACACACGGCGCTGGCACCAACTTAGAGCGTTGGTTACATACTCAAAGAATACCAAGCATGTATAACAAGAATAATATTGACATAATAGTATTAATAATTCTTTGGGGGAGACCTATGTGCAATAGTAGCCTTTTAAAGGCTGAAAAAGAATAAGAATTAAAAACTATAGGTATTTTAGAAATTAAACTAAAAAGACATTTTCACTTTTTGGGATATTTAATATTGGTCGATATTATTTAATTTTACTGGCAACTTTGTTCAGCGCTCCCGACGTAATGTCAAATTGAAATACATTATTGACTCACTAACACTCTAGCTTCACACCTCGCGTCGTGGCTCGTATTGTGTTCGGCGTGCCACTCGCGCGAGAGTGTAAATGAGCCATTATATATTTATATCAGTCCTCGTCGATTCCATGTGATATGTTCAATTCTGGTTATTGTCTAAGCTAGCTCTGTTCACTATTCAATAGGGCAATCCAATGGTTAGGTACTGTGAACATCTTATGTCATCAGGTAAAAAAAAGTTATTCACCGAAAAATGATTTAGAAGCTCTACTCTACAACGGTTCTTTCTTTACTCCCATTGGACAGACAGATTTTTCTTTCTCATTTGGAAATAGTTCTAATATAACTATAAAATAATGCATAAATTATCTCTGTAACACTAAGCCCAAAGTTCTATGAAGTTTTTCCCGTCTCCTTTTAAAATATGGCCATCATTATTTTTCATTCAGTTCAATAAGGATATCGGAGCTTTGTTATATTGCAAAACAAAAACAAATGCCTTAGAATTGAAGAAGTAGCTGTTGCAGTAAGCATCAGTCTATTCTTCTGTACAAAATATCAAAAATATTTAAAAAATTGTAAGTAATTAACATTTCAAATTTTCTATAAGCATAAGTACCCGCGTAGTAAGAATGACCTTGCTATATTTTTCTTACCCCACATTACATACAGTTCAAATTAAAAATTATAAAAATTATCTAGATAGGTAGCGGCCGCCTTCAACATTTGTAACATTTATATCCTATATTTTGCCCACGGCTTCGCCCGTAATAAGTTTTTCCGGGCTAAAAGTACATACATAAAAACCTTCCCGTTGAATCATTCTATCCAACACATTTATTTGTACAAAGATTAATATTATGACGTTGATACAACTCTTAACAAATAATGCATTAATTTCGACCAAATTTGATTACCATAAAAACAGTTCTAGAGAGTTTATTTTAAAAGATAGACATATACTGTCGCGGACTTTTTTTTAGATCATTTCAAGAGGAATAATTCTTTCATACATATATTTTTGGTATCTTGAACCGTTTTCGCAGCGCACGCAATGGAAGCCCTCAAGGATGAATAATTTTCCCCGCATTTTTCACATTTTCCATTATTTCTTCGCTCCTAATAGTTGCATCGTGATGTTATATAGCCTATAGCCTTCCTCGATAAATGGTCTATTCAACACAAAAAGAATTTTTCAATTCGCTCTAGTAGTTCCTGAGATTAGCGCGTTCAAACAAACAAACAAACAAACAAACAAACAAACAAACAAACAAACAAACAAACAAACAAACATACAAACTCTTCAGCTTTATAATATTAGTATAGATAGTGACTATTCAACCATAATAATGTAATCAATCTTCATATCAAGCTATGTAATTTTATTGCATTGCATAAATTTCGAACATCCTTTACATACAAAATTCGATTTTTAAATTGCATGGTGGCACTAGAGTGAAGCATCATTTACGTAAAATAGACCTGACATTCCAGGGAAGAAGTTTCATCGTGAATGACTTGTCGAAACTACCTTGATGTCGCAACTCGTAGTTGTATTACGTGCCCGGTACGGCCTCCACGCTCAGGTCTCGGGTTCGAATCCCGCGTCGGGCAAATACTATTTTTTTCTGTCCAGTATCAGCTCGGTCTGTTGAATTGGGCCCGGTATGTGGCAATAAGCTCGTCTCCTATTTGATAAGACCTAAAATAGCTAACGAAATGTGAGGAGAAAAGGTGTGATGCTATGTTTGACTGCCTCCAAGGCGTAGTTGCACACACGATACGCCTATTGTGCTGAGGTCCCGGGTTCGAATTCCGAGTCGGGCCGAAAAATAGTGACGCCATTTATTGTATTATTATTTATTTTACGTCCACCAAAGTTAGGAAAGTCCACAAGAATAAATCAAAATAAAGCAAAATATAATTTAAAACATATTATAGAAGTTTCATACTGCTTTGCTTTTTACCTATATACAGACCTACGTAGGGGTAAGACTCGAACCTACCACCACACCAAATTTTATCTTGTCAACAAAAGTCAACTATAAGTGAATAATACTTTCGATGAGTTTAGATAACTTACAATGTCATTTTACATAATGTTCAAGTAATTAGGTAGATAATAGTGACATAATAATGGTTCTATAAACGAATTAAAGTAAATTCTATGTTTTATAAGTTATAAACCTGTGACTGCCTCGGTGGCGTAGCTGTATTACAGTACGACTGCAAAGCTGAGGTCTCGGGTTCGATCCCCGGGTCGGGCAAAGTGATATTGAGTTTTTAAATTCAGTATCAGCCCGGAGTCTGGAATTTGTGCCCGATATGGTGATAGGCTCGCCCCCTATCACATCATGGGACGGAATAACGGCGAAAAGTGGGTGCACTAGTTGCACCTCTGCCTACCCCTTCGGGGATAAAAGGCGTGAGTGTATATGTATGTATGTATATGTAAATTTATTAGAAATTATAATAACTATAATATTTACAACACAGACATGCATTTGCAATGACGATCTTTTCGCGGGCTTGAGTGCAACGACCTGTCGCAACGACGCGATGCGACGAGGGCCGAGGCGCGCGATCTATCTCAGCGGGGCCGTGCGGCGCCTCGCATTTGAAATACGCTAAGTCACGCCCATCACGATTCCATATGTTTTTCACATAGGCTCTTAAACCACTCGAAGCTATATACAGTGTCATTTCAACATTGCGTTACTAAATGAAACCACATATTCAGCGTGACCTCTGCTAACATCGTGCAAAATATTATCCATGGGTAACGCATACTTTCGCCAATAATCCCGATTATAGTTTTATAGTTTTTTGATCACGCTGTGTTTTAGCGCGCTTGACTTTATTCAGTGAATCACGTCACAGCTGACGATGTTATTACAAAACCTACAGGATTAAGAAGGGCAACTCACAAATTCACTTGCAATACATTCACTCACATAGCTGCAGCATTACCGCTTGAGTCGTGGAATTTGAAATAAAATAATTAAATTGCAACTAGAGCAGTCCCTACTCCCTAACTAATACGTTATAAATATCAACATGAAATAAAAAATTGTCATGTTATTGTATGAAAAGGAACTAATTATTTTTTAAGTGTTATGCTGTAAAGAAAAGTATTAATTCTTTAATAATAAACTTTGTTTTCGTTAATAAATAAGTTTACCTACCGAAATAGGTAGGTACGAAACAACTCGCAGTCGGGTTATTAAAAAAGTTACAGGATTTTAATCTATTGATATCATATTTTTTAGATTCCGTATGATATTTCAACGTTTATTTTAATTTTAACATCAATATTTCTGGACGTCATGCCTAAAATAGGTTTACGTAAATACTTTATACTACCAAACGCCTTATTATGCCTTCTGTACCTTCTAATCTCTAGCTACATTTCGTATCGCGTCAGAGTCGTTGATCTTGTTACTAACACATTGAAACTAACGTGCAGATACCAACATGTTATGTCTCTTTCGCACGCCATTCATTACAAACACGCACTCTTTTTTTTTTTTTTTTTTTTTTTTAATTAGATATTACGGCTCTGGAGACTAGTCCATTGAGCCCGTCTTTCATACATTTTTATCCTCAGTCCTAGCTCCTAACTACTATGTCGAAGTAAAGCAGTGGCTACCTTACCAAGACTTTATCGAGGAGTTTTGGCGGCAACAAAAAAGCACTTGATTAGCACAGTTTTTTCAATTCACTTCATTTGAGCCCTTTAATAGAACTATATTGGATAATATGCCACCATAATTATGCAACATAACACTAAGTATCACCAAAATAATGAATTAAAACAAGAGCACCTCATGACACTACCAAGTTCCCGCCAAAACTCAAACACGCACTCAAACACGCTGTGTTGCTAGTATAAACATTTGAACCGACAAGTTTGCTAAAATGACACAGCTTTTCAAAGAATCGGATATTAGTTTATTTATCACATGGATTTATAACACACTTAAATAAGTGTATTAAATAATAAAATAACTAGGGTAATTATGCTAATGAAAAGTCTACTTAAACAAATACGCAGCAATATCTTTGTATTGTAAAAATAACATTACTTTAAGCAATAAAGCATACCAGAGCTCTAACATCATTTAATTTCAATATGCATTGTGGTACGGTTTAAATAGCATAGAACAATGTAAAACTAAAATTGCAAGATATTGCAGAATAAAGTAATAGTACCAAAGCTTGGTATCCCTGTGGGAGCACGTGTAACACGAACATCAGCTGGCGGGGCCAACGATCGCGCGCGGCAGCGGGCGCACGGCGCACTTGTCGGCATGTTCTTTGTATAGGGCTGCCATTACCTAAATTGCCGACGCCGGACAAACACGGCAAGAATCCCGGACATTTGGGCGAAATATGAGTTTATTCCCGGACACCTCTGACAGAGTACCCCAGTATCTCCGCACCGCAATAACAATCGTAATCTTTAATAGTTCCTGCCTGAGTAATAATACCTAAAACTGGCGTTATTTACTAACCACTTATAAAGTGACTCGACCAAGTGCACAAAAATCCTTCTAAATACCTATGTTTTACCTACTTACAATAATTTTGGTCATTAGTCAATTGAATATCCTGGTTATCTTAAATTAAGTTCAGTCATTACTCACTATTGGAAGCTTTAGTTAAATACTAAAGCTTCCAATACGTACGTAAATGTTACTTATTCTTGACAAAAGTGTGCGTGGTATATTCTATGAAGTGGTAAAAATTAAACGTTTTTTACCCTACTAGTAAATTACGACAATTCCAGGTAATAGCAATAAGTACAAGTGATATTTATCAAAATGTGTAACGTGTCGAAATACATCGAGATTCGCGGTCCGGGATTCGTGGACTTTATGCCTATCCCGCGCGGCCTAAAATATGGCCCCGCACTGGCTCCTCCAGGCGCATGCGCCGTGGGGCGCGGGGGCCTGCGCGCGCGTTGCCCACCAGTCGCCATTCGGCACTCGCCAGTTCATTACCGGTCACTCGTTCGGCAGCAACACGGCGTGGCGTATGTCGATTTACGTACTGAATGTTAGGCCGATGCTCCCTATGTACTTACCGGTACTCATTGTAATTTTATTATTAAATCGTTTTGTATCGATCCGAGTGACCTTGCCTTTGACATCGCTTCGGGAGACGCGAGCCATGTGTAGGTTTTTAGTTTATTCCTTTGTCGGCTTTTATGCGCACACGATCAAATGTTCTCTAATTGTAATTATTATTCTATTGTGTTAATTTTTAAGTTTCTGTTGTAGTAAACTATGATTTACATTTACAAAGCTCGTGAATAAAGTGTTAATGTTTCCTTGAAGGTCGTTGAAATGTCTTTTGTACTTTTAGGGATTACTGAGTAAATGTTCAAAATTCCAATCTTCCAGAACTTCGCTGACACTCGTATCATAACTGTAGCATCATAGTCGGTTTCACGAAATCGATCGACGAATTTGACGGCTTGAGCGTGCGATTCTTGCTGATGTATCGTGTGATAGTTGATAGAATCTTAGGGTTGTGAGGCTTTTTGATAAGCTACGTGCGGTGTACGGACTGTGACCATTATCGAAGATGCCACAATGATTTCAGTCTTCTAAAGGAGACATAACTGGCTCTGACAGAATCTAGTAAGTGACTGTTGTTTAGATTGACCTATGTGACCTGACACAGAAGCATGGGTAATAATAGCGACCTCATCTTTTCGGTTTGGAATAAAGCTTCTTGGTTACGATGGCGCGATGTGACAGCTTATCGTTGCGCTCCGTGTGTGCATCTCTTGTTCGCGTGTGCGTGAGCATATTATCAATGAAACACACAGACCTCAGTGCGATGTTGACGCTCCGACGATTTCTCGTATACTAGTAGTGGCAATAGGATGTCTAAAATTAAAAGACTTTTTTGTTATTTATTTTGTTTGAAAAATGTACTTCTTTATTTTACACTTATGGTTAAATTAATTAACTGCATGGTGTTTCTTTCAAATTGATTTTATCGCAGTTAAATTTATGTATTCGATTACAAAATGACCCTGTATATGCGTTTTCCAGATTTGCTTAGCATATTATAAAGCAATACTTACCCTATTTCTATTCTTCTCATTTAACAAACTTTTTATTGCGTTATAAACGGTCTCAAAACCTGCCGGAGTGTTGATATAATGCGATCCCTTCATACGTATTGGAGCGGCATCCTAAAAAATACATAACATTTCAAAATTGTAGACATAAACTAGGTCACATACCGGTAAAAGTAACCAATACAGTTAATATTATAAAACTCTCTCGAAAACCTTCTTATATATAGCGCACTTAGATTATAAAAGTGGTAAAATTGTGTGTTGTTGCAAGGAGAGGACAAAAATAAAAAAAGTAAAACCACATGTTGTTAGGTTTCGTATTGGTAAATTAATTCCTACCAATCAAAATATTTGTGATAAGTACACCAAATATTAGAAGATAAGTTTTTGGCATAACAATAGCGGTTTTAATTCCAGATTATAAATTAAAAGTGGGTCACAAATAACCGAACTCCCGCTAAAACGATAATATCATGTACAGTATGAAAACACACAGTTATTATTGAGTAAATTACGAACAATATTGACTATTTTACCTGTGAGGCGACGACCATTCTCTTCATAAGGTTTGGCGTCATTTGAAGGAAATGACTCATTTTCACTGCATCCAAATCAAGTATAGCCACAACTCCAGCTACAACTGCATTGTCGTCTTCCATAAACAATATCTGAAAATGTTAAACGATAAAATAGGATCATGGAACGAATACAAGAATTTTGCATTGCAATTAGTAGGTAGTTATTTACTTTAGTACAGTACCTATCAAAATCATAGTTTTACCGTAGATTTAAAACTCATATCTTACTATAAGTGATTTCAATTTACTTATATTCATATTTCATACTAAATTGACCTTACCTATGTCTTTTATTTATTTATTTATTTACACTTTATACCTACATGGAGTAAAGGCGGACTTAATGCCATAGGCATTCTCTACCAGTCAACCTAAAGTGGTGCAGAGATACAAGAGGGCAGGTGCGTCAATAATGGAAAATTCAATAATTTCTTTTATTAGAAAACAAATTTTTTAACCACAACACTAACCTGTTGTAGGGCATGAGAAACAGACATAATGTCTATGATGCTGTACTTGTCTGGATCGTATGTTGCTGGACGAATGATGCTCACTCTTGGCGCGTCGGGACCAGCGAGTTTTGGTAATATAAGCATAGGCCTGTATAAACGCATCTTACATTTAGACATACTTGAAAATTAATTATTATAGAATATTTATATTATAATATGTATATTCACACACGCCTTTTATCCCCGAAGGCATAGGCAGAGGCGCAACTGGTGCACCCACTGTTTGCCGTGCGTATTCTATCCCATGATGTGATAGGGGGCGAGCCTATCGCCATATCGGGCACAAATTCCAGACTCCGGGCTGATACTGAATAGAAAAATCCAATACTACTTTGCCCGACCCAGGGATTGAACCTGAAACCTCAGTATTGCAATCGTATCGTATTATGTATATTCATATTATTAATAACCTTTTGATTATTAAAATAGGTAGCCTAACTCTATATGACGTAAACCATTATAACTGATTTCTGAATCTCCCAGTTGAAATTTAATAACTATTGATCTATTAAAGTTAAACTTAAGATAAAAGTCGGGTAACTTTCACTGTGTTTCTGAATATATATTAAAGCATTCGATAACTATGAAACCGACAACCAGTTCCTTATTTTGCTACTAGATGACTCTTTTTTTGCAGTCGACTTTAATTTTTTTTTTATTGCACTGATTGACGAGACGAGCATGCCGTTCACGTGATGGTAAGCGACATGTTCGATTAAAAATCGGGTTAGATAGACGCAGAGAACCATAGTGATACAGGACCAGGGGAAGCGGTTTGCCAGTGGCGCGATATGGGACAATAGGAACGGGCAAATGTTGTTTTTAGTAGTAGTACAGTACATCATATTAGGTTTCAGTGAGTATTACTGCTACGTTTTTGTGTTTAAATGTTTACAATAATTATTATAAAATAGTTTTTTTTTATTAGTTAATAGTGAATTATGTTGATTTGCCAAATAGATTACATATAGAAAACTTAATTTTGGCTACTCCCTGTCCCTTGCTTCCGGACACTAAGTGGTCCCTTAACACCGGACAATGAATAAGTTTACTTTAACCAACAAACTTTTTCTCCTTTACTATTTAAACTCAATTAGGAATTTATCCATTGAATAGATTCATTAATATTCATGTAGATTATTATGCCGCGGATTGCGAAACAAGGCTCAACCTGCCTAAGTCAACGATAAGCTTTGATTCAGATATTGTCCAGACTCTTCACAAATTATCAGCATAGCCAGATTTTGCATAATAAACGTCAGCGTCTCGGGAAAGATAATATACAAAGTGAAATTTTGACGTATTATTGTACAAAATTCTAATTCCAATCCTATTAATCCTATTAATATTATAAAGGCGAAAGTTTGTAAGAATGTATGGATGTTTGGATGTTTGGATGTATGGATGTATGGATGTTTGTTCCTCTTTCACGCAAAAACTACTGAACGAATTTCGATGAAATTTGGCACACGGGTACATCATGTCCTGGATTAACACATAGGCTACTTTTTATCCCGGGAAAACATAAAGCGGGACTTTTATCCCGGAAAAACTTTTTAACGCGGCGGAGCCGCGGGCAAACGCTAGTATAAAATAATTGTCGACACAAAAATTAAAAAAATAACTTTTAAAGCTTATTTTAAAACAGGAATACAAGTGAAGCGAAAACAAACCCAAGGCATGAAGGTTTAAGGGACTGGCACCAAACTAATTAAAATAAAATATTGACTGAAATATTGGACAATGGCAGAGTATTTGCGAGTTTTTTTAGTGGATAGCGATGAAGATTGAATATATTGCTCCAGCTGTCATGGATGGGCTCACGAAGCATGTGCTTCACTCTTGAATTTCAGATCCCGCTATAAGTGATCGTACACGATGTTTTGAAGATGTCCGGTGCTAGGTGCCACTTTTACTAATATATTTTTAACTAACCTAAGTGTGTTATAAGTTTTTAAACATAGTAAACGCAGAAGTTGTATTTTTGATGAATGAATTATATTTTACATTTCGTTTTATGTAAAGAAATTCATAAATAAAGTTAGATTTCCTGGGATAGTTTCGTTTTTATTTCATGAAAACCTTAAGTGTCCGCCACTAGGGGACTTTCCCCTATAGATAAAAATGGTGAACTTGAGTTGTACCTACATTTGTTAGGTATGATTAAATAAATTTAATACAATTATTTTATGTCACTTATCCTAAAATAGCAGGTATAAAGTCCCGATCCGCGTCGGTCTCTGACTCCGCTAACCCATTCTTAACAACGTAACGGATTCTATACCTACGCCTTTTTTTATTATTTATGCATCGAATGACGAGACGAGCATGCCGGTCGCCTGATGATAAGCGATACGACCACCCATAAACAGTAGATACACTATCCAGCACCTTGAGTTACAAAGTACTGTGTGGCATTCCACTGCGCTCGTCCTCCTGAGACATAAGATGTTAAGTCTCATTATGTCCTGTAATGGACTCGTGCATTCTCCCAAGCTATGTAAGCCAAATCCTACTAATATTATAAAGGCAAAAGTTTGTAAGAATGTATGGATGTTTGGATGTTTGGATGTTTGGATGTATGGATGTTTGTTCCTCTTTCACGCAAAAACTACGGAACGGATTTCGATGAAATTTGGTACACGGGTAGATCATGTTCTGGATTAACACATAGGCTACTTTTTATCCCGGGAAAACATAAAGCGGGACTTTTATCCCGGAAAAACTTTTTAACGCGGGCGGAGCCGCGGGCAAAAGCTAGTATGGGTATATACCGAAAGAATAAAAAACAAAATCCTGTCCTGCCAACACGCCATGGAGAGAAGCATCTTAAAATGAGGAGAATACAAAAAAAGACAAGAAACACAGACATTCGAAAAAAAACAACTTAACTGACGCACTCCATCATAATTTAAAACAAAAATGGAAGTGGGCAGGACACATAGCTAGATACCGTGACAAAAAATGGACACACCAAACAACAAAGTGGAAAGGTCCAATAGGCAAAAGGAGCGTAGGTCGACAAAGAAAAAGATGGGTGGACGATATCAAGAATACAGAAGGAGATGAGTGGATGAAAGTTGCCACAAACCGTGAGGATTGGTTCAAGTTGGAGGAGGCTTTTACCCAAAGGGGCTACACAAAAACAACCAATGAATTATGCGTCATAATTTTTTTATTTGTTTATTTTTAGTAACAGTTATCTAAATGTGTAGACAAATAAAGCTATAATAATAATAATACACCTGCCGCTTAACACGTAAATTTTTTAACTGCGAAGATACATAGAATCTACAATAAGAATAACGCACTTGGCTTCGGCCCGTGCCTCTTGTAACCCTCCATTGCGAGGAGAAACGCATATGTGTAACAACAATTATAATAATAATAATGTCCTGTAATTGCACTGGCTATAATGCCCTTCAAATCGAAACACAACAGTGCATGCACACTGCTGCTAGGCGGTAGAAATAGACATTGCGGTGGTACCCACACAGACGGACTCTTACATAATATAAGAGACCTACCACCAGTATTATCTCTCATTGTTCATTTCGTAAACTCCCTCATTTTCAATATTTATGACGTGAAATCTTGTAATGACGGCGAAGATAGGGTGGCACCACGTGGTACCACAGTGCCTCGTGGATGCAGGGCCAGGGTAGCGAGTTAAAAGCGTTGGATATATCCAACGATACAGCTATCACTACACTGCCTCTGGCCACTGCATCCTCCGCCTGTGCCTTCACCTGCAGAATCGCGTGGACGGTAGAACGTCCCCTCCTGAAACCGTATTGATTGTCGGCCAGGTTCGGACCGACCCTTTCAAGATGCTCGACGAGGCGAGCATGGATGATGCACTCGAAGAGCTTTGCCACCTCGTCAAGCAACATGATGGGCCGGTAGGCCGACGGCGACTCTTTGGGTCGTCCCCCCTTCTTCAGCAGGACGAGCTTCCCGGTTTTCCAGCGCGCCGGAAAGACGCCCTGCTCCAGACAGGTGGTGAATAAACTGCGGAGCCTCGAGCCCAAGTACTCTAGGGATAGGACCCAGGCTTTCCCGGGGATGCCATTGAGCCCTGGGGCCGTGTTTTTGCTCCGCAGCCGAAGCACTGTCGCCCGCATTTTAGCGGGCGAAACATCCGGGATATCCCTTGCCGGATTCTCACTCGATGATGATGCCATATCTGGTGGCGCCATCGGTGGAGGAGTGAACTCTACGGTGGCCGGGAACAAGGCCACGACGTTGTTGGCCAGTAATTCTGGCCGGAGGCTCTGCGACAGCGGAGGCGCCGCTGGGCGAAGCTTCTTCATCACCATACGGTAAGAGCGCCCCCACAGGTCATCGTCGAGAGTCCCCAAGAACACCTTACGTGCCGCGACCTTGGCCCCATAAATGGCCACCCGCAGTGCTCTCTTTGCCTCTTTGTAGAGGCTATAGAGCCGCCGCTCCTGGTCTGCGTGGTTCTCATCACTGAGCCGGCGACGACGATGCCTGGCGTATCGGCGACATGCAGCAACGCACGACGCGCGCAACTGCGCTAGTTCCGCCGACCACCAGGAACCAATAGTGCTAACGAATAGATAAACTGCTGATAACAGTACTTCTGAAATCGAGCATTAGAAACGCAGTTCGATGGGTTACGAACCAATAGCGTTAAGGAATAGATATACTGCCGATAACAGTACTTCAGAAACCGAGTATAAATGAGTTAAAATTTAATCAGAGTAATGTATAGACGGCCTCGCCCATTGCTCACGGCCTCGCTGTCCGAAGCTTAAGCCTCGCGTATTAAAGGCTTAAATACAGCATATATCTAAATCTAGCATATTATAGGGTATTATAGATTTAAACCATCATAAAGTTTTTCTGAAATTACTAATGACCATAAGAAATGGTCTCACAAGACATGGTTTTCACATAAAAATTGATTCGCAGACATAAAAAAAATATGTTCAACATCCCAATATTAGAAGAACCCTTAATAATATGTCAATCAAAGCTTCAACAACATTTAAATCTACTGTAAACCTATATAGGGCGCAATTAATCAAAAGGAATTATAAATACCTAATACTTAAACATCATAATTATACGTACCCCAGACTAAGGATTTCATCAAACATGGCATGGTTGATATTCACTTTGAATAGTTCAGGTGCTGTAGAACGTACGGAGTAATACAGATCTAACTTTTCTTTCGTTCTTTCCAAACTGTATTTGCATCCGCGGAGAAAACTTACTAGCCATTGATCATCTAAAAGTACATAAATATACAAATGAGATTAAGATATTTTCTCATATTTCTTTTTCATTGATAAAGTGGTCTAGCGCTACCGCATAACTTCCATGGGGGTTTACTGGACGGTTATATTTGGTTCGCCTGCCCTAAGACCCGACATGAGCCACCCATAGAGATAAAAAAAAGGGTAAGCGAGCGCCGGACCGAGTTTCTAACACTATATACACCCTATGCACGGAAATACCATCTTAAAATCCGCAGTGGCCATCTTCAGCAGATTAGGGACGGCTGCGGATTTCTGACAGAAGGTGTCTACTGTCTAGTTTTCGACCGCAACCGCCGCGCCCCCGGCTCAGTGCCGCCTAATTCAACTCGTGAGATTAAGATCTAATACCAAATTGTCGATGGCTTTAGAATGAAGGTAGATTCTTAGGATAGGTATACGAAGACCACAAAAAGTACGTACTAAGGGGCTTTTTTACATCACATACATAAAACGATAAAAAAATATTCACATCGTTCCTATCATCATTCATCCTTGAGGGCTTCCATTGCGTGCGCTGCGAAAACGGTTCAAGATACCAAAAATATATGTATGAAAGAATTATTCCTCTTGAAATGGTCTAAAAAAAATGTCCGCGACAGTATATGTCTATCTTTTAAGATTAACTCACCAGAACCGTTTTTTATGGTAATCAAATTTAGTCTAAATTAATGCATTATTTCTTAAGAGTTGTATCAACGTCATAATATTAATCTTTATCCAAATAAATGTGTTGTATAAGGTGATTCAACGGGAAGGTTTTTATGTACTTTTAGCCTGGAAAAACTTATTAACGCGGGCGAAGCCGTGGGCAAAAGCTAGTTTGAGTTATAATATTAAATACTGTCCCGCTGCTGGGCACGGGGCTCCTCTGCGGGTTGGTAGACCCGTAGAATTTTGAAGAGAACTCCTTATGTATGCAGGTTACGATCACTTATCACGATGTTTTCCTTCACCTTTAAAGCAAGCGATAATTCACAAAGAATACACAATAACATTAGAAAAGTCAGAGGTGTATGCCCTTGGGTTTTGAACTTGCGGACATTCGTCTCGGCAGACCGTTCCACTCCCAACTAGAGATGTTTCGGTATGATGGTATCCGTAATCATCCAAGTGCTACAAAATGTATTCTGGTCTTTTGCCTGTCATATCTTAAACACTTAAATTTGTTATAAGTCTCAAACCGATTTCAATAAGTAAATAGGTACTTAAGGAAATTATTTTCGATATGAAAACTTATATGTCATCGATATGTCACGTATTATATAACTTATAAGAAACCTCCCATATCTTTGGAAATAAAAATAATATATCAATTTGAATGACACTAGTTATTTTGTTACCTGTTCGAGCACGTAAATGGGGTTGCTTAGCTATCCATTCCTTAATGTGCTGGATATCAGCTGCTATCCTGCTTGGATCTTCAAACAACTCTTTCTGTGCTTTTTCCGCCAGCTGAGGATTCAATGCACGTATCGACATCGTGAAGGAAGTACGAACTTTCTCTTGTAAATTCTTAATTATACCCTAGCGACAAAAGACGCCCATTCCTGAACAAATGCCTATGAGTACTAATGCAAAAATTAGTGTAATCTAATGATATTGACAAGTAATCGCGGATTAGTCTTATCTCCAATAATTTCGAACCGAACAATACGGTCACGTGGACAATTGTTAACTTACACGACTGTGAAATACCTTTAACGATAGTACATGACAAATAATTGGGTAGGGACCACTGTTTAAAAAAAAGTAAAAAAGGTTTTCCGGCATAATACATTTCCGCTTTATATTTCCCCGGGATAAAAAGTACACTATGTCACTCGCTGACAATATAGCTTTTTCCTTCAGTCGTGCCGGACTCTAGTATATTCTCGGCCTATATTCTCTTGCTATTCGAGCTGCTGACTATACTGTGTACTACGTGGCTTTACTGTTTGAATTGTTTGCGAAAAAGCGATTTCCAATTCGACAAGAACTGTTTATCAGTTGTATAATATTGATGATCGTTAACACTATATAAAATTTTATAACTGATATACTCCTTTCAAGGTAAAGCGATTATTGATTTTATTGATAACACAGGCGCCCGTAAAAGATACATATTTTAATATCGAAATAAATTTTGTTACTATTCGATTACATATAATGATTCGTATTTTATTTATAAATACAAAGTTTAACTTCCTTGTATGTATTATGTAGGCACTCAGGTATAGTCACGCTGTAAGCAGTTTCCTTTAGACTATGAATCACTATAGTTCATAGTAATGACTTACTTATACTCCGTCCAACCATTTATTAAACTTTGACAGTTCGGTTTCTAATCAATTGAGGATTTACTAATGCGTTACCGACTCGATTTTTGTAATAATCGATTAAATTTATGAAGAAGTTTTGATCGATTAAACACATTGAAATGTTATTTTTGTTCAACATTTGGTACTATTTTATAAACATACCGAAACGTTTAAATGTGCATATTTTCTGTTTATAAATTTATTCCACAATTTATTCTGTGGGTATTCTTTTGTGAATATTTAACTTTAATAGTTTATTTTATTGGTTATCATATACTTACTCATATATAAAAAGAAAATATTTAATTTACACTGCCACGTTTTCATTTTCAATGAAAAAGTTTTGAATTATCTTTGTTACACAATCAGTGGGCTTAACGAATATCAATCGATAAATAATATCGGAGCTGAAGAACTAGTCACTTCACTATGGAAGAGAAAAAATGGCGTCCATAATGTAGTCAATTATTTTATTTCCATTCCTCATTGATGTATAATACATCAATGCCATTCCTTGTCAATAATTGTAAAATTTCATAGGCGTGCATATTTCAAAAGTTAAATTATAATTAATGGTTGGACGGAGTATTGAGACATATCTACTTAGCAGTAGGTAGTGACACACTTGGCATTGACGTAAAATATTCATATTAAAAGGATGAAAAAAAACATTTAATTGGTTGACAATGTATTGATGCGTATCTGGATTCTCCGAAATATAAAAATAAACACATGAAATGGTGTAAAATTCTATTATGTTCCCAAAAATAGTAACTAAGTACATTTCACGGCTATAATAAAACAGACAAAAATTATGAAAGCTGTATAAAACATACGTAAGTATGAGTTCCCAAAGCATTTCGAAATGTCTCATTACTTCATTTATAATAATAAAGATGTTTTGAAGATGATGTTCAAAACAAAAAAATCTGTCACTAAGGGATCATAACCTCCTAATTTTGCTTCAATAACATCAAAATAACTAGCTCCCATCTAAAAAAAGAGTATTTTGGTCATGCTGGGTATAATATTCGGCCGGAACCAATGTGTTATCATTTTTGTAATAAAGAATATATAAATAAATTATTGTTCTGAAAAGTTTATTTTTTATCCAAATGTGGGTCTTGTGTCGACTATGTGCTGCCACCTATAGTTCGTGCACGTTCCCTATTGATAGGCTGAGAGATTCAAATTGCGCTATCAGATGGCAGCAGATGGCAGAGTTTACTGTATATTAGTTCAGATTAAAACTCATTCAAATAGAGATAATACCAAAAGATCTTTGATAAGAAAATTTTAGTACTGACACAAACATGCACTCACGTTTTTTTATCCCCGAACAGGTAGACAGAGGTGCAACTAATGCGCCCACTTTTCGCCATGCGAATTCCGTCCCATGATGTGATAGGGAGGCGGCCTATCGCCATATCGGACACAAATTCCAAACTCCGGGCTGACACTGCATAGAAAAATCCAATATCACTTTGCCCGAACCGTGAGGCGTGAAGCGCTGCGAGCGCGTCCAGCTTAATAACACCGAAGATTACCCTGACTACAGTTGAAAAAACCCGGCTCAGTATTGAATTAAAGAGCAAATTAAATGAATAATGAAGTGTAATATTTTAAATGTAATAATTACTTCGAAATACAATGCGACAAACTAGGAAACGTTATAGAACCTACAAAAGAAAATTATTGAGGTAAAGTAACTAATGTTTTATGTAAATATTGATTTTTAATTTTCATAAATCGTTTCTATTCTTATTTTAATTCTGAGTCCCAAATATGACCAAATCTACTCAGTGCACATGGATATCTCCTTATTTGGTGGCAACATACGCTAAAGCCTAGTTCGGACCACACTAGTATTTTAGTTGAGTGGAGAGTATTCTAGTAGCTAAAATACTCGCTAATGCGCCATAATAAAGATATAGTATTCTAAAATCTATATTTTTGAAATTTCATCCTACTAATATTATAAAGGCGAAAGTTTGTAAGAATGTATAGATGTATGGATGTCTGGATGTTTGTTACTCTTTCACGCAAAAACTACTGAACGGATTTCTATGAAATTTGGCACACGGGTAGATTATGTCCTAGATTAACACATAGGCTACTTTTTGTCCCGGGAAAATATAAAACGGTACTTTTATTCCGGAAGAACTTTTTAAAGCGGGCGAAGCCGCGGGCAAAAGCTAGTTATTTATAAGTTAATAACGCCATCTCTTGTGATATCTTTGAAATAATTGTAGCCACTATTCCATTAAAACCAAAGACATACAACATAACAGTTAGTTAATTAAAACCAAGATTAAAACGTAAATCGAGGGCGTTAGGTAATCAAATTCAACCATGGATGTAAAAATTATATTGAAATAACAACTACATCCACTAAGAGTATTACAGTACTTACTACAAGTAATAATACTATGATTTCAACGTAATACAAAAAAAAAACACCCAAGACTTACAGCCAAAAAAGGTATATTCGAAAAATAGTATTATAAAAATAAAAAATGACATTTTATAAGTAAAACCAACGTAGTAACATTTTCTACAGTTAGTCGAACTCGAGCTGCCTGAAGGACCCGTCGGCGCCAAACATATCCTCCGCGGTTTTCGGCTTTCCAGGCCGCTTCGATTCGTCTGTGCCGAACGTCTCGTCTTCTTCTAAAAACGTTTTGTGTTCTTGCACCTTTTTCTTCCAGTAGTCTACAAATAAATACATCAACTGAATTATTTTTTTCGTATAGAGATTAGTGTAGTGCAACGTAGTGCCAGAATATTGAAATCATGGCATAGGCATATATAATGGGGGCTTGGAGGGCCAGGTGGGCCGTGCCCACCCAAGACTTGCGTATTGCCCACCCCAGACCTGCGTGGTTCCCACCCCAAAATTTTTGAAGCAGCGATCTCCTACAACCATAATTTAAAAAAAATATATTTTTATATTGGCAAGTATGCTAAAGTCATTTTATTTTTTTAAGTCTAAAACACAGACCCCCTCCCCCAGGAAAAATAACTCTAGCTACGCTAGTAAATCATGGCGAAGTTATTGTCGAAAATAAATGAAAAAGTTTTTGGGAATTTAAAATGATTTATAAATTTACTCAATTTTTACTTTATTAATAGCGTAGATTTTGGAGTAAGCTAATATTAGTTATAAAGTATTATACAGGGTCATTTTTATATTGCGTTACTAAATGAAACCACATATTCGTCTATACCTCTGCTAACGTCGTGCTAAAAATTATCAATGATTAACGAACACTTTCGCCAAAAATCCCGGTTGTAGTATTCCATTTTTTTTATCAATTTGTAGTTTAGTGCGAATATGGCGTGCAGGTGAGTGCAATTTTGACTGAAAGTGTAATTTTGCTGCTGCGACGAATTCTCCCAGAGCAGTCATAGTGGCATTAGGGCATGTAAACTTAAAGTTACTTTTTATTGTTATTTATTTTGTTCGAAACGTACACTTTTTTATTTTACATCTATGGTTAAAATAACAATGGAAAGTATTATTTTCAACGAGATAAGTATGTGGTCTCATTTATTAACGCAATGTCAAAGTGACCCTGTATATTTGTTCTCACATACCAATAATCTCTTGGATGGTCCCGCCATTACCGCCGTACTCAATGGGCAGGATGTCTTGAGAGATGTATTTGTACATTTCATCATAATTTTTGTTGTGTACGTAGAGCTGTAATATATTTAAATTTTTATTATTATTTTTACCACTTCACATTATTTTATATCGATTTACTATAATAAAGTCACTATGTAGTATAGTATGCTATGTATTTCTTACGTTTATTTTTACACTGAATAGAAATATGTCTTAAGATATAAGTTTAATGAACTTTCTCCTTCAATCGTATTGCCATCAAACAGATAAGCTTCCAGTGTAGCTTTGATTTATTTACAATAGTAGACACATATTCTTAAATCCGCATTAGACCACTCGTAGCTATATATATGAGGTTTCCAGATTCGCTTAGCTTATTATAAAGCAATACTTACCCTATTTCTATTCTTCTCATTTAACAAACTTTTCATTGCGTTAAAAACTGTCTCAAAGCCTGTCGGAGTGTTGATATAATGCGTTCCCTTCATACGTATTGGAGCGGCATCCTAAAAAGTACAATAAAATGTCAAATTGTAGACTATAAACCAGGTAACATAAAATACAGTTAATATTATAAAACTCTCTCGTAAACCTTCTTATATATAGCGCACTTAGGGCGGTATTAATATATCAATCTCATGTTTGAGTTGCATCTCAAGTGGACACAATGTATTGAACTATTCATACATTATGTGTACTTGGGAGGTGGCTCGAACTTGAGATTGACTTATTAATACCGCTCTTAGATTATAAAAGTGGTAAAATTGTTATTATATTTACATGTTAGGTTTCTTGTTGGTAAATTAATTCCTACCAATCAAAATATGTGTGATAGGTACACCAAATATTTAGAAGATAAGTTTATGGCATAACAAAAGCGATTTAAACTCACGATGATAAATTAAAAGCTGGTCACAAATAATCAAAATCGCGCTAAAACGATAATATCATTTACGGTATTAAAGCATAGGGTTATTGCCGAGTAAATAACGAACAATATTGATTATTTTACCTGCGAGGCGACGACCATTCTCTTCATGAGGTTTGGCGTCATTTGTAGGAAATGACCCATTTTGACCGCATCCAAATCAAGTATAGACACAACTCCAGCCACAACTGAATTGTCATCTTCCATTAAAATGATCTGAAAGGACACGTCCAAAAACGGGCCTGAAATTCTAACCAAGACAGTTTATGTATATTTGGATAGAACTCCTGAAAACTAGCCTTTTGCAATAAATCGTTTAATTTTAAAGACCTGCTTTATGAGATGTCTTTTATGAGAAAATACTTTTTTTATCCACAATACCAACCTGTTGTAGGACTTGAACAACAGACAGAATGTCTACGATGCTGTACTTGTCTGGATCGTATGTTGCTGGACGAATGATGCTCACTCTTGGCGCACCGGGACCAGCGAGTTTTGGCAATATAAGCACAGGCCTGTATAAACGTGTCTTCCATTTAGATATACTTGTAAATTAATTATGATAGAATATTTATATTATAATATGTATATTCATATTGACCTTCTAATTATTAAAATAGTACTATTAAATTTTTAAACCATTTAAAGAGTTAAACTCTTTTCAGGGTAATGTGTGGGCAACTTGAGCCATTGCTCACGGCCTCGCTGTCCGAAGCTAAATCCTTGCATACAGCTGATATCTAAATGTAGCATATTATAGGGAATTATAGATCATCATACAGTGTTTTCTGAAATTACTAATGAGTATAAGAAAATGATTTTATAAGACATGGTTCACAAAAAAAAAAGATTTACAAACATAAAATATTTGTGTTGTTCAACATCCAACATAAGAAGAATTAACTCTATAACCTTTAATATGACAATAAAAGCGTGAACAAAATTTCAATCTACTGTAAACCTAAGCAGGGCGCAATTAATCAAAAAGAATCATAGATAATACTTAAACGTAGAATAACGAACGAACAAACTGAGATATACGTACCCCAGGCTAAGGATTTCATCAAACATGGCATGGTTGATTTTTACTCTGAATAGTTCAGGTGCTGTAGTACGCACAGAGTAATACAGATCTAACTTTTCTTTCGTTCTTTCCAAACTGTATTTGCATCCGCGGAGAAAAGTTACAAGCCATTGATCATCTAAAAGTACATAAGTATACAAATGACATTAAGATCTTTTCTTATATTTTGTTTTCGTGGATAAGGTGGTCTATCGCTGCCACATAGCTTCAAAGCGGGTTTACTAGACGGTTATATTGGGTTTACCGGCCCTAAGACCCAACATGAGCCACCCATAGAGATAAAAAAGGTGAGCGAGCGCCGGACTGAGTTCCTAACACTATATTCACCCTATACACGGAAATACCATCTTAGTCTCGGACGGACGCGACGCCTGCGAACTTCTGGCGGAAGGTGTCTACTTTCTAGTTTTCGACCGCAACCGCCGTGCTATGTCGTGAAACGTTCTAGCACCAAATTGCACCAGCTTTAGGAAGAAGTTAAATTTACCTACTGGATAAAGAGGAATGCTCTGTCATTTCATTTTTAGAAGAAGTATACGAAGTACACAGAAAAGTACGTACTAAGGATTTTTTAAGCTATTGCATAGCTTCTATCGCGAGCCTTGAGCGTGGAGACCGAATTCAGAAATTCCGTAAAAAAAAATAACCTAACACCCCTCACTCCGACCGGCACAGCGGTGAAATTTTATTTTCAACTCTATCACAACCATGTAGAGTGTAAAATTCCATAAGTAAATTTAATATCGCAGTCTTGTAAGAATACAATATGTAAGAGGATATAAGCTGAATGTTAAACGATGAAAGGTCGAAATTACTGTGCAATACGCAACTCAGCATCAATATCTGTGAGTAAACAATAAATCACCCCTTTTTTCCACCCTTAGGATAGATCTTTTATTCCAAATATACGTGGAACAGAAATAATTAAAACTGGCTACTCTGTAATAAGTTATGCGTGTACATAAATCAACCCTTATTTCCCACCCTTAGGGTAGAATATTTTTTTCACTTCGACCAACTTCGAGGTATACCCTATCCAATAAAAAGACGTGTGGCACTCGGAGACTGCCGCGGTAAAACTATTGCATAGCATTTTTTATCAACTTATATAATTATAATTATTTATTTATTTTTTTCTATCGTCCAAATTTCACTCGTGCTCTAACGCCGAAACTCTAAGCAGGCAATTTTAATATTTATAACCTATTTGAACAGATATAAAATAAAGACTTTTTAAAAATTCAAACTTAAAATCACGTTTGACATTTCGATAAGTTTCACTGACTGGAACAATTTTTGAATTCACGGTAATGTCGACGTTTTAACGTTTAACATTCAGCTCATATCCTCTTACATATTGTATTCCTACAAGACTGCGATATTAAATTTACTTATGGAATGTTTGCACTCCACATGGTTGTGATAGAGTTGAAAATAAATTACAAGACTGCGATATTAAATTTATTTATGGAATTTTACACTCTACGTGGTTGTGATAGAGTTGAAAATAAAATATCATCGCTGTGCCGGTCGGTGTGAGGGGTGTCAGGTTATTTTTTCGTTACGAAATTTCTGGATTCGGTCTCCACGCTCAAGGCCCGCGATAGAAGCTATGCAATAGCTTAAAAATAATTGTAAAAACAGGGCTCTTGTATAAAAAGTCATGTGTAGTCAGTCATACATAAAAAAGTATACACGTAGACTTGAGAACCTTCTTCTTTTTTTCGTGGGTTAAAAATATTATATCAATTTATTTTGTTACCTGTTCGAGCACGTAAATGGGGTTGTTTAGCTATCCATTCCTTAATGTGCTGGATATCAGCTGCTATCCTGCTTGGATCTTCAAACAACTCCTTCTGTGCTATTTCCGCCAGCTGAGGATTCAATGGACGTATCGACATGTTGAAGCAAGTACGAACTTTCTCTTGTAAATTCTTAATTATCCCCTAGTGACAAAAGACGCCCATTCTTGAACAAAGGCCTATGAGTACTAATGTGAAAATTAATATCACCAAGTGATATTGACAAGTAATCGCGGATTAGTCTTATCTCTAATAATTTCAAACCGATCAATACGGTCACGTGGACACTTGTTAACTTACACGAGTGTGAAATACGTGTAACGATAGTACATGACAAATAATTGGGGTAGGAACTCAATGATAGGGACAGAATAATTGTTAAGGTACAGACATGAAGACGAAACACGTCAATTTAACAAGACTGACAACTTAAAATCTAGAATAGAATTGGATCACAGTTTTACAGCTGATGCTAGGTAAATCCAGTTTCTACGTGTCTTAAATACTAACTGTGAGATAACGCAAAGCTGATGCAAATGCTGAAGCGGTGGCTTCTGCGTAAAGCGTGTAATTTAAACGGTACTTTTTAATATTATTTTAGATAAACTGTAGTGTACTGGTTTTCTTATATATTTCGTCTGGTGGTAAGTCTCTCATATGTGAGTGTCCGTCTGGGTAGGACCCACCGCAATGTCTATTTCTACCACCAAGCAGCAGTGTGAATGCACTGTTGTGTTTCGGCTGAAGGACATAGTAGCCAATGTAACTACTGGACCTAATGAGACTTAGCATCTTATGTCTCAGGATAGCGAACGCAGAGAAATGCCACTCAGTAGGTACTTTGTAACTCAAGGTGTTGGATGGTGTTGAACTACTGTTTATGGGTGGTCCTATCGCTTACTATCAGGCAAACGGCATGCTCGTCTCGTCATTCAATGCAGTAAAAAGAAACAATGAGAAAGATTTTTTTAAACTAAAATACCTAGGAGGATAAAATCAAATCTGTAATATGCGTATTTATGCTATAAATCTCCATTTCACATTTCTACATTTAGCCGACAATGATAAAAATGACAAATATTGGTTTTAAATAGATAAGTTTCTTTTGATTCAAATTATAAGTACTCCTTTACTCCCCTGTCGTGCCTATATCTCTCATTACATAATACTCTGGCTAAAATGACCTTCAGTCATGACAGACTCTGGTATAATATTCTCGGCCAATATTCTCTTGCCATTCGAGCTGCTGACTATACGGATTTACTGTTTGAATTGTTTGTACAATACGGATTTACTGTTTGAATTGTTTGTGAAAAGCGATTACCATTTCAACAACAGCGCTTTTTATCAGTTGCATCACATTAGTAATGATTAAAACTATACAGAATTTTATAACTGATATACTACTTCGAAGATAAAGTGGGCCCATTGATAACACAGGCGCCTGAACACAATACATGTTTTAATAACGAAATAAATTTTGTTACTATTCGATTAGATATAACGATTTAAATTATTTATTATTAAATACAAAGGTTAACTTCCTTGTTACATCTGTATTATATATTATGTACTTAAGTATAGCCACATTGTAAGCAATTTTCTATAAACTATGAATATAGTTCATAATAGTGGTATTTTATTATATAGGCGTGGTACTTTCGCCGAATATAATAAATTTATACAATTACTATGTAATATCTATAAGCCTTTGACCTTGAGATTGTAAACAACTATGATTTATAGAGTCTCAAAAGAGCAACGTAAAACTCTTTCTGTGATTTATCATTATTTAATAATAAACTCATTTTTAGGTGCTTTTAAAAAATGTATAGAACCAAGATACAGAACATTTGTTAACTAAATAAAAAGCTCTTTGACGTGGGATCATGAAAAGCCATAATTTGTAAAGTCGCAAAGGAATGATTTACAGCTCCATTTTGGGGTCACTGTTTTGGATTTAAGTTATTTTTAGTCGATTCGAATAATTTTATAGAACTAAAATATGAAACATTTGTAAGCTTAAGTAAAAGCCCTTAAAAGCGCGAAAAATTATGATTCCTGCGTATATATCAAATGAACAGAGTCTTTTCGTTGTTTGACGTTATTTTGCACTAAACTCAACTTTATTCAGTTCTTATAATTTATTCGAACAGTGACACAAGACATGGTTTAGTTACAATGAAAGGCTCTTACATTAGAGTGCGTGAAAAACTATGGGCAGTATTCCTAAACTAATCTCACGTTTGAGTAAAATCTCATGTAGACATTTAATGTAAGTATTGAACTTTTGTTTTACTACCTTATTTACTGGTGGTAGAACTCTCATATGTAAGAGTCCGTCTGGGTGGGGATCTACCGCAATGTCTATTTCTACCGCCAAGGAGCAGTCTGCATGCACTGTTCTGTTTCGGTTTGAAGGGCATTGTAGCTAGTGTAACTACAGGACATAATGAGACTTAACATCTTATGTGTCAGGATGACGAGCGCACTGTTCATGGGTGGTCGTATCGCTTACCATAAGGCGAACGGCATGCTCATCTTGTCATTCGATGCAATAAAAAAAAATAGTAGGCAAACGAACAAGCGGTCCGCCTGATGGTAAGCAACATCCGCCGCCCATGGGCTAAAGCAATACCAGAGGCACAACCAAGCCGTTGCCTAAAAAGCTTGAACTATTTCACAAACCATGTTTAAGCTGTCCTTTAAGAGCTTGTTCTCAGGTGAGTAATCGTTGTTACAGAAACAAAGAGCCGTGAAATACCGTCACATTTGGAACTTAAGATGTTATTTGAGCTGATGTTATAGGTTTATTAAATAACGACTATCTCAAGATGCTGACCTTAATTTGATAGCGTCTCAGCTGATATCGCACTTCAGAGCAAAATTGAGTTCCATCTATCAACACGGCCTTTAGCTAAGGTACAGTGTAGTCACAAGAACAATGACAATTATCGTCTCGTTGTTCGTCATTAGATTTCTACTATATTTATTTTTTATCGGCTCTAATCATTTGATCGGACCCGAGTACAAGATATGTCTAAACTATTCAAGTCTCCATACACAGGTAAAGTCAGCCACAAAAGTCTCTAAACAAATTGGAAACTTCAGATCGGCTACTTAAGTCCTTTTGTGTTTAACTTTACCTCTACATAGAATCGTTTATTAATTTTCAAATTCTCTGCTATCTCATATCCCCAGTTGACATCGCTCTTTACTTTATCTCGAGTTCAACAACCTTTCAGCGCGACGTTGCTATCATTCAACAAACATTGGTTTTCACGTAGCTTTTCTTGAAATGTTATAAATAAATGGAGATTCATTTCTTCGAGATTTATGTTATATGAAACATAATGGTTTACGTCTTGTTTATTTCCCGAACACGTATCTATACGGAAACTATTCATTTGCCCATAATGAACGCAGCGATTATATTTAAAACAGACAAAAACTAATGGCTGTTGGCGATGTGAATATTGTTAATCATTCGTTCTCTTCTATTTATTTCTTATTGCTACTAAATTACAAGACGAGCCTGCCGCTCGCGTAATCGATACGATCGCCCATAAACAGTATTACAGGAGCAACACCATATAGAACTTTTAATTACTATGTACTGCGTGGTATTCCACTGCACTCGTTACACTGAGAAATATACATGGACACAACTCTCATACTGTCCAGTAATTACACTGGCTATAATGACCTTCAAACCGGAACATTACAGTGCATGCACACTGGTGCTTGGCGGTAGATATAGACATTTATATAATACTTGCGTTATTATAATTTGAAAACCAATGGTACAAGTTAATTTAGAAAGGAGATCAGTAGTGCATTTTAATATAAACTAGTTATTTAATTGTCCTCATACAAACAAAACAAACACGCTCGGTTACTCAACACATTTATTTTGTGTATTTACATTTGATTCATTTCACAATTTGCCTATAACCCTGTTACAGCTTACACAATACACATTGATAACAAATTTCATTTATATTGTATACATAAACACAATTCTTTTACTAATTTAAAATACGTATTGATTGAAAGTATTACGGCACATGAGTTTCTAAAACTAATATTTTAAAATTTGAAAATAAGACATACACTTTTCCACTTGTACAATACAATGACAAAATACTAAGGAATATAATAATGTTTTGAGGGGAAGGAAAAATGAATTGTAATTGTGACTATGCAGAAATTGTTATATAATAATAAAAAATCTTGATCTCTAAACTAACAACACTGATAAATTCTGATGCTATTAATTACACAGAAACTCACATTTCATCGCTACACACCATCGTTACCTCAAAAGTACTAGTGCACAATGTAAGATACAAAAAATTGTTTCCATTTTTGTGAAAATTATTTCAATAATTATTGAAGAAGTGATTTAATAACATTCGGATATTACCTGCCCATTCAACCCATGAAGGGTTGCTTTAATTGCCGATCGCACAACTTTATTACAATTAGTCGCTTGGTCACGTAAATGTTGTACAATAAAGGATAATCTAATAATATTGGGCAACTAGAAAATTACTGATGATAGGAAGTAGGTAATTCGGCGAATGGGCGACATCGATCACAGGGCTTTCGCACACTATAGGTACCACTCAACACCAAAATACAATGGAGCGTCGACAATTTGTCAACTCTACGTTCAACAGAGGTCCAAGCCGAAATGTAGCGTATTGTTATACGTGTAGTGCTCAAATCAAATTTCAATGCTGCACTTTGATCAGAGTTGGTGACGAGTTGTTCTGGCATGCGAAAACCCTTAAATCGGAGTGCCTCTGCAGACATGGTTACCCATTATAATATTTACTTACAAGACTTAGTTATTCAGAAATCGTAAATGAGATCTAAAACACTTTGTAGTATTTTATACACAATAATTTAATGTGCTACATATTGTGTGTATATTAAGATTGTAAAATCGAGTATGATTCAATATAAATAACAGTTGACCATTCTTATCACTAGATGGAGTTATTGTGTAATTTATACTCAATCTAACGTAATAATAAGTATATCATATTATTATGTATAGAACGAATGAATTAATAAACTATAGTAAAATTAAAATATTAAGTATAGTTAAAAATCACAAACATTGATTGTCCAAACTGACAAAATCCTATCTCATAAAATACTTAAAAACTACTATTTGCACTAGGAAGCATTGGAATTATATGGCTGATTCTCAAAAAAAATCGAAATAGATGTCCTTGATCATTTTTATAAACCAGGATCATCAATTATGAAAAGTTTTTTTTTAATAATAGGACTGTGCTAGATCTACGAATGTATGAAACAAATTTATTTTTTATATGATGAACTGTAAAGATATGTCCAAGAAAGTACCCTGAAAATCATTCCCTCACGATGTCCCAAGCGCTAAATTTGAAGATAATCATCAACTTAAAACGTAAAATTGCTAGGAAATTGTTTATTATCATATTTTTTACTTATATAGGATAATATTGACTATAATTATATGAGTTCATAGTTTCCCAAATGCGAATGGAAATATTTTTAAATATAATTCAAAATTTGTCCTTAAAAAAAGTATCATTCCCTCACCGTTTTGTAACAGTGTGATTGGAGCATTGGAGAAACATCCTTTCTTCAATGGTCCACTCTAGTGTATGTTCTCAAGGGCAATGTTGCCAACTACAAAAAAAATTAAAGTGGGACTTGGTAGGCCTTGGAGTACTGCTCCAATCACACTGTTACAAAACGGTGAGGGAATGATACTTTTTTTAAGGACAAATTTTGAATTATATTTAAAAATATTTCCATTCGCATTTGGGAAACTATGAACTCATATAGTTATAGTCAATATTATCCTATATAAGTAAAAAATATGATAATAAACAATTTCCTAGCAATTTTACGTTTTAAGTTGATGATTATCTTCAAATTTAGCGCTTGGGACATCGTGAGGGAATGATTTTCAGGGTACTTTCTTGGACATATCTTTACAGTTTATCATATAAAAAATAAATTTGTTTCATACATTCGTAGATCTAGCACAGTCCTATTATTAAAAAAAAAACTTTTCATAATTGATGATCCTGGTTTATAAAAATGATCAAGGACATCAATTTCGATTTTTTTTGAGAATCAGCCATATGCAGGCCTATACCTAAAGAAATATTTACAGATTATCTAGTTCTTGAATAGCCTGACAACAGATTTCCAACGAGACATTTAATAATGTACTAAAACAATTCAATCTAATAAGGGCCTCATTCTACATCGCAGGATGAAAACAGACTGTTTTTCTATTTGTCTCTTGTAAATTAACCATCTTGAAAACAGTTTGTTCAATGATAAACACAAAGGACAAATACTAGCCGGAGGAAAATATTGCGTCAAACGCATCCATTAACTGGAAAACAAATAGGTATTTTAACGCTCAACTATTTTCCAACTGAAAGTCTTACCATACTGCATTTGTCTATGCGCGGTATCCTTCAAATACATAAGTACTGAAACATTGATCTAATAGTACAGTCTCATTTAGTCTAGTATACACGCGAAGGACGGTTTTCAATAGAAACAGTAAACAGCGAACTGGTTACTCCCTTGCCGCACGAGCTAATTATCTTGTCGTTCAACTACCCATTAACCACAAATTTAATGTTAATTTTCATTTTAGAATTACACTCATTTCTACTCTTAATCCATATCTTATTTAAAGTTTACCCTCATTTCGTGTAATTATCTACCTATTAACATATTTTTATATGTTTAAACCATTAAATTCCTAATTGATGATCAAAAGTTAGCAAAAAGTTTCAACTCGTCGGGGTCCAGTGGGCGGACCGCTTTCCAATCCGTCTCGGGGTACTCGTCGAAGTTTGATGTGTCGCCTTCATATGACACCGACGGCAGTATCGGTGGCTGTGAACACAAATTCTCGTAAGTCAATTATTTTAATATCTCTTCATTGACTGACATGCTCGAATCTTAGACTATTTAACCAATGAACACGATATGGCAATAATGCGTAAACAATTTTTTCTGCCTATCCTGACGGGGGGCGAGGTATACACGGATAGCACACATTTAACAAAAAGAAACCACACGTGCAGGGCTGCACAAAAACACAATTTCTGTGGAGCACCACTTAATGTCATTATCGTAGAATGTAATGACAGCGATCTCCAGTCACATAGGTTTTAATAAAAATTTATGACCAGCTGCGCATGTATGACCAACGAAGGGTTCGCCTGGTCATCCCATCTCCTTTACATTGCTAGATACTCAAAGGCTCGAATATATATATTTCATAAACAATTACGTTACAAAGCAGTTTGCCGGCTTCTTGTCTTCTCGACTCATCAATCACTCGCGAGTGCAATTCACCGGCCTCATTAGAGCGAAGCAGAAAGGAAATTTATTTGTTATCGACGACTTAATTTCTTTTTGGTATTGAGGTAATACGACAGCAAATAAGGTTGCAGTGCCATCAGCTTGTTATATTTTCGTATTCGTAATGCGCACTTTTTGCAAGCACGCCCCGAATGGTCATTAAGCGTGAAACATGTTGCACGTTTTTGCGTCATTGAGCGTGCACTCAAAAGAAGTCGTAAATACGTAATGTAATACTAATTAATCGATACCTGTAATTTCTTCATAAACACGTCAGCCCAGTCCAAGTGTTTGAACCATCTATGCCTTTTCACGTCCTCTGTGCCGCACTGAAACAAATATATTCCACACTTTAGGTACTCTCTGCGCCACATAAAGGAATTAAGGAAATATATAATTCTAGGCGCCCATTCTTAAAACAATATTCAGGTGAGTGCACATACAAGTTTTTGTGAGTGAAATTAGAGCAATTTTATTATTATTGGCGTTCGCGACGTACTTCACAATTTATACATCGTAAATTCTTAGATTTAGAGTTAAAGTAGCATATCGGAGGCTAATTTATTATTCCACAACGATGCCAAACGGGCCACTCACGAACGACTTCTACTAGACAACCAATAATTAAACTTAGAATTGTCTCAAAATTGAGCGCTCTCAACCAGGATAAATGACAGTTTTGTGCCGCCAATTAATGTTATATACGAAAGGCATAAAGGTCTCTTTCACCTTTTGTGATGAATATAATTATGTTTGTATGCAACATATTTCATACACACTGAAACAACTATGCGAAGTGCACAAAAATAGAGTTCATAAACTTTAGTAACGGACGTGCCTGCCAGAGTTTTATCGCCGTCTTAACTATAAACTATGGCTAACTCAATCTTTCTTTCTAGTATGTAAAACAAACAATTATTTTACGACACAATGAACACTAAATCAACGTTCGCACTTTTTGCGTGAACATATGTTTATACGAAGCTTTTATGAATATACCCACAAGTTGGTACAGTGTATAATTGCACAAGTGACCGGCTGGAGCAATAAACAGCGTTTCTAGAGCGTGGTCAGCATAGCAGCTTATTTACGTCAATGCATAAGTCAGTATGGACATTGAGCCCGTTTGAAGTCGCCGGCGGTTCCCTGACTGATGGCTTTCTAAACGTCTCTACGACATCGCGGCAAAAAGCTCGGTGAAAACAACCACTAACTGCAGTCGTTTAAAAATACATTTGCTGTGTCATCGACTTTCCACTCTTTATTGGGTATTTTGTACTTATGACGATTTCTCGTATTGAAAATAGCGACTTGAGATACATCTACAAGTATGCGACGCCACTACGCATGATTTCTGTAAATATTTTTATACTTAAATTAAAATCGATACGATCGAAGCGAATTATTGTTTTCTACGACATAGTTCTTGCGCAAAACATTGGTATTTCAGTAGATCAGCGGATATAAGCCAGATTAACCGTCTAAAACTCGTTTGCCAATGTGAACGCTCCGGTATTATGCAATGCAACTAGTTAGCAATCGGGTCTGGCGTCGTGTTTATTTATCTTTTGACTGCTAAGTGAACCATTAATGCTCGATCACCCAACTCGTTTTACTAAATACAAACAAGTAAACAGAAATAGTCTAAATTAAAATTATTTCGATTTTTACATAGGTTTCTAGAATTCATTAAGGTCATTAAACCGAAATCCAATAGCTTTAACTGAACAGTAAATAAGGTTTGTCCCACCAGATTTTTGCGGCTAAATTGATTTGAAATTTGCTTAAAATTTTACATTTGTCAGGCATATATAAGATTAGAAGTTATATATGGAAACAGCTGGAGGACGGCCAACTTCAAAAGATAAATAAAATAGCTCTAATGCAACATTTTCTTGATCAATCGATATGAATATTTTTTTAGAAACAACATTGGTAGATAATACAGTATCGATCTTCAGAGAATCTAGGTGGGTAATGACGCATGTCGTATATATGTATTTTAGCTTTTAGATGATTTGAGTATTTCAAGACAACTTGACATACATGAATCTCAAAAACGAACCACAAAATTTCTTATGCAGGTATTTGCGAATACCTTCTATCTAGGCTCCAATTCAGTATTACGACTTTCTAGAACCTTATACAGTTATTGGATGTTACATGATTGCAAACAACGTAAAGAATGTAGACTCAGGATTTTAGTTAAATGCATGATCTTTCAACCACAGCCAGACACTCCAAGACAATAATTGCACAAGCGAGTTTCCAACCTAAATACCAACTCGAGTTCTATTTAAAATACGTACATACTATTTACAGCTTCCTTTCATTGTTTTGAGAACAGTCCTTCAAAATAATAGTCCATATGCAGGTCAAGCGCAAGGCTGAATTATTTTTGGTATGCCTACGCGCATAAACAAATCCCGCTCTTCGGGCAGTTACACATACTTCGAACAATACCAAACAAGCAAAATAACTCAAAATAACATTGTGTTATCCCTTTAACAACGTAACATAGTTGCGTTTAATAAACAAGATAATATTTACATAACCAATGATTACGACTGAAGCAAGAGCAGCGTCTCGAAAATGTAGGTAATATAAGAGGCATAGATAAATGCTCCACTAATTTATTTTTTAAAAACACGAAGTGCACACTAGATAACACGTGATTCCGAATTTATTTCTAAACAATTTAAAAATCACGTGTCGCTAACAGTTGGCCAGTTTTAATTCTGTCACTAATGTTTCTACATAATGTAAAATCGGTTTTATAACACACCTTCATGTTTCCAAGTCTCTTAGTCCTGTCTTGTACGAGAAGCTTCTTGATTATGTCCTTGGCGACGGGGTCCAGATGCCGAGGCCACTCCACACGACCGTTGAGGATTTTCTCGTAAATGCCGAATGGATTGTCGTCATAGAAGGGGGGGTAACCGACTAACATTTCGTAAATAAGTACGCCTGGAATAAAAATAAACAAGTTTTTATAACTTGTTTTGATTCCCTAAACATACATTATGTATATGTACATAATTCAAAACTTCAAATCGCGTCTACACTTTCGTGTTATTACCAATTTTTGTTTTCTCTTCACAAAAATAAAATAAAGGCGATTAACTTTACTTCCCAGAAAGAAAAATAAATGTTTGAATTAAACTTAACGCGTGGAAGTGATTTGAATTTGTTCAAGTACTTATGTGACTGACTGTATATACTAAGTAATTTACGTTGACACCACTATGAGAACATAAAATAAATTGAAGCAGTTGATCTGTGCCTGATAAATTTAATCAATGCTCCGAATAATTAGTTTATGAGGCTTTATATCCTGCCACTGTAATACCTATGCCAAAATTTAGCGTTGACAATTCTACATTCTGTGCAATGCAAGATCTACCTACCAGAAATAATAATGCGTTTATCACTCTAATGAAAGTGTTATTGTGTAACAAATATTAAAGATCAAGAACAAAATGAAGATTTGAAACAAAATTAACGTGACGTGACGCGGTCCACATTTCGTTGAAGTTGTATTATGAAAATAAAAAAGTATATATTTAACGAGAGCTCTAACGGAATAAAAACACATTAAAATTACACGCATTCCTTGTTTCGAAGTGATCGTCTTTTAAATGTTTGTGACATCGACTATGACAAGTTATACAAGGAAATAACAAATGAATGCTTTTAAGTGTACAGTCAGCACCATAAATATCTGCACAAAATCAAAATTTCAAATCGCGTAGTCAACCTGAAAAAAAATATTTGTATGAAGTAAAGCAAATCTCTATTTCTAGCCTGACGAGGGTCGGCTTATGAAAGAACACCGGTCTTTTGGGTGAGTGCAGAACACACGTATGTAGGCAGTTTGAAACTTAGAATTTGTTTAGCTACTTATGCTGGTGACTATACATAGAATCCTTTAATTAATTGTTACAGACAAAGATATACGAAGCGCCATATTGTGCGCATCAGCCTTATAATTAGAAATTATAACTATATCAGTTGCTTATATTTTCATTGTCGTGTGTCGGGTGCCAAACACGAGAGCAATAGATGCCGGTATAAGCAAGCTATGTCGCAATAAATCTTATAAAACATGATAAAATTGGCACAACCCTACCGCTAAAATATAATTAATCAGAGAAATACAAGCAAACAATTTCTATGGACTGCCTCGGTGGCGTAGTGGTATTACAGTACGACTGCAAAGCTGAGGTCTAGGGTTCGATCCCCGGGTCGGGCAAAGTGATATTGAGTTTTTCTATTCAGTATCAGCTCGGAGTCTGGAATTTGTGCCCGATATGGCGATAGGCTCGCCCCCTATCACATCATGGGACGGAATATCGGCGAAACGTGGGTGCACTAGTTGCGCCTCTGCCTACCCCTTCGAGGATAACAGGCGTGAGTGTATATGTATATGTATGTAAACAATAGCAACTATTTTCATGGAATTACTATCCCGGGAAACTATCAATATCACATAAAATCTTGTATTATTTTTCATAACGGTTTTCTTTTCGTTTATTTGATTAAGACATTGATATATTTTTCCTGCATTCTATCATGAATCATCTATGTTAAAGATTTCAACGTATGAGCATTTAATTTTGCAAGCTAGAGTTTGTAACAGACGCCAAGCGCTTATCAATACGTGGCAGCAAATTAATGATTGGGAATTCCAAATTTAAAAATAGAGACATACCTAAAGCCCACCAATCAACAGCTTTGTTGTGACCTTTGCTCTGAATGATTTCCGGCGCCAAATACTCCGGAGTACCACACAAAGTCCACGTTCGGTCTGTCAGCTTCTTGGCAAAGCCAAAGTCAGTTATCTTCAAGTGACCATCTTTGGCCAGCAATAAGTTCTCTGGTTTTAGGTCTCGATATACGATGTTCCTCGCGTGCAGATACTCAAGCGCTGAAACAATTTCCGCGGCGTAGAAATTACCTGAAATTAATATTATGAAATTTATTAAACTGCAATATATTTATTTCATTAATTACCTAAATACAAAATAAATTTTAAAGAATATTTAGAACCCGTACATTAAGGTAATGCACTGTTAAAAATATTTATTAATGTTGAATATATTATGAACAAAGTAGGGCAAAGAAAACTGCTAGCACTTTTAAAAATAATGAATATGCATAATGCACACGGTATTATATATTGATTATTTCGCATCAACCGCGTAGGTACGTGAATATATGTTATTTTAGCGTCCGCCACAGTCTAAACCCACACAATTGAACGAATAACAAACCGGTTTAACGAGACTATCACCGAAAATGTTTAATTTCATTTCCCTTAACTTCGGGTGGGTATCATAATGTTATAAATATATACCGTGGTACTATTATACGCACATTTAGGTGTTTCTAATGTCCAGTAAATCAACATCTAGAGCGGACAATCAGACACTGAATCCGTTTGACGGCTCGTGAAATCACGACTGCAAATAAACCACAATAAATTAATTTAGCGGATTTTTCTAACAGCTTGTTCCGATTTTTTTTAACCGACTTCAAAAAGGAGGTTCTGTATTCGATCTACGGATCGAATACAGATACATACATACACACACATACGTGTGTGTATGTATGTATGTATGTAAGTATGTATGCATGATTGTATGTAAGTATGTAAATTTGTATGGCCGCGCGTTTCTCATAAACTACTTATCCGATTTGGATGTGGTTTTCGATATTCAAAAGTATATTTTTCAGGAAAGGTTTTAGTATATAATTCATGAAGATCTGATGAAAATCTTCGGAAATACACAATGGAACTCTTCAATAACTTACAGCAGATGACTCGTGAATGCGGCAATCGCATATGTATGATGTATTGTTTACACCATTCCATACTTAACTAACAAAAAGCAATAAATAAAAACTTTTTAACGAAAATAAACAGACTTCAAAACCACTACAAATAAAAAAATAATTAAAATTTGTATTCGCTTAGTATAAACGTATATTTGGAGTCGGTGCCTAAGATAAATTTAACCATGGTTTCGTATATTTGTTTGTGTATTTCCTTAGCTTAGGTGGTAATTTAAAATAGGCATCGACTCCAAATATACTTTTATACTAAGCGAACAGAAATTTTAATAATTTTTTGATTTGTAGTGGTTTTGAAGTCGGTTTATTTTTGTTAAAAAGTTTTACGTGTCAGATTTACGATCATTAACCGACTTCTTTTAAGAATGCTATTAAATATGTATCCATGCTAAGACATTAATAAAATACTTAGCAATTTTAAATTTAATTTGCGCATATTAAAATATTAACATTATATTATCATAAAATATTAGAAAAAACTACGTGGTTGCTATTTAGATATTATGTTTTAACATTACATTATATTACGGGTATTTGGTAAAAACTACAATTTTATCTAATTATAACCCCATGAATGTTGTCTCTTATGTTGATTATCGACGGTGTATTTAACTAAATACAAGTCTTATAAACCAAATTTAGTAATATTTTTATTACATAACTAGCTTTTGCCCGGGACTCCACACGCGTTAAAAAGCCCCATTTTATATTTACGTCTACGGATAAAAGCCCCATTTTATATTTTCCCGGGATAAAAAGCCTATGTGTTAATACAGGACATGTTCTACCCGTGTGCCAAATTTCATCGAAATCTGTTTAGTAATTTTTGCGTGAAAGAATAACAAACATACATCCATACATTCTTACAAACTTTCACGTTTATAATATTAGTGGGATACTCTAAAATAAATAAAAACACATTACATCCACGCAACATTAATTACTTAATAATTGTAAAGGAAACTAAATTTTTAACAAAATTATAGAAAAGCTAAATGTAATTTTGTATTGGTAAGTCAATGCCAGCGTTGGATGAGGCGAGCGTCACTCTGCCGTTATATTATTAGTATCCGGCGAGGTTCATGCGTAGGAAAACTGTCGTCTGCTTGCCTTACTCCACGACAAACGCGAAATACAACCTATACAAAAATATCAACACTTCCCCTTAAATAAAAGGTAAACGCCCTGTAAACCCTTACGATGTCGATACAAAAACAAGTTATTAGATAAAGAGCTATACGCGTACAAACAGAGAGGTAATGAAGGATTTCTTCATAAAATATATTAATACGATAACAATAGAATTCGATCCTTATCCTTTCAAACCATATCTATATGTAAAGCCTCAATATGTGGGCGTAAATTCGTCACCCGACACAATTTATAAGGTCTCAACATATTTGTATGACATCAGAACTCGAAAAAGCTTCATCGCTGTATAATATCCATGTTTACCAGAGTCTTTGTTGTGTTCTAAAGTAAAAACAGTCTTACTAAATCAGGGCGCACGTCACTTAACCTCATTAAATTATGAGAAGTACAGGGGTGGGGTGCGTACGACTCATTCGTACCATCGTTCGGCTACTCCTCCATTGTATTTGACAATATTGTTCAAACAAGGAACCGTTTCTGTAAGTGGGTACCCCAAAGTCATTGATCTTCTGGTATTTGTAGTGCAAGCCGCTACAAGTGGTCTTCATATCTAGCGGCACTTTATTCTTGTCAGATAAGATGTGCTTGTTACATTCGTGCACGTTATATCCGCCAAATATACCGAACTACTCAAGACTGATAATATGACTACGTTCCTAAATAATTCTAGCTTCTTAGAAATTTAGGTACTTAGTGTTTCAGAAACTATGTTACATTTATGTCACACATTTCCCTGTAAAAGCATTAAGCTATTGTTGTATAGTTAATTAGAAAAATTAATAAAAACAACAATAGTAATTAACACACTTATTCCCAAAGAAATCAGTTATAATAAATTCTAGCCTGTTTTACTTTACGTCGCAAACTATTATAAATAGCGCAAGTAAATATCGCAACCAGTAATAGGTGTTATCTATTTTGCCATAATGAAACACCTGTATGTAAAATACACTACAAATAAGCAATATTTTTCAAAGTTCCCAATTTACGTAGTTTATCTGGTGTAACCTAAATTACGCTAAAATTTATTACGTTTAAGAGTTTGAGGCTGATGTGTTGTAATTATTTGAATAAAACTTGGTATTTACATTAGCGAACGTGTTCGGGAATGGATACGGTACACGGGGCCGGGCGACGCGATGTCTGGCCTGAACTCCACACGGCACACCCGACCGAAATAGTGGATATTTTTATTAATCCGCTCGAGCATAATAACCACACAAGTCTCCTTTTGAATTTTCAGCTAATCGTCATTATGCCAGAAAACGAGCAATACATTACGCCAACATTTGTTACTGACCACAAAATCTTTATTTCTGAATCGTTTATAAACATTATTTTTTCTTGTTCATTTCACAGGACTATCAATCTGTATATCGTTGTGATTAAATGTTTGTGGATATACAGACTGCCTCGGTGCCGTTATTGTATCACGGTACGACTGCAATGCTGAAGTCTCAGGTTTGATCCCCAGGGTCGGGCAAAGTGATATTGGATTTTTCTATTCAATATCAGACCGAAGTCTGTAATTTTTCCGATATAGCGATAGGCTGGCCCCCTATCACATTATAGGACGGAATACGCACGACGAAAACTGAGGATATTAGCTGCGCCTCTGCCTAATCCTTTGGGGATAAAAGTTACACGCCGCTTCAGATACTTGAGTACTTTTATTATTTCAAAAGTATCTTATCTAGAGACTCTCTAAGGGGTTTAAGTTGAAGCTAAACATCTCTACATCTTTCATTAATATCTCTTTAGTCATATAAATATATTAGTAATAATATTTATTTTAGATTATGTATTGAAGACATAAATTTTATAAACAATTTACAATTTTATAGACAATTTTATAAATAAACATTCCTACTTCAGAATTATTCAATCGAGTCCAAGCTAATATTTAAACATTTTTTCTCAGAAACTGTCACATTAAAAATATCATTATAATCTAGAGTAAAACGACAACTACTAATTATAGTTAGTACTATATTATAGTCTAGACTTAAACAGATTCAGTAATGACTGCCGAGTGCCGACAACTTGTTTACAGTTTATGCATGTAAGTGACGTACACATGTCAATTCTTCGGATTAATGTTAAGCATATTTAGTTTTATATAATCATTATAATTTATATTCATTTGAATCTCAATAATGTTATTTACCAAATAATACCTCCTGCAGTGAACCCTAGGAATGATATATAAGAATTAATAGAGTATCAGTTAATCAACATAATAGCATACGTTATTCACGAATTATGTAGTAAATAATTAAAGAAATAAACTTCAAATAAATGTGAAGTAAAAAGTTACATTTATAAAATGTTTATTTTATCCAGAAACATAAAAATAATCTATTTGTATAATCATAATATGTTTTGTCGGATCATATCAGCGAGACGACGAGCATCTGTCGCTCATTTCATCAACTAAAGATGACATTTAAATGGCCACTTGTCAAGATTGTCTAGACTATATTAAGACTTGTGTAATTTAAATTGACGCCACCATTGTTTGTACTATTGTTAATAAACAATTGGTAACACAAAACTAACTACACACAGGCTCGTAAAAACACCGGCACTACAGACCGGCGCGGCACCTAGTTGTGGAGCGCTACAGAACACCGCATCGTGCGCACAAAATATCGTACCACGTTGTTCCATACGTCTGCTTTGTGTTGGCATTATTCCAAATGTTATTTATTTATTCCGTCCCATTTTATTTATTGTATCCAATTAAAATGTAGAATTATCGCTTTTTTTCTCTTGAATAATTGTCGTGACCAAAATGAAGATGTGGACGACGTCGAAAATTTAATTTTAAGAAATTATGTCAACCCTTTCATGATATTGTATGGCTTGACAACAAATTTCTATAACTTTTAATTTTTTTTGTGCAACGTGTATTAAATTGAGTATGGGTGATATAATTTTGTTCCACTGACAGAAACATCTATCATGAATACTTGAATATTTGGACTTACCAATACTATTGCTAAACCTGCCAGCGTTTCTTAAGTAGGAGAACAGCTCTCCGCCGCACACGTAGTCGAAAAGCATGTATATACAGGAATCGTCATGCGTCCACCACCGTCTGTAATAAATCATTCACGTCATTCATCATGCACAGGCTATCATTAACGTAGCGTTCAAGGAATAGTGAGAGTCTCTCCTCAGACTGGAACTTTGCTATAGTAAACTGGGTCGTTAATTTTCACATTATTTGCATATTTTAAAGGCCGCAAAGCCCTTTTGGGGTAGCTTCGATAGATCAAAGTTTTTAAATAATTTTCCCAAATAGCAATACAGTTCAGGAAACAAAAAAA
This sequence comes from Lapara coniferarum, assembly GCA_949316025.1. Classification (NCBI taxonomy): domain Eukaryota; kingdom Metazoa; phylum Arthropoda; class Insecta; order Lepidoptera; family Sphingidae; genus Lapara; species Lapara coniferarum. The sequence goes on along the minus strand of OX438926.1, from coordinate 13,863,415 downwards.
ATCGCTTATTTCGTCAATTTTGTTGAAGCATTTTATGACTGTATAATGTAATATATCGACTAACTTGCTTAGGTTATTTTGCATACTAAGTATCAAACCTTATTTAATGGCGTGAATCACACCGACTTGATTAAGGTTTGGCGCTTGCAATATTCACGTTTGCATTCAATTGGTGCGCACAGGGATTGGCACTCACACCATGTTTGTATTTATTGCTGTATAGAAAACTTAAAACATTTGTACTGTTCTGTTTCTAACGCTATGTACATTCAGCCACATAAGTAACTGAACACTTTGACACGTCAAGCCCCGTTGCGGACACCGGCGTCCGAGTATATAGGGTTTCCCCAAACATCTATATATAAGCGGGTTTTACGGGTTAAAATCGCGGATGTACTTTTATGCTCTAACCAATTTTAGTTTTCTTCACACAAAAATATATTTTTTTAATTGAACTGAACGCGTATAGGCCGTTTGAAATGTTGAACTTGTCAGCAGCTTAGTTAACTGTACTTATATCTGCCATACCCAGCCGTTATAGCAACCCTCAAAATATGTCTAAAACAAGAAAATCCCAATAAATCAATATAAGTGTTATTTTCAGACAATAATCACAAAATGACAGAGATAAATATAATATCTATGAGCATGCTCCAATATCCGTCGGCTCTGGAAGCGAGAATCGCCACTAGGGCTTCATGCTCGAGACTACTCGAGGGGTGCCAAACATGAAAACTGATCCGTATTACGGTTACGGTATAAATGGAAACAACTTCTGCGAAAAGAGGTACGCTAGCTGCTCACTGCGACTTTAACGGGTCACCAGGTCGGCTGAAACTACGGAACCATTTATACAAGCTGGATCTAAAAACATTTTAAGTAATTAAGGTTAAATCAACAACAAATAACGATTTACGATGTATTAACGCGATTAGAGGAATAATTACGCATTGAACTGAGAAAGAAAATCAAAACAAAAATGAAGACATTGGCTCTATGCCGATGTTACTAGTGACGTGCGTCACATACATCCATACATGTTTAATTAAACGTCTAACATTGTTTCAACGATAAACAGTTTTGTTATGATCCTCGGCCCACTCTCGTCAGCCTTGATTAGCGTCTTAAAATGTCGTCATGCTTTATGTTATATTTTACGTGTAGGTGTGTGTTTGGGTAGATGCTACCGCTTTCTCTATTTTATTAAAAATAAATTATTACCAACCTCAAACGTCTGACAATGAGTCCGATATAAATTGTAAGCTTTATGAGTCTTAATTTTTAATGTCTAGAGATGGAGTGCTGAGTATTGTTATTTTTTATGTCGTTACTCGAAGTTTTGTTTCACGATGCTACTGTTTGAGTAAGCGTGGCGCTTGGTTGGCAGACGACGTGGCAAGTAAGTTATAGATCAGTTTAATCATATGATTAGTACTACTCGAACGTCGTGAAATTGACACGTGCAGTTACGGGTGACTAACTGGTGATTAGTCTACTCAATACTTTACTCGAGGGTGGTGAAAGAGGCCCTATAAGAGAGTCTTTTTGTGAGACATTGTTGCTGTTATTTTTTTTTTACAGTTCCAACTATAATATTATTATAATCATGTAAATGAGACAGTTTGTAAAGATGTTTTTATGGGAAGGATTCGACAGAATTATTAAATTTTCATCCTGGAAAAGTTCACAGGGAGCCGGGACTCCGGAAAGGATTTTTCAAGAAAACGGGGACAAAAAGTTGGTAATTGATAAAAATAGGTTAAGAATGAGCTAGGAATCTCTGAAATATACGGATAAGTAGGTGTGCGGTATACTTACAAGTTGACTATGAAAGGATGATTGATCTCCGCGAGGATATTCTTCTCATTCATCACATGATCAACTTGTTTTAAGCGGATAACGTCAGCCATTGATAAAATTTTCATCGCCAAATATTCGTCAGCCGCTTTATCACGACATAGACACACCCTGCCGAAAGTGCCAGTCCCTGGAACAAAAAAATATTTTAGTAATATATAGTTTTTATTATAATACAATATATTACATTACAATTTACGACATATTATGGAATACCTTATGGTAAACTTAGGTCTACTATCATTTCATTTTTACTACTTTAAATGTCAAGAAAAAATAGGTTTAACGTTAAATAATTATTAATAAGTTTGTGAAAATGTTTTGATGTTTGTTATAAGTAAACCAAGAAACAACTAAACGGATTTGAATGAAATTTGGCACACGGAGAGGTCATATCCTAGATCAACACATAGGGTATTTTTTATCCCGGTAATTTACTCCACTAGGAAATAACGAATATTTTTAATCTCATTCATTATGTAGATGGCGTTGGCATCGTACTGAGCTTTAGGGACTTTTGTAGAAGGAAAGACTTCACGCGGGCGAAGCTGCGAGCAATACCTAGCTATTGTCATAAAAAAGACTGTAACACCATCGTCCACATTTACTGCTAGCCTGAACCTGAAACCTAAAGGTTTAAACCTTACTTTTTTAAGCAAAACTGGAATCGGCAATGGACAACAGCCTTTATCCGCGTTGACAAAGCGCAAGCCAAATCGGATGGAAGTGTACACCTATCTATAGGTGGTGTATTTATTTATTTTGTAGAATTTTACACATCCATCTTCGCCATGGCAATTTAATCATAAGGGTCTCTTTCACTAGCTTCAAGTAAATTTTATTTGACAGTTATCGTATTCAACAGCTAATTTAGATAGAACATTTTTTTTACTTATTATTTATTTGGGAACATCGATTACGAGTATGAATTTTGTATTTGGTCGGTTTATACATTTATGGGACGAGTAGCATTTCCTCAAAGTTGTGAAACACGCTCTAAATATGATAAAAAAATTATCAGACAGATACTGCTAGTAAAAACATTTCTCTGAATAAATTGCTCGTACCGTGAGTCAGAAACGTAAATTCCTAATTGATTTTTAACGTAGAATGTAAATAACAGAAGCTTTACATACCAATGTAAACAAAATAGGAAATAAATTACATGTGCATATCTTCAATCACCAGGAATTTGGGATTTCTCTCGTGTTAGTACCGATACCGGTTGACTCAACGCGCATTCAAGTGATATCACGCACGTTTGTATTTGCATTTATTTACTAATACCACTCTATATAACATACCAATCATTTCCACAACCTAATAACTTTACATTAGTCTCTCATCTTACAATATAATAGATAGATTACAGTTCAAAACGTTATGCAAAAAATTACTGCTAAGAGAATATCCAATTTATTCATTAAGATGTAGATGACTTTTTAGATTAAACGTAAACAAAAATCTCATTGCTGTTGGAAAACTCCAAGGTAAATAAATCACTACAATGAAGTCATCTCCGCATATCCTACAACGTCTGATTGCACCATTAATTGACCCCAATATGCTCACGCGTAATTAACTTATATGAGCGCGTAATTACAAGTGTTTCTCTAAATTAAGACTTCATGACTTTTAATTTAAAAACAAGCCATTTGTATCGCTTAGATTTAAGCCTTCTTTTGTCACGCAATAAATAAAACTGTCATTTGAATCTCTGCCCACCTACAATGTCATTTGTTTTTCATGCTTTCATTTTAACCTTCAATAGTTATTATGGTTTAAAATATTCGAGTAACGCCAAAATATAAATGCCATTACAGAACCAAGGTTAAATGTGTGTTGAACCCTCGCAAACATAAATCAAAAAGTTATAGTTGTATCTCATTCATTTGTTTTAAACGGAGAAAAATTGCTTTGCATGTGTCAACATTTCATTTATGTACGCCATTGATGTATTAAAAAACCCGCGCTAAAAAGAGACTAAATAAGTTTATCGAGTTTTATACAAGTAATAATATCCTACTTTGGGATGGTTACAGCAATTTTTACATATTATAAATCTGTGTGTTTTTCTTTCCAGCACCTTGAGTCAGTTCGTTTATGATTATGACACACAATCTATTTAAGAAATGTTGTATCATGTAAAAGAAGTTTATTTTTGTATGTTCAATGTTCGTAGTATGTGCTGGTGAAAATGGAATTCGTTTTAGACACAATAGACAATTATTAGAGATTGACAAAATGTTTATGTTTTATAACATTTTGCTAACGTATCACTCAACAGCATAATCTTACTATCCTACTAATATTATAAAGGCGAAAGTTTGTAAGAATGTATGGATGTTTGTTACTCTTTCACGCAAAAACTACTGAACGGATTTCGATGAAATTTGGCACACGGGTAGATCATGTTCTGGATTAACACATAGGCTACTTTTTATCCCGGGACAATATAAAGCGGGACTTTTATACCGGGAAAACTCATTCATGCAGTTGGAGCCCCGGGCAAAAGCTAGTATAATATTAATGCGAAAGTTTATGGAAATAATTGGATGTGTAGAATAATAGAAGTACAGTACAGTACTGGTGGTAGGTCTCTCATATGTAAGAGTCCGTCTGGGTGGGTACCACCGCAATATCTATTTCTACCGATAAGCAGCAGTGTACATGCACTGTTGTGTTTCGGTTTGAAGGACATTGTAGCCAGTGTAACTACAGGACATAATGAAACTTAACACCTTATGTCTCAGGATGACGAGCGCAGTGGAGTGCCACACAGTACCTAGGTACTTTATAACTCAAGATGGGCGGGTGGCATTCAGTGTTTATGGGCGGTCGTATCACTAACCATCAAACGAACGGAATGCTCGTCTCCTCATTCTATGCTATAAAAAAAGTAAACCCAGAAACAACTGAACGTATTTGTATGAAACGGGTAGATCGTATCCCGGATTAAAACATAGCACTTTTTATCCCGGCTCCCAAAGAAAAAAAATCTTTGTTCATCTGAATTTGAAACAGATGGCGCTGGCGTTTTAAAAATTGTTATAGCGGGAAAGGCTTTTCATGCGGGCGAAGCCGCAACCAACACCTAGTTAAAAATAAAACTATCTCGAGCACATTAAAAAATATTCATGACTCGTTACTTCTTAATTCGCAGCTATTCATGTAAATAGATTAAAAAATGTGTATGTAATTTCCGTCCGCTTGCTTCCGAATTAAGAACAAGCATCTACATACGTTTTATTACGTTTACGTTTTAGTGATTTGTTCATTAATTATAGAAAACCAACTTGTGTGACTTGCAATTAGAAAGTCCCTCGGAAGTTACTTATATGTTATGTACTCGAACGCCGACGTTAGCTGTATGATGAGTTTCTTTTAACTTAGAGACATAAATTTTTTCACTTATTACATGAGAAAGACTCATGTTTACCGCTGCTATAGGTACTATATCCAGTTGTGTGAACTAAATACAAATAGATCGTTTATGAATATGTTACCGTATGATATAAGATATCAGGAATCTAGAGCATTTTAAATCTCACGTCTATTTTATCCTTACCTTCAGTAGACTAATCGGGGTTGGAATCTCTGCTTCCAAATAGAAAGAAGTATCTTTGGGATGAGACGTAGATTGCATTTCAATTTAAAAATGGTTTATCTTATTCTGAAGTAACTACTAAACGAAATTAGTTGCGTGCCACCTTATAAAAAGTTAAAGCAACACGTTATATGTTATTTGATACAAAAATAGTATGTCCTAGAAAATACTATACGTATGAAATCGGTACCATTTCAAATTTGGGTTAGAAGGCCACGTAGTATATTATTAATCATTATTTATAAGCTTATAATTTTGTTTAACCTGCCCTTCGGTGTGTTCTACGCTTTATGTCTGCTATCACTTACACAAGATTCTGTACTAAAGTTTTTGGAATAACATCCATAAACTCCTTGACTATAAGGTCGATAGGGTTCTTTGCCCTTCTGTGCATTGACATGTTAAACTGTTATAGAGGTTAGTTTATTCACGCGTGAATATTTAAACCAATAAATCTAATGTTATTTTGGTTGAGTGACTGTAAATCATTTTAGAAATGTTTAACAAAGCGTATAATTTTTTTGTCAGCACAGCCAAATCCGACGTTACAAGGATTATCGAAATATTATGCTATAAATACCTATAGTTGCGACAGCTAAATTGATACAAACATTATCTTTAAAATTAGTTTTAAAATATAGTTGCTCTATTCGGTAATTGGGCGAACTGTTTTGCATATTGCACAAGTATTATTACAGTAACTGATACAGTCGATAACACGAAAATAAATTTAAAAAAATATGCCAAACGTCAATGATCGTTCGTGAATTATGATGTTATAGCACACAATGCTCGGCCTGAGTTTCCTGATGATATTCCGTAAAAACTCTCACAGGGTGAATTTTCAAATATTGTTTCATAATATTTTCCAACATTACCTACTTATGGAAATCACATGCAAAATATCGTATTCTGGACTCCTCTTTTAAGCTTTCCGTTATTTTAAAGTCAGGTCAATAAGAATTTTATTGAATAGACATTTTTAGAAACTGGTTTTATAGCAAAGATAGCACGCTGAAAGCAACTGAGTCAACTAAACGCAAATTAAGCCGAATATTTCATAAGCATAGATTACTAAAAATTACTAGGTAATCTGGTTAGGTACAGACATAAATATTTTGGGAAAAAGTAAAATATATACGTACTAAGCAAGATCTATAAACTATGGAAAAAATATACATGTTGAGCAATTATACTATCCTAAAGATAAATATGGAAAATATATATTAGGGTTTTATAATATTTTCTATATCATTTAATTCCGAGTTCACTCGCTACTACTACATGTGACATAAATTTTATAATCTCGGTGAACCATGGGTGCAGAAATAGGGAGAAATCATTAGTTTATATGTAACTTATACGTAAATATGAAAAGCTGCAACGGAAGTAGGATAAAACATATTCTTATTGTATATTTTGTGCTCCGCATAAATATGAACAGTCCAGACATAAATAAAAAGATTGCCTATACTTGTATGACGCAAAACTTTTAACCGCCCCAATTGCTATCTTATATTAACCACTTCAGTTCGTTGACCTCGCATCTCAACGTCTATCAATTGAATAAAATAACATAAGTAATGGTTGGTACTTGTGCAATAAAAGTTATTAAAATAACGTAGTAGATATTATTGTTTATTAAATATATCGAAAAAATACTTTAAACCTGCAGATGTCAAAAATATTCATCACGTAAGAACTTCCTAAATCCTACTAATATTATTAACGTGAAAGTTTGTAAGTATGGATATTTGTTAGTCTTTCACGCAAAAATGACTGAACGGATTTCGATGAAATTTGGCACACAGGTAGATCATGTCCTGGATTAACACACAGGATACTTTTTACTCGAGGAAAATAAAAAGCGGGACTTTTATCCCGGAAAAACTTAAAGCGGGCGGAGCCGCGGGCAAAAGCTAGTGTTTAAATAAATCTGTAGTGGTTTTCAATATAATTCGATTGCCTCTAATATACGTTTCTTCAGTTATTGCCATAGTTTCGCACAAATTAAATATGAAAGCTTGTTTGTTTTTGTAACACGGAACGTCGCGTCGGCCCTAACCAAATGTGATTGACTGCTTTGTCAATAATTTAAATATGTTTACATAATAGACACATTTGATATCAACTTAATTATTAAACGCTTTCACTCTGACATAAAAGATATCAAACAGGCGCCTATACGATATTAACCTTAATTTTATTTTAAAGTTAAGTCAAATTAAAATTCCAAGGGTCAGTTTTACAACTTCTGAGTAGATTCTATTCGCTATGTCTTTATATACATTTGTATAAGCCGACCAAATATAAAAGTCAGACTCTCTAATCTATGCTCCCAAAAAATGGTAATAAAATGAGTACTAGCTGTAGTACAACAATGATGAATGAAAAATAATGTAATTTTACTACAAGAGCTGTTTAATACAACTGGCAAATAAAACTTGAAACTTTTTTATTTCGCATTGAATGACGAGACGTGCATGTCGCCCGCCTGATGATAAATGATACGACCACCATCACACTATCAGTACAAACAGTAGCAACACCATCCTGCAACTTGACTTACAAAGTACTGAGTGGCATTCCACTGTGCTCGTCATCCTGAGACATGAGATGTTAAGTCTCATTATGTCCAGTAGTTACACTGGCTACAATGTCCTTCAAACCGAAGCACAACAGTGCATGCACACTGCTGCTTATCGGTAGAAATAGACATTGCGCTGGTACCCACACCGACGGACTCTTACATATGCGAGACCTACCACCAGTAAAAAAACTTGTGAAAGAGGCCCATAGTTAATGAGCATTATCGACATTATATTTCTATTTGTTACTTACTTTGCGTCCATTATGAGGTTACAATTTTTTCAATTTAGTTTTTACAAAGAAAGTTCTTTCGCCCACTATAAGAAATTGAGCCGATTGGTAATCACTAATCAAAATAAACGATGAATAAATATTGAATTTTTCTATTCAGTATCAGCCCGGGGTCTGGAGTTTGTGCCCGATATGGGGATAGGTTCGACCCCTATCACATCATAGGACGAAATACGCATGATGAAAATTGGGTGCACTAGTTGCGCTTCTGCCTACCCCATCGGGGATAAAAGGTTTGTGTGTATTTATAACAAATAACCTTGTTGTGCATTGTTTTACTCCCAAAAGTATCATTTACCAACCACATGAACTAAACCGTAACTATGGTAAAGGTCTTGAAAATATATATATATATGTATGTATATTTTATAAAATCCTTACTTTTACCAACTCTAATTAGTAAATCGTAAGCTATATTAGTTAACCTTAGATTTACCGGCATGTATACGGGATTGTACAGAAACGTTTACACCACAGAATATGACATTGTGGGGATCAAATAGTACCTACTCGCCCCCTTTATAACAACCCAAAATGAAAATTTTGCACGGTCTCACACATCTTCCTTAGAAGTTAAAGATAGATAAAGTGTTTTTGAAAAACTATAACCAATTTCTCAAACATACTAAAGCTGCATTAATGGGTTTTGTACTTAAATCCGCTCTCGAAAGATACATTTTCTTAAACGCATCAACATACGTTACTTACGAGACTTTCACCTACTTAAGGTAACTATGTCAAATTAAGATATAACTAAAAGCAATGAGAAGAAAGTATACTGTTAATCTGGCTTCAAGTTTACATAACAGGCAGGTTTATTATTTAATAGTTTTTAATCGCATCGATTTCAGAGCATCAGTGAAGGGCACTATTGTTATAAACGATTGGACAGGTTACGCCACTTTACTAACGGCCAACGCATAATGCACGTCTGCTGGTTATGTTGTCATATTTATATGACTAGTTGCTGCCTGAGGCTCCGCTTGGATGAGACTTCCTGGATATTTTATACACGGGCATGGTAAAGTGACCCCATTGTACCTGATGATCGACAGAAAAAAAGAAGGTACGAGAACTACTGTCAGCAAAGTGGCGTGATAATCATCACTTATTTAGTGTATATTGTGTAATATTTATATATATGTTATTTATTATCTATCCTACTAATATTATAAAGGCGAAAGTTTGTAAGAATGTGTGAATTGTAGAAATTTGGCACACGGGTAGATCATGTCCTGGATTAACACATAATCTACCCGTGTGCCAAATTTCATCGAAATCCGTTCAGTAGTTTTTGCGTGAAAGAGTAACAAACATCCATACATCCAAACATCCAAACATCCATACATTCTTACAAACTTTCGCCTTTATAATATTAAGTAGGATGTATTGTTTTATTAGTATTTTTAATTTTTATTCATAGGTTTATTCAGTAGGATGTATACTTTGAAGACATTTTATTCCTCACTTAATTAGACATTATTTGCGATCTGCCTTCTTCTATCTCTGCACCACTTTAGTTTGAGTGGTAGAGAATGCTTATGGCATCAATTCCGCCTTTACTCCATGTATAAAGTGTAAATAAATAAACAAATAAATTATGCCGGCTCGTTTGAACCGGATGTACATAGGCTGATCCCGAAAGGCGTCACATTAACGTGTACCATCATGGCGGGTTCTTATGATTTGTGGTCGCTATCCCGGGCCGGGTACAAAATGTATACTACCACCAGGAAGGTAGGTATTTAAAGGTATTATATTACTTACTTTTCACTTTAGAACATGTGTAATAAAAATTAAAAAAATAATTATTTTTTCAATTTTTTTATATTTAGCTATGATTAGTAAATAGTTTAAATGACATTGTCTATCGTTTGCCCTCGCAATCACTCATCACTAAATTATAAGTCGTGCACAACGCTGTGAGTTGCTCATTTGTATAACTGCAAGAAATATTAATTTGCATTGGCCAATGCGTAATAATTTGTTAGTTTCTTAATAATATCCATATGTTTAAGCCAACTGATCCAAATCCGTTCAGCGGTTTCTATATTTACTTCTAAGAAACATCCAAAGAATCTTAACGCAAATTGGCATTAATTATATTGTCTATAAAGTAATAATGAACGCCATTATTTTCTATGTGCAAGATTAGAGAAGCTGAAATGTATCTACCATCTTTAGAAAGGACATTGACGTTAATGGTAGTGGCATTAGTAAATAATAATATATCGGTATATTAAACTGTATATTCCAACGCTATGTCTATCTTATAACGTGTTGTTGTAATTACATGTATAATGCAGTTCTATTAAATTCTTTCCATACCTAAATGGATGAAACTTAAAACCAAGATATATTGAAATTTTACCATTTCGAGAACCTAATTTAATACTTAAATAAAAAAAGGAATCAAAGAAATAGGCACACAATTTTCAGCGACATCAGTGCACATACATTAAAAAAATACAAACACACAAATTGAGAACTTCCACCTTTTTTGGAAGTCGGTTAAAAAGAAACAAAGATTTTTATTGGCAAATACCTACTTACTCTTTAATATTATTTATTAGCACATTCTATCTACGCTATGACAAATATTGTCATTTTTATTTGTGTCCGATATGGCAACGGGCTATCACATTAAGGGACGGAAAAGAAGAAAAGAAAACCGCGTGCACTAGTTGCGCCTATGCCTACTAATTTTTGCTCTTTTTGTTCTAATAATGTGTCATCTGTGTATCGTCTCGTATGCAGATGGTTCGCATTGAATTCCGGTCTCGGAATAAAAATAACCTTATTTTTAGTGAAAAGAAATTCATCACCGGAGCAGCTAGCAGTTCCAAAGATTACCGCGTTAAACCAAAATGATGAAACAAACAAATGGTTCAGCTTTACTTTATAGTATTTTAAACATCTAAATTATACGCTTCATCTACATATTTATCATTTCTACGAAATGGATATCCATTTAATGGCTTTCACATCCCTCTATAATAAACAGCGCGACGCGACGCGCCGTTTTAAATATTTTCACTAGAGTACGACAAATCGATTGACAACTTTCTTGTACGTAATTTCTGTCTGTAACTTTAACTCCATAAACAACTTCATTAATCATGCATGTCAGTCAAAATAAAATCTCATCTTAATCTCACTGAAATCTGGATCCCACTTGGATCGATTTAGGTACCGCGATGACGATTTCAACTTGTTGCTGATAAACTCTACACTTGCTTAAGGAACTTCAGCAATTACTATAATTTTCAAAGTATTTATCGTTTTTTTCGGAAATAATTTAACAGCGTATGCGTGATGCCTCGAAAAGTTGTATTAACGACTCATATACATAGTATTATGTACAAAATTAAAGTTGTTTATTCGTTCGTAATAAGATTGATTGCGATGGCGTGTCCTACCTGTTTTTGCCGTAATACTCATTTGCTCTAGGCTGTTATTAGGTATATAATATTATGTCATAGCGACCCTACATAATACTATCATTGGGTAAATAAATAATTCACAGTATTATGAATTATGTCAGTCCATCGGTAGGTACCTATTGATTGAAATGCAGTCGTTTATAACTGAGTAGTCTGTCTTTGTTCTGACACGTGCGCAATGGAGTGCAGATGCTATATGACTACGCCATAATAAATGAAACTTTACTTACATCAGTATAATATTATGAACAATTTGGATAGATTTCGTCAAATTTATATGAAAATAGGCTCGAGGTTAATCACGTGAAAAGGGAAAATGGGGATATCTATAACATCAATGACGGGTTGTGTAAACTAATAGTAGTATTAAATAAGTAATGGAGGAGGCAAACTGGTAGTGATGATGACAGCTGATGTATGAAAGACCACCTCACTTAGTTGTGGCGCAGTCTCAAGTCGAATATTACCCAGTGACTATGACAGTTAGGGCGGTATTATTAAATCAATCTCAAGTTTGAGTTACAAACAAGAAATCAGGATTAAATAAATAATGTCTGCCTTGGTTGCGTAGTTGTGTTACGGTTCAACTGCAATGCTGAAGTCTCGGGTTTGATCCTCGGGTCGGGCAAAGTGATATTGAGTTTTTCTATTCAGTATCAGCCTGGAGTCTGGAATTTGTGCTGGATATGGCGATAAGCTCGCACTCTACCCGATACATTAGTGCTTACTCTTGTATTTATTTTTCTTGTGTTATAGTAATTGAGATGAGGTTTTTAATTCATCGTATAGTGCACAATTTTCATTCATTCCGGTTTTAATTTCTTTTGAGAAATATAGTTTTGAATTTGTTATTACTATTCATTTACATTAACAAATGATTTAAAAGATAAAACAAATTTAAATAAATACGCCACTAAGCCTTGTCAACAGTCTAAACAACAAATAGGAACAAAAAATGATACCAACCTTGTCCATGAGAACGGGCAGTGGGCCGATGCGATAAGTTCATCAATATCATGATTCACGACTACATTGTCTCACTTATTATGCACAAGACTTAATCTGATACAGTATGTATTGTATTATGCTAAATTACTTTCAACTACTTCAAAAATAATTACTGTCACTAATCAATGGTTCAATGGTTTATCTACTTTTATAATTTGTACCAAGACAGATATCATTTAAAAAACGATCAAAATCTTAATATTTTAATATGTTATTTATTTCATCAAGTGTCATCCCGACATGAAAGTTCATAAAACGTCGCTAATTTAATTAATTTCCGCGAAAATTTTACTAGCGCAGTAAACTTGAACATTAAAACGTTATGTTAGTTTGGCCAGGACGCCTGAGTTGTTTTGGTAATGTAAGTGGCTAATATAACATTTATTTTTATACGGACCTTGTTCCAATTACGCTCTAAATGTATCGTGTGCCCTGCACTCATCATTATTGCTCTATCGTCACTCGGCCACACTGGGCACGTCCAAACACTGCTGAAAATAACATTGTCTGCCTATACAGATATGAAATACTTTGTTCCTTTAATGATCCTACGTAGCAGATCGACTCTAGAATGATCCTGGCTATTTGGATATAGAATACTTTAATCTCTGTAAATGCCTTTTTAACTAAATTTCTGATGGAGTCTAGTAAAAGGAAATATAAAACCTAAAGCAATTAGCGCCAATAAAAGACGTGATGACAATTTACATCGCATACAAAAATCGACGGTCCCTACGTAAAGTAATGAAAGTGAAAAGTGCTTACTTTACGGGAGAGCTATTTGAAGTTTATTTTTGGCATAACTTTACCATAAATTATAATAAAAATATAAAAAAAACATATTTATACTTGTGTCAAGGTTACAAATTAGTGTATATGCCTATATGCTAAGCTCAAAACAGCAATAATAAAAAAATCAATTTTGCAGATTCGATACCTTACGTAGGGACCGTCGAAATATCTACGTGCATTTTTCTTCCGTTTCTGCTTTCCAAACATTAAAATATTTACATGTGACGTAAACCTCCTATTGCACTGCCAAATATTTGTTAGTAGTTGAATATTTCAATAGCATACTAATAAATATAAGGATTTTCTCTAGCATACTCGGCAAAGCATGTGGATTTTGAACAGCAACATGTTTCATTAAAACTTAAAAATTATAAATATATTTGGCAGCCTCCGTGGCGCAGCGGGAGGTGAGCCGGTTGTGAAATGACGGCCACGGGTTTGAATCTCGCACTGAAGTATGTTTATGTTATCCGAAAACTTTTCCTTCGAGCTTGAATATTATATTTATAGAGTGCGATGCTTTAAATGTCTAAATATTGTACAGCTGCTTGCTAAGTCAACTAATTACGACTTAGATGTTGAACCGTTAAATGTCAGACACTTTCCAAGAATTATACTTAATGGACAATAATACGTGCCTGGCACCGTAATCAAAGATGAAAGTTTGTTAATCTTTGTGCCTTTTTTCAGGACTGGTTTTAACTTTGTGCTAGATTAAATGATTGAAGACTAGACTAGACTTTATTTATAAATATAAAACTAGTCTGAAAACTGAATTTTACTAGCAATATCACTAGATAATACAAACTTCAGTACTATAGATGGTACTAAATTTGGCGCATTCGCTTATTTGTAACCTCTGCGTAAATAAACTACTGCACTGATTTTATTCGAAATGGTAAAGGATTCATTTAACGTTTAAATAGCATAAACATAAAAAAAGTTGTCTTATTGTAGAACATGCGAAGATTCCGAAAATTGTATGATATATAAATTCATGAACGAAGTCAATAAAAAAATCTGTGATACAAATTAATGTATAACACAAAATAATAATACAAGATATTTATAATTATTAGGTTGTACTTTTGGCTTCGCCTCTTTTCTCTTACATGATCTGCTCGTGTTGGATGCCCACAAAGCGAACTGATGACGTAAGGCGGACCGCTGCGCATGAAAATGAAACTAAATCCTTCCTACATATATTGAGTGTAGGCGCTAAGTGATATAAAAAAATATAAAAAGTGGCTAAAAGGTCCACGAATTTAAACACTGTTTTATGTTGGAAATACATACCTACATACGTATAACATCTGATCGCAGCTGTTCTGGTGATCTAAGCCGACAAGGGCCTGGTGACAAGCACCTTAATATGCGTCCAAGTTTTATGGCTATGCACAAAGTAGGTACTCACTTTCCGTAGAAGGTTAAATGTTATCGTTGCGTCTTAAATTAAAAACATGGTATTCAACACTCGTTCCCGTTGCAATACTTTATACAATACACACACACACTCACGCCTGTTATCCCCGCAGGAGTAGGCAGACGCGCTACTAGTGCACCCACTTTTCGCCGTTATTCCGTCCCATGATGTGATAGGGGGCGAGCCTATCGCCATATCGGGCACAAATTCCAGACTCCGGGCTGATACTGAATAGAAAAACTCAATATCACTCTGCCCGACCCAGGGATCGAACCCGAGACCTCAGCTTTGCAGTCGTACTGCCGTCGTCGGACTGCCTCGGTGGCACAGTTGTATTACAGTACTTTATACAATAGTATAGGATTTTATTAATCTTTCTACTAGGTTTGATCTAGGATCGACCTGCGTAAAGAACTTTCCTGGAATGTTTGCATTTCCGCCATATAAAACAAACCGATTCAGAACTTCATCTACCCATTTGTCAAATTTCATCAATCCCAATTTAGATTATTTTTAAAGTACTCTAATCCTATAGTAGATGATGGTATACAGTGGTTGTACCATAGACTGATTCTATCTGTGATTTCATTCGTGAAGATTCATTATTCTTAATAAACTGCCATACAGACTAAAAAAATACAAACACGTATGATTATCACTGCTTCACTTGTTTATTGGTTGCATTAATTTAGTTCTATGAGATTGCCGGAAGCCTAATAAATACTTTCAAATACCTTTAATTCAAATTAAATTATTAACTTAGCAATTACCATATAAAATTAATGGTCTTTCTTTTCATATCATTGTTCAGTTTTAATGTGTGTCAAAGCGTATAAAATGCTCGTCGTACATCAAGAAGTAAGTTCGTTTCGTCCATTCATAAATTAAAAGAGATGGTGCCGAGGTGACAGTTTGGAACTCGTCCAAAATCCACAACTTTGACTTTCATCCTTGACACGAGGTAGATGCGTTACATTTAAAATATCATATTTAGCTATTAGGTACTTTGCATTATATAGACTGGACGTTTTTGGAGGGAACCTATTTTACCATACGCTACAAAACTCCAAAAGTTACATCTTATCCCACTCATAGATTTAGAATGTAATATTCCCTAGGTCTGTGATGTAACCATTCACCAACAATAAAAATTATTCACCAAGTAAATAATATCATTAACATCACATTTCTCTTAATACACTGGGTATGACTGGATTTGGTGAAAATTAGATATTTAGAACAGCTGCATACAGTCAAAATATAATACACTAGGTTCTATAAAAAAATTGTTAAAATTTATAAGCGTAAGATAAAAGTTAATGAAATAATAAACTTGAAATCCACACTTTTTGTAACTTGATTTTGACCAAGTAAAAAAAGATGATTTTCTACTCTTTCATTGGGTCGTGTATCTTTTTAGATTTTTCAAAAGGCACATTCTTTAACTTAAAGAACAAAGTTTTTATAATGTTCCCATCATCATCATCATCATCAGCCTTTATCAGTCCACTGCTGGACATAGGCCTCCCCTAATGAGCGCCATAGCGCCCTGTCTTCAGCTTGCCGCATCCAACATCTGCCTGCAGTCTTTCGCAGATCGTCATCCCACCTGGCCGGAGGGCGTCCTACACTACGTTTGCCCATTCGCGGTCTCCACTCAAGAACACGTTTACCCCAGCGGTTGTTAATGTTCCCAGCTAGTGCAAAATTACTTTGTCATCCACGTCCATTTTTTCTTGTACTGGTTAGTAATCAATATCAATTACGGCCTTTGTTTTAATGCCCATATTAACGACCGCAGTCTGAGCCGTCGCCTATTTTCACAAAAAGTGTAATTTAACCCATTCTAAAAATATACCGCATTTGAAGGTTTTGCATAGATTCCGTTCGCCACTCTCTTTTATAACAAACCTAGCTCACTCCATTCACAATTATCATTAACGTAATGAATGATGTAAGGCAAATTTTAAATATATAATAAAACGTAAGATTTCAATAATTTATTCAATTGTTGAGCGTTGAAATACTCGGTAGTTAAAAAGGAAATTGAATAGTAATCAAATTATGAGTTTTGTTTTACACGTTTCCCTGATATATGTTACATATTGATCGCAAAACATTACGTTAACAAATACTTCCTGTTATTATATTGAATTATTCAACCGATTAAAGCCAAATAAGAGAAGAACTTCGATATTATGATATAGAGCTGGAAAATTGGACATAATGAAAAATTTAACTTTCATAATAAGATACTGTTGTAACATACAAATATAAAAAGGTATCATATCGTCAGACGTTTATTTATTTATAAACATTTTATTGCACATCTAAGGCAAAATGGAAAACAAATATACAAAAGAGACTAGCTTAAACAAGAAGAAGTACAAATGACTAGGAAAAATAAAGATGGCTGTCATCACATTTCAGACGTAATTTTTAAACCAATATCACCCATAAATGAAATACCATTACCTTAGTAAATAATAGACAGTTTATAGACTCCGTGAACCTCTACGAGCGAAGTGACATACTAGGTTTGTTAGTGAGTACGTAATCGATAAAAATTTACAATGTAAATTAGTTCAACGGGGACATGAAGGCGATGCATGGCACTTCTAAAGGTTATTTTTAGGGTATTTGGTACTTCCCCAGTCGTATGTCATGGTAGAATCACACCATTTACCCACTAATATGAATTATTCGTAAAACAGGGTTATAAAAATACCCTATTTATAATAAACTTGGAACAATAACCTATTATATAATTACGTAAGTACGTCTAGTTCCCGGAAGAATATCATGATTTTAAACAAAGAAATGTAATATTATTTTTGCGGTTAAAATTATACAATACTTCTTTAAAATACGGCCACGTTCGTATGTATTAAGTAAAATAGCAGTAAAATTTTCTTATATTTCTCACAAACCAGTAAAAGTCTAGGAATATTTGGTAAAGTTATTCACATACTCAACAAAAGACTTTGTTAGCACATAAAAACTTTCATGCGGAAGAAATTCGACTATTTATTTATGAGATTTGAGTGCAAACGCAAAACAGGAAATGGTAGTTTAAATACATGAAATAGTAACTACGTCTTGAGATCACAATTTTTTAAATAAATCTATATAGACTGATATACGAATTACATAGTGTGAATAAAAGCAGCAAAAATAAATACAAACACACGAATTGAGCACCTCCTCCTTTTTTGGAAGTCGGTTAACGAGGGTTTAATACACTTTGATTAATCCGCATTTTAATGTGTCCAGGTAAGCAATGAATATTTAATGAGTGGACATTTTATATTCATAGCGTGCAAGTTCAACCGGTTCAACGTTCTGTGATCGCAACACGAGTAATCACTGCGATTCTCAGCCATTGTTATTAGTCTTTATTATCTACTCGATTTCTTCCTGCTGCCGGAATCGGATGTGTTTAATTAGCCGTCTCCGTCATGCTCAACACCAATGCAACTTTTAACCTTACCTTAATTAACTTTCGACGTTTTTTCCTTTGCATAATTACGGATAAAATTCAAATAATTTTAAACACTCAAATTGCAGGTTAATATTTTACATATTAACCCTTTCACCTCAAGGCGACGGTCATCGTTAAAATAATTTATTAGTTTACATTTTTCTACGTGCTTTTAACGACAAGATTTTATTTCTTTTTCTTTAAAACTTAATGAAAAGCTTTGTTTTGATTTGCGTTTAAAGGCGCAGATTTTTTTTAACGTAATTCTTTTGTTTAGCTTGTTACAGATGTGACGCCAGTTCAAATCTTAATAAAAAAAAATATCTACGAATACTACACTTACAACCTCGCAACCCATCTACGTTTACGGACATGTCATATTCATGCTGACGTACCATGATTCTATTTTTTATAAAAACAATATAAAATCCTCTTTCAAAAAACCATTGGCTTTTCCATAAAATATATCATCGGTCTTACTTCTATCTAGACGTAGATACAGTTTGTGAAGTCGAGTCATCAATGCTTTCTGCCTATAGAACATCTATTATTAGATCCATTGACGTACATTATAACACATATGAGATATCTTAAGTCAATCCACATATACCATGAGTGTTCCAAAAAAATAACATCGTCGTATGTTGCTGGATTACTTCTTTGAAACATAATGATCCTTAAATCCTATACAAGAGTCTACCACTCTCGGCTTTCAACGAATATATTAGATCTACGTATTTATCCGTAAACTGCCTTAAGCAATGAGAGTAGGTATTAGTATTTTATTTTTTTACTTTAATGACTAATTTAATTAGAATATATATAAACTGGTTAATCATATCCAAGTTCTCCAGCAATCTCTTGTATAATTTTAACATTATCTACAAAACATGTGCTAAAAGTGTTATTACGAACGTAAATACGTCGTTTTATTAACGCTTATTATACTCACTTCATGGCGTGACGTTTTAATATATTGTCAGAGCAGTAAACGAGCATTACCCAGAAGCGTGGGAGTGTTCCGACTGCGACCGAAATGTGGGTCGTCTTCTCCGGAAAAGCGAAAATCTGTTAACTTTGTAGCGTTGACGCTTGCTATTTACATTACCAACAGTTGTCAGAAATAATAAGGTCAATACAATATTTTTTATATATTTAAAATCATCTTCTGTGAAATAATCGGTCATATTATTATGTTTTTTAAATTGTTACTATTTAACAATCCCAAAACTCGTGCTGCGTGCAATACGACACATACAAACCAGCAAACAACATATCGAATACTTGATGTGAATATTCTGTTTTAACCATTTATTTTGACTCGTCAAGCCCCGCTACGGACACCGGCGTCTGAGTATAAAGGGTTTCCCCATGAACACGTGTGAAATACGTATTATAAAATAAACATTAACAATACTTCCGAAATCAACGAGTTGTATTCATAATGTGCGACAGGAATAAGTCGTTGTGAAATCCATCGTCAATCAAGTTTCTTCGCCAACAAAGTGAGCCGAGTACCTACATTTTAACTTGCGCTTCTCCACTTTCGAGTTTGTTGACTTTAGAAAACATTTCACTTTTTTCTTATATCGACAGGGTATTTAGTATGCCAAAACCAACTTCGGTTACGTTTGCGTTGCGTAATCAAACCTGTCTATATCGATCCAATTGTTTGTTTAAGTCTTATAAGTCTTATAAATGCATTCTTACCGTAAATAAAAATATAATGTCTAATCGTTTTTATACAAGTATTTGCTGTTACTGATGGCCTTGTCGTGAGCGCACATTAATTGGTACTAACCAGGACTATATGAACTTTATTATGTGTATTTATTTGTGCCTTCTGAAAATTTCATTTATAAATTAATAGCTTTTACCCACGGGTCCGCGCGCCTTAGAAAAATTGCCGGGTTAAAAGTCCCGGTTTATATTTTCCCGGGATAAAACGTAGCCTATGTGTTAATCCAGGACATGATCTACCCGTGTACCAAATTTCATCGAAATCCGTTCAGTAGTTTTTGGAGGAAAGAGTAACAAACATCCATACATCCAGACATCCAGACATCCATACATACTTACAAACTTTCGCCTTTATAATAAACTCATTTGCAAAAAAAACGGGCACCTAAGCAATGAACCATTTCAAATGTTACTATTGGTTTGTTTGATAATTATAGGTAGTTTTACTTTCACAATTTTGTAAATTAATAAGCAAATAATCGTTTTCGTCAGTATTATCATAAAATTTTGATAAAATTTATGGGTTTTAATGCTAAAGTTCATTAGTAGTGTATGCTCGCTAGTAGTGCATATGCTCGTGAAGTAAAAGTTAACAAAGATTTTTGTTTGTTTTTTCTTTAATAAAGTAAAAGCAGATAAATGTTTAGTATCGAGTGTGACCCCCTCTAGCTGAAATCACAGCTTGAATTCGTCTGGGTATGCTAGCGAGGATATCCCGGATACTTGCTTGCGGAATACGTTCCCACTCCGCGGTAATCACATTCTTCAGCTCTCTGATGGTTTGCGGAGCCGGTTGTACTGATCTCACGCGGCGTTTCAGAACGTCCCAGACATGCTCTATAGAATTGAGGTCGGGACTTCGAGCTGGCCAATCCAAACGACGAATGCCGACCTCTTGCACATACGCTTCCACATCGCCAGACCGGTGGGCGCGAGCGTTGTCGTCCATAAAAATTGAGTCTTCGCCTAAAGCGGCCAATGCGGGTTGTGCATGAGAAATAAGAACTTCCGTTATATATCGATGTCCAGTCAGTGAGCCGTTTTCAATGAAGACTAACTCTGTACGATCCATTGAATTTATTCCTGCTCAAAACATAACAGAGCTCCCACCATAAGGTGTGATTTCTTCAAAACAAGCCTCTGCAAAGCGTTCTCCTCGTCTTCGTAGCACTCGCCGACGTCGATCTTCACCGAACAAAGATATCCTGGCTTCATCGGAGAACAATACCCTATTCCAGTCTTCTTGAGTCCATGACTCATAATTTCGAGCAAACCTAAGCCTGGCAACTCTGTGCTCACGGAGTAACTTAGGGCCGCGGGCCGGGCGATGACTGCGTATATTGGCCGCGAGCAGCCTCCTCCTGACCGTCCATAGAGTAATATGCACATTTCTTACTTCTTCGAGGTTGTTCTTAAGGTCCACATACGAAAACTTGCGATTTCTCAATGCGCGACTCACAAGAAAACGATCATCCCGTGGTTGGGTACATGGTTTTCTTCCAGAACCAGGCCTTCTCTCGACGGAACCGGTGTCTTGATACCGCTGCCAGGTCCTTTGAACCGTCGAGCGACTCACACTTAGCCTCTGAGCCACGAAGCATTGGCTGCAGCCCTCTTCGAGCAGCGCAATAATTTTTGTAGCTTTTACCACTTTCTCTAACATTATTGAGACAGCTAAACAGCAATAAATGAGGCTTTGACAATTAAGAATATGAAATAAATTCATAAAAATTGACTAAAAGTTATGAAAACGATATTATCTTTTGGAACTTCGCACCAAAAATGTAGGATAAAAAGTGGTTTTCCGTAAAAACGAGCATCAAACGAAAATTGTAATTTAGAACGTACTGTTTTAAACACCACGGCATTTTTAAAACCGGCCAGTAACATGTACAAGTGATTGAAATCATTTTGGTACCGTATTTTTTTAAAAAAGAATTAAAATCCAAACCGCCCGTTTTTTTTGCAAATGAGTGTATTAGTAAGATTATGTCCATTTTATGTTCTAGTCAAAACTCTACATATCTCGCAAAATAATTTATGGTCTGGCTATAAATAAAATCTTTTATGTATATAAGAACAAGGTTATAACAAAATTTAGCGATCTTTTAAAAAAACAAACGATCGGTAAGGCAGCAGAAAAAAAATTTACAATGTACAAAACATAACGAGAATACACTTTACATTATTATTTTGTTACGATATCAAAAGCGAATCTTATGAGATTTTTTTTTTAGTTTTCTTTTATGGATTTTTAGAAGTATATTCCAGGTCAGCTAACAAGGAATCAAAAAAATATGACTTATTCTTTAGATGCTTCATGGATAAAAGGTGCATTTATTATAATCATCATTATGATATGATAAAGCCGCAGTTAGAAGTTAAGTATTGAGAATTTATTAAAGGAAATGCCAGAATCGCATTGTAATACAAAAGACCAGAATGAAAACCCCTAATATAACAGTAGGTATGTCAACCTTCAACGCCCGCATCCCAGTTTACGTATGAATATTAATAACAATGACGGATTAATTGCAAAACTATGGAAATCGGCCAAGGGTACCGATACAAGCACTACCGTACCTTATGTTATTGAACATTTATATATTCTAACGTAGAATACAGTAAAACATATTGCATTGTAGTGCACAAAACGCCCTTTGTTAAAACCATAAAATATCTAATTATCGCAAAATATAACATCATTACCTATGAATAAAAATAGATTATTAATATCGGACACGAGTTATCAATGCAAAAATATTCGTGGGCAAAATATTTCATAATTTCCACTTATACCTACAAAAAATGGTAAAATGTAAATGGAGACCTCCGCTAGATATGAGATATTTTTCTACAGTATGCGGACTCTACTGGATAGAGAAAAATCTATGTAAAGCAATTTTGATACGAAACATCCGTTTGTTTAGTTTCTTGTATATACAGTCAATCAAATAAATGGCTGAAAAAATTCAGAGTTTTAAATCGTCTATCACTTTTACATTAACAAACTTTCTTTTTCACTCAAAAATAAAAGGGACTTAGAGTTGACTTCACGCAAAGAAAAAAAAGTTTCAATTATTATATACGAATGAAATTTTGGATTTGTTCAGTTATTTATCTGGCTGATGTTAATTAATAATGGAGAAAACACGTCCTGTAATAGCGGTACTTGTTCAAAACAGTGACGCTGCGACAGCCACGCGGACGCGATTTCGATCCGCGCGATGCAGCTGTTAGTGCTGTAACTGGAGCGCCGAGAGGATAATGTACAAACTAGATCTGTTTACCTACCCGAGAGACTTTTTGTGCTCTGTTTCACCAACATAATTGGACAGTCCACAGTAATTTCGCTATATTGTGTTACGGAAACCGCAAAATCTCAAAAAATGGATACGGTTTCAGTTATGTTTAGAATTGTCTTTGTCTTTGTCCAACGGTACTAGCTGACCGGTTTATTAAACGTATCTGTTACATGTAAAATACGTCAAGTATGTAAAACGGTGGACCGCGGATGACATACGAAATACCGATTTAAACGGTAGCGTTCACTATCACTTCTTACTTTCACTAATATTATCTTTACATGATTTCTTTTTGGGTATATTAATACATATTTAAATTTCTCTGATTAGGATTCCGTTATTAAATAAAGAGAGCTATATCAATACATCACACTTATATAATAAAGTCTGGCATCATCTTATTTTAGTGAGAAATCGTTTTTTTTAAACCAGTTATAATATACAGATAAATCTCGTACAGGAATAGCTTACGGTGTCATAAATCAATAAACAATAATCCAGTCTTCCAGCGTTTAAATCAATATGGAAATGGGCAAGTAATTATTTGGTATTTGCTCTGTCTAAAGTTCCTGGCAGTTTTGATATCTTGGCAATATTCGCACGTAAACCTAATAATACACAGCTGTAATACGCTTGCATTACCTAACGTGTTTACATAAGGACCAACAGAACACGCAGCTAAATAAACCTAAGTCATAGTATTTGTAATTAGGAAATGTATAAAATAGGCCAACAATAATTCATAAATCTCTGAAGTAATTGCTTAGTGCCTCGGTATAGGAATATTGGATGTAATTGAGCTCTTGACCTGTTTTGTACTTGAGATTGGTATATTAGATAAAGGAAGATAGATTGTAAATAATAATTTTCCTTGTCTTATCGTTTGTAATCAGACAACCTACTCTTCTAATCGCGATGATAAACTACCGATTGTTTGTTTTTTCGTGGCTTCTCAAATTATTATTAAAAACTGCAAATCGTAAACCAAACAGTGATATTATATAGGTCGTATATCAAATTTCACAAGGCTTTCATCGTCAACAAAAGATATCTTTGCTCTAAACTCGTTATTTCTTTGTGTGTCCTTAACTCCGAATGTCAGTGCTATATTATGATACACAAATTCATAAACGTCAACAAGGAAATGCGAGTACTCGAATTTAGCTCAGTGTAGTTCGATCGCCCTTGGCCCATTTCCCCGGCTCTCCTAGAATTAGGTCAAGGTGTAATGTCCTGCACTCACTTAGCATAATTTTTGCGATAAGGATGTCAATCACACCGCTCTTATGTCCTTGGTCCATTTATGAAACAAAGTTGATTTAAGTTTTAGTACACAGGTATTTAGCAATCACACTTGTGATATCGCAGGCATAGAATTTGCTTGTCTAAGATTGCAATCCTACGACCAATCATTATATCAAAATGTTGTAATCACATTTATGTAAATAAATATTTAGGATTATGTATATAAATGCCCTTTATTCCGGATTCCCGAGTGTCTAGAGTCTAGACAGTCATAGGACTTTATTTCGATACGAAAAGGAAAAATCTCGAGAGGTACAAAAACCTCTTCCGATGCTATAGACTCTACAATTATCTTACTTACTAAGAGAACTATGAACAGACTTCAAAAATGGCGAACGATATGCTTTTCGCTGTTGTGTTGTAGAATAAAGACTATAAATTATAACGAACATTAAAGAGACTATGACAAAATAATCTTACGACATCGTTTAAGATCATTACCAGACATAACAGAAATATAAGCGATAGTCAAAATATTATTGCTGAAAAATATTATATGTGCGATATTAGATCTGTGTTCTTTTTATTTAACTAAAATAAGAAAGGAGCGGGTCGATCGCGTGATCGTATTCGTCACGCTACTAGCTAGTACACAGAATAAACATCGCCCAGAATTTGAACAAGAAAATACTGCATAGCACCGCACTGCGTTCTTCACACTTGCCGGCTGCCACGGAAAAAATATTTCGAGCAACTATGTTTTGACTTTCGAAATTTGTATAGAAAGATTTGATACGATGTATACCTAATTTTATCATAATAATATGTTGCTAATATTTGCATTCATACTTCCGGAAACTAGTATTGTTGATGTAATCAATGTGTGGAACATGGGTTGTGCTTGCTTCCCAATATGCTTTTTGAAAATGTATGCATAGTTGAATAATTCAATGTTTTAAACATCTTTGTTTTTGTGTAAACGTTTCGTCAATGGTCAACTCGGGAACACCAACCGCAATTCTCAATTATAATTACACTGTCTTAATAACCAAAAACAAGAGTAGGTACTTGCACATTGATGTTTAGTTTTAGAATTGGGCAAATAGCCCATAGGTACTTACTCATTTTTGATATTGATAGAGTTTAAAAAAGTAATGTATAATTAACAATATTTCACAAGCAAACGGTTATAAACATCAAACTGCTGTAAAATTCATTTGTAGTTTAATTCCCCATAATCTATAACACCCCATCATGAAAAGGCATAACCTAATAAAATTATGAAAATAACCCAACAGTTTGCTTTTATTATATACAAATTTTGTTATAATAAATCGTTGTGCCTGATCAAAGAAATGTGCGTATTCATGAAATAAGTTCGTATATTCGGTATTCTCAAAATTAGTACCTAACAGTAGATAAATATAGATCTACAAAATCTGTAATTTATTGACGTCAGTATAAATCTTATATTCACGCGTTTCTTTTGTTTTCACTTTAGACAAACCAAACGACTGTCTCTTGTGTGTTAGAATTAAAAACAGAACTATTTGCGACATGACATTGGCACAAGTAATACGACGTAAAAACTCTAGACTTATTACACAACTTCGCTGAATTATTGTAAGCAGGTGCTTAAAACATCTTTCGTAACAGTAATAACATAAACGAATTAAAACTGGTCAATCGCGATTAGGGCTTGCAAACTGAGGGTTCCGCGTCGTTACGTATTTTACTCATTCTGTACTTTGTAACACATTTATTTGTATAACTTACGAACATTATAAACGTAATAGTTTCCAAAGAGTTTCTTAGAAGTAAAAGTTCAACAACCTGTATAAATCGGGTTAAAATTTGGCACATGAATAGACGGTGTCCTAGATTAACATAATATAGGCTACTCTTTATCTTGAAAAACTACACAGTGAGACTGATGTTCTGGAAAAGGTTAATCATTTGGACGGAGCCGCAAGCAACACCAAGTAAGTAAAACACTTTTACTTAATAGATGCTCACAAAGTACACGTAATATTATTATAGATTCTAGATTGTATTTATGCTTTTCAAAGGACCTTGAGATTCCATCAAACATTGACAGACAGTAAAGTAATCTATTGGTTATTGACACCTATTCCATTTTTTATAACGTACTCAGTCCCTACTGGACCCTAATATAGTTCGTGTTTATCGTATCAATGAGTAGGTTTACAGTTAGGTAATTTGTGATTCGATAACACCAGAATGTTTACTTTCTTGTTTATAAAATTTCAATTTGTCAAAATTCCTTACATTCGACTCTTGCAAAAATATTTGAAACTTATTTTATAGACGTAAATTTTATTACAGTGGTTAAATGTTCATTTAGATACCTAGTTACATCGGTGAATATTTAAAAATAATGCAAAACCAATGCATATTATTGTCATTCCATGGCGAACTTGATCCATGTAATTATTGGATATTTGACAAATTTTAATGAAATCTATTAAAAATGTACATCAATTAAAATGTAGAGCTCGTAAAGCGTCATAAGCAACGATAGCCTAGTTGGGAATGGAACGGTCTACTGAGACAATGTCCGGAGGTTCAAAGCCAAGGCACACACCTCTGACTTTTCGAAGTTACGTGTGTATTGTTTGTCAATTATCGTCCGCTTTTACGGTGAAGGAAAACGTCGTGAGAAAACCTACATATCTAAGAATTATCTATAAGAATTTTGAGGATATATGAAGTCTGCCAACCCGCATTAGGCCAGCGTGGTGGAATAAGACATGAACCGTCTCAGTAGAAGAGGAGGCCCGTGCTCAACAGTGGGCAATATATAATTCAGGGCTGATTGCATTGCATTGCTCGTAAAGAATTACCAATATCTGTTCAAAATTGAATAAGTTATAATCCTATGATATCTGTCATATGGAGGTAAATGTCATCTAACAAAAGAAGTACAACACGTGAATTATAACGTCACCAGTTTTTATATGCAAGCATAGGAAAAAGATAGCATGTTAAGCCCACTACACTCCGAATCTTGAAAATTCAATATTTGAACTTTGAAGTATGAATTGCTGCACCATTTTCCAACCAATTTTATGACTTTTTTCACATTATACTTTATTTCTGTTTTATTTAACGTTACGTATAATTCACAAAAAGGAAAAAAACAAGTACTCTATTATGATATGTAACTCTTCCAAATGGAAAAGTTTTACTAAACAAAAAGAGTCTGATCACTTAAATAATCGTTGTAGTGTGGGCAGAGGTGACAAATGATATATGGCAATTTTACAATGTTGGAAAATAGTTTTAAAATAATTGTGATCACTGGTGACCATGCTATCTGATTAAGACTCGCGTTTTTAATATCTTATATTTTGCCCAAGTATACTGAATAATAAATAATTCATAAAATATTTGTTAGGTATCTTAAAAAAAAATTAATTTAAATACTGTGTAAAGGAGTTATATAAGTAAACGCAAAATTTTAATAGATATTCCTTTGTTCGTTACCTAAACTCTACAAAGGACTCATTCTTGGTACAGTTTACTCATAGAACTCTATTAAAAGTAATGTCATCATGAAAAATTACTTACAAAAATGTTACCCACCTATTGTTTTTAAAATTTGGAGGTCCTCTAACTCGTACTCTTTCTCTTCCTCTGTGTATTCGGACTCCGTAGTGGAGGAGTCCTGTTCTTCTGTGGAAGACGCCACAGAGAGAGACCTCACGTCGGAGCTCAAGTCCGAACTACAGTCCCGCACTAATTTTGCACTAGCCATCATCATGATTAAAGTTCACGACACTGTTTTGAAAATGGAATACAAATAGGTCTCGTTACTGCCAATCTTTAGAACATGTGTTGCTTTTTAATGTACATGAAAATCATTAGTAAGTTACAATATTAATTTTACTTAATTATAAGTTTAAGTTGTACAATTATATTTTCCCCGATATTATTCGAATTAAATAGTAATAAAAATTGTCAATGATTCATTAAATCGAATTTTTAATATGTATATTTTTAATGCTATATAAACTGTCGTGAATGAAACCGCGAACGCTATTGAGAAACGGCCAGACGTTCCCTCAACGCCGCGGTTTGGTTCTTACTGACGTGCAGTGTGCACTGACGATTATTCTCACTCACTTCACTACAGAGCGGCCGGTATCGTTGCCGCGACGGCATACACTACTTACATGAGAACAAAACGAAAAATAAACACTGACAATGTCGTGCTTTTCACGATGTACCTAATGCAGCATCAAACATGGTACCAATCACAATATAATAATCTTTTCCAAAGACCAGAAATTATAACGAATTATTCTAAGTTGTCCATAGAAAAATATAATAAGTATAAACTCAAAGTAACACGTGAAAACAATAACACACACACACACACTCACGCCTATTATCCCCGAGGGGATAGGCAGAGGCGCAACTAGTGCACCCACTTTTCGCCGTTATTCCGTCCCATGATGTGATAGGGGGCGAGCCTATCGCCATATCGGGCACAAATTCCACAATAAGAACTGTAAAATACTGGTCATTTGCAAACGTTTTGTTTGTGTTAAAATAGCCAACGTGTGGTGCTTTCTCGGTTTCCAGATTAAGCAGGGCCGCGCCGTCCCTAAGTGCGAAGTGTGCGATGCACACAGGCGCGAAGGCAATAGGGGCGCCGGAATCGGGATGAAATGCCAACGTTAATTATATTTGTTATACTACAACACATTCTTTATACTTGAGTTAGTAAGAAAGCAGGTACAAGTCTACCAACACAATACTCACGCAGCACGCTAGACGACAAAAATCAGAGGCGCTTCATAGATTTCGCACACAGGCGCTGTCTTGGATCGGCGCGGCCCTGAGATTAGGTATATGTGGGCTAGAAAAGATATGTATGCATACAGATACTCATAGGTATCTGTACGATTTAAACTGAAGGAAATAGTTTCCAATGACTTCGGAACACTTATAAATTGCGAATATAATATAGACGAAAAAAAATTCTTTCGTGTTACTGTAAGTATCTCTACTAAGCCCTTTTTACTATTGCAAAACCTTGGTTGGTTCGCTTTAATGTAAATCAGTGTTTTTCAACCTTTTTCATGACACGACCCCTCTAGTATAAATAAATATTCCGCGACCCCCCGCCCCCTCCCTTAACTATTTTTCATGTATTTTATTATGTTAAAAATATTCAATCCACACAAAATTTTAGCATTAAGAATTTGGATACACATATAAATGTCCAATCTTTTTCAACTTTAATGTATTTTTTATACTGAGGTACCTTTCATGACCACCTGCGACCCCCCTATAGAAGCTTCGGGACTCCCCAGGGGGTCGCGACCCACAGGTTCAAAAACACTGATGTAGATAATAAATAATTAAAATGCTAACGCATATCAAATGCTCCAATGTTTCATGTAGTCTGCATGCATTTTTAATAAACATAAAAATAAAACATGATTTGCAATTTTTTTTAAATATTGCAACTTAAAAATAAACGTGATTTATCAGAAAGTGGCAAACAAGCTCATCGGTCGACAATCTCACTGACCGTGCTACACAAGAAAGTATAGTAAGACACTTCGCGGCAACAACATAATTAATCATACCGTCGAGTGTAGATAAATCTGCACCGTGGTTTTCCCATTTGCCATCTTTATTCCCTTACTTTCGGAAAATGCGCAATCAAACCAACGCAAATGTAAAGTATTTTGAGGTAGAGATGTAGAAACGTTTATCCGCATAACATGTTAGTTCTTTGTAACATGAAAGATTCAATTCAAGGAGTAAGCCCTCAGCCGCTATCAACATCGACAATCACCTTCATCTATAACGTATAACTTTTAACGCTATAATCTGATACTTCCATAATTAAAGGAGTCTCAAAGGGGCACGCAGCATGGTGAAAAATAACACAGTTTATTAATAAATAAATAGAATAAAATAGGCCTTTATTGCTGATATTTTTACATTTATCTTAACTCTATAAACTATATCTAAACACAACTATCAATTATATTGTATCGGTAGCCGGTTTTTCTATTTCAGCTTGTCTTTCGACAAAGGCCTCCTCTAAAGCGTTCCATTTTGTCCTATCCTTTGCAATTCGGCATCTAAGGTCGGCATCTAGTAATCCTTGCCGATGAAACTAATCCATTGTCATGATGATATATAAAGCGGAATACACAGTTTATTACTTTTCCATTATTATCGCTCCCCCATATTCTCTATGACACACATTATTTTCACTTCACCGCTCGTAACAAGCACGTAACGTACCTAACTCCTCGCGTTTATCACTATGGAAATTGGCATACAGAATACCATTTAACGCTAATTACACGATGTTAACCTAACACAGCCGCTTTAGAAACTAACACTGTCATAGAGATTAAAGAGGCAGGTTATTGCAAAAATTATTAACGGCAAAAAACACCAAGTTAAAGTAACAAATGAGTTCTCCATTATGGAAAAACCTCTTTTTTTTACTTTTTTTTTGCATGTAATGACTCTGGTAATAAGCCGTCCCATTGGTCTACCAAGAACGCACCAGAGCTATGATCCCTGAGGCCGTGTAGTTTCCAGGTCTAGGCAAAAAATTGTAAGAAGTTTTCTATTCGAAAAAACACACCAGCTTTTCCGGTATTGGAGTTTGAATACCAAATCACGATAGGCTCCCCCATATTGCACCATGGACTGCAATAAACCTCGTGTAAAATGGGTACACGATACCTCTAGTTACGCCTTTGTCTACCTCTTCAGACATTAAAAGCGCGGATGTGTGTATATGTGTATACAGCTACTTAACCTCAAAAAATAAGTAAATTCATCAATTCAATTATTTATCGAGCCAAAGATTCAGAAAGTAAATTCATCAATTCAATTATTTATCGAGCCAAAGATTCAGAAAATCAAACGAGCAGTTACATAAAAGGTTTATTTAACAACAAGCATACCATAATTACAGAAATTCATAAAAAGTTTAATAATATTAATATCACTGTTATCCGATATATACGTTCTTAGGTTACTACCTAAAATAAGTTATTTAATAACTAATTTTATTTTACACGTTCTACAAATAATATACAAATATGTACTAGATTTGGTAATGAATAATTATAATCGTGTATTTCAAATGCACAAAAATACATAAAAACAATTTAGATTCTTTACACCTTTATAACTTATATGTTAAATATTATACAAAAGTGTAATGATGCTCCCACACAAAAGATTTCAACACCAATATTCTCAATCCCCACTGTCCTCGATCCTGTAAACTCCTCAATATAGTCGAGTCCGCCAGTTTACATGTGTTGCCTTTGCTTGCGACCCATCATAATATTGACTGAAACGATACTTGGCTCGATCTTATCCTCACCTCTAATCCCACCCTTGTTTCCCGCCATGGGCAATATCTTGCACCTGGCTTTTCCCACCACGACCTTATCTTTCTATCCTATATTCTTAAGCCCCCTAAATCCTCGCCCAAGGTTCTGTGCATGCGTTGTTTTGGTCGTATGGATGTGAACAAGCTGTGCAAGGACGCTGATGCTTTAAACTGGGATCATCTGAAGGCAGCGACTACAGTGGACGAAAAAGTGCAGATCCTTAATGAAAACATTCTTACCCTTTACGAGTGCCATGCTCCCATCAGGAATGTTAAGTTAAAGCGTCCTCCTGCGCCTTGGTTGACAAATGGTGTTCGAATGGCGATGAGGCGTCGAAATCGCGCTTTCCGCACATTTAAGAAAGACCGCACAGAGGATAACTGGGCCTTGTATAAGAGTGCTAGGAATCGATGCAACCAGATGATACGTAACGCTAAACGCCGCCACATTCTCCAAAACATAACCTCCTCTTCCGCTGCTAATATCTGGAAGTTCTTAGGAACTCTGGGTATTGGTAAAGAGAAGCACTTTGATTTTCGGGGGGCAATTGATTTGGATGATATCAACGTGCATTTCACAACTTCCTCCAAACTGGATCACCAAATCAAGTATTGCACCTTGAATTTCTTAGCTGCACTTCCTCATCCTAACATCAATTCCTTTTGCTTTTCTCCAGTCGCTTCAGAGGAGATCAAAAAGACAATCCTCTCAATAAAATCAAATGCCACAGGCTGTGATAATATAAGTCGTCGGATGATTGTCACTATCCTTGACCATATCCTTCCAGCAATTTCTGACATTATTAATTGTTCCTTTAGCACTGGTGTTTTTCCGTCTTCTTGGCGGAAAGCCCATGTTATCCCTCTCCCGAAAATCCCTAACCCTTCTCTTGTTAACCACTTTCGTCCTATATCTCTTCTTCCTTTTCTATCCAAGGTGATTGAGGCCTGTGCCTACAAACAGCTGTCCGGGTTCATTCACTTGAACAATCTGTTGAGTCCTCTGCAATCTGGCTTCAGGCCCGGTCACAGCACCGTCACTGCTCTCCTTAAAGTGACGGACGATATAAGAAGCGGAATGCAGGACACTAAAGTCACCGTGTTAACTCTGATTGACTTCTCAAACGCTTTTAATACCGTCGATCACGATATTCTACTTTCTATTCTTTCCCACTTGATGATCTCTAATGAAGCGCTGGAATGGTTCTCAACGTATCTTCG
Source organism: Lapara coniferarum (assembly GCA_949316025.1). Taxonomy (NCBI): domain Eukaryota; kingdom Metazoa; phylum Arthropoda; class Insecta; order Lepidoptera; family Sphingidae; genus Lapara; species Lapara coniferarum. Next base: position 13,830,008 of record OX438926.1, on the reverse strand, counting down.
AGGACGTCAGCAGTCGGTGAGTCTGTGTGAGTCATTCTCTCATTGGCGTAACCTTGACTCTGGTGTTCCTCAAGGCGGTATTCTATCTCCTTTATTATTCTCCATTTTTATTAATTCTATAACCCAAAACCTTCAGTGTGCGTATCATCTGTATGCTGACGATCTACAAATTTATGCTCAAGCTAGTGTCGATAACGTGTCCACTGCCATAGAAAAAGTGAACAGGGATCTGAACAACATTAAAAAATGGTGCGATCGTTATGGCCTAAGTGTGAATCCCAACAAATGTCAAGCCATAATCGTGGGCAGCTCCCGGTTAGTTCCGAGACTGGACATAGAATCACTACCTCAAATCCATTACAACGGCTCAGTTATCGCTCTGTGTACCACTGTAAAAAACCTGGGGTTGCAAATAGACAATACCCTTAACTGGCAAGCCCAAGTAACCTCAGTTTGCCAGAGAGTTACAGGCATCCTACGCTCATTATATCGCCTGAAGAATTTTCTGCCCTATAAAACCAAGACGATGCTTGTGCAGACCTTAATCCTTCCTATCCTCGACTATGGTGATGTGTGCTATTTTGATCTGAATGCAGATTTACTCAATAAACTTGACCGTCTTTTAAATAACTGCATTCGATTCATTTTTAATCTCCGCAAGTATGACCATGTCTCCTCTTGCCGCTCCCAGCTTAAATGGTTACCCATTCGTCAGCGCCGCAGCCTGCGCGCGCTGACCACACTTTTTTCTTTTATCACTTCCCCTACTCCTCCCTCTTATTTAATTTCTAAATTTCAATATCTGGGTTCTAAACACGAGAGAACCCTGCGCTCTGCCGGTAACCTTCTTCTCCAATGTCCTTCTCACAATTCAGACTTCATCCACTCCTCCTTCACTGTCCAATCTATACTACTTTGGAATACGCTCCCCTCAGAAATCAGGGCTTCCACAAACAGGTTCACTTTCAAATTAAAAGTTCGGATGCTTTTCGCCAATAGTGTAGCAGATTCACAACATTCCTAGTTCAGTTTTGTTTTAATATCTTATATTTTACAGAATTATTACATTTGTATTTATTTACTTATGTAGGTATGTATGTATTTTAGTATGTATAATATATAATGTTTTGTCTTATTTATGTTTTATATACACCCACTTTGTTTCATCTCTGCATCACCCAAAGGTTGACTGTTAGAGAATGCCTCAGGCATTAAGTCCACCTGTATACATTTACTGTATATAAAGTTTTAAATAAAAATAAAAGCTACCACTGGAACTCTTCAATCAATCTATGTTTTGTATAACTTTGCTATATTTTATGATAAAATGTTAACTAATAAATATAGAACTACAGTGTGGGAGCACCGTAACCTTTGTGGGTCACCGTCTTGCATTTCATTTGTCGTATGGATTAAGTATATTGACATTGCGAATAGTCAGGACAACCGATATGAAGTCATTGTAAGACATATCTAATGAAGACATGCCAAAGTTGAACATATTGTTGAATTCTACCTTTCCGTATTAGGTACCCTTGTTCAGCTTATTCACTGTGATTACATCTTTATAGCCAGCCCTATATTATGTACCTACATCAAAAGTCGAATGTGAGAGGAAAGGTCGCCTATTTCCATCATACTTGTACATTTATTTCGCGTCTAAGTTTTGTGGCACTGAAAGTCCGCCGTATTACTGACAGACAACGACACTTCTACTCGCGGTCAGGGCTGTATACGGCAGTTGAGAGTATGTTATATGTTGATTTCAACCTCACACAGGTAATGTGCACTATGAAATATTCTTAATACAAACGTGTAAATACCTAAATAAATTATATGGCAAGAGTAAATCATAACATGTGATGTAAAATAAACAATAGTTTAACGGAATAAACATCAATACATATAATATTTACATAATTATTACGTACTTATAAAACAATCTCGGAACAATAGCATTCTCTGCAGAAGCATTCATCTAAAGATAATTCTGAATAACGACAAAGGGCAGTGACGTAACGATGTAACTGACAAAGAATTAAATGGATTTAATTCGAATTACACATTGATAATTTTCGTATGTTTTCCTCAAGGAAGTAATGTATATGAAACTGCATAAAAAGAACTTGGATTACCAACTGTAGTTTGTAATCTATGCATAATAATACCAGCCCTGTATTATATATTGCCCACTGCTGAGCACGGGCCTTCTCTACTACTAAGAGATGAGAGATGCCATAGTCTACCACGCTGGCCTAGTGCGGATTGCCAGACTTCACATACCCTCGAAATTCTTATAGAGAATTCTCAGGTATGTAGGTTTCCTCACGACGTTTTCCTTCACCGTTAAAGCGAACTATAATTGATAAACAATACACACGTAACTTCTAAAAGTCAGAGGTGTGTGCCTTGTGTTTGAACCTCCGGACATTGTCTCGACAGACCGTTCCATTCCCAAGTAGGCTATCGTCCATTATCTATGTATACAAAGATACCTATAATAACTCACATGTTGCATAAATGGGATTAAATATAGCAGCAGTACCTAAAATATCTTTAAAATATATGCTTCCGTAACATCATTTAAAAAAACACCATATACCATATTATTATGTTTTCATACTTATGATGATGTATATAGTGCAAATAAAAAAATAAAATGATGCAAATGATGAAATGGAATAAATGACCCACCCAATTTATTTGTCATAAAAAATAAACAGGACAAGCTAATAAACACAAAATATTGCTGCGTTTTATTTGATTTTAGGCAGCCCTGAAGTTTGATGCGTTACCGAACTCCTTTTTTTTTTTTTAGATGGCCATCTTCGGCTCATTAGGGACGGCTGCGGGCTTCCTCCGACTCACGTCTAAGTTGTCGTCCGCAACCGCCCCTGCTTACCGAACTCCTGTGCCTCATTTTACCCATTTGTCCCAGAAAACAATAGCCGTCACGCTTCTGTGTTTAGCCTGGTCAAAAATATTGAAATCATATATAAAAAGGTTTTATCGGTGGAAATTATGTATCGCGGGTGGATGTGTTTTTTTATGATTCCCAGTCATACAGAATATCGTTAAAAAAACATCTTGCACATATTCCTTACAGAGCAGATTATGGCTTGTTGGTCCTATTTTTTTTCGGGCTTTGCACAACACTAGTGTGGAGAAGCTCTTTGTATAAAATACGGTGTTGAACTATTATTAAAAAAAAATTGCCGGTTTATGCGAAGATAAATGACATTTCAGGTTTTAGTAATGTACGAATACGACGATGAGTTTTCTTTCTTAACCCCGTAACTAGTTACTGTTTTTTATAATAAAAGTGTTACTCCATGCGTATTCAAGAGACCGCATCACATGGGCTAGGTAAATTAAGAATTTCAATAAATTTAAAATAGCGAATCCTTAATGTATTTAACGGGACTGATTTAAGAGATATAACATACATTTACACTTCATAGGTTATTATAGTACTAAAATACATTATTTACACACGACTACGAATATATTCCTGTCTGAAATCGTACTGAATAGGGTAGTTTCCTGTGTTTCATTTTGTACATTATTGTATGTGTAACAGAAAATAATAATATGAAAAAGAAATTCTCTGTGAAATCAGCTTCAAAGCGAGGCAGTTATTCAAACTTGAAATATTGTTGTGAGCAAACGTGGGGACATGGTGGGGATATAGCGCTATCTCTTTCGCACTCACTTAGTGTTATGGCCGGTGACACCCGGTGACGTCGCAATCTGATATTACGGTTATTTGATAAGCTACCCTTTCCACCAAATTTCAAAGCTTTATAACTTAGATACATATTATTGGGCCAATTTTGAAAATTCTTTTTCCGTTAGATCATGGATTTAAATAAAAAAAAAACGTATTTAAAAAAGTAGTCAACCTCCCTATTACGATTATAGTAGTTGAGTTTTTTTTTACATTTAGTATTGCCATTCTCACGTTACTATTTACATCTATATAATTACAAAACTTGATATTTAAAAACAACTTATCAACATTCAACAATTTCCGCCATTTTCCTAACATTAGAAAAAAAAATCTTACGTACAAATATGCGTTTACATCTGTATACAGTATACCTTTATTATTCTGAATGAGACAGTTTGTTTGACCCTTTATTTTGTTTTGCAATAAATAACTTTGGGGCTACCAACCAGCAAGGAAGTACTTTGAAAAATGTTGCTATTTCTATGTTAAATGGTATAAATTACAATAAACCTCAACCCCGTCATCTATCGTCCCGGTGTGTATGTATCTTTTGAAATCCCTTCTTAACTGGTGGCTTTACCCTGCAAGGGACCTATTCCAAATGTCAGACTCGTAAGAATTTGCTGAGATTTTATCATGGCGAGTGAGTCAGTGGTATTTCACTTTTGAATATCGACGTGTAACACATTTAGAGTAATTCGCCCACTTATTACCGAATAAAGCTTCGGGAAACATGATCGTGTGCAATCAAAGTAACGATCTCCAAATAGGTACAGGGTAACAAAAGGTATAATATATTTTATTTGCATAATAATTGATGGCGTCGGTAATATATTTTTCGTTTCGATATACATACAGCAAGCATCTAATCTAAATAATATACTAGAAATTTTCCAAACTCTTGGTTTATCGGTGGGCTATGAGTCAACAACTCGCCAAATTGTTAAGGGGTCTAAACAAATATTTTTAGGGCAATGTGTAGCAGACAAATGTGGTATGGACTTAGGAGTATATGGGCCGATTACAACGCTAGCTTATAAGTGCTTTTTTTTGTTAATGGCCCTACTGCCAGTAGCCTGACGCGAGTCGGCTTTTCTGGCCAAACCGGTCTTTAGGGTGAACGCAGAAGGCGCTCGCAACCCTTTGAATTAAGTGACCATGCTGAGGGCAACCCACTAACAAGTTACGAACCTCGGCTCAGGACGGCCACTGAGAGATGATCAGACATCAACGATTAGGGAGCTTATAAGTTCTAATCTCACATAAATATATACCATACCAGCCCTGTATTATATACTGCCCACTGCTGAGCACGGGCGTACTCTACTACTGAGAGGGTTAAGGCCTTAGTCCACCACGGTGGCCTAGTGTGGGTTGGCAGTCTTCACATACCTTCGAAATTCAGAGAACTTCTCAGGTATGCAGGTTTCCTCGCGTTGTTTCCTTCACCGTTAAAGCGAGCGATAATTTAGAAAGAATATACACACATAAATTTTTAGAAAAGTCAGAAAAGTGCCCTTGGGTTTTGAACCTGCGGACAATCGTCTCGGCAGTCTGTTCCAGTCCCAACTAGACTATCGCCGCTTAATACACAAATATATAAGCCGACCAAATACAAAAATCACACTCGCTCCCAAATATCAATGAAAAGAGTACTATCCACATTAGCCGCTTAATACGATATCTGTCAAATAAAACTTCAAAACCTGTGAAATTGGCCTTCATTATATTTATTTAATCGCATTCGACATGTTTTAGGAATTTCTATCAATAAATAGTGGGATGTATCAAACATTGATGTGATATTTATATTTGATGGCTACTCAACGCTTTTAAAATCTGATATAAATTAACGATCTTTGATATGTCAAGATCGATCCCGGAAATCCATCGATTAATTTTCGGGATATAGTGATTGGAGTTTATTTAATTCAGTGCGTATATCTTTGCTCAGTTCGTTACACGTTCAGGAACATCAAACTACATTGCAGGCTTAATCACAAGTATCTTATGTACTTTATTATAAGGCTTGAATTTACGTACAACTATACTATTGCTACAAATTATATAACTCACATCAACTTTGTATACGGAATATTAAAACTTTATCATTTAAAAAATTAATACTTTTAAAATAGTTAATGCCCACAGCACGTAATTTATACAAAATCAATGACATTGAATATCCGTAGACAAAATCGATGTAAGCATTTACCAATAGCCAAAAATACTAAACCCTAGTGATCGATATCTCCAGATCGTTCGTGGAAATGGACCAATCACAATAAACTTCAACCTAAGCGTTCATATACAACCTATTTACATTAGCTCATTTTCAAGATCGATCTGGAGATATAGCAATCAGAACTATAGTACGTACGCTCCATTTTTTTGTCTCTACTATAAATGTATACACTAATATTGACGAAGTTTAAAATCACTATAAAATATAATGCGTTAGGTTAAGATCGGATCATGGGGTAAAACCGTTTATTTTAATTACTGCAAAACTTTACAAAAGTATAACACAATTGTTTGCTACACAATTAATTTTAGTGAGTTTAGCAGTAATTTACACTAAACGGTTTTACCCCGTGGTCCGAACTTACCCAAACGCTGCTCATATATACCAGCCTATACGTTTATGATGAATAAAACGCCAGAGTGGGTGCCCACCGCTAGAGTGTTGTGCTTCGCGACGGCGGTACAGAAAGACATCGAAGTAATCTCCGCCAGAGGGAACCGTTCTGGATAGTGCACCATGGGAATAGACAATAGCTTCTGCTGATAGGCCTGTGAAATAATTGTAAAATATCATAGGAAAAGTTAAAGATACTCATATTAGTGGAAAGAAAGTTACCTCGACTCGGGCTTGAATAAAAGGACATGTTCTAAAAACGGGCTTAAAATTCTAAACAAGATACTTTATATATTTATTTATTTATTTACACTTTATACCTACATGGAGAAAAGGCGGACTTAATGCCATAGGCATTCTCTACCAGTCAACCTAAATGGTGCAATACTATCCAAATATATACACTCATTTGCAAAAAAAACGGGCGGTTTGGATTTTAATTCTTTTTTTAAAAAATACGGTACCAAAATGATTTCAATCACTTGTACATGTTACTGGCCGGTTTTAAAAATGCCGTGGTGTTTAAAACAGTACGTTCTAAATTAAAATTTTCGTTTGATGCTCGTTTTTACAGAAAACCACTTTTTATCCTACATTTTTGGTGCGAAGTTCCAAAAGATAATATCGGTTTTCATAACTTTTAGTCAATTTTTATGAATTTATTTCATATTCTTTATTGTCAAAGCTTCATTTATTGCTGTTTAGCTGTCTCAATAATGTTAGAGAAAGTGGTAAAAGCTACAAAAATTATTTCGCTGCTCGAAGAGGGCTGCAGCCAATGCTTCGTGGCTCAGAGGCTAAGTGTGAGTCGCTCGACGGTTCAAAGGACCTGGCAGCGGTATCAAGACACCGGTTCCGTCGAGAGAAGGCCTGGTTCTGGAAGAAAACCATGTACCCAACCACGGGATGATCGTTTTCTTGTGAGTCGCGCATTGAGAAATCGCAAGTCTTCGTATGTGGAGCTTAAGAACAACCTCGAAGAAGTAAGAAATGTGCATATTAGTCTATGGACGGTCAGGAGGAGGCTGCTCGCGGCCAATATACGCAGTCATCGCCCGGCCCGCGGCCCTAAGTTACTCCGTGAGCACAGAGTTGCCAGGCTTAGGTTTGCTCGAAATTGTGAGTCATGGACTCAAGAAGACTGGAATAGGGTATTGTTCTCCGATGAAGCCAGGATATCTCTGTTCGGTGAAGATCGACGTCGGCGAGTGCTACGAAGACGAGGAGAACGCTTTGCAGAGGCTTGTTTTGAAGAAATCACACCTTATGGTGGGGGCTCTATTATGTTTTGGGCAGGAATAAATTCAATGGATCGTACAGAGTTAGTCTTCATTGAAAACGGCTCACTGACTGGACATCGATACATAACGGAAGTTCTTATTCCTCATGCACAACCCGCATTGGCCGCTTTAGGCGAAGACTCAATTTTTATGGACGACAACGCTCGCGCCCACCGGTCTGGCGATGTGGAAGCGTATGTGCAAGAGGTCGGCATTGGTCGTTTGGATTGGCCAGCTCGAAGTCCCGACCTCAATCCTATAGAGCATGTCTGGGACGTTCTGAAACGACGCGTGAGATCAGTACAAACGGCTCCGCAAACCATCAGAGAGCTGAAGAATGTGATTACCGCGGATTGGGAACGTATTCCGCAAGCAAGTATCCGGGATATCCTCGCTAGCATACCCAGACGAATTCAAGCTGTGATTTCAGCTAGAGGGGGTCACACTCGATACTAAACATTTATCTGCTTTTACTTTATTAAAGAAAAAACAAACAAAAATCTTTGTTAACTTTTACTTCACGAGCATATGCACTACTAGCGAGCATACACTACTAGTGAACTTTAGCATTAAAACCCATAAATTTTATCAAAATTTTATGATAATACTGACGAAAACGATTATTTGCTTATTAATTTACAAAATTGTGAAAGTAAAACTACCTATAATTATCAAACAAACCAATAGTAACATTTGAAATGGTTCATTGCTTAGGTGCCCGTTTTTTTTGCAAATGAGTTTATTTGGATAGTATTGCCAAAAACTAGATCTTGCAATAAATCGTATGCTTTTGTCCTTCGATTTGGATATTTACGTATTTTTGTTTTTCTCAAAAACTACACTTAATATTAACGTTTTTAAAGAGTTATAAATGGAGGGTAAATATTTTTTAATGTATCCAAGATCCATACTTCTGGCCCTTTAACATCCATAAAGTTTGACCCTGGTTATATTTTGAGTCCCAGCATCCATGCAAAAAGCGGACATCTCCATTTGTTTAATATTCTTAAAATTGTGAGTCTATTGAGATATAGAAAATAGTATTCTTGGGGGTAATATATTGTAGGTACCAATAAGGAATTATGTCATTTTATAAATACCTTATTTTTCTTTGACACCAGTTGGAACTCTATGCCGTATTTCTGCACGGCGTCGTCGTATGTGAGCGGTTCCAATTTCATCGCCAGCTCATCATTGGTTTGCTTTCTTTTGTGCGTATGAGGCGACATTTCTATAATCGCAGCGACCTTGACAGAAGAACAAATTATTATAATTTTTTTTATTCAATAACTATTATTTATTTATATACGCGTAAGAAACATTTAACATTATTTTTGTTGAAGTAAAATCCTTTTTAATTAAAACCCTGAATGGACAATTTGAAAGGCATGAAATTAACAAAATTTCTTATTTGGAAATCGTCCAAATTAAATACAATAATAATGAAATGTATCCATCGAAATAACATAATTCTTAAATTATAATTATGTATGTATTTAACGTTTTCGGTGGCGTAACACATTGTGTGCATCGCGGCTCTGAAGTCTGCCGTTATAATCCCAATTAGGGCAAAGTGATATTGGGTTTTTTTGCTCAGCATTAGTCTGGAGCCTGCTCGCCACCTATTACATCATGGGTCGAGACATACATGGCGAAGAGTGGGTGTCTTAGTTGCATCTTTCATTATCAGCCATATGACGTCCACTGCTGAATATAGGCCTCCCCTAAAGATTTCTAGATGGACCTGCCAAAAGCGGCCTGCATCCAGCGTGTTCCTGCGACCTTTATCAAGTCATCGGTCCGTCTTGTAAGTGGATGGTCGACGCTGCGTTTACCAGTACAGTTGCATTTCTGTCTACGCCTAAAGTCGTGATACGTGTGTGTGTGTGTGTGTGTGTGTGTGTGTGCGCGTGTGTGTGAGTGGGTACTGACGTGCTTGGTAATGTGTAGTTGTGCGGGATGCGCGCGCAGCACACAGAGCCTCCGGCCGGCCGCCGCGCCGAGCGCGCCGCACCGCACGCACGCCGCGCGCGCACGCACCCCGCCCACGCGCCGCCCGCGCACCCACCCGCCCCCGCCACGTCCCGCCGCGGCGCTCTGCCACTCTAGCTCATTCACCGTCTGGTTCACTACACTCCAACAACACAACACAACATACTGTCACTATACTACGAAACCTTCAATTCCTCGATAATCACAATTTCATAGATACAACTCGATGTTATGGTTTTGACGAAATTAATGTTGATTTCAACCAAATTATTTTTTTTAGTGTCACCTTTAGAGTTGACAGCGGTGAGCACAGCAGAAGGCCAATGTGGTAGAAAGTGTGCGCCTGCGCAAGCGAACGTGGAGAGCAGCGCGGTGCCGCGCGCCGGCGCACCGGTCACCACGCGCGCGCCGCACGCCGAGGCGCTGGCCGCCGCGCCGCCGCGCCAGGACGCCGACCCACCCGCGTATAGATCCACGCCTGTACATAACACCGTAGCCTAAGTCCAAAACAAAGCCCTCCACAGTATGTCTTACATCATTAGAAAATCAAATTATTTTAATAGCAGGTAGCCTATATCTGTTTAATCTATATACAGTATAGACAATCAAGTCATATTTTTATTATATTCTAATACCACCATCAGTCACTAGACGCTTCATTCCACATTATAAAATTACTAATTTGCCTTATTAGACAGATGGACTTTTGATAAAATCGATAGGGTTGCAAAAGTACGTTACATTTTATTACTGCATCACAATCGCCACCTCTATTTCAAATGAATAAACTATAACATCGTGTCGTACCTGTCACGCAAGAGTTGTGGCTGCGTTCGTCGTAAAACGGGTTTATGACTGTGATACCATTTTCTTTCCTCACTAAAAACGGTGAATCATTACTCAAATCGAAATACGCTACCGTGCCCTCCGAATATCCCACCATAATGATGTTGTGTCCCTTTTGCTGTAATAAATAAATACAAAGAACTTTTAATATCATTCAAACATAATAATAATGTTGCATGTTTTTCTCAGCTTAGTAAAAAAATATCTTACAGATATAAAATGAGTTTACCTAAACAATAATAGTATTTAATTTTCTACGCCTTAGGTATTAATAATTTTAAAAATACAATGTTATAATTTACTGCTGACATTTTTCGAGATGTGAAATTTGTAGAGAAACATACCAATACCTAATTACAGCATTAACTTTAACACTAATATATAAGTGATTATGTTGCATATTCAAGCCATATATCTTAGTTTTGGAGCCAAGCGTAAAACATATTCTTGATGTCCTTGGTTCAATGTTGGTGTAATAAATATCCTTGGTGTAATAAATATGTTTTCTTTCTTTCTTTCTTTCATTGCTGAAATATCTAGGCCATTTGAATTATAGTACTTACCAGTGACCACCTCAACGAAGTAGCTTGATATTTTTTTTCTTTTCCAACCATCGAATATAATCTAAGTTCCGCTACTGGTTTTATTTTGTAAAATACTTGATCGCTGAAAAATGGCAAAAATTAATTTTATAATTATTTTTTTGTGGAGTATTTTCATAATTATAATAATACTTAACCAACTTACTCCTTGACTATTGTCGAGGGATAAGGTACGGAGAAAATGTAAGCAGTACCATTTGAACAAGCTATTGCTAATAACCCCAGTCTCTTTTGTGCATGGGAGTCGTTCTCTTCTTCGATAAGATCCCGCGCGCCGGACGGACACCAGTCCATTGCCCAAATAGTTCCGTAATCATGGGCGAGACCGAGCGCCAGTGTTGGTATTGATCTGCAATAATTAAAAAATATACATTTGAATGTCGAAAACCACATTCAAATCGGATCAGTAGTTTTTGAGAAACTCGCGGCCATACAAATTTACATACATACATACACACATACATACACACATACATACATACGGATCGAATACAGAACCTCGTTTTTTGAAGTCGGTTAAAAATGATTTTATTTGTGATCTAATTTTTTTTCTTTTACCCTTTTGGTAGTTGGTTAGTTGCTAGTTTTAATTTAATTGATACACCTTATATTTCTGCAAATCTAAGACAAAACACTTCTTATATCGAAATGGTTTATTGTATTTCTTACTATTATTACTAGTTATACTTATCAGATATATTATGCAATGCAATGCAATGCAATCAGAGCTGTATTACCTACTGCCTACTGCTTGGCACGGGCCTCCTCTACGACTGAGAGGCATACTATGCGCCGTTGAAAATATCCTTATAAAGGGTTAAAATAATATGTATGGTCTTAGACTACGTTTAATGTATTAGATACTTAAAAATAATAATAATACTAGCCCTATATTAGACACTGTCCCACTGCCGGGCAGGGGCTTCTCCACTACTGAGAGGGTTAAGGCCTTAGTCCACCCCGCTGGCCTAGTGCGGGTTGGCAGACTTCACATACCTTCGAAATTCTTATAAAGAGCTTCTTAGATATGCAGGTTTCCTCACGATGTTTTTCTTCACCGTTAAAACGAACGATAATTTATAAACAACACACACGTAACTTTGAAAAGTCAGAGGTGTGTGCCTTGGCTTTGAACCTCCGGACATTGTCTCGGCAGACCGTTCCATTCCCAACTAGGCTATTAAAGAAAAGTGGACGATACGTCCACTTTTAGATATTAGAGTAGATTAGATACTTACGACTGCAAATCACCGAAATTCCATATCTGCAATAAGTTCGAATGTTCCGGTGACTCGTCACAGGCGTACCGGGGGCTGTCCATACCGGAATGACACGCCACGGACAAAAAATTTCCGGTGCCGCCATTAATGTCGTCTAAATGAACCGGAACCCAAGACAGGCACTGTATGCTAGCACCGACAAACAACGATATGCAATCTGAAAAAATACACTTTTCATGATGAGATCTGTTTTAAGGTAAGAGAACATGATAAATATTCCTAATTATGTAGTTTATGATTGTATTTTTTGGGCAGACGGTCTCAAAAAGTTATGACGTCGCGAAAAATGCGAATTGTCATACCGGCCACTTATATTGTCTCGACTATAGTAATTCTTAATATTTTGTAAAACATGCAATTCAAACTTATGCTAGTCTCGACCGAAATGGAACCACTCTCTATCCAGACAACGCTCTCCAGACAAATGTGACGCGGAGAGCCAGTTTCCTACGTAGCTTCGTGCGGTTTTTACGTAAAAAGCCATAATTAAAACACAGTAAAATTTTTGAGAAGTCTCAAAATCAAAACACACCTTGTTTTTTTATAGCCTCGAAACGCTTACATGTTGTCCAGCCTTCTTGTGCGACATTAACTTTACAAGACTCTTCCATTACGGGCATATATTTATCAAGCTCATCATCACTAAGTATTTGATATTCACAATCGCTCCAATCGGGAAACAACTTTTCCTTAGTTAAATGATTATTGCAACTGAAAATAGTATACGATCAAATTTAATAAACCACGCTAGCGACGTCGACATGTGCTATGTGTATCAGTAGATTTAAACTGGCGTAGGAGATATTTTAAAATAAAATATATCAACTTACAGATCTTCAAAACTGTCATAAATATATGCCCTCACGTTCTTTATAGGGAAAGGTATTCGCGTGATGATGGGCGCGCCTGTAACCACGAATAATACATAGATCTATATAAAATTAAAAACTTGATGATAATATTATGGTATGGACAGATTTCCGCATTAGACACTTACAAATAAAAATATAACTGCCTGCCTGACTGTCTCGGTGGTGTAGTTGTATTATGGTACGACTGAAATGCTGAGGTCTCGAGTTTGATCCCCGGGTCGGGCAAAATGATATGAGTTTTTCTATTCAGTATCAGCTCGGAGTCTGGAATTTTTGCCCGATATGGCGATAGGCTCGCCCCCTATCACATCATAGGACGGAATAACGGTGAAAAGTGGGTGCACTAGTTGCGCGTCTGGCCTCTGCCTACCCCTTCGGGGTGTGTGTGTATGTATGTAAATAAAAATATAACATCCGAACTGCAGTCGGAAGGAATAGCTGAATAATAGCCCAAATAATAATTATAATGAAAGTTATATTTACTTGACGCCGCAGCACGTTTTTTCTTCCTTTCCATGTCCAGATGTTCCTCCTCAGATACATTGGAATTCTCGTCGGTGTCTTCGGACTCGACGTCGGTATACTGTTCTATTTTAACCGAGACGTCTGAATCACTTGAATATGCATTTGTGAAATCTGTATCCCCTCTTTGGGTATTCGATTTGAGCTAAAAATATTAAAAAGAAAAAAAACACTATGATGGCATACATAATTTTTCTACTAAACCATAACTATAGTCATTCTCAAATTGTTTGGCTTAATTTTTTTAATCTTACCTCATCTTTATAATTCGCGATAACAATTTTGGCCCTGAAATAAAATGCAGTAAATATGATATGTTCCTAAAATTATTAATTTAATATTTTGTAAATAAATTAAATACTTCTCAGCGGCTCTCCGTCGACCTGAAGTTTCGCCCGTAGTGTCCTCGTTTTGTTCTTCTTGCTCCTTTAGCTGTGCTAGCTTTAACTTTCTCTCTTTAGCGTATTCTTTGTCTCTGTGCATTGTCATGTGCTGACTTTTATAAATACATAAGTATTTTTTGTTGCAAATTTTACAAAACTCTTTAAATTTATCAGATTCCTGTAATGAATAATATGCGTTAAAGTAATCGTTTGCATATACTACTAATATAACTCAAAAGGCGATTAGCTGGGAAAAAAAATACCAATCAGTCACATTGACCTTCAATGGATATAAATTAATTTAGAAGACCACACAAGCCAAATCGTGTAATATAAAATACCGAAGTTCTCAATACTTCCAATGCACTAACTAACGGACTTTAATTTGTGGAAAACAATTCAAACTAAAATCATTTATCAATAAACCTCACCTCCTCTGACTTGCCGCATTGTAATATATGTGCATAAAAACCACAGAAGGACACTTTAGTGTCGCCACAAACTTTACACGTCAACTTGTTGTTATATGTTTTATTCTTGTACTCCTTGAGATAACTTTCAACTGCATAGATGTTCCTCAAGTCCTTTAAAGCATAGATTACAACTGGTATAAGGAAATCACGTACAAAACGAAACTTTTTTAAGATTTAACTTTACTCTCAATAATTTTAATAAATGATCGTAATCGCTATCTTGCGATCAACAGTGAAAATGGACCAATCAGAATAAAGCGTTTTGGTTTTTTTTTTTTGTTTATTCGTGACATCGATCCGAAGTTAGCGATTAGGATAATTAATTGATAATTTAATTGCTCGGTATAAAATATGGATATAAACTCACTATAGGAGCTTCACCTGCGATCCAGGCGATATTATAATGCTTTTTCATTGCATGTTGTTTCCAATCCTCAGATAAAACTTCTTCTAAACAAACGGCACATCGCACATTACCATCTAACACAAAAACAACAATTATAATTTTATGTAAAAATTTCTCACAAACTGATATGAGTGAGACTTTTTATCAAATAAGTTATTCGTAAAATAAATTACACCGCAAATTAAAAAAGTACAGTTTTATAAACAAGATAGGTTGATTGTTTGACGTCTCTATTTGGTCACGTTACAATTTGTTTTGGGAAACTTTTATCTGATGTGTCAGAAATCAGCTATTAAGATTGTAAAAAATACTTAAAAAATCTGATTATACCACTGCAAGGAATAAAGGGAGTCGAATCAACCAATGGCGCCACTTCCGTCGCGTCGCAAGTTGTAACGTGTTGTAAATAAATATTCGCATATTTTCGAACGAGTTGGCATTTGTAACAAGTTAATCCTCCAAGTTTTTTGCCCAAAGCCATTAAATATTTTTGTACTTCCATGGAATTATTTACATCCTGTAAATGAAGAATTTTCAGATAACTTAGACTAAGAATATAAAATAATAATCTGGTGCATGATGATTGAAGTGGACGATAACCTAGTTGGGAATGGAACAGTCTGCCGAGACAATGTCCGGAGGTTCGAAACCCAAGGCACACACCTCTGACTTTTCAAAGTTATGTGTGACTGCCTCGGGGGTGTAGTTGTATTATGGTACGACTGCAATGCCGAGGTCTCGGGTTCGATCCCCGGGTCGGGCAAAGTGATATTGAGTTTTTCAATTCAGTATCAGTTCGGAGTCTGGAATTTGTGCCCGATATGGCGATAGGCTCGCCCCCTATCACATCATGGGACGAAATAATGGCGAAAAGTGGGTGCACTAGTTGCGCCTCTGCCCTGCCCAGGGCAGGGATAAAAGGCGTGAGTGTATATGTATATATATATATATATATATATGTGCTGTTTATCAATTATCGTTCGCTTTAACGGCGGAGGAAAACATCGTGAGGAAACCTGCATACCTAAAAAATCTTCAAGTATAAGAATTTCGAAGGTATGTGAAGTCTACCAACCCGCACCAGGCCAGCGTGGTAGACTAAGACCTAAACCCTCTCAGTAGTCGAGTACGCCCGTGCTCAGCAGTGGGACAGTATATAATACAGGGCGGGTATTGTTATATGTTAATTGAAAACATACCAAAACTGTTTGTCCCTCTACCCAGGCCAAGTAATTGTGTTCCCTTTGTATATGAGGTATCCAGTCGGTGCCCTTCATATCTTGACTGCACACTCCACACCGAACCTCCTCCTGGCTATCCTTTACACTAACATTCATCTGACTAATCTCCAAAGAATTATCATGATCTATGACTTCACCGTCCATGCTCACATTAGCGGAATCCTGAAAACCAGTTCATATCTAAAATATTTATTCGTCTTTTTAAAATAATACTCATAAATGATATACTAACCGAATCACATATTTTTATGTGTTTCAGATATGACATAATATATTTCCTTTTTATCCCACACTTAAAACAAGTCAGCGCCTGCGTCTCTTGCAAAATGTTCTGCAAATGATTTTTTACTTCTAATTCGTCATTCAAATCCTAAAACAATTAAAAGTAGCGATACATACACATCATAATGTTACATTCCTATTCGTTGACATTTATAAATGCCCTTACCAGAGGTGTTGAATCTTTTTTCCAAGCTAAATAATCGTGTTCTTTGGCTATGTGATGAATCCATGTTGATGATTTAACAACTTCATCACACACTCCGCACTGTACATCCTTATCGTCATTGTCTGCAATGTCTTGTGTAACACTATCTTCATTACTTGCCGTCGTGGAATCAGATTGTGTGATTAATGTGTGGTTTTCTGATAATTCTGCAGCTACATTTGAACTCCCGCTGCGTTTTCTGTTTGATGGTGATGCTTCAATATTTGTGTTTTGGTCTTTACTTGTGCTTACCCTTCGAATAAGATTTGACGCTTCCAACAAATCGTTTCCATCCGCCGAGTCGTTCTTTCTATCTATTTGGACATTTACTGAAGATTCTATGTGTGATTTATTATTATCCGGCGTTGTATAAATATTGTTTGTCTTTATTTCATTGGCTGCAAAGAATATTTTAGGTATTGATAAATTCATATATTCTGTCAATTGGCTTTTATTGTGAAGTACTAGTTTTTGCTAGTTCTTTGCAAACACGAAAGTCCTTTTCAGGAATAAGTATTTTGCTGTGAATTATTTCGTTTTTTTCTTCTTTTTTTTTGTTAATGGCCCTACTGCTAGTAGCCTGACGCGATTCAGCTTTTTTGGCCACACCGGTCTTTAGGGTGAACGCAGAAGGCGCTCGCAACCCTTTGAATTTAAGCGACCATGCTGAGGGCAACCCACTAACAGCTTACGAACCTCGGCTCAGGACGGCCACTGAGAGAGAATGGAGACATCAGCGATTAGGGAAAGATTGGACTTAGGCCTAATCTTATTAGTTCGTTTCATTTTCATCGGCACGCGGGCCGGAATTGCTAGGGGGGTCGATGGGGCCGAGGGGGCGACGGGGAACGCGGCGAGGTCCTCGACGGCGAGGACGGAACTGTGGTCTTGTGGAGTGTTGGAGTTTCAAGAACTCGTTCTTACGGCGGATGGCCAGAGTGATTTCGTCCTCTGGATCGGTTAATACGGAACGCGGCCGTCTCCATTGCGCGGTCGAATGGAGAGAATTATTTCGTGATAAAAATGTAGCCTATGTCAAATCTCAGTACTAGATCTGCGTGTGTGCTGAATTTCACTTTAGATTTAAAAATATTTCTACTATTACAAACTTCAATACTCACATGCGTCAGGTATAGGTGGAAAATATTTTCTGGGTCTGCCCCTCTTTCGCTTTATTGGCGGTGTTTCTACATCTTTAGTTACGTCTCCTATCGGTGAGTCGCTGGAGATTTCTTTCTTACAATTTACACGAACCGATTCTTTAGGACTTTCTGTCTTATTAGAGTCAGCGATATTTATTGAAGTAGAGTCGTGACTTCTTCTTTTTCTTTTTAAACCTTCATTATTTTCAATCGCTATTTCAGAGTCAAGCTCGTTATAGTCTAGAGTATACTGTAATTTTAAATAAAATCTATTTTAATATTCAATAAATCATTTAGAAAATATATTTTTTCTACAAAGGTGTTCTTTTCCAAAACTAATTGGTAGAGACTATGAACCTTCCATTGAAGACAAATAACGCAATTGTTGTCTATGTAATCTACCCAGACGATTTAATATTTAATTACTAGAAATAACAGGAACCTAGCGTGTACCTAAAAGGCATGTCCGAAAACAGGCGTAAAATTCTTACCAAGATAGTTTATTAACTATCCAAATAGATAGTTGTACTCCCAAAAAAAATGTTAAAGAAAAACAAAAAACCCAACTACGTCAATATCTGCCATATTTATTAAATTCATTGCAAAACTGAAAAGATAGAAACAAGATTTTAATTTGAATATTTTATTTTGGTTTTGAGTAATCTTAGTTGACAGTGTTCACAAACGCTGTCGGGAGGCATAACACGCTCTCTTATCATAATTTGGTTGGTGATCTAGGTAGAGCAACAAAATCTTGGAGTGAGCAGATGCCTCCGATTGCGTTTGTGAACACTGTCAACTAAGATTACTCAAAACCAAAATAAAATATTCAAATTAAAATCTTGTTTCTATCTTTTCAGTTTTGCAATGAATTTAATAAATATGCCAGATATTGACGCAGTCGGGTTTTTTGTTTTTCTTCAACATTTTTTTGTTTTACCGTGAAGAAGTAACAAACTAACACAAACTTCGCATTTATACTATTAGTGTGGTGTGATGGGATTTATTAGCATTTCTTATTCCAAACTCCAACAAAACATATAAGTTGTATATATATTCGTAATCACCGTTAAAAATCTTTTATTTTGATACCACACTAGATGTATTTTGAAAACATTAATCTTTTTTTTATTACTTTTTGCCGTCAAAAATCCTCAATTTTGTTTTTTTCTTTTCAATATTTATATACCCAGTCTCACGGCTTAGACGAATCTATTAATACCACTCACATAAAAATACGACAAGCCGCTAGGCTCTAGGGCGTGCCAAATATACATACATACACTCGAAAAACATAACCCTCCTTTCGTGGTCGGGTAAAAACTAGGCCTTTGCGATAAATCGTATAATTTTTAAGTCCCCAGATTTTGAGATTTATGTAATTTTATTTTACTTAAAAACTACAGTTAAAATAAATAATAAAAAAAAATGTTATAAATGGAGGGGTCTAAAGTATTTTTTTAATGGACCCAAGATCTATATTTTTGGCCTTTTAATATCCATAAAGTTTGAGCTTGGTTACATTTGAGGCCCAGCACCCGTACAAAAAGCGGACATCTCCTTTATCATTATTGTCACCATCACGTCGGAAATATCACATGTAGGTAAAATGTATCTGCATTGATTTAAGCTGTCGTATTTTGGGCTTGAGATGCACTATGGGTTATGACGCTTTTTTTTTTTACGCGGTGAAAGTGACTTATTACTATCTTCCAGTGTTCAAGGGGAACGATAGAGCGGTTATGTTGGGTACACCGTGCCTTACGACCGACGTTGAGCCGCCCGGAGAGATGGAAAACGTCGGGCGACCGCCGGGCCGAGTCCCTAATGCCTAGGCCGCACACATCGCGATAACATTCGGGCGATAAATTTCGTCTTCGGTCTACTACGAAGCCTCGCGGCCACATAATGCGCGATGTAAATTTTATCG
This sequence comes from Lapara coniferarum, assembly GCA_949316025.1. Classification (NCBI taxonomy): domain Eukaryota; kingdom Metazoa; phylum Arthropoda; class Insecta; order Lepidoptera; family Sphingidae; genus Lapara; species Lapara coniferarum. Next base: position 13,810,184 of record OX438926.1, on the reverse strand, counting down.
CGATGTACGAGCGATGTATAAACGCATAAGACAAAATGGACGCCGCGGTTGCTTTGTATTTTATGGCAGCAAATAATTATTTTTTTATGGTCAGCTTCGCTTGAATTCCATAAAATCAGCTCAGACTCGTAATTCGCAATAAATTCTAAAATTTTATCGTTACTCCAATCCATGTTTCGCTTCAGCTATACTATTCACTGCAGTTTAACTTAACACGTCCGCCACGCACGATAGCTGGCGGCCGACTGAAGTGTGGCCGCGCAAGCGAAGTTCATCGCGATAAAACGCTTTGATCTGCGAGAATTTACCGACAGCAGAGCGAAGTCCTCGCAGCTACGTACGAAGCACCGAAGTATACGCGATTACTTGGCTACACACATCGGGATAACGCGAATCTTCGGGTTATCGCGATGTGTGCGGCCTAAGCTTAACTTATGTACACCGCACGGCATACCAACCAAAACTCCGCGGTGGCCATCTTCGGCGCATTAGGGACGGCTGCGGGCTTCCTCCGACTCACGTCTAAGTTGCCGTCCGCAACCGCCCCTGTGGGTTAAGACGCCTACCTTTCGTGTACGTAGATTTGACGCAATTCCCGAGAGCTCTTTGTTATCTAACGTCGTCACAGAATCTCTCTTTCTATACCTCTTGCCCCTTAGCGAGTATTCTACGCTTGTTTTATTATTATCCACGGGAGTTGTATCAATAACTTCGTTATTTCTTACTTTTTCATTCACTGGAAAGTAAAAATTTGTAAGTTTGCCACTACAGAACTAAGTGGTAGTTCTCACATACGGAGTCAATCTGAGAAGATACTATGACATTATCTATTTCATATTTGTGCCGCAAGATAGCATCAAGTATTTTTCTAATATACCGTATTTCAAGACATCGTACCTAGTGGTTGCAAATTTTTTGACTACAATATTTCTAGCAATTTCTATATAAGCAAACCAATATACAGACTCCTCTTAGATTACCCGCAAATGTTCTATACAATTAAAGCTGCGGTCATAATAACGCAAACTACTATTTATTAACTATTATTTGCAACAGAAATATTTTCATAGACTTTCGTACCTTTATATTCTTTAGATTCACATGAATCAGACATTTGTTGCACATTTTTCCTCGGTCTACCTCTTCGTCTTTTTGGCGTTGGTGTTTCATCTTCAGTTACAATGACAATTGGTATATCACTGGAGGTATCTATATTATTCACTGGTAACAATTCCTCAATAGTTTCACTTGTTTTTGCGTCATCGGAATTTGTTAACAATAGCTCATAATCATTTGTTTTATCTTTTAATAAACCCATATTGTCATCATTCATTATATCGGCCCGAACTTCAGAGCTATCTAACTTATCCTGCAATTTATTGAAAAGGCATATTTAATGGAACAATATATATAATTTCATGTGTATAAAAGAATTTTCTTTACAGTATGCTTGGTTTGATGATACATTATATTAAAATCCTTAAATGTAAGTTAAATAAACCTGCGATTCTTATGAATACCCGTGGTTTTATGTTAAACTGAGGATGAATAGCCAGTTAAGCGAGACTCAGTATAAACATCACCGAAAACTACAGCTCTTTAGAGCTTAATGTGATTACTTATAATAATATATACATACTTATTATGAAGGCTCACATTAATATAAGTATGTATTATGTTTGTGTTACTATCTGAATTCATTAATTGATACTATGTTACATAATATAGGTACACATCGCTCATACAAATAATTGTGTAGTATAAGGTTCGACGTTTTATAATGCAATGTTAGTTGAGCTAGTACAAACTCTACACATACAAGTAACCTACTTATAAGTATTTTTGGGGGCGTCCATAAATTACCTGAGGTGTTTTTTTTTTAATTTTCTGACCCTTCCTTCCCCCCTGGTGAGATGTGAGATTTTATTCAAACCCCTCCCGCTCCCCTCAATCTCACGTGAGATTTTTCAAAATGTGGGTTTCTTACGTAAACGCGTTGGATTGTTATTGTAAAAAGAAAAGAAAAAAAAAGTTCGTGCTTTTATTTAAGATAGCTTGTGCCCGCGGCTCCGCCCGCGTTAAAGAGTTTTTCCGGGATAAAAGTCCCGGTTTATATTTTCCCCGGACAAAAAGTAGCCTACGTGTTAATCCAGGACATGATCTACCCGTGTGCCAAATTTCATCGAAATACGTTCAGTAGTTTTTGCGTGAAAGAGTAACAAACATCCATACATCCAGACATCCATACATACTTACAAACTTTCGCCTTTATAATATTAGTAGGATTAGTAGGACTAGTTAAGACTAGTAATCAATATTGCTGAGAGTTTATTTATAAGTGTAATAAAAATTGAACAATAGAATACTTAAATCGTAACTACTGTGATTAAAAAAAGAATATCTACTCTAATTCAGCCCATGGAAAATCATGCGCGGTCTCAAGAGAGACTATTGGAACCAACATGTCCATATGATTTTCAGTAAAATAAAACAAATATAGTGGTTTGACAGTTAGTAGATATTAAACGTCGAAGTATGAATGAAATTATTTTCATTAGTAGTTAGTAATTACTTAATGATCTTAATCGTATTACGATTATGCTTAAGATTAAATCTTAACCATGTGCAATCTGGATTAAATGGACCAAAATAGTATATTTTTTTTTGTTTCAATAAGAATAAATAAATTGCGTGATATTTTCCGGGACCCCACCCCCCTCTCTCCAACGTAAGATTAGATGAGATTTGACTCGACCCCCTCCACCCCCTCAAATATCTCACGTATTTTATGAAGGCCCCCTTTTCAGAATTGCATTAAAATTACTGAAGAAATTTCGATGCAGATTGACATAATTTGAGGCAATAAATTAACGAGACATTTTTAAATAGAAACCGGAAAAATCTTACCAATTCATTCTGTTTTGGTGAATTATTTTCACTCTTACTATCGGGTATCTCAATAGAGGACGACTGTCTGCGCTCCTGAAACATTTTAAATGACCTCTTAACTTGAGAGATAAAAGGAATGATTTTTTATCCCCAGCACAATATTAAATTTGTCGCAACTTTGGGGTACGGTTTTTTTAGTAAAATAATAATTAAAATTAAATGTTAAGGCTTCTCTTTCTCAACCGTAAGATTATATCAAAGTCTCACAGAAAACCGGCGTGAGAATCACCTCACCTCAACCTGCCAAGCTTGATGCTGAGTTTCGTATGATAAGATTTCCGAAAGCCCAAACACCATCCTCCCATACCTAATCAATATTTGTATCATTTTAAGCCAGCAACGGATCTATAACTCCTTCATAGGAAATAACTTAATAGCTTACCTAAACACATTTTTATTTCCGGTACTACAAAATAAAAATATGCATTACTTCTGTTGGCATGATTCCTGTCTCGGAATTTTTGCGCCGTAATCTATATCTACCTTAATTGTAAAGGGTTACAGAAAGACATGGACGGTGGAAATTTCGGATATCGTATTGGTCATTTTGTCGTAAGAACACTCCTTAAACCATTGAACTTAAAATGTTATTCGCCATTGAACAACAGTACCTAAGTATATTTTCAATTTTGATATCTCTTAAAACAAGGAAACTGCATCAAATTTGCATTCGAACTCACATCTTTACATCTTTACATAAACATCTTTATTTTTTCAAGGAGTAATGTCTCCCATCTGGTAATTTGATTCTTTTGAAAATGTTTATGAGCAGCATAACTTAAAGGTAACCAAACTGCTCGTTTGCCGAACTATGTATATACCACTATACCGCTATATACCACTTTTAACGCGGGAACGCAGTTTAAGAACGACGTTAAAAAAAATAACGGTTCACAGTAAAAGTAATCTGACAGTGAAGGGTACTTGTATTGTTGTATTTATATGCCCATTAAGCATTTCCACATAATATTATTCCCTATCTTAATGCTAATATTAGTGAAGTGCATTTAATACGCAATATAACACAGTTTAATATGTATTGTTTAGTGATAAAACTCGTTTTGATTTGAGTATGTAATACTTACTTTATCTGATGGTTTATAGTCCTCCTTTTTAAGGTCTTTAGTGTGTTCGTTACTGTGACTTATATTCCTGTGTTCATAAAAACCGTCACAATCACCAAATTGACTTTTCGTGTCGCTGTATTCGCTCCAACAAAAATTGTCACAAACTTTATCAATAGTTTCTTCAAGGTCAATACTAGTGGTAAAGAGATCAACATCTCCAAATTTGTTACAACTCTCATCGTCATAGATGCCAAATATTAATTCGGGATTCACACTAGGAGTATCTCTTTTCCAGAAATGCATATGTTCATATTCTTGAACGTCATCATAGAAATTTAATATACCAAAGTCTTCACAAATACAAAATTCAGGATTAATAGACTCTTTCTGAGAAATATCGGCATTTATTTCTTCAGTGCCTATTTCATGTGCAGCACATACCGCTTTATTTGTACTTTTTGTAGGATTATTTATGATAGATTTAGACAGTCCTTTACATTTCTGATAAGTCTTCATAATTTTCGGTAATTTTTTACTTTCATTTGTATTTTGTACACCACCTGGTTTTTCCACTCCTTGAAAACATAACTTTGATTTGGCTGTAATTATATTTTGTTCTACATCTGGTGTATATTTGCTATTTATTATTAAAGCTTCATTATACTCATCATTTTTTAAATTATTCAAATCATCTGATTTATGATCAACTTTGTCTAAATATTTTTCTTGACCATCCGATAAATTTGAGGACACCCCATTGGGCATGCACACTTTTGTTGGAAAGTCATCTCTATGTTTTTGGTTTATAACAAATGAATTAAGGGCATTATTGCTTGGATAACATTTATCAGGACCTTCGTTTTTTAATTCATTTGTAAAAGATAGTGTAAAGTTGGGCGTATCACCGACTCTATTAGGCGTGTGTAGTTTTTGTTCTAAATTCTTTAAGTGTTCAGTTTTTTTTACAGTAACAACCGATTTTATATTTATGGGAGTTAAATCAGCGACATTCTGAGAATGCAAAGTTTTTAACTCACGCAATTTCGAAGTATCCAGTATTTCCTCCGATATAATACTAATTTTTGATGTAGTACCAGGTGAAGGTATCTTGAAAGAATTAAGTTTTGAATCGTGCAATAAATCGTCGGAACAATTTAATGATTTTAATGGTTTAATAGTTTCTATACAATCATTTAAGGTTTTGTGTGAAACACTATCTTTGACCTCTGCCTCTTCAACATTTGCGTATTTATTTATAACCATGCTTCGTATTCTATCCTTCAATATTTTTTTACTTTCATCGGTAATTTCATAATAATTTTTATTTTCGTCTTTATCTTCTTCCAAATGATTTTTTACAACAGTAACTGGTTTATTAATATCAGAAAGCCCCATACACAATATTTTTCCGTCATCGGTGTGAGTACATTTTTTCTCATCAGAAAGATTAGTGTCTTTTTCTCTTACAATATCAGCTTTATTTAATGTATCGCCATTGTTATGAATTACTTTTCCATTAATTTCATCTTTTTCTACATGTGAAACATTATTAGCGGCAAATTTAGATGTATTATTTTTTTCTGCAGCTCCATTAGATATTTCAATTTCTCCTGCAATTCTAGACTCCGTAGCCATTAAAGTAGGACTTCCAGTTATAAGCATGGCCTCTTTTAATAAACTTGCAGTTTCAGATATTGTTTTGTCTGTAGTATTCGAAAACATAGATTGAGCATTTTTGATTGGTTCTTGATCAAAACAATCTGAAAACATTACAAAAAAGTTACAAATACCTATGCAAAAAGTTGTCACAATTTGTTTTATTAAGTACTAGCTTTTGCCCGCGGCTCCGCCCGCATTAAAAAGTTTTTCCGGGATAAAAGTCCCGGTTTATATTTTCCCGGGATAAAAAGTAGCCTATGTGTTAATCCAGGACATGATCTACCCGTGTGCCAAATTTCATCGAAATCCGTTCAGTAGTTTTGGCGTGAAAGAGGAACAAACATCCTTACATCCACACATCCAAACATCCATACATTCTTACAAACTTTCGCCTTTATAATATTAGTAGGATTATTTCCTAGGATCAGAAGTCTAGATGAGATATAATTATATGAAGGCTCACCGCTTAGTTTTATGTAATGTGCTAGATGTGCTCTTTACCTATATTCTGAATTACAGCTTCAGTAACCATTGCAGTGATTTATTAAAAAGAAAATTAGATATTCTTAGAAATCACCTAGAGCTTTCTAGTTACGACCCTGAAATTTCATCTAATCAAAACAGACAGACAACAGACAAGATTGCATTACATTAATATTACTATGTAACGCAAAACCGCTCTGTCGATCTTAATTGTTGATGAAGGTCGAGACATAGTGTGATCTCTTTCTACAAAAATGAATACAAATACGAGTTCACAGCCCAAAAAGAATGTGGTACCAGGATAAGTGCTTACTGGCAGACATGACCTGGGTACGTTTAATGAATTCCACTACGTATCAGCGTTTTTAATCCCCGACAAAAAAGACGGGAGTTATAAGTTTAGGGTGTGTATCTGTATGTCTGTCTGTGGCATCGTAGCTCTCAAACGAATGGACCGATTTGGACGAGGTTTTTTTGTTTGAAAGCTGATGTGACTGCGATGGTTCTTAGCTATAATTTATGAAGATCTGTTCAGGCGTTTGAATATTATCAGCTCATTTCCAACTTAAATGGTCGGAATGATTTTAAATTTGGTGTGCTGTGACTTTGGAAATATATTTAAACATGAGCTGATGCTGCGGCATCAAGTAGTCTGCGGGATACCCAACTCCTTAGCAACTTATAGCAGATATAGTGTGTTTGGGCTCATAAGGATGGGCTCAACGAGTAGGTGATAGATAGTTGATTATCCAAGCTCCGTGATGGAGAATAAAGTAGTTTAAAATGTTTGAAATAAAAATTAAATTAAAATTAAATAACTCCCGACACAAAAAATCTCTAAAAAGTAAATTAATAATAGTGTCTTTGTCGTTTAAATACCTAATAGACGAAGTAACCGCAAAACCATCATAGAGGACCATATCCCGATCCAACCCTTGAAAAAAGCCACCAAATGGTATTTACTCTATACGCCAACATAAAATTTATGTACACTCTCGATCCAGCGGACTGATTTTGATCAGATCACAATTAGATAGGAAAGTCGAACGTTCAGCTTAACTTTACCGTTCCCACCCATACTTACCAAAGCTCACAATATAAATATACCTACGCAAAACAAATTCCACGTGAAGGAAATGTCGTTAAAATATATTTTTATCTAAGTACTTTAATATTATAAATAGGTAAAGTTTGTGAATTTGTTTGTGAAGTAGTAATCTCTAAAACTACTGAACCGATTACGATAATATTCGGTATGGATAGTTTAGGATCCCGGGAAAATATAAAGCGGGACTTTTATCCCGGAAAAGCTTTATCAAGCCGGCGGAGCCGCAAACAAACGCTAGTAATTATATAGTAAAATCGGCAAGCGAGCAACTATCAAGTCGTGGTAAATTAGTTCTTCTAACGAACGACATCATCAGTGCGCAAAGAATCGCTAATGCTGTATCGACCTGCATGAACGGAGTAATGGTTGAAGGAGGGATCATGTTCGCACCTCTGGTAATCTTAATTAAACGCATAAAACGGTACAACAAATATAATAATTAACGGTTTTCTGTAAGACGGGGGTACCACCTCGACAGTTCCGATGTTTCATGACGTTGATACATCGTGTACCTATGCGCCAAATATTTTATGAATATGATGTGTAAAAACCGTAAATAGTAGAGTGACGTGAAGAAAGATTCTTATAATAACTATGTATAAAAAAATACTTTCGCTGTTGAAACAACGTGCTACACATAATATCGCAAAAGACTTGACTCGATCTTTTGCAACTTGACATTTGCCTTTTATTAACTTCCAGGGAGATCGGGCTGTTGTTAGAATCCCATATCCAGGAAACCTAGATAAGTAATCAAGAAAATGTAAATGTTATCACCAACTTTTTTTTACTTATCAAAGTAAAAGTGTTTACGGATAAAACTTTCTAACCCCTTGTCCTAGGTGAACGACAAACGCGGTAATGCGATGCGACGCGAAAATATCAAATAGTCGTTGTATGTGCCTACTTGTGAGTTGTGGCCTACGTTGTCGCCGTAATCAGTGTGCTAAAAGATACAACGAATTGCGGACTTGTTTTTTGTGCGACGAGATGCGGTTGATAGTTATTGATAGTTGAATGGTTTAATAACTGCAACAATATAATCGAAAGTGCTTGGGTAATAAGCCACAATACTCTTTAAACAAAATACGTGGATTATTTCTTAGTTGCGGATATAAATGATGAAACTCTCCAAACTTATTTCTTTCTAAATATATATTTTTTGTCTTGCTTCTTTGTTCACGAATTCGTAGGGCTAAGTTTTTAAAAGATGATTTTCATGCCCATGGTTGTCTCACGAATGACTACAATATAGAACACACGTCGCGTGAAGTATTGGTCGCATTACGGCGCGTCGCTACGTGCCGCGTCCCATCGCTCGCCTAGGACAATGGGTAAAGCAACCTTAAAACGCAGTTATCATACAAAAACCAAATGAAAGCAGGTTTGGGTCCCTATATTAAACCTTCATCGGCTTACTGATTAGAAACCATTGGGTTTCTAATCAGTAAGCCGATGAAGGTTTAATATAGGGACCTACCTACCTATACCTAAGCATTGGCTTAGGTATAGGTACTTTTCACTAAGAGTAGGTATTTTTTAGCGATCCACTGAAATTCGACGTTACACGTTCCGGATTTTTTGTTCTAAATTGTACATGTCTCGATTATGTATCGGGCCCTTTTTTTACTATGTTACCTATTACGAACCGATCATCAGGGGCCCCTGATGTTCGGTTCGTAGTTTGCTATCAAAGTTAACCATCAATTTCAAGACTGTGTGGACTGCCGGGACTACTCTCCAACCTAGCTATCCACTTCTCATTTAAAAACCAAACTCTATCAGCTGATGGCCAATTAGCTTTTGACTTTTTTGGTGATTTGTCTTTACAACCGGGCTACACAAAATAACAAGAGAATGCCTCCTCACCTCATCAAGGCACTGATAAGAATGATTTGGAGTCATAGTTCCGGGATAGAATTCTAGCAGCACATTAACGACTTCACGCGATCCATTCACTAGCCATTAATGACCACACAACTCCAGTGTGCAAATTTCGACACTGCAAGGACCTACAATGGTTTTTTAGTAAGGTGACCCTACTGCACCTGATGGTACCTCCTCCACCACCTCCTCCTCTGCTGGGGGGTGTATACGTGACTTATAATATAATTTGGTGTCGTAAGGCGGCAAGAACCCACGCAATGCCACTGTCATTATGGTATCCTAGGACCCCTTATGTGAAATCTATAGCTACACCCCTGCCCTACCACTTATAATGTACCGAAGTGTATGCGGAAGATGTAGGTACAACTAATCGCAAACAAAGTCAAAAGTTTTTTAGCCTATAGGAATCCAGAAACTCATCATATTTGTTATAAAGCCTCAGCCCTCATCTAAGGATTATGAAACAGCTTTCATTTGATAGTTGATTTTATTTATTTTATATCATAAATGCTTACTGTAACATTTCGTCGGGGATAATAGATGCTGTATTTACCTATGCTAGTTACATGGCATGGAACTAACTTCAACAACTTTATGAATACAATTACTTGCACCTTATAAAATACGCAACCTTATTTTGTTTAATCACTCACCTCTTTTAGTAGATGTTTCCGTAGGAAGTTGTTGATCTGAGTTCACCGTCCCCAAATTAATACCTAACTTTTGCAATAGATCAGGGGGTAATACAAATACTTCAGCATCTCCATTGTTTGTTTTTGATTTTATTACTTTTTGATTGTGTCTTTTACGTTTAAATTTTTGTGCATCCATTTATTTGCCACTTTGTTTCATATGAATAATGGTGAAGGATAATCTAAAAGCAGTTTTTCATACTAAAATAAATAATAATGCCTAATTTATTACACATAGTCCCAGTGATTCAACACAAGAACTTGTATTATACATAAATACATTAAAATGCAGAGTAGTATTAATTATAAACAGGGAATACATTCAAAGAACACAATTGTACCTACAATAAAACAGTCTTCTGCAATCAGTATTACATGCAATTTTTTTTTCTCTACAGGTTCAATACATTGACTCGTCAAGTTCATATATATATAGTGTTTCCCTATACATCTATATATATAAGTGGAGCTTAACGGGTTATGGCAATATCATGGACATAACATTAAACACAAGTCCACACAGAGATGCAATAGTTTAAGAAAGACAAGAATTTTTATTGCAAAAGTAAAATTTATTCCTATTTTTGTTAATGTATGATGATTTATTATTAATAAGAATGATACCTATAGTTGTTAAGAATTCTTTAAATTATGCACTTATCAATACTTACCATATGAATTGAAATACCCAATTACTCTTTATATTTCCATATTTTTGCAGCAAACAATTGTTATAAGCTTAAAAAAACAGATTTATCTTTCATAATTATTTTAAAGTTTGTACTAGTTGATACTCATAGTATATAATATTGCAAAACTATTCACAACAGGAAGTTTATATCTTTTCAGGTTTTCATAAACATATACAATCTCTTGACTATAATATAATGCATTACTATACCCTAGTAGAATTAATATGGTGTGCAATATGTCCAATTTCAAGGATTTTAATCTTAAAACTTTTATCAAAAACCAAATTTAAAAAAGTAAATACGCAGTGGTCTCGAACCACGAGCATCAAAATTCGACATCACACGTGGTCACAATTCGGCCATGGGCAACATTCTACAGTTTGTTATATTTTCCAATACCTACATATAAATTACAATAAATATAAAAAAAAAATCAATACATATACAACATTACGTATTTCACTTATCACAAAAAGGTTTTTTTACTTATTCCTACTTACTTCATGCGTCACTAGTCGTGGCGAATATGATGAAAACTTCACCAATATGGAGAAAACGTTTTTAACACTACTTTTACCACAATTTTCAAAGTCGTAAATATTATTTAGACTTTCAACAAGACGCAAATGTATATTCTATCACAAACAGACACATGGGAAACTTATTTTCTGCAAAAGCACACACAAATTCGCAAGACAAATTATTAGTTTAGAGGTTAATGGTTAGGTAGGTACTTCGTTTGTCAGCTGTCATTTGTCACGAATGTCAAGCAACTTTTTCAGATATTTCCACAGTCTAATGCGCCCATTAGACAGTACGTTTTGCTGTCAGTTTTACCACAGTCAAATCTGTAACGTAGTGGTTATATTCTCTTTGCATATCTGTGAGTGACGAATAACCTATCGTCCTAATGTGGTGATTGACTGTTGAGTGGCGGTGTCTGACGAATATCAGTGGGGCTAGGACGTGAAAAAAAACACGATGCATCTCCGTTCATTTTATTGTGATTGGTTGAGAGACTGACGTGTCGGTCTCTCGATCAATCACAAACATCAAAATACCGATTTCATTGAGAAATAAATATAATGTAAGAAGCCGCATAGTCGCCGACTACAAAAGTGGCCGGGTAGTCGGCTTTACCGACTAGTCGGAACATCTCTAATAATAACCAGAATTGAACATATCACAATATGGAATCGACAATGATTGACATAAATATATAACGGCTCATTTACACTCTCGCGTGAGTGGTGAGCCGAACACAATACAAGTCACGAAGCGATGTGCGAAGCGAGAGTATAAATGAGCCATGAAAAAAAAGATAACCAAAAATATCACTTAAGACGAGGCTGTGTGGGCTTGAACCCTTTTCCTTCCCTATGAGGGAAAATTATTAAAAAGAAAGATAGAATATAGGCCAAAGAGCATTATAATCACAGACTACTCAGAAGAACTACGTTCAGACCGCCATGTCGGATACATTATCTTTGAACCGTAAAGGAGACTTGCAAGTTTGTCAGATGACATTTAATTGTTTTTTTACGGTCATTTGTAGTATAGGCAAAGGAACAAAACCATGCAGCCCATGATGGAATATTTTTTCAGGCCCATACAGCCTTGTTATTATTTAGTGATTAGGTTCTTTCCTTTTAACTTAAAAAATATTTAATATAAAGGAAAACATTTACATGTTGAAATAAAACAGGTTTTTATTTAATATTTTTATTTTTTTACTTTTTCTTAAATTTAAGCAATGCTTTCTTCTGCATTTTTTTTTATTTATATTTTTCGGCCTTTCATGATGTCTATCCCTTTTAATATTTTGTTTATTACATTGCACCAATAAAAATACAGAGTTCAATACTTATGTCTAACAAATATTCAGGAACTAAGTTTTTGTGCGAATGGCAATTCAAAAGAATATTTGGAACATATACTTTGTTTAATGTTTTTACTAATATTATTTTTGTGTCCTTGTTGTTCCAAATATGCGTTTGTAATTTTAATTACATTACCAAAACTTATAACAATGTTTTCATGGGGATAACTTAATTTTCTTGCATTCTTACAGCATTTATAATCTTTTTCTACTATGAAATTGTGAATATTATTATTCACTTAAAATATTGCTTTTACATTCTGCACAATTATTAATTTTAGAAAGCACTCTCCTTGTTACCCACCCTTCTGTGGAGGCCTTTGAATGAATATTTAACTATTCTCGTCTGGCTGGTTCATGAATATTTTCTTCATTACTAAACTCAATATTTTCAGTTATATCTGAACTATCTAATTTAGAGTTCATCGTTGGTGCAGAATTCACATTTTCAAACAAGGATTCTAAATTTAAAATATTGATACCAAAATCTTCACAATTAAAACTTATAAATCTTGTTATTAATAGAGCTTTAAATGTTAATAAGAGTGGGCAGTCGGATTATTAAATCTATAATAATTGTATCCCTGTACTTGTCCAAAAAACATACATACATACATACACTCACGCCTGTTATCCTCGAAGGGGTAGGCAGAGGTGCAACTAGTGCACCCACTTTTCGCCATCATTCCGTCCCATGATGTGATAGGGGGCGAGCCTATCGCCATATCGGGCACAAATTACAGACTCCAGGCTGATACTGAATAGAAAAACTCAATATCACTTTGCCCGACCTGGGGATCGAACCCGAGAACTCAGCTTTGCAGACGTACTGTAGTACAACTACACCACCGAGGCAGTCCAAAAAAGTTTTCAATAACATCAGAGTTAAGAAAAAAATAAAATAAAATTAATTTAATTTTATCCATTGTAAATCTACGTGCCTTTTTATTTTTATTGCATAATTTCCACAGAACTTTCTTAGTTAAAGGATTTATATTTTTAGACCCTTTTTACCCTCTAAAGACTTTTCTTTACTGAATACCAATGCCTTCTGCGCTCTGGATTTATAATTACTTATACGTTTTGCTTTCTTATATTCATTATAGATTAGTTGACATTGTGGAGATAAGGTGCCCAATGTTTTTATTAATCACCTTCTGACCAACTTTTTAGGAGTTTTGTATGATGAAGCTGAAAATAAAACAAAATATTATACATAAAAAAATAGTCAACAAAGACTTTGTAGGACCACAATACAACAAACTTCAAACAAATAAATACCTTGTGTACCCTGGATCTCAGTTCCGGAGGTCCACAGCAGCAGACTGTCTTGACTTACAAATCACTGAAAAAAAAATAATAAAACATCTTACATTTACCAATTATTATTCAAATCTATCAATAAACACAGTATACTTTTTGGCCTTGTCATTACTTTAGGACAGATCTTATTCTTATGCTTATAATTCTACCCATGACTGTCTTCAGACACACAGCAAAGTTGATGACTAATTAATAGAGACAAGCCAGCTGCTCACCAGATGGCAGGCAACTTTAGAATTTATATGGCGATAGGCTCGCCCCCTATCACATCATGGGACGGAATAAAGGCGAAAAGTGGGCACCTCTGTCTACCCCTTCGGGGATAATAGGCGTGAGTGTGTGTGTGTTAGAATTTAGATTACACAATATACATAAATTACTACATACCATTGACTTCAGAGCATGCCACTTTAAACGGGATACTTTCTTCAGTTTTTGAGTATGTATGGGCAATGTGTCGCTTTTGTGCATAATCCTGATTTCTGTACTTCAGAGGAACTAGAAAGGACAAGACATATAATATTAAAACAATTTAGCTATATCTTAAAAGTATCTTCGGTTCTGAAAGACAAGTTACCTGTTTCTTCGTAAACCAATGACGAATTTCCTGAAGAAATCTCCAAGTCTGTAAATAAACTTGGATAGGCTTCACTCTTCAAGCGTTTTGTTGCCTGGTAAACAAATCTTTGGGTGCGTTCCACTAAGCGTTCACAACGCCCAAAATACTCTTTTGGCCGTTCCACATGGCGACTACGATCGTTGTGGTCGCGGCTAAAACGTCATTGATGACGTCATAACTCACGCTCACGAGAAGCCCACAACGACCCATCTCTGGAGGTGGGTCGAAGTGAGCGTTGAAAAAAATAGCAAAGTTGTCAGAACTAAAAAGTTGAAGTTTTCTATTTTCAAGATTATAATTTTCGAAAATTGTATTCCATTCTTCATCTGAACTGGATGAACTAGTACTTTCGACAGTATTATTGCATGCACGCATCATCAAATAACCTAGTGTTGTCGCTAAAGACCTTTTGAATCTATTTGAATGTAAAATAATTGAATACTTCATTGAAAGTACATATAAAAATTGAATAAAATATTTATTTTTCGACATAAACCAACTTCACTTATAATTATTAAAATTTATACTTAAAACTCATTAAAACTTAATAATGGTAGCCTAACCTATTAAAGCTTTTGCTTTATTTTTTCTAGCCCGCCATTTGTATTATTTCCTCAACGCCTGAAACGCTCCACAATCCATTCCACTTGGGTTTACGATAACAACGCTCAGGACTAAGTGGAACGGGAAAACTCGTGGTCGTGAGCGTGATCGTCGTGACTGCTTAGTGGAACGTAGCCTTTGCTCAAAATGCTTATGGCAAACATACATGTTCTTTGTATCACAAACATTTTCACTACCTATGCACTGATCCACCGGATTTTAATGTCTTTCCTTGCGGGAAATTGATGCAATTTAACGTCTTGTCGTAAACTATTCCACTTGGATACACAACACCTTCGTAATATTGTTAAAAATGTTGAAATTACATTGACTGGATATTACTGTATTTGTGTATTTAAAGAGGTGATGGCCGACGCTTGCCTTTTTTGACAGTGACACATGGTCAAAATGGCGACTGTTCTTGGCGGGGGTGAAGACGACGAAAGAGGGGCGCGGAATGTCAGTTGAGATTCTTGCACTGTCAGTTTCTATGGTCGATATTTTTTGTTCTAGCATTACCGGGCGCGATTATAATACTACGGAAAACATAGGCTATATTTTGTCATATTTTGTTATGTAAATTGTTATCAAAGAGCATTATAATACTACGGAAAATTGCTATGTTATATTATGTACATAATATATATGTACACGAGGTATAAAACGAGATATGTAAATTAATTTATTCTAGGATAAATAAAGCTAATAATGCATAGATTGGTTGAATCATAAAATTATTGTAATATATGAAACAGGAAGTAATAAGTACAAGGCCTTAGGTTGGGTTATTTAAAAATTTAAAATAGTCGGCGTTTGACCAAAATGAGATCCGGAGCACTTTCGTTTAATATAAAAAAAGAGTGCAACGTCACAAGAGCACGAAGTGGAGTTATGATACTACCACACTATGAAGTGAAAACACCCGTATTTATGCCTGTGGGAACACAAGTGAGTTGTGTATTAGGTATCTACCTTATTTAATTACGATTATATTATCTTCTTAGTCTGGAACTTTTGACAGAGTCAGGGATGCCAGACATACCAATTTCCTGGTATCGGTACCATTTTCAGGGTCTTGTACCGTGTAACTAGTAAAAGTTGTGTTGGTACGCAATAATACCACCTTTCAACATTAATCACTGAATTAACTTTTTTGTTGTTGCATGTAAGAATATGTCCATTCTTGTTGCATAATGACATGCTTTGAAAACGTAGATAGTAGTATGGGGACCGAAGAATAGAAAAGGTTTCACAAATTGTAGTTTTAGGACCTGTAAACAGAAAAAAGGATGCTGGAAAATTTTTATACAGAATCTGTATTACAATTACAATTTATTCATGTTATTGTGTGTGTGCATTTATTTTTTTGTCAAATACCCACATTCTGTGATATCTGTACCATTATTAGTGAGACACTATCTGGCATCCCTGGATAGAGTGGATGTGGTTGATGCGATGGTGATACACGGAAAGATCAAAGATATCAACATTGTCAGTCTTCTTGACAATGTTTGCAGGTTGTCATTTTCATGAAGTCAGTCCAGCGAATGGGGTACCTACCTTAAGCTGTTTTTCTTCTACATATCCTGGGACCAAAAGTCTTTCCAAAGAGTCATTTGTTTCTGCATATATGGCCAAATAACTTGTTGAATTGTATTATAAAGGTTATAATTTATAGTTCATTCTTGGGAAAGAAAGTAGTCTACAAAACTATATAGTGGGTAACAACAATAAACAAACAAACTAAAACTTAAATTTAATTGCATTTTTTAAGGGTACAATGAAAGGATTGTTGCCAAACCAGCTTGAAGAATTAGACTGTGAAATCATTTTGGGAAACACATATCATTTAGGTAATCGCCCTGGTACTGACATCCTTGAAAAAGTTGGTGGACTTCATAAATTCATGGGATGGAATAGAGCACTATTAACTGATTCTGGAGGGTTCCAAATGGTGTCGCTCTTAAAATTGGCTGAAATAACAGAAGAGGGTGTTAAATTTAAATCACCCTATGACAATTCAGAGATTATGCTTACCCCAGAAAAGTCTATAGAAATTCAAAATTGTATAGGCAAGTATCTTTTCTTTTGCATGCTGTTTCTATAAAGATACAAGCGAATCATGCAATTATTTATAAATGCCACTTAGACATAGCTGAAACTTGTAATTGTTATAGATTTATATCATATTTATTAGTTCACTACTATAGATATTATTTATAAGTGAGCAGATACAGAGGCAGTGTTTAAAAAAAACATATCTTATAACCTGTCAATTGTATTATTATTTTACAGGTGCAGATATAATAATGCAACTAGATGATGTTGTCCAAACAACATTTCAAGATTATAATCGCATCAAAGAAGCTACAGAGAGAACAAGTCGTTGGCTGGATAGGTGTATAAGTGCCCACCAGAGGCCAACAGAGCAAAGCATATTCCCAATAGTACAAGGTTTGCTGAATAAAGAATTAAGAGAGCAAAGTGCTAGAGAACATATGAAGAAAGATGTTAATGGATTTGCTATAGGAGGATTAAGGTCCAAAATTACACACTATTATTACTGACTAGACTTTTGCTCACAGCTCTGCCTGTGTTAAAATATTTTTGTGATTTAAAAGTATTTTCCTGGTATTAAAGTAGCTTACCTCGGTGTAGACTGCCTCGGTGGCGTAGTTGTATAATGTACGACTACAATGCTGAGGTCTCGGGTTCGATTCCCGGGTCGGACAACGTGATATTGAGTTTTTCTATTCAGTATCAGCTCGGAGTCTGGAATTTGTGCCCGTTATGGCGATAGGCTTGCCCCCTATCACATCATGGGACGGAATAACGGCGAAAAGTGTGTGCACTAGTTGCGCCTCTGCCTACCCCTTCGGGGATAACAGGCGTGAGTGTATGTGTATGTGTGTAAAGTAGCTTACAGCACTTAAGGGTAATGTAGCTTCCTATTAGTGAAAGAATTTTCAATACCAGTCTAGAAGTTTTTGAGTTTATCTATTACAAACAAACAAATCTTTCCTCTTCATAACATTCTTGGGTAATTGAGCAACAAACATCCATCCTATCTTAAAATTACTATTACTTTTGGCCCTGGCCAATTGGCTGTTTTTAATTAAACAATAAAAAGTCATACTTTAATCTAATTGCATAGATTAAGGTGTTGGTCGGCTTATATATTTATGTGACAAATAGCATTTATCGGCAAGTAGTGAAATCGACAAATAAATTTACTGTGGTACCTAGGTAATTGTATCGTTATTGACTATAGAGAAAATTATAAAAAAAAAAAAATCATTTTGTCATATGGCTGATTTTCAGTGGGGGAGAGGCCAAAGATGACTTCTGGCCAATGGTGAGCCTCAGTACTGGAATGTTAGATAAAAATCGTCCAAGGTACCTCATGGGAGTGGGCTTGGCTATTGACCTTGTTGTGTGTGTTGCCCTTGGGATCGACATGTTTGATTGTGTGTTTCCAACTCGCACTGCAGTAAGTTGTAATATTATTTACCTAGTTACGGTAATAAGAAAGCTTGGCCACATGTAGTCCGGTCAAAATAAACATTCGAGTTTGCATTAATTCCTAACAAGCTGGATTTTTGTACAGACCTTAAATACGACATTACAAATGCTATGTCAACAGTCCTCATCGATCCGCTTGTGCGTTGTTTTTTATTAGAGGTTAAAGGTGACTAATTTTCCTTTTTTACGTATATCTCTGAAATGGCGAGAGCTATCGGAAATGAATTAAATAACGTTTGTAGATTGTAAAGTTGTCTACAAAAAGGTACTAGTACTTTTTCTTACGAAGCACCGTTCTCAAGTTATCGCGATTTCAGACCGTAGGAAAGTCGTATTTTCCTATTTATGCACATATTCCTACACCACCTCTTAGATAGTGTACTCGGCACTTTTTTAACTTGGTTTCCCCAGTAGGAACACTCCCCGATATATAATACGAACGAGAAAACTATTTATTAATACCGCCCTAAATTAGGCATCGACTCCAAATATACGTATATACTAAGCGAATATAAAGTTGAATTATTTTTTGTTTGCAGTGGTTTTGAAATCGGTTTATTTTTTGTTATTGTAGAGAATTTTATGATCTACAAACGTTCTCTAATTCATTTTCCGATAGCTCTCACCATTTCAGAGATATACGCAAAAAAGGAAAATTAGTCACCTTTAAGTCCTTTAACCTCTAGTAAAAAAAACAACGCACAAGCGGGATCGATGGGGACTTTTGACATAGCATTTGTAATGTCGTATTTAGTCTGTACAAAAATCCAGCTTGTTAGCAATTAATGCAGACTCAGCACGTTTTTTTGTATAACTTGCCTGGACTACATGGGCTTGGTACAGCAGTACCTACAAGGCATCTATACCTGTCAGGGTAGCACCATCTATCTTATTTTGACATTCACATATGAGTTGCTTAACAACGTCATACCATGAGTATCTATTAAAGACTTGCTGCAAAAGAGATACAGATGAAACTCCGTACAAATCTTTTATCTAAAAACGACTAGATATACAATTAATTAGCTTCATGTGTTTCATTTTAATTTTAGAGATTTGGATGTGCCCTTGTAAATTCGGGACAACTTAATTTAAAACAAAAGCAGTACGAAACTGATCTGAATCCTATTGATAAAGACTGCACATGCCAGACATGCAAGAATTACACCAGGGCATATCTCCACTGTATTGTAACAGTTGAAGCGGTTGCATGCCATTTGATATCTGTCCACAATATAGCTTTCCAGGTGATAAATTTATTTAATTGTTAATTCTATACTTTAAATGGCCAAATTACTCCAACAGTCTAGGATAAGAGTACAGCATACTGTATAGTCTATAGATATTCTAGAAAAATGCTAACTGTGTGGAAGCACACACCACTTATGTTAAAATTAGCATTATATTTGGATGCGATCAACACATACTATATGTTGAGCCCAATGCATAGTTTTATCAACTCTCACAAAATATCATATTGTAATATTACATGTAATAAGCAAATAATATTATGTTATTTGTATTTTCTTACAGATGCGACTAATGAAAACCATGAGAGAAAATATTGAAAATGGAACATTCCCAATATTCGTTACAAAATTCGTTAAAGAATTTTATCCTGATTCCAAATATCCTGATTGGGTAATAAATTCACTAAACTCAGTTGGAATAAATTTAGCATGAAATACCTGTTTTTCTTTAAGCTAATAAAATAACACTTTCTATATCAAATTCTAATTCACCGTTAAACCCTACCCCCGGCAAAACGACGCGTATTTTTACCCGACTGCGAAAGAAGGAGGGGAGTTGTTTTTCGAGTGTATGTATGTATGTGTGTAAGTATGTATGTATATTTCTTTGGCACGCCCTAGAGCCTAAACGGCTTGTCGTATTTTTATGTGAGTGGTGTCAATAGATTCGTCTTAGCCGTGAGAGTGACACTGGGTATATTAAAATAAAAAAAAATCGAAATTAAGGATTTTGGCTGCAAAAAGTAATCTCAAAAAAATTAATGTTTTCGAAGTACATCGAGTGTGGTATCAAAATAAAGAATTTTTAACGGTGATTACGAATATATATACAACTTATATGTTCTATTCTTAGATAAACATTTGATTGGAGTTTGGAATAGAAAATGCTAATAAATCACATCACACTAATAGTATAAATGCGTTTGTGTTAGTTTGTTACTTCTTCACGGTAGAACGGCTTGATGGGTTTGGCAGAAATTTGCACACTGGTAGTTTATAAAAATATAAAACTAAAAAGATGGAAATAAAAAAAATAAATAAAACAAAAAACCCGTCTGCGTCAAAATCTACCATCTGTATGAAATTTATCGAAGAACTGAAAAGATAGAAACAAGATTTTAATTTGAATATTTTATTTTGGTTTTGAATAATCTTGGTTGAAAGTGTTCATAAACGCAGTCGGAGGCATCTGCTCCCTCCGAGATTTTGTTGCTCTACCTATATCATTACGATCAGCCATGGAAAGACTCACGAAGATATGGAAAGATCACCGAGTAAGAACATCAAGATTCGCTTAATGAGATGCTTAGTATTTCCTATTTTCTTGTATGGAGCTGAAACATGGACGATCCAACAAAAATGTAAAAAGATTGACGCCCTTGAAATGTGGTGCTGGAGGCGCATGCTAAGAATTAAATGGACTGCTCGCCGCACTAACGGATCTATCCTGAAAGAGCTTTGCATCAAACAAAGACTCGTCTATTGTGCAAATGTGAATTCTCAAGATGTTAGGGCATGTCATCCGAAATGAAAGTTCTCTGGAAATATTACTGGTACTGAAGAGTGGAAGGTCGATGTCCTCGCGGCCGAATACTCACAAGATGGACAGACATCATAAAATCATCTATGAACTGTTCCCTTACTGAATGCACACGTAGGGCCATAAATAGAGAGAAATGGAGAAATCTCGCTAGAGCCGCAACCAATTTTAGAGACAATCCATAACCACGACCACTCCGCCAGGAGTGTACGACTGAGAAGACCTATATCATC
Organism: Lapara coniferarum; assembly: GCA_949316025.1. Taxonomy (NCBI): domain Eukaryota; kingdom Metazoa; phylum Arthropoda; class Insecta; order Lepidoptera; family Sphingidae; genus Lapara; species Lapara coniferarum. Next base: position 13,788,678 of record OX438926.1, on the reverse strand, counting down.
AACCAAATTATGAGAAGTAAGCGTGTTATGGCTCCGACAGCGTTTGTGAACACTTTCAACCAAGATTATTCAAAACCAAAATAAAATATTCAAATTAAAATCTTGTTTCTATCTTTTCAGTTCTTCGATAAATTTTATACAAATGGTAGATTTTGACACATTCGGGTTTTTGATTTGTTTTAGTAATTTTTTTAGAAGCTATTCGAAATCTATACTAATATAAAGCTGAAGAGTTTGTTTGTTTGATCGCGCTAATCTCAGGAACTACTGAACCGATGTTGAAAATTCTTTCACTAATAGGAAGCTACATAACTCCTGAGTGCTTTTTATCCCGGGAAAATATTTTTGTCTCCGAAAAACTTTTTTACGCGGGCGGACCCGCGAGCGCTACTAGTTTATAATACATGTACAAAAAAGAATTGAACTCCTATGTTTTTTCAATTTGTTATTTTTATTTTGGTGGTTACAAATTAATAATATGAAAATGCGAGACATCGTTGTTTCCGTGCATCTCATCCTAAAGTACTTATATGTTATTTTACTATTAGAAATAAAATATAGTAATATTTTGGTAGTTTAACACTTAAACTGACTTAGACTGCCTCTGTGGCGTAATTGTATTACGATGACAGCTGCTGAGGTCTCGAGGTTCGATCCCGGTTCGGGCAGTGATATTGGGTTTTAAATACAGTAATAGCTCGGAGTCTGGAATTTGTGCCCGATATGGTAATAGGCTCGCTGTCACGTCATGTGACGCCAGGTAGTGTCTCTGCCTACCCCTTCGGCGATGAAAGTCGTGATTATGTGTTCGGCGATGAAAGTCGTGATTATGTGTTTAAGACTTAAAAAAGACCTATAATTGTTTTTCTTTACAGTAAATTATTCTTATATCTGCATATTTCTGCCTGCATTACTCGTGCACCGACAAGTATCGAACGAAATGTTCAGACCGTCTGCTTAGGGCAGGACCTTAACGTTAATTAATACAGTATGTTTAATTTTAAATATTCATTTATTTGTTTACATGAAATCATCGGAATCATTGCCATCATAGTTGGTAGTCATATTCTCTGATTTCATTAATGTAGAATAGCTTCTAAGTTCAGCTTCCTCTTTCTTTTTCTTCTCTTCTTCCTTTTCTTTCTCCTTCTTTTCCCTTAACATTTTCTTTTTGTCTTCTCTCTCTAATCTATCCCTAGTCTCCCTTTCTTGTCTCAAGTCTGGGAAGGCTTCTTTTTTTGTTTTGTTTAATCTATTTACAATTTCATTATTCCTTTTAGCAACCCTAACTTTTCTTACATCTTTGTCTTTATGAAATGCTACTTGGCCTGCCTAAAAATGTATAGAAAAATAAGTAAATGTAAATGGAAGTATTTACATAAAGATCACACAGTGCAATAGTAAAAATAAATTAAAACAAACCTCCATTCCTGCAGTTTTTTTGAGATTTGCCCACATTGTATAGACTATATCTATATCATTCATTTTGTTGCCCATAATAGAATTAGCTTTAACCAATTGGCATGCATCGTCTAGGACTAAATTTGGAATATCATCTATAGTCTGATCCTGAAAAGTAAAATAATGCATTAAGTTTCTACTTTTATATAGGGTTATAATAAAAATTATATCAATTTGAAGACATACAGGAGCTAACCGCAAATAAACATGTGCTGAAGACACTTTATCAACATGAAACCACACGTCTTCTGGCCATCCCCATTTAATTAGATCTTCATCTGTAATAAACATTTATATTTTGTTATTGGTCCATTTCACCCAGATTTCACATCTAAGATTATAGAGCAAGAGCCCACGAGAGCCAGACCTTCGTTATTTTATAAAAGTTTAAAGTTTTTCTGTGCATGTCCCCTATAGAAATAAGAACGACCAGCGACAAGTTTGGGTTGTGGTTACTTTGGCAGGTAACAGGTAGTAAAGGTGTATAAAATAGTATCTAAAATTCGTTAAAGTATAAAGCTCAATTTTTTATATTTTCTTCGGAATAACTTTAGAAATCTCGTCATCAATTGCCGGACACTTGTGACAGTTGCTACCCCTGCCAGACACCCCTAAACTTTAATAAATTATGATTATACTTTTGTTATAGTATAAAAGCTAACTTTTATATAATTATTATATTACTTGGGGACCTATCACAAAATGTTACCTCGATAGCTGGACAGTTTTGATGGTTTTTAAATCTTGCCAGACATATTGAAAGTCCGCTGTAGCCAGCAGGTGCGAACGCGAATGCTTAGTCGATTACGATTTTTTAAGGGTGGTATTACTAAATCAATCTCAAGTTTGAGCTACATCTCAAGTAGACATAATATATGGAACTATTCATACATTATGTCTACTTGAGATGTAACTCAAACTTAAGATTGATTTATTAATACCGCCCTAAGAGATCAAAGAAAAACATAATTTTATTACGTTCATAGCCATGTCATGTAAAGTTAAAAATGTTATTTTGATCTATTGATTCAGAATTTAAACTTGATTGCAATGTTATTGAAGATTCTGTATAGGAAGACTGTAAGTGAAATGGTTCTGTGGTCAACTTAGGTATTAACGACGAGGTTGTTGAGCTATTGTCTGTAGGTACACTGGCACATTTTTGTTTATCACTATATTTGTCGAATTTTCAGGTTCAGAAGTTAAGTATTTTTTCATAAGTCCTGTAAATGCTTTATAACATCCCTGGTGATACCAATTTTAACACGCTTTTATTAGCTTTAGACGTATGTATGTATCTATGTAACCGACACTTTTAACATGATTTTGACCCCTTCAAAACGTCGGATTAAATCGAAATTGAATTGATGACAATTCAATATTTTAAACTAAAAATATGCTTTTATAGAAAATCCATTTCAAATACCATTATGACCAAATTACTAATAAAGCGTTTCGACAACTTTGTTTTCTCCTGAGAGTTAGTAAACCTTTTAAAAATAGTAGCACTTATAAAATTCTATACTATAGTTTAGTAACGTCCATATTGGACTTTGGCTGCGTTATATGGAGCCCCTATTTCTCATGTCATGTTAACAGAATTGAGATAATATAAAAACCTTTTCTTAGATCTCTCGAAACGGAACGGGATCACAGTTTGTTTCTTATAATAATTGTCTAGCAAAACACAATGTCAAATGCACAATGTTATCTCTATCACTCAGGCATCAACTAGGTACAGGTGTGATGTTCTTATATAAACTTGTTAATAATGTAATTCAATCCCCTAATTTGCTTGAACAAATAAAATTTAAAGTACCCTTTAGGTCAGTGCGTAAACAAATAACTTGTTTGTAGTTTAGAGTTGCAGTACTAATTACACATCTAATACATTTTTCTGTTGTTTGACTGTTTATAATCAAAAATTATATCATCTTATCAATTACGTGTCACATTGTTTGTCCGCGATGGACTCCTAAACTACTTAACCGATTTTAATCAAATTTGCACGCCGTGTGCAGTTTGATCCAACTTGAAAGATAGGATAGCTTACATCTTAATTTATAGTCGCAATATTATTTTATTGCAAGTAGTAAACGGAATACTGTGAAATTCAATTGTTTTTACTTTTTATTTGACAGCTGATTCAGTTGCGCAGTCCCTGTGGCGGTCGCAAAGAGTATATTATAATTTCATGTTACCTCCTTTCACTGCATAACGCTGCGCGAGTTATTATCTTTTTTAGTTTTCACCAATTTTCTTTGAGTATCTAGCAATGCAATTTTTATTAAGTTTTCGACAGTGTTCGTATTTGAATTCGTTTTAATGAATTTTCTTCATACGATTGTTTTGTTTTGACTGCCTCGGTGGCGTAGTTGTATTATGGTACGACTGCAATGCTGAGGTCTCGGGCTCGATTCCCGGGTCGGGCAGTGATATTGAGTTTTTCTATTCAGTATCAGCTCGGAGTCTGGAATTTGTGCCCGATATGGCGATAGGCTCGCCCCCTATCACATCATGGGACGGAATAACGACGAAAAGTGGGCGCACTAGTTGCGCCTCTGCCTACCCCTTCGGGGATAACAGGCGTGAGTGTATATGCATGTATTAGTTCACTAAAAACAAGTAGGATTTTTAAAAATGTATTAGTTTAGCTTGCTTTAAACGGTAGAAGCACAAGGAAAACTTGAGTATTATTTATTTAGTTGGATTTCTATAAAAACGTATTTTTTAGTTTCAAATATTGTATTGCAATCGGTCCTGGATAAGTATGCCAAATTTTGATTTAATCTGACATTATGAAGTGGGCCAAAATCATGTTCAAAGTGTAAGTTACATACATACATCTGAAGCTAATAAAAGTGTGTTAAAAATATCCTCTACAGAATCTTCAAGAAATAAACATTGCGATCAAGTTTATCTTCTGAATCAACAGGACTTCAATCTACAACCTGAAACCTGAAAGATGGCGATATTTACGACGATGATACCATCGACTAGAGGAGTAGTGATGAAAAAAATGAAATTTATAAAAACTATTAAATATTTTTTTTACATGAAATCATATTTTTTATTCTATTTAATGATATTAAAATAAAAAAATTTTCTTTACGGCTATGAACATAATAAAATTATGTTTTTCTTAGATATCTTAAAAAATCATAATTGACTAAGCATTCATGCTCGCACCTACTGGCTACAGCGGACTGTCAATGTGTCTGACAACATATAAAAATCATCAAAACTGTCTGGCTATCGAGGTAATATTTTTTTATTAGTCCCCAAGTAACATATATTAAAGTTAGCTTTTATACTGTAACGAAAGTATAATAATAATTTATTAAAGTTTAGGGGTGTATGACAGGGATTGGAGAGATTTCTATAGTTATTCTGAAGAAAATATAAAAAATTGAGCTTTATACTTTAACTAATTTTAGGTACTATTTTATACACCTTTACTACCTGTTACCTGCCTAAGTAATCACAACCCAAACTCAATAGTCGCTGGTCATTCTTACCTCTATAGAGGACATGCACAGAAAAACTTTCAAGTTTTATAGCATAACGAAGGTCTGGCCCTCATGGGATCTTGGGCTATTAAGCAATTATGGAACTTACAAGGTTTAACATTGAAATATGGTGTCATTTAAATGTAAACTACTACACCACACAACCACCGTACAGTAATAAGTGGTAACATTTTAAAATACATTTTTTCCTATGAGAAAGTTATATGGATTAAGTATATACAGGTCGTATTTGTAAGTAATGGCTTAATCAGCGTTTGGAAGTTGATAATTATGTTAATAATAATATAATAATAGTTGTTTGTTAATACTACTTCCCCACGCGCATCTCATAGGAAAAAAGGTTATAATGAGAATGTTACAAACCAATAATTTTAGTGACTTACTTTCATGTTTATCAGCACCCATAAATAAAGTCACCGGTGGAGACACTACGTTACTTGTGAAATAAAACACCATTTTGCTAGCTATAAAAATAGTAGTGATATTTTTCGTTTTGTAAATATAATGGAAATTTTAAAACTTATACAAAATATACCTATAGCTAATAAATTGAGGAAAATATAATATAAATAATCAGATTCTTTTTGACAATGCTGACCAAAAATTAATGACAGTAATGACTAATGAGTAGTGTTGCCTATCGATAGTCAAGGTGAAAGCAATAGCATCGATAGTCTATCGATGCTATTGTCACGTGTCAATACTATCGATAGTATCGATAGCTCTCCCTGTTTTTTTTTTTTTTTTTTTGTTGACGTGGAGAAAGTTACTTATAACTACCGCCCAGTGTTCAAGGGGAACGACTGAGCGGTTATGTTGGGTTCACCGTGCCTTACGACCCGACGTTGAGCCGCCCGGAAAGATGGAAAACGTCGGGCGACCGCCGGGCCGAGTCCCTAACCTATGTACACCGCACGGCATACTAACTAAAACTCCGCGGTGGCCATCTTCGGCGCATTAGGGACGGCTGCGGGCTTCCTCCGACTCACGTCTAAGTTGTCGTCCGCAACCGCCCCTGCGCGTACCGCTGTTGCGGTCCTTCTCCTGTTGTTGCGGGGGCTCAGAAGCCCCCGTACACCGAAGGACGCCCTTGGCGTCCGAGGCAGCGTGAGACACGCTGCCGTCCATCACGGGGGTCACAGAAGTTGGCTATACTAATAGGTGGACGGCCCCTCCCGCCCACCCGTGACCCCCGGAGGCCCCTAATAGTCGCCTTTTACGACAGGCAGGGGATACCGTGGTGGAATTCTCCAAACGCCCCCAATCCACAGGGCGGGAGACGTCGGTCAGTCGTCCACCCGACGCCTCCTACGTCTCGTCTGGCGGCGGGAGGGATCACCACTGCGCTGGCGATCCCTCTCGGCACTCTCCTTCCGCGAGAGGACCGCCTCGCAGAAGTGGGCCACCGCCTGCCAGGCCTCCCGGCCGCCGACCATGGAAGCGACCACGGCCGGCAGCGAGAGGTCTTCTCCGACGACTGTTCTGAGAGCGCTGCGCTCCTCATCCCAGGCTGGACAACACTCCAACGTATGTTGGGCCGTGTCCATTGGGCAGTTGTCACAATAGTGACACACGGCCGACTCCTCTACACCTACCACCCGAAACAGGAACTCACCGAAGCAGCCATGCCCGGTGAGCACCTGCGTCAGGCGGTATGTTGCCGCTCCGTGGCGCCTGTCCAGCCATTCGGCAAAGACAGGACGCACTGCCTCTACGACCCGGTGCCCCCACGACGGGGCCTCCAGCCTGAGACGCCACTCCTCCACGGCGACTCGCCGTAAGGCGGCCCTCTTGGCCTCCACCTCCTTCAGGGCCGGACGCTCCCCGCGACTGAACGCCTCCTCCCGCCAATGGAATACATCGGCAAGGGATTTGGCGTCCAGGTCCCAGGGCAGAAATCCGGCCAATAAGCAAGCCGCCTCGAAAGAGACCGTGCGGTACGCCCTGACCGCCCGCTGCGCTAAAGCTCTCTGCGGAGCGCGCAGGAGAGCGACGCAGGGGCGGCTCAGGGAGTCAGCCCAAACGGGGCTGCCATAAAGGGCCATGGACCGCATGACTCCGTGATACAGCCTCCGGGAAGGGAAGCCAGGACCTTCCAGGTTGGGCAGCAGGCCGGAAAGAGCGCCCGCGGCCCGGGACAATTTCGTCCTCAACTCCTTAAAGTGGGTGCGGAATCGCCATCGGCTATCTAGGACTAAACCTAGATACTTCATGCTAGAGCCGATGGGGATCCGCACCCCCCCAACGACGATGCCGGCACCGGCCGGTGGCCCTCTCCGAGGTCCGTGAAAACATACGGCCTCGGTTTTCTCGAGGGCCACCTTCAAACCTAATAGCTCTCCCTGTGCAATACTATTGATAACAGCGATACTATCGATAGTAATGCATTCAATAGTATCGATAGTATTGCGAAAACATTAGTTAAAAAAAAACTAAAAACAATCGATAGTTTTGTACTATCGATAGCCAGTAATTTTTCGATAGTATTGCTTTCTCAAGAGAAGCTATGTGGTAGGACAAGTAACGAAATAATTATTTAATAAGTTTAAGTAAGTTTGAGCCTATAAAGAGTAGAATACGTTCTTAAACAAAGTATTTGTATTTTTTTTTCTCTTTGGCAAGGCGCGGTTTGCGCATCTGCCAGTGTCAAAGTTTTAGATTAAACATTTTTTAAAGGATATAAGTTGCAGTTGTACTGTTTCTTTGTTATACTCAGTACTAAGTTACTAACTACTATGTCGAAGTAAAGCAGTGGCTACCTTACCAAGACTTTGTCGAGAAGTTTTGGCGGTAACAAAAAAAAGCACTTGATTAGCACTGGTATTTCAATTCACTGCATTTGAGCCCTTTAATAGAACTATATTGGCCAATATACCACCATAATTATGCAATACTAGCTTTTGCCCGCGGCTCCGCCCACATTAAAAAGTTTTTCCGGAATAAAAGTCCCGGTTTATATTTTCCCGGCATAAAAAGTAGCCTATGTGTTAATCCAGAATATGATCTACCCGTGTGCCAAATTTCATCGATATCCGTTCAGTAGTTTTTGCGCGAAAGAGTAACAAACATCCATACATCCAGACATTCTTACAAACTTTCGCCTTTATAATATTAGTAAGATAACACTAAGTATCACCAAAATAATGAATTAGAACGAGAGCACCAGAGACAAATAAACAAGAGAGAGCACCTCATGACACTTCTACGTTCCCGCCAAAACTCCTTAAGCAAAGTAGGTATTTATGTTACGCGAATCTATATATTATGCAACACTGTTGCTGATGTCAAACTTTTATTCGATTACAGAAAAAACAGTAAAATGTATATCTAGTCAAGATTGTACATTTTCTTGTATAGTGCGTTTCAACTTTAAGTTCCGATGGCGTTATGTTGGCAGTAAGGTATATGCAGTGCTGCTACATCACACAAAATGTGTTACATTGAAATAAAGGAAATTTTATTTACTTTCTGTAATCGGAACATGTTTTGGCTAGTAACAAAACACTAATATTTTCAAATCAAATTTTAAAATATACAACGTTGATTAAACGGTGAGGCTTTATTTCTAGCTACATTTATTATGTACCACATACAAGGTCTACACCAAATTTCAGTTCAATTGGTAGGGTAGTTTAGCCACAGGATAGATTTTTCGTGTTTGCAAAACTGCAACGGGATGTATATCTGTCCTAAAAGCTGACGGAGAGTCCAAGCATAGGTATCTAAGATCATGTAAGGTGCGTGTACTTAAATATCAATAAAATTAGGAGACGTTGCCACTCTGTCAGCCAATAATCACGCCAAAGTCAGTCTTTATCTTAGCGCAATAAGAACGAAAACACAAGCATAACTTTGTAACATATGTATATAAACAACAAATATGTATATAAAAGAAAAAGAAATAGGCTACAATGTGTTACTACGCACACTTGAAAGACATTGGGCCAGCAGTGGCGAAGGGTCCATACAACCCGATTCCTACCGGCTTCCCTTTTATAACTTATGCAAGCAAAATCTTAAAATAAAATTATATTATTAACAAACAAACAACTTTATTTTTTGAAGCGGAGACGCATCGTCTTTTTTTTCACGGCCTAGCCCCACTGGATTTTTATTTGCGCGTCACGCAACCATCAATCATGACTTTTGCGCGATCGTCTAATAGCATTTCGTCCGGCAAACGTCAGCCAGCGCGCGGACAGCGTTTGAGTTGGACATATTGTGTTGAGTCGGAGAGGCGCCGGCAATGTATATAATACTCTTTGGGCGCCGGCGCACCTGCGCGGCCAATTACCTTCTCCAAACTAACATTACGTTACAGTCGCATAAAGAATTTATTTTAGATTTTGAAACAATCCCTGAGTTGTGGTGTACCACGAACCTTTAATAGTTAGTCAATACTAATGTTATAATGAGGATAGATTTGTTTGATTTTGTACATTCTTTCACTGATAGGAAGTTACATAACTCCTTAGTGTTATAGGCTACTTTTTGTCTCGGGAAAATATTTTTATCCCATAAAAACTTATTCACGCTGGCCGAGCTGCGAGCAGAAGTCTAGTAAGATGATAAAAAAAATAGTTGTCATAGTCTTTATCTTCTTTTGTATCTCATATTTCAGACTAAATTAATCTATAGGCACTAATATTATAAATGCGAAAACTTCGATGATTTTTTTTCTCAATCACACCCGACCGGCTGAACATCCAGATCGAATGAAATTTGGCACAAAGATAGATTATAGTATAGAATAACACATAGGCTATCTTTATCCCTGGAAAATGTATAGCGGAACTTTTATTCCCGAAAAAAATTCAAACGGTCATAGCCGCTCATAAAATCTGGGTAAAACAAAAGTATGGCTATAAAACTATCTTTTTCAGAGTCCATATTTCACCCAACGTTTTCTTGTTACACATTTTCTCTAAATTCCAATTTATTTTACAAGTATTCATACCAAAACGAGTGAAAACCTGTGTTCTTCGTAAAATCTTGAGTACGATTGATGGTGATTTTGAATGAATTGTGTAATGTCGATTTGTTTTGTTGTTTGTATTGTCATAATTATTGATTCCATTCGTCAATCATGAGTTATGGAATTGAATGCCGGTTGTGTGAGCGTGTAATGGGCGCCTAAAGTTAGAACTTAGATAATAGGCAAAGAGCATTATAATCACATAACATTATTACTCTAGGAGATTATAATACTATAAGTCGCGGCACGAAACTCTAGCGGTGACCGTTATTGCGCAGAAGTAAAAAATAAGGTGTCTTGGCGGGGTACAGGGGTGAAGGGCGAGCGTGCGTTGCGCCGATTGGCTCTCCAGTCGTACTCCGTCCCCCGTGCCGATACGACGCTCCGCGCACTTCCAGTGTACAGTCGCGTTCTGAATTGTTTTGTTGTCATCGTTAATTTTTGTTGTTGTTTTTTGTTAAGTTTGTTTTGTTGATTTGTTTGTTGTGTTTGATTTGATTCTTATGTAATTCGGACTTAATATAAAAATTATTATTATTTGGTATTTAATATAAAAATTAAATGCCGGGGTCGTGGGTTCAAATCCCGCTTTCGACTGTTTCTTTTTCAGGATTCTATAAAAATATAAAAGTCATTAACCAGGCACTACATGGCCATTGACATGTATTAAAAATCATAATATAAAATAAAAATTTACAAATCCGATAGTGTATTTATTTTTGTAGAAAAATATGTTTATGGTATAAGTTTATGGGGAGTAGTCCCCATAAACTTGTTAAAAATTATATTGTAGGTAACATGAAGTAATATTACTTAAGTAATATTTGCGTGCGTGACAGTACCCATACGCAGTTAAGTTCCACATTTTGTTCACCGCTAGACTTACTATTTGACTTTACATTAAAACATTATTTTGCTGTTTTTAATTAAGCAATTAAATTACTAATTTGTATTGCGTGCGCGACGGTACCCATGCGCAGCTATCCCCTCCACGTTTCGCTCAGCGCTAGAGTTTCGTGCCGGGACATATACGGAAAGTGATAGGTCTTAAAAGCAGTGCTGCCAGATTAGGCGACTTTTCGCCATTTAGGCTATCTTGAAGAGTGTCGGCGCGACCAAAATTGCGAATGGCGACTGGTCGCCGTTTAGGCTACGCGAATGGTGATTAGTCGCCAATTTAGGCTACTTCGGAAAGTTCGTGTTTTATGCATTGTTTTTGTCGAATTTTGAGGATATTTAAGATCCCCCTTACACACAATTATTGAAAACTGGGGACCTTTTTTTTTTTTTGCACTCCGTGTCCCCACACATGTGGGCGACTTTAGGCTACTTCGAATTTTCTCGACTTTAGGCGACTTCAACCGTCAAACATCTGGCAACACTGCTTAAAAGTGTCAACTGTCAAGTGTGATGGAAAACTAATAAAAATTATTTTCTGTTTTAAATTTCATCACTAAAATTTATACAAATATGGGAAGTCCTGAAAGAGAGCTGTGCCCACCGCCCTCTGAAGAAGATGAACTGACTCTTCCTAGAGCTAGCATAAACAAAATGATAAAGGAGTTAGTACCTTCTGTTCGAGTTGCTTTTGAGTCAAGAGAACTAATACTTAACTGTTGCACAGAATTTATACACTTGATTAGTTCTGAAGCAAATGAAGTGTGTAACCAAAGCAATAAGAAGACAATTAATGCTGAACACGTTCTCACAGGTGACATTCTACGACGCACTTGAGCCAAGCACATAACTTGCTTTTAGTAAAACTTTCTTAGTCGACAATAGATTTAAAAGTTCCCAATAGCCATTGAATTGTATTTAAATGATTAGTTAGCGCATTAAACATAATAAAAAAGACTCTTATTATTTTAGTGTTTAAACAGAGATGGAAAATATAATAGACATATATAAATAAATGCAAAATGTTATGTAGCACTCTATGGTCTTAGTTGATGTATGCCCTTTTTTAAATTTATAAAAATTCACAATAGAATGCACAATATTTTTTTAGGAAGGCTAAAAAATTTATAAGCTGGTAATAAGGTACACTGTAAAAATATATATCTATACATCTATATCTATACATATAAATAAAATTTGAGTGTCAGTTTGTAATATTGACATAACCGTTTTTACTACACATATATGTATATATATATATACTAATATATAGGGTACATGCACCAAAATAACATTGTTCACAATTTTTGTCCGTCTTTCTGTCTGTCTGTTTGTTCTGGCTAATCTCTGAAATGGCTGGACCAATTTTGACGGGACCTTTATTGACAGATAGCTCATGTAATAGGAAGTAACTTGGGCTACGTTTTATGCTGGGAAAATATAAAGCGGGACTTTTATCCCGGAAAAACTTTTTACCACGGGCGGAGCCGCACGCAGCAGCTAGTTTGAGATAATTCTAAACTTGTGTATGAGTTTTTAACATACCATTGTGTGCTTACTATGATTGGTCATACACTTTGAGCCTCATATCATAAGAAGATCCATAATAGCCAATAAGCCAAACTTTTGATATGTCTATATCATAAAACCTTTACATTTTTTTTTTATTTTGTTGTTTTCGCAAGAACATGCTACTATCTATCATTGCTACTATCTATGCTATCAGTAACTAGTAAAGTATTTATTATGTGTATATTTAATATTGGCTCGTCAAACCCCACGACGGACGCCGGCATCCATATATATATAGGACTAGTAGTGCTCGTGGCTCTGCCCGCGTGAAAAAGTTTTTCCGAGACAAAAATATTTTCCCGGGATAAAAAGTAGCCTATAGCACTCAGGAGTCATGTAGCTTCCTATTAGTGAAAGAATTTTCAAAATCGGTTCAGTAGTTCCTGAGATTGGTGCGTTCAAACAAATAAACAAACTCTTAGCTTTATAATATTAGTATAGATTTTCCCATACATCTATATACAAGGTTGCTATGATCCAGGGGCACTAAAATGGACAGAGTACTCCATATCGGCTCGGAAATAATTTGAAACGGTCAAAAACTCGATAAAGATAATAACAGAAAATCACTTTTTTCTAACAAGTTCTATCAATTTAATACGCAAACACCATTTATAAATATTTACAGTAACCTGCGGTCATCTGCGTGACAAAATGGCAACGTCGCATTCTGTTGTCTTTCATGTCGCCGATGAGCTGACCGACAAATACAAATAGATAGGTAGCTCGGCGCAAAAACGGGTGGGTCTCAAGTACAAATTTAAAAATTTTCGCTGTCACAAAGTTACAGAAACCAAACACAAACATACAAAAGATCGGTGCTCGTATCACACAAAGAAATAAATAAACACTATCAATTTTTAATTCATTTACATTAGTGTCCTATTACATAAACAAAAAGCAATATTTGGATATTCTCAAAATGGCGCGTAAGCAATAATAAGATTGTACCTAGGAAGCGAAAGCTCAGGCGCTTTCGCAAGGCGTCTCATGTCCCGGAGCAATTACGGCGACACACAAAAAAAACTAAAACAGTTCTTTGAATTTTTGAAGATTGGAATGACCCAGGTCTATGTATTAATCGCTTCTTTGTTTATGTTACAAAGTTATGATGTAATGTTATTGTGTTTTCGTTCTTATTGTACTAAGATTAAGACTCACTTTGACGTGATTATTGGCTGATAGAGGGGCAACGTCTCCTAATTTTGTTGATATTTAAGGTCACGCACCTTACATGACCTTAGATAACTATGTTTAGACTCTCGGTCAGCTGTTAGGGCAGATATACATCCCGATGTAGTTTTGCAAACACGAAAAATCTATACAGTGGCTAAACTATTCCTCCTATTGAACTGAAATTTGGTGTAGAGCTTGTATATGGTACATTACATATGTAGCTAGAAATAAAGCCTCAACGGTTAATCAACCTTGTATATAAGCGGGGCTTGATGGGTTAAAATGATATAAATAAAAATATTGAATCTGTTTTGTGTTTACAGCTTTAGAACGACTAGGTTTTAGTGACTATACAATAGAAGCAGAGGCTGTGTTAAAAGATTGCAAGGCTGTAGCTGCCAAGAGAAGGAGACAGAGCACCAGGCTTGAAAATCTAGGAATACCTGAGGAAGAACTTTTGAGGCAACAGCAAGAATTATTTGCTAGGGTATGCAAAGTTTATTAATTGCTATTGAAGGGTTTTTAGCGCACAACTTTTATCTCTGAAGGGGTCGGCGGAGGCGCAACTTGTGTACCCACTTTTTGCCATGCATATTCTGTCCTGTGATGTGACCAGCGCAAGCCTATCGCCATATAGGGCGAGAAATCCAGACTCTGGGCTGATACTGCATAGAAAAACTCAATATTTCGCTTTTGTTTTAATTGGCTGAAATAAGCTACGCCTAATGTATTACTATGTTGTTTTATCAAAATAATTACTCATCCAATATTCTATAAAGCATTGTAAAACTGGATTTAAATTTGATTGAAAATGATTTGGGAATATCAAAAATTATTGTATGATTCAAAGCATTTTAGACTATAATCTAAGTTCTAACAAACAGCCGAACACCTTCAAAAAGATAGAAGGATTAATTTTCACAATTGTATGAAATTCCGCCAAAAGTGAGTGAAGAGGTCTCAGAAAATAGCATTTTGGCAAATAAATAAATGAGGGGCCTAAAAACAAAAAGTACCAAGTTTTTCACAGTAAAAAGAAACTGTTTTTCCTGGAAAACATTATATTTTGCAGTCAATTGTCTAAACTTCATCCCCCAAAAGTACCCCCGATCATTTTGCCCCCAGTATAGCTCCTCATAGTGTGAAAACTCCCAAATCTAGGGTTTACTTCATGTCATTTCAAGAAATTATAACTTTAAACCCTTTTTACCCGACTGCGAAAGAAGGAGGGTTATATTTCCTTCCCCTTTTTCTATCACTGTATCTTCTTTCTTATTCTCTTGAACTTTTTGGATTTTTGTTGCTCATCTATCTTGTTCATGTTTTTGTTTCACACTGTTATTTGTTTCTGTTTCGTCTGATCATCTGGCAGACTGGCATAGTCTTTTTTTATATATTTCTTCTGCATGTGTATCTGCCTTACTTGACATTGGCAAAATTGTCCCAAAGGACAGAGCCAGATAGGAAAAAAAGGATGGTTATGTTTTTCGAGTATAAGTATATATGTATGTATGTATATTTCTTTAGCACGCCTTAGAGCCTAAACGGTTTGTCGTATTTTTATATGAATGGTGTCAATAGATTCGTCTATAGTCGGCGCCAGATAACGTGGCAATAAAGCACATTGACCCTTCAGACCGCAGTAACAGGTAAACTGTAGTGACTTAAATACAAAATAAATAACGTAAATTAAAAATAAATATTACGATTCAAATTTAATATAAAATTCATTTTTTTTATTTTCCCATAGTATTCACTGATATAAATTAGAAGACGATGCTTCTTGTCACACTAAAATTATTTATTTTATATTTAATATCATGACATGCGATAAATTATGCCTTTTAATAATAATGCTATTTTAAATAAAGGGTTCAAAACATTAATCCGTTCTTTACACTATACAAAATCACTGCCTTGAAATAAACGATACGTAAGTTACATCCATCTGTGGGGGTTCCCTATTGAATTGAATGTATTTGTAATACTGTTACACATCTTAGCTTTGCCTAAATATCAATGTGCATAATAATCATTACGCATAATTGTTTTAGCATAAAATAAAAAAGCATAAATTAGACATGGGCGCCGCCTAGGAAAAAGCCGGCGGCGGCGTGCTGGTAATTTTTGGTCGGCGGCGGCGTAGCGCCGGCGGCGTGGAATTTTTTTTGAGTACTAGCTTTTGCCCGCGGCTCCACCCGCATTAAAAAGTTTTTCCGGGATAAAAGTCCCGGTTTATATTTTCCCGGGATAAGAAGTAGCCTATGTGTTAATCCAGAGCATGATGTACCCGTGTGCTAAATTTTATCGAAAGCCGTTCAGTAGTTTTTGCGTGAAAGAGGAACAAACATCCATACACCCATACATTTTTACAAACTTTCGCCTTTATAATATTAGTAGGATATAGGCCACATTTAAATTCCTGAGTTACACGTTCCTAGGTAGTTGGAAGCAATAGCCAATTAACCTATCGGTATAAAAATCCCTTTAGGACCCATGCTCTATCCGCCCTGTGGATTGGGGCCGTTTGGAGAACTCCAATACGGTACGTATCCCCTGCCTGTCGTAAAAGGCGACTATTAGGGGCCACCGGGGGTCGCAGGTGGGCGGCAGGGGGCTGTCCGTCTTTAGTTTTGTGTTTTTTAGCACATTGTTGCGATCCCTGTTATGGACGGCAGCGTGGTAGGTAGGCCTCACCCTGCCGTTGACGCAGAGGGCGTCCTTCGATGCACGGGAGCTTCTGAGCCCAACACAACAGGAGACGGGCCGCACTAGGCGACAACGCGCAGGGGCAGTTGCGGACGGCAAATTAGACACTTCGATCAGAAGAAGCCCGCAGCCATTTCTAATTCGCCGAAGATGGCCACCGCGGAGTTTTGGTTTATATGCCGTACGTTGTATATAGGTAAGGGTCTCGGCCCGGCGGTCGCCCGACGTTTTCCATTTCTCTGGGCGGCTCAACGTCGGGTCGTAAGTCACGGTGAACCCAACATAACCGCTCAGTCGTTCCCCTTGAACGCTGGGCGGTAGTAAAAAGTCACTTTCTCCGCGTAAAAAAAATAGCCTGAGACCACATCCTCCAAGGCAACTCCGGCGAAATGAGCCCGCTTGGCCTCTATTTAGGAGCCGGACGTTGCTCGGGTGTGGAAGCTTCCTCGAGCCAGCGGAAATTGGCCGTAGGGCTTTGGAGTCCAGATCCTAGACCGGTATCTAACCAGCAAGTAAGTCACATACAAGACCGTATAGTACACCCTTATCGTCTGCTGCGGATGTCGCTGACGAGCATTGCAGAGGGATTCGGAGGTCGAATGTTTCGGCTGAATAGGGACTACTGTAAAAGCTCATGAACCACGTAAATTCGTGGCATAAAGTCTGGTTAGCGATGCCAGGACCTTCTAAGTTAGACAGCAAGCTTGGAAGAGCGCAGTCGCGAATGGGCGCGTGAGCACAGAGGCCGTAGCCAAGATGCCTTTTACAATCGTTAACGCCCCTATTAGTCGACTTTTACGACAGACCGGGGATGCTGTAGTGAACTTTCCTAAACGCCCCCAATTTACAGGTCAGGACCAGGAGTCTCTAACGTCTCTGATGGCAGAGGGATTGGCACGCTATCGATCTCTCGTAGCACTCTCTGATGGAGGACTACTTCGAAAAAGTTAGCCACTGCAATCTAGCACCTCCACCTGTCGACCATGGACCAGTAAAATACGATCACATGCACCTGACCGTAAGACACCGCCATTGGGCAGTTATCACAATGAAAGGCCATGACCTACGATCTGCCACAGATACTCTCCGAAACAATGTTCTCCGATGAGTACATATTTTGTCAGTTGATAGTTGGACCATCGTTGCTTCGTGCCTTGGTGAAATCAGGGTGCACCACTAAAACATCTGAGCACCGAGGCCGGGGTCTCCAGCCTGAGACCACATCTTCCATGGCAACTCCGCCGAAAGGAGCCCGCTTGGCATCTATTTAGGAGCCGGACGCTGCTCGTGTGTGGAAGCTTCCTCGAGCCAGTGGAAGGTGGTCGTAGGGCTTTGGGGTCCAGATCCTTGACCGGTATCTAACCAACAAGTAAGTCACGTACAAGATCGTGTGGTACGCCATTATTGTCTGCTGCGAATTCCACTGGAAAGCATTGCAGGGGGATTCGGAGGTCCAAGGTTTTGGCCGAAAAGGGACTGCTGTAAAAGATCATGGACCACATAACTCCGTGGCATGAAGTCTATTTAGCGATGCCAGGACCTTTTATGTTAGACAGCAAGCTTGAAAGAGCGCAGCCGCGTATGTGCGCGTGAGCACAGAGGCCGTAGCCAAGATTCCTTTTACAATCGTTAACGCTAATAGTCGTTTTTCTGGTATTGACTTTAAAAATCTTTAAAATTTTAGAAGAAAAATGTTTTTTAATTGCAAATCCACGTCGGCGCGGCGCCCATGTCTACATCGAACAATATATATGACATTTGAGACCCAATCATTAATAAAATTTGACAATAAAAATTAAAAGCCTTCACAAAATCCACGCCGTTCAAGGTAGGCGGCGGCGGCGGCGGCGCGCGGGTCCTGCCCGGCGGCGTAGCGCCGGCGCGGCGCCCATGTCTAGCATAAATACAAAAAGCACAACCATCAGAGCGACTAACGTCAAATAGCATGAATTTCAAAAGTCATAAAAATAAATAAGCATCATTCATGTTTGGTTTTGTCTGAGTTGGAAACGCCCTAAAGGTGCTTCATATGCACCTAACATGCTCGTCGCTTCGCTCCTCGCTCACCTAATTGATTCTAAATACATGTTATGCAAAATGTGTATTAGTCTAATACAACTTAGTCAAGCTAAAATTATTCCAATAGCTTATTATGACAAAAAAATAGTAGGCCATAATATTACTATGCGATAGTACTATTATGCCAATACATATTATGCGAAAAAACAATAGTTTAATAAAACGTAGGCGAGACAACGGGATCCCATCTGTGGGGCTAGAACGAAAAACAAGCACGATGCGTCTCCGTTTCGTTTTATTGTGATTGGTTCAGTGACTGACGTATCGGTATTTTGATGTTTGTGATTGATCGAGAGACCAACGCGTCAGTCTTCCAACCAATCACAATAAAACGAAGCGGAGACGCATCGTGTTTTTTTTTCAAGTCCTAGCCCCACTGTTTATTACGGTAGACGCTTGGGCTCGGGGTATGCAACCATCGGTCCACCATTTTAATATTGTGTTCATTTATTCGTGTTCGGATAGCGCTTGTGTGTGTACGTTCTCGGGTGATTAGTTGAATATTGTTTTTACGTTAAATTTTAATTTTTACATTTGTAATATATTTGTTAATATTCCCGATATTATTATTTCTGTATATAAGGACTTCATTTTGGTGGAAGTGTGTGTATATGTGATAAACTCAAACAATCCTGAACATTTTTGCGATAGTTGACTGCGACAGTTGCATCAATCAATTGTCAATTGTAACGTTCCTTTTAAAATGTGTATAAATAAACACAATAATAATGTTTTTATCTTGTGCCAAAGGTTTGTCATACCTGAGTAATCGAGTAAAGGTCAATGTGCTTTATTGCCACATTATCTGGCGCGGCCTACAAGTCTTCTGAAAAATATCAATCTTAATACATACATATACACTCACGCCTGTTATCCCCGAAGGGGTAGGCAGAGGCGCAACTAGTGCACCCACTTTTCGCCGACATTCCGTCCCATGATGTGATAGGGGGCGAGCCTATCGCCATATCGGGCACAAATTCCAGACTCCGGACTGATACTGAATAGAAAAATTCAATATCACTTTGCCCGACCCGGGGATCGAACCCGAGACCTCAGCTTTGCAGTCGTACTGTAATACAACTACGCCACCGAGGCAGTCTTCATTTTAATAAAAAAAAAGAGATCGGCGAAAAGTGGCTGCACTAGTTGCGCCTCTGTCCACCCCTTCGGGGATAAAAGTTGTGTGTGTGTGTGTGTGTGTGTGCGTGCGTACGTGCGTGCGTGCGTGCGTGCGTGGGTGTGTGTGTGTGTATGCATGGGTGTGTGTGTCTCATTATTATTTGTCCTCTACATATACTCCGGTTTAGGTATTTACCTAAATGTAAACAAAAAATGACTTATGATTCCCGTGTAGTCAACATTTTCTTACGAAAGTATTTACGAAGATTGTTATGTCAATGAAACTACGGCGCACAACAAACATTTCAAATTATTAACTTGACTTTAGTAGCAAAACAAATAACTAACAACTAATTATCAAAAACAAAGCAAGAAATATGATAAATAAACAAATTTCTACAATGCGTGTAGTGTATCGATAATCCTACTAATATTATAAAGGCGAAAAATTGTAAGTATGTATGGATGTCTGGATGTATGGATGTTTGTTACTTTTTCACGTAAAAACTACTTAACGGATTTCGATGAAATTTGGCACACGGGTAGATCATGTCCTGGATTAACACATAGGCTATATTTTATCCCGGGAAAATAAAAAGCGGGACTTTTATCCCGGAGAAATTTTTTAAATGCGGGCGGAGCCCGCGGCTCCGCCCGCATTTAAAAAAAGTCTATTGGTAAATATAATTGTTGTCTAGGAAACCGATTAAAATGAATGGCAGTCAGTTTTAATGTCGTCCTACGTGACAGTCGTACTCTTAAATTTTGTAGGGTTAGATATCTATTACGAACCATTGGAAAAATGTTTAGCGTGCCTGTTGTATTAGCTCTTTTACAGTTTACAGGTTGAGATCTTTTATAAAAGTATTGTAATTTATGATAATTAGTTGTGTTCGCGTTTATTTTTGAATAACTATAGCTTTAACCTAACAACTTTAATAAACGGGAATAACAGTGCTAAATGTTGTGTAAACGCTTAATTGTAATGAAGTATTTTGTACAGAGAAATGGACAGATAAAATACCTTTTTTATGGTTTGTTTACATTTAGTTAAATACCTAAACCGATGGAGTATACAACGTTTAAATATTTAGACAGGCAGCATTTTAAGCACTTAGACTGGCAATTGGCATTCCTGCATTCATATTTCATACCTATTATAAATCGTAGCCTTAAACGAGTGTAAATTCACGTGAGCACTGAATTTCACGAAAAGGATGACGGCGCGGTATTCAAAAAAAATGGTGAAGTCAATCAATCAATCATTACATTATTTGTTTCGAATTGACCTTTTAATTTTTGTAAGTGTTCGTATTCACTTTTTTTAAACACTATTTTGTACACAAAAATGGTAATTTTAGGTTCAATACTTTTCAGACTTAGAGCGTGCATACGATCAACCTTTCGAGCACAAGCTGAGATAGAATAATTTTCAAATTTATGTATACATATTTTTTTCTTTCTATAATAGGCACGAGAGGAGCAAGCAAAACAAGAACAGCAACAATGGCTGCTTCTCCAACAACAAGGATTAATTGGAGCTGAAGGCGCACAAGCACCTTATATCCCTCCACCGGTTGCCCCAAAGACCGACGATGATGAAGATGATGATTATTCTTAGAAAACTAATCATGTAACCAGGGCCGCGCCGTCCCTATGTGCGAAGTGTGCGGCACACACAGGCGCCAAGGCAATAGGGGCGCCGGAATCACGATGAAACGACAGCGTTAATTATTGGACTTCTATTTGTTACTAGTAGTGCTCGCGGCTCCGCCCGCGTGAAAAAGTTTTTCCGGGACAAAAATATTTTCCCGGGATGAAAAGTAGCTTATAGCACTCAGGAGTTATGTAGCTTCCTATTAGTGAAAGAATTTTCAAAATCGGTTCAGTAGTTCCTGAGATTAGCACGTTCAAACAAACAAACAATTCAGCTTTATAATATTAGTATAGATACTACAACATATTCCTTATAGTTGAGTAGGTAAGAAAGTGGGTACAAGTTTCCCAAGCAATACTCACGCCTGTAATTTAACTTTACACTAGTTGAATTTGGACCGTACTGTTTATGACCTTTGTGTTAAAATAAAAAAAAACCGCCGCAGCCGCTACAATAGCCAACTACATATCTTATTACAAATGCCTTACAAAAGGTAATTTTCTAAATTAAAACTGAGCACAATGATCAAAAATATCAATGTCGAAACAGGACGACAAACATCACAGGCGCTGTCTTAGGTCGGCGCGGCCCTGCATGTAATATTAATAATATTAAAGAATAAATAACCATAGCTTAACGAAACTTTTATTCTGGAATTGGCGATAAAGTCTCTTTTCGGAAACCTGATACCTACACCACTTTTTTTTTACCACAATATACATTTTTTCAAACAAACAAATTTATTATTATTTATTTTTTAGTTGGATTTTCCATAAAGCGTTTTTTAGTTTTTTTAATTTATTATTTTTTAATACTTAATGATACCGTACTATACTCTGAAGAGACAGTAGCATACCGCGACGCGTAGTTATTATAATGCTCTTTGCCGGGACGTCTTGTCACACGCACGTGTTAGATAAAACCGCGACCTATTAGTCTTATATTCTTATTACCAACTATACCTAAATGTGTGATTTATACACATAAACTTTACTCTTGAATTACTCCGTCCATTGGTGATAAACTTATGAAAATCTGTTGGTAGTTTTTGAGACTATCGCGTTCAGACAGATGCGATCGGGGGACTTTGTTTTATAATATGTAGTGATGTAAGGACATTGCCATAAAAATAAAAAGATATAAATAGCCTGGCCTACCCTGGATCTCAAACTATCTCCATACTTATACTCTCGCAGTTCTACTTGCTTAAACAATTTTCCGGAATAAAAGTCCCACTTTATATTTTCAGGGATAATAAGTAGCCTATGTCCTTCTCTGGGTCTCAAACTATCTCCATACTTATTTGCTCAAGGTTTCACTCGCCAGAAACGATTTTCCGGGATAATAGTCTCGGTTTATATTTTTCCGAGATGAGCAGTAGCCTAGGTCCTCCCCAGGGTCTTAAACTATCTCCCTACCAAATTCCATCGAAATCGCTTCAGTGGTTTTTAAGTTTATTCGTTACAAATGTCCAAAAATACAAATATTTCCTCTTTATTATATTAGTAGGTATAGCGCTTGCCGCACACGTTCGGTTTCCTAATGATAATAAATATTAAATGCAAACCGCTAACAGCTCCGTCTAATTTAATTGTCTATAACTGTCATCCTTGTTGTCGATGTCCATCTCTTCTATATTGTCTGTGTCACTCTCTATAATAAATGTCTGTGAAGTAAAAGGGTCTAATTTCTTTATAAAGTATATTTGTCACAGTTACACAAGTTTAAATAAAATTATATCAAATTACAATAGGTTATGGGCCCAGATATCTCCTTTTTAATTAAAAGTACCGTAAAAGTATATACTTTCCGAGATTGAAGAAGATTAAGTTTGACATAACCTATACGAGCCGAAATTGCCGGCTGCCGCGTGCTCATAATTTTCAGTTTTCAGCTATTTCAGAAACAATATTAAAATGAGTGGAACATTATCCACAATAAACATCGAAAAATTGATTGGGAGAGAAAATTACTCCACCTGGAAGTTCGCTGTTAAAAATTACCTGGAGCATGAAGAACTTTGGGAAACAATTGAACCCGGCCCTAATTATGTGGACGACAAGAAGCGTGATATTAAGGCAAAATCTAAAATTATCCTTCTGGTAGATCCGACGAATTATGTCCATGTTCAGGATGCTAACACAGCTAAAGAAGTATGGCAAAATCTACAAAAGGTATTCGATGATTCTGGTCTTACGAGAAAGGTAGGTCTTTTAAGAACTTTAATAACCACTACCTTAGAAAACTGTGACAATGTAGAGGACTATGTCAACAAAATTATGTCCACGGCACATAAGCTCCGAAATATTGGCTTTGTTGTCGACGACGAGTGGCTAGGTACTTTGCTGCTCGCTGGTTTACCCGACACGTTCAAACCAATGATTATGGCCATGGAAAGCTCAGGTGTGCCAATCACTGCTGACTCAGTGAAAACAAAAATACTCCAAGATGTAAAGGTTTCAAACTCGGTAGCATTATATTCAAAGCACAGCAATAAGTTTTATAAGTCCAATAAAAAATCAGAGAGTGAAAGAAATGAATGTAAAGGTCCAAGATGCTATAATTGTAATAAATATGGGCATCTTAGTAAACAATGTTATTTCCAAAAAAAGAAACCTGTCCAAAAAAATTATACTAAAAGTGAAAATACTAATTCCTATTTTGCTGCATTTCCAGTTGGTACCGCAATGGATGAGAACTCCTGGTATGTCGACTCCGGTGCATCTATGCATATGTGCAGAAATTATGAATGGTTATATAACATAACCCCAAGTCCTGTCCAGAGTATTAAAGTTGCAAACAACAATAGTGTTACAGTGAATGCATGCGGCAATGTAAATTTACAAATAAAAGATTCCAATGGCAAACTTCAAGAAATACAAGTAAGAAATGTGTTGTATGTATCTAATTTAACAACAAATTTGCTGTCTGTCAGTCAAATGACAAAACAAGGCTGTGAAATTAAGTTTAAAAACAATAGATGTGAAATATATCAAAATAACAAATTGATTTTGACAGCAGTACAGCATAATAATATGTACAAACTCAGTAATATTGTTAATAATGTATCTGCCTTATTGTCAACTGTGGATGAAACTAATATTAATATATGGCATCAGCGCATGGGCCATCTTAATTTCAAAGATTTGCAAAGAATAGATGAATGTTCTAAAAGTGGAAAAATGTCAAAAAATCCAATTTGTAATATTTGCATAGAAGGCAAACAATGTAGGCAACCATTTGTAAATACCGGCACCAGAGCCTCCGAGCTTCTTGAATTAATTCACTCTGATATTTGTGGACCGATGGAAGCTAAGTCTCTTGGGGGTGCAAAATATTTTTTGACATTTATAGACGATTACTCAAGAAAGGTATTCATATATTTCTTAAAGAATAAATCTGAAACATTAGAAAAATTTAAAGAATTTAAAAATTTTGTAGAGAAACAAACAAACAAGAATATTAAGATATTGCGTACAGACAATGGCAAAGAGTATATTAACCATGACTTCGATCATTTTATAAAGAAAGCAGGTATTAAACATCAGACCACCAATCCTTACACTCCTGAACAAAATGGCTTGGCGGAACGCATGAATCGTACAATTGTAGAACGAGCTAAATGTTTACTTCTTAATTCTAGATTACAAAAATCTTTTTGGGCCGAAGCAGTTTCTACAGCTGTGTATATAATAAATCGTTCTCCTACGAAAAGTCTGCAGTATATATGTCCAGAAGAAATGTGGTCAGGTAAAAAGCCTAGTTTGAAGCATATGAAGATATTTGGATGCCAGGTAATGGTACATGTTCCTAAAGAAAGGAGACAAAAATGGGATCCAAAATCATCAAAGATGTTATTTGTGGGATATTGCGAAGACACCAAAGGGTACCGTTTGTATGATGAAAGGAAACAACAGATAATTAAAAGCCGAGATGTTATTTTTATTGAAAATACTGTACAAAATAATTGTGTCATCATGCCTTTTTCACACAATCTAGATTCTGATGAGGACAGTAATGAACATGAGAGCCTGAAGTCCAAAGATGTAAATGTACCTGAAAATAATGCCGAGTCTAATGGCAGTGATGATGAGTATATATCTGAGCCATCATCTGACAATGAATATATTCCTGAGCCATCGTGTGATGATGAGTTAACATCTTCAAGCAGCCATATAAAGTTAAGACCTAGGAACAGACAAGTAAAAAATAATTTATATACATACCACTGTCGGCATGATAGCTCAATGCCACCTAAGACAGCACAGTCAGTGAAGGAACCTTTAACTCTTGAGGAAGCTCTTTCGGATGCAAATGCCATAGAGTGGAAAAATGCTATGGATTGTGAGTTTCGCTCGCTTATTCAAAATAATACATGGACATTAATGGATCTCCCAGACGGTAAAAGAATAATTCCTTGTAAATGGGTATACAAATTAAAAACTGATGCTGATGGCAATGTTGAAAGATATAAGGCAAGACTCGTAATTAAAGGATTCAAACAGAAAAAGGGCACAGAATATAATGAAGTATTTGCCCCAGTAGTAAGACATACATCAATCCGATATTTGTTTGCAATGGCAGTCAAGTATAATATGTATATTGAACAAATGGATGCCGTGACAGCATTTTTACAAGGAGATGTTGATCACGAAATTTACATGAGCCAACCTCCTTTATATGAGCATGGGACACAGGTATGTAAACTCAACAAATCTATTTATGGCTTAAAACAAGCTAGCCGCCAATGGAATTTAAAATTAAGTAATGCTCTCAAAGAACTAGGATTTACTAGCTTACCTGTGGACCTATGTGTATATTATAAAATTCAAGAAGATATTATGATATTTATATTACTATATGTTGATGATTTATTATTAATTTTTAACAATGAACAAAATGCTAAACATGTTAAAGAGAATTTGAAAAGCAAATTTCATATGAAAGATCTTGGTACAGCTAAACATTTCATTGGGTGGAAAATAACACAAAACATTAATAGAGATGGAATATATATTGATCAATCAGCTTATATTGACAAAATATTGCAAAGATTTAATATGATTGAATGCAAAACTGTTGCTTCACCATGGGACCCAAACAATAAATTATGTACAGAACAGAAAAATTTTATACATAACCTACCATATCAAGAAGCAATAGGTAGTCTGTTATATCTGGCCTATGGAACCAGACCTGACATATGTTATGCAGTAAACAAATTAAGCAGTTATAATAACAAACCAGAATTTCAACATTGGATGGCAGTCAAACGAATTTTACGATATTTAAAAGGCACTAAGAATTATAAATTACACTTCAAGAAAAATATTAATGAAGAAAGAATATTTGGTTTTTGTGATTCTGATTGGGCCTCAGATTCTAATGACCGAAGGTCTTGTTCTGGTTACATATTTATGTTTCAGCATGCACCAATTTCATGGTGTTCTAAAAGGCAGATTACAGTAGCCCTATCAACTATGGAGGCGGAATACATGTCCTTGGGAGCAGCTGTCCAAGAGGCTATGTGGCTAAGAAACTTAGAGTCTGGACTTCAACGTGATATCAAAGGTACACCAACCAAAATATTTTGTGATAATCAAAGTGCAATTAAATTTGCAGGTAGCGACTACTATAATGCCCGAAGCAAACATATTGACATACGCTACAATTTTATTAAAGAAAAAATAGCTAACATGGAAGTTGAAGTCCACTATCTGGAAACTGAACGAATGGCTGCCGACGTTCTAACTAAAGCTATCAAGGGCAAGTTCGAAGATCGTTGCAAGATGATGGGTTTGCATTTAAAGGGGGAATGATAATAAATATTAAATGCAAACCGCTAACAGCTCCGTCTAATTTAATTGTCTATAACTGTCATCCTTGTTGTCGATGTCCATCTCTTCTATATTGTCTGTGTCACTCTCTATAATAAATGTCTGTGAAGTAAAAGGGTCTAATTTCTTTATAAAGTATATTTGTCACAGTTACACAAGTTTAAATAAAATTATATCAAATTACAATACCTAATTAGGTTTCCTGATCAGGAATTCAGATTCAGGAACGTGTGCGCGTTGTTGAACATTTTCTATGTAAGCGAAGCATTCAGGTTTCCGAATCTGAATTCCTGATCAGGAAACCTAATCGGGAAACCGAACGTGTGCGGCAAGCGTTAATTGATAATGCCATTTGGATGAAAAATTTGGTTTTGATGTCCGGTCTATAACTAATTTAGTATACTGTTTAAAATCTTTGTGTGAACGGTTTACATAATTCTCATCATTCCTGTGAATAAAAAAAAATTATCGGTACTTAGTAATTAGGTACCAAAAATTTCTATGTACTTACCTATGTACAATGATGGTCTCATGTATAACTACACTACACGATTAACCATTCATTAATATAAATGTATAAAGCACATTTGTTATTTCTTTCTTTCTTTACACAACAATACAGCCTCAGGATGTATTTTTAGAGATACGGGAACGGACCTCTTCGGTCCGTTACGGAATCTCTAAAAATTCACATAAGCAACTTGTTATAAAAAAATACACGGTTGCCGTGTTGGGTTGGATTATATCGGAGAAGACTTACCTACGCAGGTGGAACTGCATGCAAAAGCAAAATTATATTACCCATATTCATTGGTGACTGGCAAGTGACTGGTGTATATTTATCACCTACTTGTGAGTATCTAGTAATGCAAAGGAGATGGGATGACCAGGCGAACCTTTCGTTGGTCATACATGCGCAGCTGGTCATAAACTTTTATTAAAACGTATCATTATGACTTGCCATCGCTGTCATTACATTCTACTTTCCGTAGTATTATAATGCTCTTTGCATTCTACAATAATGACTTTAAGCGGTGCTCCACAGAAATCGTGATTTTTGTTGTGTTATTGTGTAAAAAGCGACCTTATATTCAGCCCTGCACGTGTGGATTCTTTTTGTTAAATTTGTGCTATCCGTGTCTATCTCGCCCCGTCAGGATTAGCAGAAAAATTGTTTGCGCATTATTGTCATATCATGTCCATTGGTTAAATAGTCTAAGATCACCTAGGTATACTTGACACGACATGTGCCTAAATCGCAATGTAATTTTGATGCAATCAGCGGATCAAAGATGTAACCACTACGTCATAGCGGATGCAATCCTTTTTGGATGGTCCGATTAATGGACGCAATTTTCCATAGAATAAAGACTAAAGCATCCTTATATTATAATCTTTTTGATCCTTATTCTAAGCAATTTTTCATACGTATTATAATTCTCTTTGGATGCAACAGACATGATATTGACGTATTAAGTCAATATGTTTACCTACTATAACTACTATTTTTATAATTAAGTATTTAAGTGATTCAAAATTCATCGCTATGAGTTCTACAAAATGAGCAAGGACCTACACAGAAAATACAAAAGACCAAAACATAAAACATTTGGAACAACAAATCCGGAATCATCTGTATCATCTGCAGCGAAAAATACAACATCATTATTATTCATTCTATAAAATGTTTGTTTCTCCACTGGTTTTATTTTTCAGGTATCAACGATAAGAAGGCAAGATTCTGAAACCAGGCTACCGGGACCTGAATGTCCTTTATTAGCTAAAGATTCGGGATGGGTAGATATACTGCAAAACAACCCAGCGTGCTCTTCTCAGTCAACGGACAAATTCGTTGAACAAGAAGTATTACAACTTGTAATTTAGTGATCTTAAAAATGCCTACAATCATGGGCGTGTATGGGAGAAGGAGGGGGGGGGGGAGTCAGGGTCCCGAACCCCCCCTTACCTTCATGTCATAGTGTCATGCAAGGCAAGAACCCACGCCACTAAAATTTTTATATAGTAGGACCCCCCCGCATGTGAAAGCTATAACTACGCCTGTTAGTCTAAGCTACGCCTAGGCTCTACATATTTGGATGTATCGTATGTAACCAACTAGGTACCTACCAAGTACCTAATTTTTTCCAATAGTTTTCTTTCTCCGAAACATTAACTTAGTTTATTCTTCGTCATTATTCGATTGTACTTGTAGCAGCAACGTAAATTCTTTTACAACATGCCTCACGAACACCATGGATAGGTAAATGGTTATATTTTCCATGTAGGTAGATTGCGAAGACGGGCCACAGATGAAGCCATTAGCTATAATTTTTCCTGGTTTACTTCAAGAAGATCCGCAAACATTGCAAGGAATTCTTAATAAAGCCATGTCTACAACAGAAGTGACAAAACATTTGGTAGCTCTTGGCCAAAAAGCGAATTTTACATTTATGAAAAAGGCGAATCGTTTAATTCCACCTGAAAAGGTATCTTCCATTTATTATTTAACACTAACTGTATTATCACAGATATCTGATGGACGGCAGCGTGCCATACGCTGCCTCAGACGCCAAGGGCGTCCTTCGATGTGCGGGGGCTTCTGAGCCCCCGCAACAGCGGTACGCGCAGGGGCGGTTGCGGACAACTTAGACGTGAATCGGAGGAAGCCCGCAGCCGTCCCTAATGCGCCGAAGATGGCCACAAAAAAAAAAAATATCACAGATATCGACAGCAAGGTATCTGTTTAATGTTATTGCTAAAATTGTGTTAGAGGAATATTTAATTGGAAATATCCCTACATGAAATCTTAAAAATATCTACCTATTGAAAAATGTTTCTTAAGTCCTGATGACCATCTGACTAAGGAGTCGGGGGCTTTAAAGGACCTAAACTACAAAAGCTGGACATTACTTTTTATAAGCTAAGGATGAGTAAGGTTTTATGACTTTTCTAAGAAACTGAGCTAGTTTATAGTTGTCCGCACTGGATGGTCGCTCGTTAGCCGCCGCGCCGTAACATTGATCGGCATATTTTGTGAAATTAGGTATACAAAGCAGCGATAGCCTAGTTAGGAGTGGAGCGGACTTTCTTCTTAGTCCTTACACTCTTGGCAGAGTGGTCGTGGTTGTCACGTCAGGGTTTGTTGCTCGCTTGACAATCCTGCGCCACTCCTCTCTGATTGCTGCTTTCCTGGTGGACGTATATAGTGGACCATCCAGGAACGAACTACGAGACGAATGTCCGCAGGTTCAAAATCGAAGGGCACACACCTCTGACTTTTCTAGTTATGCGAATATTGTTTGTGAATTATCGCATGCTTTAACGGAGAAGGAAAACATCGCGAGGAAACCTGCATACCTGGGAAGTCCTTTATAAGAATTTCGAAGGGATGTGAAGTCTGCTAACCCGCACTAGGCCAGCGTGGTGAACTAAGGCCTAAACCCTCGCATTAGTAGAGGAGCCCGTGCCCAGCACTGCTGGGCCAGCAGTTGGAGACAGTATATAATACAGGGCAAATACATATTATTATACTGCTAGTTACCAATCACTTCGGATGTATCTAAATACTAGTTCATTCACATACCTCATTATAAAATATGATAGGACTTTCTTTATCAAGTTCGTATCGCCATTAAATATTATAAAATTATTTCAGCGATGGCTAGAAATGGTAACAGAAACCAGCAATTCGTTTAGTTCGGTAAATTCCCCATTGCCAAATGAATGTGAGTATGTTGAAATGTATAATTTATTTCTCTTTCTGGATTAATGAATATCCACAAATTTCGTTATCATAAATTAAAACATAAAAAAAATAAAAATAATATCAGGTGTATCAAGGCGTAATGGAAAGTCTAAGGAAAATTATGATAAACCGAACAGACTTGAAGAAAAGTTTTAAAGAAAAGAAGTACTTAGTTATAGTTGTGTATTAAATGAAAAAATAAACAATTCTTTTGTTTGTTATGAATTGTCAATTTTATATCTAAGTAGATATACATATAAAATGCTTTGTCCTGAATAACTTGATCTTTGTGTGACGTAGGCATCCGATAAGAAAGGATTTTCCGAAATTCTACCTCTAATGAGGGTGAAAATGGGAGGCAAAGATTGCATGGGGCAACATGATTCTTTGGCCCAATCTACTTTGAAATTTGCTTAAAACTTTTAACAGAATTGATGGAAGACTTGTTTCGTATTGTATTGAAATTCATTCCCTAACGGGGTTAAAAATGGGTGGAAAGTTATTTTGGTATTGATGCTTCGAAGTTGATATCAATTATACCTACTTCTTAGTGAAAAGTGCTTTTGATGTTAAACACATTCAATTAATTTATTTAATTATTGATTCAAACACGTCATGTAAAGTCAATCCGATTATAAAAAAAGTTGAACTCACTTAAAAATATAAGCTAATAGGTAGGTACTCATTTAAAATTGGAATGTCTCGAAAGTCACCGTCTCAGGTCACCGTACTATTAGTAGGTACCACATTTGTGAAGGTTTCTAAGCTAAGAGATTATATTATTATAGGAAACGCTCGTATAGGGACGAAATCTCTAGAACTCGAATCATTCCATATAAAAAAATGTAAAATACAACAAATAAAAAGGACATTTAAATCGGATTAGAATTTAAAATTACAATTTTATTCGTTCTTGGTTATTTGAATGAAAAACTTATACTTATAAGTACCTTGATTTTCCTTCAAAAAATCTCTTAAATTACCTGCCTAGGTGGGTAGGTAATTTAAGAGATTTCCAAGAGACTACTATTGTCATAAAATGCGTGCCACTGCTGATCCTGGCTTACAGGAGTTGCAGTGGTGGGTGTGAGGGCGGGATAGTTTGTACCTAGGTGCTTAGCAAATATTTGCGATTGCTGTATAAATTTTTTAGAAGTTCATTTTCACTATTTTAGTAGAATATTTGCAGTGGTGAAAGTTAGGTATGCCTGTGTAACTTTCACCAGATCAAAGACCGATCTTCGTGTACATAAAATATAACAAAATTTTATTTTATTTTCATGTTTATTTAACCTTTAAAAAATAATACTATAATAAAGATTGTTATACATACATACATACATACATACACATACACTCACGCCTATTATCCCCGAAAGGGTAGGCAGAGGCGCAACTAGTGCACCCACTTTTCGCCGTCATTCCGTCCCATGATGTGATAGGGGGCGAGCCTATCGCCATATCGGGCACAAATTCCAGACTCCGGGCTGATACTGAATAGAAAAATTCAATATCACTTTGCCCGACCCGGGGATCGAACCCGAGACCTCAGCTTTGCAGTCGTACTGTAATACAACTACGCCACCGAGGCAGTCAAAGATTGTTATATTTTATAAGTATTCAAACATGCAGCACTGTATGAGACCGATTCCGCACACGACGGCAAATGACGCGTGGCAGGTGACGTCCTACCGGGCGTCATTTGTCGCCGTGTGCGGAATCGGTCTCATACAATTTATCTTTCCTTTCTTTCTCGCTCCAGACAAGTCACATGACTTGCATAAGTATGTCATTTCCACACATTTTGACCTTTCCGTACCTAACCGTAAACGCTAACAGAAAAGGGATTTTGTCTAGACCCCCTGAGCAGAGAAACTCAATATTACATGGTTCAAATCCGAAACCACAGCATGTTAGCCGTCATCGTACTACAATCATTGACTTCCTGTTTGCTTGTTTTGTTTGTTATAAAATGAAAACACTTGAAAATTTTTTGCTCAATTTATCTATAAATAGGTTTTTTTGTTTAAAATGGACGTTCATTTCATGTTAAGTAAAATAAATTTGATTTTAAGGATTAAGGTTTATACTTAACTAGCTTTTGCCCGCGATTTCTTCGGCGTTGAAGTCGAAAATGGTTCTAATGGGATTTTAGTTGTTTTTTTACGTTAGGTATTAATTTGGTTATACTTGCCTCACATATACATTATTATGTTCAGATTAGGCGACTTTTCGCCATTTAGGCTATCTTGCAGAGTGTCGGGGCGACCAAAATTGCGAATGGAGACTGGTCGCCGTTTAGGCTACGCGAATGGTGGTTAGTCGCCAATTTAGGCTACTTCGGAAATTTCGTGTTTTATGCATTGTTTTTGTCGAATTTGAGGATATTTAAGATCCCCTTTACACACAATTATTGAAAACTGGGAATACTGCATAGTGCCACAGAACAGGGATATAGTGCCGTCGCGGCACATGCCATCTGCCACGTCCTGCGGAAACACATGTTTAGTGTAAAATGGAAATCTTATGTTCTTTTGAATCACAGCTTTCTTCCAGTCATTTTCGATTAGTTAACAAACCAATTAACATCAGGAATGATGAGACGTTAAAAAGTAATCTGATGGAAAATTCACATGAATTTTCCACCTCGCTGTCTTTTATGGCTGATTAGAACCAAAGTAGCCCTTTAAAGACTACTTTGTTTTAATGATTATGAAAGTTTAGAGTCTGGAGAATTTTTTAAACCTACGTTGGAGCCACGAAGTCACCTGTTTAGATTTTAACTTTAAGTCTATGACTTATGACTTTATTTAAGTCATAAGTCATAGACTTTGAGTATCTATAATAGTTAAATATTCATATTAAAAGAATGAAAACTAACATTTAATTTATTGATTACGTATTGCTGTGTATCTAGATGCTCCAAAACAAAAATAAAGACATCAATGGGTGTAAAATTCTAAAACGATCCCAAGAATAGTACCCAAGTATTATATTCCATGAGTTCCAAAGGCATTTAGAAATGGTTCATTACGTAATTTATACAAATAAAGACGTTTTGAAGATAAAAAATAAACAAATCTGTAAAGGGAACAGACCTTCTAATTTTGCTTTAATAACATCAAAATTACTAGCTCCCATATAAAAAAGCATATTTTGGCCACGCTGGGTATCAATAATATTCGGCCGGAAGTCGGAACCCATTTTATCATTTCTGACATATTAAAAGAATATACAAGTGTTCCATAAATGACACGACAAACTTAAAGGGAAGATAGCTTGAATGCCCTACCAGACCTCTATAAAAGTGTCACCATTTTCGAAATTTTGAGGATTTTGTACTTTTTGGGAAAAATACAATTTTTGACCTATGTTTTTTTGCTGTATGTGCAACATACATTACATATACACTCACGCCTGTTATCCCCGAAGGGGTAGGCAGAGGCGCAACTAGTGCACCCACTTTTCGCCATTATTCCGTCCCATGATGTGATAGGGGGCGATGTGATGCTGTATGTGCAAATAATCACATATTTTCTTTTTTTTTTGCTGCAGACTCGGGACTAGTGGGTCTACCATAACCCATAATAATTTTGTTGAATTTAGTTCAAAAACCTTGAAAAATTCATACTTTCCTCATAATTTATTTTAGGAAAATTATTTTACAAACTCTGGACTTCGGTGATGTAAAATAATTGTATTGGGCTGTTACTTACTGCACATTACATAAAAACTTCATTTTTTAATAAAGATTTCAAAAAGGTATAATACTCACAACTTTTATTCTAGAAAACAAAAAGATATTAACTATACCGGGTGGAAGGGAAACGCTCTCGGAAACGAATACAGGTGATAGTATTGGTGATTCCTGACGTGATGGCACTAAAAAAATCGCGATCGCATTGTTACAATTTTAGTAGATTTTCTCAAATTTCTGTACAGCTTCACGTATGGATAGATAAATCAAACTATTATTCTGAAAAACATAGTAAAAAAGGCCAATATTTCAAAAAAGTCGTAATGAAACACGTACATCAGCTGACGGGTAAACGACCGAGGGCCGGTGCCGCCGCATCGCGGCGGCCGCCCAGTTTTTTGTACGCTTTACATAGCGCGCGCATGAATTACGGAAATACTAAAACCGTAAGTATTATCGCTTAGCTTTGCAAATGAATATAAATTTTGGTTAATGTTATGGTTCTTCTCTCTTATCGTTCCGGTATAGAGAGCGTTTCCCTTCCACCCGGTATTTGCGCCAAAGGCGCTGATACATTAATGGACAGGTAAAATACCTTTTTTATGGTTTGTTTACATTTTGTTAAATACCTAAACCGATAGAATATAGTATATTCTAATATACCTACCAACCTATTAAATTATTTACCACTAGACTTTGCCCGCGGCTCCGCCCGCGTTAAAAAGTTTTTCCGGGATAAAAGTCCCGCTTTTTATTTTCCCGAGATAAAATGTATCCTATGTGTTAATACAGGACATGATCTACCCGTGTGCCACATTTCATCGAAATCCGTTGAGCAGTTTTAGCGTGAAAGAGGAACTAACCTACCTTTTATCCCGGAAAAATTCCTTCACGCGGGCGGAGCCGCGGGCAAATGCTAGTAAAATATAACATTTCCTAATTAGCCTGGCCTAAAAATTGAAAAGCATGTGCACTAATTGAGCCTCTGCCTATCCCTTCAGAGACAATCGTGTCTGTCTGTGTGTGTGTGGGTGGGGGACGTGTGTATGTAAAAATTGAATGTGCAGTAAAGCTTCAGAACAGCTAGCGGCCTTCTGCGTATGAGGTCTTAGGGAATAATTAAGCATTATGACTGATCACAGATTCTACACAATCTAGAAACTTATGATGAAATCCTCCTAGCCAGTTTCGGCCACGGCGGCCAATCTCAACGGAGATCAGCCAGGTACGTAGGAGATATTATAGTGCACAAGTGTGTGCGCAATACACAGGTGCACTCACTATTCCTTCACTCTCATAGTCCGGTGAGACGGCAATCCGACATGACCGGAGAGAGATCAGGCGCAGGACCAACGGCTTTACGTGCTTTCCGAGGCACGGGGGTATCACACCGCCAACTTCCTGACTCCGAGCTGCGACTGAGTAAATTTTAAGATGGAAAAACCCAGTCACAATTTTTTTTTGGCTCGACCCGGGATTCGAACCCAAGACCTCAGCGCGCAAATAGTACTCGTAATGCGTACGCAATACCACTACGCCACCGAGGCAGTCGGTGGCGTAGTGGTATTGCGTAGTGGCAGTCGGTAAAACTTATGATAACATAGCTTAATATAAACATATTAGTACAGAAATGTGACGAAAACATAGCAGGGTTGTGACAAGCAAAAAGTGCATAACTTGCACTTTTTCTTTAAATAGAAATCATAGACAAAATAATCAGTTAAAGATTCTGATAAACAAGAGTTTTTACATTAAATGCATTTCGAAATACTTATGAAACGTTGAGAAATATATCATTCGATACTATTATACCTTGTTAAATAAATATGCTATAAAAATGCATGTTGCATAAGTTGTTCTATGTAAATTAATCTGCTAATTGTATAATTATAATGCAACAAGCTTTTCAATATTTATTTTACCTTTTTCATAAATGTATCCTTAATAAGGACTCCTGATATATACTTACTAATATTATAAAGCTGAAGAGTTTGTTTGATTAACGAGCGAATCACTGATTTTGAAAATTCTTTCTCTAATAAGAAGCCACTGTACTCCTGAATGCTATAGGCTACTTTTATCCCGGCAAAATATTTGTATCCCAGAAAACATAGGAAACTACCCTATTATGTGTATATATAAGGAGCCTCTTTAAGACAGGCAATAAATAGAATATAGGTACGGGGGTGAACTGGACTGTCCCATCAAAATATAACACGTTAAATTTCATCATTGCATATTTTGAACAGCCGAGCGTT
Source organism: Lapara coniferarum (assembly GCA_949316025.1). Lineage (NCBI taxonomy): Eukaryota > Metazoa > Arthropoda > Insecta > Lepidoptera > Sphingidae > Lapara > Lapara coniferarum. Next base: position 13,751,966 of record OX438926.1, on the reverse strand, counting down.
CAAATAGGTAGGTACACAAGTGTCCATAAGATGTTGTCGGGTTATAAAAATGGATGATTCCGTGCGACCGTTTCATATTGCATTGCCTGTTTTAACATTATAAGTATATATTTTATAATATACTTAATACTAAACTTAGACCTGATTAAATTACTTTCTTTCAAAGTGGCTCCTGTATTACACCCGACGTCAATAAATGCAACTACTTTCATAGTTAAAATTCAGGTGTTTTACTTATTACCTACAAGAATCTATTCTCATTATGCTATTACAAAAATAATTTCTTTCTAGTGTTAATGCACAATAACATAACTAACGTTTTTTACAATATAAATAATGTAATAGTAGCAGCATTATTTACTAGAAAAAGTACAACTTCAATAATATCTAAGTCTATAATGCTTATTACATAAAGGTTTTAATATATTTCACATTGTCATATCATAACACAACCGCAAAACCATGAAAGTTAGATTTGTAAATACGAATCGTTAATATTATCTTTCTAGTAATTTTTAATGAATCCTCCAATAGTCAGACACTAATATCATACAGTACATCGAAGCAGCTTAGTGACGGGATGGGACTATAGCCTGATGCGCTGCGAGGTAAAACGCCGCGGCCGGCACTCGCTACGAATCCTAGCTGTTTTTTTTTTAGCACGAATGATTGTTACTCGAGTGAAGACTACCTTCTTCTGTAGCTTATGATCTCAGCTTTTTCGCTTATATCAAGAGCGGTATAGTACTGTATTTTAATATTATAATAATATTCGTCTATAACTAACCCAAACACACCATAGAAACGTCATTATTATCTATGGACTAAAACAAAAATAGCGGCTAATATCAGCTATTTAACATTACATTAGATTATTCTTACAAAATTATTGCATTATTAGATTACAACAGGTCGTAATTATACCTATTTATAAATACAATAACAATAAACACGATTTCATACAGCAGTAATGGAGTAATTAAAGCAAATATTTTTTTTTTTTTATAAATAAACGGGATCTTAAAACAAGTCAATAGGGAAAGAGTGAACGAGCTGGTTCAGATTTGGTAAGCAGCACTCCGCCGAGTAGCGCGAGCGCCGCCGCCACGAGCAGGCGTCACGCGCGGGGTGCGCGGGGCGGGCGCGGCGCGCGGGGCGGGCGGGGCGCGCGCGGCGCGGCGCATCGTCATTGCGACGGCTTCAGCGCAGCCAGCTTGCGGCCGCGCGCGCGCGCCTCCTGCCGCGACGTCGTATACTCGAACCATAACACGTTTGGTATTAAAGTTGTATCTCTTATCATCAACATTTCACAAATTTTTCTGAAACAATAAAAACATTCACAAGGAAAGTTCAAAATTACCCAAGTGTTTTAGACTGTGTCCAAATATGGTTTATTACATATTATATGCAATAACACAATACACGAATGGAGCATGCATAGGTATATATATAACACAATAGTATTTATTTGAAATGAAAAGTAATAGTCATCTTAGTACCAGATGTCCAGATGGACAGGTACCACCGCAGGTTCCATTTCCACCATCAAAAGGTTATCAGTTGAAAAACATTGTCACCAGTAGGTACATTATGAAGATTAATATTTAATAGCATAGGGTGACAAGGGCAGTGTACTCATTGGTCCTAATTTGTAATTGAAAGTTTGGGTGGTGATGCTACAGTTTATGACCGGTTGAAGCGAGGGAATGACCCATGTTTCCTCCAAAAGTTGTAAAAAATGTCTATAATAATTATACTTACAAAGAAACCAACTGTGGAAACAATGGCGTGAACACTCTATGTACCGCAGCAAACCATATGGTTGCAAATATAAATCCCACAATGGCACCAATCACAACTTGAGAAGTAGTGTGGTAATGGAGATACACTCTACCAATACTGACTAGTACTGCTAGAACCATACAACCACCAACAATCACGACTCGCCATAAAGCTGATATTATACTGTTGTTGTTAATGTGGTGCAATCTGTAATTGTTAGAGAATTGATAAATTTTTCAAAAGGGTATTCAGACCATGAAGCAAAGAATAAAGAATAGATCACTCTTTTCCATCGTCTCTTATCCCATTTCAATGTAGGGTTGGCACAACATACATTTTGAAGTTTGTTGCAGAAAGGAGTTATTCTAAAGTAGGGTCTACAATTGGCTTGAAGTAGATTCCTTCTGAGGGAATCAGTCAGGTGCAAGACCTCCAAGAAAAACTCAATAGTAATCAGAATCTCCTGTTCCAAAGTCAATATTCATTATAGCTGCTAATTGCCATAAAACCAGAGGTGACATTACACTAGCACAGATGGTGTACCAAAATAATCTGCCCACAGGATTTCTGATTGGTCATAATATCAGAATAAAACTTACCTAATTAAAACAAAATACAGTACATATGTACCAAAAAACCAAACAAACTGAGCATGAGAGGATGGCATTCCATATTCATTATACAAATGGCCCCGTGCCAGTGGTCTGGATTCACATATTGTATGTTTCAAAATAATATTTAATACTTCATTTACTAATGTGCCAAAGAAAAACGCTATCTGAAAATGGAAACATATTGAAATTATGATTCAATAATAATCACTTACTTTTATTATGGTACTTTTTAAAATCTAAGCAGCTTATGTTTGGGGACACTTACAGTGTGTAGATCTCGACGAAACAGGATTAGTGTAACAAATCCAGCACCAATTCCAAAAGGTGACAAACTTATAAAGGCAAAGAATTTACCAATCCAATCACCTAAAACGTCAGAAAAGCAAGTTATTAACCATTAGATTTCTGCTCGTGGTTCCGCCCGCGTAAAGAAGTTTTTCCGGGATAAAAATATTTTCCCGAGATAAAAGTAGGCTATAGCACTCAGGTGTAATGTAGCTTCCTATTAGTGAAATAATTATCAAAATCGGTCTAGTAGTTTTTGAGTTTATCCATTGAAAATAAACAATCAAATCTTTCCGCTTTATAATATTAGTATATATAACAAAATGTTCATCAGACAGTTAAAAATTTACTGGTATAATCACCTTTAGGATATTCAACTAATGTAAGAGCCAGTGGCTGCCATTCGATATCACCGTTATTATGCAAGATATTCCTTATTGGTAATGTGTCTTCTTCCATTTTATGAACATCTGCCTGACTCCGTAACTGTAGTAACAAATTTGTATGTAGTGTGTATGTTGGAATGAACTTCAACCATGTAAATAATTTTCTAAGTAGATATATGACATAATTTCCATTTTCTAACCTTATTCTTTGTTCAAACACAATTCATGTCATCCAAAAATCGAGAGCTAGATTCAGTATTTTTGCTGAGAGTTGGTTTTAGATAAATTTGTGAATGTGAACTCTGTTTGTCAGTTTGCAGTTGACGTTTGTCATTTTGACATATGATGATGTCTATGCCGGGCTTAGGCCTGACTAATACATACATTTTTCCGTTATTGAATTAAGAAACTGAATTCAGAACTCTTCGGCCTCCGGATCTTTTGAGTATCTAGCAATGCAAAGGAGATGGGATGACCAGGCAAACCCTTCGTTGGTCATATATGCGCAGTTGGTCATAAACTTTTATTAAAACCTATGTGACTTGCGATCGCTGTCATTACATTCTACGATAATGACATTAAGCGGTGCTCTACAGAAATTGTGATATTGTGTAAAAAGCGATTTTTTTGTTAAATGTGTGCTATTCGTGTCTACCTCGCCCCCCGTCAGGATTGGCAAAAAAAATTGTTTGCGCATTATTTTAAAATAAATGAAATACTTTATTCATCACGTAGGCGAACATAGTTGCACTTATGATATGTTAAGATACATTCAATTAATAATAATTGTTAATACAAATTGTCACTTATATAACTACAGACATTTTTCAAGGGAGCATAATTAATGAAAATTAAATATAAAGAGGCCTAGCTCGGGCTGGCAGGAAAGAGATAAAAAAAGAATATTTTTTACTAAAATTAATGGGAGGCACGCTTCGCGATCCTCACCGGTGAGAACAGTACAGATCGTAACCTAGCTGACCTACCAGCCTTTCACTAGCTACCTAAGTGATGACTACCCGAAGAAGAAAGGCAGAAAGAAACTCCGGACTTAATTTTTTGTTTTTGGCTTAATTTATTGCCATATCGTGTCCATTGGTTGAATGGTCTAAGTCCGATTCCATACAATTAGCGTTACGTCACACATTATACTACTTACGGCCGGTTTCAACCTATAGTATATCACGTTGTATCTAGGCATATCTAATATAAATATTTACTTTCCATTCAATATATATCTTTACATGATATCTAGAAAGATCAGTTTCAATTTATGCCTTTCCGGTCATCTTTCTTGCTTCTTGAAACTCCACCAAGCATTTATTAGGGAATAGATTTTTCTTATAAGGGTCATAAGTACCTTAGTCACGTTCCATCTTAACGTACAACCAATTAAGATCATGCACGATGCCACACGATGAAAATGACTGTGAATAGTCTCGACCACAAACTACTATAGATGCTACGCAACGAGCTGTCCGTCAAGATGGAACGTGAATAAATCCCTTAAGGGCTTTACGCATGGTCTATCTTGACGTACAACATGCTGTACGTCACGGTGCTGGACTTAGCTTACGCAAAATACTGCGTGCCAGACGGTGCTGCCAGGTATTCAGTTATCTATATCTATCTTTACTATCTATTTGTGAATAATTAATAAAGGTTTAGGTATATTTTTCCGTTACGGAATAAAACGTTATTGATTGTCTATCGGTGCGATGCTCAAAGTGGCGGGGTCACTTGTTGAATATATAATATTATTACAATAAATAAAATAAAAATAAAATACTTTATTCATCACGTAGGCGAACATAGTTGCACTTATGATAAGTCAAAATACATTTAATTAATTATTATTAAAGTCACTTATATAACTACAGACATTTTTATTAGGAGTAAAATAAATGATGAAAAATAAAAAGTAAGAAGCCAGCTCGGGCTGGCAAGAAAAGCAATATAAAAAAGAGATCATTTTTATAAAAAATAAATAAAGGGAAGAACGCGTCGCGATCCTCACCGGCGCGGTGAGGACACTACAGGCCCTAGCCCAGCTAACCTACCAGCCTTTCACTAACTACCTAAGCGATGACGACCCGAAGAAGAAAGGCAGAAAGAAACTCCGGGCTTACTTTTTTGTCATCATTTGTCTATCATCTGTATTTATATATTTTTTTCAAGTCTTTTGCATACATAGTCACATTAGTTATATAAGCTAATACACACACACATCACCGTTAAATTACGATAAAATCAAATTGAAGGAATTACACAAGCACTAAACACTACACTTAAGAATTCAAAATAAAACGAGAGAAATACCGTAAATACCGTAACGTTTAAATCTAAAATGTATTTTAAAACAATTGTGTTAGTTTATTAACTCATTTCACACAATCCTAATGCCAAATCTATCATAACATTGGTCTAACAAGGCTTTTTGTTATTATTATTATTTTAGCCTCTCGAGCCCCGACCAGCCCAATCGGGCCGGTCGGGGCAGCTGTCAAACTCGATATGTGTGCGTGTTGACGCGCCTTATGTGTGTGCGTGTAGGTCGATTTTCGCGTGTTGACAGACACGCGAAAAATTGCGCTTGCGCCAGTGTGGCCAGCGCTCTGTACGCAAGAGGTTAGTCGATTTTTTTAACAGAAAAATGTGGAATTTAGTAAGTTTTTGTGATGCATTTAGGTAAATAGTAGACTTACCAGTTGGCAACACAGGTGATGGGTGCACTTGCTGGATCGCGCAAGTCCAGGAGCTAATAATAGTAATAATTGACGTGCGTCGAGACTATTCATGGTTGTTTAATGCTTTGCATCGTGCATGGCCTTGGTTGGCTGGACGTCAAGTTGGACCGTGCGTATCACGCTTAACGCTTTAGCCCTTTCAACTCTCTAGTCTTTGCTCTAGCTTATTTGTGTCTGGTTTTTGCCATATTCCCTAAATAATCTGTGCTTGCTTTGCCATAAATATCGTTCTTTTGTGAGTTCGTCGTCAAAATAGAGAGGGCAAAAATTTTATATTTCGTAGAAATAGTCCAAAGAGCATTATAATACTACGGAAAAAATAGTCCAAACTTAGCAAATACAAAATGGCAGAATCAGATGTGGTGGATTTGGATTTAACTATTGATGATTTAGTGCCAAAAAGCCCTGAAAGGTAATCCATATTTCTTAATTTCGTGAGTCAGTGGAAAAACAATGTAGGTAGAGGTCATATCATATTCTATTTCAAAAGGAATTTTATGCACACAAAACACACGTTGCAAATAATGTGAATAATATTTATGTGAAATATGTTATGTTAGGTAGCAATTATAAAACAATTAGGTATAGTACGTACCTTGACATCTGACCTACATATCTTTATGGTTTGCCTGAATTATTGTGATCTATCAGATGCCGAATGAAGTTAGATAATATAGGTAAATCTCCAACTCGTTTTCATATTCCTTGGAGTGAGTCCAGGATATCAATGTCTCCATATCTCTATTATTAAATTTGAATTTATATATGGAATAAAAAGTAGCCAATAGCACTCAGGAGTAATGTAGCTTCTTATCAGTGAAATAATTTTCAAAATTGATTCAGCAGTTCCAGAGTTGAGCATGTTCAACGAAACAAATGAACTTGATCTTTGTAATATTAGTATAGTTTAAGAATTTCCTGTATTCTATATTTGTTGTAGTCATGAATGAATTACCAGGTTTATTAAACAATACACAAGATAAAAAATATTTTCTGATAGGCTATGGGATTGGAAGCCCTATTACAAATTAATTAAGTTTAACAGACTAATTTAGACTCTGGCACATTGCACAAGCACTAGTTTATATTGTTTGCCATATTGATACGTCTTAATTCCTTTTATGCATTGAAGTTGGCCATTGCAAGTTTTTGATTGTTATATGATGTATTTAAGCAGGTATTGTTTTATACATTGTGTCAGAAATCGGCCCAACAATCACTTGATACTTAACACCTTGCCAGGCTTGGTGGCTCACTGGGTTATAACAATAGTGAATCCATCATTAGTTAACTAGCTTATAAGAATATTGTATGTCAAAACAACTGAACTGTTTGAATACTATGAACATTTTGATAAGCATAATACTATATAGGTAAAATGTTTTCAGCCTATTTTGTATGCCTATGCTCAACAGCAGTCAGTAACTATTTATTGAAACTTTTGGGACATGTGCTGAATGAATTTTGAAAGGTACAAAACAGTTCTTATGATTGATTTTGGTGTTTACTTTGTGAAGTTATGATACAATAGGTCGGGGAAAAGTCTTTTACATGTAGTATGTATCTTTTACATATAAACATGTAATAAAATGTGTGAGGTGTTAATGCATCCACCATATAGCCTTGACCTTGCATCTTCAGAATTCTTTAGGTAGTGTCAGGTTAAGTCAAAAGAAGACTGACAAAACTACTTGTCGTTTTTTTTAAGTCAGAAGTCTCAAAATTTCTACAGCATTGTGATTATGGCACTACCTACAAGATGGCAGAAAGTCATCGAATAAAATGACACTTATATACTGTACCTAAATATAGATTACGGTGAAAAAGAAGTCTTGAATTTTCAAATAAAATGCGAAAAAGTTTTTCCCCCACCTTAATAGTTATCTCGTTTACCTTTACCAGCGAAAAACTACTTATATATACGAGAATTGAAGTAAATTATGGGTAAACTATACTCAGGTATAACTAATACTCGTAAAGTAATTGATTATTTCAATTTCATCACATATTTTGCTTCAGTGGAGTGGTTGTATTGCAGTACGACTGCAAAGCTGAGGTCTCGGGTTCGATCCCTGGGTCGGGCAAAGTGATATTGAGTTTTTCTATTTAGTATCAACTCGGAGTCTGGAAATTGTGCCCGATATGGCGATAGGCTCGCCCCCTATCACATCATGGGACGGAATAATGGCGAAAAGTGGGTGTACTAGTTGCGCCTCTGCCTACCCCTTTGGGGATAACAGGCGTTAGTGTATATGTATGTATGTATCACATATTTGCTACATTACTAAAAAATAAAATGATTTAAGAAAATATGTAGCATAATCCACAAATCGCACATAATAAAACAATGACCTCATTCAAAATCGTTAACTTGTGGGAATCGTCACAAAATCTGATACATTTTTTTAAGTTGGGCGGGGAATGAAAATAAGTTCAAACAATTTTGACCCTATTCCCAATGTTGAAAAAGACTAATTTTTCTTTTAGTTGATGCAGCTTGTCCTTTAGGGTCCATATTTTGCAAAAACTCATGTAGCCAAAATTTTGGATTAGGTAATTCTTTTATTAAGAGTGCCAAATATTAGGCTCATTAAAATGCACGAAATTCGAACTGATCAGGATTTCATTGTTGTCAAGCCTAGACATAATATTTTGCCCTAAATTTCGTTCAAATATTTATGGAAGTAGTAAATGGTCAGTCCAATAAAAAGCAACTCTTTGAGCTGATTTCCCCAATTTTCTCATGTTGTAAATTGTTATATTATGTACTAAGGGACGTTTTTAATAAGCAAGAAAATCAATATTGCACTTTAAAAAGTATATGATTAAGATAATATTTTTTTAGGTAACTCCTTTACGATTTCCTATATCTTAACAGCCTTTTTAGGTAGATTGTTAAGTACTTCCTTTTTACCCTGTTCGGTGAAACCTTGCATTACTGTTCACGTTTATTTCCTGAGTAATTATTGGTTTCGATTATAGAACCAGTTCTAACTTGTAAGGTTTTGAATAAGAATGCATAGCACTTTTAAAATCATGTCTTCAACATAATTTCAAGGCAACACTTGTAAAAGATGCTAGATGGGCACATAGATTAGATTATTAGATACAGATTAGATGACTATTATCTTATTTCTTACTTTGTTTTGCCATAGGGATTGCAGTTGCTATAGCTCTAGAGATAGACAATTTTTAAGTATTCCTATTTCCAGGAGATATTAAGGATGCTAGCTGTACATGCAGGATGTAGTCGTTTGTAGATCTTTTACAGTTATAAAGCTCTGCAATATGTTATTACTATGCCGCAATATGTTATTACTATGTTTTATAAATATTATCTATCGTATTTTGTATTTTAATCGCAAAGCTTGCAGTTATTTAAATCTACGAGAGCTTTCCTGGCATACCACTTGGACCCTTTACAAATTATGTGGCATTTCCAATACACTTAGTTGATTACAAATATTAAAAACAGAAGTTTGTGGTATCGCCCTCGTGAAAATCAGCTTCTAGAGAGTCAAACATGCTGAGTAATAATATCGTAATCGTCTGGAGTATATGTGACCACACTATAAAGTGAAATTTAATCGTAGTTGCACACATCGCACCTCCCCCGTGATGGACATGTCTGAGGCAGCGTGTCTCACGCTGCCTCGGACACCAAAAGGTTGACACGGTACGGTGTTTCGGGGGCTTCTGAGCCCCCGCAACAGGGAAAAAGGACCGCAACAGCGGTACGCGCAGGGGCGGTTGCGGACGACAACTTAGACGTGAGTCGGAGGAAGCCCGCAGCCGTCCCTAATGCGCCGAAGAAGGCCCTAAAAAAAAAAAAAAAACACATCGCACCTTTAGAGAAAACGACACAATTCAAAAAATTTAAAATTGAGTTGTCATTTTTAAATGACTAAAAACTTGTCCCTTATTTATAAAAATAGAATAAAAAAGGGACCGATATAACAGCTTTGTCCTTTTCCTACTTGAATATGGCTGTGTTTGAACTATTGTTGTATTGAGTACTTCGTTTGGAGTAATTTTATGACGATAACCCAATTTTCTGTCTTTTTGAATTGTGTCGTTTTCATCCTAAAGGTGCGAGTCATGTATGGTTTTTTTTCACTTAATAATTATTTATAGCAGTGTTTTTCAATCTTTTTCATGACACAACCACAACTTTTTTCATGTTTTTTATTGTGTTAAAAATATTCAATCTCTACAAAATTTTATCCAATTGTAGAGTTAGAATTTGGATAAATATATAAATGTCCTATCTTTTTCAAGTTTATTGTTTTTTTTTTTATACTGAGGTAGTTTTCATGATCTCCTGTTACCCCCCTATAGAGGCTTCGCGACCCCCCATGGGGTCGCGACCCACACGTTGAAAAACACAAATTTATAGTGTTAACTTAAATTGAATGTGTCTGATCACCAATGTAATAATTTCTTAGTAATCAAATACATCTTTATTGGAATTATTTAATTATAAGATAAATTATACTTACTTTTAATTTTGTTATGTACAGCCTGGCTGAGGAGAAAAAAGAAAGTGGGAATAATCTATACAAGTTTAAAAATTATAAGGGTGCCCTAACTTTGTATGATGAAGCCATTAAGCTTTGTCCTGAGAATGCAGCATACTATGGAAACAGATCTGCATGTTACATGATGCTTGGACTGTACAAGAAAGCATTAGAAGATGCACAAAAATCTGTTGCATTAGACTCCACATACACAAAAGGATACATTCGAATTGCAAAATGCTGTTTAGCTTTAGGTAATTATTTATTATTCTACTTACTTTTATTATTATTCTGTGACTAGTAGTGCTCGCGGCTCCGCCTGCGTGAAAAAGTTTTTCCGGGATAAAAATATTTTCCCGGGATAAAAAGTAGCCTATGCTATAGGCTCAGGAGTAAAGTAGCTTATTGTCTGTGGTTGTGGTATTATTAACGTCAAAGGCTAATATGAGATTGATTTTTATCAGAGTTCGATTGTGTTTACTGTGTTAAAAGAGATGTCCACTTTTTTTATGGGTGCTGGGCCTCAAAAACTTACCAGGCTCAAATTTTTGGGTTATTAAAGGGGCAACATGTGGAGCTTAGATCCATTTAAAATATATTTTTAGACCCCTACATTCATAGCCAACTTGTTTAAAAACATTCATACTAAGTGTAGTTTTCAAGACAAACAAAATTACATAAGTCTCAAAATTTGAGGTGTTTGACTCGTCAACCCCCGCGACGGACGCCGGCGTCCGAGTATATAGGGCTTAACGGGTTAAAATTAAACGATTTATTGCAAAAGGCTAGTTTTCAGGCGTTCTATCCAAATATAATGTGTATTATTTTATTTATTTAAACTTTACAAAAAATAATAGAAACTTACAAAATCTACATATGTCCTTCAAAACTATATAAATAGTTTGACTGAAGGATCAGTATTTAAAAACTATTAATAACAAACTGGCTAAAATCAAAACAATGGGATTAGTAACTAAGGCAAGCTTTCTAACAGTTATTTTTAACCTTGGATTTGAACAAGATCTTGTTGGATTCACGTCTAATGTCCTCAGGTTAAGTATAAAAGGATATGTTTACTAAATGTTCTATCACCATAAATATTATTGGCTTAGGCACCAAGAATTTACCTGATGACACAGACCTTGTGTTATACACATTATCTAGCAGTCTATAACAGTGTATTGTGATTTGAGGCGACCTGTGTGGAGGCGAGCAGGCGGTGCGGCGCGCGAGCTCGCTGGGCGGCGCCGAGTGCGCGTCCAGCGAGCGGCGCGCGCTCGAGTCGCTGCGGCGCCTGCACGAGGACGCGCAGCGCGCCGTGGACGCCGGCGACTGGCGCCGCGTCGTCTTCTGCATGGACCGCTGCCTCGATTATAGCCCTTGTTGCCCCAAGTATGAATGCTCATTTTTTTTTTTAATGAATGGCATTTTGTGCCGATGTCGAAAATTCTGCCAATGAATACTCATTATTCGTATACAACTGAATTAAAACACAATAGCCAACGCTATCATCATCCTTTATCGCCTTAATTTGAAGGATTTTTTATTTTACTATATGATGGCTGTATGTTTACTCTAAATACAGTTTTAATATAATGTGAATTTTATTCGTTATTTCAGGGCGAAGCTTACAAAAGCCGAATGTTTAGCAATACTTGGACGCTGCCAGGAAGCCCAGGAGATTGCAAATGACATATTACGATTTGACAGTTTTGATACTGAAGCTATTTATGTTCGAGGTCTTTGCTTATATTTCGAGGTGATTAATAGTATATTGTATTATAATAATTTACTTTTATTCTGTTTAATTGTTATATAAAGTCGTTCTATATGTTTTAGGATAAAGACGAACAAGCATTCAAGCATTTCCAGCAAGTTTTACGTCTTAATCCTGATCATAAGAAGGCAATGGAAACATACAAGAGAGCAAAACTGCTGAAACAAAAGAAAGAAGAAGGTACGTTTTTTTTATGCTACATCAGAAGTTAAACACAAGGCCAATCTATGTCAACTCATGGTAAGGATTTGCCATAGACACTCACAATGATGAGGGAATAGTGAATGTGTGATAATATTAAATACACTATAAGTGCTTTGCCACAGAGGGAGCAGTACATATTACTATGACAATATATGGGAGACGCCACATAGAAATTGTTACGCTTAGCTGGATGTGACAGTTATCGCCAACAACAAATCAAGCCGCGTCTATTCTGTCAATTGTGTAATGTTCTGTTTTCAGACAGGGTTCCCAACTTAAAATTTTCCTTCAAATTTAGGGGGGATATTGGCGTGATGGCATTATTAGGGGCTTAATATTCTTATGAAATGGAATGAAATCATTTATTCGAATCCATAAAATGTTAAACGTTACTTAGATTTAGTCAATTTTTACTCTACCACTAGTCCGGAAAGCAGTTTCCACCAGAGAAGAACGGGCAAGAAACTCTAGGGTTGCTCTTTTCAAAATCAGTTCATAGGTATAAATTAGGTACAGCGCATAATACAAATATACATATACAGATTTTTATTTTGTTTATAGCAGTTCATATATTAACTTGCATCATAATAAGTTCTCGACTCCCATTCGAGTGTCCAACCCTCTCAGGAATCACGCAATAATTTGAAGATCTATACTTGTCCAATAAATGTATTAATTGATATGGATATTTTTACGGGCCTTTCTGATTTAAATATATAAAGTTAATTTCTTACTTTCTTTCCTCTTTATATTTATTTGTTGACATGGTGATTGAGTGATATCTAAAAGTCCTCACTAAAAATTTTCATTCTTAGTACAAAAAAATATGTTGATGTGTTACTTTAAACAATGAATTTTATAAATTAAAAATAAATCTGTCGACTTCTGTACTACATACTACTGATGACTATTTACTTCTATACCAAGAATGCTATTTGGAAATACGATGGTGCTTGTTTATTTATTTTGAAATGACAACAAAACAACTATTTTGACATTTAATCCATCAACTGTCATTTTAAGTTTCTTCTTCTTCTTCTTCTTCTTTTAGGTTATGGCTCCACCGTTGCAGCGGTGATTTTGCCAATGTCTTTATGTAGATAGAGTTACTCGGAAGTCAAAAAGCGTAACTTCAGATTTGACTATTTCGTCAGTGAATTCTGATTGATTCTTATTTGAATCGTCAGTGCGTTCGGTTCGGCCTCATCTGACGTTTAAATACGTATTAAATTCTTTTAACCATGAAATGTGATATTGATGAGAGTAGAAGTTGCTTAGGATCAAAAATCAAACAAGATAGCATAACATTTTATGTGTAAGCCGTTTAAATTTATGTTTATTTGCATTTTGAAACATATTTTCTTGTTGCATTACCAAGAGACATCTATCGTCGAAAAGTTGCATTCTACATATTTCTCACCGATATATTGATTTTAACATTATAAACGCATATTACAATAATTTTTCGGCAGAAATAAGTAAACTTAGTTAATTTTGCCTCTAAATATATTCATTATTCAATCATTTATTATTTAGTTACAGGAAATATGAAAAAATATATTAAAAAATGTAGTGACATCTGTGGGTAAGTATTCGGATAGATAAATAACGGATAGCGAAAAATATGTGCGTCATGCCAGCGACATCCAACATCGAATATAATTCGACGCTTGAAAGGCAATAATATCTAAACGACAGATATACCGAAAATGAGTTATATACATATTTGAAATCGCCAATTTTTTCTGCGTCGATTGATCCGGGTTTCGTAGCTCTAGGACAATTTTTTTGGCGGTTAGATATTAGATGATTCCGGTAAATTTCACATTTTTTTTTCATTTACCGACAAAAAATTTACGACTTTTCGGATTTATAGTAGTTGGTACACTTAAGGAAATTGATTTTGAACTTATCGTGTTTTACTTGAAATCGTGATATTACTGTTTTGCATTAATATATGTTTACTTGAAATAAAAACAATGCTCACTCTTTAATTAATTGTTTATTACCTACACAACAAAATTATAGCATTGGCGTAGATATATATTTGCCTGGACCCATACTCACCATATTGATGTGCTAAGATATTTTCAGCTTAATAAAATATATTGTTAATAGTACATATATACAACTTTACATAAAACGAAATAAAAAGAGAGTAATCGGTTAGATAATTTTACCTGAATAATACAAGTTCTATTTTTTATGCTTAGATATTTTTACTTGTCAACCTTTAACTTCAATGATGTCGCATAGTTAATATTACCGGGTAAGTTCAGGTGGTTATACTTATTGTTAAGAGATATTCACCTGTTCGCAATAAAGAAAATACACCCGCTTGCGAACCTAGTATTTTGAAAGTGTCGTTGGCTATTCTCATCTAGCCATGTATTTTTCTTATATTCCATGGCCTCTTTTACATCGTCCCACTTTCTTTCTCGTGTTTGCAAAGTACTATGAAAATCTTTTGTGGAAAACGTATGTCAAAATCGTAGAATGTGGTGCTCCATAGTCTCTGACTACCCGTATGGGATAAAGGCGTGAGTTTGTATATGTGTGCTTTCAGCAAAAATAAAATTTGAGTGAAAATTACGAGTTTCCAACACAATGAATAAATCCTACTAATATTATAAAGGTGAAAGTTTGTAAGAATGTATGGATGTTTGGATGTTTAGATGTTTGGATGTAAGGATGTTTGTTCCTCTTTCACGCAAAAACTACTGTACGGATTTCGATGAAATTTGGCACACGGGTAGATCATGTCCCGGATTAACAAATAGGCTACTTTTTATCCCGGGAAAATATAAAGCGGGACTTTTATCCCGGAAAAACTTTTTTAAAGCGGGCGGAGCCGCGGGCAAAAGCTAGTGATAATATTATTGTTTTCTAGTTCTGCTTGAGGCGAGAACCTCCTTCCAGCGAATTTGTTAACTATTATCAAATTCTATATCAATATGCCATATTTTGGATGTATGTATGTTTATCTAACAATAAAATTTGATTTTCATTAAAGTTTGCTGCTTATTAAATAGTTTAATGTTGGTGGGAATAACAATATTTACAATATTGGGCACGTATTTATGTTTTTCTACATTCGTGCGACCCAATAATTTAGCTATAGATATTTTTAATTGATTTTATTAATATATTTAGTTATCCTTATACGATTCTTACCAACTGCGCATTTTTAAATATTTGATATTTCTTTAAATTTACTTGTTACGGTATCCATAAAATTATCCATTTAGATGATTTTACATGTTTGTAAATTAAGGTCATTTTTAACTAAGCGACGATAACTTTTTAATTTATAATCGTCAAGGCTGTTGATTTAAGTCAAAAAATGTCAAACATTAAGAAGTTCCTAAAACAGTTACAATTATTTTTGTGCAGAAAATAGTTTAGTTATGTTTTTTTTTTGTCAAAATCAAAACTTTAAAACGCTCTACTAAAAAAAAAATATATTTATAAGTTAAAATATCATTAAAAGTGGAGTTTTATTCTTCTTGTTTTGGTTTTGAATGTCAAACGTTTAATATTCGTCCCATCGTTTAGAAATCAAATTAAATTTAAAAGAGTACTTTAGTTTTTTTTTAAATTGACAACCAACAATTTCTGATCGCAACTATAATATTTTACGGACTTTGGCGGGAACCTGGGCGTAAAGGTTGCGTTGTTTCGGTTGAATTTGATTTTTATGTGCATGATGCGGTTTGTTTAGTGGCCAATAAGGAATACATTCATTTTTATCATAATACTAGGTGTTTCTTGCGGCTTCATACGCGTGTAATGCCTTTCCGCTAAAAAAAAGTCCCTATGAAGAGATTAAAAATATGCATTACTTCCATGGGGCTAAATTACTGGGATAACAAGTAGACTATGTGTTTATCTAAGACATGATCTACTCGCGTGCCATTTCATCTAAATCCGTTTTGTTGTTTCTGTGTTTACTTCGAACACACATGTAAATATCCAAATATTTTTATGAACTTTCGCATTAATAATATTATCACAGGATACTGAAGTAGATATTAGTAAGATTATCATTATTAATTTTAATCAATAAAGATTTTTTAGCAACAACTTTAACAACTTCTTTTATTTTGTTTTATTCCTTAATTTTCCTGTATGTATGTGTCACCTATGTAATGTATATGCTGAAAAACGGCTAAGCGCCAGTAGCATAATAAATAATGTGGTCCCACCATACTAACGCACATAGAATCGTCTGGAACAAAACACTATTGCTTGTTACGCCATAGGGGTGAAAAGACGAACTAAATTATTGACAACTTAGCTCTGTTACGCTGTAATAATGCCATTCACCG
This sequence comes from Lapara coniferarum, assembly GCA_949316025.1. NCBI lineage: Eukaryota > Metazoa > Arthropoda > Insecta > Lepidoptera > Sphingidae > Lapara > Lapara coniferarum. The sequence continues at coordinate 13,735,326 of OX438926.1, read as the reverse complement.
CTAGATGGATTTTGATTGGGGGGTGGAGCTATCGTTATATTTCATCCCCCGACCCCCCGCATTTAGCGACGCTACGTTCTAAAGAGATTTTGGCTTGACACACCTCCGCTATTCTTCTTTTCTTCGTGCTATTTCCTAACAGGATCAATAACAAGTTCCATTTTAAGTTTATTTTTTAATTAAAATATAATACTTTATTAATCACGTAGATGCACGAATATAGTTGCACTAAGCAGTTATAATACGTCAAGATACATTAAATTAATAATAAATCATTATTATTACAAAAGGTCACTTATATATATATAGACACTTTTGTAGAGAGTAAAATCAATGAAAAATAAACTAAGAAGCCAGTTTGGACTGGCAGGAAACAGGAAGTAATGTCCCCAAATTAATATTTTATACCCAAATGTATGTTTGAATTGTTAGGACAAGAATAAAACTGTAGGCCTTTAGGGTTTATTTTTCGAAATCGAAATCCGTTCAGTAGTTTTTGCATGAAAGGGTAACAAACATCCATACATCCAGACATCCATACATACTAACAAACTTTCGCGTTTATAATATTAGTAGGATGTAACAATTTTATGCTTTTGGCCAATCTGTCAGCGAGTTTATCATAGGAATTTAACAATCCAAATAATGGTAATATTAAATAACGTGTCATGTGTCTTTATTATTACAGGAAATGAAGCTTTCAATATGGGACGATGGCAGCAAGCTCTAAATTTATACAACGAAGCATTGGCCATCGATAAGAATAACAAAACAGTAAATGCAAAACTCTATTTTAATAAAGCTACAGTGTGCTCAAAATTAAGTCAAATCAAAGAGGCTGCTGAAGCCTGCACAGCTGCATTGGAGCTTGATGAAAACTATGTCAAGGCTCTTCTGAGGCGAGCCAAGTGCTACACGGAACTTGGTGAATTTGAAGAAGCCGTCAAAGATTACGAAAGATTATATAAAATTGATAAAAGCAAAGAAAATAAACAATTACTCCATGAGGCTAAATTAGCTCATAAGAAGTCCAAACGTAAAGACTATTATAAGATTCTTGGTATTGAAAAAACAGCATCTGATGATGACATCAAGAAAGCTTATAGGTGTGTAATAGTATACAGGATATAACATAACGGAGTATCTACCATAACCGTAAATAGCTAGTCCATAATCGGATACTTATCACAAAAAATTAAACACTCTTAAAATTATTAGGGGGTAGCCCACAGCCACTGTGGCGCTTCAGTTGCGATACAATAGCGTCGCTGTCGCGTATTTGTATCGTTTCAGACGGGCGTCGCAAACGTGACTAACCCCCAATAGTAGTGATACAAGATCACATTTACAAAACGCGTGACAGCATCGCTGCATAAAGTCCTCCCTTACAATATTGTGGGATATTGCAAAATAAGAGAATGTTTTTCTTTAAGCTTGTTATATACTTGTCTTTTACGTCTTATAGCTTACGTCTTACTCCATTTCATATCAAACTACAACTCCCTTTTTTTATTTAAACAATATTCCTCTCGACCTTCTCTTCCTTATTTAAACATTCAAACTTCCTCTTTCTCTCTCTCTCATTATGCACTCCGTTTCACGCACTCGATACGTTCCGTTCATAAAATTTATCCTACAATATTATGTGTAAACATTGTAAATTTTGATGTGTGTGTGTGTAGGAAGCGCGCGCTGGTGCATCACCCGGACCGGCACGCCGGCGCCTCCGACAGCGAGCGGCGTGACCAGGAGCGACGCTTCAAGGAGGTGGGCGAGGCGTACGGCGTGCTCAGCGACCCCAAGAAACGCGCCAGGTACGACCACGGGCACGACCTCGACGACGACGGCTCTGGCATGGCAGGTTAGATATTATGTTTATTATTATATTCATGAAACAAAACTGCCTGCCTCGGTGGCGTAGTTGTATTATGGCACGACTGCAATGCTGAGGTCTCGGGTTTGATTCCCGGGTCGGGCAAAGTGATATTGAGTTTTTCTATTCAGTATAGGCTCGGAGTCAGGAATTTGTGCCCGATATGGCGATAGGCTCGCCCCCTATCACATCATGGGACGGAATAACGGCGAAAAGTGGGTGCACTAGTTGCGGCTCTGCCTACCCCTTCGGGGATAAAAGGCGTGAGTGTGTGTGTGTGAAACAAAACATATAATCTGCTACCACTTAAACTCTGTCCACTTGTAGAAACTACATGATCCGCTGAAAAATTTCGGAAGTGTGCAACTAACAAACAGACAACAGAATTCCAAAAATCGTTGATTTGTGTTCGATTTTAGTCTTCTTTAGTCACCGCACTTTCTTTTTTATTACTTTTCTTTTAGTGTACAGATACTCGGGGTTTTATTATATGTGTAGATATTACTCACTCACGGAGCCCCTCAATTATTACAAAAACCAGCACATTTTCATACAAGATAAAAAATAAATTAGCATTCTAACCTAGTTGATGGTAAATTATTATGGAATTTTAGTATATTTTTTACTGGGAAAGTATGAGGAAAACTGAAACTATAGGAGCTTAGAGTATGTATAAGTACCTATAGAGCGCTAATATCGCACCGTGCGCCCACTACCCACCGTAGGCAGGTGAACTATAGCTACTTATATAGAAATGTTGGCGACTGCTAGGGATGGGCACGCGAGCAGCACCAACGCAACAGTTATCGATAAGTATAGATCCGGCAGCGCGGTACATATTGTTGTTAAAAAATGTGGTTCTACAAAATATGACCTTGTGGGTACTTTGCAGCGTGTTGCGTTAATATAGATAAAAACTATGCTGCGAATTAGTGTAGTGCCATGTGGAATGATTTTTAGTGCCATCGCGTCAAGAATCACCAAAACTATCACCTGTATTCGTTTCCGAGAGCGTTTCCCTTCTACCCGGTATACACAAAGTTATTTGCAACTTGCGCATAACCTCTTAAAGGCGTGTTTATTACATCAAAAAACATATTTTGTTTTTTGAAAAGACGCGAAAAAAAGTTATCGTAATCGGACAATGTTTAGGAACAGTGATTATTTCTTTCATTTCATAAACAAATACGCACTTATTAATTGGCTTAAAAATCACACACAGACAAAAACAGTTACCTAAGCTACATTATAATAAGCGTCACCTTCGAGAAAATATTACATCGATTCTGGTGTCGACGCGTAACATCCCTGTCGAAGTCCGGCAATCAAAGCGGGACGCGGGGCAGTGCGAGTGCAGTACAAGTGTTCGCCTCCCACGCACCTTTCATACCGCGACGCGTGATTTCAATTTTACCTAAAAATATACTGAAATATGGCTTGCCTGTGAAATGTGATGTTAGAATTCTGTTTAGCCGATCAAGCCCCGCTCGGTTACATTGGCCCGGTACGTCATCTGTCAACAAGCGAAAATCGACCTTATACGCACCCACATAAATTGATGGGTTAGTGTGTTTCCGGGTATTGTTTTTACAAGATTCCACAGAACATTTAACCATTTTGCAGTATTAATAATCAAATATTCGCATAGATCTCACTCGCGTGTGCTCACACCGTTCCTACTCGAGTGACTACAAGCGCTTGCGTCCGGCGCAGGACGATGTTCCCACCCGTGCCTATTGTTCCCACTTGCATACACGCGCTCTATACGTAGTTATACATACTCTAAGTATAGGAGATACAAGGAAACTGTCTTAGGAGCCATATTATGCCCCTTTTTTTTTGTGAAAACAATTTTGGCATAGTATTTTAAATTAAATTGAGTCCACTACTTGTATCTTGGTTTACCCTTTATTGATAAAAAAAAAGTGATTTCGTGTATCTAAATTAAAAAAGTCTTTTAGTATATAAAATAATCAGTCACCTAAAATAGCTTAATTAAAATCATATTCTTTATGGATTTGAGGCAAAAATAACAAGTTTCGATTTTCGGTCTTCGTCAATTCGAATACGATTTTAGGTATGTTGCCACATTACTACTCAAACGAAATTTGAAAGGTCAACTCTTTATAAATGCAGACTGTTTTTAAAATAGGTTGTAGACAAAAACATCAGTGAATTTTTTATTACACGTTAAAGTTTAGGGAAAATCACGAAGTTCATTAACTTTGCTAAAGATTACTGTTATTCGAAATGCCAACTTTTACTCTTATTTATGTTAAAGTAACATGACTGTAGACCTAATAGTTTAGTTTTAATTACGAAGTGGCAAAGTCGACTTTCGTAAAAGAATTACAAAATCTTCATAACTTTTAACCTATAACATTTCGAGCTACATACATTGGGGTTAAATCGATGCACATAGAGATTCTCTATCGACCTGCTTCAGATGAACAGTGTATCGTGATACATCCTGTATGTTTGTTTAAAACTAACTAAAGACTCAAAGTAAAAATAGCCACAATTTTTTTCTCTATGTGTGTATATTAATATCGCTATATTAATTTTCATTTGTTCACCCCTAAGACATAATTTCACCATGGTCTGTTAGTTAGTTTAATAGCCCGTTAACTGTCTTAACGGACTGTTGAGGTACTTAAGTGTCCCACCATGCTATAGCAGGTGATTTAATTAATTTATTCAGTGGCCGTCCTGAGCCGAGGTTCGTAACCCGTTAGTGGGTTGCCCTCACTCCTCAGCATGGTCACTTAATTCAAAGGGTTGCGAGCGCCTTCTGCGTTCACCCTAAAGACCGGTGTGGTCAGAAAAGCCGACTCGAGTCAGGCTACTGGCAGTAGGGCCATTAACAAAAAAAAATCGGTTCAATGGTTTAGTTGAGAAAGCGTAATAGACACAGAGTTACCGTCGCATTTATATGATTAGTATGACTATTGCCAGTGAATTTGTCTAAATGGTAGGCAACATTTTATGGTTATATTTTAAGATATTAACATATTGTATGTTTTATTTTTCAGATATCGACCCTAATGTTGTGTTCCAGACATTTTTCAACCGTGGTGGACAGCATTTTAATTTCCACTCTGGTGGAGGTGGTTTCCCTGGCACTGCTTTTAGTTTTAATTTTGGTTAAAACTTTAAATATTCCCTAAAAAAATCGAAAAACATTCGCTGTAAACGTATTATGCAAAACTAACATACACATTTGTGTAAAATTAGTTTAACAATCCCTAGAAACATATTCATCATTCCATGGGCAGTCATTTTATTGTAAAAAAAAAGAAAACCACAAATATTGATTTTGTTGGTACGGTAGTATTACACAAGGACTCAGGATCACCAAATGAACTCGCAAAATATGAATGTAACAATAAAGCTTTATAAAAACTAATCTAGTAGTAATTATACCTAATGTTGACTGATTTGATTTAAGTAACCTTTTTTTTAAATTACTCTCTTTAAGGGATTGTAATTTATCGAACATACCATTATCCTTGCCTATGAGAATAGTCTACACATTTTTCAAACTTAAATATACAAATAATTATGTACAAAATTATTGTAACATCACATCTTATTAGCTACGGACTATGGTGTTATACTGCCCCTCCCCCCCATAGTGGGGATTCATAATAAACTCAACTTTTATAATAATAAAATACTTATTCGAAACTCAATTTATGAGAAGTTTTGGCAAATAAGAACATGTAATTAGTATTAAGTTTGTGTGTGTATTGAAAATGTTTTGATTCCAGTATATATTCCGAAATCGACTTTTTGGATAGGTTGACAATGTTGATCTCTTTTTTTTAAATGGTTACCTAAACAGCCTTTATATATCTTCAATATTTAATAAACATTAACATTTTCATTAAAACAACAATAAATTTGTATTAAATGTTACCTATATAAGTTTTTTAACATATTGACTGCCAACCCCGCCCTGGAGCGGGGTGCGGGGATGCCTTTCCAACACTTTTCGGGTATTTTTTTATGATTTTTATCGATTATACATAATTTTGGTGTAAAATAACATTTTAGATTTGCCTAGGTAATAAAGAGTTAAAATTAAACAAAATAATTTGTCGGCTCTCGTGACGCACTTATACCCAGATACAGTGGCAGTCAATGCGTTAACTAGGTATGATAAAATGTTATGAAAATCAAAACCAAAATTAAAACGTAGAAGCCTACCATATCGACACAGTAGATTAACTTTCAATACAATTAATATTAATATGGCATAATATAAATCCCTAATAATGATTTTGTCTTTTTTTTACTTATTCACATGTTGCTTCAAATTTTGGTGTTTACATAGTGTTTGTAATTGACTTATAAAAATACACCTGTTCAATAATTATCTTAACGCAAGCAGCAGATACCTATTACTCAAAAAGGTGAAAAAAAGTATTTTTAATTATAAATATTTATTTCAGGAACTCAAATCGTAAATTCAAAAATGTAAAAATATAGAAAATATATAAAATGCCTCTATGGAAATTGTTATTTTATTTTGTAGATTATGCTATTCTTTTGGTTTTTCCTTTAGATAGCTCATTGCTTTGTCACCAGGTTTTCGTTTATTTGTAGTTTTACTATCTATGTCCTGAAATCTAATGTTAAAATTGGATTAACTGGTGGTAGGACTCTCATATGTAAGAGTCCGTCTGGGTGGGTACCACCGCAATGTTTATTTCTACCGCCAAGCAGCAGTGTGCATGTACTGTGTTTCGGTTTGCCCTTCAAACTTGTAGCCAGTGTAACTACAGGACATAATGAGACTTAACATCATATGTCTCAGGATGACGAGCGCAGTGGAATGCCATACAGTGCTTTGTAACTCAAGGTGCTGGATGGTGTTTCTACTTTTTATGGATGGTCGTATCGCTTACCATCAGGTGAACGGCATGCACGTCTCTCGTCATGCGATGCCATAAAAAAAAATTTGTATGATAATTGATAACTACAAAATTTAAAAACCGTTTAGGTGTTCGCCTCGTATCTTTTGCGAAGCAGTTTGGACGTTAACTTGATTTTACCCTGTGTGACTGAAGCCAGTAGGAAGAATAACGATCGGCTATTATTTTGTTTTTCTTTTTATATACATACTTTTTCATTTTAAATGGTTTCTTTTTTTCTTGCTTTGGTGGTTGATGAGCGGTTTTAAACGTGAGTACATATCGCTTAACGATATCGACATTGACTGTTGTGTTTTCTGGATACATTCGTTTTTTCCAAAGTTCACTTTCATCCAACCACATTCTTTGATATTCATTCGACAATAACCATTGTATGCGTGGTGGGCCTTCCTGTAAACATATAGTTACTATTCATAACAACTATGTACATAGTATATACTATATAGGTGTCCCATAAATGGTACGAATCTCACAAAATATAAACATTGAATGAGTTTAGTACTATATAAATTCAGTTCCACGAGATTTTTTTTTTTTATCCGAAAATGGTGAAAATATATTCTAATCCAAGAAATGCACGTGTAGTCCGATCCGTAACTACGTGAGGTAAACTAAGCGCCTTACCACGGGCCCTTCTGGCGCCTGTCGCTAGTGTTTGAACGTGTTTGTACAGTGAATAATCATGCGCAGGCAGTGAAACACGTAATTATAGCAGCATGGAGGTATTTATTGAATATATCAAGCAGTACCCTATACTGTATAGGTAGTCCGGAAGCGAAAGATTACCGCGATGCAAATAAGAAAGACGTTATATGGAAAAGGATAGTGGATGAAATGAAAAACCCGGAAATAAAAGATGGTAGGTTTAATTTACATTGTTATTGTTAAAATAATTACAAAAGGGTTCTCTTATACGGAATGCTTCTCTTGTTACTCGTAAGTTATCATATATTTGTCCCACCAATCGTAAAAGTGGCCCGTCTACAGCGCTTGCGTCATCAAAAACTGTTATTGTTTGCTTGGCTAAAAGATAATTGTGCAGCAAACAAGCAGCTTTTGTAATGGTATCAACTGTTTCTAATTTACACTCCAAAGGCCAACGAAATACCCGAAATCGCATTGACAAAATACCAAATACATTTTCTACCACATTTTGCATTCTGCCGAGACGTTAAAGATCCTTTTTTCTCTACTATAACGACATGCACTTTGTGGGTATGGCCTCATAAAGTGTTTTTGTAAGGGAAATGCCTGGTCACCTATCAATAAGGTAGGTATTGCAGTATCACTCCCAAGTAAAGGCAGATCACTAGGCAAATTTACTTAGTTGGTTATTTTGTAACCTTTGTCTAAATGCACTGTCAGCAAAAATACCACCATCACTAAATCTGCCCATGGAACCAATATTTATTATAATAATCTTCTTGTCCGCATCAACAACTGCGATTAATATCCCGGAATGGAATTAGGTGGGCATTTTACAGAAATATGCTTGCCATCAACTGCTCCGATACAGTTGGGGAATTGCCATTTATGCATAGAATGTTCTGCCATTTCTTCCTATTCTCTTTCAGTTGGCACAAGTGTTAAATTCGCTACTTGTTTTCCAGGATTGAATGTGTTTGCTTATCCAGTATCTGTGTTGCGTTTTTTATTTTTGGAATGAGCAATAATCAATCTTCTTTGCCTATGACGATTGTAATCCTCTTCTGAACTCTCGACATAGCTCTTCTCTTCTTCCATCGCGTCCGATTAACTCAACATTCAAGCCCAAACTGACCAACACTAACGTAATTTTAGCTTATTTTTCGGTGGATGGACAACGTATTTCATAAATTGGCTTAGTTTTCACGTAGCTTAATTGGCGGTGGACGACCGGCTTTAGGAATACGAAATACAAAAGCGGCCAATAGGAATTTTGTGCCATAGTGTCATTCAGCAGGAGACAACGTGCGTTCTACGTACTATCGCAATAACGATTCTTGGACTTTAGTGCAATGAAAATTTTGATTTCATTACAACAGACGGCATAAAAATTAAAGTTCATCGCTTCAATTGCTTAAAAACTTTAGTGCAGAAGTTCAAAGAAACAGGTTCAACAATAAATCAACCACGATCCAACCACGACCTAGAACATCACCGCATTCTTCATAAAGATTCAGGTACATGTCACTTCCCAACAACTCATTGAGTGCAGTTAGCGAAATTTTTGGACAAAAAGTATCCAAAAGACTTAGGTAACATTAACTGGCTACCTCGTAGCCCGGACTTACACCCATTCTCAAACTGATTTTTTTTTGGAGATACGTTACCTAAATCTAAAGTTCTTACAAGAACGAAGTGTCTCTTGAGAAATTAAAAAGAAAACATTCGTGAGGAAATTCAAAACATTGCACGAAACACGTCTTGTCAGCCCGTCATTGAAAATTTCAGCTCCAAGTTGCAGCAGTGACAAAATAAGATCACATATGAATGCGTGAATCAAAGAGCATTATAATACTCCGGAAAGCGAGAATGACGTGAAAAAAGATTATCGTGTTCTTTCATAACAAAGTGACAATGTTTATCTCATATAACTAGTGCCTATTTTTTAATCATTGTTTGAAATGTAAAAAGACTGGGTCGAATCGGTATTAACTTACCATAAACTTCCAAGGTTGGGGGTTATATTTTGGGAAATCTGATGATATAATGTTATGTACTGGTCTACATTGACTTGACTTTTCCCATTTAATACCGGTCATGCGGCCCATCTCGCAAATAAGGTATGAAAATTTTAATAAGGTTGAACTTTCCAACGAATAATAAAAAAGGGGCGCCCGACATTTAATGTCGTAATAATAATAAAGTGCCAAAGAGTATAGGTATATAACGGAATTTACGGAAAAAGTGCTTTCAAAGAGATGTATACCTACCATAGAGTTAATACCTACGAATGAGCACCTGCAATGCCATAGTGCAATGCAATGCAATCAGCCCGGACATGGCTTTAGATACAAAAGACGGATCCAATGTTAGAATTGAAAAAAGTGGCCGCCATTTTGAATTTCTTTGTTTTAAGGCCAATCGACCTCAAAATCGATATCAGGGCAGGCCTTTAGGTATAAAAGACGGATCCAATGTTGGAATTGAAAAAAGTGGCCGCCATTTTGAATTTCTTTGTTTAAAGGCCAATTAACCTCAAAATCGATATCTGGGCATACCATTGATAGTAAAAGTCAGATCTAATGTTAGACTTAAGAAAAGTGGTCGCCATTTTGCTATTCTTTGTTTTAAGACTGATTGGATTTAAGATAGATATTTGGGCTTGTCTTTAGCCAAATATAATAAATCGAGGTTGGAATTTTAAGAACTGCATTCCATGTTAAATGTTCTTGTTTTAAGGACTATTGGTTTTAAAATCAAAATCCGCTGGACATGGCCACAAACTAGTAGGTAGTAGGTTTTAATTATAGAACTTTTAAACAATATGGCCACCATCAACTTAACCGACTGCCTCGGTGGCGTAGTTGTGTAACAGTACGACTGCAAAGCTGAGGTCTCGGGTTCGATCCCCGGGTCGGGCAGTGATATTGAGTTTTTTTTATTAACGATATGGCGATATGCTCGCCCCCTATCACATCATGGGACGGAATGTCGGCGAAAAGTGGGTGCACTAGTTGCACCTCTGCCTACCCCTTCGGGAGATAACAGGCGTGAGTGTATATATATCAATTATTCAATTCTCTTCAATATCGATATCGCAGCTGTGTTATGTCGCAAAATAAAGATTTTTTTTCTTCGAATTTAAGAAGTGGCCCATGGCAGCAAACAGCAAATAAAGTAAATTCTTCTGTGAAAGCTTCAAAATCGGTTAAAAATCTGGGAGTCGTTAACAATTCAACTATTGCTATAAGCATAATAGGTTCTTCGTGGATGGATCCACTAACCTGATATACCTACTAGGAGCACTTAAACTGTGTGCACCCAATGGTTACGTCTTTTCCCGTCACCGTCCGCCGTTGTTCCTCCTGCCTACCGGTAGGACTAACCTATCTCACTACGCTCCCTTAACACGGGCTATTCAATTTCTAAACTTTATTTCACAGGACATTGATATATTGTAGTCTACCGAAGTTCATTGAATCAGCATATAAATGTGTAGAACAAAGACAAAAAATTTAATTTACTAATAATATTTAAGGAGATGCTTATTTATATCATGTATTACTTATAGCATCGTATAGGTTACAAACTGTAATTGATGTTATAATTTATTTATTTATTTGACACTTTGTACAATGGTATAGTACAGGCGGACTTAATGCCTAAAGGCATTTTCTCCCAGTCGACCTTAAGGTGCTGCAGAAAGACGGAGGCAGGTGTAAATTATAAATAATGAAAATTAAAAATGTGAATAAAATACAATGCTAATTATCAAACATAATATATGTACACTTCCATTAATTTTGCGACATATATAACTGCGTACATATATAATTATCTATCATATTTATTATAATAATTATAATTTAGTGTAATAAATAAATAATTGGCCGCGTAGTAGAAATTAGCTAACTATATTTTTCGTCCCCCACATCGTTATGCCCTGTTGGGTGGGGTTCCCTATTGGATTGCATAATTTTTTTTGTAATAATATTGTTACGCATCTTAGCTTTAAGCCTAAATATCAATGTGCATAACAATCATTACGCATAATTGTTTTAGCATAAAATAAAAAAGCATAAATACAAAAAGCACAACCATCACGACTAACGACAAAAAGCATTAATATAAAAAGTCATAAAAATAAATAAGCATCATTCATGTTTGGTTTTGTCTGAGTTGGAAACTAGTCGGTTCTGGCACCGTGGCGGTGGTTCATATGCACCTAGCACGCTCGTCGCTTCGCTCCTCGTTAACCCAATTTATTCTAAATACATGTTACGATTGGCCTTAAAACAAAGAAATTCAAAATGGCGTCCGCTTTTTCAATTCTAACATTGAATCCGTCTTTTGTACCTAAAGGCCTGCCCAGATATCGATTTTGAGGTCGATTGGCCTTAAAACAAAGAAATTCAAAATGGCAGCCACTTTTTTCAATTCTAACATTGGATCCGTTTTTGTACCTACACACCTGCCCAGATATCGATTTTGAGGTTAATTGGCCTTAAAACAAAAAATTCAAAATGGCAACCACTTTTTTCAATTCTAACATTGGATCCGTTCTTTGTACCTACAGGCCTGCCCAGATATCGATTTTGAGGTTAATTGGCCTTAAAATAAAGAAATTCAAAATGGCGGCCACTTTCTTCAATTCTAACATTGGATCCGTTCTTTGTACCTACAGGCCTGCCCAGATATCGATTTTGAGGTTAATTGGCCTTAAAATAAAGAAATTCAAAATGGCGGCCACTTTCTTCAATTCTAACATTGGATCCATCTTTTGTACCTAAAGGCTTGCTCAGATATCGATTGGCCTTAAAACAAAAATTCAAAATGGCGGTCGTCTATGCCAAATCTCACAATGTTTCTGAATATTTTAGTGACCATTGATCCATAATAATTAAGTAAATAAATAATTTCAAAATTCGAATTAAAAGATTTTTTATGGTGTATAAATTGGAACATCTTTACACTCATAGAATATGTGTTATTATTCTAAGTTTACACTCAAAATACGATTTTTTCAAATGTATGGGCGGCACGCACGCGTCTTTTACGCAAACTGAGCCCGGCATTCCAGGGGTTCGTTTTTATTTTATGCTTTTTTGTGTTAGTAAGAAGTATACCGCCTCGATGGCTAGTTGTATTGCGGACGAGGTAAGAGTATAGTGCTTGCGTGTCACGACTCTGCCTGCAAACGTTAAAGGCGTGATGTCCTTGCGCTGTCTTGGCGGGACACTACTGTGCCCCCAGATGCTTCGATTTTTATCTCGTCTCTATTCACCTCCGGATGTATACAGAGATGTTTTCACAATTTATTTATCAGTATTGAATCTACTTTTAGTTTGTATTTTGAGAAAGACCGCTATTGTCCTTATTCATGCCTTCTTCATCACCTCAGGGTTGCTATAGGTTTGGTCAAATTAAACTAGAGAAGATTTTTCAGTTTTTTTTTATTTAGTACATAAACAGCAATTACGGTAGTAATTTATCCCACTCATGTACCTGAAACAAAAATAATAAAAAATATAAAATGCACACATCTTTGAAAATAAAATAACTAATCTTCGAAAATATTATACAAACAAATTTGTATGCCATTAATAGTCCCTCTATTTTAGGGAAAACAGAAGGGTGGAGTAGGCATTTGATATACCCCCCAATTCTTTACATTATTCTCATGAAGAGAAAACGACTGCCTTGGGGGGATTAAATGATACAATAATTCAAGGGCGTAGGCAGATGGTAACAGGGAACCCTTGTCCCCTAAATTCAACCGAATTACATACTTTTGTATGTACATTCAACCACAAAAGTAGCTGAACAAATTAAAAACTTCTAAACGCTTCTACACAACTTCAATCGCAATATCTTTATTCTTTATCTAAAATAAGTTAAGCCCTGTGAAATTTGTTCAGCTACTTTTGTGGCTGATTGTACATGGGTTCAATTATTGAGATTATCTAGATAAAATATTACAATACTATCTAGATAAATTTAAATATCTCATTGCCTCTGGATCAAAATCGGAGATTTTGCCCCGCTATCTTGAATCAATAGCTAAAGCTAGCTTACGCCCTTGCAATAAATAGAGGAAGAAATGAAAATTTACATATTTATAATTTCACACTAGAGTACTGCCATTATTAAACAACAAGAGTATTTTTATCATACAACATGAAAACAATAGCAATTATAAAAATATAACTGCTTGCAATTATATTATAATTATAAAAATATGACTGCCTCGGTGGCGTAGTTGTATAACAGTACGACTGCAAAGCTGTGGTCTCAGGTTCAATCCCCGGGTCAAGCAAAGTGATATTGAGTTTTTCTATTAAGTATCAGCCCGGAGTCTGGAATTTGTGCCCGATATGGCGATAGGCTCGCCCCCTATCACATCATAGGACAGAATGACGGCAAAAAATGGGTGCACTAGTTGCGCCTCTGCCTACCCCTTCGGTGATAACACGCGTGAGTGTATGTGTGTTATAAAAATATTTCAGCGGCCATAAGAATATCTGTCTGAAAGCTCATAAGTAATGTAATATTTAGATTTGAATGTTATACACACATTATAAGGATAACTTTTCAAAAATTTCTCAGTGATAAAACTAAGTTTACACTTTCTTTTACATGGTGGATAAACATTTCTGAACATGGTACTGGGGACATTGTCCTCATACTATGGTTTTACCATAACAATTTTATTCGTGTTTATAGCCCTTTTATTTATATCATGTGGTAACTGGGGTAAAGTTTTATTTGTTTTTAATAATTATATATCTACTTAATAATAGCTAAAGACCTCATTGAAATTTTCTTAGCTGGGGATGGGGTTTGGAGAGCAAGCTTCAACTGTGGTCCAAGCACAGATACATAAATTGAGTAATGTCCTTCTAGGGTGAGTAAAATTACCGATTTTTCAGAAGTGCCTATTGGGACTTGCAAATATTCGAAAATTTTTGATATTCGAATATTCGACCTTCTTTTAAGGTATTATTATTCGAATATTATTCGAATAATAAAAAATTTAAAACTATTCTAATAACGCATTGTTTTTAATTGCCAATGTCTTACTTACGAGTCTAAATTCTCTAAATCAAAACAAAATCTTAGTTAAAAATTATAGAAAAATTGGAATTTGACTCTTAAAATAGTAAAAGGAGTCCTACAAAAAAAATTCTAAACATTAATTTTTAGTTCTTCATACGAACGTAACGAGTAGCGTCACAGTCGCACTACTTGCTCTGCGATCTGCGTTAGAAAACTTAAATTTTGCGAACACGCAAGTCGCAAATGGTAACCAAGACAAAGCATGACCAAAGACACCAGTGTCACACTGATTCTCGAGAGTTCCTGATCGCTTCCGAGCTTTGACGAAACCTGTCGCTTAGCTTGGAACACAGGCGGCGACGCGCTCTAACAACGTAACGTCCCGCGCGAACTTTGAAAATTATATTTTGAGCACCGTCAAGTCTGAGTTTGGCATTGTGGACATTGATCGAATATTCGATTATAGCAATTTTATATTCGAATATGCGTAGTCGAATGCAAGCCCTAGCGCCTATCTAAAGTAAAATGCATAGGTATTTAAAAAAAAACTCTTTATAAATAATTAAAAAAATAGAAAATAAATTTGAATTAGAATAGTGTAAATAAGAAAAAAGTATTTCATTGAAAGAAAAGCGTAGGGAGCTTTTTATGATATCATCAAAATGATAATCCTACTCATATTATCTGTCAATAAAATATTTATATCTATTGACACCATGCACCACATACTTATCTTTACAATAAAATACTTTTTTTTTATTTATACTATTCTTAATTTTTGGTTTACTTTTGTTGTTTTTTATTTGTTATTAAACTATTATGTATTGATAAATTTTTAGTTCTGTTCTACTATAGTCCAATAGATGTCACTAAAAAATAAGCGAAAGTGCCAACTTGTGATTAGTAGAGTTTTTTACACATAAGAGTAGCCAGTTTAGTAATAATTCTTCTATGGTCCAACAGATGTCACTAAAAATAAATAAACTATTATTTATTCATTTTTTGTTGGATTTCCTTTAAAAGCATGTTTAGTTTAAAATATTGAATTGTCATTGGTCCTTGATAAGTATGACAAATTTCGATTTAATCAGACGTTCTGAAGGGCATCAAAATCATGTTCAAAGTTTCCATTACATACATACATATGAAACAAATAAAAGCGTGATATGAAACAAACACGCCTTTTATCCCCGAATGTGTATTCAGAGGCGAAACTAGTGCAGCCACCTTTCGCCGTGCATATTCGCTACCATGGTGGGATAGGTGCGAGCCTATTACCCTAGCTGGCGCAAGTCCCAGCCTCTGGGCCGAGTAGAAAAATCCATATCACTTCCAGACCCGGTGGTCAAACCAGAGACCTCATCACTGCAGTCGTAACTTCATACAGCTATCTCACCGAGGCAGTAAGACCAATACTTAAAAAAAAGGCATGTTTTAGACCAATGCCAGTCACACACCTGTTAAAACCTTAAAATGCCTATAAGTTGCAGCAAACAACACCTAGCCTATTTAAAATAAGGAACACATGGAAATTTAGTAAACCCATTCAATTAAACCTACTTCAGCAGGTACATTAGTGTAATGCCCCACAGAGTAATATATAATTAAACTATTCTAATTGCTACGGGGGCGTCCATAAATTACGTGGGGAGTTTTTTTAAATTTTCTGTACCTCCCTCCACCCTTAGTTAGATGTCGTGAGATTCTATTCAATTTGAGGGATGGGGGAGGGCCCCATCCCTCAATCTCACGTGAGATTTTTCAAAATGTGGGTTTCTTATGTAAACGCGTTGGATTGTTATTGTAAAAAGAAAAGACATGAGCGTTCAGTAGCGATAGCATGTTTGTTACCGTAGCGTGTGTCCGTTTTGAATTGCCAGTTTACATTAAGTTTTTGAATTTGTTGCTATTGTTTTGTTATAGTTAGTTTTCGTTAAGTTGAACATTTTTGCTGTATTTTAATAGCCTGATTGTGTCAAGAACAATGGGAAAGACTATTCATAGTGAAGCATGGACTTTAAAATTAAGGGTGTCGACGTTCTTTGAAAATGAGAAGGCAAATAAATACCTGATTCCTGTAGCTGTTTGGTATAAAACAAATATGGTGGTTTGACAGTCAGTACATGTATAACGTCGAAGTACGAATGAAACTAGCGTAGCGACGATAGCCTAGTTGGGAATGGAACGGTCTACCGAGACATTGCCCGGAGGTTCAAACCCAAGGCACACACCTCTGAATTTTCGAAGTTATGTGTGTATTGTTTATCAATTATCATTCGCTTTAAGAGTGAAGGAAAACATCATGAGGAAACCTACATACATGAGAATTCTATAAGAATTTCGAGGGTATGTGAAGTCTGCCAACCCGCATTAGGCCAGTGTGGTGGACTAAGGCCTGAACCCTCTCAGTAATAGAGGAGGCCCGTGCTCAGCAGTGGGCAATACATAATACAGAGCTGATTGCATTGCATGAATGAAACTATTTTCTTTCTAGCGAATTAGTGAATGATCTTAATTGTATTACGATTACGCTTAAGATTAAATCTTAACCATGTAAAATATGAATTAAATGGATCAAAATAGTATAATTTTTTCGGTTTCAATCAGAAAAAAAATTGCGTGATATTTGCCGGGACCCACCCTCTCTCCAACGTAAGATTAGATGAGATTTGACTCGACCCCCTCACCCCTTAAACATCTCACGTATTTTATGAACGCCCCCTAATATGTAGGCACATGGACAAGGCGCAGTTAAAAACGTGGGCCCAGCTTTTTGGGTGCTAGCTAGTATGTGAGAAGGTACACCAGTATTAAAAGTTTTAACAAACGAACTGAGATAAGACACCACGGAACTATAATAACACTGATCATAGTTTATTTTTTTATTTTGATGTCTCAATGTAGAGAAGTGTTTGAAGAATATTGATTAATCGTCCGGGTTTTAGAAATTGTTTCAGCACC
The DNA here is from genome assembly GCA_949316025.1 of Lapara coniferarum. Taxonomy (NCBI): domain Eukaryota; kingdom Metazoa; phylum Arthropoda; class Insecta; order Lepidoptera; family Sphingidae; genus Lapara; species Lapara coniferarum. Next base: position 13,717,854 of record OX438926.1, on the reverse strand, counting down.
GTTTGTCTATAAAGCACAACGTCCTTGCCGGTGTAATCAACAAACAAACCTATTTTCAAATTTTAGGTTAAGTATTTTAGTCAAAAACCTCATGTGTAACAAGTTATACTAGCATTGAATTATAATCTTTTCATAGCTTCACAGAGACCTGGCGTGACAACTGATCTTGGGTCAATTAGCGTTAACGTAAGTATAATAAATTTCGGACAACGTGCAAGATATAAGTAGAAATTCACATACCATTTATTTGGACCTCGCACGCATCTTCCTCCTTTTGCGCTTTAGCCTTCGCATACGCTTCTTACGCCACTAAAACAATTGGAAAGGATAATGTTATTTTTTACACAAATCCAATCAAAACCTGCTATTGCACGAAACATTAGATATTTATATACAGATAGCCAATAATGACTGTAAATACCTTAGCTCTCATCTTCCGTAGAAATAAGTTTTATTGAACTCGTACAAAACGAGACAATATGTGGGGTGATTATTTATATTACGAACGATAAATTCCGACTGTAATGCGCTAAGTCCAAGATTAAAAAGAAGGTATGACGTTACGGGTTGCCCACTACATCTACGAAAACTAAATATTACGATCGGTGTTGCCAGCTCTTTGTTGAACCCGCAATTTTAATTCAATAGGCTCTTCGGCTCAGGGCTAGAATCTAGATTAGCCTAAAAGCAACTACCTAGAGACCCGACATTGGCTAGTCGTCCATCGTCCCGAGAAAATATAATATGTGAAAATTATATTTAACGACTCAAATTCTATAAACCTGACAGCAATATTATTATTGCCTGTATAATTTTCTTTAACATTATATTATCAATACGTATTGATGTACTTATATTAAATTTAGTGTATGTATACAAAAATGTACCTATATTTAATTTTAATTATCAATAGCATGCTGTACGTCACGGCGCTGGACAGCTTAAGTTTAGCAGCATTTAATATTCACTCAAAGCTGGCTGTAGCTTTATATTAACGTAGTGGTCAAAGAGAATATAATCACTACGTTAACGTAGTGGTTATATTTTCTTTGGCCTTATATGTAGTATACGCACTATGGTGCGTTTAACTTTAAGTTCCGATGGCGTTATGTTGGCATCAAGGTGTATGCAATGCTGGTACATCACACCGAATGTGTGACCTTGAAATTAAGGATTTTTTTTTTGTAATGGGAACATGTTTTGTATAGTAACAAAACACTAATATTGTACAATCAAATTTTAAAATGTATGTATAAGTAAGCGTAAACTATACAACCCACTCTTTAAATAATTTATTATTAAAATCATTGAATTCTGCCGCAAGAACGTAATAACTGACCAGCTTTGTAGTTTCCAATAAATCCTTTTTTTTACAAAGATGTATGGCATAGGACAACAAATAGTTATATAACGAAATTATACTATTGAATCAATCTGCAAGTTACGGAAGTAAATCAAACACTATAAACAATTGATGAGTGGGTAGATTTTTAACAGCCAAATAAACTTTAGACTGCCTCAGTGGCGTAGTTGTATTATGGTACGACTGCAATGATGAGGTCTCAGGTTCGATTCCCGGGTCGGGCAAAGTGATATTGAGTTTTTCTATTCAGAATCAGCTCGGAGTCTGGAATTTGTGCCCGATATGGCGATAGGCTCACTCCCTATCACATCATGGGACGGAATAACTGCATAAAGTGGGTGCACTAGTTGCGCCTCTGCCTACTCATTCGGGGATAAAAGGCGTGAGTGCTGCTAATCAAGTGTTTTTTTTTTGTTGTCGCCAAAACTCCTCGACAAAGTCTTGGTAAGGTAGCCACTACTTTAGTTCGACATAGTAGTTAGCTCAGAATAAAAACGAAAGCATTATTATTCTGAGGCAGTTAGTATTAAGTACTAGCTTTTGCCCGCGGCTCCGCCCGCGTTAAAAAGTTTTTCCGGGATAAAAGTCCCGCTTTATGTTTTCCCAGGATAAAAAGTAGCCTATGTGTTAATCCAGGACATGATGTACCCGTGTGCCAAATTTCATCGAAATCCGTTCAGTAGTTTTTGAGTGAAAGAGGAACAAACATCCATACATCCATACATTCTTACAAACTTTCGCCTTTATAATATTAGTAGGATTAGTAGAACTAAAAAAAGGAAACACTACTTAACAACTTATTTTAACCAAACAATTTGACTAGCAGTTGCGCAAACCACGTTTTGCCAGAGAGAAAAAATTAAACAGCGTATATAATGTTTATACCTCAGTCCTCAGGAGTGCTGGCGGGAGCGTGGAAGTGTCATGAGGCGCTCTTGTTTTAAATTCATTATTTTAGTGATACTTAGTGTTATATTGCATAATTATGGTGGTATATTACCCAATATAGTTCTATTAAAGTGCTCAAATAATAATAATAACTGCCAATCAAGTGTTTTTTCGTTGCCGCCAAAACACCTTGATAAAGTCTTGGTAAGGTAGCCACTGCTTTACTTCGACATAGTACCAAACGTAGGAAAAAAAAGACAACCAAAAATATCTTAAGACGAGGCTGTATGGGCTTGAACCTTAACGTTCAGTAGCTTACTTGTAGCTTACGCACGATCGTGCGTGCAAGACGGTGCTGCCATGTATTCAGTTATTTATATTTATCTTTACCCTCTGGTCGATGGTATTTATACAGAATTTCAACATTTACGTCACACAGATATGATATGAATGCAAATATTTACAATTCGTGAATCTATACTAATATTATAACGCTGAAGAGGTTGTTTGTTTGTTTGAACGCGCTAATCTCAGGAACTACTTGTTCGAATTGAAAAATTATTTTTGTGTTGAATAGACCATTTATCGAGGAAGGCTTTAGGCTATATAACATCACGATGCAACTATTAGGAGCGAAGAAATAATGGATAATGTGAAAAAAACAGGGAAAAATATTCATCCTTGAGGGCTTCCATTGCGTGCGCTGCGAAAACGGTTCAAGATACCAAAAATATATGTATGAAAGAATTATTCCTCTTGAAATGATCTAAATAAAATGTCCGCGACAGTATCTGTCTATCTTTTAAGATTAACTCACTAGAACCGTTTTTATGGTAATCAAATTTGGTCGAAATTAATCCTTACTAATATTATAAACTATTAGTGCTCGTGACTCCGCCCGCGTGAAAAAGTTTTTCCGGGATAAAAATATTTTCCCGAGATAAAAAGTAGCCTATAGCACTCAGGAGTAAAGTAGCTTCCTATTAGTGAAAGAATTTTCAAAATCGGTTCAGTAGTTCCTGAGATTAGCGCGTTCAAACAAACAAACTCTTCAGGTTTATAATATTAGTATAGATGCGAAAGTAACTCTGTCTGTCTGTCTGTTAAGCTTTCACGCCAAAACTACTGAACCGATTTAAATTAAATTTGGTACACAGATAGTCTAGAGCCTGAGAAAGGACATAGGCTACTTTTTATCCCGGGAAAATATAATGCGGGACTTTTATCCCAGATTTTATATTCTTGCGAGTGGAGCCGCCACAGCTAAACCACTGAACCGATTTCGATGCAATTTGGTAGGGAGATAGTTTAAGACCCTGGGAGGGACCTAGGGTACTTCTTATCCCAGGGAAATATAAGCCAGGACTTTAATCCCGGAAAAAAGTTTTCTGCGAGTGGAACCACAAGAAATAAAGTATGTAGATAGTTCGAGATCCAGAAAAGGACATAGGCTACTTTTGTCCTGGAAAAACATTACCCGGGAATTTTATCCCGGATTTTATGTTCTCGCGAGTGGAGCCACCACAGCCATACCACTGAACTGATTTCGATGCAATTTGGTAGGAAGATATTTTAAGACCCTGGGAAGGACCTAGGGTACTTCTTATCCCTGGAAAATATAAGCTGGGACTTTAATCTCGGAAAATAGTTTTCTGCGAGTGGAACCACAAGAAAATAAGTATGGAGATAGTTTGATATCCAGAGGACATAGGCTACTTTTATCCCGGAAAACATTACCCGGGAATTTTATCCCGGATTTTATGCTCTCGCGAGTGGAGCCGTCACAGCCAAACCACTGAACCGATTTCGATGAAATTTGGTAGGAAGATATGTTAAGACCCTAGGAAGGACTTAGGGTACTTCTTATCCCGGGAAAATATAAGCCGTGACTTTAATCCCGGAAAATAGTTTTCTGTGAGTGGAACCACAAGAAAAAAAGTATGTAGATAGTTCGAGATCCAGAAAAGGACATAGGCTACTTTTGTCCCGAAATAACTTTTTAACGCGGGCGGAGCCGCGGGCAAAAGCTAGTAATTTATAAAGATTTAGATATATTTTTCGGTTACGGACTAAAATATTATATATTGTCTGACGGCACGATGCTCATATCATGACGGAATCACTTATAGTATTGTTACGTGCTAGGGTTCGATATAAACAATTAAAATACCGGTATTGCGATAAAACACCAATTAGGACTTTATGAGCACTAGAATGCTACTAAACTAACAAAACCACTGCATTAGACACAGCTATAACTATACACTCAAGTACACTTATTAAAATCGGGATCCTTTTGATTCGTCTAATAAAGAAATAAGATAAGAATAATAATTCGTCTAATTCTGGCTATATGTTGTGGAATGATCAGTTCTATGTACAAGTTGAGGGGGTAGCAATGGGCTCACCTGTATCTCCAGTAGTCGCCGATATCTTCATGGAAGACTTCGAGGAGACAGCCCTGAACACAGCCCCGGTCTCACCAAGGTTTTACAAACGGTACGTAGATGATACTTTCACAATATTACCATCTGACAAAGTAACTGCATTTTTAAATCATCTCAACTCCATAAATAATAAAATTCAATTTACCATGGAGTTGGAACAGGATAACTCTCTTGCTTTCTTAGATGTCTTAGTCATCCGTAATCCTGATCAGTCCCTAAGCCACACTGTATATAGGAAACCGACCCATACTGATAAATACCTGAACGGTGAATCTCATCACCATCCAAAACAGTTAGCTACCGTGGGCAAATCTTTGTTTCAGAGAGCACAAGGAATCTGTGACGAGAAACACCTGGCTGCTGAGCTACAACATGTCAAGCAAGTACTGCGAGACAACAAGCTCCAAATTCCACGCCGCCGTCACAGAGACCGAGTGAAACCAGCCACAGTTGATCGTGTCCCAGTTGTATTACCTTATGTAAGAGGAGTCACCGATAAGATTGGCTACATCCTGAAGCGTGCTTCCATAAAAACTTATTTTAAGCCGCCTAAGAAGATTAGTCAATTTTTACCACCTGTCAAGTGCCATATACCTCTACAAGAACCGGGCGTATACAAGATAGATTGCGACTGTGGCCTCTCTTATATTGGTCAAACAAAAAGACATATAGGGACCCGCGTAAAAGAACATATAGCTGATGTTAAACACCGACGCTCTACGAAGTCTGCAGTAGCTGAGCACTCAGAAGAAGGCTCCAACCATTACCTTGGATTTGACAAGCCACAAATCCTTGCCAAAGAACACCGATTCCTGACTAGGATGATTCGCGAGGCTATTGAAATCAAAAAACATCCCAATTTCAATAGAGAAGATGGTTGGAAACTTGCACCTGCCTGGGACCCGGTAATACATCTAATTAAATCGGGCCCCAAAAGACCTGCTGCCAGACCTCAAGACATTGTGAGCTCTTTCTGCGTAGACCGGACCGCAAACAATGACTAACATCTTAAATTGTATAAATGTAAATTGAAGGTAGCTTTGTAATACTAACTTTTCGGACCACCTACACCTCAGTCCGCCCCGTGACCACGAAGTGCTGAAAAGCCTTCGAAACGTCGGGAGAAAAATAAAATAAAAAACCGCGATAAAATCCGTTAAAATAGTTTAATTTCAATTCGTCTACTTTTTTTTAAACTATTTTTTTTTCGCATATTTGACTTTGTATAATATGTATTAGCATAATTGTACTATCGCATAGTAATATTTTGGCCTACTACTTTTTGTCATAATAAGCTATGGGAATAATTTTAGCCTGACTAATTTGTATTAGACTAATGTACATTTTGCATAATATGTATTTAGAATAAATTATGTTAGCGAGGAGCGACTTTAGGGCGTTTCAGCAAACAGACAAAACCAAACATGAATGATGCTTATTTATTTTTATGACTTTTGATATATTATGCTATTTGACGTTAGTCGTTCTGATGGTTGTGCTTTTTGTATTTATGCTTTTTTATTTTATGCTAAAACAATTATGCGTAATGATTATTACGCACATTGATATTTAGGCTTAAAGTCAAGATGCGTAACAATATTATTACAAATACATATATGCAATTTAATAGGGAAGCATTAAAATCACTCACTATACACGCAATACACAATATCCGTCTCGAAATCGCCTGGAGTTATCGCTCGTAGTCCGCTTATCGCTCGCTCTTGTAAACAAGACTGAATGTTCGGCGGCGGCCATGCGCCGCCTCTTATACCCGGCCGCCGGTACCGTCGTAGTTTGTGGAACGTTCTCGAAAGATCCAGAATAGTTTTCCGTAGTATTATAATGCTCTTTGAGAATAGTCGTGTTGTGAACTTTCTCGCAAATTAAGGTCAATGATTGCGTTTCCATGACATTCCGGAGACATCGAGACCTTTCGAGAACGTTCCATTGCTGAATCTTCCACAGTCAGATAGTCCACTTTTCACCAATAGATGGCGCTGTTTATCGGTGAGTACTAGCGCGCGTAACAATGTCCGTTTTTTGTATGGGTGCTGGGCCTTAAAATCTAAACAAGCTCAAACTTTACGGATATGAAAGGAAAACATTTGGAACTTAGTTCCATTAATAAAATATTTTTAGACCCCTCCATTTACAACCAACTTTTTTGAAAACATTCATGTAAAGTGTAGTTTTCAAGCCAAACAAAATTATGTGTATCTCAAAATCAGAGGTCTTTAAAATTAAACGATTCATTGCAAAAGGCTAGTTTTCAGTAGTTCCAACCAAATATACATAACTGTCTTGTTTAGATTTTCATGCCCATTTTTGGACATATCCTTTAAAATCTATTTTAAAAAAAATTGTCTTAGTTTATTAGGGCATTTCACACAGTCCCACTGCCAAATCTAGCATTGGTCTAACAAGGCTTTTTATTGTTATTATTATTTTAGTTGATTTTTTAATAGAAGAAATGATAAATTCAGTAACTTTATGTGATGCTTTTAGATAAATACTAGACGTACCAGGACACTTGGCAGCACTCGCTGGATCCTGCAAGTCTAGCGAGTTCACGGTCGTTTTGCATCGTGCATCGTACATGACCCTGGTTTCCTATAAGTCAAGATGGACCGTGCGTAAGACGCTTTACTTTTCGTACAGTAACATGAAATTCGTTACCGAAACTTGCAAATAACATAAAATGAAAAAAAAACTTGAGAGGTGTCAAGGGACACCCGGATGGAACGAAGTTGTTTTCGATTAATTAGTGAAGATATTGTAATAAAATTTTATTTCTTTTAAGTTTTGATAATAATTGTATATTTCATTAAAACGTCGCCACATCAATGAAAACATTTACTTCTACCTACACAATAGATATGTCATCGAATCACGATCATCACCTAAGCAAGCATTGACATTAAAATTAACATACAACAACGTAGTTCTTCTGAGTAGTCTGTGCATACAACTAACGAAAAAAAAACTACTCTAAAAAGCATTTAAATTTAGAGTATGTATGTATACGTAGTTATACTTACTCTAAGATTTAAATTGTCTTTTTTTATTTAAATTTCGAATGTCACTTTTACGGCCAGTCCTTTATTGTTATTGGCTGGTTTCACAGGGCAAGTATAAAAGTGTCGTGACAACTTTTCGTAAGAATTTTTTCCGTGTAGTTCCCTTTCACAACGCGCGATAAGGAACTTCGTTCCAAAATTATTAGAAAAACTATACTATAAATTATATAGTTAGTACCTAGGCCACTGGGTCACTGATATGTCAGATGAAACTGATATTGAGAGGGAGCGTAGAGCATTGTCAGTTCGATGCAATATGCTGGCTCGCAGGTTCGCACGTTGCACAGTTCCAGTGAAAATAACACTATTCAAGGCGTATTGTCAAACATTTTACACATGCAGCCTGTGGGTCAACTATACGCAGAAAACTTATAATGCTCTACGAATCCAATATAATAACGCGTTAAGAATGCTATTGGGTTTGCCTCGCTTCTGTAGCGCTTCGGCAATGTTCGCTGTCATGCACACAGATGACTTTAGTGCGATTATTCGTAAGAGAGCGACATCGCTGATGCGCCGGGTCTGGGGTACATCCAATAATATTTTAGCCCTTGTAGGTGTTGATCACACGAGCGATTTTATGAGACGCTGGTTTGAGCTCCATAAACCTATCGCTCAACTAGTGGGTCAGTGACTCGCCCGTTGTGATGTGTTATTGTGATGTATTATTGTTATATTTTGTTCTTTTTATGTACGTACTAACATAGCTATAAGTATTGTAACTTACTAATTCTATGGGTGAATATCCTGAAATAAATGCAATTTAATTTAATTTAATTTAAATCCCGAAACACTTACACGAACATAGGGAGAATTTTTATCAAAAATAAAAGATGGCCGACAGCTTTTTGCCATGATATTATTTCCTAGGTGAATAATTCTGAATTCTGAAATTTATTATACTCTGTGGTATGAACTGATTGCAAGTTTGAATGAATGACAGTCTGTCATTGACAGGTCACAGGATGGACAAAATACAAATAAAATTGACATTTATATTTTGACAAACCGACGGCACGCAGTATTCGCGCCAAAATTGTGTAGTTTTAAGTCATTTTAACTTTTATTGTACTAAACATTTACATCGTAATTACTGTATTTACATGCGGTAAGTACCTAGTTTTTAATATTCAATAAAGTGATGTTCTTATCCATTATTCATGTGCAGAACATGACAATGATACAGTAAATGAAAACAGGCACATAAACAGTATTACCAACATCAGAAGTGTACATAATGGCGAACGACCTATGTAAATCATACGGGACGGGTTGAACTTTCATGTTTATACGCTCGCATTTACATGCGTTTATTTAGTGCTCTTCGTATTTATTCACATCTATTGACTATTCGTGTTTTGCGTGCAACATGGTCAGATAACGAGTAAATATTACACAATCGTGCTGTCACTATAAAACGATTGTTGTGACGCTGTTTGGTAAAAATGGTTACCTCTAATAAACTGTCCGACAAAAAAGTTGTGAAAATGGCTGATCATGAACACAACAACATCGCCGTCGTGCCACAAAGAACACTATTAGGGGAAGTCAACGAACACATAACGTGTCCTTTATGTCGCGGTTATTACATCGATGCGACAACAATAGTGGAATGTTTGCACTCTTTCTGTCGGAGTTGTATAATTAAACATCTGCAAGTTAAGAGTTACTGTCCTGTATGCGAGATGATGATAAATTCAGCAAAACCCAACATAAAACTAGATAAGGCCCTTCAGGATATTGTGTACAAACTAGTACCAGGGCTTTTTCAAAAAGAAATGGAAAGACGTCAGCAATTTTATGCTTCGCGACCTGGAACTGCGGCAGCAGCGACTCCCGAGCAACGAGGAGAAGATACCGAGCGAATTATTTTTAGCCCTGAAGATGTGATTTCCTTTTCTTTGGAATATGCAGACCTAACTGATGCCGACAGTATTTCTAGCAAATCATCTGACAGTAATGAGTCTCAAAGCTCTCCAGCCACAACAAGGCGGTATTTACAATGTCCTGCAGTGGTGAACATAAGTCATCTTAAAAAGTTTTTGAGCATGAAGTTCGACATTGATAGCACTCAGTTTGCCATAGACATATTGTATAAAAGAGTACCTTTGTCAGATTATTACACTTTGATGGATATAGCTTATATATTTAATTGGAAAAGAAATGAGCCAATGAGATTTTTTTATCAAATCATTGATTATGTGGCTATCAGAAATAGATTATTTGATATTAATAGGAAAGGTTCTCATTACCGCGACAGGAAATCAAGCCCTGCTTCAACTGAAGATACAAATGTAAGCAGTCCTGCTCCACATCTAAATGACCAGGGATCGGAAGCTTCATCAGGTACAGACAGTCCAATGCCTGATGATAGTTCCAAACATTCTGGTGATACATTGAACAAAATTGATAAACCCGTACTGGAAAACAAAATTATATTAGAAAAAAGTAGTAGCTCGCACATGTCACCTAAAAAGAGTGATGAGGATGTTGAAAAATCTCAATTTTTGAACTCATTCGAGTTAACAGCTAAAAATAATATGCCTGTTAAAACTTCACCAAGTAAAAGCAATATATTTGAAGAAAAGCCTACAACTGTATCTGAATCAACACAGAAGAAACAAACTACCTTAACAGAAAAACTGCCCAAAGCCGAAGAAAAACTTTTGGACAGTTTGAAACGCAAGAATCAGACTTCCACAGGTACACCTGAATTGAAAAAATTAAAAGTGGAGTTGGAAAAGGCAAAAATTTCCAATTATATAAGTAATTCCAGCGCCCAGCAGTTTTCTTCCATCCAACCTGAAAATAGCAAAACTGAGAATACTGTAGGGGAAAAGAAAACTGATGGACATCCTAAACAACCACAAGTTGCTCTATTACCAAGTAATACTTCATCCACATCTGTCTCCAAAGACATAAAGCAGCAGCATCAAGTTTCTACTCTAAAACAAGTCCCGGAGAGTCCTGTGTTAAAAAGGGTGGTAACTGTCCCTCAAAATACTTCATCACCTAAACGGAAACCACCTAGTGAGACAACTACATCCTCAGTCCAAATGCCATCAATGGCACCTAAAGCTGTTTCACCATTGAAGCTCCAAATTCCAAAACTAGAATCCCAATCTGACAATGTAATCTCTAAACCAGCGGACACTCCAAAACCACCAGTTAAAAAAATGCCAGATCTAAAGCCCAGTGGTCTAACATCCCAAACTTCCCAAGCCAAGAGTCCCACCGTTAACAAAGTGAGAATGGATCTTTTAGCAAACAATAGTGATCCTACAATTGATAGAAGCAAAATTTTATCTCAAGTAAAGTCATCACTGTGTGCTCAAAGTTCAGGTCAGGCTTCAGGAGATCCCCTAAAATCTCTATTTGATTCATGTAAAATCAATATTCCATCCTCATTGTCCATAACATTGACTGATCAAAAATTAGACAATAGGGGACCAGGAGATGCGTCTAATGTTGAGGTAAAAAAAAACATTGTAAACAAGAATATAGCTAGTGCAAGTAACATCTCACATAAGGTTCCAAGCCCACCAGTTCATAATTATATAGAAATACTAAAATTACCTGACGCTGATCCCAAAAAACAAATGAAAACAGAAAACACTTCTGACATAAAATGTACTCCACATAATAAACCAGAAGGCAATACACCACAGCCAAAATTTGTGAATAAAAGTTCTGAAAGTTCAGCTAAGGGTCCCATACCTAATTTGAAACCAATTGCCGACACAAAACTAGGTAAACAATCAGGAAGCTTTGTGGCACCAATAACATTCCAACAGACATTTGAACAGCAGTTACAATCTATGCAATGTGACAAAAAAACTAAGTTGCCTAAGAATAAAACTCAAGTTCCTAAACTTGTGCCAGCTAAATCTCTCAATGCGGTTACAAAATCAAATCATCCTATTAACAAACCAGTTTTAAGCACTACATCCACCACAGATAATAAAAGCAGTGCTGCTCTTGATTTGTCAACACCACATAATATTCAAACTCAACTTGGTTCTCAACAAACTTATGATAAAGCACTAGAAACTATGCAAACTATAGCAAACTTGGCAAAAAAACAAAATTTACCATCTAAAGGATTATCAGCTTCAATGCCACATAATAATGTTTACCCAAGCATAGCTAACAGGACAATGACAGCAGGTGTTAGTCCATTGCGTCTTCCATCCACAAGTAATATAAATCAAATGAAGGTTGATAAAATCAATGCACTTGCAGCACAAACTACCAATAATAGACAAGATACACAAAGTAAAAGCAACCAAATCAAACTAACAAACAGTGCAAGTCCAACAATGTCCCCATTAAATTATCCAATAGGTTCTCATGTACCTGCAAGTACAGCACAGCCATCACCAAGATCTCAAACACGTTCACCTAGTTCATCACCAAAGTTAGTAATAGCAGAAGAGAAACAAAGTGTCAACTCATTAACAGATCATACCATGAATCAATCAAATCAAATTACTAGTACTCAATTACCAAATCTTAATTTACCGAAAAGTGAATCTCCAAAAGCATCTCCTGGTCCATCAAAATCGGGTTTAAAACCAATTAAACCACTGACATCTAGTAAGGTTGCTGGAATATGGCAACCATTGACATCAACAATGAAAACAAATCCAGCAATGAGTTCTCCAAGTGATTTTCTTTCGCAACAAATAGCCAGACAAATGGAGGTGAATGCTTGGATTAAAGCTCATAGACAGTATGAATATATGAAGAACATGTCAAATATAGCACATCAAGACAATGATTTTAATAACCAAGACAAACAATGAGTAACGTTGGTGACAACTAACATTAATTAGGAATAAAAAAAACAGCAATCATGAATGACCTATACTAAAATTACCTAATTTAACAACTCTCGTTATTTATATAATGTAATTTTATTGTTTAATATACCTGTATTTTTACTGTTATTTATAATCATTTGTTTTTATCAATGCTTTACATTGTAATCTTTGTTTATTTATTTCGTTTATTAAAATAATGTACAATAAATTCAATTTAGGGCACGTAGCTTTATATTGTGGTAAGTATGATACTTTGATGATATGTGTTTTTACTAACGAGTAATATAATATAAAGTTAAAACGAAGAAAATGTTTTTTTTCTAACTAAGGACCAACTCATTTTAATGACCAGAAATAGATTCGTAGAATAGATTCTAGAATAGACTTCGTAAAATCAACCAAAAAATCACAACAGTGATTAAATGATGTTTAATACCTACTGAAATTTTAAAGTTGTCTATATTATTTTCTTATCTGATCTTTGTTATGTACAAGCCAACTTTTTAGCTACTTATAGCAGATATAGCGTGTGTGAGCTCATAAGAATGGTCTCAATGAGTGGGTGTTAAAGAGTTGATTATCGAGGCCCCATGTTGGAAAATAAAGTAATTTAAAAAGTTTGGAATAAAAATTAAATTATAATTTAAATAACCCCCGACTCAAAAAATCTAAAAAGTAAAATGATAAAAGTGTCTGTTGTTTAAGTACCTAGTAATATTTTGACCCCAGCGTCCTCACGTCGGGAGACCGAACTACCAGGTAGATGGAATTTGGGTTAAAACTTTAGTATTTCAGTAGTTTTACAATGTTCTTTGTATTACACACACGCTGTATCTGCAATGAGTTGCTTAAGAGTTGGGTATCCCGCAGACTACTTAATTTTGCAGCATCAGCTCAAGGTTAACATGACAACTTAGAATATGTAACATTGTCTTAAAAATAATCTTAAATATATCAGAGTTGTGAAAGTGGAAAAGAGCTGATAATCTTCGCCGCCTGAACAGATCTTCATAATTTAGGTATAGCTAAGAACCATCTCGACCATAGCTTTCAAACAAAGAAAAAACCGCGTCAAAATCGGTCCATTCGTTTGAGAGCTACGATGCCATAAAGAGACATACAGATACACACCCTAAACTTGATAACACCCCTCTTATTCTGTCGGGGGTTAAAAGTTGTTAGATCTCATGTAAAACCAAGCATCAACATTTAGTGATAGTGTAAGCCTGCAATCCTTCCGGAATTCCCCGGATTTGTTCTAGTTTGAAGGGCGGCCGGGGGCCGTCCGGAAGGGTTTTTAAAAAGTATAACTTTTGTTTTCAGGGGAAATCTATTTTTTTATAGATAAGCGATAAATTGAAAGAAATCTTAGTTCAAACTCATTCATAATAACCCGCATTCAAAAAGACAGCAAAATATTTTTCAGAGGTATCTCCAAAGGGGTAGGCAGAGGCGCAACTAGTGCACCCACTTTTCGCCTTTTTTCCGTCCCATGATGTGATAGGGGGCGAGCCTATCGCCATATCGGGCACAAATTCCAGACTCCGAGCTGATACCGAATAGAAAAACTCAATATCACTTTGCCCGACCCGGGGATCGAACCCGAGACCTCAGCATTGCAGTCGTACCATAATACAACTACGCCACTGAGGCATTTTTTTCAGAGGTGTCCGGGGAAAAACCCGTATTTCACCCAAATGTCCGGGATCTTTGCAGTGTTTATCTGGCGTCGGCAATTTAGGTGATGGCAGCCCTAAGTCATCATATCAATATTGGACACCTTTATTTCTATAATAATTATAACGACTATAAGATGTAATTATTCGATATATTGATAATATAACCCAAGTATAAGATTAGGTACCCGCCTGATTTATAAAAATTCAAACTTCTTGCTTTGAACACAACAAAGGGTCAAAAGTGCAGTGAGTCGTTTCGAGAAAAGGACCGGACGCGACGGTACAGCTGTGCTCGATTTGGCGGGGCACTACCGTGCCCCCAGATAACCACTAACGCTTATTGTACTTTGTAGCACAATTGATTTTTAAACTGCATAGATAGCCATAACTCATAAGCCGGTACATTAAACTAACGAATCTAAAATGGCGGCTGGTATTTACGCTGACAGACAGTACAGTTAGCATGTAAAATGTCACGTCCACGATTTTTTAAAATTAGTAATATTCAATTAGCATGTAATAAAAAAACATTCAAAATTCAATCAGCATTTTCACGCTATTTGATCACTATGTAGTATGTAGGTATAATCGTGCATCACTCTGTGTGTATCACTATGTAGGTATAACTTTCCCTCGCTTTCGAGGAGATATTTCCACACAGTCCACACTCACAAACAGCAAAACTTAACAACAAAATAAAATTTAAATAATCCCCGTCACAAAAAAATTATAGAAAATAAAATAATAAAAGTGTCTTTGTCTTTTCGAACTCCGGACCAGGGAGATGGTAATACTTCTTTAGCGTTCCCCCGACGTGAGGATGCTTGGGTCAAAATATTAGTAGGTGCTTAAACGATAAAGACACTTTTATTATTTTATTTTTTATAGTTTTTTTGGGTCGGGGTTTATTCAAGTTAAATTTTTATTTTTATTTCAAACTTTTTAAATTACTTTATTTTCCATCATGGGGCCTTGATAATCAACTGTCTACCACCTACTCGTTGAGACCATCGTTGTGGGACTTGGTTAGTGCGGATAGGCGGACTAATCTAGTTATGTACTTATCTTCGAAACTACCGCTTGCTTATAAGAGCGTTAAGTATATCTAAGGCTGTCTAATAAGCCAGCGCGGCGGTATGACATAGGTGAAACTATGCAGGGTTCATAATATAAGAATATGTACACATTTTCAGATGTCTGTGCAACAAGGAACGATTCCGTTTAAATTACGAAAAAAGACTTATGTTAGAACCGAGGTTGGTGATGAGAATGAGGACATATCAAATGTGGTGGAATTATCAACATTGAAGACATTAAAGAGGCATTTGAATGAGAATAAATCCAATACGGAAAATGGTATGTATGTAGGAAGTCCTAGTAGGTACCTACAATGTAGGTAATGTTGAATTACTTGAATTTAACTACATAGGTATCATATTATTAAGTACTTACTACCAATGTCCGAATAGATGTTAAACCCGAAACTAATATATTTCCACTTTTAGATGAATGTATAGGAGCTAAGATATCAAGGAAAAATAAAATTATTTCATCGGTTGAAAATGAAAAATTACTTAATGAAGAAAATAACCAGTGAGTATATTTAATCAGCGTGTTTTTACTGCATGTCCATCACCATAGTATTCCGCACTCTATCACACAGTCACCCGAGTAGTGCTTCTTAACGCTCTCATTTCCACTGCTTTAATCTTACTTTCGTGTTTATTCCGCCATACCCAGCTTCCACTACCACACATTAGAGTTCGTAATAACACTCCTCTTTAGACAGGTCAGTCGTGATTTTTTGGACACCTTCCGGCTACCCATAAAGGTATGCAACGCTCCATTCACCCGACTACCTGCACTCACTCGTCTCAATATCACCATCATACCTACCATTACTTGTGAAAACACATCTCAAATATACAAAATCAGTTACTTGCTATACCCTGTCGTTACCTTTAAAAATATTGCATTCTGTCATTTCATCCCTTTCAAATACCATAACTTTCGTCCTACTAAAGCATCATCAGTAATTGTCACTAACTTCTGCAACTCCCCTGCCGATGACCCAAGAATTGCTTGATCATTAGCGTAGAGTCCATTCCGTCCATTCTCAGTCCGTATGCACTCTCGAAGAAATTAGTAAAATGTTGTTTTCAGCTATTTTTCATTTATTATTCTTTATGTCAAAATGAGTCAATCTAATAAAGAAATTAGATACATTTCATTTTATTATAAAAAAATAAATGCACAGCAAACTGTAAAAAAAAAACGGGACGTTTATGGACCTAATGCAGTGTCAGTAAGAGTAGTACAAAGTGGCTTCAAGCGTAAAAAATAGTCCGTTCTGGAAAGTAAGTAGTGAGTCATCAGTGCACCTGAAGGATTTAAGAGGTATACTGACATTGAAGAAAAAACATCAATAATTTATAATATTTTAGAAATTTGGAAGTTTATTGCTATCAAAATATATAATTTTTATTTTGTACGACATACACACACTCACGCCTTTTATCCCCGAAGGGGTAGGCAGAGGCGCAACTACTGCACCGACTTTTCGCCGTTATTCCGTCCCATGATATGATAGGGGGCGAGCCTATTGCCATATCGGGCACAAATTCCAGACTCAGAGCTGATACTGAATAGAAAAAGAACCCGAGATCTCAGCATTGTAGTCGTACTATAACACAACTACGCCACCGAGCCAGTCGTATTTTGTATGAGTACTATAAATACTAACAATGTTATTATTTATACATTGTTAACATAATCTGTTGCAGTTTCATAAATTATTGTCACATATGTCGTAGCCAAAAATATTCGCATAATTTAGTGCGAATGCGAATATTCGTTACACCACTAATTAATATCGATATATTGATTTTAATTTTTCCAACCTTAAATCTTACAGACTTAAAATCCACCTTCTTTGATGAATCAATGGTAGCATCCATGAATAAAATATATACTTATATAAAAAAATACATAAATACCAACGATATTACTTTTTTTATTTTTCTCAATTCTCATAAAAATATTTTATTTATGGATCAAAGATCCATATGGAACTTGCAATATTTTTTCCTCTTTAATATCCAAACCGTTTGAACCTGTTAACATTTTGGACCCAGCGCTCGTAAAAAAAGTGGATGTGTTCTTTATTCAACTTTTGACTTAGTTGGATTAGGCCTATCGTTCAAAAATGTAATCAATAAAAAAAATGCAATAACGTATAAAAAAAAATGCGCCGATACGATTACTTTATATACTTATCCGCATACCTTGCTTTTTCAGCGAACAAAAACCTCTGTCAAGCAGGGAAAAAGAAATCGAATGGCTTGAAAATTTCTTGACAGAACACGCAGAAACCCAAAAGTCTGCTTCTCTGTATATATCAGGGCAACCGGGCACGGGTAAAACTGCTAGTTTGTCGTACATATTGCAATTACCAAAGGCAAGTATTTTTTGGGATGTTCTTTAAAGTTATAACGTAAATGCTCATTACTGTAAGTCCTTTGTGGGTATGTAATTAAATTCTCTTTTTTTCTTATATGAGGTCTAAGGGAAATCGGAATTATCCAAAATACGATTATTTTGCCAGCAATTGGTTCGTAAGAACTTTATATCGATCCACACAAGGCTACTATTTCATTATGGGATGGAAATAAGCTAGTAAGCAACAGGGAGTGCAACTTGCACGTTTGGCTCCACGCGAAGACCTAAGCGTGAATCTTGTCTTTTCTGTTACAGATAAAACAAAACTACAAACAAGTGTATGTAAATTGTACAATGATGAAATCGGCCGCTAGTATATACAATAGAGTATGTAAAGAACTTCAGCTTCAAATATCAGGAACAAGTGAGAAAGTGTGCTGTGCTGCTATAGAAAAATATATGAACAAAAAACATAAAATGATGTAAGTATTCGAGCTTATGAATATTATTGATTGTGCAATGTTATATATAGATAGATATCTACTGATAGATCATTAGATATGTTTTTGAGTATCTAGCAAAGCAAAGGAGATTTTTTTTATGGCATCGAATGACGAGACGAGCATGCCATTCACCTGATGGTAAGCGATACGACCGCCTATAAACAGTACAAACACCATCCAGCACCTTGAGCTACAAAGCACCGTATGGCATTCCACTGCGCTCGTCATCCTGAGACGTAGGATGTTAAGTCTCATTATATCCAGTAGTTACACTGACTACAATGCCCTTCAAACCGAAACACAACAGTGCATGCAGACATGCAACAGAGATGGGATGACTAGTTAAACCTTCGTTGGTCATAAATGTGCAGTTGGTCATAAATTTTATTAAAACTTATGTGACTTGCGATCGCTTTCATTACATTCTACGATAATGACATTAAGCGGTGCTCCACAGAAATTGTGATTTTTGCTGTGTTGTGTCAAAAGCGACCTTATATTCAGCCCTGCACGTGTGGTTTTTTTGTTAAATGTGTGCTATGCGTGTCGACCTCGCCCTCTGTCAGGATTGACAGAAAAAAATTCTTGCGCATTATTGCCATATCGTGTTCATTAGGTAAATACTCAGAGATATGTATAGATAAACTAGGTGTTGCTCGCGGTTTCGCCCACGTGGAAAGCTTTTCCTGGACACAAACAACACAAACAAAAAATCCTAAAACACAGTACGACGCCAGCGCCATCTACTTAAAGGATCAGATAAAAAATGTATTTTTTTTTTCAATGGGAGCAATTTGCCGGGATAAATAGCCTATGCGACACGCTTTACACGTGTGTCAAATTACATACAAATTCGTTTAGAAGTTTCTGCATTGACTTCTAACAAACATACAAACACTCAAACATTTTTACAACCTATCGCGTTTATAATATTAGTAAAGGTAAGATGTATGAATAAGATACATGTGGCGTGATGTAATTTTTACTCAAGTTGCACAAACGATTGACATTACTTTTTGCGATTATTTTCCTGTCTCAACAAAAATGTATTGTTGTCAAATGTTCACATTTCACATAAATATTGCCTGATCTGGAAATTGAACCCATAACCTTGCAGTCTATAGCCCATATAAAATGCCACTGCTAAAAAGACGATACTAAGATACAGTGATAGTCTTTGACGAGACGAGACTTAGACGAGAGACCTCGCGCGATGTTCAACTGAAAACCTTTTTTAGAACACCACCCTATTTACCAACGCATCTTA
Organism: Lapara coniferarum; assembly: GCA_949316025.1. Lineage (NCBI taxonomy): Eukaryota > Metazoa > Arthropoda > Insecta > Lepidoptera > Sphingidae > Lapara > Lapara coniferarum. Next base: position 13,698,366 of record OX438926.1, on the reverse strand, counting down.
AACGTCTTACTTACAAAATTGTTGAAATCTGATAGCTTTTTACTCTCGCATAGCGCTGACACAAATAGAAAAGACCTCAAAGATCTGCCGCCCGTAATCTGGCCTTGGTTCCGGCCGCCAATATACAGTTATATGCTTGCTATACCTTATCATCTTCTTACTTTCCTACCATACATATATCTAAGAAAATATTTCAGCCTTATGGTGTTAGATGAGATCGATCAATTGGACAGCAAGCGGCAATCAGTGCTGTACACAATATTCGAATGGCCTGCCTTGAGTAACTCCCGGCTGGTTCTGATCGGCATCGCCAACGCGTTAGACCTGACTGAGAGGACCCTGCCGCGTTTGCAGGCGCGCTGTTCCCTGCGGCCACATACACTGCACTTCGCGCCGTATACCAAAGAACAAATCATAAACATATTCACTAACGTGTTGGCCAGTGAGGATAAAGGCAACTTGTTTTCACCAGTCGCGTTGCAAATGTTGGCAGGTATGTTGGGTTTTCTAAGTTTTAGAGTAGATTTTTTTTTATTGTATGCGACTCTCGAGAGTCAGTTAAGCTCGTGAAAATTAGTTCATGATGAATGTAGGTATTATATAAAGGTCCCTAAAGTAGATGCCTACTCTATATTCCCTGTGTACAGGTCTCTAACCGAAGTTAATTTCTGCGTACCTTTAGTTGTTTATAAGTTTTGCGCGCGACTTCGCCCACGTGAAAAGCCTTTCCCACTACAAAAGCCCCTTAAGATTATTGTAGCTATCCATATTGCCAACACCACGACGCGACGCCAGGACTGTTTATTTAAAACATCTGTTCTGGGGTAATAAATAGTCTATATGCTAAACCTGAACATCGTCTATCAATTTGAAAAATTTCATCCAAATTCGTTCAGCTTTTTCTTCGTTTACTTCTAACAACCATCCATACATTGTCAAATTTTTGCAGGTACATAATTTGACATTAGTAAGAAGTAAGATATTGATCGCTTTATTTTGTATTTATTTATAGCCAAAATCGCTGCCGTGTCTGGGGATATGAGGAGGGCATTAGACATAGGGCGGCGAGTTATAGAGCTCGCAAAACGCAGCAAGTTTTCGGACAATCAGTCTGTAGAAAGTATGATGAAGGATTCATCAGTGACAGTGGAACTCAAGGAAGTTTTGCAAGTTTTGAATGATGTGTACGGCGGATCACAGAAAATAAAGAACGACGTGGACGAAGCGTTTCCGATGCAACAGAAATTAATCCTGTGCAGCTTGATGCTCATGTTGACTAAAGGCAAAACTAAGGACATCCTGTTGGGGAAACTGCATGATGTTTATAAAAAGTAAGGAAATTTTAATTACGCATATTTAATACTAGCGGCTCGCCCTAGCTTCGCACATTATTTATGAATTATACACAAGTTACATACGTAACTACACGTAACTAACGTACGTACGTAAATAATTCCAGAGTGGCTCACAGCCGCAACATAGTGCCCCTGGAGCTGAGCGAGATGTGGGGCGCGTGCTCGCTGCTGGAGGCGCGTGGGGCGGTGCGGGTGTGTGCGGGGGCGGGGGCGCGCGCGGGGGGAGTGCGTGCCGCGCGCCTCCGCCTGCAGTGGGACGAGGCCGAGCTGGCCGCCGCGCTGCGGGACAAGCCGCTGCTCGCCGCCATACTCAACGGCAACCACTGCCGACTTTAGACCATGGGGGTAGTTATAGCTTTCACCAGGGGGGGTCCTACGTCTTGCCTTGCATGACACCGTATTTTAAGGTATCGCTACCACCACTGGGGGGTGAGTGGAACGGTTAAGACTGTGTGAAACAAACATAACCGTTCCAATCACCCCCCAGTGGTGGTAACGATAACGCGTTTTTCCCCGCGATAAAAAAAAAAGGGGGTTTCTACGTCTTGACTTGCATGACACTGTATTTTAGAAGCTAAGGAGGGTCTGAATCAGTCAATGTCAGCGGTCAGTATTATTGTAAGCTAGGGGGGGGGACCCCTGAACCCCCCCCCCACTCTTGACTTCACCCATGCTTTAAACACTCATGCTCAACCGACTTCCTACATAAGTAATTGTCTTTTTTTAAAAGCTCCACTTCGCATATTTTTTGATACAGTACCGAAATGTTTGTCAGACATGATTTACGAATGAACATAAATACAGACGTCTAAGGGAGTATTGGTCTAAATTAACAAATAGCCAGAGACGTAGCTTGCACTGGAGGCGTATCAAAAAAAATCAGGGGCCCTTCAGCAGTATTGCCATCTCTTGAGTAAAGTAACTTGCTTAAGATACAGGGCTAAAGTTCGAGGCGCTTTAGCATTGATACGGCTGATACGGTGGTAGCTACGCCCTTGCAGTTAGCAATACTTACTATAGGTTTAGATAGATAATTATTTTTATTTTTTATTCATTTTACGTACTTCTAACGAGGGGTTTTCATAAACCTCGATATACCTACTTAATATGATTAACTTACGTTTAACTGACGATTAACTGACGTTACGGTTTTTCGGTCAAATATTTTATTAGGAGAGTGGTGAAAAAAATAACAAGTGAGAAACAAAACAATAAATAGACACTTTATAGGGATGCAATGGACCGGATCTCTCACGCGAGTGGAGCCGAGAGCTAAAGTAGGTAGTCTCAGAAAACTTTCTAAACCGAAAATCACGCCGTGCGAAATACTTCACGAAGAAGGCTAAGACTTACATTGACATTGTGTTTTAGTTGTAAATTTTGCAATTATTTTCATTTCAATCATATGACGTAAGTATTTATAAACTTTACGTAATTACTTGATATCGTGCATGTGTGAAGTGAATGCAATCTACACTGTGACACCTGTGTTCGACAATTTGAATTTTAAGACTGACCCAGCAGAATCATGTGATATGCTGTTTGTGCCTTCAATTTGTAAAGTTGCATAATTAATGTTTACGATACTAACTTTCTCTTTCTCTTTCTAATATAACTACGCGTCCTTATAGTTACGTGCTGTTATTAGTATTAAGAAAAAATAAGATGATCGTTGTTTTTAAGGTTATAATTGTACCTAATGTTATTGTAATAATTTGTTTGTGCTGCTAATGACTGATATTAATGTTAAATTATGTTTAAATGTCTCATTTTTATATCATACATATATATACATATACACTCACGCCTGTTATCCCCGAAGGGGTAGGCAGAGGCGCAACTAGTGCACCCACTTTTCGCCGACATTCCGTCCCATGATGTGATAGGAGGCGAGCCTATCGCCGTATCGGGCACAAATTCCAGACTCCGGACTGATACTGAATAGAAAAACTCAATATCACTTTGCCCGACCCGGGGATCGAACCCGAGACCTCAGCTTTGCAGTCGTACAAATTCATATTCATGTAAGTAGGTACCTAAGTGTCTAATAAAATATGTACTATACTTGTCATACATTTATATTAAACTAGCTGTTGCCCGCGGCTCCGCCCGCGTTAAAAAGTTTTTCCGGGATAAAAGTCCCGCTTTACATTTTCCCGGGATAAAAAGCCTATGTGTTATTCCAGGACATGATCTACCAGTGTGCCAAATTTCATCGAAATCCGTTCAGTAGTTTTGCGTGAAAGAGGAACAAACATCCATACATCCAGACATTCTTACAAACTTTCGCCTTTATAATATTAGTAGGATGTGTATTCATCTATCCTTTCCAATAAGTTTTTCATGAGTATTTGTTGCACCGGGATATTACAAATGGAAGTTACTATATTTCATCGGTTTAGGTATCTAACTAAGTGTAAACAAATCATAAAAAAGGTATTTTATCCGTCATTTCTCTTTACAAAATACGTTATAACCAAAATAAACGTCTTTGTAAACTACACAACACTTTGAACTGTTATTCCCGTTTATTAAAGTTGTTTGGTTATTATAAAGTTATATTTATTAATAAGCGCGAACACAGTTAATTATCATAAATTACAATAGTTTTATAAAGGATCTCGATCTGTCAACTGTAAAAGAGCTAATACGATAGGCACGCTAAACGTTTTTCCAATCGAACGGGCGAAATTGGGCTTGACCTTACACTTATGAAACATATATAAAGATTCTTCTTCTATTTTTGTGTCTTCCATTTTAAAATAGTAGATTGTATTGCAATGGGGGAAAGAAAATCAATTACTTTATGAATCATTACTGACTTCCTGTCAGGTTGTCCTCTATAATGTTACTAGTTATTTAACACGAATTTAGTAGTATCGATTTTAAACTTATCGTCGTCGTCTCGGAATTTTTATTTTATTAATACATATTTATTTGACTGCAGTGCTGAGGTCTCGGGTTCGATCCCCGGGTCGGGCAAAGTGATATTGAGTTTTTCTACACAGTATCAGCCCGGAGTCTGAAATTTGTGCCCGATATGGCGATAGGCTCGCCCCCTATCACATCATGGGACGGAATAACGGCGAAAAGTGGCTGCACTAGTTGCGCCTCTGCCTACCCCTTCGGGTATAACAGGCGTGAGTTAGTGTGTGGGTATATATCTATTTTATGCCATATACCAAGCAAGTATAACAAGAACTGCCTCGGTGGCGTAGTTGTATTGCGTACGCATTACGAGTACGATTTGCGCGCTGAGGTCCTGGGTTCGAATCCCGGGTCGAGCCAAAAAACATTGTGACTGGGTTTTTCCATCTTTAAATTTACTCAGTCGCAGTTCGGAGTCAGGAAGTTGGCGGTGTGATACCCCCGTGCCTCGAAAAGCACGTAAAGCCGTTGGTCCTGCGCCTGATCTCTCTCCGGTCATGTCGGATTGCCGTCTCACCGGACTATGAGAGTGAAGGAATAGCGAGTGCACCTGTGTATTGCGCACACAATTGTGCACTATAATATCTCCTGCGTACCTGGCTGATCTCCGTTGAGATTGGCCGCCGTTGCCGAAACTGGCTAGGAGCAATTATTATTATAACAAGAACAATATTGACATAGTAGTGGACTTTTAAAGGCTGGAGAAGAAGAATTAATAACTATAGGTATTTTAGAAATTAAACTATAATTACATTTTCACTTTTTGCGATATTCAATATTATATTATTTTACTGGCAACTCTGTAGCGCTCTCAACGTAATGTCAAATTGAAATACATTTATGGCTCATTTACACTCTCGCTTCGCACTTCCCCTCGTGGCTCGTATCGTTTTCGGCTCACCCCTAGCGCGAGAGTGTAAATGAGCCATTGTATATAGATATCAGTCCTCGTCGATTCCATGTGATAAATTTAATTCTGATTATTATCTAAGCCAACTGCTCCTTATTCAATAGGCAATCCAATGGGTAATGATTAGTTGCTGCGAACATCTTGAGTTATCAGGTAAATAAAAAGTTATTCATGTATATACTCTGTAGCGATTAATTTTTTTACTCCCATCGCACAGACAGTTTTTTTTCTCTTTTGGAAATGGTTCTTTTATACCTATAAAATAATGCATAAATTATCTCTGTAACACTAAGCCCAAAGTACTATGAAGTTTCTCCCTTCTCTTTTAAGTACGACTGTCACGTAACACGTCATTAAAACTAGACACCAATAATTATATATCGATACATTTCCGCAATGTAGAAATTTATGGATATATTACTTAATCTATTTGTGAATATAGTTACATAGTATATCTGTGTGCGAAATTCTATCCAAATCCGTTCAACGGTTTCTGTGTTTACTAACTGCCGGTCTCAATAACTTACCGACTTTTTTTTTCATTTTCCCATTATTTTGGTAAGGCAAAGGGTTCAAGCCCATATCAATATACCCGCCGAAACGTTTTATTTTTGCACTGAGTGCTAGCAACGCTATTATTTTATAATTGATTTTGCGTAAAGCAATTATAACACACTGCACAGACTCTTATAACAATGATTGATAGCTCTGTGCTCATCCCCGACAAAAACGAAAGGTATCAATGACTAATCATATTCGACTCTATCTTCACGGTTACGGAATTCTTATTTATCTTAGATTATACTTATAGCAACAATGATAACTACCAAACGTAAGCATTTTAACTGTTTATTATCTGTTAGTAAGTTATTAAAACTGAACGTAAGTTTACTTATAGCAAATATTCAAAGATCTTTACAAAATTTCGTTTATAATATCAGTAGGAAGCAGGATGAAAATAAAACAAAAAACACTTTCATGTTGAATATATCCTCGTTTTTAAATTTAAGTTAATACATAGAACGAAACAAGTTAACTATTATAACAGCTTTATTTAGAAAGCTTATTCGTAAAATACGATTCTTTTTAGTTTTTTTCCGGTTGTCTCATTTGCATAATGTGTTTTTTGTTCGAGAATACACGTAGTTTGTGATTATAATTACTAAATAAATCTTTGTTTCTTTTTTAATGGCTACATATGTCGCAATTCTAGAAATTTTTTTTTGAATTTGAATAAAAATATGTCGTGAAAGTACCTATATAAATTGTCATTCGTGGAGAGAAGTCGATGGGATGTAATAAATCATGAGAAAAAGTTAACCTCTTTTGGGAGAATCATAATGTAAATAGTACCTATACAATTATATCAACCACCACGAAAGAATTATAATATGAGTGAAAACTGGACACTCGTAACTGATGCCTCTAGGAAGTGGTAGCCTTGGGGGATGGCGAACGGGACAACCGGACAGGTCCTCGCGCTTGCAAGAGGCACAAAGCCATTACCTTCCGTCAGCAATCAGGTAAAAACGCCTCATTAAAATCTACCGCCCAAAGCCTCGAATTATTTAACTCCGCTACGCCACTGCCTCTACGGTTACAAAATTAAGCACACTAGTTCCTTACACAACGTACGTGAGCACTTAGATAGGATATTTGAAAATTCATTATCTAAAAGTGTTATGAGATACGGATATTTTAATAAAATAAGACGTAAGTTGTAATTTTCAATATTAGCATCAGTTTTTGACTGTCTACGCAACATGAAGTTTCCTTAATAAATTTTGGATCTAGAAATTGCCAAAACAATATCTTAGTGACCAGCGATGCGATTTTAGAAAGACATCTGTTGGCCTCGATATCAATGCCAAGTAAACATCTGTACAATACACATAAAAAGAACGTAAGCATCTTTTCTGAACGTAGTACTTACCTATGTATACTTAATGCTATGGATATAAATATGCTTTTTAATATCGCTCGTTCTTAAATTACATCTTTATACAATTACCGAAAAATTTTTGGTGATTCGAAAATACTAATATAAATATTTCTGACACAAAATTAAAATGTTTGCAGCGCATAAAAGTCTGTATCAAATTAATATCAATGTTGTTTCTATTTAATTTATTCCTAAGATTACATTCTTTCATACATTTTGACTTACTCTGGTAATACTACTTTTATATTTTTGATACTTTCAAAAATATTATTATAATATTTTCAGATTACTAAAAAGTTTTCTAGAAATACAGGGGCTCATTATTTTGTGTATTGTGTTGCGATTGTTTTGTACGTGTTCTTATTTATTAACTTTTATGTAAATTGATATGTTGTAGAGTTCGTTATTATTAGTGTTTTGGTGATTTATTGACATTGTATTTCATGCTTCATGACTTCGTTATTGCGTATGCATAATGTATTTGAACATAGTGTGGTTTGTTTCGACGTAGAAACATCGATTTTTAAAGTTTACAATTTACTCATAATACTTCGTTAGTTATGCCAAACACACTTAACCATTTCTAAGGATTTTATTAATGGCTGGTTTTATCTATCAAGTCAGTTAAAAAGAAAGCAAGAGTAACTGTATCTATTAACAGATATTTTAGTTAAAGTATTAGTTTAATCGAATGGTTAAACAAATACAATATAAATAGGTACGTGTATCTACTTCGAAATAATCCGCATTTAGGTAGGTAGGTATAATATGTTTATTTGTTTAAATTTAATTGTTTAATTCTATGAATTTGTGCCTACTAATTTACTGTGTTAACGTCTTACCTTAGAATTAAGGTCGTTTCGAGTGAAGAAATAAAAAAAGTTATCCTAAGGTAATATTTTATTTAAACTAACCCTTACAAGTTGTTCTATTTGTGCATACTGAAGACTTTTTACAATGTATAAATTAATTTCCTTCATCATCATCGATCATTGATATCGTGAAAGAAATGACTGGCCCCGATACGTGAGATAAAAAAAAATATAAGCAAGAAGGCATAATAAATCTGTTATTACAACCTTTCAATAATTTCACCACTTTATTTTGCAAGCACAAAACTCAATACAAAAAGTAAATTAACATTATTTTTTAAATAATAAATAACTTAAATTTAGTTATTATAAGCCACAGGTTTTGTACAATATCATCCGTCTGGGGGACACGTGAAGCCCGTAATCATGTAGAGTTGGCGGCTCATAGACGCAGGCCGGGATTGCGCGAGCGCACGAAGTTGAGCAGCTCGTCGCTGTCCTCGCACACGAACGGCTTGACGTGATGACACGCCACGTCGTGCCACTTCACACCGTCGTTGTAGAAGTTATTCAGGATCGCCAAACAGGATTCATCATTACCCTAAACAAGACAATGTAAAAGTTAATGATAATGTGATGGCATTAAGATTAGGTGCACCTACATTTAAAACAAACTTGAAAGATTATGTAGTGTTGTTACCTGAGCAGCTTCACGGTTGTCGGGTTGGGCTTGTCCGTAGCCGCCTGTGTACGACCAGTCGCCAGTGTTGCGCTGGGTGGTGGGACCGATCTTGGCGCCAGATCCAGACCAGAACCAGCCGTTCACGTTGGGGGGCTGTAGGTCGGATCGGTCGCAACCGGCGAAGTTGCATTTACGGCCAGACGTCCAAATGTAACGAATGTTTCCACGAGCGATTCTTTGTTTCACAAATTCATTTTCCTGTAAAAGATTGTTTAAGTTTACTATCGTAATGTAACTATAGCTTGGTGGCAAGTTTCTTATAAGTGCCACACTTCTGTTTGTATGTTATATTACCTACTTGTCTATTTCTATTGCCAACTTACATTGCAATCACTGTATTGTTTCGGTTTTAAAAGACCCTATATCCTGTGTAGGTGTGTAATTACTATCTCAGAATTCAAGTTCGGTGCGGCTATATTGGGCTTTCTATATATATGTAATTCGAAAGTTGGATGGCATTGACAATTTTTATGGGCAATCTAGCGCATATTATGATTAGACTGCTCAGCAACTTGCTCATCCCGCGATTATGTTTTATAAATAAATAATACATTTTTTTAAATTCCCATGTCCATTAATTTAATCATAAATTATGGCGTAATAAAGGTATGGTTTACCTGTCAAGTGAAAAGGCGCCATGTGACTTACTTTTCATGGAAACTAATAATAATAAAGCCCTTTTATTCCGATTTCTTTTGCAGTTACATATTTACATTTTCAAAATTTATATTATGTCTCGCAACTCGGCGTGCCTCTTGGCATAGGCCTCCTCCAGCTCTCTCCCCTGAACTCTATCCTATGCAACTCTGGTCCAGTATGGCCCTAAGATTTGTTGGATATCATCTTTCCATCTTGTTTTCGGACGCCCCTGTCTTCTAATGTCCTGTCTTGGGTACCATAAGGTTACTTGTTTGCTTCATTTGTTTAATTTTAATGGAAACTACTGGTCTATTATAATAGATTCCTAACGATAAATGGTGTGTAAGTATAATCATTGTAGTGAATAACAATAGGTACATTTTGAAGTAGGTAATGTGTGTTGCAATATCCGCGATGCCATAGTGGAAGATGAATTCGTGTCAACACCGGGAAGTGTACGTCCGTCATGTCTGGCATTAGAAGTGGGCAACACGGCTATAGCAGGAATGTGTGCCACGTGCCACTTGCCCGGCCCCTATACGGAGACGATGTGACGCACTCGGCCCGCGGCCATTGCACCCCTTTCACGCAATACACTTTAACGCTCTACAAATTGAATCATTCGATCTGACTTAATGAATATTGATGCACGCGATAACAATTTTGCTCGCTGAATACGTTGCCATAGGAATTCCGGATGTGGAAGAAAATTAAATTCTTTTATGTCAAGACGTCGCAGTACCAACTTCACAATGCCGGTATCGGATAAGACAGTACCTGAATAGGCTACTCAGCTGCTACAGCTTAATCATACTTTATCCTTAGCCACGTGATGTCCACTGCTGAACATAGCCCTCCCCCACTAAAGATTTCCAGACGGACCAGTCAAAAGCGGCCTGCATCCGGCATGTTCCTGCTACCTTTATCAAGTTGTTAAGCTACAGCTTATCAAGGCTTAAGAGGCCGTATACGAAATTTCGACTATTTCAGTCAACTTTTCATCGTGATTTTTTAAAAAATAAACTGATCTGGTTAATTTATAATACATCATCGGAAAGATTATTTCAACACTAATGGACTGAACGAGCCAGTTTTTTCATATCTTTCTTTAATCTCGATCTATCCACCAAGTTCCAACGTCTGTTTCAGATTTTTTTTTGTACGGAGACTCAAACTTGTAGTCGTTTTCAAGGATAAATGCGACAATTTCTTTATTATCAATATAAAAAGAGGCGCACTTATTTTCGTGGGCTAGCGCGGGTTAGTTAGTTGCAAGTACGATTTTGACTGAAAACTACTACAAGTTTGAGTCTCCGTACAAAAAAAAATCTGAAACAGACGTTGGAACTTGGTGGATAGATTGAAATTAAAGAAAGATATGAAAAATCTGGCTCGTTTAGTCAACTTGTGTTGAAATAGTCTTTCTGATGACGTATTAAAAAATTAACCAGATCAGGTTATTTTTTAAAAAATCACGATGAAAAGTTGACTGAAAATGTCGAAATTTCTTATACGGCCTCTTAAATATTCTAGGTGCCAAATTTTAAAAGATAAATCAAAACATGTACGAGCACAATCCATTCAGGGTTTTAATTAATACTCTACATACTTATTGGTAAACGTGATAATCTTTAAGGAAGAACATAATCTACTAAACAGTACCTATCACATATTTTAGCAAAATACCTTAGACATTACTAAAATTCGATTCATTAAGTCCGTATGTGTGTTCAATTGTTACTTATAAAATATCCTCAAGGTCTGAGCGTCTAAAAATACTTACAGGATTGCATAATACTCAAACAATTATAGCCCAGTGAGCATTGTGAAAAGCCCGTCGAATGTTCTTGAAAACTTGTATCTCATTCGCTGCTAGTTTACAAGCCATTCTAAATCAGACCCGGATCTGGGCTTCAGCAAGAAATAGGAACGTAAGTCTTTTACAGCAAACTAAAACGTCTTCAGAATTTGGTTTCGAACGTGATGTTTGGATTCTGCTTTGTGTATTGGAGCCTATGGAAAATTATTTTCCGGTACCTACTACCACTCGTGTAAAAATATGTAATTTTATTTTAGAGCTCTAGCATAATTTATATGGGGAGCCCATTAAATAGACAAAACGCATAGGTATTGTTAAGCTCATATTTTTATAGGCATGGTAAGTACGGTACTCTTTATGTGTTAATAGATAATATGTATAAAAGCAATTTTTAGATTTTAAGTTTGGATCAACTAACTTCTAATTCTGTGAGCTCGGTTTTTTCCGTGCTTTACTTTAACTAGTACGGCAGTCCTTTCTATTTTACTTACTTGTGGTGTTTCCAGGGACACTGCGTCCATACAGTGTCGACGGCAAATATTTCTAGCGTCTAGCCAATCTACTTCTAAGTTTCTTGTTGGCGCATGTTCCCAACTGAAGAAGTATGAGTGTAGAACTCCGCGTGCGTCACGGTACGTAGAATGACGAACCCCTGAAAATATTATTTAGGTAAACGATTGCAGGAATTGTAATAAATAAACGACCTGTGATTGAGTATAAGTACTGTACAATGTTTTTGCTGTGTTATCGTGTTACACAACAAAAACTACGCAGGTATTCAGGATTATAAAGTAACGGGACCGTTGAGCACTCAATACAAAAGCATGTCAGCTATTGAAATGCGAATGACGACAGACTTTACTCATTCCATGTTTCGAAATGGTGTTTATCTTAACATCCAGTCATTCACTGACTTGCATAACATCGTATGTTGTCCTGATTCTCACAATATATTATTGTGGGGTTCGTTCGAAGTTATACCTAACCTTGTGGCGTCACATAGGTAGTTCACGTAGTAAGTACATTGACTTTTGTCATTGTCGTAGAGTCCGTGCTCTACTATACACGCATTGTACAGGGACTACTGACCTACACAAATCCGCTAAAATTTCGATCATCACTTATTGATAGCTTTAAATACATTGGATTATGTTAGGTATAGATAGAATTTCCATCAAAACATCATTTCAGGAAAGTACAGACCAGAAATACTACCTACAGATATATAACAAAAGCGTACAAGTCTCTATATTCCGAGATTGGTAGAGGTGAAAAGAATTATTTTTATTAAATAGGTACATACCTATTTAATAAAAATAATTCTTCGAGCTATTATCCGTCTCATGGTATACGCATGTGAATATATAAGACACAATTATTGGTACCAACACTATGGAGTAAGGTAGACAAGTTAATAAAACTTATTGTAAATAATCTAGATAACTATACCTACTAATAATACAATGGCTCAAAAAAATATGGAAGATATTATGAACGAACTAGCTTTTGCCCGCGGCTCCGCCCGCGTTAAAAAGTTTTTCCGGGATAAAAGTCCCGCTTTATGTTTTCCCGGGATAAAAAGTAGCCTATGTGTTAATACAGGACATGATGTACCCGTGTGCCAAATTTCATTGAAATCCGTTCAGTAGTTTTTGCGTAAAAGAGGAACAAACATCCATACATCCAAACATCCATACATTCTTACAAACTTTCGCCTTTATAATATTAGTAGGATTATGTCATATCACACGTTTATTAAAATGTAGATTTTTACCTAATAAGTATCTATATTTACCTTCATTAAGGACTATATATCTATCCCTCCTGCAATATAGCTTATTTTCAAAATCATGTTTTGTAGAGTCATCTAATGCTTTTTTTTAAATGAACTGGTGTATCTAAATTTATAATCATTATACAAACACATGAAGTTCACAAAGATTGACTCCCCTTTTGACAGGTCCATCTGGAAACCTTTAGGGGAGGCCTATGTAGATACATTATATTGATGCAAATATTATTTAAATTTGTACACTTGATAACTCAATAATGAGGTTGATAGGTAGATATTTTTATAGATATAACTGTACCTACTGTGCACTGTGTACACAAATATATCTATAAGATGAAAAACTACAGATTTGCGGGAAATGGGGTCAATTCGGCTAAAAAGGTATGACATGAAGGTAATAAAATTAGAATAGAATCATTAATTAGAATAGACACTCATACTCAAGGTTCGATGAAGACGACTGACCTGAAAGTTTTTTTTTTTTTTTTTTTTATTCGGGCACGGCAAAGTTACTGCACCTCACCTGATGGTAAGCGCGATGCAGTCCAGATAGAGTATCGAATGGCAACAGATGGTTATCTCATGCCATTCGACACAATCATGCCGGCCTACTGAGCTGCTTCTTCACGCTACGGCGGAAGGACCCAGGATTATAGGAAGGAGGGAACACGTGCGCCGGTAAACTATTCCAAAGCTTGATGGTGCGGCAAATAAAAGAATTGGCGAACCTATTGGTCCGGGCCGAGATGGTTTTAACCATCAAGCTGTGGCTTCGGATGCCGGCACGCGTGGTTCTGCTGAGAAAAGGAGAGGAGGGGATCAGATTAAACAACTCTTCAGAGCATTCGCCATGATACAGACGGTAGAACATGCTTAGAGAAGCGACATCCCTCCGCAATTGTAGCTACAATTGTAGTTACAATTGCGGAGATTACAGATTTAGTAATACGACATTTATTCGCGCACATGTAATCAGCCGCATGTAATAGGCTTTTTAAAAGATTGTTTGTGTAAATAAAATAATTAATAATATGCACAAAACACAATATACCTAGTACTGGTCGTATAATCCGTTAAAACAGTAACATACACTTACATAAGTATTATATTAATACTGCGCCTACTTTTTTTATATAAAAAAATAGAAGTATACACAGTACTATTTTCATCGCCGCTGGTATGTCTTCCAACACCATAAAAGTGAGCGGTAGATATTGAGGGTTGAGAATGAATGAGGGTTGATATATCTATACTTACTTTCTTTAAGCTTGATTTACTCAAGAAACATTGCACTTTTAGCCACCCAGTCTGAATTAATCTTACAAAAAAATGGACAGGTAGGCACTTATAACTCATGAAACCTCTTCTTTAAGAACGAATAAGCAATTTATTAACACCATTTGATTGACCTAAAACGTATTTGCAAACGCACATTAATAACTTCTAGAATACGCAGTTAGTCATGAAAGGTACAATTTTTTAGCGATAAATGTACTATTAGCAACAGTCCGTACAATAAAACTCGTGCGTTAATGTGTGGTATTGGAGCTCGTGAAATAGAGTGCAATCAAAACGAGCCTGCCGTCAGATAGTTAAATGAAGCGATTCTTTTGTGAATAGAAAGTTACGATTTTTCTATCTCTAATCCTAATAAAACTTTATGACGTGTAATGTGTGAATATAACATTTATTATGTTACACCTAATGACTTCTTTTAGATGAACCTATGTAATCACTTATAATGGGTATAAGTCTACTTTTCGAATTCTTATTCATTTGAATGCGTTAAACTACTTCCGGAAAGTCACACATTTATGAGAACAGCTTATGTAACTAACAATCCGTATGGAAGTAAACAGTTATGACTTATGCTTATTGAAGAGTCAGTGTAAGAGACGGTAATAGTTATTTACCGTGGAAACCAAATTATATAACCGATGAGATGTGCTCTTTGTCGGCGGCACGAGTAAAGCCGGAAAGCACCATCTCTGCTTGAAACATAGATAACTACTTGGTCACTTAGTAAATGCCTTTGGCGCGGCGAGTATCGTTCGTAATATTTCGTTGTTGAGAGAAAGTTGCGAAATAACTCATAATTTTACATCATTTTAGTGTTGTTAACTGTTAAGCCAAATGAATTACCATACATGAATTTAAACAGTTCTAGGTAATATCAGTCTTAGGTACCTATTTGAACTGTTATGAAAGACCTCAGTTTATGACATTGGCTAAAAGGGTAGTGACCTATAACGAACATACACTTAAATATTTGTTATTTCGTTATTGGGACAAAGTACAAAGATATTTGTTGCTTTGTTGGGATCTCAATGTGTGTATTGTTGTAAATGCGCTCCCAAATGACATCGCATGGGTGGCGCCATGCTTTGTGTTATGTACATGCGGGTTCATTGCGAAAGCTTTAAATTTTCCCATAACGTGACGTGAGCTATATTTGTTTAATGTATATTTAGATTTAAAAAAATAGGTACGTACTATACAAAAATTTATAGTAGTCGCATACCTACTGTGGGTAAATTTATTATAACGCAACGCATACTCACGCCTTTTATCCCCAAAGGGGTAGGCAAAGACGTGACTGGTGCACCCCCTTTTCACCGTGCATATTCCGTCCCATGATGTGATAGGGGGCGAGCCTATCGCCATATCAGGCACAAATTCCAGACTCCGGACTGATACTGAATAGATAAAAATATAAAATCATGAATAGATAAAACCAATATCACTTTGGATATTATTATTGGATCGAACCCGAGACTTCAGCATTGCAGTCGTACCGTAATACAATTACGCCACCGAGGCATACATTTATTATAATAATGCTTAGACTAACATAATAATGTTATAAATTATGATTATATTTTAAACTACTTTAAACACTGCCTCGGTGGCGTAGTTGTATTACAGTACGATTGCAAAGCTGAGGTCTCGGGTTCGATCCCCGGGTCGGACAAAGTGATATTGAGTTTTTCTATTCAGTATCAGCCCGGAGTCTGGAATTTGTGCCCGATATGGCGATAGGCTCTCGCCCCCTATCACATCATGGGACGGAATAACGGCGAAAAGTCGGTGCACTAGTTGCGCCTCTCTCCTCTTGCTACCCCTTCGGGGATAACAGGCGTGAGTGTGTGTGTTTGTGTGTGTTTAAACTCTGCGTGATGAATATTATATTTTCTGATTTTCTGGCAGATTTAAAAGTATTTATTATAACAATCATGTTTATCTTGTATGTAAAAAATACATACCACACCTTATTATTTAAATTACTCATTCCTCACTTAAATTGTCGATTTGTATTTGCATCCAAGTTACTTCAAACTTAACTGCTTCTTACAAAAACAAACTGGAATTACTTAGAAAGAAACGCGGGTGGCATCAGTCCATCATCCGAGTTTTCATCGTAGGTAATAATAATGTTATTATGTCTTATGTTGTATCTTTTCTACGGGAAATCTTTTGGAACGCTTGCGTAGTATAGTAGTAAATATACTACGCAAGCGTTCCATATAGTAATAAAGATGCAAAGACTATTGCAGAAAAAATGAGAACTATAGGTACTGGGTCCGGATAGGATCTAGCTGTACTGGTTACTTGGCTATAGATTGAGATTATGGGACGCCTGCCAAGTAAATTGTTTCAATCTTTTATATTCAAGGCAGACGATGACTTACCCCTGCGAATATGTGGGATTGGGCGTGATTTGGCCAACCATCCCTCGAGCAGCCGTGCTTGTTGGAGCCTGATCAAGGCTGTACAACTGTCAGACAGCTGTCTAACTTAGGCCGTCCATCACTCCCGCCACTGAGGTGTCCTGACGAATTGCTGGCTCACAAGCCGCAAGAGAAAGCCACTCTCCTGGCAAATCTCTATGCGTGCAATTCCCGGCTCGAGGTCAGTGGCTTCCAGCCGCCGTCGGCACTGCCTGATTGGGGATTTATAATGTCCGATATCCGTATCAGGCAGTGTGACGTGTGGCGGGAGCTGCGGCCTCTCAAAGTTCGGAAAGCCAGCGGCCCGGGTGGTATACCGGCGGTGGTTTTGAAGCGATGTGCAGCCGAGCTGTCTCCTGCACTGACTCGCCTCTACCAAGCGGCCTACCTCATAGCCAGGGTACCTGAGTATTGGAGGGACGCCAATGTGCAACCGATCCCCAAAAAAGGTGATCGGTCGGACCCTGTCAATTACCTTCCAATCGCCATAATCTCAGTGATATGCAAGATCATGGAGCGGATCATTAACGCTTAACTCATCCGCTGCCTGGAGGATCACTCATTGATCAGTGACAGACAACACGGATTTCGTCGGAATCGATCAATGGATGACCTTCTAGCGTATGTCCTGCGTCGCTGGGAGGAGGCGGTTAACAGGCATGGCGAGGCTCTAGCAGTGAGCATCGACATAGCCAAGGCATTTGACAGGGTCTGGCAGCGTGGTCTCCTCTCTAAGCTCCTGGTATACGGTCTGCTTGACAACTTGTGTACGTAGACCTCTGGGTTTCTGCATGGGCGCGGAATCCGTGTCGTCGTGGGCGGGCACGCTTCGGTGCTCATGGCAGTAAATGCCGGAGTTCCACAGGAATCGATTTTGTCGCCCACCCTGTTTCTTCTGCACACACACACACACACTCACGCCTGTTATCCCCGAAGGGATGAGCAGAGGCGCAACTAGTGCACCCACTTTTCGCCGTTATTCCGTCCCATGATGTGATAGGGGGCGAGCCTATCGCCGTATCGGGCACAAATTCCAGACTCCGAGCTGATAATAAATTAGTGCCACTTATACCTATGTATGTCCCATGATTTACAACACAGAGATTCAAAGCTATAAACATCACTAAACGGGGGACTCTTGAAAAATAGGAATGATATAAAGAGGTAGAAAATTTTATGGAACACATTATTATTATAATAATAGGATACATACTGTTTGCGCAACTCCTTGGATCAGGTAAGGCAAGACGCCTCTGGGCGTTAGCAATGCATACCACTGCGAGGAACGCAGCAGCCACCAAATAGATATGCCGGCTCATCTGTATTACAGAAAATCATATTATATATGTAAGTACAAGACCATACATAAGTATGAATTTTCCAAGTGTGTGTGAATTGGCCAAATCTAAAATTACAGATAATTTAATAGAATAGAACGTAATGTTCTATACATCAATGGATAATAGTGAAAACCTATTCTAAAGTCGAATGTGTCACGGGGGCCGGGGACGACTTTGACGAAAACTAAATATTTCTGACCCCCTTCAAAACGACGGATTAAATCGAAATTTGGTATACTTATAAAGGACCGATGATAATTTAATGTTTTAAACTAAAAACACGCTTTTATAGAAAATCCACTAAAAATGAACAAATAAATAAAAAGTATATCTATTTTTAGTGACATTGTTGGCCAATACCTAGAAGAACAGAACTAAACAATGAAAAATAAATAATAGTTTAAAAAAACACGCTTTGACTAACTAACACGCTTTAACTAAAAATAGATAATAAATTTTAATAAATCAGTATGTTTGTAAAATGTATTTCATTATAAAAGAAAGCGTGGAGTTCATGGTGTCAATAGTTATAAATATTTTATTGACTGATAATATGAGTAGAGGAGGATTATAATTTGATAATATCTTAAAAAACACCCCAAGTTGATCTTTCTGGTTTTTCGTCCCAAAATAAATGTGTTAGTTCGGGTGTCCCATAGGGTTCACATTTAGGCCCTTTGTTGTTTACGTTGTTTATTAACGATATAAATAATTCTATCTCCAATTCTAATTTATTGTTATATGCTGACGATACAAAATATTTAGAGTAATTCGGGATATAAGGGATTGTGAACTGTTGCAAGAAGACCTCTACAATTTTGTTAAATATTGTAATAATAACAGGCTACTTTTAAATCTGGAGAAGTGTTACACTATAACCTTCTCGAGGAAACACAGAATAATCTATAATAATAATAATCTAAACTATAAATTAAATAGTAGAAATCTAGAGAGGGTAACTCAATTACGTGACTTGGGTGTTCTTATTGATACTAAACTGACATTCGTTCCTCATATATATGCTATAGTTAATAAATCTTTTAAACAACTTGGTTTTATATTGCGTGTTTAAAAAGTACTTCATATATAAGATTCTTTACAACAGTTACGTTCGTAGTCGCCTTGAGTTTGCATGTGCTGTCTGGAAACCATATCATAAATTGCATATGGATAGAATAAAAAAAAAATAAAAAAAAATTACAAATACATTCAAAGTTGTAGAACCTCTTATAGCATGAACGCTTTTATAAGGCGTGCTTGTTATATTTTTAATGAAAGTTATAAACTATCTGATTTAGAGATTTTTAATTGTACTATACCCCGTTTGAAAAGTCTTTCAGTGATAGGAAACGTTCATAATTATTGTACCATGGCTTGGTTGTCCAGTAGCGTTATAATATTTTTTTATTAATTTAAATATATTTAAGCGCTTATACGTATTTAACATAATACCTATATAATAAATAAATATAAAAATAAGTACCATTTAAAATAATATATAGTGGCAACTGGTGGAGCTAATGCAGATAAAATTAGCATTATGTACTAATATTATAAGGGAACTATAGGTCCTATATATAAGTTAGCTATTAGATGATTGTACCGTATTTTATATGACCGTTTGTTTCTTAATAAATAAATAAATAAAATAAAAAGTTTTTTTTTTAAATAAAATACATTTTACAAACATACTACTTAATTTATTAAAATTTATTTCCGTTTTCAGTTGGATTTTCTATAAAGCGTGTTTTTTAGTTTTTTAAACTTTTATTTTTTAAATCAAACTGTTTGAATGGCCTAGCTAAGACCTAAGTACCTACTACCTACCTACATAGTACATACATAGATTTTTAAAAAAATAAGTGTATCTGTTTCATAAAGTTTCTTAAAATATTCTTCTCTACTCCGACACATAATATTATGCCACACACGCATAGGCACTTAAAAACTACCTACCTACCTATTTCAAAATTTCACTCAGTAATCTAGAATAATATTTTGTAGTACACACCTACAGATCAATATTAAGGCGGGCAAATGCCAACCATCCCGTATTCTGCGGGACAGTCCCGTAATGCCATGGCAGGTGTAATCCCGGTTTGTAATAATTGGTAAAATTGTCCAGCAAAAGACTGAATGAGGCCTACATTCCTATTTTTCTAAAACATTTTACTTTGATGAATGTACTTTGGGTGTGAACGTCCGAGAAAATATCACTGAAAGTAGAAACCCTAAGTGCTACATAATAATATATGTACCTACTTTTGGAGAAATTGGGCAGTTGCGAAACTTCTATCACATTCTTAACAAATATCCGAAACTACTAAAAAATGTCACTGTAGGTAATGATAAATATTGAAACCAAACATTTTCAATTTTCATAATAACCCACCTCCACCCCATTAAATAAATGTCCTGCATAATATTTTCCTTCCTTAATATTTAAGTTGGCCGCTTTAGTCTATTTATTATTAACATAGCTTTGTTTGCAAACAATCTGCAACTCACGTTACCTTTTCTTTTTTTTTCGCGGGGAAAAAACGCGTTATCGCTACAACCACTGAGGGTGAGAGGAACGATTAATTTTGTTGGTTTCACACAGTCTTACAGCCCAATGTCGAAGTTCGGGAGTATGGCATCATCCGAGCGAGTATTGGACCGAGTCCCTAACACTATGTACATCCTACACCGACATATCAACTAAAACCCGCGGTGGCCTTTTTCGGCACATACGAGAGAGCCTCGGGGTATCTTGTTGCACTAAGATAGCTGCGCGGGACCATCCCTGCGGGATGCTGTTGCGGACTCTCTCTATATAAGGGGGCTAAGATGCCCTCACAATCTAAACGACGCCTTTGGCGTCAACAACAACGGGAGACCGACCACCCGCATTGTCATCTACCACGGAGTCGCTCAAATTGGCCTGAGCAACCCCCCGCTGCTCGCGTTCTCTTGAATCTCTCAAAGCCCCATTTAGTCACCTATTACGACAGGCAGGGGATGCCATGGTGGAACTCTCTATATGCCCCCGGACCACAGGGCACGAGGTGCTAGTCAGTCGTCCACCCCGCGCCTCCTACGTCTCCTCTGGCTGCGGGCGGGATCGTTCTGCTGACGATCCTGCATGGCGTGGCGTTCTCCTTCCGCGAGAGACCCATTCGCAGAAGGAGACCATCGCTCGCCAAGACCTCCAGCCGTTGACCATAGCAGGCACCATTGCCGACTGACTCCGACAATTGTTCTAAGAGCGCTTCGTTGTAGATCCCAGGCTGAGCACTCCTCAAGAGTGTGTTGGACCGTATCCTCGCGGCCTTTGCCACAGTGGTGGCACACGGCGGACTCGTCTATTCCAATCGGCACAGAAACGAACAGAAATACCCGTGGAACTCATGTTACCTATGTCGATTATGTTATGTCTGTAATATCTATGTTGACCACAACACGCAAAAAGCGTAAGTTATTACAGTTACCTAATACGTAAACGTTTAAACATATTCGGATTCGAAAAGGCCTAATTCCTGCTCGCCAAATACAATTATAGTATTGAAATATGCACCGATTCAATTATGATATTTTGAAAGTATCACATTGTGTTCACTAAAATATCCGTTGAATTAAATCGTTTTTTACCAACCGATTCACATTATGATATAGGAACGTCCCAAAGCGTCGAACATCACACGTAAATTTACTCTACATCGACTTATTACGAGGTTAACCCCAAGGTCCCCATGACTTTAGAAAAGAAAGTATCGACTAGCTTTTTCAGACGTTTCCGCCTGCATGGAATTTTTCGCAGTATAAAAGTCCTGTTATGCATTTTTCCGGCATAAAAAGTGGCCCATAAACTATTCCAGGACTTAGTCTACCCATGTGCAAAATTTAATTTTAATACATCGAGTCATTTACATGCGCTTAGCTAACGAACACCATCACAAAGTTTCATATTTACCTATAACAATATTTAGGATTTATATATTTAACTGTTAAACTTTTCCGTAAAACGATAACTGTAAATTCTAATTAAACAAGACCAACATAGAGTCAGCTTAATGGTTAGCTAAGTACAGCTTAATAATCCGTACTAGTAATGGTCGGCTATTGAGTCCGTAGTTTTGTTTTGACGAAAGTGGTCATGGGTGAGGCCATAATATGATTACAAGTTCGCTTTCTTTTATTTATGCTAACCACGAATACTTGAGGACAACCAATACGTGAGATGAATTTATTTTGTTGCATTTGTGAAAGCAAAACCCGCTTTATTGACCTCCTTGCTTCGAGCTAAAATGTTTGCGTGAAAAGCTACTCAGCGTCCGAGAAATCGTCGATTTGGGACGCATTTTACGTCAAACAGAAAGTTGCGTCTTCGATTGTTTCATCGTGCGTCCACGTGTATGAAGTGTATAAAAACATAATATTGTTTACGTAATGTTATCAACTTCTATTAGATAACTTATTAAACCTATAGCTTTACTTACACTGTTAACCATGGTTGTCAATATTTTATTACGGCCGCATCAGTTTTATATGGTCCTATCTTTAGCTTATTTATAATGAGTAAGATTAAAAACTCGTTTTATTTTTCTATAGGTAAATTCAAACCTACACAACTTTTAAAAAATAATATTTAAATTAGTTAATTACATATTTTTAAACTATATTTTTTTATTTAGGTACTACTGTAACGATTTGATTATTTACATGTTTGTAACCAGGTAACGATACAATACATACACTATTCTCGTCTTTTGCGAAACAAAACAAACAATCCTTTAGATAGCAATACATAAACCTTCTAGCGTCAGAGAAACGTTTGGTAAAATTCACTTGTAAGTCAGGTGAGGAACGTAAGTGTATTGCAATACAATACATACACTATTCTCGTCTTTTGCGAAACAAAACAAACAATCCTTTAGATAGCAATACATAAACCTTCTAGCGTCAGAGAAACGTTTGGTAAAATTCACTTGTAAGTCAGGTGAGGAACGTAAGTGTATTGCTGAGTGCATACCTCTGTGGAATAAGTAGTAGATGTCAGTAACACAGTGAGGTGTTTGTGTCCGGCGAACAGCTATAGGCGTGCGGATGAGACGCTGTCGGTACGCGATGCGCGGGTGTGAAGCGCGACGGTGTCGGAGGGACTGGCGCAGGCGCAGGTCTCCTCTCTAATTAAGCCTCCGACATTCATTCACTTTCACTTCCAATGTAAGAAGAGACCGCCTGCCTCCATGCTCCTCTTCATCATATAACAATTAAAGACCTTCTGGAGGCCGTAGTGGATTAGAACACGTTTGCATAATATATTTACGATTATGTGCGATATCTATCCGAAACAGCTGTCGATAATGCATATATTGTTTTGAATGAAATTGGTGCAGTAGTGTCGCAAAGTAAATAAATTGGTCGAAATAAATAAAGCAGCCTAAGTATAATTACTAAGTAGATACCTAAATACTAGTGCACACAAAGCAGGTTTTATTTTTTCGGCTTGGTAGATGCTTAGACGCCGCGCGCCGCGTCAATGCTCGATTTTTGGGTGCCGTAGATTATAGTAGATCTTCAAGGTTAATCTTCGTAGACGCTCAGTGAGAATGAAAATAAAACGTGTACTTCCCAATTATGCCAGGAAAGTACTTAACGGTATAAAGGGTAGGAAATGTTTGTTGCAAGTGACTAAGTAAATCTAACTGAATAGTATAGGTGGATGGGTATTTATAGGTCTACTTATTTAATATTTTTTTGAAACTGATATCATTACTTTGTAGTAGATAAATAGTAACTAGTAGGTAGTATCTACCTACCTGGTCTTGTAAATGCAAATATAAGTATCAAATTTTATGGATCACATAAATAGGTGCGGCGATAGCCTAGTTGGGAGTGGAACAGACTGCCGAGACGAATGTCCGCAGGTTCAAAACCCAAGGGCACACAACTCTGACTTTTCTAAAAAAAATATGTATGTATTTTTGTGAATTATCGCTCGCTTTCACGGTGAAAGAAAACATCGTGAGGAAACCTGCATACCTGAGAAGTTCTCTGAATTTCGAAGGAATGTGAAGTCTGCCAACCCGCACTAGGGCAGCGTGGTGGACTAAGATCGATACCCTGTCAGTTGTAGAGGAGGCCCGAGCTCAGCAGTGGGCAGTATATAATACAGTGCAGGTATGGTATGGTATAAATAGGTACTTACTTACAAAGATAAATCATATTACTTGAGTATTTTAAAGATATAAGTAAGTATGTGGTCCCCAGTAGGTATCTAACGTTATGTATTATATACAATATTAACATACCCAGATGTAAATAGTAGGTATAGTCGCACAATTCCGCATTGTAGAACTACAAAACTTTGTTAAAGGTCATTCAACCTAGATGTAAGAAACTGCAAATTTAAATGATTAAAATGAATCCTACTAATCCTACTAATATTATAAAGGCGAAAGTTTGTAAGAATGTATGGATGTTTGGATGTATGGATGTTTGTAACGCTTTCACGCAAAAACTACTGAACGGATTTCGATGAAATTTGGCACACGGGTAGATCATGTCCCGGATTAACACATAGGTTACTTTTTATCCCGGGAATTTTCCCGGGATAAAAAGTATAGTAAGGGAATTTTAAAATATAAAGCGGGACTTTTATCCCGGAAAAACTTTTTAAAGCGGGCGGAGCCGCGGGCAAAAGCTAGTAAATTATAATGTTTTATAATTATTTTTTAGGTACGTATTTAGTTGTCTACTTGAATAAATCATCTCTGTCGGTAGGTACCTACCTAAATAAAAAAAAACAGAACTTACAAAATTATAATAAGTCATAAGGTCTCCATACGCAGTTGTTAAAAATTTAATATTATTTAACGCCTTTATTTACCTTGAGTTGTTAGTAAACGTAATTTTCAGATTCATTTTGCAATTTGCATCTAAGTATCATAAAATGTTTACTCGGACTGCACTTGCAAAACTGTAGATCTACCACTCGTATATGTGCAATGCACCAAATGCGAGATCACGTAATTATATAGGTAGGTGCTTACCTATTACGGATAGGTATATACTATGTACCTACATGTATTTAGATAAGTGAAAGTTACCGGGTCTTTCTTCGAGATTTGTGTAGACAGGGAAGTGGCCAGTAGAGCCCTTTTCTTATGTAAAAAATATTGAAACACTTATCCCAGTGGAGTCTTTTTAACACGCTTTTATTAGCTTCATAAGTTTGTTAAAGTATGTATGTATGTGTGCAACGGAAACTTTAAACATGATTTTAATCCCCTTCAAAACGTCGGATGGAATCAAAATTTGGCATACAAGGACCGATGACAATTCAATATTTTAAACTAAAAAATGAAAAATAAGTATGTAATACATACCTAATAGTTTAAAAGAAGAACTAAAAACACGTTTTTATAGAAAATCCAACAAAAAAATGTAAATAAATTTTAATAAATTTGAATTAAGAATAGTGTAAATAAGAAACAAATGCATTTTATTCACTGACGTCTATTAGAAGTCAGTGATTTTATTGTAAAAAAAGCGTGGGGTGCATGGTGTCAATAGTCCTACTAGTCCTACTATCCTACTTCTTCCAGAGTTTTCTCTGACTCGAGCTTTTTGCTCGGATTAACCGACCACCCGCCCTGAAACCCTCAGGGAAAAGATGGTTCAGTCTCCCTGTTATTCCCCATATACGAAAAGTGGCTCCCCTAACACTTTGTTCAATATTACAGACGTATGAATTGCTGCCTGTTTTTGGAGAATGTTAACATCTATTTTGGAGTTTAATGTGTTGATAGATCTGGATAAACTTTTTGCTACTATACCTGTTGAACCTATTACTATAGGGATGACCTGAGTCTGCGTGTCCCATAATCGCCTAATTTCGGTTTTGAGTAGATGGTATTTACTAAGTTTTTCTATTTCCTTTGCTCCTATATTATAATCTGAAGGTACCGTGACATCTATGAGGTAAGTGAAATTATTTACTTTATCTATATATATTAAATCTGGTCTATTATGTGTTACAGTGACATCTGTCTGAATTGGTATCTCCCACATTATTTTAGCTGTTTCATTTTCTACTACTTTCGGTTGTGTTAGATTTTCCTTCCACCATAATTTGTTTACCTCTATATTATGTTTTCGAGCAAGGCACCAATAGATGTACTGAACAAGATTATTATGTCTATTGATGTAACAATTTCCCGCCAGCTTTTCGCA
The DNA here is from genome assembly GCA_949316025.1 of Lapara coniferarum. NCBI lineage: Eukaryota > Metazoa > Arthropoda > Insecta > Lepidoptera > Sphingidae > Lapara > Lapara coniferarum. The sequence goes on along the minus strand of OX438926.1, from coordinate 13,672,142 downwards.
ACCTGAGATAATATGCTGCGTTGTTTCATCTTTAGTTGCACATAGACGACACTTACCGTCTATTGGCAACTTGAGAATGTCGCGCTGGTGTTGTCTTGTCATAAATGCCTGATCCTGTATAGCAAATATAGTGGATTCAATTGTGGGAGCTACTTGTTGCTTTTTAATCCATTTGAACGATTGATCTTTATCTATATTACCTTGGTCAAGGACTTCTTTGGGAAACTGTCCGTGTAGTGGCTTATTACGCCATTGCTGATTTTGCTTCTTGATGATAGCCTCTTTGATTTCTTTATCTGTATGCCTGTTGTGTTCTAGTCGTAATTCTGTCTCTATTTCCTCTGCTTCTTTTATTATCGAATATTTTTCTTTATTTATATCATGTTGTACTATTACTTTTATTAAATTATCTTGTTCTGCTCTTAGATATTGCTTATATTTAACAATTTGTGCTTTATATAAATTTTCTATATTTATTAATCCTCTTCCCCCATGTGGTACTGGTAAGTATAATCTTTCTATATCTGCTTTTTGATGATGTGCTTTGCTTATTGCTAGTAATTTTCTTGTTTTTGTGTCTATTGTTTTTAAATCGCTATTTTTGTAGTTAATTATGCCAAACGAGTAAAGGAGAACCGGTATAGCGTAAATATTAATACTTTTTATAATAATGCGTGAGTTGAGATGAGTGTTTAGTATTTTTTTGACTCTTTTGAAATACTCTTTAGTAGTTTGTTCCCTAATTATATTATGATCTATCTTGCCTGATTCATGAACCCCTAAATACTTATACGTGTTATTCACTGCTAGTTGTTTGAAAATATCTCCACATAAAAGCACGTGACCCTCTCCGACTGTACTGCTAATGCGACCTGAGGTAATATGAACAATGTTACATTTTTCCAGTCCAAAACTCATTCCTATATCCTTTGTGAATACTTCTACACTATCAAGCAAAATGTTTAAATTGTGTTTATTCTTTGCATACACTTTTAAGTCATCCATATACAGTAAATATAATATATATATATAATATTATAATAATATTATAATATTATAATTTATTTTCCACAAACATTTTAACAAAACATAAGGTTCCCTGACTTCTGAGCTAGGTAAAACCTGTGTTACAGAAGTCAGCAGTAGCAGTAGCAGCAGCAGTCAGTAAATGATTAATCCAGAAGCTATCTTTAAGTTTATACCCTTTGAGTTCGTATTTATGTAATATATATGACAGGGGATTTATTGCAAGACAGAACAAGAGTGGAGAGAGGGAATCGCCCTGAAAAATACCGCGCCTAATACATATCGGTTCAGTAATTATCGATTCATGGTCGCTTCGGGCCGTCATGATGATTTTCCATGAGGGCATGGTCAATCGCAAAAAGTTCCCGATAATTAGTGGGCATCGATAGATATCAAGGATCTTAAGAAGCCATTCGTGCGAGATACTGTCAAAGGCTTTTTGATAATCTATCCATGCCATGCTCAGGTTCTTTTGCATCTTATGTGCATCCTCTAATATGGCCTTATTGACCATGAGATGATCTTTACATCCCTTGACTCCACGTCGACATCCTCGTTGTTCTATTGACATAATGTTATTGTTGCTGCAATGGTTGTATAATATATTAGCTAAAACGGAAGTTAATAGTTTGTACATGCTAGGTAAACATGCTATTGGTCTCCAATTTTTAGGGTTTTCTGTTTCTTTATTTTTAGGGATCAATATTACCTGACCTGTTGTGAACCATTTTTCTAGATCCTGTTTACCTTGAACTATTTTTGTGAATAATACTGCAAGATATTTATGTGAGTTAGTAAAATATTTTAAATAGTAATTTTGTAACTTGTCTATCCCTGGTGTTTTCCAATTTTGTAATTTCTTGATAGCTAATTTGACTTGATCTGCTGTTATCTCATCTGTTTGTGCTGTTTCTACTCCCTGCGATGATTCATCTATCTCTTCTATCCATTTAGCATCTTTATTGTACTGCTTTGGATTAGACAAAATGGCTGTCCAAAACTGCTCTATACTATCTTTACTTGGTATTTCGTTTACCGTATTACTATTGTTCTCTAAACTTCTATAAAATTTATGTTGGTTTTCATTAAATAACTTATTTTGGTCTTTCTTGGCATTTATATTTTCATATCTCTTAATTCTACCCGCGAGGGCTTTAATTTTTTGCTTCAGGATTTCGGCCGTGTTAGCATGATCGTTTTCGTTTTGTATCCTATATTTCCTATATAATTTATTTTTGATTTTTAACATTCTACGTGAATTTATTTCTCTTCCTATTTCTATTAACTGTCCTAATTCTTTTCTAAATTTATTAACTTTGTTTTTCCAGGCTGGCTCTTTCTCGGTTCTACTAGTAGGTCTCGATATGTAGGGACTTTGTTCATTAGTGACTATTAAAGTTTTAGCAGCTGCGTATAGTATTTCGTTAATTTCACTAAGAGACGTATGTATATCCAATAGTTGTGGCAAATATTTATTAATTTTATGGCAATTATCTATAAACTTTTTATTTATTTTAGCCTTCGGTAGTAGCTTTCTTTCAGCAACAGATATTTCTTTTGTTTCTGATAAGATATTGAGAAATTGTATTATTATCGGGTCCTGGTCTTCAATAATGTTTTGCGTCACCTGGCCTACTGTGTCAATTTGTGTAATTGGAAAGTTTGAGGTACCTTGTTGTGTTGTATGTATGTACGATGTATATCGCTGGTTAGATATATTATTAATAGTTGGTTCAGTAGTTTCTCTTTGGGTCCCTTCAGCTGTTTGTTTTATTCGGTTTAATAGTTCCTGAGAAAGCATATTGTTTTTTATGATTGTACGGGCTTGTGTTGAGAGGCTACGACCATTAAACGTATTAATTATTTTCGAGCTGTTTGGGTTCCTTTGTACATAAATTCTATATAAGCGGTTCATGTAACCAGGTCCATCAAATCGGGCTTTAAAATAACAGTACATGAGCTCCTCCATCTCAGTTTTGCTCCATTTTCGCCTCCAATCATCATTTTCTGCGATTTCGTTTTGAGTCAATAATGGTGGGTCTAGTGCAACTTGATTAGGTGAGGCTCTATTCTGAGTATGTGTATTAGTGTTTGTTTCCTGTATGATTGCGTGTTGGTTTACTTGAGTAATATTGTATTGAGCTGATGGAATGGAGTTTTGAACGGCCGTGCAAAGTGTGTTGGGATTATTGGAATAAGAAGAGTCTATGGATTCTTCTGCTTTTTGTTTGATAGTGTTTATTTTTTCAGGTGATATAGCATTACGTGATATTATACGTTTAGCTTGGGTGGACAAAACACCCCCAGTGAATTCTATTTTTGGATTATCTGGATTTCTGTCACGGAACAAATTTTGTAATCTCTTTATGTATCCCGATCCCCTAGTCCTAGCTTTAAAGAAACAGAATAGTAGTTCTTCCATTTCCTGAGTTGACCACTTTCTTCTAGCGTCTTCTGCTGTACATAATGTGGTCGATTGTGATGCACCGGCAGAGTTGGCGGGAGGTTGTTCCCTGCTCCGCAAAGTGTCACCACTAGTATGTTCGGCTGTAACATATAGGGTATCTCCTCCTCCTTCTGAATCCCCGACTCCCGCCCGCCTGTTCAGCGATGAGCCGCTGGCTAACCCTGCTACACGTCCACGGCCAGCAGCAGACGTGTCCCGGCGATAACCCCCGGGTAGCGGCATTAAACGTTTACTTATTATATTTCTCTCCATAATTTTGGGTTTTGCTAGAGCTCCGTTGGCCATCGCAGTGTTCGCCATTCTGGCAGCGATGTGTCCGCCCCTCACGTGGCAAGGTGTTGTAGCCCGGACGTGGAGTTAGACTTTGAGGGGCCTATCTAATCATAATATAATATCTATCATAATAATATCTATCCTACTAATATTATAACAGCGAAAGTTTGTAAGAATGTATGGATGTTTGTTACTCTTTCACGCAAAAACTACTGAACTGATTTCGATGAAATGTAGCACACGGGTAAATCATGTCCTGGATTAACACATAGGCTGCTTTTTATCCCTGAAAAATATAAAGAGGGACTTTTATTCTAGATTTTTTTTTCTCTAGAGTCGTTACGGCTACACCATTGACCGATTTCGATGAAATTTGGTAGGGAGATAATTTAAGACCCTAGGAAAGACGTAGGGTATTTCTTATCCCGGGAAAATATAAACCGGGACTTTTATCCCGATAAATCGTTTTCTGCGAGTGGAACCCAAAGAAAACAAGTATAGAGATAGTTTGAGATCCAGAAGAGGACATAGGTTACCTTCATCCAGGAAAAACAATACCCGAGAATTTTATTCCGGATTTAATTATCTCGCGAGTGCAGCCGCCACGCCAAACCACTGAAGCGATTGCAATGCAATTTGGTAGAGAGATAGTTTAAGACCCTGGAAAGGATCTAAGCAACTTTTTATCCCGGGAAAATATAATCCGGGTCTTTAATCCCGGAAAATTGACTCCTGCGAGTAGAACCGTAAGAAAATAAGTACGGAGATAGTTTAAAACCCTGGGAAGGACCTAGGGTACTTCTTATCTCGAGAAAATGTAAACTGGGAAATTTATACCCGAAAAACTATTTAACGCGGGCGGAGCCGCGGGCAAAAGCTAGTTATAAATATTTTATTGACAGATATTATGAGAAGGATTATCATTTTGGTATGCCTGCTTCCTGAGCTTGCGAAAGATGCGTAATTAAACTTTGCTCATCTATATTTAAGGTATATATAGTTAATTACCATACGAGATGGCATACCAAACGAGGTCATTTTAGTAGGAACGTCTCTGCTAGTACCCCATTTAGTTACCTTATTCAACAAAATACTAGACGACAGAAACATCCCTACCGAGTGGGCGAAATCAGACATAGTCCTGCTTTATAAAAAAGGAAATCCTGCTGACATAAGCAATTATCGGGCAATTAGCTTACAATCAAGCCTCTACAAGCTATTAGCCTCATGCGTTTAAGAACGCCTTACGAAATACACCGAAAAGTACCAACCGGTAGAGCAGGCGGGTTTTAGAAAAAACTATTCAACTATAGACCACATCCACTCACTAGAGTTTGTGATAGAAAAATACAAAGAAAGGAACCGTCCACTCTATGTCGCGTTTATTGACTACGCCAAGGTTTTCGATTCTATATCCCATACAAGCATGTAGAGAGCCTTACAGGAATGCGAAGTACCATCAGAAACTATAGAACTCATACAAGACATATACAGAAAAATCGTAAGTAGAGTGGTCTTGGACAAAACAGGCTCTGAAATAAACATATGTAGAGGCGTGCGCCAAGGAGACCCTCTATCCCCTAGAATTTTCATTACCGTTCTACAAAATATCATGACGACACTAAAATGGGAAAACAAAGGTATAAACATAAATGGTCAATTACTAAGTAATCTCAGATTCGCCGACGATATTGTACTCTTCGCAGAAAGTGCATTGCAATTAGAAATAATGGTAAAGGAAATACATGCTAATTGCACTGAAATCGGTTTGCAACTAAATATAACAAAAACAAAAATTATGACACATAGTAAAAAGTATCCTGTACACATTAATAACATCCCACTAGAATATGTTGAAGAGTATGTTTATCTAGGCAAACAAATGTCGTTCAAAAAATGCAGACACAAAGATGAACTGACTAGACGTGTAAACATGGCATGGAATAAATTTTGGAGCTTCAAAGAAATACTAAAATCAAATATTCCCATGAAACTTAAGAAAAAAGTATTAGATTCATATATTTTACCATCTCTGTCCTATGCATCCCAGACGTGGATATTTAACAAGAAAACAAAAAATACAATTTTAGTAACGCAAAGAGCCATGGAACGGAGCATTCTAAATTTAAAATTAAAAGATAAAAAAAGAAGTGTTGATATTAGGAAGGCAACAGAAGTTATCGATGCTCTACAACACTGCAAAGCTTTAAAATGGAAATGGGCCGGTCATATTGCACGTATTAGTGACTAGCTTTTGCCCACGGCTTCGCCCGCGTTAATAAGTTTTTCCGGGCTAAAGGTACATACATAAAAACCTTCCCGTTGAATCACTCTATCCAATACATTTATTTGTATAAAGATTAATATTATGACGTTGATACAACTCTTAACAAATAATGCATTAATTTCGACCAAATTTGATTACCATAAAAACGGTTCTAGAGAGTTAATTTTAAAAGATAGACATATACTGTCGCGGACTTTTTTTTAGATCATTTCAAGAGGAATAATTCTTTCATACATATATTTTTGGTATCTTGAACGGTTTTCGCAGCGCACGCAATGGAAGCCCTCAAGGATGAATAATTTTCCCCGCATTTTTCACATTTTCCATTATTTCTTCGCTCCTAATAGTTGCATCGTGATGTTATATAGCCTATAGCCTTCCTCGATAAATGGTCTATTCAACACAAAAAGAATTTTTCAATTCGCACCAGTAGTTCCTGAGATTAGCGCGTTCAAACAAACAAACAAACAAACAAACAAACAAACAAACAAACTCTTCAGCTTTATAATATTAGTATAGATGAAAGATGGGCAGAAAAGATAACTAGGTAAATGAAGCGGACCAACGGGCAAAAGATTAAGAGGTAGACCAGCTGAAAGATGGCTCGATGAAATTCAAAAAAATGTAGGGGACAAATGGATAGAAAAAGCAAAAGACAGAGAGATATAGAGAAAAATGGAGGAGGCCTTTACTCTTTCAATAAATACATGCAATTTAAATAAATATCTAATAAATATATTAATTAATTCAATTATAATATTTGAAATCAGAATTTTTTATAACTATGCAAAAAAAAATTATCTAAAATTATTTGAAATACATAATATGTAACTAAATAACTTAAAATGGTGTCTAATAATTATCAATGAATTTATTATTTGTAAAATATTAAGGAATAAAATAAAGGCTTTATTATTTATTATTATAGTTAATTACACAGATATTTTTACAGGGTTTGCATACTGATAGAGTCCTTCAATAGGTCCTTCTGATGTTGTATCCTACCTAAGTACTTATACTAAAATTATTTGGTTTTTCGTAAGTATACTAAAAATTAACAGAATTCACGTGTAGCTAATGAGGCTAAATGTAAAAAGGCTAAACAAAATTAGCAATCTGTGTCCTCCCCATAGCTCTGATTTCCTTCACCCTTCTTTTGCTATCCAATCCATCCTTTTCTGGAATGCGCTCTTGTTCGACATACAACACGGATGGCATTTAAAATGAGACATCGGCAAACACTTGTTGCCGAAGAAGCAGATTCTCCTCATTAGCTTATTAGTAAACGTATTTATTTGTATATGTAATTTGTATATGTATGTATTTTAAATAAATGTTTATGTACACAGTTATACAGTGTGATTGGTAATATATCGTATTCCCGTTAAGGGCATGTAGATTGGGTCAAAAGCAATTGATTTTGTCCCATGAAGCCCTATCCCGAACTCAATAGTTTTCGAGCAATTTAAGATTTATCGAATTTTTAGATAAAGTACTAATATTATGACCAAATAAAATTCAATAATAAAAAGTACTAAACGGGATTCGGATATTTTGTGGTTTTGTAGTAAATGACATTCTAGACTTTTTCATAATAAACAAAAAAATATATATTTAAAAGCTATATAATAAGTTTGAAATTATGGCCTTCAATCAATTTGAATACATCAAATTCGTATTTTATTCAAAAAAGTTTTTGACACAAACTGCCGTTTATTTTAGAATAACTTCTAGTGACTAAATGTGCAAAACATAATAAAAACTTAGTTATTTATCTAGCTTTGTAATAAGGTATAAAAATTACAATTAACCTATTAGAAGTTTAAAAAAAATACTAATGTTTGAGTACTATTCTGGTACTTGATTTCAAACACCTAGATTAGATTAGACATAATAGCATACCTACAGCGCAGCGCAAGTTTTAGCTACCAACTATTTTCTATCAATATTATTATTTTGTACCTACTTAATAACAAAGGCTCTCTCTTAGGCAATAAGAGATTCTAGGTTTAAAGCGGCTGCTCTGTAGAAAAACGTTTGTTAGCTTTAAAATAACATTGATAGGTAATACGGTTGTTAAGGATTACAATAATATTCCTCTGACAAATACTTAGTAGAGACAAGCTCTAGATATAGGTACTTATTTACGGCATCAATGGTCGGACTCAACCAGAGTAGTAACGTGCACCATTTAGAAAGCCAAAGAAATATGTTATGTACCTATACCTAATCTTGACTCAATTATATCTTGAACAAAGAGCACTTGTTTCAAGGCAATAATTTGCCACTTTTGATAGCGGCCTTTTTAAAAAGCTTTTAATAAAGTTGCTATGTAAGTATGTAAGTCTGCATGTAACTATGTTTGTTCGGGTGGAATCTTGCAAGTCAATGTTGAAGTAGTTACCCTCAATCGATTGTGTTGAAATTTTGCATACAGGTTCAGTTTGGGTGACAATGCATCGTTAGCTAAATGACGTTATTCTGAATCCAATATGGCGGACGGCCGAAGATGATAGCCTAGTTATATTTTACGCATTCCTATAATATGGATATCAAATGAAAGGGCTCGCTGAGAGTAACTGGAAATATAACTAAAAAGTAAAAAATAAATTAAGAGTAAAAGAAACTTTTTAAAAACATACTTTTATTTAAATGATCTAAATAAAATTTAATTAAATTTTGTTTAATACTATGTAGAGATAAATGATTGTTGCGAGATTTACGATTTGCGATTGTAGGTAATACAACAATTATGTACCTAGGTAAGTAACTTGATCTTGACAAAAGTAAATCTCGCGACAAGCTTTTATCTCTACATAGTATTAAACAAAGTTTGATTCAATTTAAAGTTATTATTTTCTTTTTACAGTATTTAAATAAAAGCTTGTTTTTAAATATTTTTTTTAATTCTGAATGCGTCCGCCGCTTACGTCGCCGCGGTCGTAGCTAATCGAGCTGTGGCATATTATCGCTCATCGCGTCGCCATTCACGTCGCAATTGGCATCGCGCGTGGCTGTGGCCAGGCCGTAAGGAGACTGTCCATCATTTTTGAAGACATTGATATCTGCATTCTATCATATCTTTTGCTAGTAACAGCCAATGGTAAAGATTACTGAAGTTCAAATTTCTAGACCGCTCGCAGTGTGCGCAAGTTTGAACGCAGAACATAAATGGTATTTCTCTATGCTAATTTCCATAGTGATAAACGCGATGAGTTACGTTACGCGGTTGTTACGAGCGGTGAAAATAACGTGTCTAATAGAGAATAAGGGGACTGGGAACTCTGACAGTTAGACCGCGTGCAGTGAGGTCGGCCCCTTAGTGTAGGGATGAGTTAGCTTAAGCTAAAAATAGGTAAGTAAGTAGGTACTGGTATCTCCTCTTTATAATTTAAGTACTAGCTTTTGCTCGCGGCTTCGCCCGCTTGAAATTTTTTTTCCAGGATAAAAGTCTCGCTATATAATTTCCTGGGATATACTTTCGCGTCGCGTGTCTACTAAATTATCTCAACACCAAATTTCATTGAAGTCCGTTAGGTAGTTTTGAGTTTTTGCGTTCAGATCAGACAGACGAGACGGGAATAATAAATGTAGGGGAGGAAAATTAAGAGGGCCGAATAATTCAGCAAAATATGCTTTTTTTAAATCATATTAGTACTGCCTATTATGTGTCACTAGCTTTTGTCCGCGGCTCCGCCCGAGTGTATGAGTTTTTCCGGGATAAAAGTCCCGCTTTATACTTTCCCGGGATAAAAAGTAGCCTATGTGTTAATCCAGGACATGATTACCCGTGTGCCGAATTTTATCGACATCCGTTCTGTAGTTTTTGCGTGAAAGAGTAACAAACATCCATACATTCATACCTACAAACTTTCGCGTTTATATTAGTAGGATTAATTATAATCGTTATTTTTATTAGTGATTACTGATTAGGTGTGTATTAAGTAATTGTTTCTTTATAAGTACGAACATACCTACTATGATAGTTATAACTTATACCTACTGATTTTTTTTTTATTGATAGCATTAGCAACATCTTATATGTTAGAACAACTACCTTTCCAGGTAATAGAACAAATCTAAATAATAACGAAGTTGTTGAATAGACATTCGAAAGATGAGCGTCGAATACGGGTTGTTGCGCAATATAAAATAGCCTCGGAGTTGGCGGAGAAGGCGAACTAATGATGAGGTTACCGGTGAGTGGTGCCCCCTGCCCCTGGAACTCGTAAATCAACTTATATTTACTTTTTATTTGTTTTTCTTACTTTAGTCGTGGCAGCAGATGTGAAAACGCTAGAATCTATAAGTTGGTGGTAAGATATGTCTCTGGACGGACCACCGTACACAAGGTGCTAAAACCTGCCACAGTGGTCCACGTAAGTGTGTCGAGTTCCGGGATCAGCCTGTATACATATATCTGGTTCAAATAGACTCGTAAGTCGACACTATTTGGACCTCACTTCGCAACCATCAGGTGCAGTGGAGTAACATGGACGTGCCCATTAAAAAAAACAATATGGAGCAAGTTAAAAGTTCCTTTTCCAATATGCCTATACAGATATTATGGAATAATTGCATGTATGTACATGCAGCATGAGTGGACGATAGCCTAGTTGGGAATGGAACGGTCTGCCGAGACAATGTCCGGAGGTTCAAAACCCAACGCACACACCTCTGACTTTTCGATGTTATGTGTGTAAAACAATACATCAATTACCGTTCGCTTTAACGCCGAAGGAAAACATCGTGAGGAAACCTACATACCTGAGATTTCTCCATAAGAATTTGGGGGGTATGTGAAGTCTGCCAATCCGCACTAAGCCAGCGTGGTAGACTAAGGCCTAAAACCCTCTCAGTAGTAGAGGAGGCCCGTGCTCAGCAGTGGGCAGTATACAGGGCTAATACAGAGCTGGTATTATTATATTATTATTTACATGTAGCATTAGGTACATCTTTCGCTTTTGAGCGCCCTAGCGTCATTCCGTTCAGTACCTACCAGCTTTGTATAAGCCGCTTTAATAATTTTGTCACGTGCGTTTTAACTAGTAATTTATCCTGCCGTACTTGGGCGTGAAATGATTGCAATAGGTTATGCGTGTAATTTCATTAAGAGTCTACCTGTTAGGGTTCACGATTATTTTTTTTTGGTTGTATAATAATAGTTATGCAAGTACACTCTTACCTATAGGTGGCTCGTTATTGGTATAGGTACCTGTACTTATCACTTTCATATTTATTCGATATGACTTAAATGACTCTAAAGTTACCACAGTATAGTTAGTGGCAAGATAATTTTAAACAAGTGAATAGTCGATATAGTATGTATGAATCAGATTGTACAAGGAACAAGAACTTAGAATTTAGAGACTCCTCAGAGAGAAACAACGGAGTGTTTGCTAATTACGAGACGCTCTGGGCGAACTTTCACACAAATGTCATAAATATTCACACAACAACGTCAGACGTTACTGCGCCGTGCCGTTCGCGTCGTACGTACGACAAAACAAATGTTTATATACCTACGTCAGATCCGTGACAGAGAAATTTTTGACAGGGTGTGGTTTGCTGGAGATGTTATATAATAACATAAGCCATCTCATGCTGGGTAGTAGATATGCAAACAAACAGATAGATATGAATGTACCTTAGACTTACAGAATGTACCTCATACAACTTGTAAGGACTGTGGATTATGTGATCGAATGTCATTTAGGTACCTATTCAGCTTAGACTAATACTATTCAGTTGTCGAAAGTTTGCTTGGGAGTTGGGATCTATATAAGTCCATATTACATTCAATAATAATACATTAAATAACATCATTACTATGCCAAAGTATTTGGTAACTTGGTGAAAATAAACTTCATTATTCATTTAAGGCTTTGACTCGTCAAGCCCAGCGACGGACGCCGGCGTCCATATATAGGTATAGCCTTAGAGTATGTATTATCCGTAGTTATACATACTCTAAGGGTATAGGGTTTCCGCATACATCTATATGTATACATAAAATATATAAGCGGGGCTTGACGGGTTAAACGAAAGGTCATGAAATAATCAAAATGTATATTTAACGAGAATTTTACATTCACCAATCTATGACTACTTGTTTTCTAGAGATTACATAACGGTTATTACGTGATGTAAAAACATGTTTTAAGCTTTTAATGAACATAATATGTTTGGGTATTTATAGAATTATTTGTTATACAACAAAATGTCTAGTCAATGTTGATTTTTTTAAGAGTCTTGATGTTACTGTGCGCCGATCCCATGACACGTTTTCAATTACTTCGCTGGTTCTACTCGTACAGATGTTTCAGTGAATGTAGTAGTCCTTGTGCATCATTGCACATCGATGTACGATACTCTTACATATGCGTTTAGTGACCATTAGTCTATTTAGATTTGTATTTACTAATTTATTTGAAACTTGCTTGCGGCTTCGCCCACATGGCAATTCTGCCCGGAAATAATGTCCCACTGGTCCCGGAATAAAAAGAAGATAGTCTATATGCTAGTTACCCGGAACATGAATTATAATCGGATCACCATTTTTCATTGAAATCCAGTCAGCGGTTTTACTTTTATCACATACCAAATATTAAATATAAAAATAAATTACAACGTATAAAAGAAATGCCAAATTTCTAGGGGTAATAATAGATAAAAAAACGAATTGGATAGCACACACGGAAGCATTAATAAAAAAAGATTAGTATCTCGACTTCTGCAATACATAAACTAGTTCCTGTACTAAATGTTAATGCTCTTCTTACGGCACACCATGGATTAGTTTCTTGGAATCTTAGATAGATATGCGTCCGAATACTCAAACGCTACCTTAATATTTGAGATGGCCCAAGGCCTCATCAAATGGCTGTTAATCGAGATTAATTTGAGAATGCTTCAGACTTGTCTCAAATAATTTTGTGCAATAACTACTTACTTTCTTATTATATTCTCTTTGGATTTGAGTAATAAAATGTCTTTTTCTTCACTATCACCATGTTCTGAGGAGGAATATAGTGTCAATCGAAGAAATCGAGTGAAATTTAACGCCTTAAAGAATACAATGATAGATAATGAATTTAAGAAAAGATTCCGACTCAGCAAGGAAACAGTCCTTCATTTATGTTCCCTACTTTAGGATAATATCCAGCTGGTCACAAAAAGAAATAAAGCAATCTAACCGATAGATCAGATGTTGATTGCCCTTCGTTTCTTCGCCACAGGAACCTATCAAAGAGTCATCGGGGATATTTTCCAAGTGGAACAACCGACGGTGCATCGTATTGTGCATCGTGTGGCGATTGAATTGGCAAAACTAAAAAGCAGTTTTATAAACATGCCTCATTCTGATGTGTTACGCCAAATAACTTGGGAATTTTATTCGATCACAGGTTTCCTTAACGTCATCGGTGCTATCGATTGTACTCACGTGAGGATTAAATCACATGGCAGGCTTGTTATAATTAAACCTAGACTTAATATTGGAGCATTTTATCAAAATAATACAGTGTCCTTACTATAGTTTTACTTATTGTTTCCAAGTGGACTACAGGCTGAAACATACAGGAACCGTATAGGCTTTTTTTCAATGAATGTCCAAGTGGTTTGTGATGCGCAACTAAATATCAAAAATATTATTGCAATCCGGCCGGACTCTGTCCACGATAGTACAATTTTAACGATTCCCCATTATGTACACAGATGGAGGTGGGTAACTATAGTAATAAAGTTTTATTGGGGGACAGTGGTTACCCATGCCGACGATATCTATTGACACCGTTATTTAATCCTTCGACTCCAAACAAAGAAACGTTTAATAGGACACACATTAAAACCAGAAACGTAATAGAAAGACTTTTCGATAGGTATACTTAAACGGAGATTTCCATGCATTGGTTTGCAAGTTAAGCTTCAAAATGTGCCAGCTATTTTAGCATGCTCAGTTTTGCACAATATTGCCTTGACAAGGCAACATTGGATAGAGGAGGAAGAAAATTAAGTAATTAGTATATAGTATTAGTAGTTACTCTGCACCACCACCAGCCCAAGGAGATCTTTTTTTTTTTTGAGAGATAATACTATAAATACATTTTTCACTTCTTAAACTATCTTTACATTATAAACCTTAATAGCTGTCATATTCCATGATTCGTAAGATGATATTTTATAGCTAAGATCTTTTGTTTCAATGAAACAAAATATAAAATATGGTCCTATATTATGATTTTTATGCTTGCCATGTAGTGCTTGGACAATGATTTTATTTTTTTGGAAACATTGAAAAAGAAACAGTCAAAAGCAGGATTTGAACCCGCGACCTCCAGCGTACCGTCCCGGTGCTCTCCCAACTGAGCTATCTCGACCTACTTTCGTCTAGTCAATTTCAAAAATAGGGAACTTGAAAATTGATTGATGATGATGATTTCACTTTACACCAACATTTTCATAATTTTCATCAAAGTTATTAAACTGATTATTTTTAGCAAAAAAGTACTAATGAAAGTTTTGTTGCAGAAAAACAACCTTAATAAATCTTCTGCATTATTAAAAAACAATATATAATTGTTGAGATCGATAATTCTCAAAAATTCATAAAAACATTCATAACTCGAAAACTATGAATAATCGCAGAACATTCATGGGGTGATTCGGATACCTTACGGGTTGCTCTATCTCTGGACCTCCGCTTGCCACTATTTTTTGGGACACCTGTATATGAATAAGTGTATAATGCCAACCCGTACCTAATAATTACACTATTACATTACTGACCTTAAAATAATGAATAAGTTTAAATGTTAATGTGTCATGTAAATACTATTAAAATTGATATCTGTATAACATTTGTACGCCGCTGCCGCGGCTAAACGTGATGTCTCTACTGTACTTATGAAACATCTTGCATGCTCATGTGTGTATACTCATGTTTTTACAACTAAAAATATCTTATCATATCTTAACGAACTATTTTTTGGGCAATCGACTCCCAGTTTGTGAGCTAATGTTTAGGTATGGGTTGATTTATCTCTCAAACGTTTCCATTCAATAGTTTCCAAATGCGTCCTATTGTATTTAGATATGTAATAATCGCATGCCACGGAAACACTTGTATAACGGCTTTTTGTAGAGCTCTACAAAAAGCCGTTATACAAGTGTTTCCGTAAGCAGTTCCGTACCAGAGAAGCTTATCTGGTACCTTTAGCAACGTGTGCTGAAGCATTGTCGTGCAAAAGCTTTAATCCTACACCTACTTGCTGTGGAAATGGTACAACAAGGAGTTTTATGAACGTCTCAATGTACCGCAGAGCTGTTATTCTACCCGATAGGCTGATGAATCCCACACCATAAAATTAGTCCCTTCAAATTTGTCAGTTTCGTGGATACATGCATTTGAAAATCGCTCAAGTTACCGCCTTCAGCGTCGATCATCACAAAAAAGTGTGTGTGTAAATGTACACACGCATGAAGTGAAACTTTTTCAATCAATTTTTTTTTCACTGTTCTTATAATAATTACTAGCTTTTGCTTGCGGCTCCACCCGCGTGAATAAGTTTTCCCGGGATAAAGTCCCGCTTTACATTTTCCTGGGATAAAAGGTGGCATATGTGTTAATCCAGGATATGATCTACTCGTGTGCCAAATTTTATCGAAATCTGTTCAGTAGTTTTTGTGTGAAAGAGTAGCATCCATACATCCATATTTATAAACTTTCGCGTTTATAATATTAGTAGGATTGTATTCCATTAATGCGGTTAAATTATTGTTATTATTACATACATATACACTCACGCCTGTTATCCCCGAAGGGGTAGGCAGAGGCGCAACTAGTGCACCCACTTTTCGCCGTTATTCCGTCCCATGATGTGATAGGGGGCGAGCCTATCGCCATGGAAATTGCCATGCTTAGCTGGGCGTGATGGTTCCTGCCAACACGCGCGCGGCTGGGTTGAACACGCCAATCTGTGTACATACAGCGCTCCCGTCCGCGAGATAACACACTCGCAAAAGTATGACATTACTCGGCATAACCTACAGCTGCTGACCATGGTACATATTATCACGGCCGGCAGCAACTCTGTTCGAAGAGCACAGCGTTGTAGATCTCAGGCTAGGCACTTCTCGAAAGCATGTTGGACCTCGAGGCCATTAGCACAATGATAGCATACGGTGGACTTTTCCTTTCCGATCCAGCAAAGGAACGAGCTGAAATACCCGTGGCCCGTCAGCACCATGTGTCAAACGGAATATCAGTGTAGGTACTAGCTTAAGAAGACAGGTCGCACTGCCGCGATGATCTTTTAGCCCGCACTCAGGGTGTCCAGCTTGGTATACCACCCCTCCACGGCGATACTGTTGATGAAGGCTATAGGCAGTCACCTCCCTCGAAGCCAGTCTCCGGCCGAGACGGGATGCCTCTTCTCGCCAGAAGAATACTGGCGAGACATGTTTGACATCCAATTCTCATGGCAGAGTATCGGTAAAGACAGAGACCACCTCATGGGAGACAACCACTGATGAGTAGCTGCTCTACCAAACGCTGTGGCTTACGCAAAAAAGCTTCGTATCGAGCATTTTAGGAGTCAAACCAAACGGGCTAACCGTATAAGGCCATGGACCGCCCAATTCCAACGTATAGACCTCGGCAAGGGTTACTGGGAGTCAGCCGAAACCTGCATTTTCTCCTAAATACGTTTTGAACAAGCTTGTCGCTATTTTATCACTTACTCAAATGTATAGTAGTACCATGGACTAATAAGAGTATAGACTAACGATCCCCATACATTGAATCGTACTTCGCTGTTTAGTACATTGAATTCAACTAGATGGCACTAAGATTCATAAAATCATTTGAAATGGTTATTTTAATGGCGCAAATGAGAGGATGGATAAAATAAACAACTATCGGTTTATCCGATAGTTATTATTACGCCTAGATGGCGCTATAAACTGTTTAGCTCACAGACTACTACAATTATTTTGAGTGTTTATGGACTGCATTTATATCATTACTTTTTGTAAAGAAAACTAGGCAGGTATTAAGTTATGTGGTGCCACGCGCCGCCGACGACACATCGTTGGCCGGTTGTTTAGCGCGTATTACAAGTTTTTTATATGGGGACACCACTTCTTTTTTGACTGAACTTTATTTTTATATTTTTGTTATATAGCTAATATAATAATACATAATATATTGGGATAGTTTCAAATATCTGCTTGTAACGGTTCTAACGCTACAAAATAATGTTTTTTTTTTGTATGGGGACTCCCCCTATTTTTAAACTTTTTTTTTATTTTTAGATTTTTTCCTACGGTTACACACAATTACGTTCCGTTCGTGTAATATTACACTCGGCGCTGGCTAGCCAGTTACTTTGCTTGAACTTGGCTTGACACGCTACCGCGTGTCTAGATATCTTTTTACACCAAAAAGGAATATTAAATATTAAAAAAAAAATATGTATTGAAAAAGTGGCCGCTATTTTGGATTTCTTTGTTTTAAGGCCAATCAACCTCAAAATCGATACCTGGACATGGTTTTAGGTACAAAGGACAGATCCAAAGTTAGAATTGAAAAAGTGGCCGCCATTTTGAATTTCTTTGTTTTAAGGACAATTGACCTCAAAATCGGTATCTGGGCATATCTTTAGTTAAAAAAGATGGATCCGATGTCAGAACTGAAATATGAGGCCGCCATTTTGAATTTATTTGTTTTAAGACCAATCGACCTCATAATCGACCTCTGGGAATGGCTTTGGGCACAAAGGGCATATCCTATATTATAATTGAAAAAGTGGCCAATATTTAGGCTTCTTTATTTTTAGGCCAATTAACGTGAAAATCGATACTTGAGCATAAGAAAAGTGGTCGCCATTTTGAACTTCATTGTTTTAAGACTGATTGGATTTAGATAGATATTTGGGCTTGTCTTTAGCCAAATAGAATAATTAATCGAGGTTGGAATTTTAAAAATTGCATTTCATGTTAAATTTTGTTGTTTAAGGGCTATTGGTTTTAAAATCAAAATACGCTGGACATGACTATAAACTATAGTAGGTAATACGGCCACCATCAAAGCTTGTTCAATTCTCTTCAATAACGATATCACAGCTTTGCTATATCGCAAAATAAATAAATTGTCTTCTAATTTTAGAAGACGAAGTTCGAAGTCTTCGTGGCCTGTGGCAGCAAACAAGAAATAAAGTAAATGGTTCTGTGAAAGATCAAAATTGGTAACAAAATTAGGGAGTCGTTAACCTTCATTTGAAATATTGCTATAAGCATAAGTAACCACGTAGTAGAAATTATCTTACCATATTTTTCGTTCCCCATATCGTTTTGCCTTGTTAGGTGACCATTTAATTATTTTATCCCTTTTAACTTACCCCTTTTCACCAGACTTAAAAGGCTACTAAGGTTGATTACCTTATTGATTTTAAAAGTATTTAATTTTGATGTGAAAATATATTTAAATTTTTTCTATAATGGAAGGCAATCCAAAAAATGTATGTTATAAATTCAAGGGATACAGTTTGGTGTTGCTGCTATGTAGCATCTGTTATTACACCATCTATTGCTATGCCAATTATTCATTCTCATTTAATTTTTAAAAACTAAGCCATTCAAATAGTGTAAAATGTAGTTGAATAAAGTCAAACTATTGACATAACTTTGAAATTATTAACATAATGTGGGATGAACAGAAGTGAGCCAAGCAAGAAAGATTTTTTTTTTAATTTTCAATGTCCCACACTTCTGAAAGCCAGAAGTTTGCTTGATTTTACAATAACACTGGTTTCTGCAACGGTTGGTTATAATAAATTATTAAAATGCACATGAAGAAGTGTTAACAGCTCACAGTTGTGGTCTCAACTAACTTGAAAATATTGAATAGTAAGCTACCGTTGCTATTTCAAACAAATCTGTTTCTGGAAGTCAATCTTCTATGAAACTTCTACACTTTACAGGCTGTATGGTTGATGGAAGACTTTGAAAACAAATAATTAATCCAACATGGTGCTCATTTTTATCACAATTATAACGAATCATTATATTGTGGTTAAAGGCATGCCCAAATATCGATTTCAAAGCTAATGGGCCCTAAAACATGTTCAAAATAGCGGTGCCTTCTCAATCCTAACATTGGATCTGCCTTTTATAGATAAAAGCTAAAAAATTACTAGATATCGATTTTGAGGTCAATTGGCCTTAAAATAAATAAATTTAAAATGGCGGCCACTTTTTTCAAATCTAGCCTTGGATCCGTCTTTTGTAACCAAAGATAAACCTAGCTATCGATTTTGAGGTCAATTGGCCTTAAAACAAAGAAATTCACAATGGGGCCTCTTTTTACAATTCCGACATTGGATCCATCTTTTGTAACTAAAGATATGCGCAGATATCGAATTTGCGGTCGATTGGCCTTAAAACAAAGAAATTCAAAATGGCGGCCACTTTTATCAATTCTAGCCTTGGATCCGTCTTTTGTAACCAAAGATGTACCCAGCTATCGATTTTGAGGTCAATTGGCCTTTAAACAAAGAAATTCAAAATGGCGGCCTCTTTTTACAATTCCGACATTGGATCCATCTTTTGTAACTAAAGATATCCGCAGATATTGATTTTGCGGTCGATTGGCCTTAAAATAAAGAAATTCAAAATGGCGGGCACTTTTATCAATTCTAGCCTTGGATCCGTCTCTCGTAACCAAAGATATTCCCAGCTATCGATTTTGAGGTCAATTGGCCTTAAAACAAAGAAATTCTAAATGGCGGCCACTTCTTTCAATTCTAACATTGGATCTGCCCTTTAAGCCTAAAAGCCTAAAAGCCTAAAAAAATAATATAATAATCATGTAAACTTAAGATAACCA
Organism: Lapara coniferarum; assembly: GCA_949316025.1. Classification (NCBI taxonomy): domain Eukaryota; kingdom Metazoa; phylum Arthropoda; class Insecta; order Lepidoptera; family Sphingidae; genus Lapara; species Lapara coniferarum. Next base: position 13,652,204 of record OX438926.1, on the reverse strand, counting down.
ACTGACTTTTGTAAGCTGATGCACCGCACATGCAAAATATTTGGTAAAAAATCAACAAAATCACGTTGATCCCCGGTTGTCGCTAAACAAGTGAACCTTGATAAAATAGCTTGTGGCCCTGACATCGTCCCTGACTTCACACACTCACCCGCGCGCGTGGTGCGGGGCAGTGTGTGAAGCGCCTTACTGCTATCTGTTGTATGTCCATTCTAATGCTAAACTATTTTGTTTTACGGTACAATGCCCCCTAACGGGACATTTTTGAAACCCGGCAGATGTTGAAGTTTCCAGGCTAATTATCAGCGCCATCTAGTAATAAGCCGGGATTTTGCACTTTTTCAGGTGAACGCTCCAATGTATGGGGATCGCCAGTCTATACTCTTATTAGTCCATGGTAGTACGTACAATTTCTTCAAATCCCGGTAATACGGGTATAATGACCTCAAAATTTTGAGGTCGATTGGCCTTAAAACAAAGAAATTCAAAATGGCGGCCACTTTTTTCATTTCTAACATTGGATCTGCCCTTTGTACCTAAACCTATGGTCAGATATCGATTTTGAGGTCGGTTGGCCTTAAAACAAAGAAATTCAAAATGGCGGTCACTTTTATGAAATCTAACATTAAATCTGCCCTTTATGAGCGGTTTAGCGGGCAACTTATCCCGTGAGAATATTTTGTGTCACACATGCGCGCGCATCGTTAAATTTCACTCCCATCAATTTTTCATAACGCGCCTAAAGAATAACTACAAAAACATTCAACAAATAATTGACGTATACCCCCTGTCATGAAAATGAAAATGTTTTATTTCACGGGTCTATTTAATCTGATTATAAATGCAAAAATTTGTGAAAATGTTTCGTAGAAGTGCACATAGGCATTATAGGTAATGTGTTTAAGAGCCTATGTGAAAAACATATGGAATCGTGATGGGCGTGACTTAGCGTATTTCAAATGCGAGGCGCCGCACGGCCCCGCTGAGATAGATCGCGCGCCTCGGCCCTCGTCGCATCGCGTCGTTGCGACAGGTCGTTGCACTCAAGCCCGCGAAAAGATCGTCATTGCAAATGCATGTCTGTGTTGTAAATATTATAGTTATTATAATTTCTAATAAATTTATAACTTATAAAACATAGAATTTATTTTAATTCGTTTATAGAACCATTATTATGTCACTATTATCTACTGGTCCGTGGGCCAGTGACAGATTTCGATGACCAAGTTCCTCTCAAGCGATAATTGGTGAGACGCATCAGAGACGTGTATCATAAAGCCTCGTGAACGTCAGCTTCGGCTCCGTGGGTGTCATGAGCGGTGGTAGCCTCCCAAACATGTTGAAAAAAAAAATATTTTCAGTCATTTTCTCCCAACTCATTTTTATTTTAAATTGTAGTTAACCCAATACCTTGATGACAAAAAATAATCAGCTGACTGTAGCTCGGGGCATTATGCGTCAGCTGGTCGATCAAACATGAAATTTTTTTTCTAATTTCAGTGATTTCCTCTCAGCTAAAAATTTACCTGATGATAGTTTATACGCACATATGAATAAATATATATGTCAGCTGGCTGTATGCCGGGGCAAAACCCGTCAGCCGATGCCTTGAAAATTATAACGCAGGTGTTAGGCGAGTGCTTCTATTACATATTTAAATGCATTAGCTGACAATGTTACCCTCGACTTACTGATAGCAGATTATTTTTATTAATTACAGCATTATATTAACAATCAGCTTATAAATTTTCATCTGACAGAAAATAATGTATCCTGTTTTTTTCGGCATAACGCTCCGATATGAATTTCCCGATGAAATTAATATTTCATATAATTTCTTCCTAACCGATTTCGTCCACGGCGGTCATCTCAACGGAGATCAGCCAGGTACGCAGGAGATATTATAGTGAACAAGTGTGTGCGCAATACACAGGTGCACTCACTATTCCTTCACTCTCATAGTCCAGTGAGACGGCAATCCGACACGACTGGAGAGAGATCAGGCGCAAGACCAATGACTTTACGTACCTTCAGAGGCATAGGGGTGTCACCGCCAACTTCCTGGCTCCGAGGTGCGACTGAGTATTTTTTAAGATAGAAAAACCCAGTCAAAATCTTTTGGCTCCACCGAGGTTCCAACCCAGGCCCTCAGCGCGCTTTAATTGTACTTGTAACGGTTACGCCACAGAGGCAGTGAAATTCCGTAACTCTGTGTAAATACTTTACAACTAATTGGTATATAATTAAATAACTGAATAAACTTTAAAATAAGTAAATTAATCAATTTATATTTTATTATTGTCTACTCTATAAATGATATTAGTTATTAAAAATAACAATGTAATTTAATTATTTTCGTTCTCGCTTTGGCTTGTGTCACTCTCATCTCTTTCTGATTCACTGTCAGAGTCGCTGTCAGAGCTGTCTGCTATCATGTTTTTATCATCATTCATTGTACAACATAAAATAAATATATATATTATTGTGCATAATTAATACAATATAATCAAAAAATTAAAAACAATAACCTTCGGATTTTATATTATGATTTTTTATACATGTCAATGGCCATGTAGTGCCTGGTTAATGATTTTATATTTTTATAGAATCCTGAAAAAGAAACAGTGAAATTCGCAATTTTTCTAAAATACCTCTAGTTTTTAATTCTTATTCTTTTTCAGCCTTTAAAAGGCTACTATTGCACATAGGTCTCCCCCAAAGAATTATTAATACTATTATGTCAATATTATTCTTGTTATACATGCTTGGTATTCTTTGAGTATGTAACCAACGCTCTAAGTTGGTGCCAGCGCCGTGTGTAATATTACACGAACCACTTGGTGCCACTTTTCACCTTTCTATAACTCAAAACCTATTTAAAGTAAACACATAAAACTGTGTGAGTTTAATTATATCTATAAGGACATCTAGAAGCTAAAATTTCATGAAGCTAGCTCAAACGGTTATAAAGATATGAAGGTCAAAATCGTAAATTTTTGTACTGACTGACAGACTTATAGTATCTAAACCTAACCTACTTCCAGATGACCTAGAAGGATGAAATTTGGAATCCAGCTCGGTAATTATGTGTAAGCGTAAGAAAAAATCTAAAAATAAAAAAAGTTAAAAATACAGGGGTCCACATAAAAAAAAATATATTTTTAATGGTCGCGTGGGAACCGTTACAAGCAAATATTTGAAACAATCCCAATATATGTTTTATTATATTTGCTTTATAACAGAAATATAAAGATAAAGTTAAGCCAAAACATTTGTGGTGTCCCCATAAAAAAACACTTGTAATACGCGCTAAACAGCCGGCCAACGGTGTGTCGTCGGCGGCGCGCGGCACCACACAACTCAATGCCTACCTAGTTTTCTTTACAAAAAGTAATGATATCCCACCAAAAACATAAATGTAAAAGATATCACATTTGTAAATACCAGCAACTATTATAGGTATTCAATAAAGCAAACAAGTAGAATTTAATACTTGTTCATAATGTTATTTTGTTTTGTTAAATACATATTTAGATTTTGCATAAAACTTGGCACACATTTAGATCTCCATCCTTTTTGCGGCGAAGCCCACAGCTAAGCATAATTTAGGTATTGAACTTGGCTATCCTTTTTTACATTTATGTTTTTGGTGGGATATTTTTAAATGGAAGACATAAAAATAGAAGAATATTGATACATGCTTCAAAAGTGTAAGGTCAAGCCCAATTTAGGCCGTCTCCTTTATACCTATTAGAGTTTGTGGCCAGTCATGTCCAGCGAATTTTGATTTTAAAGCCAATAGCCTATAAAGAAAAATAAATCTAAATGGCCGCCTTTATTTAAAATTCTAAGATTACATATGCCTTTTCTGCACAAAACAATGCCCAGATATCGATTTTGAGTTCGATTGGCCTTAATACAAAAAACTTCAAAATGGTGGCTACTTTTTTCAATTCTGACATTGGATCACTCTTTTGTTAATAATGTTACACCCAGATATCGATTTTGCGGTCGATTAGCCTTAAAACAAAGAAATTCAAAATGGCGGCCACTTTTTTCAGTTCTGACGGTGGATCTGCCTTTAGTAACTAAAGTGGTACTCAAATACCGTTTTTGAGGTCAATTGACCTTAAAATAAAGAAATTCAAAATGGCGGCCAATTTTTTCAGATCTGACATTGGATCCGTCTTTTGTACCTACAGGCCTGCCCAGATGTCGATTTTGAGATCGAATGGCCTTAAAACAAAGGAATTCAAAATGGCGGTCATTTTTTTCAATTCTAACATTGGATCCGTCTTTTGTACCTACAGGCTTGCCCAGATATAGATTTTGAGGTCGATAAGCCTTAAAACAAGGAAATTCAAAATGGCGGCCACTTTTTTCAAGTCTAACATTAGATCCGTCTTTTATACCTAAAGGCCTGCCCAGATATCGATTTTGAGGTCGATTGGTCTTAAAACAAAGAAATTCAAAATGGCGGTCACTTTTTTCAATTCTAACATTGTATCCGTCTTTTGTACCTACAGGCTTGCCCAGATATAGATTTTGAGGTCGATTAGCCTTAAAACAACGAAATTCAAAATGGCGGCCACTTTTTTCAAGTCTAACATTGGATCCGTCTTTTATACCTAAAGGCCTGCCCAGATATCGATTTTGAGGTCGAATGGCCTTAAAACAAAGGAATTCAAAATGGCGGTCACTTTTTTAATTCTAACATTGGATCCGTCTTTTTTACCTACAGGCTTGCCAAGATATCGATTTTGAGTTCGATTGGCCTTAAAACAAAGAAATTCAAAATGGCGGCCACTTTTTTCAATTCTAAAATTGGATCCTTCTTTTGTACTTAAAGGCCTGCACAGATATCGATTTTGAGGTCGATTAGCCTTACAACAAGGAAATTCAAAATGGCGGCCACTTTTTTCAAGTCTAACATTGGATCCGTCTTTTATACCTAAAGGCCTGCCCAGATATCGATTTTGAGGTCGATTGGCCTTAAAACAAAAAAATTCAAAATGGCCGCCGTGTATACCAATTCTAACATTGGCTCTTAACATTTTAGTTATTATTGATTCATAATGTATAAATAAATGAGTACTACAAAAAATCATACTAAAATAATTTTATGGTGTAAAAATTTGAATTTTTTAAGTGTATGAGCGGCACGCAAGCGTCGTTTACGCAAAATTGGGCCGGAATTCCAGGGCGTCCCTAGCTATGAATTACCCAATATAAATAATACATACATATACTCTCACGTCTTTTATTCCCGAAGGGGTAGGCAGAGGCGCAACTAGTGCACTCACTTTCCGTCGTGCGTATTCCGTCCTATGATGTGATAGGGGGCGAGCCTATCACCATTTCGGGCTCAAAATCCAGACTTCGGGCTGAAAAGAAAAAAATCCCATATCACTCTGCCCGACTCGGGGATCGAACCCGAGACCTCAGCATTGCAGTCATAACGTAATACAACTACACCACTGAGGCAGAATAAATAACAAAAAAAAAGCACTGACTATTGTTTTTCAATCAGGGATTCGAACCCGGCACCTCAGCGTACCGATCACTAAATATAACTAAAGCAGGTGTCCGACTAGAAACAATTTACAAAGGTGAAAGGATGTAATAATTACGCTTGCTGCCTATCTTATAGACCTAATAGAGCCTATAATTTTATATTGATACACGGACGTGAGCTGGATACACTATAAAACAGAATTTCTAGGGGGAGTTTTGGCGGGAACTTGGTAGTGTCATGAGGTGCTCTTGTTTTAATTCATTATTTTGGTGATACTTAGTGTTATGTTGCATAATTATGGTGGCATATTATCCAATATAGTTCTATTAAAGGGCTCAAATGAAGTGAATTGAAATAACTGTGCTAATCAAGTGCTTTTTTGTTGCCGCCAAAACTCCTCGATAAAGTCTTGGTAAGGTAGCCACTGCTTTACTTCGACATAGTAGTTAGGAGCTAGGACTGAGGATAAAAATGTATGAAAGACGGGCTCAATGGACTAGTCTCCAGAGCCGTAATATCTAATAAAAAAAAAAAAAAAAAAAAGAATTTCTAGGGCACCTTCAAATTTGCCGCGCGGTAGCGCGGACCAATCCCTACACTAGACGGCCAATTCGAACTTTGAAGGCGTCCGAAAATTTCGAGCGCACGTCCGTCGTCAGTAAAGATTCCGGACGACTGAAGCCGGCACGGACCACTCCCATAACAGCGATGGCGTATTTGGAAGTCGCGGATGAGAGAAAGTGACGGGAGGCGCACGCGTATGCCGAAATGAAATGGCGTAAGCGCCAAAACAATTTTCTTTTAATTGTGATTATACTATTTAATTCGTTTTAATTGTGTATTGATAAAACTTTGAAAAAATTGTTGTATTGTATTTAAATAAAGTTACGAATGTACATATTCCACCATTTAGAGATAAAGCGTGTTTAAAGAAAATATCAGAGGTAACTTTGAATTTTTTTTCGATCGAGAAAATTTATAGCAATTGTGTTTTGGCTTTGACATATTATTGAGTTATACGTTCAATTTACACATATCCAAAAATCTAACTTCTGATCTCAGTAGTTTACGAGAAATTTGAATTTGAAAGTCCTTAAAGTTCCTGACATAGGCTCTTAACTCCCTCCTCCCCCTTTGAATACGCCCATGCTTAAAATTGTTAGGACTGTGTTCTCTTAAGTGTTTATGAACTCATATCTAGCTATCCTTAGAATAGGCGTTATTATTCTATGTAGCTATCCCATTAAACACTTATGTTTATTTAAGTTTAAAGTTTGTAATAAACAACAATGCTGAGAATTCGAAGCCATGTTGACGTTGCTACCACATCTAGAGCCATAAAATTGCTTCAAGAAGGCCATTCTAAACGTTCAGTTGGTAAACAGTTGTTTTTTTTTCATTAAGAGCGATTCAAAATTAGGGGTCGCAATACCGAACCACTTTTTCAATATCGATTTTTTCGGTACTGACATGAGATAAATACCGGTATACGGTCGGTACAAAGGGTAGATCCAATGTTATAATTAAACTATTTTTTATTAAAAAGTTTTTATTTATTGTTTTTTTGTTACTTATAAAATGGTGAAAACAATATATCATATATCATATACACGATTGCAGCATTCTCGAGTCATCTGCTGTTAGTTATTGAAGAGTTCCATTGTGTATCTCCGAAGATCTTCATCAGATCTTCATAAATTATATACTAAAACCTTCCCTGAAATATATACAATTCAATATTGAAAACCACATCCAAATAGGATCAGTAGTTTTTGAGAAACACGCGGCCATACAAATTTACATACATACATACGGATCGAATACGGAACCTCCTTTTTGAAGTCGGTTAAAGTGGCCGCTACTTTGAATTTTCTCTGTTTTAAGGACAATTGACGTCAAAATCGATACTTGGGCATGCCATTGATAGTAAAAGACAGATCTAATATTAGAATTAAGAAAAGTGGTCGCTATTTTGAACTTCTAAACGAAGAAGTATAACTTCTCACGCGCGTACATACGTACACGCACCGTTTTTTTGTCATGGGGCGACAAGAAACCATGCTGCGCCACTGATATTTTGGTATCCTCGGACCCCCTCTATGTGAAAGCTAATAGCTAAACCCGTGATTTTAATTACTATTACCTAAATTACTCATAAAATATAAATCAGTCCAAATATAAAAAATATCTATTGACCTTTATTTTCCTTTGAGTACTATGATATATAATAACCATCTTGCTTAGAATTTTTGGTTCTTATTTGGATATGTTCTATAAAAAAGGTGTGAAGCTCAATGATATTAAAAAAATAATATTATTGGTGAGGTTTCAGTTAGCCTCCGTTTTTCAGATACTGAATTCTGTTTCTGAACTTCGAATGACATTCCGGTTGTATAAATTCAGCTTTATATCATAGACAAAATAATCGAGGGCTGAATGATTGCTTCCTTGATAATTTTTTAAAACTCTTTAAAAAAAAAGGTCTTTTCTAGTTGTCATCATCTAGCTCCTCATTCTTTCTTTCCTTTTTATCAAGGAAAAATGGCCGATAGTAAATTGTATGAAATTTTAGGAGTTTCTAGAAATGCAAGTGAATCAGATATTAAAAGGGTAAGCTTTGGAACCACGTTGTATGATATCATTACTCGTGCTACACTATCACATGTAATGTCTCTATGCATTGCATGGTTTCAATATCGCATTAACACAATCTATAGTAATTTCTTTGTGTTTTCAGAGTTACCACAAGTTGGCAAAAGAATTTCATCCCGATAAAAACCCTGCTGCAGGTGATAAATTCAAAGAGATAAGTTATGCATACGAAGTATTGTCAGATCCTAAGAAGAGACAGGTGTACGACAAATACGGGTTGAAGGGGTTACAAGAAGGTGGCCAAGGTGGAGGATATCCGGCAGATGATCTCTTCAGACACTTTTTTGGAGATATATTTGGAATGGGCGGTGGCAGCCGCGGTCGCGGCCCAGCCCGCGGGGAAGATACCTTGCATCCGCTCAAAGTATCACTTGAAGATATGTATGTTGGCAAAACAACGAAGCTACAATTAAGTAAAAATGTGATTTGTGGTCCGTGTAAAGGCATCGGTGGACGGCCTGGATCTGTTGTGTCCTGTAAGGATTGTCATGGACAGGGTATCAAAGTGTCTTATCAGCAGATTGCACCACACATGACTCGCCAGTACCAGGCGCGTTGTCCCACATGCCATGGTCAGGGAGAAACGATTAATGAAAAAGACAAGTGCCCAAAATGTAAAGGGAAGAAAGTCCTAAATGAAACCAAAATACTGGAAGTCCACGTTGAGAAAGGAATGAAGGAAAACCAGAAGATTTACTTCAGAGGAGAGGGTGACCAGCAACCTGACACTCAACCAGGGGATGTTATCATTCTGTTGCAACAAAAACCTCATGATGTGTTTCAACGGACTGAAGATGACCTTGTGATGAAACATGAAATAACCTTAACTGAAGCTTTATGTGGTTTTGAATTTGTTGTTAAACATTTAGATGGTAGAGACTTACTTATTAGACATACTCCTGGTGAAGTAATCAAGCCTGGTGACCTTAAACGTATACCCGGTGAAGGCATGCCCCAGTTCAAGAATCCATTTGAGAAGGGAAATCTGTACGTCAAGTTTGATGTTGTGTTTCCAGAAAATAATTTTGCAACTGAAGAACAACTTAAGCAAATAGAAAGTATTCTGCCCCCTCGGCCAGCTTTTGTGATGCCAACAGGGGAGGATGTGGAGGAGGTGAATTTGATGGAGTACACAGCAAGTGAGCGTGGCAGAGGCCGAGAGGAGGCTTACGCCAGTGATGATGAGGAGCAGATGCAAGCCGGGCCGGGTGTGCAATGTGCTCATCAATAGTCTAATTGTACTGTTTTACACATTTGTTTTCAAACCTCACATTATGTAATTTTATCATAAGTAGTGTAATAATGCTACACTGTTAAAGTTCAGTAAAGCTAGAACATTTTAACAAATTGCTGTATAATAATTTATTAGGTGGTTGTTAATTTGTTGCAAATTATGAATTTTCATACGAGCACATGGACATTGACCTCACAATAATATATTTGATAAAATATACACATTATTTCTGAGAAAATTTTCAAAACATACGTAATCAGTCCAAGGTCATATTATTATTTTTCTAAATTAATGATAGTCAAAAATTTGTTGCCTAATAATTTTAGGAAACAAAGGAGACTTTGTAATGTCTTCATTATTCACATTCACTCCTTAATTTTAAAATTGGTGTAGAGCAATTATTGCTTGGTACTTATTGAATGGTTTTCATACTTCATATTTTATTTATATATATATAATGTTATTTTACTTTATTTAAAAATTATCCTACACAATTTTGTTTCTTCGTTTTGTAAACAATTGCAGACCTTGAGCTTTTTGTATGTTACATAAATTATCAATCCAAAATCACAAATATGTATAGGCCATAACTTAGGGATTCATGACATTTTACAACTAAGTAAATTAATTATTTGAATGACAACCATAAATGCCCAAGTTTTAGTTAGTAAATGTTAATTATATACTCAACTGTATAAGACCAATGAACTTCATAATTGCATTTTTTATTCCATGGCCAAATATTAGCTAGAAGTCGAAAATCATTTTTTTAATTGGATATATACCTTTTAAAGCCTAGTGGTTGTATTCACTTCACATTCAATATATGGCTCAATGTAAATTGCAATAATAAATATTTTTATGAAGGCTCATTGTTATGCAATCATATTTATTAAAAGTTACTTTTATTAAAGTCCGCTACCTATATAACTAATGTTAGATTGTGCATGAAGGTGGAAATGCTAGTGATTTTTCATGTAATTCATTCCAGGGACATTGTATGGCTGAGGCAAATAACCATTAATAGTAACTTACTTTAAACCTGTCTTTTATTATGTTTTCCCACAATATCAATATATACCAGCCTGTTTTACATTCAGATAGTACAATAGCTATTTTAGTTTCTAACTGAAAATAGTATGGGGCTAGTTAGGAATCCAGTCTAGGGATGACAGCCTAGTTGGGAATGGAACGGTCTGCCGAGACAATGTTCTGAGGTTCAAAACCCAAGGCACACGCCTCTGACTATTCAAAGTTACATGTGTATTGTTTATCAATTATTATCGTTCGCTTTAATGGTGAAGGAAAACATCGTGATTAAACCTGCATAGCCAAGAAGGTCTTTCTAAGAATTTCGAAGGTATGTGAAGTCTACTAACCTGCACTAGTCCAGCGTGGTGGACTAAGGCCTTAACCCTCTCAGTAGTAGACGAGGCCCGTGCCCAGAAGTGGAACAGTATTTAATACAATGCGGGTATTATTATGTCATAGAACTCCAGCTAGGATGGAGTATTTTTTTTAAATCAACACTTTAAGTACCTAATGTAAACTCATTTATGTCAGAATCCAAAATTCCCACAGCCAACTTTGATACATTGGTATTTGAATTTTTTGACTACTTTCAGGATTAACTGAATTTTGACCAAAATCGTAATTGATTAGAAATTACATTTGATCAAACATCGTACACATCGTCATCGTACAGGTACTTAATATACCGTTAACAGCCCCCCAAGGCACGCACCTCCGACTATTCTAAGAAGTTACCGACGCGGACTTAGAATAATAATTTATAAAACATCATTGGAAAGACTATTTCAACACTAATGGAATAAACGAGCCAGATCTTATATCTTTCTTTAATTTCAATCTATCCACCAAGTTCCAACGTCTGTTTCAGAAATTTTGTTGTACGGAGACTCAAACTTGTCCTTTTCAATCAAAATCGTGCTTGAAACTAACAAAAATTACTGTTTATTTGTATCTTTGATTAGTGTATTATTGATCAAAGATTGGTATGAAATGAAAAATCCTAGCCAGTTTCGGCCACGGCGGCCAATCTCAATGGAGATCAGCCAGATACGCAGGAGATAATATAGTGCACAGGTGTATGCGCAATACACAGGTGTACTCGCTATTCCTTCACGCTCGTAGACCGGTGAGACGGCAATCCGATATAACCGAAGAGAGATCAGGCGCAGGACCAACGGTTTTACGTGCTTTCCGAGGCACGGGGGTGTCACACCGCCAGCTTGCTGACTCCGAGCTGCGACTGAATATTTTTTTTAAATAGAAAAACCCAGTCACAAAGTTTTTTTGGCCCGACCTGGGATTCGAACACAGGACCTCAGTGCGCAAATTGTACTCGTAACGCGTACGCAATACAACTACGCCACCGAGGTATAGAAGTCTCCTAGAGGATAAACGCATTTTCTTAATATTCAATATAAAATCGTACATGTCGGAGTGACTAAAATACTATAAAATATTTCAATACTACATAGTGAGATTTAAAAATGAACTACTTAGTTCTAAACGTAGTGTAATACACAATGTTGCAAATTGATTTGAATTTGTAAAATAAGTTGTTGGTTTGACTATTTTTAATTATGAATATTGTATTACTGTTGACTTCAATCAATCGAGTAGTATGAAATTATGTAGAGGGGAACGAACCTTTATAATGAGAGCGCAGACGCGCTTCGAGGCATTCGAAGTTTAGTTGGCTAGCTCAACAGAACGTTGTTATTACTCTGTATTGTTGTTCAGACGAAATATATTACGTTTATATGAGAAAGCCGGCTTTTAATTATTATGGAAGACTTAAATCATGACGAAGCCAAAAACATGGACATACCACCTTCGCCCATACCTCCATCCTCCAACTCCGAAATCGGAAGCGGGATAAACAATCAATGCCCACAGAAATAGATTGCGCTCACTACATAATATCAACGCTATGTGGAATTCATACATGGTACGATGGAGATATTTGAATACCCGCAATAAACATCAAGAAAGAAATTGCGCTGAGGAATATCGGAATAAGAACTAGACTACAACATGAATAAAAGTGACCACGTGTGAAACATAACCATCACATGTTCATTTCTGACGTCGTGTGCATACGGCTTCAAATGAACAAGGATCTGCGTGTGTACCGCGATCAAACGTTCCTGTTGGTGCTCAAGCGTTCCGGTAGATGTGCTGCGTATGGTGTCACAATTGATGTCTTGGACAAAGTGACTGGGCAACACAACTGGCGGTTGATGCTAACTGCCCTATTGTAGAGGAAGTTCATCGTTCAGGAAGTTTGGTATCGTATGACCCATAACCCTTCTTTGAGGGTTCTGGTTCCTTTTATTTCTTGCTAACCTTTACCGATATTGAGATTTTATTTAACAGGGGATGTGCAGACATGGATTAACGAGCTAGTTATGTTTATTATTAATAAATACAGAGCCGTCCATAAACTTAAGGATTTGGACAAAAAAAAAAAAAAAACCTGTTGTAGTAGACAATGACTGTACATGGCCTTGGTTGACAAGTGATCCCGGTGCATAGTGTTTAGTCTGAAGGATTTTTGGCATTCTTTTGTAAATGGTCGCAGCACTGAACTGTTTAAAACTTTGGATTAAGAGAGAGTCATGCGCCAATTTTGAGGTTATTCTCACATTAAAATGACTATTGAATTCGTAGGCGCAGTTTAATTAAAGGCCAGGGTAGACTGAACGGTTTGATGCTGATGTGATATTTTTGATTGCAGGAACTGAAGATCTCTTTATCTGTTAAAAGACTCAGTAAAGCGTGACTACTGAAGAGCCTCTGTGGGGTCCTTGGTAGATCTGACATTAACCGCAACGATAGAGGATGTTTGAACAAGGTGATCCATGCCGGTACCTTTGAGTACGCAGATGACAGCACGGTCGTAGAGTACTATGTATCTAACCCGCGCTCCACAGCGGTTGAGGTCCAGTTGCTCAGAGAAGCTATGGTCCAACGCCTGAACATGTCCCTTAAGGCAGTCTCCGATTGAGGCAATGCCAATCTGGTCAGGTTCATCGCAGCCAAGACAGGCTTATCCTTTTTCTGCCCAAAAAAGAGGCCATTTGACCTGGCCCCTCTTTCCTTAGTGCGTCCGTGCCTATAACCGACCATCTTGATCTTGAGCTCTAAGCTCATAGTCAACGATACCCATGTTAAAGCTCGATTACAGAGCCTCGAGCATCGTCGCAAAGTTGCTGGTCTATCGGTTTTTCACTGGATACATTTCGGAGAATGTGCAACGGACTTGTACAATTTGACTCCTCCATCCCCATTCCACCACAGTGCCAGCAGAGATACGGCGAAGCGCCATTGTTACATGGTCGAAGCTCCAAGAGCTCGCACTAAGCGCTTTGCTTCCATCTTTATTGTACGAAATTCGCTACCGTATTGTCTATTTCCGCATAAATACAATTTGGGACTCTTCAAGTCCCGAGTGAATCGGTTTCTTCTGGGCAAGCGTGCTTCACCTTAGGCCGCATCATCGCTTAGCATCAGGCGGATAGCGGACAAACGTGAGCCCATTCAAAATTATGAAATGTATGCCAGAGTGGCTCTTTGGGCTGTGCAGACCGGTGCAGAACAGCGGGCTACAGGTAGCATCAAACTGCGAGGTTAGAGGGTAGTGTACAGAGCAACCACTGAGCAGCCTCAGTGGAAAAGCCTCTGCAGATCATTGTTTGACGGCTGTTAATTTTAGGGTGACCCTTTGAAAGTTTGTAGCTCCGCAAGAAGGAATCATGTACTCTAGTGAAGTTTCCAATCTGTTTTGTGTGTAAATATTTAATTTGTTCTTGTGTTGGTTTGTAGAAAAGCCTGATGGTCAAGTGGTGATTGAAACGTTCAATTGTAGAACAAAGTAGATGAGGTAGTTGATTAAAGTAATAGTCAACACGTTGCTTTGTGCTCAGCGGAAGCACAAAAATGGGAAACTCGTGTTTGCGTGTCCTAACAGAGAATGCACGATGGAGATATCCCGGGAGGATCGTGCTTAGAGGCACGATGTCTGAGCGTTTGGTGTCTCTTGAAGTCATGTAGTAAACTGACCAGTTGATAAATCAAGATTTGTGTTATAGATGAACCTTCAGCCATTTTTCTAAACTTTCCAAAGAGTGTTATTAAGTTAACGTGATGATAGATTGCGTAAATAGCCGAAAAGTCAGAGCATAATCGATAAAATTGAAGCCGAAACAAGTAGTAGTGATAGTAATTAGGTTTGTATGATGATCGGGGAGGACCATACCACGGGTTGTCATGTAACCGTAGCTCAGTAAAAATCGTTGCCTACTTTTAGTAGGGTCGAACATGAGTACGCGGTAAGCAGCCAACTCTGGCGGGGGTCGCATAGAGCCCGGGAGAGGTTCTGCATTCCCTTGGGGGTTTGCATATGAGGGTAACTTGAGGTTACTGGGCTCTGTGTAGCCAGAGGTTACATGCAGGCCTTCATTAGTTAGATTAATTGATTTGATTAATAGGATGGCTTGATGATAATCAAGTATAAATCTGAATTTCACGGTTGATGCATTTTATATTGAAAAGTAATTTATGGAAACTCATTTTGTGATAAATTTTCTTTGATTTGATTATTTTCAGTACCTAAGTGAAAGTTGGTTTATTCAAAGTAACAATACAAATCTCAGTAAAATCTTAAAATAAATCTGAATAGAATTTATCTGGTTTGGGTCAGGAATGGCAGAGCTGTTGCTGTGTTTCTTTATTTTTACAATAATTGAGGTCATTATCGGTTGTACCACAAGTGCTATGCTTGTTTCGATTGAAGAGCCGTCTTCACTGTGGCTGCTGTTGGATATTTTCTTAGATAAGAGTTGTTTCAATTACATTCAGATTAGTAGTACTATTTGACAGCCGTGTCGCTGGAGAATTTGTTAGTATCACTTCTTGATAATTGAACAAAGTTATACTATAGGGTAACAAGGGATATGACCTAGTCCAGTAGTATCGTAGCTGAAGATTTTACCTACTATTGGGGATAGATGATCTAGTCAAGCATTCCGTAAATTGAAGGGATTTCATCATTGGAATGAATATATATTACACGCTGAAAGGGTCTTTTGATGACCTAGTCCATCAGTAAGATCATTTGATTCATAGCTAATTTTGGAAAATTGTCATTTGTTTACATTAAAGAAAATTGCAGCACTTAAGGGCGTTCATACAAACGGTCGAAAGTAGTTGTTTCCTACTATTTACATAAATATATATGTTCGTTGAGTGCCTGGGTATATCTCCAAATAGATGATGGACTGCAGGGTTTGTTGTGTTGAACTGTCACTTAACAACTCAAAGTGAAAGTCGTGAGTAAAAGTGTTTGAATCGTGAGAAGGAAAAAAATGTGGATCCTATAGTTTTGGATTTGGTGTCACTTACAATATAAACATTTTGGTATATTATAGGAATGAGTTATTGTTCCTTAACTAGTAAGATTTAAATTGTAATCTATACTAATATTATAAAGCTGAAGAGTTTGTTTGTTTGTTTGTTTGTTTGTTTGAACGCGCTAATCTCAGGAACTACTGGTTCGAATTGAAAAATTCTTTTTGTGTTGAATAGCTCATTTATCGAGGAAGGCTATAGGCTATATAACATCACGATGCAACTATTAGGAGCGAAGAAATAATGGAAAATGTGAAAGAAAACGGGGAAAATTATTCATCCTTGAGGGCTTCCATTGCATGCACTGCGAAAACGGTTCAAGATACCAAAAATATATGTATGAAAGAATTATTCCTCTTGAAATTATCTAAAAAAATGTCCGTGACAGTATATGTCTATCTTTTAAGACTAACTCACTAGAACCGTTTTTATGGCAATCAAATTTGGTCGAAATTAATGCATTATTTGTTAAGAGTTGTATGAACGTCATAATATTAATCTTTATCCAAATAAATGTGTTGGATAGAGTGATTCAACGGGAAGGTTTTTATGTATGTACTTTTAGCCCGGAAAAACTTATTAAAGCGGGCGAAGCCGTGGGCAGAACCTAGTTGAATCATATTTTGCTTCTGATGTCTGAGCCAGTCTCGACATTCAGAATAGCCGTGTCGGAGTATCATTACACAGAGTATAAGTAGAGCTATAACTTTACCGTGTTTTTAAATAATTAAGAATTCTGTGTCTCCTTCGTACTGCATTGACACTCATCATTTACTGGTGGTAGGTCTCCCATATGAAAGAGTTCATCTGGGTGGGTACCACCGCAATGACTAATTCTACCGCCAAGCAGCAGTAACCATGTAGTGTTGTATTTCGATTTGAAGGACATTGTAGCCAGTGCAACTGCTGGACATAATGAGACTTAACATCTTATATCTCAGGATGGCGTGCGCAGTGGCATGCCACACAGTACTTTGTAACTCAAGGTGCTGGGTGGTGTTGCTACTGTTTATGGGTGGTCGTATCGCTTACCATCAGGCGAACGGCTTGCTCATTGCTCCTGTCATCCAGAGCCAAAAAAAAAAAGAGATAAAAAAATAAGAAAACTTTCGAATTGTGTTGACATTTGTCGATGACAATCGAATTGCATTCGTTGAGGACAGGGGCCTCCGAATTGCGTTTTGTGGTGGCATTCGTTGAGGACAGGGGCCTCCGAATTGCGATGTGTGGTGGCATTCGTTGAGGACAGGGGCCTCCGAATTGCGGTGTGTGTGTTGGCATTCGAGGACAGGGGCCTCCGAATTGCGGTGTGTGTTGGCATTCGTCGAGGACAGGGGCCTCCGAATTGCGGTGTGTGGTGGCATTCGTCGAGGACAGGGGCCTCCGAATTGCGGTGTGTGGTGGCATTCGTCGAGGACAGGGGCCTCCGAATTGCGGTGTGTGGTGGCATTCGTCGAGGACAGGGGCCTCCGAATTGCGGTGTGTATTGGCATTCGTCGAGGACAGGGGCCTCCGAATTGCGGTGTGTGTTGGCATTCGTCGAGGACAGGGGCCTCCGAATTGCGGTGTGTGTTGGCATTCGTCGAGGACAGGGGCCTCCGAATTGCGGTGTGTGTTGGCATTCGTCGAGGACAGGGGCCTCCGAATTGCGGTGTGTGGTGGCATTCGTTGAGGACAGGGGCCTCCGAATTGCGGTGTGTGGTGGCATTCGTTGAGGACAGGGGCCTCCGAATTGCGTTGTGTGGTGGCATTCGTTGAGGACAGGGGCCTCCGAATTGCGATGTGTGGTGGCATTCGTTGAGGACAGGGGCCTCCGAATTGCGACTTTTAATTTTCTGACAAAACAAGATGACAAAAAATTACCACGCTGAGTTTCTTGGTGCTTCTTCTCAGGTCAGTGGGCTTTTCCGAAGCACTGGTAGAATCTTGTATATAAAAAAAAACTTTGTTAAAAATGACGTGTAAAAGTGCCCCTAGGGGCCCAATTACATAATAAATGAATTGAGTTTGAGTTTCTGTACAGGTCAGAGGCGACCTGTATTGCAGAATGGCCGTGTCGGAGTGACTAAAATACTATAAAATATTTCAATACTACATAGTGAGATTTAAAAATGAACTACTTAGTTCTAAACGTAGTGTAATACACAATGTTGCAAATTGATTTGAATTTGTAAAATAAGTTGTTGGTTTGACTATTTTTAATTATGAATATTGTATTACTGTTGACTTCAATCAATCGAGTAGTATGAAATTATGTAGAGGGGAACGAACCTTTATAATGAGAGCGCAGACGCGCTTCGAGGCATTCGAAGTTTAGTTGGCTAGCTCAACAGAACGTTGTTATTACTCTGTATTGTTGTTCAGACGAAATATATTACGTTTATATGAGAAAGCCGGCTTTTAATTATTATGGAAGACTTAAATCATGACGAAGCCAAAAACATGGACATACCACCTTCGCCCATACCTCCATCCTCCAACTCCGAAATACAAAATTCAATTGTTAACATAGTGAAATTTTCGAGAATATACGTCCAAAACGAATGCCGAATGGAAGTCAACTCAATGTTTATTAGTAAAAATAAAAATACCTGTATAAAGCATATCTTATACTATTGTGTGCTTAAATTAAAATATTGACAAATAAATAACTAAACACAGTCGTAAAAAAAAATTAAATGAAGACCTGACTGCGTCAATATCTGCAAATTGAAATCTTTATTAAATTGATTGAAGAACTGAAAAGATAGAAATACAATTTTAATTTGAATATTTAATTTTAGTTTTGAATAATCTTAGTTGATAGTATTCACAAACGCAGTCGGACGCATCTGCTCACTCCAAGATTTTGTTACTCTACCTGTATCACCAAATTTATCTATACTAATATTATAAAGCTGAAGAGTTTGTTTGTTTGAACGCGCTAATCTCAGGAACTACTGGTTCGAATTGAAAATTTCTTTTTGTGTTGAATAGACCATTTATCGAGGAAGGCTTTAGGCTATATAACATCACGATGCAACTATTAGGAGCGAAGAAATAATGGAAAATGTAAAAAAAGAACGGGGAAAATTATTCATCCTTGAGGGCTTCCATTGCGTGCGCTGCGAAAACGGTTCAAGATACCAAAAATATATGTATGAAAGAATTATTCCTCTTGAAATTATCTAAAAAAATGTCCGTGACAGTATATGTCTATCTTTTAAGACTAACTCACTAGAACCGTTTTTATGGCAATCAAATTTGGTCGAAATTAATGCATTATTTGTTAAGAGTTGTATGAACGTCATAATATTAATCTTTATCCAAATAAATGTGTTGGATAGAGTGATTCAACGGGAAGGTTTTTATGCAGTTTTAGCCCGGAAAAACTTATTAACGCGGGCGAAGCCGTGGGCAAAAGCTAGTCAGAAATAAGCGTGTTATGCCTCCGACAGCATTTGTGAACACTGTCAACTAAGATTATTCAAAACCGAAATAAAATATTCATAATATAATAATGTATAATTATATATTTTATAATTTTGTTTCTATCTTTTCAGTTCTTCAATGAATGTAGTAAAGATTGCATCTGTTTGCCAAATTTCAGCCTAACCGTTTTACTGTGAAGAAGTATAACAAACTTCGCATTTATACTATTAGTGTGAGGTGATTTATTAGCATTTCCTATTCTACACTTAAACCCTCAGAGTAAGTATAACTACAACTAGGTTACTTACTCTGAGCTTAAACCCTCCTTGTTTCGCAGTCGGGTAATTATTAAAATAAACAATGAATTGATTGAAAAAGATTCATTTAATACGTCTGTACATTATATTTTAAAATTACAAACTTAAAATTCCTTGGGCTAGGACAATAAAACTTAGTATTTTTTTTTATTATGCATAGAATGACGAGACGAGCATGTCGTTCGCCTGATGGTAAGCGATACGACCACCCATGAACAGTTGCAAAACCATCCATTACATTGGGTTACAAAGTACTGTGTGGCATTCCACTGAGCTCGTCATCCTGAGACGTAAGATGTTAATACAGGGTCATTTTGTAATCGAATACATAAATTTAACTGCGATAAAATCAATTTGAAAGAAACACCATGCAGTTAATTAATTTAACCATAAGTGTAAAATAAAGAAGTACATTTTTCAAACAAAATAAAGAACAAAAAAGGTCTTTTAATTTTAGACATCCTATTGCCACTACTAGTATACGAGAGATCGTCGGAGCGTCAACGTCACTGAGGTCTGTGTGTTTCATTGATAATATGCTCACGCACACGCGAACAAGAGATGCACACACGGAGCGCAACGATAAGCTGTCACATCGCGCCATCGTAACCAAGAAGCTTTATTCGAAACCGAAAAGATGAGGTCGCTATTATTACCAATGCTTCTGTGTCAGGTCACATAGGTCAATCTAAACAACAGTCACTTACTAGATTCTGTCAGAGCCAGTTATGTCTCCTTTAGAAGACTGAAATCATTGAGGCATCTTCGATAATGGTCACAGTCCGTACACCGCACGTAGCTTATCAAAAAGCCTCACAACCCTAAGATTCTATCAACTATCACACGATACATCAGCAAGAATCGCACGCTCAAGCCGTCAAATTCGTCGATCGATTTCGTGAAACCGACTATGATGCTACCGTTATGATACGAGTGTCAACGAGGTTCTTGAAGATTGGAATTTTGAACATTTACTCAGTACCTAATCCCTAAAAGTACAAAAGACATTTCAACGACCTTCAAGGAAACATTAACACTTTATTCACGAGCTTTGTAAATGTAAATCATAGTTTACCACAACAGAAACTTAAAAATTAACACAATAGAATAATAATTACAGTTAGAGAACATTTGATCGTGTGCGCATAAAAGCCGACAAAGGACTACTAAACTAATAGGTTTTTACCTACACATACATGGCTCGCGTCTCCCGAAGCGATGTCAGAGGCAAGGTCACTCGGATCGATACAAAATGATTTAATAATAAAATTACAATATGTACCGGCAAGTACATAGGGAGCATCACCTAACATTCAGTACGTAAATCGACATACGCCACGTCGTGTTGCTGCCGGGCTCTTTGCTGCCGGGCGACTGGCGGGCAACGCGCGCGCAGGCCCCCGCGCCCCACGGCGCATGCGCCTGGAGGAGCCAGTGCGGGGCCATATTTTAGGCCGCGCGGGATAGGCATAAAGTCCACGAATCCCGGACCGCGAATCTCGACGTATTTCGACACGTTACACATTTTGATAAATATCACTTGTACTTATTGCTATTACCTGGAATTGTCGTAATTTACTAGTAGGGTAAAAAACGTTTAATTTTTACCACTTCATAGAATACACGCACACTTTTGTCAAGAATAAGTAACATTTACGTACGTATAGTAATGGCTGAACTTAATTTAAAATAACCAGGATATTCAATTGACTAATAACCAAAATTATTGTAAGTAGGTAAAACATAGGTATTTAGAAGGATTTTTGTGCACTTGGTCGAGTCACTTTATAAATGGTTAGTAAATAACGCCAGTTTTAGGTATTATTACTCAGGCAGGAACTATTAAAAATTACGATTGTTATTGCGGTGCGGAGATACTGGGGTACTCTGTCAGAGATGTCCGGGAATAAACCCATATTTCGCCCAAATGTCCGGGATTCTTGCCGTGTTTGTCCGGTGTCGGCAATTTAGGTAATGGCAGCCCTATACAAAGAACATGCCGACAAGTGCGCCGTGCGCCCGCTGGCGCGCGCGATCGTTGGCCCCGCCAGCTGATGTTCGTGTTACACGTTTTTTTTTTTTTTTTTTTGTTAATTTATTCATGTCCATGGATACAGAGAATAAGGTAATAGTACCAAAGCTTGGTATCCCTGTGGGAGCTCGTGTTACACGTGCTCCCACAGGGATACCAAGCTTTGGTACTATTACCTTATTCTGCAATATCTTGCAATTTTAGTTTTACATTGTTCTATGCTATTTTAACCGTACCACAATGCATATTGAAATTAAATGATGTTACAGCTCTGGTATGCTTTATTGCTTAAAGTAATGTTATTTTTACAATACAAAGATATTGCTGCGTATTCGTTTAAGTAGACTTTTCATTAGCATAATTGCCCTAGTTATTTTATTATTTAATACACTTATTTAAGTGTGTTAGAAATCCATGTGATAAATAAACTAATATCCGATTCTTTGAAAAGCTGTGTCATTTTAGTAAACTTGTCGGTAAAAATGTTTATACTGGCAACACAGCGTGTTTGAGTGCGTGTTTGTATTGAATGGCGTGCGAAAGAGACATAACATGTTGGTATCTGCACGTTAGTTTCAATGAGTTAGTAACAAGATCAACGACTCTGACGCGATACAAAATGTAGCTAGAGATTAGAAGGTACAGAACGCATAATAAGGCGTTTGGTAGTATAAAGTATTTACGTAAACCTATTTTAGGCATGACGTCCAGAAATATTGATGTTAAAATTAAAATAAACGTTGAAATATCATACAGAATAAAAAAATATGATATCAATAGATTAAAATCCTGTAACTTTTTTAAAAGTGACTGCGAGTTGTTAAGTACCTACCTATTTCGGTAGGTAAACTTATTGATTAACGAAAACAAAGTTTATTATTAAAGGATTAATACTTTTCTTTACAGCATAACACTTAAAAAATAATTAGTTCCTTTTCATACAATAACATGACAACTTTTTATTTCTTGTTGATATTTATAACGTATTAGTTAGGGAGTAGGGACTGCTCTAGTAGCAATTTAATTATTTTATTTCAAATTCCACGTCTCAAGCGGTACTGCTGCAGCTATGTGAGTGAATTTATTGCAAGTAAATTTGTGAGTTGCCCTTCTTAATCCTATAGGTTTTGTAATAACATCGTCAGCTGTGACGTGATTCACTGAATAAAGTCAAGCGCGCTAAAACACAGCGTGATCAAAAAACTATAAAACTATAATCGGGATTATTGGCGAAAGTATGCGTTACCCATGGATAATATTTTGCACGATGTTAGCAGAGGTCACGCTGAATATGTGGTTTCATTTAGTAACGCAATGTTGAAATGACACTGTATATGTTATGTTAGACATATGTTTCTCATTATGTCCAGTAGTTTCACTGGCTACAATGTCCTTCAAACCGAACACACAACAGTGCATGCACACTGCTACTTGGCGGTAGAAATAGACATTGCGGTGGTACCTACTTACACGGACTCTTACATATTATGAGACTTACCACCAATAAATAACCCAGTTTCTGTTGGGTAACCCAGCCTACCACTGACTTTCTTTTGACCATTACTTGCGGCACACCCATTGATGTATTAAAAAACCCTTTGAACCCCTGGAATGCCGGGCTCAGTTTGCGTAAAAGACGCGTGCGTGCCGCCCATACATTTGAAAAAATCGGATTTTGAGTGTAAAGGATGTTCTAATTTAATTTACACACCATAAAATTCTTTTAGTACGAATTTTGAAATTATTTATTTACTTATTTATTATGGATCAATGGTCACTAAAATATTCAGAAACATTGTGAGATTTGGCATAGACGGCCGCCATTTTGAATTTCTTTGTTTTGAGGCCGATTGACCTCAAAATCGAAATCTGGGTATATCTTTGGTTACAAAAGACGGATCCAATGCTTGAATTGAGAAAAATGGCCGCCGTTTTGAATTTCTTTGTTTTAAGGCCAATCCACCTCAAAATCGATATCTGGGCAAGCCTTTAGGTAATGAAGACGGGTCCAATGTTAGAATTGAAAAAAGTGGCCGCCATTTTGAATTTCTTTGTTTTAAGGCCAATCGACCTCAAAGCGATATCTGGGCAGGCCTGTAGGTAGAAAAGACGGATCCAATGTTAGAATTGAAAAAAGTGGCCGCCATTTTGAATTTCTTTGTTTTAAGGCCAATCGACCTAAAAATCGATATCTGGGCAGGCCTGTAGGTACAAAAGACGGATCCAGTGTTGTAATTGAAAAAAGTGGCCGCCATTTTGAATTTCTTTGTTTTAAGGCCAATCGACCTCAAAATCGATATCTGGGCAGGCCTTTAGGTACAAAAGACGGATCCAATGTCAGAATTGAAAAAGTGGCCACCATTTTGAATTTCTTTATTTTAAACCCAATCGACCTCAAAATCGATATCTGTTCAGGCCTGTAGGTACAAAAGACAGATCCAATGTTATAATTGAAAAAAGTGACCGCCATTTTGAATTTCTTTGTTTTAAACCCAATCGACCTCAAAATCTATATCTGGGCAGGCCTGTAGGTACAAAAGATGGATCCAATGTCAGAATTGAAAAAGTGGCCGCCATTTTGAATTTCTTTGTTTTAAGGCCAATCGACCTCAAAATCGATATCTGGGCAGGCCTGTAGGTACAAAAGACGGATCCAATGTCAGAATTGAAAAAAGTGGCCGCCATTTTGAATTTTTTTGTTTTAAGGCCAATCGACCTCTAAATCGATATCTGGGCAGGCCTGTAGGTACAAAAGATGGATCGAATGTTAGAATTGAAAAAAGTGGCCGCTATTTTGAATTTCTTTGTTTTAAGACCAATTGACCTCAAAATCGATACTTGGCATGCCATTGATAGTAAAAGTCAAATCTAATGTTAGACTTAAGAAAAGTGGTCGCCATTTTGTACTTCTTTGTTTTAAGACTGATTGGATTTAAGATAGATATTTGGGCTTGTCTTTTAGCCAAAACTAATTAATCGAGGTTGGAATTTTAAGAACTGCATTCCATGTTAAATGTTCTTGTTTTAAGGGCTATTGGTTTTAAAATCAAAATCCGCTGGACATGGCCACAAACTATAGTAGGTTTTAATTATAGCACTTTTAAATAATATCACCATCAAAGCTTATTCAATTCTCTTCAATAACGATATCTCAGCTTTGTTATGTCGCAAAATAAGGAATTTGTCTTCGAATTTAAGAAGTGGCCCGTGGCAGCAAACAGCTAATAAAGTAAATTCTTCCATGAAAGCATCAAAATCGGTTAAAAATCCGGGGGTCGTTAGCAATTCAACAATAGCTATAAGCATAATTAGCCGCGTAGTAGAAATTAGCTTACTATATTTTTCTTCCCCTACATCGTTAAGCCCTGGTGGGTGGCCATTCAATTATTGTATCTTTTTTTTTTTGAAGTTATACCTTAGGCGCGTTATGAAAAATTGATGGGAGTGAAATTTTACGATGCGCGCGCATGTGTGACACATAAATTCTCACGGTTGTTTTTTTATAATTTTCCCCTTATCGGGAAGGCAAAGGGTTCAAGCCCATACAGCCTAGTCTTAAGTGATATTATTCGTTGTCTTTTTTTTTAATTAATTATAAAATTTATTTATTTTTATAATAATAAATAATCAATAATAAATATTTTAAATTAAGAATCTTCTAATATTAGAAGATTAGCGGCCACTTTTTCAATTTTGACATTGGATCCCTCTTTTGTACCTAAAGGCCTGCCCAGATATCGATTTTGAGGTCGATTGGCCTTAAAACAAAGAAATTCAAAATGGCGGCCACTTTTGTCAATTCTTACATTGGATCCGTCGTCAGTACCTAAGGCTTGCCCAGATATCGATTTTGAGGTCGATTGGCCTTAAAACAAAGAAGTTCAAAATGGCGGCCACTTTTTTCAGTTCTAACACTGGATCCGTCTTTTCTACCTACAGGCCTGCCCAGATCTCGATTTTGAGGTCGATTGGCCTTAAAACAAAGAAATTCAAAATGGCGGCCACTTTTTCAATTCTAACATTGGATCCGTCGTCAGTACCTAAAGGCCTGCCCAGATATCGATTTTGAGGTCGATTGGCCTTAAAACAAAGAAGTTCAAAATGGCGGCCACTTTTTTCAATTCTAACATTGGATCCGTCTTTTCTACCTACAGGCCTGCCCAGATATCGATTTTGAGGCCAATCGGCCTCAAAACAAAGAAATTCAAAATGGCGGCCGCTTTTCTCAATTCTAACATTGGATCCGTCTTTTGTACCTACAGGCCTGCCCAGATATCGATTTTGAGGTCGATTGGCCTTAAAACAAAGAAATTCAAAATGGCGGCCACTTTTGTCAATTCTAACATTGGATCCGTCGTCAGTACCTAAGGCTTGCCCAGATATCGATTTTGAGTTCGATTGGCCTTAAAACAAAGAAGTTCAAAATGGCGGCCACTTTTTTCAGTTCTAACATTGGATCCGTCTTTTCTACCTACAGGCCTACTCAGATATCGATTTTGAGGCCAATCGGCCTCAAAACAAAGAAATTCAAAATGGCGGCCGCTTTTCTCAATTCTAATAAATAATTAAGATTTGCATCCAATGAAAACCCAAAAATAAGCTAAAAAGAAACAACCTGTAGATGTTCAGTTTTCATACATTTTGCAGAAATAGGCCCGAGCGTGGATCCACGCTCCCGGCACGCGAGGGCTTAATAATACAAAAAACCCTACATCAATGAGCACACCTGTATAGAAATGTGATGACAAAACTTATACAATATTATAGATGGCGTTTTTTTTATTACGATTCACAAAACTGATTTACTTAGGTACAATTTTACACAAAACAAATATGAAAAATATCCTTCATACAGTTTTAGTACATACTGTGGTAGTTTGTACCTATTAGGGGCTATTGATTTATTACGTAAGACTGTTTTCGCTAGCTTTTGAACCCCTCCCCTCTTAAGAAAAATAAGAGTAGGCCGACTCCCTCCTCACTGTTTAATATTTAGGTATGTATTAGGTACGTAAGAATCTAAAGGAAAAAAATAATACAAGTTTGGTTTGTTTTAATGTTCAACAATAATGTATTACTTAAAATACAATTATTTCTGAAATTCAAGAAGTGTAGCTTATTATAACATCTATATGCTACCTTATTAACATAATTTATTGTAATTAATACTATTACAACACTTGATTCTGCATAGTATATTTGAACACTACAGCATTTTGTATTTCGGTGTCATGTTGCGTCATCTGAAACAAAAAATATTTGAAATTAAAGCGTTATAGTGTATACGTGTAGGTGACCTACCTAACCGATACGTTTCTAGTCGCACTCTTAATAAAACAACGACCTAATCCAAAATTTTATGAGTTTTAACAAAATTATGGACCCAGAGCAAGCTGCATCGAATTAGATAAAAATGCGTAGTATGCGTAGTTTGAATTTATGTTCGTTCCCCGCCGAACTTAAGAGAAAATATCGTATTCGGTTAGTTTTTGTGACGATTCCAACAAGTCAAAGATTTTGGATTAGGTCATTGTTCTAGTCTTGTGAGT
Organism: Lapara coniferarum; assembly: GCA_949316025.1. NCBI lineage: Eukaryota > Metazoa > Arthropoda > Insecta > Lepidoptera > Sphingidae > Lapara > Lapara coniferarum. The sequence continues at coordinate 13,625,059 of OX438926.1, read as the reverse complement.
GCGTAGTATGTTATGACATAAAAAGCAGATACGGAACGTGCTCGTCGTAAGCTCTGCCATCTGGTGGCGCAATCTGATACCTTCAGCCTCTCAATACTTTGCATTGACGTAAAATATTCATATTAAAAGGATAAAAAAATATTAGGTTGATAATGTATTGCTGTGTATTTGGTTTCTCCAAAACATTTAAATAAACACATCACTCAAATATTCACATGGAAACTGAACATTCGTTACATCACTAATACACAGGCTGAGCCCGGAACGTGGCTTACTTATATAGGCCACTATAGCAGGCTGTAACATTAACTGTATGGAGGTCACAATCCGGGCGGTCACAAAATATAACCTACCACCAGCGTTCCACGACATTCCACAACGACTTTTATGAACATAATATTTTTGACAAGCTATAGTGACAGGGTAACAATCTTTAGGAGAGGCCTATGGTCAGCAGTGGACGTCATGTGGCTGATGATGATGATGATGATTCATGATGGTAACAGAACTTAAAGAAACAATATTCTATATAACATACTTACAATTTTTAGAAATGCTCTCTATAGAATCACAATACTTTTTAAAACCTTTTCTGCCTCTGCATAGTACATTCAAGTTTATTTGAGTTAATCCTAATTTACGTAACTTCTCCAATCTTTGGTGTACTGTTTTTTGTGAAGCCGATAACACTCTCGGCTTACTTGCTATGTCTTCAACTGTAAACCCTTCTGCTATGAGAAAATCTAAAAAATTCTTTACCTGAAATAATCAAGTGATCTAAAATATTTTTTATAAATTTGAAGGTGTGGCATCAGCTGACAATATATCTACAAACACCTCATATCACCTATATTTGAGACTAGCTTTTGCCCACGGCTTCGCCCGCGTTATTAAGTTTTTCCGGGCTAAAAGTACATAAAAACCTTCCCGTTGAATCACTCTATGACTATGACGTTGATACAACTCTTAACAAATAATGCATTAATTTCGACCAAATTTGATTACCATAAAAACGGTTCTAGTGAGTTAATCTTAAAAGATAGACATATACTGTCGCGGACATTTTTTTAGATCATTTCAAGAGGAATAATTCTTTCATACATATATTTTTGGTATCTTGAACCGTTTTCGCAGTGCACGCAATGGAAGCCCTCAAGGATGAATAATTTTCCCCATTTTCTTTCACATTTTCCATTATTTCTTCGCTCCTAATTGTTGCATCGTGATGTTATATGTATAGCCTATAGCCTTCCTCGATAAATGGGCTATTCAACACAAAAAGAATTTTTCAATTCGAACCAGTAGTTCCTGAGATTAGCGCGTTCAAACAAACAAACAAACTCTTCAGCTTTATAATATTAGTATAGATTACCTTAATAACCCTCATGGTCTTCAGTGCAGGCATTTTACTGGACATTTCTTCAACAGCTTCAAGTGTAGTATTCAAGCGATTAGCTAAATAAATTTGGGTATTTTTTGTCTCTCCGAGAATATCCTTTGTCTCTTGTGATAACTGAATTGATCTACAACAAAAAAAAGGTATAAGTTAAATAAGATTGTGACTTTATGCTTTGGTAGTTAGTTTACCCAGAGTATGCGCGTTCCATTGTGCAAGGAAATTGTAGCCAATACCCATACATGGCGCGAATGGTATAAAAAATATTCTTGACAATGTTTTTATTTTTTATGGAAACATTGAAAAAGAAACAGTCGAAAGCAGGACTTGAACCCACGACCTCCAGCGTGCCTGCAAAGGAGTAACGCTGGTTTTACCAATTGCATTAAATTGCTGAACAGATATCACTAGGCATCTCCTTTAAAGAGATAAAATAGGGAACTTGAAATTGAACCGACGAAAGTAGGTCGAGATACCTCAATTGGGAGAGTACCGGCACGGTATGCTGGAGGTTGCGGGTTCAGGTCCTGCTTTCGACTGTTTCTTTTTCAATGTTTCCATAAAAAATATAAACATTGTCCAGGCACTACATAGCCCTTAATATGTATAAAAATCATAATAGAGGATTAAATATTCTTGATTTATAATATAATCACTATCAGAAAAACCAAAAAATTGGGCTAAACAATTTCATGATAATCACTACTTATGAAAGTATTAATTCTATAATATTTGCGGTGTCAAAGCAAATACAACACTAGCTGTGCCCGCGACTTCGTACGTGTGGAATAGTCTCTTTGGTCAGTGTCTTTCCATACAAACTTTCATCGCCTATTCCCTATTGTTATTTTACACCCTTGAGGTAAAAACTTTTACAAGCTTTGAATGAGTGGTCACATTCTCTTTGCCATAACTAATGTCAAATGTTTTAGATACATTGCTCTTTGCTACCATTATTTCTTGGTTATCCTCTGGACGAAAATTATTCAAAAAAAGTTATGATATTATTTTCTATATTATCTACCCATTCGACAATGGCAAAATCACCAATGAAACGGTGGAGCCATTTTTAAAAACAAAGAAGAAGCTTTGAATGTCATATTTATTTATATCAAATCAATAGCCTAAAAAATATGTTTCAAGCTTTTAGCTCTAAAGATGACGATACTTCCACACAACTTTTCATCCCTCTCTACATCCTCCTTACAAACTTTTTTTCGGCTTTTACTATTTTATTAAAAAGTAGCATGTCTTTTCTCAGGCTGTAGACTATCTTTGCACCAAATTTCATTTATAAATCAGTTTAGTAGTTTCGGCCTGAAAGCGCGACAGACAGACAGAGTTATTTTCGCATTTATAATATTAGTAAGCATTAAGGCTATCTTTTGTTTGGTGCTCCAGGCTGCATAGGCTTTGAATTTGTTTTTACTTACAAGTTTACATTTCTATAACTTTTCTAACAGAGTAGAAACAAGAAACGTATTTTCTTGTAATATTCTTTAAAATGTTATTATTTATATTTTATTAAATTTTATTAAAATGTTATTTTTGTTATTTAGGATATCATACATAAAAACGTTTAAGTACAATATTTTCACATCATAAAATGTAACCTTATTTTAACCCATCAAGCCCTGCTTACATATATAGATGTATGGGGAACCCCTATATATATGTACGCCGGCGTCCGTCGCGGAGCTTGACGAGTCAAGAAATAACTATATAAAATTGCATATAGAATTTTATTGAGATGGAAGTAGGTACCTATTTAAAATGTCTTCAGAACATCTCACCATCCAAGGATATAATACATCCACTCCCATGTTTCGAACTTTTGTAAGTCTTTTATGGATTGTCTCATGATGGTATTTCAGCACCCATAAATCCCTTAATATCCTGTCACCAGATACATTCATTTCTGAAAATAAAAGATACAATGCTATTAGAATCTATTTCACGAAATATTAACATTGTAAAATAGCTAAGAATGCTGCAACATTCTTTTGACTCATCAAGCGATGGACACTGGTGTTTTTTTATATAGGGTTTCCCCATACATCTCCAAATATAAGTGGGGCTTGATGGGATAATTATTGATGTGACGTCAATTGCTGAATGTTTAATGCCCAATGTGAGAATCAATCTTTGTTAAGAAATTTCTGCATGCTTATGCAAATTGTAAATGCATCACACCTTTGTGTGTGTATATATCTCTATATCACACATCATGCAACTGAATTTGTATGGCAAAATATGTTAAGTAGAGTAACTTTGGTGACTAATTCAAAGAGATATGCAACATAGATGATACTATTTGTGTTTATCAAACCCCTGACACCTCACAACTAATGCTTGGAATAAACCTTTCTATTCCACAATACCTTGCAAAAACCACGCTCAAGAAGTAGTGGGGCACATCTTCACAGATGACCTTAAAAATACCATATTAATTATCTACCCAAACTACAGCTAAATTAGATTTTTTCACTTAAGAAAATATATAATCATGAGTTCTTACCTAATAATACATCTAATGATTTCTTGAGCCACTCAAATGTCAAGGAATAAACAAAGATTCTTTTTGTCAGCTGCTCACTTAGAACATTTGGAGGACACTAAAAACATAACTAATTATAAGCCCTTGCTAATCATACAAATTTTAAAAGAATAACTAAATTTGGTTCATACATACCTTAATATGAGATGCTAGATAGTAAAGTCTATTATCACAAAATCCATTTTGTTTGTCATTTTTGGTTACATGTAAGACATGATTTAATGTTCTTATTGGTAAATTGTAAAATGGCAAAGCATCCTCAGCAGATTTGAAATTGAGTTGCGATATGATATTGGTCTTAGATTCATCATAACCTGCACATGTAGAAATAATATTTTAACATCAAACTGTATTATGATAATAAACAACTCACGCCAATACTAACCGTTTGCTTTTGAAGATGCACGATAGCTGTATGCTGCAGTTGTTAACGATTTTGTTGGGCCTAATATAAAAAAGTTTTTCTTTGGGGAAATTTCACCAACAGTGGTCAATACTAACGTCCTTATTGTTAAATTTTTCGACAAAAGAAGAGAAAGAGATGGCATCAGAGATTTGCAAAGCATTTTGCCTACAAGATTCAAGGTGGGTAAATGATTATTTTTGCCATCACAATTACAGTGCACTGCAAACTTCAAATATTATTTTCCGTACTTGTCTCGCACCTAAAATACCTACTGAATACAATGAAGAATTACATTCACATTTTCCGTAGTATATATTATACTCTATGCATTCTCATAATTTCCCAGCATATTACTCTCTTAAGCTAATAAAGTGTCCTCAGCAGCGCGGCGACCAAACAGAATTATAAATCATTTATTTCTCTTTATGTTTTTTGATTATTGATTTATTATTGGGAAGGCAAAGGCAAACCATAAACAGTTCGCATAACTATGTATTGCAAAGAGCATTATAATACTACGGAAAATGTATTGGTACAATACCGAAAATACGGTATTCAAGTTTGCAATAACTCAAAGAGCATTATAATACTACGGAAAGCAATAACTGTTTATCGCCCGAAACTATGTATTGACGAGTACCATAGATAATACACTATATATGACAACGAGTATCACGTAACAAGTGGGCTGTGTACCGATGTTATACCTACGCCCTACGCTAAGCGATTTATCCACTCGAAACGTCTCGTACTGACACTTATGTGATATGAGTATGACAGCACTATAAGCAAACGAGAAGAAGCGAAAGTAACATAAATACAAATTCAAAACTTTTCTGGCGACTTGACACCTATTGCTATTAGAATAAATGCATTTATTGGATAAATGTAATTAGGTCAAGGCCAATGTTCATGAGGCCCTGTTTTGGGAGAAATTTTTTAAAATAAAATATGAATGTTTAAGTTTACAATATTTTAAACTCTTTTAGTCCTGAATGTTTTGCATTCGCGATTGAATGCATTTTTATCGTGCGTGAACTTATTATTTCTTTGTTAGTAGTAGTATTTTTTAAATATAATTAAGTAACCGTGAAGTATAAAATACAATTAGGTATAGGGAATTAGTATTAGTGATAAGTGTGTATATATAAACAATCAAGCATGTCTCGTATAAATAGCAGTGTACTGTGGGATATATTTGATAAATTAGACAATGCAGAAAAAAAGCAAGCTGCAAATTATGTGGTAATTTGTATAGTTACAAAGCATCAACTGGAAACTTAAAACCCACCAAAAAAAATAAACCGATACATATATTTTTAAATCCGGCGTACCGGCAATATATCGTAATACAAGAACCGTGCCGAATTTGACCGATACAATATATATTTCGAATACCGACGTACCGACAATATATCGTAACACAGGAACCGTGTCGAATTTTACCGATACATAGTTATAATACATAGTTTCAAAACCCGGTATTGTCATCAATACCGATAAACAGTTTCGATATTACAAAAACTTGTACCGACCCATAACTACATTTTATTATAATCAGTGGTCTCGAACAGGGATGCCAGATAGTGTCTCGGTAATAGTGTTGGGTATTTCCGTAGTATTATAATGCTCTTTGGTTGGGTAGGACATACAAGAGGCGGTACATTTGTCCCGTACATGACGTCAAAATGTAATGCGCGCTTTAGACGCTCACACAAACGGCATTCAATTCCATTACTCATGACTGACGGATGATTTATGAAAACAAAGTGACATTACACTATCACTCAAAGTTCTCTTCAGTCATACGCAAGATTTTGCGGAGAACACACGTTTTCACTCGTTTTGGGATGAATACTTGTAAAATAAAAGGGAATTGAGATTAAAAACGTGTAACAAGAAGGCGTTGGGTAAAATATTGACTGAAAAAGATAGTTTTATAGCCATACTTTTGTTTTACCCACCTTTTATTAGCGTCCACGTTAGTTTGATTTTTTTATCCGGAATAAAAGTTATATATATTTTCCAGGGATAAAGGTAGCCTATGTGTTATTCTATACTATAATCTATCTTTGTGCCAAATATCATTCGATCTGGATGTTTAGCCGTTCTCGTGTAATTGAGAAAAAAAAACATCAAAGTTTTCGCAATTATTATATTAGTACCTATAGATAAATTTAGTCTGAAATACGAGATACAAAAGTATGACAACAATTTTTTTAATTATCTTATTGGATAAAATTATCTAATAAGATAATAAAGAAAAAGTAGCCTACAATACTGAGGAGTAATGTATCTTCCTATTAGTAAAAAAATTACAAAATGAAACAAATCTTTCCTCTTTATAACATTAGTATAGACTAACTCTTAAAGATTCGTGGTATACAACAACTCAGGGATTGTTTTAAAACTTAAAATAAATTTTTTCTGCGACTGTAGCATAAAGTTAGTTCGGAGAAGGTGATTGGCCGCGCGAGTGCGCCATCGCCTCTCCGACTCAACACAGTGTCCCACTCCACCACTGTCCGCGCGCTGACTGACGTTTGCGGGACGAAATGCCATTAGACGATCGCGCAAAAGTCATGACTGATGGTTGCGCGACGCGCATATCAAAAAATTCAGATATTCGTCACTCAACCGTCAATCACCACATTAGACGATAGGTTATTCGTCACTCACGGACGTGACTGTGGTAAAATGGGCAGCAAAACCTACTGTCTAATGCGCGCTTAAGAGCGGCTCAACATTTTTTGTTGTACTACTTCAAATTTCATGTCGCGGAAGTCGCGAAGTCGTGTTACTCGCTATCTACTAAGACGGGGATAGAGAGGGAGCGAAAGCCATGCTACAAAATACTATAGTATGTTATTCTTCAATGAAAATATGTCATATTTGTACTCGTTACTTAAAATGTATCGCCGAGCTTCATTATGCCTCGCCTCATTTGATGTGGGACATTGTACTGGCTAAGTGCAAAAAGAGGCTACTCTTACACTCTTTTTTATGTCGTGTCCTACCCAACACTACTCGGTAATACTGGTACAGAGGTCACTGAAAGTTGGTATTTCACCAAAAAAGATGGTACATGCTATAAAATATACAATTTCAATATACAATTTTTATAGCCTGCCTCCGGGGGTCACGGGTGGGCGGGAGGTGCCGTCCACCTATTAGTCTAGCCAATTTCTGTGACCCCCGTGATGGACGGCAGCGTGCCTCACGCTGCCTCTGACGCCAAGGGCGTCCTTCGGTGTACGGGGGCTTCTGACCCCCGCAACAACAGGAGACGGACCGCAACAGCGGTACGCGCAGGGGCGGTTGCGGACGACAACTTAGACGTGAGTCGGAGGAAGCCCGCAGCCGTCCCTAATGCGCCGAAGATGGCCACCGCGGAGTTTTAGTTGGTATGCCGTGCGGTGTACATAGGTTAGGGACACGGCCCGGCGGTCGCCCGACGTTTTCCATCTCTCCGGGCGGCTCAACGTCGGGTCGTAAGGCACGGTGAACCCAACATAACCGCTCAGTCGTTCCCCTAGAACACTGGGCGGTAGTAATAAGTCACTTTCTCCGCGTCAACAAAAAAAAAGCTATTCCATTTATTTGGAAGCATAAATTAGGATCTGATTTCTGTATTTTCTGGGCTTCTACATTTGTGTAACGAGTAGCATTTACTCAGAAGTTCTGAAACAGGCTCTTAGGTAAATAAACAATACATGTATATTTTGCATCATCTAAAAATTACGCCGGCTGGATGAATTTCTTCTATTTGGACTGCGCTTCCGTTTATAGCCAAGTCTCTTATCTGAATGATTTTTCTCGTCACGTCTCTCTGATGCTCGCCGTTTTGAACTCTGGATAATTTCAACTTCGGGTGATTCAGACCACCTCCATGATCGAGACAAAAGTGCCCTTGGTAGCCTGAAAATCATGAATGATTATAATTTTATATCCACATGCCCGATTCCAATACACAAGTATGTAGGGGAGAGCAGGTAGCATTCGTACAATGGGACCATTCGTACAGTAGTCATATCTAAAATACTGAACACGTCAAACCGTTCGTATTTATGGGCACGAGTCCCGTCCATACGCATGGCCTAACCCCGGGGTGGCAGGGTAGTGCCGGTATAATGTTTGAACTTAGGTATCTTGTTCAGTTTTGTTATCAGTTTTGGGTTAATTATAACAGGTATTTTTATTTTAAATGAATTTGTTGATTTTATGTGTTAGGGTTGTTGTTTATCAATTAAATAGTTCGCTTTAACGGTGAAGGAAAACATCGTCAGGAAACCTACATACCTGAGAAAATAAGAATAAGAAAAGAAGAAGAAAGAATAAGAATTTCGTGGGTATGTGATGTCTGCCAACCCGCACTACGCCATCGTGGTGGACTAAGGCCTAAACCCTCTCTGTAGTAGGTGAGGCCCGTGCTCAGCAGTGCAGTATATGTGGCAGGTATTATTGTTTTATTTACGGAGCATTATGAGACTTAACAATTTATGTTGTTCAATGTGACGAGCGCGACAGAGTGCCACGCAGTACTTTGTAATGCAACGTTCTATATGGTGTTGCTACTGTTTATGGGCGTACGTATCACTTACTATCAAGCGAGCGCCATGCTCGTCCCGTCATTAAACTGCATTAAAAAAATGTTCGTTACCCTTATGGTATTTCTTTTTATGTTAAGTAACATTAATTGGTTCCTTTATAGAAATAAGATTTTATGAAAAGTGTTGAATTTATATAACTAATAATTTGCTAAATAATGGTATTGTTACTTTTAACCTGAGGCTAATGTTATTTTGATCTCAATAACGTATAATAATCGCATGAATTATGTTTTTAATCATCAGGTACGTAGGCTCCCCACTATGTACGAATGCGCCTATAATGCAGGAAGCCACCACGCGTGCATATGTTGGCCATATAACGTTGCATTAATCCGGAACTATTCACTTTTTAAGCCAGATATAAAGCTAATATAGTACCATTGAAACAATTTTGAAATAACTGTTAGCTTTTATTTTATGGGACTTGAATTAAAAACTGTACGAATCCTACCTGCTCTCCCCTGGGTACTTAGAAGTCACGGTCATTTTAATTTATCTTATTTTAGCGCAATTATAAAATTCAAAATTTTACATGCCACGAAAATGCTAGAGAACAGGTAACTTTTTAACCTAATAATATAATTTATGCTATACCTTTTATTATCTGGATTTTGTAATGTTTCAAACCCGGGAAACATGTTATTAGGATTTATGAAGATGTGCAGGAAATTACAAGAACGACCTTTTGGACATTGTTTTCGTAATTGAAGCCCTGAAATAGAAACATCTGAGTATAATATTTAAAGTAAAATACCACTTCATTTCATGTAGGTAACGAAATCTAAGTGGTAACTAAAACCATAAAACTCTCGTGTAAAATTATACCTAGGATAAGTTAAAATAAAAAAACATATTTAGGTAAAATATTATTTTATGCAGATGTAAAACATTAAAGTTTTTCTATGATTTTGATGGTATCTTAGTATCCATGTTTTTGAAAGTAAGACGGGTACATCTTAATATTATCTACCACATGGGTTCTCAAAGATTTTAAATAATAGAAAATAAACAATTACAAGTATAACAGAAATGCTCACGCTCCCCTTTGCTTCGAAGTAAGCAAGAGGAAGCCAGGAGGATAACCAAATATCCTAACTAATGTTTAAAAATAATTTTACGTTTTCACACCTTAATTACTCAACCGATCATGACGTTTGGGTATACATTGTGCCAGGTACAGATACAGTAAAGGACACAGGGTACATTTCATCCAGAATAAAGAAGGTACTGTTGCTTCCCTAAGGGGGCGCGTCCCACACTTTTAAAAGTACCTACCAACATACATAGAATACAAAATAGTACTACCACCTACTTTCAAAAACATGAGTGTTTTTTAATAGGTGGGTGTGTGGAAATATGAGAAGAAGCATCTACTTACCACAAATTGCATGTTTCCATGAGTTTATGTTGCAAAACTGTAGAGAAAGCTGTCTGCCCCCGTACCATCGTGCGTGTAATGAACGGTAGGCTGCAACGGCACTCCTCAAGTTGGCATATTCTATGTACGTATTTCCTCGAAGATGTTTCTCGTAATTATTACACACCTATTCACGAGTATTTTAAATTTTGTTTTATTTTTTTATTATAATTAGCACAATAAACGTTATGCTCAGTAATAAAGAAGAAACTGACCTTAAACATGACTACTTTACCAAACCTCTCAAATTCAGGTAAAACATCAAGGAAAAACTCTTTAAACTGCCTGTATGTTTCACTGTCGTCGTATTCCAACATAATATCCGTGTCATATTCATTGTTATAAAAAGTGTTATCTAATCCAAAATGAGCATAAAAATTTGTTGCAAGTAGAATCTGAAATTATAGTTAATTTTCATGTTAAATAAATACATAATATATTTATTAGGGTGGCGCAAAAAACCGACTATTTTTTGGTTCTGGGTCTATATAATTATACCATAACGAGAAAAATAAGAAAATAACAAAAGCGTGTTAAAAAAAATATCGATTATTGGAATTAAAAAAAATTGGAGCGACCTCTTTGAACTTTTTTTGAGCTGTTCTTTGAAGAGGGCTCTTAAAACATCACAAACTAACATTTTTTCACTTAAGGCTCAAGAAAAAAAAATAGTCGGCTTTTTGTGCCACCTTAATGTTTATTTGTATAATAAGCAAATAACGTCCACTATCAAGAACTAACTTTGCTGATGCTTGGATACTGATGATTTCTGGAACAGTTGTCTCCGAAGCGACAGCACGCCGTTTTGACAAAAAAAGGACAAGGGTCAGTATTAGGTCTAGATTCACGTACAACAAGTAATTCTTGGGGTGGATGTTGGGAATCTCCAGATAAAAATAACTCTAAGTTCTCAATAAATTTTTGTTGCTTTCTTTTATTTTCTTCGTCAATTAGTCTTAATCTTTCTTCTTCTTCTTCCCTCTTCTTCTTTTCTAGCTCCCATTCCTACAATAAATATGTGTACCTATAATCTTATTACTGAGACTGGATTATATGCTTTTTCATATTTTGTAATTTACAGCGGTTTTTGCATATAATGGCTTAAATCATGGGATAGTACATGTTTTCGCTATATTAGGTGATATTATATTACTAGGTACTTTTCATTAGGATATCTAAAAATAAATGAAATACAAATGTTTTTCCTGGATAAAAATACCACTGTATTTTTTCCCGGGATAAAAAGCCTAAAACCTTCATAGGGCCCCGAACTATCTCCATACAAAATTAAATCGAGTTTTCCCGGGATCTTTCCCGCTTTATATTTTCCCAGGATAAAAAGTAGCCTATGTGTGCCAAGACATGATCTATCCGTATGCAAAATTTCATCGAAATCCGTTAAATAGTTTTTGCGTGAAAGAGTAATAGACATCCATATCTACATCCATATTTCATACTTACAAACTTTCGCGTTTATAATATTAGTATGATTATATTTCCCGGGGATAAAAGTAGCCTATGTTACTCGTTGATAGCATAGCTTTATATTGGTGAGCTTTATATTGGTGAAAGAGTTTTTGAATTCAATGCGAACAAACACAAACAATCAAATCTTTCCTCTTTATAATAGTAGTATAGACAAACTTCGCCACCCCTTTCTACCCCCTTAGGAATTTAATTTCGTAAAATTCTGTTTTAGTGAGCACTTACTACCTAAAAGAATTCCCCATACAAAATTTGAGACTCCTATAGTCCGTCCAACCATTTATTTAACTTTTGACATAATATGCACGCCTATGAATTTTTATAATTATTGAGAATGAATCGAAAACAAAATAATTGACAACTTTATGGAATTAATTTCGTTATTTTTTAAAGATACACAATAGAGTACGTTTCATTTATAACTAAACTGGCCGAGAAATTCCATTGTACATAGCAGCTGTAGCTCCGCTCTCCCCTCCACGTTTTTGTTCCTGTTCTAGATCCCTACTGCTATTTTTATACACAGGTATCTTTGTAAAATGTTCCTATATGTTTACTCAGGTAAGATTTAACATATAAATAAATAAAAAATACTGTTTAAAGTGAAAATATATGGTCAAACATTATTTTTTCATAATAATTTGTTTAAACAATGAAACACTGGAGTGCACAAAAAAAATTTGGGTAAACATTGCAATTTATAGCTTAAAAAACAATATCCCACATCGATCATATTAATTCATTCACTATAACTCTAATCCGAGGTTTTACGGTTTTGAGTGCTCCAGGCACTCCACTAATGTTAGGTACATACCAACACAAAACATCGATGAATTATTCATCAATATTTAATCAACTCATGATCATTATTCAGCAGGAACAAGTTGTGTTTTGTTTTAGACCCTCACCTCTAACATACAAAAAGATAAATATTTTTTTACTTTATTGATAACTAGCTTTTGCCCGCGGCTCCGCCCGCGTGAATGAATTTTTCCGGGATAAAAGTCCCGTTTTATATTTTCCCGGGATAAAAAGTAGCCTATGTGTTAATCCAGGACATGATCTACCCGTGTGCCAAATTTCATCGAATTCCGTTTAGTAATTTTTGTGTGAGAGAGGAACAAACATCCATACATTCTTACAAACTTTCGCGTTTATAATATTATTAGTAGGATATAATTCAATATCAATAATATCTTTCAGTATTTTTTAACTACCTCGGTGGCGTAGTTGTATTATGGTACGACTGCAATGCTGAGGTCTTCGGGTTCGATCCCCGGGTCAAGCGATATTTAGTTTTTCTATTCGGTATCAGCTCGGAGTCTGGAATGTACCCGATATGGCGATAGGCTCGCCCCCTAACACATCATGGGACGGAATAATGGCGAAAAGTGGGTGCACTAGTTGCGCCTCTGCCTACCCCTTCGGGAATAAAAGGAGTGAGTGTATATGTATACATTTTTTTGCACTATTTTTCACACTTAAAATAAATACAAACCCTGCCTGAAATTGATTTCTGTTCATAATATTCTGAACGAAATATAAGTACTTACTAATTTGATACGAGCTGCTTCTTCAATTTTTTTTTCCATAATTTTTTTCTTTTCTTCTTGAAGTTTGTTCCATCGCTCCATAGATTTTTTTTCTGCATTCAACCATTTTTCGTTTTCAATCTTATTACTTATTTGTATTTGTTCATATTCAAGATCTTCACATATTTGTTCTTCTTTCAACACAATTTCAGATCTATCCGTAGCCACATCTGAGAGTATAATTTAAATGTATATTAATCCACAGCGCAAAAAATAAATATCAAATATCCGAAGTTGAGACTGTCAGCCTGTTAGCAATGTACCACCTAGTAAAAAATATATTTTGTGAATCCATTGAATGCGACACCGTAGTATGAATGATCCACCTGTGCGGCGCACCCCACGCCAGGAGTTTCGACCCGCACTCGTGTAGAGAACCCGAACGCCAATGCACATTTTGTGCCTAGCGTCTTTGATTAATAATATTATACCCAGATAGAGTCACGCGCTGCAAAGCAACCAATACAAACGGGCCGGCGGCGTTTATGCTAGTGTGCCTGACAGCTGTGTCATGTTTGCGCGCAATTATTGCATGGTTCGAGTTAAAACGGGAAGAAAATTACAGACCATGGGCCAGTTCAAAATTTCATCAGTCATTTCCTCCCGAATGATAATCCGTGAGACGCATCAGAGACGTGTATCATAAAGCCTCGTGAACGTCAGCTGCGGCTCCGTGGGGTCCATGAGCGGTGGTAGCCTCCCAAATACGTAGAAAAAAAATGATATTCAGTCATTTCCTCCCAACTAAGTCATTTTAAATTGTAGCTAACCCGATACCTTGAAGAAAAAATATAATCAGCTGACTGTAACTTATGGCATTATGTTTCAGCTGGTCAATCAAATGTGTAAAAAAATATATAATTGAGACAGGTCATGGAAATCTGTCACTGGCCCACGGACCATTATATCCATAAAGTCCAAAAAGAGAAATAATAACTCGAGACAAAACAATAATTTCTCTGATTATAATTTTGAAATTACTCTAATAATAAAAACAAAGATTTTATTAAAGGAGATGTCCACTTTTTGTATGGGTGCTGGGCCTCAAAATCTAAACAGGCTCAAACTTAGGGATATTAAAGGGGGCAACATAGGGAATTTCGATTTGTTAAAAAAATATTTTTAGACCCCTGCATTCATAACCAGTTTTTTGATAAAATTCATACTAAGTGTAGTTTACAAGCCAAACAAAATTACATGTATCTCAAAATCGGAGGTCGATTAAACGATTTATTGCAAAAGGCTAGTTTAGTTTTCAGGAGTTCTATTCAAATATATATAAACTGTCTTGTTTAGATTTTCAGGCCCATTTTTGGACATGTCCTTTATTAAAATTCATTTCCTTTTTTAGTTGGATTTTCTATAAAACATGTACTTTACTTTATAAATTGTTATTTATTTTTAACTTTTTAGTGCTGTTTTACTGTAGTCTAACAGATATCACAAAAAAATAAATGAAAGCGCCATCTTGTGACAAGTAGATTTTTTATACACATAAGAGCAGTTTAGTTATAATTCTATTATAGTTCAACAGATATCACTAAAAATAAATAAACTATCATTTATTCATTTTTAGTTGGATTTAATATAAAAGCATGCTTTTGGTTTAAAATATTGAATTGTCATCGGTCCTTGATAAGTAATTCTTGGCACATATCTATGTATGAAGCTAATAAAAGCATATTATATCAGCCCTGTATGCTGCCCACTGCTGAGCATGGGCCTCCTATACTACCGAGAGGGTTTTTTAGGCCTTAGTCTACCACGCTGGCCTAGTGCGGATTGGCAGACTTCACATACGCTTGAAATTCTTATGGAGAATTCTCAGGCATGTAGGTTTCCTCACTATGTTTTCCTTCACCGTTAAAGCGAACGATAATTGATAAACAATAAACACATAACTTTGAAAAGTTAGAGGTGTGTGCCTTGGGTTTGAACCTCCGGACATTGACTCGGCAGACTGTTCCATTCCCAACTAGGCTATCGTCCACTCAAGAGTTTATTATAGAAAGGTAAAATACCTTAATGTTTAAATATGGTATTCCAATTTGTTATTGTTAATAATATTCTCATATGAGGTATACAGGGTCATTTTGTAATCGAATACATAAATTTAACTGCGATAAAATCAATTTGAAAGAAACACCATGCAGTTAATTAATTCAACCATAAGTGTAAAATAAAGAAGTACATTTTTCAAACAAAATAAAGAACAAAAAAGGTCTTTTAATTTTAGACATCCTATTGCCACTACTAGTATACGAGAGATCGTCGGAGCGTCAACGTCACTGAGGTCTGTGTGTTTCATTGATAATATGCTCACGCACACGCGAACAAGAGATGCACACACGGAGCGCAACGATAAGACATCGCGCCATCGTAACCAAGAAACTTTATTCCAAACCGAAATATGAGGTCGCTATTATTACCTATGCTTCTGTGTCAGGTCACATAGGTCAATCAAAACAACAGTCACTTACTAGATTCTGTCAGAGCCAGTTATGTCTCCTTTAGAAGACTGAAATCATTGAAGCATCTTCGATAATGGTCACAGTCCGTACACCGCACGTAGCTTATCAAAAAGCCTCACAACCCTAAGATTCCATCAACTATCACACGATACATCAGCAAGAATCGCACGCTCAAGCCGTCAAATTCGTCGATCGATTTCGTGAAACTGACTATGATGCTACCGTTATGATACGAGTGTCAACGAGGTTCTTGAAGATTGGAATTTTGAACATTTACTCAGTAATCCCTAAAAGTACAAAAGACATTTCAACGACCTTCAAGGAAACATTAACACTTTATTCACGAGCTTTGTAAATGTAAATCATAGTTTACCACAACAGAAACTTAAAAATTAACACAATAGAATAATAATTACAATTAGAGAACATTTGATCGTGTGCGCATAAAAGCCGACAAAGGACTACTAAACTAATAGGTTTTTACCTACACATGGCTCGCGTCTCCCGAAGCGATGTCAGAGACAAGGTCACTCGGATCGATACAAAACGATATAATAATAAAATTACAATAGGTACCGGTAAGTACATAGGGAGCATCGGCCTAACATTCAGTACGTAAATCGACATACGCCACGTCGTGTTGCTGCCGGGCGACTGGCGGGCAACGCGCGCGCAGGCCCCCGCGCCCCACGGCGCATGCGCCTGGAGGAGCCAGTGCGGGGCCATATTTTAGGCCGCGCGGGATAGGCATAATGTCCACGAATCCCGGACCGCGAATCTCGATGTATTTCGAAACGTTACACATTTTGATAAATATCACTTGTACTTATTGCCATTACCTGGAATTGTCGTAATTTACTAGTAGGGTAAAAAACGTTAATTTTTACCACTTCATAGAATACACGCACACTTTTGTCAAGAATAAGTAACATTTACGTACGTATAGTAATGGCTGAACTTAATCTATACTAATATTATAAAGCTGAAGAGTTTGTTTGTTTGTTTGAACGCGCTAATCTCAGGAACTACTGGTGCGACTTGAAAAATTCTTTTTGTGTTGAATAGACCATTTATCGAGGAAGGCTATAAGCTATATAACATCACGATGCAACTATTAGGAGCGAAGAAATAATGGAAAATGTGAAAAATGCGGGGAAAATTATTCATCCTTGAGGGCTTCCATTGCGTGCGCTGCGAAAACGGTTCAAGATACCAAAAATATATGTATGAAAGAATTATTCCTCTTGAAATGATCTAAAAAAAAGTCCGCGACAGTATATGTCTATCTTTTAAAATAAACTCTCTAGAACCGTTTTTATGGTAATCAAATTTGGTCGAAATTAATGCATTATTTGTTAAGAGTTGTATCAACGTCATAATATTAATCTTTATACAAATAAATGTGTTGGATAGAGTGATTCAACGGGAAGGTTTATATGTATGTACTTTTAGCCCGGAAAAACTTATTAACGCGGGCGAAGCCGTGGGCAAAAGCTAGTTTAAAATAACCAGGATATTCAATTGACTAATAACCAAAATTATTGTAAGTAGGTAAAACATAGGTATTTAGAAGGATTTTTGTGCACTTGGTCGAGTCACTTTATAAATGGTTAGTAAATAACGCCAGTTTTAGGTATTATTACTCAGGCAGGAACTATTAAAAATTACGATTGTTATTGCGGTGCGGAGATACTGGGGTACTCTGTCAGAGATGTCCGGGAATAAACCCATATTTCGCCCAAATGTCCGGGATTCTTGCCGTGTTTGTCCGGCGTCGGCAATTTAGGTAATGGCAGCCCTATACAAAGAACATGCCGACAAGTGCGCCGTGCGCCCGCTGGCGCGCGCGATCGTTGGCCCCGCCAGCTGATGTTCGTGTTACACGTGCTCCCACAGGGATACCAAGCTTTGGTACTATTACCTTATTCTGCAATATCTTGCAATTTTAGTTTTACATTGTTCTATGCTATTTTAACCGTACCACAATGCATATTGAAATTAAATGATGTTAGAGCTCTGGTATGCTTTATTGCTTAAAGTAATGTTATTTTTATAATACAAAGATATTGCTGCGTATTCGTTTAAGTAGACTTTTCATTAGCATAATTGCCCTAGTTATTTTATTATTTAATACACTTATTTAAGTGTGTTAGAAATCCATGTGATAAATAAACTAATATCCGATTCTTTGAAAAGCTGTGTCATTTTAGCAAACTTGTCGGTAAAAATGTTTATACTGGCAACACAGCGTGTTTGAGTGCGTGTTTGTATTAGAGGTGATCATTAAACGTTATAACTGTTAATTTAACTCATTATAAAAAAATAGCTGTTAATTCTATTAACTACTGTTGCAATATTCATTAAACGTTTAAACTAATGAACGGACTGCGGAAGCAGTTAATGCCATCTGTTAATTTATCAGTCAACTAAACTTGATAACTGTTAATCATAGAAAAATGCTAATAACGCCTCTATAGGTTATTTATTAAATGAAATTTAATACTACTAATAAGCACAAAAATGATATTTTTTCTTTAGCTAAGACTTAAATTATGCCTTTTCGTGATTTGTGAACAATAAAATCGCCACTTGCAATGATTGCGAAAATAATTTTATTTAGGTAACGTCAGAATTGATAAAAGTGGCCGCCATTTTGAATTTCTTTGTTTTAAGGTCAATTGACCTCAAAATCGGTATGTGGGTATAACTTTAATTACCAAAGACTGATCCAAAGTCGGAATTGAAAAAAGTGGCTGCCATTTTGAATTTCTTTGTTTTAAGGCCTATCGACCTCAAAATCGATATCTGGGCAGGCCTGAAGGTACAAAAGACGGATCCAATGTTAGAATTGAAAAAGTGGCCGCCATTTTGAATTTTTTTGTTTTAAGGCCTATCGACCTCAAAATCGATATCTGGGCAGGCCTGTAGGTACAAAAGACGGATCCAATGTTAGAATTGAAAAAGGTGGCCGCCATTTTGAATTCCTTTGTTTTAAGGCCAATTGACCTCAAATTCGACATCTGAGTATAACTTTAGTTGCCAAAGAACATTCCAATGTCTGAATGGAAAAAGTGGCCGCCATTTTGAATTTCTTTGTTTTAAGGCCTATCGACTTCAAAATCAATATCTGGGCAGGCCTGTAGGTAAAAAAGACGGATCCAATGTTAGAATTGAAAAAAGTGTCCGCCATTTTGAATTCCTTTGTTTTAAGACCAATTGACCTCAAAATCGATATCTGGGCAGGCCTGTAGGTACAAAAGACGGATCCAATGTTAAAATTGAAAAAAGTGGCCGCCCATTTTGAATTTCTTTGTTTTAAGGCCTCTCGACCTCAAAATCGATATCTGGGCAGGCCTGTAGGTACAAAAGACGGATCCAATGTTGTAATTGAAAAAAGTGGCCGCCATTTTAAATTTATTTGTTTTAAGGCCAATCGATCTCAAAATCGATATCTGGGCAGGTCTTTAGATACAAAAGACGGATCCGATGTTAGAATTGAAAAAAGTGGCCGCCATTTTGAATTCCTTTGTTTTAAGGCCAATCGACCTCAAAATCGATATTTGGTCATGGCTTTAGGTACAAAAGACGGATCCAATGTTAGAATTGAAAAAAGTGGCCGTCATTTTGAATTTTTTTGTTTTACGGCCAATCGACCTCAAAATCGATATCTGGGCATGGCTTTAGGTACAAAAGACGGATACAATGTTAGAATTGAAAAAAGTGGCCACCATTTTGAATTCCTTTGTTTTAAGGCCAATTGACCTCAAAATCGATACTGGGCATGACATTGATAGTAAAAGTCATATTTAATCTTAGACTTAAGAAAAGTGGTCGCCATTTTGAACTTCTTTGTTTTAAGAATGACTGGATTTAATATAGATATTTGGGCTTGTCTTTAGACAAATAGAATAAATCGAGGTTGGAATTTCAAGAACTGCATTCCATGTTAAATGTTCTTGTTTTAAGGGCTACTGGTTTTAAAATCAAACTCCGCTGGACATGGCCACAAACTATAGTAGGTTATAGAACTTTTAAATAATATGGCCACCATCAATGCTTATTCAATTCTCTTCAATAACGATATCGCAGGTTTGTTATGTCGCAAAATAATGAATTGAAGAACAAAGAAGTGGCCCGTGGCAGCAAACAGCAAATAAAGTAAATTCTTCTGTGAAAGCATCAAAATCGGTTAAAAATCAGGGAGTCGCTAACAACTCAACTATTGCTATAAGAATAATTAGCCGCGTAGTAGAAATTATCTTACTATATTTTTCTTCCCCCACATCGTTATGCCCTGTTGGTTGACCATTCAATTAATGTATCTTTTTTTTTATTTACCCCCCTTCACAAGACTTAAAAGGCTACTCACGTTGATTACCTTATTAATTTTTTAAAGTATTTAATTTTGATGTGACTGCGTATTTAAATTGTCAAATTAGTAAAATTACAACCTCGATTTATTCTATTTAGCTAAAGACAAGCCCAAATATCTATCTTAAATCCAATCAGTCTTAAAACAAAGAAGTTCAAAATGGTGACCACTTTTCTTGAGTCTACCATTAGATCTGTTTTTTTACTAACGATGGCATGCCCAAGTATCCATTTTGACGTCAATTGTTCTTAAAACAAATAAATTCAAAATGTGGCCACTTTTTTCAATTCTAACATTGGATCCGTCTTTTGTACCTAAAGCCATGACCAAATATCGATTTTGAGGTCGATTGGCCCTAAAACAAAGAAATTCAAAATGGCGGCCACTTTTTTCAATTCTAACATTGGATCCGTCTTTTGTACCTACAGGCCTGCCCAGATATCGATTTTGAGGTCGATTGGCCTTAAAACAAAGAAATTCAAAATGGCGGACACTTTTTTCAATTCTAACATTGGATCCGTCTTTTGTACCTACAGGCCTGCCCAGATATCGATTTTGAGGTCGATAGGCCTTAAAACAAAGAAATTCAAAATGGCGGCCACTTTTTTCCATTCAGACATTGGAATGTTCTTTGGTAACTAAAGTTATACTCAGATGTCGAATTTGAGGTCATTTGGCCTTAAAACAAAGGAATTCAAAATGGCGGACACTTTTTTCAATTCTAACATTGGATCCGTCTTTTGTATCTTCAGGCCTGCCCAGATATCGATTTTGAGGTCGATAGGCCTTAAAACAAAGAAATTCAAAATGGCGGCCACTTTTTCAATTCTAACATTGGATCCGTCTTTTGTACCTCCAGGCCTGCCCAGATATCGATGTTGAGGTCGATAGGCCTTAAAACAAAGAAATTCAAAATGGCAGCCACTTTTTTCAATACCGACATTGGATCAGTTTTTAGTAATTAAAGTTATACCCAGATACCGATTTTGAAGTCAATTGCCCTTAAAACATAGAAATTCAAAATGGCGGCCGTGTATACCAATTCTAACATTGGTTCTGAATACTATAGTGCTAATGTCCATAATAAATAAATAAATAAATAAATAAGTAATATAAAGATACATACTAACATAATTTTAAGGTGTAAAAAATTGAACAGTCATTACACCTCAAAGAAGATTTTTTCAATTGTATGAACGGCACGCAAGCGTCATTTACACAAATGTTCATGAATACGTAATAATTAGAAAATGTTTATTTCGATGTGACTGTTATTGTGAAAAAAAATTAACCTGTTGGTTATTGGTTCAATGTTAAAAAATTTAACATAATGAAAATAAACGACGCAAGACACGTGTTGAACATGTTATCGCTAATGCTTTTCACGTCACTCCTTACTTCTTGACCGTTATAACTTAACTATTAATTTAACACGTTGTTTTTTTTTAATGTTTAACTATTAACCATTAATAATTTTTAACCATTAATCACATCACTAGTTTGTATTGAATGGCGTGCGAAAGAGACACAACATGTTGGTATCTGCACATTAGTTTCAATGTGTTAGTAACAAGATCAACGACTCTGACGCGATACAAAATGTAGCTAGAGATTAGAAGGTACAGAAGGCATAATAAGGCGTTTGGTAGTATAAAGTATTTACGTAAACCTATTTTAGGCATGACGTCCAGAAATATTGATGTTAAAATTAAAATAAACGTTGAAATATCATACGGAATCAAAAAATATGATATCAATAGATTAAAATCCTGTAACTTTTTTAAAAGTGACTGCGAGTTGTTAAGTACCTACCTATTTCGGTAGGTAAACTTATTTATTAACGGAAACAAAGTTTATTATTAAAGAATTAATACTTTTCTTTACAGCATAACACTTAAAAAATAATTAGTTCCTTTTCACATAATAACATGACAACTTTTTATTTCATGTTGACATTTATAACGTATTAGTTAGGGAGTAGGGACTGCTCTAGTAGCAATTTAATTATTTTATTTCAAATTCCACGTCTCAAGCGGTACTGCTGCAGCTATGTGAGTGAATGTATTGCAAGTGAATTTGTGAGTTGCCCTTCTTAATCCTATAGGTTTTGTAATAACATCGTCAGCTGTGACGTGATTCACTGAATAAAGTCAAGCGTGCTAAAACACAGCGTGATCAAAAAACTATAAAACTATAATCTGGATTATTGGCGAAAGTATGCGTTACCCATGGATAATATTTTGCACGATGTTAGCAGAGGTCACGCTGAATATGTGGTTTCATTTAGTAACGCAATGTTGAAATGACACTGTATAGAAGGATGTCTTAGTGTATACAACCATAGAAATAATTTTATTGCTTACAGCATTTTGTGTAGAATGTTTGCCTACATTCTGCACATTTACTGAGTAACTTCCTCATTATACACATAAAATTCCATTCCTTCCATACTTAATATAAATTATGTAGTAGTTCAATGTTTGTTCATGTTATAATGATGTGGGTTCAAACCTCTGTGTATAGCTTCTTTAATTCTTAATTGACGTCTCCTTTCCCTTTTAGCAATTTTTCTCCAATCTTTATGTCTGTAAATGAAAGAAATGTTCATGTTTACATCCTATAAAATCAATCAAATTGCAATATTTTGTATATTATTTGTTTCTTTATTTGACTGAATTATAGAAAAGTTATTCAGGAGAAGAATTGATAAAATTTTTGAAATTATTTTACCAACATCTTTGATTTTTTAATGAAATGCGATACATTATTAAAACTTAATTTAGCAGGTGTGAAGTAAATTTACAGCAGAATAAACATAATATATACCTTCCCATGTCTGAATATAATGAAACCATCACAAAATAAGATTGGGAACCAAACTCTACTAAAAGTAAACAAGATTGTTAATAATGATACTTTCTTGAAAATTCCAACTGGTAACAAATGATACGTTGTTATAACATTATGTTTGGTATTCGCATTGCTAATAATTTTACTATTATATTCGCCAGGCACAGTGTTAAAAAGCAACAAAATAAAACAATCTATGATATAAACCAAATATAAACAAAACACAAATTGACATGACAATTGATTTTTTTTTTTTTGTTAATTTATTCATGTCCATGGATACAAAGTCCTTCAGACGCATACTTGTTTCTTTTTTAATTATCCTCAGTACTTACTAACTACTATGTCAAAGTAAAGCAGTGGTTACCTTACCAAGACTTTATCGAGGAGTTTTGGCGGCAACAAAAAAGCACTTGATTAGCACAGTTATTTCAATTCACTTCATTTGAGCCCTTTAATAGAACTATATTGGATAATATACCACCATAATTATGCAACATAACACTAAGTATCACCAAAATAATGAATTAAAACAAGAGCACCTCATGACACTACCAAGTTCCCGCCAAAACTCACATGACAATTGATTTTTTTTTTTTTTTTATTAATTTATTCATGTCCATGGATACAAAGTCCTTCAGACGCATACTTGTTTCTTTTTTAATTATCCTCAGTACTTACTAACTACTATGTCAAAGTAAAGCAGTGGTTACCTTACCAAGACTTTATCGAGGAGTTTTGGCGGCAACAAAAAAGCACTTGATTAGCACAGTTATTTCAATTCACTTCATTTGAGCCCTTTAATAGAACTATATTGGATAATATACCACCATAATTATGCAACATAACACTAAGTATCACCAAAATAATGAATTAAAACAAGAGCACCTCATGACACTACCAAGTTCCCGCCAAAACTCCTGCATGACAATTGATTTTTTTTTTTTCTTTTGTTAATTTATTCATGTCCATGGATACAAAGTCCTTCAGACGCATACTTGTTTCTTTTTTAATTATCCTCAGTACTTACTAACTACTATGTCAAAGTAAAGCAGTGGTTACCTTACCAAGACTTTATCGAGGAGTTTTGGCGGCAACAAAAAAGCACTTGATTAGCACAGTTATTTCAATTCACTTCATTTGAGCCCTTTAATAGAACTATATTGGATAATATACCACCATAATTATGCAACATAACACTAAGTATCACCAAAATAATGAATTAAAACAAGAGCACCTCATGACACTACCAAGTTCCCGCCAAAACTCCATGACAATTGACAGTTACCAGTGCTGCCAACAATATTTTTAGAAATCCGCTAAGATGGTTATATATTGCCGTCAAAATTCCGTTAAAACAACACGGGTGTAGCTATAGCTTTTACATGGAGCAGGGGGGGGGGGGGGCAGGATGGACACCAAAATTCAGTCAGTGGCGGGAGAAAAAGACCTTTCAACAAATGTCATGTATACACCCCCCCCCCCCCCCCCGTTTCTATCCCATTAGATATCTCGCCAGCTGTTAGAAGATTTAAAATTTTCACGTTTTCAAATTAGGAAAATGCGTATAAAATACAGCTGTACCAAATAACAATACCTATAGAAATTTTGTTTATAAGTAGTTGGTACATTTTGGCATAACTCGGTCCAACTTAACTTGTTATAATAAGAACTTTCAGTAGAATCAAGTATTTTTTTTGTAACAATACATATGGGTTACTAGTTATCTACTTACTACTTCAGAATATAGTTCGTTCTGTATTCTGAGGCTACCTATTACATATTTGAAAATAAAAATTATATAAGTGGGCTAAATATTACCTACGTGTATTTAAGTGTAGGTAGATAACAATTACTTATATCAATTGTTTTAACAATCTTAACGACGAAGGAAAATTATTGTATAATACTTATTAGTGTTTAGAAATGGAAATATATCGCAATAAAATTAAGAAATATATAGTTCTAAACAAACTTCACAAATTGACTGAATCATTGCGTGGTGGCTTAGACCCAAATTTTGAAGGTGGATGGCCAATAAGGTTAGCAGCGCGGTATGGCAATTGGTCTATTGTAAAGACGCTGATACAATTTGGTGCAGATCCGCATCTGTTAAGTGAGTCAGGTAAGTATCTAGGTATATCATTTAGCGCGGAAGTTCAAATAGTTCAGACTATTAGAAAAATTGTAGATGCCGATGACATAAATTTGCTGAATTAAATCACTTATATTTGTGGACTGAGAGTTTCTAGATCTGACTTGAATAAAACGGTGCCAGTTTTGCTATCAAGACTCATGAAAACACGAGGCAGGTCGTTGGCATATCAAAACCTTTAAGCAACATGCTAGGAAGTGTTTGTTGCACAATCCCTACGTTGGAGTGAGATTAAGATATTTATTATTTCGTTGCAGGTGCTTCAACATTACAATTAGCTGTTTTTTCTGGTACGCATTGGGATACAGATAAATGGAATTTTTTACTATCTTGCTGTGATTCGTCACAGTTAGCTGATGGTGCTGTCGTTGCAGTGGTTTTCCAAAATGTTTGTGCTTTGAAGAGAATATTAGAAACGAAACGATGTAACTCAAATGTTCCAACGACTTTGACTGGTGTGTATTTATAAACATAATAATGTAACCCGATTTTTTTTATTAAAAATAACGTGAATCATAGAGACACCTAGTGAATGACTGCGAACCTCTCAGGAAATACGGTTGTGGAATTCTGTTACCTACGTCTAATTCCCATAAACTGTTCAAACCGCCAAGTGCCAACTACGCGTTAATGTAAGAATAAGCCAATTAAAATATACTAAGTATTCTTTAGGCGTGTAAACTATTTTTTTTTGTTAGGTAATGGCCCTACTGCTAGTAGCCTGACCCGAGTCGGCTTTTCTGGCCACATCGGTCTTTGTGGTGAACGCAGAAGGCGCTTGCAACCCTTTGAATTAAGTGACCATGCTGAGGGCAACCCACTAACGGGTTACGAACCTCGGCTCACGACAGCCACTGAGAGAGGATGAGACATCAACCATTAGGGAAAGATTGGTTTTTAGGCCTAATCCTATGAGATTGTGTTGTCATCGGCACGCGGGCCGGAACTGCTAGGGAGGTCGGGGGGGGGGGGGGGGGCGACGGGGAACGCGGCGAGGTCCTCGACGGCGAGGACGGAACTGCGGTCTTGTGGAGTGTTGGGAGTTTCAAGAACTCGTTCTTACGGCGGATGGTCAGAGTGATTTCGTCCTCTGGATCGGTTAATACGGAACGCGGCCGTCTCCATTTGGCGCGGTCGAATGGAGTCTCTATTCGTGTTCATTCTCATTGCACAGTAAACATCAAAATACCTATCATACAATTTACGTATAATAGGGGACCATCCTAGGTTTGATTTATGATTTTGTACATTATTCTATATGAACCTACTTAACAGTAAACGGCATGCAAAAGATGCCCTTGTGTAAAAATGGCATTAAAATTCGTTGAGAAATGAGGCAGTAATTCATATTTCAAATATCGCAATGTGCAGGAGTGGGCGCGTAGGTAATACCCGATGACGTCATATGAGGGTATTGCGCCTCTTTCCTGTTTTTTGACTCTTGACACTTCAAATGGAGTATTCCATTCGACCGCGCTGAATGGAGTATTTTTTTATTCTGATTAGTCCATTTTGGCTATGAAACCGTCGGTAGGAGGTAAGATCGTTTATGTAGGAATCGGCCACAAATCTGCAGGTTCGAGATGTTTGGCGAGAGCTATACCAACCGACGACTGTTTTACTGGTAGTAGGACTCTCATAATAATATGTAAGAGTCCGTCTGGGTGGGTACCACCGCAATGTCTATTTCTACCGACAAGCAGCAGTGTGCATGCACTGTTGTGTTTTGGTTTGAAGGGCATTGTAGCCAGTGTAACTACAGGACATAATGAGACTTAACATCTTATGTCTCAGGATGACGAGCGCAGTGGAATGCCATACAGTACTTTGGAACTCAAGGTGCTGGATGGTGTTTCTAGTGTTTATGTGTGGTCATATCGCTTACCATCAGGCGAACAGCATGCTCGTCTCGTCATTCGACGCCATAAAAAAAACCGACTAATTTATACTTAATACCTATAGATTAAATACTTAGACTAACAATTAAATTATGATATTTGTTAATTACTTTCAGTACATACCTCTGTATTTATTTACAGGGAAAACATTAGAGCAACTAGCAAAGGGATATAAATTGTCCCACCTCCTAAATATTTCTAATATGGAAGATTTTCACGACAACGCAACTTCACCAAATGCCAGGCGACCGGTATGTTCTGCTTTATTATAACGCTATGCTGCTGAATATAATGCTAATTAACACGTTCGCGGACGCTACCACTTGAGTCGGTGTTCCCGATTGACACAGAAAATGTCCATACAAAGTTATATGACGTATGAGTACGTAGAGTCCCATGATATTATATGTTTTAAAGACATCATGACAGAATCGTTTTATCACGTCAACGTTTGCGTACGTTCTGTCATAATAAATAAAAATTTCGAGACGTGTACGGACACAACGTGTAATAACGTCCAACGTATATATACGTTCTGGCACATCATATTATGCTGATTTAACCAGTAGCATCACAACGTAATTTTGCAATTGTGTAATTGGTGTTAAATTTCCTATTTAAGTCAATGCTACATTTTGAGACTCGTCGAATAAAGGCGGTAGTTTGTCAAGGGATCTCAATTCACCTGCATTATCGTAATTTTCAGCCAATACATCAGAAATTAGTGATAAAGTTGTTAAAACCCAATCTCCCGTTTTAAGAGACGTTGTGTGAAGGTGGTTTTTCCTAAGTCGTCTCATGAGATGATATTTGTACCAGATTTGTCGAATTTAATGCCACATATTGATAGGATAATTCAATAATTTCAGGTTCCGAGAACCTACGTCTTTCTTCAATTATCTAATTGAAGCTTTGAATCCCAGTAGGTCATACGGTCATAATTGGAGATTTAACCAACTTTAAACGTTTGGCTAGGGGAAAAATATCTTCCGAGGAATTCGAGCCATAGCCTGCACCCTCCTCTTGAAAACGTGATAGGGTAAGGGTTTGAGGTGATGGTATGTTCATAATGCTTCGTGAACGTCACTCCCAGCTGATTGTGTACCGTCTTCATCGCTACTAGATTTAAAACTAACATTGGTATCGGGGTTCTGAGTCGAAATGCCAATCGAATTTGATTGAAACTTAGTAGTAGTTTCTGTCGATTACTGTCGGTAATTAAAAGAATAAGAACTATCACTATATGATTTATTTCATTGTGGGTGAAAATCCTTATCCGAACCAAAGTCTCCATCATTATCCTGGTAAGGATCCACCTCGCTAGAGTTATCGGAATCATCAAAAATCCTCATGAGTTATGTATTGTGCTTATCTATCCAAAACAAATAAAATAACGCAATAGACATCAATTTCATACAATAAGCTTATTAATTCACAGTATAATAGTATAGTCTACAGTCATATAACAATAAAATACATGATATAGCATAAATTTACCATGTTTTGTCTCGGTAAAAAATACTATACGCTACGAAATTTTCACAAGAACGCGAACGCACCGCTGCCGTGACGCTGCCGCATTGGATGTAGGAGCGCGGAAGGCGCGGGGGACGTATAAACACGTTGTGCGCGTGTGCGTACCGTTACCGAACACTATCAACGGCACATATTTGAAATGGTTAAAACTTGCTTGTACGTGACAGTAAGGTGTCGGGTATTTCACGTGTTGTGACACAAGGTACATCCAATAGGATTTTATCTTGAAAGTTCATCGGAAATGAACGATCTGTCGTAAATAATATTTTTCATTTGAACGTCATTGTACGTTGTGCCATATCAAAATCTAAAATTATGACGTATAATCTCATTCTGTCCGCGAACGTGTTAATTATGAATATATTTACTACATATCCGTGCTGTGTGTCGATAATTGACAATGTGCTTTAGATAAGTATAATACCTAACTTTAAAAATAACGTTTGGTTTACAAATCGAAAGAAATAAAAGTAAAAAATATTAGTCAGGTTTTTTTCTGTAAAGTAGGGGTTTCACAAAATTTGGCTTCAGACACAAAGCACTTAACATCACTTTACTGTATCGGTAAAACATGTTCAGTGGTTTCCAATATAAAGCCAGGTACGTATGTATGTATCCTAGAGGTTTTAATGTTTGACACATATCATCATAGATGTACTAAAAAAAACCCATATCAAACAATATTTTACAACAGGAAAACTAATTTCTATTACCTTAATTATCTATCTATATTATGACTGCCTCAGCGGCGTAGTTGTATTACGATACGACTGCAATGCGAGGTCTCGGGTTCGATCCCCGGGTCGGGCAGTGATATTGAGTTTTATTTTGCGCGTCTGTCTACCCCTTCAGGGATAAAAAGGTGTGTGCCCTGTGGTCCGGGGGCATATAGAGAGTTCCGCCACGGCATTCCCTGCCTGTCGTAAGAGGCGACTAAATGGGGCTTCGAGAGAGTCGCGGGGCGAGCAGCGGGGGGCTGCTCAGTCCAATTAAGCGACTCGAAGGTGGTTGACAATGCGGGTGGTTGGTCTCCCGCTGTCGTAGACGTAAAAGCGTGATCTAGAGTTCGGAGGCTTCTCAGCCTCCTCATTTAGAGAGGGGCCGCAATGCGGCATAGCGCAGGGGCGGTTCCGTGCAGCTATCTTCGTGCAACAAAATACCCCGGGGCCGTCCCCTAAGCACCGAAGAAGGCCACCGCGGGTTTTGGTTGGTATGCCAGTGTAGGGTGTATATAGTGCTAGGGACTCGGTCCAATGTTCACTCGGATGATGCTATACTCCCGAGTGTCGAAATTGGGCTGTAAGACTGTGTGAAACCAACATAACCGTTCCACTCACCCCCCAGTGGTGGTAGCGATAATGCGTTTTTCCCCGCGAAAAAAAAAAGGGATAAAAGGTGTGTATGTGTGTGTTTATTATTACCTTACTATCTAATACGAATAATAAGTAAGTAATTACCGAAAACTATTGTAGGTAAGTATATTACGATTGATTAAATACCTACACTTTAGAAAGCGTTGTGGTGTTAAAGATATTAAATGTTTTATTAACAGGATATCAGAAATACATTAACTCCACCTCAGACATACAGCAGAAATTTATCACCTTCAGTGGCGAGATTTTTCCATGAGTCAGCAAGTCACACGTCGGTAGAACAGCAGCGAGGAACGAGGGGCACATCTTCACCAACAACTAACTTGTTGAATGACTGACATCGAAATTTATTATTTTTATTCATCATCATCATCATCATCAGCCACATGGCGTCCACTGCTGAACATAGGCCTCCCCCTAAGATTTCCAGATGGACATGTTAAAAGCGGCCCGCATTCAGCGCGTTCCTGTGACCTTTATCAGTCGTCTGTCTTTATTATGAACTAGATATTCTAAAATGCTCAGTAGTACCGCCACATAAAAAAATATTTATAAGAAAATTTTACTTACTTACTTTTAATTTAGTTTGACAAGCTTTGGTGCAACGGAGTTATCAACGGATATTATAAATACTTGATGATATTAATATACGTAACTAATTTCATAACACAATAAATGACTTAATTAAATTGTTATACTTTTAGATATTTATTTTGTTTTATTACAACTGAACACTCTAATGAACCTAGTCTAATCAATATTCATAGTTTTCTTTAGAAGTTTTTGTTTTACTATATCTTGTGTTGGTGTGCACAAACTGACCAATTGTGTTTCTGGTGGTTTTTCGTGGGATATCTGTAGACAATTACAAAGTTGGTTTTTAACAAAAGCAAGAAGAGGTCTCGTGAAGAAATAAATACCTAATATTGTAAATTTATAAGTTGCAAAAAGTTGAAAAAAAAAATGTTTTATTGAACGCAGCCCAATAATATCGGGAATGGGTACCTACACCCAAGAAATGGAATTGTATGTGGGTGTAAATTAAATACGAACAAAACCTATCTAAGTAAATAATTATAATACGATTTTAGATATAACCATATTGATGTAATAATAGATATAAATGGTTTCTGCTAAAATATTAAACTTCTATTAGGCATGTGTACGTTTATATTTTTTAAAACTAAACGAATAGTCGTAGTAAGAAATTGGCCGTACCCTCAGGTGAATACTTACAATTTCATCGCTGTTATGGTCCAAGCCTTTAATAGTCAAAGGTATGCCAAGAATATATTGCATCTTTTGTTTCATACAACAAATAAATTTCATCAGTTCAATCTTCTGAAAGTAGCAAAACATAGTTATTAGTTAATAACACATATTTTGGATTTAGGGCTAAAAGGTGTGGTGGTGTCAGATGGGTTAGAACTTAGAAATGCACACATATTGCGTTTAACTTATTTCCATTAATTTCGTTTCCGTAGAAGAACATTTTAAACGATGTCATTACTGAGCGTTATGATACATTGTTTAAATACATAGGGCGGTATTAATAAATAAATCTCAAGTTTGAGTTACATCTCAAGTAGACATAATGTATGAAGAGTTCAATACATTATGTCTACTTGAGATGTAACTCAAACTTGAGATTTATTTATTAATACCGTCCATAGTGTACTTTTTATATCAGGAATCAAGATGAGCCCAGTTGCTATCATAGGCAGGCTCAGATTAAGAATGTCTGGACCTCTATGTATTGTCCCCTTGGAGCTCTTTTTCTCGTTCCTGTCTTCCTAAAATATTTTTTTTCTATCACAACCTAATTAACCGAGTGGAAAATAATTAAATGCTTTTTTATAACTCATAATATGATGGTCCTAAATAGATTGATTGTATAATGTAAATGATAATCAAGGCAATAATATTGTCATCGGGTAACGATAGTTGAATATAATTTTCATTTCTTTTTCTCGGTACGCAGGGTCCCTTCCTTGTCGGTGCCGTAGGTACCCCTAGACAATTGCCTAATTTCCCTTTAGGCCAATTCGGCCCTTCATAGGCAACAGAGATAACAGATCAAAGGCAAACGCAGATTCTTATTAGCTAAAGAAAATTACCTATCTGTAAAATGTGTAACTGAAATTGGATTTATTTTACAATACGATTTGGGCGATTGTAATATATGTATCTTACAATCCTGACTATACACACATTACAAAACTAGTACTTAGATACTTCTTCTTCTTTTAAATTATGACTTCCACCGATTATCTATCGGTGATTTCGCCAATGTCAAGTAATAATAGCAGATACAAAATAATAAATATAAATTCCTAGAAATAAAAAGTTGTCACCATGTCGAAAAACAAAACACGACTCCTACTTAGATACTTACTTCAGCGACTTTGCCGATGGGTGTAATAATCGGATAGTTTTGAACGACACATATTTTCGGATAAGTCAATGGTTCACCACGCCAAAACCTTATGGCATAGTATGGACATTCCTCATCAGGGAGACGGTAACCGTGCTGTACACAAAATTCAAAGAGAACAATAAGCAAAGAGTAAAATAATATACGGAGGAAATGAAGTATTGTCTGTTCAAACGTACGCTAAGGCAAGTGAATATTTCAAACGTGAAAATTATTATGAGGTTTTGTGAAAAATCTCTTAGAAATTCATGGAAAGTCTACAATGTGCCAAAATTAATTTATGTGATAATACAATGTCAATGATTTAAATATTTTTTTTGAATTACCATTGGTCTAAATGCAATCTTAATTAATTATTAAATGATTATTATTTTTAGCCGAGTACAAAAAGGAGGTTCTGTATTCGATCTGTATGTATGTAGGTATGTTTGTATGTATGTATGTAAATTTGTAAGGCCGCGAGTTCAAGGGCGGATCCAGGGGGGGGGTCATGGGGGTCATGACCCCCCCCTGGACGGAGTCCAGAACCTAGGTGGACCACTAATTAAAATTATTAAATATTATGTTTTTATATATTTTTTGTCCCAATATAGATTTTATTTAAGTATTTTAAATATTTAATTAATCTATTCATATACACTCATTTGCAAAAAAAACGGGCGGTTTGGATTTTAATTCTTTTAAAAAAAAATACGGTACCAAAATGACTTCAATCATTTGTACATGTTACTGGCCGGTTTTAAAAATGCCGTGGTGTTTAAAACAGTACGTTCTAAATTAAAACTTTCGTTTGATGCTCGTTTTTACAGAAAATCACTTTTTATCCTACATTTTTGGTGCGAAGTTCCAAAAGATAATATCGGTTTTCATAACTTTTAGTCAATTTTTATGAATTTATTTCATATTCTTAATTGTCAAAGCTTCATTTATTGCTGTTTAGCTGTCTCATTAATGTTAGAGAAAGTGGTAAAAGCTACCAAAATTATTGCGCTGCTCGAAGAGGGCTGCAGCCAATGCTTCGTGGCTCAGAGGCTAAGTGTGAGTCGCTCGACGGTTCAAAGGACCTGGCAGCGGTATCAAGACACCGGTTCCGTCGAGAGAAGGCCTGGTTCTGGAAGAAAACCATGTACCCAACCACGGGATGATCGTTTTCTTGTGAGTCGCGCATTGAGAAATCGCAAGTCTTCGTATGTGGACCTTAAGAACAACCTCGAAGAAGTAAGAAATGTGCATATTAGTCTATGGACGGTCAGGAGGAGGCTGCTCGCGGCCAATATACGCAGTCATCGCCCGGCCCGCGGCCCTAAGTTACTCCGTGAGCACAGAGTTGCCAGGCTTAGGTTTGCTCGAAATTGTGAGTCATGGACTCAAGAAGACTGGAATAGGGTATTGTTCTCTGATGAAGCCAGGATATCTCTGTTCGGTGAAGATCGACGTCGGCGAGTGCTACGAAGACGAGGAGAACGCTTTGCAGAGGCTTGTTTTGAAGAAATCACACCTTATGGTGGGGGCTCTGTTATGTTTTGGGCAGGAATAAATTCAATGGATCGTACAGAGTTAGTCTTCATTGAAAACGGCTCACTGACTGGACATCGATACATAACGGAAGTTCTTATTCCTCATGCACAACCC
The DNA here is from genome assembly GCA_949316025.1 of Lapara coniferarum. NCBI lineage: Eukaryota > Metazoa > Arthropoda > Insecta > Lepidoptera > Sphingidae > Lapara > Lapara coniferarum. Next base: position 13,590,875 of record OX438926.1, on the reverse strand, counting down.
GCATTGGCCGCTTTAGGCGAAGACTCAATTTTTATGGACGACAACGCTCGCGCCCACCGGTCTGGCGATGTGGAAGCGTATGTGCAAGAGGTCGGCATTCGTCGTTTGGATTGGCCAGCTCGAAGTCCCGACCTCAATCCTATAGAGCATGTCTGGGACGTTCTGAAACGACGCGTGAGATCAGTACAACCGGCTCCGCAAACCATCAGAGAGCTGAAGAATGTGATTACCGCGGAGTGGGAACGTATTCCGCAAGCAAGTATCCGGGATATCCTCGCTAGCATACCCAGACGAATTCAAGCTGTGATTTCAGCTAGAGGGGGTCACACTCGATACTAAACATTTATCTGCTTTTACTTTATTAAAGAAAAAACAAACAAAAATCTTTGTTAATTTTTACTTCACGAGCATATGCACTACTAGCGAGCATACACTACTAGTGAACTTTAGCATTAAAACCCATAAATTTTATCAAAATTTTATGATAATACTGACGAAAACGATTATTTGCTTATTAATTTACAAAATTGTGAAAGTAAAACTACCTATAATTATCAAACAAACCAATAGTAACATTTGAAATGGTTCATTGCTTAGGTGCCCGTTTTTTTTGCAAATGAGTTTATAAAAGGCTTAGTCCTGACTGACTGACGGATCAAGGTACAGCCTAAACCGCTGATCGTAGAGACCTGAAACTTGGAGGGTGTGTTCCTTGTATGACGTAGGCTTCCGATAAGAAAGGATTTTCCGAAATTCTACCCCTAAAGAGATGAAAAAGGGGGGCAAAGTTTGTATGGGGCAACGCGATTCCTTGGTCCAATCTAATTCAAATTTAGCGTAAACTTTTTTAACACCATTGATGGAAGACATGTTTCGTATTTTATTGAAATTTCTTCCCTAATGGGGTTAAATAGTCTAATCAATAAATTCAAAATCGTGCAAAATAGAGATAAAGGGCCTAAAAATATGAGGGATGGCTCATTCGATTCGTAATCACCTCTAGAAAAATGTTTTTGAAGGATTTTGTTGCAGGCTAAAAATTGCAATTGTTATTAACAAAATAAGATGAAAAAAAAAATGATATTTCGTTTTCTGTTAATAACTCGAAAAGTATTAACATTTAAGCAATTTTGAAAAAAGCTCGTTAAAGAGGAGAAAATTTCCAATAAAAAAGTTCTAACTCCCGGAATTCTATCTCCATTATTTATAATTTTAATTAGACGTTGAAAATAGGGCTCCGCGCGGCAGTTACGGCATGCGCGCGCCGCCGCTAAAGAGAGTTCAGCAATAAAAATAATTTATTGATAACATAAAATGTGATTTTAAAAATTTGAAAAAATTCTTGTATCTTCTTAACACTTGAAAGAATCGAGCCCTGAAGAAAAAAAGTTTAATCACCATTTTTCAAAAAGTTATTCAATTGTTAACTAACCAATTTTTTCCCAATCTCTATTGGCATAAACAATGTGATGAAAGGTATAAATAATTGGCCTATAAATTTTAAACTTCGTGGAGCCCTTTTGATATATGTACTTTATAAGATCTTGCGGTAAATTTTCATTAAAGTTTATTATTTTATTAATTATGATTTTATAAATTTTGTAATTTTTCAATAGTTATTATTGAAAAATTACAAAATTTATAAAATTAAGTAGTTATAAAAAATCATAACTAACAAATTAATAAATTTTAATGAAAATTTACCGCAGGATCTTATAAAGTACATACAGGGTCATTTTGATATTGCGTTAATAAATGAAACCACATACTTATCTCGTTCGAAATAACACTTCCTATTAAGTTATTTTAACCATAGATGTAAAATAAAAAAGTGTAATTTTCGAACAAAGTAAATATCAATAAAAAGCAACTTTAAGTTTACACGCCTTAATGCCACAATGACTGCTCTAGGGGCATTCGTCGCAGCAGCAACATTACACTTTCAGTCAGAAATACACTTACGGACACACCATATTCGCACCAAACTACAAAATGAGAAAATAATGGAATACTAGAACTGGGATTTTTGGCGAAAGTATTCGTTATTCATTGATAACTTTTAGCACGATGTTAGCAGAGGTATAGACGAATATATGGTTTCATTTAGTAACGTAATGTAAAAATAACCCTGTATATCAAAAGGGCTCCACGAAGTTTAAAATTTATAGGCCAATAATTTATACCTTTCATTACATTGTTAATGCAAATGGAGATTGGGAAAAAATTGGTTAGTTAACAATTGAATAACTTTTTGAAAAGTGGTGATTAAACTTTTTTTTCTTCAGGGCTCGATTCTTTCAAGTGTTAACGAGATACAAGAATTTTTTCAAATTTTTAAAATCACATTTTATGTTATAAATAAATTATTTTTATTGCTGAACTCTCTTTAGCGGCAGCGCGCGCATGCTGTAACTGCCGCGCGGAGCCCTATTTTCAACGTCTAATTAAAATTATAAATAATGGAGATAGAATTCCGGGAGTTAGAACTTTTTTATTGGAAATTTTCTCCTCTTTAACGAGCTTTTTTCAAAATTGCTTAAATGTTAATATTTTTCGAGTTATTAACAAAAAACGAAATATCATTTTTTTTTTCATCGTATTTTGTTAATAACAATTGCAACTTTTAACCTGCACCAAATCCTTCAAAATCTTTTTTCTAGAGGTGATTACGAATCGAATGAGCCATCGCTCATATTTTTAGGCCCTTTATCTCTATTTTTAACGTTTTTTAACTTGTTGATTAGACTAAAAAAGGCGTAGAAAGTTATTTTGGCATTGATTTGCTTCGAAGTATCAGTAAGATATCAATACTCCTTATAGGTCGGATAGTGTGTAGGGAAGAGAACATAAATCGGTTGCAACAAATAATCGATTTTTGAATGCAATTGATTTTATATTCAAGGATTTTGTTATAAATAGAGTTAGATTACTATCAAATCTTACACATTACAATCAAGAGGTTTTTTTTATTATAATAGTTATTGTTAGTCGTTCATTTTGATTTATCGATAGAATTTCAAGATTATCCTTTCATAACATTTAAATTGGTTATTGGACATTACAAAGAAATAATGTGTGTACTGAAACTTAAATCACAAATTTAGTGGTACGGTAAATTATTTACTTTGGAGATCTTCATTTTCAGTCTTCTTTATCTAAATTTAAACATCTAACTCATTGTTCAAATATGTTTGTAAAACATACTTACAGCATAATTTTTATATATACAGCTGTGTTTTATTTGCATCCAAAGTTTAGATTTTTTAAAGTAATCGTTTACGTTTCGTTACCAAGCGATTTAAAACTTACGCTCATAAACTGAAAAATAGAACACTGTAAAAGCGTTGATATAAGAGTCAATATGTTATTCTTTTAAATCAAATATGTTAAATAAGTATGATACTATCTCTTATAATGTATAGAAAACATGATAAATATTTGTAATTATGTAGCCGACTTTAGAATTTTTGGTTAGACGTTCTCACAAAGCTTTCGCGTCGCGAAAAATTTGAATTGTCATACCAGCCAGCTAAGATTGTATAGTACTATACTAAGTGTATTTAATAAAGCAGTAGAATCAGTATGTCCGTACATTTAAAGAAATGTGATAAAAAGGAAAGGCAGTGACTACAGAAGAGTAATGGAACACAAAGCAGTGATTATTGTAATTCTTTTCTATCTGTCTGTGTGTTTTTCTGTTTTTTACTTACTGCACATCTCCTAAATTACTGAACGCATTTCAATGAAATTTGGCACGTGGGTAGATCATGTCCTGGATTAATACATAGGCTATTTTTTATTCCCTGAAAATATAAAGCGGGACTTTTATACCGGAAAATCTTTTCCACGCGGGCGGTGCTGCGACCAAAAGCTAGTTTAATATAATACTTTGATGGCAAACGTATTATTCGGGAACGAACGCATCGAAAAGAATTTTGTCGCGCCACCGCCACGGCTGCTACCGTTCATATTACGTATGTCAAATTTCGTGTGACACTTGTGCGCCCTTTTTTTCGACTAACGCCTAATGTCTAACTAGAACTAACCTCTAATGGAACGTTTAAAAGAACGAACGCATTAAAACAAAAAGCATTATAATAATACGGAAACATTAACGCGTTTCGGGAGAAGACTTAAAAAAAAATGTTATTTAAATATAGGTAGGTATTTTTAAGTACCTACAGTAATTACATTTATTAATAGAATACCTACTTTTTACTTTTCAAAATTAAATTATAACTTCTTGTGACTTGACCACGACTATGTGAGTTGTGACCCCCCCCTGGCGCCAAAGCTGGATCCGCCCTTGCGCGAGTTTCTCAAAAACTACTGATCCGATTTGGATGTGGTTTTCGATATTCAAATGTATATTTCTCAGGGATGGTTTTAGTATTTATGATTGTATATTTGTAACGAATAAACTCAAAAACTACTCGAACGCTTTCAATATTTTTTTCACCGTTAGAATGCTACATTATGCCTGAGTAACATAGAATTTTATCCCGTATTTTTTGCCTCACGATTGACGCCGACACTGTCGAACCACTTAACGGATTTCGATTAAATTTTTTACAGAGATAGTTTAAGGCCCGGGAAGGATTTGGGCTACTTTTATCGCGGAAAAATATAAACCGGCACTTTAATCCCGAAAACTATTTTCTTGCAACGCACGGCATACAACTACAACTCCGCAGTGGCCATCTTCGGCGCATTAGGGATGGCTGCCGGCTTCCTCCGACTCACGTCTAAGTTGTCGTCCGCAACCGCCCCTGCGCGTACCGCTATTGCTGTCCGTCTCCTGTTGTTGGGGGGCTCAGAAGCCCCCGGGCACCGAAGGACGCCCTCGGCGTCAACGGCAGCGTGAGGCTTATCTGCCACGCTGCCGTCCATTACGGGGGTCGCAACAATGTGTTAAAAATTACATAAAACTAAAGACGGACAGACCCCTGCCGCCCGCCCGTAACCCCCGGTGGCCTTTATTGGCCGCCTTTTATGAGAGGATTGATCAAGAGGAATGTTTATATGTGTAACTCATAAATAGTTTGTACAACAAAAAAATTACTTTAGGTGTATAATATTATACTTTGCTACCTGCGCAAAGCCAGGACGGGCCGCTAGCATAATATAATTTTATAGGAATTTATGACAATTGCGATTTCTTTAAAATGTTTGGATGTTTGCATGTTTTTTTTTTAATTAAATGCAGAAATAGCTGAACGGAATTGATTGAAATTTGGCACACGCAATGACCATATCCTGGATTAACACATAGGCTACTTTTTATCCTGGTAATTTGCTCCCATGAGAAATAGCGTTTTTTTTTAAATAGATGGCACTGGCATTTTGGTAACTTTTTTAGAATTAAGCAAAGACATTATACCGGGTGGAAGGGAAACGCTCTCTATACCGGAACGGTAAGAGAGAACAACCATAACATTAACGAAAAACTATATTCATTTGCAAAGCTAAGCGATAATACTTACGATTTTAGTATTTCCGTAATTCATGCGCGCGCAATGTAAAGCGTACAAAGAACTGGGCGGCCGTCGCGCTGCGCCGGGACCGGCCAGCGGTCGTTAACCCGTCAGCTGATGTACGTGTTTCAATACGATTTTTTTGAAATATTGACCTTTTTTACTATGTTTTCCAGAATAATAGTTTGATTTATCTATCCATACGTGAAGCTGTACAGAAATTTGAGAAAATCCTACTAAAATTGTAACAATGCGGTCGCGATTTTTTTAGTGCCATCACGTCAGGAATCACCAATACTATCACCTGTATTCGTTTCCGAGAGCGTTTCCCTTCCACCCGGTATAAATAACCCCTGATACAAAAAGTCTGGCGATCATAATGTGGTTAAAGGTCAAACACATGCTATTTTTAACATTCTTAGATACTTTTTAACCGACTTTCAAAAAAGGAGAAGGTTCTCAATTCGTGTGTTTGTATTTTTTTTTGTCTTAGGGGCTGTGGTTGCGGCGGATTTCCGTGACAGGGGGAGGGAAGGGTCATCCGTGACTTGCTAATTTAAATGAGCTTTTTATGGTGCCTAGGTGGGACAAATTTTGGGCCCACCGCGGACGTCAAGAACCCACGCTACGCCCACTGGTTGGGGTAATTTAATAATTTTTTTTTTCTTCTCCATCATGGCGGCTCCATTTATCTAAAACCTACTTACTGACAGAGACCAAACACGCTGTATCTGTAAGTAAATGAGCAGTTAGGTATTGATCCTACAGCATCAGCCTAATGTTGCCATGTATTGACAATGCCATCAAAGCAACAGTAAACCAAATTTCAAAACAAACGGACTTGTGAAAGTAGGAAATGAGCAGATAATCTTCAAACGCCTGAGTAGATCTTTCCAAATCTATACTAATATTATAAAGCTGAAGAGTTTGTTTGTTTGTTTGAACACACTAATCTCAGGAACTACTGAACCGATTTTGAAAACTCTTTCACTAATAGGAAGCTACATAACTCCTGAGTGCTATAGGCCACTTTTTATCCCGGGAAAATATTTTTGTCCCGGAAAAACTTTTTCACGCGGGCGGAGCCGCGAGCACTACTAGTTATAGCTATAACAAAAAATTAAACCGACCTCAAAACCACTGCAAACTAAAAAATTATTCAACTTTATATTTCGCTTAGTATATACGTATATTTGGAGTCGATGCCTAATTTAAATTGCCAGCTAAGGAACTACACAAGAAAATATACGAAAACATTGTTCAATTTCAATTAGGCACCGATTCCAAATATACGTATACTAGCTTTTTCCCGAGGCTCCGCCGGCGTTTAAAAGTTTTTTCGGGATAAAAGTAGCCTATGTCCTTCTCTGGATTTCAAACTATCTCCATATTTATTTTCGTGTGGTTCCACTCGCAGAAAACTCTTTTCCGGGCTTAAATTCCCGGCTTATATTTTACCGGGATAAGAAGTACCCTAGGTCCCTCCCAGGGTCTTAAACTATCTCCCTACCAAATTGCATCGAAATCGGTTCAGTGGTTTGGCTGTGACGGCTCTACTCGCGAGAACATAAAATCTGGGATAAAATCCCGGGTGATGTTTTTCCGGGATAAAAGTAGCCTATGTCTTTCTCTGGATCTCAAACTATCTCCATACTTATTTTCTTGTGGTTCCACTCGCAGAAAACTATTTTCCGAGATTAAAGTATCGACTTATATTTTCCCGGTGTAGAGAGAGGCAATGCCCATGTCATAAGTAATCGATTAATATTATAGTTTCTTAGTATGTTTATATTGTCTGTGCCATGTAATGTCACATCACTTATTAAAAAGTCAAGAATGTAATCCGCTGTGTAAAATGTTGTGTGAGAAAATAAAACCATTAATAAAGAAAAACAGTATATAATTTATCAAGATCGACACCGTGTAAATAAATAAAATAAGCCCACGTAACAGTGGTAGCAGAGCGTGGTTCGCGTGGTTACTTCACCTTCGATGCGCATATGCGGCACCGGGCACTCGTGATCCTGTGTGCATGTAATGGCCGGCGAGTTTTATGGAAAGAGGATTTATAAAGCACATTGCGATGATGCGAGAAAAATATTGCATTACCCCATTCGGAGGGTCAAATTTTAATACGTGGGCATTCAGAATGAGAAGCATCCTGCGGGAAAACGATGTATTAAAAGCGATTGAAGATGAAAAATTTCACTGTGGCGAAAACAACGTGGCGGCGGAGGCGAAGGCCCAATCTATTATTATTGCTGGAGTGGCGGATACCCATATAGAATATGTAAAGAAAGATACGGCGTTTGAAATGTTCAGCAACTTGGAAAATAATTTTAAGAAAAAAGGTGTCAGATCGAAATTATTTTTGCGACGAAAATTATCAGAAATGAAGTACATAGAAAGTGACTCGTTAATGAAACATTTAGTGGAACTAGAAAGTATATTTACTGAATTGAAGGAAGCAGAATCAGCATTAAGTGAAGAAGAAAAAATTAATTATGTGTTATTATCAATGCCGAAGTCTTATGAAGGAATTATCACTGCATTAGAGTCCCAAGAAGATTTGAAGCTAGATTTTGTGAAAAATAGATTGTTAGGAGAAGAAGAGAAGAAGAAATTCCATAAGAATAATATAAATGATGAACAAAATGGCCACGGAAGTGCATTTGCTTGTTATATATGTGGTAAACCCGGTCACAAGAAGTATCAGTGTACAAGAAATGAAAATTCAAATTTTAGGAGAAGTAACTATAACCAAGTAAGAGGAAACTATAATCAGGGACGCAGTAACCATAATTTTCAAGGAAGAAGAAATTACAATCAGGCACATACTAACGGCAATCACCAAGGAAAAGAAAATTATTACCAGGGACGTAGTCACAATAATTATCAAGGAGTATACAACAGAGGAGCTAGATCTTCAGGGAGAGGTCATCAGTCATATGTAGTGGAGAATGCACCAGAGAATACATCGGGGCACGGAGCAGCCTTCCAAAGTGAAGTGAATGAGTGCAATATGGACATCAACAATAAATTAGTGTGGTATGTAGATTCTGGTTGTTCTGATCATTTGGTAAACAATAAGGAAATATTTACAGAGTATAAAATGTTAGAGAAACCTAAGAATATTGCAGCGGCAAAAAATTGTATAATGTTAAAATGCAGTAGGTATAGGGAATATAAATGCCAAAGCTTTTGTTGGAAATAAACCTTTAGAATGTACTGTCAAAAATGTATACTATGCTCCAGATTTAAGAAAGAATTTGTTATCGGTGCACAAATTAGAAATAAGTGGATTAAGAGTGTCTTTTGAAAAAGGAAAAGTTAGAGTTTATAAACATAACAACTTATTTATGATTGGTAACTGTGATGGTTCATTATACACTATAGAAATGAAAGTTGATAACTATAATTGTAATTATACAGAATCAAATAGTGAGATAGTTGAGTTGTGGCATAGACGCTATGCACATTTAGGTATGAACAATATTAATACATTACTGCATAAAGATATGGTAAATGGTCTAAATAATTTAAAAGGTAATAAAATTGAACATATGTTGTGTGAACCATGCCTGTTAGGAAAAAGTACTAGACAGCCATTTAATAGAAAAGGTTATAGAGCAAAGAAACCGTTAGAAATAGTACATACAGATGTTTGTGGGCCTATAACTCCTACTAGTAGAAATGGTTATATATACTTTCATACATTTATCGATGATTACACACAATTTTGTATAGTATACTTAATGCACAATAAGTCAGAGGTATTTGAAAATTTTAAGCGATATTATTATTATGCAACTAATCATTTTAATACAAATTTATTAAATATCCGATGTGACAATGGTAGGGAATATGTATCTGGGGAGTTTCAAAGATTTTGTTCAGGTAATGGTATAACAATACAGTACACAGTAGCATATAATCCTGAAATGAACGGGGTAGCCGAAAGAATGAATCGGACCCTTGTAGAAAAAGCTAGGACAATTTTAGTTGATTCCAAATTAGGAAAAGATTTCTGGGCTGATGCTATATTATATTCAGCATATGTAACAAATAGAAGTCCAACAGTAGGAAAAGATATAACTCCAAGCGAATTATGGGAAGGCAGGAAACCTGACGTTTCAAATTTACGTGTCTTTGGTAGTGTAGCATATAATCATGTACCTAAAGAATTAAGACAGAAATTAGATAACACTGGGAAAAGAATGATAATGGTAGGTTATAGTAGGACAGGATATTTGTTATATGATGAACAATCTGATAAAATAGTACATGCGAGGAATGTTATATTTGATGAACGGCAAAAGGAAAGAGAAAGAAAACCCATAGTTTGTCTGCCATCTGCATCCATGAATAAAGATGATCACTTACCAAATAAAATAAATGTTGAGAAAAGTAGCGAAATAAATAATGAATGTGAAGAAGAAACTGAAGAATATAACAATACAGAAATTGAGAAAACACACATAAAGAATAGATCAAGTCAAAAAGTACAAACAGAAAAAATTAATACAGAAGATCAAAAAGACAATGATAATCAGGAATATACAAGAATAAAAAGAAAAATAAGAAAACCAAAGTGGCAAGAAGAGTATGAATTAAATATGGAGGAAGACGATGATGCTTTATTTGCTTTACTTACTATGAACCAAAATGTACCATTGAGCTATGATGAAACAAAGGGAAGACCAGATGAACTTTGCTGGGAGAAAGCAATACAAGAGGAACTTGAAATATTAAAAGAAAGTAAAACATGGGAGATAGTACCTATTCCAGAGAAAGAAAAACAAAAATTATTAGACTGTAAATGGGTTTTCACTAAGAAAATTATGGGAGATAAAGAAATTTATAAAGCAAGGTTAGTAGTTCAGGGTTTTAAACAAAAAGACAATTTAGAAGATATTTATTCACCAGTTCTGAAATTACAAACACTTAGAATATTACTGTCAGTAGCAGTTCATAGAGATTACAATATACACCAAATGGATGTGAAGGGAGCCTTTTTATATGGTAATATTAATGAAAATGTTTATTTAAAGTCACCACAAGGTGTCAAAATACCTGAGGGTTATGCTTTAAAATTAACTAAATCTCTTTATGGGTTAAAGAAATCTCCTAAGTACTGGTATGAAAAGTTTCATGTCACTATAACTGAATATGGTTTTAAACATTCACTAAATGACTATTGTTTATATATTAAAGGGGAATTATACTTGTTACTATATGTTGATGATTTATTACTACTGGGGAAAGATAGCTTAGAAATTGAAAAGGTTAAAGCATTTTTGTCAACTAAATTTAGAATGAAAGATCTAGGAAATGAAAACTTAACATATTTAGGAATATCAATTACTAGGAAACCAGGGGAAATACATATTGATCAAACAAATTATTTGCATAGTATTTTAGAGAAATATGGCATGGATAATTGTAAGGGCAGTGACACACCAATGGAACTTAATTTTAAGTTAGATGAAAATTGTTACATTGATTTAAGTTATGAACATAAGTGTAGATCATTAATAGGGTCACTTATGTATGCAACAGTAGGTTCTAGACCAGATTTAACAACTGCTGTATGTTATTTAAGTAGATTTCAATCTAAACCAAGTGAGGATTTGTGGAAAGCTTTGAAACGGATATTGAGATATGTTAAAAAGACTGTTAATTTCAAACTATTTTATTTAAAAGATAATTGTAAAGTATTGTCACCAATTGTTGGTTATGCTGATGCTGACTTTGCTAGGGATATGGATAGGAAGTCAACTTCAGGATATATATTTCGAGTGTATGGAAATACTGTAATTTGGAGGTCAAGAAAACAGACAACTGTAGCACTAAGCACAACTGAGGCAGAATTAATTTCTTTATGTGAGGCATCTATGGAAGCATGTTGGATGTTAAAGTTATTGTCAGATTTAGCCATCAAAATAAATTGCATTACTATTTTTGAAGATAATCAGAGTACTATGAAAACTGTAAGAAATCCTGATCAAAAGAGATTAAAGCATTTAGATGTAAAATATAATTTTGTTAAACAAAAGGTAGAGGAAGGTATAATTAATGTAGAGTATGTAAACACTAGAAATCAGTTAGCAGATGCTTTCACAAAACCAATCAGTAAAAATAAGTTTGTGGAGTTTATGTTAGAATTAGGTTTGAGACATGGACATTGAGGGAGAGTGAAGAGAGAGGCAATGCCCATGTCATAAGTAATCGATTAATATTATAGTTTCTTAGTATGTTTATATTGTCTGTGCCATGTAATGTCACATCACTTATTAAAAAGTCAAGAATGTAATCCGCTGTGTAAAATGTTGTGTGAGAAAATAAAACCATTAATAAAGAAAAACATTATATAATTTATCAAGATCGACACCATGTAAATAAATAAAATAAGCCCACGTAACACCCGGGATAAGAAGTACCCTAGGTCCCTCTCAGGGTCTTAAACTATCTCCTTACCAAATTGCATCGAATTCGGTTTAGTGGTATGGCTGTGGTGGCTCCACTCGCGAGAACATAAATTCCGGGATAAAATTCCCGGGTAATGTTTTTCCGGGACAAAAGTAGCCTATGTTCTTTTCTGGATCTCGAACTATCTACTTACATACTTTTTTTCTTGTGGTTCCACTCGTAGAAAACTATTTTCCGGGATTAAAGTCCCGGCTTATATTTTCCCGGGATAAGAAGTACCCTAGGTCCCTCCCAGGGTCTTAAACTATCTCCCTACTAAATTGCATCGAAATAGGTTCAGTGGTTTGGCTGTGACGGCTCCACTCGCGAGAACATAAAATCCGGGATAAAATCCCGGGTAATGTTTTTCCGGGATAAAGGTAGCCTATGTCCTTCTTTGGATCTCAAACTATCTCCATACTTATTTTCTTGTGGTTCCACTTGCAGAAAACTATTTTCCGGGATTAAAGTCCCGGCTTATATTTTCCCGGGATAAGAAGTACCCTAGGTCCCTCCCAGAGTCTTAAACTATCTCCCTACAAAATTGCATCGAAACCGGTTCAGTGGTTTGGCTGTGGCGGCTCCACTCGCAAGAACATAAAATCCGGGATAAAAGTCCCGCATTATATTTTCCCGGGATAAAAAGTAGCCTATGTCCTTTCTCAGGCTTTAGACTATCTGTGTACCAAATTTCATTTAAATAGGTTCAGTAGTTTTGACGTGAAAGCTTAACAGACAGACTAAGTAACTTTCGCATTTATAATATTAGTATGGATACTAAGCGAAATATAAAGTTGAATTATTTTTTAGTTTGCAGTGGTTTTGAAGTGGTTTAGTTTTTGTTAAAAAGTTTTTATTTATTGCTTTTTTGTGAGTTAATTATATAATAGTGTAAACAATACATCATAAATATACGATTGCAGCATCCGCGAGTCATCTGCTGTTAGTAATTGAAGAGTTCCATTGTGTGTCTCCGAATCTTCATAAATTATATACTAAAACCTTCCCTAAAAAATATACATCTCAATATCGAAAACCACATCCAAACCGGATCAGTAGTTTTTGAGAAACACGCGGCCATACAAATTTACATACATACATACATACGGATCGAATACAGAACCTCCTTTTTGAAGTCGGTTAAAAACTATTTCGATCACAACAACTTTCAAGTAAGAAATCCGCATCAAAATCATTTCATTCGTTTCGGTACGACGCTACACTCAGATTCACATAATACACCTTAAACTTATAACACCCTTCTTTTTCCGTTGGAGGACAAAATGCGAAAAAACAAAATTATTAAAATAAATTCTACATTAGTTTAATTTTAAATTATACAATGTATTGATCTACCAAATTTAAAATTAGGTATACCTACCCAGGTATCATTTTATGACGAATACATTTCTTTTCGCGTACTTTAAGGCATGGGGCCCTTCCGACCGCAAGGCTGTATGCGGTGGCCCGCGTCACCCACGCCTTACGCCGCCTCTGAACAACACCCAGTACCTAGACTCTTACAAAATAAAAGGAACTGAAAAGGAAATGCGATTACTTACAATATTTTTCCAATGTCGACGCATATCTTTATAGTATTTGAAACTTCCATTTTCTGGTAAATGTTCATAATAATCTTCAATTATAGCTTTGTTTAAACTATGCAGAAAACACGGCTATTAATAACAAATAGTTACAATGATATTTAAAAAAAAAATAGGTGTACCTAACACAACATAGGTATAAAAACCATTGCACCCGGATGTAATTAGGCACTGACTCCAAAATTGGTTTCCAGTGTATAAGTAATGCTGTCTGGTATTTTTTCATTTTTATCTAGTTTAGCTAGCTAGCAATTGGAGGTAGTCACGGAATATAGGTACCTAATGTTAAGTTGTTCTTTGGTTTTAAATTTTTTTAGTCGTTTTTGATGGCGGTTTAATTTTTTGTTATCTGAGTGTGTAATGTGTTAGTCTAAGTCTGACTGTACCTCCCAGAGTATTGTAATATGGTACTTACCTTGGCAAAACTCGCACCCATTCACCTGGTTTACAAACATTATTTGGACGAATCAATGTAATTTTTACTGGCTTAAGTTCCAGGGTAGTAGTGATTTCTGTAATGTTTTTATTGTAGGTGTTATTTGCATGTAACAAATAAAAATCGTAATTTGGAAGGTAGTATTGGATTAATTAGCATTAGTTTTAATTTTTAGCATGCTACATGGCTACGTCTCATTTAATGATAATAATACTAGCTCTACATTATATACTACCCACTGCTGAGTACGGGCCTCCTCTACTACTGAGAGGGTTTTGGGCCTTAGTCTACCACGCTAGACTTGTGCGGATTGGCAGACTTCACATACCCTCGAAATTCTTATGGAGAATTTTCAGGCATGTAGGTTTCCTCACAATGTTTTCTTTCACCGTTAAAGTGAACGATAATTGATAGACAATACCTACACATGTCATTTAGTATTTCGCAAATTAAATACAGTTGCTAAGTGTGAAGTGTTCATTATTTCGAGCGTTAACAACGCTACGAAATAGCGGCGCAAACACTGACAGGTATATAGAATTCTATATTTTAAAGCAAAACCCTCAGGCAAAACCATAGAACTTGCAAATAGATTAAAAAATGTCTAGTACAAATCACCATAGACTTAGAGTAGGTAGTACAAACTAATATACTTGCCTACTTTAGTACTCACCTACCTACTACTTATACCTACAGGCTTTATGTAAAGGCATCAAGTATCCACACAGATTTAATTTAATTTACTATCTTTAAATGATATTAAATTGATTATTATACGCATATTACATTAAATATAGTTTACTATGCTTTACTTTTTTATTTTTATAATTTATTAATCCTCACATAAGAAATTGTTACTTAGGAAGAGAACACTGACTTCTGTAAACACAGGTTTATACCTAGCTCAGAAGTCAGGGGACCTAATGTTTGTTAAAATTTATGGAAAATAATTTATATTATTATTATTACTTTAATAGGTACGTAAGTACGTATCTTATCTAATCTACTTATCAAAGTTATAAACAGATGAAGGAAATACCATTACTCCAGATTTTAAACTTTAAGCCTTCTTGATGACCCTTGCTAGTAAGGAAATATCTGTTCCTTATAAGGTAATCATACCCTATTGTATTGTAAACAGGCGCAAGCTTTGCAATCAATGTATATTGAAAACACATTTGGAACAATTCTGGATCTACTTTCTTTATTCCACCATCCTAAAATACATAGGTACACGATATTACATTAAAAAAAACGATTGCCAAAAAGGATGACAAAGAGGACAGTGCTCTTTTGACTGGTTGTTATTAGGTTTGGAGGAATAGGTAAGTACTTAGCTTAGATATATCACAAGAAGTTCGAGACCATAGGGCCCTGTGGTTCAGGGGCATCTAGAAAATTCCGCCACGGTATCCCCTGCCATGCCTGTCGTAAGTGACTAAATGGAGCTTAGAAGGAGTCACGGGGCGAGCAGATGGAGGTTAGTCACTCGACTACTCCAATGAAACGACTTCGAGGTGGACAACGATGTGGGTGGTTGATCTTCCGCTGTAGTAGACGCTTAAAACGTCCTTTAGAGTTTAGGGGCACCTTACACCTCGTTACAGAGGTTCGCAATGCGGCATCTCGCAGAGACAGTCCCACGTATGTATCTCAGTATAAGATATCCCAGAACGTCTTGATGTGCCCAAGACGGCCACCGTAGGTTTTAGTTGGTATGCCCGTGTAGGTAGTACCGACTTCTACAAGGTTAATATCTAACTCTAGCATGGGCGTATATAAGATGGGGGGGGGGGGGTCTGGGAGTGCGGACCTAACTTTTGAAAAAAGTTTTTTTGTATCATGACGCGGAGAAAAACCCGTGCTTCCCGGCAGACATTTTGGTGTCCTCAGACCCAGGCCCTATATGAAAAGCTATAACTACGCCCGTGATCTCCAGGTGGGTGTGCAATTTGCATTGTTATGACCTTTATTTATGACTAAATACCTGATGTTGATATATTGCCCTTTTTTTAGTTCATAGTAGCATTGATGTATTTATTCAAAAAATATCTCGTAAGTCCCAACTTATGCATTTATGAATGATAATGAATGCCACTGGCGAAAAAATATGGCCCGTGTGACGTCACTGTGCATGAAGGTAGCTGCGTTTGCGCGCGAAAATTTTAAGTCAATTTCAAATCGCAATTTTTAGAAATAAAAGCAATAACTATAGTATTTTTTAACATACTCGTGATCTATTGAGTACATGAAATTCATTTAAGTGAAATCAAAAATAAAATTATTGCATCTTGCCTCAAGAATAACAAAAACCAAAAAGAAATTGGTATAAATAAAACTTATCTGTGGTATCAAGTATCACGAATATAATCCCGTATGATAGAAGATACTTGCGGGGCTGGAAAATGGCGCTGGATCCCGGAATAACGAGATCTCGGTATTGCACGATTAGAAGCCCTGGACTAAATATGCCAAATCGTGTGAGCCAGTCTTGAAAAAATGTGTTACGCCGACCACATACTCAAGTGAGACAAGGCCAGGTGTGAGAAAATTTAAAATTTAAGCACGCCTATTTCCATCTATTAAAGATTTTTTTTTGTCCCTGACTAAACTCTTGTTAGCCTGACGAGGGTCGGCTTATACAAGAACTCCGGTCTTTTGGGTGAGTGCAGAAGGCGCTCGCAACCCTTACTATTAAAGATGATTTAAGCAAAATCCGTTTACGAGCTCCAGCACTTATGAGAATGACTATTAAGGCCGATGCAGGAAAGAGAATAAGTATCATGGAATATTTGTATAATTAACATTAATAATTCAAACACGTATTTTTATTACGTAAAAAGATTTTTAACTTACATGTGATAAAGAGAACTTTTCGAAAAATGAATTCAACTTATCATATTCATCACCGACTTTACTGAATATCACGTGAACCCGTTTTATGTCCGTTTTGTCAGGACAGGCCAAAATCGAAGAATTTGAAAATATAATCATTCTGTGGACAATAAAACTATAAGTCATTGTGCCATTCCCAATGACCACAACCTTATCAGTACGTATTCATGAAGATAATTAAAGATTTTCACCTGCATTTAAGTATTTTCCAGTGGTAGTTAGAAGGTGCAGATCGGTCATGTTTCTCTTGTACATTTGCTATAGCTGAAATGTATCCTAAGTAGTCAAAATTTGGGTTAATTATATTATAGTGATAATCAGATCCCATTATATCGTTATGCTAAGTACAAAAACTTAAAATAATATTATGATCTGTTCCGATAGACAAGCAGGGTAGAAGCGTCCAGGCAAACGAGAGTAAGTAAGACTAGAGATAGAGAGCTCGAATTTTGAAACTTGTTTTTTTTTCTTTTCTCCTTAAATTGAGTTTTCGCGGTATTTTTTTTAATGATCTCTGACCCAAATTATTAATATTTTACGGCTATTCTAGTGAGCTATGCAATGTTACGTCCCATATCTACAACTATTTTAAACACAACGACGTCTATGCTTTATAAAATTATTCAATGGATAATAAACCAAATATCTTAGATTTTGATTAGGTAGATACGTAGAGTAGATAGGTAGTTACTTTAAAAAAAACTAAACATAGGTGTTTATGACTTTTTGTATCAATTAGTAGTGCCTTAATTTGTATAAATAGTCTGAATGCTCCTTAGTCCTTAGAGCTAAGGGGCATCCATTATTTACGTGAGGTCTTCAGGTGGGAGAGGGGTCTCGGCGAATATCACGTAATGTTTAACACGCTTTTATTAGCTTCAAACGTACGTATGTATCTATCTATGTAACGGCAACTTTGAACATGATTTGATCTTGAAATTTGACATACTTATTAAGGACCGATGACTATTCAATGTTTTAACTAAAAACACGCTTTATAGAAAATCCACCGAAAAATGTATAAATAATAGTTTATTTATGGTGACATCTGTTGGACCAAATATCGATTTTGAGGTCGATTGGCTTTAAAACAAAGGAATTCAAAATGGCGGCCACTTTTTTCAATTCTAACATTGGATCCGTCTTTTGTACCTAAACGCCTGCCCAGATACCAATTTTGAAGTCGATTGGACTTAAACCAAAGAAATTCAAAATGGCGGCCACTTTTTTCAATTTTAACATTGGATCCGTCTTTTGTACCTACAGGCCTGCCCAGATATCGATTTTGAGGTCGATAGGCCTTAAAATATAGAAATTCAAAATGGCGGCCACTTTTTTCAATTCTAACATTGGATCCGTCTTTTGTATCTAAAGGCCTGCCCAGATATCGATTTTGAGATCGATTGGCCTTAAAACAAAGAAATTCAAAATGGCGGCCACTTTTTTCAATTCTAACATTGGATCCGTCTTCCGTACCTACAGGCCTGCCCAGATATCGATTTTGAGGTGGATTGGCCTTAAAACAAAGAAATTCAAAATGGCGGCCACTTTTTTCCATTCCGACATTGGAATGTTCTTAGGTAACTAAAGTTATACTCAGATGTCGAATTTGAGGTCAATTGGCCTTAAAACAAAGAAATTCAAACTGGCGGCCACTTTTTTCAATTCTAACATTGGATCCGTCTTTTGTACCTAAACGCCTGCCCAGATATCAATTTTGAAGTCGATTGGACTTAAAACAAAGAAATTCAAAATGGCGGCCACTTTTTTCAATTTTAACATTGGATCCGTATTTTGTACTTACAGGCCTGCCCAGATATCGATTTTGAAGTCGATAGGCCTTAAAACATAGAAATTCAAAATGGCGGCCACTTTTATCAATTCTAACGTTACCTAAGGAGTCTCTGTCTAACTACCGTGCGACATTCATGTCTTTGAGGTTATGTTGTGAGATAATTAAATAAATTTAAAAATTTAAGTGCTATTAAGTGTTACTTCTACTGGATTAGTTTATTGAGTGTTGTATATGTGTATATAAGTTTAATATATTAAAAGACAAAACTATATATTCATCGTTTTTTGTTTTGTATGGTGGTAAGTTTTGTTTGTGTCTCGTCGAGTGTATTGTCGTGTGTTTGTCACCTTCTGTTAATTGTTTTGTGTTAATTGTGCTTAAAGGATGGAGTTTGATATAACTGATCGTAGACCAGAACCCGACCCTCCACCGGATAGTGATAGAAATTTTGTACTGGCTGCACATAATGTGACTATTGGGAACATAAGTAACCAGAATGTTTTCACACCTTCCCCGTCCCCTTCTCCCTCCACAGCATCATATGTAGCCTCATATATTACTTCAGCAGCCCCTAGTATACCTTATACTAGTTCAAAAAAATTAAACTCTATAAAAATAATTAAAAAAAACAGTCCAATTTCAAAGAAAAAAATAGTATCTAATAATTCATCATCTCAGTTACAAAAGGCTTTATCAAATTCCAATTTGAATATAGATACAGTAATTATAAATCCAGATAAATCTTCTACTGCTTCATCTTTAGGTTCTTCCAATATGGAAACTTCCCCATCTCAGACGGTTGGCCAGGGTCATCCGCTCACAAGGTCACTATACGCCAGTGGTGACTGTGGGCCATTTATCGTATATGTGGAGCTAGCTGAGGCCTCTCCAACCAATGGGTCCACCTTACACCCGATCAAATTTGGAGCTTTCCTTTATAAAAATAAACTGTCTTGTATTTTGCAGGATGGAATTAAAAAAATTGGTCGCAATAGACTTTCTATATCTTTTAAATCTGCAAAGGATGCCAACAATTTTATAGATAATCCTATCTTTCCCCAAAATAAATATAAAGTTTATATCCCCTCTCATAACATATCCCGCATTGGATTAGTAAGAGGAATACCGGTTGAGTGGACACATGACGAAATAGTTGAATTAGTTCAACTTCCACCAGAATCAGGTAAGATAATCAAAACTCGTAGGCTTAGTAGAAAAATTTCTTCTCCTGAGGGTCCTAGTTGGCTACCAACCCAGACTGTTGTGTTTACGTTTGACGGTCAAGTGCTGCCCAAAGAAATTTATTGCTGCTACACACTGTTACATGTCGAACAATATGTCTACCCAACAATTCAATGCTACAATTGCTGTAGGTTTGGGCATACTCGTGCACAGTGCAGGTCTAAACCCAGGTGTTACAAATGCACAGAAAATCATGCTGGGGAATCTTGCACGGTGGAAGAGTCTGATGCTGTTTGCGTTTTTTGTGTAGGACATCATTTTTCCACCAATAAAATTTGCTTGGAGCATAGTAGACAAGCAAATATTAAAAAAATTATGTCTTCTCACAACGTTTCTTATCAAGAAGCAATGTCCAAGTTTCCTGTGATTCATAAGTCTTACGCGAATGTATTGTCATCCTCACCAAATCCACCCCCTCCTAAAGTTACTTCCTATTCCATATCTGACAGTCAATCTTTTCCTACTAAGTCCTATCGTAAAACTGTTTTTCTTAAACCCTCTTCAAGACCTTCTTTTCCTAAATCATACGATCAAATGGCACACCGAGAATTGTTAAAATCTTATGAAATCCCCACACCTAGTAATGGCTGTGCTCTTGTTAATAATCAAGATAATCCTAACCCATCAAATGAACATGTATCGAAGGAAGTTTTATCGTCTGATTCAATTCAAAATTTAATATCCTCTTTAATTAAAGTAATTACTGACTCTAATATACCGAACCACGTAGCGTGTAATATTATTCAGACCATAACTCTATCAATCTTTAATCTTTTAAAAAATGGATCAAATTCTTCAGTGGAATTGTAGAAGTTTAAATAAAAATAAAACCGACCTTTATTTTCTTTTAAATAAACACAAACCTTTTATTTGCGCTATTTCCGAAACGTGGTTAAAACCACATTCTACTTATAGGATTCCTGGGTATACACTTCTCCGGGATGATAGAAGTGATGGGTGGGGCGGTGCAGCCCTTTTTATTAAAAATAACCTTAGTTTTAATCAACATTCTGTTGTAAATAATAGCAACCTTATTCAATTTGTATCTCTACGCTTTAATAACATTTCTTTTATCTCAGTCTATATTTCACGACGGGATAATTCGGTTGTCCCCATATTACGTAGCTTTTTGTCCTCTATTCCCCCTCCTATTATTTTAATGGGAGATTTTAATTGCCACAACCAGATCTGGGGAGCTCCCAATAATGACTCTTTTGGTATAAAACTTTTAGATATTTTGGACGAATTTGATTTATGTGTACTAAATGATGGATCCCCTACTCGCCGCACTCCTCCCAACATTCAACCTAGTTTTGTTGACATCTCTTTTTGTTCTCCCTGTTTAGCCAGCTTATTATCGTGGTCTTGTCTTCCTTTCTCTCATGGTTCAGACCATTTTCCTATCCTAATTTCATTTCCTTCTCAAAATATTAATGTTCCTATCCTTCCTCCACTTTTACCTTTTATTATTGATCCCACTAAATGGGGTCTTTATGCTGCTCTACTTGAAGAGAAAATTGATCTACTTCCTGTACCTAACCTAATTAACATTAAAGAGTGTTGTGAGGGAATAAAAGACTCCATACTTACGTCTGCAGAGACTATATTCAATAAAAAGAATATTGTCTTAGGCATAATTCCTTCCCCCCCCTGGTGGGACTTAGATTGTACTAAAGCTATTAAAAGGCGATACGAGGCAGAGTCAATCTGTACGACTGACATCAACCTTGATTCTTTTCTAAACTATCGTAATGTGTGTGCCGCTACAAAGAGAACTTTAAACAACAAAAAACGACAAGGCTGGCGTTCATTTTGCTCATCTCTATCGCCTGACACCCCCTCGTCTCTGGTTTGGAAAAGAATTAAGCATTACAGATTGTCTCGTAAAGTTCATACTCCGTCTTACTACTCAACAAACTGGGTAGATGATTTTTTAGACCGGTTAGCTCCCCCTTTAGTTCCTAATTTGTCCCAAATCCCCTATTTATATTCATACCAGGCTAATTCTTCTACTTTAGATTCGCCTTTTACGTTTCTCGAGTTAAAATCAGTACTGAGTCATATCAAGGACTCCTCCCCTGGACCTGATGGTATACCCTATTCCTTTCTCTCAAAGTCCAAGGATAGTTTTCTAAATTATTTCTTAAAATTAATAAATTTGATTATTGATAGTGGTGTTATTCCTGAGAACTGGAAACACCAATTAATTATTCCTATTCCAAAACCAGGGAAGGACCCTAGTTTTTCTGAATCTTATCGCCCTATTGCTCTTTCATCTACCATTCCAAAAATAGTGGAACACCTAATAAAAAATAGATTGGAATGGTTCCTGGAGCACCATTCTCTACTAGCTAATACTCAATATGGGTTCAGGAGGGGCCGTAGTATTTCTGATAATCATGCTATTTTCACCACTGATATCCATCTGTCATTCAGTCAAAACAAGTCAGTGGTGGCTGGCTTCCTGGATGTCTCAGCGGCATACGATAATGTTAATCTTTGGGTCCTTAGGAACAAATTAGTTCAGCTAAGGTTTCCTAACAAGATAACAGATTTTATTTTTAACCTTTTATCAGGTAGGACTATATCACTGAGGTATCCGGGAGTTCAGCTTGCCACTAGAACAGTATGGAAGGGTTTACCCCAAGGTTCTGTACTCAGCCCTCTGCTGTATGATGTTTACACTGCCGATATGGATCATAACATACCGGATGTGTGTAATGTCTTACAGTATGCTGATGACCTACTTATTTACTCTGCTAGTTATTCTATCAGCTTAGCAAGGGATAATATTGAAAGTGGTATGACTGTTCTATCCTCTTGGCTTAGTGACAACTATTTGGACCTATCAGCCTCTAAGAGTGTAGTGGTTGTCTTCTCTCGAAAACGCCAGATCCCCCATATAAATATTCAGTGCAATGGGACTCCAATTCCTGTAAGGAAAGAGGTAAAATTTTTAGGTAAAATATTTGACAGTAGAATGAATGGTGTAGCCCACATAGACCATATTGTTAAAAAGTGTGAGAGCAGTATAAATATTATGAGATGTTTAAGAGGTGTCTGGTGGGGAGCTCATCCATACTCTCTTAGATTAATATACAATGCAATTGTAAGGAGTCACTTGGATTTTGCCTCCCATTTACTGTCTCCTTGCAATAAAACAGCATTAAGGAAGTTAGAGTTGACTCAAAATAAAGCTCTAAGGATAGTTGTTGGCGCTATGAAAAGCTCACCAACTAATGCCTTACAGGTTGAGTGTTCTGATCCCCCTCTTAATCTTAGGCGACAATATCTCTCTGACAGATATATTTATAAAATTTGTCATTATTCCTCTCATCCTCTTTTTTCCAAACTTAGAATATTAAATTCATATATTGCTTCTAAACCATACTGGTCCCACAAAATTTTACCTTGTTTAATTGTAAGTCTCAGGAGGCTAGAGAGTATACACTGTCCTATTAAAAAATACCAAATTCATCCAGCTTTTGCAGTTCAGTATAGCTCAAAAATTACACTACCTTTAGTGGAGTTATCACTTAAAATTACTAAACAATCCTCTGATGCTGAAACTAAATTGAATGAAATTATAAAAAGACGCTGGCCTTTGGCTGATATTTTCTTTACGGATGCATCTAAATTAAGCAAACAAGGTTCTGTTGGTGTTGCTTTTTTACATATGAATTCTAATTTATCTTTCTCATATAAACTACCACATTATTCTTCAGTTTTTTCAGGTGAATGTTTAGCTATTCGGGAATGTATCAAATACATTAAACAGAACAATATTGCTTGTTCTGTTATCTTTTCAGACTCAAAAAGTTGTGTCCAGGCTCTCATCAGTAATCCATTTGCCAAAAACTGTGTTCACCCTATTTCTTTGGAAATAATAGATTTAATTAAATTGTGTAATGAGCAACATCTTCAAGTTACAGTGGCTTGGATCCCAAGCCATATAGGTATAATTGGTAATGAGCAGGTTGATCAATTAGCTAAACACGCTATTGATCACGGTAAAGAAGACTACTTTTCAGTTTATGCTTGTGATCTGATTGCCCTGGCCAAACATGATCTGGAAATGGCTTGGAATACATCTTGGAGGAACTCTAGTTCCCAAAAAGGGGGATGGTTATACAATATACAATCGCACATTACTTTTAGACCATGGTTCTCCAAATTGCGCCTCAGTAAACATATTTCGGCCACAATTTCTCGGTTGAGGATTGGTCATTGCTCTTCACCCGTTCACTTATGTAAATTACATGTTAGAGACTCTTCTTTATGTGAGTGTGGCCTTGACGAAGGATCCGTGACCCATATACTATTTAAGTGCCCTCGTTTCTCATCTCCTTCTCTCTTTGACATTTTGGTAGATCGGGGGGCCCCTCTCCCTGTTAATGTTTCATCTCTCCTAAGCCTAGGTAACAAACCATCTTTGAAAGCACTTGTTTCATTCTTAACAATATATACTATAAAATTATAACTGAAATTAACCTTATGTGTTTGCATGCATTATATAATGTCCTTCGTATTAGTAACACCTTTATTTGTTATCTACCGTAATGTCTATAAGTTATTTTGATCATTGGTTATCTGTCTTAAATTTTCTCAACTAAAAAAAAAGTTTTTTCTTTACTAAAAGAGTAAAATTGGTAGGTACACATGAATGCGTCACAATCACTTGACAGCTGACAGTTGACTTGACACTGGCAGTAATATTCCTCAATTTAGAGGAACCAGTTGCCATTTATAAAAAAAAAAAAAAAAAAAAAAAACGTTACCTAAATAAAATTATTTTCGCAATCATTGCAAGTGGCGATGTTATTGTTCACAAATCACGACAAGGCATAATTTAAGTCTTAGCTAAAGAAAAAATATCATTTTTGTGCTTATTAGTAGTATTAAATTTCATTTAATAAATAACTTATAGAGGCGTTATTAGCATTTTTCTATGATTAACAGTTATCAAGTTTAGTTGAATGATAAATTAACAGATGACATTAAGTGCTTCCACAGTCCGTTCATTAAACGTTTAATGAATATTGCAATAGTTGTTAATAGAATTAACAGCTATTTTTTTATAATGTGTTAAATTAACAGTTATAACGTTTAATGATCACCTCTAAAATAAACTGGCTACTCATTATCTGTAAAAAAATCCTACTTGTCACAAGATGGCATTTTCGTTTATTTTTAGTGACATCTGTTGAACAATGAGAGCAGAACTAAAAAATGAAAAATAAATAATAGTTTAAAAAAAAATAAAAAAACAGACTTTGTAAAAAATCCAACTAAAAATATAAAATAAATTTGAATAGATTTAATAAATATTTTATCGACAGATAATATGCGTAGAAGGATTTTCATTGTGATAATATCTTAAAAGGCACCCCACGCTTTTTTTACAATAAAATGTGTTTTTTTTTTATTTACACTATTCTTAATTCAAATTTATTTTCTATAAAGCGCGTTTTTTTCGCTAGAAACAGAGTAAAGTTGGATTAAATTAATTAAAATATGTTCTCCACTAAAATATGATCAAATATTAAGCCATATTTTTCGTGTCTTTTTTAGAATAAATCCAAGGTATTTGCACTAACACATTTTGAAAAATCTCTCATGAAATTAAGGGATGGGTTAAGCCGAACCTCACGAGACCTCACCGGGGGGAAGGGAATCGGCAAAAACGCCTCACGTATTTAACAGATGTCCCCTAAGTGAGTCATATTAGTACAGTCAGCCCTATAAATAACTGAATAAATTCAAAATGTCATTTCACTTCCACGCGTTAAGTTTAATTGAAACGTTTTTTTCCCGACTGCGAAAGAATTAGGGTTATGTTTTTCGAGTGCGTGTATCAATACATAGTATAAAACAAAGTCGTTTCCCGGTGTCTTCCTATGTCACCAATTTTACGATGCGCGCGCATGTGTGACACCAAAATTCTCACGGTTGTTTTTTTTATAATTTTCCCCTTATAGGGAAGGCAACGGGTTCAAGCCCATACAGCCTCGTCTTAAGTGATGTTATTGGTTGTCTTTGATTTAAATTAACCTCTTGCGTACATAGCGCTGGCCACACTGGCGCAAGCGCAATTTTTCGCGTGTCTGTCAACACGCGAAAATCGACCTACACGCACACACATAAGGCGCGTCAACACGCACACATATCGAGTTTGACAAGCTGTCAGACCGGCCCGATTGGGCCGGTCGGGGCTCGAGAGGTTAATTATTCAATTTATTTATTTACTTTTAATCAATTATAAATATTTTAAATTAAGAAACTTATAATATTTAGTACAAATTGTCATATATAATTATTATTATTCTCTAAATTTTATATTTAATAATTATAAGTAATTTATTTTTTTAGTAAAAAAAAATTAGTCTGTTATTTTACCACATCCAAGGACCTTTTCAAAATTCAAAGGCCGAAGCCAAGACTGCAATTTTCTCAAACTATAAAGGTTAATGATGCCAAAGAAGTAGAACTTCTCACGCGCGTACATAAGTACTCGCCCGGTTTTTTTTTACTATATAGGGTGATTCAAGTATGTAGTATATGTGCATAATATAGTAGAAAAACATTGATAATTTTAGAGGTTTCTAATGTGATGTCGTAAACACATTTTTTTGAGCTTACATTGCAAACGCTGGCTAAACCCTACGAGATAGATCAAAATGATGTACTACAGTATTGTACAACTTAAAAAGGTCTACAAAAAATCCGCGATGGTATGTCTATCTCTTAGGGATAACTATCTTTTATTCTTAACTTACGAAGCTATTTTAAGCATTACAGCAGTAGTCCTTATCCAAATAAGTACCTTAAATACATTGTGCATTTAATGTAGAACAATATTGCCCTTTACAACATGTAATTTAACCTCTCGAGCCCCGACCGGCCCAATCGGGCCGGTCTGACAGCTTGTCAAACTCGATATGTGTGCGTGTTGACGCGCCTTATGTGTGTGCGTGTAGGTCGATTTTCGCGTGTTGACAGACACGCGAAAAATTGCGCTTGCGCCAGTGTGGCCAGCGCTATGTACGCAAGAGGTTAAATAAATATTTTCGAAGAATTTACAAATTTAAAACGCAGGGACATAGCGGTTGTACCGGCCTAGCGGCCGGCGATGCGTTCCTATGAATAGCGCATCGATGGCCTCGCTTCTCCCTATTGCATTTTAATTTATGTTTTTGTGTTTATTCAGGTGGATTCAAAAATGGTTCAGATTTACAATTCGATCCGGGAAAATGTATAGATACTATTTTTATAAATAGGAAAGATTTGGTTGTTTGTTTTATAATGGATAAACTAAATAAGTACTGGACCGATTTTGAAAACGTTTTCACTAATAGAAATAGGCTATTATTTATCCCGGAAAAGTTCAAACCGGGACTTTTGTCTCGGATTTTTTTTCTCGCGAGTTTCTCGAGAGAGCTTTCACGGCCAGACTACTCAACCGATTTCGATGAAATTTGATGGGGAGATAGTTTATGACCATGGGAAGGACCTAGGCTATAACTTCTTCCGGGAAAAATAAACCGGGATTTTTAAAAAAATATTTTCTTACTGGTGGAACTACGAGAGAATAAGTAAGAAGTTAGTTTGAAATCCAGGGAAGGACAGGCTATTTTTTATCTTTTTATTTTTTAGGATATGTCCTTACATCATTACATAATATTATAAAACAAAGTCCTATCCCATCTGATTGTCTGAACACGATAAACTCAAAAACTACCGAACGGTTTTCATATGTCTTTCACCAATGGACGAAGTGATTCAAGAGGAAGGTTTATGTGTAAATTAGACAAATATTTTGTATGACAGAAAAATAAATTTCGGCATATAATATTATACTTTGCTACCTGTGCGAAGCCATGGCGGGCCGCTAGTGTATATATATTTCTTTGGCACGCCCTAGAGCCTAAACGGCTTGTCATTTTTTATGTGAGTGGTGTTAATACATTCCTCTTAGTCGTGAGAATGCCGTCGGAGGCATCTCCTCACTCCGAGACTTTGTTGCTCTACCTAGTATACCGGGAGGAAGGGAAACGCTCTCGGAAACGAATACAGGTGATAGTATTGGTGATTCCTGATGTGATGGCACTAAAAAAATCGCGATCGCATTGTTACAATTTTAGTAGGATTTTCTCAAATTTCTGTACAGCTTCACGTATGGATAGATAAATCAAACTATTATTCTGGAAAACATAGTAAAAAAGGTCAATATTTCAAAAAAATCGTAATGAAACACGTACATCAGCTGACTGGTTAACGACCGCGGGCCGGTCCCGGCGCAGCGCGACGGCCGCCCAGTTCTTTGTACGCTTTACATTGCGCGCGCATGAATTACGGAAATACTAAAATCGTAAGTATTATCGCTTAGCTTTGCAAATGAATATAGTTTTTCGTTAATGTTATGGTTCTTCTCTCTTACCGTTCCGGTATAGAGACCTTCCACACGGTATAACCAACCAAATTATGAGAGTGAGCGTGTTATTCCTCCGACAGCGTTTGTGAACTCTGTTAATTAGGATTATCCAAAAACAAAATGAATTATTATTCAATAAAATGTTGTTTCTATCTTTTCAGTTCTTCAATGAATTTAATAAAGATGGTAGATATTGACGCAGTCGGGTTTTTTGTTTTTTAAATATTGTTTTTATTTTCTTTATGGGAAATAAAGTTGATGGCCTTTATTTCATTTTTGTGAAGAGAAAACAAAAATTGGTAAGAACACGAAAGTGTAGACGCGATTTGAAGTTTTGAATTTGTTCAGTTCAGCTACTTATGTGGCTGACTGTACATAATATTTCCCTGTGTTAAACACAGCCATCAACTATTTACAAAACAATATGATTCCTGAGAGGGTTGTGCGCGGTAAAATAAAAAAGTACATATTGCAATTATTATTTTTTTGTATTTTCACTGTATCTACCTAATTTATGACTGGAACTGATTTTGTAAATAGCTACCCTAGAGTTTCTTGCCTGTTCTTCTCTGGTGCTTTCCGAACTGGTGGCAGAGTAAAAACTGACTGAACCATCATCTCACAGTAAAACTTTTAGTCAGCAGTAAGAATAAAATACATTGATAAAATCTTTGTACAATACTTTATTAAGGCGCTTTAAATTATTGTCAGCTTTAAAACATTAATTAATTAAATACATATTACTAAAAATTAAACAGTGTTGTCAATAGTAAATCCACAATCACAAGGTATCTATACTCCACCGGTTTAGGTATCTAAATCTAAACAAGAAATGACATAAGATTCCCGGGTAGTGAACATTTTCTTACCAAAGTATTTTCGAAGACTGTTGTGTCAATGAAACTACGGCGTACACAAATGCTTGAAATTATTAAATTCACTTTAGAAACAAAAGAACTAACTAAAAATAACTAATTATCAGAAACAAAGCAAAAATATGAAAAATAAACAAATTTCTACAATTCGGAAGTGTATTGATAATTTGTGGCTAGTTAACCGATTAAATTTAATGACGGTCAATTTTAATGGCGTGCTACGTGACAGTCGTACTCTTAAATTTTGTAGGGTTATCTATTATGATCCATTGGAAAAATGTTTAGCGTGCCTGTTTAGCCCTGCCTATTAGCTCTTTTAGAGTTGACAGGTTGAGATCTTTTGTATTGTAATATACGATAATTAATTGAGTTCACGCTTATTAATGAATAATTATAACTTTATAATAACCAAACAACTTTAATAAACGGGAATAACAGTGCTAAGTGTTGTGTTGGTTATGAAGACGTTGATTTTGGAATGAAGTATATTGTTAAGAGAAATGGACAGGTAAAAACTTTTTTATGGTTTGTTTACATTTAGTTAAATACCTAAACCGATGGAGTATAGTAAAATAAACCTTAAAAAATACAAAAATTCTTAAACTATGAATTCGGTTTGCGGATGCAAGTGATTGTTTAGTTGTTTTGGTTTTCCAGCTGATCACGGGCCTTTCGTAGAACTCCTTGAGTTTTATGAATTTCTCGGCATATAGCACGGTGTACGTTCTTCTTACGCAAGTTAGCGGCATTTAACTGCATTAATGTTTCGGCCAGTGTTGCTTTAGTTCGTGCTAATTTCTGTTTCAGAGTAATATTTTCTTCATATAATGAACCTGAAACAAAAATTAAAATAATGATGAGAGTTGATAGGTCATCATCATGCCATGTTTTTAGAAATTTTAATTGGAATATAAAATCTTACGTGGCGATAAGGCTAAACCATCGTTTTGCTCTAAGCTGGATAATCTATCACTATCAATTCCTTGATCTGGAGAAGTGGGTCTGTCTTCATCTAAGGGCAGGATATCATCGACAACAGCTATTTTGTTCTCTGCCTCTAATGCGACTTGACGCGTGACCTCTATTTCTAAACGCGAATTAGCTTCCATTGCTGTCGCGAGTTGCTCGCGGGTCTCCTCTAGTTCTCTTTCCAATCGCAATCTGTCATGTTGAGCTCGGGCTCTTTCCAAAGCAGCTTGAGACGCCTGGACTGTAGCTTCATCAGCAGCCCGTCTTAAAGCTCGTTCGGTTTCCATAAATGTAGATTCCAATTCTTGTCTTTCAGTTCGAACCTTTTCTGCAGTTTGTATAGAGTCGGCAAGTTTTTGTTCAATTTCTTTAATCCGAGACTCCAATGATAACACGGTGTTTTTCAATGAGTCTATATTTTTATTCGCCGTCATCAAATTAGTATGTTCGGAACTCAAACTGTCTTTTAAATGTTGGTTCTCTGAAATCATTTCATTAATTTGTTTGTTAGAAAATTCGAGTTTATTAGTGAGATCGTTGTTTATTTCTTCTAAAGATTGATTTTGTTTTCTTAAATGATCAATTTCTTCGAGCACTGCAGTTTCGTTCATCCCTTTGTTATCTTCAGATCGAGAACCGTTAGAGAATCGCGAGCGACGCGCCCGATATTTGTTAACATCAGACATCGATTCACGTATTGCAACGCCTGTATCACACAATCCTACTCTTGCGAGAGAAACGTTCCTGTCGGGTTCTGACCAGCATTCCGATTCTGATATCATGTCGGCTTGAGGAAAATGTTTTAAAAGTTTCTTAGATGAATATCTCTTGTTTTCGTCACTACATCCCATATGATGTCCAAACATCATAGTCAAATCTTCTAATCTTAATGACTGAGAGATATCTAAATTGCTTTCGTCCATTGTAAGTTCTTCTGGTGCCATTGATTCATCTAATTCCAAGCCGACTGGTAAAGCTAAGCTCTGTTCTAATATACTTTCGGCTAGTTTTTTCTTATCCTCACCAAGAACACATCTGCAAAAGCAATAATTCTTTCATTTCTCACTTGTGTTAGGGTAATACTAAGTGCCAAAAAATAATCTACTTTCTTTGCTATCTTACTTCTACTACCATTGTCTTTTCTTTTCTGCTGAATATTAAAAACTTCGCCAAACTCAATATTGAAATCTTTGTCTCTTAACAGCCGTTTTCAATAACTGATTCCAATCTTAATCTTCGATCTCAATGCGATAATAAACCAATCAAAGTAGGTCATTAGTAAAGATGTCAAAACAACTTTGTTCCGATGGGTCAATTGCGTGATGGATTGAAAAAAGCGATTGGGATCATTTTTTGGAAACAGCTGTAAGTCTTTCTTGATGGTATTATAACGAGACTTTTTTGACGTCAGCGAGATTATTGCTTATAATCCTCTCCTCCTAATCCTATTCTCTAGATTCTGGATAGGGATAGTCAATTCAGACGACGAAGTCATATAATCAGTATTAATAAAATCATAGTCAAATAAATAAAAAAATACAACTCAAGAGACTTCTGTTGACTTTATATTTTGAATCCAGAAATTCGATCTAAAGGTAAGTGTGTAGGACGAAAACACGCATAAAGAAAGAAAACCTGACGAAAAATATACCTGGCTTGTTGTTGGATGGAGGGATTTTCTAAGTATATATTAAAAAAGAAATGAAAATAGTGTACAAAACGATTTTCCTGCGTACATTCGTTTGAAGAAATCAGTAGAAAATTCGCGTATATTATCTAGAGATTTTACATAAGTGTCGTTAACCCGGCCCCACTTCCCAAGAATAAATCAGACGTGGGTGCACAAATTTATTTATTTATTTATTTTATTTTATTTGGAAAACAAACAAGTATACAGATAAATTACAAGTAGAAATATCTTAAAATTAGGTTAGTGTACACTCCACTACGTTTTCACGGATTACTTAAAGTACATAACATAATTCTTAAGGTACAGTAAAAAATAACACGTTATATAATAGGTATAAGCACATTCGCTTTACGTCTTTTGGTGCGTCATTAGAGCATCTGTAATTTGTTTTCTAAATACGTATTTTTTTGCAGCAAATATATCAATGTTAGTGAAATGGTCATTATATATTTGAGCTAGTCTATAAAGGGGCGCACGTTCACCCGCATTTGTACGACACGTAGTTGTAGCAAAGAGCGGGTAGACGCGCGCTTCTCGTCTTAATATAGTCCTAGGTACGACATAGAATATATTATTAACTAATTCTGGACAGTCAAATTTATTATGTATTAATCCATGGAGCATCATGGCCTGGAGCAACAAGCGTCTTGATTTCAGAGTTAACAATCTGTGTCTTGCGAGTGATTCTATATATGGTATAATATTATTATGTCTCTTGTTATGGCATTTATATTGCAGGGTTCTAACGAATTTCCGTTGAATTTTCTCAATTTTCTGATCATATTTAGCATAATATGGATCCCATATCATACATGCATATTCTACCTGTGGGCGTACCAAAGAGTTGAAAAGATAACGATAGGTGTTTTCGAGTTTGAAATCTGATGATGCTCTCATAACAAGATTATACATTTGGAACGCTTTAGCCACTATTTTATCAACGTGTAAGTTTAAATGTAATTTGCCGTCCAGAACGACGCCAAGGTCGCAAATTTGAGTCTCCCTAATTAACATTTCATTGCATAACGAGTAATCAAAATTAATATTTTTTTTATTCTTCGTGAAATTAATATATTTACATTTATTGATACTTAGTTTAAGATTATTTTTATCACAATAGTCAGATAGTCTATCTAAATCATTTTGCAAGAGACGGCTGTCGTCTAGAGATTTGACGGTTCTAAACACCTTGAGATCATCTGCGTATAATAAAAATCTGCTGTTATGAAAGCATTTGTTAATATCATTTATATAAATGATAAATAGCAACGGACCTAATATCGATCCCTGTGGGACACCAGACGTAGCCAGAAATGAATCGGAATGGAATCCATTACACACCACAGTTTGAGTTCGGTTGCTAATATATGATTGGAACCAACGTAATAGGTCTCCTTTGATGCCATTATATGAGATCTTGCTTAAAAGAATTTTATGATCGACTCGGTCGAAGGCCTTTTTAAAGTCAGTGTAAATCACATCTGTTTGGGATCTTCTATCCATATTTGTAAATAAATAATTTGTGAAAATAATTAAATTGGTCGTAGTAGATTTTTGTTTGACAAAACCGTGCTGTTCAGGTATAATATTTTGTCTTAAGAATGGATAGATTTCCTGATGGACAAGTTTTTCAAATAATTTAGCCAGACCACAGAGAAGAGAGATAGGACGGTAGTTTTCTATATTTTGTCTGGAACCTCCTTTATGGATAGGAACAATATTAGATTTTTTCCAAATAGTAGGAAATGTACCAGCTTGAATACATTTGTTATATATTATAAATAACGGATTACATATAGTTGCTGCAGACCATTTAAGAAAACAGGGAGGAATTCCATCAGGCCCTGGGCCCTTCGTTACATCTAGCAATTGTAATTGCTTGCGAATCAGAGGAAGGCTCAGATGTACAGCTGAAAGCGAGGTATTGTTGTCACTTAAATGAATGTTATCAGGACGCCAATCGGGTGATAAGGTCGTGGGTTCGTAGACAGACTGGAAGAACCTGGAGAAGAGGTTGCATATTTCTGAGAGGTCACTAGAAGATTCATTTTTATAGAACATACATGATGGGATGCCAGACTTACGTTGACGATTGGCTATATATGTCCAGAAGTACTTAACATTTTTAGGGATGGCATCTTCAACATTAGTCATATAGGCATGATAACATCTAGTACATTCTGTTTTAAATCGAGCTCTATATAATGCAAATATTTCATAATCGGATTCATTTTTGTATGTTTTCCACTTGGCCCAAGCTTTCTTTTTAGAGTTAAAAATATGTATTAATGCTTTGGAAAACCATACTGGGAAGCTAGGTTTTTTTGGTTTAGACAGAGGTATATGCTTTTTTACTATACTAAATATATTATCGTAGAAAATGTCGACGCACCTTTCAGCAGACATATTATTCAGAGCGGTAGGCCAATCTATATCGCCAATTTCCTTATTAATAAGGAGGTAGTCCGCCTTTCGATAATTATACTTGGGGGTGTTTCGTGGTGGTAAAAATTTCAATTTCAGATTTAAAGAGAGCAACGTATAAAATGGGGGATGATGTTGATCAATGTGAAGCAGATCTTGATTGGGTTTTAAAACATTGCAGGTAGTATTAGACATTAGGAGATCGAGTATACGTCCATTTTGATTAGTAACGTGGTTGTACTGTTTAAGATTGTGAACAATCATAAAATCGTTCAGACGATTGCAAACAGCAGAGGTGCCTGAACAATGTAAGTAGTTGGATGGGGTACTAAGATTTATCCAATTAGCTGTTGGTAAATTATAATCACCTAGCAAAAGCAGATTATCAACATTATTTGACATAATGAGATCGTCCAGTATATCAAAATGTAAATTATAAGTTTCTAGTGGCGAATTATTAGGTATGTATACAGCGCTTATAAGTGTATGTGTTGTATTATTATAGCATGGTATAGAAACAATTATTTGTTCAAAGTATTTTTCGCATTGTGTATGAGCCGGAATCGATATAGCAATGGGGTTATATTCACGTAGAACAGCAATTAGGACACCTCCGCCATCAGACTTGTTAGTTGCAGATCTGTTTCGATCACAGCGAAATGTAACGTAACGATTATCTATAAATTCATTATCGTTTATGGAGGGAATTAACCATGTCTCGGTTAACACAATGATGTCATAACAGTTTGATAAAATGTTTACATAAAGAGTGTTAAGCTTAGTACGTATACCTCTACTATTCTGATAGTATAAACCAA
Organism: Lapara coniferarum; assembly: GCA_949316025.1. Lineage (NCBI taxonomy): Eukaryota > Metazoa > Arthropoda > Insecta > Lepidoptera > Sphingidae > Lapara > Lapara coniferarum. The sequence goes on along the minus strand of OX438926.1, from coordinate 13,555,754 downwards.
GATCATAACGATTAGCCGCCATTGTCGACGTTTATAAATAACAAGATTAAATTAATACAGAATCTTAGACAATTAATTAGTAGTGTTAGATTTAATTTTACAGATATCATTACTATTTTTGACAGCTATGATGGGGGATGTTTCGTTCCGCCTCACGAGAATGTTAGAATGTTTTACCCATACAAATTTGTAGCCGTGCTTCTTGGCCATATCTCGGGTTTCTCGCAACAGTTGCTTTTTGTGTAGAGTCAGATGCTCGTTAATGTAAATATTTCGAGGCGTCCCAGATATGCCCAAATCGGTGGAGGTAAATCCTTTCTTCAGACGGCATGCGCTGAGTATATTGTCTCTCAAGATCCGGGTACTAAGTTTGGCTATAATATTTTTAGGCCTGTCGTTAGACACGGCGTGAGGCACTCGATGTACAGAGGTAATTTGGTCTTTAGGAATTGCTATATTGATATTTTTACTAATTTCATCGAGCAAAGCAATTACATTTTCGCCACGTCTTTCTGGAACATTAGATATTTCGATGTTACATTGCCGGGACTGCTGCTCGAGGCTCTCAATTTTTGCCTCTAGACTTTTTATTGCATCTTGATCCTCTAATTTCTGGATAGTTTGATCTTCTAATTTCTTGAAGCGGTTTTGACAATCATCATACTGATTCGAAATAAATTGAGCCGATGATTTAATCTCAGTTACCATCTCCGACAGCTGGGTAAAGTTCTTTTGCATAGCGACATTCTCAGAGCGAAGACAATCTATCTCCTTTTTTAAATTTATTGTGTAGACTTCTAGATCACTTTTTATAGTTTTAATATTTTCGTTTATCACCACCAGATTCGTCTCTAAAGTAGTCTTCAACTCAATAATGGAGTTTTTAATTTCAGTGTAATCAACACAGAATTCAGGTTGTTTTCTTTTTCGTTGTGTGATGTTCGCGTTCCCCTCCATTGTCTGCTTTGATAGATGTTGTGCAAGATCAGGTTCAGAGACTGACTGTTCAGAGCGTAGAGAATGTTTTGGTGGAGTACGCTTTGTACTGAACATAATGCGCCTGCCAAATTACTGTTAATGAAAAGCAAAGCAGTGCAAATTCGAAAGCGAATAATTGCTCGATGTTAGAGCGTAGGCGCAACGTAAAGCTGGCTCGTAATAACGCGACGTAGCAGTGAAGCGGTGGCGGGGCGTATGGTTGTAAGTTTTGACACTCAGTGACTAACCTCGGTGGCGCAGCGGGCGGAGGCGGGTAGGCGAATCCGGACGAGCCGTCTTCGAAACCAAGCCCGAACAAAGGAGCAGGAACACACTTTGCGCTATTTGTTTCTTTCTAGAACGGCCCACTGGGCGTAAACAATCCGCTCAAATACCACAAGAGTAAGTGAGAATTGGATTTTGATTTAGTTGACCAATCACAATTAAAGACGCTTAGAGTCGCTACAAGACGTCCGCACTGTACCGAGTTAGAACGATGACTTATGACTGATGACCGATTAGAATTATTGGTAACTATATCCTAAGAATACGCGTGATGAAGCTTACTTAAACGGTTAAAAGGCAAATAATTATTTGTAACTATAGTCCTTACATAACTACAAATTCCTACACACAAAATAGTATGATCACTAAACTGAAAACTTACTTGTGTGACAACAATTTGTCTAAGAAATACGCCAGTCCCTGAAGCCGACGTGTCAATAATTGTTGCAGATTGCTGAAATAAAATTACATAATTGACTCGATTATCAGTTTATTTGTTGTATTTCTTGTATATGTTTAAGTACAAACTATGCAGAGAACTTAAAGATACAGAGTTCAATCAATTCAATAAGAAACGGCGTTTGCTTGAACTTGTAAATTTAAATAATGTTTTACAAAGCACGGTTGGCGTAAATGGATTAATTATATACGTAATACGGCTTACAGCATTTTCTGTAGTAAAGTATGACGAATTAAAAATACCAGATGCAATCATTTGAAAATATATTTTAATTGTTGCTGCAATGTTTATATTGAAAAGGCACAGTTGAGTTCTAAATTACGCTTATGTTATGAATGTTCATAAATGACAATTTAGTGACTTACGGGCGTTTTCAATAAACGATCCCAATTTTAATCTTCGATCCTATCTCGAGAATGAACCAATCAAAATAAGTTATTTGTAAAAATGTCAAAAAACCGTTATCCTGATTGATCTACTCCCTCGATGCATCTAAATAAAGAATTGGGGTGGTTTATTGAAAACGGCGGTAACTAATTGCACTTATAAGTAGTAACTTAAACCGACTACACTACATACTGACTACAATCCCCGTCTAGTATTTGTTCCATTCTACAAATCCCAATGCATTTAAACGTGGTTGCTTAATTGCTTTTCATACCCTGTTTCAATAAACTGTAACATAAAATATTTGTATGACACACATTATACGCGTAATACGGCGTAATACGGCGTTATGAAATAGCAAGTTATCAGCAATCAATGTAGTCTCATTTTATGAGTTATTTAATGCCAATATTTCCGTTATATCGAAAACGCACACTGCTATAAAACGTGTTAATGAAATATTACAGAAATTTAATGTTAAGGTTACAACACAACAGCTTAACATACATATCTGATATCACTAACAAAATCAGATTTATAAATAACAAGTCGATGCTTAACGGTTTGAACCGAATACTCACCCAGAGACTTCATTCTGTGCATTTTCAGCATTCTTTTGTAAATCCCTTATTTTATTTTCCAAATCCTTAATATGTTCATCTTTACATTTCAAAATTTCTTCATATTTTTCTAACTGTGAGTCACTAATGTGCGCATACGTTAATTCTTTGTCCTGTGAAAGATTTATAATTTATTTAATATTATATAAATACTTTAAATCATATTAATATAATGAAACAAGAGTATGTCAAGGATACATGCCAATTTAATTTTTTCGATAACTTTATCTTGCTGTTGGATTTTCTTCATACATTCTTTGATCATTTGTAAAGCTTTTCGATTCTCACGTCGCAGTTTGACCAGTTCATCCTGAAATATATATAAAACATGTTTTAAATTTTTCTTTTACTACTTTCAAATTTCAATACAACTGTATTTAATGATTCAAATGGTCTATGTAAGAAAAATATTATCAATTAGATAAGAATCTAGTTAGGTATTGCCTGCATCTATAAATTGCTTGTATACGTACATTGTTTAGTCTTTACGATGATAGTCGCAAAATTAATAATCACAATAATTATATTATGCTCATAAAAAAAAACAGTAACACCAAATTGTTAATTAATATGGATAGCTTACCAATTCTTCGTTATTTATGGTTATCGCCAGATAGTCTCTGTAAAATAATAAAATATACAGAATATATTTTTTTTTTCAAATCTGATTACTCGGTCAAATGATGAGCGCTGTGCATTGTCAATTGTCATGTAATATTTATTCTGGCGTTGGTACTGTTTAGAGCCAGGGGCCCTAAACAAGTTTGCAAACGTTTCTGTTCTATTCTCTTTCTACAGATTTCTTATCGTTTCGTTCGCTTTGACCATGTGACTCATCGGTAGAATATATCAATCCCTTATTTTTTTTTCTATTAGCGTTAAGGGGCTATGTCGACAAAATATTGGACCGTGATGGGCGTGGCTTAGCGTAGATCAAGTGCGAGGCGACCCGCGGTCCCGCTGCGACTGATCGCGCGCCTCATCGCTTCGTCGCGTCGTTGCGCTCAAGCCCGCGAAAAGATCGTCATTCCAAATGCAAATATGTACAGTCAGCAGCATAATTATCTGAACAAAATCAAAATTTCAAATCGCCTATATACCCGTTAAGTTAAACTGAAAAAAAATTTCTTCGTATGAAGTAAAGCAAATCTCTTTTATTTTATTTTTGTGAGGAGAAAAAAAAAGATTAATAAGAACACAAAAGTATGTAGGTAATTTGAAATATTGAATTTATTCAGCTACTTATGCTGGTGACGGTACATACCATATTAATATAGTTTATTACTTACCCTGCAGACTCCGACTCTGCACATGTATCGTCAATGACTGCACGTTTTTCAATTGTCTGTAATTCATTAAAAAAAATCTGTCAGTGTTATGAGTTATCGTATTACAAATTTAAATAAAAAATGTTTGAAAAATTAAAGAATTATTTTGAAATCCTTAATCTCAAAAAAAATTTGCCCTCTCACCATTTTTGCAGCTTACCTGTTCTAGATTGCCTTTTTTTGATACAGCGCTATTATTCAATGTCACTTCTACACTATCTGTCGTAATGGAACCCTGCGAACAATACACAATTTAAGTGCGTTGGATGGTTGCAAATTTTAAAACATAATTTTTCATTTAGCATATTCTTTGAGGCATTATTGATAAACGCTGTATACATCTGTATAAAAAATTCTTTCTAATTCATTCTTTCACATCTGAATAGTTATATAAACTTTTTGTCTTGCTCCCTCTGCCGTTAAATATCATTCAACATAGCAAGTCAAAACACTAAATTAATTACAGATGTATAATATAACGTTTATTACTAAGGTGATTAATATAAAATACAAAAGGCAAACATAACAACCTGTTGTTCCAAAACATCTATAGCTTCAGCGGCCGCTGCGAGAAGTTCTTGTTTATCACTCAGTTGTCTTCTCAATTCCTCCACTTCTACTTGTAATCTCACGTTGTGTTCTAAAAGACCCTGTAATAAAAACATTAGTTTGGTATTTATTAGCGTACTTATGTTGGTAATAAATACATAAAGTAAAATAAAATTGTGGGTTTACGTATGAGCTCTAGTCAGAACACACAAAAAACGACATCAAGGTTTCTCTTTAAATTGATTAATTATGTAGTTCTTACTTAAGACTGCTCTCGCTCTAGGAAATGCGAGCGAATTCTCTTTTCCAAGCTCGTCGCGAATCCGTAGTTTGCTACGAATTTTGCTGAGAGTTTGCTCTCAGCGAATGTACACTGCGGGCGCGATCCGCGTTTTGATCATTCGCTAACAGAATGGATTCCGAAAAGGAAACATTGATGTTTGCTTTATTACTTTGAAGATGCAAAAAGCGGTAAATTATGTCCAGTATAATTATTAATCGATTAGTACAACCAGTCCCGGGTTAAGAATGACGGGACCCCTAGGCATAGCACCCTTGGGCCCCTTTTCCCTTTCTTGACTTCCTAAAATATATTTTTTCTACCACAGCCTAATTAAACGACTGCAAAAAAAACTATGCATTCTTTTATAACCTAACATGTTCCAAAACGTATTGAAATATATAATATAAAAGATAATTATATTATCTACTAGCTTTTGCCCGCGGCTCCGCCCGCATTAAAAAGTTTTTCCGGGATAAAAGTCCCGGTTTATATTTTCCCGGGATAAAAAGTAGCCTATGTGTTAATCCAGGACATGATCTACCCGTGTGCCAAATTTCATCGAAATCCGTTGAGTAGTTTTTGCGTGAAAGAGGAACAAACATCCTTACATCCATACATCCAAACATCCAAACATCTAGGATACTACGTCGGTTTAGTACTTAACTAAATGTAAACAAATCATAAATAAGGTAGGTATTTTACCTCTCCATTTCTCTTTACAAAATATGTAATTCCAAAATAAACTTCTTCATAACCTACACCACACTTAGCACTGTTATTCCCGTTTATTAACGTTATAAAGGTATTTTATAAAGTTATACTTTTTCATTAATAAGCGCAAACACAATTATATAATTATCATGTATTGCAATACTTTTATAAAGGATCTCGATCTGTCAACTGTAAAAGAGCTAACACGACAAGCACGCTAAACATTTTTCCTATGGATCGTAATAGATTACAATACAAAGTTTAGGAGTACGACTGTCACGTAGCACGCCATTAAAACTGAGCGTCATTCAATTTACGTTAACTCGATACCAATTATCTTTACTATTTCCGCATTGTAGAAATTTATCATAGTTTTCGTTTTGATTTTGATAATTAGTTTTGAGTTTAATAGTTTAAAGTGTTTGTTGTACGCTGTAGTTTCATTGACACAACAGTTTTCGCAAATACTTTCGTAAAAAAATGTTGACTGTCGGAATCATATGTTAACTTTTGTTTACATTTAGTTAAATACCTAAACCGATGGAGTATAGGCAATATTAATATTGTCATCGAGTAACGAGTTTATCAAATCATCATTATCATCATCAGCCACATGATGTCCACTGCTGAACATAGGCCTCCCCCAAAGATGTCCAGATGGACCTGTCAAAAGCAGCCTGTATCCAGCACGTTGCTGCAACCTATATCAAGACGTTTGTCCACCTTACAGGTGAACGGCCGACACTGCGCTTGCCAATACGACGTGGTCTCCACTCGAGAACTTTTTTGCCCCATTTAAATTTTATTAAATACTAGTAGTGCTCGTGGCTCCGCCCGCGTGAAAAAGTTTTTCCGGGACAAAAATATTTACCCGGGATAAAAAGTACCCTATAGCACTCAGGAGTTATGTAGCTTCCTATTAGTGAAAGAATTTTCAAAATCGGTTCAGTAGTTCCTGAATTTGCGCGTTCAAACAAACAAACTCTTCAGCTTTATAATATTAGTATAGATGAGTCGTTAAATATAAATTTACCGTTTTTTTTTCTTGGGACGAAGGGCCCCTGTTCGATGCTAGGCCCCTAGGCAGTTCCCTAATTTGTCTTTAGGTTAATCGGGCCCCGAGTACAAAGATAACATTGTAGATAGATACTCTTTTTTACTTTAAAACACTATAAAAGTGGCAAACAGAAAGGTATTTTAGTACAAGAAAGAAATAAAACACGCTGGAAGTAGGCAGCTTTTGACAGGTCAGTCTGGAAATCTTTTGGGGAGACCTCTGTTCAGCAGTGGACTTCATGTGAATGATGACGATGACCATGATGATGAAAGAAATAAAACTGATGTTATAACTATTATTATAAAACATATTTGAATACTTACGCGCTAAATTTTGTTTTGTCACGTTCGAATTAAAAAAACACAAACATTCTTATAAAAATGTCCTGTGAAGCACATTCGACGGTTCGTTAAAATAGGATTTTATTACCTTATCCAATCTAAGACAATTACTTATTTACAGCTTATTTTACTTACTTGTACAGCAGGTGGCGATCCGCTACCTAATTTCTCTTCAAGAAAATATATCCTTAATTTTAGGTGGAAATTTTCCTTTCGCAAACCATTCAATTGCTCTTCATATTGCTTCATACTAACACCACTGGCATTCGATACATCTAAACAAATTATTTATATGTTCAAAACCAAATCATTACTAATATTAACAAGATCAAGCTAATTATGTATAAGCATTATATTACATACCTTCCCCTTCAGCGACTGGCAACGCCATTTCGTGTAATTTCCGAGGACTTGTACTGTAAAAAAATACCAGAACAACACGTTGTAAACACAAGTACAAATAGAATGTTAGTGATAACTTTCAATATATAGAGATAAACACCTGTAACATACAAGGGTTTTTTTAACTTTTACTTAACATACAAACAATTTTGTAACATGAGTGAATGAACAATGAATCCATTAAGATGTCCTAGCTTTTAGATTCCAACTCATTATTCGCTGACAAGCTCTTATTGGTCGGTACACAGGGCTCAATTCACACAATTTAAGCGAACAATCGCTAATTCGCGAGTACTCACATAATTTTAGTACACAGTGTAAAAAGACCTTTTCTTGTATGCAGACAAATTACGAAGTATTTCCATAATAATAATCGGTAGAGTTAAAACGTCATTACTTTACTAATAATATAATTTATCAGAGATGTGATATTACGAGACATTCATGAAAACTTGGAAAGTAATTTATTAGATTTTCTTTTTGTTTTGTTAAAAATATGCTAAATAGATTCTTAATTTTATAGCACCTGCTTAAATTAACTTGACTTTAAGTGGTGTACCTACACTGAATGACAGATATGAATACACACTTTTGATATGGGAAGACCAAATGCGCGTCCTGACAGTTTTTGTATAATACATATAACTGTCCATTATGGGAATATATTAGCAATCAAGATATTTACAAGAAATAATACGAAATGAATAATAAATACTAAAGCAAAATTAAAAACACGTCGGATTTTGTTTCTAATACTACAGGTACCTATTTTCACCCTTAAACGGTAATTACATAATTATATGTAAGTGGACGTATGGAGCGACTTAGTCGTAACACACGACAAAGCTCCTTAAAATAAGATTAAAAAAAAAACTGTGGACGTCGCATAGAGGTCTCCTGTGGTATTATGTATGTTCATGGGACGCGGTAATTACTAACCATAAGGTGACCATCTTGCTCTTTTGCATTCCCCAAATAAAATTAACACGCTGAGAACCTCGAAGTTCGGATTAAGTAAATTCCTACAACGAAGCGACTGGCGAATATTATACCATACCAGCCCTGTATTATATACCGACTGCCCACTGCTGAGCACGGGCCTCCTCTGCAACTGAGAAGGTTAAAGCCTTAGTCCACCACGCTGGCCTGTTGCGGGTTGGCAGACTTCACATACCTTCGAAGTTCAGGGAACTTCTCAGGTATGCAGGTTTTCTCACGATGTTTTTCTTCACCGTTAAAGCGAGCGATAATTCACAACGACTACATAAAAAAATAGAAAAGTCAGAGCTGTGTACCCTTGGGTTTTGAACCTGCGGACATTCATCTCGGCTGTCCGTTCCACTCCCAACTGGGCTATCGCCGCTTCATTATAATAATGGTTACAAAACACTGAAAAATTAGTTACGTAAATATTTATAAGCAACCTTGTCTATTATCCCTTCTACTAAATAATATGCATGCAAAGTATGGGCCGCTTGTTCATAATATATATAAATATCCACAATAATAAGGTCATCTATATTGACGGTTAACAGTGTAGTTGACGCTCTTATCAAGTAGTATTTGCATTCATTGTTTATCGTAATTGGTAGCATTTTATAATTATCAGTAGCATTAAAGACTATTTATACATATTATATGGATAAAGGTATAACCTTCATCTATTATTCTGATGGATAAGGGTTATAACCTTTATCCATCAGAATAATATTTAATTGCTTACCTAAAAGGGGATGATACTACTAAACTACTCCCATTTTTCGATGAATTCATCCTAGGTAATGTTGCCATTTTAAAATGAGAACTGTTACGCGTCGTATATTCTACATGAGGAACACTTGAACAATGTAAAATCCTGTCCTGCCCAATCCTATGTTTTCAATATAACGTATCTGATACTAATATATTCATCTGTTTTATTTTAAACATAATATAGATGACGTTTATAATAACCAACACTTATCACAACAATATAACTGGACACATTTATATGAAACCTTAAATCCATAAACACGTAAATAAACAATCACGTTTTAGCACTTAAACATGCGCAGATAGTTATAGTACGGGAATTACAACTGAATATTGAAATTGGGACGTGACACGAGACTCCGAGCGCTCTTCGGAACCATTCGCCTATCTTCGTGCGACACAACCACACACCAGCGTTAGCAATAATAAACTTAAATAAAGAGGGTGTAGGGAATAGACAGAGAAAAACAAATGCTGGAAAAAGACAAAACACTCTGAGACGGATGCTGCTCGGCGCACGCTGCACAATACCACAGTATAACAGAAATAGAAGTGGCGCAGCGCGCGGTGCCATTAAATTCTGCTCCAAATTTTCGATTTATGTGTTACTTCCTGCATGTACCGTAACTAATATTAAATAGCATATTTGGTCATGTTTAAAGAAATTTACCCAAGTATACCTATCTAGTAAGTGATACAAGTTTATAATAGTATAATAATATGAATGTGTTCGTGGATACTGAAATCCTAATGAGGTAAATTTTGAGTGTGTATCTAAAGAGACATACTTAATGTCGGACGAATTATAATCTCCCAGTCCCTATCTACCTTAGGATTTACAGATAAAAATTTGGTATTTAAAACGAAAGAAGTTTATTTTTAGTATCTACCTATCCTACATTAAGCTTTATATTGTAAGAGTTTCTTCTTATACTGAAACGCCTACGGTTTATTAAATGAACACTTTCATCAAATAAACTACTGTGACGTAATAACATCAAATTTAAAACTCTAAAATACATTATGATAGTCAAAACGATAAAAATGCGCACAATCAGTCAAACATGGTAAAACAACGTCACTGGCCCAGTGAAGGATGTGGAGAGTACGAGGCAAATATAGTTTGCGTATTCAATTGGTTGCAAATAGCTCCCAATATAGAAAGAAGAGGCAAAGGTTTATACTCTTCTGTTTTTATTATTTAACGAAAGACGAGACGAGAGTATTATGCCATGATCGCCTGATCGATGATAAAATATACGTTAAGACTGCCTATAGTCTAGAATTGTCTAATAAATTCGCAAAATTGCAAATAAACGCAAAACCGAGATACCAGGTGCTAAGCAAAGATGTTAAGCCATATGAACTTGTCACTATAGTGAATAGTTTGGTGTCTATGTTATTTAAAAGAATAGCGCTAGTTCAAATGAATGGATTAGGTACTTACATTATAGCACTGGCATCAGAAAGTATTTCCGCCATTGTAACACCACATATGATTCAACAAACACCTGGGAAAAAAAAACAAAGTTTAGCACCGTTATACCCAGAATGGACAATCGACCCTGAGTTAACGACAACCTACAAGGGTTGGGTCTACGATAGTGGATCTCCTGGAGGTCACGACTATAGATTAAGAAAAAGATTAGCTGCTGGACCGTTTTAACGTTACCACTTTGTTAACTAACATAGCAACTTGCCTACCAAAAAATTGAAATCGGGGACTTTTTTTGGTCTCGCCTGAAGCAGACCCTGGGAGTCTAGCCAAAAATCTAAACATTTGTCATGTAGTCTACAAGACAAAAACTTTTTTGTATTTTCGAGACTCTAAGACAGCTGCTTCCAGTCTCGGGGATAACGAGACTTTCGAAACTTAAGTTAAATAATTACTATTTTTTATTATTAAATTTTACTAAACCACCCGATTTTTTTTAATCCGGTTGGCTGGCGTCACAGAAAAGGGAAATTTTAAATATATAATCTGTCGGAAATCGCAACCTAACCTTATTGAAATATAACACGGGTCTTGATAATTAAGTACATATTTATTATGATGAATTGGGAAAAGGTCTCCTTTAAAAAATAGTAGCGATAGGGGGAATACTCAAACCATTGCTAGAACCATGCTAATTAGGGTTTAGAAAGTTTAAAAAACCTAGAGTCTCGGAACATGAGACGACCAAAGATCAAAATCAAATTTTATTGTGAGAAGTCCCGTACTTCGAGACTTTTCATAATAGAATTAGAGTCAACTTTAATTTGGGGAGATTTTTAAAAAATAAAAGGTGTTTTAGTTAACATCAACATTAATCTTATCTTACCAATATTTGACGATAGCCAAGACGGGAATGGAACGGTCTGCCGACACAATGTCCGGACGTTCAAAACCCAAGAAACACACCTCTGACTTTTCGAAGTTATGTGTGTATTGTTTATCAATTATCGTTCGCTTTAACAGTGAAGGAAAAACATCGTGAGGAAACCTACATGCCTGAGAATTCTCCATTAGAATTTCGAGGGTATGTGAAGTCAGCCAATCCGCACTAGGTTAGCCCGGTAGACTAAGGTCTAAACCCCTCTCAGTAGTAGAGGAGGCCCGTTCTCAGCAGTGGGAAGTATTCTTCTAATACAGGGCTGGTATTATTATTTTATTATTACTAATATTAATGCGAAAATTTGTAATAATGTTCGCATATTTGTTATAAATAAATTGATTGCCTTTGACTGCCTCGGTGGAGTAATTGTATTGCGTACGGGTTACGAGTACGATTTGCGCGCTGAGGTCCTGGGTTGAATCCCGGGTCGAGCCAAAAACATTGTGACTGGGTTTTACCATCTTATAAATTACTCAGTCACATCTCGGAGTCAGGAAGTTGGCGGTGTGGTACCCCTGTGCCTCGGAAAGCACGTAAAGCCGTTGGTCCTGCGCCTCATCTCTCTCCGGTCATGTCGGATTGCCGCCTCACCGGTCTATGAGAGTGAAGGAATAGCGTGTGCACCTATGTATTGCGCACACACTTGTGCACTATAATATCTCCTGAGTATCTGGCTGATCTCCGTTGAGATTTCTTCCCGACACTCCATCACGGCCGGAGTCCCGCAAGGCTCTGCCCTCTCCCCCTTTATTTTCTCGCTGTATACCAGTGATATCCTCAAACCAAAGAACGCCCATCTGGCGCTCTTCGCCGACGACACCGCAATCTACGTCTCATGTAGACACCCCGACAATGTGGTGCGCACTTTGCAGGCCGCCGCCGACAAGCTCGGCGAGTCGTTCCGCAAATGGCGAATCACCGTCAATCCCACCAAAAGTCAGGCTATCTTTTTCACTAAGAAAAAGAGAGTCGCATCGCCCGTATTCGCCCATATACCGCCTGCTCGTTTTCAGCGTATGCAGGTCTTACAAAATAGAATGCTCAGACATGCTCTTGGTGCCCCGTGGTACGTTTGCAACCGCAACCTCCAGGTGGACACCAACATGCCGCACCATCAAGCATTTCATGCATATGGCCAGCAGATGCTACTTCGATCGGGCGGTAAATCACCCAAACACGTTAGTCCGTAAAGCGTCAATATATACTCCATCCGACCGCGCCAAATGGAGACGGCCGCGTTCCGTATTAACCGATCCAGAGGACGAAATCACTCTGGTCATCCGCCGTAAGAACGAGTTCTTGAAACTCCAACACTCCACAAGACCGCAGTTTCGTCCTCGCCATCGAGGACCTCGCCGCGTCCCCCCCCCCCCGACCCCCTTAGGAGTTCCGGCCGGCGTGCTAATGACAACACAATCTAATAGGATTAGGCCTAAAATCCAATCTTTCCCTAAACTTTGATGTCTCATCCTCTTTCAGAGGCCGTCTTGAGCCGAGGTTCGTAACCCGTTAGTGGGTTGCCCTCAGCATGGCCACTTAATTCAAAGGGTTGCGAGCGCCTTCTGCGTTCACCCTTAAGACCGGTGTGGCCAGAACAAGCCGACTCGCGTCAGGCTACAGGCAGTATGGCCATTAACAAAAAAAAAACCATTGAGATTTGCCGCCGTGGCCGAAACTGGCTAGGGGGATTAATTATAAGTAAATGTAGAAACAACTATACGGATTTAAATGAAATTTGGCATACGGGTACATCATATCCTGAATTAACATATACGCCAATTTTGTCCCGGTAATTTGCTCTCATGGGATATAATGGATAATTTTAATCTAATTCTTTAGGTAGATAGCGCTGGCGTCATACTGTGTCTTAAGGACTTTAGCAACACGCTCGCTCGCTGTTAGAAGTTTTTTTTTCTCGCCTCGACTTTTATCCCGGAAACGCAATCGGACCCGCGAGCAATACTAGTAGTTAATATAAGTAATATCATTTTGGTTGATTTGATTATTATATAGGTCTGACTTCTGACATAATATACTTAAAATTAAACAGGGTATTTTTTCATTGAATTACATATACAAGAAACTACATATTATTCTTCTTTTTATTCTGCTAACATCTTGCCAAAAATCATCCACGAATAACAAATATTATCCCCATGGTAGTTTTCCGATTTCTTGATTTTTTTGTACTTTATTTTTTTTTATATAATATATGTACATGCACAAGTGTATTTCTGGCTGAAAGTGTAATTTTGCTGCTGCAATGAATGCTCTTAAGTGTAAGTAGTAGTGACATTAGAATGTGTAAACTTAACAATACTTTTTGTAGATATTTATTTTGTTTGAAACTTACACTTTTTTAATTATTATTCTATGATTAAGTACTCAGGGGTATTGCAAATGCCCCTTGGTACGTAAGAAATGAAGATCTTCATCGGGACCTTAAAGTGGACTTCGTTACAAATATTGTAAGGAAATACGCTGAAGCTCATGAACATAGGCTTCATCATCACGTGAACGTCGAGGCAATCCAGCTCCTTGACAATACGGGCCTAGTGAGAAGACTGAAGAGGACAAAACCCTTCGAGTTAGTGTAGTGAACTTTTAGTGTAACATAGTGCAGTGGGTGCTAGTTAAAAAGAACACGTGAACAATGTGTCTTCCTCTTACTAGAGACAATCAGAAAAGTGTTATTGGACATGTTCTTAGTCATAGTCTCATTAGAAGTTTAAGTTAGATTAAAATAATATTAGAAACTGCAACGGTTTTGATTTAAATAAAAATATGTACCACTGACTTTACAGAAATACTTTCACAATAAATATCACCAAGCGAACGACCGGCACGAAGGCAATGACCAACTCACTCGAACTATCAAACGTTCTATGCTTTTATAGCAAAAATTGTAGATCATGTCATTAATACCCGCACAAAAAATATTTTTGCCCTAACACGGCCTTTCCTGACAACGTGATCGTCCTCGATCACATACTTTTTTTTTTAGTCACTCCAACGGCACAGCTGTCAAAAAAATTACTAAACTGTGTACAATCCAAACGATTCTCAATAAACCGAGGCGAATGATGAGCCTCGTGACGGCAGCAGTAAATAAGGACTGCAGCGCCCACGAGAGTTCCTTTAGGGGCGGATTGACTCATCACCCAAAACATTTTAACTTTAGTTACCCATTGTAACACAATCAAGCAATTTCGAATCAGTAATGGTTGAGTTATGGAACCCAATCATTTCTGAAACAAGAACGTCTAGGAACCACTAGCAGGGTCTCAGAGAACAGCAGCAATATCATAAACAGTGCCACATTCGGAGCACGAGATAGCCACAATGTCGGGACTATAAAAAATCGTACTACCACAAACTAGAGAGTGCCACAATGTCGGGGCATAAGATAGCCACAATGTCGGGGCTACGAAAATCGTACTGCCACAAACCACAATGTCGTGACAGAGTGCCACAATGTCGGGGCACGAGATAGCCACAATGTCGGGGCACGAGATAGCCACAATGTCGGGGCACGAGATAGCCACAATGTCACAATGTCGGGGCTATGATAAGGCTACTCCAACTGGAGAGCGCCATTCCGCAGCGCTTAAAGCGCACCGTTTCGTAGTGCCAAAAGCGCACCGTTCCATAGTGCCAAAAGCGCACCGTTGCGTAGCGCAAAAGCGCAAACGATTCCGCAGCGCAAAAGCGCAAACAATTCCGCAGCGCTAGAAGCGCATAATTCCGCAGCGCTTGAATGCACTGTTCCGTGGTGCATAGAGTACTGCCTGATCGGACCGCGTCTGTCCGCAGTTTGAACAGCACGTATCTACACATCCTAGTGCGCTACCCCGCACCGGGCACACACCAAACGGATCTCCGGTTTTTGTAAGCACAGAAAAACAGTACCACACCGTTCGGCCTATTCTGACCTTTGATTAAGACTCGTATGAAACTCTCCGAATAGCCATTAATTTTTATCGCTACAACAAAAACTCCATTCGCGAAGTGGCCTGGACATTACGTCCAGTAGCCACCACATGGCAAAACGAGATCCCAACATTTGCGGGTATCACGGAGAAATAAAGGAAAGCATAACCCTCAAGCAAGAATTATAAATCATACGATACCACACTTCATATACAGTCCCCGATCCTCTGCAATGGAGCCGCTAGCATCTAGCGCTAGTTGACACACGCGCAGTCATCCTGTCCGGGTCACCTCGGAACAGCTTCCAAGCTATACGCGGCACGCGTACAGAAACATTTGAGCACCAACAGTTCGATCACGGTGCCCGTAAACACTTCTTCATTCAAAGTCATGTACACATAACATTCTCCACAGTAGCATTGGTATTTAGCATACCCCATAGCATAGCTATGTAATGAACACAATCCACATGTATGGGCATCGATTACACATCTCACTTCTGATATTAGAAACTGCAACGGTTTTGATTTAAATAAAAATATGTACCACTGACTTTACAGAAATACTTTCACAATAAATATCACCAAGCGAACGACCGGCACGAAGGCAATGACCAACTCACTCGAACTATCAAACGTTCTATGCTTTTATAGCAAAAATTGTAGATCATGTCATTAATACCCGCACAAAAAATATTTTTGCCCTAACAATAACTTATTAGTCATAAGGCTAGATTGTTATGAAAATGATGTATTGATCACAGTCGGAACATCATAAAAAAAAAAAAAAAATCTATGATTAAAATAACTTAATGGGAAGTGTTATTTTCAACAAGATAAGTATGTGATTTCATTGACAAATGTGTCAAAATAACCTTGTATAATTAAATCTTCCCATTTTTATAAATGCATAAGCTGAAAATGCTGAGATGTTTAATAAATATATAATACGAGCCCTGTATTATATACTGCCTCGGTGGCGTAGTTTGTATTGCTTACGCGTTACGAGTACGATTTGCGCGCTGAGATTCTGGGTTCGAATCCCAGGTCAGGCCAAAAACATTGTGACTGGGTTTTTCCATCTTAAAAATTACTCAGTCGCAGCTCGGAGTCAGGAAGTTGGCGGTGTGATACCCTCGTGCCTCGGAAAGCACGTAAAGCCGTTGGTCCTACGCCTGACCTCTTTCCGGTCATGTCGGATTGCCGTCTCACCGGACTATGAGAGTGAAGGAATAGCGAGTGCACCTGTGTATTGCGCACACACTTGTGCACTATAATATCTCCTGCGTACCGCCGTGGCCGAAAAACCGGCTAGGAGGATTTCATTTCATTCATATACTATCCACTGCTGAGCACGGGCCTCCTCTACTACTGAGAGGGTTTTAGGCCTTAGTCTGCCACGCTGGCCTAGTGCAGATGGTCAGACTTCATATACCCTCGAAATTGTTATGGAGAATTCTCAGGTATGTAGGTTTCCTCACGATGTTTTCCTTCACCATTAAAGCGAACAATAATTGATAAACAATACACACATAACTTCGAAAAGTCAGAGGTGTGGGCCTTGGGTTTTGAACTTCCAGACATTGTCTCGGCAGACTGTTCCAATCCCAACTTTGCTGCTGTTTGCTAGAAATAAATGAACTGCTTGACTCTTCAAGCCCTGCTATGGTTGCCGGCGTCCGAGTATATAGGGTTTCCCCATACATCTATACATATAAGTGGGGTGTGACGGGTTCAATTGATTCTCTGTGATATAGTACTATTAGTAGAATCTAGTATTTCTTAAAAATGTTCTTTTTAAGACTGATAGGTAACTTTTTTTCCATAATCAAAGAAAACCCATTGTGTAAATGTGTCAGAAACCACTTTCAATTGAACTGTGCAGTACAGGCATGTCTAGAATGGAAAGTGTAATTAATACATACATACATATACACTCACGCCTGTTATCTCCGAAGGGGTAGGCAGAGGCGCAACTAGTGCACCCACTTTTCGCCATTATTTCGTCCCATGATGTGATAGGGGGCGAGCCTATCGCAATTATTAATATTAATATTTTTGTAAATTTACATACAGTCATACCTTTTATCCCTGAAGGGGAAGGAAAAGGCGCAACTAGTGAAGTAGGTGCACTAGTTGCACGCACGGTATAAAGTTATACCGGATATACCATGCGATTTCATCTCATGATGTGAAAGAGATGAGCCTTTCGCCAAATTGGGCACAAATATCAGACTCGAAATAAACAGAACGACTCATGTTCCAGGAAAGAGAGTTCACGAGGACGAAGCCGACGGCAACGCAATTTCACTGTAATTAAATCTATACTAACTTGATTGTAAAGATAAAATCAATCAGAAACTAAATACGTGCGACAATTAATATTTGCATTACCTTTCAAGTTTCCACACTTTTCCCAAGTTTCAACGTTCGCAAATCAAATTACCAGTTGCCTGTTGCGCCGCCTGACAGTTGACACTTTTCAAATACAATCTTTTTTTTTTTGTTAATTTATTCATGTCCATGGATACAAAGTCCTTCAGACGCATACTTGTTTCTTTTTTAATTATCCTCAGTACTTACTAACTACTATGTCAAAGTAAAGCAGTGATTACCTTACCAAGACTTTATCGAGGAGTTTTGGCGGCAACAAAAAAGCACTTGATTAGCACAGTTATTTCAATTCACTTCATTTGAGCCCTTTAATAGAACTATATTGGATAATATACCACCATAATTATGCAACATAACACTAAGTATCACCAAAATAATGAATTAAAACAAGAGCACCTCATGACTCTACCAAGTTCCCGCCAAAACTCCTCAAATACAATCACAAATCCAGTGTTGCCAACTTAACGGATTTAAAACCCATCTAACGGCTGACGGGATATTTAACAGGACAAAAATTTCATTGGTATGTGAGGAGGGAAGGTGTAAATGTGATAGGAGGTCATGGAGTGGCAATAACACACGCTTGCACCCCCCCCCCCCTTTGCGAAACTATAGCTACACTCGTGTCAATTGTTCATCTAACAGATTTTTGCACTGCACAAATCACAATCACAGATCACAATGCTCAAACTAGAGTGCATTCAACTTATACTTCCAATGACGTGATGTTGCCCTCTGTTCTATGATGGTAAGTAAAAAACAAACTATGTGAATTTTCAAATTTATGTGATCCGATATGATGAAAGACGGATGACGTCGAAAATAAAGAACTCGTGTTAGTGTGAAAAACGTAAAGAAACCCCACTTATTACTCAAATAAAATAAAACAAAAACCGGACATCTCCCTAAAAACGTATATAAAATAATAAACAATAATTGTATAACATCGATTAAAATAACAATGAATAAATAGTCATCTATATGCCAATATCCATAGTTATAAACGCGATGAGTTACGTTAAGCGCACATTACACAACTGGCATTCAATTCCATTACTCATGATTGACTCGTGAATAATGAAAACAAAACGACATCACACAAGCACTCAAAATCACCTTCAGTCATACGCAAGATTTTGCGGAGAACACACGTTTTCACTCGTTTTGGTATGAATACTTGTAAAATAAAAGGGAATTGAGATTAAAAAAGTATAACAAGAAAGCGTTGGGTAAAATATTGACTGAAAAAGATAGTTTTATAGCCATACTTTTGTTTTACCCACCTTTTATTAGCAACGCCACGCCCGTTTGATTTTTTTATGCGGAATAAAAGTTAAATATATTTTACAGGGATAAAGGTAGCCTATGTGTTATTCTATACTATAATCTATCTTTGTGCCAAATTTCATTCGATCTGGATGTTTAGCCGTTCTGGTGTGGTTGAGAAAAAAGCATCAAAGTTTTCGCAATTAAGTATTTGCTGTCCGCGCGCTGACTGACGTTTGCGGGACGAAATACCATTAGACGATCGCGCAAAAGTCATGATTGACAGTTGCACGACGCGCATATCAAAAAATTCAGATATTCGTCACTCAACCGTCAATCACCACATTAGACGATAGGTTATTCGTCACTCACGGATGTGACTGTGGTAAAACGAACAGCAAAACCTACTGTCTAATGGGCGCTTTACCCGCTTGTTCATGAGCGATGACAATAACATGACATTTATTCTCTATGACAGGGGTTTTGGCGGAAACGTGAAAGTGTCATGAGGTGCTCTTGTTTTGATTCATTATTTTGGTGATACTTAGTGTTATATTACATAATTATGGTGGTATATTATCCAACATAGTTCCATTAAAGTGCTCATATGAAGTGAATTGAAATAACCGTGACAATCAAGTGTTTTTTCGTTGCCGCCAAAACTCCTTTGCGGCAACGAAAAAACAGCCGCATTGTTTGTTTGCTGGGCTTTAAGTCACTCACAATAGCTATACGAAATTATTAATTAAATAACAAAAAAATTATAAAATAGGCAAACAAATCTGACAAGCCCGCACGGAAGTATATCGTAACCAAATTGTGAGGGCGCGTTGGCGAATTGTATCATTTGACATTAGTTAAAGGTAGCCAAAGGTATCCAATTTAACGTTTGTACATTGTACATGAACCGTCCTTAACAACGTTATATTTGTCTCTGTCTCTTCAATGTTTTAGACCTATTTAAAAAAAATAGGTCAAGTATATGAGTGATTTCGATTTCTTCTATGCTTTAGTCTTTATTCTATGAAAACAATATATACATACATACATACACACTCACACCTGTTATCCCCGAAGGGGTAGGCAGAGGCGCAACTAGTGCACCCACTTTTCGCCATTATTCCGTCCCATGATGTGATAGGGGGCGAGCCTATCGCCATATCGGGCACAAATTCCAGACTCCAAGCTGATACTGAATAGAAAAACTCAATATCACTTTGCCCGACCCGGGAATCGAACCCGAGACCTCAGCATTGCAGTCATACCATAATACAACTACGCCACCGAGGCAGAAAACAATATATATATTTTTTAATTTATTAGTACGGCTCTGGATACTAGTCCATTGAGCCAGTCTTAAGAAAATAATACTCTTTCAGCAGCATTGCCAACTTAACGAATTTCCCGTCATTTCTAACGGATTTACGTTTGAAACGGGAATAAATCCAGGTAATTGCTGACGGGATCTACGTGTCAAAAATTTAAATTTTATTGGGGGGGGGGGGGAGAGAACATTTGAAAGGAGGTCTTCATGGGGCGGCGAGAACACACGCTTGCACGCCCCTCCCCCCTTGCGAAAAGCTATAGCTACACTTGTGTCAATTGTTGATCTAACGAATTTTTTACGGAAATATCTGACTAATTAGACTGATTTTTAAAAATCTTGTTGGCAACACTGTCTTTTATCTGTCAGTGAGACGAGTGTCGACTCGTGTTAACTGTTATCAAAAAATAAAGAATTGAATTGCATTAGTGAAGATTCGGAAGAATCTCGTATAAGCCTGGAAACTAACAAATTACTTTGTAGAGAGTATATTCCGACCAATTATTTTGCACACCATCACCACATGGGCTTAGTAATCCTCAAGTTTCAATAGAAATTTCTGTTGTGTTCCCGCTAACCTTATATTTGTTACATTACCTACCTATTTCTTAGCGTACTACTTATTCTATGTTGAAAGTAATATAAAAAGACGACGATAAACACTATGGCTCTACATAGAAACATTCGTTTCATGTTAAACAAAATAACTATACTCTCAGATTTGAGATGCACGGTACGTTTCTACAGTGACCAGGCTGAAAGAACATCTGAAGAGGTTGAGCAGAAAGAAATCGACCCTACCAAGGATAGAACTAAAATAATCCCAGTAGAAACCAGCATTAGGTATCTGCAAAGCAAAGCTTACCAGCAGACCTATGGAGATAAACCTGTGTGGACGTTGTACCGGCGCAATCATAAGGGAGGCTTTGCTCCAAGGAAGACGAGGCGATCATGTGTTAGAAATGGAATAATTTCTACTGGAAATCCATGCCCTATCTGCAGAGATGAATATTTAGTCATTGATCATAAAAACACAAAATTGCTAGAACAGTTCATATCTGAATATACTGGAAATGTAAGTAATTGCAATATACTTTCACAATTATTGTAAAACTCTGTACGCCAAGAGCAATTACTTCCTACCTGCATAAGAGTTGCTCTCTTATCATATTCTTAGGATTGTGTCACTGTAAAATAATAATGAAAAATAAATTATAGTTTAAAAAAAAACACGCTTTATAGAAAATGCAACTAAAAAAATTTAATATAAATTTTAATAAACTTAGAATTAAGAATAGTGTAAGTAAGAAAAAAAACTTTTATTGTAAAAAAGCAAGGAGTGCTTTTTAGGATATTATCAAAATAATAATCCTACTCATCTATATATAATCTTTTACTAGTGGTAGTATTCTCATATGCTTCTATCGCAAGCCTTGAGCGTGAAGACCGAATCCAGAAATTCCATAACGAAAAAATAACCTAACACCCCTCACTCCGACCGGCACAGCGGTGATATTTTATTTTCAACTCTTATCACAACCATGTAGAGTGTAAAATTCCATAAGTAAATTTAATATCGCAGTCTTGTAATTTATTTTCAACTCTATCACAACGATGTAGAGTGTTAAATTCCATAAGTAAATTTAATATCCCAATCTTGTAACAATACAATATGTAAGAGGATATGAGCTGAATGTTAAACGAGAAAAGGTCGAAATTACCGTGTATTTCAAAATTGTTCCAGTCAGTGAAACGTATCGAAATTTTAAACGCGCGCAGTTGATGAGAATGTCCCTGTGGCGGGATAACGTGATTCTGAGTTTTTATTTTATATCTGTTCAAAGAGGTAATAAATATTAGAATTGCCTGCTTAGAGTTTCGGCATTAGGGCACGAGTGAAATTTGGACAATAGAAAAAGAATAAAAAAGTAAATAATTACAATTATATAAGTTGATAAAAAATGCTATGCAATAGCTTTACCGCGGCAGTCTCCAAGTGCCACACCTCTTTTTTTTTTCTTTTAACTAGGTGCCATTAGTAAATACATATCCCATCAAAAACATAAATGTGAAATATGGAAGCCAAGTCTAATATTAAGAACTAGCTTTTGCCAGCGGCTCCGCCCGCGTGAAAGAGTTTTTCCGGGATAAAAGTCTCGTTTTATATTTCACGGGGATAAAAAGTAGCCTATGTCCTTTTTCAGGCTCTAAAATATCTGTGTACCAAATTTCATTTAAATCGGTTCAGTACTTTTGGCGTGAAAGCGCGACAGACAGAGTTACTTTCGCATTTATAATATTATTAATTTCGACTAAATTTAATTACCATAAAAACGGTTCTAGTGAGTTAATCTTAAAAGATAGACATATACTGTCGCGGAAATTTTTTTAGATAATTTCAAGAGGAATAATTCTTTCATACATATATTTTTGGCATCTTGAACCGTTTTCGCAGCGCACGCAATGGAAGTCCTCAAGGATGAATAATTTTCCCCGTTCTTTTCATATTTTCCATTATTTCTTCGGTCCTAATAGTTGCATCGTGATGTTATACCGGGTGGAAGGGAAATGCTCTCGGAAACGAATACAGGTGATAGTATTAGTGATTCCTGACGTGATGGCACTAAAAAAATCGCGATCGCATTGTTACAATTTTAGTAGGATTTTCTCAAATTTCTGTACAGCTTCATGTATGGATAGATAAATCAAACTATTATTCTGAAAAACATAGTAAAAAAGGTCAATATTTCAAAAAAATCGTAATGGAACACGTACATCAGCTGACGGGTTAACGACCGCGGGCCGGTGCCGGCGCAGCGCGGCGGCCGCCCAGTTTTTTGTACGCTTTACATTGCGCGCGCATGAATTACGGAAATACTAAAATCGTAAGTATTATCGCTTAGCTTTGCAAATGAATAATATAGTTTTTCGTTAATGGTATGGTTCTTCTCTCTTACCGTTCCGGTATAGAGAGCGTTTCCCTTCCACCCGGTATAGCCTAAAGCCTTCCTCGATAAATGGTCTATTCAACACAAAAATATTTTTTCAATTCGAACCAGTAGTTCCTGAGATTAGCGCGTTCAAACAAACAAACAAACTCTTCAGCTTTATAATATTAGTATAGATATGCGTGCTTTTCGACTTCACCGACAAAATAATTGAAATCTAAATGGTTGCCAAGCCCTATAGATAATCTTTAAAATTATTTATAAGAACACACTCCATTCTAAAATAAATTGAAACTAATATTTCTCTGTTTTTCTGCTACGACATAGTATGATATTTAAAAATATAAGTTCTTAAATTTGAATAGTCGAATTATTTACACAAAGCAGATAACATAGTATAAATTTAAGCTCAAGATTTGACTTGGCTAGTCTTTACATAAAATTTTTCTTATATTTGGCTAATAAACTTATCTTTATGTTACTGTTTTTATATTGTAAAGTCAACATATCCTACTCTTCGAAAAAAAATGTTTTCTGATAAAACTAGGCAAATCTTGAGCTTAAATTTATACTAAGTTATCTGCTTTGTGTAAATAATTCGACTATTAAAATTTAAGAACTTATATTTTTAAATGTCATACTATGTCGTAGCAGAAAAACAGAGAAATATTAGTTTCAATTTATTTTAGAATGGAGCGTGTTCTTATAAATAATTTTCAAGATTATCTACAGGGCTTGACAACCATTTAGATTTCAATTCTTTTGTCGGTGAAGTCGAAAAGCACGCATATTCTTAATATTAGACTTGGCTTCCATATTTCACATTTATGTTTTTGATGGGATATCATTACTTTTTGTAAAGATATTAATTATTAAAATATTTAGTTAAGTAATTAAAACAAATACGTAAGAAGTTACCTTTGATCAGTATTTATGAAATTACTTATTTCAGAATGAAAATAAATAATGTATTAAAAGCCGTAAACCGCTTCATCGTTCTGCTATGTGCACGCGATGAAGTCCTCTTGGTATTAAACCTCTATGTTAATAATTACTTAAACTCCATGATTCGCAAGTATCATAGAACGTCCAATGTCGTCTCATCTGTCAAAATCATAAACATCTTAAGATGTAAATAAACATTGTAGAAATCATACATTTTTAACTTAAGCTCGGTATAAACTAAAGAATTGAATTGAACTTAAGCTCGAAACATAAGTAAATATATTATAATATAAAAGACTGAAGAGTGGGCACGAGTTGCTGATGACTATAACGTATCTATAGAAACCTACCGCCGTGTCCCACAACAGCTCTGTCTAAAGTCGGAAAATTTATAGAAAAATTCAAGCAAAAGTGGTGCCCTAATACGAAGAGAACGTAATTATTGGATCAAGGTAAATAGTATTTAAATTAAAATAAAGCAGTAATGGACGTGTACGCCTAAACGTTCATTATTCTAACGATAATTTATAGATAGTATGCAGATTTTCCGATTGCTTGGAAAATGTTTCAAATCTTAAAAATATACTGTTTTCAGATTTTTTCCTCAGTATACATACAATTACCTATCTGGATACCAAATTTCAAGTTTCTAGGTCATCTGGAAGTGGGTTAGGTTTTTGATCTATATGTCAGTCAGTGATAGAAATGCCGATTTTTAGATGTTAATATCTCAATGACCGTTTGAGCTATATTTATGAAATTTGAGATTCTAGTTAACTTAAAGGGCCTTAATACATAAACCAAATCTCATGTATTTACGTTAAATAGATTTTGAGTTATAGAGTCGTCAAAAGTAGCTCCAAATGGTTCGGGTGAAACTACACTAGGCAGCTTCGACTTTTTTTTTTGCTTGGCTTGACACGCTGCCGCGTGTCTCGATCAACATGTGTAGCAATACTGAAATTCATTATTTATCATAGAGTAAAATATAATAATAATACCAGCACTGCATTATATACTGCCCACTGCAGAGCATGGGCCTCCTTTACTACTAAGAGGGTGTAGGGCTTAGTCCAACACACTGACCTAGTGTGGGTATTATGGAGTATAAAAAGCTATTTAGTTAAAATGGCAAAAAAATACATCCATTTGTCTCCTGATAGCCATCCATAGAACAGCAAAATCTAACTGGAAACACAATGGTTGTTTATAAACTTGTTACTGGTTTCTTACTCTATTCATCACCATGCAAAAACCTTATTCTGTATGACAGTGTAAATTGGTAGAACAGCCATGTTATCTTTCTAATAATGGATGTTATGGTGTTCTGTATGCCAATTATGTCATAAACACGATGAGGTGTGTTACTTGCTCTTTACAAACAGTGAAATTAATGTGTGGCATAGGGATTCAGGGGCCCTTTTGAGAAGTACTCAACATAACAGCTATTAATTACAAGATTGTGTCTAGTAAATTATCTAACTTGCAGCAAGGACAATAACTTCACATATTTGTTTTCATTCCAGATACTGGATGCCTTCAAAACAGGACTCTGTCAGAAGAAACACAAAGAACTGCTTGTTGCCATAGAACGGGCCTGGGATCAAGGTTTACTTACCTATGATGTACCATTCAGAGAATATGATTACTCCCTGTATTATAAGAACCATACATTGTAATAATACATCATTGTTTAGGTATGTAGTGATTATATTAATAAATTTGTCTAAATTATTAAAATTATATTTATTTCATGGACAGCCTAAAGTATTAAGACCATATTAGAACATACATTTAAGATTGATCAAATCAGTTAATGGCAAATAATTACAAATTTTATAAAACAATATATATATATTATTATACAATATAGAAGCACAACATTATGGCACTATTATATTTTTTACCAGCTTTTGCCCGCGGCTCCGCCCGCCTTAAAAAGTTATTCCGGTATAAAAGTCCCGGTTTATTTTTCCCGGGATAAAAAGTAGCCTATGTGTTAATCCAAGACATGATCTACCTGTGTGCTAAATTTCATCGAAATCCGGTCAGTAATTTTTGCGTGAAAGAGGAACAAACATCCAGACATCTATACATTCTTAGAAACTTTCGCGTCTATAATATTAGTAGGATGTGAAATTATCTATAACTTGGATTGATATTTGATGTCTTGAAACTAAAACAATAGGGCATTTAACTAATTTTCGTTCTTTACGTTTATCATATATAAAAGTCACGCTTTATATTTATTTCCCTGGTATAAAAAGTAGCCTATGGTACTCGCTGATAATGTCGCTTTATATTGGTGAAAGAATTCTTAAGAGCCTATGTAAGGAACTTTAAGGACTTTCAAATTCAAATTTCTCGTAAACTACTAAGATCAGAAGTTAGATTTTTGGATATGTGTAAATTGAACGTATAACTCAATAATATGTCAAAGCCAAAACACAATTGCTATACATTTTCTCGATCGAAAAAAAATTCAAAGTTACCTCTGATATTTTCTTTAAACACGCTTTATCTCTAAATGGTGGAATATGTACATGCGTAACTTTATTTAAATACAATACAACAATTTTTTCAAAGTTTTATCAATACACAATTAAAATGAATTAAATAGTATAATCACAATTAAAAGAAAGTTGTTTTGGCGCTTACGCCATTTCATTTCGGCATACGCGTGCGCCTCCCGTCACTTTCTCTCATCCGCGACGTCCAAATACGCCATCGCTGTTATGGGAGTGGCCCGTGCCGGCTTCAGTCGTCCGGAATCTTTACTGACGACGGACGTGTGCTCGAAATTTTCGGACGCCTTCAAAGTTCGAATTGGCCGTCTAGTGTAGGGATTGGTCCGCGCTACCGCGCGGCAAATTTGAAGGTGCCCTGGAAATTCTGTTTTATAGTGTATCCAGCTCACGTCCGTGTATCAATATAAAATTATAGGCTCTATTAGGTCTATAAGATAGGCAGCAAGCGTAATTATTACATCCTTTCACCTTTGTAAATTGTTTCTAGTCGGAGACCTGCTTTAGTTATATTTAGTGATCGGTACGCTGAGGTGCCGGGTTCGAATCCCTGATTGAAAAACAATAGTCACTGCTTTTTTTTTGTTATTTATTCTGCCTCAGTGGTGTAGTTGTATTACGTTATGACTGCAATGCTGAGGTCTCGGGTTCGATCCCCGAGTCGGGCAGAGTGATATTGGATTTTTTTCTTTTCAGCCCGAAGTCTGGATTTTGAGCCCGAAATGGTGATAGGCTCGCCCCCTATCACATCATAGGACGGAATACGCACGACGGAAAGTGAGTGCACTAGTTGCGCCTCTGCCTACCCCTTCGGGGATAAAAGACGTGAGAGTATATGTATGTATTATTTATATTGGGTAATTCATAGCTAGGGACGCCCTGGAATGCCGGCCCAATTTTGAGTAAATGACGCTTGCGTGCCGCTCATACATTTAAAAAATTCGTATTTTGCATGTAAAGGCTGTTCAAATTTTTACACCATAAAATTATTTTAGTATGATTTTTTGTAGTACTCATTTATTTATACATTATGAATCAATAATAACTAAAATATTAAGAGCCAATGTTAGAATTGGTATACACGGCGGCCATTTTGAATTTCTTTGTTTTAAGGCCAATCGACCTCAAAATCTATATCTGGGCAGGCCTTTAGGTATAAAAGACGGATCCAATGTTAGACTTGAAAAAAGTGGCCGCCATTTTGAATTTCCTTGTTGTAAGGCTAATCGACCTCAAAATCGATATCTGTGCAGGCCTTTAAGTACAAAAGACAGATCCAATTTTAGAATTGAAAAAAGTGGCCGCCATTTTGAATTTCGTTGTTTTAAGGCTAATCGACCTCAAAATCTATATCTGGGCAAGCCTATAGGTACAAAAGACGGATCCAATGTTAGAATTGAAAAAAGTGACCACCATTTTGAATTTCTTTGTTTTAAGACCAATCGACCTCAAAATCGATATCTGGGCAGGCCTTTAGGTATAAAAGACAGATCTAATGTTAGACTTGAAAAAAGTGGCCGCCATTTTGAATTTCCTTGTTTTAAGGCTTATCGACCTCAAAATCTATATCTGGGCAAGCCTGTAGGTACAAAAGACGGATCCAATGTTAGAATTGAAAAAAATGACCGCCATTTTGAATTTCTTTATTTTAAGGCCAATTGACCTCAAAAGCGGTATCTGAGTACCACTTTAGTTACTAAAGGCAGATCCACCGTCAGAACTGAAAAAAGTGGCCGCCATTTTGAATTTCTTTGTTTTAAGGTTAATCGACCGCAAAATCGATATCTGGGTGTAACATTATTAACAAAAGAGTGATCCAATGTCAGAATTGAAAAAAATAGCCACCATTTTGAAGTTTTTTGTATTAAGGCCAATCGAACTCAAAATCGATATCTGGGCATTGTTTTGTGCACAAAAGGCAGATGTAATGTTAGAATTTTAAATAAAGGCCGCCATTTAGATTTATTTTTCTTTAAAGGCTATTGGCTTTAAAATCAAAATCCGCTGGACATGACTGGCCACAAACTCTAATAGGTATAAAGGAGACGGCCTAAATTGGGCTTGACCTTACACTTTTGAAGCATGTATCAATATTCTTCTATTTTTATGTCTTCCATTTAAAAATATCCCACCAAAAACGTAAATGTAAAAAAGGATAGCCAAGTTCAATACCAAAATTATGCTTAGCTGTGGGCTTCGCCGCAAAAAGAATGGAGATCTAAATGTGTGCCAAGTTTTATGCAAAATCTAAATATGTATTTATAGGAACAAAATAACATTATGAACAAGTATTTTTTTTTTTTATTTAAAAAAAATCCAGCCACAATTGTTACAATAATACATGTGAAAAAATGAACAATTTCCAATTAACAACTTATTAATAATTGTACTATTTTATTAGGCGGATATTACTAATCCAACAAACATTTTAGAAAAAATAATTTCTATTAATTAAACATATATTGTACGGTGTGTTTTTATTTAATTACACCATAAAACAAGAGAAACTAAAAGTATAATTAAATAAATAAGAAAAAAAAAAGCTACTTCGATATTGCATCCAACAAGCATTTTCGGAAATGATTTAAAGGCATTGAGTGGATATCAATTAGGTTGCTGTAATTATTATATAATTTACACATTCTAGGTATTGGAGAGTTTATACCGAGTACAGTCCTACGAAATGGTGCCACGAGGGGATGTATTGGTTTGCGAGGGTATCTCTTTGGCATTCTGAATTTGATGCAGCTAAGAAGTTGCGGGCAGTCCACGTGGTTTCTTAATATTTTAAAAAGAAAAACCAAATCTGTAACATTCCTGCGCGTTTCCAAAGAGTGCATTTTGAATTGCTTAAGACTGCTAGAATAGGAAAAATCTCTTCTGCGGGTAGCTGTGTTTGAGGAGTATGCCAGATGCCAAAGAAATCTTTTTTGCAACCGCTCTAGCCTCAACGAATGGGTAGCATAGTGCGGCCTCCATATTACGCTACAATATTCAAGAGTGCTGCGTACCAAAGCATTGTATAGTAATTTCTTCGTTTGGTACCTGCGAAATATTCTA
Source organism: Lapara coniferarum (assembly GCA_949316025.1). Classification (NCBI taxonomy): domain Eukaryota; kingdom Metazoa; phylum Arthropoda; class Insecta; order Lepidoptera; family Sphingidae; genus Lapara; species Lapara coniferarum. Next base: position 13,525,835 of record OX438926.1, on the reverse strand, counting down.
CCATTTCTTATAATGAAACCTACCATTTTAGACGCTTTTCTCACAATGTGCTCATAATGCGGTATAAAAGTTAATTTGTTGTCTAAGATCACTCCTAAATCCCTGATGTTGTTGACCTCATTTAACACAATACCGTTAATTTTATACGCTGACTGAGTTATATTATGATTTCGACTAAATTTGATATGATAACATTTTTTTAAATTGTATTAAATTCTATTTGTTTGCTTTATTGAATACCTATAATAGTTGCTGGTATTTACAAATGTGAGATCTTTTACATTTATGTTTTTGGTGGGATATCATTACTTTTTGTAAAGAAAACTAGGTAGGTATTGAGTTGTGTGGTGCCGCGCGCCGCCGACGACACACCGTTGGCCGGCTGTTTAGCGCGTATTACAAGTGTGTTTTTATGGGGACACCACAAATGTTTTGGCTTAACTTTATCTTTATATTTCTGTTATAAAGCAAATATAATAAAACATATATTGGGATTGTTTCAAGTATTTGCTTGTAACGGTTCCAACGCTACCATTAAAAATATGTTTTTTTTTTATGTGGACCCCTGTATTTTTAACTTTTTTTATTTTTAGATTTTTTCTTACGCTTACACATAATTACCGAGCTGGATTCCAAATTTCATCCTTCTAGGTCATCTGGAAGTAGGTTAGGTTTAGATACTATAAGTCTGTCAGTCAGTACAAAAATTTACGATTTTGACCCTCATATCTTTATAACCGTTTGAGCTAGCTTAATGAAATTTGGGCTTCTAGATGTGCTTATAGATATAATTAAACTCACACAGTTTTATGTGTTTACTTTAAATAGGTTTTGAGTTATAGAAAGGTGAAAAGTGGCACCAAGTGGTTCGTGTAATATTACACACGGCGCTGGCACCAACTTAGAGCGTTGGTTACATACTCAAAGAATACCAAGCATGTATAACAAGAATAATATTGACATAATAGTATTAATAATTCTTTGGGGGAGACCTATGTGCAAAAGTAGCCTTTTAAAGGCTGAAAAAGAATAAGAATTAAAAACTATAGGTATTTTAGAAATTAAACTAAAAAGACATTTTCACTTTTTGGGATATTTAATATTGGTCGATATTATTTAATTTTACTGGCAACTTTGTTCAGCGCTCCCGACGTAATGCCAAATTGAAATACATTATTGACTCACTAACACTCTAGCTTCACACCTCGCGTCGTGGCTCGTATTGTGTTCGGCGTACCACTCGCGCGAGAGTGTAAATGAGCCATTATATATTTATATCAGTCCTCGTCGATTCCATGTGATATTTTCAATTCTGGTTATTGTCTAAGCTAGCTCTGTTCACTATTCAATAGGGCAATCCAATGGGCAATGGTTAGGTACTGTGAACATCTTATGTCATCAGGTAAAAAAAAGTTATACACCGAAAAATGATTTAGAAGCTCTACTCTACAGCGGTTCTTTCTTTACTCCCATTGGACAGACAGATTTTTCTTTCTCATTTGGAAATAGTTGTAATATAACTATAAAATAATGCATAAATTATCTCTGTAACACTAAGCCCAAAGTTCTATGAAGTTTTTCCCGTCTCCTTTTAAAATATGGCCATCATTATTTTTCATTCAGTTCAATAAGGATATCGGAGCTTTGTTATATTGCAAAACAAAAACAAATGCCTTAGAATTGAAGAAGTAGCTGTTGCAGTAAACATCAGTCTATTCTTCTGTACAAAATATCAAAAATATTTAAAAAATTGTAAGTAATTAACATTTCAAATTTTCTATAAGCATAAGTACCCGCGTAGTAAGAATGACCTTGCTATATTTTTCTTACCCCACATTACATACAGTTCAAATTAAAAATTATAAAAATTATCTAGATAGGTAGCTGCCGCCTTCAACATTTGTAACATTTATATCCTATATAGTGACTATTCAACCATAATAATGTAATCAATCTTCATATCAAGCTATGTAATTTTATTGCATTGCATAAATTTCGAACATCCTTTACATACAAAATTCGATTTTTAAATTGCATGGTGGCACTAGAGTGAAGCATCATTTACGTAAAATAGACTTGACATTCCAGGGAAGAAGTTTCATCGTGAATGACTTGTACCGGGCAAGTAATACAACTACGAGTTGCGACATCAAGGTAGTTACCTTGATGTCGCAACTCGTAGTTGTATTACTTGCCCGGTACGGCTTCCACGCTCAGGTCTCGGGTTCGAATCCCGCGTCGGGCAAATACTATTTTTTTCTGTCCAGTATCAACTCGGTCTGCTGAATTGGGCCCGGTATGTGGCAATAAGCTCGTCTCCTATTTGATAAGACCTAAAATAGCTAACGAAATGTGAGGAGAAAAGGTGTGATGCTATGTTTGACTGCCTCCAAGGCGTAGTTGTACACACGATACGCCTATTGTGCTGAGGTTCCGGGTTCGAATCCCGAGTCGGGCCGAAAAATAGTGACGCCATTTATTGTATTATTATTTATTTTATGTCCACCAAAGTTAGGAAAGTCCACAAGAATAAATCAAAGCAAAGTAAAATATAATTTAAAACATATTATAGAAGTTTCATACTGCTTTGCTTTTTACCTATATACAGACCTACGTAGGGGTAAGACTCGAACCTACCACCACACCAAATTTTATCTTGTCAACAAAAGTCAACTATAAGTGAATAATATTTTCGATGAGTTTAGATAACTTACAATGTCATTTTACATAATGTTCAAGTAATTAGGTAGATAATAGTGACATAATAATAGTTCTATAAACGAATTAAAATAAATTCTATGTTTTATAAGTTATAAATTTATTAGAAATTATAATAACTATAATATTTACAACACAGACATGCATTTGCAATGACGATCTTTTCGCGGGCTTGAGTGCAACGACCTGTCGCAACGACGCGATGCGACGAGGGCCGAGGCGCGCGATCTATCTCAGCGGGGCCGTGCGGCGCCTCGCATTTGAAATACGCTAAGTCACGCCCATCACGATTCCATATGTTTTTCACATAGGCTCTTAAAATCGGTCCAGTAGTTTCGGAGCCTATTCAATGCAAACTAACAAACAAACAATCAAATCTTTCCTCTTTATAATGTTAGCATAGACTAGTATTGGTTGCAGCTCCTTCCGGGTGAAAAAGGTTTTTCCGGGTTAAAAGTAGGTAGTCTATAGCACTCAGGAGTGATGTAGCTTCCTATCAATGAAAGAATTTTCGAAATCAGTTCAGTAGTTCCTGAGATTACCGCGTTCAACCACACAAACTCTTCAGTTTTATAATATTAGTATAGATTTACTTCATATTTAATGATTAAACGAACTTACCTGTACGTGAAGTTCTATCATAATTATACGAAGGCTTCGTCCGAGGAGATTAGCATGAAGAGAAGTTATAGAACACATGTAGTACGTGTACTTAGTACGCCTTTGCACTTTATTTGAGACTTATTGTTTTTTTATACTTTGGTCACACCCAACCTGTCAAGAGAGATTCATTTAGTTTAGAGAGAGAGTTCCATATATACCAATATTTCACAACTTACTAGGGTTAACGCAAGTCACGGGAGGGAGGGATGCTAATCTCCTCGGACGAAGCCTTCGTATAATTATGATAGAACTTCACGTACAGGTAAGTTCGTTTAATCATTAATTATACTTCGGCTTCGTCCTCGAGATTAGCATGAAGAGAAGTTATAGAACACATGTAGACTTTTAGAGAATAAGTAGTGAAATATTTGTATAATTTCAATTGCAGTAGTAATTACAATTAGCTAATCAAAAAACTTTATAAGCTTGTACTTAGCAATAAGCTTTTTGATAGGATATCAATATAAAATTTCTAATTGGTTATCATTGAATTAACAAAAAATTTCGTCATTCCCAACTAGATTCTTAAGGTCTCATTACCGAATCTCCAGGATAAGTCAAAATTAATAATTTATGATCCAAACTGCAGTTTGGTAGATCGAATGCAGTTTAATGCCATAAGTACCTATAGGTACGCGGTGGAGCCCGTGGCAACGTCCCTCGTGCTGTGAGCACTAGACATCTAATAGAGTTATATCTATTCCATATTCGCTAAAAAGATATGGAATGTGACCATACTGTTATATGGGGCTTTCTGGCAACATAAATAAAGAAACTTAATTTTTATGAATTCATTTTGTCATAAAAGATATTATATTATCAATACTATATTAGCGATTATTTGAGCAAATTCCGAGTAAACTATAAAAAATATTATATTATGCCGTCAGTAATAAGATCTGGTTCTAAGAAAATTATAATTTCCTTCAAAAAATGGTTATTTTGGATGGTGGCTATATATAGCCGCTATAGTATAGGCACTTAAAAATAATTAAACAATAGCCTTGGCATAAGGGAAATGTTCCCTGTTGTATGATCTAATATCATCTAGGTATATCATATTTCGATAGCATCGATTGAATATACTTCCCTTAAAAATCCTTTTATTGGTTTGTCTTGACCAGCATGGCAGCATGTGATTGCAGTAACTAACTTGGAGGTGGTCTACACTTCTTTCAAAGTCTTACGCTTCTTCTTCGTAATATTTGTGTCAAAAATCATATTAACTGGAAAAACAAACTTAATTAACGGTAACAATGCGATGCAATCAGCCCTGTATTATATATCACCCACAGCCGAGCACGGTCCTCCCCTTGAACTGAGAGGGTCCAGGTCCCAGTCCACCACACTCGCCTACCGTGAGTTGGCAGACTCCGCATATTCGCGAGACCCTCATGGAGAATTCTAAAGCATGCAAGCCTCCTCTCCGAATTTTCCTTCACGGTAACATTATTAATTAATAATTACAATCAACAAAACAAAGATATTTTCTCAAAACAGACATCTTAGATCTGTCATCAAATTATATTATTTATCAATATTAGAATATTAAAACTTGAAATGGAATTGGAGTATCATCTGAATAGATGATACCTACTCTGCCACAAACATACCAAGTTGAAGATTAACTCCTAGGCAAATTTTTATATTAGGAAATAGACATTTCAACCTTTATATAAAGACCACATTTTGATGTGTGGAACTCGTAGCGAGTGCTACTTATTGGAGTAGTTGGATCAAAAAATTGAGCAATGTGTCATTTTATATAACCGACCCAACAAAATTCTTTTCGTGACAAATAAATTGACACTTGCCGACTGCGAGAATATGACAGAATTATTGTTACTGTTAGTGAACGTTTCCAAGAAAGAAAACACCACGGAAGCTTAGATCTCAAGAGTAAAACCGGAGTACTTTATAACGCTTTATTAAAAATAGTTAAAGCGTTAAATATTATAAAATATCATCATAGCGACAGTCAACCTTCTGACTGCGTTAGTTACGCCTATACATAGAGTAGGTTTTGTAGAATTCGTAAAATAAATACATACACAGACTCAGAGATTTTATCCCTAAAAGGGAACAGAGGCGCAACCAGTGTACTCGTCCCTCACGGTAGCTAATAACTATAAATAATATTATGCGCTGCTTTCTTCATACTTTTACTCTCCACTAGCTGCGAGTCACCTGCATGCAGCCCCCCCCCCCTTTGTTCAGGCATCTGAACAAATTTTGAGGCGCTACCGATGATCGATAGCATCGTCTCAATTTCAATTTTCAATTATTTGCCACAATTATTGGTTACAAAAAAATACAAACACACGAATTGAGAACCTCCTCCTTTTTTGAAAGTCGGTTAAAAATGTGTTACATTTTAACAATATAGTCAGGTACATAATGTCCCTGTCGGGCACGGCAAAATTTGAAAGAGAGGGAGAAGCTATAATATAAATGTAAGTACTATATTATTATTATATTTTATCTTAGAATCAATTGTAGGTATATATTAATAAATATTGAGTTGACGACTATTTAATGATATTTGAAAATTATCACAAGACTGTATGTTACAAACAAGAATACGTCACTAAAATAATAACGAGAAAAGATTTGTTCTTTTCATATTTGTTTGTAATAAATAAACTCAAAAATTAAGTAACCTATTTTGAAAAAACATTTGAATAGTTAGGTAGTTAAAATATCTCTGAGTGCTACTGGCTGTTCTTTATCCCAGGAAGGAATGTCAACGCGGGCGCAATCATGAGCAAAAGCTATTAACAATAATAATGGTGTACATGTAAACATAATATTATCACGCCTTTTCCTATTTAAGGTGTAGGCACAAGTGTTAATATATTTACACCACAATTCGCCAGCTATGTTAGAGTCATTGTAAGCGAGTGTATTGATATTTAGCAGGCAAATTAATTTTGCCAGGAAGAAATTAGTCTTATAACATCCGGTCAAAAAACAGTTTCCAAATCAACCAATCACACGCAGTTGTGGCGAGCCCCGAGCTCGCCAGCGCCACGCGTTCGCCAGTTGGGAGCGGCGGGAACTTCCGCCGTCGCCATGCGCGCGCCATTACTCGCCCGGCCCGTTACCGCTAACACCATTGTCGATTATTTTTAATGTAAAATACCAATGTTTTCACATATTAAAAGGTGTTTCTTTTCGGTAACTGTGCATGTGAAAGACTTAATAAATATTCTGAGTCTAAAAAATTGTAACGAGTCCCTTAAGGCAATCAAACAATATAGACAGATCATAATATTTCTGAGGGAAACTCTTTTTCCGCTTCTGAGACATGATGGTAGATAAATAACGATTTACATGATCATTTTGAGTCAATTTGAATAAAAGCCTCTTTGATTTGATTTAAATTATAATAAAATTCTATGTTCTTTATAGACAACCCACAGATCAAAGTAAGTATACAATGAAACAATTAAATACAAAGAGTAAAATGCGGAACGCCTAAGTTCCGGTTGGACTAAATTATAGTCACGTTTCTGGGATCTGTGTTATTTTATTTTAAAATATTCTAATCTATTCGCCTAATTTATCCATGTTGGTTTAGGCAGGTTACTATTTAATTCTTGCATTTTGAAACAGTGATTTTATTGCATCTCTTTTCTGTTGGTTAGCCACAATCTGAGTAGTCACGCTCGCTTTAATGTCTGTGCTTGCGGCGGCGTCGTGTGCCGGGTCGGTCACTTCCCTGTAACATGGTTGAGGAGGCCGATGGCTGGCACATGCGTCATACTCGTGAACGGGTGCTGCTTGTGTGGACTGGTCTGCTCCGTTTGATGGTTGACTTTATTTTTTATTTTTTTACTTAAAATTAAACATGTAGGTGGTTGTTTCACTTAGGTACTTTCCGTTAATTTTCGCACTTAATATCCATCTTTAAAATTGAAGTAATATTGTAATTTGTAAATTGTAAAATATATATTAAAAAAAAAAATGACAAAAGACCTACGCTGAGTTTCTTGGTGCTTCTTCTCAGGTCAGTGGGCTTTTCCGAAGCACTGGTAGAATCTTAAAGTAAAACTTTGTGAAAAATTACGTGTAAAAGTGCCTTTAGGGGCCTAATTACTGAATAAATGATTTGAATATACCATCAAAATAGTGACATATTCAGTCATACCCAAGACACAAGACATAAGGCCAAAAAACCTTAGTATATGTATAATTCTGTGATCATTTATGATTGCGAGCGACTACGATTTTTAACTCAGATCACCTACCTGCAACTTCCGTGCCGTTCTCGGTGAATTCAAATGGCAGTACCTCGTTGCTGCAGGATTTTCCGTTCTTAGATCGACTCCTTATCATTTAACACATACTGTGCTGTTGTAGGTCATTAAGCATTTAAGACGTTGCTAAATCATGACCAGACATAATTGTCTTTTATGCTATTAAATTGATATTTCGTAATATCCAGCACACGGCGACGTGGTGCAGTGGTGCATCGCGCCACGTTGTCAGGAGTCGTCAATCCACTGCGCCGCTTGCGCTGATATTTTTCAAGCGGTGCTCGTTATCTACTGGTAGATAATAGCGGCCCTAAATATTGTAAGGCTCTGGCCGGCAGATGTTAACAAGGCCTTTTTTTCCGATTGCCGAAGGAGGGTATTTTCCACTCCCTAAGGCCGCCACTGGTGGTACTAACATACTGTTACATGACATTATACATAAGAACCAGTCGTGCAATACTGATCGCAAGCATCAATTTCGGGTAGTGACAACCGCCATGTGTAGCATGCAGACCCGGGTAACAGAATTTAGCATAACGACGGTAGATTGAAAAAATGTGTAATTAGGGCAATGCCCCTCAGAAGCTTTAGCCATCTGATAAATTTAAATTGTACCATGGTAAGAAGGAAACAGTCGTAATTATTACACCGACATAGCAAAATAAATTGCTCAGGGACCATATTAATATTATCGATGTAAATAGGAGACAGACGCAAAGTAACTGTCCTCAACATTATTCTGGCCCGGTACACAATAAGAAGCATAAGGTTTTGGTACTAACCGTTTTACCTGTGTGGTATTTTTCATTATGTCGGTAGTCTCGGAGAACGGGAACAATGTTCATCACTTAGGTAATCTTCTATTTTCTGTACCAAATAGAAGTAATTTCCATGTTCTTCTATTACACTAAAAATCCATGATGAGCAATAGATTAAGAATAACTTTAATTTAACGTGCAATACGGCGACGCACTAAAACGCGAATGAATCTCTCTTGACAGGTTGGGTGTGACCAAAGTATAAAAAAAAAATAAGTCTCAAATAAAGTGCAAAGGCGTACTAAGTACACGTACTACATGTGTTCTATAACTTCTCTTCATGCTAATCTCGAGGACGAAGCCGAAGTATAATAATCCTAACACGGAAAGATTGATTAGGATATGGTAAAAAATCAACAAGTTATAAGCCTTTGAATTACGGTACAAGGGGTAAGTGTCAAAAAACAAGAAAAGAGGCGCAATGCCTATCGTGACGTCATCGGGAATAACGATGCGTGCGAGAGAATGGCGTGGCTTCGCCCGCGTGAAAAGAGTTTCCCGCTATGAAAGTAACATACATACTCATAACAACAAACATAATCATGACATTCTTTCAACCATAAATATTACATAGTCATTAACCCATAAAAATATATGTTATATTGTATACTAAACTTCTGCTCGCGGCTTCGCACGCGTGAAAAAGTTTTCCGGGATAAAAATATTTTCCCAGAATAAAAAGTAGCCTGTAGCACTCAGGAGTAATGTAGCTTCCTATTAGTGAAAGAATTTTCAGAATCGGTCCAGTAGTTTTTGAGTGTCTCCATTACAAACAATCACATCTTTCCTCTTTATAGTATTAGCATAGATGAATAATTATAATAAGTAACTTTTATTATCATAACATATTATGGCTATTCAATATACCTCCACCATCTGTTCACCATTTAGTTAATATATTCGTTTTTGCATAAACATATTTGATAAGTTTTATGTATAATTGTCTATTAATTTACTTCTGTTTCGTTGAAGTAATAATTCACGGATGAGTGCTGATTTTTCTCTTTCTAGGACAGATATTCTTTCATTTTTTCGATTCACCTCCTGAAAAGTTAAAGTAGATGAAACATCTTCATACTAATATTCTTAAAATTGTTTCACTGATTTATAGACACATAGCTACAACTTGTGGCTCTATAGAAGAATAAAATTCTGTGCACGATTCTAGCTGATATGTCTCGCGTATACGAGAGTTCAGCAGGGTGGGTATTACCGCAATGTCTTATTTTGGTCGCCAAGCAGCATTGTGCAAACTTGAGGATATTCCGGTTCGAAGGATAATATAATATAGCCAGTGTTGCTAAAGCAGACGTCGGGTCGCTCGCTTGCGACAACCCTTACTACCGCCATAAACAGTAGCAACACCACTGGAACTTGAGTTACAAAGCGATACTGACTATAGGTAAGACTCTTACATATAAACGTCTTCCCCAGTTGCGTAACTATATCATCGGGGGCCTGTGGCAAATTCATTGGATGAAGCCCCAGTAAAAATTGTCACGACCCATGTCATTAAAGAAATAAGTCACGTATACAAAAAATATTTTTAGTCCCCTCCAATTTTAACTAACTTTTTTAAAAACATTCATACCAATTACAAAGTGTAGATTTTAAGCAAAATAAAATTACCTACTTAAATCTTAACATCGGAGGACTTTATAATTATACGATTTATTACTAAGGTCTAGTTTTGGGAGTACTATCCAAATATATATGAATTATGTTGATTAGAATTTTAGGCCCGTTTTTGGACATTTATATTATTAGTGGCTAAATAGTGTAATATAAATCGCTAACCTCAGCAAGCATACGATTCTGTGATCTTAACACTGTAGTGTTATTCGGTGTAGCTGATGTTCCAGATAACGACGAAGCAGGTAAAGCTAGATTCATGTGCAGTGACAAAGGACCGTGACGCCAGCCCGCAGCCAATGCTCCAAGTTGGCGGTTAAGCTCTAAAACTCGTGCTTTCAATAGTTCCAATCTTTCTTGATGTGCTTCGCTCCATGGCTCCTGATAACATAAATGTGAAGGAATAAATGAGTAGACAAAATATTTTACTTATGCTTGCCATAGGTACACGCTACGTTCTACCAAAGAAGGTACCTGTGCAGGTACACCTACGCCGGTAGACCGGAACGTATGCGGGAATAGACCTGTGCAGTTTTTTGAACCTGCATAAGCTGCCGGTGCAAGATCGAAAATCAATTCTTCCTAGTGACACCATACGGTCAACGGTGTGTATGTGTGTGCATGTAATCCGGTCACCTGCGCAGAGCGCGTCATTGTTTCCATAGATAAATTACTATACAGGCGAGTTGTTTTCTAGCGTGTTTGTCACACGTGATTTTGATGATCCGTCCACGCTCGTTAATATCAGAACAAAAAATCTTCCATAGGGACCACAGTGCAAGAATATTTATGTTGACATTCCGCGGCCCTCTCTTTCTTTTGTATCTTTTTTTTAATTAAAAGAAGTCCTAACAATGCCAGTGCGTCATTGTCCTCAATTGATGCCATTGCGTCATCGTCCTCAATCGATGCCATCACGTAAAGGACTGAAGACCACTCCGGTACACCAGAACGTCCCCATACACGCTACCAACGTGCGGTTGACCACCTCTCCGGTAGACCGTAGCGTGTATCTATAGTTTATATTACTTACATTCAAAAACTTACATAGTAGGTATGTACCTACAAACAAAATCGTTACTAGGTACATGTTACAATTTATATGTCAAAAATAAGTAGATAAGTATATCTACTTATTTTTGACATATAAATTGCTAGTAGGTATATCTTAACATAGTGTAAAACGAAGTCGCTTCCCGGTGTCTGCCCCTATGTCCCTAGGTATGCTTAGATCTTTAAAACTACGCAACGATTTTGATGCGTTTTATTTTTAATAGATAGAGTGATTCAAGAGGAAGGTTTATATATATAATACATGCATACTATAGTAGAGAAATAATGTATATGTTCTATTGTGACTGTAAGTGCCTTTCTGACAAAAATCGGGAATCTACAAAGGCGTTTTGTACCAAATTGTCGCTGACCGTCCATTTTGCAAGATCTTTCGGTTTGTATCAGTTTATTATCGCCTGGTACTTGCAATTATAACGGATACTCATAAAAAAATTATAGTTTGTATATAAAGTGACTTTTATACTGGGAAAACTCTTGCGGGCTAATGTGGGCTTGCGGGCGAAGCCGTGGGAAAAAGCTAGTATTCTATAATAATTACTTAAGTAATTAATAGCCGACAAACACCTTAGTATAGCTATACTTAAGTATATAATAACCTACACCACGCAGTAACATGCTCAAGTTATTAAGTTAAGGACCTACTAACTACTAAAGTTGCAACGCAATTATTTTAATTATTGGAGCATTAATTCTAAACGCTGGGCTGATACTGAGCAGTAAAACCTAATATCAATTTGCCCGACCCGGAGATCGAACACGAAACCTCAGCGCCGTAGTCGTAACGGGTACCTACACATCGTTATGTGTACCCGTACGACACCGTTGTGGCCTGCACGACATTGAGCTATCCAGCAGCATTTTTTTACATATTTACATAATGTAACATTAATTTTGTACTAATGAAACAACTGAGGGTCTTAGGCAGAGTATAATAATATATACCACGGAAACTCGTAAGTATACGGCAAGCACACACGTCTACTTTTTCACTGATAAAGGACGAATGACAAAATATTATGTAACTGTGATTTCGGCGTTAAGACACGGTACGTTTTCAAGAATCAAACAGGATTTTTACGTTTGAAAAAATACGAATTAAGAACCTCCTCCTTTTTTAGAAGTCGATTAAAAAATGTGTCAAGTTTCGAAAGTACCCAGGCAGTATTATTGTGCTGTAATATTATGTTTCATGTAAGTACCTAGGGTACCTATTCACACGTTGTAAGAGAAAATAAACAACATACATACCCACTCAAAACATTATATAAGTAAGTAGTTATTTACCACATATGCGCCCATTCTTCCAGCGTAACGCATTTTTTCTTGGACTTCTGTTAGTTGCTTTAAATACCACTCGCGAGCCTCTTCTATTGCAGATAAACCTTGCAATAAAATTTCCTTTTCTTGTTCTATTTGCTTCATCCTTTTCAGAAGATTATAATCCACTCCGTTGTGGAGAGTGTGGCGTCTAGGCTCGCGACGCCGAGAAATACGCCGTAGTTGAGTTTGGGTTTCATTTGCTGATCTTCCATCCCCAAGACCTCTACTTTGTTCTTCGATTGCTCTTGATATATTTTCATAATCGTTTTTGGCCTCGTCAATCTCTACATGATCAAATGGAGTCTCTTCTTCCGATTTATAGTTGGTTCCTTTATTTTCTTTTCTTTCCGAGGTTTGTTTATCTCGTCTGGGTGGTTTTGGAGGCCCGAATACACTATTAGAGGGTTCATGGCTAGGTGCTACATTATGTTGCCTTGACTCTTGTAATAATGTTTCCTTTCGCCCAGATAATTGTGGCATGCTAACTGTTCTATGCTGTTTTGAGGCACTTTCAGCATTTTTTAAAACATTCCAATTTCGATCTATGCAGGGTGCATCATCAACATCTAGCAATGGCGCTGAAGGTGGCCTATGAGATGGTGGGCTTATATGTGAAGTTAATATTGTATTTTCTATGCCGTCGTCCAGTCTCTCTGCCTTATTGGATGCATTTTCTACTTGGTTTCGCAGGAGACAAATTTTTAAACCTGTACAAAATCTTTCAAAACTTAATAAGCCTTCATGTGAAGCAACTTTTTGCAGACTTTCTATCACACCACGCGGCAAACCTTTTGTACGGTCATTGCGCCACCGGTTTTCTATATCTGTGAGCTTTACATATCCTGTATGTTTATCGTCCATTATGTCAAAAAGTGTTCGCATCGCAGAAACAAATTGTTTTGGTAATGATTCCATTTCTTGAAATAACGTACGGTTCATTGATTAACAATTAAACATGCATTTGAATCACCGTTTAAATAAACTAATATTGTGTCACAAAAAATCAAACTGATAGGTTTTAAGGCGGTGAACATCGTGGTAACTTATTAAAAAGCTCCACACAACAATTCCTATATTCTATAATAAATACAATTGTCTTGACGTATCTCATTTGTCGAATAGAAGGTGCCGTTTCGTTTCCTGGCTCCTCGCACACGTCACACCACATAAACCAAATTATATTACACTACACTTTGTAGGCAAAAAATGTAACCGTTTCATTAAGTTAAATTGTCCGTCTGTTAGGTGAACCAATCTGCTAGTGGGAGGGAATTTGCGAGAGATAACAACTTACGAGTGCGAGTGGGAGAACCGGTCAAACGACATTTCGGGCACTTGTGTTAGCAGACACATCAGGCAGGTAAGCGATGGGTGCCGTTGATTGCTATTTGCTACGTTTCGAAGTTTTGGCGGCAAATAAAAAGTTAGATTAACGAAATGTTACAAAATGCTGATTGTGCAGGAGCAACTTGCTCATTACCATATTACCTATTAAGTATTATTTAATGTTATGATGTAGAGCTACTTACCATGGTATTTTTTCTAATATTAACCCCTGGAATACCGGGCTCAGTTTGCGTAAAAAACGCTTGCGTGCCGCCCATACATTTGAAAAAATAGGATTTTAGGTGTAAAGGATGTTCCAATTTATACACCATAAAATTCTTTTAGTACGAATTTTGAAATTATTTATTTACTTATTTATTATGGATCAATGGTCACTAAAATATTTAGAAACATTGTGAGATTTGGCATAGACGGCCGCCATTTTGAATTTCTTTGTTTTAAGGCCAATCGGCCTCAAAATCGATACCTGGGCAGGCCTTTAGGTACAGAAGACGGATCCAATGTTAGAATTGAAAAAAGTGGCCGCCATTTTGAATTTCTTTGTTTTAAGGCCAATCGACCTCAAAATCGATATCTGGGCAAGCCTTTAGGTACAGAAGACGGATCCAATGTTAAAATTGAAAAAAGTGGCCGCCATTTTGAATTTATTTGTTTTAAGGCCAATCGACCTCAAAATCGATATCTGGGCAAGCCTTTAGGTACAGAAGGCGGATCCAATGTTAGAATTGAAAAAAGTGCCCGCCATTTTGAATTTCTTTGTTTTAAGACCAATCGACCTCAAAATCGATATCTGGGCAGGCCTTTAGGTACAAAAGACGGATCCAATGTTAGAATTGAAAAAAGTGGCCGCCATTTTGAATTTCTTTGTTTTAAGGCCAATCGACCTCAAAATCGATATCTGGGCAAGCCTTTAGGTTCAGAAGACGGATCCAATGTTAGAATTGAAAAAAGTGGCCGCCATTTTGAATTTCTTTGTTTTAAGGCCAATCGACCTCAAAATCGATATCTGGGCAAGCCTTTAGGTACAGAAGACGGATCCAATGTTAGAATTGAAAAAAGTGGCCGCCATTTTGAATTTCTTTGTTTTAAGGCCAATCGACCTCAAAATTGATATCTGGGCAAGCCTTTAGGTACGAACAAAATCAACAACTACGAGCCGAAGTTTTAGAATTGAAAGGAAAAATTAAAGCACTAGAGCTACAAAAGAAAAAGAACAATTTACTAGTATTTGGAATAAAGGAAGGGAACGAAGATGAATCGAATACAGTCAAATTTATAATGGAAAAAATAAACACTCACCTCTCATCGGATATTCAAAAGCATGAAATCGATAAAGCTCATAGGATCGGCATCAAGAAAAACAATGGATGTCGGCCGATACTTATCTCCTTTACATCCAACTGGAGACGCAACTCAATCCTAAAAAACAAAAGCAAATTTCCCAAAGGTATATATATAAAAGAAGATTTTACGAAAGAAATGTTGGAAATAAGAAAATCTTTGCAACCTAAAGTAGACGAAGAACGGAACAACGGTAATATTGCTTACATCCGGGGTGAAAAAGTCATAGTAAAAAAGCCGACGGATTCGAACAACGAAAAGAGAAAGAGAGAACCCTCTCTGTCCCCTAACCTACAGCCCAATGCACAGAACCACCCCTCACCTGTACCAGGTCCGAAGAAGATTGCAACTAAGAATGCATTTGATTATATGTCTCGCCCCAGAAGCAACTCACTCAAAGAAAAAACTAACATCTAGCAACCAAAAAACACCAACAACCGGAAAAATGAAAACCACGTTAACAAAAATAACTCACAAATCATAACTTTTACAAAATCTCCCCCAAGCCGGCTGGTCCCCGTGGGGGAAAGAGACCAAAACCCTCCAGCTAAGTCAAAGAAAAACAAGAAATCCCTCAGAATCGGAACATTTAACATTAGAACCCTAAAATCAGAAAAAAGATTTATAGAGTTGATATACTCGCTACAAAAAATAGAAATAGACATACTAGGCTTAGCAGAAGTCAGAAGAATGGGATGCAACATCGAGGAACATGAGGACTATATCTTTTGCTACAAAGGAGAAACGCCAGGCTTGCATGGAATAGGCTTTTTAGTTAAGAAACAACATAAAAACAAGATATTAAACTTCTTAGGCCTATCCGAACGAGTTGGTATGTTGCAAATGAAATATAATAATGAGACACTATCCATTATACAAGCATACGCCCCTACAGAGAGAGCACCAGAAAAGGATATCGACTACTTCTACGAAACATTGGACACAGCACTAACACAGGCAGGCAAACATGTCCTTCTTATTGGAGACTTTAACGCTCAGGTAGGTCAAACGAGTATGAATGAAAGCAGGGTCCTGGGACATTTCGGATATGGGGAACGGAGCGAGAGAGGAGAGAAGCTTGTGCAATACGCTTTGGAAAACAAATTATCGATAATGAATACTTTTTTCAAAGCAAGAACGAACCGTAAGTGGACATGGTTATCTCCAGATGAAAAAACCAAAAATGAGGTAGATTTTATTTTATCGAATGAGCCTAAAAAAATAAGAAAGTTAGAAGTTCTACATGGCTTAGGATTCAGATCAGACCATCGCCTAGTTAGAGCTACATACATGCTAGAAGAAGGAAAGAAAAGTAGAACAACATTTAAATCACAACCCAATTTACTTAAAACAGTTGAAGATATTAGCTGTTATATGAAGAACTTGGAACAAAACATACACAAACTAAATACACAAAGTGATAATTGCAATGTTCAAACATTTTATAATGCATTAGAAAATATCATAAAACAGAGTATGCTATCAAAACAGAAAGAACCAAAAGTAGATACTGTTGGGAAAATTATCAGTAGACAAACTCAAGACATGATCAAGAAACGAACAGAACTTGTAAAAACAAAACCAAAAACTAAAGAAATGAAAAAGGAACTAAGCGCTTTATACAAAGCAACAAGCAAAGCCATTCAAAAAGATTATCAAAATTATAGAAATAAAATTATTGAAGATAACCTACAACAATATAGAAGTCCCAAAAGAGCCTACAAGCAACTAACAACACATAAAACCTGGATACAAAATCTAAAAACAAACAATAAAGAGACCAAAACTAGAGATGACGTAATAAATTGTGCAACAGAATTCTACAAAACATTATATGAGATGAAATCTAATACTTCCCAACTAACCTCTACTACTTTGCAGAGTACTTACGTCTCTGAAAAAGTTGATATAACTCCAATAGACACCATAGAAGTTAGCAAACATATTCAAAAGTTGAAGAAAGACAAAAGCCCAGGGCCCGATGGTTTACAAAATGAGGCTATAACATCTGGTTCTGCTCTGCTGGTACACCCTCTTACCTATTTATTCAACAAAGTTCTTGATACGGGTGAGGTGCCAGAACAATGGAAGAGATACGATATTACCTTACTCTACAAAAAGGGAGACCCATACGATATAGGTAATTACAGGCCTATAAGCCTCCTTTCAAGTGTTTACAAGCTATTTACATCAATTTTACAAAGCAGGATGACTCCAAATATCGAAGAACACCAGCCTATCGAACAAGCGGGTTTCCGTTCTGGCTTTTCAACTACAGATCATATACATGTTATGCAACAAATCATAGAGAAATATAAGGAGTTTAATAGACCACTATACATAGCTTTCATTGACTACGCCAAAGCCTTCGACACGATTTCACATTACTCCATATGGAAAGCATTAGATAAATGTCATATACATGATAAATACATAAAAGTATTGAAAAGCATATATAATGGAAGTACCAGCAGGGTCAAATTAGAACAAAGAGGACCGAACATACCAATATGCCGAGGAGTGAGACAGGGTGATCCTCTTTCGCCTAAATTATTTATAGCAGTACTACAGCTAATCTTCGAAAATCTACACTGGCCGTCATATGGAATAAATGTTAACGGAAAGCTACTTACGCATTTAAGATTCGCCGATGACATCGTCATTCTCTCTGAAACTAGCCAAAACCTTGAAAAAATGATAAACTCTTTAAGAGAGGAAAGTGAAAAAGTTGGATTAAAAATGAACCAAGATAAAACCAAGGTAATGACAAACAGTAATACCAATAAAATCAGCTTATACGGCAAACCTTTGGAGTATGTCAACAGCTACACATATCTCGGCAAACTAATGTCATTTAGAGACAACAACATTGACGAAGAAGTTGAACGCCGGGTGAATATGAGCTGGAACAAGTTCTGGAGCTTAAAAGAAATTTTAAAAGGGTCTTTCCCCCTCTACCTGAAAAAGACTGTTATGGACATCTGTATACTACCGACTCTCACATACGGCTGCCAAACATGGTCATATAACCACAAAATAAAAACAAAACTTGCTACCTGCCAGAAAGCGATGGAAAGAAGTGTAATGAAAATAAGGAAAATTCAAAAGATAAGAAGCGATCAAATTAGAAAACAGACAAAGTTAATTGATGCTCTCAAGTACGCTCTTACACAGAAGTGGCGTTGGGCAGGACATTTAGCCAGGTATACAGATCACAGATGGACATTAGAAATAACAACATGGCAAGGACCGATAGGCAAAAGAAAAAAAGGTCGTCCAAGGATCAGATGGATCGACGATATAATAGCGACAGCAGGAAAAGAATGGAGAAAGAAAGCAATAAATAGAGAAACATGGAGTAAGCTGGAGGAGGCCTATACCCAGTGTGGGGTTCCAATAACACAATGAAATTTATATTATGTAATAAAAAAAAAAAAATGTTAATTATGGTTGTTGGAAATAAATAAAGGTTTAATAATAATAATAAAAAAAGGCCAATCGACCTCAAAATCGATATCTGGGCAAACCTTTAGGTACAGAAGACGGATCCAATGTTAGAATTGAAAAAAGTGGCCGCCATTTTGAATTTCTTTGTTTTAAGGCCAATCGACCTCAAAATCAATATCTGGGCAGGCCTTTAGGTACAGAAGATGGTTCCAATGTTAGAATTGAAAAAAGTGGCCGCCATTTTGAATTTCTTTGTTTTAAGGCCAATTGACCTCAAAATCGATACTGGGCATGGCATTGATAGTAAAAGTCATAATTATTTAATGCTTGACTTATGAAAAGTGGTCGCCATTTTGAACTTCTTTGTTTTAAGACTGATAAGAATCTATAATATTCTTATTTAAGATAGATATTTTTTTTCCGCGGTGGCCATCTTCGTCGCATTAGGGACGGCTGCGAGCTTCCTCCAACTCACGTCTAAGTTGTCGTCCGCAACCGCCCCTGCGCGTACCGCTGCTGCGGCCCGTCTCCTGTTGTTGCGGGGGCTCAGAAGCCCCCGTACACCGAAGGACGCCCTTGGCGTCCGAGGCAGCGTGAGGCACGCTGCCGTCCATCACGGGGGTCACAGAAGTTGGCTAGACTAATAGGTGGATGGCAGTGACCCCCGGAGGCCCCTATTAGTCGCCTTTTACGACAGGCAGGGGATACCGTGGTGGAATTTTCCAACGCCCCCAATCCACAGGGCGGGAGATGTCGGTCAGTCGTCCACCCGACGCCTCCTACGTCTCGTCTGGCGGCGGGAGGGATCACCACTGCGCTGGCGATCCCTCTCGGCACTCTCCTTCCGCGAGAGGAAAGATAGATATTTGGGCTTGTCTTTAGCCAAATAGGATAACTCGAAGTTGGAATTTTAAGAACTGCATTCCATGTTAAATGTTCTTGTTTTAAGGGCTATTGGTTTTAAAATCTAAATCCGCTGGACATGGCCACAAACTATAGTAGGTTTTAATTATAGATTTTTTTAATATTATGGCCACCATCAATGCTTATTCAATTCTCTTCAATAACGCAGCTTTGTTATGTCGCAAAATAAAGAATTGAAGAAGAAAAAAGTGTCCCGTGGCAGCAAACAGCAAATAAAGTAAATTCTTCTGTGAAAGCATCAAAATCGGTTAAAAATCAGGGAGTCGTTAAGAATTCAACGATTGCTATAAGAATAATTAGCCGCGTAGTAGAAATTATCTTTTTATATTTTTCTTTATTTACCCCCCATCACCAGACTTAAAAGGCTACTCAGGTTGATTACCTTATTCATTTTTAAAAGTATCTAATTTTGATGTGATTGCGTATTTAAATTGTTAAATTAGTAAAATTACAACCTCGATTTTTTCTGTTTGGCTAAAGACAAGCCCAAATATCTATCTTAAATCCCATTAGTGTTAAAACAAAACGATGCCATGCCCAAGTATCCGTTTTGAGGTCAATTGGCCTTAAAACAAAGAAATTCAAAATGGTAGCCACTTTTTTCAATTCTAACATTGGATCCGTCTTTTGTACCTAAAGGCCTGCCCAGATATCGATTTTGAGGTCGATTGGTCTTAAAACAAAGAAATTCAAAATGGCGGCCACTTTTTTCAATTCTAACATTGGATCCGTCTTCTGTACCTAAAGGCTTGCCCAGATATCGATTTTGAGGTCGATTGGCCTTAAAACAAAGAAATTCAAAATGGCGGCCGCTTGTTTCAATTCTAACATTGGATCCGTCTTCTGTACCTAAAGGCCTGCCCAGATATCGATTTTGAGGTCGGTTGGCCTTAAAACAAAGAAATTCAAAATGGCGGCCACTTTTTTCGATTCCAACATTGGAACCATCTTCTGTACCTAAAGGCCTGCCCAGATATTGATTTTGAGGTCGATTGGCCTTAAAACAAAGAAATTCAAAATGGCGGCCACTTTTTTCAATTCTAACATTGGATCCGTCTTCTGTACCTAAAGGCTTGCCCAGATATCGATTTTGAGGTCGATTGGCCTTAAAACAAAGAAATTCAAAATGGCGGCCACTTTTTCAATTCTAACATTGGATCCGTCTTCTGTACCTAAAGGCTTGCCCAGATATCGATTTTGAGGTCGATTGGCCTTAAAACAAAGAAATTCAAAATGGCGGCCACTTTTTTCAATTCTAACATTGGATCCGTCTTCTGTACGTAAAGGCCTGCCCAGATATCGATTTTGAGGTCGATTGGCCTTAAAACAAAGAAATTCAAAATGGCGGCCACTTTTTTCAATTCTAACATTGGATCCGTCTTCTGTACCTAAAGGCTTGCCCAGATATCGATTTTGAGGTCGATTGGTCTTAAAACAAAGAAATTCAAAATGGCGGCCACTTTTTTCAATTCTAACATTGGATCCGTCTTCTGTACCTAAAGGCCTGCCCAGATATCGATTTTGAGGTCGATTGGCCTTAAAACAAAGAAATTCAAAATGGCGTCCACTTTTTTCAATTCTAACATTGGATCCGTCTTTTGTACTTAAAACCATGTCCAGGTATCGATTTTGAGGTCAATCGGCCTCAAAACAAAGAAGTTCAAAATGGCGGCCACTTTTCTCAATTCTCATATATGATTAAGATTTGCATCCAATGGAAACAAAAAATAAGCTAAAAAGAAACCACCTGTAGATGTTCAGTTTTCATACATTTTGCAGAAATCGGCCCGAGCGTGGATCCACGCTCCCGGCAGAGTTTGAACACTTTTTTTGAGCGTGGATCCACGCTCCCGGCACGTGAGGGCTTAATGACGAATTGTGAACTTAGGTATTATAAGAAACTGGGCATGCAAAATATATTTGAGCTTTTGAGACTGGGGACCAAATAATATCACTACTTGAAACTTTACGACCGCATAGCCTATCTGGCTAGAAATTCCCTTGTTTTAGTTTCATTAAAATCAAAAGAGTAGTTTTAAGTTACTATAATTTTAGTTTCCATCTTATTTTTAAATATATCACGCAGGCGCGCCACGCACGCGTGACCCCATGTCACATTGAATGTTTTTTTTTATTGCATTGAATGACGACCCGAGCATGCCGTGCACCTGATGGTAAGCGATACGACCACCCATAAACAGTAGCAACACCATCCAGCACAAAGTTACAAAGTACTGTGAGGTATTCCCACGAAGTAAAGACTCTTCTGTGGGTATTCCACTGCACTCGTCATTCTGAGTCATAAGATGTTAAGTCTCATTATGTCCTGTAGTTACACTGGCTACAATGCTCTTCAAACCGAAACTCAACAGTGCATGCACACTGCTGCTTGGCGGTAGAAATAGACATTGCGGTGGTACCCACCCAGATGGACTCTTACATATTATGAGAGTCCTACCACCAGTAAACCACCACCACGTGAGTTTTTTTTAACAGCAGCCTACCGGCCGGTTTCCTGACGCGAGTTGGCTTTTCTGGCCACACCGGACTTTAGGGTGAGCGCTTTAGGCGCTCGCAACCCTTAAGTGACCATGCACTGAGGACAACCCGCTAACGGGTTACGAACCACATTACGAACCTCGGCTCAGGACGGCCACTGGGAGAGGATGAGACATCAGCGGTTAGTGGGGCATGTGAGTTGTGACCAAGAAAGTTGCTTATGTAAAAGCTGTCTCAGTAAGAGTGTACTTTTTCATTTACAAAGTTTCAAAAATAAAAACAATTATTTTATGTCAGAATTGTGATATTTTTAACCGACTTCAAAAAAGATGTTCTGTATTCGATCCGTATCTATGTATGTATGTAAATTTGTATGGCTGCGAGTTTCTCAAAAACTACTGATCCGATTTGGACGTGGGTTTCGATATTCAAATGTTTCTCAGGGAAGGTTTTAGTATATAATATATGAAGATCTTCGGAGATACACAATGGAACTCTTCAATAACTAACAGCAGATGACTCGCGAATGCTCCAATCGTATATCTATGATGTATTATTTACACCATTTCATAATTTACTAACAAAAAAGCAATAACTAAAAACTTTTTAACAAAAATAAACCGACTTCAAAATCACTACAAATAAAAAAATAATTAAAATTTGTATTCGCTTAGTATATACATATATTTGGAGTCGGTGCCTAATTTAAATTGCCAGCTAAGCTAAGGAAATACACAAAACAAACAAATATACGAAAACATTGCAATCAGCCCTGCATTATATACTACCCACTGCTGAGTACGGGCCTCCTCTACTATTGAGAGGGTTTTTTAGGCCTTAGTCCACAACGCTGGCCTAGTGCGGGTTGGTAGACTACTACTAGTTTGCGAAAATCGTACTCGAGTGAAAAAATATTGATTCGAGTCAATTTGCACTTGAGTTGCCGAGTCAACTAGGCGCACCGAGTAGTCTACGCGGTAATCTTACTTCACAGTCAAGTGTCAACGTCACGAACGTCAGTGCTGGCTATTTAGGTAAATATTTTTCCCGCTTTATATATTCCCGGGTTATAAGGTAGCCTATGTGTTAATCCAGTGTATGATCTACCCGTGTGCCAAATTTCGTCGAAATCCGTTGGGTAGTTTTTGCGTGAGAGTAACAGACATACATCCATACATTCTTACAAACCTTCGCGTTTATAATATTAGTAGTATAAGATAGAACAGATTTACACCAAAATCTTAGATTTTCATATATAATTTTTTTTGTGATGATTTGACTGGTTCAGACTACACGAAAGAGATTAGAGAATGTAACCACCAGGCTATGATTAATATTATTAATCAGACATAGACATATTTTTTAAACAGCTTTTAGAGTATAATTAAAGATTTTTTTTTTCCTCTATATTCTATAATAGTTGCTACTATAACAATGTCAGAACGTAATTTTTTTACTTCTAGTGTACTGAAAGTACGCGCACATCAATCCTGGAACCCAAAGCACTCCTGGATTAACACATAGGCTACTTTTTAACCCGCTAAAATATAAAGCGAAACTTTTATTCCTGAAAATCTTTTAACACGAGCGGAGCCGCGGGCTAAGGCTAGGTCACAATAATTTCCTGCATTTCCACTATGGTAATTTCGAAACATGTTCGCTTTTTCTATGGGTGCTCGGCCTCAAAATCTAACCAGGCTCAAACTTTATGGATATAGGGGCAAAACTTATAAATACCTATGGTACGTATATAATATTTTAGTAGGTTATGGTAAGACAACAAAAAAAAGCGGGGGGGGGGGAAGGAGATTTTAAACTTTCTCAATTTCCTAAAGCTATTGACAGTTGACACTCAAGTCACTTGTCGGTTGCTACTTGAGTTGTCACAAGTAACGTCTGACAGTTGACACTTAGAATTTGGAATTGGCAAGGGAATATTGATAGGATAAAGGTTTTAAAAAGGGCTATAAAAATCTTACTCGAGTTGCGTGGCGTTAAAATACAAAATATTTGTCTCGAGTGACTCGAAAACTCGAGTACAACTCGAGTAACTTACTGAAATGACTCGAGTCATAAAATCCTATTCGAATCGCATCACTAAGATGACAGCTCTCAAATTTCAGAATTGCATGAAAAAATTTCAAAAGTGCACTCTTACTGAGACACTGCACTTTAGAGTCCTTGTTCTGAGAGTGGCACAGATTACTTGGAGAAGCTACTAGAGTGCGTTTCAGCTTATACTTTCAATGGTGTGATGTTGGTACCCTGTTTGTCAAGATGATTGACATTATGAAGACAACTATGCATATTTTCAAAATTTTGTTAATTTCTATGTCCGGAACATTAAGAAATGACGAAAGATGGACGGCGTTCACAGTAAAGAATCTGTGTGAGTGTGAAAAACGTAATAAAATTACATATACATATACACTCACGCCTATTATCCCCAAAAGGGTAGGCAGAGGCGCAACTAGTGCACCCACTTTTCGCCGTCATTCCGTCCCATGATGTGATAGGGGGCGAGCCTATCGCCATATCGGGCACAAATTCCAGACTCCGGGCTGATACTGAATAGAAAAATTCAATATCACTTTGCCCGACCCGGGGATCGAACCCAAGACTTCAGCTTTGCAGTCGTACTGTAATACAACTACGCCACCGAGGCAGTCGGAAAAATTAACGGATTTTATTGCGGTTTTTAAGCTATTGCATAGCTTCTAACGCGAGCCTTAAGCGTGGAGACCGAATCAAGAAATTCCGTAACGAAAAAATAGCCTAACACCCCTCACTCCGACCGGCACAGCGGTGATATTTTATTTTCAACTCTATCCCAACTATGTGGAGTGTAAAATTCCATAAGTAAATTTAATATCGCCCTGTCTGACAATATGGTGGACATTATGAAGAAATTTCCCGCCATTTAGGTTTTAAAAAATAGGCTTACCCGAGGATCAATTTATTTTCTAGAATAAATACCATATCACAATAATAAACAATAATAGTATAACATCGATTAAAATAACAATAAATAAATAACCAGTGTAATTACACAATATGATAATTAATACATTTTGTGTCTTTGTGCTGACTTGTCATAATTGCTTTTTAATAATAACTTACCTCCATGCCTCATTAAAAAACAATGTCATTCCATTATGATAAAGTAATGATCGTATACACTGTGGATAGTGTAATTTCGTGACAACTATTTGTTGTCCTGCACCATACATCTTAGAAAAAAAATAAACAATTTATTGGAAACTAAAAACCTCTTTAACCTCTTGCGTACATAGCGCTGGCCACACTGGCGCAAGCGCAATTTTTCGCGTGTCTGTCAACACGCGAAAATCGACCTACACGCACACACATAAGGCGCGTCAACACGCACACATATCGAGTTTGACAAGCTGTCAGACCGGCCCGATTGGGCCGGTCGGGGCTCGAGAGGTTAATTATTACGTATTTACGGCAGAATTCATTGATTTTAACAATAAATTATTTAAAAAGTGGGTACATAGTTACGCTTACCTATATATTTTAAAATTTGATTTGAAAATATTATTGTTTTCTTACTAGACACAACATGTTTCCATTACAAAAAAAAACCTTTTTTTTTTTCAAGATAACACATTTTGTGTGATGTAGTAGCCCTGCATATACCTTGCTGCCAACATGACACCATCGGAACTTAAAGTTGAAACCTCAGAGTAAGTATATACCTATAGAGAGCGCGTATGCAAGTGGGAACAATAGGCACGGGTGGGAACATCGTCCTGCACCGGCCGCAAGCGCTTGTAGTCACTCGAGTAGGAACGGTGTGAGCACACGCGAGTAAGATCTATGCGAATATTTGATTATTAATACTGCAAAATGGTTAAATGTTCTGTGGAATGTTGTAAAAACGACACTCGGAAACACACTAAACAGAATTCTAATATCACGTTTCACAGGCAAGCCATATTTCAGTATATTTTTAGGTAAAATTGAAATCACGCGTCGCGGTATGAAAGACGCTCGGGAGGCGAACACTTGTACTCCCCGCACTGCCCCGCATCCCGCTTTTTCGATAGTGATGTTACGCGTCGATACCAGAATCGATGTAATATTTTCATATTACAGCATACGTATTTATTACTATCGACGGCGATGCTTAATATAATGTAGCTTAGGTAACTGTTTTTGTCTGTGTGTGATTTTTAAGCCAATTAATAATTGCGTTTTTGTTTATGAAATGAAAGAAATAATTACTGTTCCTAAAAATTGACTGATTACGATAATATTTTTAAGCTATTGCATAGCTACTATCGCGGGTCTTGACAGTATAAGTTAGCAATCATTAAGATATATTTCTTTGACATTTTTTTAACATTGGTAATAAATATTTCAAAAACTAGACGTGACTATTTTAGGCTTGGGGAGACTAGCTAAGAAATCCATGGTGCGATGCTCGGTTTATATCCATTGGTTCAATTATAATGGATATCCATTAATATTATTGGTTCTTAATGCTTGTAAAAACTGCTCTTGAGGTACCGTGTTTATAAATCATTCCACATGGCACTACACCAATTCGCAGCATAGCTTTTATCTATATTAACGCAATACGCTTAAAATTACTCACAAGGCCATACTTTGTAGAACCACAATTTTTTAACAACAATATGTACCGCGCCGCCGGACCTGTACTTATCGATAACTGTTGCGTTGGTGCTGCTCGCGTGCCCATCCCTAGCAGTCGCCAACATTTCTATATAAGTAGCTATAGTTCACCTGCCTACGCTGTGTAGTGGGCGCACGATGCGATATTAGCTCTCTATAGGTATATACTTACTCTGAGGTTGAAACGCACTATACATACAGTAATGTCAACGATCCTTAGAATAAGGACTATAAGCACGATCCATTTTGATTTACATAGAATTTTGACATTTGTTTTAGGGCTACCAAACATGCCAGATTTAGTTTAGTTTTATTTTAATGAATTCTACTCTTTTATGCCAGACTGTACTTCGCGTTTTTCATTAGTCGCACTAATTGAGCTATTTACATAAATCGATTAAAATGTGTAATTTATATAATTGGTACATTAAAAATCGATATTTAATACTAAGAATCGATTATAAAAATAAAATAATTGATTATTATGAAAATCTTTTATTTTTTTCACATCCCTAGGTTCTGGGTGGGATAAAAAAAATCAACAAGTTTGCTTCACCTTTTTGTGTTTAGTTGAGTTTATTTACAAGTGAAACTGTGAAACAGTAATAAGATGAGTAATGTGGCGACAGAGAAAGAGTTACCAGAGAAAAATGAATTAAATGGGAGTACTACGCAAGATAAAACGCCCAGGGAATGGGTGAAATTTGATGACGATCTTTCGCAATCTAACATTTCCCTAGGAGAAAAGGTGCCATCACAAGATATTACATCTGTTGCGGAAGCAAGCACGTCGGAATCACCAGCTGTACCAGCCGTCCTCAGGACCGAATCAGTTCATGTTAATTTAGAAAGAGGAGACAAGCGAATAGAACCTGCATCTCAGACGACGTTGACCAAAAATGTTGAATTCGTTAACATACGTCAAGGATTTGGTAAGTGATTATTAGGTGGAACAACACACAAAACTTATTTATACCTGATTGAACTCATATATGTATAATGGATTTATTCTAGCTAATGGTGACATATTAGTTACTCTGTTACCTGTTAATAGTAGATGGCCATGGGTGACGGCTGCTCAGTTCCGACCTGAATTAGTTCCAGAGGAATTAATGGCACAAGGTCTCACTGTAAGTCAACCTTAAATCATTGTACTTAATCTTTGAATAGAAATTTGATTACCTATGTTAAGTACATAATAATATACTGTTCCTTTTTTATTTTCAGCTTACTGTGGAAGAATATGTTCATGCAATGGAATTGCTTGTGAATGATGCACGGTTTACTATGTATAATATTTGTTACAAGCGCGTTTTGGTTTGTTGGATAACTCTTGCATTTTTAGTGCTGTTGGCTCTTTTGTTTTCTGGGTTAACAGGACTCACATTATTTTCTCTTGGAGTGTTGTGGCTTGTTCTTAATGCAGCTGCTATATTTCTCTGTATGTGGATTAAACTTCGTCTATCAAAAGGCTTAGAGCAATGCTTAGCAAGAGTCAATAAGCTATTAAACAAACATAAATTGATATTAGCCCTTGATGATAGGGGCAAAATATCTTGTCATAAAGTAAATCTGTGTTTTATTTATTTTGATTCTGGACCCTGCATCTCTCATATTCAAGAATTCATTGAAAGTGAAGAAGGTAAAACTATAATGCAAGGATGGGAACAAAGGTTGGATGTTCCTGCTAATGATATTGTAATCCAAGGAAGCCAAACCACAAGATTATCTAGGAGACAGGTAAAAATTGCATTTCACTAATATTATTATATATATTTTATTAGGCTGAATAAAATACAGTAATACCCCCGACCTACGCGATAGGTGCGACCGAGTGCTATCCATGTAAGTCAAATTCGCCTAAGTCGGGGTACATTTTTGCATATAAAGACATACAAAGTATGTTTAATTGGGACCGTAGACCAAATAAAACAATAATTAAGGAAATAAATTTGTATCAAATTTCAGATAATATGACAAACTATATTATTATAAAGTGTATAAACCCAATTCAAAGTTATTTTGATATAGAAGGTTTCATAAAATCTAACAAAGTCGTCTGACGAGTCAATGTTTTTTTCTTCTCCCGTAATATCTCCTCGTAGCATGCTAGTAATTTTTTATTCCTTGTTTTGTAACAAAAATGCGATCTTCTTTGGAGTCTATGACTTCTAAAATTGTTAACCCTTTTTCAATTGAACTGAGGGCTGCTGTCAAGATTTGATCTTCTAATTGAACTGGGTCCAAAGAATCAAGAGGCAAAAACGAACGCCGCCGCTTGACCTCGACTGCGCGGCGTTCAAAACAACGAGAAAATTAAATGGTGTAACTCCGAATTTTCGTAAGTCGGGGTAGCGTAAGTCGGGGTATTACTGTACCTTTTATGTTTACTCCAAATAGTTGATCACTCTTATTTGATGACGATGAGTTTTGATTGAGCTTTGCCTTTGTTTCTGTTCCTTGTGTTAACAAAGTTTTGACTCGTCAAGCCCCGCTACAGACGCCGGAATCTGTGTAGGGTTTCCCCATACATGTATATATATAAGTGGGGTGTGATGAGGTAAACTCAGACTATACATTGAAATGGGAATTAAGGTAAGTAGAATACAATATACCTAAGTGGACAGTTCATATTATACCAAACATTTAAAACTGATGGTAAGAAATTGTCAAGCATTAAGGATATTGGTGGTACACAGCATCTTAATAATTGATTACATACTTCATTAAATGAGGCGTGTAGCTGTTAAATTGTTTAATTTTAATGCCATACCTTAACATTCAAATGCAAAAACTGTCACTCAATTCTTGAAATTATACTTTTTTCTGTTATAGTTTATTATTCAGATAATATTTGAATATAATGTAATTTTTTTTCCAAAGTACAAACAAAGCAATAACTATATAATTTCTGGAATTGAGTTATATTTCTAGTATCTACTAACCTAATTAGAGATAACATGGTATATTTCTCTAAATAATGTATTAATCCATACTAATATTATGAAGAAATAGATTTTATTTTTTGTTTGTTTGTAATCGATAAACTCAAAAGCACTGGATCAATTTAAAAAAAAATCATCAATATAAAGCTACATTATCAGGGAGTAACATGGGTTATTTTTTTATCCCAGAAAAACTTATTCACTTGGGCGGAGCCCCAGGCAAAACCTAGTATTTTATAATTTGACTAAAATAAGCGTTTAAGGTGACCATTTTTAATCTGGTAAATGGTATTATGATTTCTTAGATTGCACTGTGGCCATCATGAATGTTGTGATGCAAGACACAAGTACACTAAGATGGTAGTGTGATGTTTGACATTATACATGTTTTACACACCAGTAGAAACTGGTTATAAAACTGAATGGCACAGCCCTTGCAAATAGCTACTAAGTACATATTAAATAAAAAATGTGTGTCAAATAGGTTAGGTGGTCCCTTCAGTGTTATAACCTGTTTTGAATTCATTAATAAATATTCTATACAGACATGGATTTTACAATTTGCAAAATCTAACGGTAATACTAACCTATTAACATAAACATGCATGCTTCACAGGCACTTGCAGTCTCTGTGTTATGTTTCAATTATTAAAACATTACTTTAGGTTTTCTAAAGTAATGTTTTAATGTGTAATTAGCTACTTGACAGTTCTCGGGAAGAGTATTTCACACATTACACATCGTAATATAACGCAAAAATACAATTTATTACTTACATTGATTTGAAAAATCGCGGGAGAACAGCCAATCACGCGATATTTGAATCACGTCACTGACGTCATATAATATTAACACGCTTTTATTAGCTTTACATGGATGTAGAAAAAACATCCATTCTATGTATGTAACGGAAACTTTGAACATGATTTTGACTCCCTTCAAAACGTCGGATGAAATCGAAATTTGGCGTACTTATCGTGGACCGATGACAATTCAATTTTTTAAACTAAAAAACAAGCTTTACAAAAAATCCAACTAAAAATATGTTTTAGGTTCATTTTCATGATGAATCGAGAACCGAGTGTAACATAATGATCGGAGATGAAAGAGTGGAACCTTAGACTAAATAAGTGGAACAAGTGAATTAATTTGTGTATTTAGGATGTATGTTCACTCGCGACGGAAAGTGTGACGGAGATATTGAAAGAAGAGTAAAAATGGGAAATAGTGTTAATGGCGCCTTGTACTCGATTATGGCTAAAAAAATATTTCTAATAAAGTTTGGTTAGCCATTCACCAAGGTATCCTGGCGCCAACACTAATGTATGGGAGTGAGTCGTGGGTGTGGCAGAGCAAGCATGACAGTAAGGTAAATGCAGTGGAGATGAGAGCTTTGAGAAGTATTTGGGGGTTGAAAGTAAGTGATAGAGTGAGGAATAGTGTGATAAAAGAAAAATGTGGATTGAAAGAAGATGTAGTGATTAAGATTGAGAAAAGAATGCTTCGGTGGTTTGGCCACATTGAAAGGATGGATGAAAGGAGAGTAACGAAAGAAATTTATTTCGCGAAGGTGAGTGGTAGTGTCGGACGGGGACGTTACTACTATACGTACCTTCATGGACCAAATTGACGACATCTTGAGGAAGGGTCAAATAAGGAGTTCTCGTAACCGACGAGCTTGTATGAAGAGACTGATGACTGTGAAGAAGCGAAAGAGGTATGCTTGGATCGCAGCACTTGGCGCTCTATAGTCGCTGCCTACCCCAATGGGAGAAAGGCGTGAGTTTATGTTTGTATGTTTCATTTTCATCTTGATCGAATGTTAAAATTAGTAAAGTCTCCGCCATTTAGAATTTCTTTGTTTTAAGGCCAATTGACCTCAAAATCGATATACGGGTATAAGTTTGGATACGAGAGACTGATCCAACGTCAGAATTGAAAAGGTGATCGCCATTTTGAAAAGTCATGACAACGTTAAGCTGATGCTGTAGCATCAATTAGCCTACAGAATACTCAACTTCTCATTAACTTACAGCAGATATAACGTGTTCGGGCTCATAAGAATTGTCTCAATAAGTAGGTGTTACATAGATGATAATCGAGGCCCTATGGTGGAGAAATTTGTAATTGAAAAAGTTTGAATTAAAAATTAAAAAAATCCCCGACACAAAGCCTCCTACAAAGTTAAAAATAAAGTACCTAGTAATAATTTGACCCAAGCATCCACAAGCCGGGAGACTGAACTCCGGACTGGGGCGATGAAAATACTTCTTTAGTGGTCTGTGCCAGTCTGTGGCCCCCGACGCGAGAACGCTTGGGTCAAATTATATTATTATAGTCTGCGCCAGATTCGTGGCAATAAAGCACATTGACCTTTACTTATTTAGTCAGGTATGACATACAATTGACAATTGATTGGTGCAACTGTCGGAGTCAACTATCGCAAAAATGTTCATGATTGTTTGATTTTATGACGTATACACAAACATGAGGTCCTGTAACCAAAATGAAGTCCTTATATACAGAAATAACATATCGGAAATAATAACAAAAATACAGTAATACCCCGACTTACGCTACCTCGATTTACGCGACTTCGGAGTTACATGATTTAATTTTCTCGTACATGATTTAATTTTCTCGTTGTTTTGAACGCCGCGCAGTCAAGGTCAAGCGCCGGCGTTCGTTTTTGTCTCCCTAATCCTCCTGATTCTTTGGATCCAGTTCAATTAGAAGATCAAATGACAGTTCATAACTTGACAGAAGCCCTCAGTTCAATTGAAAAAGACAAAATACTTTGTATGTCTTTATATGTATAAATGTACCCCGACTTACGCGAATTCGACTTACGCGGATAGCGCTCGGTCCCACCTATCGCGTAAGTCCAGGGTGTTACTGTATTACAAATGTAACAAATAAAATTTAACGTAAAATGAAAATTCAAATAATCACCCGAAAACGTACAGACACAAGCGCTATCCGAATGCGAATGAATGAACACAACATTAAAATGGCGGACCGATTGTTGCATATCCCAAGCGTCTGCCGTAATAAACAGATTGATGTAACTTACGTATTGTTTATTTCAAGGCAGTAATTTTGTGTAATGTAAAAAACGGATAAATATGTTTTGAAACTTTTTTTTTTAAATTGCATAATTATTAAAAGGCATAATTTGTCGCATGTCATGAAATTAAATATAAAATAAATGATTTTAGTGTGAAAAGAACCATTGTTTTTTAATTTATATCAGTGAATACTATGTACTTGTTCACGTTCACTCGCGGGCGCGGTGGCGGGCGCGGTCACGAAATATCGAACACATAGCATAATATGCAAGTGTTCACGTACAAACCGCAGGTGTGGTGAAAGTAGCGGGCAAACCACAGCTTCGCGGGGCAAACTAGCGACAAGCGCGCGCGGCGCGCTCGTGACAATATCAAACGTTTGAAGTTCTTTATGTGTGTTCACGATGGACTAGCGGCGTAGCGCGCGATTCTCTCGCGATGTCAGGTAAGTTCTACCACTTTGAACTTATCGCTAGAAACTATAACACGTTTATATAATGTCGTTCAATACAGAAGAGTTTATTACTGCTGTTCAGGCTAGAATTTCAATTTGAAAAAGTAACATAGTCATCATATGAACAGAAACGTGCATCGTGCACACCAATTCCAATTTTTATCATGTCTCACTATAGCTATGAATTTTCGGTTAAAAATAAAAGACCGTCGTCCATGTTTTCAACCTCCGACAACTCGTCACACTCGCGCATACGCCTAGCGGCCAATGGGACCACACTCGCCACGTCTGCCGCGTCCGCACCTGCCACCGCTCCCGCGCGTTCCAACGTGAACAAGCATTATGACAAAATCAACAATGTGACATTAGTTAAAAAATGTATGTATTTTAGTACTAGCTTTTGCCCACGGCTTCGCCCGCGTTAATAAGTTTTTCCGTGCTAAAAGTACATAAAAACCTTCCCGTTGAATCACTCTATGACTATGACGTTGATACAACTCTTAACAAATAATGCATTAATTTCGACCAAATTTGATTACCATAAAAACGGTTCTAGTGAGTTAATCTTAAAAGATAGACATATACTATCGCGGACATATTTTTAGATCATTTCAAGAGGAATAATTCTTTCATACATATATTTTTGGTATCTTGAACCGTTTTCGCAGCGCACGCAATGAAAGCCCTCACAGATGAATAATTTTCCCTGCTTTTTTTCACATTTTCCATTATTTATTCGCTCCTAATAGTTGCATCGTGATGTTATATAGCCTAAAACCTTCCTCGATAAATGGTCTATTCAACACAAAAATATTTTTTAAATTCGAACCAGTAGTTCCTGAGATTAGCGCGTTCAAACAAACAAACAAACAA
Source organism: Lapara coniferarum (assembly GCA_949316025.1). NCBI lineage: Eukaryota > Metazoa > Arthropoda > Insecta > Lepidoptera > Sphingidae > Lapara > Lapara coniferarum. The sequence goes on along the minus strand of OX438926.1, from coordinate 13,491,794 downwards.
ACTCTTCAGCTTTATAATATTAGTATAGATTAAATTTGAATAGTAATATTTATTTTTTATTGACGTAGTTTATTTTGTTTTTAACTTACTACAGTTTACCTATCAGTGCGTTCTGAAGGGTCAATGTGCTTTATTGCCACGTTATCTGGCGCGGACTATAGTAGGTACTTTATTTTTAACTTTTTATGAGACTTTGTGCCTGGGGGTATTTTTGTTAGTTACTTTTATTAATGCTGAATAATGTAGGTATTATGTACTAACTTTTGCCCGCGGCTCCGTCCGCGTCAAAAAGTATTTCCGTGATAAAAGTCCCCCTATATATATTCCCGGGATAAAGTACCTACCTATGTCCTTCCTAGGAACTCAAACTATCTTCATAGTAAATAACATCTAAATCGGTTCAATGTTTCAGCCATGAAAGCGTAACAGACAGACAGACAGTTACTTATAATATAAGTATGGATAAATGTTAACACTTGTTTGGTAGGGGCGGTTGCGGACGACAACTTAGACGTGAGTATGAGCAAGACCGCAGCCATCCCTAATGCGCCGAAGATGGCCATCGCGGAGTTTTGGTTGGTATGCCGTGCGGTGTATAGGTTAGGGACTCGGCCCGGCGGTCGCCCGACATTTTCCATCTCTCCGGGCGACTCAACGTCGGGTCGTAAGGCACGGTGAACCCAACATAACCGCTCAGTCGTTTCCCTTGAACACTGGGCGGTAGTAATAATTCACTTTCTCCGCGTAAACAAAAAAAAAACACTTGTTTGGTGCTTTTAATATTTTTTCCTTTATTTCACTAACACAAATTATATTAACTTCTATTACCTGTATTAATATGGTGTGTAGATTTAGTGGGTAAGAGGCAAACGAATGTGCAGGGTATGGCAGAGCAAGTGTACCTCCGGTACCTGCAGCGATGGGGCAAAGACTTCTTGCGTCGCCGACTCGACTGGACTCTAGATGAGGAAGGTGGCAACCCAGCGGCACCGCGGCATTTAACAGTAGCACTCTGTCCCTGTCAATATGTAGAGGAAGTTTTGCGCAACAAAGAGCCTATAGACACTCGGGCCTGTTGCCCCGTCTGCAATGATTGGCTCAGACGCCGTGGGCTCGATTGACCAAATCACTTCATGCTTGGCAAGTCTACATTTTATTTATAATGTTGATACCTCGTGTATTGCAAAATATGTGACTTAGATATTTTTTGTAGGAAAGAGGGGCACTTCTCTATCTACGGTACGCCGCTCGATGGGGTGCCTATGCTGTTAAAAATCGACTGTCTCTTAGCAGCGTTGTCCCCGGACGCCATGGTGAGAAATATGTATGTCCGTGTCAATTTATAGAGGAACATCTTAGAACTAAACCGCCTGCAGGAATTGCAAAATTTTTTACTATACACAATACACAAAATATTCAGTTATACTGAAACTACATAAATATTATTTTTAATAAGTATTGTTTTTTTTGTTTAGGTTGTTTTTGTAACATTTATGTAAAATTGAAAATTCCAATATGAATTAAGCGGTGTAAGATATTGTAATTAGTTTTATGCATAACGTTGTGACAGATCGGTTGCTTTAAATAAATATATTGATCTATTATGTTGATAAGTTTAAGTAATGTTTAAATTGTATGCAATCGTCTGTATTTTATGTGAACACAAATCCGTCCTATATGTGCAACATATCAGTATAATATTATGTATTATTTATAAAATAACATATAGTTAGCATATCGTGTATGAATAGTATTATACATTAATAATCCTATGTATATTTTTGCGTAGATTTTTTATCACTTTGTGTATAGAGTGAAGGGAAATGTATTATCGGTACCGTTTTAAATTGATTGTTAAACGCATATCAGAAACGTTTTACTAATGGCTGAGGTAATAAGATATACTATTAATTGTTAAAATGATTTTGTGAAGACTTGATTGTGACTGTTTTATTATGAGACTGTTTATTCATTTGTTTTCGTTCTGTCAGGGACCTCTTTTGCTACGTACATATTACTTGAAATCCAGTATTTACCTTTATATTTTCAAAATTTGTTAAACGTTAGAACTGAGCTTCAGCTAGTTTTGTTTCTAGCATGAATGGATCGTCACGAGTCAGGACATGGATGTTACCACTGTTATCGATCGATAGGTACCAATATTATGCGACGGCCATTCCGTTTTATACGCTCAGAAGTGGCTGCGTCCACTTACTTTACCCCCCGTAGATGTTCATGGGCAGTCGCGATTATTAACTGTGATCCGCTTGCTTTTTCTTGGCGATTTAAGATTACAAAACATTACACGTGTAAAGAAATTTATAAATGTAGATAGGTACAAATCATTAATAGCCATATCTTGTACAGATATTTTATATACTAGGTGTTCCTTATGTCACCCAATTGTCTTGGATGCATTTGTATGGATGGCCTTCTTTATAGGCGCGATTTGCAAGGATTGTGCAACGTCAACGCCGATCTAACATATTGAAGTTATGGATAATTGAAGGGTTGTAAGTCTAAAGGGTCTAAGTGCCAATTTTGCTTTTTAGAGATATAACAAAAAAACGTTATGAAATAAACAAATTAATGAAATAATTATTTACTTTTACCTAAATCAATTTAACACATATGTTTTAGTTATATAATGTGCAAAAAAATTTAAAATATTTTAAAATTTTATTATCTGTGTGTGAGTAAAAAATTCAAAGATACAGGCACTTGGATCCATTTGGATATTATTAGGTTTGGCACGTAGATCATATTTTTGTAATAATATTGTTTTTTTTTTGGCACATAGACCCTTTAGAATTACAACCCTTCAATTGTTAAGAAGTGCAATGTAATTTTGATTGCTTCCTTTCGAATATAAATTTTAGTTTATTATGATTTATGGTTCTTCAAGAAAGAGTGTATGTCAGTAGGTGTTAGATGCCAACGTAACCGTCCAAACGTCCGTCGTCAAACGCGCACAGTCGAAAACTATTACCAGAATATAACAACATGCGAGTTGTTTGTATGATATAGGTATTCAATTTCGGTGATATATTCTTGGAAAATTCTTTAATATATGCTTTATTTAATGTTAGCTTCTGAAGGAGTTACTTACGTAGGTATGCATGAATTTTGAAATGTACAGTCAGCCACAAAATTAGCTGATCAAATCAAAAACTTCAAAACGCTTCTGCACGTTAATTCCAGTCGAAATGTAATTTTTTCTTTATCCAAAATAAAGTTAACCCTGTAAAGTATACTTTAGTGAAGAAAAAATATTGATATGGACGCAAAAGTTTAAACGCGATTTGAAATTTTGAATTTGTTCAGTTACTTATGTGGCTGACTGTACCTAATGTTAATATCACAACAGCATAGAACTAGTCAAGTAATTTAGATATTATCAAATAAAACATAATGATACGTCAAACAAAAAACTTACAACCATGTATGTAACGTTTTAAGTGGAAAACAGGCAAACATTAGAATCGAATCTTTAAAATTAAAATTATTCTCTGAATCTCAGGTATTTTGTGAATAAATCCATCAGAATGTTACATAGAACTATGTAAAGGCATTCCGAAAAAGAGAATCGAATCTTCTCCAAGTATAATCTAAGAGGGATTCTATTTCAAGTATTACCATTCCTATGTTTTTACTACATACGACAGGTTTGGATAGATGCATTTTTAAAGATCCAATTGTATAATATCCATCATAATGTACTTTGCATTGTATTTTTCTAAAGGAAAGGAGGCAAAGTTAGTTTAGAGGTGAATTTTACCTTGTTACCTAACATAATATAAGAAATTAATAATATTAATACATGTGTAATCGTCAAAACTAATCACTCGAATAAGGCTCAAAGTAACAAAACAATTTGTTACTAAAACTAATTGATATGTACATGATAATATAATCGAATTTTTAGATTCTGATATTTATATAATATATTATAAGTATGTATATATTGGGATCCTGCCTTCTCGCCGAAAATTGTTTAGCCGATTCGACAACTAACGATTGTCATATTTTTGTATGACAGCGTTTCATTTGGTAGAATTATTGTTAAGCTGATTATTATAATGACACAACATATTCAGGGCCATTATCGTTTGTCAAATCCTTCACTAGGCTAGACAACTTTTAGATGAATAATTAAAAATTTTGAAACTGAATTTTTATTAAAGAATTACAAAAATACCTTAACACTTTAAATTCGCAGCAATGCGCAGGGATCCACCTAGAATAAATTAGGTTAGTGAGGAGCGAAGCGACGTGCGTGTTAGGTGCACATGAACCACCAGAACCGACTTTAGGGCGTTTCCAACTCGACAAAACCAAATTATGTACTAAACGAAACCTTACTTAATACATCATTTGGCAAACAATATACAACTTAATGAATTTTACTCTGAAATATTCGCTACTTGAAAGTTGGGTATTTGGAAAGTGTCATTATGAAAGTCAGACCAAACGTACAGTTGGCAACTGTTAGGTTGGGAAATAAAACAAAAACGGAATAAAATTCTGCGAAACGTTAGTTGGCAAGTGATAATCTGCCAAACAATTTTCGGCGAAAAGGCAGGGATCCGTACATATTATTAAAAACAATGTGTTTATTATAATTGACTAAGATCCTTTAATATAGACCTTCTATCGTTAGGTTTATTTATAAGAAATATTTATTCTTAAAATTAACGCAAACTAATTCACACGGATTTGAAGGACCTACCTCCAAAGGCTTCATGATCACATAACTGCCTCTAGTATGCGACTTCGTTTGCATAACTACCTAATCGAGTTAAAAATATATAGTGACCGTATTGTGACTGCACGTAACGCATAATAATGCGCTTCTAGCAGCGATTCCTCATTCTGCATACTATTGCATACGCTTATCATGCAACTGACGAGGGAAGTTCTATATTACAATGAATCTTATACTAAATGCACATAATATATTGTATAAGATATTAAAGCTACAGGTGTCTCAGACGTTGTGATTCAAACAATAAACATTCCGTCCTTAATCAAATGTACTTAAAAGGCATTGTTTCATATCTTATCCATGTTTTACATATTATACTTGTATTTCATGTAAAATTGTTATAAATATAAATTATTCTTAATAATTGATATTTTTTTGTTCCCAACTAAACCTGCAATGCTAAGGTATCGGGTTCGATCCCCGGATCGGGCATTGGATTTTTCTATTCAGTATCAGCCCAGAGTATGGAATTTGTGCCCGATATGGCTATAGGCACGCCCCTATCACATCATGGGATGGAATACGCACAGCGAAAAGTGGGTGCCATAGTTGCGCCTCTGCCTGCACCTTCGGGGATAAAAGGCGTAAGTACGCGTTACTAGCTTTTGGCCCGCGGCTCCGCCCGCGTTTAAAAGTTTTTCCGGGATAAAAGTCTCAATTTATATTTTCCCGGGATAAAAAGTAGCCTATGTGTCCAGGACCTGATCTCCCCGTATGACAATTTCATCGAAATCCGTTCAGTAGTTTTTGCGTGAAAGAGTAACAAACATAGGTACATCCATTCTTACAAACTTTCGCGCTTATAATATTAGTAGGATACGTAAGGTCAGCCTCTAAGGCCTAATCGATGTATAGTGTACCTATACGTCGACAGGAAGTAGTTTTTTTTATGGCATCGAATGACGAGACGAGCATGCCGTTCGCCTGATGGTAAGCGATACGACCACCCATAAACAGTAGAAACACCATCCAGCACCTTGAGATACAAAGTACTGTGTGGCATTCCACTGCGCTTGTTATCCCGAGACAAAAGATGTTAAGCTTAGAGTATGTATGAGTTACTACTACTAAGATGTTAAGTCTCATTATGTCCTGTAGTTACACAGGCTACAATGCCCTTAAAACACACACTGCTGCTTGGCGGTAGAAATAGACATTGCGATGATACCCACCCAGACGGACTCTTACATATGAGAGTCCTACCACCAGTCGTTCCGATATGGCGATAGGCTCGCCCCCTATCACATCAAGGGATGGAAAGTGGGTGCAATAATTGCTGAGCGTATATAGGTACCTTTTCGGGGATAAAAAGCTTGAGCTTGTGAGAGTGTAAATTAATTTTACTATACGTTTAGTCCAGTCAGCCTGAAATCATTGTACGTATGCCTAGGAGTCCAGTATTGCTAGGTTACGTTATTTATATTTTACCAGCATAACTCTGCCTATCGGTGCAAGCCGTAACGCAAAGGTTAGGTATCGGATAAGGCTTATAAGGTATAAGAACAACAAAAAATATAGATATCTTTTAGTTCTGTGCTATTTTATTTAGAAAGTTAACTTCCCTCTCAATGAAAAACAGTCAATTTTACAGGTAATTTTATTTTGTAATCGATAACATGATATTTTTACCAGCAAGATAAGTGTTTCAAAGAAATATGTAACATTGCGATAGCTGCATAATTTATGATTTAATCTGTTGCAATATTGTAATTCTGTACTTTTATTTAATCGTAGGTAGGTACTATACATTATACATCGTATACACATTGAAATTAAACTATTATTACGGATTTTATCGCGATAATTTGTCTAACATTCGCATAAACGTAAGGAATCATTCATTATAGGTACATCTCATGGACGAAATAGAAATCTGCTTCAGTATGCAACCTCTACACTTATGACGTTAAAATTAGGTACCTAAACCGGTTTACGGTTAACGTTTGTGTTCGTTACCTTAAATTGCCGTCGTTGAACTCGCCGGGTCCTTTTTAGCACAGACATGTCACAAACATAATAATATATTAATATTGTTTGGGTGTTAAATGTTAGAAGCAAGAAGAACCGTCACCTATTCGGGCTACCTACCTGCCCCGCGTCAACAAATGCAGACAGTGAACGCACTGTTGCTACACGTTCAACGGGTAACATATGATGCCTTCCAATTAACCTGGGATGCTTAGGGAGATAAGCGCCTTTTTTTTTCATCTTCGGCGCATTGACGGCTGCGGGCTTCTTTTGACTGAAGTCCCCAAGTTGTTGTCCGCAACCGCCCCTGCGCGGTCATGCCGCTTAATGCAGCCTCTCCTTATGTGGGCGGTGGGAGTGGGGGGGGGGGACATAGCACCCGTGTCGACCGCCCAGACCCCCCCCCCGCCCTGGCTCCTATTAGTCGTCTCCAACGACAGGCAGGGGATACCGTGGTGGAATTCTCCGAACGCCACCAACCACAGGGCGGAGAGAGATTAGCGCCCGACTAGAGTAATGTCTAACGCAACGTTGTTAATAATCGTTTTCTTCAGTGACAGTTCGTGTCTTCCAGTTTACCACCGGAGTCTCCGTGATGTTTCTATCAGTCGAGTGGCATATAAATTGTCTACGTATATACTTTAAGAAAGATGCAGCCTAATAATAAGTGACCAAACGCTAACAAGTAACAACGCTACTTTTCAAATTATTCTCATGCGAGTTGTCTTGCATCATATTAAGAAATCACATGTAGGTAATGTCCTTAGACTAACAGTAATGTCATACATTCACATGGAGGTTGTTCAATAACCTGCAGTGTTACGGGATAATAATTTCCCTAAAAGTCCTTTATATCTTCTACACACCTTATTAGGTATAGAATACATCCGTATAATAATATAATTCACCCTAATTATATTGCTTGTATGCTGCTAGCTACCATGCGTTAAGCACGACTACTGGCGTAACTACAGGGTGGCATGACGGCAAAATACCACGGGTCCCTGGACCTCGATTTCAAGGGGAGCCTGACCCGTGAGGAAAATAACTGTTAGGAGAATGCTAAAAAAACGGTCGCCGAATTTTGCACTGCTGCAGCTCAGGAGCCCCATTCCTTGAGTCACGGGCCTACACGGGTTTAGTTACGCCTCTGGCCATAACCCAAAGCTTGGTCCTGTCATTTGTGCGCCCTGTGCATAGGCACCGTTGGGACCGCCCTAGTTATGGCGCTGAGTAGACTATACGGAAAGGACGCGACATGGGCCTATTAATGGAAACAATAATTTCTGTCACTGTCATGATTATTATTGGTCTTTGGCAGAGGGAAAGATCGTACACGCCGCTGCCTACAAATCACTACGCTGAGTTACTAATATAATATTGTGCACATATCAAATAAAAGTGGGTAATATGTAAGAAAACAAAGACTATGGCATAATTTTTAGAAATATATTTTCAAACTGTTCCTAATATAATAATACTAAGTAAACTTGTGTAAAACAAAGTTCAGGTAGTTAAGTTTACTTAGCATTTAATAAACTAAAAATCACAGACAAAATAAAAAAAAAAACCATTGAGGTAAAGGTTGGTTCGAAAATAAAGCAACAGGTAGAGTTTATTAAATACTACCATCGAAATCTTTGACTCGTCAAGCCCCATACATCTATATAATATACAAGCGGGGTTTTACGCGTTAAATTTTACATAAAGTGTAAAGGTTCCAAAAATAAGATAAGTTTTTTGGTACACGTAATTGTAAATATTTATATGTATACATTTATATATATATAGTTTAAGAAAGCTTTAATACTATTCAATATGATATATTTCGATGGTAGGTTATTTTTCATAAAAATAAAATAATATAGAGATAGAAAATATTTTTAACTAATGGCAAAGATAATTTAAAAATACAAGTTGGTGATATAAAGCTGTGACAAACACGCGCGTCAATAACTCGGCAAGTAAATACTGAGTCTGTAAATACTGAATATTGTCATGGACTATATATAGACAATAGAGCCTAATACAAATAAGCGACGTTGTACTACTCGTAAATATCTAGCGACAAGGCGCTCGCATAATCTGCTAGCCTGGTTGTACGGCGCGCAAAGTATAAAGTGCAAATAAGCGGTATTGTCGTCTCATTATTGACGCCCACATTTGACGATTAATACAATGATCGGAAATCTACATGAAAAGAATTAAACACGAAATAAAAAAATACAGTAACGCATAATTTGAGCAAATAGTACAAATGTAAGTGGAATAGGTAGGTTTTTCTAAACATTTTTATCTAAACGAGACTTTTTGGGCAAAGCCTTGGAGCTATCGCCTCCTGGAAATAATCCAAGAAAAGACATTCTTTGCTCTTTGACTTGTGATTCTTTATCGATAGCTTTAATTATATCTCTGCTTCGTTTTAAGTTTTTATCTGCATCATCTTTGATATCGATAGAGGAAGCAAGCGATTCTAATGATGTGACTGTCGATCGTTCCTGTATTTTTTTACGAACAGAAAGGTCAAGGAACGCTCGGTTTCCTTGCTCGACAGCAGTAAGGGTCGAAGAACAACTCTCGGTGGGAACTAGATCTTCCAATGCAGCCAGTCGCATAATTTCTCGTTGTGATTCACGCGCCTCCATCAAGAATATGCTCTCCTGTTTTTTACCAGTTAACAAAACAAAATGTGTTAATATTGTCTATTTGGACGAAATAATCGAAATGTGGAACGTAAAAGGATAAATTTGTTTCTAATGCGAATTCATAAACTGTGCAAAAAGCAGGCTGTCTATTATTGCTACGATTTTTACAGATCAATAGCACCTAATAGGCTTGTAAATATTTTACCTTAACTTCTTTGGTCGTATACTGGTCCAGTTTGTCGTATATCACAGCATGAAGACCCATCTCTTTAAGTTTCTTGATTGTATTTTTGTCATTATTGTCGTCGCCCCAACAAAATATAACTAAACCGGCATCGGTGGCCAACTTCACCTAAAACCGAAAAGAATCCTTTTAATATCTAATTAATTCTCATCACCATATTCTACCAAACACCCGAAAATATGAATCTATACCTATAAGTAATTTTTAGAATAGGGTTTGGCAATGATTTAAAAAATCTATGTACCTGGGTTGGATCTCGAAGCAAATCTTCCGTGTGTACTACAATTCCTAGAAGATCTGAACTGACAGCGCTTTGAACTGCGGCTGGTATAGACAAACACCGGGGATCGCGATAAGGTTGATACTTGTCAGTAATACCCTGCAAAGATTACGTTCGTAAATTTCAGTTATTTACATAATTTTCATTGATCACTTTTTAATGTGTAATTTGCTTTCGAATCCTACCACTTTTCCACTATAATGTGGGGTATAATGCTATTTCTCTAGTTCACTACCGATAGGATATCTTATCACGAATAAATAGTGTTAGAAAAATCCTAGCGTCGTTCGATGTAACAAACGAATTCCGTAATTCTCGTTCAACACATCGCACCTTTACGATGAAAACGACACAATTCAAAAAATAGAAAATTTAGTTGTCATTTTTAAATGACTAAAAACTAGTCCCTTATTTATAAAAATATAATAAAAAAGGGATCGATATAATAGCTTTGTCCTTTTTCTGCTTGAATATGGCTGTGTTTGAACTATTGTTGTATTGAGTACTTTTTAGGTAATTTAAGTTTAAGTAATTTTATGACGATAACCCAATTTTCTATCTTTTTGAATTATGTCGTTTTCATCCTAAAGGTGCGACATACTGCCTTTCGATCAAGGGGACAACGGATGATGGTGAAAGAATCATGGCAAGTTTTTACCTGAGTGTTTCAGTTAGCGTCTAAGATTAAGATATGCAAAAACAAATATAATTTAAATATATAATATTTTCAACAGTTTTAGTTTTACTGTTAAAAGCCACAAAATTATGTTTATAATTAAAAGTAAATCAATTGTACTTCCGGTTTCGTTACTTCTGATCTATAGTGACATATAAAAAGTGTTGCCACCTAAGAATAAAAGTGGCAGAACACGGTATATATTACATTATATTTTTATATCAAAGAAGTGATAATAATATGTAACGATTATTCTTGGATACTAATACTGTATTAAAATAAACACCGAATAGATTTTTTGCCATTCAGTGTTAAGTTGGCGTAAAAGATTGTTCCTTTTCTCACGCTAGAAAGTAATTATAAAAGAAGTAGTAGCAACCCAGCCGATGACAGTGAGCGTCTTATTATGACATTTTGAATTCGGTTTATTTACAGCAGTGGCACTGATGCACAAATACAGCCTATATCTGCTATCATATCTCATTGACAGATAAGACCTTTAACTATGACTTTTGTTTTAATTTTCCCTTTTTATTGGGAAGGCAAAGAGTTCAAGCAACTGGATGCATAAAGCAGCAGACCCGGCTCTGTGGCGTATCTTGGGAGAGGCCTATGTCCAGCGGTGGACTGCAACAGGCTGATGATGATGAAAAGGTTCAAACCCATACAGCCTCGTCTTATGTGATATTTTTGTTTCTTTTTTTTTTACTATGTACTATGTCGTAGTAAAGCAGTGGCTACCTTACCAAGACTTTATCGAACAGTTTTGGCGGCAACGAAAAAACACTTGATTGGCACAGTTAATTCAATTCATTTCATTTGAGCCCTTTAACAGAATTATATTAAATAATATACCTCCATAATTATGCAATATAACACTAAGTATCACCAAAATAATGAATTAAAACAAGAGCACCTCATGACACTTTAAAGTTCCCGCCAAAACTCTCTATGAAAATGTTAAATAACTTATAACTTTTTTTTGTGGCTTCCAAAAAAAATAAATCTTTTTGATTGGGTTCAGGATAAGTATATTTTATCGTTCTAACATTTTTACATTCCAAGACGCGCCAAATTGATATCAGGTAAAACGTTGTATGGAACTTGCCATCATTCTTTATTTGTACGCGACTATCTACATTCAGCAGCATAAGTATTTGTATAAAATCAAAATTTCAAATCGCCTATATACGCGTTAACATAAACTGAAACATTTTTTTCTTCGTTTGAAGTAAAGTAGGTAGGTAAACCTATTTTATTTTTGTGAAAAGAAAAAAATTAGTAAGAACACAAAAGTATGCAGGCAATTTTAAATTTGTTCAGCGACTAATTTTAATAGTGAGATCACATGAAAGAGGCCACCTGCTAAAACAAGGCGTGATCGAACCGAGGTAGGTAGTGCAAGTGCACGAGGTTCGTCCTCGCAAGACGCTTCATCCGCAACATTAGAGTGGATGTATTTTTGTAGAGTTGGTTATGTTTAATCACCACGCGTTGAAACCAACACAAAACAATGTTATTTAGGTATATGTTTCTACGACTAAACATTCAATGACTTGTTTACCCTCGTATAGTTTATTTTTAATTTGCGATACATGAAATATTTACTTACTACTGTTAAAAACATGACGGGATATTTGTTCTGTTTGTATCTGACCATGGTACAAATGTCTGGGTTGAAACATGAGAATACAATACGACGTTCTCCAGCATGCTGTAATACCACTTCTAAAACCTGAAATGAAAAAGGAACACTTAATTGACCTATTACACTAAATACCAACAATTATCAGAGTTATAACTCAGATGAGTTTATAGTGTTTCGTAAGCAAACACTGCGACTACTATGAGGGACTTGTGATCGCACAAACTCCGACCCTGATGACAACAAAATGAGTGTTTTCCAGATTCCATCTCTAACTAGTATAGGTATTATTCGTTCGAATATAATCGATACTGGACGCTTCAACAGAAGTTTTATTACGTACGCACCTAAGGGCCATTCATTAATTACGTAGGATGATTTTGGCGATTTTTGCAAGGATGTGTAAGGGTATATTATTAAATATAAGGGTAGATTTCTCGAACCCCCCTCTCCCTCTTCTTACGTAAGTTTCGATCTCATTTTTCAAAATAATATACCTAATGTTTTTGTAAAAGGATTTAACGTAAATCAAAGATTTTTTTAGTTTTAAATGTACTGTTAGCCACATAAACAGCTGAATAAATTTAAAATTTCTTATCGCCTTTACACTTTTTGGTTCCAAAGATTAATTTTCTCTTCACAAAAATAAAATTAAAGTTTTCTAATTTAAACAATAAAATTAACACAATATTTTGTTGTTTCAATTAAACTTAACGCGTAGGCATAGACGCGATCTGAAATTTGTTCAGCTACTTCAGTGGCTGACCGTATATAATACAGTCTTATAACATTTAAAATAAACACATTTGAAATTAAACAAGAAGTCAATACAAGTATACAGTATAGAATGAAGTTCATACCATTCGGCATCCAAAATGGAACGAGATTTCTATTACATTTCAACTTACAAATTATTACATAAGAACGGTTTTACCACGGGCATGGAGATTTTGCTAACCTCCTCTTCTCCCTTCGGGACTCTTACGTATTTAATAAATAGCCTCTTAACCCATAATTTAATTTGAAGTTATATCTCACCTTATCAACATAGGTGTTCATGTCAAATGGATTATTCAGTTCAAAAGTACCATCATTCATCTCCATAGTCCACTTTAATTCCACGTTGAAACCAACATGTGTATCAATGTTTTTAAGAACATCTTCTAAGGTGGGAAATGGTTGATGTTCTTCTAAATCTTCATCAAAAAACAAGATTTCGTGGTTTCGACCTTCAACTAAATGATATACCTAAAATATTAGTAAAGAATTGTTAGCTAGGTACAGATTATTAAAAGCCTTTAAACTCTTGATAAGTACGATCAAGGATTAAAACTTAGGCTGAGTTGTTTCATCCGTGGTCAGGTAAAGTTAGGTCTCTTATCATATTGGTGAAATGCAAGTGAATTCACAGTGAGACGAAGACACTGCGCGCTCGTCCAGTGTAATAAGATCGTTAACTTTACTTGACCACAGAAGGTTAACTTTACTTGACCACAGAAAAAACAAAACAGACAAAAAGAACAAAGTTTTAAAATAGAACGAAGAGAGAACAAAGAACTAAAATATGGATGGATTCTCTCTTTCTACGCTCACATTTCATCCTAGCAAGCTTCCAAAAGTATTTGTTATTCGGGTCATTTTAGACGATAGCTTAGTGGACGTGAAAATATTATCAGCAATTTTTTTTATTGCATTGGAATGAAATGTAGTATAATAAAGAAGATAGTAAACGATACGCTATTACGACCACCCATAAACAATAGCTAAAGAAAGGACTATTTGGCACTCCACTGCGGTCGTCATCCTCAGGATGAGATATAAGATGTTAAGTCTCATGATGCCCAGTTATTATCCTAGCTACAATATCCTTCAAACCGGAACCCATCAGTGCTTGCGCACTGATGCTTGGTGGTTTATCTACTCAGACGGCATACGAGACTGGTAGCTAGAACGGATTGGCGTTAAATATGGCGTTACTGGCGTTATTGCATGGTGTCAATAGATGTAGGTGTAACTAAGTTATAAATATTTTATTTACAGATAATATGAGTAGGATTGTCATTTTGATAATATCTTCAAAAGCACTCCAGGCTTTTTTTTACAATAAAATACATTTTTTTCTTATTTACACTATTTTTAATACAAATTTATTTTCTACTAGCTCTTGCTCGCGGCTCCGCCCGCGTTACATAGTTTTTCCGAGATAAAAGTCCCGCTTTATATTTTGGCGGGATAAAAGTAGCCTATGTGTTAAGAGGTCGTATCTACAATTTCGACTATTTCAGTCATCTCTTCATCGGGATTATTTAAAAAATGAACTGATCAGATTAATATATAATATATCATCGGAAAGACTATTTCAACCTCAGATCACAGCAAACAAGGATTTCAACACTAATGGAATACAATAATATCCTTCAGTAACATGGGCCACTTTGTATCCCATACAAGTTCAAACCGGAACTTTTATCCCGGATAAGTTTTCAGGCGTGTGGACCCGTCACGGCCAAACAACTGAACCCATTTAGATAAAATTAAATTGGGTAGGATAGTTCAAGACCCTGGGAAGGATATAGGCTACTGCTTATTCTGGAAAAATATATACCGGGACGTTTCGACGGTCCCATAGAACAAAGTCGTATATGCAAAATGTTAGTTTTTCAGTAGAGAGCTTTGAAAGTCTAAGTTAATTGTGAAAATCACAAGTTATACATGAAGGAAACATTATCTAGAGGGCTCAGTAACAACATTGAACCCTCTTCTTCCTCCGTGATTGAAACTAATGTGTGAAAATAGCACTAATTCGCACATGAATACAAACTAACGACTTTCAAAGCGCTCTACTGAAAAACTAAAATTTTGCACATACGATTTTGTTCTATGGCACCGTCGGTTTCGTTTATTACGGAAAATTGTTTGTCGCCAGTGAAACCGAGAGCAAATAAGTATAGGGATAGTTTGAGGCCCAGGGAAGAATATGGGCTACCTTTTATCTGGGGATAACATAAACCGCGACTTTTATCCCGGAAAATATTTTCTTGCGTGTGAAACCGCGAGAGAATAAAAATGGAGATACTTTTAGATCCACGGAAGGATATGCTACTTTTTCTAATTTTATTGATATGTACTTACATCACTCAATATTATAAAATAAAGTCTCCTCATCGCATCTATTTCTCTGCTTGAACGCGTATAATTTTTTATGAGCCCACACACGCTATATCTGTATTAAGTTGCTAAAGAATTGGGCATCCCACAGACTACTTGATGCTGTAGCATCAGATCAAGGTTAACATGTCTTAAAAATATTGCCGAAGTTATAGTACACCAAATTTTAAATCAATTGGAGTTGTAAAAGTTGGAAATGAACTGAAAATCTTCAAACGCCTGAACAGATCTTCATAAATTATAGCTAAAAACCATCTTGATCACATCAGCTTTCAAACAAGAAAACTGTGTCATAATCGGTCCATTCGTTTGAGAGCTACAATACCACAGACATACAGATCCACAGACACATAGATACACAAATACACACCCTAAACTTATAACACCCCTCTTTTTTATCGGGGGTTAATAATTCCAATATTATCCAACATTCAGTTGTTATGAGTTGTCATAATAAGAATACAGAACCTCCTTTTTGAAGTCGACTAAAAATAGGCCCCACTATGTGTGCACATACATTGAAATATATGTATATCATGATAGTAATAGATTCAGTATATGCAAGAATAAGATGATGTAATAATTGATATTATTAAATTGCGATATGTAATAAATCTAATATTACATTTTTGTTCCTAACTTTCCACCAACAACCAATGAATATGTTCTTTGCATAAATTGATGCATATTATGAAAAAAAGGTAAAAGGAAATAATATGATTCTGCTTATATGATACCAGAACAATAAAGGAATGAGCTTAATAAACAGCATAAACCCAACGATGAGTATACCTTAAGTTTTTGGAGGTGTTCCAAAGTCAAATCCTTCACAGGTAATTCTAACATTTCTGAAAATTCAACTTCCTTTTTTCTTTTCATAGATATACAAACATAATAATCGTGATAAATAACTGGTATCATATCTTTGCTTAGCTGAACATCAAATTCTAGCAGGTCTGCACCACTCGCAGCTGCCTTTTTTAGGGAAGCTATTGTATTTTCACGAATAGCATTTCCTCTGAAAAGGATTACAAATTATCCAAAGGGCTTTAATTGAATTGGTTAATGAATTAATGAAAAACATTGCTTTCATAATATAAATTAGCTGAAATATGTTCAAATACTCACTCTTTAGTCTTGAAACTGGCACCTAAACCACGGTGTCCTACTTCTAGACCTGTCCAGGTTGGATCCCAATATTTGGCATAGGAAACCTGCAGGTTGCACAGATTTTCCTGCATTGGGGACACTATTAAGTATTCAAAGCAAACAGTTCCCAAAGGTCGATGTTTAACATTACATGTCACAGGCAAATCCAACATGCCCTCTGATGGTTTAAACATATTTGGCAACACATAGGTGTAACCAACATGACATGGAGGATCCTCAGAACAAGCACGACTACTATAGGAGTAAAAATCTATGAGATATGCAAGACCTTTAGGGTTTGGTGCTAGGACATTTACTAGTAATACATCGTTGGGTTTATATTCTCTTCCAAACTGTTCTTGATCCTTCAAATGACACACATCTGGGTCATTGTCTAGTGTTGCAACTTCAACAAACACTCCAGGTGGCATTTCAGCATCCATGGTGTCAGTGCTCAATGATGACTCATCTAACTGAGACTCCATACCAAAGGATAGTTTCACTGGAGTCACTTTTATGTTCATTGGTCTCCCAGCTAAACGACTCTTCAACTTCAATGGGTTGTTTGCAAACTTAAACTGCACCAGAGTCTGTGATGTTAACCAACCAGTGCCGACACTCTGTTTCCCATCATATTCACCAAATATATCTGTACTGGGATGTAGCATATTTTCCTTTATTACCCTGGGATGAATGTTGGTTTCCCAACGGCGGATTATTACGTCATTTGTACTCTCATTCAACTGACATATGGCATACCGATAAAATACATCCCCAACATTAGGTATGACTATGGATTTACTCCATAAATTAGAGGATTCATTCAGTTTCATTGGGAGTAAATTAGAACAGACCCATTCACCTAATTCTGGGATGTTTCCTGTTATAAAAACCTTTTCTTTAGGGCTTAGATTTGGTACGGACAAAGTAAAAACCCATTCTTGGGAAGGAATTACAACTATTTGTTCAGACTTCTTAACAGACATCTTTCTAGGAGGATTAATTTTCTGAGCTTTTTTGTTTTCCAAGAAAAACCAATGTTGCATTCTCAAGCAACTACTGCTGTTAATATTCGTAACTATTCGCCATCGTGTAATTTGTTGCTAAGCTACTTACGCAGGTAGGTAGTTTCGATTACGGATTACCTAACAATGAGTAGAAAAAAGAAATCTCAAGGTAAATGTGTAACGTTACAATATTTCATATTAAGCATCGTCCATCGACGTGACACATACGATATAACGAGAGCAATCAACTACGATGTAATAACAATAAATTTTACACTTAACTACAGAATATCTATCTACTCCCTGCTTAAATAAAATAATGGTACGTTACGTATCCGGAATATATTCCTTGGAATTATGGTAAATGATACAAGACGAAAAAAGTAGTGATGGATTTTTCTCGCCCTGAACAGTTGGTTGTTTTTTCCAGAGACAAATAAACAAGAGTTTTTTCCGTAAATAATACAGAAATAAAATCTACCTCGTCAGTTGTCACTTGCAAAATGCAAAGCAGGGGGATGCAGTGTTGCCAGATATTTGACGGTTGAAGTCGCCGAAAATTCATTGTAAAGTAGCCTAAAGTCGTCTCTTCGTATATGGAGAGGTGAAGGAGCAAAAAAAACCCTAATGTATAGTGGTCCATCGCGGCGAAAATTCGAAGTAGTCTAAAGTCGCCCACTTGTGTGGGGACGCGGAGAGCCAAAAAAAAGGTCCCCAGTTTTCAATCATTGTGTGTAAGGGGGATCTGAGTACATGTTTTTTACTCTCAAAGCTATAAATATCTTCAAATTTGACAAAAACAATGCATAAAACACGAACTTTCCGAAGCAGCCTAAATTGGCTACTAATCACCATTCGCGTAGCCTAAACGGCGACCAGTCGCCATTCGCAATTTTTGGTCACCCGACACTCTTCAAGATAGCCTAAATGGCGAAAAGTCGCCTAATCTGGCAGCAATGGAGGGATGTGTCAAGTGAGATGTCACTACTCACCAAGAATTTTATACAGTTATATTATAAACTTCTTGCTACTCACTCCCCAGTTGACAGACATCAAAGGCATATTATTTAAATTTGTTTTCAGGTCTCTACGCTAGGCAGCACTGTTATCTAGATTTCAAAAGAGTTCAATACAGCAAAATCTTTTTGTTGCAACTCAGTTTCGTTTACTAGTATTAAAAATTATTTTATTTTGTTTGTGTGCGTAAATCTGACACAGTGAATTAATTATTTAAAATACTAGCTGACAGAGACACGGCAAACCTCGTACCGCCCTAGAAATCAGAATCAATAAATAAAAACTGAATAATAATTGCAGAATGTTTCAACTTAGATAATATAACAACCAAAAAGATATACCCAGATATCGATTTCGAAGTAGATTGGCCTTAAAACAAAGAAATTCAAAATGCCAGCCAGTTTTTTAAATTCCGACATTGGATCCATCTTTTGTAACTGGAGCCATGCTCAGATATCGATTTTGAAGTCCATTGGCCCCTTTTTTTATTGCCTCGAAGGCAGACGAGCTAACGGCCCACCTGATGGTAAGTGGTTACCGTCGCTCATGGACGTCAGCAATGCCAACGGCACAGCTAAGCCGCTGCCTACCGTAAAAAACTTTTTAAACCTGGTTTGATTTACATTCTCTTTGTTTCTATCACAGAATTTCAGCGCAATTTTTGGCTCCACCAAACTATTTGGATAGACCCACTATCAGAATCGCTATCATCCCTAGCTTGCTTCCCACAATGTTCCTTGAACTAGACATTTGACGTAGCTAGGTATTTAACAGAGTATTTGTACTGCACGGTGGATCAAAGGCAACTGTATTTTTTTTTATTCCTTTACTATTCGTCATAGTATCGTTGTGAGTATAGAAATAAAAAGTTAGCATATTAGGGTATTATCTTATTTTAGGCTGTTTTTGGCTGATAGTTTTCGAGTTATGTCTGTCGAAAAATAAGTGATCCATTGTTCCACATGATACCCTGCACTTAATAAAAGACTTTTTAAGAAACAACTCTTTTTATTGGCTGTATTTTTATAATCTTATTATTGTATAATATTTTTTTTACATATTTACATCTTTAACTATTTATGTACAATATCCAGTCTTTTCGAGTATTCAACTCTAGCCTTAAAATTAATAACAAATACATAAAAATATACATTTATTGTAAAATTAAATACCTACAGAATAAAACCTAATACGGACAATTTACACCAGGATGCAAAAATGTACAATTATCACCTTGGCGGCAAGAGCCTCTTCTTTGGAAATATATACAAACAGCTTTCCGTCCGCCACGGGCTCCACCTCTACCTCTTTGAGCATTGTCCCAATTATTTGGACCTTTACCTCGCCAACCCCCGGCACCACGTCCTCGCATGGGTCCCCTAAAGTTTCCTGGGCCAGTAAAAGCATCTGGCCCTTGTGGTCCAGACATGTTAAATTCTAGTGGGAACATATTTTGTTGCATGTTAAAGCCTTCGGGTGGAACTGGATACATTTGGTTGGGGCCGAACATTTCTGGGCCTATCATCATATTGTCCGGTGGCATCATAATGTTGGGTGGCATACTTCCAGGTGGAATAACATTCGGGGCCATGTTTGCTGGGACCATGGGCCCAGGCATACCATTTGGCATCATTGGAGGTGTCATCCCATTTTGCCATTCTCCCGGTATAATACTTGGGCCTTGAAATCCGGGAACGCCTGGAAACTGAGGATTTGGAAAGTTGTTTGGAAACTGTGATATGTTATTTGGAAACATAGTTGGTACAGTCATATTTGCTGTCGTAGGAGGCGCATTGCCCTTGGGTTCTGGCCAAGGCATATTGCGGAAATCACTTATGTTATCCTGATTACCCGTTGCATCTTCTAAAGGTATTATAGTTGGTTCGGAATATTGATGAGTTTCAGGATCTGGCTCAATTGGAGAATCGGGAATCATTGATTTATGGAAATATAATGGTTGCAAAGTTCCTTTTTGCCGAATAGCTTGTATATCTTTTTCTTTACTGTTTTTACCGTATTCTACTTGTAATTGACCTTCAACGTCAACGAGAATCAAAGGTCTCCAATTTGTTTTTTCTTCCATTACGTCGTCAGTACTAAGATTTCTAGCTTTTTGGAAAGCTTCTCTTTCATGAATCCTTTCTAAGTACTTCATATCGGTAAATGACGTCTTAGTAACGTTAACCCTTTCGGTTTCATCGAGCTCAAAGTACTGTATTTCTTCTAATTCAGATTCTGGTTTCCACTTTATACTTTTCTTAGGACCTTTTTTCTTATGGTAGCATAAAACACCTTTTAAACCATTTACTGTTAACGTATGAGGTTCTGGAACATCAATTTTTTCTTCCGTCTTTATATCAGTTACACTATCTTCTAAGTTGTCATTGGAGTCCGAATTTTTGTCTTGAACTTTTTCTTTGCCTTCTTCAGCTTCAAGAGTGTCTTGATAAAATCTAGGTGGCACTGACTTGCTTTCACTATTTGGACTATTAAGCGTTGTTGGTGTGTGTGGAGGTGATCCGTCGCCGGGTGCATTGCCATCTTTAGACCCGCTGGTACGTCGTTTCCGTTTTTTAGGCTCTTTTTTGTTAGTAGCGGAAGCGTTTAATGCATCCATAAACATATCACTCTCCAATAACATCATAGCTGTAACAAAAGAGCAATATTAGTTTTTCAATAATATTTTTATTGACATTATCATTCTAAGTAAAGGTACCTAAATATAACAAAGAAAAATCACATAGCCTAAAATGTATATAGGTAATGGGTTTCATTTAAATGTATTTATCATTATAATTATTAATGTCGGTCCCGCTAAATAAAATATAGACAAATCGTAATAGTTAAAAATAATGTTAATAGGAAATAAATCATAATTGTGGGCGCTTATGAAAATGTTGATTGTTTGTTAGCCGGTCACTGTGAGCATATAAGCACCTACCGCTAAATAGAGTTCGTTGAAATTACGCAGACAGCCCAAATCCTTGATTAGCACATAGGCTAATATGTACTTATCAAGAAAATACAGTCACTTTTTACGTGAAAGTTTTTAGTCGGGTGAAACTAAAGTAATAGAATATTCAGATTATTCCACCCTCCAACAAAACTTTTTGCAAACCTACGTAATTTATTACTAAAAAAAATAGCATAGATCCAATCCAATAGAGATAGCATCCAATGAGTCTGCTAAATTCCACCCAAATTGTTGCGTCATCGTTTTACGTTTACGATTTTACTTTAAACAAATACCCAGGTAAACACGTTTATATATATAATAATACCAGCCCTGTATTCTATTCTGTCCCACTGCTGGGCACGGGCCTTCTCTACTACTGAGAGGGTTTAGGCTTTAGTCCGCCACGCTGGGCTAATGCGGGTTGGTAGACTTCACATGCATTCGAAATTCTTAGAAAGAACTTCTTAGGTATGCAGGTGTACTCACGATAATTTCCTTCACCGTTAAAGCGAACGATAATGGATAAACAATACACACGCAACATTGAAAAGTCAGAGGTGTGTGCCTTGAGTTTTGAACTTCCGGACTTTGTCTCGGCCGACCGTTCCATTCCCAACTAGGCTATCGTCCACTAACACGTTTACCTAATACAAATTAGAAAAAATATTTAAGTACCCTTTTTGGGTCGATTGAGTGAAAACAAGCTTAATAATTATCGTATTATTATGGATTCTGGTTAGGCTAGGTAGAATAGCATAGAATACGCTGCTGTGTCCACAACTTGGCGTGAATTTCAATCTCAAGTCTCAACCTATTACCAAAAGCCCTCCAGAATACCTTCCAGTGTGTGGCCCGACTACCCCGTGAATGCGTCCAGGATTTACACTAGGTATAAGTTATACAAAAGAAAAAATATTTAATTTCAAATCCATCGGATTTGGAGTTATACGGCAAGGAATTTTAAGCAAACAGACAATATTTCGAAACTTGTTTTACTTATATTCTGTTACCTATTCTTCGAGTCTTCCAGGTATTTTTTCCAAAAATATTCTGTATTACATACACACAGATAATCTTTTATTATGAGTATAAATATTTAAACACGATTTTTATAATTTGAGGACAGCAACTACATTGCCTAACGAACGCGATGAATACTGAAAACCTTAAATAATTGAAATGATGGTAATAAATAATAATAGTAGATATTCGATTCAATATTTTCGCAAATATACCTGGTTTCTGTAAAAGTTTGTATTTGTTAGAAGATAGGTTTGTGTTCTCATACGATAATTATAAATCGTAACATGCCACATAGGTGCTACGACCTATTACACCCAATAGTAGGTAGGTATGTGTAATACATACATATTGCATTGTCGATCCTTATTACATATAATTAATTATAATAGCTCTATAAAGATTGACGTACCCATCATCCCAGTACCAAAATGGTACTGCCTCGAGAGATATGCCTTAGGTATATATGTAACTTTGCTGGGCAAAGAACACTGATCAACATCGTACTAGCATCGCTTATCCTCGGGAGAAAGTACACAAATAGTTACCGGTAAGCAGTTTGTAGTTACATTGCTGCCACCGGATAAAATAATTTGATTGCTCACGGTATAGCGCGCAATATGTACGAGTGTGATAAGCTTTGTGGAGTGCGAGCTGAGGTGATGGTAATCAGTTACCGCTCTTTTCCCCAGTCGTAATTATGGCGACACCTCGGAGGTGTTGAGCCGCTCCAAATTGTCTGCGTTCCGATGACTACTGGTAGGCAGCGAGGCGGTGACATCCAGGCGTCAAGATAATATGCATGCAATCCTGGACACAAACTGCAATTAATATCGAGCTATGCATCAATAACCGTTCTCTGTTAGAATATTTACTCAAATACCTAATTCTTATAGTATCTAGGTAATATTACATAAGTAAGTACCCTAAACTTAGATTCGATTTTTAAATCGTATAGAAGTGTTGTAAACATGTAAATACGTATTATAATTAAAAAACTTCACTTTTTTACTTGTTTGAAAACTAAACCACTATGAATTTAAAGCCGCTTAAAATGTTTTATGCTTTCTACAAGTTTTAATAAATGTTTTATGCATCATGTTCTCATCTAAGCACTTATAATAACTTTATTTTAATAAGTTTCTACTAGCGCAGAATTCTTTTTAACAATTTGTCGAGTACACGTACACTCAAAGTAACTAAGTAAATATCCACAGAAAGGCAAAATCAATGAATACCTAACTGCCTAGTTACGAAACTGACAATAATGTATATAATAATACATCGCGAATTTTATTCATTAAATATACATTGATATATAACCTGATTTAAGTACATATTAAAAATGTTTCGGATATTTTAGCGTACCTACGCTTTAAACGGAAATTGGCACACAGGTAGACAAGGTCTTGAATTAACCAAAAAGTAGCTACAGGACTCCTAGTTCGCGAAGAGACTGGGTAGAGCTACAAGCAGAATGTAGTGAGTAACCACCCGTTACATCCTTATTATATAACAAAGTAGGTATACCGACGCGTGTCTGAACGTGATTAAATCGATGGTTTGAAACCTTGGGAAGAACACTGGCGACTTTTTATTTCGGAAAAATATATAGTCTTTTATCCTGGAAAAACTTACACGCGGACGAAGCCGCGAGCAAAATCTAGTTTATAATAAAATCAAACAGTCTATTTCCCACTTCACCTAAAAATACACCAATTACATACGTAATAAAATATATTTGCAGACATCCAAACATTCATCTAGGTGCTGGAATCGAACCATTAATCATTCGGTCTGCACCACGGACACTCAGTACTTATCAGCTGATCTTTTATAAACAAATAATAGCCTACTGCTTTTCCCAAAAGATAACGCAATAAATTAAGTTGCCCATTTTCTGTCGACGTACTAGTGCGCTAGTAGTTACGTTACAACTTAGTAAACCTGTTAAAAAATTAAGCTTAAAAATATTATTAGTCGTTCCATAATAATATAATGTATTAGTAAGTAGTGCCCGACGATGCCGCGATGGGTCGATTTCTGGCCGAAATAATTAATCGGCTAAGGCCACACCTTTGGCCGAAGCCGGAAACGTAAAACTGGAAGAAATTACTTTCATATTAAGGATTTAAGTATATTGACCGTAGCTGATCTAGAGATGATAAAATTACCTTGTAATTTGTCAAACAGAATAAGATTTCAAAATAGTGTGAATTATAACATTCACTTGTCTAATTCTATTTCGACGCTTGTTAAGAAATGACCGTTTCGCCAAAGATGCTTTTTTCGAAGATGACCTAAGACAAAGCTTTAGTCGGACACATCAGTAAAAATCTTTTTAGCTGCTCTGAAGCTGTACAGTCAGCAGCATAAATATCTGTACAAAATCAAAATTTCAAATCGTCTATATACGCGTTTAAACTGAAAAAAAAAATTCTTCGTATGAAGTAAAGCAAATGTATTTATTTTATTTTTGTACATATTACATATATATATATATATATATACACTCACGCCTGTTATCCCCGAAGGGGTAGGCAGAGGCGCAACTAGTGCACCCACTTTTCGCCATTATTCCGTCCCATGATGTGATAGGGGGCGAGCCTATCGTCATATCGGGCACAAATCAGTCTCCGAGCTGATACTGAATAGAAAAACTCAATATCACTTTGCCCGACCCGGGGATCGAACCCGAGATCTCAGCTTTGCAGTCGTACTGTAATACAACTACGCCACCGAGGCAGTTTTATTTTTGTGAAGAGAAAAAAAAAAGATTAGTTAGAACACAAAAGTATGTAGGGCAATTTGAAATTTTGAATTTGTTTAGCTACTTATCCTGGTGACTGTACCTACGGCTGGCGTGGTATATAGGTATCTAAGGAGGTAGCTTCAAGGAGACAATAAGATAGGAAACGGTAATGATTAAGTACCTATAGTTGGCCCCTAAAGTACCTACACTTAATGCGAGGATTAGATTAGCAAAGTTAAAATTAGGAAGACATTTTTCAATACTAATTTGGTCATAAATATTCAGATATTACAGAAAAATAGCAGTTAATTGGCGCGCAGCTACTAAGACATCATCCCGCGAGAATGTCGCCGGAATGGAACAAAAATTACATAAAGTTCAGGACACTCATTACATACAAAGGCAGCAAATCAAAATGTTATGTTATCTACATTAATAAATTAAATACACAAAGCAAAACTTAAAATATTAATCCGCCATGCTAAATTTCTATCACACATAATATATATCCATCTTTTGTAGACCAAATTGTTTTTTTCGCAAGTACTGCAATACTTAGGTATAGTTTTATGGAACAAAATATCTTGTATGTATAGATATGCAGGTATTTTATTTCTATGCATAATAAATGTACGAAGAGATCGATAAAACTTCGAGAAAAGTATGTGCATTTTTGCAATACTGAAGAAGCGACAGAAAAAATAGGAATTTATTTATTTTTCGAAGCTTGATAAACATAGTGTCGCAAGTAACGATTAAGCTTAGCAAGTGCAATTCTCCTTCCTGGCATAGGTAGGTACTTAGCTTAGGCTTGTTCCAGCCACGTGACTAACTCTACTTCACTAGATTAAAACATAAAAAAGTAGATACCAGAACTACTACTTCAAAAACAGTCCGCTCATTGGTAATGTTTGCTATTTGACGCTATTATAAAAAACAATAAATATCAATTCAAGAAAAAGAAAAAAAAAACATAACTCAATACCCGATTGAAAATTTGGAATCAATTACTATTTTCAACAGATTTATATGACTATTTGTAATTGAATAGGTGTTCCTGGTTAAAGATTTATAACCACAGATGGATTTAAAAGATGGGACTTAACCGCTGTAGTTAGGTAGGTATATTAAATAATAAACCTTTCTTAGAAAACTTCCCATGATTTTGGAGGGCTTTCAAAATCTGTAAACACAGACCTCAATACCTTCAAAAATGATGTGCGGTCACATAAGTCTTCATATTAGAACGGTTATAGTAATTAAGGTAGCTATCTTACTGCTCCACCTTGTGTATCAATTATCTCCGTACACCTACAGCAAAGATAATGACCACAAAATTATACCAAACTTTAGCATAAATGGTAGTAGGATCCTAATCTTAAGAATTGAGTCATAATATAATGATAATACAATGTAATACAACTATAATACTGGTATATTAGGAAATATTTTTTTAAGAATAGGAGTACCATACATATGTCTAATCTATAAAATATATAGGTATAATAAAAAAATTAAATCTGCTTCGAACTTGTAAACGTTTGCTGCATTCCAAAATTTTGTGCTAATAGCATGATTAATGTGAAATATCTATTTATCCAACAAGAAAGAAATGACAATCGGAGAAGTTTCTGTGATTAGTTATTTTTTTCTGCAATAGCTATTAGTTTTTTTTTAATATACCTAGTAAAAAATGTGTCTCGTCTTGTGATGCCTAAAATAAATTAATTTAATAACGAATAAATGATGCGAAATCTTAACAGCAATTCTAGTATATTCAGATGGATTACCGAATAACATTTACCTAAATATGTACAGTGTAAACTCTATATAACGACATTGATGGGACTGCGCATTTTATGGCGTTAAATTGGGAGACAAAAAAGCTATTATTATTATACGATATTAATAACGGACTAGATAAAAAGGAATGTACACAGCTTACTACTTCTTACTAATTGCCAATTTAGACAGTACTGTTTATTACTGACACGATAGTATTGTTGTAGGTGGTACTGACTACCTCGGTGGCGTAGTTGTATTACGGTACGACTGCAATGCTGATGTCTCGGGATCGATTCCCGGGTATATTGGATTTTTCTAGTAAGTATCAGCCCGGAGTCTGGAATTTGTGCCCGATATGGCGATGGAGTTGCCCCCATCACATCATGGGACGGAACACGCACGGCGTAAAGTGGGTGCACTAGTTGCGCCTAGATCCCTCGGGGATAAAAGGCGTGAGTGTGTATGTATATTTCTTATTAATGGCGTTCGTTATTGAGAGTGGGTATGATGCTTCATAGAGTGTATCATTGTATGGAAAACAAGCTAAACCAATTACCAGTGTGGAGCGATTTTGACGCTTTAGGGAGTTTGTCGTTAAATCGAATGACGTTACATGGAGTATAGGTACACTGGTACTACAGTGTACGGGTAATTGTTTTAGCCAATAAAAAACCAAGCTCAAAACTCTGTTTGTCTCTATATGTATCTATTTAGGCAAAGACAAATGGACTAAAAACCTTTTTTTATCACATATTCTATTTCTGATTCTGCCACTTTTGCAATACAATGCAACCAACCCTGTATTATATGATTGCCCACTGCTGAGCACGGGACTCCTCTATTATTGAGAAGGGCTAGGCCTTAGGCCCCCACGCTGGCCTAGTGTGGATTGGCAGACTTCACATACCCTCAGAATTCTTATGGAGAATTCTCAGGTATGTAAGTTTCCTCAGGATGTTTTCCTTCACCGTTAAAGCGAAAGATAACTAATAAACAATACACACGTAACTTCGAAAAGTCAGACGCGTGTGTGCTTTGGATTTTGAATCTCCGGACATTGTCTCAGCAGACCGTTCCGTTGACAACTAGGCTATCGTCCACTTAGCTTGTGTCATTATGTAAGAGGTAGGTAATTATACAGGTATCTACAACTTTTCAATTTCTTGAACACTAATGGAACAACAAGGTGTACTAGTGATGTGATTAATGGTTAATAGTTAAACATTAAAAAAAAATAACGTGTTAAATTAATAGTTAAGTTATAACGGTCAAGAAGTAAGGAGTTACATGAAAAGCATTAGCGATAACATGTTCAACACGTCTCTTGCGTCGTTTATTTTAATTAAGAAATTCACAATGGCGGCCACTTTTTTCAATTCTAACATTGGATCCGTCTTTTGTACCTACAGGCCGACCCAGATATCGATTTTGAGGTCGATAGGCCTTAAAACAAAGAAATTCAAAATGGCGGTCACTTTTTTCAATTCTAACATTGGATCAGTCTTTTGTACCTACAGGCCTGCCCAGATATCGATTTGGGGTGGATTGGCCTTAAAACAAAGAAATTCAAAATGGCGGCCACTTTTTTCAATTCTAACATTGGATCCGTCTTTTCTACCTACAGGCCTACGCAGATATCGATTTTGAGGTCGATAGGCCTTAAAACAAAGAAATTCAAAATGGCGGTCACTTTTTTCAATTCTAACATTGGATCCGTCTTTTGTACCTACAGGCCTGCCCAGATATCGATTTGGGGTGGATTGGCCTTAAAACAAAGAAATTCAAAATGGCGGCCACTTTTTTCAATTCTAACATTGGATCCGTCTTTTGTACCTACAGGCCTACGCAGATATCGATTTTGAGGTCGATAGGCCTTAAAACAAAGAAATTCAAAATGGCGGCCACTTTTTTCAATTCTAACATTGGATCCGTCTTTTGTACCTACAGGCCTGCCCAGATATCGATTTTGAGGTGGATTGGCCTTAAAACAAAGAAATTCAAAATGGCGGCCACTTTTTTCCATTCCGACATTGGAATGTTCTTTGGTAACTAAAGTTATACTCAGATGTCGAATTTGAGGTCGATTGGCCTTAAAACAAAGAAAATCAAAATGGCGGCCACTTTTTTCAATTCTAACATTGGATCCGTCTTCTGTACCTACAGGCCTGCCCAGATATCGATTTTGTGGTCGATAGGCCTTAAAACAAAGAAATTCAAAATGGCGGCCACTTTTTTCAATTCTAACATTGGATCCGTCTTTTGTAAGTACAGGCCTACCCAGATATCGATTTTGAGGTCGATAGGCCTTAAAACAAAGAAATTCAAAATGGCGGCCACTTTTTTCCATTCCGACATTGGAATGTTCTTTGGTAACTAAAGTTATACTCGAATTTGAAGTCAATTGGCTTTAAAACAAAGGAATTCAAAATGGCGGCCACTTTTTTCAATTCTAACATTGGATCCGTCTTTTGTACCTACAGGCCTGCCCAGATATCGATTTTGAGGTCGATAGGCTTTAATACAAAGAAATTCAAAATGGCGGCCACTTTTTTCTATTCCGACATTGGAATGTTCTTTGGTAACTAGAGTTAAACACAGATACCGATTTTGAGGTCAATTGGCCTTAAAACAAAGAAATTCAAAATGGCGGCCACTTTTTTCAATTCTGACATTGGATCAGTCTTTGGTAATTAAAGTTATACCCACATACCGATTTTGAGGTCAATTGACCTTAAAACAAAGAAATTCAAAATGGCGGCCACTTTTATCAATTCTGACGTTATCTAAATAAAATTATTTTCGCAATCATTGCAAGTGGCGATTTTATTGTTCACAAATCACGACAAGGCATAATTTAAGTCTTAGCTAAAGAAAAAATATAATTTTTGTGCTTATTAGTAGTATTAAATTTCGTTTAACAAATAACCTATAGAGGCGTTATTAGCATTTTTCTATGATTAACAGTTATCAAGTTTAGTTGATGAATAAATTAACGGATGGCATTAACTGCCTCCGCAGTCCGTTCATTAGTTTAAACGTTTAATGAATATTGCAATAGTAGTTAATAGAATTAACAGCTATTTTTTTATAATGAGTTAAATTAACAGTTATAACGTTTAATGATCACCTCTAAGGTGTACCTGTAATTAAAACTGTTTTACCGAATTTATCGCGGTTTTTTTATTTTAAGGCAGGGCATTGGAATTTTAAGGTAGGGCATTACCCCAAAATGGTCCCCCCCACAAATATGGCCCTAGACGGACCATAGAAAATCTTACGTACTTGTAAAGCCGGTTGTGTTTGTAAATTATGAATCTACTCTAGATCCATAGATAGATATGCAATTTAAATAAAGTTTATTTTCTGTACTCTGGCAGAGTGTATCATCTGTAGTCTGATGGTTACGGCTCTTATCACACTGGCGAATTACAAGCAAATTCACATCGAAGCTAAGGCGCTGCTCGCTTGTCCAGTGTAATAAAATCATTAACTTGACCACGGAAACAACACGGGCTAAACGATGCAAATCATAAACGAAACGCGAGTCATTTAAATTTATAGTTACTGTAATATTATGCTCTAATAATACATACAACCAACAGTTATTTACGACAAAGGGCAGCATCTTAGTCACTGGTTCAATTTACTACAGAGGCAGGTATACAAGATTTTATACGATTCACGCTAATAAAGATGTGTATGTAATGTAAACTACTAACAGACGATTAGATTTGGTATCGTGCGACCAATTCGTCACGCGGTACAGTCTTCACGCCACACGATCGAACCGTACCATGCGACGTCCAGTTGTATCCAACCAAGTTTGATGGACACGCCATCGAACCAGCCGTACCAACAATAATAATGTCCATCGAACCGTGCACCACACGATGCGATATGGTTCGATGGCAGACCATTTTAATGGTTCGGCTGTACCAAATTGCATCGTATGTGCCCACTTTTACGTTGGACTCTTTGGATAAGACAAAAAACAATAGTGATTTGATTACTTTGCACTCATCTATATACCTAGTACTTAGTGTATTGAAAGTAAAATCAGTAATATTACTGTAGTTAGTAATCTATACTAATATTATAAAGAGGAAACCTAAAAAGGTTTATAGGGTCTAATTTGTCGAACTACTGAACCGATTTAAAGAATTCTTTGACTAAAAGGACGCTACATTACTACAGTGTTATAGGCCACTTATCCCGGGAAAATATAAAGCGGGACTATTATCCCGGAAAAACTTATTCACGTGAGCAGAGCCGTGGGAAAGCTAGTAAATACCTAAAGAGCTCTATGCCCAAACTGTTAAATATATTTAAGTACAGTCGTGAGTACATAATTTAACGTCACGCGCCGGGGCGGAATTTCCATCAATCCTTAGTCCTTACTTAGTGCCTATCTACGTTATAAGAGGAAATCTTGTACAAAATTGTATGTTCCTACAGCACCTGGTATTTTGAACTTGTGCTGTGTTTATCAGTATGTGTTAACAATATTAGTAGAAGATAGAAATGTTTTCAAAGACATATGCACATTCAAAAAATAATCCAGGTTTGCGTGTTACGTATTTTTATTAACGATCAATATGAAGACTCTTGACATCTAGTTACATAAAGCAAAAAGATATTGTAGAACATAATGCATATTTTAGATCAAACTACAATTTTACGTTTCAGTTCCAATAAGTTGCTGACGCTTAAGGTTCTAACATCGAAATGATAATTTACGCGATAGCCACAATTTAAGCCTGAAATTTGCCTAGCACGGACACTCTTAAAGAAAACGGGTAACATTAGATATCTATAGTACTATGGAAATTAAATTATAGATTTTCGGTCTCACTGCCCCAGGAGAGCCGATAACTGAGATTTGCTTTATTACGGGACTCGAACCCGAATCCTTTCATTTACTGGTCAATCTATAGGACTGTTGAAAATGTAGAAACAAAAAAAATGGTAGTTTAGTAGTACTTTTAAGACTTTTTATTGATACATTTTAACTGCTACCTATGTCAACAGAAAAAATAAAATACGGATCAAGCAAACTAGCCACAAACCTATTCTAAATTGAAAAACCCGCAAACAAGTTGATAAGCGTATATAGGGAACGTGCACGTCGTAATCTCTGCCATCTGATGACAAAATCTGAATCGTTCAGCCCACCGATACTTGGCATTGACGTAAAATATTCAAGTGAAAAGAATGAAAAATAACATTTAATTTCTTGATTATATTGCTGTGTATTACGATGGTCCAAACATAAAAATCAATTAAAATCAAATGGTGTAAAACTCTATGACGTTCCCAAGAGTAATACGTAAGTACTTATATGATGCAAGTGTTTTACCATGTCATGTGAAAATCAACAAAAAATAATATAAGGTCTATAAAGCATCCACAAGTATGAGTTCCAAAAGCATTTAGAAGTCTCATTACGTGATTTATAAAATAAACAAGTTTTGAACATAATATTCAATACAAACAAATCTGTAATTAAGGGAACATAACCACCTAATTTTGGTTCAAAATAACTAGCTCCCATCTAAAAAAAAGCATTTTCTGGCCACGCTGGGTAATATTCGGCCAGAACCCATACTTTCATCATTTTTGTCCTATGAAAATATATTATAAATAAATTATAGGACATGTGGCTCTTATGTCGATTTCGTACTACCACCTATAGTTCATGCACGTTCCCTTTAGATGCAACTAACGAAAAGATCTAGAAGATGCCTACTGGTATGTTTACAATTGTTACGATATTGGACTTTCGTTTTATATTTTCAATCTATATTTCTATAAATTCTACTATAATAAGTATTCGAAATAAAATCTTGAAAATGTCGACGTTATAATTCTGTATTTGCTTATAGATGTTCTACAGAGTAAAGAGTTATGCATTATTCAGATCAAACCAAGTATATTTTTATTACAGGTCAGGTAAATTTCTATGTACTTTACCGTGTTATCCATGATTCACGACTAACAATTTCGTCTGTTTTAGAATATTTTTTTTATATATTTCTGATAAAGGTGATGGTGGGCAGTGTAACTCACTAGACTCTAAGGGCCTAGCACTTGCACGTGCCTGAGTAAACTTAATTTACAGTGAGTTAACTGCTAACTCAGGGTTAAATAAATTTTCATTTCAATGTTCCCAGTTCAAAAAAAAGGAATGTCAGGTTAGTTAACCGGGTGTTATTTTTTAGGGACGCAGGGCACAATGAGAGTTAAAATTTAATTATCTAACTTCCAGTTTACTAACTCTGTATTTGTTTATTTAATGCGACTATCGCGTGCAAGTGGGCTAAGAGGTTCCCAACTATTAACTTCTAATGAGCCTAATTAATATTTACTACGAATATTTGTGACAATGAGACTGGTCAGTAGAACTCTGTATTATGAATAATATATACATGCTTGCGATAAGAGCTGTGTAGAGGACTCACAGCCAACACGCATAGGTCCGAAAAGGTATTACCTTTACCAAAATTGTTGTACGAGACGAGGGCTATCGTCAGAAATCGTTTCCTTATAAGTACTTTTTCATTTACTTTTAACGCAATGAGACATAATATGATAGTTCTTTGTTAGTAGATAAAATATGCTAGGCGCGTTTTTCTCAACTAACACGGACAACATTGAACAGGAATGCACCTCATTCATTGTACTTGATAGCTAGTTTACGTATTTGTTAAATATTTTTCAGATGGAGTTTTATGAACTTGCTGAATGCTTTCCATCGTACCTTTTAGCTTATTAATTATATTATTATGTTTAAGTAAAACAGACCAGAAATAAATTAAGTTAGTATAAATCAAAAATGATGTTAATGTTAACTAAACTTAACTTTTTTAACTTGTTAACTTTCCAGTATTTTATTAACACCGAAATTACAAATAGATGTAATTCTTTAAAATTGTCGGGATTCTGACTAGTAGCCATATAATATGTTTACGCCTTTACGGATAAGTATACCTTGTCGTTTGTTTTGCGTTACGAATTTAATTCGACTACTTGTCAATTTGTGTGCTTTGCCATACATTTTTCATTATGAATATCATATATCTATTTCTAATAATTACTTACTTATTCATTGATTTAGGTACCAATTATAATTATTTAACGGCAAATGATACTTGGGATGGCATAAAGAGAACTATAGAAAGTGTTCTATGAATATACTGTAAATTTTGGCAAGTACCTATACTACATCGGTTAGGTATTTAACTAAATATAAACAAACCATAAAAACACGCTTTACAGAAAATCCAACTAAAATATAGAAAATATTTTTTAATAAACTTGAATGGAAAATAGCGTAAATAAGAAAAACATGCATTTTATTGTAAAAAAAGCGTGGGGTGCTTTTTAAGATATTATCAGAATGATAATCCTTCTACTCATAGTATCTGTCAATAAAATATTTATAACTATTAATACCATGCACCCCACTCTTTTTAACATGCTTTTATTAGCTTCAGACGTATGTATGTAATATGTGTGTATGTCTGTATCTGTGTAACTTATTTACACTATTCTCAATTCAAGTTTATTAAAAATTGTGTTCTATTTTTTAGTTAGATTTTCTGTAAAGCGTGTTTTATAGTTTTTTTAAACTATTATTTATTTTTCATTTTTTAGTTCATTAAAAAACAAGTAGGAATTTTGAAAATGCGAATTTATCTAGTTTCGCTTGCTTGTAAACCATAGCGCGATCCAATTCTATGCTGGCGCCATCTATTGAAGCACAAGAAAAACTTAAGTACTATTTATTTAATTGGATTCCTATAAAAATGTATTTTTTTTGTTTAAAATATTGTATTGCCATCGGTCCTTGATAAGTATGCCAAATTTCGATTTATTCCGACGTTTTGAAGTGTCAAAATCATGTTCAAAGTGTAAGTTACATACATACGTCTGAAGCTAATAAAAGCGTGTTAAAGAGGTATTTTACCTGTTCATTGTTTAGTCATATTTTTTGCTTTGTTTTTGATAATTAGTTGTTGTTAGTTATTTTCTAAAGTGAATTTCATTATAAGTGTTGTACGCCGTAGTTTCATTGATGCAAGTCTTCGTTAGTAACTTTCCGAAGAAAATGTTGACTACCCGGGAATCATACATGTAATTTCTTGTTTACATTTAGTTCAACACCTAAACCGATGGAGTATCTATATCCACTTTATTCCTTTGCTTCGTCGCTGAGCTTGAAAAACTATTTTGCCAAAACTTTTATATACCTTACATAAACTAAAAAATGAATTATCATAGTCTGTGTCGGTGTCTATATTTAAAATTTCCATCAGGATTAAATTTTCTATGATTAACGCTTGCCGCACACGTTCGGTTTCCTGATTAGGTTTCCTGATGAGGAATTCAGATTCGGAAACCTGAATGCTCCGCTTACATAGAAAATGTTCAACAACGCGCACACGTTCCTGAATCTGAATTCCTGATCAGGAAACCTAACATGTTGGTACAAAAAACAGGACGTTTGCGCTAGTCACTCGGAGTTCCGAATCTGAATTCCTGATCAGGAAACCTAATTAGGAAACCGAACGTGTGCGGCAAGCGTAAGGCAGCTATCACAAGAGCATTTCATTATTTGGTTGAAGTATGAGTAAGTACCTAATGATGGATAAAATGTTCTTTTCCTAGCAGGCCGTATAAGGTTTTAAATTGAGAACAAAATACAAAGGCTATAAATGTAACAAAAAATACTATCAAGTTTTCTGGGGTTGGTGTATATGGCTATACGTTATAGTCCAAATCATATTGGAGTAGTGTCGAATTCACGCACCGTATCATAGAGTTCAATACAGGTATAGGTATGTAGTCGTATTAGTCGCTTTGACTATGGTTGAAGCAATGCATTCTGTCTGTATTGGCTCAAATAGCATGACATAGGCCAATTTGAGTAGAGCCAACACAGGATCGCCAACAAGCAATTTCACCAGCTCTAATAGAGCTATAGGATAACGATCACAATTATTACAATTGCAATATCAATATTTACCCCTGAAATCCCGACACAACACCAACAAATTATTCAATACGGAATTTTTATCTTAACTTTCAGTTTCTAGGCTAATTTTTTGTTTTTATCAGGTAACTACTTCGCTTCAATTTTTCTTGTAAATCTACAATATGACAACGAATTATGATATGGAAGCAGCTAGCATTCGGTCTTGGTTCATTTCTGCGACTGTGAGCGTGGTGCAACCGGCTTCTAAAAATCTTTGAGCACGTATAGGCTGCAGTAGAGCATAATAGGTATTGTAGCATTTTGGAGGCTGTATTGTGAGCTCAAAATATTACAATTCATTTTATCAACTTGTAAATAATCACGCTTACATCGATGATTTTTAGCTAATAAGGTCAACTTCACGAAAATAAAATATGCTAGTTATTGAACTAAGCGACAACTGAAAGTTCGGAAGAGAAAAATATACTTGAGCCGAGAATTTGAATAAGTTGTTATTTTCAATCTACATTATATACACTTCCAATGCAAAATTTGTACTAAATATATATACCTATTGTGAAGGTTGTATTAACTCCCAATTATTTACTAACGAAAAATAAGTCT
Source organism: Lapara coniferarum (assembly GCA_949316025.1). NCBI lineage: Eukaryota > Metazoa > Arthropoda > Insecta > Lepidoptera > Sphingidae > Lapara > Lapara coniferarum. The sequence continues at coordinate 13,455,119 of OX438926.1, read as the reverse complement.
GGTCTGTTTTTAATCTTCATCTTGGTCGATTATATCAATACAAAATCATTATTTTCATGCATGTCTGCTTGATTATAAGTCAATAGTCCAAATAATGATCTATTTTTAAACATGTGAGTGACCGGTCTACATAGGTACGTAGGTGTAATTTATTCCTTTCTTAGTAAATTTAGTTTTTACTTCGCTTCTCTCCTTTTGGATTCTCGTAAAATCACGACTGGAGTCGGAGCGCCCGTTGTTCCAACGGCTTGGCAGCAGTCTTCTGTTGATTCAGCGTTTTGGCTTTCTTAGAAAGCCCTCACCTCACACTTCAGTCTTTAAACAGATTTAGGTTAATATTTAACGGAAAGATTTATTATGAACTCAACATTTATTCATATAATATGTAGATACTTAACAAGCTTAAAAAGAATTTCTGAAACCCATTAAGAATATATACATTTTAGACTTACCGCTGAAGAAACCGAAATCTGTACTATGATTATATCCACTTGATAAAATTAATAGAAGCAAACATCGTGGTGAACCTGCAAAAATAGGTAAAAAATGTACATTATTCATGAACATATCATTATTTAAAATATACTCACGTTTCGGTTTAGGGGGTATTAATTTTATAGCTCCAGGTTTTTCGACGATTTCTATAGGTTTGTGTTTCTTTTCCGGAGGAGAATCGGCATGAACAGGCGACGGTCGCTTTGGGATTACAACTGTAGGTGGTAATGCAGGTGGAACTTTCTTATTCAATAGTGAAGCCCGAGAAGGCGGTGGTTTAACTTCTTCTTCAAGGCCATGTTTCCTAAATTTGGAATGAAAAGTTTTAACTGTTTTTGGTTTTGGCTCATCAGGTTTTCTCACTTCTATAGATATTGAAGGTTTCTCCCTTTTAACATCGCTTAATTTTGGAATTTTACCTAATTTATGTATTGAAGGAACTTGAGGTTTATCCTCAGAATTTTCAATTGACTTTGCTTTGTTTTTATCATTTTTGTCTTTGTTTTCTTTCTCTTTTTTATCTTTTTCGGAAGATTTTGAACTTCTCTCATCTTTTGATTTGACACTAGAGCTAGATTTATCACTAGATTTCCTACTACTATCACTTTTAGACTTAGAACTATGTGAACTTTTATCTTTTTTTCTATCTTTACTGTTATGCCGGCTAGAGCTGCCACCGCTGCTTCTGTGGCTACTTTTATGTTTATCACTCGAAGAACTTCTACTTGAATGTTTTGAACTCTTAGAGCTACTACTACTTTTTTCACTAGATTTTTCTTTACTTTTACTCTTATGTTTATCTTTTGCAGATTTTTCAGTATCCGACGTACTATCAGATAATTTTTCATTATCATCCACTTTTGTTGACACTATTTGTTTTCCATCCTTCAAACTAAATTTTAACACCAATCCTTCCGTTTCTTGTGAGGATTCATCTTTATTTTTGGCTTCAGACTCAACTTTGTCTTCTGCGGAAATTTTAACCTCTTCTTCTACTTCCTCTTGGGAATTCTCTTCAAGTTTGATTTTCGTTTCTGAATTCTTTATTTCAATATTTATTTGATCGGACGAACTTTCAGTATTTTCAGGTGTTTCCACACTATCTTCAACTTTAGCTTCCAAAATAATGTGTGATAAATCTGCTAATGATACAGGAACAACCCGTTCACCCTTCACTATTTTTAGCCATTGTTCAACTAGTTTTGACGCTAGGCCCCTGATAGCTAAAACAATATTCGTATGTTACGTTTTGTACTTAGATTGATCTTAAAGTTAATATCATTACATTTAAAAAAATTTACAACGAAATAATACAATCGTAAAATGAAATTTATTTTCCATTATACTAATAGGTGTGGTCGGTCTATATTGAGACTGATACTTGAGACTCCATTACAAGAAAATGTGTTATAATTTAATGTTCAGCGCGCTAACTTAAGGTACTTTTATATGTAATATTTTCTTACCAAAGTGATTTCCGTCTTTTGATAGTTCTTTAACAAGTTTCGGACAGTTGTTTGTTTTTAGACGTTCAATATCAACAGGGCACAATAAAAGTAATTCCAATAATTCCCGCACTAGCGGCCAGTTTTTAATAACTATACTTTCAGTAAGCCAGGTGTGTACCAACATCCAACCACCAGATCCCATAAATAAACCAAGCAAATCAGTTTCTGTGCACTTGAGAATTTGAACATAAATGCACTTAGATACCAACTTCTTGGAAAATTTAGTCATCAGGCTGAAAAAGGAAAAATATGTTAGTGTTTTGTTTTAATTTACAAAACTATAAAGTAACGGTTCTAATACAGGATTCGGAGCATGTTCGTAAAACACTAAAGCTATCATGGGCGTCGCCAGCCGATTATTAAGGTGTAGGGGTAGGTGGCCCAAGTTTATATATTGGAAAGTATGGATTGTAGGTGCAGTCAAGAGTACATGAAGGTTTACATTTGCAATACGAGTCTTATCTTTACGGCGATTGTAATATGAACTGTAAAAGTCCAATGTGTAAAGCTGCACGAGCTCTTTTTGAATCTCTAGCGCGACGCCCTTGGAAGCTTTATAGCATGAAATACGATTTTACGTTACCAGTAAGGACGAAAGAACGGTGAATAAAAGTACAAATTCTAAGAACTGAACTTTTGAAACCAACATTATTTTTATTTTAAATTAAGACGGTTTATGAACATGGTGATGCCGAATAATCAAATACAATATTGACAAAAAGTGACACTACAATTATTGAAAAGATTACAGTATAGATATTTTAAAAACCTGAAGACTTAATGTTTACACCGAAACCCTATTACAATTTTTTACTGGTGATAGGTCTCACAAATTATGTAAGTCTCCGTCTGGGTGAGTATCTCAACAATGTCTATTTCTACCGCCAATCAGCAGTGTGCATGCACTGTTGTGTTTCGGTTTGAAGGACATTGTAGCCAGTGTAACTACTAGACATAATGAGACTTAACATCTTATGTCTCAGGATGAAGAGTGTAGTGCAATGTCACTCAGTACTTTGTAACTCAAGGTGCTGAATGGTTTTGCTACTGTTTATGGGTGGTCGTATCGCTTGCCATCAGGCATCGGAATGCTCGTCTCGTCATTCAATACAATAAAAAAATATATAGTATAATATGAAGAATGTTTTTTCTTTACATGCTGGGTTATACCTGCCGAATATCGTGAAATGTACAAACTCTTACTATAATCCGCGGCTATTAGATAAATCATAGAAAGGCAAACATTGGCAGGCATAATTACTTATCGGCGCATACATGTCTATTTGCACATTTCAGTATTATGCCGGCATCAATATCAAGAAACAAAATGTTTTACATATTATAATGGATAAATTAATATTATGTTTAGATACAAAATTACGTTAGAAATTGAAAAAGAAAACATTCTTACTGCGCAAGTCTTTGTACTTCATCCCTGCTTTTGATACCTCCTTGGGGCGAGAGTAGTACGCTAAGGCAGTTGAGCAATTGTATTGGATCAATGCGAGGCTGTAACAAAAACATAATTATAACAACTTATCACAAATTAATATAGCATTAAGTATAACACATTTATTCATATAGCAGTTCCTTTCAGCGATAATTATAATATTGCCATGATTTATTAATATAACATTACATGTTCTTAAATTTATAGAAACATTGAAAAAGAAACAATTGACTGCCTCGGTGGCGTAGTTGTATTATGGTACGACTGCAATGCTGAGGTCTCGGGTTCGATTCCCGGGTCGGGCAAAGTGAAATTGAGTTTTTCTATTCAATTTTAGCTCGGAGTCTGGAATTTGTGCCCGACATGGCGATAGGCTCACCCCCTATCACATCATGGGACGGAATAACGGCGAAAAGTGGGTGCACTAGTTGCGCCTCTGCCTACCCCTTCGGGGATAATAAGCGTGAGTGAGTGTGTGTGTGTGTGTGTGTGTGTGTGAAAAAGAAACAGTCGAATGCAGGATTTGAACCCACGACCTCCAGGGTTCAAATCCTGCTTTCGACTGTTTCTTTTTCAATTTTTCTATAAATTTAAGAACATTATCCAGGCACTACATGACCATTAACGTGTATAAAAAATCATAATATAGGATAACATTACATGTTACTATTTAACTAACTTTTCCTAGTACCAACCTGGTAGCAACCTAGCGTAAAATTCCTTAATGGGATGAAAATTCAGCGGATTGTAAAAAAAAATTGGCTTTAATTTATATTATATAGACAATATTACACAAGTAATTTAAATTTCTTGTCCATGTTAGATGAAATTCTCAAATACGCGAACCGCGCTAACTTTAATATCGGATGCCCATAATTGCAATAAATGCCAAATACTGAAAGTATTCGTATTGCCATTATGACATAAGCTTCAAGCCGTGGATATGCCTATAACATGTTTTATGTTTTATCTCGATAATAATTATAGGTTATAATCAATGACATTAGACCTTAGTGTATCACCAACACAAGTTTCTATTATAATGAAAGTTATGATTAATTAAGAAACAAAATTTGTTGTGGGTTTTTTGAATAAGCATAATTTTAATTGTAAATCTTCAGATTGTTATTCTATATAATATGCTAAGGTCCGTAATATTCGACATATTGTATTTTGTTGTAGGTACTACCAATACCTTCTATTACACTAAGCGAACCTGAGTGCAATAGAAGGTCTATGCCCTGAACACCTCCAAATAAAGTGTAAAAAGTAATATAAAGAAATTAGTTTTAAATCTTATTATCTACACTTTCCTATTAGATTTCGTTATACCTCGATAAATTCTTGGATATGTTTTGTAATAATCTTGTAATATTGATGTACCTAGCATTTTAGGTCGGCTACAACTTAGGCCTCATTTAGGTAGATGCGGGGCGTCGCGCGTGGCGTTGTGGGGCAGCACGCACTAAATTCAAACATTTATGGTGTTGTACGAGTGTGTTTACGTAGAAGCGATTTTGCAGCATTGTACAATGCCATGTTTGTTTACGCGTGCGATGGCACGCGCCGCTGCACGCGCCGCCCGACGCCCCGCGTCTAGGAAAATGGCCTTAGGCCTAATTTCAACATGCTCTGATAGAAACATTAACAGCACGTGAAATCTCATAACGGACTGTGGGCTTAGAAATGTGACAAAAAGACGCAACTCGTAAAACGATGTTTAATTTTGATGGTTGCGATTGTTCGAGAGACCAATACGTCTGTCATGTGTTAGTCTCTCAACCAATTCCAATAAAACGAAATGGAGCCGTGACGTGTTTTTTGTGACATTCTAAGCCCACAGTCTAATTTATTGACGTGCCCCCCCCCCCCCCCCCGTGCTGTAACAGAGTATTATCTTCCCTAACCAGGCGATAGATGTAATTACCGCTATAGTCGTCCGTAAGTTTATAACAGATTTATAAACGTCAAAATGGCCGCCTTTCCAATTTATTATTTTGGAATATGATGTTTTGCAAAATACATATTCATAAATAAGTTGTATAAGTAATAAAAAAAACATTCAAAAAAGTCATTACGTCGTCCTAAGGTTTTTTAAAAAACATAGAAACAATTTTGAAGATTGCGATGTCATGTTTAGCACAAGAATTAAGTTCAAACATAATATTACTAAAGGATTTTTTATGGTTGGTTTAGTAAGGGTCTATTAGTTACATTTCTTTCATGGGGTGGTAATTTATTATTATTCGTGTTAATTTTGATGCCAGATTAATTATTATTATATATATTTTTTATGGCATTGAATGACGAGACGAGCATGCCGTTCGCCTGATGGTAAGCGATACGACCGCCCATAAACAGTAGTAACACCATACATCACCTTGAGTTACAACGTACTGTGTGGCATTCCACTGCGCTCGTCATCATCTTATGTCTAATAAGATGTCATGTTTCATTATGTCCAGTAGTTTCACTGGCTGTCCTTTAAACCGAAACACAACAGCGCATGCACACTGCTACTTGGCGGTAGAAATAGACATTGAGGTGGTCCCAGCCAGGCGGACTCTTACATATAAAAACTAACGTTCTACAATTAAGAAATTGTGGAAATTGTACCTTAGATGAAACAAGAAACAAACATTTCTCTATTCCTTGGCAAATAAAGTACCTAGTCTACGCCACGTGACCTCGAAATGCATTCATCTGTCCTATTCAATTGCGTTATACATACAGAATGTCCAGTAAATTAAGGATATCCCCTATAACTGCGGATAGGTAACATCATATCCTATTATATGACAAATTTGTACCTCAGTAAAAGTCACACCATTAATGTTTTTTCGAAAAAATCGACTTGTTTCAGTTTAATTCATGCCATTTCTACAAATGATGACTTTTAAGTGTTGTTTTTCATTATCCTACTAATATTATAAAGGCGAAAGTTTGTAAGTATGTATGGATGTCTGGATGTTTGTTCCTCTTTCAAGCAAAAAATACTGAACGGATTTCGATGAAATTTAGCACACGGGTAGATCATGTCTTGGATTAACACATAGGCTTCTTTTTATCCCGGGAAAATATAAACCGGGACTTTTATCCCGGAAAAACTTTTTAATGCGGGCGGAGCCGCGGGCAAAAGCTAGTTATCTATACTTAAATACGCAGATTGAACGTTTTGCATTTATCAATCTAGTTCGACGAAGTCTATGTGTAATAAAATCGTAAAGACGTTTGATGGTACTTTGTTTTACGTATTAACTAAATAAACGAAAATAATAATAATTAAACATTTAAATAAAACTATTTTACGGATAATCCGTAGAATAGTGTTACTTAAATGTCTATCATTCGCGTAAACATAAAAAATCATAATAATTAAAATTAATGCAGCAACTTGATGATTAGCAGTTTTGTACTACAACGTGATATAACGAATTGTAATTTTTAGTTCTAAATTTTCACTGAATCATGTTGGTTAGGTTAGATTGAAACTGTAAACATGCGCGAGCCAAGAGAGCGAACTTGCCGCGAATAACTGCCGGCATGCGACAGGAATAAATATCAAACCGTAAAACTCATGATTTTTAAATTGCAATCTGGCATAAATAAAATCCAGGTGCAACATGTAATAAACGTACAATTAATTGACACTTGCAATATATTTTTTTTTTTTTGTTAATAGCCCTACTGCCAGTAGCCTGACGGAGTCGGCTTTTCTGACCACACCGGTCTTTAGGGTGAACGCAGAAGGCGCTCGCAACCCTTTGAATTAAGTGACTATGCTGAGGGCAATCCACTAACGGGTTACGAACCTCGACTCAGGACGGCCACTGAGAGAGGATGAGACATCAACGATTAGAGAAAGATTGGCTTTTAAGTCTAATCCTATTAGATTGTGTTGTCATCGGCACGCGGGCCGGAACTGCTAGGAGGGTCGGGGGGCGACGGGGAACGCGGCGAGATCCTCGACGGCGAGGACGGAACTGCGGTCTTGTGGAGTGTTGGAGTTTCAAGAACTTATTCTTATGGCGGATGGCCAGAGTGATTTCGTCCTCTGAATCGGTTAATACGGAACGCGGCTGTCTCCATTTGGCGCGGTCCAATGGAGTATATATTGACGCTTTACGAACTAACGTGTTTGGGTGATTTACCGCCCGATCGAAGTAGCGTCTGCCATATGCATGAAATGCCTGATGGTCGGCATGTTGGTGTCAATTTGCAATATGTGTGTGGTAGCCTACCTATAGCCTTCACAAAAACTTGAAACTCATTTTCTTTCACAATCAGAGCTTGTGTTTTATTCTATCTGGAACATTACTTAATTCACGAAATAATGGACAAGTTTGACTCGTCAAGCCGCGCTACGGACGCCGGCGTCTGAGTATATAGGGTTTCCCCATACATCTATATAATATAAGCGGGGTTTGACGAGTTAAATTGCTTTTGAGTAGGCAATAAAAATTATAAAAATAAATAAAAATGTAAGGAAAAATCAGAATACATCAAGATTTAAAATATAAAAACTCAATAGGTATAATATTAAAAAAAAAGGTTGCACTTGTATTAATGCTAGTTGCCTATTTAAATGATCCTAAAAAATGTCCGCGACAGTATATGTCTATCTTTTAAGACTAACTCACTAGAACCGTTTTTATGGTAATCAAATTTGGTCGAAATTAATGCATTATTTGTTAAGAGTTGTATCAACGTCATAATATTAATCTTTATCCAAATAAATGTGTTGGATAGAGTGATTCAACGGGAAGGTTTTTATGTACTTTTACCCCGGAAAAACTTATTAACGCGGGCGAAGCCGTGGGCAAATGCTAGTATTCTATAAATCCTACTTCCTACTAATATTATAAACGCGAAAGTTTGTAAGAATGTATGGATGTCTGGATGTTTGTTCCTCTTTCACGCAAAAACTACTGATCGGATTTCGACGAAATTTGGCACACGGGTAGATCATATCCTGGATTAATACAAGGGCTACTATTTATCCTGGGAAAATACTTTCACGCGGGCGGAGCCGCGGGCAAAGGCTAGTTATAAAGCTTTGAAGTTTGGTGGAAAGGGCATCTGTCAGAACTCAGATAACGGAAACAGCAGAATGTGACGTAATCGAGTGTCGCCATAAAGCTGCGTGCGTGCGAAAGGGATGACGCGATATCCCTACTACGCCCTCACTCTTGCTCACGACAATATTTCAAATATGATAACTGCTTAATTTTTATGCAGATTTCACAGAAGAATTTCTTTTGCGTATAATTTTATGGTACATATAAAATAATGTGCAAAATAAAACATAGGTAACTACCTTATGATGCGCACTACAAATCGTTGCTTTGCATGAATAACCACACAATCCCAAAAAAGCAAATTTTACAGGATAGCCATTTGAAATTTTAAAAATTTTTGTTTGTTGCAACTTTGTACTTATTGAAGATATATAATCAAATGTATTAATCAAAAGGACATTCATTAAGGTTTTGCCAAAAACCTGATTGATATGGGCTCGGCTTTTAATACCACAATTAATTAATAACCGAAAATCAACCAATGACGTAAGACATTTTGTTTTGCCACTGCGCCATTTTTGCCGATATGACTGTGAGTTTTATTTGATCCTTCAAGCCCCGCTTATATACAAGGTTGCTATGATCCAGGGGCATTAAAATGGACAGAGTACTCCATATGAGCTCAGAAATAATTCGAAATTGTCAAAAACTCGATAAAGATAAAAATAGAATATCACTTTTTTCTAACAAATTGTAGCAATTTAATACGCAAACACCATTTATAAATATTTACACTAACCTGCGGTCATCTGCGTAACAAAACGGCAACGTCGCATTCTGTTATCTTTCATTTCGCCGACGCGATGAGCTGACCGGCTAATACAAATAGATAGGTAGCGCGGCGTATAGGCGGGTGGGTCTCAAGTACAAATTTAACCGTCGTTAACACAGTTTTACGAGCACAACACAATTTTTAGACATAGAGAATACAATATTTAGTACAAAATTATTATTAACTACATAAATCACCTCAAATTTTTAAATTTTCAATATGTCCACCATTCTCATTTATACACAACTGATATCGACGTATGATATTGTTTTGTAGTCTTACACCGAATGTATTGTCCGCAACCAAGCTTTTTAATTTATTGAATGCTAAAATTACTCTATTTCGCAGTTCGTCTATAGTATTTACGTCCGTGGCGTACACTTCCCTTTTCACGTAACCCCACAAAAAGAAGTCCATAGGTGTTAAGTCCGGAGATCGGGCAGGCCATCGTACGGGACCGAATCGGCCAACCCATTGCTGCCCAAACATATCAGTGAGTCGTGCCCTGGAAGACACCACTGAATGTGGAGGCGCACCGTCGAGCTGGTACCACAACCGCCGATATTCGGCAACTGACAGTTCATCTACGTACTCACTAACAGGACCATTTAATAAGTCCAAAAACTTTACCGCGTTAAGGGTGCCGTCAATAAAAACAGGGCCGATGACATTATTTTTATGCATGCCCGCCCACACGTTCAGTGAAAAACGGTATTGGTGTTCGGACTCTCGACACATGTGTGGGTTTTCTTCACTCCAATATCTACGGTTCTGTCTGTTCCAAATACCGTTGCGCGTAAATGTACTCTCATCGCAAAAAATTATCGTCGTTACTAACGCAATTTAACAGCCACTGACAATAACTATTCCTAACCGGCAAGTCTCGCGACAATAAAGCTTGGACTTTTCGAAATTTATAAGGTTTGCGCCTATTACGTTTTAAAACCTTATGCACGGTGCCATGACTTACTCCGAATTGTCGGGCGGCCCTGTGTAGGCTGGATGTAGGGTTACGGGCGAAATGCTCTAAGATTTGTTCTTCCCGTGCGGCGGGTATCTGCCGTGCAGGTACTCCCTCTTGATGCGGCACTATGGGTTTATTTTCCCGTATCCTTTGTACTGCCTTTACTATAGTTCGGGAATTGATGGGACATGAGCGGCTGTCTCCATACCTTTCTCTGTATGTTCGCAGCGCTAGAGCCGCGTTTCCGTGACATTCGCCGTATATCAATAACATGTCAGTGTATTCAGACGACGTGTACGTGACGCGAGGCATTTTATTGCAATCAAGTGTCTAATCACAATAAAAACAAATATCACTATTATCGTACGTGTCCCTGTCACAAAGTTACAAAAGATCGGTGCTCGTATCACACAAAGAAATAAATAAACACTATCGCTTTTAATACCCACTTGCACAGTACCAAAAAAAATATATTTACATTAGTGTCCTATCACATAAACAAAAAGCAATATTTGGATATTCTCAAAATGGCGCGTAAGCAATAATAAGATTGTACCTACGAAGCCGCTCGGGCGCTTTCGCAAGGCGTCACATGTGTCCCGGAACAATTACGGAGACAAACTAAAAAAACTAAAACAGTTCTTTTAATTTTTTAAGATTTGAATGACCCAAGCCCAATCCCTTTCAAGTGTGTATAGTAACACATTGTGAACTATTTCTTTTTCTTTTACGCGTATTGAATTAGAACGGGACGTTTATTATGATTTGTTCACTCTCTCATAAAGTCAAGTGTATGTATTGGTCGCTTCTTTGTTTGTGTTACAAAGTTATGATGTAATGTTATTGTGTTTTCGTTCTTATTGCACTAAGATTAAGACTCACTTTGACGTGATTATTGGCTGATAAAGCGGCAACGTCTCCTAATTTTGTTGATATTTAAGGTCACGCACCTTACATGACCTTAGACAACTTTGTTTAGACTCTTGGTCAGCTGTTAGCGCAGATATACATCCCGTTGTAGTTTTGCAAACACGAAAAATCTATCCTGTGGCTAAACCATTGCTCCTATTGAACTGAAATTTGGTGTAGAGCTTGTATGTGGTACATAACATATGTAGCTAGAAAAAAAGCCTCACCGTTTAATCAACTTTGTATATAGATGTATGGGAAAACCCTATATATATGGACACCGGTGTCCGTCGCGGGGCTTGAGGAGTCAACATAAAATATATACTATTATGGTTTACATGGTGTTAAATTAATGGGGTGCGTCATCGTGGATGGCAATACCTATAAACACCCGCCCTGTGGATTGGGGGCGTTTGGAGAATTCCACCACGGTATCCCCTGCCTGTCGTAAAAGGCGACTAATAGGGGCCTCCGGGGGTCACGGGTGGGCGAAAGGGGCCGTCCACCTATTAGTCTAGCCAACTTTTGTGACCCCCGTGATGTACGGCATCGTGGCGGTTAGGCCTCACGCTGCCTTTGACGCCGAGGGCGTCCTTCGGCGTACAGGGGCTTCTGAGTCCCCCCAACAACAGGAGACGGACCGCAACAGCGGTACGCGCAGGGGCGGTTGCGGACGACAACTTAGACGTGAGTCGGAGGAGCCCGCAGCCGTCCCTAATGCGCCGAAGATGGCCACCGCGGAGTTTTAGTTGGTATGCCGTGCGGTGTACATAGGTTAGGGACTCGGCCCGGCGGTCGCCCGACGTTTTCCATCTTTCCGGGCGGCTCAACGTCGGGTCGTAAGGCACGGGGACCCAACATAACCGCTCAGTCGTTCCCCTTGAACACTGGGCGGTAGTAATAAGTCACTTTCTCCGCGTCAACAAAAAAAAAACCTATAAACACGTGTGAAAAAATCTCAGCCATGCGAGCTAAGCTAAATTAAAGTAGCTTAGTCTTTAGTTTACGACCGGCTGTATAGGCAGGCGTAATTAATAAATAATAATTATTAAGCAATATGTTTTCAGTTATGTGACATTAATTCTTGATTTTTCGAATGTACTAGTATTGTGCAACTGTTTAGGTTATCTTTTAAAAATACGATTATTGCTCGGCCAAGGCGAGTTTCACTTCTAAACGCGGGCGAAAATCGCATAGCCATTGCGCACGTTGAAGGTGCGCTTAAACGGGCAATGAAATAGGTCAATACGGATCGATTTTTCTACGTCACAAAATATCAAACAAATATGGCATCGGTGAAATAGGTACGTGCATACAGTAGATACATAAATAAATCTTAAGCACACTGACCAGTAGTGTCCTTAAGATTTGATGAATATTGTAAAGGAGGCTCAAAGTTGATAAAACCGCTTCAATAAGTTCAAATACTGTGCATACATACATAGGCAAAATAACTATAGGTACTTCTGGCTACAAAATCATTTGCTAGCATACCTAATGAAACTAAAATTATTACATAATTTAAATTAATGCCTAACTTATGTGTTCAATGTGTTCCTTTTGGATATATCAAATTTCGTTCCCAACAATATTGCAGTTCTTTTTTGTGATAAATGCCTATAGGGAACGTGCATGAACTATAGGTGGCAGCACAAAATTGAAACAAGAGCCACATATGGATACTAAAAATACGTATTTTTTTTTAATAATTTATCCATGAACATTCTTTTATGACAAAAATTATTAAATATCGGTTCCGGCTGAATGAGTATTATTGATACCCAGTGTGATCAGAATAAGATTTTTTTGATGGAAGCTAGTTATTTTGACGATATTGAAGCAAAAATTTGGAGGTTATATTCCCTTAATTACAGATTTCTTTGTATAGAATTCAATACTTCTTAATTTCTATAAATGACGTAATGAGACATTTCTAAATGCTTATGGAACTCATAGCTTTATTATTTTTGTCTATTTAAACATAACCATGGAAATCATGGAATGTAAGTACTTAGGTACTATTCTTGAGATCGTCATAGAACTTTACATCATTGAATGTATTTATTGTTTTTGTTTTGGGAGCATCCAGATATACAGTAATACATTATGAACCAATTAAATGTTATTTTTCATCATTTTTATATGAATGTTTTTCATCAATGCCAAGTATCGGTAGGCTGAAAGTATTATTGCGCCACCAGATGGCAGAGCTTACGACGTGCACGTTCCATGTCAACCTTCAATTATTCCACTTTTCCATGTAGGGTCAAAGTCCGTTAAGTCCGTTCGACGGAACGAACGGCCAATCAGAGAGCTCCTTTTATATTAGCGTCATCGTCGTGTTGGCGATATGCAACATGGCCTACTTATATATTAATCTAGTCACTATATATAGATACATATTAACTTTTTAGCTTCCTAATTTCCACATTCGTCCCTTTGAGCAAATTATATTATAAAGCTACCCCTATAAAAAAAAACTTTCAACTGAATAGGTACCTATCAAAATCCTAGTAACAATGCATTAAATATAAAATGAGAAAATGTAATATCAGTAAGCTAATAATAGAAAATAACGTGTTAGAAATAAACTTACCATGGTTTATCTACAGTACTTCAAAATATAACACGAGGACAGCAGAGCATCTTGTGCCACGCCCTAAGATCGTAATACAACATGGCGGCTCATTACGTCGTTATAAATGTACATATTGTTGCACAAAGTAAAACCACTTTAAATTTTTAGTCAATAATATCAGTTTGTGAAAATATTGTTCCACTATTATAAATTTTGTACGAGTTTCTAATCACAGTGGTGATTCTTATTTTATTGCTTGATGATTACGTTTTATCATCTAATAATAGACTTATTCCCATAATAACTTTATGCCTTATTCTTTTACTCCTATTATTTAAATAAAAACATTTAATATTATGCGATATTTAGAAATAAGACACTTGAAATTGCAGACATCCAGGCTGTGCCAGCAACCGACGATCGATTCGTCCACACGGCTAACGAGCGACCAGCGAAGGAAGTGAATGTTCAATGGCTGCCGACCAGTGTGACCAGCAGAAAATTGAAGATTATTCTAGATGCTCGAAAAAATTCTGCCATAATATGTGTAAAATAGTTTCTTTTTGCTACGTATAAATGCCAGAATTCTGCTAATTAATAACCGCGAATTTGGTGTTTTTTCTAGGTCCCCAGTGTAGGTGTATGACATTTTTTAAGGGTTAAATTTTGCGCATGTTGCCCTGCAAAATTGCCGCCCACCCATAAAAACTACAGTTAGCATAACTAAAGTTAGCATGATTAGATATTTAAGAATTAACAGTAATTGTTAAATATCTAATCATGCTAACTTTTTGCAAAGATTCCACATAATTCTGATAAGAACTGCTAACTTTTTTTCACAGACACTATCTGCTAAGCTCAAAATTAGGTATCTAATTTTGGGATATTTTTGAGCTTTTGAGCCTGGATATAATTCTGCTAAAATCGCAGAATTCTGTTGATTCTGGTCACACTGCTGCCGACCGGAAATCAGTATAGCCAGCATTCAGTAGCCGTGAATAGTGATGTTAAAAATTGATTATATAGAAGAACTTGATTTATTGTTTCACAAAATCTAAGATTCTTGGGTATTACCAAGAAGTTTATAATATAACTACTGGAGACCGCAGTACACACATTTTTTTGAAGACAAAAAAATTACCTTTTGTTTTGTCTTCTATCTCACTCACTCTTTAACCTATGTTGCCAAAGCTTACGGATTATTTCCCCACCCATAAACAAATATCAATACCGTTATTGTCGTCTCAATCATTTATATATAAATATTTCCAACATATCTTATATAATGATATAAGTACTATTTTCATTTCAGAATTATTCTTGTTGAATAAGATATCCTTAAGGTTTTTTATCCTTATTAACATTTTAGTTAAACAAAATTTCCTCATTTAATTGGTAATTGCGAATACATATTTCGGCAACACTGTTATAAAACGTTAAGTTCGATGTCAATATAGGGTGCGTTCCACTAAGCGTTCACAACGCCCAAAATACTCTTTTGGCCGTTCCACATGGCGACTACGATCGTTGTGGTCGCGGCTAAAACGTCATTGATGACGTCATAACTCACGCTCACGAGAAGCCCACAACGACCCATCTCTGGAGGTGGGTCGAAGTGAGCGTTGAAAAAAATAGCAAAGTTGTCAGAAATAAAAGTTGAAGTTTTCTATTTTCAAGATTATAATTTTCGAAAATTGTATTCCATTCTTCATCTGAACTGGATGAACTAGTACTTTCGACAGTATTATTGCATGCACGCATCATCAAATAACCTAGTGTTGTCGCTAAAGACCTTTTGAATCTATTTGAATATAAAATAATTGAATACTTCATTGAAATTACATATAAAAATTGAATTAAATATTTATTTTTCGTCATAAACCAACTTTACTTATAATTATTAAAATTTACACTTAAAACTCATTAAAACTTAATAATGGTAGCCTAATCTATTAAAGCTTTTGCTTTATTTTTTCTAGCTCGCCATTTGTATTATTTCCTCAACGCCTGAAACGCTCCACAATCCATTCCACTTGGGTTTACGATAACAACGCTCAGGACTAAGTGGAACGGCAAAACTCGTGGTCGTGAGCGTGATCGTCGTGACTGCTTAGTGGAACGTAGCCATAGTTGTCAAATAAATGTTCACTTCGAAATTTTCTCTGTAATTATCTATAATAATAAGTGTGTTTTAGTGATATTTTAATGTGAATTGTGTAGTTCATGGTTGCAGAAATATTTGGCATCCATCATTTAATGTGAAATTCTACAGGTAAGTTCATTGTAATCAATATTGTGTAAATATTATAATTTTATCAATATTTATACGAAATGTAATAAAATACGTGAATATTTTATAAATGAACTGGAGAAAAATATCGCTTAATGTGATTTGCTTTATATATGACTACTTTTTTCATATTAACGTAATGTTAAATGTGATTTTTTTGTATTGTAAATAGTGTATATAAACAAGAGGCTAGGGTGACCATGGTGTAAGCTTTGGTGGACCGGTTTGACAATGGTGCTAGAGTATTTGTAATACTAGCCGCCTTACTAATGAATATTATAAAGCTTATTAATCTTTAAATAATCATCGTAAATAAAAACTGAGGATCAACAGTTACAATCGAGTTCTCAGTGTATCCAGCATTGATTTATTGAATCTTTTATTTAAAATAAAATCGAGTTTGTATTTCTCTTTACAGATTTCTTAAAGATCTAGATAAGCAAAAACGTGGTTAAATATAAATACCATTAAAAGGTCAATTTGATGTCTGCAAGAATTACTAGTCAACATTTAAAGACAGAAGATTATGATTCTGAATGTGATAATGTGTCTTCTACTTCTCGGAATATGGCAGTAGATGTCAAAAATAATTATTTATTACCAGAAACTCATGCTGTAAGTATATTATTTTTTATCATTTCACTGGTATAATTATGATCCACTTAGACTTTATTATTTACTAGCTTTTGCCCGCGGCTCCGCCCGCGTGAATGTGTTTTTCCGGGATAAAAGCCACTGTTTATATTTTACTGGGATGAAAAGTAGCCTATGTGCTAATCCAGGACATGATCTACCCGTGTGCCATATTTCATCGAAATCCGTTCAGTAGTTTTTGCATGAAAAAAACATCCATACATCCAGACATTCTTACAAACTTTCGCCTTTATAATATAATAAGATTAGTAGGATAGGGCATTAAGCTTGCGACCCACCAAATTTTATAACGGCGGTACATTGGGTGATATCTGAGTGTACTAAATGGCACCTCTGCCTATGTCTAAAATGTATAGGTACTTAAATATATTATTATTGATTGATATTTACTTTTTACGTTACATGTCAGCGAAATGAATATGAACCACCATTGAAACGTCAAGACTTGAAAGATTTCAATATATCAGTTAATGTGAAGACGTCCAGTGAAATAAGTTTAAAGAAATAAAAGAAAGTATTGCAGCAGAAGATGAAGAGATAAAAGAAGAAAATTAATTACAAGTTATTTCTTATTAAAGTTGTTCATGATTATACAGTCTGAAATTGAAAATATTTTGCAATGAAATTTTGCTAATATTTGAGATTTTTTTTAAAAGTATATTCCAAGTAGCAAGCAAAGAAAAATTACATATAGTGATAACTTAAAGACTTTTGCTTTAACATTACACTTTTAGTCGCCGAAAACATTTTTGTTTTTATAAATTCAAAGAATGCCGAAAGAGAGCACATTATGGTGATCTTTAGCAATCTTTAATTGTTTTGTTGGCTTCTTCACAGAAGTTTTAGAATATTAAAAATAAATTTAAGGACGAAACCTCACCCGCAGAATGTAGCGTTAATTTTTGATTCCATGGCTCTCAAACAAGAATTTATTTAGTATTGTAATTTGTAAAACATCCACGTGTTTATTACTTTTGCTATAAATATCTACACAACTTTGCTTACAATCAACTTACCTATGGAATTTCACACTAGATGTTGGATTGCAAATAATTCTGCAACCATGGATTACACAACTCATAGTAGAATATCTCTAAAACACAATATGTATTATTATGGATAATTACAGAAAAAAAGTTCGCAGAATACTCGCAAAAATTGTAAAATCACACAAAATAGATATTCGTAATATTTCAAAATTACTTACTAAAAATTAGGTTATTAACTTATGATTGTTTACTTTTATGAGTATGTTTTTTATTTTTTTTTATTATATTTAAATTCAACAATAACTGTAGTTTTCATTTTTAAATATCCCAATGTTTTTCTGTCTAACCTTACAGTCTCCATATTTGGTTATAAAGGTCGGCAAACAACGTGAACATATCCAGTCGCGGGGGAAAGTAAAACATATACAATGTGAGGCTGTGTGCCGAGCAAAAAAAAAGCACGCGAGGCCCCGTGCGAAGCAAATATTTTTTTTAACAGCTTTGTAAGTAAGGTGCCAAAAAACGGGCCCCCAAGGAGCTGCAAGATGCCCCTGTAACTGCGAGGCCCCAGGCGGTTGCCTGGTTCGCCCCCCTCCTCCAAGGCCGCCACTGAATTCACCACCGCGTGGTGAGGTATTTTTTTTATGTAAGTGGAACTAGTAGTTCCGAACTACACATACCAAAAAAGTATGTAAATATGCCAATTTTGTTTGGAATAAACTTTCTAACTCAAATTATATTTTTTAAATATCAACTATTACTAGCCGCTGTAGTTGGTTTTCATAATTAATTTAAACCGCATTACTTTATAGAGATAAAAATAAATATTATGGTGCGATATCATATTACTGCACACTCACACACTCACGCCTCTCATCCCCCGGGTAGACAGAGGCGCAATTAGTGCACCCACTTTTTGCCGTTATTCCGTTCCATGCTGTGATAGGGGGCGAGCCTATCGCCTTATCGTGTACAAATTCCAGACTCCGAGCTGATACTGAATGGAAAATAATCACTTTGCCCGACCCGACTAACCCGGGGATCGAACCCGAGATCTCAGCATTGCAGTCGTACCATAATACAACTACGCCACCGAGGCAGCCATATTATATCATATCATATTATTATGGACAGTTAATTATGTTACGTCCTGGTTTTGAAAATAAACCTTTGTCACTCTAAAGAGAGAGACAGCAGACAGTTGTGACGTCACATTTTATTCTTCAGTTTGTTGAACGGAATGAAAAATCCATATATGGGTATAAAATTCTTGGGTATTACTAGAAGTATCGATCGTATTATAAGTATCGATTGACTACTTAAATGGGCATGGAAAAGTCCAAGTATATTGTAGGGCAAAAATATTATGATTGTCTATTATTTTACTTACTACCAAAAAAATTATGCTCGGTTTTCCTGGAAAGCTTATTTTAGTGTGTAAAATATTGAATTACCTACCTACGGCTTAAGTTATTACAAAGGAGATGTCCGCTTTTTGTATGGGTGCTGTGTCTCAAAATCTAAGCAGGCTCAAACTCTAGGGATATTAAAGGGGGCAACAATTATGGAACTTAGATCCATTAAAAATATATTTTTAGACCCCTCCATTCAACACCAACTTTTTTGACAACATTCATATTAAGTGTAGTTTTCAAGCCAAACAAAATTACATGTATCTCAAAATCGGAGGTCTTTAAAATCAAATGATTTATTGCAAAAGCCTAGTTTTCAGGAGTTCTATCCAAATATATATATAAACTGTGTGGTTTAGATTTTCAGGCGCATTTTTGAACATGTCCTTTATAAAAAAACAACCGTGAGATGTTTGTGTCACACATGCGCGCGCATCGTAAAATTTCTCTCTCATCATTTTTTCCTAATGCGCCTAAAGAAGTATAACTTCAAAAAAGAACCAAAAATATCACTTAAGACGAGGCTGTATGGGCTTGAACCCTTTTGCCTTCCCTATAAGGGTAAATTATTAAAAAAATAAAAAGCTCTTTTGATTTTGGAATTGTATTCTTTGGTGCAAAGAGTATTACATGTTACTACATGCTCTTTGATACAAAGAGTATACTAATATAAAGCATTATATATTTCCGTAGTATTATAATAGTCATGGGTCGTACTTGCAAATTCGTGAACCAGGGCTTACAAGTAAGTCCGCCGAAAAAAAACAGCGCCAAAAACCAGGGTTCGAAATACTTTCAAGCATTTTATTTCTGCATAGGAAATTAATCCGTGCATCTATACAAATAAGGAACACAATCGCGCTCACAAATAAATACTTCAATTCTATAAACACTAAGTAATTTATTTCTGTATAGGAAATTGATCCGTATTTCAATACGCATAAGGAGCACAATCGCGTTTGTAAATAAAGTACTTATAGCACTTGGACAGTCGAAAATCGAAATACTTTCAAGTATTTTATTACTGCATAGGATATTGAACCATATCTGGGCACGAATAAGGAGCACAATCACGTTAACAAATATAATACTTTTAACACTTCAATACTTGCATAGGAAATTGTTAACTAGCTTGTTGAAATAAGAACCATAAATGCATTTGCGGACGATGACGCCTGAGCGCGGACGTAGCGTGGCGTAAAATACTTTCAAGTCCTGCAAGTATTTCGGGTCGGCACCTGGTCGGCGTACTTCCAAGCAAATACCTGGTGTAAAATCCTAGTTGCGTAAATACGCACCACCTCTTACCTCTATATTATAATGCTCTTTGACAGTGTTGCCAACTAAACGGATTTCCCGTCATTTCTAACGGATTTGTATACGTGTGAAACGGGAAAAAACCCATCTAACGGCTGACGGGATATTTCACGGGACAAAAATTTCATTGTTATGTGCGGGGAGAAAGTGTACATGTGATAGGAAGTCTGCATGGGGTGGCAAGAACACCCCCCCCCCCCCATGCGAAACTATAGCTATAGTAGGGCCAATTTAATAGATCACATTTGACACTTCATCTAAATCCAACAACGTAACCTTGTAATGAGAGAACACAATATTATTTATTTTTCAAAGTTAGAACTGCACAATTACTTAAGTTTTTTCAATTAAAAATACATATTTATTGTATTAAAGACAGAAGAAGGCAAACTTACGATTTATTTTGTGAAATATACCATTCTTAACATAATAAACAATTTTTGTTCTAAAACACTGAACGTCGTTACAAGGCTACGTCGCTGCACCCTTTTTCTTTTTAAACGCTATGGAAGTTACCCATAAAATAGAAAGATTGATCAATCGATAAGTTGAATTGAATGCAATGATTAATTTTGAAGGAATGTTTAACGATTAATTAATACCAACATTGTGATTATAAAAAAACATATTATTCTTTTCATAAACAAACAAAATACAAAGATAATCAGATAGAAATAAACTCATTTATGTTATATTTTTATTATATAAATCTCAATTTACGATAGAAAATAATAATGGGACATTGATTGGGTATCGATTTTTTTAAATTGATTTTTAAAGGAACTTAAATAAAATAACAGTACCTATAAGTACTTTTTCACAATGACTATTTTAGTCAATTCACAGATGTTTGAAGTTCGTATCGATTCAATTAATGTAATCGATGTGTTTTAAGGAGGTCATCTCACTATTTAGCTGTAACTGGCAGATGTCAAATGTGATCCATTACATTGGCCCTACTCAAGAACTTTATACTATAATCAATCTTCTTGGCGCTACTACTCTACACTCGTGTGAATTGTTCATCTAACGGATTTTTGACGGAAATATACGACCAACTTGACGGATTTTTAAAAATGTTGTTGGCAACACTGCTCTTTGAGTGATGATAGTGATGCAACTCAAGTAGGATTTTTTGACTCGAGTCACTCGAGTTATTTTAGTAAGTTAATCGAGTTGTACTCGAGTTTTCGAGTCACTCGAGTCAAATATTTTGTATTTTCACGCCATGCAACTCGAGTGAAATTTTTTATAGCAGGTTTGAAAATTTAGCTGTCAATATTCATACATACACTCACGCCTTTTTATCTCCGAAGGGGTAGGCAGAGGCGCAACTAGTGCACCCACTGTCAATATTCCCTTGCCAATTAAGCGAAAGTCGTTTTTACACACCTACCTATAGGATTCTAACAAGAAATTTAAAATAACAGCTGTCAATGTGACATGGAACATTGAAAATAATTAGTAATATACAATAATAGTAATAGAGCAGTGTCGGCCGTCCACCTGCAAGGTGGACCGATGACCTGGCAAAGGCCGCAGGAACGCGATGGATGCAGGCCGCTTTTGACAGGTCCATCTGGGAATCTTTGGGAGAGGCCTATGTTCAACAGTGGACGTCATATGGCTGATAATGATAATGATGATACAATAATTTAACAAATGCAAGTTTCTTTAAACAATCGGTCTTCACAGTAATTGTTATGCTATGATATATTTGCACTAGGAAAATATGTTTATAAGATATTGTGAAAAAAAAAAACACGATGCACCTCCATTTCGTTTTATTGTGGTTGATCGAGAGACCTGGTTTGCGTCTAGTCTGAACCAGTCAAATCAACTAAAAAAAACATGAAAATCGAAGATTTTGGTGTAAAACTTTCCATCTTATACTACTAATATTATAAACGCGAAAGTTTGTAAGAATGTATTGATGTATGTGTGTTACTCTCACGTAAAGACTACAGAACAGATTTCGATGAAATTTGGCACACGGGTAGATAATGTCCTGTATTTTTTTTTTATAGCATTGAATGACGAGACGAACATGCACTTCGCCTGGTGGTAAGCGATACAACTACCCATAAACAGTAGAAACACCAGCCAGCACCTTGAGTACTGTGTGGCATTCCACATAGGCTACTTTATATCCCGCGAATATATAAAACGGGAAAAATATTTACCTAAATAGGCAGTACTGCCGTTCGTGACGTTGGCACTTGACTGAGAAGTAAAGTTACCGGGTAGACTACTCTGTGCGCCGAGTTGACTCGGCAACTCAAGTACAAATTAACTCGAGTCAATATTTTTTTCACTCCAGTACAATTTTTGGAAACTCACTCAAGTAAAAACACGACTCGAGTCGCATCACTAATTGATTATATACATTGAGAACTTTAGTGACAGGGGAGTTTTGGCGGGAACCTGGAGGTGTCATGAGGTGCTCTTGTTTTAATTCATTATTTTGGTGATACTTAGTGTTATATTGCATAATCATGGTGGTATATTATCCAATATAGTTCTAAAGTGCTCAAATGAAGTGAATTGAAATAACTGTGCCAATCAAGTGTTTTTTCGTTGCCGCCAAAACTCCTTGATAAAGTCTTGGTAAGGTAGCCACTGCTTTACGACATAGTACGTGACGGAAAAAAAAAAGTCAACCAAAAATATCACTTAAGACGAGGCTGTATGGGCTCGAACCCTTTGCCTTCCTTAAAGGGAAAATTATAAAAAAGAAGAAATTTAGTGACAGGTCACAGGTCCCTTTTATGTCTTTTCATAAAATTTTAATAAGTACCTACTAATCGATCCGTTAGCAATATATGATCATCAATTTATTTAAACATGTGGAGCGATTCGTTGCTTATTGTTTTCATATCGGTTTGCACAGCGTTTTTGGGTGAAGGTGTGTAGATAGTAAATACATTTCATTCAAGCCAAGCTTTATTAATGAATATATCATTAATCACGATTTTATATTATGATTTTTTATACATGTGAATGGTCACGTAGTGCCTGGTTTAATGTTTTTTTTCAGGATTCTATAAAAATATAAAATCATTAATCACGATTTTTATTTTTAGGTTTAACATGGATATTAGTGTACAGGACCGAGAAATATCAAAAGTTGAAAGTTGAAGTGGAACGACAGAGTAAAAAGTGTATGCACTTTTTGTTCTATCTATACTAATATTAGAAAGCTGGAGAGTTTGTTTGTTTGAACGCGCTAATCTCAGGAACTACTGGTTCGAATTGAAAAATGCTTTTTGTGTTGAATAGACCATTTATCAAGGAAGGCTTTAGGCTATATAACATCACGATGCAACTATTAGGAGTGAAGAAATAATGGAAAATGTGAAAAAAAACGGGGAAAAATTATTCATCCTTGAGGGCTTCTATTGCGTGCGCTGCGAAAACGGTTCAAGATACCAAAAATATTAGTACTAAAGAATTATTCCTCTTGAAATGATCTAAAAAAATGTCCGCGACAGTATATGTCTATCTTTTGAAAGAAAGAAAGAATTTATTGTCGCGGTACACGTGATACATAAAAAAATAGAAATAAACAAACAAAGTACAATATAAGATTGACCACAACAACTAGGTGGCCAACTCAGCATAACCTGTGTTAGGTAAACCAAAACACAGCACTGATTTTCAGTGGCCATCTAATGTTCTGGTTCTAATGGACGCACGGGCTGCAAATCAGCCATAAAGCACAATAATATAAGATTAACTTTTAAGATTAACTCACTAGAACCGTTTTTATGGTACTCAAATTTGGTCGAAATTAATGCATTATTTGTTAAGAGTTGTATCAACGTCATAATATTAATCTTTATCCAAATAAATGTGTTGGATAGAGTGATTCAACGGGAAGGTTTTTATGTACTTTTAGCCTGGAAAAACTTATTAACGCAGGCGAAGATGTGGGCAAAAGCTAGTATTAACATAACTCTCTGCCATATCTACAGATATACTTGGTTTATTTTTCAGTGGAAAAGCGAAAAGAAGCTCACGGTGATTCTTTAGATAAACAACATAAAAAGAAGATTGAACGTGAAGAAGAGCGACTTAAGAATAATAACAGAGATCTGTCTTTAGTCAAGATGAAATCAATGTTTGCTATAGGCTTTGCATTTACAGCCCTCTTGAGCATGTTCAACAGTATGTAAGTAACATACTATTTTACACAATCCTAATGAGCCACTGTTCAAATTATTGCAGGAATTTGTCACAGTTTATCCACTTGTGGCATAACCATATTAAAATGTGTTTTCACTAGTAGTGTTCCCAACAAGATTAAAAATAATCTGCCAAGTTCGTTGTATATTTCTATAAAAAATCTGTTAAGTATTATTTTACTGTTAAGTATTGTTTTACTGTTCAATTTCTAAAGTCGTATGTATATTTTCGTATGTTAATTACACTGGTTTATTAGCTGTCCTAATTTAAAACTAATCTAATTTATACATGTATATATGGTACTTAAACATATCATTGCAGATTTGATGGCAGAGTTGTTGCCAAACTTCCATTTTACCCGATTTCTTGGATTCAAGGTCTGAGTCATAGAAATTTGCCAGGAGATGATTACACAGACTGCTCATTCATTTTCTTATACATCTTGTGTACAATGAGTATAAGGTATGTTATATTGTTTTAGGTCAAAATTGTCAGCATGTATTTATTGCACATATAATATTTGCATTTGTGACAGACCCTTGCTGGGATAAAATTTGTCTATAAATATATTCTACATATTTACATTAATTCAATATATCGCACCTTTAGGATGAAAACGACACAATTCAAAAAGATAGAAAATTGAGTTATCGTCATAAAATGACTTAAAACGAAGTTTTCAATACAATAATAGTTCAAACACAGCCATATTTAAGCAGAAAAAGAACAAAACTGTTATATCAATCCTTTTTTTAATATTTTTATAAATAAGGGACTAGTTTTTAGTCATTTAAAAATGACAACTCAATTTTCTATTTTTGAATTGTGTCGTTTTCGTTCTAAAGGTGCGATAGAGTCTACCTGTGATTCAAATCCAAGCAAAAGTTACTGTGTAATTTTAACCATCATAAAATTTCACTTCTATACAATTGAGGCCTTGTAACTTACATAAACAAAAAATAATATCCAGATGACTTCCAACCCTATTTGCATTTTATACAAAAAAGAAAAATTTTATGTATGAAACAGTTTGAATTATGTGACAATTATTTATTTTGCAGACAAAATATTCAGAAGCTGTTAGGATTTGCTCCATCCCGTGCAGCATCCAAACAAGGAGGTGCTTTATTTGCAGCCCCACCAGCTCAGTTTAAGTAGTAATATTAGACAATGTTCAGTAGAAATAAGTGAACTTTGATATATATATATTAATATTAATTTATTGAAATAAATTATAATTCATTTAAACAACCTGTAGATGTTTAATTTTGTTTATTTTGGGCAGCTGTGACTTAGTGCATATTTGGGCTCTGGGTCTTCCGAGGTATTAATACACATTAAACTCAACAACTGGTTCATCTACTAATAATCTGTCAAAGCCAAGTCTAGTTAAATCTATGGTAGTAAACTGGCTATCTATAATTAATTCTGCTAAAGCTCTGCCAATCCCAGGAGCATGTTGGCAACCTGAAAACAAGTCAAATAAAATACTAAATGAAATTGATGCAAAATACAAGGTATAATATGGTTGCACAGTTTGCTTAAAAAAATGTCCCCTCTTTAGCTTTCCTCACAATGATTAACATTCATGATTTCTCTGGTATATAGTAATAATGTTTGTTGGAAGTGACAATTTCTTATCCTCAGCTGGACAACAGCTTATTCAATTGTCAATCTATCCCGAAAGTCAAAACAAAATAGATCACAAAATATATTTTGTGCACTGTACCTACCATATTTTCCAAATCCAGTAGCAATATATAAATTGTTATGGTATGGATGTGGCCCCAAAATTCCAGTATCATCATAAGTATTACAATCATATGTTTCAGTTTTGTGTTGCTGAATCTGAAAATTTCATTGGCTAAGTTTTTATGCGTTAAAAGTTGTAACTTGGATTTTCTTGGGGTTCTGCCCATGTAAAACCCTAATTTGAAGCAAAATTATGTGGGCGACGAACGCGGTACGACGCAACGTCATGTCACGCCAAATCGCAAACTGCAGTAGAATAGGGTAGTTGACTACTTTTTAAAAATACAATCATGATGATGTATGCTAACCAAAATCCAGATTCCAGTCAAGCCCCGCTTATACCGGGTGGAAGGGAAACGCTCTCGGAAACGAATACAGGTGATGGTATTGGTGATTCCTGACGTGATGGCACTAAACAAATCGCGATCGCAGTGTTACAATTTTAGTAGGATTCTCTCAAATTTCTGTACAGCTTCACGTATGGATACATAAATCAAACCATTATTCTGAAAAACATAGTAAAAAAGGTCAATATTTCAAAAAAATCGTAATGAAACACGTACATCAGCTGACGGGTTAACGACCGCGGTATATATATACCGGTATATATACCGGATGGAAGGGAAACGCTCTCTATACCGGAACGGTAAGAGAGAAGAACCATAACAGTAACGAAAAACTATATTCATTTGCAAAGCTAAGCGATAATACTTACGATTTTAGTATTTCCGTAATTCATGCGCGCGCAATGTAAAGCGTACAAAGAACTGGGCGGCCGCCGCGCTGCGCCGGGACCGGCCCGCGGTCGTTAACCCGTCAGCTGATGTACGTGTTTCATTACGATTTTTTTGAAATATTGACCTTTTTTACTATGTTTTTCAGAATAATAGTTTGATTTATCTATCCATACGTGAAGCTGTACAGAAATTTGAGAAAATCCTACTAAAATTGTAACAATGCGATCGCGATTTTTTTAGTGTCATTACATCAGGAATCACCAATACTATCACCTGTATTCGTTTCCGAGAGCGTTTCCCTTCCACCCGGTATATATGTATGGGACAACCCTACTATATAATATATGGACGCCGGCGTCCGTCACGGGGCTTGACGAGTCAATGGAAAAAGAATTTTCAAAATCGGCGCAATAATAAATAATGTTATAAAGCTATGAAATTTGGTGAAAGGGGTAGCTGTCAAATAACAGCAATACTAGTCTGTGACGTCACCAAGCGTCGTTGGGCATAACGCTGCGTGTGTGCGAAGGAGATAGAGCGATATTCAATCGATTTTGATGCTGATTTCACAGAATTTCTTTTTCGTATTATTTTCTGTTACATCTAAAATAATGTACAAAATCAAACAAAGGAAACTACCCTATTGCAGAAAAATTTTATGTCACCATTTGTATAAATAAAAAAAAAACAGTTTACCTCACAATTTTCACAATTTGATAATCTATTTTTCAGACAAAATCTGATTGTGTCTATATCAATTTCATTTCGGTATTCTGGATTCATTGAGGGCAGCTGGCCACAAAGTAAATTATTATCTAATCCATTTCTTCTTAGCCAAAACCCACTTGAATCTATAAGTGAAGGTGTAGTCAATCCTGTTTCTACAGCCTTACCCTTAAGTAGATAAGTTCCATGTTCCCTAAAACATGCAATGTAGATCTATGATTTCAGTTGCAGACAAAATAGGTACAAAAGTTATACATAGTATAGTTGATTTGAATAATTTATTCTATAACTCACCTTGTATCAATTGGTAATGGTATTCCTAGCATACCATCTCCAGTGCCGACTTTTGCTAATTTTGCAATATCTGAAGAATTAGCTCCCCCAGCCAATATACATCCTGCAAATTTTATTTTATGTTCTTCATTATTTGGAGTTCTGTAAATGACCCTGATTATTCTCTCAAATGATCCAGGAGGTATGCCTTCCATTAATACATCATGCTGTTTCTCCATTTCAAAACCAACTACTTCAGCATTTACATATGTGGTTCCAAGCTCTTTGGTTTTATGTATTAACCCTTTCAATAATTCCCATGAATTAAATATCCCCTCTGACTCCACTCCTATGCAACCTGAAAGTGTTTAGAAAGGAGATGTAATATCCGGAAAAATATATTATTGTAAGTATTTATAAAAAGCCAACTATGTAGGATTTATAAAGCTCTTACCTAATTTTACATCACTTACATTCACCCAGGGAAATTTACTTTTTATCTCATTAGGTGACAACAACTCATTTCTTAATCCATGTTCTTTCTGGATGGCCACATTATGCTCTAATTTATCAGCATGTTGTTCACTGGCTAACACAAGTGAACCAGTAGGAAAGTATTGAATGTCAACATTGCTATTTAAATTTAGTTTAATGTTTCTTAGGAACTCAGCACTGTGTTGAGATAAGAGGATATTTTCTGGTAGTGAAAAATGTTGGGTTAAAGTTCCATACTTCAATTTATTTAGGGCTTCTTTGTACTGTGGAAATAAACAGATTTCAATTCGTTACAATAATCATTAAGAGGCTGTATCTAAAATTCCGACTATTTCAGTCAACCTTTCATCGTGATTTCTTAAAAATAAATTGATCTGATTAATTTATAGTACAACATCTCAATAAAGAATCTCAATTAATGAAAAAATTGTCGCGTTTATCCTTTGGGCGACTTTTATATTAATAAATAGTAATTTTTGTTAGTTTCAATCATGATTTTGATTGGAAACGACAACAAGTTTGGAGTCTCCATACAACAAAATTTCTGAAACAGACGGAACTTGGTGGATAGATTGAAATTAAAGAAAGATATGAAAAATCTGGCTTGTTTACTCCATTACTGTTGAAATAGTATTTCCGATGATAAATATAAATAAAATAAATATAAAGTAGTCTGTCAAGCCCCGCGACGGACACCGGTGTCCATGTATATAGGGTTTACCCAAAAATTTATATCAGATCAGTTTATATTTTTAAAAATCACAATTTCACACATAAATTTCATTAATTGAGATTCTTTATTGAGATGTTGTACTATAAATTTATCACATCAATTTATTTATTAAGAAATCACGATCAAAAGTTTACTGAAATACTCGAAATTTTAGAAACAGCCTCTTAATTAAATAAATCCTTACTTAATATTATAAATGCAAAAGTAACTCTGTCTGTCTGTCTGTTGCGCTTTCACGCTAAAACTACTGAACCGATTTAAATGAAATTTGGTACACAGATAGTCTAGAGCTTGAGAAAGGACATAGGCTACTTTTTATCCTGGAAAATATAAGCTGGGACTTTTATCCCGGATTTTTTGTTCTCGCAAGTGGAGCCGTCACGGGCAAACCACTAAACCGATTTCGATGAAATTTGGAAGGGACATAGTTTAAGACCCTGAAAAGGACCCAGACTACTTCTTATTCCAGGACAAAATAAACCGGGACTTTTATCCCGGAAAATCTTTTTCTTCGAGTGGAACTGCGAGAAAATAAGTGGAGATGGTTTGAGATCCAGAGGAGGACACGAGCTACTTTTATCCCGGAAAAACATAAACCGGAAATTTTATCCCGGATTTTTTGTACTTGCGAGTGGAGCCGTCACGGCGAAACCACTGAACCGATTTCGATGAAATTTGATAGAGAGATAGTTTAAGACCCTGGGAAGGATCTAGGCTACTTCTTATGCCGGGAATAAATAAACCGGGACTTATATTCCGGAAAATCTTTTTCTGGGAGTGGAACCGCAAGAAAATAAGTATGGAGATAGTTTGAGACCCAGAGAAGGAAACAGGCTACTGCTTATTCCGAAAAAACATAAACCAGAACTTTTATCTCGGATTTTTTTCTCGCAGTTTTTTATCTTTTTATTTTTAAAGAAAAAAATAAAAAGATAAAAAACTGCGAGAAAAATTAGTAAAATTTAGTACACAAGTTAGCTGTTATACAATGTATTAGGTTGTTTAAAACTGTTCACAAAATTTATAGGAGCTCGTCATAGTGACTGCACTGCGCCTGATGGTAAGCACAGTGCAGTCCAAATAGAGAATCGAATGGCATTGGAAGATTATCCCATGCCATTCGCCACAATTATGCCGGCCTGACCAGCTGCTACTTCACGCTACGGCGGAAGGACCCAGGATTGTAGGAAGGAGGGAACACGTGCGCCGGTAAACTATTCCACAGCCTGATGGTGCGACAGAAGAAGGAACTATAGAACCTATTGGTTCGGGTCGTAATGGTTTTCACCTTCAAGCTGTGGCTTCGCGCGCCCGCACGCGTGGTTCTGCTAAGGAATGGAGAGGGGGGGATCAAGTTAAACAACTCCTCAGAGCATTTACCATGATACAGACGGTAGAACACGCTTAGAGAAGCGACATCCCTCCGCAACTGTAGCGACTCCAAGTTGCCCGTCACGTCTGCATCATTTACAATGCGGATGGCCCGCCGCTGTAATCCATCCAAGGCATCAAGCAAGTATTGGGCGGAACCGTCCCATAGGTGCGAGCAATATTCCATTCCCGGCCGAACCTGAAAAAGCGCCGCACCTTGTTCAGGATTCCAACCCTGCTAGAAGTGGCAGATATAACGCCTTCGATATGATTCCTTGGATTCAGATCACAGCGTATATCCATACCAAGGATACACAGGTCATTCCGCAATGAGAGGGGAACGCCCTGAAGAATGGGGAGGGGAGTAAACGGGGACTTTTTGCACGAAAAGACAAGCCTGCGTTTTCTTGGCACTGAACTCAACCAGGTTGCTGGAACCCCATAGAGAAATGAAGTCCAGAGTCCGGTTAAGCTCAGAGACAAGGTCCTCGCGCCCCGTTTCGGTGTCTGCCCGCGAACTTGGGGGCCCGTAGAAGTATCGCCCATGAACCGTGCTGTCGTCTGCATAGCAATGAATGTTGCCGAGTGACAGCATATCATTGATATGCAGAAGAAACAGGGTGGGCGACAAGACCGAGCCCTGTGGTACTCCGGCATTTACTGCCATGAGCTCTGAAGCGTGCCCATCTACGACGACACGGATTCTTCGCCCATGCAGAAAGCCAGAGATCCACGTACACAAGTTGTTAGGCAGACCATATGCCGGGAGCTTGGAAAGGAGACCACGGTGCCAGACCCTGTCAAATGCCTTGGCTATGTCGAGGCTCACGGCTAGAGCCTCGCCATGCCTGTCAATCGCCTCCCCCCAGCGATGCATGACATACGCTAGAAGGTCACCCGTTGATCGATTCCGACGAAACCCGTATTGTCTGTCACTGATCAACGAGTGATCCTCCAGGTAGCGGGTCAGTTGAGCGTTAATAATCCGCTCCATGACCTTGCATATCACTGAGGTTATGGCGATTGGACGGTAATTGGCAGGGTCCGACCGATCACCTTTTTTGGGGATCGGTTGCACATTGGCCTCCCTCCAAAACTCAGGCACAATACCCGAGAGGTAGGACGCTTGGTAGAGGCGGGTCAGTGCAGAAGACAACTCGGCTGCACATCGCTTCAAAACCACCGCCGGTATACCATCCGGCCCGCTGGCTTTCCGAGCATCGAGAAACTGTAGCTCCAGCCGTACGTCGCACTGCCTGATGCGGATATCTGACATTATGAATCCACAGTCAGGCAGCGCTGACGGCGGCTGTAAGCCACTGTCCTCGAGTCGGGAATTGCACGCAAAGAGATTTGCCAGCAGGGAGGCTTTCTCTTGCGGCTTGTGAGCCAGCGATTCGTCGGGACACCTCAACGGTGGCAGCGATGGACGGCAGAAGTTAGACTGGACGGCTTTGGCCAGGCTCCAATATGCACGGCTGCTCGAGGGATGGTTGGCCAAAGCACGCCCAATCCCACATATTCGCTGGGCATCCGCTCTTACATAGGCATTCTTGCAGGCCTTGGTGGCACTGTTGTAGGCTGCCTTGAGGAAGTCGATATTAGGATCCTTCGTTGCGCGACCCCTAATCCAAGCGCGATACGCCGCCTGTTTGTCACCAACAGCGTCGGCGCATGCGCGGTTGAACCAGGAGCGTCCTCGACCATTGCCAGCGATCTCAGAGAAAGGAATGTAGTATTCCATTCCTAACCTGATCTCGCCAGCAATAGCTGGCGAGATCAGGTTAGGAATCAAATGTATGCTAACCACAGAAATAATGTCTCAAAAGCATGGAAAATAACTTCAAAAACAAACTTTATGGATTCCTTTTTTTGTATATAATAATTTTACACATTTATAACCCACTAGCTTTTGCCCGCGGCTCCTCCCGCATTAAAAAGTTTTTCCGGGATAAAAGTCCAACTTTTTATTTTCCCGGGATAAAAACTAGCCTATGTGTTAATCCAGGATATGATCTACCCGTGTGCCAAATTTCATCGAAATCCGTTTAGTAGTTTTTGCGTGAAAGAGCAACAAACATCCATACATCCATACATACTTTCAAACTTTCGCCTTTATAATATTAGTAAGATTGTCCTAGTAATATTTTTAACATAGGTCAATACAAAATTTAATACTGGATTACCACACTTCTTTGAGTTATAGCTGCACATCAATATGCAAAATTGTGTGGATAACAGTAAACAGTTATTAAATTATAAAGATGAAAGTTATTACTGTTATTGTACATAGTGTCATTTATCTTTTTTTCCTTTTCCATTACTCCCATTAATATAAATAAATGTAGGGTGTATAACGTGTTGGATTGCAATGTGAAAATAAATGTAAGTAATTGGAGAAATTGAAGGAAGGAAGGAAAATATCATGAGTAATCCTACATACCTGAGAATTCTCTATAAGAATTTCAAGGGTGTGTGAAGTATGCCAACCGGTACTAGGCCAGCGTGGTGGACTAAGGCCTTAAACCCTCTCAGTAGTAGAGGAGGCCCGTGCTCAGCAGTGAGCAGTATATAATACAGGGCTGGTATTATTATAATTGGAGAAATTGGGTATTTGGAACTCAGTCAA
This sequence comes from Lapara coniferarum, assembly GCA_949316025.1. Taxonomy (NCBI): domain Eukaryota; kingdom Metazoa; phylum Arthropoda; class Insecta; order Lepidoptera; family Sphingidae; genus Lapara; species Lapara coniferarum. The sequence goes on along the minus strand of OX438926.1, from coordinate 13,421,802 downwards.
CAACAATCAAAGCAGTGACATGGTATTTTAACCCTAAGTACTGTTTATAAAGTTTTCATTGATATATTTTTTTGCAATAACGCATGAGTTTCAATGTTGACCAGAGTCCTAAATGCCACCTATAGCCCCTATTAAATTTATAATTTTATTTTTTTTACTTAAGGTATACCAACAGCATACATATTGAAACAATTATATACAAACACTGCTAAAGGTTAATGTGGCTGATATATATTCCAACAACAGTTACATTCAACATTCACCAATTACATACGTAACTGTGAACAGAATATTATTTACAAAAAATATGCCAAAATTATAATGAAAAATATGCAAGATGCCTTGTAAATGAACGCTGTATGCCTTCAATTCTTTGAGAGTGTACACTGTATATAGGATTCCATACAACACTCGAATATTCTAATATACTCCTTAAAAGAGCATTATATAGAATAATTTTTGTGCTTGATTTTCTAAATTCCACCATACTTCTACTTATGAAACCTAGCGTTTGGGTAGATTTTTTTACCATTTCATTGATGTGCATGGTAAATCTCAATTTACTATCAAGTATAACACCCAGGTCTCGTATTTCATTTAATTCAGGGACGAATGCATGGTTAATTTTATATACAAATGTGTAAAATTTTTCTCTCTGATGAATTTTACATAGAAACATTTGGAGCTATTAAGATTAATTTTATTAGCAATATACCACCTAATTTTGCTATCTATGTCTTCCTGAATGAATAACATGTCAAATTGGGTATTGATAATCTTATAGATTTTAAGGTCCTCAGCAAACAGAGTATTTACAGTACTAACAACTTAGGCCCAAGAATAGAACCCTGTGGTACACCTGATTGACAAAAGTAGCTATTAGACTCATATCCTTTTACAACCACTGTTTGAGGCCTATTGGTTAGATAAGTTTTGAACCAATTAAGTAGTGGGCCCAAAAATTCCTACAGTTTTAAGCTTAGTTAATAGAATTCTGTGACTGACCGTATCAAAAGCACTACTGAAATCAGTGTATATCGCATCAACCCCTTATATTTATATTACAATTTATTAAGTTTCAATCAGTTATAGGTACTTACAGAAAAATCTTTTTCTAAAACTACAACAGATATTCCTTCTCCTGCTCTGGTATTTAACCAATATGCCGTAGAAACACCAATTAAACCACCACCTATTATAACGATGTCTGCATGTTCAGGATAAACAACATTTTCATCGCGTAATTTTAAAAATACAGGTATTTCTTTGGATAACGTGTCCCATGTTTTCGAAAAAGGGTTTTTAATGGAATAAAAGCGTACGTTCAGCAAAGATTTAGTTTGTTTTATAATTCGACAATACATATTCATACTATGATTATTGTTAGGTACAATAATTATAATTATTTTATGTTACAATGTATGGAATAGTGATGCGACTCGAGTCGTGTTTTTACTCGAGTGACTCGAGTGAGTTTGCGAAAATCGTACTCGTGTGAAAAAAATATTGACTCGAGTCAATTTGTACGCGAGTTGCCGAGTCAACTCGGCGCACCGAGTAGTCTACTCGGTAACCTTACTTCTCAGTCAACTGTCAAATGTCGACGTCACGAACGTCAGTACTGCATATTTAGGTAAATATTTTTCCCGCTTTATATATTCCCGGGATATAAAGTAGCCTATGTTTTAATCCAGGATATGATCTACCCGTGTGCCAAATTTCATCCAAATTCGTTAGGTAGTCTTTGCGTGAGAGTAACACACATACATCCATAAATTCTTACAAACTTTCGCGTTTATATAATTAGTAGGATAAAATGGAAAAGATAAACACCAAAATCTTCAATTTTTATGTTTTTTTTTGTTGATTTGACTGATCAAAAGACCGATACGTCAGTCTCTCAACCAATCACAATAAAACGAAGCGGAGACGCATCGTGTTTTTTTTTCACGTTCCAAGCTCACTGGTTTCACCATAAATATCTTATAGACTTTGGCATTGGCAAGGGAATATTGACAGACACAATACTCGCGATGTGTGTGTGTTGACGCGCCTTATGTGTGTGCGTGTAGGTCCATTTTCGCTTGTTGACAGATCACGCGTACTGGGCCAATGTGACCGCTCTGGCTTCGAGAGATTAATAAGGTTTTAAAAACTGCTGTAAAAAATGTCACTCGAGTTGCATGGCATGAAAATACAAAATGTTTGACTCGAGTGACTCGAAAACTCGAGTACAACTCGAATAACTTAATGAAATGATTCGAGTGACTCGAGTCATAAAATCCTACTCGAGTCGCATCACTAGTATGGAAATCTTTGTAAGAAAATATATTACGAAGTTGGTAAAATAAACCAACATGTAGTGTTGGGAAGGACCACAGACAGGATTACGAACTTAAAAAAAAAATAGCCCTAAAATCAACATGAAAAAGCCCCAAATAGCCATAAATGTAAAATTCAAAACCCCAAAAAAAGCCCTGCATTATTACTTTGTATGGTATAGTATATACCTATATCTAATATTTTTTAAATAAGTTCCCTGTTGTATTTAAGGTAAATAACACACAACTTAGTTTATTTTCAAAACGTGTAAAAAGATCTACATTGTCAATGATTTTAAACAATTATTGTTGTGTTTGCCGCTGTAGGATGGCGTGTCTTTGATGGCATGCTCATAGAGGCCATAGAGTATTATGCCAGATTCACATTCTCGGATTCGTGAAGACTCGTACACGTTCGGCGGCAAAGTGTATTTGGAATTATAGCATTACACCTTGTGTAAAAACTTGAACGTTTTGCCTTTTTTTATGTTCAAACAGTTATACATGAAAACATTTTTATGGCCCTAAAATTGCCCTAAATTTATTTTGGCGCTAAAAAAGGCCAACACACTTATTTAAGCCCTGAATTTAGGGCTAAAAGCCCTAAGTTGGCAAGCCTGACCACAGACTACTCAGAAGAACTACGTTGTTGAACTTGAAACTTGTATTTTCGCAGTATTATAAATCATAAAAATTATAATGCTCTTTGCTTGTATTTGGATTTAGGCCGCGAAGTGAGTCTGTTTTCGTCAATGAGCTTCTAGAACAATATAAGTCATAAAAATGGATTCAAAATATGCCTCATTAAGTGGACCAAATGAAGTCAAAAACAGTTTTAAACGAAAACATAATATAATACATTTTAATACAAAGAAAATAAAATTGGGCAACGGGATCATTATTAAATCTATCCCAAACATTGCAGCAAATGCTGAGGACCATACCAAAAATGAAAATTTAAAAGAATCCACAGAAGATATTCAAAAAATAAGAAAGCAACTCCCAGTAAATATAGTGAGGGGAAGGTGAGGTTATTATGTCAGGCTTTATATTTAATCTTTAAGAGTGAAAAACTTTTTGCCTCCGGATTAATCAGCGTCGGGGTACACTGTGTAAGAGATAGTACCAGTGCGAAAAGTATTTTGGTTAACATGGTATTACGTGGTATTGCATATTATTTACTACATTGTTATGATTTCCAAAGACCAGGATAAGACCAACTTCGTAAAATCATATTAAAATATGTTGTACACCTACTCACAAAAAATGTATAATACAATTGGTTACTTGACAGTGATTTCAATACAAAATGAAATGTATTGTATAGGGTAGAGATGTTCCGACTAGTCGGTAAAGCCAACTATCCGGCCACTTTCGTAGTCGGCGACTATCCGGCTTCTTACTTTATATTTATTTCTCAATGAAATGTATACATTACATTACATAAAAACCATCATTGTTTATTAATATTTTACTGTATAATCAGACTGCCTCGGTGGCATAGTTTAAATAGTATGACTGCAATGCTGGGGTCTCGGGTTCGATCCCTGGGTCAGGCAAAGTGATATTGAGTTTTTATATTCAGTATCAGGTCGGAGTCTGGAATTTGTGCCCGATATAGCGATAGGGTCGCATCACATCACATCATAGGTCGGTATAACGGTGAAAAGTGGGTGCACTAGTTGCGCCTCTGCCTACCCCTTCGGGGATAAAAGGCGTGTGTGTATAATCAGTCTTACACATTTTAAAATATAAAGCAAAGCTTCCTTTCTTTTGGTAATCAGTTTCGTGGCGTTAATAAGTTTTTCCGGGCTAAAGTACATCAAAACCTTCCAGTTGAATCACTCTATGACTATGACGTTGATACAACTCTTAACAAATAATGCATTAATTTCGACCAAATTTGATTACCATAAAAACGGTTCTAGTGAGTTGATCTTAAAAGATAGACATATACTGTTGCGGACATTTTTTTAAATCATTTCAAGAGGAATAATTCTTTCATACATATACTTTCGGTATCTTGAACCGTTTTCGCAGCGCACGCAATGGAAGCCCTCAAGGATGAATAATTTTCCCCGTTTTTTTCACATTTTCCATTATTTCTTCGCTCCTAATAGTTGCATCGTGATGTTATATAGCCTAAAGCCTTCCTCGATAAATGGTCTATTCAACACAAAAAGAATTTTTCAATTCGAACCAGTAGTTCCTGAGATTAGCGCGTTCAAACAAACAAACAAACAAACTCTTCAGCTTTATAGTATTAGTATAGATAAAGAAAAAAAATATATGGCATATATAAAAAAAAATCAGTATCTTAACTAACAAAAAAAAAAACACATAATATCTTCTCATCTCCAATAAACATTTAATAATATAACTTTTTATTTAAAGACTAGTTTTCTTATTAACCGACTACTGACTGCAATTCATGAGCTGCCCTTTACCTGTCATCTTGAATATCTTCTCAGTATATCTTGTCAGGTATAAACAAAGCGTTACGGAAATTGCCAAGTACACCCGAAACCGTGATCGGCTTGGCCAACTAGTCGGCCGACTGGTCGGCCTATTTACAACCGACTAATCGGTTAGTCGGCTATTCGGCCAAAGTCATAGTCGGCACATCTCTAGTAAAGGGTATAGTCTGACCGCAAGTAGGGACTCTGGTGAGGGGGAAGGAAAACGTAAGCACAATTTCTTATGAGATCAATCTCATAAGAAATTGTGCTTACACTTAACTATCTCGACAGTGTCAACACTGTCGAGATAGTTCCTTAGATATTGGTTGAATTTGGTTTACAAAATATTTTAATAGATACAATATTTATTTAAATATTTAATTTTATGAAATAAAGGTAGCTTGAATTGTACCTAAGGTAGCTATATTTTTTATTTTTAGTTTTATTGTTATGAGAGACCAGTAAATTAAATATCCAAAAATGAGGAAATAAATAATAATATTTCAGAGTTAAATGTGAAACCAGAGATCTATTTATCTATTAGAATATTTAATTTAGTATTATTAAATATAGTAAAGCTAAAGAATTTCCTCCCGCCTAAGACCAAGACTATGCTGGTACAAGCCTTAATCCTTCCTGTAATCGACTATGGTGATGTGTGCTATTTTGATCTGAATGCAGACCAACTCAATAAACTAGACCGTCTTCTTAATAACTGCATTCGATTCGTGTATAATCTTCGTAAATATGATCATATTTCTACTTATCGACAACAATTAAAATGGCTACCTATACGACAGCGCCGATCTTTGCGTGCACTTACCACTCTATTCTCTTTGCTTACTTCCCCTACTCCACCTACCTACTTATCTTCAAAAATCCCATACCTTTGCAATAGCCATGATAGAAACCTTCGCTCATCTAGCAATCTTCTCCTTAAGTGTCCTCCTCACAGCTCTGACTTTATTCACTCTTCTTTCACTATTCAATCTATACTTCTATGGAATTCACTCCCCCTCGAAATCAGAGCGTCTACGACTCGGTTTACCTTCAAAACTAGGGTACGACAACTATTGCTGAATGGATTGGAAGAGTCACCTCCTTAACTCATTATATATTTTTATATATCGTATGTGTTCTATATATTTATTATTTTTATTTATTAATTTTTAGTAATGTCTTCATTTATTAATATATTTATAATTAATTAATATGTATATCTATAGTATAATATTTACGTCTATTATTAAATATATTTACTGGTTACGATAACTTTGATGCACCTACCTTATTTATCTCTGCACCACCCTAAGGTTGACTGGTAGAGAATGCCTACGGCATTAAGTCCGCCTATGTACATTAATTGTATATAAAGTGCATAAATAATAAATAAATAAATAAAGCTTTCTCTGTCTGCTTTCTTTTTACTAAGGAATAGGGTAGTTTCCTATGCTTGATTTTGTACATTATTTTATATGTATCAAAAAATAATACGAAAACTAAAAATAATTTTGTACATTATTTTATATGTCTGGAATTTGTGCCCGATATGGCGATAGGCTCGCCCCCTATCACATCATGGGACGGAATAACGGCGAAAAGTGGGTGCACTAGTTGCGCCTCTGCCTACCCCTTCGGGGATAACAGGCGTGAGTGTGTGTGTGTGTGTGTATTATTTTATATGTAACAGAAAATAATACGAAAACTAAATTCTTCTGTAAAATCGGAATCAAAATTGGTAGACAAATACAGCAGATATTCATATTTGAAATATTGTTGTGAGCAAAAGTGGGGGTGTAGTGGGGATATCGCGTCATCTGTTTCGCACGCATGCAGCGTTTTGGCTGACGACACTCAGTGACGTCACATTCTGCTGTGCCCGTTATGTGACAGATGCCCCTTCCACAAAACTTCATAGCTTATTTATTATTGCTTGTATTTTAAAAAATATTTTTCCTCTTAATTTTAGATGACTTTTAATTTTTGATAAATGTATTTTAAACAAAGTAGTCAACTAAGGGTAGTTGACTACTATAAATAGGGATTTGGCCACATTTTATAACACCCCGTACCCTTAAGCAACAAATGCCCGATATGTAAATTCCTTCATTTAAAATGCCTAAAAGTTTCAACAACATTTTCAGATTATTAGAAGAAATAAAGAAGAATCAAACAATGATTTTAATTGGTGAGACGGGAAGTGGTAAAACAACACAAGTACCTCAAATTATCCATGAACACAGGCTTGAAGGCACTGGTGTTGTAGCTGTTACCCAGCCAAGAAGAGTTGCCGCTATCACCATAGCTATAAGAGTTGCAGCTGAAATGAAAACAGAACTTGGCAGTATTGTTGGGTAAATTGTTTTTTAAGATACCCTGCCTGCCTTCTGTTACTATTATTTAGCCGTATTAAGACCTAATCACTCATGTTATTAAATTAAATTAATACAATAGTAAACTATTTTTATCAATGTGTAAATTCCTTATTTTATTTAAGATATTCGGTCAGATTTGAAGATGTTACAAGTCCAAGAACAAAAGTGAAATATTTGACAGATGGTCTACTTCTTAGAGAGGCAATATTAGACCCATTACTGAAGAAATACTCTATAATAATATTGGACGAAGCACATGAACGGACAGTTAGCACTGATGTGCTATTTGGTGTTGTTAAATTAGCACAGAAAGAAAGAAATGATAAAAATCTTAACCCTTTAAAGGTAACTAATTAATAATATTTTGTACAAGCTAATGTGTTAGGCTTCATTGACAGAATAAAAAGAATGCAAAGGAGAATGCTCAAATTTGTTTCACCTTAATTATAATTATAACTAAACATAAACATGCATGAATATCATTATTTCAAACCTAGTATTAGTTTAGACCTAGATAAATTCTGGCATATAGATGGCTCCCCCAATCTGGTAGATATTGTAAATTGAGATATTGAGAAATGGTAACCTTTGTTTGGTTTGACAATCAAATTCAGAATTTTACAATATAAATGCTACTAGACCAAATAAGACTTGGGGCTTCTATAATTTAAAAAATGGGTGTGACATTCACACTTGTGTTCACAAGCACTACTGTGAAGACACATTCTGCCAAATGCATAGTGTCTGCAATTTTAGCCAACTGAAGCAAAATTGTATTTCAATGTTATGCAATTAAAGCACCCCTTTGCCTATGCACTGTGCAGGTTGTCATGCCGAAAGCAAAGAGAACAGGCACTACTATAGCATTGAGCTGTCTTTAACAAAGTAAGGTTTGTGAATGTGGGTGTAAGTTCCTTTACCACAATTTTTTAGGTAATAATAATGTCAGCTACAATGGATGTGGATGCATTTAGGAAATACTTTGACAATTGTCCTGTAATATACTTAGAGGGCAGGACACACCCTGTCACCATATACCACTCAAAGTTAAAGCAGGAAGATTATCAGTATGCAGCTATTTGCACAATATTTCAGTTGCATGCAACAACTCCAGCTGAGTAAGTTATATTTTTATACACTATTGAATCTTAGAATAATTTATGTATTTATTTAAAATGTAATTTCTGGTATTACTTGCAGTCACGGATTCCTTGTTTTCTTAACGGGTCAAGAGGAAATTGAGACAGTGATGTATAATATCAAGCAAATTGCAAAAGTAAGTGTCAAGAAGAACAATATGAGGGGATAAGAAAGAAATATCAAGTGGACAATTAGTGTTCTTTTTGTGGTTCAGGAAATTTATTTCTCACTAGTATTGCTCATGGCTCTGCCCGCGTGAAAAAGTTATCTGGGATAAAAATATTTTCCCCAGATAAAAGTAGCCTATAGCACTCAGGAGTAATGTAGTATCTAGGGCTTTCAGTCTCGGTGCATTTACGAGTCTCGGGAACAAAAAACGAGACTTGGTCCGGTCTCGAAAAAAAACGAGACTTTCGAGACTATTTCAAAAATAGTCATTATACTCGTAGGCCACTACTCATAGACTTTTTAGGCAGTCAATACAAGATATATCAATAAAGTACTTTATAAATCACACTGTTATAAACCCATATGGACGTTAAATTACCAATTACTAATACGAATTTTCATTTTTTATAGTTGTCACGTAAAAGGCAAAGAACGCTGGATAAATACTTTCAGAGCGAGGATTTGATTTTATTACAAACTAGCTTTTGCTCACCGCTTCGACCACTTGAAATAACTTTACCAGGATAAAAAGTAGCCTATAATAGCCTTTCCAGAGTGTCCAACTATCTTCATACCAAAATTAAACGAAACCTGTTCGGTAGTATTTGAGTAATTTGGCGTTAAGACATACATACAGACTCAGCGGAGGATTTTGTTTTATAATTTTTAATGAAGTAAATCACATTAAAAAAAACTCTCTAATTCTACGCTAGAAGTACGTATAGATTAGTGTTTGGGTCATCTCGTGTCTCAAAGTATCGGGACTTTTTGTATTTTTAACGGTCTCGTGTCGCAGGTTTTTAGGGTCGAAACATGTCACGCTATAGTAAGTGAAGACTCCCGTCCCGTAATAGACGTAGAAGAGACTATCTCCAGCCTCTTTTAAAGCGGGCCTGCAGACGGCGGTTGGGCGATCGGCGACCGTATAAATAAAGTGTATGAGGTTGCCGCGTAGTGTTTCATGCTTATTTGACATTTTATTCGAGCCTCATCTTCAAACAGCGAGAGACTCTGCTCTAGAGCCGACCCCTAAGTGAGTTGCAATAGCATGCATATGTGCATTCCTTGACCTTCGATATGCTTAATTATAATGTTATATAAATGCTTTGGGTTGTCTCATGGCCTGGGATTTTCGTAACTTTCTAAACCATAATTAGCAGGGATTTAACAATAGTTTGAGTATGTCCCCCTATCACTACCATTTTCAAAAAGAGATCTTTCCCAATTTATCATAACAATGATGAACTTAATTATAAACAGCCGTATATGTTTCAATAAGGTTATCTTGCGACTTCCGACAGATTATCAAAAATTAAATTTTTCTGTGTCGCCACTGACCCGGATTTAAAAAGATCCTGATAGTTTAGTAATTTTTTCAATAATAATAATTATTTGATCCAAGTTTCGAAAGTCTCGTTTTTCCCGATACTGGAAGCAGCAGTCTCGAGTCTCGAAAATACAAAAAAATCGTCGAGACTCTCGAAATTTTCGAGACCGAGAGTCTCGAAATGAAAGCCCTAGTAGTATCCTATTAGTAAAAGAATTTTCAATATCGGTTTTGTAGTTCCTGAGATTAGCTCGTACAAACAAAAAACTCTTCAGCTTTATAATATTAAGTGTAGATATTATGGGCTATGTATAGCGATTTTTTATTACTATAAACTACACAATATTTGAGAACATAAAGGTAGTTCTGAGTTGGTCAAAATTTTACATTAAAACCAGTCGGTGGATTCAGAGGTGCTTGAACTGTGGTTGTTCTAGTTTAATATATTGTATTTTTTTCACACAAGTTCGTCAGAGTAATTTGTTAGCAATATGCAATCTTCTTTGCAATGATTTAATATAACTATCAAATCTTGGTGAAATATCGATTAATTACTTTGAGTATTTTTAGTAACCTAAACTAATTATTCAAATTTCTATTAATACATAGGTACCTAGTATTTACATCCTCTTTGTTTCTGTCATAGAATTTCAGCGGAATTTTTAGCTTCACCAAACTATTTACGTACTAGACATTTTACGTAGGTATTTAACAGAGTATTTGTTTTAAAATAGCGCATATGATGTTATTAATATGTCGGAGACAGAGTGGCGGCCGATATCGATACACGTAGGTTCACATAATAAAAGTCACAAATGAATTCTCTTTAACTCGCTATTTATTGTTCGTTGGTCAATTATTGCGTAATAAACTGTTCACAGAGTACAATACCACGTCAGGATTCATTATTAACTTTGGTTATTATAACACATTGCATATTGAGGCAATTACTTAACCGTTTGGTTAAGTGATTATAATCAACTCACCTAGTAACAACTCGAAATAACATAGTAACCGCTTTACTAAGCACTGACTGATATGGAAACCACCATAGTTACCACTTATTAGTGATCTGCACCGTACTAGTTTCTTCAAATGATTCGGCACTCTTTTTATACACCCAACTGTAACTCCCACTACGAGTTCGACATACCGACTGGTTTGTCGCACGATTATTATTTTATCTTACCCGACTTAATATATTCAGACACCCTCAATGAGATTAATAAAAATCATAATTCCTTTTTATACTTCCTTCCTGTCCCGACACGGCCATTCTGGCAAGACACACGTCCTCGTGTGTTACTCTGAATGACACAAAGTACGATCATCACGTAAACTTAACAACTCTCTTCAAAACAACATAGTTAGTACCAAAAATGTGATTAATAAAAATGATAGTTCCTTTTTATACTTCCTTCCTGTCCCGACACGGCCATTCTGGTAAGACACACGTCCTCGTGTGTTACTCTGAATGACACAAAGTACGATCATCACGTAAACTTAACAACACTCTTCAAAACAACATAGTACCAAAAATGGATGAAGGTCCGTCTCGATTGCCAAATGCAAACCACATAATGTAACCAATTAAGCCCTGCATGTGACCTCTGCCAGTAACCTCTAGTTACTCTCATCTCTTCCGCACTCTATGGCTTCCTTTGAAACCAAACCACCGCCAGAACCACCCGCGCAACGCACAACCACGGATTGCTTACACAGTAAATACCGACTCCCAACGGACTACTAAAGTCCACTCCAGATCATCATGCAAACTTAATTACTGTCATTTCCACTTGTCTCTGCTACAATTTCATTGATTATCTCAAAACTTAACCTTCAAGCATTTTTCGCTAACGCACGCTTCATGAAAATTTAACACCGAATAATTAAATGACAATTAAAATTTCCAATTAAAGTGTAAGAACCCAACCAAAATTTTAAAACTTAGGAATTAATGCTGTCATGAATTTAGAATTATTTCTGCAGTCATACCAGTGACCATAATCGATAGGCAAAGAAAGTTATCGCTGTAACCATTTACACAAGTTACTGTAGTCAGTTGCTTCCATTGTTCAAACGTTAAGGAAAAGCTCGCAATGTGTCTCCCAAGTGCAAGGGATTTAAGAAACAAATCTAATTTTAAAATTCAGTTAAATCACGTATAGTGACATGATACTCCTGACATGTGATCGTTCTCTTACGTATGTTTTACAAAATAGACAGCACCCCCAAATCGCCCTTCCGCCATCACTTCCTAGTACCTCCTAACAAGAGAGAAGTAGTGACGGTAACAAACTCTCAAGGATACAGCTGTCCAATAGTTATTAGAACTGTATACAATGCAAACAATTCTTATCTAAACGGAGATCAGTGCCACTGACGATCAGCAGCAATCTTCCCTCGGAAGCGGCTCAGTAGCTGCACTGCACTGCACACTGTCTTCGAACCGGAGTAGACACGTCACACGCGGCACCACCAGCAGTAATTTCCAATGCCTGCAAACAGAAAATATACGCAGCAGCATCACATCGCTCGGCCTATTCTGACCTTACATTAAGACTCTTCCTAACTACTACAATCACTATTTCAGTTATGCTTGTTTACCATCAGGACCAAATTTGCTACAATGATTCAGACCCAGTGGAGGATGATCACGCTATAGTTACAACACAATACACAAGACACATATAGTGAGCAGATTGTAATTTATTTACTATTTTCACAATATAAGACTGGTCGAAGTCACGTCATCGATTTGATCACACAGCCATTCTTAACCACATGGACTTGATCACACAGCCATTCTTAACCACATGGACTTGATCACACAGCCATTCTTAACCACATGGACTTGATCACACAGCCATTCTTAACCACATGGACTTGATCACACAGCCATTCTTAACCACATGGACTTGATCACACAGCCATTCTTAACCACATGGACTTGATCACACAGCCATTCTTAACCACATGGATTTGATCACACAGCCATCCTTTATCACATGGACTTGATCACACAGCAGTCCTTAATCACATGGACTTGATCACACAGCAGTCCTTAACCACATGGACTTGATCACACAGCAGTCCTTAACCACATGGACTTGATCACACAGCAGTCCTTAACCACATGGACTTGATCACACAGCAGTCCTTAACCACATGGACTTGATCACACAGCAGTCCTTAACCACATGGACTTGATCACACAGCAGTCCTTAACCAGATGGACTTGATCACACAGCCGTCCTTAACCACATGGACTTGATCACACAGCCGTCCTTAACCACATGGACTTGATCACACAGCCGTCCTTAACCACATGGACTTGATCACACAGCCGTCCTTAACCACATAGATCTTGTACAAGATTTTAACCACAAAGATCCTTTTAGAGATATTTTACTGGAACATTCACCACACAGATTTATTGCGAGAGCAGGCTCATCTACTTTGTTCTAGCGTTGAACGTTTCAATCACTACTTCACTTTCAGGCTTTTCCCAATCAATCGCAGGGACAAATAAAAAAAAAACTCAACCCAACAAAATGAAAACTTCTCACCAAAGTGCAAGAATCTTCAAACTCCTGATGTCCAAATCCTCTATCACCGCAGTTAATGTCAGATCCACCAAAGGATCCCGCAGAGGCTCTTCAGTAGTCACAGCTTACAGAGTCTTCTAACGCTGAATACTTTAAGTACTCCCTGCCAGGATCTCCAGTTCCTGCAATCAAAAATATCGCAACAGCATCAAACCGTTCACCCTATCCTGAACTTAAATCAAGTCACGCATCAATCTTTGAGCGGGAATTCAGTAGTTATCTTAATATGAGGACAATCACAAAATTATCGCACGTCTCGGTCTTAATTCAAAAATTTTAAACAATGGGAAACATTGACCATGGAAGGCTAGCAATCCTTCAGACCCAACACTATACACCTAGATCACTTTTGTAAACCAATGCTATGCACAGTCATAGTTTCCAACAACAGGTACCTACTTGTCCTTAAGTTTAAGGACGGTTCTGTACTAACATAAACCACGAATAGCTCGTTAATCCATGGCTGCACATGCCCTATTAAACAAGATCTCAACATTTGTAAAGGTTACCAAGAAATAAAAGAAATCACATAAGTTGAATTACGGTAGGACTTCCCTTTAAGGAATCTTTTTATGTTAAGTAGTTAGTAGTAGAAATTAAAAGTTTTACCAATTGAAGCCATCAACGATATTTTGTACTTAAAACTGTCATTTAACGGAAAATATTTGAACCTTCATAAGTACTCAACAAGTCAAATATCACTAACATTATATCTGGACAGCAATCTTATTGACACAAAACACATCCACTATGCGAATTACACAAGAAAATGGCTATACTTTTCTTTTTACACTATACGGTACTTGACTTACATCCACAAATAGATTGTTACGTACAAGAACTAGGTACATGACTACTAAACGAAATTCCAATATTTTTAAAGATAACCAAAAAATAATAATAAAGGAAACCATAACCTTCAAATAAGGATTATGGGTCATACGATACCAAACTTCCTGTAGTGCTGCAGTAAGCATATCTGTCTTCATATATAGCCACACATGATACGCGATGCAATAGTTAGCATCAACCGGTACTAGACAACCGTACAGTCATGTCTGGGACACCAACTACGACGCACCATACGGCAGCACATCTACCGGAACACTTGAGCACCAACAGGAACGTTTGAACACCAACAGTTCAATCGCGGTACACGCGATTCTCGTTCATTCGAAGTCGTATGCACATGACCATGCATTAGTTATATTTCACACGTTGTCACTTTTATTCATGTTGTAGTCTTGTTCTTATTCCGACATTACTCAATGCAATTTTATTTTTTTTCCATGTAAATTGCGGGTACTTAAATAGCTTCTCCATAGTACCATTAATTGCATTTCACATATCTGCGGGAATAGGCTCATCCCACTTCTGATGTCGGAGACAGAGTGGCGGCCGATATCGATACACGTAGGTTCACATAATAAAAGTCACAAATGAATTCTCTTTAACTCGCTATTTATTGTTCGTTGGTCAATTATTGCGTAATAAACTGTTCACAGAGTACAATACCACGTCAGGATTCATTATTAACTTTGGTTATTATAACACATTGCATATTGAGGCAATTACTTAACCGTTTGGTTAAGTGATTATAATCAACTCACCTAGTAACAACTCGAAATAACATAGTAACCGCTTTACTAAGCACTGACTGATATGGAAACCACCATAGTTACCACTTATTAGTGATCTGCACCGTACTAGTTTCTTCAAATGATTCGGCACTCTTTTTATACACCCAACTGTAACTCCCACTACGAGTTCGACATACCGACTGGTTTGTCGCACGATTATTATTTTATCTTACCCGACTTAATATATTCAGACACCCTCAATGAGATTAATAAAAATCATAATTCCTTTTTATACTTCCTTCCTGTCCCGACAAATATAACAAAATATCACATTATTACAGACTATACAGAGTATACACACAGATTACGAACTCTAACCGTAACTTTAAAATTAACCGCCCGAAACTGAGTGGTTAATGTTACTGGTATTCGCGACGTCATTTTCTCAATTGTTAATTTTATGCAATTCGAAAATTGCTTAACCGAAGATTTGACAGTTGGTTAGACCTTTGTTATTGTTAAAGTCATTTTCTGCAACCCACCCTTTATGTTCCTTTCTCGGCAACCCAGTTAAGATAAAAAGATAAACTTCATTCATTATTTCATTTTCTTATATATAAAGTTCAAAAACCTGTTTATATTTTATTGGTAACTGTCATTGTATTTATTTGCTTTTATGCTAGAAACATAATTCCAGGAAGCTGCTGGACCTCCAATCAGGGTTTGTCCATTATATGCAGGTCTTCCGCCAGCTCAACAGCTTCAAGTTTGGAAAGAGACACCGCCAGGAGTCAGAAAGATAATCCTCTCAACAAATATAGCAGAGGCATCCGTCACAATACCTCATATAAAATGTGTCATTGATACTGGAGTTGTGAAGGAAAGGTAAAATAAATTATTATTTTTATTATAAATCCAATTAACCCTTAAGGTAAAGTCCCTCGTACAATAAAAGTATATTAAGAATCACTTTGTAAAGTAAATAAGTGTGGTTAACCGTTAAACATTCGTAATGGTTGTTGGCTCCTTTTGCCGCATTTAGCCTGTAAGAGTATCAGGTCATTGTGTGTGACATGCATGCTAGCTATATGAATAGCCAGTCTAACTCCGGCCAGAAGCGTAGGACCTTCTTGGTTTCTCCACAGGCTTGCCGGAGTGACCGTGGTGAGTCGAAGATAACCATTAAACATAAAAGATGCTCCTTTTTTTTATTTACTAGAATTTGTGCACTCGAGAATGAACTTCCTCCCATAGAGTTTCCCAGGCGTTACGACTTCTTCAAACGAGGTTCAATCAAATTTGTTATGGTAGACAGCGGCTTGGCTGTACTTTTGGCATTGCCGACGTAGTTGGACGACGGTGACCAATTACCATCAGGTGGGCCGTTAGCTTCCTTTGCCTTCGGACGCAATAAAAACACTTTAAAACATATACATATATTTTTTATCCCCGAAGGGATAGGCAGAGGCGCAACTAGTGCACCCACTTTTCGCCATTATTCCGTCCCATGATGTGATAGGGGGCGAGGCTATCGGCATATCGTGCACAAATTCCAGACTCCGAGCTGATACTGAATAGAAAAACTCAATATCGCTTTGCCCGACCCGGGAATCGAACCCGAGACCTCAGCATTGCAGTCGTACCATAATACAACTACGCTACCGAGGCAGTCGACAATTTTGAAATAATGATGAAATGAGTTTAACGCTTGCCGCACACGTTTGTTTTCTTGATTAGGTTTCCTGATCAGGAATTCAGATTCGGAAATCTGAATGCTCCGCTTACATAGAAAATGTTCAACAACGCGCACACGATCCTGAATCTGAATTCCTGATCAGGAAACCTAATTAGGAAAATGAACATGTTGATACAAAAAACCGGACGTTTGCGCTAGTCACTCGGAATTCTGAATCTGAATTCCTGATCAGGAAACCTAATAAGGAATCCGAACGTGTGCGGCAAGCGTAATAACCCGGGCGGTTGTCGCTGTGGCAGGACGTGGTGCACTTGCACGGGCGCGGAGCGTCTGTCGGTGCGTGCGTGCGCGCAGGCGGCGGGGTGGCAGCGCGCGGGGAGGGCGGGCCGCACCGCGCCCGGCGCCGCGTACCGGCTCTACACCGCCGACGATTTCAAGCGGCGGCCGCATCACCCTTCACCAGAGATTGTCAGGTTCCTAATTTGTATATTATAATTTACTTTGTGTAATAATACTTTCATTAGTCGAATTTAATAGGGTAGTTTTCTATGTTTGTTTATGAGACGAAACCCTAGAACTCTGGGACAGGGGATTTGATGTGGATGGAAAACGTATATCAAATCTCCGTTACGCCGATGACATTATCTTGTTAACTAACTCGAAGGAATGGAATGCAGAAGCTGTTTCAGAAACTTGAGAGAGAGAAAGAGAGAGACGGCGAGAGAGAGAGAGAGAAAGAGAGAGACGGCGAGAGAGAGAGAGAGAGAGAAAGAGAGAGACGGCGAGAGAGAGAGAGAGAGAGAGAAAGAGAGAGAGAGAGAGAAAGAGAGAGACGGCGAGAGAGAGAGAGAGAAAGAGAGAGACGGCGAGAGAGAGAGAGAGAGAAAGAGAGAGACGGCGAGAGAGAGAGAGAGAAAGAGAGAGACGGCGAGAGAGAGAGAGAGAAAGAGAGAGACGGCGAGAGAGAAAGAGAGACAGCGAGAGTAAGAGAGAGAGAGAGAGAGAGAAAAAGAGAGAGAGAGAAAAAGAGAGAGAGAGAGAAAAAGAGAGAGAGAGAGAGAGAGAGAGAGAGAGAGAGTGTGTGAGAGAGTGAGTGTGTGAGAGAGTGAGAGTGTGAGAGAGAGACAGATTGTGAGAGAGAGACAGAGAGTGAGAGAGAGACAGAGAGTGAGAGAGAGACAGAGAGTGAGAGAGAGACAGAGAGTGAGAGAGAGACAGAGAGTGAGAGAGAGACAGAGTGAGAGAGAGACAAAGAGTGAGAGAGATACAGAGAGTGAAAGAGAGACAGAGAGTGAGAGAGAGACAGAGAGTGAGAGAGAGACAGAGAGTGATAGAGAGAGACAGAGAGTGAGAGAGAGACAGAGAGTGAGAGAGAGACAGAGAGTGAGAGAGAGAGAGAGTGAGAGAGAGACAGAGAGTGAGAGAAAGACAGAGAGTGAGAGAGAGACAGAGAGTGAGAGAGAGACAGAGAGTGAGAGAGAGACAGAGAGTGAGAGAGAGACAGAGAGTGAGAGAGAGACAGAGAGTGAGAGAGAGACAGAGAGTGAGAGTGAGAGTGAGAGTGAGAGAGGGGTACCGGCACGGTACGCTGGAAGTCGCGGGTTCAAATCCTGCTTTCGACTGTTTCATTTTCAATGTGTCCATTAAAAATAAAATCATTGTCCCGGCACTACATACATAACCCTTAACATGTATAAAAATAATAATATAGGATTAATTTGTATGCTCATATTTCTGATTACATGTTGTAGCTCGTTTAATTGTTGTTTCCAGGTGTCCACTGGCGCCAACACTGTTAATGCTTGTTGCTGCTGGAATTGATCCCTCTAGCTTTCCTTTAATGGATAGTCCACCAAGAGATTCCATCAGTGCTTCGTTAACTCTACTTAAGGAATTAGGTAATGTATGTTAATGTCTATCATTTGTTGTTCTCATTATTTCTATGATACATTCGGGTTAAACCTATTTATGATTTAAGCAGTAATATCTATTACATGTATTGTTAACATAAAATTGTCATTTGTCTGCCCAAAATTATTTTTATAAATATGTAATGTTAATAAAATATCTCAGTATTAGGAAATATATTGTAGACAATATATTTACATCCATCGATGATTATTGTAAATATTCGGTTTGAAAAAATTAAGATGTTAACTTTCATTTTAGGTGCCATTGACAACGAGGTATCACCAAAATTGACAGTGTTGGGACGTAAAATGTCGGCGTTTCCTATAGATCCTAAATACGCAAAAGTGCTTTTAACAGCTACGGAATATAGTTGTTTGGAAGAGGTAAGAACGAGGTATACGCTCGTTTATTAAAAAAAATGTAGCTCTTTTGTTTTTGATAAATGATATATTTTTGGGTTTTTACAGGCTTTAAGTTTGGTTGCTGTATTATCAAGTGAAAACATCTTCCACTCTCCAATACATAAAAGAGAAGAGGCGTACAAAGTAAAACAGAAGTTTGTGTCACCCTTAGGTGATCATATAACACTACTGAACGTGTTTAATGCTTTCTGTAAAGCCCCTTTGAAGAAGGTAAGTTAATTCAAGACTCCTGTGTACTTGTAAACAGGCAAATATGCTAACTTAAATCATTGATTTACAGCAATGGTGTAAAGAAAATTATTTAAACCATAAGAATTTATCTTACGCGATCGAAGTGCGGAAGCAATTGTTCTCTATCTGTCAAGGGTTAAACATGGTGGCGTCCAGTTGTGGAGCAGCTACAGATCAGGTTGGTTTTTCTAAAAACATACATAATTTTTGACATCGATTCCTGTAAACATTTTTTTTTTGTTTGCTCAGTATTATTGTTCTCATTTCGTGAAGATTAAGATGAATAATTTTCACACAAATAAATACTTCCGTTAAATAATTTTATATTTTTGTTATAACATACATAGTTTGGTATATTCAAGAAAATAGCGTCTATAAATATGGTTTTAGTATTATTGAGTACATTCGATCGCGCCAAATGGAGACGGCCGCGTTCCGTATTAACCGATTCAGAGGACGAAATCACTCTGGCCATCCGCCGTAAGAACGAGTTCTTGAAACTCCAACACTCCACAAGACCGCATTTCCGTCCTCGCCGCGTTCCCCGTCGCCCCTCCGACCCCTCTAGCAGTTCCGGCCCGCGTGCCGATGCCAACACAATCTAATAGGATTAGGCCTAAAAACCAATCTTTCCGTAATCGTTAATGTCTCATCCCTTCTCAGTGGCCGTCCTGAGCCGAGGTTCGTAACCCGTTAGTGGGTTGCCCTCAGCATGGTCACTTAATTCAAAGGGTTGCGAGCGCCTTCTGCGTTCATCCTAAAGACCGGTGTGGCCAGAAAAGCCGACTCGCGTCAGGCTACTGGCAGTAGGGCCATGAACCAAAAAAAAAAAAAAAAGTAACATGGCTCGGTACATTTCAGTTACTCAAGTGTTTGCTGAGCGGCCTGTTCACGAACTGCGCGTGGTTGCGTAGCGCGGGTACGGGCGGTGCGGGGGGTCGGTACGTGACGGCGGGGGGCGCGGCGGCGGGGCTGCACCCGGGCGGAGCGCTGCACGCGGTGCGCCCCCCGCCGCCCGCCGTGCTCTACACGGAGCTGCTGCACACCGCGCGCACGTACATGCTGACCGTGTCCGCCATACAGCCGCAGTGGCTGCACCAACTCGCGCCAGACTACGCCAGGAGGTGTCGCGCCAATCGGTGACGTTACACAAACACTGTATAATGTATTTTAATCGGGTTATAATGGTTTTAATATCGTTACTTGTGATTAAAATAGTGCTGTGGGGCTAGGACGTGAAAAAAACACGAAGCGGCCCCGCTTCGTTTTATTGTGATTGGTTGAGTGACTGACCTATCGGTATTTTGATGTTTGTGATTGATCGAGAGACCGACACGTCAGTCTCTCAACCAATCACAACAAAACGAAGCGGAGACGCATCGTGTTTTTTTTTTCACGTCCTAGCCCCACTGTTCATGTTGGTTGTGTGAGTTAATTGTAATGCGAGTTGTGGTTCTTGTCTGTTATTCCATGGTCGGTTTTACAGTGAAATGCGCGAGATGTTGTGTAGTGGTATGTGGGATGCACGTTATTTTAAATTGACATTTCATTTTGTGCCAGATAAAACCATACGAAACACATAATTTCAAAGTTAAGTCTTGTACGTTACTCATAATAATGAATGATATATTTGAGTAGAATGCGATTTTGGTCAACTGGGCCAATGGCAGTTGTATCCATTTTGTATGATCGGTATATTTACCTACTTTGAAGTGATTATGTATTCAAGATCGTGCTAATCCACTTCCAAACGAGGGTACGATATAAACGGACCTGAGCGTATGTATTGCGGCCAAGCATGTACTTCTTGCTATTCAAAAGTGAAGTAAAAAAATAATTATTTATGGTTCCATCGATGTTCGCCATATACTTCACACAACTTTTTTCTAATATTCACGAGGCAACTGCGTATAAACACGCTGTTAATTCTCTCATTCTATGGAATCATCATTCAATGCCTATGTTCAGTGTGACTCAAAATTAGCGCTGTTAGAATTAGTTGGAATGTTTTATTCAATAATTGTATAGTTTAAATAAATAAATGTATAATGGTGCTCCAACCCTGTTGATCATAGTACTGATCGTGGCAGATGTTAAAAGTTCTATTTTTACCGACTAGTGAAAGTAATTTCAATAGCAACGCATTTATTTTGTAATTTTTTAAATAGTGAATGTTAGTAGTAAATTTGCATTACGACATGAAACTGTTATAATATTTACTTTGGGGACATTAATAGATTTAATAAAGCTCTTTACACAAAGAGCATTTATAATACCACAGAACAGAGAAAATCTATCCTCTGTGTATAATACTATGGAAAGTTTACTTTTCACTGATGTTTAGTATGCACATAATAAAATATTAGGAGTACTTTTTAAGTTACTAAAAAAAAACGACCTATATTTTATTATTAACATTAGTTCTCTTAGGGCGTGTTTCACAATGTTCATGTTAATTTTTTTTTATTGCCTTAGGGCGGTATTAATAGCCAAATCTCAAGTTTGAGTTACATCTCAAGTAGACATAATGTATTGAACTATTCATACACTATACATACCGCCTTTAGTAGGCAAACGAGCAAGCGGTCCGCCTGATGGTAAGCAGCATAAAATGCCACCCATGGACTAAAGCAATGCCAGAGGCACAGTCAAGCTGTTGCCTTCCAGATGTTTTTGGTTACATTTTATTTGGGGACATAAATGACGATATGAATTTTGTGTTTAGTCGTTTTATGATAAATTAAAACTATAGTAATTACTCTGACTTGAAAACAGGTCGGTAAAAATAGGTTTATTTTTATATTTAAGAGCAATATATGTCATTCTGTTGTTTTTACTTAACAATGTTATAGCCCACGGAAACTACTAATCAATTATTGTAGTTATTTTATGCTATAGAACATCCTTTATCACTAGATAAATTGTTAAAGTTAAGTTATTATTTAGTTGTAATATAATTTTATCAAGGTATATTCATATAATTTTATAATATTAAATTTAAATTCTCGCTGTATGGTTGCTTTACTGTAATAAGTGTTCTCTTTACTTCATGGTAATAGGTTTGTATTGTTTGTTACTAAAATGCTATCTATTATTTAAATATTAACCTCTTGACGACTTAGTTTACATTTTAATAGGGATCTATGAAACTTTTCTCATAGTTGGAAGGCCCGTTTATTATAATAATATATTACGTGACAGTGGCTAAGTGTAGAAATTGTCAAATAACAAACCGTCTCGTACCTTGGTACTTTATTATTTTAATTTATTTTGCTCGCAGCTTTATTCTCATCATAAATCTCTGCTGAGATTCATTCCTAATGTGTAATTTTTTGGGATAAAACGTACGTATATCTAATTCAGAATATGATCTATAAATGTCTCAAATTTCATCAAAATACGATTAGGGAATTCTATGTTTACTTCTAAAAACATATAAAAAATTTAACGACAAACTTGCGCATCTATATTTTAGTAATATTTGCTACTATGCAGGGTGGATTTTTGAGACAGGGCAGTAAGGAAAAAATCATCATCATCATCATCATCATCATCATCATCATCAGCCCGTTGCAGTCCACTGCTGGACATAGGCCTCTCCCAAGATACGCCACAGAGCCCGGTCTGCTGCTTTATGCATCCAGTTGCTGCCGGGCCTCTTGTGCAAGTCGTCCCGCCATCTGGCTAGAGGGCGTCCCACGCCACGTTTACCAAGACGCAGTCTCCACTCCAGAACACGCTTACTCCAGCGGTTATCTGGAAGGAAAAAGTGTTTTGCGTAAATTGCCTATTTTCATGCTGGCTGTACATATTTTTTAAATCTGTGCATGGAGATCTAAATATCTTTAAAAACGATGATTTTTAAATTGTATAATATATC
Organism: Lapara coniferarum; assembly: GCA_949316025.1. Classification (NCBI taxonomy): domain Eukaryota; kingdom Metazoa; phylum Arthropoda; class Insecta; order Lepidoptera; family Sphingidae; genus Lapara; species Lapara coniferarum. Next base: position 13,398,684 of record OX438926.1, on the reverse strand, counting down.
TATAATGTAACTGGTAATCATGCAGCTTCTTATAATTGAGAATTTTAGGAAATGAGGCAGTAGTCGACCTCGGTGGTGTGGTTGTATTGCATGTGCGTTAATGTTCAGGGATCGAATACAGAGTTGAGCAAAGTGATATTGGGTTTTTAAGCTCAGTATCTGTCTGAAGAATGGCATTTGTGCCCAATATGGCAATAGGGACACTTCCTGACAAACAAATATGGCGAAAAGTGGGTGCTCTAACAAGAGTGTTAAAATAAACGAAAAGCAACTGAAAAGTCTGCAAATAAAGGTAAACCAGTAGAATGGTCCGTAATATTTAAGTACGTTTAGCCACTGTCGCGCACGTTTACAATAAGTGCCTGCTGTTAATGTGAATATTTTTCAATACGTGTAAATATACCGGTACCAAAATATTAACTAAATAATAAAACATTATTAAAATAAACTTTTTAACATAATATATGCAGTCGTTTTACTTAAATACTAACTTCGCAGCAAAGTTGTATTTAAAGCAAACTCTTTGCTTATGGCCATGCTACTTAGGTTTTGAAAGCAGCCCCCCTATTCTCTATGGCAGTGTTAACTTGTAACGCGGCCGCGTTAGGTTCACTTCGTGTAATTAGCGTTAAATAGTATTCTGTATGACAGTTTCCATAGTGGTAAACGCGGAGTTACGTTACACGCTTGTTACGAGCGGTGAAAGTAACGTGTATATCATAGAGAATAAGGAGGCAAGTAAGGTATAAAATACTTTGTGGTTTTGTGGGGCTAAATCCAGGACGCTGTTTAGAAACTGTCCAAGACATTTTAGGATACTACAAAAACCAGGTCATGTTCTGGAAAAACTGGACGGTTAGGAACTCTATATTACAAGGAGATATTGGTGCTCAGCACCACGCATTTTGAGATAGCAGCGTGTACCTTGGATTTTAATATTTGAATTGAGATTTTAGAAACTTGTGCTTAGGTATTATCAATTCCACAATTGGCTGTACAAGATTTCCGATTTTGATAGAGATACTTAGTACTAAGCTAAGATAATGTAGGAGCTCTCCTCAATTGTCTTAAATATCAATCGTGATAAAAATCACGTAAGTACCAGCACCGACTGTATAAATGTACCGACATGGCGTAGCTACGACTTTAAAGTTGGATACGTTATCAGATCGCTATCTTGCTATTAAAACGCACAAAAACGTTCCTAGACGTTTTCGTCTTGATTGTGTGTATGTAAATTAATTTAATAATACGCATTCAATATTTAGTTAATTACTGGGGACCCCGTGGGCATATACATATAAGGGGGGACCTCCTCTTAGCTTATAACAAAAATAATCTGGGCCACAAAACAAGTAGGTACACACTATAATGCCTATGTTCACTTCTAACAAACATCCACATTTTCACAAACTTTCTTAATTATAAAAAGAAAGAAATAGACTCAACAAAACCCAACGCAAAAACATCACTGAGTTTGGAGACGGGTGGGGCGGGGAGGGGGGGGGGGTGTATATGTGACCCACGGATCTGCCCCACAAGCGGTACAGTATCCTTGCTCAGGCCCCCCTATGTGAAGCTATAGTACGCCCATGATGGGGGACCCTAATACGCGTACCTGAACCAGATTAAGTAGAAAGTAAATTGTTCAACTTGTTTGCATTTTTAATTTGGTAAGTACTTCGTTTTGTGTGTCAATAAATGTGCATAAGTGGTTTTATTACATTACCAAATATTTACCATTTGATACAATCTACCAACTCGCTTTTAAATGTTGTAAATAGGTAACTATACAAGTAGGATTTACCTGAAAGACACTTATCAAATCTTTCGTCGCGTGATGCGTCTCGACTCGTCACCGCTTCACTCCAAATAGTATAGAAATTCGTTTACAAGCTAAAAGCTTTCCATTTGCTGGGTAAAACGCCGAGGGTATAAAGATGGAACACGTTATTTTCCCGGACCTCTATCATTGATGCACGTATAAATAGATTGCTAAGATTTATCAAGTAGGTATTCACCGGTATATTAGTAAATATTTAAAATAAATATTGTACTTTTCTTTACCATTAGTATACACATGTAATACTTATGTATATTAAGTAAGGCAAAAAAAATGTTTTGGTCATATTTTGTCCATAGTAAATTATTAGGTATCTATTTAATACAATTACCTACTTTTCTTTATTACATGCCTGTATAGCCTAGTTATGAATAAAACGGTCTGCTGAGACACTCGTCGACGTGATTACTTCGTACTTAGTAGGTACCTACAAGAAACTTAGTTGCTGAAAATAGTAGGTACATCAGTGCATGTAATAAGGTACATATTATGCACATCAATATTATTTTTTTGTGTCAAGATGACTAGCGTAGTGCAGTGTAGAGAAAAAGAGATATATGTCGCGAATAGAAATCAAGAAGAAATCTACGTTCTGACGTGACAATATGCCGAGATATGGGAACAGTACCTACCTACTTACCTATGTATTGTAGCCGTGTGTACGTGATATACGTATACGTGATAATATGTGGATGGGTTTAGTGAGCGGTATCGCGGGCGAGGAGACAATCTCTGCGATGGCTCATTCGATGCTGCAACGAACCGAGTGGAGAATTGAATTGGAAGCAAATGAACCGTGCGGACGGCGTCGTCGGATAAAAACTGAACTAGAACCGAACCCTCTGATCGTGAAATAGGAAAAATGTTGGACTACTACAAAATATGTAGAAAGGAGACGGAAAACAGTGGGCCCAAAATGTAATAAGATGAAATATGATCTAAAAAATCAGGCATATTTTTTTATATTAGAAAATGAAAAATCACCTCAATCGTCAATCTGGAAGCGGAGAAATATGAGAAAGAATGTTTTTGCGCAATTATCGATTTTGAGTTATCGATTGCATAATAACAAAAATAAAACTTTTTCACTAGGTAATTAACTCAAAGTAATTAAATGTACTATATATACATATGTGCGACATAGTGATTTAATTACAGTCATATTAATAAATAAAATAGCAATATGTTACTAAAAAAACAATATTATGATTATCGATTTCATATCGATTAATATTAATCTGTAAATATTTTTAGTCTATCACTGGTACTGCTCTTGTCAGTTTTGTCACCAGTGTTGCAAACTTAGTAGATTTCCCTCTAAAACTTGTCGTTATTTTAGTGGATTATGTTTTTAGTCAGTGGGAGGAAAAGGAAAATCCACTAAAAGATTTTACTTGTTTTGATATAATATAATATAGGTAAAATAGTAAGAAACACTATTGCAAAACTTTTTGTTTTGTAATAGTGTTTCTTACTCGCCAGAAGAAATCTGTGCACATAAAAGCTCACCGGAAATTCAGTTGTAGTACATTTATGGTGGATTAACAGAAGATCGTACTTTTAGTGGTTTCTCGTAGTTGGAACTTTGAAGTCATTTTTAGCGGGTTCGATAAAAAAAATGTTGGCAATATTTTTTGTCACATGTAATTTGTAAACACATGGTGTCATTCTCTTCAACTCCATGTAATGATCATTGCTTAACTCTTTGGCTCTCTTGTTTCGTGTTTTCCGATGTGTTCGGAGTGTTTTCATGATTATAATTCTTCGTATACAACGATCACTGCATTGTTTTTACGGATTCTGACCCTGGCCACCTTGGCAAGGATCGCACCCTTGCATTCACTCTGGACACCGAAGATTGCTCTCACGTTTGACTTGGAATTGTTTTTTTGGGATTTTATCGTCGGCTTGTGTATTGGATAATGTTGAAAATATGGATCGCTGTGTGAATTGTGGGTCAGTAACTAGTCGCTGCAATACACTAGACGACTCTTACTCGACGAAACGATTCTGTCAGTGATTCGGCAATGGCTTGCTCGTCAGTCTGTAAGTATAACCCCATCTAACCAGCTACCATCATGTTTAAAATATACCTATGTATATTATATGAATAGAAAAACTCGAATATCACTTTGCCGGACCCGGCATAAAATACATAATTATATTTAAGTCATATGGAGATTGTGTATATTTAAAGCAAAGAATTATTTATTTACTTATAAAACAATGTTAATGTCTTAATTCCTCATAGTTAATTAGGTATTGTTGATGTAGTTGATGCTTAAAATGTTAAATTTTTAGGTAAACAGTAGTGACTATATTTGTCAAGCATGCTAGGACTTGGCTCAAAGCCCACATGTTGATGAACAAAGGAGTCTACTTGGTTACTGTAAGGCTTGTCTCTGCTGTGGGTGCTCTCTTACATAACAAACCAGTCACCCACTTTATAGCAACTCAATCCATGAATCAAGTATAGTTATACAAGAGTGGCTTATTACTTGAACTGAAAGTGAAATCAATTTACACAAATATACTTATTTAAATTCATACTTAGACCTGTCCCATAACATTTTATGTGTTTGTATACTGCAACCCAATCAAAATGAAAGTAACTCACTCACATTAAATCAAAATATTTTTTCAATAGCGACTACATAATGTATCATTGTTTACATTTTTGCTTAGTTTACACCTGCCATTTATTTGTTAATACTTTTGTGGAGTGAGTATGCAGAAGGATAAAAGCAGTATTTTAGCATTCTCAACCAAAATCTAAATACAAACAGCTTCCAGAATTCATAATTGATGGATAATTTACAACAATTTAATTTTATCAATAAATTCCAATCTTGATTATGTATGTATGTTGCAGATACAAGCATCAAGTCACATATGCCACACCTGTTGGGTGGCTGCAGACAGAGCTGCTATCCATATGGTCTAAGGCCTATCATCTTCATCTGAACCAGACAACCCTCAAGAAATACAAGCACAGAATCTTCCTACGACATCTCTGAATGAAGAAATTAGAAGCAATCAACCGGACTTACTATTGTTTTGCCAGAATATGAGCGCTATTAAAACTGAAAGAAGATGCCTCATAAAAGGATGTCAGGAAACAGAAAGATACAGAGTTCCACTTGCAACTAGAAAAATGTTACTTAATATACTTAATCAATATAAATATTACATTCCTGAAAATAACCATCTGGTCAACATTTAGTTATTGAAGCTGGGGTATTTTTGACAGTTTAAGATCCAATTATATGGTACTTTAGCTGGACTAGGTATCAAGATAACATTGTTCCACCTGCACAATTCCTAGACGACATTTTAATTATAATAGAAGATAAACAAAATACGTACCTACTGTAATAAAATGCTTTGTTTTTTTTTAATGTAGACATCCTTTGCATAACTCCATACCTGCTACCTATCTATGAAAGTCATTGATGTTCATTCATATGACTTCAGACATTCTCCACTAAATATATTAATACACATTAGTGTTAAAAGAGCATTATTTGCACTTCAGGAATCAGCTGTTAGTTAAAGTAAGGTTATGTCACAAACATAACCTTACTCTTACTAAAACTCTAATAACTCTGTTCTCAGATTGTAAAAACATACAGAATTTTCACTGAGGGATTTATAAGTCTGAATCTATTAATCGACACCATTTTCATCTCATTACATCCTGGGCCCAAGAATGTATGAAATCGTTTCTGTCTCCTTAGCTTTACACATACCTACACTTGTTTTTTTTATGTGTGTGACACTGTAAAAAGTGTGATGAAATACTGTGTAATTAAGTACTTGTTGTTTGTAGAACATGTAAAGTGGCCATAAACGCTTCCCTAATATCTTACAGCTGCCTGCAAGAGAAGGAAGTGTCTGTGGACTGCTTCATTTCCGTGCGTGTGTCCGCGGCTAGAGCCCCTATTTCCTTTGGGCTGATATTCCGTTTATGACTGAGCTGCGATTAAAGATATTATTATCTTAAGTCGTTCTCGGTTCTACACATTTATTTATAAAACTATCTAAAAATAATTGGAAAGAAGTTCCTTATTGCGTGTTGTGAAAGGGAGCTAGACGGAAAAAATTCTCACGAAAAGTTGAACGACACTTTTATACTTCCCCTGTGAAACCAGCCAGTAACAATAAAGAACTGGCCGTAAAAGTGACATTCGAAATTTAAATAAAAAAAGACAATTTAAATGCTTTTTAGAGTAGTTTTTTTTTCGTTAGTTGTATGTTAATTTTAATGTCAATGCTTGCTTAGGTGATGATCGTGATTCGATGACATATCTATTGTGTAGGTAGAAGTAAATGTTTTCATTGATGTGGTAACGTTTTAATGAAATATGCAATTATTATTATAACTTAAAAGAAATAAAATTTTATTACAATAAATTTACTAATTAATGGAAAAGAACTTCGTTCCATCCGGGTGTCCCTTGACACCTCTCAAGTTTTTTTTACTTTGTCCTGAATTTTACATTATCAGCCGTAGAATCGGTGTGTCTGTTATAAAACAGTAAAACTGGTGTGTCTGTACATTTAGAGAAATATGGTAAAAATTATAGAGGGTGACTAGAGAAGAGTACCTAATGGAACACAAATCAGCGACTTTTCTAATTCTTTTCTGTCTGTTTTTCTATTTGTTTTTTTACTGCATATCTCCAGATACTGCACGGATTACGATCAAATTTAGTAGACGGGTAGATCATTTCCTGGATTAAAACATAAGCTACTTTTTATCCCTGGAAAATATACGCATACGCATAATCACGCCTTTTATCCCCGAAGGGGTAGGCAGAGGCGCAACTAGTGCACACACTTTTCGCCGTACGTATTCCGTCGTATGAGGTATGTGATAGGGAGCGACTGGCGAGCCTATCGCCACATCGGGCATTAATTCCAGACTCCGGACTGATACTGATTAGAAAAACCCAATATCACTTTGCCCGACCCGGGATCGAACCCGAATCGAAGACGTCAGTATTGCAGCCGTACCGTAATACAACTACGCCACCGAGGCAGAAATATTAAGCGGGATTTTTATCCTGGAAAATCTTTGTCACGCGGGCGGCGCTTCGAGCAAAAGTTTGTATCTATCTACATATTGGATATAACAAGTATATATTATGTATATCAATAAGTACAATAGACAGGTGCCTATTGATTATGTTAAGGTTATTAGGTAAAAAAATGGTATGGCATATTAGCTACATGACGATAATTGTATACCTAAACATATATCTTTATCTGGCAGTTGTGCCTTTCCATAATATCAAAGAAAGATGCCTTATAAATCTGACAATCTCAGTAGTCAACACTTACGACCGTACACATTGATCTATTAAAAACCCTTAATACATCAATGACCGTACAAAATTTAATTCGATGATTTTTATCACGAAGTAATCTCTTTCTCAGTTCTGTGTTTTTTATACATCAATGGATGTGGTATTCGCTAAAAAAATAAATAGGTTTTTGGAATAAGTAGTTGAATAATACGAAACTCTAACTTCTAAAAGGAGCGAGTAGCATGCATGATAGTAAGCGTTACGCCTATCTGCCAGATCCCAGAGCCTAGAGCACAGAAAAGTTTTTTTTAATATTTTTTAACACGGAGAAATCCATTTACGGATTTCTCCCGGACTCACCGGTGGGAACCGTCCTACCGACCACAACCCCGCCATTCTACTCTCTTTCCCTTATATCGAAGGTCACGGGGTGCGCATGAGCATGCAACCGCAGCCCTCGCAGGAGTCGGCTCTTGGACAGAATCTCTCGTAGTCCAAGTAAAAAGACCTCAGTAATATCATAGGCGTGCATGTAATACTGTACGCCAGCCTCTTGGCATTATTTGCCCGTTAGTCGGATGCCTGCTCAACACCTGCACGACCGCTTCGGGAAGTCGGAAGTGGTCACTCCGACATCTGCTACGAGAGGGGAGTCCAATGGGCCGCTCCCTCTCTCTCTTCGCTGCCTCTTTTGCGTACATGACTTATTCGCAAAATAAGGCAACGGAGTTCTACCCATCTTCATTCTCGACCATGGTTGCCACAACTGTCCCAAGGGACAATTTGTTACCTATGGTCGATATTAAGTTTTGGCGCCATGCGACAAACGGCCAAAGTGTGCTGGGCTGAGTCTTCGGCGCACTCACAATGATGACATCCTGATGTTGGCTTTCGACGAATTTGAGACAGAGACTTCCCGAAGCAGTCGTGACCAGATAGTACCTGTGTCATTGTAAAGTTCGGGGTGCCATGTCGCTTCCGATACCATTCCACAAATGTTGGCCGTATGATTTCTATTGTCATCGCATCAAAACTGGGGCACTCTAGGCGTTGCTACCACTCCGCTTCCAGGATTTGTTGGAGCCGGGTTCTTTCACAGCTAACTCTCGGGGCGCTGGTTGAGAGTTCTGTGCCGTCGCCTCTTTGCGCCACTGATACAATGACGTAAGGGACTTCGCCTCTAAATCCCAGGGAGGAAAACCAGCTAGAAAGGAGGCCGCCTCGTAGGAGATTGTGCGGTACCCTCTGACAGCCCTGAAAGCCATCGCTATCGGAGGTCTCCGCAGTATTGCGATGTTGTGAGGTGCCAGATGATCCTCCCATACCTACTGGTGCCCCGTATAGGGCCATAGACAGTAAGATCGCTGCGTAGAGCTTTCGGCAGGCAGAATAAGGCCCTCTAAGATTAGGCAATAACCGCGCAAGCGCGGCTGTGGAGCTCATGAGCTTAGGGGCGAGCCGCCGGAAGTGTTCTACGAAATTCCATCGGCTATCGAGCACGAGGGCTAAATACTTCATAGTCGGCGGGATGCTGATACGAGCGCCTCCTACTGTAAAATGGGAATTACGATGTGGCGCAATCTGTGGTACGTGAAAGCACCCAGCCTCGGATTTGTTAGGCGCCACCTCGAATCCCAATCGCCGCATTCTTGCAACAACATAAGCAATCCCAGCTGTTGCCAATACGGCAGTCTCCCGGTGCGATTTGCCCCGCGCAATGACTAACGTGTCATCAGCGTAACAGACCACGCTATGCCAGAGGCAAATGCTCCTCGCAACACCCAATCGTATCCAATGTTCCACAGGAGAGGTGCTAAGACCGATCCATGTGGAACACTGCATACCATATTATTATCATACCGGCTCTATAACTTGCGGACAGGAAAGATGATGTTTCTTTCCGACAAATAAGCCCCAACAATGCGACGAAGGTAGGTAGGCACTCAATGGTATTGAAATGCTTCTTATATGCAATCCCAAGGCAAGGAGTTAAAAGCGTTAGCGATATCAAGAGATACCGCTAATATAAGCTCGCCTTGTCATATAGCTTCCTCCACCAGGACCTTCACACGCTTAATCGCCTGAATAGGTAGTGGAGCGCCCTAGGTGGGAACTGAAGTGATTCTCTGACAAATCCGGTCCCACCGCTGTCCAGTGCTGGACGAAGCGTTTCGCAATAACACATTCAAAGAGCTTGCCTTCTTCTTCTTCTTCTTCCAGTGCCTCTTCAATGTTGAAGGTTGGCCGTCAGCTTCCCGTACTCGTCCCTGTCACTGGCCAGGCGGAACAGGTCTTCAACGGAGCTGATACCCGTCCACTCCCGGATGTTTCTTAGCCACGATTTTCTCCTTCGCCCAGCGCGTCTCTTCCCCTCTACCTTGCCCATCATTATTAGTTGCAGCAGCATATATCTTTCGTGCCTAAGCACGTGGCCGAGATATCCTGTCTTGCGCTGTTTGATGGTTTGCATCATTTTTCGGGGCATATTGACACGCTGGAGCACGGTATCGTTCCTAACTTTTTGCGTCCAACCGATGCGCAACATGCGACGGTAACACCACATTTCAAAGGCTTCTAAGCGTCTGGTAGTGTCGTCTTTTAAAGTCCACGCTTCGCAGCCGTACATGACAACAGGCCAGATGTAGCACAGAAGTATTCTAACTCTGAGCGTTATGTTCAATTGACGGCAACACAGAACTTTTCTCATTTTATTGAAACAGGCGCGGGCAAGTTCTATCCGGGTCCTAATTTCTTGATCAGAGTCCCATGTTTCATTTACCCAGGCACCGAGATATTTGAATTGTCGTACTCGCTCTAGTTGTTTCCCAGCTATTGATATGTTAGGATTTAAATCTGGGTTTCTGGAGACTATCATCAGTTTCGTCTTGCTGATGTTTATCGTCAGACCGGCCTTTCGGCTACTCTCGTTGATTTTATCTACAATTGCTTGCAAGTCGCTTTCTGAAGTTGCGATGAGAACAGTGTCATCTGCGTAACGCAAGTTGTTAACGACTGTGCCGTTGATTTTTACTCCAGCTTCAAGATCTTCAAGGGCTTCAGACATCACAGCCTCAGAATAAACATTGAAAAGCAATGGAGACATAATGCATCCCTGCCGAATACCACGACAAATCTGGATTTCATCAGTGACTTCCTTATCAACCCTTATTGTAGCCACTTGTTTTTCATATAGATTTCGGATAATCCCTATATCTTTACCGTCAAGACCAATATCCATTAAAATGCCTATGAGTTGTTGATGTTTAATTCGATCGAATGCTTTTTCATAGTCTATAAAGCATAGAAGTACGTCGGTTTGCATGTCTCTACATTTCTGCACCAGGACATTGAGGGCGAATAGAGCTTCTCGAGTGCCGACGCCGGGACGAAAACCGAACTGACTATCTCCCACACGTTCGTCACATTTCCGTCTTATCCTGTTCTGTATGATGTTTAGAAATACTTTTAAGAAATGGCTCATTAGACTGATCATACGGTACTCTCCGCATTTCCGAGCATTTTGCTTTTTGGGTATTGTGATGAACGTAGATTTTAGCCAGTCCTCAGGAAGGATGCCAGTCTCGTAGATGTTGTTGAAGAACTGTATCAGTATGTCCAGTTGGTCTTCTTCCAGTAGCCTCATTATCTCAATGGGTACGTTATCCGGTCCCGGAGTTTTCCCCGTTTTAGCTGATCTCAAAGCACGCAATACCTCTGATTTTAGAATAGAAGAACCAGCGTTGTCAGTGGTTATTGGGATATTCCTGGATAGATCAGAAAACATCTCCGATACGAACTCACACCATTGCTTCTTCTTACTATTAGGGTCTATAATCAAATTTCCACTTGCGTCGGTAAGAATATTAGTTGGTCTTCGTTTTTGACCCACCATTTCCTTGATATGTTTATGCGCATTGAAGCTGTCATGTTTCCGAAGGAGATTCTCCATGTAGGCGCATTTATCGCTGTAATAGGTGTTTTTAGCCTTTGTAATTTCTTTCCGAATGGTGTCGTCAACTTGTTTGTATCGTTCTGGATTTATACTTTTGTACAGCCTCCGTTCTTCCATTAGCTGTAGGATCGAATCTGTCATCCAATCCTGTTTTTTCACCTGTTGTGATGGTTGTAGATACTTCTGACAGATATCATTCACACTGTTCTTAAGGCTGGTCCAAGTATCTAGGTTGGAGTTAGTAGTTCTAGTGCGATGGTCCGTAGCCCATTGGTTGATGGCGTTGTACACCTTGGCTCGTGTGTCGGGTTCTGACAATTTTCTTATGTTTGGCCTTTTGTCACTTCTTGTTGGTTGCACCTTCTTTAGCTTGCATCTTAACTCCACTACGACTGGGTTATGATCTGACCTAATGTCCGCTTGACCGCTTGAAGAGCTTGCCACCTCGTCCAAAAAACTATTAGGCGGTAAGCCGACGGAGAATCAACAGAACGGTCATCTTTCTTCAGTAAGACAAATTTTCCTGATTCCCAACATCGCGGAAACTGGCCATGCTGGAAGCAAGCGGAGATCAGTCCTCTTAGTCGAAGCTCGATGGCTTCTTGAGCCAACACTATTGCTCGTCCAGGTATACCGTCAGGACCTGGGGCAGTGTTCTTGGCCTTAAGCCTTTGCACCGCTGCTTTTATCTCGCCCTGTGTGACACAGGGCGAGGTACGTAACTGGAACCGTCATGGACGGACACATTGAACACCGCCATAGGCGAAACCATCGATGGAGGCGTGAACTCTGCTCTCAAGGGAAATAGAGAGCCTACCATTTCACCCAACAGTTGCGGCTGGATGCACTTGGTTACTGGTAGAGCCCGTGGGGAAGTTCCTTACGAACCATGAGGTATGGGCACCGCCCACGGATCAAAATTTATTGTCTCCAATACATCCTCCCAAGTCTGTATTTTCGCTCTGGTAATGGCTAATTGGAGATTCTTTTGGCCTCTCTATACCTCTTGATAGTACGCTTGATTCACCGCGATAATAATCGGATCGGATATTAACAATCCGGCAATACTACTAATATGAATTAATGTCCTTCAAACAGGGACACAATTATATTGCATAATATTTATACAGTTTCTTTTTTTAGTCGAGGGACCTATTTAATCACACGGCAGTTCATGCTTACATGTAAGTACCTACTAAAAATATATGCAAATAAAATAATGATAAACGACAGAGTGACCCTAAAAAACGGAAAAAGACTAGCGATGTGTGGGTATCTGTGGGCTAGCAACTGTATTGACCTATCTTATCGCTCATTACTTATGAATATGATCTTTATGTCGGATCCGTGTTCTCGTCACACTTCAAATCTGGCTTAGGTAGGCGAAACTACATAGGTGCTAAAAGTTCCGTAAATAGCTAAGGTCGTATATTTTATGTATATTTGGGATGAGAATCGAACACGTAATATTTCCGTCTACTAACTTTACATACGGTATGATACTGTATACCGACTGCTAGCCTACTGCTTTGACAAAGATATAAAAAGCGGTAATAGATACCTGTCCAGACTCTTGAATAGATACAAACTAGAGTTAGTGCCAACTGTGTTTCATCATGAAATGCTTTATAGGTATATAAGAATATAAATAAAAATATAAACACATGTTTATAGATATCCATAAGGAATAAGTAAACTAATCTTCTATCGCTAAAAGCATTAGGGCTCATGTATAAAGTTTCATAACATGCGTAGGCAAGATGTTATAAGTATTTATGAGTTATGTAGGTACAATAGGTCACAAACAGGAAAATATTCAATGTAATAAATAAGAGAGCGGGCGACGAGCATTATAAGAACTTATAATAATATAAACTCACGCTGCCAAATGTACCACCCACCTACATACATTAGTATTCAGAATGATTTGGCCGACTGGACATCGACACAGTCGATATTAGGTAGGTATCTACCACTCCCTCATAGTGTACCAAAACTGTGGTGAAGTGAAAATTTGCCTTTGCGTTTTATACCTTGAGTGAGAATTTCTGAAGGTCAAACACTCCTTCAAAAACTCAAACTCAAACCTTTCTATTTCCTAATTTTACCATTTAAGGCAGACAGAGAATAAAATTGAGAGTATTTATGGACGAGAACACCAGGTCACTCACACATGTGCTCAATTGAACACACTTGCTCATTAGCCGTCATAATCTGTTTTGGTACCAACTACCAAGTCTTCAAAGAAGTTATGACTACAGTCTTTCACGGCCCATTTGTGTATTGAACAAAACTAAATACCTACAGCATAGCTTACGGTATATCAATCATTAGATGATATTCTTTTTCTAATCAATAGTCAATATTAACAAAAGCTAATAGGTAAACAAATCGATTCAGTATCGTAATACACTCCTTAGTAGATAATATCGAATACTTAATTATATTGAATGTACTCTTAATAAATATATTAGTCTGAAATTGTGTTTAAACATCATTCAGAAAGATAAATAGCTACATTCGTCGTTGTTGTGATAAAGACTTAGAATTATGAAATCCTTAATACCTCTTTCGCGTATCGCTTTACAAACTTCGTGTAAACAAGAATTAAGTATTTTGCATACATTTATTCTGTATTTGTTGAAGAGATCATGAAACGATGAATTATTAAACAAATTCCCCAAAACTTCATAGCTTCCATTCATAATATTCTTTAATGCCGGCTGTGACAGAATTTCTATACTCACAAGTGGCAATAATAATTTGGCATCAAAGTGGCTTTATTTAGTCGTAATATATGCATTACTCGGTAAACTAAAATCGTTTAAAATACATTCAGTGTACTTTACGATAAAGCGACGTGGAATATGTACTACTAAGTAATTACCTAGTTACTTACACAAAAAATATTTAAATCATTGAAGAACTGAAAAGATAGAAACAAGATTTTAAATTGAATAATTTATATTGGTTTTGAATAATCTTAGTAGGCAATGTTCGCAAACGCAGTTGGAGGCATCTGCTCACTCCGAAATTTTGTTCCTCTACCTGTGTTATGCCTATTAGCATTTCCTGTTCCAAACTCCAATAAAACATATTATTAGTTATATTATACATATATTCGTAATCGCCGGTAAAAAAAAAAAATTAGATATTATTGATGTATTTAATACATTAATGCCAATCATGAATAAAATTTGACAATAAAAATTAAACAAAATACACGCCGTTTAAATTTGGCGGCGGAGGCGGCGGCGCGCGGTTGCTGCGCAGCGGTGTAACGCCGGCGCGTTTCTAATCAAAAAACTTGAAGATGCCGTCCAACGCGGCAGTGACTAATTTCGGAGAAATAACATCTCCCTGTCTCACGCCTATGTGTAGTAGAATAGCCTTTGTGCTCTGCTTTTGTATTTGGGCTGACACGGTGGTGTTGTTGTACAAGCACCTCAGCCTTTTAATGTACCTACCAATAGTCAATGTAGCCCTCAACTCTTTGGAGTCGACTTCTTGATGCTTTCAAAATTGTAAGCACGGACGTCGTGTCAGGAGGATTTCCCTGTCTGTCAATCGAGCTTCCGATATGGTTCAGCGTTCTCCAAAGACTGCAACGCCATATATCGACGTTGGTAACTAAATCATTTCAATTTAAGAAAAAGACACTAATGGTGGTAAAAAAATATAACTAGTCCGTTGGGGTTAAGTAAATAGTAAGTTATCAGTGCAACTGAAGGATTTAAAAGGTATACCTACTGACATCGAAGAAAAAAAAACAATAATTTATAATATTATAAAGACTTTAATGTGTTCGTTATATTCTTGTCATATTTCCAATAATTTTAGAAATTAATATTAGATTAAGTAAAAAGAAATCGTGAATAAATAACAACATAAATCCTATCACGTTATGATCTCGGTACAAAATAATTTAAAGTACTTAAGTGCGTTTAGAAACTTGGAAGTTTATTGTTATCATAATAATTATATAATTTTTATTTTGTATGAGTACTATACATACTAACAAAATTATTATTTATACATTGTAAACGTAATCTGTTGCAGGCTGCAACACTGCAACTTGCAGTGTTATTTTATAAATTATTGTCACATGTCTTAGTAGAAAATACTCGCATAATTTATTAAAAATGCGAATATTAAAAAAGATGCGAATATTCGTTACACCGCCAATACACACATACACACATGCATACATTCGAAAAATATAACCCTCCTTCTCTCGCAGTCGGGTAATATATAATGAGACCTCAGGTTCGATCGCCAGTTCGGGAACGATTATATTGGAATAATTATTATATAATTAACAGTATCAACCCGAAGTTTGGAATTTGTGCCAAATATGCTGATAGGCTCGCCCCTATCACATTATGCGTCGGAATACGCACAGCGAAATTTGGGTGCACTAGTTGCGCCTATGCCTAACCCTTCGGGGATAAAAGGCGTGTGTGTTTATATATAATTATTATGTACTTATAATTTTTTATTTAGGGCTAAAACTCATTGTGAAATACCATACGACATCAAGAACATACTTTTATAAAAATTTGTTGGCCCGAGTGCATTCAACAAGCACTTTTTTATTGCTTGCAACAGAACGACATCACAAATATTTGCTATGCCCCCATACATCAAGCTTTCGAATTGGTTACAAACCATTAACTTTAGAAGAACTGCAATAGTTTCACAAGTAAAACTCGTAGTTTCCGATTTCGTAATGTAAAATCATAAAACCGGCCAACTCGTATCGATTTATATTGCTAGATACATATAAATTGTTCCAGTTTTATTTGAACTGTTATAACGTTTTTAAAATATTATGATACCTAGGAATTCATAGCATCATGACGTAGATCCGTACCTATTATGTACTTAAGTGAGGGTGTCCGCACACACACAATAATAATGTCAATAATTTTCCTCAATATATGGCCCTGCACACTATGCAATATTATTGACAATATTTTGCGGTACACTCTGACTAAGTCACTTAGCAGCTCGATTCGTGTGTGCACGTTTTATATAATGGATAGGAAGAAAAAAGTCCTTGCATTGAGTATTGCAATAATTTTGTCCACTAAAATTATAGAACATCCAACTAAAGAATAGAAAATAATTTTTTATAAATTTGTTTTAAGTAAGAATGGTGTAAATAATGTTAAAAAAAATCATTGTAAAAAAATATTTATAATATTTTTAGTTGGATTTTCTATAAAGCGTGTTTTTAAATTATTTTCATTTTTCAGTTCTGTTCTACTACAGGCCAATATATAGCTATGGTTAGCATCCATTTAGATCACAGCCTTAATAAATATTGGTTTTGCGTGGTAGTAGCATTTTCAAAACTATTTTCGCTATGATTGGCGTTTTTATCCTCCTTTTGAGCAAAGAACTTGAACGTGCGCCTATCTTGAAACCATTTCCTCAACTAAAATATTGCTGTGCGCCTGCACACGACAATATTATTGACAATTTCCCTGCCTCCCCCCGATATTGCCGGAATTTCAGGAAATCCACAATAATATTGAACAATATTGCACACACACACAACATTATTGACCATATGCACTTTATTGACAATACATAATAATTTGTGTGCGGGTAGGCTAACAAAATAATTTCCTTCAAACTTTATGCAAATCTTAATATATATAAATTACGTGTCATGTTGTTTGTCCGCGATATACTCCTAAACTACTTAACCGATTTTAATCAAATTATCACACCGTGTGCAGTTTAATCCAACTTGAAAGATAGGATAGCTTACATCTTATTTTATAGTCGCAATATTATTTTATTGCAAAGAGTAAACGAAATACTATGAAATTCATTTGTTTTTACTTTTTATTTGACAGCTGATTCAGTTGCGCAGTCCCTGTGGCATGGCGGTCGCAAAGAGTATATTATAATTTCATGTTACCTCCTTTCATTGCATACTGTTCTGCGCGAGTTAGTATCTTTTTTTAGTTTTCACCACTTCTTTTTTTAGTTTTCGACACTGTTTATATTTGAATTCGTTTTAATGAATTCTCTTCATACCATTGTTTTGGAAATTCGTCAGTGAAAAGCTTTGAGTATTGATTTGCTAGATACTCAAAGGTGAATAGTGATTTTAAAGAGTTGAGTTCCAACTCTCAATTAGTTGAGATTAGCTGTATAAGTTAACATAACATTCATTGATTCTGAAGCGATACGAAGTTCGCCGGGCCAGCTAGTATATTATATAATATTAGGTTGAGAAAAAAGTTTCTTCGTATTTTGTATGGAAACTCAAGACTTCTTTTTACAAAGTTCATTTACAGTTCATCACACTATATAGGTGCCATTTTGTTTGATGATTTTCTGCAATCTTGTAGGTAGTGTCATAATCACGTTGCTGTAGATTTTTTTTGGACTTCTTATAAAAAAACGTAACAAGTAGTTTAGGCAGTCCTCTCTTAATATTAACCTAACACTGCCTAAAGAATTCTGAAGAGACCGAAACAAGTGGAAATATGAAGGTGTAAGGTCAATGCTTTATGGTGGATGCATTAACATCTCCCAGCATAACTCTCTTAATTTTTGCTGAGTGGCTGAATATGTGTGTGCTCTAGCGTTATCGTGATGAAAGACCACACCGTTTCTATTGATACATTCTGGCCGCTTTCTATAAACTTCTAGCTTTAATCTCAAAGTTGTAGGCAGTGGAGAGTCGAATCGATGGTTCTATCCGACGATAAAAGCTACTAATGAACAATGCCCTTCTAATCCCACCATACACACAGCATCACCTTATTGCGAGTTAACCCAGGTTTTGCCACAGTCTTTGAAGCCTGACTGAACTTTGATCACGACCGTTTTCGTACGTTCTTGTCCTACGTGATCCACTTTTCATCACCAGTTATCAATTTCTTCAAAAACGATTCGGTTTCATTACGTCTCAATGAAGAATCGCAAGTGAGTACACAGTTCAGTTTGTTTCAATGAGCTCATGGGGCACCCAAATATCGAGCTCTTTTCCTACCTAGCTTTTTTCAAATGAGTCAAAACTGTTTTGCGGTCAATTCTCAGCTATTCAGCCATGTCGTAACTTCTGACATTTCGATCATGCTCCACTTTTTCAAAAATGGCATCATTTTTATCCGTAACAGGGCGAACAGAGCGAGGTGGTACACCAACGTTATATTACAAGTTTATACCTACATACAAAATGTGAAAAGACTTTTTCCCCGACCTATTGTAAGGATATTAGTAGGTATACCCATAAATATAAACCATTTACATCTATGTGGTACATAGTCTATGGACCACGCCTACTAGTTCGCTCACAGAAGCTTGTACAGCGAGTTCAAAATGCATGCGCAAGATTTTGCTTTGCCATAACGCCACGCACCCACGTAACCCCATATTTAATTGACGCAAACACATTAAAAATGAGTGCCCGTCAAGATTTGAACATGGCTTGCCTTATGTTCAACCTGGTGATATAATGCACTCCTCCGTATCTCGTCGACAAACTGCAGTGGCAGAACGACGTGCGCAACGGACTTCACACTCGTGCATCAAGCTGGGCGTTGGTGGTGCCGTGGGCTCGTGTCATTGCGTTCCAAGGCAGATTCACTCGCATTCCGATGCAGAAACATATTGTTGCCACCTCTGCGTAATCTGCAATCAATTAATCTATTTAGGTCTAAGCTAAATCAATTTCAATTTTAATGGTCCTATTTTGTTTCTTTTATTAAATTTATATTTTATTCCATTCTTTCATTATTTGTTTATATTCGATTCCACTAATTTATAACATTCATCACAATAGTTATTTAAGATTGTAACAGCTCGGCGTCGGGAAGTTCTGGGTGTGATACCCCTATGCCACGGAAAGCATGTAAAACCGTTGGTCCTGCGCCTGATCTCTCTTCGGTCACGTCGGATTACCATCTCACCGGACTATGAGAGTGATGGAATAGAGATTGTACCTGTGTATAGCACAATTTCCTTTTTTTCGAACTTCAAGGTCAAACAACAATATTCTAAATCAGGCAGTATGTTGAAGTTATACTAAGCTTAACTCAAAAATAGTTATTAAAATTCTTTTAGATTTTGAAAACTACCCTTCAGCATCCCTTCCATACCCATAAAATTAAAACAGGACCACTACGAAGCTATACGGAATCCAATGCAAATGCATTTTTTAAATGGGACCGCGGGGTAAAATTTATAATTGAATAAAAATAAAAAAATAAGACGAACTGAGCAAACGTTCTTTTGAAATCGGTTAAAAATACAGGGCGCAATGCATAAATATAGCAAGTACTATAAATTTAAAAGTAAGTTCCCCGCTGTAACGATATCTTAAATAATATCAACGTTAAATTGTCTTCTAGATATCATTGTGATTCCATTTATATTACTCTTATCAAATAGCAAGGCAGCCGGTAGATCTCTGTGTAGCGGGCTGAACATCTAGTTGGAACTAGTCCCATTTCTTGTGAGATTTCAGTTATAATTTCACTGTTCAAATCTTATAATTTTTTTGCAGTCTGTAGTCTGTACATTAAAATTTATTATTTAAGATTATTCAAGTCACAAGTATTATATTGAGCCAAATTTTTCTGTGCCCTACATTTACCACAGTAGTTAGGTACAATTAGAAAAGTGTATGCTCGACCACATTAAGGTTCTAAATAAGTCGCTTGCGCGTCGTCTGTTAGCAACATGCAACTTACAACTAAAGTAGACAATAAGAGGAATCGATTGTATCCTTTAAGCTGTACATTTGTACATCTCCAAAACGATTGCACCTACTTGGTAACCTATGAAAAATACGCATTTTTTCTAGAGAAAGTGTACCTACTATCACCAAATTGAGTGATTGTACAGCGGGACTTCCGTGTCCTAGCACCGGTCACATAATATCACACAAGAAATACATGCTGATTACTGATATGGAATATATAAAATACTAGTAGTGCTCGCGGCTCCGTCCGCGTGAAAAAGTTTTTCCGGGCAAAAATATTTTCCCGGGATAAAAAGTAGCCTAAAGCACTCAGGAGTTATGTAGCTTCCTATTAGTGAATGAATTTTCAAAATCGGTTCAGTAGTTCCTGAGATTAGCGCGTTCAACCAATTAAACAAACAAACTCTTCAGCTTTATAATAGTATAGATAGATGGCCAGTCTAGTACGCATATAGAAATTATTTTTATTACCTGTTTGCAACTTACTACTATCCTACAAGTATCTATTCTGAACTATTACATGAGTTTTTCTTATAAGTTACAACCTTAATCACTGCAAACATACTAGATACTGTTAATAATTGTGTGTATTAAGCCATAGAGCTATGCAGAACTTAGTTTAGTTCAATAATGTGCTGGCTCGATCAGCGTAGATACGCATCTTGAAACAGTGTTACCATTGCATTTCTAATGAGAGTCCACAAAATTATCGCCTTCCGTTGGACCCATACAAACTATATTCGACAGAAATCTTGAATTTGCCTCGGTATTTACAGCATTATACGATTAGAGTGCGTGATTTTTTTTTATTTAACTTCCCCTATCTTATCCATAATGTAAGTAGGTACTCTCAGGATATTTTATTACTCTATAGTCTGAGGTTTGCAGAGTTGAGCATAAAGAGCTAGCAAATACTTTAATTCGTGATATTTGATAATGCAATGCAAAATTCTGCAATCATTTTCCACTGCGAACGTTTAATGTAAATGTTTAATGTAAAATGTCGTATGTATGTTTTGTGAGGACGTATGCAGTCACGCAGACGGGTGATCACTTCATCTAATTGAACTACTTCATTTCATCCTTAGTCCCAGTTAGAGTGGCACTGCCCCTTTCAGTTTGAGTCGGCCCGCTGTGCCGGTATTAAAATTATTATTCCCAGAGGCCGCTTTTGCCATAGCTAGTTTCAGCTGCAGCTCAAATAGGACTCAGAGGCATCGTGGCTGCCTTCCAGGAGTACACCTTTCAGGTTGCCGATCTCTGCACAGCACTGGCCTCCACTGAGGGTCCCGCCAGTTTGATCTTGATTGATCGTTGCGGCAGGAGCCAACAGGGCGAGCTGCACTCAGCCTGTGCATAACACACAAGCTGCCTGGCTTTGTCTGCCCACATACTCTGCCACTCCCAGGCGGCGTCCCCTAGTTGGATACAGCATCGTGTGCCTTACCTTCGTGGCGGTAACCTCTAACCTAGAGCACTGGTTTCACTCGTGCTCCTGCAGTATACCCTCTTCTATCCTTATAAATTTCTTTGTTGCCCTGCTGAACCTAATAATGTCTCCTAGCTTTACCTCCTGTAGTTGTGCTACTTCCAGTCTGTCTGTTCGAAGTATCTCCCACCTTGGCCGAGAGTACATTGGGCACACTGCCAGAAAATAAATACTAGTCTCTTCTTGTCTATTATCTAAATGTTTTTCTAGTACATGTAGGTACCTATGTAGAATCTACATAGATTAGGCTCTGTGCAAACGCAACTTGAGACAGAAGTAATATTTTTATTATGTTGTTTGCTTTATATTTATGTGAATATTATGTATTCAGGCTATTTTAACGATGATATTGTGGCAACGTAATTGATTTCAATCATTGATATTTTTTTGCAATAAACGTTATATTTTTTACGTTGAATTTTATTAGCATTACAAAATTTGCAATAAAACACTTTTTTTAAATGGAGTTCGATTGGTTAATATTTCCTACAATGGTTTATTCGGAAATGAAAATTATTGTTTATTATTATTAAATTTTACTTAATGTAGGGCATGCCTTCGAAATCATAGGTTCACTAAAAGAAAAAAATTAACCACCATACGCCGCTTCGCGCCCCACGGTAGCGCATACCTACGACACAGTTCGGTGTCTTATCCGCATTCAAAGAAGACAAAAGTAGCGATTAATAACTCAGTGGATTTTCTTACAAGTACATAAACTACTTAGCTATCGGGACGAGAATAGAAGGACAAAAGGATTTTGTACAGTAACTCGATCTGCTTGTTTGAGATTAAACTAACCCGAAAGTGGGCGCGCGTTAATGCCTTCAGATTAGTTTGTATGTGTGTACGTGCATACACACGCATATGTCTATGTAAAATTCGGAGAAGTTCAAATCGCACTAAGAGTAATATGGAGTATGATATTATAAACAATAATATTTTAATACGGGTAATTTAATACATCAATTGGGCAATTGTAACAAATTCCTCAGTTCGTAGAGACGTCTCGGAGGATGTGTGGCCTGCATTAAGTACCTACTTCTTTGTAAATGTGATTTTTAAATAATACACTAGTACTAATACTACTTATTCAATGACCCAAACATTATAAATAATCACTTTTTGAATATTGTAGGTGGCAATGATGTCAGTTTCTCGCAATTAACTTTCTTTGAATACCACAAATTTAATGATGCTACCTTTCAGTTGAAGGAAGTTACTTTGGAATGTGTAAGTAAAATTATGAACAGTTTAAAATCCAATGCTGAGGGCTGTGATTGTATCACATTGGATATGTTAATTATGACATTTCCCTATACTATTGACATCATTAGAAACCTTATCAATACATCTATAGCTACCACTACATTTCCTGAGATCTGGAAACATGCAATTGTTCGTCCATTACCAAAGCATACAAACCCTTCAGAACTGAAAGATCTGCGGCCTATAAGTATTCTGCCTTGTCTATCTAAAGTCATTGAGAAAGCTATTTGTAAACAGTTAGTGGATTATCTAGAAAATAATAATATATTGCCTGAGACGCAGTCAGGTTTTAGAAAAGGGCGTAGTACTGTGACGGCAATGCTTGATGTGACTGATAACATACTGTGCTCTCAAGACGAAGGTATGTGTACCTTACTGGTATTGCTGGACTTCTCAAGGGCTTTTGACTCAATTAATATTAACCTTTTGCTGTCTAAGTTATCTTACTACGGTTTTGACTCCAAATCCCTAAAATGGTTCCATAGTTACTTGAGTAATCGCCGTCAGGCTGTGAAGCTTAGCCATGATAATGGATCCACATTGATATCAGACAAAGTGGCTGTTACTAGGGGGGTGCCTCAGGGTTCTATCCTGGGACCTATCTTGTTTATCCTATACTTGTCTGATGTCACTATGCATATCAAACACTGCAAATTTCATATTTATGCCGATGACATTCAAGTGTATATATCTTTTAAACCAGCAGAAATCCATAACGCAGTGGTTAAACTAAATGAGGATCTCACCAAAATTGCAAACTGGTCTACACGTAATTGTTTGCTATTGAATCCCGACAAAACTAAATACATCGTTTTTGGTAGCAATCATCAGCTGCGTAGTCTAAGCCAACCAATTAACCTCCAACTTTTGGGTAATCCTATTGAGCGAGTATATGAGACTCGCAACCTGGGTCTGCATATGGACAGTGAGCTACGCTTTGAGAAGCATGTTGCAAATTTAGTTAAGAGCTGTTTTTATAAATTAAAGGTGTTATATAAAATGAGGCCATATCTGCAGGAAAGTTTGCGCTTACAACTTGTAGAATCACTTGTATTATCAAGACTAAACTACATGGATACAGTCTTTGGCCCTCGCTTACTAGCCAGAACTCAACGACTTATTCAGCGAGTGCAAAATGCTTGTGCCCGCTTCTGTTTCAGGATTCCATTGAGAGCCCATGTCACCCCCTATCTTAACACACACAATATTTTAAAAATGCGACATAGGCGTAAACTCCATCTTGCCTGTCTTCTCTTTGGAGTCTTGAAGCATAAAACACCTGGCTATCTTCATGACAAATTGTCCTGGGCACCAAGTCACAACTCACGTGGGCCTCGGCAGTGTGCAAAACAACTCTTCACCCACAGTCATCGTTCTGCCGCTTTTAGAGGTAGTTTCCGGTACACAGCCACTAAATGTTGGAATAATATCCCTCCACCAATCAGAAGCTTGCAAAATATTAATGGTTTTAAGATAAAGCTGAAAAAATTTATACTTAACCATCAAGTAGCTCAGGGACTTCTTATGCATGATACTAGTGCTATATAAAAGTAATGTTTAGTGTCCTGAAAATAATATAGCTCTATAGACTTTTATACATATTATATATTACCTACCATATCTCTGTTTTAATTAATTATTATTTTTCTCTGTTATCTCACTCTTGCTCCTACTTACGTACGTACAACTCATTCTTCTTGGACAATAGGTATACAGATGTCTACACAACCGCCTATTGCCTGTGTATTTGTAATTTCCCTTTGCACAGAGCCCTTTTTGTTTCTCCTGTACAATTTTTTAGATTTACTTTATTTTTTTGTTTTGTATATAGATAGAATGTTTTAGTTTTATTTTTATGTCTTAGTTTTATTGTATATTTATAATTATTATTATTTTTTTCTTATTTTATTTTAAATAGTTCTTTTGTCTTCCGTGACATTCACGCAAAAGGCCCAACAGAAAACCAGCGCTGGCTGTGTTGCCAGCATATTGCTGAGTTGGAGCCTTTTTGCAACAAATGTCTATAGTTTTAAGTGTTTTTTGTCTATTTTTACTTTATACGTGTGTATTTGTTGCAAATAAATTTAATTTCTTTCTTCTTTCTTTCTTTCTTTCTTTAAAATATTTGTTATTACAGGTAGTACCTACATGATTTCTAACATTCCAGGCGGGACACGAGAAAATTTAAATCATACTCAAGCCCCAACCCTTGCAATACATCCACTAGGTAAGTATTAAATTATACCCAACCCAAGCAATACATTTTGAGTTCGTTTCCAAAATTTCATTATAGGATGGACTTATTCACCACATGCCAATAGATCGGATGACCTAATACGGTTTTCCAATACATTTGTAGTCGGATATGTTATAATAAAATGAAATGGAAATCAGAAACATACTGACCTCTTTGAAGAGGATTGGAACCAATTTTCCCGAGAGGCAAAGTCGTAGAAGGTCACGAAGTCTATTATATTATGGTCACATCAACTTTTTGATGAGTGCTGGGTTAATATATATACTTATTGTACTCAAAACTTAAAGGGATGGATATCAAATTACTTAATTATATGTTGACGAGGAGTTAGAGCAGAATAATATTATATTCGTTTAGAAAAATATGGAATTTATACTTAAAGTTCGTTTTGAATGTAAGTATCTAACAACTGTATGGAATTTCAAAATTTTACAAAATTTGCACAACAAAAACCAATATAAGGTAAAAATAACTTGTGTTTTGCTTATGAGTTATAGGGAAATTTAAATACACACACTCACGCCTTTTATCCCCGAAGGGGTAGGCATAGGCGCAATTAATGCACCCACTTTTCGCCGGGCGTATTCCGTCCCATGATGTGATAGGGGGCGAGCCAATCGCCACATCGGGCACAAATTCCGGACTACGGGCCGATACTGGATAGAAAAACCCAATATCACTTTGCTCGACCCGGGGATCGAACCCAACACTGCATTCAGATTCAGCATTGTAGTCGTACCGTAATATAACTACGGCACCGAGGCAGTCAAAATTTAAATAATACCAATATTATATGCACTGTATTGAAGTGGGACAATTTCTAAACCCTAATTTACATAATAAGGAAGGAATGAAGAAAATAGGCTCAGTCTTTTCAGAGAAATCAGTGTGCATACATAATAACAAAAAATAAACCGACTTCAAAACCATTATAAATAAAAAAATAATTAAAATTTGTATTTGCTTAGTATATACGTAAAGTATTTGGAGTCGATGCCTAAATTATATGCATAGCCTAAACTGCTGATCGTAGAGACCTGAAACTTGGAGGGTGTGTTCTTTGTATGACGTAGCGTCCGATAAGAAAGGATTTTCCGAAATTCTACCCCTTTATTTTATGGGATAACGTGATTCCTTGGTCCAATATACTTCAAATTTTGCATGAACCTTTTTTAATAGAATTGATGGATGTCGTGTTTCGTATTTTATTGATATTCATCCCCTAACAGGGTTAAAAAGGGGTAGAAGGTTATTGATTTGCTTCGAAGTTGATATCAGTACTCCTTATATGTACGTATATAGTGCTTTAATAAAGCAGTAGAATCGGTGTGTCTATATATTTAAAGAAATGTGATAAAAAAGAAAGGGAGTGACAACAGAAAAGTAATAGAACACAAATCAGTGATTTTGTAATTCTTTTCTGTCTGTCTGTTTGATTGTTACTGCGCATCTCCTGAATTACTGAACGGATTTCGATGAAATTTTACACACGGGTAGATCATGTCCTGGATTGACACATAGGCTACTTTTTATCTCCAGAAAACATAGAGAAGGACTTTTATCTCGGAAAAACTTTTCACGCGGGCGGGGCCGCGAGCAAAAGCCATATATTAAATACGTTTTGAAGAAGAAATAAAGTTTTTCTAAGGCCAAAAGTACGTAACTTTGTAAGTCGCGTAAAATACTGCGTTCGATTTCGAGGTCATTCGACTTTTATGGCACAAGAAGGTCCCTCGAAACTATCACAGTGTCATTGGCATGACAAAGGATAAAGATACATCTACAATAGGTAGAATATCACCACGCAGGGTGGGCAGGGTGTGTAATATGAACGACGAGCCTACGTAAGCAGGTCATTCGAGAACTTCAATATGTATGTAGGTACTATGTATGTTATGTATGAGGAACAGTGTAGGTACAAGCACCGTATAGATATTACTATTCAGTAGAATATCTTCATATAATCGGTCGGAACTCGAGTGATGACTCATGCGTCGAAATTGGTATACATTAAGTACACAAACAGTCGCGAGTGCGCCGCAGGGACGAATGAACGGTGTGGTGGTTTTATGAGCAGTAAGCGTGCTTTTTGTGAAAAATTGAATTAAATAAGTAGGAGTACTTACTTAATATGGCAAAGAAAAATTATAGACTATATTGCGCTGTGTTTGGTTGCTTGAATTCTTCAATAACGCAGCCAGAGATATTTTTTTTTAAATTACCTGGAAACTCCGAAAGATAAGACTATAAATTATTTTTGATATACCCACTATAGCACGTAATTTGATTCTTTTTTAATAGGTCGGTATTTCGCTTTTTACAATACTTTAGACAATACATTGTTACTAATTGACGACTGACGTCGTTATGAATCCACTATGGCGGACGGCCCAAGGTGATGGACAAGTTATTTTTTGTGCACGTCCATAATATGGGTATCAAATGAAAACTAGAGATATACCCAAGTATCTTAGATTAAATTAAAATACCGTAGACAGGCAGCGTGGCAGCTATGGCGTGTTTACGTGCCGCGCGGCTGTAGGTAATTATTTCAAGGACACGACCGAGTGAGACTACTTTAGATAGTTGTACTTTGGTGGAAGTGTCTACGCGAATTCGAATTAATTTATTATCTGTAATTTGATATTATACATGGTCATTTTTTCATTATGTTACTAAATGAACCCACATATTCGTCTATACCTCTGCTAACATTGTGCCAAAAATCATCAATGAATAACGAACATTTTCGCAAAAAATCCCGGTTGTAGTATTTGAATTTTATGATTATTTTGTAGTTTAGTGCGAATATGGTGTGCGCGTGAAGCTGTGACTACATAGTAGTGCCGTCTGCCGTCGCGGCACATGCTGTTGCCGTCTGCCGTCTGCCGCGTTCTGCGGAATCACAGCTTAAGCGTATTTCTGACTGAAAGTGGAATGTTGCTACTGCAAGGAATTCTCCTAGAGCAGCCATAGTGGCAGTAGGGCGTGTAAACTAAAAGTTAATTTTTATTGATATTTATCTTGTTTGAAACTATCACTTTTTATTTTACATCTATGGTTAAAATAACGTAACGGAAAACGTTATTTTCAACGAAATAAGTGGATGATATGGATAAATGAAACCACATGTTTCATTTATTAAGGCAATGTCAAAATGACCCTATATTCTAATTTCATTGTTGTAGCTGGGATTACTAATTCAATAGCCAAATATATTTTTTTTTTGTTGACGCGGAGAAAGTGACTTATTACTACCGCCCAGTGTTCAAGGGGAATGACTGAGCGGTTATGTTGGGTTCACCGTGCCTTACGACCCGACGTTGAGCCGCCCGGAGAGATGAAAAACGTCGGGCGACCGCCGGGCCGAGTCCCTAACCTATGTACACCGCACGGCATACCAACTAAAACTCCGCGGTGGCCATCTTCGGCGCATTAGGGACGGCTGCGGGCTTCCTCCGACTCACGTCTAAGTTGTCATCCGCAACCGCCCCTGCGCGTACCGCTGTTGCGGTCCGTCTCCTGTTGTTGCGCGGGCTCAGAAGCCCCCGTACACCGAAGGACGCCCTTGGCGTCAGAGGCAGCGTGAGGCACGCTGCCGTCCATCACGGGGGTCACAAAAGTTGGGTAGACTAATAGGTGGACGGCCCCTCCTGCCCAACCGTGACCCCCGGAGGCCCCTATTAGTCGTCTTTTACGACAGGCAGGGAATACCGTGGTGGAATTCTCCAAACGCCCCCAATCCACAGGGCGGGAGACGTCGGTCAGTCGTCCACCCGACGCCTCCTACGTCTCGTCTGGCGGCGGGAGGGATCACCACTGCGCTGGCGATCCCTCTCGGCACTCTCCTTCCGCGAGAGGACCACCTCGCAGAAGTGGGCCACCGCCTGCCAGGCCTCCCGGCCACCGACCATGGAAGCGACCACGGCCGGCAGCGAAGCCAAATATAATGCACCCATAAACATACAAATCCAGACTCTTCTGCAATTTATATAATTCTTTTTTTTATTGCATTGAATGGAGAGACGAGCACCCTTAAACAGTAGCAACACCATCCGGCACCTTGACTTACAAAGTAGGTACTCTGAGGGATTCCACTGCACTCATCATCCTGAGACATAACATGTTAAGTCTTATTATGTCTAGTAGTTACACTGGCTACAATGTCCTCCAAACCGAAACACAACACTGAACATTGCATGCACACTGCTACTTGGCGGTAGAAATAGACAACGCGGTGGTACCCACCCAGACGGACTCTTACATATGAGAGTCCTACCACCAGTATTCATTCGTTATAAGGTTTACAATTAATACAACAAATAGCCATTTTGCTCTTGTGCCAATCATAGTATCCAATTTTTAAATTTCTTTACTAAGAATGTTCTATAGGTTTTAGGAATTATTCAAACAGTTGGTATTTTATGTTTTAAAAAGTTGACTGGTATATTTTTTGCACCGTACTAGCATTTTAAATTTTTATCCCGTAAAAGCAAATTCAAAAATGGGATCTTATTCAAAAAAATTCAACTTGGCGTATCATCGAGCTTTTGAGCTTTTGTGATATTTTTCTTCTACCTATTAAGTACTTAAATATAATAATTTGTAAATGTTGTTTAAAACCCAACTTGGTGCCAATAAACGTCTTTTTTCTTTTGCTGATGAGAGTTATAAAGCTATTCCTACTAATGTTGGGTTATATTTTTGGTTTGTGTGACTATCGAAGTTCTAATTTCAACGTGGATTCCGATCTCAGTTAATTTAATGTGTATAATATGTATCCTAATCAACAGATTTATTCGTCACTAGTTTGTTTCACAAAAGCTTTTTCCAGGCGATGTCATAAAAAAGCAATTATGCTTTTTTGAAGAGAGAAATTTTTACTAATTTCTACTTTTTTTAGAGGAAGGTAGCTATGTTATAAGATTACAAAATCTTACAGTTATATACCTAGCTTATGCTCGCGGCGCTACCAATGTGAAAAGTTTTACTCGGATAAAAGTCCTGCTATATATTTTCACTGGATAAAAAGTAGCATACATCCTTCTCAGGATCTCAAACCAATTCCACTGTAAAAACGTTCAGTGCTCAAAGTTCCCTGCGATAAGACACTACACAGATTGTAACGTACGTCTTGGTACGCAGTCGCCCACTTTTGCATGGTGGTCCTCTCGTAGGAGAGAGCCGAAAACGAGCGTGAACGGTCCGGTCGCTCCCGCCTCCAGAGGAGACGTAGTAAGTGCCCGGTGGAGGACTGACCAGTATCTCGAACCCTGTATCTCGGGGGTGTGGGAGATTTCAACTGCGGTATCTCTTGCGTTATGTAAGAGGTATCCAACGGGGAGCGCGGGCGGGTGGTAAGCGCCATCTGCCTTATTGTATAACACACACTAAGTGATTCCCGGAGCAGGTGACTCCGTGAACGGGCTGAAATTGCCGTAGACGCCAAAAGCATCCGTTGGAGCGCGAGGGTGTCTGAGCTCTCCCCGCGATCGGAGACTGGCCGTTCCTCAGGGACGGTTGCGCTGGATACTTGCCAGTGGAACCCAGGGCCGTTCCTAATACCCCGAAAATGGCCGCCGCAAGGTTTTTGTGGTATGCGCTATGCCTAATTAGAGTGTATATTGCGTTAAGAACTCGACCCAGCGATCACTTGATGTTTACCATATTTTTGGATGGGTTAAAGCTGAGTTGTACGACTGGTGACCCCATCATAAGCGTACTGTCTCTTCTTAAGTCTGAAGGGTAGTAGTAATTTCACTCTCCCAGAGTAAACAAAACAAAGTGTCTTTACAGTGCAGTGTCATACTGCGCTATGCAGCTTTGGTCTTAGGATTTTTTTTGTAGCAGGTTATGTCTTTTCATCACTTGCAACTTTAGTGGTACGGTAAGTACATCACGGTGCTCGATGAAAATACGTAATTCAATTGTTATTCAGGGACGTATTATAAGTATAATAAAAATGAAATTTTAATTTACCTTCCTTTGTCTATTTAATTGTGATGGAAAATCTTTACCGAAGCTAAAAAAATTCGGTAAACCACTGTGATTGAAACTTATCCATATGATTCTCATTTGGTCCAAATTCTAATTTTGCCAAATGTGTATGCCTGCTTGGATTTGATTATGAGTCAATATTATTTGTACACCTAGTAATACTAATATATAAGTAATTTAGGAGGTTATTTGAAGCGTAGTACAATGTCATCCGAGGTCGCCCTTTCAGCCTGCGTGCTTACTTTTACGAGCAACATAAAACTTTATAGGTACTTACTTTTAGTTTATTATGTGTTAAATATATACATTCAATTTTACTATCTATTCCATTTGTTTAATAAATCAGTACAATTAAATGGTCAGTATCTTGTTTAATTAACCTAATGTAAAATTGAGTCTCAAGATCCTAATTGCTCGCCACCAAATGAGATTGGTTTGGTAGACCGCGAAGTATTACAGTGTACACCTAGCCAGAGATTCATAAAATTAACAAGTCCAAATGGGCTGCTTACGTTTGTGTTAATATCGTAGAGGAAGACGATTATGTGTACAAAAAAAATCTCAGCGTTAATTTATTCCAGCTGGTTGGTTCCCTTGGAAATATGTGTTTACGCTTATAATATATGTGTTACCGAACGATATTAATATTTTATGTAAGGATATTCTCAATACGATAGTTGTCCTCAATTTGACTTTTGTTAATGAGAAGAAAAATAATGTTGTTGCAGCATAATATGCGAATAGCTAAAATTTTTATATTTGAATGACTTATAATGGTGTTTGTATACAATAGTTGATAAAGTTTCGAAAACGTTATGTAAGCGTGGATACGTAAATCTCCCTTGGGGCTGCGGAGTCGCCACTCTAGAGCGAGATTACCCCGGGGCACTGTTACTGCCGTCGAGGTATTTGTTAAAACAAAACGTTTCTTACTAGCAAAGAGGACTTTGCATCTTTTATTTTTACTTTTATTTTTATAATCGCTACGATATATTCCTTCGCCGTGAAATCACAATTGTCAGTTTCGGTTTATAATACGACGTACTAAGATTTTACTAGACTCATTTTAAGTTTGTCAAAGCTGGATTAAAATATGTTAATCCTAAACTATTATGTATTGTTTATCTAAAATTTTACATACAGCTGTTTGCGTGAAATAGTTAAGTTTTCTAATTATTGAAAACAAATGTATGTTATATTAATTAGGATCAAGTGTTAAACATAAATTTTGTTCATTTGCCCTCCTTGTCGAGGGACCGTGTATACCTTTAGAATTTGGATCGGGAGGTTCTGGGTTCTATTTCTGACATCACTTGTGGATTTTTATAAGAAGATTTCTTGTGGTTTGTAAAAACTAAGCCCAATGGTTTCTACATGCTTGAAAATTTATATTGCATCAAGCCCACAGCAAAGTGAGGTAAGGGTAGATAGAAGAACATTAGTTGTTTGTTTTGGTTGTTTGTTTATGCTACCATGGTTTATTTGAAGTTTGTGACACCACAATATTATTATATGTACAAATATAACCACTAAGTACTTTAGGAACGGTAGAAATAGATAATACTAGCTTTTGCCCGCGGCTCCGCCCGCTTTAAAAAGTTTTTCCGGGATAAAAGTCCCGCTTTATATTTTCCCGGGATAAAAAGTAGCCTATGTGTTAATCCAGGACATGATCTACCCGTGTGCCAAATTTCATCGAAATCCGTTCAGTAGTTTTTGCGTGAAAGAGGAACAAACATCCTTACATCCAAACATCGTAACATCCAAACATCCAAACATCCATACATTCTTACAAACTTTCGCCTTTATAATATTAGTAGGATTATGTTTAAACGCTATTATAACAATAGAACTAATCATTAGCATCCAGAGCCTGCTGCCCTATCTAGGTATAGATATAAGTATGAGCGTATAGGCATGCATAACGAACGAACAATAACCCTACATTGGCTTTGCCATGGTCGGATAAATACGAGACTGAAAAATTGAGATTTTAGTACAATCACCGAAACTGGATAAATCAAACATATCACTTTGTGTAGACAACATAGTATGTTTTTAGTAATGCTCATACGGATTAATGTACGTGACGAGAGTAACAATGTAGGTACTTCAATTTTATTCTGAACGATGTGAAAGATATTGGATACTAGGTGTTGATCGCTACGCCCGCGTGAAAAGCTTTTCCCACTACAATAATTCCTAAAATACAGTGCGACACCAGTGCCATCTTTTTAAAGAATCACATTTATATCCATTATTTCCTGTGGGTACAAATTACCGGGAAAAAGGCAGCCTATATGTAATCCAGAATGTCCTGGAATCTACCCCTGAGCCAAATTTCAACCAAATCTGTTTATGTAGTTGTTTCTGCGTTTACTTTTAACAAACATTCAAACAATTTTACAAACTTTCGCATTTATAACATTAGTAAGATATGTTGATATATGACTGCCTCGGTGGCGTAGTTGTATTACAGTACGACTGCAAAGCTGAGGTCTCGGGTTCGATCCCCGGGTCGGGCAAAGTGATATTGAGTTTTTCTATTCAGTATCGCCCCGGAGTCTTGAATTTGTGCCCAATATGGTGATAAGTTCGCCCCCATCACATTATGGGACGGAATAACGGTGAAAAGTGGATGCACTAGGTGCACCTCTGCCTACCCCTTCGGGGATAACAGGCGTGAGCGTATGTGTGTGTGTGTAAGATATGTTACTCCGCCTCTGTAGTTAAGGCGCACTAAGCCGCAAAAGTACTGATATCCAAGATTCTATATTTATGAGAAGCTATGGCATCATGTCCGTTGTTTATTTAGGTCCTTATAACAAAATCTTCTCAAGGTTTCGAATATTGGAATCTGTAACTCAACACAATAACGTTTTCAAGTGTTTATGAACCTAACACGTTTCTAGATATTGTAGTCCGGTTATTGTATTTTGGAGTTAACATTTCCTTTGTGAAACATCTTGTAATCTCAATAACCATTGTTTAGAAATCCCCGTGGTAGTGTCGTACCAGCATATACAAAACTTTATCGTCCACTCTGAAGATCAAATCTAAAAGTCATTGATTACCTCATAAGCCCAATACTAATTAAACGGTTAATGAATACATTTGTTCCGTCTTTTGGCAATTTTGTACTACTGAGTATCGATCTTTGTGGTGTTTTTTTTTTAGTATGGAAGGTAATTTCACTACTGGTAAGGGGACCAACGCAAAGGTGCGCAATGACAAAAATGTATTTGCCGCTGTCCGACCTGTGTCACTCAAGATTTTCCTTCGGATCCTTTATGCCAAGCTAACTTGCAGAAAATACGCAAATCATCTGGGAAACAAGAATCTTACAAATATATTACACAGATTTTTTTAATTTTA
Source organism: Lapara coniferarum (assembly GCA_949316025.1). Taxonomy (NCBI): domain Eukaryota; kingdom Metazoa; phylum Arthropoda; class Insecta; order Lepidoptera; family Sphingidae; genus Lapara; species Lapara coniferarum. The sequence continues at coordinate 13,364,465 of OX438926.1, read as the reverse complement.
CAAAATACTTTAATGCTATAATTTGCTGTAGAGAAAATAATATGTGACTAGCTGTTAGCCGACTTACTGATTGCCGATACATAGGTATAGTTTACCCTGTGTTTTATAACTCCACATTGTGTAGTGGGCGGACTGATACCAGAATGGTGGATGCTATTCTCATCACGTGCCAGCAGTATGAAACGTCCATTGTTCAACTGCAAATGAATGCTTTAAGTAAAGAAAAGTTTTTATCTTGGTTGGCACTTGGTTATTTATTTAACTTAGAAGTATTTGCTGATTAGTTAATAGGTATTATGGTCGCAAATCGCAATAAATGTTATAGAAAATTTAATATGAACAATCATTTAAATTGTTTTTTTTTTTTTATATATTCTGAGCTAATTCCATGTTGCAAGTAATTATGAAAATAGCGTTAACATTATATCAGTAAAATGATGACCAATTTGGATACAAATAGTTTGTAAACTGATAGTAATCAGCTATTGCTTTATCAACCTTTAGATTGATTTTAGTATTTCTCTTTGAAGTTAACATCGTCTCTGGGACAGCTTAAAATACAAAAATAATAAAAATATAAGCAAAGCCTGACATAGCGTTTAGAAAGCACCAGATATTTCTAGTACCTAACACCGAAATTTAATAGAACGAAATACAATAAACTTCAGTTTAGATACGAAGCTTAGTCTAGACCCATAGTTATGAGCAAATATAAGTATACATTATGCAAACGTTTTATCGGTGGGTTTAACAAATGCAAATGGCCCCGGTTCCTAGCGCGGCCGTCCCGGGTTTATAAAGCGAAATGATTGGATTTGTTTGATTACTAAATATTAAAGATAAACGGACGCCCACATTCGTTTATTATTGCGTGTATTATGATGAATGGGAAATCTAAATGAAACAGAGAATACAATTTTACTTCATTATTTTTATTATACAAAGTATCGTATATACGGGCAGGATATTAGCTAGAACATTTTGCTAATCATAATATTCGTGTAACAGCAAAGCTGCTTCTCCTAGATATTTTTTGTGAAACCGATCCATTGGCACCGTAAAGTTGAAGAGAAATAAACATAGTATGATTGATTAAAATCAGATTAAAATGTATGAGGTCAAAATATTTAGAATTAAGTTTTCGAAGTATAAAATATTTAAGATAAACGGATATCACTTGGAAATGGAATAAGTTGCGAGTTATAATGCTTTATTCATAATTTAATTGAATAAGAGAGACAGAACGTCTCACGGACGTCCCCATCCATAATTTGCTTCGCAATTATGATCCCATTTAGGTATTTTACGGTTATTCAAACAATCCACGGAGTTTGAAGGAAGAAAAGCTTATGATGAAATTTAATGATCCACAAAAGAGAGCCAATCTAGGATTGTGCTCTTTGTTTTTTGCGTCACACAAATCTATTCCTTTTAAAAGAATGAAGTAAGCATGGAATTTCTATAATTCAAAACCTTTTTAACGTAAACACATAAAACTTCGTGTGTTTGATTATATCCATAAGGACATCTAGAAGCCCAAATTTCATGAGGCTAGCTCAAACGGTTTAAAGATATGAAGGTCAAAAAGTCGTAAATTTTGGTACTGACTGACTGACATATAGTACCTAAACCTAATCTACTTCCAGATGACCTAAAAGGATGAAATTTGAAATCCAGCTCGGTAATTATGTGTAAGCGTAGTAAAAAATCTAAAAACATAAAAAAATAGGGGGGGGGTGTATTACGAAATTACATTATGAACAAGTATTAAACTCTATTTCCTTGCTTTATTGGATACCTATAACAATTGCTATTATTTAAAAATGTGAGATCTTAAAGTAGGTTACACTTGGCCAGTTTTCATTGCATCAGTCAGTTTATAAAGTTATTCAACATATAATATAGGGTATGTGATAAAAACTGGCCAAGTCAAATCTAACCTACTTTAAGATTTCACATTTTTAAATAACAGATGGCAGTAGGCGTAGCTACACGGTGTTGTGCGTTTAAATATTATAAAAATAAAATTTGCCTCAGTGGCGTAGTTGTATTACAGTACGACTGCAAAGCAGAGGTCTCGGGTTCGATCCCCGGGTCGGGCAAAGTGATATTGAGTTTTTCTATTCAGTATCAGCTCGGAGTCTGGAATTTGTGCCCGATATGGCGATAGGCTCGCCCCCTATCACATCATGGGACGGAATAATGGCGAAAAGTGGGTGCACTAGTTGCGCCTCTGCCTACCCCTTCGGGGATAACAGGCGTGAGTGTATATGTATATGTATATGTAAAATTTTACAGACACAATTAAACTGATTATTACTCTACTTAAAAATAGCTTTCCATAAATCTTGCAAAAGGCCTTATTTTAAAGTAATGACATAAAAGTGGTGTAAAGTTAGTCCATTTGCACGTCCCTTTAGGATTCGAGGAGAGCCTACGGCAAGGACAGAGCCCGTGTAAAAAGATCAAGGGGCATCACACCTGCGGCGATAAATACGTATAATAGGTACGTGAAAATTACCTCGTCTACTTACTTTCTTTTGAGGTTAAAATTTGGTTTTGAGTTTTACTTCAAATATTTTAAGCGTGTCTAATATAATTGTTATAAGCACTCATTTGTTAATAATCTATCAGACAACTTAATTAATTTAGTGATAGTTTATTCAGTTCTGTATCTTTATAATTAAATAATATCAAGTAGGTATATAGTTGGTATTGGAGGTATTTAAACGGAATTGAAATAAGAAGTTAGCATGAATTATTAAAAAATAGGGCGTTATTATTAAATAGCACAAGAAGTCTCTGCTGAAGTTACGGTTATTATTATTTATGCATTAACGCCATAAATCAGTTTGACTAATTGTGAAATGTAAGGTAATATTACGCAAGTTCCCATTATCCCCCTTCCCAAAATGTAAAGGTCGTCTCTCACCAAACATCTCCGGTAAATTTCAGTTGTTTTCCTCTAAGTTGTTCTAGGCTTGCGTCCATAAGCAATTGTCGGAGATTGAACACCTGCATAATCTATTAAGCCTTTTCCTAGTTCGGGTTTTGGTCTGCCTTTCGCATTTTTAGACGCGCTATTGAAAAAGAATATTAACCTGTAAATTCATAGTTTAGTCTATATTTGACTTCTTGAACGCTGTTAACACCATCAGTTACATTACTATCTTTCAAGTCTAAAAGAGCAATTGTCTAGTAATATAATGGTTTGCGATGTACGCTCAAGGTTGACAGCTGATGATTCGCGTGATGAGTTCAACTAACAACGTTGGTTTCGAAGAGATATTCACATATTTTATTGTCCTTTATTAATCTTAGGGCCGACTTCACCTGTTGATAAATACTCATCGTCAAATGTATAAGATGACAAAATATACAAGTCACAACCTAATTTATGCTTCCAAATAAATAGTAATAAAATGAGTAATACTATCTACATTAGCTGTTTAATACGATAACTCACAATCATCAAATTATTGTTTTTAGAATCCTATTTCAAATATGCAATTAAAAGCGTAAAGTATCAGTTATCATAGCAGGCGTTATAATAGCAGGCAGGTGTCGCTGCAGCTATTCTGTTCAATGGTTTGCCGATTGCCATTAATTTCAGGGTACATTACAAGCAGTAATTCCGCGGTTATTTCTCGAAGCCATTTCATTAAAGACCGCTCGGCGCACAGATACGGCTGCATGATCCGTGTATAACGAAGATGAACAGCTATGCGGTAGTACTTAAGAGTTGGGTGAACTGCAAGCCTCGTTGTATTAAAAAATGTTGACGTATATTCAGAGTTCCTGATTTTGATTAGCAAAGATACTATTTTACTGCTTATCGCAGTGGTTTCTAAGGTCTGCTACACGTAACTAGTAAAAAGGTATGAGAGTAAACGTTTTGTTCAAATCTATACAATATTTATTTAACGCTTTTTACTATGATTTCTATAAATACAGCGTTATAAATGTTTAAAACAAATATGATTTTTTTTTACATTTTTATACACAGACTCAATCGCGGCCTGGATAAAAGGATGACTTGTACCGGAAAATGGACACGGGGACAATCTGGTGCGCCGACTATGTAGAAATGTAAATGCTTTGTATACGAGATCAAAGATATTTCATATTTAAAAATCGAAATGACTCAAAAGCATGCAAATTACGTAAAACGAACTCTTGAGTAAGTTAATTTTGTCACAAAAATATGAATAAAGTTAGGTGGCCTCGTACAGCTCGAATGAATCCGGGTTGAGCTTTACAAAACCTCATAAATCCCCACTCCCGAAGGTACTATCCAGATAAAAAGTTTATTTATAGCATCGAGTGATTTATTTTTTTGGCGTGTCTGATGCTGTTGGCCCTGATGTTCCTAAATATTTTTTGACATATCAAGTGTTACCATATTTAAAGTGAAACTATTTATATAAATACTTACTATATAAATAGTTCCACTACTAGTATCCTACAATACACTTCGGAGAAAGTTAAATATTTTTTCATAATTATTTCCATAACGAGTGCAACTTATCCATTAGTTATCGCATATTGGATTGCATTATAATAACTTGCATTATAGATGTTTTACACGAAACATAAGTTTTGTAGCTGGATTAATATTTATGACTATTTCTGCTTTCAAACACTAATTTTTTTTATACAAATAGTCTTACATAACCTCTTTTCAATCTTTAAAGTGGCAGTGTTCAAGCATTAAAGTGTTCTGTTTGAAGAAGTCTGTAGTTGTGATTACTGCGTTAGGTACAGGTATATCTATACCATATCAGCCCTGTATTATATACTGCCCACTGCTGAGCACGGGCGTCGTCTACAACTGACAGGCTTAAGGCCTTAATCTACCACGCTGGTCTAGTGCGGGTTGGTAGACTTCACATGCCTTCGAAATTGAGAGAACTTCTGAGGTATACAGGTTTCCTCACGATGTTTTCCTTCACCGTTAAAGCGAAAGATAATTCACAAAGAATACACACATAAATGTATATGTATACGTACTAATGTTAACATTTGTTACCTATTGTGCGGGTATATAAATGAATTGCTTTAAACAAAATAAGGAAATAAATATTTGTATTTTATTCCTGTATTTTTTTTATTGCCTCGAAGGTAGATGAGCTAACGGCCCACCTGATAGTAAGTGGTTATCGTCGCCCATGGACGTCAGCAATGCCAGGGGCACAGCTAAGCCGCTGCCTACCGTAAAAAACTTTTTTTAAACCTCGTTTGAAGAAGGACAATTCATAGCGCTGAGGAAACAAGCTGTATCCTCAGCGCTATGACTTATGCGCTATATCATGCATTATACTTTATACCATGAAGAAAAGAACGACATTAGAGTTGCTTGCCCGTTCTTCTCTGGTGAGAATTGCTTACCAAACTGATGGTAGAGTTATAGGTATTGATGGAATCTAAATAATGCATAACTTTTATGGGTTCGAATATAATTATTTCATTTAATTTATACATAAACAGGAAAAATTTGTAGGGGCAGGAACTACTGAATCGATTTTGAAAATTCTCGCACAAATAGGAAGCTACATTACTCCTGAGTTCTGAGTGATATTTATCCCGGAATAACTTTTTAACGCGCGCGGAGCCAAAGCTATAGTATATAATATACCTATCACCATACAATTTGTTGAGCTTACTTCCACCCCTAACACGTGTTAGGAATGAGCTTATCATCTTAGACATAGATTCAAATTATAATTGCTATCGACGGTTGTCACTTATGGGTAACTAAAAAGTAAAAACCTCCTTGCAGGCGTAAAATACTTATATAAAAATATCTACGATATTAATCTGTCCTTAATAAAAGTAATAAATTGATTAGCTTTACTATCGCCATAATATAAAGACATATCGCACGTTTGAATGTTATCTATGTAATGGTGTCAACATGTTCTGGCCGGGCTATCGCGTTCTATCGCTCCACGCATCTGCGCCGGCCAATCGTGAAGATTTATGGGGACAAAGAAAGACTATAAACTTACTTTATTATTCCATCAAATGTGCTGCTGACTCAGCCGCTTTCGGCTTTAACACGTCTATTACGCCTATCATATTAACGATATTGGACCTAATAGCCATTTAAACTTAGGTGATGAATATTATGATCTTAAAAGAATAAATTATTAAATAAGATGTTTTTATTCCATTATGATCTAAGAAAGAAGTCAAAATAAATAATAATAGAACTGACATTTTCGTTGTTAGTAAATACATCGAAAATAAAGCTATATTACTAATTATTTGAAGTATCATTAAAGATCTATGTTGTATGCGAAAGTTAATTATAATGTGTGTTCGGGATATTGGACGACGAAATTCGAAACTTGTCATAAGTACAGGCATGACGTCGAAGGCGTGGGTCGATGCACACAGTAGCCATCAATTTGTTGGTAATTTTATATTCATTACTTATAAAACAAGTTGGTTTCATATCATACTTAATTTCAAAATTGTCAGTTTGTTAATTGTTTTTAATTGTAAATATAGCTACATTTAAAAATTAAACAAAGTGGTAATTGCGTCATTTTCACACATTTAATCGCCTAGTAGGGAGGCATAAAAGTGTTTATATTACATACATATACATATACACTCACGCCTGTTATCCCCGAAGAGGTAGGCAGAGGTGCAACTAGTGCGCCCACTTTTCGCCGTTATTCCGTTCCATGATGTAATAGGGGGCGAGCCTATCGCCATATCGGGCACAAATTCCAGACTCCGGGCTGATACTGAATAGAAAAACTCAATATCATTTTGCCCGACCCGGGGATCAAACCCGAGACCTCAGCTTTGCAGTCGTACTGTAATACAACTACGCCACCGAGGCAGTGTTTATATTATTGTCAAAAATTGTGACGCAAGGACGTTCCGCTAGGCAAGACACTGTAAATTCGCTGTGTCGAATGTCCATTTGTCCGTTGGTTATTTTATTGGGAGAACATTAAGACTACAGAGTAGGAAGAGTCACAAGTTTGGAGCAAGTATGGATGAATTATAGCTGCTATCAAAATAATTTAAGAACAGACCATTGTAGAGATCATTCTCTACAATGGTTTGTAATACACTTTCGATACATGGGAAATACAATGAAACTTATTTATTTCTTTCGTCAGATGAAGTATCGATAGTAAATTTGAAAATTATTATTGATAATAAATGTGGAACAAAAAAAATCTTTTTTTGTGATATTAGTTGTTTTAGTTTCATTGCATGAAGAATAAAATATTTGTGCATATTAGTTTTACAATAATTTTACAAACGATAGGGTCTAGAACAACTTAAAAATATATTTAACTAGTAGTGCTCGCTCCACCCGCGTGAAAAAGTTTTTCCGGGATAAAAATATTTTCCCGGGATAAAAAGTAGCCTATAGCACTCAGGAGTAAAGTAGCTTCCTATTAGTGAAAGAATTTACAAAATCGGTTCAATAGTTCCTGAGATTAGCGCGTTCAAACAAACAAACAAACTCTTCAGCTTTATAATATTAGTATAGATAAACACAATTCACTGGCGTTTTGAAGTTTGCGTGTGTAAAACAAATTGTACATTTTTCTCCCCTTATAATCTTCTCTCCTCGCAATTCGATGTGAAAGCATACTTAATTCCGTAATACCGACGTAATACAGAATTTCTAAGAAACGTCGCCCTCAATAAGTATTTAGCGTAATTGACTTTAACGTTGGAATAAAACAACTTAGTTATCAAATTAGTAAGTCTAATGCTTCGTAAAGTTTACCTAAGCGAAATTACAAATAATTATCAAGTTGTTGGCGATACAAAGCTCAGAGCGGATAAAAGTTTACTCTTCGCTTTGAGACGACTGATATTATGCGAGTGTTAGGTGCGCCATAATAATCCACAAGATAGCCAATGCTAGCGCAGGCGGATAAATGAAAACCATTTATTTAGAGCGTTATGAGAATTCGAATACGAAATATGCAAATGAGTATCTTAACTTTCAAATATCTGGCGGAAGCGCATTTAATTATGCAACACTTAAAGCTCTCATTTGTAGTGTATTATTAAAACGAGTATTGTGTCGGGAACTTCAATAATTTACTATTTAAATATGTTGCAACTGTCTTGATTACAGAACGGAGTTTTAAATGAATTAAAAACCCAATATCTAGCACAAATATTGATACAAAAAATATAACCTGTAAACCGGTAACCCTGAAACAATATTCCGTAAAAAAGCGCTTCTTATCAACAATACCAAACGCAAAATAGAAAACCGGAGCAAGCAAATTGCCTTATTGTTTGAATATTGAATACATTTCCTTTCCAATTTTTGTGTACTCGTATATGGCAACCGTTCCACTGTTGCAATGTCGTGTTTGCAAAACAAATGCGTTAGATAAAGCGGTTTGCTGGTCGTGAATCGTGGCACCGCGTGGTGCGACACATTCCGCGCGCCCCTTGCCTTCGATTTGTTTTGATTTTTAACGTATGGCTAACAAACATAACTGGAACGTAAACATTCTTTCACTCGTACAGCATTTGTAAATGTATCGTCATTGTTCTGCGAGACAGGAATGTTAGGTATGTTTGAGTTGACAAACAATTTTATTTGTCATTATTTATCGTAACAGGGCTTTGTGTAATAAGGAACGGAACCATTGATAGCTCACCTAATATAAAAACCATTCATGAAGGAATATAAAGGAATAAATTTCATGAAATTGCATCATATTTAATAACTAGTAGTGCTCGCGGCTCCGCCCGGGTGAAAAAGTGACACTAACGTGACGTGAAATAGCACTCAGGAGTTATGTAGCTTCCTATTAGTTAAAGAATTTTCAAAATCGGTTCAGTAGTTCCTGAGATTAGCGCGTTCAAACAAACAAACAAACTCTTCAGCTTTATAATATTAGTATATAATAATAAAATAACTTATAAAAGATCGTTCTGTGCTTGCATTACAATCAAAAAAAGCAACGTGGGTGCTCAACATCTTCCGCAAAATTATAGTACGTAAATATGTATTCTTTCGATATGTAAGTATTGCTTTCTTGTAATAACATACTGTCACAGGGATTTATTTCTAAAAAAACAATAAAGTAAACAAAAATAATTAAAAGGACGTGTCCATAAATAGGCTTAAAATTCCAACCAGGATACGATACATAATATATGGATAGCACTCCCAAAAACTAGGCCTTTGCAACCAACATTTTACATCCTTCCATGGTGTTTGTTATATTAGGATGAGAGGCAAGTCTATCGGACTGAAATTCTAAGACTGGCTAACAGTGGCGTGTTTCACACCAAATAACTTGTTGACCGTTCTAAAAAATTAACTAAGAAGCTCATGGTTCATGGCTTAAGTTTGCGACTAGTAGAGTAATGGAATGGGTAACGGAAGACAATTACTATAATAATATGTATTTCCTTATACGATAAGAATCAAATTGGTTGTGGCAAACATGTGATACACATTTTTTTTAAATTGTATCATTTCTACTTCATTTAAGTGATAGGAGTTACAGCATAAACGTTTCTCCAAAGAACCACGTAAAGATAGACATGGTTTATGAATTTTTATTCAATTTTATTTAATCCCCTTTCCATTATTTGTACCCTTAGGCTGTTTATATTAGCGGATACTTCTAAGAGTCTACTGACGTAGATAGCAGCAAGAACGAGACGAACTCGATTTTTCCTGCGAGTGAAATAACAAAATAATATTTCATGATGGGTTTAATGTTTCCTGTAAGTTTTGTGTGTTCAGGAATAATGCTATAGATTTTATGATATCCATAATTGCGCTTAATTTATTTTGCTATAGTATAAGTTTTTTATCGACATTCATTATTACTACTAGATTTCGCCCGCGGCTCCGCCCGCTTTAAAAAGTTTTTCCGGGATAAAAGTCCCGCTTTATATTTTCCCGGGATAAAAAGTAGCCTATGTGTTAATCCGGGACATGATCTACCCGTGTGCCAAATTTCATCGAAATCCGTACAGTAGTTTTTGCGTGAAAGAGGAACAAACATCCTTACATCCAAACATCCATACATTCTTACAAACTTTCGCCTTTATAATATTAGTAGGATAAATGGTGTTATGTCTTAGTACCTCTATTGCATGTTTAATTACCATCATAATAGGTCTTAGTTACTTATGAAGTTACCGTTTTACGATATGGGTCAGTATAGTAAAACAGCAACTTCATAGGTCAAGACATAATAATTATGTCCATTGTTATTACTATTACTACTTTCAATTTAGATTTGTTAGTAACAATGATTATTGTAGAAGTTAGTAGGTACCTATAGTAATTATATTAATCAATCGCAAACTAAAAATTACAAACGAAACGGCATGGAAAATAAATGAATACCAAAGTGGACTTTAATTACCTTTTTGTCTGGCTAATTTGAATTTACATCAAAAAAACATAATTTACAAGTTAGTCATGAGAATCTAACAAGCAGAGAGCATATAAAACCGTATTAAAAATGTGATGTACCCTTTGAACATAATGTCTGCTGGTTCCAGAAACATTTGGTCTGACTTATTAAATATCCCCGATGGCACCGCTCGTGTTCCTCGCATAGCTAAATTTCACGTATTGCGTTGAAACTCTTGTACAGTCTGCCACATAAGTACCTGAACAAATTCAAAGTTTCAAATCGCCTTTAAAGGTTTTTTGTGCTTATGAACAATTGTTTTTCTTCAATAAAATGAATTTCAAGTGACTTACTTTATAAATAAAGAAAAAATAATATTTCGATTGAAGCTAATGTGTAGAAGCTTTTTGCAATTTTGAATTTGTTCACCTACTTATGTGCCTGACTGTACTGTTTCTCTGATGTTTGCTACTCAACTATGTTTGTCATTGACAATGGCACTTTAACAAAACAAATATGTGTATTTTAAGTGTATGTGTATTTTAAACTTTCTGTACATCAGTAAAAATTAAATATTTGTATCATATGGTGTACTAGCTTTTGCCCGCGGCTCCGCCCGCACTAAAAAGTTTTTCCGGGATAAAAGTCCCGTTTTATATTTTCCCCGGACAAAAAGTAGCCTATGTGTTAATCCAGGACATGATCTACCCGTGTGCCAAATTTCATCGAAATCTGTTTAGTAGTTTTTGTGTGAAAGAGGAACAAACATCCATACATCCATACATTCTTACAAACTTTCGCCTTTATAATATTAGTAGGATTGTTGATTAAACGGGAATGAGGTAACCTCAACCAAGCTACCACTCCATGCCGCGTCGTGCCGGAACAAGATGTGGCCAGCAATAAACCATTATAAAGGGATTGTTATTTTTTGTTGCATAAAATATGTTAGATGAAACCACAACATTGGGCATGTAAATTTACGAGATTGGAAATGCATTTTGCAGTGATAATGTTGCCACTAGATCAATGAGGTGATAAAGGCTTATTGCGTAGTAAGATATTTAATTGTGTAGGTTGGACACAAATATGCTTTTGTTTGATAAAGTAGTGTGAATATGGTGTGGCTAATACACCTAACAGACGATTAGATTTGGTATCATCGTACCAATTCGTCACGCGGTACAGTCTTCACGCCATACAATCGAACCGTACCATGCGATGTCCAGTTGTATCCAACCAAGTTTGATGCCGTACCGACAATAATAATAATAATGTCCATCGAACCGTGCCCCATATGGTGCGATATGGGTCGATGGCATACCGTTTTAATGGTTCGGCTGTACCAAATCACATCGCATGTGCCCACTTTAACAGAGACAGTGATGCGCGAGCCGTGCGGGCGCTACAAATGCTGTATATAGGTTTGATGCACTCCACGCGTATTGCGTCAGTTGTTGTGTATGAAGCTATCGGCACAATGTAAAATGTGTAGTCATGTGGTAGCTGCTTAATGGTATGTGCGCAAAGAGGGTGATCGGGACCATTCAGTTTGGCGTTAGGATTTTGTTTGCAACTCCGCTGCCTGAAGGTCCTTTCCCGTTAATAAAAGATCCACTCTTTCTTAAATAAACAGCTTTAATGTTAATCTATGTCATGATTAGGGCTGCCATCATCTAAATTGCCGACGCCGGATAAACACGGCAAAAATCCCGGACATTTCGGCGAAATATGGGTCTTTCCCCGGACACCTCTGAAATAATATTTTGCCGTTCCTTCTTGAATGCGGGGAGATGAATGAATTTTTACCTAAGATTTATATCAATTTGTCGCTCATCTATACAAAAATGGATTTCCTCTGACAACAAAAGTGTCCTTTTACTTTTTAAAACCCCTGCCGGACGCCCCCGGACGCCCTTCAATCTAGGACAAATCCGGGGAAATCCGGACGGATGGCAGCCCTAGTCATGATCTATCTGTGTGTCAATTTACATATGAATTCGTTCAATATTTTTTGCGTTTACTTCGAACATTTTTCTTAAATCTTCACATTTAGATGATAGGTGATAATACGAGTAAGATTATATTACTAAGACTGTATATTATTTTAACTTTGTAAAAATATCGGTACTTAAATAGTTAAGTGAGCCTTGAGCTACGCTTGTTCCAGATATAGAGTAATAAAATAAGAAAGAATTATTATTCTGCAGCGATGTAAAATCGTTCAAAATGATTGATTCCGATATCAACATTTTATCAATATTCTAATCCCCGAGTCCAGCTGTTCCCACATAAATCAATTCGGCCGCCGCGCCTTTAAACAAAACGACAGAGAATGCATTCTCCTGTTACGAGATTTTGTTCACTTATGTTCTTGTGTTACAGTTTCCAACGAAAAAACAAATGTTGCTATAACCATAACATAATTAACTGGTACACATGATTAATTTTAAATATTTGGACATAAGAAATTTATAACTGCTATAATTTGGTATCAAAACAATTAACTGATATATCACTTAATCTACCAAATAGTTTCTTTATGGATAGAAATAAAAACAACTGAGCAAATGTGTCATATGAGCTTCGAATATTTAATCCAGTTGATTTTTGTTTTATTTTACCGGATAGGACAGTTCTGTCGGTGGCGTTGGTACGAGAGGTTCGATGTCACCCGCATGTTAGTCGTCATGATTTGCGTTGGCTTGTGTTCAGTCAAACGTAAGGCAAACAAGGCCAAGTAGGAATTTTCTGTTGAGCTCCCCACTGTTGTTTCCTTTTATGTGTGCTATAAAGAACTTTTAACTTCCCAAGTGTAACGTGCTGTTACGACACAGTAGGTACTTACTGTATTACTGAGATTACGAAAAGTTGTTAATTTTTATCCTAGTCAAGAGTATGAAAATATGTTTAGTCTTCATGGTTTCTTAAAATAATTAAGATACGTCGTTTTAAAAAGGGTTTTCTCAGCTTAATAGATAAACCTTCGTCCGATAATAAAGTTTAATCAAAATGTACGCGCAATAAATAAATGGTTCTATGATTCAATTAACGATAAAATAATACAACATTCGTGTAAAAGAAAACCAATAAAAGTTGTTATATTGGCCGTCCATTGAAACACCTGCCACATAATGAGTTTGAAGGTTTGAAGTCATTTCACGGTCGCATCGATACTAACGTACTTATATGTATTTGTTTTTGTGTGTAATAATTAGCATTATTTGTTTTCAAATACAGTAATCTCACATATTGTATTTCGAATGTTATATACTCTTAATTATATTATTATTGTACTTAATAACAATAATTTAAGCATTGATGTATTAAAATACATCAATGAATCTGACTCTGTTTGATAGATAGGTTCTTAGAATAATAACAGATAGGTTGATTTACCATTTCGATAATTTTAGCTTGATTGTAATTGCTTTATGTTACAAATGAGTTGCAGCTGGTAAGAATTTATGGAGAATATATCCTGCTAAGGTGCCATAGTTCTGTTTATGTAGATAAGTACTGAATAAAATAATTTTACCCATTGAAAATATTAATTGATAGTTCAAGCCCGCTTGGCCCATGACAGCTCCTATCATAAAAGCGAAAATCGTCGTTCCTATCTACGCAATAAGGTTTTAGTATAAAAAAAAAGAAAAAAAAACACAAATGTCAGCTGTTAAACTCGCGGTACCAGGTAGGTTAATATTAAAATAAATGATTAAACCTTACTATCGAGACAAAAGTAGTTATCGGATTTTATAGCGGTTTTTTTGGTTTTTATTTTGTCCCGACGCGACGCGACGTGTTGAAAGCTACATGGTCTTCCGACAACTAATTTTATTTCGATATATAACATTTGTGTAAACATAAGAAATCATAAAACCTTACCAATTACCAAGCGGCCAAATCATCTGAGTACGTATACAGACATCTTTATGTTGATATATTTATGCTATACATAACATTTATAAGTTATCGAAGGTTGATCCATTGCAGCCACGGGAGGTGGGTTCATAGTTCACACGCGAATCTAATGGGGATTTGAGAACAAATTCGTTCCGTACTAAAGTTATTAAAGTATCTTTGATAACAATTGTTTCGTACTATACATTATAGTAAAATGTATTTAATAATATATTGCTATTTATATTTTCTTTTTAGAATACAACACTATAATCTAAACGAATAGTTATGTTTAGTGTTAATACTCATTAGTATAAACATGTAAGCACAAATACGTCGCATACGTTATTGAGTGCGATGCAATTCTATTGATATGTACCTATCGTATTGTACAAAATTGAATACTAAAGTACTCAATAAGAAGAATGGTTGTATAATACAGCAGCCAGGGTTGTCAACAGCCGACATCAACACATCCAAATTAAACAGCAATTAGACCCTCCTGTATTTAAAGCTCAGGTAACAGGTGTTTTGTTTAGTAACATGAAAAATTACTCTCATGATAATTTTATCATGTTCATTTAATGTATGGTGCTATTAATTTCCACAATATGACATTTTCTGTGGTATCAGTGATGTATGGGGATTGTGTATTTGTGATAAAGTTTCGGAATGTTAAAGTATATTCAGTATTTATTTATATTTCGTGAATTAGCGTATTTTTTGTATTAAAAAACTAAAATGGTCTTTACATTAATTGTTCTTCATTCAGTCAACGATTAAAAACGTTTATGCACACATTTAACACGGAGTCAGAGCATCGCCTAAAAGCTATTTAAAAATATAGTAAATAATTATTATGTCTAGTGGCTAGTGTGTAGAACTAATTCTACAGTCCGTAGCGTTACTACGCCTGTAACGCGTAGCGTAAGTTACCGTAGAAGTATCGTAGCATCGCGTCGTAACTCATAAACTCTGTCTGTTACGCTTTCGCAGCTGAACCAGTTAACCAATTTCAATGAAATTTTGTACAGACATATTTGAGACCTTGAAAAAGTCATAGGCTACTTTTTATCCCGAGAAAATATATGGTGCGACTTTCATCCCCTAGTCCACTACAAGAATTTGATGTATGAAGATCGGTATTTTCAATAGATATTTTATAGTCAAAAGAATATTTGACAACACTAACTCCTATGAGTTATGACATATTATCAAGTGGAAATAATACGATAATATGCGTCGTACATGACCACAAGTCGCACAATTTCCCTCATCTCATTCAGATTTAATTGAAATTTAATTAAGGTAGACCACACGAAGGCTTCGCATTTTTTAATGATAAGAATGGCAGTCTATTGTGGAGCCTTTGTCTTTAAACTTTATATTGTGATTTAGTTATGTGAATCTGCAAGAACTTTCTTATCTATTTGAGAGAAAGACGACATAATATTGTGATTGAACTTAATTACATACTTACTACATTCATGTTTTTGTACTAATTATACTATTATATACATAAAAGAGAAACCAAATAATCTTTATAAAAATACAACAAACCACATCGTTAATTATGTTCTAATATTATAACAGATAAGATGTCCTCATAAGAAATCTTGGATGGTTCGGTATTGTTTAAGTATGCATCGACGTAAGATACAAAAGTTGTTATCGCGGCCCGATTGAGGGCACAATAAATTTGGACTGTGTTTCTATTTCAAGAAACACTTCTACTTATTCGTGTAACGTTTTGTAAGAAAAATCATAGTATTGTGGAAATAACCAGGGAGATACTTTATTTATTAGATACATAATGTTAGTGGTATAAATTTAAAAGGAAAGTTGGATTCTTAAATATCCATATTATAATTTAAGAAAAAGTGGACTATTCCAAACACTGCTATTAAAAATATATCATTCAATTAACGTTTCAAATCTATGATATTAAACATTAAAAATTAATAGTAATCGTAATAGTTACTACGGGTATTTACCTATATTATGTCAGTCCTGAATTGTCTAGGTACCCGTGCCCAGCCTTAGTAGTTAAATATTCTAAGTGCTCAGGAGAAACTCAGAGAAAATAATGTACCTAAATACAAATACCTTGATAGTTTAAATCATTTCAACCTTTAGGATATTGGAATCCACGAACACAATATCACCAGTTATTAAAATAGTACCATTTAAATAATTTAACGAAGTAAGTACTTTTTGTAGTTGTTCCTTTGCTCATAAGTTTGTGTCATTTGAGTTTGTATTCGCTCTTCGTAAAAGGATGAAACCTAAAAATACAATCATAGTTCTAAGTAAGACTAGGTTTACGTGCCAAATTTTTGAGGTGCCGCCATAGAACGTATAAGGTGTATTTTTGCATATGAACTGTTTTGGAGTTTATATATTATTATGTTGAAAACAATTGAAAGGATTATTTGGAAAACTTAAAAAATCAAGGCACACGTAAATAAACTGTAAGTTATAAGAGTGAGCATCGCGATTAGTGGTAGTGTTGTAGTGTATGTGTGTGTGTGGTTGTTTGCGTGTGTGGGCCAGAGCGCCCCCAGTGGGAGCGGCGATGGTTGGGGCGGGGTGTATCGATCCCCGCGGGGCGCGTGCGCCGCGCCGGCGGGCGTTGGGAGCGGGCGAGCGGGCGCGCGGCTCCAGCTCACCACCAGACTCCACGCCACCCGCGCAGTCCGCAGCCGGCCGCCAGGCGAGCGACTGCTCACCACCACGTTCCGCACTTTGTTGCCGCAACGTTTGACATTCAATGCGCGATAACATTCGAATAACCTCAAAGCACTACCCTCCAAGAAATTGCTCTAGTGTTATCAGTTTAAAACTTTTATCCCACTCCTACTTACTCGTAGATTATGTCTACCGACTAGTTTTATTCCAAAAATTTTAGCAGGTGATAACTTTTTAAAACCGTTTAATACTAATCGCCAAGGTCTTCGGAATAAATTTTATGGAAATTTTAATGAGTTCCGCTTTAAACTCTCGAGCGACTTGTGCTGTGTGCCGTATATGAAAATGTAAAGTGCGTCATTGTTGTTATCTGAAGTGATCGTGTTTGTGACTGAAAAAACAAGACGATCGGTGCGTTGCATTCGAGTTGTCGCCGTAACGAGTCATTAGTTCAGTGGTGGAGGGAACGAAGAAACAGGTCTTCGTTTGCGTGAGATCGTCGCAGTGATAATATTTACGACAAACGGTGAGACTCGCTAGTGATAAGGGATGGGTGGTTATCTGGGCGGTCGACCGACGGCGCGGCGCACGGGACATGTAAATCATTTGCTTGTCGAAGGTAGCGCTTAATTACTGGTACTGATCTCTTGGGAGCACCGCCTCTGCGTGAAGTGCCATTATCACTAGACTATTATTAATAGCCGTCGTCGGCCCGAGATATCTAGCCCCAATTCTAAATTTAATCTTTGCTGACTAAAATGAGGCATCTTCTCTTTTAATGCAAAGTAAAGTATGTCATATTATATTGTTTTGCACTGTGATAGTATTATGCAGAAAATGACTAAAATGATTCAATAGGGTATAAAATTACTATAGTAGTTAGACCTAGAGCGTCCTCATGTTTTATATTGAAATACTGCTATTTTAGTACTGCATATAAAATTACACCGGTATGTGTAGATGTGTTTCTATCCTGATGAAATTCCAATGAAATCTAAGATTTTTTTTTACCGCGAAAGATTTGCGTCAATGGATTGGTCAGAAGCTTATTGCCAGACTTTGGGTATCTACCAATATGCTCTAAGTTGCCAGACACTGAAAAGGTTTGTTTTTTTATATGCCAGACTACGATTTCGCGTTTAGGTTCATGTCTTCATAATTGAATGGGGAATGGATTTTTGGTTGAAATGTTGTATAACGACGGCTCCCAAGAACAAAGTCGTATATGCAAAATGTTAGCTTTTCAGTAGAGCGCTTTGAAAGTCGTTAGTTTGTATTCATGTGCGAATTAGTGCTATTTTCACACATTAAGTTCAAAGTTGTTACTGAACCCTATAGAATATAATGTTTTGTTCACTATGACTTGTGATTTTCACAATTAACTTAGTCTTTCAAAGCGCTCTACTGAAAAGCTTCATTTTGCATATACGACTTTGTTCTTGGGAGCCGTCGATAAGGTTATTTTATTATTGATTCACATTTCACATACCAATATCAGAGATATTTCGTAGGGGTGTGTACATTATTATTAATTTGTCTTATGCGGATATTTATGATATGTTAAGTAACTTAATAGAACGATTCTCGCATAGATTTTATATTTTGCTTCATTCAGCAACGAAGGTATCGGAACTAGCCATCGACTGATAGCTCTGCCTGATAGTAACCAAGAATGAAATAGTAACAAAATTATGAAATAATGAAGTTATATTATGTTAGTTATTTTATTCCCGGTAAAGTTTATCTGGTTATCTGTTTTGCAATTTCATTTCGAAGACGACTTTTACAAAGGGTCATAGTTTATCTTAAAGATGGGATACTACATGCACGAACTTTAACTTAAGGCCTATTTCAAAACTTGCTGATGAACATTATTTGTCACATAAATGTTTAAGCCGTCTAAATAATAAATTCACACCCTAATCTATGCTCATAGATGTAACGAATAGCGTTTATCAGCAAGCGGTGAAATGAACCCATATAAAACATGTGTCGTTTTTATTCAGATGAAATTGTGAAAATAAAATAAATGAAAATATGAAGATGTAATTGGTCATACAGACTGGCGAATTCCTAGATTAACGATCAAAAACAAATCTGAGAAAGCAGTCGCGGGTGGACCCGTAGGTAAAAACTATTATAAAATTAAACTTTGAGTAATATTTTTGTATTTTATGAACATCGTTATTATAATTTATATATATATTATATTTAATAAACTCCAACATCATGACGACAAAAAAATCTAAGCCTTGCCTAAAAAGATTGAACAAACTTATATGTAGAGTTACAAATTAACGTCTGCAGCTAGCTACTAGTTCACATTTCACATCTAAAAAAGGACACCGGTCCCAAAACACACTTGTTAGCTTTAAAATATTAGCTACATGGGTTTACGCAAACGTGCCGGTTCAAATTTGGGCGAAATTTATGGTAGCATCGTTTATCTTTTGTAAAATATCTAAGATTGTCGCGTGCTTCTCAAATATCCAGCTACGTTGTCTATTTAATAAGAATTAATGTGGCACACAATGCTTTTAGTTGACGGACGAAATATTGCTGTTTATATAAAATTTATTTATAACACACAGATAAGTTTTCTTTATACAAAAAGCGAACTTCAATAAATTAGTAGAATAATTTTAATAAGTTATTAAACTACCGGCTGTTTATGTTTTTGACTCATATTGAAGTGAAGCAAATTTTAATGAAAAGTAATTTTTTAAAACACTATTAAATAAATTTTATTGGTAAGCGAGAAACTGTGACATAATATTATTATTATGACCACTTCGAGTGTTTCTAAACATACTTAGAATGGGTCAAGGTCAGGTCAGGAGTACCCTTAACAGACGAAAATGTATGAAAAGAACTATGAATGTGGAAGAGGCGAAAGAGGTTTGTCAAGATCGTAGCATATGGCGCTCAATAGTCTCTGCCTACCCCTATGGGATAAGGGCGTGAGTGTGTATGTATATGTTAGAATGGGTCATCACCCTGACTTTTTTCAATAAGTTATATGTTCACTATAGACGTTTTTAATTCTTATTAAAATCTGTTGCTATATTTCTATTTATATAAAATATTCAAGCCACACCTACTTTAAAACATAACATGTATTCGAGGATGCTATTCCTGTTGGGATACTTTGAACAATAGAACGCAGCTGCCGTAGACATAAAATACCTCATTACTTTTTATATCTTAGAGAAATAAAAGACAGAACGCCCTCGGGAGTGTTAAGTTTTCATCAGTCGAGCTCAGTATCAGTTTCAAGACGTTTTATCTGCAGAAAAATCCCGAGTATGTCCACAAAATAAATCGTGCGGCGATGCTTCAAGTTCAATTTCGCGTGAAAATTACTATAAAATGTGTCGTTTCGTGAATGTCGGACAAAAGACATACAGAGGAAAGCTAGTTATCAACCCTGTGCCGTCCCTCGAATTTTGTTCAGAAGCGCGCAGATATTTTAATAATATCAGCCATGTATTATCCGAGCACGAGGCTCCTCTACCACAGAGAGACTTATATACCTATAGTCCACCACGCTGGCCTAGTGCGGATTAGCAGACTTCATATACTTTCGAAATTATTTTTGAGAATCCCCAGGTATATAGGGTTCTTCACGATGTTTTCGTTAATGCGAATGATAAAAACAATACACATATAACTTTGCAAGTTAGAGGGAGTTCACCCGGGGTTTTGAACCTGCGGACACCTGTCTCGGCAGACCGTTCCATTCCCAACTATGCTATCGTTGCTTGTTAGTTATTTTACATATGTTTTTAAATATACTGTATATTTGTAATACTCGTATTACTTACACCTAAAATCGCTTGTAGGCCTTCCGACTTCATCCGTATTTCGAATCCGTCCGTCTGAGCATTGAATCTTCTCTCATGAGGTTTGTGTCTGTTATTTTATTCAAGTCGTGAAGCGAGCCGTAAGAAGGTGTTAAAGAGTGAATTGGCAAAAGGAGCGAATGAATGGAATATGCGAACAGGTCGGCACGTACGCCGCGATCGGTATTCGATGCTGAATAATGAATGGGTCAAGAGCTATAACATTCAGCAATATCGACCTCGGACCAACGCTACATCGTTTTTCACAAACAACAACGAGATATATTCAAAATCGTGAATAACATAATCTGTAGTCTGTCAAGGCCCGCGACGGACACCGGTGTCCATATATATAGGGTTTTTCCATACATCTATATATATAAGCGGGGCTTGACAGGAGGTCCTTCTTTAAATACTAAATGTTTGAGCAGATGTGATTGGATATATCGTTACTTTTGCAAGGGAGTTAGTGGGAAGTATAACATACTTTTTTTCTTGTGCATAAGGGGCGGAAAACATCAGTTTTATATTCATCTAGTCGGCTGATCCACTTCTATGACCGTACTATCAAGTATGTCATCGGAGGGAAATGGTACTTTTGTATTAATTTCTGGAACGATATTTAAATATATTTTTAAACACCAAACTGTGGAACTTTTTATTGAAAAACCTTTCCATAACCTCATTTTCTTTTGTAATTTATACTCATGTACATAGAACAAGATCCACATAGGTAACGAAAACGACCGAACGACCCTTCAAAGGCACAAGATAAAAATAATATTTTTACGTGGAAATTAATTGATTCTACTATGATTAGGAGGCCCGAGGCATAGGAGTGCAGGATTGTGCCTGTTGAGGGAACGTTGACAAATTACTGGAGGCTTTATGTGTCGCCTGTGAGTCCAGCCCACCTTAAGATCTCTACCCATCAACCTCTGTTATGTCCATTAATTACTTCTAAGATAATAAATCACCTGGAAGATCTTGTCATTTCAGATTTACAAATTATAATTTTTATTAGGAAATCTCGTGTATCGTTTGTGCGATAAAAGTCACGTTATCTATTTATAAACTTCAGGAAACCTTGAAATAAATATAAATTAGGAATTATTATTTATATTCCCGTTTGTGTGTTAACAGTTTCTTATTTGAGTCACGTACACATGCCGATCATTCATATTCATTCATCATATATTATTCACATCAGATTTGTGAGAATAAATAATCTGCATCATGTTAATGTTTTGTGTTTTTATTATGCTTGCCTTTAACTTTTTCTGCTGTATATTTAGAATTTCAAATATTTGTTATTGCTTATAACATTGTTACTGTTTAAGTTACGTAGGACAATTGTGTATTTTCAAAATCGTATCTTGAGATGAACAAGAGCGTCTTACGGTAAGCGTCATGATAACCTTTTAACTTTTGACTTTTCTATACTAACGTCATAAGGTGGAAAGATTTGATTTTTTTAAATAAAACTATTTTGCGGATTTTATCGCGGTTTTTTAATTTATATTTTCTCCCGAAATTTCGAAGCGCAAAATAGTTTTATTTTAATGTCTAACATTCGCGTAAATAGAAGAAGTGATTTGATTTTTTGTTTGTTTGCATTGAATAGGCTCCAAAACTGCTGCACCGATTTGAAAAATTCTTTCATCAATATAAAGCTACATTATCAGCGAGTGGCATAGGCTGCTTTTTATTCCGGGAAAATATAAAGCGGGTTTTTAACCCAGAAAAACTCTATCACACGGGCGGATCCGCGAGCAGAAGTGTATAACATGATTTATAAACTCTACGTGATACGGCATTGTGCTCATCTTGATACACAAGTTAAGTCACCTTATGCCTAATTGTAATTAACTATGCGGGATATAACATAGTATCCTAACATGCTGATGCTGGTGGTAGAAATAGAGCGGCGGCACTTGACCTTCCAAAAACGATTCTCAAATACGACAGACCTAATCAAGTGATAAGTAGTTGTAAGCGAAAAGACCGGATTTTACGAGACGTTCTTCACTTTACTATGTTACATTCACTTAATAACCTGTTAAGGACGATACTTTGCGAAGTTTATATTATTATCCCTCCTATAATGTCATAGGTGGAGACCATATAGCCGAAACAGCGACAAATTCAAATGTCGGTTAAGAGATAGTGTTTTATACATAAAAAATGATATATTATGTAGTTGACCGACTTAGAAATTGAATCCAACACTTTCACAATCTGCACGAAAATGCGCTGTTCCAAACCAATAACGAGACAAAGATAAGACTTGATAATTTGGAATCTTTAATATGTAATCCTCCTAGCCAGTTTCGGCCACGGCGGCCAATCTCAACGGAGATCACCCAGGTACGCAGGAGATATTATAGTGCACAAGTGTGTGCGCAATACACAGGTGCACTCGCTATTCCTTCACTCTCATAGTCCGGTGAGACGGCAATCCGACATGACCGGAGAGAGATCAGGCGCAGGACCAACGGTTTTACGTGCTTTTCCGAGGCACGGGGGTATCACACCGCCAACTTCCTGACTCCGAGCTGCGACTGAGTAAATTTTAAGATGAAAATACCCAGTCACAATTTTTTTGGCTCGACCCGGGATTCGAACCCAGGACCTCAGCGCGCAAATCGTACTCGTAATGCGTACGCAATAGCACTACGCCACCGAGGCAGCCATCTTACTTAATATACGTCTCATTGTACATAAAATATTTATATTAAAGTATCTATTCAATACAATGTTGGTTAAGCGTAAATTAAATACGTCAACAATTTGTTCTTTGAAGTAGCGACAGGTGTGGCAAAATATAAAATAGCCTCCATAATAATTTTAACGACAGTCCAAATGAAAGTGTTGGAATAGGCTATTCATGATATTCAAGTGCGGTGAAGGCTTATTTTTTTCAGTGTGTCGAGTGAAGTGAGACAAGGCTCGGTATTTATTTATTCTGTATCTTTTAATGCATTTAATGGCAGTTTGTAATGTTTATTTTTTAAAGTAATTCAAAACAAACAGAAAAATGTCATTTATAAAAGAAACTGACAAAAGAATAAGTATAAATGAAATCCGGTGCTCTGTACGCCGTAGTATTTATGCGCCTACTAACGTTTCCGATGTTTTACTTTGGTCATAATACGGCGTCGGCTGGGATCCGAATACCTTAAAATTGTGTTCATAAAGATAAGAATTTTTGCGACTTCGTTTCGGTGCTCTTTGGGTTCCCTAAAAAATTATGATCACATTTCATGACTTCGTAAGAGTTCTGTTCGTTTTGGTGAAATATGAAAGTGATATCGGTGAGTCAATTACAACAAAGTTTTATAAGTTACTAGCTTTTGTCCGCGACTCCGCCCGCGTTAAAAACTTTTTCCGGGATAAAAATCCCGCTTTATTTTCCCGGGAAAATAAGTGCAAAAGCTATTGAACTGATTTCGATGAAATTTGGCACACGGGTAGATCATATCCTGAATTAACACATAGGCTACATTTTATCCCGGAAAATATAAAAGCGGGACTTTTATCCCGGAAAAACTTTTAAACGCAGGCGGAGCTGCGGGCAAAATCTGGTATATCATAAAGTGATGAGTTGCGGTGAAAATATGTTGTTATGAAATTTTTCACGGCCTGCGGTTTGTCAAAAGGTCACTCAAACGGGCGGATTTCTAATGGCTTTGGATAATGCACGAATACAAACGTTATTTATCCCTAACTCATGTGGAGCTAATCGAATTTCCCTTTTGGTTGTTGCTCCTATTTTGTCATGGTGGCATCAAATATTCACCTTTTGTTACGGGTCTATAACTGCCACCAAATATAAATGTATTTTATTTAAAATGTATGCCTAAATTATATTGCACGAAATATTCCAGAAATCAAAGGATTTTTTATTTATTTATTAATTTATTACTTCTTATACAACAATGTATAAAGGCGGACTTAATGCCGAAGGCATTCTCTACCAGTCAACCTTAGGGTGATGCAGAGATAATAAATATAGGTAGGCGTAATAAATAATGATACAGCATAAAATGATCAAGGAAAAAAAAAGTATAAATATAAAAAGTACACAATACGAATACACTACTAAACATGGTAACGAATACAATATAAATATATAAATCTAAATAATAATAAATAAAATACATAATAATATATATTAATAAATACATAATAATAATATACAAATACATATACCTTTACCCTTATGGGTAAAAATGCATTAAAAAAATTCATACCCTTATGGGTAAAGGTATATGTATTAATATTTATATACATATACCCATTTTTAATGACTGCCGGCATTTTGGCGTGCATATGTTTGCAGATACGACATTTTCATTGCATTCACTGTTATCGTAATTGACCATAGCACGAAAACGCAGTAAACGTTGCCGCGTCAGAATATACTATGGCCATTTACAGCTTTTGTTTGTCGGGATTGTAACGTATTCGCACATTTTATAAGATGGAAAAGTGTTGAACTACCGCCTCGCGTGACATATTGCACTGGTGGCAAAGGCTCGAAGGTACGGGGATGAATTATGAACGACAGCGGCGGGTCGCGCTAACTGATTTTTAAACTTTCGTTTACGTCAACTGACCAAGGGGATAGCAGAAGGGCACGTGATAAATATTTTTTGCACACCTAGCTTTTTCAATAAAAAGGCAAGCAGAGACGAATACCCGGTTCGAGTTTTACATTAGGTACAGTCTAATTTAACGGCCAGTGATTACACTGGCTACAATATCTTTCAAATAGCAATATCAATTGCACATTGTTGCTTTGGAATACCTATTGAGAGAGGTTACTCTATATTAAAAGTGGCAAGTTCTTAACAGCCCAGTCAAAAGCATCCTTGAGAAGTGATAAAAAAATAAAAAAGCCCATGTCGAGGGTATGATGATATATCATAAAATACGCGACTTTCATAACATAGTATTCATTCTTGTAGTAAGATCTCAAATAGAGCCTTTTAAACCATTGTATATCGATTAGAGTTGAGGTTTTATACATTTTCAAATAGAAAATGACTTTCAGTGTTTTTTTACAAAGTCTGAAAACTCTGTATAAAGTTTTCATAGTCGATTTTTCCTATCGTTGTTTTTTGTAACTTTTGAAGCTAAGAATACAGGAATATTATGTATAAAAAGAAGTCTACCATTCTTTATACTCTTAACTCTCGAATGGTGCTACAACGACCTTTAATGTGAAGTAGGACAGTCTAAAGATAATCAAAAATACATATAATTTTTATTATGTTCTTATATTACATCTTTTTTAGTACTATTATTGAATTTTTTGTATGCATTTTTACTGATATTTAGAATTATTTGACCCTTTAATTGTAGAGTACCATTTAAACGTTTACTTTCCTCCGTACTGACGGCACCATACAAAACGCAACGAAAGGCAGAATGCGGCAATCTTGTATGTGTAACTTCCTGTGACAGGAATGTGTAGCATACGATTATGCAGAACCAACTTTATTGCACAATGTGCATGTGTAGTTCATGTGTTTGTTTTTAGACGCCGTGGTATCAGTTAACGAGACTTACTATTTTATACACAGCATGGTTACTAACTTGCGACATACGTTTACAACTTCAGGACCAGTGTATATTATTTTTGTTCTTAACTAGGCTGATTATTGCTAGGTATTAGTGTATGTTGTGTTGGTGATCAATAAACAAAAGCTACGGAGATGACATTCTGAAAATAGGTAATTAACTTCTCCAGAATCTCGTCACGTTAAAAACCTACAGGTACCTATAAAGTACCTAATACAATTTATCAAACTGTTTTATGTGTAATGAATCGCCGCCTAATTTATTTGCGAACCTCGATAATTGCAAATAAATGTAGTCGTTCAATTGACTTCCGATTTCAATAATTCTCTCGTTTGTTATTCTAATGATGGCGAACGAAAATTCCTCAACAACCGATATGCAGACTCCTAATTTCCAATTCTACGGGAATTATTGCTGATTATAGAGGTAATTGAAAACCTAAGCTGTATTCGATTAATTTCAAATAAATTGAGGTGCGAAAATAATTTCTTTGGAATGTATAAAAACATCTACTTTATTTTATTTTGCTCTTTATATTTTCACCATCTCATGACGTTTACAATAATATTAATAATTCGACGATCTGTCTAGTTATTGTGTATTTGATTCTGATGGTGGCCGATTCGCATTATCAGGTAACGTTGTTATGTCAGACCCATAAGGATAAATGCGCGAATCGAACAAGCGAAGCGAAAGTGCTGACGAAGTGACCAGCGATCGTTAGTGCATATTGCATTTTACAAACTTCTTTGCAAACATGGGGCAGTCTGTTATGAGACTATTTATAATACAACTTATCAAGTATATATACCCATATGTATATACATATACAGCTACATACTATATATATATACTTAGTAAATAAGGTTACCTGCATAAACAACACATTTATTACAATAATATTTTATGGGCCATGACGGTTCCTTCCAATTGCCGGCTTCCATTTTCCTTTCTATATACTGCGGACATTTTCCTTGAACGGTGTTACTAATGAAAAGACAAAATAACAATCTGTGTTTGTATGTAGTTTTATATGAGTTGTTTGTGGTACTGCTACTTATGCTTCTCTTCAAATACCTAACAACTTTGTAAGATGTGGCCATTTTGGTAGAAGTTTACATCGCATACAATTCGTAAGATATTGCAATATATTCTTTCAAAAAATATTTTCAATTCCAATTTAATTTTGAAATTCACTTTATGATATTATACTGCCAACCCATTCGTAGAAAGGCTTGTTCTACATAAATTTATTGACAACATACATAAACGTGAGTGACGTCCGCAAATAAGTTATTAGGCAATAGTTAGCTGATCTTAAATACGAATAACATCTTGTTAACATTTAATCCAACACACGTGTAATGCTAGCAAATGGAAAAATAGTTTATTTCATCCAATAAGACGATTTCCATTCCTCAAACTTACCCAGAGGTCAAAAACGCACCTAAATTTTTAAGAGATGTTATTGCCGTGATGGTCGTAGATGATTTAATGAGATCAATCACTCAGCTATTTGTTTGTCTACCTAAGGATTTTCAATTTTATAGAAGCATTCAATATACCTAATACGAAAGACAAGAAGGGGCAAACCTCCATTGATTAAGGAATTATTGTTGCAACCAACAGTCATACAGATACTATGGCGAACTGTTTCTCAAAGTCGAAACACACCAATATCTCTATTGAACTATAGGTGGCAGCACAAAAGCGACACAAAAGCGGATAAAAAAGAAACTTTTTAGAACAATAATATAATATATTCTTTTAATATGACAAAAATGATAAAATTGGGTTCCGGCCGAATATTATTGATGCCCAGCGTGGCCAGAATATGCTTATTTTAGATGTGAGGTAGTTATTTTGATGTCGTTGAAGCAAAATTAGGTGGTTATGATCCCTTAAGGCTAGGAAATCTGAGCGCTGTTGGCATTTACAGCTGTCTAATGTACCGGCGCGTCAGGTACCGCGATGTTGAATTTCAAATGAACTCGCTCGACACCGATCAGCCGCGACTACGTCACAATAAACAATTAAACAATAGTGAAGCAGTTTATTTTACGACAAAAGATGTCCGCTTTTTTATGGGTGCTGGGCCTCAAAATCTAACACGGCTCAAACTTTACGAATATTAAAAGGACAAAAATATGGATCTTGAATCCATAAAAAAAAATTAGACCCCTCCATCGATAGCTAATATATTTTAAACTAGACTTCTGCTCGCGGTTTCGTCCGCGTGAATGAATTTTTCTGGGATAAAAGTCCCGCTTTATAATCCCTGGGATAATGGACCTTTATATTGATGAAAGAGTTTTTCAAATCGGTCCAGCAGTTTCGGAGCCTATTCAATGCAAACAAACATACAATTGAATCTTTACTCTTTATAATATTAGTATAGATAAGTGTAGATGTAGTTTTTAAGCAAAATAAAATTACATACCTACATCTCAAAATTGGAGGACTTTAAAATTATACGATTTATTGCGAAGGTCTAACTTTTGGGAGTACTATCCAAACATATGTATGTCGCAGACAGCGGCAGCTGAAATAGGTATACGTAGGCATACATAATAAAAGTTACCTATGAATTATGTCTTGATATCACGATTTATTGTTCGTTGATCAATGATTACGTAATCAAATGTTCACAGAGTACAATACCACGTCAAGATTCATTATTATCTTTAGTTATTGTGACATAATATTGGTGATTGAGACAATTACTTAACCAATATTAACTATAATAATCGACTAGTCTAGTAACCTGAATATGACCTCAAGTTTAAACCCGAAACCCTTTCAGTATTCCGAGTTTGACAGGTGTCATTTCAGATTTTTTAATTAGAACCCTATGGGTAAGCGCGTAAAGACGATTTCCACTGAATGAAAAGTAACGTCTTGTTCGCCGGGGAAGACGCGAATATGGAATGGTTAACATAGTAACCGCTCAACTAAGCACTGACCGATATGAAAACCGCAATAGTTACTACTTAGTATTGAACTGCACCGGAGTAGTTGCTTCATATGATTTGGCAGCCTAATTATATACCCAACTCTTGCGACTACTACTAGTCTGACAACTCAAATGGATTTTTCACGGTTATTATTTTATCTTACGTGACGTTATATATTCAGACACCCTCAATGAGATCAATAAAAAGGAATTACCCGACATACAAAAAAACTTAGTAAGACATTGAAATAAAACCATTTTTTTTATTTTATCGCGATTTTTTTTAATTATGTTTTCGTATTTGTTTACTACCTACTTTAAAGTTTGAACTGTGGTTCATAATAGAAAATATTGACTTTGCTGTCCCATCTGAAAAATTTACTCTATATACCTATAAATATGTCGGACAGTATTTTTTCAAATCATAATAGTATGGTCTTCATATAAATTGTAGTCAAGTCCAAATTGCCGTAAAATCCTGAAAATAACTTATTATTTTGTATTAGTATGTACTATTGTCACTCATACTATTTTATTGTTGTTTCCTGGCAGCGTCGCCCGCATAAAAGATTTTTTATAGGTTAAAAAGTATACCTATGCTCTACCCAGGGACTCCAGCTATCTCCATACCATTTCATAGATATCCGTTTAGTAGTGTCGGAGATGTGCGCTAACAAATAAACAGAAAAACAGATACGCAGACAAACAACGAGAAAAGAATGAAATAAAAAAACGGTGATTTGTGTTCTATTACTCTTATTTAGTCGTCCCTTTATTTATTTTTTCTTTCTATGTACAGACACACCAGGTTCTAGTACTGCTTTATAGATGTTACACAAAGAAGCCAATACCGAAACCTCCAGGGTCTGTAGAGCTCGTATGCATATTTATAAGCAGATACTTAATTTAGGGGACCCAAACCGGGATTTGATTTTTTCAAGAAAATGTGGGCTACTGGACCAAATGAAGAACTTAAAAATACCGATATTGATATCGCAATAATTGGGATTTACTTGTATCAATAATAAGGTAGCTGGCTTTGTGTTCTTCTGTACTATGATATTCTATCCATAATATTAAATAGCAAATAAAAAAACAAAAAAACAAGCCTTATAGAAAATCCAACTAAAAAATAGAAAATAAATTTAAATTAAGCTATGTAACGTACATTTAAATGTATCTATGTAACGGAAACTTTGAACATGATTTTGACCGCCTTCAAAACGTCGGATGAAAATTTGGCATATTTATCAAGAACCGAAGACTATTCATTATTTTAAACAAAAAACACTATTTTATAAAAAATCAAACTAATAATGAATAAATATTCAAAATGAATGAGTAAATGATAGCTAATTTTTTTTGACATCTGTTGGACCATAGTAGAGTTATAACTAAACTGGCTACTCTTATGTATAAAAAAAATCTTACTTGTTTTTAGTAACATCTGTTGGACAATAGTAGAACAAGCTTAAAAAATGAAAAATAAATAACAATTAGAAAAAAACTAAAAAACATGCTTTATAGGAAATGCAACTAAAAATAGAAAATAAATTTGAATTAAGAATAGTGAAAATAAGAAAAAGATGTACTTATTTTATAGTAAAAAAAGCGTGGGGTGCTTTTTAAGATAGTATCAAAATGATAATCCTTTTACTCATATTATCTTTCAATAAAATATTTATATCTATTGACACCATGCACCCCACGCTTTTTTTTACAAGAAGTAAATTTTTTTTAATTACATTATTTTCCTTTGGAGGTATTATGCCAAAATATTATCCACAAATTATGCAAATATATTATTTTACAATTTTACACGCAATAAATTCAAATGTGATCCTCTACTATTCAGCAAAAACAAACAACAGTTGAAACAAGTATGACAACGTGTTTAAAGAAGAAAGAAAAAGAATAGGAAAGATTCATAGAAAAATCCATCTATTACAAATAAGAATCCATAATTGTTGTTCAAAAGTAGTTGGTTCCTTTTCTACATAACGCGGTCCAACTATAAACAAAAGCTGTCAAATACTTCGATAAATTAGTGGCAGCAAGCGCGAAAAATTGACATAGGTCCGAGCTCCACGGCGCCTCGGGCGTATCTGAAACGAGACGCGTTGTGCGGAATTGTTAAAAAATTCGTGTTTTTTTGAATTTTGAAAAGTGCGAATTACTTTTGTGAAAATTTTTTTGCATAGCAATCTGCTAAATGTTATTACCCTTTTATTGACTTATATTTTTAAAGTAATTGTTTAATATACTATAATAAATTTTTAAAAATAAAATCCGAATTTTCTCTGTTTTCGTGATTTTTTATGATCGAGCGAAGTTGTAAGTATCGTGTTTTGGAATCCACACCAATGTAGAATGATTATTTAACTATAACATATACTTTTCTCGGACCGAAATGTTGATTATTTCTTGGTTTAAAATTGAATAGAAAAGAAGGTGTTTTGGGATATGGCAGCCTTAATTGTAGATTTGTGTGTATTGTATAATATCTTCAAAACGTCTTTATTTTTATAAATTACGCAATGAGACATTTCTAAATGCTTATGGAACTCATAAGTAAGTTTTATACGGCATTTATTATTTTTGTCAATTTGAACATAACCACGGAATGTAAACATTTAGGTACTTTTCTTGGGAATGTAATAGAATCTTACCCCATTTTATGTGTTTATTTCTATGTTTTGGAGCATCCAGATGTAAATCAATATAATATTATCAAACAATTAAATGTTATTTTTTATCCTTTTGATATGAATATTTTACGTCAATGCCAAGTATTAATAAGCTTAAAGTGTCAGATTGCGTCAGAAGATGGCAGAGCTTACGACGTGAACGTTCCCTATACTTAAGAAACTTTCTCATTTATAATACTATTGTTAGGCAGTGTTGTGTTTATTGTTGTTCGTCGGTTGCTAAGAAGTCAGAGAGAAGCCATTGATAATTAAGTTTTATTCGTTATGAGAGTCATTATAATAGAGAACCTCGTTTGTCAGAACAAATTCTGAGCGAAGTTTGTTGTTAGATGACTATGTGCGGGCACGGACTTATTACACAGCGAGTTAGTTCGTATTTTGCTTACCGTTTAGCGTACTCTAAATTATTATAGTAATAAATTACTGCTTTGTTTTGTTTAGCTTCTAAATGAAACTGATGTTATACAGAGAAGTAAATTTAGTTTTATCTCAGTGCAAGAAGGGCACAATGTTTTTCGAAGAGGTATATTATAAGCAAGTTCCTATGTGAGTCAATTCTTTCAGCATTTTCTATTACCTGAATGGACTAATAGGCTTATTACTTTTATTCTATTATAAAAAAATAGGTAATACATAATTCCCCGTAGTACGAAGAATTCAAAAAAATAATCCAGTACTCTAGCGAGCAGGACTCGGTGGTAGCATAATTTAGACCCGTACTTGAGCGTAAGGTAAAATAACACTTGTTTTCAGAGTAGGTAAAAGGATGCGGTCCTTTGTGTTAAACACTTCTTAAATTAACAGCTATGACGTGCGAGAATATTCAGCGAGGGCTGTTTATGACACTATAAAGCCACCTTTCATTCTACCGGCCTCCGTATATTCTTTATAGGTCATTTTCGTTGATCGAATATGTCAGCTTTTTTCTTACGCGTTCTCTGACACGGCTTTGTTTAACTTTACGGTCGAAAAATTCATTAAGGTTTTCATATTATGATAATATAGTTCCAATATATAATATTATATTTGATAATTTGTTATTATATTTATTTAGATATGTCAATAAGAATTTTGTAATCTATGTATGGACGATAGCCTACTTGGGAAGATTCCGGAGATTCAAACCTCTGAATTTTCGAAGTTACGTTTGTATTATTTATCGATTTTCGTTCGGTTTAACAGTGATGGAAAGTATCATACCTGAGAGTTAACCTACATACCTGAAAATTTCCCATAAGAATTTCGAGGGTATGTGAAGTCTGCCAATCCGCAATCGGCCAGCGTGGTGGACTAACGTTTAACCCCTCTCAGTAGTAGAAGAGGCCCGTGCTCAGCAATGGGCAGTAAATAATACAGGGTGTATTGCATTGTAATCTACGTACGTCACTGACCAAGATGGCACGAAAAATATAGCATGGCATATCGGCTAAAATACGTCTCTGCAATATGGCAACACCGGATGTCACCGGCGCGACAGGTCTTGTAAAGCCATCGTGCCGTGGCGCCTGTTCTGCACTAGTTTTATATATACTGCCAGGTTTCAGTCTGTAGGTGAGTTGATACCTTTTTTACCATTTTGTAGGACAATCTAAGATAGGAATTGTGACTTTTGCAGTCGACTCTACCGCCACTTTTTAGTTTACAGCTATCGGTTATTGTGATATCTATAACTCAGATACTGTTGACCTGTCTTCATCACTCGATGTCTTTTCACTACCCTTATACTATGTAATATACACCATCGAGAGAATGAGTAAAGTTAATGACCCGGAATATTGGAATCACGCCGATCTATTTTCTGCAATGTTATGATTTTTTTTTCTCTGGAGTACTGACTTCAAACCATTACTGAATACATACTGAATGTAATGTTTTTTGGGATTCTTATAAGTAGTTTAATTAAAAAATATACTAAATCAAAACAAAAAACCCGAATGCGTCAAAATCTGCCGTCTTTATTATTTATTGAAGAACTTAAAAGAAAGAAACAAGATTTTAATTTGAATATTTTATTTTGGATTGGAATAATCTTAGTTAATAGTGTTCACAAACGCTGTCGGAGGCATAACACGCTTGTTTCTCATAATTGGGTTGGTGATATAGGTAAAGCAACAAAATCTCGGAGGGAGCAGATGCCTCCGACTGCGTTTATGAACACTGTCAACTAAGATTATTGAAAACCAAAATAAAATATTCAAATTAAAATCTTGTTTCTATCTTTTCAGTTCTTCGATAAATTTTATAAAGATGGCAGATTATGACGCAGTTGGGTTTTTTTGTTTTGTTTTAATATTTTTTTTATTTCCACCTTTTTAGTTTTCAAGCACCTTTATTAGCATTTCCTATTCCAAACTCCAACAAAACATATAAGTTATACATATATTCGTAATCACCGAAATCTTATCTTGATACCACACTCGATGTATTTTGAAAATATAATTTTTTTTAGATGACTTTTTGCCGCTAAACATCTTTAATTTTAATTTATTTTTATGTATTGTGTCATTCTCAAGATTAAGACGAATCTATTTACTAATCTATTTACACCATTCACATATAAATACAACAAGCCGCTTAGGCTCTAGGGCCAAATAAATATACATACACAATACATATATACATTCGAAAAACATAATCCTCCTTCTTCGCAGTCGGGTAATCCTACTTAATATTATAAATGCGAAAGTTTGTAAGTATGTATGGACGTCTGGATGTTTGTTACTCTTTCACGCAAAAACTATTGAACGAGTTTCGCTGAAATTTGGCACACGGGTAGTTCATGTCCTGGATAAAGTGGGACTTTTATCGCGGAAAAACTTTTTAACACGGGCGGAGCCGCGCGCAAAAGCTAGTAAGTTATAGATGGATTAATTTGACTATACGATTATTCTTTTTGGAAGCGGTACCTTCCCATATTTAATAAGTTGGGTTAACTGCATTACCTTTGGTGAACTTTAAAACAACATCTAAATGCGGCTCTCAGCACTCCTTTAAGTGCACATTGATGTAAGCGATGTGGAACGGATGTTAGTGGCATAGGAGTGTTACATCAAGTAGGATCATAGCGAAACATGCACATAAATAGCAGCTACTGTTGAACGAAGCAGAAGAGTCATTACATTAGTTCATAATAGTATATTATATACCTATATATGTATTTATGTAATGATAATTTGTATTTTATGTATTTACAAGTTTATTCATATTATGTATGCATTTTAGATAGGGATTGTCTATTTTTATTAATTTATATAATATTTACTTCTATTAACGTTTATGTATGTAAGTTTATATTAAGTGAACTTGTTGCACCTACCTTATTTATCTCTGCACCACCCTCAGGTTGACTGGGAGAGAATGTCTTTGGCATTAAGTCCGCCTATATACTTTTGTATATTAAGTGCAAATAAATAAATATTATTGGCCACATTCGAGTCAGTCGAGCGGTGACATAACATGGTTTACTTTTGCCGCCGCACGTTTTCCTGATGTAAAGTGATGAATGCTATTGGTAGCTTTGTGTATAGAGAACACGTTTCGCATTTCAATGTTATAGGCAATTGTCAATTATATACCTATTTAGGTAGCGTGACGTGTATTTGACGTAGATAAAAAAATGTACTGATGCAGTCATTAATGTATTAAAATTAATACATCAATGGATGCAGTATTTATAGTAAAAGCATATAGAAATATGCAGTTATGTGTATTGAAAGACAGTAATTACCATTTGGATAGGTTAAAAGTAAAACAATTTGTATAAAAAATATAAATAATTAGGTATAGGATTAGGATACGTTACGCATGTGAAATAAACGCAAAATGAAAAATCATGAAGTAAAAATTTAATTTGATTATAACTATAATATTACATTTCCAAGCAGACGAAGTCGGATGTAAAAGCTGGTAAAATATATCATATAGATGAGACTTCCCTTTACCCATCTCCCTTATTGATTATCATTTAGCTTCTTGCCAACTCATCCATTCTTTTATCTTAGCATTCGTGCCTTTTAGTCGTTTATTGAACCTGATCTTGATAGTGGTATCATTTGCTTGGTACTTTATGAATACTTTTCTAATCAGTATAGAGATTTTATACTGGAATGCTTAAGTGATCGAAATTCGACCGTCGAATTTTATATATTTGTAACACATATTCATAAATTTTATGTTTCTGCATTCCTTCTCCATATAAACTTTTAATTATGCCAAATGTCACACTGCTCCGTGACAACAACCTGCTTAAAAAAGGTACGCAATTTTTTACGAATGGTATGTACTTGAAGTTAATTATCTCTGAGAGAAGTGGACAATTCAAATTTTCAACTCCTCCCCATCATTCTCTTGAATTTTAAATACGTCGAAGGTTCCAGAGATACTAAGCTCCGCCACTAGGTGCTAGCAAAAAGTGAACCACTATTATGATTTATCTACAGAAATTTCAGTACTTTTTATAACGGAATGCATGATTATCGTATGACGCTATTATTGTGACATCGGTTAAAGATTGGAATAGAAAGGAATTATGTTTGTAACAAATTATATTCATCTTACACATCGTTAACTAAGGCATAAAATGAATACACCAAATCACTAGACAGTTCTAAGTTGGCATTCGGATTATATTTGCAGATAATCTTAACATTGTTCCGTCATACCCTGTTATTAATTGGCACGAGGTGATGGTTCTAAATTAAATTATAACAAATAGTAGTCACGAACAATCTTGAAGCAGTCGGTTATAGAGTCGCCGAGCGTCTTGTAGTTTAGTAATTTAACTTCAATATAATTAATGAACTGACCTTACGTCGGCCATCTTAGTAGTTGTTGAAGTAGGTTCTCAGTCGTTAGTGTACAAGTGTTGCTTTGGCTTTTGGAACTCATGTTTCACTTTACGCTGTTTCAAGTAACTTTTATAGCTTGTTAGTGTTTGTACATAGCATTACGTGGTTTGTTTTTGGCTATTAGATGCAGGCTACATTGTAAGGCTATTATGTGTTATATTGTTTGTCATTTGCGTCTAATGATCCAATTTTTTATTGGAGTTTAGAGAGTATTATTTCTGTGTTTTTATATACGTGTGTAATATTTATTATTATTTAGTTTCGTGATAAAGGCACACCTCAAATGTGTGTGGTGTGTAGCAAAGGCGATTAACGATTCTTGTTTGTTAACGAACTCTTTTATGATCTATCGTCGTAGTGCACAGTCCAAAATGGTTGACGTATTTTAATAAATCAAGTTGAAAAGAAGCGACAAAATGAATGGAACTCTTTTGGTGTGGACTATTTTTATAAAACTTGAAGCATTTCAAGCTTCAATATTGTTTGCAAGCACATGTAACAATAACAATAGCTAATTTTTCCGAGTAAGCCGGGCATTATGAGCAAACTTTTTGTATACAATCTGCGGGTTTCGAGTTAAACCCACTTTAATGTATGCAAAGTATTCCTGGTACATTTTTAAGCTTGTGATTTTTACATAGGTGAATATTTTTAGCAGTTTCTTTGAAATACGAACGTAATAAATACAATCTATCGATAAATTGTAATGTTTTATGACACACACAAACTTAGTCACACCTTTTATTCTCGAAGGGGTAGGCAGAGGCGTACCTAGTGCACCCACTTTTCGCAGTGCATATTCCGTCCCATGATGTGATGGGGGCGAGCCTATCGTCATATCTCGGGGATTGAACCCGAGACCTCAGCAGTCCTACCGTAATAAGTTTTATGACCGTTGTTAAAATTATAATTTATCGATCATTAAAATATTCTCCGCTTGAAACCCAGTTAAAAGTTTAATTAATAGTCTTTGTGTATGTAACTACTTTATAATATTTTTAATCATCACATGTTCAGTCGAAAAACATTTTTATGTACCGTACATTAATTCAAAATGTCTATACAGGTAGATATGAACCACGCCCATTGTCTCAGTAGTAAATCTACCAGATTTATTGCCTTATAACAGCGTCACCGAGGCTCATTTACCATCAAGTCACCAATGAACAAACAAACAATTTGAAAACGAAAATACTTTCCTATGGAATGCTTTAATAAATTCATGATTGATAGTTCAATATCGTATTTATGATTCACTTAGATGATACCAACAGCGTAACCGCAAATGATGCATAACAGATTTAAATTGTGGTTGATATGAATGTAACTCGAAATGGCTCGCGCTTCGCACTTGGCTCGATAGTGGGTCAGTAGTGGTTGGTAATTATGATAACGCAGGGAGCGTGTCGGGCGCGGGCAAACAACTCCCGGAGTGCGTGTTGTGTGCACAAATTGTTTGATCGTCGCTTACAAATCAGATTAACTCCCTAATGGTCGGAGTTTACTACCCAAAGTTATTTTGATCGCGTGCGTTGTTGTCCTTGTAAACAATGCAAGTTTCTTGTGTAAATTTTCATGATCGAGCTATGTGGACCTGAACTTTTGTGTATTATGTGCAACATTTTGATATAATTCGAATTAAATTTACGACCAATGTATACTTACGACCAATGTGTATACGTATACAATGGGTAGTTTAATATGAGACTCGAACCCAGATTCACTATTTTACAACCTATGTACCTATCAGACCGAGAAGGCCAATCTTTGTACTATGCCCAATTTCCAATACGCAATTTCCCTTTCAAAATGTCTGATTTAAAAGGTAATACACATTACAAAAACATCAAATAGCTGTAAATAGATCGTGGAAAGTCGTAAGGATCGTTGTCTGGGAACTGCAGATAAAAGCTCCGGTCCTTGCCTTCACGGGACGGCTGAAGTGAAATTCCTTCCGTCTAGTATTATACCATCGCGAGTCAATGAGAAGGTGTTAGTTGAGCGAATTGCGTGATTCAAGCTTCGACGGCGTAGTACGCTTTTCTAAACATTTTTGACGTTGTTAAAGTCGAGAGCTTTTTAATCAAGGTTGACACTTTCACGCAATGGTGCTATTTGTTTTTATGAATAATTAGGGTGCGAACATGAAGATCTTTCGATAGAGTCGTTGATGATCAGTAGAATTCTCCGTGTCTATCACGTGTAATAATTATAATGAGAAAATGTTATATTAAGATAAAAAAAAGAATACTTAAGATACCATCTAAATGAAATCTCGAAAAATTGCGTCGTTTAGTGTTTAAAGTAAGTAATGTGACTGAGAACAACTAGCTCAAGTCTCAAGCTTGAGTGACTGATTAGTGTCTCTTATCCTTTACTGCTCATGAAGACTCCAATAAAATTAACTCAACTCTCTTATTCGAGCAATAATCCTACTAATATTATAAAGGCGAAAGTTTGTAAGAATGTATGGATGTTTGGATGTATGGATGTTTGGATGTATGGATGTTTGTTACTCTTTCACGCAAAAACTACTGAACGGATTTCGATGAAATTTGGCACAGGGGTAAATCATGTCCTGGATTAACACATAGGCTACTTTTTATCCCGGGAAAATATAAACCGGGACTTTTATCCCGGAAAAACTTTTTAATGCGGCCGGAGCCGCGGGCAAAAGCTAGTATAACATATTTCACTCTTTATAACACTAATGTGAACGAATAATAGTGTACAATTTTTCATTTTAATGCTTTACTTATGAATAAACAATTTTAAACTCAAATATTTTTGCTAAGGAAGAATTTATTGTTTATTCTTCTTCAGCCTTTGGAAGTCCACTGCTGAACATAGGCCTCCTCTCAAGATTTCTGGACCAACCTGTAACAAGCGCTACAATATAAACTCTACATTTATATCCTACTAATATTATAAAGGCGAAAGTTTGTAAGAATGTATGGATGTTTGGATGTATGGATGTTTGTTACTCTTTCACGCAAAAACTACTGAACGGATTTCGATGAAATTTGGCACACAGGTAGATCATATCCTGGATTAACACATAGGCTACTTTTTATCCCAGGAAAATATAAAGCGGGACTTTTATCCTGGAAAAACTTTTTAAAGTGGGTGGAGCCGCGGGCAAAAGCTAGTTGTTACATAAAAGCAACGGAACTTGCTTTTCAGTGTACTTTATTAAGTTGGTTAATTACAATATCACATTATGTTTTCAAATTTCTATGAAATATTCTTCTTCTCAGTCGCACACTCCTAGCGGAGTGGTTGTGGTTATAGATCGTCTGAAAATTTAGTTGCGGCTTTTGCGAGACTTTTCCATGTTTCTCTATTCACGGCACTGTGTGTACGTTCAGTAAGGGAACACTTTGTAGACGATTTAGTGAAGTGTATCTTGTGGGTATTCGGCTACGAGGACGTTGACCTTCTACTCTTCCCAGTATCGGCAATCACGCCAAAGAAATTTCATTTTGGATGACATGCCCAAACAACTTGAAGATTCGCATTCGCACAAAAGACGGAAGTCTTTGTCTGATGCGAACCTCTTTCAGGATGGAAGCGTTAGTGTGTTATGTCATATTCGAAATAATTAAATAATAAGAGATAGAGCCATGAAATGTAAGTTTATTACTGTAATAAACTTAAATTCCTTCGTCCTCATAAATTTTTATATTACCATGGTTTACGAGTTCATGTCTCCGGTTTTCCCTTCGCCATTAGCGACTTTCCAATAATTTAACTACATATATTGTTCTATTTACGTTATCAAGAGATTCATAGTTTTTGGTTTCGTAATTATCAATAGTTTTCTTTGTTTGTCCAATATTTAATTTATGCCTGCTGCCTTCATGTCTTATATAATGTATAAACTAAATGCTTCGTACTATATTCGTATCTAGATGTTAAAAATTGGGTAATCTTACATTGGTTTTAAAAATATAAAGGCCTTATCATAACAATAATCCTATTAGCTTAGTAATACATTAAATACTACACAAGGACTTCAATCCGTCTATACATCCAGATAGAGTAAAGACAAACATTAAAGTTATAGGTTGTTTGTTCATTTGTCCGACCTCATGTAGTTTCTAAGTATCATTCGCAATCAAATTACGTTATTCTTGAGTTTACTAATATAGGCGCACAGGCGTAGAGCTTTGTATCAAAGTTCAAACGAGTGGACTGACCATCTCATCATTCAGTTACATAAATTAAAACACATGTTTTGTTAATTACAATATATAATATAAACATAATTATTTACATAGACCACAAGGCGCCGCGCAAACGCTATTTACTTGTAGCACGAGACACTCGACATAAAATGGCAGCAACGGACTGTGAATATTTCGTTTCCACATGAATACTACGAAACTGACAGTGGCTTGAACTTAATTGGTAATCTAATCTAGTTATTTAAAGCAACTTTCAACTCATCAACTGTTGATTAGTAAATTAACTTTATTACTCACAAAATTCACCACTTTGTAGT
This sequence comes from Lapara coniferarum, assembly GCA_949316025.1. Taxonomy (NCBI): domain Eukaryota; kingdom Metazoa; phylum Arthropoda; class Insecta; order Lepidoptera; family Sphingidae; genus Lapara; species Lapara coniferarum. The sequence continues at coordinate 13,323,055 of OX438926.1, read as the reverse complement.
CTCTACATCGCATATTTAGAGACTGATTGAGAATTGGGATGCAGTTTTCATATAAACGATTAAATTATTTTTCTTATCAGCTCCCATTCAGGCATTTCAGATGAATTATTCACCGTGTATTTATCTCTGAATTTATATCCATTGTTAATGTTTTTCTTTATTTAATATTTCCACATTCTTTGCCTCTTATAACAGATTTAAATATTAATGACAATATAACTCCTTTAGTTTTGCTTGTAGGTATATATTTTATCGTCGAATATTTCGTTGTATTATATTAAAATAATTATGACCTGTCCTTTTCAAATCCATTGGCCGTTGCAAAGTGATATTAAAACATCAAAGAATATTCGCATGACAGTGATTAAATCCTACTAATATTATAAAGGCGAAAGTTTGTAAGAATGTATGGATGTTTGGATGTTTGGATGTATGGATGTTTGTTCCTCTTTCACGCAAAAACTACTGAACAGATTTCGATGAAATTTGGCACACGGTTAGGTCATGTCCTGGATTAACACATAGGCTACTTTTTATCCCGGGAAATCATAAAGCGGGACTTTTATCCCGGAAAAACTTTTTAAGGCGGGCGGAGCCGCGGGCAAAAGCTAGTTTACTATAATTAACGATTTCAAAGATTATTCTGTTCTACTGACTGGTTGTCGATCTTATTCCGAAACGTTATAAGGGCTTCAAACTTAAATGTACAGTCCGTCAAGCATTTAACAAGCCGAAACACCCAGGTATGGTTTCAATTTGTAGTGGGGCTTCTTATCTGAAGTTGATGGCGAGCTATTAATATTGTTTGCATGCAATTGCTCAGGTTACGAGGAGGATGTACCTTACACTGTAGGGTTGTTATATCTTTTATGTATTTTAAGTGCAATCATCTAAATCTATAGAATATTGCACCATAATATTGTGATTTTAGATATTGATAGGTAAACTCGGAATAAACTTAGCGTCAGAGCTTCATACAAGGCCAGGCGTAGCCTGCCATGAAGGAGCCCTGTAAAATTTTTTTTGTGGGCACTTAACCCTTCAGGGCAGAGCGAACTTATGAGCGCCCACTTAACCTTAGCGTATGCACTTAAAAGGGCCCCTAAAGCTTGGGTACCGCATGTTATTGAAACGGCTAATACAGCGGTAGCACCCTCCTTGATACACAATACATAGTACATACAAGAGTTACATTCTACCATCGACGTTGCCCCGCACGAGTAATTTGTTTTTACTATGGCTTCTGCCGATTAGATAAATAGATACAGTTTATAAAAAATACCTTATTATAAGATTTAATATCAAGTTTTGTGGATGTGAGACCAAAACACTTCCCTACCCTATTTAAGAAAAAAATACGGTTTGTTTTTTTTTAAAGATGTTTGGTTCCCTGTACCGTCACAAATTGTATAGCGATATTTACACTATATTAATATAATTCTACTATAACACCATAGTTTTAGTCAAATATATGGCGATAGGTTCGCCCTCTATCACATCATGGGACCGAATACGCACGGCGAAATGTGGGTGCATTAGTTGCGCCTCTGCGTACCCCTTGGGGGATAAAATGCGTGAGTGTGTGTGTGTGTGTTTTACTATTCAGTGTTCTTTGGCTTAAGCCAAATTTCCAAAAATAGATGTACAAATGACGATGGAAATAGTTAACATATGTCAAGTTACGAACCGTTTCGGTATACCAGGGCGGTGGTTTATTGACTCAAACGGACGGAACGTTTCGTGCCAGTAAAACCAGAGCAACTAAAGGTGTCTAATTGGCTACGCGATGCTGCCGTGTCGGTGGCCAGTGACAATCCTCAAATATTCACTCAAAGCTTTAGCTATCGTGCGGTTGGCGGGCCTTATCACATTGTCCCTAATCGTTTATTTCACTTTGATTATTCTGATTTGGGGTTTAACGAAGTGATTTCGGTTTTTGTATTTGCGTTTAGTTGGCGAAGAGTTATACATTAGCTTGATAATTCATTTAGTGTGGAATATGTCCAGGAACCTACGATTGGACCAATTTGGTTCATAATAGGTAAAAAACGATTCCGAGCAAAATTAGACGAGATATTGCGACCAGTGAGTTGCGGATTTCTCTAATAAGTAAAGTTATTAAAAAGATAAAAGGCCTTCTGGTTTAGAGGGACGTTCATTACTTGAGAGAATTTTCCTTTTGTGTAACTAATCTCTTTTATTTATCCCTTTGTGTTTGTCGTTGTAATCTAGTCAGAATTTACGGATTAACGCGTTTTAAGTAGTCCACCGCGCATTGAAGAATAGAATCGGGTCAAAATGCGGTCACGCAAAAAAAATCCATTGACTTTCCATTGTAAAAAGCCTTCAACGGCAATGTATCTTCCATAAATTGTGTTTACTATCAAGATTTGGTAAGAGGTATTTTAAAATAAGTTAAAAGGAGAATAAGGAGATTCACTCTGTGGGCTTGTTAGATGAATAATCAGGTTCAACCGGAGTGGTGTGTACTCCTAGGGCCTTAGTTATCAGTCAATAGCTACCATAGTAGCACAAAATACTGGAGTCGCAATAAACGCCCTCACCTTCCCTAATCACAATCCTGGCTTTGCTTACTGCGGGCTATCATAACTTTAAACGAAACTTCTTTCTTTAGACCACAATGTATTCAGAGTATCATGTTTTTTTTTATAGCATTGAATGACGAGACGAGCATGCCGTTCGCCTGATGGTAAGCGATACGACCACCCATAAACAGTAGAAATACCATCCAGAACCTTGATATACAAAGTACTGTGTGGCATTCCACTGCGCTCGACATCCTCAGACTTAAGCTGTTAAGACTCATTATGTAGTTACACTGGCTACGATGCCCTTCAAACCGAAACACAACAGTGCATGCACACTGCTGCTTGGCGGTAGAAATAAACATTGCGGTAGTACGCACCCAGACGGAGTCTTACATATGAGAGTCCTACCACCAGTACATGTACAGAAACTCACTTTATCGAAACAGATAAAAAAGTTTTTTTCCACAAAGGACGGCAATGGTTTCTTAATTCCGTTCGCAATGTGAGTGTTCATTGGCGAATTGGATCAATATAACCAGGTGATACACCAGCTCATTTGCCTCAATTTGCAATAAAAACGAATAAAACCATAAAGATGGAATTTATGTTAAAAATAAGCAAGATTTTGGTAGATAACGAAAATGGGTTTTTATATTTTCAGTCCTTTTAGGACTTAATATTATTTTTAATGTAGGCTCTGTAAAGTTTTATTCATAATTAATGTGAATTGGAGAGGCTTAAAATACCCTGTCTTTTCTTGGTTTTACTTTTTTAGATCGCAAAACTCTTTTCTAATTTTCAATTTTTTTCCCATATTGCTTAATTTTCTTTTCTTATAATTTTACCTTGTTAAATTATATACCGAGTAAAGTATGTAACTTAATTATTATTAACTCGCATTGGAATATAATCTGAATAGATATGTTGTGTATAACGGAACTATCAATCCGTAAAGTACGATGTCAATCACATTGAAAAACGATAGATCACAATATAGAGCTAATGGAGCATTATCAATTTCTGTGGATCAGGAAGCGTGGGTGACAATGGGCGCGTACAGCGTACAGCGGTAAATTTGTCACATTGACGATACAACGCCGTCAATTACAATCCTCCATTTTCTAACCCCCGATAGAAAAACAGGGGTGTTATAAGTTTAGGGTGTGTATCTGTCTGTGACATCGTAGCTCTCAAACGAATGGACGATTTATGACGCGGTTTTTTTTGAAGCTGATGTGATCGAGATGGTTCTAAGCTATAACTTATGAAGATCTGTTCAGGCTTTTGAGGATTATCAGCTCATTTCCAACTTAAAAAGTCCGATTGATTTTGAATTTTGTGTATTGTGACTTCAGCAATATTATTAAACATGAGCTTATGTTGCAGCATCAAGTAGTCTGCAGGCTACCCAACTGTTTAGAAACTTATAGCAGATATAGCGTGTTTGGGCTCATAAGGGTGATCTCAATGAGTAGGTTTTAGATAGTTAATTATCAAGGCCCCATTATGGAGAATAAAGTAACTTTAAAGTTTGAAATAAAAGTTAAATTAAAATTTAAATAACTCCCGACACAAAAATCGCTAATAACTAAAATAATGAAAGTGTCTTCGTCGCTTAAGTACCCAGTAATATTTTGACCCAAGCGTCCTCACGTTGGGGGACCGAACTCCAGACCAGGGAGATGAAAATACTTCTTTAGCGGTCCCCTAACGCGACAACGTTTGGGTATACATATTACTAGGTACTTAAACTACAAAGACACTAGTTTTATTATTTTACTTTTTGAAGATTTTTTGTGTCGGGGTTTAATAAAAAATTTAATTTAACTTTTATTCATGCTTAAGATAATCTATGTTCGTATGTGTATACTGCAAGCAATATTATATATCATATAATAAATCAGAAAACCGGATGTGTCTGTATAATAAAAAAAAAACGAAATAAATAAAAGGGGGTGACTAAAAAGAGTAATAGAACATAAATCAGCGATTTTTAGAATTCATCTCTGTCTGCTTTTCTATTTCTAAGCACACTCTTTCGAAAGTACTGTTCACCGATTTTCATGTATATTCCATAGGTGAACAAAGTATTATTAAAAGCAGAATATAGGCGTTGTTTCATTAAAATCAGATATTGGAATTAAAAGTTATCGTCATTTTAAGATAGTTGCAATTTACTCAGATATGTCCAAAAATCCGCAGATGAAGTTAGTAATGGATCATACTCGATTGTTTTAAATGAATGGCTAGAAGAGGAAGACACTCGCCTGCTGGGAAGCGCCACGAATGTCCATACATATTAGTTAATACCAAGTACGATTTACATAATTTTGCATGCAATTGCAAAGATGACAAGCACAGTACAAGGGTAATGTGCTTGTCCTCTTTGACTTGAGATGTTGTTTACGATATTGTCCAATCCAGGATACAAAAGTTAATTCATGATGTCCTTACGTAACACAATCCTAAAGACTATGCGATGTTTACTACCCAGATGAAATCTTGCACACGAGAGACGTAAAACCTAATGATTTTATACTATAAGTAATTAAGTATAAATTTTAAGAATGTGCGAATATTTAGCGTGACGACTACCTCTCCAAGATAGAATGTATGTCTATTATCACTTCGGACACGGTTCTAGTTCAATGAAAATAACTTTTTCAAATGCGTAACACAACAATCGTGGTGTTATCGATCAGTATTTTACATCGTTAATTATAATTTCACCTATTTCTTATTAAATGGGTGTTACTTAATCGGCATTAAAATTAATGCGAATGTTAAAGTATCGCATGTCCAATGAAAAAACACCTAGTCAAGGAAGATAATCATCTGTTAGGGCGTGATGGAACACTCAAAAACCTTAACAGTTTCTTGAAAAGTTAAGAGACTGTTAAAGTTATGAAAATAATGGTGAAATTAGCCCTTAGTAAGTAAATATCAAGTTCTACAATATCCTCGAGTTACCTTCTTTGGCATAATACGTAGGTTACACGTAAATATCAAAATAATATCCAATTTTTGTATTAGTAGCTAGGTTACAAGGGCATTAATTTGTGATATAATAATTTATGCTAACAACTTGTTTGAATATTATTTAAATTTCTTTGCCAGGTAATTTTCTGTGTAGGAAGACGCCGAAGGCGCTCGAGCCAGAAAAATTGCCGTAAATGGTTCAAGGACATGCCCGGTAGATATATTACTTTGATAATTATAAAATAATGGTTATTATACCGAAAAAAGTAAAACATTTTTTCCACGAGTCTTTTTTACTTAGTTTTGTTGTACTGTTAGATTTATTTTCAGATACAATAGATATTAGATATAGCTAGAAAATGCAATAGGATTTTTAATATTACTATCGTTTTCTTCTGTATCAAATTAGCACTTTTAGATTTTTTATCATTTAGATTGTAAAAAATATCATGAACGTATGAAATATAAAATTTTTACCAATTCATATTTTTATACCCAAGTAAAAAAAAAATACAATAATTAAAAATGTATAAACAATTGAATTGTCTAACATTCGCGTAAACATAAGGAATCATTATGTATAAACAACATAAGACGGAATCTTAAGAAAAGCCTTTACTGAATGTTGATGGACACGGAAAATTCCGCTTAGAATTTCAATTACGGAGTTAGAGGTGCGATTAAAATTCAAGTCGACAGTTTGGGCGCAAGGACACTAGACGTGATTGCATAGAAATAAGTATATAAGTGTTAATTAAAGAACTTGTCGATCCAATTTCGCATCCGATAGTCGAAGGCCGACATTAGGGTTGACTTGTTATTTGTTTGGATAACCATTCCAGTCGCGGATTGCAATTGGACGCTGGAATACCACTCCAGTTACATCTCGAGGGACGGAATCCTTTTCCAAAGGTCATTACTTTTTAGCTTTGAGAAGTCTCAATTCCTTAGGCACCGCTACATTTACATTTGTTTAAAATGCTGTCACGTTTGCTACATTTAATTTTGTGGTTGAATGAGAGAACATGATTTGCGTGTTAATTTCATTTTCAGATTACACAGTCGTTTGCGTGTTAACAATGTTTTTTTTAAGAAAGTGTACAGTATGTATTTTTTCAAGGGACCTCTTTAAACGCACGGCAGTTCATGATTGTATTTAATAAATAAAAACTAACGCAAAAACGGTAAATATCGGAGTAAACTTCGAAACAATAATCGTAAAATGGTTCCCAACGCGTGGATATCATTGTGGTAGCTACTTGTTGGCCTTATTTAATGGAAATGACGTGTGAGTATGACCTTTAAGATGATTAGTAGTAAGGGATTCGACGGTTCTAGAGCACGTTCGGGGGTCGGTTGGCGCCACTCTGGCCTAGTTCGTCAATAATTTCGATTGCTCCAATTTCGGCGCGTACGATCCGCGAATTAACCCGCGGATTAAATTGATACCTACCGCGAATTGATCCGCGGATTTAATTAATACCTACCGCGAATTGATCCGCGGATTTAATTAATACCAACCGCGAATAAATCCGCGGATTAATTTGATCCGCGGAATCCATTTCATATCGCCCGCGAGATAGATATAAACCGCGAATTGGAGTTGCATGGTTTACGGTCCCCTCAAGCTTGTACCTTTTCCCTCTGTTTCGTTGTGCTTTTGTATTTCTACTTTCTAACAGCGACCCTTTTTCTTTGAAGAATACAAATGTCTTTGTTCCATATTCCTATGGGCTCGTGTTTCTACGTAAAAGCCATTTACAATTACCCATCACTCACCCTTTATGCATTACGGGCATTATTTATGATCCATAAAGCAATCGTTACAATAATACTAAGTAAAACCCTTCGGGTCTTCTCATTGTCAATGATTAACTGCATGTCCATTATTTTAAACAACAGTTACGGATCCTATTATTCCCATTTCCTGATGCTATGTATTCAATGGAACGTTCAAAGTGAAAGTTGAACATGTTGGATCCTGTCTGCAAGGAAATAATACTCGCTCTCCATATAAAAGCCAAACTCAAAATCACATGGTATCGTATTCCACTCTGTGCTCTCTTCGAAGTGTGATCTCCAGTTGTTTGTAATAGTGAAGTGATAGTAAAACAGTGTAATAGTAAATACTGAAGCTGATATAAAATGAATGTAAGTACCTTCTTATACTTTGATCTAAAATTGTTATAACCAGATGTTTTATTAATTGTATATGTTATGTGTTGTTCACTGGGTTAATGCATTTTAGTTGTATTTGATCTCTTATTTAATTTATCAAAGTTACTGTAGTGCATTTTATTTCACATACCTATAAGTGTTTATCATACGATACTTCCTTAACCGATTTGTTTTATTTACAGTTTTATTTTCGTTACATTTGATCTCTTATTAAATTATCAATGTTACTTTAGTGTACATTTATACTTCGCATACCTATAAGTATTTATCATATAATACTTCCTTAACCGATTTGTTTTATTAACAGTTTTATTTCATTTTATTACAGTTTTCGGAAAATACTTTCAAAAATTACTATTATGCTGAAGATATAGATGAACCTAGTGATGAAGAAGGTACGCTCGCCTTTAAAGTAAAAAAAGCGATAATAGCAAACAAAAGATCCATGGAATGCAACAACATTGACGAATTTTTCGAAAAACCTAAGAAAAAGAAGACAACGACAAAAAAATCATCTAGTGTTGGTCGAGCGACGAGTGGTGGTGTTTCATACATAAAAACAAACAGCGATGACAGCAGTTCTGCATCACACCTCATAAAAATTGAGGTGTATGATGTTAATAAAATAAAAAACATCGCACCGACGGAACAATGGAAACATGCTGATGTGCGAGTTAAATATTACGCAGACACCGAGAGTGACAAAAACTTGAAACAATGTATCAAGGACGCGGTATACAACATAACTAAACAGTTGGCGAGTAAGGACGATTGTGTGAAATATTTTATAGACAACGACAAATGAACAAAGTGCCAGTGCGTATCAGTGTTTTAAAATCATAACTTTAGCCATATACTTTATTCTAAGAAACTATTATTGTAATAACTATACCTATTTTAATTTAATTTACATTGTATTGTATTTTAACTTTGTACTATTTTAAGTTACATGCTTAACAGATTACTTCGTTTTTTATTCTAGAACTCTTTGTGTTGTTGCTAAGTATTAATGTAAATAGTAATAAGTCTTTTTCATGCTCATGCTTACGATTGTAAAGTTATTACGAACATTCATTAATTGTTTGGATAGTTTAAAGTTAAATTGCATTGTTTAGGGTAGTGTTTATTATTAAAGTAAGAAGGTACTACGAAGACATTGCTCACGATGGATGCAATATCAAGCTGTGATTTACACAACATGGAACTTGTCGCACTTCTCGAGAACATTGAATCTATGGACCTGATGTCATCACAATACGACAAAGAACTATACGAGCTCTGTGATAAAATGGAACAAACACAAGTTGAAACGTGAGTATAACATTTTTTATTATGTTAAGACTTGTTGCAACATGTTCTGGGCATCCACGAAGAGGGGATACAATTCAAGTATTTATAATGGTTGGGACATCTTTGCACAATCATTCCACTTGTTTCTTCCGTTTATATTTTTAACATTAGTGTGCAACCGAAATGTACCACTCGCTTGATATTTCTAGTTTATCTCAGAGTGAGATTGCTAGTTTCGATAAAAATATTATTCTAAATAAATATCATCGTTTCATACGGTTTTGGTATATACAAAATGTTTTGCCAGTGTCAATGTTGGGAGATCCTGATATTTCTCCTTATTATACGCCATGTAGTGGTCATAGAACCTCACAGCAAACTCATACCGATGAGGATGATATTGATGGTGTATTATCAATGAAAGCATATTGTTTTCAGTGTAAATAACAAAAAATGTTAGTATCTATTTAAAGAATAGAAATATAGTAAGAAGCTTATTACGTGTGATCACAATTTTTAACAGTTTTCTTATCCATCAGATCTATGCAGAATGGAGAAGGTAGCAGAAAAAGGAAAAGATTAGCACCAACTGAGTTGTTTGAGGAGGATCCGTTAAAGAGAAGAAAAAATATTCGTCTTGAAGCTCCTTCAACATCTACATCATCGCTGGGTACCATTGTAAATGTAAGTACAGAACAGCATAATGATAAAATTGAATGTCCTGAATGTCACGTACATGTGTCAAAAAAATATATGACCAGTCACTATAAGAGCAATAAACATAAAAATAATTTAATTAGAAGAGATAATAATCTACCTAATGTTCAATTCATTGATACTGCTTTTGGTAATAGAATTATTACATATCGAGTGAAATCTAATTTAGTTTCTGATACGCAGTTTGAATCACCTGAATTATTTTTACAAAATATTAAAAATGTAATTTATACATTACTAGAACGATCTATTTTAGAATATTCTGTTGTAAAAGTTAATTTTATTCTCAATGCGGATTTCACACAAGAAACAAAAAATCTACTAAATATTTTTGATTTCCAAATTTCAAACTATCTTGTTTGTCAAGGTGATGATAAAGATATTATTTTCTCATCTATAATCACCGAAATTACAAACAAAATGACAAATTTTCAAAAAAAAGGTAGCGGATGGAGTTTAGTTAAAATAAATCACTTGGATATGAATGTCAACAAATTTAACCCATTGCGTGGATCTTCATACATAGACCTACCGTTAGATATAAAACACAAGAAAGCTGTAATCAATGTTCAAAATAACGATCACGAATGCTTTCGTTGGGCAGTTTTGTCAGGATTATTCCCAGTCACTCATAGTTCCAATAGGGTATCATCTTATATAATACATAAAAATAAGTTAAATTTTGATAACCTATCGTTTCCTATAAAAATTAACGACATCCATAAGTTTGAAAAATTGAACAGTATGAGTATTAATGTTTTTGGATTACAATATCATTCAATAAGCAAATCAAATAAAGTTGTAGGTCCATTACACTTTACGAAACGTCGAAAAACTACTCACTTAAACTTGTTGTATATATCTCAAGGTTCTAAAGGTCATTACTGTTTTATTAAAAACCTCTCGAGATTATTATCTAAACAGATATCGACTTCTGAACATGCAGTTCATATTTGTGATGGGTGTTTATTAAATTTTCCATCATTACATAATTTAAAACGACACCAAGAAAATGACTGTTTCAATGTGTGCACAAATTTACCATCAGAAAGCGATAGCAAAAGAAACTGGTTTAATGAATTAATACCATCAAACCAAATTTTATTTAACAACTATGAACGTAAATTAAGAGTTCCATTCGTTGTGTATGCTGACTTTGAAGCATTTTTAAACCCAATAGAGAGTTGTTCTAACAATCCAAATCAATCTTCAACTGTTAATATTCAAAAACATGAAACGTATAGTTTTGGGTATTATGTTAAATGTTCGTATGATGATAATCTTTCAGTATATAGATCTTATACAGGACAAGATTGCGCGCTAAAATTTATGCAATTCATTAACACAGATTTAGAAAATATCTGTAAAAAAAATTCTTTTGTAAAATCACCTTTACCGTTAACTGAAGAAAATGAAATAAATATCAGTCAAAGTGATTCGTGTTACATTTGTGCTACTAAATTAAACAAGGATAGCACAGTATCTTACAATTGGCATACTGGAGTATATGAAGGTGTAGCTCATAGAGTATGCTCTCAGAAATACAAAGCTCCTAATTTTGTACCAGTGTTTTTACATAATTTAAGTAATTATGACGCTCATTTCATAGTGCATGGTCTTGATTTCGAGAAAGGTGACATTGAACTTATTCCTGAGAACAAAGAAAAATACATTTCTTTTTCTAAAGTTTTACAAATCAACAACAGAGTTGTAAAATTACGATTTCTTGATTCTTTTAAATTTATGTCAAGTAGCCTTAACAAATTAGCTCAGAACTTACTACCCGAACAATTTCGTGAACTCAAGTTAAAATATCCATGTGCAGAAGATTTTAAACGTTTAATAAGAAAAGGTGTATATCCATACGAATACATGACAACATTTGATTCTTTAAAAATAACTTCTCTTCCCCCTCGCGATCAGTTTTATAGTTCTTTAAATGATAGTCACATTACAGAAAGTGAATACCATCATGCCCAAGACGTGTGGAAACATTTTAATTGTAAAAATATGGGTGAATATTCAGACCTGTATTTAAAAACAGATGTATTGTTGTTAGCAGATATATTTGAAAATTTTAGGGATGTCTGTCTTAAAACATACGGTTTAGATCCTGCCCACTATTATACAGCACCTGGTTTAAGTTGGGATGCTATGTTAAATTTTACCAAGATAAATTTGGAACTCTTAACAGATATCGACAAGGTTACGTTTATAGCAAATAATATTCGGGGTGGTATATCACAATGCAGCAATAGACATGCAGTGGCAAATAACATATTTATGTCGGAATACAATTCAAGTAAACCATCTTCATTTTTGATGTATTTAGACGCAAATAACCTTTATGGTTGGGCTATGTCCCAATGTCTCCCGACAGGAAAATTTGAATGGGTCGACATAAATACAGATTTTAATATAGCCGATGATGCCAAACATGGGTTTATATTGGAAGTAGATTTAGAATATTCAAAAACTTTACATGATTTTCATTCAGATTTTCCATTTTGTCCAGAAAACGTATGTTTAGGAAGCAGCAAAGACAAGAAACTGATTCCAAATTTAAAAGATAAAAAAAATTACGTCATTCATTATAGAAACCTCAAACAATGTTTAAAAAATGGTCTTAGATTAGTTAAAATTCATAGAATTTTAAAATTTGAACAGTCTGCATGGCTGAAAAGTTACATAGACTTAAACACTCATATGCGATCATTAGCTACTTCAGATTTTGAGAAAGATTTTTTTAAACTTATGAATAATTCTGTTTTTGGTAAAACAATGGAAAATGTAAGAAAGCGAGTTCATGTCAAATTAATAAATCATTGGTTAAATCGTGGCAAAACTCAAGGTGCTCAATCTTTGATAGCAAGACCAGAATTCCATAGTTTATCTATATTCTCAGAGAGCTTAGTTGCAATACAATTAAACAAAACTAACGTTTTATATAATAAACCAATTTACCTCGGTTTTTGTATTTTAGATATATCGAAAACATTACTATACGATTTCCATTACGATTATATGAAACTGAAATATCAAGATAATATTAAATTACTATATACTGATACCGATAGTTTAATATATCAAATATTTACGCAAAATTATTATGCTGATATAAAACTTGATTTAGCCAACTACTTTGATACGTCAGACTATCCACCAAGTAATCAATATGGTTTACCATTATTGAATAAAAAACGGTTAGGATTTTTTAAAGACGAAAATAACGGAAAAATTCTTAAAGAGTTTGTAGGTCTTCGCTCTAAAATGTATGCAATGGATGTGCAAAATAAATGTATATGTAAAGCAAAAGGGATTAATAAAAGTGTCACAAAAAAATTTTGTCTCAGCGATTATAAATCATGTTTATATGAAAAGAAAACACAATACAGTGAAATGATAAGATTCAAATCTATTAAACATGCTATATATACACAAAAAATCAATAAGATATCTTTATCACACAATGACACAAAACGTTATTTAATAGAGAATTCGACAGATACTCTTGCATGGGGTCATTATAAAATAAAGGACATTTGATTTTATCAGTGAATTCTGTACAACGAAAATATGTATGTTAATGTGTGTGTGTATGTTTTATTTTCGGATTTAAATATTTTAATGTTCTGTCTTTATTATGTACTTTCTTTTTTTTTTATTGTGATACTATGACAACTATTTTGTGTATCATGAAAAATAAGATGCAAATTTGAATGTCTGTAGGAAGTTAATTCTTATATCTGATTTAACTATAATGTATATTAATTTTATTACTGTAATATTTTTAAAAACATCTTTGAATTGTATGTGATCATTTTTCAAACTATTTGAATATTATGTAATCTTTGTATGTGGAACAAAAAATCAAATATAATACATTCAATCGTATCTTCTTGTTTTATTCAATCCGAAGCGCTTTTCGAGTTCACACGTGCATTTAAAAATGTTTCACTTTTATCATCCTTTTACTGCCATAGTTGCAGGTCCAAGTGGGTGTGGAAAGTCTAATTTTGTAACAAACTTTATTAAATACATTAATGATATGTGTAACACCACTTTTCATCAAATTACTTGGTGTTTTGATGAGATGCAACCCTTATATGATGTACCAAATGTAAACTATTATCAGGGTATACCAGATATGAATATGTTTGATGGAAAGGAAGCTAACCTTATCATTATCGATGATCTTATGAGGGAATCTGATGGTCGCATTGTCGACATATTTACTAAAGGTAGTCATCATAGGAACTTGAGTGTATTTTACATTACTCAAAATTTATTTCATCAAGGTAAAGGACAAAGAGACATTTCTTTGAATTCAAACTACATCATTTATTTCAAAAACCCACGTGATAAAACTCAAATACGTTACTTAGCGCGACAAGTATCACCAGAAAATAGCAAATTCATAGAAGATTCTTACAGAGATGCTACAAAAGAAGCACATGGCTATTTGATGATAGATCTAAAACAAGATACTTTTGATATGTGTCGAATTAAATCAAAGATCTTTCCTTCTGATGGTCATCCTACAGTGTATATTCCCACAAAAGAGTTTAAATATGTCAAAAACCAACAAATACCCGTCATTTGCAAATGATGGATCGACGCTTAAAGACGCATGAACACTTATTAAATGCTCTTTATAAGCTTAAACCAAAACATCAACAAGCTCTTTTAAAAGTGTGTAACGAAAACGAAATTAATTTTATTTGTGAATGTATTCATAATGTTTTACAAGGAAATATAAATCTTGAAGAAAAATCGAAGAATAAACTAAAAAAATACAAAAATCTACTACGAAAATTAGTACGTAAAAGTACAAATAAAATAAGAAAGAATATAATAGTTCAAAAAGGTGGTGCATTTCTTCCGATCATATTGGGTTCTATTTTGAGTGGATTGATAAGTGGACTGGTTTAAAATGGAACACGCCAAAAAAATGCTGTTAGTTGACCCAAGTTTAATAGATAAGTTAAATCAAAAAAGAAATGAAAATCCTACCTCTCGTTCAGATAACGAAATGGAAAAAATACTCAGCAGTAATATGGATGATCGAAAAAAGTGTAAATTATACTTACAAATTTTACAAAGATATCTCCACTTTATGGAAGAAGATCGTCGTCCCATTGAACTCCCTATAATAACTTCAAATGATGATAACAATAAACCCACATCTGAAAGCTGGAAAAATTTTAATATAAATAATGATATCAAGAATAAAGATGTAGTTGTCAGTCAGACACTGAGTGATGAACAGAAGCAACAAGAACATTTTACACTTGAAAAAAAACCTTTCTATTCAACAGAACAAATTTTAAATTTAATACCAAAAACATATGTAAAAAAAGGTGAGTTATTATTGAATTCGGTGTCGCTAAATAAAAACAAAATTTATTGGAATGATGCTGGCACAGTGATTGTGGATAATGAAGTAATTCCTAACAGTAACATTATCGATTTAATAAGCGATACACTGCGACCATTGAAAAACAACGACCCACCCGGTTGGGAAAAATTTGCTAAAGCGTTAAAAGATTTGAAAATACCTTTAACATACATTGGCAATCCAAAAAGACGTGAGTACATAGCTCAACTTCAAAAAGACATCGAAGAACAACCGCCACAAAACACAGAGGTATATTTGACACCAACTAGTGAAATTAAACACGCAAATAAAATTAAGAAAAAGATTGATTGGGAAAAATGGACCCCTTATTAGAAATAAATCAAATTTATTATGATGTATCACACCCCGCTGGATATAGTAATATCGACAAATTATTAAAAGCTATGAAAGGTAAAATGAAAAAGGAAGAAGTTAAAAACTGGTTGCAATCTCAATCTACGTATACACTCCATAAACCAGTACATAGAAGATTCGCTCGAAACAAATACGTTCTCTCTAATCTGAATGAACTTTGGCAAGCCGATTTAAGTGACATGCGAACTTATTCTAAAGATAATAAAGGTTTCAATTATATTCTTTGTGTTATTGATGTTTTTAGCAAATATGCATATGCCAGACCCTTGCAAAAGAAAAATTCAGAAACCGTAAAAAAGTGTTTCGATAGTATATTTAATGAAGCTAGCACCACACCTACACACATTCAATCTGATAAAGGCACTGAATTTGTATCAAAAGATGTTCAAAGATACTTTAAAACAAAAAACATTAATTACTATACGACAAATAATCCAGACATCAAAGCAAGTATTGTAGAAAGATTTCAAAGAACGCTAAAAATGAAGATGTGGCGCTATTTTACACACAAGAATACACATAAATATATTGATATTTTGCAAAACTTGATACACTCTTACAATCACAGTTTTCATTCTAGTATTAAAATGTGTCCTTCAGATGTTAATTCTAATAATATAATGACAGTTTGGAGTAATTTATATGAAAAATCTGAAAAATCATCAAAAAATATACTACCTATGTTTCATCTCGGTGATCATGTTAGAATAACCAAATATAAACATGTATTCCAAAAAGGTTATGAATCTAATTGGAGCGATGAAATATTTGTGATTTCTTCTATAATAGAACGTAGTCCATGGCCCGTTTATACTATTAAAGATTTAGATGGTGAAGAGATAGTAGGAACATTTTATGAACGAGAATTACAAAAGGTCATTTATGACCCCACCATTGAACACAAGATCGATAAAATAATTCGCTCTCGTTACTCTGGCAACAGACAACAAGTGTTAGTTAAGTGGAAAGGTTATCCGAACAAATTTAATAGTTGGATTTTAGCTTCCAGTTTGAAAAAAATATGAAGGATTTTTATTTAACTTTACTTAGCAATAGTTCAATGGAATACTTTCCTGAGAATAAAACATCAATTTTTTCAACAAAATTACCCAAACCCATAATATTGGAAGGAGAATGGTGTGTAGGAATCGTTGAATTCCAATATCCATGCACCATGTTTACTGTTCAAGATCATGAGAATGTTATTTACATAACAAAAATCATGAAAATGCCCCATGAAGACAAACTATCCACAGTATATTATAAAACTCACATACCTGCCACAAACTATGATAATATTAACCATATTTTATCAGCATTAAATAATATAAGGGAAAAAATCAAATTCCGCTACGATAATATATCCAAATTTGTGTCTGTTTCTGTATTAGACGAAACAATTAAATCTGTGACATTATCTCCTAAACTAGGCTTACAGTTGGGATTTGAACCAAACAGAAATCTCGTTGAAAAGAATTTAGCAAAATGTCCAGCTAATTTACATTTAGGGTTACCATCTCAACTATTCGTTTACTGCGATATAGTTGAACCTCAAATTGTAGGTGATGTAATGACACCTCTTCTAAGAGTTATACCATTAGATCCCTCAAAATACATCTATGGTGCGAACAAAATGCATGTATTTTCACCTCCACATTACTTATCAGTAATGCGAAGAGAATTCGATACCATCGAAATAGATATAAGGTCGAGCACCGGACAAAAGATACCATTTCAGTTTGGAACGGTGTGTGTTAAACTACATTTTAAAAAATTATAATGCATTTTGAACGCTCCGACATGTCGTGCCCTTATCAACGGTATTATTCTCATCAGGCTGGTTCAGGTATAGGGGTGGTATATAAAGGGGCACCTTATCAAAAAGGACATGGAATCGGTAGTTTTCTTGGGGGATTGTTTAGGTCAGTTTTACCATTACTGTCTAGCGGTGTTCGAGCTGTTGGTAAAGAGGCATTAAGTGCTGGTGTTGGGCTATTGACAGATATGGTTAGTGCGCGACCTATGGAAGATTCCATAAAAGCACGTCTTAAAGAAGTTGGTACCAACTTGAAACGCAAGGCCGATGAAAAAATAAATAAAATCAATATGTCTGGATCAGGATATATAACCAAACGAAAACGTCTACCTGGAGTCATTCCGTCGTTGACCGCGAAAGTGAAAGCTCTAAAAAAATTAAAAATTACTCCATAACAAATTAAAGACATATTTTCTAACAATTAATTAAAATGTCTTTTTTACATAGTCATTCCTGTGAATGTATTAAGTCCGAATTGGATTTGTTTGCATTGCCATCGACTCAAACTAGCATTGAAAGTGGAAATTGGATCCATTATAAACCAATTTCATCTCTTGCCGATGATGGTCCTATAGAATTTCAAATTCCTGGGGCAGGAGATGACTACATAGATTTATCTCATACGTTAATTCACTTGAAAGCGAAAATAGTAAATCAAGATAACACCAAACTCACCGCATCTACGGTCGTTGCTCCCGTGAACAATTGGTTGCACTCACTCTTCAGTCAACTTGATGTGTACTTAAATCAAAAACTTGTATCACCACCCAATAACACATATGCTTATCGTGCGTATATAGAAAACTTATTGAACTATGCTCCTGCGGCAAAAACTTCTCACCTCACCTGTGGCTTATGGTATGAAGATACGGCTGGAAAAATGGATTCCACCGATGATACTAATAAAGGATTTACTAAGAGACAAGAACTAGCCAGTGAAAGCAAAGAATTGGAAATGATTGGTCACTTGCATGGCGATTTATTCAATCAAGAAAAATTTTTAATCAATGGTGTTGATATTTGTGTTAAGTTAGTTCGTTCTAGAGAAAATTTCAATCTCATGGCCTCTACAGGTGACCTTAAATTAAAGGTATCTATTACGGATGCATCTTTGATAATTCGTAGAGCACGAATCAATCCCAGCGTGTTACTTGCTCATCAAAAGGTCTTAGCTTCTACTACAGCCAAATACCCCATTACTCGAGCTGAAGTTAAAGTTTTAACAATACCATCAGGTGTTCAAGGAAAAACTCTAGATAACATTTTCTTAGGGCAATTACCTAAAAGGTGTATAGTAGGATTTGTAAATAACGCTGCTTTCAATGGAAACCTCACTAAGAACCCATTTAACTTTCAAAATTATGACATTAATACTTTTAGTTTATACATAGACGGTCAACAAATACCATCAAAGGCTTTACAACCCTCATTTGAGAACAATAATTTTACTTCAGTATATCATACATTGTTTTCGGGAACAGGTATACACTTTCTAAATGAAGGTAATGGGATATCCCGAGAACAATACGCTCAAGGGTATTGTATGTTGGCATTTGATTTGACACCTGATTTATCAGCAAACTCTTCAAGTCATTGGAATCTTGTAAAGCATGGTAGTGTGAGATTAGAAGTGCGTTTTGAAACAGCTTTATCACAAACTATTAATTGTATTGTTTATGCGGAGTTTGATAATGTTATTGAAATAGATAAAAACCGCAACATTTCAGTAGATTATAGTAGTTAAGAAAACAAAATTAACTGTTTAAGATTAGATTAAGTATGAATAATTTGATTCAGATTTGCTGTTAGATGTAAGTTACGAATAAAATGAATTAAAAATATTAAGATTTTTGTTTTACCATAATCCTTGCAACCCCACAAAAATAGAAAACTTACCACATAAGTACCATAATAGTGTCTTCTTAACCTTATATACGACATTACCACTTTATCATTCGACTTGATAAGATTCTGCAGCGATTCGATAAATAAAAATGAATACAATAGAAATACAGAATTACTTAAAGAAAATTGATCCATGTATTGAATATAATGTATATGCAGCCAATCGCCTACCAATACATGTAGTAACTCCTACGTATGTAGTTAGCAACTTAGACTCTGATAACAAACCAGGTTCTCACTGGGTTGCCATACACATAGATCAGAATGGTTTTGGACAGTACTTTGATTCATACGGTCGACCACCTCAAGGATACCACCGAATGTTTTTAGCGAGGAATTCTAGAATGTGGAATTACAATACAAGCCGAATTCAAAATGACTTTACTATAGTTTGTGGAGAGTACTGTTTAATGTATCTGTACTATAAATATTATGGTAAGAGTCTCAAAGATTTTCAAGTATTATTTAGTGATAATACAATATGCAATGATGTGTTTTTAACTAGTTTATTTAAATCATGTTTTGAGGAGAATAAATGAAATATGAAAATGAATGAATGATTTTTCTTTATTGAGAATTAATAACCCCATACAAACTTGTACTTCTTCCAAACAATTAATGAATGTTCGTAATAACTTTACAATCGTAAGCATGAACATGAAAAACACTAAAAAGACTTATTACTATTTACATTAATACTTAGCAACAACACAAAGAGTTCTAGAATAAAAAACGAAGTAATCTGTTAAGCATGTAACTTAAAATAGTACAAAGTTAAAATACAATACAATGTAAATTAAATTAAAATAGGTATAGTTATTACAATAATAGTTTCTTAGAATAAAGTATATGGCTAAAGTTATGATTTTAAAACACTGATACGCACTGGCACTTTGTTCATTTGTCGTTGTCTATAAAATATTTCACACAATCGTCCTTACTCGCCAACTGTTTAGTTATGTTGTATACCGCGTCCTTGATACATTGCAAGTTTTTGTCACTCTCGGTGTCTGCGTAATATTTAACTCGCACATCAGCATGTTTCCATTGTTCCGTCGGTGCGATGTTTTTTATTTTATTAACATCATACACCTCAATTTTTATGAGGTGTGATGCAGAACTGCTGTCATCGCTGTTTGTTTTTATGTATGAAACACCACCACTCGTCGCTCGACCAACACTAGATGATTTTTTTGTCGTTGTCTTCTTTTTCTTAGGTTTTTCGAAAAATTCGTCAATGTTGTTGCATTCCATGGATCTTTTGTTTGCTATTATCGCTTTTTTTACTTTAAAGGCGAGCGTACCTTCTTCATCACTAGGTTCATCTATATCTTCAGCATAATAGTAATTTTTGAAAGTATTTTCCGAAAACTGTAATAAAATGAAATAAAACTGTTAATAAAACAAATCGGTTAAGGAAGTATTATATGATAAATACTTATAGGTATGCGAAGTATAAATGTACACTAAAGTAACATTGATAATTTAATAAGAGATCAAATGTAACGAAAATAAAACTGTAAATAAAACAAATCGGTTAAGGAAGTATCGTATGATAAACACTTATAGGTATGTGAAATAAAATGCACTACAGTAACTTTGATAAATTAAATAAGAGATCAAATACAACTAAAATGCATTAACCCAGTGAACAACACATAACATATACAATTAATAAAACATCTGGTTATAACAATTTTAGATCAAAGTATAAGAAGGTACTTACATTCATTTTATATCAGCTTCAGTATTTACTATTACACTGTTTTACTATCACTTCACTATTACAAACAACTGGAGATCACACTTCGAAGAGAGCACAGAGTGGAATACGATACCATGTGATTTTGAGTTTGGCTTTTATATGGAGAGCGAGTATTATTTCCTTGCAGACAGGATCCAACATGTTCAACTTTCACTTTGAACGTTCCATTGAATACATAGCATCAGGAAATGGGAATAATAGGATCCGTAACTGTTGTTTAAAATAATGGACATGCAGTTAATCATTGACAATGAGAAGACCCGAAGGGTTTTACTTAGTATTATTGTAACGATTGCTTTATGGATCATAAATAATGCCCGTAATGCATAAAGGGTGAGTGATGGGTAATTGTAAATGGCTTTTACGTAGAAACACGAGCCCATAGGAATATGGAACAAAGACATTTGTATTCTTCAAAGAAAAAGGGTCGCTGTTAGAAAGTAGAAATACAAAAGCACAACGAAACAGAGGGAAAAGGTACAAGCTTGAGGGGACCGTAAACCATGCAACTCCAATTCGCGGTTTATATCTATCTCGCGGGCGATATGAAATGGATTCCGCGGATCAAATTAATCCGCGGATTTATTCGCGGTTGGTATTAATTAAATCCGCGGATCAATTCGCGGTAGGTATTAATTAAATCCGCGGATCAATTCGCGGTAGGTATCAATTTAATCCGCGGGTTAATTCGCGGATCGTACGCGCCGAAATTGGAGCAATCGAAATTATTGACGAACTAGGCCAGAGTGGCGCCAACCGACCCCCGAACGTGCTCTAGAACCGTCGAATCCCTTACTACTATGATTTTTTTTCCATTCTTACTTCAAACCTGAATTAGGAAAGCAAAAATATCTAGGCGCTAAAATTCCCGTAAATTTAAGGACACATATCAATACTAACATTATAAGGAGGAAAGATATGGTTGTTTGTTTGTAATTGATAAACTAAAAACTACTGGACCGATTTTGAAAATTATTTCACTAATAGGAAGATACATTACTCCTGAGTGCTATGAGCTACTTTTATCCCGGGAAAATATTGTTATCTCGGAAAAACTTTTTCACACCGTCGCGGCGGAGTCGTGAGCAGGAGTCTAGTTTTATATACATTTGTGACGAAAATTAAACAGCCACTCAACTTACTACATACTGTACTGGGAAGATTTATTAATAGGTACGTAGATGCTGTCATCCACTCACATAATATCTTCGACACGGCCCCAGATAGGTAATTTTTAGAGAGAATAGCATTACAATATTTAGATATCTTATAAATTATTATTATTGTATCTTTCCTGCGGGAAATCACGGCACGAAGGCCGGTTCTTTTGGAAGGCTTGCGTGGGGATATGTATCCAGGACGTAGAGGCCCGTTTAAGATACATTACTCTAGTTGGTATATGTACACCTAGCAAGTACTCTCTTTGTCTGTACTTACGGACAAAATACAGTCAAAGACAGCGCCCGTAAGGTGAAGGACTATTGCAAAGGAGAGAGAAATTATACCGGGTCTATGGATGGGATCTATATGGACTGATTTTTGGGCTATTGATTGAGACAACGGGACCCCTGCGAAGTAAAATGCTTAATTTGTATTTTAGGCAGACGGTAACTTGCGCCCCACTAGATGGGCATCACTAAAAGTGGCGTATGCCAAAGACACATCATCGGTGTCAGTGGCTAAAGGGTGTCGAGAGGTGCTAGCTAGCTAGAGTACTACCAACCTGAAGCTGAGATTCTTAGCTCTTTCGACTTCCACCCTTAGCCGGCCAGTTAAGGCAAGCCAAGGGTCAGGGGGTCTCATTTAGCTCCACGGAATTGGGGTACGCGGTATTGCCACTCACCGTCGGCTCGCCACAAAGCCGTCCCTGCGGGCTTGTTATTATTATTATCACTATACAGATTATTAGAATCCGAAATCAATAATCTATCTACCTATATCCGGTAATTAATAACTAATTACAACATTCTAAGGATTACGAAATTTGATAAACTCATGAAATATTTAGGTAAATAAAATGATACCCATAAATACCTTACATCGTATCGTTAGTTCATTTTGCGAAAGCAAGATGTTTTGATATGGTTAGTACATGTTACTCGAAAACTAAAATAGCTGAATCTGGATTCCCTGAAAAAGTGCACAATATGCTTTTTATTCCAAAAAGGGTTATCACGCGAGAGCAGCTGTGTTCAAATAAAACTTTTTTTTATAAAACTAAAACAATATTAAATCACCTTGCTAAGCAAATTTTAGTTTTTATAAAGTTTTAAATTTTCTAATAGACGTTGCATCAACTTGCTGGCCGGAAACAGTAGGGTACACTATTACAAAACTTACAAATTCTTATATTTATGTTATAGCTTTCACCTTTTGTCAGTGATATCGCCAATGTGATAGCATATATTAGTAACATGGTCTCTTAATATAAATTCTACATAGCAAAAAGCTTCAAGAACTACAAAAACCGTTAGTGTTGGTAATGAGTTGACGGCGTCTGCGTGGAACCTTAATTAAGCTTCTGTTGCACTCTTATTGGCCTCTGTTAATTTAACCTATATAATTAATATTTCAGTTACTAAATATCTACCCGAAGTTAAGTTGTTTTTTAATAAAAAGCACATAAAATTTTATTCATTAGCAAGACAAATGGCACCAAGTTATTTTGCAAATTCCGTTTCCGTGAAAGAAATTTTCATTTTCTGTTTCATTATTAAAATTTAATCTTGTTATAAAAAACGAAACAGAAGTAATATCTTGAAGGAATCTTTGTAGCGAGTGTGGTTGAAATGTTTTAATTTTTCACGGCGGCGGTAGCTCTGAAGTTCTTTCAAATTCGAAACTTTTAACAGTGGAATTCAAACGTTTGTTTCTAAGAAATATTATTTAAGCGAAAATTTGTAGATAGGTACGTATGTTTATGCCGAATAGCATTACACATTTGCTTTAAATCCTTTTTCCTGTAATGTTTATGTACGCTTCGTGTGCTAATATTCATTAGGTTTTTCACTGTTTGTCAACTTTGATAAGGTCCTCATCACATCCTACTAATATTATAAAGGCGAAGGTTTGTAAGAATGTCTGGATGTATGGATGTGTGGATGTTTTTTCCTCTTTCACGCAAAAACTACTGAACGAATTTTGATGAAATTTGGCACAAGGGTAGATCATGTCCTGGATTAACACAGGCTACTTTTTATCCCGGGAAAACATGAAGCGGGACTTTTATCCCGGAAAAACTTTTTAACGCGGGCGGAGCCGCGGGCAAAGCTAGTATTAACTATGAGTTACTTCAACTACGCCCAACAATTGCTAAATGGATATCCATAAAATTTCGCACGGTCCATTTGAGAATAGACAAAACTTTTGTTTATTCTAAAAGTAAATTTATTCATAAATACAAAATCTGTTTTAAAGTTGTATCGGCGGAATAGATCAGGTGTTGCCCCGGGGGCATAATCGAGGGAATTTAATGAAAGCCATCATTCAGGGCGGTTCGCTCGAACGCCACGTCGAGGGTGAATTTATCTGTACTGAGTATTTACTGTTACACAAGTTTTATGCGACTGCTTAATGTCTATTGCTATTGTCTTAGCTCCTGGGACATTATATTAATCAGGTCTTTGTTTTTTTAATTGTATAGAGTTAAAATAGTAAAATCGCTATTCAAGATTTTGTTGACTAACAGTCTGATTTGAGAAATGAGGATAGATCTTATTTCCAGTTGGCTGTATTTGTACTTTTGTAGTAGGATTGAAATACTGGCTATGGTATTTTGGTACGTAAATCGCGTAGACATTAGTCATTTGCCTTTTTAAAAAAAGCTAGTCGCAATTATCACTGTGAATGGACATAGTACTATTATTGAGATGTTCATGTCCTACGTGCTATACTCATTGTACTGGTGAAGAGTAAATGTAATATTTATGGTAATATGTTGAAGGTCCTTTGTTGGCAAGACCTTTTTAGAGCGTGTGTTCTATTTAAGTATGTTTCTTTGTTAACATAAGTGATGGTTTTTGTGCAGGCTTTGTGAATTGTTGTTGTTACAGAAGTATGTATTATTTTACAACAAAAACCTGCGCTTCAATTAACATTTCACCATGTTCGTTGTATAATGTGAATTTCATTCCTTCGTTTCAGCATTTGGAAGCTATCAAGATCCGATTAAGCACGGCTTTCTGTCTGCTACACTGATTTCTATGTATTTTGCCGTTACCATCCGAATTATTATATTACTATTGCCACAAATAGGTTAATAATATAAAAAAGCTCTATAATATTAAAAAGAAGTTTTTCTCGGTAGGCAACGGCTTAGCTGTGCCCTTGGTATTGCTGACGTCCATGGGCGACGGTAACCACTTACCATCAGGTTGGCCGTTAGCTCGTCTGCCTTCGAGGCAATAAAAAAAATGATAAATGTACAAAATAATGTACAAAGTAAAACGTATGAAAACACTTTATTTATGATATTATTTCAATTAGTTGATTGTATTAATTATTGATAACTTAAATTAAGTTTCGCGGAAAAAAATAATTTAACGAAAAACATGTTATGTTAAGTCGTATTAAGGTTTAATTGAAGCACTAAGAGGATTCCAATTCAGTACTCCGATTTAACTTATTCCAAGTTAAATCGACAAACCAAATCGTTTTTTGCAAGCAAAAGCTTTGGTTAAATTACCCAATCAACATATAAAGTGGGTACTGAGAAAATGGCGCTTAAATCCGACTACTACAGATAAATGAATGTCGCTTATTAGATACTAAAAGCCTGGCCACGAATCCAGTTATTTGCTCTTAATGATATTAACATTTCTCAATGATACTATCATTGACATCACTACACAACTA
Source organism: Lapara coniferarum (assembly GCA_949316025.1). NCBI lineage: Eukaryota > Metazoa > Arthropoda > Insecta > Lepidoptera > Sphingidae > Lapara > Lapara coniferarum. The sequence goes on along the minus strand of OX438926.1, from coordinate 13,297,229 downwards.
TTATAATACTGTATTCTGGTTTCCATATGATACGTAATGAATTTGCTATCTGTAATCAACTGCAAACTGCACACGTATAAAAATAAGGGAATTCAAAATTTTATAAAATATATTTACAAATAATGACACATTACGTCCGTCATGAAAAGTTTATCAACCTACAAAAATTAATGCTGTGCAGAATTACGAATTTCGTGCAGCTCTTTTTCTACTACATTCTACAATATCTATATATCTATTATATAATAAAATTTAAATAACCCCCGACACCAAAAAGGTATAAAAAGTAAAATAATAATAGTGTCTTTGTCGTTTAAGTACCTAGTAATATTTTGACCCAACCGTCGTCGCGTCGAGGGACCGCTAAAGAAATATTTTCATCTCCCTGGTCCGGAGTTCGGTCCCCCGACGTGAGGACGCTTGTGTCAAAATATTACTAGGTACTTAAACGACAAAGACACTATTATTATTTTACTTTTTATACCTTTTTGGTGTCGGGGGTTATTTAAATTTTAATTTAATTTTTATTTCAAACTTTTTAAATTACTTTATTCTCCATCATGGGGCCTTGATAATCAACTATCTATCACCTACTCGTTGAGCCCATCCTTATGAGCCCAAACACACTATATCTGCTATAAGTTGCTCAGGAGTTGGGTATCCCGCAGACTACTTGATGCCGCAGCATCAGCTCATGTTTACAAATATATTGAATGTCACAGTACACCAAATTTAAAGTCAATCGGATTTTTTAAGTTGGAAATGAGCTGGTAATCTTCAAACGCCTGAACAGATCTTCATAAATTATAGCTAAGAACCATCGCAGTCACATCAGCTTTCAAACAAAAAAAACCGCGTCCCAATCGGTCCATTCGTTTGAGAGCTACGATGCCACAGACAGACATACAGATACACAGATACACAGATACACAGATACACAGATACACAGATACACACCCTAAACTTATAACTCCCCTCTTTTTTGTCGGGGGTTAAAAATGAATCCCTATTTCCTTGGTCACGGCATCACGCGTGAACGGCTGAACTGATTTCGTTATTTCTTTTTTTGATGTGTTTATTATTGTCAGGAGAGGTTCTTACGAAAGAAAAAATTAAGAAAATTGCGCGGAAAAACGGCTGGACCGATTTTAATGAAATTTTTTTGTGTGTCTTCAGGTCGATCGGTAGGTAGCGCTGTACTCGGGTTCTAGGATTTTATTTCCTTTTTAGGGCAGGACAACGTCTGTCGGGGCCGCTAGTAATGTTATAAATATGCATGAACATACAACTTCGTAACTTTTATTTCAGGCGTGGGCAGTAATCGATAAGCGTGGGACTATAAATGCCATGCTGTAAACGTTCGATAAGGTGTTGTAAAACACAGATACAAACTTCGAAACCAGAAAAGCGAATATATGAAACATATAAAAAACCGTTGCCTAAAAATATGGCTTTGATGCCGTAAAAAACACAACTATCTTTCCCCATTATGGTTTCCAGAACAATGACCATAAAATTCGTTCCGGGGCCATTTTAGTCCTCTTTTGGTCTTTTTTACATAACGCGTACATTTTGTACGTGAAAAACAAAATTGAAATGTTCATCAAGAGTTATGGTGTGGTTAGTTAGTTAATTAATATTTACAATACATTATAGTTATTATAACAGAGCTTATTAGAGTGATACAAAAATTCTTGGTTTATTAATAACGTATCTTTTTTAAGCACAAACTAAAAATTTGTAAACTGAAAGCAATACCTTCCTATTTTTCCCAAGTAAAAGAATAAATAATTTTAGAATTATGATTTTGTAGTTATTGTAAAGGCTTATGAGTGACAATATGCAAACAACATTGATACATATACACTCACGCCTGTTATCCCCGAAGGGGTAGGCAGAGGCGCAACTAGTGCACCCACCCTTCGCCGACACTCCGTCCCATGACGTGATAGGGGGCGAGCCTATCGCCATATCGGGCACAAATTCCAGACTCCGGACTGATACTGAATAGAAAAACTCAATATCACTTTGCCCGACCCGGGGATCGTACCCGAGACCTCAGCTTTGCAGTCGTACTGTAATACAACTACGCCACCGAGGCAGTCATAATATTATTTTTAATCACACAGCATTGATAATATTATTTTAAACCCGAACTACCCAGTATCCTTTTGTTACGTGACTGACCAGTGGTGTCCGGCGGACACACTAAAGAGATGAAATAGGTACAGGGTTAAAATCTGAAAAGCAGTTTAATTTCGATGTATGCGTAAACATAAGAAATCATTATTTATTTAATTCACCTTTTTTATTACTTTTTTTCGAACAGATATTGCACATTATATTTTTACCGTGTGTTCAGAGCCTACATTTTATATCAGAATACTGTTAATAAGTTTATTTTCGATGGACAAATATTATCAAAACACTACTTGCTTTTTGCATGAAGGATTGAGCAGCTTCTTGATCTGTGCTAGCATTAGATGATCTCACGATGTCTCGGGTTATATGAGTACGATTCATCTTTGATACATACAAATTCATACAATACCAATTTATTTTTTAGAAAATCTGAAAATATTAGATTTGATGACACGGCTTCTATATGGTTGAAAAATGTGAGATACAGAAGCCTTATTTTGTCCTCATAGTGTTAACTATTATGAAACGATTTTCTGCCTAGGATTTCCTACTTCGAGGCATGTAAAATAATTGCCAAAAGTAACGTGTCTGTTACTTCGAACGTATGGTTCACATGACTAGTTGACTATATTGTACGCAATATTTTGTCTTTCTTTTCCCAGATATTTATATCAAATAAATGGTATAACATTTTTTTTTATTCACAGGTCTAAGAGATAGACGCTCATCGTTTGTAATATTTTACCCATGGAAATAAAACTATTGTAGGTATAGGCTCACATACTTTTACAACTTTGTAATGGGTGCAAGCTTAGAATAATAACACAAAGTATATCTTGACTTTCTGAGAGCTTTTGTATCATGGGCACGTTGAATTTCTTCCTATTTCAGTGCTGATTTCTCATAAAAAAACGAACATTACTTGTTTATAACAAAAACATCTTAACACTGTGACTGTAACCAAATAATCAAAATTACAAGTACAAAGACTGCTAGTATAACACAAATAATGCACTGTGACTTAATTTATTACCCAATTGGTTACGATATAGTTTTAAATAAACGTAAATAAACAATCTACCTTGGTACTTGAATAAAAAAAAAGTGTCTGTTGGCACTAGTGGGTTAGACGCGTTATAGTTTTGCTTTATCTACTTTTTTGTGTTGAGATTATTTCCTGTAATGAGGTGTTTTATTTTTATTAAAACATATCCTTATGTGTTTTAGGACATATTCTTTTTGTTGGATTAAGGTTAATTATTTACGTGACATTGTACTACATTTACTTAATTGCGTAACAGTCCTGACGCGTGGTATTGTACGAAATAGTAGTCGTGCGTTAATTGCACACAATGCGTGTTACAGCTCATTGCGTTGATTCGTGTAATGCCGGCTACATTTGTGTGCAAAACGTACCTATATACGGTTGAGAAATTGCTATAAAAGCAATTACTCATATAAGTTGGCACTCGTCTGTGTTTCATTATGTTGTTCAGTCGTGCGCCCGGATAAACATTGTGATGTGTTGGTATTATATGGCTCCCATACTATTCATGCGTACAAACCTAGTAATTACACACGCAGGTTTTCTTTTACCTTTGTTTATAGGTTAAGCAAATCCTTAACAATATCTTTACAATACAATAATCTAAGTGACTGATTATACGCTTGCTCGACCCCTGCGTTGGTTATGCTAATTTCCATCGCTTCTAAGCCGATTATATTATCATTTATCATTCATAACTTAATAGATAGAGATAGATATAAATTGTTTTTGTTTAAATTATTCGTTTGACTCTACACTGTATTCTTCCTCGTTGTTTCTACTTGGGCACATAATTATGCAAGATTAATTCTTTCAAAATTCTTTTTAATTTAGATTTAATTTATTGTATTGCACAACATATTTTTGTAATCGTCAATTAGTTTTAAGTTATAACCTTATTTTAATGCATGCTGTGTTTACCTATAAGATGGATTGTCACTTTTAGATTAAGTAACTATGTATTAAGAATTCCAACATGATGTACCTAATAGTGTGGAAACCGTTGATAGACCATATAAAAATAAATAAATAAATAATTTGAGCGGATTATGTTAGTTCTTTTATCAGAGAAACAGAAATACTATTTTGTAATCTATACTTTAATATTATAAAGCTGAAGAGATTGTTGGTTGAAGTTTGAACAAGCTAATCTCATTAACTAGGTACTGAACCGATTTTGAAAATCCTTTCACTAATAGGAGGCTACCATTACTCATGAGTGCTATAGGCTTTTTGACATGTAAAAAATTTTTCACACGGGCGGAGTCATGAGCAATACTAGTAGATTACAAATGTTAAACAGGAATAAGTTACTTCGCAAAGAATTCGATAACTACGCATTTTAGATATCATTTTGAAATAGAGCTGACGCTAGGGTTATTTAAATCTGCAAATTTCATAACTCACCAAAAAATATTAATTTCTTTAAGAAGTAATAATTCTTTATAATTACTTACAAATTTGGTCGAGTTTCGGTGCGATGAGATTTCGTGTTTTATGTCTTATTTCCTCTTTAATGAATTGCATTTTCTTACAAATTACGCTGGGATGGGAAGTGCGTACATGATACGGCATCTTAGTATCTAATTCGCGCTGATTTCGTGACTGGAGAGGCAATGGCACACTTCAAGGCACTTCACGCTGAAACTAGGAAAATTGCACGCGAAAAAGGAATCCGCTATGTGTGGGTTCGCAACGGTCGTATATTTACACGAGCTGATGACAACTCTCCAGCAAAGCAGATAAAGTGTTATGATAATTTAAAAAATCTGTAAGTTCCTGATTACGTATTAGGCCGTAAAAGAAAACACAAAATTCAACATATACTATCAAAACTTTCGCGGCATGCGAACTAAACTGACTGATATCGCCTTGTCAAGTATTAACAATAGTTACGACATAATAGTGGCCACAGAAACTTGGCTGGATGATTCTATCGCTGACAACGAGATCTTTAACAATACCTATTCAATTTATCGCCGTGATCGCCAATCGACTCTTGCTGCCGGAAAAAAAGGTGGTGGCGTTCTTATTGCTGTCTCTAAAAACATACAGTCAAGGAGACTGCAACATCTTGAGAGCAGCAGTGAAGATTTATGGATAACAATCAAAGTCAAAGTAGACAAGATAGCTAGGAATATTCTAATATGTTGTGTGTATTTGCCACCCCCGATATCACCTGGGGCATTCAATTTATTCCTAAATAGCGCAACTGATTGTGTAAGAACTTATCCAGCCGATGATATTTTGTTGTTTGGTGATTTCAACCTGAATTTCGTCGATTGGCAAATTGATGTTAATAACAGCTTGAGACCACTTAATTGCAGTTGTTCTGTTGGACAAAGCTTTGTAGACTTTTTGTCACTAAATAACTTTACTCAATTTAATCACGTGAAAAATGTTAATAATAGGATTTTGGACCTAGTATTAGGGAACGTTGATTATATTAATGTTACAGAAGCTTTGGATCCGTTAAGTAAACTTGACCTGCACCATCCGGCATTAGAGATTAGTGTAAATGTTCAAATTAAACCATTGCTTAAATGTAGGACACATAAAATATACAACTTTAGGAAAGCTGATTACCCATCGATCAAATCACGACTGAGTCAGGTGGACTGGGTCTCCGAACTAGATTGTGAGGATGTCAATGTCATGATTGAGAAATTCTATCTAACATTAAATACCTTGATAGACACGTATGTACCTAAAGCCAAAATTCGTTCTCTGAAATACCCATTATGGTTTTCTTTTTCTCTAATAAAGCTAATTGGGGAGAGAGAAAAATTAAGACATAGGCACAAACGTTATAAAAACCCTAGGGATCTCTTGGAGCTTAATATAGCGAATAGTCGTGTAAGTAAATTAACTAGAAAATGCTACAAGGAGTATATCAATAACGTTGAGAAGTCAGTACATAGTAATCCCAAGAAGTTTTGGTCATTTGTAAAGACCTCAAGAGGGACCTCGGAAGTACCTGCAGAGATGAGATTGGGAGGCACCTGTGCTACTTCAGGTGAGGATATTTGTAGTCTCTTTGCGCAACAGTTTTCTTCGGTTTTTTCCGCTCAGCAAAGTACCTCGTCGGATTGCGAAGATGATAAAAGCGATGGGAAATATCCACAGGATTGTTTGAATAATATAATTATTTCAGAGCGAGGTATATCTAAAGTCCTGTCTAAGCTTGATGCTAGCAAAGGAGCAGGCCCGGACGGAATTCCTCCTTATTTTATTAAAATGACCCAAAAATATCTAACATTTCCCTTAAAGTTAATTTTACAAAAATCTTTACGTACGTCCGTGTTTCCAGCAGAATGGAAAAAGGCGAACGTGGTACCCATCTATAAGAAAGGTGACAAAGACATGGTTGCAAATTACCGGCCTGTTTCCATATTGAATGTTTTTTCCAAAGTGTTTGAATGTGTGGTTTATCCCATAGTGGCATCCCATGTCAAACATAAAACGTCCAACGGTCAACATGGATTTCTCAAGGCTAGGTCTACCGTTACAAATCTAGTTACGTTTATAAACGACGTTTCACAGTCTATTGACTCCCGAAATCAAGTTGACGTTATATATACAGATTTTAGTAGCGCCTTTGACAAAGTGGATCATAACATCTTGATCCACAAACTGAGAAGATTTGGAATACACGGTCCATTACTTATGTGGTTTCAGTCATATCTTAAACATCGCCCTTCACGAGTAACAATGGGTGGTTACCATTCGGAAAGCTACATCGCTTCTTCTGGAGTTCCTCAAGGTTCACATCTGGGGCCATTGCTTTTCGTTCTTTTTGTCAACGACATTCCGGATAACGTATTGCATAGTAAGTGCCTGCTCTTTGCTGACGACCTAAAACTGTATAAATGTATATCACGCATTCAGGACTCAGACGACCTTCAAAGAGACTTAGCTGCGATAAAAGACTGGTGTCAACTTAATAATATGGTACTGAATGCTGGTAAATGTGCCCATATTAAACTTACTAAAAATAAAAAGATACTTCCTACAAGCTATTTTGTAGAGGCTGAGCGGTTGCAGGAGGTTACTAGTATTCGAGATTTGGGTGTCATTGTCGATAATAAGTTGAACTTCGTTGAACATATTGATAAAACCATTTCTAAAGCACGAAGAATGCTCGGTTTCATAAAGAGAACATGTCACGATTTTAATAGTATTCAAGCACTCTTGTGCTTGTATAATGCCTTAGTTCGCAGTCATTTGGAGTATGCTGTTGTGGTATGGAATCCTCACTTCAGGAATCACATTGTGCGACTAGAGCGAGTGCAAAAAGCGTTTACCAGGTTTTTGGCATTCAAAGACCCTCACTGTCCATATCGAGCCGATTATGGAGCACGTTTAAAGCATTTTAAAATGAACTCTCTGGAAGACCGACGAAAGCTGTACGACTTGCTGTTTTTGCACAAACTGGTTAACGGCTCCATTGATGCACCAGATTTGCTTGCCCAACTTTGCCTGTCTGTGCCACGGAAAATCCCTAGATATCCCTTGGATTGCATATTTAGAAGAGCTCCTTTCAGGACTAAAATATCATCCCCTCTTAATCGTATAGTTGAAACATACAAAAACAATAATGACATTGACATTTTCCAGTTGCCCTTTACAAATTTTAGGTCTATGTATTTAAGGTCTTTGATATCAATTTAAGGTAAATTCGATAACTTTGATTCTTTTTATATTGTGTTGATTGACTGATTTGGTTTCCGCAAAGTTTCTTCTTTTTTAGTCTTTTTTTATGTTTAAATAATTGTTAAAAAAATTTAATGGATTTTTAATTTTTAATGGATTTTTAATTTTTAATGGATTTTTAATTTTTAACGGACTTTTAATTTTTAACGGACTTTTAATTTTTAATGGATTTTTAATTTTTAATGGATTTTTAGTTTTTAATTTTTAATGGATTTTTAATGGATTTTTAATTTTTAATTGACTGTTTGTAATTTATATATTTTTAAGTTATTATTTTCAGACATTGTATTATTATGATTTAATTTAGAATTTTATTTGACATCATATTTTTGTTTATTTTAATCTGATTTATATTATTATTATTTTTATATCCAAATGAATGTAATGCTGTATCCACTTATAATGATGTTACTTATAGTCCTTAGTTTTATATCATATTGTTAGAAACTGAAGAAACAGAAGCTATTTTGATTTAAATAAAAACGATTTATTACTGATTTTACATAACACATTTATCTTTCATTTTACATAAGCACTTTTTAACAGAAATACTTTTACAAATATAGGTATCAGCAACTAACCGACCAGTATGAAAGTCAAAGATAAACTTACTCCACTGCCACTGAGCGAATGAGAGCGAATATCGTTATGGCATCCTTTTTATACACTCAACTACCATTTCCACGATTCATTTGACATTTAGACTGAATTTAGTAACAGGTCAGTACGTTCCAAATACCATTACAAATTACTGAATCCTAACACGGCCTCTCCTGACGAAAGTCCGTCCTCGGGCTTCATCCTCCAGCTCCGAAGATCAGTCTCCAGAACTGGCAATGAAGTCGCAGGAATTTCTTCACTCCCCTCGACGCTGCAGGAGCCTCTTCATTGCACCTCTGCGTCCCAGACGTGCTTGGTTGATGCTCGCCGAAGCCACCAGGTGTTTCATTTTCAGAAGGCTGGGTGACGCCAGGAGCATCAGCCTCCTCAAACTTATCATTTGTATCTGCGCATAAAAAAAAACAAAGCACAAAAACATGTCCAAAAGATAACAAAATACAACCACCCAGAGTATGTTCCCACGTACTAGGATAACATACGAGCGCACTCCAAAGCAGCATCCAATAACATGAAACTATACCTCACTTGGAGTATATCCGTCGGTCTGGTTAGCATGTTTGACTTAATACAAAGGCTTTACCGACCGCAAGGTAAAACTTACCTAGCTAACCTAGTGTCATGACCAGAGAGAAGTGATACGACACTGCTGTCAAATAATTACTAAATTGAATACAATTCAGACAATGCTTATTTAAGTACAACACAAGTACATCTTATAGCTCGATCATTCCTGACACTCATGAAGTCACGTGGGAAATTTAAAACTTTTCAATTTCATCTTCAATTACAATTTTAACTTTAATTTCGAATTAAATTTTAAATTTTAAATCCAATTTCAAATTCAATGTCAAACCAAAATTTGTATGGGATGTCGTAACGCCAATCAGTATAAGAGTCTTTTCGTAGCTTAAACAGCGGCATCCCTACAAAACTTGTCACACAGAGACATTCAACACTATAGTTAGTTATAGACCAGACATCGGTCCCAAATTGGAAGAAGTCTCTGTAGGCACAAATTCCGCAAAGAAAGCACTATTTTGGAAGGAAATATGCCAATTTGCGCATTACGGTTATGGTAAGTATGTTCTAATGTATTTTACACAAGTGTTTTGCTATTTCACGGTAGGTTGAGTTACTGACGAACGGGTTCAAAATGTTTGTATGAAAATTTACCCAATGTCCTCTCTGTATAATCTTAGAACTCTTTGTTGTCACATAAGCGGTTTGCCAATAATTTTATACTCAGATCAATCTTTCGAACAGCAGGTAATCATCGTAATTGTGGAAATAATCAAAGCAACATATAACACTTAGCAGCAAATACTTAGTATTGAATACTAAACACACTGCATTATAATTATCAAGACTTATCCGTGGTCTAACACTGACTCAAGACAATCTATATCTGGCGTATGATAGCCAACGATTATTAGGATACAGTGCATGCTTCGTTAGACCACGAACAATATCAATGACAAAATGAAGTTATGCTGTTCGGAAGTTGTTCTATTTATAAGCAATCAAGCAGTCTATTTACAACGTGAGGTACACGAGAGAGAAAAAAAAGTTAAAATGTTTGATATATGAAAATCCTCCTAGCCAGTTTCGGCCACGGCGGCCAATCTCAACGGAGATCAGCCAGGTACGCAGGAGATATTATAGTGCACAATACAAGTGTGTGCGCAATACACAGGTGCACTCGCTATTCCTTCACTCTCATAGTCCGGTGAGACGGCAATCCGACATGACCGGAGAGAGATCAGGCGCAGGACCAACGGCTTTACGTGCTTTCCGAGGCACGGGGGTATCACACCGCCAACTTCCTGACTCCGAGCTGCGACTGAGTAAATTTTAAGATGGAAAAACCCAGTCACAATTTTTTTTTGGCTCGACCCGGGATTCGAACCCAGGACCTCAGCGCGCAAATCGTACTCGTAATGCGTACGCAATACCACTACGCCACCGAGGCAGTCAGTTGATATATGATGTAGGGGCTAACGAGCATACAATAACAACGAAAGTATAGCTTGTTCAACTAATGATGCAAAAAGTCACCAAACGTAGCGACATCGCGCCGACATAACAGACACAAGCCTCCATCGACCGTTCCCTAACTTGTGCTTCCTCAGTACCATGATCCCGAGATCAGCTGCATTGAGAGTTACCGTAGTTGTTTCTCTCGCAGGGTACTTACCGCACTGCAACACACCTTTACTAAGCACCGATTATAGTTCTGGCCTATTAGCTCTAGTCTACTCTATCATAGATTGACTCTCTCAATACACATGTAGTGAATCTCATCTATAAAGGGGAAATGAACAATATTGACTCACGGGCGTTATATGCCAGACATAGTTATAACGTTATGAAAACTCTTCCCTTTAAATTCGCAAAAAAGAACCTCTATATGGAACACATTGAAGCATAATAAAACAATGAGACAAAGTAGAATGAAAACTTCTCACCAGAGTCGAACGACTTCCTTGCGGAGCTGCGAGCTCACAAAGTGTTTCCCCAGGACTGACAGCCCCGAAACGCTGATTGACGATCTGTAGACGCCTTCTCTTGATAGCTGCTCACCAGCTGCACTGCATGGCACAGCATGCGCCATTTAGAACTATCTCAGGATCTCGCGACGGCAGCAGGGAATAAAGACTGTAGCACCTGCAAGAGTCCCTTCGGAAACGGGTTGCCTCGTACCTGTAACATAGTAGGTTACAAAAGTCCTTTATACAATATGCGTCCGCCAAGCAAACGCCTGGCGGGTAAACATCAGACACATATATACGACAAAGACGTAAGCAATTTTAATATAAATGAAGGGCAAGCATCCCGCAGTTTGCTACCCTGAGGGTCGTCCCGCAGTGCGCCCTGGATATGAAACAGTTTCTATAGTAGCTTGGCATGCGTCCCGCAGTTCGCTGCCCTTAGGGTCGTCCCGCAGTCCGCCCTGGATATGAAACAGTTTCCATCGTAGCTTGGCATGCGTCCCGCAGTTCGCTGCCCTGAGGGTCGTCACACAGTCGGCCCTGGATATGAAACAGTTTCCATCGTAGCTTGGCATGCGTCCCGCAGTTCGCTGCCCTGAGGGTCGTCACACAGTCGGCCCTGGATATGAAACAGTTTCTATAGTAGCTTGGCATGCGTCCCGCAGTTCGCTGCCCTTAGGGTCGTCCCGCAGTCCGCCCTCTATGTGCATTGAAAAATGCACCTGCCAGGCCAACGCTTGACATCCGCGCCACTCCAAATATAGTGGTGGAGTGCTTAGTCTCATGTCCGCGCAACCTGAACCGCCCCGTTCCGCAACTTACCCCATCTGCGTAGCTTAGAGCGCGCCGTTCCGCGCCTTTCCGCGTCTGCTCAGCTTAGAACGCGCCGTTCCGCGCCTTTCTGCGTCTGCTCAGCTTAGAACGCGCCGTTCCGCGCCTTTCTGCGTCTGCTCAGCTTAGAACGCGCCTTTCTGCGTCTGCTCAGCTTGGAGGGAGCGTATCCGCACGCCTTGGAGCGCGTATCCGTTCGTCCTAGAGCGCGCATCCGCACACCCTGGTGCTCGCATCCGCACACCCTGGTGTTGTATCCGCACACCCTGGTGTTGTATCCGCACACCCTGGTGTTCGTATGCGCACACCCTGGCGTTCGTACCCGCACACCCTGGCGTTCATATCCGCACACGCTGGAGCGCGTATCCGCACACCCTGGAGCGCGTATCCGCACGCCCTGGAGCGCGTATCCGCACTGCCTGGACAGCGCGTACCTGCACGCCCTGGTGCGCGTATCCGCACAGTATAGACCGCGCGTCTCCGCACAGCCTGAAGTACACTGATGTGCACTGGGCACACACTACACAGATTTCTTGTCCCTGCAAGCAGAGAAAAACAAGCAAACACACCGTTCGGCTTATTCTGACCTTGGATTAAGTCCCACACTAGAATGTCGAGGTCACGTCATTAACTGCCCATCACACACGCCATCATCATAAACAGTCCATGTGTAAACCGCAGCTATGGTTATAGACAATGCATGTGGTGTATCCCCATAACTATGGTATGTGTAATGTGTATCCTAGCAAAGGCATTTATTTTTCCAATACCCTCATTATCGAATTTAAAAATCACATACGTTCAATTAAGAAAGGATTTCACTTTGAAGCAGCTTTTTATGCAAAGTGGGTAAAACTTAAGTATCGTCCAGATATTGAAATCAAAATTTTACCATTTATTAGAGCCATGTACAGTATTTTCTGCTTAAGCCATATAACTGAAAATATTTGGACCACATGAGTACTTAACTTAAACACTACGGCTGTTACATCCGAACAAACAGCTCATTGTCATTACAAGCAGGTCCACTTTCGAAGAGTAATATGTAGGTATCGGTCAGTTACAACACGAATAAATCAATGTCTGTACATGCCTCACTAAACAAGGTGTTAAGATTACCAAAAAATAAAAGAATCCATAGCCTCGAATGAGGATTACGGGTCATACGATACCAAACTTCCTCTAGCGTCGTAATAAGCGTCAGATATGCCGTCACTGATGAACATTCTCTGTGCTGGAGCAGTTTGCTTCAACCGCCAGTTGCCACCCGCGCAGTCACTTCGCCCAGGACACCAACTGTGACACCATACGCAGCACATCTACCGGAACACTTGCACACCAACAGGAACGTTTGCACACCAACAGGAACTTTGCACATCAACAGGAACGTTTGCACATCAACAGGAACGTTTGCATACCAACAGGAGCTTTGCACACCAACAGGTGCTTTGCACATCAACAGGAACGTATGCACACCAACAGGAACGTTTCAACACCAAAAACAACGCTTGGGCACGAACAGTTCAATCTGGTTACACGTAAACACTTAATTGTTCATTCGAAGTCGTCGTCACAAACGTATATACGACGGCTATGTTGTATACCACACGACTATTTTTATTCACATTGCAGTCCAATTCTTATCCCGATATTACTCAGCGCAATTTGTTTTTCTTCACGTAAATTGCAGGTAGTCAAATATCTCGATCGTACCATGTATGTATTTCACATAGCGAACATATGTAGTGAGCACAATCTATTTCTGTGATTACATACCCTGGTATTCTTCCGTGCAATTAATTATTGTTCTCCGCGTTATATACGGGTACTGAAATATCTACGCAGTAGTAGCACATAGCGTAGGTATTTTAATGCACACAATCCACTCGTATGGGCATAGATTCCGATCTCACTTCTGATGTTAGAAACTGAAGAAACAGAAGCTATTTTGATTTAAATAAAAACGATTTATTACTGATTTTACATAACACATTTATCTTTCATTTTACATAAGCACTTTTTAACAGAAATACTTTTACAAATATAGGTATCAGCAACTAACCGACCAGTATGAAAGTCAAAGATAAACTTACTCCACTGCCACTGAGCGAATGAGAGCGAATATCGTTATGGCATCCTTTTTATACACTCAACTACCATTTCCACGATTCATTTGACATTTAGACTGAATTTAGTAACAGGTCAGTACGTTCCAAATACCATTACAAATTACTGAATCCTAACAATATTTTATTTTGATTGTAATATTTTTGTGAACTATCGCTAGTGGATCTAAATAAATAAATAAAATAAATAAATAAATAAAAATGGCTTTGCGGGCTACGACCTAGATTAAATAAGAGAACAAAAAAAAAGATGATAAACTTGTTTCGAAGTTTCGTATTTATGATGAATCTTAATAAATGTATATTTTATTACATAAAATAAAGCTAAAAATATTGTTAGTTCCTAGATGTGCACAAATTATAAAACTAGCTATTAAATTATACCTATTGCATTTATTTGATATATAATACTGATTACAATATATTAGACTGGACTGCCACGGTGGCGTAGTTGTATAACGGTACGACTGCAATGCTGAGGTCTCGGGTTTGATCGCCGAGTCGGGCAAAGTGATACTGAGTTTAAAATTCAATATCAGCTCAGTCTGGAACTTACGCCTGATGTGGCGATAGGCTCACCCCCTATCTTAATATAAAAGAGTGGGTGCACTAGTTGCACCTCTGCCTATCCCTTCGGGGATAAAAGGCGTGAGTGTATATGTATGTATGTATAATGTTCATTATAATAAACGCGTTTACATTGTGTCAGCTTTTATGTTGTAGTTGCTCTTATCTAAAATCATCGAAATAACTAAAAATGTAATAGATATATATATACATATACATCAAAATAACGCAATTACATTACAACTCATTTAGGCTCGCTCAGGGCGAACTTTAGGCCGTTTATAAACACGATATTGAAAAACACCAAAATCATCCTTAATAATATGGGAACGTTATAAAGAAAGTTCGAGAAGTAGGTACTGTCAGCGAAATTGGCGTGATTATCGTCGCTTAATTAGTATATATTGTATAATATTTATATATATGTTTTTATTATTTGTCTATTTATACGGGTATTCATTACAATTTTTATATTCAAATGTTTATTAATTAGTACGTATACTTTGAAGATTTATTCCTTTTATTTTGATCCTCCATTACTTATGCACCTGACTTCTTGCATCTCTGCACCACTTTAGGTTGAATTGTAGAGAATGCCTTTGGCATTAAATCCGCCTTTACTCCATGTATGAAGTGTAAATAAATAAATATGAAGGTACGTTTTCGAGTGCATATTTTAAATTGCAAACTAAGCTTTAAAAAATGCACACAGGGTCATTTTAAGATTTCGTTACTAAATGAAATCGTATTTGCTTCTGCTATCATCGTGCCAAAAATTATCCATGAATGAAGAATATTTTTCCAAAAAATCTCAATGTTGCTTCCCTGTTTCTTTATCATTTTGTAGTTTAGTGCGAATATGGCGTTCGCGTGAGTGTTTTTCTGACTGGAAGTGTAATGTTGCTGCTTCGTCGAATCCTCTTAGAGTAGTAGTGGCATTAGGGCGTGTAAACTGAAAGTTACTTTGTATTGATATTTATTTTGTTCGAAACTTACAATTTTTTATTTACATCTATGGCTAAAATAACATTATTATATGGAAAGTGCTATTTTTAATATACATACATACATATACACTCACGCCTGTTATCCTCGAAGGGGTAGGCAGAAGCGCAACTAGTGTACCCACTTTTCGCCATTATTCCGTCCCATGATGTGATAGGGGGCGAGCCTATCGCCATATCGGGCACAAATTCCAGACTCCGAGCTGATACTGAATAGAAAAACTCAATATCACTTTGCCCGACTCGGGGATCGAACCCGAGACCTCAGCTTTGCAGTCGTACTGTAATACAACTACGCCACCGAGTCAGTGATATTTTTAAGGAGTTAAGTCACATACTTAACTCCTTAAAATATCACTGCCTGCATTCTTTCAGTTAGTAACGCAATGTCAAAACGACTCTTTGAGGTGCGTTAGGGTAATATTGAATCACAGGGTAATGCCGTTGTCGGATATAGCAGTTATCATTAAACAACGATATTACCCTATGATCCGGTATTACCCCAATGCACCTTATACGAAAATAATGTTCAATTTCAATTAGGCACTAACTTCAAAAATATATTTAATGTGCATGACTGCCTCGGGGGCGGAGTTGTAATATGGTGCAACTGCAGTGCTGAGGTCTCGGGCTCAATTCCTGGGTCGGTCAAAGTGATATTCAGTTTATCCACTCGGTATCAGCCTTGAGTCTGGAAATTGCCAGTACCAGTCCGGAGTCTGGAAATAGGCCCGCCCCCTATTACGAGACACCTAAATAGCTTGTGAAATGTCGGTGTGATATCTATATACCACTGTCCTACCCCTGAAGAGGAAAAAAAGCGTGATGCTATTTATGTATGTATAATATAAACACAAAAATACATAATGTTAAGATTATGGTGCATTGCATATATTTTTTATCTTTACTAATATTATTTTATTTGCTCTACATACAAAATAGGTAAAGGCAAACGGGGAAAGTTTGTGAGATATTTTTGTAAGTCCTTGTGATTAATCTCTGGCACTACTGAACCAATTTTGAAAATTATTTCACTTATAGGATGCTACATTACTTCTGAGTGGGCTATAGGCTACTTTTTATGTAACAGTGTTGGCGTAGAGAAGGTTAGGCACAAGTAGGCAGCGTTGTAGCTAGTATTATTAAAAAACAAAGAACCTGCCGCGTCTGTGGGTCTGTATATACTCAAAAACTAACGAATGGGTTTCGATGAAATTTGGTTAGGTATGGAGTTTGTTTAGAGATACTGAGAAAGACTTGGCGACATTTTATCTCAGGAAAATATATAGCGGTACTTTTATCCTGGAAAAATTCTTCACGCGGGTGAAACCGCGACCAAATGCTAGGTAACTATAAAGTTCCGACCTGTGGATTGGGGGCGTTTGGAGAATTCCACCACGGTATCCCCTGCTTGTCGTAAAAGGAGACTAATAGGGGCCACCGGGGGTCGCGGGCGGGCGGCAGGGGGCTGTCCGTCGGTAGTTTGTGCGTGTTTTTAGCACATTACTGCGACCCCCGTGATGGACGGCAGTGTGGCAGGTAGGCCTCATGCTGCCGTTGACGCCGAGGGCGTCCTTCGGTGCGCGGGGGCTTCTGAGCCCTCCCCCCCCCAAAAGGAGACGGGCTGTATTAGACGGCACCGCGCAGAGGCGGCTGCGGACGACAACTTAGACACTTTTAGTCTGGGAAAACCCGCAGCCGTCTCTAATGCGCCGAAGAAGGCCACCTCGGAGTTTTAGTTGGTATGCCGTGTGGTGTACATAGGTTAGGGACTCGGCCCGGCGGCTTAACGCTGGGTCGTAAGGCACAGTGAACCCAACATAACCGCTCAGTCGCCCCCCTTGAAGGCTGGGCGGTAGTAGTAAGTCACTTTCTCCGCAAAAACAAAAAAAAAGGTAACCATAAAGTTACATTACTTTTTAACTGACGGGAAAAAACGGAGGAGGTTTTCAAGTCGATGTGTATTTTTTTTATTTATTATCACTCATAACTTTTTACAGAGTAGCCCAATTTTAATAATATATTTTTAATATAAGATTTTGAACAATCGCTGCATTTAAATTATGCTTTAAATATATTTTAAGCACAGTTGTTTTCAACTTTGTTTTAGTTTTAGGATTAAACGATTGTGTCATTGTAGCTAGCTGCAGAAATGGCACTAAAACGCCGACAGCCAACGCTTAAAGTATTATCATATTATGTGATGTAGCGTTAAATATAAAAATTGGAAGTATGACAAAGATAGTAAGGCAGCTTATTATATATCTATTTAAATTGTTAAACATACTGATCAGGATGACTGAACTTTACATAAAGGCATATAGATATGTTGGTACTCTTGACCATCATGATGCATTGCTGATTAACCGTCAGATGGACTTTGCTTGCATTTTTTTATGCGAATGAATGAACAGATCATAATGGTTGCCTCAGCGAAAACGACATGACTGCCATAAACAGTAGTACACGATTCCCCTGAACTTTGATTTGTTAATTACTTTGTAACACTGCATTATGGCTGTCATCCTGCAATATTATTGTCTTAATGTAGTTACACTGCCTATAATTTAGATACCTTCGACTAGAGCAAAGTGCTTATACTAATAGATAACGCGATGGACCTATTTAACCGACCCATTTCTTACGAGAGCTCGACTTACGTGAACGTGGAAATTGGCTTTCATAAACATCTTGCCTTTTAGTTATTAATCATGTAATTCACACAATAAGGTAATGAAATTGGCAGCAAGCCATAGATATTTCGCTTAGGGTATATGAGATAAAAAGTTTGTTGGCGAGAACTGCATAAAAAGCCTTTACCTGGCATGGTCAGTACCCCTGGGACGATCCCGTTCTAGTATTTTCTGTACGGAATCGAGAGTTGTTTCAGTAAACACCACGGTGATGAATAGACTCTGTGAATGGTATAAATCGGTTTATTGAGATTGTGAGAACTATTATATAATTTATTTTTAACAAGGTTAGAAATATTGTTTTTTCAATATGTTGCATAGAATTTTTTATACATGTCATAATATACTCAAAAAGGTTTTTAATTATCATAAGTTTACAGAATTTATAATCGTATTTAGTAAAAAAATATATGCTAATGTATGAATGTTAAAATATGTAAAATAATATATCAATGCCGACATTAAAGTAAACTTAAGCTCACATAGGTTAAGGTTTTAAATTGCACCAACTTTGACCGAAAATATTTTTAGAACCGTAAATTATTAATTTAGGATTCAGGGTGCTTATGCCTCGGGATCGTAATCTCGGAAACTTAAGAATATTTTACATGAAATAAACTATTTTGTTCGATCTTATCGTTACGTAACACAGGGACCATTTTCTAAGAACCTAAAGTACACCATAGATAATATTGTCGCTAACTTATATTTATATGTATCGGTTAAACTATCGGAATAAGACTTGAGGCACTGAATAGATTATAAAAGTATTTGAATCTATTGGTGAAAACATTCATGTATAAAAAACCCAAAGAAACAAAATTCAGATCAAAATTATTGACATTTAGAGAGCAAGCAGTTTAAGCTGATACAGTTCAGTTTATCGATAAACGTTCACAGTAACCATCGTAGATATTACGTGATAGTCAATAGAAACTATACAGGATTTAGGCATAAATAAATAACTTACGTTCTGATAGAGACATCTTAACTATGAGGTACTCGCAACGTCTTGAAAGGCTTATCGGTTAAGTGTCCCACTGTAGTATTCCTGGCTAAATAACCTATATTTTAATCTAGGATATTAAGTATTTCAAATCCGTTCAGCGATATCTTCTAACAATGACCCAAAAACAGCTTCACAATCTTTTGCAATTGTACCATTAGTATTAGTTGTTGCTCGTGGCTTTGCCCGAGCGAAAAGTCTTTTCCGCTATAAAACCTTTACTAACTGTACCCATCCATATCGCCATATAAACGACGCCAACGCAATATGCAGGGTTACTTTGACATTGCGTTGATAAATGAAACCAAATACAAATAAATAAATCATCCATGAGGAACGAATATTTTCACCAAAAATCTCAGTTTTACTATCCCGATTTTCTTACAATTTTGTAGTTTAGTGAAAATATGGCGTGTGGGTTAATATTTTTCTAACTGAAAACCGGCAACAAATCCTTCTAGAATAGTTGTAGTGGCATTAGGGCGTGTAAACTGAAAGTTAAATTTTCATCGAGATAAGTATGTGATTTCATTTATTAACGCCATGTCAAAATGACCCTGTATATATAAAAAAAAACTATTATATCCTATGAAAGCAAGTTACCGGGATATGCGCTTATACAAATCCATCCAACTGTTTCTGAGTTTATTTCTAACAAACATTCAAAATATACTTTCACTAACTTTCGCACTTATAATATTAAGTAAGATAAGATATTATCGCCAGGAAGGAAGGATAATGGAGCGTGTGATAACATATAGATAGCGTAGCCACAGTCACAATTTGCAACACAGTCCACCTGGCGGGCGAGGGCGTACCAGCATGGTATTTGTGCGGTGATATTTATTGCTTCAGTAAATTTAGTCTCCGTGTACGTTGTTTCGGGGCTAAATACAGTTTCCATTTGTGAATTGTGATATATATATAAATAGAATATAGGTTGACCAGTTGTTTAATATTATAGTTCTTTGATTGCTTCTGAGCAATAAAAGAATAGGTAATCGTCAAGACTATAAATAAGTATTTATAAATAATCTTGATTATTATCCTTGACTATTCTTCCTAGCTTTATATGTATTTTGTGAGACGAAAAATAGACAGAACTAATGGGATATTTTGAACTTTATTTTGATTCGTATAATGTACATTAGCATATAATACAGCGTCACGAGAAGTTCAATACAAGTGGACGACTGAATACTGCATCCGCGAATATAAATATACTGGCACCGTTTCGTAAAATACGAACACTTATCGCTGGAATAAATACGAATACTAATTCTGGCTGTATAATTGAGTCAGTAAAAAATATTGCATGGTTCTATACCAAATACCCTTCCTTCGAGAATTTATGGCAAAATCTTCGTTCCAAATTTTATAACATTAAAATTGGTTTTTGGTCTTATATTTGCTAAAAACTTCAAATAATGTAATTATGATTTTGCAATGTTATGCTAACATTTATGCATTTATGGCTGTAGTTCGGGAAAATTCACAAAAATAAGATATATTTGTGCTTTTGAAAAAATCATGGAAGAATGGCCGGCCTCAATATAAATTAATGTGGATTAGGTCAAGCAAAACACAATAGCCAGCTGTCACTCTACGTCGATTTTCTGTGGGACACTTACGTATAAACATCTTAATACTTTTATCAGTGACCAAACCTTATCTATGTATATTCACAATTTACTTACATAAGTACATAAAAATGTGTTAACAAAATTAAATCTTGCTTTATAATCGTATGAAATTGCTTATAAATTCAGAACATTTCTCTGCCTGTTTTACGACTTTACGCAGGTTTACACATTCGTGGGTATCTTTATACTTTGTAGTCGTACTAACGAGTCGAGGAAGTCGAGACTGCCTCGGTGGCGTAGTTGTATTGCGTACGCGTTACGAGTACGATTTGCGCACTGAGGTCCTTGGTTCGAATCCCGGGTCGGGCCAAAAAACTTTCTGACTGGGTTTTTCCATCTTAAAAAAATTACTCAGTCGCAGCTCGGAGTCAGGAAGTTGGCGGTGTGGTACCCCCGTGCCTCGGAAAGCACGTAAAGCCGTTAGTCCTGCGCCTGATCTCTCTCCGGTCATGTCGGATTGCCGTCTCACTGGACTATGAGAGTGAAGGAATAGCGAGTTCCCCTGTGAATTGCGCACACACTTGTGCACTATAATATCTCCTGCGTACCTGGCTGATCTTCGTTGAGATTGGCCGCCGTGGCCGAAACTGGCTAGGAGGATTTCATTTAGTCGTACTATGAATACTCCGTAAATACAACTGCAGGTATTAGAATAACTAGTTCTTCCGCGTATTTAACACGTTTTTGTACCGTATATGGACATTTTAAAGTCTCTTAAGAAGTTGGAAAGTTTTAAAATACAAACTGTTTGTCTCTACGGACGTAAGAATAAAAGCTGTTGTATCCGAGGCTGATCTTTATTTCGGAAACACTGCACTGGATTCTGGATTACCTTCTTTAGTTTTATGTTAAATATTGTTTACTCCGTTGCATAAATTTGCCATCACAATAGCGAAACCAAATATATTTAAGCGAGGCCTCGCTTGGGATAACATTTATTAGAAAGTGCTGTTAGTGGTTCGCCGAAACTTCCTAAATAAAGGTATCATGTAATCTCTTTGTGAAAAGCTTGATATATTTAGAAGGATACTTTCAGTTTGGGTTAGATGTAGATAGATGCTTGTCGAATATCAAACGGGTCGTGTTTGCACATATTTGTTTGTGTTGAAAGTAGGGTACTTCGTAACGTTTTACCTCTGCGCTAACAGCATGTTTGGGTTGTCATATAAAAAAATGTGATAAATGTACGTTAGAATGATTAGACAGAAACGACACTGACAAACGACGTCGCGAGGACGCCGAACATCTGTTATTCACAAGAATAAGATAAATACACGGAATGGTTTTGCTCTGAAGAACTTACCTCTTTTGGGACTTATAAGTGATAAAGATATTTGCTCCCATTCCAAGTCGGAAAATATTTCGATAATCTGAACCACAAAATGAGGTACAGCACTATTAAAGTAAATATTTCGAAGATACTTTTATAAACGCGAAAATAAAATACCCGGTGTTTAGTGTTCAAACTTCATGAGAGCTTTATTCCATTCTTATACAAAAGATTATGTAAGCATCTCATAATGCCGCTGGCTTTTGTTCAAAATACAAGATGGTTTTCGTTTTTAAGCGAACAGTCCACAGTTACCTATGTAAAAAAGCTTCATAATGAAAAATTTTAAAGTTATTTACATAGATTTTGTCTATATTTTGTTGATGCGGATATTGAAAAATATTGAATAAGAGTAAGTTAGGTGCTTTTGTAATATTATAAATTCTTATGTTTTATTTAATATTATAAACAGAGAAAATATTATATTATGCACATAAATAGTAGGTATAATACATGTGCTGCAATAAACGATGCCACTTGAAAAGGTTCACTTGCCTGTCTCTAAAACTTCTGTTACTTATTTTCCTAGTGGAAATTTTAACTATCTGACCTGGAAACCGAACAACACCTCACAGGTCAATTGCATATAAGGTAAAGTAGCAATGTAAAGGACAAAATTCTAAAAGGATTTAAACATAAATTTCATATTTTATCATTGCCAGAAACATAATTTGCAACAACCCGTCAATTTTCATACCTATTTTAATAAATCGCGTTACTTTTCTGTTGCCCTTTTGAGTGCCATATTTAAATTCCTTTTGTGGCCGGCGCCACCCATGGGACCACATGCGACTATTCTTTTTTCAGTGAGGTTAAAACATATTTACTGCCTCGGTGGCGTAGTTGTATAAAGGCACGACTTCAATGCTGAGGTCTCGGGTTCGATTCCCGGGTCGGGCAAAGTGATATTGAGTTTTTCTGTGCAGTATCAGCTCGGGGTCTGGAATTTGTGCCCGATATGGCGATAGGCTCGCCCCCTATCACATCATGGGACGGAATAATGGCGAAAAGTGGGTGCACTAGTTGCGCCTCTGCCTACCCCTTCGGGGATAACAGGCGTGAGTGTATGTGTGTGTGTTAAAACATATTTATTTGGTATCATCATCATCATCAGCCACATGACGTCCACTGCTGAACATAGATCTCCTTTAAAGTTTTTCAGATGGACCTATCAATAGCGGCCTGCATCCATTATTTGGTATAGTTTAGTAATAAAGTTTTTATTTGTTCATTACAAGAATCGGAACAATGTGATGTCATATGAAAAATATGACATCACATTTTACGTAAAATCGACGTTAGATTGTAATTGTAACTATTATGTGACGTTAGAACTCGAATGTCACGTGACCGGCTAGTTTCACGAAATCCCAGGAAAAAGTGAATATTACTTAAAAAATAAATATTTGTAATCTGTAAAATCTACATACCTGAGAATTCTCTATAAGAATTTCGAGGGTATGTGAAGTCTGCCAACCCGCATTAGGCCAGCGTGGTAGACTAAGGATGGAACCCTCTCATTAATAGAGGAGGCCCGTGCTCAGCAGTGGGCAATATATAATACAGGGCTGATTGCATTGCCTTGCAATCTGTAAAAGACTTTTCAGAAAACTAGCTAGTAGTAAATAGTGATGTAGTCAATTCTATACTTATATTGAACATCGTATGGAAAGACTACAAGGTGGACTTGCATTAAATTCTTTAATGTTCTGAATAGTACGCTTTTTATACGCCAATACTAATAAATTAAATGCCAAAGCTTAACCGAATAATAAAAAACGCATAGAACACAATTTGTCGAGCAAATGCGCTATTCACTATTCAAACTCCCTTTTCTCATTTGTTTAATTCGTTTGTAGGAAGCAAGAGCGTACATCATCATCCATACAGCAATGTTTGAAAACGAAAGTTTTCAATCAGTGCGTCATACCCGTCATGACCTACGGAGCTGAGACATGGGCACTCACGGTAGGGTTGGTCCACCAGTTTAAAGTCACTCAGCGGGCTATGGAGAGAGCTATTCTCGGAGTTTCTCTGAAGGATAGGATTCGCAACGAATACATCCGACAGAGAACCAAAGTTATCGACATAGCTCAAAGGATTAGCAAGCTGAAGTGGCAGTGGGCTGGCCATATCTCGCGAAGAACCGTCAACCGCTGGGGTAAACGTGTTCTTGAGTGGAGACCGCGACTGGGCAAACGTAGTGTAGGACGCCCTCCAGCTAGTAGTAGGTGGGATGACGATCTGCGTAAGACTGCAGGTAGATGCTGGATGCGGCAAGCTGAAGACAGGGCGCTATGGCGCTCATTAGGGGAGGCCTATGTCCAGCAGTGGACTGATAAAGGCTGATGATGATGATGAAGAGCGTACTAATTAATAGTGAGTGATAAAATTCATTTATCTATTTATTAGCACTACCACGTATGTTCAAACATATTATAAATACGAAAAATATAATTATATCGTATGTTATATATATTTAAACTACATACTTATGTATTAAAATACTTCTATAGAATTTATAGTACAATATTGACGTCATCACTACCACATATAATTGAATAGACGAAATCTAATTTAACCCTACTGAAATCAATTAGCACAACAGAGCGATTGTTTTAGAGCATTTGCTCTCAATTGTTGGTAAATGGGTCAACATTAAACGAGATATTGATAGCTTTGACGCTTTTAAAGCGTATAAAATAATAGTGAAATTGTTTTAAACTACGAGTCCGTTTGTGAATGAGCCCGTAAGGGTCAGTGTGGCTCAAAGTGGCTTTGTTAAATTGATTTTACGTGTATTGCGGACTTTGCCGTCCGTTCGTTGTTCGTGTCTGTGCCCGAACAGAACATCTTGGGATTTACTGAACATTGTTCTGTTTTTAGGATTTATTTGCTATCAATCGTTTGTGAGCATATCATAACTATTGGCTGACAATAACGGGCGACATTACTTATTTTCAGTTGCTTTATGGAAACGAATATCGGGAAAGTGAAATTAAAATAACAATTTGTCTTTATCTTTTTGAAATCGTTGATTGTAACTATTGTTTTATATCTTTATTGGTTTCTTTGTCTGCTCTTGAAAACTCATAGCAATCTATTTAAAGATTAAAGCGCTTTTAAGCTTAACTATTCATTGTCGTTGGTGCATAGTACGATTATAATAAGATTGCCCACTTAAAGTTGTTGGTATATTTCATATAAATAACGAGCGCACAAGATTGCGATTTGTCAAGAGCGTATAAGAACAAGAAGTCGCCAAGTTAATCTAGTTTGTTCGTCGGAACGGTGGCGGGTCGCAGTCGGAGGGTGCTCGACGCGAAGTACGGCCTAGCACAAATAGCCTCACATTTCTTCTCACAAGCCACTCAAGCCGACAGCCGATATCGACCGTGCTCCACCTTTATGAGCCAAGCACCGGAAAATCCGTGTACACCAAGTCTTTATACAGACATATATTGCACTTGATCGCATCGGAAATTATTCATTTCGAATTACGTTTAGTTTGAACTTCAATTGTTAGGCAATTCACATTTGTATGATTAATTATAAGAAGGCGCCTTAATATATCTTTTCACGAGTAGATAATCCGGCAGGTAGTAAGAAAAAAGATGTGTGAAGCAGAGAGTTTTAATATCGTAACAAAAGCCAGTATTTTTCACATTTCGAATATGCACAAAAATATCATACATGTTATATTTGATTTAGTAAAGAAGGTCGCATAAATTCTATATCTATAACTATTTTAAAAATGACCTTGCTTAATAAAATTCCCTTGCTTCATAAATTTCTATAATACTCTAAGAGAATGGAGCATGTGGTTTGGCATAAAATCGTGGATTGAAGTATCCGATATACCTATTTACTAAATATATTATTATATTTTAACACCTTCAATTAGGTATACATAGATTTTGTGTTCCATCTTACATTTAATTCTTATATCATACTTATATTATCTATGATATTTTACGATATTAAATACCAGTTCCCTAACCAGTTAAATACTATAAATATATTACAATCCTGGTTTAATATACTTTATTTTAATTTAAAGGATTCCATAAATATACATTAGGAACATATTTTATCCAGTTTATACTAAAGATTCAAGATAGATTGGAAAACTCAGCCAGAGAGAGAAACAATGGTTCTATTGTTGTGTCCTAAGAATATTTTGTATGGGTATTAAAAAGTTTGATAACTAAGATCTACTTGAATGCGATGATCTGCTATAATATTTTGATACCATTATGGTCAGGACTCTTGTGATCGCTCTTATGAGACAAAGTAGACATCGATATCATGTGACGTAGGTACATGATAGTTCAGTACATACGTATTGGTCTATATTTTATTAAATACTTACGCATACTCACACCTTTTATCCCGAAGGGGTGGGCAGAGGCGTATCTAGTGCACCCACTTTTCACCGTGCGTATTCCGTCCCATGATGTGATAGGGGGCGAACCTATCGCCATATCGGGCATAAATTCCAGACTCCGAGCTGATACTGATTAGTGACTAGGAAAATCAAATATCACTTATATGAGTACTTGATACTAAAAATTGCCCCCTTTAATAAATAATTCTCTAACGTTGTAATCAAATATAAGATTCTTCCTGATAGCCGTTTATAAAAACAGAAATATTTTGGTCGGTGTTTCAATTTCACGAATGAATGAAAAAGTTGAATAGATTATTTGGATATTGAATAATAATGAAAAGGTTATATTGTTACAGAAGATTGCCGATGATTGATCGTTTATTTATTTTGCAAAAAATTAAAGCAACAGAAGCAAGTGGGCTGTTGGTGTTATGGAGTGACGTCACGGCTATCGAATAAATTTTAAACGATGCAAAGTTGCCAACTTTGGTGTTCTCTAAGAATTTATTGAATATGACGAGTAACGCAACATAAAAAGTTTCACAGCTCTCTTTAACGAGTTGGCTGCAAAATCTTACTAGTCTTACTATCTTACTAATATTATAAAGGCGAAAGTTTGTAAATATGTCTGGATGTCTGGATGTCTGGATGTCTGGATGTCTGGATGTATGGATGTTTGTTCCTCTTTCACGCAAAAACTACAGAACGGATTTCGATGAAATTTGGCACACGGGTAGATCATGTCCTGGATTAACACATAGGCTACTTTTTATCCCGGGGAAATATAAACCGGGACTTTTATCCCGGAAAAACTTTTTAATGCGGGCGGAGCCGCGGGCAAAAGCTAGTTATTTATATTCTTGCACATATTTTGTTAGTCTATTTCACTTACATAACGTTTTAATAAAATTTATACTGTAAATAAATCAGAATTACATATGCAGTCAGTTATATACAAATAAGTAAAATATTTTTGAGATAAAAATATTCTTTTACGTATTGAGTTTCATAAATACTATCATGATAATGCATCTGCGGTCTATTTCATCAAGCAATGGCACGTAACAATGAGGGCATGCTAGATTACGAGCCAGATGAAAGATGTTCATAGTTGACGGCTAGGTACTAATAATAGAAAGAGCTAACAATGATAAACTACCAATGTGGGTGTTGCGAAAAAGCTTAAAGCCACTGGGATTTTGCGCGTTGGTGTCCATTAAGAGACGGAGAAAATTAAACTCGAAAATACTTTGAATTTTCATCTAGCCTCGTTGTATAAGTACGTGTAACTATAGCAGTTTGTATTGATTTATATAACAACATACGTTTATACCCTTCCGAAAATTAATCAGTGTCCTTTGTGAACTAATTTCATCCAGTAATCGTATTCTAAATAATACAAAGGTTTATCTATTGCAAAGTATGTGGTCGTAGGATATATTTTGCATTCGCCAGGGGAGCGACCACCGTGCATAAGGTGTACAGCCTGCCATGGTGGTTCAAGTAAGTGTGCCGCGTTCCAGGATCAGCCTGAGTATACCAGGTTCAAACAGGCCGGCATAATAGGGTAGCTGAATACTTTCTTTAAACACAATTATGAAAAATGAGTGCTATCCAAAATCTAATGGAAAAAGTATTTTCAAATTGGTGCAATAGTGAGTAAATTAGCTTTGAAATTTGGTGGTAGGGGTAGCTGTCAAATAACAGCAACACTAGGCTGTGACGGCACCAAGCGCCGTCGGCCATAACGTTGTCTGCGTGCGAAAGAGATAGCGCGATAATATGCCCGCCACGCCTCCACTTTAGCTAAGAAGAATATTTCAAAATTGAATAATTGCTTTATTTTTCATTCGATTTTTATGCTGATTTCACAGAAGAATTTCTTTTTCGTATTATTTTCTGTTACATCTAAAATAATGTACATAGTCAAACATAGGAAACTACCCTATTCTGTCCACTGATTAGGGATAATCATCGCGTCAGTCGAAATAGTAATTGGACCCCTGTTGGACTACCATCAGGTGCTGTGGAGTCAGTGAAGAAAATGATAGAAATACACACACTCTACACTTCCGCTCGCAGCTCCACCCGCGTGAAAAGGTTTTCCGGGACAAAAATATTTTCTCGGGATAAAAAGTAGGCTTTAGCACTCACGAGTAATGTAGCTTCCTATTAGTGAAAGGATTTTCAAAATCAGTCCAGTAGTTTTTAAGTTTATGCATTACAAACAACCAATCAAATCTTTCCTCTTTACAATATTAGTATAGATATGTAATACGTGCGATACGAGTTCGCTTGTAATACTGCGGTCTTGCCTTTGTCTTGAAGCAAGCTGGATTCAAAGTATTTTCCAACATTTAGTCTCTAAAACCGACGAAAATATTATGTGAAAATGTTTTTTTATGATCTCCAAATTACCTTAACTATTCAATGTATATTACTTCCAAATTAAATATCGATATAAAACCTCGAATTTTGAAGTTAATTAGGAATATAAAAACAAATTACACGCCAAGACGATCACAAATATTAGAACTATAATAATACTCTAAAGCCGGTAATACACGTTGGCCCAGCTTTGCCAAGTGAAGGCTAATACCAACGTTTAGCGAGCATAAATTATTTCCCTTGCCTTGTCATCGGTCGATGTCAATTGGCTAGTTCGGGCAAGGGCCAACGAGGGTAGAACTCATTTGGTGTGCTTGTCACAACTCGCAGTTGCCCGCGATCATTTATCTCACTCATGTACAATAAAACTGAGAGCGTAGAATATGTGGGTAGCTTCACAAAATACATCTATAATTAGCCACTTGCATTGATTTAGTCAAACGTCTAGACCGAAGTCGCCCGCGTGCCGATGACAATACAATCTAGTAGGATTAGGCCTAAAAACCAATCTTTCCCTAATCGTTGATGTCTCATCCTCTCTCAGTGGCCGTCCTGAGCCGAGGTTCGTAACCCGTTAGTGGGTTGCCCTCAGCATGGTCACTTAATTCAAAGGGTTGCGAGGGCCTTCTGCGTTCACCCTAAAGACCGGTGTGGCCAGAAAAGCCGACTCTTGTCAGGCTACTGGCAGTAGGGCCATTAACAAAAAAAAAAAGATCGAAGAAATTGCCTTGTAATATCAATTTAATTTGTCTAAGCTCGCATTGACCTAACCTTGACTAACATATTAGCCGGCATAAGACTTTAAATGAAATGCATTCAATAAAATTTATGCAATAAACAATAATAATACGACACTGTATTGATGTCACGTAGCAAAAGTGAGTCTCAGCAGTCAGTAACGGAGTTTGCTTGCGGTCTGGCAGCAGCTGCTGAGTTGATCAAGGCAGCGTATCGGCTGCTAGGCGTGCCCGTTAAAGCTCTGCGCTAGACGGCTGCTCCGTGATTGATGATGCCAATTCGCTTCTTGTCCAACCGAGCTCGGTTTCAAACTGGCCAGCACATTCTCGCTGTTATAGTATATATTTTGTTTTATTATTTTGTTTAGATGTTCTTAATTTAAATATTCGTCGCGGAATTAGTTTAATTCGAGTGGTTATATTATCATCAAAACCTAAGTTTGATTCCCACGTCTGATCTTTTTGTGGCTGTGCAATTAGACAGGAAAATAAATATACGACGTTACCAATTAAATGAATAACTACCTGGACATCTTTTCATCATAACTACGTTAATTGTAATAATAATGTGTATTAATATTAATGTAGCTAAAACGTTACGTCAACGCTTTTTGTACTTCAGATAATATAGCCAGTTATTTATGAAACAAAGGATTTAACAAAGTATGACTGCTGACATTGCAGTAACGTGGCGTCGGTAACTCACGTCAAGTTCTACTCGGGTAATTAAGACCCACTTTTCCTCTTTAATGTTTCACTCATTAATTTAATTGATAACCGAGTGTAGCGTGTATATAACGAAACTGACGCAAGGTTATACGTTACGAGTATTTTGATTGTTTATTAATTACACGTACAAAAATATATTTTTGTTCTACCGCTACACATTAATTCAACATCAATTTTGTTTAAAAAATAGCTTATACCACATTTTTAGGCCGAAAATGTTATCTTTTAATTATGAGTGCTTCAAAATCGCTACATAAATGTATTTAATAGTACGATTGAAAGAACATTATTTGTTCAATTCTTATTTTAATTGTATGTTTATGCATTGTATAAAACGTGGTTTATTCGAGAGTATATCCGTTGGAAATTAAGGTTACCAGCCTCGATTTTTGTCCGTACATTTGGTAATAAGCCCAAAACTAGGCGATGCAAACTAAAAAGAGAAAGTTTTGAAAATGGAAACAAAGCCCTTTCATAGCCGCGTGATACACCACTCAACGTAATTGCGAAATTTGTATATCCTCCTAATATTGTAAATTTTAGAGTTTATGAAGATATTGCGACGTTTGCTAGACAACTGCCAATTATAAATAAAATGATGACAGGAATTAGGAGAAATTGAACTCTGTTAGATCAATCATGCTCTGCTTAAGATATTGAACACATGTTTCATTCTTAGCAATTTGCCGGAAAAAGATCATTATTGTGTATCATTATTCTGCACCCTGGCCACTTGTTGCCAACAAATTAGACTGTTTTCAAAAATCATATTGCAGTTGATTGACTTGACGAGCAAGCAGCTTGCCTGATAGTTAGCTATACGCCCATAAACAGTAGCAACACGATAAAGAACTTTGAATTACCAAGTAGGTATAGCGTGGCACTCCACTGAGCTCGTCACCCTGAGACATAGGGCGGTATTAATAAATGAATCTCAAGTTTGAGTTACATCTCAAGTACACATCATGTATTAATAGTTCAATACATTATGTCTACTTGAGATGTAACTCAAACTTGAGATTCATTTATTAATACCGTCCATAATACGTTTGGTCTCATGATGTAGTAATAGCTACAATGCTTTTCAAATCGGAACACATCAGTGCATACACAATGCACACTGCTGCCTGTTGGTACAAATATACATTGCAGTACCCAGACGGCATACGACAGAACTACAAATAGTAATGTATGTATTGGACTTGACACTCATTAAAGCATGTCTTGTGTTGAGAATCTGTATATTTAAATATCCTATGATTATTATAATTTTTTAAATAAACCACACAAAGCGTAGTGAAATCCTCCTAGCCAGTTTCGCAGGAGATATTATAGTGCACAAGTGTGTGCGCAATACACAGGTGCACTCGCTATTCCTTCACTCTCATAGTCCGGTGAGATGGCAATCCGACATGACCGGAGAGAGATCAGGCGCAGGACCAACGGCTTTACGTGCTTTTCGAGGCACGGGGGTATCACACCGCCAAATTCC
Source organism: Lapara coniferarum (assembly GCA_949316025.1). Lineage (NCBI taxonomy): Eukaryota > Metazoa > Arthropoda > Insecta > Lepidoptera > Sphingidae > Lapara > Lapara coniferarum. The sequence goes on along the minus strand of OX438926.1, from coordinate 13,265,283 downwards.
TGACTCCGAGCTGCGATTGAGTAATTTTTTTAAGATTGAAAAACCCAGTCACAAAGTATTTTGGCCCGACCCGGGATTCGAACCCAGTGACGCGTACGCAGTACAACTACGTCACCGAGCCAGTCAAAAGCGTAGTAGGTATATTATGATGATATCATAATTTGTGTAGGAAAATAGTTCAGATCTATAAATTATTAAATTGAACTGACATTAGATTCATATCAATCTAAAACCGTTAGGTGATTTTTTTTCCAATGTTAGAATAGTGGTAGTATTATTAAGTGTTAAGCTTAGGGCGGTTAAACCAGCGTACTGGTTGGGTGAAACCGTGATCGATTCGAACATCAAGTAGAGAGCATTACAGGCTGTTCAAATTACGCTAGTATTCTAATCGATTCTAGGTCGTATCTAATAGAGCAAATGATTAAGTAACTAATAGGTCGGATTAAGTGAATACATCATTTACTCGCGTCAATTAATTCGGATAGTTTCCGGTTGAGTAAATGCATCAGCTATGCCTTATCTTTTATTAAACGGTTTGAAAGCTATATTGAAGTCTGGATTATTCGGTTAAGTAAAGCTTTGGTGCGTCCAGCAAAAATATTCTGCTCGCTAATGTAAAAAGTTTTTCTATTCCACCGTGGTGAGGTCATTACATAATATATTCGGTTAGTAACCAGTTAGACCCACGCGGCGGTAGCTCAGGGGTAGTTGAACTGACTGCTGAATGAAACAGGAGAGCCACAGACAGATGTCTACAGTGTGAATATGCCGTCGCAAACTGGGTAATATTGTCTCATAGAAAACCAACTTGAAGTGACACAGTGTTGCGTTTCGTATATCTCACTGCTTTTCAAAAGGTGAATTCTACCAATCACTACTATAATAGATACATTAATAACGATTAAAGCGAAATTGTTTTTGCGTAATATTACGAACTAACTATTAAGACCTTACACGATTTACTTGAATTTGGAAAACCAAACTCTGCTGGTTACATAAACGCCGTAGATCTTACAAAAGATTAAAATGTCGCCCGCAAATTGATGTAGACACCTTAGAAAAAGCAACAGCGAGGTTTTTAACCTCTACTATATTCACTTAATGGCATTATATTAGACTTCCAATAACAGCACGGCCTCGTTTAGTCTTTTAAATTGGCTATTACGGAAACGATGTCAAATGGATACTTAGGGGCGGCACTAGTAAACTGGCTTTCTCTATCGCAGCCTTATGTACTTGATTATTTTAACACAATCTCCACTACCGTCACAATAATTGGCACGGTGTATGGATTACTCAATTTCTTAAATTAACGTAAGAGAAAAGCTAAAATAAGGATCAAGGACGTCTTTTAAATATTAATGACGAACTAAGAGAGGTATCTCATTAATTTGAGCGGATTGGAATTAAACATAATTGTTGGCTCAAGTCCACTCATTATAGACTGTACAAAAGACTTCTCTTTTCACATAATTTGCTATAAATTCAATCAGGATGAATATTGCCACCGCTTAGCCGTTTCGCCATCCGATTCTAAAATCGATTAGAGTCGTTTTAACCTCCCGTGGGCCATTCTAAAAACGGCTTAATGAATTTCATTCGATACGCCGCGCGGTCAGCATTAAACGGATTTCGATTATGTTTATTTTCTATTAAGCTCTTTGCATCAGTAGAATACTAAATTATATTTATTTAAAGTTACAGTTTTTGGTCTAATTCTATTATTTTTATATTTTGATTATCCGATTGCTGGTAAAAAACACTTGCGTTTACAGTTTCGTAGAGTTTTCAAATTCTATCCTATCACGCGGATCCAGTAGGTTGAAGGATATTATTGGATGTAGCGTGTCGTTAGATGGTTAACAGAGAATGTTGTAGTGTAATGGCAATTACACTTTTATTGAGGTTTATGAATGTTGTTAAATAAAATTTTGTACCTTACAAAATTTCCAATAGTCGAAAGTTAATATTTGTACTGGATCTTTTTGTGGCATGTTGCAGTCCTGTCGGCTTTGAAGATCAAATTTTCTGGGTTCCTTAAATTCTACTTACATTATAAACGCGAAAGTTTGTAAGAAATGTATGTTTGTTATTTTTTCACGGAAAAACTACTGAACGAATTTCGATGAAATTTGGGACACAGGTGGATCATGTCCTAGATTAACACATAGGCTATTTTTTATCCCAAGAAAATATAAAGCGGGACCTTTATCCCGGAAAAACTTTTTAATGTGGGCAAAAGCTAGTACAATCTAAATACCTATCAAACATTTAGTTCGGACAAGCTCTATAAAAGGTTACATATTCGATTTAGGTTGGAGTAATTTATTTTTGATCTAATATTAAATTATCTTTTTGCGTACATCTACATTTTCGTTATTTATTTATCAAACAATGCGTAGGTGGACACGTTCATTGTAAAGGTCGCGACCTTTTCAAGAGATTACACTTTGCTGTTAAACTATTAACTTCATCATAGGACTTATTGATATTAGAAAAAAAAGACATACCTATTCCTACAAGGAAATTTGTAAAGGTAAGCATTCAAAATAAATTGTTTGTCGTAAAAGATAAAAGAAGTGTGAGTAAGGTTTTAAATTTCTGGGAACAAAGGCATCTTCTGTAGGAACATAAAGTGAAAGATGACACATCATGTAATACAATATTTTATTTGTTGTTTAATCTTTGTAAGGAAATATAAAGATTTTTTCAAATTCAAGAGGAATCATATAACTTAACTAGCTTTTGCCCGCGGCTCCGCCCGCGTTAAAAAGTTTTTCCGGTAAGTATAAAAGTCCTGGTTTATATTTTCCCGGGATAAAAAGTAGCCTATATTTTAATCCAGGACATGATTTACCCGTGTGCCAAATTTTATCGGAATCCGATCAGTAGTGTTTGCGTGAAAGAGTAACAAACATCCATACATCCAGACATCCATACATAGTTACAAACTTTCGCCTTTATAACATTAGTAGGATACAGAGATCCTACTAAAATAATGATTCCATTCTTTAGAACAGCCTTAAAGAAAAAGAATGTTTATACTATGTGCATATAAATTTTTAATAAACTGCCTAAAAATCTAAGGGAACTTCCATTTAATTATTTTAAAATTTAGTTAAGAAAATGGCTAGTATATCAGTGTTTTTACACGATAGAAGACTTCGTGCAATACAAAAATAATGAAGTTGATTAGTCGTAAAATTTGATATAATATAATTAAGAATAAATATGCCAAATAATAATGAATATCGACATTTTGTTAGAAAGAAATAATATTATTATTATTTTAATTGTTTTATATAATTATATATATTGTATGCCTAAAGCAGGCAGAGTACAGTTTGAACTATGCACCACTGTTAAATCTGGTATCACTTGTATTCTATGCAAATAAACGTTTGTTTCTTGTTTCATATTATGTACCTACGTTACTTAGTAATTTAATTTTTTATAACATCTAAACGAAACATAACTGAAAAATTCTTTATAATATGTATGCCAGAATATGTCGAGTTATAAGTATTACTGGAGAAGATATCGATGATATTGATAACATTCAAGGTACAATAACTCCTTGAATATTAAATAATTGCTACGACTCGCAAAATAAGTGTATCTGGCAGGTGTAGACTTCTGAAACTTTTTATTTCAGGTGTAATTTATTTGCGTTTTTTAGCGAAATCATTATCGGTGTTATTTTCGTACGCGGTAATAATGTTAAATTAATAATTTTGTGCTGGGGTCAGTGCGAAGGTGGGAAAGGCAGGAGTACGCGCAGACCACAAAGTTTCTGCTTGTCACGGCGCGGCGCTGATTGATGTTCGAGTACCGGTTTGCTCTCGGAGCCCGGGAATTCTCTCCGTCTCTTTGTAGGCCTCCAGCGCAACTAAATATGCCTGTGAATATCATAGCTACACGAAAAATGCCTCAAGCAATTTTAATGCAGCTGACGACGGAATTCATTTTTCATTCAAAGTTTTGTTTCTGTGCATATATCTAATTACGCATAAACAGCACACAAAGCTACGCTTTCGACATAGGATTTGAACAAATATTAATTTTGTTTTAAAACATGTCGTTGACTGTAGTATTTGTTTTACATTTAATTCAGATTGCCTCGGTAGCGTAGTTGTATTACAGTACGACTGCAAAGCTGAGGTCTCGGGTTCGATCCCCGGGTCGGGCAAAGTGATATTGAGTTTTTCTATTCAGTATCAGCCCGGAGTCTGGAATTTGTGCCCGATATGGCGATAGGCTCGGCCCCTATCACATCATGGGACGGAATAATTGCGAAAAGTGGGTGCACTAGTTGTGCCTCTGCCTACCACTTCGGGGATAACAGGCGTGAGTGTATATATATATATGTATATGTTAATTCAGATTATGAGGTCAGTTCAATCAGGTTAACTTCGGGGGCTCCTTTAACCTCCTACTTAGGGAGCCGGGCCGCAAGACACAGAGACGGCTCCGCGCAGCTATTTTAGTGCACAGAATATCCTGGGGCCTTCTCGTATGCGCCAAAGAAGCCCATTGCGGGTTTTCGTCGGTATACCGGTGTAGGGTGTACATAGTGTTAGGGACTTGACCCAATGCTCGCTCGCACGATGCTACACTCACGAGCGTCAACATTGGGTCGTAAAACCGGTAAAACCAACATAAGCGTTCCACTCAACCCTCCAGTGGCGTGCAATGATAAAGCGTTATTACCGGCAAAAAAAAAAGATAACATATTTTCAGGTTATCCCTTTCATTGAATCTACTACAATGGGGACAGATTATTCTCATAGATAGTTCAAATTGTTAATTAGATTAGTCATTGGTTTCACACAAAGTTAATTTGTTTAGAAGTGTTATTATCTATAGTCCACATTTTAATTATAAAATATTATCCATTGTTCCAGGTGAAACCAATGGTTGTCACAATGTTAGAAACGCCGTGAAAACATGAAACGGGTAAGTACCTACTTTTAAGATGTATTTATACGCATTATTTGGCCGTTTGAAACTGCGATGCGTATAAGAAGTTGTAGGGCATGTGAAGGTGTAGCAATTTGCAGAACAAAAACAATTGAATTGTTGCAAACAGTGGCCGCGAGCTCGCGAGAAGGGTGTATCGGGATGAGCGTGGGGCGGCGCGCGTGCGGCGTGAGTGGCGCGGGCGCGCGGCGGGCCGCGTGATGCGCGGGAGCGCGCGCGTAGCCGGCGGCGCGTCGCTCTCGCCCGCGCCCGCCCTCGCGCTCGCGCCCTGCGCGTGATGCGCGCGGACCGCGCCGCGCTCTACGCGTGGCTCGTCTGCTGCGCGGCCGCGCTCTCTGCGCACAAGTACAGCACGCGCGTCGTGCGCACTAAGTACGGACCTTTGCGGGGGATAGTCGTGCACTCGCACCCACAAGTCGAAGCCTATCTCGGCGTGCCGTACGCTACACCGCCACTAGGTAGTCTAAGGTAAATGACGACCATATTTAATTGTGTAGTACCTGTTCTAAAGTGGTTTTATATTTATTTATAAAATGTGTTGTTGTAGATACATGCCGCCTGTAACGCCGTCTCAGTGGCGTACGACGCGGCTAGCGGACGCCCCAGGGCCGGCGTGCCCCCAGGCGCCACCCACGGCGACCCCCCGCGACGACGCGTTGCTACTGCACCCGCGAGCGCGCATCCGACAGCTAGAGCGGTTGCTGCCGGTGCTCGCGAATCAGAGCGAGGATTGTCTTTACGTCAATCTCTACGTACCTGTCAATGGTAAGCACTGTCAAAATCGCAAGCTTGTGCGCATGTCGCTTTGACGGTGCTTTTGTGCCAATCATCAGCTCTGTGATCTAGAGTGTAGATTAATGATTATATCGATAGCATAAATAGTGATATCAGGTAAAATGAATACCATAGCCGCACTAGGTACATACATAGTTTACCTCTAGCTATTGCGTTGCCTTATTGCACGGTATTGTCTTGAATAATGCCATCATGTTAAGCAGTATGCGTATATCATTAAGTCACTCATCTACTTAGCCCATGATTAGGTACGCAGATACTTTATATTTTACACCGACCATAGATTATTATAATTTATTAAATATCTATAATAAGCTGGAGTCCGGAGTCTAGAATTTGTGCCCGATATGGCGATAGGCTCGCCCCCTATCACATCATTGGACGGAATACGCACTGCAGAAATTGTGTGCACTAGTTGCGCCTCTGCCTACCCCTTCGGGGATAAGAGGCGTGAATGTGTTTGTGTGTGTGTGTGTGTGTGTGTGTAATAATATGCCACGCGCAGCTTTATAAAAAAACTGTTTGCCTAGCACGCCTGTTATATATCAATGATGTTATGTACTACATTTAGTTGTATTTCTTTATTTGTTGAGAAGGTGACAGCGTAATGGCTTAAATTATATATTTACGAAATGTTTAATTTTAATCATAACTTCCTAAAAAGCTTTATAAACAGAAGTGGAAATATACAAGGCTGTTAATTTCTTTCGAGATACATAAAGGTTTTCCTTACGACAGTGATAATGTTTACCATAAACAAAAACTTGTAAAACTTCCCCGAGATTTTGTGACGAACTTTGTAACACTGTCAGGTACTGTTCTTTAAACTTCTTTGTTTTTGTTTCCTTTAAAACTTTTATATCGTAATCACAATTTAAGTAACGAATTATTTTCAGAAAATTATTTTCACAATAATAAATTTAAAGGTAATTTGTTTTTTGTACTACACTATTTATGTATGAATGTTTGTATGTAAATGTCCAAAGAGAAAGGGAAAGAAATTCAAAGCAAGCTACAAGTTGATTAATGTATTTTAATTGCTTTCTAAAACAAATACTTCATTATAATTTAAAATAGTAACAGCGTCGCTACTAAAAGAGATGTCGCTAAGAAAAATACTCTTTTCAACGTAAGATTGCAAAAAACGTAGCGAAGTTAATTTACATTTAGAAGTAAGTTGAATGAAAGCAATTATCGAGAAGCTTGTAAGGCTGAGGGCGCTTCACAAGAGGAACCGGGCACGGTGCTGCGGCGAAGGGTGCCGAGGCCTCAATTCCGTAGTGCATTGCAGTGCATCCTGCCCCTGCAAGCAGTGCGGAAGTGAGGCTGGGGCATCCTATATCCACGGGGCGGCACAACAATACACCACGCAGACTCAAGCAAATATTTACTTTTATCCACCGAAGGAATTCTCAAGTGGCTTCGCGTTCTTATAACTTATCGACTTGTACAAAACGTCGTGTATTTTCTTACTTTGATAAAAGAAATATTTTGAAGGGGCTGTAACAATGTATTGTTTGTAATCGACATCGATTTCCATTGATAGTTTTATGTATAAAAGATATAAGTACGTACAATTCACTAAAGTATTGTTACTTTATTACCGTATAACGCCGATATTGTTATACATTAGTATCTAACCATATAAATAATATATGATATAATTGTCATAATTTATATTATTTGGCATTTGTGTAACATAAAGCTGTAATAATAGATGTAATTTTTGTGAAAACCTTTTTATATAAATGGAAAACAATAGCGCGCTACACTATGTCTTTATTCAATTGAACATCCCAATGGTTATGTTTATTGTGTTTTTTTATTACACAGGGGGGGAGGGGGAGGGCGAGGGCGGCGGAGTAGGGTTACCTTGCATCGTATTTGTTCACGGGGACTCGTACGAATGGAGCTCAGGCAATGCATACGACGGCACGACTCTGGCGGCACACGGCAATATTATTGTAGCTACTATCAACTTTAGATTAGGTATATTGGGTAAGTACACCTCCGAACTACTGCTAGGGTCCATTGCAGCGTGATAGAAACTTAAATCTGCCCCCGCGCTCTACATTACTTGGGCCATTGGGGTATCTTATAGTGTCCCGCTAGACAAACTTGTGGTTCAAGTTTACACTAACTCTGTGTAAACTTGCCAAATTGTACGTCTATGTGTTAAATTCGCAAATTAAACATTATTGGAATTGGACTGTTGGTTTTGATTTTAGTTTGTTTAACTTTCATGCGATTTGTTGTGTAAGAATTTGTAATGAAGAAATAAAACTTATAAATTCCACGATACTATACTTGACGGAAGTTTTAACGCGTGGCAAAAATAAATCCCTGTATATCGTTGAAAATAGCATTTACAAAATGTCCAGCACTAACCGTATGCTATCCCAAATACTATACCGGTGTTTGAACTAATTCATTTTCCCCACAATAACGGGACAAATTATGGGAGTACCAACGGAAAACCAAACGGAAACTAACATTTCCATTTTGGTTCTGTCAGAGACAGCTATCGTACGAGGACGAACTAAGTTGGCATTGTTTCAATAAAGTACTACCCTTTCTGTGCGGGTAACTGCGGCCGCTTTGTGACTACAGTTTCTTTTGGCCAATTTAATTAAAGCTGCATATAGAACTACATGAGGGAATCCGAGGATTTTTACCACGGATTTTTACGGATGTTATCGTTTAAATAAGGAGCAATCTATTGTCTTTATTCTTTGGGTCCATTTTATATAACTAATTGCTATGGAAATATCATAGAATTTACTTAATCTATATAGTATTTAAAGAGTCAGTGGTTGTTTCCGAGAAAACTGTGCTTATTATGCACGCCAATAATACGCAAAAGTAAATAAATAATTGTAAAATTATTGACGGATATACGTTAAAATCCGCTTGTATCAATAGATAAGTTTTATGTTATTTAATATCGATATCAGTTTGCATAATTTTATGCAGGTTTCTTGAAAACTGGTGCTAAGGGTTCCGCACAAGGAAATTTCGGTCTTATGGACCTGGTGGCGGGGCTGCACTGGCTGCGGGAGAACCTGCCGGCATTCGGCGGTGACCCAGAGAGAGTCACGCTCATGGGTCACGGGACGGGCGCGGCACTCGCCAACTTCCTCGCGGTCTCACCTGTTGCTAGAGGTATGCTTAGTTGTTGAAATTCAATTTTAAAGTGATCGACTTGTGAAATATATTTGAGATTTCCAATTTTAAAACAAACAGGATATGATGTAACTCGACGCATCATATGATATGATGTCTTGTCGTGGAGATTATGAAAATATAATTGTTAATGTGTATTTATATTCCAAACAAAATATCACCACAGCTCATTAACTGGATAAATATATTCTTTTCGGGCTACATGGTAATTACTTTAATTGTTTTTCGGCATGTGAACAGAGGCTTGCATTTCGCATTCATCATTCAAACACGTCGCTAAACATAAAAGGTAAGGGTCGAGCATTGTCCACACTTATACTGGACCACGGTAGATTTCATTATTTCATGTCACCATCCCGTTCAGATCCTCTGTCACTTAATGCGATTAAAGAGGTCACATCAGACATGCACAAGAGGGAAGCTTTGTCGAACGTAATTCAAAAATAAGGTCAACATCACACTTGCTACTTCTTTTTACAATTCGCATTATAAAGGAATACGCGAAACAGTGTAAGAAATAAAAATGTTATTCTTGAGAGATTTCATTATCTCGCTGGTTCGTTGTTCAAAATGGCAAAATTAAATTAGGTTATCTGTTTCAGAACTACTGAAGCGCGTCATCTTGTTAAGCGGGTCCGGACTGAGCTCGTGGGCTCTGCAGAGGGAACCACTCACGATAAAAAGAAAGGTAAACACTCATTACAACTTATCGACCGTGTACATTATGTACTGGAGGATCATTAAACCATCAACGGCAACCTGGAGCGACCTTGTCGTTTCGCTCGTTTACGACATATCCAATTTCCTATAAAAATACAAGGAAGCTTTTATCCTTCGAATTTATTTAAGAGATTTATTTGCGGTATGTATTACCAGGTAGCGGAACAGACAGGCTGTCACGGAGATTTACTAGAGGATGATTTAGCGCCGTGCTTACGTAACAAGCCACTGGCGGAGTTACTTGCTGTGCGACTGGATCCGCCGCGGTTCTTGCCGGGCTTTGCGCCTTTCGTTGACGGAACTGTTATTGTCAATCCATCATCTGTGAGTATTAGACCAATGTTTACGAAGACATTAATATTGATACAGACACATATTATTTTTTCTCCGTAAAAAAACGTTCGGCAAGTGACGCGCGGTAAGTGACGTCCTGCCGGGCGTCATTTGCCGTCGTATACGGAATCGGTCTCATACAATTTAATACTGCATAGTAGTGCCGTCTGGCGTCGCGGCACATGCTGTTGCCGTTTGCCGTTGCCGTTGCCGTCTGCCGCGTTCTGCGGAATCACAGCTTTAAGCGTATTTGGAACTACAATACGGCAGTTTAAGCATTACTTCCGTGTAAACTTTGAATAGTAAACGTGTAACCAATGTGGAATTGACAGTATGAATCTGTTTTTTTGACGTATAGTATTGTCAAACAAATACGTAAACGTTAACCTCTATACACGAATAGGTCATGATTACTATATGAAATGCGTAAATTTCTGCTAGGAGTAATAATTTATCAAAAACTCTGTATATTGAGTTTAGTATTAACACGATTAGTCCAATAACAACGCGCAGTGATGGGTGTAATAGCTGCGCTTACCAGATCCGAATAAGTATTGTATCGTATTTTCAATTATTGTAATTCATTCGCGATTATAATTTATAATATCCACAACATCTAAATAGTATTAGATAAAGAGCTGTTTCATTCAACCAGAAAAATAGTTAGAGGATTTAATAAAATTAATAATCCACGAATGTCATTTGAAGAATATATTAATTCAATTAGGTACATACACAAACGCTCACGCCCTTATCCCATAGGGGTAGGCAGACTATTGAACGCCACATGCTGCGATATGCATTTCCACATTCTTAGTTGTTTTCATACATTTTTGTGGGTTAAGGGTACTCCTGACCTACCCTTTTTGGAGAAGATCATTTATTTGGTCAAAGAACGTTCTCCTCGGGCGTCCCTTTCCAGCCGTACCATCCACATTCACTCGATAAATACATTTTGTGATCCATCTTTCATCCATCCCACGTGCCCATACTACAGCATACATTGATCTCTTATCATACTATTCCTCGTGCGATCAGCAATGGTGACTCCCCATATACTCCGTAAGGATTTGATGACTTGATGATCCTTGAAGCTCCCGACTCTCCCCTGGTCAACTGTATTTGTATCCAGAAGAGTTTAAGGTTCGCTTTGAAGTCATCAGAAAGTTTCTCATCCAGTTCAATTAGGTATTCAATTTAATATTGCATTAGTTTAAAACTTAGTAAACGATAACTTTTACTTTCTGACTGAAGGAATCTGACCTATGTGCATCATCCATTAACGAATATTTTAATTTTTTGGCCAACGAAAAAATCTTTTTCAATGAAGAACCGTCAGAATTAAATGAAATGCAACCCGATAGATAACAAGATAAAAATTAGATAAGACCGCCTTTCCAAGTTCCAACGATCGTTTTGCCTTTGTTGACTTTACCAATGTATAGGTCGAGGAAAAGGCGTGTAATTTAATGCAATTATCTCAACGTGGAGCATACCGTCGTACTTTTCCTTTCTGGTAAGCGCCGTAAACATATATGTTGCTCATTGATGTATTAGGGTTTTTAATATATCAATGATGTTGCTAATGGTATTGCCGTGGTAGGGGTTTTCAATAAAGAATCGTGTCTATTGAATAGAGTTGCTTACCGGAAGCTTAAACATATACTGGAATTTAAGTGTCTACCGGTTTTTTAGTACATCAATGTGTCTACCAAATCTTTTTGGTGTTCCGTCCCACGATGACGAAAAGTAGGTGCCGTGGTTGCACTTCTGCTGTCTCCTTCAGTTATAGAGACGTGATATGTGTCTGAGTGTGTATAATATTTTCGGCTAGAAAACATGTTATGCATAAGTTGTAAATATGGTATTGTGGCCAGGCCCCGCCGCCGACGGACAGTTCGAGGCTCGGAGCGGGCGCCGCCGCGGTCGCCAACGCTGCTGGCTACGAGCTGGCAGACTTTTCACACAGAGAACTGTTGTTCGGGCTTACTACTACCGGTAAAAGTTTAATTTTACTTTCTGTTATATTATTTAAAACATGATATGAGGCCAACGAGCCCAGTTTAAAGCCATGTGCAGTTTTGTTAATCATACTACACTCGACAGTATGGGCTCGCTTCGTCATTATATCAAAATTTAAAAAAGCGTTACCGCTTATATACAAAATGCTTAGAAGAATCAAAAAGCTGAGTAGCGAACAGCATTCGTATAATAGTCGTATACGTCAAACGTCACGTACATTCCAATGAAATTCATAACATACCTTGCAGAATCGTATCTGGAATTTAGCGCTCAAGACTTGGAGTTCGGCTTTAACGAGAGCCGGCGGGATCGCATTCTTCGCACATTCGTCCGTAACGCCTATTATTATCACCTCAACGAAATATACTCGACCTTGAAGAACGAATATACAGATTGGGATAAACCTGTACAGAATCCACTGAGTGTTAGAGACGCAACGCTGGAAGTAAGTGCATACTTTGTTTTTATTCAATTGCGGGCTGCGGTCTTTTGCGAATGAAAACGCAACTCAAACCATAAAAAACATATATTTTAATCAACTTTCGAAAATAAACATGAAAATGAAGTCCGAATGTTTCGAAACATTTTCTCTAAAATATATTTTATTGACTGTAATAACTTTTTACGATGCTCTTTGTAAAACTCAGAAAATGCAAATGTCAAATTTACGAGTGCCGCTATAAAGACAATCAGATAAACAGTTTCAAATTAAGTGGTTGGAAAACACGAGGCAAGACGAATGCAAATAGTAGTTCTATATCAATAAGTTTTGTTGAATATCCAGTTTTCTTCTAATTGATTGTATTAATATTTAATCAACAATAACTAATTAAATATATTGGAGAACAATATCGAGTTCAGCAATATTATTAATTACTGACATTGTTATTATTAGACGGTCTAACGGGTCTTCGTCCAGCTATATTTCATAACCTTGGACAAGTTTATTAAGTCTGGTAACGATCAAGCCAAATGAACTTTTAGATTTTGCACACTCATTGTCTCGTCACCTTGTTAACCGCCGAAGTCACATTGACCTTGCGGTATATTTTGGACCTTGAGCTACTTTTCTGACACTATCCTCAGTCATTACGATTCTGGGACTTAATTAATAATCTACTGTAAGATTTTATATTACGTTGAGCATTATAATTTATACAAATTTTAAAGTTTTAAGTATTTGAAATCATATTATTCATCTCGTCGTTTGACAACTGTGACTAGGACTTTCAGAGGCTTGCGTTAAATTCAAAAGAATCCAATAACCTACGGAATGTGTGTTAAAGTAGAAACTGTCTGAATATGGAACGTTGAAGAGCTTTTAAAACTTTTTGCCAGCAGTATCGAGTGTAATGAAGTTATAGTTCTATCAAACGCTAGTGAATGAATTCAAAGTTGATAACTGTCAGCTGTGTTGGCGTTTCTCGAGCGTGTACGAGTAGAGTTCCGCCCGCGCCACCGCCACCGCGCCGCGCCGCGCCGTGTCGCCTCGCGCCTCACGCCTCGCCGCTACGACGCGCCGCCCTGTATCACAGACGATCTCAATTTAAGCCTCAAGTGGTTTTCTCTACTCACCGAACGTTCCTACAACATACAAAGGAAGTTAATGACGCTCGCGCACGCTGAATACACGATGGGCTTGTTGAAAGGCTTTATTGGAAAATACTTGCATCATTCAGTGAGAAATTAGGGCGTCATAGTTGTTATAATGTTGGCAGAAACGCTTTAAAATTTCCTTTAGCGAAGTATGTTGAATTTATAGGATCCCGCGTAAAAGCATGATCGTTACTATTTAAAGTCTTTGATTATGCGCCGGCCTTTGAGGTAGTGTAGAGAAAATGTTAGTACCTATAGAGACGGTAGAGAGAGTAAAACTTAAGATAGTGGTTAAGATGTTAAAAGGAAATGATAGGAACAAAGTGCGTGAATAATAAACGATACATTAGATTATTGTTATTCAGTTTAAATGTTCCTTTTATTTACATGTTATCAATGTAAAGAGACCCTCATTTGCAAGCTGTTTAGGTAGTAATTCGATTAACATTGTATAGTCTAATTATTGATGGAATGAGCCTCAAGTATTGAAGTCTCTTAAAACTAATCAAAATTACTTGTCAGCAGACTTCGGTAAACAATTAACACTTCGTGACTTTTCGACAGGTGTTAAGTGACGGGCGTTCTGCAGCGCCGCTAATACGACTCGGGTATCTTCACGCGTTGCGCGGAGGCACCACATACTTCACACATTTCCATCATTTATCACAAGATAAGGACTACCCACAAGTAAAATCATTGTTGCTTTGAAAATTAAATTAATATAACATTTAATGTATTGTTGATAATAATATGAATTATGAATTGATTATAATTATTTTCATACATGTTTTATGTAATATATTTACGAAGTCGTTTTAAACATTTAGACTAATGAGTTATCTGTTACAATGTTAATATAACACATGGTTATCCTTATATTTTGTATTAAGTATAAATCTGTAGTATAAACTTTTATTCAAAATACTAAATCTCTAATAGGGTTATTTTATATTGTTTAGAGACCAGGCTCGGTCCACGGCGAAGAGTTACCATATTATTTCGGGGTGCCGTTATCACAGTCGCATCACCAACAGAATGCAACGCAACAAGAGCAGAAAATATCTAAACTCTGTATACATTACATCGCTAACTTTGTTAAATACGGGTAAGTGTTGTTCAATTGACTATCTCCTATTGAACGGAATTCATAACTATAATATGTAGTCTTTTAATTAACCCTTCAAGCCCCGCTTATATATATAGATGTATGGGAAAACCCTATATATATGGACACCGGTGTCCGTCGCGGGGCTTGAGGAGTCAAGAAAATCTTAAAAGATTAAGAAAACCAAACGAACACTAATGAAATTACCAATCTCGTTTGTTGAAAAATGAATGGTAGGTATAATTTATTAATAATTATTATGTTAATCTTAGCTAAGTTGGCATATTTCGATTCAAGTACGTAATTCTTACAATTTCGATTTAGCCACAATTCTATTCTCGACAAAATGTTATTTGTGTATCTTATATCAAATAAACCATTTACGCAAGCGACGCGAAATATTTGTGGTTTTGGGCGGAATTTTCAATTGAATTTGTTAAACGAATGGTTTACCTCGTATACTGAATATACAGTTGAAGTAGAAATGAGCTTCGCTTGTTTCAGGGGTTTTTAATTTAAGTTTAAACCGTCTACAGTTTTGAAAGATACTACAATTTAGAGCATAATATTTTAGAGTGTGTACGTGATAACGAGTGCACGGGTCAGGAACGCATATCCTGAGGTGGCGAAAGCTGCCAAGTGATTAAGACATGCTGCAGACAGCTGATAAGTGATTTTAGGCACTTTAATTAGTGCATATAGATATTTCGGCTGGCTCCAATGGCCAAAGCTTAGGAGCTGAGTATATGCATGCATGATTTGCTGCAGTATCTACTGCATAGTTATATCATTGCAATAAATAAGAGAGCAAATGTGTAGAGAATTTTCATATTACTATTATTTAACGCTACGAAATTGAGGTCTTATGAAATATTTCAACCGTGATTTTTTTCCTTTTTACATACATACATATATACACACCAATACACTATACTCTTATGGGTAGATGGAAGTTTAAGTACACTCACACTTAGAAGAATCAATTTGTCCTATAAATACATGGAGTGCGAGACCATTGTGCGGGTAAGAATCCAATAAATCAAACCACCCATAAATTCTTTAAAGACGAGTAGGTATGAGTAATAGTTCCTGCGTTCTGTTTGTTTGAAAATCAGTTTTTTCCTGACGACAGCGTTTTATTAGTAGAACTTGGCGTATTCTATTTTGCGGTCAACTTATGAATCTTACATTTTTATGTTGAGAAGTAACGTTCACGATTTAAATTATTCTCAGGCGCGATTCCGGAACTGTAACTCCAATTTTTTAGTATTGTTTGAATTGTTTCAGAATATTCTAACTTGTATTTATATCTCTATATGGATACAAGTTAAAATATTCTGAAAGTAAAACTAACCTATATATTATAGTTACCAATTCTTTTAATTTAACGGCCTTCAAAATTTACCTTACGAGAATACTTTTAGGATATTTAAAGCTGTTTGACACTTGTATAAAAAATTACAAACCGCCACAAACATATTGTATTCGTGTTTACGTAGTCTCCATAAAAAGTAAGGATATCAAAAGGTCTACTCGGTCCGGTGAAATGGGAATTTGAAATGGGGATTTGATAAGTTTCCGTAATTGTTATATTTAGTAACCCAAACGACCCATCAGCGACGCCACCTCCGAGCCCGATGCTCGGCGAATCTCCGCGACTTGGCCTCGACCAAACGCCCTACTGGGACACCTACGATACTATCAATCAACTCTACATGGAAATTAGTGAGTATTTTATTTGTTATTAATATAATACGCGAAGTTGGCACTGAAATCTTTAAAGCTATTTTATTTGGATATGATATTCTACTGCTATATTTGAGTAGAAATTCTTAATTTGAAAATGCCTTTTTATATTAATTATGTTCGTCAAAGTTGCCTACCACATCTATGTTTTAGTATTTACCTAGTGCGTTTAATCAGTGTAATTTTATTATATAATCCACGCGTGTAATGTTCATGGGGTGTCCCAGAAACTCAGGTTCATTTAAACTTTTGGGTCGCAAACTTTCTTGTGTATTGTGTAATGTGGATACATTTGGCTCATTTGTTTCAATTCGGTCTCGTTACCCGGCACGCAGGCACTAAGCCGGAGATGCGAAGCCACTACCGCGGCCACAAGATGTCGCTCTGGCTTTCTCTGATACCGCAGCTCCATCGACCCGGCTCCGACTTGCCCGATGCGGCGATGCGACATCACCACTTCCAAGAGGACAACGCCAATTACTACGAAGGTATGTATTCCGTCATTACCTATTCACGTCGATAAACACTACGTTCTGTAAGTAAAGGCAAAGTCAATCTTGCTTACAGAAGCAAGATTGACTTTGTGTTAATTAAATTTGCTTGCAATAGTAGTTTATTCATGTGTATTAGGTATACCTATATTTAATACGTCTTTACGTATTTATGATAATATTTTCAATGAAAGTTAGATTGTAAGTAATCATTAATAACGACATAAAATAAAAAATATTGTAAGTTTTTTTTTTTTTTTTTTTTTTTGTCCCTGACATTACTCTTTCTAGCCTGACGAGGGTCGGCTTATGAAAGAACACCGGTCTTTTGGGTGAGTGCAGAAGGCGCTCGCAACCCTTAAAATTAAGCGACCACGCTGAGGGCGACCCACTAACGGGTCACGAACCTCGGCTCAGGGCGGCCACTGAGAGGATAAGACATCAGCGTTTGGGGAAGATGGTTTTTAACCTAATCCTATTTAGTGGTATCGTACCTAGTAGTCTTCGGCACGCGGGCCGGAACTGCTAAGAGAGGTCAGGGTGACGGGGAACGCGACGAGGTCCTCGACGGCGAGGACGGTACAGCGGTGTTGTGGAGTGTGTGAGCTTTTGATGCTCGATCTTTTCGCGAATGAATATTGTAAGGATAGTTATTCCATGTTAGAACAGTCTGAGGAAAATGTGATTATATCGTATTAGCAGCGCGTAAATAAATGTTATCTGCATCACAGATATTTAATAGACTGATTCGATGTAATGGAAATGCACAGGAAAGTGATGAATTATTGAAGTTACTCATATTCTGTAGCTAGCTTAAACAGAACGCTTTAAACAACTTGTGTAAAACTTCAAAAAAGTTATATTAACAGGTAATATTCTTATTGAAATTTTTCGTCAGGCGCTGTCAGACCCCAATCCATGTCGCGGGCGCACGTGCCGCATCTAGTGAACCTCGACATCGGCGTTGGTGGAGATTCGTCTCGGAGCACTCCGCCCTCGCGCACCTCTCCCCCCAGGCCCTCACCAGTGCCCCCAGCACCGTCCACTGAATGTCCTCCAAATACTACAAGTTCTCCAGTTCAACCAGATGACGCGCTACTTCGTCGCCTTGCGTCTTCGCATTACCAGTCATATACAGCCGCTCTCACAGTCACTATAGCCGTTGGCTGCTTTTTGCTACTTCTCAACGTTCTTATATTTGCTGGCATATACCACCAACGAGGCACCCGACCGCGCCATTCTAAGGATGATCTCGCGGAGGCCGGCAGTTCATCCTCTTCCGATAATTACGATGGAAAATTGGATTATGAAGTTCGTGCATTCGAGGGCAAAGGTTTTGGTTTTGATTGCAAGTCTGCTCATGTGCCTCGCGGTTCCGGCTCTAAGTTTGACTTAAGGACGTTGTCGGATTGTGGAGAGCCGACGTTTGGCGAATACAGTTGCTACGACGAGAAACACCGCGCCGCGCGCAGTTCCATGCCTGATGTTAGTGTGGGTAGCGCTATCGAGGCGGGGAGTGTTGTGTGCATAGACACACAAAAGCCGGACATACAAAAGGTAGATGGGAGGATGCAAGACCCGGTTGGGAGGACGAGCACCTTCGAGCCTCGCGTAGTCGACAGTTCTACGCAGGTCAAATTCGGTCCTGATTCATCTGAAAACACAACTGACAATAATGAATCTGAATCGGCAGCCGCGGGTGCATCCGGCATTCTGCGAGTGCCCCCGACAACCGCACCTCCCCCGCCGCCAGGCATTATGAAGAAACGAGTTCAAATACAAGAGATATCAGTATGAGGGTTCCTGGATGCCGCCGTCGAGGTAGTTGTCAATAAACGGACAAAATTGTGATTAATCAGTGTAAATAAAAACGTAAAGTGTACTGGTGAATAACGTCAATATAACAGTGTCACAATGTAAATATAATAATAATACATTATTACGTTGGTTTCAAAGTGCGGGTATGTAAGGGTGAAACGTTGTATGTAATGTAATTGAAGCGATTTCCCTTTTTCGAAACTGTGACTGTAATGTTATTGAAGTAGAAAGTATGTCTTCTTTTTTCCGCTCTATTTGCCATTGGATCGAGGATGCCGAAATATATTAAAAGCAGACGGTGCGGACGTCAATATAATGTGATTGGGGGCCGTGGTCTCACTGAACCAAATATTTAATACCTTTGGACAGAAATACATAATATTTGGTTTAAAATTGAATGGTTACTTCGTAGAGTATTTTTATGGTTTCTTACTTTATGTTCACGTATCTAAATTACCAAAGCAAGTAAAATGTGTAAAGCATATTTCTGTATTTTCAGTTATTAAAATGAGTAATGTTCGTATGGATTTAATGTTATTTTTTATTTTAAAATACAATTTATACAGTTACCATTGCATATAGTAAAAAGGAATTGTAGAACATTGTGAATATATTCGTAAATTATAATAAATGTGAATATAACAATAATTTAGTGACAAAAGACTTAAGGACAAACCCGCATTAGATGTACATAACAATATCAAACGAAGTGTTTCAGGTAATTAGTGTAAAAGTAACATAAGACATCGTTTTAAAAAAATGTGTACGTTGTAATTTTTTGTAAAGTTACTTTTAAGTGAGGTGTATTCATTTTGTGTAGTTTTTGATAAGTAAATATTGAGAACTTAATTAAATGGACGAGTACTATTCAACCATCCGATTATCATGCTAAATAAATAGACCACTATATTATTTCCGGCCATAACGTCTTTTAAAGGTAATCAGGGTAATAGACCTCGGTCTTTTACGTTTATATGCGAATGTAAAACGTGTTATTAT
This sequence comes from Lapara coniferarum, assembly GCA_949316025.1. Taxonomy (NCBI): domain Eukaryota; kingdom Metazoa; phylum Arthropoda; class Insecta; order Lepidoptera; family Sphingidae; genus Lapara; species Lapara coniferarum. Next base: position 13,245,492 of record OX438926.1, on the reverse strand, counting down.
TATTGTTTTTGTTAAGATAATATTTACTCATTAATATCATAAAACTTATTTGCGTTCGTCCAAAATTGAGTGAAATTACCGATAATATTATAATTGGTGCACGCTTTTTTGACGCTAAGTCGTAGTTCACTTCCCCTGTGAGCCGTTATTTTCAACTAGTGGCAACAAACATTGGGGCCAACGACATTCGTCCAATATACAGAATATTTCCATGTTGGTCTCCTCTACTATGTGCATACCTTTCGAGAAGATTTAGACACGAAGAATCGGCTTGTGTAAAATTGAATTCTGGCTCACTGCTGATATACGAATATTTGTAGCTAGCTATTTCATAGAATAGAGACTTTTACATGATTCTATATTGTATTCTTAGTCCCGCCTTACGATAGCGTAGCATATCTTCAAATTTTAGAAATCTAATACAAAATACATAAATTCAGTCGAGCATTAAACACGCGTAGTCTAAACTATTCGAGACGAGGACAAAACATGGATATTATAAAATCGTGCCGTGGCACATTTTCGTGCACCGAACATAAAATTGTTTTTATCTGTAACATCCATTTCATATTTGTGAGAGAAACAAAACATTTATCGAGAGGAAAATGACGAGGACAAATATTTGTAGTCGTCGTAGGTACATATTATATTGACTGGGTTTGTTGTTGCCTGGCCTTCATTTAGAAACTTGTTACTTTATAGGCCAATGAAAGATAAAAGCAATAGGTATAATCTAATTATTTTCTCTTGACAATTGTTCAGTGCCGATTAATTTTAATTATGGCTCTTCGGGAACATTCGGTAAACGTTGTTGATACTCTATTATCTGGTAATAAGTCATCGTAAAATAGATTGAATTAACCAAATACGTAAATATTAGGTTTCTTATTTAGACGTTTTCTCGAATAAATTCGCCACTAGTTTTTTAGTACGCTTAGAAACAGTAAAAAGTCTGATTCATGTTGGTATCTTCATCTGCGAAGTGGATTAATCGGTTAGGTATAAAAAAAGAATCTTCAAAATTTACAATTGTCAAATACTATGTAATTCGTGTACTCGTCCATGTTTTTTATCTTCACAGGAATTGACGATTAACTATGGTGAGTGATTAATAATTAAATACTTTACGCCATTTTCCACATTGTGACAAAATGTGATTTTAATGTCAGTCTTTTTACAGTTGTAATCTTGAATTGGATGCTTAGTAGGGTATATCTTTGTGGAATTGATTAAAAATCGTATAAATATGTCTTTAAAATAATTTGGATAAAATTCAGAAAGAATTATTAAAATGTATTTAGGTTCACTAAAAATGTATTTACTTAATATAACACCTTTGATATTTTACAAATGTTTGTTTTATCTTAAAACGTATACGATTAATATAAGTGAGCTGCAAATTATTGTTAATAAAGAGCTATTGCGACAGGATTCGTTCACATCCCGCGACATCTTCTTGTTTTTCGTCTTTATGTTGAGGGCACTTCGTTCGTAATATTTATGACGACGCGAAGGTCACTCTTATCATTTCAAAATTTCTCTCTAATTATATCCAATGAATTTTAAGAAAACTTCATACATCTGAGATAACAAGTAATGTGTTTTCAAAGGTTCTTACGAAATTACATTTTTGAGTATCTATGCCAGTTCCAAAAACAAATGGCGTAACTTAACATTTGATTTCATGAACACCTTATTTTATGAAGGTACTCATAGTGAAATAGATACTTCCATAGAATCAGGGAGAGATTTTAATTTGCAGCATCACTTTGCATGATGTGTATATTTACTTATCTAATGCTTTTGTAGTAGTTTTGTTTAATTTTATCAGTTAACTTGCATCAAAGAAATGCGGCATCGCGTGGCGCCATGCGATATTTCGAAAAATAAAACCGACATCAAATTCAACTGAGTGTGGTTGACTATGGATTTAGTGCGTTCATGGTCGAGAGGATTAGTCTTCATTTGAGAGAAAGACACCGCTTTATTTATAATAGGCAGCGACGCGGTGCCATACTCTTTCATTTGTCGGTCATTATTCTATAAGAATATATCTCCCGGATTAAATATTATTTGTAATTGTAAATCTAATAATTACTTTTGCCGTTTTTAAAGCGATTACATATTGGAATTAAAAGTATTCAGGGAATTGCGTAGTTGTTAAAAACATTATGGAAATGTTTATATTTGTTATAGTTTTGTGTATTGTTACAAGTGATGGTTATTCTTTTGTTATGTGCTGTACCGTTTGAACATACGCATTTTGTTACAATTTGGTATTTAAATGGAATGAATAAAATATTATGTCGGATAAAGTATTTGTTATTTTAGTAACAATCTTGTTCTAGTACTTTGTACAAACCTTTCCAAGACATTAATATCCGGTTATTTTAGTAGGGCTTCGAAACTGTTTCTAGAAATAATAACATAAGATACTATACAGTATCTCGTAATTTTGAATTGCTAAGCTTTGTTATTATCAAAATATTTATTGTCTATGTAGACATACTTAGATAATAGTGTCCATGTCATTATTCATCTAGAAATTTCATTAAGTAAGTAGTTTTTTTTTTCAAAATAATATTTTTTTTTCATACTAACAATGTCTACATGCCTTTCCAACGAAAGTCAATTTATTAGATAATGCCTAATAAAATCAATTTGCTGCGAAGCTTATATTATCCAAATTGTCGGAACAGAAAGAGCTTAGTTGCGTACGGTTTCTTTTTTGAGTAAAATCATAAGGATTAATAATCATATGTAGGAAAAATTAATGGAAACGGAATATGTGCGAAAAGGAATATATACACGATAGAACTTAATTCGCTGTTTCTCGAAATAATGCCTAATACGACAAAAGATGAAAAAATGCGACAAGTAAATTACACATCACAGAAAAAGTCTGACTTCGTTGTTGTATTTAAAAAAATACTGACTACATATGCTTCGAGAAATCAGTGAATTAAATTCCAACGTGTATTGTGGTGTGTCGATTCCAAGGGATCTTGTCCGTGTGTAGCGTGGTGTAAACCACGTCGGATGAACGTATCATTTTTATACACGCTAAGCACATTGCATAAAGTTTCGGTTTGCGATGTAGGGGCTGACGTCAAAGATCTTCAGAAATGGTATTAAGATGGTTTCCCTGCCACAGAGCTAATAGCACATGCTGTGTAGCATTAGTTTGTTTTTTACGTTTTATATTTGCTGTCATACGTTGACATGCGGTTGAGGTAACCATCCCTGACCAGGAACACATAAGTGCTGATCAAGTAGTTCCGTGGGATAATTAATTTAGTTGGTTTCGTGACGTGACAAAGCGCCGCGGTACGCTTCAAATTGCTGCGGTCAAATTTGCGTCGACGCACGGCGATTGATTAATTCAAGTCCAGCACTGAATCGACTATTGAGATACTCCACAGTGACCGTTTACTCCACGCGCAATCACCCATTACAATTCAGTTTTGTGTTCGAAGGTACGTGCAGTTGGTGCGATAATTTAAAATAACATGATTTTAGATGGACTTAGACTTGATTGGTATTACGGCTTGATGTCAAATATCAAATATTCAAAATAAAACTAGATATAAATGCAATGAAATGTAATCAGCCCTGTATTATATACTGTCCACTGCTGAGCACGGGCCTCCTCTACTACTGATAGGGTTTAGGGCTTATTCCACCACGCTGGCTTAGTGCAGGTTGGCAGACTTCATATACCCTCGAGATTCTTATGAAGAATTCTCAGGTATGTAGGTTTCCTCACGATGGTTTTCTTCACCGCTAAAGTGAACGATAATTGATTAACAATACACACGTAACTTCGAAAAGTCAGAGGTGCGTCCCTCGGGTTTTGAACCTCCGGACATTGTCTTGACAGACCGTTCCATTCCCAACCAGGCTAGCGTCCACTACTACTAGATATTAAATCGACGGCTCCCAAGAACAAAGTCGTATATGCAAAATGTTAGCTTTTTAGTAGAGCGCTTTGAAAGTCGTTAGTTTGTATTCATGTGCGAATTAGTGCTATTTTCACACATTAAGTTCAAAGTTGTTACTGAACCCTATAGAATATAATGTTTTGTTTACTAGAACTTGTGATTTTCACAATTAACTTAGACTTTCAAAGCACTCTACTGAAAAGCTTCATTTTGCATATACGACTTTGTTCTTGGGAGCCGTCGAAATACTTGACGCAAAAAAATTACCAACACAATTTCTAACGTAATTATACAGTAGAGGGTCCACAAAGAAACAAGCGACGTGCAGTCATCTAATTGTAAGTGATCACTAACATAGACAACTGACTCGTATGAATAGTATGTACGTTTGACGAAAGGAATATTGTGGTTTCAGAGAGAGATATTTTAGACCTCCGACCATCGCACCGATCGCATGAAACGCATAGGTAAAGCTGTTTTGTATCACGAGGTAATTTTATGACCCCGGTAAAGCCAATTCATGGTTCATATATTTGAATTTAATGCGTGCCGTCCCTTCCAACGTCACTCGCGACGACTTGAGTCTCCGTAACTGAGACTCAAGTCTTTCTCTCAGACCTGTACCCGTTTAAGATTGTCTGGTGTCTTCTATTCTTCTACATGTCAATCTATAAGTATCAATATTAAATACTAAATATGATAATTCTCATAGTACATACACCACTATAACTCAAAAATGCTGAATAATTCAAAAATAATTGAACCGAATGCATGAAGATTTTTTCTTATTTATAGCAATTTTTAGTTTCATAAACTGTACACATATTACAACGGTAACTTGCCCGTAGTCCGTCCAACCACGAGGAACTTGAATAATTTTAATGAATTAGTTAATCTTATGAAAAGTTGGCGGAGACTGTGAGGTGCTCGGATTTTGCCGGATTAGGCGCGCATGTAAGCTTGTTATGTTCGCTATATTGGAAAAGTTTGTCGAAGAATACAGAATTAGAAAAGTTTCAGATAGTATTGGCTCTATGGAACATCCGTTCCGCTCTATTGCCACACTAGACGTCGCACATCAAACATTTCCCAGTGGCCATCCGTATTATATCAAATATTGCATCGTTATCTTTTCATTCTGATGCGAAAATTTTACTTACCTATTCAAAATTTTACTTACCTATGCAGGTGCTTTTCATTAATTTTCTGTTCGAGTAAACTTCAACTTATTTGCAAAAGTTGTGCAGGTTGTTGAAGGAAATTTTCGTATGGTTTCTTCAGCTTTAAATTCTCGTCCAAGAACAGAGCTACATACAACAATCACCTTTTATTATGCATTCCTACTCAGTTTTAGATCATTGTATATTGTTGCATAAATAGAAGCCGCTATTTTCTTTACCTTATTAATATGAAACTTTGTAATTAAATGATCCTTTAGTGTGGTTTAGTGTTTGTAGCCGCGTTAAAATAATCATGTTTATGCATTTACGAGCTCACGTCTATATTCCCTGAGGGGTAGACAGAAGTGTAGCTAGTGCACTCAGGGTCTGCCGTTCTACACCGTGGTGAGGTTTTAACTGTATCTATGTTCGTGTGCTTTCGACTTAAGAATACAGAGTTATCAATTGGAAACACATTGGATTTTATTGCTGGTGACCAATAGATCGAATTCAATACATAATTCAGCTTAAAGATCAATAGTTGATGAAATGTAAAACTGAAAGATAGTGTAGCAATTATGGCGTAGCAATTAAAAGATAGACAATTAATCAAAATCTACAAACAATTAAAACATATCCAAATGGTGTGAAAATAATTGCGTTTCTATTTGTAGGTACCTACATGTGAGCGCATGCAGCTTGTAACGAACGGGGCGAACGAATGAAGCGGACCGCGAAACCTTCAAATTGAATTTTAAGCATCCAATTTGTTTGCGCAATGCCGCCTGTACCGGGTTATATCAGCGTGGGCATCGCATCGCCGGCCGCGGCGCCGCCCGCCGCGTTGCCGCCCGCCGCCCGCCGCCGCTTCCCGCACTCGTAAAGCGATTTTTGCCAGCCCGCACTGTGAGCTCGCGCCGGATTTTGATGAATTATTTATATCTACATGCACGCTTGTATGCCAAAACTATATTTCCATTACCAAATATAAAATTCACACTCTTCCAGGCCTCGTTTTAAAGGCCAGTTAAATTCTATTTTGGACGCTTCGTGAAGTTGTAGAGCTATATTTTGCAAATATACTTTAAGAATAAATTCATATTAAATTCAGTATACACTACATTACATACAATTAAATAAAATAATATTGAAATGCGCAACAAAGAAACAATCGAATTTGTTTGATATGATATGAAAGCTGAAATCTGGACTAGTTCTTAATAAAACTTATATGATGGCTATTCTGCTCGACATTTATTAATAAACTAGTAGTGCTCGCGGCTCCGCCCGCGTGAAAAAGTTTTTCCGGGACAAAAATATTTTCCCGGGATAAAAAGTAGCCTATAGCACTCAGTAGTTATGTAGCTTCCTATTAGTGAAAGAATTTTCAAAATCAGTTCAGCAGTTCCTGAGATTAGCGCGTTCAAACAAAAAAACAAACTCTTCAGCTTTATAATCTATACTAATATTATAAAGCTGAAGAGTTTGTTTGTTTGTTTGTTTGTTTGAACGCGCTAATCTCAGGAACTACTGGTTCGAATTGAAAAATTCTCTTTGTGTTGAATAGACCATTTATCGAGGAAGGCTTTAGGCTATATAACATCACGATACAACTATTAGGAGCGAAGAAATAATGGAAAAAGTAAAAAAAGCGGGGAAAATTTTTCATCCGTGAGGGTTTCCATTGCGTGCGCTGCAAAAACGGTTCAAGATACCAAAAATACATGTATGAAAGAATTATTCCTCTTGAAATGATCTAAAAAGATGTCCGCGACAGTATATGTCTATCTTTTAAGATTAACTCTCTAGAACCGTTTTTACGGTAATCAAATTTGGTCGAAACTAATGCATTATTTGTTAAGAGTTGTATCAATGTCATCATATTAATCTTTATCCAAATAAATGTGGTGGATAGAGTGATTCAACAGGAAGGTGTTTATGTATGTACTTTTAGCCTGGAAAAACTTATTAACGCGGGCGAAGCCGTGGGCAAAAGCTAGTATTAGTATAGATGGGAGCGGGTTTGATAAAATATATCCCTGCTAATTAGTTTAAATTCCGACCTTAAAGTATGCCAACATAAAGGAAACGTTCATAAAGAGCCTTTCCAGAGCGTAAATGAGTGTGTAGGCAGTAGGAGGCAGAGGGCAAGGTGCGGCGCGGCGACGTGGCGCGGCGACGTGGCGCGGCGTGTGCTCACTGCTCACGTTACATAATTTAAGCCTCTTCAAACACTCATTTTTATTTTACGGCTTTCAGGCGACGTTTGTGATGTGCTCGCACATTTGAGACTAAATCAATTTACGACTCACAACTTACGGCGCTATTTTGCTGAATTTGTGATACACGAATGAAAGAGACGTGAAGAAAAACGATTGTAATTGTAATCTAAAACGTGCTGTATTCTAAGTATTTATAAAACATGATTTTAAAAATAAACGTATCTTGAGACCGTTCAATATTTTTAGAAATCTCGTTTAATAAATACTTATCTAACGAAAGAACACTTTACAGTCTTTGCGTAAAGTCTAGGCTACTATTTTTAGATCACTTATGGAAGATTTTCATAAAGGGAAAGGCTGCGCTTCATGTCAGAGAGACTAAAATAGATTGAAGAGTCTCGTAGCACTGGGAATCCGTATTATAACTTAAAATGTGCACTAGCTTTAGGCAGATAGTGCATCGAAAATTCACAGCCATAGCTGTGGGTATCAACAGCGATTAATTTATTAGTTTGCACTTATAATTTTGATATGAAATATCAAATTTAAATAACATAAATGACATGCTGTACGTGATTTTAGATATTTTATTAGTAAAAATTGTACGAATTATAATTCAGAAACATACATAATTTAGCTATTTAAATCATTAAACATTTTTATTTACTTTTACCATTTATAATTGTAACAATTAATATGTATAATCTTTTATTTTACAAGTATTAAAATGATTACCACTTATGTTGTAGAGTTGGTATAAAAATTTTAATGAAATTGATTTATTTATAGGAATAATATTATACGTGTTTATATTTTGCCCTTCCAAGATGCATTATGGCTATCTAGGAGTAGGCTGCCTTTTTTATTGACATCCAGAATAACGTTATACCTAGTTAGTATTTATTATAAAACGTTGCACTCATCACGATATTTATTCACTAAAGACTTTCTCCATTATCATTAAAAAAATGAACATGACGCATGAGCCACGTCCGGAGATTTATCTTAAGTTACATTAATGTCATGGCAACTCATACGCCAGGAGCGGTTATTATAATAAAACCCTTCACGACCGAAGTTACACATAAAATGATAAAAATGGTCGATAATTTTAAAAGTACGTTGTAAAATGCGTGCAGATAACAATTTTATCACGTAATATGTGCTTTTCGCTGCATTAATATGTTAAAAGTGGTTACAGGTGCGCTGTACAATGGTTGCCGTCCACTGTGCTACGTGCTTTTGATAAAACTACTAGCCGGCTAACTAACGCGAAGTATTGCTATTGAAGTTACACGGAAGTCAAGTTAATTATTGTGTGGAAGGAAATAGCTTTGGCATGTTAACTAAGAATGTTTCAAACTTTCAACTTGAATGCCACTCATTTAACGGAAAGGTAAGCGAAATTGAGCGCCATTAGTTGGGCTTTTTACGGTTCTTGTCAACGAGCACATTAATTAACATTTTGTTTCAAAATACTCTCTGGGTTTACTCTTTTAATGATCTTGTGCCCGAGGTATGACAACGTGATGATGTCAGATTAATTTGTTCAGCTAGTAAGGATTCCTTTTGTGTTACAATTTTTTTGTTTATTTTAGAAAATCCTTTAGGTTTCCGTAATCTTGTAGATCTTCTTACATCTTGATATCCTCGTGTATCCGCGTTAATACATGATGTAGGTTTGAAAGTAACATTTCGTTACGTGTACCAACATAAAGAAGAACGGTGTTTGTATTCAATCTTATAAGAAGAAAAAGTCCGCGAGAGAATTGCCAACGAGTCGGAGACCCAATGATTAATGGTGGACATGATGCCGTTCAATTTAATTTCAGACTTTACTCTCGCGTAAACTGTTGTATTAGTTTTTGTTTGCGCAACTTAAGTTTAACAGGTTTTAGTGCTGTATTAAATTTTATTCAATGAAATTGTTTTATTTTTAAAGAAGATATTATGTTACGCTAAGCTATAAACTCTTATTATTTGAGTGACCTTCATAAATAGATAATTTCATTTGTATTTAATATACCTACTTCTTAACCGTTAAGGTAATTAAATATTTTATACAAAAGTAATTTTATGTCTTAGCCATATACTAAAACCTGTTATTAAGGCGAAAAATCTTTTAACACTTACATATAGTGTGAGAGTAAGCTACGTTGTAACGAATGGTTAATGATATTCTTGTCCTCATAAATTGAGGTCATGACTCAACTATTTCAGTTCATCTTCTAACATCAATCTTTTTCATAACAAATTTACCCGAAGCGGTAGCTGACAACCGATTTAGTTTTTTCTTGTTTTGTGATTTTCACTGCCTCGGTGACGGTGTACCTTATTACGGTACGACTGCGTTGCTTAGGTCTCGGATTCGATTCCCGGGTTGGGCAAAGGGATATTGGGTTTTTCTACTCAGCATCAACCTGGAATCTGGAATTAGCGCTTAATATGGCGATAAGCTCACCCCCAATACACCATGGGACGGAATACGTACATGTATGTTATTTAATTATGAAGAGAAAATTCCTATAAAATCCATATTTGATAGCGGTGAAATCAATTATAATCGATAAACAAGTATCTACGACTAAAATCAATGAACGTAGGTATACCCAAGATTCCTCAGACAAAGTAAAAGAAAAATAGTTTTTGCATGGAGTTCTATGTGTACCTTCCTAGGAAAAAATGTTGAAGCTTCAATTATTATTAGTGTGTAACCGAAACTTCGAGTTCGGCTATCGCAACCAAAATAACACTTCTGGTGAAACTTCAAGCCTTCGGCCAATATTGAACGAAATAAATAAAACTCACATTATTCCGAGATGTTATTATTTTCGACTAATGCTAATTTTGAATTAATTTTCTTAATTTTTGAGCCTTTGACCGAAGGTGTGGAGATAGCCGATTAATCGGCTTCGGCCTAAAATCGACCTTTGATCAAACTATTATTAAAAGCTAATGAAAGTATACTATATAATATATTGAAGCATATTTTTTCCTATCCATTTAATAGTCTGAAGAATATGAAAATTTTAAACTTAAATGTGTTTCAGATGCCAAAAAACCACGCAAGCCAGGCTGAGACACCAACGTGTATATGTTTATTTTTATCTCTGAACTCGTCACTGGTCAATGAAGCAGTAGTCTTGCCCCTACGACGCGACGCGACGTTCTCGTACCATAGCCATCAACAGTAAAGCACTCGGCTTTACTGTTGATGACTGTGGTTGTTTGAAACAACCCAATATCACTCTGACTATTTTATTTTCTTGGAGTAGGACATTCTAACAACTAGTCTATAAAACTCTTATGATATTACGTCCACAATTTTTACCGAAATATTTCGGCATCTAAAATCTTCTACATTATTAAAATTTTTAGCACGGACTGGCAGACAGCGCACAGCTTAAACCGGTGACTAGAAGCAAGACATTTTGCACACGAGTTCCTTATATAACGTAGGGGAGCGGTGAGAACTAAGGATTTAAGAAAAAAAATCTCCTATCGCGTTAAATCTCTACGAGCACACGGCTTGTTCTTAAACATCTATTTATAAGGACTTCGAATAAAACTTTGTGCCATTTAAAAATACTCACAGGCGCGCTTTAAGTTGTAACTTTTACGGCCGCCGATTTCTCTTGTCAATTGTGTAATAAACTTCCGGTTGGCATCTTGTACTCGTATTTGATTTAAACTCACGCCCATTTGTCTCGCACTTTATAGCTTTATAAAGTTAATGGAAATTTTCATATGAGTGAAATATATTTTTTTATTACTTTAGTTTCTACATTATGTACAACAACTTTTTTTAGTATTTAAGCACTACACGGAAATCATAATCTTTTTGAATGTATTTTGTGAGGATGAAAGAACCTTTTTAAGGCTGGTATTTTAATGTAGATCATGTATTCTACATTAAGTTATGAATGAGATAATGTTCTAGGTTTTCCTTTAAACATTCCGTATAACTACTGACGTTTCGACACAAAAATAATGGTTTATATTATGAATCATGAAAAATATAATGTTTATAAAAAGATGAATGCCTCGGTGGCGTAGTTGTATTACGGTACGAATTCTGAGGTCTTGGGTTCGATCCCCGGGTCGGGTAAAGTGATATTGGCTTTATCTACTCAGTACCAGCTCGGAGTCTGGAGTTTGTGCCTTATATTGCGATAAGCTAGCCCCCTATCACATTATGGGTCGCAAAATACGTGGCGAAAAGTGGGTGCACTAGCTGCGCCTCTGCCTACCTTTTCGGGGATAAATGGCGTAACTGTGTGTTATAAAAAATAGTGATCATTTATTAAAAACATTACATCTGCTTAAACAGTACTGCAATTAATAAAAAAATACATTCCTATAGTAGCAAGTAACATCTAATAAGTCGACGTACGGTAATCGTCGTGTTATGTTCTATAATTTAATACTTTTTATACAAACTCACTTCATTCAAAGTCATTGCTTGTTGTTAGGAATTGGTAGTCAAAGAAAGTATCTTTAAACAAAATTACAACTTTTAATATGAAAAGAAAAGAAGCGGCATAACATTTTCTCAGCTTATTTATGAAAGTTATTAGTGCTGAATAACGAATGTATTTTTAAAAATGTAAGCTGTTATTAGGGATCTATTAGAGACCGTTATGTATTAGGGCCCTTACCTATCAAAGAACACCGTGCCCAGTAGTGAGGCATTATATAATACAGGGCTGGTAATATTATATGTATTAATTAGCATACTTCATGTGTGAGAATATGGGAAGTTGCAGAACGTGTATTTTTATAATCTATTAGCCAAGTTATAACCTAGCGGCTTGGGTCGGCGTCGTCGTTTACTATCACTTAACTCATTTTTATATACGCCATTTTGGCGTTCTCGCTGTCCCAGATTCGCTATGAATACAGAGCAGAGCTTCCCATAATACGATACACGGCCTACTTTAAGAGGGATTCTTGGAACGCCTCTATGCTATTTACATTGGACTCACATACTTTGTCCCTTTATGAACGCGCGTGTTTTTATATTTGCTGAATTTTTGCGTGATTTGGTATTGGGCGCTTTGACGTAATATGTGTGTCGCCTCTATGGTTACATGCCAATGTACACGTGAGCTTTTAATCATGATTTTGGCCTTCCTACAATCTCTAATGTGATGGTAGACTTTCCGTTATATCTCGAATGGTAAATTATAAGAGGCGAAAGATAGACGACCACATAGTAGCACTAATGTTCACGACCACCTTTCGAGATTCTTCTTATCCATTCCATAATAATACATATACTTTTAGCGTGTCCGTATAAACAATGGAAGTGCAGTTTGGTGTGGTCACTTTAGTTTTGTATATTTTATGGGTGAGTGACTATCTGACATCCAGCGGAGGAGCGGTCGGTGCGGTGGGCGACCACGAGCAGAGCAATAAGGCGCGTCAAGTGGTCGAGCCTTGTCTTAATTGTCAATAACCGTGAGTCCCAGCGCGCCCGAGCCTGCTCTCGCCGAATAATTAACGAACTTCCGCGATTTCAGAGTTTGTAAATTGCCTCATGGTCTCGTCGACCCGCGTTCTGGTTTGCTGATATAAATTATGTGCGCAGAAAATTAATCTTAGTGGTTTAAGAACACCCTTTCGTATTAGACTGTAGTTAAACGGTATTCTTATAGTCCCCTAAAGACTTATAACATTTAAGTCTTACAAAGTATTTTGTACGCACGCATGAGAAATGAGTGAGATATGTTACTTATTTGTGATTGTTAGAAATTAGAACAAAAATACACATTGAAACTAAACTATTACAATGGATTTTATAGGGTTTCTTATTTTATATTTCTTCCGACGTGTCGCAGGCTTTGTAGCACTTCATTGTCACGGGGCGGATTGAGGTGTTGGTGGTCCGAAAAGTTAATGTTACCATTATTTTACCTTCAATTTACAATTATACAATTTTAAGATGTTAGTTATTGTTTGCGTTCCAGTCTACGCAGTAAGAGCTCACATTGTCTTGAGGTCTGGCAACAGGTCTTTTGGGGCCCGATTTAATTAGGTGTATTACCGGGTCCCAGGCTTGTACAGGTTTACAAGCATCTTCTCTATTGAAATTGGGATGGTTTTTTGATTTCAAAAGCCTCACGAATCATCCTAGGGAGGAATTTGTGTTCTTTGGCAAGCATTTGTGGCTTGTCTGTCGAATCTAAGGTAATGGCTGGAGCCTTCTTCTGAGTGTTCTGCTACAGCTGACTCCGTAGAGCGTGGGTGTTTCACGTCAGCTATAATATGTTCTTTCACGCGGGTCCCTATATGTCTTTTTGTTTGTCCGATATAAGAGATGCCACAGTCATAATCTATCTTGTATACGCCCGGTTCTTGTAGAGGTATATGGCACTTGACAGATGGTATAAATTGACTAATCTTCTTAGGCGGCTTAACAATTTTTTTTTATGGAAGTACGCTTCAGTATGTAGCCAATCTATTATATTCAATAAATTTTCGGACGGCCAACGCCTCGGCCCGCCCCGTGACCACGAAATGCTGCAAAACCTTCGAAACGTAGGGAGAAAAATATTATAAAAAACCGCGATAAATAAAAATTCGTTGTAGTACTTTAATTTCAATGTCTAACATTCGCGTAAACGTAAGATATAAAAAAACACATGTATATTGGTGTTACATTAAGAAAGTGTGTGTGAAGAAAGTAACACGAAAAAACAGTTGAGTTCAGCATCGTAAATGTAAGTGTTGAAAATAAACGTATGTATTTAATTAATGGCATGTTCAGTAACGTAACTTTAATAAGTGCTCGGTTCAGTGAAGAGAATTGCGGGTTCCGTAGCGAGTGCGAGCATAAACAGAGAATTTACAACCACACGCCTTTCATTAAAATGTAAACAAGCTTCCATATAATTCGTGGTGCGTACATACATCAGCGGGATAACAAGGGCGAGAGCACACGACGCACCTCGGGGATATTTATGGTCAGTGTTTGCCAAAATATAATTGCTACTCTTCCCATTTTAGAAGGTAACTTAGCTAACTAGTTTATTTTTAAAACATTTTAAATCTAAAGTATGTAAAAGCACATAAAGTTTTTCGTTAGCCGGATATTCGTTATGCATCAACCGCGCCAAGAACATGGCTCTGATTAACGTTCATTTCATTTTCCTCAGGAAAATGATCTTTTCCTGCAATAAAATAAAAAAATAGAAAATTCTTTTACGTGGGCGGAACCATCAAAGCCTGGTCAGAAATAAAATAAAAATTGACACAGGCTACATACGCCGAAAATATATAGACATTGTACGTAAAGCGAGCACAAATATAGAATGGAGATTTGTCGATTGTGTTTAAATCCTGACAATGGACAGGTTACTGGTATATACTTCATAGGTCAATGTGTGTCTATTGTGTTTGGATTAAATTTCGTATAAGCATTATTAAAACAGAAACGGTAAACGAGAGTTATCTATTTGACAAAAGCAAAAGCCCTCAGAGTCAACCGAGAATACAACTCATGAGTTTAAACGTATAACATTGTATTATACAACGTACGTGTAACCAGTGTCATAATATTTGGTAATGTGGAGCTCATTAAGTTTACGATTGTTTTTTAAGACAGTAAGCAAAGGTAATCAGACATTGTTCATACTGCATTGTCTTTTACGAGTAATAAGTCGATGGATTTCCTGAAGGGAAGCCTTTTCATGTTCGACACCATTGTTTTCTTACCGTTACCGATTTCCGAGAAAATTAATAAAAACCTTCTAAAGTAAGCTGCTGTTTTTTTATATTTTAAATAGATCATTCGAATATTAAAATATATCTAGCTTATGAACTTTCTTGTTTTTTTTTTTAAGTTATTCAGAGTATACAGGCATCCTTATTACACTTAAATATGGCCGATGTAAATCCTTTTTTATTCGCGTTGCGGAATGGATTGGCTTACATTTTTACATATTGGCCTTGAGGCCAAGCCTTTTTTGTAGATCCAGTCTCATTCAAATAAAAATAAAAAAAACATGTATTGGTCAAATAGGCTTATAAAAAAGCACTTACGACAGGTCATGACATGAAGGTAGACACAATAACAAAGGTACATAATAAACCAATGAAGTAATTTAAAGTTAAATAACGAACAACCAGCACGGGCTGATAGGTACAGAGGACACGGACATACGTACAGATGGACGGGAATAGGGCTAGGGAAAGGAGAAGTGGAGCTGATATAAAAGAAAGGGAAGGAGTATCTTTACATTACGAGGAAAGGAAACGCCACGGTCCTCGCCAGCGAGGATAAAAAGGTCCTAGCCTAGCTAACCTACCAGCCTTTCATTAGCTACCTAAGCGATGACGACCCGAAGAAGAAAGGCAGAAAGAAACTCCGGGCTTAATTTTTTCGTCATCAATTGTCATGATATACTGCATTTTTTTTAAATATATATTTTACAGTCTGATTATTACATAGGTTAATGCATACATGAATGTAGCCCTAAGATATAAATGAAATACTACTACGAAGCAACCAAATAACAATATACTGGCGTTCATGATGCATTAACCCACGCTTACAAATATAATTTACACTAAATAACTACATCATATCTTTAGTCATTAACAGTGATATGATATAGATCGGTCGTCACAATAATAGAGCAATGTCAAAATGTCAAAATTGTATAAAAACAGCCACACTTTGCTGTCCATCCAGTTAGTGAATCCTATGCTACCTGTGCTAGTCTACAAGCTCACAAGTCGCATGTTATAAAATTTTGTAAAATTGACTAATTTCCAAGAGAAAACGCTTCTAATATAAGCCTTGTAACGTTTGATAAACAGGGCACTTGTCCACAGACATAATATTTTTTTTTTGTCCCTGACTATACTCTTGTTAGCCTGACGAGAGTCGGCTTATACAAGCCATCTTTCTTGTGGGTGAGCGCAGAAGGCGCTCGCAACCCTTAAATTAAGCGATCACGCTGAGGGCGACCCACTAACGGGTCACGAACCTCGGCTCAGGACGGCCACTGAGAGGATAAGACATCAACGTTAGGGGAAGATGGTTTTAACCTAATCCTATTTAACGTGTTGATCGTAGTCTTCGGCACGCGGGCCGGAACTGCTAAGAGAGGGAAGGGTGATGGGGAACGCGACGAGGTCCTCGACGGCGAGGACGGTACAGCGGTCTTGTAGAGTGTAGGAGCTTTAGATGCTCGGTCTTTTCGCGTAAAGCCAGAGTGATTTCGTCCTCTGGATCGGTCAGAACTGAACGCGGTCGTCTCCATTTGGCGCGATCAAATGGAGTATATATAGACGCATTACGGATAAGCGTGTTCGGGTGGTTTACCGCCCTGTCGAAATAGCGTCTGCTGGCGCACTGCATAAAGTGCCTGATGGTCGGTATATTGGTGTCCACGTGGAGGTTGCGATTGCGAACGTACCATGGGGCACCAAGAGCATGTCGAAAAAATTTTTGAAGCACCTGCATTCGCTGAAGGCGACGGGGCGGTAAATGAGCGAATACGGGCGACGCGTAAGTCATTATCGGACGGATGCATGTTTTGAAGATCCTAATCTTGTTGCGGATTGACATTTTACTATTTTTGTTTAAGAGCCAGTGGAGCTGGCTCATCGCGAACGCGGCTCGCGCGCGTACCGCATTTACCTGTGGGATGAAGGTCAACCTCTGATCAAGGGTTACTCCTAAATATTTGGCTTGGCCCTTCCTGGGGATTACCTGGACGGACATGCGGACTGAAAAGTGAGGGACATGGACTTTCCTTTTCCGAGTGAAAAGGATAGCCTGGCTTTTGGTGGGATTGACGGTGATTCGCCATTTGCGGAACCACTCGCCGAGTTCGTCGGCGGCGGTTTGCAAAGTGCGCACCACTTCGTCGGGGTCTCTACGTGAGGCGTAGATTGCGGTATCATCCGCGAATAGTGCCAGATGGGCGTTTTGTGGTCTGGGGATGTCGCTCGTGTACAGCGAGAATAGAAAAGGGGACAGGGCGGAGCCTTGCAGGATTCCGGCCGTGATGTTGTGTCGGGAAGAGAGAGTTCCCTCCACGCGATATCTGAAACCGCGATTCGACAGGAAATCTCGTGTGATGTGCACGAGTTGTGTGGGCACGTTGAGAGTGTACAGCTTGAAAAGCAAGCCGTTGTGCCACACCCTGTCGAATGCTTTTTCGATATCGAAGAAAATAGCACCGGTAGGCATTCCTTCACGGAATTGTTCGTGGACGTACTCCGTGATGCGGAGCACCTGAAGACATAATATACTGCCACTATACTATAGTGACTATAGTCTAGAGTCTAGGCAAAGAAGAGTACCATCATAAATAGTATATACTACACGAATAAAATGCGCTACGCTTACTACAGATTCCGACGTACGAAATTATACACTAAAGAATAAGCGTTTATGCATACGTTAATTACCTTGAATAACAGTATTATTCTGAATCCTCATTTGTGTTGAATTGTGATTTTTTCTAAAGCAGTCCCTGCGTTTAAACCTGTACAGTTACATAATTAAAGCCATTTCAGCATTGTTCACGAGGGTTTATGGAATGTGTGTTTCACTTTTTAAAAACGGAATTTTTATATATCAAATAATTTGAAGTTTGCATTTTTCATAATTTACAATGGGATTGTTTTTATTTGAAAAACAGGCTCACTGTAGCTTTATGGTGCTAGATGAAAATCACAACTTTAAATAATGGCATATGACGCGTTTGTATTGCTTTCTCGTTATAACTTTTGACTCATGCACTTTTTGTAATATACGATATGATCAATAGTAAATCTCTAGATCTCGATACATTTGGTACATCACTAATATCATCACTACTATCCAAGTTTAGAAAACAAGTACTGACACATTTGCTCGACGAACTAGATATTTGCTTTTAATTTTTAATTGTTGTTTTTTTTTCTATTCAATTATTTGATCTTATCTGTAGCCTTAGTTTAGTTTAGTATAGTTTATAATGATACAGCATTGCCTAGCAAACAATGGTTTGCTCAATTTAAATATTTTTCATGTTTTGTGAGTGCTGTACATACCTTCACTAGGCATGTGCATCAGAAATGTAAAAGGCATTTCCTGCATAATTGTGCTGGTGATGTCACATTTTTATAAGTAAAGGAACTAAAGCTTAAGTCTTAAGAGTTGGGAGATGTTTTAATTATTTAATTAATTATTACGTTATTAGACAAGTCTGAGTGGAAAGAAATCATAGTGGGTACATTATTGTGAATTTCGTACGGGTGTTGAATCCTCGTTTCAGAACTGACGAATCTACAGTAAACCTATCATATTATGGGATTACTTTTAATTTGTGATCACTTTCACCCTAACTTCCACCATTCAGCATTTATAACTGCAGATGAATCATTTTGAATATTTTGTTGGGTTTACAGAAATCATATTAACTGCATTAAACTTAGCAACGGTGTTTTTTCATGTTACTTTTATGTGGGCTACAACTTAGAAGCACCATAATATGCAACCGGCGAATTTACACTATTTCGCATAGCTAGGAACTTCTTATAGCGCTGATTTTAAATTTTGATGGGTTTCACATGACGTGATGTATTAATTTGCTCTCGTATCAGAAATACCGACTGGTTAGAAAGTGGTTGGCAATATCAATAATGATATTTTAATGTCGCTACATTACACACTAGCTTATGCCCGCGGCTCCGCCCGCTTTAAAAAGTTTTTCCGGGATAAAAGTCCCGCTTTATATTTTCTCGGGATAAAAAGTAGCCTATGTGTTAATCCAGGACATGATCTACCCGTGTGCCAAATTTCATCGAAATTCGTTCAGTAGTTTTTGCGTGAAAGAGGAACAAACATCCTTTTTTAATAAATAATAATAATAACTTTATTGAGCACCAGAAATTAAGTTTACAATTCCATTGTGGTACAATCTCCTGAACTAGGTTCCCATACCTGTATGTCAGGAGAGAGTTCCTTCCTTATTTCTAAATACTTCATACAATAATAACCGGTGAGCAATTATTTAATTATATTTAACAATATTTGTAATCTAAACATCCATACATTCTTACAAACTTTCGCCTTTATAATATTAGTAGGATTAGCTGATTCTTATTCACTTCAAGTGTTACTCCAAGTAGCACAATATATTCTGTATTAATGTACACTCACCAGCATAAGTAGCTGAACAAATTCAAAATTTCAAATTGGCTACATACTTTTGTGTTCTTTCTAATGTTTTTTTTTTCTCTTCACAAAAATAAAATAAAAGAGTATTACTTTAATTCAAACGAAGAAAACATATTTCATACTTAACGCGTATATAGGTGATTTGAAATTTTAATTTTGTACAGATAGTTATGCTGCTAACTGTACAGTCGGACTCAAATGAATGCATACACGGATAAAGACCCAAACATCTATGTATTACAGATTAATTAATATGGGATATCTTCCTTCTTTGTCGTTCTCTCAAGCCATCAATTTGGCGCGGTCTATACCTATTGTGGTGGCGTTACTATATAAATATAAATAAATCACATTTTAGCTTATATAAATTAACTGAAACTTGAGTGTAATATGAGTTTGGACCTCAGTAACCCTATTCGAGTTGAGCTTAACTTTCATTAAGGTCTATAAATACAAGGTTCACTAATGACCAGTTGAATAACACCGGGATTAAGTTACGATTGCGATTATCGAGATTGTGCTCAAATGACCTAAGGATAGATTGTTACTTGTACATTGACATATTATATAGCGGTTATTTATGAATATTTGATTATTTAAGTATGTACCTACACAAAATATCCATAGCAAGCTTTGAATAGAAATCCATCACAACAAGATAAGGACATTATATACATACGCCTACGAGATAGATTATTCTACCGCCAGTTGATTCTTTAAATGTATGGGTAAGATAAGAAGTAATTTTTGATACGTCATGCTTTTCTATTTACAAATTAAATTCTAAACCGCCTCTTTCGTCTCGTATATCTACACCCATACCAGCTTTGTATATACTGCCTACTGCTGAGCACGGGCCTTCTCTACTACTGAGAGGGTTTAGGCCTTAGTCCACCACGCGGCACGCTGGCCTAGTGCGGCTTGACAGACTGCACATACCTTCAAAATTCTTGTAGATAACTTCTTAGTTATGTAGGTTGCCTCATGACTTTTTTCCTTAACCGTTTATAGCGAGTGGTAGTCCATAAAGGATACACACATTACTTTTTAGAAAAATCAGAGGTGGGTTTTGAATTTACAGGCTTTTGTCTCGTCAGTCCGTTTCACACCCAACCGCCGCCGCTCTATATGTATGTCTACAAGCGTATGTTAAATTTGGCCACTATTCCCAGGTCCCGGGACAATTTGTGTGACTTTATTTTACAGTATTTGCCGGGAGTGTACCTTCATAGATGGTGTTGGGTAAAGAACCCGTCGTAAAGCCTGTGCCAAATATTTTCTGCAACGTGTTGCGTCACGTAACAATAGGGATGAGAGAAGTAGGTTTTTGAAATGTTCATAAAACCAGGTACAAATTGTATTCGCGTCTTTACGCAGGTTATTGACTATGTTTTTTAGAAACGTAATCTTACTCAATGTATTTTGAGTAACGTTTAGGTTGAGATTTACAATGGAATGATTAGATATTTTGAGAGTAACGTAAAATTTTTGAACTAGGTACTAAGGATAACACCGCTTAGAAATAAAAGTTGAAACACATTATATTTCCACCCCATTTTGTTGCTTAAATAATTAGTACCAGTTTTTGCTTTTGTGTACAAGAAAATACTTATTCGTATATCTTGCAGTTCGAGGAGGATTTAAAAGTAAAGTAACGACGGATTAAGAGTATAGAAGATTAATTAACAAGGTCCAGCCAGTAACGATCAATAAGTAGGAAATAAATACTTATTTGTGTTAGAGAACATATTAAGTAACGGTTGAGGATATAATTACATTTCGGTTCGGTATTACTCTCGTAAGCATCCTTATTAACCTTAGTGATAAATGATAATCTGGATTGTCCTGTAACATGTTTAATCCTATTGTAAGAGGTTATATGTCGAGTCTTATCTCGTGTCGAGCATTATTTATTAACAATGATCTTATGTTTACCATTAGAATCCCTGGGCATAATGTTCTTTGAAACTATGATATGCTTTATGTATTTTATACGGAAGTCTATGATATATTGTTTTAAACCTTCGACAGAAAATAGGGGTGTTATAAATTTAGGGTGTGTATCTGTGTATCTGTATGTCTGTCTGCGGCATCTTAGTTCTCAAACGAATGGACCCATTTCGACGTGTTTTTCTTTGTTTATAAGCTGGTGTGATCGAGATGGTTCTTAGCTATAATTTATGAAGATCTCTTCAGGCGTTTGAAGATTATCAGCTCATTTCCAACTTAAAAAGTACGATTGATTTTGAATTTTTTGTACTGTGATTTCGGCAAAATTTGTAAACATGAGCTGATGTTGCAGCATCAAGTAGTCTACGGGATACCCAACTCCTTAGCAACTTATAGCAAATATAGCGTGTTTGGCCTCATAAGGATGGTCTCAACGAGTAGGTTTTAGATAGTTGACTATCAAAGCCCCATAATGGAGATTATTATTATGGAGATTTAAATAATCCCTGACACAAAAAATCTACTTTTAAAAAGTAAAATAAGTAATTAAAGTGTCTCTGTCGTTTAAGTACCTAGTAATATTTTGACCCAAGCGTCCTCGTGTCTGGACCGCACCGAACTCCGGACCAGGGAGACGAAAATACTTCTTTAGCGGTCCCCTACGCGACACGGGTAAAAATATTACTAGGTACTCAAACGACAAAGGCACTTTTATTGTTTTTGAGATGATGATTGAGATTTTTGTGTCGGGGATTATTTAAATTTTTACTGTACTCTAACACGCAAAAATGAATGGTAAAATAGAACTGCGTAAAATCAATCAAATTTGAATAACCAATAACATTTTTATTGGGGTCATCAAAACGCATGAGAGGGTACCTATTTCCCATTGGCATTAAATTCCCAACGAATGCCTCAGCGATAGAAATGAAAAATATCAAATCATTAATTCATAAACCTATGCGCACAAAATGAGTGATTTTTTTACAGTTATAAGGGTACGTCTCTTTAAGTAGAAAATAAAGACCTCGTATTTTCACTTTGTAGTTAGATAGTATGTCTGTCTGAAGCCTTTAAATATCAGTTACAGTTATAGTTAGGAGTTATAAAGTAAATTTCGATTTCCATGGTCTAAAGCCTCAAGTGTGGAACAATAACTTGATTTTCTAGAGAGACGCCTCAAGATGATAACTAGCTGATTGATCAAAATGTAACATATAGAAAATTCCGGCAACTAACAACAATCATTTAGGACGTGAGGTGAATATAATTAATTTAATTTTACAATTAATGACATTATGGTGCCATTTTGAGTATAACAAAATAGCTGATTATAATTTTAAAGATTAATATAAATAAATCGGCTGTAATGTTAAAAATATATAATGGAATAAATGAATGTATTGAAGCAATTGTCAGTTTCATAATTAATTTGCGACGATACCACACACGTGTGAAATCCAGGTAACACTTGACAAATTATTGATAGCGTAATGAAGGTCTACTTCACAGTCGAGTAAGTTTCCTTATTTTATGTTGAAGCCGTTTATCTCATTGACGCGACGCACTATTGTTGGCAGTACGGATTTCCCGCCGTAGCCCCGAGAATTGTGACTAAATTGTTTTTTTAACCGACTTCAAAAAGGAGGTTCTGTATTCGATCCGTATGTATGTATGTATGTATGTATGTTTATATGTATTTAAATTTGTATGGCCGCGAGTATCTCAAAAACTACTGATCCGATTTGGACGTGGTTTTCGATATGCAAGTGTATATTTCTCAGGGAAGAATTTAGAATATAATATATGAAGATCTGATGAAGATCTTCGGAGATACATAATGGAACTCTTCAATAACTAACAGCAATGACTCGCGAATGCTCCAATCGTATATCTATGATGTATTGTTTACACCATTTCATAATTAACTAACAAAAAAGCAATAAATAAAAACTTTTTAACAAAAATAATTGTAATAACTGTTTCTCTAGAATACTGTCGCAACAGAAAACATGCACTATGCAGGCAATTTTTTATATAAATTGTAAGATAGATTGCAGTATTTATGACACATCTAATACTTATGAAATAAAATACAATGTATGTAAGAAAACGCATATAATTTTGTGATATAGTTGTACTCAGCGACTATATAACCCCTAGACTCCTAATGTTCAATATTTCTCTTCAAATTAATTCTGTCAACTACCTGAGGTTTGAGGAAGCGGGGTACTGCATTAGGATTGGTTCTTCCAACACCTTATCGCATTATATAACCTTGGAAACATAGGCATAGGGATGGGACGAGGTAAATGAAAACACGTTTTCTTTATCGATATTACTTTTATGTAGTAAAGTTTTATAGTAATATTATTATTATTTATTAAACATACTAATATTTTAACGAAACTATTTATGTTATCGAATGACAGATAGCGCTTAGTAAGTCTCATCGACATTAACAAGAATATTTGAGCTGACTTGTAGGAATAACACAAAGAATAACTCAAAACAATCGCTATAATCAACAAACAAAATAAAAAAATATCCTAGTAACATTTATTTCTGATACCGCTAGTCAAAAATATATCCTAATCATTTTTTAAATTAATTAACTATTACTAATGAACTAACCATTTAAAATTAAATAGGCCTCAGATAAATTGATTAGTTGAGTATTCGGGCGATAGTTTCTCTTATTTTTAATTTTATCGATAGAACTATCGACAAATCATTTTGGTGTATCACTTACTTTTAATGTTAAAAAACAAAACGAAATAGAAAATGTAAAAAGTACTTTCGTCGGAAAGAGATGCAAATATAACAAGATGGCGCGTAAACACCCAACATGGCCAGTCAAGATGAACTCCGTAAAATTTTAAATAAAATGTGATTATGTGTCGTTATTGACTTACCTGTGAAATGTAATGTCATTTTTCTGAAAATTTGAATTATGGCTATTTATACCACACCATTTTATTGTGCACGGGGCCATTACAATAGTTATTTATTCGCAAACACGGAAGTATTTACAGCTCACAGTTGTGGTCGCAACTGACTTGAAGATTTTGAACGGTAAGCTACATTGGATCTATTTGTCAGATGTGTTGCCCGAAGCCGATCGTCTGTTATTAGGAGTCTAGGGGTTATATAGTCGCTGGTTGTACTGCTTCGCTTGAAATTCGTTCCTCTGATTTCGCGTTCATTTTATCAATATAAGTAAACTTTTGGGCTCGCAACCTCATATTAAAGTTAAAATAAGTAAAAATAACGGAAACCTGACAACGGAAATGAGTAACTGCAAAGCACGAAATAAGTCAATAATACCAAGGGTACAACTTAAACGTAGTCGCATTAACAGCACGATATAATAAATCTAGTATAATAACTGTGGATACGGTCTTTATTCATTTCGCGCTTGCTTTAATGAATTGCATGAGAAGCTTTTGTTATGGCATTGAATGACGAGACGAGCATGTCGTTGGCCTGCTGTTAGCAGCATAGGATCACCCATAAACAGTAGCAACAACATTCAGCACCTTAAATTACAAAGTACTGAGTGGCATTCCACTGCACTCGTCATCTTGAAACTTAAGATGTTAAGTCTCATTATGTCCAGTAGTGAAACTGGCTACAATGTCTTTCAAAGCGAAACACAACAGTGCATGCACACTACTGCTCGGCGGTAGAAATAGACAATAGATAAAGATATCTTATTCATTGAAATTAGGTCAGTGGTTAAGGTTCTATGAGATAACAAGCAAATGCATATAAAACCTCTTCTTGCTAACATTAAAAACGTTTCGGCAACACGAAATCTTTTTTCTTTATCTTAATAAAAAAAAAGCAACACAGTGAGATTCGTCGAAAGGTTCTTATTCTTTTTATAAACGCTGGCACAGTTCACCGGAAAGATAAAGTAATACATTTCAACCGGTAAAACTTTCTTATGTTGACAAACCATCCTGAATATCACATTCATATTATGCATAATATAATAAACGTACATTTATAAAACCAGACACCCAAAATACAATCGAAGGAATAAATATTTAATTAGTTAACATCTGCATGTGTCGGCTCATAGTTCTCTGATATTACTACTGTTTGTCTCTTTAGTATTCGTTACAGCAAGGAATTAACTCACTTGGCAAATTGTTTTACACGCTTGTCGACCCTCGTCAGCTAACAACAAATTGTATCTGATACGAGTCTCATCTCGCTTCGCATTATAGGTGCGGGCCGCGCAAAAATCGACATATTACGAACCATTTATTTAATGTTTGATATTTGCCAAGACCTTTGATTCGTTACGTTTATAATAGTAGGCCTAAAATATCATCTCTGACAGTATGTATAAAAGATTCAGTTTTATGCATAGTTAGTTAAATATTTATTGCTGTAGTTATGGGCGTATGATTTTACTTGAAGCGGTATATTTTATTACTTAGTATTTCATAATATTATGTTTATAAACTCAAAATTTCATTCGGAATAATATTTGTCGAATAAATCACGTGACTTGATGGACTGGCAAATGTGGTGAGACACCGTCCTTACAAAACTGCTGTCCTATTTATATA
This sequence comes from Lapara coniferarum, assembly GCA_949316025.1. Classification (NCBI taxonomy): domain Eukaryota; kingdom Metazoa; phylum Arthropoda; class Insecta; order Lepidoptera; family Sphingidae; genus Lapara; species Lapara coniferarum. The sequence goes on along the minus strand of OX438926.1, from coordinate 13,219,455 downwards.
ATTGGTAGACACAGCTCTACGAGCTCACCTTTTGGATTGATCTTTGGCTCCCTTAGTCCATTAGCTATCACAGGCTCCACCAGTCATCTAACCAGCCGCTTTTCGCAAATTGTCTTTTCCGTTTGTTCTAAGAGCGTTCTCTGCTACGTTTACCTAAATTAGTTAATTAGTTAGAAATTGGTTTCGCAAAGAGTTATCATGCCTTCAGTTAATATCGCTAGACTAGGGCGGCTACATTCCTAAGGGTACCTAGACGCGTACTTTCAAGTACATTTAGAATAACATTGACTTAAATATTTTCTGGTTTTTCGCTATCATTGAAACAAATCTTTAATTTCCTTGTCACCGATGTCTTGGGATATTTTCCTTAACTTCATCTAGTAAATCTAATACATGATTGAAGAATGGGTTTTGGATGTGTAAATTACCTTAAGTGAAATACAAAATATCTCCGCTATAAACGTACCCTCAAGAAATCTAGGAACTTGAGTAAGCTCTTAAACTTAGGTGGCGTTTGCATTATGCATAATATAATACCAAAACTTGCCTCAACGTATTAATAAATAAACTCCGATTCTATACAGCTATTAGTTGAGGCACATCATCTATAGACCAAAGACTTTACAACTTTTTTTTTTTTTTTTTTTTTTTATTCGGGCACGGCAAAGTGACAGCACCTCACCTGATGGTAAGCGCGATGCAGTCCAGATAGAGTATCGAATGGCAGCAGATAGTTATCTCATGCCATTCGACACAATCATGCCGGCCTACTGAGCTGCTTCTTCACGCTACGGCGGAAGGACCCTGGATTATAGGAAGGAGGGAACACGTGCGCCGGCAAACTATTCCAAAGCTTGATGGTGCGACAAATAAAAGAATTGGCGAACCTATTGGTTCGGGCCGAGATGGTTTTAACCATCAAGCTGTGGCTTCGGTTGCCGGCACGCGTGGTTCTGCTGAGGAAAGGAGAGGAGGGGATCAGATTAAACAACTCTTCAGAGCATTCGCCATGATACAGACGGTAGAACACGCTTAGAGAAGCGACATCCCTCCGCAATTGTAGCGACTCCAAGTTGCTCGTTACGTCTGCATCATCCACAATGCGGATGGCCCGCCGCTGCAATCCATCCAAGGCATCGAGCAAGTATTCTCGATTAACTCCTAAAATATATTAATATTTTTAAACTCAACGTGAAACAGAGGATTACCGTGTGTTTCTAAAGCACGGCAATATTGCACTTCGTTGAATACAGAGGTACGCTGAAAGAGGATTAGATAAAAAGGAAAAACGCAGCAATGCGGAGCGAAATAAAACTTTTCCTAAGGTATTGAAATTGTCTCCTTGATATTGCATTTTAAAATGAAATCGATTAGGTATATCAGCTCTTTTATTTTATAAGAGAAAATAGTAATATTAAAAATTATGTCTAAAAAAAGTGGACGATAGCCTTGTTGAGAATGGAACGGTCTGCCGAGACAATGTCCTGAGGTTGAAAACCCAAGGCACACACCTCTGACTTTTGATAGTTATGTGTGTATTGTTTATCAATTATTGTTCACTTTAACGGTGAAAGAAAACATCGTGAGGAAACCTACATATCTGAGAAGTTCTTTATAAGAATTTCGAAGGTATGTGAAGTCTACCAACCCGCACTAGGCCAGCGTGGTGGACTAAGGCCTAAACCCTCTCAGTAGTAGAGGAGGCCCGTGCCCAGCAGTGGGACAGTATTTAATACAGGGCTGGTATTATTTTATTATCATTTATGACTAAAGCACACATATATAATACATTTCAGTCATCACGCTAGCCTTTGAAAAACAATGTTGTGATCTTTATGTTTTTAAAAAGGACATATTACATTATAAGTAATCTATTGAACTTTCTAATCTATTTTAATTGACTAACCAACATAATTGTAATATGAAATGATCTATGTAGTGTATAGTCGGTTTCAGGTATCGGGGATAAATATATCTTTACCTTGGCTTTATCCCGGCAAAAGGTAAGTAAACAACGGAACATGTTGGAAGTGCTAACACAAATATTTTATCCAAACAAAGCACTGGTACTTAACAACTATTGTTAATAGGTACATTAATGCAGGGGATAAATGTGTTGAATTTATGTAAATTACGAATTTATTTCAATATGGCGGACATAAGCAATATACTCACTGTATCGAGGCATTCAGTTGCCGATAACAACGATGTCTTATAAATGCACTGCACTGTACTACGCTCTGTATTTAGTACCATTCTCTATATATATAATTTATAACATTTGACAAACTTTATTCATTCTATATATATTGTCACTGTTTTTAAGGTTCCGTACCTCAAAAGGAAAAAAACCGGCCTAGTCTGAGATGGACTCGCGTACCGAGGATTCCGACAAACTTGTAAGTCAGGTATCTAAGTATATAAGTTCAATAGTTTGCCAAAATTAATTAATAAATTACTCAAATTTAAAAGTTACTAAATTCGCTTTATTTTGTTATATCGTACATATTTACGGTTTTCAGATTCTTTCCATTACAATATGTACTTGTAATAATTTGTTTGATCAAAATATATAAATGAAAATAATGAAACCTGTAAGTGAACGCGATCATAAGCGTAAGACATGACCGTTTATGTCGCATATTTTTCGATTTCGCAAGGAAATCAAAACCTAAAGGGTACTTCCCGTTGACCTACAATCATGAAATTTGGCAAGAAGCAAGCTCTTACAGCACACCAGTGTATGCATTATTGATGTGTCTGATTAAATAAATAAACACGATAAATGTGATTATTTTATTTATTTATTTTATTTGACACTTTGTACAATGGTATAGTACAGGCGGACTTAATGCCTAAAGGCATTTTCTCCCAGTCGACCTTAAGGTGGTGCAGAAAGACGGAGGCAGGTGTAAATTATAAATAATGAAAATTAAAAATGTGAATAAAATACAATGATAATTATCAAACATAATATATGTATACTTACATAAATTTTGCTACATATATAATTATCTATCATATATACATAAACAATTACATACATAAATAAATACATACATACACAAATAAATACGTATTTAATAAACTAATGATGAGAATCTGCTTCTTCGGCGAGGAGTAATTGCCGAACTCTCATTTTAAATGCCAGCCGTGTTGTACATGACCTGATTTCGAGTGGGAGTGCGTTCCAGAGAAGGATGGACTGGATAGCAAAGGAAGAATGAAGGAAATCAGAGCTATGAGGGGGACATTTAAGAAGGAGATTGCTAGATTATCAAGGAATCGAGTATCGACATACTTTTGTCGAGCGTTGATAGATTACATTTTCCACATCAATCGATAATATATTAGTAGGCACCGTTGTGTTGCAATAATAGTTCTATTAAAATAACCAAAACATCCAAAAACATTATTTTATCGGTAACGAATTAACAAACTATATACATTTTACAGCGCAATAAACGAGCTCCTATTACTTTTACATCTAAAATAAAATGCGGTTTGATATGAGTCGCATAATCTGTGCGAGCTTAGTGGTTTCTTTGTACCGCCTAATATTTATTGTACGTATTATTGTCTTTGTGTTTCGTTTGTGAAATAGTAAAACTTATAGGCTTTTATCTCCAACGGGTGCTCTTATGAGAATTATTTATTTGTTAACTACGTGCCTATAAAATTAGTGCTTACATTGATATCATTCATCATGAATCATTTAATTAATACATGTTTAGGATATTTTAAGCTTTATAAAAATATACGAATTTTTAATTTTGTTAATACACACACACACACACACACACACACACTGACGCCTTTAATCCCCGAAGGGGTAGGCAGAGGCGCAACTAGTGCACCCAATTTTCGCCGTTATTCCGTCCCATGATGTGATAGGGGGCGAGCCTATCGCCATATCGGGCACAAATTCCAGACTCCGAGCTGATACTGAATAAAAAAACTCAATATCACTTTGCCCGACCCGGGAATCGAACCCGAGACCTCAGCATTGCAGTCGTACCATAGTACAACTACGCCACCAAGGCAGTCCTTATTTTGTTAATAAGGTCGAAAATGTCATGATTTTCGGCTTTAAGGACAAAGAAGCTAGCGGCCTGCTTGATAGTAACGGATAACCACGGCTTACGCCTATCACATATACAACTAAGTCAATTTAAACTAACATAAAATATTGTATTTAAATTGTCCAAGTACCTCCATATAGCCGTTTCGGAAATATGAGAAGGCCATAACTCGGCTAAATGAAGGACGGGAGGATCAGAACGGCCGCGTACAGAAACGTAATGTAACTGACAAGGGTTTCTCCAAATGATAGAAGGAATTCAGAGGGTTACGGTGAAGAGGTGTGTTTTATGAGGCTCCAACTCAGTTTCAAAGATGTATATCTGTCACTCGTGTATTTCGATATCTGGAATATCGCAGATCACATTTACAATGTCTATGGCGACAGTCTCCACTGTTTTATCTTAAATATCTTTGTGCGTTATTGGTTGTCATTTTGCAACATTTTACAAGTTAACGAAGTTTATACTACGTAACTGGTAAAACGAGTGACTTAAGTCAATTTAAGTACATAATATTTTATATAGGGAGTAAAAAAAATTGTCGCCTAAGCTGAGGAAATACACGAACGAATATAGCAAAACATTGTTTAATTTAAATTAGATACCGACTCTAAATATATGTATATATTAAGCGAATATAAATTTAAATTATTTTTTTATATGAAATGGTTTTGAAGTCGGCTTATTTTTTGTTAAAAAAAATTGCCATACAAAGAAGGTACAAAAAATTGATCCCAATCCAGTTTAAAAGTACGAAGTAATGGATAATTAATTTATTTAGTTGATTAATATATCGCAATCTGTTCGTTACTTTCCTTTCTACATACAACGAAGAGAAGTAATATTATGAACACAATTTGTTTTTTCATGAAATAACCAATTACTGTAGGGCAAAAGTAATTATTTCGTTGTGTTCAACCCGTTAATCCTATAGCCGTAGTTTGTATATACGCCTTAGGGAAGGAATAAATGCGCCCATTGTCCCAGCCTCGGGCCCAGCCTATTTTAAGATAGACAATACCCATTGTCGTACAGTCAAATAATCCTAAATTTGTTGGGATGTCTTTCTCCGCTTCAAAGTTTTCAGACAAACCGAGCAATGAACAATTCAATATACACTTATACGAGTTTCGGTTTCAATGATTGTTTTAGATTATAAAGAAATACTAAATATCAACGTTGATTATATTATACAGCTGTGTATTCAATAATCTAATGCGCGTCCTTTTACCTATACTATCTATACGAATATTATAAAGTTGAAGAGTTTGTTTGTTTGTTTGAACGCGCTAATCTCAGGAACTACTGAACCGATTTTGAAAATTCTTTCACTAATAGGAAGCTACATAGCTCCTGAGTGCTATAAGCTACTTTTTATCTCGGGAAAATATTTTTACCCCGGAAAAACTTATTCACGCGGGCGGCGCCGCGAGCACTACTAGTTTGTTATATATTTAATGGCCGAAAATAGTTTAACAATTACAAAGACGAATCGAATATAGTTTGCGACACTACGAAATGACACGTTAATTCATTTCATTTCTGAATTGAAACTGCGTTCGGGAACTTGAATAGATCGCGAAAGCATCAAGTGAATGTTCACCCAACTGGAATATGGATATTGAAACTGTCAAACCAATTATGTATATTCGATTGAAAAGACTCCAAAAATAGAATATGTTACATTTTTCGTACACTGTTGATCGTAAAGTGCCTTGTTCCCCGTCCGTCGCGCAGTGGGTAAAGGTAAAAGCTCATATTTTCCGAGTCGATGTGAGACATCTACTTGTAAACTTTTATATTAAAATTTAACACACGTACCGCGATAAAAACTGAGACCCAAAAATAAAATGAGAAAACGGAGATCGCCATTTGCATTTCATATCACAATGTGACATGATTTTCATAAAGCCGAAGATAATATATAAGATGGAAATGTTAAAATGACTGTCGCAATGGAATGAAAAGGCTGAAACTGTGTCTAGGCTTTGGACTGCCGCTTAATTATCTGTTGCGAGGAAACTTTGCATAAACAAGTGTTAAATGTTAAAGCCATGCTCGGTTGGCCGAGGCGGGTGTAAGCGACTGAACTGTACGCCATAATAAGATAAAATTACCACCCTCCACTGATTCACCAATAAAATGGAAGTGAATTGTTCTCGCCGTGTTCATTTCGCGACAATTTGATTACCTCCGGTCATTTGTCATAATCATTTCTCCTAACTCTGCCACTACAAAATTTTATATGTTAGCCCATTTTAACTGAGTTTAATAAAGCAGGTTTTCAATTGGTTGTAATATATACTCAATTGACTAAATATATCAAGCTATTATTTTATTACAATAAAAAGGTAAAAATTCAATATCACTTTGCATTACAGTACGACTGCAAAGCTGAGGTCTCGGGTTCGATCCCCGGGTCGGGCAAAGTGATATTGAATTGTTCTATTTAGTATCAGCCCGGAGTCTGGAATTTGTGCCCGATATGGCGATAGGCTCGCCCCCTATCACATCATGGGACGGAATGATGGCGAAAAGTGGGTGCACTAGTTGCGCCTCTGCCTACCCCTTCGGGGATAACAGGCGTGAGTGTATATGTATATACATGTATGTAATAAAAAGGTACGAACCAAATTGCATAAACAATTTGCAGCCTTCCTAGTAAAGCCGCGAAACAAATAAAGTAACTAAAAGGAAGGTAAGGTAAAATTTCGTATATTGGGAACAGTGAATGTGTGTTTGGGAATTTAGGGCGTTAAACCTCGCTATATTCTTTACAATAACAAGATACGTACAATACGTAAAATAACAAGACTCAGCTATTAAGGAATAATATTAAGTTACTATAATATAAAAAACTACTAACTTAATAATGTTTCGGTGGATAATATGTTTATACCAGATTCTGTTCTATTAAAATTACGTAACATAATATCCTACTCCTACTAATATTATAAAGGCGAAAGTTTGTAAGAATGTATGGATGTTTGGATGTAAGGATGTTTGTTCCTCTTTCACGCAAAAACTACTGAACGGATTTCGATGAAATTTGGCACACGGGTAGATTATGTCCTCGATTAACACATAGGCTACTTTTTATCCCGGGAAAATATAAAGCGGGACTTTTATCCCGGAAAAACTTTTTAAAGTGGGCGGAACCGCGTGCAAAAGTTAGATTTTTTTATAAAAAGACGCGAGGTGAAATATCGGCATGTTGTTACGTTTTGTATGGTGGAGGAGATCACAGGAGGACAACACATCCCGCCTCCCGGCTTTAATCCGTAATACCTTCATTAAACCGGGAGCGCGTCCATGATTCGTCTGAGCCATCCATCCATACCAGCTCTGTATTATATACTGCCCACTGCTGAGCACGGGCCTCCTCTACAACTGTGAGGGTTTAGGCCTTATTTACCACGCTGTTCTAGTGCGGGTTGGCAGGCTTCACATTCCTTCAAAATTTCTCCCGATGTTTTACTACATCGTTAAAGCTATAATTTACAAAGAATACTGCGTACGCGCCGTCCCCCTTGATTAACTATGGTATTGTTCTACCAACGAAAAAAGTATGGATCTCTGATTCATGCTTTATCAAAATGAAAATTGGATTCCCAAGCAGATTTACCGTACTTCGCTGCTTGAGTATTTACTTACTTTTCGGTATCTTATTCAATATTGGAATCGTAAAATTACTTAGAGTGTTTATCCAATGAAAAAAAAAATACACACATATTTTATTAGAAAAGTCGAAGGTGTGTGACCTTGGGTTTTGAAGCTGCGGACATTCGTCTCGGCAGTCCGTTCCACTCCCAACCAGGTTATCGTCCCTTCGTATGATATTATGAATGTTATTTGGTGGTAAAGATTACTTAATATCTGATGACTTTTTTTTTTGTTTATGGCTCTACTGGCAGTAGCCTGACGCGAGTCGGCTTTTCTGGCCACACCGGTCTTTAGGGTGAACGCAGAAGGCGCTCGCAACCCTTTGAATTAAGTGACTATGCTGAGGGCAACCCACTAATGGGTCACGAACCTCGGCTCAGGACGGCCACTGAGAGAGGATGAGACATCAGCGATTAGGTAAAGATTGGTTTTTAGGCCTAATCCTATTAGATTGTGTTATCATCGGCACGCGGGCCGGAACTGCTAGGAGGGTCGGGGGGCGAACTGCGGTCTTGTGGAGTGTTGGAGTTTCAAGAACTCGTTCTTACGGCGGATGGCCAGAGTGATTTCGTCCTCTGGATCGGTTAACATGGAACGCGGCCGTCTCCATTTGGCGCGGACGCATTCGTCCGCGCCAAATTAACTCCATTGAGTGCAACAATAAACCGACTAAATTACATTATTAGTCAATTTAGTTAAATGTTATCCCTCATATTATCATCAAGCTATCATTAAAATTAATATACAGTTCTTTGACACAGAAAATGAGACGCTAAATTTCATGAGAGTAATACAAATAGAGCTCAGCTTGATATTAGTCACGACTCACGGTGCAAATAAACGAGCTAAATAACAAATGTCACTTAGTCCCACGTGCGAGCAGGAAATAAATGAACGCAGCTGAATGCAATGTAGTTATTTCCTAAGTTTCAATAACAAAGCTCTTTATGTTTAAACTTCATCCCGGATCGTAAGACGTTGACAAATTATTGACAAGAGTATTTCGTAACGGGTGTACTCGGAAGCGCTTGGGAGAAAAAGCAGCGATGTTAAATGTGCATAGCAGCGGGGGATTGTTATTACAAATTACCCTGATAACAGGCGCTCTTATTTATACTCGGCCCGTAGTTGATAGTACAGTTTTTTAGCTCTAGTTTAGTATAATAATTCTAGGGCGATTTCACTGAATTGTGTGCCAAGTATCTTGGTAAACTTTTGTTTTACGTGTTTTAATATTTAGTCATAAGTAGTAAGGTATACTAGCGTGTGGTTGTTACCTTTTAGTTGAATAAAATTTACAAAAATTTAAAGCAGCGTGTGAAATAAAACGATTATTTTATAATCTATATTAAAACATTTTCCATCCAATTCGCGCCTCTCAATACCATAATAGGGTTAGTATAAAGCCAGCTTGTGACTACTGTAGGGGAAAAATCGCTAAAAAACATAAACACCTAACGTAGCTTAAAAAGCATCACCTGAATTGTTAGCATGTGAAATGTACAATATGATTCTGTTATTTTACGAAAAGAAAATATAGCCAGATTTTATCACATTACATGGCTCAAAAGCGGTAAAAATATTTCGTTTTATATTATATCGTTGCGACGCATACTAAATTTAATTGATGTCTTCCATATTTTAAAGAGATTGTAACGAGCAACGGCAGACGAAGCACGAAAGTCGGGTAAATAAATAAATAAATAACAAAGAAATGCGGTGGAAATGAACTCCTGACAGAGTATATATTTGGAGTCACCATTTCTTATTGCATGGGGATAGTATGACCTTATAAATTGAAGGATGATGTGACTAAAATTAAATGAAGTATGCTGAGATTATTTGGGCATGTATAGAAGATGGTTGAAAGAAGACTTAGGAAAGGCATTTATCGAGCGAATGTGAACAGCATGGATGGAGAGAATGCCCATAATTGGCAAAAATGTATGATGAGAACTATGAATGTGGAAGAGGTGACAGAGGTGTGTCATTATCGTGGCATGTCGCGCTCAATAGTCTGCTTATATTCCGTTTATATTTTCTATAAGAAGTAGTCTAGGTGCTTCCCAGGGTCTTAAACTATCTCCCTACCAAATTTCATCGAAATCGGTCAGTGGTTTCGCCGTGAGTCGGAGGAAGCCCGCAGCCGTCCTGCGCCGAAGATGGCCATTGTAAAAAAAGTGGTTTCGCCGTAACGACTCGCGAGAAAAAAAATCCGGCATAAAAGTCCCGCTTATTATTTTCGCGGGATAGAAATTCCATACATCCATACTCACAAACATTCGCGTTTATAATATTAGTAGGATTATGTTCAAGTATTATGACGATTAATATACTAAAAATTATATGCTACGGATCGTTCCTTTATTATATCGTTTTTAGGTTCCCTATTGGATTGCATAAATGTATTTGTAATAATATTGTTACGCATCTTAGATTTAAGCCTAAATATCAATGTGCATAATAATCATTACGCATAATTGTTTTAGCATAAAATGAAAAAGCATAAATACAAAAAGCACAACCATCAGAACGACTAACGTCAAAAAGCATAAATATCAAAAGTCATAAAACTAAATAAGCATCATTCATGTTTGGTTTTGTCTGAGATGGAACCGTCTTAAAGTCGGTTCATATGCACCTAACACGCTCGCCTCGCTAACCTAATTTACTCTAAATACATATTATGCAAAATGTGTATTAGTATAATACAAATTAGTCAAGCTAAAATTATTCCAATAGCTTATTATGACAAAAAAGTTGTAGGCCAAAATATTCCTATGCGATAGTACTATTATGCCAATACATATTATGCAAAGTCAAATATGCGAAAGAATAATAGTTTAAAAAAAGTAGGCGAACCAAAGGGATCGCTCTTTTTTATTTTCATGGTTTTCAGTTTACAATCAAACAAGTTGGTAGTTAAACCGCTTCAAATACACGGTTTTCAATAGATGAAAACACAAACAACGGAAAAAGTGCAATAAGTTTATTCCAGTATAAATACTTTGTATATTCTGAAACGGAGACGTGGCGCGTGCAGTGGCATAAGGCTGAAGCCGGTGCCTGCACACATCGTCGCAGACTCTCGGTGACACTCGACACGCTGTATACGTGACCGCGCAGACAGATGCACTAATCTCATTCCTGAGATACGAGTACATAAGAGACGTGCTAAATATAGTTTCATGTCGGGATGAATGCCACGACCTACATAAAGAATAATTTCTTACAGCATTTAGTTTGAATTCCTCAACTGCATATGAACATTATCAAAACTTGATAACATGTGTTTATACTTTCGAACTGATTGTGAACATACCAATTTCAGTTAACGTCGCGTCACGTTTGAAAACACGGTAATGCACGATTTCAAACTTTTTCTCGGACCCTCAATTCTTAACAGAAAGGCGCACCATTGCGAGAAATAAATTTTCTCTTATATGTTGAATGTGACAAGATTTGTATAATCTATATCTCTGTCTGATTTTCTGTATGTAACCCTGTTTAGATGTATTGTTATTGAATAATGTTAATTTTGAAAGTGCATTGATTACTATTTATAATTTTAAAAGATATGTAAAATCATAGACTAGGTCGCTTGTACAATAATTACATACACACTCACGCATTTTATCCTCGAAAGGGTAGGCAGTAGCTCGTACACCCACTTTCCGCCAATAATGATACAATACATTATTGGCGGAAAGTGGGTGTACGAGTACATAAAAATAAATACACGTGATATAGCAGTCTACCCCCCCCCAACCCCCGCCCCTTAGTGATATTTCGTGTTTGACGAATACCCCCCTTTCGAGCCTCACGTGCTTAAAAGACGATACCTAATAGTTCATCAACGGGTCTCTTGTATGCAAGGGGCTGTTTGGGTAGACACCACCATAATGTCTATTTCTACCGCCAAGTGTGCACACGCTGTTGCTGTTCCGGTTTAAAGGACATTGTAACCAGCGTATTTACTAGGCAATATGGGACCTAACATCTACTGTCTCAAGGTGACGAGAGCAGCGGAGTACCACTCAGTAATTTGTGATTCTGTATGGAGCTCCTACTGTTTATGGGAAGTCGTATTACTTACTAACAGGCGAGCTTCATGCTCATCTCGTCACTTAACTGCAATAATAAAAAAGTTATTTTATAATTTTAGTAGAAAAGTTGCTATGAGACAAGAGAATACTCTATTCTGCCCCCAAAAAAATAAAATGTACTAAGTTATATGTTATATATGCAATACAATGCAATCAGCCTTTCCATAAAATGCTTTTCTAAACAACTAGCACGTATTATTTGAATAGGGTAACATTTTGCTGACCACCACTTATCCTGTTAACCGAATTGTATCCTCGCGGAAGCGGCGCGGCGCGGCAAACTTTATGTAAACGTACTAAAATTAATTATTTGCTCTACTGATGTTGAATAACCCAAGCGACATAACGACTGTAGTTAGCATATTTATTAACATATGAATCTTACGCAACAGTGCATTTGTTAAAATATTATTTGACTTGAAGACAAAAGCCCTCTTTATAGTACTTTCGAAGAAATTATAACGGCCCAATGTTTAGTAATCACATACACACTAGGACTTTTTTTTATTTTTTATTCGGGCACGACAAAGTGACTGCACCTCACCTGATGGTAAGCGCGATGCCGTCCAGATAGAGTATCAAATGGCAGCAGATGGTTATCTCATGCCATTCGACACAATCATGCCGGCCTACTGAGCTGCTTCTTCACGCTACGGCGGAAGGACCCAGGATTATAGGAAGGAGGGAACACGTGCGCTGGTAAACTATTCTAAAGCTTGATGGTGCGGCAAATAAAAGATTTGGTGAACCTATTGGTTCGGGTCGAGATAATTTTAATCATCAAGCTGTGGCTTCGCATGCCAGCACGCGTGGTTCTGCTGAGGAAAGGAGAGGAGGGGATCAGATTAAACAATTCTTCAGAGCATTCGCAATGATACAGACGGTAGAACACGCTTAGAGAAGCGACATCCCTCCGCAATTGTAGCGACTCCAAGTTGCTCGTTACGTCTGCATCATCCACAATGCGGATGGCCCGCCGCTGCAATCCATCCAAGGCATCGAGCAAGTATTGGGCGGACCCGTCCCAGAGGTGCGAACAGTATTCAATACCCGGGCGTACCTGTGCTTTATATGTGCGGGTAAATTTGCTTGCATGCAACTTTAACCGTGTTGAAAGCCGTTCCAGCTAGAAGAGTCCCAAATCATTCATCATTCCATTCAAATCCGTTCAGCTCTTACTGAATTTACTTCTAATAAACATCTAAAAATAAAAATGTCCAAACACTTTCAGTCTTTCGTATTAATCCTACTGACTAATATTATAAACGCGAAAGTTTGTAACAATTTATTGATGCATGGATGTTTGTTACTCTTTCACGCAAAAACTACTGAACGGAATTCGATGAAATTTGGCACACGGGTAGATCATGTCCTGGATTAACACACATGCTACTTTTTATTTCAGAAAGCATAAAACGGGACTTTTATCCCTGGAAAACTTATTCACGCGGGCGGAGCCGCGGCCAAAAGCTAGTAATAATTATAGTTAGATAATATGCATCATCTGAAAACTGACTGGAAAACATCACATATCTATAGGCAAAGGAGCAAGCTGAGTGGGGTCCAGGTTAAGTGACTTTCGCTAGTCCTCACAATTACCTATACCTGGGCTTGTTTGAACCGGATATACACAGATCGACCCTGGAACGCGGCACACCGACGTGGGCCACTATGTACGATGGTCGCAATCCGGCCGGATACAATAATATACTACCACCTATCGTCATAATTTTTTATTATCATTATAATTTTAAGCATTAAATTTTACCTATGCATCCCTTAAATAACGTAAATGAGCATTGAGCATTGGGAGACATTTTTTAATAATTCGTCGCCTTACTCAAACCTCATTGAACACAGAGCTATATCCCAATATAAAATTGCTATATACATATATACACACGCAAGCTTACGGTGTCATCCCCAATGGTTGACAGCGGCGGACACTGCACTTAAGTTTCGCGGACCTTATTTTCATTTAATTATGTGATAGAGGTGAATCTCTCTATTACGGGCAAATTCCCATCTAGGGATCGAAGTAGTTCACGGTTTCCTGCCAAAGTGGACCAATAGAGTGGTTTCGTATAATAACTTTATTATGAGAATTATTTTCATGATAATATGAATACGAATTTATCCTGCTTTCTTAGTCAGATAAACAATTCCATTAGGTAACGCAGTGGTTTAGTGATAAATACGTAATACCTTCAGAATGGTAATGCAATAACAAAATGGACGTGAGAAAATATAAAGCACTCTCCATTGAACGAATAGTCTGCCTTTAACCTACATGTCATATAGGAAAAATTCTCTTGATTCAAGTGCTTTGTGCAATCACCTCAAATGAGTTTCGAACAAAGAATTTCACCATCGAAATTGTTTGAATATTAAGATGCCGCCGAGGGAATTTAATATTTAACGTAGGACAAGAAAACGGGATATTCCACACCTGAATTTGGGGTAGCTATGATATGAATTGAGTGTTATGAAACTCACTGAGTGGGATAAGCACCGTGCAATTCTTTATGGATGTCCCCGGAGACCGAAGCTTAATCATTCCGTTCTATGTTAGGTGTAAACATTTTCAGTTTGGTACATACACAAAACGTATTATTTGAAACGTGATGTGGGTTGGAGGATCATCTTTAATTGAGATGAATAATGTTTTCCTAAAGTAAGTGTGTAAATATTAGCTTTGCCAAATGTATACTATTAATGATATTACGAATGCCTCGGTGGCGTAGTTGTATAACTGATATTGATTTATTCTACTCAGTGTGGAGTTTATGCCTAACATGGCGATAGGTTTTCCCCCTTTCACATCATGGGATGGAATACGCACGGCGAAAAGTGGGTGCACTAGTTGCGCTTCTGCCTACCCCTTCGGGGATATAAGGCGAGAGTGTATGTATGCATGTTATCATGTCATGTTTTGACTTATTGATAAAACTAGATTTGTGCCCGTAGTCTCGCAAAATAACGATAACTTTTTTCGGTATCCGATTTTAATGAAACAAAGCTTATAGTCCGTCCAACCATTTATTTAACTTTTGACATAATGCACGCCTATGAAATTTTATAATTCAGGACAAGGAATCGAAGCAAAATAATTGATTACTTTATAGACGCCAATTTTTGCTTTCCATAGTGAAGGGACTTGCTGTTCAGCTCCGATATTAATTATCAATCTATATTCGTTAAACCCACTGATTGTGTAACAAAAATAATTCAAAACTTTAACATTGAAAAATAAAATGTCGCTGTGTAAATTTAAAAAAATCTTTTTACATAATTCAAATTCAAATCATTTATTCAGTAATTAGCCCCCTAAGGGCACTTTTACACGTCATGTTTCACAATGTTTTACAAAGATTCTACCAGTGCTTCGGAAAAGCCCACTGACCTGAGAAGAAGCACCAAGAAACTCGGCGTAGGTCTTTTGTCATTTTTTTTTTAAATATATATTTTACAATTTACAAATTACAATATTACTTCAATTTTAAAGATGGATATTAAGTGCGAAAATTAACGGAAAGTACCTACAACCACCTACATGTTTAATTTTAAGTAAAAAAAAATAAAAATAAAGTCAACCATCAAACAGAGCAGACCAGTCCACACAAGCAGCACCCGTTCACGAGTATGACGCATGTACCAGCCATGGGCCTCCTCAACCATGTTACAGGGAAGTGACCGACCCGGCACACGACGCCGCCGCAAGCACAGACATTAAAGCGAGCGTGACTACTCAGATTGTGGCTAACCAACAGAAAAGAGATGCAACAAAGGGGTATATCAAATGAGTAACGTAGTATATTAACAAATATACTCTTACGACTACCCGGGAAAGTCGCACATATCCATCTGTCACAAATCACTTAAGCTAAATACAATCGATCTTATCCTATACATACATATACATATACATATACATATACACTCACGCCTTTTATCCCCGAAGGGGTAGGCAGAGGCGCAACTAGTGCACCCACTTTTCGCCATTATTCCGTCCCATGATGTGATAGGGGGCGAGCCTATCGCCATATCGGGCACAAATTCCAGACTCCGAGCTGATACTGAATAGAAAAACTCAATATCACTTTGCCCGACCCGGGGATCGAACCCGAGACCTCAGCATTGCAGTCGTACCACAATACAACTACGCCACCGAGGCAGTCTTAACTTATTATATACTTAAGCATATATAAAAAGATTTTTTATATGCTTAAGTATATAATAACCGATAAAATAAACTATTCGAATAAAATTTTGACAAAATGATATTGGATATAGAATATATACCTACAGAATAAATTTATAAACAGCAAATATACACATTTCAAAGTTTGGGCATGTTTATAAAATAATACAAAATGTTGAGCAAAAATAACATTACAATGTGTTTAATCAATCAAAACTTTTGCATAAATTAAATCGATTGCTACAAGAAATCGAATCGGAAACCGAACTGTCAAAAGTTAAATAAATGGTTGGACAGACTATAGTATTCTGTTCCCAATGACACCCTCACGAATAGGTATATTGTAACCTTTCCTTGGACGATTTTTAGTTGGTTATTATTTATCCGTGCCTACTATCAGGTGCAGTGCAGTCACTATGCCGAGCTTCTATAAAAAATAAATTAATTAAGAGGCCTTGTTTCAAACAACAACTATCTCCTCGCACCCTTGCGGAATCTTATTAGTTACATGACCTCACTATTCAATTTTATTACACTTTGCCATTTATCTTTGCTACATGCAGTTAAATGACTTTCAACTCAAAGAGTTTTAGTTAAAGTTCATTTTACAGCTATAAGGAAAAATAATATTAAAATAGATGTGCGAGAGTACTCAATGTATGAACTTACGTATTATGAATCCGTGTACTTGATGGTTGTAAATGGAAAGTGAGGAACGTATATTCAAGCACGAGTTTCTCAATTTACTGTAACATTATTAATAAGGATAAAATTATGTATGCATACTTAAAGCATAGCTTTTATCTATATATCGGTTCGGACGTCAAATTTAACTCCGGCTATTAAATATTACTTTTTAATTAATTATTGTTATAATTCGTAATCTAATTAGTGCATTTTAAGGAAATAGTAATAATATTATAAGATAATACAAAATACATACCTAGTTCTAAACAAAAAATTGTGAAAATAAGTAATTGAAATAGCTGTCACCGTATCGACCGTGGTCAACCGTCTCTTGAATTCAAACAAGGATTGGATTTTTATCACTTATCTGGCGAGTACAGTTTTAATTATAACATTTAACACAACACTACATCAGTTACTTTGCTCACAATTAGTGAGCCACGTCAAAATCACACGGGCATCGCTTAAGTCTCTTTCTATTTGACAATAGTGGAAATAGAATTGATGACTGTATAGCCAAATATTTGCCCCAGACAACAGCATACTACAATCACCTAAACTTGTTACACTAATTTAGTGTTTTGTAGTAAACTCTTTGTCTTTGTGACTTTATACACTACCCCCCTTAGTATAAAAAAATTGTGGCTCTTTTCGCTGTACATATATCTCGAGTATTCTGTCCTCTCTTTGTTAACTTCCAGTTGCCCGAGCTCTTAACTACATCATGCAGACCCGTAAAACCGCAGCTCAGGAAACTGAAATGAAGCTGAGGATGGCTCTGAAAGAGTTAAAGGCACAAAAAGACCAGTGCCAAAAACTCCTGCAGGAACGTGAAGAGAGTGAGGAGGAAGTCACTAACATTATTAAAAATAATACCTCACTCAAGCGCCAATTAGTGGAGATCCATCAAGAGAATGAATTGATTGCGGACGAACGGAACAAACTCCAAGCGGTGATAGATACTTTTTCAAACTGTAGCATATTATATGAAGAGGCTCTGTGTAGAATTAGGGACTTAGAATATGCTCTAAATAGTGCAAATGACCAAATACAAAAGTTAAATAGTGAAAGAGAGCTAACTGAGGTAGCGGTGAACCAAAGCCTTTATGAAGAACTTGTCTATAGTGGCTCAAATCCTCTTCCACTAAAATCAAATATAATTGTTGATCTGACTAAAGATGATTCAGTGGTAAATAATTCAAACAATTTCAACTTGCATCTCAGCCACAATAAATTAAAAAAATACATAAAATTTACCAAATTCATAAAAAAGTATAAGAAACAAGTTAATAAACAAAAATGTCATTCTAAAAATATAACCTTAATTAAAGAACGTAGATCTTTATTAAATAAATTAAATAATTATGAAATTAAACTAGAAGATTATTATTATTATTATAGCTTTATTTAACCCTTACATTTTACAAAGAAAATTTAGTATATGTGTAAGTGTACATATGTTTTTTTTTTTTTTTTTTTTTTTTTTTTTTGTTAGTAGTGTTAGTGTGTTTTGTTTCGGTGATAACTATTGTTAGTAAGTATTAATTTTTAAGTTAGGTGTAAGGGCCGCCGTTTGCGGTAAAAGCCTCCTCCAAACTGCTCCAGCAGGCTCTATCTTGTGCTAGTCTTGGCCATAGCGTGCCGGCTACTTGAACAATGTCGTCGGTCCATCTTTTTGAGGGTCTGCCTCTTCTCCTTTTTTTATAGATGGGACACCAATTTGTTAAAATTTTTGACCATCTTTTATCTGGGGTTCTCTGAATATGGCCAGCCCACCTCCATTTTAATTTCATTATTTGTTTTGTTATATCTTTTGCTTTCGTTGCCTTTCTTATAAGTGAGCTTTTAATTTTGTCTTTTAGTTTTATATTCATGTAGCTTCTTTCTATAGCTCTTTGGAAAGTTTTTAGTTTCATTATGTTTGATTTTTTGAAACTTTTTGAAACTAGAAGATAGTAAGCGGATATATGAGGCTGACACCCAGCGCTTATTATGTGAAATAAAAACGCTGGAAGAGTCTCTGAGTTTAACATATAGTAAATATATAACATCTAAAAATAAAATTGATGATCTCATGGCACTTTTAAGTGATTCTAATAATAATAATTGTATTATTGACTCCTCTTCTAATAGTACAGAATGTAAACCCATCACATCAGTGGTTGATATAGACATGCCTGGCCTTTTTGACTCTCAGGAGACTGACCTGGGAAACTCCCAGGCAGTTGAGAGCTGTCCCTTAACAACAAAGGCTCCACATAATGTCTCATCCACTGTAGTATTCTCAGACAACATAGGAAAAGGCTTTGGGTCATTGCTTAGCAATAGTTTGGAGCAGTCTGCTATGAGTTACTGCTTTCCAGGTATGTTATATAAGGAAATTATTAAAGAAGTAGTTAGTAAAAAATATAGTCCAGAGTCCTGTATCACAATATTAGCAGGGAATAGTTCTTATTTGACTAAAAATGATGTGACAAGTAGTATAGCCTCCATGACAAGCTGAAATTGTAAAAAAAATATACTTTGTGCATTTCCTTATCTGTCAAATGTGTCTGATGGAGTAAATAACCACATACACACACTTAATAAACAAATGCACTTTTTAGTAAATCATCATAGTGATAAATTTATATTCTTTGACGTCAATAATTTTATTGAAAAATGTTCTTATAATTTGACTAGGGATACAGTGTATCTGACAAAGAATAGTAGACATTGTATTGCTACATTGTTAAAAGTTAAATAAATGGTTGGCGGGACTATAGTAGCATAATCCATTGTGTGATTACCATTCCATACTACAGCATACCAGCCCTGTATTGCATGGTGCTCGATGTTGAGCACGGGCCTCCTCTACAATTGAGATGGTCTTAGTTCACCACACAGGCATAGTGCGGGTTGGCAGACTTCACATACCTTCGAAATTCTTATAGGATCTTCTCGGGTATGCAGGATTCTTAGATACAGAGAGCATAATCAAGTCTTACGTATAATATGGTCAAAATCATTGTTTTTAATTATTAAAACTTATGACAATTTCAACGCTGAATTTTACGTCAACGCTTATTATTCAAACTTTAATTTACCATCAATGCGACAGCAATACAGAATGAACAAGAATCTCCATCGATTTGACAGCGATAGAGATCGATTATTGGAATAGGTCATAAATAAACGCCATACTAACCAAGAAGTTTATAATATTATCTAATATAAAATTCTTGATACTAACACAAAGTAGAGTGTAGACCAGAGTGAAGCTCACAGTGAAGCTAATAAAAAGGTTTATCCACGAATTACAAAAGATGACGTCAATTTCAATTTGATGTCCGTGTTCCAAGTCTCCGACATGTCTATTGTGTAACAGGCGCTTTTTTTACATATTATCAACTAGCTGTTGCCCACGGCTTCGCCCGCGTTAATAAGTTTTTCCAGGCTAAAAGTACATAAAAGCCTTCCCGTTGAATCACTCTATGACTATGACGTTGGTACAACTTTTAACAAATAATGCATTAATTTCGACCAAATTTGATTACCATAAAAACGGTTCTAGTGAGTTAATCTTAAAAGATAGACATATACTATCGCAGACATATTTTTAGATCATTTCAAGAGAAATAATTCTTTCATACATATATTTTTGGTATCTTGAACCGTTTTCGCAGCGCACGCAATGGAAGCCCTTAAGGATGAATAATTTTCCCCGTTTTTTTCACATTTTTCATTATTTCTTCGCTCCTAATAGTTGCATCGTGATGTTATATAGCCTAAAGCCTTCCTCAATAAATGGTCTATTCAACACAAAAAGAATTTTTAATTCGAACCAGTAGTTCCTGAGATTAGCGCGTTCAAACAAACAAACAAACTCTTCAGCTTTATAATATTAGTATAGATGTGTTTATCGCAACTCCATTCGCATCGGTCGCATAATAATTTACAATTAAGATTTCGTGTATTATTCTGATATTTTAATTAACTCATTCATAGTTTCTCGTAATAATTCGATATATTTTACTGCAGTAGGATTACCATTGAACTAAAATTGTTTGAGGCATTGTGGGTTCAAAGTGCTTTTATATGGTCTGAACGGATCAATTATTTTAAGAATAAAATAAATTAACAGACAACCGTCCATCTACTTCTTTTACACATACGCTATTATTAATTAACTGAAACACATTATTGTTGTACCTTTTTAAACTCGTAGACATGTTATTTTCTTTTCCAATTAAGTTAATGTATTACATATTATAATATCTCTCATATTTTACCCTTTTTGTTGATATACTAGACGCGAGCAAACATTTGTTTAATACAGAAAAATTCAAATAAAATAAATTCGTACGTATATTTTAATCGTAGAAGAATTCTCCAGTGAGACATACATTCTATTTTATAAACCCTTTGCGTAGAAATGGCTATCATGTAGGTTCAGCGTTGACCTTTTAAGTAATAAATATAGAAAGGTTGCCGATCGAAAATGAACGAAATTTTGGCGTCTACCGCACATAATATGTACTACTCAAACGCAAAAGAAATAATAATTTATAGCAAACAGCAACCCACATAAGCCGACAAACACCAAACATATACGAAAAGTGTCGCAAAGTTCACAACTGTGTTCCTTCGGCTTTCGAACATAATATCATATTAATTTCATA
The DNA here is from genome assembly GCA_949316025.1 of Lapara coniferarum. NCBI lineage: Eukaryota > Metazoa > Arthropoda > Insecta > Lepidoptera > Sphingidae > Lapara > Lapara coniferarum. Next base: position 13,198,055 of record OX438926.1, on the reverse strand, counting down.
TTTAAAACTTTGCTAAGATCCCAAACAGCCGAAGGTCGATTACTCAAACAACAAACCATTAGCGTACACGTTTGGCGTCGAAAGTGCTGTACAGAAATATATTTACACTAACGAAGTTAAGGCGACAAAAGACTCTAAAGTACAGGTATATTTTTACATGGCGTCAATTTAGAACGGTAGAGCACTAAGCGATGAGATTCTTTTACCTCGGTAAGCAAAAAATGGGTATTCGCTCGGCCGCATATGTATGTTTTTGCTTGACGTATGCGGCCCAAAAACTTAAAACAGGATATTTATTACGGTTATTACTAATCCGCTCAGACAACAAGGAATTAGAATAGCTCTTGAAAATATGATAAAGGATTAGCTCTATTGTCTCAGCAATATATCATTAATTTCACTCCATCACCGGCTTTCAAAGCCGCTAAATTATTATTCATCTTAGACAGTCTAATCAGACCTGATTCATGCAATATCGTTAGGAAAAGACTACCACAGTGTTTTTCAAAGGCTCATTTACTTTCTTTACAAATGCCATGGTCTAATTACATTACGGGCTTAATCGAAGGAATTAATTCCATTAACATTATGACTCGGGAAACTGATTGGAGAGTTCGACCTTTTGCTTTAAGTAAGTTACATGTAGGGATACACACGTGGCGCGCCACGCCGCTGGGAAAATGCGGCCGCCGCAGCGTTACCTAAACTCAATCAACGTCAAGTGCAGATTATGAGGGGGAAAACCTATTTAATTTTATTACGTAGGTACAAATTATGCGTTTGAGTGCAATGCCTTTTCCGTTGCTTTGACTGTAAATGTATATGAATTTGTAAGAATATATGATTAAACAGTGTAGAGTCGAAGTAACTTGTTCGCCTTACTGGTCTAGTGGATATGTATATGTATAACTTTCTGACTGCGAGTTCCAGAACAGGTATCCAAATCTAGTTTTCTATTATAAAAATACGCCATTTTTATTAAGTTTTATGAAAAATTACGTGATATTAATTTTTCATAGAACTCAATAAGAATGGCGAATCTGTTCTAGAATAAAATTGCTTTTTTTTGGTTTACCGGTTGTACCTACTACTCATAGCTCGCCCGGGACGTGATCATTATAAACTTGAATCGCTGGAACAGGAACTATAGCTAGAAACTTTCTATTTGGTCCCAAAAGCGAGCCCCAAAGGGTAAGATTAAGCAAAATTAATCTTGATTTGACAATTAATGGTGAAATCATGGGATCTCGGGAATACTGTAAGATAGTAAGTTTTGTTTGGACCAATTATTTGGAATTTTGAATAGCCTAACAAACCGCAGTTACTTCTATGTAACTATTTCTATTAACTGGAGTTTAAATAATCAACAGGAAAAATGCTGTAAGCCTCATCATCATCATTGGCAATTAACATCTACGTGAGATGGTTAAGTAACGTTCATTGAAGATGTGAGGTACGATGTGCACCTACGTTGGTGACTTATAAGTCCGATTCTAGCCCGAAAGATACGACCGCAACTTCGGCAGCGGATCTCTGTGTTCGTACGTGGTGGAGGTAAAACGGTGCGGTCACGCCGAGTTTCGCGCTTGCGGGCCAGCTGCTCAAACCAGGCGTTATCGTGAGCAGAAACACCGTCAGCTATGGATTTACGCCATCTGACACGGTCGGCCGCCTCTTCCTCCCATTTGTTTGGCTCCATGTTAAAAGACAACATGTCCCGCTAATGCTGACAGAACTAAGCGCCGCTAGCGAAAACATTGGCCTACTACTAAACACCTCAAAAACAAAGGTATCTACCAATGGTAAGAAAATACCCATCAAAATAAACCAAACGCCTGTGGAGTATGTAGAGAGCTATATCTATCTAGGTAAACAAATATCATTTAAGAGCTCAAGACATATGGATGAACTAGATAGACGAATCAGAATGACTTGGAAAAAATACTGGAGCTTCAAAGAAATTATGAAATCCAAACTTTCAATAACCCTTAAGAAAAAAGTTATGGATTCAAGCCTACTTCCTTGCCTATCTTACGGAGCTCAAACCTGGATCTTCAACGATAAGACCATGTCAAAAATACGTTCGTGTCAGCGGGCTATGGAGAGGAGCATCCTTGGTATTAAGATCACAGAAAACAGAATAGTAATAAGATTCGACAAAGAACCCAAGTATTAGATGCATTACAACACACACGACGTCTGAAGTGGAAATGGGCCGGTCATATTGCCAGGTACTCTGAAGACCGATGGCCAAATCGCGTCACCAAGTGGGCAGGCCCGGGAGGCAAGAGACAACAAGGTAGACCTCGAACACGCTGGAACGACGAATTGGTAAGGTTAGTGGGAAGAGAGTGGATTGGGGTCGCGAAAGAAAGAGATAAATGGAGGCAGTTGGAGGAGAGCTATACCCGAAAGGGGCCAAGACAATAATTTGTCTTGGAAATAAATGGCTTATTATTATTATTATTACTATTACTATTACATTTTGTTTAAAGAATTCAGGTGATTCAAACAGACGGACAGACGATATTGTAGCGTGTGCAGGCGGAAATTGGCTAGACAGAGCTAAAGATAGAGAATGATGGCATTGCTTGGGGGAGGCTTTTACCCGAACGGGGTCCACGCATAAAAACAAGCAGTAGACAATAAAATTAAAGCAAATATAATCAAATAAATAACAAATTAGAAAAAAAAAATCAATAAATAAATAAATAAAATAAATATGTATATATAATTAGAAATCATACCCATCTAAATGTAATAATTAATTAATTTGAAATTGAATGTTATAAGTTATTATTAAATTATCAATTATTGTTAACGTCTAATTATGTACTATGCATGGAATTAAATAAAATCTTTATTATTATTATTATGTCCCGCTTTACGCTGTCCTTAAACCTAAGCATCGGACGGCCTACCGGACGCCTAGCATGTGCTACTTCGGCTAAAAGTATTTGCCTGGGCAAACGATTGGGGTCCATGCGATGCACATGCCCTAGCCACCTCAATCGTCTCTGACGTAGTAGCGCGATTACGCTGGGCAGCTGTGCGGTGCTTAACACCCTTTCGTTTGTGACTCTGTCTTGCCAAGTGAGACCCAAGATGCTCCGAAGACAGCGCATGTGGAAGTTGTTTAATTTTCGCTCTTGTTTGTTATACGATGTCCAGGTTTCAGATCCATACAAGAGAATGCTCAAGATGCACGTCTGGTATACCGCCATCTTGGTTCTTACAGTGAGGTGCTTATTTTTCCAGACTCTTGCATGAAGTTTCCCAAACATCGTTGACGCTTTGCCAATGCGACTGTTAATTTCTGCATCGAGCGACAGGTTGTTACATACTATCGAGCCAAGATAGCAGAATGAGTCGACTACTTCCAGGCCGTTATCACCCAGCGTAATGACCGGATTTTCAGTACAGCCTTGAGACATTATTACTGTCTTCCTCACATTGATCGACATTGAGAAGTAGGCGCAAGCATCAGAAAACTTTGACACAATAGTTTGCAGTTCTTGTGGTGTTTTGGCGACGAAAGTCGCATCATCTGCAAACAAGAGACTATCCACGAAAAGATCTTTACGATAGCGACGGGATTTCAGCAAAGCTATGTTAAATAACTTACCGTCATCTCTCGTGTGTAGATGAATGCCTTGCTGAGAAACCCCGAAAGCATTTCTTATAAGAAGAGAGAAAAATATCCCAAATAAGGTTGGGGCCAAGACGCAGCCCTGTCGTACGCCCCTACGCATGCAAAACGGTGTAGATGTTTTCCCATTGTAAACAATTGTACCTTTCATGTCCCGATGGAAAGACTTAATCAGCAACAGCAACTTTGGAGGACAACCCACCTTCCCTAACGCTATGTATAACCCCTCTCTGCTAACAGTGTCAAAAGCTTTGTTAAGGTCAACAAAAGCAATACACAGGGGGGTTCTTTGTTCCCTACATTTTTCTTGGAGTTGGCGTAGTGTAAATATCATGTCCGTAGTGGATCGCTGAGCACGGAAACCACATTGCGCCTCAGGATAAATACGGTCAGCAAGTTTTTGTAGTTTACCCAGAATAATACGAGCAAACAGCTTTCCCACGATACTAAGCAGAGATATACCGCGGTAGGAGTTACAGTTACCGCGATCTCCTTTACCTTTATACAAAGTGATGATGTTGGCGTCACGCATATTCTGAGGCACATGCCCCTCGCGCCAGCATTTCACTAACAGGTTGTAACAAAGAGGCATTACACACTGCATCTTCAACAGTTCCGTTGGGATACCATCGTTTCCTGGACTTTTTCCACATTTTAAGTTATTGACGGCAAGGTGGAACTCCGCAACCGTGGGCAGAGCATCGAGGTCTTCCATCATGGGTAACTTTGGGAAGTTTTGTACAGCCAAGGCGTCAATGTCCACAGGTCGAGAATACAGCTCGGTGTAATGTTCAACCCAACGGTCGAGGTGACGTTTTCCATCAGTTATGACAGTGCCATCAATCTCCTTAAGAGGTGCAATTTTCTTGGGGATAGGACCTAATGCTTTCTTGATACGCGCGTATAAACCACTTATGTTGCCAGTGTAAGCGCATTCTTGGATGCTTTGGCAAAGCTCGGACCAGTAAGCATTAGCGTAATAACGAGTATTACGCTGTAACATAGCTTTCGTTGCTCTGAGCCTTTCTTTGGAAGAGTTTGAAGGGTTAAGACGGTGGTTTAATGCAGCTGAGCTCTTAGAGTCCATAAGTGGCTTAAGTTGTTCAATATTGGCTTGGATCCAATCGTTTTTGTAGCTTCGTGCGTGACCAAATACTTCCCCGGCAGTAAGTGTAAGTATATTCTGAATATTAGACCAATCCTCTGACGCTGATGAGTAAGGGTTCCATGTTGTTATAATTTGTTCTATTTCTTTACTAAATTGTGTTACTAGTTGCTTGTTGGCTAATTTAGGTATATCTAATCTTTTTCTGGCGGGAGTACGAGATTTATAAATTTTCTTTGGTACAAAGGAAATTTTTGAAACTACCAAAGAATGATCTGTATCGCAATCTGCGCTATGGAACGACCGCGTATGCTTTATGTCTCGTAAGTCGTTTCTTTTAGTTAGGATAAGATCCAGCTGATGCCAGTGTCCCGACCTTGGATGTTTCCATGAGACTTTATGTAGTGCTTTGCCTTTGAAGTAGGTGTTAGTAACACATAAAAGGTTTAGAGCACAGAACTCTAGAAGACGTTGGCCGTTTTCATTTATTTTCCCAGTACCATGGTTCCCTAGGCATTCGGGCCAGGATACATTATCCTGTCCTACCCGAGCATTGAAGTCCCCTAATAGTATGAGACGGTCACTAGATAAAATTTGTCGGACCGTTGATGTTAACTCTTCGTAGAATAGGTCTTTTGTGTCTGTAGATGATGTTAAAGTGGGAGCATAGACTGACAAAATGGTCATAAAGCCCGAGGAAGTAAGCATACGCAATAACATGATACGTTCCGAAATACCTCTAGGGCATTCAGTCGATTTTAGAATATCATTGCGTATTGCAAAACCCACGCCGTGTTCACGAACCTCGGTAGTATCTTTACCCTTCCAAAAGAAAGTATAGTGTTCCTCACGTATGGAGCCTTCGTCAGGAAGCCTACATTCCTGAAGAGCAGCTATTGCTATATTCAGTTTATGTAGTTCGAAGTCAATGACTGCAGTCTTGCGAAGATGCTCGCCGCAGATAGAGCTTCCACTGTTGTCCGGGAAGCCTGTCCTCATTGTACGGACATTCCATGTCGCGAAACGCATGGAGGAAGCATTTTGCCTAATTTTTATTTCTTTCTGTGACGCAGGTGAAGCGGTTAACGGCACTGCCTGCCCAGCTGTTACGCTAGTACTCTCTTCACCCAGAAAGAGTAAGGCAGCACCGAGACGGACTAGTACCTTATTGGCTGAGGGCTGCCCAGCTAAAGCGGGCGGTAACTAGTCAATGGGCCTACGATGGACCCTCCCACTGTCGAGAGTGACCCCTGGCGCCCGCGCTGACGCCTATTTGCACGGACTTATAACCGGTCACTGCCACTCCCCGTGTTGTCACCCACTCAGCAAGCTGCAGTGGGTGAAGTGACCTCTTCACGGACGCTACTATGCCTGGGACGACAGACTTTATGGCAACGCAGAAATGCCCAGATTCTACGCCACCCTCTCGACCTCGCTGGCTTAATCCGCAGGAACGACAGATCGATACGTGCGGAGCCAGTTTGGCTGCAGGCACTTAATGGATGCACCAATCCGGGTTTTAATTAGTTTTCCTTCTTTTCGAGTGAAACTGTCTGGTCTTGGAAAGTTTCATTAAATAAAAAGGTAGAGCCCTTCCGTCAGGTTTAGCCCACGGGCCGCCGTGGTTTACCGGGGTGTGGCCGCGGCAGGTGGTATATGCACTCTACCGCTACTTGGAGCCACTGACGAGGACTGTGGTAGACAACGAATTTAACTTATATTTCTGTCTCTTTTCAAAGAGCGGCCACAGAAACAGTCGCTATCATTCCACTACACCCCAAAGCTGTAAGCCTAAATAACATTTATTAATTATTGTCCCCTAGACTGATAAAAATGCATTCTAGGTTTTAAATTTTGCTATTCATGACTTCATCCGTGGCGTCGATGCAAATTTCAATTTAAATAATCTCAACACCTACATCCGCGCACGATGATACGTGCGAATAAGTTTACATTTTGTAGAAGAAAATTAAGATAAAGTTTGTGGAGGCTACCTCTCGACACGTCTTCAGCGTATAAACTCGGTGCAATCTCCATCAGCAGGTTGAAGCACATTACAAATTAGACTAACGGCCTGAAGCAACTCGTTTTAATGTGAACGGAGGCTTCATTAAAAATGTGATTATGTTAATACCTAACACCTGTGTTGAGACTGCCATTGCATCTTCTATTTCCATTATTAGACTTTTGTCATCATTGTAAACAAGAATGAATAAATAATAAACAATAAATAAATAAGAATAAGACTGCCTCGGTGGCGTAGTTGTATTATGGTACGGCTGCAATGCTGAGGTCTCGGGTTTGATCCCCGGATCGGGCAGTGATATTGAGTTTTTCTATTCAGTATCAGCTCGGAGTCTGGAATTTGTGCCCGATATGGCGATAGGCTCGCCCCCTATCACATTATGGGACGGAATAACGGCGAAAAGTGGGTACACTAGTTGCGCCCCTGCCTACCTCTTCGGGGATAAAAGGCGTAAGTGAGTGTGTCTAATACCCGTATTCACAAACGCTACTTAGCTAAGGACAGCATAATGCTATGATAATAAGTCTGTTCTCAGTGCTTTCGGCATGACAGACTTCGCAGTGCGTATGTTAAGTAGTGCTGTAATCGGATAATATTGAAATACAATTTTGCTTTACTTGGCTGTCAGATAAACAAAGCTGAACAGGGCCAAAGGGAACGTTTCCTCCAGAGCCAGTGCCAGTGCTGAGCGGTACAGCACAGAAGAAACGCCCCCACTCGATTCCGAGTCGACGCAAGTGGACTTCTTGCCCAAGCCGGCTCCCCTTTCGCCATCAGCGGGCTTTCGCCCATCAATCTCCGCCTCTCCAGCCGAAACTGGGGTAGGCAACCTCGTCATTGTGTTTAATGGTTTTTTTAAATTTGAAGTATCCATAAGATTCCCACGAGTAGGGGGAAAATAAATAGTCCACCCAGGCAGTGCCCCTAGTACCTAGGTAAGCCTAGCGTTACCCGCTAAGAGGGTCGGCCGGTACTCTGGCGGGGGTCGCACTAGGGACCGAACTACCCATCGGCCATGCATCCCCTCGCGGTGCGCCGCTGCTTGGGATTCGGGGTAACTTTTTATAGAGGTTTTCTTCCTCTTAGTCCGGGCGATTAAGCCAAAACCCTCGGTCCAGCAAGAGCGCGAGACATATCCACGGACCTTCATACTGGATTACGATCTGCAACGGCGACAGCGGAGAGGAAGGTTCCCCCCCCACTGCCTGCTCGGGGCAGGGTAAGCGCACACTGAGCCCGTCGACACCTCCGGATGAACCAGTCGGTCAGTCGTCCAGTCAGTCAGTCAGCCAACCAGTCAGAGTCGGAGGAAGCCCGCAGCCGTCCCTAATGCGCCGAAGATGGCCACCGCGGAGTTTTGGTTGGTATGCCGTGCGTTGTATATAGGTTAGGGACTCGGTCCGGCGGTCGCCCGACGTTTTCCATCTCTCCGGGCGGCTCAACGTCGGGTCGTAAGGTACGGTGAACCCAACATAACCGCTCAGTCGTTCCCCTTGAACACTGGGCGGTAGTAATTAGTGACTTTCTCAAAAAAAATAATGTAATCATCATCGCCTATGAACACCCCACTGGTAATGTGTGAGTTCCAGCTTATGAATAAAGAGAAACAGGGATTAAGAAGACGTAGGGGATTTATTGAGCCTCCAACTTGTAATTTATTTTCAAAATCATCCTATTTGTTGTTTCTCAATCAACATCTCAAGGAAGCTTAATAAGCGTAGGTATTGATATGTTAATAAACCTCTAATTGGAATATGTAACATGTTGTCCGAGGTATGTAACCCGGTATTAATCATGTTTATATTCTCTCCAATAATATTAATTTGCTATTAACTCACCACGTTAATTGCACAACACAATGATTTACTCCGCGACAACACCGCAACATCATACGGTGTCTTGTTTAAATGTCGTACGAACACGATGTCATGGAGCGTTAACAATTCTGCTACATCCAAAACAAAATCACTAATTGACAGCCTGACGTGAGTAGGCAGAATTTAGGAATCAGTTTCATAAACTTACTGACGTATGTATTTAATTTGTGGAGTAATTTAACCATCAAAAACATAAATGTGAAATGTGGAAGCCAAGTCTAATATTACATTAAGAATATGCGTGCTGGTCGACTTCACCGACAAAAGAATTGAAATCTTAATTGTTGCCAAGCCCTGTAGATAATCCTGAAAATTATTTATAAGAACACACTCCATTCTAAAATAAATTTAAACTAATATTTCTTTGTTTTTCTGCTACGACAATTTATGATAATTAAAAATATAATTTCTTAAATTTGAATAGTCGAATTATTTACACAAAGCAGATAACTTAGTATACATTCAAGCTCAAGATTTGACTTGAGCAATTACAATTTAATACAAGTCCTATTATAATTAACTAGTAGTGCTCGCGGCTCCGCCCGCGTGAAAAAGTTTTTCCGGGACAAAAATATTCTCCCGGGATAAAAAGTAGCCTATAGCACTCAGGAGTTATGTAGCTCCCTATTAGTGAAAGAATTTTCAAAATCGGTTCAGTAGTTCCTGAGATTAGCGCGTTCAAACAAACAAACTCTTCACCTTTATAATATTAGTATAGACTAGCTTTTGCCCACGGCTTCGCCCGCGTTATTAAGTTTTTCCGGGCTAAAAGTACATAAAAACCTTCCCGTTGAATCACTCTATGACTATGACGTTGATACAACTCTTAACAAATAATGCATTAATTTCGACCAAATTTGATTACCATAAAAACGGTTCTAGTGAGTTAATCTTAAAAGATAGACCTATACTGTCGCGGACATTTTTTTAGATCATTTCAAGAGGAATAATTCTTTCATACATATATTTTTGGTATCTTGAACCGTTTTCGCAGTGCACGCAATGGAAGCCCTCAAGGATGAATAATTCTCCCCGTTTTCTTTCACATTTTCCATTATTTCTTCGCTCCTAATTGTTGCATCATGATGTTATATAGCCTATAGCCTTCCTCGATAAATGGGCTATTCAACACAAAAAGAATTTTTCAATTCGAACCAGTAGTTCCTGAGATTAGCGCGTTCAAACAAACAAACAAACAAACTCTTCAGCTTTATAATATTAGTATAATATTAGTATAGATAAGTAAAAACAAATCATTCGTTTTTAAAATAAACCTAAGAAGGCTAATTTTAAATTTCTTGTCTTCACAAGTGTAAATGATCTGATAGATAATAAGTCCAAAGCGGAACATGTTATTAAATTACATTTTAAATTTCCTGTGTCCATCTTCTCAGTGTCATCGCGACTTTAGCCAAAGCGAGGCTCCGGGCGGCAGATCTTGCGAGGTTCTTTTTGCCTTTGTCAGTGGCGCGCTCAACCGTCGAGAGGGCCGGGCTTTAGTAAAAAAATAAAAGGTTCCCGATTCCAACAATTTCGTTGGTAAGATGATTAAGATGCGTTGGTAAAAAGCGCAGTGACCTTAAAAAAAGGTTCTTAGTTGGAGACGCGAGCGCGAGGCCTCAGGCGGTTGCCGGTTTGACACCTCCAAAGGTCGCCAATGCATCTTCTATTTCCATCATTAGACTTTTGTCATCATTGTAAATAACAAATCAAAGAGGACAAACTCGGCGGGGACTAGTCGCTATACAATTTTATTATCTCTACTTTCAACACTCACATCTAAGTTCCATCTTATTGCTTAGCGTATAGAATTGAAACGTATAAGTTCCAAACCCGATTGTCCTCTATATACCGCTGGGGAATCACCATACCCATCAACAGTTACAGCTTATAACAAATTAGTTTAACCCTTCAAGCCCTGCTTATATAATATATAGATGTATGGGAAAACCCTATATATATGGACACTATATATATATTGAAGGAGTCAATGGCAGGTATTCGTCTATTATCACACAATATATGGATGAATGCTCAATTTAAATTGGATCGGAATATTTTAAAAATAGATTTATTTTGTTAACCACAAAGACATCAGCTGCAGTATTCATACAATCTGTTGAAACAAAAGGATTTCCTTAAACTCAATTCAAATAACGGGGTGATGCTCGGTGACTTATAATGCTGGCGATAACGGAATTTTATGAACGAGCAAAGTGTTTCTTCTACAATTCTTCGCTGACATAACATGGCTCTTACATAAATGCATTGGCGTCACCTACTTCAAAATTTACAACTGCATTTATGTGTGCTACTTTAGTAGCTTTACTGTTTTCATAATGTACGTAAGTTTTTATGTTTTTTACAAGCTTTTATTTAACTTGCAATATATGTATGTATGTATGTACTATGTATGTAGCTATGTTTGTTCGGGTAGAATCTAGCCAGTCAATTTTGAAGTATTTACCCTCAACCAATTCTGTTGAAATTTGCATACACGTTTAGTTTAAGTGACAATTCATTATTAGCTAAATGACGTCATCCTGAATTCAACATGGCGGACGGCCCAAGATGATGGATTTGTTATTTTTTGTGCATATCCATAATATGGGTACCAAATAAAAGGGTTTGCTAAGAGGAACACAATAAATAAAATGACCTCTCTAAATCCAATATGGCGAACGATCCAAGATAGCGGACTAGTTATTTTTTACGCATTCCTGTAATATGGTTATCAAATGAGAGTACCCCTTACCCCTAGCTTGCTGAGAGTACCCCTAAAAGAAATTAAAATGTGAAAAATAAATTAAAAGTAATAAAATCTTTAAAAACACTTATTTTAATGCTCTAAAAAATAAACTTTACATTGAAACAAACCTTGCTTAATACTATGTATAGATAAAAGCTTGTCACGAGATATATATACGTACTTGTATAGATAATAGAATACTTAAATGTAACTTGATATTGACAAAAGTAAATCTCGCGACAAGCTTTTATCTCTACATAGTATGAAACAAAGTTTGATTCAATTTAAAGTTTATTTTTAGAGTATTTAAATATAACCTTGTTTTTTTTACAATTAATTTATTTATAAGTCTTTCACTTCGCCTTATTGGAAAATTTGAAAGAAGACTTTTTAGGCTAACTTTTTATGGTTACAAAAGATGATAAATGAGCACGAGGAATTCGTGATACTAAGGTATCGCCACTGTTCATCGGCACAAGAACAGTTCACTATACAGGAAAGAAATAAAGATTAGGGTAGGAAGGGCAAGGTCGCCTCTAGTAATTTTCTTTACTAAACGAAATGCAACAATAAGCAGTTACTTAATATTATTTCTTTTACATATTCTAGAATTTATATCAACAAGGAATAATTTAGTAAATCAAATAACGTAGTTGTAGAGTATCTGCAATGTGTTCTTTCCGCTTTGCTATTTCACCGACTTTTGCGCAATGCGTTTTGAAAATGCTTACCCGTACCGTAAGTATTCTTCTACCCCTGGAGCTCCTCAAATACTTAACTCTGTGCGTGTTTACATTATTTATAGCGTATAGCTTTCACCTTAGTGTCGACGTTTCTCGCGTGGCCTTTGACAATGGATTTTTAATGGCTGTTCCGTAAGGAACTGTTGTGTTTATGATGCTGAAAGTGTACTGTGTGTAATCCACCTTTTTTCAATTATTAGACCGTACCTGTTTTACGTGTTAAGGCAATGTGTGTCGGAGTATTCATGTAATTGATCATATATATACATATACACTCACGCCTGTTATCCCCGAAGGAGTAGGCAGAGGCGCAAATAGTGCACCCACTTTCCGCCATTATTCCGTCCCATGATGTTATAGGGGGCGAGCCAAATTCTGATACTGAATAGAAAAACTCAATATCACTTTGCCCGACCCGGGGATCGAACCCGAGACCTCAGCTTTGCAGTCGTACTGTAATACAACTACGCCACCGAGGCAGTCATCAGTAATTGATCATGTTGAACATTTCGAGATAGGCCACCTTTGTTTGAGGTAAATTGTGTTTTTAACACAGACTATAAAACTAGCTATAGTTTTTTTGTACCTAACTTCTAACATAAAATATATAAAATTGTACATACATATAAATTATGGTGATTATACGACAATCAAGAATGGTTACGCACGACATGAGAAAACAATGTTCCATACATCACATTTTGCCAATGGATAACGCATATACATGTTCTGGGTCTGGGCTATTGATAGCTGTACTATTTTTTTATGTTTCTCGTGCTATTCTTTATGTGCTAATTTAAGTAGGTGTATTCTACAATATGAAAAACTTTATATTTTCCCTTTGTTTATTTTCAGATTGAATAATGTAATTATATTATAAATAACATAAATGATTCCTTTGCAGTCAAAATTAGGCTGTAGCATCTATTGTCTGAGAAAATTCTTGCGTGTCTTTAGATGACTTAACATTGAATGTTCCGAGGATACAATCAAATAAAATTACATAGAATATTTTACTATTTAAGGGATAAGCGTAGCGCTAACTATAAAATAGAAGGCCTATTTTATCATTCAGATTCAAATGTAAAAATATGAGATAATGTATAATCAGATAAAGAAGAAATTCCCCAGGAAGCACTCAGTATTAATATTTGATTTCAATAAAACGGTATTTAACCAATAGCGGTAGAGCTATTTGGAACTATTCCAGACGTCATTATTTCTAATTTTACAACTTCATAATCTCGAAAATTGAACATCTATCTAAAACTTTTGCCAGACTTATAATTTTTAAAACCCACCATACTTTAGACGTTTCGATTCGAACTAATATATCTAATATCCTTTTTTAAGTATAGCAATTACTGTAGTAATTGAAAAATAAACTAGGCATTCACAACACGGATTAATGCCATGTCAAATACACAATGAATGGGATACGAAATGTAAAAAAATTGCTAATGGGCTGTTGTTACGCGCGCACGAATCGGTTACACTACCCGTTTTAAATCAATTTCAAAATGAAAACATACATTTTGTTAATAATTTACACCTACAATGGTGTATACGTTTCGTATTTACAACAATAAATACGAACTTTTAAATTTTTTCGATATACTGTGCAATGTACATTTATTTCTATAAGCAATTGTAATTTTTAAAACATTATGTATAATAATATGCAAATACATCATAAATTATGTAAATTGATGTTTATCGAGGTCTGAAAATCTTGTTCCATGTACATAAATGAGGTTTTATTATCGTAAAGACTGTATAGGCTTGGAGATAGCAAGATTTTTGTCTCATCGCGATGCTATTTACGCAACTTGATTGATAAAGATGAATATTCAGACGGGCGGCGTCTACAAATCTCGTTGTGTTTTGACTGTAGTGCCTTGTTTTGCTCTAACCTTCTGAAATTGCAACATAAATCTTTGTCGAAATTGGATACTTTGCTCCGCATCATTGCTTATCTATAGTCCGTCGAACCATTTATTTAACTTTTGACAGTTCGGTTTCTAATAAATACTAATGCGTTACCGATTTCTTGTAGCAGTCAATTTAATTTATAAAGAAGTTTTGATCGATTAAACACATTGAAATGTTATTTTTGCTCAACATTTTATATTGTTTTATAAACATGCCTAAGCGTTTAAATGTGTATATTTTCTGTTTATAAATTTATTTTGTAGGTATATGTTCTATATCCAATAAAACTTTTGTCAATATTTAACTTTAATCGTGTATTTTATTGGTTATTATATATTTACGCACATATGAAAAGAAATTTACACTGCCAAATTTTGTTTTTCAATGAAAAAGTTTTGAATTATCTTTGGTACACAATCGGTGAGCTTAACGAATATCGATCGATAGTTAATATCGGAGCTGAAGAGCAAGTCGCTTCACTATGTAAAACAAAAAATGACGTCCATAAAGTAGTCAATTATTTTGTTTTCCGTTTCTTGGAAATTTCATAGGCGTGCATAATTATGTCAAAAGTTAAATAAATGGTTGGACGAACTATAGTCATAAATAATAATGTAAAATAATTACTGTCTCCAAATTAATCATCCAATGACTACAAATTTGCTGAGATGGGTATGTTAGCAGCTGAGTCGGATTTATTAGAAACTAAGAATTTATATTGACAATCATTTTACCCTTATTCAAATATAAGTTGTATTTTCATTGGGCTTACTATTCTTGTATAACTGACAAATTTATATTATGTATATGCATGTATAGGTACCTACTATGTAGATCCCTTATAAACAATGAAATTTACGCCTTGCACGCTAGTTTCGATTTAAGCAAGCACTTATTATATAGGGTTGACTTATTCAACCTTCGACATTCTTGTGACACGTTGTGAATATTGGTATTCGAACGTTTTCGCTCGTGAGATGTTTGCCCATTCATTGATGTGGATAAAGTTCAAATACTTTTGAAATTCATTCGGGAATCGATCAGAATGTTTGTGAGTGGTAGTCTCTCCTAGGGTTTCCTAAGCGTTCAGTTCTGTTCGCGACTGATCATAAATCTATTCAAGAGAGCCTTGGCAAGGACGCCTGTTGGAATTCTACCAAATTTAAATATCTTTTCGTAAATCATAAAGTTCACATTACGTATAACATAGCGCACTGCATTGTCTACTTTGCTGCCCTAGTGACTAGCTGCACATTACTTAGTTTATATAAATTGGGAAAATATGCTACATACTGAAGTTACCCACAATATAAAATCATTGCATAGCGATAAATGTTTCTTCTTGAGCGTGTATATTGAGCGTGTTATACGACGCAAATCTCTATTTAGGTAAATGTTATACAAAGTTATTTTTAGTATTGAATATTCAGGGTGAGAAACATGAATGGTCATTCAGCGCAGACAATACTGTGCCTTGGGACCCGAAACTCGGTGTAGAAGTGTACACTCCAGATGCAAAATACGGCAACAAGAGATTGGAGGCAGCCTTGTGCGGTTTAAGGCGTTTTCTCATAACGTTTTATGTCGACAATTTACTGAGGTTTAGCCGGAGGGATCTGCACAGCAATTTGTGTGAACTGGCGCACTCTGGGCAATGTAAAACAGTTGCAACATAGAACAATATATAACTTTTTTGTTTTGGGATTGCTTTATCTAAGTTAGTGGACCATATATTTAAAATATTTCCGAATGTTATCGCAACTTAAAAAGGATTAGAAACAAATTCATTAAAGGATTTGGAAACAAAACAGTGCGTTCAATATTGCCGTTTCTTTTGCGGGATTTCAACTCAAATTTACAGATGCTGTCGGAGAATATCCTGATGCCATGCACATAAACTATTGTGGAATACTTACATCTTACGTTCGAACTATTTATACAACTGTCAATAAAATACTATTCCTACAGTTAATAGAAGAATGGAGTAAATAGTTCTCTCCGTATATTTTTCATCAATAGAACACAAAAGTTATGCACTGCGGCATATGATTAATATCGGCTTTGGTCAGCATCACCTATATCAATTCCATTACCATAGGTACACATTTTTCTGACTGTAACATTTGATTATACCGATCTCACCAGGCAAAACAATTTTCTTAATGCTTCAACAGAATAGAGCCTAAAGGAGCTAAAGAAACGAGTGTATATTTTGAATGTTGTCTCGTGGAGTCAATCCAATTTGCGATGACAGCAGAGGTGGCCGAGTGGCCGCTACGGTGGTTGTGTTTGTTAAGCGTGTCGCGCCTCTACCACCGGCTTAAAAAACCCCATAGGTACAGCGGCTTAGACTTGGAGACACTTGCACTTAAACAATAACACTTATTAGCATTACAAGGTTTACTTATAAACCGTGACTAAAAGATGTACTGAATAATATAGATGCTACATAGAAGACGTAGTAAAGGGATGCTGACCTAAAAGTAGGGTAATACATTTTTACTTTTAACCTAATATAACACAAATACAATTAATTGTTACAGCTGGCGAGTTACATAAAAAGTTTTATTGAGTCTAAACTTTCTTCTACAGTCTTCATCGCAGTTACTTATTAAGATTCTTTCCACGTAAGCAAAAGGTATTCAATTGCAAATACTTATTTACTTAAAACAGATTTGCCATAATGCGTTGATAATATGAGGTTATATTGATCTTAATATAAGTGTATATTTTGTGCCCGATTCTACAGCGAACTTAAAATCTTTCCAGACTCGCTCTGGTGAGTACCGTTCCAGGAACAGCCGTTGTACATCCAGTACCTATGATAATTCGGCACAATTTTTAAGGGATTTTCTGATTTTGTAAATAGGTAAACATTTTATTTTTAGAGTAATGTAAGTGGTCACTCAGACATTTAACATAATGTCGCTTGATAGATTATTTTGTAATAGGTATTCCTCGCGGCTTTGACCGCGTGAAAAGTCGTTCCCGCTACAAATGTCGGTAGTTGTTTCTGCGTTTACTTCCAATAAACATACAAACATCCAAAGATTTTCACAAAATTTTGCATTTATAATATTACTAGCTTTTGCCCGCGGCTTCGCCTGCGTTAGTAAGTTTTTCCGGGATAAAAGTAAATATAAACCTTCCTCTTGAATCACTCTATCTATTAAAAAAATCGCATCAAAATCCGTTGTGTAGTTTGAAAGATCTAAGCATACATAGGGACAGACAGCGGGAAGCAACTTTGTATTATACTATGTAGTAATGATGAAGTAAGATGGTTACCCCACTAGAAATAAGGTAGTAAAATATGAAGTACCTAGTAAATTACAGAGAAACATTTACTTATAATTATAATTAATGATTATAATATATTTTATGAACATCCCTATAACATGATATGGCAAAGCGATATGATCATTCATATGACAAAAACAGCATACCATATTTATAACCAAACCCGTATTTAATTGGTGTGTGCGTTAATTCATATTCTGCGTGCGTAGTAATCAAGAGCACTCCCGCAATTCCTATTATTTACTATAATCACGTACGCGTGATCGGAGCAACTCTACCAAACGTGCCCTTATCAAATTCCATTAAAGCTCTCATGCTAAAAATTAATTACTTCGTGTAATTGCTTGCATTTTTTGTTTATTCATTAAACTTGATGCAATACACATTTAATTACTTTATAGATTTCATAGATAGTAAATCTCAAAGAAAGTTACGCGTAAAATCCTTAAACCGCATATAAGTATATGAACATAAGTTTTGCGAGATTTCAAACTTAACCTACAATATACCTGCGTAATAACGTGTGTTGCGTAAGTTTTACTGATGACGCACTAATTTCGCCTCAAGGGATCTACACTTGGAACTAATAACGATTGGCTCGGCGCGTGTTCCACTATATTAAATGAGTTTTATGATAAATAAATTTCCAATCTGCAACTGTGAGTAATATCGAGTTAACAACAAGTCAAAGTATTACACATCCACGTTGGATAAAATTCCTTGCAGCTAGTTATTAGAATAAATATTTAACATCTGAGCACTGCAACTCGTTTTACTATCAAAAAAATGTTTAAACTAACTATCTAACATTCGTGAATGTAGTATTATGAGCGTTTGATCTGAAAATATTAATAGCTGTGGGCTTAGAATGTGACCAAAAAACACGACACGACTACGTTTAGTTTTATTGGGATTGGTTGAGAGACTAACACGTGACTGACGTATTAGTCTCTCGATCTGTCACAAGCAAAAAATTAAACGACATCGCTTTACGAATTGCGTTTTTTGCCATATTCTGAGCCGAAGCAACTTTGCGAGTGAACGAAAATGAAATATGAACAGCAACGGGTTGTGAGTACTTGTGAAGCGCCGCTATTGCTCTCTAATCATCATCATCATCATCAGTCACATGACGTCCACTGCTAAACATAGGCCTCGCCCAAAGATTTCCAGATGGACCTGTCAAAAGTGGCCCGCATCCAGCGCGTTCCTGCAGCCTTTACCAAGTCATCGGTCCACCTTCAGGTCTGCCGTCAGTTCTTCGATCTATGTCCCCTGCCCATTGCCACTTCAACTTGCTTATCCGTTGGGCTATGTCAGTGACTTTCGTTCTTCTACGGATCTCCTCATTTCTGATTCGATCGCGTAGAAAAACACCTAGCACAGCCCTCTCCATAGCTCGCTGAGTGACCGTGAGCCGTCTTAGGCGGCCCATAGTCAGAGGCCACGTCTCAGGGCCGTATTTCATCACTGGTAACACACATTGATTAAAGACTTTGTCTTCAGGCACTGAGGTATTTTGGACGAGAAGACCTTGCTTAGTTTCCCGAACACTGCCCATCCGAGCTGGATTCGCCGATCGACCTCTTTCTCAAAGTTGGACTTGCCTAGTTGGACTACTTTACCCAAATAGACGTACTCGTATACAACTTCGAGAGTTGAGCTCCCAACGGTAATGGGGGTAGGCACAACATGAACATTAGACATGATCTTGGTCTTGTCCATGTTCATCCTGAGGCCCACCAGTTGAGAAACTCGGTAGAGTTCACTGTTCTCTTTTCTGTTGGTTAGCCACAATCTGAGTAGTCACGCTCGCTTTAATGTCTGTGCTTGCGGCGGCGTCGTGTGCCGGGTCGGTCACTTCCCTGTAACATGGTTGAGGAGGCCGATGGCTGGCACATGCGTCATACTCGTGAACGGGTGCTGCTTGTGTGGACTGGTCTGCTCCGTTTGATGGTTGACTTTATTTTTTATTTTTTTACTTAAAATTAAACATGTAGGTGGTTGTTTCACTTAGGTACTTTCCGTTAATTTTCGCACTTAATATCCATCTTTAAAATTGAAGTAATATTGTAATTTGTAAATTGTAAAATATATATTTAAAAAAAAAAAATGAAAAATGACAAAAGACCTACGCTGAGTTTCTTGGTGCTTCTTCTCAGGTCAGTGGGCTTTTCCGAAGCACTGGTAGAATCTTAAAGTAAAACTTTGTGAAAAATGACGTGTAAAAGTGCCTTTAGGGGCCTAATTACTGAATAAATGATTTGAATTTGAATTTGAATTTGAGCATTGTGCTCAGACCCTCTCTAATTATACAAAGCAAATTGCATGCAAGTTAGAAGAAAATTTTACAAACATCTGCGGGTTGTAACGACGTGTGGCTATTCAGGTTCACCATTATTAGCCCAAATGGTCACTTTTACGACGTTATAAAATAAAGAAAACTCGCCCCTCGGCTCACCTTTCTGACTTTAATATCCGAATAATATGATTTTATTTCATAAGAATAATACTATGTAATTTAATAACACACACTCACCTCTTTTATTCCTGAAGGGCTAGGCAGAGAGGCAACTAGTGCACCCACTTTTCGCCGTGCGTATTCCGTCCCGTGATGTGATAGGGGGCGAGCCTATCGCCGTATCGGCCACAAATTACAGTTTCCGGGCTGATACTGTATAGAAAAACACAATATCTATTTGCCCGACCCGAGGATCTTACCCGAGACCACAGCAATGCAGTCGTACCGTAATACAACTACGCCACCGAGCCAGTCATGTTATTTAATTGTTAGGTACAAATGGTTAGGTACATGCATTTTAAATTCAGGGGTGAAAAATTATTGGTTTCATCGATATTATCTATAAACTAAAACAGAGAAAATTCAAATATGACGTCACATAAACTGCACGATGTACTGATGTAGATATTATACAGACTTTTTAAAAAAATATTTTTATAACTTTATCTCATAGATGTAGTTGTTCAATAGCATGTATATAGACCAGGTGGGATGACGATCTGCGAAAGACTGCAGGCAGATGCTGGATGCGGCAAGCTGAAGACAGGGCGCTATGACGCTCATTAGGGGAGGCCTATGTCCAGCAGTGGACTGATAAAGGCTGATGATGATGATGATGATGTATACAGAAGGTATTTATTTTAATAAATTGATTAACTTTAGGTATATTTATTGGTCTAGAAGAATACCAAACATACTAAGTGCAAGAAGGTAGAGATGCTAAAATTGCGACAATCGGAATACGAACTCAACATAACCGTGCTAGGCACAGAACACAGGGTATACACTGATGCAGTCATACATACTGCGGTGCTAGGCAACAGAAGAGATCCCGGGGGCTCAAACCCTAAGTGAGAAGAAGTGGGTGATGACTAAAACGGGCAATTTATAGATTAGTGTAAGAAAAATAAGAAGACAAATTACATGTAGTCAAAGGTATCATATTATATATTATAATATATTGAAATTTGACTTCTCTAACGGATTTTATCGAAATAAAATAAGAAAAATAAAACCGTGATAAAATTCGTTATGATAGTTTAATTTCAAAGTCTAACATTCGCGTAAACGCAAGGAATAATTATATTATAATATAGTTAGAATGAGTATTATCTGCCATGTAAAATACTTCAAATACATAAAATTTATACCTATAACAGCCATGAACTTAGGAGTGTACTTACCCATGATCTCCTTTGCCTTATTTAAAACAAAGGGGATACGACTATGCTTATTTACCAAGAGAAAACTGGATTTAAACAAAGCCGAGGTAATTAATTATATTTAATTATAGAAGAGGTGTAGTTGTGAGAGGTAAATCTCCGCTGCGGCGGTCCAAATAGTAAACACCGCCTTGTGAAAATATTCATAACTGACCTCATTTTATTTGCTTGTTGGGAAGTAAAAATATAAGTAATTATACTTCAGAATACAGTTATGATGAAATGAGATTATTGTTTTCATTTCATCGAGCAAGATCCGAATTTCGGCAGCATATCTGTACTATTAAAATTTAAATAACACTGACAAAAAAGAGCTCTAAAAAGTAAAAAATAAAAGTCCTTATTTTTCGTTTAAGTACCTAGTAATATTTCGACCCAAGCGTCACGGCTTCGGGGGACCGCTAAAGAGAGCAAGAGCGTGAGCGAGACCACGAGCGAGAGCGGGAGCGGTGGCGAAAGCGAATTGCAGTCTTTGGCAGCCACCCTGTATAACATGTTAGAAGCGGCCTGCATCCAGCGGGTTCCTGCGATCTTTACAAGTTTCCTATCTGCTGTCATTTGTTTATTTTAAACCACATTCCCACGCAGAAGAGTGGGAAGAGAGAGAAAAGCAGGAGTGGGAGTGGGAGTGGGAGTGGGAGTGAGAGTGAGAGTGAGAGTGAGAGTGGGAGTGGGAGTGGGAGTGGGAGTGGGAGTGGGAGTGGGAGTGGGAGTGGGAGTGGGAGTGGGAGTGGGAGTGGGAGTGGGAGTGGGAGTGGGAGTGGGAGTGGGAGTGGGAGTGGGAGTGGGAGTGGGAGTGGGAGTGGGAGTGGGAGTGGGAGTGGGAGTGGGAGTGGGAGTGGGAGTGGGAGTGGGAGTGGGAGTGGGAGTGGGAGTGGGAGTGGGAGTGGGAGTGGGAGTGGGAACGGGAGCGGGAGTGGGAGCAGGAGCGGGCGCGGGAGAGGGAACGGAACGGAGCGATGGCGGGAGCGAGATCCAGAGTGGGAGCGAGGGCGGGGGTGAGAACACGAAGAGAGGGGAGGCGAGAGCGGGAGCGAGAGCGAGAGAGAGAGCGAGAGCGGGAGCGACCCAAGCGAGCGAGAGAGCCAAAACAAATCTTGAGCTTAAATTTATATTAAGTTATCTGCTTTGTGTAAATAATTCGATTGTTCAAAGTTAAGAATTATTTTTTTAAATATCGTACACTGTCGTAGCAGAAAAAAAAAGATTTATTGTATTAAATAAATTACTATATTCTCCTTTTAATCAACTATCTACGACCTACTTTTTGAGACCATTCTTACGAGCCTACACACGATATATCTGCTATAAGTTGTTAAGAGCTGGGTATACCGCAGATAATTTGATGATGCAGCATCAGCTTTAGGTTAACATGTCTTTAAAACATTGTCGAAGTCAGAGTACACCGACTTTTAAATCAATCGGACTTGTGAAAGTTGGAAATGAGCAGATAATCTTCAAACGCCTGAACAGATCTTCATAAATTATAGCTTTTTTTTTTCTCGGGGAAAAAACGCATTATCGCTACCACCACTGGGGGGTGAGTGGAATGGTTATGTTGGTTTCGCACAGTATTACAGCCCAATGTCGACACTCGGGAGTATAGCATCATCCGAGCGAGCATTGACCCGAGTCCCTAACACT
Organism: Lapara coniferarum; assembly: GCA_949316025.1. Lineage (NCBI taxonomy): Eukaryota > Metazoa > Arthropoda > Insecta > Lepidoptera > Sphingidae > Lapara > Lapara coniferarum. The sequence continues at coordinate 13,175,286 of OX438926.1, read as the reverse complement.
ATGTACACCCTACACCAGCATACCAACCAAAACCCGCGGTGGCCTTCTTCGGCGCATACGAGACGACCCCCGGGTATCTTGTTGCACGGGACCGTCCCTGCGCAATGCCGTTACGGCCCCTCTATAAGGGGGCTAAGATGCCCCCACACTCTAAAGGACACCTTTAGCACCATCTCGAGCACGTCAACTTTCAAACAATGAAAACTGCGTCAAAATCGGTGCATTCGTTTGAGAACTGCGATGCCACAGACTGGACATATAGATACATACTCTAAACTTATAAAACCTCTCTTATTCTGTCGGGGGTTAAAAATAACAATTTGGTGCAGGCCTTGTTACGTGTAAAACCTTTTGTGATACGGGCTACGTAAGGAACGTTCAAAGCCAAAGTCAACGTACAAAGCAAATTAGAAAATGTGACTTCGTGCTAATATTATAAATGCGAATGTTTTTGAAAATGTTTGGATGATTGTTTGTCGGGCAAAGTGATATTGAGTTTTTCTATTCAGTATCAGCCCGGAGTCTGACATTTGTACACGATATGGCGATAGGCTCGCGCCCTATCACATCATGGGACGGAATAATGGCGAAAAGTGGGTGCACTAGTTGCGCCTCTGCCTACCCCTTCGGGGATAACAGGCGTGAGTGTGTGTGTGTGTGTGATTGTTTCTCACAAGTAAACACAGTAACCGCGGAACGGATTTGGCACATAGACCATTGTAACGTTGTGGTTCTTTAATAAAACGTTCATTTAGAAATTAGTAAGCGGCGTGTTTTATTTGACATACGAATATTAATACAATACTAGACCAACCAACTTAGCGACATGCATAGGATAATGATTCACAGTTTTGTCACTAGATGTCTATACTTTACAACCATATCTTGGATTAACATGTAAACTACCTTTGATTCCGGTAATTTGTTCCTGTAGGAAATATTTTTTTAAATAGTACATGGCGCTGGCTTGGTATAGTTGGTGCTTAGCGATCCATAGCACCATCTATACCAAGCTATCTATATAGCGATTTAGGGACTTTTGTACTAGGAATTTTTTTTTAACGCGGGTGGAACCGCGAGCGTCATGTAATAAATAATATGTTAAGTAAATGTGGAGCATTAAGGATACCTACTTTACGTTCTGGTGTCATTTTTAAACGTAATAAGAATTTTATGTTTACGCACGGCGAAAAGTAGGTGCACTAGTTGCGCCTCTGCCTACCCCTTCGGGGATGAAAGGCGTTAGTATGCGTAAGTATTTCTTTTTGAATTTATTACGTTTAAATTTTTCTTTATTTCTAATAAAGGTAACATATTATTAAGGTTTTATAACAGAAGCCGCCGTTCACCTGCATAAGTAAAAATAAATTATACCAATATTTTACATTATCATCAAAATCATACGATATTTACCTATGTTACAATATTTTTCTTTCCGTTCAATGTTTAGTTCTTTGTATTTTCCTTACGGTATTCTCAAAACGCGAGGTGTGTAGGATGGAAGTAATTTCGCATTCCGTACCATGAATTGTATAACCCCAAGCAAGTAGGGACGTTAGCAGGCGTTCAATCAAATCAACTTTGGGCCGAGTATGTAATTCGCGCGGTGCGCGCCAAGGAAATAAAAAATATGAACTGTGTGGTTCTTTCTTTTCTTGATATATATATTTTTATGTACATAATATATTTAAAATGTGACCTCAGGATGAGTATTGTAATGTTAAGAGATTAATGTACACAAATATTTACGCATCACGCCTTTCATACCAAATATATTAGGCAGAGGTGCAACCAAGGCACCTACGTTTTGCCTTGTGTATGGCATACTGGGCAACTACGCCACCAAGCCAGTTCGAAAAGATGAAATTATAATGTATTTACATACAAATTTAGTTCATCTCGAATTACCTAACTTTAAGACATTTGAAACAGCGCAAATATTATTTTTCTTTGTAAAGAAAGGCATTTGTAGCCTAACAACAAACGATTTTTAAAAGAAAGGATAAAGAATGCCGAGATTTTTCATAAAGCTCTAACTTGGTACATTAATTTTATTATGCTGAAGTTGTACAATCTAAATATTTTAAGGGCATCTATGTTTCTTATCCTTTAACACAGTGTAAGGAAATAGAACTGAAATTCTATCGGTCACTTGTAAAATGATATCTAGGCATTCGTTGTAATAGGATTTAAGAAAATCAAGCCTCAAGAAGAATGTCGCAACAACTTTCACGTACCGAAGACGGGAGCAAAAGTTAGTAGCAAATACCTACATACTCGATTTTATAAATCTCAATGAATGTTTCATTTTATGCGTAGTTCCATGTCGCTATTCGTTGTATTACTGGAAGAATCAATAATAGCGGCGTATAATAAGCCGAAGCCGCGTTCTAAGAAAGATTTGATTTTTTATGCCATATACACTCTCACGCCTTTTATCCCTGAAGGGGTAGGCAGAGGCGCAATGAATGCACCCGCTTTTCGCTGTGTGTATTTCGTACCATGATGTGATGGGGGCGAACCTATCGCCCGAAAGGCACAAACTCCAGATTCAGGGCTGTTACTGAATAAAAAAATCCAATATCACTTTGCTCGACCCGGGGATCGAACCCGAAACCACAGCATACCAGTCGTACCCTAATACAACTACACAGTACGCCATCGATGCAGTCATTCAGTCAGTATTAGGCTATAGAATTTTGGTTTCTATTATTCGATATTTATTTCAACGTACTTTGCTGTTTTTCAGAAACATGACATACGAACATACATACATATAGACATAGTGATTCTAAAGTGTTCCAGTTTTATGAGGTACTTACGGAAGCCGATAACTACGTAGCACTAAATTCCAGGTATTTTATTATCAGGTAAGTATTTAGTATATACCTACGGTGAAAGTTTTCTTTCTCATCGGATAACAAGTTGGTTTAGTTTGGTTGTACAGTAGATTTAATTAATAATAATAATAATTTCAACACAGAAATGTTTTTTCTGTAAACATGTACAAATTGTGGATTTATTGTAGTGATTCGTATTTACTCTTCTTATTAATAAATATATGGGACAATTTAAAAGTCATTTGCAAATGTGGCTTCGCATATAATTATGTTCAAATTTACGCAACGCATATTAATGTTAAGCTCTTAGTATCGTGAAAACATTATGTTGAAATGTTCACGCCATTTACTTGAACATCGCGGTTTCGTATTTGGATACGAATAAATAACTGCGCACCGTACTTATATTATTTATTCAACGCATTGTAATTAAAATAAAACTCATCGCTGTTGACGTTTCTGAACGAAAAAATACGGGGTTTATTTTTCTGTCCCCTTTTTTGGCCAAAGCTCAAAAACATGGACATCATTTTACATAAAATAAAATGAGAGTGAACCCATTAATTGTGATAGCTGATGCTTTAGGGTCAGCGCAGCCAGCGCGGCGAACTGCGCTCAGATGCAAGAGTATTTATCTTTTAGAAAATTATATCATTTTGGGACTATACAATTTGAATAGCATATAGAAATGATGATTTGTAAACTTCTAGCCCAAATTTTTACAATTATGTAATATTAGGTGTCTGCCTCGGTGGCGTAGTTGTATTGCGTACGCATTACGAGGACGATTTGCGCGCTGAGGTCCTGGGTTCGAATCCCGGGTCGAGCCAAAAACATTGTGACTGAGTTTTTCCTTCTTAAAATTTACTCAGTCGCAGCTCGGAGTCAAGAAGTTGGCGGTGTGATACCCCCGTGCCTCGGAAAGCACGTAAAGCCGTTGGTCCTGCGCCTGATCTCTCTCCGGTCATGTCGGATTGCCGTCTCACCGGACTATGAGAGTAAAGGAATAGCGAGTGCACCTGTGTATTGCGCACCCACTTGTGCTCTATGATATATCCTGCGTACTTGGCTGATCTCCGTTGAGATTGGCCGCCGTGGCCGAAACTGGCTAGGAGGAGGAGGACTAGTTGTCGCTCTCGGCTTCACCCACGTGAGAGCCTTTCCCGCTACAATAGTTCCTAAAACAATGTACGACGCGAGTATCATCTATTTAAAAAATCAGACTGCCATTAATACCCATGGGAGCACGTTACCGGGATAAAAAGTAGCACATGATCAACCTGTCTGCTAAATTTCAACCAAATCCGTTCATAAGTTTCTGCGTTTACTTCTAACACAAAAATGTAGCCAAACATTTTTAAAAATTAGCATTTATAATATTAGTAAGTAAGATTTTCTATTTTTCAGATAAGTCGGGTAAACAATTTACTCGATTCGTTCAAAATGTGCATTTTGTCCTACTATAGGGGAACATGCACGAACTATATGACGCAGCACAAAATGGACATGAGAGCCGTATGTGGATAAAAATGGAACTTTTCAAAGCTGTAATTTATTTTTATTATTCTTTTATTACGTCAAAAGTGATAAAATATGGGTTTCGGCTGAATATAATGGATACCTAGCGTGGCCAGAATCAGCTTTTTTAGTTGGGGGCTAGTTGTTTTGATGTTATTGAAGCAAAATTAGGAGGTTGTGTTCACTTCATTACAGGTTTGTAAGTGATTTATAATAAAAAATTGGTAAAATGTAAATAACTGACGAAAGTATTTACTTAGATAACGTCGAAATTTATAACTAAAATTAAAACTGTTACAAATTTTAATTCATTCTCAAATCTCTCTTTAATAAAAATGGGAAGATTAAGTATGTAGCCCTTCCATCCTTTTTATAATGACTGCCAATTAATTTCCCTAAAGACGGGAGGTTTAAATCAGTATAATAAGCGCAATCTTGGCAAGGAGTTGAACCAACGCACAATATAATTTGAAGTCGAGTCGTTTAACAAAACCTTTGGAATACAACGCATCTAAACTGGATTAATTTTATGCATATATTTGAATAATGTCTGTTACCATATCACAATTTTTTTGCCTATTATTTTAAACTAGCTTTTGCCCGCGGTTCCGCCGGTGTTAAAAGGTTTTTTCGGCATAAAAGTCCCGTTTTATGTTTTCCCAAGACAAAAAGTAGCCTATGTCCTTTTTAGTCTCTAAACTATGTGTGTACCAAATTTCATTTAAATCAGTTTAGTAGTTTTGGCGTGAAAGCGCGACAGACAGACAGAGTTACTTTCGCATTTACAATATTAGTAAGGATAAATGCCAGGCTGTAACAACTTTGATTACCTACCTTTTTATTGTCTTAACTCTGATAAATATTGTTGTATAGTTTGAAAACAAGAAACCTGAAAAATTTGCAAGCTGTTCATGGAGTATTACTTAGTCGTTTTTAGGATTCCAGACCTCAAAAGGAAAAAAAGGAACCCTTATATGATCACTTTCTTGTCTGTCTGTTTCACTCTACCTTTTTTTTTCTTTTTTTACGCGGAGAAAATGACTTATTACCACCGCCCAGTGTTGAAGGGGAACGACTGAGCGGTTATGTTGGGTTCACCGTGCCTTACGACCCGGCGTTGAGCCGCCCGGAGAGATTGAAAACGTCGGCGGCCGAGTCCCTAACCTATATACAACGCACGGCAAACCAACCAAAACTCCGCGGTGGCCATCTTCGGCGCATTAGGGACGGCTGCGGGCTTCCTCCGACTCACGTCTAAGTTGTCGTCCGCAATCGCCCCTGCGCGTACCGTTATTGCGGTCCGTCTACTGTTGTTGGAAGGGCTCAGAAGCCCCCGCGCACCGAAGGACGCCCTCAGCATCAACGGCAGCGTGAGGCCTAACTGCCACGCTGCCGTCCATCACGGGAGTCACAAAAGTTGAGTGGACGGCCCCTTCCGCCCACCCGTGACCCCTGGAGGCCTCTATTAGTCGCCTTTTACGACAGGCAGGGGATACCGTGGTGGAATTCTCCAAACGCCCCCAATCCACAGGGTGGTGTTTCACTCTACCTGTCGGTCTTTTGTCAAGATCATTTTTCGTCAGGAACGCGAGATACAAAGTTGAAATTTATATCAAACGGTCTCCTTCAGCTATGAAAAAATCAAACTTGTAAGTCAACACGATCAAAACATACCATAACATAGTTACCGTACGGAATCCTTAAAAAAGGGGACTTATAAACTTTTTAAATTCGATAAATTGGTTAATTAATTTTGGTGAACTGTTGAACTTATATACTTACCTTACCTACAAGCTACAAGTTTGTTAGGAACACTCAGTGTCGGAGTCCTACTCGCACTTGTCCGGTTTTTCTTACTGAGTATCAATCAAAAGGTCTTCCCTATTCATATTCAAACAATATTGAAGATATGTTTTAAATAATGTCTATATTTTACAACATTTTTATGTGGAGGCCTATGTTCATCAGTGGACGTCGTATGGGGAGGATGATGATGATGAATATAAAACAAGCAAGTGCATACATACATACATATTATACATATACAGATACACTCACGCCTTTTATTCCCGAAGGGGTAGGCGGAGGCGCAATTAGTGCACCCACTTTTGGCCATTATTCCGTCCCATGATGTGATAGGGGGCGAGCCTATCCCCATATCGGGCACAAATTTCAGACTCCGAGCTGATACTAAATAGAAAAACTCAATATCCCTTTGCCCAACCCGGGGATCGAACCCGAGACCTCATCATTGCAGTCGTACCATAATACAACTACGCCACCGAGACAGTCAAGCAGCACATTATTACTTTATTAACAAGCAAGTACATTATTAAAATTCCCATTTACTTAATTACTACTTCAATAATATGAAATCAAAATTTATTAAAATGTAACCATAAACCGTTTAATTAAAATTTAATTAATTTGTTTTTCAACATTCAATGAAGATATCAGTGAAAAGGTAATTTTCACTTACAATATATTCCATTGCATTGGGTAGAATGATGACTGAAAATGGACCACCTAAATAGTGTGATTGTGACCTCCGACAGCGTTTGTGAACACTGTCAACTAAGATTATTCAAAACCATTGATGTATTAAAAAACCCATACATCAATGTTCAAACCCAAAATAAAATATTCAAATTAAAATCTTGTTTCTATTTTGCAATGGATTTAATAAAAAATGGCAGATATTGACCCAGTCGGGTTTTTTGTTTTTCTTTAACATTTCTTTTATTATAAATATATGAACAATTATAAAATATTTTATATTCTGATGTTAATTAAATAGAGATCATTTTCTTCCTACTACAAAACTATAGAGGGAACTGGTAGGTAAATAGATTTGTTGCGTAATATCCACGAGTACGTTTAATTCAATTAAGTTCACGTGTTTTGTTTCCATAGTCCAACATTTGCAGTCGTTTCTTCCTCTGTCAAAGACAAATTCGAGCCTAAATAAATATTAACTTTGCATCCGTAATCCGGGCAAAATTTTTCAGGAGTTGAAATAGCTTAAATTAAAACGACTAATTATGTTTTTTTGCAATTACAATTCGAAGGTGGATTTCATTTGGGTGCCTACTTAGCTTATAATGACGGTTGGGTTGTTCCAACTTTGTCTGTTGGTTAACTTTCGCCGAGTGAAATTAATTGAAAAAAATTTCACTAAATTTGTGTAGGTTAAACGTGATAAATTTACGAAGTTATGATGCACCCGTTTCACAAAAATGTTCGCAATTGAAGTGCGATTGTAGCTGGTGGCACATCACCGGACCTGTCTGTTATCGTCTGCAACGTCATCAATTTAATTGAACCTTTTCACGCGTTTTACGTCGATTCACAATCGAATTGTATAGAGACAACTACCACCGATTCTACTTGAGTGTAAAATGTTTTATCGTAGTTTAGTCACTTGTAGTGTTTAGTTTCGATCTTTAAATCTCTCTTTACTGGAAACTTTCATGGAAGTCTGATATTAAGCTAAAACATATTTTCTCATTTATCTTTTTGTATAACTATTAATTGTTATAACTATATCAACTATATTTAATTCCTACTATCAATGTTATTTAAAGAGATGTTATCTTCTGGCCAATTCCTGCAGAACAATTAGTCAAGTAACAACATTAATTGATGAAATAAAAACAGCAGGGGATTGAATCTATATCACTTAATAATATTATGAAACTGCTTATCTCAGTTTCTTAAAAAATTAGGTATCTGTGTTACTTAGATGTTTTTAATATGCATTTCTAGCACAAGTTTGAAACATGTGAAATGTATTTACTTTATAAATTAGTATTATTATTTTTAACTTTAAAAACCCAAGTAGTTTTAAGTTTTAAAAAGAAACATGTTATTCTTTTTAAAAATAATATCTCCACATAATACATTTGAAAATACATAAACACCTACAATCTTGGCGAAAGATAAGTTTATCCGAGAAAACCTCCGAAAGAAATGAAAGCGAAAGTTTTCTTGCTTCACGCCTGGGAATTGAACCAGTGATTCTTTAATTTTACCGTGTGATGGTCTGCCAACTGCCTCTTGTCTCACTGGTAATTAGTTTAGAAAGTCAATCAAAACAATTTCTCAACGCCTACAGCAGTTTAAGACAGTGTAATTACGGAGCTGGTTAGAATAAGAGTTTAGAGTTAATTACTGGTCTTCGTTTTGTAACATTAACGGATTAAGGTCCAATTTCGCCAATCTCTGATTTAAAGTTAGTTAATCGGGAATTAATATTAAAGTATCGCGCGTCATATTATGAAAGAAGGCACAGTTAATGAAGATAATCACCTGTTAGGGTATGGTGGGACACTACAATCTTAACAGTTCTTTAAGACAGGTAACAAAGGTTTAAGGCTATTAAAGGATTTTATCCTTATTTAACGGTGATGTGTGTGCATTAGCTTATATAACTAATCTGACTTTGTATGCAAAAGACTTGAAAAAAAAGAAAAAAAATATTCATACAAAGATTCAATGGACAATTGATGACAAAAAATTAAGCCCGGAGTTTCTTTCTGCCTTTCTTCTTCGTGTAGTCATTGCATAGGTAGCTAGTGAAACGCTGGTAAGTTAGCTAGGTAAGGATCTGTACTGTCCTCACCGGTGAGGATCGCGACGCGTGCCTCCCATTAATTTTAATAAAAAATAATCTTTTTTTTTTATCTCTTTCCTGCCAGCCCGAGCTTGGCTTCTTTATATTTAGTGATTTTGCTTCCTTTAAAAATGTTTTTAGTTATATAAGTAACTATTTGTAATAATAATTATCAATTGAATGTATCTTGACATATCATAGGTGCAACTATGCTGGCCTCCGTGATGAGTAAAGCTTTTTTTTTTATTGAAGTAACTAACGGAGTATGGTGAAATTAGGCCTATTAAAACTGCTACAAAGTAATCCTATAGTTTCTACATGAGATAAAATAAATTAGCTCGATCATCAAGTAACTCCTTGCTTTAAAATGTAATTTTGATGAATTTGGACTACGGCCTACGTCTAATAACTGAGTTAATTATTAGTAAGCTAAGAAATAAAACTTACAGGCCCTAGAGCCACATGATATAATATGTACAATATTTAGTTAGTAAAAGAGCAGCTTAATAATAAAGGTGAATTCGTCCACTTCGTACACCAAGATCATCTGATATCCTATTGTACCATTAATCAAACATGATTAAGCCTGTAGTGGGCCGTATACCTAAAATTCTCATAAAAACACGGTACATTCTCAGGCAATTTTATGTAAATCTAACACGTAACTTGGAATAAATCCAACACTTTCATAAAACTAAAGCATATTTATTTACGAATGCACCGCACAAAACAAACCCAAAATGTTATTTTAGTCGACGCTAATCAGATTTTGGCTATCTGCTAAACGTGCCCAGATTTCCATGTGAGTAAGACGGATAGGGGCGCATACCAACGAAGCTTGCAGGTGGCGCGTCATAACCCGATATGGCAGATTAGCCCGCCTGGCGACACCGACATCCGTCTACCCACTATCGGACTCCTCCGAACACTATTACCGAATTTATGACGGTTCGCTGCAAACAGCTTCGATGTTACTATCGCTCAACTAATATTCTTGTGATTCTGCTATGTCATGATTTGTTTTAGAAGCTATAAAATATTAATATATTCTTTTTTAATAAGTGGTCATTTGAAATAAACCAGCCCCAGATAGAGATTAGGAATACAGATTAAGAATTGTAATAGTTAATAATAAGGAATTAAAATCCAAAATAGAGCTACGATAAAGATGTTTGCCCAGAGGCAACGCCTAGCGGAGTGAAGTATAATATGAATGATAGGGCAAACATCAGCAAGAATAAAATAATATACTTAAGGCCTAGATTTAGGTTATAGATATCTTAAGTCTTCTTTCTATACGGTGAAATATCAAGGCATGCAGTTCGCTTGCTGTCATGATGATATTCTATACATATACACTCACGTCTTTTATCCCCGAAGAGGTAGGCAGAGGCATAACTAATCCACCTACTTTTCGCCATGCATATTCCGTCCCATGATGCGATAGGGGGCGAGCCTTTCGCCATATCGGGCCCAAATTCCAGACTCCGGGTTGACACAGAGCAGAAAAACACAATATCACTTTGTCCGACCCGGGGATCAAACCCGGGACCTTGATATTGCAGTCGTACCGTAATGCAACTACGCCACCAAGACTATATACGTATGTATATAGACTTATATACATACGTATTTAGAAAAACTAGCTTTTGCTTGCGGCTTCGCCCGCGTGAATGGGTTTTTCCGAGATAAAAGTTACGCTTTTTGTTTTGCCGGGATAAAAAGTAGCCTATGAACATGATCTACCCATGTGCCAAATTCCATCGAAATCCGTTAAAATGCATGTAAAATCTCTTCTTCATAAACGCCATTTTATTTATATACAGCTCGGGCCGCCCCGCCTAACGCAACGCGCTACGCTCGACGTCTCCGTAAATGAGGCCTAAGTGATTGACATATTGGCGAAAATTTTAATAGAAAAACGTCCGTTAACTTTTCCTTTATAACCTATATTAAATAAAAGAGTTATTTACTGATTGCTTTTGGTTTAATAAAATTCTACTTTATTCTTGCAGACAGCCGTTTTATATCGATTTTTTGTAAAACGATTCAGAACATAGGTACTGTTTAGTGTGACCTCGAGCGCTGTGCCGCGAATTGGGTAAGGAGTAAAGTGGGGAAAAACGTAAAAGTAAGATTTATAATGCCAGAATAGTTGTTAAGATATTAGATGAATTCAGTTTATAATGTTTTAATGCATACGACAACTATTTCAAAATTTATTTTGACGGGCACATACAATATAGTTAAACGTCAAACATACACATTTTATCCTACTAATATTATAAAGGCGAAAGTTTGTAAGAATGTATGGATGTTTGGATGTTTGGATTTATGGATGTTTGTTCCTCTTTCACGCAAAAACTACTGAACGGATTTCGAAGAAATTTGGCACACGGGTACATCATATCCTGGATTAACACATAGGCTACTTTTTATCCCGGAAAAACATAAAGCGGGACTTTTATCCCGGAAAAACTTTTTAACGCGGGCGGAGCCGCGGTGAAAAGCTAGTTTTTAAATATTTATGTCGGGGTTTATTAAATTTTTTCAAACTTTTTATGTTACTATTTTCTCCATTATAGGGCCTCGATCATCATTCATCTAACACCTACTTATTGAGACCATTCTTATGAACCCAAACACGCTATATCTAAGTTAATGAAGACTTGTGTATACCGCAGACTACTTGATGCTACATCTACAAATTAATGTTAGCATGTTTGGAAAATACCACCAAAGTAACAATACACTAAATTTCAAAACAGTCGGACTTGTGAAAGTAAGAAATGAGTTGATTATCCTCAAGCGCTTGAATAGATTTTTCAAAATTATAGCTTAGAACCATCTCAATCACTTTCATATCAACTTTCAAACAACAAAACCGCCTTGAAATCGGTCCATTCGATTGAGAGCTACGATGCCACAGACAGACATACAGATACACACCCTAAACCCATAACACCCCTTTTTTGTCGAGGGTTAAAAAAACAGACAGAAAATAATTTAAAAGTCACCAATTTGTGTTCTATTAGGTACTCTTCTTTAGACACGATGTTTCTTTTTATTAAGTATCTTTCAATGTTTAAATACGCCGGGTTCTTCTTTTTTACTTATAGAGATATTCGAAATATATTATATATTAATGACATTCTTCGGGCGTTAATCGTCAATCTACATAGTGAACAAAACTCTCTACAGTGCCGGATTAGCCCATAAGCAAATTAAGCAATTGCTTAGGGCATCACGTCTTGGGGGGCACCAGAAACAGCACAAAAAAAATGCTAGCACATAAAACTAAAGCTGTTTGAAAATCCGCGCGATTCAAGACTGATGTTAGTTTACTTATGGGAGGGGAGCCCCATAGGCGTGAATTGCTTAGGGCATCAAGTTGTCTTAATCCGGCACTGACTCTCTATAATTATTGAAGGCGTATATAAATAGTTTATTAGTAGCACTGTTATTAAAAGTATCGACATATCATATCCTTCATATTATCTATGTCATAAAGGGAACAAGAATATACAGTCAATTTTCTAATACACTTCTAGGATCTCATTACTACTAGTTTAGAACACGGGTATATTGGTATTGTAAAATAATACCGTACACTGAAACATTTTAACTAAATTAGTATTTGTTTGAAACTATAACAATAATCAGTAATTAACTTTTTGAAAATAACTTCATATCCTGCGAGATTGGATACTTGATAAAGTAATTCAATCGTGGCTTTGCTAAGTTTTCCCACCGCGAGTTTCACATCTATTACTAATTTCAAGTTTCTTATTTATAAGCGATGTGCTTTGTTTTTGAAATTAAAGCAATTTAAAAGGAATTTTAGCGTGTTTCATCTTTGAATATGGTAGATACTCAAAGGTGTTCATAGACTATTATCCTCATAGACAAAAGATATGCCCACGATTAGTTTATATTAAGAAGAAATCAATATGAAATAATCAAACGATTGAAACATACATACATATACACTCACGCCTGTGATCCCCGTAGGGGTAGGCAGAGGCGCAACTAGTGCACCCACTTTTCGCCATTATTCCGTCCCATGATGTGATAGAAACAAACGAAGAAACAACGATTGAAACAATAGAAGGAATAATAATTATCTTCTAACTATTCATGATAATCTCATGTAGATACGTTCAACATTATGTCACAACCGATTGAATTTGTTATGATTACGAACCTATTAATATCGCGACTTACATTCAATATTTAGAACTCTTAAGAAAGTCACAATATGAGATATTAATTTTCATGTGGAGCCACTGACAATGTTGTTATCATAGATAATGGCATCAAGTCGTAAATAAGATTCATATCTTTCTCAAAGCCTTACACTACGCGTTTCTTAATCTATTCACAGATAATTTACGGGGCCGTTAATGTCAAAACGCGACCTCTACTCTTTTCAAATCTTTTCATGTTCGGGAATTTCATCAAAAAATTTTGACAATGACCACATTTCATTGGCATCGGCAGCGAGTGAGGTCATTGATCTACATGAATTGTTGTATGTTTAGAATGGTGTGTTATAATGGCCAATAAGTGGGGGTAAACCTAATCTGTGTAAATAGCTATTTTGCTTGTACCCCCATTTTAAATCTTCTTTGAAATATTCTCTTTTCATTGACAATGCAATGAGGCTAAAACATCATGAATGAACTTAGTCGGGGCCATTAAAAGGATTGCCTTTTAAATAGTTCAGTCTGTCGCCGTGTTTATATGCGGATAAAAGGAATAGAGACGGACTAGTGAGAATTTAATTAAACTAATAAATGAGCATAAAGTGGCCAGCGACGTTATCTATTTCCGATGCACCACACCACAAGTGAATCCTCTTAATTGCACACTAAAGTAATTCATTGGAAATCCTCGCCTCATAATATCGATCGACTTTAAGGTCTGGCTCAAAGGAACTATCTTGATACGCTCATTAGGTTTCCACTAAAACTCTCAAACTTTGCTACGTGTTTATAGCTTTCCTTAAATATATTATATTAAATAAAATGAAGTAATGCAATGAAGTTTAACAGAATACCAATGGTATACGGCGATATTCGCTTTTGCCTGTGACTGCAACCACATTATAGCGATTACTAATTTAGTAGTGGATTTTCGTAAAAAAAATTTAGGCGGACGTCGTTGTTTAATGGCTTTTAGTAAAAAAAATATAAAATAGATTAAAAACACTGTATACATTTTTTTGTAAATATGCGTATATATGAAAATGCATTTATAACCTAAGTGTCGTATATTTTATAGAGAACATTTAAGTCTAAGTTAGAAAACGGCGCCTCTGTGTCGCATCTCAATAAAGAAGTGGTACCGTATACGTTCCTCTATTTAACAGAGCGTTCATGAACAAAATAAAACAAGTATAGAGCTGCTGCTAGTCCAGTTAGAATGTCATTTATTTCGATTGCCAACAGTTTCTAGAGATGGTGTAGTCGGATATCGGCGTATAAATCAGGCGATGTGCATCCGGGCGCAAGTTGGCAATATTAGTACAGTACGGAGCGTGTCGCGAGCAGTGGTATATTATGGCCCCGGGCGTATGGCCAGATACGACCGACACCGTCTACCTGGAGCACCGCTCAAAACTATTTGTTGGCTTGCTGAACTCGGTCCGGCGCGCTTTCACGATGCACCGATGATGCAAGGATTAAGGCGCTGTACGACTATAGCTTATAACTATCATCGTAGATCTTTTTGATCTCTACAATTTCTTTTATTTGCGGTGGCGCTAGTGTGTAGATGTAGTCTGTTAGAATAGAGACTATTTTGAAAGCTTTATTTAACTTGCAATGTATTTTTGTTCGGGTGGAATCTTGCAAGTACATTTTGAAGTACTTACCCTCAACCGATTGTGTTGATATTTTGCATACAAGTTTAGTTTGGGGGACAATGCTTTGTTAGCTAAATGACGTCATTTTGAATACAATATGGCGGACGGCCCAAGACGATAGACTAGTCAGTGCGTCTGCACGTCTATTATATACTGCCTCGGTGACGTAGTTGTGTTACGGTATGACTGCAATACCGGGGTCTCGGGTTCGATCCCCGGATCGGGCAGAGTGATATTGGATTTTTCTATCCGGTATAAGCCCGGTCCCCCGGAGTCTTGAATCTGTGCCTGATATGGCGATAGGCTCGCCACCTATCACACATCATAGGACGGAATACGCAACGCGAAAAGTTGGTGCACTAGTTGCGCCTCTGCATACCCCTTCGGTAATAAAAGGCGTGAGTATGTGTGTGTCCATAATACGGGTATCATACAAAATGGCTTGCTAAGGAGAATACGTCGGCCGTCCACCTGAAGGTGGACCGATGACTTGGTAAAGGCCGCAGGAACGCGCTGGATGCGGGCCACTTTTGACAGGTCCATCTGGAAATCTTTGGGGGAGGCCTATGTTCAGCAGTGGACGTCATGTGGCTGATGATGATGATGATGAAAAAGAATACAAAAAATAAAATAACTTCCCTTTAAATCCAATATGGCGGACGACCTAAGATAGCGGACTAGTTATTTTTTACGCTCTCCTATAATATGGGTATCAAATGAAAGGGGTTGCTGAGAATAACTCAAAAAATAACTAAAAGGTAAAAAAAAAACATTAAAAACAAGCTTTTATTTAAACGTTCTAAAAAGAAAAAAAAGCTTAAATATTTATCAAACTTTGTTTAATACTATATAGAGAAAAGGCTTGTCACGAGATTTACTTGTGTAGATAATACAATAATTATGTAACTTGATCTTGACAAAAGTAAATCTCACGACCAGCTTTTATCTCTACATAGTATTAAACAAAGTTTGATTCAATTTAAGGTTTATTTTTAACCCCCGACAGAAAAAGAGGGGTATTATTTTCTTTTCAGAGCATTTAAGTAAAAGCTTATTTTTATTTTTACTTTTAATGTTGAATATTAAATTGACTACGAAATTAATTTATCTCACGCGAAGACATTATTAAGTAATTGCTGATTTTCCATAGTTCCTCAGCAACTAGTTGACAGCTATTACGATGGGTTATCACCTGTATGATAGTCGCTAATTGCTACCAGTTGGTTTCTAAATACATCAGGCATCCTGCAACCAGCAAAGTTTTCACGCCACATGGCTAAAAATTCTCAGAAAATAAAATATAATGACTTTCAATACGGTTGTTTTCATATGATGATGTAATCAACCACATACAAGGACAGAATAAATTGCACTTGCAATTAATTTGTCATGTGATTCTTATGTCCAATGGGGACTTTATTAATTATACCGTGTAGTATTAATACAGTATCTACGTGTCTATTAACAAAATATCGCAGACACTTTAACAAATCTACCTTCTAGCAATCACTCTTTACAATTCAAAAATCATGTTAAGTGCATGTGTTAAAGTAACAATTGTATAAGTAATTCAGTTTTAATCTATGAGTATGGGTTAACTAGTCTAATGTTTTAATGGTAGTATTTTTTTGGTAATTATAATATAATTATAGTATGATTTTGTCCAAATAAATTTATATGTATTTTCTTTTGGAAAGAAAGATATCGCTAATTTAATGCCAGTATTATCTACATACAGAATTACAAATGGACAGATTGATACACTTGATGAGGGTGCAGCAACGGGTGACACTTTTACGGACGCCAAAATTTGACTCTGCTACGTTTTCGGCTATTTTACAAACGAAATTTATGTAGGACTATAATATTATATTTCCAAGTTTCTCTTTTAATAATTATTCAGAATCAGCTCTTATGACAACCTGCAAAATATATTTGTGAATTAAAAAAATATATACAATTCAATTCACTGGTGGTAGGTCCCTTATATTTAAGAGTCTGTTTGCGTGGGTACCACCGCAATATCTATTTCTACCGGCAAGCAGCAGTGTGCAGGCACTGTTGTGTTTCGGTTTGAAGGACATTGTAGCCAGTGTAACTATTGGACATAATGAGACTTAACACCTTATGTCTCAGGATGACGAGCGCAGTGGAATACCACACAGTACTTTGTAAGTCAAGGTGCTGAATGGTGTTGCTACTGTTTATAGGTGATTGTATCGCTTACCATCAGGCAAACGCCATGCTTGTCTTGTCATTCGATGCAATAAAAACAAATTTTCAGATCTGTGACAAATCTCTTGAAGGTATTGATATGCAATCAATATAATATTTTAATTATGCTAATTTCTACCTCAGTCTATAGGTATTTGAGCAAACGGTAAATAATATAACAAAGGAAGTCCAGGGCCATGAAATATGCAGACGTGCACAACACAAATTACGCTAACTTAAGAAGGAAGTGCAAAACTTGAGCGTCGCGGAGGCCAAACGAGAGTCAAGTGTGGAACGTTCTGTAAATAGGACGGACAGACTTGAGTGAGGAGCGGCACTAACTTCCCTGCAATATTATCGTTGTTGTTACCTAACTTGTTTGTCATATTAACCGCATCATCGTTGTAACCGGGCTCCCTGTTATTTGTTAAGACGATGTAATCACAACAGGCATTGATGTATTAAAGGGTTTTTTAATACATCAATGACAACAGGTCATTCCATAGCGCAAGCAGCCACGTGTGAATATAAGCACAATAGCTATGCAACTAAATCCTGGAATAATTATTGCGTCAGTTACAACCACTAATATTATAAAGAACAACCTTTTGCCCGCGGCTCCGCCCGCGTTATAAAGTTTTTCCGGGATTAAATCCCGCTTTATGTTTTCCCGGGATAAAAAATAGCCTATGTGTTAATCCAGAACATGATCTACCCGTGTGCCAAATTTCATCGAAACCCGTTCAGTAGTTTTTGCGTGAAAGAACAACAAACATCCATACATCCAAACATCCAAACATGCATACATTCTTACAAACTTTCGCCTTTATAATATTAGTAGGATGCCTAATTTAATAATATTTCACACTAACAAAATATTCTCTATTCATGCGCCGAGTGGCACACCAAGGAATTAGGTCCACAAAAGGCTTTCATGATGAGATAGTTGCTTTGCTTTTGTAGAGGATAACATTTAATTAGTGCAAAATTTATAAAAGTTATCTTCGTTAAAACTTTAAAGCAGTTACTGTCACCAAAGCCCATTTTAAATATGGAGAACTTTTGCAATGTTTTAAATGTGAAGATACGTACAGCTATCCTTTTTCAATGTAGTGAAATATAATACCTTTGTAATTTCCGTCTTTCATGTTATCAAAAGGAAAAATTTGCAGCGCAACGCAAGTTATGCATAGCTCAGAAGTTTTAAATTTGTTTGAGTAGAGCATAGATCTCGGAGTCATTTTAAAGTCGTAATGTTTTATTTGAAATTATACGCAACTGTGATGAAAGTTGTTAAGAGTTTTCAATGCAGTACATTCGAGGAAATTGCGTTCAACACGATGAGCACTGATCTTTCCAGTATCTCACTTTACAATGGCGCAGGTTTCTAATTCAAATTATGAGAATTAAATTAACAATAAAAGCAAAAAGGCACAGTCGTCGACAGTAGCACCTATTTACATAATAAATACGCAAAATCCTCATGACGACACCTTTTTAAGCGTATCTTTTTCAAACGGATTTTTTGCCTCCGGCTTTCAAGTAATTAAAATTGCAGCTCACTTTATTTGACTGCGCTTTGCAGTGTTATTGTTAAAGTCCTTTATTTGCAAAGTTGTAAACCTATTGCCCATTATATTTGTTTAGGATATTACTAATTATAATAGTTTGAGCGTTACTCTATGCGGTAGGTACACGGCGTGCATGCATCTCGCTACACACGTATAGGACAGGCGGCACGTGACATTCGCAATGTGACGTCATCCCCTCCGAGCCATGAAATCTGGCCGCCGTCGTACTGCTCATTGTACCCGTCCCACTTTTTAATCTGGAGACGTCGAATAGAAGCACAATACTCAAGTATGTCTCGGTTCGTATTTGTTTCACTTTTAATCAGCGAATAGTCAATTCTTTATGTCGTAATGAACCAGGTAAGGAATTGTAATATGAAGCTATAGGCGTAAATAGGAAAACTATAAATAAAATAATACATTGTAAAAGTCATTACCTATTTGGCATTTTTATTTATTAAACGTTTTGTTGTGGTTGACGACAGGCGAGCGACCGACCGCATAAACAAAGCCGAATTCTTTCAGCAACAGATGTAATAATCATTTAGCATACCAGCATTTCTAACATACTTTAAACGATCACGTGCATAAAAAAGAGCCATAATCGATCAGAGAATTTCGAACGGTTTCCCAAAATAGAATTAATCCTTGCCTGCGTATTTCTAATTTTATGAATAGTAGTCTCGGTCTCTACATTTTAAGAAGCAAGACGTAATAAGGAATATAAATGGTTTTCTTGAATTTACTGTGAAGGTAGACACAATCAATAGAATTCTCAGTAAATCGAAGCAAATATTTCGTGTAGTCGCCCACTCAATATTATATTATTGTGACGGGAGCCAGTAGGTTTTAGTCGATCATTTTTCTTAACATATGAATATGAAGTGTCGATTGAAATGTTTTTAAAGTAAGCAGCGAATACCTATACAAAGGAACTTGAATGAGACAAAGTTTTTGTAAAACAGTCTGTGTGTGAGCGAGCGCTTTGTATTAGCAACAAAGACTCACGGGGACTTGCATCGTCAGAGCTTTTAGGCGGGTAGTTATCGTTCCAGCCACAAATGCGAATTTACGCTTTGCATTTTGAAAAATTAAAAGCGACATTTTCAATGCAATTGCGAGCGTTCTTTCTACAATCGCGTGGGTAATGGCCACTCCAACCCGAAATTGCGCGGTCTTTTTGTTGCCGACGCTTTCGTAAACACTCATTTGTACCTACTATTTACTGTGCACTCTGTACTTACTTAATCACCGCTGAATGTTCATATTGGAAAATACATATTCATACCAATATACGTATCCGACAATTATTGGAGCATTGGATGTGTACACAAACCGTTTCCAATGATTTTACGTGATAAAATTGGTAAGCGGATTTTTTGATATAATCTACAATGATGGTAATATTACAGTTAATTAAGCAGCAACCAGTACCTAAAGCATGTTAAAATTATCAGACAAATATTTAGATTACATCTTACTAATATTATAAAGGCGAAAGTTTGTAAGTATGTATGGATGTATGGATGTCTGGATGTATGGACGTTTGTGCCTCTTTCACGCAAAAACTACTGAACAGATTTTGATGAAATTTGGCACACGGGTAGATCATCTCCTGGATTAACACATAGGCTACTTTTTATCCCGGGAAAACATAAAGCGGGACATTAATCCCGGAAAAAGTTTTTAACGCGGGCGGTGCCGCGGGCAAATGCTAGTTATGTATAATTCATTTATTGAAATTTTTCCATAGTTTTAGATTTATTGTTTTTTAAATATTATAGAGAGGCTGGCACGCTTCCAATATTAGGTAGGTACTTATACTAAATATTAATTAGCAATTATGTTTTACGATTTATATAATTTATGAATTATTCCACAGGAAATATTCATTCAAAATGTATTTAAACATCAATCCTAATAACCAAACCAATTAATTAACGGTTAGCAAATAATTATGCTAAATTAACTTAAACAAACGTAAATGCCATACATTACATAAATATTACACATTATTATGATTTTACAAAAGATATTTATTCGCATAGGCCCATATTAAATAAGTAGGTGGATCATCTGATATCAAATAATCTCTTAAAAACCATATAGTCAAAAGAATCATGGATACCGACTTTAAGGGAAAAGAGTGGGCGTGTTTGGTACTTCGGAAATCTCACTCACACAATGAAACGCTGCAAACCGCCGCTTCACGTTGGTAATTAATGTGATTAAATCAATTAACTCCAAAGTTTTGGATAACCTAAAGCATTACATAAATTAAGACATGGTGTCTTAATTATACCGTTTAATCTTTACCGTCTGCTATTACAGCTTTAAATTAGGTCACCGTAATAGTTTTCTAACTTCTGATATTGTTTGGTGAGGGCAATATGTAGGCGTGCCGGCGAGCGTGTCTCGGTGAATTTTTCCAGTCAGGAAAAACCGTTTTATCTATCTAACGACATCCACGCTACCCGGTTATATCTCTCATAGTTTCTCACAAACTCTGAGGATAATTACTGGTACGGTGAGTTTAACTTAATGTCCAGCTATTCTGCGAACACGCACCTTGTCCATTTATTTATTAAAGCTGCAAAATTATATAACATTTTAGATACCATAATAATGGTACGTTCTGTGTAAATTTCAGACGATGTTATGTACATTTGATATGTTATTAATCTCCAGTCTTATAAAAGCAATAATTTATGCAATTACAATGTTGGGGGCTGTAACGACCCTAACGTTATGACACATACATGAAATCCTCCTAGCCAGTTTCGGTCACAGCGGCCAATCTTAACGCAGATCAGCCAGGTACGCAGGAGATATTATATCCCTTCACTCTCATAGTCCGATGAGACGGCAATCCGACATGACCGGAGAGAGATCAGGCGCAGGACCAACGGCTTTACGTGCTTTCCGAGGCACGGGGGTATCACACCGCCAACTTCCTGACTCCGAGCTGCGACTGAGTAATTTTAAAGATGGAAAAACCCAGTCACAATTTTTTTTGGCTCGACCCGGGATTCGAACCCAGGACCTCAGCGCGCAAATCCTACTCGTAACGCATACGCAATACAACTACGCCACCGAGGCAGTCATACATACATAGTATCACGCATTTTTCCCTTATCAGGAGTAGGCAGTGGTGTATCACACCCACATTTCGCCAGCTATTTTAGGTACCATGTAATGCCAGGCGCGCCTATTGTCATTTACCGGGCCCATTTCGGCTAAGGTCTTATACTGAATGGAAGCAAAAGATATCACTTTGCCCGACCCGGGGATCGAACCCGAGACTTCAGCATTGCAGAGATACCGTAATACAACCACGCCACCGACGCAGTCGTTATAGCACTATAATATAGAGTATATTCACCTAATCACTTCATAGATTCATCTTTCTTTTTTAATTTCGTAAAAGATAAAAAATACACTTGTTCTTATCGCACAACAATAAAACTTTATTCGAAGCTATATTAATAACTAGCTTTTGCCCACGGCTTCGCCCGCGTTAATAAGTTTTTCCGGGCTAAAAGTACATAAAAACCTTCCCGTTGAATCACTCTATGACTATGACGTTGATACAACTCTTAACAAATAATGCATTAATTTCGACCAAATTTCATTACAATAAAAACGGTTCTAGTAAGTTAATCTTAAATGATAGACATATACTGTTGCGGTCATTTTTTTAGATAATTTCAAGAGGAATAATTCTTTCATACATATATTTTTGATATCTTGAACCGTTTTCGCAGCGCACGCAATGGAAGCCCTCAAGGATGAATAATTTTCCCCGCTTTTTTCACATTTTCCATTATTTCTTCGCTCCTAATAGTTGCATCGTGATGTTATATAGCCTATAGCCTTCCTCGATAAATGGTCTATTCAACACAAAAAGAATTTTTCAATTCGAACCAGTAGTTCCTGAGATTAGCGCGTTCAAACAAACAAACAAACAAACTAACAAACTCTTCAGCTTTATAATATTAGTATAGATGTGCATTATTACGAGAAATTTAGTGAACGGAATATTGTTCAAGATGAAATTAAATTCCATACTTGTCGTCCGCATTCAACTGCACCATCTGAACCCACTTTCGGCGCGCATAAATCTCATAAATCTCTTCTAATAAAAACATTCCCATTCCATTTTGTGTAAGAGAAAATATTAAGGTATTGAGCGTGAGAGCGATGTACGAATAATATCTCGAAATTTAATTTTATTAAAAGGCGATGAGTAGACGCGGTGCTGAGCGAAGTTTCTTGATGGCAGATTGTTATTTGCATTTCGACGGTTCGGAATGCATTGAAATCTCAACGGGAGAGGGCTAGCGTGGCTACGTCGGAACGGATGCGCTAATATTTCTGTTCTAATGTATGCGCACTTAAACTTTATATCTTGTGTTTCCTGACTACTGTTTTCATATCATTTGACGAGCATTTAAAAGAATATAGTTAACATTTATTTTCAGTCAAAGTATGATAATGCGTGTATAGTAAGCCGAATAATATTTGTAGATGCAACTAGGTAAGAGACAAGTATTATATAGCAGTTGTCTGCAAATCTAATATGGACAAGAGTAATGCGGTATCCGCGCAGGTTAATGATGTCTATACGTTGCGTCGACGGCGACGGCGCGCCAATCCCAGGTTTGATTATATTTGAGAATGACACAACAGTCCTTACGCATACGCTACATGAATTTCAGAAGAAGTTTATGCATAATTCATGTTTATAGCGGTAATTTATATTACTTCTAACATTGTGAAATACAAGAAAAAAAGACGTTCTGGTCGTAGATTCATAAGAATGGTTTTAAAATCTCTACCAATATTTTAATACAAGCATAAGATCGTTGATCTGTGCAGTCTCTTTCAATATTAATGCAGGATTGGGACGCCAATCTCCCATGGGAGACAACGAACGGAGATCACAAGGAGCAACATTGTGAAATAAAGGCTAAGCATCACTCCGTTGAAGGTAATATTTTTACTCGTATTTAGAGGTAATAATGGTATTTATGAAAGATGAAGGTTTTCATAGAAACGTGAAAATGAATTAATAGTGTACAGTTTAATAAATAAGTAACTCTCATGAATAAATACCTCGTCTCAAATGACAAAAGCCTTACGTGAAATTGAATTACAGTTTATGTAAAGTAATCAAACTGAAATGGTTCTATTAAAATCAAAATTTTGCACATTTTGTTGGGGAACTTCGTTAGCAGTAAATTAGGCTAATTAGCCCTCGTGAGAGTAATAACTGTTTACCATCTCCAATTACAGCGTTCAATTCAAATTATTTAATTAGTCACGCATAAAGTGAACCCAATTACGTATTTTATTAAATCACCCATTTCTTATTGTGAAATAAAATATCAACTAGAGTAATAGTTACCTATTTGTTTATAGGTAGGTAAATACTATTTATAATAGTTTCTTTGATCACCGGCTGTCAACATTTGATTGAAGTGACGGTTACTTAAATATAATTTATATTATCTCAAACTTACTGATCAAAGCTGAGATATTGTTTTTTTTATTATACACAGTTACCTCAGGAGTAACGTGTCAATCAATGTCTCGCTATAAATCACATTGTAACTATAGTTAGGAGCTCCAAACTATCCTTTCGGCCTTTATAGTAACGAGTTCAATTATTTGATAGATTCATTATGCATCATACAAAATGACATATTTTGAGTAAGGCAGAAAACTAATAACTTATTTAAGTTGGCCCTGACACAGAATATAGTCATACAGTTTATCTTTCGAAAAAAGTAATTCGTTTAGAAGAAATCCAGCATAAATTTTCGATAAAAACTGGCAAATACCAGCTTGTGTTGTAGCCTCCCCAATGTAAGACTATTATTTATTAATATAGACCTATATCTATAAAGGTATGATCGTGAAAGGCTGGGTTAGGTATAATTTGTTTACATGAAATTAGCCCACTGGTAGTGTCTAGCATTCTTAGCATCATATGTCATAATTAACTTACATTTCTGTAACTTGGGACGGCCCCGAATTAACAGAAAGCTGTAATGGTTATATTATACAAAGATGAAAATGTAATCGATAAAGTTTATCAGACAAAACGTCTATATAAAGCAGGTTGAAAAGTTTTCTAAGAAACCCCTCTTTGAACTAGGGACTAACAGACCTTTATTAGTAATTGCTGTTACTTTTTGTTTGAATGAAACATTAATTCGTGAAATTATTGTGAATCAAATCATGCTATCTAAAGTTAAATGGTTTACTTCATAATTCTGAGTAATAAGTATACTTGTAGGAATGTATTTTCTCAAAGAAGTCATATTCTGAATGCAATATAAACCACATAACTATGTAGGCGATATATTTTCTTGGGAGTAGTGTGCTTGTTCCCTCTATGGACAAGGGGATGTAGAGACTATTTTAGACATCTTTACAAATTTTGCATCGTCTCGCCTAGGGACCGAATGGTCTACGTACAGGGTAACGTCATTCGAGCTCTCCGACTACACAACTCGGAACTTCTATAGAGGATATAGTTTGCAAATATGTGATAAACACAGCTATCTCTCCTATAAAGATGCGATCATAGACAAATCAATTAAATAATATCAATAGTGAATTTCCAGTGTTATGAAACTTCTTTACATGGCCTTGCTACCTTATGATCTTACTACATATACATATATATACATATACACTCACGCCTGTTATCCCCGAAGGGGTAGGCAGAGGCGCAACTAGTGCACCCACTTTTCGCCATTATTCCGTCCCATGATTTGATAGGGGGCGAGCCTATCGCCATATCGGGCACAAATTCCAGACTCCGAGCTGATACTGAATAGAAAAACTCAATATCACTTTGCCCGACCCGGGGATCGAACCCGAGACCTCAGCTTTGCAGTCGTACTGTAATACAACTACGCCACCGAGGCAGTCTAATGATCTTACTAAACATAAAAATATTTTTTTTTTGTAAAGATGTGTAGAAGTTTGTTGCAATCACTTAAAATACTTATTTAATAGATTTAGACGAATTTTGACTTGCATCTAAATACAGTATCTATTGTAAAATAAAACAATTTTCTTTAACAAACTAGGATCTGACAAGGGCACAATAATAAATGTAGCTTTGCCACCACCAAGATCTATTATGAAGCTTTCTTACCCCATGACGTTCGTTATAGGGTGTCAGAATTAGGATAGAAAAGTATATAATTTACTTCGAGAAATTATTTCTTTCGATACCTTTGAAATCAATTCCCCACAACTTCACCAACAGGCGCTGGCCTTCGTATTAACATTAGAATATTACACGATTTTCTTACAGATGAAGATAATTAAACACTCTTAAAAATATTATAATAACACCGAAAGCGCCGCCACCTGGGTATCCTTAAAGATATTATAATATTTTAAAATCTTCTTGTTTACCTAAACAAAACAGTAACGTATAGACCATAAGGTTTTATTTACGTCTATAATTTAGAAAGGTCGATAGTACTATATTAGCAGCAGTATACAAACGAAACAAACACACATAACGAAACATTCATCATCGTGTATTCCCGAAGGGTTAGACAAAGATACAACCAAGACCCTTTTCGCCAAGTGTTTTCCGTCCCATAACGTTATAGAGGGCGAGCCTATCATTATATCGGGCAATAATCCACACTCTGGTCTGTTACTGAGAAGAAACACCTAATATCAATTTGCACAACGCGGGATTCGAACCAGAGAACGCAGTCGAGAGTTAATTACTAGCTTTTGCCCGCGGCTCCACCCGCGTTAAAAAGTTTTTCGGGGATAAAAGTCCCGGTTTATATTTTCCCGGGATAAAAAGCCCGGGATAGCCTATGTGTTTATCCAGGACATGATCTACTCGTGTGCCAAATTTCATCGAAATCCGTTCAATAGCTTTTGCGTGAAAGAGGAACAAACATCCATACATTCATACATATTACATTCTTGTAAACTTTCGCGTTTATAATATTAATAATATTAATAATATTAATTATTATACTGAAACTTCTATAAATTTGCGAAGTGATGGTACCTCGATTGCTTGTATCGATCAAATCCCGCGCGAGAAAATTATTTGTGTGAGCCCAAATCCAGTGAAAGGAAAAACAAATACCGCAGGGATTTCGACGTCATCCATCAAATATAGTATTAAAGTTCACAGCAAACTCAATATCAATAGAGATATAAAGAGCA
This sequence comes from Lapara coniferarum, assembly GCA_949316025.1. Lineage (NCBI taxonomy): Eukaryota > Metazoa > Arthropoda > Insecta > Lepidoptera > Sphingidae > Lapara > Lapara coniferarum. Next base: position 13,148,445 of record OX438926.1, on the reverse strand, counting down.
ATTCTAACTCCGCTATCCTTGCCCTTAACCGCTCGCCGCGCAGAATATTGCCCGGGCCCATAAAAATTCATTAATATTCATCGTAAAATGCCACGAATTCATTTTTTTGACATTGATTTATGGCCGGTCCTTGCACGCATGCCCCAATGTGCTTATATTATGATAGCTTGCATAGATTATATTGTTGAATTTATTAATACCTATATGATGTTTTTTCATGGATAATAGAGATGATCTATTAGGATACTTTACTTTTCAGCCTCCTAAATTACCGGGAATTACTTAAGGCATAGTCAAGAGACAAGAGCACACACCTCACTTACTAAAGGTATGTGTGTATTCTTTATGTATTATCGCTCGCTTTAACGGTGAAGGAAAACATTGTGAGGATACCTGCATACCTGGGAAGTTTTCTATAAGATGAAAGTATGGCAACCCGCACTAGGCCAGCGTGGTGGACTAAGGCCTAACCCCTCTCAGTAGTAGAGGAGGCCTGTGCTCAGCAGTGGGTAGTATATAATAAAGGGCTAGTATGGTGGTATGGTATAAACTCCTCCTTTAAATAGCTGCAGCGTAAATCATCTGTGGACTGAGAGGTTTTGGATTTGAATATTTGATCGATTAAATAATACATATTTTGAGTCTATCATTAGTAGTCTTTATCATCATTTTAAAAATAATGTGATTTATCACTCTACTTCATTCAATCGAAATAATTAATAATTATTCGATTGCTATATATACATACACACATAGGGGACTTGTATATTATGAGGAACTCGTTAAATAATACACAAAAACAACTCGAAACCAAAAGATTTCGAAAATAATAAGCCCTGGAAACGGTTATTCCTCAGGATTTCAATTAATACACGATAAACTATGTATAAGGTGCTGTGGTTTACTTACTAGCATAAGCCGACCATTCGAGCCTACTTTATGTATACGTGAGGTAAGGTTTGATGAATAAAATACGAGGTCCGGACGACGGATGCCGATGAAACTATCACCGAAATCTCAAGACAACGCATAAAAGTACCAAGGCCTATAGACATTTACTCACCCACTTACCTTACGATTTCATCTTCTTTACCGGCACTTTGGTGTATAGAGCTGAGGTATCTTCTATTTGTTAACCAACAAACCCTGGCAAATCTGTAAATATTATTTCAACGTGAAATTATCACGTTTCACGTTACAAAAAAGGTACATACTTTCAATTCGTAAGGTTACAGTTTTTAATGAATAATGGTATTTAGCAACGAAGAACTCTTTGTAAACGAACAGTCCTAAGAACATGTTTGAATGCTATTTTTTTTTTATTGCATCGAATGACGAGATCAGCATGCCATTCGCCTGATGGTAAGCGATACGACCACCCATAAACAGTAGAAACACCATCCAGCACCTAGAGTTACAAAGTACTGTGTGGCATTCCACTGCGCTCGTCATCCTGAGACATAAGATGTTAAGTCTCATTATGTCCTGTAGTTACACTGGCTACAATGCCCTTCAAACCGAAACACAATAGTGCATGCACACTGCTGCTTGGCGGTAGAAATAGACATTGCGGTGGTACCCACCCAGACGGACTCTTACATATGAGAGTCCTACCACCAGTAAGTTCTAGAGACTCTACAATAAAAAAAAAAAACATTACGAACAAAACCACACATTCCGTTCTGAGCAGCCGACTCGAGCGGACCTTTTGTTTGTCGCAGTACCTGCTGCGACATTCCATTGTTCCGTCCGAGTACCTGCTCGGTGCGTTCCGTAGCGACCTCGCTACAGCCAAGGCCAAACAGGTAGCAAAGGGGCAACCCTTTGCTATTTTGTTAGCCTATTTCGGGCCAAGCCGCGTCCTTTTCAGGACAGGGTTTAGCCCAATTTGTTTCTTTTCAACGTTTGGCCCCTTCAGGGTATTGGCTCGGCGGAAACCTAACGGTGCTAACAAGCCGAGTCGCGTCACCGGCAACGCGCTACGCCCCTTCAGGGCAAGGCAAAGCCGACGGGTACGGATCCGGAGGCTGCGGAGGCACACCGCAGTCTCTCCCGTATATCACCTTCCCAACCCTACCCTTTCCTTAAAATCCATCCCGTGTATCGGTTGAGCGTGCGGCCTCCGGCCAATACCGTTTACGGTACACGGACTGTTAGGAACCCTTTTGCACAATAAGACTGGCAAAAGGGATACAAGCTTAGGGCACACCTAATTCTAAGTACACCCCCCCTCGCCTATACCCGGCGGGGAGGGACACGCACTCACTCACCCCCGGGCGTTCCTACCCGGGGACTTAGTTCATCGCGTCCCATACCGCGTCGCGATCCGCGCTCGTTTCGTTTTGTGTGAACCCGCCTGGTTTCTTCTGTGTGTTCTTTACAGGCGGTGCACACCCGGGGTTAGTGAACACACACGCGGCCCCCAAATCATTTTCTACCGTAGGCTCGGACTCAGCCGCCAATATGGCTGATTCTGGGCCTATGGATTTGGCTCCCGAGCGGCCTGTCGTCGCCGCTCAACCAAACATAGATAGCACCCCTTTCGCCGCTCCCATTATTTCCAAGGAGGAAATAATGAGAGTAGTGAGGGAGATGTTCCGGTCGGACAACGCGGTCCGACAAGAAATTATATCTATGGCTAGGGAAGCCAGGGAACCGTCTGCGTCCTCAGACACCTCGGAGTCGTCCGAGGCTACGACCTCAACGGAGACCACCGAAACCTCGGGCGGCTCCGCGGAGTCTGAAGAGGAAATGGACACGTCCCCCAGCCAACCCGAAGCCTCCAACAATCCCAAGAAACGGCCAATATCTGCTTCTTCCTCCGCCTGCGAATCCGGGGAGGAGTCGTCTTCGTCGGAACGCGACGAGGAAGGCTTCACCACGGTGAAAAACAGCCGGAGGAAGAAGCAGAGAAGCGTCGCTGCTCCTGCACCAACCTCCCCATCCGCGCCTTCTGCGCCTTCCGCGCCTTCAGCGCAAACCGCGTCCGCGTCTGCGTCGACGCCGCCACCGCCGCCGACTCAACCAAAGGGGCCTAAAAAACCCCCGAGGTTGAACCTACAACTCCCATCAAATATGTCCATGCGGGACATATTTGAAGAATTGCGCAAACAGCGCATATCCATCGCGTCCAACTCGTGGAATAAGATCCACAAGCTTCTTGCCCTGCAGCCCGCCTCAATCACGGACCACAGGGCGCTGACCAAATTCTTAGATGCCAAACACTGGCACTATTTTACCTATTCTCTCCCAGACGAGCGGCGCTTCCGCTACGTCATTCGCGGTATCCCCGTCCAAATGTCGACTCTCGAGGTCAAAGAAGGCCTTGAAGAGAAAGGCATAGTCACATTAGAAGTGCACAGGATGCACAGACAGTCCCGCGCCTCCCGGCCGGGAATACAATACGAGATGGTTCTCGCCATCCTCCAGTCCCCTTCCGACGTCAAAAGACTTTTTGAGATTAAAGATATCTCGGGGCTAGGCGGCTTCACCGTCGAAGCCCCACACAAATCGACCCAGATAGGGCAGTGTCACAACTGCCAGAAATACGGCCACAATTCTCGTGGCTGTCGCCTCCCCGCCAGGTGCGTCAAGTGCCTCGGCGAACACGGCACATCCGAGTGCCCCCGTCCTAAGGACCGCTCTCAGTGCACGGAGCCGCCTTCGTGCACAAACTGCCGGCAAACCGGCCATCCAGCGAATTATCGCGGATGCCCTCGCGCCCCCAAAAGAGTTGCCAAAGCTCCTAAAGCTGCGGCTCCCTCGGCCCCTCAGGCCACCACATTCAAACTGGCACCTGCGCAAGTGCGCAACCCGTGGTTTCCTCCCACGGCGCGCGCTGAACCCATTTCTCAGGCCCCCAGCGGAGTCACTCCCGCTGCCCCGGCCTCTACTCGACCCTCGCCTCCCCCAGCTGTGGCTCCTTCTTCAAAGGCAGCCCAGCCCAAACCCAAACCCAAACCCACCACCCCTCCCACCCCTTCTCAGTCGGCGACGGTGGCGGCGAAGGCAAGCGACGCCTCTTCCTCAGTCGCCTCACTATTAGGCTCCCCGGAGATAATGATTCTCCACGGGAAACTTTTCGAGCGTTCCCGTCTACTCACCCGTACGGGAGTAGAAGACCCCCTTTTAATCGCTGAGATCGCTCTGATCCAGCAACAAATTTTCGAGGCTACAGTTAACGCTGTGCGTCTCCCCTCTTTAATTTCATAAATGGCTACCAACGCCAGACAACTCCCCCAGCGGACAAAACCTCGCTCCCTCAGAGTGGGGTTTTTCAATTGTAACGGCATTCGGGACCAAAAAGCCGAAATTTCTTCTTTTGTCCGCGACAACCAAATTGACGTTTTCCTCATCCAGGAAACGTTCCTTAAGCCCTCTCACCGCGATCCCAACATCCCAAACTTCAAACTAGTGCGAAATGATCGTACCAGTGGCCGTTTAGGAGGCACTCTCATTTATTACAAAAGGTCCCTTCATTGTATCCCATTAGAATCACCGATAAGCTTGAGCAACATTGAGGCTTCGGTCTGCAGGCTAGCCATGACCGGACACCCGCCGATCACCATCATATCGGCCTATCTCTCGCCCACTAAGGAGCTTCACTCCAACGAACTCGAAACCCTATTTGATCTGGGGGATTCCGTCATTTTGGCGGGAGACCTCAATGCCAAGAACACCCTCTGGAACTGCAACTCGACCAACGAGCGTGGTGCAGTCCTAGAGAGTTGTCTTGACACAATCAATCTAAGCCTATTGGTTCCTTCAGAACCAACCCATTATAGTTACAACGACGACCACCGACCGGACATACTCGACGTGGCACTTGTACGGAACGTAAGCCTTAGCGTGCGTTCCATGCAGGTGCTACAAGAGTTAGACTCTGACCACAGACCTGTGATCCTCGATCTAGTCCCCGAAAACAGTCCAACTGACACAGGTCCTAATATTCCGATGAAGGTGAAAACGAATTGGCGTCTTTTAGGCACCAAGCTCGCAGACACCTCATCCTCTGATCTTTCCGCGATCCCGACCAACATCGTGACTCCTGAGGAAACGACCAGCGCGATACGCGTCTTCACCGACCACCTTCAGAACGTCTTGAGCGAAAGCTCCGAGAGGGTGCCAGAGACTGTTCACAGTCACTGGCAACTTCCCGAAGACGTTCGGTGGTGGGTGAGGTTGCGTAACGCTACGCTCAAGCCTGCGCGACGAGACCCGTCCCGGAACGACGACATCTTGCGCGCTACCTCCAACGTGAGGTTAAGCGTCGCATAAAAGAGGTCGTCGATTCGAGGTGGGACACTCGCCTTGCCGATATCGATCCGACACATACCGCCTTTTGGCAACTGGTTCGTTCCTTCAAGAGAAACGATGTGGCCTCCATGCCTCCGCTCAATCGTCCGAATCAACGCCCGGCGTTTGATGACGACGAGAAAGCGGAACTACTGGCCGGCAGCCTGGAGTCTCAATGCTCGCTCACCTCCGTACCCGTAGATGACGACATTCTTGTTGCGGTTGACACCTTCGTCGAAGATAGGAACGCGGTCCGGCCACCGCCAGTCTCTATACCGCGACCGCTATACGATAACGTCGACCCGGACGTCGACCCGCCGCCCGATCCCCTTGCGCCGGTGACGATCGAAGAAGTCACCACTCTGATCAAGGCACTCAAACGTAGGAAAGCCCCCGGGGGCGATCTAATCCCTACTCGTATGATTAAGATGCTCCCGGAGCATCTAGTTCAAATTCTTACCTCTATCTATGACGCCGCGTTTCGTAACTGCATCTTCCCAGAGGTCTGGAAAGAGGCAGTTGTGATAGGAATCCACAAGCCGGGGAAACCCGCTTTCGAACCCTCCTCTTATAGGCCCATCAGTCTGCTCAGTACTCTGGGCAAAATCTACGAGCGGATCGTCCTCGACCGCCTCAAAATTGTAGCTTTTAATCAAAATTTGATCCCTCCAGAACAGTTTGGCTTTCGCCCTAGACACAGTTGTGTCAATCAGGTGCTCCGCATCACGGAGTACGTCCACGAACAATTCCGTAAAGGAATGCCTACCGGTGCTATTTTCTTCGATATCGAAAAAGCATTCGACAGGGTGTGGCACAACGGCTTGCTTTTCAAGCTGTACACTCTCAACGTGCCCACACAACTCGTGCACATCATACGAGATTTCCTGTCGAATCGCGGTTTCAGATATCGCGTGGAGGGAACTCTCTCTTCCCGACACACCATCACGGCCGGAGTCCCGCAAGGCTCCGCCCTGTCCCCCTTTCTATTCTCGCTGTACACAAGCGACATCCCTAGACCACAAAACGCCCATCTGGCACTATTCGCGGATGATACCGCAATATACGCTTCACGTATAGACCCCGACAAAGTGGTGCGCACTTTGCAAACCGCCGCCGACGAACTCGGTGAGTGGTTCCGCAAATGGCGAATCACCGTCAATCCCACCAAAAGTCAGGCCATCCTTTTCACTCGGAAAAGGAAAGTCCATGTCCCTCACTTTTCAGTCCGCATGTCCGACCAGGTTATTCCCTGGAAGGGCCAAGCCAAATATTTAGGAGTAACCCTTGATCAGAGGTTGACCTTCATCCCACACGTAAATGCGGTACGCGCGCGAGCCGCATTCGCGATGAGCCAGCTTCACTGGCTCCTAAACAAAAATAGTAAGATGTCAATCCGCAACAAGATTAGGATCTTTAAAACATGCATCCGTCCGATAATGACATACGCGTCGCCCGTATTCGCTCATTTACCGCCCGGTCGCCTTCAGCGAATGCAGGTGCTTCAAAATCGATTCTTACGACATGCACTTGGTGCCCCGTGGTACGTTCGCAATCGCAACCTCCACGTGGACACCAATATGCCGACCATCAGGCACTTTATGCAGTGCGCCAGCAGACGCTATTTCGACAGGGCAGTAAACCACCCGAACACGCTTATCCGTAAAGCGTCTATATATACTCCATTTGACCGCGCCAAATGGAGACAACCGCGATCAGTCCTGACCGATCCAGAGGACGAAATCACTCTAGCTTTACGCGAAAAGAACGAGCATCTAAAGCTCATACACTCAACAAGACCGCTGTACCGTCCTCGCCGTCGAGGACCTCGTCGCGTTCCCCATAACCCTGCCCTCTCGTAGCAGTTCCGGCCCGCGTGCCGAAGACTACAATCAACACGTTAAATAGGATTAGGTTAAAAACCATATTCCCCAAACGTTGATGTCTTATCCTCTCAGTGGCCGTCCTGAGCCGAGGTTCGTGACCCGTTAGTGGGTCGCCCTCAGCGTGGTCGCTTAATTTAATGGGTTGCGAGCGCCTTCTGCGCTTACCCACAAGACCGGTGTGCTTGTATAAGCCGACTCTCGTCAGGCTAACAAGAGTATAGTCAGGGACAAAAAAAAAAAAAAAAAAAAAAAACGAACAAAACATGCTTCGTGTACCTAGTCTTTATATCTGGCATTAATAGTATAATATATTAACGATGCAAATGCAGCAACCGCTCAACACATTTGGATAAAATTTGGCATCCGGATAAACCATGTTATGGATTATAGGTTCCTTCTTATCCCCGTAATTAATTCCACTGGGAAATATATCGTCGTTGTCAAAACAATATCTGCTATGTGCAGAAAGTTAAACTTTGAGATATGGAGTAAAAACTTTCACATGTAATACTTTGAGACAAAAGTTCGCCATGTAACGATTGGAATCACATAGCGGCTTTTATATATCAAAGTTTGGGGGGAAACTAGTCATATTGGTCAAAATGTTGACAACTCATAAAAGTGCACATAGCAGATATTGGTTTGACAACAACGATGTGTGGAGGTTGTCAAGACGACCCCAAGCCAGCATAGTGGACTTAAGCTTTAGCCCTCTCAGTTGTAGAAGAAACCTGTGCTCAGAAGGGGGTAATATACACCACTGGTTTTATTATATATTATTATAAGACTCATAGAGTATATTTTTAAAGCGAACACAGTTTCCTTTATGGAATGTGCACACTTAACTGATATCAATCGCAATGTTTTAGGGTGAAAAATTCATGCTGGAAAATATAATAACTCTATTAAAAATTGTTCTCGCCAATCTCAAATCATATCACACTTAGTACGGCAAAAATACAATACAATACAAATACTCTTTATTATATCACTAGTAATGCTCGCGGCTCCGCCCGCGTAAAAAAGTTTTTCCGGGACTAAAATATTTTCCCGGGATAAAAAGTAGCCTATAGCACTCAGGAGTTATGTAGCTTCTTATTAGTGAAAGAATTTTCAAAATCGGTAATTCCTGAGATTAACGCGTTCAAACAAACAAACAAACATACTCTTCAGCTATATAATATTAGTATAGATTTTTAAGCAGAAATAAAATAAGGTTGATACAATTTCTTTCAGTCCATGGAGTACAATGGGCGGTCTTATCGCTTCAAACGATCTCTTCCAGACAACCTTTGAAATATGAATTACTAAAGGAGATCTAGGAATAAAACGTGAATTTTAGAGTGAGTCACTCGCTTAATATAAATACCGCAGGTGAACAATATGCCTGCCCATAAACGTTAACACCACGGTTATAAATCACTAGTACTCAGCGTGTGTATTCTTTTAAAGCTCAGAATACTACAACAGTTTTGCGGATTTTAAGTTAGAAACATTTTGCACCGGCCACCGTTCTAATCGCATTTCGTAATAAACAAATAAAACAGGCGAGGATTGCTAATGAAGACTTGTCATTGAAATAGAGCAGAAGAAGCTGAACATATAGAGCACGCCGGAACAAAATACTCCTACAAAAGATTTTTCTGACTATTTGTAATATTCCATTATCGTTTTCTACGGATTTTGTTTTTAGATTACTGAATTGTTGGCATAAAACGATCGCCTATTCACATACCTGCAATAGTATCGCGCTTTTAACCTTTGCAAATCACTCTGGAAACGCGGTAAACGATTGTGCAAACATACCTATATGGTTGACGGTTTTTGTGCATTCATCGAACAAAAAAGTAAGCTGAACACTGACTATTAATTCTATTTCGCTGCAGTCTGTTATTATCTGCTGTGTCGTTTTCCGCGTTTCATAATAACATATATACATATACATATACACTCACGCCTGTTATCCCCGAAGGGGTAGGCAACTAGGGCGAGCCTATCGCCATATCGGGCACAAATTCCAGACTCCGAGCTGATACTGAATAGAAAAACTCAATATCACTTTGCCCGACCCGGGGATCGAACCCGAGACCTCAGTTTTGCAGTCGCACTGTAATACAACTACGCCACCGAGGCAGTCATAATAACATACACAGAATATATTTATTACTGTACAACAAACATGTTCACATAAATCCAATTGTGGCAATCAAGTTAAGATTGTCGTCTCGAAGTTAAACTTGTGTAAATCGCAGCGCCTCCGTGTAGTGCAGTGAGCAGCAAATATTCCCGTATGTGACTTACACTTCCTTTGAATGATTTGCCAAGTTCCCTCATCTCGCTTCGAAACTAGGTACGTGAAATTGGATGAAATACGTTCAGCAAATTAGTGCTGTCACATCTCGGTCGTCATAAGTTTACTGACGTCGTTTGGCGCAAAGAGAAAACCTCGAGTAGTCATCATAAGATGCTAGAGAGATGTTTCATTCTATATACCTAGAGATTATGCAAAAGGAAAAGTTCCCTACATAATGTTGTATTTATTTCGAGATTGTGCGATGTATTCGTAACTATAAATTGATAAAAGACAATTCAACTAGATTGGTCGTCGCCCCGAGCGACCTGAGCGAGAGCTAGCGGGTATTTCGCTTCACAAATAAGTTTCTCATTCTTCGGGACAATGCCGCAACCTTTTTTATGTTTTATTATTTTAACAAATCACGTACAATACAAAATGCGGGATTTGAGAATAAATACGAGAGATATTTAAAAATATCAATAATTGCTATGTATTTTTTTTTTAATCGTAGGCTCGACAAAGTGGCTTCACTGCATCTGATGGTAAATGTAGTCCCAAAAATGTAGGCCCAAAAAGTTATGTCAACCGGCAAGAGATAAACATCCCTGGTCGGTCGGCACAATTATGCCGGCCTGCTTAATTGCTTCTTCACGCTCCGCTTGAAGAACCCTAAGTCGTAGGAAGGAGGGAACACGTACGCTGGCAAACTGTTCCACAGCTTAATGTATTTAGATAATACGTAATGTCGCTATAAAACACTTATCATATTATAGTTATGTACATTAAATAGGTGTGTACTATCCAGTGTGACTCACTCCTTCTTGAAATAGTTTTAATTTCCAATGATATTTAACTTAAATTTCAATTACCATAATATGATAGGTCACCTAATTCCATACCGCATTAATTATTATATACCAATGTTTGTCATTGTTATCAATTAATATTACAAAACGAAGTAAAATACAGATACTCAGTGCATATTATCCTACTAATATTATAAAGGCGAAAGTTTGTAAGTATGTATGGATGTATGGATGTCTGGATGTATGGATGTATGGATGTTTGTAGATCATGCCCTGGATTAACATATAGGCTTCATTTTATCCCGGGAAAATAAAAAGCGGGACATTTATCCCGGAAAAACTTTTTAACGCGGGCGGAGCCGCGGGCAAAAGCTAGTATAAAATATTTTCCAATATCAATATTGGGAACTAAACCATGATCAGGAGAAAAGATTAAAGGCCAGTTTCGCCGGTTTCAAGTTAATAAGTTATTTTTTTGGGTTATCATAATCCTACTAATATTATAAAGGCGAAAGTTTGTAAGAATGTATGGATGTATAGATGTATGGATGTTTGTTCCTCTTTCACGCAAAAACTGCTGAACGAATTTCGATAAAATTTGGCACACGGGTAGATCATGTCCTGGATTAACACATAGGCTACTTTTTATCCCGGGAAAACATAAAGCGAGACTTTTATCCCGGAAAAACTTTTTAACGCCGGCGGCGCGGGCAAAAGCTAGTAGCTAATATAGATAGCACGCTTTTTATCACCTTTTATTTGGGAGCATAGATTAGTGACTTTTGTATTTGATCGGCTTATACGTTTCGCACCTTTCGAACGAAAACGACACAATCCAAAAAAAAATATGGAGATATCGTTATAAAATTCTCCATATAACAATAGCTCAAACACAGCCATATTCAAACGGGAAAAGGACCAGACTGTTATATAGGGCCTATTTTATTACAGTTGTTATGAAAAAGGAACCAGTTTTAAGTCATTTTGTGACGATAACTCAAATTCCGATTTTTTCAAGTTATGTCGTTTTCGTTCTAAAGGTGCGATTGATGAGACGAAGTAGCATTTATAGGTTATAAATACAATGAAGACATAGTCACGATCAATAGTCCACTGTTATAAAGCAATTACTTCATAACGCCTTATTAACCTCTAATCATAAATGACATTTAATTAACGTAACAAGAAAAAAAAATTAAGAATATAAAACACGTTACCCAATTCCAGCTTATGCCTAAGCAGCCGTTTGCGAAGCACTTAGCATTCAACCGAGCCGCCCGGTTACTTTATAGACAAATATTTCACTGTAACATACGAGCAGACCAAATAAAGTGGGTCATTTTTTCTACACATTTATATTTTTACGGTCCTTTGAAGTTGGCACTTAATTTAATGCTGTATTAGTTCTTATTTCTTCGGCAACAAATCATAAAGTCCGTGAAATACAACCGGGATGTGGAGACAGATAATGTAATGTAGGCCATTTCGTTTTTCCAGGTTAGCATTGTAACTTGAACATATTGCTTCTGTACCACAGAATAATAACTAAAGCCATTATTATTCTGACTTCTGTACATACTGAAAAAGACATTAGTAACCTAAAGAATATAAATTGTTGAACGTAAAAATTTAGCCCTATGAGCTTATTGTTCTTTTGAACGAAGCTATGACATGTGCGGCATTACTCATACATTATTGCGTTATTGTTATTGACTGCCTCGGTGGCGTAGTGGTATTGCGTACGCATTACGAGTACGATTTGCGCGCTGAGGTCCTCGGTTCGAATCCCGGGTCGAGCCAAAAAAATTGTGACTGGGTATTTTCATCTTAAAATTTACTCAGTCGCAGCTCGGAGTCAGGAAGTTGGCGGTGTGATACCCCCGTGCCTCGGAAAGCACGTAAAGCCGTTGGTCCTGCGCCTGATCTCTCTCCGGTCATGTCGGATTGCCGTCTCACCGGACTATGAGAGTGAAGGAATAGCGAGTGCACCTGTGTATTGCGCACACACTTGTGCACTATAATATCTCCTGCGTACCAGGCTGATCTCCGTTGAGATTGGCCGCCGTGGCCGAAACTGGCTAGGAGGATTTCATTTCATTGTTTATTACTCACATAATCCTTACTAATATTATATGCGAAAGTAACTCTGTCTGTCTGTCGCACTTTCACGCCAAAGCTACCAATTAACCAATTAACCAATTTAAATGAAGTTTGGTACACAGATAGATATCTAAAGCCTGAGAAAGGACATGGCCTACTTTTAAGTGGGAAAAAGTGTTTTAAGGGGGGATGAGAAATGTTGTATGGAAGTATGGTCATTTTTAGAGCTAAAAGCTTGAAACTTATTTTAAAAGCTGTGGATTCGATATAAATAAATATGACATTCAAAGTTTTACCCTTTGTCCCAGAATAATATAAAGAGGGATTTTTATGCTGGAAAAACTTTTTAACACGGGCGAAGCTGCGGGAAAAAGCTAGTACCTAACGTATGAGAAGAATTAATAATATGAATGTGGAAGACGCGAAATAGGTGTTTCAAGATCATAGTCTCTACCTACTCCTATGGGATAAGGACGTGAGTGTGTATGTATGAATAGTACCTAAAACTAATACAAAATTACCAGCAGACAACTCCACACAATACTATTAGTGAATGATTATGATCTAAGTTTAGATCGGTTATTGTAGGGTTGTGGATATATAAATAAAATTGCGCTTGTTCCGATAACTACTATAGGTATTAATGAAAGTTTAGCAATAGCACATTTATTGATGAGACCACAGTGAGAGAGAGCAGTTTTTTGGAGGGAAGCGCACAGCGTCAAACGCCACAGACAGCCACAGACAAAATATATTTACTTCATAAATTATAATTTATGAATCTAAGGCTGCGTTCCAATTATATCAGTTATGCTCTAGTAAATCTCAACATGAACTGGTTGATCTTAAACCAAAACTCTCATGACATCACAGCTAAATATCATTCATTATACAATAGCAATGTTTGGCACTACAGTAATTATGGGTTTCTGTCTATGAGAGATGATGTTATATTGTAAAGTGGATGCTCGCAGTCAGTGAGATGCCGAGAGCTCTCTCGCCACAATTTACACAGACCATTATTCGGCGATGTTCAGAGCACTCATCTCGAACCACTTAATGCTATCTAAAATTGCTTTAATGTTGTTCACCAACCTCAACTGGCTGAAAGGCAATTCAAATATTACAACTCTGAACACAATTACCTACTTGTATAAATTGTCCCATGCATGAATTCATCCATAACTTATTTTGTATATGTCTTTCAATCTACAATTCTATTGGTACACCTTTAGTATTATATTAAAAGTAACTGCAATATGAATATTGTAAGTTCTTCCTTTCACTTGCAGTTATTGGGATAAATGCAGGTAATGCAGCAAAGGAAGAACGTACATCGGAGTGGGCTCTAATGTGCGGGCGTAGCTCTATAGCTATGGGTTCGAAGATATTAAAATGTGACGTATACCCCCCTCGCCCCATCACCAAAAGTAAAAAAAATGTGTACAAGTGTTGTGGCCCTGATTATTTTTGATGTAAGCTAAGGGGTCCAGACCCCCCAAAGCTCCCCCTTAAATACGCCCATGCTTGAATGTATTTTCACACTTCTAAGCATGTTTCAGAAAGGCTTTAGCAAAATTTTATGATCCTACGATCTATCTCCTTTGTATTCCCTCAGGGGTCCAGTCTGGGATAAATCGTGTTAAAAACCGTGTTGGTTGTTGGCATTCGAACCCCGGATGTCCTGGATCATATTCCGTCTATGGCTGCCCGTACGAAACTAAAACGTTGAAACCTACATACTGGGAAAAACAATTATTTGTTTTTTTCTGTACAACGAATGTTACATTGTGTCTCATATGTGTGACATATACAAAAAGAATAAATTATTTATTTACTAAGAACTTTGAGCCAATAATTAATTACCTAAACAATTCATACCCAGATTGTGAAATATGTGACTTGAATTTCCATGTTGCGAGTTTTATTGTCAGCAAATGTATGCTTATTTCTTAAGTTTCGTTTTATCTAATATGAACAAACCACGGTTTTATTTTGGGTAAAACGCATCATCGCTACTACTGAGGAGAGGAGTAGAACCTGAGTAGAACGGTAACAAATTAACTACAATAAAATGTAATATACACAATTCTTTTAGTTGTTACTACCGACTAGTTATTGCTCACCTTTCGTGTCATGTGAAACCTATCCCTTTTTTTCTTTTATTTTTATCGCTGGGAAAAACGCGTTATCGCTACCACCACTGGGGGGTGAGTGGAACGGTTATGTTGGTTTCACACAGTCTTACGGTCCAATGTTGATACTCGGGAGTATAGCTTCATCCAAGCGAGCATTGGACCGAGTCCCTAACACTGTGTACACCCTACACCGGCATACCAACCAAAACCCGCGGTGGCCTCCTACGGGACGGCCCCGTGGTATCTTGTTGCACAGAGATAGCTGCACGGAACCGCCGTCGTAGTCGCTTACATTAGAGTAGTTGAGCGAGCAGACCCCCACTGCTCGCCCTGCGACTCTCGCTTACCCCATTTAGTCGCCTCTTACAACAGGCAGGGGATGTCGTGGCGAAATTCTTTAGATGCCCCCGGACCACAGGGCACGAGGCGCTGGTCAGTCGTCCACCCGACGCCTCCTTCGTCTCCTCTAGCTACGGACAGGATCGCTCTGCTCACGATCCCGCTCGGCGCTCTCTTTCGGCGAGATGACGCACTCGCAGGAGGAGGCCATAGCCCGCCATGACGTCCAGCCGCCGACCATGGCGGACACCACGGCTGGCAGCGAGAGGTCCCCTCCGACGACTGCTCTAAGAGCGCTGCGTTGTAGGTCCCAGGCTGGGCACTCCTCGAGAGTATGTTGGACTGTGTCCTCGCGACCGTTGCCACTATGATGGGACACGGCGGACTCCTCCTTTCCGATCCGACACAGAAACGAGCCGGAACACCCGTGACCCGACAGCATCTGTGTCAGACGGAACGTAGGCGCACCGTGGCACCTGTCTAACCATCTTAAGAAGACAGGTCGCACTGCCGCGACAGTCCTCAAGCCCGCACTCGGGCTCTCCAGACTGGTATGCCACTCCTCCACGGCTGCGCTGCGGATGGAGGCCAGTTGGGTCGTGACCTCCCTCGGGGCCAGTCTTCGCCCGAGACGTGATGCCGCCTTACACCAGAAGAATACTGACGAGAGGTATTTGGCATCCTAATCCCATGGCAGAATACCGGCCAACACGCAGGGCGCCTCGTGGGAGATTGTGCGGTAGCCCCTGTTGAGTCGTTGCGCCACTAAACGGTGCGGTTTACGCAGCAGGGCGACGCATCGAGCATTCAGGGACCTGGCCCAGACGGGACAACCGTATAAGGCCATGGACCGCACAACTCCAGCGTATAATCTTCGGCAATGGTTACCGGGACCTTCCAAGTTGGGCAGCAAGCGACCAAGCGCACCTGCTGCCCGCACCAGTTTCGGCGACAACATCTCAAAGTGGGCACGGAATTCCCACCGGCTGTGCATCACCAAGCCCAGATACTTCATTGTGGAGCTGATGGGAATCCGCACCTCTTCCACTATGATATGGGCCTCCGAAGGTGGCCTCTTCCGGGGCCCGTGGAAATAAAGGGCCTCCGTTTTGTTCAGGGCCACTGAGAGGCCCAGCCACCGAATCCTGCTCAGTACCAGACGAGGCAAGCAGGGCAGCCTCCTGGAAGGTCCTAGCCGTCGCTGTAACCAGGGTGTCGTCCGCGTAACAGACAACAGCGACGCCTTGAGGATTGGAGCCACGGAGCACCCAACTGTAAACGATGTTCCACAGGAGAGGGCCCAGGACTGAGCCCTGTGGAACACCGCATGCCATTGCTCTTCGGTGCCACCCATCAGCGCCCGGGTACACTATGTACCTGTCAGACAGGTACGATCGGACCAGACGCTGAAGATATAGTGGCACCTCGTGGTACCGCAGTGCTTCGTGTATGCAAGCCCAGGGAAGAGTGTTAAATGCGTTGGCGATGTCAAGAGACACCGCCACGATCACTTCACCCCGGGCGATTGCATTCTCCGCTTGTGGTGAGACCTATCCCTGAATAACCTCTGTACACTCTTCCGGGATAAAAAGTATTCTACATGTTAATCCTGGAACCGGTCAATACAGGTAGAGATTGAGACAGGACAGTTGGGACCTTAATCGCTGTAGCTACAAGAAAACTTTATTAGAGACTATCGACCTCTCTTCAAGATTAAGATCTGCATTAATAGATTTTGAATAAGAATTACAGTTGGCAAAAAAATAGACCATTTAAACAAGAACGTTTTTGTCCAAGCTGTTCTTCTTCTGTTGTTACAGCTTGCAAGGTGTTGCTCGCGGCTTTGCCCGCGTGAAAAGCCTTTCCCGCTACAAAATTCCCTAAAACACAATACGACACCAGTACAATCTACTGAAAGAATCAGATTAAAAATATCCATTATTTCCCATGGGAGCAAATTATCGGGATAAAAAGTAGCCTATTTGTTAATCCAGGATATGGTCTACTTGTGTGCCAAATTTCATCCAAATCCGTTCAGTAATTTCTGTGCTTACTTCTAACAAACATCCAAACATTTTCACAAACTTTTGCATTTATAATATTATTTTATAACATTAGTAAGAGGTTAAATACTGATCAAAGAATTGCTAAAACTTTCCTCGATATAATGAGTAGGAAATCTTCCAAGAAAGATTTCTTATCGCTGCAACGATTAAGGTAGCTGCTCTTAATGCTCCAACTCAAAATTCACATGTATCAATTATAATATATATATAATATAATTATCAAAATTAGGAAAACTAATTATTAAGAAGGTAATAGATTCTGAATTGTAGTTAAATCCATTTCGAGAATTTAATAACCGTTCGCACTCAGACGAAGAACAATATGATCACGAGGAGTTAAGCCAGTTAAGTTACTTGTGTGTTGTTTGGAGTCGCATCAAACAAACAAGATACTACCTTAGAAGCTAGTTTTCAACTTAGTTAATTGTTACGGATTTATATAATATTGTCTCCGCACGAATAAATAATAAATATGTACACTAATTTATCAGATGTACATATGTAAATAACATTCTAGTATGGAAATAAAATGTTTGTAGGTTTAAAAAGATATTTTAGTACTATTCACATTCGTAATATTAGGGCACTTGACTACTTTTTAAAAATAAATTTATCAAAAATCTAAAGGAAAAAGAATTGTCAAAATTAGCACAATAATAAGTAACTTTGAAATTTGGTGGAAGGGGAAGTCGTCAAATAACAGTAATATCAGAATGTGACGTTACACACTTTTGTCGTCAAGAATATGTGAAAGAATATGAATAGATAACTTTTTTATTTTTCAACCAATGTTGATACCGATTTCACATAATAAGTTCATTTTAGAATTATTTTGTGTTACATTTAAAATAATTTACAGATTGCAATGTGTGTATGTGTGTGTGTGTGTGTGTGTGTGTGTGTGTGTGTGTGTGTGTGTGTGTGTGCGTGCGTGTGTGTGTGAGAGAGTGAGAGAGAGGTTACATGGCGTGTCGAGTTTTATAATTAGTTTATTGCGAAAATGACATTCAAAAAGTATTGCAAATGAATAAACAAACATAGGTAGGTATTGGGAGTATTATTTCTAGTAAGTACTTGTGTTGTTCTTGTAACAATTTAGTAAGTATGCTAACGATTGTTGAATTTGAATTAAGACTAATTCACTGTCAAAGTTCTTTGTTTTCCCTTAAATTGACTTATACCGTGAACACCATACCATAATATGTTAACTGAGGCAACACTAGGTTGCCTCGAGTTCCCTTTTGTAAAATATCACCCTTCGCCACTGGTTGGATTAAAGTATATCCCACGCTAACCGCTGAAAGTATTCGGATGAAAGACAATAGATAAGGCAAGGTACCGTATTTTCCTTGTTTATTAGTGAAGACAGAAAAGGACTGCCTCGGTGGCGTAGTTGTATTACAGTACGACTGCAATGCTGAGGTCTCGGGTTCGATCCCGATTATTATTATTAAATTAAATTAAATTAAATTGCATTTATTTCAGGATATTCACCCATAGAATTAGTAAGTTACAATACTTATAGCTATGTTAGTACGTACATAAAAAGAACAAAATATAACAATAACACATCACAACAGGCGAGCCACTGACCCACTAGTTGAGCGATAGGTTTATGGAGCTCAAACCAGCGTCTCATAAAATCGCTCGTGTGATCAACACCTACAAGGGCTAAAATATTATTGGATGTACCCCAGACTCGGCGCATCAGCGATGTCGCTCTCTTACGAATAATCGCACTAATTATTGTCCACAATGGATGTAATATGGATATGGATATGGAATTATTATTCGATCCCCAGGTCGGGCAAAGTGATATTGAGTTTTTCTATTCAGTACCAGCCCGGAGTCTGGAATTTGTGCCCGATATGGCAATAGGCTCGCCCCGTATCACATCATGGGACAGAATAACGGCGAAAAGTGGGTGCACTAGTTGCGCCTCTGCCTACCCCTTCGGGGATAACAGGCGTGAATGTGTGTGTGTGTGTGTGTGTGTGTGCAGAAAAGAAAATAAATAAAAAACAAATGTCATCACGTAATATGTTCTTAGAAGGAGTTCTCTAACCCCTAAACCACTAATTAATGTCACTGTTCATCCTCCGAGATTCGATTCCATGTCAGCTGTGTGAAATAGGCGCAATTTGTGTGTTGCCCGATCTGCTGCAGATCCCATTGCCTGTTTTGGCCTAAATCATTTAATATAGGCCTTATACAATAAATACATAGCATCAGGCCTTTTCCCTTTTCGGTGGGTAGGGGTAGGCAGAAGTGTATCATACCCACATTTCGCCAGCAATACGTCCTATGTAATTGAGCACAGGCCTTTTGCCATTTACCGGGCATATATACATCTATAATCCGAGCTGATACCAGTATAGTAGAAAACCTAAAATCACTTTGCCCGGCCCGACTTTATAGAAATATTTAGATTACAAATGTTTTGAAACGTTCATTAGATATAGATCTATTTTTAAAGGTCAGTTCATATTTTTGCAGTTCCATTCCAGTGGACGTCGTTTTCCGGAATAAAAGCTCCATGGAACTCTCTTCCGGGATAAATGACATATTGATCCCGGACTTATTTTATCTCTATTCCAGCATCTAAATATATTCAGCGGTTTCTGTGTTTACTTTAACCAACATCCAAAGATATAAACATTAACACGTCTTCACTACTTTCGCTTTTAAGTTTCTTCGCACTTTATATGAAATCTCAAGACTTCTTTTTCAAAGTTCATTTACATTTAATTACAGTGTATATATGCCATTTTGTTCAATGACTTTCTGCGATCTTGTAAGTAGTGTCATGATCCAGTTGCTGTAGAAATTTTGGGAGTTCTGATCAAAAAACGCGACAAATAGTTTTGGCATTCCTCTCTTGATGTTAACTTGACACTGTCTAAAGAATTCTGAAGAGACCGAAACGGGTGTAAATCACGCAGGGCGCGTACTATACGGTGGATGCATTAACACCTCCCAGCCAAACTCTCTTAATTTTTGCTGAGTGGCTAAAGATGTGTATGGTCTAGCGTTATCGTGATGAAAGACCACATCCTTTCTATTGATCAATTCCAGCCGCTTGCTCTCAACTTCTTGCTTTAATCTCATTAGTCGATGGCAGTAGAGATCCGAATCAATGGTTCTGCCCAGCGGTAAAAGTTCATAATGAACAATAACTTTCCAATCCCACCATAAATATAACGTCACCTTATTGCGTGTTAACCCAGGTTTGCTACTGTCTATCAAGGCTGACCGACCTTTGACCACAACCTTTTTCGTAAGTGGTTCACTTTTCATCACCAGTAATGAATCTCTTAAAAACGGTTCGGTTTCATTATGTTTCAATAAAGAATCGCAAATGAGTGTGTGTGTTCATTAGGTTCCTTTCAGTGAATTCGTGTGGCATTCAAATATCGACCTTTTTTGTGATCCAGCTTTTTATAAATGTATCAAACTGTTATGTGGTCAATTCTCAGTTCTTTAGCTATGTCGCAACAACTGATATGTAGATCTTGATCCACTTTTTAAAAATGGCATCCACTTTATCCGCAACAGGGCCAGGGCGACCAGAGCCAGGTGCATCTTTGACATAAAATTTTATGAATTGAAAACGCTTGAACCCACTTTGTACTACTCTTACTGATACTGCATTAGGTCCACAAACGTTACGATTTTTTTGCGGTTTGCTATGCATTTTTCCTTTTTTAACCGACGAAAAAAGGAGGAGGTTCTCAAATCAACGTGTATATTTTTTTTAATATATGACCACGCATAACTTTTTACAGAGTAGCCTGATTTTAGTCATTCTTTTTTTATTGGATATATACTTCGAAATTAGTCCCATTTAAATTTGGGCCATTCATTTATTGCGTAAGACGATTTAGGGGGGAAGCGCCGAGCAAGGCTTATTTTTTCTTACAAGGGGGTGGGAGGGCGTCTCGATAGTTCTTACATGAGATCACAAAAATGCACAAAGTGAAAATTATACTTTGAAATAACGTAATCGCACGAGTGCTGAGGTTCGCTCGGATTCGAGTATCGATAAACGAGTTCCAAAGTACAAACAAATATTTCTAAAAATTGTTCCTTTGAAAATAAACATTAAAACTAACCAAACGTGTATTCATTTTTTCCTTTAGATTCTTACGTAATAAATATTAAATAGGGAAGGAGGTAGTCGGCCTATACTTATTTTTTCTTATAATAGGAGGGGGTCAAAAACTGGCGAAAATAGTCTTACGTAATAATGAATGGTCCCTTTGGAAAAAAATCTACCCTAAGGAAAAATGAAGAAAAAAATGGACTCCAAATATACGCACCTATATTATATTAGTTATTAAGGTTAATTAAAAAATGTAAATTTTTTGGTGGTTTAATTTTTTCGTCAATAAGTTTTTATTATAATACTAGCTTTTGCCCACGGCTTCGCCCGCGTTAATAAGTTTTTCCAACTCCATCCAACACATTTATTTGGATAAATATTAATATTATGACGTTGATACAACTCTTAACAAATAATGCATTAATTTTGACCAAATTTGATTACCATAAAAACGGTTCTAGTGAGTTAATCTTAAAAGATAGACATATGTCTATCTTTTAATGTCCGCGACAGTATATACTGTCGCGGACATTTTTTTAGATCATTTTAAGAGGAATAATTCTTTCATACATATATTTTTGGTATCTTGAACCGTTTTCGCAGCGCACGCAATGGAAGCCCTTAAGGATGAATAATTTTCCCCGTTTTTTTCACATTTTTCATTATTTGTTCGCTCCTAATAGTTGCATCGTGATGTTATATAGCCTAAAACCTTCCTCAATAAATGGTCTATTCAACACAAAAAGAATTTTTCAATTCGAACCAGTAGTTCTTGAGATTAGCGCGTTCAAACAAACAAACAAACAAACTCTTCAGCTTTATAATATTAGTATAGATTTGTTTTTAAATGTATTGATTTTCTTAATTAGATTCACTCTTTTTTACAGAAAGAAGTAGGCACATTTTGCTAATTTGTTTCTTTTTTTGAAATGTAACCTTTTTAATGTCATTAAAACCAGCCAGAGATAAATAGTACAGCCATAGAGATTTTATTACAAGTTTATACGTACAATATGCGAAAAAACTTTCTTCCCCGACCTATTATTAGGAAAAAGTATTTGAAAAAGACTGCCTCGGTGGCGTAGTTGTATTACAGTACGACTGCAAACCTGAGGTCTCGGGTTCGATCCCCGGGTCGGGCAAAGTGATATTGAGTTTTTCTATTCAGTATCAGCCCGGAGTCTGGAATTTGTGCCCGATATGGCGATAGGCTCGCCCCCTATCACATCATGGGATGGAATAACGGCGAAAAGTGGGTGCACTAGGTGCGCCTCTGCCCACCCCCTCGGGGATAACAGGCGTGAGTGTGTGTGTGTGTATTTGAAAAAGCGTAAATTTATCTGATTTTATGTACTACTAGTAGTGCTCGCGTTGCGCCCGCGTGAAAAAGTTTTTCCGGGACAAAAATATTTTCCCGGGATAAAAAGTAGCCTATAGCACTCAGGATTTATGTAGCTTCCTATTAGTGAAGGAATTTTCAAAATCGGTTCAGTCGTTTCTGAGATTAGCACGTTCAAACAAACAAACTCTTCAGCTTTATGATATTAGTATAGATAATAGCTTCTTGTTTAATTACTTCCAGACTTGTGCAATAACTAACATGTATCTAGAATAAATAGTAAACTTTTGACACATTTCTACATGCCAGAGTTCTATTCGAGTAACGCCAGTAACTACTGTCAGATAAATACATTCTGTCGGCCGTTGTTTTCTGTGTTCCTTCATGTATATTTATTTACGCTAGTAGCCTAAACCTAATCGCGTGAAACGCTCACAACAACAGTGAAGTTCTCACCAATGAAAGCTGATTTAATTAGCGCCGTTAGTACAGTTGCGAGGTGCTTGCAAATAATCTGAGTTTAGCTTCAGAGCCGACTGCCTTTAGCGCCCGAAGCGCTTTGCTTTTTTATTTAGGTTAGCAATTTCCAACCTGTTACTATCTTTAGCATATAGGAATTTTCAAGCTTTGAGTATAAAAATTTGGATTGTGCAGCTGTTTGTGTGTTGCTGGGAATGTTCAGAAAATTGTTACAGAATATCGTGTATTTGCTAATTGCTGTAATAGAATACCAAACAAAGATCTATGAATTATACTAAAAGTACATACTATTGTCCCATTACGTTTTGTCGCTAGAGTATCTACATGTATAGAGATATCATACACATATAACTTAGACAAACCTGCTGAAAATCAAAAGGCTTATATGATCAGTGTTTAATACGTTGGAAATTCATATTTACAAAAAACTTCAATGCGGAAAAAGGGAAACCAACCTTTTTTAGGATAAGAGAGCTCTAATAAAATTGATGTGCGCAGTTTCTTTAATAATAATATATATTTATCCTCGACTGTCATCTTTGGCATTTCTTCAATGACAGAACAGGCGGCTTAATAACCATCCAATTTGCATAACCTAATTTCTCATAGCTGCGTCAAATTGCCGACAGATCTCGTGGCTCGCACTCGGGTCATAATGGATGGGACGTCGATCCTGATAAGACCGTAAACTGACAAGAATATTCGATCATTGTTCTCTGGTATTATGATGAACTCTAATATTACAAGTGTCGTGCTTCATCGAATAACGTATATTTTTTATTTAATCCCTTTACTATTCAACAAACGACAATCAAAGAATTTAATCCCAGAGTACACTTTAACAGAATTCTCTTGAAACTACAGATTTCGGCGCTGGCTCGTTAAGTAGGAATTTTCTAACTAAACACAACCAATTTAATATCTAATCTGCTTAAATTTTCCAGTCTTTATAACAGCTAAATACTTTACAGCAACTTTATTGTTATTGCTGGTTATGTCATATTATAATCATCTTCTTCTTACTAAAAGTTATTTATGTATGGCAAAATTATATTACATATTATAGTTATTTTAACGAAACCAGATCAACAATTCTCGACGGTTGAATTATACATTACACTTAAAAATGATGTGCCAAAATCTACAATATCCGTACTCGTTACTCCATTGAAGTAATTATGAACCTATCAGTCGCTTTTAAATACATTATTATTTTCGATGAGCAATAATCTTCTGAAACACAATTACAGTAATAAATTTATTACACACTATTTCTGTTAAATACACTGTGAAAGGATAATCATGATTGATTATCATACTAGATGTGTCGATACACAAAATACAGCTGTTCTCTAGTCAGGATTGGCGTGGTCAGGAAATCAGTATTCTACGATCCGCCGCCAGTAAATGGAATGCATCGAGACTTCGTGAGTGAGGTTTGTCGGGCATCCTGAGGGAAAAATTAAATTCCTGTGGAACACGAGTGGCGGCCTAGCACGTTCAGTCACGTCGCCGCCTTAAACATCACATCCTGACGCAGAATGTATTGGTAAGGCATTTCAATGATTATTATATAATACTCTCTTTAACATCACTTTTAACGAGGTAGTGTTTATGAAGCACTAAGTATATCTCGTGGCTAGGTTTGCGTCAAAGAGCTTATATCTATGTCTATCTATGCGCGGTTTCAGCGTTGTCTCCTTTTAATCATACAAACATTTGCACTAACTTTCACAATTATCAAGTTTGACGTAAACGCAGCTTTATTAGCATAACATTAAAAAACATAAAAAAAAATACGATGAAAAGTTGAAATCCTATAGGGCGTCCCGCATCAGTAATGTGAGCAGTGGTTAACGACGACTTATTGTTAAGCAGGCAGTTGTTATATTCTTTTTGTGATGCAGTCAAAGTGGGGTGGCAGCTTAACGTCGGCTGTAAGTTGTAAGGCGCTAAACAAAATTAATGGCTTTCCCAGCAAACTCCTCACAGAACTTGCCTGCAGGCTTAATCCCGGAAACACGTGAACATCGCTCGCTTTCCTCTCATCGGAAAAAAGTTTCTCGGTTTGCTGTTGAATCGATGTAAATGCGTTCTTTTTGCAGCCGTAATACTTTTGTAGTTCTAATTTATTTGAGGATTAACTTACATATTTATCAATATAAAGGGCATTTATTTACATGTCAGGTTTTGTATGCATTGCTATTTTTTTATTTATTAAAGTGTTTTAATTATGGCTTTTCTTAAAAAAAACCGTTGAACCAATACAAGGTTAAAAATCTTCAAGTTATTTTTATTAAAATAAGAGTATTTAAACTGAATTTAAAATTGCGTTTAAATAACGTGAAATTAAAAGCATAATAAAATTTTATTACTTTAATTTCTTAAGCAATAAAAGAAAGGACACAGGCTCGGAGAAATTTAATAAAATTTTAAATTTCGTTCGTCTTATCTCGCTGTTCTGCGACTATAAAATTCATTATTGCTATTTATTTGTAACATTTATAAATTCTAGTAAGATGTTAAATTCAGGTCGACACTTAAGATGTAGGTATGGTCTAACGGAAGAGTGTTTGATTCCCAAAACGGGCAATCGCGATTTATATGGGTTTTTTAATGTAATAAAAACACAGTTCAGTTATTCCTATACTCGAGGGATAGAGATACGATTATGTCATAAATGTTAGGCATGTGGAAGAAAAAAAAATTTTTTTTGAATGACGAGACGAACATGCCGTGCGCCTGGTGGTAAGCGATACGACCACCCATAAATAGTAGTAACACCATCCAGCACCTTGAGTTACAAACTACTGTGTGGCAATCCACTGCGCCCGTCATCCTGAAACATAAGATGTTAAGTCTCATTATGTTGCACTGGCTACAATGTCCTTCAAACCGAAACACCAGTGGACACCACCACCACCCGATGAGACCCACCACCATTGTACACGTATCTTCGAAATATCAGATCATCATTATCACTATCTACATATATATATACATATACACTCACGCCTGTTATCCCCGAAGGGGTAGGCATAGGCGCAACTAGTGCACCCACTTTTCGCCCTCATTCCGTCCCATGATGTGATAGGGGGCGAGCCTATTGCCATATCGGGCACGAATTCCAGACTCCGGGCTGATACTGAATAGAAAAATTCAACATCACTTTGCCCGACCCGGGGATCGAACCCGAGACCTCAGCTTTGCAGTCGTACTGTAATACAACTACGCCATCGAGGCAGTCTATCACTATCTATTTATTAATAATGTTAAGTTATTTATTGTATTACGTTAAATGTTATAGTTTATATATTGTATGAATAATAATATATCATATATATCTATTAATTTTAAATTGTTATATATACACCCCCTTCTTCATTTCATATATCTCTCACAATCAGTGTAGGTTGTCAACAATTGCAAACCTATTTGTTAATTATTTATTTTCCTTTTGTAAACGTGGTGTATAATAAAGTGTTTTCATTCATTCATTCACCATTCTACCCTACTCCAACGTAGTAAGTTTTTAAAATTCTAGCGATGACGTATGTATTTGTGAGACACCTCTTGTAGAAACGTTTTGGTTTAGGTCGATAGCAGTGCCGGATTAAGCAAGCGCGGGGCCCGTAGCAAATTCTTTCAAAGAGCCCTTGATCTGCTATGGGTTCTTAAGTATAAAGTGGTAAAGATACAATTCAATACTCAATACATTTATTTGCTATCTATAGGTTACAATTTTGTGGGTAATTAATAGTGTAGTAAATTACTATAGGCGCTGTTAGGCTCTGACAAGTACAAAAAGCCTGAGATGAGATTTCCTGGCAATTTAGAATAATTTTGATAGGACACTAACAATTGAAAACAGATGATAATACACAAAATATTTTTGTCAGTACATATTTCAAAGTTTATATTTAATACAAAGTATATTATATTTTTAGGAATAGCTAATGTTATATTTAATCAATGGTGTACTTTAAATAATGTTTATATTTTATATTTATTTATCTGTTTCCTTATTATTTTTTAAACTTTTACAAAGTAGCTTTTCTAGATTTCATGTGGGCAAATTTAGAAATAATACTATTTGTATCAATTTCTCTGAGCAAATCATATTCTATATTCATCAAAGCGAGATAATTCAGACGTCTTTGACTCATAGTGTTACTTAAGTCATTTGTCGAACGTTAGCCACTGCAGTTAGTGATCATGAGAATCTCTCTTGAAGTAATAAAATATTTTTTTTAGTTATAACTTCTATAACTCAATCTACATACATATACACTCATGCCTTTTATCCCCGAAGGGGTAGGCAGAGGTGCAACTAGTGCACCCACTTTTCGCCATTATTCTGTCCCATGATGTGATAATGGGCGAGCCTATCGCCATATCGGGCACAAATTCCAGACTCCGAGCTGATACTGAATAGAAAAACTCAATATCACCTTGCCCGAACCGGGGATCGAACCCGAGACCTCAGCACCATAATATAACTACGCCACCGAGGCAGTCTCAATCTATATACTAATGTTATAAAGAGGAAAGATTTGTATTTTTGTATGGTTGACAAGGATAAACTCAAAAAGTACGGGATCGATTTCAAAAATTATTTCACCATTAGAATGCTCCTGTATCCCTGAGTAACATAGGCTACTTTATATCCCGGGAAAATTTAAACCGGGACTTTTATCCCGGATTTTTTCTTTTCGCGAGTCGTTACGGCCAAACCAATAAACCGATTTCGATGAAATTTGTAAGGGACATAGTTTAAGATCCTGGAAAAGACCTAGGCTACTTCTTATCCCGGGAAAAATATAAACCGGAACTTTTATCCCAGTTTTATTCCCGCGAGTGGGGCGGCCAAACCACTCAACCGATTTCTATGAAATTTGGTAAGAAGATAGTTTAATATCTTGGGGAGAACCAAGGCTAATTCTGATCCTGGGAAAAAATAAACCGGGATTTATCCCGGAAAATAAAAGTTTGAGACCGAGGGAAAAACATAGACTACTTTTATCCCGGAAAAACATAAACCGGGAATTTCAACTCGGATTTTTTCTCTCGCGAGTGGAGCCGTCACGCCCAAACCACTGAACCGATTTCGATGAAATTTGGAAGGGACATAGTTTAAGACCCTGGAAAGGATCTAGGATATTCCTTATCCCGGAAAAATTAAACCAGGACTTTAATCCCGGAAACTGTTTTCTTGCGGATGGAACCGCAAAGAAATAAGTATGGAGATAGTTTGAGATCTAAGGTAGGACACAGGGTAATGCCCATCCCGGAAAAATATAAACCGGATATTTTATCCCGATTTTTTTTCTCACGAGTGGGACGGCCAAACCACTCAACCGATTTCCACGAAATTTGGTAGGGAGGTAGTTCGAAACCCTGGAAAGGACCTAGGCTACTTCTGATTCCGGGAAAAATAAACCGGGATTTTATCCCGGAAAATATTTTCTTGCGGGTGGAACCGCAAAAAAACAAATATGGAGATAGTTTGAGACAGAGGGAATGACATAGGCTACTGCTTATCCTGGAAAAATAGAAACCGGGACTTTTATCCCAAATTTTTATACCTCGCGGTTGTAGCCGTCACTCTCAGCCGATTTCCATGAAATTTCGTAGGAAGATAATTTAAGACCTTGAGGAGCACCTAGGCTATTGCTTATCCCAGAGAAATATACACCGGTACTTTTATCCCGGAAAATACTTTCTTGCGGGTGGAACCGTGAGATAATAAATATGGAGATAGTTTGAGATCCAAGGAAGGACAGGTTACTTATATCTTTTTATTTTTAAGAATATGTCCTTACATCATTACATATTATAAAACAAAGTCCACCCATCACATCTGTTTGTCTGAACGCGATAAACTCAAAAACTACCGAACGGATTTTCATATGTTTTTCACCAATGGACGCAGTGATTCAAGACGAAGGGTTATGTGTATAATTCATAAGTATTTTGTACGACAGAAAATTAAATGTGCAAATATTATGCTTTGCTACCTGTGCGAAGGCAGGGCGGGCCGCTAGTATACTTATATTCTAGAAAATAGATTTTTGGTATGGGGTTACTAAATTATATTAAAAATAATGTAGACTGTTAATCTTATAAATAAATAGAAAATTTTAACAATTTAAATCGAGCTATTTCAATTCTGCTACACGTCCACACTAAGTGTTGGGTCAGAGAGCTTGCATATACAAGCAACTTTTTGTAGAACTCGTGTGTTTACCGTATGAAATTATTTGAATTATTTACGCGAAGGAAATAGTCGGGTATCGAGTGTCTGACGTGGATTGTCTTAGTAGGAAAAGTTGTAACGTTTTACGTTTTTGATATCAAAAAAATTTAACATACCACATCTTAAAAAGTTTCACTCAAAAAATTACGCTCAGGCAGAGATGAGTGGGTTTAAATATGCGGGGCCCCCTTTCGCGCGGGGCCCGTAGCAATTGCTACTCTTGCTACGTGGTTAATCCGGCACTGGTCGGTAGGCAAAAATATATTAAATAGTCAAGATTATATCATATCTTGACTATTTAATATATTTAACCAGATACGCTACAAAATTAGTTTAATCCATCTTCTTGTACTGGATTTAAAATGCAAAGTGAAGATGGCACGAAGCGAGAACAAGTCTGATTTATTGCGTTACTCAACTAAATATAGTTGTTCCGCTTCTTGAATTAATGCATTTTTAACTGCGCTTTGAAATGTTGATACATCTAGATTTTACTTCAATAGTCATTTTTAACTGGATTGAATGAAACTTTTGATAAGTTATGATATTATAGTACTTGACATAGTTGGGTATATGTGGGTTTGGATGCGTCGTAGCTTCACAAGAGTGAGAATACAGTCCAAGGAAATATTTTTAGCAGATTTCGATACGTAACCGAAAAATATAGGCGTAACAAAGCAGCTGATACTATATGTATTAAAATTCTATTTCCGTAGGTCCTGTCTGTTCGGTCTAAAGATGTTTGGTGCTTAATAATGTCCACTAAATCATGAGTGAAGCGATGCGTAGAGAGGTTAATTCATTACCGACTACCACTGTTTGAAACATTATCGTGAAATGCAACATCTTTGTGTATTTTTGAAATACAACGCTAATAAGCATATCTTATTCAATCATCCATCAATCAATCTTATTCAGTATCATAAAAGATATAATAAATATCTAAATGAATACCTACATAATATCTAAATGAGTAT
The DNA here is from genome assembly GCA_949316025.1 of Lapara coniferarum. Taxonomy (NCBI): domain Eukaryota; kingdom Metazoa; phylum Arthropoda; class Insecta; order Lepidoptera; family Sphingidae; genus Lapara; species Lapara coniferarum. Next base: position 13,118,368 of record OX438926.1, on the reverse strand, counting down.
TTTTGTGGTTCAAAAGTTTCATGAATCCACCCTTCTTAATAATTATACTAAACTAGCTTTTGCACGCGGCTCCACCCGCGTGAATGAGTTTTTCCGGGACTAAAGTCCCGCTTTGCATTTTCCCGGGATAAAAAGTAGCCTATGTGTTAATCCAGAACATAATCTACCCGTGTACCAAATTTCATTGAAAGCCATTCAGCAGTTTTTGCGTGAAAGAGTAACAAACATCCATACATCCATACATTCTTACAAACTTTCGCCTTTATAACATTAGTAGGATTACACAGTATTCAAATACAGTTAAAGAACAAATCCGACTGCTAAAATTGGCTAAATATCTAAAGGTACTTATTAGCTCGGAGGCTGATTAGTTTATTGATGATGCTGACTGTAATAAATAGCTTTAATTTCGGGATAATGTATGCTAATACTAAAAAGCAATTTGAGAAATTTGTGTCAACTGAAAATAACAGAAAAAATTGAAACCTTGAAAAGTTAAACATCGTAGGTACATTTTGATTGTATTTAATTACGAGTTTCAAAATGTAAATGAATTGAATATAATTTAACAGATATAATTTTTGACTGCCTCGGTGGCGTAGTTGTATTATGGTACGACTGCAATGCTGAGGTCTCGGGTTCGATTCCCGGGTCGGGCAAAGTGATATTGAGTTTTTCTATTCAGTATCAGCTCGGAGTCTGGAATTTGTGCCCGATATGGCGATAGGCTCGCCCCCTATCACATCATGGGACGGAATAACGGCGAAAAGTGGGTGCACTAGTTGCGCCTCTGCCTACCCCTTCGGGGATAAAAGGCGTGATTGTATAAATATGTATATGTATATATAATTTTAGAAGATTTAGGCTGTAGTTAAAATAATTGTATTTAGATCTAATTTCACTAATTTCTTATTTAATGGGCGTTAGTTAATCGGGCATTAAATTAACGTGAATGTTAAAGTATCGCGCGTCCCATGAAACAATGCGTGGTTCAGGAAGATAATCACCCGTTAGGGCATGGCGGGACACTCAAAACCCTTAACAGTCCGTAGACAGTTAACAGGTTGTTAAAGTAACTAACAGAGCATGGTGAAATTAGACCTTATTATATCGATATAAGCATGACAATAATATTGGTTTTACGTAGCTAGATCAGCAGCTTTTGCAACTTTATTAAAACGAATGCGTGCCATGAAATATTTATCCAAAGCGTATATCACGTTTTCTCCAACATTGTTAGTAGTGCTCGGCATGTATGGAGTTTACGACGCGAACGCTTGACAAACCACACGAACCGTAAATTGTGTTGGCTACAAAACGAGGGTCTTGTAGGTACAGTACCGTCGTGCTCTCGCGTAACAGTAAATCTTCGTAGATGACGCCGCCCAGTTTTTATTCCTCCAAATATCTTATTTACTTCAATTTATAATGCACTTATATAATCCGCAACGCGTCACGCCATATTTTTATTTCTTGAAAGTATAAAGACGGTATTGCTCAATCGGATTACAGTTAATATTTATAAATCTTCAGAATATCGCGCGAAACGATGCACGTTGCACAGTTTAGTGCAGTCATAATGTTATATTGTTCAACGTACAACATAAACGTTTCAGAAAACTGTTACCCAGATCCCCGATAAAAGTTGCGGTAATGGGGCAACTCTTTACGGAGTTTTACACGATTTTAACCACTTTGAGTTTTTGAATTCCCTTTTGTGAAATAGTTGAAAATCACTTCCGTTTAACTTCGTTCATAAACTCAAATTACGTATAATAATGAGCCCCTAGTTTTTACCAACACTCAAGTCCTTCATAAATTATTAAATGTAACGATTATATTGTATTTTTTCCGTATTTGAATTGTCTACTGAGCCAAATTTATTACATTAATTCGGTCCCAGGGCACTAACAGTCTTTTGTATCAATTCTATTATCTTGAGATTGAATTTGAATATAATTCCGAGATCATTACAGGTTTGGTAAAATACTCGTTATGCTTGTTTGGATTTTCACAATGATCTTTTACGATGTATGAAATTATTATAATACAACCGTACTTCGAAATGTCTTGTACATTATTTTCTGCTTTCAGAAAGTAATCACGATTATATCCATATAAATGTGAAGTTTGAGTAAACTTTGCATATTCGACCGTCATGCAACTTATCTATTCCTTTTGTCATCGAAAACAAATATATTTAGCTTTGATCTATGCCCACATACGACATAGAGAGGTAAATCAGAAAATGCCCTCCGTTAGCCCAAAAATATATCCTGTCACTGAAAATTTGGACTCGGATTATGGCTTGACGATAAATTAACATGGAAAGTGCACATTGATCATGTTAGAACAAAACTTATCTCATTATTAGCAGCTTTACGTAAATCATCAAATTGCATTCCCAACAAAGTCCGTCCTATTATTTACAATTCATTAATTAAATCCCATTTGGAATATCTCATTGAAATATGGGGATCGGCGGCTGTTACTAACTTAAACCTCTTACAAAGAACTCAAAATAAAATTATTAAAATATTATACAAATTTCACTATCGTATACCAACAACACCATTATATAAAAACAAAAATATTTAATTTAAAACAATTTTATACGTATTACACTTGCATTCTTATTAAAAATATAAACAATAAATCTGTTCAATCCAATTTAAACTTTACAACAAAAAAAACATAAATATAATTTAAGAAACAGACAGAAATTTCAACTCTTTAATGCCCGAACTAATTACGGAAAGAAAACAATATTGTTTGAAGGAGTGCAGTTGTATAATAGCTTACCTAATGAATTGAAAGAATGTAATAATATACTAGTTTTTAAAAATAAACTTAAAAAATGTGTATGCATGCCGTAATATATACATATGTAGATAAATCATTTATCCAGCAGCCTGGATACAAAACTAGAAAAACATAATTCCATTTTAATTTTTATCTCATTGTAAGTGAACTGTATGTTTTTATGAGAATAAAATTCTTTAAACTCAAAATACATCGGCATGTTGACTTGTCACTCCAGAGAATTCTGCCAGTTAATAAGCAGGATTTGGAAACGTTTAAAATCTTGCTTCGAACAATGATCAAACCTTTCTGTTTTTATCACATTTTTTCAATATAAACAAATTCTAACATAACACCGTGAGAGTATTTTTATTTATAGAAAAGGTTAAAAAAACGCGAGTGGATGACCTGAGATTGTGCTCTCCATCGCCAATAAATACGCACAAACCAGAAGAATCTTGAAGGTAAGGAACACAGGAATTAGGGAAGGGGGTGTTTTGGTCTCCAGTATTCCCAGTTACCATACAAAAGGCAACAGAAAAGCATTTATTTCACGCTAGTTCTTTGTTAGACAAGGGTTTTCACGCTTAAGAAGAATCCCTTCGTTATGTAAATCCTTGTACATATTATTAAACAAAGTCGCCGCGCCGCGTTTGTCTGTCTGAACGCGATAAACTCAAAATCATCGAACGGGTTTGGATGAAATTTGGTATAGAAATAGTTTGGGACCATGGGAAGAACATAAGCTGCTTTTTGTCTCGGAAAATGTAAAGCGGGACTTTAATCCCGAAAAAACTGTCACGCCGAAACGCCAGCTACAGCTAATATAATATTTTATGATAAACAAAGCATCTCAGTTGAAAATTTTAACTACTTTATTACAGATGTAAGTATTGAAGGGAGCTTCAAACTTTAAACAAAAAACTTTAGTCTATGATACATTAGAGCACCCCACCTGCATTTCCATATCCCCTCTTGTATTTACAAATCTAAAATTACATTGAAATCAAAGACATTTATTTTGGTACCTTGCTCCTAAAACTATAAATAAAAAGAAACGTCTTACATGTTAAATACCACAAAACTTATAAAGAATGTTAACATATTCAGGTCATATCATGTGCTGTAAGGTGTATGAGCTGCGTTGTGTTACATTTTTAACCGACTTCGAAAAAGGAGGTTTTGTATTTCGTATAGGTACTATTTCACGACGGAAATTGATCAAGACGCGGGGTGTGGTTTTCTAGTTTTATTATTTAACGTATAAATTGCAGTGTGGTTTTATTGGCGGCTGAACGGCTGTGTGCACCGGTATGTAAGATATTTTCAACGTTATTGATAATAAAAGATCAATTCTAAGCTTTATTTCTTACAAAACTTGTATATTTTCAATTTGCAATACCTACATCATATCACAATCAAATACTGATGGTTCTGTAAGTTATTTTTAACCCATTCTCATATTATGGGGTCAGTACAACACACATGTACTGTACGCATGTTGGCTAAGCGATTTAGCTCAGTCTTTATAGCGGTTCTCAAGAAGTTATCCAACACTTATTTATTGTGATCTTTATTTTCTATCATTGTACATCCTTAAGAGTTCCGACACAAATGAATTTTAATGATCCGTGAGGCAGTTAAAATTACCATTTCTGATACATTCTCTTCTTATATTTTACTACAAATATATTTTAACAGGATCTTTATTCCAGTATTTATTTTGGCCTTATACCACTAGCCGAATTTGAAATAAAGAGCCATGACACTCAACCAGGTGAATGACAGTCAGACAATCAAGAGATCCTGTAATCTGTATAGGATCCTTATCTTTGATACTTCTAAAGTCTCTACAAATAATAATATTGTATTCTTAGAAATTCTAACAATAAAATATTTAGAAACTAATATGTTTCAAATAAAGAAAAAGATAGATCCACTAATTAACTCGATCTATAAAATAATTCAAGATAATGAGAGCTGAATTTAAATTTTCTAAGAAATTTCTAATTAGAAATACCTGCGTGAATAATAAATAATCGCAGCGGTTACTTTCCGACACTTTATATTGCTCATAATTACCTACCAACTATTAAACCTCAGCAAAACTTTAAACGCAGCTTCCTTTTTGTTCCGAGTGTATCCTCATAAAATAAATTGAACGAGGCACGGATTTTGTATGAAATATATAACAATCGTATAAATGATTATAATATTATTAATCATTTGCATTTAATTATATTTGAGGTGCGAAATATAGAATCCAACCTAAATACAGGAAAGTAATAGTAAAAATATAAATACTTATAATATATTTATAGCATAAATCCACAAATGTAAACAAATATCTAAACATACAAGCCTGTATATGTTATTTCGTGAGTAATAACATCGGATACCATTAACGGTATACGTATTTATGTACTTACAGTTGCTTTACTTATTTAAAAGTAGAGAATAGCCTTAAGAGGAATTACTTCACCGGTTAAATATTTCTGAAGCAAACTCATAAGACATATAGTTTCCTCATTTGGATAAGAAGATAAGACTACAATTTATAAACCTTATGGTTTACACCAATTCAACCGTTAAATTTTCGGATTTAATCGCTTACGAACTAAATTTTAAAGATAGAATACCCTTAAAGCAAACTTAATTAGAATATTTACTTTGTTTTGATAGGTACACAATGCCCGGCATAGGTAGCACTTCCCCAACTGGCGTCAGGTGGGCCTAAGCAAAATGTAAATAGCCCTGATTATTCGCTCTCGACATTTTGTATTCGTTAAAGTCAGCGGAATAAAAGGGGGACCGCGTTTATGCCTAATTTCTATTCTTTCTGGGCATTTAACGGGATACTGGCAACACTTAAAATAACCTCGGGCGGCTTCAAACAGTAAAGTAAATACCTCTATATTACATAAACATTATAAGCATTGGCATAACTCGAGAAAGAAAATTACAAAGGCATGTAAGAAAACAATGTCAAAAATTATATAGTTGTATTTAGGGATAAAAATATATATTTACGTTGTATATTTATTTGCTGTAAAATATTTGTGAAGCGAATAACTGTGCGGTGTGAACGCGGGCGGAGACAGCGGGGGCAATGCAAATAAAAAAAACAGGAGATGAACCTGTAATTGGCGGCTTCCAGTTCCGGAACGACCTGTCGTCCCGCATTTGCTGGCTTTCACCGCAAATAACTCGCTTCAAACTTCCTGCGCGGAGTAAAGAAACTCGAAATTAAAACAAATTTATGTCCGTCGTTTTCTTATCTGTGAACACACATTTTGTGTATTCAAAAAATACTTTATACTACTAACTTCTGATTTATTTCCTGTGACCATTTTTTATAAACTAATGTCCCTGAGTTGTAAGAAAAATAATCCTTCATCCTACAGAGCTTGTGAGATGTTTGCCCACAGATGAACTCCATTCGAAATCAATAACTATTCATACGCTCGGCTCGGTCGCCAATGTAAACATTATTCGAGCAATGCTTGAGATCTCTTTGATAAATCAGAACATTCCCCAGTTCGACACAAGACGTCACAACGTCTTTACGATTCAAAAAATAAATCCTTATATATTATATAGGGTAGTGCGTTTCCACCCAAGAAGCATGACATTGTATAAGCTTGGTTGAAACTTTAAGTTCCGATGGCATTATGTTGGCGGCAAGGTATATGCAGTGCTGCTACAACACACAAAATGTGTTACCTTGAAATAAACGATTTTTTTTGCAAAGGGCACATGTTTTGTCTAGTAACAAAACACTAATATTTTCAAATCACATTTTTAAATATATAGATAAGCGTAAACTATGTACCCACTTTTTAAATATTTTTTTATTAAAATCATTGAATTCTGCCGTAAGTACGTAATAATAAATCAGCTTTGTAGTATCCAATAAATAAGTATTTTTTTCTAAGATGTATGGTGCAGGACAACAGATATGTCACGAAATTACACTATGGAATTAATCGGCAACTCACGGAAGTAAATCAAACACTATAAACACAATTGACCGGTGGGTAGATATTTAGCAGTTAAATCAACTTTAAAATGTTTATCTACTAAACTCTTATTACTAGACTGCCTCGGTGGCGTAGTTGTATTACAGTACGACTGCAAAGCTGATGTCTCGGGTTCGATCCCCGGGTCGGGCAAAGTGATATTGAGTTTTTCTATTCAGTATCAGCTCGGAGTCTGGAATTTGTGCCCGATATGGCGATAGGCTCGCCCCCTATCAAATCATGGGACGGAATAATGGCGAAAAGTGGGTGCACTAGTTGCGCCTCTGCCTACTCCTTCGGGGATAACAGGCGTGAGTGTATATGTATGTACTAAACTCTTATTAATTACAGTTATAGATTTAGGATAATACATTAGTAAATAAAATAAGACGAATATTTCTTTATCATAATGGAATGACATTAGTTTTTTAATGAGTCATGAATGTAAGTTATTATTAAAAAGCAATCATGAAAAAAGCACAAAAAACACCGAAGATATTAGTTAGCATAATATATTTCATTGCATAATTACGCTGGCCATTTATTTATTGTTATTTTAATCGATGTTGTATAATTATTGTTTATCATTTTTGATATTTTTGATCTTATTCGAGGAAATACGTTCATTCCTGGTAACCCTATTTTTTCAAACTGCAAGGCCAATTCACGCCATCGGAAAAAAGATTCGAAACGTACTATAGATACATTATTGATGAAGGTTTGACATTTTAGATTAGTGAATGTTCTGAAGTAATGGACATGACATTTCATTCAAACCTACGTAGTTAGGCCTTTACATAAGATATTTTTAGGATGTGGGTTGAGCAAAGGAGATATCCGCTTTTTTATGGGTGGTTGGCCTCAAAATCATACCAGACACAAACTTTAGGGATACTAAGGGGCGAAATGTAGATCTTGGATCCATTACAGAAATATTTTTAGACCCTTCCATTAATAACAGTAAAATAAAATTACATAAGTCTTTGAAACCAGAGGTCTTCAAAATTAAACAATTTATTTTAAAAGGCCAGATTTTAGAAGTTGTATCCACACACACTCACGCCTTTTATCCTCAGGGGTAGGCAGAGGTGCAACTAGTGCACCCTCTTTTCGCAGTATGTATTCCGTCCCATGATATGATAGGGGGCGAGCCTATGGCCATTTCGGGCACAACTTCCAGACTCCGGGCTGATACTGCACATAAAAACCCAACATCACTTTATCCGACCCGGGAATCAAACCCAAGACTTCAGCATTGCAGTCACACCGTATCCTTGTACTATGCCACAGTGTTGGGCAAATTTTAATCGCAAGAACAATTAAAGATTAACAATTAATCAATTGTAATTGTGAAAACTTACAATTAACAATTAATCAATTGTAATTGTGAAAACTTACAATTAACAATTAATCAATTGTAATTGTGAAAACTTACAATTAACAATTATTCAATTGTTAACTGTATTAATAGCAATTAACAATTAATTAATTTTCAATTGCTTAGTTAATTTTAATTAAAAATTACAATTAATAAAATACTGCTGCATAATATAAAGCCGGTATATATAAATATACAATATACCCGTGTGGTTGCGGGTAGTAGAATAGTGCCCCCCCATATTTTCATATAGTTAAATAAATATGTTGGCAACACATAAAAGACCGATCACAATAATAATCAATAACTTTAAGGCCTCGCGTGCCGGGAGCGTGGATCCACGCTCAAAAAAAGTGTTCAAACTCTGCCGGGAGCGTGGATCCACGCTCGGGCCGATTTCTGCAAAAATGTATGAAAACTGAACATCTACAGGTGGTTTCTTTTGAGCTTATTTTTTGTTTCCATTGGATGCAAATCTTAATCATATATGAGAATTGAGAAAAGTGGCCGCCATTTTGAACTTCTTTGTTTTGAGGCCGATTGACCTCAAAATCGATACCTGGACATGGATTTAAGTACAAAAGACGGCTCCAATGTTAGAATTGAAAAAAGTGGCCGCCATTTTGAATTTCTTTGTTTTAAGGCCAATCGATATCTGGGCAGGCCTTTAGGTACAGAAGATGGTTCCAATGTTAGAATTGAAAAAAGTGGCCGCCATTTTGATTTTCTTTGTTTTAAGACCAATCGACCTCAAAATCGATATCTGGGCAATGCTGTATGTATAAAAGACGGATCCAATGTTAGAATTAAAAAAAGTGACCGCCATTTTGAATTTCTTTGTTTTAAGACCAATCGACCTCAAAATCGATATCTGGGCAAGGCTGTATGTATAAAAGACGGATCCAATGTTAGAATTGAAAAAAGTGGCCACCATTTTGAATTTCTTTGTTTTAAGACCAATCGACCTCAAAATCGATATCTGGACAGGCCTTTAGGTACAGAAGATGGTTCCAATGTTACTTCATCACCATCATCTATCATTTTTATAAGTATCTAATTTTGATGTGATTGCGTATTTAAATTGTTAAATTAGTAAAATTACAACCTTGATTTATTCTGTTTGGCTAAAGACAAACCCAAATATCTATCTTAAATCCCATTAGTCTTAAAACCAAACGATTTTGAGGTCGATTGGTCTTAAAACAAAGAAATTCAAAATGGCGGCCACTTTTTTCCATTCTTACATTGGATTCGTCTTCTGTACCTAAAGGCTTGCCCAGATATCGATTTTGAGGTCGATTGGCCTTAAAACAAAGAAATTCAAAATGGCGGCCACTTTTTTCAATTCTAACATTGGAACCATCTTCTGTACCTAAAGGCCTGCCCAGATATCGATTTTGAGGTCGATTGGCCTTAAAACAAAGAAATTCAAAATGGCGGCCACTTTTTTCCATTCTAACATTGGATCCGTCTTCTGTACCTAAAGGCTTGCCCAGATATCGATTTTGAAGTCAATTGGCCTTAAAACGAAGAAATTCAAAATGGCGGCCGTCTATGCCAAATCTCACAATGTTTCTGAATATTTTAGTGACCATTGATCCATAATAAATAAGTAAATAAATAATTTCAAAATTCGTACTAAAAGAATTTTATGGTGTATAAATTGGAACCTCCTTTACATCTAAAATCCGATTTTTTCAAATGTATGGGCGGCACGAAAGCATTTTTTACGCAAACTGAGCCCGGCATTCCAGGGGTTAATCAAACATGATTAGATAGACAATAACGATTTAAAACTTCTTGTAATAATTTAAATTACACTTCAGTACCACTCTCTTCTCGAACATGCTGTCTGACAGTTTGTGACTCTTTGGCAGATTTGTCATTGTTGCAAATGAAAAAAGGCGTTCCACTGCAGCTGATGATGGCAAAGGTGTGTTGTATTTAATAAAAATACTTTTTATCTCAAAATATCTGTTGAGAAGTTGCATATGTTGGCATTCCTCAGCTAAATAATGTAAAATACCTACGCTGTAGAAATATTTATCAATGCTGTTGCATTGTTATGCATAAAAATAAACACATATTGAAAGGAAATATTCATTTTTTTATCTACTAGCAGTTTTTTTTTTTTAGAAAGAAAGATTTAGGAAAAATAAGCTATACTTACAGCCTTTGACCACTTTTTTATTCGTCTAAAGTCCAATACTTATAGTTTAATTCTCCTTAATCTTTACTAATTTGATTTTGATACATAAAGTTAATTGTTAGTTTTAATTGTTTCATTAATCAACTAAAAAAGTTAATTGTAATTATTTTAATTGCGAGTTACAATTAACACAGGTTAATCAAATTAATTTAATTGCAAGATTCAATTAAAAGTTCAATTGCGATTAATTTAATTGCAATTACTTTTTTAGTCAATTAACAAGATAATTGACAATTAATTGATTAATGCCCAACACTGCTATGCCACCGAGGCAGTCTATAGTCCAAGAGTTCTATCCACACATATATAAACTATCTTGGTTTGAATTTTAGGCCCCTTTTTGGACATGTCCTTTCAACGTTGCAGTTACCACAGATTGAATACACAAGTGCACAAATTTAGTTCTCCATTTACATCGTGACATACGCCCAAATTTGTCAGTCCAAACGCAGGAACATTTATATTTTAACCCGCTGAGAAGCAGCTCTCACTTTTCTTTGCCAAAAAATATCTTAATAAACTTTTAAACCTGCATTGAAAATATACATTTATAAGTCCTTATATTTAAAAAAATTAACCTATGAATAGAAGGAGAAAGATAATGTTTTGTTATAAAATAATTCACTCTTGCTAGCACCTATTGTTTTAAAAATATAGAACAATGACCACTCCAAATTAATAACTAGATATCTATCTATTATGTTAGGCCCCATCTATACTTACATTGAAACAGTTTTGTTTTGAATTTATAGTCATGATTATTCATAACATAACGGAGGACGTTTTGCAATAAATATTTTAAAAGTTTTTTGTATAAATGTCACGATATTGCTACGGACCCTTATCAAATGCCATCATAACTGTAATGACGCAAGAACCGATGAGTGCTTACAAATGTGGAAGCCATTTGACAAAACAGATGCCTCCACGGAATACTCAGGGTATGCATTTTAAATGTATCTTGTCCTTTTCAAAAGACTTGTAAATTTAAAAGTGCATCGGCTGTCTTTCAAAAGTTTACTTCATTCATATCTCCGCTTCAATTTCGCAGTGCAATTTATATGCACTTTGTACGGTAGCTGCTCAAAAGCATCTCGCCGCAACGTTTATTCGTGGAGAGTGCTACTGTTAAACGCCGTTTTTTCTACTGAAGAAGAGTCTTGATGACGGCGTTCATAGTTAATGAGCAGCCAGTATCCGGCGGGTGTTACTGCGCAAATTGCCCGCTCTTTAGAAGCTTGTCGTTTGCCAACTCCCCGGGAATCGGTCTAGTGTGAAAGACGTTTCCGACCGTACGTTATTGTTTACCACCGGAATGACTTCCTTTTGCTGGCGAGTGGCGGACCCAACAAACACAAGATTGAAAGCTGTTCCTATGCACCGAGTCATTTTCACCTGATACACACTTTATACACCCGTCAATGCTATGCTCTCCACGTTAATGGATCGTTTTGTGTAGTCTAAGCTCTACTGTGAACGCTACAGCCATTCAAAACTGTCGTAAAAGTAATTTCTATGAGAGATGGCGTCCCTAATAGACTGCTCATCAGAACGGCTTGCTGAAGTTATGTAATGGCCTTTAAAAAACACGTTAATAAACTATCTATATTTATTATTGGGATGTATCTATAGTAGACTATCAGTCTTACTTATAAAAAAATCGCTAAGCTATGCTTAGTTGCGACTTAACTAGTCTGCTCTTAATTTTTGTTAACTTTTGTTTTTTTTACATATCAATGCTTTTGACAGTTACTCGATCAGCTGTAATTCAAAACTCACCATCTTGCCTTTTAAGTAGATTTAAACTAGACCAGGGCGATGTTTAATTTTGGCAGTTATTTAATTAAGCATTGCTTAAGCACATCTTAACATTAAAACTAGTTTATACGTAAGACTGCTAATATGAAGCAATGCAACGACGCAACTCCAAACTATTCCCATGCATTAACGTTTTGTGTTGGAGATTATAGATATTCATATACAAATTTGAAGGAAAAGCTGAAAAACCCATTAATACGTTGACTCGTCGACGTAAATAATAACTTGGGTACCATTTTTATTATATGAATGCTGAAAACAGCCAACACCTAGGGAAAGTTATACGAGGCGACGACCCTAAAAATAAAGCATAATTGAATGTGTGCGGTGCCACTAGCACTAACGTGGATATGTTCTTGACAATAAAGTTCATGTCCGTATTCAGTATTGAAGAAATGTTTTGAACCAATTAGTCCAATACAAGTTCTCTATTGGAGGATAACCGGTTCTATGGTATGCTTGAACTCACATATAGAATAATTAATAAACACAAATCTCTGCCAACTTATATAAAGAGTTACAGTCTACTACACACATTATTTTTGTTTTTGGGTGTGAATAATCGAAGTACCTACTTACTGCAATAGTTTTGCAGTTTAGTTATGCAAGAACGACGGGTAAAGTCAGAGTAAGAAGTAGTGGTGTTTGTACTATCAATGTTCGCGATCAGTGTCAAATAAATACGGGGATATTTTCAAAGAGTACTCAATGTCCACATACATCTTACTTAATATTTTGACCGCGAGTGATTAATATATTATCAATTACGGCAATTGAACGCAGTGCGCATGCGACTATATGTATTATTAGAAGAACGCCAAACGAGATCACACGGGTTCGCGGACTGGTGTCAAACAGAGTTCATGCTTGCGGAGTTCTGGCCGTGCATTCGAGACTCATTATGTGTATACACCTTTAATTGCTACTGACTCAGTGTTTTTATATAAAATGTTTGCTAAATTGGTTTGATAGACGTGAATGTTTTAGTCATTCTCATGGACGTATAAAAAAAGGCGGACAGAGTCTCGCTTAACAAATAACTGAAGCACCCAAAGTACCCAGCTTGCCTGTACGCACATATTCACCCCAAAGTAAGTCATACGACTGCCATTACGCAACAAACCTCAATTGAATGAAGTCGTTGTAATAATTAAAATAATATGTGTTGTGTTGTTAAATGCTGTCGAAATTACAGTGGTTCAAAGAAAAAATGTCACGGGATCACATTTCATAGGTAAATTTGTAATTTTTCACTTATTTAATCAGCTTATTTAATATGAATTTAAAAGAAAAAATATCAATACACAACGAAAAGATGAAAACAAGATTTAAAATATACAAATTAAAATCTTGTTTTTATCTTCTCAGTTCTTCAATAAATTTTATAAAGATGGCCGATTTTGACGCAGTCGGGTTTTTTGTTTTGTTATAATATTTTTTTTATTTCCATTTTTTGAGTTTTCAAGCACATTTATTAGCATTTCCTATTCCAAAGTCCAATAAAACATATAAGTTATATATAATATATTTGTAATCGTCGTTAAAAATCCTTTATTTTGATGCCACACTCGATGTATTTTGAAAACATAATTTTTTTAGGTTACTTTTTGCCGCCAAAAATCCCTAGTATTGTTTTTTTTACGTACCCATTGTCACTTTTATGACTTAGATGAATCTATTGACACCACTTACATAAAAATACGACATGCCGTTTAGGCTCTACGGTGTGCCAAATAAATATACATACATGTGCATACATACACTCGAAAACATAACACTCCTTCTTTTGCAGTCGCGTAACAACATAAGCCTATATTGATGAAAATACAAAAAATGTATATTGGCAGTAACAGATTTTTTCTAAATTTAGAGTTAGACCACACATTCGCAGGACTAGATCATAACATAAATCTTATTAAATTTTCTAAAAAAATACGGTACCAAAATGATTTCAATCATTTGTACATGTTACTGGCCGGTTTTAAAAATGCCGTGGTGTTTAAAACAGTACGTTCTAAATTAAAATTTTCGTTTGATGCTCGTTTTTACAGAAAACCACTTTTTATCCTACATTTTTGGTGCGAAGTTCCAAAAGATAATATCGGTTTTCATAACTTTTAGTCAATTTTTATGAATTTATTTCATATTCTCAATTGTCAAAGCTTCATTTATTGCTGTTTAGCTGTCTCAATAATGTTAGAGAAAGTGGTAAAAGCTACCAAAATTATTGCGCTGCTCGAAGAGGGCTGCAGCCAATGCTTCGTGGCTCAGAGGCTAAGTGTGAGTCGCTCGACGGTTCAAAGGACCTGGCAGCGGTATCAAGACACCGGTTCCGTCGAGAGAAGGCCTGGTCCTGGAAGAAAACCATGTACCCAACCACGGGATGATCGTTTTCTTGTGAGTCGCCCATTGAGAAATCGCAAGTCTTCGTATGTGGACCTTAAGAACAACCTTGAAGAAGTAAGAAATGTGCATATTAGTCTATGGACGGTCAGGAGGAGGCTGCTCGCGGCCAATATACGCAGTCATCGCCCGGCCCGCGGCCCTAAGTTACTCCGTGAGCACAGATTTGCCAGGCTTAGGTTTGCTCGAAATTGTGAGTCATGGACTCAAGAAGACTGGAATAGGGTATTGTTCTCCGATGAAGCCAGGATATCTCTGTTCGGTGAAGATCGACGTCGGCAAGTGCTACGAAGACGACGAGAACGCTTTGCAGAGGCTTGTTTTGAAGAAATCACACCTTATGGTGGGGGCTCTATTATGTTTTGGGTAGGAATAAATTCAATGGATCGTACAGAGTTAGTCTTCATTGAAAACGGCTCACTGACTGGACATCGATACATAACGGAAGTTCTTATTCCTCATGCACAACCCGCATTGGCCGCTTTAGGCGAAGACTCAATTTTTATGGACGACAACGCTCGCGCCCACCGGTATGGCGATGTGGAAGCGTATGTGCAAGAGGTCGGCATTCGTCGTTTGGATTGGCCAGCTCGAAGTCCCGACCTCAATCCTATAGAGCATGTCTGGGACGTTCTGAAACGACGCGTGAGATCAGTACAACCGGCTCCGCAAACCATCAGAGAGCTGAAGAATGTGATTACCGCGGAGTGGGAACGTATTCCGCAAGCAAGTATCCGGGATATCCTCGCTAGCATACCCAGACGAATTCAAGCTGTGGTTTCAGCTAGAGGGGGTCACACTCGATACTAAACATTTATCTGCTTTTACTTTATTAAAGAAAAAACAAACAAAAATCTTTGTTAACTTTTACTTCACGAGCATATGCACTACTAGCGAGCGTACACTACTAGTGAACTTTAGCATTAAAACCCATAAATTTCATCAAAATTTTATGATAATACTGACGAAAACGATTATTTGCTTATTAATTTACAAAATTGTGAAAGTAAAACTACCTATAATTATCAAACAAACCAACATAACATTTGCAATGGTTCATTGCTTAGGTGCCCGTTTTTTTTGCAAATGAGTTTATAATATTATAAAGGCGAAAGTTTGTAAGAATGTATGGATGTTTGGATGTATGGATGTATGGATGTTTGTTCCTCTTTCACGCAAAAACTACTGAACGGATTTCGATGAAATTTGGCACACGGGTAGATCATGTTCTGGATTAACACATAGGCTTGCAGTAGCAAACAATAAAATTATTAAAATTACTTTCAATCAAATTCACCTAAAATCGAAAAAAATAGTGTAAACTAGTGTAAAAAATGGGGAAATTTTGTTTTTCATGGCAATCATTCATTCCACACATAGTTACGCCGCCACCGCGCATTGCTATGCTTCAGTTATTGCTTAGCGAGACTCCGTCCGACTTTTTTTATACGTCCATGGTAATTCTGTGTCCAGAGTCACGAAAAGATGATCACTAATGGCTGTGAAACTGGTGAGATTTGAACTTTTTTACTGCTACTGCAACAATGTTTCCATCGTAAATCTATTTTTATTGGAATAGGAGTAAGACGTAATTCTTATTGAGGTGTCTTACTTTTTATAAATACAGTTTCCGTTATCTATATTTGATGTTATGGCATCTACAATGTTTAATGCCATCTTTAACCCGTCAAACCCCTCTTATATAGATGTATGGGGAAACCCTATATACTCGGACGCCGGCGTCCGTCGCGGAGCTTGACGAGTCAAGAAACTGTAAATATATCGGTCATATATTGGTCATTTAATAATAATATTATGTCAAGCACGTTTCTACATTCTTGGGTGCATGAACACCAGTCTATTTATACGGTAGGCCGCTTGTTTGCCCCGGGAAAAATTAATTAACTTCGTATATTTTTTCCAATTTCAGAAAAAAATGATTATGTGAGACGAAATAATGTAATCAATGTTGACACCAGTCCCACGAAAACGTGAGTAAGTACTTTTAATAGATTTATCGAACGTTATAACTAAAAAAAAATAAATTAAAATTTAAATAACCCCCGACACAAAAATCTCTAAAAAGTAAAATAATAATAGTGTCTTTGTCGTTTAAGCACCTAGTAATATTTTGACCCAACCGTCGTCGCGTCAGGGGACTTTACTTTTTAGAGATTTTTGTGTCGGGGGTTATTTAAATTTTAATTTAATTTTTATTTCAAACTTTTTAAATTACTTTATTCTCCATCATGGGGTCTTGATAATTAACTATCTATCACCTACTCGTTGAGCCCATCCTAATGAGCCCAAACACACTATATCTGCTATAAGTTGCTAAGGAGTTGGGTATCCCGCAGACTACTTGATGCCGCAGCATCAGCTCATGTTTACAAATATATTGAATGTCACAGTACACCAAATTTAAAGTCAATCGGATTTTTTAAGTTGCAAATGAGCTGATAATCCTCAAACGCCTGAACAGATCTTCATAAATTATAGCTAAGAATCATCGCAGTCACATCAGCTTTCAAACAAAAAAAACCGCGTCCAAATCGGTCCATTCGTTTGAGAGCTACGATGCCACAGACAGACATACAGATACACAGATACACACCCTAAACTTATAACTCCCCTCTTTTTTGTCGGCGGTTAAAAATACTTATTAACAAGAAATAAAACCGACTTCAAAACAACTACAAACCAAAAAAATATTTTAAATTATATTCGCTTAGTATAACTTTATAGTATAAAATTAAAATTTAAAAAACCCCCGACACAAAAAAGCTATAAAAAGTAAAATAATAATAGTGTCTTTGTCGTTTAAGTACCTAGTAATATTTTGACCCAACCGTCGTCGCGTCGAGGGACCGCTAAAGAAGTATTTTCATCTCCCTGATCCAGAGTTCGGTACCCACGGAAGTACGGAAGTAAGGAGTACGGCACAAATTCCAGACTCCGGGCTGATACTGAATGGAAAAACTCAATATCACTTTGCCCGACCCGGGATCGAACCCGAGACCCCAGCTTTGCAGTCGTAGGTACTCTTGTTAAATAATTATTAACAAATGAATTTATAGGTACAAAAAACTCAATTTATTTCTCATTATTTTTCTTTTTTTAGAACAAATTGTCAAAGACATGAAATAAAGAATTTCCGTGAAAAGTTGTTGTTGGCAGTGCCCACTGTGCTCGAATTAAAACAATACGCAGGAGTTGTATTATGTGGTGAGCCAATTATTTAATAAAACCTAATAAGTATTGACCATGGCCATATACACATTTTAGTGGCGTGGGTTCTTGCCTTGCATGACGCCATATTTTAGAAGTTAAGTGGGGGGGGGGGACAGATTCCCAAACTGCCGAACCACCTGACATTTCATTTTATTTCTGAACAACGGGACGAACACCAAACGTTTGACATTCAAACCAAAAAAATGAAAAAAAAATACTTTTAAATTTAATTTGATTTCTGAACGACTTTTAAATTTAATTGGTTTTTAAGCTATGGATCGAACACCACATGTGTTTGATCATTATATGTTTGATAGTACTGAAGACATTATTTGGATGTGAACTTATAATGAAGCAATGTTTATTTATGACTTGGCAGCATGGTCTTTGACGTTAGCCGGGTCCTCATGCAAATTTAAAAAAATCAAATGTTTCATAGGTAGGAATGGTCTCTAAGGGAAAGCGGTATTGTTGTTTTACCTATTTTCCAAGCATTTATTTCATATCTTATGTATACTCGCCTTTTAAACCTTCCCTGGACTTACACAAATAACCCCAAAAGTAGCCAAATCCGTCCAGCCGTTCTCGAGTTTTAGCGACACTAACGAACAGCAATTGATTTATATAGATTGATATTTCATATTATAGATATGTCAACTTTGTGTTGTATCGGTGGTCTATACAAAAACTCTGCAAAAAAGTCAATTTATTGTGCGGGTTATTTCAAAGCATTTGTAATCGTAAAACATACATACATGCCTTTTATCCCTAAGGGGTTGGCAGAAGGCGCAACTAGTGCACCTACTTTTCGCCATGCGTATGCCGTCCCAGGACGTGATAGGGTGTGAAGCTATCGCCATATCGGGCACAAATTTCAGGTTCTGGGCTGATAGTCAATAGAAAATCCCAATAAAACCTAACACGGGGATCGAACCCGAGACCTCAGCAATGCAGTCGTACCGTAATGTAATTATGCCACCTAGGCATAATCGTTGAAATGTCCACAATAGCGTCGGTTTACGCAATGTTCAATTTGTTACTATTTAAATCCTTACCATAATTGATAGAACAACTGTAAATAATAATTATTATATTGCATTAAACGTCAGTATTTTTCAATTATTGTAATATCCGTTATTAATGTTATATTATATTACTACCGGCCCGCCCCGGCTACATTTGGTAGATACAATTTCCTTGGTAGGTCTCTCGTATGCGAAAGAGCGGGGTACGTCTAACTGAGCAATAATATCCATTAATATATTTTTTCTGGTAAGTTAATCAAGGTCCTTTTTCATTGCATTCGTAGTTAAAACCACATACCGACTCATCTTTACCTGTTCCAACGCTGCGCCGAAAGGTATCCATAAATAATTAATATCTTCACATAAAGTTCTGGTTTCAATTTTCTAGATTTTTTTATCATTTTGTAGCTTAGTGCGAATTTCGCGTACGCTTAGAAATATTCTTGTATTTTTGACTAAAAGTATGATATTGCCGTTGCGACGAATTGCCTAAGTAGGTACCTACAGTAGAAGTGATATTAGGGCATGTAAAATTATTACCTTTTATTGGTATTTTGTTCAAAACTTACACTATTTTATATTACATCTGCGGTTTGAATAATTCATTGTGAAGTCTTATTTTCAAGAAGATAAGTATGTGGTTTCCTTTAGTAACGCAATGTCAAAATAACGCTTTAATATTTTCCTCCAACGAAACTTTAGTGCATTAACATTACGCATTTCATTTTGGATATTCATAAATTACGTAATAACTAGCATGAGAATTCACGTTATGTGAGAGTTCACGTAATGGATAGTGTGCGAGTTCAAGTAATGCATAGGGTGAGAGTTCACGTAATGTACAGGGTGAGAGTTCACGTAATGCATAGGGTGAGAGTTCACGTAATGGATAGTGTGAGAGTTCACGTAATACATAATGTGAGAGTTCACGTAATGTACAGGGTGAGAGTTCACGTAATGCATAGGGTGAGAGTTCACGTAATGCATAGGGTGAGAGTTTACGTAATGGATAGTGTGAGAGTTCACGTAATACATAATGTGAGAGTTCACGTAATGCATATCGTGAGAGTTCACGTAATGCATAGTGTGAGAGTTCACGTAATGCATAGAGTGAAAGTTCACGTAATGGACAGTGAGAGAGTTCACGTAATACATAATGTGAGAGTTCACGTAATGCATAGTCTGAGAGTTCACGTAATACATAATGTGAGAGTTCACGTAATACATAATGTGAGAGTTCACGTAATGCATAGGGTGAGAGTTCACGTAATGGATAGTGTAAGAGTTCACGTAATATATAATGAGAGAGTTCACGTAATGCATAGGGTGAGAGTTCACGTAATGCATAGGGTGAGAGTTCTCGTAATGGATAGTGTGAGAGTTCACGTAATACATAGTGATAGTTCACGTAATACATAGTATGAAGTACACGTAATGCTTAATACGAGAGTTCAAGTAATGTATAGTGTGAGCGTTCACGTAATGCACAATGCGAGAGTTCACGTAATGTATAGTGTGAGAGTTTACGTAATTTATTTTATTTATTTATTTTTATAGTATACATCAGAATGTTCATGTCCATATCACGTTATTATATTTGTTAGTAACATTATAAATAATTATGAAAGAAAGTACATATAAAAGATCGATACATGTAAAGGTCAACAAGGATTTTGTTGTATCTCTTTTAAGATTATTCCATTATATGCCACGTAAGTGATCGAAAATCGTTATTGTTGACAACTTTATCACGATAAATAGATTTTTTATGACGATAAAAATACTTTGTTAGAACATATTCATGGGCAGGTATAGTTAGTATTAGTATATTAAAGCATATTCGATCATAAACTTTTCGGAAAAGTATCTTAGTGAGAGCAACGGAGAAACAGACCAACAGACGCTGATCGAGACTTTACTTTATACTCTTTGTGATGATCCTATAGTAGAGCACATTGTAGTCAATACTTATAGCTTGGTTTATGTGTTCGGAACTTAAATAGTTTATTTCTAATTTAGCTCCAAACACTAGTGTTAACGGTGACATTTTATTACAGGCCTGACATTTTGGGGATCGTCATGGTTCATATTCAAAGATTGGGATCACCCCGGAGGCTATTTATTCAGTATGACCAGCGTAGTACTAGCCGGGTACATTTTCGGACATACTCTAGAAAGATACACCTCAATCAACTCAGTTGTAGGGATGACCTTAATTGGCGCGTTATACAGAAATTTTGGTCCGACAAATTACTTGAATAACCCTGATGCGGATTCGATTGATTTTCACTTAAGGTATGTAAACGCAAATTAGATCTCAATGGATTTTACAAGTGAAATAAATATGAACGTCGTTTTCATTTGTTAAGCATGAACAAACGATATTGCAATATAAGTACGTTTCAAAAAACATAATAAACCAATCAAAAGAGAAAAGCGATATCGTTTTCCCGCTATAACTTTTTGATTAAATGCAATGTTTCCGTTGGCGCTTCATTAAAAACTTTAATAACAAATTTTCGGCCCTTGAAAGGCTCAGTAGAGACAAATAATTAATAAGGTAAAAAAAGTTAGATGTAACTTGTAACCAGCTTATAGAAATTTATTCTTTACTTGCAGGCGGATTTATCCCGTTATTATCTTGACGAAAGGCGCGCTCAGCTGGAACTGGATGTATATAAAAAATAATTCAGTAAAAGTTTTCTCATTGGCTATCTTACCCTGGATTGTGGAGTGTTTGTCTACGGCCTTCTTCACCCATATACTTCTCGATTACCCTTGGTATTGGGGTAAGTTTTAACATATTTACTTTTATACGCATACACACTCACGACTTATTCCCAAAGGTGTAGGCCGTGGTGCAACTAGTGCACCCCTCTTTTCGCCGTGCGTATTCCATGCCATGATGTGATAAGGGCGAGCCTATCGCCATATCGGGCACAAATTTCAAACTCCGAGCTGATACAGAATAGAAAAACGCAATGTCACTTTTTCCGACCCGGGGATCGAACCCGAGACCTCAGAAATGCAGTCGCACCGTAATACAACTACGCCACCGAGTCGGTCATTTACTGTTACTTGATTTCAATACGTACGTATTCGTCGCACGTCTAATACATATACACACACGCCTTTTGTCCCACTTTTCGCCATTATTCCCTTCCATGATGTGATAGGGGGCGAGCCTATCGCCATGTCGGGCACAAATTCCAGACTCAGAGCTGAGTAGAAAACTCAATATCACTTTGCCCGACCCGGGAATCGAACCCGAGACCTCATCATTGCAGTCGTACCATAATACAACTACGCCACCTAGGCAGTCACGCTGCACGTCTCATTATGTATGTATATGGTATGAATCAATGTAAAAGTGATTAAACAGAGTAAAAGTCCTAATATGCTTCTCCGGGATGAAAATTGTCGTGTAAATTTATCTAGGCTTGTTCTTTGTACCAAATTTCATTCAATTCCAATAAGAGGTTTATTGCGTTTACCTTCTCTTAACAAACAAGAAATATATTCATAAACCTTAACATTAATAAAAAGGTAAGATTACATTCGATCTTATATTAAAATAACGTACTGAAGGATAACTTAATAATATTAGAAGATATTTCCAATATCCTTGTCTTATGTTTTAGGTGTTCATTTAGGTGCGATACTAGCGTCAGTGTCACCTGCAGTGGTTGTACCGACTGTAGTAGCATTCAAGGAAAAGGGACTTGGAACCAAAAATCAAATGGCCATGTTAGTAGGCAACGCTGGAGGACTGGACACAACTTTAACGGAAGCCATGACAGGAGTTATTAATAGCGCTATATTTTATCCTGCATCGTTGACTTACAGAATTGTAAAGGTTACATGATTTTATAATTCTTACAGATACATTTTGTCATTTACTGGTTATCTCAATTATGAACAATTACCCAAGTTGGTGCTAGTACACCTTCTTAAGATGTAACGTCAATTTTTTAAATTTTGCCAAGCAAGTGCTATCGTTTAGAAGATGTACAAAGTAAACAGCGGACAATTCTTATTCTGTACTTTAGTTTTTAGTCCCATGTTGCTGACAGACGCCGCGCTTGCGACTTATTTAGAACCTTAAGGTGGTAAGCATGCACTTGGCTACGAACGTCTCTGATTAACGTATTGCAATATAAATACGTAATTGTTCATATTCTAAACGACTCTCCAAGTTAGCTCAATAATCATGATATCAAAATATTGCATGGCCATGATTTTGTTAATAATACAACTACTAGGTATAACTTTGAATCACAATTACTATGCCACATTATTTGAATAATCTTTCAACGCTTTCACAATTCAAGAAATCTTTATACTTCTATATGATTTTTAAATTTCAGTCATCTGAAGAGCCACTGAACTGAGCTCAGCAAATAATATCTAAATTCAAAGTATTGAAAATATGAAATGGGCAATTTACTTTTTCACAAATTCGCGCAGTAACGACTTTACCCATTCAGTTTTCTAGAAATGTAAAATGATTGCAAATGTAAAATTCTTTAAATGACATTTTGTATTTTCAGGGCGCACTGGCTACGTTTGCGGGGATAATTGCGGGAGTCACGTGGGGTGTGTTGTGCGACTTCATCCCGGATCAGAGTGATTTGTACGCTCCCACAGTTAGAAGTTTGCTTATTTTTGGCGGTGGTGTCGTGCTGACGTATGCTGGAGGTTATAACGGCTGGGGCGGTGCTTGTGGGTACCCAAGTTGAGTTTATAGAACGCACGAACACACTTGCATAAACGACTTTAATGATTCTTGTTAGGAATATAGGTTCTTAAAGATATATATGGGCCTATATAATTTGTGCCCTGTGGTCCGGGAGCATCTAGAGAATTCTGATACAACATCCCCTGCCTCTCATAAGAGGCAACTAAATGGAGTTTGAGGGAGTCGCGGGGCGAGCAGTGGGGGGCTGCTGCTCCAATTTTTGTGACTCCGTGGTGGACGACATTGCGGGTAGTTGGTCTCCTGCAGTCGTAGACGCCAAATGCGTGCTTTAGAGTTGGGGGGCTTTTTAGCCCCGTCATTTAGAGAGGGGTCACAATACGGCATCGCGCAGCGGCGGTTCTGTGCAGCAATCTTCGTTCAACAAGATACCCCGGGGCCGTACCGTATGCGCCGAAGAAGGCCACCGCGGGCTTAAAAAAAACAAATATTGTTTATGCCACCAACGTTTATAAGTAGACACAATATCAGTTTTCGTTAAAAAGTAAACAATTAATCACACACGTAATAAAGGAAATATCAGTTCTATATAAGTACTTCCATTCTAACTTTAGCGTAATACTCTCAGGTTTACTTTTTTTTTTTTTTTGCTGTTTGTATGTCTAACAAACACACATACAAACAGCAAAAAAAAAGAAAGCGTCGTTTTATCGCAGCACAATATCCTACTTCCTACTAATATTATAAAGGCGAAAGTTTGTAAGAATGTATGGATGTTTGGATGTTTGGATGTTTGGATGTTTGGATGTATGGATGTATGGATGTTTGTTCCTCTTTCACGCAAAAACTACTGAACGGATTTCGATGAAATTTGGCACACGAGTAGGTCATGTCCTGGATTAACACATAGGCTACTTTTTATCCCGGGAAAACATAAAGCGGGACTATTATCCCGGAAAAACGTTTTAAGGCGGGCGGAGCCGCAGGCAAAAGCTAGTTTACAATAAAGACAACTATAATATTTTTATAGTCAAGCTGCTATACTTAAACAAAAACGTTGATGTTGTTAAAAAAGCTGAGTAAATTTAGTACTTACTCCACAGTGCGGGAAATAGTACAATAATAAAGACACGTAAACATATATTATTCATCAAACCCACCCGTTATAGGCGATTACAAGGCTTAAGCTGTATACACTGTACAGTAGCCAATTCTTTTATAGTTTCGGTTTCAAGGGCATTGTAGCCAGTGTAACTACAGAACATAATGAGACTTAACATTTTATGTCTCAGGATGATGAGCACAGTGGAATGCCACACAGTACGTTGTAAATCAAGGTGCTGGATGGTGTTCCTACTGTTTATGGGTGGTCGTATCGCTTACCATCCGGTGAACGGCATGCTCGTCTCGTCATTCGATGCCATAAAAAAAGTTTTATAAGTGCTAATCAATTAAATTAATTAATTAATTTAGAATATTTTATGAAAGGTTAAGGATTAACGTTCAATTGCTAATGACTGAAACATTACTTGATTCATGGATTACTATAGTCGCACTAATTCATTTAGGTTGTTAAATTATTATAGGATACGTTTGGCGCCATTCATATTATACCCAAATTTAGCTCGACGTCTATTGTAATTTGTAAATAGTTAGAACTAATGGTTGCCTAAAATGTACGCTACTATTTGTTGATTTATCATCAAAAAATATAGTAGCTTTACATTATTTAAAATTATATCATAACGGAGTAATGGTGGGCCCCTTTCAACGTGTGCGAAACATAAATGTTAAAAATCCAAAATCCAAATGTCTGTGAAGTGTGCAGAAGTGGAATGTTTTTCAGAAAGTTAATGTAGTAACACTAAATGGTATGGAATGTTAAGGACACAGATGAACCATAATATCTTGGATGCATATAACAAGTACAGGATACTTTTTATCCTGGGATAGTACTGGGACTTTCATTCCTTTATATTCTATAGTAAAGGTTAACCACGAACGTCGTCTAGTAATTATTAAAACTTTTATTACATGTATTAGTAATGATAATTGTATTGATTATAAGTTATAGCTTTATTATAACACCAACTCTGTATACCTACAATCCTGTATTTGGACATCATTTATACCTATATGATTGGGGAACATACCTAAAAAAATCCGACGAATTAAGAACCTTCTCCTTTTCTTAAAAAGACGTAATCCAATTTAAATACAATAGCGATGACAGAAGATGGGAATGTTTAACCGAGTCGGCCGGAGTGTCCAAACATCGCTCATGAGTAATTACTGTGATTACTGCACATCATGTTGGCATCACCACGCGGCGTTTCCCTCGCAAACTGAAACGTGGAAAGGCAAACCGTTCGAAAACTATTATATTAATTCATCACGTAATCTTGAAACCTGCTATTATTACATTAGCATTACTCACGGCTTTGCGGGTATGAAAACCTTTGCCGGTGTAAAAGACCCATTGTATATTTCCGAAATAAAAACCATAACATAAGAAAAACTACGAAATCTATTTAACTACGAAATCTAACTACAATCCAAAGATGTGCAAAAAATTTTCATAAGATTCAATTGTTAGTTCAATAAATAATACATAATTATTATTCTGTAAAACTAAGCTTTGAGATGTTTATTTTATTGATTTTTTAAAACTACAAGACTATTCGTACTCTGTCGATTTTGGCGAACTCGCACTACGCCAGCGTGGTGGACTAACATCTTAACACTTGGTAAAACAATTGGTAAAGATGGTCTTGTCCTAGAAGTGCGATATTACATAATGCAGGAGGGATATTATATTAATTTTCTGACTATATAGTAAACATAAAACAACTAATAACAAAATGTTAATGGCCGAACATTAATAACTCTAATACGCATTGAAATATTGCGTTTTATTACTTTCAGGCGCGGTACGACACATTTGCAAGTCTAGTTATATCATTACACACAATAATTATTATCGTAATGTAATTGCACTATTAATAATGTATCCAATATTGGAAACATTGAATTATTTGCTTGGTCTCGTATCGATAGTGTTTGCATCAGTAAAGATAATTAAAATTACGAACGAAACATCCATCGACCGAACATAGTTTATTACGAGTTTTGTTTTTATTTTTAATAATTGGCACTAACAACATAAATGCATGAAATCCTTACTTAATATTATAAATGCGAAAGTAACTTTGTTTGTCTGTCTTTCACGCCAAAACTACTGAACCGATTTAAAAGACATTTGGTACCCAAATAGTCTAGAGCTTGAGAAAGGACATAGGCTACTTTTTCGCCCGGGAAAAAATAAAGCGGGACTTTTATCCCGGGAAAACTTTTTCACGCGGGCGGAGCCGCGACCAAAAGCTAGTAGAACATAAAAATCTGAACACAAACGTTATAGTTACCGTTATATACACAAACGTATTAGTATGTTAAAGGACATGTTCAAAAATGCGCTTGAAATTCTAACCATCTTTAACCAACGTCATTCATATTCTAACCAACTTTATATTATTTATTGGGACAGTAGTCCCAAAAACTAAGTTTTTGCAATAAATGATATAATTTTAAAGTCCTCCGATTTTGAGATATATGTAATTTTATTTTGCTTAAAAACTACACTTATAATGAATATTTAAAAAAAAAGTTAGTTATATGTGGAGAGGTCTAAAAATATTTTTTTAATGGATCCAAGGTTCATATTTTTGCCCTCTTAATATCTATAAGTTTGAGTCTGGTTAGATTTTGAGGCCCAGAACCCATACAAAAAGCGGACATCTCCTTTGTTAGGTTATTAAATTGTACAAATATAATATGTCTGGTACGATTGTCTCTGAAGATTTCGTCAGAGGCGTAACTAATGCACCCATACTACCAAGCAAGATATATTTACTTATATGTCTTATTGCGAGCTCCAATGCAAATTTCAGTCCCAAAAAAATAAAGAATATTTTCCAACCATAATGCCACAAATTTCCATTTGACTTACTGACTTGAGAAACGAAGCGAGAATCTTCTGCCAGAAGATCAATGAGGCAATAGTTATCCAGCTTAATTACATACACGTGTAAGCAATTACCTAGTCGTTGATGTCTCATCCTCTCTCAGTGGTCGTCCTAAGCCGAGGTTCGTAACGCGTTAGTGGGTTGGCCTCGTGCCCAGTGGTTTGGGGGCATTTAGAGAGTTCCACCACGGTATCCTCTGCCTGTCGTAAGAGGCGACTAAATGGGGCTTCAAGAGAGTCGTGGGGCGAGCAGCGGGGGGCTGCTCAGTCCAATTTCAGCGACTCCGAGGTGGACGACAATGCGGGTGGTCGGTCTCCCGTTGTCGTAGACGCCAAAGGCGTCCTTTAGAGTGTGGGGGCATCTTAGCCCCCCCTTGTATAGAGAAGGGCCGCAACGGCATTGCGCAGGGACGGTCCCGTGCAGCTATCTTAGTGCAACAAGATACCCCGGGGCCGTCTCGTATGCGCCGAAGAAGGCCACCGCGGGTTTTGGTTGGTATACCAGTGTAGGGTGTACATAGTGTTAGGGACTCGGTCCAATGCTCGCTCGGATGATGCTATACTCCCGAGTGTCGACATTGGGCTGTAAGACTGTGTGAAACCAACATAACCGATCCACTCACCCCCCAGTGGTGGTAGCGATAACGCGTTTTTTACCCGCGAAAAAAAAAAAAAAAAAGAAGTGGGCTGGCCTCAGCATGGTCACTTAATTCAAAGGGTTGCGAGCGCCTTCTGCGTTCACCCTAAAGACCGGTGTGGCCAGAAAAGCCGACTCGCGTCAGGCTACTGGCAGTAGGGCCATTAACAAAAAAAAAAGTGTAAGCAATAATAGACAACGTAAGCAATAAGCATATTTTTGCAATTGTCACTCGTTAGGAATTACGATACCTATATTGCATTGGTGTATGTTTTATATGAGATCTAGGTTATAGATTTACATTATTAAAAAGAAGCGCAAATGTTAACCCCGGACATCAGACACGGTCTAGTTGTGTCCAAAGTTTCATTTAAATCCGTAGAGTGGTTTCAACGTTTACCTCAAACAACCAACCACCTTTACAAACTAAGGCATTTATATTAGTAAAAGTTAACGCTATAAACCTTTTCATCATATAGTGTAATTAAATACCAAATTACGCACACTACATAAACAAATCGTATCTCAAACGTTATTGCTTCCAATGCCAGCAATCAGCTAGTCACAATGTCAATAGAGACAAGTATCTGCGAACGTTGCCTGACAACCTTCATCTCAATTAAATTTAATCAACGTAGATATTGTTTCAGGCATCTCACATTGAAAAGATTATATTACAAATCTTACCATTGTTGGTTTAAAAACAAACATGAAAAGGGAAATTCTAGGTTAATTATAATTACTACATACCTATGTAAATAAATATTTTGTGTAAATGAACACAGAATCCCAATAAGTTGCCAGTATTATGCCTATTTCTGTATGTTATATGTATGTTGCAGTATCTGCCGCATCTCACCGCTTTATTAGTCCCCAGTGACTCTTTGAAGTCTACATTATAATTATATTTGATTTAAATCGACTCTCTCGTGTTATTATTGTAGCATACGTACTTATGCTCTAATCCATGAGGTTCAAGGTGCAAAATTGGGATTAAATTCTTAGGTAGAGCTTCTAAAATGTATGAAATGTAAACCTAGGCAGCAAAGCATTATCTAATTCGTAATCAAACTTACAACTTAATTCAATGTGTTTCGATATACAATAGTAAAAAAACTCAAACTTATTATATTTAATCAAAGCGTATTGCGTACGCATTACGAGTACGATATGCGCGCTGAGGTCCTGGGTTCGAATCCCGGGTCGAGCCAAAAAAATTGTGACTGGGTTTTTTCCATCTTAAAATTAACTCAGTCGCAGCTCGGAGTCAGGAAGTTGGCGGTGTGATACCCCCGTGCCTCGGAAAGCACGTAAAGCCGTTGGTCCTGCGCCTGATCTCTCTCCGGTCATGTCGGATTGCCGTCTCACCGGACTATGAGAGTGAAGGAATAGCGAGTGCACCTGTGTATTGCGCACACACTTGTGCACTCTAATATCTCCTGCGTACCTGGCTGATCTCCGTTGAGATTGACCGCCGTGGCCGAAACTGGCTTGGAGGATTTTTTTTTTTCATAGTTTAACGATGAAGTGTATTTGCACTAGCTACCCTCCACCTACCCAGTAGTTTGATAAAGGTGTTAGTGTGTGTAGATTAAAATCTTCTATTCCATCATAGGTGTTTGAAGACTTAGAACGGTATTAATAAATCAATCTCAAGTTTGCATTACATCTCAAGTAGTAATAGTTCAATACATTATGTCTACTTGAGATACTCAAACTTGAGGTTGGTTTATTAATACCGCCCATAGTAGGTACTTTTAAACAGGTATTCCATTTTCAGCGGGTGTTGCGATTATGGTTTGCGCGGCGGCGGCTGCTACGAGATGGGCGCGAAGGGGCTGGCCCGTAAACGACAACCCAGTTTCAGAAGTATACAAGTTGCTATGGAGAATATTCGAACCGATGCTCTTCACTTTAACCGGCTATTATCTCGATGTAAGTCAATAATTTTATCTCAAAATACTAACTGAAAATAAAGAGTGTATTTTCCTTTGCCCATGAAAGGCGTTTTCCTGTAGTTTGACTTATTAGGTTTACTTTAACTTTTTGTAAACGATTCATATACCGTCAGCACTGTTATTATAAGAGCCTAAATTGGATAAAATCAAATCGATCGAACGACTTTGATAGTAATAAAAATAGTTGACGCGTGTTAAAATGTGAACTGCAATTGATAACCGGTGTTACATTACAAAGCTTACAATTGAATGTCTGTTTACCTGTTACATTATTTCACCATTATATTCCTTGATTAAATGTAGTAGTTGTGAATAGCATTAACGACAAAAAAGGTACTAAAGTTCATTGAACATTTTAAATTAATTGAAGTCGTGTAGATAGTTAACTACGTTAATGAATAGTGGCTGTCGTATTCATTTCATTATATCATTTATCATGTAAAATGAAAAAAAACATAGAGAAGTCATTCATTTTCAGTAAACAATATTAAAAAGGTAAAATTTGCTGTTATTAATTATAACAATAAGAACTTTCATTGAATATTTGGATGGATTCACCAGAATGTAATCAGTTTGCAGCGTCTACAATATATTTTTAAAAAGTGAAATGTCGGCTTTAGTTATTATTCTGAGGAAATTACTGCGCGTCGTGCTCACAGACACCTTGTAGTAACTAATAGCAATTTGTCAACAATAAAAATCATAAGAAAACTCCATCTGTCTGGCCAAAAACTGAGCTTTATTGATTGTTGAACTATATTTCAGAATTTGTTATTCCCTAGATCGATTTATTACTACATTTTTAAATGTGGGTACAGTCAGCAGCATAAATATCTGTACAAAATAAAAAATTTCAAATCGCCTATATAAGCGTTAAGTTAAATTGAAAAAATTATTCTTCGTATGAAGTAAAGCAAATCTCATTATTTTTTTTTTTGTGAAGAGAAAAAAAGATTCGTAAGGACACAAAAGTACATACATACATATACACACACGCCTGTTATCCCCGAAGGGGTAGGCAGAGACGCAACTAGTGCACCCACTTTTTCGCCATTATTCCGTCCCATGATGTGATAGGGGGCGAGCCTATCGCCATATCGGGCGCAAATTCCAGACTCCGAGCTGATACTGAATAGAAATACTCAATATCACTTTGCTCGACCCGGGGATCGAACCCGAGACCTCAGCTTTGCAGTCGTACTGTAATACAACTACGCCACCGAGGCAGTCATGAGGCAACACAAAAGTATGTAGGCAATTTGAAATTCTGAATTTGTTCAGCTACAAATTTGTTTATGCTGGTGACTTTACAATAAACCTCACTAACATGCTGTTCCTTCGCGTCATTTTATTGTATTTTATTGATTCATATTTTAACAATATAACTTTCTTAACAAGTTTTTCATACGCTACGTTTTCTTTAGGTATCATTAATAAGTACGAAAGAGTGTTGGCTGATATTGGGATGCCTGTTCTCGGCGCTAATTCTGCGGTTACTTACGGCATTCCTTGTGGCCCTCGCTAACGAGCTGTCACTCAAGGAGAGCGCATTCATTGCCATTACTTGGATACCGAAGGCTATTGTCGAGGTAAGAGAAATGGACTATAGAACAATAAACTTGCCATAGCTTTTGTACGCAAACAAATATTAATACGATAAACAAAGTAATGATGACTAATGTTGTAGACATGCAACAGATTTTCTATTGTTAGCATTTAAACAAAATTTAAAATATATCAAAATTTAAAATAGAGTAAACAACAATTTGCCAGATGAAAGAAAACAACGTCAATTTTGTTGATAAATCAAGAGTAATTTTTGATATGGTCGTATATACTTCTGTACCTATCGATTGTTTTAAAAATTGCACTAACTTTCAAGTTCTTCAATTATAATATACCTAATCTTTGTACGCCTTGCCTCTTCTAAGGAAAATTCTTAAGTACAGAAAGACGGAATTCCTCATAAGGGTACCGTTTGGCACAATAATCAAAATAGTTTTCAACAAACCAATTGTCACATGGAAAAATTAATAATTTCAATTACATTTTCTCAGTTTCTCGAGACCAAATATTTTCGGTGACTCTAGAACATATTTTACTTCAAATCAATTAAGGCCGGTTTCACTGCTTCTTGATAAATGCTACTCGACAAATAATGTCCACTTATCTGAACAGTTTGTTTGTTTGGTTGATTGAACGCGCTAATCTCAGGAACCAGTGCGATTTTGAAAATACTTTCACTAATAGTAAGCTACATTATTCTTGAGTGTTATAAGCTACTTTTTATCCCGGGAAAATATTTTTATCTCGGAAAAACTTTTTCACGCGAGCGGAACCGCGAGCAATACTAGTTAATGTATGCAATGCAATGCAATCAGCCTTTTAATATATACTGCCCACTGCTGAGCACGGGCCTCCTCTACTACTGAGAGGGGTTAGACCTTAGCCCACCACGCTGGCGTAGTGCGGGTTGGCAGAATTCACATACCCTCGAGATTCTTTTGGAGGATTCTCGGGTATGTAGGTTTCCTCACAATGTTTTCCTTCACTGTTAAAGCGAACGATTAACAATACACACGTAACTTCGAAAAGTCAGAGGTACGTGCCTTGGGTTTTGAACCTGCGGTCATTGTCTCGACAGACCGCTCCATTCCCAACCAGGCTATCGTCCAATAGTTAATATATAAGCCGACCAAATACACAAATCACACTCTAATCTATGCTTAAAACCTAAAAGGAGTACTATCTACAGTAGCTGTTTAATGCGATACCTAACGGTCAAATAAAATTTAATTCAAACTGTGAAACTGGCCCTTAATGTCAGACCGCACGCTATTTATAATATTATGGTCCCGGATCTCTAGAGGCCTTTGTGTTGTGAAAACCCATAATCTATCAAAATAAATAAGCAGAAAACCAATATCACTTTTATATTGCAATAAACATAAATAGAAATTTTGCTTCCAACGCATATTATATCACTAATCTTTGATATCAGTGAGCTATACGTGGCGGTCGGAACCTTGAGTAATCTCACACGTGCTTTCTAGGTCAATTCGGCGTCACTGCATTCAAGGAAGGTTAAAAAGATAAGAGCATATTCAGCAAAAATTTACATATTTTATCTTAATTAAGACTAGTGAAGCTTATTTAAAATCAGACACAATTTCATGTGATGCTAATTAATTATACGAGCGTTACGTTTTGCATATGCGGTGTGGCGAGCGGTGCTCTGCGACACTACGGCGCGGCGCGGCGCCTGCCGGCCGACGCGGATACAGGCGTCGCCGGCTGCTAGCCACCGCCTTACGTCTTCACTGCAGCTGCTAATAAAAGTTTAAAGTGTTCTTATCATTACCCAGCGGGAACTAGACCAACATTCCGACTGTCTCTGCTAATTTAATTTATTTGACACTTGAAACTAACTTACAACTAATTTATTAACAATTGCGTATTATGAGATCTTAGATTACTGTTCAGTCGGGCAGGGCAGTCGCGGCGCTTACTAAAATATCTCAGTGGTGTAGTTGTATTAAAGTACGACTGCAGTGCTGCGGTATCAGGTTCGTTCTCAGGGACAAAATGATATTGGGTTTTGTAATCTGTATCATCTGGAATTATGCCCAATATGGCCATAGGCTAGCCCCCTGTCATATCATTGGACAGAATACGCATATCGAAAGTGGGTGCACTAGTTGCGACTTGCGGCTCTGCCTACCCCTTCGGGGGGGATATTAGGCTTGAGTGTGTGTGTGTGTGTGTGTGTGTGTGTGTGTGTGTGTGTGTGTGTGTGTGTGTGTGGCGCAGAATATAATTTTATGCCCGTCTTACGTATTTAGACATTCAATTTATATTTCAAAATAAGCGGCATAGCATAGAAACAAAAAATACAACGAAAGAAAAATCTACGAATCCAAATTATAACTAGATGACAAAAAAAACACCAAGGGCCTGTTTCACAAGTTTCAAGTGAATTTTATTTGTTAGCAAGTATTAAACAGCTAATGTAGGTAATTCTCATTTTATTATCATTTATTTGGCAGCATAAATTAGAGTGTCACTTTTTTATTAGGTCGGCTTATAAAATTATGTGACGAGTAGCTTTTACTCGGAAGTTTCTGAAACAGGCCCTAAATATAAATTAAAACCACTACCAAGCAGAACAATAGACTATACAATACAATTTACAATAAACATTTGTATAGCTTTCTCAGCAAATAATACGAAGCGACGGCGACAGGCTATAACTTATTAAGTACCTGTACAATTTATGTTGTATCGATAACTAAGCTCCAAACCACGAAACAACAAATGGTCGTAGGTAAAAGCCACTTACGAACTAACTGACAGACTTATGACCCTTGAAGTCTGGATCTTGAACAAACATTGCTCACGTTTTTAATCTTCTATTCTCCTTATACCACGATAAACATAAGTAAAACACACACACACACATACACTCACGCCTGTTATCCCCGAAGGGGTAGGCAGAGGCGCAACTAGTGCACCCACTTTTCGCCGTTAATCCGTCCCATGATGTGATAGGGGGCGAGCCTATCGCCATATCGGGCACAAATTCCAGAGTCCGAGCTGATACTGAATAGAAAAACTCAATATCACTTTGCCCGACCCGGGGATCGAACCCAAGACCTCAGCATTAGGAGTAGTATCATGATACAACTACGCCACCGAGGCAGTCATAAGTAAAACATCTTATAAAATGATTACGTAAGTATATATAAGTATTATATTCACTATGATATTAATTTAAACTATTCTTGCACATTCTAAAATTTGTTTACTAAATTCTTACATTGAGTATAGCGCAATGAAAACGTTCAATTATAAGTACTTATTAAAATGAAAATGCAATATTTTTTAACCTCCAATTAATAAAATGTCGTCAAACGAGATCTGTGAAGTAGCATAAAACCGGGATAAAAAGTTGCGCCCCTAAAGAGAGCCTTTATCAGATTTTGCGTTATATCCAATTTTCCTGAAAGATGTTAGGGGCGGTTTCTTTAACTGTTTATTTTTGTTTAACTAATGCAAAAGTAAGATCTATTTAAAACATCTTACACGCGCGAACATAATGAAATGCATTTCGAAGAGATATCGAAAATATTGTTTAGAATCGTACCCCACATATATCAACACATTTTTATCATTTATTTGAAGTATAAGAGAAATGCATGTTGCGTTTAGGAATGTTAAAACATTGAAGATAAATGTAACCAAATATTAAGAACATTGTTTTTCCACTTTTTAAAATAAGTTAAGTATTATTAATATTATGCTCGATTACTTATACAACCCTCGTCTAATTGATAGAGTATCGACAGTATGTATAAGTTTTTAGTACCTATTAATGAGGTTCTTATCATTTACCAACTTATTCAATGTTCATAAAATGCTAATGATTCTATAAATTATAATTCAATGTTTAATTACTCAAAAAATATAATATTTAACGATAAATTACATATGGGTATGTAGTTGTTATATTTACAGTTAAGTAGAGTATTACCGTAAATATACTATTTTTAGAAGAAAAATCCAGATTTTTGGCATGTGATACTTAAATTTCTTTGTATATAAAAAAAATAATGAATATAAACAGAATGATTAATTATGGATGAATTAAAGCAGCTCGCTATAAACCCATTGTATCCTCCTATACCCATGAACATGAGCAGATGATATGAGCGTCAATGAATATCAAATGCGAGTGTAATTTGCGCGAAGATTGATCGAATTTATAACCGCTATTGAATCCACTATCTATGCATTATGCTCATACATGCCTGATAATATTGAAATAAATGATTTAATTCCAATTTACTTGTAAAGTATTAAATTCGACGATCCCATAGAACAAAGTCGTATATGCAAAATGAAGCTTTTCACTAGAGCGCTTTGAAAGTCTAAGTTAATTGTGAAAATCACAAGTTATACACGAACAAAACATTATATTCTATAGGGTTCAGTAACAACTTTGAATCTAATGTGTGAAAATAGCACTAATTCGCACATGAATACAAACTTACGACTTTCAAAGCGCTCTGAAAAGCTAACATTTTGCATATACGTCTTTTTTCTATGGGACCGTCGAATTGCTTTTTAAATGTTGACTGCCTCGGTGGCGTAGTCGTATTACAGTACGACTGCAAAGTTGAGGTCTCGGGTTCGATCCCCGGGTCGGGCAAAGTGGTATTGAGTTTTTCTATTCAGTATCAGCTCGGAGTCTGGAATTTGTGCCCGATATGGCGATAGACTCGCCCCCTATCACATCATGGGACGGAATAATGGCGAAAAGTGGGTGGACTGGTTGCGCCTCTGCCTACCCCTTCGGGGATAACAGGCGTGAGTGTATATGTATATGTTTATTTTTATTTATCATTCAATTATTTAACTTGTAGTTGATTTTACAACCAGCCTATGTGTATACAATGGAAATAGATGAAAGTACCAGGGTAACAACCACGGCTCTACATTCAATCTTCTAAAAATCCCAGTTTTATGGTTTGTTCAAAGTTTGTCCCTTTTAATACTACGAGATCAATATTTAGAACTTAACCATCATTCTCCGCGCTCGGCGCCTTTGAACCAACTACGATTTCTTGCAAAGGACTTTTTCTCACGAAGTAGTAAAATAGCTCTTAGTATAAATTGTGGACTTCAGGCCTATAATGATATAGGCCTGAAGAGCTATTTATAAGGATCAACAGGAGACGGACCGCAACAGCGGTACGCGCAGGAGCGGTTGCGGACGACAACTTAGACGTGAGTCGGAGGAAGCCCGCAGCCGTCCCTAATGCGCCGAAGATGGCCACCGCGGAGTTTTAGTTGGTATGCCGTGCGGTGTACATAGGTTAGGGACTCGGCCCGGCGGTCGCCCGACGTTTTCCATCTATCCGGGCGGCTCAACGTCGGGTCGTAAGGCACGGTGAACCCAACATAACCGCTCAGTCGTTCCTCTTGAACACTGGGCGGTAGTAATAAGTTACTTTCTACGCGTAAACAAAAAAAAAAGGCCTATAAGGATCCCTTTTTATTGCTTAAACGATATCCCAGTGGGAGGACAGAAACACACAATATGAAAATAAAATCTTTGCTAAAATATGAATTTGCTATACATATATATGTATGTACCACGTATACATCGCACCTTTAGGATGTAAACGACACAATTCAAAATGACAGAAAACTGAGTTATCGTCATAAAATTACTTAAAACGAAGTTCTCAATACAATAATAGTTCAAACACAGCCATATCCAAGCAGGAAAAGGACAAAACTGTTATATCAGTCCCATTTTTATTATGTTTTTATAAATAAGGAACTAGTTTATAACCGGGTTTTTGCCGACAACTCAATTTTCTATTTTTTGAATAGTGTCGTTTTCGTTCTAAAGGTGCGACATATAGATGCCCTATTACATAAAATTACATGCAGTGACGATAACTGTTATAATACATATGAATAGTGGTTGTTTGACTTAGGTACTCTCCGTTAATTTTCGCGTTTAATATCCATCTTTGAATCAAAAATTTTATTGTTACTCGCAAATTGTAAAATATATATATAATTAGAAATCGGTGCGTGTACGTATGTACGCGCGTGAGAACTTATACTTCTTCTTCTACTTCTAGAAGTTCAAAATAGCGACCTCTTTTCTTAAGTCTAATATTACATCTGTCTTTTACTATCAATGGCATGCCCAAGTATCGATTTTGGCGTGAATTGTCCTTAAAACAAAGAAATTCAAAATGGCGGCCAATTTTTTCAATTATAAGATTGGATCTGCCCTTTGTACCTAAGGCCGTGCTCAGATATCGATTTTGAGGTCGATTGCCTTTAAAACAAAGAAATTCAAAATGGCGACCACTTTTTGGAAATCTAACATTAAATCTGCCCTTTGTACCTAAAGCCATGCTCAGGTATCGATTTTGAGGTCGATTGGCCTTCAAACAAAGAAATTCAAAATGGTGGCCACTTTTTTGAAATCTAACATTAAATCTGCCCTTTATGATATGATGCCCTTAATGAGCGGTTTAGCGGGCAACTTCTACCGTGAGAAAATTTTGTGTCACACATGCGAGCGCATCGTAAACTTTCACACCCAACAATTTTTCATAGCGCGCCTAAAGAAGTATAACTTCAATAAAATAATAATAAAAGACCTAAGCTGAGTTTCTTAGGGCGGTATTAATAAATCAATCTCAAGTTTGACTTACATCTCAAGTATTGAACTACTCATACATTATATCTTCTTGCGATGTAACTCAAACTTGAGATTGATTTATACCGTCCTTGGTGCTTCTTCTCAGGTCAGTGGACTTTTCCGAAGCCCTGGTAGAATCTTTTAATTTATAAAAAAAAACACTGTTAAAAATGACGTGTAAGAGTGCCCTTATGGGTCTAATTACTTAATAAATGTACTTAATTACTTAATAAATAGTATTTGAATATACAATATTATAAATCTATTAATCCGACGACTTATTAGTTATCTTTCCTTTGGAAACATAAATTTTGCAACAATAATTTATCTTTGATGATATCACGTAATACTGCTATCTATACTAATATTATAAAGCTGAAGAGTTTGTTTGTTTGTTTGAACGCGCTAATCTCAGGAACTACTGGTTCGAATTGAAAAATTATTTTTGTGTTGAATAGACCATTTATCGAGGAAGGCTTTAGGCTATATAACGTCACGATGCAACTATTAGGAGTGAAGAAATAATGGGAAATGTGAAAAAAACGGGGAAAATTATTCATCCTTGAGGGCTTCCATTGCGTGCGCTGCGAAAACGGTTCAAGATACCAAAAATATATGTATGAAAGAATTAGTCCTCTTGAAATGATCTAAAAAAATGTCCGCGACAGTATATGTCTTATCTTTTAAGATTAACTCACTAGAACCGTTTTTATGGTAATCAAATTTGGTCGAAATTAATGCTAAATTAAATTAATTTGTTAAGAGTTGTATCAACGTCATAATATTAATCTTTATCCAAATAAATGTGTTGGACAGAGTGATTCAACGGGAAGGTTTTTATGTACTTTTAGCCCGGAAAAACTTATTAGCGCGGGCGAAGCCGTGGGCAAAAGCTAGTTAATAATAAAAAAGATTAAGAGGGTTTAAAATGAAACCAACTCCGGTCAAGAGTGGACTATATTTACACCATTATTGTGAGGTAGTATGGAGAGGTACCTAAAATTAATAACACCAATCATGCAGCTGATTAGTCTAGTCCAGTCCAATTAATAAGATACTATAATCTTCTGACGTACAGACAAAGAAAAACGAATGTATCATTCTCACGAAACTCAGGCTCCGATGCTAGAAGTTACGGAACTCAAAATTGTATATCACGTTGCAGGTATTAAACTCACGGTCAGGCATCTCGTTCAATAGCTGTAACT
Organism: Lapara coniferarum; assembly: GCA_949316025.1. Taxonomy (NCBI): domain Eukaryota; kingdom Metazoa; phylum Arthropoda; class Insecta; order Lepidoptera; family Sphingidae; genus Lapara; species Lapara coniferarum. The sequence continues at coordinate 13,078,736 of OX438926.1, read as the reverse complement.
ATACAAACAAATGTGACATTTAAATCCTCCTACAATCTATTTAAAAATAGATTCTAAATTCTAATCTATCTGTAAATATTATAATAAATTCGTGCACTTTCCGTATCTGTATAAAATAACAGGGAGCCACTAGTAATAGAACGTAAAATCAAATGTCTTTTGTAATTTCAGGCTGTTTTGGTGCGGGCAGCGATGGACTCTTTATCGGAAGACGCCTCCAATCAAGATAAACGCATCGCCCTCCAACACTCCAATATCATCGTCATCGCAATACTGATTACATCAACTATGGGATCTGTGCTGACTACCGTGCTAGGACCTGTTCTGCTCTCTCAAGACTCCAGAGTGGCTCCTGAAAGTAAATTATATTTTATTAAATAGAAATTATTGACAATCATAAGCCGGTATAAAAGCGACAGAATAGTAATTTTTAAACCGGGATATGGTAGCCTAAAATGACGAATCGTTAATGTTGTCTAAAGAGTTAACTAAGTATATATACTATTGGATCTCTTTAATGTTGTTTATTCAAATTATAATCAGCTATTGCATTTCTACTAAATCCTTGTATATACATCTTCGCTTGACTTAAAATAGCATGAATCAAAAAACCTGGATAGTCCTATTTGTTGTTCAATTCCTAGCTCCGATTTGCTTATTCGCTACTATTGTCAGACAGCTTATCCGAGGCGGTTGATATCTTGAAGGTAGAGTCGGGAATTCGACATTTATGTCTACAGATTGTACTAGCTGCACCGCTGTAGAATCATATCTCTCTCAAAAGCCGTGTGAAATAACAGCCGGCTACTGCATCTTATATGATTTGAAAATCAAAGAAGGCGCGATCTCGATGTAAAAAGAGACCGCATAAAAAGCAAACCACCTTCAAAGATTAAATATAATTTTGTCAATGGCGTCCTCACATGTAGCAACTGTTCAAGAACTTTCTCTGCTAAAATTGGTTATATCAGCCATGTGAGGACACATCAATAACCAGTTTAAACAGTAAATGGTCGCCGTAGCCGTAAGCGGCTTGGATTAGATTCATTCATGATTTGAGAATCAGACTAAGTCCCAAAATATGTCCCTGTCCTCGTTCCTTTAATAAACCGATCATTCTGACACCGTGTGCGTATATGGGCCCTAGTAATCACTTAGCAACAGGTGATACTGACTTGTTAATAAATCTTTACTAAAATTACATTGAAATAGGATGCCGTAAAATAATTTTGTTACAATGTATAATATATATATACATATACACTCACGCCTATTATTCCCGAAGCGGTTGGCAGAGGCGCAACTAGTGCACCCACTTTTCGCCATTATTCCGTCCCATAATGTGATAGGGGCGAGCCTATCGCCATATCGGGCACAAATTCCAGACTCCGAGCTGATACTGAATAGAAAAACTCAATATCACTTTGCCCGACCCGGGGATCGAACCCGAGACCTCAGCTTTGCAGTCGTAGGTGTTACAATGTAGCCTGTACGTACGTACTTATTTATTACGCACGTGCCTCTACCCGCGTGAATGAGTTTTTCCAGGATAAATATTCCGCTTTATATTTCGGAGCCTATTCAAAGCATGCAAACAAACAATATCTTTCCTCTTTATAATATTAGAATAGAAAACGTTATAAATATTTTGAGTGTTCAGGCTTAATGAACATATAATTTATACGTATAATACAACAACAAAACCCGGTATGTCTGTACTAAATAAAAAGTAATAAAGAAAGGGGGTGAATGGAAAAGAGTAATAGAACACAATTCAGCGATTTTTTAAATTCTTTTCAGATTGTTTTTCTGTTTGTTATTAACGCACATACCGGAAACAGCTGAACGGATTTTCCTCACTTCTTAGTGCTCACGGCTCCACCCGCGTGAAAAAGTTTTTCCGGGACAAAAATATTTTCCCGGGGATAAAAAGTAGCGTATAGCACTAAGGAATTATGTAGCTTCCTATTAGTGAAAGAATTTTCAAAATCGGTTCAATAGTTCCTGAGATTAGCGCGTTCAAACAAACAAACAAACTCTTCAGCTTTATAATATTAGTATAGACTAGCTTTTGCCCACGGCTTCGCCCGCGTTAATAAGTTTTTCCGGGCTAAAAGTACATAAAAACCTTCCCGTTGAATCACTCTATGACTATGACGTTGATACAACTCTTAACAAATAATGCATTAATTTCGACCAAATTTCATTACCATAAAAACGGTTCTAGTAAGTTAATCTTAAAAGATAGACATATACTATTGCGGACATTTTTTTAGATAATTTTAAGAGGAATAATTCTTTCATACATATATTTTTGATATCTTGAACCGTTTTCGCAGCGCACGCAATGGAAGCCCTCAAGGATGAATAATTTTCCCCGCTTTTTTCATATTTTCCATTATTTCTTCGCTCCTAATAGTTGCATCGTGATGTTATATAGCCTATAGCCTTCCTCGATAAATGGTCTATTCAACACAAAAAGAATTTTTCAATTCGAACCAGTAGTTCCTGAGATTAGCGCGTTCAAACAAACAAACAAACTCTTCAGCTTTATAATATTAGTATAGATATGTAGTTTGGGTTATTTTATATTATTTTTATGGATAAGAAGATAATTTTAAGGGTAAAATGGGGTTGGCATAGTGGAAATGTCATCAAAAACCCTAAAATACATCTGCATTCTAAGATTCGCTTCAGCCTTCATGCTGAATATTACTCATTAATTTTAACTTATATAGATTTATTAGTATTGCTTGCAGCTCCCCCCACGTCAAAACATTTTTCGGATAGTAACATTTTTCCGGTATAAAAAGTACTTAGCCTATAGCACTCAGAGGTAATGTAGCTTTCTATTAGTGTTATCAAAATCGGTTCAGTAGTTCCTTAGATTAGCGCGTTCAACCAAACAAACAAGCAAACAATCAAACTCTTCAGCTTTATAATATTAGTATAAATATTTATATAATACTAGCTTTTGCCCGCGGCTCCGCCCGCTCTAAAAAGTTTTTCCGGGATAAAAGTCCCGCTTTATATTTTCCCCGGATAAAAAGTAGCCTATGTGTTAATCCAGGACAAGATCTACCCGTGTGCCAAATTTAATCGAAATCCGTTCAGTAGTTTTTGCGTGAAAGAGGAACAAACATCCTTACATCCAAACATTCAAACATCCAAACATCCATACATTCTTACAAACTTTCGCCTTTATAATATTAGTAGGATTAATATTTAAATCTCATTACCTAAGTATGTAGGTTGGTTGTACGGAGGCCTTCACCTGAGAGGGGTTCCTGATAATATATTTACCGTTGTTACCAGTGTCAGTTTTGTTTCTTCCTGCCATACACGTGAGGCATTTATCTATAAGCTCTATAATTACAAGCTTTTTAAATAAGCAGTCAAGACACGCTCCAGCTGGCTTGTAGGCCTTCTCAATCGAGATGGTTGTCCTTCCAAGAAAAAAAAATCATAAAAAATTGGAAGAGTAATAGTGACTCTTCTAGCATTGCAGTTCCGCCCTGTGGTTTGGGGACAATTGGAGAATTCCGCCACGGTGTCCCCTGCCTGTCGTAGGAGGCGACTAATAGGAACTAGGGGGGTCGGGTCGGTCGGCACGGGTGCTGTCCGCCGCAAGATAATATGCGTGCCTGACACCCAAACATTTCCACAAACTTTATCATTTATAATATTAGTAAGATAAGATTTACTGCAATAGAACAGGCTGCTCATACTTTGTTAACATTAAATAGAAAGATATTTTGAAAATAATTAAATCAAGAAGACAGATAGTAGTAAGGTTATAAACTAACGTTAAATAAACGAGATTCATATTAATTTCACATTAAAGAAACCACATGCACTATCTTCGCATAAGAGATAATAAATCATTTTCTAAATGAACACCAACAAAGTTCTATGACATTTAGGTTAAAACATTGTCGATTAATTTTCGATAAATTATCTTATTAATTTGTCGTCGACATAAAGTCTAGGAAATTGATAAATCTACTTAACTTTCCGCCTTCCTATTAACGTTGGATATCAATTTCATAGCTATTGAGAAATTTGTCTCTAGAACTGTTATAACTAAAGTACTACTTTGACTTTTGACGGCCTCGGTGGCGTAGTGGTATTGCGTACGCATTACGAGTACGATTTGCGCGCTGAGGTCCTGGGTTCGAATCCCGGGTCGAGCCAAAAAAATTGTGACTGGGTTTTTCCATCTTAAAAATTTACTCAGTCGCAGCTCGGAGTCAGGAAGTTGGCGGTGTGATACCCCCGTGCCTCGGAAAGCACGTAAAGCCGTTGGTCCTGCGCCTGATCTCTCTCCGGTCATGTCGGATTGCCGTCTCACCGGACTATGAGAGTGAAGGAATAGCGAGTGCACCTGTGTATTGCGCACACACTTGTGCACTATAATATCTCCTGCGTACCTGGCTGATCTCCGTTGAGATTGGCCGCCATGGCCGAAACTGGCTAGGAGGATTTCATTTCACTACTTTGACAAATCAATTAAATCTAAGATACTGCTCTAGAAGGTTCTCGAATAAAATTTTCGATGAGATATTTCTGTATTTAAAACGATTTGTTATACTTAAGGTCCGAAGTACTAATCCTCACGATATAGATATCAATAATAGAATATCGAGCCCTCAAATATCGAGTTTATGGTGTATCGAATAATACTCGAGAAGGAAATAGAACGACCTTTTTAGCAGAATATCAAATGCCAGTCGCGATACTTAAAATCATAACCATTTAAACCGGTACGAGCGTCCATATTCGATATTTTTGGTCGAAGGTCTAAATTTCGACGCATTATAAAAAGCATCGAGTATCGATACCTGTCGATATAAATACTTTCTGTTGAATCCCACTCGAAACATATTTCTACAAGTAACATAATCTCGTCGACTAGGGTAAGTTACAACGGAAACACCCACGTTTATCCAAATAGTTCCGTCCCATTACGTGACAAGGCGCTATATCGTATATCGCAAACAGTTTCAGGAATATCATGTTTTCAAATATAAAAACTGAAACCACGCATCGGTTTGATAACTCCAATATTTCTCTTTCAGATTTTTATCGTGCGCAAACTTTGACTCCAGCTGTTAACCCGTCGGCCCCTGCTCGTGGGCATAATACTCCTCTGTAACATGTGGATACTCAATAAATCATATCTCATCACTTTATATGGTTTTATTTTATGTATAAACGTCTATTTGTCATTGATATTAATATCACGCCTAAAAAACAAGAGATAGTAAGTAAAATTACACTAAAATTTGTGCAGGTGATAAATTTGATTCAATTAAATGTGCATACTAGAATATCCCCCTCAAAGTTTAACGGAGTAAACCCTTTAAAATAATAATCCTTCAACCTTACCCATGTCTAAATTGTATGAATAATATGGTACAAGGTGTATAAATGGCATATATCTACAAGGTAGATGTGCAATTAAATTTTCGCACCTACATTCTTGTATTTTTGCGACACCAAGCATTGATAAAGGGAAAGAAAGTAGGTAGAGAATGCCTCTCGCATTAAGTCCTGGGCATACTTGTATTGCTATTTGAAGTGTGAAAAATTATAACGAAATTTGCTATGATACTGTGGTTATTATTAAGTTGTATGTTTTATATGAAAAATCACTGAACGAACGATCCTTTTCAAAGGCCAGCAAGGGGATAAGGTAAGGATCCAACACGTAAAGGCCCTTTTAAGATACATTACTAGTACTATTTGGGATGTGTACACCTTGCAGGTACTTTCTCTGTCTGTACTTATAAAGCAAATTTTTGTAATGCAAGTACATTTACATACATATAAATATTTCAAAGTGTATTTCACTTGCTCTGTCTTTCTTTAACATGTACTTGTTATAGTGACAATGGAAGTTTGCTGGTGCTTTTAGCTCAGGTTTTCCTTTTTTTTAAGTACCAGCCGCACGGATATAATATAGTCTCTACAAGAACAATAAACTACTAGACTAAACTACTATTTGTTACACTCATAAATGTTTGTACTTTAATAGTAATAAATAAACAAATAAGTACAGTCAAAGACAGCACCCGCAAGGTGCAACGACTATAGGGTAGTTTCCTATGATTGATTTTGTAAATTATTTTATGTGTAACAGAAAATAATATTAAAAAGCAATTCTTCTGTGAAATGAGCATCAAAATTGGTTGAAAAATAAAGCAGTTATTCATATTTGAAATAATGTTGTGAGCAAAAGTGGTGACGTTGAGGTGAACTGCGCTATCTCTGCGAAAAGTGGGTGCACTAGTTGCGCCTCTGCCTACCCCTTCGGGTATAAAAGGCGTGAGTGTATATGTATATGTATATGTAATCCGTTAGATTTTGGATGGCACGCATGTTTGATAAATGTATTAAAAAAAAAGCAGTCAACTGCCCTATTGCAGAGAAAATGGGAATTATACCGGATCTATGCATGGGATCTAGCTGGGTTGGTAATATTAGTGTGTTTTTTTTATTTTAAACATATAATTTTGCGCTAAATAACTATAAAAATAATTTATTCCTTCTTTTAAGTTACAGATATAAATATAAATACATGTATATTTGTATTAGTAGCTTTGTAAGTAATGTTTTAAAAATCACTCCTCAACATCATTTAAATATTTCAACTTGATGGGTGAACATGTCATATTCGGTGTTAAAACATTTTGTTCAAATATTACTCGCAATTGCGATCTTTATCGATGTAAAGTTTGTAGTACATATATACTACATAGATCAAATGCAATAGGTATTTCGTTCGACATATTATTATATGTCTGCATTTGGATTTGAAAAATGACGTCGAATGTTACCATAAGCACGGACGTCGTGTCGCAAAGACTTCCCTGTTTGTCTGTTGAGCTGCCAATATATTTCAGCGTCCTCCGTAGACTGCAATGCCCTAGATCGACGTTTGGCCATGAGATCGAGTGTAAGAGTCGAGCGTTCTGAGGTTTATCTCTACATTGAGGTCTAAGCAATTTAAATCCTACCATATGGACAGCTTTTACCAACTCGCCATGAGTCTCGTCCACAGTAACGCAACTATCTAGGCATTCGAAAGGGTTTGCCAAGTCGAGGTAAATGCTCTCTAGGTTTTGTATATGATATAGGGCGGAACGTAGACTTCATCAGGCAAGATCTTACTAATTTAACGTTGATATTCAATATGTCTCTAATCGGAGGCAATAACATTGAAGTAGGTTTCGTAGGTGTGTATGGCCCGACTAATGTCCTCATACATCTCTTCTAATTTCTAATCCGAGTGTGTCGTGGTCGGCACGTTTACCTGTATGACCTTCAGCGAATATTTCTCTGATATTCTAGGTATAAGGTATGCTACTCTGCTCGACACTCTCTCGTTGATTATAACATTATTAACGAGAGACTTACGGACGAGAAATTCGACACCACTTTGGGACTGTTGATCGCCCTCCCAAAGTAGGTTAACAGGCTTGAGTATTATCATGTCTTCTTCCTTTCTTCGGACTTCTGACAGACCCAAGATATTCCAGTGTAACCTACATTTCTTCCTCCAGCTCTAGAATCTTCTCGTCGGTATTCGTCAGAGGTGGCAGGGCATCTCACCCCGGGGCTCTTAGCATAACCTACCCCGCCGTTACCGTGGCCGCTACCGGAGCCAGGAATGGCGAGGTTGCCGGGGACTGGGGGCCTGGCCTACTTGCCACGCTTGGCAATCGGGTTGACGAGCGCCGGGTGCAGCTTCTCACACTGATTATGCTGCTGTCCAAAATCAGCCACCTATGGCGTTTAGCTGAGCCACGTCTACCAAGGTTGTCCCGCCATCGGTCGGTCACCAGAGCCGTTTTGCCGTGTGTAGGTATTCCGTGCCAAGATATTGTGATAGCAAGCCTATCGCCATATCGGTCTTTGCTAGTCTTTCTGCATCAGATTGTTTAATCTCAAAAAACGATAAGACGGTAAATGATACGACCGCTCATAAACTTACTGTTTGTTTCTGTACTTACTTTTTTTAAATGTTCCAAAATGTTGAATTACAAAGTACTGTTTGTGTGGTACTCCACAAAGCTCGTCATCTTAAGATATAAGACGTTAAGTCTCATGATGTTCTGTAATTACACTAGCTACAATTTTCTTGGAACCGGAACACAATGGTGCATGCACACTGTTTCTTAGCGGAAAAATAGACATTGCGGTGGTATATATCCAGATAAAAATTCACATACGAGTGAGCTATCACTAGTTTCATTTAAACCTATTAGTAAGCTCCCCTAATATAAGAAATAATAAAACCATTAATTGCATAACTCTGTTTACTATCAATAACTTTTTACGGATCAAATAACGTTATAATAATTTAAAAAAAAAAGTACCAGCCCTGCATTATATACTGTCCCACTGCTGGGCACGGGCCTCCTCTACTACTGAGAGGGTTTAGGCCTTAGTCCACCACGCTGGCCTTGTGCGGGTTGGCAGACTTTACAAACCCTCGAAATTCTCATGGAGAATTCTCAGGAATGTAAGTTTCCTCACGATGTTTTCCTTCCCCGTTTTCCAAATAACGTTAATTATCTTTTAATAAACATAATATAACAGTAACAGGGTGACCGCGCCTTGTTCGGGTGATTCCTTAATACTACACATGGTATTTATTACTTTAAAGTACCCTACAAATAGTTTCCATTTTAAGAAAATATTCACTGTCAGTAAAATGAGCCGATATCTACAGTTACTTTCACTAATTAAAAAAAGTCGGTTTAGTGGTTCAGATTTTACCGCCTTCACATCTTTAGGAGTTGATTAAAAAATTATCACGAACAGATAAATGGTCACCATTGTCTCACTTAGTTACGAATTGACAAAAGACGAATGTCTTATATCTTTTATTATGGTTTAAGATAATTAAATCCGCACAAAATTTCGTCTTCGTGATTGAGTTCCTCTCCCGTGTAACTGCCCCAGGTTAGGGTTAATAAAAATTAATATCCCGTATTTATACTCAAGGTATCAGGATACATGTATATTAAATTTCAGTATAACCGGTTCAACGGTTTATTTTTTATCCCCTTTTAACCTTCTTTTAAAAAAAGACGTTAAATAATATTTGACTAAGTAGTTATTTACTTAGACCCGCGTCAAATGCACATGTTCAAATATTCAAAATTAGTACAAAGTTAAATGCGCGCTCTAGCAGTTCGTTTTACAAAAACCGCGCTAGTTGACAATTGTAATAAATAAATAAATATTTTTCTAGTATTGTTCATAGTAATCGTTAATCGGTCTGTTGAAGCATCAATGATAAACGTTATGGCGTCAGCTGTGGGAATTATAGCTTTTTTTTATCCCTGACTAAACTCTTTCTAGCCTGACGAGGGTCGGCTTATGGAAGAACATCGGTCTTTTGCGTGAGTGCAGAAGGCGCTCGCAACCCTTGAAATTTAAGCGACCACGCTGAGGGCGACCCAATAACGGGTCACGAGCCTCGGCTCAGGATGGCGACTGAGAGGATAAGACATCAAAGTTTGGGGAAGATGGTTTTGAACCTAATCCTGTTCATGTGTTCGTAGTGTTCGGCACGCGGGCTGCCCCTTTGCTACTTGCTCACCTTGACTGCAGCGAGGTTGCTGCGGACCGTGCCGAGCAGGTACCCGGACGGAACAATTAATGTCGCAGCAGGCGCTACGACAAACAAAAAGTCCGTTCGGAACGGCTGCTCAGAGGACGACACGTGGAAGTATAGCGTCTAATGATAAATATTTATTGATTCGGTACATGGCGTGATCACAAGCCAGCACGCTCAGCGCTGCTCGTGAACTATCAGACGACGCTCATTCCACCAATGTCTTAACAACCATGTTCCAGTCCTTACCCACATAAGTGCGAAAAAAAATAGTGAACTAACAGAGGATTTTTTTGTGCATATATCAGTCAAATATAAAATGGCGCAAAGTAAGTAACATTTAATAATTTTAATTAACAATTGTTTATTTTGAATATCTGAAACGGTGGATCACGCATTTTATATCAATATTTGTATCAATTTAGTCTCTACAAAGATCTAGTATGATTTACAGCATTATGAGATGTTTAAAAAAATGTTTTTTTTTATTAGGCATATATTAAAAAACACCACAATATTTCACCAAATTATTTAAAATTTAAAATGTGCATCGATTTAAGAAATATATTGTTCTCATCAATTAGACAACGACTTTCAACCTACATACATAATAAACATTTTGTTTTTTCAATCTTCATAACTATAGAAATGACACATACCAACTACACATAATATGCAATATTACAATAGGTTGTATGAATGCAATTACGAACTCATTAATCGCGTTGAAACTTATCAAATTGTTAATTAATGAGCATGTCAAATTCCGCAATTATAATAAGCAACAGGTTGCTTTAGTTGCGATCATCTCAAATTTAAGCTAAGTAAATTCTAACGGATTATTTGTTTTTATTCAATTTCATTCTATAGCTCGTTCTATTCTGATATTGGTATTCAAGAAAAGTGGAGGTGTTTATTAAATAATATCTTAGAAAAAAATATACGAAATACGAAATGGGATAATGAATTTCGATTTGATTGCGATTGAAAAATTTTATACTGTAGTCATGTATAACATACATTTTATAGGAATTATTTAAAAAAAAATTTATCGTAAATATAATGTTTCCAAATAAACAGGAGCTAGGAAATATGTATTTCATGTCAAATGCAATAAAACATTTTAATTACAAATTGAATGATATCGCGAATATGGTTGGTAAATTGTGCCGCCATAAAGGTCTTTCACAAATGAGACAATTGTCAACGGCCATTACAATAAGTAACGAGCTATAAAATGAATCAAACTTTGGAGTATTTATAGAGTAGAGAGGTTGGTATTGTTGTGCGCAGCGTGTTCTTTAATAGATCTATTAACGGTTACCATGACCTGGCTTGCACCCGGTGACCGTGTCAACAAACAATATCTGTGTCAATTTTTGCAACAAAAACAATCTAAATATATTATAACAAAATGTACAAGAAATGCCACAGTCGCTACGTGCCGCTCTACCATTAAATACCATTATTAAACTTGTTCGTTACGGTTTGTAATTCATTGTTATTTATTAGATTGACATTCACAATATTTTTTTATGCTCCTTCAATAAGATAAATTTAACTACAAGACATCTTTAATCCCGTAAGTTGCCATCTATAAGTAGTTAGCGATACTGGGTATATCTTGGATATATAAACAAACACACGTCACGCCTTTATCTCTGAGGGGTAGGCAGAGGCAACTAGGACGCCAATGTATGACGTGCGCACATATTATCACCATATCGAGAACAATTTTCAGACTCCGGGCTGATACTGAGCCAAAAAAAAAACAATATAGGATAGCTCAACCTGGGATTCGAACCCGGCACTTTGAGCAGTCGTCGTATCGCACACGCAATACGGCTTCGCTACCGAGGCAGTTCGCTATATCCTGGATATAACCGAGTTTTTCTTCTTTCTTATTATTAAGTTTGTCGGCGTCGCGTCGGTTTTATTTGTATTTATTTCACTACAATGCTTCAGGTTATTTTGCTGCGTAAAATAAAAAAAAACATCATAAATTCTCCAAGTATAATAAATTTCGCAGAAAATTTATCCGTAGAAAAAAGAAACCGTTTCGCCGAAATAAGATAGTAGACCTTTAGAAGAAACGGGGGTATAGCCAGATAAATAAAATATGTATATACATTAATAATACATTAATGTATATACATATTTTATGCCTCGGTGGCGTAGTGGTATTGCGTACGCATTACGAGTACGATTTGCGCGCTGAGGTCCTGGGTTCGAATCCCGGGTCGAGCCAAAAAAAATTGTGACTGGGTTTTTCCATCTTAAAATTTACTCAGTCGCAGCTCGGAGTCAGGAAGTTGGCGGTGTGATACCCCCGTGCCTCGGAAAGCACGTAAAGCCGTTGGTCCTGCGCCTGATCTCTCTCCGGTCATGTCGGATTGCCGTCTCACCGGACTATGAGAGTGAAGGAATAGCGAGTGCACCTGTGTATTGCGCACACACTTGTGCACTATAATATCTCCTGCGTACCTGGCTGGTCTCCGTTGAGATTGGCCGCCGTGGCCGAAACTGGCTAGGAGGATTTCAATAATACATTACTGCAATCATACCCCTCTTTGGCTTTGAAGAAATCATACCTAAATCAAAAATTAGTGAAAAAATTAAAGCGACCACAAATAACTTTATAATCATAGCTACGCCCCTAATCTTATTAATTTCGTTTGTGCATTGCAGCTTAAACCAATAATGATTAGTAAAACCTTTTTTGTACCAATAAACTTGCCATCTATTATATAATTTCAATTAGGGCATAGGTCTAAGGAAGGCAATCTAGACTTAATATAGTTTAGTGCTTAAGTTTTAATGATTGAAATGATTGTATTCTGTATTATGCCTTTTGTTTAATAAAAAAAAATTTAAAAAAAATATAGCGACATACTGAAAAGTATAACATACAGGCTAATTAATTACTTTGTGCTATAACATGCGGGCGTTAATAGATAATATGGCAATCTCAATTGGGTTAATCAACATCTTAGTATAAAAAAACATGACGTAACGTACACACACATACTCGCGCCTTTTATCCCCGAAAGGGTATGTAGAGGCGCAACTAGTGCACCCAATTTCGCCGTGCGTATTTCGTCCCATGATGTGATAGGGGACGAGCCTATCACCATATCGGGGTCAAATTCCAGTTCCGGGCTGATACTGAATAGAAAAACCCAATATCACTTTGCCCGACCCGGGGATCGAACCCGAGACCTCCTCTTAGTCCCTGTGTATCTGAGGAACATCAAAACCGGTCGTGATTATTACCCCCATCTGGCCACTGGCAGCACGTAGCTGTGAATTGTTAGTTTTGAATCCCAAGCGTACTGCAATTTTTATAAATTTTTTCGGTACCAAAACCTTCTTTAACTGCCCAAGATTTGAATTCGTACCCGGTACGGAAAAAGGCTCGCACTTCCTTCCGTAATGGGTCATAAGATCGTTGAATGGAATCGTTGCGCCTTCGGAATCTACCTCTCCTCTCACTCTCACTCTCTCTTCCCTTTACCTCTTCAGAAATAAAAAGTCTCAGAGATAAAGTTTTCTTTCCAAACAAATGCAAACTCATGAGTCACAAGACTTACTCATCTGAGTAAGTCTATCTGATAATGAGAGCCACGACTGTCCACTAGCAAAACTATTAAATATAAAACACCCTTTCATCATTCACTCATAGCTACTACAACAATAAAAGTAAGTAACTATGCTAGTTGAAGGGTGTAACACGCTTGGCTGGTGGCCGTCACATGACTATTCTTTTAGTGTGAACTAACCATTGTTATGAAGCCGAGGTTCGTCGGTACAAAAGAATATAAATATTGGTAGATACTTACACTTTATGAAATCGACCGAGTGACTATTTTCTCAGTACTTATATGAAGTTTAAAACGAAATCGGCGCACTCTGGTTTCACACTTGTTGCAGAATGAATTTGGCGTAGTTTTAAAAGCGGTCGGCGATACAAAATCAATCCTTGCTGGGTATTTTACCGGCTAAATCATATTAAAGATATTACAAAAATGATCATAGATATCGCTAAATATGTATTTTTAATTACAACATATAGTACATGCGAAAAATAAAAAACGAAGCCGAAAATAATATTCGGTTTGCAGTTTCAAACGAAAAACGGGAATTGGCTATGTTGACCTAAAATACGTTATATACGACTCTTTTTCGAGTCATCATCATGATCATACCGACCCTGTATTATATACTGCCCACTGCTGAACACGGGCCTCCTCTACTGAGAGGGTTGAGGCCTTAGTTCACCACGCTGGCTTAGTGCCGGTTGGCAGACTTCACATACCTTCGAGATTCTTATAGAGAACTTCTCAGATATGCAGGTTTCTTTAGGACGTTTTTCTTCAAATTCATAAAAAATACACACATAAATTATTAGAAAACTTAGAGGTGCCCTTGTGTTTTGAACCTATGGACATTCGTCTCGGCAGTCCGTTCCACAACCAACTAGGCTATCACCGCATCTTTTTTCGAGTAATTGTGATATAATAGAAGAGCAAGTGCTTCTAACGATAAGAGATTTCCACTTTCTCTCAATACAGCAGATTCATGACTGTGTTCACGGTTTCTGTAAGACCTAGGAAAATCTATCTCACCGTGCGAAATACAAAGGTTATCCGTCATTTGATTTTCCTTGGTATAGTAGATGCCTACAAGGAATCGTCAAATAACGGCTCGTCCAGGGTATGAACCCTGGATGAGCTTATTAGCCATTGAATCTGTAGACAAACATGCCTACAACTTGTCACTAAGATTCTACCTCATGCTTGACATTATGACATTGGCTATTAATACCAAGAATGGTCCAAGGTGGCAATGACACGATTATCCGTCACCTGGATAAATACATTATTTTTATAGTAAAATAACACATACATACTCAATGTGACACATAAATATTTAAGAAATGCTTCTTCTTTATCCATGTTCGCATATCTTCAGCCCCCCTTAAATTACGGCCCCCTTGGGGGAAGTCTTTTGGCTTCAGGATAAAAACTAATATTTTTGATTCATAATTTGGTAGATAAGGCGGCTCGGCAGAAGTAGCAAAAATATTTAAAAAAACTAACCGATTCCCATGGCATTCATATGTCGTATGAAGATATATTTTTAGAAGCACAAACACACCTTTCTACGCCTATTTTCGTTCTTTTAGGCCAGTGGTTCTTAACTTTTTCAACATTGTTACCCCTGTGATCTATTAGGACAATAGACTTTCCCAACTTGAAAATGTTATCAATAAAATCGATGGATCCTCAAGTGAGGATCGCGACGCGTTCCTCACATTAATTTATTATATATTTTAATACAGACAAATAAAAGTACCTTTAAATCATAAATTGCACATTAATCTTACAATCATAAAATATATTAACAAAGAACCTAATAATAAAGACTTAATCTACCTAGATAGTACCTGGTACCTATATTACATATAAACTTTAAAGATTAGATCTCAATTATTAGGCTCTGCTCTCCCCAGAGAAAAGCTGATTTACTCCCACATGGGTAATTATCCCCAGGTTAGGAACCACTGCTTTAGGCGCAACCAAGATCATCCCCGCATGTGTATCTCTTGCCGGTCGACATGCTTTTGAGCTTTTCTTCACTTACTATAGAGCAATGAGACCACTTTGACATGCCACAGATAAAAAAAAATTGGAAGATTTAAATTAGATAACATACCTGGGCCTGTAGCTCAGATGCTTTTCTTCAAGTGTTAACGCCAATAGAATAGAAAACAATGTACGCGAATGACATATCTTTTCGACAAGTCTAGCGCAAGGAAACTTCATTCCCATAGTTTTTTTTATTCTATTGGGGTTAACCCTTTTACAAAAGCATCTTGTTTACAGGCCCTGCTCATTTGACGATATATTCAGTAAAAATACTCTGTTGATAGGCCATACTTTTCATTAAGGTAGATCAGTCAAGTTACCTAACTAAACGAGTAACGAATTGATTTGAATGTAACCAAACGAGTGATGAATTTGAGTGTTGATGGATGGCGAGGACGAGGACGACCAAGGAAGAGATGGATGGATTGTGTAAGAGATGATATGAAAGAAAAGGGCGTGAATGACTTGATGACGAAAGATAGACGAGAATGGATGAGAAAAACATGTTGCGCCGACCCCAAGTAATTTGGGACCAGGGCAGGAAGATGATGAAGATGATGATGAATCAAGTTACCTAACTATGTAGCTGTTTGCTTATGATATAACCTAGCCTTGTTTGAGGACAAGGTAACTCAGATTACGCGTACTCAATTTGAATTTCTAAAGTAAACTTTGTTTATTACTATAGTGAGATGTAATTTATAACAAACTAGCTTTTGCTCGCGGCTCCGCCTGCGTGAAAAAGTTTTTCCAGAATAAAAGTCCCGCTTTATATTTTCCCAGGTTAAAAAGTAGCCTATGTTCTTTCTCAGACTCTAGACTATCTGTGTACCAATTGTCATTTAAATTGGTTCAGCAAATTTGGCGTGAAAGCGCGACAGACAGATAGACAGAGTTACTTTCGCGTTTATAATATTAGTAAGTTTTTTTTTATTGCCTTAGTAGGCAAACGATCAAGCAGTCCGCCTGAGGGTAAGCAGCTTATGCCACCCATGGACTAAAGCAATGCCAGAGGCACGACCATGACGTTGCCTACCGGGAGGTGAGCACTCGTTTAAACCTCGTTTACGACAAAATATAAAGGACAAGTCATGACGCTCGGAAAACACCGATACAGGGAGTTCATTCTAAAATTTGCACGTGCGCGGTGGAAAAGGCCCATGAAAACGCACCGTGCTACTACGGACAGATTCAACGCAGTACGGATGAACTCCACCACGATGGATTTGCGCTGCTAAAAAACACCTATGTGTTCGTATAACGTGCTTCAATTTGATTTTCTGTATAGCTACCCTTTTTTTTTTCATATTATTAAGAAAGAAATTCGGGGAGGAGTGAGAAGTGACATTCCATGCATTTCATAATACGTGGCTGACTAGCCAAATAATAATAAATAGTAGACAAATGAGTATTGTGTGTTCCTTGAGACTTCAAGGAACACACAATACTCATTTGCCTACTTTCAGTAAATCATTTAATGACAAAGAACAAAAAGTTATAAATAATTAAGGATTGCAATAGCAATACTTAATAAAGTATTATAATCATAAAGTTTCGCTTATCTCAGGTGCTAGGTTATATCTCTCTTAACAATGTGTGTAATTAGAACATAATGACAGTTAAACAAGTACACTACATTTATCTAGAATCTGAACTGATGTTTATTTTCTCGCGAGGCCGTATGTAGTAAAGTCCAACTATACAATTATCCCGAATAAAGGGATATCCATTATTATGAAGTGTTTTTGGAGATTTTTGGACTTGGTGAGATATCATGAGATTTTGCCCAACCACCGTTTTTTTTTTCGTGGAGAAAAACGCGTTAATGCTACCACCACTGGGGGTGAGTGGACGGTTATGTTGGTTTCACACAGTCTTACAGTCCAATGTCGACACTTGGGAGTAAAGCATCATTCGAGCGAGCATTGGACCGAGTACACCCTACACCGGCATAGCAACCAAAACCTACTGTGGCCTTCTTCGGCGCCTACGGGACGCTGCTAGCTGCACGGAACCGCCCTTGCGCGATGCTGCATTGCGGCCCATCTCTAAATGAGGGGCCCTAAGATGCCCCCGAACTCTACTGGACGCCTTTGACGTCTACGACTGCAGGAGACCGACCACCCGCATTGTCGTTCACCTCGGAGTCACTTACATTGGACTGAGCAGCCCCTCGCTGCTCGCCCCATGATTCTTTCAAAGCCCCATTTAGTCGCCTCTTACGACAGGCAGGGGTTGCCGTGGCGAAATTTTTCTAACTATACCACAAAACTTCCTCAGTGGCGTAGTTGTATTACGGTACGACTGCAATGTTACGGTCTCGGGTTTAATCCCCGAGTCAGGTAAAGTGATATAGGATTTTTTTATTCATTATCAGAGCGGGGTTTGGAATTTGTGCCTGATATGGCGATAGGCTAGCCCCCTATCACATCATGGGACGGAATACGCACGGTGAAAAGTGGGTGCTTTAGTGGCGCCTATGCCTACCCCTTCGGGGATAAAAGGCGTGAGTGTGAATGAAACTTGTCAGCAGCTTAATGGCGCTTAATAATTTTCTGCCTAATTAATCCTACTCCTACTAATATTATAAAGGCGAAAGTTTGTAAGAATGTATGGATGTTTGGATGTTTGGATGTAAGGATGTTTGTTCCTCTTTCACGCAAAAACTACTGAACGGATTTCGATGAAATTTGGCACACGGGTAGATCATGTCCTGGATTAACACGTAGGCTACTTTTTATCCCGGGAAAATATAAAGCGGGACTTTTATCCCGGAAAAACTTCTTAAAGCGGGCGGAGCCGCGGGCAAAAGCTAGTGTTTTATAAATTAGTTTAAAAAATATACATCACATTATATGTACATATATTAAGTTAAGGACCTGGTTTACAAAACATAACAATCATGATAACTTTGACTCTGGTACATTTTTTTATGATCGACAGAAACATGAACTATTTTAATGTGGAAATTAAACTTTCGTTTCTCAGTTTGCGTTATCTACGTTCGTGATGACTTTAAAGGTTACCTAACTATCATTTATCATTTGACCACGGGTAAAAAATACGCTGAAATATTGGAGCCAAGGCAGACAACAGCCCGTGTTAATTTATTTTCATCATTTATAAAACTTTCCAACTACCTGACGAACTCATTGACATTTTTTAGATCTTCGTTTACTGACGAATAATTTCTTCATCATTTCCAAAACTTGACATATCTTTATCTACGAAATATTAATCTTAAAATACAATGTCGATACGAAACACCATTATATTTTCATTCCATTCAAAGTAAATTATTCCCTTTGTATATTTTTACCTATTCAATTTCCATATCTTTAAGACCATTTTTTGTTTAAACGGAATATTTAAATACTACTTTATTTCCTTTTCTAAGCTCTGTTTGATCTAAACAATTTATGTTCGCAGATCTTCTGATAAGCCGTGTTTGACTAACTCGCCAGACACACACATCTATAAAAAATATTAAAATTTGCGAAGCGTATCTTCGGACTATTCTTAAACATTAATACATTTACAAAAATATTATCATTATTTACTACAAGCTCATATTATATGTTTATTTAGAGTAAAACTTACGAAGCTTTTTAAGTGTCGTCACAGTAATTGTATCCAAGACAAGCAATATTATTGATCGGGTACTCTACCATCGCTTTATGAACTAAATCAAATACCAAACCAATATCTATACGACCGCTTCAATAATGAATAACTTCTCCATGGACTTGATATGCGTTGCGCATCACTACGTGGCGTCTAATAGATCTCGAACAACGATACGTTCAGAATTGTTCCATGTCGCAAATGAGTATATTGGACTGATTTCTTTTATTGATAGCTAGTACTAAGGCATAACCATATCGTAGGAAAGCAATTTAACACTGTTTGTGTCTGTATACGACTTCTTGATTCTTCAACATTTTTGATTTATGAAAGGGTAAATTTTTTTACGTATATTTTTCGTGTATTTTTTATTAATTGTAGGGAACAAGGTTGTTTTTAAGCGCAACTTGATCTAAACGTAAATGCATTGCCCACAGTCATATTTATCATGATAATGTCGGCTTAAGGAGATAGTTAATCAAAACAGAACTGCGTTAAACTAGAACGTCTAATAAGGCGGCTTAATTCTGCCAACTGTCGACGGCGCGGCTTGTTTGCCTGTTTCTCAAATATAATGCAGCCCGCCAGTATTATTGTCTGACATCAAACACACTGAGGACATTGAATCAGTCTTTACACACTGCATAAGACTACCAGGAATTTTAAATAAGAGGACGAGAGAAAATGCCTTTGTTTGGATATAGACGTAAAACATTACATACATCCATTTGTATATAAAGTGCAAGAAATAAATATAGTAATGAACTAAGAGTTACGACATCACATACTGATAGTTGTTTTTGAGTAGTCAATAATGAAAAATGCAATTACTCAGTCTCATTCAGTTTTCCAAACAATACTTGGCAACTAATATGCATGGTAAAAACCCACTCAAAAAACTCGCTTTCGCGGATTATTATAGTTTGACGCCGTTTGACTATAATAATAATAATAATAATGGGCATTAAGGAACGCGAAGAGATATGGAAGAGCAAAGAATTACATGGTCGGTTCTATCGGGCCCTTCACGGGCCTGATGTGGACCAGCTTGCATCCGTATCTTGGCTACGTTTTGGTAACCTTTTTGGGGAAACTATGGGTTTTGTCTTTGCAATTATGGACGAAGTTATGAAGACGAACAATTATAGGAAATACATCATGAAGGACGGTACGGTCGACATCTGTCGGGCATGCCACCGTCCTGGTGAGTCAATCAGGCATGTGATTTCCGGTTGTTCGTATCTTGCTAACGGCGAGTACTTGCATAGACATAACCTAGTAGCCAAGATCATACACCAGCAAGTTGCTCTTCGGTATGGTCTTGTGACTCCTGAAGTGCCATATTACCAGTATATGCCTCAACCAGTTCTCGAAAATGATCATGCAACGCTGTACTGGGATCGATCTATTATTACGGACAGGACTATTGTTGCCAATAAGCCTGATATTGTAATAGTAGATCGATTGGCGCGCCGGGCAATACTTGTTGATGTCACCATTCCGCATGACGATAACCTTGTTAAGGCCGAAAAGGACAAAATGTCTAAATATTAGACCTGGCACACGAGGTTACTGACATGTGGGATGTGGACTCCACAATTATTGTTCCGATTGTCGTTTCTGCTCATGGGTTGATACCGAAGAGTCTCGACCAACACCTCCAGAGGCTCTCAATTGGTCGTTGGGTCAAGAGCCAGATGCAGAAAGCAGTACTTCTGGACACGGCACGCATTGTGAGGAGATTCCTCACTTTGAATCCCTGACCACCGGTGGCTTGGGTCTTGAGCCTCGCCATCGATGGGTGATTCACTTTTTTTATATTTTTATATGTATAAATGTTTTTTTTTATGTATAAAAATGTAAAAAAAAAGAAAAATTAGAAATAAAGAGATAATAATAATACCAGCACTGTATTAAATACTGTCCCAATGCTGGGCACGGGCCTACTCTACTACTGAGGGTTTAGGCCTTAGTCCGCCACGCTGGCCTAGTGCGGGTTGGTAGACTTCACTATTCACTATTGCCACCATAATATTCAAGAGTTTGGGAGCTGGGACCACACTAGTAATTTATTAATTTTCTTTTAAAATATCGTTGACCTTCACCTAAACCTATTTATATAAAAGCGAAAGGTCACTCACTCACTCACTCATCACGAAATCTCAAAAACTACAAGGGCTAAGAGTTTCAAATTGGATGGGATTTTGTGAAATTCAACCCCTAAGGGCGTAAAAAGGCTGGCAAAGTTTCTACGCGATAAACTCAAAAGCTACCGAACGGATTTCGATGAAATTTGGTATGGGGATAGTTCAGACCCTGAGAAGGTTTAAGGCTACTTTTAATCCAGGGGAAAATGTATAGCGGGTCTTTTTATTTTTCACAATATTTTATTCGGTACTAAACTTCTGCTCGCGGCTCCACCCGCGTGAATGAGTTTTTCCGGGATAAAAGTCCCGCATTAGGATAAAAATTATACATAATATAAACCTTCACTCTATCTATTAAAAATAGCCGCATCAAAATCCGTTGCGCAGTTTTAAAGATCTCAGCATACATAGGGACAGACAGACAGCGGGAAGCGACTTTCTTTTTAACCGACGAAAAAAACGGAGGAGGTTCTCAAGTCAACGTGTATCTTTTTATGTATAACCGACGCCTAATTTAAATTGCCACCTAAGCTAAGTAAATATACGAAAACAATTTTCAATTTAAATAAGGCACCGACTCCCAATATACATGTATATGTACTACGCGAATATGTTATAGTTAAATTAGTTATTAAAGTGAAATTAAACAATTATTATTATGTTTTATTTTTTGGTTTTTTCGACGGTTTAATTTTTATGTTGAAAAGTGTTTATACTATGTTAAGAAGCGATCTGTTTGCTAATTTTAAAATTATTTTTATTACTAAGTCCCGCAAACATTGTCACAAAATTAAACATTGTATCTACTTGGAATATTTTCAATTTATTCTATAAAGTATTAGAATCACACATGCATATTTCAGATAAGGAGTCGGCAACTGTTCTTGATAAAGGCGTCTACATAATACACACAGAAGAAAAACTAAAAACGTGAGTAAGTACTTTTTTGCTACGTAAATACGCACAGTCTTAAGGGTTTTCACTTATCTTAATAAGCTCATGTGTAATTAAATACAACGCAGTCATGAAGGAAGAAGCCTGTTTATTAGACAAAGTGGCGGATGGTGCAAAAATCGTTATGAGGGCATCTCTGTGAGACTCTTCCCCATTGCTTTTTGATTGTTATTTTACGGAAAATAAAAATAAATTAATGATTCCAGATCTGATTTTTCACAAAGTTTTAATACTGACAAAAATGTGGATGTACAAAATAATGAAAAGAAAAAGAAAATCAAGTGGAAAACTGTAGTGACTCCCACATGTGTTCACTATTACACTTTGGTAATACTAGGTAAGTTTCATTACGAATTTAAAGTAGTTACTAAATAGTGCGTAAGAATATGTTTTGATTGATATGAAAAAAATTACGTCCTTAACAAAAGTAGAAAATAATTAAATTATTGTACAAGTGATTTGTTTTTATAATGTAATACAATGCTATAGAAGAAGGGCAGAGACAACCTAGTTGGGAGTGGAACGGACTGCCGAGACGAATGTCCGCAGGTTCAAAACCCAAGGGCACACTCCCCTGACCTTTCTAAAAATTAGTGTGTTTTCTTTGTGAATTATTGCTCGCTTTAAGGTGAATGAAAACATCGTGAGGAAACCTGTATACCTGAAAAATTCTCTGAATTTCAAAGGCATGTGAAGTCTACCAACCCGCGCTAGGCCAGCGTGGTGGACTAAGGCCTTAACCCTCTCGGTTGTAGAGGAAGCCCGTGCTCAGCAGTGGGCAGTATATATTACAGGGCTGGTATGGTATGGTGATACGATACTGAAACAACACTATTAATAACAAACTGATCCCGAACATGCGTAAAAACGTATACTCCTACATTAATCGTGTAGAATTAAAGGTACTTACTGATTGTTTTAATCCAATCGCGTAGCCGAAGAATGCCTCGATCAGCAATTAAATGAAAACCGATATGCGATACGCAATAAAATTCAGAATAGCCATTTACGCATGTGTTACCACGATAGTCTTGAAGACGTTGATAAAATGTTTGGAATTATTAATTAATTAAAAATTCTTTTATTTTTAGGCCTAATATCATGGGGTCTTTTGTGGACTGCATGGGGTGACGGATGGAAATTCAACGGAGAATGGTTCAGACTTGGTGTGGTTGTAGTCATAGCTTGGGCCAGTGGCCAGGTTCTGAACAGTGTCACTGGTCTACCACCTCTATTAGCGGCTTTGTTGACTGGAATACTTGTTCGTCATTTGGATTACCTGGATGTACGAATGTTTCCCCACATCGATGGCTTTTTGAGGTAATATATTAAGATTTAATATTAAACTAGACTACATAAAAGATCTTGTTCACATTATTAATGATTGTGAGTTTTTTGTTGCTTCTAAACGACCAGACGAGCTTGCCCCTCGCCTGGTGGTAAGTGATGCGACCGCCTATAAACAGTAGTAATGCCATATATAATTTTTAATAGTGGAAGACCTGCGCAAGAGAATCGAAGCCTTCGAAATGTGGACCTATAGAAGAATGCTCCGCGTAAGTTGGATGGCTAAGATGTTCAACACTGAAGTCCTAGCCCGAATGCAAAAGAGCGCACGCAGGGTTAGTCAAGACCATCAAGCAGCGTAAAGTGTCGTACCTAGGTCATATTCTGAGACATGATAGGTACCACCTGCTGAGAACCATCATGATGGGGAAAATAGCTGGAAAAAGAGGTGTAGGAAGGAGAAGAAAGTTGTGACCGAATAAAAACGGTCGAAAAACTGTTCCGACTAGCCACGAACAAGGAGAAGTTCAAGGAACTGACTGCCAACCTTCAGTAATGGAGAGGCACCTGAAGAAGAAGAACTTTTAATAACAAAGTACTGCGTGGCACTTCACTGAGCTCATCACCGTGAGACATTAGATTTCATAGTCTCATAATGCCCAGGATTTACGCTGGCTAAAATGTCCTTAGAAAAACGGAACGCAATAGTGCATACACACTGCTGCTTGGCGGTAGAAACAGACATTGCAGTGGTACATACCCAGACAGTTCTTAGCAAACGAAAGACTTACCACCAATAAGCTGATATATGGCTTTTAGCCTTTCGTTGGTCAGCTGATTTTACCGTAGTTACTTTATCCAGCCATAAAAACAACTATGGACAATATGATAAATGGCACTCAAAATACCACATGAATATATTTAAACAATGACGTGAAATTATTTTTAACGTCCGATGTTAAAAGATTTATGTGATCGGCTTAACTCAATTGTTCATCCGTTTGCGACATTGTAACTGTATTAAAAATAAACCGATACGTATGGCTATCGCCCACATTTTTTTGATTGTATTCGTAATATTGTTTACAGTCAATATTTTAGATTAAAAAATAATCCAATCAATTTCATTCTCTTTGCACACTATTTTCTTCTTTTGGCCACATACCTACCATGATAATACCTATGTGTATCATATTGAAGCTGGTCATAATAAAGGCTGGTTAATCACAATAGTGAAATATTTAAAACAATCAATATACTCAAATACTGCAGTTGCAACTACTAACCAAACTAACACAATGTACATTTAGATTTACCAACTAACTATTTTCTTCCAGAAAAATTTACCCGGTAATCATTCTGGGGAAATCATCGTTAGCATGGGATACGAAATTCATGACAACAAACTGGCGCCAAGTCGCATCCCTCGGAGCCTTGCCTTGGATCGCTGAAGTTGCCACGCTTACGGTCTGCACCAGGTTTCTCTTGAATTTCCCTTGGTCATGGGGTAAGTTTTATATTTTTTGAGACATACTAGCTAATAGAGCTCTTGTTGCGAAAATGTGATTGGGTAACTACCATCACCATGTCTACTTCTAACACCAAGTGGATTTATCGGGTAACATAATACTTAATGTCAAATAACTCAGGGTAACGAATACCTTGAAGGACTATGGAATGGCTTCTTATAAAAAAATGCTTGATATCGCTACTGGAGGAGGGAGGAGACAATAGAAGAGCAGGTTGTTCGTCTCGTATGAATCTTTCAGGCTGGAGAAGGGTTGGAGAGACCAAAACCAACACAGGCAACTTTTAAACTAAGGGACACAATCTGGCGTTTTCCTTTTGCATCCTACTAATCCTACTTAATATTATAAAGGCGAAAGTTTGTAAGAATGTATGGATGTTTGGATGTATGGATGTTTGTTCCTCTTCCACGCAAAAACTACTAAACGGATTTCGATTAAATTTGGTACACGGGTAGACCATGTTCTGGATTAACACATAGGCTACTTTTTATCCCGGGACTTTTATCACGGAAAAAACTTTTTAACGTGGGCGGAGCCGCGGGCAAAAGCTAGTATACTTATAAAGACAACCTTGGTGTTTGTGGGACTATAACACACGATAAAATATAATATGTATTTAATTTTAAAAGGAAATATTCAATTAGTTTAGTTCTTGGAGCCCAGTATCCGAATATATTTTACTTAATGTTTCGCCGGTTGTTATAAAGATAATAATTTGCGTATCTTACCGACAAATTTCGATATTGGGTTTGTTATCGCAACAACAAAGTATAACTTCAATTATTCAATTACGATTGAAATAAATATTTACGACAGTAAATTTGTTAAAGTTATTAAAGTTGATAGACTAATAAAATTTAATTCAACGAAAGACTGACATAACTGTATATTATGATAAGAAATTTGTTAATGGTAAACTTTAATAGTCCAATAGCTGATAACATAGTTCTCATTTTCTGTACGTAAAAACGAATATAATTTAATTTAGTGTAACTATCGGCATTGCTATAAAGGGATCATAGACAGGAATTAATTTTATTTTAAGGTATACATAATTACAGGGATAATGTTGCCTCTCTTCCGACCCATTTTTATTCTTTTTCATGTCTACAACCTCTACTTTCGCTATTAACACCTACACACCTTGACGTTATGAATGGCAGATTTGAATCATTCTCAAGAGATCTCCAAAAAATAATATTTACTGGTAATAGTTGCTGTTAATTTACCCATATACTGCTGCTCTTTGTTTTATTTTTATTGTGATTTGTATACAACACAATAGTTTTAATTTGTCTTAGTCCGCACCTTCTGTAATATGCTCATATAAGGGCGCATATTTTGGAATACAATCTAGTTTTAGTATAAGCTTTTATGTTATGTAAAGTTGTCATGATTGTACTCTGTTTTGCGTCTTAATTAAATAAATAAATAAATAAATTAACTCATCTCGATTCATATGTCGAGTTCATTTGATCTCACTTCTTTCGGGGTAAATATCTTGGATTTTATGCTCCACGTAATCTAAAAAATGTCTACTCTCCTGTATAATATCGAGATCGGGTTTCGTTGATATGAATGAGATACTTTATTAATATGAACTTCTGACGATACAGGCTAGTTTTTGTACAGTGTTCTTACCGTTTACTACAGTGTTCGCTATATAAGTTACACTCAGTTAATTAGATCAAATATTTGTTGAGGGATTGAGTTTACAGACGACATACAATTCACTTATCTATTGATCAAGACGTGCGACATAGGGCTATAGAAGTTTCTTGTAGGTAATAACTAATATGGATATGATTGACTCATACAGAAACATTGCGATACGACAACAAATACAAAGCACTCAAAATTAAAGCCTAATTTAGACGGAAGAATTATTGTTAGGACTATGCGAACGCAATTATTACTAACAATTATAATCACGATTTTTTTGCGTGATACTGTTCAGATGCAGGCGATATTTTTTTAACACTTTCCCTGCGTTACGGGAACTATCTGGCCGTATTGGAGTCTTGTAATGTGCGGCAGCTGACTATCCTTGTTTTGTTCTCGGTGCGGGGGGTATTTTTCTAGGATCCCGTGAAGGTAGAAAAAAGATAACTATATATCCGACATTCTCGCTTCATTTAGTATCACTTACAAAAGAAAAATAATACGGGAAGCATTTTGTTGTAACGCACAGAAGTTATTTTTTTTACGTTTGGTGCGGTACGGGAACTATTTTGTCGTAGCCGAAACCCCGTATAGCACCGAGGTGTGCGCGCGCAGTGCTTTAGTTTGCCATAGTGTTGTGCGCAGTTCACACATGTCGACCTTAGAATAAGTATTAACTCGTATTTATACAACGTTTAACCAAAGTCCTCAATAATATTTAAGAGCGTGTTTCATTCACTCATCGATAAGAACAACTTTTACTATGGGATATATCGGACAACTTGTATGAAGAGGTCGAAATTTTTGTTGAAGTTTCAATGTTGGTCCCATAGAAAAAGTATTTTTTGTATTGATGAATATAAACACACCCTTTAATATACTGGAGGCTTTTGTTATACGTAGTATATTATAATTTGTGGATCGTATAGTTAACATTTCTACAAGTAACTACTTATTATAAATTAATAAATCAATAATTAAAGTTTTTCTAAGGTTTGTCGAAGTTCAATTTCACCCTATAGTTTTTAAATGAAATGAAATGAATGAATTTAAACATTGAAATTTTCTGAAGTTCCTTTTATTTTTGTCGATTATGCATGTTAGTCAAAAAATATAATTATTTAGGTATGTGTAAAAATAAAGACTTAAAGACTTTGTTTCATTGTTGTGATGTTTTTTTGAAAATTAGAGAAGTTCCTATTATTATTGTTGATTATGCCTGTTAGTAAAAAA
Source organism: Lapara coniferarum (assembly GCA_949316025.1). Taxonomy (NCBI): domain Eukaryota; kingdom Metazoa; phylum Arthropoda; class Insecta; order Lepidoptera; family Sphingidae; genus Lapara; species Lapara coniferarum. The sequence goes on along the minus strand of OX438926.1, from coordinate 13,051,024 downwards.
AAATATTATTTGGTATGTGTTTTTGTGATATTTTTTGGAAAGTAAATTCACATAGATAGGTACTACGTGTAAGAACGTGAGCTTAAGATGCGCATGTAGCAATTTATAGGTCGACATAGTAACAAAGAAAGAAAAAGAAAGAAGTTGAAGTTGAAGAGTTGAGTTGAGAAGTTGAAGAAGAAGAGTTCCTTAGGGAATGTTGTTTAGTTTGAAAAATAATAGCTATATACCGGCAAAATATATTATAATGGTGTTATTATACCTACTTATCAATATAAACAACTTTTTCTAAGGGACGAACTTCGAAACCTCAAAAAGAATTGGAACAACTTATATGCAGAGGTACAAATGTTTTTTGAAATAGTTCGAAGTTGGTCCTATATAAAAAATAATTAAACGTTTCTGGGGACTTTTGTTACGCGATACTTGTTCAAAAAATGAAAATTCAAAATATTCTTACAAACATTTTGAATTTTATATACCTACTTTACTATTTATACTAATATTATAAAGCTGAAGAGTTTGTTTGTTTGTTTGTTTGAACGCGCTAATCTCAGGAACTATTGGTTCGAATTGAAAAATTATTTTTGTGTTGCATAGATCATTTATCGAGGAAGGCTTTAGGCTATATAACATCACGATGCAACTATTAGGAGCGAAGAAATAATGGGAAATGTGAAAAAAACGGGGAAAATTATTCATCCTTGAGGACTTCCATTGCGTGCGCTGCGAAAACGGTTCAAGATACCAAAAATATGAAAGAATTATTCCTCTTGAAATGATCTAAAAAAAAGGCCGCGACAGTATATGTCTATCTTTTAAGATTAACTCACTAGAACCGTTTTATGGTAATCAAATTTGGTCGAAATTAATGCATTATTTGTTAAGAGTTGTATCAACGTCATAATATTAATCTTTATCCAAATGTGTTGGATAGAGTGATTCAACGGAAAGGTTTTTATGTACTTTTAGCCCGGAAAAACTTATTAACGCGGGCGAAGCCGTGGGCAAAAGCTAGTGGTTTATAAAGTAAAGATCTCATGTGAATTTTTAACTACTGATAAGGTAAGAAACGAAAATATTCGAAAAATACCTACCTAATTTGATTAATTTTTAATATTTTTGTATAATCAAATATATATTTACCTCTTTTATTATTTTTGTTTGTAAGTGATATATGTAATTTATTACAAAAGTAATAAATAATAACAGTTTGTGCACAATGTGTATACTTGTTCAATTTCATTTACCTTTTGTTGATTATGATTATGCATGTTAATGAATCTATTAATTTTTTATTATGTTTCGTATGGAAATCGATAGGGATACTATTTTTTATGCTCAATAAACAAAGTGCAATTCAAAAGTTGGTATTAATTATTAACTTTACCCTCATCCCTAGCATTTTATATGTTTTATGCGGGACGGGAAATATTTACCCGTAAAAGGACCGATTTTGAAAAAAAAATATAACTCTTACTATATTACGTAGATCCCCGTGCTACGGCAGATGTACATACGCAGGGATATAGTCTATCGATTAGTATAAAAAATAAATAAAAATGGTAGTATTCCACGCTTGTAAAGACATTAGAAGTCAGGACCTGATACGGGAAAATAAAGGTCGTACCGCAAGATTGGTATTCTTCATACGGGAAGTATATGACTCGTATAGCACTGGTAGTAAAACTAGGTTCAGGCGCCTACGTAGTGAAAGTGTTAAATATATACATACATAACACTTACGCCTTTTAACCCTAAAGAGGTAGGCAGAGGCGCAACTAATACACACACTTTTCGCCGTGCGTCGCCGTGCTTTCTTAAGATCCGTATAGTTATCGTTAAATTCTCTAAGCTAGTATACTGTTTAGGCTAGGCAATTATTGCCTGTGCGCGAAGAATTTCCTCACCATTGTTAGTTATAATTGCGTACGATTACCATACTTAAGATATTAAATAGGGATTATGGCTTTTATCAATTCGCTATTAATAATAATGTGCATATTATTATATTTCATCATTAATAAATAAGTACTGTAAACATTATATTTTATTGTGTGTTGTACATGTTTGTATACGCATCGTAATAAAATATGAATTATCTACAAATGCAAATATCCTCCTAAGTTTAAAACAAACGTTTCCATAATTCAACGATTACATTAACGTTAAATGTTTTACTCTGAACAGCAGTTTAAAAAATAAACAGAAGGAAGTAAAACCAATTTAGTGGTCGATAGCGCGAGACACACCGCAAACCTCGAGTAATAAAATAAAATTTGTCACGAACGCTCAGCACAATGGAGCGCAGTGTGAACGCTGTACAAAGCCAATTCAATAAATTCTGGTGCAGAGCTCGTATTGCAAAAGATTTGAATGCATTTTGGCCGCATAACGTGCCATGGTGTAGCGCAGAGAGCGGCATCGAAGCGCGTCCGCTGCACACGCGCCGGGCTTTTCTCTGCGTACGCCGAGCCGACGTGCCGATCTCTGCGCCGCGCCAGCCACACCTGTAATTACTCGGCCCAATTTTCAATAGACAAATCATCAAAGCGAAAAACGAACGAACGAACTAACTAACTATTTAATTTTAACATGTTTAATGTTCGGATAATATTTCATTTAGATTCGTTCATTCATTCATAACAATTGGTATATTTCTTTTTAATAAACCGTAATAAAAAGAACATATAATATAACAACTAAAACAAGAACGCGAACACCCAACAACATTCACTACCTCACCACACCATTCCCTCACTGCGCCATGGGCTATATGTTGGTGTACACCTATGGGATTTATATCACACAAATCTATCAAAACGAGACACAACAAAAAATTATAAAAATCTGTATACTTTTTACAGATTACGTTTATCTCTTGTCCTACTCGTGGGCCCGAGTGTGCTTACCAAAGCCATTTAAATTATTTAGAGAAATAACGATCGTTAACCTATGCCACTATTCTACACACAGATTTGTGTCTCTTAATTAGCTTTGACTTCCCCCAATTATTATTAGTCGTCGATCTCATGACTATATTTTGAATTAGCTTTACTCATATTCCGTAAAATTTAATTGCTTGAACTTGGCTTGACACGCTGCCACGTGTCTAGATCTACTTTTTGGTCATCACTCTTATGTGTGAAACAAAGCCAATTATGACTATAGGTAATCCTACTAATATTATAAATACGAAAGTTTGTAAGAATGTATGGATGACTTTTATTTCAGAAAACCTTTTAACGCTATTATATAATAATCGGTAATCCTATTATCTTATCGCAATATCGATAACGCGCATTAACAGATATGAATAGAACAATAAAAAATTGATAGCGAATTGTAAATCAATAAATTTATTTATATCCTCATTTACAAAAATAATCTTTCGCATCGGCCATATAACGATAACGAACGCTACGTAGCATCAAACGGCGTACATCCGTGACGATGAATTTATAGCTGACACTTGACAATGGTAATTTATCATGCAGGAGTGCTACTAGGATCGATCTACGCTTCGCTGTCGTGCGCCGTGGTGATGCCGGCGGTGCTGCGGAGCGGGGTCAGCCCCGACAGGACGCACAACTGGCCCCAACTAGTGTGTACCTCCGGAGGGATTGACACGGCGCTCAGCGTCGGCGTTTATGGCATCGTCTTCAGTTACATTTTCAGCGATGTTGATGATACCTACCGCTATATAAAAGTGAGCCTTTGTTATTTGATCCTTACTTATAAAGTTTAACGTTCTAAAGAAAATGTTTTCGGACATTGACTTATCTGGATATTGATTACCAATCACCGAGCCTATAAAGAACGATGTTTATTTATTAAATACTAGATGTTCCTCGCGGCTTCGCTCGCTTGAAAGTACTTTTTCACTACAATAATACCTAAATTATTGTGATGATACATACCGACTTTACTTAAAGAAAGAATATTCACAGAAGCAAATTACCTGGATAGAAAAAGCCACTTACTTCAAACAAACATCCAATAACCAAACTTCCAAAAATTTTCACAAACATTTGCAATTTGCATACTATATAATGTTTGTAAGATTACTTCAAGTTAAACAAACACACATTTTAATTAATTAAGTAACGTCAAGTTGTTTGGCTGTATTATAATGAATAAGTTGCAATTGCAGGTTTAGTTTGTCGGGAAAGTTTTTAAGTCACATGTGTGCACTGTGCAGGTCGGGTTGACGCTGTTCGTGGGCGTTGCGCTCGGAGTCGCCTGGGGCAGCCTGGCAGGCCTGGTGCCGCACTCACGCGACTATTATGTCACAGAGTTACGAGTTTTATTCGTACTGCTTGGCGGTTTGTTCGCAAACTTCGTCACCCTGTACTTTGGATGGGGCGGCGTTGGTGAGAATATTTTTAATTAATTCTAAAGCTTTTAATTTAATGTTATCTGATATTTTATATAAATAATTTTTGAAATATTTTGTGTATTTTTTAAGTAAATACACTATAGCTAAACGTAGTATGCTTATGGAATTTGTGCTGAATGTGATCTCTCCCAGTCAAACTTGGATTGAAGTAGAGATTAAAAACAAAACAATTAAATATTTAAGAAAATGGTCACAAGCACATTAATATAGGACAAACACATTCGAAGTCAGTTTCAAATTCGAGTATTGTACCGGTATACAGTATCTTAAGTGCACGGAAAAATGTATTCTCTCGACCTAATACTCAATGATGCAGCAATAACAAGCTCCCCACGTACACAGTATTTCTCATGAGCTCCTGGCTAAGTATGTACGAGGAAACTTGCTAAAACTTGCAATTCTTTGTAGTTAGGTAAGCGTAACAAATGCACCAGGTGTTTTTTCTCACGCTTTTATTTGCTGCGGCCCGACTAAAAGTTATGTTACAAGCTACAAAACTTTATCCACTTTATTATACTTTTGTAGTAACTATCTGAATTCGAAACATGTTGACATTATTATGTAATTATATTTGATAAGATCATCAAATATACAAAGGCAGAATTGGACTCCATAAAGCACTTTAATTGAATTATAAGTAGGTAACATACAATAATATAGCATAACTTATCATTAATTTACTTCAGTATATACTGTAGATACATTTTTCCGTAAAAGAACAAAAGTAAACATATTTTCATTAGCTGCATTTTCCGCCCATTTTTCGCGCAATGCACAATTATAAATGAGTTCTTGTTGTTCGCTGTCGTAACTAACAACATTGATTGCATCATGTCTTTGTGTGTTTATTGTTTAAAAGGAAGTTAGTTATTGAGTTTGCGGTTTAATTGCAGTGTAGTATTTTGTTTACAGCTGGTGTAGCAGTTTTGGCGTGCAATGCGACTGCGGCGACGCATTGGGCGCGTGACGGCTGGAAGCTAAATAACAATCCTGCTTCGACGGTATATCGGGTGTTGTGGTCCGCTTTAGAACCTGCGCTCTTCGCTTTCACGGGGACATACTTTGTGGTACAGCTTCGATCATTTTATTTACAAGATGTGTTGACAAATACATAACTCTATGCTATAACCCTTTCTCTTTTGAGTTTTAAAGAGAGTTGTCGCATATTATTGAAATACCGAAACCAATGTTACTTTACACTTTAACGTTTGCATCATTTTGAAACAAGATGCCGTCCGAGCAAATAGTTTACATTCAGAGCTTTGAAATTTCTGTTTTACATTGTTCTGAATAAAATTATGTAATAATGTATACTTTTACATATATATTCATAGGTAAGTATTTAAACCATAAAATCATTATGATTTTACAGATTTCGAACGCGATGTCCCAGATATTACTAATTGGTTTTGGGATTCTGTTAATCTGTCTAACGATTAGATTAACAGTGGCCACGCTGGTATGTTGGGGAATGACTTTTAGGGAGAAAGTGTTTATTTGCTGCACGTGGTCGCCGAAATCCATTGTTGAGGTAAACCATAAGATGTTTTAAATTACTTTTTATGAGCCTCCGTGTCTACGTAGCTCGTAAAATTCTGAAGCTAGCTTACGTCACCTTAACAACCCATTTCTCTACTAATTATTATAAGTCAAATTCCATCTAGAAATATTAAATTTGTTTATTGTGTATTTTTAACTCCTAAAACATCTGTTGCTTCTAGTTTCTTTTAAGAGAAAATATCTTAAGTGCCACAAACCATTTTATTTATCAAGAATAAACTAGAAAGTTTTCAAAAAACATGATTCCTAAAACATGTATAAAATGTCCATTTCAAACAAGAGTCTCTTGCCAATATTTCTGGCTACTATTTCTATCATTTTGTAACACGGGCTAGTGACGCAACGAAACCTCTATTGTAAGGCCTCTCCAATATGAATTCAAAGCGATTTTTTGGCATTGATATTTTCTAACTCAAATATTGGATCGAATAAAAAATAAGTAACAGTTTTTTATACATGGTGTGCGAAATCCATTTGGTTTTACATTCAAATGGTTTATAGTAATAATAATTTTCAGGCTGTTTTATGTCCACTGGCAATAAATACATTAATATTAAGAGGCGACCAAGACGCGAAAGAGATGGAGTATGCTGAACAATTAATGATAGTAATTGTACAAGCTATTTTAATAACGACACCTATCGGATACCTACTCACCAGCCATTTAGCACCAATTTTGCTAAAGGATGTACAAAAAAACAATCGGGGCGGTAAGTTATGCGGATAAAAACTGCAAGTACCTTCTAATACCGAAAATTGAATTGATATTAGGATATTTAAAAAATATATGTAATAGCCAGTCTGCCAAAACCGTAGTAGGTACCTTTAGCCTACTTTTATCCCATAAAATGAATTTTAACACGCTTTTATTAGCTTCAGACGTATTTATGTATCTATGTAACGGAAACTTTGAACATGAGATTGACCCCCTTCGAAACGTTGGATAAAATCGAAATTTGGTATACTTATCAAGGACCGATGACATTTCAATATTTTCAAATAAGACCACGTTTTTATAGGAAATCCATTTAAAAAATGAATAAATGATAGTTTATTTATTTTTAGTGATATCTGTTAGAACATAAAAGAATTATAACTAATCTGGTTACTCTTATATGTCAAAAAATCCTACTTGTCACAAGATGGCGCTTTCGTTTATTTTTAGTGACATCTTTTAGAGAATACAGTCAATACAAGACAGTAGTAGTATAGAACAAAAAAATTAAAAGTAAGTAATAGTTAAATAAACGCTTAATAGAAAATCCAACTAAAAATAGAAAATAAGTTTTGATAAATTTGAATTCAGAATAATGTAAATAAGAAAAAAAACATGTATTTTATTGTAAAAAAAAGCGTGGGGTGCATTGTGTCAAAATTTATAAATATTTTATTGACAGATAATATGAGTAGAATGATTATCCTTTTGATAATATCTTTAAAAAGCACCCCACGCCTTTTTTTACAATAAAATATTTTTTGTCCTTATTTATACTATTCATAATTTAAATTTGTTAAAATTTATTTTCTCTCTTTTAGTTGGATTTTGTATAAAGCGTTTTTGCTATTTTTTTTTTTATTCCGGAACATACACACGCAAAGATTACTCATATCTCTCAACTTCTAAAGTTTATAAATCGATTTTCGCTTTGTTTAATACTTGAAGGCTCATCGATCATCAGTGTTAGCAGTTCAATAATCAGACGAAAATCCTATCAATTCCACTATCTTAATAACTTGAAACCATATTGGATACAGTTCAATGGCTATATCCCCAACCTCTGGGCACACATTTGTTATCACGCAAGAAAGCTGACACAAGTGTTTCGAATTTAACTCGCCATTTACAGCATCTGCGCACATGATTGTTTATTGCAGTATCTATTCTTGCATTAACGCGCTTAATTATGAATATTATACTACACAATTTGCAGTTCGAATATAATATGCACACATAATATAGTCACGCTTTTTATCCCCGAACGGGTAGGCAGAGGTGCAACTAGTGCACCCACTTTTCGCCGTGCGTATTCCGTCCCATGACGTGATAGGGTGCAAGCCCATCGCCATCGGGCACAAGTTTCAAACTCTGGGCTGATACTGAATAGAACAATCCAATATCACTTTGATCGACCCAGGGATCGAACCCGAGACCTCAGCGTTAGAGTCGTACCGTAATACAATTATGCCACCGCGTCAGTCTAATATGCAAACGTTGTGAGAAAATAACCCTTTGCTATGTCTACATAACGTTGAAATCTGACTGTAGAAAACCCTAAACGTTAAATTTTAGATGAGAATTAGTATTTAACTGTTTATTACTGAAAATATTCTGAGTTTTTATAATATCCGAAAATAATCAACAGTCCAACATGATTCCGTCAAAAACTTGTATTTTCTTATACTGAGTTTATTAGATTAGTAGGTGTTGTTCGCGGCTTCACCCGCGTAAAAAATCCTTTCCCGCTACAAACTAAAACACAATAGTCAGAATTTAAGAATCAAATTAAAGAATCAGATTAAAAATATCCATTGTTTCCCATGGGTGCAAATTACCGGGATAAAAAGTACCCTATGTGTTAATCCATCCTGGATTTACCTATATGCCAAATTACATCTAAAGTAGTTTTGTTGTTTCTGAGTTTACTTCTAACAATCATACAAACATTCATTTTCACCAACTTTCGCATTTATATTATTAGAAAGATAACTTTCGCACAAATTTGCAAGAATCAAAGCAAAGAGCATTATAAAAAGTACAATCGGACTCGAATTTCGCCTGTTTTTAAAACGCCTTTAATTTCAAATTGTTGTAGAAGCAAACAAACTTTATTAATAAAATATTGTTGGTAAACAATCCAAGACCGTAGTTTTTAAGTTAGCTATCAACCTTCTAATAATTAATGGACCCACTTAAGAAATTACAGATTGCCGTGTAAACAAATAATAACTGACTAATTAATTTTCCTTTCAGATTCCGAAGCTTGAACTACAGGGATCCTAGAACTGAATCCTACTACACGTAGTCAGTACATATTTATTATAGTCTAAGTCGTAAATATTATATTGCTCAAATAAAACAGTATTCGATGAGCACGATGCAATATTTGTAGTGGAACACAAATATGCTTTAAAAATTTTACGGAAAATTCATAGGAGGCACGGCACGCGTTGAGTATCAGAATATATGGAATAGTACGATGTTAATTTAACAATAAAAACTGTAATGTCTCCATTACAAATGTTTGTAAAATTAGTGTTTGGTATGAAATGCTTAACGATCTACACACTTGTTTCCGAGTTGTATCTTCGAAGAATTCATTGTGTCAATTAAAATTGTGATTAATATGTCAACGTTCATTAGATGGTCACTGAATATGTACTATACAAGGACAAACAGCATGCCGCGTATGCTATCACACCCGACAAATTAAAATGTTGACAATTTCCTCAGTTCATATTGACATACAACATAATTCTATTAATTAAACTAACATAGAGCGTAACTAATTTTTTTGTTATTAAAAATTTATGTTTAGAATTATTAATAACAAATATTATTATTAGAACGAAGTTCCTTATCGCGCGTTGTGGAAGGGGGCTAGACGGAAAAAAATCTCACGACAAGTTGTAACGACACTTTTATACTTGCCCTGTGAAACCAGCCAGTAACAATAAAGAACTGGCCGTAAAAGTGACATTCGAAATTTAAATAAAAAAAGACAATTTAAATGCTTTTTAGAGTAGTTTTTTTTTCGTTAGTTGTATGTTAATTTTAATGTCAATGCTTGCTTAGGTGATGATCGTGATTCGATGACATATCTATTGTGTAGGTAGAAGAAGTAAATGTTTTCATTGATGTGGTAACGTTTTAATGAAATATACAATTATTATAATAACTTAAAAGAAATAAAATTTTATTACAATATCTTCACTAATTAATCGAAAAGAACTTCGTTCCATCCGGGTGTCCCTTGACACCTCTCAAGTTTTTTAGTTACAATTTGAAACGAAACGTTTAAGTACGATACAGTAATTAATACCTAATTACGAAACATATTTCATGTCGAGTAGGTAGTAGGTAACTACGTGGCGAAACATGACGATGTAAGTAAATCTCTGTCCTCCGTGGTTAAACCACATGAAATTAGTTATAGAGGGAGGAAAATAAATTCTCTAAAGTTTTTATAAAGTTTTTTTTTAATATAATACTCGTGGTATGTCCGATGGATATAGTTTTAATTAGAAAAGTAACCAATATTCAAACCCAAGCGAGCTCTGACGGCTATAATCGATAAGAGAAAAAAGTAATACAACTTAACCAGATACCAGAGCCACGGCCCTTTACAGGCCCTTAAGCAAAATGTTGAGAATTATTTAGTTTAAAATTTAATAATTCAAACACATCACACGCACTATGTGTGATGTGAATGTCTCGAATACGCAATACGAATGCATTTAATAATAAATACGTTTTGAGCACAATATACATGTAGTCAATAGAACAAAATTGAATTCGACAAAATAAAAATACTCTAAGAAAAATGTGTATTTATTTTCCTCTTAAAATAATGGAACAAAAGGCAACGTCTGGGATTATTATTAGTTCTCTCCTAAACCCATCCTTAGATGGGAGAGACACGTTAAGACATGCAGACGCATAAAGAGAAGATTTGTACCATCGAATTTTAAATGGCGATAGTCTCGCCCCCTATGACTTCATAGGACTAAAAATAAGTGGGTGTACTATTTCGATCTCAACTATCATCCTTCTTTATAATCATTTAGGAGTAAAACGCGAGAGTTGTACGTATATTTAAAGGAAATCATGACACTATACCTAGAAAATACTCAACAAAATTATCAAATACCTTGACAGAAAACAAAACCAATAAAAAAATAATTAATATAGAGCAGACACGACACAACGAAGGAGCGCCTAGAAGATTAAGGTCATTTTAAAATATTCCGCGCGGCCGCAGCTCGGTTTTCTTTATATGGATTCGAAGCTCTATTCTATTAGGCAAGTCTTGTATGGAAGTATGAAGTCACATTTACGTACAAGTTGCTTACATCCGAAACATGTTGTCGAGAGTGTGCAAATTGCATGGAAGTTGTACTTGAATACAAGTGGCGACATTCAAAATCGAGTAGGAAATCATGTGTGGAAGGCACTCGTTTCTGTCATACTCCTCAATAAAGATAATCATTTTCTCGTGGCCTCACCGAACAGCCATTATGTTTTAATAATTTATACAGCAGAAGACACCATGTCACTCGTTTGCAATTCGAAACGTGCAACTTACCCGGGCAATGGAATGATGCCTAGCGTCATTGGTCTTGTCGCAATTCTTATAGATTTACAAAACAGCGCGGTACTAATAGCGCCCTAAAGGCAAAGACCCCCGAGGAAAATTAAAGTGCCATCTATTGGAGTTTTCTTGTACTAAAATATCTTTCAGGCACCCAACGATAACATGTGCAAGTCGTACTCGGTAAAATAAACTAGTGACATCTACCATGATTTTCTGGAACCAAGAGTCGTCAAGTTTGCAAAATGTAGTCTGAGTTTTCATAAAGATGGCGATACTTATAGTAAATGAAACAAAGTTGAAGACCCCAGACTTTTTCTTACGGTGACTTTTTTCAACTAATCGAACACTATAAATATGCGTATAAAACATGAAAGTGCGCTCATTATAATTATTTGACACAAGGTGGCAATAAGACGATAAAAAATATTACATTCATAGAAATTACGGAATAATCCACAACTGCACTAAGCCAGCGTTGTGGACTAAGGCCTAACACCTCTCAGTAGTATAGGAGGCCCGTGCTCAGTAGTGGGCAGTATATAATACAGGGCTGAATGGATTGCATTGCATTACCACCACAGAACACTATTACTGATTACCACAATCGGAGAGTAGCAGTAAGCAACATTCCATCCAGTAGGTGTCTCCTTCGTCTATATATTTTATTGCTGTTTTTATGTTAAAATATTGACTTATACTGGCCATTTACAAAAAACGTCACGTAACGTCTGCAACGACCTTGAAGCGCGATGAAAAATTCCACCAACTACTATAGGATTTTAACAATATGATAAGACATTATTCACACATCAACCACAAAAAGTCAATAACTGTAAATATTACTCAACAAAATTGTACGTAAGCCAATATGTAATATTATTTAAATTTTCAAACCTAGGCCTATTTAGATACTTTAAGCTAATCCAGATCCCTCAAATCCAGGTTCAATTTTAGGGTACTATATGTAAATTTAAGGTTGCCGCATTTATTTAATAGCAGCCTACCTACTTCGATTGTAAAACTTCTAGGAACTTCCATGTGATTCTGGATTCTATTCTATGTTCGGATAATTCAGATTCATGCTAATTTTGGATTCAGAAAGTATTTATACTGCCCAGGATTTTAATTTATGCTCGGTACAGCCTCACTGCTTGTGATATCGTGAGAGGAATATTGTCAGCTCGGTAAATGAGAGCAGTGTTGCGCACCTACCTTCTGGAAGAAGGTAGCTTCTGGAAAAAGTAATTAACAAGGCGCGATCTTGTAAAGAGGAAAATTTATTAGGTATTTTGGTAAGTTTGTAACGAATAAACTCAAAAATGTTACTAATTTAAAGCTACATTATTAGCGAGTAACATAGGCTACTTTTCATGCCGGCAAAATATAAAACGGTAGTTTTATCCTGAAAAACCTCATTCACGCGAGCGGAGCCGTGAGTAAGTCTTGTATATAAAATGTTAAGAATGGAATAAATTAACACATAGCTGTGTTTTATATAAGAATAAAATAATTTCTCACAAGTCATACCGACAGTTTGCGGGCTAATTGACTTAAGCGAAATTTTTTTACGACATTGAGTTTTATACATATTTGGAATCAGAATATTTTGCTCTGTTTTTAGAACATGATTTAAATTTTTCGAAAAAAAAATGTCACTTACGTCAATTAGCCCGCCAACCCTCGATAGGTACTGAATAATTAATGTGTATCTGTTTTATGATCGGAAAAGTACAAATAGCATCCGTGTCATCACACAAGGAAGACCAGACTAAGAGCAGGTTTTATCATACAGGGAACACTGTGTAAAAAAAATACATGACAATAAAGGTGATAAAGCCACGCTATCCATCTAAGTAATTATTCAAAGAACCATAGGTAGACCTGATAACCCTGGTTAAGACCAAAGGTGAAGGCTTTGCCTTGTAATACAAATTTAATGTAATAATTCCACCGCAATGCCTATTTCTACCGCCAAGCAGCAGTGTGCATGCACTGTTGTGTTTCGGTTTGAAGGAGATTGTAGCCAGTAGGTATAACTACTTGGCATAATGGGATTTAACATCTTATGTCTCCGGATGACGAGCGCAGTGGAATGCCACATAGTACTTTATAACTCAAGGTGCTGAATGGTGTTGGTAGGTACTATTTATGGGTGGTCTTGGTATGGCATGCTCTTCTCGTCATTCAATACAATAGAAAAAAAAACTCAACCTTTTAAGTTCTCAAACCTGTCCAACATAGACCATACCTACAGAACATGAAAATGGACTCTTCATCTAAATATCGCAACCCATATTATTTTACATACTTTTACATACTATTTTGCACGTAGAAAAATCTGAAATCTCTCTAGTCCCAGCTCCAAAGAAAAACGAAAACGAAGGCCGCATTTTGTATCGCATGATGTTTATTATGATTCTAACTTGAACTCTTCCTCAGACTGAATTTTTCTGATCCACCACGTTGCCTCATCCCGTGTTATTTTTAGCCGACTTCCAAAAAAGGTGGAGGTTTTCAATTCGTGTGTTTGTATTTTTTTTTCTAAAGTCACTTAAATAATTGGTACCATTTGGAAGCTATTCGATATCTAACGCAAAATGAATTTTAAAATTTGCTCTATAATTTGAGGAAAAATAAAAACCTTTTTTTTTTATATTAACATTTTTTTTGTATTAACAAAGTAGCGATTTTCATACAAGGTTTTTATTTAAAATTTTCGGTTACTGCTGGTCTTCTAGACTTTCCTGTTATTTTTGCTCATAAATCTACCCTAAACTGTCTCGAACATAACAATCAAATAATTATTTAAATCAGTCTTGCCGTTTTTGAATTTTAGCAACGCTATCGCACAGCAATTCATTGTTTATATATAGGTCTACCTAAATATATATAAAATGGAAACTTAAATAACTAACTTAATAGGGCAATATCTATATTGCCCTATTAAGTTTCCTCCTTTGTAAAGTGAAGTGTTCCTACTGGAGAAACCACGTTAAAAAAGCGCCGAGTGTACTACTTCAGAGGTGGTGTGGAAATATGTGAATAAAATAGAAAAAATTGAAAATACGACTTTCCTATGGTCTGAAGTCGCGATAATTCGAAAGCGGTGCTTTGTAGGACAAAAATATTAATACCTTTTTGTAGACAATTTTACGATCTATAAACACTCCCTGATTCATTTTCCGGTAGCTCTCATCATTTCAGAGATATACGAAAAAAACTAAAGGTTAGGACCTTTAACCTGAAAAAAACAACGCACAAGCGGGATCGATGAGGACTTTTGACATAGCAGTTGTAATGACATGTTTAAGGTCTGTACAAAAAGAAAGTACAGCTTATTCGGAATTAATGCAACCTCAGCACGTTTTTTTGCATAACTTGACAGGAGTATATCCTATTGCAATGCAATGCAATCAGCCCTGTATAATATACTGCCCACTAGTGAGCACGGCCTTTTCTACTACTGTGAGAGTATAGACCTTAACCACCACTCTGGCCTAATGCGGTTTGGCATACTTCATATACCCTTTGATTGTTATGGAAAATTCTCAGTATATTCTATTACAAGTACTGAAAATATTTCCAGAATCGGAGCAGTAATTTCGGAAATTATCGCATGATCTGTGGTAACTAAAATAGTGATTAAACTAAATCATTCATTAGCCTAATACATCTATTGTAAATGATTTAAACAGCGTCAACTGTTAAAGGTTCTTTTGAGATACCTTCTTTGATGGCTGTAGAGACCAACAGTATTGGTTTCCACCCAGCTTAGAAGCTCTCCACAACTGAACGCTGAATCGCCTGGGACGCGATTTAAGTAGCCCAGGCATGCCCAGAACCTAGGACACCCTTTCGACCTAACCAGCAGTACCCACGGGAATGACCAGTCGAGACGTGTGGTGCCAGGTCGATTGCAGGAACTGACTCGTGCCTTACGGAGATACCGTTCCGGGTTTGTGTCGAGTTTTCCTTCTCTAAGCACTTATTATGAGCAGCTGAAGTTGCGGTGCTGCCTATTACCTCGGTCGCCTCTTACGACTCCTCGGTAAGAAGAGGGAGGAGAGGGGCTATTCTACTCTGCCGGCACACACCACGGCTGACTTAATCATTAAACACATCAATAAGCCAATATACACATTGCAAGTTCCACGAGTACCTACCTAGAGATGAAATAAAAAGAAATTTCTTGTTGTCCATATACAAGGAACAAAAAATGAAGGTCTTCTTTTATTATGTTAAGTGCGTAAGGAAGTAAACAATAATATGGAACCTTTTTTGCTACCCTGTATCTGAGTCAATATTGGTTATAAGATATTTTGTGTTCGTAGTCTATCATTGTGCTTATTAAGCTCTACAACTTGTTACATTTCGGGGTCCGTTACGATCCCAACTTGAAATGAACATTTAGACAATAGAGAAATTATGAAGTTGCGGTTATATTTATTTTTTTTTGTTTTTATTCTTATTTATTTAAGAGACTTTGAGTCAATTCTGACTATGTCAGTCTCATAGTTATTACAAATGGTATTTAAAACATAATATTCTTAACTTCTAAGAAGTCTATGTGCATGTACATAAATCATTCTAGCTGCTTCCCATCTTCGTGACGATAAAATAGTTTGAAAAATACCTACATCATAAGAATTTACATTCAAAGAATCAAATACTTTTGTCTCATGGCTACACTCCGAGGCTATATTTTACAACCTTTAATTATAAACATGGATGCAGCATTTCAAACCGTCATGTATATCGCAGAAATTTATAATAGGTTACAGTCATTAGAAAAATTTTATTCCGTTAAAACATTGTGCGCAATCAAAGGTCAGTTAAAGGGTCAACCAATGCAAAATGAATCAATCTCGTTTAGACCAAATGCCTGTTACGACTAGTATAGGGAGGTGATATCCTAAGATTTGGGCTTTATTACACTAAGCACACAGAATAAAATAAAAAAGGTTCCGGAACTCGAGTTGTGGACTGCATCACGAGTTCTGACTACGTTTTATTGTGCCTTATTTTTAACCTTGATAAAGGCTTGGTCGTAAAAAACTTCACAGTTATATCCTTGGGCGTATAAAGGTGGGGTCTGGAACCCCCCCCCCCCTCCTCCTCCTTAGCTTTCAAAATTAATCCGGGCCACAAAACATGTACATAATGCAGTTGTTCTTGTCTGTAATAATCATGGCGCTAAGAAACATTATGATGCTGCTAATTGTATATTGTATGACTTTTATGACTGCCTCGGTGGCGTAGTGGTATTGCGTACGCATTACGAGTACGA
Organism: Lapara coniferarum; assembly: GCA_949316025.1. Lineage (NCBI taxonomy): Eukaryota > Metazoa > Arthropoda > Insecta > Lepidoptera > Sphingidae > Lapara > Lapara coniferarum. The sequence goes on along the minus strand of OX438926.1, from coordinate 13,034,466 downwards.
TTTGCGCGCTGAGGTCCTGGGTTCGAATCCCGGGTCGAGCCAAAAAAAATTGTGACTGGGTTTTTCCATCTTAAAATTAACTCAGTCGCAGCTCGGAGTCAGGAAGTTGGCGGTGTGATACCCCCGTGCCTCGTAAAGCACGTAAAGCCGTTGGTCCTGCGCCTGATCTCTCTCCGGTCATGTCGGATTGCCGTCTCACCGGACTATGAGAGTGAAGGAATAGCGAGTGCACCTGTGTATTGCGCACACACTTGTGCACTATAATATCTCCTGCGTACCTGGCTGATCTCCGTTGAGATTGGCCGCCGTGGCCGAAACTGGCTAGGAGGATTTTTATTTTTCATTGTATGACTTTTATATATTTATGTTCTTTTCTTCCTTGTTTTGTGTGTTGTACTTGTCTGGTGTTTATGTTTATACAGTGTATTATTTGTAGCCAAAATAAACTCTCTTATCTATCTATCTATATTATGTTCACTTCTAACAAAAATCCAAACATTTTCACGAACTATAGCATTTATCATAAGATGAAATGGACCCAAAAAACGTCACTGAAAAGGTGACGGGGGGCAGGTATACGTGATCTACAAATCCGCCCCAGGTGGTACATTTTGGTATTCCCGGGCCCCCCTGTGTGAAAGCTATAGCTACGCCCGTCGTTATTTTTATCCTGTGCTGTAAGAACTAGGTTCTTAGCAATAAATTACAATCTAGTCTATAAGACTAAATAAGCAACATTATTCTAACTTAATTTTCTAGGTGATAACTTTTCTACAACTAAGAATAATGTTCTAGGCACTCTCTTAGAGTCTGATAACTTAAAAAAACACTTTTAAGTTATCAGACTCTAAGAGATATAGTTATATCGTTACCAATTCCTGAATATTGTAAACTTTAGGTTGAATAGAGTATTCATTTGAAGTATAAAGATGAGATTTAGGTCTTTTGTATGCAAGAGTCCAGGCAATGAACGTTGTGCCAGCACATTTCTCTCTTCTTTTAGTTTATGTAATTACTAGCCATTATGAGATATTTCATCTATGTCTCAGGGTGGTGAACGCAGTGCATCGCCACGCAATACCTAGATTTCCCAGATTGGTTGGTCTTGGTACTGTTTATGAGTAGTCTTCGCTTACCGCCAGGCAAGCGGCTGGCTTGGCTTTTTTTTTGTTACAGACTATCCGATTGTTAGCCTGACGAGGGTCGGCTTATACAATCACACTGGACTTTTGGGTGAGCACAGAAGGCGCTCGCAACCTTTCAAATTGAGTGACCATGCTGAGGGCAACCCACTAACGGGTTACGCACCTCAGCTCAAGACGGTCACTGAGGGAAGATCAGGAGACATCAACGATTAGGGAAGGATATGGTTTTAGGCTGGCTTGTCTCGTCCTTAATTATACAAGGTTGATTAAACGGTGAGGCTTTATTTCTAGCTACATATGTAATGTACCATATACAAGCTCTACACCAAATTTCAGTTCAATAGGAGGAATAGTTTAGCCACAGTATAGATTTTTCGTGTTTGCAAAACTACATCGGGATGTATATCTGCCCTAACAGCTGACCGAGAGTCTAAACATAGTTATCTAAGGTCATGTAAGGTGCGTGACCTTAAATATCAACAAAATTAGGAGACGTTGTCCCTCTATCAGCCAATAATCACGTCAAAGTGAGTCTTAATCTTAGTGCAATAAGAACGAAAACACAATAACATTACATCATAACTTTGTAACACAAACAAAGAAGCGATTAATACATAGACCTGGGTCATTCAAATCTTCAAAAATTCAAAGAACTGTTTTAGTTTTTTTTAGTGTGTCGCCGTAATTGCTCCGGGGCATGAGACGCCTTGCGAAAGCGCCCTGAGCCGCTTCCTAGGTACAATCTTATTATTGCTTACGCGCCATTTTGAGAATATCCAAATATTGCTTTTTGTTTATGTGATAGGACACTAATGTAAATGTATTAAAAAGTGATAGTGTTTGTTTATTTCTTTGTGTGATACGAGCACCGATCTTTTGTATGTTTGTGTTTGGTTTCTGTAACTTTGTGACAGGGAAAAATTTTAAATTTGTACTTGAGACCCACCCGCTTATGCGCCGAGCTACCTATCTATTTGTATTTGCCGGTCGGCTCATCGGCGACATGAAAGATAACAGAATGCGACGTTGCTGTTTTGTCACACAGATGACCGCAGGTTAGTGTAAATATTTATAAATGGTGTTTGTGTATTAAATTGATAGAACTTGTTAGAAAAAAGTGATTTTCTATTTTTATCTTTATCGAGTTTTTGACCGTTTCGAATTATTTCCGAGCCGATATGGAGTACTCTGTCCATTTTAGTGCCCCTGGATCATAGCAACCTTGTATAAATATACATAAAAGTACAGTCATGTATAAATAAGCCACCTTTATCGTGTGGGTGGGTAATAACTTCGACGAATGGTGGGTACAGCATTTGTTCTGCCAATCCCTTCGGAGTACAATTTTGAGTCATATTAATGTATTTACGCAGTCACAAAATAAGCAGAAACATACGATTTCTTGATTAATTCTCATATCCCTCCAACAAGACCATATTTTATCAATTTTGCATAAATGATAATAACTATCAATAAAATATTAATTATAAATATAATACTGAGAGGCGGATCTAATAAATGAATTCGCGGTACAATGCGCAATAGCATGGATAATCTGAATTATATATTATACGCAATTAGAATTTGCCATTTGCTTATTTACTAATATGCATGGGTTTTTCATTCGAACTATACCCAAATACATACAATATTTACATACAGCGTATTATCTGGGGTATCTGAGTGAAAGCTCCGGTTATAACATGTAATATGTATTTCTCAGAGCGATGTTTTTATCAAGGAAACAAAACCAATACAAACCGAAAAATAATTTAACTACTTATACGTATATTTGGAGTCGGCGCCTTATTTAAATTGTACATTGTTTTCATACATTTGTTTAATTTAAATTGCCAGCTAAGTTAATCAAATATACACGAACAAATATACTGTTAAAAAGTTTTTATTTGTTGCTTTTAACTGACTTAAAAATGAAGGTTCTGTATTCGACATGTATGTAAGTTTTTACGACCGCAATTTTTGTTAGTTAATTATGGAATGATGTAAATAATACATCATAGATATACGATTGCAGCATTCGCGGGTCATCTGCTGTTAGTTATTGAAGAGTTACATTGTCTATCTCCGAAGATCTACATCAGATCCTAATAAACTACATACCAAAACGTTCCCTGAAAAATATACATTTGAGTAACGAAAACCCCTTCCAAATCGAATCAGTAGTGTTTGATAAAATCGCGGCCATATAAACTAATATACATACATATGCATCGAATACAGAACCTCATTTTATTGAACTCGGTCAAAAATAAAGTCACCCGCCGCGTTTATACGCGATAAACTCAAAAACTGCGGAACGGATTTCGATGTAATTTGGTATGGAGATAGTAGACCATAATGGTAATTTGGTAGACCCGGAGAAGGTTTTAGGCTATTTTTAAAACCGGGAAAACATATAGCGGGAATTTATGCAACAAATACCCCTTCGTGCGGGCGAAGCCACGGGCAAAAGCTAGTACCCTAATAAATGAAACAAAAAAGATTTCCATACGCACACATACACATTCTTGTCAGTGTCATATAATGTAAAAGAACTGACGTATTTAAACCAGTATGAATAGTTACATTTATTATTCTATCTGAGAGTACGAACAAAAAAGACGACTATAATTTTGTGATTTCCGCGTAGTGTATGAAAACGTTCAATTTGGGATATTTTCGTGCCTCCATACGGTGCGTGTAAATAACAAATCTATACTTTCATAATATTATTGAATCTAGGTAAGATTTTAGATTTTTTTAATATGCCTAAATAACTTTAACAAATTGGTATTTTACGGTATTTGTATGTTACAATAAACTCGTGACTCAGTAAGTATTTATATTATAATGATTACATTGTACATTAATGTTAATGATTGTAAGATAGCGCGACAGCCGGCAGCTAATAGTGTTATGAGATCCCTTCAATTAATATTGCGGCATTTGACAAGTAGCGCAGGAGAGCGCGGCGGGTGCGCTCGACGAGTGCGCCGGCGCCGCCCGCGGCCGCCAGTCCGAGCGGACCCCGGCGCTCGCCTATACACACTAACCACACGGCACACATCCGTGCCAAGATCATCTTTGAACGTGTTAAGTGTTTGTGTAAATCCTGAAACAAACGTTCGTCCTCAACCGTCACCATCGCGTTGGAGTGATCCGGCACAAGGTGTTACGTGATCGGAGCAAAATGTTAACACAAAGGGAATTCGTCTCACGTACTAGAGCAGCTGACTTCTGTATTTTTTATTTTATCAATGCTCTTTCACCTTCGTCGTAAATATCTTATCTGACAGGCTATACAAAATACTTCCGATCCGGTTCGTTTTACTTTTCAGGCTCAGTGAATGTACTATTGATTATTTGAGTGAGTCAAGTCATGTATGATGTATAAGTGTATTAAAAATAAATGTACTAAAGATGAAACGTCGGGACAAAATACGTAGTTCTAAAAAAGAAAACAAGGCGAAAAAGCAAGATAAGGACAGGCCAGATATACGTGGGTCAAAACGTCAAGCGACGAAGAAAAGTGCCGAAACGACTGCTACCTCTAATGGGCGGACCAAGCGGTCTGGTGTGGAAGCAGTAAAATTACATATTCAAGCGACCGGCGGCACCGGAAGATCATCACGCTCAGCCACATCGGTAACGTACACAACTGTTCTTTGTTATGTATTAATAAATATTTACAACTACTAGCATTTTAGTTTTAACGCGTCTCAGACGGGAAATCGCGTCGAATAATAAACATGTGGCAAACGCACTCGTAACTTCTAGTCTCCCTGCGACGAGCTGAAACAATCAAATGAATCTTAATTTTCACGTGGCGCGAGCATTAAATGTAATCAGAATGGACAGCGACATTTGCGACAGAGTTGGGAATATTTTATAGGAAACCTTGTTTAATATTAAGTAATGAATGCGAGCGATAAACTAAACAACGCCTCTGACAAATTGGGACGTTGTGTCACTATGTACGTATTAACTTGTTAAAGAGAATAACAATATAATACCTTCGTTCGACTTTGACGCAAAAACCATGTGATCTGTTTATCACATTTACAAAGATCGTGACAAACAGAGATTACCGACCAGTGGAAAGGCTCAATAGTCTCGCCACCTTGAAAATGACACTATAATGATAATAATTTTAAAGATAAACTCACTTTATTAAATCTCTCAACTAATATTTAACATCTTGTTTGTAATCTTATCGATTAATATTTATTTATTATTTCACACAAAAACCTATGTTAGACTGAGCCGAACTCAAGCCAAACCCTGATATACGGTATCATAATGAAAGTATCATCACATCCATGCTTAATATATCCAAGTAATACTGCAAAAGCATGCAAGTATTTTGTTTTAACGCAGTATTTTGATAAAAAAAATTACGTCTAAATATTTCTTACGCACCACTATTTCAGTTATTTATATTATATTATTTATATTATTATTAAAATTGCCTTGATTGATATTCTCACGTATAAGTGTTTTTTTTTTAATATAATGTAGAGTACAGAATCGATGCTTTCGTTATAATACTGTATGTCCTAGGCTGAGTTCCAGTCCTGTCTAATCAACCACTAATATTATTTAATATATTTTATATTATTTTTAAAGTGTGAGGTTTTTTTACTCAAGTAACGTAATGCTTGATGGCCCAACTAATTTTAAAATATTCATAATATAGTTTCGTGAACAAATATATAAAAAATATTTGATTAATTACAATTTTTTTTACAATAAAACCACCAACAAAAATCGTCATGTTTTTTTACATTATATCACCAATAAAAAAAAATATTCGTAGACATGGCTGGTGACATTACATTTACGTAAGGACTATAATACTATAGTAGGTATACTATCGATATTTAAATAATACTTATTTTATAAATGATCGCCAGACGGTTTTATTTCTAAAACAATTAAACACTTGGCCATAGCCTAAAACAATATAATATAGAAACGAAAATAACTCATTAAATAAAAAAAAAATCAGATGTGTGGTAATCTAGCATAATATTTGGCAACAATACAACAAATCTGATAAATATTCGTCATTAACTTTTTATTTCTATGAAAAACTTGTGGTGGGCCATAAGCGGGAAACCTTCACCTGAGCTCAGAAAAATCTTATGAAAATATAAAAATAAACACAAAGCAATAAAACTAACTGATAATTCCATGTCCAACTATTTAGGTATGTTGTTGCAATAGTAAATTACTTTTATTTTAAATATTTTTATTTCATGGAAATATAATCTTGGCCACTGTCAGGACGTATGTGGCGCCTCGGTGGCGTAGTTGTATTATAGTACGACTGCAATGCTGAGGTCTCGGGTTCAATCCCCGGGCAAAGTGATATTGAGTTTTTCTATTCAGTAGCAACTCGTAATCTGGAGCTTGTGCCCGATAAAACGATAGGCTCGCCCCCTATCACATCATGAGACGGATTAACGGCGAAAAGAGGGTGCACTAGTTGCGCCTCTGCTTATCCCTTCGGGTATAAAAGGCGTGTGTATGTGTATATTTAACATAAAAATCCTTGAAATCAATCAATTATTGCTTACAGTGAGCCATTGTTATGAAATAATATATAAAATTATAGAATAATTTATAATATAAGCATGCATAAATGATATATATTTGTCTAACATTTTCAACAAACAGTAAGGAGACTAATTAATGGCAAATAGCAATAACTACTTAAACACATTTAAAGTAAAATTAGCGTGCTTAGCGAAATTAAAACGATCAAACATTGTTTTATTGACCGCCACATTATTTATTATATGGTTATTTTTATACATCAATGATTATATGATATAAATTTACCTCTATTATTTATCTTTTAATGCTTGTATTTACAAAAATCTGTAGACCATGATAAAAAAAGGTTTGTTATTATCTTAATGTTTTACTTTTACTAATTCTAATAGCTATGATGAAAAATTGATAAACATTAAGATCGTCTATTGAACTATATGTTTTCTAAACATTTAAAATAATATAAAAAAATGGCGAATCAAGATAAATAAATAAATAAGATGATTCAAATAACCAAGCATTTAATCCAGTTAATGAACTCTACTGGATGGTAGATCTCTTGTATACGACTCGGACAACGTAAGTGTCACATACACGTATTCACACCTTTTATCCCCGAAAAGGTAGGCAGAGGCGTAACTAGTTCACCCACTTTTCGCCGTGCATATTCCGTCCCATGATGTGATACGGACGAGCCTGTCGCTATATCGGGCTCAAATTCCAGACTCCGCGCTAATAATGATTAGAAAAACCTAATATCACTTTGCGTGGACCGGGGATCGAGCCCGATACTTCAGCATTGTAGTCGTAGCGTAATACAACTACCCCACCGAGGCAGTCGGTGACGTAGGTGGATGGAGGTAGCGAGTAGTGGAAGGCACTCGTTTCAACTAACAGCCATGATGTTTCGATAACTTGTACAGCAAAAGACACCATGTCACTCGTTTGCAATTCGAAATATGCAACTTACCTGAGCCCGTGCAATTTGTGCGTCACTTGCATGAAAATTTATACTTTTAAACTATCCACATGCAAGTTGTAGCTTGTATGCAAGTTTGTTCAAGTTGGATGCAATTTGCTACTTGTATACAAGTATCTTGTCTCATGGAATCGAGCCTTGAAGGTAGATATGTGTCAATTATCTTTTTAATTCAAAGCTCTAGTTCGTAAACGTCAAGTGACCGCTGAGCCAAGTCCCTAACGCTATATACACCCTACAAAGATATGCCAATCAAAATCCCGCGGTGGCCATCATATGAACGATTAAAGGATTCTCTGATGCGGGAGAAGCCTAGTTAACAAACGCAATGGACACTGCCTAGCCCAGCGGCCCGTTTACCACGAGCAAATTATATCGACGTTGAATTCTGCAAACCTCTCCAATCCTCGTGGCGGATATTAAGAACCTGTGTTGTTACAATTACATTTACCAAAATGATGATAAACAAGACGTATGACATATTGAGGACATAAACCTTGCTCTCATTTTTTATTGCTACAAAATGATTTCCTTTTGTATTTGTTAACTTACCGGCATTTCGATAAGCAGGTTGATTCATACCTTTAAATATGAATATAGTCTTGTTTTGCCGGTAATCGTGCATTAAGTTTAGTATGTTTTTACATAAAGTAGTAGTTGGACCCCGTGCAGCTATCTTAGTGCAACAAGATACCCCGAGGTAGGGCTGCCATCATCTACATTGCCGACGCAGGTTAAACACGGCAAAAATCCCGGACATTTGGGCGAAATATGGGCCTTTACCCGGACACCTCTGAAAAAATATTTAGCCGTTCCTTCTTAAATGGGGGGAAGTCAATGAAAAAATGGATTTCCCCTGACAACAAAAGTGTTCGGGTTTTACCCGGACACTTTTTGAAACCCCTGCCGGACGGCCCCCGGACGCACTTCAAACTAGGGCAAGTCCGGACGGATGGCAGCCGTACCCCGGGGCCGTCTCGTATGCGCCGAAGAAGGCCACCGCGGCATTTGGTTGGTATGCCAGTGCCTACACCGGCATACCAACCAAAACTCGAGGTGTACATAGTGTTACGGACTCGGTCCAATGCCCGCTCGGATGAGGCTATACTCCCGAGTGTCGGACATTGGGCTGTAAGACTGTGTGAAACCAACATAACCGTTCCACCCACCTCCCAGTGGCGGTAGCGATAATGCGTTATTCCCCCCGAAAAAGAAATAGTTGGACAAGGCTACACTGACATTGTAGTGGTCATCTTTGCTTTTCAACATACATTATAAGCCTTCACTAACATCTGAAGACCCATAACAATTATAATTCGTATGCCGCCCTCAATTGGGTAAACAATCTTTGTCCTTACATTTGTTTACAGTAAATATTTTTATAATATTTGGAATCATGACAGTGTTACCTTTAAGGAAAAAAATACATGTCTGAAACACGAGTTTCGTTTTCGCATAAAGAAAGATAACAATTGCGGTCAATTACCTTGCGCGCATTCTTTGGTTTTGATGTTATTGGAGATTGATGGTATTAGGAGAATAATTCACATTCTGACGAGATGCACGAGACAGGAGACTATGAAGCAACATTTCCATTTTTGACTTACTAGTGTAAAACCGGAAAGAGCAATTTCAGCTGAGGACTCCTTAAGTGGCTTATAAAATAAGAAGCCTCTAGCTCTAAATGGCACTGAACTTTACTCGGGCTCAGTAATAACATAGGCCGCAACACCCGTCAAACTGAAATACTACAGTGCTGGCTCATGGCTGCTTGACAGTAGGAATAGACATCGCCTATCGGACTGATTATAACCATTAACCACACGATTTAATCATACATGATTGAAGTTACACTTCTGTAAAGAAACTTTATGAGCCAAAATAACATCCAATCATAAATGATAGATTTGAATAGACATGATTTAAAATAAGTGAACAACATTTTGGGCAAGGATAACATTACTTATTATGATATCTATTTATCACATTGTTGCCAAAATATAATGTTTGTGTAGATTTAAGTTATCTTTATCACTATGTAAATAATGTAGTTTTCCGGCTCATGTCACGAGACCACCAACTTTAGACGGCATACAAAATATAATCGCTAACTAGGTGGACTAAAAGTTTCCTATATACTAATAATAATAATACCAGCCCTGTATTATTATACTGCCCACTGCTGAGCACGGGCCTTCTCTACTGAGGGGGTTTAGGCCTTAGTCCACCACGCTGGCCTAGTGCGGGTTGGTAGACTTCACATACCTTCGAAATTCTTAAAAGGAACTTCTTAGATATGCAGGTCTCCTCACGATGTTTTCCTTCACCGTTAAAGCGAACGATAATTGATAAACAATACACACGTAACTTCGAAAAGTCAGAGGTTCGAAACCCAAGGCACACACCTCTGACTTTTCGAGTGGACGATAGCCTAGTTGGGAATGGAACGGTCTGCCGAGACAATGTCCGGAGGTTCCTATATACTGCTAGATAGAAATCTGGGATACCATTTGGTTGACTGCATTTCTCATGTTAAGTTTTAACTACACATCGATTCCTGGTACTTTTTTAAAGCTAAGTTCCTCATGGGATCCCGCGGAACCTTATAGCAACCCCCTACGCTGTCAATCTAACCCAAACGTTTAAGAGTTCTATCTTTTAGACAAGCGATTCGTTTGCCTAATAATAAATGCAAAAGCAGTAGCAACGCCACCAAGAAATATTTATTTAATTACAAACTGCGCCTGTCACCCTACTACATGTTACTTAAGTATTGTAACGTCGAATAATTACATTGGCTACAAACCGTAAGTTTGGAACAGAATGGTTTACCGAGATAATATCCGCGCGTTCAAAACCCAAGGTACAAGTTACGTCTGTTTTGTTTGTCAATTGTCTACATACCTGAGAACTCTGCAAAAGAATTTCAAGGTTATATGAAGTCTGCCAACCCTCACTAGGTCAGCGTGGTGAACTGAGGCCTGAACCTTGTTAGAGGAAGCTCGTGCTCAATAGTGGGCAGTATGTAATATAGTACAGGGCTGGTTTTATGGTAAAACCATAAAACAAGAGTACAAGTAAGACCTACTTGCATTAGCTGCTTGGTGACAAAATATTACAATGGCACTTATTCCATTAGACTATCGTGTACAAGAGTAATATGTAGCGGGTAATTTTAGCAGGAGTCATTTTATTATATAAACTGACTTTTGCCCACGGCTTCGCCCGCGTTATTAAGTTTTTCCGGGCTAAAAGTACATAAAAACCTTCCCGTTGAATCACTCTATGACTATGACGTTGATACAACTTTTAACAAATAATGCATTAATTTCGACCAAACTTGATTACCATAAAAACGGTTCTAGTGCGTTAATCTTAAAAGATAGACATATACTGTCGCGGACATTTTTTTAGATCATTTCAAGAGGAATAATTCTTTCATACATATATTTTCGGTATCTTGAACCGTTTTCGCAGTGCACGCAATGGAAGCCCTCAAGGATGAATAATTTTCCCCGTTTTCTTTCACATTTTCCATTATTTCTTCGCTCCTAATAGTTGCATCGTGATGTTATATAGCCTATAGCCTTTCTCGATAAATGGGCTATTCAACACAAAAATATTTTTTCAATTCGAACCAGTAGTTCCTGAGATTAGCGCGTTCAAACAAACAAACAAACTCTTCAGCTTTATAATATTAGTATAGATAATAACAAATATGTAGTTATAAAAATATAAATCAGTACCTACGGGTACACATTCCTCGATACGCGACTCCGTCACGCACTAGGTCGGATCTTATAAAATTTTCATAATAAATTAATCGCAATGAAGTTCTAATACACTATGCAATACCGAGATCGCGTATCACAATCGATACGGAAAAGCCAATACACTTTGAAGTGGTCAACGTGCTTGATATAAGTTAACATAATCACCAGCTTAGTGATAGTGTCAATACGGAATTTTTAAGTGAGTATATTATCTTTGAAGATGATCTGCTCTTTACATGATCAAATTTATCATTAAATGCAAATTTTTAAAAAGTATGTATTTAGCACCATTTTTAAATATTTTTATAGTTCTAATAGGCATGTTGAACTTCCAATCGCTTTCATCATCATGATCTGCCACATGTCCACTGCTGAACATGGGCCTACTCAACTAAAGCAGTTCCTTACGGTTTTTGGTCGTTTTTCCTGAGCGTAAGACGGCATGGCAGTGCTTTTTCTTCTTATCGATTTTGTAAGTTTTTTCGACATGGCGACATTTTTTTTTCTAAGAATTATGTTTATTATTTTGTATCTGCTATAATTACTTGCCATTGGTGAAATCACCGATGGATTATTTTTTGTGGAAGTCATAATTTAAAAGAAGAAGAAGTGCTATTTTCTTGAGGATTAGATGTGATACAGATGACTTCATCATCATAATGAGCTACATGACGTCCACTACTAAACATAGGTTTCCTCTCCCCTAAAGATTTCCAGACAGACCTGTCAAAAGCGGCTTGCATCCAGCGTGTTCCTGCGACCTTTATCAAGTCTAGTCTTGGTCTTTTTTTACCTTTATGACTTCCATTAATCTAAATTTGTGAAATTATTGATGTTTTTAAAAGAAAGTTTTTCATCTAATAATTGTAAAGTATATTTTCAGAGTAATTGGCATTTTATGAATGCCGCCATTATGTTCATAGATCTGAGGTAGTGAACCTAACTTCGAGCGTATGACACAATAAAGGAAAATCGGTCCGAAATATATATATTTTTTTATTTCTAACTGTGATTATAATTATTTATAAATGAATGTAAATAAATTTATTTAAAGCCACAAATTATTGTGATATATAAACCGTATAGGTACCTTTGTTTTTATTTAATTATAAACAATTATAATCGAGTCGGTAATAATTAGGTAGATTAGGTACTATTTACGTCATAATAACAAATTTATGGAGTATGCTAACAAAATTGAAGGCTACAGACATTGATATACAAAAATCCGTAAAATAGTGTTTTAAATTCATCTTATAATAAAATTCTTTAATATAAAACAGTCTCCATTCCTGTCATCTTTCCACTTTTTCTAGCTTCAAACTCTATAACAACATTGAGCCTAGATTTTAAGGGCAAAAGTGGAGCTCCTGCCTATTGCCAATCTAGTTGGACATAGGCTCAAGCTCATGTTATGTTTATATTATCTTCTTTAGATAAATACCCCAAAAGATATTGTAAATGTAGATCATAATATTCGGCGATAATACAATCATGTGACACCCACTTCAATCTGTCCGGTTCGTTCGTAAAAAATATCAGATTATGCTCCTGACATTGCTTTATTCTTTGTTTATGTGCCTGTCTACTATCTATAACCTTAACTTTATAAGTACTTAACACTGAACTATGTTTACTTGTAGTGAAATAAAAAGTAAAGCTCCTCCATCTGGCCACTTGTGTTGGTTTTGTAAAAATATCAACTATAAAAAAACGTATTAGAATAACAGTGAAGTTATAAAACCTAAGCGAGGTATCAAGCTTTGTAACGTTAGTTAATGAATCCTGATTCTTATAATTGGTACGCAGAATCTGAGATAACCGACAGTAATTATTCACTACAATTATGTATATACATGTGATTGTGTTTCTTACCACTTGCAGTGCAAAATTTAAATAAAGGTTCGCTATCGCATACACCGGTCCAACGTATTGCCTCACAAGTGTGACTTGTGAGGCGCTGTGAATTTCCCCGCGATTAATTTGCAATTTGCGGAATGTCTACAATAAGTTGTTACATTATCATAAGCAATGTACTTAAGCATCGGTTAAGGAAACAATATTATGTATAACTATCGGAATAGGTAATGCGAACAGTAAAACGACTCAGTGGACTATTTGAGGGAACACTTCTTAAATACTAATGTCGTCTTTTAACAATGAAATTATTGTCGACAATAGCAACTGTAGCCGGTACGTATATTAACTGATTAATAGTTATTTATTTAACATTCATCATTTAAATATGACTCTGTTGTAAATAGAGAAAATGTTTTATGCTGGCATAACAACCGAGGAAATAAGTCGAGGTATATCTTTGCTTATTTAAGGGCCAAGAGCGTTTCTAAATTACAGTAGTAATGGAAGTACTTATTTACCATAACACGCCAAGTAGATTGTTTATACTTGATCTTTATTATTAACATCAAACATGTGACTCGTATAAAAGGTACAGAAACCAATAAACTGAAGCAGTTGAGCTCAAGGTGCTCCAGTGTTTTCGACGCGTTTTCCGAATTCCCACGCGAGAGCCATCTCATGACCCGTGAGAATTAACTCTAATGTGATAATGAACAAAACAAAGGATATGCCATTTTATGCTTGTATAAAATTGACGTAACCCCTTGTAAACGATTGAAAACTCTCAGTTCCATATAAACAGGTGTGAATAAATGCACACTGACGACAATAATTTATTCCTAAAAAAACTAGGTAGTGGAATTGACGCGTGAATAATTGTCGTATGCCCTCAGTCCGCCAGATCACGTAGATCCGCTCCGAGATTTCAATTCCGTTAGTAGTAGAGGCGGCAGTGCGCCGCCGTCCACACCCGCGCTCAGCTCTCATCTCGTCCTTATCCCTTATCTTTAAGGTATTGTTCAGGCGGCCTCGTGACTGAAGTATTGCGACTGCACTCCCTTGTCACAGTTGACGCGATATCGCCAGTATCGACGATCTCCTTCGATCACAGTTTACTGTGTTGTGTTATTTAGTTTCGTCGGTGTATTTACGACACTTAACGTTAAAGAGTTAAACGATACCAAAAACAATCGACATTTCAGGATTGTGTACTCCTTGATGCCGGTTAGGTGTATAGTTTACTACATCAAGTAAGTACTATTCTAATTCTATTATTATTTCATGTATTTCACCAATCAATACAGATAAAAGGTTGAATTGTGATCACAAGTATGTATTCGTTGAAATGCAAATTGATTTTTGACATGCCCAAAACAATATTTGCGGTGCTAACAATGGGTATAATTGGATTGACGTTTATCTTATTTATGTGACGGTCATTGATATGTAAAAAACCCGTGACGGTTTATAAGATACTCTGTAATAAGACTGTACAAAAATATTTGTACACGTTTTTGTAACTGAAAAAGAATTTAATACGACCACCAAAACTCAACACATAGACTGAATAAACTGAATAAATTGTAAAACTGCGTTATTTTGTTATGGAACCCTAAAAATCGACCTTTATTTATGTGTTCCCTTAAATTAAATATCAATGACTATTATAATACCATTTTCGGAAATAATGGGAATGGGACAATAATATTATAAAAATGACGATGTTGTTTTTGTAAAAATAACAATATAACATAGTAACACCATTAAAGGCTACGTAAGTCTTTACTTTGTTTGTTATTATATTTAGTTCCTGTAGTCCCAAAAATTTTTAGGTTCAGATACGATATAATCCAACTTTATAAGTCGTAATATATTAAAAAGGATGCCTACAAACTACATAACTAAAAGATTTAAATAGTCTTTTTCTTGTGGTTCTAACCGCATCCAAGTCTTTTTCCGGGTTTTTGTTTTGAAGCCTAGGTTATTCTCTTGAAAAAGCTTCTACTATCCACCAATGAAACAATCAGACAAACTGGTAAAATGTAATAAATCCTACGTATATTGTAAAAATACAACCCAAACCAAAGTCTGTTTATTTGGATAAAATAATTATACATTTCTCAGCTCATTTCAGCGAAAAAATTTTACTCCGTTGTGGAATCGACGTAATAGTCTATTTCGAGTATGTTTCATTGTTTTCAGTATGTAGAGGTATTTCGTATTGAAATTTATTTTACGTTATTTTATTCTGTGTCATCATTAGCCGCTAAAAAAATTTTAAAGTGCTTATAAAGAATTTTACTATAAGCCATTTTTTTTGCAATATTATTACAAAGTTACGTTTTGAATTGCAATTATAAACAAAAATTTTAAGAACCTTAAAAGTAACCAAAAACGTTTTTACTCCGCATTATAGTTATACAATGTAGATAGATCATTATGTTTTAAAGCAAATGTTATTTTAAGACACCCTGCAGATAGTATACTATAAACATGCTGAGCTGTCTTATAATTACTATTGGTATCGCATTTTCAAGAAACTTGTGAAGAATAATGATGCCTTGAAATAGGCATCGTATAATACCATAGCTAAGGTATCAAAAATGCAAGGAGGAATATTCAGTAATATGTTTGTTACTGACAATGATTTGTATTAAAACCTTTGTTATTATGTTCCTATATAGGTGATTAAAATAAATAGCATCAGCATCAACAATGACACGATACATAAATTATCACATTTGAATTGGTCATAAATTAACACTTAATAACGTGTTGGCGTGTTATTGTATTGAAACTATTCTAAAAAATAATTTACTAATAGAAAGTTTTAGTGTCCCTGAGCAATTTATTAACTAACACTTTTTTTATTTTATTCGTTTGCCTTAATTCCTTGAAAAGAACTTCACGTGGGCGATGCCACTCACAAAGGAGTTGCATATTGTAATAAATATAAAGTGATGTTAATTGAACATTTTAACACAAAGGTGATTAACATTCACATTTTATTTCCCTAAAATCACCTTGGGAAACTGACCGTCATACAATAGACAACTGGGTATTACTAACAATAACGCCATAAGAATATTAAACAAACAGGAAAAATACATAATCGTATAGCTAACTAGAACGTTGTATAACAAGTTTCTTCTTAATTGTTTTTTTAACAGTAACGTCTGTGAGCGCTTTGTTAAATTTATTGCTTTTAAAGAAGTTACTAAAATTGTTTTCTGTAACTTACGTGTTGAAGTTGTAACTTGCAATTATTTTCAACTAGTTACGTTTATATTTAATAGCGTATAAATAAATTGTATGTAGGTACTATGTTTCCATAGAAGTACTAAAAACATTTTAGATGTTGTGTTAGATTACAAACTTTTAGGGTTCCGTATCGAATGAATAATGTAAATATTGAAATCTTGAAGATCACCATCTTGATTATTACGATCTTATCTTATAACAATGAAAATACCTAGGTACCAGCGATATAAAAATGCAACAGTCACTGCGCGATAATCAACACTTACGGAGTACTTCGAGACAAATCATATACATATAGAGATTTTGATTATGAAATAACAGAAAATCAATATACGCCCTTACGCGGAAAAATGAGAAAACCATGGGCCGCCACCTGTTAACCTACTCTATCAGGTTTTTTCGCATCCAGTACCCAAAGTCCATCCTTCTTGAGGTGTCAAAAACAATGTCAAGTTCTAACGATGTTCTTCGGCCGCCATTTTTAAGAGACGCGTATTAGACTTTCATAGCTTTAGTAGCGTGTGACATATCAAACGCGTTCCAAAAGGCCTTAATGTTACAAAACACTAGGTTACAAATCTTTCTATAGAAAAATTCCCGGAACTCATCAAATGTCGATATTCTTGAGCAAAAAACCGTCTATTTTTCAGTGTTGTTGGTTATTTGTCTTTAAAAAAAACAATTGGGCACCTGCGGCAGATATTTTCATTTTACCTCTTCCTATGTATTATACGTACTCCGAAGTTTTTACTACTTTAAAACTTTGTGTAGGCGGTAAATTATTCTGGTATGTTTACAAGAGCCTATCGCCCTTCGATATTTATACACAATTACATAAATATTCTTTTAAATTGTCATAAATGTACATTTATGCCTATTTATTTCTGCTAGTTATCATGTAGCTTATCTTATTATCATCAAAATGAGTATATTGCTATTTGAAATTATACATCTTTATTCGCGAGATGAAAAAATGATAGAGTGAAATTTTAAGATGCGCGGCATCATGTAACACAAAAGTAACAGGTTGACCGACTGCAATAAAGGAGATTCTTAATATCCTCACTTTATTCTATCAGGAACTTTATCTTAGAGGATAGGGTAGAGTTTCTAGTGTGGAGGGGACCTCCACGCCCATTTTTGAACCCCACACCCATTTTCAACCCTTGACCCCTAGTAACGCGCATCATTGTAACACAAAAGTAACAGATTGAAGCTGCCCGTTAAACCGCTCATTAAGTCTCGAAAAAAAAGTCACCATCAAAATAGATATAGAACCTCTATTAGTAGCGCATGTTGGTACGTTCGTCGCCTCTGATCACTGTTTTCATTATTTACATGTTTCTAGTTTCTACATTCACAACACGTGTTTTAGTTTCATACAAGTGCGAATTATATCTTTGCTAATAATTATATTCAGTAGTGATTTAAATTGAATATATTCATTAATATTATTTACTATTAGTATTTGTAAATATTAGTGAAAAAAAATATGCTTATAGACTTTTTAAAGTGCTCCACTATAATTGAAGTTAACTATCCGTATGTCATGTATTATCTATACTTATATATATTATATAAAGCTGAAGAGTTTGTTTGTTTGTTTGTTTGTTTGAACGCGCTAATCTCAGGAACTACTGGTTCGAATTGAAAAATTCTTTTTGTTTTGAATAGACCATTTATCGAGGAAGGCTTTAGGC
The DNA here is from genome assembly GCA_949316025.1 of Lapara coniferarum. NCBI lineage: Eukaryota > Metazoa > Arthropoda > Insecta > Lepidoptera > Sphingidae > Lapara > Lapara coniferarum. The sequence goes on along the minus strand of OX438926.1, from coordinate 13,016,192 downwards.
TATATAACATCACGATGCAACTATTAGGAGCGAATAAATAATGGAAAATCTGAAAAAACGGGGAAAATTATTCATCATTGAGGGCTTCCATTGCGTGCGCTGCGACAACGGTTCAAGATACCAAAAATATATGTATGAAAGAATTACTCCTCTTAAAATGATCTAAAAAAATGTCCGCGACAGTATGTGTCTATCTTTTAAGATTAACTCACTAGAACCGTTTTTATGGTAATCAAATTTGGTCGAAATTAATAATGTTATAAATGCCAAAGTAACTCTGTCTGTCGCGCTTTCACGCCAAAACTACTGAACCGATTTAAATAAAATTTAAAACATAGACACATAAAATATAAAACATAGGCTACTTTTTATCCCCATGAAATATAAAACGGGACTTTTATCCCGGAAAAACTCTTTCACGCGAGCGGAGCCGCTGGCAAAAGCTAGTTTGTTGATATAAATTAAAATTTTGTTACTTAACATAAATAATACTAAATATTGTTAAATTATTTAATGATGCCAAAGAAGTATAACTTCTGACGCGCGTACATACTTATACGCACCCATTTTTTTTTACTTGAAGACTTCAAGCAACATTGCTTGAAGTATTTTGCTTGCCTAAAAATACTTCTTGTCTAATTTAAATGACTAACTATAATATCGGAATCATTGTCCAAACGTTTTATTTGGTTTGGACAAAGATTCTGTTTTAAACTAAAAAATACTTTCATTCAAATGTGCCTGAACGCCCGCAAATGCATTTGATACTAGAATTATAATATAATTAATTAATTAATTCTGTTCCAGTATAATTCTCAATCATGTGATTAAGTAGATATAAAAGTCCCCTTATTTCTGGAGGGCCAAGTCCAATATGCTATTGATCAATTTAAAAATGGCAACCAATAATATTGAACGTTGAGTTTATTCTATGTATGAAAGTTTAAGCTTTCTATAGTAATTAATATTATAAGGAAATAAACTCGAAAACTACAGCATTGATTTAAAAAAATATAAAGCTACATTATCATCGAGTAACATAGGCCACTTTTCATGGCGGGAAAATGTAACGCGGGTCTTTTATCCAGGAATAACTCATTCACACGGGCGAAGCCGCGAGCAAAAGTCTAGTCCATAATAAATTGACTACCGATAAAAAACGTAATAAAGTTATGAACAATTAATTTAAACATGTAAATTAATGATCTTATCGCTTTTCCGTTATTATAATTGGGAATCTAGGTAATCTAATGTAGGTAATTAACTACCTATATACGTATTTTTGGTCATAAATTTTGTTGTTAATAAAATAATCACCAAAAATACTGATGATAGAATATAAAATGAAAAGATTATGCACCGAAGCTATCATAATTATGATAGTACACTATGTTTAAAATCTACTCTTCAACGCTATTAAAGATCGTATAAACTTGCGATGTGTGTGGAGTGAAAACCATTATTACGATAGCTATAAGATATAAATTCTTCTCCAATTGATTTGGATGGCCGGCACAACGCAGTGCTATGCGTGGTCGGTAACACTCAGCAGTGTCATCATAATTATCTAAACGACTGGACGCTAGGAAGTCACAAGTACTATGCATTAGTTAATATAGTAGAATGTTTTTTGTTACTACTTGTTCTTAATCGAACAAGAACTTCATTATTTTACAATTCAATAGTGTGTAGTAGAAGTGACCTGCGTGTGTGCAGAATAAAATGGTTAGTGAGAATTTATTTAAAAGATTTCAATTTTGACGTCTAACAACAATTAATAGTGATATGTTTTTGTTTACGATTTTGTTATTGTAGCTTAAAATTTTAAACATAATCATACCTAATGTATACGTATTTATGTTTCATATTTTTCTTGGTTTATATACGAATCAATTGTAGATTTTTAAGTGTAATAATATGACAGTATAAGCTTTTATATTTACATTTATTATTTATATGATAGCCAATATAAAGAAATAGAGAAAGAAAATAAGAATTGAAAGTTCAATTCTTCTATTCAAATCAATAAATATTATATTAAGCTGTATGCGACTTCTTGTGTTAATTCTTCTCGATGAATTGGTATTATTACAATATTGTGAGAATGGTCTATAGTCGTGACTTTTGCGTTTGATTTAACCGCGTGTGTCTGTTACACTAAACGGGTTGATCATATTGTAAACACAATGAAATAGTCGTTTGTTCTGTTTACGTCTTCGCGCGCCTGAAAGAGATTAGCACCATATTGAAACTAATTGAAAGATATTACCCATTTTGCATGTTTGAACCAGGCAAATTGTGAGGTATATAAAAGCGAATAATATCATAATATTATGATTTTCAAAAGTCACGCGGAAAAAAGATCTTATTTACTTTTAATTTAAGTTAAAAAGTAAATATAATTATTAAGGAGTGTAACAAAATATATACGTAATCGTGCACGATAGTTTTCAACATAAGATTATAAATTGTAGTAAAATACTTTAATATGTACGAGAAGAAAAAACTTAGTAAGTATCCCTTTTTATGCACATGGCGCCCACGCAGGAAAGATTTGATATAATTGAACTTCATTTAGAGGAAGAGGGCCGTAAATAAAAGTTGTACATAACATCTGTTACAAATTCGACGGTCGGATTTTGACCATTAGAGAATACTAATTTATAATATACCTAATAAAAAAGGGTGCGTGTAATTATGTACGCGTGTGAGAAGTTATACTTCTTTGGCATCAGTAAATAATTTAATATTTATTTTTAAGTTAAACTAGGGGGGTCAAGGGTCGAAAATGGGTGTAGGGTATCAAGGGGTTAAGGGGGATCAAGGGGGTCAGAGGGTCAATTTGGGTTGGAGGTCAAGACGTCAAAATGTGGTTGGGGTTGAAGGAGGGTCAAATTGGATTGGGAGGTCAATGGGGTCACAATGGGTTTGGGGGGCCTAGGGTCTCAAATTTGGTTAGGGGTCAAAGGGCATGTCCAAAAATGGGCCTGAAAATGTAAACAAGATAGTTTATATATATTTGGATAGAACTCCTGAAAAACAAGCCTGTTGCAATAATTCGTTTAATTTTAAAAACCTCCGATTTTGAGATACATGTAATTTTGTTTGGCTTGAAAACTTAATATGAATGTTTTCAAAAAGGTTGGTTTTGAATGGAGGGGTGTATAAATATTTTTTTAATGGATCTAAGCTCCATATGCCCCTTTAATATCCCTAAAGTTTGAGCCTGTTTAGATTTTGAGGCCCAGCACCCATACTATCTCCTTTGGTGTTGGGGGTCACGCCGCGCGCGCATAACCTGTGACATTTTGTGTTACATGATGCGCGTGCATTTTAAAATTTTACTCTCATCATTTTTGATAACGTGCCTAAAGAAGTATAACTTCAAAAAATAATAAGCCATTTTTATAACTATAGTTTTTGACAATCACAGCCGAGAAATCCTGGCAATGACAAGAACGTACGTAGTCAGGAACAGATGACATTTAATATTTTATCACAGTTTTCCGTGAGCTGTCAATGTTTTCATATGAAATGACGTATTAGACCCCGACAGCGCCATGTCATTAGAATCCACTACTAAAACGTGACTTGGGTTTTTGTATTTAGGGTCTATTATCACCCTATTATCACCCTGTGGGAATAGTTCGTTTTGGTTTACGCGAATACGATAACTAATAATAATAATAATACGATGCGTGATGACTATCTAAATGGGTGATTTTCGGACATCAGAAAAATTCTATGGAATGAATATCTTTGTCATATCGACATATTATTTATAAAGACTATATCAAAGTGTCAATGGCATTTGCGAGATAAAATTTATCATCGCCGTATTTCATGCTTGAAAAATGAAACCTAAGGTAGTTGATATTTTGTACCCTATCTTTATATGGCGTTACACTAAGCCGTTAGTTGGCAGTATGGAATTAGATACCTGAATCTGTACTTAAAAGAATCTTGATACACACACACATATAATTAACAGACAGAGAGACGGAATTCTTCTAGGGTGATAGACCACCACTCCATTGGAGCCGATTTTTTGTGCTATATGTAAAACTATTTGCAACGTGATGCTACCAATACAGAAATCAGTCATATCCGTAACTTAGTAAAACTATTAAGTCACGGGACGGTTCTAGACATATTCCTTTAGAATACAATAAATTTCTATTAGGATTTAAGTGAAATCAGCCTTGGGTCTCTTGTTCGTAGAGAAAAAATGCTTTGAAGAAAAATATTAGGCATAAATCAAAAACTCTAATGATAGTTTTATTACAGTTTTATCGTACAATATTAATTATTCTTATTTTCATGAGTACATACTATTTACCACATCTAGGATTCCTTTAGTACAATTAGTTTCTTAGGAAAATCCTCCCCGGATTTTGGGGGATGTTTGAGCTCAACTTACAGAACTTTCATACCTAGTCATTCAATCATTCGAGCAGTTGCTAATTCACCTATCTAACTAAAACTAAGGGTAATGTAACGTAAAGATTAAATATGAAAGTCTATATATTGGTCTAGATTCTAGTGACGTAGTGTTTTTTGCTATGAGCCGTGAGGTTTTCAGTTCTATTCCCAAGGTTCTAGGTCATGCAACTATATCTGTGTGATATTTCTTATGTTTGATTTTGTGCATTATCCTACTTCCTACTAATATTATAAAGGCGAAAGTTTGTAAGAATGTATGGATGTTTGGATGTTTAGATGTTTAGATGTTTGGATGTATGGATGTAAGGATGTTTGTTCCTCTTTCACGCAAAAACTACTGAACGGATTTCGATGAAATTTGGCACGCGGGTAGATCATGTCCTGGATTAACACATAGGCTACTTTTTATCCCGGGAAAATATAAACCGGGACTTTTATCCCGGAAAAACTTTTTAATGCGGGCGGAGCCGCGGGTAAAAGCTAGTATTAGATGTAACAAAAAATAGTACAAAAAGAAATTATTCATTGAGATCAGCATCAAAATCGATTGTGAAATGAAGCAGTTGTTCAATTTTTAAATATTCTTGATTGCAATAATGAGGGCGTCGCGGGGATATCGCGCTATCTCTTTCGCACGCAAGCATCGTTATGGCCAACGGCGCTTGATGACATCACAGCCTAGTGTTGCATTTATTTGACAACTACCCCTTCCACCAAATTTCAAGGCTGTATAACTTACTTAATATTGCGCCAATTTGGAAAATTCTTTTTCCATTAGACTTTGGAAAGCATACATTTTTCATAATTGTATTAAAAAAAAGGTAGTCAACTACCCTAATCACTTCACGTGAGATAAGATTTCGCTCAAGTCGAAATACTATATCACTATATCACATCATAGTTATCTAAAAAGTTGTATCTTTTAAAAGCCCTTTGATCATATTATCTTCGTTAATCTCCTCTGTTTTCACTAAGTTGAGTAGCAACAATAAATGATAGTATGTCATACGATAGCAGTAGCGACGTTACACATATACATTTGTAAAAGCACCGTAAAAATGATGGTAATACATAATGTAATTACCTACAGTTACTTAGGATAAAAATTATGGCGCTAGAGTAAAAGATCTTGCCGTCTGAAGAATTCTGCGAATTATTTTCCTTTATATCGAGCCTCGTAAAGAATTAAAACTGAATTATTCATGACAATAATTATTGTCATAATTGTCCCAAGAGATAATAACATTGTAGCACTTCCGTTATTTCAAACATTTCAATAAATAAACCTAAGCAGTTGCATAACGATTTCAAACTGGTTTATTGTATAATTCAGTATAAAAAAAAAAACAAAATACTACCTACTCCTTGATCGCCATTACTCACAGAATGCCTGGAGATACGACTGCCTCGGTAGCGTGTTTGTATTACGGTATGACTGCAATGCTGTAGTCTCGGGTTCGATCCGCGAGTCGGACATATTGATATTGGACTTTTCTATTCAGTATAAGCCCTTAGTCTGTAATTTATCCCCGATAGGCTGGCCCGTATCCCATCATGGGACGAAATACGCACGGCGAAAAGTGGGTGCACTAGTTGCGCCTCTGACTACCACTTCGGGGATAAAAGGCGTGAGTGTGTTTGTGCGTGTGTATATGTAGTACAACGATTTATGACTGTAATAATGCACTTCGGAAAACAAAGGAATAGCATATTAACAATGGAATATTTTTTTCTGTCTTAATATTGTGCTTCTTTTGATTCATCTTTACTATAGCCATCATTTGCCATGTAGTATAATAAATTTCGCTTACATAGAAATTCATTATAACCGGTAGATGGTAGCTCTACATTATCTCCCTGTGACATGACGCACACAAGACAGGACGAACCAAAAAAGTTCACAGGAAGGTTATTATTAGACCTCGATCGCACCTTAAAGTACATTGAAGAGCACGGGTCATGTGTTACAATTATAATTAACGTTTGTCAACCGGAAAAAAATACTGTAGGCATCTCGACTCTTCAAATCACACATTTGGCCTAAGCTGTGATTCCGCAGGACGCGGCAGACGGCAACGGCAGAATGCAGATGGCACTACTATGCAGTATTAAATTGCATGAAACCAATTCCGCACACGACGGCAAATGACGCGCGGTAAGTGACGTCCTGCCGGGCGTCATATGCCATCGTGTGCGGAATCGGTCTCATACATTTTAATAGAACACAGTAGTGCCGTCTGCCGTCGCGGCACATGCTGTTGACATCTGCCGTTGCCGTCTGCCGCGTTCTACGGAATCACAGCATTATAAATAAATCAATCACAGGAGTATTTCCACTTCAATTAATTGTAGGAAATGCTTCTTGATGATAACGCCACTTAAACATAATATCAATTTTCCCATTGTACTAACTAATAACTTTTGTTAAACCAAAACTTAATAATGAATGATAGTCATAGTGTTAAGGCACATAGACTTTTTTTTAATGATTATAACTAGGTTTATAGTAATCCATCACTAAACTGATTTATACCAAACTGCAAATGCACTAAAATCAAATAAAGTAAAATTGTCCGCGTACTATGCTTAAATTGCTTTACTGCATAGTGCAAATCATTACTTTTATGCATCAGCGTTCCAATCGCAGGGTCAGTATCAATGACAATTAACCAGCAAAGGCCATTGTACTTTACCTTATATTTACGATCTGTTACCAAATAGAACAACACAACAATGATTGGGTGAGCAATCCACTTAATTGTTGTGGGGCGATAAGCGTTACGCGGACGCGTGTGCGCCGGCGCGGGCGCACGCGTTCACATAAATATGATTGGGAACGCGTGGTCGGCCCCTCGTGAGTAGTCATGTGATTGTGATGAGACCACTTAAGCAAATAAACAGTTGACTGGTGACCGCCAACTACTGTCAATATTCGGATCCATTTACCTACACCAAGCATGGATGCACTTTGAAAATGGTTTCTAGTTTTGAACTAAATTATTATACTGATTATCGCCAATTTTCCTTAACAGCGATTTACCGACACTAAATATAATACACTAGCTTTTGCCCACGGCTTCGCCCGCGTTAATAAGATTTTCCGGGCTAAAAGTACATAAAAACCTTCCCGTTCAATCACTCTATCCAACACATTTATTTGGATAAAGATTAATATTATGACGTTGATACAACTCTTAACAAATAATGCATTAATTTCGACCAAATTTGATTACCATAAAAACGGTTCTAGTGAGTTAATCTTAAAAGATAGACATATACTGTCGCGGACATTTTTTAAGATCATTTCAAGAGGAATATTTCTTTCCTACATATATTTTTGGTATCTTGAACCGTTTTCGCAGCCCACGCAATGGAAGCCCTCAAGGATAAATAATTTTCCCCGTTTTTTTTACATTTTCCATTATTTCTTCGCTCCTAATCGTTGCATCGTGATGTTATATAGCCTAAAGCCTTCCTCGATAAATGGTCTATTCAACACAAAAGAATTTTTCAATTCCAACCAGTAGTTCCTGAGATTAGCGCGTTCAAACAAACAAACAAACTCTTCAGCTTTATAATATTAGTATAGATATACATTAAACAAGTAGCTGTGACACACGTGTATACACGTAAATATTGTTATTAATGCATATTCAATGTACTTATTTACATGTATATATTATTCATATTACTACACGCATTTTACTAAGTTATGTACTCATTCCTTGTATTCATTGTCAGTCTTTTATTCTACCGGGTAGTTTAGTTATAATTAATACATTTCTTTACAATCAGCCCTGTATTATATACTGCCCACTCCTGAGCGCGGGCCTACTCTACTACTGAGAGTGGTTAGTGCTTAGTCCACCACGCTGTCTTTAAGTTTAGAAAAATATAATCGGTACAAACATATTTATATAGTCGTACCAAAGGTAAAAACCGTTTACAAAAAACTAGGTGATGCTCGCGACTGCGCCCGCGTGAAAATTCGCTTCCACTACAAAGGCTCTAAATGACTGTAGCAATCCGTTGCGCCTAATTGTCGTGTAGATACACGACGTCAGCGACACCTATTTGAAAAATCAGATACAATATAGGTCAATTATTTCCTACGGGATAAATTCCCAAGATAATAACACCCCATGTGTTATTCTAGAGAATGGTCTCCGTCCGTATCCCAAGTTGCATGCAAATCTGATCAGCTGTTTCTGAGTTTACTTCTAACAAACATCCAAACATTTTCACAAAGTTTTGCATTTACAATATTGGCCATTCACGACTCCGCCTATATGAAAAAAAATTTCCGGTAAAATATTTTTCTGGGTAAAAAGTATTGTGGTGTCTCATACAATGGAATCATTACTTATGTACCATAATATATTAATAATAAAACGTAATATCAATCTTCCATTTATATTTACTGTTGTTACACCTAAACTTAATAATGAAGGTAAATCGTAATAAAAGTGCATAATATTATACTTGACATATACAATTATTTTAATTAAAATGATATCCTTATTAACCATATTAATGGACTAGCTTTTGCCTGTGGCTTCATTTTGCGCGATAATAAAGCCTATGGTACTCAAGAGTAACGTAGCGTCCTATTGTTTAAAACATTTTTGAAATCGGTTCAGAAGTTCCAGAGATTATCCCCCAGAAAACTACAAACTCACAAAATTTTCCCGTTTATAATATTATCACAAATTATAATTGTATGAGAAGTAAGACAAAATTGTTGTTTATAGTCGTCTCAAGAAAGAGGTTATACTTATTTTCTTTAATGGCAATTGTGTGAACATTTTACCATTTATTCAAAACTTTTCTCTATGTCTAAATAGATATGATCGATGGTAGAGACCTCACTTTGCATACCGTCCTGTTTATTGATTAATATTATACTTGATATCTGTCGTGTTTACTGTTTGTAGCTGCATTTCGGTTAAATATGACACGACGCGACGGACATTATAAAGAGCGTGACAAAGAGTGGGCGTAAAACTAAGAAACTCTATCAGAAACCAGAAAAAACTAAGTGACATTTACTTTACATCACTTTTATCACTAAATGTAACATTTTTTACGGTGTGTTTTAGGTTACAATATTTTAGATATTGCCTATTATTAAGTAAAATCACATAATGCGTAGAAATATTGATTGAGTAGCTACTTAAAAAATATGAAAAATTATAGGGCGAAACATAAATTATGACTTTTATAATTCTAAATACATAATTCGCATCACGTAAAGTAAAAGTTAATGAATAGTTCTAGACTAACGCCTTATCATTTTAGGACAATCGCAGAGCAATTTCGAGTAAAATACAATTACGTTTTCTTCACATACGTAATTGTTTTATTATTGACATCATGTATGCAAATCTTAGACTAGTTAACCAATCAAAAATGCAAGTAGATATCTTATCTCACTTGTCTTGTTCGCAAAAGATGACATTTTATTTTACAAGAACGTTTTCTCCGATTTGACAACTTTAACAACGTTTATACTAATTCGTTCCTGTTGTAATGTAAATAGCAATGTACTCTGCTATAAAATATGATATTGTGTTGACGGATGTTGTACCGACACGCTTGCCTGCTTATGATTCATATGAAAATCACTTTTGTCAATTAATTTAATTACCCGACTACGGCGAATCGAGGACAGGTGATGATTTTAACACCCAATGTATGTATATGTATTATGTTCCTCTCTAGCGTAATTCCTAGTGGGCCGATTTCAACAGCTTTATTTTCTACTAGCTTTTGCCCGCGGCTCCGCCCGTCTTAAAAAGTTTTTCCGGGATAAAAGTCCCGCTTTATGTTTTCCCGGGATAAAAAGTAGCCTATGTGTTAATCCAGGACATGATCTACCCGTATGCCAAATTTCATCGAAATCCGTTCAGTAGTTTTTGCGTGAAAGAGGAACAAACATCCATACATCCAAACATCCATACATTCTTACAAACTTTCGCCTTTATAATATTAGTAGGATAGTAGGATTTAAAATATTTTATAAATTCTACCAGCGCAATGAAAGAAAGAATAATTTATTGGTATGGTATCAATGGTAATGCCATCTAGTTAGAAATCCTTCATAATGGATAAATGGTCGAATTAATAAATATGTGACATTTTATATGATACATTACACTATTAACGAATTAAGCAACGAAAAAATATTTACATGCTGTTTTAGAGCATTTTAGTAAATGACCACAAAAAGAAAATAATATTCAAAAATTGAGACAAAAACTACTGAAAAATAAAACAAAAGCACGAAATAAGACAATCATTTCCAGAGTCAAACTTAATTGTAATCTCATACATTCGTAGAAACAGGTTTCCTGCAGTTTTTGAAACAACCTTTATCCACATCTTCTAATACTTACTTTAAATCTAATTAGTTCTTGTTTTACAATGTCCGAAACCGAACACAATTATGGCTAGTAATAGTTTACTATTGGAACATAGTCCGTCCAACCATTTATTTAACTTTTGACAGTTCGGTTTCTAATCAATTGGGGATGTACTAATGCGTTACTGATTCGATTTCTTGTAACAATTGATTTAATTTATTAACCCGCCAAACCCCGCTTATATAATATATTATATAGATGTATGGAATATGGGGAAACCCTATAAACTCGGACGCCGGCCGACGTCCGTAGCGGGGCTTGACGAGGTAAACTAACTTTACACATTATATCCCAAAACATTGACGACCTTACAACGGAACTAAAAAATCATACAATTGAGGTAGAATTTTACTCATCGAATTTTGAAATCTGAAACATTAAAATACACAACATTGAAAACATTTTGTAAATAGGAATTATGGTTTTTAAGTTCAAGTTTAACTTATTATGTTTCTTCGTATGTATCAACCTTGCAGCTAAGTCGTGCTAAATAACTTAATATACTGTAGGTACACAGTCCTCGTCCAACGGATCATATAAAACCAACGCTTGTTAGAATGTTAGCGTTAAACTTGCGTAGCTTCAGTGCTTCAGCAGGATTCATCCTGTAATTCAATTATATTCGTATTTTGAATCAGTTTTGTCCATAGTGAAACGCACGCGCCTTTTTACCGATTTATAAGTCGGTCCATCCAACGCTTCGGAAGTTTTCAGCGTTTTCACAAAATGGGAAACATGTAAGATACATTATATTTGAACAATAAATAATCGTGTCACATACGAAAATATTATTAAATACAATTTAATTTATTTAAATCGTTCTTTCTGGTTTTAAAGAATTATTGGCATAAACTTAGAGTATGTATAAACAAGTATAGAGCGCGTGTATGCAAGTGGGAACAATAGGCACGGGTGGGAACATCGTCCTGCGCCGGCCGTTTTGGTCTGTGTGTGATTTTTAAGCCAATTAATAAGTGCGTATTTGTTTATGAAATGAAAGAAATAATCACTGTTCCTAAGCATTGTCCGATTACGATAACTTTTTTCGCGTCTTTTCAAAAGACAAAATATGTTTTTTGATGCACACGCCACGCCTTTAAGAGGTTATGCGCAAGTTGCAAATAACTTTGTGTATACCGGGTGGAAGGGAAACGCTCTCGGAAACGAATACAGGTGATAGTTCTGGTGATCCTGACGTGATGGCACTAAAAATCATTCCATATGGCATTACACTAATTCGCAGCATAGTTTTTATCTATATTAACGCAACACGCTGAAAAGTACCCACAAGGTCATATTTTGTAGAACCACATTTTTTAACAACAATATGTACCGCGCCGCCGGACCTGTACTTATCGATAACTGTTGCGTTGGTGCTGCTCGCGTGCCCATCCCTAGCAGTCGCCAATATTTCTACATATGTAGCTATAGTTCACCTGCCTACGCTTTCCATTCGATCGCGCCAAATGGAGACGGCCGCGCTCTTTTCTAACCGACCCAGAGGACGATATAACTTTGGCCATCCGCCGTAAGCACGAGTTCCTAAAACTCATACACTCCACAAGACCGCAGTTCCGTCCTCGCCGTCGAGGACCTCGCCGCGTTCCCTGTCACCCTGACCTCTCTTAGCAGTTCCGGCCCGCGTGCCGAAGACTACGAACAATATAATGAATAGGATTAGGTTTAAGACAATTTTCCCCACACGATGATGTCTTATCCTCTCAGTGGCCGTCCTGAGCCGAGGTTCGTAACCCGTTAGTGGGTTGCCCTCAGCATGGTCACCTAAATCAAAGGGTTGCGAGCGCCTTCTGCGTTCACCCTAAAGTCCGGTGTGGCCAGAAAAGCCGACTCTCGTCAGGCTACTGGCCGATAGGCCCGCGTTTAAAAAAAAAACCTGCCTACGCTGGGTAGTGGGCGCACGGTGCGAAATTAGCGTTATAGGTACTTATACATAATTTAAGGGCATAAATAATTTATGCTAAAATATAATAACGAAGTACTTTTTAAAAATATTGTATTTCTTGAATTAAATAATTAAATAGCCATAAGTATATACTTAAAAATCTATAATTTTATTAATATTTATTTATTTATGAGAGATACCATTAGATAACACATACAGTACATTCTTAACACAAAGCCATTCATAAAGGCATGTTTAACCTCGTTAGGGGATGAATTTCAATAAGATACGAAAGACGTCTTCCATCAATTCTGTTAAAAAAGGTTTATGCAAAAATTTAAGTAGATTGAACCAAGGAATCATATTGTCCCACACAAACTTTGCCTCTTTTCACCCCCTTAGTGGTATAGTTTCGGAAAATTCTTTCTTATAAGATGCCTGCGTCATACAAAGAACACACCGTCCCAAGTTTCAAGTCTCTGTGATCAGTGGTTTAAACTGTGCGTTGATCCGTCAATCATTCAGGACAAATCATTTTATATGTATAGATTTTAGTATCACATTGTGTATTCGTAAAAATATCAGAGTCGTAATATTTTATTATTTACACTGTAGAACAAATCAATATAAGTTTACATCTTAAAGTTTTAAATCCACTGCTATTATTTATAAAACGCAACCCAATCGAAACGAATTCATTTGGATAAACGTAGAGTCCTATTGAAAATGTTCAATAGGGCCTTACTATTCTAAATCCAAAAAAATCCCTCGTATGATATTTTACATCCTACTTGACATTAAATTTCCATTTTAAATTTTCAGGTACGAAAAACAAGCATACGAATGACTGCCATAAAGGAATACCCCTTCGATCTTAGTGATTTGAAAAATCAACCCGTGGAAGGAGGGGACACGCGATTAGCACCTCCACAACCAAATAATTTGACAGCACCGAACTCCCGACCGCCATCAGCCGCATCCGGTACTGACGGAAAGAGGAAAGTTTCTATCATGGCCGACGAATCCAGCAAGGACCGGGAAAACCTGCCATCAGAAAGGTATTTACATACAGTGTTCACGTTGAGTTATCGATTGCTTTCTTCGTCCTTCTTTGTTTCGTCATTCGTCCCTTTCGTATATTCTTTTATGAAATGAGAAAGCGGTACTTTTGAAAATGGAGCAAATATCTTCATTTGTACTGTTATGACATACGTTTTTTACCTCGTGATAAAATCTGATGAGAACCAAACATTTTGGCGGCAATTGGTTATTTTTGGTTCGGCATTGCATAGCAAATTATTTCGATAAATAGAACTAAGAAATCCAATCTTATTCTCCTATTGAATTAAACTAACGACTTTCAAAGCGCTCTACTGTAAAGCTAACATTTTGCATATACGACTTTGTTCTACGGACCCGTCGATATATAGCAAATTATAAAATTAATTGTTTGTTATGAACAATCGATACATAACACAAGCTGTTTTAGAATTATATCTTTACAATTACGAGTTCTGTATAGTGTAATCGTTTGAGATATGAACGCAGTCGTAGTTTCTTCATGTCTAGATTGTCTCGATTTTGTACTCTTCTCTCACTGTAAACAAAACAAAACTTTAGGAACGTTCTAATAAAACATGAGAGAAGCACACTCTCAAAACTAGAAATATATTATTTGATACCGTATTCATTTTAATTTTACTCAGGATCAGTCATAAATTATTGAAGAAACAATTTGGTTAGACCAAACTATAAACAAATATATTGTCTACAAGTTACAACAAGAATGAACCGGCTCTCAAGTGACACCTCTTTCTTAGAAAAAAAACTACACGTAATGGCAGCATTGCTCTTGTGTTTCGTACAGTTATAGTAATTTCCGGACGATCAATAAATCTTCATACTTTTCTCTTCTCTTACTCATCCTCCTTAAAGGCCGGCAAAGTTACATTAACAAATTCTCTATGACGGTGTTCATGGATGGTGGTAATTAATTACCTTCTCATTTACCAATTCTTGTAGTAGGTATGATTGATGGATTTTGTTTTTATTATCGCATAGAATGACGAGACGAGCATGCCGTTTGCCTGATGGTAACCGATACAACCACCCATAAACAGTAGCACAACTATCTAGCTACAGAATAAGTAATATTACGTAAGACCATCTAGCACCTTGACTTGCAAAGTACCGTGTGGCATTCCCCTGTGCTCGACATACTGATTCCTGAGACATAAGATGTTAAGTCTCATTATGTACAGTAGTTACACTGGCTACAATGTCCTTCAAACCGAAACACAGCGGGTATGCACACTGCAGCTTGGCGGTAGAAATAGACATTGCGGTAGTACCCACCCAGATGGACTCTTACATATGAGACCTATCACTAGCAAACTGAGCCGAAGCTCATGAACCACGGCTCGCTACGGCCATGATTGAGCCACGGTTTTCGTTCGATTGTTATTGTACATACATACCCTCACGCCTTTTACCCTAGAAGTGGTACGCAGAGGCGCGACTAGTGCACTTTTCGCCGTTCATATTCCGTTCCATGATATAATAGGAAGCGAATCTATTGCCATATCGGGCACAAATTCCAAATTCCGGGCCAATATAGTAAGAGTAACTTTTGTTTTGTTTATTAAATATGATGTCACAACTCAACTGCTACTTAAGCAACTGTTTTACTAAAGTAAACCTGTAAAATTAGTCAAATACGTCTTTTCCGAAAACTATGTAGCCAATTTTTGTAAAATGAATCGGCGTTGAAATCTTTTACACCGCGCTGATTTCAGACGACTCTACCTCGGATTTTTTTTTAAATTAAATATTCGTGTTTCCTTCTAATATATTTTGACTCTATATTCTCTCTCATTTGCATTTACCAATTTTAAAGGGTCTCATTAAATTAATGGCACATTTTTCAATTCCTACCGCCAATCCATCTCATTTAGATGGATTGGCTTTGCAATATTTTTTATACGACTGAGTGATGAGACGAGCACATCGCTCACCTGATTGCGAGCGATGGTAACTTTATACCCTGATACTCATACGCACTTATGTATTCCTAGCTTTAGACGATGTTGCTAACGTAAGGTAACGAGCAGGAAACTAGCTCGTTTAGTCATTCTGTTGTATATAAAAACTTGTACTTTATTATATTTTAATTTTGGTACCTTGTCTATAAAATGTTTCTAATAGCACACATTTGCTACAAGCAACTCTTTCACTATAAGCAACAAAAAAACTGTGATTTAAGTTTGTACTTATATAAAATTAACATCCCACTTGCCAGAAACATAATATTCGTATTTCGTAAATGAAATTTATTAAAATAACACATGAAATTAATCTAAATACTTGAGGAAAACCTCAAAACCGTATCTCAATAAACGCGCCGTAGAATAAGCCCAGCGCCTGTTTAGTCACAAACGATATTATTAATGAAGCATTCAGTTCTCAATAATTATTATGAATTCACGTCTCTGGAATAGTGCTAATAGCATAATTACATTATTTAACTGATAGTGGAAATGGTTGGGAAATATTATTAGTGGGAAAATAAGCGCCTACTAATACTTCGATACTAAAATTTCCGGAAATCAATTTGTCTATTTTAGTCTACTGATGGACATAGCCCTCCTCCAATATGCGCCATTTTACCGGCCTATGTCCGGTAGTAGACTAAAATACAGAACCAAGACAGCGCCTGTGTGCGAAATCTTTGAAGCGCCTCTGATTTTTGTCGCCTAAAATTTAAGCCACAGACGTGAGTGTTGTCTTGGTAGACTTATACCTACTTTCTTAGGTCTACTCAACTATAAAGAATATGTTGTAGTATAACAAATATAATTTCAATAATTAACGTTGGCATGTCACTAGTCTGGCGCCCCTATTGCCTTGGCGCCTGTGTGCGCCGCACACTTCGCACATATGGACGGCGCGGCCCTGCTAAAATATAGACTGATGATGATGATGATAAGTTTGTCTAATTTTTGATATAGTATCACTTGTAATCAAGAAAACTTTACACATATAATATAATTTTATATATCTTAAAATCATTGTATATTTCAATTAATATATTAAAAACAAAAAAAATAAAATTAATATAAAAAGTAACCCAAACCTATCGCGGCAGACTACGAACGAGGAATGAACATTGTGCTTAATATACCTTTCACTTGCGAATGATTCATACGTAGTAACTAGTAGGTTATAATAGTTATAGATATGTTATTGTGTGTCCATCACGTGACTGTCAGCTGTGAAAGGCCAAGTTACAAGCTTAGGCATCTAATTATAAAAGAACGTTAGTTGTAAGTTACCGTGGAATCCTTTAATTCCAATACACATAGTTCACGCGAAAACAATACTATAATGTTTATCATTCGACACACATTCGTTTTATTGTTTGCGCTACATTCGATTACTATAGGTACCAACGTATTTTTATCTATAAATAGAATTCATACAATGTAATGCACGCACACACACAGCATACGCGTACATTCCGTCACGTGCTCGGCTAATCAATAAAATATTATTGTAAATGCAATTTTTATGAGCTTTTTATCTAGTTTTTCAAAGAAAATATACCTGTAATTAATTTTAATTATGCAAATTACGTTAATAAACAAAGACATCTTTAACGCACCTATTTGGTTTGTGCTGGTGGTGGCAACGTGGTAACAACGTAAATCAAATAAATTATAAACATACATTTAGATTAAAACTTTCCAAATGCTAGGAAACAAAAAATAAATATGTGTATATGTGTTTTACAAAATTGATATGCGAAATTGCCATAAAAAATAATATCAGTTTTATTCAAACGCCGAAATTTTCATTCCAATTTTTTCTCTATGGTAAAGCAATAAAGTATTAAGTGTTTTATCGGTTGTGTTAAAAAAAATGGTACGTCTTAAAAAATACATTTGGAATATTTTCTTAATTATAATTTAAACATATCATAAAACTAATAAATATTCTTTACATAACAAATGTAATTGATGACAAATTGTTCAAATTACTTGTACACCGTACCATCCACAATTGCAACCATAAGCAAATGATAAAAACAAGGAATTTTAAAATTGATTTTCTTCATAATAAAAATATTTTACGGGATGACATAGATACTATACATACCTTCCAACCTTTTACATATAGGTTCCTCCTCCATCGGCACTGGCCGGGATAATCATAAATACGCAAACATAATACGAAAAGTCAGGAATTGAACCCAACACTATAGTTAAGGTAACATTGTTTAAATGCATAACTATAAAATGACACATACTGAAATTCATGCGCAAAAATACTTTAGGTAGGTAAGTATTTTTACTCCAGGGACATATTTAAATGCTAATAGAAATATGCGCAAAAAAAGATAAATGACAGAGAAAATATTTTCCAACGTGTGTAACGGGTACCCGTGTTAGCTACTGTTTGCCGTATCTTAGCGGTCATTAAGTATAAATAGGAGCCGTTTCCCTATTTCAAAACTGGCTTAGGCAGGCAAAATTAACTAAGTGATAAAATCCAATGAAAAAAGGTAAAATTTTGTTTTCAGAATTAAACACTGAATGAATACTCAGTACCCTCCTTGTACAACAAACAGGTCTCTTGGGTGTTGACTAACTTTACTTTACATACTGTATTTATGTATTCTTTTTGGGTTTATTGTGTTGTTTTCGTACGTCAACATAATCTAGGTGGCACTCGGCACTGGTAGTAGGTCTCTCATATGTAAGAGTCCGTCTGGGTGGGTACCACCGCAATGTCTATTTTTTACCGCCAAGCAGCAGTGTGCATGTACTGTTGTGTTTTGGTTTGAAGGGAATTGTAGCCAGTGCAACTACTGGACATAAAGAGACTTAACATCTTATGTCTCAGGATGACGAACGCAGTGGAATGCCACATTGTACTTTATAACTCAAGGTACTGAATGGTGTTGCTACCGTTTACGGCGAGGACCGTGGCGTTTCCTTTCCTCGTAATGTAATGATACTCCTTCCCTTTTTTTTTGTATATCAGCTCCACTTCTCCTTCCCTAGCCCTATTCACGTCCCCAATGTCCGTGTCCTCTGTACCTATCAGCCCGTGCTGGTTGTTCGTTATTTAACTTTATTACTTCATTGGTTTATTATGCACCTTTGTTAATATGTCTACCTTCATGTCATGACCTGTCATAAGTACTTTTTTATAAGCCTATTTGATCAATAAATGATTTTATTTTTTATTTTTATTTTATAGGTGGTCGTATCGCTTACCATCAGGCGAACGGCTTGCTCGCCTCGTCATTCAACACCTTAAAAAAAAATCAAGCAAAATGAGAGTTCCAAAGCATGCTTAATATCTATACATAGAGATCTATCACTTACAGCAATATTTTATACTTATTATAAGGGGAAGATGTCATATGAGCAACGTCATGTCGAGTGAGAAACAAAAGGCTACCTATGTACGCAGTATTCGTTTCCAATTTGTTTCAGTCAGACATTGCCACGGTTATAATATACTGACTAATTTATTACATACACATTGCTGAACAAACATATTCGTAAAGGAACACAACTAATTGTCTAATAATATTTTACATCGAAGTAATGGATAAGTATAACTTTTGTATCACATTTAAACATTAATGAATGTATGTATGTTGGTTTAAAATCTATATAATATAATACTTAACAGTCTAAATATTTTACAACACAAAGTTTTAGTTTATTCCACAGAATTTAATTTGAATTCCAAATATTATATAACGGACGTTTGCCGGAGAAGTTATAACTTCCTTGAAGTTGAAAATTTTCGAAGTTGCCAAGTTGGTCAGCTAACTCTGGCGAACTACAGCGAACCGTAGCTGACAGAGTACGTACATATGTACCCGTTAATCTAAACAAGCAGTTCCTCTTATTGGCTACGTTAGCTACATATCGTTTACAGACGATATAACCACATGGAACGTATCGAAGTTTTGTTTTAGGGATCCGTAGACAATATAATGCATAGGCATTATATCACGTTACACAACTTCGTCTATTATATTGCGCTTTTATTTAAAGAACCTAAAGCTAGTAAACCTGATTTTTTGCTGCTTGTGCCCATAGCTGAGATAACTAAGCTGTGACATTGAATATATTAAGTGCATTGTTAACCTTTTTAAGGTGTTAGATCTATGTGTGCCTATTAGGTTGTAATTGTTTATTTTTTAAGCACCAGGTAAATTGCATTGCTGAACAGGAATAACAGTTTTCTATGTGCGGTATAATATTTTTCCCTTATTTCATTATCTATTACTTACTTAACTATGGTTTTAATTTCTCGGTAAAAGAAGTATAAGCACTAGAACATAAAACATAATATCGATCGGTTGTTGCTGCGTGAAAAAAGAACAAACTGACGCACATAGTTACCCTTTACTGATATTAAGTTTAAGTTATTTTGACTTGGTACGGAAACCTCGTTTAGCGTGTGATAGTCACACTTGCCGGCTTTTTTAAACGCCGTGGCGCACATTGTATCGATGCGTATGAAAGAAGTGGAGGGCGGGGGCAACGCGAGCGGCGCGGGCGCAGCTGTTATACGATAGTTGTTTGAAATGTTCTAACATGTTTTATAAACACTGCCGCGACACTGCGGGCTCATTCACCAAGCTGTCACTGTCTCGTCGCCCCGGGCAATGCTTTAGAGCGCTTCTATGGCAGATAGTCCACTGTTGTGTTTCGGAAAAAAATTTGCACTTCGGCCAATGACCGGCGGGCCGGCCGGCGAATCTGAACTAGCGGAGGCAGTCACGTGCCCGGGGTGAGGCGCGGCGGGCGACTCACTCGCAGCCGAACCTTCTCTTATAAGATGCACATTCGCTGCGGCATAGGTGTGGAGCGTGCTGAACGAAGCGGCATGCCTCCGCGGATAACACTCCATATATTTGCTCGATAATTCATAGTTTTAGTGAATGAGACTCACTTGGTGCCATGTAGGATGTCTCACAGCAGCCTCAGTTGTCACTACGACAGCTACCTCCCGTCAGATTCATCCCTTGAAACCGACGCCCTAAACCGACACTGGTGAGTTGCTATAATCTTCACCACAAAACATTGTATTTTTATTTTTAATTAATTAATTACTAGCGTCAGCACTAAACTTTTTAGTGTGGTATATTTTTTCCATTGTAGGTATATTTGGCACGCTGTTGATACTTTTAAGAAATTTATCAAATTGCCCGCAACCTTTGATTTAATACTTTGAGCAACATGTTTAGAAATTGAAAAAATATACGCATAATATGTAATACCATTTTTTATACTTGCATGCATCATTGGTTATGTATGTGACTTTAGAAACTTTATTTATCGGTGTACCACACACGCTTGCCGGCCCTATCAAACCATGTCGGTGTGCACGCTCACTAATGTCCCATTAATTAGTAAAAACGAATCGCTGACAGTTTAACCAACATATTTATTCCACATACTTACGATGTAATCGTAGACACATGGCTTAATAATTTGTTGTTATTTTAAGTTAGTTTTAATTTAATAATTACAATTGTATTCTTACATATATATACACTCACGCCTGTTATCCCCGAAGGGGTAGGCAGAGGTGCAACTAGTGCATCCACTTTTCGCCGACATTCCGTCCCATGATGTGATAGGGGGCGAGCCTATCGCCATATCGGGCACAAATTCCAGACTCCGGACTGATACTGAATAGAAAAATTCAATGTCACTTTGCCCGACCCGGGGATCGAACTCGAGACCTCAGCTTTGCAGTCGTACTGCAATACAACTACGCCACCGAGGCAGTCAATTGTATTCTTATTTCTGGAAATCTTTAGGGGAGACCTATGTTCAGCAGTGGACGTCATGTGACTGATGAATATGATGATGATGGAGAATGTGCCTCTTTTGTGTTCATTTTATTTAAATGTATTGCTTTTATAGTGAGCTCCGAAGCATAATATTCATACCCTAGTTCTTTCTTAGACGAATATATAGCGAATATCAAGATAGGTCAACTTTACTAAAAGATATATTTGACATTCCGTCCCTGTGTCTAAACTTCAAATTGTTGGGCAATATCATTGATGTATTAATAACCCGCAACATAAACATTAATGACATAGGTCAAAACAAAACAAGGAAAAATCCCTGTGAACTGTAACTTTGGAAAACAATAACACGTGCAGAGATTAAAATACTTTCGCGTGTAGTCCACACATTAGTACCCACACAATGAAACAGATTTAATGCGTGACATTTTTTATGGCCATAGGAACTAGGTACATGTGGTACCACGGGTATTGCAGACTGTCCGCCTCATCATTAGGCTGAGTTTTCATTTGACTGTTATGATATGCGCCGTTACGCTCTATGATCACGACATTTGTAAATGGTACCGATATTGTTCACTCATACACTTGGACAAAACTAATGATGCAGCTATATCATTTTGCCAATATTAATTTATAGCTGTAATGAATACGTAACCACGTCCACTTATTGACATTGTTGATTTACGTATTTTTTTTATTATAATGAGTATTTGGCGGTTTAACTGTAAATTGAAAATTGTGTTCTGGACATTTTACAAAATAAATGAACATTTAATTATAGTATTTTTATTATGTCTAAACTAACATTATAAAGCTAAAGTTTTTGTTTCACTGTCACATATCATTGGAATTTACTATTCAGATTCTAAAATATATTTCATTAATACCAAATTAATTCTTCTCTAATGTTATGCATAATTTCATAAGCAAGCAACGGACTTATTTGTGGACGGAGCTGCAAACCCAATTAAAATTAAAATAATTTCCGAAATAAACACGACAACAGGTGACATTATAGCTAAACATTGACCCACTATGCCGCACTTTGTTTTCCGTTAAGAAAACCTTTACCAACTCACCTTGTGTGGAGTACCATTCGTAGGTTAAATGATTCCGTTCGACAGGGCAGCTAATTTAATTGTAACACTTGATTTATAACGATTTTTACAACCTTTTATAACAACATACCCACAAGGAATATAACGTATTGCGTAACTATTACTGCTAATGCGTACCTGTTATTCAGTGTTCTCCTTCCCCTAAATAGGCATACATAAATGCAACAGAGTTAATAATGTAAAGACATGGCAGTGTAACATACCATCTCAATAGGACAGATTGATAGTTAATACATAAAAATGGCCATTGAATTGTTCAATGGTTGTATTATTCAGACAAGGTGACATTACCTTCGATACAAACGATACAAACAGTTCGCTCCTCATATACAATATAATATGAATGTACGTTACGAATTGAAAATAAAACAGTCCTTCAAGCAAATCACATGACAAATTTAAATAAATCATTGCAACGCACATCACTGATTTTACTTAGGCCGCATACACTGTTCCACAGTACAGCACGTCATTACTTTAATTTATATTTCAGCAATGAATATGAGTTCTAATTGCCGTATCAATTCACAAAATATTATTGAAAATTTTAAAACATTTCCAACACTTCACAGAATTGCCATGCATATGGGACAGCAGAGACATAACGGAAAACTACGCGCACGTATTATTACGGATAAAAATTTAACGACGTTGTGCAATTTCAATAGAGTTCAAAATATACTGCAAGAAACAATTACGCAAGCAAACGCCATGTCTGCTAAAAAATATTTCTCACATGCTAATTTCAACACTATTTTAATAATGCAAAGGTCTTTTTTTTAATTATAACCAAAATCTGCGCCAGCGTGTTGTTGCAATTCTCCGTCGGATCAATGCTGATCCAAAGAGTTGTAGTAGCACGTAACACCAAAATATTCCATTCTGCCAATGCCCTCGAGATAATTGGAATGAATTTCATTATAATATTTATGCATACTTATAGAGATTCAATTTAATATTACATTAAAGAACATTTCTAATGGTATAAGGTGACTATAAAAAATACTAAAATGGTTCTGCGTATTCGTACAGATCAATTTGGCATCTATTATAACTTTATCGTTTTGTATAAATGTCTAATTTAAGCGTAAGCGTTAACAATTTAATTTTAGACTGTTAAAAAATTATTTATTTCACAAGGTATAATAACGTCTTGGTTAGTATCAAGTAAAAAAAATACAGTAAAAGAATCTGATTCTGATCTGAAAAATAAATAAACTATTTTTTTTTTTTTTTTTAGTTGCATTTTCTATAAAAACGTGTTTTAGTTTAAAATATTGAATTTTCATCATTCCTTCATAAGTATGCCAAATTTCCATATAATCCGAAGTTTTGAAGGGGGTTAAAATCGTGTTCAAAGTTTCCGTTACATAGATACATACATACGTCTGAAGCTAATAGAAGCGTGATAAAAACTCCCGCCAGAATCGGTACATTCGTTTGAGAGTTACGATGCCACAGACAAACATACAGATTCATACCTTAAACTTATAAAACCCTACTTTTTCTGTCGGAGGTGAAAAAATACACATCAAGCGCCCTATCCCAGCATTAGCTAGGAAAGCTATAACCTAGCTCATTTACCTCTGGCATAATTGATCGAAAATGTATAAAAAAATCAGTGCGTTCAATGTTCTAATAACTCGAAACTTATTTTCGTATTCACGAAATAACTGTAAATTTCTTCGCTTCCATATGACCGTGTAAAACCTAGATTTAGGATGAGTTACAGTTAAATTTTTTATAATTTTACTTCGATATGTTTCTGTATACTCCTTGTAACAAAAAAAACTATTCAGCAAAAACGTCACGGTCGTATCAAGACACATGACTCGTTTCTACTATGTAACCTTAGGAAATAGTCACATGATTTGAGCTTAATAGAAATCATTTATCTACCTACCCTTGAAAGCGTAACGAACGTACGCCTCAATGAAAAGTTATTCGTAATATTTCCATGACTACTATAAAAGGTGAGCACGTTTGTAGGGACATTAAACACGGCCTGTGAGTTTGCCGACGTAATATATCGGTTTAATGTTTTATCTAAGTACTTTAATATTTGGTTGTCCCATCGCCATATGAAGTAATAATAATAATCTATCTTTAATCTTTAATCCTACTAATATTATAAAGGCGAAAGTTTGTAAGAATGTATGGATGTTCGGATGTATGGATGTTTGTTCCTCTTTCACGCAAAAACTGCTGAACGGATTTCGATGAAATTTGGTACACGGGTAGATCATGTTCTGGATTAACACATAGGCTACTTTTTATCCCAGGAAAACATAAAGCGGGACTTTTATCCCGGAAAAACTTATTAACGTGAGCGGAGCCGCAGGCAAAAGCTAGTCATATATATTTTTAGCTTTTGCCCGCGGCTTCGCCCACATTAAAGAGTTTTTCCTATATATAAGTCAATTGTCTACTTTATTATGCATGAATTATACATATCATAAACCTTCCTTTTGAATCACTCTATCTATTAAAAAAAACGCATCTAAATCCGTTGCGTGCTTTTAAAGATCTATTGAAATCCTCCTAGCCAGTCTCAGCCACGGCGGCCAATCTCAACGGAGATCAGCCAGGTACGCAGGATATATTATAGTGCACAAGTGTGTGCTCAATACACAGGTGCACTCGCTATTCCTTCACTCTCATAGTCCGGTGAGACGGCAATCCGACATGACCGGGGAGAGATCAGGCGCAGGACAAACGGCTTTACGTGCTTTCCGAGGCACGGGGGTATGACACCGCCAACTTCCTGACTCCGAGCTGCGACTGAGTATTTTTTTTTAAGATGGAAAAACCCAGTAACAAAGATTTTTTGCCCAACTTGGGATTCGAACCCAGGACCTCAGCGCGCAAATCGTACTCGTAACGCGTACGCAATACAACTACGCCACCGAGGCAGTCAAACAAGAAGCTTAAAATTAATTAAAGATCTAAGCATACATAGGGACAGACAGACAGCGGGAAGCGACTTGTTTTATACTATGCAGTGATGATTACTTATCTCAATAGTTAATACTACTGTTGCTTTGCATATGTAAAACATGTATAACAGGGTAGAATAAGAATTTACAAACTCTAATACAAATACATTTATTTTGCACATGCAATTACAATTGACTTTTTTCTTATACCTAATTCGAACCAGAACTAACATGTCAAGAACTTATCGAATTAATTACTCAACATAATTACTTTACTAGCACAAAATGCTTATTCCGATATTGCCGTAAAATTAAAATATTCTTTGATTACTATCAGAATTATTCAGTATATTATACTTAGTATTCTCATAATCTTCGATTACATAAAATAATCGAGTTATGTGAATATTACTTTGTATCTGTACCAAAAATATTTTTTATGACAAAATCATGGTACCTCCTTAATTTAAATTAAACTAGTAACCAATAAATATGGAAACAGCGACTAAGTAAAATTAAAGGCAATAAATTGTGAGTTGTGACATTACTTTGATTATAAAGGACGTGATAAATAAATTACAAATTGCTGACACAACGTTACGCCTATGTAGACAGCATAATGTTGATAAGTCTGTAATTAAATGGAAACTGGTCAAGTGCGAATGCGCCCTGAAAGGACAATTTTATTATCACATTCACAGAACAGAGATAGAGAATCACATTTATTCTTATTTATTTAAATGACAAGCTGAGCTGTCAATCGCTTGCAAATTACGAAATCAATTAAAGTGCGTTTAAATTTAAGTTCCGATGGCGTGATGTTGGCAGCAAGGTATATGCAGTGCTGCTACAGCACACAAAATGTGTTACCTTGAAATAAAGGAAATTTTATTTTTTTGTAACGGGAACATGTTTTGTCTAGGAAAAAAAACACTCACATTTGCAAATCAAATTATAAAATAATATATAATAAGCATAAACTATGTACCCCATTTTCAAATAATTTATTATTAAAATCACTGAATTATGCCGTTAGTGTGTAATAATTAACCAGCTTTCTAGTTTCCAATAAACACTTCTTTTTTTCTAATGTGTAGTTTTCCATACAACAAATAGTTATGTCACGAAATTACACTACGGAATTAATATGCTACTTACTGAAGTAAATCAAACATTATAAACATAATTGATGAGTAGGTAGATATTTAGCAACTACATCAACTTTAATATGTTTATCTAGTAGGTAATAACCTACATTTATAGATTTAGGATAATATGTTAATAACTAAAACAAGACGAATATTTCTTTATCATAATGGAATGACATTCGTTTTTTAATGAGGTGGTTCATGGAGGTAAGTAATTATTAAAAAGCAATTATAACAAGTCAGCACAAAAAACACAAAACACATCAATTAATCCATAATACATTGTATACTTACACTGGCTATTTATTTATTATTCTTTTAATCGATGTTGTTCAATTATTTTTGATACAGTATTTTATTCAAGGAAATACATTGATCCCCTGGTAACCCTATTTTTAACGAAATGGCGGGGATTTTCTTCATAATGTCCACCATCCTGTCAGACAGGGGTGCCAATTCATGCCATCGGTAAAATAATTTCAAACGTACTATAGTATCCTGAGATAGTAGGTATCAGATTTTTTATGCAGCTATATCGAAACAATAGAGGAACACGTGAATACGTCGTGACAACATGAGACAGAAAATTTGACAAGTGAATTTAGTAAATCTACATCGCACCATTTTGTAATGGATTTAGTAAAGTCATTGACACTTTTTTTGGTTTTATAACACTTTGAAAAACCCCGATACACACTTTACGACAAAGGCAAAGTGTGGAATTTCAATTCCGACCATGAAAAAACCGACACGCACTGCGGGACATCAATAAAACGACTTCTTCTATTTACGCGAATGTTAGACATTAAAATGAAACTATTTTGCGGATTTTATCGCGGTTTTTTAATTTATATTTTCTTCGCACTTCTTTCGTGTTCAGTCCGCCCCGTGACCACGAAGTGCTGAAAAGCCTTCGAAACGTCGGGAGAAAATATAAATTAAAAAACCGCGATAAAATCCGCAAAATAGTTTCATTTAAAATCAATAAAACGATTCTACCCTTTCTTTCATAAGCAAGCAGTATCTCTATAGTTTTTTTTTTTTATACGGCCATCTTCGGCGCATTAGGGACGGCTGCGGGCTTCCTTAGACTCACGTCTAAGTTGTCGTCCGCAACCGCCCCTGAGTACCTCTATAGTACCATTCTTTCTGTAGAACTGAATAAGAGCTATACAGAGGTCTATATTTTGTACGCTGTCTACGAGCTTTATGTAAAGCCATACCCTGAACACCTCAGCGTTGTCGCAAAAAAGCAAACAAAATATGCGAAAATAAATTAAGTGACTGCAAGAAATGCAGAACATTTTTTAATAAGACGGTTAGACTACCAAGACAAAAATAATCCTATAACCGTCATACACACTCACGCCTTTTATCCCCGAAGGGGTAGGCAGGCGCAATTAATGCCCCCACTTTTCGTCGTGCGTATTCCGTCCCATGATGTGATAGGGTGCGAGCCTATTGCCATATCGGGTACAAATTCCAGATTCAGGGCTGATACTGAATATAACCGTTGTTTTGTAACTAATCTAGTCATTTTCTTAAAATTCAGGCAAGACAGTCACAAATCGTCTGGCATCTACAAAGTTCGGTAGCTCACAAAAATAATTATGAATATATAAAAAATAATTATGTTGAGTCTTCTATTCTTATTGGACATTCTGATTAGTATAATAAAATATCAAATAAGGCTAATCTAACTTTTCTATTATTTATTATTTGCTTTGATGATTTTCACGTATACACCGTGACTTTATATTCGTTTTGAAACCGAAACGTTGTTACTTAGAACCATTTGTAGGACCAAGAAAAAATAGTGAATTAATTGTATCGTTCATAAATTACAAAAATATTTCTCACTCGTTCGAGTTATGATAGTAACGCCGCGACGTTATAATTTATTCACAAAAGGATCGAGCCGCGCTGCACTGTTTGTGGTGTCCATGACGCACGATAACAGCTGATCCTACGCAGAGCAAGGCGATACGTGTGCGGTTCCATATTTCCACAATTTAATAAAAACTACACAAGTACCTACACACACACACACAGAGACACAGCTAGCGTATTCTGTCTTATGATATAATGGAGACGAGCCTATTCCCATATCGAGCACAGATTCCAGACTGTTCCAGACTCCGGACTGATACTGAGCAGAAAATTTCGAATATAGTTTTGCCCGACCTAGGATTAGAACCCGGGACCTCAGAGCGGTACAGCGCACACAGTACAACTACGCCACCGCGGCAGTCGCCAGTACTTACCTACTTAAAAAAAAATACTTTTTGATCGTGACGGTATTGATTGTATTAGGAATAATATCAAATCATAATTCGATACGTTACGACTTTTGTAAGTACCTATTTACAATCAGTTGATACGTAGCAAGACGGCAATTTGATTTTTATTTTCACTGAAAATTGAAAGAACTTGCATTAAGTACTAAATTTATTAAAAATGACAATTAAGTTATAATCTGTTATTACTTACGAAGGTAAAAGAAAGTCGGTCGGTATCGGTAAATGTTATAATTTTTAATATTATGTTAAAAAAGGCAACAAATAGTTCCATTCGAGAGGCGGGAAGGGCGAACAGGGTTGTTTTGTGGCGGCTCGCGGGCCGCTGCGTAATGCCGGCCGCCCACGTGACCCCGCGCGGCGTGAGCGCCCGCGCCGAGCGAGCGTCCTACGCCGCGCCGCGCCCTTCGCACTCCCCTTACAAAAGTTATTAACTCGGAGGTAATTGGGATTGCGTGTCGCTAACGATGCAACTACTTGAAATCGAGTCCGCCGCGTTCGATTGTGTATTCTTTCGAATATGTCTCTCGTCACTTGAATTAAGGTGTCCACTATCACACTACGTAACACTTCACAACTTTGGTGTTCTCTGGAATCTACGAGCATTTTTATTTGCGACCACAAGAAACAATCTAGGGGCGTTAAGTCCGAGCTTCTCTAATAATGAAAATAATATGACGATAAAAATGATGATAAAAGTAAATCCTATTAATTGGTCGTTTATAATATTGGCCCTAACATCGGCACTGAACTGAACTTGTTGTGATTTCCCCCTATCAGGTTAGGATTTATGAGAGCCCAGTATTGTTCATTCTGCACGTTGTATAGTCCAACTCGAATAAACCAGTGACGACTCATCCGTACACAGAATGTTAGCGTTGGTATTACTATTTAATAACCACTGACATAGGGTTATTTTCGCCGGAGCATCGTTGTCGTTAATGACGTGCGCCCGATGGAAATGATACGAATGTAATCCGTGGGTAATCAATGTTTTCTGCACAAAGTATTGGCTAACATTAAATTCTTGTGCCGCCATTCTCGTGCTTCGCCGAGGATCCCGCTCGAAATATCCAAAATGCCCTCTTCAATTTTCGGCGAGTCACTCGGGCATCGTCGGCCTTGCGTATGAGCTGGCACGTAGAATTGTCCGTGAACGTGATTGAGTAGGAACATGTGGATAGTCGATCCCTCGTAGTCTCAGCGCATTTAAATATTCCGGCTGAGAGAACGTACGTCTGGCCTCTTCCAAATTGTACTTAGCAACAGCGCGGCGTACAGCTGAAATACTCTGCGTTTGAATATTCGTACTGATGACTCATTTTCGCATGGCAGCGTAAATAATACAACCTGAACGTGCGCGGCGCGGGTTGCCACGCTACTGACTGACGGGCGGGCGGGGTGCTCGCGAGTGGATGCGCTCGCCGCGCCGCGCATGTACATCAAAGGGGTGCGCGTGATTGGCGACGCTGCGGCGCGGCGGTCTCTTTGTCTTTATTGGATAATATTTTGCCACTTAGTTATGAATGACACCGATCGTAGTGATCGTTGTACGTGAGATTTAGTTGTGTTCAAAGAGAATTATAATACTACGGAAAGTTGTGTTACCACGGGTTCTCACTTCTTATTCGTAAACGACATTATTAATGTCACATTAATTTTAATATTCAAAAATATTTTTTTTTATATTTTTTTTATACTGTATTAGTAATACAGAATTCCAAATTTTCGGTATCAAAACGGCTATAAATTCACGGTGTATATGTCCATAACATGATGTACGACTTCTTTCTATTAATAAATAAATAACAATTACTACTAATCATGGAATTATTTATAATTTGAAAGGAATGGCCGTGTATCAGCGCAGGCGGAGGGCCCGTCCCGCCGCAAAAGCAACCTTCATAATGCCATGGCCGCGGAAATGGACTCTTCTTGGGGTAAAGAATGTCATTAAATTAGTTCTAAACTAAGGCTCTATAGAGAAAACATCATAACAAATCTAAGGAAAGCTAGTCAGTATTACACAACTTTATTTTTTTTTAAACAGGAAATGATAAGTACGTCTTTCTATTCACAATTCCGGTTATATTTCTAATGTTAGTTTAGTTCTTGCTTGTAATTACGAAGACAATTTAAAAGAGAACAGCTGTTGTTTGAGGACAGCCGGTAGTTCACACGAATAATTTAATCGATTGCCGCACTTAACACACTATCTAAAAGCTGACGGTCGTCCGCTTGCTCGGCAGATCGACAGGGGCACATCGAAGGCAGATTCAAGAAATACTCAACCACTTCCTCTGTATATTCTAAGAAAGCGCTGTCACACCAAAGCGAACACATCGAAAGGTAAATTAAACAGTTAAAACGTTTTAAGAAAATTACTTAATTTTAGTGTTAGTTTCAAGTGTGTACTATTTTTTTGTGTTATATACGTTTTTCTGTTGTAGGTCTTGGTGGTATGCATGTTGTGCGAAGTGTCACCAAGAAGACTCCGGGATTGCATCGTGGGAACCACCGCACTGGCAAAAAATATGCCCATATCCGCTATGTCCATCTTACCGCACGTTCGCACAAAACGTTTCAATCCTACTCATCGGTAAGAGATCTTTCATACGATCGCCTTATTTCTTCCTGTATATAAACAAATATGTTGCAATATTCTTGACCTTCCATATAAACTTTCACATGCGTAATTTGAATAAGTACAATCAATAAACCAGCGTTGCTCAATACGTCGAAAGGGACTCGTCTAAGACGAAATAGAAAGTGTAAAATGTGGGTCATTTTTTGTGAAAGAGTACCTTGATAATGTGTGATCCATTGGGCAGGAATATTGGTGTGGGTGACGATATGGATCGTGATGGGCGAGACGGCAGCGCCGGGCGGGCAGCTGTTCATGCTCGCAGTGCTTACCATCGCTGCACACTTCGGCGGCTGGCTCATGATGAAGGTCACCACGCTGCCCGCACTCATTGGAATGCTTTTCGTTGGAATTATCATGAAAAATATCGGATTCGTCAACTTTGACGAGGCATATCTACATGTCTGTTCGTATATCAGGTATTAGCCCGATTTGTGTTATGCATTCAACTCGTGTAAATTCATTTAAATTCAATGTTCATACTCAAATTGTAAGACACGATAACGAGATAAATACAAATATTTTAAGAATATTGCTACTCGTAAGAATTTACAACAGGACGACATGGACAAAGGAATTATTTACACTCTTGCCACTTATTGTAATATTATCTTTTTACGATGATTCAAGCTTTATGGTGCAATACGACGATGTATAATTGATATATATCAATTAATTGATAGATACAATGCAGTAACTCCCGTAGTCCCAATCTGATAGGTCTGATGCGAAAGTCCGATTGAGTACATTAAACACCTAGTTTAGTTCAGCCGCCGAGCAGCTATATACAAGCACTGTTGTTCTTCGGTTCTGAAGGGCTTTGTTATTAGTGCATCACTCACAAACATTCAATAATTTGCGTTGTGAATATTAAAATACCGCATATTATGCGGGGATCGTGCCGCTTAATACAAACCCAACTAGTTTAGCTCTTATTCTTACTCCGTATAAAATAATCCCATTAAAATCATTATTAATATTTTGTGACACTTGGGAGCCAATCCCAATATTAAGAATATGCGTGGTGTTTGACACCGCCGACAAAGTAATTGCGATCTAAATTATTGCCAAGCCTCCTAAAAATCATTTATAAGAACTTACACCATTCTAAATCTATTTTATAAGTATTTTAAATCGACTAGTTTAGCCCCTTCTACTACTCCAAATAATAATTAACATAAAATTCTAATAATTTCAGAAAAATTGCACTTACGATTATTTTAACACGAGCTGGTTTGGATTTGGACCCAATCGCCTTGAAGAAATATTTCTTAACCGTTATCAAGTTGGCTTTGGTGCCGTGGACGTTCGAATGTGTGTTGTGCGCAGTTTTAGCATTTTACTTCCTTGGATTACCATGGGATTGGGGTAAGTAACATGTTAAAAAAAAGGCTTTTTAGACTAAGTGAGTTCAGGCTTTTATTCCTAAAATGGTAGGCGAAGATGTTCAGTCAATATGCATTAGTATCTAAACAGAGTCAAAATTTCAAATCGCCTATATTATACGCATGTTAAAGTGAAACATTTTTGTTCCTTGTTTAAAATAAAGCAATTCTCTTTTATTTTATTTTGGTGAAGAGAAAAAAAAGATTAGTAAGAACACAAAAAGTAGGCAATTTGAAATTTTAGTTTGTTCAGTTACTTATGATGCGGACTGTACCTAACTCACCAAGACAAAAGCTTGCAGATTTTATTTTCCTGCCTTGAATTCATAGCCATAATTGAACTCAAATACCAAATTCACCACACCCATTTTCGAATCAAAATCTCGCATTTATTTGCCTATACGTATTACGTAATGATTTAGAACTATGTAACTCACAGTTCACCGAATCCACGAAGCGATTCCATAGGTATATACGTAAGTTGTTATGCTCTTTATACCTAAGAACATGCAGTTCACGAAATAAGTCCGACTACTTTGGTAACACCAACGTGTCATTGTGTCTACTAATGATGGAAATTAATTTCGATAATTAATTGCCTGATATCATAAAACATAATTTCCCAGAACGAATGGCTAAAGTACTTAACAAAATAGCTTTTTGTTAGCTACTATAACATAGAATTATAAACATTATGTGTGTAGGTTTGTTACTGTGGATAAAACGATAACACATTTTTTCTTCTTCTTCTTATATGTAATATCTTTTGGGGTAGCCCACAATATAGAAAATCCGCAGTATGTTTGTTTCAGTTATGTGTCACATGGAATGATGCAATATACCTACAGGCAATTAATAACTCTCCCAATAAAGTCTGTGGGTGATACAAATTAAAAACAATAGGGTATGGATTTTGTCGTAGTATGAAGTTGAAGTAAGAAATAATAATCGCACCAACAGGTATTACGCATTTATCAAGATTTGATTTAAAATCATTTATTTAACATGTAAGACCGCCGAAAACTTCGTAGAAACTGACGAAAACCATGTGAAATTATTCACAATGCATGTTAAGTAGGATTCGATACACGCATTGAAAACCGCAAGAATTAACATAGCTTGGCAAATTTCGCAGCTATTATTCTAAGTCGCAATATGAATCTTCATCAAGTTTACTAGTATAATAAGTTGAAACACACTGACAACTGTTTTGAAGACCAATTGATTGTTCACACATATTCTTTTGCCGTCATGACGGTCGTTTCAATTTCCATATTTATTTATATCTAACACCTGCATTAATGAATTCTAACTTTATCCATCCGCGAATAAGCTTGTGGGTAAGAATAACTGATAATCCTACTAATATTATAAAGGCGAAAGTTTGTAAGTATGTATGGATGTATGGATGTCTGGATGTATGATGATGTATGGATGTTTGTTACTCTTTCACGCAAAAACTACTGAACGGATTTCGATGGAATTTGGCACATGGGTAGATCATGTCCTGAATTAACACATAGGCTAGGCATAACATTTTATCCCGGAAAAACTTTTTAACGCGGGCGGAGCCGCGGGCAAAGTCTAGTATTACATAATACAATAAGTAAATATGGACACCTTCAGATGTATGATGTGTAAGGTAACGTAAATACGTTACCTTATTCACATTCCTACTGCCCAAAACTTATAAAGATGAGAAGAAAAACTTACAAGAAGCTGGAATAAAACTATTTTACGGGTGTTATCGCGGTTTTTAAATTTACAATTTCTCCCGACGTGAAGTTTTGAAGATTTTACAGCCCTCATGGTCACTGAGTGGACTGAGAAAACATAAATGAAATAGGTACCCGCGATAATATCCGAAAATGTATTTTATAACAATGTCAAACATTCGCGTTAATATAATAATTCATTATAAGAAGCTATCGTGATTTGCAGCGTTCCTTCTGGGATCGATCGTGGCCGCGGTGTCTCCTGCTGTGATCGTGCCGTGCCTGTTCCGCCTCCGGGAGAAGGGTTACGGTGTGTCGAAGGGCATCCCGACGCTGGTGCTGGCCGTGTCGGGCGTGGACGATGCCGCCAGCGTTGCCGTCTTCGGCATCGTCTCCTCCATCATGTTCTCCAGCTCCTCCATGACCATGAACATTATTCAGGTACTATCCTACTTCCTACTAATATTATAAACGCGAAAGTTTGTAAGAATGTATGGATGTCTGGATGTCTGGATGTATGGATGTTTGATCCTCTTTCACGCAAAAACTACTGATAGGAATTCGATGAAATTTGGGACGCGGATAGATCATATCCTGGATTAACACATAGTCTACTTTTTATCCCGGGAAATATAAAGCACGACTTTTATCCCGGGAAAACACATTCACGCGGGCGGAGCCGCGGGCAAAAGCTAGTATTAAATTACTTCAAAGTAAAAGTAGCCTATACCTTATGAACTTCAGACAGAAATAGTTAGGGCTGATTTCTGATAAATGACACACGTCCCATAAACGTATAATCCCAAATCAAATTCACTTGAAGCCTATGAAAATGGTTTGCTAGTGTCGCATTTATTATTATTTTCTACGTATTAAAGCGCTGTTAACAAAGTTTAGGGCCAGTTTCACAGTTTCTTTTTTATTCGACGGTTATTGTATTACATATACAGATAATTTATATAGTACTAATTTTATTGCCATTTATTTGGTATATTGATGTAGAGTGTGACTTTTGAATTTGGTCGGCTTTCAGTAATGTGACGAGTATCTAGCATTTATCAGCAAGCGGTGAAATCGGCTCTCAGTGTATAAAAATATCATAATACTTGGAACATCTAAAAATATTATCTAACTTCAACTGAATTTCGCGTGCTGACTAATAAAATTCCGTTCAATATCAAGCTGTTTAAACGGTTCGACGAGAATCAGACTATAGACACATGTGCCGTAATATCAAATACGCTAAATCAATTACACAACAATGTATTTATGTTCAAGCCTAATGAACCACAACAAAGTTTGAAATATCATGATATTCGTATATTTCAACTACAATAATCAAACTACGTCAATGACATTGCTTGAAATAGTAGGTCATATGACCCACTTAGCTTGTGGATTACTCATACATATTATAAATTACCGTTTCATTAAAACATATTGCCTTCATTTATGTAGAATCTATAGATTTACAAACCTACATTAACAAATTTTGTTAGTCGCGTGACAGGCTTCGAATACCTACCTACTCTGTTTATTTACCTACTATATACCTACTTTGTTATACAATTGTTAAACAGCTGTGTAAACGGGATATATTATGTTACTCATATTTTTTATGTTGCTCAACCTTTCACGTTCCTAACATTGACATCCTTTGAACCCTAAAAGAATGACGGTAGGTATTTAGTAAGGTCCCTATATTTCTTGACATGGCTGTTTTTTTTCTAGCAATATTCTATTACACAATTAATTCCTTCCACATATACTTTGCATCATAATATTCATGAGCAATAAGCAGAAGGATTAAATCCAGTTTACCGCTTAGGGTTATCGACAGTAATTTTAGCTATCAAACATATTTTTTTTGTTTTCACAATAAAAAAATTGGCGCATTTCAATGCCATCCGCATTTATAACTTTTCTATTGTTTTCTTCATCTCATTAAGGCCCTAGCCTTACCAGTTTCTTCCTGATCTGTAATACTTATAGCTTAAGTAAAGTGTCCCACAATAGAAACTTGATAATGTGGCGAACATAAAATTAAATATAAGCGAAACTTATGAATAAATCCCAATGTGGACAATCAATAAACTATAATAACCATGACTTTATTTTGCAGGGTCCATTCAGTGTGATTGGTGGCATAGCATTTGGTGTGCTGTGCGGCTACTTGGTGAAGTTTGTGCCGGAGCGGAATGATGCATTCCTAGTACCTTTGAGAGTACTGCTGTTGCTAACTGGCGGCCTGCTCTCTGTACTGGGATCAGAAGAAATCGGCTGGGGAGGCGCGGGTGCGTGACAACCTTAATAACATTAAATCTTCTTAAGACTTATATTTCACTAGATCATTTACGGATCCGTAAAAGGAATGAATTGGCTTCATCACTAACAACTTTCTATTAGCTATTGCTGTAAAATTCTGCAATTATCTTTAATCTGTCAAGTTGAAATGTAAATATCTTTTGAACCTTGTTAACTTTTCATAATGAGTACAAGGTTAATTACGACAAATTTATTCACGTTTTAATGATTACTGTAATATCTGTTACAATGGTGTAAGAGACGCACAAAAGACTTCACAAAAACTTTAAATAATGGAAGAGATTTTAAGCTGCATAAGTATCATTTTCCACGAAAACATATATATTTTCCGTAAACCATTTAATGAAACCCGTAATTGATAAGTTGGTGATAACTGTTTTTTTAATACTGATAACATGAAATGTATGCGAGTACTTATGCATGAAAGTTATTTGTTTATACTCACAGGAACCGCCACACATTAAAATGGTAATGAAAGTTACACCTTAACAGTTTCTAAGCAACTGTTTATGGAATAAAGAATCATTACACAATTGGTTGGCCGTGTTGTTTGCATATTAATTCTCAACTATAAGTTGCATAACAATAAAATATCCTACTAATATTATATAATAACTAATATTATCCTACTAATATTAGTTAATTATATTTTACTTAGTTTTTAATATTTTTAAAGTAGCTTACATGTTTAGTTATAATACCGTTAGTGTAAGTGAATATTTAACTATAAATAAATAAATAAATTATAAACGCGAAAGTTTGTGAGAATGTATGGATGTTTGTTACTATTTCACGCAAGAACTACTGAACGGATTACGATGAAATTTGGCACACAGGTAGATCATCTCCTGGATTAACACAGGCTACTTTTTACCCCCGGAAACTATAAAGCGGGACTTTTATCCCGCATAACTTTTTACCGCAGGCGAAGATGCTGGCAAAAGCTAGTACCTATGCTATAAAGATAGAAAATAAGTACCAAAATTTAACATGTGATTTAATGATTTGTTACCCTTTCCAAAAACCGATTTCTAATAACATCATAGCAAGAAATGAATAAAGGACTTTGCTAATTAGTGATTAGTATTTTCCAAAGTCAAACATCAAGCACGGATGATTGTTTCTGCATTTATTTCGCGAACAATGCTTTGTTATGAATGGAAACGTTCACGCATGATGTTGCCATAGTTTCCAATGAATATCGAATTATCACTGCTTAGTCATTAGTAACAACGATTCAAATATCAATGCTAAGTATCGCACTTCATAGACTGAAAATGAATGTACTTTGGTCATTTATTTCATCGAGAATGCTTCTTTCTTAACCCTTCAAGCCCCGCTTATATATATAGATGTATGGGAAAACCCTATATATATGGACACCGGTGTCCGCCGCGGGGCTTGAGGAGTCAAAGATTTTTCCATTATCCACAATTACGTAATCATAAAAAAATTTACACTCGCTTAAAGACTCTCCACTGAACACTACAAAATAATAATATTTAGATTTAAAACACACTTTTTATTTAGGAATACAAAGACCGAAAACCTCCGATAGGTATATTGCTATAATACAAGTTTGTATCTTCAGGACCGCTGGCGGTGATCGCGTTTGCTTTCATGGCTTGCAAAAATTGGGTGGATCTCGGCTGGGAATTAGACGACAACCCTGTCGCTACCGCTTTTGAAATATTTTGGATGTTCTTCGAACCTATGTTGTTCGCAATCACAGGAGCACAAGTTGTGGTGAGTTGATAAAATTATTGAACCAGTAAAATGTTTTCAAAATTGTGTCTTCGAACTAATTATAATGTGCAAAGTATATCATGATTTGTATGAGATGGATTTTAAGTGTTGCAACAATAGTCTGTTATTCAACTCTTATTTCCTAGTTAACTTACTATATCCAACCTAACACGTGATACCACTGGTCTGACTATCAAATGACTACATAGTAAAGCTTTCAAGCAGAATAGCCAATAAATACTTTAACTCGTGTATTAACCATTAGCTCTCCGAGCTGCCGGGTCACCTGGTATTGGTGGGCAGCGGCATCTTAGTGGCGTGCGTCGTACTTAGGGCTTTGCTGACCAGCGTGTCTGCGGTACGCAGTAATCTCAACATGAAGGAGAAGGTCTTCGTTGGACTCGCCTGGATGGCCAAGGCCACTGTGCAGGTACCATCACACTCTAGTCTTGTAAACTTTGCCACAGACTACTTAGAACATAAACTTTATTGACCGAATGCTATTATGCCTTACGTCGACTAGGCTCGCCGAGTCGAATCGAATTCAATCGCATTAATTTGCCTACTTTAGGTACAATTAACTATAAAACCGCGTTCATTAGAAACGAACCGAGGGGAGCCGAGCATAATCACGCGCATATCAAATATATAAGTGCGATTAAATTCTACTTTCGTAGACGACGAATTTACAGTGTAACTCTCGGGTGGATTGCTTTCAAATATTCGCTGAATAGACTTTAACAAAGCCCTCTCTGTTTAAATAAATTTCTGGCTTACGGCGAGATAAAAACGTATCTAAAATAGCTATTCTGAAAAGTGTATAAAATTATGATCATGTGGGATTGAGATAATAATATGGAACTCGTGATGTATTTATATAGGCGGCATTGGCGCCGGTGGCGTTGGATGAAGTACGCAAGATGGAAATCGTGGACGAGCAGCTGGTGCAGTACGCGGAGACAGTAATCACGGTGTGCATCATGTCGATCGTCATCACAGCTCCCATCGGCGCGATTGTCATCACGCTCACCGGACCAAAACTACTCTCCAGGACCTCCAAACCACCTGTTCTTGAAGGTAAGATGTCTCGCTTTTTGCGTCAAGTCTCCATTAAAACCAATTGGAACACACATATATTTTTAATAACATTCTTCTTGCGAAGATTTGGTCATTAATTTAACAAAATTGGTTACCATAATAACTGTATAAATGAATTGCCAATCTCATTAACCTCTGATTTTGAAACCCGTATTGTAAAATTTTACTTTATGATAACTACGCTAGTTCTTGATACTTGATGATCTCTACAGCTTGATTTATTTAGGAAGTACCAACTCATTTATTTCTACTCTTTATTTGTGTGTACTTTTAACATAATTATAGTGTAGTTTGCCTCGATGGTATTTATTATATAGTACTGTTTAGTAATTATTTTTTATTAATCCACTTTATTTATCATGCAATGATACGGTATGCAAATGATCCACAGAATGACAAACTATTTAAATTCATTGTCAGCATTAATTAATTAAAGGTAATAAAGCGGCCGCGACGCGTGTACTACATTTATAATTCTGTCATGGTAACGCGCCGGTCAAGGGCTGCTACACTTTAATGTTATATTTACCGCTCGGTGATTAGATAGTTTTGCAACCTAAGCAATAAATCATTACTCCACATCTACATTGAACCTATGATATAATTTCCCTAAACTCTACGTTTACATATAATTTATTTACTGCATTCCTTTCTTGTTCTACCTTTATCCTATGTTGTATGAGGTCGGCACAATACGAGTTTATAATCATGACTAGCATTTGGCCCCGGCTCCGACCGCGTGTAAAAGATTATCCAGAATAAATATTTTCCCGGGATAAAAACTATAGCACTGTGGAATAATCTAGCTTCTTTAATAGTGAAAGAACAAAACCAATTATTAAAACTATAGAAATTTCATACAAACTTTGCCACCCCTTTATACCCGTTTAGGGGTTGAATTTCGGAAAATCCCGTCTTAGAGAGGACTCACGTCCTAAAAGGTGGTGGTGGTGGCATGGTTTCTGAGATTTCGTGATGAGTGAGTCGGTGACCTTTCGTTAGATTTAAATACAGAAAGTCCTTTACTTAGTTTTTACAACCGGCTGCCAGGACTATCCGCAATCAATCTTCCACAGAGGATTGACGTAATATTATTTAATGATGAACCTGTAGGACTTTCCACTCCATAACCCATATACTTACTTGCCTAATTGAAGAGGAAACTTAATTGTTATTTTACATATGTTATAACCCGCACTACACAGTACTTTAAACCCCGTCCAAGATCCAAGCTATTGCACTTGATTAATGGTATTATTTGACTTGTTAGGTTGGCGTCGTTCTCACCGGCCGTCCATCCGCGACATCTCCATCATCGACGAGGAGGAGGTGGCGGAGCGCGACGCGGAGGGCGACGGGCGCGACTCCCCCGCGCCGCCCGCCGCGCACCTCGCCGTCCCCCCCGCCGGCGCGCCCCCCGCTTTCAGCACCCCCTCTGCCCCCGTACCGGTCACCGTGCAACCTAACCACCGCTCGTGAGCTCAACTCTCTCCATTCCATACAATTGCTCTACTCTTATTCGTTGTGTTTTCTATCCCACAACCAGATGCCGCCATTTATACTTGAACACATTTTACACGGTGCCATTTATGTACAAAATTCATTATAGCTGTTGATTTTTCAGTAAATAAATAAATAAAAATATTGGTGGATTAGACTCCACTAGTGTTAGGATAAGTGTCCTTTTCACATCCAATGTTGGCACTTTAACGAGAACTCGAATAGTATTAGAGAGCAATTAAATAGGATTTAAAGATTAGAACATATTGTGTGATATTATTAAACACGTTCGTACTGTAAACAGTAGACGAAACCCAGCGTTTGATGTATGTATATGATATTTGTACGTTAGTACACGCTCGTTGTTGCAGTCTACAAAAAAAGTTATGTTTTAATTGTAAACGTTGAATTATTTATACTTAGTAATTATAATCGATCAGTATTTTCACTATTTATAAAATCAGTTTAGGTATTGTAAACGAATTAACTATGTATATTATAATACTTAATTTGGTACAAACAATTTTACTTAAAAATATTGTTAGTTTTAAATGGCATTTTATTGCTCATTTTAAAGTACTTAGTCTGTATATGTATGGATATTTTTTACGGAGATGTTCGCTTTGCAGGGCGTTATGCAGGGTCAATACTGCACTTTGCGCAATACATAGTGTTCACTGTACAGCATATAATAAATAAGTAGTTATGTACGGCTATATTTTACACCGTGCTTATTATTCAGAACAATGTCTAGAAATCACAAAGTACAGTGCATAGAACAGTGTACTTAATACCTGCCTAGTAAGTACGCAGTAATATATGTATCCTGAACAGTGAAGATTAGAATGGCAGATGATTGCGTTTACCATTTGTCAGTTACCTATTTCCAATATCATGATTTGTAAATAAAACTCCGTGAATCGTTGATTGATAAATGATAATTTAGTGTTAAGTTTAACGTTATATTTATGCAGTGATTGTTGAATGAAATTCGGGACCAATGCTCGAAACGTGAAGGACCATATTATTATATTTATACATTCGTATTTTTGTACTTACATTTCAAAAATCAAATCGAAAAGTACTTGCATACTATAAAATTTACTTAGAGTGAAAGTACTTTATCCGAAATTATGTTTTAAAAACTAGAAATATGTAAATGAATGCAAGATCAATTAAAAATTCATGTTCAGTACATTGTGTTGTTTTATTTAATTGATACATAATTTGAAGACAAACACCTTACTTTTCTTGTTATTTTTGGTTTAGATCTTAAAGGATTTCACAAAGTTTTGAAAGAAACGCTGAGTTGGGGAATCTTTCCAAAGGCATTCGCTAATATAATTTTATAATACCTATATTTAGTAAATATTATTGCAATAGTCTCAAATATGAATAGTTCGAAATGTTACAATTTTCACGAAATTGTTCATGAACGACATTTTATTTTTTCAATAAAAATATACATTAGATAATACAAATAATATTTTAAGACCAAATATTACATAGTTAATGCTATAAAAATACAACTATACCTTTAATCCCAATTCCAACTATCTGATACAAAAGCGAAAGTTCGTGAATGTATTTGAATATTTCATTAGAATTGAACGCATAAATGACTGACTGCATTTGGATGATGCCGTCCACCTGTAAGGTATACTGTAGACAGACGACTTGACAAAGGTCGCAGGAACACGCTGGACGCAGGGCGCTTTTGACAGGTCCGTATGGAAATCTTTAGGGGAGGCTGCTACACATAGGTTTAGCAGTGGAGGTCATGTGGCTGATGATATTTGGACCACGAAAAACGAAGTAGACAATGGTTTTTCTTTTGTCCGCGCATAGGGTTGCCGTCCGTACTTCATAATAAGTATTGTACCTAGGTACGTAATACGTTATTTCGGGTAATTGTACTATACTATATGAAACCAATAAAGTACACGAAAATACTTTATTTATCTCCATTTGATTTCTCTAGTATTGGTTTTACATATAACATACAATGAAATGTTGGTCGTAACGTAAGTAATTTTGCGTAAATGTGCAACAAGTAATGGCAAAAAATGGCAGCAAGTTGGTATGTAATAAGCCTAATGACAATTAAGAAAAAAAATATGTACATTATTTTTTACTGTCGATTCTCGCCACGTTAGTATTT
This sequence comes from Lapara coniferarum, assembly GCA_949316025.1. Classification (NCBI taxonomy): domain Eukaryota; kingdom Metazoa; phylum Arthropoda; class Insecta; order Lepidoptera; family Sphingidae; genus Lapara; species Lapara coniferarum. The sequence goes on along the minus strand of OX438926.1, from coordinate 12,972,503 downwards.
ACAGTTTTTTTGTGATGAATAGCAAATAGCGTGACGAAATAAGTAACGCACCTTTGAATAGTATGATAAACAAACTAGCTTTTGCCCGCGGCTCCGACCGCGTTAAAAAGTTTTTCCGGGATAAAAGTCCCGCTCTATGTTTTCCCGGATTAAAAAGTAGCCTATGTGTTAATCCAGGACATGGCCAACCCGTGTGCCAAATTTCATCAAAATCCGTTCAGTAGTTTTTGCGTGAAAGAGGAACAAACATCCATACATCCAAACATCCATACATTCTTACAAACTTTCGCCTTTATAATATTAGTAGGATAGTAGGATATATTAACTTATTTACTTTTACTTAAATATAAAATGTAAGGTGTTGTGCATCTATTTAGCGGAGATAATTTTAATTTTGATAGTTTCTAAATGTAATAGAAATACGCTTTTAAACCATAAAGTAAGAAAAACGTACTTTATTTGAACACCATGTACTTTTTTCTATCTTTAAACAACCAATGTATTTTATTTGTACAGAAAAAGATGGCAACCCTATTCACGCAGGCGCTAGACGGTGCTGCGAGCGAAACCTAATTAATATGAGAAACGATTTGGAGAAACTCTAGTGGGGTCGGGTGTAACATTCGACGGATAAAATGAATTATCTTGTCCAAAGTTATCTTTACGTGGAGGTTGATTTGGAATGTTAGGCGTGTAGTAATCGGCAAGCTTATAAGTGCTGGTGCCATTGTACTGTGGTTTGGGGTAAAATCCACTTCCAGGTAAGGTACTGCCTGGATACTGGTTAAATGTATGTGTAGAGTTATTATAGCCATTATAACCTATACCTGAATTGGGACTGGGTCCAGTCATATTATGACCATAGAAATTTGTCTGCCCCGGCTTTGAATTGTAATTATTCGTAAAATTATTGCCATAGGGACCTGATGGATACGACGCTGGAGTTATTGGACTATATCTGTCTGTTGGGTAACTTGAATTCACTGGTCTGGTTTGAAAACCATTAACATTGTGATTGGGATAATAACCAGCATTATTATAAGGTCCCTGGTGACCACCTGTTGGTGGGCCATTGTTATACCCCGGGATGCTTGGCCCATTTGGGGAAAAAACAGGCTGTGAATTATTGTAAGGGCCAAACTGATTGGGATAGTTGTATGGATTTCTTTGAGTTGTATTAAAAGAAGGCGCAGAATATCTCTGGGTAGTAGAATAGGACGGGTAACTCGGCCTATATGAACTCGTTGTACTGTTTCTAGGAGGATAGTATGGTGGTCTTTGACTTGGATTATAGGCAAAGCTATTATTACGAATACCATTAGAGGACCAATTAGAAGGACGGCTGTTAAAATTTAAAGAATCTGGAGGAGGTTGGTACCCTGACGGGTTTTGTGGCACAAAATTGCTATAGTTAGTGGGTGGTGTATAAGGATATTGGTGGCCGTGACCATGGCCAAAAATAGGGTTGTTGGCTGGATTAACGCCAAAGGGTGCCGATGGTCGAGGATATGTCGGATTATACGTGCTCGGGTTACCGGGATAGTATGGTAACAACCATTACTATTCCCAGGGAATGCTGGGTAGCCAGGTTGAGAATAATTGTGCATATTTGTAGGTTGCCATTGAGAATTGTAAGGAGGCGTATAACTTGGTTGATTTGATTGAGATAAGTTATTATTGTAATATGGTTGACCATAATGGTTTGTCGGCGGCGTCGGCAGAGTGGGGTATAAACTAGGTTTATACTCTGGATACGCTTGACGAGTCAATCTTCTGAGAAGTAGACGATGCTGCTTCTGCAGCGTGTTGAAGAACGCCTTCCTTGGATTCACAAAGTTAGATAATTCCGTTGATAAGCCTTGAGCTCTGACTTTCTTATCTCTCTCATTTGTAAGTATCTCAATTGGATGCACACGATGTTGATTCCGATTAAACAGCAAACGAATTCGGTCACCGATAGGTTGATAAGAATATTGTAATTATGACGTTGCACATTATTATTTATGCCTGATACGAACGTATCTTCTGGTTCACAGTTGCACTTTTCACTATAATACAATAATGTAGTCACTAAAATTAACTTGAACACATCTGTACTCATCTTTGCCATTGTGGAAACTAACGAACACAGTTGTTTTTGTTCATACACATCTCACATGATAAACTACGACACCTTTTATCTTTTCCTTGATATTGTAATTTTAATTATCAACGAGTGGTTTGAACGTATTTTTTACGCCTCTCAAATATAACATTAACGTGGTATTATTAATTACAAATTAAGAAAAAATACAGTAAGATGTTGTTAAGGAGAACTATGTTATTTTCTGTAAATTTTACACACACACACTCACGCATGTTCTGTTATCCCCGAAAGGGTAGGCAGAGGGGCAACTAGTGCACCCACTTTTCGCCGTTATTCCGTCCCATGATGTGATACGGGTCGAGCCTATCGTCATATCGGGCACAAATTCCAGTCTCCGGGCTGATACTGAATAGAAAAACTCAATGTCACTTTGCCCGACCCGGGGATCGAACCCGAGACCCCAGCATTGCAGTCGATATATTCTCGATTATCTACCTGCACTCACTCGTCTCTCAATATCACTGTCAATCAATTCGATTAAATTTATTAAAATACATAACAATAAGTAATTAATCCTCAGCATTATTTGTCGTTAGCTTTAGATCGCATGACGTCATTTATGAGCTCAATCCGGCTGAGTATCCAATACCATCATAATAATATTGTTGCACACCTCGCAGTCATCGCATCATGTCACTAAAAATAAGTAAAGTATCATTTGTTAATTTTAAGTTAGATTTGGATTGTTAATATTTTCAGTAATTCTAGATAGTCAATTGAGCCATTCGCAACACACACTAAAAAACAAATATCGAAAGTTTCGGCTATTTTAAAAAGGTAAAGTGATATCTATTACAGCGGTGGCCATAGTCTACTAAGTAGGTACTGCTGAGCCTTGAAATCTAAGGGCAGTATTAATAAATCTATCACTAGTTTGAGTTACATCTCAAGTAGACTAAGGACGGTAATAATGGGGTATATTACACAGTCAATAATATCACGCGATACTCGTATTATCACGATAATATTAATGCGTATCGCAGTATCGTGATAATAACGCAGGTTATAGGCATAGGTAGTATTTGCGATCTTGTGATAATATTGCGATTCCAGGATCACGATATTATTAACTGTGTAATATACCCTAATAAATCAATCTCAAGTTTCTGCTACATCTCAAATAGTAATTTAGTTAAATACATTATGTCTACTTGAGATGTAACTCAAACTTGAGATTGATTTATTAATATCGCCCATAATGTATTGAACTATTTCTACTTGAGCTGTAACTCAAACGAGAGATTGAATTTATTAATACCGCCCTAAGTATCGTAAAAACTTTGCCTGGACTGACTCAATACGATGTTTGTATACATTATACTGAGGGCTCCAGACCTGAGACGCGTAGGTACTCCAGGTGGCTTCGTAAATAAGTACAGTAGAGAACCTTTAATGATTTAAGAGAACGAAAACGGATACTATTTGTAAAGCCTAAGGACTTAGACGCGTTTTTCATAATGGAGACAATATGAGAATCAAATAAATGTCTAATAGCAAATATAACACCAATGTCTTTAAAATTAGTTACTTTGCTTATATAAACGCTATTAAAAGAGTAACCATGACCTATTACCGAGTTCTTTCAAGTGAAAGACATACAAACACATACACTTCAATCAATCAATCAATAAGCCCTCAAACATGTATACACTTATCAACATTTATTCCCGTTTGTTAATATGATGGTATGATACAAATCTATCCAGATCCCTCTGTAGTTCATTTGTATCAAAGATTATTATTATGACCCTATTTTAATTGTACTTTCTTGTAACATAATATTCATAAAATTAAATATAAATGAGCTAACCAGCGACTGGACAGCCTAACTATACAAAGATATATTTCTCGAGAAAGATAATAATAACATAATAAATCGCAGATTTTATGGTAGGTCAAAAGACAATTACAGAATGATGTAATAGTGATGACTGTGGTGTACGTGAGTTAAACACAGCGGTCGGTTGCTAACTGATTTATTAAAAGAAACACCCTACCCTCATAATTACAATATAGTAAACTGTTGTAGGCTAATACAGTACACATCTCCCTCCTATATATAATATATTTATAATTATGAATGTAATCAATCTTAACCTATTTTCCCTCCCTCAACTTAATTACACCGAAAACTAGAACTGGTTTAGACAGTTTTTTTTTTATATATGTTTAATTTTTAAGTTACCTAATCCATTTCTTTTTTTCGGTACTCCCTTCTAAGGGCACGCTTAGCGCGCTCGCTGAGTGTCATCGGCGCTTGCGACTGTGAACTTGATTCGGCTATAATCGCCGGGTTCTCTGTTTGTCCCATCGCCGCCGAAGGAGAGGGCTTTAACGCGTCTGCATGTATTTCCGCTTGGTTTTGGTGTTCAATATCATTAGAACTTAATTTTCGCGAAAGATTTAAGTCACTTGATACGTCATTCCCTCCTGTATTTTCAATTCCCCCTGGTTCCCAAAAAGAAAATCTCCCCTTCTTTACCGGTAACAATTGATCAGTATGTCTTCTGTAAGTCCCACCGTTTTCTAAATTCACTTTATACGAGACTGGTCCAGTTTTTTTTTCAATACAACCTTCGACCCACTTTTCCCTCCTATTGGAATAATCTCGTGCCAGAACTGTATCACCTATGTTAAAATCCCTTTCCGTTCCGTTTGCTGCACCCGATTGTTTCCTTTGCGCATGCCACACCTTATCACTCGTACTCGGGCGTAGCGCATCTAGCTTCGTACGTAGCCTTCGCCCTAGTAATGCTACGGATGGAGCTACGCCCGTAGTCATGTGTTCCGTGTTACGATATTGCATCAAAAACCGGTTCAAACTTGTAACTAAATCTTTACCTTCTTGCCTAGCTTTTTTTAACGTGTTTTTAATTAGCTTAACTGAATTTTCTGCAGCCCCATTACCTTGTGGCCTATATGGGGATGACGTAGTGTGCCTAATAAAATTCTTTGAACAGAATTCTTTGAATTCCGCGCTTTGAAAGGGTGGCCCATTATCTGTTACTAGTTGTAATGGTAGACCGAACCTCGCAAATACACTTCTAAAAAAATTTATTGTTTCATACGCTGACGTATTTCGTATTTCTTCTGCTTCCACCCATTTACTATACGCATCGACTACAGTTATATAATATCTACCCGCAAATTGTCCGAAATCGGCATGTAGTCGTTGCCACGGGCCCGCTGGGAACTCCCACGGATGTATTGAGCTCCGGGGAGGGGCGTCGCGGACACTACGACATGCATTGCAGTTTTGACCTAATAACTCAATATCTTTGTCTATACTAGGCCAATATATATAATTTCTCGCGATTGATTTCATTTTTACGATTCCCAGATGCCCTTGATGTACTTCTAATAATATTTGATTTTGCAATTTTTGTGGAATAACTATCCTATACTTATATAGTATGCAGCCATGTTCTATATACAATTCGTTGCGACGAAAATAAAAAGGTCTTACTTCTTCTATATCACACTTGTCCGGCCAACCAAACATTATATAGCCATAAATTCGGCTCAACAATCTATCCCGTTTTGTTTCAACCCCTATTTCTTTGTAACTAATAGGCAAAGTGTCATCAATAAAACACAAATATTTTTTGTTTGGACCCTTTTCCCTGCCTACCTCCATGTCCGCTGTTAATGGCAACCTTGATAATGCATCCGCATTACCATTGTTTTTCGAACAGACATACTCGATATCAAAGTCGTATGCCGCCAGTTTCACGGCCCAGCGTTGGAGTCGGCTTGCTGCTGTTTGTGGAATTCCCCCTCTTGGACCAAAAATATAAACAAGCGGCTTGTGATCACTTTTTAATGTAAATTTTCGACCGAAAAGAAATTGATGATGTTTTTGTATACCATAGAAAATTGCGAGTGCCTCTTTATCTAGCTGGCTATAATTTTTTTCCGTTTCGGTTAATGTCCTTGATGCACAGCTGACCGGTCGCTCCGACCCGTCTGGAAATCGGTGCGCTAATACAGCTCCTATTCCGTACGCACTACTGTCTACGGATAAAACCAGAGGCAATGACGGATCATAATAATACAATACTTTGTCACTTGCTAATATGTTTTTTATCATAAGAAACGCATTTTCACAATCGATAGTCCAATGCCACTCAGTATTCATTTTTAATAATTTATATAGGGGATGGAGCACAGAACTAAGATTTGGAACAAATTTTCCGTAATAATTTATTAAACCTAAAAAAGCCTTCAGTTGTGTTATATTATTTGGCCGGGGCGCTTTCACAATAGCCTCGACTTTACTCATATCTGGATGCAACCCATTTCTATCGATAATAAAGCCGAGATAGGACACACTTTCTTGTAGAAATTTACATTTATTAATTTTTACTGTTAACCCCATTTCTGATAGCCGTCCGATTACAGCTCGCAAATTTGCTATGTGTGTTTCACGGTCCTTTCCGGTTACACAAATGTCATCTAAGAAAACCACGGTACTAGGTAGGCCACGCAGTGTTTCCTCCATTATTTTTTGAAATTTCTCTGGTACACAACTTAACCCGTAAGGCGTGCGTCGAAATGCAAACGTGCCTACATGTGTGGAAATTGTAGTACAAGCCTGCGAGTCTGGGTGGAGAGGTACCTGCATGTAAGCTGTAGTCAGATCAATTTTTGAGAATTCTTGTCCTCCACTTAAGGCAGAGAATAACTCGTCTATACGCGGTAACGGATAATGGTCCATTTTTAGCTTTGGATTAATAGTGGTCTTATAATCACCACAAATGCGAATCTCACCTGATGGCTTGACCACTGGCACTATAGGGGTTCCATACTCGGAATGTTCTACTGGATAAATAGACCCTTCCCGTTCCAACCGAATAATTTCTTTCTCCACCGCCGCTCGCAATGCCAAAGGAACACTGCGCGCCCGAACGAAAACCGGTTTTGTGTCTACGAGCTGCAAACGAATCTCCTTCTTACACGTGCCTAATTGATCGCGAAACACAGATGGAAAATCTTTTTTTAATTCGAGAATAATTCGCTGGCGATATTCGCTGCTATCTAGTACCATATTATTTACACATAATTGATTTATGTTAAAACTCCGAATCCAGCACCTACCTATTAACGGTCTGCCGCCGTTTTTTATAATATAAATTTTTAAACTATCTCGAGTAACGTCCTCAATAGTAGCCTTTACTAGAATATAGCCAATCGGTTCGATCCGGGACCCTGAATACGAACATAGTTTTATTTCGTCGTGGTAAATTTTATATTCGGAAAACATAGCTTTATAACAATCCTCACTAATCGCTGATATCTTACTACCCGTATCTAACTCACAATTTAATACTTTACTGCCGATTTTAACCTCCAGAAAGAAAGGCTTATCTCTTATCGAAAAGGCTCTTATGTTATACATGTCTTCGTCCGACTCATCATCTATAATAAAATTATGCCTTTTGTTCTTATTTTTAGTTTCCGGCACTTTACACATCATTTTGAGATGTCCTTTAGTTTCACATTTATCACACGTATAGTTTCTAAATCGACACTTATCTGGGTGATGCGGTTTCCCGCATCGCCAACACCCGTTGCCCTTGCCGTCGCGGCGCCCTGTGGCCGGCGCTCCGCCGCGCACGACATGCAGGCCTTCGCCCGCCGCGCCTGCGCACGCGCCGCCACCCGCGCCACCGCCGCTCGTGCCGCTTCCGCTACTTCCGCTGCCAAATTTTATCGACGCTTCTGCACCGCCCCAATTGCAGCGCCCGCTCACTTGCTCGACGTGTTTTTCTGCAGCCTCGAGTCCCAAAGCTAGCTCCACCGCTCTTTTATACGTTAATCCACGCTCCCCTAGAACCCGCGACTTGATCTCCACGCTTGCTATTCCTATAACAAATTGGTCGCGGAGGTTCTCTTCTAAGTTCGCTCCAAAATTGCACGTAGTAGCCAAATGCTTAAGTTGTTGAAGAAATTCCGTCAGTGTTTCCGTTGTTTTCTGTTTGCGTTCGCGAAATACTTGTCTTTCCGCTATATCTGACCGTTGCGGCTCGACATGCTTCTTCACCACCTCCACTAGCTCGGTAAATGTCTTATTTTCCGGAACGGCCGGTGAACATAAATCGCACATTAGGTTATAAGTACGTTCACCCACTAACGTAACCAACGTGGCCACTTTTAACTCTTCTTTAATCGAGTTCAACAATATATATTGTTCTACACGACGAACATATGATGTCCATTGTCCCGAGAACAAGTCAAATGGTTCAATTTTACCGATAGGCATATTGCACTTTTGTTACACTCGTGGTTAGTCCGAATAAATCACAACTCGTCGCCAATGTGGTGTACGTGAGTTAAACACAGCGGTCGGTTGCTAACTGATTTATTAAAAGAAACACCCTACCCTCATAATTACAATATAGTAAACTGTTGTAGGCTAATACAGTACAATGACCAAATAGAATCCAGCTGTGAATAATTTCACAGAAAATAATTGTCTGTAGTGTTTATAGTCTATTTGCAGCAGTTATTCAGGTAGGTGGGTGACAATAAAAGTTATACGTATTGGAATGGATTTTTTATTATCTGGTCTTTAGAACATGATGTATTTGGTTTCTTACAGTTATTAAACAATTGATTGATATCTATTCATTATAATTTTCAATTATCTACCAAAGTAGGTATTAAAGCATTCTTAATATAATGCGTACCTATTTCCGTTTTAACATATCCATAGAACTACTGTGTATATTAATTGGAAATGCTGTAATTCCATAATAAACACGAATATTAAATTTTCATATTAGTAGCATATGTTTTATATTGAATGTCCCTAGAGAACATACTTCATTGTGGATGTAATTAGTACTGAGCGATCATAATATAACCTGTCAATATAGATGCGTCAAGGGAATTTTCATGTAAATACTTTACATGACAAATTTCTTCGAATTAATATATATCTATCTATTTGTACCACTATACCTTACGTAAAATGGAAATACACGTCGGTAATGTAGGAATAAAAAAAATACTTAATCTAACACATGGTACATTAATAACTATAGCGTACATTAAAACTATAATCTCTACTTCGTTATGGCGCTGACGAAGATTGCGAATAATTCTAAATAAAAGTCAATGGTGAATAAATTTAGAGTTTTAATTAATATATTTCATAAATTTTTATTCCAAAAAATGATTAATAGTTTGAAGTTCATGGGTATCATCCATGACTTTCACAATCATATAATACAAATATTAATCCAATATTTATTCAGTAATTATTTGCATGTGTCGGTCCAAATCTCTCTCTTCGCTATTAAGTATACAGTGAAAAATGCTATAAATTATTTTTACATACATACCATATTTCATGCATAATTTCATATATTTTTTCAATTAATGTGCGTCATTTTCACCACATGCTACTACAATAGTTACATTATCATCATTACCGTCACACAAATTACTGTGGAAACACATAAATACGTAATTATATCACTCTCTGCCTGTAATTACCTGCTAACTAAAATACTAATCTTATTTAGTGCAATAATAGTTATTAAAAGTTTTATAATATCAATTCCCGAAGGGGGAAGTCTCTACTGTAATTAAGTATGATAATTATGAATTTAAGTAGTGGTTTAATATGTTTTAGAACGTAAAAATTGCTGCTGATTATTTATTATTTTTTAATGAAATCACAGGTAAATACGCTAAATTGATATATTGGTACGTGAATAGATTTATAACTAAGCGTCCACAGATTCCTCACCTTCATACTTGACTCGTCAAGGCCCGCTACGGACGCCGGCGTCCGAGTATATAGGGTTTCCCCATACATCTATATATATAAGCGGGGTTTGACGGGTTAAGGTATCTCATAGCCAACATTTTTAACACAGACAGTAATAATACATCCAACCGATACATCTTTTGGCAAAACCATTAGAAAAGTCCTTCTAATACCTAAACCTTCACGACTCTACAATATACCCAACATTTTATTAGCACCCACGTGTAATTAGAAAGTAAGTCTTTTATAACAGATAATACATTCTATTCTTTAATAATACATTCTATCGTATTAGCAACTTAAGTTTCTTGAAAAGGTACTAACACTAAAAAAAATACAACGTTATTACGCGTCCCTACGCAACATACAACTACAACAAAGAAATAAGACGCAAAAAACTTAAGCTATGACTAGACTATGTAGAAGAACAAGCAATATTTTATAAAACAGAAATCACATTGCTGCGCTTAGCAAATACCGTCTAACTCTTAATTACGTAAACATGCAATTTTATGCAATTAAATGGAAACATACAATCATACAGTCGGCAATATGCACTTGTATTCAAACCCAGTGTTAATAAATTATTTAAAAAACCTGACGAACATTTTATTTAACTTTTGCGATATGATAATTAGGCTTGTTTAGCATTGTTAAGTTGGGAAATCCTCATATTGGTCCGTTCGTCAGAGCTGATAGTCCTGGACAGAAAAGTAGAAGAGGTGCGAGCCGACGACCCATTCTTCTGCGCGTCCGGTTTCTCCAACCCTGCATTATTAGTACATCATTAGTTACTCGTGTCATACATCTAATGAAAAGTGATACTTAAAAGCCAAGTAGGTACAACAAATAGATTACTTATTACCATAATGGACGGATAAAACGACCAGTCATTGTGCATTCGAGTGTGAAATAATAAGAAACAGGCGGTTTAATGACGGGCAAAACATTTATACAAGACTGACTGACTTGTTATGGTTTGAGATATATTAAATTGTTAATTAAGCGTGGATTTCCGGTTAACAAGTTTTGTAATATACGAAATAGTCGAAAGTGCCACGTCAAAAGTAGCGTTATAAGTTAATAAAAACAACAAGAAGTACAAATAGGAAAGACAATAATTATTCATTTATACTTGTGTCAATTGGAATCCTTGAACAACCTGAAAAAACAAAATGTATTCTCACATTTGCATGTAGGTACAGCGAAGAAATACAATATAAGTGAATACCGATACCATAGATAAAATTAAGCTATTATTATCAATACTTCACTTATGACTCACTTTTCTAACAATCTTCTGATTGTGATGTATAAAGATAAGCCATAAAATACGTCGAATGCTGACGTGCAATACAACATGTGGCCCGGGCTATACCATTAAAAATAACGGCAAAACATATCGGTATGGAAGTACCTTATCTCTTTATGAGTGTCGAAACATTACAGCATCAAATTAACACACAGATAAAAAATAAATTATAAATCATATTTTTACTATTATAAATGTTTTATAATAGCTCTTGCTCGCGGCTCCGCCCGCGTAAAAAAGTTTATCTGAGATTAAAGTCCCGTTTTACATTTAACCATGATAAAAGGTAGACTATATTCTATCCAGGATATGGTCTACCCGTGTGCCAAATTTCCTCGAAATCCGTTCAGTTATTTCGGAGATGTGCAGAAACAATCGAACAAACAAAAAAAAAGACAGAAAAGAATTATAAATATCGCTGATTCGTATTCCATTACTCTTCTTTAGCTACCCCCTTTCTTTTATATCACATTTCTTTAAATGTACAGACACATCGGTTCTGTTGCTTTATTATATGTACCTATAGGTCTTCTCGGGCAAACTGAAGTTTATTAAAATGCAAATAGATTCTTACCCAGCCTTTTTCTTATAAGGTAGTAGAGTTTGGGCTTTAAAACAAGTATCAGGAATATGAAAACGCCTTGAAGTTCATTCAGAAGATCGACGCACATCCACAGCCATTGCGGCTCAGAAGTTAACGTCGCCAGCAGCTCAGAAATCCATCCAGCTCCCATCACCACCCAGAGTTTGCCGGTTAGTACATATCTAAAAAAAGATTCGGATATTATGTTTTTTGTTTTTGCTCAGGGGAAAGGTTAGATGAAGATATCAAAGTGTAATTAAAAATACTATGAAAAGTTCCATACCAAAATCAAAAAAATATCGAATGACATACTGGATGTGTGTAAATAACGCATAATAATTTAGTTAATAGAATGTAAAATATATTGTTTTATAATAATAATACGAGCTCTGTAACATGTACATCCCATTGCTGGGAAAGGGAAGAAAAGTGTAGGACTTAGTCCACCACGCTGGATACCGAGCACATGTCTTTTTCTTTTAACAAATCCTCTATCCTAACGAGGCACCCACCAAGAATGTGTTGCATAGGGATTGTTTCGATAGTCTTTACACGTTGAGTTTTCTTACTACCCCAAGTTGTTTTTCTACTGAGTATTATCACGAAGTCCGATATGCCCGACATCACATCATAGGACAGAAAACACACGGCGAAAAGTAGTTGCACTAGCATACCCCTTCGAGAATAAAGACTTGTGTGTGTGTGTATGTGTGTGCGTAGCCACCACAATATTCCTTTGCTTCTGATTCGAAGGACAACAAATGGGAATTACAGGAATTGGCAAATGTGAATACTATAATTTATTTAAACTTTTTCCGACAAATCTATAATAATAATACTATAAAGAAGAAAGATTTATACTTTTTTGTGTTTGGAACGAATAAACTCAAAAACTACTGGACCGATTTTATAAATTCTTTCACCAATACAAATCTACATTATCAGCGAGTACCATATGCTTCTTTTTTCCAGGAAAATATAAAGCGGGATTTTCATTCCCGGAAAACCTTGCATAAGCGGGCGGAGCCGCGAGTAAAGGTCTAGTATCTGATAAACAAAAAGGTCAAATTAATTAATTTGGCCAAAAATATTCATATTTTGTAAAGGACGAAAAATTATATGATGTGTTTGTTTTCTTTTAAAATAACTATGGAGTTAGAATAAAAACATCGATTAATTGAATTCATACAGATAAAATAATAATTGTTTATTTGACGGACTCCACACTATTTTAAGTGATTACATAAATTTCCCAAGCGATATCAAAATTGTCGCAGTGGTATGTAATTAATCAGTAGTCTTTTTTAACTATAACGTTCATAAAATAATGAAAGCTACGTGGAGTTTATTTATATTACATAATTAGAATTAACTATACTTAAGTACAGTCAGCCACATAAGAAGCTGAACAAATTCAAAATTTCAAATCACTTCCACGCATAAAGTTTAATTGAAATATTTTTTTCCTTTGTGGGAAGTAAAGTTAATGGCCTTTATTTTATTTTAGTGAAGAGAAAACAAACAATGGGAAGAACAGAAGTGTTGACGCGATTTGAAGTTTTAAATTTGTTCAGCTACTACTACTACTGGCTGACTATACATCTCGACATCAATGAATAGAAAATGTCGTCTAACTAACCACAACCTTACTTCGTTGGAATCAGTAAACTTAATATGAAAAAACGTTTCCTCGAACACTATTGTAAAATCTTCTTGATCTTGATGCGGGGATTTCCTTAATCAGATAAAAAAAAATGCAAATTCTCAAGAAAAGCCTTTGACATGAGCTTTGATAAATGAATAGGTAAACATATTCTTTGTATTGTTATATAACAAAAAATATTTCTGGGTAACGAATGCGATAAATTTCTAAGAAGTTGTCGTAAATATAAAAATAAATTACGTTATCACTGACTGCAACTCAACAGAATACATACACACTGAAAAAAGTCACATAGCAATTTATGAATAGACTTTAATGCATATTATTTTTGAAAAGAAAGAGACAAAAAGGCAGACCTCGAGCTTGCTAGAACAACGAATTGGTAAGGTTGGCGGGAAGAGAGTGGATTGGGGTCGCGAAAGAAAGAAATAAATGGAGGCAGCTGGAGGAGGCCCCTACCCGAAAAGGGCCAAGACAATAATCTGTCCTGGAAATAAAGGCTTATTATTTTATATTTTTTAAAGCGGATTTCTCATATTTCTCTGGTAACAATTCATATAAAATAAAAACAATTAACCCTCAAGATTAAAATTAAAATTGTACCTCAAGTAAAATCTTCTTGACTTTAATTAATACCATTAATTACAATATTACAGTTGTTATAGACTAGTGGTGCTCGCGACTCCGCCCGCGTGAAAAAGTTTTTCCGGAACAAAAATACTTTCCCGGGATAAAAAGTAGCCTATAGCACTCAGGAGTTATGTACCTTCCTATTAGTGAAAGAATTTTCAAAATCGGTTCAGTAGTTCCTGAGATTAGCGCGTTCAAACAAACAAACAAACTCTTCAGCTTTATAATATTAGTATAGATTACTAGTATTGCTCACGGTTCCGTCGGGGTGATAAAGTTTTTCTGGGATAAAGGTAGCTTATAGCACTTGGGAGTAATGTAGGTTTCTATTAGTGAAAGCAATTTCAAAATCGGTTGAGAAGTTCCTGAAATTAGCGCATTCAATCAAACAAACTCCTTATAATATTTTATTTTAAATTTTTTTATTACTTATGTTTCAATAAATAGTATTTATTGTGTTTATAAATCACATTCCGGTCAAATCACAAAATGAACGTAGTCGTATCAATTCTCCCATGAATTTATACCATAATGGTTTTGACGGGAGGGATTCAAAACAGCACTCGCTTTTTTTAACCGACTTCAAAAAGGAGGTCCTGTATTCGATCCGTATGTATGTATGTATGTATGTCTGTATATGTGTATGTATGTATGTAAATTTGTATGGCCGCGCGTTTCTCAAAAACTAATGATCCGATTTGGATGTGGTTTTCGATGTTTAAATGTATAGTTTTCAGGGAAGGTTTTAGTATATAATTTACTAGCTTTTGCCCGCGGCTTCACCCGCATTAAAGAGTTCTTCCTGTATAAAAGTCACTTTATATCCAATCTATACATTTTCCCGGACCGAATTGTGAGTCTGAACCATTTTTGAATCCACCTGAATACACACAAAAACATAAAGTTCTATAGAGCGAAGCGCGGCTTTCGACGCGCTATTTATAGACACGCGCCACCGGCTCCCCGGCTGGTACCGCCGCAACCGCTATGTACCTGCATTTTAAATCTGTTATATCTTCGAAAATATTCATCTAAGTTACATGCTATAAAGGGCCATATTGATCTATATTAAATGCACAATGTATTTAAAGTACTTAATTGGATACATTAGGCATCGACTCCAAATATAATATATACTAAGCGAATATAAAGTTGAATTATTTTTTGATTTGCAGTGGTTTTGAAGTCGGTTTATTTTTTGTTATTTGTCATTGAGAGTCAGCCATTAATATCTATTATCCACTGTATTAGAAGTACAGTTTTCGATTTATTTAGTTATCTTAAGTTAGGATTCCAAATATTCATGGATAGATTTTATTTAAACCCAACTTTGTCTATTCAAAGGTTGGGTTTCAAAGCAAGTGCAGTCGCAAGTGCTTACTACTACGATACAAAAATGTAAAAATAGTTAAACTTACTTGGCTCTATCAATACGAAAACGTCGCTTGGCTCGGTCTCCCACTGAGCCGGCCTGCAGGCGATGCACCTCCGACTTCACGCGAGCACAATGTCGCGCTGTCATTATCCATAACACGAAGTTGGTACACGTTACCAATCCCATTGGTATCACGAAGAATATATAATGCGGCCAGTCTGTCCGGGTGTTTTGATCTATGAGGAACCAAAATCAATTGTGTGATTTTCCCATGATTCACAACGAAGGATATCCTATTCATAGACTATTAGTGGAAACGGGTATGAATAATCTAGTAATAGTTAAACTTTTGCTATAAATTAAGGTCTATGCTTATGGTTTTGTATTTAATAGTTTTGAATTTACTGGTGGTAGGACTCTCATATGTAAGAGTTCGTCTGGGTGGGTACCACCGCTATGTTTATTTCTACCGCCAAATAGTAGTGTGCATGCACTGTTGTGTTTCGGTTTGAAGGACATTGTAGCCAGTGTAATAACTGGACATAATGAGACTTAACATCATATGTCTCAGGATGACGAGCGCAGTGGAATACCACACAATACTTTGAAAGTCAAGGTGCTGTATGGTGTTACTACTGTTTATGGGCGGTCGTATTGCTTACCATCAGACGAACGACATGCTCGTCTCGTCATTCAATGCCATAAAAAACTTCTAAATAACACCCCTCATTTGGAATATGTTTTTATAGCGGTTCTGAACAATGAACACCTTTAATTAAATTCCAGATAAGAAAACCAATTTATGTTTGCAGATCGGAAAATGCCTCTCGGAATAATAAATCAAGTTTTTCATTCATGCCGTAATGTCTCTAGTGACTACTTTCGTAGCAGTAAGCTACGCCTACAGTTATTTATCAGATTTACAGTTTACACCCATTTTTCTTATTTTGGTCTAAAGAATGACTATGCCATCTTAATGGTACCCCAGTGGTTACAGCATTTGTGGTGTCTCTGCTTTGCGCATTAAAATATAATGATTTTTTTAGGATTCTCAATACTATGGAAAGTCAAGATGTTATTTTTGTCGTTACCAAAAAAAAACAGTCGCTCGCAGTGGCTACTTTTTATTTCTTAATAATTATGTATCTAGGTTATTAATTTTGAGTTACAAATATTTAGGACATAGTAATCAATATAAAAATGATGAAACGACTGACAAAACGATCTATGAAGAAACGTGCCAGCTAAAAATGTTTATGCAATGCAATGCAATCAATCCTGTATTATATACTGTCGACTGCTGAGTACAGGCCTCCTCTCCTATTAAGAGGGATAGGCCTTAGACAAAAATAAAAAAAATATCAATGTATAAAATAGGTACGATGATTTTATAAAATTGTGTTTGGGCACGATCCATTTATTCAATGCGCACGAGAGTAGCTTTGCAAATGTCCAAATACGATATTACCAGTTCCTCTGTCTGTATAAACAAAGTTAAATATTTAGTATATAATCCACATTTATAACAAACTTTTACAAAGTTATACTCACAAGCTCCAAACCAGCACATGCCATTTCCGATGTTAGCATCCAGTATTTTGGCTACCGGATACGTGTCGAATAAAAATGTAATCAGCGTTAGTATGATTGCAAAACTCCATGCGTATAGGGAATACCATAAAAATCGTCTGCGTTCTGTACCCGCCTTACGCAGCGGCTGCACTGTGCGAACACTCCTGTAAACATTTAATTGTTTAGAAATATGGACATGCAAAATAGTTCCTCCTAACAATATTTATTAAGGCTAACTTTCCCTCATCGAGTTCCCTGTTGAAATGAATATTTTATACTATGTAATAAATAAATAAAGATATCCCTACCGTATCATGTACTAGTTGATCGACAAGTATGTACCCTGTTATATAAAATGGCTTTTTGTTCTATTATTTATTGCAATCATGGTCTTAGCCTTTATGTACTTATAGTACATATTTTTTTATTTTATAAATCGGTCTATACGGTGCATAGCCTACATGCCAGTATACGTTTATAATATACTTGTCATAATCAAACCCAGTTTTAATCAATTTAATTAGTATTAATTTTAAATTATTGCTTTGGGTAGACTATTAAAGAGATTGTATAGACTTGTTATAGGCAGCTACCATTTCTGTTTTTCAGTTAATTTTTTGTTTAGTCTGGTTATAATTTTTACTATGATGTAGGTATTTTGACTTATACGTATCTGTTAAAATCAGCACATATAAACACTGCTTTAAAAGTCAAGAAAAGGTAGATAAAAAAAGGTAAAATTTAAGGCCATTCATCGATCATTTTATGATAAGTACTATGTACGAGTACGGAAGTCATAACGCCATGCTCCTAATGACGTAAGCTGCCATTAATATCTGTAGTATACGATATCTTTATTGGCTTTCAGCTTCACATTTGTTTTACGGGTCACGGGGATTGAGTCGCTAATGGTTCAGATAAACCTCGGCACTCTAATATCTGATAAATGTAACCTAACGATAATAACAAAGCCATTGATGATCAAGCGACGCAGAAAGATAACGTAGTACGTGTACGTATCCTAATTGTTGCCTACTAATCGTGCAATCATGTATAGGCGTTTCAACTAAATTATGAATTTATAAACAAACCGCACGCATGTTAACATTTACCAAGCGTTTAATTTATTATCGGTGCCCTGATGCCACGAACATTCATGCCCCACAGCCCCAGTAGATATTGTTAGAGCATGAACTATGTTTGTTTATCAAATAATAATGGCCGCCAAAAAGCTTTGATTTCAATTATAATTAGCATTCTTGAATTTTGGTAGCCAAATATTTTATAGTTTAGAGTAATAAATTAAAGAAATTATTTCTACAATCGTTTACCAAAAATGCAATCAATGTTGCTAGACTAGCGTTAGCTAAATTAATGTTAATGTGACCTTCAAATCGCAGCACGCATATATTTAGCCGTTGTTTTTTCTTGAACTATTCAATATTATGCATGGTTTCCCGAGGTGTGCTCGGCCGATGACGTAAATTAATTAGAACCACACCCGTATCACGGCTAACGCCTAAAGTGAATTTTCTATGCCGTCTGCTGATTACATTCTATCTAATTGCAATAGCGATTTTTGACTTACCTAAAATGACACACTCCAGTGCAATGCAATCAGCCCTGTATTATATACTGCCCACTGCTGAGCACGGGCCTCCTCTACGAGAGAGGGGTTAAGCCTTAGTACACCACGCTGGCCTAGCGCAAGTTGGCGGACTTCACACACCCTCGAAATTCTTATGGAGAATTCTCAGGTAGGTAAGTTTCCCCACGATGTTTTCCTTCACCGTTAAAGTGAACGATAATGATTGATAAATAATACACACGTAACGTCGAAAAGTCAGAAGTGTAATCAACGTGAAATGAGACATCATTAAATTATATTGTCTCTAATTATATTACATCTAATAAATAACAGGAGCACGATTAACAACGTCGTAACAATTTAGCCGCCAAGGCCATTATCCAGACGAGTACCTAAAAATCCTAGCACTATAGGAGTGATTCATTACGTAGAGTAATTTGTTTAGCCGATATTTAGAGCCGTAAGCAACTTTGACAAGATTATATATGTGCGAGCAAATTTACCACAGAAATAAATTTGTTATTAGATATTCAGCCCAATATTTGAGACCACACTTGAAATGTGATACGCGGGGATGACATGACTTATGACACCGATTGACCTACTATTTTAAATGATCATTTATCTATAATACCTTAAAAATAATATAGTTTGAGCATCGCATTATCATCATTTAAAAATCGGAGACGCATATTTCACGTAATAAAATTGATCATTACGCGTAATATGGCATCTGGTAATAAGACAAGTAATCTAATCAGAACAAAGTCTCCATTGTTCTAATTCCTCATAATATGATTCAGGTCGGTTAAGTGTTTTAAATAAAATGATGAACCTTAAAGCACGATATATTACAATGGGAACATTTCGAGACACTACTTTACTAAATATAAAGGGAACCACGGAAACTGGCTCGCAATTTTCAGATAAATTAGTTTACATCATTAAAAAAACATACACACTCACAAGAATTAAGAACGTCCTCCTTTTCTGAAAATCGGTTATAAAAGAACTACTATCATGGGTAGTTCCGACATTTAAGATCGCCATGGATTAATCTTATATTACAAAGTTTTGCTTGCGGCATCGCCCACGCGAAAAGTCTCAAGTCCAAATTACTGTAGCTTACCATAGCGCCGAATTTGAAACGCAAGCGCCCCTTGACAAAAAAAATCTTATATTTACTTCGGCAGCAAACTACCGTGATAAAGAGTAGCCTATAAATTAATCCAGGGTATGGTCTATCCGTGTGTTAAATTTCATTCAAATCTGTTTAGCGGTTTCTGCGTTAACGTCTAACAAACATCCAAACGTTTTCAAAAACTTACACAGTTATGATATTAGTTAAGTAATAAGTAACATAAAAAAGATATGATAAGATTAATATATTATATGAATAATGAGTTAAAGTTACTACAAATTACAAAATTATGTCTCTTTCAGAAATGTGTATTAAGCAATATAAAGCTATGAATAAATCTTAGTATGTGATATTAACAAGAACATTATATTTTTAGTCGATTCCTCGAAATATGGCCTTCACACGGATATGCGGATAGACGCACTACAAAATAATACCATACAAAAGATATTTATTTATTTATTCATTTGGAGGACTATCAGCTATAACTAATTATTTAATATTATCTGTTACATAAATTATTGGTATGCTAACAACATATTATAATCAACAGAACACAATACTGTGCGGGTATATGACTGATTCTATCCTTAGATCATTGTGAAATACATAAGCAATGTGTAATATTTATCTTCTTAGCTTGTACTAACAAATCCGACGGATGGTTTGCTCAATGTGCAAATATCAAAGTACCAATATGGCAATATGTAAACATTTCAATACTATGAAGATGTAAATATTTAACCACATGCGACAAAGAACCAGCTTATGCCGAGACGATCTGACCTATACAATATTCAAAATATGAGTAAGTGAAGACGTTGGAAACTATGAGACGGCGGAAACAATTGTTTGTGTTTACGCAAAAGTAACGTTAGTCATAACAACGGTGTACTTCCAGCTCTCGGCCGGCGCACCGCCGCACCGCGCCGCGCCGCCCGCAAGTGTTCCGAAACACTAAAGTCCGCCTTGCGTGGGAACGGTGATTGGTTTTTACACCTAAAGCCGAATAGTTTATTTCTCCCAGTTTTTAGAACTGACATGGTGATACTGAGAAAAATATCAACTACATTATACGTAAACATTACGTTTCAATGAAATCTACAATGTTTTCTTAAAACAAAAATACGGAAGAATATTTATGCAAACGTTATAACGTATCATTAAACCGTTGAGCAGTAGTCTGTTCCGCTTTTCTGTGCGTTCTGCCAAAGGGCTCAAACGAAGCGGCTGAAACTAATTGGGCGGAGTAGATTTATGTGATTGTTTAATAAAATTGAATCTAGTTATTGGAATGATTGTAGTACAAATTTGTCCAAACGATAGCCAACCCGCACTAGACCCACATCGTGTGTTATAGTCCAAATACCTTTAATAAGTTTGTGTAAACTTCAGCTCAGTAATGGTACATATGAAATGCAAAACCGGAGAAATATATAGTTTTCTTTTTATATTGTAATAGTTGTATAAAGTATTGCTGACGACTCTACCTGTATCTCTACTGGTATAAAAGTCGCATTGAGAACTTTTTCGGGATAAAAAGATACAGAACTTATATATTCATCCCGGAGTCAGAACATGGTGTATCCCTGTGCCTTTCCTCCATATCCGCTCAGCGATCTAGGTGTTTACTTTGACGAACAACTAATAAATATTATTTAATTCAACTTCGCATGCATTGGTAAAATTATCATTAAAAGAACGCTGTTACATGCTCAGGCAACTCTTCGCCCGGAGAGCATAGACGTGTTTGCACATCCATGAAGTGCTGTGTTTACATGTCACTCAAGTGCATTTATTAATGGGTTAATCAGAGGAATGACTTCTTGGTTACGAAATTTTATGGACCACGGTCTCTCTAGTTGCCTAATAATACGAGACTGCCACGATGGCACAGTTGTATTGCGTACGTGGTACGACACGCACTGAGGTTATAATCCCAGGTCGGGCAAAGTGATATTGGCCTTACTGCTCAGTATAAGCCCGGAGTCTAGAACTGTGCCTGATATGGCGATAGAGACGCCTCCTATCATATTATAGGATGGAGCACACGAAAAGTGGATGGATGGACTCTGCCTTCCCTTTTGAGGATAAAAGCGTGATGTATATTTGTTTTGTTTGAGTAATAATAAGAGTATGCTAGGCATTGCTCTAATATTTTAATAGCTTAGCGAAAGTCGTTCTGCAACGTAACTTTATACAATGTGTGTAGTATACTGGGTAGTATTGAAATGGGAGAAAGCAAGTGGTTGATTTCAACTAATTCTATTCCGATAGTCAACAAATGTTCCTTAAAGCCAAAGGTTAGTAGTAAAACGTAGAGTGGTAATTCTCGGTAAATGGCTATAGTGTTGTTACTAGGTAGGTACTTAGGTACCGACGCTCGTAACAGACTGTATGAGATATAAATAGGTACCATTTCCCTACTCTACATTCAGTTTTCAAGAGCGCTATATTTTATACAGCCGTTATGATACTGAACAGAAACAGTTCATTCAAAAGTATTTTTTATACAATATGGAATATATACAGAATGATGAAGATAATATTTTTTTATAACAAAACAAGTTTTATAAATGAAGTGTAATATTTTAGCAAAGTCATCACTAACCAGTAAGAGATATTCAAACGTAATAGCAACAACGGTCCGGCTCTGTTGTATGTAATGACGTAACCAATCAAGAGGCATGTATTGCTCATATTTAGCAGGACCCTGAGCCGTGTTCCTTAGTTCACACATTCGCACAATACAAGCGGTAACTTTTGTGTTGGTTATAAAGCAAACTCACCCAAATGTCCACCATATGTCGAAGCACATGACGTTGAGCCACGCAAAGGCCGCCACGAAACCGAAGTAAATGCCGTACCCTGCACAAACAATATAAGTAATATAAGTGATGGATTGTGTCAAACAAATACTCCTACGGAGTAGTACACACAAGGGTATTAGATAAATTAGCAATTTCAGCCAAAATGATAATTGTAATAAAACAAATGTTTTGTTTACGCGGACGAGCGTTATATTATGGATATCGTCGTATTATATTTTGTTAATATCCTTGATTCATAACATTTCAACGAAATTAATAATTAACAAATACAATTAATAAAGTTAGCCTCTGTTATGTGGATACACGTCCAATAATAAATGCGTCATAATGTATATTATATGATATAGGATATGGCCCGCGGCTCCGCCCGCGTTTAAAAGTTTTTCCGGTATACAAGTCCCGCTTTTAATTTTCCCGGGATAAAATGTAGCTTATGTATAATCCAGGACATAATCTACCTGTGTGCCAAATTTCATCGAAATCTTTACATGTTATAGTAATATTATGCTGACATGTAACCATTATTTATTATTCATCGTAGTGGAATTCCACGTACAATATTTAAGAAATTTATTTTAATATTCTAGACTATGGTGGCTGCATCCTTCCTTTCACGCATTTTAATACTTGTGTAATCATACAAACAAAGCATCTAATCAACCCGACACAATCGTAATCAAAATGAGCTGGAATGACTAACCAACGCTAGTACCTACTTATCTTTTTCATTATATTATTATACCCGATCGCAATGTTTAGAACGCTTAGGACTTGTTTCACAGGTTACAAGTCGCACTCTTAATAAAACAATGACCTAATCCAAAATCATTGACTTGTTGGAATTGTCACAAAAACTCACTGTATATGTCGGAGTGACTAAAATACTATAAAATAGGATGCTGGTTAATTACCAGTATTTCAATATTGCATAGTGAGATTTAAAAATGAACTACTTATTTCTAAACGTAGTGTAATACACAATGTTGCAGATTGATTTGAATTTGTATAATAAGTTGTTGATTTGGCTATTTTTATTTATGAATATTGTATTACTGTTGACTTCAATGAATCGAGTAGTATGAAATTATGTAGAGGGGAGCGAACCTTTATAATGAGAGCGCAGATTCTGCACTCACCCAAAAGACCGGTGTGCTTTCATAAGCCGACCCTCTTCAGGCTAGAAAAAGTATAGGCAGGGACAAAAAAAAAAAAAAAAAAGCGCTTCAGTGCATTCGAAGTTTAGT
This sequence comes from Lapara coniferarum, assembly GCA_949316025.1. Lineage (NCBI taxonomy): Eukaryota > Metazoa > Arthropoda > Insecta > Lepidoptera > Sphingidae > Lapara > Lapara coniferarum. The sequence continues at coordinate 12,948,641 of OX438926.1, read as the reverse complement.
CGGCTAGCTCAACAGAACGTTGTTATTACTCTGTATTGTTGTTCAGACGAAATATGTTACGTTTATGTGAGAAAACCGGCTTTTAATTATTATGGAAAACTCAAATCATGACGAAGATGTATCATCCAAATCCGAAATATATGACATTTTTTTTAAGTTGATTTAAGGAACATAAATTCAAACGATTTTGACCCTATTCCCAATTTGAAAAGAGGCATTTTTTTTATAGTCGATGCAGCTTGCCCTTTGTCCATATTTTGCTAAAACTCATCTAGCCGACATTTTGGATTAGGTCATTGTTTTATTAAGAGTGCGAAGTATATTTTCTTGTATTTTATGAGCATTTATTTGGGAGCATACTTAGATTAGAATGTGACTTTTGTATTTGGTCGGTTTATACATTTACGTGACGAGTAGCACTTGTGAGCCAGCGGTATGATCTGACGGTCATATTCAGTACAAATACTACAAAAAAATTTAATGTAAAATATTTATGTTCTGTATAACTTAAATAAGTCATTGGTAAAGAAAATAAAAGTAAATTAAATACACTGTAATTAAATTAACCATAAGTTTAAAGTATAGATTATGATCAACAAATTCATGATTAATATTGTTCCATTATCGTTATCACAATGTTTATTACGTTTGGCTGTTTCTTATATGAGTCCGGGCCCAGCAAACAATCTATTGCCCCTAATGTTAATTGAAGTGGCGTCCAGATAGAATATCGACATCCCTCACTTAATATCACAAGTCGACAGAATTATACCGGCCTTTTCGATATTGGATATACACAAGTTAATCTCGGAACATGGCATACTTACTTAGGCCACTATAGCGGGGTTTGCAGTACAATGTCTGCTATCCGGGCGCATATAAATATCTAACTTTCAGCAAACACAGCGCTCATAGTAATGAGTTTAGTTTGAGTTATATTTGTGCATATCTCTCACAATTAGCAACATATTAATTAATCGCATATCCTACTAATCTATACTAATATTATAAAGCTGAAGAGTTTGTTTGTTTGAACGCGCTAATCTCAGGAACTACTGGACCGATTTTGAAAATTCTTTCACTAATAGGAAGCTACATAACTCCTGAGTGCTGAGGCTACTTTTTATCCCGGGAAAATATTTTTGTCCCGGAAAATCTTTTTCACGCGGGCGGAGCCGCGAGCACTACTAGTAATATTATAAACGCGAAAGTTTGTAAGAATGGATGTATGGGTGTATGTATGTTTGTTACTCTTTCACGCAAAAACTACCGAACGGATTTCGATGAAATTTGGCACAACAGTACCTAGATCATGTCGTGGATACATAGGGCATTTTTATCCGGAAAAATATAAAGCGAGACTTTATCCCAGAAAAACTTTTTAACACGGGCAACAGCTATAAACTAAATGACTACTTAACCCCTATACACTATTTAGTTTCCGGGAAGTAGCCGGCTTAATCTCCAGGACTAAAAGTAGTCACCGAAAAACAATGTGGGCGAGACGCCGCTTTAGCGGTTTTGTTTGCATTTTTTTTTCTATTTTTATTCATTCGGGCAGTCATATTTATATAGGCCAAAAATACGCCTAATTACATTTTACACATCGTAACTTTTGGAAACATTATACTTATCAAATTCTCTTCTAATTGATATTGACTATCACTTATCGTAATTATCAGTTTCAGATCTTCCATCTTCTGAGTAATTAAATAATATTAATAGATATTGGATTATTCCCTATGGCACAGGCAGCTATGATATTGCTCGGTTTCGAACTGATCCGACATAAATATCTCAATTACATTATGAACACACATCCATACTTAATGATCATAATCATTATTCTACCGCCATGCCTCAATATTCTTTAGTAATTAATGTTCATTATGATATACATAATATGAATAATGAATATTCGTTTAAATACATCAATAACAGCTAATCTTATGTGTAAACTAATTAACTTCAAGCGATATTTCTTTGTATTCCCAAATTTGTAATACAATATAAACTTAATTTAATAAGCGGTATGTACTACGTTGGATGGCACATTTTTAAACTTACCCAATGTTATACGAAAGTCAATAAGCAAATAAGTGAGTTAATTAATAATGGTATCAGTTTCGTTATCGAGCCCTGTGTTCCATAAATATATCATTAACAGTTTCAAATAAACCGCCTAAAATAGTAATCAATTATTATCTGAATGATAACGGTTTTATGTTATAATTAATTAGTATTACTATGGAATATCGATAAACAAATAAATCATCTTGGATTTCTAACTGCTTCGTCTCATTTACGTTTTATTTTTTCCTCTCTGAATATGGTACACAGATGAGTTAAATTCTGACCGCACCAATAATATAAGCACAACTTATCGCTAGACAATTACAATCATCGTATTATTTCCCTGTGTTAATGAAATTGGCATGATAAATTTACTGGAACTTTTAGTAATGTATCACTATAGTAACTACATGGCCAATGTGTTGCAACGCGACATGGTAATATTATTGATGCATGGGTTTTTAATACATCAATGGGTAATATGCAATGTTTTCGATGACGTCGCGACGTCATGGATAGGCTGACCCCACCATCGTGTGGAATGAATTCTCAGGAAGAGAGCTAGAGATTATTCTAGTAAAACAACGTATTTCTTACCAAGTAAAGTGCATGTCACTCTGTTGGGCACGAGGTCGTACTGCACCCGCGCCAGGCATGAGAACGCGAGGAGCATCATGCCAACGTGGCAAATAAGGGTGCGTCCGTGGAGATTCCTCAATTCAGGAAGAGCGCAGTATACCACCAAAGTCAGCGCAAGACAGACGCTTGAGATGCTGATCACCTACATAAATAATAAATATTATATCATATTGTGCTTTGTAATTTTAGACTCGAGTGGTGTTTTTACTGTTTAGCTCTGATAATCAATCGTTTAGCTTATCATCCGATGAGTGGCTTGATCGTATCGTCATTAATTTATTTAAAAATTGTAAGTCGTATAATTCGCGCACAACTTAGTCATCACATGCGATAGGCAATGTTATGGCGAGCAGTGGGAAGAAGTACCATGACCCTCTTCATGAGTCACTGTCCACTTTGTAGCCTTCCAACACTGCTGACGAAGACTAGCACTCGCACACGAGTTAAAGTAAAAAATAATAACAGTAGCAGCCCTGGATTATCATACTGCCCACTGCTGAGCACGGGCCTCCTCTGCAACTGAGAGCGTTTAGGCCTTAGTCCACCACGCTGGCCTAGTGCGGGTTGGCAGACTTCACACCTACGAAATTCTTATAGAAAACTTTTCAGGTATACAGGTTTCCTCACGATGTTTTCCTTCACCGTTAAAGCAAGCGATAATTCACAAAGAATACACCTGTAAAATTTAGAAAAGTCAGAGGTGCGTGACCTTAGGTTTTGAACCTGCGCACATTCGTCTCGGCAGTCCGTCCCGCTCCCAACTAGGCTATCGCCGCTTACAATTAACTGATACTTAAAATGATAACATAGTATTATTTATATGTCATGTTCATTAATTGTATAATTTCGTCGCACATAGCCAGCCATATCCGTTGTATTTCGAAATAACGAATATCCTAGGAAAAACGTATTAAAAACGGAAATATATAATACATTTTTATTGCTAACAACTGTTTACTTTCAAGTGCAGTTTATAAAAAATCGTCTAAGTCCGGTCATCAATCCAATTTCGATGCAGACGGTGAGTGAGTGTTCGACGAAATACACAAAGTACCGACACCTACTTACGTCTTACAAGTGGTTCTTACATCACTTTATTAAACGTTCCATTAATACATCTGCTTTATATTTGGTTTAGATACCGGGCGTCTACATACAGTATGCACTATACTCACTATCTCGAGAGCGTTATTTTCAGTGATAACCTAACATAAAAATCATTGCTTAAATGAGAAATGCAATGCAATCAGCCAGTAGGTATATACTGCCCACTGCTGAGCACTTCACATACCCTCGACATTTTTATGAAAAATTCTCATGTATATAGTTTAGGTTTCCTCACGATGTTTTCCTTCACCGTTTAAGCGAACGATTATAATTGATAAACGATACACACATATGTATGTATAATGTGTGTGACTTGGGTTCTTAACCTCCGGACATTGTCTCGGCAGACCGTTCCATTCCCAACTAGGCTATCGTCCACGAGTCTCGTAAATGAGAACGTTATTTTTTTTTATTGCATTGAATGATGAGACGAGCATGCCGTTCGCCTGATGGTAAGCGATACGTGGTCGTGGTCCCATAAACAGTAGCAACACCGTTCAGCACCTTGACTTACAAAGTATTGTATGGCATTCTACTGCGCCCGTCATGAGGTGTGAGGTGTCAAGTCTCATTATGTCCAGCAGTAACAATGTCCTTCAAACCGAAACACAACAGTACATGGGTATTGCTGCTTGGCGGTAGAAATAGATATTGCGGTGGTACCCACCCAGACGGGCTCATACATATGACAGATCTACCACCAGTAAAAGTACACCACCACCAGTAAACAAATTGAATCACTGTGACAAAAAAACTAATTGTCACATTATATTGTAGAACATGGAGAGTTAAGTGTGTTCTTTATTAAAATGGGATATAAAATTTTATGATTGGCACACACTGACAGTACAGAGTATGATATATTATTATAATAGCAACTTACAACGTAAATTATGTTCATATTTTGATTATAGAGGTGAAATAAAATCAATTATTAGTTGTCGGGGTTCTGTTTGTTTCTTGAAATTTATTTTGCTCAGGAATTAATATATTCCCAAGAGTAATTGAAAAGACTGTATACGATCTATTGAATACTAAAGCTTACAAAAACATGCTATAAACCATATCATTTTTTTTTAATATAATACAACTAGCTGGCCCGGCGAACTTCATATCGCTTTAGAATCAATGAATGTTATGTTAAATTATTCGTTTTTTATTAAGATTAAAGGAATTATCAAAATGAATTAGGCTCAACAATTGATGCACAAAAATCAAAATTATAAAGTTACTAGCTTTTGCCCGCGGCTCCGCCCGCGTTAAAAAGTTTTTCCGAGATAAAAGTCCCGCTTTTTATTTTCCCAGGATAAAATGTAGCCTATGTGTTAATCCAAGACATGATCTACCTGTGTGCTAAATTTCATCGAAATCCGTTTAGTAGTTTTTGCGTGAAAGAGTAACAAACATCCATTCATCCAGACATCCATACATACTTACAAACTTTCGCCTTTATAATATTAGTAGGATATATTCATACGCAGACATAGAGAAGCAGACTATTGAGCGCGACATGCCACGATAATGACTATACCTCTTTCACTTCCGCCACATTCATAGTTCTCAATTCTCATCATTTATTTTCGCCAATTATGGGCATACCGTCCATCCGTACCATTAACATTCGCTCTATAAATACTTTTCGTGACCCGTCTTTCAACCATCCTCTCCACGAGCCCAAGTTATGTCATCATACTTCTTTTAATTTTAATCACCACATCATCTTTTAATTTATAACGTTCACTTATCATACTATACCCATGCGATAAGAAATAGTGACTCTACATAATATACTATGTAAGGAGTGCACTTCCACCCCATTCACTCGACTTTCGTGCTTCTTCTGCTAATCCGGCATTCACTTCGTCGCCAACAGCACAGTGTTGCGAATCGCTATACTTGTTCCCCTTACACTGATACAGGCTCTGGAGTTCTCATTACACAGACTTCAATGCCCTTACCAGGCGGCCCTCATTCCCATACGTTAATGACAACGTTGATTACAGCTTATTCCTTGGCACATGATCATAACACCTTTCCAGGTTTACGAGGGCCAAAAGACTGTTTTGATTTGAACAAATGCTCCTCCGCCATGTACCTTATGGAAAGGACTTGGTAAATCAAACACACAGTCCAAAATACTTTTTTGTATATACAAAATTAACGTTTAAACGATACAGCTAATCTCAACTAATTGAGAGTTGGAACTCAACTCTTTAAAATCACTTTTCACCTTTGAGTATCTAGCAAATTAAAAACTCAAAGCTCAAAAACTCAAACGCTTTCTCTGACGAATTTCCAAAACAATCGTATGAAGAGAATTCATTAAAACGAATTCAAATACAAACACTGTCGAAAACGGTATAAAAATTGCATTGCCAGATACTTAAATAATATTGGTGAAGACTAAAAAAGATGCTAACTCACGCAGCGGTATGCAATGAAAGGAGGTAACATGAAATTATAATATTATACTCTTTGCGACCCGTGCCACAGGGACTGCGCAACTGAATCAGCTGTCAAATAAAAAGTAAAAACAATTTAATTTCACAATATTTCGTTCACTACTTGCAATAAAATAATATTGGGACTATAAATTAAGATGTAAGCTATCCTATCTTTCAAGTTGGATCAAGCTGCACATGGTGTGCAAATTTGATTAAAATCGGTTTAGTAGTTTAGGAGTCCATCGCGGACAAACAACGTGACACGTAATTTATATATATTAAGATAAACAATTGAAATTCTATACGAATTGAATCAATTACGAGTCCGTCCAGCCATTCTGTCCAACCGATTTGCGTTATTAATCCACAAAACTGTCATTAATCATTGGAAATAACCAAACTTGTAACCTTCTCAAGTTAAACTCAAACATGATTTCCTCCTATACATTTCTTATGTTTATAGCTCTCTTACTCTATATCTCTGTTTCTAATTGAGATACGCAATTCGTTGTGGTTTAAGAACATTCGCTGGAGCGACCTCTTTCATTCAATTTGAATTGGTGGAGTTGTAGGAAGCTAGTTGTGAATATTTAACTGCAGCGCAGGTTCTCTAGTAAGTCCCCTTCCGACGTCAAACGTCTGTTTGAGATTAAAGATATCTCGGGGCTAGGCGGCTTCACCGTCGAAGCCCCACACAAATCAACCCAGATAGGGCAGTGTCACAACTGCCAGAAATACGGCCACAATTCTCGTGGCTGTCGCCTCCCCGCCAGGTGCGTCAAGTGCCTCGGCGAACACGGCACATCCGAGTGCCCCCGTCCCAAGGACCGTTCTCAGTGCACGGAGCCGCCTTCGTGCACCAACTGCCGGCAAACCGGCCATCCAGCGAATTATCGCGGATGCGCTCGCGCCCCCAAAAGAGTTGCCAAAGCTCCTAAAGCTGCGGCTCCCTCGGCCCCTCAGGCCACCACATTCAAACTGGCACCTGCGCCAGTGCGCAACCCGTGGTTTCCTCCCACGGCGCGCGCTGAACCCATTTCACAGGACCCCAGCGGAGTCACTCCCGCTGCCCCGGCCTCTACTCGACCCTCTCCTCCCCCAGCTGTGGCTCCTTCTTCAAAGGCAGCCCAGCCCAAACCCAAACCCACCACCCCTCCCACCCCTTCTCAGTCGGCGACGGTGGCGGCGAAGGCAAGCGACGCCTCTTCCTCAGTCGCCTCACTGTTAGGCTCCCCGGAGATAATGATTCTCCACGGGAAACTCTTCGAGCGTTCCCGTCTACTCACCCGTACGGGAGTAGAAGACCCCCTTTTAATCGCTGAGATCGCTCTGATCCAGCAACAAATCTTCGAGGCTACAGTTAACGCTGTGCGTCTCCCCTCCTTAATTTCATAAATGGCTACCAACGCCAGACAACTCCCCCAGCGGACAAAACCTCGCTCCCTCAGAGTGGGGTTTTTCAATTGTAACGGCATTCGGGACCAAAAAGCCGAAATTTCTTCTTTTGTCCGCGACAACAAAATTGACGTTTTCCTCATCCAGGAAACGTTCCTCAAGCCCTCTCACCGCGATCCCAACATCCCAAACTTCAAACTGGTGCGAAATGATCGTACCAGTGGCCGTTTAGGAGGCACTCTCATCTATTACAAAAGGTCCCTTCATTGCATACCTTTAGAATCACCGATAAGCTTGAGCAACATTGAGGCTTCGGTCTGCAGGCTAGCCATGACCGGACACCCGCCGATCACCATCATATCGGCCTATCTCTCGGCCACTAAGGAGCTTCACTCCAACGAACTTGAAACCCTATTTGATCTGGGGGATTCCGTCATTTTGGCGGGAGATCTCAATGCCAAGAACACTCTCTGGAACTGCAACTCGACCAACGAGCGAGGTGCAGTCCTAGAGAGTTGTCTTGACACAATCAATCTAAGCCTATTGGTTCCTTCAGAACCTACCCACTATAGTTACAACGACGACCACCGACCGGACATACTCGACGTGGCACTTGTACGGAACGTAAGCCTTAGCGTGCGTTCCATGCAAGTGTTACAAGAGTTAGACTCTGACCACAGACCTGTGATCCTCGATCTAGTCCCCGAAAACAGTCCAACAGACACAGGTCCTAATACTCCGATGAAGGTGAAAACGAATTGGCGCCTTTTGGGCACCAAGCTCGCAGACACCTCATCCACTGATCTCTCCGCGATCCCGACCAACATCGTGACTCCTGAGGAAACGACCAGCGCGATACGCGTCTTCACTGACCACCTTCAGAACGTTTTGAGCGAAAGCTCCGAGAGGGTGCCAGAGACTGTTCACAGTCACTGGCAACTTCCCGAAGACGTTCGGTGGTGGGTGAGGTTGCGTAACGCTACGCTCAAAGCCTGCGCGACGAGACCCGTCCCGGAACGACGACATCTTGCGCGCTACCTCCAACGTGAGGTTAAGCGTCGCATAAAAGAGGTCGTCGATTCGAGGTGGGACACTCGCCTTGCCGACATCGATCCGACACAAACGGCCTTTTGGCAACTGGTTCGTTCCTTCAAGAGAAACGATGTGGCCTCCATGCCTCCGCTCAATCGTCCGAATCAACGCCCGGCGTTTGATGACGACGAGAAAGCGGAACTACTGGCCAGCAGCCTGGAGTCTCAATGCTCGCTCACCTCTGTACCCGTAGATGACGACATTCTTGTTGCGGTTGACACCTTCGTCGAAGATAGGAACGCGGTCCGGCCACCGCCAGTCTCTATACCGCGACCGTTATACGATAACGTCGACCCGGACGTCGACCCGCCGCCCGATCCCCTTGCGCCGGTGACGATCGAAGAAGTCACCACTCTGATCAAGGCACTCAAACGTAGGGAAGCCCCCGGGGGCGATCTAATCCCTACTCGTATGATTAAGATGCTCCCGGAGCATCTAGTTCAAATCCTAACATCCATTTATGACGCCGCGTTTCGTAACTGCATCTTCCCAGAGGTCTGGAAAGAGGCAGTTGTGATAGGAATCCACAAGCCGGGGAAACCCGCTTTCGAACCCTCCTCTTATAGGCCCATCAGTCTGCTCAGTACTCTGGGCAAAATCTACGAGCGGATCGTCCTCGACCGCCTTAAAATAGTAGCTTTTAATCAAAATTTGATCCCTCCAGAACAGTTTGGCTTTCGCGCTAGACACAGTTGTGTCAATCAGGTGCTCCGCATCACGGAGTACGTCCACGATCAATTTCGTAAAGGAATGCCTACCGGTGCTATTTTCTTCGATATCGAAAAAGCATTCGACAGGGTGTGGCACAACGGCTTGCTTTTCAAGCTGTACACTCTCAACGTGCCCACACAACTTGTGCACATCATACGAGATTTCCTGTCGAATCGCGGTTTCAGATATCGCGTGGAGGGAACTCTCTCTTCCCGACACACCATCACGGCCGGAGTCCCGCAAGGCTCCGCCCTGTCCCCTTTTCTATTCTCGCTGTACACAAGCGACATCCCTAGACCACAAAACGCCCATCTGGCACTATTCGCGGATGATACCGCAATCTACGCTTCACGTATAGACCCCGACAAAGTGGTGCGCACTCTGCAAACCGCCGCCGACGAACTCGGTGAGTGGTTCCGCAAATGGCGAATCACCGTCAATCCCACCAAAAGTCAGGCCATCCTTTTCACTCGGAAAAGGAAAGTCCATGTCCCTCACTTTTCAGTCCGCATGTCCGACCAGGTTATTCCCTGGAAGGGCCAAGCCAAATATTTAGGAGTAACCCTTGATCAGAGGTTGACCTTCATCCCACACGTAAATGCGGTACGCGCGCGAGCCGCATTCGCGATGAGCCAGCTTCACTGGCTCCTAAACAAAAATAGTAAGATGTCAATCCGCAACAAGATTAGGATCTTTAAAACATGCATCCGTCCGATAATGACATACGCGTCGCCCGTATTCGCTCATTTACCGCCCGGTCGCCTTCAGCGAATGCAGGTGCTTCAAAATCGATTCTTACGACATGCACTTGGTGCCCCGTGGTACGTTCGCAATCGCAACCTCCACGTGGACACCAATATGCCGACCATCAGGCACTTTATGCAGTGCGCCAGCAGACGCTATTTCGACAGGGCGGTAAACCACCCGAACACGCTTATCCGTAAAGCGTCGATTTATACTCCATTTGATCGCGCCAAATGGAGACGACCGCGTTCAGTCTTGTCAGATCCAGAGGACGAAATCACTCTGGCCTTACGCGAAAAGAACGAGCATCTAAAGCTCATACACTCAACAAGACCGCTGTACCGTCCTCGCCGTCGAGGACCTCGTCGCGTTCCCCAACCCCCTGCCCTCTCTTAGCAGTTCCGGCCCGCGTGCCGAAGACTACGATCAACACATCAAATAGGATTAGGTTAAAAACCATATTCCCCAAACGCCGATGTCTTATCCTCTCAGTGGCCGCCCTGAGCCGAGGTCGTGACCCATTAGTGGGTCGCCCTCAGCGTGGTCGCTTAAACTTAAGGGTTGCGAGCGCCTTCTGCGCTCACCCACAAGACCGGTGTTCTTGTATAAGCCGACCCTCGTCAGGCTAACAAGAGTTTAGTCAGGGACAAAAAAAAAAAAAAAAAAAAAAAAATCTCTAGTAAGTAAATAAAATAGAAAGAACAACTCCTGATTATTAAATAGCAAATAGCAATATAAACTGGTTTATAAGAAAAATCATAATACAGGTTATTTCGCGGTGACGCAGTTTTAAAATTATGCACGGACATTACTTTGAGCACTAATGTAATTGTTGTCTGCATAATATTTTTTATAAAAATATTATATACCTATGCCTATCAAATTAAAATACTTATTTTTATTGGTACCTACTTACATATTTATGACCATTATATCCTTACATCTTATAAAATAAGGTTCCCCAGACGTGTCTGTCTGTCTGTCTGAACGGGATAAACTCAAAAGCTACCAACGGATTTCGATTAAATTTGGTTTGGAGATTGTTTGCGATCCAGGGAAGGTTTTAGGTACCTAACTTTTTATCCCTGAAAAATTTAAACCGTGACTTTTATTCCGGAAAATCGTATTCTGCGAAATGCAAATCGCCTGCTACCGAGGCAAAGCTGGGACGGGTTGCTAATTATAGTATATTATAATATACCGGCTAGCATTCATGTAGATAACATATTTTTTCAACCGACTTCAAAAAGGAGGTTCTGTATTCGATCCGTATGTATGTATGTAAATTTGTATGGCCACGTGTTTCTCAAAAACTACTAAGCCGATTTGGATTTGGTTTTCGATGTTTAAATGTATAGTTCTCAGGGAAGCATTTAGTATATAATTTATGAAGATCTGATGAAGATCTTCGGAGATACACAATGGAACTCTTGAATAACTAACAGCAGATGACTCGCGAATGCCCCAATCGTATATCTATGATGTATTGTTTACACCATTCTGTAATAAATTGAACAATGTTTTCGTATATTTGTTTGTGTATTTCCTTAGCTTAGCTGGCAATTTAAATTAGGTATCGACTCCAAATATACGTATATACTAAGCGAATATAAATTATAATTATTTTTTTATTTGTAGTGGTTTTGAAATCGGTTTATTTTTTGTTGAAAAGTTTTTTGTTTAAAAGTTAGAATGTGTAGACATAAATAATACATTATATGTGATAAAATTATCAAGATTACACATAACGCTTACCACAAAAGATACTCGAAAATCCTTTGTCGCTGGCGCCTTGACAAAGCATGTTACAGCTGTGATAGTTATACCCCCTCCGGGACAATAGCGACTGTCGAATGCTTCCAAACAATAGTCACCCTTTTCAGTTACAGGCGATTTAAGGAAACCATCCGGGGTAAGCTCATGATAGTCGTGTTCAATACTTATGTTGAGCATCACTTTGCCCTCGGGGCACGTTATATCATTCCGTATGCCCAGCACGTCTAAATGAAATCATAAACATGAATATTATATAACAGCAGTTTTTCGTATAATAAAATTGTTTATTGTTCTGTATTTCTTTCATTCAGCGTCAGAATTACGGATCGCCATGATTATTTTACATTTAGTTGATTAATTATATGCCAGAAACTTCAAAGCTATTCATTTATCCAGGAATGTTTTTATGGAAATATGTACTTTTATTCTGATAAAACTTTTACGCTGATAGAGCTGCGAACTAAAGCGATTAGTGCATAATTTATTTGGTAAATATTTCACTGATTTCGTTTTCATACTTTTTTTGACAAGGTCATTACAGAAGCATAGTAACATTTAACAAATTCAATCATATTATAATCATATTTTGGACGTTTTGTAGAGTGTTCTATTGAAGGAGGATACATAATTACCTGCAATTGGGCCGTTTTCTTTTTCTAAAGGTTCTAAGTAAACGGAAATGTCGAAGAATACATCGTCCGTTGTAGGCACACATTTGCTGGCAGGACTACCGCAGCGTAAAGTTCTGTAGTGTTGTCCTACAGGACAACATTTTTTTACGCAATATGCGTCGAACGCAGAACATTGATCGGTACACACCCGGGCAATCAATCTTTGATTTTGATAATTGTGGTCCATACACCATTCTCCCTGGGGTATCTTAGTCTTCCTGTCCGTATTTCTATTAACAACAATTAAACTGTCTGCAACTACTTTAAAAGAATACCGCTCTTCAGTCAACTCCACTGCAGATTCATGTGTTTTGCAATGTAATCCGCTCTCTACTTCATGAATGTTATACTCGCTCAATTTTAATACATTTACTAAGAAATCTTCATTATATTTGGTGTCGCTCTCTCTACACAAATGATTGAACACGTCGTAACTGTAGCCGGCAGGACAACACTTTTTCACATGATCTACAGACAATTTTGATTTAACAATATTTTCTGTGTTATTTAAATTGCACGTAATCGCCACAATTTTAGGAACATTTTTTTTCAATGTGTTATTCACGGCCTCCAAAACTAATTTATCATAGCACATGTTATTTGGTATCATCTCGAGCTCTGTCGCGGTCATTTGAGATGTCATTTGTAATTTCTCACACTCTGTAGGGATGCCATAGTCAACCCGTAAGTACTCTCCAATGACAAGAGGAGAATGGGATATATTATAAAGGTTCTCAATGCTCTCACGATCTAAACACTCGAAACGTTCATCGGTTCCGTTAAACTCCGACACTTTTATCAAACTCATGTTTTTTGAACAACACTTGTTGAACACGGGGAATTCATCGCTGCTAACAGTGCCGGCACTCACACACACGATTACACAAATGAAAATCTGGATCCACATGATTGCTGGATATACAGCGAGTCCGAAGTTATTAACGAGTGTATTTGGTAATTCACAACAGGTGGTCGATCGTGGTGATGTTCATTGTTTATTTTGCTATGGCCGTTAGAGGCGTGCGATGTAGCACAGCTCCGACAGTGGAGTGACGCCGGTCGCCACTCGCCAGCTTCGTCAGCCCGCCTTAATTACAAGCTTTGTCGGAGGCTGTTGCGAGTTGTGCCTGTAAAGCTGCTGTCGTCGCCGCCGGCGCCCCTCGCACCGCCCTTTGTCCACTTCCCTAATAATGCTCAGAAGTTTTTGGTAATACATTAATTTTAGCTTAAACACACATTGTTGATTTCGTAAACACCTCCAATTTAGTACTGTTTGTAAAATATATTGTATACAATGCCTGCTTTTACGTGAGCAACAGATTAATGATTCACTATATTCTTCGATTTGCGTAGTCGACAATGCTCCTATACACAACAGCACGGCTTGTGAGTTATGACTTGCATACTGATACTGTGATAAAGATGTCGATTCAATTCCGTTATCAGTACTACTGATAAAAATACTAAGCGATTGACTACTCAGAATTTCAAAAGGTAAATAAATACTTATTTATATCTGTTTGCATTCGTGCATACATGTAGGTAACTGTATATGTGCGTGTGAGATATTAATGTTGACGGCATAGATATGCGACAATCAAAAAAAAGTTTCAGAATAACAAATACATAGAATGTCCTTATTATGAGAACAAATATTTAAAACAATGAACGTGTGTATTCACAGTGAACTCACCATGAACTCACATATATACATTTATGAAATGACGTTTAAACACAACCAAAACGATTTTACTGATTTTCCCGCCAAGCGATTTGATAAAGATGATTATTTTTGTAATACCCTAATATTAAAGGATATTCAAGATGGAAGAATGAACCTACGGCAGTGGCATTTCCCACGATGGATATCGGTCAAGAGTTTGGATGGCACTTATCATACTATCTTCTCACGGTAATTCCGAAGGTCAACGATCAGTTTTTTCAACGTAGCTTCTCAAAGCAGTGAACTCTTGAGCCGTTTCTCACTATCGATTCCTTATCACTACTCTAGATCCCGCGCTAATTATCACGGATGAACCTTGGATTACAAAATCCAGTTACACTCATGTGTATCGAAAACAACGACTTCATTAGAAAAATTGAGAAGTTGACTTGTTTTTTTTTGCGATTAAATTCAAAATTTTAAAGACATTTAATAAGATTTGGTATTCCTCTTACATAATATATAATATCTACTACATCGGTGGCGTAGTTTATTATAGTACGACTACAATAATGAGGTCTTGGGATCAAACCCCGGGTCGGGCAGTGATATTGAGTTTTTCTATTCAGTATCAGCTCGGAGTCTGGAATTTGTGCCCGATATGGCGATAGGCTGGCCCCCTACCACATCATGGAACGTTAAAGAGAACGGTAATTTATAAACAATACACACATAACTTCAAAAAGTCAGAGGTGTGTGCATTGAGTTTTGAACCTCCGGACATTGTCTCGGCAGACCGTTCCATTCCCAACTAGGCTATCGTCCACTTAAGTACGTACTGAAGTGGACGATAGCTTAGTACGTACGTACTGCTGACTACGTGGTCACCACATAGTCAGTGTCAATTTCTTTGCCTTCCTTAGTTTTTAGTTTTAACCGAAACAAGTCGTAAGAAAGGAAGCTAAGATTTAAAACCTATTAAAAATTAAAGAACTTGAGTCCAAGGAAAAATCGTCTCAAAACTGTAAATCTTATCGCAAATAGTGATAACACCAGAGCAAACGAATTGATAAATATTACGCTCTTCGACTGGTGCACATTACTAAGGGAGATAAAATCCACATACGTACACTTAGTACCCACTTATTTAAGGCTATTTTGTGGATTTTACGGAAATTTATGGATTTCCTATTATAAGTTGAATGCTCTAATCCAGTAAGGACCTATTTGTTTCATACAGTGAAGTTATTTATTTATTAAAAGGTATACCAACAGCACACATATAAGACATTACAGATTTAGCAATACTTAAACTAAATTCTAATATGTATGCCAAATTATAGGTATACATAGGGCTGCCATCCGTCAGGATTTCCCCGGATTTGTCCTAGTTTGAAGGGCGTCCGGGGGCCGTCCGGCCGGGGTTTTAAAAATTGTCCGGGCAAACCCCGGACACTTTTGTTGTCAGGGGAAATCCATTTTTTATAGATGAGCGACAAATTTAAATAAATCTTAGTTAAAACTTCATGCATTTCTCCGCATTCAAGAAGGAACGGCAAAATATTTTTTCAGAATTGTCCGGGGAAATACCCATATTTCGCCCAAATGTCCGGGATTTTTGCCGTGTTTATCCGGCGTCGGCAATTTAGATTATGGCAGCCCTAGGTATACACAACATTCACCAACTTAACGCTGCAGTAGGTACAACTAATATTTATAAATCTATGTAAATTAAGGTAGCTTAGAGTAAACAACTGGATTAGATGGAACACTGCTAATATTTGGCTGACTTGCTATTTAATTTCTTTTTTTTAAATTAGTGAGTGAGTCAGAGAATACATCAAGGTCTGATGAGTTAACAACGCGGTATTGTTATAACCAACACAGATTCTAGCGATCGGCAAATGTCTACCTTAGTTGGTTCTAGTGGGAGGTGGTTGTAATATTTTAAAAAATCTTTTTCTTGGAGGATGATAAGTTCAGATGATTTTGCAGAGTTAGCACGATAATTATTTTGGTTCATAGCACATCGCTTTTTTTCCTATATAGGACCTTTAAAAACTATCCATGGCCCGTCAAATTCGTCTGGTCACTCTTCGTTATGCAGGTGAAATTTAGAATTTTTATTTGAAAATGTTATTTTGCTACAAAGAAATTATTTACCAAACAGTACTGCCAGGTGCCTTTTTTAGGTAATGTTATACCTGTGCTATAAGACCCCGTCTTACATTACTATATTACACAAAGAATTACATACATATATACATATACACTCACGCCTGTTATCCCCGAAGGGGTAGGGTTGTATTATGGTACGACTGCAATGCTGAGACGGGTTCGATCTCCGGGTCGGGCAAAGTGATATTGAGTTTTTCTATTCAGTAACAGCTCGGAGTCTGGAATTTGTGCCTGATATGGCGATAGGCTCGCCCCCTATCACATCATAGGACGGAATAACGGCGAAAAGTGGGTGCACTAGTTGCGCCTCTGCCTACACAAAGAATTATGTAAAAAAAAATGGAAAAATCTTACTAATAATATTAAACACAATAAAAATGTGTATTTGTGTGAGTGTAAATGCGTATTCAATATGTGTGCACCTATTGCACGTGGATGTGTTAGAATCTGAATTTGTTTTTGTTTTTGTCATAAAACTAAGTCATACAAGTGACCATAACATTATGTACAGACTAGATGATTTAAAGTAGGTATCTAGCAATTTTGCCTCTCATATTGATGATATTTATGTTTTTTATTAATTTAATATTATAAAGAGAAATGTTTTCATGATTTGTTTGGATTGAATAGACTCCGGAACTACTGGACCGATTTGAAAAATGCTTTCCCCAATATAAAGCTACATTATCAGCGAGTAACATAGGGTACTTTTTATCCCGGGGAAATATAAAGCGGGACTTTAATATCCCGGAAATACTCATTCACGCGGGCGAAGCCGCGAGCAGAAATCTAGTTACTTAATAAAGTAAAGGGAAACAGAAAAGAAATTTGTAAACTCATACGAAATTGTTCTTATTGAATACCTAATTTTATTACCGAAAATAGTATACTTACGTCTATTAAAATATTAACATTACAAAACTGGTTCTAAATAAAATACTTACTCTAATTGGCACATAATTTACTCACTAATAAAAGGTTTATATAAAACAAATATCTAGTAAGCAAGTAATTTAGATGTTTTGTCCTAAAACTAATCTTATTAATTACAAGCCTGAATATTTGTGATATAAATCGATGTGACTTTCACTACTTCAAAGTCGCACCTTTTTAAAACTTACTACATACTTCAAATGTACTATAAAATCATTTTTTATTATACCCACACGACTGAAATTATATAAATAAACAAATCTCTGCACAAACACTGTGACACAAACTCGATATTGACGCGTAATCATTCGTCATTTATCATATATTGTATGGACTCGGTACGACACCATGAGGATATTATATAAATAATAATGTTATCTAAAAATATGTGACGTTTATAAGTGCCTACATGATTCCACATTAAGTAAATTCGGTGCCCATGGAAGTAAGTACCTACATTACTCCAACATTGTAATGGACAAGAGTGGCTCACGATGTCAAATACTACTTATATTGCGAACACTATGGTTTTATTGTCAGTGCATAAAATTTATAATAGACTATAAAATATACACATTATGGAGCCTATTACATGACTAAAACATAGCGTTCTATAACCACGTTCATTAAAGCAAAAGCTCTTGCACCAAAATACCAAAAACAAAATATTTAGAATAACAACCAGGTCTAAAAATGTACAGTGCCTTCAAATTTATTATAGGAATAATGTTAATTTTAACAAAATACAAACATTGCAATACCGAACTCTTCGTGATCTAGTATACAACGGAAAATTATCTCAACTTTCTGTGAATTCTATAATATTCCTACTTATCGATTAAAAATCTTCTTGCAATCATTCCCACAACTTGACTTTATCTTAATAATATTACAGTTGTTCAATAAGTAGCTATTGTGATAAGTAAAAACAGCATTGATTAAAAAAATAGCCGTCTTAAGTCTAAAGGCAAGTATAATTATAAACTTTTAAGAACAAGATGTGCTGAAATTAGTAGAATAAAATTAATGGACTGCGTTTACGACGGCGCTAGTTTCGTTACTTGGTATAAAGAAATCAAATAAACCAATAACTGCTCGATTCAGATGCTCGAGGGTCTCTGTGTCATGCCTATTAAATTTCTAGCGTATCAAAATTCACAATTAAAACTAATATGTATAAAAGACCCCTGGGCGGTCAGAAACCATTGTAAAAAAGACAACTAGTTTCATAAAAACTAATATTTTTTATGAATCTATAGATTTGTATTATACATATGAAGTAAGAACATATTGTGTTCTGAACATGCAATCTGCTAGTATTAATTGTCCATCATTGGGGCAGGTAGAGTAGGCAAAAAACTTAGATACCTATAATTTGACACGAGATAGTATCAGTAACATGTTTAATTGAAAACTATTCATGGGTTTTTTTTTATTTTACACTTATTATATTAATTATCTGCAATAGGTGCTAAAGAGCAATGTAAAATATTTCCCTCCCATACTATCACTTACCTATAAGGGTATCTTACAAAATTCTGTTACTTTTCTTATGACTTATCTCAATTTCTGTTATGACTAGACACGTCCTGATACTAGGCATACAGATATCCCGCATATTAAGTATTTAAAGTAACACCTCGAAGTTTCTCCCACTATAGATATTGACAGAATTTTATTTTATTTATGCATTACCGTGTTAATACAGTAGTAATTTTATCATTGTACACAGTATTATAAACTGTAAATTTATATTGAAGCCAATTATTAATTTCATTTGTTTTTATTTAATAAATAAAATACATTTTGATAATTTGAGTGATTGAGCACTATATATCAGTAAAATATGATGTTATTAACCAGCATGTTGTAGGAAACTCCATAGTACAATAATAAAACAAAACTTTGAAATACGTCAGACATAACAACAGGGCAAATCATTAATTATACATTCTAAAATATATTTACACGTTAATTTCATTTTGTTTCGTATAAAGTCACGACTTATATCAATATGCTTGTAAGGTGCTTTGGTTTTTAAAATCATCTGCTACAAAACTCTCACTATATAAGTGGAGTGCAGATTAGGCGTGATTTTAAATTTTACCAAATATTGTTTAAAAAATTGGACCCACAAAATAAAAGGTTCCGTTAGTAATCACGCACGAGTACTGTACCATTGGTATTGATAGACACAAAAGATTTTTCATTGCTTCAAAACAAATTGAGTAGACATATTAAAATTTGCGAAATTCAGTCAACCAATAATTCAGATCTTTAAACGACTAAATAACTAAAATGAAATCCATTTTACATGAATAAAATAAATTTCGATCAGTGACATCCGCAACTCTTGACGACCATGTTCTTGTATTTTCGCAGGATTACATTAGAGTCGTCCGTGTAGTAGAGGACGGATATGGGCGACAGCTTTATCGGCGCACACGACGGCTTCGGGACCTGGAAGTTCATCCTTCGTTGTTAGTTTTTACATAACCGAATCTCGGAATAGTTGTTCTTGAAACTTACCAGGAACTCACAGTTTCGGTATGAAGTTATTCAATTATCTAATTGTGCGAAAGGACTCTACATTATAAATTTAACAGCACAAGGGACTTAACATGTATGTAACAAGATGACGTGCGCTCACTGCATGCAGAGCTTTATTGTTCCAAATTCTAAGCGGTGTTACTGCTCTTTATGAGCAGCCACAGCATTTGCTACCAAACAGATGACTTAATGTTTATTAAAAATTATAAATATCGAAAATATATTATGATATGTCTTTTCCGTCATAATATAGGTATATTTACATTATTCTCCTATCTTCCTATCGTGACAAATTTTAATTATATGAAAAGCCGAAAAAGTGTAGCTTAGTTAGTGTAAATAATACATAATATATGTAAACTAGGTACTTAAGATCCACTTACCGTAGTTGGGTTAAGTAGATGCACCAAAGTCTGCACAATGGCATGGTTGGTAGCATTTTTATGCGCATTCAGGGGGAAGTTGCACTCGCCGCTGCAGTAGAACGCACCATACCCGTCTGGTGCAATAATCCAATCCTGAAAGCAAGTAAGTATATTTTATCTCACGCTTCATAAAACAAAATAGTTCATCGGGTGTTTTTCTTATTAATATATTTTTATTTACACACACACACACACTCGCTCACGCCTATTATCCCCGAAGGGGTAGGCAGAGGCGCAACTAGTGCACCCACTTTTCGCCGTTATTCCGTCCCATGATGTGATAGGGGGCGAGCCTATCGCCATGTCGGGGCACAAATTCCAGACTCCGAGCTCATATTGAATAGAAAAACTCAATATCACTTTGCCTGACCCGGGAATCGATCCCGAGACCTCAGCATTGCAGTCGTAGCACAATACAACTACGCCACCGAGGCAGTCGAGAGTATATTTTTATTTATTTTAAAAATAGCCAACAAATTCCATCAAATAAAGGGCGAACTGCTACCTATATGAAATCACTTACCTGCCATTCGAGATCCTTAAAGCTAACGTATAGAGTTTGGATCTCACAACTCCTCGTTGTCCAATGAGCTGTATCTGTAAACGAGAGAAAATAAAAATTGGTACACTTAATTAATATTAAGGTCTAAATTTTTCTTGGTAATCCAAGAAAAATGTATAACATATTAAGGACCTATCTCACAAGTTTCAAGTAAATTTTATTTATATAATTGCTTCTTCTATTGACGCGAATGTTAGACATTAAAATAAAAATATTTTTCTCTTATATCGGCCAAACAAAAAGAAATGTAAGGACCCGCGTAAAAGAACATATAGCTGACGTGAAACACCGACGCTCTACGAAGTCTGCAGTTGCTGAACATTCAGAACAAGGCTCCAAGCATTACCTTAAATTTGACAAACCACAAATCCTTGCCAAAGAACACTGATTCCTACCTAGGATGATCCGCGAGGCTATTGAAATTAAAAAACATCAAAATTTCATTTGAGAAGATGGTTGGAAGCTTGCACAAGCCTGGGATCCAGTTATACATATTATTAAATCGGACCCCAAAAGACCAACTGCCAGATCACAAGACACTGTGAGTTCTTTCTGCGTAGATCAGACCGACAATAACAACAAATTTTTAAAAATTGTATAATAAAAAAATGAAGGTAGATATTGTAACAGTAACTTTTCGGACCACCAACACCTCAGTCCGCCCCGTGACCACGAAGTGCTGTAAAGCTTTCGAAACGTCGGGAGAAAATATAAATTAAAAAACCCCGATAAAATCCGCAAAATAGTTTTATTTTAATAAATTGTATTTGTCAGTTATCGTATAAACGACTAGGTAATGAAGATAGTACTCATTGTATTGTTATATATTTCAGAAAATAAATTAAAAGTAGTTTATATTATATACCTAGAATTTAATAAACCCCTGTATTTGGCTTTCATCGACTACAAAAAAGCTTTTGATTCAATTTCACACAAGAGCATCTGGGAATCGCTGAAAACACTAAACATAAATGCAAAGTATATCCATATCCTGAAAAATATTTACTGTAACAGCACAAGTAGAGTCAAACTGGATAGAGTAGGCGAAGTAATCAACATAAAGAGAGGTGTCCGGCAAGGCGACCCGATCTCGCCAAAGTTATTCTTAGCCGTCTTGCAACACATAATGGGAGAGCTGCCATGGTCCAATCAAGGTATTAATATAAATGGGAAATTTTTAAGTCATCTCAGATTTGCCGATGATATAATTTTATTTTCGGAAACCCCTCAACAATTAAACCAAATGGTAAATGAATTAAACCAGGCTAGCATAAAAACTGGTTTGGAAATGAATCTGGAAAAAACCAAAATCATGTCTAATCGCAGTCCAACGCCCATCTTAGCAAACAACACACCTCTAGAGTTTGTCAACCACTACATATACTTAGGAAAACAAATCTCCTTTAGCAAGGAAAGAAACACTGAAGAACTTAACCGAAGAGTGTCGATTACCTGGAACAAGTTCTGGCACCATAAGGAAATACTAAAATCGCAACTTCCGCTACAGACCAAAAAAATAGTAATGGATACAGGGCTCCTACCATGCCTCACCTATGGATGCCAAACTTGGACCTTCGGCCTCAAAACCAGGAACAAAATTCAGACTACCCAGAGAAGAATGGGTATAAAACTAAAGGATAAGGTAAAGAATGTTGACATTCGAAAGAAAACAAAAGTATGCGATGCCTTAACTTTAGCAATGAAAGCTAAATGGAAGTGGGCGGGTCACATAGCCCGTTACAAGGACGGTAGATGGACTCTACGGTCAGTAAAGTGGTCTGGGCCAAAAGGCACTAGATCAAGAGGTCGTCCAAGGGCCAGATGGGCAGACGAAATTGTAGCGTGTGCAGGCGGAAATTGGCTAGATAGAGCTAACGATAGAGAAAGATGGCATTCCTTGGGGGAGGCTTTTACCCGAACGGGGTCCATGCATAAAATAATCAGACAATAGGATTAAAGAAATTAATAATTAAATAAACAACAAAATAGAATAATAAAAAAAACCCTTTTAAATGTAATGTATCTAAATAGAGTAATTAATTGAAATTGATTATTATATTTTATTAAATTCTCAATTATTGTTATCGTCTAAAATGTACTATGCATGGAATTAATTAAAGCTTATTATTATTGTTATTATATTAAAGACTTAGGAAAATGAAGCTGTTTTTTTAGGGAAATATTATTTTTGCATCGAAACATTAGATAGATATTTTAGTTCCAAAAATTGTAAATAATAGTATAGTTACATTGGTATTATACACACACACACACACGCACACATGCACACACAAACTGACGCCGTGCCACCCGCCATAGTGACCCACGTTAGTGTGTTGGGTTCCGGGATCAACCTGTGTATATCCAATTGAAACTACATGGGACTTAACATAGCTGTCAAAATGTGGGTGACAAGCCTCAGCCTACTCCTGAAAGGGGAAAAAGGCGTAATGCTATGTACGTTTGTATTTTCATGTTCCTGACGTTATTTATAACGTGATTGTTTAATACCTGTTAATGGGTTCCTAAGGTAGTTTTCTGAGTAGCCGTGATTACGTTTCGCCTCTCGTTTCCGCCTCGCTCCAGGGTCAGTGCTGCCCAATTTGGGCCCGCTTTTGAAAAATGCTACCAGGAATGGTTGTTTTCCTTCCGAGGACACGCCTCGGGGTTCTTCCAGGCCGATCACCTCTGGTTTCACGTGTCGCTCTGCAGTTTTTATAAAAAAAATACTTTTATTCATGATATAATCAACTATAACTTTGTCACAAACTTGGTCGCGGGGTTGATGTTAAAAGATCATAATATTATGACGTACCTAGAATCGATATATTTGTTCTGCTTACCAGGCTGTGAATGAGGATGCAGAGTAACAAAAAATCCACGATTATCAGCGGGCGAAGAGAGCCAAGTCGCCAGCGCCTTAGTGACATTCAGCTCGAGCCAGCCTTCAGCACCTGCGCTTGTGTTCACAGCTGCCACTTGTTCCATTTGAAGGCTTCTGTGAAACAGTTAATAAATTCATAAAAAAAAATATTTTCGATGTACCAAAATGCTTTACATAGGTGCTCATGGACGTGGCTACGCTATTACCAGAGTTTGGGTGAAACGGTTCCAAAGACTACGAGACTAGATAAATTAAATAAATGTTCTGTTAAATTGCAGATTTCATAATGATGAGAAAATCACGCATCACTACATTTGTATAGCCAAAAACGAGAGCTCCATTTTTCATTATTTTCTACGCTGATCTATGTACGGCACTATGAACGTGGCTAAACTATGTCAACATCGAACTGAGACAGGAGTCCTTTCAACACGCCTATTAAACTGGATCAAGAAAAAAAATTATGTTATACCGGAAACCTGATCCAGATAATATATGGAAAACTCACCCCACATTATCTACACTGATGACTCGGTGGGCGACGACTGTGTAGAGGCTGGTTGGATCCTCTTCATTGTGCGTGGCTGACTGGTGTAGTCTCAGTTCTGCCGTCAAGAGCGAAGATGCATCGCCAGGAGTTCCCGCCACCTCGAACCACACGTGCCTGCCGTGACCATGACGCAGAGCTCCTAAATGATGTCCTGGAATATAAGTAGTTATATATTAACCATTATAAACTATATAATTCATTCTGATGGGGATTGGAGAGTACCAAAGAGACGAAGTAGAAACTGGTAGAGCCATTTATCATGAAACACAATACCACTTGTAATAAGATGCATTTATAAATATTTATTTTCATATCTATCATTCGATATTTTATTGTTTCCATAAATATCACAAAATAATAGTATCAAATCATGTCTATTTCCTAATTAGATTGAATACCTATGGCAGTTGAACACCTGTTGCGAGATCTGATACTATTGTAACATGATCCTTATTGCACCTGAGATCAATAAATAACTATTTGAATACTAACTACCTGATTTGTTAATGCGGATATTACGTTATTTGTATCTCATTAAATACCGGTGTTAATCTTAAATAAGTTGTCCCTATTTTAAACCTTTTTAACCAACTTTGAAAAAAGGAAGAGGTTCTCAATTCGTGTGTTTGTATTTCTTTTTTATAAAGTCAGCTCTACATTATATTAAACCTATTAACTAAAAAAATACCTAAACTAAACAACTAAACTATATTTTTACAAATAAATCCAAATTCCAAAGAAGCTGAAAAGGCTGAATGATAGCGTTATCGCAGAGATTATATTATATTATTTATTTACTATTTTATATTTTCATGACCAAATTCTATGAATCAAACTAAACGTTACAGAATTTAATAAATTGTCTCTAAGAAGCCCTATTTATTACATTCCATAGTCTTGGTAATTAGGTATATAAGGGAAACTACGATTCATTATGATACTACCTAATTTAACTTACAAAGGAGAATGCCAATCTGTGTATGGGAGTCCGTCCCGCATAATTTAATTTTGTTTGATAGTGAAAATTACAGTCAAAATAGAACGAATAATGTAAGTCCCAATAAAACAACAATCATTCTATATACCTGAAGTGGTATGCTCAAACATGCTAGAAAAAGAAAACACCAATATATAAAAATCATACATACAATTGGCAACATCGTAATGTTACATAGCGCCAAGATTGTTACAGATAAAAACAACTTATTAAACATACACAGATACAATTTATTTGACAGAGATACCCAAACATGTTGGGCACCCTTCATTACAGGTTGGATAAATTACTCTAAATAAAAAGCTTTTAATTTTTCTTTAAAAGATTTAAGGGAGAAAATCTTACGTAAAGGAGGGGGGGTTATATTCCAGCATTTAGTATAGTAGAGCGGTAACGAATGCTGCGGTCTTACGTGTATAAGTTAAGAGTCTAATACCAAGATGGAAATGTATATCAGATCTAGACTAGTTTAGCTTACAGAAAAGGTAAAGAAAAGAAAGTACTAAAGTTATATCTTATTATATTAAAAAGTATACAATCAAAATGTAGGTTCCGGTGAGCCATTGTCATTTATATAATTACAAAAACTTACATTACTTAAAAAGTAAAGATACCTAAGGTTCTGAAAAGTTGTTTGTCAGGTAGGTTACTTTAGAATTGTAGGCTAAGAGAAATCAAACCAAATTTACCCAAAGTATTACGTAAATAGGATTACCTATGTTTTAAAATGTCGTTATTATATTCAAAGTACCTTAATACGCCGTTAAAATAGTCATTTATGCGGTTGTGCCTATGTACATCATATTTATGTTGTTAATTAAACAAGCATCGCACACAATTTTTTTAGCGATGGCCTCGCGCAGGATATTATTTATATCCAAATCATTTAATTCTCTCGCATAATTTTTACATGGTTATGAATCTTTATGATTTAGACGTTCATAATTTTATTCGCCTTACGAAAGCAAACTCTACATGCAAAAAAGTATCAAGGCACAATAGGTAGACAAAGTTAAGAGATAGAAGTTTCATAATTCATATAACTTATAAATTAATGAAATATAAACATTAACATTTTGCTGAGATACTACATTAATAGATATTAAATTAATTAAGTAAGAAAGTAATATTATAATCTCTACATTATTCTTAAATTATTTATCTGTGTATCTATAAAATATAATAAACATTATTAGCATAAAAACTAAGATGTAGATTATAATATTAGTACTTTTGCACCTACTTATAACAAAGTAATGAAATCCAGGTGCGATGAAGCGAAAAGTATTTCGCAGAACATTGAAACCCACAACAACTGCTGATGACTGATGGAATAAAGAACATATTATGTACGTGTATAAAATTAGACTAAATGAGCATGATCTATTGTAGTTTAAGTTAGACATGATCGAATCAGTGCACATTCAATTATATTCCGAACTGTCCCTACTGAGATATTATTCAGGTTCCTGTATACGAATCTCAACACGAGAGAAAAATAGGTCCCATAAATTTTGTGAAATCATAGTAATCATTAAACACCCTTATGTCCCTTAAGCATACGATTACTTGTAGCACATAAGGAACTGCTTTCACGGGTCTTTAGCAAGGCCTAATTTGTTTTAACTTCAGGTGTTCCGCTTTTGCAAATAGATCCTCAAAGGACAAAAATTGGACTTCTTGATAACCGTCTGAATATTGAAACAGTCGAATCAATTTTGCGAAATCACAGAACTTTAATAATATAAATGACGAGAAACTTGAAAAAGTTGTTAAAAAATTTTTATGATTCCATGAGCGTTACGGTGTGAAGCCTTGCGTAATAAAAAAAATCAATGAAAAACGGCTAAAGTACTTTCAGCTTGGGTAAACATTAGGTAAATAAAACTCGAATAAAGTTATTTTTAAGCAACAATCTCGGCCATAGCTAGAGAGGGGGCCGGATATACCGTAGCCACCAGAATCAGAATTTCGTGGTATCCATACAAGCATGTTCAAGCAGCCTACTACCAAGTTCTATATTTTTTTAGGAACACCAAAATTATCAACACGCGCACTCACTCGCGCCTATTATTCCTGAAAGGGTAGGCAGAGGCGAACTAGTGCACCCACTTTCCGCCGTACGTATTCCGTCCTTGGATGTGATAGGGGGCGAGCCCATCGCCATATCGGGCACAAATTCCGGACTCCGGGCTGGTCGGGGGTCGCGGGCGGGCGGCAGGGGGCTGTACGTCTTTAGTTTTGTGCGTATTTTTAGCTCATTGCTGCGACCCCCGTAATGGACGGCAGCGTGGTAAGTAGGCCTCACGCTGCCGTTGTCGCCGAGGACGTCCTTCGGTGCGCAAGGGCGTCTGAACCCCCCAAAATAGGAGATGGGCTGCATTAGGCGGCACCGCGCAGGGGCGGCTGCGGATGACAACTTAGACACTCTTAGTCCGAGGAAGCCCGCAGCCGCCCTAATGCGCCAAAGAATGCCAACGCAGTGTTTTAGTTGGTACGCCGTGCGGTGTACATAGGTTAGTGACTCGGCCCGGCGGCTCAACGCTGGGTCGTAAGGCACGGCTAACCCAACATAACCGCTCAGTCGCATGGCTGGGCGGTAGTAATAACTCACTTTCTCCGCGAAAAAAAAAGACTCCGGGCTGTTACTGAGTAGAAAAAACCCAACATCACTTTACCCGACCCGGGTATCGCACCCGGGACCTCAGCTTTGCAGTCGTACCGTAATACAACTACGCCACTGATGCAGTCAAAATTACCAAGTCGTTATTACTCTAGGGCACAGGCCGAAAATGATTCTAGTTACGCCCATGATCCCAGCTCACCAAGTTAGACCTTCCGGCAGGTTATTTTTAACAATATTACAAATTTTTTTGCGTTCTTTTTTTTATGGCATCAAATGACGAGACGAGCATGCCGTTCGCCTGATGGTAAGCGATACGACCACCCATAAACAGTAGAAACACCATCCAGCACCTGAGTTACAAAGGGTTTTTAATACATCAATGGCGTTATTATTCTATGACATCAATAATAATAACACATTCATTTTGACAAAAGGAAAAAAAAATAATAGTAGCTGAAAACCTCAGAATAAGGACTTGCTTTATTTAATGCTAAAACAATTTTACTAATTTCTTTCTATTTTGAAATGTAACCTTTTTAATGTCATCAAAACCAGTCCGATACAAATAGTACAACCAAAGAGAATTAATTACAAGTTTATACAAATACTAGCTTTTGCCCACGGCTTCGCCCGTGTTAATAAGTTTTTCCGGGCTAAAAGTACATAAAAACCTTCCCGTTGAATCACTCTATCCAACACATTTATTTGGATAAAGATTAATATTATGACGTTGATACAACTCTTAACAAATAATGCATTAATTTCGACTAAATTTGATTACCATAAAAACGGTTCTAGTGAGTTAATTTTAAAAGATAGACATATACTGTCGCGGACATTTTTTTCGACCATTTTAAGAGGAATAATTCTTTCATACAAATATTTTTGGTATCTTGAACCGTTTTCGCAGCGCACGCATTGGAAGCCCTCAAGGATGAAAAATTTTCCCCGTTTCTTTCACATTTTCCATTATTTCTTCGCTCCTAATAGTTGCATCGTGATGTTATATAACCTAAAGCCTTCCTCGATAAATGGTCTATTCAACACAAAAATAATTTTTCAATTCGAACCATTAGTTCCTGAGATTAGCGCGTTCAAACAAACAAACAAACAAACTTTTCAGCTTTATAATATTAGTATAGATTACATACCTACTTAATATGGTAGTTTCATATGTTTGATTTTGTACATTATTTTATATGTAACAGAAAATAATACGAAAACCAAATTCTTCTGTAAAATCAGAATCAAAATTGGTTGAGAACTAAAGCAGATATTCATATTTGAAATATTGTTGTGAGCAAAAGTGGGGACGTAGTGGGGATATCTGTTTCGCACGCACGCAGCGTTATGGCTGGCGACATTCAGTGACGTCACATTCTGCTGTGTCCGTTATGTGACAGATGTCCCTTCCACCAAACTTCAAAGCTTTATAACTTACTAGCTTTTGCCCGCGGCTCCGCCCGCTTTAAAAAGTTTTTCCGGGATAAAAGTCCCGCTTTATATTTTCCCGGGATAAAAAGTAGCCTATGTGTTAAACCAGGACATGATCTACCCGTGTGCCAAATTTCATCGAAATCCGTTCAGTAGTTTTTGCGTGAAAGAGGAACAAACATCCTTACAACCAAACATCCAAACATCCAAACATCCTAACATCCAAACATCCATACATTCTTACAAACTTTCGCCTTTATAATATTAGTAGGATTAGTAGGATAGTAGGACTAGCTTTTGTTGTTGATTTGTTATTGCTTGTATTTTAAAAAATACTCTTCCTCCTAATTTTAAAGGACATTCATTTTTGATAAATGTATTTTAAAAAAAGTAGTCAACTACCCTATTTAATGAGTTAGTTTTATTGTTTATTCTTTTATTATAAGCCATGGGCAGTTTTTTAATTGATTTTATATAAAAAAACACATCTTTCAGTATAAGAAAGTAATACTTAAATGTCCATAACATACTTATATTGCAGGCCCAACTGAGCACCCACTTCCCCAACATGTCCAGTTTTTTTCTTTTATAATATTACATTTTTGTTGTGATACAAAAATACTCTATTTTTGTTAATCATTTCATTAATGATTCCTTATGTTTACGCCTTCGAAACGTCGGGAGAAAATAAAATAAAAAACCCGCGATAAAATCCGTAATAATTGTTTAATTTCAAAATCATTTCATTGTTAAATAATTGCAATTTTATCAAAGGTTTTGCTTTATTTGCCTTCTTCAAATGATTTTAAAATTAAGTTGACCGTCAATGGTTTTGTAACAGTAGGTATAAAAAATGTACATTTTGTTGCGTACCTACCTACCTACGTATATGCATTTTTTGGACTTTCTCCATCTACGGGCCACGTGAAATGGCACTCAATATACCATCCTTTACGAATTACGGGTACATAATTATGTTGCACCGCATCGCGTGGGGCCCGCAGGTAGCAGAAAATGAGTCACTTCTGGATTAATAGCGCGCATTCCTTAAAGATCCACCAGTTAGTAGTTGAAACAAAAAATACTTCTAATTACACAGAGTCCGAAATCCAAATATAAAATGTTTTAGTAGGATGACTCAAAACAACGAACTAAGTTTATCATTATACGAGTAGTTTACCCGCATCCACATAAATTCCTTGTATTGCGCGTAATAAACAGAACGGCTTACGTACCTACATAAATATTATATTGTTTTATACATATATACACAAGTTCTCGTTATATACTTAATGTCAACAATATAACATAGAAACGTTAAGTCGTAAAGAAAGAAAATTCTAAAACGAAATACAAACACTGCTTACTTTTACTTTGGAACGTCATAATAAGATCGCTTTCGTCAATTGCATGCTGCTCTTCTCCGCTGAGAGCCATCTCGGAGCTGCGCGTGGGACGCGCTTGCTCATGCTCCTCTGCCAATTGTTTGTACACATCTAACAAGAAGCTTGGAGCAGAACGATCCAACGGGGGCGTCCTTGAACGCCGAGGTCTCTCGCCGAGTCCAAGGAGTTCCAGTATCTCGTGTTCCACTACCATTCGTTCATGCCGCGTCATCGAGTGATGTATAACAGTTTGATCCACACCATTATCGATGTACAAACCGGAGAGAACTGCCTCCGCCACAATAGTAAACAATGACAAATACGCGTACCACCACGCCAACTTCGAGCCGGTCATTTTAATATAAGCGCGGGTGTAGGTGCGGACTGTGCGAGTGGCGACTGGCGAGTCACTGGTCACTGAGACGCGAAGGCGCGCTGTGGGATCAGCCGAGTGCCGGCGGCGCGGTGATGCGACGGGGAACCTGCCCACTCAAGGTAGGCCGCCGCACCGCCGCCTGCGCCGCACTCGCCACATTCCTCCCCTCTTTCGCCTTATTCACATCGTTCGTTGTAATAACATAAACACCAAACATTGCTGGACAAGTCCGCCTGGCCGGCTGTTCATTTTAATAATCATCATTCTCGATGCACTACACATTTATAACAATGCGTAGGCATTTATACGCTTATCATAGAAGTACTTACTAATGTGTGCTATGTGCGTGTCGGATACCGTAGCTCAACAACAAACCACTGCAACATCACATTGGCAAGCGTTGATTGAGCGTACAGTTATTTGTTAACATAACTAACTGTACCTGAATTATTAATAGGCAAATTCCAGAATTTTCTAAAAAAATACGATATGAACAAGTTATATTTTAGTTACTTAATAAGCAATCAATAATATCTACGAAAGGGTAGGCAGAGGCACAACTTAGTGCACCCACTTTTCCCCGTGCGTACCTACTCCGTCCCATGATGTGATAGGCGAGCCTATCGCCATATCAGGCACTAATTCCAGACTCCAGGCGGATACTAAATTCTTGAAAATTCCAATATCACTATGCCTGACCCAGGGATCGAACCCGGGAACCTCAATATTACAGTCGAATTAACTAAAACCCATCTATGAATAACCGGGCAAGAATATGTAGAGCTACGCTTAATGTAGAGTTATGTAGCTACCTTAATACCACAAATGAAATCAACCTAATACCATGGACTAATAAGAGTAATTAGTCCATGCTAATACTAAGATATGGATTTCTGTTTGCTCAACTTCCTATATTTCGTAACTATAGAAAACATTATTTTTCATACGTTAGTTTGGAGCATGGTAGGATTCTAGATTTTAATTAGTTTATTTTTGGCGCTACAATATACCGGCTTCAACAAAATTACCACTGAATACATAGATGCGAATACTTGTATAACAGGTCATTGTACTTTTTTATTGCATAGAATGACGAGACGAGCATGCCGTTCGCCTGATGGTAAGCGATACGACCACCCATAAACAGCAGCGACACCATCCAGCACCTTGACTTGCAAAGTACTGTGTGGCATTCCACTGCGCACTTCATCCTGAGACATGAAATGTTAAGTCTCATTATGTCCTACTGGACATAATGACTCTCACATTGTAGCCAGCAATGTCCTTCAAACCGAAACACAACAGTGTATGCACACTGCTGCTTAGCGGTAGAAATAGACATTGCGGTGGTACCCACCTAGACGGTCTCTCACATCTGAGAGGCTTGCCACCAGTGATCTATATCTATGGGCCATAACGATTTTTATTTGCTCGATTTTGCTTTTGTATGGATACCGTATCATTGAGGTAGGGTTTTTTAATACATCAATGTACCGTATACATAAATTTTTGAGACTGCGCGGCGCGGCACAATAAGAGCAGTGTTTTATTTTACGCGGGGAAAACGCGTTATCGCTACCACCACCGCGCCGGGAGGTCAGTGGAATGGTTTTTTTTTTATTCACAAAACTAGGTATGTTACGTTGGTTTCACTGGTCTTACGGCCCAATGTCGACACACTGGAGTATAGCATCATCCAAGCGAGCATTGGACCGAGTCCCTAACTCTTTGTACACCCTACACCGGCATACCAACCAACACCCGCAGTGGCCTTCTTCGGCGCATACGGGACGGCCCCGGGGTATCTTGTTGCACTAAGGTAGCTGCACGGGACCGCCCATGCGTAATGCCGCATTACGGTCCCTCTCTAAATGAGAGGGTTAAGATGCCCCCGAACCCTAAACGAGGCCTATGGCGTCTACGACAACGGGAGACCGACCAAACGCATTGTCTTCCACCTCGGAGTCACTTAAATTGGAGTAAGCAGCCCCCCACTGCTCCCCCCGCTACTTTCTCCAAGCCCCATTTAGTTGCCTCTTACGCAATGAAGAAAGAAAGTAATTACGACAAGCAGGGGATGCCGTGGCGGAATTCTCTAGATGCCCACGGAATCCGGACCACAAGCATGCAGTAAGGGCAGCTGCCTTAACCGCTGTAGCTACAAAATAACTTTCTTATGAACTTGTCCATATTTTTTGAAGATATTAAGTAAGATCTGCATTTGTAATAATAATTAAGGTTAAGGTAGGTTAAGATGAGGAATCTCACAGAGATTGGACAAAATAAGAAGCAGTGAACCCGTGTGAAATGAAACCGGAGAGTTGGATAAAAAAATATGTAAACATGATAAAAATATTGTTTCTAATATTATAAATACGAAAGTTTGTTATGATGTTTATTAAAAGTATCTCAACGAAAAAACCGCTGATCATATTTAACATATACCTACATAGATAGGCCACATTATGTAAATTCCACTCAAAATAAAGCAAAGTTTGAAGAATCGCCTCTTTTTTTACTGAGCCAATAATTGTATCGGCTCAGTAAAAATAAACAGATAAAGGGGAGAACTTAGGAGGAGAAATAAGGGTACCTATTAAGGTATCCTATTTTTTTGAGGTTCTTACCTGGGCAGGTAGGTAGTGGCACTCGGCACAGTACTTATACCGTTGAGGCTTTAAGCGGGGTTTAAACTAGCAAGAAAACTTGCAGAAGTTATCTTGCCCAAGCTATCTTTACAATGTAAACAGTCACAGAAAGCTGACTTGTGCAATATTTTGAAGCTTGCATGACTTCTGGCAATCTTCGCATATGTAAACACTATTTGAGAACATGCGCGAGAACTTGCAATTTATTCTGCGTGCAGATAAAAATTTTAACTTGCTGAGCTAGTAATTTCTTTTTTAATTTGTTTCATACGGAACGGCCTAAGGCCCAAAACCATGCTGGCAAATTATATAAGTTTGTAGTATGACCGATATGGCTATTTTTGCCGCCCAGCAATAGAACACACGCACTGTTGTCTTTCTGTTTGAAGGACATTGTGGCTAACGTAAACTTGGCATTATAACACTTAACATCTTCACAATATGACTCAGGAAGAGAAGCGCAGTGGAATGCCACGCAGTGATATGTAATCCACAATTCTGTTGCATGTTGGTACTATTAAGGCGATTTTCATTTGTCATAAAATTCGCGCAAAAGGATTGCTTGCCTTGTCATTTAGTTTTATGAAAAAAAAACATGGCAAGCAATAAAATTAATATTCCTCAAGTAATGTAAACAGTTTTGCAAGAAGTTGCGCACGTTAACTTGGTGTTAAATTGTAAAAGCGTGTCGCTCAAGAAATATTACCTACCACTAATGTAAATGCGTCTTTTAAGTTCTTGCGCAACATAATATTGCTGAGATAACTTGCTAGTCTAAACTTAGCATTAGAGCCTAAACGATCGACGCGAGGTCTCGGCGAACATTGACGGCAAATAAAGGCTCAAACTGTATATATATAGTTATTACCTATCTAAACTACTTGTTCATAATGTTATATTAGATCCCAAATCCATTAGGAATTAGCTTTACAATAGCCACGTCAATTTCTAACTTTATTAACTATTTATCTTCGTCAGAACCATTGCGGGTGCTAAATGCTAATGCCACGGAATCGTCACTATCACTTTAGCAATTAACCGCTGCTGAAAAAAATACTTTTTACTAGCTTTTGCCCGCGGCTCCGCCCGCGTTAAGTTTTTCGGGATAAAAGTTCCGGTTAATATTTTCCCATGATAAAAAGTAGCCTAAGTCCTTCCTAAGATCTTAAACTATCTCCTGAAATAGATTCATTAGGCTCCAACGGCGAGATTAAAAAAAAATGAAATAAAAATAATTCCGGGATACAATTCCCGGTGCATGTTTTTCTGGGATAAAAGTAGCCTATGTCCTTCTCAGGATCTCAAACTATGTCCATATTTATTTTCTTATGGTTCCACTCGCTGAAGACGATTTTCCGGGATTAAAGTCCCAGTTTATATTTTCCCGGGATAAATAGTTGCCTTGATTTTTCCCAGGGCTTTAAACTATCTCCCTACCAAATTGCATCGCAATCCATTCAGTGGTTTAACTGCGACGGCTCCACTCGTGAGATAATTAAATCCGGGTTAAAATTCCCGGATAATGATTTTCCGGGATAAAAGTAGGTAGCCTATGTCCTCCTCTGGATCTTGAACTATGTCTATAAGTACTTGTTTTCTTACGTTTCCACTCGCAGGCAACGATTTTCCGGGATAAAAGTCCCGGTTTATATTTTCCGAGGATAAGAAGTATCCTAGGTCCTTCCCAGGGTCATAAACTATCCCTACCCAAATTCATCGAAATCGGTGAGTGGTTTAGCCGTAACGACTCGCGAGAAAAGAAATTCGGGATAAAAGTGCCACTTTATATTTTCCCGGGATAAAAATTAGCCTATGTGTTAATCCAGGACGTGATCTACCCGTGTGCCAAATTTCATCGAAATCCGTTCGGTAGTTTTTGCATGAAAGAGAAACAAACATCCATACATCCATTCTAACAAACGTTTGCATTTATAATATTAGTAGTTCCCAATGTAAATAATACTCTTTGATTAGTAGGATGAGGCAAAGCCTTATCAATTATTGTTCTGAGAAGTTCTGATTCGTACTAGAACTTTGAAGCGATAGGCCTTATACGACTAGTGCTCGGAAGCTGTGTAAGACATACTTAATAAGAAACAACAACCACAATTTTCTACGAATATACAGGG
Organism: Lapara coniferarum; assembly: GCA_949316025.1. Lineage (NCBI taxonomy): Eukaryota > Metazoa > Arthropoda > Insecta > Lepidoptera > Sphingidae > Lapara > Lapara coniferarum. The sequence goes on along the minus strand of OX438926.1, from coordinate 12,912,649 downwards.
ATGACTTCAATAATATATCCAGGCTGTCCTGAAACTTGAAAGCAATATTCGGTCGCTTTTAATAAACGATCTCAATCGCTTTTTTCGATCCATCTGAGAAATGATCCAATCAGAACACAGTTTCCTTGACATGCTTACTAATGACTTATTTTGATTGGTTAATTCAGAATTCTCTGGGTCGGATTGAAGATTAAGATTATAATCGTTTGCTGATAATGGTAGTAGTAACTAGTAAGCTAAGTCACACACACACACACACACACACACACACACACACACACACACACACACACACACACACACACACACACACACACTCACGCCTGTTATCCCCGAAGGGGTAGGCAGAGGCGCAACTAGTGCACCCACTTTTCGCCGTTATTCCGTCCCATGATGTGATAGGGGGCTATCGCCATATCGGGCACAAATTCCAGACTCCGGGCTGATACTGAATAGAAAAACTCAATATCACTTTGCCCGACCCGGGAATCGAAACCGAGACCCCAGCTTTGCAGTCGTACTGCAATACAACTACGCTACCGAGGCAGTCAAGCTAAGTCATATTATTTTTTATTCAGTATCATCCCAGAGTCTTGAGTTTGTGCCCCATAATGTGATAGCCTCGCCCTATCACATCGTGGGAAAAAGAGAAAATAACTGTAAAACTGTGTACCCGTGTTCGTTTTCATATTTTTTTTAGAGCCAAACATCTACAAATGAGTTTTAATTTCTTCTTATTTTTCTTGCAAAAAAATATAATGTTTAGTATGTACTTTTTTATTCTCTTAATATTGATAGACTAAAACCAACTAGAGTCAGTCAATTATAATGATAATATCTAAGTCAATATAATAAAATTCATAGAGCATATTATTTAACATATTTCTCCATAAACTTTTTATGGAATTCTGATCTCAGAGAGTCATTAATAAATGTGTTTCCCTTCTTCTCAGGTTCTGATCGAGCGCAATTTTTGAAAACGACGTCGTCATCCCATCTTCTTTTGACCTGCAAACAAAAAAGGATTAATTTTAGCAATCTTTTTTTAGTAAGTATACTATCCTAAATATTATACAGACATGCAAATACGCAAACTTGCTAGTATACAAATTACTAAGGGCCAATTTCACCACTTGATCTTTGAGTTTGGTCAGCTTATATATTTATGTGACGAACAGCGGTAAAAACGGCCGTAAAAATCCTAAACACTAAAAACAATAGTGATATTGCTCTTTGATGCCATCGTTTTTTAGATCACTTCAGGTCGAAAGTTATTCTAAATACATTAAGGTATTCTTTAACATCTAAATCACAGATGAAATAGTGGAGGCATTTGTAAAGAAGAAGAAACAATTGTGCAGAGAATATGTTCAATACTGTGAATTAGGCAACTGCTCTAGGCCATTACATTTTAAACTTTATCAGGATAGAGTAAGAATTCTCTTGACATTAATTACTTTTTAAGTACCCAAATGAAAGAAATTCACAAACTCTTAGTAAGGAAGCAGAACTTTCTGGCTCCAGGTTCCCTGGCTATAGAAGCTTAATTGAGCTTTATTATGCAAGGATTTTTTCATCCTTAACAACCTCAATACAACATAGTTGAGATTAAAGTATTTTTGGTGGATATGTTACCTATAATCTGCATAATCCTATGCTTTATAGGCAATGTATATAATGCCTGAAGCGTTCAGGAAATGTATCAAATATTATAAATTTTATACCTTGTCTAGGCATTCGATAAAATGCTTAATTCCCAGCCAGTAATGTGTAAAGGGAGTTTTTGTTGAAGGTTTTATATGTTCTTGTATCAATTTAGCTGGCTGATATTAATCTGCCATATAGAGGTTTCCATAGTGATGGAAAATAACACGAAAAATATTGTACTACGTTTGGTTCTACAATGTAATTCTATATAGCGTAATCTCTGCTAATACCAAATAAATATTTCCATACGACATTTCAATTTAAACCAACTGTAAACGAGCCGTGTCTTTATTACCAGCGGAAGGAAGATGGAACCATTTTGATAGTAGTTATATATGTTGACGATATTTTAGTAGCTTCAGATAATCTTATTTTGATACAGGAATTTAAGAAAGATTTAGCTGCTGAATTTGAGCTGAAGGACTTTGGACCAGCGAAATACTGTTTAGGTATAGAAATAGAGAAAAAGAATGGTGAAATAAGTCTGTCACAGCAAAAATATATTCAAGATACTTTGAATAGATATGGTATGGCGGACTGCAACACTGTATCCACACCCTTCGAAGTGGGTTTGAATTTTGCAGTACCAAAGGATCATCGTGAAAATGATAAAGTAAAAGAACCGTGGCCATATCGCTAGCTCATAGGAACACTCATGTACCTTAGCGTAGGCACAAGACCCGATATTTCTAATACGGTTTCTAAGTTAGCTCAGTTCACGACCTGTCCAAGTCATACACATTGGATTTCGGCTAAGAGGGTTCTTCGATATTTAAAGAAGACAATTGACTACCGATTGACATTTCGTAAGATAGGAAATCGTTAATAGGATATTCAGATGCCGATTGGGATAATTGTTTGATCGATAGGAGATCATACTCAGGCTACGCGTTTATGTTAGGAGGAGCGGCTATTGCTTGGCGATCTCAAAAGCAAAGAACTGTAGCTACATCTTCAGCTGAGGCTGAGTACATTAGTGTTAGCGAGGCAATGAAAGAAGCTCTGTACCTTAGCAGTTTATTGAATGAGATAGGATTAGATAGCTTATCGAAAACTGTCGTTTATGCTGGCAACCAGGGAGCTATATATCTCGCAAATGATCCTGTGTATCATGCTCGTAGCAAACATATAGATATAAAATATCATTTCATCAGAGATGTATTAAAAGACAACGCTATAGTGATGAAATATGTGTCGACAGATCTGATGGTAGCTGATATCCTCACAAAGGCTTTGCCTGTTTGTAAACATTATAAATGCATGGTAGGTTTGGGGATGGTATAGCTAAATTGAGGGGGCGTGTTGAAGGTTTTATATGTTCTTGTATCAATTTAGCTGGCTGATATTAATCTGCCATATAGAGGTTTCCATAGTGATGGAAAATAACACGAAAAATATTGGACTACGTTTGGTTCTACAATGTAATTCTATATAGCGTAATCTCTGCTAATCTATATATATAAAAATCAATTGCTGTTCGTTAGTCTCGCTAAAACTCGAGAACGGCTGAACGGATTTATCTTATCTTGGTCTTGAATTATTCGTGAAGGTCTAGGGAAGGTTTAAAAGGTGGGAAAAATTCAAATAATTGCCGGGAAAATCCTCAAAACAGCATTTTTCTATTTCCCATACAAACGTTTTCTAAATAAAATGGTGTAATTTATTACCGCTGCATAAAGTTCAAATTCGCGTGCGCGTTAGTAATCTTCTGACATCTATTACAAATTGTCGATAGGGCACGTAGAGTTTCGTGTCAGTGTCGTATTTAATGATGTTATGTAATTTAGAGATTAGATTGACGATGAGTGGTATAAATGTAAAATGTTAGGTACGTTTCGTTTATGTAATTCAAGTTAATATAAGGTGTTACGTGGATAATAATATACACGACATGTCTATATTATCGTCGACGGTGTGAAAACTTGCCTTATGTAAACGTTGCAAAAAAATGATGTCAGTGGTTACATTGCTACTAATCGAGTAGGTATGCTAAAACATTTATTTATCTTTGGAAATCAAACAGGTCTATTAATCCTATTAATATTATAAAGGCGAAAGTTTGTAAGAATGTATGGATGTTTGGATGTATGGATGTTTGTTCCTATTTCACGCAAAAACTACTGAAGGGATTTCGATGAAATTTGGCACACGGGTACATCATGTCCTGGATTAACACATAGGCTATAAAGCGGGACTTTTATCCCGGAAAAACTTTTTAACGCGGGCGGAGCCGCAGGCAAAAGCTATAATGGGATAAAAATAAAATCAATCCTTCTAATATTATAAAGGCGAAAGTTTGTAAGAATGTCTGGATGTATGGATGTATGGATGTTTGTTACTCTTTCACGCAAAAACTACTGAACGGATTTCGATGAAATTTGGCACAGGGGTAGATCATGTCCTGGATTTTATCCCGGGAAAATATAAAGCGGGACTTTTATCCCGGAAAAACTCATTCACGCGGGCGGAGCCGCGGGCAAAAGCTAGTACCAAATAAATATTTCCATACGACATTTCTAACAGTTTTATGTTTAAAAATACTCAAACAACTGAAACATCTGTTATTCAAACATATTATACACCCATAATTGACAATAAAAAGTACAGAGGTTGCAACTCAACACATAAGAATTCCATAATCACAATACTCCATGATGCTTCTCTTTCTCATCCTCAACAATATCTCATCTTCGTCGCATGAGATGCAACACCCAATATACTGTCATAGCTTTTATCAGAGGAACTATATAATGGCTAGGCTATGTTGTTCACATTGCCAGTGACATAACCAACAAAATATCATAGAACCTCACAAATGCAAAAAATAGATGACAAGATAATGAAAGGCTAATGTACGTTTTCAATAAACAGAAGTAAGCAAATTAAATTTGTAAAAGGTGTTAACTCAATAATTAGATTTTGTGGGACAAGTTGTTATTAAATAATAGAGCTCAATTATTATGAGAAATACGGCATGTATTTGTAATAAAAATATTGTATTTCATTCCTAAAATTATATACTTTAAAAAATATAATAAATAAGTATGATTACAATGTAACCTGAAGTTACCTTCAAATCATTTTTCTGTCCTGCCGCTGAGTAATTTAACAATGGGTTCCCTGATAATATATTTTCCATCCGAATTCGTTCTTCTTCTTGCTTCCTTTCAGCTTCCTGCAATCAATATTTTTTAAAAAACCTCACTATATAAATTATATAACACATTTATTTTGACTATGGCTAATATATCCATACTATATCAAATAAATATATTTTTTAAATTTTTGCATAAAATTATGTAATTATGGGTGAATGATGAAAAAGTCAAGCACAATTTTAAAAGAATTATGTCTGATGAATTGCATAACACATACTCTAGAAGTTTTAAAAAGTACCTTTTTGGCTTGTTCGATTGCCCTTTCTTTTTTTATTTTGTTCAGTTCAGCCAGCAATGCCGCAGTGTCATCATCAGAATCGTCAGAATCTGAAGAGTCTCCTTCTAGTGGGTCATCAGCATCCAGACTTGCTGCTGGTACTTGGTCTATTTTAGGTCTTTTAGCTACAGGTTCATTCTGTCTTCTTGAACCAGTGGTTTTGGTGTCTTTTTCTCTATCATCCAACTCTTTGCGGAAATCACGTGAGCGCAATTCTTCAGTTGTGCCCTGGCCTTGTTCTCTACAAAAAAATGAAATTTTATGCTTAAGTATTTTTTTACTACTGAAACCATCCCCAATCTATTATTAATCTTTGTTAAAGGCAAGTATAGACAAATGTAACGTAATAATTCCAACTCATATAAAGTATGCATAAGATTATTGAACCCTATAGTAAAATGGTGTTTCAGATGGTTGAAGGACATATTGCAGTCACGGCAGATTCCACAATGCTTAAAAACTCGTCTTTTTGACCAATGTGTCCTGCCCACCATGACATACGGTGCCGAGACATGGACGCTCACATGCGATATTTTACATAAATTGGGTGTGACACAAAGGGCTATGGAGGGATCTATGCTCAGCATCTAACTATAAGATCGAATCCATAACAGCGAAATCTGTAGACAAAAAAAGTTCGAGATATTGGGCAATGCGCTATGGGACTCATATGGAGTTGGGCAGATGGCAAACACAGTTGGGTCGTCTCACACTGCATTTGCCTTGCCCAAAATTACTCTCTCTGATTATAAATTCAACCCTCTCAAGTTTCACTTAAGTCCTTTGCTAAACTAAAACAAAACTAAACCAAAAAAATTTACTCTGTAAATGTATGAAGAACAGTTGCAAGCCTTTTATTTCTGGCTACTGTATATAGTTCCTACCTAACATTATCCACTTGAGAATTTGCTAAACTGCTGATCCACATTCATGCAATTGGAAAAATGGCAGGAGTGAAAGACATAGACAACAATTAATGCCATTTTTTACCCTGAAATATGGTTACAAGATACTAAATTGCGTCTTAGTAGTTAGTTTGGAAATTTATTATATTGTGTTGTCAAATAGACACATAAAATGAATTAATTAATGTTACAAACAGTATATCTGATAGTCTATTGAATAGAAAAAAATTTAAGAATTTCGTATCATATAATCTTTGGCATTTTCGTTTCGTGTAGCCTCTATGAAGAGAGTTATAATAAGTAAAAATTATAAATTTCATTAATTGCAAAAATATTTACTAACCTGTACTTCAATTTAGTGTGCCCTGGTAGATCTCTGCTGGAATATTGCCGTGATATAGCACTAAGATCCTTCTCTCCTCGTCCTTGACCACCTCTGGCAGGATCAAAAGTAGGCCTGGCTGCAGTAGTCATGTTTATTACAGTATAAATATGGCCAACTGCCTTAATTAAATGTAGCCAATGCAATTATTAGCTTTAACGGACTATTCTCGTCAATATCTTTCCCTCTACCTTAACAAAAATAAACTTACAATACCTAATAGCGAAATAACATTTATGCACACAAAACGCCACAAAAAATCTTCCAGTTTAACACTGACATTTGACAATAGTGTTGCCAGATCTATGATGGCCGAATCGACGAAAATTCGTTGTGAAGTAGCCTAAAATCGCCTAAAGACGAAGGAGAAAAAAAACCTCCCTAATTTCAAATGAATGCGCGCCATGGGCGTATATAAGGTTTTGGGGGTCCGGACCCTCCCTTAGCTTGCGACAAAAATAATCTGGGCCTTATAACATGTACACATAATAATGAAATTTGTAACTTTTGGTGAGGGGGGGAGGGGGTGTATACGCAAGATAATCTTCTTGTGTATACGTGACTTATTTGTTGAAAGGAGCTCTTTTTCTTGTCATTGTGTGGCAAAGACTCACGTTTCCGTAATATTATAATGCTCTTTGGACTCACGCTACGCCACTGATATTTGCTGGCCCAACGTAAAAAATCGAAGAAGTTTAAAGTTAGCCAATTGTGTGTATGCAGAGTGTTGCTGGCTTAGCGTGTTTTCGTCTCAGCAGGTATCCAAAATATATTTTTTTTTTTCAATTTTTGTCTGTCTGTTCCAGCTAATCTCTGAAATGGCTGGACCGATTTTGACGGGACTTTTATTGGGAGGTAGCTGATGTAATAAGGAGTAACTTAGGCTACGTTTTATTCCGGAAAAGGATAAAGCAGGACTTTTCCCGGGAATAACTTTTTAACGCGGGCGGAGCCGCAGGCAACAGCTATAATTTAATTTTTTAATACAACGACGAGTGAGTCATATCGAGCAATATTGTTTTATTCGAATCGTAATTTTAGATATATTCAGTCTTAAATTAAAATCAGTAGTCGGTTCCTCATCGTAAGTTTTTATTATGACTCACATACATAATTTGGTTACTATAAGCGGCGATAGCTTAGTTGGGAGTAGAATGTATTGCCGGGACGATTGTCCATAAGTTCAAAACCCAAGGGCACGTACCTTCTGACTTTTCTAAAAAGTTATATGTGTATTCCTTGTAAATTACCGCTCGCTTTAATGGCGAAGGAAAACATCGCGAGGTAAGTTGCATACTTGAGAAGGTCTATAAGAATTTCGAAGGTGTGTGAAGTCTGCCTACCCGCACTAGGCCACCGTAGGGCTGATATGATATGGTTGTTATAGTTTATTATCCGCCATTACGTAATTATGTTATTTGATCGCATGTTACTTTACATTTATGTTTTATAAATAGGCCCTACAAACCAACAAACTTTCCTTTTTATAATATTAGTACAGATAAAAATCAATAAGTAATACAAAGTGTCAAAACAAAAAATCGGACTATATGGGGCTGCCATATGAATAGCTCAGTGGCGCCTCCATTTATTTCTACATTATTTTGGGCCAAACATAGAATAAGGACTAAATAACCTTATTCTGAGTAGCCAAAGGTATCCAATTTGACGTTTGTACAGTGTACATGAACTGTACTTAACAACATAATATTTGTCTCTGTCTCTTCAATGTTTTTGGCCTATTTAAAAAAATAGGACAAGTATATGAGTGTGATTTAGGTTCCTTCTATGTTTTAGTCTTTATTCATTCGGCAATGTTCTTTCATCTTTGGTTTTGGCGGAAACTTGGAAGTGTCATGAGGTGCTCTTTTTTTAATCCATTATTTTGGTGATACTTAATGTTATATTGCATAATTATGGTGGTATATTATCCAATATAGCTCTATTAAAGTGTTCAAATGAAGTGAATTGAAACAACTGTGCTAATCAAGCGTTTTATTGTTGCCGCCAAAACTCCTCGATAAAGTCTTGGTAAGGAAGCCATTGCTTTACTACGACATAGTATATAAAAAAAAAAACAACCAAAAATAGAACTTAAGACTAGGCTGTATGGGCTTGAACCCTTTGCCTTCCCTGTACCGGAAAATTATTTAAAAAAAACTCTTTGGCATTCGGTAATCGGTAAAAAGAATTTATGAGGAGTTTTGGCGGGAACGTGAAAGTGTCATGAGGTGCTTTTGTTTTAATTCATTATTTTGGTGATACTTAGTGTTATATTGCTTAATTGTGGTGGTAAATTATCCAATATAGTTCTATTAAAGTGCTCAAATGAAGTGAATTGAAATAACTGTGTCAATCAAGTGTTTTTTCGTTGCCGCCAAAACTCCTTGATAAAGTCTTGGTAAGGTAGCCACTGCTTTACTACGACAACCAGAGATATCACTTAAGACGAGGCTGTATGGGCTTGAACCCTTTGCCTTCCCTGTAAGGGAGAATTATATAAAAAAAAAAAAAAAAAAAAAAAGAATTTATGATTTTTGTGTCGCAGTTTTTTTCAATGAGATACGCATAACAGTTAAAATATTATTAATTGTAAAACGCCCAAATTAATTGCAATTTCGTGCATACTTTAGTACCTCAGGTAAGTTTTAGGTGTCATAGTACAACTGAAACTTAAAATCCCATGTGTCAAAAGTGCAATCTGATAAGTGAATACGCCATTTTGTGTTCACAGCCCATTTGTGATTCGCTTTGCGAGTGTAAATTTTTATAATACCTACATTACATACGTGAGTAGTTATTAGTATTAAAATCATCCTTTGAATGCTTCAAAAAATTTAGTTATTCTTTAGTTATACTTTGACAATGCCAAAGTCATTTAAATTTATTCAGTGACAAATGCGACCAACATAGGTACTTACTCGAATGTTCGCTTTAAAAATGTGATAAAATCAATATGTAAGGTACCATTTCATTATATCTGTAAATTAGAAGAAAGTAAACTTGTATAGTGTACTGGAGTAAATACTTGTATGCATGGGCATAAAAAGAAATTATTTTCGAAGTTCAATGAAAATCAACTTTTTCTTGTTTAAAAGGATCAAAACTACATATTTTTAATTCAAGTAAAGATGTAACCCATTTCTTTTATTTTTGCTTGTATAATATGTAATGGATTGTTCAGAAAGTACTTACAACATTTTATACCAAGTATATTTTTCAGATTTTGCCAATATCAGAATTACGTGCTTTCGTAAAATCCATTATCATTATACCTACTCATTGGTTTATGTAAAACTAGCTTTTGCCCGCGGCTCCGCCCGCCTTAAAAAGTTTTTCCGGGATAAAAGTCCCGCTTTATGTTTTCCCAGGATAAAAAGTAGCCTATGTGTTAATCCAGGACATGACCTACCCGTGTGCCAAATTTCATTGAAATCCGTTCAGTAGTTTTTGCGTGAAAGAGGAACAAACATCCATACATCCAAACATCCATACATTCTTACAAACTTTCGCCTTTATAATATTAGTAGGATGTAATTGACAACAAAAAAAAAACAGTCGCGTACGGTCACTCAACTCGAAAGATATCTGCTTTTTGTGTGGGTTCTGGGTCCCAAAATCTAACCAGGACATGTCCTTTTTCTGTGGATGATCGCTGTACGAAGGCCAGTCCTTTTGGAAGGCTGGCGTGGGAATACAGATCCAACACGTAGAGGCCTTAGACATACAGTTGGGGTATTTACACCATGCAAGTATTGTCGCATTTATGGGAGAAATACAACGAAAGACAGTGCCTGCAAGATATAAGGACTATTTCAGAGTAGATGGAAATTAGTTGGGTCTATGGATGGGATCTAGCTGAGCTGGTTGCTGGGCTAATGATAGAGACAATGGGACGCATACCAAGTAAAATGTCTCAATCTTTTATAAACAAGGCAGAAGGTGACTTGCCCCCCGCTAGATGGGTATCTTAAAAGTGGATGTATGCCAAAGATATGTCCTTTATTATTATTGTACAAATCTTCACAAAATATACTGTCAAATCATATTATTATTATGGTGTGCATTTGATCTCATTTACTTATAATTGCTTTATTCACATTAAAAATAAAAACCTTTTTAACAAAAAAATTTACAGCCTTCAAAAACAATTAAATAAACCTAAAAACCAAAGTAATTTAATAGTGATTAAATATACGATAACATTACTTATATACTACTGGTAACCAATTTCGGAGTCAATGCCAGTAAATTATTTTTGGTTTTTAGTTTGCTTAGTCGTTTTTGAAGGCGGTTAAATTTTTTTTTTTAAATATACCGCGTCGATGGCGTAGTTGTATTGCACACGCGGTACGACTATCGCGCTGGCGTATTACGCCTCTGCCTACCCCTGAAAATGTAAAAGGCGAAAACACATAAGAATAAATTACTTCATAAGATTTGCGAAAAAAAAACTATGTGTGGGCCCATAAAATTTGAGGGTTGCCTTCGATTTCTCCAGGATCCAATTATCAGATCCTGACTTTGTGACTATGGGACCACTTCAAAATTCAAAAGTATATCTCCTTTCGAACAAAAAAAGATTTTTTTAAATCGGTCTAAAATTGGCGGAGCAATCGCGTAACATACACAATAAATAAATACATACTGTCGAATTGAGAACCTCCTCCTTTTTTGTAGTCGGTTAATAATACAATAATTAACAGCAATGAAACACAAATAAATAATTTTTTTTGTCTTTCCTTCCATCACAAATTTGATATATTAGTCAGATTCACTTTGGGTATTTTACTATGTTACCTTAATTAATTATTTTAACAAATCATGGTTGCTTTTCATGATGGCTAGGTACTAAAATTTATATTTTATTTAGTACTAAAAAATGCTTAAGGCTTCGCCCGCATAAAAGGCCTTTCCCTCCTTCAAAAATGCCTAAATCACTGTAGTGATCTATAGCATTCCTGTACGACCAGAATAAAAGGTAGTCTACATAATATATTAATCTATGTGCAATGAACATGTCCAAAAACGGACCTAAAATATATAACTTAGGCAGTTTATAACATGTTTTTGGTTAGAACTCCTAAATACTCACCTTTTACAATAAATTATTTAATTTCAAAGACTCAGATTTAGAGATTTATTAATTTTATTTAACTTAAAAATTACATTTAATATAGTGAATGTTTTAAAAAAGTTAGTTATAAATGGAGAGTTCTAAATTTTTTTTATAGAACCTAGGTCTATATTTTGCCCCTTTAATATCCCTGAAGTATGAGCTCGGTAAGATTTTGAGGTCCAGCACCTATACAAAAAGCGGACATCCTTCATCGAAATCTGGTCAGTAGTTACTTCTAACTAACATCCAAACATTTTCACCAAGACTAATATTATTATTACCAAAAAAATTATATTTCATTGCTGCACTTTAGCAGTTGTAATTACTGTTTCCAATTAACATTCATAGAAGAACATACAATGGAAAGCTGCTAGCAGCATTAACAGATTGCTCAGTCTACTTGATTCCTTCAATAAACCTTTGTTCTTCAATACATATATAAAAAGCATAGTTATTTTCCAGAATGGCAGAAGATTTGGATGTTGAGGCCATGTTGGAGGCACCATACAATAAATCTGTAAGTATTTTTGTATATATGGACTGCAGAATTTCATAAAATCATGACAAATAATCATATGTAGCATAAATTTTTCGAATTTAAACCACATCAAAATCTTTCTATTGAAAAAAAGTTTATTATTCATGCTTGGATGGCAATAATAATGTTTTACGTATTCTGTACTTAATATTAGCAAGATTTATTGAGATTAGAAGTTATATTCTATTCACTTCATCATAAATAACTTTATATTTAAAACCAATAAGCACTTGTTATTCTTTTCAAAGATGGGTTACTTGACTTGATACTGTGTTATCAAACAACTCTCTTGATTCTGAATTTAAACTTGATATAATTCAAAGATGTTTTTAATTAAGCTTGAGTATTACCAAGTATTAAAGGAACTCCCAAGTGTTAATAACAAACCTAGCCAAATTTATGGCTAACAATTTAATATATTAGATACATCTTTGAATTACAAAATTAGTGATGCAATGAATACTGTTTTAACTAATATGTATTTTACGTATTTTATTCTTGGTTAGAAATAAGGGGCATAAAAGTGAAACTATTTGAGTTTACTTTATAATTTTTAAAAAGTGAAATATTATTAAGGTTAATTGTTACGAATGAATCCTATAAGTTATTATTGAAGAAATAAATAAATTAATGCATGAATAGTTGAGACAATATAAGAATGCAGATATGATATTTAAAGTTTTCAAAGACATGGTCAATTGAAACTATATGTATAAAATGCTACACTGATTCATGCCCAGTAAACTTATTTCTAATATGTCATAAAAATATTTAGTTATCATGTGATTTACCAAATTAGTGCTGAAAATGCTGATTCTCCAACAGAACTCCCTGCAACGGGCAACCCTATTGAGACTCCATCTCAATTCTTGACAGTGAGTTCCACTAATTCTAGGGTATGTCTGCCACATATAAAATAATGTTAAAAATAAAATAATAATGTTCATAGATGTTTATAATGAATATCCTCAGCTATAGGAAGTAGTCAATCTAAAACATATTCAGGGCGATATTATCGCATGAGCGACAAAGCCCTTAATTAAAAAAAATCATATTTGTTGTTACTGATTAGCATGGGCGTATATATGAGGGGCGGAGTCCCCCCCCCCCCCCCCCCACACTTCGCTTACAACACAAATTATCTGGGCCACAACACATTATAATTCCTAACATGCCAATACACCCTACGCCAAAACCCCACTGAATTTGAAAATGCTTATAATAAACTTTCAAGGGGGGTGTATACGTGACTTATTTGTTGATTCGATGACATATCTATTGTGTAGGTAGAAGTAAATGTTTTCATTGATGTGGTAACGTTTTAATGAAATATACAATTATTATTATAACTTAAAAGAAATAAAAATTTATTACAATATCTTCACTAATTAATCGAAAACAACTTCGTTCCATCAGGGTGTCCCTTGTTGTTTGGTGCCATGGGGTGGCAAGAACCTATGATACGCCATTTTGGTATCCTAAGACCCCCCTATATGAAACCTATAGCTACGCCCTTGCTGATTAGTCAGGGAAACAAGCAGCTCCCTAAAAGAATTTGAAAAACATTGTCTATCTTGCATTAGCTTTGTAACTAATTTTGAAATTGGCGAATACGAATATTCGACAATTGGTTATTAGTCGACAAAACGAATATTAGTATTCGTATTCCTTGCATCACTAGATAAAATGGTAAGACATAAAAACAAAATTACATTTGAGAATCATTTCTTGTATTTATAGAACTTTGTGGTAATAGTCCAGCATACTACACCAACCTGAACAAACAGAGAGGTATCCACTCTACTAATTTAGTATTTTTTATTTATTTAAATCTACAGTTATTTCAACATTAAACTCAAAATATTTGAAAAGTACATTCAGTATTTTTGAAAAGGACCATGAGCTGACAGGTCATAAATCTTTTGCAGAAGTATCCCTGTGTGATGTTAGCGCTGTGTGCATCCTTTATCAGTGGTTTTATGAACGGTAAGTGTAGATTGGGGCGACGTCAGAGACTGCAATGAGTGGGACCACAGTCAGTCATGATTTGACACATCTTAGGAAAAGTAATGATCGTCAACATTTGTGTTGTTTCACCAGTGACATTTTCTGTCCCTGTTGAAAGGTCGCAGATGTTTATTCAAATAACTATTACATGTTACTAATGCAATTTTTATTTATTCACTCGGCGTGTTGCTGTGGCGCTGCTTCTACCTTGTGCTTTGTGTGACAGGATAACACTTCCTCTTCAAAGCATCGATCGGACAAGTATTCTGATAAGCACAAAGAAAAAGACAAAGATAGCAGTCGGAGGTGAGATATTAGTATATATTAGTAATAGTTTGAGTTTATCTACTTGGAAACTTAGTTGCGTATGTTAGTGAACCACATACTTAAGATACATATGGAAGCTGAAGACATTTGGGATAATACAGTCATAAATAAGTATATTCATAATGCTGCATTTGATTGGTTCATTTTGAATCTTAATTTTAGATCTAATTCCTTATTAATTACAAATTATTATGATATGCAATACATATTGAATACATTGTTTCCTCCTAGTACTCAAAACATTGATGCTCAAAATGTTTACAAGTATTTTTGTGTATACAGTCAAATTTTACTTTTTAGAAGAAGTCGGTCAAGAGACAGAAGAAGATCAAAAGATCGGGAATCGCGACGTTCAAAAGATAGGGATGATAAAAGGGACAAAGAACGTGACAGGGAGAGGGACAGAGAACGTCGAGACCGCGACAAGGATCGTGGACACAGAGATAAAGATCGCGAACGGGAAAAGGAACGTGAACGTGACAGGGATAAAAGGCGCAGTAAAGAAAAGGAACGAAGTCGGGATAGAGATCGTAGTCGCGATCTTCACCCACCCAAAAAGGAGAAAAGCGCTGAAAAAGAACCTCATAAAGATTATCGCTCCAAGTCAAGAGGTCTTGAACCGAAAGTAGAAGATTTACCCCCTGAAGAGAGGGACTTACGAACAGTATTTTGTATGCAGTTATCTCAAAGAATTCGGGCAAAAGACCTGGAAGAATTTTTCTCATCTGTAGGAAAAGTGCGAGACGTAAGACTTATTACATGTAATAAAACAAGACGTTTTAAAGGCATAGCATACATTGAATTTAAAGATGCCGAATCTGTGCCTTTGGTGAGTTAATTTCTACATTCATTAGTATAAAATTATAGTCAATATATTTGCTAAAAATGTCATATTGACCAGTATGAAACAAAGAAAATATTTATTTTGGGCCCCTCAATTTTAAAATATAGAATTATTTATGTTAAAAATTATTCCCACAAGATCTTTTTTATATTATGTAATATTTTTCAGGCTCTAGGATTAACTGGTCAGAAGCTGCTAGGAGTTCCAATAATAGTACAACACACACAAGCTGAAAAAAACCGTGTAGGTAATACATTGCCCAATTTGGCACCCAAAACTAGCAATGGACCAACCAGACTCTATGTTGGATCTTTACATTTCAACATTAATGAAGACATGCTTAGGGGAATATTTGAGCCTTTTGGCAAAATTGATCACATTCAGCTCATGACAGATCCAGAAACTGGAAAAAGTAAAGGCTATGGTTTCCTTACGGTAAGCTTGCCATAAATTATAAATATAAAAATTCTCATTTTAGTTTAATAGATTTGTTAAAATATTTTAATTTTTTAGTTTCATCATGCTGGTGATGCAAAGAAGGCAATGGAACAATTAAATGGCTTCGAACTAGCTGGACGTCCAATGAAAGTTGGAAATGTTACTGAAAGGACAGATGGTGGATCCAGTACCCGATTTGATGCTGATGAATTAGACCGAGCAGGCATTGATCTTGGTGCTACTGGACGATTGCAGTTAATGTTTAAATTAGCAGAAGGAACCGGTTTACAGGTATGATAATTATATACAAATATGTATTGTTTTGATATTTATTGCTAGATAAGATTATAATGGAATATTAAAACTATTTTAAATACTTATTAATTTTAATCATATAAGTCTATGTTCTCGAATCAGGATTCAGGAGGTAGATAAACAAATACCAGTTGAAGAGACATACCATAGCCAAAATATGATTTATACCCAGTGGGAACTTAAAATGTTCATGCAATGTAGTGTCCAACTGATGCTTCGATTTCAGCTTTGGCCAAGAAAAATACCTTTCGCAAAAGGGCCAAAGGTTCTTAGCAAACGTAGAAATCAGACGAAATAAATAAACGTTATAACTCATACATACATACTCACGTCATTTATCCCCGAAGGTGTAAGCAGACGCGCAACTAGTGCACCCATTTTTTCGCCATACGTTTTCCGTCCCATGATGTGATAGGGGGCAAGCCTATCACCACATCGGGCACAAATTCCAAACTCTGGGCTGATACTGAGTAGAAAAACCTTAATGTCACTTTACGCGAGCCAGGGATCGTATCCGAGACCTCGGCACTGCCGCCGAAACTATCTTATTAATGTTATTCGTTTTTTCTGACATTCAGTAAAGTTGTAACCCTATTGTAATAGTTCTTGTTTCATTCCAATATTTTACTAAACTCATAGTAAAGTTAGCGTGACTTCATGGTCCTACTAAGTTAAATAGCATACTGCTAATAATGTTAAATCATATTCTTTCAGATTCCACCAGCTGCAGCATCTGTTCTGATGGGAAGTGGTTCAACATTTGTTACTCCACAGCCACAAGTTGCACCTCCCATTGCTACCCAATGCTTTATGCTTAATAACATGTTTGATCCAGCTAGGTAAGTACTTGATTTACGCCAATTGCAGATCAAGAACTAAGCTAAGCTAGTTTAGCTTAACATGCATAGTAGAGATTATTTCATACTTGTATGCAGACTGCATACTATATAAGTTAAGCTGTGTACTATGTGTAATTTTCCCAACTATGCCAGCTAAGTTAATTAACGTAACTTAATTTGTGTGCAACCTGTACAAAGTCGATTTCAGTTATGTTTGATAGTTAATTCAGAAAAGAATCAAATTGTAAATTCTTTTTTCAGTGAAACAAATCCAAGCTGGGATGTGGAAATAAAGGATGACGTAATAAGTGAATGTAATAAACATGGTGGCGTATTACACGTGTATGTAGATAAAGCTTCACCACAGGGAAATGTATACTGCAAGTGCCCCACTATAGCCACGGCTGTAGCGTCGGTGAATAGTTTGCACGGCCGCTGGTTTGCAGGACGAGTCATTACAGCTGCGTATGTTCCACTTGTTAATTACCATTCCTTATTCCCTGATGCTATGACTGCCCTCACGTTGCTATTGCCATCTCGACAACGATAGAATATAACTTGATTCAATAAAGCATTTATTGTCATTGTATATCATGATTGAAGAATGTGTGTATTTAATAACAATTCACTATCAAACAATGTACTATCTAGTTAAACTATTAAGTTTAGATAATAAAGTTTTAGACATAAATATGGTATTGAATTATTTGATGAACAGTAAAACAACGTCTTGTAAAACAAAATTTACTTGAAGAAATACTTTTAATTACATTTATAAAACAATCGATTGTAAATTTACAACATAAATGAAAATAACCGAGTTTGTTAGGTTCGGCTATAAAACTGCTGCCTGCTTACTGGGAAGCTCTTATCCAATCAATTTCCAAAGTAGCTGGGCCTCTTTGTTTCACTGGCTGATACACGCCACCATACATTTGCAAGCCAATGCTTGTTATTTGAGATATATCTAAAGTCTCGTTGTTATTAACTCTTTTCCCCCGGTAATATGCTTTAAATTCGGAGAAATTCAAATTACGAATAGCAAACTCGTCCTTGGGTGCCTGAAAACAAAGTTTATTTAATAAGAAATTCCCTATCCCCCTAAATGGATATTCTCGCCAGTCGACACAATTATGCCGTCCTATTCGGTAGTCTGATATACACAGGCTGGTCCCCTAACGCGACGTATACCTGGGTTACTATGGTTACAGAGCAACTTGATTAATAGGTACAGTCAGCCACATAAGTAGCTGAACAAATTCAACACATCAAATCGCGTCTACACCTTCGTGTTCTTACCAATTTTTGTTTTTTTCTATAAAAATAAAAAGGCTATTAACTTTTCTTCCCACAGAGAAAAAAAATATTTGATTTGAAATTTTTACTTTGTTCAGTTATCTATGTGGCTGACTGTACATGCTAATAGTTTAAAAATGAAATCAAAGTAAAGTTGTGTTGACTATTACATTGTTTTTCTCCCTAAATATTCCTTTTATGGGAGATCCTGCAAATACCCGGGATCCCGTGGGATTGAAAATTTTCGGTCCCACAAATACCGAGATTAAGGATAGGCTGCGAGGTTGGAAGCCCACACACACACCAGGATCTACAGCTTTATTATAGTTTAGGTAAGTACATTCTATAATACCATTTTCATTTTAAATAAGTAGATACTAATATTTTGGCCAAAAATAATGATTCCTGAATTTTCTTTATTTTATTTATGCAGACTCCAAAAGAATCATGGCAAGTTTTTACCTGAGTGTTTTGGTTAGCGTCTAAGATTAAGATATGTAAAAGCAAACATAATTTAAATATGTAGCATTTTCCACAGTTTTAGTTTTACTGTTAAAAGCCACAAAATTATGTTTATAATTAAAAGTAAATCAATTGTACTTCCGGTTTCGTTACTTCTGATCTGTAGTGACATATAAAAAGTGTTGCCACCTAAGAATAAAAGTGGCAGAACACGGTAGATATTACATTATATTTTTATATCAAAGAAGTGATAATAATATGTAACGATTATTCTTGAATACTAATACTGTATTAAAATAAACACCGAATGGATTTTTTGCCATTCAGTGTTAAGTTGGCGTAAAAGATTGTTCCATTTCTCACGCTACAAATTAATTATAAAAGAAGTAATAGCAACCCAGCCGATGACAGTGAGCGTCTTATTATGACATTTTGATTTCGGTTTATTTACATCAGTGCCAGTGGTCTCGAACCTACCGATTTTTCGGTATTTCTACCGATTTTGGGCCAGTCCTACCGAAATGACATGATTTTTCAACGATTTTTTGAAAGCTAGAAGATTCTCTCGATTTTTCTACCGATTTTCAGCGATTCGAAGATTAAAATCCCCTTTTTGTTTCATATTTTACGATTACTTGGTTAAATATGTTGCTGTTTGGGGCGGCGGGGGACAGTATTTTTAAATGGGCGGCAAAATTTGTTAAAATTTTTACATTCATGAGGGGGGGTGTATGCGTGACTCTCGTTTGTTAAAATTACCTTCTTTTGGTACAATAATAGTCCATAGACTTTAAAATTAAGAGGGTTTTCATTGAATATTACTTGTTTTTTTGCATATACCAATTTTTGTTCCAATATACCGATTTTTCTTGGCAACTCTACCGATTTCACATATTGTCGTCCGAGACCACTATAAATACAGCGTATATCTACTATCATATCTCATTGACAGATAAGTGATAACCTATAACTATGACTTTCGTTTTAATTTTCCCTTTTTATTGGGAAGGCAAAGAGTTCAAGCAACTGGATGCATAAAACAGCAGACGACGTATGTCCAGCGGTGGACTGCAACAGGCTGATGATGATGAAAAGGTTCAAACCCATACAGCCTCGTCTTATGTGATATTTTTGTTTCTTTTTTTTTACTGTGTACTATGTAGTAGTAAAGCAGTGGGCACCTTACCAAGACTTTATCGAGTAGTTTTGGCGGCAACGAAAAAACACTTGTTTGGCACAGGTAATTCAATTCATTTCATTTGAGCCCTTTAATAGAATTATATTGGATAATACACCTCCATAATTATGCAATATAGCACTAAGTATCACCAAAATAATGAATTAAAACAAGAGCACCTCATGACACTTTAAAGTTCCCGCCAAAACTCTCTATGAAAATGTTAAATAACCCATAACTTTTTTTTGTGGCTTCCAAATAAAAAAAATCTTTTTGATTAGGTTCAGGATAAGTATATTCTATCGTTCTAA
The DNA here is from genome assembly GCA_949316025.1 of Lapara coniferarum. NCBI lineage: Eukaryota > Metazoa > Arthropoda > Insecta > Lepidoptera > Sphingidae > Lapara > Lapara coniferarum. The sequence continues at coordinate 12,892,547 of OX438926.1, read as the reverse complement.
CATTTTTTCATTCCAAGACGCGTCAAATTGATATCAGGTAAAACGTTGTATGGAACTTGCCATCATTCTTTTATTATTCCCTATGCTCCAAAAGTACTTCGTCTTATTAACAGAAGAAAAAAACCGGACAGGTCTGGGTTGGACTCGCCTGCCGAGGGTTCCGTACAAACTTGTAGACAAGGTATCTAAGTTTAGTATATAAGTTAAATGGTTCACCAAAATCAATAAATTAATCAAATTTAACAGTTTATTTATAGGGACATCTGTTGGACCGTAGTAATTATAAGTTATAACTAAACTCGCTACTCTTATGTGTAAAAAAATCCTACTTGTCACAAGATGGCGCTTTCGTTTATTTTTTAGTGACATCTGTTACTTTTTAATAATGCATGTAACATGGCAACTAAGTTTATACATAAAAATACGGTGTAATCCTGTAATTGGCTGAATATGTAGCTACTAGCTTTTGCCCACGGCTTCGCCCGCGTTAATAAGTTTTTCCGGGCTAAAAGTACATACATAAAAACCTTCCCGTTGCATCACTCTATCCAACACATTTATTTAGATAAAGATTAATATTATGACGTTGATACAACTCTTAACAAATAATGCATTAATTTCGACCAAATTTGATTACCATAAAAACGGTTCTAGAGAGTTAATCTTAAAAGATAGACATATACTGTCGCGGACTTTTTTTTAGATTATTTCAAGAGGAATATTTCTTTCATACATATATTTTTGGTATCTTGAACCGTTTTCGCAGCGCACGCAATGGAAGCCCTCAAGGATGAATAATTTTCCCCGCATTTTTTACATTTTCCATTATTTCTTCGCTCCTAATAGTTGCATCGTGATGTTATATAGCCTATAGCCTTCCTCGATAAATGGTCTATTCAACACAAAAAGAATTTTTCAATTCGAACCAGTAGTTCCTGAGATTAGCGCGTTCAAACAAACAAACAAACAAACAAACAAACAAACAAACTCTTCAGCTTTATAATATTAGTATAGATTATTTAGTTAAAATAATATGTATATGTAAAATGCTGTTGGATTACCAAATAAATAAATAAATAAAATAGAACAGAACTTAAAAGTGAAAAATAAATAATAGTTAAAAAAAATAAAAACACCCTTTATAGAACATCCCAACTTAATAATCCTACTAATATTATAAAGGCGAAAGTTTGTAAGAATGTATGGATGTTTGTTACTCTTTCACGCAAAAACTACTGAACGGATTTCGATGAAATTTGGCACACGGGTAGATCATATTCTGGATTAACACATAGGCTACTTTTTATCCCGGGAAAATATAAAGCGGAACTTTCAACCCTGAAAAACTTTTTAAAGCGGGCGGAGCCGCGGGCAAAAGCTAGTAGAAAATAAATTTGAACTAAGGATAGTCTAAATAAGTAAAAATGTATTTTATAGTAAAAAAAAAAGCTTGGGGTGCATGATGTCAGTAGTTGTAAATATTTTAGTGACATATGAGTAGAAAGATTACTTACCGTTTTGATAATATCTTAAAAAGCATGCCACGCTTTTTTTACAATTAAATACATTTGTTCTTATTTACACTATTCTTAATTCAAATTTGTTAAAATTTATTTTGTATTTTTTAGTTACATTTTCTATAAAGCGTGTTTCTTAGTATTTTTTTTTTTTTTATTTAAATAAAATGCTACATCCACTTACTTGAAAATATTGCTCAAATGAGTAATTTGGTTCGTCATTTAGACCTTTATGTCTCAATATTATTTTAAACCCGTTATATTGCCCTTGACCCCGGCATTGTATTTGTAATTTTGTATAACCTGTTAAGTTGTAAGGCCTGATTGTTCTAATGCCTGCAAATCCTGCACCGTTTAATTGGGGGTTGAGAAGTGCGAAAAATATTGCTCTGCGAAAAGCAATATTCTTATGTATTACAAGTAATGCTTTTGACATGCCCACATCGCGTACTGTATCGGATTGTTCTTGCCATGCATCCACGTCATCATTTTTCGTGAAATCAAACAAATATTGTTCTTCTCCTCCGATGGAACTAGTGCTGCTGAAATAGAAAAAAAGAAATATAATTGGATAAGATAAACGTACATTATGTGTGAGTAGTACCTACATTATGCCATGCCAATTTGATTTTTAACCTTCTCCAAAGAAATAGGAGGTTATCAATTCGACGTTATTATTTTTTAAATGTTTGTTAACTCGGAACTCAGACATTTCTAATCGGATTTGGAAAATTCTTTATACGAAATAATTAACTTCCAGATTGGTCCCATCGATGTTTTCCCCAAATCAGTTCCGTAGTTTTGTTTTTAAATCAAAATAACTGGAAAAAGTATGTCGTCCAAGTAAACGCAATCGCGATTTTTGATTCGATTTTGCGTTAGATTTTGTTGGTCGCTAAAAACCGAAAAATTATGTAACGTTATAGATACAAGTACCCACGTGATGATTACTAATTTAATTTTCATAGATTTGATTTATTTCAAAAACGAACTATACCTACTTCCAATTTATTTAACACTGCGTAAGTCATAAATCTCTATCGGATCCAACTCATTACGATAGGGAATGTGAACGAATATAGGTGGCAAGCACAAAGTCTACACAAGAGCCACATGTGGTTAAAAAAACTTTTCAAACGTAATTCATTTATATATTCTTTAAATATGAGAAAAATGATAAAATATGGGTTCCGGGCGATACCCAGCGTGGCCAGAATTGAATTGCTTCTTTTAGATGGGAGCTAGTTATTTTGATGTAATTGACGCAAAATTAAGACATTATGTTCTTTTTATGTGTACCTATTGAATATTATCTCCAAATATTCTCTATTTTTAACACGCTTTTATTAGCTTCAGACGTATGTATGTATGTATCTGTGTAATGGAAACTTTGACTGCCTCGGTGGTGTAGTTGTATTATGGTACGCATGGGCGTAGCTATAGCTTTCACATAGGGGGGTCCTACGATATAAAAAATTTAGTAGCGTGGGTTTTTGCCTTGCATGACAACGTATTTTAGAAGCTATGGGCGCGGGGGGGGGGTGTCCGACCCCCTAACCCGCCTTATATACGCCCATGATGATACGATTGCAATGATGAGGTCTCGGGTTCGATTCTCGGGTCGGGCAGTGATATTGAGTTTTTCTATTCAGTATCAGCTCGGAGTATGGAATTTGTGCCCAATATGGCGATAGTTCGCTCCCTATCACTTCATGGGACGGAATAACGGCAAAAAGTGGGTGCACTAGTTGCGCCTCTGCCTATCCCTTCGGGGATAAAAGGCGTGAGTATGTGTGTGTGGAAACTTTTAACATGATTTTGACCCCCTTCAAAACGTCGGATTAAATCGAAATTTGGCTACTTATCCAGGAGCGATGACAATTCAATATTTTAAACTAAAACATGCTTTTATAGAAAATCCAACTAAAAATGAATAATAGTTTATTTTTTTTTATTGACATCTGTCGGACCATAGAAGAATTATAACTGACTACTCTTATGTGTAAAAAAATCCTACTTGTCACAAGATGACGTTTTCGTTTATTTTGTAGTGACATCTGTTGGAAAGTAATAGAACAGAACTGAAAAATAAATAAAAGTAAAAAAACACGCTTTATAGAAAATCCAACTGAAAATAGTAAATAAATTTTAACAAATTTGAACTAAGAATAGTTTAAATAAGGAAAAAATGTATTTTATTGTAAAAAAAGGGCGTCTCCATGGTGTCAATAGTTATTAGTAATATTTTAGTGACAATATGAGTAGAGTAGAAGGATTATCATTTTGATAATAATTATCTTAAAAAGCACCCCACGCTTTTTTCACAATAAAATAAATTTTGTTCTTTACACTTAATTCAAATTTATTATTTTTTTCTATTTTTAATAGAATTTTGTATAAAGCGTGTTTTTTTTAACTATTATGCTAGTTTGTGATGCAAGTTGGTGTTAGCTAACTATAAAGTACTTACTTAACGAAAGTTCTATCGGTAATAAATAGTAAGTAATAAGGAATCTGTATTGTATAAATTAAGTAGGTAAGAATGAAGTATGTACTCAACATTTTTTCCTCTAGCGCTGCGAGACCGTCACTTTGAACTTCTTTACACAAAGAATCTTGATAACACTCGGCCATTTTATATTTTAGAAATATAAAATAAAATGTACCTAATTTTAACCTACAAAAAAACGTGTTAAAAACGTAAGTACTGTTGAATGTCTTGTACAAAAATAACAATGTTCTGCAACAAAAAAATCTGTACCTACCTATTGGGTGGATTTTAGTAGCCTTCTGATTTTATTAACGAAGTATTTAGGTAGGTATTGTAAAAATGTAACATTTTTAGGTACCTACGAATTTCACGTGTGTACGTCCCGGCATTAATACGTTGTACGGGTAGTTTATCGCGCATTTATTAAAAGAAAACTATGTTGTAGTAGGTATTAGTGTTGCCGAGCTCGCTAACTTTGACATATACATTTAATAATTAGATGATTAATCAAAGAAATTGAGTTACAAATCGAAACAATTTAATTGTGTTCTTTGTATCACACAAAGATGGCCAACGACGTGACGCGTCACCTTAGTCGTGCTATCTCGAAACTGTCATATATAGTGTATTATCTATGCTCTAAACATATTGGAAAATGGAAATTAGGGATTGGAAATACTGAGAATTGGAATTTCCAACAGTGTTGCCAGATGTAAGATGGTTGAAGTCGCCGAAAATTCATTGTAAAGTAGGTAGCCTAAAGTCGCCTAATCATAATTATGGAGAGGCGAAGGAGTAAAAAAAGTGTGCGTATACTTATAAACGCGCATGAAAAGTTTATACTTCTTTGGCATCATTAAATAATTTAATAAAATTTAGTATTAAATGTGTTAAATAATAATATTTTAATTTATATCAATAAATAATACATGCAGATAGTTAACCTCAATTATATTGGAGCAGCATTTGAAAAAGTCTATGAGCACAATTTTTTCACTAATATTTACGAATAGTAAATAATATTAATCAAAATATTCAATTTAAATCGCAACTGAACAAAAGTTTTAGCACATGTATAATTCGCACTTGTATACAACTAAAACACGTGTTGTGAATGTATAAACAAAGGGGGTCAAAATGTGTTTGGGGGGTCAAATTTGGTTTGAGGGTCAGGGGGGTCAAGGGGTGGCAGATGCACAGTACAGTAGACCCGCCACACTAGAAGCCTTACCCTATGCTCTAAGGAAAAGACTCTGATAGAATAAAGTGAGGACATTAAGAACCTGTAACACATCATACAAAAAAGTAGTTCCATCACATCGCCAAGAGATGGCGCTACTACGGAGACGTACAAATCTTAAATCGCGATATCACAATTCTCTGGTGAAACACCTGCGGAGGAACTGAATTGGTATGGTTAAGGCATAGGTATTCCTCTATAGACAAATCACAAATAATGATTTTTTTTTTTTTTTTTTTTTTTTAAATGCCATCTTCGGCGCATTAGGGACGGCTGCGGGCTTCCTCCGACTCACGTCTAAGTTGTCGTCCGCAACCGCCCCTGACAAATAATGATGCCAGATTATAGGCGACTTTTGGTTAATGCATAGGTATTCCTCTATAGACAAATCACAAATAATGATGCCAGATTATAGGCGACTTTTCGCCATTTAGGCTATCTCGGAAGGTGTCGGGGCCACTCAAAATTGTGAATGACGACCGGTCGCCGCTTAGACTATGCGAAATGCGAATGGAGTCAGTCACATCAGTCGCCAATTTAGGCAACCTCGGAAAGTTCGTGTTGTAAACCTATTTTTGGAACGTGGAATTTGAGGACATTTTTAACTTTGAGGGTACAAAATATGTACTCAGTTCACCTTACACACCATAACTGGAAAATTGGGGATCTTCTTTTTAGCTCTTCACGTCCCCACACAATTGAGAGACTTAAGGCTACTTCGCATTTTTGGCGAGTTGGGCCAGCATTCGTTTGACATTAAGGACGTTGTTTCCTCATAGTCCTACTAATATTATAAACGCGAAAGTTAGTAAGTATGTATGGATGTTTGTTACTCTTTCCCGCAAAAACTATTGAACGGATTTCGATGAAATTTGCCACACGGGTAGATCATGTCCTGGATTAACATATAGGCTACATTTTATTCCGGGAAAAGAAAAAACGGGACTTTTATCCCGAAAAAACGGAGCCGCGGGCATAATCTAATTAATAATAGAGAATAGAGTAAATCAGAAAAAAAATTTATTTAATTATGTATTAAAAAAAAGCGTGAGGTGTTTTTAAGAGTTTATCAAAAAGTTCCTTTGAATCAAAAAAATCCTTCTACTCATATTATCTGTCAATAAATATTTACAACTATTGATAACATGCACCCACGCTTATTTATACGATTTTTTTTTTCTTATTTACACTCTACTTAATTCAAATTTATTTCCTATTGCTAAGTTGAATTTTCTGTAAAGCGTGTTTTTTATAACCATTATTTAATTTTATTTTTTTTTGTTCTGGTCTACTATTGTCCCACAGATGTCATTAAAAAATAAACGAAAGCGCCATCTTGCGATGAGTAGGATTTTTACCACATAATCCAGCTTAGTTTATTTTCATATTTTTTAATTTTATATTTATTTATTTATTCGGAATACTTACAGCTAGCTCATACAATATTAATAAAATTAAGATGGCCATTCACTACAATATTTCTTTTTATTTTTTATCTATTTATTCATAATTCTATTATGGCCCAACAGATGTTACTAAAAATAAATAAACTATTATTTAGTAATTTTTATTTGGATTTTCTATAAAAGCGTGTTTTTAGTTTGAAATATTGAATTGTCATCGGTCTTTAATAGGTATGCCAAATTTTGATATAATCCGACGTTTTAAAGGTGGTCAAAATCATGTTCACAGTTTCCGTTACTTACATAGATACCTACATATGAAGCTAATAATAGCGTGTTTAAAAAAAATACCCTCAAATTCGACGACAACAAGGTTTACAACAAGAACTTTCCGAGGTAGCCTAAATTGGTGACTGAATTCGCATAAATTACATAATTAAATTACTAAATTCGCATAGCCTAAAGGGCGGCGACGCGACCGCGCGCCATTCGCAATTTTAAGTCGCCCCGACATGACGCCCTCCGGGATAGGGGCGAAAAATCGCCTGATCTGGAACCAATGATTTGTAAATTGCAGAGCTGAAATAAAAGCACAGGCTCAACTCAGCGACGACTGCCATAATTTATTTCTTTTTTGTATGTTTTATAAGTACTTACGTACTAATTTTATTAAGATAAAATATTTATAGTCGCAGATTGCATCTGTAGTCAAAATATTATCACAAGAATACCGATATGACAATTTACATTTTAATTTTAACTTTGTGAGAACATTTCACCAAAAAATCGACCAAGTACTTATTTACATGATTACCTACAAATAAGTTTACTTATAATAATCATGTTCTCTTCAACATGTTCTAATAAGTAGGTGAGTACCTACTTATTAGAACATGTTGAAAATCACCAAAACTCCATTTTTTAGATAAAATGCAAAATGGTAGACAGGTAGTTTAGGCATAAATTTCATATGTTAGTGTGACTCGAATTAGATAGTCAACTATTATTCAGAATGATTTATGATTTAGGTAAATACTATGTAGATATGTAAGTACTAAGAAGGTTTTTACAAGGCTGCAACACAGGAATCATAAAATAACAAGGAAACCGAATTCGTTAAGTACATTGGTATTTTAAGTATTAATTTTCACTCACAAAATGTTACTCATACAAACTTTCAGCTAATAAGAGTTTGACAAAAAAACTATGCTTGCATATACACCTAGTTAAGAGGCTCGTCTGAAACACTGTTTTTGAGAAAAAAATCTTTGTCTACAAAAATAATTAATGGACAGCAATAAATAATAATTTAATATGATGGTGAAAGTATCTACTCACCTGTTTTGACATAAAGCACTCATCATAATAAGCGGCACGAATAAAACACAAATATTTTTGATTCTTGAGCTCAACATAGCTTGGAAATTAATATATGCAGTATCACTAAGATTTATTCATAAATAATTTATTCATCCACGTCGACTAAATCTGGTACAAACGTATGATAACTATTCCGGTTCATTGTATTTACCACTGGCATACTAACATGAACGTTTGACACTGTTATCATTTTAATAATGTTATTGACGTAGATATCTTTTTGTATCTGAAGTCTCTAACGGCCGATCGCAATAATGTAGGCACTAATATTTAAACTTGAGTTCGATATCGAACTGGACAGTAAAAGTTACGCTAACTGTTACTGCTGTTTCAATATCAATTCTTATCTATCTTATAACCGTCAAAATTAAGCATTTTAACTATTTGTTATCTGTTAGTAAGTCATTGAGATCGACTGTAAATTAACTGTAGGTACATACCGACACTTATCATTATTGATTTAACTTTACTATTGTGATTCCTACAATAACTTTTTTGTATGACAGAAAAGTAATGAACACTGAATACATTTTTCTCCTTACGCCCATGGGACGGTAGCGAAACGGCCAAGCCACATATTTGGACTATAGTGTAGTGTTTGTGAAGTAAGAAGTTAGGTTAAGTTAGGTTAGAGATTATAGAGTTTCCCGGGCAGCGGGCGCTCTTTCTAGCCTGCTGCCCAACCTGGAAGGTCCTGGCATCCCTTGCCGAAGGTTATACCACGGAGTCGTGCGGTCCATGGCCCTGTATGGAAGTCCCGTTTGGGCTTACTCCCTGAACGACCGCTGGATCGCGCTTTTGCGCAACCCTCAACGTGTGATTGCGCAGCGGGCGATCAGGGCGTACCGCACGGTCTCGTACGAGGCGGCTTGCATGTTGGCCGGATTCCTGCCCTGGGATCTGGACGCCGAATACCTGTCCGATGCTTTTTATTGGCGGGAGGAGGCGTTCAGTCGCGGGGAGCGTCCGGCCCTGAAGGAGGTGGAGGCCATGAGGGCCTCCTTACGGCGAGCCGCCGTGGAGGAGTGGCATCTCAGGCTGGAGGCCCCGTCAGCGGGGCTGAGAGTCGTAGCGGCAGGGCTCCCGGTCTTTGCCGAGTGGCTAGACAGGCGCCACGGCCCGGCTACATTTCGATTGACACAGATGCTCACCGGGCATGGATGCTTCGGTGAGTATCTGTGTCGTATTGTTGGCACGGAGGTGTCGGCCGTGTGTCACCATTGTGACAACTGCCCGCTGGATACGGCCCAGCACACACTGGAGTTTTGCCCAGCCTGGGACGAGGAGCGCAGCGCTCTCAGAGCAGTCGTCGGAGGAGACCTCTCGCTGCCGGCCGTGGTCGCTTCCATGGTCGGCAGTCGGGAGGCCTGGCGTGCGGTGGCCCACTTCTGCGAGGTGGTCCTCTCGCAGAAGGAGAGTGCCGAGAGGGATCGGGAGCGCGAAGATCCCTCCCGCCGCCAGAGGAGACGAAGGAGACGCCGGGTGGACGACTGACCGGCGTCTCCCGCCCTGTGGATTGGGGGCGTTTGGAGAATTCCACCACGGTATCCCCTGCCTGTCGTAAAAGGCGACTAATAGGGGCCTCCGGGGGTCACGGGCGGGCGGCAGGGGGCTGTCCGTCATTACACAATATTGTGGTGACCTCCGTGATGGACGGCAGCGTGGCTGGTCGGCCTCACGCTGCCGTAGATGCTGAGAGCGTCCTTCGGTGCGCGGGGGCGTCTGAGCCTCCCCCCCATAACAGGAGACGGGCCGCAGCAGGCGGCACCGCGCAGGGGCGGTTGCGGACGACAACTTAGACATAAGTCAGAGGAAGCCCGCAGCCGTCCCTAATGCGCCGAAGAAGGCCACCGCGGAGTTTTAGTTGGTATGCCGTGCGGTGTACATAGGTTAGGGACTCGGCCCGGCGGTCGCCCGATGTTTTCCATCTCTCCGGGCGGCTTAACGCCGGGTCGTAAGGCACGGTGACCCCAACATAACCGCTCGGTCGCCCCCCACGAAGGCCGGGCGGTAGTGGTAACGCACTTTCTCCGCGAAACCAAAAAAAAAAGAGATTATAGAGTTAAGAGCTTGGCTCTACATGAGATCTTATAACTTTTTGACAATTGCGAGCCATATGATCTCGTCTTGGCAACAATTTACATGACAATGTTTTGGTGGGATGTATTTATTCCGTTATTCTCTCTTATTTGCGCGCTAATCTTATGGCCACGCTATAGTTCTCTGCCGCGGGCGGTTGCTTTTCGCTACCGCAAAACCTCTATTTGGGTAAAACTCTTTTGTAGGTTATCTGTACCTAAAAAGCTAGCTTTTGTATATAAGATAGATAGATAAGAATTTATATCGTAACAGTGTAACATTTACAGTCGAGTTAGATGTCAAACTCCAGTTTAATGTTAGTAAGTTATTGACACCGGCCGTAGCCCGTTAGAAATACGTTATTTTCACCGCTCGTAACCACATTACTTAAATAAACAATTATTCAAGCCGGTTTCCTTAATCATTAACGATCTTTTAGCGGAATGGCATTATAGACTGTCTAGATGGGACCTCTCTACGAAATGGTGGCATTTGTATAATTATTTTCCTTCTTATTTGAGATCGTCCTACATAATCTTGGCTCGAAATTGATCATGGTGTTTCGCAATTTCTTACAGGCCATGGTAATTGTAAGTGTAAATGATTTGCCTCTAGATTGATAATTCGCCCGTGTGTCCCATGTTCATCTACTGACTGCAACTACGAACAATCTGATCATCACATACTTGCGGAGTGTAGTCTTAGGCAAAATGAACACGATATTATGTTGTAATATGCAAATAACATCTGGAGTTGTGTACTACATGGAAGTTGTACTGAGACTAAGCAGAATTTCCGTGCTTACCGGCGTTGTTGCTATACCTACTATTGATAATCTAACAACTCAAATGATAAGGACCCTTTAAATTTCATCCGTGGTGCTTCACGTCTGGCTTTTTCAGTTGTAAGTCTTAATTATTAAGGATAAACTTCATTGCGGGTTAAGGCTAATTAGTGCTCCCAGAGATTCGCTGAGCTTCTCCGCTTGGTGTCACAAAATACGTACAACTGCCGATCCAGGCTCACAGGAGATGCAGTGGTGGGTGTGAGGGCGGGATAGTCTCACTCGTAACCAGCATATAATCCTAATCGCGTTTATCACTATGGAAATTGGCAAACGGAATACCATTAATTACTAAAAGTTAACGTAACGCGGCTGGTTTTCGTTATGTAAGTAATTACGTGGATTGCAAAGACGGACTTTGTGAAAGCCGATTTTTAGATTAAGTAATAATTTTTTGCAATAAACTTTTATATATATTTTTTAAAATTGACTCCGAAACAGAACGCTTTTATTAGCTTCAGACGTAATGTATGTTTCTATATATGTACCTACTGGAAACTTTGAACATGATTTTGACCCCATTCAAAACGTCGGATTATATGGAAATTTGGCATACTTATAATGTACCGATGACAATATACAATAGTTTATTTATTTTTAGTGACATCTGGACCATAGTAGAATAATTATAACTAAACTGGCTACACTTGTGTGCAAAAAAATCCTACTTGTCACAAGATGGCGCTTTCGTTTACTTTTTTAGTGACATCTGTTGGACAGTAGTAGGTATAACAGAACTAAAAAAGAAAAATAAATAGTTTAAAAGAACAAAAAACACGCTTTATAGAAAATCCAACTAAAAAACGCGTGGGGTACAATTTTTCCATCCAAGGAAATACCTGCCCACATCATACAAGAACTGCCGAATCCCCAAAATGTCAGCGGCCAGTGGGGAAACGTGGTTTATTCAACTTCAGATATGCTACTTCAAAGATTAAACCGGTTGCAGGGGTTTCTATAGACGATTGCAATCCGCAGGTCGTGCATACGGAAAAAACATTTTTCTTACATTTCATTCAAATGATATGGTCCGTGGGCCAGTGACAGATTTCGATGACCAAGTTTCTCTCAAACGATAATTGGTGAGACGCATCAGAGACGTGTATCATAAAGCATCGTGAACGTCAGCTTCGGCTCCGTGGGTGCCATGAGCGGTGGTAGCCTCCCAAAGATGTAGAAAAAAAAATTATTATTCAGTCATTTCCTCCCAACTAAGAATCATTTTAAATTGTAACTTGGGACATTATGCGTCAGCTGGTCAATCAAACATGTAAAAAAAATATATATTTTTCAGTGATTTCCTCTCAACTACAAATTTACCTGAAGATAGCTTATACGCAACTATGAATAAATATATATGTCAGCTGGCTGTATGCAGGGGCAAAAACCGTCAGCTGATGCCTTGAAAGTTATAACGCAGGTGTTAGGCGAGTGCTTCTATTACATAATTACATGCATCAGCTGACAATGTTTCCCTCCAGTTACTGATAGTAGATTCTCTTTATTAATTACAGCATTGTATTATCAATCTATACATGTAAAATGCTTTGACCTGAATGACTGAATGACGGTTAAACGCACAGACCAAACCTCTGACCGTAGAGATCTGAAACTTGCAGGGTGTGTTCCTTGTATGACGCGATGTAGGCATGCAACACTTTTCTAACCCTTAGATTAGAAACGTGTTGCAAAGGTGGTACCTGCAGTAGGTCGTGTTAATCTGAAAAGTCTTCTGCTGACCACTTTATCTTACTCCGGAGAGTACAATAAACTATAAATTCATAATCACTGTTCTTAATATTTCTTCAGTTATTTAATTATATACGTATTCGTCGTAAAGTATTTATACATTTCATCGGAAAACTCATATCTGAGCATAAAGTCAAACATTTAAGATACATTATATCTTCCCAGATGAAAATTTATAAGCTGACTAGCTTTTGCCCGCAGCCGCGGTCGTACGAAAGAGTTTTTTTTTTTATAAAGGTCCCACTTATACATTTTCACGGGATAAGAAGTAGCCTAAAACTTTCCAGTTTCCCAGATGCTCGAATTATCTCCATACCAAATTTAATCAAAATCCGTTTGATAGACTTTGAGTTTATCGCGTATAATCTTTTTAATTGGGGTTGAATTTCGCAAAATCCCGTCTTAGTGAGCTCCAACATCCTAAAAGGAACCTCCACAAAATTTGAGACTCCTAGCACGTGTAGCTTCTCAGATTTCGTGATGAGTGAGTTAATGACCTTTCGTTTTTATACATATTATATATTACGGGATGAATTTCAATAAAACATGAAACACGTCTTCTATCAGTTCTGTTAAAAATAAGTTTAAGCAATATTTGAAGTAGGTTGGACCAAGGAATCAAGTTGGCCCATACAAACTTTGCCCCCCTTTTTCACCCTCTTAGGGGTACTTTCGGAAAATTCAATCTCATTTGATGCCTATGGCATACAAAGAACACACCCTGCAAGTTTCAGGTCTCTACGGTCAGAGGTTTAGGCTGTGCGTCAGTCAGTCATTCAGGACAAAGCATTTTACATGTATAGATGGATAATACAATTCTGTGATTAATAAAGAGAATCTACTATCATTAATTCGAGGGAAACATTGTCAGCTGATGCATGTAATTATGTAATAGAAGCTCTCGCCTAACACCTGCGTTATAACTTTCAAGGCATCAGCTGACGGTTTTTGCCCCGGCATACAGCCAGCTGACATATATATTTATTCATAGTTGCGTATAAGCTATCATCAGGTAAATTTGTAGTTGAGAGGAAATCACTGAAATGATATATTTTTTTTACATGTTTGATTGACCAGCTGACGCATAATGCTCCAAGTTACAGTCAGCTGATTATTTTTTTCTTCGAGGTATCGGGTTAGCTACAATTTAAAATGATTCTTAGTTGGGAGGAAATGACTTAATAATATATTTTTTTTTCTACATCTTTGGGAGGCTACCACCGCTCATGGCACCCACGGAGCCGAAGCTGACGTTCACGAGGCTTTGTGATACACGTCTCTGAAACGTCTCACCAATTATCGTTCGGGAGAAAATGACTGACGAAATTTTGCACTGGCCCACGGTCTAATATTATTCCAAAAAGTTTTGAACCGATTTTCATAATAATAACGTCATTGTAGAGTTATCAAGCTTTAAAAAATTTAAAGCTTATGCATACGTAAATTTAACCGATATTTTTTAAAGCACTTTTTATGCGATCTTAGGGGGTGAGTCGATGCACTTGGTCAGTTTGGTTGCGTTTTTTAAATCACTAATCAGAACTTGCAGGAAAAACTGCTAACTTGCATTCGCTTCTATTGATATCTTAGAATCATAAAATGAAGCCGTTATCAAGGCTTTTTCATCATTTCGTTGACTCGTCAAGCCCCGCTACGGACGGCAGCGTCGAGTATATAGGGTTTCCCCATACATCTATATGTATAAGCGGGGTTGAACGGGTTAAGTATAATAAGTAATGTATCATTACGTTTTAATTAAATATTAGTACTTAAGCAAGAACCTTAAATAAATATCGCTATTAAGTATAGTCTGCACGTCTCTGAAAAGCAGGTGAAGAAATAGAAGTGTGAGGTGCTGGTATTGATCCCCATCTAAAACCTGTGAAATTCGATCCGAAAAAACATATTTTAGTTCCTACAATTTGATAAGAGTGAATGCGTCTCAATACATACGCAGTGTGTACTACACTGCATATGTATGAAGTTGGAATAAAATACCAAATGAAAGAGCATTTTTTAATGGAACATTTACTTCCTTTTTTATTTAAGTAAGACATATTATTCAAAGAAATTAAATATATATATATATAGTATTCATTCCTTTTTTTTTTTCATAAAATACTATATTATTTTCCACCACCAGCCTTAATGCTATTTTTTAAAAATCCGATGTGTCTCAAATATCGTACAATAAACGGTGTAGCCGTCAATGTAATGGCCATCCTAAATGGAGCAAAACATTTGTGCACTGCATATGCAACCACAAAAGAACCCGCATTAGATCCAGCTACTTTTAAAATTGCACCTTCTCCGATATTCAAATACTTCAGAACTGCCACCAGATCTACTCCACTGAAAGAAATATAAAAAATAAAATTATGTAATATACAAATCTATTGAATAATAACAATTTGTGATCATAAATTCATTCAAAAAAAGGCATTCCCATGCCAATCATAAGTTTTTCATAGGAATAAGGTCATAGCGTCCTTTGTTAGTCACCTTTGATAATCAAAAACGTATTTACGCACACACTCATCTTACACACATACACGCACACATACACACACACAAACACGCGCGCGTACCCCACAACATACACTAACTATAGATCCCTGTAACATTTGTGTCTACTTTCGCAAATTGATTTGTTATATAATGTGTATTTCGTAATTGGCGTATTGTATCTGTTATTTAATTTTTATAATCTATCTTGTAAATTTGTCAGCTGTGAAGTACCAAATAAATAAATAAATAAATAAATCACAGTTGTTCAGTAGGTAATAATTTACAATCAGCAACAATGAAACACTTCACTCAAATTCATACACATCTTGTATCATTTAATCTGATTTTATGTCAGTACAATCTTAGTAAAAATTGTAAAGTGAAAAGAACCTCAGTTAAGCAAATTAATTTTTATTCTCATGAAAAAAAAAAACGTAAAAGATTAATAATGTACAATACATTGATTTATTAAAAAAAACCCATACATCGACGGTCCCTACGTAAAGTAATGAAAGTGAAAAGTGCTTACTTTACGGGAGAGCTATTTGAAGTTTATTTTTGGCATACTTTACCATAAATTATCATAAAAATATAAAAAAAACATATTTATGCTTGTGTCAAGGTTACAAAATAGTGTATATGCCTATATGCTAAGCTCAAAACAGTAATAATAAAAAAATCAATTTTGCAGATTCGATACCTTACGTAGGGACCATCGACATAACAGTTATTGTTATGAACTATTTTCAGATTTTATCTACTATGTTTTCAATGGAACTCTGACATAGTAATTAAACATAGTATTTAAGTAACACTTTAAGATATGTGATGATTAATATGTAATTTTAATAATAATAATAATAATAATTTAATAAAGTTTAAGTTTAAAGTTTTAAGTTTAAACATTTCCCTCAATGATGATGATGAACACAAATAATGATTTTAATTTAATGTTAGTACTAAACATACCTAGATACCAGCAGGTAACATCCCCCCAATGAGAGTAGTGAAATGGTAACATGAAATACAATCACTGTTGACCCATATTCTTTGACTGCCTTTTTCAATTTCTCTTTGGCACTCATAGGGGGTTGCGTGGTGTCAGAACTCATGTTTCTTGTGCCAACAGCTATGCTTTGAAAAATTAATAAAAAACATTAAAACCAACTACAAAGAGGATCTTTACACACATTTAATAGTTGTGTTGTATAGTACTGATTTATATCAAGAATAATTTTGCATCCACCACCAAACCAACCCTGTATTATATCCTGCCCACATCCTGAGCATGGGCCTCCTCTACTACTGAGAGTTTAGTCCACCATGCTGGCCTAGTGCGGGTTAGCAGACTTCACATACCTTCTAAATTCTTAGGTATGCAGGTTTCCTTATGATGTTTTCCTTCACCGTTAAAGCAAGCAATAATTCACAAATGATACACACAATATAACTTTTAGAAAAGTCAGAGCTGCAAGCCTTGGGTTTTGAATATGCGGACATTCGTCTCAGCAGTCTGTTCCACTCCTAACTATCGCTGTTTCATTTTGCATCACATGTACCTAAATGCCATCTAGTAAAAAATAGCTAATCAATTGTTCAACACTCATTTATACCTTACTTCAATCAGTGCCAGATTAAGACAACTTGATGCCCTAAGCAATTCACGCCTGTGGGCCCCCCCCCCCCTACCATAAGTAAACTAACATCAGTCTTTAATCGTGCGGATTTTCAAACAGCTTTACTTTTATTGTGCTAGCATTTTTTTTGTGCTGTTTCTGGTGCCCCCCAAGACGTGATGCCCTAAGCAATTGCTTAATTTGCTTATGGGCTAATCTGGCACTGACTTCAATTGAATATACAAAAAAATTGCATGCATTAGTAACATAAGCTACATGACCCAAAATAATATTGTCCTCAATATGTTAGCATGACAAACAAGTTACAGTTCCATGCCACATAAAATATTTAAGTATGTGATAATCATTAGTTTTATTATTGTGTTTATACTGTGATTCAAGCAAGGTTAATATATGTAAATGCATTAACATTTACATTGTACATGGTTATTGCATAAATATAAGTACTTCATATTGATAACTTGATTTCAACGCACTCATATAAAATCCTTTAATAATAAAGATAGAGGTGTTTCTAAACCTTTGTGTATATAATCATTATAATATGTGCATACCTTTGTTTAACATTCTTTCTCTGTATTCATTACGCATAGTAAGATAATGTGCACTATGCAAATGTTCAGACAAATATTTATGTCCTTGTCCCCATTGTGATCCAGGCATATTTAAATGTGTGCCATTCCCAGTAAATGGACTGGGTACATTACTTTGCATAGAAGAATACAAACTGACTGCACCAGTGCAATCATATTTATTTGCATATGGATCTACTTGTGTGGTGATGTCCAACTTTAAAAGTTCTTGTTTCCTGAAATGGGAATTTATAACTGGTCCAGATATGTCCCTCACCCTGGACGGTGAAAATCTGCCTGTTTCGGAAGCATTAATGTCTACAACATTGGTTGGTAATTTTAAAGCACCTGCTGGAGGATATTTGAGACAAGGTGTACCGTGTATGTCTTGTCCTATGTTCGAGTTACCTGTTGGCAAAATCACATCATCATTAACAACTTCAAAACCTGCTAAATGAATCGCAAAACAAATCCGAATTCACAAACTATAACAAACTATTCTTACCAAATATTCGGGTCCACTTTTGATTACTGACAAAATAATTAGATTTTGAAGTAATTTTAAACATGATGCAAAATCTTTTAAATCTATTTCACCATCAGCATATACGACGTTTATTTACTACGTTTTACGAGTTAACTACTTTTCCGTAGTATTATAATGCTCTTTGCAACTACTGATAAATAGGTCCAGTGTGGCAGCGTAGATCTACTTTCCGTAGTATTATAAATTATAATGCTCTTTGCTTTGAAAGAACAAAACAAGTTTTCGGTTAAATGTATGCGGTATGACGTATGTCAAAATGTATGTCAATGACAGGTCTCGGACTCGGACGACAAAATGTGAAATCGGTAGAGTTGCCAATTAAAATCGGTATACTTGAAGCAAATATTCAATCAAAACCCCTTAATTTTAAACTCTAGGGACTGCCTCGGTGGCGTAGTTGTATTATAGTACGACTGCAAAGCTGAGGTCTCGGGTTCGATCCCCGGGTCGGGCAAAGTGATATTGAGTTTTTCTATTCAGTATCAGCTCGGAGTCTGGAATTTGTGCCCGACATGGCGATAGGCTCGCCCCCTATCACATCATGGGACGGAATAAGGGCGAAAACTGGGTGCATTAGTTGCTGCCTACCCCTTCGGGGATAACAGGCGTGAGTGTATATGTACATTTATGTATATGTCTAGGGACTATTATTCCACCAAAAGAAGGTAATTTCAACAAACGAGAGTAACACATACACCCCCCCCCCCCCCCCTCATCAAAGTAAAAAATTAACAAATTTTGCTGCCTCTTTAAATATACCGTCCCCCGCCTCCCCAAACAGCAACATAATAAATCGTAAAATATTATAGAAAAGGGGGATTTTAACCTCGAATTGCTGAAAATCGGTAAAAAAAACTCGAGAGAATCTTCCAGCTTTCTAAAAATCTTTGAAAAATCACGTCATTTCGGTAGGACAGGCCCAATATCGGTATAAATACCGAAAAATCGGTAGGTTCGCGACCACTGGTGGCTTGCGCGCGAAGTGGCGCGAAGTGCATGTCCTAGTATATTGCAAGATTTGCTTATTTTTCGACTCTGTTTAGTTATTTATTTGTAAATATATTCATTTTATTTTATGCTCACCAATATTATAAGATGTATAGCTGTTGATGGTGGTACTTTTACATATAGAAAAAAACACTGAGTTTACTTACATTCGCCATTAGTTTTGGTCGTATATTCTCGAAAATTTCACTTTGTTAACACTTCTATTTGGTACTAGCTATTGCCCGCGGCTCCGCCCGCATTAAAAAGTTTTTCCGGGATAAAAGTCCCGCTTTATGTTTTCCCGGGATAAAAAGTAGCCTATGTGTTAATCCAGGACATGATCTACCCGTGTGCCAAATTTCATCGAAATCCGTTCAGTAGTTATTGCGTGAAAGAGGAACAAACATCCATACATTCTTTCAAACTTTCGCCTTTATAATATTAGTAGGATAATACTTTACATTGAAAATGAAAGAAATTGTCGCGTTTATTTTTTAGGGGACTTTTATACAAATAAACAGTAATTTTTGTTAGTTTAAAGCACGATTTCGATTGAAAACGGCAACAAGTTGAGTCACTATACAACAAGATTTCTGAAACTCTTAGTCTTGGTCTCGGAGATACTGCCATCAACGACTTTTATGCTCCGACCATCCAGAAAGCTGGCGATCCACTAGCTGAATGCCACAGGAATTCCATATGAAGGTAACTTCGAAAGGCCACCATGCCAGGCCTTATCGAAGGTCTTTGCGATGTCGAGGTTTACAGTGAGAATTTCACCCTTACTTTTCATGGCTTCGGCCCAGAAGTGAGGGAAGTACACAAGAAGATCACCAGCTGAGCGACCATGGCGAAAAGCGATGATCGCTAATCAGCTGGTGCACCTCAAGCTACTTCAAAAGCTGAGTATTAACGACCAGCTCCATCACTTTGAAGAGCAAGGATGTGATCGCGATAGGCTTGTAGTTCGAAGGGTCCAGCCGGTCACCTTTTTTGGATACCGGTTGCACGTGAGCAACCTTCCACAAAGTGGGGACCCTGTTGGTATCATAAGAAAGGCGATACAGAGTTAAATATCCTTCTCTTCATATTAGCAACTGGATCCTGATGTCTTCTCTCATTACTCCACGCTGCATATGCGGACCTATGAGATGCGCAGCTTCCACACTGGCTTGGTTGTACCAGGGGAAACTATAGTCTCCGACAGGTACCTGGGAATACGGGATGAAAAGTTGCATTCCTTGAAGCGCCACGTCGTTCACAAGGCCCGCGCAGGTATCCACATAGCCGGAAAAGAAACAGAGCTGCTTCAAGGTCCAACAGGGAAGAGCTAAGACTCTCGATATCTGGGACATGGCGCAAAATCGTTTGCAGTCCGTTCCGAGAGGCTACATAGTGTATATAGTGATCCGCGATCCCAACCATTCCTGGTGATGGGCATTAAATCACCAAGGGTCACCACTTCCGCGGACAAGAGGAATAGGGGAAAGGATGGGGAATAGTTCTGGCTCTCCAACCTAACCGCCGGAATACGGCAGAGCTGCTTGGCGGCGGACTCTAGTTCGAAGGTGGTTGCCAGCCAGTCGGAGAATGTGTACCACCGATTATTTTTTGTAGGTACCCGTTTAGCACCACCCAGGGGTCACATGCAGGCAGTGCCGGTTTTAGCACTATCAGCGCCCTGGGCGAGATTTCTTCGGCGCCCCTTAACTGTAATTTAAAAGTGTTCCTTTTCTAGCCTTTCTATCAGCGAACTCTTTGAAAACCTTATAAAAATAAGGTTGTCAAAGTCTATGTTTTCAGCAATTTCATTTTCGATTGACTAAGTTGCCAAGTTTGTCAATCTAGCTCGGGATATTGTCGATCGCAGATAGGTTTTTATTAGCTAAAGCTTCGAAAAACTCCTCTCGCCACTAGCAACCGTTACAGGTATCGTCAACAATAATCGCAATGCTATCCATATATTTGGATACAGTTCTTGTAAGTTGCGATCTTTGATAAAATTTAAAACAAATATAGGAGTAACCACATTCTGATCAGATTTCAGACTTACGAATTCATCAGATTACATACAACCATCTATATCTGATTTAGACTCTACAGTTAATTTGAATTGGAGATCACCACATAGTTTGGCAAGGTCGAGTTTTTCCGGAATTTGTTTTATATTGTACAAAAAAGACCAAGATTCCGAGTAATCATGTAACTGTTCCAATCTTTCATTGACTGAAATTAATATAGTCTTAAATATAGTGTCCAAAAGACAGTTGAAAAATTCAACCTCATTTTTTTTCTGGAGAAGTTATAGGCTCGTCACAGGCAGTTTCACCAGCTTGACGCTTGATAAATCGAATTCTTATTGTAGCTCTAAACACAGGTTCAATTTCTTGTTCTTCATCCAGTTCCTTTGCACTTAAAATGGCGCTTTTAAAGCCTGTATTTCTATATTCTAAGAAAGTGCAGCATTTTTTCAACATTTCCGTGCATTTACTAATATCCATGTCTGTTGATTGTAAAGATTTACTAACGATATTAATTTGAAAAAGTACATCATACCAAACAACTAATGAAACTATGAAGGTGAAATCTCTTAAATGCTCGGCTACAGTAATAGCCTCATAAGAGACTTGAGCATCAGTTTTCTGAGTTTCAATTGCCAAAGTAATTAAAGCGTAATGGATGGCAATAATTTGAAAACAGACTGCTTTATCATTGCTTAGTCTTGCTTCCCAGCGTGCGTCACTGAGCTTTTTTATAGTATATAATCACAAATGATCGGTTAGAATGTTCCATCGTTAACCAGAAGCTGAAAACAATGTGAACAACCTCTGAAGTTCCCCAAACAAAGTGACTGACTTTACTGATGACTTAGCGGCATAGTACGAGATTGTAGCTATGACAGCCACACGGCACATAAACAGCTAAAGGATTATGTCCAGAATTCTCCTTTGAACCCCAATATTTTTTCTTTCATGAAAAAATTTTTTTTTTTCTTTTTTCCCTTTATTTTGCCTGCGGCGCCCCTTCATGTCCGGCGCCCTGGGCGGTCGCCCCACCGCGCCCTACCCTAACGCCGCTACTGCATGCAGGGTCTCGAGGGTAAGACATAGGTACGGAAACGGGATACATCGACCCCCACTAATTAAAAACAAAAAAAATATATAAATCACTTTAGTATCTAACACAACACTTTTCCTTTATTAAATGAAGTGCCTACTTGTAAATAATAAAAATGACTAGTTATGAATGAGGTTGTGTATTTCTCGTCATAACTAGAAATAACAAACTATACAAGATTCACATATCGCGCGAGTGGTGAAACAAAAACATGTTGTAGCATGTTTTATTTAGACTCTGCCACTATCCAAAACTATCGGAAACTTTTATAACGGATACGGAGCTCCATAACATCCCTGCTCATAATTATCCGTCGCCATGTATCCGCTTCCGACATAAATCATAAAGATTAGGTGTATTCAACAAAATAATAGAGAGTAATTTTTAACAACAATTAGACCGCTTTCTTTAACATAATATATTATTAATTGTGTATATTGTCCATATATTAAGAACATAAATATTAATAACATTTTCATATCACTTAATAAACAGTAAATCAGCTATCAAGGCAATGTGATCCGATGGAAATACCACGCTCGGCAAAGCGACGTTAGCTTTTAATTCTTCGAGGGAGGGAAATGGAATCACCTGAAAGAAGTAAAAAACATTACTGTGTCATATGTATATTATAGAGCCAAATGTAGATAGACAAGGCGTAATGAACGCGAATTACAGTTGATGGAGGGCGCCACTGAATTCTCAGTGTTGAGCTAAGTTTAGAGTAGCAAGTTCTCTTAACAATATATTGAGCAAGAACTTCCAGATGCATTTACACTAGCAGCAATATTTCTTTAGCAATACTTTTTTGCAAATAACCACCAACTTGCGCAAGTTTTTGCAGAACTTTTTGCATTGGACGAGGAATATTTATTGCTTGCCAAGTTTTTTTTTTCATAAAACTGGCACACAGTCCTTTTGCCAGATTTTCAAAATTTTGCAGTCAATGTTTTTTTTAGCTTTAAAATATCACATTCACAACGCTACCCGCATTACATCAAAACCAATACTTGATCATCGAACGCGTTATTGCTAATTGCCTGTGATTCTAACTAAATATAGTAACAAACCAGCACACAAGCGAAATATCAACAGAGATTTATTGCATAAATACAATGTTAATTATATCTTAAACATGGGATTATAAATACAAAGATGCAGTCACTGCAGTTATGTACAAATAAAAAATAAATGTATATTCCTCTTCTAATAAACGAGTTTCGATGGTGTGTGATCGCCGAGAAAGTATGAATAAAATTTAAAAGGACAAAATATTTCTTATGTCAAAATTGCAACTAACCCAATATTGTCATGCAATATACCCAAGTATTATACTAATCTTTCTTTAAAATTATAGTTAGACGCACCTGCTCAACTTTTAAATTAATCTTCTCATAAAATATGTAATCCAGACAATCTGCAAATTCTGCCGTGAAGTTGGTATATTGTGGCGTTCCACAGGCACTTTCTAGAGATAGAGACTGTTCGAGACTTAAATTACAGACTGCTTCAACTTCATCTAAAACAAGAATAATATTAGAATTAGACAAATTACAAAAGTATTGCAATATATTGGTGTACCATAAGGAAGTTTATTGGGCCTGACCCTGTTCCTTATATATGAATGATATACACCACCCGCGCATTCCATTGGTAGAACTTCTTTGTTATGCTGACGACACCGTAGTCATATTCACCGCCCGACATTGGAATAGCGTCACAAGCTACAGTGACAGAGAAATTATCCGTATAAACGACTGGCCGAAAAGGAACCTACTCACTCTAAATGTTAGCAAAAGAGCAGCCTCTCAGCCTAAGAACCCCACTCATCTTTATTTACACTCCTGCTCACCGTTCCCACCTAAACCCCATGTAACCCTTAAACGTACAGACATTGAATACCTCGCAGTTACTTTATATGAACCCCCTACGTTTCAACCTCACATCAATTTTATAGCTGGTAGAGTAAAAAAGCTGATTGACATTATGGGCCTGTTAAGAAACGCTGCAAACTGGAAGACTCAAAGAACAATTTATTTCGGTCTTCGCCTTATGCCAATGAACCATCGGCTACTGACTACTATATAGGAACATGGGGCTCTGCAGCCAGAACTTCTATAATCAAAGTAGAAAGGGCGCAACGAGCATTATTAAAGGTAATGCTGAGAAAACTCTCCCGATACTCCACCGATGCTCTTTACACCGAAGCAAAGGTTCTGCGAGTATGGTAATTATTTATTCTCCATGCCAGCTTGTCCGCTCACACAACAATCACAACATCTCCACTATAGGCGTAATGAAATTAATTTAATTTAATTACGGTGTCATGCAAGGCAAGAACCTACGTCACTAAAATGTTTATATTTTAAGACCCCCCACGTGAAAGCTATAGCTGCGCCCGTGCCGTCTATTAAATCCTCATTTATCTGTATGATGTCAGTCCAAGATACATCCCCCCCCCCCCCGTTACCAAATTCAGTCATTTTTTGCGTTGGGTTTTATTTCATCATATAAATGTTAAAGTCTGTGAAAATGGACGTTTGTTAGAAGTGCACATAAGCCTTATAATGTGTACGTGGCCCGGATTATTTTTGTTGTAAGGGGGGGGGGGGGTATATACGCCCTATATCATGTATGTATTTTACATGAAATAAATAAGACATTTTTCAATAAAGAAATATAATTATGAATTATCGTGGGACTTACTTGATCTCCAATCTTCTAACGTGTTTGAAGCTACTCCTTTAGTAAACAACTGATAAACACCACACGATGGCACACTATTGTAGTCTCCACACAAAATTACAGATATTCGTTTATCTGGAAACTAAAGCTTTGTGTTTATTAAAAAGCCAAAGAACAATCAGTTTACACCAGTAGGTATAAGTTGTGGTAGATATCTTATTTTAATTCTTATGTTATCTTATACTTCTTATTACGATCTTATTTATAAACAATTTATAAACTTATTTCAGTTATAAAGGTTTTCTTCCTTCAAACTCAAGAAACTGACTTCAAAATTTCAATCAATTCAAGAGCTTCCAAGAAATAAATAGAAATGTGGAAGACAAAAGATTCGACAGAGAAAATACTTTTATAAACTATTTACGAATAAGGCTGTTATACTACATTAATGAAATCACACAATAAATGTCGCAAAAATGGAAAACTTCCCCGCCTAGATTATTAATAAACAAAACCCTTTCTTAATTCTCGCATACGAAAATTAATTAAATGTGTGTTTAAAATGTGACCTAATCTAAACTCTGTAATATAATAATATAAATCAATCAATCCAAAAACATCAATTACACTTTATACTTCTTTTTTGCACCAGTACTGAATTTCCACAAATATAAGTGGAAAAGTAATAAAATATTATAAAAGATACCTGTTCCATTAGATTCGACTTTACATCCATTATCCAGTATATGAACATCCCTCCTTGTAATAATCTTATATGATCGGCATCTGGATGGAAATATAAATGCGTATTTCCAACTATCAACACCTCGTCTGGATTTTCAATAGAATTTAAAAATGTAGCACTTGCTATGGTCGATCGACCTAAAAGACGATCTGTCAATGGTTTATTATTTCGTACGCTGTTCCAAAGAGGTTCTAAGCATTTTTTTGTTTGTATTGCCTGAGATAATAATATAGTTTCTTCACCAAGTTTTCTGTAAGAAAAAATAAGTGCTTATTGATTGATCTATTGACTATTGCTGATACCTATTTACCATACGAATGCCTTAAGTATAATAACACCTTGTAACATTTACAAAAATAATAACTTATAAGCTTTACATAAATGATCGTACAAGAACATGCGTGACGTAATCTGTCAAGCCCCGCGACGGACACCGGTGGTGTCCATATTATACATAGGGTTTTCTCATCCAGAAACACTTAACAAAGCAGTATGTTTATTACGATATCACATTTTTAAAAAACTTATATTGTTATGAAAGTCATAGCGCTAGCGAGTGACAATGGGACAGTAAAAATAAAACACGTACTTACCTAAACCTATCAGAACGATAAAAACAAGCCAAGCCCTCGGCTACTTCTTTCCCTTTCTTATAAAAACAACCTTCTATGCCAGAAGATTGGAGAAATGGCACCAAACAATGTGTGAATATTTTAGCATCTACTTCTTGAAGGCAAAGTATATCAGCATTGTAACCTGAAAATGTTTAAGACTTTTTATGTGCTTATTATTATCTGCAGAAATTAACAAAAAATACCAACTTCAAAAACCTCTACAAACCAACAAATAATTCAAATTTATAGAGAACGTGCACGAACTATAGGGGCAGCACAAAATCGACATAAGAGCTACATGTGGATAAAAAAGAAACTTTTCAAAGCTGTAACTTATTTTTATTATTCTTTTAAAATGATAACATATGGGTTCCGACTGAATATTATTGACATCTAGCCTGGCCAGAACAAGCTTTTTTTAGATGGGAGGTAGTTAATTTGATTTTATTGAAGCAAAATTAGGAGTTATGTTATGTTCCCTTAATTACAAATTTGTTTGTATTGTATATTATCTTCAAAACATCTTTGTTTTTATAAATTACGTAATAAGACATTTCTAAATGCTTTTGGAACTCATAATTATTATGTATGTTTTATTATTTTTGATGATTTTCACGTAACCATGGAATGTAAGTACTTAGGTACTATTCTTGGGAACATAATAGAATTTCACACCATATAATTTGTTTCTTTTTGAATGTTTTGGAGCATCAGGATACACAGCAATACATTATCAACAAACTAAATGTTATTTTTCATAATTTTAATATGAATATTTTACGTCAATGCCAAGTATTGACATATTGAAATATTTAGATTGCGCCACCGGATGGCAGAGCATACGACGTGCACGGTCCCTATACACTAGAGATTTTTAATTTCTACAGTATACCTTACCGCGAAGTTCTTTCATAATTAACTGCTTTCTGTAATCTATGTGTAGAGCATACGGTGGGCAATATGGGTGTAGAATTGTTCTTGTATGATCCGAATCACAATACAAATCCGCCAATATATTGTAAGAGACGCAGCGAAAACTGAAAAATACATACATTATATGTTTTTAAATAAAAACTAACGCTAACGTAAAATAACTGAAGTAAATTTCAAGCCATTAATAAGTTACCGATGGTCGTAATTACGTATCAATCTTGGAAGAATTGAGTTAAACGGTACCAAACTGCGGTATACATATTGCTCTATAAAGATCCAAGCTATATGTAACAGAAAATAATACGAAAATGAAAATATTTTGTGAAATAAACATCAAAATTGATTGAAAAATAAACCAGCCATTCATATTTGAAAAAATATTGTGAGCAAATGGGAGCTTGTTAAGCTATTGCATAGCTTCCTACTTTCAACTCTATCACAACCATGTAGAGTGTAAAATTCCATAAGTAAATTTAATATGGCAGTCTTGTAAGAATACAATATGTAAGAGGATATGAGCTGAACGTTAAACGATAAAAGGTCGAAATTACCGTGTATTTAAAAATTGTTCCAGTCAGTGAAACGTATCGAAATGTCAAACGCGCGCAGTTGATGGGAATGTCCCTGTGGCGGGATGACGTGATTCTAAGTTTGAATTTTTAAAAAGTTTTTATTTTATATCTGTTCAAAGAGGTTATAAATATTAGAATTGCCTGCTTAGAGTTTCGGCGTAAGGGCACGAGTGCAGTTTTTTTTTTTTATTGCATTGAATGACGTGACGAGCATGCCGTTCGCCTGTTGGTAAGCAATACGACCACCCATAAACAGTAGCAACACCTTGAGTTATAAAGTACCGTGTCACATTCCACTGCGCTCGCCATTCTGAGACATAAGGTGTTAAGTATCATTATGTTCAGTAGTTGCACTGGTTACAATGTCCTTCAAACCGAAACACAACAGTGCATGCACACTGTTGCTTGGCGGTAGAAATAGATATTGCGGTGGTACCCACCCAGACGGACTCTTACATATAAGAGACCTACCACCAGTTGGTATCGCGCTATCGCTTTCTCACACACGCAGCGTTATGGCCGTTGACACACGGTGACGTCACAGTTTGTAGTGTCCATACATTGTTATAAATGTATTTAAAAAAAACATGAAACAATACTGCCTGAATAAACACCTTTGTATGAAAAGTTGATATCCAAAAATTCTAAATACCGCTATAGCATTAATTTTAACCAGTTAGGCGCCCGATTCTGCATTGTAGATTTTTAAATACCAAGCCTGTATGCTTAGAATGTGGCAAAAAGTTACAGGACTCAGTGTCTTTTTATTGGAATTAGTTGAGAGACTAACACGTCACTGACGTATTGGTCTGTCGATCCATCACAAACATGAAAATTAAACGACATAGACTAGTGGTGTAGCAAATATTAATTATTAATTATAACAATAAACTTCCAACTTTCTAAACGCTCTAAAGTACTTTATATTTTATTTTTACCGAGATTACGTGAAAGGATTTATGTTGTTATTTACATGAGATTTCTCTATACTATATCTATTATTAGTTTATAAAATTATTGGAAAATATTATAAGAAGGAACACGTTAAAATCTTTTAAAATATTATAAATTATTGATCACAATTGACGTTTTTCCTTCAACGTCAGTATACCTTTTAAATCCTTAAGTTGCACTGATGACTCACTATTTACTTAACTCGGATGGACTAGTTAAGTTTTTTTGTACTTACAATTAGTATTTTTTTCTTAAATTGAAATGATTAAGTTACCAACGTCGATATATGGCGTTGCAATCTTCGGAATGCAGTGAAGCATATCGGAAGCTCGAAATCCTACTGGCACGACGTCCGTTCTTACAATGTTGAAAGCATCAAGAAGACGATCGAGTGGAACAAAGGCTCCAAAGTGTTGAAGGCTACTTTGACTATTGGTACATTAAAGGGCTGAGGTGCTTGAATAAAATCGCTACCATGTCTGTCCAAGTACAAGAGCAGAGCACGAAGGCTATTCCACTATACAGAGGCGCGAGACAGAGACGTTATGGCTCCGAAATTGAGTCACTGCCGCGTTGGTCGATATGTTCAAGCTTTTTGATTAGGAACGATACGGAATTAGCTTCAATGACGAGTAAATTACTCACCTTTGATTTTTCGTAATATTGTCGTCTTGTCAGAATTATTTGAGGACCATAGATTTAGGTATGCTAATTTGCTCCAAAACCTCAACCGATTTTTCCACCTAGTAGGCCTTAAATGAACAAGACCAAAATCGTGTCAAATGAGGAGATTCGTAAGGGAACGAATATCGCTGCCATATTTCAAACAGGCCACTCTATCTGGACTTCACAGTACAGTGGTGTCACTTTGCAGCTATTTCACGTAACGTACGATAAAACTTTTGGTGCCAAATGAAAATCCCATATTCACATTCGCCAATATTGGAGACAAATATTCGCATTGGCATTCGAGAAAATTGGAGTCAAATATTCGCATTCCCATTCTAAGTAGTCTAACTAGTCTGCTCTTAATCAATGCTTCTTTTGACACACAAATTTACTCAATCAGCTGTATGTCAAAACTTTTGACACCCTTCAGCTACCCGCACCGATGCTGCGTCCTCGGCATGCGCCGCTTTTGGGATGCCAGTCTAGAGGGGGGCAAGTCACTTAAATATACAAAAGATTGAGACATTTTACTTGGCAAGCGTCTCGTAGTCTCAATCAATAGCCCAGCAACCAGTCCAGCTAGATCCTATCCATAGACCCGGTATAGTTCCCATTTTCTCTGCATAGTCTTTGCACGTTGCGGGCGCGATCTTTGGCTGTATTTCCCCTTAAAGTACAGACAGAGAGAGAGTACCTATAAGGTGTACACATCCCCACGCAAGCCTCCCAAAATGACCGGCTTTCGTGTCGTGATTTCCCGCAGTAAATATGGCCAATTCAATAGATATATTTTCCCGATCTTTCCCGACTGCCTCTGTGGCGTAGTTGTATTAAGGTACGACTACAATGCTGAGGTCTCGGGTTCGATTCCCGGGTCGGGCAAAGTGATATTGAGTTTTTCTATTCAGTATCAGCTCGGAGTCTGGAATTTGTGCCCGATATAGCGATAGACTCGCTCCCTATCACATCATGGGACGGAATAACGGCAAAAAGTGGGTGCACTAGTTGCGCCTCTGCCTACCCCTTCGGGGATAACAGGCGTGAGTGTATGTGTGTGTGTGTGTGTGTATATATTTTCCCGAAATGTATATAAAGTACAGTACACACACACACACACACACACACACACACACGCACGCGCACACACACACACACACACACGCGCACACACACACACACGTGCACACACACACATCAACACACGTGCACACACACACACACACGTACACACTAGAGGTGATCATTAAACGTTATAACTGTTAATTTAACTCATTATAAAAAAATAGCTGTTAATTCTATTAACTACTATTGCAATCACGAATTAAAGATAGAATGGATAGAGTTTAGCATCAATTTACTAAGAAAACCAGTGTCGCCAAACTCACACATGCATATATTCGCATACTATCATCTCTTCATTATGATTGGCCAAAATCACCAATAAAGATAAAGCGTATAATACAAAATCATTTGCATTAAATTTAACCTTAATGCCATTATATAAACTTCGTATTCTAAAAATTCACATGACTTCATACGACATTATTCCTTCAGTCTGAATTTTGATTTTAATTCGATTTCATACCGCTAGTCCACGCGAGATGGCGTATAATCGCAATGGCATTCATAAGAACTCAATGGCAGTTGTTTTAAGATAAGTTATTGAATGACACCCAGTACGCTACGCATGCCGGTAATAGTGTTGCACCCATACGTTACCTTTTTGTAAACCTATCGATGGTGTTTGTTTTATAACTAACATTAATAAATGAAATGGACTTATAACAAAATTATATAATATTAATTTGATAAGTACTGGAAAAGTTGTTGGAACTGTCTTGAATACAATTTTAACTCAGTAAATTAAAAATTATTTTAAATTTTAAGTATATATTTTAAATTCCTACTTTATAATTTCAATACTGCAGATATGTATGTTACACATACTATATTAGCTACACAGCTTATATAGCTAGTTTGCAATAAATTATAATGAGTATATATACTTATCATAGTGATTTCACTGCTGGGGTTAAGAGAGTAAGAGTAGACTTCACGTCTAAGCAAAACGTCAACCGGCAAGGCAAGAAAATATCCTTTGACGGACAGCAGAATTATGCCGGCCTGCTAATAGCTTCTGCAAGTTCCGTTTTAAGGACCCAATATCATAAGACTTGGAAACATTCGTGCCCGGCAACTGTTCCACAGTTTAATAGCAAAATTACGAACTTCTTAACCCGATTGATATGGGCTGAGATAGAAGAAATCACTAAGCAGTGGTTTCGCAAGCCAGCACGCGTGGTTCCCCTAAGGAAGTGTGAGGATGGCCTAAGGTTAAACTTTTGTCCAGAGCACTCACCAAGACACGGACGATAGAATACACTAAGTGAGGCAATGTCTCGGCGTAACTGCATTGATTCCAAACTGAATAGTGCTTTGTGCTGTTTATGAGTGGTCGTATCGCTTGTTGAGCGACATGCTCGTCTCGTCAAGCAAAAGTTGTTTAATTTTGTACCTGGATCTGACTCGGTAATATTTTACGCTTTTTGGGGGCAACAATTTCTTGTGCTTCGTTTGAAGAAGATACGCCTGCGTTTAAATTTATGATTTCAGGTTTACTTTGGAATCCACCACCCTAAGAAATAACATTAACGATGAGATATCAAGTAATACTCATAATATAATATCAAGTAACATAGCTGATCAAACATTGTTAACCTATAAAGCAGACAGGCACATTTATATGTAATTAAAAACAATTATTTAAAACTATGTGTTGTCTCAATAAAAAGCTTTTCCCGTTAGAAAAGCCCCTAAAACGCAGTACGACGCATAGAAAAAATATCCATTATATCCCATGGGAGCAAATTACCGGAATAAAAGTAGCCTATATGTGTTAATCCAGGGTATTATGATCTGGCTGCGGACGACAACTTAGACGCTTTAGCCCGAGGAAACCCGCAGCCGTCCCTAATGCGCCGAAGAAGGCCACCGCAGAGTTTTAGTTGGCATGCCGTGCGTTGTACATAGGTTAGGGACTCGGCCCGGTGGCTCAACGCTGGGTCGTAAGGCACGGTGAACCGAACAAAACCACTCAGTCGCCTCCCTTGAAAGGCTAGGTGATAGTAATAAGTCACTTTCTCCGCGAAAAAAAAGGGTATTATGATCTACTCGTGTGACAAATGTCTGAGTTTACTTCTAAGAAACATACAAACCAAACAAACATCCCGACATACAGAGATCCAAAAATTTCCACAAACATTTGCATTTATGATATTACTAAAATAAAACAAGAAGTGAGATAAGATTAAAAAGGGTATTTTTAAATAATAACCTATAGTTTTTTTAATAAATTTATGTAGTAAAATAAAACAATAAAATAAATATTATGGTGTGTGGCTTTCTTATAATTACTTATTGATTGATGAATTAGAATATTTATATGAGCTTCTGCATTCACTTTAAAATATTGATTTCCCCTTTTTTTTACATTACACATCTTCTACAAAATGTTCTGAACATATTACGGAAAATTTGGAAGGAAACCAATTTAACCTTCCCGTAGCATTGATCCAACTTTCCTTAATAAATTGATCTTTTGGAAAACTGAAAATTAACAATCTAGTATTGTTTCATTAATTAATTATTATATCGACCACAGCTATGCATCACAAGCGGATCATGCATCAGATAACTTTTCGTACTTTTCTGCATAACATAACGCTTCAGTGAAAAATTAATAATTATCGATAATATTTTATCGACCACGCATGCACTAATTGAGTAGCGATGACATTATGAATTGGTGACAAATCATTCTAGAACAACTGATTTTCGTTTGCGACAATTAACCATATAGTGAAAAGAATAAGGAACATTTTAAATTGTAATTTTTGTGTCATGTTTGACATAGAAAATCAAGATACATTTTTCAACTAAATAGCAATATACCAGAAAATATTACTTACCGATGGTACGAAATACCTCCGTGGGACACATTTTTGGTATGGCTATTATTTTTGCATTCCAGAATAGCATAATAGGGCATTTTAATATTTTTAAATATTTTTTCCAATCATTAAACCTTTGACAATGCGCAATGACGACTGAGACCGTTCAAACAGTGAGTTTGTACTGCATTCTAAACTAGTGTATCAAAGGTTACGCCCACTTTATAGTTCTATCTCTATCTCTGTTCTGTGATTGCAATATTCAATTCAATATTCACGTTTAAACTAATGAACGGACTGCGGAGGCAGTTAATGCCATCTGTTAATTTATCATTCAACTAAACTTGATAACTGTTAATCATAGAAAAATGCTAATAACGCCTCTATAGGTTATTTATTAAATGAAATTTAATACTACTAATAAGCACAAAAATGATATTTTTTCTTTAGCTAAGACTTAAATTATGCCTTGTCGTGATTTGTGAACAATAAAATCGCCACTTGCAATGATTGCGAAAATAATTTTATTTACGTCAGAATTGATAAAAGTGGCCGCCATTTTGAATTTTTTTGTTTTAAGGTCAATTGACCTCAAAATCGGTATGTGGGTATAACTTTAATTACCAAAGACTGATCCAATGTCAGAATTGAAAAAAGTGGCCGCCATTTTGAATTTCTTTGTTTTAAGGCCAATTGACCTCAAAATCGGTATCTGGATATAACTTTAGCTACCAAAGACTGATCCAATGTCGGAATCGAAAAAAGTGGCCGCCATTATGAATTTCTTTGTTTTAAGGCCAATTGACCTCGAAATCGGTATCTGGATATAACTTTAATTACCAAAGACTGATCGAATGTCGGAATCGAAAACAGTGGCCGCCATTTTGAATTTCTTTGTTTTAAGGCCAATTGACCTCAAAATCGGTATCTGTGTTTAACTCTAGTTACCGAAGAGCGATCCAATGTCGGAATTGAAAAAGTGGCCGCCATTTTGAATTTCTTTGTTTTAAGGCCAATCCACCTCAAAATCGACATTTGGTCATGGCTTTAGGTACAAAAGACGGATCCAATGTTAGAATTGAAAAAAGTGGCCGCCATTTTGAATTTCTTTGTTTTAAGGCCAATCCACCTCCAGCCATGCTATTCTCTAAGTAACACTTTCTCGGCTGTACTCGACGATGGGCGCGTCGACGAGACAGCCTTCAGTTCGTCTGAGCGCGCGGCGCTGTTTTGAATGGTATTACCTAACACAGTTATGCTCGTCGACGAATTGTAGGTTGTAACATCGCAACGCTGTTTCGACGGGGAGTTAGGGCTTGAAACTAATTTCTTTAAATCACAATCGATGAATCTCGACTTAGACTTTTATGGATTTAAACAGGCTTTAGGCAAATAATAATGGAACATATTTATGTATTTTAATGAAAGGAGTAAAACTACTAACGAATTTCATAACAATAATAAGAGTTTATAGAATTTACACATTAAGTATGGCTGAATGACTCGTTCCTTTGCCTATTTAAAAACACTTACAAACGACGTTATTTTTTGTAAACAAAACACTTGACTTCACCTTCACTTGATTTTTGAGTCCTTGAGTCAAAACACTAAAGTTTAAAAAAATTCAATTGCTTTTTGATTTAAAGTGCGAACTAAGTTCTGTGATTTGAAAGGACAAAACAATACACTGAAATGCAAGTATTATGATAATTTTACATGAATACATACGAACGCTTAATATTGTGCCATAATATAAAAAAAACTATTGTATTTGCCTATCTAGAACCTGGATTCTACAAGT
The DNA here is from genome assembly GCA_949316025.1 of Lapara coniferarum. Lineage (NCBI taxonomy): Eukaryota > Metazoa > Arthropoda > Insecta > Lepidoptera > Sphingidae > Lapara > Lapara coniferarum. The sequence continues at coordinate 12,857,553 of OX438926.1, read as the reverse complement.
TATTTAAGGAGGAATATTTATATTCGTGATAGGGAGCTCGAAATTGAACATGTACTTTTTTGTTGTTGTGCATGTTTAATTAAGCAGTATAGTATCTTAATTTATCATCTAGTTCTGGTTTATAACCTTTTAATTTTTAATAATATTTTTTTAGATGTTTGAACCTGGGTCAAGTTCTAATTTGAATCCCAATGTGCCAGATAATATAGTGACCTGAAGCACCAGATGCTATGAACTTGGTATGCATTTATGAAAACATAACATTATCTTTGTTTCTTGAAACAACACTAAGCCAGATTGCGTTTTCAGACCATACAGGATGTTATAGAAGATGCTAATGAGGACCATCAGACACCAGAGACAGAGAGCATACTTCAGGTAGTTAAGTTACATTTCATTAATGTGTGAAGTTACATATTATTATAATATCTTCCAATAAATTTTATAGAGCCATGTGCAAAAACTACCTTTGCCTGTAGAAGCCACCATCACTATACACTACTGCAGCACTGCACCAGACAGAACAGTCCACTCATACATACATTACCGTAAGTTCAATCATACAGATATTGTAATTATCAATTAAAAAAACTTTGAGTAGTCTCCTATTTATGTTGATCACTATAAAAATAAATATAAGTAGATATCAATTTATATTTGTTTTATAGGATGTACAGACAGCCTCATCTCCAATCAGGTTTAATGCAGACTCACCACCTGAGGCGGCTCACAGAAGTAATGCCCCAATCACCACTTCATGTAAGGCTAACTTAATTATTATATTTGGTACTTAGGTCAGACAATTAATTTATTTTAATAGTACTCCAGAACTTATTCAATTAATACTTTATATTATGTATACTTTAATACCTATAGCTTCAGTGCTTATATAATATGTAGGTCATTGCGGCTGGTAGATGGCGATAGGTTTGCCACCTATTAATGAAATTAAGATACCTTGTCAAAAAGTGGATAACCATAACTTTAATATTCACCACAATTCATTAGAATATTTCAAAGACAAATTGACTATAAACTAGTGTAAAGATTAATAAATGTAAACACAGTTGTAGTTTTTAATATTATAATTAGAAATCCCTTTATAAATTTTATACAACAATTATGTTCCTTATTGCTTAAATCTAATTGCAGATCTAATTACATTAAATTAGATTTTTTTAAGGATTAGTTGTTTTTTCTTTGTTGTGTGATTGCATTGAATTTTTATGTTTGTAGCACACCTCAAAGGCGTCGTTTGGTAATGGCAAGACGTCATCTGATCCAACGGTCACTACCTTTACAAAGGCATTCACATAATATGGCAAGCTTAACAGAATGTATTATTTCCATTGAAGAGAGGCGTCTAGAAAATGAAAGGCTCTTTATTGAGAATCAACAGAAGATGTTAGATATCTTCAAAAATATAAGTGACTCGTGGTCAAGGTAAACCCAAGCAAGCACTGCAGAATTTATGTGCATCCATCAGGAGAGGGAGTTGAATGTCTGGAACATAGGTCTAATATTAATATAATTCTATATAATGATTTTTATACATGTTAATGGCCATGTAGTGCCTGGATAATGTTTTTATATTTTAATAAAATATAAAAACATTACTATAATTAGCAATTTTACAACTTTATTTTATTTTTTGAGTATGGATATTATTTAAGTTATTAATAAATTTAAATTTTAGTATAAGAGTAGCTGTTGCCTGCAACTCTGTCTGCTATATTTTATTATTTCAATGTAGGGTAATAAGTTAACAAAGGAAATAATAGTATGGGTATTAATATAGGAAATAGTTATATTATTATAAATAATATTATATTAATAATTCAGTTTAAAATGGTGTAAAAATAGACATTAAATGAAATACATAATAAATGTGAACCTAAAAATAAATCTATGTTTTATTAAAAGACAATTATTATCCCTATACAATTTTTTATGAAATCCTTTCATTATAAATATAAAAGAGAATGAAATCAGGTATAGATGATCATTGATTTACTTCTGCAATAAGGGAAAACATTTTAGACATGCCCACCATAAATTATTGACTAAATCTCCTACTGGTATGCCCCACTCTACAAGTTGTAGTGTGTGATAGGTTTCTGGGTAAGGATCCCAAGTAATCTAGACTCTTTATCTACATCACGCTGGTCTAATTTAGGAGCTGGCAGCCCAGGTTGATTACAAATGTTATGTAAGACAGCAAGCTTTCACTATTCTTCCTACCATGATCGGATCAACTATCATGTGGTGCACCCCCAAACGTTACATCCTCATGCAAGATGTTCAGATCAGCATCATAAATCTGGAATAAGTAAATTAATAGATATTATATAAAGCTTATCTACACTTGAAATATAATTTGCTTATACTTAAGATAGATTAACAACTTACAATTAAAACATTTCTGGCATGATAACCTTTACGGCAAAAACATCCTTATTTTCTTTAGGGTGTATCATCAAAACCAGGGTAACATCGATGCAACCTAACACCCCTGGGATTTTGAATTTCTCATAAAACCTATAACTAGAATTCTAATTTCAAACAATGGCTCTTGTTCTTATAAGACTAGAGGAACTAGGTAACTAGAAAAAAAATTGATATTTACCTTGAGTACTTATTGCTCATTGTTGCTTTGTGGGAATCGAATATATTTCCAAATAATATTTATATTATTCACAGCCTCTGTCACTTCATGAATTTCTCTAGACATAGAAGGTTGAGATACATCCACATCTTGCCAATGATTTTTTGTTAACTTCTATTAGCCAAAAATGATAAGAGTGCATAATATCTGAAATGTGGATTTCAATTAAATTATGTTAAAATGTGGTCACCCATCATTGTCTCATTGATTAAAGAAACCGTTGAAATCATTGCTTGAAACAGTAACTAATATACAGTAAACAAACAAACCTTGAGCTTTTTGGTTAAACCACTGGAACGGTTCGTACAAGCATGTAAGAAGATAAATCACTTTCTAATACCTATATTAATTAAATCCTCAGTAATCCGATAAACATGAATAAAGTCTACATCACGGGATATTGTTTTCAACTTTCTCAGTTGTTTCGCCTGTCGAGCTTTCTTTAGATCATAAATCTTCTTAAATTCTTCTAATAAACGTAGCTCTATTATTATTAAACTAGCTGCCATTTTAATTTGGAATAAATAAAAGGAACAAAACATTCAATATTACTTAATAGTCTTGATACACCAAATAAATCCAAGGAGTTACGCGCAAATAAAGTAGCTTTTAAATTTGACAGAATAAATCGAGGCTGCGGGCGAGGCTGTGAACATCGTTGTCGCTGTTTTTTCTTGGAGAATGCCAAATTGTATGAAGAACTGTCAAACTGCTCGCCGTTAAGTAGTTCTATCTCACGGCCGTCACAGCATTGAGCGCTAGTGTCGCTATTGATAACTTTGTGAATTCCAATCTATCATGGCAACGCTGCCGCAGCGTTGCGCGCAAGGCTGCGTTGTTAGAGAATAGCACTGCAGATCGACATTTGGTCATGGCTTTAGGTACAAAAGACGGATCCAATGTTAGAATTGAAAAAAGTGGCCGCCATTTTGAAATTCTTTGTTTTAAGGCCAATCCACCTCAAAATCGATATCTGGGCAGGCCTTTAGATACAAAAGACGGATCCAATGTTAGAATTGAAAAAAGTGGCCGCCATTTTGAATTTCTTTGTTTTAAGGCCAATCGACCTCAAAATCGACATTTGGTCATGGCTTTAGGTACAAAAGACGGATCCAATGTTAGAATTGAAAAAAGTGGCCGTCATTTTGAATTTTTTTGTTTTACAGCCAATCGACCTCAAAATCGATATCTGGGCATGGCTTTAAGTACAAAAGACGGATACAATGTTAGAATTGAAAAAAGTGGCCGCCATTTTGAATTTCTTTGATTTAAGGCCAATCCACTTCAAAATCGACATTTGGTCATGGCTTTAGGTACAAAAGACGGATCCAATGTTAGAATTGAAAAAAGTGGCCGCCATTTTGAATTTAAAACCAATAGCCCTTAAAACAAGAACATTTAACATGGAATGCAGTTCTTGAAATTCCAACCTCGATTTATTCTATTTGGCTAAAGACAAGCCCAAATATCTATCTTAAATCCAATCAGTCTTAAAACAAAGAAGTTCAAAATGGTGACCACTTTTCTTGAGTCTACCATTAGATCTGTTTTTTTTACTAACGATGGCATGCCCAAGTATCCATTTTGACGTCCATTGTTCTTAAAACAAATAAATTCGAAATGGTGGCCACTTTTTTCAATTCTAACATTGGATCCGTGTTTTGTACCTACAGGACTGCCCAGATATCGATTTTGAGGTCGATAGGCCTTAAAACAAATAAATTCAAAATGGCGGCCACTTTTTTCAATTCTTACATTGGATCCGTCTTTTGTACCTACAGGCCTGCCCAGATATCGATTTTGAGGTCGATTGGCCTTAAAACAAAGAAATTCAAAATGGCGGCCACTTTTTTCAATTCTAACATTGGATCCGTCTTTTGTACCTACAGGCCTGCCCAGATATCGATTTTGAGGTCGATAGGCCTTAAAACAAAGAAATTCAAAATGGCGGCCACTTTTTCAATTTTAACATTGGATCCGTCTTTTGTACCTACAGGCCTGCCCAGATATCGATTTTGAGGTCGATAGGCCTTAAAACAAAGAAATTCAAAATGGCGGCCACTTTTTTCAATTCCGACATTGGATCAGTTTTTAGTAATTAAAGTTATACCCAGATACCGATTTTGAAGTCAATTGGCCTTAAAACATAGAAATTCAAAATGGCGGCCGTGTATACCAATTCTAACATTGGTTCTGAATACTATAGTGCTAATGTCCATAATAAATAAATAAATAAGTAATATAAAGATACTACTAACATAATTTTAAGGTGTAAAAAATTGAACAGTCATTACACCTCAAAGCAGATTTTTTCAATTGTATGAACGGCACGCAAGCGTCATTTACACAAATGTTCATGAATACGTAATAATTAGAAAATGTTTATTTCGATGTGACTGTTATTGTGAAAAAAAATTAACCTGTTGATTATTGGTTCAATGTTAAAAAATTTAACATAATTAAAATAAACGACGCAAGACACGTGTTGAACATGTTATTGCTAATGCTTTTCATGTAACTCCTTACTTCTTGACCGTTATAACTTAACTATTAATTTAACACGTTATTTTTTTTTAATGTTTAACTATTAACCATTAATAATTTTTAACCATTAATCACATCACTAGTACACACACACACGCCTTTTATCTCAGAATGGGTAGGCAGAGGCGCAACTAATGCACTGACTTTTTGCCGTGCGTATTCCGTCCCATGGTGTGATAGGGGGCGAGCCTATCGTCATATCGGCCACAAAAAATACCTAATATATAAAGTACCTAGAAGATTTAAAGGGACGATGAACATGGCGTTTTTAAAGGAGGTAAAGATGTCGGCTTTTAATGAACGCTCTGTGTATGTCTTCAGCGCAAACAAATAGGGCGGGTATTTACTGGTTAATTTTAAGAAAAGTTTACTAACCTATTATTTTTTAATTTATTGGACGTAAACATATGCCTCGTTTCAAATGGGCACAGTCCAGGTCCAGCCTCCACCACAGTTTTAGAAACGGTTTCTACAGCTGGTCCTACAGTAACTTCGTTAGCTAGATGCAAAAGAAAATATTGAAATGATTACATTACATTTACATTAATAAATACGGAATAACAATACATGTAAAAGAGCAATTATTGTGTTAAAATATAGTTGACTGATGTTGTGTCAAAAGTTTTGAATTTGTAACTATTTATTTGGGAAACATACAATACTTTAATTCTTATAAACTACTAGTAGTGCTCGCGGCTCCGCCCGCGTGAAAAAGCTTTTCCGGGACAAAAATATTTTCCCGGGATAAAAAGTAGCCTATAGCACTCAGGAGTTATGTAGCTTCCTATTAGTGAAAGAATTTTCAAAATCGGTACAGTAGTTCCTGAGATTAGCGCGTTCAAACAAACAAACAAACTCTTCAGCTTTATAATATTCTTAAAAATTCTTATAAACTATGTAAGATAATTTAAAATACAGAAATCATAAATTTTCCACTAATAAAAAGCTATTATACAGTACAGTAGACGCGGTTAGTAACAGTGATTATACATTAACATAAATAAGTAAATAATAAATAATTCAGTTTACTGCGTGTACATAAGTTTCTTTAGTTTTGTCTATACATGTAATTTATAACTATACTTTGTAAAATTTAAGATAATTTTGAGAATTTTAAGATGATAATTTTGACAGATCACACTAAGGATGCGGGTAGTGTATAATCGTTAATGAATGTATTCTTTAATGGATTACTATTCTCATATAACTTGATGAAATCCTCCTAGCCAGTTTCGGCCACGGCGGTCAATCTCAACGGAGATCAGCCAGGTACGCAGGAGATATTTTAGTGCACAAGTGTGTGCGCAATACACAGGTGCACTCGCTATTCCTTCACTCTCATAGTCCGGTGAGACGGCAATCCGACATGACCGGAGAGAGATCAGGCGCAGGACCAACGGCTTTACGTGCTTTCCGAGGCACGGGGGTATAACACCGCCAACTTCCTGACTCCGAGCTGCGACTGAGTATTTTTTTTTTTTTTTAAGATGGAAAAACCCAGTCACAAAGTTTTTTGGCCCGACCCGGGATTCGAACCCAGGACCTCAGCGCGCAAATTGTACTCGTAACGTGTACGCAATACAACTACGCCACTGAGGCAGTCACAGTTCAGATAACTTGATATCGATTAATTATAGATTTTTTTTCAGAAATAAATGTGATAGATAATTGCAATATTTACAATAAATAATTGTTTAGCGGGCGCTGAGGTCTCGGGTAAGATCCTCGGGTTGGGCAAAGTGATTTTGAGTTTTTCTATTCAGTATCAGCTCGGAGTCTGGAATTTGTGTTCGATATGGCGATAGGCTCGCGTCCTATCACAGCATGGGACGGAATAATGGCGAAAAGTGGGTGCACTAGTTGCGGCTCTGCCTACCACTTCGGGCATAAAAGGCGTGAGTGTAAAACAAATTTAATGCCAATCGATCATTGATGGTTTATAAGAATGTAAAGCTTCTATGGGATTGTGGCGGAAGACAATTTGGAATGCAGCGCCATCTCGTCAACCACACCAGAACCACAGTATTGAGTTGACGGCTGAAAAACCCTAGCAGTCGTCTGATACAGTGGTATTGACAATCAGGAAGTAGCACCCAATAATACCGCTATATTGCGACACGCGATCCTGAATTGCAATAGCAACATTTGCACGAAGCGCAGCATATATACCACCTGTTAGTAGATCATAATTATAGCCTTCTGACGTCTAATAACAGGCAACCGGTTTTGGGAAACAAATATGACTAGTAGATCTATGAATGGATCAAATGTAGCTTGTCGTTCAATATATTCAAATCATTTACAACCACAACTGTGAGCTCTAAATGCTTCCACATTATCAATTTAATACATCATATTATATTCGGCCCTTGCACAAAACAGTGCTGTTATAAACAGACATTGGATTTTCAAAAAAATAACATTACTTTCATATTTATGTCTAAAATTTGAATTAATCAATTCATTTCTAAAAATTACTGAAATCATATACCAGCCATTATGTATTAAAAATATTAGCATCGAGGCCCGTTACTGTCAAATTATATTAATTATAATACTTACTAACTTAAATGCAATTTATGCTAACTCTGCTTAGATGTTTAGCATTACATGACACGTGATGCAATCAATAAAACTAGGGTTTCTATGGGTACATTAAATGTAATGATGTTGGCACAACCAATCGTAATGCAGTGCCCAGCTTCCTCAAACCTCAGGTAGTGACAGAATTCATTTGAAGAAAAATATTGGGTGTTAGGTGTCTAGAGGCCATATAGTCACTGGCAATAGGGTACTTTTTATCCTGGGAAAATATTTTTATCACAGAAAAACTTTTTCATGCAGGTGGAGCCGTGAGCAAGACAAGTAAAATATAATTGTAATCATGAAACAATCTAATCTTAATATTCTGTGCAGAATAAAACAAACAAAACACTTGCCTGGAATACACTCCAGTTTCAGCTTCATGCCTATATCCTCTGATGCTGGTGTGTATGTGAAGCCACTTCCACAAAGTTTCCAATTTATATGCACATCAATTATAGCATTTCCTTTCTCATTAACACTCATACCTCTGTACCAGTTAAAGGTACACATATTAATATTTGCATATTGGATTCCAAAATATTCAGGATAAACAGGAAAACCAGATAAAATACTTTGTGGTAAACTTACACTTGTAACCCATGGGGCATTAAATACTGCTTCATAGCTATATTCCAGTATTTCAAGTCGTAGGGGTCCGTTTAATTCAAATAACTGCATACAAGTGTAATGTTCTGGTATTGGAGTATTAGCACTGTCAATAAATTTTATCTCTATGTTTATATCCACATCATCGGTTTTCTTCTTTTTGTTTTTATTAACTACTTTCTTTATATTAGTTCCAATTCGCGCGAGTAAAGTTTGCAAATTTTCTTCCGGATGTCTGCTGAGGTTGAACAGTCTCACAGATTCTTTAATTTTAAACAAAAACGATATACTAATTTTTTCTTCGTCTTGGACGTATCTAAAGTAACATTTATTCAGATTCATGATTTTTGTTTTAGAAATAGTAAAAGCGGTAGAAAACTGGCGTGCCCAAGCGAAAAATCTAACCATACTAAACCTAAAAGAAAATGTATACAATTACAAATATTTATTAGAACAATTCCTGGTAGAATCAAACAACATGTTAAAAATACGTAGTACGTACGGAGAAATAGAGCTGTAATAGCAGATATTTTAAAATAGCAAAATATGAAGTAATTGAAATGAATACATGATAACATAACAACCAGGGTTGCCAATACTCATTTCCTCAATTGTTCTCCAAAAGCGAAGCTAAATTCCGCAAATGTGGGAAAATTTATAATGGTATTGATATGAAGAAAAGACAAAACCAATGAATACTTGGTTTTATTCTATTAAAGATTATGCATGAATGACAATAGCAATGTCAGTACGTAATATCTACTTATAATGTAAATGTGGCATAGACTAAATACCACTATGCAGTATTCATATTACACCACATTCACCCCTCCGTCAGTCAGTCACATTCGTAGTCCCACAGACGAATTGGAGGTCGTCTCTCTCTGGTAGATTGTTGAGGCACAGACAATTCAATAGGGACATTGGCCGGTGAAGGTTCGACATTCTCTTCCTCCCCTGGTGATGGTTCGACATTCTCTTCCCCCCTAACAGCATCCTCAAAATAATCTAGTTCTGATCCAGATTCATCATTTGATGGTGATAATGGAGGGAGAGGAGCTAAATGTCGGTTTGACACAGTACTTTCGCGTCCATCCGCTAGTTTTACATATGAATAGAAAGGATTAGCTTCTAGAAGTTCTACTTCTTCCACCTCCGAGTCATATTTCGAACGTTTATTTTGATTTCTCATCAATATTGGGCCTGGTTCCAGAAGCCATGTTGGTAAAGAATAACCATTTGCTGTTCGACGTGGATGTTTGAAAAATCGCTCATGAGGTGTAGCGTTTGTAGAAGTACACAACAATGAGCGAATTGAATGTAGAGCGACTGTTAGAACTTGTTCCCAATCTGATGTATCGAGTTCCCTTGACCGAAGACATAGCTTTATAGTTTTCCATAAGGTATTATTTAGGCGTTCTACTTGACCATTTCCTTGCGGGTCATATGGAGTAGTTCGACTACATGCAACGCCATTTGAAACTAAAGAGTGTCGTAATTCTTTAGACATAAATGCTGTCCCCCGATCAGAGTGTATGTATTGTGGTGCACCATAAGTGAAGAATAAATCCTTAAACATTTTATAACGGTGGCAGCAGATAGATCTTTGCATGGGTAAGCGAACGGGAATTTCGAATATTCGTCTATAATTGTCAGGATATAGGGATTTCGTGAGTTAGGTAGCGGTCCTTTAAAATCGACGTTAAGCCTCTCAAAAGGCGCTGTCGCTTTGATAAGATTTCCGTAACTTTTTCTAAATCTGGGCTTGATTATTGCGCAGACGCGACACCGTGAAGTCATCAACTTAATATTGTCTGTTGTATATGGAACATTTTTAGAACGTACCCAGTGCGTCATCCTCACAATACCAGGGTGTCCCATTATATCGTGTAGCTCATATAATCTATCGTCGCTGTTAATGTTAGAACATGTACGTGATAAAGTGTCAGCAGTAACATTTTCTTTACCTGGTCGGTTGCAAATCTTAAGAGGTTTTCTAGGGCCTCCAAATTTAAGCTCAAGAGAAGAATGATCGTTAAGGATGTCATGTCCAATAATGATGTCGTAGCAAAGTGAATCGAGTATGCAAAGAGATTTTCTGGGATAATTATGCTCATTTATTTGTAAGGTAGCATAGCAAATTCCATCCACTGATGAAATACTGTTCTTAGAGGCTAAAACTACATTTTCTTTCCAAGGATATCGCTTTAGGTTTAGCAAACGGGCAAAATCTTTGTCAATAAAACTAGTAGAGCTCCCACTATCAATCAACGCATCAGCTTTGTAGTTGTTTACTGTGATAGGTACTGTAGCTTTTCGCAAGGTAGAGGGAGATGCTGCTAAAAAGGCTCCAAGTTGCTGCTGGTCTAATATCGTTATAGTGTTGGCAGTCGGTTTGGTTTCCGAGCTTTCACTTCTACAAACTTTAGCAAAGTGTCCCCTTTTTTTGCAGTTCTGGCATGTGGAATGAAAAGCGGGACATTTTATCCTTTGGTGGGCACTTCCACCACAATAAAAACAACGTCTGCGTGACAGATTAGCAGCAAGGTTCGAGGAGCTGCCTGTTTCACTATCTATATGATTAAGTTCCATGACTGAAGGTTTATTTGTGAAATCTTTGGAATTGTTTCTCGCCATTTCGAGGGAGACTGCTTGATTTGTTGCTTGGTCGAGAGTTATTTCTGTATTTTCTAGTAGTCGTTGTCGAATTTCTTGCGAGAAGAGCCCTGCTATGAAAGCGTCCCTTATATACTCCTTTCGATACGTATCAGCGTCGACAGCATCAAAGTAACAATCTTGTGAGAGTTGATGTAACGTACGCAAATAGTCAGCAACAGTCTCAACGGATTTTTGTTTAGTCGCCATCAAAATATAACGAGCGTGTACCGTATTTTTTGATTTCGTATAAAGTTTGTCCAACAGATTTATGGCAGTCGAGTAGTCCTTCGAATTGCCAATGTATGAGTAAATGTTCGAAGACACGCTGTTTAACAATACCTTAAATTTCACGTCGTCTGATATTTTTGACAGTTCTGTTTCTTCACTTAGATAATTCTCGAAAGTTTTTTTCCAATGTTGGTATTTCAGTTCAGCGGCCGGAGATCCTGGATCAGTATCGAATTTATCTGGTCGTAACATACGCGCTATGGGATTCATTATTGTGCACGTTTTTATTAATAGAATAAATTGATATGAAGAAAAGACAAAACCAATGAATACTTGGTTTTATTCTATTAAAGATTATGCATGAATGACAATAGCAATGTCAGTACGTAATATCTACTTATAATGTAAATGTGGCATAGACTAAATACCACTATGCAGTATTCATATTACACCACAGGTATGAAATTGACCAGCAAAACCCAACATCACGCGACGGGGCGGGTTTGCATGCGATGAAAGAAAGAAAGAAGAAAAGAAAGAAAGAAAAAATCTTTATTTGGCCATTGTCTCTGGACCATGTTTTGGCGGGAACGGGGTGGAAGTGTCATGAGGTGCTCTTGTTTTAATTCATTATTTTGGTGATACTTAGTGTTATATTGCATAATTATGGTGGTATATTATCCAATATAGTTCTATTAAAGTGCTCAAATGAAGTGAATTGAAATAACTGTGCCAATCAAGTGTTTTTTCGTTGCCGCCAAAACTCCTTGATAAAGTCTTGGTAAGGTAGCCACTGCTTTACTACGACAACCAGAGATATCACTTAAGACGAGGCTGTATGGGCTTGAACCCTTTGCCTTCCCTGTAAGGGAGAATTATAAAAAAAAAAAAAAAAAAATGTCTCTGGACCAGATGGCAGAAAGTGTTGTACACACGGGAACACAAAAAAAAATATTAGAAAATACATAAGAATACAAAAAAAAAAAAAAAATTAGAAAATACTCACACACACAAAAAAAAAGAAAAAGTCCTCCGGCATACCCATCTATACACCCCAACCATCCGTGTCCATAGTATGACCAAAAAGGCCACAGGCTCAGCGTCCGCCAGGTGGGGTGGCCCACCTGACACTGATTTTCAGCCAGGGCCGCAGGAGTGTCACACGAATGCCAGCAACAGACAGTGATAATATAAATATAGGCTATTCACTTACATAAATAATAGAAAAAAAAAATATATATATATATATATACACGCATACAAGATTAAATAATTATAGTTTGTACCATACAATAAATATATTTGTATACAATATAATAAAAATAATGTATATTTATTAATAAATAGTGAGTTGTTTGTTGTAATACTTAATTTAAGTTTGCATCGTATTATGTGGGTAGGTATTATTACGTAATATAAATTTAAATATAAATTTATGATCTTATTTATGGCCTAGGTTATTCTTAACTGTCTAAGTTACCAATATTGTTTTCAGACCTCCCGAAACGAAACAACGTGGACCTACGGGCGAACACAGCTGGAGTACATTAAGAATGTACCAGTACAGAGGCGGTACGATGAGAACTATATAAATGATATGTTAACTTATGTATTACCTAAAGCTACCTGGGCATTAATTAAAAACACTTTAAGTTTCTGCCGAAAGATATTTAAGGTTTTAGAGTCTCGAATAGGTGGAGGAATATTATTCCAACACTTTGTCGCAGCATATCTAAAGCTACCTCTAAAAGCTTCGGTTCTATGAGGAGGTATACACAATTGGGGTGCACACTGTCTAGTCGAACGCTGCGTACTTGAGCCTACCCAACGTAGTTTGTTAGATAAGTATGATGGCGTTTTGAAATTGACGATACCAAACATCATACATGCCATGTGAAACTTACGACGTGACTTCATTTTAAGTTTGGAGTGATCGTTTAAATATGGTGTGACGTAGCCTCTCGGAGGTACATCAAAGCAAAATCTGACACAGGCATTTTGCACTCTCTGGACTAAATTATTTGTTCGTGCAAGCAATCGTGGGCCGTACACAGCATCAGCATAGTTAAGTCTAGACAGCACTAGGGATTCCACGAGTTGAACTCTGAGCTCCTCTGCAAGGAATGGGCGTATTTTATACAGTGTTTTTAACCGGTAGAAAGAATTCCTTACAGAGTTCGCCACCTGCGTCTCAAATCTTAAATCCGCATCCATGAATAGGCCCAGATTTCTAGCTTCGCGAACCTCCTCCACAGGTATCCCCATCAGACTTATGTTTAATGTTGCTGGAAGTGAACTCAACTGATGTTTTGAACCAAAACGCATATATTTCGTCTTGGAAGGGTTCAATACTAAACAATTAGAATCCGACCAAGCTGATACTCTATTTAAATCCTCGTTTAGCTTTTTTATTGCCATATCATAGTCTTTTGATTTGAATGTGATGTAGATTTGAACATCATCAGCATATATATGATAATGTGAATTATGTATGCAACTTGTTAAATCTGCGCAATACAAGATAAAGAGGATAGGCCCCAGTATTGAACCCTGCGGGACTCCTCTCTGTACAGGCATAAGCTGTGACGAGAGACAATTCCCTGAGTCCGTACTATCAATTTCTACAATTTGTGTCCTTCCGCTCAGATAACTATAAAACCATTGCCTGGTATGATGGTCAAAACCGTAATACGCAAGTTTGGATATTAACAAGGGAATGCTTATACAGTCAAATGCCCTAGAAAAATCCAATAAAACCATTACAGTGCACATACCCTCATCACGCGCTGCGAGTATATTATCAGTTACATCGAGCAAGGCTGTCGTGGTGCTGCGATGCTTCCTAAAACCCGACTGCAACTCAGGCAATAGCTTGTTTTTCTCGAGATAGTCAGCAAGTTGTAGACACACAGCCTTTTCAATAATTTTGGACAAGCAGGGTAATATGCTTATCGGCCGAAGATCTTTCATGCTACTTGGGTTGGGGTTTTTTGGCAGCGGCCTTACTATTGAGGTTTTCCAAAGGCAGGGAAAGGTGGACTGCAATATGGAGCTATTTATCGTATCGGCTATTACTTGAAGTGTATGGGGAAGTGTCATAGTTATCATGGAGAGTGTGATACCGTCACAACCCTTAGCATTAGACGTTAAGTTATTTATGATACGAGCTACGTCACTCTGAGCGACAGGTCTGATGGAGAATACAGAGTCGGTGCATTTGTGGAACTCAAAGTAGGTGAGAAGAGAGATGCTAGTGTTAGGGCGACCAGGTACGTCTAAGAAATGATTGTTCAAACGATCCGGATTTCTAAGATGCGGGGGGATATCATGATGTACTTTTGTAGGAATGATAGTAGTCTTTAAATTTTTCCACAGTACCCTTGGATTACGAATATTATTGTTAATATTAAATTTAAAATAAGAAGCTTTTTCTCTAAACAAAGACGAAATTACAAGACCCTTTAATTGTTTATAGTATTCTTTTTTAGCTGGTGTTTTGGTTTTATGATAAGAGCTCAAAGCCTGATCGCGAATTCTCATCATGATCTTAATTGTATCTGTAATCCAGGGGTACGAAGGCTCAGTTACTCTACAGATTTTAACTGGTGCATGCAAGTCAAACAAGTATGTTATGCTTTGTGATAAGGCATTTACCCGGTCGTTTTCGATGCAACCTATGGATCCGCTCATGTGATATACATCTCAGAGTAAGTATAACTACTATAGAGAGCGTGTATGCAAGTGGGAACAATAGGCACGGGTGGGAACATCGTCCTGCGCCGGCCGCAAGCGCTTGTACTCACTCGAGTAGGAACGGTGTGAACACACGCGAGTGAGATCTATGCGAATATTTCATTATTAATACTGCAAAATGGTTAAATGGTATGTGGAATGTTGTAAAAACGACACTCGGAAACACACTAAACAGAATTCTAATATCACGTTTCACAGGCAAACCATATTTCAATATATTTTTAGGTAAAATTGAAATCACACGTCGCGGTATGAAAGACGCTCGGGAGGCGAACGCTTGTACCCCCCGCACTGCCCCGCATCCCGCTTTTTCGATAGTGATGTTATGCGTCGATGTCAGAATCGATGTAATGTTTTCGTATGCATACGTATTTATTACTATCGAAGGCGATGCTTAATATAATGTAGCTTAGGTAACTGTTTTTGTCTGTGTGTGATTTTTAAGCCAATTAATAGTTGCGTTTTTGTTTATGAAATGAAAGAAATAATTACTGTTCCTAAAAATTTACCGATTACGATGATATTTTTAAGCTATTGCATAGCTTCTATCGCGGGCCTTGACAGTATAAGTTAGCAATCATATATTATAGAAATATTTTTTTGTCATTTTCTTAACATTGGTAATAAATATTTCAAAAACTAGACGTGACTATTTTAGGCTTGCGGGAGACTAGCTAAGAAATCCATGGTGCGATGCTCGGTTTATATCCATTGGTTCAATTATAATGGATATCCATTAATATTCTTGGTTCTAATTGCTTGTAAAAACTGCTCTTGAGGTACCGTGTTTATAAATCATTCCACATGGCACTACACCAATTCGCAGCATAGCTTTTATCTATATTAACGCAATACGCTTAAAATTACTCACAAGGTCATATTTTGTAGAATCACAATTTTTTAACAACAATATGTACCGCGCCGCCGGACCTGTACTTATCGATAACTGTTGCGTTGGTGCTGCTCGCGTGCCCATCCCTAGCAGTCGCCAACATTTCTATATAAGTAGCTATAGTTCACCTGCCTACGCTGGGTAGTGGGCGCACGGTGCGATATTAGCGCTCTATAGGTTACTTACTCTGAGGATATACATACTTAAAATACCAGAACTAGAAAAGTCCCGTAATGATCCAAAAAGTAATTTTTCGATACTTTTGGTACAAGTATAAATTCTCCACGTTTTCCCTTCATACAACCAATCCCCAATCGACTATTTGGAATCTAAATAATAGAATCGACTACTTGGGATTCCCCGCAATTTTGAGAATTCCCCACAAACCGGCAACACTGATGACAACATAGTATTTTTTTTTTTTTTTTTGGAGTTTTGGCGGGAATGTGGAAGTGTTATGAGGTGCTCTTGTTTTAATTCATTATTTTGGTGATACTTAGTGTTATATTGCATAATTATGGTGGTATATTATCCAATATAGTTCTATTAAAGTGCTCAAATGAAGTGAATTGAAATAACTGTGCCAATCAAGTGTTTTTTCGTTGCCGCCAAAACTCCTTGATAAAGTCTTGGTAAGGTAGCCACTGCTTTACTTCGACATATTAGTTAGGAGTTAGGACTGAGGATGAAAATATATGAAAGACGGGCTCAATGGACTAGTATCCAGAGCCGTAATAATTAAATAAAAAAAAAAAAACATAGTATTTTTTTAATGTTCAATATTAAGGCTCTAGGTACGAGTCCATTGTGCTCGTCTTTCATAAAATACAATACAATACTAACTACTGTGTCGAAGTAAACTTAAAGCAGTGGCTACCTTATCAAGACTTTATCGAGGAATTGTGGCGGTAACAAAAAAACACTTGATTAGCGCAGTTATTTCAATTTAATTCATTGAAGCCCTTTAATTTTGTGGCTTGATCTTGGATCTATCTAGTAAGTGGCAACATTACATGTCAACGTGTCAATTTCTATTGTACGCGTTGCAGGCCAACACGATCATAGGTTTTTTTCGGCACTTTCAGTAAGACATTCTGTTCGTGATTTTTGTACTGTTGTGATATCTAACGAGTTACATATTATAAAGACAAGTTTTATATTGTTATTCATATTATTGAAAATGGTAAGGTCAATCTCTTCAAAATATATTGGTTACCTAAGATTTAATAAGTATCATCGATGTATTTAATAACTGTAAACTTACAGCCTCCTTCTCCAAGTTCAACAAATGTGGGATCCGGCGGTCGATCACCTAGCAAAGCTACATCTGCACCACGCACTGCTAGCGGGAGTACAGTCCGTCAGCGAAAATCTACAACTACTACCACTGCTGCTCGTAATCGGAGCACCGGGGCTGGATCTGGTGGAATGTGGCGGTTTTACACTGACGACTCTCCCGGAGTGAAAGTGTAAGCTGAATGTTTCTTTTTACGTGTGTTTTTCACATTGTTTATGTTTTACAATATTAAAATCTAATTAGAATAAAGTATCTTATTAGGTTCTGGGTTCAATTCTCAGGTTAGGCAACTAAATAGTTAATTTTATTTGAAATAAACACACTTTGTTCAGGAATGGAAATTGCATGTAGTATTATGAAAGGCCCACTCTATATTACATTATCAGATAGATATCAATGAGAGCATTTTGCCCTATATTGTATACTAGTAGTGCTCGCGGCTCCGCCCACGTGAAAATTTTTTTCCGGGACAAATATTATCCCAGGATAATAAGGAGCCTATAACACTCAGGAGTTATGCAGCTTCCTATTAGTGGAAGAATTTTCAAAATCGGTTCAGTGGTTCCTGAGATTAGCACGTTCAAACAAACAAACAAACTCTTCAGCTTTATAATATTAGCATAGATGATTCCCTTCTTGATTTAATCTAATTTGTAATGTTTGAAGCCTTGAGAGTTTCCCGCATTATATTTATGCAATATGTTTTTCCATTCTAGGGGCCCTGTTCCAGTACTGGTGATGTCTCTGCTGTTCATTGCTTCAGTGTTTATGCTTCACATATGGGGCAAATATACAAGAGCGTAATCAGATTTTTCCTGAGTAAGATGTGGGTCTTTGTGTGAGAATGGAAATTAGTAATGTGGATGGGATTATTTTTAAGTTTAAGATTTGATTTATAATATATTAAGTAATTTAAATGTTATAATGAATTAAATATAAGTTATAATATTTATTTTTTAATTTTGAAACCTGCCCGCCTAGCATGCGCGCGTCGACAAAATTTTGTTGACACTTTTTCTCGGGTTTTTGTCGTTTATCGAATTATGTCTACTGACACTAACATGCGTGCTCATGCATCTCGACTTGTGACGTCACAAGTAGAGAAAACTGTAATTTTTACTTTATCTGTGCTATTTTTCTCTACGAACCCTAACATGACCAAATGATTTTATCGATTTTTGACACTTGTGACCGAGATATTTGTCTACGTTGCTTTTGTACGAAGAGAAAATTGTATATCAACAAACGATGGCGGTATATTATTAATTAAATATTACAATTGTATAATAATATGAATATTCTATTCTCATCGAATCGAGAGGTGTGTAAAGTGCAAACAAGAAACATAAGGGATTTATGCGATTCCTTTGATATGAGCGATGTATTTCATAATGTATTTCAAAGCGAATGGCTCTGTATACCTAATATATATGAATATAGAAAAATTTACACGTGGTATGGAACCGCGAAAGGCATGCCCGCCCTTTTAAAGGTAATTTCATATATAAACAACCGCGTTGAATAACAATTTAAATATATATAGATAAAGGAAATGTCTTTTTTTGTTAGGTGTTGTGCTCCATTCAATTTCGTGCCAATGGAAGTTATCAAAGACACTTTGTGCAATATCTTAGTCTGTGCCAGGCGGAGATTACTGATAGTACCTAGTTTTATTGGCAGGTTTTGCATTCCCTACCTATATCATGGAAAGTACCAACTCAACATAGTTTCAAATTTATATTAGAGCTACAATGTTCATTTACTTATAATACCATAACTTTTAGGTTTCTAGCTGAGTGAGTCAGTTTACGAGTCACAGAATATCAGCCCAAAGGAGTATGGCTTGTGAATTTGAGGAAAATTTAATGTGAAGGCTATATTAGGGCCCATTAAATATATGAAAATACTACCTCCGTCTGGACCACAAAGTGCACAATAGAAAAATTGGAAGAGATCAATGTTCAACTGGTAATATAATAATATCTTACAATACTATTAATTAATAAACTTCATTGATAATTATATATTTATAAATGTACTTTAACAAAATTTCTATCTTGCCTTAAATAAGATGGCATTATTGTGTTAACTAATTAGGTAGTGAGAACCCTTGAATTACAGACTATCTGCAGTTTTTATTTTGTATATTTTATACCAACAAATAAGCAACTTTGTTTATTATATTTGTTAAACCAGTAAGTGTATATTTTAAAATAAATGTTGCAAATTGTAGATTTAAACAGCAGAATATTCAATGTGAATGCTAGTTATTCAGAAAGATACCATTATTATGAAACCTAAAATACAAAAAAACGTATATGTTTTATTTATTTATTAAAAACTTCATATAAGTACTCTGAATGTCTACAAATAGACTTAACACTAGAATATGGCTATTTACATTTCTACATTGTTACATTTCTATATTAAATGACTATTGTTACAATTCTACATTACATTGATAATGTTACATAACTGTAAGTAATGGAGTATTTTATGTTACAGTGTATGGAGGAAATTATTATAAATGAACAGCACATTGGAGAAGAACATGTACAATTATCAGAAACTGCGAGATTCTGTCAAGCCAAATGGGCAAGAAATAATAGATATATATTATGAACCAATAAATAATTGTACATACATATGATTTTTAAAGCTTTTTTTTATTTATGATACAAAATTTTCTACATTAATGTGGAGGGCAAAAGAATATTTCAAAGAAACTTTTTAATATAACATTTACATAGGGAACCCTATTGCTGCGGTACATTTTGTTCATATGTAATGTTTTATCTTGCGTAATGGTAAAGATAACAAAGAATGGAGTGTCCAAGCTCTTATTATAAGATTAGATGTTTATTTTGAAAAACAGTTGTCTATGAAAATACAGATCTACTTTCAATAAATTAGGTATTGTTCGAACTGGACAAATAAAATTCTTCTGTAGGTAGTGTTTGGTGAGCTCATCAACATGGTGCTGGATGTTGTGCTTGCTGTTGTACTGGGCTGGGCATTGGGATGAACTAAAACAGAAAAGAAGAAAAAATTTCAATATATGTACTTCATAATTTAGTACTTAATTGTTAAACAATAATAAATAATATCAAATAGAAACAAATCTTGGGCCTTGTGGCTGCAAAGCTTAACTTACAATATCAGTGTTGAGCTAATTAGGTTATTATTACACTATACTTACACCAATTGGAAATTTTTGGGGCCAAAACCACATCCATCTTCTTTCCGGTTGCACCACCGATTTCGCTGAGCATGAGCTATGGTGCATCGCTCCCGTGGGTGAGTGATAGTCATCCGGCACAAAGTTTGAATAAGCCAACATATAGTGGCACAAATAATTGAGTCTTGTTAGATTTTATCAGATTTTTGCCTTGTTACATCGTACACTAAAACAGTTCGGAGCAGTTATTTCATATTCGGTTCCTTATAGTGTACAATACATTAACATTGAATTTTTCGTTCACTTACGTTTTTTAACTTACATTTTCTATAAAGTTACATTTAAATTGACGATAATTTATAAAACCAAAGAAAATAAGATAAATAAACTTTGGAATGACGTAAACTGTCACTCAAAACGTCAGATAAAACAACAACAGTGTTACCAAATGTTTGACGGTTGAAGTCGCCGAAAATTCATTGTGAAGTAGCCTAAAGTCGCCTCTTCGTATATGGAGAGGTGAAGGAGCAAAAAGAAAAAAACAAACCTCCCTAATTTCTAATTTATAGTGGTCTAACGCGGCGAAAATTCAAAGTAGTCTAAAGTCGCCCGCTTGTGTGGGGACGCGGAGCAAAAAAAAAAGTCCCCAGTTTTTAATAATTGTGTGTAAGGTGTAAGGGGGATCTGAGTACATATTTTGTACCCTCGAAGCTATAAATATCCTCAAATTCGACAAAAACAATGCATAACACACGAACTTTCCGAAGTAGCCTAAATTGGCGACTAATCACCATTCGCGTAGCCTAAACGGCGACCAATCGCACTTCGCAATTTTTGGTCGCCCCGACACTCTTCAATATAGCCTAAATGGCGAAAAGTCGCCTAATGTGACAACACTGAACAAAAATTGCATCATAGATCTATAAAATTGAATGAACTAAAACCACGGTAGCCAACATTAGAAAATAAAATTGTTAGAATATATATTTAAAAGGGCAAC
Organism: Lapara coniferarum; assembly: GCA_949316025.1. Classification (NCBI taxonomy): domain Eukaryota; kingdom Metazoa; phylum Arthropoda; class Insecta; order Lepidoptera; family Sphingidae; genus Lapara; species Lapara coniferarum. The sequence goes on along the minus strand of OX438926.1, from coordinate 12,836,146 downwards.
ATCGGTTTGTCTTCACGAGTAAACTTATGTCTTCAACGAGAAACTTATCGATCATAGCGCGCATGTTAGGGTAAACGACATATTACTCGATATCGACAATTTGTCTACTGTCGTTATCGAGATATGTCGTCGTGCGCATGCTAGCCGGGCTGGTTGACTTGTAAGGCACATAACAGCAACAATTGATTATGTATAATATTGTGACAACATTTTTTTATGGCTATTTAGTAAAATATCTTTCTCTTGAGAATTTTATGTATGGGAAAAAAATGAAATTCTCATTCTTTGAAATTCTCTCAATTATGTCTTACCTGTAAACTTATAATCAATCTTATATGATATTAATCAATTGACTAAATAACAATTGACGGCTCTATATTAGCAGTCTTCATAATTCTGGACCCATTTTGGTATAATTTCCTCAGATTTATCAGAAGGTCCATACAATGACAGTCTAGTATGGAATGGAATGGTCTACTTGCTGTTTCATCTTTTATTTTTCGAAATTAAATATGTACCTAGTTTATTAAATTATGAATTATCATTTAGTTCAACATTGAAGGAAACATTTCCAAAAAAGAATTTTGAGGATATCTGGAGACTACCAACCTGCAGCATTATACCAACATGGTGGACTAAGGCCTAAGTCAATAGTAGAGAAGCCCCATGCACAGCAGTCGACACTTTATAATACAGGGCTGGCATTATTGTTTTTATAAAGAAATCTAGGAACCAAACTATAGGGAGGAATTAGAACTGACTTTGGTAATGTTTCATTTTAAGTGACAAAAGTTCAATATTTGATTGGATTACCTATTGAAATATATTATTAATCAAAATGGTTACCATTAAATTCAATGGGTAATTTTATCAGTAATAGCTTTTGCCCACGGCTTCGCCCGCGTTAATAAGTTTTTCCGGGCTAAAAGTACATAAAAACCTTCCCGTTGAATCACTCTATGACTATGACGTTGATACAACTCTTAACAAATAATGCATTAATTTCGACCAAATTTCATTACCATAAAAACGGTTCTAGTAAGTTAATCTTAAAAGATAGACATATACTGTTGTAGACATTTTTTTAGATAATTTCAAGAGGAATAATTCTTTCATACACATATATTTTTGATATCTTGAACCGTTTTTTTTCGCAGCGCACGCAATGGAAGCCCTCAAGGATGAATAATTTTCCCCGCTTTTTTCACATTTTCCATTATTTCTTCGCTCCTAATAGTTGCATCGTGATGTTATATAGCCTATAGCCTTCCTCGATAAATGGTCTATTCAACACAAAAAGAATTTTTCAATTCGAACCAGTAGTTCCTGAGATTAGCGCGTTCAAACAAACAAGCAAACAAACAAACAAACTCTTCAGCTTTATAATATTAGTATAGATGAGAAATTTTATTTTAGTCTGCAAACTGTAAAATTTATTTTTGTGTTTATCTTGGACTTGAAAAGGATACATACAGTCACTGTTAATCTTTGACTTTTCTTAATTTAGTTACCCGTAGTATTATAATGCTCTTTGTTAGTTGCCCACCCTCTAGTTCTACATTCTACTAAGTCCCCATTTCCTGCACATCATCATAGTCCAAACGATTTTACACACATTTTAATGACTGACACACATTGATTTAGTATTTATCATTTTTAGTCACTAACTAAATTAATTGTTTTATGGTAAGTAAATAATTCCCCAGTCTTATAATCCTCTTAACTGAGAAGCCTTTCTATTAACACTGTAACTCACAGTTGTGGTAAAATAAATACATTTCTAGAATATTTTTTATGTTATCATTGCATAAACGTTTTCTATACTTAGTAGTAATATTCCCTTGTAGCTTTATAAATGTTATTTTCATATATATCATTGCTTTTATTTTCTGTAATAATCAATATTATACCAAATAAGTCCCTAATAAAATACTACACAAAAACTAAAGTTTGATATCACCAATTCATTCGAAATAAATTCTCAACAAACTTCTTACTTCTTACACAAACATATTTATACCAATATCTTTGTGACTACGAGGTTTAGGTCCATAATTTATACCATTTTAAAAACCTTATGAAGTAATAATAAATATAGAAGTTTTTAAAGTGACTGCCTCGGTGGCGTAGTTGTATTACGGTACGACTGCAATGCTGAGGTCTTGGGTTCGATCCCCAGGACGGGCAAAGTGATATTCGAGTTTTTCTATTCAGAATCAGCTCGGAGTCTGGAATTTGTGCCCGATATGGCGATACGCTCGCCCCCTATCACATCATGTGACGGAATGGCGAAAAGTGGGTGCAATAGTTGCGCCTCTGCCTACCCCTTCGGGGATTAAAAGCGTGAGTGTATATTTATGTAAAGTGATGGACATTCTGACTTTTCCTTTTTTTTTTTATTTCTATTAGTGACGAGACGAGCATGCCGTTCACCTAATAAGGGATACGACCACTCATAAACAGTAGCAACACCAATCAGCACCTTTTGCAATTTACTGTGTGGCATGCCACTACGCTCGTTATTCTAAGAATAAGACAAGTCTCATGTCCAGGCTACAATGTCTTTTAAACCGAAACACAACAGTGGATGCACACTGCTGCTACGCCGTAGAAATTGAGGTTGCGGTGGTACTACCCACCCAGACAGACTCTTATTATATAAGAGAGACCCACCACCAGTGAACTGTAATACTTCATTTTTTTACACGGAACATATTTTAAAGTTCGGTCTCTCTTATCAGAAAGTAAATGTAGTCAATTAATTGTCTTTTTATCATAATATGAATTACAAAGATAGAAAAGAAATTTTCTATTTCAATAAGTATGTTAATTACTTGATGTGATTTAAAAAAAAGTTATTATCTCTAGTTTTTTTTTTTATTTAATAATAGTTTACAAAAATAATGAACAAATTAGTTTTAGATAAGCTGTAGAATCAGCCCCTTACGTAAAATCCATTATATACGGGGCAGTCTGTATAGGTATTGATGTGTGAGAGTGTATTGACTGAGTATTGACAGACAGATGTGGATAGTGATAACTGATAAGTATTTAGTGATATGATATGAAAGTGCAGCTACAGAAGTATTAAAGTAGTTACTTAATTATCTTAAAATATTATTATGCTTTCAAAAAAGTTGACCAAATTTACTTAGAGGAATAAGAATTTTCAATTAAATTGACATGAAATATTATGTCATTCTTATTTGACTAAAATGTGATTAAAAATATAATACAAAGAAAATATTAGAGATGAGCATTTAATTGCTACAGATCTTATGAACTAGAATAAAACATAAACATTGCAAATGTTATGACACAAAAAAGTAATGAAAAATATATACACATTTAAGCAGCCTCATTTTGAACTTGTATACTTATATTATTATCAAATATTTTTACGCAATAGCTGTTTCATACTGTATTCATTCAGTTGTAATATTATTTTTATCAGATATGTGTTAAGTTCGGAAACTTTTCTTTCAACTTTAGTCATTGTAAATAATTCAATACCTACCTACACAGGTTAAAAAATTTTACAACTAAAAATAATGTAAAAATATAAAAGGTTATAAAATAATAAATACCTAAGCGTGTATAAAAAAATTAGAGCTATCACACATATGCCTCAACTCTTCGACCTTTTATTTTATCAAAGAATTGTCGCCAGGAAATCAAAGTTTTTCCTGACCAGATCCAAAAACTTGATGTAATTCCAACTATCATTGTCATTAAGTATTTAATCATGAACATTTCAAATTTTGGACGATCTGGCTCCTGATGCGTAAAGGGGCATGGAATGGAATAAAGTGGTCTAGAACACATGTCACGGTGCCACGTCAACATCCACTCATCAAAATGTGCCTGCTCATAAAATAGACATGCAATAACAATTAAAGCAGGTACAGTATACAGCACTCCAAATATGCCAATACGTATCATCAGTTTTTCCAGCTTATCGGTTTTTGTTCCATCATGCTTCATGACTGTCCTTATACGGAAAAGTGATACAAAACCAGCCAACAAAAATATAGTTCCCAGTACTAAGTAGACACACAGTGGTGCCAGTACAAATCCTCTTAAGGCCTCTGCATCCCATAGGCCAACATAACAAACTCCAGATAGTATGTCACCTGAAAATAAACAAAACAATGAGAAAACTATATAATAATGCATTTTTTTAAGTGAGTCTGGAAGATACAAACATTTTAATATCATGTTCTAATTGATTATAAATACAGAGACAACCTAATAGGTGTACTACAATGTTGAATAATTTTATGCTGATATATATGTCAACTAGAAGTTGCAAAAAATCAATTATAATTAGTTGTCAACTCCAAAATAGGTAGTCTGTATATAAGTTATACATTGATACTAGCTTTTGCCCGCGGCTCCGCTCGCGTTAATGAGTTTTTCCAGAGAAAAAGGCCCGCTTTATATTTTCCCGGGATAAAAAGTAGCCTATGTGTTAATCCAGGACATAATCTACCCGTGTGCCAAATTTCGTCGAAATCCGTTCAGCAGTTTTTGCATGAAAGAGTAACAAACATCCAGACATTCTTACAAACTTTCGCGTTTATAATATTAGTAGAACTAGTAGGATTGAAGCCACTTTGTAGAGCCTTCGATAAAAAAAAAAGTAACATAAAATACTTTTTTGGTTTTTAGTGGTTTTTGAAGGTGGTTTAATGTTTTGTTTTTAAATATAAATACTTGTTGCTTTTTGTTAGTAAGAAATAGACTGTCTCGATGATCTCGTATTGGGCACGCATTGTCACTAAATCAGAATCCGATGATCGGATTCCAGGGAAATCGAGGGCAACCCTCAAACTATACAGGCACTTACAATGTTTTTCATGTACTTTCTATTTTTACTAACACAAAAAACGAGATAAGAGCGAATCCGACTCGCGGACAGATGGTTCTATACAGACTTATAAAAAATCGAAGATTTTTTCTGCTTTTTCAAGTGCCTATGTTTCCCTTAGAAACGGTCCGTAAGACGTATATTACAATAATTAATATAGTGCCTGGCGAGAGATAATCATCTCATCAATCGACTCTATCTGGACTCCACTCCGCTTACCAGCAGGTGCAGTGGGATCACTTTGGCATGACTATATGAAAAAAAATTGAAATGGTAGATTCTTATTTATTTTATTAAAGTACATATTTACAGTTCGACTGCCTCGGTGGCGTAGATGTATTATGGTACGACTGCAATGCTGAGGTCTCGGGTTCGACTCCCGGATCGGGCAAAGTGATATTAATTTTTTCTTTTCAGTATCAGCTCGGAGTCTGGAATTTGTGCCCAATATGGCGATAAGCTCGCCTCCTATCATATCATGGGACGGAATAACGGCGAAAAGTGGGTGCACTAGTTGCGCCTCTGCCTACTCCTTCGGGGATAACAGGAGTGTATATGTATGTATGTATATTTACAGTATTTAGATTTTTTCCTTAACATGTGCTGTAAGTCCTTGCTTTTTGTCAAGTTTGACGATTACCTTATGATATAGCCAAAATATGGGACATAAATAGCCATATCTCTTGATTGAGTCATATACTCGTTTCTCCATTTTAAGTTTTTTTATTGTTAAAATAATTGTTATATAATCGTTATACAATTGTTACATAATTGTTATGAATTTTTTAATGGCTTTTTAAATTTTAATTGATTTTATTTGTAACTTATATTTTTAATACCTATTGTACTACATATTATAATTTTTCACTTTGAAATTTGTACATTTTGACATTGTTTTACTACGATTTACTTTAGAATTTTAATTGACTTCACATTTTATTTCTTTTTAATCTGATCTATATTATTATTATTTTTATATCCAAATGAATAACACATTCAAGGTAAAAATGATCTCGGGAAACGTACAGTGCTGGCAGTGGGCGTCACCAAGTGGAACGGATGAATTTTCCTCCGAAAATGGGTAGTCCGGTGGTAAAAAGGAGACGATGGTAAACCGAAACCCAATTTGATAAATTCTTTCACCAATATAAAGCTACATTATCAGTGAGTAACATAGGCTACTTTTTATCCCGAGAAATATAAAGCAGGACTTTTTTCCTGGAAAACTCATTCACACCAGTGAAGACGCGAGCAGAAGTCTAGTTTGATATAAATTTGAACTTGATATATCCTTGTTACTGAGACAAAGGGTATTGATAGACAACAAAGTTACCCTATAAGGGTTCCTTTTTAAGTATGCATCCATAAAAAGCGAACGATTAAAAATTTTAAACAAAATATTAAACCAACTTCAAAACAGGTTAGTTTGCCTGTTTTTTTTTACAACACATACATGATACTATTAACAACCGCAATATGCACTATCAATGCAAAACTACTAAAATATGTAACAATGCAATTTTTATATTTAAATAAATAAAATACTTTATTCATCACGTAGGCGAACATAGTTGCACTTATGATAAGTCGAGACACATTTAATTATTTATTATTAGTCACTTACATAACTACAGACACTTTTATTACGAGTAAACTAAATGATGAAAAATAAAAAGTAAGAAGCTAGCTCGGGCTGGCAAGAAAAGCAATATAAAACAAAAGATAATTTTGTTAACAAAAATAATAATAATAGTAATGATAATGGGAGGAACGCGTCGCAATCCTCACTGAGGATATATCATACAATGTCTTCTTATTATACTCTCTCATAAATTATATGAAGAACAATCCAAGTATCTAGGTAAATGCTTATAGTATTAACTTACCATCCACTTTTCCCATTGCAAGTATTGATATAGTCTTTACAGCAGGAACAGCCCAAGCAGCTAAATGAAAATACTGTGAATTAGCTTCTATAGCTTCATGTCCCCATTTGAGACCAGCTGCCAAAAACCATGTCAGAGTCAATATAACCCACCATATACTAGAGGCCATACTGAAGAAATATACCACCATGAACAGGATAGTACATGGCTCATATTTGGTACCCTGAGTAATGATTGATATATTGGGAGGCCGTGGTCCACTGATAGATGAAGGGTACGGTCCTTGGCAGCTAACACTGTCGCCTGCACTCCATCCCATTATGTAAGCTGCAGCCACCATCAAATAACAAACAGAGAGAAATATAATAGGCCTTTCTGGGTACCGAAACCTATCAGTATCTATGAGGAAAGTCAAAACTGTAAATAAACAACTTAGTGCACACAGCGTTGCCCAAGTTCCAATCCACAATCTTGAAAAATTCTTTTCATCCTGAGTGAAGAACATCTCATTACATGGGGCTCCACAATCATATTCTATTTTGTCACCTACTTTCAATGTGTATTCTAAATCTAGATTCTTAGGAACTTTGAACTGTACTGGACATACAAAGCCATAATCTTTAGCTCCATGTAGTTTCGTGGGATCTCTCTCAATGCTGGGTTTGTAGTCAACCTTGGGAAGTTTACTTTCAGTGTGTTTACGAGATTCGTGAGTGACATTATTATCACCCACACATATCACATTCTCATCTGTTGCGACTGGGAACTTAGAGCAATCCAAATGTTCAGGCCACGGAAAGCCAAAATTTATCATAAGCTCGTCACAATTATGTTTTGCAGATTCGCATAAATGTCGACATGGTGGGATAGCGGTGTCTAGAATTGTACATACAGGTACATACACAGAACACAAGAAAAATTTCAGATCTGGCGAGCAATTTACTTTGATCAGCGGTGTAAACTGAAGGACTTCAGCCCCAGCGTCTTCTTGACGGACATGGTTGCGTATGTTTGGAAAAATAGTTTGATTGTATCTTATTTGTTGACAAAAAGGAATTGTTATAGGTTCGCACCGACCGTGTTGAGGTAAAGTATCGCCTTGATAAACAGCAACACGAGATGTTTCAGTCATGACGAAAAAATACAAAACTTTTACAGCAACCGTAATCCACACTTTTTCCATATTGTGGTTATTGTGAACGTAAGTAACATTAAAATAAAAAATAAAAGTAAGCTACTTATGTCCCATCGCAATAATAGTTTACTTATTACATGTCGACATGTTTTTGATGTTGATTAAACAACAACTAAACAATAACGAATAACGAGACGAAAATTACAATTTATTCAAAAGGGAATTACAATATAAACATTAAACACTAGGGTTGGGACTTGGGAGTAGTGAATAGTGATGCGACTTGAGTCATGTTGTAACTCGAGAGACTCGAGTGAATTTGTCAAACTCGTACTCAAGGAAAAAAATATTGATTCCAGTCCATGTGCACTCGACTTGCCGAGTCAACTCGGCGCATCGAGTAGCCTCAGTGACCGATAGAAATCACTAGAAGTCACTAATCAACGAAGCTGTCAACGCCGCGAATGTTATTGCTACCAATATAACATTTATCACACACACACACACACACACACACACACACTCACGCCTATTATCCCCGAAGGGGTAGGCAGAGGCGCAACTAGTGCACCCACTTTTCGCCGTTATTCCGTCCCATGATGTGATAGGGGGCGAGCCTATCGCCATATCGGGCACAAATTCCAGACTCCGAGCTGATACTGAATAGAAAAATTCAATATCACTTTGCCCGACCCGGGGATCGAACCCGAGACCTCAGCATTGCAGTCGTACCATAATACAGCTACGCCACCGAGGCAGTTATCTAACAGTTATATGACTAATTTAGCATTTTTCATGTGATAGAGAATACAGAAATTCAATTTAACTAGTGAATAATTAGTATATTGTATATTATTTCATCTTCCGGCATATTTGTAATAATTACATAAAGATATTTGAATAAATCTTACTCGAATTGCAGGATTTGTAAATAGTCAACTCCATTGACTCGAAAACTCGAGTACAACTCGAGTGACGTACTGAAATTGCTCGAGTGGCTTGAGTCATAAAATTCTACTCGAGTCGCATCACTACTTGGGAGCAGTGGACTCGGACGACGAAATGTGAAATCGGTAGAGTCGCCAAGTAAAATCGGTACATTTGGATTTAAAATTGGTATGTGCAAAAAAACAAGTAATATTCAATAAAATCTCTTCATTTACACTCTAGGGACTATCAATAAATGATAATAATACCAGCCCTGTATTATATACTGTCCCACTGCTTGGCACGGACCTCCTCTACTACTGAGAGGGTTTAGGCCTTAGTCCACCACGCTGGCCTAGTGCGGGTTGGTAGACTTCACATACCTTCGAAATTCTTATAGAGAACTTCTTAGGTATGCAGGTTTACTCACGATATTTTCCTTCACCGTTAAAGCGAACGATAATTGATAAACAATACACACGTAACTTTTGAAAAGTCAGAGGTGTGTGCCTTGGGTTTTGAACCTCCGGACATTGTCTTGGTAGACCATTCCATTCCCAACAAGGCTATCGTCCACACTAGGGACTATAATTACACCAAAAGAAGGAACAACAATGAAACAAACAAGAGTCACGCGTGCAGCTCTCAACATCAAAGTTGAAATATTGAAAACAAATTATGCCACCCCTTTAAAAGTGATGCCCCACCCCCTGTCGACCCAATCAGTAACATCCTTATATTCCTCCTAGCCAGTTTTCGGCCACGGCGGCCAATCTCAACGGAGATCAGCCAGGTACGCAGGAGATATTATAGTGCACAAGTGTGTGCGCAATACACAGGTGCACTCGCTATTCCTTCACTCTCATAGTCCGGTGAGACGGCAATCCGACATGACCGGAGAGAGATCAGGCGCAGGACCAACGGCTTTACGTGCTTTCCGAGGCACGGGGGTATCACACCGCCAACTTCCTGACTCCGAGCTGCGACTGAGTAATTTTTAAGATGGAAAAACCCAGTCACAATATTTTTTGGCTCGACCCTGGAATCGAACCCAGGACCTCTGCGCGCAAATCGTACTCGTAAACCGTACGCAATACGACTACGCCACCGAGGCAGTCAAACATCCTTAGAGTATACATAAGTACAGAGCGCGCCTAGCCATGTATGAACCGTAAGCAAAAGTATGAACAGTGTGACATTTTAAGGTTACGACGCAGTGCAAAGCACGCTGTGGTTGTTTCGAAGAGAGATATTTGATAAAACATTTTTGAATAATGCTGAAATGTACGGTTCCATGCTGTAAAAATGATTCAAGGAAACAAAACAAAAAGAGTAACAATATTTCCTTTCACCGGTAAGTAGTATTTTTAGTTATACAAACGTTAATCAACAAAAGTCTGGAGGGGATGGCCGGGTAGCGGGAGAGGCGCGTGGCGGGGGTCACTGCACGTCTCTACCTGCTCTCTCCGCAATGCGTTAATGTTGAGGTAGTATCGTCATGCTTATGCTTCATTTCAAGACATCTGTTACGATTACGGTTTTCTTATTGTAATGCACTTTTTATGGGGCAGTAAAAAATGCATAAGACTTGGTATAGGTACATTTTAAGGGTTAATAAACATGAAATAACTTAATTATATTAACATTACACTTTGTACGTATCATAATATAAGTATTATATAAGTATTTTCTATCAAAACGTTAGAGGACTGAAGACCAAATTAAATGTATGGCGAAATAACTTGGTGACTCTGGACCATAATTTTATTGCAGCGACAGAAACATTCTTAGATGATTCAGTGGAGGATTCTGAGCTCGTCAGTAGTGAGTGGAGTATTCTACGTAGGGACAGAAATACGCCGTATGGTGGTGTACTACTTTGCGCACGCTTTCCAATCACTCTGAAGCGCTGCAAAGAATTTGAGACAGTGCAGGGTGAAGATCTCTGGGCGAGCCTAATGTTCAGTGGGCGCATTATTTATGTTTGCGTCATTTATATCAGACCTAGTGCCAGTGATGATGTTTACATGCACTGGTTTCGCCAGGTCGAAAGTTTTGTGCATTGTCTAAAGGGTGAAATAATTATCTTGGGTGACCTAAACATGAATAGTGCGTCCGAAAATATCAAAAATTATTATTGTTATTTTTTGTCGTTTTGTAATTTGAGAGAGAGGAATGATGTGCTAAATTCGTATGGAGGAGTGCTAGATGTGGTTCTTGTCCAGGAAAGTGAAAACACAATGATTTCTGCCGTTACAAATACTGAGGGCATTGTACATCCCGACGGATACCATCCAGCGTTAGACATCTCAGTTAAGTTAACCACTCTCAAACATAGGAATTTTTCTGAACCAAGCAATATAGATTTAAATTTCGATTGGAACTTTCAGAGCTGCGATTTTGAACAACTTTTCTCTCTTTGCTCCCAAGTATCATGGGCGGATATTTATAATTCAAATGATGTGAGCACAGCTACAAATTATTTCTATCAAATTATGTATAATATTTTTAATGCTTGTATTACCAAAAAGCGACGTAAAGCGAACAACAATAGACGCTATCCGGTTTGGTTTACCGCTGAATTGATACGCGAATTAAAACTAAAACTTAGATTGCATGCGAACTGGAAACGAAGCAAATCAAACGGAGCTTATGAACTATTTTCCAAACAAAGAGCTGCCTTAAAGCTTAAAATTGCATCAGAATACCGGTCGTACATAAAACTGATCGAAAGCAACATCACAGCTAAGCCACAAGATTTTTGGGTATATATATCTAACCTGCGTTCCAAGGGAGGCTTCGAACCCAATATATCCTTTCAAGGACAAACATACACTGGCGTTGCAGCAGCTGAGGCATTCGCCAAGTTTTTCTCAAGTGTTTTCTTGGACGAGGTTCCGCTTTTGAAAACTGATAACTTTAATCACTCAATTTCATGTAATAATAGCTGTTATGTACATACCTAAATTTGTAGTCAAAGATATAGAATACGGTATTAATAAATTAAAATCATGTAACTCAGTTGGTACCGATCATATTCCATCTTATTTCCTAAAGCTTTTAAAAGAATTCCTATTGCATCCACTGTGCCACTTATTTAATCTCTCATTACAAAATGGAGTATACCCACATCAATGGAAGCTCTCAAGAGTTACTCCCATACCAAAAACTTTTAATAAATGCAATGTCGAGGAATATCGCCCCATTGCAATATTGCCCACAGTTGCAAAAGTTTTCGAGAATATTCTGCACAGACACATTTACAAGCAAATTGAAGTTTATTTGACTAACCAGCAACACGGTTTTAGGCCTCGAAGATCAGTGGACACAAACCTTCTTACCCTTGTGGAGTATATTTCATCCAAACTAGATTATTGTGACCAAGTTGATGTCCTATATTTCGATTTTAAAAAGGCGTTTGACAGGGTCGACAATGACATATTACTCGCCAAACTTAATGACCTAGGATTTACCCCAAGGCTTTTAATTCTCCTTGCCGACTACCTCCGCGACCGTCAACAATTTGTTAGACTAGGTATCTATGAATCCAAGCCCTATCATACACGTTCTGGGGTTAGCCAGGGATCAATACTCGGCCCCTTACTTTTCCTGTTAATGGTAAACGACCTACCTTCGGTTCTTAAATACTCTAAATGTCTCCTATATGCAGATGACCTCAAAGTATATATGAAAATCAAGTGTGATGCTGACTATTTGGCATTACAAAAAGATATAGACGCTGTTTATAACTGGAGCAGAGGCAACAAAATGGAGTTTAACCTGGACAAATGTCGCGTAATGACTTTTGGTCGGGCGCGACATTTAATTCATTACAACTACAGGCTAGGGGATACCATTATACGCCGAACTCTTACAATGCGAGATTTGGGCGTTACTTTCGACCAAAAGCTCACTTTCCACGATCACGTCATAACTTTAGCCAGGGAATCCTTTCGTAAGCTAGGATTTGTATTGCGAAATACTTACGACTTTCAAAATCATAACGTATTGAAACTTTTATACAACGCCCTAGTGAGAAGTAAGTTGGAATCTAGCGCGGTCGTGTGGAATCCACACGAAAGCAAATACGTTTTACTTCTAGAAAAAGTACAGAAGACTTTTCTGAGATGCCTATACAAGCGTGCGAATGGATATTATCCTTATTTATATCCGACGTTGTTTTTGCTAGGTTGTCTTGGGTATAATTCTCTTGAAGTCCGGCGTAACATGCAACAAATTCTAATTATTTATAAAATACTTCATAATATTGTAGATGTACCTGACTTACACAACGAGCTCTTTCGCATTTTTGTTCCTAACAATTATGGCCGAACTCGGAATCACTCACTATTTGCGATACCACTTAGTAGAACAATTGCGAGATCAAAATCTCCCTTGCCTCGCAGTCTCAAAACATTAAATCGGTTCCTGGACTCGAAACCAGAGTGTGATATGTTTGCGAGTGACAGGCGAGAATTTTTATTAGAATGCTTGAGGTTCTGCGAGTACGATTGAAAGGCTATCTATATTAGTGTAATTTAAAATTTGTTGTATTGAATAGTGTAAGTGGTTTGTTCCGTACTATTCACAGTAAATAAATAAATAAATAAAGATTAATCTGCTAAATATAATTTAATTTTTGATATTTAGTATTTAAATGAAAACATGATTCTATTATTATATATGTTACTGTTTGGGGTGGCGCGACGGCGGTTTTTTTTTGTTAATGGCCCTACTGCCAGTAGCCTGACGCGAGTCGGCTTTTCTGGCCACACCGGTCTTTAGGGTGAACGCAGAAGGTGCTCGCAACCCTTTGAATTAAGTGACCATGCTGAGGGCAACCCACTAACGGGTTACGAACCTCGGCTCAGGAAGGCCACTGAGAGAAGATGAGACATCAACGATTAGGGAAGATTGGTTTTTAAGCCTAATCCTATTAGATTGTGTTGTCATCGGCACGCGGGCCGAAACTGCTAGGGGGTCGGGGGGGGGGGGGGGTGACGGGGAACGTGGCGAGGCCCTCGACAGTGACGGTGAGGACAGAACTGCGTCCTTGTGGAGTGTTGGAGTTTCAAGAACTCGTTCTTACGGCGGATGGCCAGAATGATCGTCCTCTGATCGTGATTCGTCCTCTGGATCCGTTTATACGGAACGCGGCCGTCTCCATTTGGTGTGGTCGAATGAAGTATATATTGACTAACGTGTATGGGTTATTTACCGCCCGATCGAAGTAGCGTCTGCTGGCCATATGCATGAAATGCCTGATGGTCGGCATGTTGGTGTCTACGTGGAGGTTGCGGTTGCGAACGTACCACGGAGTACCAAGATCATGTCTGAGCATTCTATTTTGTAAGACCTGCATACGCTGAAAACGAGCAGGCTAAATGGGCGAATACGGGCGATGCGTACGTCATGATAGGTCAAATGCAAGTCGTGAAGATCCTAATCTTGTTGCAGATTGACATTTTACTTTTCCTGTTTAAGAGCTAATGCAATTGGTCCATCGCGAATGCGGCTCGCGCGCGTACCGCATTTATATGTGGGATGAAGGTCAACCTCTGATCAAGGGTAACTCCTAGATATTTGGCTGTGTCCGTCCAGGGGATGACTTGGTTGGATATGCGGACTGAGGTGTGGGGCACATAGACTCTCTTTTTCTTAGTGAAAAGGATAGCCTGACTTTTGGTGGGATTGACGGTGATTCGCCATTTGCGGAACCACTCGTCGAGCTTGTCGGCGGCGCCCTGCAAAGTGCGCAACACATTGTCGGGGTCTTTACGTGAGGCGTAGATTGCGGTGTCGTCCGCGAAGAGCGCCAGATGTGCGTTCTTTGGTTTGGGGATATCACTGGTATACAGCGAGAAAAGAAAGGGGGAGAGGGCAGAGCCTTGCGGGACTCCGGCCGTGATGGAGTGTCGGAAAGAGAGAGTTCCCTCTACACGATATTTGAAATCGCGATTCGACAAGAAATCTCGTATGATGTGCACGAGTTGAGTGGGCACGTTGAGAGTGTACTTGAAAAGTAAGCCGTTATGCCACACCCTGTCGAATGCTTTTTCAATATCCAAACATATAATATTTTTAGGCCAACTGCGCCGCCGCGCTGCCCACCGTCAAAATTAAATAACGCGCCTAGTCATTTCGTTGTTAATATCAAAGAAAAGAGCACCGGTAGGCATGCCGATTCGAAACTTGTCGTGAACGTGCTCCATGATGCGGAGCACCTGATTCACGCAACTGTGTCTAGCGCGAAAACCAAATTGTTCCGGAGGGATCAGGTTATGATTGTGGGCAACTATTTTGAGGCGGTCGAGGACGATTCGCTCGTAAATTTTCCCCAGCATGCTGAGCAGGCTTATTGGTCTATAAGACGACGGTTCGGATGCGGGTTTTCCCGGCTTATGAATACCTATTACAGCTACCTCTTTCCAGACATCTGGGAAGATGCAGTTTCGAAAAGCGGCGTTTTAGATGGCGGTTAGAATTTTCACTAGATGCTCCGGGAGCATCTTAAGCATGCGGGTGGGGAACTGGTCGCCCCCGGGGGCTTTGCGACGTTTGAGTGCCTTGATCAGAGCGAAAGGCGGGAAACACTTTTAAAGGGGAGGCAAAATATGTTTAATTTTTTTACTTTGATGACGGGGAGGCGGGAGACTGTACCCGTGACTCTTGTATGTTGAAATTCTTTCTTTTGGTGGAATAATAGTCCCTAGAGTTTTTATCCAAATATACCGATTTTACTAGACAACTGACAACTCTACCGATTTCACATTTTGACTTTTGTACAGTGCTGGCAGATTAGGCGACTTTTCGCCATTTAGGCTATCTTGAAGAGTGTCGGGGCGACCAAAAATTGCGAATGGCGACCGGTCGCCATTTAGGCTACGCGAATGGTGATTAGTCGCCAATTTAGGCTACTTCGGAAAGTTCGTGTTTTATCGAATCGTTTTTGTCGAATTTGAGGATATTTATAGCTTTGAGGGTACAAAACATGTACTCAGATCCCCCTTACACACAATTGGGAACCTTTTTTTAGCTCTCCGCGTCCCCACACAAGTGGGCGACTTTAGGCTACTTCGAATTTTCGCCGCGTTTGACCACTATAAATTAGAAATTAGGGAGTTTTTTTTTTGCTCCTTCACCTCTCTATATACGAAGAGGCGACTTTAGGCTACTTCACAATGAATTTTCGGCGACTTCAACCGTCAAACATCTGGCAACACTGCTTTTGTAATTTGTCGTCCGGAGTTTTGGCGGGAACTTGGTAGTGTCATGAGGTGCTCTTGTTTTAATTCATTATTTTGGTGATACTTAGTGTTATGTTGCATAATTATGGTGGTATATTATCCAATATAGTTCTATTAAAGGGCTCAAATGAAGTGAATTGAAATAACTGTGCTAATCAAGTGTTTTCTTTGTTGCCGCCAAAACTCCTCGATAAAGTCTTGGTAAGGTAGCCACTGCTTTACTTCGACATAGTAGTTAGGAGCTAGGACTGAGGATAAAAATGTATGAAAGACGGGCTCAATGGACTAGTCTCCAGAGCCGTAATATCTAAATAAAAAAAAAAAATTTGTCGTCCGAGACCAAGAAGTTTATAATATATCTACCGAGACCAAGTATTACTTACTCTGTGTCCGAGACCGGTGACGAGTGATGGCAATTCATTATAATTTATTTATCATTCAATATTCATTATGGAGTTAGGAAGTGATAGTTTTGATTTATTTAAGTTAGTGAATGTAAAAGGTAATATCGAAAATATAACTCCACACAAAATAGCTGTCGTGGCATTTATTCGTGAATATGGATTATTAAAAATAGAAGGTACGGCTTAAACGACTTCTTGTCCATTTTATTTCAAACTTTTAGTGTTATTTTACCCATTATGCATTTATTTTAGCAAAGAAAATGGTTGATTGTACCGTTGCTCCTAAGTATAGAAAAGACTTCTGTATGCTGGCACTTAAACTTATTCAGGTAAAGATGATTGACTGTTTAATACTAAAGAAAATTGAGTAATTGTTATAAAACGACTTAAAAACGAAGTTCTCAATACAACAATAGCTCAAATACAGCCATATTTGGGGAAAGGACCGAACTGTTATATCGGACCTTTTTCTTTTTCATTAAAAAGTGACCAGTTTTAAGTCATTTTATGACTATCACTCAATTTCCAATTTTTTGAATGGTGTAGCTTTCGTTTTAAAGGTGTGGTATATAGAAAGTGGACGATAGCCTAGTTGGGAATGGAACGGTCTGCCAAGACAATGTCTGGAGGTTCAAAACCCTAGGTGCACACCTCTGACTTTTCAAAGTTACGTGTGTATTGTTTATCAATTATCGTTCGCTTTAACAGTGAAGGAAAACATTGTGTGGAAACCTGTATACCTAAGAAGTTCTCTATAAGAATTTCGAAGGGATGTGAAGTCTACCAACCTGCACTAGGCCAGCGAGGTGGACTAAAAGCCTAAAAACCCTCCTAGTTGTAGAGGAGGCCCGTGCCCAGCCGTGGGACAGTATATAATACAGGGCTGGTATTATTATATAGATGTTATAGAATCTAACCATATAAGTTAATTGTCATCCACTGTATCTATCAGCCATCTATTATCCATATTTTAAAGTATTTTAAATTACATGGTTTTTATTTGATTTCTTGCCACAATTCAATTTTATATATAAAAAGCCAATCAAACCTAGTTCTAACCATGCTTTATAATAGCATTCTTGGAAAACTCTAACCCTTTTAAAATACAAGCATAAAACCAAAACCCAGTTATAGCTACCACATTAAATATTCTTATTAAAGGGGTGAGTAAACTTAAGTCATGTTAGTATTTAGAACAAAATTATGAAAGATAGAAAAAGTAATATCACTGCCTGCGCCTGTACTCTAGTAAACAAGTTCAAAAACGTGAAAAATAGAGATAAAGGGCCTAAAAATATGAGCGATGGCTCATTCGATTCGTAATCACCTCTAGAAAAATGTTTTTGAAGGATTTTGGTGCAGGTTAAAAATTGCCATTGTTATTAACAAAATAAGATGAAAAAAAAATGATATTTCGTTTTTGTTAATAACTCGTAAAATATTAACATTTAAGCAATATTGAAAAAAGCTCGTTAAAGAGGAGGAAAATTCCAATAAAAAAGCCCTAACTCCCGGAATTCTATCTCCATTATATATAATTTTAATTAGATGTTGAAAATAGGGCTCCGCGCGGCAATTACGGCAAGCGCGCGCTGCCGCCAAAAGTGAGTTCAGCAATAAAAATAATTTATTTATAACATAAAATGTGATTTTAAAAATTTGTAAAAAATCTAGCATCTTCTTAACACTTCAAAGAATCGAGCCCTGAGGAAAAAAAAGTTTAATCACTATTTTTCAAAAAGTTATTCAATTGTTAACTAACCAATTTTTCCCAATCTCCATTGGCATAAACAATGTGATGAAAGGTATAAATAATTAATTGGCCTATAAATTTTAAACTTGACTTCAAATAGGAGGTTCTGTATTTGATCCGTATGTATATATGTATGTATGTATGTTTGTATTTATGTATGTTTGTATGTATGTAAATTTGTATGGCCGCGAGTTTCTCAAAAACTACTGATCCGATTTGGATGTGGTTCTCGATATACATTTGAATAGTTTTCAGGGAAGGTTTTAGTATATAATTTATGAAGATCTGATGAAGATCTTCGGAGATACACAATGGAACTCTTCAATAACTAACAGCAGATGACTCGCGAAAGCTGGAATCGTATATCTATGATGTATTGTTTACACTATTCTATAATGAAGTAACAAAAAAGCAATGAATAAAAACTTTTTTACAAAAAATAAACCGACTTCAAAACCACTGCAAACCAAAAAATAATTCAACTTTATATTCGCTTACTATATACGTTTATTTGGAGTCGGTGCCTAATTTAAATTGAACAATGGTTGCGTATATTGAATCTTGTATTTCCTTGGCTTAGCTGACAATTTAAATTAGGCATTGACTCCAAATATACGTATATAGTAAGCGAATATAAAGTTGAATTATTTTTTGGTTTGCAGTGGTTTTGAAGTCGGATTATTTTTTGTAAAAAAGGTTTTTCTATCCAAAAATGATTGACAGACCCTTAAGAAAGTTTTTTTTTAGCTGCAGTACTTATGGTAGCTGCCTTTGCTGCATATATATTTGGTATCAGAAAGACACTGATTCTTTAATGAATGTTGTATATTTTGGGCTTTTTAAGTTTCATATTATATTGCTATCTCTAGTTATTTGTGTCAAAAGTAAGAGTATTAAAGAAATGTTTTTACTTTTTAGTGTCCAGATATGGAATTTAAAGAACTAGAAACTCTTCTCACCAATGGACGCTATAATTTGTTGAGTGTGCATCTTCAGAATTTTTGTGTTCGGCTCCAGAACATATACATGAATGGCATCAGTGCACTTGTAGACTGTGTCACATCAACAGTTGATAAACTAATGGTTGAGCAAAGCGAAACTAATCCATGTATCATTACTAGATACAGTGTACTGGGTAAGACTGATTTCACTTATTACATTATCACTATTTCTGTGTGTTAACTCATTATTTCTGTGTGACCCTTCGTGGAATCATGTCATTCGATCCAATAATTTAATTTATTTATTCATAATCTTCTTCTTCTTTGCTCATTCCCACTTTATGTAGGGTCGGCTCTCCTAATATGTCTGCGCCAAGCTGTTCTGTCTTGGGTTGTCAGTTCGGGTATTTTGTTTTTAGCAAGACCTTTAATCATACTGGTCCACCAGGTAGAGGGAGGTCGCCCTCGCCCTCTTTTGTTCTCTGGAAGGCTCATCGCTTTTTTGACAACGTGATTATCATCTCTGCGCATAACGTGACCAAACCACCTCAGGCGTCTTTCTAAAAGTTTCTCGGACACAGGGGTTACCTGGTTATTATTCTTAATATAATATAAAATAAAAAAGTGGCCATAGCCTAGGTGGGAGTGAAACGCACTGCCAAGACAAATGTCCATAGGTTCCAAACTCAAGGACACGCACTTCTGACTTTTCTAAAGTTACTGCTGGACATGGGCCTCTCCCAAGATACGCCACAGAGCGCGGTCTGCTGCTTTATGCATCCAGCTGCCGGGCCTCTTGTGCAAGTCGTCCCGCCATCTGGCCAGCGGGCGTCCCACGCTACGCTTACCAAGACGCGGTCTCTACTCCAGAACACGTTTACTCCAGCGGTTATTTGTTCTGCGACATATATGGCCAACCCATTGCCACTTCAAAGCTCAACCTACTAACTCTCAGAGACACTGACTGTAGGGCTAATCCATAAGCTTAAAGTCGCTCAGCGTGCTATGGAAAGATCTATGCTCGGAGTCTCTCTGAAGGACAAAATTCGGAACGAAGTGATCCGTCAGAAAACCAACTTATGTGTGTATTCTTTGCAAATTATCGCTTGCTATAATGGTGAAGAAAAACATTGTAAGGAAACCTGCAAATCTGAGAAGTTCTCTATAAGAATTTAGAAAGTATGTGAAGTCTGCCAATCCGCACTAAGCCAGCGTGGTGAACTAAGGCCTAAACCCTTTTAGTCTTAGAAGAAGCCCATGCCCAGCAGTGTGACAGTATATAATGTAGGGCTGATATTTATTCATTTATTGTTATAAGGTACACCTACAGCACTACATATTGTAACATTATAAAACAGTAAAACAATAAGGTACAATATCTAATATGACTTATAGTTGTACAAAGCAATCACCACAGACAAATCACACACACACACTCACGCCTTTTTATCTCCGAAGGGGTATGCAGAGGCACAACTTAGTGCACCCACTTTTCGCCGTGCGTATTCCGTCTCATGATGTGATAGGGGGCGAGCCTATCGCCATATCGGGCACAAATTCCAGATTCCGGGCGGATACTGATGGTCGACCCGGGGATCGAACCCGAGACCTCCGGATTGCAGTCGTACCGTAATACAACTATGCCACCGAAGCAGTTAATTTCTAACAATACTTAATTATTTGTAAGCGACTTAGATCCTACTAATATCATAAACGCGAAAGTTTGTAAGAATGTATGGATGTTTGTTACTCTTTCACGCAAAAGCTACTAAACGGTTTTCGATGAAATTTGGCACACGGGTAGAGCATGTCCTGGAGTAACACATAGGCTACTTTTTATCCTGGGAAAATATAAAGCAGGACTTTTATCCCCCAAAACTTTATAACGCGGGCGGAGCCGCGGGCAAAAGCTAGTATAACATACTTGCTTGCTGTTAATATTCTAAGATCTGATAAACGTTTTAGGGAAGGGTTTTAAGGCAATGTAAAGCATTGTTAGAATCTTTTTCTAATTGAACCTAAATACATATAATAATGTAGACCTGACTGAAGGATTGCAGGTATTGAGTGAAATTTAAATATTTTTATGTTATTTTGTAAAATATGTTCTTTCCATGGTCGGCGGCCGGGAGGCCTGGCAGACGGTGGCCCACTTCTGCGAGGTGGTCCTCTCGCGGAAGGAGAGTGCCGAGAGGGATCGCCAGCGCAGTGGTGATCCCTCCCGCCGCCAGACGAGATGTAGGAGGCGTCGGGTGAACGACTGACCGACGTCTCCCTGTGGATTGGGGGCGTTTGGAGAATTCCACCACGGTATCCCCTGCCTGTCGTAAAAGGCGACTAATAGGGGCCTCCGGGGGTCACGGGTGGGCGGAAGGGGCCGTCCACCTATTAGTCTAGCCAACTTTTGTAACCCCCGTGATGGACGGCAGCGTGGCGGTTAGGCCTCACGCTGCCTTTGACGCCGAGGGCGTCCTTCGGTGTGCGGGGGCTTCTGAACCCCCCAACAACAGGAGACGGACCGCAATAGCGGTACGCGCAGGGGCGGTTGCGGACGACAACTTAGACGTGAGTCGGAGGAAGCCCGCAGCCGTCCCTAATGCGCCGAATATGGCCACCGCGGAGTTTTGGTTGGTATGCCGTGCGGTGTACATAGGTTAGGGACTCGGCCCGGCGGTCGCCCAACGTTTTCCATCTCTCCGGGCGGCTCAACGTCGGGTCGTAAGGCACGGTGAACCCAACATAACCGCTCAGTCGTTCCCCTTGAACACTGGGCGGTAGTAATAATTCACTTTCTCCGCGTAAACAAAATAAAAAGAGTCATTGTAAATTTTAATGTCCTGGAATTTAGTAAGTATTTAAAAAGTTGAAAAAATTAAAACGCGAGATCATTTAACCGGGTTGCAAACTTTGCCAGGCGTTTGCAAAGTTATAATGTTTTTAAAAAACTCTAAGAAAACATGAGCCCTTTCTTTTAGTTTGCCATACTATGTCATTACTTGTCAGAATTGGATCATTTTTATCGAAATTAGCTAGGTACTATCGAATTTTAACTGATAGTATAATGTTATGACGTAATATTTTATTTTCAGGATTGTATTTGAGAAGAATACTTTTTCAGCTAAAATTATTGACGTTTGTACAAACAGTGGCTCTTTTCAAATCATTTTGTCTGTATTATCAAAGGGGCAGGCCAGGGTTAATGATGAGGTCTTTAAGTAAAGAAGTAAGTTTATTTATCTTTACTAATATTATAAACAGGAAAGATTTGTATGTTTGTTACGTATACACTCAAACATTTCTGCACCGATTTAAAAAATCTTTTACTAAAATAAACCTACATTATCAGCGAGTAACATAGGCTACTTTTATTCCGGAAAGATATATAGCGGGACTTTTATCCCGGAAAAACGCAATCATGCAGGCAGAGACGTGAGCAAAGGTCTAGTTATAAGAGTAATACCTATGTTGGTACTCACTTAGTAGGACATGTTTTAATCACCATGTCATGTGAATTGAATTGAAATGTATGAGTGTATGTTCAGTAAGACTGCATTGTGATAATTGTTATTAGGTATATAATTTAGTTTTCTTGGCTCGATACAGGTAAGTGGACAGTTTCCTCTCGTTAGTCATCATTATATTGAAGTGCATTGTAACTTTGACATTTTTGGATAAAGTAATGGTTTAAGTTTACTCAACTTATTTGGTCTGGTAGCAATGATAAAAAAATCCTGATATATCTATTTCAAAATGTTTTGCAGAAATTAAACAACATGGAAACACAAATGGCAACCACATCTCCAGTTATACCAGAAGAGTACAAGCCTCTAGAATTGTCTATGAAAATGACTATCATTGAAAGAGACAAGTATGTGTAACTTTTTTAAATACTTTTATTGATCTTAATTTGGTTTTGTTAGTATTAGGCTACATTTATATTTACTTATTTTTCAGTAGTTTTGATGAAGGTCACTGGTCTAGAAAACAAGCCGAATTATTCACGGCTCAACAAGCAAATTTTCTTCAAGTAAATGAGAAAAAGGCTTTACCACCACGTCAATTACAAAAAGCGATAGCGCAGATCGTGCATGACATTCCAGAATATTCAGATATAGTGAGTTGATGAGTATTCCAAATAATGAAACATTACGAGTCAGTGGCGTAGGGTAGCTTAGGGAGAGGAGATCCACCTCGAGCGGCCCATTTAGGGGGGCGGTAAAACGCGTAAAATAAAACTCCACAAAAAAAATTGTCTCATGTACCAGTGACTCAGAAGAGAAAAGCGGGGGGGGGGGGACTTGTTTTAACGATGAAATAACAGTTTTTTTTCCGGTTCCTTGGGGCGGTCATTTTGGGGCCGCCTCGGGCTGCATAAACCCACGCTACGCCACTGATTACAGTTATAAAATTGTAAAATATACATAAGCTTCATGATCGCATAAAAAAATCTGTGAACATTTTTCAGCATTTCCTCAGCTTCTTAAATTGTTTACGCACAAATGAGTTCTGCGGCGCTCAGGACTCGCTCTATAATTGTTTTGATCGTTCGGGACTCCGGGCGGGCAGTGCATCCAGCGATAGGAACAAAAATTTCCTTTTTGCAGCCCTCAACAGAGCCGCACTGCACGCACATTTTGGCCATAAGTAAGTGAGGTTATAAAATTAAATATAACACGCACACATTGAAATTATTTTTCTTCAGATATTCTTCTTTGTATATATTGAGCATGGTAACAAGTTACCGTTATCTATACATCAAAAAGAGTATAATTTTTGGTGTGGGTAGGTACATCAATGTATTTAACGATTATAATTGGTCGTTTGCAGTGCGTTGTCGACAGAAGCGGCGCGCGAGGCGGTGTCGCGCGCGCAGGAGGTGTGCGACGGCGACGCGGTCAGTGCGGCCTCGGCCTGGGCGGCGCTGGCGGGGGCGCGCGGCGCGGGCGGGCCGGCCGCAGGGGGCGCCGACGGGGCCCGCGCGCCGCCACGAGACGCCGACGACCCCGCGCCGCGCCGCCCGCGACCCCCGCGACACGCCGCCGTCGCCGCACAGTTCTCTGCACAGCACAAAGCCGTTAACGGAGCTCACCCTGCTGAAGTTTTCCAGGTGAAATTCTTATACCCGTTTTATGATATATCATTAAACAAAAATTGTTTTTGACCGACAATAAAATCAGCAATTACCACTTCATCTGTCATCAATGATCGTCGTTTTTGTTGTAGCTAATTACTATTTTTTGTTGGTTCACAGATGTTGATGAAAAGCGATTTGCACAATTACCTTCACTCCATGACTGATCTCACGATGACCGGTCTGGCGAACACTGCGGCGCTTTGGGCGCTGTATGGAAAAACTGAGATGGCGTCGGTCACGTCGCAATTACTGCTCAACTTAAATACTAGTATGTATCAAATAGCTGGGATAAACTAAGCTGGCCGGTATGACAATTTATTGACACTTCACGGAACTTGGTGTGGTTCCGCCAAAATGATTCCACATTCAATAACTAAACGCAATACTGGTTGGCAGCCTAATCCTCGTCTTTAGTGTCCTTTTCCGCACCTTTCTCCCTTCCTCTTCGCACGCCTACCTTATCTGCGTCTCACGCGCACCGCGTGGCACAAGCAGCGCGGGTGACATGAACACTTTGGTTCACGCCGCCGCCGCAGACAGCCGTAGTAATGGCTGTCGAATATTTCGCTAATCCGGTTTAATCTGGTGCATATTTCGCATTAATACGCTCATGTAACGCTGAACTGTAATACATAACTATCGTGCATTGTGTTGGTGACGTTATTTCGGAGTGAATCAAGCCCTTGTTGCGTCTGCGTCGTGTGCCTGCATCCACGCTATTCGCCGGGAACGCGCGCGCCGCCCTCGATGCAGAATCGTCAAGGTAAGGCGTGCATTTTGACCTCCGAAATTCCTCATACGGCTGCCAATTCAACCGATACGCCGCGAACCAGCCCTTTCTGAAGGGGATACCTTAAATACATTCCACGAAAGCTAGGGTCATTGCTTAGCCCAACGCACCGGGTCTTAGGACTCGCCCGGGACGGTTTCGACTGTCCCAATTAAATTCCCCTCTCTTCGCCTTCTTTTTTTTTGGAGGTCCATTACGCGGCACCTTCAAGGTGTAGGGAAGAGAACAGAAAATCTGTTGTTCCAAATAACCGATTCTTGAATGTAATCGATTTTATATTCAAGGAGTTTATTATCGTATGTAAATAGATTAAGATTACACTGGTTAACAAAATTTTGATTTTTTTTGTGACATGAAAATTTATATTAAATTTTGAATCTACTAGGACCACCAAACAATAATGTATCAATTAAAAAAAATGTGAAAACATCGCGAGGAAACCTGTATAACTGAGAAGTTCGCTATAAAAATTTCGAAGGTGTATGAAGTCTGCCAACCCTCACTGGGCCAGCGCGGTAGACTAACGCCTAAAGCCTCTTAGTAGTAGAGGAGGCCCGTGCTCAGTAGTGGGCAGTTAATAATACAGGGCTGGTTGTAATAGTAGTTAAATTATTTATTTTCATTTAGTATTAATTAGATCAAAAACCCAATATCACTTCGCCTGACCCGGGAATCGAACCCAAGACTTCAGCATTGTAGTATACCGTAATACAAATACGCCACCGAGGCAGTCATCTGACATCTTGACATAGTTTGATATATCCTGGAATAATTCGGGAATTCGATATGGCGATAGGCTCGCCCCCTATCACATCATGGGACGGAATGTCGGCGAAAAGTGGGTGCACTAGTTGCGCCTCTGCCTACCCCTTCGGGGATAACAGGCGTGAGTGTATATGTATGTAATCCGGGAATTAGAGTTGTGAATGTTGTAGTTTGCGGAGGTTGTCACGTGCGTGTTCCTGCAGAGTGCGGGTCGGGCGGGTCGGTGGGCGCGGGCGGGGCGGCGGCGGTGGCGGCGTGGCGCGCGCAGGCGGGCGCGGTGTGTTCGCTGGCGGCGCACTTCCCGACGCGCGCGGTGCGCACGCTGTCCGTCGCCGCGCACGCCGAACGCGCGCTGCATGCTGGTGCGATACTATTCTTTGCTTTACCCATAGACAATTTGATTCCGGCTCTTTTTTCTGAACCCAGAAAAAGTAATTGTAATGAAAAGTTCGTAAACCATTTCTAATAATATATTTATCTTTTAGTAATATGGTTAGGTACATTTTGAGTGTTCAAAAATGAAGTTTTTTTATTACAGGGGAGTGTTAAGGTGAACGCACACCTATCCGAGCCGAACGCGTCGAAGGAGTCGAACGAAACGAATTTTAGAATTCTATATATGAAATCTCATGAAACCTCGAACACTTCCCCGCATCGAATCGTCCGAATCGAAAGTGAAACTCATATACAGAATTCTAAAATTCGTTTCGTTCGACTCGTTCGGCTCTGATAAGTGTGCGTTCACCTTAAGTCAAACTAAATTATACTTCTAATTTCTTTGTTTTCGTTTTCTAAGTTTTCGTATTTTTATATGGTCAAAAGTAGTTATAAGTATCGTTTTTGGAACAATAGTAATCAAAAAATAATTGTTATTCTATAAAATATTTTATTTGAAAATTGAAAAAAAAAAGTGAATGTTCTAGAATTTCCTAGCTTCAACAAGTATAAAATATTCATGCTTGTGATACAGACCATATTCCAGAAAGGACTACAAGCCTTTTTACTTGTATCCCTACGATTGATGATTTGGTATGCTCACTCCGTTCTTTAGTATATGGTTACTATGTTTTTCAAATTGGGCGCGTAGGTATATCAAGTTATTTTTTTCCTGCTACTGCAACGCGCACGTCTAATCTAGTTTTCATATTATATTATTCGATTTAACACTTCAGTAAATGTTTCCATTGGTTCTGTCAATAATGTTTTTGTAATCGTACTTCACTTGCAGGTAAATGGGAGGAAGCCGATCAGAGCATACGACAACTCGCTTCGTTAGACCGATGGAGTAGTCAACTTCTCAAAGCTGAAATGTATTTACTTAAGGGTGACGCGACGGAAGCGATAGATTCTCTCAATGATGTTTTAGATTTCTGCAAAACGCAAGACGATAGCCTTCACTTTGTGTCATTAAGATTAAAAGCGATGATTCTTATGTCACAAGTGCAACATTCTTTTAGCAGCATCCAATCTACTAATATTATGTTACTCAATGAAGCTCTCACTATCGCAAAGAAATACCATTTGCATTATTTGGCTACAACAATTGAAATGCACATTGCTAACGTACAGTTGAACATGGGATGTGCGAAAAATGCCTTAATTTTGGTGCGAAAAGTCTTGCCATATATAATGGCACATGGTAGCACGTACGATTTAGCTAGAGGTAATAAGTTTTTTTTATATACTCATTTGCAAAAAAAACTGGCGGTTTGGATTTTAATTCTTTTTTAAAAAAATACGGTACCAAAATGATTTCAATCATATGTACATGTTACTGGCCGGTTTTAAAAATGCCGTGGTGTTTTAAACAGTACGTTCTAAATTAAAATTTTCGTTTGATGCTCGTTTTTACAGAAAACCACTTTTTATCCTACATTTTTGGTGCGAAGTTCCAAAAGATAATATCGGTTTTCATAACTTTTAGTCAATTTTTATGAATTTATTTCATATTCTTAATTGTCAAAGCTTCATTTATTGCTGTTTAGCTGTCTCAATAATGTTAGAGAAAGTGGTAAAAGCTACCAAAATTATTGCGCTGCTCGAAGAGGGCTGCAGCCAATGCTTCGTGGCTCAGAGGCTAAGTGTGAGTCGCTCGACGGTTCAAAGGACCTGGCAGCGGTATCAAGACACCGGTTCCGTCGAGAGAAGGCCTGGTTCTGGAAGAAAACCATGTACCCAACCACGGGATGATCGTTTTCTTGTGAGTCGCGCATTGAGAAATCGCAAGTCTTCGTATGTGGACCTTAAGAACAACCTCGAAGAAGTAAGAAATGTGCATATTAGTCTATGGACGGTCAGGAGGAGGCCGCTCGCGGCCAATATACGCAGTCATCGCCCGGCCCGCGGCTCTAAGTTACTCCGTGAGCACAGAGTTGCCAGGCTTAGGTTTGCTCGAAATTGTGAGTCATGGACTCAAGAAGACTGGAATAGAGTATTGTTATCCGATGAAGCCAGGATATCTCTGTTCGGTGAAGATCGACGTCGGCGAGTGCTACGAAGACGAGGAGAACGCTTTGCAGAGGCTTGTTTTGAAGAAATCACACTTTATGGTGGGGGCTCTATTATGTTTTGGGCAGGAATAAATTCAATGGATCGTACAGAGTTAGTCTTCATTGAAAACGGCTCGCTGACTGGACATCGATACATAACGGAAGTTCTTATTCCTCATGCACAACCCGCATTGGCCGCTTTAGGCGAAGACTCAATTTTTATGGACGACAACGCTCGCGCCCACCGGTCTGGCGATGTGGAAGCGTATGTGCAAGAGGTCGGCATTCGTCGTTTGGATTGGCCAGCTCGAAGTCCCGACCTCAATCCTATAGAGCATGTCTGGGACGTTCTGAAACGACGCGTGAGATCAGTACAACCGGCTCCGCAAAACATCAGAGAGCTGAAGAATGTGATTACCGCGGAGTGGGAACGTATTCCGCAAGCAAGTATCCGGGATATCCTCGCTAGCATACCCAGACGAATTCAAGCTGTGATTTCAGCTAGAGAGGGTCACACTCGATACTAAACATTTATCTGCTTTTACTTTATTAAAGAAAAAACAAACAAAAATCTTTGTTAACTTTTACTTCACGAGCATATGCACTACTAGCGAGCATACACTACTAGTGAACTTTAGCATTAAAACCCATAAATTTTATGATAATACTGACGAAAACGATTATTTGCTTATTAATTTACAAAATTGTGAAAGTAAAACTACCTATAATTATCAAACAAACCAATAGTATCATTTGAAATGGTTCATTGCTTAGGTGCCCGTTTTTTTTGCAAATGAGTTTATAATGAGCATATTATAGCTATATAAATTGCATATTTTTTTTTTGTTGCAGCCATGTTGTTGTACACAAAGTGTCGTATTGCTACGGCCCCTATAAATACAGAGACGAGGATGCAAGTCCTGCAGTCATGCTGCGATGCATTGGAGTCTGTTAAAAGCAACTTTTCCAAAGTGGGTGCTCACGCTAGGATTTTACAAACTTGGTACTTACAGGTAATAATATACGATTATACAAATTATATTGTAAATAGTAATGTAAAGTTCGATAATTTATGTATTTCTCTATGTATGTTTTGTTTGTTGTTCATTAACATAACAATCAATTTATACCCCGTTAATTAATTGTTATTTAAAATATTATTTTAGACTACTTCGGTGGCGTAGTTGTATTACGGTACGACTGCAATCCCGTGGTCTCGGGTTCCATCTCCCGGTCGGGCATAGTGATATTGGATTTTTCTATTCAGTATCCGCCCGGAGTCTGGAATTTGTGCCCGATATGGCGATAGGCTCGACCCCTTCACATCATGTGACTGTATACGCACGGCGAAAAGTGGGTGCACTTAGATGCGCGTCTGCCTACCCCTTCGGGGATAAACAGGCGTGAGTGTGTGTGTTTTTTATATACTTACATTTTCTATGGTTTCTGCCAGAAACATTCATTGAATTAACAAATTAAATCTTATCCAGGATGTTGGTCTATAGGATGAAACATGCCCGTTATTACGTCACAAGTGGTAAGTTTTAATCTAAATTAAAGCATGAATTTTATTATCTTTTCAGGCTCAACTGTACCACGATATCGGAAACCATGCTGCGCGTAACCAATGTGCTTGGATGTACAGACAGCTTGAACAGAATCCTATTGAACCCTCAAACATGCTACTTGTTATGTATTAAATAATAAAGGTTAAATTTATTAGCAAAGATGCCTGTAAGTTATTTTATCTATGCCCAATGAATGAAAACCTTTGCCGACACGATTTTATTTGCTGAATGGTAATAAAAAAGTAGGTAATGATAAACACAGTTAAGGCCCGCCCACACTGCGGCCACAAAGGGCCGCATTGCAAAATTGCACGAAAGTATATAGCAGTCGCATCGGGGCGCACCGCAACGCAATAATTAATTCAGTCAGCTCACAGATAATACACTATATAGGGAAAGCCAGCCGTTGGTAGTCCAAGGTGATGGATGTATGAAATTAACATTATTGTGTTAATAATAAAAAAACTGCTGACCCGCCCTAATGTGTGCTGGCCAGCGGCCATATAGTCCCTAGACCCCTAATTTTCCGTAGTATTATAATACTCTTTGCTCCTAATGCCCAATGTTTTAACACGCTTTTATTGGCTTCAGACGTATGTATGTATGTATCTGTGTAACTGCCACTTTGAACATGATTTTGGCCCCTTTCAAAACGTCAGATTAAATCGGAATTTGGCATACTTATCAAGGACCGATGACAATCCAATATTTTAAACTAAAAACACGCTTTTATAGAAAATCCAACTAAAACATGAGTAAACAATAGTTTTTTTTTTTGTGGCATCTGTTGGACAATAGAACTAAAAAATGAAAAATAACTAATAGTTAAAAAACAAGCTTTATAGAAAATCCAACTAAAAATCCTACATCCTATCCTACTAATATTATAAACGCGAAAGTTTCTAAGAATGTATGGATGTCTGGATGTTTCTTCCTCTTTCACGCAAAAACTACTGATCAGATTTCGATGAAATTTGGCACACGGGTAGATCATGTCCTGGATTAACACAGAGGCTTTTTATCCCGGGAAAATATAAAGCGAGACTTTTATCCCCGAAAAACTTTTTAACGCGGGCGGAGTCGCGGGCAAAATCTAGTCTGACTAATAGATCAGATGTAACCGGTCGTTCAATATACTCAAGTCAGTTGCGATCACAACTGTGAGCCGTAAACACTGCCACACTATCGATTTAATAAATATTACAATCGCCCCTTGCACAAAACAGTGGTGTTATAAAAACAGACTTCGGGTTTTCAGACAAATAGCACTACCTACTTTTCATATCTTTATGTCAATAATTGGACTTAATTTACTTATCTAGACACGCGGCAGCGTGTCAAGCCAAGTTCAAGCAAAGGAACTGGCTAGCCAGCGCCGAGTGTAATATTACACGAATTACTTGGTGCCACTTTTCACCTTTCTATAACTCACAACCTTATTAACGTAAACACATAAAACTACGTGTGTTCAATTATATTCGTAAGGACATCTAGAAGCCCAAATTTCAAGAAGCTAGTTCAAACGGTTATAAAGATATGAAGGTCAAAAAGTCGTAAATTTTTGTACTGACTGACATATAGTACCTAAACCTAACCTACCTCCAGATGACTGTTTAGTAGTTTTTGCATGAAAGAGTAACAAACATCCATACATCCAGACATACTTACAAACTTTCGCGTTTATAATATTAGTAGGATGTGTTCCTGAAACCGATCGCTTGTTATTCGACGTAGAGAGGCTACAAGGTAGCTGGCGCTGGCTTTAACACCATTACGAAAACTACAGAGAAATAAAATGAACCAAAAACAATTAGATGATATTTCTTTTAACACTTCAATACAGCTTATCATTCAACAGAGCTTTTTCGACGATTTCGGCCATGGTCACTTTAATGTCTCTGGAAAGAACTTCGGCCACCAAAACCTTTGTCTCTGGTTGTACATCAGAATGTACGTAAGCACCCTCGCCAAGTATATGTGCATCATTCCAACAGTGTCCTAGTGATGCTTGAGATTCGCATATTCTGCCAAGCTGTAGAAGTAAGGATGTGATATCTTCTAGAAGAGATGGAAATGCTGTACATATGCGTACAAGGGATTTAAGAACTGGCTGAAACAGTTCCAAACGCAAGTCGCTTGGTAACACGGACAACAATGTCGATAGGGTATTTACGCACAGTCTCGCAATTGACATGGCCTTTGGGAGGGCATATTGTATTGATAAATGTGATACAAGGTCGACTGCAAATATTTGCTTCTCCAGAGATGCCTGACTTAAAAGTTCTGGTATAAAATCCAAACAAATGTGCATCGATGGAATTCCTTGTACCGTAACAGGTAGTAATTCCCGCGGATACCCTTGAAAGTGTACGAGCTTAGCTAATGACGGTTCTGCAATAAAAACTTGATGTAGAAAAGAGCATATTATACTTCTGATCTCCCGCAATGACCACATTAATTCTGGTTGGCTTTGGTCCTCGGGTGTTTCTAGACAGGCTTCCAATAAAATTTGTAAAGCTGCACTTTCTTGTGCCGCAATAAGTGCGTTTTTCAATTCTTCTCTTTCAGAGTCTGATGTTAGTTGACCGCTCTTTTCCAGTAGAGGCTTGTCTAACAAATGTCGACTTAATTGACTTCTGGAAGCAGCTAAACTTGCTTCTAAAATCCTTAAGATAATTTTTAGAATCGGCCCACACCTAAAGACTCTCATGTCACATCGCAAAACTTGTAAAGGATCTACCAGAACGTTTTCCTGCGTTATTGTTACACTTTTGAGACTTCCGTTAAAGTCTAGTAGAGCGTTGATAGTCATTATCCACAAACAGCGAGGCAATACTGTGTTAAGACGTAGCCAAACTTCTCTGTATAGTTCTTGAATATGACGTGGTACTTTATCTCCAAGCACACTTTTTATATACTTGACAAATATTTCTGCGAAAGGCCATATGTCCGTTGGATTTTTGTTGAGCATAGCTTTTAGTATCTTACCAGTTTTGTAAGGATTCTCTTCTATACTTTGGAAAGCTTCATTTATTGAAGAATCTGAGAGATTTATGTCTACGCAGTGGCGACTTGTATCACCGAATATCTGATCATCCATCCAATCGTCAACGAGAGATAATTGTGGAAAGTGTGTTGCTAATAGACGTAATAACGGGCTAAACAGTCCACCATAACTCATTTGATCCTTTTGTGCTTGGTGCAGCAAATACTTTATCGGTAGTTCGGATAAAAAGGCAGCTGAGTAGCTTTTAACCTTCCTTCCATTAGCTATTAATGACGCGGTATTAGATAAACGGATGTCTTCATATAATAAGAGATAGTAGATCAGAAGTAACTGGGAAGCTAAAGTTGGCTTCTCCAAATTGATTTCCACTGAAGATTCTCCATTATCAATTTCCATGTGAGAGAACGGTTTATTTTGTATATCAAAATTGGCCCCGAAAATCGAATTCCTAAAAACCCTTCTTATTTCCTCCTCTGTTATAGGTTTGTTAACGTATTCATTTGTGCCTTTGTTATTTACAACCAGTATTGAATTGACATATACTTCAACCAAAGCGGGCATTACAGGATGCAAAGGCGCAGTGCAGTTACAGATTTGACGATATATCCAGTTTTTGATAGGAACCTTGTGTTTGGAAAATGCTCTGGACTTTAACAGTTGATGAATGCAGTGGACAGGTAAATAACCAGGTATGTTACTGTTCAGGTTAGCCGTCACTGGCACCTTGACTGCATGAGCTGTCACTACCTGCAACCGCCGAATATAATAAGTTTACCACTGTAAACATTCATTTCAGATAATTGTAATAATGTATTAAAAATATGTCATTACATTAACCAAAATAAAAGTCAAATCATAAAATGAATCAATTACCTGCTCAGTAAATATTTCCTGCGTGAATGCTTGCTTTATTCGTGCAACGCCGTTTGGTCGCACCGGCACCCGCATACCGAGAGTGGCGCACACAAGTTCCCCCACAGCAGTCAACTGGCCAGAGTGGAAATGTATAGCTATTAGTAGCAACATTTCACCGAAAGATGCAGTCACACCGGAATTACTGGAAATATATGTATGGAAATTATAGAGATATGCTGGTGACCATCGTACATAAGATGTTAGAAGCCGCTATAATAGCCCACGTAAGTGTGCCGCGTTCCAGGATCAGCCTGTGTATATCCGGTTCAAACAGACCGGCATTATTGTGTTTACTGATGTGGGATAATCATCGCTCGTCTCTCGTCAGTCGTGGACCTCTCTCCATTTACCAACAGGTGAAGTAGGGACTTTGCCATACCCATATAAAAAAAACAATATGTGGCCGAGCAATTGTCTAATAAAAATAAAGTCATAATTTATAATTACCAATATTGGTTCACTGAGTGATTGTACTGAAAATGTATTTTCCAGACGGCAGGAACATATAAAGGGGAAAGGACAAATGTGTAAGTGTTAATATTATGTGCATTTTATTTAAATGTTTATATTACCTTTCAAAATAAGCCTCTTCCTTGACCAACCACTGAACCCACTCGATAGCCTTCTTTTCGTGTTCTGGAGCAGCTAAAATATACAAAATGTTATGCTTAGAATATTTACTTTGAGGGTTGTAGTATGCGAAAAAAAGGGTTGCATTATGTTAAGAGTTACGTTAGCTGTGACAAGAAGTGACCAGAGATTTACTTACACATTATAGATGGACAAGCGAGGATCATGCAGAGACTCAATGA
The DNA here is from genome assembly GCA_949316025.1 of Lapara coniferarum. Taxonomy (NCBI): domain Eukaryota; kingdom Metazoa; phylum Arthropoda; class Insecta; order Lepidoptera; family Sphingidae; genus Lapara; species Lapara coniferarum. The sequence goes on along the minus strand of OX438926.1, from coordinate 12,801,503 downwards.
AACAAATCTAACTCCGGCCGGGGTTGGCGGTGGCTTTTGCGTAACCAACCTCAGTAGTCCACCCACTTCATCATCCTGGAACTTTATACCTGCTATTCCTCTCAGGGCACAATATAATCTTAGTAACGCAGAAGCATTAACGCCGGCAGTGGCGTCTTTCAGTCTATTCAATAATTCCTGTCGTAACTTTGTCAAGGCCGTGTGACCATCGCCTTTTCCCCTTTTGTGCGAATTACGTAGGAAAGTGGCAAACCATCCTCTGGTGGTTTGATCAGAGCCGAGTAAAAGACCTGACATAAATGAAACCTGTAAAAGAAATTCCATAAATAAAGTGCGTTTTTTTTTATTTACATACATTACATTAATTAGATTTATATTTCATTTGGCTCAATGTGGGAACTGTATCTTTATTATAACTTACAAGATCATCCTGATGATGTTTCAGAGTCAAGTTGATAACCAAGGATGGCAGGCGGGAGGCGGAAGCTGCCTTGGCCCTGATAGAGGCTGCAATATAAGGGCAAGCATCACAGAGGGTTACCAGAGTCTTTGCCCTAATTCCTCCTTCTTCACTTCTTTCAGTGTTCAACACTAGAGATTCAGCGACTGAAAGAAATATTTTTATAATATTATCATTATTTATAAACAGGTTGGATTTTAAGGACAGGATATACAAAGATCCCTTTAATGCTGTAGATATAGGAAAAGCATTCTAAAGTCATACAAAATTACACAATAAACAATAGATATCTTTGATACACAGGTAAACATTTGTTTAATTTTTTGATATAGGGCTGTGCAAGAAGCTATACATAGTATATAAACATTTAGTCAGAATCAAACATTCTTCTTCCAGTAATTCACTAAATAAAGATTATTCCAGCAATTTATATTAATATTTTGTGTAAATAAATTCTAATATTTCTTATGCTATAACATTAACAAATTTAATTAAAACATATAATATGGAGAGATACCTTCTTGTAATGTATCAGGCATGTTGGCCACCACCCATGATATAATTATGGGGCCCTTATTGACATGTAGCAGCACTTCTACTATGTCACATATGTTCAACAGATTGGGCAGTTCAGCAAGACTGATGCATATGACATCTGTTATCTCTTCTAAATAAACATCATTATCAAACAACTCGGAAGGTTTTATTGTATACTCCACACTCGAATTTTTGTTTTGATTATATTCTGTGAGTTGTGCCTGCATTTGCAGGAGTTCTGACAGGACAAGACGCACTTTCCTGGCAGAGTCAGACTGTTCAAAGTCACTTGCTATTCCATTCACTATACTTGGTACTAAATATGATTCAGTGCATTGAGAACCATTTTTTTGTCTGAAAATGAAATAAAATTTCGATATAATGACATACAAACACTCACGCCTTTTTATGCCCGAACTAGGCAGAAGCACAACTAAGTGCACCCACTCTTCGCCGTGCGTATGGGACAGATCCCATGATGTGATAGAGGTGAGCCTATCGCCATATCAGGCACAAATTCTGGACTACAGCCAGATACTGAATTCTATAAAAAACCAATATCACTATGCCTGACCCAGGGATCGAACCTAAGACCTCAGGATTGTACTTGTACCGTAATACAACTACGCCATCAAGGCAATTCAATTTAATGAATCGCTGAAATAATCATAAGAACTTATTTAAAAAACTAATATTGAGCACAAATAAAATCTATTTATTCCAGTAAGTCAGCAGTACAGGCAACAGTACCTCATTTGCAGTTCTTTCTTGAGATCAACCTCCAATGTGTGGAATTCAATAGATAAAAGGGACACAATAAAATTTACTAAATCTATTCCTGATAACAAAGTTAATATGTCTTTCTTGGCTTCTGCACAATATTTGGTGATATCCAAGGGAGAGATGAGTGCCATGCGAACAAGGCATGGTATTATAGGTCTTATTTCATCAGCTGTACATTTCATAAGTGCCGAAATATCCACATCTTTTATAGTTTTGAAAACATGTGGTTGAACCGGTTTCATAAACTCAATATCCATTGCGGGGCCAGCTGAAATTCAAAATACAACATCAGTCATAGATTTATCACATCAATTCTAATTATAAACAAGAACTTATACTCTGTCGGTTTAGGTATTTACCTAAATGTAAACATGTATTTGGTTATTATATAGTTATAAGTATGAATTAATACGCGCAAACACAATTAACTATGAAAAATGACAAAACTTTTATATAGGACCGCAATCTGTCAACTGTAAAAGACCTAATAGGACATGCACGCTAAACATTTTCCATAAAATTTCAGAATGTGAATGCCACATGGCACGCCATTATAACTGACTGCCATTCAATTTAATCGGTTAAATAGACAACAATTATTGATAAATTTCCGAATTGTAGAAATTTGTTTATTTATTATATTTTTTGCTTTGTTTCTGATGATTAGAGGTTTTTAGTAATTTGTTTTGTTTCCAAAGTGAAAGTTATCATTTTAATGTTTGTTGTATGCCATAGTTTCATTGACGCGCAGCGGTCTTCGTGAACACTTTCGTAAGAAAAGGTTGACTACCCAGGAATCATATGGCATTATTTGTTTACATTTAGTTAAATACCTAAACCGACAGAGTGTAGATACTGAATAGAATATTGTAAACAGTAGGTCAAAAAATACATTTTTAATTACAATATGAAGTGTGCCTGATGCTATATTGTATCACAGTTTTTTTAAATTCACATATGCTAGTATCTGGAACACAGAATGTAAGTGTTTATCATATATGAGAGGGCTTAGAGGAGAAACTTCTCATTTAATGGAACAAGTCCATTATAGAAATCCAAAATACTCTTATTGTATTCAGATAACTCAATCAGAAAGCTATAGTTTTTACTATGGGCAGAAGATAGTCACAAACAATGTGATGACAGGCAGCCAGGATGGTGGAGGCAACTTACCACTTTAACAGGTCAGCCAAAATAATTATTGGGCATATCCATACAAAAATGGGTTGTTGGATCCATAATCAATGTCAAAAATTGTTCTTGATACATGTAAGGAGTGTATAATATCCAACACATATATATTTTTAGTATTTAGGCATCAGGTAGGCATTGAAAGGAGCAATCACTGATTAGTTTTTTTTGTAGATTATCTGCTTAGTGGACCGATCGTTAATACAAGAAAATAAAAACATGTTATATCGCAATGTTGTTTATAATCATTCATCCATCCTATTCAGGCATCGAAAAGTATCATTACAAATCAGTGGATGAAAATGAAATAGAGCTATGAACATTTGAATTCAAAGATATCTTACCGTTGTAGCAAAACAATTATAACTTTCCTTTTTATGTCCAGATAATTAAACAATACATCGTTGATCGTAAATTAAAGTATAGCCTATAGGTCAACAAGGATATTATACCCTCAGAATAATAACTAAAGCAAATTATACCTATAATAAGTAATGAACAGAGTAATGAATGCGAGCAAAAAATGCGAGTCTCAAGTTGTCAACTGACAAGTGACAACTGACATTGACAGGGGCATATAGACAGGGGGAGGGGTGCTACCAAGAAGTTTATAATATTATCTAATGGAGAGAGCGGTACACACATTTTTGTGAAGACAAAAAAATTACCTTTTGTGTTGTATTCTATCTCACTCACTCTTTAACCTATGTTGCCAAAGCTTACGGATTATTTCCCTACCCATAAAAAAATATCAATACCGTTATTGTCGTCTCAATCATGTATATATAAATATTTCCAACATATCTTATATAATGATATAAGTACTATTTTCATTTCAGAATTATTCTTGTTGAATAAGATATCCTTAAGGTTTTTTATACTTATTAACATTTTAGTTTATAAAATTTTCTCATTTAATTGGTAATTGCGAATACATACTTCGGCAACACTGTTATAAAACGTTAAGTTCGATGTCAATATAGTTGTCAAATAAATGTTCACTTCGAAATTTTCTCCGTAATTATCTACAATAATAAGTGTGTTTTAGTGATATTTTAATGTGAATTGTGTAGTTCACGGTTGCAGAAATATTTGGTATCCATCATTTAGTGTGAAATTCTACAGGTAAGTTCATTGTAATCAATATTGTGTAAATATTATAATTTTATCAATATTTATACGAATCGTAATAAAATACGTGAATATTTTATAAATGAACTGTAGAAAAACCTCGCTTAATGTGATTTGCTTTATATATGACTACTTTTTTCATATTAACGTAATGTTAAATGTGATTTTTTGTATTGTAAATAGTGCATGTAAACAAGAGGCTAGGGTGACCATGGTGTAAGCTTTGGTGGACCGGTTTGAAAATGGTGCTAGAGTATTTGTAATACTAGCCGCCTTACTAATGAACATTATAAAGCTTATTAATCTTTAAATAATCATCGTAAATAAAAACTGAGGATCAACAGTTACAATCGAGTTCTCAGTGTATCCAGCATTGATTTATTGAAACTTTTATTTAAAATAAAATCGAGTTTGTATTTCTCTTTACAGATTTCTTAAAGATCTAGATAAGCATAAACGTGGTTAAATATAAATACCATTAAAAGGTCAATTTGATGTCTGCAAGAATTACTAGTCAACATTTAAAGACAGAAGATTATGATTCTGAATGTGATAATGTGTCTTCTACTTCTGGGAATATGGCAGTAGATGTCAAAAATAATTATTTATTACAAGAAACTCATGCTGTAAGTATATTATTTTTTATCATTTCACTGGTATAATTGTGATCCACTTAGACTTTATTATTTACTAGCTTTTGCCCGCGGCTCCGCCCGCGTGAATGTGTTTTCCGGGATAAAAGTCACTGTTTATATTTCACTGGGATGAAAAGTAGCCTATGTGCTAATCCAGGACATGATCTACCCGTGTGCCATATTTCATCGAAATCCGTTCAGTAGTTTTTGCATGAAAAAAACATCCATACATCCAGACATTCTTACAAACTTTCGCCTTTATAATATAATAAGATTAGTAGGATAGGGCATTAAGCTTGCGACCCACCAAATTTTATAACGGCGGTACATTGGGTGATATCTGAGTGTACTACATGGCACCTCTGCCTCTGTCTAAAATGTATAGGTACTTAAATATATTATTATTGATTGATATTTACTTTTTACATTACATGTCAGCGAAATGAATATGAACCACCATTGAAACGTCAAGACTTGAAAGATTTCAATATATCAGTTAATGTGAAGACATCCAGTGAAATAAGTTTAAAGAAATAAAAGAAAGTATTGCAGCAGAAGATGAAGAGATAAAAGAAGAAAATTAATTACAAGTTATTTCTTATTAAAGTTGTTCATGATTATACAGTCTGAAATTGAAAATATTTTGCAGTGAAATTTTGCTAATATTTGAGATTTTTTTTAAAAGTATATTCCAAGTAGCAAGCAAAGAAAAATTACATATAGTGATGACATAAAGACTTTTGCTTTAACATTACACTTTTAGTCGCCGAAAACATTTTTGTTTTATAAATTCAAAGATATATTTGCCGAAAGAGAGCACATTATGGTGATCTTTAGCAAACTTTAATTGTTTTGTTGGCTTCTTCACAGAGGTTTTAGAATATTAAAAATAAATTTAAGGACGAAACCTCACCCGCAGAATGTAGCGTTAATTTTTGATTCCATGGCTCTCAAACAAGAATTTATTTGGTATTTTAATTTGTAAAACATCCACGTGTTTATTACTTTTGCTATAAATATCTACACAACTTTGTTTACAATCAACTTACCTATGGAATTTCACACTAGATGTTGGATTGCAAATAATTCTGCAACCATGGATTACACAACTCATAGTAGAATATCTCTAAAACACAATATGTATTATTATGGATAATTACAGAAAAAAAGTTCGCAGAATACTCGCAAAAATTTTAAAATCACACAAAATACATATTCGTAATATTTCAAAATTACTTACTGAAAATTAGGTTATTAACTTCCTAAATGTGTATTATTTTTTTATGTATGATTGTTTACTTTTATGAGTATGTTTTTTATTTTTTTTTTATTATATTTAAATTTAACAATAACTGTAGTTTTCATTTTTAAATATCCCAATGTTTTTCTGTCTAACCTTACAGTCTCCATATTTGGTTATAAAGGCCGGCAAACAACGTGAACATATCCAGTCGCGGGGGAAAGTAAAACATATACAATGTGAGGCTGTGTGCCGAGCAAAAAAAAAGCACGCGGGGCCCCGTGCGAAGCAAATAATTTTTTTTAACAGCTTTGTAAGTAAGGTGCCAAAAAACGGGCCCCCAAGGAGCTGCAAGATGCCCCTGTAACTGCGAGGCCCCAGGCGGTTGCCTGGTTCGCCCCCCTCCTCCAAGGCCGCCACTGAATTCACCACCGCGTGGTGAGGTATTTTTTTTTTGTAAGTGGAACTAGTAGTTCCGAACTACACATACCAAAAAAGTATGTAAATATGCCAATTTTGTTTGGAATAAACTTTCTAACTCAAATTATATTTTTTAAATATCAACTATTACTAGCCGCTGTAGTTGGTTTTCATAATTAATTTAAACCGCATTACTTTATAGAGATAAAAATAAATATTATGGTGCGATATCATATTATTACACACTCACACACTCACGCCTCTCATCCCCCGGGTAGACAGAGGTGCAATTAGTGCACCCACTTTTTGCCGTTATTCCGTTCCATGCTGTGATAGGGGCGAGCCTATCGCCTTATCGTGTACAAATTCCAGACTCCGAGCTGATACTGAATGGAAAATAATCACTTTGCCCGACCCGACTAACCCGGGGATCGAACCCGAGATCTCAGCATTGCAGTCGTACCATAATACAACTACGCCACCGAGGCAGCCATATTATATCATATCATATAATTATGGACAGTTAATTATGTTACGTCCTGGTTTTGAAAATAAACCTTTGTCACTCTAAAGAGAGAGACAGCAGATAGCTGTGACGTCACATTTTATTCTTCAGTTTGTTAAACGGAATGAAAAATCCATATGGGTATAACATTCTTGGGTGCTACCCAGTGCTGCCAACTCGTACCGTCATCAAGTTCAATTAGCAAGATGAATAGTAAAAAATACAAACACACGAATTGAGAACCTCCTCCTTTTTTGAAAGTCGGTTAAAAATTGCTAGATTGCCCGATTTTCCGCTAAAAAAGTAGCTAGAAGTACCTAAATGTTTTTACGTATGAGAAGTAAGTACTGAATAGACACATTAGGCTAGGTTTGGCTTTTGTATTCTGTTACACCTTTATAAATTATGATTACTTTTTATTCTGTCTTGACCCGTCATACCGGGTGGAAGGGAAACGCTCTCGGAAACGAATGCAGGTGATAGTATTGGTGATTCCTGACGTGATGGCACTAAAAAAATCGCGATCACATTCTTACAATTTTAGTAGGACTTTCTCAAATTTCTGTACAGCTTCACGTATGGATAGATAAATCAAACTATTATTCTGAAAAACATAGTAAAAAAGGTCAATATTAAAAAAAAATCGTAATGAAATACGTACATCAGCTGACCGGTTAACGACCGCGGCCGGTGCCGGCGCAGCGCGGCGCACAGTGGGCGGAAAATCGGGTCTCCCTTTCATAGGAATTTCGAAAAAAAAAATTTCGAGCTTTCTCAAATCTGAGTATGCAGTATTGTTAATATCGTTGTAACATTAAATGAATGAAATCCTCCTAGCCAGTTTCGGCCACGGCGGCCAATCTCAACGGAGATCAGCCAGGTACGCAGGAGATATTATAGTGCACAAGTGTGTGCGCAATACACAGGTGCACTCGCTATTCCTTCACTCTCATAGTCCGGTGAGACGGCAATCCGACATGACCGGAGAGAGATCAGGCGCAGGACCAACGGCTTTACGTGCTTTCCGAGGCACGGGGGTATCACACCGCCAACTTCCTGACTCCGAGCTGCGACTGAGTAAATTTTAAGATGGAAAAACCCAGTCACAATTTTTTTTGGCTCGACCCGGGATTCGAACCCAGGACCTCAGCGCGCAAATCGTACTCCTAATGCGTACGCAATACCACTACGCCACCGAGGCAGTCATTAAATATTGCAATTTTGAACAGATTTTTAGCTCAAAAAATGAAGAAAGTGGACTTTGAAGGTTTTCAATGTATGAAAACGACTTTTGTTTGCCTCATAACTTTTTTCCATATTAAGATGTAAAGCTGAAACTTTCAGGTGTTGTAGCTTAGATACTACTCAAGCCATGTGATATTTGACCTTGACCCCGACCGTGCCCGTTTATAAGATATAAGGTAAGTAAAAATGCATGTTTAGCCCATACTTTGACACAGACTAATATACCTTAAATAAATTAATTTCTCAAATTTTTATACGCAGTATTATTATGTGATAGTCAAAGATCTCACACCACTTTTTACCTTGACCTTGAAGGACTCCGTTACAAAGATATAAATTAATTAAAAGTGCATATTTTGACCATACTAACACATGGGCATAAATACATCTAGCAACTAATTGTCTGAAATTAGCTATCCTCATATTGTTATACATTAGCTACAGACCTCATATGACCTTCACCTTGAAGAAGCCCGTTTAAAAGATATGATTGAATTAGAAATGCTTATTCGCCGATGATACCACACGGAAATATGAACTTAAAATAAAACAATAATGTTCTTTTTCAATGCAGTATTATCATATGATAGCTAAAGATCCTATACGACTTTTCACATTAATTACAACACCTGAATGTTTCAGCTTTACATCTTAATATGGAAAAAAGTTATGAGGCAAACAAAAGTCGTTTTCATACATTGAAAACCTTCAAAGTCCACTTTCTTCATTTTTTGAGCTAAAAATCTGTTCAAAATTGCAATAATATTTAATGTTACAACGATATTAACAATACTGCATACTCAGATTTGAGAAAGCTCGATTTTTTTTTTCGAAATTCCTATGAAAGGGAGACCCGTTTTTCCGTCCACTGTGCGGCGGCCGCCCAGTTTTTTGTACGCTTTACATTGCGCGCGCATGAATTACGGAAATACTAAAATCGTAAGTATTATCGCTTAGCTTTGCAAATGAATATAGTTTTTTGTTAATGTTATGGTTCTTCTCTCTTACCGTTCCGGTATAGAGAGCGTTTCCCTTCCACCTGGTATTTAAAACGTTTTATTATGTACCTATATAAATGTATATTTTTATGTACTGACGTCATATCATTCGATTAAAAATAACTATCACAAAAAGTTAGAAAGTGTAGGTACTTATTGCATCTCAGCCTGACCCACCATGAATAATAGCATTAGGTTTTCCGTTTTAGCAATAATTATATTATATTTTTGGTCTTTGTATGGAATTTATATCATCCGACTAAAAAGGACCAGATATATAATATTTACCAAAATTCCTGGAACCGGATATGATATATAAGAAGAAAGAAAGAAAAAGAGTTTTATTGTTGGCACAAAATGCAGTTATAAAAAAAAAAACACTGTTTTTACATAACAATTAATGTGCCAACAATGGGCTACTCATTCAGCTTAATGCTGCTGCAATACAGCTGCAGCGCTGGTTTTCAATGTGCAGCCCAAGTGTCGCACGGATGTCCAGTCGGTAAAACAAACTGGAGCCATTAACAAATCAATCAGAAAAATAAATAATAATTAACATAAAAAACATTAAAAAAAAGAAAAAAATGCAATAAAAATAGACAAATACAAATTTTACCCTTTAAGTTTGTTAGTGGGTAGTCGGTAGTTGTGGGTGAATTTCATCACAGAACATTCGCACCAGTGACGAATAGCCGCACGTACGTTGAGTCTACCCAACGAATAACATAAAATTGATTTATATTAAATTAAGTGCTTACAAAAAATTATAATAATAACAGGTATAGACCTAGGGTATAAAGTCTATATACCCGGTACGCATCGTATCACATCATTGAACACATTTTATGCGAATGAAGACATTGAATTGGACATAAGGCATGCCACCAGTGAACTAATAAGAAGTAACATTCAAAATACCGTTCTATCATAAATCAGATAGTAAGTGTCTTCCTGACTACAACTTATTAAAACATAGGCCCTTTTGTACCAGCAATAGGTGGTTTTTGAAATTAACTTTGAAAGTGGTTGTATTATTTTTATCTCGACATGGCGGAGGAATGTTATTCCAACACCGAGTGGCGGCATATTTAAAAGATCCTCTGAATGCTGTACTTCGATGTTGAGGAATCGCAAGGGGATTTGTTGCTGAACGATTGCCATATGAGAAGTTATCCTGTCTCCACATCAGTTTGTCGTATAAGTACTTTGGTTTTTTAGCTTTTATAATGCCAAATAATAGGGTAGCCATATGCAATTCCCTACGTGCTGCCATTTTAAGCATGTTAGCGTCATTTAAAAATGGCGTGACATGGTTACGACTGGGAATATCGAAGCAGAACCTGGCGCAGGCATTCTGCACGCGCTGAATCAAACGGGCCGTTCGAGACAGTAAACAAGGGCCGTACACCGTATCACAGTAATTTAATCTTGACAAAACCAAACTATCTACAAGTAACTTCCTTGATTTAATATTGAGATACTTTCTAAAGCGGTATAGCACCTTGAGTCTGTAAAAACAGTTCTTTATAACATTATTTATGTGAGACTCAAAGCGAAGTTCTGGGTCTATTATTAGTCCCAGGTTACGTACAGTTTCAACCCTCTCAATGTTCTCTTTCATAATTTGTATCCGTGGCATAGCCGACAATATACGATTGATTTGCGCACTACTTCCCAGGACTATATATTTGGACTTATTGGGGTTCAGTACAAGTGTGTTGGAGTTTGACCACGACGCTACCTTATCTAGCTCCTCGTTGATTTTGTTGACGGCTGATCTAGCATCAGCCGTCAACAAAATTTATCAAAATTTATTCATCATATTTAAACGATATGTATACCTGAATATCATCTGCGTACATATGGTATCTACATTCAGTAAAGCAGTGTGTAATGTCGGCACTATAGATAATATACAATAATGGGCCAAGTATAGATCCCTGGGGGACACCTCTAGTCACTGGTCTGGGAGAGGAAAATACAGATGATCCGTTCTCTTTCTGTATCTCAACATACTGCGAGCGCATACTAAGATAGCTATGAAACCATCTGACAGTGTCTATATCGAACCCATAGTAACGCAATTTCGATAGTAGTAAATTGGTATTAATAGAATCAAAAGCTCGAGAGAAATCAAGCAGTGTCAGAATGGTCCCCTCGCCCTTATCCCGTGCCTCAAGGATATTACCCACTACATCCAATAGGGCGCTAGTAGTACCACGACCTTTCCTAAAACCTGACTGGAAATCCGGGAGAATATTATGGATTTCGAGATATTCTGTAACTTGCGAAAACACGACCCGCTCCAGTATTTTAGAAAGACAGGGAAGAATGCTTATAGGACGCAAATCCTTGAAATTCTGTGGGTTGCTGTTTTTGGGTATTGGCCTAACGATTGCACAACGCCACAGATCCGGAAATGTGTTAGTTCTGATTGAGGTGTTTACAATAGATGTTATAGCTGTCAAAGTTTCGGGAAGCGTCAAACGTATCATATCTTTGGTGATACCATCTCTCCCCTGAGCATTCGTCGAAATATTTTTAATAATATTAAACACAGTTGTCTCATCCACTTGTTTTAAAGAAAAAGTCGACAGACCGTGCCTGTTATATTCAAAAAACGTCAACTGTGAAATGGCCACCTCCTGGTTCCCAGGAATGTCTAAGAAAGCTCTGTTTATATTATCCGGGTCGCATATATGTTCTGGGAGGATATTTAACTTATGTGAAGGGTAAACATGTGACTTAAGATTCTTCCATAAAGCCTTGGAATTATGGATATTCTCATTGATGTGTTTATTGAAATAAGCTTCCTTCTCATAGCATAATGATTTTTGAACCAAACTCTTTAATTGAAGATAATAAGCTTTATGGCCATGGTTTTTAGTGTGTCGAAATTGAGCTCTAGCTTGGTTACGCAGACTAAACATTGTTTTAATAGTCGATGTTATCCAGGGTGTAGGAACATTTTTAAAGTAACTGCGCCTAATTGGGGCATGAGCATCAAATAGTCCAAGTAAATTGGCATTAAACACAGATAACATTGTGTTAACCTCTTGCATGTTGCATATTTCGTCCCACGGGATCGACTTAAGGTCACGTTCGAAAAGATCAAACTCAATGCTCTGAAATGGACGGTACACTACCAGCCTTTTTACAGGTTTATCCTTATTTAATACTAAACGGCACGTTATAAATGCATGATTTCCTAATTCACTAATATGTTGTACACTAAGTTCCCTATATCGTGCATCAGTGCAAATAACGTCAATAAGGGAGCTGCTGTCATTAACAAAATGCGTCGGAGTAGTCACTATTTGTATAAGTCCGCAATAATTAACAAACTCCAATAGACGCTTTGTTTTGCTGCCTTGTGGATCTAACATGTTGACATTAAAATCACCGAGAAGGATAACGTGATCATACGGCGCTAGGGCATTAATACTCAATGTCAGTGAGTCAAGGAATAAATCCAGGTCCAGCCAAGGCGGTCGGTATGCAGTACCAATTAGGAGAGTTTTTTTATTTAGTTTGAGGCTCATCCAAAATTGCTCGACATTTGGCTGGTCCGGATGTTGTCGGACTCGCGCACTGATACCCGCTTTGATGTAAAACCCGACACCTCCCCCGCGACCGCCGCGTATCGTCACCGGTCGGGGAATATGTCTTAAACGGTAACCAGGAACAGCAGGCGCCCGCCCTTCCTCACCCAATCGTAACCATGTCTCGTTGATTGCCATAATGTCAACTGCATTACTGCCCATCGCCATCAGGAACTCATCATGGCCAGTAGCAAGTGATCCAGCATTAAAAAAACCAAACTTTAACAACCTACTGTTAGCCATGGACACTTTCATGTATTACAAAAATTAAAAACAAATAAAAATAAAAATAATGTGATGAAATTAGAAATACAATTGACATTATAAAATATTTGACGGATAACATATGTATAAATTAAAATATGATACCTTGACCAAAGGGAACTTTATATATACTACATGTACTACCATTAATGCAGGAAGGCTAGCATGTAATAGTTTTTTAGTGCGAATGATATGTTTTTGTGAAATAAAAACCGCTAAAACCCTATGTGACACAAAGTATATCATAGTATAACGTACATCGTTTTTATAGTATTTGATAATATACTCAATAATACAACTAACTGGCTTAATAAATTGAAATAATGACACTTCAAGAATACACCCTATGCAATACACCTTAAAGGACCATAGTAAATTGACAAAACTATAAAATAATAATATGAAAGATATTTTATACAATATGTAATAAATATAAGTAGTGCAATTAGTGAGACGACCTTTATGCCTCATGATCGGCACTGAAAACCCTGGAGACGTCAGCCTCGCAGCAGATACGGCAAACAACGTCACCAGGCCTTCGCCGAGCCAGAATGCGACCCCGACTAGTCCATACGAATTTCCAGCTATGCTGCTGTCCGGCGTCTCGAGCTTGTCGAAACAACACTCTGTTGGCTTTTGTCAACCGCTCGTTGACATAAAAGCGCTGTGGTTTTCCGGCTAGGCCAAGGTCGGCTGTGTTAGCACCACGGCGGACACGCGCGCTCTTTAAAAAAGCGTCACGAATTTCACGACGCGCCAAACGGACAACAATAGGTCTAGGTCGTGGCTCCGTAGGTCCAGAAGCGTTAGTGGCGTTTATTGTCCGACCTCCTGCCCGATCCACTCTGACAATGTCCCGATCATCCAAACTGACACCTAGTTTTGTGGCAACAAGTTTCACTGTATGAGACAGGTTCTCGCTGCTACATTCTGGAATGTTAGTGATTTCCAGGTCGTTGGTAAGAAGCTCCTGATCTCGGTCATTAAGATCGCGTTTTAACTGCTCTATAGTATTTTCAACTGACGGGTTGGTTGTTGTAAGACTAGAGCCAAGCTGTTCTAGAGTACCGAGTCTCTTTTCAATTGAGTCAACACGTCCACTCAATGCTCTCATCTCCGCCATCTCCTCCCGGAACGCCCTAAACTCATTACGCACCGTGCGCAGTTCGTCACGAATGCGGCGCAGCTCCAGTTCAAAATCACTGATTGTTTCCGAGACACCAGCTGATACAGTGCAAGGAGAATTTGATGTAGCAGGTGTGTTTAATTTTACTGTTCTCTTTTTGCAATCCGAGCAGCGCCAGGAGGTGGCAATGGTCCCAGTCTGCGGCAGTGCCGCACAAAGTCTATGATAAAATGTGCTGCAAGTAATACATTTTGCGCCATCTGACGGCGACATAAACTTACTACAATTGCCGCACTTGACACCCGGCATCGTTATTGAATGTATCGATCAAACAGTTCACCAGACGACCGATAGATGGGGCTACAATATATGCGACAGGTCTATGTGATTTTGTATAGCTATAGGCTATGTAGTATGAACACCGTAGATCCGCACACTAGTCTGGGGTAAGCTTCCACGTAAACTATGAGTATAATACAGGGTTCGATTGTTGCACTTTCTGGAATTGCACTTTTATTATGCAGGTTTAGGGTAGAACTTAAGAGTTTTAAACGATTGTTCACAATAATTTACGATTATTTAGTTATACACTGTTTAAAATCACTTTCCAATTACGGTAATTGTGTAAGTCACTGTATTGAACATGTAACCAATAAACTATTGTGCATACATACAATTTGTTTTTATTTATTACACCAACAATACACAGAGTGCTTAGGGCCGACTTGACGTCCGTGACGTCACTCGCTATATATATATACCTAAAGGAAACAAATAGAACGATAGGGACGAGTTGGAAATATTAATTGTCCACTTTCCTCCATAGCAAAGCCGGCGACAAAAAATAATGAACTAAGGAGGTGTTTTAACCTCAAGTTTAGAGACATATAACAACTAGAAAATCCAGTTGTAAAGCACCACGGATAAAAAATTAAATGAAAGGGTCTTATCATATGAGCTAGTAATAGGCATGGCAAAAACGCCGGAAAGCACGGAAATTCCGTCTAGTCTCTGCAAGGTCCTTGTACTATACAACCCCCGATTGTTATTTGCATACTATCCAACATACCTAATGTTGCGCTCATCACGCCAAAGACCACACTCCCAAAGTATGCTATGTGCAGATTGTTCATATACGTAACCAGGTGTAGAGCATGGGCACACAGAAGTGTCAACCAGCCTAAATGAAAATAGTTTGCCCTTAAAATTACCGTGGCCAGTAAGAAATTGCGATACATAATGATCTATTTCTATCCAAGTTTTATTTAGGCGATCGCGAACGCACGGAAAGTAGGTATTTATATAAATTACGCCCCTTCGATGATACGTCCCACCTATATTGCCATTCGTTTAACAGCTCATTGTGTACATCAGTGAGCGGTTTAAATAATCTATTGACTCTTAGGACCTCACGCGCCGTAAGAAACCGTCTGTCCATGTCCTCTCTGGTGGAGTAGGATATATAACGGCACGACGCTGTACCTCCAAATCAACTGGGAGTACGCCCGCAAGGATAGGCAAAGCTTCCGTACTAACAGTTCTATACGCCTTACTCAAGAATATCAACGCCAGGGTTGATTGCATAAATTGCATTGCATTGCATTAGGTATGGCTTTTGCAGTATCGTGGGTTTTTGCCACCCGAAGCCACCGAAATTTTGACGCCCCCATTTCAGTCCAGTGGCGTAGCATGGGTTTTGTCACTAAAGAAAGATAGTTTCAACAAATAAGAGACACACGTGCACTGCCACCAAAAGTTTGAATTTGTAAAAGGTTTTATTTTACTCATTTCGTAAATTGGAAATACTGAGTACCTATCAGTAGGTCTGTACTCGTTATTATATTCACTTGCAACTGGAATACAAGGATTCACACAAGAAATAATATCTACCACATTAAGCAGAATTCGTGGCGTAATGCCATTATGTTTAGTATAGCATATGCGCCTGGAGTTTGTAATTTGTCCCCCATATGGTGATAAACTCGCCCTCTAAAAATTATGGGACATCATAATTTTTCTAAACCGATTAAAAATAAAGTCTGTTAAAAATAATTGAATATGGTAGTTCCCTATGTTTGATTTTGTAAACTATTTTATTTTTAGACTAGCTTTTGCCCACGGCTTCGCCCGCGTTAATAAGTTTTTCCGGGCTAAAAGTACATAAAAATCTTCCCGTTGAATCGCTCTATCCAACACATTTATTTGGATAAAGATTAATATTATGACGTTGATACAACTCTTAACAAATAATGCATTAATTTTGACCAAAGGAGACGGAGAGTAGTGGGCCCAAAATGTAATAAGATGAAATATGATCTAAAAAATCAGGCATATTTTTTTATATTAGAAAATGAAAAATCGCCTCAATCGTCAATCTGGAAACGGAGAAATATGAGAAAGAATGTTTTTGTGAAATTATCGATTTTGAGTTATCGATTGCACCATAATAAAAATAAAACCTTTTCACTATGTAATTAACTCAAAGTAATTAAATGTACTATATATACGTATATGCAACATAGTGCAATTAATTGCAGTCATATTAATAAATAAAATACCTATAAGTTACTGAAAAACCAATATTATGATAATCGATTTCATATCGATGAATATAATATTAATCTAAATATTTTTAGTCCATCTCTGGTACTGCTCTTGCTAGTTCTGTCACCAGTGTTGCCAAATTAGTGGATTTCCCACTAAAACTAGTGGTTAAGACTGCCCTTTTAGCGCAAAAAATGTTTTAATAGCCGGTGCTTTTTTTAATTGGATTAGTTTAAAAATCAGTGGGAGGAAAAGGAAAATTTACTAAAATATCTTACTCGTTTTGTTACATAATACACGTAAAATAGTAAGAAACACCACTATTGCAAATAAAAAAAAACTCGCCAGAAAAATCCACTCACATAAAAAGCTCACCAGAAATTCAGTTGTAGTAGATTTCTGGTGGATTTACAGAAGATCTTACTTTTAGTGGTTTCCCGTGGGGACATTTTAGCGGGTTAAAAAAAATGTTGGCAACATTGCCTGTCACTTGTAATTTGTAAACACGTGTTGATTGGAATTCTTAACTTTTGTCTCATTCGCAAGTATTATAATGCTCTTTGCTCATTCGTTTCGTGCTTTCCGATGCGTTATGAGTGTTTTCGTGATTGTTCCTCATATACAACGGACTACTGCTTTGTTTATACGGATACTGACCCTGCCTACCTTGTACGACCCTTGCTTTCACTCTGGACACCGAAGATCGCTCACACGTTGGACCTGGAATTATTATTTTGGAATTTTACCGCCGGCTTGTGGATTGGTTATTGATGAAAATATGGATCGCTGTGTGAATTGTGGGATAGCCCCTAGTCACTGCAATACACTAGGCCGACGTCTCTTAAACGACGACACAATACCGTCAGTGATTCGGCAATGGATTGCACCTCAGTCTGTAAGTATATCCTCATCAAACCACCTACCATCATGGCATGTTTAAAATACATATTAATTATATTCAAGTCATATGGCGATTATTTATATTTGAAGCAAAGATTTATTTATAAGACAATGTTATAACACCGTAATTCCTTATAGTTAATTACGTATTGTTGATGTGGCTAATGCTTACAATGTTCTATTTTAGGTAAGCTGTAATGACTATATTTGTCAATCATGCTGGGACTTGGCACAAAACCCAAACATTGATGAACAAAGGAGACTACTTGGTCACCGTAAAGTTTGTCTCCGCTGCGGGCACTCTCTTTCTTCACGAACCAGTCACTCACTTCATACCAACTCAATCCGTGAATCACAAATATATAATGTTATACAAGAGTGGATTATTCCTCGAACTGTAAGTGAAATTAATTTACTATTTTGTTTGCTGCATGTTAAAAATATACCTATTTTAAATTCAAACCTGTTCCATAACATTTTGTGTTGTGACTGGGATTAAGGGTGAAATAGTTCCAATGAATGTGAACTGATCACCCGTCTGCGCAACTGCATATGTCCTCACAAAACATACATACATACAACATTTTGTGTTTGTAACTTTGTATACTGTAACCCAATCAAAATGAAAGTAACTCACTCACATTAAGTAAAATATTTTTTAACAAGTTACTACATATATCATTGTTTACATTCTTTTTTCTATTTTATATCTGTTATTTATTTATTAATACTTTTGTGAAGTGAGAATGTTGAAAAAAACAGTATTTTAGTATTCTCAATCAAAATCTAAGTACAACGGCTTCCAGAAATCATACATGATGGGTAATTTACAACAATTTAATTTTATCAATAAATTCCAAACTTGATTATGTATGTATGTTGCAGATACAAGCATCAAGTCATATATGCCATACTTGTTGGGTGGCTGCAGACAGAGCTGCTGTCCATATGATCTCAGGCCCATCAACTTCGTCTGAACCAGATAACCCTCAACAAATACAATCACGGGCACAGGATCTTCCTACAACATCTCCAAATGAAGGAATTGAAAGGAATCAACCGGAATCTACTATTGTTTTACCAGAATATATGAGAGCAATTGAAACTGAAAGAAGATGTTTCATTGAAGGATGCCAAAGAACAGAAAGGTATAGAGTTCCACTTGCTACCAGAAAAATGTTGCTTAATCAATATAAATATTACATCCCCGAAAATAACCGTCTTTGTGGCCAACATTTAGTTATTGAAGCATGGGATTTTCTCGACAGTTTAAGATCCAATTATGAACAGTCTTTTACTGCAAAACATATTCAGGACATGATGTCCTTAAAAGATGTTGTGGATAATGGATTACTTCATTTTGAAAGTATACATGACATGGAAGACCATGTTGTGCACATATGGACTGGATTAAATAAAGCACAGTTCCATCAGATATTTACAGAAGTTCCTCACTTGTTGGAAATGCCAAAAGCGACCTTAGCTCTAGCCGCTTATCTTATAAAACTGAGAACTGGGGACTCCAATGAAAGGCTGGCAACTTTATTAAAAGTTTCGAGGCGAACTCTAGAAAAATGGTTACATCAAGTTAGAGAATTACTCACTGAATATTTTGTACCAATGCATCTTGGTTTAAACCACATAAACAGGCAACAAGTGGTAGGAAGAAATCTTTCTATACCAAATTCATTGTTTGGTAGCTTTGAAGGAGTTGACAAACCAATAATCATTTTTGATGGAACATATTCTTATGTAGAAAAAAGTTCAAATTATCTATACCAAAAGAAAACATACAGCATGCACAAGTATCGAAATCTGCTGAAACCATTTATAATTGTTTGTACGGATGGGCATATTCTTGATGTCTTAGGCCCGTACCCAGCTACAACTTCTGATGCTGATATTATGAAAAAAGAATTTGCAAATGGAAGACCTTTACGGGAATATTTCCAGCAAGGTGATGCATTTATATTAGATAGGGGCTTCCGTGACTCATTACCTTTGTTGCACCAATGTGGATATAGGACATACGTGCCTGCTTCGCTGGAAGAGGGTGAAACACAGCTATCAACTATTGATGCAAATAAATCAAGAGCAGTCACCATATGCCGTTGGGTGGTTGAAGTCGTAAACGGCAGATTTAAACGGGATTTTAAATTACTACGGCAAAATTATTTTAATGTAGCCAGTAAAAGCTTTATGAAAGATTTCGAGGTGGCTGCTTCCCTTTTAAATAAGTTTCACCCTCCTATAGTTGATCGTGTAGATGCTGTGGAAATAATACAAGAAATAAATAGGTATATGAACATAGAAAACGAATTAGCTGATTTTATTATTAGTAATAATTACAATAAGCGTCGAGCCAATTTTGAAACAATCACAATACACAATGATAATCTTAACGATTTTCCACAGCTCTCCGATAGTGAACTAATAATGATTTCTTTAGGAACATACCAAATCAAGCAGGCACGTTCCTATTACGGTGAACACGTAAGAGGAAATGATGGTTTTATTATAGAAGTGTGCAGGGAGGTTAGCAGTAGCCTTCTTCGAGAGGTGTCGGCTGCCAGTACTTCCTGGTTACTTAGGGGTCGAATACAATCCCGACATATAAGTCGAAAAACTTATTTTATTTATATTTTAGTCGACAGCTCTCGTAGAGGGAAGGAAGCTATATTGATGCATTATTGCAATTGTATTGTAGGTAGACGAACTGTAGGCTGCTGCGCTCATATTATGTGTATTATATGGTATCTTAGCTGGGCTAGGCATCAAAACAATATTGTTCCACCTGCACAATTTCTTGACGACATTTTAATTATAATAGAAGATGAATAAAATACTCTAATGAAATGTTTTGTTTTTTTTTTTAATGTAGACATCCTTTCCATAACTCCATACCTGTTACCTATCTATGAAAGTCATCGATGTTCATTCATATGACTTCAGACATTCTCCACTAAATATATTAATACACATTAGTGTTTAAAGAGCATTTTTGTCACTTCAGGAATTAGCTGTTAGTTAAAGTAAGGTTATGTTACAAACATAACCTTACCTGTACTAAAACTCTAATAACCCTGTTCTCAGATTGTAAAAACATACAGAATTTTCACTGAGGGATCGATAAGTCTGAATCTATTAATCCACACCATTTTCATCTCGTTACATCCTGGGCCCAAGAATGTATGAAATCGTTTCAGTCTCCTTTGATTACCATAAAAACGGTTCTAGTGAGTTAATCTTAAAAGATAGACATGTACTGTCCCGGACATTTTTTTAGATAATTTCATGAGGAATAATTCTTTCATACATATATTTTTGCTGACTTGAACCGTTTTCGCAGCGCACGCAATGGAAGTGTGCATCAAGGATGAATAATTTTCCCCGTTTTTTTTCACATTTTCCATTATTTCTTCGCTCCTAATAGTTGCATCGTGATGTTATATAGCCTAAAGCCTTCCTCGATAAATGGTCTATTCAACACAAAAAGAATTTTTCAATTCGAACCAGTAGTTCCTGAGATTAGCGCGTTCAAACAAACAAACAAACAAACTCTTCAGCTTTATAATAGTAGTATAGATTTGACTAAAAACTGGCCAAGTCAAATTTAACCTACTTTAAGATCTCACATTTTTAAATAAATAAATAATAGCAATTGTTATAGGTATCCTCTTCGTGTAGGTATCCAATAAAGCAAAGAAATAGAGTTTAATACTTGTTCATAATGTTATTTTGTTCCTATACCTAAATACATATTTAGATTTTGCATAAAACTTGGCACTCATTTAGATCTCCATTCTTTTTGCGGCGAAGCCCACAGCCAAGCATTATTTTTATATTGAACTTGGCTCTCCTTTGTTACATTTATGTTTTTGGTGGGATATCATTACTTTTTGTAAAGGATACTAGGCGGGTATTGAGTTATGTGGTGCCGCGCGCCGCCGACGACACACCGTTGGCCGGTTGTTTAGCGCGTATTACAAGTTTTTTGTATGGGGACACCACAAATTTTTTGACTAACTTTATTTTTATTTCTTTCATATAGCAAATATAATAATACATATATTGTGATAGTTTCAAATATTTGCTTGTAACGGTTCCAACGCTACCATTAAAAATATTTTTTTTTTGTATGGGGACCCCCCCTATTTTTTATTTTTTTTTATTTTTAGATTTTTCCCTTCACTGACACACAATTACCGAGCTGGATTCCAAATTTCATCCTTCTAGGGTATCTGGAAGTAGGTTAGGTTTAGGTACTATAAGTCAGTCAGTCAGTACTAAAATTTACGACTTTTTGACCTTCATATCTTTATAACCGTTTGAGCTAGCTTCATGAAATTTGGGCTTTTAGATGTCCTTATGGATATAAACATACGTAGTTTTATGTGTTTGCGTTTAATAGGTTTTGAGTTATAGAAGGGTGAAAAGTGGCACCAAGTGGTTCGTGTAATATTACACTTGGCGCTGGCTAGCCAGTTCCTTTGCTTGAACTTGGCTTGACACGCTGCCGCGTGTCTAGATTGCTCTTTGCCATATTGATTGAGTAAGTACTTGTACTTATTTAATTCAAATATTCACAAAAAGCACGCTTACTGTTTACGAAACCCTAACACCTTTCGTTCCTCATTGCGGCGAACTCGCGACTATTTGTGTACTGAATGTGTACCAAACTCGAGCCGCGTAGGTATCTCTCGCGTTTCGACCGTTTGTATGAAGACATTCCACTGTATCGATATATACTGGGCCGTAACTAAGATGATTTGTAGCCTGTATAAAAAAATGTTGAGAACGACTGCTCTAAAGTCTAGTAGCAACTATAAAAATATATCGGGAGTATTTGCACAAACTAAGCCAAATAATTTTGCGACATTTTATATGTCTACTAATGTATTGCGAATTACGACGCGGCATTGAAGGTATGAAACGATTATTGATATCTAAGTAGATAGTGTATAGATTATTATTTGCATATATCTAATCGGTTCTAGCTTAAAAATGATATGTCATGTAGATGCAATAATTTTCGAGTCTAGAGGACACAGCGTTTGCTTCAAAATATGAGGGGAATCGATGTGTGTTGGTTCGCGTTAGAGCAGTAAGGGTCGCATCGGCGTGGGGCGGCGGGCGGTGGAGGGCGGCGGAGAGCGGCGGGCGGCGGTGGGCGGCGGCTGGTGGCTGGTGGCCGTCGCGGCAGTCGCACGCGAGCACGTGCGCGCACCGCCTCCGCGCCGCCCGGCCCGCCAGCTCCACATTACCCGCGCCCTTGTGATCCTACAAGCACAATATGTTGGATTATCAGAAATAGCAGCATTGCTCGTAAATTCATTGTTTGTACGTTCCACTCATTAAAACATCGATACGCTTCTTTAATGAGGTCATGTACGCGGTGCCTTAAATATTTATGGGTCAATAGTTATACTTGCTGTATATGGAGAATGCTTACATCATCGAAACCATAATTTCGGCGGGAAACATTAGGAGGGTTGTAATAAAAAAGGTTGTTAACTTAATATTCGAGGTGCGTTTTTACTAAAGTCAATAGTGATTTCACACTATTGAGTTAATGGTGCAATACCTTGTTCGTAGAGTAGGAATATCATAAATACAATAGGCAAGGGATTAAATATTTATTTTGGTAGCATGTGATCTGCTACACAAGTGACCCGCCACAATGTGTTGCCATTTTGATATTAGTAAATAGGTCATCATACTCAAAGGACCCAAAATCGAGACTTTCGAGATCGATTGCAATGGATAAAAGCATATTTAATTTTTTGGGCTGTTTGTATATTGAAAATTTCAGATTTTTGTAGTCTCTACAGATATTTAACATACAAATAAATTAAAATATTTACTGTATTATTTAGATAAATAAGGACCGTTGTTTCAACTGTGGTCAAGTAAAATTAGGGTCCTAGCACACCGGCGATTTTGCAAGCGCATACACGGCGAGGCGAAGACGCTGCGCGCTCGTCCAGTATACCTAATAAGACTGTTTACCTGACCACGCATGAAGTAACGGCCCCTTGATTATTGTTAATAATATCATTATTATTGTGGCTTACATGAAGTGTTATTAAATTTCATTAATTAAATTTTCATCAAATTTCGTGATCGACCTACTGGAATGGAGAGCTTGGGACGGGAAAAGTAACGATCTTTGCGCGGTCGTCGTGATAGTCCCTTCGCTTTCGACAGAGTAAATTGCTTTAATCGAAAAAGAACATAGTGAGTGACGGTCTCTGTTTATGATCGCGTCGTACCTATCGCAGTAGCAGACCGTCAAGTGGAATTGTGAGTAGACGTATTTCAGCCGCAACCAACGCAGAAGACGTTCGGGCCAGGTAAACAAAGACTGACCCCGCGCTGTAGTACAGGCCTGTATAAAACTTGTAGTAATCTAGTAAGCTGCCTGTCTCTAATGCATCTAAGGGGAACTATTGGCCATAACCAGGCATACCTATAGCTACGGTTATACTATGCTTAATTGTTTCCGTCTCCTTTGTGTCCTTAAGTCGGACGAACGCACGAATTCTACCTTTTGTTGCTGTTGCGGAAGTCCAAGATGTTTTCCGGTATTTAAGGGTTTCTGCATATCATTGCAACAAAGATTACTTTTTGTGGCATTCGAAAGTACTTATTTCTCGCGGTATCTCAGTGCCGACATTCATGCGTTGAAGGAGGATTTTAGTAAGCGGATCAACCCGATGGCCGACATATCCGCTTGACTTGACTCAACGAAGCTGTGACAACAACGGTTCTTTTTTGCAAGACAAGAAACCGCAAAGATGGTAGACAAACTGTTTCAAGTGCTAAAGCAATAGAACCAACCACTTTTTCACAAGGGCTAGGCCGGAAGCACGATCATGGTGGACTTGTAAACGTTGGGCAATCACCATTGGTCCACCACCCATAACCATCAATGTAAGAGAAATATTGAGTAGCAATTTGTTTGAAATTAGAGGAGCAGACTGGGTAATGGAATAACAAGAGGTGATTATTTTATAGGTCTTCGGCAATCCCAGGGAGCGCACTAAATACAATAGCAACGTCGGTCAGCTTTGTCGTTTCTATAACTTGCAATATGGTGACATCGGTGTTTTATCATACTGTATTAAAATTGATAATATACTCTTATTAAATCTGTATGTTTATCACACTCTTATTTAATCGCGCTAAACTTGTACCTAATGTATATACGTAATTGGTTTCTCGAAAACGGCTCGTCCGATTTTGATGAAATTTTGGATTTGGGTAGTATGAGCTCTAAAAATGAAATTGGGGTGTTCAGTTTTTTTATCAACCTCACACTTGTGGGGTTAGAAGGGGGGAGATGCTAAACCGTTTAACCGATTGTAATGAAGTTCGCAATTGGGATATCTTAAACATTGGAAACAAATATGGGATGTAATTTTTTTAGCTTCTATTTAAGGGGGGGGGAGGGTAAAGGTGGGAGAAACGAAACCGCTGAACCGATTGTTATGAAAATTGGTATGAGGATATCTCAAACCTAGAAAACAAATATAAAACATTACTTATTACATTCACCCATAATGAAGGGGGTAAAATGGGAAGAAATTAAACCGTTGAACCGATTGTAATGAAATTTGGTATGGGGATATCTTGAACGTTTAAAACCATTATGGGATATTGATTTTTTTATTGTCTCCTATTTAAAGGTGGTAAAAAGACGGAGGAACTTAACCGCTGAACCTATTGTAAAGAAAGTTATAACCTTAAAGATAATTATGTAATATTAATATTTTTAATCCTTAACTAACGGAGTTTAAAGAGGGGAGAAAATAATGTTGCTCCGATTGTATCGCACAGTATGGGGAATTGGGGATATCATGGACCTTGAAAATTAGTATGAGATATTAATTTTTCACTAACCCCAAAATGAGAGGGGTAAAAGGCGAAAGAGATTAAACCGCTAAGCCAATTCTATTTAAATTTGATTTGGGGATTTCTTGAAGCAAAAATAAATATGACGTTTTTTATTAGCCACTAAATATTATGGTTAACTGGGGAAATAATATACATTGAGTATAAATATGGGATATTCATATTTATTAACCACTAAATTAGGGCAGCTAAAGGGGGGAGAAATTAAACGCGAAAAAAAAATATTAAGAGCAAATTTGGTGCGGATATAATTATCTTAAACCATGATAATATATGTAGGACATTAGTCTTTTATTAATTCGTAACTAAGTAGGACAAGGGATGAGAACTGAACCATGTATCTGCTCGTGATGTAATTCAATATGGAAAAATTATGAAACCTGAGAGTTAATATAAAATCAGAACCACTGAAGAATTGTTTTAATCCTATATTATGATTTTTATACATGTTAATGGCCATGTAGTCCCTGGACAATGTTTTTATATTTTTATGGAAACATTGAAAAAGAAACAGTCGAAAGTAGGATTTAAACCCACGACTTCCAGCGTACCGTGCCGGTGCTCTGCCAATTGAGCTATTTCGAGCCTACCTTTTTCAAATTAGTAAGGTAACTGTAGGTATCGACTCATAAATTACTTCAGTCGTGAATATTTTCTTGAAATGGAAAATATTGTTAGGACCTACTTTAAAGTACTAAATATCGTGTATAGTATTAAAAAATCACCCGAGCAAGACTCGGTCACCCAGGTACTGTTATGTTTTGGCGTTCAATTTTTGGTTTCCGCGTCCAGGGAGTCGCTACCAAAAGAATCCTATTAATAAACCTACGACGCGTTGTTTGACACTTCGGGGGCTATCTGTTAAACCATAATACTTAGATAGAGCTGAAATAATTTGTTCAATACTTACCCTCCCTCCAGCGACTATAGGTCATCCATATTCTATCCGTCACAAAGGTTATCATCACGATCGCTTATAATTTAGATAGATTATATTTGAACACTTACTAGGGTTACACTAAAATTAATTATTTAATAACTTATTTATATGTAAAACCTTGACTTCTAAACAGAAACGGAAATGGACATTGAGAAATGTATATATTCAAATGTGTCTATTATGTGAAATATCAGTTCTCAGAAAGACGTTTTCAAACTTTTTATTTATTTTTATTTGTTTCTTCAAGAATCTGAAATATGTCAATCCCATGTGCTCATACTTATCTCTACAAAATGCAAGAATCTACGGTGAAAGTAATAAATGAGTTTGAAGTTTAGTTTAAATTGACTTGTTTTTTGTAAAAATTACCCTAGGTCATTGACATAAAAGGGTTTTTTACATATCAATGCCTTAGGTACCTAAATACAAACTTGTTGATGAGGTTACATATAAGTACTAAGAGTGGAAGTAGGTGCATAACTTTGAATTATTAACACATTTACCCGTTGCTTTACCTGTTCCTTAATTATTATACTACCTACCTATCATATAAACTTCTATATTGGATGGTGTGCTAAGTATATTTCATGGCATGTGTTAAAAATAAGAAACAAGCACTATATAATCTTCAGATAATTCTGTCATCTATTATATATAAATGATTCCCTATTTCCTTGGTCACGGCATCACGCGTGAACGACTGGACTGATTTCGTTATTTCTTTTTTTGATGTGTTTATTATTGTCAGGAGAAGGTTCTTATGAAGGAAAAAATTAAGAAAATTGCGCGGAAAAACGGCTGGACCGATTTTAATGAAAATTTTTTGTGTGTCTCCAAGAGGATTCGAGAATGGTTTGTAGCGCTGTACTCGGGTTCTAGGATTTTATTTCCTTTTTAGGGCAGGACAACGTCTGTCGGGGCCGCTAGTCTATTATAAAAGTAGATATGGTAGTGTTATCGTTGATGGTAGCCAGTATAGTTAATGTACAAAATACATGAAACAATAAGATTTCTTTTGTATGTTCGTTACAACTCGCGACAATTGTCAATATTGTAATCAGTGTGGACAAAACGCACAGTTTGTCTATTCATGTTAAGACGAGCCGCTTGCTGCTTAATGAATGGATATCGGAACAATGTTTCAGCGTGTAATTTATTCATTACACAGGCGACCTCGATCATGTCGCCTCACTAACGGAAAGTCTCCGCTTGATGATCTCTCTGACGTGTATACGCCTATTACTGCAATGACACACTGTCTATGTTTGTAGTAATGTCGATATATAGCTTTCTTAAACGTACCTATAACGTTATGATTATAATCATTAAACTAAATATGTACCTAATTTAGTTTTAGCAAAATAATAAAATTAAAATAGAACTTGTAAACCTGCGATATTGAAGGCGTCGTGGTAATTCGAGAATATTGGCCGGAGAAAACAGAGACACAATAGTACTAAATTGCGGAACATAAAAGATTCTTGATTAAAATTTTCCAAATAGAATATAATACAATACAAAAAAGTCAATAAACTACGTTTTAAAATATTTTAAATAGGACATTATAGAGATTAAATTTAAGCTAAAATGTATAAAATAGTATGCTAGCGTATTTGTTAGAATCGTTTAGGCCTTAGGGAAACAAGTAGTACATTCGACCCTAAAACAGTGTATAATTAAAAACGTTAAAGTTATTTAACATGATCTTGTTAAAGAACAAAACAAATAAATAGGTACTTAATAAGTACGATCAATGCTGATATATTACTGTGGTATTACTACATAATAAATAAATACAATATACTACTATTACAGAATATAATATCAAAAATGAAATGGATTGGAACTCTCGTTTAAACTGGATGAATATAACAATGAACTCATAAAAATGGAGAAATCAGTACAAAGAAAAAATGCGAACAGCTTTAGTTGCAGAGCATGCTTAGTACCACCATGGGGATTTTCAGACCTAGAAGAAGAAAAATTATATTCGGCTTACACCCAAGAACAGCGTCATCGAGCCGTGCCGCGCCTGCTAGCCGCAGGTGTCCTTTTCCAATGTTTTGCTATCATTGTGCCTGGAGAAAGAGATTTATATTTTGCGTACGCGTCGGTAGCGATAGCGCTGTTGGTCAACCTCTCCCTTGCTGTGATATACGCGTGTACACGACGTTCCAGCATCGTCCTCACTCATATAGTTTGGCTAGTACTGTGGGCACAGCTTCTGGTGAGCGCGTCCCGTAGACTCGGCGATTCTTACAACGAGTTGCTAGGATGGGCATTCATACTACAATATTTCACACTCGCAACGCTACCGTTCCATTATTTGCTGTTGATATTTTATAGCGCATTATCATTGTCTGCGTACCTCCTCGTGCAATATTACAACGCTTTAACTGCGGAAAGCAGACTCGCCGATGATTTTCATTATCAAGTACGTATTCACTATGTTAATTTGTTTATAAGTAATACGAGCTTTACTCCTTTAAAAAACATATTTATTTCGTCAGCAAGCTGCAAATGCTTCGTTATTAATAGGAGCAACAATGCTGGGTGGAACGGCGTACGCAATTTGTGAGAGGCAACAGCGCTGCTCTTTACAGGAAACAAAAAGAAGTCTCCGTGACAAGCTCACTATCGAACAACAAAGTAAAGAGCAGGTAAAATATTTATCTAAGAAATGGGAGCTGTGAAGAGTAATTACTTAAGCATAATTAAACAATATTTTGTTTTCATTTTAGGAACGTTTATTACTTTCAGTATTACCAGAGCACGTAGCTGTACAAATGCGGCAAGATTTAGGTCTCATTGACACTCAGTTCAAAAAAATTTATATGTCGCGCCATGAGAACGTTAGGTATGCCACTCTCTGTTTTACTTATATTATTTTTACTTAATCACAGAGTGACGCAACACTCTGTTCTGATAAATGTAATGAATATAATATTACTCATAACCACAGTATCCTGTATGCAGACATCGTAGGCTTCACAGCAATATCATCCACTTATTCAGCGCAAGATCTAGTTGCAATATTAAATGAACTGTTCGCCCGTTTTGATCGCCTTGCCGAGGTAAATAAAAATTTATGTACTTATTTCGATATTAATCCTTCGGTTTGACCCGGACGGCAAAGTCAAATGAGAGTTACCGGTTGTTATTTTGGTATTGCATATAGGTACATGAATATTGTACCCAGTAGACTTGTTTTGCCATATGTAGTGCTCTAAATTAAGAGATAAGATTTCGTTGTTTTTTAAAATTAAGCATAATACGATGCTCTGTGTCCATAGGCTCATATCAGTTTGGCATAATATATATAGTACACATACATACCTACGTTTAAAAATTTTACGTCTTAAACCAGGTAAGTTTTACAATGAAATTTAAAGAAAGCTGGTTCTTTAAACTAAATTGAGCACGGTGACAAATGCCGTAGTAATAACGTCCTTACTTATGTAAGTTGGCATCATGGTGCTATACATTTGTAGTTGGCACCTACAACCAGCGCGCGATCACTTCACCTAAGAGCTAACCACACTTACATCGGGCTATGTTTAACAAATAGACAGGAAATTTATTGTTTTATGAGCAAATTTTTGATTGGATTGTCTTTAAATTGTCATGTGTGTTTGCAGAAATATCAACAACTTCGTATAAAAATTTTGGGTGATTGTTACTACTGTATAAGTGGTGCACCAATAGAGCGGCCTGACCATGCAGTACTTTGTGTTCATATGGGACTATCTATGGTAAAGGCAATAAAGTAAGTATTTACAAAAGTTTGAAAATATTATTTCTTATCTGTTGAGCATGATGCTAATTACCAAAAACAATTACGTTTTGTCGCTAGGTATGTACAACAAACGACTAATTCACCTGTGGACATGCGAGTCGGAATTCACACAGGAGCCGTATTAGCCGGAGTTCTAGGTCAGCGGCAGTGGCAGTTTGATGTTTATTCCCGAGATGTCGAGCTAGCTAATAAAATGGAGAGCAGTGGAATGGCTGGGTATCGACATTTAAAGCAAACTGTTTTTATTATATAGTTTTTAGGTGTTGACAGAGTTAAATTAAGAAGACTATATTATACTAGATTCTGACCGCGGCTCCGCCCGCGTTTAAAAGTTTTTCCGGGATAAAATGTAGCCTATGTCTATCCAGGACATGATCTACCCATGTGCCAAATTTCATCGAAATCCGTTCAGTAGTTTTTGCGTGAATGAGTAACAAACATCCATACATCCAGACATCAATACATCCAGACATCCATATATCCAGACATCCATACATCCATACATCCATACATACTTACAAACTTTCGCGTTTATAATATTAGATTTATTTCTATTTATCTTATATATTGAACCTATAGATAGTGCTTTTCTAATTAAACGCTCAATCGTTTTATTTTATTTTAATAAACTGAGTAACGTTAATATCATGACCCGTATCTGTAGTCGCTTAATATTAGTGTTAGGTGTGACTAATATAAGGAGATGAGACAAATAAAATATATTACTATCAAATACAGTTAGACGGCTCTAGAGGTAATTAATTATTTGGATATATTTAATACTAGCTTTTGCCCGCGGCTCCGCCCGCAATAAAAAGTTTTTCCGGGATAAAAGTCCCGGTTTATATTTTTCCGGGATAAAAAGTAGCCTATGTGTTAATCCAGGACATGATCTACCCGTGTGCCAAATTTCATCGAAATCCGTTCAGTAGTTTTTGCGTGAAAGAGGAACAAACATCCTTACATCCATACATCCAAACATCCAAACATCCATACATTCTTACAAACTTTCGCCTTTATAATATTAGTAGGATAGTAGGATAAATTAAACTTACTGCCTGCCTGCCTCGGTGGCGTAGTTGTATTACAGTACGACTGCAAAGCTGAGGTCTCGGGTTCGATCCCCGGGTCGGGCAAAGTGATATTGAGTTTTTCTATTCAGTATCAGCTCGGAGTCTGGAATTTGTGCCCGATATGGCGATAGGCTCGCCCCCTATCACGTCATGGGACGGAATAACGGCGAAAAGTGGGTGCACTAGTTGCGCCTCTGCCTACCCCTTCGGGGATAACAGGCGTGAGTGTATATATATGTATATGTATGTAAATTAAACTTTTTCGTGTGGTTTATAAGCTCAGCCCAGTAATACTTATTATAATTACTTGCGATAATAACTCCCAAAGTATGGCGGCGCTATCTTATAGGTATGTATCTCTTTATGCAGCGCCAATATATAGGGCAAAAATATATATAACAATTCTGACTAAAGAGTATAAATTGTTACAAATATTATTTACTAAAGCTGACATGACGATGACGACTGCCCAGATATTAATTTTCTTAGATAATCGTTTTAGTTTCAAATTCACTTAGAATTGCCAGGATTACTTTGGGAGTGCTTCCAGGGGTCAATCTACAGGCGGTGTCGAATGCAATCTAAACTAACAGAATTCGACCTTAATGTTTGGCTAGATCTTTTAGTGACCGGTATAGTGAAGGCTAGACCCAGTTTTAATAGAATGGGACTAATCCTAACAGTTCGTAGGCAACTAAGCTTATATTTCGCAGCGTGGGTAGGTATATAATATATCAATTATTGTAGATTAGACTTTCTTTGGCTATTGGTCGTATTATAGATATTGTGTTTTTGTGTATAAATATAAATGGGCTATTGCCTCGCCCTATAATATTTCTCAAAGGCGAAGACTCAGTTGTGACAATCGCAGAGACAACTAGAGGTAGGCGGTGCTTGTCACTGTGTTCGACTTTGACGCACTGTATTGAAAATATTCCCTTATTATTTTCTTGTTCTACATATTTCACATTTCACAAGTTTTCATATGTAGGTACTTGTATGAAAAACATACTTAGTAGTGTACTAAATTGGAAAACCTCATTAAAATAATGAATTAGCCTAATATACCATATAGGCAATGTAATCAAAACACTATTTATGAGTCAATGTAGGTTGGTCTGCCAACGCGAACTAGGCCAGCGTGATGGACTAAGGCCTAAATACTCTAAGTTGTAGAGGAGGCCCGTGCTCAGCATTGGGTAGTACAGGGCTGGTATGGTGGTGGTGGTTGGTTTTCCTATATAACCAAGGGAGATCTATTGAGAAATATGACAGCAGATATTTATTTCTTGATTCTTTTCTTTTAGCTGGCTTTATACCGGCATAGTACAAAGATCTGTTTCCACTACAAAGCTTCCATTTCGCCTGCTCTAGAACTAAATTTCATTATTAATGTATGTTACTTTTATAGACGAGTCCATGTCTCGGAAGTCACACTGGGTTTTTTAAACAATGAATTCGAAGTAGAACCAGCTCATGGAGAGCGCCGTGAGGAAATGTTGAGGCAAGCCGGTATAAAGACATATTTCATTGTACGAGTTATAAAACCAGTAAGTTGTTGAACATACAATCAATAAACAAATGAACCGTTAGTGTAGTAGTGAGGCTTTTAAGTAGAAAAACCGAGTCACAAAAGACGTTTAAAGCTAAACGAATGTCGTGAGGCAATAATAAATATTTAAGCATACCAAATCGTTAATTGCATCCTTATGTTAAAAAAGGATTATTTAGAGATTCAAATAACACATTTGTTGTATGAAAATAATTATTGCAGATAATTTATAAACGCAAATTAAATTTGGTAGGTATTTCATTTAAACATTGTAAGTATTGAGGCTTATGAGAAATTGCGATAATTAAAATGATATTTTTGTGTTGTAGCACCAGGGAGATGAGAAGAGTGCGCTTGAAGGCGAGGTGGAGGGTGGCGAGACTGACGACACGCTCTCCGATCTCAGAGACGAGGACGAGGACTCGGTGAGTGCACTACTGCGGCCCGCCCGCCCCGCCCGCCCCGCCGCGCCGCCACCGCTGCGCCTGGTGCGCCGATAGGCTCGCTGCGCGCGCCCCTCGCCCAGAACCCCTTCCAATATTCACCTGCCTAAATAAATAGGACACTGGGGCACAACGCTCGCAGCTCGCTATAGCTCTAGTTTAGCTATCCGTAGGCTAAATATGTCATCAGCGTTCAAGTTTTCATTTAGATGTCTGAATATTGTGGCCCTAAATCATAAGCTGCTATTACAATATGTTGCTTACTTATCACATAGAAAAGCTTCATAAATTATCCGTAGGTTTTGTCACCACAAGACGAGAATAAGGATAACGAAGAAACTAAAATACTTACTATGTTGCAAGAGGAGCTCGTCAACAGGGATGACGACAAGTAAGTTTTAGTGATTAAGGTCACTATTAACGTACCTAATAAAAAAAATTATACTTATTTATTTTATTTTGTAGAAAAGGTACTTTTTATTTTAATATACACATACACTCACGCCTTTTCTCCCCGAAGAGGTAGGCAGGGGCGGAACTATTGCTTCCATTTTTCGCCAGGTATATTCCGTTCCATGATGTGATAGTAGGCGAGCCTATCGCCGTATCGGGCACAAACTCCAAACTCCAGACTCCTAGCTGATACTGAATAAAAAAACCCAATATCATTTTGCCCGACCCGGGAACCGAACTCGAGACCTCAACATTGCAGTCGTACCGTAATACAACTAAGCTACCGAGGCAGTATTTTATTATAAATAAAAAAAAACATCAGCAAAAACCTGATACCATTTTAACGTCAACCCTGCAAAAAGTAACATAATATTTACAATCACGACTATTAAGTTTCTAAGACACATTTTAATGAAGCTGTGGCAATACACCGTGTATCAGGGAATCTACCTAATATTTATTAGATCATCAATTTTAATACATGTCTTTCAACTTTACAAGTCCCCATAATTCTAATTAGTCTTTCTAATGTAAATTAACGTTATGTGTCGCCAACCGTTACGGCAGCAAAAAAAAATGAGGCGCACCGCGCACCGTTTGGAAACTA
Source organism: Lapara coniferarum (assembly GCA_949316025.1). NCBI lineage: Eukaryota > Metazoa > Arthropoda > Insecta > Lepidoptera > Sphingidae > Lapara > Lapara coniferarum. The sequence goes on along the minus strand of OX438926.1, from coordinate 12,767,144 downwards.
TGTTAAATCAATATCAAAATTAATGCAATTGATTTTACGGCATCAGATCACATTAGTAATTATTTATAGAACTTACTTGACAATAATTTTAATAACTAATTATGTTGTAGGTAATAATATCTAATAGGTACCTAAAGAATATTTTACGGCTGTAGTAACTAGCTAGATTTAAAACAATTATCACCTTTTGTATTATGGAAAGTACCAAATATAGTGCATTTTACAATTTTCAGACGCTTTTCTCATTTACTTACGTGTACGTAGGTAAGAACACATTAACGCCCGAATACTCAAACGCTACTCAACCAACCAAGTTATCTGAGGCCTACTTAATTTTAGCCGGCTTCTTATTTTAAATGGCATTCTCAAACGCACTTTAAAAGATTTTATGGAAAACTCAGCCGAGGAGCAGTCATTTTGCTACAGATTATAAAAAGTTTGTTTTCGATTACAATTTTAATAAATTTGATATTTATGTGTCGTTTCACGCAGTATAATTTTTAAGATGTTAAATATAAATAAATCGAATAACACAATGCGCAGTTTGAAAATGATTTACAATTTTATAATATGTCTATTATATTTAATTTTCGTGAGTATTTTATGTACTATGTGCAGATGCTACATAGTAAAAATGGTAAGTACGTTTAAAAACCATCCTAGGTTTTTAATATGTAGGAATGGCATATTAATTATTAGAAAAAGTTTATTAATTATTATATTCTTAACATTGATGTGATGAGCTTATATTGGCATTATATTGCCACTTGGCAGTATGTCAGGGTTGACATTAGCCGCTTTAGAAAAAAAATAAACAAGTCAACAACAATAATATTTATAATTCTTATTTCAGTTTTATCATCAGAAGTAGGCATATTTACAAACATTTACAAAATATGCTAACTCAACTGCCATACTACGCACAATACGATGTACTACCGTTGGTTGCTTCCCGTGAAAAATAACCCCGATGACCTTGGGCTATCGGTTGGATTGTTTGGTTTCTTTTTGTGTTCGGTTGGATATAATCCCGATTTTAAAGAACATAAATGAAGAGCTGTTTCCTTGCTGAGTTGGAATCTTCTTTTACGATAAGTTAAGATAAGATATGATATATTTATTTGTCAAACATTAACATGAAATTATCATTATTGTATTCTTCGAAAACATTTAATTTCTCTCGATTTCTTCCTTTGACACCACACTCCTCTTCAGACAACGATGATAATGAAGAAAAAAACGATTTATTAAATCCAAAGAGAATATAATAGTAGTTATTACGCAATAAAATTATTAAAGATTTGAACGTAACTATTTAAGACTAGTCTGAAGCACTCTCAAGTTGATCTCGATTAACAGCCATATTTGGAGGCCTTACATAGCTGTCAAACTTTAAGCAGTGTTTGTGAATACCGTTTGAATCAATAAGCGGGCCTTAAACTGAGTCGCCTTAAATTTAAGGTTAAGAGATAAGTGACGTTTCAGTATACCAATTTCACCAATAACGAATGCTTAAATCCGTAAGGCCATCTCAAATATTTAAGTAGCGTTTGAGTATTTGAGTATTACAATAAACATTTTGATTCAGTGTTTTAACTGAAATTACTGTTTTGTCATATTTTTCATATGTATCTATGTTTTTATAGTGTAAATATGCCAATTATTTATAACTTCAAAGAAATTAAAACGATTTTGATCACTGCTCAAATGTTTATTTGTACCTAAACTCTTTTTGAACAAAATTTAAACCTGTAAACTGAGCTCTCTGTCAATGCCTGTAATTTCATTTTATTTGTTCGTAATACATACAATTGTTATATTTAATTGGCCAATATTGTAGTACCTAGTAAGCTATAGTATCTACTAGAATGTAATTGGTCAACTGCTTTGAACGAATGCTTGCGATAACAATGAAAAAAAATATTTATATCGACAGGGAACTGGCTGACGCGACGACTCTCTGCCTAACATTCAAAGGGTCGGAAGCCGAGGCTGCATTTGCCAGCCGCAGTGATCCTTGTCCTCTAGCGTTGGCGGCGCCACCTCTCATGCTACTTCCAGCCGTAGTCGCCCTAGCCAGCTTCGCAGTACCTCCCACCTGGGCTCTACATGCAGTGTACCTAGCGTTAGTGCTAGAGACAGGCCTAATAAACATCATCTACTATATGCACTACAGATACACGCAATATAAGGTAAGTAATCAACACGCGAATGGTCCAGTTTTACATGGTTTGCAATAGATGGCGCTACATTACGCGGTAAGCGAATCTTTCAGCCCAACTCTTTTAGCAATTGAACCGGCTCATATTTTTAATTTACACAGTTCTTAGTTTATATTACCTTTGCCAACGTTTAGTTTGCTACTTTACTTATAAAAACTTTTAGATAATTATTTAAAAATCTGTCTATGACAAATTCTAATTTATGATCTATCAAATAATATTCTTGTTAGCAAACAAAAAGCAAAACAATTAGTTATTCGTCTTGATTTATCTAAGGTTTGCCAAAGGATTTTGATAATACATTGTATATTTGTTACAAAAATTGCCACGTTTGCGTAGTTCATACGAATACCTACTTAGTAGTAGTGAATAATGTATAAGGCTCGCTAATTCAACGGTATTTAAAATAAAGCACACACGATATTTATGCAAAAATGACGCAACTACTACATTCCTTAATTTTTTATATGGTTTCAATTCAAAGTTCAGCAACTTTTATGAATAAATTAATAGTAGGTAATTTTACAATTTGGTGTTGTTGAAACGGAGACGTCACTTTTCTAACGTGTATGAATAATTCATATTTTTACACAATTGATAATGAGATCCTAGATTTAAATCCCAGATTGGTCCAATGTATAGCGTGCACGTGCACGTCGTAAGCTCTGCCATCTGGTGGCGCAATTTGAATCGTTAAGCCCATCGATACTTGGTATTGACGTAAAATATTCATCAAAAGGATAAAAATAACATTTAATTTGTTTATATCGTATTGCCATGTATCTGGCGCTCCAAAACATAAAAATAAACAAATGAAATGTATTAAATTACATATATTATGTTCCCAAAAATAGTACCTAAGTACTTACATTCCATGGTCATTTAAAAATCATCAAAAATAATAAAAGCTTTATAAAACATACATAAGATAATACATAAGATAATAGTTGTTTCAATAATATCAAAATAACTAGCTCCTATAAAATAAAAAGCTTTTTCTGACCGCGCTGGGTATCAATAATATTCGTCTGGAACCCATATTTTATCATTTTTATCATATTAAAGGAATATGTAAATTAATTATTGATCTAAAAAGTTTATTTTTTTCCATATGAGGCTCTTGTGTCGATTTTGTGCTGCCATCTATAGTTAGTGCACGTTCCCTATAATGTTTTCTGTCCTAATATATCAGGTCGGGGGACACAATAAATAGGTAGTACATACCACACTCAGTATGATTTATTGTGATTTACAAGACGTATATTCTTACCTTAGTATAAATTTAATGACTAAGTATCCGTATCTTTGACCGAAACAATAAACTTGTTTGTGCCGCGATCACTAAGATTTTAAGACATGGCCTCGAATTATACAAACCCGAGACAAGTATTTGTGTCGGTCCGGGATCGAACGTGGCCTCGCGTTTCACAGCCAGCTCATCGTGCGCTGCGTCATGAAGGCTATTTATTTGAAATCATTACTTTGTCTACTCATACCTATACGTGCTATATCTTTAATTCTTTTAAATTATGAATGATTAATATTCGGAAATGTATCTGAATCCAAGTAAAATTGAAAGCAAGGATGGCGTAATGTCTAGTGAATTAGAATCCTCGGTGTCTAACCATACGGCGACTGGTAGTCGTTTCGAAGCAATTCTATTTCGAAATTCGATACTGTACAGTAAATTAATTAGATACCTATATTATTACGCATGAACTAATTATCCCAATATTGATCGATGTCTTAAAATTAAGATTTTCTGTATTAGATGTCTGGCAAACTAGCAAATTTGTGCCTTACATTATAATAACGAATAAGAAATGGGACAGCGTAATATCTAATTGTTAGACGGTATTGAAACCGAGACATACCTTTATTCCAACTGCCATATGTCAATTTAATATAAAATCGGCGCTAACCACTTCTTTAAACCTAGTTTACTAGTTTTGTACGACTAGCCGCTTGCCTGATATCATTTTGTCCTATTGGGTATAAATGCATGTTATATTGTGTTAAAAAACCCAAACAAAGTATGTCTGTCCTGGAAAGTAGACCAAGGATTTGCAGGCCCACAGGCCATAATGTACGCTTTCACTAGACTAGAGAAAGTCGGAAAATTAATATTATTTTTTATTGCAGAAAAGATCAGTGAATCCTAATTGGAAACTAACTTGTGGCACATTCAACATAGCCATATTTGTCGCTGCCAATGTCGCACCTTTGGTATGTATCTGTAATAAGTGTCTATTTATAATATAATTATGAGTTTTGATAAATACAATAACCTGGCTTACAGATCATTTGCGGCAGTTACGAGACGATGATTGAAGACGGATTGCTGGACACTTCACAGGGACATCAAGGCGCGCGCCGCTGCTTGCATCCTTCGTATTACTATCACGTAAACCTTTCTTTTACTTTCACGGACAAACTTACCATCCTACTCTACAAATACTAGTCAGCAAATGCTTACAAAATGTAGGTAATAAGAATTATTTCATTTAAGTGCCAACAATTTAGGGGGCGAGTCTATCTATATATATTTGTGTCCGATATGGCTATCGGACACAAATTCCAGACTCCGGGCTGATATTGAATTTAAAAACCCAATATCACGGCCCGACCCGGGAATCGAACCCAAGACCTCAGCATAGTCGTCATTCCGTAATACAAGTACGCCACCGCGGCTGTGACAAAAAAATAAAATATGATACCTAACTTTAAAGGTTACTAAATTAATAGTGAAAGTAGCGAAAGTAGACTGTAAATGTTACATAAATATGTGATGGACTATTTTGTGGCTTGTTGTCATCTGCTTAGTGAATATTTAGAATGATTAGTACCTAAATTAATAAACATCTTTTTAAGTCTTTCGTAAGCTTATAGGTACGTACCTGAAAGCAAATGTAACATTTAATTTGTTTTTAAGTAGATATATTTTTTTAGCCATACGGTTATAATCGAAAAAAAAAAATGAATTTGAAATTAAAAATCTACCTACTGAAAATAGACAATTAACCGAATGCTGCTTAAGAATATAGGTAATTTATAAAAAAGTTTTTATTTAAGTATTAGTTTACATTGTCCTTTGCATAGAATTATATAATTTTATCATAATTATCATCAAGCGTAAAAGCTTCGATTTGCAAAGTTAAATTATTTCGATTATTTTCAAAAATAGCTCTAGCTCTGGAAAAACACTGTTGTTCCTTTCTTTAGTTTGTTAAAAATGCAATAAAGCATTTTACTCTATTGTAGAATGGCACCACACCTTTGAGAAAAGTTTTTAAACGGCATATATTCTTTTATTCTACAAGTACTTATTGATTGTAAATTCATTTACAATAGCAATCATAGATATAGTCGCTGGAGTCAGCACACGGCACCGCGTCGCACGCGGCTCGCGCGAGGGCGTTTTACGGTCAGGCGGATCGAAAGTTTTATCACTTTATGTTTAAACATAATATATCGAGTTTTCATAGAGTGCCTGAGGCACTCTGAGCATCGGGTGATACCTACGAGACAGAAATATAATTTAATGCTATCCTAGGAAAATAAAAGTTAGTTTCAGTTTCTGAAACTACCTATCTGTTAAGAGCCTATGTCAGGAAGTTTAAGGACTTTTAAATTCAATTTTCTCGTAAACTACTAAGATCAGAAGTTCGATTTTTGGATATGTGTAAATTGAACATATAACTCAATGATAAGTCAAAGCTAAAACACAATTGCTACAAATTTTCTCGATCGAAAAAAAATTCAAAGTTACCTCTGATATTTTCTTTAAACACGCTTTATCTCTAAATGGTGGAATATATACATTCGTAACTTGATTTAAATACAATAAATCAATATTTTCAAAGTTTATATCAATACACAATTAAAATGAATTAAATAGTATAATCACAATTAAAAGAAAATTGTTTTGGCGCTTACGCCATTTCATTTTGGCATACGCGTGCGCCTCCCGTCACTTTCTCTCATCCGCGACGTCCAAATACGCCATCGCTGTTATGGGAGTGGCCGGTGCCGGCTTCAGTCGTCCGGAATCTTTACTGACGACGGACGTGCGCTCGAAATTTTCGGACGCCTTCAAAGTTCGAATTGGCTGTCTAGTGTAGGGATTGGTCCGCGCTACCGCGCGGCAAATTTGAAGGTGCCCTGGAAATTTTGTTTTATAGTGTATCCAGCTCACGTCCGTGTATCAATATAAAATTATAGGCTCTATTAGGTCTATAAGATAGGCAGCAAGCGTAATTATTACATCCTTTCACCTTTGTAAATTGTTTCTAGTCGGAGACCTGCTTTAGTTATATTTAGTGATCGGTACGCTGAGGTGCCGGGTTCGAATCCCTGATTGAAAAACAATAGTCACTGCTTTTTTTTGTTATTTATTCTGCCTCAGTGGTGTAGTTGTATTACGTCATGACTGCAATGCTGAGGTCTCGGGTTCGATCCCCGAGTCAGGCAGAGTGATATTGGATTTTTTTCTTTTCAGCCCGAAGTCTGGATTTTGAGCCCGAAATGGTGATAGGCTTGCCCCCTATCACATCATAGGACGGAATACGCACGACGGAAAGTGAGTGCACTAGTTGCGCCTCTGCCTACCCCTTCGGGGATAAAAGACGTGAGAGTATATGTATGTATAATTTATATTGGGTAATTCATAGCTAGGGACGCCCTGGAATGCCGGCCCAATTTTGCGTAAATGACGCTTGCGTGCCGCTCATACATTTGAAAAATTTGTATTTTGCATGTAGAGGCTGTTCAAATTTTTACACCATAAAATTATTTTAGTATGAATTTTTGTAGTACTCATTTATTTATACATTATCAAATCAAATCAAAAAAATGTTAAGAGCCAATGTTAGAATAGGTATACATGGCCGCCATTTTGAATTTCTTTGTTTTAAGGCCAATCGACCTCAAAATCGATATCTGGGCAGGCCTTTAGGTATAAAAGACGGATCCAATGTTAGACTTGAAAAAAGTGGCCGCCATTTTGAATTTCTTCCTTTTAAGGCTAATCAACCTCAAAATCGATATCTGTGCAGGCCTTTAGGTATAAAAAACGGATCCAATGTTAGAATTGAAAAAAGTGGCCGCCATTTTGAATATCTTTGTTTTAAGGCCAATCGAACTCAAAATCGATATCTGGGCAAGCCTGTAGGTACCAAAGACGGATCCAATGTTAGAATTAAAAAAGTGACCGCCATTTTGAATTTCTTTGTTTTAAGGCCATTCGACCACAAAATCGATATCTGGGCAGGCCTTTAGGTATAAAAGACGGATCCAATGTTAGACTTGAAAAAAGTGGCCGCCATTTTGAATATCTTTGTTTTAAGGCTAATCGACCTCAAAATCGATATCTGTGCAGGCCCCTAGGTACAAAAGACGGATCCAATGTTAGAATTGAAAAAAGTGGCCGCCATTTTGAATATCTTTGTTTTAAGGCCAATCGACCTCAAAATCGATATCTGGGCAGGCCTTTAGGTATAAAAGACGGATCCAATGTTAGACTTGAAAAAAGTGGCCGCCATTTTGAATATCTTTGTTTTAAGGCTAATCGACCTCAAAATCGATATCTGTGCAGGCCCCTAGGTACAAAAGACGGATCCAATGTTAGAATTAAAAAAAGTGACCGCCATTTTGAATATCTTTGTTTTAAGGCCATTCGACCTCAAAATCTATATCTGGGCAAGCCTGTAGGTACAAAAGACGGATCCAATGTTAGAATTGAAAAAAGTGGCCGCCATTTTGAATTTCTTTGTTTTAAGGCCAATCGACCTTAAAATCGACATCTAGGCAGGCCTGTAGGTACAAAAGACGGATCCAATGTCAGATCTGAAAAAAGTGGCCGCCATTTTGAATTTCTTTATTTTAAGGTCAATTGACCTCAAAATCGGTATCTGAGCACCACTTTAGTTAGTAAATGCAGATCCACTGTCAGAACTGAAAAAAGTGGCCGCCATTTTGAATTTCTTGGTTTTAAGGCTAATCGACCGCAAAATCGATATCTGGGTGTAACATTATTTACAAAAGAGTGATCCAATGTCAGAATTGAAAAAAGTAGCCGCCATTTTGAAGTTTTTTGTATTAAGGCCAATCGAACTCAAAATCGATATCTGGACATTGTTTTGTGTACAAAAGGCAGATGTAATGCAAGAATTAAAAAAAAAGCCGCCATTTAGATTTATTTCTCTTTAAAGGCTATTGGCTTTAAAATCAAAATCCGCTGGACATGACCCCTGACATATCCCACCAAAACATAAATGTAAAAAAGGATAGCCAAGTTCAATCCTAAAATTATGTTCAGCTGTGGACTTCGCCGCAAAAAGAATGGAGATCTAAATGTGTGCCAAGTTTTATGCAAAATCTAAATATGTATTTATAGGAACAAAATAACATTATGAACAAGTATTAAATTCTATTTGTTTGCTTTATTGAATACCTATAATAGTTGCTGGTATTTACAAATGTGAGATCTTTTACATTTATGTTTTTGGTGGGATATCATTACTTTTTTGTAAAGAAAACTAGGTAGGTATTGAGTTGTGTGGTGCCGCGCGCCGCCGACGACCCACCGTTGGCCGGCTGTTTAGCGCGTATTACAAGTTTTTTGTATGGGGACACCACAAATATTTTGGCTTAACTTTATTTTTATATTTCTGTTATAAAGCAAATATAATAAAACATATATTGGGATAGTTTCAAATATTTGCTTGTAACGGTTCCAACGCTACCATTAAAAAATATTTTTTTTAACTTTATTTTTTAACTATTTTTTAACTTTTTTTATTTTTAGATTTTTTCTTACGCTTACACATAATTACCGAGCTGGATTCCAAATTTCATCCTTCTAGGTCATCTGGAAGTAGGTTAGGTTTAGATACTATAAGTCCTAAGATTTTGACCTTCATATCTTTATAACCGTTTGAGCTAACTTCATGAAATTTGGGCTTCTAGATGTCCTTATAAATATAATTAAACTCACGCCGTTTTATGTGTTTACTTTAAATAGGTTTTGAGTTATAGAAAGGTGAAAAGTGGCACCAAGTGGTTCGTGTAATATTACACACGGCGCTGGCTAGCCAGTTCCTTTGCTTGGATGTTGTTTGACACACTGCCGCGTGTCTAGATTAGATTGTATTACAAAGGGGAAAGAAAATAAATTATTTTATGAATTATAACTAACTTCCTGTATCGATATCATCAGGCTGTCCTCTACAATGATACTAGTTATGTACTAAGAAAGCACAAAACTATTCAGTATGGACAAGACAATCAAACTAAAAGAAGGAAAGATATGGTTGCTAAAAGACCAAAATCAAATACAACCCTTGCAGATATACAATTTGCTAAATGTTCAGCCCAACTGTTCAACAAAATTCATAAGGAGTTGGATATCTGCGGTAAAGTTTACTATAATTGTAAAAAATCTATAAAAAATTGGATAATCTCACTTACTTATGAGGAAACAGAAGCTTTATTGCGATGATTAACATAATACACACACACACACACACACACACACACACACACACATCCACGCACACACACACACACACACACACACACGCGCGCACACACACACACGCGCAAACACACACATGCACTATACATACCATCTACGGCATAATTTTAATATGTTTTGATTTTAAGATTTTATTAATTTTATTCTTATATACAAAACTAAAAGTAGTAATATCTAGTTTAATAGTCTAGTTTAATAGTGTCTCCTAATACAGGCACTTATGCTTAAAAGGAGGCTCCAGCGACCACATATTGTAAACGCCAAAACTTTGTTATGATAAATAAACTTATTATTATTAATATTATTATTAACACGAATTTAGTAGTATCGATTTAAAACTTATTTCGTCTTGGAATTTTTCTTCCATTATTTATTTTATCATCGTTTATGTCACATACCAACTTAGAACGTTGGTTACATACTCAAATACCATGCATGTATAACAAGAATAATATTGACATATTATTAATAATTCTTTGGGGAAGACCTATGTTCAATAGTAGCCTTTTAAAGGCTGAAAAAGAATAAGAATTAAAAACTATAGGTATTTTAGAAATTAAACTAAAAAGACATTTTCACTTTTTGGGATATTTAATATTGGTCGATATTATTTTATTTTACTGGCAACTTTGTTCAGCGCTCCCGACGTAATGTCAAATTGAAATACATTATTGACTCACTAACACTCTAGCTTCACACCTCGCGTCGTGGCTCGTATTGTGTTCGGCTCACCACTCGCGCGAGAGTGTAAATGAGCCATTATATATTTATATCAGTCCTCGTCGATTCTATGTGATATGTTCAATTCTGGTTATTGTCTAAGCTAGCTCTGTTCACTGTTCAATAAGGCAATCCAATGGGCAATGGTTAGGTACTGTGAACATCTTATGTCATCAGGTAAAAAAAGTTATTCACCGAAAAATGATTTAGAAGCTCTACTCTACAGCGGTTATTTCTTTACTTCCATTCGACAGACAGATTTTTCTTTCTCATTTGGAAATAGTTCTAATATAAGTATAAAATAATGCATAAATTATCTCTGTAACACTAAGCCCAAAGTTCTATGAAGTTTTCCCCGTCTCCTTTTAAAATATGGCCATCATTATTTTTCATTCAGTTCAATAAGGATATCGGAGCTTTGTTATATTGCACAACAAAAAAAAATGCCTTGGAATTGAAGAAGTAGCTGTGGCAGCAAACAGCAGTCAATTCGTCTGTAGAAAATATCAAAAATATTTTAAAAATTGTAAGTAATTAATATTTCAAATTTTCTATAAGCATAAGAACCCGCGTAGTAAGAATGACCTTCCTATATTTTTCTTACCCCACATTACATACAGTTCAAATTAAAAATTATAAAAATGATCTAGTTAGATAGCGGCAGCCTTCAACATTTCTAACATTTATATCCTATATAGTGACTATTGAACCATAATAATGTAATCAATCTTCATATCAAACTATGTAATTTTATTGTGCATAAATTTCGAACATCCTTTACATACAAAATTCGATTTTTCAATTGTATGGTGGCACTAGAGTGAAGCATCATTTACGTAAAATAGACCTGACATTCCAGGGAAGAAGCTTTATCATGAATGACTTCCCGAAACTACCGTGATGTCGTAACTCGTAGTTGTATTACGCGCCCGGTACGGCTTCCACGCTGAGGTCTCGGGTTCGAATCCCGGGTCGGGCAAATACTATTTTTTTCTGTCCAGCATCAACTCGGACTGTTGAATTGGGCCCGGTATGTGGCAATAAGCTCGTCCCCTATTTCATAAGACCTAAAATAGCTAACGAAATGTGAGGAGAAAAGGTGTGATGCTATGTTTGACTGCCTCCAAGGCGTAGTTGCACACACGATACGCCTATTGCGCTGAGGTCGTGGGTTGGAATCCCGAGTCGGGCCGAAAAATAGTTACTGCATGTATTGTATTATTATTTATTTTGTGTCCACCAAAGCTAGGAAGGTCCATAAGAATAAATCAAAGCAAAGCAAAATATAATTTAAAACATATTATGTATTTTGTCACAATATATATACTCTGTCTTGTACACCTCAACTGCCCTTTCTTTTCCTTGCCCTATCTTCATGCTACGGTTGTCTGTAAGAAATTGCCTCGAGTGATAAGACCGCCCATTGTACTTTATTTCTAGTGGATGTACTGTATTTTTCTATTGTACGTGTACAATAAAGTATTATAAATAAAAAAAATAAAATAAGTAGTTTCATACTGCTTTGCTTTTTATATACAAACCTACGTAGGGGTAGGTCTCGGACCTACCACCACACCAAATTTTATCTTGTCAACAAAAGTCAACTACAAGTGAATAATACTTTCGATGAGTTTAGATAACTTACAATGTCATTTTACATAATGTTCAAGTAATTAGGTAGTTAATAGTGACATAATAATGGTTCTATAAACGAATTAAAATAAATTATATGTTTTATAAGTTATAAATTTATTAGAAATTATAATAACTATAATATTTACAACGCAGACATGCATTTGCAATGACGATCTTTTCGCGGCTTGAGTGCAACGACCTGTGACAATGACGCGATGCGACGAGGGCCGAGGCGCGCGATCTATCTCAGCGGGGCCGTGCGGCGCTTCGCATTTGAAATACGCTAAGTCACGCCCATCACGATTCCATATGTTTTTCACATAGGCTCTTAACCAAGATGGTAATGGGTAAGCTTATATAGTGCAGTCAACGATGACGCGAAATATTTCGCGTCATCGTTGATCGTCGGCGATCGTCGGCCCCGCTGAGATAGATCGCGCGCCTCGGCCCTCGTCGCATCGCGTCATTGTCACAGGTCGTTGCACTCAAGCCGCGAAAAGATCGTCATTGCAAATGCATGTCTGCGTTGTAAATATTATAGTTATTATAATTTCTAATAAATTTATAACTTATAAAACATATAATTTATTTTAATTCGTTTATAGAACCATTATTATGTCACTATTAACTACCTAATTACTTGAACATTATGTAAAATGACATTGTAAGTTATCTAAACTCATCGAAAGTATTATTCACTTGTAGTTGACTTTTGTTGACAAGATAAAATTTGGTGTGGTGGTAGGTCCGAGACCTACCCCTACGTAGGTTTGTATATAAAAAGCAAAGCAGTATGAAACTACTTATTTTATTTTTTTTATTTATAATACTTTATTGTACACGTACAATAGAAAAATACAGTACATCCACTAGAAATAAAGTACAATGGGCGGTCTTATCACTCGAGGCAATTTCTTACAGACAACCGTAGCATGAAGATAGGGCAAGGAAAAGAAAGGGCAGTTGAGGTGTACAAGACAGAGTATATATATTGTGACAAAATACATAATATGTTTTAAATTATATTTTGCTTTGCTTTGATTTATTCTTATGGACCTTCCTAGCTTTGGTGGACACAAAATAAATAATAATACAATACATGCAGTAACTATTTTTCGGCCCGACTCGGGATTCCAACCCACGACCTCAGCGCAATAGGCGTATCGTGTGTGCAACTACGCCTTGGAGGCAGTCAAACATAGCATCACACCTTTTCTCCTCACATTTCGTTAGCTATTTTAGGTCTTATGAAATAGGGGACGAGCTTATTGCCACATACCGGGCCCAATTCAACAGTCCGAGTTGATGCTGGACAGAAAAAAATAGTATTTGCCCGACCCGGGATTCGAACCCGAGACCTCAGCGTGGAAGCCGTACCGGGCGCGTAATACAACTACGAGTTACGACATCACGGTAGTTTCGGGAAGTCATTCATGATAAAGCTTCTTCCCTGGAATGTCAGGTCTATTTTACGTAAATGATGCTTCACTCTAGTGCCACCATACAATTGAAAAATCGAATTTTGTATGTAAAGGATGTTCGAAATTTATGCACAATAAAATTACATAGTTTGATATGAAGATTGATTACATTATTATGGTTCAATAGTCACTATATAGGATATAAATGTTAGAAATGTTGAAGGCTGCCGCTATCTAACTAGATCATTTTTATAATTTTTAATTTGAACTGTATGTAATGTGGGGTAAGAAAAATATAGGAAGGTCATTCTTACTACGCGGGTTCTTATGCTTATAGAAAATTTGAAATATTAATTACTTACAATTTTTAAAATATTTTTGATATTTTCTACAGACGAATTGACTGCTGTTTGCTGCCACAGCTACTTCTTCAATTCCAAGGCATTTTTTTTTGTTGTGCAATATAACAAAGCTCCGATATCCTTATTGAACTGAATGAAAAATAATGATGGCCATATTTTAAAAGGAGACGGGGAAAACTTCATAGAACTTTGGGCTTAGTGTTACAGAGATAATTTATGCATTATTTTATACTTATATTAGAACTATTTCCAAATGAGAAAGAAAAATCTGTCTGTCGAATGGAAGTAAAGAAATAACCGCTGTAGAGTAGAGCTTCTAAATCATTTTTCGGTGAATAACTTTTTTTACCTGATGACATAAGATGTTCACAGTACCTAACCATTGCCCATTGGATTGCCTTATTGAACAGTGAACAGAGCTAGCTTAGACAATAACCAGAATTGAACATATCACATAGAATCGACGAGGACTGATATAAATATATAATGGCTCATTTACACTCTCGCGCGAGTGGTGAGCCGAACACAATACGAGCCACGACGCGAGGTGTGAAGCTAGAGTGTTAGTGAGTCAATAATGTATTTCAATTTGACATTACGTCGGGAGCGCTGAACAAAGTTGCCAGTAAAATAAAATAATATCGACCAATATTAAATATCCCAAAAAGTGAAAATGTCTTTTTAGTTTAATTTCTAAAATACCTATAGTTTTTAATTCTTATTCTTTTTCAGCCTTTAAAAGGCTACTATTGAACATAGGTCTTCCCCAAAGAATTATTAATAATATGTCAATATTATTCTTGTTATACATGCATGGTATTTGAGTATGTAACCAACGTTCTAAGTTGGTATGTGACATAAACGATGATAAAATAAATAATGGAAGAAAAATTCCAAGACGAAATAAGTTTTAAATCGATACTACTAAATTCGTGTTAATAATAATATTAATAATAATAAGTTTATTTATCATAACAAAGTTTTGGCGTTTACAATATGTGGTCGCTGGAGCCTCCTTTTAAGCATAAGTGCCTGTATTAGGAGACACTATTAAACTAGACTATTAAACTAGATATTACTACTTTTAGTTTTGTATATAAGAATAAAATTAATAAAATCTTAAAATCAAAACATATTAAAATTATGCCGTAGATGGTATGTATAGTGCATGTGTGTGTTTGCGCGTGTGTGTGTGTGCGCGCGTGTGTGTGTGTGTGTGTGTGTGTGTGCGTGGATGTGTGTGTGTGTGTGTGTGTGTGTGTGTGTGTGTGTGTATTATGTTAATCATCGCAATAAAGCTTCTGTTTCCTCATAAGTAAGTGAGATTATCCAATTTTTTATAGATTTTTTACAATTATAGTAAACTTTACCGCAGATATCCAACTCCTTATGAATTTTGTTGAACAGTTGGGCTGAACATTTAGCAAATTGTATATCTGCAAGGGTTGTATTTGATTTTGGTCTTTTAGCAACCATATCTTTCCTTCTTTTAGTTTGATTGTCTTGTCCATACTGAATAGTTTTGTGCTTTCTTAGTACATAACTAGTATCATTGTAGAGGACAGCCTGATGATATCGATACAGGAAGTTAGTTATAATTCATAAAATAATTTATTTTCTTTCCCCTTTGTAATACAATCTAATCTAGACACGCGGCAGTGTGTCAAACAACATCCAAGCAAAGGAACTGGCTAGCCAGCGCCGTGTGTAATATTACACGAACCACTTGGTGCCACTTTTCACCTTTCTATAACTCAAAACCTATTTAAAGTAAACACATAAAACGGCGTGAGTTTAATTATATTTATAAGGACATCTAGAAGCCCAAATTTCATGAAGTTAGCTCAAACGGTTATAAAGATATGAAGGTCAAAATCTTAGGACTTATAGTATCTAAACCTAACCTACTTCCAGATGACCTAGAAGGATGAAATTTGGAATCCAGCTCGGTAATTATGTGTAAGCGTAAGAAAAAATCTAAAAATAAAAAAAGTTAAAAAATAGTTAAAAAATAAAGTTAAAAAAAATATTTTTTAATGGTAGCGTTGGAACCGTTACAAGCAAATATTTGAAACTATCCCAATATATGTTTTATTATATTTGCTTTATAACAGAAATATAAAAATAAAGTTAAGCCAAAATATTTGTGGTGTCCCCATACAAAAAACTTGTAATACGCGCTAAACAGCCGGCCAACGGTGGGTCGTCGGCGGCGCGCGGCACCACACAACTCAATACCTACCTAGTTTTCTTTACAAAAAAGTAATGATATCCCACCAAAAACATAAATGTAAAAGATCTCACATTTGTAAATACCAGCAACTATTATAGGTATTCAATAAAGCAAACAAATAGAATTTAATACTTGTTCATAATGTTATTTTGTTCCTATAAATACATATTTAGATTTTGCATAAAACTTGGCACACATTTAGATCTCCATTCTTTTTGCGGCGAAGTCCACAGCTGAACATAATTTTAGGATTGAACTTGGCTATCCTTTTTTACATTTATGTTTTGGTGGGATATGTCAGGGGTCATGTCCAGCGGATTTTGATTTTAAAGCCAATAGCCTTTAAAGAGAAATAAATCTAAATGGCGGCTTTTTTTTAAATTCTTGCATTACATCTGCCTTTTGTACACAAAACAATGTCCAGATATCGATTTTGAGTTCGATTGGCCTTAATACAAAAAACTTCAAAATGGCGGCTACTTTTTTCAATTCTGACATTGGATCACTCTTTTGTAAATAATGTTACACCCAGATATCGATTTTGCGGTCGATTAGCCTTAAAACCAAGAAATTCAAAATGGCGGCCACTTTTTTCAGTTCTGACAGTGGATCTGCATTTACTAACTAAAGTGGTGCTCAGATACCGATTTTGAGGTCAATTGACCTTAAAATAAAGAAATTCAAAATGGCGGCCACTTTTTTCAGATCTGACATTGGATCCGTCTTTTGTACCTACAGGCCTGCCTAGATGTCGATTTTAAGGTCGATTGGCCTTAAAACAAAGAAATTCAAAATGGCGGCCACTTTTTTCAATTCTAACATTGGATCCGTCTTTTGTACCTACAGGCTTGCCCAGATATAGATTTTGAGGTCGAATGGCCTTAAAACAAAGATATTCAAAATGGCGGTCACTTTTTTTAATTCTAACATTGGATCCGTCTTTTGTACCTAGGGGCCTGCACAGATATCGATTTTGAGGTCGATTAGCCTTAAAACAAAGATATTCAAAATGGCGGCCACTTTTTTCAAGTCTAACATTGGATCCGTCTTTTATACCTAAAGGCCTGCCCAGATATCGATTTTGAGGTCGATTGGCCTTAAAACAAAGATATTCAAAATGGCGGCCACTTTTTTCAATTCTAACATTGGATCCGTCTTTTGTACCTAGGGGCCTGCACAGATATCGATTTTGAGGTCGATTAGCCTTAAAACAAAGATATTCAAAATGGCGGCCACTTTTTTCAAGTCTAACATTGGATCCGTCTTTTATACCTAAAGGCCTGCCCAGATATCGATTTTGTGGTCGAATGGCCTTAAAACAAAGAAATTCAAAATGGCGGTCACTTTTTTAATTCTAACATTGGATCCGTCTTTGGTACCTACAGGCTTGCCCAGATATCGATTTTGAGTTCGATTGGCCTTAAAACAAAGATATTCAAAATGGCGGCCACTTTTTTCAATTCTAACATTGGATCCGTTTTTTATACCTAAAGGCCTGCACAGATATCGATTTTGAGGTTGATTAGCCTTAAAAGGAAGAAATTCAAAATGGCGGCCACTTTTTTCAAGTCTAACATTGGATCCGTCTTTTATACCTAAAGGCCTGCCCAGATATCGATTTTGAGGTCGATTGGCCTTAAAACAAAGAAATTCAAAATGGCGGCCATGTATACCTATTCTAACATTGGCTCTTAACATTTTTTTGATTTGATTTGATAATGTATAAATAAATGAGTACTACAAAAATTCATACTAAAATAATTTTATGGTGTAAAAATTTGAACAGCCTCTACATGCAAAATACAAATTTTTCAAATGTATGAGCGGCACGCAAGCGTCATTTACGCAAAATTGGGCCGGCATTCCAGGGCGTCCCTAGCTATGAATTACCCAATATAAATTATACATACATATACTCTCACGTCTTTTATCCCCGAAGGGGTAGGCAGAGGCGCAACTAGTGCACTCACTTTCCGTCGTGCGTATTCCGTCCTATGATGTGATAGGGGGCAAGCCTATCACCATTTCGGGCTCAAAATCCAGACTTCGGGCTGAAAAGAAAAAAATCCAATATCACTCTGCCTGACTCGGGGATCGAACCCGAGACCTCAGCATTGCAGTCATGACGTAATACAACTACACCACTGAGGCAGAATAAATAACAAAAAAAAGCAGTGACTATTGTTTTTCAATCAGGGATTCGAACCCGGCACCTCAGCGTACCGATCACTAAATATAACTAAAGCAGGTCTCCGACTAGAAACAATTTACAAAGGTGAAAGGATGTAATAATTACGCTTGCTGCCTATCTTATAGACCTAATAGAGCCTATAATTTTATATTGATACACGGACGTGAGCTGGATACACTATAAAACAAAATTTCCAGGGCACCTTCAAATTTGCCGCGCGGTAGCGCGGACCAATCCCTACACTAGACAGCCAATTCGAACTTTGAAGGCGTCCGAAAATTTCGAGCGCACGTCCGTCGTCAGTAAAGATTCCGGACGACTGAAGCCGGCACCGGCCACTCCCATAACAGCGATGGCGTATTTGGACGTCGCGGATGAGAGAAAGTGACGGGAGGCGCACGCGTATGCCAAAATGAAATGGCGTAAGCGCCAAAACAATTTTCTTTTAATTGTGATTATACTATTTAATTCATTTTAATTGTGTATTGATATAAACTTTGAAAATATTGATTTATTGTATTTAAATCAAGTTACGAATGTATATATTCCACCATTTAGAGATAAAGCGTGTTTAAAGAAAATATCAGAGGTAACTTTGAATTTTTTTTCGATCGAGAAAATTTGTAGCAATTGTGTTTTAGCTTTGACTTATCATTGAGTTATATGTTCAATTTACACATATCCAAAAATCGAACTTCTGATCTTAGTAGTTTACGAGAAAATTGAATTTAAAAGTCCTTAAACTTCCTGACATAGGCTCTTAAATATAAATTTATATCAGTCACAATCGCTGATGATAAATTATATCAGGCTTCCTAGATAAAACTAAATAATAATTTAGATTTTTCTTTTCAGTCCTAATGTAATATACACAGGTATAGTAGGTACTTAGGTATTTAAATATTTTTTACGATACTAAACATTAATTTTTCACTGAAAATAAGTTATATGTGTGTCCCGATTAAAGCAGCCAAATTATTACCCAAAGTGGATTTTGAAGATCTCGATATTATACTCAATGTACTACATTATATTATGCGTAGGAAAATATTATCGATTCTTAATCTGGAATAAATATGGAATGAAACTATCTACTTCATCGATATTTTTTTGTTTAGCGACGATATCGAGTGCCTTTTTGTAGACAACAATTGCTACAATTTAATAAACTCTACGATTTTCAATAAACAAGAGATTTACAAGAGACGGCGCTATCTGCAATACGGCAATCATGTGCTTGTCTGCCTAACTACAAAGAGTACAAATTTATCAAAATATTGTTCAAACAATAGAGCAATTACTGTGAGTTATGCCTATTATTTGTCGACCGGATAAGTTCCGTGAACCGTGTGTATACTAATTGCATAACTCTATCTCTTAGTTCTTACTCATTAGAAATAGCAGCAGAATTTTCTCAGCCAAAAAGAGTTAGGGGAAAATTTACATAAATAAATATTTAGGTGGGAAGCACGATACCAGTTAATATAAAAAAATATGATTTGATAACAATTTTTATATACAATAACGGCATTTAAATCATAGTGTATTTGATCCATATCGTCCAAACTTAGAGATTATAAGTAATGGAATGTACAGATGCAGACTCCCGACTCCATTTATCATACACACATACACTCACGCCTTTTATCCCTGAAGGGGTAGGTAGAGGCGCACTAATTAGTGCACCCACTTTTCGCCGTACGTATTCCGTTCCGTGATGTGATAGGGGGCGAACCTATCGCCATATCGGCCACAAATTCCAGACTCCGGGGCTGATACTGAATAGAAACACTTAATATCACTTTGCGCGACACGTGGATAGAACCCGAGACCTCAGCATTGCGGTTATACCGTAATACAACTTCGCCACCGAGGCAGTCATTATTAAAAAGAAGAGAATGAAACAATATCTCCAGAGTAGCTGAGGATTGATTTAATGTCAGTATGAAATCTGTAAACGAATTTTCGCATAAAATTTGAAAGCAAGAGTCAACGGAGCTTCGCCTTTAAATTCAAAACATTAGCTATGAAGTGTTGGAATACATAACTATCGTATTTTATATAATATAAGTAGAAACGATGTATGTATTATGTTATTATTTATATGATGGTGTTCACTGCACATAGGTTGGTGTAGGAGCCGCGTGTGGAGTGTTGTGGATATCGCCGATGAGCGGGAGCGCACGCGGGGCGCTGCTGGTGGCGCTGGCGCTTGCGCACGCGCTGCCGGCCGGCCTGCATCCCGCCCTGCTCACCTCCAGACCCTCACTCGACCGCGATCCATACTTGCAACCTTACAACGCCACGGCTGACTACAACGAACAACTCTTCACCATCCTGTAAATTTGTTTTAGATTTTTATAGTTTTTTAAAACGGATATTAGGTATGTTGATTATAATCTCTTATGCATAATTTATGAGGCTGGATTGATTTGATTATCTCCATTCAAATTCATTATTATCATGATCAGTCTCTGTCAGACCTCTTTTGAAAATTAATTTCTCCTAAAGCATAACAACGCATAACTTTTTACAGAGTAGCCCAATTTTAATATTGTTAAGCTATTGCATAGCTTCTATCGCGGGCCTTGAGCGCTATATACGCTACAGCTTGACCTAATCCAGAAATTCCGTAACGAAAAAATAACCTATCACCCCTCACTCCGACCGGCACAGCGGTGATATTTTATTTTCAACTCTATCACAACCGTGTAGAGTGTAAAATTCTATAAGTAAATTTAATTTGCAGTCTTGTAAGAATACAATATGTAAGAGGATATGAGCTGAATGTTAAACGATAAAAGGTCGAAATTACCGTGTATTTAAAAATTGTTCCAGTCAGTGAAACGTATCGGAATGTCAAACGCGCGCAGTTGATGAGAATGTCCCCGTGGCGGGATGACGTGATTCTTGATTCTGAAGTTTGAATTTTTAAAAAGTTTTTATTTCATATCTGTTCAAAGTGGTTATAAATATTAGAATTGCCTGCTTAGAGTATCGACGTTAGGGCACGAGTGAAATTTGGACAAAAGAAAAAAAATAAAAATGATAATTACATAAGTTGATAAAAAATGCAATAGCTTTACCGCGGCAGACTCCGAGTGCCACACGTCTTTTTTTTGTTGGATAGGGTATACCTCGAAATTGGTCCCAAGTAAATTTGGAAAAAAACTACCCTAAGAATGGAAAAAAAGTCGTGATTTATTGTTTACTCACAGATTTTAATGCTGAGCTGTGCATTAATAAGACATAAAGTATGTAGTTTATAGCTAAAAAAAATATAAAATAAAAAAACTTTTTAACAAAAAAAATTAAACCGTTGAAAAAACTGAAAACCGAAAAATAAAAAATCTTGAGAGGTCTCAAGGGACACCCGGATGGGACGAAGTTCCTTTTGATTAATTAGTGAAGGAATTGTAATAAAATTTCATTACTTTTAATTTAGTACTTATAACATTTTTTTTATTAACAAATATAATGGGATATAAACTTTATCAGTAAACTCAATCTTAGTAATAATTAGCTTGTGTTAACTGAAGAAGGAAACATATGTTTGGGCTTCTATTTTATTTATGTCTTGAAAAAAAAATCTAGTCAAGAAAGCATTTATAGTCCGTCCAATCATTTATGTAACTTTTGACATATGCACGCCAATGAAATTTTATAATTCTTGACAAGGAATCGAAACAAAATAATTGAATACTTTATGGACGCCAGTTTTTGTTTTCCATAGAGAAGGGACTTGTTGTTCAGCTCCGATATTAATTATCAATCGATAATAGTTCATTAAGCCCACTGATAGTGTAACAAAAATAATTAAAACTTTTACAGTAAAAAAATAAAATGTCGCACTGTAAATTTAAAAAAATCTTTTTACATTTGCGTAAGTATATAATAACCGATAAAATAAACTATTCAAGTAAAATTTTGACAAAATGATATTGGATATAGAATATATACCTACAGAATAAATTTATAAACAGAAAATATACACATTTAAACGATTAGGCATGTTTATAAAACGATACAAAATGTTGAGCAAAAATAACATTTCAATGTGTTTAATCGATCAAAACTTCTGCATAAATTAAATCGATTGCTACAAGAAATCGAGTCGGTAACGCATTAGTACATCCCCAATTGATTAGAAACCGAACTGTCAAAGGTTAAATAAATGGTTGGACGGACTTTTTTTTTTTTTTTTTTTTTTTTTTGTCCCTGACTAAACTCTTGTTAGCCTGACGAGGGTCGGCTTATACAAGAACACCGGTCTTGTGGGTGAGCGCAGAAGGCGCTCGCAACCCTTAAATTTAAGCGACCACGCTGAGGGCGACCCACTAATGGGTCACGACCTCGGCTCAGGGCGGCCACTGAGAGGATAAGACATCAACGTTTGGGGAATATGGTTTTTAACCTAATCCTATTTTACGTGTTGATTGTAGTCTTCGGCACGCGGGCCGGAACTGCTACGAGAGGGCAGGGTTATGGGGAACGCGACGAGGTCCTCGACGGCGAGGACGGTACAGCGGTCTTGTGGAGTGTATGAGCTTTAAATGCTCGTTCTTTTCGCGTAAAGCTAGAGTGATTTCGTCCTCTGGATCGGTCAGGACTGATCGCGGTCGTCTCCATTTGGCGCGGTCAAATGGAGTATATATAGACGCTTTACGGATAAGCGTGTTCGGGTGGTTTACCGCCCTGTCGAAATAGCGTCTGCTGGCGCACTGCATAAAGTGCCTGATGGTCGGCATATTGGTGTCCACGTGGAGGTTGCGATTGCGAACGTACCACGGGGCACCAAGTGCATGTCGTAAGAATCGATTTTGAAGCACCTGCATTCGCTGAAGGCGACCGGGCGGTAAATGAGCGAATACGGGCGACGCGTATGTCATTATCGGACGGATGCATGTTTTAAAGATCCTAATCTTGTTGCGGATTGACATCTTACTATTTTTGTTTAGGAGCCAGTGAAGCTGGCTCATCGCGAATGCGGCTCGCGCGCGTACCGCATTTACGTGTGGGATGAAGGTCAACCTCTGATCAAGGGTTACTCCTAAATATTTGGCTTGGCCCTTCCAGGGAATAACCTGGTCGGACATGCGGACTGAAAAGTGAGGGACATGGACTTTCCTTTTCCGAGTGAAAAGGATGGCCTGACTTTTGGTGGGATTGACGGTGATTCGCCATTTGCGGAACCACTCACCGAGTTCGTCGGCGGCGGTTTGCAAAGTGCGCACCACTTTGTCGGGGTCTATACGTGAAGCGTATATTGCGGTATCATCCGCGAATAGTGCCAGATGGGCGTTTTGTGGTCTAGGAATGTCGCTTGTGTACAGCGAGAATAGAAAGGGGGACAGGGCGGAGCCTTGCGGGACTCCGGCCGTGATGGTGTGTCGGGAAGAGAGAGTTCCCTCCACGCGATATCTGAAACCGCGATTCGACAGGAAATCTCGTATGATGTGCACGAGTTGTGTGGGCACGTTGAGAGTGTACAGCTTGAAAAGCAAGCCGTTGTGCCACACCCTGTCGAATGCTTTTTCGATATCGAAGAAAATAGCACCGGTAGGCATTCCTTTACGGAATTGTTCGTGGACGTACTCCGTGATGCGGAGCACCTGATTGACACAACTGTGTCTGGGGCGAAAGCCAAACTGTTCTGGAGGGATCAAATTTTGATTAAAAGCTACTATTTTAAGGCGGTCGAGGACGATCCGCTCGTAGATTTTGCCCAGAGTACTGAGCAGACTGATGGGCCTATAAGAGGAGGGTTCGAAAGCGGGTTTCCCCGGCTTGTGGATTCCTATCACAACTGCCTCTTTCCAGACCTCTGGGAAGATGCAGTTACGAAACGCGGCATCATAGATAGAGGTAAGAATTTGAACTAGATGCTCCGGGAGCATCTTAATCATACGAGTAGGGATTAGATCGCCCCCGGGGGCTTTCCTACGTTTGAGTGCCTTGATCAGAGTGGTGACTTCTTCGATCGTCACCGGCGCAAGGGGATCGGGCGGCGGGTCGACGTCCGGGTCGACGTTATCGTATAACGGTCGCGGTATAGAGACTGGCGGTGGCCGGACCGCGTTCCTATCTTCGACGAAGGTGTCAACCGCAACAAGAATGTCGTCATCTACGGGTACGGAGGTGAGCGAGCATTGAGACTCCAGGCTGCCGGCCAGTAGTTCCGCTTTCTCGTCGTCATCAAACGCCGGGCGTTGATTCGGACGATTGAGCGGAGGCATGGAGGCCACATCGTTTCTCCTGAAGGAACGAACCAGTTGCCAAAAGGCGGTATGTGTCGGATCGATATCGGCAAGACGAGTGTCCCACCTCGAATCGACGACCTCTTTTATGCGACGCTTAACCTCACGTTGGAGGTAGCGCGCAAGATGTCGTCGTTCCGGGACGGGTCTCGTCGCGCAGGCTTTGAGCGTAGCGTTACGCAACCTCACCCACCACCGAACGTCTTCGGGAAGTTGCCAGTGACTGTGAACAGTCTCAGGCACCCTCTCGGAGCTTTCGCTCAAAACGTTCTGAAGGTGGTCGGTGAAGACGCGTATCGCGCTGGTCGTTTCCTCAGGAGTCACGATGTTGGTCGGGATCGCGGAAAGATCAGTGGATGAGGTGTCTGCGAGCTTGGTGCCCAAAAGGCGCCAATTCGTTTTCACCTTCATCGGAATATTAGGACCTGTGTCTGTTGGACTGTTTTCGGGGACTAGATCGAGGATCACAGGTCTGTGGTCAGAGTCTAACTCTTGTAATACCTGCATGGAACGCACGCTAAGGCTTACGTTCCGTACAAGTGCCACGTCGAGTATGTTGGACGGACTATAAATTGTCTTTTTTTGTTTAAATTTCGAATGTCACTTTTACGGCCAGTTCTTTATTGTTATTGGCTGGTTTCAGGGCAAGTACAAAAAAAGTGTCGTTACAACTTTTGGTTTTGATTTTTTCCGTCTTGCCCCCTTTCGCAACGTGCGATAAGTAACTTCGTTCCAATAAATATTTTTTTTATTTAGCCTTAATAAATAACATATACGCATATTTGGAGTCGGTGCCTAATTTAAATTGCCTGCTAAGCTAAGCAAATACGTGAACAAATATACGAAAACAATGCAATCAGCCCTGTATTATAGCCCACTGCTGAGCACGGGCCTCCTCTACAATTAATGTTCAATTTAAATTAGGCATCGACTCCAAATATACGTATAGGTATATTAGTTGTTAAAGTTAAATAAAAAACACTTATTATTTTACAGCATACTTAGCTCACCTACTTACTACTGTAGAACGAAGAAAGTTATAGTTTTGCCTATATTATGTGAAATACAATATCTTACGTTGTGATGTACAATAAAGTTATAAATAAAATAAAATATTTTTTACTTTTCAGTTTTTTCCGCGGCTTAATTTATTTGTTAAAAAGTTTTTATTGTTGCTGTAATCGACATTAATTTATTTTTAGTTCACAAATGCACGGCGGCCGTCACATACTGATGCTGTTTTTCGTCGTTATGTCTATATTTATATTTAACAGATACGTAAGTAAACCTGTATTACATATTAATATGCATGAATGTTTTTTTTATTTACTTCCGGTTGTTTACTTTGCGTTGAATGGCTAAATATTTATAATCGGGCGCACGAAAAATATTTTTGAGAAAACTGAGTTTGAGATAATATTTATTGTCATTATTCTGCTGCGAACAACATGTAATTATTAAACAAACGCAGCGTAGTGTGGTTCATTTACCAACATGTGAAATAAAGATTGTTTTACATGCTACAAATTTCACATTTCGTGACTGTAGAGTAAATAGAGTAAATCCCGATTTCGACATGTTGAGACTGATAGTTTGCGTGCGTGTAATCTCACCAAGTTGGCGTTCGCTATTTATGTGTTCAAGTCTACGCTTTTGTTTACATTACGGTTAACAGACAGGTTCGTGACTCCAAAATTTCTTTGAGAATTTTGATTGAGTATTTACTGAGTAGAATCTTAACGGTATCTACTTACAAAATATCTACCAACTCTACATCTAAAATAACAAGCAGAGCTTTATATTCTTTTGCCAACTTTATGCAGAATTTTATCTATTACAACACCTTTCTCATTAGTAAAAAATGCTTTATCTTTTTATTACTCAGCAGCATACTTAGTCCAATAACGCACTAACAAAAAAGGTACACGGTTTAGCTTGAAAACGTATTATTCATAAATTATAACAAATATTAGTATTTACAACCATTATAATTTACTTGACGGTAGTATGAGTATGTGTATGCATGACGGCCTGTATGGCGGTGATGTGGTGTGCAGACGGAGTCGCTGGAGCGCGCGCGGCACTCCCGCGGAGAGCGAATGCGCGCGCAGGCCGAACAGGCCAGCGACCTGCGCCGCCGCAACCAGCAGCTCATACACAACGTGTTGCCGCCGCACGTGGCTACACACTTCATGGGCGCACGCCACCATCACCGTGACCTCTACAGCCAGAGCTATGCAGAGGTTGGCGTGCTATTCGCGTCTATGCCCAACTTCTCAGGTAACTACCAAACGTTGGACACGAGTCTATACCTATCTCTTCGGGCTTTCAAATATGAAAAAGTTTTAATTTTCGTTCGTTCGATAAAATATCGGGGGGACTAGCAATCTTGCTTTAAATATTCCACCGCATTCCTCCGGTGTAGTGGGTGTTTATAAACAACGATAATTACCCAGGTACCTAATATGTTCGTTTACGTTTAAATGAATCGCTTGCCTCACCTACTTACTATTGTAGAACGAAGAAAGTTATAGTTTTCACTCACCACACATTCTATAGATACCTATGAGACCTTTGTTAAACTTTATACCATGACTGAAAACTCTATTGAACCACATGTAATAAAGTTTTATGTATAAGTAAGTGTGATTATCTATATAAAAACTGTTGTAACAAATAATACATATTTCCTTAAATTTTAGTAGATTCACAAAGTCTGTGAATCATTTCGGCTTCCGTAGCATAATTAAGAAAAACATACACGTAATTATAGTAGAATATTATTAAAATAGAAACAAATGTCTGAGAGATTAAAGTACGTGCACTTTGTCTGAATATTTCTATTTGATTTAAATCAAGTCTTCTGTATGAGTCGTCAAAATTTGCATACAGGAATTGAATGTTTAGCATTGAATGTTATTTCCTGAAAGTGCACTATGTACATACTTACTAGTACATTCTATGTATCTTTTTCTAACTCTAATTTAATTCTTAGTGAAACTTAATTTTGTATTTGCAATGTTATAATTTTGATTGGTGTGCCTTTTCATATTTAAAGACGTTCTTTGTCTGTTTTATAGAAAATAATACTTATAACTTTTCACTGGTGTATGCAATTAAGGTTTTAAATTAACTGACAAATTTTCATTATTTTACACTAATGAAATTTTCCGCTGTGGTTGCCTCAGCTACAATTTCCGCATTATCGTGCAACGGTTAGGACAATACGCGAGTCCCTACACATGTCTTTAGGGATCTCTAATAATACGTTTGTATACTATTACAGAGTTTTACTCGGAAGAAACAGTCAACAACCAAGGTCTCGAGTGCTTACGATTTCTCAATGAAGTGATATCAGATTTTGACTTGGTACGTAAATGTCAAATATTTCTACAAATAGTGTATATTTTTAAGCATGTATAATTTTTCTAATACGCGATCACACATCAATTATGTCACATAATTATTATGCAGTTCATAAAATTCTTTTTTATTTTTTAATCGCTCGAATGTTATTATTTGAGGTATAAAATAAAGAATTATCTAGGTATCTATTTGTTTATTTTTTTAGTTGCTGGAGGACGCTAAGTTCAGTAAAGATATAATAAAGATAAAGACCATCAGCTCTACGTACATGGCCGCCTCGGGACTAAATCCCACGCGACAGATGCAGGTACGTAGTTAGTTTAATACCAGTTCAGAAGAATGACGACCACGACATTGCGAAATCTTCAAATTACCCATCATTGTTGTTATGAAGGTCGCCAAATACACATTAAGAAACACAACATTTAGCTTATTATTAAAGACATTCTAATTTAATTTATAAAATACAATGTACCTACTTATAACTGTAAAGATATGGAGTGGTATTTATATAATATTATTGACTGCCTCGGTGGCGTAGTTGTATTACGGTACGACTGCAATGCTGAGGTCCAGGGTTTGATTCCCGGGTTGGACAAACTGATATTGGATTTTTCTGTTTAGTAACAGCCCGGAGTCAGGAATTTGTGCCCGATATGGTGATAGGCTTACCCCCTATCACATCATGGGATGGATACGCACGGCGAAAAGTGGGTGCATTAGGCGCCTCTCCCTACCCCTTCGGGGATAAGAGGCGTCAGTCAGTGTGTGTGTGTGTTAAGCATTATTTTATATTACGCCACAGTTGTGGAAAAAGTACGCTGCTTTTCTTAGATCACAATAATATTAAAACCAATTAAAATTGAGGCTGCTTCTAAGAATTTTGGATTTTTAATAATTTTTACGTTTTATTCGAGCACTTTATAAATTCTATTAGTTAAGCAATGGAAGAAACGCCGTTTACTCGCTGATCGTACTAATATAGTTAGTTGGTTAAGTTTTATTATTTTAATAATAATAATATATAATAATACCAGCCCTGTATTAAATACTGTGCCACTGCTGGGCACGGGCCTCCTCTACTACTGAGAGGGTTATTTTAATACCGATTGCTAATCACGAGGTCAGTCGGAGCGAGAGCTAAAGTAAGCAGCCCGTAGGACAATGAGTACCTATATACCTACTTTTTATTTTTATAGCAAAAAAACAAAAGATTGATTTGATTGGCTTAATTTTTATTCAGCTAGTAAGTAAACACACAATTTTCCTCTAAAGTGCTATACATCAAACCAAACCTCATATGTAATGGCCAAGCCATCGTAATAAGAATTATCATTTAATGCTTAGCCAATGAAATTATTTTTTTAATTTTTTTTAAACATCAAATTTTATTAGTATTTTATTTGATAGATAGTTCGAAATTAAACATTTTAAAATATTTTTCGTAGCTCGTAATTCGAAATTTAGAACAGACTTCCAAAAAATGTGGATATTCTCAATTCGTGTCTCTGTATGTTTTTATTTGGTAATGTTTTAAGTTCGTCCTTATTGCATTTCGTAGCCGTCAGATTGTGTGGTGGTACGATGGGCGCACCTGGCATGCCTGGTGGAGTTCGCGTTGGAGCTGCAACGCGTACTGGCCGCCATCAATGAGCAGTCGTTCAACCACTTCGTGTTGCGCATGGGCGTCAACCACGGACCAATCACGGCAGGTGTCATTGGCGCGCGCAAACCGCACTACGACATATGGGGCAACACTGTCAACGTCGCCTCTCGCATGGAGAGCACCGGCAAAGCGGGATGCATACAGGTTACACATACATATACATGTTAAATTGGCTGTCTACAATCGTTGACATGTATCCCTTGATACTACAAAGATAAAATTCGAGGCTTAGTAGTCTATTACCATGAGCTTTTTTTTGACGCGAACCTTTCGGCCAGTAGGCTGACGAGAGTCGGCTTTTCTGGCCACACCGGACTTAAGGGTGAACGCTTAAGGCGCTCGCAACCCTTTAATTTAAGTGACCATGCTGAGGACAACCCATTAACGCGTTACGAACCTCGGCTCAGGACGGCCACTGGGAGAGGATGAGACATCAACGATTAGTGGGGAAGATTGGTTTTAAACCTAATCCTATACATTTATTTCGTCGGCACGCAGGCCAGAACTGTTACAGAGGTCGGGGGGGCGACGGGGAGCGCTGCGAGGCCCTCGACGGCGAGGACGGAACTTATTTAACTGTCTGTCATCTTTATATATAATTATAATTCTTCTGTACGTGTGTATGGACCAATTTTAATGAATTTTGTGTGTCTTCAGGTGGTTTCGAAAATGGTTTAGAATTACAATTCGGTCTGTATAGCGGGAATTTTATCCAGGAAAAAACCTTTAGTGTGGGTGAAGCCGCGGGAAAAAGCTAGTTGATTTATATTTTTCATAAACCAATGTTGTCTATATAATAATAAGAAATGAATTGGTGTGAAACCTAAAATACTGGCAAAATGTTACGTGCAAACTTAAAGAGCGAAGACATATTATGTTGTAAAATATTTCATAGCTGTAATCACGGAGGAAAAAGAAGAGCTGTAATAGTTACGAAACAACTTTATTTGATCGTAAATATTCATTTTTACATGAAGGTGTGCAAATAAATTATTAATTTTATGGTATGGAACATTTTTGCATATTATACCGAAAATGGGGAAAATTATACGTTAATGACTTCCAATATTTATTTTCAAGAACAATGACATTTAGAGCAAGAAGGATTCATTATAATTGTCGTAACAATAGGAGGTAATCACCGCACGTGTGTTTATAATGGCCTTTGAGTATATAATTGCCAAAGTGAGAAACAGCTGTAGACTGCGAGGTTCATCAATGGATTAGGTCAACACACCAAAGACCTACATTATTATGAAGAAGAAAGAAACCTGTTTATTTGTGACAAACAAACTTAAAACTATAAAAAATTTAAACAATACAAAAACTTAAAATTTGCTTTGAAGCAAAACGGCTCCAGCTCAGCATATGCTGGCGATAAAACCAGCGCTGATCTTCCGCTGGGCCGCTAGGTGATGTCACGGCCGCCAAGACTGACAGTTTAGATTGTGGCGCCGTGGTATTTATATATTACTAGCGGCCCCCACAGACGTTGTCCTGCTCTAAAAAGGAAATAAAATCCTAGAACCCGAGTACAGCGCTACCTACCGGATAGAATTGTAATCTAAACCATTCTGGAATCCACCTGAAGACACACAAAAAATTACATTTAAATCGGTCCACCCGTTTAGGAATTCAGTGACATGCATGTTTAATATGGTGGTTAAGTATTCTTAAGTTTTCTAATTTTCCGCGCAATTTTCTTATTTTTTCTTTCATAAGAACTTTCTCCTGATAATACCAAACACATCAAAAAAAGAAATAACGAAATCAGTCCAGCCGTTCACGCGTGATGCCGTGACCAAGGAAAATAGGGATTCATTTTTATATATATAGATGTATTTTTAATTTAATAATAAATTTAAAAATATACCTATAGTGGGACTTTTTTAATTTAATTATCAATGGTGGGAATTTGATGTACACATAGAAGTTCAGCCAATTTTTTTTTGTTACAATCTCAAATATACTACCACGTACCAATCTTCTAGTAGGTACCTAAATTCTACAATATACCATACGTCCACCACGCTGGCCTAGTGCGGGTTGGCAGACTTCACATACCTTCGAAATTCAGAGAACTTCTCAGGTATGCAGGTTTCTTTACGATGTTTTCCTTCACCGTTAAAGCGAGCGATAATTCACAAAGAATACATACATAATTTTTAGTAAAGTCAGGGGTGTGTGCCTTGGGATTTGAACCTGCGGACATTTGTCTCAGCAGTCCGTTCCACTCCCAACTAGAATATCGCCGCTTACAATGGTACCTACAATGATATTTAATATTTTTGAAATATCATTGGGTACCTATAGGTACTTGATGCTTCAGTCTTGGTGAGGATAAATCACATAATACCTATACAGTAATATTTAAACTAACAAAACTCTGTTTTTAATACTAATTAATACAATATTAAGAAATTGATGTTATATGTAAATACTTACGTTATATTTTCAGGTGACCGAAGAAACGTGTGAGATTTTACAAAATTTCGGCTACTATTTCGAGCAGCGTGGCTTAGTGGCAGTAAAAGGCAAGGGCCAGTTAATGACCTATTATCTGCAGGGCAAGCGGGAAACAACCGCCGGCCATTCCAAGCCGACAGTAAGTATAAACTGATAAGTATCTAACAAACACGAGGTCTAACTTTCAATATTAACTTAAGAAACAATTATCTTTGAATACAGTGAATGTTACATAAACCATATTTGTATTGTATACTTATATTTTGTTAGGAAAACTATGTACCACATGAAGTATTCAAAAATAGCAGAGAGATGTCGCCCGCGTCGATTTGATCCGGACAGTCTATCTGAACAGGCCGATAATATAGCGATCGGCCTAGACTGATAGATTGCCTGGATTGACGACCATTCTCAACACACAGAAGATGAAGTCAGAGCAACAGACAGAAGACTATCTATCATAAAATAAATTTAAAATAAAGATGTAATACCGGGTCAGTTTTACATTGCGTTACTAAATGAAACCACATAATATTCCTCTATACCTCTGCTAACATCGTGCTAAAAATTGACAATGAATAACGAATAATTTCGCCAAAAATCCTGGTTGTAGTATTCCAATATTTTTATCATTTTGTAGTTTAATGCGAATATGGTGTGTGCGTAAATGTATTTCTGACTGAAAATGTAATGTTGCTGCTGCGACGAATTCTCCTAGAGCAGTCATAGTGGCATTATAGGGCGTGTAAACTTAAAGTTACATTTTATTGATATTTAATTTGTTCGAAACTTACACTTTTTTATTTTACATCTATGCTTAATATAACTTAATGGAAAGTGTTATTTTCAACGAAATAAGATTGTGACTTCATTTATTAACGCAATGTCAAAATGTCCCTGTATATGTTACTGTAATAATATTTCTGTTAAAATTACGTACTGTTGGCACATCTTGCTAGACTGAATGTTTACACTTTACCATCATGAATATTGCTTTCTGATCAAAAAGAAAACAAAAATCGTGAAGAACAATTTAGGAAAATTCTCTTCATATTCTAAACTAGTAAAGCAACTTTAGTTACCAGCGTGAGCTGTTGATATATATTTTTCGAATGAAAATGCAATAAGTCCGTGTGGTGGACCAAGGCTTTTAAGCAATATTACAATTAAAAAAAAACATATTGTTATCTTATTTAATCCGACCCCAAAAGACCAACTGCCATACCTTAAGGCACTGTCAACTCCTTCTGCGTAGATTGAGCCGTCAATAACAACTAATTTAAAAAGAAAATTATAATTAAAAAATGAAGGTAGATATTGTAACATTAACTTTGTGGACCTACCCCTCAGTCTGCCCCGTGACCACGAAAGCCTTCGAAACGTCGGGAGAAAATAGAAATTAAAAAACTGCTATAAAATCCGTAAAATAGTTTTATTTCAATGTCTAACATTCGCGTAAATAGAAGTCATATTCAATACATACCTAAATTTCTAGTAATTTCGTCGTTTGTCGTGAGCATCTAATTCTGCTACGAGTCTTTACTGTCCACACACCTATTACCATAATTTCTGTCAACCGGTAATAACAGCGCTTATATATTGTATTTTAATGATACTAAGCACTGAAGCTTGGTGAATATCTGGGAATGATTAAATTATTGTTAACGCAGGATAGAATTAATCAATTTGTAATATTCATTCTTAATTTTCATGATAAAATAATAAGGTAGAGGTAATTAACCTCAAACATAAAGACCTATACATCTTAAGAGGACAGCTGTAAATAAAATTATACAAGGCCTATGCGAGTTGTCATACTCGATTATTAAGTATGCTAAAAGCCGGAAAGCAAGAAATTCCGCCCGGTCTCTACAAGGTCTAAACTACTCATAGGTCTACGAGTTTTAATATGGTATATAAACCTAAGGGAGTCAGTATCCTTCTCAAGACGCCGATTTATATAGATTATTCTATATTGCTCAAATTATTAGTAAAAGGTACACTATCTAAAATAAATAAAACAATGTAACAAACCGATTTTTGTACGAAATTCACTACGCTGCTATGATTTCAAAATATCTTTTAAAGCGATAGAAACATTCTTTGAGCTATGGACGTTAAGCGATTTCGTTCAGCCCATTATAGCAAGGAAGAGTAATAATTTCGACACCTTGTATGCAATGTCAACACGTAATTACTATTTCTATATTTGACTATAATACTTTTAAACTCAATCCTATGATATTTAACTTAATATTATATATTTTAATTTATACTGTAAGTTGCCACGAATATTTTAAAAACAAAAACATGATGTTTACAGTTTTTAAAACAATTTGTTTAATGTTATTGTCTAGTCTCTTGGTCAAAATTCCACTATGAAATGTATTGTATTTTTACATTGTTGTAACACATAAATGATATTTCTCTGCACTCCTCTATATGAACTTTAATTATTCCAAATTGCACTCTCCTCCGTGTGCGCATTGTTAAAAGGGTATAACATTTCATCTTTACCTATCTATTAATATATAGATGTTTATTGTAATCTTCCGTAGTCATAAGGTGTAGTAGTCCGACATCGTAGGTGGTACAGCCGCGTTTAAGATAGTCTTATACATACAGCATGAACGCACCGGCTCGACATGAAGAGTAACATTTCATCTTTACCTATCTATTAATATATAGATGTTTATTGTAATCTTCCGTAGTCATAAGGTGTAGTAGTCCGACATCGTAGGTGATACAGCCGCGTTTAAGATAGTTTTATACATACAGCATGAACGCACCGGCTCGACATGAACTATCTTCTATATATATAAAATTCTCGTGTCACAGTTTTCGTTGCCATACTCCTCCGAAACGGCTTGACCGATTTTGATGAAATTTTTTGTGCTTATCCGGTATCTATGAGAATCGGCCAACATCTATTTTTCATCCCCCCAAATGTTAAGGGTGGACCACCCCTAAATTTTTTTTTTATTTTTCAGACAAAATTTTTTGTTTTAATTTTTTTATGATACAGCATACAAAAATACCTACAACCCTAAATTTTCACCCCTCTACGATCAACCCTTATTTTTTAATAGCCATTTTAGTTACCTTTTTAGGGCAGGACAACGTCTGTCGGGGCCGCTAGTTTCAGATAAAATTGGCAACATGCTGGCAAGCTATACCTACTTGTCAGCTTTCTTACCGTAGGCCCAACAAATCTCCTTCCCTTTGCACATTCCTCCTACTCCTTAAAGGTCAGTAATATTCCTATCTATTCCTTAGTCTTATGGTGATTGCTTGGCATCAAATGGTCCAAGTGCATCTTTCTAAATATGGTTTACCGTATTCTTTCCTTTTAAAAAACACGCACTTATTAAAAAAAAGCCATGAACATTACAATAAAGCAATTAGAGATCGATTACGTTGTTAGCCCTATACCTATACTTATCATTAGTCGTGACAATTAATAAAGATTCTGTATTTATTTAGTTTTATTCGCAAACACTTTGTTTTAGATATAT
Organism: Lapara coniferarum; assembly: GCA_949316025.1. Lineage (NCBI taxonomy): Eukaryota > Metazoa > Arthropoda > Insecta > Lepidoptera > Sphingidae > Lapara > Lapara coniferarum. The sequence goes on along the minus strand of OX438926.1, from coordinate 12,731,556 downwards.
GATATAGTAGTTGTTGCTCACAGTTTCACCCGTGTAAAAAGCCTTTCCCGCTATAAAAACCATCTACTTAAAGAGAGGTTAAAAATATCCACTATTTCCCATGAGAGCAAATTACTGGGATAAAAAGAAGCATATGTGTTAATCCATGACATAATCCACCCGTATACCATATTTCATCCAAAGGCGTTTATTTGTTCCTACGTTTAATTCTTACAAACATACAAACATCCGAACAATGTCACTAACTTTTGTATAAATATATAATTTTAGTAAGAAGTACGATGTCAACATCATTTGCATTACATTGTAATCAGTAAAACCCCTGGTAGGCAACGACTTAGCTGTGTCTCTGTCATTGCTACAGTCCATGCACGGCTGATACTGTTTACCATCAGCTAGACGGATTGTTCTTTTGCCTATTAAGGCAATAAAAATATTGTTTTTTTTTGCATGGAAATGTGTTCATTTAACAAACAGATGACTCAATGCCATGGTTAGATGTACAGTTTTTTTTTGTGTCTGATAATTAGGGGAATCTTTATGGTTCTAGGTAGAGGAGGTGGGGCTCGAAGCAGATGCCGGGGACGCGCTCCTTGCGAACGGCGATGCGACGGCCGCCACGCCTCAGCCGCACGCCGCCCTCCCGTGCCCTGATACCAGCGCCGACCTACCCTTATTGCAGAAATAGACCAACTGTGTCGTTCATACAGGCCTTCCCGTCAGACTGCATCTGACATAAAGCAATACAAACGGGCATTAATGTAATTTATTTTGTATTTTGTGTATACCTCAATATTTTTAAGTACCTGATAAAGACATGTTTTGATAAGGTATCCTACATTTTGTGGGGTAACATGCCGCGTGTCGTGGATGTTTATATTTACGTATACAATATCGTATTATAGTCGTCATAGTTTATCATCCAAGAGTAACATCACATCCTTTAACATAGTCATCATACACATAATGGATGGAAATGTAACATCAATTTATCATCAGCTTAGAAAATCGTGTTGTCTACAGTAACTATACTAAGAAAATTCAAGTCCTATATTAATAGACTTCATACACACCCTTAGTAAAACTCACGAGACAAATTAAAAAAATTACAACATTTGCGTGCAAAAATGTATTAATTACCCTACTAAATGATACAATACGATGACGTCTATGACAGGTCAGACAGAAATTGTCTACTCATTTTATCACAATAAACAATATCACAATAAAACTAGCTAAAATGAGTTTTAGTAGTCGGGTATGTCCGATGTTCCTCTAATAAATACCATCGTTGTACTCTTATCCTTTATAAGTACATGCCATAGTATATAGGTTTTGAATAAACATAATAATAAAATAACACTGTAACCGATAACATAACATTATATAAGTACACTGTACGTGTAATGAAATAATTCATCAGGTGAATACAATAGTAATAGTTATACATGTATGTATGTAATGCAAGAATGTTTGCTCATTATTACCCCGATATTAATGAGTTTCAGCGATGACTAATTTCGATTGTTTTCACTTATTACTTATTTCAATAAAGCTATTAGTAAATATGTTCCATGAATTTTAAAAATCGTTATGAAATCGAAATAATTTCTTGTAAGAAACTCATGGTGTAATACACATTAAAATATGAATGCGTCAATGTTATTGTCGCGGTATTTTAATTGCAGTTATTAGATTATGTTTAAAAATGGGAAAGCGTTCCCCGTCTAATGTGTTTTACGTAATCGGACAAATGTCACTCAATAACGTCTATGATGTATACACTTGTCTGTAATGCGAATCTTTGTAGACTTCTTAGTGTATTATATATGCAGATGTATGTACTTGATAGAGAATAAAATAGTTTATTCTTCGCCTTTTATCTTTGTGAGATAACGTAGCGAATTTTAGTATTTAAGAGTTTATAAAACACTTATATTTTGATATATTAAATTATATTGTTTCCATGCAGTTATTTACAATATAGGTTTGCTATGTAATCACTTAGTCCGTATTATTCTATAGCTGTATGGATAAAGTTAAATTATATTGCTATGCAATAGTAATCTTCGCAGTGAGTTAATCTGATTTATTATCTTTCGTTCTATTCTACTTGAGTCAACCGGGCACATAAATTATTATTTTTAATTTATGTCTATAATGTTAGACACATACATACAGCTGGAAACTATATTATAGTGCAGGGAGTAAGATCTCAGTTTGATTACTAACATTCGTTTTAACGAATGAGTTGACTTAGTTTCTTAACCTTCTGTTCCATTGCCTCGCTTGCAATGTACGACTCTATGTGCTTACACTGGCGAACGACTTATTCCCAGCTTAGTTTACTGACGCTTTATCTGAAAGGCTGGATTAAATTGCAATAACGATTTTATATATTTTATTGCGACCATAATCGATTTTATTAGCAAGAGCATATGCAAACTGGTATCGACTATAGCACGGTTTATTTCATCGAACTACATATAATATTAAATTAAATCACTGAATAGTTTAAGATTTAAGGTGGAAACAATTTATAAAACACGATATACTGCTTTAACGTTTAACATTTTTATTATTATTCAGGCCAGTGATATGTTAGGCAATAAGCGGTCGAATCATAACAATGATGCACACAATATGTGCCTACACAAAAACATGTTGTTCGTATGCCAGTTTCACAGTTATGTCATACTCTCGGTGCAGATGTATGAGAATCTGCGAATTATATTGCTTCTCCTTATATTTACTTATTAAAGTAGCAATATTGTGATATTGGTTGTTAGGTGTTATTAAATAATTAGTAAGCTTAGTTAGTTGCTTAATCTCATCGTATGTATTGACCGTGCGCCGTAATGAAGAGTTACGTCGCCGTATGATGCACCCCGGCAGCGAGTAAGTTTGCGTCTGGTACAATAATTTAATTAAATATTGTGCTTTTGTAAGTCGATTAGGTTTATCTACTTAGCTTAAGTATTTAATGTGTCTTGTTGTAATAGAGTAAATGTATGTGATTTACGTAGATAACATAGGAGCTAGACGTCATTGTTAGTGAAGAGATTTCATTAGTGTATTAAAGATCAACTATTAGTTAATAAATGATCATATATTAGGACTTTCAGTGGTGATATTATTACTAATACATACTTAGGTCTATGTAGAAAGATGATTTTATTTTTTTTCTCTCTAGTGATATATCTTCCTGTGATTTGTGACTATTAATAATTTTATACCTACATATTCTAGCTCAAAAATTTAAAGGTTGAACTTTACTTGGCTATAATTTTATTAAATAAAGCAATAACTATAAAACGTCATGGGTTTTTCTACGTCTGTTGACGCTCTATTGCGATTTGCGACCCTTTTATTTCATTTATTGCTCAATAAGTCGTCGAGGTATAAACACTCTCTTATTTTATCGCAACGATAGAAATTTGTTTGTTCCCCACACACTGTTTTAGAATTTTTTGTATCTCTTAACTATTAAAGTAAGGTCGAAGTATTATATATTTTAATTTCATAATAAACAACAAAGATTTGTGTTTAAAAATAAAAAAAAATAAAAAAACAAAAAACACGCTTTATAGAAAGTCCAACTAAAAAATAGAAAATAATTCTTAATAAATTTGAATGAAGAATAGCATAAACAGAAAAAATGACGTTTTTCATTGTAAAAAAATGCGTGGGGTGCATTGTGTCAATAGTTGTAAGTATGTTATTGACAGGTAATGTGATTATCATTTTGATAATTCTTAAAAAGCACCCCACGCTTTTTTTACAATAAAACATATGTTTTTCTTATTCATACTATTTTTAATTAAAATTTGTTAATTTGAATAAATTTAATTTATTAAATTCTTTTCTATTTTTTAGTTTACTGGTGGTAGGTCTCTCGTATGTAAGAGTCCGTCTGGGTGAGTACCACCACAATGTCTATATTCTACCGCCAAGCAGCAGTGTGCATGCACTGTTGTGTTTCGGTTTGAAGGGCATTGTAGCCGTGTAACTACTGAACATAATGAGACTTAGCATCTCATGTCTCAGGATGACGAGCGCAGTGTAATGCCACACAGTACTTTGTAACTCAAGGTGCTGGACGGTGTTGCTACTGTTTATGGGTGGTCATATTGCTTACTATATTGCATAGCTTCGAAAAGTCAGAGGTGTGTGCCTTTGGTTTTGAACCTCCGGAAATTGTCTTGGCAGACCGTTCCATTCCCAAGTAGGCTATCGTCCACTTTGAAAGAAACGCGACAAACGTTTAACAGTTTTTCGATTTAAACCGTGAATGGTGAATTATGAATCTAGCGACAATACATTTTCTTGATATATTCATATTAGATTATTTTATAAAATATTAATAAAATTTTACTCTATATTTATCATCAATTAAATGAATTAAAATTATCAAATGACGGGCACGCAATAGCGTTGGCGTTTCTTCCTTACAGAATGTCGCATGATATGTTTTTGGGTAAACTACTTTTAATATACATAGTTCAAGCAAAGAAATTTGGGTATCACATTTGACAACAATAGAACTTATTATTTAATGTTATTTAAAGAAATGTTAAATATTCATTCAATTCCAGCAATCTTGAAAATGAAATCCTCCTAGCCAGTTTCGGCCACGGCGGCCAATCTCAACGGAGATCAGCCAGGTACGCAGGAGATATTATAGTGCACAAGTGTGTGCGCAATACACAGGTGCACTCGCTATTCCTTCACTCTCATAGTCCGGTGAGACGGCAATCCGACATGACCGGAGAGAGATCAGGCGCAGGACCAACGGCTTTACGTGCTTTCCGAGGCACGGGGGTATCACACCGCCAACTTCCTGACTCCGAGCTGCGACTGAGTAAATTTTAAGATGGAAAAACCCAGTCACAATTTTTTTTGGCTCGACCCGGGATTCGAACCCAGGACCTCAGCGCGCAAATCGTACTCGTAATGCGTACGCAATACCACTACGCCACCGAGGCAGTCTTCCAGCAATCTTACTAATATTATGAATGTGCAAGTTTATAAAAATGTTTGGATGTTTGTTAGAAGTACGCAGAAACTGCTTAATGGATTTGGATAAAATTTGCAAACGGGTTAACCATGTTTCGGATAATGCATAGTCTACTTTGTGTCACGGTAATATGCTCCCATTTGAAACAAGGGCTATTTTTAACGTGATTTTCGAAATGGATGGCGCTACCGTCATAGGGGCTTTTGTGGCGGTAAAAGCTTTTCACCAAGGCGAAGCCGCAACCAACACCTAGTAAGAGAATGTGGATATCAGTGACAATTACAATGTTAGAAGTATTAAATTTATGTTATTATTATATTTTGGCCGTTCTTTCCTCCATTGCGGAATGACATAGGTAGAGTGGTGAAAGCATTGGTTTTATAAATTATGGTTTTCGAGGTAATAAGAATCCTATAAAACAATATTTTTGTTAACATGGCTAATAAATTAAGGTTTAAAAAAATGTACAGTTGTTTCATAAGGAGTAATAATGGGCATTATGAGCTTTGTCAACAATATAATTATTGTTAATCAAGATTTCTCGAACTTGTCCCTTATACTTTATCAACATAAGGAAAATAGTGTCAAATTTGCGATTTGTTGAAAACAGATTAATTTAAAATGGTGAAACCGCGTATTGGAATATATTTGTCTACAGCACAAATGCAAACCGGACCTCTTGGAAAACCAACGTGAACTGAAAATTGATGCATTTTATATAGAATGTGGCATTTCCAGATGCCCAAAAACCCCTTCCGCTTCTTAGTCCTTTCCTTGAAAATTGCCACGCGTCTATGATTGTTCGGGAAATGTAAGTGTTACGGGCAATCGACATAAATAAACATAAAGTGGCTCACTTGCTTGTATTATACCAGCCTGTTTCATAAAATAAAACTTAATGGTAAGACAATATTTAACTCCATTCAAATCACTAAACACATAAATTAAAACATTAACTACGAACTCTTAGGTTTGTTTTTAAACTATAACAGAAAAAAATAATTCACGTTTGTCTATTGGAATCATTCTTAAGTAGCAAAACAAACTGTTTCAAACAACCGGTCAAGTTCAAGTCGGACTCGCGCACCGAGAGTTCTGTAAAATTTACGGTTTCCGCAATTTTTCCTTTATCTGTGCTATAAGACGTTGCTTCATCCCAAATTTCATGATTCTGAGTTCACAGGAAGTACCTTGTAGGTTGTGATTCCCTTGCAAGTTTTGAAAATTAATTAAAGTTCAAAAGGAGTTTTTTGTACTTAACTCGAAATGTATTTTTTACTAATAATACTCAATTTACAAAAGGTCACCTGTATTCATTATAACAATCGTAAAATAGCATGACATTTATAAATAAAAGTTATTAGCTATGAAAACTTGAAACATAATTGTGGTATGCGCTTCATCACGGTCTCATCGGTAAAGGAGACTTCCGACTCTATACAAAGACAACAATTATTATAAACCATAAATAAAATAAAAAGTTCTAAAAATAAAAAGTTATATACACTTTTCTTTTATTTATATTTGTAAAACTTATTTTATTTATTCCACATTTAAATTAAGATTTGCAGTTACAATGCTTGCTGATCATATGGTTTTGCAGCAATTGCACAAAATTATGACCCTTTGTAGAAGACCGGAATACTGTTTCCAATTTATTGTTGCGTTTCGTATGGTTAGTCAGATTCTTGGAGCATAGGCTACTTAGAAGAACTGACGTGAAGGTCCAAACTTGGCTCCTTATGGATTCCTTACAATTAAATAAAGTACCCACGATTCTAGTGAAATTGTTAGTGGTTGTTTATAGGTATTCAGGATTTTTTATCAGGGACAGGATTTTTTAGAACTCCTTTGACTACCTCCTGCTTTTTAAAATATTAATTTAACAGGGTTTTTGTTCCTGACTTGAGTGCATTATTTAATATTTTTGACTTAAATCGCATAACTAGCACATCGCTATATCCAGCAAAAATTTTGTCATTTGTTGAGTGAAATTTGAATCACAGCTATTTGAATCAATATCGATCTACTGAGCTAGGAACAATGTGACTAAACTGGTTGGATTTACAAGTTAGTTCGTAGTGATTCATAATCTTTGAGCGTGCATTTCCATTGTGTAGATACATGTCCTGATTGTAGTGCAAGTTCATTAAATCAATTCAATGTGGACGCTTTATTGTGGAAGCGATACATCATAACTCTAAATACTATAACTAAATTTCTAATTAAATTTTAATAAACGCAGTGGTATCCAGAGGATGCAATGAAAATTGACTTTCATGACATAATTTAATATTAAATTATGATAATGCACAAAATAGCTTGTGACATCATTTACTATTAAAATGATTCTTTGAAAGATTTTAAGGTAGTTCAATAAAATTATTGTTATTTAGAATCTAAATGTTTGGTTGTCAGGACCAGAACAATACTAAAGGGAAACGTTTCGTCTATTGATAATTATACATCACTTACTCCAGTTCTAGATACAAGAATGCACTTTCATGTTCAAAATCATATGACAAAAGATCAAAAATATCATCCAATAAAATCATTTTTACTGGCGTTTCAATACAATATTTTTGCTATTGTAATTAAAAATAATGTTTAATTTAGCGAAAGATGATATTCATAATTCACCGCGGTTCTTATAGGTACTAAGTGAACTAATATTTAAAGTCATTATTAGTATATATCAGTTACATATTAAGCTGTCCATAAATTTCTGGGAATTGGTAAAGTTTACATACCCATAATATTACGGAAAACACCCAAAATTTGCAGATTTCATTCATATGATTCTATTTATCTTGAGAGCGAGTCATCATATTTTTGAAAAGATATGCTGATATGAGGGGAGTGGTTTGAGTTTGAATCCACGGCATCTATTTCGATAGTGGGGATCTCCGAAAATACATTTCAATAAATAATTTAAATAAGTGTAAGTTTTTATCCCATATAACATGGCGTTCCTTCATATTAATAACAAACCCTTCCTTCTGCTTATATCCCACTCCAATGCAGGGTCGACAAAATACACGTTTTGCATGCATCGCAAGAAAGACTCAAACTATTTAGAAAATTCAATTCTGGGATAATAGTGTGAAAAATACAGAAAAGTTATTCCCTCCCGGTCTCCAGACAATAAATAAACACTAATAGCAGACCAAGAGTAAATAAAGATGACAAAAATACATCATTAAATTGAGATCATAATTATTATACTGCCGCCAGCAAGAATATTTTTTTCTTCTATGTATTTTAATTAAAAGCTCGGACATTTAATGATGTTATTTTGTGAGCTTTTTAATGCCGTTCGTGTTAAGAAGGCCACTCCGGCGATGGATGCGCTGGTTACGCAAGCTGCCTCAGCCGTGACACAGGATCTCCCGCTGGTGGTGTTCCTGCTCAGCATCTGCTGCAGATGATTCACAGCTGATGAGCGCGAAGGGTGTTGGCAGAGGTGTAGCGCTGTGGGCGAGCGGGGCGCGCGGGGCGCAGATTGAGGCCACTATTTAACCGCACGACGGCCGCGCAACGACCTGTTGTGATCCCGTCATGGCGCGCTACGCCCGTGTCGCTACTCTGGCCGCGTGTCTCTTGTTCGCCTGCGGTGAGTCCTAACCTTTATCTTACGCATCCAGACGCCGTCCACCTCGCGATGTCACGGGTTCACGGGTGACCCGACCTCCTCTTAGCGGCTCATCTGCGAAGTATTTAGTGATTGCGTCAATAGCCAGTGTCGCACATAGTGAACAGTGAAGTTGTACCGAGATCGGGGCTCGGGCCCGACTGTCGCGAGGTAGACCGTGTCACCGCAGAGTTTACAAATGAATGCAGCCGACCGCGAACAACTTGCATCCACGACCAAAGGACATCAACGCGCTGCCACTAGTACCTTTCAAGGATAGGCATCGCTGCTTGTGTATATAGTACACATGTCACTAGCGCATTGCGTATATTTTGCATGTGTACCTGTGTTGTGAAACGATTTAAATTCAATATAAGCTTTCTCATTTGGGTAATATAATGAGAAAACGTTCTGGAGTTGCGCAAACGTGTAATCGGTTCACGATTCACTTTTAGCTACAGTACGTGAACATTCAGAGCGTTAGGTACCTTTAACCACAGCAGCGGTGCCACCGCACAGACTAACTCTGACCTTTAAGGTACACATAGTGGAAAATGTTTAGCCTTGATGTTTATTTATTAATAGCATGTAATAGTATAGAAGTTGTTTTGTTAAACAACTGGTTAGCACCTGCTACGGCTGCTTATTGTGGTTGCAGAGAACTTTCACATTCATTCCGTGCTGCGCCGGTGACGTCACATCCAGAATTTAAGAAGACGCACGATTCCGCGTCAACATATTATTAGTTCAAACATACTCTCACGCTATCTTGACTCCGAACGCGTAATTAATGATATAAATAGTTGTTGCGTCCATATAGTTTGACCTTATTACCTATGCAATTTGATAATGCAATTAATTAATGTTCATTGCAAAATATTGATTCAAATTGCATTAATGTATGTGTTCATATTAGTGTTTTACGATATTGATGACCTATTACATCACAAAAATAATAAAATGCATCCGTAATTTATCGATGCGTGCTTGCCAATAGTATAATCTTAGAAATCACAATTTAAAAGGTTAATGTTCATGATTACGTTTATAAAGGATCTATATTTAAAATACCTATGTTTGTAAATATCGAGAAAGTAGCATTATGTACCCCCAATATTTCACATAAAAAGTCTTAAATTATCCACTAAGTATAAGTTTTGTTCGATAAGGCAAACAAACAAATTAAATCAATGAAGGGTCTTCGCAATTGAATGGATTGACCTTGTCGAATCGTTCTGCTCTGAGTTGGCACTAGAAATATCCACGTATATACGTAGCTATCTTGTATGACAACTGAGGGCAGAGAATTGCCTACAATCAAATACCAAACATGTTTTTCATATCCATGAAAATAATTTTTATTTGACAGCAACGATACTCATTAAAGAGTACCTATTAACGTTTAGTTATCCTACTAATATTATAAAGGCGAAAGTTTGTAAGAATGTATGGATGTTTGTTTCTATTTCACGCAAAAACTACTGAACAGATTTCGATGAAATTTGGCACGCGGATAGATCACGTCCTGGATTAACATATAGGCTACTTTTTATCCCTGGAAAATATAAGCCGGGACTTTTATCCTGGAAAAACTTTTTAACGCGGGCGAAGCCTCAGGCAAAAGCTAGTACATAGTAATTCTAAGAGAGCGTGGAGACTTTGAAGTAAATTGTCATTGCATAATAAGGGCTCTGATTAAATCGCACTTTTAATAAGCACAAACGTGGTACTGAACTCATCTAATTTATGCAATAATTTGGTTGCATTAAACTTACAGTTCTATTCAAAGACAATTATCGATCTTTTCAAATAGTTTTTGGTGACCAATTTTATTTGCCTGTATTGGTGTAACGTATATTATAATTACTTACTACATACCAGTTATAATATTTTACGACATGGCTTGAGTGTTAAGACACCTATGACGAAGTTATTTTAATATAGATTGCTATTAGGTTGCAAGCAGTCGTGACCCCGTTTGTATGAAGCCTTATTGTTCAATAGCCGATCAGGTCATTCCGATGCATAGGTAATCAATTAATTGGAAACTAATTATGAATAATTCAAGACAATTAGTAAAAAAAATCACTCTATAACATAGTTCAGGATCGTCGCAGTTTCGAATTTTAATTATTTTTGCTTTCGCACGAATAGTTCATAATAGTTCGGCCTGTGGGTCAAGCAATTATGAAATGGAAGCCAAGTGACAGAGAAATAGGCTCCTTGTACCTCGGACATGCTGTGTCGAAAGCATACAAATATATATTGAAACATATACGTAATATGTTCGTGCGGTCTGATTAGTATTAATCAGCCTATGCTGCTGATAATAATCTCTATATCTTATTATTGAAAACGTGTTTCTTAGTGTAATAATTGTCGATATTCTCGTCACAGTCAAACAATTTCTACTTCACGTTGGGCAAATTAAATAATTATACTTTTATAGCTGATAATATTTTAATGAAGGTCAGTGCAAGTAGAAGACTTCCAACTTTTTAATTACAATCTAATTCTGAGTTATATCATGTTAAAATCTTATAAAGTGTTATCAGACCTAAGAATCAAGGCCTTATAGATCATAAACTATATAATATAATGTCACTGTATAAAATAACCATCGTTTATACATACATATACACTCACGCCTGTTATCCCCGAAGGGGTAGACAGAGGCGCAACTAGTGCACCCACTTTTCGCCATTATTCCGTCACATGATGTGATAGGGGCGAATCGTTTATAATAGGCATTAAAATACATACGAAAAGGAACTTAAAATACATAACATTTAAGTATATTTCAGTAATACCTAAACTCAGTAATAACGGTGTGTCAATGTTCTAGGCACGGGGTGGGGAGATAGGGTTGGTGTTGAAACCAGATATTTTCACTAACGTCAATGTTTGTTGTTTTCTAACAATAGCATAATTAAAGCACGCTTTTATACTCAAATATTTTTCGAGTATATTGCATAAAGAAGCATAAGCTTCTTTATGCATTAGAAATTGTAGTCATGTCAAGTACGAGTTCTACTGCCTAAAAATGTATATGTAGATTTATCACCAGTGAAACCAAATACAACTTTTTACTGCTCGATACTTTATTTATCAATAAATAAATAATGTGTTTTTTCTTATGTTTTAAACGATATTATTGACACGGATGGGAACAAACACACGTAAACACTATACATATAAATACGTAAATTGCGGGAAAAACTATAATATGAATATCGATGCTCAACAAGCGTCTATGGATGACATTTAATGAGTATAATGTTATCACTATCGATTTGAAGTAAAAGTAAATAACATTTCAAAAACATCTAAATACCAATGAGCTAATGTCAAAATCTCGCTGAAGCATGACCTACTTAAATAATTTCATTTGATATTTCTATCAAAGCCAATATCTGCGCGGAACTTTCTCTGTATGACCTATGTGTTTGTGACGCCCGTAACGTGTGAACGCGTCGCTTAGCCTTTTGACACCACTCAATTTTCACTCGATCCGTTCGCTCAGTTATATAAAAATTATACGAAGACAGAGATTACCCAATTTACCTATCACATAACATCGGTCTGTTCATCTTCATCATTTAGCACACTTGCGTCAGTAAACCTCACAATCGCATTGGTAACACTTACGGGTCATTCTGCATTCTTGTAAAGGGTGTATGTCAAAATTATTCATAGAAAGTGGTTACCGGTACACGGAGTTGCCGTGTTGCACAATATTGTGTATTTTTTCCGATTGTAAGAAGAAAGGAGGATATAGATTATTGTTTTTGGATGTAATTATCTGCATAGATTACCTATGTATGTATGAGACTCTATTCTTTTGGCGCTTCCTGTTGTTTTAAGAGTTGATATATTATATTAAAAATTTTAAATACAATTTTACTATAGTAAAGTGTCGTAAGCGGTATTAAAATGAACAATCAATGTTACTATTTTAATATTTCTTCGGCTTTCTTTATTGCACAGACAGATTTCGTTTTTATTTAACATTCGTTTTGCTTATCTTTCTTATCAAGGAAATACTATGACGGCAACATTAATTCGCGAGCAATTTTCCCATCTCATCTCTACATGAGATATTCATTTAAATTTCGAATTTCTTTTTATACAAATAACTAGCAGTAGTCTGTCAAGCCCCGCGACGGACACCGGTGTCCATATATAGGGGTTTTCCATACATCTATATATATAAGCGGGGCTTGTGTGTAATCGAGCGCTGTTGCGGTCCTCAGACCACCCGTGATGTTGTATATCATTTTTCACGTAATTTTTTCATAATATCGTTAATTCAACCGTAAATCGGTAACTTACAATGCTAAATGTTCCTGCAAAAGAAATTTTGCAAATTACTGTGCATGAAGCAAGAATTTGGTGAAAATGTTACATGTACAAAATCATTCCGCACCACACAGAAAACTGTTGGTATTAATCTCTACGTCTAATGATTTTATGAATAATTTTCCTTAAAACGATACCTGCCATACAATTGTATTTTTTATATAAAATAATAGTGGGCACTCGTTTTTATAACAGACATAAAATATAATTTATAGAATGTTGCAATAATAATGCCTGTGTTCCATATAAATTATTCTAGAAGCTTATTTAAACATGGAAGTTTACTTAAATGCTATCATATTCTATATATTTAAGGCTAAAGAAGAATCATGAAAGCGTAATTATTACAAAATGTTTATAAACGATTATTCGCTTCGCGGCGAAATTTTGTTTATTCTTGTTTGTAGCGAAGTTGTGGCCATGTTTTGTCATATACGCGTACAAATAATTATTATGCTATAAATACAAAATCAAGGTGATCGCAAGCCATTTCCGTGTGCGGAAACGCCACTCTCCCGTTATCGGAAAATAACTTCGGTTAAAGGGAGCGCAACTGTAGAAGGAAAGTCGAGCATAGGTACTAAATATTCATAAGGTCGCACTTTGGAATTCCAACAACGCACTCGGTCGACGCCCGCACCTACTCGCATATTTAGTTGTTCCCACATTCGTTAAATTGAATTTATAAATTAACCTTGAGTTAGCTTATGCCATCAATTGCCAACCATGCAACTACCGTTACTTGCTCTTTGATTAATTTTTATTTGCACTCTCTTCTTAATAATATTAAACCTAAGAGCGTTTGCTGAGGTCGTACGGTAAAGAACAGAAGCCGAGTTCCGTAGCGTAGCGGTGGACTGCCAATGTTGTCATTGTCAACATTCATCATCACTCTGTTCTTATCTCGCTCCCTTATGGAGTCAGTGGAATATTGTTAATCTTCCAATAAAAAATTTAAAACTATTGTCAAAGAACGTCTTTGCAAAAAAAGGTTATTACAGCACTGGAGGTTATTTGGAAGATACAAATGTGTGGGATTAGGTTGCTCGCATTCACTCATGTTCTATAATTTGAATTTATATTGTTACTTACTTGTAATTTGTAAAGTAACCAGGGTCATTTTGACATTGCGTTAATAAATGAAACGACGTAGTTACCTTCTTGGAAATAACACTAACTCGAACGGCGGTGGTAAAATAAAAAGTGATTTAAGCAAAATAAATATCAAATAAAATTAGGTTTAATTTTGCACACTGCCTCGATGGCGTAGTTGTAGTACAGTACGACTGCAAAGCTGAGGTCTCGGGTTCGATCCCCGGGTCGGGCAAAGTGATATTGAGTTTTTCTATTCAGTATAGTATCAGCCGGAAGTCTGGAATTTGTGCCCGATATGGCGATAGGCTCGCCCCCTATCAAATCATGGGACGGAATAATGGCGAAAAGTGGGTGCACTGGTTGCGCCTCTGCCTGCCCCTTCAGGGATAACAGGCGTGTGTGTGTGTGTGTGTGTGTGTGTGTGTGTGTGTGTGTGTGTATGTGTATATGTAATTTTGCACACCCTAATGCCACTACTATTACTCTAAGAGGATTTGTCGCAGCGGTAACATTACAATTGCATTCATAAATACACTTACGCACATGACATACTCGCACCAAACTAAAAAATAATAAAAAAAATCAGAAAATTAAAACTGGGACTTTTTGTGAAAATATTTGTTATTCATGGATGATTTTGGCATAATGTTAGTAGATACAAAGACGAGTATGTGGTTTTATTAATAATTAACGCAATGTCAAAATAACCAACAGGAGTAGGACCGCAACAGCGGTACGCGCAGGGGCGGTTGCGGATGACAACTTAGACGTGAGTCGGAGGAAGCCCGCAGCCGTCCCTAATGCGCCGAAGATGGCCATACAAAAAAAAAATGTCAAAATAACCCTGTATATATTTAAAAAAACAAGATGACAATAAAAGACCTAACCTGAGTTTCTTGCTGCTTCTTCTCAGGTCAGTGGGCTTTTCCGAAGCACTGGTAGAATCTTATAGTTTAAAAAAAAACATTGTTAAAAATGACGTGTAAGAGTGCTCCTAGGGGCATAATTACATAATAAATGACTTGAATTTGAATTAAGCTAGTTGACAATTTTTTTAAAACATTTATCAATAATGTATGCTATCCAAAATCAAACGGAATATGAACTTTTAAAATTGGCACAACAATAAGTAAGATATAAAGCTTCGAAATTTGGTAGAAGGGGTAATTGTCAAATAACAATAATATCAGACTGTGACGTCACTGGGTGTCACCGGCCCCATAACGCTGCGTGCGTGCGACAGGGATGGCGCGATATCCCCACTACGCCTCCACTTTTACTCACAATAACATTTCAGATTTGAATAACCGTCTTATTTTTCAAGTAATTTTGATGCTTATTTCACAGAAGAAATTCTTACTTGTATTATTTTCGTTACATATAAAATAATGTACAAAATAGATTATGAGAAACTATCCTATTGATTTACACTCATGTTGCTGAAAGTATCTGGTTTTTCTCTTTGGTCCGATGCCTTTTTCATGTCCCCAGGTACAAGTAAATCGTTTTAGGAAAACTCTTACAAAATAATGTTGGAACTGAAACACAATAAGTTTTCGTAGTGACCACAAACCAAAATGATAACAGCATTATCAAAAATATCAGGATAAATAAAACACTTTGCCTTTTTGTCTAGTGCATTACAAATAAATTTAATATAAATGTCAAGGATACTAGTGGTTCAAAAAAAATTCCAGTTCTTCCTTAAACGTAGACAACCTACTCGGCACTCGCGTTTCCTCTGGTATAGTGAATGTTTACGGGTAGTGTTGAGGAGTTGTCATCAAGAGACATATTGTTCATTATGTGCCTTTTGCTTGAAAGATATGATGATCAAGGTAATATTATATATATCTTAACACACGGCCCTAGCCGTTCGGGTTTCAAATTGTGTAATCTCCTTCGTCCGGTAGTCGCAAAGTACCTACTTGCTGGCTATTTAGCGATACAGAGAGTAAAAATTAGGTTTTGAATAATTATAATTAGTTGTTTACTATATAGTATACAAATTGATGTAACAAAGCATAAAACATTAATAACAGTATATTACTTTGGCTACGTTCGTTCGGGTACCGCTCTACTATACAAAAGACATCAACGCGCTACGTGCTACGAATACAATACTATAATAATCGATAGTAATATTGGCAAGGTTACATCTTTATGAGAAAACTAGTATTGCTCGCAGCTCTGCCCGCGTAAAACGATTTATCCGGGATAAAAATACTTTCCCGGGATAAAAAATAGCCTGTTACACTCAGGAGTAATGTAGCTTCCTATTAATGAACGAATTTTCAATATCGGTTCAG
Organism: Lapara coniferarum; assembly: GCA_949316025.1. Classification (NCBI taxonomy): domain Eukaryota; kingdom Metazoa; phylum Arthropoda; class Insecta; order Lepidoptera; family Sphingidae; genus Lapara; species Lapara coniferarum. The sequence continues at coordinate 12,715,145 of OX438926.1, read as the reverse complement.
TAGCTCCTGAGATTAGCACGTTCAACCAAACAAACAAACAAACTCTTCAGCTTTTAGATATTAGTGTAGAAAAGTTATTGAGATCAAACATCTTGTTTGCTTCGCACAAGCCAAAGCAGTTATTGATAACATTATTGCATAAAACAACGTTATAAAATGCGCAATGTATCCGGGTCAAAGAAAACGAGTCCTCTTGTGTTATTCCTTATAAACCGACGTTTTCGTTTTCGATCGGAATTTAATTTATTATGCATAGCTAAATGTTACTTTATAATGGTCAGATATTTTAATTGACTTCAGTTTCGTTATCTAGAAGTGGTTTATTGATTACTACATCAGCTAAATAAAACAAAAAAATTATTTATGAATCTGTTTTTTTAAATAGCTCATTAATTACAGGTAGTAATGACCTTGACCTGTTCCCTATAAAATCTTAAACTATTTATGCGAATCTTGTATAAGTTTTGATTATATTAACATTAAACAAACCCATTTTATAGCCAGCTTATTAATAATTAATAATGTGAATTGGATATGTAAATAGCAAAAATATTTGTAGGTTTAGAGTTGAATTGGAAACGGTGCAATTAACTTGGTTTCACTTCCCTTGACGTGACTCCCGTCTATTTGATTAACTCTCGTGTAGCTGACGCAAACGATAGTTAAATACTTTTTGTTGTCTGTGGCGTTTTGCAATGCCTATAAATAAGTTATATACAGTTATCGGAGAACAATGGTTGTAGTCATATAGCTCGTGCGTGTCACACACACACACACAAGTGCGGTGCACTCTCACACTAGACAGTGCACTCTACACTCTACACAGTACGCCGTACAACTGTATGTATGTACAACACAAGTATGTACATGTGAGAGCGTCGGGTTTGTGTACCAATCGGGCTTGAGCGATTGCATTACTTCTAATGTCTAACCCAGTTCCATTGTTTGGTGGGCTTCAAAAATACAGCACCGTGTCCTTCTAGTTGTTATGCAGCTTGCATACTAAAGCTTAACCCCGTAATCATTGTCCTATTAAATTCAATTACAAATACTGTATTGTAAAAAATGTACATACATTTTATTTGCAATACACGATAGCCTTGAATATATATACGTTCGTATTTGATATCAAATAAATCGTTCATGCCGATCACATCTAGCAACAGCATTTTAATGAGAATAAAAAAAAACAAATTTATCCATAATTTCGGGTAGAATATCTATCTAATTAATATTGCTATAAAACTTCATCAATCAAGACGAGTTGCAAGCTGAAATACTGAAATTTTATATGATCATAAACAATGTGTATTGCAAACTCTCCGCCGACATGAAACAGGTTTAAACCAAAGTAAAAGTTTCACGTGCGCTCATGAGAATCTTGTTTTCACGAAGGGATTATAATCAAAAGTGAGAAAATATTATAGTGGTTCCAGCACGTGGCTCACTCGTCGGTATGCGCACATGTTTCTTGGAATAGTTAGTAGCTAGTACAAATTGCAAGCGCAACATTTCTTGCGAGTGAGATAGTTAGATAATATAACGTTGCAAAGCGCCATTTCCTCGTGTTACGTGTCCACGTCGATACTCACACAAAGCTACGCGGACCGAATTAATTTATTCTTTATTATTCTTATGAATAGAATACCCGAAAATAAGGCAAAATGTTAACAGAACCTGATTCGGCCGCCAAGTGTACAGCTAGATATATGTAAATGATGCCGTGTAGTAAGTTTTAATGACACGAGTTCCTTTGCATTATGAGGATGTCTCTAGCAGATCGTTTAAAACTGGTTCGACAATACCTATAAATTTTAATAGGCCTATCATTAAATTTCCTGAAACATAATAACAACTCAAGGAAATCAACTATTCCGTAACCTTTTTGAATTATAGTAATTTCGTCAGCCTAATCGGCACACAAATCAAATGCCATGCATAATGTACAATTTTGTAGAAGACATAGAAAGAGTCGTCCTTGCCGTTTGCCCAAGCGCTGACATTTCGAAGCGAGTCAAATGTCACGAGCGCTCACCCCACCTTTGACATTTAGGCTCCAGCACTCCACAAGTGACATTTCGGTTGTAGTCAGAAAAATCATAAATAGTCGTTTCTAATAGATTGTCGTGAATTAAAGAACGTGTCATTTTACTACACACTATTGCACAGATTCATTTGGAGAGCTATTTAAAGGCTGAACATATATTTTATATGTGATTAATTATAAAAATTAATGTTTACTAAAATGTATTTGATGTAGCTGTTGCCGATGGCCACCGATGGCGGCGACAAGCAGACGAGGCGCCGAAGAAAGAAGACAGCTTGGAACAAGAACTATGCAAGGACAAGGACGCCGGCGAATGGTTCCGGCTGGTTTCCGGCGATGGCGACAATTGTCGCGACGTCATCCAGTGCACCGCCTCGGTACGTACTCTAGCCCCGGCGTATGCGCCGAAACACTGCACAAACACGCTGCACGCGACTTGGGCTCTCTCCGTCTTAGCCTGACCTTTGTTCAACCAATGCTATTGCAATCGAAACCTAATATTTTAACTGAGAATAACGAACACGAAAAACATTCGTACCATATAATCAAAAAACAAAACCCTATGAAGCTTTTACCATTTGTAGTTTTCTTTTCAGGAACTTTTTTGTATACTTCATCTAGTAGTGCTCGCGGCTCCGCCCGCGAGAAAACTTTTTCCGGGACAAAAATATTTCCCGGGACATAAAGTAGCCTATAGCACTCAGGAGTTATGTAGCTTCCTATTAGTGAAAGAATTTTCAAAATCGCGTCAGTAGTTCCTGAGATTAGCGCGTTCAAACAAACAAACTCCTGCCTCAAACCAAACTCCTACTCAATGCCTGTTCGATACAAGCAAAATATTTTCATCGCAAACATATATATTCTATGTAATCTGACAACACGCGGGATTGTTTCAAACCGCAGACATGATTAATTTTATATTGTAGATTACAGACTGAAAATACATTGATATGTTTATGAATTACCAGTGTATTTTGTACATTTCCAACTATAACATCTTTAATAAAGTTACATAGTTAAGTTATAATACATTATGTAACAAAACTTGATATCTCTCTTTTGGCCAAATATAAATACTACTAATGTTATATGAATCAATAAAAACCATTTGATTTCAACTTGATATCTCGCCTTCAATAAAAACAAACAAAGAAGCTCATAACTGATTTAGTTTTTACCTTCATATTCATCCTTGCTATTATAATATTAGCGTGTCAGTATATTATTTTATACTAAGCAATGTACCTCAATGGACGATCAATAACAATCGTAAAATTTACAACACTGTATAATATATACAGTAAACACTGAATACATATAAATATACCTTTATTTATTTTGTGAACTAAATATTAATAACAATCTCGTGACATTCTTGTTTCGAAAATCTTACAATATTTAACTTTTATATTAATTAAGGTTTTTGACAATATACTCCTTTCTTGTAATAGGGTATCCAAGCCATTCGTTGCCCCGCTGGCTTGTTCTTTGACATTGAGAAACAGACCTGCGACTGGAAAGATGCTGTCAAAAACTGTAAACTTAAGAACAAGGAGCGTAAAATAAAGCCTCTGCTGTACACCGAGGAGCCTTTATGCCAAGATGGGTTCCTTGCCTGTGGCGACTCCAACTGTATCGAGCGTGGCCTCTTCTGTAATGGAGAAAAAGACTGCGCCGACGGCTCCGATGAAAACTCTTGCGGTAAGTAAACAATACAAACGACTAAAATTGATCGGTGAAATCGTAAATAATAATAAAGAAGTTCAATAGGCTTGACGAACGCCCTTCTTAAATACCAATCACTTGGCCTAAATACATGGAATCTTCGGCGTAGTGACGTAACACTCTCAACACCGATTGGCGCATCTGCTGTTTTATAACTTGTGTGCTCTGAGGTGAGGTGTGTGCTTGGTTACTCTGGGGTTCGATCACGCTAGATATCTAGTCGGTATGCGTTGAATAACGCGACTTGATTTATACAATGATGTTTTTTGCGTCGCACTATACAACTCGAATCACTTTGAATTGCAATTATGTACATGACAAGGATACAAAATTCCATTCACCAGAATAGCAGACCTTAGTTCGAACTTACGTCTTTGTATAATTATACGAGAGCTTATACCTACTTCTTACTTACATGTTTATATTTAATAAACGTACAAATTTAATAAGACAATTTGTTTCGTTCCATTTAGTTAAACAGTCTGATTGAAATACATAACGTAAAATTCTTAGAGAATAATTCTGTTGTGAATGGGATTGTATTATGTATTTATTATATTATATACGCATAGTAATGAAACGACAAAAGTGAAATCCAGCGGTTGTCACCAGTGCTGAGTGATGTGATCGGGCGAAAGTACCCATACTAGTTCTGCTGCGCGCCACCCCACTCAAGCCGCCATGGCTGTGAAGCAGCTGGGTGCGGGCTATTCACCTACGGCCTCCTGATTAAATATTTACGACTGTGTTACATGTGGTTGCTTAATATCTATGGCCGACAATTACGAAGCTGCCATACGCATGTAATTATATCAGTCTAACCGTTGGATCTCTCTATTATCGTCTAAAACATCATGACTTTATAAGAAAAGTTATATTTATACAAATATTTTCCTTTTGTCGCAGATATTGACAACGATCCTAACAGAGCCCCGCCTTGTGACTCTTCGCAGTGTGTGCTTCCCGATTGTTTCTGTTCTGAAGACGGCACAGTGATTCCCGGTGACTTGCCGTCTAGAGATGTGCCCCAGATGATCACCATTACTTTTGATGACGCAATCAACAACAACAACATTGAACTGTACAAAGAAATCTTCAATGGAAAGCGTAAAAACCCGAACGGTTGCGACATTAAAGCTACCTTCTTTGTATCGCACAAGTACACCAACTACTCAGCTGTGCAAGAGACTCATCGCAAAGGACATGAAATCGCAGTACATTCAATTACGTAAGTTTTATACATTACACAATAACAATACATGTTGAATGTACTATGTACCATGTATTTGCATTAATGTATATTTTTTCCTATAGACACAATGATGATGAACGCTTCTGGAGCAACGCTACTGTCGACGACTGGGGTAAAGAAATGGCCGGCATGAGAGTAATCATCGAGAAATTCTCAAACATCACAGACAACAGCGTGGTTGGTGTCCGTGCCCCTTACCTGCGTGTTGGTGGAAACAACCAGTTCACCATGATGGAAGAGCAAGCCTTCTTGTACGACAGCACCATTACTGCGCCCCTCTCCAACCCTCCTCTATGGCCGTACACCATGTATTTCAGAATGCCACACCGTTGCCACGGAAACTTGCAAAGCTGCCCTACCAGGAGTCACGCTGTCTGGGAAATGGTCATGAACGAGCTTGACCGTCGTGAAGATCCCAACAATGACGAATATCTGCCTGGTTGCGCTATGGTTGACTCTTGTTCTAACATTTTGACTGGAGATCAGTTCTACAACTTCCTTAACCATAACTTTGACCGCCACTACGAACAAAATCGTGCTCCTCTTGGTCTCTACTTCCACGCTGCATGGTTGAAAAATAACCCTGAATTCTTAGAGGCTTTCTTGTACTGGATAGATGAAATTCTTTCAAGCCACAATGACGTTTACTTCGTCACCATGACCCAGGTGATTCAATGGATCCAAAACCCGCGTACGATCAGTGAAGCCAAAAACTTTGAGCCCTGGAGGGAGAAGTGCGCCGTGGAAGGTAATCCCTCATGCTGGGTGCCACACTCGTGCAAGCTCACGTCTAAGGAGGTTCCCGGCGAAACCATCAATCTGCAGACGTGCTTGAGGTGCCCCGTTAACTACCCGTGGCTGAACGACCCAACAGGCGATGGCCGCTACTAGAAGAGCCATGATCTCGAGCCGCACAAGCTCTAATTAGTTGATATAAAATTTCGGTTGAGTTATTATATGGATAACATGTTCGTAGTCAAAACAAAACAACTAGGCACGATAGTCACAGGATGTAGTCACGTGGGTATCCTAGCTGGGAATGTGTTTTCCTGTAATTTCGAAGTGTACCGGGTTATAATCCCGCCCGTAGTCTAAGTACCTATCCTACTGTATGTAATATAGGCTCACATAAATATTTAATAGGTCTGTTTTATACTTTATGTGATTTTTCTAATGTAAGTCTGTTTCATAAATTAAAAAAATACAAAATACCTAAATCAATACTTCTTTTTTTTACCTTTCTTATCACGTGAGGAATTGATGACTATGTTCTAAGCATTTAAAATATTGTTACTGGCAATATACATAATTTAATAGCACATCTAAAATAATATAACTTACACTTGATAATATTGAGAATGAGGAAATCCTGTGCAGTGTACTTCCTCATATTATCTGCAAGGTGATTTAACAGAGAAGGTATAGAGTATTATCCATATTGTAGGTGGTAACTTAATAGATCAATTATATCAGTTAAAGGCAGTAGATTTAAAGGCACATAGGACTAAATTTATAAACATGCGTAATTAATTAATATTTTTTTACTATAAACACTACGTAACAATTTTTCATCACGTATGCACATACATATAATAACATAAAAGCAGAATTATACCACTCGAATCATTTTACTTCCTCGGTGACGTAATTTTGTGGTACGACTGCAATCCTGAGGTCTCGGGTACGTTCCCTAGGTCGGACAGTGATTATTGGCTTTTTCTATTCCGTATCAGCCCGGAGTCTGGAATTTGTGCTGATATAGCAATAGGCTCGTCCCCCTATCACATTATGGGATGGAATTCGCATGGCGAAAAGTGGGTGCGTTAGTTTCACCTCTGTCTACCGCTTAGACATGGGCGCCGCCTAGGAAAAAGCCGGCGGCGGCGTGCTGGTAATTTTTGGTCGGCGGCGGCGTAACGCCGGCGGCGTGGATTTTTTTTAATGAATATTGAATATATGTATGGGCCACATATAAATTACCCGTCGGGCCCGGACCGGTCAGATCGGACCGGTGACAGCTGTCAAACACGCGATATGTGTGTGATGACGCGCCTTATGTGTGTGCGTGTAGGTCGATTTTCGCTTGTTGACAGATCACGCGTACCGGGCCAATGTGACCGACCGGGCCTGAAGCGTTAGCCAATTACCTTATCGGTATAAAAATCCCTTCAGGATAGGTATGCTCCATCCACCCTGCGGATTGGGGGCGTTTGGAAAAATTCCACCACGGTATCCCCTACCTGTCGTAAAAGACTATTAGTCAATAGAGGCCACCGGGGGTCCCAAGCGGACGGCAGGGGGCTGTCCGTCTTTAGTTTTGTGTTTTTTTAGCACATTTTTGCAATCCCTGTGATGGACGGCAGCGTGGCAGGTAGGCCTCACGTTGCCGTTGACGCAGAGGGCGTCCTTCGGTGGGCGGGAGTGTCTGAGCCCAACACAACAGCAGACGGGCCGCACTAGGCGGCACTGCGGAAGGGCGGTTGCGGACGATAGTTAGACACTTCCGTCAGAGGAAGCCAGCGGCCGTCCCTAATGCACCGAAGATGGCCACAGCGGAGTTTTGGTTTGTATGCCGTGCGTTGTACACACGTTGGGCGGTCACCTAATGGTTTCATCTCTCCGGGCGGCTCAACGTCGGGTCGTAAGGCACGGTGAACCCAGCATAACCGCTCAGTCGCCCCCCCTTGAAGGATGGGCGGTAGTAAGAAGTCACTTTCTCCGCGAAAAATAATAACAAAAAATAATGCTCCATGGCACTCGCGAGTCTTTATCTTTTTTCACGGAGAAGGTGAAATGACCATTAATGTCCTTTGGGGCCACCATCCCGTTATCAAAAATGACTGCGCGGTTATATCATTATCACCGCTTTTACGACCTAGCGTTACGCCAGTTATAGAGATGGAAGCATACTGACACACCAAGCTGGACCAAGTCTTTTAATCTATGAAAACTAGTAGTGACGGCGTTAGGCGTCGGCGACCGCCGACGGCCTCGCGCTTAAGGGGCCTTACAAAAAAATATTTAAAATTACTTTTTGTTAGTGGCGGCCTTAGCCAACACAGGGCTCCGGGGGCAGATGTTTGCACGTGGCCTTTTTCTTTGTGCCCTTTGTCAACCGAGGGTTCAGCCGCCGCTAGGCCCGGGTGAGAGAAAAGTGGAAAATAAAAGGGGCCTCACAAAGCTGATGTTGCCGACGTCCACGTTCGGTCTAGCGCCGCCATCGTAAACTACCACGGCATACTAAATGTATACCAAAGCACTTTGTTGCGTCAGGGACGGCTTCATGATCTCATGGTCATGTTCACCTAATCATTTTATCCGCAAATCTCCATCGAAAGGACGGGTAATATTTAGTTCTCCAACCTCATGCCTCAAATTTCTCTACTTCTGGCGGGAGGAGTCCGACCTTTCGTGTTCCCGCACCATCTCTTTTCATAAGAGGTCTACCTTCGTACTCGTAGGCCATCAAAAATTAAGATCTCTTGCTGTAGTCTTGGTTAGTAACACAGCGACAGCGAGAGGCCTCCTCCTTTAAATGACACAAAATCGCTATGCTCTCAATTAAGGTTAGCTAAAACTCCGATAAACGTTAGGTTGTATATTGGACCGTATATTGCAACTTTAAAGGTCGAGTGGACGGTTATTCGAGAGACCCCACGGTCGCCCAATAGCCCCTATTAGTCGGTTTTTATAACAGACCGGGGATGCTGTCAGGACCAGGAGTCTCTAACGTCTCTGATGGCAGAGGGATTGGCCCGCTATCGATCTCTCGTTGCACTCTCTTTCTGAGGGAGGACTACTCCGAAAAAGTTAGCTGCTGCAATCTAAAACCTCCGCCTGTTGACCATGGACCAGTAAAAACGATCACATGCACCTGACCGTAAGACACCGCCGTTGGGCAGTTATCACAAGGAAAAGACATGACCTACGATCTGCCACAGAAACTCCGAAACAATGTTCTCCGATGAGTACATTTATTATATTGATAGTTGGACCATAGTTGCTTCACGCTTTGGTGAAATCAGGGTGGACTACTAAAACATTTGGGCACCGAGGACGGGGTCTCCAGCCTGCGACCACATCCTCCATGGCAACTCCGCCGAAAGGTGCCCGCTTGGCCTCTATTTAGGAGCCAGACGCTGCTCGTGTGTGGAAGCTCCCTCGAGCCAGTGGAAGGTGGCCGTAGGGCTTTGGGGTCCAGATCCTAGGCCGGTATCTAACCAACAACTAAGTCACGTACAAGATCGTGTGGTACACCCTTATTATTTGCTGCGGATTCCACTGGAGAGCATTGCAGAGAGATTCGCAGGTCCAAGGTTTCGGCCGAAAAGGTACTGCTGTAAAAGATCATGGACCACATAACTCCGTGGCATAAAGTTTAGTTATGCCAGGACCTTTTAGGTTAGACAGCTTGAAAGATGATGCCTTTTAGAATCGTTAACACTAATAGTCGTTTTTCTGTTATTAACTTTAAGAAACCCAAGTCGGCCAATAACTATGAATAAAATTTTTGAAGAAAAATTTTTTTTATTCTAAATCCACGCCGGCGCGGCGCCTATGTCTACATCGAACTAAATATGACATTTGAGACCCAATCATTCATAAAATTTGACAATAAAAATTAAAAGTACTCACAAAATCCACGCCGTCCAAATAAGGCGGCGGCGGCGGCGGCGCGCGGGTCCTGCCCGGCGGCGTAACGCCGGCGCGGCGCCCATGTCTACTACCGCTTCGGCGATAAAAGGCGCGAGTTTATGCATAAGTGTGAACCATTTTACGTCATATGAGCGAGAGATATACAGAATTACTATGTATATTAGACATAGTAATAACTATGTATTTAGAACAGATACTTCAACAATATTTCGAAATATCTATAAAATGTTAAACTGCTGCTTATTACGTATGTGATGGCTTGATGCAATCATAATTTTCAAAAGTGCAAATTCTTGCGACGGATACGAACAAAAAAATTCGCAGTGTAAGGTCATAATGCATTAAAAAATTAGAAGAATTTAAAATAAGGAAGCGCACCATCAACGGACGGTCAGTGACACCCCCCACCCACAGGCTAACCTCCTTGACAGGCATATTAAGTGGTCGGACATACACAAGAACTATATATAATTTTATAAACAATACAAGACTTAGGGGTCCTGTACAGTGTTAAATTACACTTTTCCTACGTCTATAAGAGTAATACGAGTAATTTGTTGTTGAAAATCACACCACACATTGAATAAAAATCTGCAGCCCTACTCGCTATGTAGTTTTTACCTGTTCGAATTATTTACCGGGTGGGCGTTGGTATTTCCAGTCAACGGCCCAAAATATATATTTTCAAAGGTACATTTATTTGCAAAGGAATCCTAAAAACAAGTTATGGAAGTAAATAAATCAAACGTATACCTTTTGTACATCTAAATATATTTACTCATCATGCACAAAGTCATTAGCCTCTCACTGCCCGTATTATGAGTATACCCAAGTATGTACTTATCACAGCAAACTTACCACGAGACAAAAAAAAACCGTTTTAGAAATACATTGGTAACAAATTTACAGCTATTTTAAATATGTGCTGTCCACTTAAGCGTCTACTTTCAATGAGAATGGATAAAGCAAACAAGGATCGAGCTTTAACAAAATTATTCAAGATTTATTTCGTTTACCCAGCCATTTATTATTCTAATGGCGTCTGTTGACTTGACAAAAGGTAATCTTGGTGCGTGTTTTCGCTAAAAATAAATATAAAACAGTCCGCTTAAAATAAGTCTGTCTTCGAGGTGACTATATAATTTTATAGCTTGCACAACGTACCCGATACCACCGAAACGGGTTTGAAATAGAATTTGGTAACGTTGCATATTATATATTGAAGATGAGAATTGAGCATCGGCACGGCTTGCGGTATGAGCGACACTCGCGGCACATGAGCACAGCCGCCCCGCCCGCATGCTGCCTGCCGCGTCACACATCAGACAATAGACCGCAGGCGCCACCACCATTTTATCTTCCCTGACATTTGTGGGCGGTTGAATTGCACATCATCGCTTCCAACCATTTAGGTACATGCATACACCCTCAGTGCCATAACCGACTTTCCATTTTGTTTTGCAATACGCGCATGTTTATCGAAACAAAAAATAAGGACAATGAAAAACAATTGTATTGTTAGCGGCATCCAAATAAATAGAGAGTGGAGTTGTGTTCAGCGTAGATATTAGGTATAGCAGTATGAAGAAGCGCATTGCAGCCTGCGACGGTGAAAGCAGGGAAAGTTCTCTGCGCAGCACCCAGCGGCCACTAAATATTAACATATATAATTCTCTGTTCACACGTGTTGTGAGATTCCATTTACATCGATATGTCAAAAATATGTTTAAATGTGTCGTAAAAGCCTAGAGCAAATTAGCTATTGTTTTCCTCACCGACCATCGCAAAGGTAAAACGCGGCAATTTAACCTGCATTAGACTTTAGTTATGATATTATTTAAAGCTTATCGCAAAAAGGTATTTCTTTAGCAGTTGGAATTTGGAGTTTAACCCGTCAAGCCCAGCTTATATATATAGATGTATGGAAAAACTCTATATATTATGGACACCGGTGTCCGTCGCGGGCCTTGACAGACTACACTAATCTTAAAGTAACTATTTAGGAAAACGAATGACAAAACAATTCTTTTATAATGTATTCATCATTCTTATATAAATAAACCAATACCCACTTGTAATACAATGGATTAAAAAATACAATGTACCTAACTAAAACAGATCTGCTACTTCACTAGAAGTCTAGTGAAGTAGCAGATCTGTTTTATTTATTACTAGATAAAAGTCCCGCCTTTTATTTCCCGGGGATAAAAAGTCGCTTATGTTACTCGCTGATAATGTAGCTTTATATTGGTGAAAGAATTTTTAATCAGTCCAGTAGTTTCGAACCCTACTCAATGCAAACATTCAAATCTTTCCTTTTTACAATATTAGAATAAAAACAAATAAGTAAGTAAAAATTTGCGTCCAAATACTTTTTGTCCCAAAAAATACTTATGTATCATATAATCAACTAATCGTAATGAAATGAAATAAATTTATTCGAACTCATAATTTTTCTTTTTTTCTTTTATGGCATCGAATGACGAGACGAGCATGCCGTTCGCTGATAGTAAGCGATACGACCAAACATAAACAGTAGAAAGTAGAAACACCATCCAGCACCTTCAGTTACAAAGTACTGTAGTGCATTCCACTGCGCTCGTCATCTTGAGACATAAGATGTTAAGTCTCATTATGTCCTGTAGTTACACTGGCTACAATGCCCTTCAAACCGAAACACAACAGTGCATGCACAGTGCTGCTTGGCGGTAGAAATAGTCATTGCGGTGGTACCCATCCAAACAGACTCTTACATATGAGAGACCTACCATCACTTTTACATTAAAATGTCATACATTATTTAGATTTTGTCAATATTAACTCTACTACATGTTCGGAAAGCAGTTCTCACCAGAGAAGATCGGGCAAGAAACTCTAGTGTTGGTCTCTTCAAAATCAGTTCTAGGTATAAAATACAATGCATAATATAGACAACAAAATATATTTTAGTATTTTTTTATATCGTATTGTATAATACCTATCTATCATTTATCTTAAAGTTACTAGACAAACTAAAAGTGAAGCAGTTTGTTTAGAACTTGATACATTTGCAAGGTTATGTTTTATAAGCTTTGTCTGTAGTTTTCCTGTTCGGTAAAGGCTTAATATAATACGTTGAGGAAAAAAACATTTTTATAATAATTCATGAACTTTTTTTGAATCTCTTACCTTTTTGCAAGACTTTCTGCGAAAAGAATGACTAAGCGGTTATCAGAAGAAATATGCTTTTACAATACTCACATGTGCAAGATTTAAAAGTAATAAAATGATTAGGTAACAAGTATTTTAGTTAGTTTCTTCGTGCTTTGGCAAGGTATTACAGTCGCGGTCAACAACTTTTATATGTCGACGCGTCACATGGGTTACTGTGAACGCGGAATACGGAACTCTCATCTCCTGCACGACACCAACAGGACCGAAGTGACGAATAAAGATGTAACTTTGTAACGAGATCGATGCATAATAATTACTGCTCAAAAATACTTACCACATAATATTTTTAAAATTTATTTTATTATAGTAATATAAGATTGCTCTGAATATGTTATGCAGGTAATATGTTTCTGAAAGGATTTTAGCAAAAATAATGATTCTAGGTATCAGTTCGAATGAAGAAATACCTTATTCATTAAGAATACGCAATATCTTAAATTCCATAGTGCATTACGATGTACTTTTAATGAAAGAAAATATAAAATAATGTATTCAATAATTATAATAATTTATATTATTTTACTTGATGATCCAAAATATTTGAATTTTCTAAATTTTAATTCTTCGACCCCAATTTCACCGCTAATGTAAATATATTTTAAATAAGCATGACAATGACATCATTTTTATGACATAAGTAAGCGAGCAAGTAAATAGCTGGTTATTTTCACTACTTTTTTTAACAAGAGGGTTTAAGGTTTAGGAGCCTTCAAAAATCCCGCTCACGAATCACGATACGATATTTCGTCAATTTTCTGCGAGACACTAGCGCTACTCCGGTTGAGCCAGACCATTCTGTCTTGTTCTAGATATTTCTACAGGGTCGCTCTATCAACTGAAAATTTTATAGACATTTTCTGTATTTCATACTAAACGTAACCCTTAAAGGAACAATCATGTAGGTATGTCTGGCTTCGATTCGTTTTTCAAGGTTATTATCAGAAATGGTTTTGGTGTTATGTTCAATTAATATCGACTTCTAAGGTCTCATAAGTAGCGAACAGGGGGAGGGGTTTCTGGTCAGGTGATACCCGATGAATAATGATACCTACCCATGGTCACATAAAAAAATTATTAACCTGCAACAATGACATGATATGGCGTATTATTATTATTTTATGTCGTGGAAACTACGAGAGACGGCCGCACAACGCTATTAATAATAACATATAATATACCAACTAAAAATAACAATATTATTTTTGCTTTGGGTACCACCCGGTGCTAGCTACGCCGCTGAGCGTCATCCTGTTATAGAAACCAACTTAACAAATAAAAATTATTCTCTTTTGAAGCGTTTTCCATTTAAAGTAAAATAATATCGTCAAAAGCTGCTATTCTTAAAATATAAACCAAAGTAGGCAAGATTCTACAATATAATAATGAATCCAAGAAAAATAATAACATTTTCAGCTCCTGTTAATGATTTAAGGACGAATTTTAAATGTGCACAGATTTTTTGCCTTTTCAATAGGTAAGTACGAGTAATATTAATATTAGGTGATTTATTATGTTACGAAATCTAACGAAAAGGTACTTAGAAGATTTATAAATAGAGCTTGTTTCATGTGGATAATGACCTTCATTTTTTATGTTATCTATAAGAATTCTATGACGTAGAAAAGTATATATTAGGTTATAAATACTCTACTAAGATTGAATGTCCACACAGGTAGGTAAGCATACATATGAATGTTAATGTGGCAGGCAAATGGATAAAGGTAGGCAGCTATGTATTTATACATACGTATTATGTTTATGTATTGTCGTAAGTGAAAGGAAATATCTTGTAGAATCCTTGACTCGTTCGCGCCTACTCGCCGCGTTGTCAATGTGACGTTACGCCTCGACGACGTGGACTCCTCCGTACATCTTAGAAAAGTTTATGTTTGTTATTCATCGTTTAGATATTTGTATATGGGAAAAGCTTATAGAAACTAACGTCAACTACAAAATAAAGAAAATAAAACTAGTGCCAGTAACATTATACCTTCAATCTTCAGCGAATGATGATAATGGAAAGCCAGCTAGAATAATATCAAATAGAGCTCGCTCGATACAGGTCAAAACCTGCGCACGTAACAGCCGCATATCGACGAGCAATTGATAGTTTAAATGTTAAATGTTTACAACGTTACGCAACATCATAACGCATCTCTCGAAAGTGCAAATTATGACAGGTCTAGCTTGTCTAGACGCAACACTCAACATAATCACCTTACAGGCGTTGTGTATTGCACAATAAATTAGAAAAAATATGAACACACCCAGAAAAGGCTTTCTTGGTGTCAAAGTTTGAAAATCATAACTTGAGTTGTAACTGCTCGTAATTTCTATTAGATAAGCTTTTGTGAATTATATTTCTTCTAGAAGCAAACTAAATCATCGTGGTGTGACGAAAAAGGATAGAAACAGAGGTTATGTACTATAAAACAGTACAACGTCCGACTTTCAACGCAGTTTTTCTGAGACAAAGATATATTCTTAATTAATTCAAATAAAACATTTTTTTTGCTTGATTCTCTGACTTTCCAATACATATCAACATAAAGTTCTGACGAAGAAATAGCGGGAAGTCCCCGATAATTTGACTCAATTTTTTTATTCGGTTTCTCTAATCACGGATATCTCAATAGGAATAATTCGATAAAAAACATGGTAATGTTTAAATAGTTAATGTGTTGGTTTACTGTTTCTATGATCTACTCAATTTCAGAGTCTATATTTTTTATATATGTGGATGTCTCTATAGTTAAAAGACTATTAAGTATGACGTCATGCAAAAGTCTGTATTATGTATAAATGCAGAATAATTTATTGCTTCATGTAGGTTTCACAAATATTATACGTTTAAACTAAACGCCTTTGTTATGAAATAATTAGATACACTTTTATAAGTGGTCCCTTCTGTAATAAATTTATGTCATAGCAAGCATATTGCTTAAAATTTTCTTTAAATCAAACAATAGAGGTTGTCTTTATCATACACTAGAATTTTGCTTACTTGCTACTGTTATATACGGATTGCTACTGCTATACGGATGCTACGCACGTGCATATTTTAAATGTTTATATCTGTGACACCGGACATATCAGATAAGAAATTTGGAAAATGAAATGGTATTAAATAATAATATAGTGAGTGTGGCGAGCAGGTTGGCGGTCTGAAGATTTGTGCCCGGGTGGGTTACGTGTGCGTTATGTCAACGAGCTACATTCATCGGAGTCACTTAGCCCGTCGTCACAGCTTCGACGCTCCGGCGCAGCGAGGCGCGGCGCGGCGCCGGGTGCGACACGTAGTTTCTCGCGACTCTTCGCCGCCCGCCCGCCTCTTGCGACCGTATTCGTGGGCCTCGTTCCTCAAACGTTACATAATCGAGAGACCCGGACGTAGTCACAAGGCCAACGAATACATAGGCTAACTTATTTAACTGCAGTCATATAGTAATGTCATTAAATGGTACGGTATAATTTAATCAAATGCATTTTTTATAATAGAACAATCACACAATCGTGGCGTGTCCCGGCTGTGAAACCTTTAGTTGTAAAGTTTGCCGTCAAAAATGTCATGGGGATCAGCTGTGAGAAACAGGGGTCACATAAAGAAAAGATTAGGCAAAGCCACATTCCATAATAATTATACATTAACGTAATTTAAAATTAATTCGCCATTTGTCTGATAAAATCTTACTAGATTTTTTTATTGTATGCAGACGTCTTCGTCAGAATTTGTTTTCCTTATAATACAAAAACTTCTTTATAAATACATTATAATGACTTCATTGCAACATTATTTTTAAATATGTTATTTCATGTGTCAGCGTTGATCGATTGTTGAACTTAATTTCTCACGCGCGTACATGAGTACCGTATGGGCACTAATTTTTTTTTTATAATGGCTCTTAATTTTCTAATTTAATATATTCTAGACCATAATAAAAACTCTTGATTTATTAAAGCTAGTAATTTTATAAGTTCGCGAGCTGCTGCTTCAAAAGGTATGAGAAACTCCACACTAGCATCTTCTTTCTCTTGCAAAGCATAAATGTGTATATATGTAGGTATGTGTATGTATTAATTTAATAATTAATATTATTTAATATAATGTATTACAGCATTATCCTATTATTACATTATGTTACATCTGTATATAATTTACATAATACAATATTTTATAAATATTTTTTGTCATATTTAATAATCAGTTTTTGTCTGTTCATCTTTTAATATATATTTATATTTGCATATTTTTATATACACCTGCTTCATTTCATCTCTACGTCATCCAAAGGTAGACTGGTAGATAATGCCTAAGGCATTAAGTCCGCCTAAGTACATATTTGTATATAAAGTTAAATAAATAAATAAAGCTGTAGGCAAGTGTACCCACATTATTACACATATTAACAAATTTGAAGATAAAAATTAATGACGTAACTGGTTACTTGACTGAAAAAAAACTGGCTTTTGCTCGCGGCTCCGCCCGCGTGAAAAAGTTTTTCGGGATAAAAGACCCGCTTTTTATTTTCTCGGAATAAAAGTACCCTATGTATTTTTAGGGTCTCAAACTATGTCCATACCAATTAGCAAATTCCGTCGAAATCTGTTCTGCAGTTTTAGATTTGTGCAGCAACAAATAAACAGAAAAACAGACAGAAAAGAATTATGAAAATCGCTGATTTGTTTTCCATTACTCTTCTTTGGTAACCCCCTGTTTTATCACATTTCTCTATATATACAGACACACCGATTCTACTGCTTTATTATATGTATAGACAAACCAACTAAACTAATTGTTATACCAAATCCAGTATTTATAACTATAATACACTTAGGTATCACTCTTTATTATTTTATGAATAGAGTATACTGATCGGTAGACTTACAGGTTATCTTAGGCTTTGTACCTGCGACTTACAAACACGGGAAACACAACTATAAGTAGTGTATAGAACTTCGTGAGTAGAGTAATTTATAAAACCGTAGATTAGAAGACAGTTATATTAATAATGCCAGCTTTGTGGCGAGCCCACGGAGATTGGCGACACCGCAAATGTCCGGGATTTTTGCCGTGTATGTCCGGCGTCGGCAATTTAAGTGATGGCAGCCCTAGCCATACGCTGTTTTTGGATGCTCATCTAGTGGTAGGTAAGTCACCACCTGCGTTGATTATTAGATATTGAGACATTTCACTTGGCAAGCATCCTTTTGTCTCAATCAATAGCCCTGCAACCAGTCCAACTAGATCTCATCCATAGACCCGGTATAATTCCCATCTTCTTTGCACCTTCTTGCACCTTGCGGGCGCTGTCTTTGACTGTATTTCTTCCATAAATATAGACAGAGAGCTAGTATCTACAAGGTGTACACACCCCAACTAGAGTAATATATCTAAAAGGGATCCATATCCCCACGCAAATCTTTCAGAAGGACCGGCCTTTGGGCCGTAATTTCCCACAGGAAAGATACATAATAATAATATAAACTTTATTTCACTTTTGTATCCATACATTAAATAGGCACACTCGTTTCTGCAAATATTCTCGACGCAGTGCAGAAACACGGTAGCCCCAATATTACCCGGAACGCATTATTGTATTGGATTCGTCATACGCATGGCATGGAAAGAACATTGCGTGTAAGTAGTTGACCCACAGTGCGCACGTGTACAATGATTGGCAATAGGCCCTAAAAAGAGTAATTTTGACTTCTCTAGCACACCGAGTAAATCTGCGGACCAACGTATTACACGTCACCACCAGTGCCCTGTGTTCCCTTTGAAGGCCCATATATAGATAGTATATAGATTTAGACTTTTTAAATAAAATTGAATTAAATGGCATGAGGAAGACGAATGTCCGCAGGTTCAAAACCCAAGGGCACGCACCTCTGACTTTCCTAAAGTTATACTGTATGTATGCTTTGTGAATTATCGTTTGCTTTAACGGTGAAGGAAAACACCGTGAGGAAACGAGTATACCTGAGAAGTTCTCTATAAGAATTTCGAAGGTGTGTGAAGTCTGCCCGCACTAGGCCAGCGTGGTGGACTAAGGTCTAAACCCTCTCAGTAGAGGCGGCCCGTGCTCAGCAGTGGCCAGTTCATGTACATTTATGTGCGTTTATATCACTATATCGTTTATTATATGACACATTTTTCTGATTAACTGCTAAAACTGTGAAGCAGGAAGCAGGATATTAAATTCTTTACCTTGAATGCACGAAACGAAAAAATTCACGAATACACCTTTTATGGTAAATGTAGGAATTCAAGCCTACATATTGCAGTAAAATTCAGTATAATTTAGGTCATACCTACGACATACAAATTATAATGTTGATAGGTATCGAACGTACAGTTATAAATGAATGCCTGCCTGATATGTAAACAGGCATCGTGTTTACTGGATAACTATAAAACATTTTTGAAGTCATACTTCTTTAGGCGCGTTATGAAAAAATTATGAGAGTGAAATTTTAAGATGCGCGCGCATCATGTAACGAAAAAGGTCGAAGCTGTTTAATGAAAAAATTTTGATGAAAATAAAAAATGAATATTTAAATTAAGAAAACAATACTTAAAAACTTTAAAAATGAATAAACATAATTAAAATGTTTGAATATATCCTACTTCCTACTAATATTATAAAGGCGAAAGTTTGTAAGAATGTATGGATGTTTGGATGTATGGATGTTTGGATGTATGGATGTTTGGATGTATGGATGTTTGTTACTCTTTCACGCAAAAACTACTGAACGGATTTCGATGAAATTTAGCACACGGGTAGATCATGTCCTGGATTAACACATAGGCTACTATTTATCCCGGGAAAATATAAAACGGGACTTTTATACGGGAAAAACTCATTCACGCGGGCGGAGCCGCGGGCAAAAGCTAGTTTGTAATAATCTAATGTTCAAAAGTAAGAATCTTATAATACTTAGAACAAATTGTTTTGCAATTCTTTTTTTATATATTTTTTCAAATTTATGCTGAAATTTGTTGATTGTGTTGACTATCCTTTTCTAGTCCTTTTATCATTTTATTGTAATTAATTATTTGCGATTGCGTCGGTGGCGTAGCTGTATTATGGTACGACTGCAATGTATTTGTATGCAATTAAAAACTATTTTCCTAATGATGCTTAAGAAGTATAACTTCTCTCGCGCGTACATAAGTACACGCACCGATTTTTTATTTGCGTACTGTCTATATTTTCTGTTTTTTCTTTATTGTTACAACTAGAATTGAAACACAACAGAACCTTGACTATAAATTGCACATTCATCTGCCCATGATAAAGGATTGGTTTCACCGGCAAGGATTACTCCCTTAGAGATACCAAGTTAGACCAGCTTGGCGAACTGACGTACTCGAGGCGATTGATCATCATTTTGATTCATCTGCCCATAAAACTAAAAATATTTTCAATTAGATATCCACACATATATTATGTCCACATAATTTAACTAACGTCGAATAATTCATCAACCTTGACTTTTGGCAAACAAAACGTGATGTCTCTTCGAAACGAATAAGTAGATACAATTTATTATGACCTCTGAATATATTAACATTTTCACGGAATATCTCGATTTATAGGTATTTTGAAATGATTACAGTTTCTTAATAATTAAAACAGGCTTCAAAGTGAACAGAACGGTTATTGTTCTTTAACATAGGGTGTCTAAACAAACCATCACTGTGTTTTATCTAGATACTAAGACAATATGGAAATCAGTATTAGGATCTTCTTTTCACCTTCATTTGACATTGACACCAATTTATATAAGAACAGGTTCATTTAATAGGTAACCGAAAGTGAGTCTCACCTTACAAGTATGTAAAAAAGGTACGGATTGTTAATATTTAGTGATTATAACTCTAAATTTAAAAACGGCACGTTTTACGATCCGACCAGTTATTCGAAGGCCTTCTTCAGACAACGATAAAAACATCCTTATTTCCAGGACAGAGCGTACAATCTACGACCCATTTATTCAATTCGTGTGCATTAAACATTCTCTAATCTAACAATAGTAGGTAATATTTACGCTGTTCCGTACTATATATAGCGTGCACATTATATACTTAATCCTTGTATTGGTCACAAAAAATATATCAACCATAAATACATTGATACAATATGACGTAATAACTCTACTCTACTTTAAAAGTAGAGTTCTACTTATACCGAAACGACAAATTTGCCCGAATAAAATTGTACGAGCATGCCGTTTGCCTGATGGTAATGGTCCAGAGGTTCAAAACCCAAGGCACACACCTCTGACTTTTGGAAGTTATGTGTAATCAATTATCGTTCGCTTTAACGGTGAAGGAAAACATCGTGAGGAAACCTACATGCATGAGAATTCTCCATAAGAATTTCAAGAGTATGTGAAGTCTGCCACTCCGCACTAGGCCAGCGTGGTAGACTAAGGCCTGAATCCCCTCTGTGTAGAGGAGGCCCATGCTCAGCAGTGGGCCGTATATAATACAGGGCTGGTATTATTTTTATTATTATATAGCAAAACATAAAAAACAAACTGTTTCACAAGTTCAAGTTAATTTTATTTGAGTTATTGTATTAAATAGCTAATATAGATACTACTCATTTTATTACCATTTATTAGGAAGGACAGATAAGAGTGTAAGTTTTGCATTTAGTTAGGGTTTGTACATTTCTGTGAAGAATAGCATTTAGTTAAGTTGTGTATGAAAGGCCCCAAGTCCAATAATAAGAGCGAAAACAAGAATAATGTTTTCTAAAACACAAAGAACTAACCAAAACTATTGATATATATTAAACTACTTAATCTAAGGAACACAGCTCCATGATGTAGTTAAAACACTACATAAATATAACGCTATGTATGTATAAGATAACTAATTTTATAAATAAAATAAAGTGTAATAGCCAATATCGATACAAATTTTTTGAGCAATTAATTATACGTTTAATTCTAACAAACATATAAATATATTTACGTACTTTCACATTTATAATAATAGGAAGCAGGTTCATTTGCCGCTTCACCGTCATTAATAATAATTGTTTGTATCGCGTAAAATGATTTATTTAAAAAAGATGAAATATTAATCGCAACGCCCGTCACGTCGCGTCAGTCCGTGGCCTCCTTCATACATTTTTATACATAATATTTTGTTATTTTCACTAAACGCATTGCACAATATTTTGCTATCAGAGAATCTATTTGTCCGTGGCCGGTCCATAAAACAATAACTTATACTATTTATGTTGTATTTAAGCTTATGCAATTTGTTTACCATCCACAAGTTAAAAAAATTAATAAAATATTTCCTTTTTAAATTATCATACTAAAACCAGACCTCATTTAACTGAGTAAAACTTGGACTTTGATTAGAAATATGAATGCAACATTAACAATATAGCACGGGCAGCGTTATAGATATAGTTATGCTAGAACATTAATTTCACCATTAAGCTTCAAATAACATTTTTTTTAACTTTACTTCGTCTCATTACTATTACCAAAAGAATATAGTATAATCGGTTATTATCTATATAATTATAATGCTTTGACCTGAATGAGTAACTGACGGATCAACGCACAGCCTAAGCCGCTAATCATAGAGACCTGAAACTTAAAGGGTGTGTTCTTTGTATGTCGAATTGAAAATGAAACTTTGTATGGGATAACGTGATTTGTTGGTTCAATCTGTTAGACGGCCACGATTAACGCGTAGATACATAACACAATCTGGAGGTACAATGTGTAAATTTGCCATGAAACAGATTACGATACTTGAAAAGTGGAATTATTCTTAAATACTTTTCAGAGGTGATTGAAGAAGAGTCCAATAATTTAGAGTCGATACAATTCGATTCTGCCAATGCTGGTATAATTAATATTTATTTTAAATATTTGTTGAAATTTAAATTGTTATGCCGTTATTTATATTATGAAATAGTAAAACAGAAATTTGAAAAATTCACTAAATATATATGCGTAAATACGCATGTATATTTTATTTGGAAAAAGAAAGTTTTACAACGATAATTATTGATTATTAATGATCATAATTATCATTTGTATTGATTGTTTCCAGTAAGTAACGACATCGTGTGGTTATTAAAAGCTGGACTGTTCCCACCATGACTTATACCAACAAGTGGCGTAGTACCTATAGGACGGTTGGCGCGTTGGAGCTTGATGCTTATTGTGGAGTTTGCACTGTCTGGTTATATAAATACAAATAGGTGAAGAGGGGCAGCGGAGACCTCTTGCACTTTCGTGGCGGCGCGCGTCGCAGCGACCAGTCCTCACCGAGCGTCATGGCTCGACACGCGTATCTGTGTCTCGGTGTGTTGGTGCTCGCCTGCCTTGGTAAGTACCTGTCTTGTAACTTATTACATACTTAAACATCTTCTCTAGAAAATATTATCTATTCATTCTTATTTGAAAAAAAAAAGATCAATTATGTTTTAATTAAATTTTTCGTAATTATAAATTTATATTTACTTTTTTTTAATAATTGCAGTCTAAACAATATTATGATAAATGAAACTTTTCTTAGAATTAAATATAATTGGAATAAATTATTAATTTAAAATACTTTTTGTCAACTTAAATAAGAATTCATAAAAGTATTAAATATCATTGACTTCATAACAAATAATATTTTTGTTTTTGGTGATTATGTTATGATATATTTGATAGATTCAAAAATATTTTTGCGTAGAGAAATAAAATTAACTATTATGTTTTACACAGGTTACTGAGTTCAATCTTATTTAGCATTATTTATGCGCTAAAATAACTTGAATCCAACAAAGAAAGAACACCGGCTACCTACGTGGCTCGTTTACTTGGCTGACCTCGATTTCTTTTAACGTTTCAACTTTCAATGCCGACATCAAGTTGCTCACGGAACATAGCTACGATTTGTTTAAGTGATTCTCGGAAAAGCTTTCCTAGTAACTAAACACTTCAGAGTAGTTGTTACGTAATGCTTATTTACGGAGCTACATTTAATTTGTAAATCCTACTAATATTATAAAGGCGAAAGTTTGTAGTATGGATGTTTGTTACTCTTTCACGCAAAAACTACTGAACGGATTTCGATGAAATTTAGCACACGGGTAGATCATGTCCTGGATTACACATAGGCTACTTTTTATCCCGGGAAAATATAAAGCAGGATTTCTATCCTGGAAAAACTTTTTAAAGCGGGCGGAGCCGCGGGCAAAAGCTAGTAATTCAATATTACTGTGATCTATCTTATTCACATCAGCAACACGTTCATTAGGTAAATCTTTTGTTAAGAAATACGCTTTGCTACTATAAAAACGCGTGTAGCTCGCACGCTACTACACAATTATTGCGTACAGCATACGTTCGACTCTGCAATAGCGCCGCAGGCACTGCCTACATTCCTTCCCTCGTAGCAATGTTGTAATCGTTTCATAGGCTAAGTTTACCTACCTATTACTTAACAAGTAGTTGCGCTAATATTTTTGGTTTATTTTGACAAAATATAAAACAAAAGTGTACATCTAAAAATAGCATCCCATGTGGTGTAGCCTGATGACGTCATCAGTCAGAAACCAGTCATTTTAAGATCCTATGCACACTTATTACCCCAATATTATACTTGGTTGTATTAAAATAAATGTTTCATGGTATTTTTATTAGCGAGCAGCGAGTTGCGAGTCAAACGACAAGATGACGATGGAGGGTCAGAAGATGTGAACGCGGAGCAACTGTGCGAGAGCCGGCCTGCTGATGAATATTTCCGTCTCACCACCGAGGGCGATTGCCGCGATGTAGTCAGGTAACATCCATATAAAAAAAACAATTATTATTATTCGATTTTCATCTGTTGCATCAACTTGTCTTCTTATTGTTATTGTGTCAAGTTTTATGTCTGATGCAATCAACTTTAAGAATATTATTATTAGTTTTTCAGCATAGTAAATGGCTATTCATGTCAAGGATTGTATCCCTAAATAAGACATCGCGTATCAAGATAAATGAAGTAACATGATATGAGCTGCTTTTGTTGAACAAATAAACGTCAAAGTTATTCATAATCGTGATTGTAAACTGGTAAAACACCAAAACGAAATTCCTTATACCGCACCGCTCTTTGTCCTTTAATTTATTTATACGCTCTATTTAGTATGCAGTCGAGTAGTGGCTTGATATTCCAGTCCGTGAACTGAACGGTCACCATCGTGCCTTGAATATTAGTCACTTTTCCAGTCACTAGTTATATTGTCTGAGCTTCGAATTACTTTAACCTTTAACATTTTTGTTTATTTTACCTCATTTAATGTAGAGTCAAAACTACAAATTATTTTAATTACTACAGATAAAGGCCAATGAAGAATACATTATTATCTAATAATGAACAAATGGTAAAATGTAAACTAATCTTGATTATTTACAGGAACTCTTCTGGGTTTATCTGTTTAAGTCAATTTACTAGTACACATATTGTATACTCCGGTAGACATAGCAAAATTTGCATATTAGTTCTGTTTCATTAAGTTGTCTGTAGTGTTGTGGTCGTATCGCTTACCATCAGGCGAACTGCATGCTCGTCTCGGCATTTAACGCAATAAAAAAAAGTCACTGAAAGGGAACTTTTTTTTATTACAATTATAATTTCTAGTGATTGTATTAGAATTTAAAATGCAAATATTTTATTATATTACACATAAAGGCTGTGTCCATTTCAATTATAATATTGATATGTACTAAGATGTTTAGTAGATTGTATTGCTATCGTTGAGGGTACCTGCAATAGTTGGGAATTACTTTACGAGTCTAGGAATGTGTATGTAAGTGTTGAGTTACCTCTTAGCTGACAGCCTCGCTGTGTACAGGTGCGACCAAGGCCTTGAGAACAGCGTCACTAGGCTTGCCTCGGTGCGCTGCCCCGGCGGTCTCGCCTTCGATATCGACCGTCAAACTTGTGATTGGAAAACACATGTTAAGAATTGCGATAAATTAGAAAGTAAGTTCCGTTGAATGGAGGAAGTGATCATGCGAAGGGTTAAACTTCCGTATTGGAACCGGTCGAATCTTAAAAAATCACGACCAGTTAGCCTTCCGAATGATCACTTCCTTCTTCTAAACATTTTACTTAATTCCACATTTCTTGTCAACGCAGGTGCACTAGGTCAGGTCTTAAACAGATCACTTGCCCGTCTGGACTGGCTTTCGATCTTGATAAACAAACCTGCGACTGGAAGGGTAAAGTGACCAACTGTGACAAACTTGAGAGTAAGTGCCGAAATAGAAGCTATTGCCGCGTAGCGAGCAAGCAGGCTTGGGTGAAGGGGCCGCGTCGCACTGTAGTTTAGGTGTATTGCATGAGGCCCCGGACTGAGGGAACGGCCCGCCATGGACCGGCCCGTTTATGACGCATTAACATTCTTATACAACAATAAGACACCAATACAGTTAAATAGTTATCACGGTTATAACTCGCATTGAACAATGTTCGCGAGAACTAAATAGTCCACTGCCTTGTAAAATCCAGTTGATCTATGGAATTTCCTAGATCAGTATTACGGTTTACATTTACTTTGTGCACACTATTTGAAACACAACACATTTCTACAGACTTTGGTTAATGTTGAATGAAAATTTCGCAAAGATCTAGTTATGAACATAAACAGTAAACACTATTTTTTTTTGTTTGAAAATGTACGTACATAATTGCAGCACTTTCTCCACTCAGTTCTCAAGCACAGCGGCAGTAGCAATTCGCAGTTACACAACTCTTATAACAGAAACACTTCACACTTTTTTCACAAAAATCTTTAAATACTTACTAACCTACGCTTAAGCTTCATTATCATTAAACCGACTAATTTTACTAAATCAGTGGGGTCATTTCATTGGTTGTACTTTTTATACTAATAATTTATTCATAAATTATTTATTTAATTAGTGTAGCCTTCAGTTCACCATAATAGGTATGTATCATACACAAAAATGCTGCTATATCAGGGTAAAAATGTTTTTCTCTGGTCTAAATATAAGTATGTAAATATTGATTCGTTTCTTCCTCTTAAAATAACTTGAGTAAGTTTCTCATTGAGGAGGATGTGGCGTGATATATTTATTTTATATATAAGAAATTGACCACTATTGAAAAAACTTACGTACGCGCATATCATTTTTGTGTAGACATTTTTTAAATTATAGACAAATAATTATGGAACGACAATATCATCTAGTTGACATAAGATAAATAATACTTTTACCATATATTCGATAGGTTATTAGTAATTACAACTGTTTATTAAATTAAATCAATCTTCATTTCATGTTTTTGTAGATATAAATACTTACCTACACAATAGTCACTACAAATAAAAATAGTATTTATTATTCACTTTTTCACATTCTCAAATTAAATAATTAGTTCCATCATGTCTAGATCTTATACGCAATTTGCAATAATATATAATATTATTTACTGAATTTCTTCTTGGAACTTCTTTGCCTATCTTTGCCTATAACTGTTTCATTAATCATTTGAAACATTGCCACTTTATACAGAAGGTATGCATTAGCAATAACTTCTTATATTAATTTTCTCCGAATACTATCTTTTAACTTGTTCATACTTTCACGCTTTCCTTAGACATTTCTTTCTGATCTCTTATTGACCCTTTTGAAACACATACAAAATATATAAGGTCACACAAACGAAGCCAGTTAAAGTATTATTCACCTGCAATTCACGAATGTATAAATGTACAGTTTTACACTACGCCCAGATATACAGATAGGTGTAGACACCATGAAAAATTCCCACCATTATTTTTATAATATTAATTTATTCGTATGATTTCCAGAACCGAGAAAAGTTTTACCAATATTGAAAACCGACGAGCCCATTTGCCCTGAAGGAAAATTAGCTTGCGGTAGTGGAGATTGTATTGAAAAAGACCTTTTCTGTAACGGTAAACCTGATTGCAAAGATGAATCTGACGAGAACGCATGCAGTGAGTATTTTGTAATTTGTTACGCGCCATTACATAACTAAAAAAATATATTACTACACGAAAAATTTAATCAAGTCTTATAATGGTATTTTATAATTCATTGCGGAAATATTTATTTTATTGTTTTTTGCAGCTGTCGAGCTGGACCCCAACAGAGCTCCAGACTGCGACCCCAACCAATGTATATTGCCAGACTGTTTCTGCTCTGCGGATGGTACTCGTATTCCTGGAGGAATAGAGCCAAACCAAGTACCTCAGATGATAACGATTACCTTTAACGGAGCCGTCAATGTCGACAACATCGATTTGTATGAGCAAATATTTAATGGTAACCGCCACAATCCCAACGGCTGTCAAGTCCGTGGCACATTTTTCGTGTCCCACAAATACAGCAACTATGCAGCATTACAAGAACTTCACCGCAAAGGACATGAAATTTCTGTGTTCTCAATTACTCACAAAGATGACCCACAATACTGGTCCAGCGGCAGCTACGACGATTGGTTGGCTGAAATGGCTGGTGCTCGTCTCATTATTGAACGTTTCGCTAACATCACCGATTCATCCATAATTGGTGTACGCGCTCCATACTTGCGAGTAGGTGGCAACAAGCAATTTGAAATGATGGCTGACCAGTACTTCGTATACGATGCTTCTATTACAGCTCCTCTTGGCCGTGTTCCCATCTGGCCCTACACACTTTACTTCCGCATGCCTCACAAATGTAACGGTAATGCCCATAACTGTCCTTCAAGGAGCCACCCAGTATGGGAAATGGTCATGAATGAACTTGACAGAAGAGACGACCCTACCTTCGACGAGTCATTGCCTGGTTGCCATGTGGTGGACTCTTGTTCCAACATTCAAACCGGTGACCAGTTTGCGCGTCTCCTGCGCCACAACTTTAACCGCCACTACACAACCAACCGTGCTCCTCTTGGTCTTCACTTCCACGCTTCTTGGTTGAAATCTAAAAAAGAATTCAGAGACGAATTAATCAAGTTTATCGAAGAAATGCTTGAAAAGAACGATGTCTACTTCACTTCATTAATTCAAGTTATCCAGTGGATGCAAAACCCTACAGAGCTGTCGTCATTAAGGGACTTCCAAGAGTGGAAACAAGAGAAATGTGACGTGAAAGGTCAACCATTCTGTTCCTTGCCAAATGCCTGCCCGCTGACGACCCGTGAATTACCGGGAGAAACTCTACGTCTTTTCACTTGCATGGAATGCCCAAACAACTATCCTTGGATTTTAGATCCTACAGGAGAAGGTTTCAATGCTAAGAAGTGATCTCTTTAAGTTAAATGAAAAGACTGTACACATGTAAATAATACTCAATAATAATAATAATTACAATAGCTGCTATGAATGTGTGGTAGGACGTCTCGAAATAAATGAATCTTCTTAAATATTTCTATTCCACTCTTCTACTTATTGTAATTAAATTACACAAAACTTTTCAAAAGAAACCCTCCGTAGGTATCTTTTATACTGTAAGGTGTTCATATTTTGAGTGTATTACCAGTTTAGTACGCCATTCTATACCTACCTATTGCCTGCACACTTTCTATTACAAAGATAGGTATATTTTGATGTTTCATAGTAATTTAGGTGATAACTTTATGAAAATAAAATTTTAATTGGTGTAAGTTGTATTTATTTGCATGACGTATCTGCTTAATGTTGATATTTGTATTTTTAAAAAATAACGCATCATAAACCATTACCTACTTCAAACAGATAAGTAGGTAGATATTGAATCTAAATATCAGTTCGGACGGGAATATCAGGTCGAAAAAATTCATCATAACAGTCTACCTTGAATACAGAGATTTTAAATAATTGATTCATACTGGACCTATGAAAACAAACGACCAATGCCAAGCGAGTGTGTCGTGGCAGCAGCCCGCACACGCCAGAACACACTAGAATTCCTTTCTATTACCTATAAAAGTTAGACTAATCCAAATTATTTATTTATATGTGTGTGTCTAGTAAAATGAGGTAATTAAATTAATATTTCACATTCATATTATATATCTCTAGATAAAGGTTAATTGAAAAATCGATGATACGTGATTTCTTTTACTGTTTACTAGGTATATACGTACTTGATATATGTATCTACAGAATTCTTTGTTGTATAAGACTATACGAAAGGCAAAAAGTAATTGTAAGTAGGTTAGTACCCATGTCGAGCCGAACCACCACTGAATACTTAATGCCTTGACTCTTTTTTTGAGGTCTGTAAATCATAACGGTAAAGATATATTGCAAGCGCAGGCAGCAAGGTAGTGCAAGGAGGATGTCAGATGGCATATATAATAAAACGACTTGAAAATTTCTTCGATTTAGGTCCCTATTCAAACAATTTTAAATATTAATTAATTTGGTGAGGAACGCCATCCAATAACTTATTAAAAGTAACCAACCAGATGCTAGATGCACTGTGTGATGGTGGAATTTAGCGGGGGTTCTGAACTAATTTACAAATACCTCGAGATACCCGCCATGATAAATTTGGTAGAGAATATAAAGAAACGCAAAGTAAACACTGTACAGAAGTACTGCGCCATTGGACTGAATCGATATGGTAAGTAGACTGGCTTTCAATGAATCAAATTACTCTTCATTAACTGTGTTCAAATGGAAGGAGCCGGTATTTAAAGTCTCAGGGCATTTAAGAAAAATGTCGAATATCACACCACATCCTTTGCCTTAAATAAAGGTGAAGCTTATTACGCGATATGGGCTTTGCATGACGCTCTAAAATAATAATAATCTAAATAATTCGGATAAGACTCGAAACTTTTCCAATGTCAGTTCATGAAAATATCCTACTACAATATTATAAACGCGAAAGTTTGTAAGAATGTATGGATGTTTGTTACTCTTTCACGCAAAAACTGCCAAACGGATTTCGATGAAATTTGGCACACTGGTAGATCATGTCCTGGTTTAACACATAGGCTACTTTTTATTCTGGGAAAATATAAAGCGGGACTTTTATCCGGGAAAAACTAATTCACGCGGGTGGAGCCGCGGGCAAAATAAAATAAAGACACATATTTATTTAATTATATATACTGATGACGCCATCCAGATATGCCAACTTCAAATGACCCTCAGTCATTAAAACACGTTTGTTGTAAGGCTTAAACTTAATTCGAGTTTTTCATTACTTCAGACGGATTACCTATTATTAATATTTATACTTCCTCATAAAATATTACTTAACCTTTTTTCTTTTGAGATCCGGAGCCCTAAAATATCAATTTTAGTTCCTTATGGAAATTTTGAACTACCAAAATATTCCTTATGAAATTGTCTTACTTATCTATAGTATCCTACATACTTGAGAATTTCCTCTATAAGAATTTCGAGGGTAATTATGTGAAGTCTACCTACCCGCACTAGGCAGCGTGGTGGATTAAGGCCTAACCCCTCTCATTAATAGAGGAGGCCCGTGCTCAGCAGTGGGCAGTATATAATACAGGGCTGATTGCATTGCATTGCAATCATAAAAACGGCGACAACTCGGAATAATGGACTGCAACTAGCAATACTCCTGTTTTGGTGAGAGAGGAGCGGGGCTCGCTCTTTCAACAAAAGGGGCTTCTATTGTCATCTACCGTCGAATAGTGGAGCTATTTTTGAACTTGTTTTATTGGCCGCAAGGTAGTAACCCCTTTAGTAGCACCTTTTAGATCTAGGTGTGCGATATGAAAATCCGTTCAGTAGTTTTTGAGTTTATCGTGTTCATACAATCAGATAAGATAGGCTGACTTCGTTTTATAATATTATGTAATGACGTAAGGACATATCATTAAAAAATAAAAAGATTAAAAATAGTTTGATCTTCCCTAGATCTCAAACTATCTTCATATTTATTCTCTCGTAGTTCCACACGCAAAAAATACTTACTCGAACAAAAGTCCCGGGCTATGTTTTACGGAGATAAAAAGTAGCCTAGGTCCTTCCCTGGGTCTTAAACTATGTCCCTTCCAAATTTCATCACCATCATCAGTGGTTTGGCCGGGACTGCTTCACTAGCGATAAAATCAAATCCGGGATAAAATTCCCGGTTTACGTTCTTTCGGGATAAAAGTAGCCTATGTCCTCCTCTGGATCTCAAACTGTTTCCATACTTATTTCCTGTGCGTCCACTTGTAGAAAATGCTTTTCCGGGATAAAAGTCCCGATTTTTTTTTTCCCGGAATAAGAAGTCCCCTAGGCCCTTGCCGGGGTCTTAAACTATCTCACTACCAAATTTCATCGAAATCGGTTAAATAGTCTGGCCTTGAAAGCTCCACTCGCGAAAAAAATCCGGGATAATAGTCCCGGTTTGAACTTTTCCGGGATAAAAAAGCCTATAGTACACTGGAGTCATGTAGCTTCCTATTAGTGAAAGAATTTTCAAAATTGATCCAGTAATTTTTTAGTTTATTAATTACAAAGTAGCTATCAAATTTTTCCTCTTTATAATGTTAGTATAGATGATAATTACATATTAGATGATCAAATATCGTTATATTATCATATCGTGCGGTATGGTAATGGTAGAAAAATATAGTATAAGGCAACGTGCACGAACTATAGAGGGCAGCACAAAATCGACATAAGAGCCACAGGCGGATAAAAAAAGAAACGATAACTAGAACAGTAATTTGTTTATATTAGATGAGAGCTAGTTTTCTAAGCTAAATTAGGAGGTTATGTTCCCTTAATTACAGATTTTTTGTACAGAATATTATCTTCCAAACATCTTCATTTTTATAAATTACCTAATGATATATTTCCAAAGCCTTTTGGAACTCATAACTATGTATGTTTTATACAGCTTTTATTATTTTTGTCGATTTTCACATAACCATGGAATGTAAGTACTTAGGTAGGTACTATTCTTAGGTACATAATACAATTTCACACTATTTGGTTTGTTTATTTTTATGTTTTGGAGCATCAAGATACACTACAGTACATTATCAACAAATTAAATGTTATTATTCATACTTTTATTAAATATTTTACGTCAAAGCTAAGTATCGATGGGCTGAAACAAAGTCAGATTGCGCTACTAGATGGCAGTGCTTACGACGTGCACGTTCCTTGTACCTATGTATCTTATCATACAAACAATTTCATACAACATTGCTCTTTTAAGTACTTAATATATTATTATCCCACCAAAAACATAAATGTAAAAAAGGAGAGCCAAGTTCAATACAAAAATTATACTTGGCTGTGGGCTTCGCCGCAAAAAGAATGGAGATCTAAATAAGTGCCAAGTTTTATGCAAAATCCAAATATGTATTTATAGGAACTAAATAATATTATAAACGAGTAGTAAACTCTATTTCTTTGCTTTATTAGATCTTAAAGGAGGTTAGATTTGACCTTTTTTGAGAGGTGTATATTTGATAAGTTTATATCAGATATACCGGGTGGAAGGGAAACGCTCTCGGAAACAAATACAGATGATAGTATTGGTGATTCCTGACGTGATGGCAATAAAAAAATCGCGATCGCATTGTTACAATTTTAGTAGGATTTTCTCAAATTTCTGTACAGCTTCACGTATGGATAGATAAATCAAACTATTATTCTGAAAAACATAGTAAAAAAGGTCAATATTTCAAAAAAATCGTAATGAAACACGTACATCCCCAGGTGACCTCTGTTAGTCAGAAAGTCATCGGTACTCTTCGCTCTCTGTATCGCCTGAAGAATTACCTTCCGTTCAAAACCAAGACTATGCTTATGCAAACCTTAATCCTTCCGGTTATCGACTATGGTGATGTGTGCTACTTTGATCTGAATGCAGATCTACTCAACAAACTCGACCGACTTCTTAATAACTGCATTCGATTCGTTTATAATCTTCGCAAGTTTGACAACATCTCTTCTTACCGATCGCAGTTAAATTGGCTTCCCATCCGTCAACGCCGTTCTTTGCGTACGCTCACTACCCTCTTTTCTATTCTCACTTCTCCTACCCCTCCTTCTTACCTGTCTTCCAACTTCATTTACCGTTGTGATACTCATGATAGAATGCTGCGTTCGTCTAGCAATCTCCTTCTTAAATGTCCTCCTCATAGCTCTGACTTCCTTCACTATTCCTTTGCTATCCAGTCCATCCTTCTTTGGAACGCACTCCCGCTCGAAATCAGGTCATGTACAACACGGCTGGCATTTAAAATGAGAGTTCGGCAATTACTCCTCGCCGAAGTAGCAGATTCTCATCATTAGTTTATTGAATACGTATTTATTTGTGTATGTATGTATTTATTTATGTATGTAATTGTTTATGTATATATGATAGATAATTATATATGTACGCAGTTATATATGTAGCAAAATTAATGTAAGTACACATATATTATGTTTGATAATTATCATTGTGTTTTATTCATATTTTTAATTTTCATTATTTATAATTTACACCTGCCTCCGTCTTTCTGCACCACCTTAAGGTCGACTGGGAGAAAATGCCTTTAGGCATTAAGTCCGCCTGTATTATACCATTGTACAAAGTGTCAAATAAATAAATAAATAAATACATCAGCTGACGGGTTAACGACCGCGGGCCGGTGCCGGCGCAGCGCGGCGGCCGCCCAGTTTTTTGTACGCTTTACATTGCGCGCACATGAATTACGGAAATACTAAAATCGTGAGTATTATCGCTTAGCTTTGCAAATGAATATAGTTTTTCGTTAATGTTATGGTTCTTCTCTCTTACCGTTCCGGTATAGAGAGCGTTTCCCTTCCACCCGGTATGTGAATTGTGCGACATAATTGTTGGAAGCAATGGTATTTATATCAAGAAGCATGGCGTCGCTTTTCTCATACACAGAACTCAAATAATTAGAGAACAAATCGATTTTGAGGTCAATTGGCCTTAAAACAAAGAAATTCAAAACGACAGCCACTTTTCTCAATTCTAACATTGGATCCGTCTTTTGTACCTAAAGGCCTGCCCGATATCGATTTTGAGGTCGATTGGCCTTAAAACAAAGAAATTCAAAATGGCGGCCACTTTTTTCAATTCTAACATTGGATCCTTTTGTACCTAATGGTCTACCCAGATATCGATTTTGAGGACGATTGGCCTTAAAACAAACAAATTCAAAATGGAGGCCACTTTCTTCAATTCTAACATTGGATCCGTCTTTTGTACCTAAAGATCTGCCTAGATATCGATTTTGAGGTCGATTGGGCTTAAAACAAAGAAATTCAAAATGGCGGCCACTTTTTTCAATTCTAACATTGGATCCGTCTTTTGTACCTAATGGTCTACCCAGATATCGATTTCGAGGACGATTTGCCTTAAAACAAAGAAATTCAAAATGGAGGCCACTTTTCTCAATTCTAACATTGGATCCGGCTTTTGTAACCAAAGGTAAACCCAGATTTCGATTTTGAGGTCAATCGGCCTCAAAACAAAGAAATTCAAAATGGCGGCCGTCTATGCCAAATCTCACAATGTTTCTGAATATTTTAGTGACTTTTATTTTGATCCATAATAAATAAGTAAATAAATAATTTCAAAATTCGTACTAAAAGAATTTTATGGTGTATAAATTAGAACATCCTTTACACTAAAAATCCGATTTTTTCAAATGTATGGGCGGCACGCACGCTTCTTTTACGCAAACTGAGCCCGGCATTCCAGGGGTTAAAATGAACTAAGCGTACAGCGAACTGGGCCCAAACCACGGCGCACGGCAATCAGAACACCACCGCGGTCAGATTTGCCACTGGCCTCCCGATTTCTGTCACAGCGATACCTAAAGCTTGTAGCGTGAATCTTTAATTTCATTATCTGCTATATTTGATGTTAACCACGTTTCTGTAAGAATGATGGCATCATAACATTCAGATAAAACATTGTTTAATAAAGTATTTAGCTTGGTCCTCAACACTCTACAGTTTTGGTAGTAAATGGAGATTTTATCAGCCATTTAGTTATTAAAGTGTAATTAATAGTGAATGTACTTAAATATTATAGCACTTGTTATGCAGGAGTAGGTAAACTTATAAGGGCAGCAGTATTTGTGAAACAAAATTAATGTCACACTAGGAAAGCAGATACTTTAACATTTTACATTACATAACGCAAAACGAAAGGAATAATCAAGCATGAATTAACATTAAAGAAGAATAAAAATAATAAGCAATAAAGCAGTATTTTAAACCAGCTATTACAAATGTATAAGTATTGGGAGGTAGTTAAGCAGCATTAGAGCGCGTTATACAAACTCGACAGTGTCGATATGCACAGAGTAGTGTAAGTATGAGAGCTCGCAAGACTCTGAAGTAATATTATGAATCGATATAAAATTAGAAAGCGAAATTACGTTACCACTATACATCGAGTATGCAAAACACAAAATTAAGGAAAATATCCGATTGACCAGCACGCGTATGGTAGGTTTGTCAAGGTACGAAGTCAGGGCGTTTGATTCTGAGAATGTCCGTCTCAGTTCGAACTGCAAAGACGGCCGAAGTTGCTGATGCTCGCGCAAGAATGGTGCCATTCTTAATCCAGATAAATCGGAATCCGTTCTCCTTGGCAGCGATCCTAGCTTGACGAAACCAATTTTTGTTTCGGGTTGTCAGATGCTCGTTGAAGAAAATTTTGTGGGACACGCCCTATATGTTCAATTGATTGACTTAACTTTATTTTTATAATTCTGTTATATAGCAAATATAATAATACATATATTGGGATAGCTTCAAATATTTGCTTGTAACGGTTCCAACGCTACCATTAAAAATATTTTTTTTTTGTATGGGGATTGGGGACCCCCCTATTTTTTAACTTTATTAATTTTTTAGATTTTTTCCTACGGTTACACACAACTACCGAGCTGGATTCCAAATTTCATCCTTCTAGGTCATCTGGAAGTAGGTTAGGTTTAGGTAATATATGTCAGTCAGTCAGTACTCAAATTTACGATTTTTTGACCTTCATATCTTTATAACCGTTTGAGCTAGCTTCATGAAATTTGGGCTTCTAGATGTCCTTATGGACATAATTAAACACACGTAGTTTTATGTGTTTACGTTCAATATGTTTTGAGTTATAGAAGGGTGAAAAGTGGCACCAAGTGGTTCGTGTAATATTACACTCGGCGCTGGCTAGCCAGTTCCTTTGCTTGAACTTGGCTTGTCACGCTGCCGCATGTCTAGATATGTGTTTTCATCTATTAATAAACTTTTATGAATTTACAACTACTATATCATAGTGGGACACTCAAATACACCCTAATAATCTTATTAGATAAAATTATCTAATTTTATATTATGATTTTTTATACATGTCATGGCCATGTAGTGCCTGGTTAATTATTTTATATTTTTATAGAATTTTTAGTTTTCTTTTTCAGGATTCTATAAAAATATAAAATCATTAACTAGGCACTACATGGCCATGACATGTATAAAAAACCATAATAAAAAATTAGAAAAAAAAGGTTAGCGACTCGTTTCGGTTACTTACTCCTGTAAAGGGGTAATGCTGAGTTAGTAGTTGTAATAACTGCTAACAGATGTCGCTGGTCATCTCCTTTAAGAGAATTAAGTACGGATCTTGAATTGGCAATCGAAGGCAGGGTCGGAATAGCTCAATTGGAAGAGCACCGGCACGGTACGCCGGAGGTCGTGGGTTCAAATCCCGCTTTCGATTGTTTCTTTTTCAGGATTCTATAAAAATATAAAATTATCTAATAAGATAATAAAGAAAAAGTAGCCTATAGTACTGAGAAGTAATGTATCTTCCCACTACTGGAAGAATTTACAAAATGAAACAAATCTTTCCTCTTTATAACATTAGTATAGACTAACTATTAAAGATTCGTGGTATACCACAACTCAGGGATTGTTTCAAAACTTTAAATATTTTTTGTCTGCGACTGTAGCATAAAGCATAATGTTAGTTCGGAGAAGATAATCGGCCGCGCGGGTGCGCCAGCGCCTCTCCGACTCAACAGAATATATCCAACTCCGCCCCTGTCTGCGCGCTGACTGATGTTTGCCGGACGAAATGCCATTAGACGATCGCGCAAAAGTCATGATTGACGGTTGCGCGACGCGCATATAAAAAAATCCAGATATTCGTCAATCGCCGTGACTCAACCGTCAATCACCACATTAGACGATAGGTTATTCGTCACTCACGGACGTGACTGTGGTAAAACGAACAGCAAAACCTACTGTCTAATGGGCGCTTTAGGGTTTCTTAGGGTGGGCAACAGTGCTTCACACTACTAGGGCTTTCATTTCGAGACTCTCGGTCTCGAAAATTTCGAGAGTCTCGACGATTTTTTTGTATTTTCGAGACTCGAGACTGCTGCTTCCAGCCTCGGGAAAAACGAGACTTTCGAAACTTGCATCAAATAATTATTATTATTGAAAAAAATACTAAACTATCAGGATCTTTTTAAATCCGGGTCAGTGGCGACACAGAAAAATTAAATCAAATCAAATCATATTAAATTTTGATAATCTGTTGGAAGTCGCAAGATAACCTTATTGAAACATATACGGGTGTTTATAATTAAGTTCATCATTGTTATGATAAATTGGGAAAGATCTCTTTCTGAAAATGGTAGTGATAGGGGGAAATACTCAAACTAGTGCTAAATCCCTGCTAATTATGGTTTGGAAAGTTACGAAAATCCCAGGCCATGAGACAACCCAAAGCATTTATATAACATTATAGTTAATAATATCGAAGGTCACGGAGTGCACATGTGCGTGCTATCGCAACTCACGTAGGAGTCCGCTCTAGAGCAGAGTCTCTCGCTGTTTGAAGTTGAGACTCGAATAAAATGTCAAATAAGCATTAAACACTACGCGGCATCCTCATACACTTTATTTGTACGATAGCGGGTCGCCGATCGCCCAACCGCCGTCTGTAGGCCCGCTTTAAAAGAGGCTGGAGATAGTCTCTTCTACGTCTATTACGAGAAGGGAGTCTTCACTTCTTCTTCTTCTTTTAAATTATGGCTTCCACCGATCGAGTCTTCACTTACTATAGCGTGACATTTTCCATAGTATACTATAGTTACTTACTATAGTTTCGACCCCAAAAACCTGCGACGCGAGACCGTTAAAAATACAAAAAGTCCCGATACTTTGAGACACGAGATGACTCAAACACTAATGCTAATCTATACGTACTTCTAGCGTAGAATTAGAGAGACTATGTGATTTACTTCATTAAAAATTATAAAACAAAATCCCCCGCTGAGTCTGTATGTATGTCTTAACGTCAAATTACTCAAATACTACCGAACAGCTTTTGTTGAATTTTGGTATGAAGATAGTTGGACACTCTGGAAAGGCTATAGGCTACTTTTTATCCTGGTAAAGTTATTTCACGTGGTCGAAGCGGTGAGCAAAAGCTAGTTTGTAATTAAATTAAATCCTCGCTCTGAAAGTAATTATCCAGCGCTCTTTGTCTTTTACGTGACAACTATAAAAATTGAAAATTTTTAAAAGTAATTGGTAATTTAACGTCCATATGGGTTTATAACAGTGTGATTTATAAAGTACCTTATTGATATATCTTGTGTTGACTGCCTAAAAAGTCTATGAGTCGTAACCTACGAGTATAATGACTATTTTTGAAATAGTCTCGAAAGTCTCGTTTTTTTTCGAGACCAGACCAAGTCTCGTTTTTTGTTCCCGAGACTCGGAAATGCACCGAGACTGAAAGCCCTACACACTACTTCACAGTTGTCAACAGTGCTGCCAGATTAGGCGACTTTTCGCCATTTAGGCTATCTTGTAGAGTGTCGGGGCGACCAAAAATTGCGAATGGTGACCAGTCGCCGTTTAGGTTACTCGAATGGTGATTAGTCGCCAATTTAGGCTACCTGTGAAAGTTCGTGTTTTATACCTTGTTTTTGTCGAATTTGAGGATATTTGTAGCTGTGAGGGTACAAGACATGTCCTCTGATCACCTTACACAGAATAATTTAAAAGTGAGGACCTTTTTTTTTGGTTTCCGTGTCCGCACACAAGTGGCCGACTTTAATCTACTTCGAATTTTCGGCGCGTTGGACCACTATAAATTGGCAATTACGGAGGTTTTTTATTTTTTGCTCCTTCACCTCTCCATAAGCGCGCGTTAGACAGTAGGTTTTGCTGTTCGTTTTACCACAGTCACGTCTGTGAGTGACGAATAACCTATCGTCTAATGTGGTGATTGACGGTTGAGTGACGAATATCTGAATTTTTTGATATGCGCGTCGCGCAACCATCAGTCATGACTTTTGCGCGATCGTCTAATGGCATTTCGTCCCGCAAACGTCAGTCAGCGCGCGGACAGCGGTGGAGTGGGACATATTGTGTTGAGTCGGAGAGGCGCTGGCGCACCCGCGCGGCCAATTACCTTCTCCGACAGTCGCAGAAAAATTAAATTATAAGTTTTGAAACAATCCCTGAGTTGTGGTATACCACGAATCTTTAATAGTTAGTCTATACTAATGTTATTAAGAGGAAAGATTTTTTTCATTGTGTAAATTATTTCACTAATAGGAAGGTACATTACTCCTCAGTACTATAGGGTACTTTTTCTTTATTATCTTATTAGATAATTTTATCCAATAAGATAATAAAAAAATTGTTGTCATACTTTTGTATCTCGTATTTCAGACTAAATTTATCTATAGGTACTAATATAATAATTGCGAAAACTTTGATGCTTTTTTTTCTCAATCACACCAGAACGGCTAAACATCCAGATCGAATGAAATTTGGCACAAAGATAGATTATAGTATAGAATAACACATAGGGTACCTTTATCCCTGGAAAATATATATAACTTTTATTTCGGATAAAAAAATCAAACGGGCGTGACCGCTAATAAAAGGTGGGTAAAACGAAAGTATGGCTATAAAACAGTTTTTCAGTCAATATTTTACCCAACGCCTTCTTGTTACACGTTTTTAATCTCAATTCCATTTTATTTTACAAGTATTCATACCAAAACGAGTGAAAACGTGTGTTCTCCGTAAAATCTTGCGTATGATTGAAGAGAATTTTGAGTGATAGTGTAATGTCACTTTGTTTTCATAAATCATCCGTCAGTCATGAGTAATGGAATTGAATGCCGTTTGTGTGAGCGTCTAATGGACGCTATATACGATGAGGCGACTTTAGGCTACTTCACAATGAATTTTCGGCGACTTCAACCGACAAACATCCGGCAACACTGGTTGTCAATTGTCATTTTCAGACAGATTGTATAGTTTTGAATTTCAGGAATTATTTAAGTTAAAGTTTTAACCTGTTGATAAGTGTGAAACACACAAAACCAAACTTGGAAATACAATAATTATATCATCTATTTTTACAATTCAATTACCACTATGGGTTCTGATTTAATTGATAAGTTTAAACAGTTAGATGCATATGCAAAAACATTAGATGATTTTAGGGTAAAAACGGCAACTGGAGCAGCAAGTAATAACACAAACAAATATTTTTTTAAATAACATTTATATCCTCTATTTACAACGTTTGTCTGATTTTAGTTACGATCACCAGTGCTGTTGTTATGATTTTGTTATTTTTATCTGAGCTTTATGTATATATGTCACCAAACATATCTGAGGAATTATTTGTGGACACGTCAAGAGGACACAAGCTACGTATAAATCTTGATATTACTGTACCAACAATTTCCTGTAGTTGTAAGTACTATTACTATAATATTCAATCATTAAACTTGTATCATAAGGTTCTGTACTCATGTGGCTAGAGTCTGTACTCATAGACTACTTACTTTTATTGTGAAAATTATAGTACAGAATAGCACATGGACTACTTTTTATCCTGGAAAATGTCTAACAGGACTTTTATCCTGTAAAATCTTACTACTACACAGTTATTTTGTACATAAGTAAAAATTTACCTACAAAAGAGCTATTCTGCAGATAACTCTTTTTACTTTGCACCCATTGATATGTTTCGTAATACTTGTATCACATAATTTAATTTTACTTTTTCTAGATTTAGTCCTTGATGCAATGGATTCATCAGGAGAACAGCATCTACAAATGGATCAAAATATACATAAGCGAAGATTAGATTTAAATGGAAATCCAATAGAAGAACCCAAGAAAGAAGAAATTTCAACTGCTTCTACTGTAATTACTTATATTACTTATGTACAAATGTGCCAAATCCATTTATTATTAAGTACATTGTTTTCCAGATGAAAAAATTTACATCTTCATTGACTAAAACTTAACTCTAAATACATAAGAAATATCAATGTGAAACGAAGTTCAATACTCCATTATAAATCCCAAAATATTGCTAAATGTGAAAGTTTGTGTGTTAGAAGTAAACACAAAAACTACTGAAAGGATTTGGGTTAAATTTAGCATAAGAGTAGCTCATGCCCTGGATTAACACATAGGCAACTTTTTCTTGGTATTTTTCTACCATGGTCCATTCATGATTGATACTTTTTATTAGAATTTTATGAGATGATGCTGGC
Source organism: Lapara coniferarum (assembly GCA_949316025.1). Lineage (NCBI taxonomy): Eukaryota > Metazoa > Arthropoda > Insecta > Lepidoptera > Sphingidae > Lapara > Lapara coniferarum. Next base: position 12,672,725 of record OX438926.1, on the reverse strand, counting down.
ATTGTATTGTGATTTAGGGACTATTGTAGAGGAAAAGGCTTTGCATGGGGCAGAAGCCGTGAGCAACACCTAATATTTTATAGTTTACACTAGAAGTCAGGCATTTGTTATATTCTATGTAATACACCCATATTTTTAAACTACTCTTACTCCGTAATAATTATATTGTGTCATTTAGGTAAAGGTCAACCAGAATTCTTCTGAAGTTGCATTAATTACATGCGGAAGTTGTTATGGAGCCGCATTTAATGAATCTCAGTAAGTCCTGTCATTATTGTCTAATTTATTTATAAAATTCTTACTGTTTTTGTTCAATACCCACATGTTGCAAAACACAAGATGCCATGTTATATCTCATATAATGTCTGTCTCGCATGTTATATAAACTAGTGTTTGTCCAGTTGTCAAAATTCGACCATAGAATTGAATATATTTGTTACACATATTAAAGTTAAATTTTATTTTTGTGCACTCATTCTCCTTATGGACTTGCAAAATCACACTCTTCTCCATGTATGCAATGTGCTTAGAAAGGGGTAAAAAGATTTCTTTGTGTTTTAATATAGGTGACTCTATTGCAGGTGTTGCAATACTTGTGAAGATGTGAAAGAAGCTTATAGACTGAGAAAGTGGGCTTTACCAAATCTAACAACTATTGAGCAGTGTAAAAATGATGAGTCACTGGAGAAAACTAACTTAGCACTTAAAGAAGGATGCCAAATATATGGACATATGGAAGTAAACCGGGTACATACTGGTTATTAATACTGCTAAATTATATAAATTACAGATGTTAGATGAATGGTGGCCACTTAAGCATATAGAGAACCTCAATACCCATTGACACATTATTTAAATTTGTACAAAATCCATAAAATCAACTAAGAGTCAGTGCCGTAGCATGAGTTCTTGCTGCCAGGGCAGACCCAAAAATTTCACCCCAAGACACCAAAAAGAAAGTTGTTTCAACAACTAAGTCACTCATACTTAATATGTACTTATGTTATAATATTAGGATTACCTATAAGCTAGGATTTGCTCGACATGAATTAATGAATTGACGGATTGGCTGTTACCTTGAAAGTATTACTTTCATGGTAACAGCATTTATGCTTTCCAGCGTCAACATGTTATAGTAATTGATACTATTTTTCTAGGTTGGAGGAAGTTTTCATATAGCTCCAGGCAAGAGTTTCACCATAAATCATGTCCATGTACATGATGTGCAACCATTCTCATCATCAGTGTTCAACACAAGTCATATAATTCGACATCTGTCCTTCGGAACTAACATTGAAAGTGCCAACACTTCACCATTGGATGGTGTTAAAGGACTAGCTACAGAAGGTAAATAACATTGATATTATTATTATTATATTGAAATACAATCGATTTCGTAGCAAGATGAAACAACAGTGGCCACACAGGAAACATGCCACCGGTGTGCAATATCTTCATCCAAATAGTAATAGTATAGTAGGTACTAGGTACACTCTTGTCCAAAATAGTTCCTTACCTTCGCGTTACAATAAAATCGCTCTTAAATCGCTAGTATGATTGAAGCTATGTGATGTCAAAATATATCAGAGCCTTGTAATGGCAATTTTTTGCCTCGGTGGCGTAGTTGTATTGCGTACGCGTTACGAGTACGATTTGCGCGCTGAGGTCCTGGGTTCAAATCCCGGGTCGGGCCAAAAAAACTGTGCGACTGGGTTTTTCCATCTTAAAAAAAAATTACTCAGTCGCAGCTCGGAGTCAGGAAGTAGGCGGTGTGATACCCCCGTGCCTCGGAAAGCACGTAAAGCCATTGGTCCTGCGCTTGATCTCTCTCCGGTCATGTCGGATTGCCGTCTCATCGGACTATGAGAGTGAAGGAATAGCGAGTGCACCTGTGTATTGCGCACACACTTGTGCACTATAATATCTCCTGCGTACTTGGCTGATCTCCGTTGAGATTGGCAGCCGTGGCCGAAACTGGCTAGGAGGATCTCTCAATGGCAATTATAACTAGTTTTGACCACAATGTCACCCGCATCACACTTTTATAGTGACATATGTTGGACAATAGTAGAATGGAACTAAAAAATTCAAAATGAATAACAGTTCAAAAAAACAACATGCTTTATAGAAATCTGACTGAAAAATAGAAAATAAGTTTTAATTAAGAGTGGTGTAAAAAGAAAATAATGTATTTTATTTTTATTCAATAACATCACATTATTCTAAGGTCTCCTCTATTTCACGCAAGCAACCTATGTTATGTAAGAATCTCATTTACGCTTATTATTCTTTTATGTTATTTCTTATCAGTTAGTTACGACCCGCGCGACACATCCTGTTATTTATATCAGATTCAGTCACATCACCATGTGGCCGTCGCATAATAAATATTTGAACAATCACAGCTTCAAATTCAAAGCTTATCATTTATTTATTCAAAGCTTATATTCAAGATATACTTATTATATTACTCATTTTCGTTTTTAACATGCTTTTATTAGCTTCAGACGAATGTATTATGTATGTATGCATGTATGTATGTCTGTATATAAGTAACTTACACATTGAACATTTTTTTTTTAAGGTATCGAATGACGAGACGAGCATGCCGTTCACGTGATGGTAAGCGATACGACCACCCATAAACAGTAGGAAAACCACCCAGCACCTTGGGTTACAAAATACTGTGTGGCATTCTACTGCGCTCGTCATCCTGAGACATAAGATGTTAAGTCTCATTATGTCCTGTAGTTACACTGGCTACAATGCCCTTCAAACCGAAACACAACAGTGCATGCACACTGCTGCTTGGCGGTAGAAATAAACATTGCGGTGGTACCCCCCCAGACGGACTCTTACATATGAGAGTCCTACCACCAGTAAATGATTTTGACCCACTTCAAAACATCGGATTAAATCGCAATTGGGCATATTTTGTATTCGATCCGAATGTATGTATGTAAATTTGTATGACCGCGTGTTTCTCAAAAACTACTGATCCGATTTGGATGTGTTTTTCGATTTTGAAATTTATATTTTTCAGGGAAGCTTTTAGTATATAACTTATGAAGATCTTCGGAGATACACAATGGAACTCTTCAATAACTAACAGCAAATGACTCGCGAATGCTACAATCGTATATCTATGATGTATTGTTTACACCATTCTATAATTAACTAACTAAAAAGCAATAAATAAAAACTTTTTAACAAAAAATAAACCGTCTTCAAAACCACTACAAATAAAAAATAATTAATATTTGTATTCGCTTAGTATCCTACTTCCTACTAATATTATAAACGCGAAAGTTTGTAAGTATGTATGGATGAACCGTAAATTTGTACTTTAATTACAAAAAAGCCAATTTGCACACATTAAATTTGATTAATTCATTAGATAATAATTTACTGGTGGTAGGACTCTCATATGTAAGAGTCCGTCTGGGTAGGTACCACCGCAATGTCTATTTCTACCGCCAAGCAGCAGTGTGCACGCACTGTTGTGTTTCGGTTTGAAGGGCATTGTAGCCAGTGTAACTACAGGACATAATGAGACTTAACATCTTATGTCTCACGATGACGAGCGCAGTGGAATGCCACACAATACTTTCTAAATCAAGGGTCTGGATGGTATTTCTACTGTCTATGGGTGGTCGTATTGCTTACCATCAGGCGAACGACATCGCACTTGTCCGGTTTTTTTTTTTTTCTATAAATAGCTTCTTATCGTAATATCGTTAGCACGCCGTTATGCTGGGGGTGGGCCTTAAGTTTAATAATGTAAAACGTTACCATAAACCTAAGTTCAACCAAACATGATCAATACTTAATATCCATATCATTCATTAGGTGATGCTCGCGGCTCTGCCGGCGTGAAAAATATTTTCCGGGATAAAAAGTTGCCTATAGCACTGAGGAGTAATGAGCTTCCTATTAAACTCCGCGCCAGATAACTTGGCAATAAAGCACATTGACCTTTATTCGTTTAGTTAGTTAGTTTAGTCAGGTATGACAAACCTTTGGCACAGGGTAAAAAATAATTATTGTGTTTATTTATAGAATTGATTGGTATTTGGTGCAACTGTTGCAGTCAAGTATCGCAAAAATGTTGATGATTGTATGATTTTATCACATACTAGCTTTTGCCCGCGGCTCCGCCCGCCTTAAAAATTGTTTCCGGGATAAAAGTCCCGCTTTATGTTTTCCCGGGATGAAAAGTAGCCTATGTGTTAATCCAGGACATGACCTACCCGTGTGCCAAATTTCATCGAAATCCGTTCAGTAGTTTTTGTGTGAAAGAGGAACAAACATCCATACATTCTTACAAACTTTCGCCTTTATAATATTAGTAGGATAAACAAACATGAGGTCCTGTCACCAAAATGAAGTCCTTATATACAGAAATAAAAATATCGGAAACGATAAGAAACTTACTAATTATTACAAATGTAACAATTAAAATTAACGTAAAATCAAAATTCAACTAATCACCCGAGAACGTACACACACACATAAGTGCCATCCGAACACGAACGAATGAGCGTCTGCCGTAATAAACAAATTGATGTAACTTACGTATTGTTTATTTCAAGGCAGTAATTTTGTATAGTGTAAAAAACGGATTAATATGTTTTAAACCTTTTTATTTAAAATTGCATGGTAATTAAAAGGCATAATTTGTAGCATATCATGAAATTAAATATAAAATAAACGATATTAGTGTGACAAGAACCATTGTTTTCTAATTTAAATCAATGAATACTATGAGAAAATCAACAATATGACATTAATTTAAAAATGAATGTATTTTAGTATTACATTTGAATCTTAATATTTCTTAATTATTAAGTAAGTAGTTGATTTTGTTTACTACAGTTTATCTGTCAGTGCGTTCTAAAGGGTCAATGTGCTTTATTGCAATGTTATCTGGCGCCGACTATAGTGAAATAATTTTCAAAATCGGTTCAGAAGCTTCTGAGATTAGCATGTTAAACCAAACAAACTCCAGCTTAATAGTTTATTAGTATAGATTCTCAGAATACATTAATATCTGTACCACAATATAACATTGATTTGGCAAAAAGCAATAAGTATGTAATGTTAAATTTATTGTAAAATCCCACTAAACATGTAATATTCAACCTTTATAGTTCGGGATTATTCTAAGTCTTAGTAAGTAAGGGTAGAAATAGTCACTAGTGGTGTCATCATCATTTCAAACTTTATGATTGTTCTACCGCTGGACAAGGGCACATCTTTTTCACACTAAACCAGTATAATAATACACTATCCACTCAAGTCATGCACCAATCTCATCCAGTTTTTCTCAAAAATGAATCAAATTCCCTCCTTTCTTCATTTAATTACTATGAGTATTATCATGATAAAAACAGCACAACTTGCTAGTGGCAGTGGTGTACCGTAGTTGGGGCGGGAGGGCGCGGCCGACCCCGAGCGGTATTACAAAGGTGCGACAAAATGCGTAAATGAAAACCTTTTTATAACTTGTAGCAATTCCATGTACCAGTGGCTAGGGGGTGGCAAAAACCCACACAATGCCCCTGGCCATCATAACATCCCAACTCCTTCCTAAACACATAGTAACTTCATGATCTTGGTGAAATCAATGCTTCAATAGAGCTTGCATAAAATGTAAACAATTTTTTATAAATTTACTTGTTATTTGTAATTAAAAATAATTATCATACTATACCGTGCCAGCCCTGTGTGATTACTGCCCACTGCTGAACACAGGCCTCCTCTAGTATTGAAAGGGTTTAGGCCTTGTCCACTACGCTGGGTTAGTGTAGGTTGGCAGATTTCACATACCTTCAATATTATTTTTGGGGAATTTCCAGTTTCTTGACCATGTTTTCCTACACTGTTCATGGTAATGATAATTGATAAACAAGACACACATGTATGTATGTTTTGTGGGGACATATGCAGTCGCGCAGACGGGTGATCAGTTCGCCTTTATTGGAACTATTTCACCCTTAATCCCAGAAATAATAATACTAAATACACAACAAAAAAAAAGTACACACATAACTGAAAAATCAAATGTGTATGCCTTAAGTTTTCAACCTGCAGACACCCATCTCGGCAGACCATTCATTCATGTAATTAGGCTATTGTTAACTAAAAATAACTATAAATGGTTTAAAGCCATCTTTGATGTGCAATATAAGTTGCTTATTAAATATTGAATAATGTCACAAATATTTTTTATTAATATTATTATTGAAGCAAAAGAAAGTTCTTATGAACATCTTTTTTTATTGCTAATGATGAGAATTCCCTTGTCTGAATATAAGTGAGACAATCCTACTAATATTATAAAGGCGAAAGTTTGTAAGTATGTATGGATGTCTAGATGTTTGTTACTCTTTCACGCAAAAACTGCTGAACGGATTTCAATGAAATTTGGCACACAGGTAGATCATGCCCTGGATTTAACACATAGGCTACTTTTTATCTCAGGAAATATACAATGGGACTTTTATCCTGGGAAAACATATTCAAGTGGGCGGAGCCGCGGAAAAAAGCTAGTCACCCATAAAAACACCACACAGAACTGTGAATTCGAAAATATTACATGATGAAAACAGATACATACCCAGGAATATTAGATTCCAAGTCTCAAAGTGCCATGTACTTACGCTGGCTAAAATGTCCTTCAAAATGGTCAGTCATCACAATAGTGCATGCACACTGCTACTTAGTGGCAGAAATAGACATGGCGGTGTTACCTACCTAGACAATCTTTTGTATATGAGAGGGTGCACCTACCACCAGCAAATTTAAGTGTAGATTAATTTTATTACATCATTTATGATGTTTGTTTACCTAATGAAACTCAATTTTGTGGTTGAACTGCAAGTTTATATCAGAACTCTAACATATATGTACAAATTAAAAATATTTTTTAAACACCAATCAACAACGAATTCCAGTGCCTATTGCCATGAATGTTCCGAATGTGCCACCACCTTGCAACATAACTTTTCCAACAGAATGGACCAATTCCCGGCCTCTTGCTCCGTACCTGTAATACAATTGTACAAATTTTCAACACATATGAAGAAGATTGTATCTGAATACGAAAATAAAATTATAACCTCAAAGCTGTGAAACCACCAAACAGTCCTCCACTGGCCATACCGACACAAAATCCAATCATGAAACCCATTTTCATTTTGTCGAAACAAGAGGGTCCTTGACTTTGATACACACCTCCAGGAACCGGCATTTTAGGAATTTTTGCTTAATCTTATGATATAGAGTTGTATTTTTTTAGCTCTGGTATTTAACAAATGACAATTTACATCAGGGATGCCAGATAGTGTCTCAGTAATACTGGTACAGAGGTCACTGGAAGTTGGTATTTTACCTAATTTCACCAAAAAAGATGGTACACGCTATAAAATATTCAATTTCGGTATAAAAATTTACCGGCGACCTTTTTTTTTAGGTCCAAACGGATAATTTATAACCAGTACTGCTACTTATACGTCCTTGCTAATCTATGGTGTTCAGTGATATTAATAGTAAAAATATTATTGGTAAATTATTACAATAACCAATGATGTAATTATGCAACAAGAATTAATATTATATTCCTAGAAACGAGAAAAAAATATTACCAATATAGTTTTAGTTGGTACAAGACCCTGAAAAATGGTACATGTACCAGGAAATTGGTACGTCTGGCATCACTGATTTACATTTTACACTGATTACTGAAGGTTTTTTATGGTTATCAACTAGTGATGTGACTCGAGTCCATTTGCACTTGAATTGCCGAGTCAACTGGCGCACCGAGTCGCTTCTGTGATCGGTAGAAAATACGAGAAGTTCCTAGTTCATATGTCGTTGTCTACGTCGCGAACGTTTTGCTACCATTTTAACATTTTTATTGCCAACTAGATTTTGCCCGCGGCTCCTCCCGCCTTAAAAAGTTTTTCCGGGATACATTAAAATATTCTACACAAATATTTTAATGTTGCAACACATAAATCAAAGTCATCAAGTACCCAAATGATATACTAGGATTTCGTTGCGGCTTCGCGCGCTACACCAAATTTTATATAAAAGTTTTGTGGTTTAGCCGTGAAAACTTTATACAACAGATTTATATGATTTTGATTTTATAATTTTAGTATGGATAACCGATATTTTATTTACAGGAGCTGTAATGTTCCAGTATTACTTGAAGATAGTTCCGACAATGTATGTAAAATTAGATAAGTCAGTTTTGCATACTAATCAGTTTTCAGTAACCAGACATCAAAAATCAGTCTCAAATATTAATGCAGAATCTGGTATGCCTGGAGCCTTTTTCAGTTATGAATTGTCGCCTTTGATGGTAAAATACACTGAAAAGGAAAGGTAAGAAAATTATACAATAAGACTGTTCTTTTACTGAATGTCAAGGCATTTGATAGTGATGTAATTGTATTTATTTAACAGCCTACTAATATTATAAACGCGAGAATTTGTAAGAATGTATGGATGTTTGTTACTCTTTCACACAAAAACTACTGAACTGATTTCAATGAAATTTGGCACACAGGTAGGTCATGTTCTAGATTAACACATAGGCTACTTTTTATCCTGGAAAAGTATAAAACGGTACTTTTATCCCGGAAAAACTCATTCACGCGGGCGGAGCCGCGGGCAAAAGCTAGTTTAAAATAAAACGCACACGTAAGGTCGCCATATTATTTTCTGTGAGAATCAAATAGGGAGGTGGGAGTGCAACGCACACATAGGAGATAGAGGGTTGGTATCAGTAATTTAAGATCTACTGGTCGCTTAGTAGAAAAATAATACTTAGCTTTGCAAACAAATTGTTTCACAAATTGTTTTCGGAAAGTAAGGTATATATAGTATGCAGGCGTCTCATAAATGGTGGTCTTTTGTTGCTCTACGCACAAATAATCAGATATTTTTTATTGATGTAAAACTTTTATATCGACGTACGGGAGAATTTTATGGTAGTATGTCAAGGCCCGCGACCGACACCGGTGTCCATATACCGGGTGGAAGGGAAACGCTCTCTATACCGGAACGGTAAGAGAGAAGAACCATAACATTAACGAAAAACTATATTCATTTGCAAAGCTAAGCGATAATACTTACGATTTTAGTATTTCCGTAATTCATGCGCGCGCAATGTAAAGCGTACAAAAATCTGGGTAGGGTACAAGCTACAAAGTAAACGCCGACAAGGCGGCGGCCGCCGCGCTGCGCCGGCACCGGCCGTGCGTCGCGGTCGTTGACCCGTCAGCTGACGTACGTGCTCATTACGATTTTTTTGAAATATTGACCTTTTTTACTATGTTTTTCAGTATAATAGTTTGATATATCTATCGATACGTGAAGCTGAACAGAAATTTGAGAATATCCTACTAAAATTGTAACCATGCGAACGCGATTTTTTTAGTGCCATCATGTCTGGAATCACCAATATTATCACCTGTATTCGTTTCCGAGAGCGTTTCCCTTCCACCCGGTATATAGAGTTTTTCGAAGTTACAAGACGGGTTAAAATAAAAATCCAACTAAAAAATAGAAAATAATTTTTAATAAACTTGAATTTAGAATAGTGTAAATAAGAATAACCTGTATTTTATTGTAAAAAAAGCGTGGGGTTCTTTTTAAGATATTATCACAATGATAATTCTTATACTCATATCATCTGTCAATAAAATATTTATAGCTATTAAAAAAAAAAGCGTGGTGTGCTTGGTGTATTGACACCAAGCACCCCACGCTTTTTTTTTTTTTCACAATAAAATACATGTCTTTCTTATTTATACTGTTCTGAATTTAAGTTTATTAAAAAAAAACTATTTTTTAGTTCTTCTTCTTCTTCTTTTAAATTATGGCTTCCACCGATTATCTATCGGTGATTTCGCTAATGTCAAGAAATAATAGCAGATACAAAACAATAAATATAAATTCTTAGAAATAAAAGGTAGTCGCCATGTCGAAAAACAAAAAACCTATTTTTTGGTTGGATTTTTATTTATGAATGTACAGGCAGTCACATAAGTAGCTGAACAAATTCAAAACTACAAATCACCTATCGGCGTTTAGTTTAATTGAAACTGTTTTTGCTATGTTTGTTTGAAGTGAAGGAAATCCATATTATTTTAGTATACACTCACGCCTTTATCCCCGAAGGGGTAGGCAGAGGCACAACTTTACGCCATTATTCCTTCGCCTTTACTCTTAAAAACAATTGTGTCCCGTAGTAAAATTAAATAACGTCTATATCCCACAAGGTGATCATATTGTGAAATACCTGGGCCTAAATTTGGTCAAACGACTTACTTGGCAAAAACACATATTCATGAAGAGAAAACAATTTGGACTACAACTAAGAAACCTGTATTGGCTTATTAGACGCAAATCACAGCTATCCCTTGACATTAAGATTCTACTATATAGAGCAATACTAAAGCCGATATGGCATCCAATTATGCGGAACAGCATCTCACTCAAACATTGAAATATAGGTTCCAACATAAAGTATTGCGAATGTTGACCAATGCCCCTTGGTTTGTTCCAAACGAACTACAAAGATCTACATGTCCCTACGGTTAGACAGGAAATACAGCGATACATCAAAACATACAGAGAACTAATAATAAATCACCCTAATGCCCTAGCTCAGACATTGATGAACAACGAAGAACTTACCCGTCGCCTCAAGCGTAGAATACCCCAAGACCTATTCAATCTGTGATTCAGATATAAATAAATTTAAGGGTGTGTGACAAGGGTCACACCCCCAACAAGCCAATCAAAATAAGTTCCACATATTTCTGAATGTCCCAAAAAAGGAGACAGATTGTAGTAAAAAGTGAAAAAAAAAATTATTCCGTCCCATGATGTGGTAGGTGGAGAACCTATCGCCACATCGGGCACAAATTCCAGACTCCGAGCTGATACTGAATAGAAAAACTCAATATCACTTTGCCCGACCCGGGGATCGAACCCGGGACCTCAGCATTGCAGTCGTACCGTAATACAACTACGCCACCGATGCAGTCTTATTTTAGTTAAGAAAAAATAAAATTGATAACAACAAAGTGTATGGCCCTTCGAAGCAGTGATGCAAGACGTACCAATTTCCTAGTATAATATGTACCATTTTTCAGGGTCTTGTACCATTTAACAAATAAAACCTGTGTTGGTACGCAAAAGTACCAACTTTCAACATCGATGACAAAATTAATAATTTTTTTTCTTGTATCTAAGAATAAATCAATTCTTGTTGCATAATTACATCATTGGTTTTGTAATAATTTATTAATAATATTTTTTTGATGTTAATATCACTGTACACCATAGATTAGCAAGGACGTATAAGTGTATAAGTAGCAGTACTGGCTACAAATTCTCCTTCTGGGACCTAAAAAAAAAGGTCGCTGGAAAAATTATATACTGAAATTGTATATTTTATAGCGTGTACCATTTTTTTAGTGAAATTTGGTGAAATACCAACTTTCAGTGACCTTTGTACCAGTATTACTGAGGCACTATCTGGCATCCTTACTTCGAAGTTTTGAATTTGTTCAGCTACTTATGTGGCTGACTGTCCATACGTCAGTAGCCATGACGACGCATCATGCTGACATATGAATAAAGTAAAAAAATTGCAGGATTTTTGTTGACATCTAGATATCTGTCCCTTCAATATTTATAAAATATCAAGTACCTATACATTTTATTAACACTGTAAAATTGTATTGGTGTGAATACACTGTCACTATGCTAACTTTCGTTAAGAGGCCGTATCTAAAATTTCGACTATTTCTTTAGTCTTTCCGATGATGTATTATAAATTAATCATTATAAATTAATGACTGCCTCGGTGGCGTAGTTGTATTGCGTACGCGTTACGAGTACGATTTGCGCGCTGAGGTCCTGGGTTCGAATCCCGGGTCGGGCCAAAAAACTTTGTGACTGGGTTTTTCCATCTTAAAAAAATTACTCAGTCGCAGCTCGGAGTCAGGAAGTTGGCGGTGTGATACCCCCGTGCCTCGGAAAGCACGTAAAGCCGTTGGTCCTGCGCCTGATCTCTCTCCGGTCATGTCGGATTGCCGTCTCACCGGACTATGAGAGTGAAGGAATAGCGAGTGCACCTGTGTATTGCGCACACACTTGTGCACTATAATATCTCCTGCGTACCTGGCTGATCTCCGTTGAGATTGGCCGCCGTGGCCGAAACTGGCTAGGAGGATTTTTTTTTTTTTTTTTTTTTTTATAAATTAATCAGATCAGTTTAGTTTTAAAAAATCACGATGAAAGTTGACTGATATAGTCGAAATTTTAGATACGGCCTCTTAATCGATCTGTTTTAACTGTTAGCTTTGATTAATACACAAACATGTTAATCAAAGCTTTTTAGAATGGATCTTTTGAATTTAACTATTCTTAACTATGTATTTGTTTGACAAATATTTTGCTTTTTCAGGTCTATTGGACATTTTGCTACAAACATTTGTGCTATAGTTGGTGGAGTCTTTACTGTGGCGGGAATACTGGATACTTTATTATATCATTCACTGAATGCATTCCAGAACAAAATGTTGTTGGGTAAAACTGGTTAAATTCACAATGTTTTCAAAAACATATTGAAATCATCTACATTCGATTTAGCATACTTTTTACAAAATTCGACATCTGTATTTTCTATTAAAGATTTCACTGGTATATAATTTTCTTTCTTTGGATCATATTGAGCTCGGCCAAGTTTTTCTAAGAACATATGTCTTTGTTTGATTCTAAAATTCCGTGACAGCAATACTTCTGGGCTCTCCAGTATGGCACTATGAGAAATTTTCATGATATTGTGTATATAATTGAATCTTTGTCCTAGAGTTTTTTGATCTGTAATGAATAATAAAAGTAAAATATTAAATTAACATTATACACTATTGAATATGTTATTTTATTGTTTCTTTATACGCCATAGATGTTTCAAAAATACTTTTTCATTCAATCTTATGACCTTATTCATAAAAAAATTATAAATCTATTTTAGTTATAGAATTTTTTGTCCTTCCAAGTCATTTCAAAATTTGTTTGAAGAAGACATAATATTCGATAACTAAACTAGGAGTTTAAACGGTTTATGAATAAGGTTGTTAGTACGTGGGTAAAATATTTCGAATTTTTAAATTACAATCTATATAGACCTAGACTCATCACGAAATCTCAGAAACTACAAGTGCTATGATTCTCATATTTTGCATGGGGTCCTTTTATGGTGTAGGTGCTCACCAAGACGGGATTTTGCGAAATTAAATCCCTAAGAGGGGGGAGGGTAAAAAGGGGCGGCAAAGTTTGTACACAATTAACTCAAAAACTACTGAACAGATTTCTATGAAATCTCGTATGGAGACTGTTTGAGACCCTGAGGAGGGTTTAGGCTATAATGAATATTTATGTAGCAATAAAATTTGAATTCATATTTTCTTATTAGCATGAAATTTTTGTACCATATAAAATAGTCCCAAACATAAATTCTGTTTTTTTTTTCAATCCCTTAAGTTCTATTCAAGTATCACAACTACAACAGGTACTTGGTACTTAACATTTATTCAAGAATCAAGCTAATTACTGAAACACTTGATAATCCTACTAATATTATAAAGGCGAAAGTTTGTAAGAATGTCTGGATGTATGGATGTTTGTTCCTCTTCACGCAAAAACTACTGAATGTATTTCGATGAAATTTGGCACACGGGTAGATCATGTCCTGGATTAACACATAGGCTACTTTTTATCCCGGGAAAACATAAACCGAGACTTTTATCCCGTAAAAACATTTTAACGCGGGCGGAGCCACGGGCAAAAGCTAGTAGGGAATATGCATGTGATTGAAATATCTTTTGAAATATTTCAATTCTTAATTTATGTTGGATAATAAATTATTATTATTAATAATATATACAACAACTAGTCAAACAACTAGTCACGCGAATTTGTCTAAAAATTTAGTATACAAGATTACAATATTTTGTATGTGTAAGCTACTAAAAATACACAAGTGTTAAATTGCCCACATATAATTTGTGAAGATTCTTCCGAACCTTGCTAATTTTCATTAATAACTTTAAATACTTGTAGTATTTTTAATAAAATCAACTAGATTTGCCTGCGGCTCCCCCGTGTCAAACAGTTTTTCCAGGATAAAAGTCGCGCATTTTGTTTTGCCCGGGATAAAATGTAGCCTATGTGTTAATCCAGGACATGGTCTACCCGTGTGCCAAATTTCAAGGAAATCCGTTCAAAAGATTTTGCGTGAAAGAGTAACAAACATCCATACATACTTACAAACTTTCGCATTTATAATATTAGTAGGATAAATTTTTGAGTAATATACCACCAATATGATACAGTGTGGTAATGAAACATTTATACAACTGTATTCTTGTATTGATATATTTATTCAAACATGTCAGGCTATATGTCATTAAAACAGGATAAGACAAAGGGCATATAGACAATATAACTAATATTATCTATGAATTCTTATAACACAATATAAATATGTAAACTGTTACTGTAAAACAATTTTCAGAGAAATCAGTGTACATACATAAAATTAAAAAATACAAACTCAAATTGAGAACCTCCTCCCTTTTGGAAGCTGGTTAATAACAACATGCACATTATCCTCTATTGCAAGGTTTAGCTTAGTTTAGTACATAAATAAGTCAAATAATTTATAAGACTTGTCATAGGGTTCCAACTATTACTTACTTATCATCCATATTCTTGGCTTATCCAATAGCAATTTTTTAATCTCTACATCTTGAAACCCAAATTCTTCTTTTATAACAAAATAATTAAATTTAATGTGTTGTATATTATAAGTTATTAATTTGGGCTGCTTAGTTGCTACATATCTCACTTCATTTCCTTTTAAATCAAATGTCTGCTGAAAAAATCCAAATCTTCTGTCAATTCTTACAGTGCTGAAAAAAAAGATTTAGTTCAATTAAGCCTATACATGGAACAAACGTTAAACTTAATATACACACACCTCTTGCAATAAATTTACCTAAAATTTAACCAAAAAGGATTTGTCAATACTATCCTTTTAATTTGATCATCCATAAAACCCTTTGAATGCAAGTAATTTGTTCGCACTTTGAGATGTTCTATGGGCTCATAAAATATCATAGGATTTTTTGAGATAAATTCACCCATATTTTCCATTCCAATAAGGTCACTTAAGAATATAATATGGCCTTTCATATCACGTTCAAAGTCTAACTTCAAAAATTTTTCAATGATATATGGATTCTTTTCAATCACACTCAAATTTACATTAAGCTTCACTAGTTGTTGTAACGTTTCGGACTTGTTTACATATGCAGCAATGTTAAAAGTATTTTGTAGGTATGGAGTAACATCAGAGACATCTGCATAAGTACTTTGTAATATATTTTCTGCTTTAACCCTTTCATTGTGACTATTTTCATTTAGACCTTGTAGGTTAGTTTGTACATAATGTGATGATAAACTCTTGACATCATTCAATAGATTATGAAGCTTTAAGCCTCTCAATAGGTAGTTATAAAGTGACACCATCCTTTAGATATTATTATAAATGTATGGCTTCCTTCGATTTCTTTCAAAGCATAAGATATATTATAATCTTTCTTATAGTGTGTTGTGACTTAGAAGCACAACTTCGTGATTTGAACCTTGATCAATCATCAGACATCCACCCTCAGAATAAAGATGCTTATAGTCCTTATTCTATGCATCCACCAATGGCCAAAGAGGGTGGTTATCCACTACGTTAACAATGGCCAGCTGGGGCCTTTTTCGTGCTATATTTTTTTTTTACTTGGAAAATCTCGCTTTTTCTGATTTGTTCTTTGATGGAGAAAAACACAATGAAGCTAAGAGCATTACAAGATTACAATACTACGGAAAAGAGAAATATTTTATGAATTATATTCTTTGTATTTTTGTTTTGACTTGTTTTGTCTAGTTTTTTTTATAATTTTCCCTTATAGGGAAAGCAAAGGGTTCAAGCCCATACAGCCTCGTCTTAAGTGAGATATTTTTGGTTTTCTTTTTTTTTCCTATGTACTATGTCGTAGTAAAGCATGGCTAGAGTCGGCGCACAAACTACCCAGAAGAACTACGCGCCACGAAAGAAGTCCCGCAGACGCGGCGCTGAATCGCAAGATATAAGGTTGCCAGTAAAATCTTTTTTAATTTTACCCGATAATTTACTTTGATATTGCATGTTGAGGTTCGAGTTTAAACCGATCTCAAGTTAAATGGTTTTGGGTTTTCTGTTAAGTATCACCCCAGATTCTATATTTGGGCCCGGTAAATGGCAAAAGGGTGTGATTTGCCTACCCTTTAAAAGGGACAAAACCATAATGTTTTGTGTGATATTTTATCAGTATGTTCTAATTAAATAAAATTAATAAAATATTAGTTATAATAATAATAATAAAAAGAACTTTATTGCAAGTAACCACGTGAAACCTACACTACACATGATATTGCATAATTAAGATGTAGAATGGACAATATTTATCAGAGGTCCCCAAACTAGGCAGTGCCTATATCTTGGGGTATGAGTATATAGACTTAAGCCAACTTAACAAAAAAAAAATTAGATGGTAATCTATAATATTAAAATTTACAGTAATAATACTATTACACTGAGAATGAACTATTAAAAAAAATAGTAAAAATAATAATAAGAACTTGATATTCATCACTACTAATTTCAACCTGGTCACACTACGTTTGACATTTACTGCACGCAGTGCTGCCAGATTAGGCGACTTTTCGCCATTTAGGCTATCTTGAAGAGTGTCGGGGCGACCAAAATTGCGAATGGCGACTGGTCACCGTTTAGGCTACGCGAATGGTGAGTAGTCGCCAATTTAGGCTACTTCGGAAAAATCGTGTTTTATGCATTGTTTTTGTCGAATTTGAGGATATTTAAGATCCCCTTTACACACAATTATTGAAAACTGGGACCTTTTTTTTTATTTTTTGCTCTCCGCGTCCCCACACATGTGGGCGACTTTAGGCTACTTCGAATTTTCTCGACTTTAGGCGACTTCAACTCTTGTTTATTTGTCTCTGACTTCAACCGTCAAACATCTGGCAACACTGCTGACTGCACGTCTCTGCTGCACGTATATAGGTTCACCGTTCAAGTACCATTTTTGTGCCTTTCGCTAATAGTCGGCTTAACGAAGTGGTTACATTGTCGTTGTAGTCGGTGTTCAAGTTGCTTACGTACACGTAGCTGTTACTCAAAGGTGCTCCAAATAACGTCCTTGAAGAGAAAGGTAACATTCACTTGGAATACCTTTAATATTAATTTAGTATATGTTATTATTCATCAAATCCTTTCGACTAGATCATTTTAGAGCATGCATTTGATTCATATGATGAACATATGGAGTAACTACTGTATTTTAGGATTTGTTTCTTGAAATTAATCAAATATTTATTTGGCCTCATACTAATAATTTTATTCATTCATGAGATTATAAACCAGTCTAAGTGTTTTTCATACTTTCGGAGAGTTCCTATATAACCATACTTTTAGTCTCTATGATACAATTTCTTTTATAAGTGTGCAGTATGTGACAAATTAGGTATCAGTAATACTTTATCAATATGATTTGTTTATTGAAACTATTTTGTCTATTTTATTACTATTTTGTCTATATTACAGTTATGCCATGAAATATACTTTAAGCTGTGAATTTAATAATAATATTCAATGCTAAGGATTACAAACTAAGTAAATAAGGATTATTTTAATATTACTTTAATAGTGAGAATGATGCAAATAAAATAAAACTAAATATTTTACGTTTTATTTTGTAATTTTGTTTTGTAATTGGACACATATACCAGCATATGTGTCCAATTACAAAACAAAATGTATGCTGTAATACAAAAACATTTCATTCAAGTATGGAATAGTATAATTAATATTTCAAGTGTTTTCCAGATAATTTTTATTAAATCTGACTTAAATTTTAGTTGCAAGCACGATTTTGATTGAAAACGACTACAAGTTTGAGTCTCTGTACAAAAAAAATCTGAAACAGACGGAACTTGGTGGCTTGTTCAGTCCATTAATGTTGAAATAGTCTTTCCGATGATGTATTATGAATTAACGAGATCAGGTTATTTAAAAAAAAAATCACAATGAAAAGTTGACTGAAATAGTCGAAATTTTGTATACGGCCTCATAAGTTCAATTTAGTACAAAATATTTTTTGTTCTGTTGTATCATGCTATTTAAATATAAATTCTATTAATATGACATTACTATAATATTTTTAATATATTGACATATATATATTCCTTATAACCCTTATATATTTGCTTGCCGCACCTTGTTCTTTATTGCCTGCCAAATGGAGTTATGCTCAAGCGAGTCGAAGGCTTTGTTGTAATCTACGAAGGCACAGTATAGTGGCAGATTCTTAGAGTATGTATAAGTACCTATAGAGCGCTAATATCGCACCGTGCGCCCACTACCCAGCGTAGGCAGGTGAACTATAGCTACTTATATAGAAATGTTGGCGACTGCTAGGGATGGGCACGCGAGCAGCACCAACGCGACAGTTTTTGATAAGTAAAGGTCCGACCGCGCGGCGGCGCGGTACATATTGTTGTTAAAAAATGTGGTTCTACAAAATATGACCTTGTGGGGTACTTTTCGGCGTGTTGCGTTAATATAGATAAAAGCTATGCTGCGAAATAGTTTAGTGCCATGTGGAATGATTTATAGACACGGTACCTCAGGAGCAGTTTTTACAATAAATAAGAACCAAGAATATTAATGGATATCCATTATAATTGAACCAATGGATATAAACCGAGCATCGCACCATGGATTTATTAGCTAGTCTCCCCAAGCCTAAAATAGTCACGTATAGTTTTTGAAATATTTATTACAAATGTTAAAAAAATGACAAAAAAAAATTATTCTAATGATTGCTAACTTATACTGTGAAGGCCCGCGATAGAAGCTATGCAATAGCTTAAAAATATCATCGTAATCGGTTAATTTTTCGGAACAGTAATTATTTCTTTCATTTTATAAACAAAAACGAAATTATTAATTGGCTTAAAAATCACACACAGACAAAAACAGTTACCTAAGCTACATTATAATGTAGCTAAGGTAACGGTAACGAAGGCGATGCTTAACCCCTGGAATGCCGGGCTCAGTTTGCGTAAAAAACGCTTGCGTGCCGCCCATACATTTGAAAAAATCGGATTTTAGGTGTAAAGGATGTTCCAATTTATACACCATAAAATTCTTTTAGTACGAATTTGAAATTATATATTTACTTATTTATTATGGATCAATGGTCACTAAAATATTTAGAAACATTGTGAGATTTGGCATAGACGGCCGCCATTTTGAATTTCTTCGTTTTAAGGCCAATTGACTTCAAAATCGATATCTGGGCAGGCCTGTAGGTACAAAATACGGATCCAATGTTAGAGTTGAAAAAAGTGGCCGCCATTTTGAATTTCTTTGTTTTATGGCCAATCGGCCTCAAAATCGATATCTGGGCAAGCCTTTAGGTAGAGAAGACGGATCCAATGTTAGAATTGAAAAAAGTGGCCGCCATTTTGAATTTCTTTGTTTTAAGGCCAATCGACCTCAAAATCGATATCTGGGCAAGCCTTTAGGTACAGAAGACGGATCCAATGTTAGAATTGAAAAAAGTGGCCGCCATTTTGGATTTCTTTGTTTTAAGGCCAATCGACCTCAAAATCGATATCTGGGCAAGCCTTTAGGTACAGAAGACGTATCTAATGTTAGAATTGAAAAAAGTGGCCGCCATTTTGAATTTCTTTGTTTTAAGGCCAATCGACCTCAAAATCGATATCTGGGCAAGCCTTTAGGTACAGAAGACGGATCCAATGTTAGAATTG
The DNA here is from genome assembly GCA_949316025.1 of Lapara coniferarum. Taxonomy (NCBI): domain Eukaryota; kingdom Metazoa; phylum Arthropoda; class Insecta; order Lepidoptera; family Sphingidae; genus Lapara; species Lapara coniferarum. The sequence continues at coordinate 12,652,745 of OX438926.1, read as the reverse complement.
AAAAAAGTGGCCGCCATTTTGAATTTCTTTGTTTTAAGGCCAATCGGTCTCAAAATCGATATCTGGGCAAGCCTTTAGTTAGAGAAGACGGATCCAATGTTAGAATTGAAAAAAGTGGCCGCCATTTTGAATTTCTTTGTTTTAAGGCCAATCGACCTCAAAATCGATATCTGGGCAAGCCTTTAGGTACAGAAGACGGATCCAATGTTAGAATTGAAAAAAGTGGCCGCCATTTTGAATTTCTTTGTTTTAAGGCCAATCGACCTCAAAATCGATATCTGGGCAAGCCTTTAGGTACAGAAGACGTATCTAATGTTAGAATGTAAAAAAGTGGCCGCCATTTTGAATTTCTTTGTTTTAAGGCCAATCGACCTAAGAATCGATATCTGGGCAGGTCTTTAGGTACAAAAGACGGATCCAATGTTAGAATTGAAAAAAGTGGCTGCCACTTTGAATTTCTTCGTTTTAAGGCCAATTGGCCTCAAAATCGATATCTGGGCAGGACTGTAGGTACAAAAGACGGATCCAATGTTAGGATTGAAAAAGTGGCCGCCATTTTGAATTTCTTTGTTTTATGACCAATCGACCTCAAAATCGATACTTGGGCATGCCATCGTTTTCTTTTAACACTAATGGGATTTAAGATAGATATTTGGGCTTGTCTTTAGCCAAACAGAATAAATCGAGGCTGTAATTTTACTAATTTAACAATTTAAATACGCAATCACATCAAAATTAGATACTTTTAAAAATGAATAAGGTAATCAACCTGAGTAGCCTTTTAAGTCTGGTGATGGGGGGTAAATAAATATAAAGATACAGTAATGGCCACCCAACAGGGCATAACGATGTGGGGGAAGAAAAATATAATAAGATAATTTCTACTACGCGGCTAATTATTCTTATAGCAATCGTTGAATTGTTAACGACTCCCTGATTTTAACCGATTTTGATGCTTTCACAGAAGAATTTACTTTATTTGCTGTTTGCTGCCACGGGACACTTTTTTCTTCTTCAATTCTTTATTTTGCGACATAACAAAGCTGCGTTATTGAAGAGAATTGAATAAGCATTGATGGTGACCATAATATTTAAGAAATCTATAATTAAAACCTACTATAGTTTGTGGCCATGTCCAGCGGATTTTGATTTTAAAACCAATAGCCCTTAAAACAAGAACATTTAACATGGAATGCAGTTCTTAAAATTCCAACCTTGAGTTATTCTATTTGGCTAAAGACAAGCCCAAATATCTATCTTTCCTCTCGCGGAAGGAGAGTGCCGAGAGGGATCGCCAGCGCAGTGGTGATCCCTCCCGCCGCCAGACGAGACGTAGGAGGCGTCGGGCGGACGACTGACCGACATCTCCCGCCCTGTGGATTGGGGGCGTTGGAGAATTCCACCACGGTATCTCCTGCCTGTCGTAAAAGGCGACTAATAGCGGCCTCCGGGGGTCACGGGTGGGCGGGAGGGGCCGTCCACCTATTATTCTAGCCAGCTTCTGTGACCCCCGTGATGGACGGCAGGGTGCCTCACGCTGCCTCGGACGCCAAGGGCGTCCTTCGGTGTACGGGGGCTTCTGAGCCCCCGCAACAACAGGAGACGGACCGCAACAGCGGTACGCGCAGGGGCGGTTGCGGACGACAACTTAGATGTGAGTTGGAGGAAGCCCGCAGCCGTCCCTAATGCGCCGAAGATGGCCACCGCGGAAAAAAAAATATCTGTCTTAAATACTATCAGTCTTAAAACAAAGAAGTTCAAAATGGCGACCACTTTTCTTAAGTCTAACATTAAATAATTATGACTTATACTATCAATGCCATGCCCAGTATCGATTTTGAGGTCAATTGGCCTTAAAACAAAGAAATTCAAAATGACGACCACTTTTTCAATTCTAACATTGGATCTGCCCTTTGTACCTAAAGCCATGCCCAGATATCGATTTTGAGGTCGATTGGCCTTAAAACAAAGAAATTCAAAATGGCGGCCACTTTTTCCATTCTAAGATTGGATCCGTCTTCTGTACCTAAAAGCCTACCCAGATATCGATTTTGAGGTCGATTGGCCTTAAAACAAAGAAATTCAAAATGGCGGCCACTTTTTTCAATTCTAACATTGGATCCGTCTTCTGTACCTAAAGGCATGCCCAGATATCGATTTTGAGGTCGATTGGCCTTAAAACAAAGAAATTCAAAATGGCGGCCACTTTTTTCAATTCTAACATTGGATCCGTCTTCTGTACCTAAAGGCCTGCCCAGATATCGATTTTGAGGTCGATTGGCCTTAAAACAAAGAAATTCAAAATGGCGGCCACTTTTTTCAATTCTAACATTGGATCCGTCTTCTCTACCTAAAGTCTTGCCCAGATATCGATTTTGAGGCCGATTGGCCTTAAAACAAAGAAATTCAAAATGGCGGCCACTTTTTTCAAGTCTAACATTGGATCCGTCTTCTGTACCTAAAGGCCTGCCCAGATATCGATTTTGAGGTCGATTGGCCTTAAAACAAAGAAATTCAAAATGGCGGCCACTTTTTTCAATTCTAACATTGGATCCGTCTTCTGTACCTAAAGTCTTGCCCAGATATCGATTTTGAGGCCGATTGGCCTTAAAACAAAGAAATTCAAAATGGCGGCCACTTTTTTCAAGTCTAACATTGGATCCGTCTTCTGTACCTAAAGGCCTACCCAGATATCGATTTTGAGGTCGATTGGCCTTAAAACAAAGAAATTCAAAATGGCGGCCACTTTTTTCAATTCTAACATTGGATCCGTCTTCTGTACCTAAAGGCATGCCCAGATATCGATTTTGAGGTCGATTGGCCTTAAAACAAAGAAATTCAAAATGGCGGCCACTTTTTTCAATTCTAACATTGGATCCGTCTTTTGTACATACAGCATTGCCCAGATATCGATTTTGAGGTCGATTGGCCTTAAAACAAAGAAATTCAAAATGGCGGCCACTTTTTTCAATTCTAACATTGGATCCGTCTTCTGTACCTAAAGGCTTGCCCAGATATCGATTTTGAGGTCGATTGGCCTTAAAACAAAGAAATTCAAAATGGCGGCCACTTTTTTCAATTCTAACATTGGATCCGTCTTCTGTACCTAAAGGCCTACCCAGATATCGATTTTGAGGTCGATTGGCCTTAAAACAAAGAAATTCAAAATGGCGGCCACTTTTTTCAATTCTAACATTGGATCCGTCTTCTCTACCTAAAGTCTTGCCCAGATATCGATTTTGAGGCCGATTGGCCTTAAAACAAAGAAATTCAAAATGGCGGCCACTTTTTTCAAGTCTAACATTGGATCCGTCTTCTGTACCTAAAGGCCTGCCCAGATATCGATTTTGAGGTCGATTGGCCTTAAAACAAAGAAATTCAAAATGGCGGCCACTTTTTTCAATTCTAACATTGGATCCGTCTTCTGTACCTAAAGGCTTGCCCAGATATCGATTTTGAGGTCGATTGGCCTTAAAACAAAGAAATTCAAAATGGCGGCCACTTTTTTCAATTCCAACATTGAATCCGTCTTCTGTACCTAAAGGCCTGCCCAGATATCGATTTTGTGGTTGATTGGCCTTAAAACAAAAAAATTCAAAATGGCGGCCACTTTTTTCAATTCTAACATTGGAGCCGTCTTTTGTACTTAAAGCCATGTCCAGGTATCGATTTTGAGGTCAATCGGCCTCAAAACAAAGAAGTTCAAAATGGCGGCCACTTTTCTCAATTCTCATATATGATTAAGATTTGCATCCAATGGAAACAAAAAATAAGCTAAAAAGAAACCACCTGTAGATGTTCAGTTTTCATACATTTTGCAGAAATCGGACCGAGCGTGGATCCACGCTCCCGGCAGAGTTTGAACACTTTTTTTGAGCGTGGATCCACGCTCCCGGCACGCGAGGGCTTAAGCGTCATTTATGTTTTTAAACGCGGGACATCGCGTGTCGCGTGTATCATGGTATCTTGCGGCGCGTAAGGTTATTTTGTAGTTTACAGGGAAAAATCATGCGATGACGCGAGTCGCCGCACGTGTAGTTTGTAAGTGGGATGCGTAAAGAGTGACGTTGCCCGCCCTTGCGCCCGCTGCGTTCCCTCTGGCGTGTAGCGTAGCACGCGATGGCCAACGATTTAGGCGCAGTGACGGAGACGTGCGGCGCCGCGGCTGTCACTAGAACTGAGAATTGCAGCTTCATGCGGTGCCGCGTAAGACGCGTAGTGCTGTAATTTCAAGCAAACGCATCTAAAAACGCACTCATGCCACTCCGTATGTTTGAATTTAACGCGGGCTGCCCCGCCTATTACAACGCGCGTCGTTTCGCGTCTCCGTAAATGAGGGCTTAATGATTAAATGCCATTTTTTTGTTCCAGGTGGACCTCAAAAATGGATACTTCAATGTCAGGAAGTGACATAAGGAAAACTTTTATTGACTTCTTTATTAACAAGGGTCATAAATATGTCCACTCTTCATCTACCATACCCCTGGATGACCCAACTTTATTATTTGCTAATGCAGGCATGAATCAGTTCAAACCTATATTTTTGGGATCTGTAGACCCAAATTCTGACATGGCTCAATACGTCAGAGTGGTAAACAGTCAGAAATGCATAAGAGCTGGAGGTAAACATAATGATTTGGATGACGTAGGCAAAGATGTTTATCATCATACATTTTTTGAGATGATGGGTAATTGGTCTTTTGGTGATTATTTTAAAAAAGAAATATGTGCTTGGGCATGGGAGCTTCTGACAGAAGTGTATAAATTGTCTGGAGACAGGCTTTATGTTACTTACTTTGGTGGCGATCCTGCATCGGGTCTTGAGGCTGACTTGGAATGTAAAGATTTGTGGCTAAAGTTGGGAGTTCCAGAATCACATATTTTACCTGGTAGTATGAAGGATAATTTTTGGGAAATGGGAGAAACTGGTCCCTGTGGTCCATGTTCTGAATTACATTACGACAGAATTGGAGGCCGGGATGCTGCACACCTTGTCAACATGGACGATCCTGATGTCTTAGAAATTTGGAACTTGGTGTTCATTCAATTTAATAGAGAATCTGATGGGTCATTAAAATTGCTTCCCAAGAAACATATTGATTGTGGATTGGGCTTAGAAAGACTGGTGTCTGTAATTCAAAATAAAAGGGCCAATTATGACACAGACTTTTTTATGCCTTTATTTAAATCCATTGAAAAGGGGACTGGTGCTAGACCTTATTCTGGCAAAGTTGGTACTGATGATGTAGACGGAATTGATATGGCATACAGGGTTTTGGCTGACCACGCAAGAACATTAACTATTGCACTCTCAGATGGTGGCTGCCCAGACAATACAGGAAGAGGATACGTGCTTCGAAGAATTCTACGTAGAGCTGTACGTTATGCTTCCGAAAAATTAAATGCCAAGCCAGGATTTTTCGGATCATTAGTTTATACTGTAGTAGAACTTTTAGGAGATGTATTCCCTGAAATTAAAAAGGACCCTGAATCACTTGTGCAACTCATTAATGAGGAAGAAATTCAATTTTTGAAGACCCTTACACGTGGAAGAAACTTGCTTAATAGAACTATGGACAAACTTGGCACCTCAAAAATTATACCCGGTGATGTTGCTTGGCGCCTTTATGATACATATGGTTTCCCTATAGACCTTACTCAATTGATGTGTGAAGAAAAAGGTCTCACTGTTGACATGGAAGGATATGATGCCGCCAAAAAAGAGTCTCAATTAATATCTCAAGGTAAGGCTGCTGGACAAGAAGATTTGCTTAGTTTAGATGTACATGCTATCAGTCATTTGCAAGATACAGGAGTCCCTGCAACTGATGATTCACCGAAATATAATTACATACCATCTTCGACTGATAAAGAAGCTGTTTACACGTTCGCTCCATGCACAGGCACTATTGTTGCACTCCGAAGAGATAAACAATTTGTAGATAAAGTTACGTCGGGCCAAAAATGTGGTATTATTTTAGATCGTACTAATTTTTACGCAGAACAAGGAGGTCAAATATTTGATGAAGGATACATGGTAAAAACAGATGATGAAAGTGTAGAATTCTCTGTTAACAATGTGCAAGTAAAAGGAGGATATGTATTACATATTGGAAAAGTTGAGGGTTGTCTGAAAATTGGCGACAATTTATCATTGCATATTGACACCGAGCGACGAAGACTTGTTATGAACAATCATACTGGCACCCATGTTCTTAATAACGTATTAAGAAAAGTTCTTGGAAATGATTCTGATCAACGTGGTTCCCTTGTCATGCCTGACAGATTACGATTTGACTTCACAAACAAAGGGCCAATGTCAGTAAAACAAATAAAAGACACAGAAGATCAAATTAAAGAAATAATAAATACAAACAAAATTGTATACGCTAAACATACAAGTCTTAGTGACGCCAAAAAAATCAATGGACTAAGGGCTATGTTTGATGAACATTACCCTGATCCAGTTCGCGTTGTTTCAGTGGGAATACCTGTTGAAGAGTTAGTGAAAAACCCGGACGCGCCCACTGGATACGAAACATCTGTTGAATTTTGTGGTGGTTCTCATTTGCACCGTACCGGTCACATTGGCGATTATGTGATAGTGAGCGAAGAAGGTATTGCAAAAGGTATACGAAGAATCGTTGCATTGACAGGACCCGAAGCATTAAAGGCTATAAATAAACTAAGTCTTTTAGAAAATGAGGTCAACAATATTGCTGATTACATTAAAGAACAAAATGATAGTATAAATCAAAAAGAAGTAACAAGAAAAATTGTAGACCTCACTAATGATATTTCTCAAGCGCAAATCTCTTATTGGAAGAAAGAAGAATTAAGGACAATGCTGAAGAACTTAAAGAAGCAGCTTGACGATAAAGAGAGAGCTGCAAAGGCCATCACCATTACCCTGGTCACAGAGAAGGCGAAAGAATTATGCCTTGAAAATAAAGAAGCAAAATACATTGTACGCGAGTTAAAAGCTGACGGAAATACAAAAGCTTTAGACGGTGCTTTAAAGCAAGTGAAACAATTTTGTCCCAATACTGCAGCTATGTTCTTTTCGGTTGATCTTGATTCAAACAAAATATTTTGTTTAGCTGCTGTTCCAAAAAATCTTAATGAAAAAGGCTTATTAGCTTCCGAATGGGTCCAATCTGTTGTAAATATGATGGGCGGTAAAGGCGGCGGAAAAGCTGAATCCGCTCAAGCATCTGGAAGCAATCCGAATTGTCTCAATGAAGCCATAAAAGTAGCCGAAAATTATGCCAATTCTAAAGTTTAAAAAGTTTGGGCTTGTTACTGCTTGTCAAAATGTTCGATTAGACCACTTACAGATATGGCGTATTTTCATCGCGTATAAACTTGTTTTGCCAAGTAGGTAAGATTGCGAAAGTACTCATTGACCAAATCGATAAAATTTTTGGTTCGCAGTAGCACATACATATTAAATTAATGCAATGACAGCAAAATCTAAACAAGTTTGTTAGCGTTGAAATTGAGCGCAAGACGTAAATGCCGTCAATTTAATATAAGTTAATATAATGTACTCAGTTGTTGTAAACAATGAGGTTTGAATAAATTTATTTATCAGTTTTGTAATTTGTACATTTCTATTAATTTAGAATTACTTTTAACCCATCCAGAATAATTAAAAGAAAGCAGTATGTAAATTAATGTATACGCGGATGCAGCGAATTTCTATTAATAACTAAGTAGGGGAACAGTGGATCACTTTTTTCGACAGCCATAATTCGAAGACTATCAGCCAAAAACAACCTTACAAACCAGATTATACTCTAATGTGTTAACTTTGTATTTCTATAATCAAATCGAGTCTTTGACGATTAGGGAAGAAATAAAAACTTTTAGAAGTGGTTCACAGTGGATCACCGAAAGTCACGCTGACGCCCCGGAGATTGGCACCACGGAGCACCCAGTCGTACCCGATGTTCCACAGGAGAGGGCCCAAAACCGAGCTCTGTGGAACACCGCACGACATCGCTCTTCGGTGCCACCCTTCAGCGGCCGGATAAACGACGTTCCTGTTAGACAGATACGCGTGCACCAGACGCCGGAGATAGGGCGGCACCACGTGGTACCGCAGTGCCTCGTGAATGCAGGGTCAGGGCAGTGTGTTGAATGCGTTGGAGATATCCAACGACACTGCAGTGGCCAGCGGAAAAATTGTCATTGCCAAGAGATGGCGCTACTCGGCTCCGCCCCCCATATACGCCCATGCTGTGTGGCATTCCACTGCGCTCGCCATCCTGAGACATAAGATGTTAAGTCTCATTATGTTCAGTAGTTACACTGGCTACAATGTCTTTCAAACCGAAACAACAGTGCATGCACACTGCTGCTGGGCGTTAGAAATAGAAATTGCGGTGGTACCCACCTAGACGGACTCTTACATAAGAGAGACCTACCACCAGTAGATATGAATACCTATGATTAGTTATAGGTCTGAGAATATCTAGATCACAACACAAAGCCTCATAAACTTTATTTCCGTGGGCAAGCGTATCGTCCCCACAGACATAAAAGAGAATAATCTTTATACATCTGTGGTTGTCAGTACTAGCATAGCCAATTACTCATTAGCCAACATTAACGCCAGTCACCAGTCTGGCTCCACACGCTTACGCAGACTCCACGCATAGGCCCCAACGTTATTTGTTCCCACGGACGCAGCTATAGCTTTCACATAGGGGGTAACGTGGGTTCTTGCCTCCTCATGACACAAAAAACAGTTTTTGAAATCACGTAACCCTCCCCGTCGCCAAAACCTTATGTTTTTTGTTGTTAGCTAAGACCTTGTCCAGAAAGGACGAATTCGCCGCGATTCTCTAGCGCGTATTACGCGCGACCGTTGTGTCCACAAGGTGCGTACCAACGCGCGAGCATTTGGTATTTCCGAGCAATTCCGTGTCAAAATTTTGGCGCTCCCTTTCCCTCTATACGTGCACTCGCTCCAGAGTTCGCGCGTTAACTGGACGCAACAAGGCGTCCCTAGTACCTCGACTCGCGCGTAATACGCGCGAATCAAGCGCGAGTCGAGAGTCTGGCGTAGTGCACGCGATTTACTCGCGTATTTAGAATTCGCGCGATGCTTGTGGACGCGATGTAATGGTGTCTAGTATCTCACCAACGCGCGAATGATTTCGCGCGAAACGTTTCGCGGCGAATTCACCCTTTCTGGACAAGGCCTACGGGGGTCCGGACCCTCAAGCCCTACCTCCTTATATACACGCCCATGCTTGTCCCGTTGTATGGCGTTGTATGAGTGCGGTCACAGAGAAGCGATTTTCGCGCGTTTGTATGTAATACAGGGTTATTTGCGGCGGAGCCCGCGTTCTTAGAGCTTGTCCAGAAAGGGCGAATTCGCCGCGAAACGTTTCGCACGTTAGTGAGATACTAGACACCATTACATCGCGTCCACAAGCATCGCGCGAATTCAAAATACGCGCGTAAATCGCGTGCACTACGCCAGAGTCTCGACTCGCGCTTGATTCGCGCGTATTGCGCGCGAGTCGAGGTACTAGGGTCGCCTTGTTGCGTCCAGTTAACGCGCGAACTCTAGAGCGAGTGCACGTATCGAGGGAAATGGAGCGCCAAAATTTTGACACGGAATTGCTCGGAAATACCAAATGCTCGCGCGTTGGTACGCACCTTGTGGACGCAACGGTCGCGCGTAATACGCGCGAGAGAATCGCGGCGAATTCGTCCTTTCTGGACAAGCTCTTAGCGTATCAAAATGAGCGTTACGCTGGTAACGATCACATTTCCGTAGTATTATAATGCTCTTTGAGCTCCCATAATTAGGGTCATTCGGGGTAACAGCACGCAGTGGGTAAAATTTCGCATGGTCAATATCTCGGAACCTATTGAGGGGGCTCAGACACTTTTCCGGCAAAATTAGGGGTGCGTCAGGGATGATGTCAGAGCCCACAAGCTATTTTACCAAGCCTCACTTGTTTAGCGAAAAACGGCGATCAACGTGATTTTGTTGATTAGTTATCAACTATTTTGTGCTGGGAAAAGTTTATGGATAGACGGTGCATCAGTTTACAAAAGACCGTTGACTATGTTAAGTTTACTCGATTATTATAGTATTTATTTTAGCTATTAATTCTGTCCTCAAAAATAACTGCATCTCAACTGACGTGTGATTGTTTAAAATATTCCCTGTTGGGTAAGAGTACGGGATTAAAAGTACGCACGCTGTTATAACTTCATTACAACGAAAAGTAACATCAAGCGTTCCTAAAATTACAGTGATCATTAAATTACAAAAATAACTAAAGTTTGTTATAAATACAGTCTAATTAATTATGTTCCTGGTGCCAACAATAGGTGTACATTTAATGTTTATTTTTACAATATTTGTACCAAGAATAAAGGAAGTTTAAAAACATATTCCATATGATTCCATGTGTACTTATACAATTTATAATTATATGTCTGTAGTTTACCTGCGTGCGAAGCTTACCCAGTATGCGAACTATTAACCGTATCTCTGCGTAGTTTTACCCACATGACGGGTCAAGAGTACGAATTTCTCCCGCTGCACTTAAACATGTATTGCAAAAAAACCGATGAAGCAATGTACAAAAACTCATTACATAATAAAAGTAGAATAAATTTCCTTTAAATAAAGTGTTAAAACGTTTATCAGGACCCTATATTTTTGAGTGTGTAGACGATAGAAAAAAAAGTGCGTACTTTTGAGCTGAATGACCCTACTATTGTTTTACTGCATTGCTGTAGCAGTCATTGTAACTCGCTTGGCATGAAGTCGCCAGGCTCGTAGAGATTATTTATCAATTATCACACTCCTGGCCTCTGGTGCCACATTGGCGTTGCGCGTTTAAAACACTATAGGTGTATGTATGTATGTATGGGAAAAAATTAGTGTCATAAAGTAAAGGACAATATTTAAAAATTATTTATTGAACTCCATAGACGAACTTTGTTAAATACAGTTCAAACAAATATATCTTACACAACTGACAATATACTAGTATCTACATAATAATAATAATTAGCATTTGTTACAAAATATTCATATATGTAATTATTTGGTTGGTCTTTTTAGACAGCACCAATTCCAATGGTGAATAATTCCTCTGTGTGGAGATGGTGCAATAACATTACGTGATAATAATTTACAAATATTTACTAAAGCTAATAGTAATAGTACAAATAGTTTCTTTATTCCTGACCAAAACCTTCGGTTTCCTCAATAGCATAATTAAGTTTCTCGCATAATTGTTCGTAACTTTTATACGGCGGTAAGTCGAGACGATTAAAGCACGTGTGCGACCGAGGCAACCAAGTGTCTTTTCCAACCTGTAATGTGAGAATGAATTCAGTCATTATTCAGTTTCAGAAATGTTAACACTTTAGCGATCCTTAGTCCTATTCCGAAAAGGCGTTAAAAGTTTTAGGTACACATCGACCGTACAGCCTAATATACACCGCACAACAGGAAAACTGAGTAATAGATTCAAAATAGCTTAACGTTCAATATTTTCTAACCAATTCCAACCACATCTTTTAGGCATAGCTACTGCAAGTGGCTCACATAACTTCAAAATTTTTACTAAAACTAAAGACTTTTCCCAAGATCACTTGAGCTGTATGCTAGCTCCATGAGTGTATCCTTATATGATTGTGTTAAATGTGAATCATTTCTAATTAAATAAATAAAACGTTACATTTTAGTTACTTAAGTAGGTCAATGAATTTACGTTGCGGCCCGAAGAACCATAGCCAAGACATCTTGAGGCCCATATAAAAAAGGTTGAGTGCGACTGTGCTAGAGCTACCAGAGAAGGTCCATAAGATGCCTTTATACAAGTAATGCTGTGGCCTGCGAATAGTCCGTCCTTAAATCCATATAGGACACATATAGGATCTCTTGAAAAGAAACGTTCGAGAGACGAATCAACCACACAACGAAAGACAGGTCACATATTGCTAAAAGCAAATTACGAGTCGATTCCCTACGAAACGGTTAATCTCATTGAAAGTTTATCCACACGGCTCCAACTTTGTGTTTAAAATAGAGGAGGATGATAACTTATTCGATATTAGAGAATATCATAGGAGACTGCTCATGCTTAGCTTATTTATTTATGTAAAAATTTTGCGTAAGTATTTTTAGATAAAATTTATTTTTTTCGTTAATTTAATTAAAAATTAGAGTGTCAATAGCTTTGTAAAGCGTATTGCTGTTAGCGGGGCCAATTATAATGCAGTTTCCCGATTCTTCATCTCAGGTCGTTGGTGAAAAAGCGGACATTAGGCGTCTATTAGGTTGTATGGTCGATAGTTTTAATTTTAGTTTATCATACCTTTTCAATACAGAAACGCTGTGGCCCGTTTGATCCCATTAGTTCAGCAAATCCTCCAACAGGAACTCGACAAGTTCCTGTCACAAACTGAAGTAAACGGGCTCGTTTCTCGTTGTCCATTTGTCGCACGAACTGTAATTAAAGTACATTCACACATTCTTAACTAGATAATGTTGGCGCCTTACAATGGCTCTTTGAAATAACTTGATCTGTATACGGCAAAACAGTCAACTAAGTATGATAACTTTCAAGTGTTCATTCAAATAGTAGATCCACGCCTTGTATAATTAGACAACATATCTATAGTCCTCGACCGGAAATTACCATTGTCTTCAAACATCCACAGTTTGTTGTTACGTTTCATAATATGGTAGGAAGTTGATTAAAATTTTCACGATTGTGACGCAATATCATCATGCCTATACAGGGTCATTTTGACATTGCGTTAATAAATGAAACCACATACTTATCTCGTTGAAAATAACACTTTTCATTAAGTTATTTTAACCGTAGGTGTAATATAAAAAAGTGTAAGTTTCGAACAAAATAAATATCAATAAAATGTAACTTTAAGTTTACACGCCCTAATGCCACTATGACTGCTCTAGGAGAATTCGTCGCAGCAGCAACATTACACTTTCAGTCAGAAATACACTTACGCACACACCATATTCGCACTAAACTACAAAATTATAAAAAATTGGAATACTACAACCGGGATTATTGGCCAGAGTATTCGTTATTCATTGATAATTTTTGGCACGATGTTAGCAGAGGTATAGACGAATATGTGGTTTCATTTAGTAACGTAATGTAAAAATGACCCTGTATAAAAAAATTATAAATGTAATGGTCTAACGACCATATTCATAACGAGTTTAGAAACCAATTTTAGTTATAGAACATTTTGTCTTCTTCCATCAAACCCAATTCAAAATTAGTTCGAAGAAGAGAAAACATTCGATAACTAAAATAGATTTATAAACTCTTTATGAATAAGACCGTAAATGATCTAATTTCAGGCAAAAACTAATGAACGGATTTCGATGAAATTTGACACAGGGGACATCATGTCCTGGATTAACACATAGGCTACATTTTATCCCGAGAAAGTAAAAAACGGGATTTTTTCCCGGAAAAACTTTTCAACGCGGGCGGAGCCACGGGAAAAATCTAGTAGTTCCATAAGTCTCACCTGCCAAAACCAAAGCACTTGCTTGCTAGACCGTGTGTAATGTCTGTATATTGTGTTTCTCTGCCAGTCGTCTACGTCGACCTCTTGCATGCCGCATAACATCAACTCCAACTCACGTTCATCGAAATATTTCAACCACTCCAAAGGCACCACCTGTTATTTGATATAATATCATTATAAATGCGATAATTTGTGAAAATGTTTGGATGTTCTTATGTTTCTCAGAAGTAAACTCAGAAACAACTAAACAGATTTGAATGAAATTTGGCACACGGGTAGAGCATGTCTTACATTAAGACATAGGCTACTTTTTAATCGACTTTAAAAAAGGAGGTTCTGTATTCGACTCGCATGTTTGCCTGTAGTTTTGTATTAAGCGAATATAAAGTTAAATTGTTTTTTGGCTTGTAATGGTTTTGATATCGGTTTTATTTTTTGTTAATTATCTCACTAATTTCCTCATGAGAAATAATTTATACCTTTAATCTGATTCTTTATGTTAATGGCGTTGGCATCATACTGTGTTTTAGGGACTTTTGTAACGGAAAAGGATTTTCACGCGGGCGAAGCCGCGAGCAACACTAAGTATAATATAATATTTCTCCAACATCAACAAAGCTTGATATGTCAGACAGAATTATTGATGTTTATTTATTAAAAAAACTGTCCATTATTCAGAACAAAGGTAAACCATGATCAATGAACACATAGCGCATAGACGTCTGTTGTGAATATTTATTGGAGTCTTAATAAATTCAGTCAGTTGTTGTCAGTATTTATAAATTCATGTGTTTTGGGCTCGATGAGCATGATGAACAGTATAAAAACTTGCCTCATTAAAGCCGTCTAGAAAAGCCGATGTTTGTTCTTCTATTCCTCGAGTCATTCGCCATTGAGTGACCAATTGCAGATATTGTTCTTTATTTGCCTGTTGACAATTATTTTGACAATTACTCTAAAGCGAGGTTCACGCCCACGGATTAAAGAGAAGATTCACGCCCGTATTCACAATCGGTACCCTGTACTTAACAGAGCAATGCGATAATAAAAATACTGTTATTCAGGACTTTCTGCGTGAATTTTTTTCGCAGTGCGTAGGCATAAGATAGAACGACGCGCTGTGATTGGTTAATATTGAGATGCGACTTAAGTCAAAGAAACGAAATTGCCGACCCTATGCGTTTGAGCGCGCTATAAGTCCCCATAATATTGATTGTGAATACGGGTGTTAGAATAGGGGCCATCCATTTATTACGTAAGGCGATTTAGAGAGGGGTCGACCATGTCTTATTTTTACTTACAAGGGGGTGGGCAGTCTCGATAGTTCTTACGTAAAATCACAAAAATGCGCAAAGTTAATGAAAAAGTGCGGGCAACCGCACGGGTGCCGAGGTTCGCTCGGATGCATATCGATAAACGATTTCCAAAGTACAATTAATAAACATTTCTAAAAATTGTAACTTTGAAAAATAAACATCAAAACAAACAAAACGTGTATTCGTTTTGACTTTAGTCTTACGTAATAAATACAACTGGGGGATAGAGTCAGCCTATTTTTATTTTTTTCTTATAATATGGGGGAGGTGGTCCAAAATTAGCGAAAATAGTGTTACGCAATAAATTGATGGCAAGAAAAATTGCAGAAGTCGACTTCCGAAAACAGTTTGTACCGTGTAACCAATCACGGCACGCTGACTTCTGCAAGTTTTGAAACTCGCATCTGTAAAGACATGCATAGTTGCTAGTATAAACGTGTATGGAAGTACTTGCGCAATATATTCCTGCGAGAACTTGTTAGTTTAAACACGGCTTTAGAGAGGTGAAATGGGACTCTCACCCACGCGAAAACATCTACTATAAAAAACTCACAGCTACTATATTACATTATATTATAGAGGAACGGGAAAACCTCAGGGTGTATTTTTGTAACCGCTAACATTATTATACCTATAAAGCGTCGTAATGAAAACTGTATGTCATTTTCAATATAATATTTAGTAGTTTCACGAATACTCTAATTATAAATGATTAAATTAATCCTAAAAAATCCATTATGCAACGAGATAAGAAAATCAAAACCTTACCTCAGTAACTCTTTCCTTATCACCGAGAGGCTTCAGTTCGTGATGTATTACTTGACCCAACACTTCAAAATCCACACTGAACCACATTTCGAGGCCGCATTCATCTATATTATTGTCTTTGATCCACACTAAAGAGTTATAGAACTCTGGATCAATGGATTCGATGTCTTTCATAGTAAGTTTCTTATTCAACATTCGCTTGTAAAACGGCATTGTGAATCCTGAATAGATGAATCTACCATGGTACAAAGCCATTGCTATAAACCTTCCTATGAATTTGAAGTATAGAAGGTGATCTGGATTGACGTAGCTGGCTGGATTTATTTGCAAGCTGTAATTGTTTTTATTTGCGTATTCAAATAGACAATACATCGGATTAAGAACTTCGTGCGAAAGCAAGAAGAACCATTCCCGACTGACGCCGCCGTAGTCAAGTCCCTCCTCCCCTCTGAATATTATGTACAGACGTCTGCGTAATTCATAGGCGGGTAGCTTCATTATCTGTAAAAAAAACGAGCCATTCATTATTATTTAGTAAAGTAAGTGTCATATGGATCACAAACCTGGATATTCAACAATTATGCTAGAGACAAAATACAAAAGACATAGAGTGCCATGGAAAGGAGTATTCTGAATATTAAAATGATAGATAAGAAAACATCAGTTAGCATAAGAGAAAAAGCTAAAATTATAGACGCTCTCTAACATATGAACGGTAAGCGAAACAGAGGGCGCCCTAGAGGAACTTTGGGTGGACGAAATTAAATCTAATGCTGGAGACGACTGGACAAGAACAGCAGAGACAAGAGCAAACTGGCAACTGTTGGACGAGACCCATACCCGCCAGGGGCCTTAACTGAATCATAAGTTATTGTATTAAATTTTGTGCATGAAATCTTTATAAGTTAAGGAAATAAAAAGGCTTTATTATTATTATTATTAAAGTAAGTTAATCAAATTGATTTCAAATTTGCTGGTAGTAGGATATATTACAGTCGGAATCCATATATTATCATTTTTGACACAATAAAAATAAACTACAGCTTTGTAAAGTTCCTTTTTGAAGTTATACTTCTTTAGGCGCGTTATGAAAAATTGATGGGAGTGAAGTTTTACGATGCGCGCGCATGTGTGACACAAAAATTCTCACGGTTGTTTTTTTATAATTTTCCCTTTATAGGGAAGGCAAAGGGTTCAAGCCCATACAGCCTCGTCTTAAATGATATTATTGGTTGTCTTTTTTTTTAATTAATTATTAAATTTATTTATTTACTTTAAAAACGTGCTCAGTCAGTCAGACAGTCGTACTCGATCTTTTTTAAACAGGCCACGAGACAACTTTGTTATGAAGCCTCGGACCAAAGCAATTCATTAACCTGCTTAAGTATAATTCAAATTTAAGTTTTATTTAATTTAATAAAACATATTCACATTTAGCGGTATCATTTTATTCTTATATTGTTATCATAACGTTCAAGTGATCTTGGGAAAACTATTATTTAGTTTCAGTGATTTTTTTGAACTCAGCGGGCCGCAGGTTGAGTGCAGCTGCTCTAAGGCGACTCTATAAACCTTAGCATCAGCGATGACCATCATACCCTATACTTTATGGTGTCGTAACATAATAAAGTTTTAACTCAACAACAACCCTTACATTGCGCAAGAACAAAAGTATTGTTATAAATTGAATATGAAAAAAAAAAACAGCACTTACCTGGTGATAAGAATCTTCAAAGAGCGTCTGTCGCGACAAAGTGATTTTGATATGACTTGGTAGAGCATTGCTTTGACAAAGATATCTGAATTGACTAAGTTTCCATCTAAACGATCTCTCGTAGGCTCTTGGCACGCCATAGGCACCTTGCGGCCCCTTGGGGGCGCCGGGCCGGGGGTCCTGGAATGTAGTGGTGCGCGTATTGTGGTCCACGAAGTATCTCGTGCCCTCTTCGGTGAAACGAATTTCCCATCCCGGAGGCAGAGCTTCCTCCAAGGCTTCTTGACCCTGAAAAAACAACGTAACGGTCACTCATTATTCATCAAGCAATTTTGAAACGGCGATCAATACGGCACACGTTCGCATTCACGTCCTTCAGGGCTGGCTGCCTCGGTCGAATAAATAAATAAACTCTGACAGGTCAGGGTCATATGTTAAGGTGAGTATAATTGTCGTTTAAACGAATCAATGTGCATAGAGTGTGAAAAAAAACGCTACTTGTAAGTCGATGTCGTTTAATTTTGATTTTTGCGATTGATCGCAAGACCAATGCGTTAGTCACGTGTGAGTCTCTCAACCAATCCCAATAAAACGAAATATAATTGTGTCGAGATTTTTTGCCATATTCTAAGCACACTTTTAAAAGTGGTAGGGTCATGCTGTTTAACGGGATGTACTTATCTACAGCATTAATGGGCCGGCTTGTCCAGGCTAGTGCCACAGAAATCCAACGGGAAATAATAGCTTTAGTGATGTTTCATATGATGAGTTATAAATATTTTCGTAGGTCCCAACACTAACGTTCCCTTCCTAGAAGATGTTTGAAAGAACTTAAAGTATTTGAATAGAGATCAAAATCCCTATTCCTTTCTTTGAGGGCCATCATCCACTATTCTATTTATATAGTGAGTATTTATAAGCGATGGAGATGATTTTACATCGAGCGATCTACTTGCTAGTTTGCCAGTTTATGCAATAAAAATATTTACCATAATGTATAATCCTCCTAGCCAGTTTCGGCCACGGCGGCCAATCTCAACGGAAATCCGCCAGGTACGCAGGAGATATTATAGTGCATAAGTGTGTGCGCAATACACAGGTGCACTCGGTATAGTCTGGTGAGACGGCAATCCGACATGACCGGAGAGAGATCATGCGCAGGACCAACGGCTTTACGTGCTTTCCAAGGCACGGGGGTATCACACCGCCAACTTCCTGACTCCGAGCTGCGACTGAGTTATTTTTAAGATGGAAAAACCCAATCACAAAGTTTTTGACTCAACCCGGGATTCGAACCCAGGACCTCAGCGCGCAATTCTTATTCGTAACGCGCACCATAATGTAGTAAGATACTAAAACGTAAGAACAAAATGAATGTGATGTACCTGCGTGCGCGGGTCCTCCCATTGTGTAGTCCTGTTCTTGTGATTGACGTAGTACACGCGTCCGTCGGGCTGCACGCGCCGCTCCCAGCCGGCGGGCAGCGCGCCCAGACCGTCGTCAGCGGCCGCGGGGCTCCCCGCCCCCACCCCGGCCCCGGCCCCCGCGCCCGCCCCCGCACCGCCTGCAGCGCCCACCACCGCCGCCGACCCTCCACTGCTGCCGCCTGGAACGCGATACATCTCCTGACCAGTTGCTTTCAATATTTCCAACTCAGTCTTTCTATTTGATTAATTTCGTTGGGGGATAAAGGCAGACTGGTGTTTCCTGAGACTCGCCGAGCTTCACCGCTTGGTGTCATAAAATGCGTGCCGTTACTGATCTTGGCTTACAGGAGTTGTAGTGGCAGGCGAGGGCGGGATAATCTCGAAATAAGTTGCTTTTACACACGCACACACACACACACGTAACGTCATTATAGGCAGTGGTGGAACCAGGGTACCCTCTTTTCGCCATATGTGTCCTGTCTCATGATGTGGCGATAGGGAGCGACCTTATCCTCATATTGGACACAAACTACAGGCTGATAGTGGACAGAAATACCCATTATATCCACATGTTCATATTTCATGAACGTGATGAAACTATAAATTGATGGTTACCATTTTGTTAACTTCTTGATAAATTTAAGCTATCATACCAATAATAATTGAAAATTTACGTCTACTTAAAATCCTTCTCACGTCATTCTTAAGAATAGATAAAATTGTAAACTTTATTATCTACCGCAATGATTGCCTTTTACTGACGCGGTAACAGGGTGTCCGACACAATTAACGACTTTAGGCAAACGTGTATTTGCGCAAATGTTATCTAACATGATAACATTTATGTAAATCGACGATAACATCATCCAAAGACACTGTTGCCTAAATAAATTAGAATAATGCACCAAAAAATAAATACATAAAATATAGGCAATCGTACCATTTATGCAATCAACATGGAATTATTAAAATATGTAGATAAGATTGTACTAAATTACAAAATATCTTGATAGATTGGGTAAACGGCACGAAAATGTCTATAATGAATCATCGAATTATTAAGCACTTTAACGTCTGTCATACGCAATAATACCCTTTGAGCCGGGACAAAGTCATTGTTGTTCTGCAACCCAACAACAACACAGGAATACTGTAATTAGTTGTATTCCTACTAATATTATAAAGGCGAAAGTTTGTAAGAATGTATGGATGTTTGTTAGTCTTTGACGCAAAAACTACTGAACGGATTTCGATGAAATTTGGCACACGGGTAGATCATGTCCTGGATTAACACATAGCCTACTTATCATCCTGGGAACATATAACCGAAACTTTTATCAAAATCTAGTATAATATATAACTAACTCGGCGCAACCAGTTCGTTGTCTGCGTCGGGCTGGTGCGGCGGCGGCGGCTGCGGGTGCGGGTAGAGGAAGCGCTGGTTGCCCTGCGCGACCACGTGGCGCCGCTCGCCGCGCCAGTGCTGGAACCGCGCCAGGCGCTCCGTGTCGGGCCGCTGCCACGTGGTGGTGCGCGTGTTGTGGTCCACGTAGTACACGCGACCGCGAGGGTCGCGCCGCACCTCCCACCCGACCGGCAGCGGCTGCGGCCGCTCCCAGGACGTCGACCGCGTGTTGTGGTCCACATAGTACCTACACAGTGCACAACAACCAGTCAGTACCGGATTAGCCCATAAGCAAATTAAGCAATTGCTTAGGGCATCACGTCTTGGGGGGCACCAGAAACAGCACAAAAAAATGGTAGCACATAAAAGTAAAGCTGTTTGAAAATCCGCGCGATTAAAGACTGATGTTAGTTTATTTATGGTAGGTGGGCCCCACAGGCGTGAGTTGCTTAGGGCATCAAGTTGTCTTAATCCGGCACTGCAACCAGTGCTGGAGGACTCAGATGATGTCATGCATGGCTGCAATTATAGAAGCTCGCACCGAACGCATAATAGAGTAGTTACTACACTGACATCACCATCTTACGTGCACTCGAAAATCTACACTACTCCAACATTATTTCTGTCCCATGGCGTCTAAGGAAACGTCGCTGTAACCATATCTGATTTCAATGGAACTCATGTTAAAAATACTTTTCGATTTATAGGTACCACATGGTGTTCTCTAAACCGAGAAACGAATCAAGAACCTTATAGTCAATACATATCCCCAAATCATCTAAGCAAATAAACAGTATAAATAGTATTGAGCTGTACTAAAGTTTGTTGACCAATATGCAAGTATAGTTACACACCGTCGCCCGTAAACGTCATAGCGCATTTCCCATCCGGCAGGTAAGGGTTCTTCGGTAGAGTTAGGATAATTAGCACCGGCGGCCGGCTGTATGGCATTAGCGTCATGTGATCCCGAAGGCTCTTGATGTGACGGGCCGGCTGTACTCTCTGCTGTCAGGGATACTCCGGTAGCAGTCTGAACGCCGTGCACTGCACCATTGCTTAGCGGCGGTGGACCAGGCGGAGGCTAAAAAAAATGAATCTTAATCAAAAACAATCCAATGAATACATACATAGCATCTCGCCTTTTTCCCTTGTAAGGGGTAGGCAAACGTGCAATACACCCACACTTCGCCAGCTATGTAAGGTCCCATGTAATAAGGGCGGGCCTGTTGCCATTACAAAACTTACACATTAATAAAATCTTGATATTAGATTCATAAGCAAGCATAGATAAATTAACTAATTCTTACTCTTAATGTTTGTGAACGCAAAATAGACCTCATGGTATCCGGATTGTTACGCGTTCTGATTCTGGCGCGCACTCCGTCATTAAGAGGACTGCACGAGTTCACAGTCTCACCCAACAACTCATGTGACTGTCGCAAAACACTGGGGTCAATGGATAAACCGTCAAGAAGTACCACCAATTCAGCCGATTTAACTTCCGCATTGCCATTGCTGGTGCTCTCTTGAGATGCCGACTTCATCAAATCTAAAAAAAATACTTGGTATAAACGCCAATTTTGAAGAAATGAAAAAAAAAACAATTATAAGTAATAAGTTTACCTATTGTTAATTCCACACTTTCACATTTGCCATTGCAGTATAACAAAACTCTGAGCAGATTAATTCTTTTCTCTCCTATCACATTATCTTTTCTAAAACTATGGTAATCTGCAAGCCGGAACAACAGCTGTGACTGTGGGGTGACCAGAACAGTGAGATCTTCTTTCCATTTGGGATGTAGGGTGTTTCTTATTACTTCAGTTTTTCTTAATATTTTATCATCTATTATCACTTGCAAGTAGGGGTTTGGTTTGAATATACCAGAATTTTTTATATTTGCCGATTCAACTAAAAATAATAAAATACAATATATGTAATCATTTGCCTTGACATATTTAGCTTAATTTAAAAGTTTAATAAAGTAACAAACGCGATCATGCTATTGGCTACATTTTATTTAAAAATTATTTTACATATTTGTATTCTATGATACTACAACCAGTTATGTTAGATAAAGAGTGACAAACAACAAACGATAACAATTTCCCATAATCCTACTATAATATTATACACGCGAAAGTTTGTAAGAATGTATAGATGTTTGTTCCTCTTTCACGCAAAAACAACTGAACAGATTTCGATGAAATTTGGCACACAGGTAGATCATGTCCTGGATTAACACATAGGCTACCGGGAAATATAAACCGGGCCTCTTATACCGGAAAAACATTTAACGCGGGCGGAACCGCGGGCAATAGCTAGTAAATTATAATTAAATAAGTATGGCGCACTCATTTACTATTACTAGGCGATGTAGAACATCAAGCGTATTTTAGAACCTCTCATGTGCAATAATGATAACAATAAAGATATTGACTCATTTGAAATAATACTAATAACTTTGATTTTCCATCAAAAGTAACCGATCAAAATCACATACATATTTATAATAATTAAATAATTTGAAATGAGGGGGAGGCGAAGATGGCGAAGTATTGCTGGTGTTAGAATATATATAATTCAATATCCGCCCAGATACCGACCACCATACCTAAGGTATTAAAACACGGCATAGTGGCTCACGTAAGTGTGCCGCGTTCCAGGACCAGCCTGTGTATATTCGATTCATACAGGCCGGCATTATTGTGTCTACTGATGAGAGATTATTATCTGGACTACTCTCCGCTTACCATCAGGTGCAGTGGGACGAAATTGCCTGAATAAAAAATCTCGCAAATCGTAAACTAATGCTAAGGTGTCAGTTGCCAACTGCTATCCACACCATTAGTCAAAGTATCTTTTTTTTTTGCATGAAATGACGAGACAAGAATGCCGTTCACCTGATGGTAAGCGATACGACCACCCATAAACAGTACCAACACTATCCAGCACCTTGAGTTATTTATAACTGTAAAAGTACTGTGTAGTATTCCACTCCCCTTGGCATCTTGAGACGTAAGATGTTAAGACTCATTATGTCCACTAGTTACACTGATTACAATGTCCTTTAAACCGAAACACAACAGTGCATGCAAACTGATCCTTGGCGGTAGAAATAGACATTGCGGCGGTTCCCACCCAAGATGGACTCCTACATCCAAGAGACCTACCACCAATAAATAAACTAAAAATTACATAATGCTGCACCACATTACTTGGAGATAATTTAGACTCAAATACAGAGACGCAATTCATAATGAGGAAAATTGTGTACTTTAATGGCTAATAATACCATTATTTTTTATATGTCTGTATACCTACTTGTATAATATAATATGTGGCATTACAGAATAAAATAACTGTGAATGTAAGTAAAGGGCTTATGGATTTAAGACAGACATTACAATGGATTTAAGACAGACATTAACATGTAGTCACTTTATTTATTCCTAGGACCCATTTCAAATCTGGCTCATAAATGCTATCTGTCACATAAATGTGTAAGCTGCCCAAATACAAAAGTCAAACTCTAATCTATGCTAAAAATCGAAAATGAGTGCTATCTACATTAGCTGTTTAATATGTTAACTATGGGAAATAAAATTTCCTTCAAGTAAATTTTGTGAAACCTGTGAAACAGGCTAGGGCCAATCTTGACAACAAAAAGTTTACTTCTTACTAATATTGTAAATAAGAAAAATGAAGTAAATGTTTTTATGTTTTTAGAAGCAAATATAAAAATGGATGAATGAATTTGGATGAAATTTGGTACAGATACACGATGTCCAGGACAAACAGGTGGTGCAATGGATAGCTAGTGATTTAGGATCTTTTGTGGCTGAAAAGACTTTAACACGCAGGGGAAGCCAGGAGCCAAGCCTGGGCAAATTATAAATGCGAAAGAATGTAATATTTTTATGTTTGAATGTTTGTCAGAAGTAAATACAGAAACTTTTGAATGGATTTGGATGAAATTGAGCACACAAATAGACCATGCCTTGGATTACAATATGGGCTAAATTTTATACTGGTAGTTTACTAGGTACTAAAGAAAATATTTGAATGTTAAATCCGATTACAAAGCACTACAGTAATTTAATCATACTATTATAAGTTGATTTCTAACTTTTATCCCGGAAATTACACAATGGGCCTTTTATACCCTGAGTATCATCTAGTACATTACAAATTTGTTATATTATCACCAACGTGAGCAATGTCTAAAATTTAACATTAGGTTATAATGACTATTGAGTTGTTAAATATTCTGTTTGATAGTTACAAAAAATAATGAATATGTAAATTACCAACCACCTTTTGAAATGTGGCAATTTATTAATTACATAGTATAAAACAAAGTTGCTTCCTGCTGTCTATCCCTATGTATGCTCAGATCTTTAAAACTATGCAACGGATTTTGATACAGTATTTTTTAATAGATAGAGTGATTCAACGGGAAGGTTTTTATGTACTTTTAGCCCGCAAAAACTTATTAACGCAGGCAAAGCCACGGGCAGAAGTGTAGTTAATTATATACTTCTGCATCTAGTGCAGTATTTACAACATATTACTGTTGTAGTGCAAGCATCTCCATTATTATGCAGGCTTAACAGTCAGATAACAAGATGTTCAAATGCAATTTCCCAAAAGTTCTTTGAGAAAGTTCCTATAACCAATATCAAGAAATGAAATACCTAAGTATCAAATAGCTACCTATTCAAATTGTACTGGACTGAATATTTATTAACTATTGTCATTGACAAAACCACCAATGAATCGGTGGAGCCATGTAATCTTAAAAAAGAGGATGCAATTTCCTCATACCAATAATATTCGGTCTAAAATTTTTCTGGTTTCGTTTTTTGATGTACACATTAATAATTTTGCCACACTAATGGAAAAATTAAGATTGAGAACACATTTATAAACATTATTACATATTTATAGATAATATCATAAGTAACAGTCATTCCGGT
This sequence comes from Lapara coniferarum, assembly GCA_949316025.1. Classification (NCBI taxonomy): domain Eukaryota; kingdom Metazoa; phylum Arthropoda; class Insecta; order Lepidoptera; family Sphingidae; genus Lapara; species Lapara coniferarum. Next base: position 12,627,582 of record OX438926.1, on the reverse strand, counting down.
CATGGATAATCTTACAATTAATAATGAGTACAAATAGAAAGAAATAATAAATTAATTCTTCCTTTATAGGATTTATGAACAATAGACATTTATTCACCTGTTAAACTGAGTTGATGATATGTTGACAGAGAAATAGGGGCAGTCAGTGCAGGTACACTTTCAGTCATGTTGATTGTCTCTGCAAATTAACTTGATCATGGGCATGCTATAGGTCACTTTGCATCCTCACTGCCAACATCAGTGCCTAAAATAACATTGTATCACTAAACCAAATGTTTGTATTAAAGGATTGTTTTTTTTCCTCTAGTTGCACCAAATTGATAATTATTGCAAAACAAGGTACTGATATTAATACTTATATTAACACTGTACTAATTTGAATAAATTCTACATAAATGTGATCAAGTGTTTAATGACGTTTGATTGTTGAAATAAAGTTGTGTAGTTGTGACAACAACTACATAATAAACAACAATACGAAACTATATGGCTGTAAATTCAATACTAATGCATTAAATATGTTAAACATTTATAGCTACATACCGTCAAATAATACAATCCAACTGTGGGAAGTCTTACAATTATCTAATTTATCGTTTTTCTTATCTCACTGAAAGGAAATGGACAAAAACACTACATCATCAATTTCATATTACAATAATTATTATACTTATATAATTGTAATCTACCTGTAATCAACGCACTATTATCGTAACACAATAACAATGCACCAAATGTTTTTAATTTTTGAGAAAGATACAATGAAATGAAAACCTATAAAAATATTTTTTACATTTTCCGTAGTATTATAATGCTCTTTGTTTTACATTCTCTGAAATTAGTCACACACACTCAAGAATTTTATACCCATATGGATTATTCATTCCGTTTAACAAACTGAAGAATAAAATGTGACGTCACAGTTAACTGCTGTCTCTCTCTTTAGAGTGACAAAGGTTTATTTTCTAAACCAGGACGTAACATAATTAACTGTCCATAATAATATGATATGATATAATATGGCTGCCTCGGTGGCGTAGTTGTATTATGGTACGACTGCAATGCTGAGATCTCGGGTTCGATCCCCGGGATGGTCGGGTCGGGCAAAGTGATTATTTTCCATTCAGTATCAGCTCGGAGTCTGGAATTTGTACACGATAAGGCGATAGGCTCGCCCCCTATCACAGCATGGAACGGAATAACGGCAAAAAGTGGTTGCACTAATTGCACCTCTGTCTACCCGGGGGATAAGAGGCGTGAGTGTGTGAGTGTGTAATAATATGATATCGCACCATAATATTTATTTTTATCTCTATAAAGTAATGCGGTTTAAATTAACTATGAAAAAGAACTACAGCGGCTAGTAATAGTTGATATTTAAAAAATATAATTTGAGTTAGAAAGTTTATTCCAAACAAAATTGGCATATTTACATACTGTTTTGGTAAGTAGCTCGGAACTACTAGTTCCACTTACATAAAAAAATACCTCACCACGCGGTGGTGAATTCAGTGGCGGCCTTGGAGGAGGGGGGCGAACCAGGCAACCGCCTGGGGCCTCGCAGTTACAGGGGCATCTTGCAGCTCCTTGGGGGACCGTTTTTTGGCACCTTACTTACAAAGCTGTTAAAAAAAATAATTTTTGCTTCGCACGGGGCCCCGCGTGCTTTTTTTTTGCTCGGCACACAACCTCACATTATATATGTACTTTCCCCTGCGACTGGATATGTTCACGTTGTTTGCCGGCCTTTATAACCAAATATGGAGACTGTAAGGTTAGACAGAAAAACATTGGGATATTTAAAAATGAAAACCACACACACACACACACACACACTCACGCCTGTTATCCCCGAAGGGGTAGGCAGAGGCACAACTAGTGCACCCACTTTTCGCCGTTATTCCGTCCCATGATGTGATAGGGGGCGAGCCTATCGCCGTATCGGACACAAATTCCAGACTCCGAGCTGATACTGAATAGAAAAACTCAATATCACTTTGCCCGACCCGGGGATCGAACTACAGTTATTGTTAAATTTAAATATAATAAAAAAAAATAAAAAACATACTCATAAAAGTAAACAATCATACATGAACAAAATAATACACATTTAGGAAGTTAATAACCTAATTTTCAGTGAGTAATTTTGAAATATTACGAATATCTATTTTGTGTGATTTTACAATTTTTGCAAGTATTCTGCGAACTTTCTTTCTGTAATTATCCACTATAATAAATATTGTGTTTTAGAGATATTCTACTATGAGTTGTGTAATTCATGGTTGCAGAATTATTTGCAATCCAACAACTAGTGTGAAATTCCATAGGTAAGTTGATTGTAAACAAAGTTGTGTAGATATTTATAGCAAAAGTAATAAACACGTGGATGTTTTACAAATTACAATACTAAATGAATTCTTGTTTGAGAGCCATGGAATCAAAAATTAACGCTACATTCTGCGGGTGAGGTTTCATCCTTAAATTTATTTTTAATATTCTAAAACTTCTGTGAAGAAGCCAACAAAACTATTAAAGTTTGCTAAAGATCACCATAATGTGCTCTCTTTCGGCAAATAAATCTTTGAATTTATAAAAACAAAATTGTTTTCGGCGACTAAAGGTGTAATGTTAAAACAAAAGTCTTTATGTCATCACTATATGTAATTTTTCTTTGCTTGCTATTTGGAATATACTTTTAAAAAAAATCTCAAATGTTAGCAAAATTTCACTGCAAAATATTTTCAATTTCAGACTGTAAAGTATAATCATGAACAACTTTAGTAAGAAATAACTTGTCATTAATTTTCTTCTTTTATCTCTTCATCTTCTGCTGCAATACTTTCTTTTATTTCTTCTAATTTATTTCACGGGATGTCTTCACATTTACTGATATATTGAAATCTTTCAAGTCTTGACGTTTCAATGGTGGTTCATATTCATTTCGCTGACATATAATGTAAAAAGTAAATATCAATCAATAATAATATATTTAAGTACCTATATATTTTAGACAGAGGCAGAGGTGCCATTTAGTACACTCAGATATCACCCAATGTACCGCCGTTATAAAATTTGGTGGGTCGCAAGCTTAATGCCCTATCCTACTAATCTTACTAATATTATAAAGGCGAAAGTTTGTAAGAATGTCTGGATGTATGGATGTTTCTTTCATGCAAAAACTACTAAACGGATTTCGATGAAATATGGCACACGGGTAGATCATGTCCTGGATTAGCACATAGGCCACTTTTCATCCCAGTAAAATATAAACAGTGACTTTTATCCCGGAAAAACATTCACGCGGGCGGAGCCGCGGGCAAAAGCTAGTAAATAATAAAGTCTAAGTGGATCATAATTATACCAGTGAAATGATAAAAAATAATATACTTACAGCATGAGTTTCTGGTAATAAATAATTATTTTTGACATCTTCTGCCATATTCCGAGAAGTAGAAGACACATTATCACATTCAGAATCATAATCTTCTGTCTTTAAATGTAGACTAGTAATTCTTGCAGACATCAAATTGACCTTTTAATGGTATTTATATTTAACCACGTTTTTGCTTATCCAGATCTTTAAGAAATCTGTAAAGAGTAATACAAACTCGATTTTATTTTAAATAAAAGTTTCAATAAATCAATGCTGGATACACTGAGAACTCGATTGTAACTGTTGATCCTCAGTTTTTATTTACGATGATTATTTAAAGATTAATAAGCTTTATAATATTCATTAGTAAGGCGGCTAGTATTACAAATACCATGGACTAATAAGAGTATAGACTAACGATCCCCATACATTGAAGCGTACTTCGCTGTTTAGTACATTGAATTCAACTAGATGGCACTACGATCCATAAAATCATTTGAAATGGTTATATCAATGGCGCAAATGAGAGGATGGATAAAATAAACAACTATCGGTTTATCCAATAGTTATTATTACGCCTAGATGGCGCTATAAACTGTTTAGCTCACAGACAACTACAATGATTTTGAGTATTTATGGACTGCATTGGCACTTAAATATATCATTACTTTTTGTAAAGAAAACTAGGCAGGTATTAAGTTATGTGGTGCCACGCGCCGCCGACGACACATCGTTGGCCGGTTGTTTAGCGCGTATTACAAGTTTTTATATGGGGACACCACTTCTTTTTTGACTGAACTTTATTTTTATATTTTTGTTATATAGCTAATATAATAATACATAATATATTGGGATAGTTTCAAATATCTGCTTGTAACGGTTCCCACGCTACAAAAAAATGTTTTTTTTTTTGTATGGGGACTCCCCCTATTTTTAAACTTTTTTTTATTTTTAGATTTTTTCCTACGGTTACACACAATTACGTTCCGTTCGTGTAATATTACACTCGGCGCTGGCTAGCCAGTTACTTTGCTTGAACTTGGCTTGACACGCTTCCGCGTGTCTAGATATCTTTTTACACCAAAAAGCATACTAGATATTTAAAAAAAAATGTGTATTGAAAAAGTGGCCGCTATTTTGGATTTCTTTGTTTTAAGGCCAATCAACTTCAAAATCGATACCTGGACATGGTTTTAGGTACAAAGGACAGATCCAAAGTTAGAATTGAAAAAGTGGCCGCCATTTTGAATTTCTTTGTTTTAAGGCCAATTGACCTCAAAATCGGTATCTGGACATACCTTTAGTTAAAAAAGACGAATCCGATGTCAGAACTGAAATATGAGGCCGCCATTTTGAATTTATTTGTTTTAAGACCAATCGACTTCATACTCGACCTCTGGGAATGGCTTTGGGCACAAAGGGCATATCCTATATTATAATTGAAAAAAGTGGCCAATATCTAGGCTTCTTTATTTTTAGGCCAATTAACGTCAAAATCGATACTTGAGCATAAGAAAAGTGGTCGCCATTTTGAACTTCATTGTTTTAAGACTGATTGGATTTAGATAGATATTTAGGCTTGTCTTTAGCCAAATAGAATAATTAATCGAGGTTGGAATTTTAAAAAATTGCATTTTATGTTAATTTTTTTTGTTTAAGGGCTATTGGTTTTAAAATCAAAATACGCTGGACATGACTATAAACTATAGTAGGTAATATGGCCACCATCAAAGCTTGTTCAATTCTCTTCAATAACGATATCACAGCTTTGCTATATCGCAAAATAAATAAATTGTCTTCGAATTTTAGAATACGAAGTTCGAAGTCTTCGTGGCCTGTGGCAGCAAACAGGAAATAAAGTAAATGGTTCTGTGAAAGCATCAAAATTGGTAACAAAATTAGGGAGTCGTTAACCTTCATTTGAAATATTGCTATAAGCATAAGTAACCGCGTAGTAGAAATGATCTTACCATATTTTTCGTCCCCCATATCGTTTTGCCTTATTAGGTGACCATTTAATTATTATATACCTTTTGACTTACCCCTTTTCACCAGACTTAAAAGGCTACTTAGGTTGATTACCTTATTGATTTTTAAAAGTATTTAATTTTGATGTGAAAATATATTTCAATTTTTTCTATAATGGAAGGCAATACAAAAAATGTATGTTATAAATTCAGGGGATACAGTTTGGTGTCGCTGCTATGTAGCATCTGTTATTACACCATCTATTGCTATTCTAATTATTCATTCTCATTTAATTTTGAAAAACTAAGCCATTAAAATAGTGTAAAATGTAGTTGAATAAAGTCAAACTATTGACATAACTTTGAAATTATTAACATAATGTGGGATGAACAGAAGTGAGCCAAGCAAGAAAGATTTTTTTTTTAATTTTCAATATCCCACACTTCTGAAAGTCAGAAGTTTGCTTGATTTTACAATAACACTGGTTTCTGCAACGGGTGGTTATAATAAATTATTAAAATGCACATGAAGAAGTGTTAACAGCTCACAGTTGTGGTCTCAACTAACTTGGAAATATTGAATAGTAAGTAAGCTACCGTTGCTATTTCAAACAAATCTGTTTCTGGAAGTCAATCTTCTATGAAACTTCTACACTTTACAGGCTGTATGGTTGATGGAAGACTTTGAAAACAAATAATTAATCCAACATGGTGCTAATTTTTATCACAATTAAAACGAATCATTATATTGTGGTTAAAGGCATGCCCAAATATCGATTTTAAAGCTAATGGGCCCTAAAATAAGTTCAAAATAGCGGTGCCTTCTCAATTCTAATATTGGATCTGCCTTTTATAGATAAAAGCTAAAAAATTACTAGATATCGATTTTGAGGTCGATTGGCCTTAAATCAAAGAAATTAAAATGGCGGGTACTTTTTTCAATTCTGACATTGGATCTGCCTTCTTTACCTAAAGCCATGCCCAGATATCGACTTTGAGGTCAATTGGCCTTAAAACAAAGAAATTTAAAATGGCGGCCACTTTTTTCAAATCTAGCCTTGGATCCGTCTTTTGTAACCAAAGATATACCCAGCTATCGATTTTGAGGTCAATTGGCCTTAAAACAAAGAAATTCACAATGGCGGTCTCTTTTTACAATTCCGACATTGGATCCATCTTTTGTAACTAAAGATATGCGCAGATATCGATTTTGCGGTCGATTGGCCTTAAAACAAAGAAATTCAAAATGGCGGCCACTTTTATCAATTCTAGCCTTGGATCCGTCTTTTGTAACCAAAGATGTACCCAGCTATCGATTTTGAGGTCAATTGGCCTTTAAACAAAGAAATTCAAAATGGCGGCCTCTTTTTACAATTCCGACATTGGATCCATCTTTTGTAACTAAAGATATGCGCAGATATTGATTTTGCGGTCGATTGGCCTTAAAATAAAGAAATTCAAAATGGCGGCCACTTTTATCAATTCTAGCCTTGGATCCGTCACTCGTAACCAAAGATATTCCCAGCTAACGATTTTGAGGTCAATTGGCCTTAAAACAAAGAAATTCTAAATGGCGGCCACTTTTTCAATTCTAACATTGGATCTGCCCTTTAAGCCTAAAAGCCTAAAAAATACTATAATAATCATGTAAACTTAACCAACTGACTTTTGTAAGCTGATGCACTGCACTTGCAAAATATTTGGTAAAAAATCAACAAAATCACGTTGATCCCCGGTTGTCGCTAAACAAGTGATCCTTGATAAAATAGCTTGTGGCTCTGACATCGTCCCTGACGCGCCCCTGATTTAGGTGAAAAAGTATCTGAGCCTCCTCAATAGGTTCCGAGATATTGACCATGCGAAATTTTACCCACTGTGATATTATCTGTTTGGTTTTTGTATATTCAAACTAGCTTTTGCCCGCGGCTCCGCCCGCTTTAAAAAAGTTTTTCCGGGATAAAAGTCCCGCTTTATATTTTCCCGGGATAAAAAGTAGCCTATGTGTTAATCCGGGACATGATCTACCCGTGTGCCAAATTTCATCGAAATCCGTACAGTAGTTTTTGCGTGAAAGAGGAACAAACATCCTTACATCCAAACATCTAAACATCCAAACATCCATACATTCTTACAAACTTTCGCCTTTATAATATTAGTAGGATTTGAAGAAATCACGCACAGCAGAACTCGCTGTGCCCATACCTAGCGTCTCGCCCGGCACCCGCGCGCGTGGTGCGGGGCAGTGTGTGAAGCACCTTACTGCCATCTGTTGTATGTCCATTCTAATGCTAAACTATTTTGTTTTACGGTACAATGCCACCTAACGGGACATTTTTGAAACCCGGCAGATGTTGAAGTTTCCAGGCTAATTATCAGCGCCATCTAGCAATAAGCCGGGATTTTGCACTTTTTCAGGTGAACGCTTCAATGTATGGGGATCGTCAGTCTATACTCTTGTTAGTCCATGCAAATACTCTAGCACCATCGTGAAACCGGTCCACCAAAGCTTACACCATGGTCACCCTAGCCTCTTGTTTACATATACTATTTACAATACAAAAAAACACATTTAACATTACGTTAATATGAAAAAAGTAGTCATATATAAAGCAAATCACATTAAGCGAGGTTTTTCTACAGTTCATTTATAAAATATTCACGTATTTTATTACGATTCGTATAAATATTGATAAAATTATAATATTTACACAATATTGATTACAATAAACTTACCTGTAGAATTTCACACTAAATTATGGATATCAAATATTTCTGCAACCGTGAACTACACAATTCACATTAAAATATCACTAAAACACACTTATTATTGTAGATAATTACAGAGAAAATTTCGAAGTGAACATTTATTTGACAACTATATTGTCATCGAACTTAACGTTTTATAACAGTGTTGCCGAAATATGTATTCGCAATTACCAATTAAATGAGGAAATTTTGTTTAACTAAAATGTTAATAAGGATAAAAAACCTTAAGGATATCTTATTCAACAAGAATAATTCTGAAATGAAAATAGTACTTATATCATTATATAAGATATGTTGGAAATATTTATATATATATATATATATATGATTGAGACGACAATAACGGTATTGATATTTTTTTATGGGTGGGGAAATAATCCGTAAGCTTTGGCAACATAGGTTAAAGAGTGAGTGAGATAGAAGACAGCTCAAAAGGTAATTTTTTTGTCTTCACAAAAATGTGTGTACCGAGGCCTCCAGTAGATATATTATAAACTTCTTGCACACACTCCAATCAGGGGGGTGTCACTCTGTGATTTCGTACCTTCGTTCACTCGTTCCTTCGTTCGTTCTCATTTTGTTTTATATATTAGAAGATGGGCGGTGCTAGATTTCTAGTTAGATCCAAAAAGACTGTAACGAAGTCTAGAAATCTACAAAAATCATATTAAAACTGAACTGAACCCAATTTCTGAACGATATGTATGAAGTCAAATGTCACGATGTTTGAAGTATGTTTAATAAGTTTGCCACATTTTTATGAATGGCACAAAAGTGTGTAATTTTATTATTTTATACCACTTGACATGTGACACATACATGATTATATTTTATAATTAAACTATTTTCTACATAAATTATATACTGAAATATAATTACAGAATTTTAAAATTTAAGTTATGTTTCTTAGTAACTAAATTATATATTTTTCGTGGGGAATATTATTTTAAGTGAAGTGGTAACACAGCCTTATTTTCGTGATCCGTCATCCGGTGGCCATGTTTTCAATTTCTATTTGCGATTTGTGGCCGTTTGTATATTGTGTGATCTTGTAATTTTGTTTGACCCAAAGAGCATAATAATACTCCGGAAAGTTTGACCCCTGGCTCGGACTTGGTTTCGATTTGATTGTTTTACGGATACACGGATGTCGTATTGCACGCGTGTTTGTAAAATGGCGAAAGTTATTTTCGCTGTGCTGTGGACGGTAAGTCTTATTTCAAATATTCACTAAAAGTTATCGAAAATAAAACAAAACGAAAGTGTAGGTACCAAAGGAATATCAGTGAAAGAAAACCTAAGATGGTTTATATTGTATCGCGGTTACAAATTGACTCGCTTATAAATACACAATTACACGCACAAACTAATTTATAACACTAGAGCTACTCATTTGATCCCATCGAAAGGTAGGTACATTGGTTTAAGAATCACTTTACATTTATTCGGTTTAATTAACAGTTTGTCATGTATTTCATTATTTAACTCATTTAAAAGTGATGGTAACATATATCCGTCGGTACGTTTTCCATAATTTTTAGTACATGGAGGTAATGTATATTTAGGAAAAATACGATAGGTTGCGCAAATTAGAGGTATTTCTTGTTCTAGGTTTTAAGCAAGTTATCATAGCCTACATATTATAAACATTTTTATTTTATTATATGTCTACAATTCTATAGTATTTAAATTATTCAGAGTTACATTTACTACACTTGCGTTTAATATTTAAGGGTACAATTGTTTTTAAAAGTGTTACTTGTAATCTATAAATCTCGTCTATATAAGTCTTGTATGTTCTACTATAACTACTGAGACCATAGCTTATGACAGAGTCAGCCAACACATTATACAACATTCTCAGTGTGCTAAAAAGTAATTTTCGTTTAAGTAGGGATAGATAGCTACAATAGATCTTAATCTATTACATACATATTCAATGTATGGTCTCCAGTTTAGTTTACAATTATAAGTATTAATTACTTTGATGGTTGATGCATTGGTGGGTATGAGCCTGGATAGTTGGCATAATTTCTGATTTAAGGTGTGGTGAGTGGATGTGAATAAATTTTGAATTCTACTAATATTATAAAGGCGAAAGTTTGTAAGTATGTATGGATGTATGGATGTTACTCTTTCACGCAAAAACTGCTGAACGGATTGCGATGAAATTTGGCACACGGGTAGATATTGTTCTGGATTAATACATAGGCTGCATTTTATCCCGGTACAATAAAAAGCGCGTCTTTTATCCTGGAAAATCGAAACGCGGGCAGAGCCGCGGTCTAAAACTACTAATTAATAGTTAGGCCCACATCATGTGCCCACTTGCATAGAGTATTAACCCCTGGAATGCCGGGCTCGGTTTGCGTAAAAGACGCGTGCGTGCCGCCCATACATTTGAAAAAATCGGATTTTCAATGTAAAGGATGTTCTAATTTATACACCATAAAATTCTTTTAGACCTTTTTTTTTTAATTATTTATTTACTTATTTATTGAGGATCAATGGTCACTAAAATATTCAGAAACATTGTAAGATTTGGCATAGACTAAAGGCCTGCCCAGATATCGATTGGCCTTAAAACAAAGAAATTTAAAATGGCGGCCACTTTTTTCAATTCTAATATATAATTAAGATTTGCATACAATGGAAACCCAAAAATAAGCTAAAAAGAAACAACCTGTAGATGTTCAGTTTTCATACATTTTGCAGAAATCTGCCCGAGCGTGGATCCACGCTCCCAGCAGAGTTTGAACACTTTTTTTGAGCGTGGATCCACGCTCCCGGCACGCGAGGGCTTAAAATTCATTTGCATAGCATTTTGGGCAATAAGAATATTTTGTCAGCAACAACCAGACAGGTGTCATCAGCAAATTGGTATACAAAACCCTCACTAAATATGTTGCACATGTCGTGACTATACAGTAGATATTCAATTGGTGCAATTATTAGCCGTACCTTCTTCAGTGAGAACGAAATTGCTATAAGCATTATTAACTTTCTCTGATGATGATGTCTAGCAGCTGCGACATCTTCGGAATCCGTTTGGCAGTGATCAAGAGGCCTCCGCGACGCGACGTCCTCTCAGCACTCGCCTATGAAGATGACCTACTTAATAGGTCGAAACTGGTCAGCGATTCTGACCAAGAATATGTGAGTGAAACCATTTTTTCTAGTAATGTAATATGTCTCTCGTAAGTTTTAATATTATTATTATTGATTTTTACTGTAGTTTGGCAGTTAAGGTGATAGTTTTCGATAAATCTAAGAGAGGGCCTTATATACCACGTGAGATTTTTATATATAGAGTATCTTAGGGTGTCGTCGCAGGCTTTACTAAAATCATTGAATAAAGCAATCACATCTTTTTTTTTATTCAAGTGTGTATGAACTTCATTTGTAAATTTGCATAATAATTGTGATATATTTTTATTCTTCGAAATCCATGCTGATGGTCATGGATAATGTTATTATTGATCAAATATTTATTAATTTAATTTACTAAGTATCTTTCTATAATTTTATTAATACAGGAAAGTATGGTAATTGGTCTATAGTTATTTTTCATCACTACATAGTATAAAACAAAGTCGCTTCCCGCTGTCTGTGCCTATGTATGCTTAGATCTTTAAAACTACGCAACGGATTTTGATGCGTTTTTTTTTTATAGATAGAGTGATTCAAGAAGAAGTTTTATATGTATAATTTATCCCGGGGAAATATAAAGCGGGACTTTTATCCTGGAAAAACTCCCATTCCCGCGGGCGAAGCCGCGAGCTGAAGTCTAGTATTCTTATGTGTTTTTATTATGTATTGGTCGGTTGACTGCCTCGGTAGCGTAGTTGTATTGCGCACGCGTTACGAGTACGATTTGCGCGCTGAGGTCCTGGGTTCGAATCCCGGGTCTGGCCAAAAAAACTATAACTGGGTTTTCCATCCTATAAAATTACTCAGTCGCAGCTTGGAGTCAGGAATATGGTGGTGTGATACCCTTGTACCTCGGAAAGCACGTAAAGCCGTTAGTCCTGCGCCTGATCTCTCTCCGGTTATGTCGGATTGCCGTCTCATCGGACTATGAGAGTGAAGCAATAGCGAGTGCACCTGTGTATTGCGCACACACTTGTGCACTATAATATCTCCTGCGTACCTGGCTGATCTCCGTTGAGATTGGCTGCCGTAGACGAAACTGGCTAGGAGGGGAGGATTTCATGTATTGGTCGAATTATACCTATTTTAGTTTATCTGGTTAACTACCCTTAGCAACGAGTTTATTAGATGTGTAATAACAGGAATTTCTGCATACTTACACACACACACTCATGCCTTTTATCCCCGAAGGGGTAGGCAGAGGCGCAACTAGTGCACCCACTTTTCGCCGTTATTCCGTCCCATGATGTGATAGGGGGCGAGCCTATCGCCATATCGGGCACAAATTCCAGACTCCGAGCTGATACAGAGTACAAAAACTCAATATCACTTTGCCTGACCTGGGGATCGAATCCGAGACCTCAGCATTGCAGTCGCACCATAATACAACTACGCCACTGAGTCAGTGCTTCTATATTCCTTTGCAAATTTGTTTACTAATTCGTTTAAACTATGTTCTTTGAAAGTTCTAGTTATAATATCATCTATAGACTGTAAATTTCCCACATAATTGATTTATTATAGACCATATTTTTTTTAGGATTGCCGAAGTTATTAGTAATTTTGTTCATTATATAATTATTTCTAAGGTGGTTTATATATTTTGTTGTATAGTAATTTATTGGCTTTATTGCTTAGTCACTGTCCAGATTTTGAGTAATTGATTCTTCTTGTCACACAAATATACCATTCTGTTATGAACCCATTTAAATGACCTTCGTTTATTTATGTTTATGCTACCATTATACTTACATTTATCATATACTGAATTAAATTGACTTAATTTCTAATATAACATTAGGATCATCGTAGGTGAGCGCCAGGGACCAGTCAATGTCGCCCAGTAAAAATTGAACCTTATTGCAGTCTAGTTTAGGTATTGTTTGGTATTTAGTAGTGTGACACATGTTCTCGGTTATTATTAATCCAGTTATGAAGTATTCAGCCAGAACGTTGCTTATCACGGCAGTATTAATATTTAGTTTTTTAACCGACTTTTATTTCCTTGGCTTAGCTGTCAATTGTAACGTTCTTTTTGAAATGTGTTTATAAATAATTATATTTTAACTGTGCCAAAGGTTTGTCATACCTCATTAAATGAATAAAGGTCAATGTGCTTTAATGTTACGTTATCTGGCGCGGAGTATATGTTAAGTCTGCCCACCCACTCTAGTTCAGTGTGGTGTACAAGGGTGACTGTGCCTTGTCGAGGAGTGGATTGCCTTGTTGGCGTAGTTGTATAGCATGTCAGTATCGACCACTGCTTTCAGATCCTGGGTTCGAATCCCGGGTCGGGCAAAGTGATATTGAGTTTTTCTACTGTCAGCCCGGAGTCGGGAATTTGTACCCGAGGTAGACATAGGCTCGCCTACTATTACACCATAAGATGGAACACACACGGTATTAAAGTGAGCGTTCTGGTTGCACCTCTGCAACCCTGCCTATCGCTTTCGGGATAAATAGGGTGATGTATGTTTTTAGAAGAGATGGCTAGTTTCCAACACTCATCAGTGTAATAGTACTTAGATAATATATAATGGCAAGTTTTATTATATTATTTTTCAGATACATAATAAGTGTACTTATATCATTTTGTTTTCCAGGTGCGCTTTACCACTTTCCCAGTGCGCTTACTTTTAGATGGGAAAGTCATCAAAATGACGGGTATATGCAGTGGGCAAAAGTTCTTGGTGGAAATGCGTTGAAAAGGAGAATAATATATTTAAAAAATGTTCGATTACGCTACAGACACTTTGAGCCTAAGTATATATTACCCAGTAGACGCCTTACAAAAATCGAAGTCCCAGCATTGGATTTAGGTAAGCATATTTTCCATATTATTATGTACTTATGATAGGTAAGGTTAATATTTTGTGATTGGTTTGGAAGTTTTTAGGTGAAAACAATTATGACGCACACACATTCTCACGCCTTTTATCCCCGAAGGCAGAGGCGCAACTAATGTACCCACTTTTTGCTGAGTGTATTCCGTCCCATGATATGATAGGGGCGAACCTATCGCCATATCGGGCAAAAATTCCAGACTCCGAGCTGATACTTAATTTAAAACTCAATATCACTTTTCCCGACCTAGAGAGCGAACCCAAGACCATCGCAGCTATACCGTAATACAATTGCGCCACCGAGGCAGTTAATTAACAATTCAAATTATTGGAAGCAATAATCGCCAGAAAATTATTGCATCTTGATATTACGCATACAACAAAACTAAAAACATGCATGCGATTACCTATTATTATATTAAAAAGGTTAAATTACTATTATAGGGTTACTATGCTGTACGAGTGTTTTAATGACAAAAATCCATCTGAATGGTTGCTCGCTACGCAAAGATAAGATGAATTGTATTTAGCTTAAGTGATTTGTGACAGATTGATATGTGCGACTTTCTTGGATAGTCCTAAGAGTATATTTTTAACATACTATGATACTCATTTGATACCACTTTGTTGCATCCCTTTTCTCTTGGTTAGCCATAATCTGAGCTCACTTTAACGTCTGTGCTTGCGGCGGCGTCGAAGTACTGGTAGAATCTTTTAGTTTATTAAAAAATATTGGTAAAAATTATGTGTAAAAGTGCCCTTAGAGGCCTAATTACTGAATAAATGATTTTAATTTGAATATACGATTTTTTGTACGTGTTTCTATTCTCCATAGACTCACAAATATTTGGTATAGAGTAAGCTTGAACTATAAGAAACGACATAGGCAATATGCACCCTAAATAAAAATTTAATTGCATTCCAGAACAATGTGGAAACACTTGCTCAGTGTCTGAGGATGCCTCAAACTCGATTAACCATCCGATCGCTAATATTGTAAGTACGTATAATATTTCATTACTTATTATCCTTTTTATTCATATAAATGACAAAATGTCCAAGCTGGTTGCCTGATGGTAAATAAAACAACAACATAAACCACCGAAACTTTGAATTACGAATCACTGCGAGGTATTACACTGCTCTCGTCACTCTGAGACATTAATGTTATGTCACATATTATGGGTTACTACGTTATGTCTTAAAATGACCGATATTTACACATACCTAACATATTACTACAGCTGTAACGGCCCACAAAATGGTACAGTACAAAAAAAGCTGTATATGCGAGAAATCCTGCTGCCTCGGTAGCGTAGTTGTATTACAGTACGACTGCAAAGCTGAGGTCTCGGGTTCGTTCCCCGGGTCGGGCAAAATGATATTGAGTTTTTCTATTCAGTATCAGCTCGGAGTCTGGAATTTGTGCCCAATATGGCGATAGGCTCGCCCCCTATCACATCATGGGACGGAATAAAGGCGAAAAGTGAGTGCACTAGTTGCGCCTCTGCCTACTCCTTCGGGGATAACAGGCGTGAGTGTATATGTATGTATATATGTGAGAAATCCTGTGCCCACAACAGTAGCAGCACTAAGAACAGCGATTTCACAAGAATGGAACAATATCCCGTAAGAGCGTTTAATGACCCTAATCAGATATATGCGGAACCGATTAGAATCTGTAATTAATGCACGTGGAAGCAATACACCTTATTAAAAGAAAAAAAATCTGTGCTTCATTTTTTTTAATTTAAATACGAATTTTTCAACAAACCAACCACAACCAAATTTTGTTCATTTATCGTTTTTGTAAAAAAAAAAAATGATTGGTCCTTTCCATTATACAAACACACACTTATATGATATAATGGATAATAATACTTCATACTTGTTAGTTTAACCTGATACTATGCTGTTATGAAGTTAACGAACCAAACTATAGGTTTCAATTTAAATTTGTCTAAAAAGTTTGAATACTAGGTTAAAATGTTTATTTCAAAGGCGTCTTTAACATTGATGCAGTTTATGGGTCCGTCAGTGTATATGCATATGTAGGTATATCTTAAAATTCAATAAATCTTAAATTGCTTGAAAAGTATTGAATTTCCGATAGGGCTTCATGAAACAAAATCGATTGCTTTTGACTGAATCTACATGTTCTTAACGAGAATACGTCATATTAGCAGTCGCACTGTATATTGTACGTAAAGTCCAGATAATTTATTTTATTTGTTAAGCTTATTTTCTCATAACAATTTTTTTATTTTTTCAGATGGGGCTGAAATAAATAAAGAACACTCATGTAGTCTCACGAGCAGACTCAGATGAAACGCAGTTCACAACACTCAGGTTAATTCCAAAAAATATAAAGAAGTTACGCAGTGAAATCTGTATGTTACGTAAAAGAGGAAATTTATTTAAGCAACCAAACGGCTCTAAGAGAAAAAAATGGTGTTATGTACGCGCGTGAGAAGTTATACTTCTTTGGCATCATTAAATAATTTAATAATAGTATTCAGTATTAATTATGTTATATTAGGGGGGTCAAGGGTCGAAAATGGGTGTGGGGGTCTATTTATATGGGGGGTCAAGGGGGTTGAAATGTATTTGCGGGGTCAAGAGGGGTCAAATTAGGTTAGGGTCAAGGGGGGTTAAAAATGTGTTTATTGGCAAGGGGGGATCAATTTGAGTTGGGGGATCATGGAGGGTCAAATTTGGTTTGATTTTTCAGGGGGTGAAGGGGTGTGGGGGTGTCAGGTGCACAGTACAGTAGACCCGCCACACTAGAAGCCCTACTCTATCCTCTAAGGTAAAGTTCCTTAACGTGAGGATATTAAGAACCTCCTTTATTGAAGTAGGGTATGTTAATAGTATTGAAACTAAATTACAGTGATGCGCGCACAGCCTGTGACTTTTGTGTTACTGTTAGTCTAAATGTGTTACATGATGCGCGCGCATCTTGAAATTTCACTTTTATCATATTTTCATAATGCGACTAAAGAAGTATAACATCTAAAATCACAGATTTATTGTATAACCTGTGTTTTGAAGACACTACCTGTAATCATGAAAATTAACCATCCAAATTATGTTAGGCTTGTAGCAGAATATCTTATTCTAATATAGGTACTTATAGTAAAAACTCGTCTTAAAAGTACGATTACTGTTGACCCAATAGTTTCGTTGCCTGCCTCGGTGGCGTAGTGGTATTGCGTACGCATTACGAGTACGATTTGCGCGCTGAGGTCCTGGGTTCGAATCCCGGGTCGAGCCAAAAAAAAATTGTGACTGGGTATTTTCATCTTAAAATTTACTCAGTCGCAGCTCGGAGTCAGGAAGTTGGCGGTGTGATACCCCCGTGCCTCGGAAAGCACGTAAAGCCGTTGGTCCTGCGCCTGATCTCTCTCCGGTCATGTCGGATTGCCGTCTCACCGGACTATGAGAGTGAAGGAATAGCGAGTGCACCTGTGTATTGCGCACACACTTGTGCACTATAATATCTCCTGCGTACCTGGCTGATCTCCGTTGAGATTGGCCGCCGTGGCCGAAACTGGCTAGGAGGATTTCAGTTTCGTTGCAATAACTTAATTTAGTGATACCTAAAGAGGACTTTCAACATAACTCCA
Source organism: Lapara coniferarum (assembly GCA_949316025.1). Classification (NCBI taxonomy): domain Eukaryota; kingdom Metazoa; phylum Arthropoda; class Insecta; order Lepidoptera; family Sphingidae; genus Lapara; species Lapara coniferarum. The sequence continues at coordinate 12,609,857 of OX438926.1, read as the reverse complement.
TAAAAAAAATTAAAATGGATGATTTCGATCCGATTCGCTATTACCGTTTTTCAATTGGTTTGCCTTTTATTTAATACCCTGTAATTCTTTTTTAAATTTATGTTGCAAGTGCCTTTTTTGTGTAACTTACCTGCGCTTTAGCTTTTTGATTTGATTTTAATATAATTAAATTCGTATTTATTGTCTGTTGGAATTCGAACTCTATTTAAATTATTTCATCAATGCAATTTGTTAAAAAGGTAATATTATGTATATAACGCCGAAATTATTAAGCTTTTAATACGATCATTGTTCGAATACTACTTTTGTTCTGTGAATATTTACTTTAGATTACAAACTACTCTGTTATAGTATTATACATTTTTATTGACAATTAGTAACACATGCCTATTGTGCATTTTTATGTTTAATCCATAGCTTCACAGACCGGTATCAAGCAGTTCTTAACATTATGATTTATAATCTGTCTTATAATTTGTTGTTAAATTAATTGTTAGATGCATTAAATATTTTTTACATCAAATTATTATAAATCAGCGCACATAAGAATGTGTTTTTGTTTTTTTGTTAATCTTTGTAGTTCTTTTTTCTGTGGATACAATGGGACTGTGAAATCGATCTAAATATATTTTTCTTTAAGTCAAAAACTTAAAGGTCATGTGGTTTGTTTCATGGATTAATTGGATTTACCTACGCAAAATATTGTTTTTCATATCAATAGGCAATTAGTATAATTTGAATAGGAGGATATAGCATTTTAAAGATTTTTTCAGTCAATAAAGACAAATATAATTTTTATGGCCTCAAAAAATCATCTATACTTCGTTTTTTTTTCAATTTGTAATATTATGCAAGCATGTATAATTGTAGGTAGCTGTACTCAATTTGTTGTGTTTTTTGTAGTTTCTTATAGAATACACCGTGAGGCAATATTTAATAGCAGTTAAGTTCTTTTTTATGCACAAACTACTCACACATCTATTAAATATGTTTTATATGACTGCATATATTATATTATAACGTCGTATCTAATAACCACTTTCCAAAGAGTTGTTCTTCTTTTCTATTAATTTAGTTGAATTACTATGGTTAGTTGTTTTGTTTTTGTGGCTGCCTTGGTGGCGTAGTTGTATTTCGGAACGACTGCAGTGCTGAGGTCACGGGTTCGATTCCCAGGTCTAACAAAGTGGTATTGGGTTTTTCTACTCAGTATCAGTCCGGGAGTCCGGAAATGTGCCCTTTTTTTTTTTTTTTTTTTTTTTCGTTGGCCTTCTTCGGCGCATTAGAGACGGCTGCGGGTTTCCCCAGACTAAGAGTGACTAAGTTGTCGTCCGCAGCCGCCTCTGCGCGGTCCCGTCTAATACAGCCCGTCTCCTGTTTGGGGGGGAGGGCTCAGAAGCCCCCGCGCACCGAAGGACGCCCTCGGCGTCAACGGCAGCATGAGGCCTACCTGCCACACTGCCGTCCATCACGGGGGTCGCAGTAATGTGCTAAAAAAACACACACTACAGACGGACAGCCCCCTGCCGCCCGCCCGGGACCCCCTGTGGCCCCTATTAGAAATGTGCCCTGTAAATGGCAATAAATCCGCCCCCTATCACGTGGGATCTAATATTGATGGCGAAATGTGGGTGTGATACACCTCGGCCTACCCCTGAAAAGGGAAAAAGGCGTAAACTGTATGTATGTAATTTAGTTTTAATATAGGCAACTATTAAACTCTCGACGCATTAATGATGAATATATTCAGTATTTGCGTGACGCTCTAACAAATTCAACCTTATATTTATTACATAGTATTACGATTAAAATAATTATGCAGAATTTGAGATGCCGATATTAGATGTTTTTGGAATATACTATTTTTATTGTAAACGGTTCATCCATTTGCGATAATCGGTGACAGTGAAACACCGTGATAAATGAAATAATAGTTTCGTTGCAATACGAGTAAAATATGAATTTATTATTCTTATTCCCACCATTTGGAGGTATCCTGAATCATAAAAGTAGTCTGAAAAATTTGCTTCTATTCAAAATGTATATTACAATTAGATTTATTATAACAAAAGTGTTCCAAAACCGTTAGTTTCAGCGAATTTTTTGCAGTGTTAAATAATGTTCATACATATATCTAATAGATCAAAAGAAAGTGCAATTATTTTAACGTTCTCACTTGATAATTAATTGTAGATTAATTATCGAGATAGGTTTGTTTTAAGTAGATGGAATGTGTTAGATATTAATAATCAGATTTAATTTTAGCTTAAATTTTAATGTAATATTTATGTAAGCAGGTTAATCTGCCAAAAAAATAAAATTAAACACGATTATCTATGAGAGAAATTGCATATTTATATTATTACTTATTACTTTCTTTAATTATTGCTCGCGGCTCCGCCCGGTTGAACAAGTTTTTCCGGAATAAAAAGTAGTTTATGTTACTCGCTGATACCTAATGTAATGTAACGTAGCTTTGTATTGGTGAAAGAACTGTTAAAATCAGTCCAGTAGTTTTTGAGTTTATTCGTTACACACATACAATAATACAAATCTTTCCTCTTGATAATATTAGTATAAATTATTATAGCTAGTAACAAGCTATTCAATGTTATGTTGATACAATATTTATAGCTGCATAATTACATTATGAGACCAAATTGTTAATCTTTAATAGTCAACACGAAAATATTTTTAATTTCAAAATGTAATTTTATAATATTAGATGTAGTTATTGTAATAAGTGTTGTAAAATACTTCTTACTTTAAGTACGTACTTAAATCTTATTGTAATAAATCCATATTCTGATTATTAAGGTTTTACTAATTAGCCACCCTATAATTATTATCAGATATCAATAGTAAGTGATTGGTGATTGTTATGTACTGTTAAATAAGGGTCTAAAACATTACGTTGCAACGACAGATATTGAAATATTTGTGAAACAATGTTCTAGAGAATTAAGCTTACCGTCTTTATATGTACTTTTAGAACCCTTATGTTGCAGTATATTAACAATCACTACAAACTAAAACATTACACAATACATCGCACGCCCAAATCATTACTGAATTATCTCGAAAAATCTGTGAATCGTGTCTTTTGTGTTGTGTAAATCGGCAAATTTTGCCGATTTACATAAAAAACACGATTCACAGATTTCTTCGAGATAATTCAGTATTGATCTAGGCGTGCGATATTATAGTGCCACCTGCAGGATTTTTTTAGCGATAAAACGTCACCAGTGGCATCTAGTGTTTCGTATTGTTAACGTGCCGTAATTTGACAATTGACGATTGGCATAAAAAAGGAATGAGTGGGTTCTCTATTTCCGTAGTATTATAATGCTCTTTGACTCCAATTCTCTGAACTGTCAGTCTGTCACGGTCGATCACGGATCACGGCAGTTCTCTTCATACCAAACTTCATACAAATGTCTAAGGTTTGGAGTTTTGGCGGGAACGTGAAAGTGTCATGAGGTGCTTTTGTTTTAATTTATTATTTTGGTGATACTTAGTGTTATATTGCTTAATTGTGGTGGTATATTATCCAATATAGTTCTATTAAAGTGCTCAAATGAAGTGAATTGAAACAACTGTGTCAATCAAGTGTTTTTTCGTTGCCGCCAAAACTCCTTGATAAAGTCTTGGTAAGGTAGCCACTGCTTTACTACGACAACCAGAGATATCACTTAAGACGAGGCTGTATGGGCTTGAACCCTTTGCCTTCCCTGTAAGGGAGAATTATATAAAAAAAAAAAAAAAAAAAAAAATGTCTAAGGTTTGTCTCTGGTTGTAAAACGGAACTACATTGCCAATAACAGGTGAAATGCACCGAGTTGTAGGAAAAAAATAAATAAAAGCCAAATAGATTGCTTGAATATTTAGATGAATAATCCACTGGTGAAGAAAAAAACTGTCACTTTCATTGTTACTAATACATACAAAGTACAACACAATGCTACAATACTTATAGCATTTTGAGTCGTTATGAACGCACACAAAAATAAAAATTAAACATTTGTCTTTTTTACGCATACTAATCTGCAAAATAAATTTTAACAAAATAATAAGAACACCAGCCCTGTATTATATACCACCCATTGCTGGGACGGGCCTCGTCTACCACTGAGAGGGCATTGTCTACCACGCTGGCCCAGTGCGGGTTGGTAGACTTCACATATCGTCGAAATTCTTATAAAGAACTTCTTAGGTATGCAGGTTTCCTCACGATGTTTTCCTTTACTGTTAAAGCGAACGATGATTGATAAAAATTAGATACGAGAACGATAATAATTGATAATTGATAGCCTTGGGTTTAGAACCTCCGGACATTGTCTCGGCAGACCATTCCGTTCCCAACTGGGCTATCGTCCACTCATTCCCAACTACGCTATCGTCCACCCATTCCCAACTAAGCTGTCGTCCACTCACTATATATCTACATACAAAACATTTACTCCTATAAGACTATCCGACTAATAGAATAAGGCCATAGTCGATATTTTCATTTTCTTTCAATAAGCATATCGATAGTTACAATGATAGTCAATATAATACTTCTGAACAATAAATAATTACATAAAATCTAGTCATCTGATCAGTCTGTATGTAGATGTCTCATGTTAGATGGAAACTTTACTTCCTCCTCGTAACACCTCATATAAACATAAAAAATATATATATATAATTGAATGCAATTAACGCTGCTTCAGTTGCAGCCGGCAGGATTGTATTACGTGCCTAATACGTGGTATTGGGTTTTTATGCCGTCCTGGGTTTAAATCCCGAGTCAGGCAAATACTGGGATTTTATGCATAATATCAGCCCGGAGTCTGTAATTTGAATCCGATATGGCATAGGTAGGGATCATCCTCTATTATACCATGAAATGGAACACGCGGCGAAACCCAGGGTACCTACTGGTTGTACCCTGCCCCTGCCTACCGTTTCGATTTTCGGGGATAAAGGATTGATGTGTCTTTTTTTTATAATTAACGCCTAGAGGAATCAAGTCCTCAGTATACATTCCACTCCCGCAAATGAAAAGAGCGCTTTTCTCTTTTACTTTTGAATACGCTTATAAAAACTACTTTCAAATTTATAACAACCAAGAATTTTATAAGTTATATTATAAACTTCTTGATAACAACCCATTCGTTTGTCGTTTAAGAATACAATTCCCTGTCCAAACAATAGATCTAAAATTTTTTTTTCTTAAATTGCTCATTTTCTTGCTGACAGTATGTTGGAGTTCTTGGAGGAGTCTAAAAATATTACTTTATTGGATCCAAGATTCATATTTTTGCCCTTCTCATATCCATAAAGTTTGAACCTGGTTATTTTAACTATAGAAACTAAATTTAAGTAGTAGTAAATAGTTTACGGACTAAATAATAACTAAATAATTATAATCATTTTCTCTGTAGTCTCCCGATATGTCGATTTTACTATCATATCTCCCGACCTAATCGGAGGTCTAATCGGAGTTTTGGCGGAACTTGGAAGTATCAGGAGGTGCTTTTGTTTTACTTTTTTTTTACTATTTTGGTGATACTTAGTGTTATACTGCCTAATTATGATGGCTTATAATCCGATATAGTTCTATTAAACGTCTCAAACGAAGTGAATTGAAATAACTGTGCTAATCAAGTGTTTTTTTGTTTCCCCCAAAACTCCTCGACAAAGTCTTGGTAAGGTAGCCACTGCTTTGCTTTGACATAGTAGTTAGTACTGACGATAAATAAAAAAAGACGTGTGGCACTCGGAGACTGCTGCGGTAAAGCTATTGCATAGCATTTTTTATCAACTTATGTAATTATAATTATTTACTTATTTTATTTTTTTCCATTGTCCAAATTTCACTCGTGCCCTAACGCCGAAACTCTAAGCAGGCAATTTTAATATCTATAACCTCTTTGAACAGATATAAAATAAAAACTTTTTAAAAATTCAAACTTAGAATCACGTTTGAAATTTTGGTACGTTTCACTGACTGGAACAATTTTTAAATACACGGTAATTTCAACCTTTTAACATTCAGCTCATATCCTCTTACATATTGTATTCTTACAAGACTGCGATATTAAATTTACTAATGGAATTTTACACTCTACATGGTTGTGATAGAGTTGAAACGGAGTGAGGGGTGTCAGGTTATTTTTTCGTTACGGAATTTCTGGATTCGGTCACCACGCTCAAGGCCCGCGACAGAAGCTATGCAACAATACAACTGCAACTTATTTTAAAAAATGTTCAACGGCAGATGCGCAAACCGCGCCTTGCCAATGAGAAAAAAAAAGTAGATAATCTGTGGATTTATGTCAAAAACGACAAAATATCAGCGTTGCCAGCTTAACGGATTTTCCGTCATGTCTAGGGTATTCAGATACGTTGGAAACGGGAAAAAATCTTTGTAACGGCTGACGGGATATTTTACGGGACAAAAATTTCAATTTTGTGTGGGGGTGCATACGTTATAGGAGGTCCTTTTGCCATGAGGCAGCAAGAACGTTGCACCATGTGAAAGCTTTAGTTTCACCCGCGTCAATTGTTGATTGAACGGATTTTTGACAAAAATTTACAATGAACTTGGCGGATTTTAGAAAAACTTGTTGGCAACACGGCAAAATATCAATATTTATAAATTATTTTGTAATTTGTGCATATCCAGCCTGATATCCAGGCAGAAATCGAATCATTAAGGGAACTGAGAAAGGCGAAAATCTATTTGTAATAAATTTGATCTTTGTGTGGCCTTTACAGTAGTATTTTGATTCTTCGGAAAGTAGTAGTCAGTGAAAAATAGCAAGATTCAACATAACTTACACATTGGGTAAGTTATTGATTTCTTTCGTGTTTCCTAATTTTTGTCACATTAATTATATATTACCTACACTACCTTTTTAACATTAATTCCAAAGAAGCAAGAGTACTGTGCTGTAAGACATAAACAATGTTTACATATTTTACCAATTACCATTTACAAACAAAAGATATCTACATAAAAGTATTCAGTAGGTATTCTCTTTTATAATATAAAATACAACGTTATGTTTCTAAAATTATTGTTACAGTGGATACCCGATATGCATAGTCACGAATTTCCTAAGTGTAGGTGGAGTTTATTAGACCTTGACTGATTTGCTAATATTTCATCTCTGTTACTTGTTTGTAATTCTATTATTGTTTTGTCCTTACTCCTTACGACATTTTGCACGCAACTATTTATATACAAGTAAATATTCTGGGCAATAATAGTTTTATAGTAGGATAGCTGATTACATTTTTAAAATATATTTATGAAATATGTATGTCATCCAAAATATAGCAGAAAAAGATTTTTCAAAATCCATGCAATAATAAATAAATTATAAACTTTGCAATTTGGTGGAATGAGTACCTATTTGTTATAAACCATAAACAGCAAACTGTGATGTTACCAATTCTCACTGGCCATAATGCTGCATGCATGAGAAAAAGATAGCGTGATAACTCCACCACATCCCCACTTTTGCACACAACAATATTTCAAATAACTTAAATACCTACTTCATTTTTCAACCAATTTTGATGCTGATTTCAGAGAAGAATTTCTTTTTTGTACTATTTGTTAGATGCTGAATGTAAATTCAGCCATAAAAGTAGCAGAACAAATCCTAAATTTCAAATCACCTTTATTCTTTTTTCTTCATATTAAAAATCATTTTTCTTCACTAAGGGCTTTACTTTGTTTTAGATCTAGAAATAGACAATTTCAATGAAAAATAATGTGCATAAGTATTTAGAAGAGTTTAATATTTTGTTCATCAACTTTTGAACCTGACTGTACTTATGCTGTGAAGGCATTACTTTCCCTTTTCTTAAAAAGTCATTTTCTGATTAAATACATCTCATAGTTGCTTCAATTTGGTTTATGAAATTTGATACTATGGGCTTCAAACCAAATAGATGTATGCATACAACCCTTTTTTTTCGCGGGGAAAAAACGCGTTATCGCTACCACCACTGGGGGGTGAGTGAATTGGTTATGTTGGTTACACACAGTCTTACAGCACAATGTCGACACTCGGGATTATAGTATCATCTGAGCGAGCATTGGAACGAGTCCCTAAAACTACGTACACCCTATACTGGCATACCAACCAAAACCCACGGTGGCCTTCTTCGGCACATACGAGACGGCCCTGAGGTATCTTGTTGCACTAAGGTAGCTGCACGGGACCGTCCCTACGCGATGCCGTTGCGGCCCTTCTCTATACAAGGGGGCTAAGATGCCCCCACACTCTAAAAGACGCCTTTGGTGTCTATGACAACGCATTGTCGTCCACTTCGGAGTCGCTTAAATTAGACCGCGACTCTCTTGAAGCCCCATTTAATCGCCTCTTACGACAGGCAGGGAATACCGTGGTGGAACTCTTTAAATGCCCCCAAACCACTGGGCACATGCATACAACCCTGACCCTTTATGAGAAAAAAAACTGATAACTTTGTTCATGGTATTTTGGGTGTATTTTCTGATTCAAATAATATGCTCAGTTATTTTTTCTTAAGTAAAGTCCTAGTAATATTATAAAAGCGAAAGTTTGTAAGAATGTATGTATGTTTGATACTCTTTCACGCAAAAACTTCTGAACGGATTTTGATGAAATTTGGGACATGGGAAAATCATACCCTGAATCAACACATAGGCTACTTTTTATCCCGGGAAAATATAAAGCAGGACTTTTACCCCTGCTTATTTCCTTGCAAGTTGTTATGGCTAAACCACAGATCAATTTCGATGAAATTTGGTTGAGAGATTGTTTAAGACCCTGGGAAGGATATAGGGAACTTTATATCCTGGGAAAATATAAACCGGAACTTTTATCTCGGAAAAACTTTTTAACATGGGTGGAGCCGCAGGCAAAAGCTAGTTAAAATATTTTTTCCCCCTTTACTCTACAATATTCAAACAAAAATGTAATTTAATTGTTGCACATAAATATCCTGTACTGATGAACTCAAAAAAATCCAAACCCTGATGATTCATTGAATACAAGGTTATCACTGTTTTTTTTTGTGGATTACTTATTTGTTGTGATTTATTGTTAGTATAATTTTATATTCCACATTGTTAAAAACCAATAAAATTAGATAAATATGAAGCAAAATGTGTTTATTTATTCCCGTTATGGTTTCTACTATGTATACGTTTTTAACAGTTTATAGGTAGACTTATTTAGCCAGTTCAAATATAACATTTCATTAGTTTTAAGATCTATACAGGGTTGAAAAATAATCAAAAAATACTTTTTTTAAATATAGTAATTTGATAACTAATGATAGCTGTAGTTTAACAAGTTTAAATTTACCCATCCTACTAATATTATAAAGGCGAAAGTTTGTAAGAATGTATGGATGTATGGATGTTTGTTACTCTTTCACGCAAAAACTACTGAACGGATTTCGATGAAATTTGGCACACGGGTAGATCATGTTCTGGATTGACACATAGGCTACTTTTTATCCCGGGACAATATAAAGCGGGACTTTTATCCCGTGAAAACTCGTTCACGCGGGCGAAGCCGCGTGCAAAAGCTAGTACTACATAAAATGATAAATTTAGGGGCTGTGTCTTTACAATACTGAAACCAAACAGCACTATAAGGAAACAGTTTTTTAAAATATCTACTTAATAACTGGTCTATTTTTTATTGTTTACAGACAACTCACTGGAAAAGATGAGTCCTATAGAGAGTGTACCAGTAGCGGTATTGCATTGTGTTGATGATTATGTTGAGCTTCTGTATGATGACATTCCTGAGAAAATTAAAGGATCAGCACTCATACTGCAGCTAGCTAGAAATCCTGACAATTTGATTGAACTAGCTAGAAATGGTATTTAATACACATTATGTATTTCTTAATTTCCTATTCACTGTAGGTGTTTAAAACCCAAATGTGACAAATGTGCACTGCTTGGGTCCAATAACTGCAACTGTGACTTATTTTATTGCTTGCAAAAGGCATAGGTTTTGGGAGATGCACACTCCTCATAGTCTTAATTCTTAATGTAAGGTTGCTTTTGATATTATTCCATGATAAAATTAATGCGGCTTGTGAGCAGCACATGGTGAAGACTGTCAACAGTTTTAAATACTAATATTTTGCACACATGTTCCTTACACAATATGTCAACATTGGTTGATGAGCATTAAAAGAAGATTTTTTGAAAATTGTGATACTTTCAACTAACACTGCTAGTAACTAAAAAATGTATTTTACAGAAGCTTTGCTCAGTGCTCTTTCGCGAGTTCTAAGAGAAGAATGGAAGAGAAGTATTGAACTGAGCACAAACATTGTTTACACATTTTTCTGTTTCTCAACATATAATGAATTCCATCCAGTTATTATACAATATAAAATTGGTTCACTGTGTATGGATGTTATTGATTACGAATTAAAAAGGTATGACCAATGGAAGGAAAAAGTAGAAGGAAAAAAACAAATAGTCACTCCAGATAAAGTAAGTATTCAACATCTAATTAAATAATGCAAAATAAGAAACCAGTTTGACAAGAAAAATATACACTTAGTATTTGAAATTGTATAGGTATCATTAAACAGGATTTTTATTAATAAAAAAAATAATGTACTTAAGTGCGTAGTTTTCTTGTTTTTATTTTATGTATATACAACTGTCTCTGTGCCGTAGTTTATTGCTTACGCGTTACTAATACGATTTGCGCTAAGGACCTGGGTTTGAATGCCGTGTGGAACCAAAAACATTATGACTGGGTTTTTCCATCTTAAAAATTACTCAGTCCTAATTCGGGTTCAGGAAGTTGGCGGTGCGATGCACCCGTGCCTCGGAAAGCACGTACAGCCGTTGGGTCCTGCGCCTGATCTCTCTCCGGTTATGTCGGATTGCTGTCTCACCGGACTATTAGATTGAAGGAATAGTGAGTGCACCTGTGTATTGCGCACGCACTTGTGCACTATAATATCTCCTGCCTACCTGGCTGATCTCCGTTGAGAAGGGCTGCCGTGACCGAAACTGGCTAAGAGGATTTCATATATAACGGGAAATATTACAAAAGTACTAAAAAAATGCTCTTTTCCACAATAGAATAGAACAAAATAATATATAAGCTAGCATAATTTATGGCGACCAGCGACCACCGTACCAGTGGTCTCGGACGACAAAAAGTGAACTCGGTAGAGTTCCCAAGAAAAATCGGTATATTTGGAACAAAAATCAGTATATGCAAAAAAACAAACAATATTCAATGAAAAACCTCTTAATTTTTAACTCTAGACTATTATTGTCACGCATACCCCCCCCCCCCCCCGTCATGAAGGTAAAAAAGTTTTTATGAATCGCAAAATATAAAAGAAAAAGGGGATTTTAACTTCGAATCGCTGAAAATCGGTAGAAAAATCGGGAGAATCTTCTAGCTTTCAAAAAATCGTTGAAAAATCATGTCATTTCGGTAGGACAGGCCCAAAATCGGTAAAAATACCGAAAAATCGGTAGGTTCGAGACCACTGCACCGTACACAAGCAGCCTTATTCTCTATGACACGTAATTTTCACCGCTCGTAACAAACGCGTGACGTAACGCATCGCGTTTATCACTATGGAAATTGGCATACAGAATACCATATAACGTTAATTACACGCAGTCAACGTGACGCGGCTGCGTTGTAGGTATGTTTTGTGGGGACGTATGCAGTCGCACAGACGGGTGATCAGTTCGTTTTGTTGCTACTATTTCACCCTTAGTCCAGTTGGGTGGCGCTGGTCTGCTGCTTCCAACCTAGAGCACTGGTTGTACTGGTGCTCCTGCAGTACGCCCCCTTCTAATCTTACAAACCTCTTCGTTGCCCTACTGAACCTAATTATGTCTCTTAACCTTACCTCGTGTAGCTGTGCTACCTCCAGTCTGTCTGTTCCCAGTATCTCCCATCTTGGCAGAGAGTACATCGGGCACTCTGCCAGGAAGTGGATGCCGATCTCTTCTTCGACGTGGCTGCGTTACTAGTTAACTATGTCATATAGAATAAGGGGGAAGGTGTTTAAACCCGCCATAGTGGCCTACATAAGTGTGTCAAGTTTCGGGATCAGTGTGTGTATATCCGATTTAAACAGGGCGGCCTAATCGTGTCGCCAGTCGAAACTCTGTCTAGACTCCGTTACATCTTCCATCAAATGCAGGGGGGTGAATTTGCTATGCATGTATAAAAAAAACATACAACGCCTATCGCATGTTGCTATTTCTTGGTCAGTACTGCAATACCATTAAGTACTTGCGTGTCGTTCTCACTTTGTTGTGTACGGATTAAATAAAAATACTTTCACAGAATGAATTACCTAAAAGTCGTATCCCAGAACCAAAACGTCGACCAAAGTCTGGTACTTGGGCAGTTGCTGATGTAAATATGCAAAAAACCAGATCTCTGGTGTCTAGTTACCATGAAGACCTTTGCAATGCTTCTGATGAATGTTTGTCCAAGAATGATGAGGAACAGATGAAACGGAAACTCAAGACTCTGTCCAAAAGGCAAGAACAACTCCTGAGAGTAGCATTTTATATGTTGCTGAATATAGCGGATAATGTCAAGGTTGAAGAGAAAATGCACAAAAAAGATATAGTCGGACTGTTGATGGGCGCCATGGAGAGGCATTCTAATATTGACTTGCTTATTCTCATTGTGTCATTTTTACAAAAGCTATCTATTTTTGTTGAAAATAAAAACAATATGGCATCGCGAGGAATAATAGAGAAACTGGCTCCATTGCTTGATTCTTCAAACGCTGATTTAGTAAATGTCACTTTAAAATTGATATTCAATCTTACTTTTGATACTAAATTACGCAACAAGATCATTAAACTCGGTTTATTGCCAAAATTCATTCAATTTACAAGTGAGTGATTCAATAATGTCTTGAAATATATAAATATGATCTATTTACATTATTTGCTAATGTATTTTATAATTGCAGGTGACGACAAACATATTAATTTATCTATGAAAATTCTATACCACTTGAGCATGGATGATCGTGTCAAGTTGATGTTCACTCAATCAGATTGTGTAAAATTGGTAATTATTATTGCACTTCAAAGTTTATTTGAGTATTCCGTACGTGAAATCCTCGTGTAAGTACGAGTACCTACTTACATAGGGATTTCACAAACGGAATACGGCGGCACTGAAAGAAAAGTAACAGAGGCTATTTGTTAGCGTAGGTGTATAAAAACGACGCAAGTGGAATTGATTAAGTACATTATATTACAATATAAATAATCATCGCCCGCCCTGGGTTGAGACCCTAAAGGTCCTCTAGCCTTGCTCACATCGCGGGATTTTTTGTGTATTCGGACCATAAAAGGTGACTTCCTACTGGTGATCTGACTACGAATTCATCTAGTGGGGCACATTCAATGAAGTTGCCACGAGTCTTTACGGTGTAGTTACGCCACTGAACATCGCATCATATTTGAAGGTGTGGGCGGTGTGGTTCAGTTGACAGATATGCTGCTGCTGAACGTGAACGCGGACACGTGGTCGGGTGGGGCTGGGTCCGGTGGCGGGGGCGGCACGGAGGTGCTGGTGGCGCTGTGCGTGAACGTGTCGTGGTGCGGCCGCGCGGCGCAGCAGATGTCGTGCGAGGGGCGCCTGCGCGAGCTGCTCGCCCGCGCCTTCCGCTACCGCAACGCCATGCTCATGAAGCTCGTGCGCAACCTCTCGCACCATCAACATTGCAAACCGCTGTTTGTTGTAAGCTGGATAGTTTTATTTTCTATTTGATGTAATTATGATATATTAGATACTGTTGTCCAAGGATGAATAGGAAAGTTGGAAAGATTTTATTCTTGAATTAATTTTATATATAATGAACTTACAGTATATTATAATTAGTTCATTATGAGCATAACTACCGGATCAGACTTATTTCAGAAGCACGATACCCTCTAAGATATTTTATTTTTAACATATATCTCAAACTAGGTTTTTGTGCAGGAGTATGTCGGTGACATCGCTGGTGCAGTCACGAATGCGGACACAAACGAGGAGTTTCTAGTCGAGTGTATGGGCACACTCAGTAACATATTAAATCCTAACAATATCGATATTTACGCCGTCGTCGAGAGATACAACTTGATACCTTGCATCATGAAAATTCTAGATCCAGGTTGGTGCTATTTAAGAAAACAAAACACTTGATGACATTATAGTACTTTGGCGATACTTATTAGATGCCATAATATAATATGGTCGATGTAAACATTGAAAGTGAATAATAACATGACCCTCTCATATTAAAATTTTATTAAGGCCTATTTTGAATAAAAGTTTAATGGTGGCACCACACTTGCCGTATTTGAGCTAATATTTCCGTTGTTTGGTCAATCCACTGGGCCCCGATTCCCTATGCCACACGTTATTGTGATAGTTCATAACAAGCAGGCAATACACCTCACCGCGTTCGACATTTGAAATTGGCAAACAGAATACCATTCGATGCAGACTTGGAGATTGCAACGCATATGTGTTATGAGTGTTCCTGTGCGTACTATATACAGTCACCAGCATAAGTAGCTAAACAGATTCAAAATTTCAAATCACCTACATACTTTTGTGTTCTTTCTAATATTTTTTTCTCTTCACAAAAATAAAATAATAGAGATTTGCTGTACTTCATACGATGAAATTTTTTTTTCAGTTTAACTTAACGCGTATGTAGGCGATTTTAAATTTTGATTTTGTACAGACATTTCGCACCTTTAGAATGAAAACGACACAATTCAAAAAGTCGAAAACTGGGTTGTCGTACTAAAAATGACTTAACCCCTCGGCTACCGTCCGGCCAGATCGGGCCGGTCTGACAGCTGTCAAACTCGATATGTGTGCGTGTTGACGCGCCTTATGTGTGTGCGTGTAGGTCGATTTTCGCGTGTTGACAGACACGCGAAAATTGCGCTTGCGCCAGTGTGACCAGCGCTCCGGGCTCGAGGGGTTAAAACGGGTCCCTTTTTTATAAAAAAAAATAATAAAAAGAGACTTAAATAATAGTTTAGTCCTGTCCCCCTTTAAATATAGCTATGTTTGAACTATTATTGTATTGAGAACTTCGTTTTATGTCATTTTGAGACGATAACAATTTTTTTTTATTTTATGAATTGTATCGTTTTCGTTCTTAAGGTGCGATTTATGCTGGTGACTGTACAGAGGGCGGTATGCCGCCGGAGCTGGTGCTGGAGGGCGTGGTGATGGCGGGCGCGCTAGCGGCGGACCGCGGCGCGGCGGAGGCGCTGGTGCGTGACGGCGGCGGGCAGGCGCTCGTGGCGCTGCTGCGGCTGCGGCAGGCGGACGACGAGCACGTGCTGCAGACCGTGTTCGCGTTCCGACAGCTGCTGGCGCACCCGAGCGCCGCCGAACACCTCGTCGAGCGCACCGGTGGGTGATATTACACAGAATTTGAGCCTGGGTCTCTGATTTACACCAACTCCTTATTCTCTATGACACATCACACACGTTATTTTCACCGCTCGTAACAAGCGCGTAACGTAACGCATCACGTTTATAATAAAAAAAAATAGCCTTTATTGCTGTTTTTTTTTCCTTACAATTAGTATATACATGCCTACTTAATAAACCCTTAATTATTTTAATCTATTCTATTATTTAAACTATCGGCAACTGGTTGTTTGTGTAGGACAGCTTGTCTGTCGACAAAGGCCTCCTCTAAACATTTCCACGTATTCCTGTCTCTTGCTAAACGGATCCATATCGGACCAGCCACTTTCTTGAGGTCATCTTCCCATCTTTTGCTTTGTCTGCCTCTATTTCTTTTCCCATCTCTTGGGTACCATTCTGTTATTAACTTAGTCCATTTTTCTTTACTATCTCGTAACATATGTCCCGTCCAACGCCATTTAAGCTGTCACACGTTTGCATCACGTTTATCACTATGGAAATTGGCATACAGAATACCATTTAACGGTAATTACACGAAGTTAGCGTAACGCGGCTGCGTTACGAGTTAACACTGTCATAGAGAATAAGGGGGCAGGAAAAATGTTTGCTCACGTTTGGCTTGCTGAATCGTAATAAACTAGATATTGACTATGCATAAAAAACTTTGATTGTTGTGTGAAGTTTCAATTGTTTATTGGTTTTATCTCCATATTTGCTTATCTAAAATAAAATAAAGTTAGCATTTAAATTTTTAGATAACTGTGTCCTTAGGAAAAATGTGTTTTTATGTTTGAGTTTGGACTGCATTTTAGTTTTGCTTCTTGAAATGTCATTCACTAAAGCCAGAAAGATTTCTTTCCTTTACCTAGTAAATGTCACAAAAGATTTATGTCTTATAAATGTGCACGTTAATAAACATACAAAAATATACCATGGTCATCTCAGAGTTAAGTGGCGCCCACCCAAGTATGTTGAGACAGCCTAAGCCTTACCTAGACCTTAAAATATTAATTCTGCATTATGATGAAACGGCGGCCTTTTTTGTTTGGGGAGTGCCCCATCATATCCTGATTATTTTTCCTATGTTGTTTTGCTATATTTCCTATTGCGTTTTTATCACGGGATGTATATATATTCCATTACGCCGTTGCTTTGAAATATCTGCAAATTATCAATACCTAATCTAATAGGTACCTACTGCTTTGATACTTAGTTACATTATATTTTTGCAAATTTATAAGTAACAAAAATTAATTTTACAGAGGCTCCTGCTTATCTTATTGACCTAATGCAAGATAAAAATGCGGAAATAAGGAAAATGTGCGACTCGTGTCTTGATATCATATCTCAAATGCAAAATGACTGGGCAGCTCGCATAAAGGTAACAATCATTAATGCGATCCCACTAATAAATATTCTACATTGTATTCTAAAGTGGTCCATTTGTACTAAAATTGTATAACGATTTTTACGACTATAAATCATAGTAATCAAGTATAAAAATATATATAAAGTTATTTTAAATGAACAGAATGGTCATAAGTAGTTTTGTTTGAAAATCATTGGTTAATAGTGCTTTTGAATGCAGAATTGCAGTTTAAAGTTGTTTTAACTGACGCTCTGTGGGGCCGTTGTTTCAATTTGTGTGGGCAAAGCGGTGTCACATCTGCCTCTTTTAGCAAACTAGTAATTCTAAGTATGTGCTAGAAGTAGTAGTAGTATTCTAAATATGCTAGAACTAGCATTTGCCCGCGGCTCCGCCCGCTTAAAAAAGTTTTTCCGGGATAAAAGCCCCGCTTTATGTTTTCCCGGGATAAAAAGTAGCCTATGTGTTAATCCAGGACATGACCTACCCGTGTGCTAAATTTCATCGAAATCCGTTCAGTAGTTTTTTCGTGAAAGAGGAACAAACATCCATACATACTTACAAACTTTCTTTATAATATTAGTAGGATTAGGTGTAACTGGATGCGGGTCGCTTCTGACAGGTTCATCTGGAAATCTTTGGAGGAGGCCAATGTTCAGCAGTGGACGTCATGTGGCTGACGATGATGAGATGTAGCCTTTAGATATATGGAAAAACACGCAAAAATGTGTATGTGTATTATCTCATGTATTGAGACCAAAAGTAACTTAATGTTTGGAGTATTACGTGATCGCAAAAAAATCGCAGGTGGAAAGGTTCCGCTGCCACAACGGGCAATGGCTGGCGGTGGTGGAGACGCTGGGGGCTGAGGGGGGCGAGGGTGGGGCGCGGGCGGGTGGCGGGGGGGACGCGCCCGACGACCTGCCGCCATACCTCTCCGCGGAGTACCTCACCTCGCACCGGCTCACCACCTCCGGTATGTACACAGTAGCCCCCTTATTCTGGTATGACACACGTTATTTCCATCGCTCGTAACAAGCGCGTAACGTAACTTCTCGCGTTTATCACTATGGAAATTGGCATACAGAACACTATTTAACGCTAATTACATGAAGTTCACCTAACGCGGCTGCGTTACGAGTTAACGCTGTCATAGAGAATGAGAGGGCAGGCGAGCACACCGCAAGTTACGCTACTCACCAGCGTCGCGGATTACACCGGGTTCTAAGGTGCAAAGATTGCATGCAAATAAAATGTCTATGTATTGTATACACGTTTCTATTGAGCGTACATACGTAAACGGGAATCTACCCACACCAAAATATTGTCTGTAAGTTGATGTTTAAAAAAAAATTGTACAAATAGTCAGTTGATATTTAAAAACGTCTGGCATTTTATTGAGTAACTGCTATTAATTGTGTAATTTTTTTATGACCATGGCAAATTTAAGAGCTTGTAGGTAGGTTTTGGTTTGCGAAAATAGGTCCATTTACTATGCCGCATTTATAATTGCGATCTGACGAGCAACCGGTCGCCGAGACGCGGGGCGTCGCGCGTGGCGTTGGGCGGGGTGGCGCACTAACTTCAAACATAATTATGGCGTGGCATGAGTGTGTTTATGAAGGAGCGATTTAACACGAGTTTTTGCGATATTTGCGACGGAGTCCGCGGGTGACAACGACGCATCCCACACAGCGGTGCCACCGCGCGTGTACCGCCACTCGTCGCTTCTCACATTTTTATAAACAACATCGTACATTGCCATATGTTAGTGTTTACGCGTGCGATGACGCGGGCCGCTGCACGCGCCGCCTCTGTAGTACAGGCGGAAATATCACCCGACGCGCCGCGCGACGCCCCGCGTCTCCGAAAACGATATCTTAGGTTTTGAAGTTAGTAGTTCAAGAACATTAAATTTAAAAAATCTGCACCTATTTCAATATTCTTGGCTTTATTATTTAATATTCAATATTCGGACGGGGGGGATGAGCTACGTATCAAATAGCGGGACCTTGCCCACCCCCGCCTCCCTTAAATCGAAACCACATTGTGTAACTTATGAAATAAGAAACCAATTTCGTATACTCATGGACAATAAAAAAAAAATATTCTTGGCTTTTGCTGTTTTCTACAATATTTTGCTTTGCGCTTACACGTCTTGCAGATAACTTTAATTCTCGTTGACGTGGCTCGCCAAGGCGAACCGAATCGAGTTGCCCACAATATACACTTAGGTCTCGCCGTGAGTTCTGTTACGTTAAAAAAATTGCAGAAGTCAGCTAGCCGTGAAAATACGGTAAAAATCGTTTGGGGAAGATAACTTCTAGAAATTTTGTTGCTAATCTTTACCCTCTTACGGATGCTTTTGATGATGTGTCAAAATATTTGCTTTATCGGTTTCCTAATGCATTTTTTTTTTCTAATTCTGATTTCTTTATAAATTAATCGTCTGATTGCCGTTAGAGCGTCGATTAATTGGAAAATTATCCCTGTATTTATGCCACTAAGGAAATCATACTAAAGGTATATCATACACAAAGTTTTTTTTCCAAAAGCAGGTTCAATCTATATTATTATCATTTATATTTTTGCAGATTCTCAAACTTCGCTTAATGATGATTCCGACAGTCTGTCGGACGAGGGCGATTTACTTAAAGTAAAAGAAAATATTATACAACACAGGTAATAAGTAACTTCAATGATTTATCTACAAAATAATTATTTGCTTACTAAAATATTATAGAATTCCTCAATCTTTTTAATCGGGCTGAAGATATTAACGAGTGACGTGAAAAAAAATATCTGTGGGGCTAAGATGTGTAGAATAAACACGAAGCGTCTCCGGTTCGTTTTATTGTGATTGGTTGAGAGACTGACGTGTCGGTCTCTCTATCAATCACAAGCATCAAAATACCAATATTCAGTCTCTCAACCAATCGAGTTTTTTTTTCAAATCCTAGCTCCACTGTAGTAAAAACGGAGAAACTAACTTCAAGTTGGCTAATCGTCAATTTCAATAAATGATCCAAACTATATTTTTTGATGTGCTTAAAATGACTTATTTTGATTGGTTTATTGTTAGGATCGGATAAAGCGGCGATAGCGTAGTTGGGAGTGGAACGGACTGCCAACACGAATGTCCGCAGGTTTAAAACCCAAGGGTACCTCTGACGTTTCTAAAAAATATGTGTGTACTTTGTGAATTATCGCTCCCTTTAACGGTGAAGGAAACATCGTGAGGAACCCTGCATACCTGAGAAGTTCTTTGAATTTCGATGGTATGTGAAGACTGCCTCGGTGGCGTAGTTGTATTACAGTACAACTGCAAAGCTGAGGTCTCGGGTTCGATCCCCGGGCCGGGCAGAGTGATATTGAGTTTTTCTATTCACACACACACACACGTCATTAAAATAATTAAGTTATGTTTTATATTGTTAAGTTGGTAACATTCCATTGCTGTAATGTAAAATTGTTATACCTGATTGTAATGTAACAGTTTATCTTAATATTATGATTGTCTTAATAACAGTACAGTCCTCTCGGATATAACCAATATTTGTAATGGTCGCCACGATACAGGCTGCGCCTAGTGTGGCTATCATAGATCAGTTTATTACTGTAAAAATCGTATTAGTTTAAATAAATGAATTATTATTATTATTATTAGTATCAGTCCGGAGTCTGGAATTTGTGCCCGATATCGCGATAGGCTCGCCCCCTATCACATCATGGGACAGCATGTCGGCGAAAAGTGGATGCACTAGTTGCGCCTCTGCCTACCCCTTCGGGGATAACAGGCGTGAGTGTATATGTATCTATGTATGTGAAGTCTGCCACCCGCACTAGGCCAGCGTGGTGGACTATGGCCTTAACCCTCTCAGTAGTAGAGGAGGCCCGTGCTCAGCAGTGGGCAGTATATAATACAGGGCGGGCATGGTATATTCTTAGGATCTGAGTGAAGATTAAGCTTGGAGATGCTTATTGTAATAGACTGTAAATGGATTGAGGAATGGGGATATTTATTATCTGTGCGTGAAGATAAAATGCGCCGCCAGGCAATCAACTAGTAAAATTAATAAATAATCAACTAAGAAAATACTTTTAATGGGACTTAACATCTTATGTCTCAGGATGACGAGCGCAGTGTAATGTCACACAGTACTGTGTAACTCAAGGTACTGGATGGTGTTGCTACTGGTTATGGGCGGTATCGCTTACCATCAGGTGAACGGCATGCTCGTCTCGTCATTCAATGCCATTAAAAAAAATTCAAAAGATATGAAAAAATCTGTCGAATTGAGAACCTCCTCCTTTTCTGAAATCAGTTCAAAATTCTACTTCAACACGGAAATGGGTGTAATTCACTTGTAATAACTGGTGGCCGGCTCATGTGTACCTAATTATAATGTAGATATGTATTATCATGTAAAATAAAATAGCAAGTTTGGTGGTGGGGTATTTGCTATGTCTATAAAATTTTATGTTGTAATCTCCTATTCGATCTACAACTCGATAAAAACAAGAGGTTTTGTTTTGTTTGTCGACGTCTAAATCTATATATATAAATATATCCATATTTTCCTTGATCACGCCATCACGCGTGAACGGCTGGACTGATTTCGTTATTTCTTTTTTTGATGTGTTTGGTATTGTCAGGAGAAAGTTCTTATGAAAGAAAAAAATAAGAAAATTGCGCGGAAAATTACTAAACATAAGAATACTTAACCACCATATTAAACGTGCATGTCACTGAACTCCTAAACGGGTGGACCGATTTTAATGTAATTTTTTGTGTGTCTTCAGCTGGATTCCAGAATGGTTTAGATTACAATTCTATCCGGTAGGTAGCGCTGTACTCGGGTTCTAGGATTTTATTTCCTTTTTAGGGCAGGACAACGTCTGTCGGGGCCGCTAGTTTAAAATATAAAACAGAAGCGTTTGCAAATATCAAAAAGAGAATCCCGTTATCCCGGAAACTAGGAACAACTTAATAACTCAAAATATCTAATAAAATCCAGTAAGCTGTATAAGCCGTTCCAATAGTTTCAAGTATCAGTTAAAGACCTCGTAATTAGTGATTACAATGTATTTATGCATAATTACATTAATAATCGTTTTTTACAGGAACTCGGCCGAATATCTTAAGGATGAATCGAATGAAATGATTAATTCTTCGTCAGGAAAAGTGGAAAATACAAACGTGAACAATGATCTCAGCGTTTTTACGTAATCTGATATTTTAAAACATTATAGCTTTCATAACCGTGGAGGATTCGAGTTGTGGTGGCACGGTTGATAAAATAAAATAACTTTAGTGTAAATATAATATTATTATTAACCTTCTTTTGTGAGGACCATCACGTACGTCACAGACATTTATCAATACGGTAATCTCTATTCCTATTAATTATAACATTACCACAACTTGAACTTCTTAAGGTTATATTTAGCTGAAGCTTTGTAATGCTTGTTTCGTATTATACCTCCTTGTATTAGTAATAGTTTATTCTTAATAATATCGTATGTATATCTATGTGTATATCTGATGGAAGTGCGTTTTTTTTCACACGTTATAATTTAATTTAGCATATACGTAAACCGTTGGAAAAGGAGTAATGTCATCTTCCAAACATTTGTAACAGTTCGGCGAGCATTGCGTCTATTGTGTAGGAAACGGCGGGTCGAATAAGCAAATTTTTTACTATTATTTTAGAAAATAAAGTTAAGACGGTAACACTGTAGGAACTTTTAGGGTGAACGTATCGTGTCACAGTGACTCACTTACGATTACCTGTTCGAATTTCGCAATGTGGATGTTTTACAGTGAGCACTACGGATTGTAAGCGAATCATTCTCTTCATGAGCGTCGTCGGTCCTTGAGAATTATATTCCCGGGATACGAAATAGCCTATGTTATTCCCTAATAATGTAGTAGGTATAGTCCCTGAATAGTAGTGAAAGAATTTTTTAAATCGGTCCAGTAGTTTTTGCTCTTCTTTTTTTCTTCATGAGTTTTTGAGTTTATCCATTACAAACAAAGAAAAAATCTAATTTTTACAAGTAAAGCTTTTATTTAACTTGCAATGTTTGTAACTATGTTTTTTCGGGTGGGATCTTGCAAGTCAATTTTGAAGCAGTTACCCTCAACCGATTGTGCTGAAATTTTGCATACACGTTCAGTTTGGGTGAAAATTCATTGTCAGCTGAGTGACGTTATTCTGAGTCCAATATGGCGGACGGTCCAAGTTATTTTTGGTGCATGTCCATAATATGGGTATCCAATGAAAGGGTTTGCTGAGAAGAATACATAAAATAAAATGACCTCTCTAAATCCACTATGGCGAACGAACTAAGATAGCGGTCTCGTTATTTTTTAGGCACTCCTATAAAATGGGTATCAAATGAAAGGGCTTGCTGAGAAAACTTCGAAAAATTAAAAAGTAAAGAATAAATTAGAAGTATAAAAACAAACTTTAAAAATAAGCTTTTATTTAAATGCTCTAATAAGAAAAAAAATACTTTAAATTCAATCAAACTTTGTTTTTAACCCCTGGAATGCCGGGCTCAGTTTGCGTAAAAGACGCTTGCGTGCCGCCCATACATTTGAAAAAATCGGATTTTAGGTGTAAAGATGTTTCAATTTATACACCATAAAATTATTTTAGTACGAATTTTGAAATTATTTATTTCCTTATTTATTATGGATCAATGGTCACTAAAATATTCAGAAACATTGTGAGATTTGGCATAGACGGCCGCCATTTTGAATTTCTTTGTTTTGAGGCCGATTGACCTCAAAATCGAAATATGGGTATATCTTTGGTTACAAAAGAGGGATTCAATCAAGAATGATCCAATGCTTGATTTGAGAAAAATAGCCGCCATTTTGAATTTCTTTGTTTTAAGGCCAATCGACCTCAAAATCGATACTTGGGCATGCCATCGTTTTGTTTTAAGACTGATTGGATTTAAGATAGATATTTGGGCTTGTCTTTAGCCAAATAGAATAGATCGAGGTTGTAATTTTACTAATTTAACAATATAAAAACGCAATCACATCAAAATTAGATACTTTTAAAAATTAACAAGGTAATCAACCTGAGTAGCCTTTTAGGTCTGGTGATGGGGGGTAAATAAAAAAAGATACAGTAATACAGGGCATAACGATGTGGGGGAAGAAAAATATACGCCCGAATACTCAAACGCTACTCAACCAACCAAGTTATCTGGGGCCTACTTAATTTTAGCCGGCTTCTTATTTTAAATGGCATTCTCAAACGCACTTTAAAAGATTTGATGGAAAACTCAGCCGAGGAGCAGTCATTTTGCTACAGATTATAAAAAGTTTGTTTTCAATTACAATTTTAATAAATTTGATATTAATGTGTCGTTTCACGCAGTATAATTTTTAAGATGTTAAATATAAATAAATCGAATAACACAATGCGCAGTTTGAAAATGATTTACAATGTTATAATATGTCTATTATATTTCATTTTCGTGTGTATTTTATGTGCCATGTGCAGATGCTACATAGTAAAAATGGTAAGTACGTTTAAAAACCATCCTAGGTTTTTAATATGTAGGAATGGCATGTTCATTATTAGAAATAGTTTATTAATTATTATATTCTTAACATTGATGTGATGAGCTTATATTGGCATTGTATTGCCACTTGGCAGTATGTCAGGGTTGACATTAGCCGCTTTATAAAAAAAAAATAAACAAGTCAACAACAATAATATTTATAATTCTTATTTCAGTTTTATCATCAGAAGTAGGCATATTTACAAACATTTACAAAATATGCTAACTCAACTGCCATACTACGCACAATACGATGTACTATCGTTGGTTGTTTCCCGTGAAAAATAACCCCGATGACCTTGGGCTATCGGTTGGATTGTTTGGTTTCTTTTTGTGTTCGGCTGGATATAATACTGATTTTAAAGAACATAAATGAAGAACTGTTTCCTTGCTGAGTTGGAATCTTCTTTTACGATAAGTTAAGATAAGATATGATATATTTATTTGTCAAACATTAACATAAAATTATCATTATTGTATTCTTCGAAAGCGTTTAATTTCTCTCGATTTCTTCCTTTAACACCACACTCCTCTTCAGACAATGATGATAATGAAGAAAAAAACGATTTATTAAATCCAAAGAGAATATAATAAGTAGTTATTACGCAATAAAAATATTAAAGATTTGAACGTAAATATTTGAGACTAGTCTGAAGCACTCTCAAATTGATCTCGATTAACAGCCATATTTGGAGGCCTTACATAGCTGTCAAACTCGAAGTAGTGTTTGTGAATACCGTTTGAATCAATAAGCCGACCTTAAACTGAGTCGCCTTAAATTTAAGGTTAAGAGATAAGTGACGTTTCAGTATACCAATTTCACCAATAACGAATGCTTAAATCCGTAAGGCCATCTCAAATATTTAAGTAGCGTTTGAGTATTCGGGCGATAATAAGATAATTTCTACTACGCGGCTAATTATTCTTATAGCAATCGTTGAATTGTTAACGACTCCCTGATTTTTAACCGATTTTGATGCTTTCACAGAAGAATTTACTTTATTTGCTGTTTGCTGCCACGGGACACTTCTTCCTTCTTCAATTCTTTATTTTACGACATAACAAAGCTGCGATATCGTTATTGAAGAGAATTGAATAAGCATTGACGGTGGCCATATTATTTAAAAGTTCTGTAATTAAAACCTACATAGTTTGTGGCCATGTCCAGCGGATTTTGATTTTAAAACCAATAGCCCTTAAAACAAGAACATTTAACATGGAATGCAGTTCTTAAAATTCCAACCTCGAGTTATTCTATTTGGCTAAAGACAAGCCCAAATATCTATATTAAATCCAATCAGTCTTAAAACAAAGAAGTTCAAAATGGCGACCACTTTTCTTAAGTCTAACATTAAATAATTATGACTTTTACTATCAATGCCATGCCCAGTATCGATTTTGAGGTCAATTGGCCTTAAAACAAAGAAATTCAAAATGGCGACCACTTTTTCAATTCTAACATTGGATCTGCCCTTTGTACCTACAGCCATGCCCAGATATCGATTTTGAGGTCGATTGGCCTTAAAACAAAGAAATTCAAAATGGCGGCCACTTTTCTCAATTCTCATATATGATTAACGCCCGAATACTCAAACGCTACTTAAATATTTGAGATGGTCTTACGGATTTAAGCATTCGTTAAGGTTGAAATTGGTATACTGAAACGTTACTTACCTCCTAACCTTAAATTTAAGGCGACTCAGTTTAAGGTCCGCTTATTGATTCAAACGGTATTCACAAACACTGCTTAAAGTTTGACAGCTATGTAAGGGCTCCTCATATGGCTGTAAATCAAGATTAATTTGAGAGAGCATTAGACTAGTCTCAAATCATTATGTTCAAATCTTTAATAATTTTATTGCGTAATAACTACTTATTATATTCTCTTTAGATTTAATAAATCATCTTATTCTTCACTATCATCATTGTCTGAGGAGGAATATAGTAATAGTAAAGGTATCAATGGAAGACATCGAGAGAAATTAAACGCTTTCGAAGAATACAATTATGATGAGTTTAAAAGAAGATTCCCACTAATCAAGGAAACTGTTCTTTATTTATGTTCCTTAAATCGGGACATTATCTAGCCGGTCACAAAAAGAAACGCAGACAATCCAACCGATAGCCCAAGGTCATCGAGGTTATTTTTCACGGGAAACAATCAACGGGAGTACATCGTATTGTGCGTAGTATGGCGGTTGAGTTAGCATTTGTAAATATGCCTACTTCTGATGATAAAACTGAAATAAGAATTATGAATATTATTGTTGTTGAGTTGTTTTATTCTTTTTCCAAAATGGCTAATGTCAACCCTGACCATACTGCCAAGTGGCAATATAATGCCAATATAAGCTCATCACATCAATGTTAAGAATATAATAATTAATAAATAATTTCTAATAATGATAATGCCATTCCTACATATTAAAAACCTAGGATGGTTTTTAAACGTACCTACTTACCATTTTTACTATGTAGCATAAGCACAGTACACAAAATACACACGAAAATTAAATGTAATAGACATAATATAACATTGGAAATCATTTTTAAACTGCGCATTGTGTTATTCGATTTATTTATTTTTAACATCTTAAAAATTATACTGCGTGAAACGACACATAAATATCAAATGTATTAAAATTGGAATCGAAAACAAACTTTTTATAATCTGTAGCAAAGTAACTGCTCCTCAACTGAGTTTTACATCAAATCTTTTAAAGTACGTTTGAGAATGCCATTGTAGCGTTGCATGGAACGTTTACACTCTTTCGTAAACTGTCTATGGCTACAACCACCAATCGAAGCCCTCGTGGGTGCCGATTGGTCGTTATTTAGTTGTCATTCGTTTGACGTACGTCGGAATGGCGACCGTATAAATAAGCGTGCACTGTCATGCGGCCCTTCTTTCGCAAGCGTCATCGCCGTAGCACCACATTTATCTGACTGCGTGCTGCCGCGCATACCGTTGTTCCCGCTGGGTGAGTTGCCAATCAATCCCTACTAACCGCTACCAGTGTATTCTGTGTACCTGGGCTCGTGAGCTGTCACGAGTCGCTGGCGCGGAATGCAAGCCTAGCTTGCATTCCGAACCGCTGGGTGTCTGATTTCAGGGTTCACCTACGGTACGGCGTTGACGCGCCTTCTTTGCACGGAGTGCTGACTCCGTGTGGCTCACCGGCGTAGCGGAAGCTGCTCCGCAACGCGCACCGTCATCGTCGCGGGTGCCCGGCAACGTCGCGGGAGCTGCCCGCCACGTGCTCATCTCCATCATCGCAGTCGGGCGCGCTAGCCCCGACCACCACCTGACCACCGCAGCGCCGACCACGTGGCCATACCATCTGCCCGGCGAGCTGTCGCCGGAGCCAGCCACGTGCATCAGCGTCGTGCCGTTCGCCTGAGTCGGAGACCCGGCAGGCCAGTGACTCGTTTGCATACCATCAGCAAACGTATCGAGTGTACGCGGAGGTGTGAAAATAAAGCTCGTACCACGAACCTAAACCCTGAGTTCTTTTCTTCTTTCTTTTTTCTACCTATCTGCGGCCAAACGCCGCAGTGGCGCCTTTTTTTTTTTTTTTGTTTTCGCGGAGAAAGTGTGTTACCACTACCGCCCGGCCTTCGTGGGGGGCGACCGAGCGGTTATGTTGGGGTCACCGTGCCTTACGACCCAGCGTAGAGTGATTGCCGGGCCGAGTCCCTAACCTATGTACACCGCACGGCATACCAACTAAAACTCCGCGGTGGCCTTCTTCGGCGCATTAGGGACGGCTGCGGGTTGCCCAAGACTAAAGTGTCAAAGTTGTCGTCCGCAACCGCCCCTGCGCGGTGCCGCCTGGTGCGGCCCGTCTCCTGTTATGGGGGGGCTCAGACGCCCCCGCGCACCGAAGGACGCTCTCAGCGTCTACGGCAGCGTGAGGCCAACCAGCCACGCTGCCGTCCATCACGGGGGTCACAACAATGAATAATGACGGACAGCCCCCTGCTGCCCGCCCGTGACCCCCGGTGGCCCCTATTAGTCGCCTTTTACGACAGGCAGGGGATACCGTGGTGGAATTCTCCAAACGCCCCCAATCCACAGGGCGGGAGACGCCGGTCAGTCGTCCACCCGGCGTCTCCTTCGTCTCCTCTGGCGGCGGGAGGGATCTTCGCGCTCCCGATCCCTCTCGGCACTCTCCTTCTGCGAGAGGACCACCTCGCAGAAGTGGGCCACCGCACGCCAGGCCTCCCGACTGCCGACCATGGAAGCGACCACGGCCGGCAGCGAGAGGTCTCCTCCGACGACTGCTCTGAGAGCGCTGCGCTCCTCGTCCCAGGCTGGGCAAAACTCCAGTGTGTGCTGGGCCGTATCCAGCGGGCAGTTGTCACAATGGTGACACACGGCCGACACCTCCGTGCCAACAATTCGACACAGATACTCACCGAAGCAACCATGTCCGGTGAGCATCTGTGTCAATCGAAATGTAGCCGGGCCGTGGCGCCTGTCTAGCCATTCGGCAAAGACCGGGCGCACTGCCGCTACGACCCTCAGCCCCGCTGACGGGGCCTCCAGCCTGAGACGCCACTCCTCCACGGCGGCTCGCCGTAAGGAGGCCCTCATGGCCTCCACCTCCTTCAGGGCCGGACGCTGCCCACGACTGAACGCCTCCTCCCGCCAATGGAAAGCATCGGACAGGGATCGGGCGTCCAGATCCCAGGGCAGGAATCCGGCCAACATACAAGCCGCCTCGTACGAGACCGTGCGGTATGCCCTGATCGCCCGCTGCGCCACTACACGCTGAGGATTGCGCAAGAGCGCGACGCAGCGGTTGCTCAGGGAATCAGCCCAAACAGGGCTGCCATACAGGGCCATGGACCGCACGACTCCGTGGTATAACCTTCGGCAAGGGATGCCAGGACCTTCCAGGTTGGGCAGCAGGCTAGAAAGAGCGCCCGCTGCCCGGGACAGTTTTGTCCGTATTTTCTCAAAGTGGGTGCGAAATTCCCATCGGCTATCTAAAATCAATCCCAAATACTTCATATTCTTGCCGATGGGAATCCGCACCCCCTCAACAACGATGTGGGCACCGGCCGGTGGCCCTTTCCGAGGCCTGTGAAAACAAATGGCCTCGGTCTTTTCAAGGGCCACCTTCAAACCAAGTCGCTGGATGCGACGCACGACGTCGCCGGTGCCCTCCGCCGCTAGGATTGCGGCATCCTGGAAGGTCCCAGAAGTCGCTGTAACAAGCGTGTCGTCGGCGTAGCATGTGACGCCGACGCCCCGGAGATTGGCACCACGGAGCACCCAGTCGTACCCGATGTTCCACAGGAGAGGGCCCAAAACCGAGCCCTGTGGAACACCGCACGACATCGCTCTTCGGTGCCACCCATCGGCGCCCGGATACACCACGTCCCTGTCAGAGAGGTACGCGTGCACCAGACGCCGGAGATAGGGTGGCACCACGTGGTACCGCAGTGCTTCGTGGATGCAGGGCCAGGGCAGCGAGTTGAAGGCGTTGGAGATATCCAACGATACCGCTATCACTACACTGCCTCTGGCCACTGCATCCTCCGCCTGTGCCTTCACCCGCAGAATCGCGTGGACGGTGGAACGTCCTCTACGGAAACCGAACTGTTCGTCGGCCAAATTCGGACCGACCCTATCGAGATGCTCGACGAGGCGAGCATGGACGATGCGCTCGAAGAGTTTGGCGACCTCGTCGAGCAACACGATGGGCCGGTAGGCCGACGGCGACTCTGCGGGTCGTCCTTCCTTCTTTAGCAGGACGAGCTTCCCGGTTTTCCAACGCGCCGGGAAGACGCCCTGCTCCAAACAGGCGGAGAACAAACTGCGGAGCCTCGGACCCAGGTGCTCGATGGCTAGCACCCAGGCCCTCCCAGGGATGCCATCGAGCCCTGGGGCCGTGTTTTTGCTCCGCAGCCGAAGCACTACCGCCCGCATCTCAGCGGGCGAAACCTCCGGGATTTCCCTTGCCGAAGTCTCGTACGACGATGACGCCACTTCCGGTGGCGCCATCGGTGGAGGAGTGGTCTCCTCGGTGGCCGGAAACAAGGTCGCGACGACGTTGGCCAGCAAGTCTGGCCGGAGACTCTGCGACAGTGGGGGCGCCGCTGGTCGAAGCTTGTTCATAACCAAGCGATAGGGGCGCCCCCACGGGTCACCGTCGAGAGTCTCCAGAAACTCCTTCCTTGCCGCGACCTTGGCCCTGTGAACGGCCACCCGCAGCGCTCTCTTCGCCTCCTTATAGAGGCCGTAGAGCTGCCGCTCCTGGTCTACGTGATCGTCCGCCCTCAATCGGCGACGGCGATGCCTGGCGAATCGACGGCGCGCAGCCACGCAAGACGCGCGCAACTGCGCTAGCTCCGCCGACCACCAGTACACCTGCCGCCGCGACGGACGGCGGAGGGCTCGGGGCATGGCGGCGTCGCAAACGTCCGACATTGCCACCCCGAACCACTCCGCTTCCTGCTCGACCCGTACCGGCCCGTCCGGCACGGGGAGCCACGATACGACCAGAGCGGCCAGCACTAGGGCCTCTTTATCGAGGCGACGTAAAACCCACCGCGGGCCGTCCTGATTAGGGGCACTCGGTCCACCACTGGGCTGGATACTCGGGGACGCGGAGACGTCGAACCTAATGTAGCGATGGTCCGACAACGTCTCCACGCCCACGAGGACTCTCCAGCCCCGGACACGGCGTGCAACGGCGGGACTCGCAAAGGAAAGATCAACAATAGACCCGCCGTTGTGCCGCACGCACGTATCCACCGACCCCCTATTCAGGACGACCAGTGCCCTATTCATCAAACATTACAAGTCTACAAGCTCACAAGTTACATGTTAAAGATTTTTTTACAAGTTCTTGTAAATTATGTTCATTAAATACTTTTACTAGACTTGTAGATTGTATCAACTTGTGGTGGTGGCAATGGCACTGCAATGGTGATCCCCGGGTCGGGCAAAGTGATACTGGGTTTTTCTATTCAGTATTAGCTCGAAGTCTGGAATTTGTGCCCGATATGGCGATAGACTCGCCCCCTATCATACCATGGGATGCAGTATGCATAGCCTGCACCTACTTCGTGCGTCTGCCTACCCCTTCGAGGATAAAAGGCGTGAGTGTGTATGTCTGTATCATCTTGCATTTTAAATTTACAAGACTTCTTTTGATGCTTTACCAAATAATGTTTCTATCATTTTTATATGTCGGTAATATAGAAATTACGGTAAAATAACTAGTCAAGTTAATGTTAAAAATAAAAACAATTTGCAATAATTAGATTTTTGTGCGTAAATAACCAAAATAATAAAACAAAAAACAATAAATAAATAAACCATAATAATAAAACCTATTTTATTAGTTTCATGAATTATGATTTATGGCTAAAACTTTAATGTTCGTTTATAAGCGACTTAAAGTTTGTAAAAAACAGGATGGTCTATTGCAGACCCATGTAGGTACTTTAAAAGGTTTCTTGGAGATAAATAACATGGTAGGAAATAATTCCCG
This sequence comes from Lapara coniferarum, assembly GCA_949316025.1. Lineage (NCBI taxonomy): Eukaryota > Metazoa > Arthropoda > Insecta > Lepidoptera > Sphingidae > Lapara > Lapara coniferarum. The sequence goes on along the minus strand of OX438926.1, from coordinate 12,577,929 downwards.
CCAGGCATTGATTTTGTTACTCTTCGAATTACACTTCTTCAATTAATTCGTGATAAAACGATTTATTTACTTATTTATTTTATTACGGTGCACCAACAGCATATTATATATTAACAAATTGGTAAAATATATTATTGGCTTCTATATAAGTGCCCAGTTTATTAAACGTTACGAGGCTTGTATTACAATAATGCGTTCATCAAAACTAAATGAATATACTACAAGCTACAAGTGATATCACTTGTATTATAAGTACTTTTTACACTTGTATTTGTTATTTCTGTTTATCAAAAATGCCTTTGTAACATGTAGCTTGTAACTTGTGGCGAAAAAGTTGAAGAGTAATTGTGGATTCGTAATATGTGTTACAAGCCAATAGTATCTCTTTCTACTCTGTTATAATTAAGTTTTTAGATAGTTTATAGGTAAATTCAATACAAGTTTGTGATTTCCGAATCGGATTTCAACAGTTTTGGGGTATAAGTCGGTAATTCAAGAAGTAGCAAATTAATTAATGGCGGGAATGATTTGCCCCCATGTTATTATTCTCAAAGTTTTTTTTAAGTACTTTGTATAGTTCGTCAATAGACCACTAGTTTTTCCAAACTTTAAGTCGTGCATAAAAGATGGTTAAATTTGTAATCATAATTCAAATAACTAATATAATGAGTTTTAAAATAGGTTTTTACATACAAAATCAGACTATGTACATGTAAGAAAAAAAAAACATTGCCTTGGCTAGTTATTGTCAATAGTTATTATACCATAATTTCTACCTTACCAACATAAGATCGCATCTTTGCTTCAATAACCTCATACATCTAGAAGATTCCATACTTAAATAACAATTTACTGAAGCAAAGAGGCGATATAAAACTATATATTTTTTATAAACATATCAACATATACATCATATACATATACACTCACGCCTGTTATCCCCGAAGGGGTAGGCAGAGGCGCAACTAGTGCACCCACTTTTCGCAATTATTCCGTCCCATGATGTGATAGGGGGCGAGCCTATCGCCATATCGGGCACAAATTCCAGACTCCGAGCTGATATTGAATAGAAAAACTCAATACCACTTTGCCCGACCCGGGGATCGAACCCGAGACCTCAGCTTTGCAGTCGTACTGTAATACAACTACGCCACCGAGGCAGTCATAAACATATCAAAAATAAAAAAATGACTTGTAAATTAAAAATACAAGTATGTACCATCTACAAGTCTTGTGAAATTATTTGATGAACGTAATTTACACAGTCTTGTATAAATATTCTTGTATCTTGTAACTTGTGGGTTAGTGGACACATATTTCTATGAACGCATTTTACAAGAATTTGTAAAAATGTTTTTGTACCACTTAACTTATGAGCTCCTAGACTTCTATCTTTTGATAAAAGGGCATTTTGCCTTGTTTATAAAACTTTATAACTTTTTTGAAACAAGTTACAAGCTAGAAAGGCATTTATGATAAACAAAACCACAAATACAACTGTGAGAAAGAACTTGTTATGCAAGTGATATTACTTGTAGCTTGTAGTTTACACATATAGTTTTGATGAATGCATTTTTGTAAAATGGGCTAATTTACAAGAGAAAACGCTTGTAATACAAGGCTTGTAACGTTTGATAAACAGGGCACAGGCCGACAGAGATCGCCCAGTCCTCCAGGACCTCACCGCGAACGTCGGTCGCCGGCGAACCCCACACCACGGATTTGGCGTTGAAGTCGCCGGCGACGATCGCCGGGTGAGGTTGGCCTTGCTCCACCAGGGCCCCCAGTCGAACGAGAAAAGCCTCGAACTCGTAGAGGGGTCTGTTGGGAGAGAAATAAACTCCTACAACCCATACGTCTCCCAACAGAGCCGCGACGCATCCCTGGCCCTTCGCTACTTTTTCGAAGGGCGGGGAGCCTGCGGCACCCTGGGTGATGATGGCCACCGAACCGTCGAGGTCCCCGGCCCAGTTAACCCTGGGCGGGACGAAGTACGGCTCGGCGACCACGGCCACTTGCACCGACCACTGCGCCAGGCTTTGGGACAACAGGTCCTGAGCCCGGGCGCAATGGTTGATGTTCGCCTGGAGGATCTTCAGGTCCATTACTGGGCGATCTCTTCAACTCCTTCCATCTCGGCCACCCCTTGCGGCGGGCTCGCCGACTGCTGCTGGGCCGTAGCCTCAGCGTCAGCCGGTCTTCTTCGCGGGCGGCGACGGGTTTTACGAGAGGAGGCAGGACATGCCTTCCCCCCGAGTTGGTGCCCGGCGGGCTTACCGGAAGCTACGCAGACTACGCAGTTCGGCGCCACGCTACACTCGCGGGCCTTGTGGCCCTCTTGACCGCAGCGGTAGCATAGACCACTACGGTCCACTGCGCAGTCGCAGCGCTCCCGGACGTGCCCAGACTCCAGGCACCGGAAGCACCTTAGGGGCCTTGCCTCGAGCACCGTCACTCGAGGCACTGTCCACCCTATACGCAGGCGGCCCGCCTTAATCTTCTGGGCCGCCTTGACCGGCACCTTTACCCAGACCGAGCCTAAACCCGAGCGATTAGGACGGATTTGTCCCACTTTTATTGCGTCTGCAGCACACTCACCAACTGTGCAGAGGGCCGCTGTTACTGTCTCTGGAGTGGCTGCCGGGTCTAATTCAGACAGTCGTAGCTCCGCGAATTTGGTGGGTCGGGTAACGCGGACGTCTTCCGACCCTTTAAAAAATTCTTTCAGCCTATCGGCAAGGGAGTTGGCCCTCTGCTCAGATTCAGCCCCGGGTACCTCATAAATCATGGCACCCGTGGCTGCAAATTTAGGCTTAAGCCTATCTATGTTTAAGCCTTCTAGGCTTACCCCCTGCTGAGCATTTGTCAGGACCCCCGCATATGTGAGGCCCTTTTGTACAGCTGCTGGAGTCAGAGCAATAACTACAGCCGCTGATCTCGGAGGGCGCAGTTTCGGCTCCGGCTTCTTTTTAGGTGTAGCGACTGCTGGTGCAGTCTTTGCTCTTTTCTTTTTGCCCACTACCACGCTCCATTCGGTGTCCATGGACACTGGGGCTGGTGGCAATGGGCGGGGCTCCTGGGGAGTGTGCTGCGTAATGCGGGGAGTTGTTTTACTCCTCCCCATCTTACCCTTGGGCTGTAAGGGGGCCGCCGCTACCACTGGTGTTGGGACAGGGGCAGGAACGGTTCTCTTTCCTGTTCCTTTTCCTTTCTTAGGTGCCTGCACCAATGATGACCCTGATATGGGTAGAGTGTTGGATGGGCCGGCAATTGAAGCCACCATCATATTGGGTTGGGCAGCTCCTTTTCCCTTCTCTTTACCCTTGCCCTTGCGAGTTAAGGGCTGGGCTGGTCCCCCTACAATTCCACCCTGCACGGGGAGTACTGTATCTCCAGCGGTGGCCCTCCTCTCATGGGCTAGAGATGGCCGCTGGGCCGGCCCTGCGAGTGCCGACTCCAGTTGAGCCTGCCATCTGGCCTCCGCTCGCTCCAGTAACTCCTCTGTGCGCCTACTGGAAGCTGCTTCCGCCTCCTCAAAACTACGCCGGAGGGTAACGTTTTCCTCTTGCAGCGCTTTCAATGCTGCCTCGAGGCGGGAACTATTTTCTCGCCATTTCTTTGCCTCGTCTTCAAGGCGAGCGACCAGCGACGACTGGGGTTGGTTCACATATTGCGCGATTACGTCCGAAACATAATTCAGCGCCTTTTGTGAGGTCCCTTTGAGGTTTCCCGATTTTTTCACAATGGTCCTCACAATATCCTCACAGTTCCGGAGATCGTCACGCAATATGACGCCGGTCTCAGTCGCTTTGATCGCCTTGGAAGGCGTCGGCGACTTGACGGAAGGTTTAAGCTGGCTCGTCTTATGACGAACCTCCTGGCGCTTAAATAGGTCGCGTTGCGTTTGCAAATTTTCACGACTCCTCGTCACCCGCAACTTCGGCTCTGGCTCGTCAGTATCGCTCTCAAACGGAGAACGACTACTTCTCGAGGGCTGCGAACGTCTCTTCCACAGCCTTTTGCTCCTAACAGAAGAGACACTCTCACTCGCAGCCGAGTCAACACACATGTCGAGTGGCCGAATGAAATCGGCCACAACCTCCGTGGGCTTCTCGCCCACACTCCCTTCACCATCTACAAACTCCGCCTCTCCAGCCGGAACTGGAGTAGGCAACCTCGTCAATTTTATAATGGGGTTTTTTAAATTAGAGATATCCATGAGATTCCCACGAGTATGGGGGAAATAAAAGTCCGCCCAGGCAGAGCCCCCTGTACCTGGGTAAGCCTAGCGTAACCCGCCAGAGGGTCGGCCGGTACTCTGGCGGGGGTCGCACTAGTGACCGAACTACCCATCGGCCATGCATCCCCTCGCGGTGCGCCGCCGCTTGGGATTCGGGGTAACTTTTTATAGAGGTTTTCTCCCTCGCGGTCCGGGCGGTTAAGCCAAGACCCTCGGTCCGGCAGGAGCGCGAGACATGACCACGGACCTCCATACCGGATTACGATCTGCGACGGCGACAGCAGAAGAGAAAGGTTCCCCCCCACTGCCTGCTCGGGGCGGGGTTAGCGCACACCGAGCCCGTCGACACCCCCAGGACAGAACCGGGAGTCGCCCGATGAACGGGCCCACCAAAAGAGGACGACGATCGCCGCAACAGACGACGACCGCCAACCAACTGCTGTCAGGATATTAGCCGTCGCGCCGATCAACGTGATCGACGCGCCGTTGCCCAGGGTGCACCGCGTGGAGGTTTCCTGACTTCGCACCCCGCGCCTAACTTAACTAAATACGTGGGTTTTTGCATCTCCAAGTACTACTCGATACTCCTCGCAGTCCGGTGCACAGTCTACACTGTGTAAGCGAGCGGTACATAAATTGCGAACAGGTGAGCCAAATTATTTTTTCTAAGTGCAGTGATTAAAAGTGAATAGTGTAAAATCATAACGGTGAATGTTTTAGTGCATTGTTCGCAATTTTTGTCAGACTACCCCATATTATTTTTACCTAAACTTTGTTAGTTCTTATCGTACTAATCCATTACAACCTCCATAATGGGCACTCACCCTATTACTTTCTTTTTATTAAATAAAAACGAACTTAGCTATGAGGTTATTATCCGTGGTGAAGATCCGGGTAATACCGTATTACATTTACGGAAGCAGATACATAAATTGTCAACATTATATCCTTCTGAAGATATCGATGAGTCTGGTCTCGATATTGATACTGATTTAAATAATTTAAAATTATCCCTAACAGAATTACAATCTAAAATTTTAAACTTAGAAACCAAATTTGAACCTAGTATTTTTAAGCGTACTACTGCTCTAAGTAATCATATTTATCATAGAATTCGTAGAATCAAACCCCTCACTTCCGATGACAAAAATTCATTACATACCATCCGAAGTGATTATAATATTTTAACTAGTAAACTTAATAATTTTAACTCGAGTGTCGACTCAAATCTACCCACATCAGTTGCCGATAATGTTCAAGCTGCACCTTATTTATGCGAGCGCATTCGTATGTCTGATTTTAGACAACTGAAATTCGATGGATCCACTTGTGTTAGGATATTTTTGCAAAAAGTTGATGATTTTATAACTTCTAGAAATATATCGTCCTCTGATATCTTAAAATTCGCTACCAAATTTTTTTATGGTAATGCATTGCATTGGTTCCGTAACATAAAAAATAAAATTAATAGCTGGGAACAATTATCTAAATTATTAATTGAGGATTTTGGTCAATTCGATTACGACTATCGCTTAGTCTCCGAAATTCGCAATCGTACTCAGGACGAATCTGAAAATATAACTGTCTATTTATCTATAATGTCTGAACTTTTTTCCCGTCTTTCTAGACAATTTCCTGAATCTGAAAAATTAGAAATCTTATTACACAATATTCGGCCTTGTTATTCTAATGTAATTGCTTGCTCATCTAAAATTTCCACTATTGAAGAACTACGTTTAGTCTGTAAAAATTTCGAAAATATCCAATGTATGACTGCACAATATCATAGACCACCACCTATCACTAATAACACTTTAGCCCCAGATTTGGCACACACTAACTATAAACATCCTAAAAACACTAATAATCATTTTAATAAATTTACACATTTTAAAAATTCTAATAAATTTATTCAACAAACAAACACACAAACTAACCCTATATATACATCTTCGAATCGTACTAAACCGGTCGATCGCTTATCGCCCGCGCACATAAGCCGTCAGTGTCCTCGGTGCCGCACTAATGACCATACGCTCGCTAACTGTAAACAAGATAGGTTTCCGATTTGTTTTAAATGTGGTACTAAGGGTGTTATTTTTCCTAACTGTAAAAAGTGTCAATTTAAATCGAGTCCAAAAAACTTGTAACGCCAGATTGTTGTAGTATGTCTTCTAAAAATAATAATTTCGATAAAGAAGACTGGGAACGTTGGCTTTCCACTATTAAAATATTTTTTTCTACCTATAATATTACATCAATCTGGGAACGTAAACCTGATAATGATTCGCGTCCGTATGTTAACGTAAACATTGGTGAAATTTCTTTTTGTGCTTTGTTGGATTCTGGTTCTTCAGTGACTATATTGGGGAACAATTCACATAAATTATTGCTATCAGCTGGATTTAAATTGTGTCCGGATAATACTGATACATACTTTGTTGCCGCAGGCGGCCAACTTTTAAACTCCATTGGTTATATAAACATTCCTATTAATTTTGAAAATAATTTTCACATCCTTAAAGCTTATGTGATACCTACAGTATCATCATATTTAATTTTGGGTGTTGATTTTTGGTCCAAGTTTAATATATGTCCTAAGTATTTACAATCGATAACCATGGGTAATTCTAAAAATAGTAGTATTTCTTTTGTAAAAGATAACAAAACTAAATTGTTATCCTATGATGATCTAACTAAATCACAGCGTCTAAACGCTGATAACACCATAAATTATTTAGTTCCATTTCTGCTGAAAAGCGAGGTCTAGGCAGAACACATGTCATAACACATCACATCGACACAGGCAACTCACCGCCAATTCGACAACGCTATTACAGACTTTCTCCAGAAAAACAACGCGTATTGTGTAACGAGCTGGATGATATGTTAGCGCTTGGTGTTGTAGAACCTTGTGAGAGTCCCTGGTGTTCACCTGTCTTACTTACACCTAAAAAAGATGGTAAACTAAGATTTTGCTTAGACAGTCGAAAATTAAATTCAGTCACTAAAAAAGATGCATATAAATTACCGTATATGTCAGAAATTTTGGATAATTTGAATAATGCTTGTTATTTGAGTTCTATTGATCTTTCGAAAGCTTTTTGGCAAATACCTATTGCAGAGTGTGATCGTGATAAAACAGCATTTTATATTCCATCACGCGGTTCGTTCAGGTTCGTAACAACTCCGTTTGGCCTTACTAACGCGCCTGCTACTCAACAACGGTTAGTTGATATTTTATTCTATGGGCCTGAATTTGAGAATTGTGTTTTTGTTTTCTTGGATGATATTGTTGTTGTTTCACCTAATTTTGATCATCACATGGCTATGCTTTTAAGAGTCCATAATAAATTAAAATCTGCTAATTTGACTATTAATTTTTCTAAATCGCAATTTTTTCGTACTGAACTTAAGTATTTAGGTTATATTGTTAATTCGAATGGGTTACAAGTCGATCCTGGTAAAGTCGATGCCATTCTTAATTTTCCTGTACCGACCAACCCTAAGGAGGTCAAACGTTTTCTAGGCACTGCATCTTGGTATCGTAGGTTTGTTCCAAACTTTAGTTCAATTGCTGGTCCCCTCAATAAACTTACTTCTACAAGTAAGAAGGCTAAACCCTTCATTTGGTCTAAAGAGGCGGACGAGTCTTTTGCTAAACTAAAGGATTGTCTAGTTCAAGCTCCTATATTGTCGTGTCCTAATTATGATCTGCCTTTCGAAGTTCACACAGATGCTAGCGACTATGGCGTCGGTGCTTTACTCACACAAACTTTAGATGGCGTAGAACATCCTATTGCCTACATGAGTAAGTCACTGTCTCCACAGGAGCGAAACTATAGCATCACTGAACGCGAAGCTTTAGCAGTCTTGGTTGCATTAGAACACTGGCGATGTTACTTAGAGTCGGGTAAAAAATTTACTGTCTACACAGATCACTCAGCTCTAAAGTGGTTTCTAAACCTTAATAATCCTTCAGGACGGCTTGCTCGCTGGGGTGTCCGTCTCTCTTCATTTTCTTTTGACATCAAACATCGTAAAGGTGCGGATAATGTTATTCCTGATGCATTGTCTCGTTCGTGTCCTATTCAGCTTAGTACTATAGATACCTCTCTAAATTCTTCAAATACAACTGATGAATGGTACCTAAATATTTTTCACGGTTGTCAAAATTCTCCAACCTCATACCCTAATTATATAATAAAAAATAATCGTCTTTATCGTTTTATGAAGTCTAAATGTGTTTTGAATTCTGAATTTGAATGGAAGGAAGTTGTACCTAAAGAACTTCGGTCCCCTATTATTTTTGAAAACCATAGCAACCCTTTAGCTGGACATCTTGGTATTTTCAAAACGTATAGAAGGCTGGCACAGAAATACTACTGGCCAGGAATGCATGCTAGTGTAGTCGATTTTGTCTCTTCTTGCGATATTTGTATTTCTCACAAACATCAAAACCACTCCACTTTGGGTGAAATGGGCAGACCTAAGTCATGTTCCAGACCATTTCAAATGTTAAGCATAGATCTTATTGGACCTCTACCTTGTACTAGAAAACAAAATTGTTATATTTTTGTAGTAACTTGCTGTTTTTCTAAATATTGTTTACTTTTTCCCTTAAAACGCGCTACCGCGGAAATTATTACTAAAATCCTAGAAGAAAATGTTTTCCTTGTACATGGCATTCCATCAACCATTCTTATGGATAATGGAAGGCAATTTATTAGCTCCACTTTAAAACACATGTTGGAAAAGTACAAAGTTCCAAACATACACTATACACCTAAATATACTCCTCATGTAAACACTGTCGAACGCTACAACAAGACTATCATGACCGCTATTTCCACCTTCATTGAAAATGATCAGCGTGTTTGGGATCTTTTAATTCCAAAAATACAGTTTGCCATTAACAACTCTGTTAATGAGGTGACTGGCTACACTCCCTCATTCCTAGTGCATGGTCGTGAATTAGTCACTTGTGGTTCACACTACGTAAATACTAACGTGGATCAGGATATTGTTTTCATACCTAGAGATCATTATGCTGAAAACTTAGGCGTACTATCTAATATATTTAACAAAGTACAGTCCTTACTTTTGCAAGCTCATAAGAGGAATAGTGCTAGCTATAACTTGCGAAAGAGACCTGCAGAATTTAATGTTGGTGATGTAGTTTGGAGAAAAACATTTTATCAAAGTGATAAAGATAAGCATTTTAATAAAAAACTAGCTCCTAAATATATTAAATGTAAAATTATTTGTAAAAAATCACCTTTAGTTTATGATTTGGCTGATATGAATGGTAATCCACTTGGTACCTGGCATATTAAAGACTTGAAACTTACTAATTACAAATATTAAACTATACATTTACACACTTTATATACAATCTAAATTATTAAACTCTTATTTACAAACCTAATTTTAACTAATGAACTAATAATACACTTAACTAAATTATATAATATATTTCTATAACTTATACAAACATTTAACTTATTAACTTCACTACTCTACATCTGTGCAACATTCATATTGTATCTCTTGCCATCTTAATAACATCTTCTACTTGGTATTATGAATATTGTAGTATGGTACAATTATTCTTTTTGTTATTTTAGGAGAGTCTTTGAATACTATAAAGTACTTTCTGTTTGATAGGGTCTCGGTCATATATTTTGATGCTAGACAGTTTGATAGAAAGATGTATGTTAGAGGATGGAATGAATGGATGGAATGACAAGAATCCTAGGTAGACAGACGGATTTTACTTATATTCAGGTATAAGTAAAATCCTGGTCTTTTCGGCGGGGTACTGTAGCGTTGCATGGAACGTTTACACTCTTTCGTAAACTGTCTATGGCTACAACCACCAATCGAAGCCCTCGTGGGTGCCGATTGGTCGTTATTTAGTTGTCATTCGTTTGACGTACGTCGGAATGGCGACCGTATAAATAAGCGTGCACTGTCATGCGGCCCTTCTTTCGCAAGCGTCATCGCCGTAGCACCACATTTATCTGACTGCGTGCTGCCGCGCATACCGTTGTTCCCGCTGGGTGAGTTGCCAATCAATCCCTACTAACCGCTACCAGTGTATTCTGTGTACCTGGGCTCGTGAGCTGTCACGAGTCGCTGGCGCGGAATGCAAGCCTAGCTTGCATTCCGAACCGCTGGGTGTCTGATTTCAGGGTTCACCTACGGTACGGCGTTGACGCGCCTTCTTTGCACGGAGTGCTGACTCCGTGTGGCTCACCGGCGTAGCGGAAGCTGCTCCGCAACGCGCACCGTCATCGTCGCGGGTGCCCGGCAACGTCGCGGGAGCTGCCCGCCACGTGCTCATCTCCATCATCGCAGTCGGGCGCGCTAGCCCCGACCACCACCTGACCACCGCAGCGCCGACCACGTGGCCATACCATCTGCCCGGCGAGCTGTCGCCGGAGCCAGCCACGTGCATCAGCGTCGTGCCGTTCGCCTGAGTCGGAGACCCGGCAGGCCAGTGACTCGTTTGCATACCATCAGCAAACGTATCGAGTGTACGCGGAGGTGTGAAAATAAAGCTCGTACCACGAACCTAAACCCTGAGTTCTTTTCTTCTTTCTTTTTTCTACCTATCTGCGGCCAAACGCCGCACCATTTAAAATAAGAAGCCTGTTAAAATTAACTAGTCCTCAGATAACTTGGTTGGTTGAGTGGCGTTTGAGTATTCGGGGGTAGATGAACTAGATTTTCAAGAATGACTTCCAGGAAAGAGAAGTAATCAATACAAAGGGAAGGACAATAATAGACACCAAGTAGAACATTTTCGTGTGATAGTTCTTTTTTCAGAAATAGATGCTCACCAGCGTTTGATGCTGGGGCTGCAGCAATGAGCTGATAACCGTGTATTTCCACGCTCCGCTGGCGGCGGTGATGCTGCTATATAGCAACACCACCGCCGCCGGCTATCACACGATCATTTCTAATAAGACGAAATCCAGGCAGAGAGTAACAAGAACAAGGCAGACATGGTTTTAACCAGGATTCTGAAATAAGTTTAGCATGTAGATGTGTACCTACAGTCAAACGAAGCCAGTATATCGGGAAAATGTGCCGGAATACTTGCAAAGCTGTCATAACTACTAATAGTGACAGACATCATTAGTATGTAAATTTAGTGTTACAAACACACACGCACACACAAACGCGCGCGCGCCGAGGCGCACCTAGTGCACCCACTATCGCCGTGCGTACTCCGTCCCCTGATGTGATAGGGGGCGAGCCTATCGCCATATCGGGCACAAATTCCAGACTAGAAAAACCCAACATCACTTTGCCCGATCGATTCGATTTGGGATCGAACCCGAGACCTCAGCTTTGCAGTCGTACCGTAATACCACTACGCCACCGAGGCAGTCGTTATGTATATTGATATATAATTATAGTAATATAATAATAAATAACACTATGTCATTTTTTTTTATTTTTTTTTTTAAACAGCCATCTTCGGCGCATTAGGGACGGCTGCGGGCTTCCTCCGACTCACGTCTAAGTTGTCGTCCGCAACCGCCCCTGCACGTACCGCTGTTGCGGTCCTTTTCCTGTTACGGGGGCTCAGAAGCCCCCGAAACACCGTACCGTGTCCACCTTTTGGTGTCCGAGGCAGCGTGAGACACGCTGCCTCGGACATGTCCATCACGGGGGTCACAGAAGTTGGCTAGACTAATGGGTGGGCGGCACGTCCCGCCCACCCGTGACCCCCGGAGGCCCCTATTAGTCGCCTTTTACGACAGGCAGGGGATACCGTGGTGGAATTCTCCAAACGCCCCCAATCCACAGGACATGTCCATCACGGGGGTCACAGAAGTTGGCTAGACTAATGGGTGGGCGGCACGTCCCGCCCACCCGTGACCCCCGGAGGCCCCTATTAGTCGCCTTTTACGACAGGCAGGGGATACCGTGGTGGAATTCTCCAAACGCCCCCAATCCAACACTGCGCTGGCGATCCCTCTCGGCACTCTCCTTCCGCGAGAGGACCGCCTCGCAGAAGTGGGCCACCGCCTGCCAGGCCTCCCGGCCGCCGACCATGGAAGCGACCACGGCCGGCAGCGAGAAGTCTTCTCCGACGACTGTTCTGAGAGCGCTGCGTTCTTCATCCCAGGCTGGACAACACTCCAACGTATGTTGGGCCGTGTCCATTGGGCAGTTGTCACAATATGACACACGGCCGACTCCTCTATCCGTACCACCCGAAACAGGAACTCACCGAAGCAGCCATACCCGGTGAGCACCTGCGTCAGGCGGTATGTTGCCGCTCCGTGGCGCCTGTCCAGCCATTCGGCAAAGACAGGACGCACTGCCTCTACGACCCGGTGCCCCCACGACGGGGCCTCCAGACTGAGACGCCACTCCTCCACGGCGGCTCGCCGTAAGGCGGCCCTTTTGGCCTCCACCTCCTTCAGGGCCGGACGCTCCCCGCGACTGAACGCCTCCTCCCGCCAATGGAATACATCGGCAAGGGATTTGGCGTCCAGGTCCCAGGGCAGAAATCCGGCCAATAGGCAAGCCGCCTCGAAAGAGACCGTGCGGTACGCCCTGACCGCCCGCTGCGCTAAAGCTCTCTGCGGGGCGCGCAGAAGGGCGACGCAGGGGCGGCCCAGGGAGTCAGCCCAAACGGGGCTGCCGTAAAGGGCTATGGACCGCACGACTCCGTGATACAGCCTCCGGCAAGGGAAGCCAGGACCTTCCAGGTTGGGCAGCAGGCGGGAAAGAGCGCCCGCTGCCCGGGACAATTTCGTCCTCAACTCCTTAAAGTGGGTGCGGAATCGCCATCGGCTATCCAGGACTAAACCTAGATACTTCATGCTAGAGCCGATGGGGATCCGCACCCCCCCAACGACGATGCCGGCACCGGCCGGTGGCCCTCTCCGAGGTCCGTGAAAACACACGGCCTCGGTTTTCTCGAGGGCCACCTTCAACCCTAAACGTTGAATTCTACCAACTACTTGGCCGGTGCCCGCCGCCGCCAGAGTTGCGGCGTCCCAACACTATGTCACACTAGAGCACAAAAAAATAAATGAATATCTACTTAACAAATAATGTCTTAAAACATAGTTTTACTTCCATCTGCCGATGTTTAGTGCCATTAATATAAAATAATCAAGCGACAAGCTTTCATCTCTACATAGTATTAAGCTCCCGCGTGCCGGGAGCGTGGATCCACGCTCAAAAGTGTTCCAACTCTGCCGGGAGCGTGGATCCACGCTCGGGCCGATTTCTGCAAAATGTATGAAAACTGAACATCTACACGTGGTTTCTTTTTAGCTTATTTTTTGTTTCCATTGGATACAAATCTTACGCCCGAATACTCAAACGCTACTCAACCAACCAAGTTATCTGACGCCTACTTAATTTTAGCCGGCTTCTTATTTTAAATGGCATTCTCAAACGCACTTTAAAAGATTTGATGGAAAACTCAGCCGAGGAGCAGTCATTTTGCTACAGATTATAAAAAGTTTGTTTTCGATTACAATTTTAATAAATTTGATATTTATGTGTCGTTACACGCAGTATAATTTTTAAGATGTTAAATATAAATAAATCGAATAACACAATGCGCAGTTTGAAAATGATTTACAATGTTATAATATGTCTATTATATTTAATTTTCGTGTGTATTTTATGTACTATGTGCAGATGCTACATAGTAAAAATGGTAAGTACGTTTAAAAACCATCCTAGGTTTTTAATATGTAGGAATGGCATATTCATTATTAGAAATAGTTTATTAATTAGTATATTCTTAACATTGATGTGATGAGCTTATATTGGCATTATATTTCCACTTGGCAGTATGTCAGGGTTGACATTAGCCGCTTTAGAAAAAAAAAAATAAGTCAACAACAATAATATTTATAATTCTTATTTCAGTTTTATCATCAGAAGTAGGCATATTTACAAACATTTACAAAATATGCTAACTGAACTGCCATACTACGCACAATACGATGTACTACCGTTGGTTGTTTCCCGTGAAAAATAACCCCGATGACCTTGGGCTATCGGTTGGATTGTTTGGTTTCTTTTTGTGTTCGGCTGGATATACTGCGATTTTAAAGAACATAAATGAAGAACTGTTTCCTTGCTGAGTCGGAATCTTCTTTTACGATAAGTTAAGATAAGATATGATATATTTATTTGTCAAACATTAACGTTAAATTATCATTATTGTATTCTTCGAAAGCGTTTAATTTCTCTCGATTTCTTCCTTTGACACCATACTCCTCTTCAGACAATGATGATAATGAAGAAAAAAACGATTTATTTAATCCAAAGAGAATATAATAAGTAGTTATTACGCAATAAAATTATGAAAGATTTGAACGTAAATATTTGAGACTAGTCTGAAGCACTCTCAAATTGATCTCGATTAACAGCCATATTTGGAGGCCTTACATAGCTGTCAAACTTTAAGCAGTGTTTGTGAATACCGATTGAATCAATAAGCGGACCTTAAACTGAGTCGCCTTAAATTTAAGGTTAGGAGATATAAGTCGCGGCACGAAACTCTAGCGCTGAGCGAAACGTGGAGGGGATAGCTGCGCATGGGTACCGTCGCGCACGCAATACAAATTAGTAATTTAATTGCTTAATTAAAAACAGCAAAATAATGTTCTAATGTAAAGTCAAATAGTAAGTCTAGCGGTGAACAAAATGTGGAACTTAACTGCGTATGGGTACTGTCACGCACGCAAATATTACTTAAGTAATATTACTTCATGTTTGAATGAATGAATTTGTTTCAGGGAATTAATGAAATCATTCGATTCCCTTTTCAGAAAACAATGCACGTCAAACACCATTTTCCGTGCCTGTCTTTTCAAAACAGTATTCCTTCTCGGCCTCGGCATTTTCACTGTTTAAAAACTGTTCAAACTTAATCAAACAGTGAATAAACTAACAAACACAACAAACAAATCAACAAAACAAACTTAACAAAAAACAACAACAAAAATTAACGATGACAACAAAACAATTCAGAACGCGACTGTACACTGGAAGTGCGCGGAGCGTCGTATCGGCACGGGGGACGGAGTACGACTGGAGAGCCAATCGGCGCAACGCACGCTCGCCCTTCACTCCCGGTACCCCGCCAAGACACCTTATTTTTTACTTCTGCGCAATAACGGTCAGCGCTAGAGTTTCGTGCCGCGACCAATAAGTGACGTTTCAGTATACCAATTTCACCAATAACGAATGCTTAAATCCGTAAGGCCATCTCAAATATTTAAGTAGCGTTTGAGTATTCGGGCGTTAGACTAACAGTTGAAAATTGTGGTACAGCCAGGGGCTGGAAATTTCTATGGGGGCATTTCGCGTGAAGCGGACACCGAAAAAATTGTCAGGTTCTCGATTTTGTTCGTAATTGGGTCAATTAGATTCTATGGACCTGAATTAAGGTAGGTACTTACGTCATTATTTTTACTTTTTGTATTATAGTTACGAATTGACTCGTCAAGCCCCGCGACGCACAGTGGATCGAAATTCGCCTCTCGAAGACACAGGAACGTGATGTTTTAATTATAATGATTTGTGGTTGAAATGGATTCTATTCGTTACTACAATACAAAGAGCTACAATACTCGATTTAAGTCAAACGAAACAATTCGGCTTAAAAACTGAGGACATATATTTTTATTACGAAAAAAAATATATGGAGCGGGTATATAAAATCAAGATATCTCGGGAAGCGCAAGGTTTCCCGTTATATCCTTGCATACGGATATAGTACTAATTATGTATTATTTAATTGCTATGGAATCTATACTAATATTATAAAGCTGAAGAGTTTGTTTGTTTGAACGCGCTAATCTCAGGAACACTGATCCGATTTTGAAAATTCTTTCACTAAAAGGAAGCAACATAACTCCTGAGTGCTATAGGCTACTTTTTATCCCGGGAAAATATTTTTGTCCCGGAAAAGCTTTTTGTCCCGGAAAAGCTTTTTCACGCGGGTGGAGCCGCGAGCACTACTAGTTTTTAATAAAAATCAGCCAGACCAATTAACCTCAAATCATCATCTAGAAACAAGAATTCGCCATAGACAAAACCTCAGAGCCTATTGGGAGCTGCAATGCTTATCTGTTGACAAGGACACACATTCCATGCTCAATGCTCATGTAGTAAGCTCAGAATCCATTTACACAAGTTATCAAGGAGCCCATATGCCAGAGGCTTCAAGAGAAGGGCACTGGGCCGACATCTTGAATTAGCACAATAAAAAATAGCTTCAACAATTTTAAGTCATACTTTTGATGATAAATAATTGTAATAATTTGTGTCATTATTAAAACCAAAATATAAATATGTACAATAAATAATACTTTTTTTGGTGATACATTTATCTTTTGGAATTTTATTTTTCAATATAATTACATACAGTTTAGCTGAATGTTATTTTCTCAATAATAGTTATTTAGCTAAATTCTATAAATTAGAATAACACATTGACCCAATTTTTTTAATTATTTGCTGAAGTCTCCATATTATTCTCATTCTGCATCTCTTGTCGAATTTCAATGTTAGATTGCAACAGCTCTTTTAATTTTTCATGAATGTCATCATTTTTTCTCTCCAAATAATCCAATGCAGAATTTAGCTCATCTAAAGTGTTGTCCAGCACCTCATACTCTGAAATATGAAAGAATATGGATAATAATTATGGCCCCAGGACCCAGTCTCCCATTAATAGTCATGTTAATGCCAGAAATTCTTGAAAACCAGGCAAGATTGACATTATAAGAAGGGATATTTGTATATTTGCATAGTGACTAAAAAGTGTAAGTTAATGCCTTTTGAAGCCTTCACCTAAAGATGAGAAGTACGATGCAGTTACCTTCACATTTATGTATCGAGAAATACTTAGTTCTTGAGTTAATGAAATATTTTACTTGGGAGCCCTCAGAAACAGCTCTGATTCAAATGGCTTTATTTTTTATATACTTTAAAGTCCAAAATGTTTGAAGTGGTAATTGATAATCTATTCCTATAGAAGTAACATAAAAAAGTAACAAAATTCAAAATTTTCACAGTCTTCAATACTGAAAGTGCAATTTCTGTTTTACAAAACCTATATAGGTACTATGGGCTATGGCACTTTAGACACAAATCCACACTTATTTACCTTGTCCTTACTCAATCGTTAAAAATACTGGCTAAGTACACATTTTTTTTTCAATATGTATGCATTATCTCTATGATTTATCCAAGACTAGAGATGTACTTATAGGATATTTAATAAAAAAAACAATATACGGACCGTAAGAATAAGTCACTGTTATTCATATCAAAATTTTAAAAATAAAATCGAACTGCTCTTTACATCTGATATGCCTAAGAATAAAACAAAGTAAATATTTACCTTCGCTAATATTTTCCTCGTTTTGATCTCCTGTTGGTTCAATTTCATCCGCCGAGGCATTGTCGTGTCCGTTACAATTTTTATGCTCTTGGCCAGCCATAGTTTTAGACAGATTTAAATCAAATTGTGTTCTCAAATCTCAGTTTCGCCAATGTTATGATTTAAATATTTTAATAAGATAGTAATTGTAATCACTAATCAATAATGTCACTTATTTGTCTCTGAATATCACCAGTCATATGTCCAAAGAGTATTATATACTGCATATGTCTACTGCCAAAGATAATGTAAACACTAGGTGCGTTATCTATATCCGTTTTATTTTATTTAGTCGCCGCGGTGCCGATGGCATCATGAATTTTCCGTAGTATTATAATGCTTTTTTCATGAATTGGTAGCCCTGTCTGACATGATGGTGGGATTATGAAGAAACTATGCAAATTTTATTATATTCTGTGTTGGAAACATTAAGACATGGTGAAAGACGGACGGCGCTGAAATCGGAGAGCCTGTGAGAGTGTGAAAAACGTAAAAAAACCCTACTTATTCTCGAGCCCCGACCAAGAATTTTATACTCATATGGATTATTCATTCCGTTTAACAAACTGAAGAATAAAATGTGACGTCACAGTTAACTGCTGTCTCTCTCTTTAGAGTGACAAAGGTTTATTATCAAAACCAGGACGTAACATAATTAATTGTCCATAATAATATGATATGATATAATATGGCTGCCTCGGTGGCGTAGTTGTATTATGGTACGACTGCAATGCTGAGATCTCGGGTTCGATCCCCGGGATGGTCGGGTCGGGCAAAGTGATTATTTTCCATTCAGTATCAGCTCGGAGTCTGGAATTTGTACACGATAAGGCGATAGGCTCGCCCCCTATCACACCATGGAACGGAATAACGGCAAAAAGTGGTTGCACTAATTGCACCTCTGTCTACCCGGGGGATAAGAGGCGTGAGTGTGTGAGTGTGTAATAATATGATATCGCACCATAATATTTATTTTTATCTCTATAAAGTAATGCGGTTTAAATTAACTATGAAAACCAACTACAGCGGCTAGTAATAGTTGATATTTAAAAAATATAATTTGAGTTAGAAAGTTTATTCCAAACAAAATTGGCATATTTACATACTGTTTTGGTAAGTAGTTCGGAACTACTAGTTCCACTTACATAAAAAAATACCTCACCACGCGGTGGTGAATTCAGTGGCGGCCTTGGAGGAGGGGGGCGAACCAGACAACCGCCTGGGGCCTCGCAGTTACAGGGGCATCTTGCAGCTCCTTGGGGGACCGTTTTTTGGCACCTTACTTACAAAGCTGTTAAAAAAAAATAATTTTTGCTTCGCACGGGGCCCCGCGTGCTTTTTTTTTGCTCGGCACACAACCTCACATTATATATGTTTTACTTTCCCCTGCGACTGGACATGTTCACGTTGTTTGCTGGCCTTTATAACCAAATATGGAGACTGTAAGGTTAGACAGAAAAACATTCATCATTAAGGTCCTATGTCCCCTGGATGGGGCAGAGGGCTTCCACAGTGACTCTCCATTTCGAACGGTCTTGAGCTTCGCGTTTGATTTCGCTCCAAGTCTTCCCAATGCTTTTCGCTTCGTCGATCACAGTGCGTCGCCAGGTTTGTTTGGGACGTCCACGCTTTCGCTTTCCTTGAGGATTCCAGTCCATTGCCTGTTTAGGTATATGATCGGGACCTCTTCGGAGGGTGTGGCCAATCCATTTCCACTTGCGGCGTCTGATCTGCTGGTTGATTGGTGTTTCATGGCAGAGTTCTCGTAGGTGTTCGTTCGAGATTTTCTCAGGCCAGTGAATACCGAGGATTTGGCGAAGGCATCGGTTTACAAATACCTGGAGCTGAAGCGAGATGGCTTTGGTTACCTTCCACGTTTCGCACCCGTATAGTAGCACTGACTTTACGTTGGTCCCGAATATCCTGAGCTTAACTCTTCGGGTCAACTTTTGTGATTTCCATACGGGCCGCAGTTGCGCAAAGGTTGCTCGTGCTTTGGCAATCCGTGAGGTGATGTCCTCCTCTGCTCCTCCTGTTTCCGACACGACGCTACCGAGGTATGTAAACTTGTGGACTCGTTCCACTACCTCTGTGCCAATTAGCAACGGTGTTGTGCTTGTCACTCCAGATCGCATCTCTTGGGTCTTTCGGGTGTTAATTTTTAACCCCATATTTGCCGCCTCATCTCTTAAATCATTGAGCTTAGCTTGCATATCGGCGCGAGTGTGGCTCAGCAGACAGAGGTCATCGGCATAGTCCAAGTCTTCTAAGACATCGGAAATGCCCCACTCTATTCCGCGGCGCTTGTTGTTAAATATACGAAGCATAATACCGTCCAAAGCGATCAAGAAGAGAAGAGGCGATAAAAGACAGCCTTGTCGGACCCCAGCGTGCACGGCGATGTCATCAGAAATAAGGCCATTGTGGGTGACGCAGCAAGAGTAGTTCTTATAGATAGCTTTGAGTAATTCCACAATTTTCGCCGGGACACCAATGAAGAGTAGACGGGACCATAAGCTGGACCATCTCAACGTATCAAAAGCTTTTTCGAAATCGACGAAAGTTAGATATATCTCACTTTGCCATTCTGATGCTTGTTCAAGTATAATACGTAGAGTGTTAATTTGGTCGGTGCATGAGCGATTTGGGCGAAACCCAGCCTGTTCATTGCGCAAGAGAGGTTCTACGGCCTTCGACAGTCTATCCAAGATGATCTTACAGAACACTTTGGATGGAATGGAAAGTAAAGTGATCCCCCTCCAGTTGCCGCAGTGGCTTAAGTCACCTTTCTTGGGGACGGTTATTAGGAGCCCTTTACTCCAGTCCTCGGGTAGCTTTTCTGAATCCCAGATCTTAATGATTAAAGGTGTCAGTGTCTCGACAGCGGAGGGTAAGTCAGCTTTAAGCATTTCCGCGGTTATAAGGTCGAGTCCTGGGGCTTTGCCGGTCTTCAAGGAGAGGATAGCCTTCGCCACTTCTTCATGTTTAGGTGGAGCGGTGTCGATGTTAAGGAGCTGTAGAGGTGTTGCTCCGGCCTGTACATCATCTGATGTCGACATTGCTGAGATTCGGAAGACATCCTCAAAGTGTTCCTGCCAACGTTGAAGCTGCCCTTCTGACGTCGCGATAACTTGACCTTCCTTAGACTTCAGGGGCCTCTTTTTGAAACTTCTTTTACCCGCCAAGGTTTTAGTAGCCTTATACAGCTCCCTCAAATTGCCGGTGTTTGCAGCAAGTTGGGCACTATCAGCAATAGCATCAGCCCACATCCTTCTATCCTTACGCACGCTGCGATAGATTTTCCTGCGCATCTGACGGTATTGCTGTTTGAGGTTGGCTCTTTCTATTTCATCTCGTGTTTCAAGAAGCTTCAAATGTAGTACTCTTCTGTCTTGAATGAGGTCCCACGTATCCTGCGATATCCAGTCGTCGCGCGTACGAGATTTGTGTCCCAGTACGATAGAGCTGGTCTCTGTATAAGCCACTTTTATACGTTTCCACTCCTCGTCTATAGAGTCTTTAGTCACTTGAAGTTGGGAAAAACGGTTACGGAGCTCAATTTTAAATTCGTTACAGGTTCCTGGGTCAAGTAGCTTATTTATGTTAAAATGTCGCCTTAATTTGCCTGGCTCGCTAACTTGTCGTGGTGTCGCAACCTTGATTCGCAGTTCTGCGACTATTAAGTGATGGTCACTGTCTATGTCGGCGCCTCTACGGTTGCGTACATTTAGTAACGACGCGCGCCATTTTGAACTTATGGCAATGTGATCAATTTGGTTCCTAGTAACGCCATCGGGTGAGGTCCAGGTGTATTTATGATGTTCTCCATGTATAAACAATGTACCACCGATTGTGAGATCTTGGTTTTGACAGAACTCTATAAATCGTTCCCCATTTTCATTGCACACTCCAATGCCCTGTGTGCCCATGTGCCGCTCACGGTTTTTATTGTTCTTGCCAACCTTTGCATTTAAATCTCCCATGACTATCACTATATCCTGTCTCTTGATATTCTTTAGAGTGTCATTGAGTAAGTCATAAAAGGCATCTTTGGCCTCTTCTGGAGAGGAGTTGGTGGGGGCGTAGCACTGGACAATGGTGATCTTTCGGGCTCTAGTGTTAAAGCGGGCGCAGATTATTCGGTCCGAGATCGGTTTCCAGTCCAGAAGGCTTTTCTTAGCAGGCTCAGATAGGAGGAGTCCCACACCGTATTCGCGTACATCATCCTCCATTTCCTTACCGGAGTACAGCAAAGTGAGGCCTCTGGACGTTCTCAGTTCACCGAAACCATTTCTTCGTACTTCGCTTAGACCGAGTATTAGTAGCTGATATCTCAGCATCTCTGCTTCTGCTTGGGCTAGTCGGCTATCATCGCTAAGCGTGCGTACATTCCAAAAAGCAATTCGTGTCCGTATTTTCATGCCAAAGTTCGTCGGTAAATTATCGATCCGGTTTATCTCTGTTTCAGTTTCGAAAATCGTTGTTTTTCGAGCAAGCGGGTGATTAATCCACTATGCCTTAGTCCGTTAGTGGGGCTGCCACTTCAGAGCCTACGGACATGCTCGGTTTGAAACGGGTTTCCTCCCTAGTGATGAGATTCTGTTTTGAGGCGCAGAATACTCGCCTTGCGCCCTGCCTCCTCAGCTCAGCTGCGACTCTAGAGTAGCGGTCACGCGGTTGCGCGGTCACAGCAGGTCCCAGGGTGAACGACTTGGACGTGCAGGACTCGGACTGGTCGGGGCTCTGCTATGAGTGCAAGTGTTCCGCTACGAACACAGCAGATGGTTTTATTGTCTTTTTATAGGCAATGCAGGCCTCACTATGCCTGCGATTCCCAACAATACCGTGCCCCAACTTCCCACCCCCATTCCAACAGAAAAACATTGGGATATTTAAAAATGAAAACTACACACACACACACACTCACGCCTGTTATCCTCGAAGGGGTAGGCAGAGGCACAACTAGTGCACCCACTTTTCGCCGTTATTCCGTCCCATGATGTGATAGGGGGCGAGCCTATCGCCATATCGGACACAAATTCCAGACTCCGAGCTGATACTGAATAGAAAAACTCAATATCACTTTGCCCGACCCGGGGATCGAACTACAGTTATTGTTAAATTTAAATATAATAAAAAAAAATAAAAAACATACTCATAAAAGTAAACAATCATACATGAACAAAATAATACACATTTAGGAAGTTAATAACCTAATTTTCAGTGAGTAATTTTGAAATATTACGAATATCTATTTTGTGTGATTTTACAATTTTTGCAAGTATTCTGCGAACTTTTTTTCTGTAATTATCCACTATAATAAATATTGTGTTTTAGAGATATTCTACTATGAGTTGTGTAATTCATGGTTGCAGAATTATTTGCAATCCAACATCTAGTGTGAAATTCCATAGGTAAGTTGATTGTAAACAAAGTTGTGTAGATATTTATAGCAAAAGTAATAAACACGTGGATGTTTTACAAATTACAATACTAAATAAATTCTTGTTTGAGAGCCATGGAATCAAAAATTAACGCTACATTCTGCGGGTGAGGTTTCTTCCTTAAATTTATTTTTAATATTCTAAAACTTCTGTGAAGAAGCCAACAAAACTATTAAAGTTTGCTAAAGATCACCATAATGTGCTCTCTTTCGGCAAATAAATCTTTGAATTTATAAAAACAAAATTGTTTTCGGCGACTAAAGGTGTAATGTTAAAACAAAAGTCTTTATGTCATCACTATATGTAATTTTTCTTTGCTTGCTATTTGGAATATACTTTTAAAAAAAATCTCAAATGTTAGCAAAATTTCACTGCAAAATATTTTCAATTTCAGACTGTAAAGTATAATCATGAACAACTTTAGTAAGAAATAACTTGTCATTAATTTTCTTCTTTTATCTCTTCATCTTCTGCTGCAATACTTTCTTTTATTTCTTCTAATTTATTTCACGGGATGTCTTCACATTTACTGATATATTGAAATCTTTCAAGTCTTGACGTTTCAATGGTGGTTCATATTCATTTCGCTGACATATAATGTAAAAAGTAAATATCAATCAATAATAATATATTTAAGTACCTATATATTTTAGACAGAGGCAGAGGTGCCATTTAGTACACTCAGATATCACCCAATGTACCGCCGTTATAAAATTTGGTGGGTCGCAAGCTTAATGCCCTATCCTACTAATCTTACTAATATTATAAAGGCGAAAGTTTGTAAGAATGTCTGGATGTATGGATGTTTCTTTCATGCAAAAACTACTAAACGGATTTCGATGAAATATGGCACACGGGTAGATCATGTCCTGGATTAGCACATAGGCCACTTTTCATCCCAGTAAAATATAAACAGTGACTTTTATCCCGGAAAAACATTCACGCGGGCGGAGCCGCGGGCAAAAGCTAGTAAATAATAAAGTCTAAGTGGATCATAATTATACCAGTGAAATGATAAAAAATAATATACTTACAGCATGAGTTTCTGTTAATAAATAATTATTTTTGACATCTTCTGCCATATTCCGAGAAGTAGAAGACACATTATCACATTCAGAATCATAATCTTCTGTCTTTAAATGTAGACTAGTAATTCTTGCAGACATCAAATTGACCTTTTAATGGTATTTATATTTAACCACGTTTTTGCTTATCCAGATCTTTAAAAAATCTGTAAAGAGTAATACAAACTCGATTTTATTTTAAATAAAAGTTTCAATAAATCAATGCTGGATACACTGAGAACTCGATTGTAACTGTTGATCCTCAGTTTTTATTTACGATGATTATTTAAAGATTAATAAGCTTTATAATATTCATTAGTAAGGCGGCTAGTATTACAAATACTCTAGCACCATCGTGAAACCGGTCCACCAAAGCTTACACCATGGTCACCCTAGCCTCTTGTTTACATATACTATTTACAATACAAAAAATCACATTTAACATTACGTTAATATGAAAAAAGTAGTCATATATAAAGCAAATCACATTAAGCGAGGTTTTTCTACAGTTCATTTATAAAATATTCACGTATTTTATTACGATTCGTATAAATATTGATAAAATTATAATATTTACACAATATTGATTACAATAAACTTACCTGTAGAATTTCACACTAAATTATGGATATCAAATATTTCTGCAACCGTGAACTACACAATTCACATTAAAATATCACTAAAACACACTTATTATTGTAGATAATTACAGAGAAAATTTCGAAGTGAACATTTATTTGACAACTATATTGTCATCGAACTTAACGTTTTATAACAGTGTTGCCGAAATATGTATTTGCAATTACCAATTAAATGAGGAAATTTTGTTTAACTAAAATGTTAATAAGGATAAAAAACCTTAAGGATATCTTATTCAACAAGAATAATTCTGAAATGAAAATAGTACTTATATCATTATATAAGATATGTTGGAAATATTTATATATATATGATTGAGACGACAATAACGGTATTGATATTTTTTTATGGGTGGGGAAATAATCCGTAAGCTTTGGCAACATAGGTTAAAGAGTGAGTGAGATAGAAGATAGCTCAAAAGGTAATTTTTTTGTCTTCACAAAAATGTGTGTACCGAGGCCTCCAGTAGATATATTATAAACTTCTTGGCCCCGACCGATCCAATCGGGCCGGTCTGACAGCTGTCAAACTCGATATGTGTGCGTGTTGACGCGCCTTATGTGTGTGCGTGTAGGTCGATTTTCGCGTGTTGACAGACACGCGAAAATTGCGCTTGGGCCAGTGTGACCAGCGCTCCGGGCTCGAGAGGTTCAGGCTCGTATTGTCTCCATTCCTGATTTCAGTTTATAAAAGAAGGGTTACCAGAGGATTAATTTATTTCCTTGAATAAATCGTATAGCATAGATTAAAATAACAATAAATATTAAATAAATAGCCAGTGTAAGTATACAATGTATTATAGATACAATTTTTTTATGCCATCGAATAACGAGACGAGCATGCCGTTCGCCTGATGATAAGTGATACGACCACCCATAAACAATAGAAATACCATCCAGTACCTCGAGTTACAATGTACTGCATGGCATTCCACTGCGCTCGTCATTTTGAGACATAAGATGTTAAGCCTCATTATGTCCTGTAGTTACACTGACTACAATGTCCTTTAAACCGAAACACTACAGTGCATGCACACTGCTGCGTGGCGGTAGAAATAGACATTGCGGTGGTACTCACCCAGGCGGACTCTTATATATGAGAATCGTACCACCAGTAAAATATTATATACCAGTATTATATGTTTTTTGTGCTGACTTGTCATAATTGCTTTATAACCATTACTTACCTCCATGACTCATTAAAAAACTAATGTCATTTCACGATGAAATATAAATATTCGTCTTGTCTTACTTGCTAATATATTATCCTAAATCTATAAATATAGTTAATAATGGTTTAGTAGATAAACATAAAATTAAAAAAGCCATTTACTTATCCATGCAGAAGAACATTCAAATTAAATTAAACTTTAACTTAACTAAACCAAATTAAATCAAATGAAATTAAACTAAATCGAACTAAATTAAATCAAAATAAATAAAATTCAATCAAATTAATTTAAAATAAATTTGAAATATTTTTTTTACAAGTATTTCATATTAATATGATAATCCAGTAATATAATTTCCATAAATGTAATATTATATTTATTTCTTTAACATTTATTCCACTTATTAGTTTAAAATATATTTACTTTAGATTCTTACTTACCAATATATTATTTTGTGTTGTTCTTAATAAAAAGAAATTTTAATTCAGACTAGCGCTATTTATTTGTTACAATTGGTATATGCCATTTACAATACATTTATTAGAATGTATTTCATTTTAATTTGTCAATATAATTATGTATTTACAATTTTAATAGATTTAGCACAAAATTAGAATATAATAATTTGGCTACATAATTGTTATAGGTAGGTACAATTTTATTTAGGATGGACCCCTCTCAGGTAATGGCCTCCTCCAAGGATTTCCATATATCCTTATTTTGTGCTGTTAATAGCCAGTTTTTTCCTGCTAAAGACCTTACATTGTATGTTGCCAAATAGAGCTTTCTAGAACTAATTAATTGTTGTATATTGGTATAGATTGTGGGTGTGGTTGTTTCATTCCTTGGGTGGTGGTCATTATCTGACTTCCACGGTGACCAACCGGATTGGAACATGTGGTTTAGTGTTCGTTTTTAATTGTGATGTGTTTTCCGTGGGAGAGGGCGATAATTGTTATTGTTCCTTATTTTAGTTTATTTGGTCGTTTTGGTTGTTAGTGGTTTGGTTTTTGGTGGTAAGAAAGCTGAGTATTCCTGGTTTGATAACTCCATGTGATGAACTCGTCGATTTTTGTAGTCCGGTTTGAGTCTTGTTCTTTTTATTAGCTTGTGCCTTTGATCTTGGTTGTGTAACATCATTGTAGTTTGGTGATATTGATAGAGTTCTTTTCATGTTGCCTGATGTGTCTATATTTTTGTGGTTTATTATTAGTTTGTCGTACTTGATAGTGGCGGAGTTTCCTTTCTCTTTTTCGAGTTTTGCTTGCTCTTGTAATTCCCTTCTTTTTTATAAAATATGCCGTGGAAAGTCTTCTTTTATATAGTAAGTGGTATCTTTAATACTCTCCTCTGTTTAAAGATTTCTACTTTTGTGCCCAAAGAACTAAAAGTTACGGTAATCTGCCGGGGTTTTTCTCAGTTCTTCCCTATTCTCTTAATATCTTGTATGTCTCTTTGTTCTATCTCTACAGAGAAATATTGATTTATGAAACTTAATATGGTTTTTAATGAATTCGCATACGATGTTTCAGTTTCCGGTAAACCAAAAACTACGATGTTCCACTGTCTTGACTGTTTTTCTAGAAAGTATAATCTTTTTTCTTGCTTTTCCAGTTTTTCTTTAAGGCTTTCGTATTTTACATCTTATACTTTTAACTATTCCTCCAATGTGTAGTTAATGTTTTGCGTATGATACACACACTAAAGTTTATATATCTGCGAAACATCTAACCACTCGTCAATTATGTTATAAAGTGTTTGATTTACTTCTGTAAGTTGCAGATTAATTCCATAGTGTTAGGGCAAAAATATTTTTTGTGCGGGTATTAATGACATGATCTACAATTTTTGCTATGAAAGCATAGAACGTCTGACAGTTCGAGTCAGTTGGTCATTGCCTTGGTGCCGGTCGTTCGCTTGGTTATATTTTTTGTGAAAGTATTTCTGTAAAGTCAGTGGTACATATTTTTATTTAAATCAAAACCGTTGCAGTTTCTAATATCAGAATCGGGATGTGTAATCGATGCCCATACATGTGGATTGTGTTCATTACATAACTATGCTATGGGGTATGCTTAAATACCAATGCTACTGTGGAGAAGTGTTAACGGGCACCGTGATCGAACTGTTGGTGCTCAAATGTTTCTGTACGCATGCCGCGTATAGCTTGGAAGCTGTTCCGAGGTGACCGGGACAGGATGACTGCGCGTGTGTCAACTAGCGCTAGATGCTAGCGGCTCCATTGCAGAGGATCTGGGACTGTATATGAAGTGTGGTATCGTATGACTCATAATTTTTGCTTGAGGGTTATGCTTTCCTTTATTTTTCCGTGATACCCGCAAATGTTGGGATCTCGTTTTGCCATGTGGTGGCTACTGGACGTAATGTCCAGGCCACTTCGCGAATGGAGTTTTTGTTATATTCCGTGCTAACAGGAACCGGAGATCCGTTTGATGTGTGCCCGGTGCGGAGTAGCGCACTAGGATGTTTAGATACGTGCTGTTCAAACTGCGGACAGACGCGGTCCGATCAGGCAGTACTCTATGCACCACGGAACAGTGCATTCAAGCGCTGCAGAATTATGCGCTTCTTGCACTGCGGAATTGTTTGCGCTTTTGGCGCTACGGAACGGTGCGCTTTTGGCGCTACGGAACGGTGCATTTTTGGCGCTACGGAACAATGCGCTTTTGCGCTACGGAACGATGTGCTTTTGGCGCTACGGAACGGTGCGATTTTGGCGCTACGGAACGGTGCGCTTTTGGCGCTACGGAACGGTGCATTTTTGGCGCTACGAAACGGTGCGCTTTTGGCGCTACGAAACGGTGCGCTTTAAGCGCTGCGGAATGGCGCTCTCCAGTTGGAGTAGCCTTATCATAGCTCCGACATTGTGGCTATCTCAAGCCCCGACATTGTGGCTATCTCGTGCCCCGACATTGTGGCACTCTGTCACGACATTGTGGTTTGTGGCAGTACGATTTTCGTAGCCCCGACATTGTGGCTATCTTGTGCCCCGACATTGTGGCACTCTCTAGTTTGTGGTAGTACGATTTTTATAGTCCCGACATTGTGGCTATCTTGAGCTCCGAATGTGGCACTGTTTATGATATTGCTGCTGTTCTCTGGGACCCTGCTAGTGGTTGCTAGACGTTCTTGTTTCAGAAATGATTGGGTTCCATAACTCAACCATTACTGATTCGAAATTGCTTGATTGTGTTACAATGGGTAACTAAAGTTAAAATGTTTTGGGTGATGAGTCAATCCGCCCATGAAGGAACTCTCGTGGGCGCTGCAGTCCTTATTTACTGCTGCCGTCACGAGGCTCATCATTCGCCTTGAATCGTTTGGATTGTACACAGTTTAGTAATTTTTTGACAGCTGTGCCGTTGGAGAGACTAAAAAGAAAGTGTGTGATCGAGGACGATCACATTGTCAGGAAAGGCCGTGTTAGGGCAAAAATATTTTTTGTGCGGGTATTGATGACATGATCTACAATTTTTGCTATAAAAGCATAGAACGTCTGACAGTTCGAGTCAGTTGGTCATTGCCTTCGTGCCGGTCGTTCGCTTGGTGATATTTTTTGTGAAAATATTTCTGTTAAGTCAGTGGTACATATTTTTATTTAAATCAAAACCGTTGCAGTTTCTAATAATAGTGTAATTTCGTGACATAACTATTTGTATTTTTGCACCATTCATATTAGGAAGGAAGCATTTATTGGAAACTACATAGCGAATTAATATTACGTAATACGTACTTACGACAGAATTCACAGATTTTAATAATAAATTATTTTTCAAGTGGGTATATGACTATTAAGAAGACTTTCTTACCATCTTTACGCAGATGACCTACAAATTTCTTACTCTGTACCAGCAGAACGCGTGGATGAAGCTATTGCTACAATTAATAAAGACCTTACTATAATTGCTGAATGGGCTGCGAATTTTGGTCTCATAGTGAATCCTGAGAAAACACAGGCCATTGTTATTGGCAGCCACAGGATGGTTTCCTACCAGTGGACTTCCCCAAGTCCTGTTTGATGGCTGTACTATACCCTATAGTGATAAGGTCAAGAACTTGGGAATTCTTCTTGACAGACACTTATCCTGGGGGCCCCAATTGCGGGAACTGAGTCGCAAAATTTTCTCTGCTGCTGGGTCCTTGCGTTGTTTACGTAATTTTCTTCCTATTCCCACTAAAATTGCTCTTGCGCAGTCTCTTCTTTTTCCTCTCCTTGACTATACTGACGCCAGCTATCTCTATTTATCCGAAGCCCAATTTGACAAACTTGAGCGACTACAAAATTTCTACATCCGTTTCATATTTGGACTACGTAAATATGGTCATATCTCAGAATTTCGGATTAAACTCAAGTGGTTGCCTGTACGCCTTCGCCGGAATACTCGTGTTTTATCTTTGTTGTATAGTGTTCTGTTCTTTACTTCTTCACCTCCCTATCTTAAAAACCGTTTCCACTTCTTGAATAGCACTCACGCCCGATGCTTGAGACCATCAGAGAGTCTGGAATTAGCGATTCCCAATAAAAAATATAATAATACCAGCCCTGTATTATTATACTGCCCACTGCTGAGCACGGGCCTCCTCTACCGAGGGGGTTTAGGCCTTAGTCCACCACGCTGGCTAAGTGCGGCTTGGTAGACTTCACATACCTTCGAAATTCTTCTAAGGAAGTTCTTGGGTATGCATGTTTCCTCACGATGTTTTCCTTCACCGTTAAAGCGAACGATAATTGATAAAAAATACACACGTAACTTCGAAAAGTCTGAGGTGAGATTCCCAAGCATGCCACTAATTTCCTTGATAATTTATTTACAGTACAGCCTGCACGCTTGTGGAACGAGTTACCTGTGTCGATAAGAAGGGCTAAATCTCTCCCCATTTTTAAAAGGCTTGTGGAGCAACACTACTTTTCACTGTGATATTCTATTTGTCCTTTGTTTCTATTTATTACTGTATATTATGTATATTTTGTATTGTAGTTGTGTAGTTTATGTATTATTATATGTAGTTACTTTTATATTAGGTATAGAATACGTAGTTTTGTTATATAATAATATAACAAAACTACTACAATTACAGACCCATCTCCATACTGTCAACTTTTCGTAAATTGTTTGAGTCGCTTATTTGCCCAATTATTTCATGGCATTCTAAACATATAATCTCTACTTCTCAACACGGTTATGTCGCGGGCCGGTCCACCGGCTCGAACCTTCTAACATTCACATCAGACTTAGTTGATCTTGTTGACGCCCGTAAATGCGCTGACGTAATGTACACCGATTTTAGTAAAGCGTTTGACAAAATCAACCACGACATATTACTCCGTAAATTATCAAACTATGGTATTGATGTTAATGTTTTGAAATGGTGTGAATTATACCTTTCCAATCGCACATCAAGGGTGGTTCTAAACGGTTTCACTTCTAAATCCTACTCACCAAATAGTGGAGTCTCTCAAGGCTCCCATTTGAGCCCGATATTTTTCAACTTATTTATTAATGATATCCCTCTTATCTTTGAGAATTCCACAGCTTGTATGTATGCAAATGACCTTAAGATTATGAGACCAATAAGTAGACCTGAGGATTCTTTATTGTTACAGAGTGATCTGAATAGACTTGTGGTGTGGTGCAATGATAACGGAATGAGTTTAAACGTTGATAAATGTTACCATGTACGTTTCTCTAGAAGTAACAATACATTACAGAGTAGTTATAATTTTTTCCACAAAAGTATTCAATTCATAGAGGTCATTGGTGATCTGGGTGTACAAATAGATCACAAGTTACGTTTTAATGCCCACATCGATAAAATATATTTAAAAGGTTTCAGAAACCTTGGCTTTGTATTAAGAAATTGTAAAGAATTTAAAAGTGCTTCAACAAAAATATTATTATTTAATGCATAAGTTAGATCTGGACTGGAATATTGCAGACAAGTATGGTCGCCTTATTATGAGGTTCACTCTGAAAGACTGGAACGCATTCAAAAAAGGTTTCCTTATCGTTTAGCATTTAGTACCCATAAGACTAATATCAAAAAATCTTATAAAGAACGCTTGAAATATTTCCATATGAGTAGCCTCAGGGAACATCGATATATTCTTGATATTATATTTCTATTTAAGCTGGCAAACGGAAAAATTTATTGTAATCAATTACTTAAGCAACTTATTTACAAAGTGCCATCAAGGATACCTCGTGCATCTAATCTCTCTCTCTTCGCACCCAAAACGTTTAGGACCAACTTTGGAGACCAATCTCCTGTAAATAAATTCATGTCCCTTTATAACAAATTCTTCAAACATAATAACACAATATATATATATATATATATGTCGGAGACAGTGACGGCCGATATCGATACACGTAGGTTCACATAATAAAAGTCACAAATGAATTCTCTTTAACTCGCTATTTATTGTTCGTTCGTCAATTATTACGTAATCGAATGTTCACAGAGTACAATACCACGTCAGGAATAGTTATTAACTTTGGTTATTATAACACACTGCATATCGAGACAATTACTTAACCGTTTGGTTAAGTGATTACAATCAACTCACCTAGTAACAACTCGAAATAACATAGTAACCGCTTTACTAAGCACTGACCGATATGAACACCACCATAGTTACCACATAGTATTGAACTGCACCCAACTACTTGCAACACCACCGAACTTAATGACGACAGACTAAGACTGTTTCTTCAAATGATTCGGCACCCCTTTATACACCCAACTGTCGCTCCGAGAATTGAACACGATTTTTATTTAGTCTTACCCGACGTAATATATTCAGACACCCTCAATGTGATTAATAAAAATGATAATTCCTTTTTATACTTCCTTCCTGTCCCGACATATATATATTCTTCCTAAAACAAACCAGCTTTAAAAAAAGTGTTGAGCTCTTTGTAGTAATTTATTAAATTACTATAAAGAGTTCAACATCCACCTAGTCCGACAGATTTCTATGACTCAGATATCCTCGTTTTTCTCATTATATGCCCTCTTTGTTCAATGTATAACTTCTAAATACTTACCATCAAAAATATTTAAAAATAAATAAATAAGTTATTATTCATAATCTCACTCAACAGCAGACAAAGCAAAATTTTGTTTATGTTGTTTAATTACTTAGTCCATGAGTTTTTGTAACTGGAATGAATACCTACGCCCTCGTCCTGCTTACGCTTAAAATTTGCAAGCGGTGGCAGCCTGTAAGTAAGACAGCACTGTTGTAAGTAGTTATTGATTCTGGAATAATTTCTGACTGTGTATGGTGTATGTCTTGTTGGCTGTCCTATTAAATAAATAAAATAATATTTATGTACATCTGTTTTCCAACCCCTCTTATTACCTGTAGATGACCACCCGCTCTATTTTTCCTTCCTAACTAAGTCCATACAAAGATTGTCTGGAAAAAATCGCCAATTGCGATAAGACCGCCACTTGTACTTCTTATTGTTTAGCCTAGTTTATATTATATAATTGTTATTTCCACTTTGCCTTAGATGTACCGTAAAGAGTTTATAAATAAACAGTTTTATGCTCACATGTATATTTTAAAATTTGATTTACAAATAATCATATACACTCACGCCTGTTATCCCCGAAGGGTTAGGCAGAGGCGCAACTAGTGCACCCACTTTTCACCGTTATTCCGTCCCATGATGTGATAGGGGGCGAGCCTATCGCCATATCGGACACAAATTCCAGACTCCGAGCTGATACTGAATAAAAAAATTCAATATCACTGCCCGACCCGGGGATCGAACCCGAGACCTCAGCTTTGCAGTCGTACTGTAATACAGCTATGCCATCGAGGCAGTCTACAAATAATCAGTGCTTTGATATTAAACAAAGTATCTTCCCATTAGGAAAAAAATAAAATTTCCTTTATTTCAAGGTAACAGGTTTTGTGTAATGTAGCAGCACTGCATATACATTGCTGCCAATATCACGCCATCGGAATTAAAAGTTAAAACGCACCCTGGTGCGTTGACCAATCTAATCTGCGGGGGTATCGGCTAATTTTGACGTTTCGAGTGAACAACGAAACATTGATGTCAACCGAACTTTGAAGTCAACCGAAATTTTATAGCCATTGGTATTGCGTATGATGTTATAGCTACAGTCAACACGAGTGCCTATCAACGAACCATATGACATCTCTACTTTTTTTATCGACGTTACGCGGCTAAGTTATACACACCAATTATACGTACAGCCGTAATGGATGAATTGGTCTTTTTTATTTAGCGGTTTGACATTGTCAAAATCATTGCCTGACAGCTCTTGTTTATTTGCCTCTGCTGACAGCGATGGAGGCATAACTTAAAAACAAAAAATATGTGAATTGAATTGAACGGTGCGTTTGAATCTTCAGAATAATATTGTGGAATATGGTGCGGAAATCGTAACAATATGAGAATTGTTTGTGCTCGTATGTGGAAGTACTTTTGGGTTAGATATAATTATACCGTGACATGTTTTTACGAAGAAACAAACCCCAAAGCCCATTTGACCCCCAATCGAGTCAATATACTTGTAATTATACAAACTTGGGAATCAGACGCTTTTAAACTTAATGCAGTAGCAGACAGTGTAAATCAATCAACGTAAGTATCAATATTATATTCAGTATGTAATAAAATTAATTCTTGTAGGTAATAATATCGTATGCCGTATCAGCCTGCTAAGGGCGTGGGCGCTTAACCATTTTTTGTCTTTGCACTAAATAAACTATTCCTCTTGAGTACCAAACCGAAGATCAACCCATTTATTTATTCTGTGTGGTTGCAGCAGTATTCTCAACTAACCTAAACTAAAGGCTCTATTCAACATTCATGGAGAGTATTGCTTTTGTTAGCTGTTTTCATTTTGAGTATGCTGTATCTGTTGTGTACGAATGTGCCAAGTCTCCTAATTATAAACAACGCAAGACTTGTTTCTTAATACAATAAACATAACGGCATTGTGTAATGTACGAAAAATTAATGCATTTCTATAATTTTTAGAGTTGAAGAAGTGGAGGAACGGATTTTAGGCGGCTCCGATATTGAGAAGCACATGGCTGTCTTGAAAAGGATTGCTGTAGACCTGTGGTTGTGGATAGACCTAGTACAATACATAATTGACAACAACTGTACACCTCAATATATAGAATTATACGTTATTATTGTGCCTTAATTAACCAATGTTGCATTTTTTATTTCTCTACCTTCTTAATGTGATAATGAATATAAATTTGAATAGTGATTCTTTAAGCCCTCGCGTGCCGGGAGCGTGGATCCACGCTCAAAAAAAGTGTTCAAACTCTGCCGGAGCGTGGATCCACGCTCGGGCCGATTTCTGCAAAATGTATGAAAACTGAACATCTACAGGTTGTTTCTTTTTAGGTTATTTTTGGGTTTCCATTGGATGCAAATCTTAATTATATATTAGAATTGAGAAAAACGGCCGCCATTTTGAATTTCTTTGTTTTGAGGCCGATTGGCCTCAAAATCGATATCTGAGTAGGCCTGTAGGTAGAAAAGACGGATCCAATGTTAGAATTGAAAAAAGTGGCCGCCATTTTGAATTTCTTTGTTTTAAGGCCAATCGACCTCAAAATCGAAATCTGGGCAGGCCTTTAGGTACCGAAGACGGATCCAATGTTAGAATTGAAAAAAGTGGCCGCCATTTTGAATTTCTTTGTTTTAAGGCCAATCGACCTCAAATTCGATATCTGAGCAGGCCTTTAGGTATAAAAGACGGATCCAATGTTAGAATTGAAAAAAGTGGCCGCCATTTTGAATTTCTTTGTTTTATGGCCAATCGACCTCAAAATCGATATCTAGGCAGGCCTGTAGGTACAAAAGTTGGATCCAATGTTATAATTGAAAAAAGTGGCCGCCATTTTGAATTTCTTTGTTTTAAGGCCAATCGACCTCAAAATCGATATCTGGGCAAGCCTTTAGGTAATGAAGACGGATCCAATGTTAGAATTGAAAAAAGTGGCCGCCATTTTGAATTTCTTTGTTTGAAGGCCAATCGACCTCAAAATCGATATATGGGCAGGCCTGTAGATACAAAAGTTGGATCCAATGTTATAATTGAAAAAAGTGGCCGCCATTTTGAATTTCTTTGTTTTAAGGCCAATCGACCTCAAAATCGATATCTGGGCAAGCCTTTAGGTAATGAAGACGGATCCAATGTTAGAATTGAAAAAAGTGGCCGCCATTTTGAATTTCTTTGTTTTAAGGCCAATCGACCTCAAAATCGATATCTGGGCAGGCCTTTAGGTACCGAAGACGGATCCAATGTTAGAATTGAAAAAAGTGGCCGCCATTTTGAATTTCTTTGTTTTAAGGCCAATCGACCTCAAAATCGATATCTGAGCAGGCCTTTAGGTAATGAAGACGGATCCAATGTTAGAATTGAAAAAAGTGGCCGCCATTTTGAATTTCTTTGTTTTAAGGCCAATCGACCTCAAAATCGATATCTGGGCAGGCCTGTAGGTACAAAAGACGGATCCAATGTTAGAATTGAAAAAAGTGGCCGCCATTTTGAATTTATTTGTTTTAAGGCCAATCGACCTCAAAATCGATATCTGGGCAGGCCTTTAGGTACAAAAGACGGATCCTATGTCAGAATTGAAAAAAGTGGCCACCATTTTGAATTTCTTTGTTTTAAGGCCAATCGACCTCAAAATCGATATCTGGGCAGGCCTGTAGGTACAAAAGACGGATCGAACATTAGAATGGAAAAAAGTGGCCGCCATTTTGAATTTCTTTGTTTTAAGGTCAATTGACCTCAAAATCGATACTTGGCATGCCATTGATAGTAAAAGTCAGATCTAATGTTAGACTTAAGAAAAGTGGTCGCCATTTTGTACTTCTTTGTTTTAAGACTGATTGGATTTAAGATAGATATTTGGGCTTGTCTTTTAGCCAAAACTAATTAATCGAGGTTGGAATTTTAATAACTGCATTCCATGTTAAATGTTCTTGTTTTAAGGGCCATTGGTTTTAAAATCAAAATCCGCTGGACATGGCCACAAACTATAGTAGGTTTTAATTATATCACTTTTAAATAATATCACCATCAAAGCTTATTCAATTCTCTTCAATAACGATATTGCAGCTTTGTTATGTCGCAAAAAAAGGAATTTGTCTTCGAATTTAAGAAGTGGCCCGTGGCAGCAAACAGCTAATAAAGTAAATTCTTCTGTGAAAGCATCAAAATCGGTTAAAAATCCGGGGGTCGTTAGCAATTCAACAATAGCTATAAGCATAATTAGCCGCGTAGTAGAAATTATCTTACTATAATATCTTTCTTCCCCTACATCGTTATGCCCTGGTGGGTGGCCATTCAATTACTGTATCTTTTTTTTTTTGAAGTTATACCTTAAGCGCGTTATGAAAAATTTATGGGAGTGAAATTTTACGATGCGCGCGCATGTGTGACACAAAAATTCTCACGGTTGTTTTTTTATTATAATTTTCCCCTTATAGGGAAGGCAAAGGGTTCAAGCCCATATAGCCTCGTCTTAAGTGATATTATTGGTTGTCTTTTTTTTAAATTAATTATAAAAAAAAAATATTTTCAAAATAATAAATAATCAATAATAAATATTTTAAATTAAGAATCTTCTAATATTAAGTACAAATTATGTCATATATATTTATTATTCTCTAAATTCTATATTTAATAATTATATAATATAATGTTAGGGCAAAAATATTTTTTGTGCGGGTATTAATGACATGATCTACAATTTTTGCTATAAAAGCATAGAACGTTTGAGAGTTCGAGTTAGTTGGTCATTGCCTTCGTGCCGGTCGTTCGCTTGGTGATATTTTGTATGAAAGTATTTCTGTAAAGTCAGTGGTACATATTTTTATTTAAATCAAAACCGTTACAGTTTCTAATAATAATTTATTTTTTAGTAAAAGGAGAAGACAAAGGCGCTTAGCCTTGCAGCCTCGTCTGTTGTTGTTTTACCACACCCAAGGACTTTTTCAAAATTCAAAGGCCGAAGCCAAGACTGCAATTTTCCCAAACTATAAAGGTTAATGATGCCAAAGAAGTATAACTTCTCACGCGCGTACATACATATATTACACCTCGATTTATTCTATTTGGCTAAATACAAGCCCAAATATCTATCTTAAATCCAATCAGTCTTAAAAACAAAGAAGTTTAAAATGGTAACCACTTTTATTGAGTCTAACATTAGATCTGTTTTTTACTATCGCCAAGTATCGATTTTGACGTTAATTAGCTTAAAATAAAGAAGTCCTAAGTGGTGGCCTCTTTTTTCAATTCCGACATTGGATCCGTTTTTGGTAACTACAGATATGCCGAGAAATTGATTTTGAGGTCGATTGGCCTTAAAACAAAGAAATTCAAAATGGCGGCCACTTTTTTCAATTCTGACAATGGACCCGTCTTTTGTACCTAAAGCCATGCCCAAACATCGATTTTGAGGTCGATTGGCCTTAAAACAAAGAAATTCAAAATGGCGGCCACTTTTTTCAATTATAACATTGGATCCGCCTTCTGTACCTAAAGGCTTGCCCAGATATCGATTTTGAGGTCGATTGGCCTTAAAACAAAGAAATTCAAAATGGCGGCCACTTTTTTCAATTCCAACATTGGATCCGTCTTCTGTACCTAAAGGCCTGCCCAGATATCGATTTTGAGGTCGATTGGCCTTAAAACAAAGAAATTCAAAATGGCGGCCAATTTTTTCAATTCTAACATTCGAACCGTCTTTTGTACCTACAGGCCTGCCCAGATATCGATTTTGAGGTCGATTGGCCATAAAACAAAGAAACTCAAAATGGCGGCCACTTTTTTCAATTTTAACATTGGATCCGTCTTTTCTACTTACAGGCCTGCCCAGATATCGATTTTGAGGTCGATTGGCCTTAAAACAAAGAAATTCAAAATGGCGGCCACTTTTTTCAATTCTGACATTGGATCCGTCTTTTGTACCTAAAGACCTGCCCATATATCGATTTTGAGGTCGATTGGCCTTAAAACAAAGAAATTCAAAATGGCGGCCATTTTTCTCAATTCAAGCATTGGATCCGTCTTTTGTACCTAAAGACCTGCCCATATATCGATTTTGAGGTCGATTGGCCTTAAAACAAAGAAATTCAAAATGGCGGCCGTCTATGCCAAATCTCACAATGTTTCTGAATATTTTAGTGACCATTGATCCATAATAAATAAGTAAATAAATAATTTCAAAATTCGTACTAAAAGAATTTTATGGTGCATAAATTAGAACATCCTTTACACTCAAAATCCGATTTTTTAAATGTATGGCGGCACGCACGCGTCTTTTACGCAAACTGAGCCCGGCATTCCAGGGGTTAATAAACATTATTAAATATATTTTACCTACATCATTTAGGAACTTACTCATTTTATTAAGAATCTAAGGAGATCTATTTTTATTAAATTTATATATTTATTGCTATATTAGGTACATGTTATAATATTAACATTATCAAACAATAAATACATTTTATTACAAGTATAATTTATAAACAATACATATTTCATGTCTTCCCACATTATTAATCACATTATTTATAGTTTAGAATATTATCAAGAACATCTATCGACGAGCGAGACTCGTACATAATACAAAAAATCTACAAATTGAAATAAAATTATTTTGTGGGTTTTATAGCGGTTTTTTAATTTAATCTTTTTTCTCCCGACGTGTCGAAGATAGAAGACTTTACAGCCTTTATGGTCACTGTGCAAATTTTGGCGTCGAAGAAAATATAACTTAAAACACCGCGATAAAATTCGCAAAATAGTTTTATTTCCAAGTCTAACATTCGCGTAAATAATATAAGAAATCATTAAATTGACAAATATTCGCGCTCACGTATAAATAAAATAAAGCTTTCGATTATAATCATTACAAATTAAAAATCTTAAATTTCTCAACGTTTTTATTTAGCTACTTTACTACGTTACTCGGCCGGGTAATACTGTTAATCACTTTCCGAGGCAAAAACACTGCTATTGAATAGTGGCTTTCAGAAAAATGTTGACAGATACGGTGTCTATCAATTTGATGTCAACTTTGCTTAGACAATACCAATAGCTATAATTTTCCATAGCAATCCACACTATCGATATCCACCGTGACGTCACCGGTGACCATCAATGTTCATGAGCACCGCGAGTTGTCCACCGGTGTTAGCCAATACGAAATCGGTGATTTGACAGTTATTTGATGTACACTTCCACCAGTGCTTATCAGTTTTCGATGTCAACTGAGATACATAATAGCCCGGCTGATCTAGTTCTTTTTAGTTTTATTTTGTGATCTGTGGTAAATTAAAAAGTCAACAACGTCAAATAATCAATTGTCAATTCAATTTGCAATCAATTTGGGTATACTTGGTTGTTGGTTTTTTTGTCGTATTCAATTTATTTGTACTTTGAATTTAAAACCATGCTTAGGTCTGTTTCCCGTGTAGTGTCTTGTCGAACGGTGCTTTGTAGGAATAATGCGCCTATCCTCAGTCGTACCCTTACCGATAAAAATGAAGATACTGCTATCCACACAGGCCAAGTGAGAATTTTCATTGTACAGTTTTGTGTTTAATTTGTAGATATTTTGGTTAAAATTTCCATAGATTTGAATGGGTGAATTCGTTGAAGTTATGCTTACGGCTCTTAACAGGCAAATGACACTTATTTTGTTTCATTTTCTCTTACATAATAACAAGGTACATTTTACATTATTATGTAGGTTCTAAGTTAGCGTCAATTAAACTGTTGTTCCAATATAAATAATAAAATATGAGTATTATCGGTACTTAAAACCTTAAAATTTTGATAATATAGATCTTAATTTTCTTTTTGTCCTCTCTCTTATTAAAATATAATTTTACTATAATTATTATTATTGTATAATTATACTGGCAAGCGCAGCGTTGGCTGTCTACCTGCAAAGTGGACACACGACTTGATAAAGGTTGCAGGAATGTGCTGGATGCAGACTGCTTTTGACAGGTCCGTCAGAAAATCTTTACAGGAGGCCTATGTTCAGCAATGGATGTCATGTTGCTGATGATGATGATGATGATAATTATTGTTTCACGTTATATTGCTCTGCTAGTAATAAATTATATTTTTTACAGAAATGGGATACAGATGACTACAGAATGGTCAGATTTATGAATTCTCCAAAGCAAGTTAACCCTAACTGGGCTATCAACTTAATTGCAGAGGTGCCACCGAAAGAAGTTACTGAGAGAGTAGTCTGGTGTGATGGGGGAAGTGGTCCTGAAGGCCATCCCCGGGTTTATATCAATCTGGTAAATATTTTTACAATATTTTTTCCCATATTGTACCACCTGCTAAAGCCATACTGAAGACATTTGTCTAAAGTGGCCTGCTCAACTGTACCACTAGTCACTACACATAGAATGCTATGGTAAAGACAAGCTGGTGTTTCATTTCATATAACTATTTGTAAGGCCGTTGAGAGATCTTAATCTAATTTTAACTTTAAAACCCCCAACAAAATGCAATTCTTGCTACCATGCCCCATTCCATCTCAAAATTAAAACATTGACCTACTCCTACCCCGCAGTAAACCCTCACAACTAATAATCTAAATTCTAAAATTATTAGACTACTATACATAAACATGGTTGAAAAATGCATGTAAAAAGTTCATTATTGAAAAGAGAGGTTGGAGTATAAACATTCATTTTATTGGTAAATTGTTAAAGATGAAATAAAATTTATTTCGATGTACATACATAAATGGTGGGATGTGTCCTTTGTAGACGGTCTTAGGTATCAACATTTAAATATTACAAGATAACATGTGGTAATAAGTGTATGATAGCCTAGTTGGCAATGGAATGGTCTGCCGAGACAATGTCTGGAAGATCAAAACCTAATGCACACACCTCTGACTTGTATATTATTTATCACATATCGCTTGCTTTAACGGTGAAGGAAAACATCGCTTGGAAACCTACATGCCTGAGAATTCTCCATAAGAATTTCGAGGGTATGGGCCAGACGCCAACATGGTAGATTAAGGCCTAAACCCTCTCAGTAGTAGTGGGCAGTATATAATACAGGGCTCGTATTATTATTATTTTATTATTATGTGGTTATATAGTTTTGCACAGACTGGCATAATTGTCTTGACTAGCAAAGAATTAGATCCCTGGGAAGCGTTTCAGGTATAACACTTCTAGAACTAGAATGACATAAATGAAAAAAGAAGAATAAATGCACTGGAAATGGACACTTTTTTATATGCTTGCCAACTTAAGAATAATTTGCATTTACATTGTTATCCATATATGAATATAAACGTAATCCATACGCAATGAGAACAGGATGGAACCTTGTAGATGTAAATCGAAAATGACAAAAGGGTATTATACCCCTTTCTGAAAAATAACTTAATTTTAATCCCAGAGTGTTAACATACTACTAGAAATTTCATTAAAAAATGTGCTATTAAAATGCATTCAAACTGTACATTTTCAATTTTCGCGCTTAAATAGATGCAAACGTTAGTTGCGATGGTGTGACGTCAGCTCGTTGGTGACAAACGAAGCTGGGGGCTTAGAATATGAAAAAATCGGTGCGTGTATATGTCCCGGCACGAAACTCTAGCGCTGAGCGAAACGTGGAGGGGATAGCTGCGCATGGGTACCGTCGCGCACGCAATATAAATTAGTAATTTAATTGCTTAATTAAAAACAGCAAAATAATGTTTTAATGTAAAGTCAAATAGTAAGTCTAGCGGTGAACAAAATGTGGAACTTAACTGCGTATGGGTACTGTCACGCACGCAAATATTACTTAAGTAATATTACTTCATGTTACCTACAATATAATTTTTAACAAGTTTATGGGGAGTAGAAAAATAAATACACTATCGGATTTGTAAATTTTTATATTAAATACCAAATAATAATAATTTTTATATTAAGTCCGAATTACATAA
This sequence comes from Lapara coniferarum, assembly GCA_949316025.1. Classification (NCBI taxonomy): domain Eukaryota; kingdom Metazoa; phylum Arthropoda; class Insecta; order Lepidoptera; family Sphingidae; genus Lapara; species Lapara coniferarum. The sequence continues at coordinate 12,534,904 of OX438926.1, read as the reverse complement.
GAACCAAATCAAACACAACAAACAAATCAACAAAACAAACTTAACAAAAAACAACAACAAAAATTAACGATGACAACAAAACAATTCAGAACGCGACTGTACACTGGAAGTGCGCGGAGCGTCGTATCGGCACGGGGGACGGAGTACGACTGGAGAGCCAATCGGCGCAACGCACGCTCGCCCTTCACCCCTGTACCCCGCCAAGACACCTTATTTTTTACTTCTGCGCAATAACGGTCACCGCTAGAGTTTCGTGCCGCGACTTATACGTATATACGCGCGTGAGAAGTTATACTTCTTTGGCATCATTCAAAAATAATTCTTGATTGCATGTATTAGCGTAGAATATAAGATTATAAATTATAAAAAGTGATTATTCTTCATAACACGTGATTATTTGTGAAAATAATTGTAGACAAACTCACTTAGGTATTAAATTGTAAATATCCTTCTAAATAGTCAATAGTACGATAGTGTTTTTGACGTTTGATATGGTATAAATACCCGTCGCTCGATGGAGAACGGCACATTCGAACATTCTATCGTGGGCCGCCGAGCTGAGCAGTACTAGGACACTGGCAAGTTAAGTAATTTACTTTATTTGATCCTTAGTATACCAACCATTTAAAATGTTAAGTATTTGTATAAATAAACATTTAATTAAGGGTCATGTGATTTAGAAGTGGTACCTATGATAAGGTACATAATAGTTATATACACATTGATGTGATATTGATTATAGATCTATGCTTATTGGATTATAGTATCTGATAAATATAATAAATATATTATGTAAAGAATATAGTGGTTCTTGTATCTTACCAAACTCATCCGCCCTTCCACCCTTAAAATATACTATTTGCTAGTATCCTGATGGTATATTAGCGATTCGATGTATTAATACATAATTATATTCTTTTAAATGTAATTTGCTTATATAAGCGATTGCTGTATAACATATATATTAATACATATATGTTCTAAAATCTAACACATGCAAATAATTAATTACAATAATACAAATGATAAAAGCAATGGAAAAGGATAGTCAACACAGTCAATAAAGTTCAGATTAAATTTGAAATATTAAATAGATATATATATATATTATACATAATTATTAAAAAATAAATTAGGGAATCCTACTTAATATTATAAACGCGAAAGTTTGTAAGAATGTATGGATATTTGTTCCTCTTTCACGCAAAAACTACTGAATGGATTTCGATGAAATTTGGCACACGGGTAGATCATGTCCTGGATTAACACATAAGCTACTTTTTATCCTGGGCAAATAAAAAGCGGGACTTTTATCCCGGAAAAACTCTTAAACGCGGGCGGAGCCGCGGGCAGAATCTAGTAATGCATAAATTATCTCTGTAAGACTAAGCCCAAGGTTCAATGAAGTTTCGTCCGTCTCCTTTACATACATACATACGGATCGAATGCAGACCTCCTTTTTGAAGTCGGTTAAAAACACGATGACGAATCAAAAAACATCAAAATGCCGATACGTCAGTCTCTCAACCAACCACAATAAAACAAAGCGGAGACGTATCGTGTTTTTTGAAGTTAGACTTCTTTAGGCGCGTTATGAAAAAATTATGAGAGTGAAATATTACGATGGGCGCGCACGTGTGACACAAAAATCTTACGAAAAAGTCGTTTAGTAAAAACTATTTGATAAAAATGAAAAGTAAATATAAAATTAAGAAAATATTTAAATAATGAATAAACTTAAATTCAATTTTAGAATTTATTAATTTAATTTTAAAATATTAAAAAATCAATAATAAATATTTAAAATTAAGAATCGTATAATATTTAGTACAAATTACGTCTATGTGTTAATCCAGGGCATGACCTACCCGTGTGCCAAATTTCATCGAAATCCGTTCAGTAGTTTTTGCGTGAAAGAGTAACAAACATCCAGACATCCATACATACTTACAAACTTTCGCGTTTATAATATTAGTAGGATTTTATAGGTATAATCGAACCTTTCCTGAAAGAGAAAAAAAACTACCTGTGCAATGGGAGTAAAGAAATAACTGATATAGAGTATTGACTATCTTTATATACAAAATATTTTTTCTTCTGGAATCCAAAATAAAACACCCGCCAAATTCGAACGTTTCCCGCGCTTTCCCACGTTGGTCTTTCTGTTAAATAATGTGGTTCCCAGACATGACAGCTTACTAGGGTTGACAATATTTTTTTGGCTTAGATCCGGGTATTTTGTAACACGTCGAGTATTTCATAATTTTATGATCTAAATATAGCTAGGACCGGATAAGCCTAAAGGCAAATGAGGCAACTGCCTAGGGGCCCAGCGTCGGTAAAAAAAAAGAGAAAGTTATATTTATCGATTCGTATTTAAAAACTCATTGGGCCGTTTAAGTTATTAAAAACGTACTTAATTTTTCTTGCCGTTAGTTTTTAAGTTGTGTAAAAAAAAGGAAGACATGAAAAGGAAATTGGGCTCTAAGGGGACAATGCCCAGGGGCCCCGCATTTCGTAGTTTAGCCCTGAGTATAGCTAACATTTTCAAATAGCTTAAACTATCTTAAAGTATTTTTGTTTTCTTTTTCTATATTACAGTAAATACCAGAGCGAAGTATCGTGCGTAAACGCCTGAATTTAATTGGTTAAATACTAAAAGGAATTTAATTTGTTTTCAATGATTGTAGTTATGTAAACCCCAAAAAAGGTAGTGATTTCAGCAGAATTTCTCACCCTATCTTAGTGTATATTTAAAAAAATCGCATATTTGTATAACGTTAGTTGTGTAAAAATCCACAATATCTTCAAATTTATTTCAATATAAAAAAATAATATAACCATCCCTGTAGTATATACCGCCCATTGCCGAGCACGGGCCTTCTCTATTAAGAGGGTTTGGCCTTACGCGTGGTGGGTGGACACGCTGGCCTAGTGCGGGTTGGCAGACTATGGCAGGCAGGTATATAGGTTTCCTCGTGATGTTTTCCTTCACCGTTAAAGCGAACGATAATTGATTAACAATACGTGACATAACTGAAAAGTCAGAGGTATGTGCCTTGGGTTTCGAACCTCCGGGCATTGCCTCGGCAGACCGTTCTATTGCCAACTAGGCTATCGTCTACTTTTCAATAAATCGCACCTTTAGAACGAAAACGACACAATTCAAAAAAATCAAAAATTTAGTTATCGTCTTAAAATGACATAATGAAATGAAAATGAAAATCCTCCTAGCCAGTTTCGGCCACGGTGGCCAATCTCAACGGAGATCAGCCAGGTACGCAGGAGATATTATAGTGCATAAGTGTGTGCGCAATACACAGGTGCACTCGCTATTCCTTCACTCTCATAGTTCAATGAGACAGCAATCCGACATGACCGGAGAGAGATCAGGCGCAGGACCAACGGCTTTACCTGCTTTCAGAGGCACGGGGGTATCACACCGCCAACTTCCTGACATGAAATGACCTAAAACGAAGTTCTGGATACAATAATAGTACAAACACAGCTATATTCAAGGGGGACAGGACTAAACTATTATATAAGTCTCTTTTTATCATATGTTTCATAAAGAAGGGACCCGTTTTAAGTAATTTTTATGACGATAACTCAATTTTCGACTTTTTGAATTGTGTCGTCTTCATTCTAAAGGTGTGAATTGTACTTATTTATGTAAGTAAAAATTTGTCTTTTTTTTTTTAGGACAAACCAGGCGACCATTCATGTGGATACTGCGGCCTCCGTTTCGTAAAGAAAGATCATCATTAAATAATTTCTAGTCAGTTGTTACAATGAAATATAGCTAAACGATGTTATGTAATAAATTTAGGGAATTTAATACCTATCATTACACCACATCAGGACATTAGGCTCATTGAGCCTAATTTCCTGGACTCCTGACAGTGGACATGTCAAAAAACGGGCTTAAAATACTACCCAAGACAGTTTATATATTTGGATAGCACTCCTAAAAACTAGCTTTCTACAATAAATAGATTAATTTGAAAGTCCTCCGATTGTGAGATTGATGTGTATTTATTTTGCAAACTACATGTAAAGTGAACGTTTTAAAAAACGTTAGTTATGAAAGAAGGGGTCTGTATCTGGGCAATTTCAAAATTATGTGTACCCTGCTATAAAATTCGACTTTTTTTTAAATGTTTTTTTTTTGTACAAATTTGGCCATGATATAATGGGATATATTGTTTATTATAGAGAAATATAAAAAGGAACGCGGAATTAGAGGCATTTTTCAGATAATATCGAAACAAAACGGAATTTGTGGCGAGACTAGTTCCGGTGTGTGACAAGAATTAAAAATTTTTTTAAAGAAAAGTATGATATTAATAAGTCTTTTTAAAATTTATTTAGACTAAAAATACTTGTATTTAATTGATAAATCAAAGAAAATTGGCTTAATTTCAACGATTATCACGAAATGATTGTTTTTTATTCAGTTTTGTGACTCCGTTGCTTTTTACTTGATTATTTTTTTAATTTATTCAATAAACATAATATAATATTTAATATGTATAGCTTTGTCGAAAAGTAATACATTAACTGAAAACATATTTGTGACCGTACGGATTTAAAAGGTAAAATCTCTTATGATTTCATACATTTAACTCCATAAAGAATCATGGCAAGTTTTTACCTGAGTGTTTCAGTTAGCGTCTAAGATTAAGATATGTAAAAACAAATATATTTTAAATATGTAATATTTTCCACAGTTTTAGTTTTACTGCTAAAAGCCACAAAATTATGTTTATAATTAAAAGTAAATCAATTGTACTTCCGGTTTCGTTACTTCTGATCTGTAGTGACATATAAAAAGTGTTGCCACCTAAGAACAAAAGCGCCAGAACACGGTAGATATTACACAATATTTTTATATCATAGAAGTGACAATAATATGCAACGATTATAAATACTCATAATGTATATATGTATAAACACCCAATGGTTTTTTTGCCATTCAGTGTTAAGTTGGCGTAGAAGATTATTCCATTTCTCACGCTAGTAAGTAATTATAAAAGAAGTATAGCTAAGAAATAATCAGCCGATGACAGTGAGCGTCTTATTATGACATTTTGAATCAGGTTTATTTACATCAATGCATTTAATATTGTTATGTTTATTACAATAACTATGAATTTTGTTTTAATTTTCCCTTTTATTGGGAAAGCAAAGAGTTGCAAGCAACTGGATGCATAAAGCAGCAGACCGGGCTCCGTGGCGTATTTTGGGAGAGACCTATGTCCAGCAGTGGACTGCAACAGGCTGATGATGATGAACAGGTTCAAGCCCATACAGCCATGTCTTATGTGATATTTTTGTTTCTTTATGTTTTAACTATGTACTATGTCGTAGTAAAGCAGTGGCTACCTTACCAAGACTATCGAGGAGTTTTGGCGGCAACGAAAAAACACTTGATTGGCACAGTTAATTCAATTCATTTCATTTGAGCCCTTTAATAGAACTATATTGGGTAATATACCTCCATAATTATGCAATATAACACGAAGTATCACCAAAATAATGAATTAAAACAAGAGCACCTCATGACACTTTAAAGTTCCCGCCAAAATTTTCTATGAAAATGTTAAATAACTCATAACTTTTTTTTGTGGCTTCCAAATAAAAAAAATCTTTTTGATTGGGTTCAGGATAAGTATATTCTATCGTTCTAACATTTTTTCATTCCAAGACGCGCCAAATTTATATCAGGTAAAACGTTGTATGGAACTTGCCACAGAACAGAGATAGAGATAGAACTATAAAGTGGGCGTAACCTTTGATACACTAGTTTAGAATGCAGTACAAACTCACTGTTTGAACGGTCTCAGTCGTCATTGCGCATTGTCAAAGGTTTAATGATTGGAAAAAATATTTAAAAATATTAAAATGCCCTATTATGTTATTCTGGAATGCAAAAATAATAGCCGTACCAAAAATGTGTCCCACGGAGGTATTTCGTACCATCGGTAAGTAATATTTTCTGGTATATTGCTATTTAGTTGAAAAATGTATCTTGATTTTCTATGTCAAACATGACACAAAAATTACAATTTAAAATGTTCCTTATTCTTTTCACTATATGGTTAATTGTCGCAAAAGAAAATCAGTTGTTCTAGAATGATTTGTCACCAATTCATAATGTCATCGCTACTCAATTAGTGCATGCGTGGTCGATAAAATATTATCGATAATTATTAATTTTTCACTGAAGCGTTATGTTATGCAGAAAAGTACGAAAAGTTATCTGATGCATGATCCGCTTGTGATGCATAGCTGTGGTCGATATAATAATTAATTAATGAAACAATACTAGATTGTTAATTTTCAGTTTTCCAAAAGATCAATTTATTAAGGAAAGTTGGATCAATGCTACGGGAAGGTTAAATTGGTTTCCTTCCAAATTTTCCGTAATATGTTCAGAACATTTTGTAGAAGATGTGTAATGTAAAAAAAAGGGGAAATCAATATTTTAAAGTGAATGCAGAAGCTCATATAAATATTCTAATTCATCAATCAATAAGTAATTATAAGAAAGCCACACACCATAATATTTATTTTATTGTTTTATTTTACTACATAAATTTATTAAAAAAACTATAGGTTATTATTTAAAAATACCCTTTTTAATCTTATCTTACTTCTTGTCTTATTTTAGTAATATCATAAATGCAAATGTTTGTGGAAATTTTTGGATCTCTGTATGTCGGGATGTTTGTTTGGTTTGTATGTTTCTTAGAAGTAAACTCAGACATTTGGCACACGAGTAGATCATAATACCCTTTTTTTTCGCGGAGAAAGTGACTTATTACTATCACCTAGCCTTTCAAGGGAGGCGACTGAGTGGTTTTGTTCGGTTCACCGTGCCTTACGACCCAGCGTTGAGCCACCGGGCCGAGTCCCTAACCTATGTACAACGCACGGCATGCCAACTAAAACTCTGCGGTGGCCTTCTTCGGCGCATTAGGGACGGCTGCGGGTTTCCCCGGGCTAAAGTGTCTAAGTTGTCGTCCGCAGCCAGATCATAATACCCTGGATTAACACATATAGGCTACTTTTATTCCGGTAATTTGCTCCCATGGGATATAATGGATATTTTTTCTATGCGGCGTACTGCGTTTTAGGGGCTTTTCTAACGGGAAAAGCTTTTTATTGAGACAACACATAGTTTTAAATAATTGTTTTTAATTACATATAAATGTGCCTGTCTGCTTTATAGGTTAACAATGTTTGATCAGCTATGTTACTTGATATTATATTATGAGTATTACTTGATATCTCATCGTTAATGTTATTTCTTAGGGTGGTGGATTCCAAAGTAAACCTGAAATCATAAATTTAAACGCAGGCGTATCTTCTTCAAACGAAGCACAAGAAATTGTTGCCCCCAAAAAGCGTAAAATATTACCGAGTCAGATCCAGGTACAAAATTAAACAACTTTTGCTTGACGAGACGAGCATGTCGCTCAACAAGCGATACGACCACTCATAAACAGCACAAAGCACTATTCAGTTTGGAATCAATGCAGTTACGCCGAGACATTGCCTCACTTAGTGTATTCTATCGTCCGTGTCTTGGTGAGTGCTCTGGACAAAAGTTTAACCTTAGGCCATCCTCACACTTCCTTAGGGGAACCACGCGTGCTGGCTTGCGAAACCACTGCTTAGTGATTTCTTCTATCTCAGCCCATATCAATCGGGTTAAGAAGTTCGTAATTTTGCTATTAAACTGTGGAACAGTTGCCGGGCACGAATGTTTCCAAGTCTTATGATATTGGGTCCTTAAAACGGAACTTGCAGAAGCTATTAGCAGGCCGGCATAATTCTGCTGTCCGTCAAAGGATATTTTCTTGCCTTGCCGGTTGACGTTTTGCTTAGACGTGAAGTCTACTCTTACTCTCTTAACCCCAGCAGTGAAATCACTATGATAAGTATATATACTCATTATAATTTATTGCAAACTAGCTATATAAGCTGTGTAGCTAATATAGTATGTGTAACATACATATCTGCAGTATTGAAATTATAAAGTAGGAATTTAAAATATATACTTAAAATTTAAAATAATTTTTAATTTACTGAGTTAAAATTGTATTCAAGACAGTTCCAACAACTTTTCCAGTACTTATCAAATTAATATTATATAATTTTGTTATAAGTCCATTTCATTTATTAATGTTAGTTATAAAACAAACACCATCGATAGGTTTACAAAAAGGTAACGTATGGGTGCAACACTATTACCGGCATGCGTAGCGTACTGGGTGTCATTCAATAACTTATCTTAAAACAACTGCCATTGAGTTCTTATGAATGCCATTGCGATTATACGCCATCTCGCGTGGACTAGCGGTATGAAATCGAATTAAAATCAAAATTCAGACTGAAGGAATAATGTCGTATGAAGTCATGTGAATTTTTAGAATACGAAGTTTATATAATGGCATTAAGGTTAAATTTAATGCAAATGATTTTGTATTATACGCTTTATCTTTATTGGTGATTTTGGCCAATCATAATGAAGAGATGATAGTATGCGAATATATGCATGTGTGAGTTTGGCGACACTGGTTTTCTTAGTAAATTGATGCTAAACTCTATCCATTCTATCTTTAATTCGTGGAACTTGCCATCATTCTTTGAAGGGACAGTGACAAAATGGAAGTTTTAAAAATCAAAGGCTGTGTACACATCTTTTAAGTTTCCCGAATAATACACAATATTAAACTTATAAACAAATAACATCAAAAGATCATTTAAAGACTGTTAGTTCTATTTCTCAAATTCGTACTATTTAAGCTATATTATTAACTATGCACTTACAAAATAAAAACGAAGAATAGCGTCGATAAGAAATAAAACAATAATTTTAAATATTCTTATATTTTTATTATTCTCTTAGCTTCCTTACTTAAAATTAATTCCTTAATTTAAATGTCGTCAGCAGCTACTTCAATCTGTATATTTAAAAAAAATAAAAAGTATTTAGATTTTATGTAACTTTAGTATACATTAATTTGGTTAACTTAAAAATATTCGATGTGAACTAACTTTATGCATTCCAACCTATTGTGACTTGCCGTTCCCGTTATATGTGACCATAGAATAAGTCACAAATCGGTGGTCACATAATGCAACCATCTTGTAGTTTTAAATTCTTTAAAAATTACTTATCGTACTTAGCACTATTAACTTTTTGATATCAAATACTACATAAACTTTGTAATGTGTTAACAATAAAAATAATTACAGAAAAGTGATTTATAGCAGTTAAACTTGGTCACATATCTGAGCAAAAAAATTGAAACACAGAACACTTCAACAATGCGTCCGCGCTGGCATCCAATTTATTTGACAATGAAGGCAACCTGGTGTCTCTCGAGGAAGAACGGTATATTGTTTTCCCATTTGAAGTCTAATAATTCCTTTTTTAGAAGAATTTTTGCAAAAAATGGCGGTCACAAAACGGAATGTTCCGGTTGGCTCAAAATTTTCGATTTTAAATAAGATTTATTTTTAATAGAAAATAAGTAAAAAAAAATATTGTTGATACTTTAAAATGATAAACATGACTTTTAAGAATTAAATGTTGTATTTATTAAACCACTCGCAACATTATTTTTTTTTATTTATCAATGATTGTCTCACAAGAATGGAAGGGGACACGTAAATTTGATGGTTTTCAATGTTTTAAAACCTTCGTAAATGTTATATTTAGTAAAGTAACAACAAAACGACAATTTATATTCAATTATAAAGATATGTTTTGGTCGCTTAAATTAATTTATTCTGTTAGGAGTTATTCATTATAAAAAAATAAATGAGCAAAGTCGAGGGACAAGGCTAAAACCGGGGGTACACATTTTTTTGAAATTGCTCATCCATGTAACTTACACTTTGAAAATGATTTTCATCCATTTCAAAACGTCGGATTAAATCGAAATTTGGCATACTTATCAAGGACCGACGGCAATACAATATTTTAAACAAAAAAATATGTTTTTAAAGAAATCCAACTAAATAAATAATACTTAAGTTCTATATTATGATTTTTTGTACATGTTAATGGCCATGTAGTGCCTGGATAATGTTTTTATATTTTTACGGAAGCTTGAAAAAGAATTTTTCGAGGGCGGGATTTGAACCCACGAACTCCAGCGTACCGTGCCGGTGCTCTTCCAATTGAGCTTCTTCGACCCTACCCTCGGCTGTCCAATTTCAAGTTCTCTATTTTGAATCTCTTAAAAGAGTAACGTTATTTGAAGTGCTATTCAATAGAATCATAAATAAACCGAAATGTAAACATTTCAATAAGATTCAAATACGCGGACCGCACACTTCATTCCATTGTACGCTAGCTAAATAAACAAGTCAACAGTATTCAAAAACAAAATTCACGCCATTTCAAATTTGAAATGCCGTGAATTTTGTTAATTGAATAATATCTCAAATCTGACTAATTAGTCAGATTTGAGATATTATATTTAAATGGCAAGATAGTTTATATTTAGCATTCTCATCATCGTCAAAATCATATTTTATTAAACATTTCGCTTCTCTCTTCACACAAGCTTTTGTTAAAAGGAACGGTGCATCAATCGGCGAGTGAATGAATTAATGTATCACTCTAATTTTTTGCTTATAATCTGTGGATACTAATTGAATGAGGGACTATATTCGGTACTAAATGATCCTCGAATAATCTTGGATTTGTAATAAGAATGAATTTTAGTACCAGAACGAACTTTAATACCGTAACAAACCAAGACTTTTTAGTCTTGGTTTAAACCCAGTACTGAGCAATCTTTTTGTAATAAGACGGTATAAGTTCGCATTTTTAGAACCCTAGTTGTTGAGTGAACTAGAAAATGAAAAGTAATTATTAGTTTATAAAAGCTAAAAAACACGCTTTATAGAAAATCCAAGTAAGTATATTTTTTTTACGTGGAGAAAGTGACATTACTACCGCCCAACGTTCAAGGGGAACGATGAGCAGTTATGTTGGGTTTACTGTGCCTTACGACCCGACATTGAACCGCCCGGAGAGATGAAAACGTCGGGCGACCGCCGGGCTAAGTCCCTAACAACGCATGGCATACCAACCAAAACTCCGAATTCTCCAAACCCCCCCGATCCAAAGGGTGGGAACTAAATAGTAGAAACTAATTTTTAATACACTTGAATCCTACTAATATTATAAAGGCGAAAGTTTGTAAGAATGTATGGATGTTTGTTCCGCTTTCACGCAAAAACTACTGCAGGGATTTCGATGAAATTTGGCACACAGGTAGATCATATCCTGGATTAACACATAGGCTACTTTGTATCCCGGTAAAATATAAAGCGGGACTTTTATCCCGGAAAAACTTTTTAAAGCGGGCGGAGCCGCGGGCAAAAGCTAGTTGAGAAATAGTGTAATGTGTTTTATTGTAAAAAAAGCATAGGGTGCTTTTTAAGATATCAGCGTAGTATTATAATGCTCTTTGGATATCAGAATGACAATCCTTCTACCTCAGAATAATAACTTGCTTCAGTTATTAGTCTATGCTTCTACCCATATTATCTGTCAATAAAATATTTCTAACTACGCCATGCACCCCACGCTTTTTTTTTACAATAAAATTAATATACCGGGTGGAAGGGAAGCGCTCTCTATACCGGAACTGTAAGAGAGAAGAACCATAACATTAACGAAAAACAATATTCATTTGCAAAGCTAAGCGATAATACTTAATGATTAAACGAACTTACCTGTACGTGAAGTTCTATCATAATTATACGAAGGCTTCGTCCGAGGAGATTAGCATGAAGAGAAGTTATAGAACACATGTAGTACGTGTACTTAGTACGCCTTTGCACTTTATTTGAGACTTATTTTTTTTATACTTTGGTCACACCCAACCTGTCAAGAGAGATTCATTTAGTTTAGAGAGAGAGTTCCATATACCAATATTTCACAACTTACTAGGGTTAACGCAAGTCACGGGAGGGAGGGATGCTAATCTCCTCGGACGAAGCCTTCGTATAATTATGATAGAACTTCACGTACAGGTAAGTTCGTTTAATCATTAATTATACTTCGGCTTCGTCCTCGAGATTAGCATGAAGAGAAGTTATAGAACACATGTAGACTTTTAGAGAATAAGTAGTGAAATATTTGTATAATTTCAATTGCAGTAGTAATTACAATTAGCTAATCAAAAAACTTTATAAGCTTGTACTTAGCAATAAGCTTTTTGATAGGATATCAATATAAAATTTCTAATTGGTTATCATTGAATTAACAAAAAAATTCGTTATTCCCAACTAGATTCTTAAGGTCTCATTACCGAATCTCCAGGATAAGTCAAAATTAATAATTTATGATCCAAACTGCAGTTTGGTAGATCGAATGCAGTTTTATGCCATAAGTACCTATAGGTACGCGGTGGAGCCCGTGGCAACGTGCCTCGTGCTGTGAGCACTAGACATCTAATAGAGTTATATCTATTCCACATTCGCTAAAAATATATGGAATGTGACCATACTGTTATATGGGGCTTTCTGGCAACATAAATAAAGAAACTTAATTTTTATGAATTCATTTTGTCATAAAAGATATTATATTATCAATACTATATTAGCGATTATTTGAGCAAATTCCGAGTAAACTATAAAAAATATTATATTATGCCTTCAGTAATAAGATCTGGTTCTAAGAAAATTCTAATTTCCTTCAACAAATGGTTATTTTGGATGGTGGCTATATATAGCCGCTATAGTATAGGCACTTAAAAATAATTAAACAATAGCCTTGGCATAAAGGAAATGTTCCCTGTTGTATGATCTAATATCATCTAGGTATATCATATTTCAATAGCATCGATTGAATATACTTCCCTTAAAAATCCTTTTATTGGTTTGTCTTGACCAGCATGGCAGCATGTGATTGCAGTAACTAACTTGGAGGTGGTCTACACTTCTTTCAAAGTCTTACGCTTCTTCTTCGTAATATTTGTGTCAAAAATCATATTAACTGGAAAAACAAACTTAATTAACGGTAACAATGCGATGCAATCAGCCCTGTATTATATATCACCCACAGCCGAGCACGGTCCTCCCCTTGAACTGAGAGGGTCCAGGTCCCAGTCCACCACACTCGCCTACCGTGAGTTGGCAGACTCCGCATAATCGCGAGACCCTCATGGAGAATTCTAAAGCATGCAAGCCTCCTCTCCGTGTTTTCCGTCACGGTAACATTATTAATTAATAATTACAATCAACAAAACAAAGATATTTTTTCAAAACAGACATCTTAGATCTGTCATCAAATTATATTATTTATCAATATTAGAATATTAAAACTTGAAATGGAATTGGAGTATCATCTGAATAGATGATACCTACTCTGCCACAAACATACCAAGTTGAAGATTAACTCCTAGGCAAATTTTTATATTAGGAAATAGACATTTCAACCTTTATATAAAGACCACATTTTAATGTGTGGAACTCGTAGCGAATGCTACTTATTGGAGTAGTTGGATCAAAAAATTGAGCAATGTGTCATTTTATATAACCGACCCAACAAAATTCTTTCCGTGACAAATAAATTGACACTTGCCGACTGCGAGAATATGACAGAATTATTGTTACTGTTAGTGAACGTTTCCAAGAAGGAAAACACCACGGAAGCTTAGATCTCAAGAGTAAAACCGGAGTACTTTATAACGCTTTATTAAAAATAGTTAAAGCGTTAAATATTATAAAATATCATCATAGCGACAGTCAACCTTCTGACTGCGTTAGTTACGCCTATACATAGAGTAGGTTTTGTAGAATTCGTAAAATAAATACATACATAGACTCAGAGATTTTATCCCTAAAGGGGAACAGAGGCGCAACCAGTGTACTCGTCTCTCACGGTAGCTAATAACTATAAATAATATTATGCGCTGCTTTCTTCATACTTTTACTCTCCACTAGCTGCGAGTCACCTGCATGCAGCCCCCCCCCCCCCTTTGTTCAGGCATCTGAACAAATTTTGAGGCGCTACCGATGATCGATAGCATCGTCTCAATTTCACTTTTCAATTATTTGCCACAATTATTGGTTACAAAAAAATACTAACACACGAATTGAGAACCTCCTCCTTTTTTGAAAGTCGGTTAAAATGTGTTACATTTTAACAATATAGTCAGGTACATAATGTCCCTGTCGGGCACGGCAAAATTTGAAGGAGAGGGAGAAGCTATAATATAAATGTAAGTACTATATTATTATTATATTTTATCTTAGAATCAATTGTAGGTATATATTAATAAATATTGAGTTGACGACTAATTAATGATATTTGAAAATTATCACAAGACTGTATGTTACAAACAAGAATACGTCACTAAAATGATAACGAGAAAAGATTTGTTCTTTTCATATTTGTTTGTAATAAATAAACTCAAAAATTAAGTAACCTATTTTGAAAAAACATTTCAATAGTTAATCTTTGAGTGCTACTGGCTGTTCTTTATCCCAGGAAGGAATGTCAACGCGGGCGCAATCATGAGCAAAAGCTATTAACAATAATAATGGTGTACATGGAAACATAATATTATCACGCCTTTTCCTATTTAAGGTGTAGGCACAAGTGTTAATATATTTACACCACAATTCGCCAGCTATGTTAGAGTCATTGTAAGCGAGTGTATTGATATTTAGCAGGCAAATTAATTTTGCCAGGAAGAAATTAGACTTATAACATCCGGTCAAAAAACAGTTTCCAAATCAACCAATCACACGCAGTTGTGGCGAGCCCCGAGCTCGCCAGCGCCACGCGTTCGCCAGTTGGGAGCGGCGGGAACTTCCGCCGTCGCCATGCGCGCGCCATTACTCGCCCGGCCCGTTACCGCTAACACCATTGTCGATTATTTTTAATGTAAAATACCAATGTTTTCACATATTAAAAGGTGTTTCTTTTCGGTAACTGTGCATGTGAAAGACTTAATAAATATTCTGAGTCTAAAAAATTGTAACGAGTCCCTTAAGGCAATCAAACAATATAGACAGATCATAATATTTCTGAGGGAAACTCTTTTTCCGCTTCTGAGACATGATGGTAGATAAATAACGATTTACATGATCATTTTGAGTCAATTTGAATAAAAGCCTCTTTGATTTGATTTAAATTATAATAAAATTCTGTGTTCTTTATAGACAACCCACAGATCAAAGTAAGTATACAATGAAACAATTAAATACAAAGAGTAAAATGCGGAACGCCTAAGTTCCGGTTGGACTAAATTATAGTCACGTTTCTGGGATCTGTGTTATTTTATTTTAAAATATTCTAGGCGAATAGCCTAATTTATCCATGTTGGTTTAGGCAGGTTACTATTTAATTCTTGCATTTTGAAACAGTGATTTTATACCATCAAAATAGTGACATATTCAGTCATACCCAAGACACAAGACATAAGGCCAAAAAACCTTAGTATATGTATAATTCTGTGATCATTTATGATTGCGAGCGACTACAATTTTTAACTCAGATCACCTACCTGCAACTTATCCTGTTCCGTGCCGTTCTCGGTGAATTCAAATGGCAGTACCTCGTTGCTGCAGGATGTTCCGTTCTTAGATCGACTCCTTATCATTTAACACATACTGTGCTGTTGTAGGTCATTAAGCATTTAAGACGTTGCTAAATCATGACCAGACATAATTGTCTTTTATGCAATTAAATTGATATTTCGTAATATCCAGCACATGGCGACGTGGTGCAGTGGTGCATCGCGCCACGTTGTCAGGAGTCGTCAATCCACTGCGCCGTTTGCGCTGATATTTTTCAAGCGGTGCTCGTTATCTACTGGTAGATAATAGCGGCCCTAAATATTGTAAGACTCTGGCCGGCAGATGTTAACAAGGCCTTTTTTTCCGATTGCCGAAGGAGGGTATTTTCCACTCCCTAAGGCCGCCACTGGTGGTACTAACATACTGTTACATAACATTATACATAAGAACCAGTCGTACAATACTGATCGCAATTGATGCAATTTCGAGTAGTGACAACCGCCATGTGTAGCACGCAGACCCGGGTAACAGAATTTAGCATAACGACGGTAGATTGAAAAAATGTGTAATTAGGGCTATGCCCCTCAGAAGCTTTAGCCTTCTGATAAATTTAAATTGTACCATGGTAAGAACGAAACAGTCGTAATTATTACACCGACATAGCAAAATAAATTGCTCAGGGACCATATTAATATTATTGATGTAAATAGGCGACAGATGCAAAGTAACTGTCCTCAACATTATTCTGGCCCGGTACACAATAAGAAGCATAAGGTTTTGGTACTAACCGTTTTACCTGTGTGGTATTTTTCATTATGTCGGTAGTCTCGGAGAACGGGAACAATGTTCATCACTTAGGTAATCTTCTATTTTCTGTACCAAATAGAAGTAATTTCCATGTTCTTCTATTCTATTACACTAAAAATCCATGATGAGCAATAGATTAAGAATTTAACGTGCAATACGGCGACGCACTAAAACGCGAATGAATCTCTCTTGACAGCAGTGTTGCCAGACGTTTGACGGTTGAAGTCGCCGAAAATTCATTGTGAAGTAGCCTAAAGTCGCCTCTTCGTATATGGAGAGGTGAAGGAGCAAAAAAAAAAAAAACCTCCCTAAAGTCGCCCACTTGTGTGGGGACGCGGACAGCTAAAAAAAAAAAAAAAAAGGTCCCCAGTTTTCAATAATTGTGTGTAAGGGGATCTAAGGATATGTTTTGTACCTTCAAAGCTATAAATATCCTCAAATTCGACAAAAACAATGCATAAAACACGAACTTTCCGAAGTAGCCTAAATTGGCGACTAATCACCATTCGCGTAGCCTAAACGGCGACCGGTCGCCATTCGCAATTTTTGGTCGCCCCGACACTCTCCAAGATAGCCTAAATGGCGAAAAGTCGCCTAATCTGGCAACACTGCTTGACAGGTTGGGTGTGACCAAAGTATAAAAAAAATAAGTCTCAAATAAAGTGCAAAGCCGTACTAAGTACACGTACTACATGTGTTCTATAACTTCTCTTCATGCTAATCTCGAGGACGAAGCCGAAGTATAATTACGATTTTAGTATTTCCGTAATTCATGCGCGCGCAATGTAAAGCGTACAAAAAACTGGGTAGGGTACAAACTACAAAGCAAATGCCGACAAGGCGGCGCGGCGGCCACGCGGTCGTTAACCCGTCAGCTGATGTAGGTACGTGTTTCATTACGATTTTTTTTAAATATTGACCTTTTTTACTATATTTTTCAGAATAATAGATTGATTTATCTATCCATACGTGAAGCTGTACAGAAATTTGAGAAAATCCTACTAAAATTGTAACAATGCGATCGCGATTTTTTTAGTGCCATCACGTCAGGAATCACCAATACTATCACCTGTATTCGTTTCCGAGAGCGTTTCCCTTCCACCCGGTATGTTTATCTTATTTACACTATTCTCAAATCAAGTTTAGTAAAAATTATTTTCTACTTTTTAGTTCGATTTTCTATTAATTATTTCACTTAAGTCTTGAAAGTCTGTATTCCCGAGACTGGAGGCAGCAATCTTGAATCTCGAAAAAACATGTTTACTGTTTTAGTGTTGGTAGGACACGACATAAAAAAGAGTTTGTAAGAGTCTCAGAATAATACTGAGGAATAATAACTGGCTTTAGTTATTATTCTGAGGTAAGAGTAGCCTGCACTGAGCTAGTTCAATGTCCTACTGTTAGTAGTCTAGTTTTACTGAGACAGATAGTAACAAGACTTCGCGACTACCGCGACACGAAATTTGAAGTAGTACAAAATAAAACGTGGAGCCGCTCCAGTGAAGAAAGAAACTAAGAGGAAGTAACGTAAATTGCATATATAATTTTTTCTTATACACATATGATGCAAACATAAACTTTAATGTCAAAAATATATCTATCTCATTTTTATACGGGTTAATCTACGTAAGTCAAAAAAGATCAATAAAGGTTCATAGACTACAATTTTCTGTTATCAATTATTGCAATGTCAATTAGCCCCGCCTTGTAGCTCTATTTTTGACACGACGCCATTTTAGGTTAAAAATTCCATGCATATTCGTTAGTAGTTGACCTGTCAATGTTGTATAGTGCGGAGTTTGTTTTAAGTTTTACTGTTTGTTTTTTGACAAAACTTAATATTGTTACGTCACGAATAAATCAATTTGATTAATAAAAATTGTTTGGTTTATCCTTAACACTTATATTAATTTTTTTTTTTTTGTACGGGTACGGCAAAGTGACTGCACCTCACCTGATGGTAAGCGCGATGCAGTCCAGATAGAGTATCGAATGGCAGCAGATAGTTATCTCATGCCATTCGACACAATCATGCCGGCCTACTGAGCTACTTCTTCACGCTACGGTGGAAGGACCCAGGATTATAGGAAGGAGGGAACACGTGCACCGGTAAAGTATTCCAAAGCTTGATGGTGCGGCAAATAAAAGAATTGGCGAACCTATTGGTTCGGGCCGAGATGGTTCTAACCATCAAGCTGTGGCTTCGGATGCCGGCACGCGTGGTTCTGCTGAGGAAAGGAGAGGAGGGGATCAGATTAAACAACTCTTCAGAGCATTCGCCATGATACAGACGGTAGAACACGCTTAGAGAAGCGACATCCCTCCGCAATTGTAGCGACTCCAAATTGCTCGTTACGTCTGCATCATCCACAATGCGGATGGCCCGCCGCTGCAATCCATCCAAGGCATCGAGCAAGTATTGGGCGGAACCGTCCCAGAGGTACGA
The DNA here is from genome assembly GCA_949316025.1 of Lapara coniferarum. Taxonomy (NCBI): domain Eukaryota; kingdom Metazoa; phylum Arthropoda; class Insecta; order Lepidoptera; family Sphingidae; genus Lapara; species Lapara coniferarum. The sequence continues at coordinate 12,516,090 of OX438926.1, read as the reverse complement.
ACAGTATTCCATACCCGGCCGTACCTGTGCTTTATACAAGCGGAAGATTTGACCGGGCGTGAAGAACCGACGCACCTTGTTCAGGATTCCAACCCTGCGTGATGTGGCAGATATAACGCCTTCGATGTGATTCCTTGGATTCAGATCACAGCGGATATCCATACCAAGGATATTCAGGTCATTCCGCATTAAGAGTGGAACACCCTGAAGATTGGGGAGAGGAGAAAACGGGGATCTTTTGCACGTGAACGCACACACCTGCGTTTTCTTGGCATTGAACTCAACCAGGTTCATGGAACCCCACGTGGAAATGAGATCCAGAGTCCGGTTGAGCTCAATGACAAGATCATTGCGCCTCCTCACAGTGTCCACCCGCAAACCAGGGGGCTCATGGTAGTATCGCACGTGTACCGTGCTGTCGTCTGCATAACAATGAATGTTGCCAAGCGATAACAAATCATTGATATGCAGAAGAAACAGGGTGGGCGACAGCACCGAGCCCTGTGGAACCCCGGCATTTACTGACATGAGCTTCGAAGCGTGCCCATCAACGACGACACGTATTCTACGCCCATGCAAAAAGCCAGAAATCTACGCACACAGGTTGTCGGGCAAACCATATGCCGGAAGCTTGGAAAGGAGACCACGGTGCCAGACCCTATCAAAAGCCTTAGCTATGTCGAAGCTCACAGCTATAGCCTCGCCATGCCTATCAATCGCCTCCCCCCAGCGATGCATGACGTACGCTAGAAGGTCACCCGTTGATCGGTTCTGACGAAATCCGTATTCTCTGTCGCCGATCAACGAGTGATTCTCCAGGTAGCGGGTCAAGTGCGTGTTTATTAGCCGCTCCATGACTTTGCATAGCACTGAGGTTATAGCGATTGGGCGGTAATTGGTAGGGTCTGTCCGATCACCTTTTTTGGGGATCGGTTGCACATTGCAAATATTAATTTAGTGCCACTCTGTGCTCGCTATAAAATTACAACATATACACATGTATCAAAATAAAACTAAAATTGGTAGGTAATACCAGCGTATTACCTGCCAATTTTCAATTTCATTTTCACACCTCAATTTCACACCTTTAAGAAATACCAGCGTATTTCCTAAAGGTGTGAAATCCCCAGATAGTCCCTTACCCCTTCATATTAGATTAAAAATCTTTCACTCGCATGGAAAATACATTCAGCGGCAGATGTGTTTACTATTAACAAACATCAAAGCATCTTTACAAACTCGCTATTATAATAATTTCACAGTAAAATTAAATAAAATTTAATACAAATCGATCGATATCGATATGCGTACTATTGTGATAAATAACAGTAACTACGACACTAAAATGTGGGTGGACTCGACGCCATTTTAGAATAATTTTTGGTTTCAGGTCACGTGGTTTTACCTGATATCCTTCATCATCTAAGAGCAGCTCTTACATTTTAGACGTCATGTACGGGACAAATGTATGTCCTGCCCAACACTATCTGTTTATTTGTCTCTGAAGTCTGACATAGATTATATACCCAAATCTATACCTACTGTGTGTTGTAGTCTGTTGTAGTACTTTCAAAGATAGTAGGATAATTATATAGATGAAAGTACTTTATATACGACAATAGGTGGAAAAAGAACAATAAGCTTTGTTTGCCATAGAAATTGTGGAAATAGTTTGTGTAGTGAATTTTATTGTTGTGCAAGAGAAAAAGTGCTTGTAATACGCTTTTAATAAACTTATTTTTTACATTTAACTACGTGGAAGACTAATTTGCTATAAAGGATTTACATCTGTCAAATGTCTTAACATTATGTGTTACGAAAACTACAATATTATTCGTCTTTATCTAAACAATAACTGCACTTCGAAATCTATTGTTACACAAAATTGTTGTAGTGAGCACTAGCAACTGTGTATTTATGACGACTATCGCAAATTAATCAATGTAGTGACTCATGGGCATCTTTATTTTTTTTTTTGTCGAATATATCAATTTGCTATAATATTATATCCTACCTGATCTACATCTTAGACTAATATCTACATAATATACTATAATAGTTTATGACAAATTTAATCCACAACTTTTAAAGATATTTAATTATTTACAAATTTTGTTATCATTATAATTTAAGGCACCCCACCCTGATGGAGAACCTCCCAAATTCGTGTCACGCATCCGAGTCCATACAATATTCTACCAGTTTAATGGAAAGCTAGCTAATCTTATTTTCTTGTGTAATTGATGAATTTATTTATTAAGTACATGTTTAACTTTAATTTTTTTTAACACTTATTACATATTATTTTTTGTAACAATTTTACTTTGTTTTTAGCTGTAAAAATGACGTCAGGACCATACAACTATTCATACATTTTCAAATACATCATAATTGGAGACATGGGTGTTGGCAAATCCTGTCTACTACATCAGTTTACTGATAAAAAATGTAAGTTTATGTTATACTTGTGATTTGTGAATTTCTGCAATCCAGGTAAGGGAACATACCCATAGTATGTGATCTATTTTTGTAAATTTTTCCCCCCTCCCTCCCCATGGTGACCTACCATAGTATATGAGAATATCCCCTCTTATTTTCATGTAGTAATTCATAAATATGGTTTTCAATAATTTTTTGCAAACGGAAAGTTAAAATGAAACTTACCCACTCTAGTTTTCAATCAGCTTATGGAGACATTAAATTTTGAATGTTGGATATGTTTTGTTACTTTATTCAAATGTTTGTGTTTATATATACAGGGTCATTTTGACATTACATTAAAACATGAAACCACATACTTGTGCCGATGATCGCCTCAGTGGTGTAGTTGTATTACAGTACAACTGCAATGATGAGGTGCAACTGCAATTCACTGGTGGTAGGCCTCTCATATGTAAGAGTGCGTCTGGGTGGGTACCACCGTAATGTCTATTTCTACTGCCAAGCAGCAGTGTGCATGCACTGTTGTGTTACGATTTGAAGGGCATTGTGACCAGTGTAACTACAGGACATAATGAGACTGAACATCTTATGTCTCAGGATGACGAGTGCAGTGGACTGCCACACAGTACTTTGTAACTCAAGGTGCTGGATGGTGTTTCTATTGTTTATGGGTGGTCGTATCGCTTACCATCAGGCAAACGGAATGCTTGTTTCGTCATTCAATGCCATAAAAAAATCTAGTCTGTTAGGTTGTATTATATACTTTCGAGTGTTGATACTTAATATGGCTTTTACCTATATATTTCGCCATTAATCAGACACTGCTATATTACCATGTTGACTGCTTAAAATAGTGTTGGCGCAATGCGTATGTGGACAGAACACGACTGGAGTGTACTTAATCACTCTCTTATTTAAGCACTCTGAACTTATACCGGGTGGAAGGGAAACGCTCTCGGAAACGAATACAGGTGATAGTATTGGTAATTCCTGACGTGATGGCACTAAAAAAATCGCGATCGCATTGTTACAATTTTAGTAGGATTTTCTCAAATTTCTGTACAGCTTCACGTATGCATAGATAAATCAAACTATTATTCTGAAAAACATAGTAAAAAAAGTCAATATTTCAAAAAAATCGTAATGAAACACGTACATCAGCTGACGGGTTAACGTCCGCGGGTCGGTACCGGCGCAGCGCGACGGCCGCCCAGTTCTTTGTACGCTTTACATTGCGCGCGCATGAATTACGGAAATACTAAAATCGTAAGTATTGTCGCTTAGCTTTGCAAATGAATATAGTTTTTCGTTAATGTTATGGCTCTTCTCTCTTACCGTTCCGGTATAGAGAGCGTTTCCCTTCCACCCGGTATACAGGTGTCCCATAAATGGTACGACAAACTTAAAGCGGGTACAGACTGTTGTAGCGTAACATGCAATATAACATGAAAGGAGCATTTCATTAGTGTGGACACAGTGCACATGAACCGAGCATACACCTACTCGCATCTGTGTCCAGCATGCGCGCGGCGAACATAGCTCAGTCTGCCGAGAATGATGTTTTTTGTACAAATATTCATTTGGATTCCACAAAATTTCTCTTGTTCTGTGCGCGTCAATTAACTTAACTTTATTACTATTTCTTCATACCATGATTGCTGCCAGTGTTGTGTCTTCTTCCACCATTGTTCTAAAAAAAAACTATTATTGCCAAGTGAGTTCAGGTGTAGAAGGCATTACACACTTCTAGAGACAGACGGAAGGTGTCAAAAAATTTACAACTGACTGACAGAGTTATTGGTGACTCTTACATGTGGGAGGAGCATAAAAATCAAAGCAGTGAAAATGAGAGCATTATTAAGAGGCATTTGCGGGTGACTGTGAATGATAAGAGTATGGAATAGGTACTGTAGTGATTGTTAGATCAGGCAACTTTTACTATCCGCAGCCCTCTCAAGCCCTGTTTGTTGGTCAAGTTTTTTGACAGCATCTATACATGTATCGGCAATATTAAACAATGTTTTGTTCCATTTTCAGTTATGGCTGATTGTCCTCATACCATCGGTGTAGAGTTTGGAACACGTATTATTGAAGTAGCGGGACAAAAGATCAAGCTGCAAATATGGGACACGGCTGGACAAGAGAGGTTCAGAGCCGTCACTCGCTCATACTACAGAGGTGCAGCGGGCGCACTCATGGTATATGACATTACTAGAAGGTACGCAAATATACTTAATTAAATTAGTCATAGTATATTAGTGAAGAGTGTGTATGTGTGTGAGAGGGAAAGCGCGCGTGCGAATGCGGCGTGGGTGCAGTTAAAATAATGTGCCAAAGTAATTATTATCACAACATTTTTACTAAGTTTAACCCGTCAAACCCCGCTTATATAATATAGATGTATGGGGAAAACCTATGTACTCTGACGCCAGCGACCGTAGCGGGGCTTGACAGTAAAGTTAATAGACCAGTGCTGAAGCCTTTGAAAGTGGTAAAAAGTGAAATATTAATTATTTTTCAGCTTATTTTGACATACTATCGAAAAAGCGCCCTAATATAATTCAATGCTAATTATAATAGGGTAGTTTCCTATGTTTGATTTTGTACATTATTTTATATATATCAGAAAATAATACGAAAACTAAATTCTTCTGTAAAATTAGAATCAAAATTGGTTGACAACTAAAGCAGATATCATATTTGAAATATTGTTGTAAGCAAAAGTGGGGACGCAGTGGGGATATCGCGTCATCTGTTTCGCACGCACGCAGCGTTATAGCTGGCGACACTCAGTGACGTCACATTCTCACTGAGTGTCAAATGCCCATGAAGAAAAGAAGAAGAGCGGAGGTGCCGCAAGGCGATTAGGTCATGTCACCATCAACTAAGGTCATGACGTCACAGTAGGCGGGGCCTAAAACTGTAGTCTCGAGTGAGTCGTCAGTGCGTTGGGATCGGATTCATCTGACGTTTAAATAGGTATAATTTTTTTTAACCATGAAGTGCGCTGTTGCTGAGTGTAGAAATTGCTCAGGATCACAAATCAAACAAGATGGCATAACATTTCATTTGTAAGTCGTTTAAATTTATGATTATTTGCATTTTAAAACACATTTTATTGTTTTATTACAAAGTGACATCTGTTGTCAAAAAGTTTGGTTCTTTAGATTTCTCACTGATATCATGATTTTAACGTTATAAACGCATGTCATACGAATTTTCGGCAGAAATTAGTAAATTTAGCTTATTCTGCCTGCTAATATATTAATTATTTCAAAGATTTATTACTTAGTTACATAAAATGTGAAAAAATATATTAAAACATGTAGTGACATCTGTGAGTAAGTATTCAGAAATAACGGATAGCGAAAAACATGTGCGTCATGCGAGCGACATCCAACATCGAATATAATTCGACGCTTGAAAGGCAATAATATCTAAGCGACAAATATACCGAAAATGAGTTATATACATATTTGGAATCGCCAAATTTTTTTGCGTCGATTGATCCGGGTTTCGTAGCTCTAGGACAACTTTTTTGGCGGTTAGATATTAGATGATTCCGGTAAATTTCACAACTTTTTTCTCGTTTACCGACAAGAAATTCACGACTTTTCGGATTTATAGTAGTTGGTACACTTAAGGAAATTGATTTTGAACTTATAGTGTCTCACTTGAAATCGTGATATTACTGTTTTGCATTAATATATGTTTACTTGAAATAAAAAAAAATGCTCACTATTTAATGAGTTATTTATTACCTACACAACAAAATTATAGCATTGGCGTAGATATATATTTGCCTGCACCCATACTCACCATATTGATGTGCTTAGATATTTTCAGCTTAATAAAATATTTTATTAATAGTACATATATACAACTTTACATAAAACAAAATAAAAAGAGATTAATCGGTTAGATAGTTTTACCTGAATAATATAAGTTCTATTTTTTATGCTTAGATATTTTTACTTGTCAACCTTTAACTTCAATGAGGTCGCATAGTTAATGTTACCGGGTATGTTCAGGTGGTTATACTTATTGTTAGAAGATATTCACCTGTTCGTAATAAAGAAAATACACCCGCTTGCGAATCACCTAGTGTTTTGAAAGTGTCGTTGGCTATTCTCATCTAGCCATGTACTTTTCTTATATTCCATGGCCTCTTTTACATCGTCCCACATTCTTTCTCGTGTTTGCAAAGTACTATAAAATCCTTTGTGGAAGACGTATGTCAAAATCGTAGAATGTGGTGCTCCATAGTCTCTGACTACCCGTATGGGATAAGGGCGTTAGGTTGTATGTGTGTGCTTTCAGCAAAAATAAAATTTGAGTGAAAATTACGCGTTTCCAACACAATGAATAAATGATAATATTATTGTTTTCTAGTTCTGCTTGAGGCGAGAACCTCCCTCCAACGAAATTAGTTAACTATTAACAAATTCTATATCAATATGCTATATTTTGGATGTAAGTATGTTTATCTAACAATAAAATTTGATTTTCATTAAAGTTTGCTGTTTATTAAATAGTTTAATGTTGGTGCGAATAACAATATTTACAATATTGTACACGTATTTATGTTTTTCTACTTTCGTGCGACCCAATAATTTAGCTATAGATATTTTTAATTTATTTTATTAATATGTTTAGTTATCCTTATACGATTCTTACCAACTGCGCATTTTTAAATATTTGATATTTCTTTAAATTTACTTGTTACGGTATCCATAAAATTATCCATTTAGATGATTTTACCTGTTTGTAAATTAAGGTAATTTTTAACTAAGCGACAGTAACTTTTTAATTTATAATCGTCAAGGCTGTTGATTTAGGTCAAAAAATGACAAAAATTAAGAAGTTCCTAAAACAGTTACAATTATTTTTGTGCAGCAAATAGTTTCTTTATGATTTTTTTGTCAAAATCAAAACTTTAAAACGCTCTACTGAAAAAATTAGCTAAATGTCGCTTAGATATGATTGCCTTTCAAGCGTCGATATTATTTTTATTAATTTGGTTGTATTTGTAAGTTTTTTTCGTGTTATTGATTTATTTGTTATCATTTTAGATTCCCCATTTTTTTTTGTTTTTGCGGAGAAAGTAACTTATTACTACCGATGCTGTAAATACAGAAAATAGAAATGCATGAATACGTGTTATGAATAGACGCAACAACTGGACACCAACAAAATATTCGAAAATATAAAATAATGCTTGAAATATAGTAAAAACAACAATTTCGCTTTTCTTTAGAAAATATTCCTACCTGTCAAACATTTGATGTTCGTCCCGTCGTTTAGAAATCAATTAAATTTACAAGTTAAAATATTACTAAAAGTGGAGTTTTATTCTTCTTGTTTTGGTTTTGAATGTCAAACGTTTAATATTTGTCCCATCGTTTAGAAATAAATTAAATTTAAAAGAATACTGATTTTATATTTTTATAGACTTTTATAGATTTTTATAGACATAGCTTTCGACTGTTTCTTTTTCAGGATTCTATAAAAATATAAAATCATTAACCAGGCACTACATGGCCATTCACATGTATAAAAAATCATAATATAAAATTTAAAAGAATACTTTAGTTTTTTTATTTGTTTTTGACATTTGACGTTGACAACGAACAATTTCTGATCGCAACTATAATACGGACTTTGGCGGGAACCTGGGCGTAAAGGTTGCGTTGTTTCGGTTGAATTTGATTTTTATGTGCATGATTTATTTATTTATTTATTTTACAATTTTAGGAAAGCTTACAGACTAATTAATAATAGATGTTTAAAACTAATGTGTTACAAATTTGCTGACAACAAGCTTCCGCATATTTATATCTAAGCGTATACCACTGCCAAAAATAAAAGATTATGCAACTTATATATATCTAAAAATTTTACCAATTTACAACGACATGGTTAGGCATACAATTAGCCGAGAATGCATAGAACAGAATTAAAGAAAACATATTATAAATATAAACATAATGATAATACAGTTTGAGTTTCACAAGGTGTAGGTATCTACTTATCTTATTGAGAATCAAAAAACAATTTACACATTTTGCGCCTTACTGCTGAAGCACTAGTGCAGAATAAGTCAAGATCTAAATGACATGAAACCTCATTGAAGTTACTTGCACTACGTAACAAGAAAGCATTGCGTCTATAATTGGTGGATGTAGGTTGCACATACAGTAGAGAACGTTGTCTCAGCATAGCTGGGTTTGTGCGAATCGATATCCCACTCAAAAGTTGTTGACAGTCAATATTACCATTAGCGAGGTTAACTAAATAACACATGTCATTTATGTCGCGCCGCAAGTATAATGGTAAAAAATGATACCTTTTACAACGATGAATATAATCATTAGAGGTTTGTTTAGCCCTGAAGTCTAAATAGCGTAAGAATTTCTTTTGTATAGCCTCGATACGGGATTTATAAATCTCATACCGAGGGTTCCACACCTGGGACGCATACTCTAAGTGGCTACGTACGAAAGAACAATATAATATTTTGATACATTTTAATGACTTAAAATCCGATGAAATTCTAGTTATAAATCCTAATGCTTTGGATGCTTTATTAACAATTTGATCTATATGCTTGTCAAATATGAGTTTATGATCATGAATGATACCTAAATCACATATTTCATTAACTCGATTAACTCTTATGTTATCAATTGTGTATAAGAAATTATGAATATTATTTTTTCTTGAAAAACTTATATGGTAACATTTAGATACATTTAGCATTAGTTTATTATTAGTACAATATGTAACAAATCTATTTAAATCATCTTGAAGAAGTTTAGCGTCAGAGTCATCATGAATTAGTTTTATTATCTTTAAGTCATCAGCATATAGTAGTACAGAGGAATATTTGAAACATTCGGCAACATCCGCAATGAATATCGTGAATAACAATGGACCCAAGATAGATCCTTGAGGTACTCCCGATGGCACTGTTTTCCATTTAGAAATGAATCCTTTCACAACTACAGCCTGACAGCGATTATCAACATAGGATGCGAACCAACGGTATAGATCACCATGTATACCTGCTAAAAGTAACTTTTGCAACAATATTTGATGATCAATGCGGTCAAAGCATTTCGTGTAGTCAGTATAAAGTACGTCAACTTGGGCACCACTTTCCATCCCTTCAGTAATAATTTCATTTGAGAGCAACAGATTTGAGGTTGTTGACCGCTTTTTGATAAATCCGTGTTGCCTCATACCAAATACATTATTAAGAGATGAGTAAACATTCGTGTGAACTATTCTTTCCAATACTTTTGCAAATAAACATAGTTTTGAAATAGGGCGGTAATTCTCTATTTGAGATTTGTCTCCCTTTTTAAAAACTGGCGTGATGAATGCAGTTTTCCATAATTTAGGGACTATACCCTCAGATATTGATCGTTTGAAAATAATACATATAGGGGAAACGAGACTTGTTGCACATCTAACAATAAATATTGGTGGGATGTGATCAGGCCCACCTGTTTTACTAAGATCTAGTGTTTTTAAAAGTTTAAATACTTCCTGTGGAGATATTTCAATCGAATTTATGGATGATGAGCAAAAAGAGTATTCATTGCCTTTAGAGCAGCTCGAACGAGTATTGGAATCGGTCACCTGAAATGTTGAGTGGAAAAAGTCCGCAAAAAGGTTACTAATGCCAGATGCAGTCTCAGCTGATGTTCCATTGTAATGCATTATATGCGGAAGCCCGCTGGTATTTTGTTTATTTTTTACATATGACCAAAAATGTTTAGGATTTTCAATGATGGAGTTCTCAATCATAGATATATAAGCTTTATGGCAATCATTTTCCACATCGATAGCCCTAGCTCGTAACAGTGAAAAGGACTGATAATCTGATGAGTTACCATACTTTTTAAATTTTGAATGATATTTTTGTTTTTCTTTTAGAATTTTAATCAGTGCTGAGCTATACCACGGAGGATGACGCATAAGTTTGATAGATTTCAGTGGAACAAATTTGTCTCGAACTTCGTACAATTTGTCATAAAATTTGCATACTGCCTCATCTATAGTAATAGTATTTAAATAGTCAGTCCAATTGACTTCACCAAGTGTTGAATTAATTTGTGAATAATCACCCCTATGAAATATGTATTTATTGGTAACTTTCTCATGTAATTTGTAAGTTTCTAAAAATGAAATTTCAATAAATAAAGGTTTATGATGGGTATCAATGGGTAGAACTAAGGGATCCATACATTCACGAACGACAAGCGGTGCATTCGAGAATACAAGATCCAGTAGTCTATTATTAACATTACGTATATTATTATATTGGGACAGATTACACGTGGTTGCAATATCTATAAAATTTGTTATTATTCGACTACATATGTTTTTAGGTAATATTTCCGGGCAGTCGCTTGCACTATGCCATTCAATATCATTACCAAAGTTAAAATCGCTAACTATAATAAATTGGTCTAACGGGTGTGTTGATATAATATGATTAAGGTTATCCGAAAAATTTTGCAACTGGGTAGTGTATGAGTTGCCTACATTTTCTTTACACAAATAAAGTGCACAGATGTGTATATTATGCGTACGAATTGGCCTCAATTGTTTATATGTCAATGTTAGCCATATATCCTCAGCTGAACTACGCCAATCCGATCTCTCAATAATAGTGAAATCACATTTTGCTGCAACTAAGACCCCTCCACCCAGTACCTGCTTAGTGCGAGAATAGTCTCTATCCCGTCTCCAGACAAGGTACCGCCGATCAAATAGTTCACTGTCACTAATACTGTCCATCAGCCACGTTTCCGTAATTATAATAATGTCATAGTCATTCAAATATACATTTCGTAGTAAACCATTAGTTTTCGTACGTAGCCCTCGAGCGTTCTGGTAGTAAACTTTAACGGACGCCATCACTACAATGAACTATAATTACCATAATTAATATCCGATTATCATAATTAATATCTAATAGTCTAATATCACAATAAAACAATTTTAACAATTTCAATCCGTAGAAAGACAAATAGACTCCAATAAAACAATAATTGCAGGTAGTTATAAGTAGACACTGCAAGACACTGTGACTCAACACAATTAACTTAAAAATGGTTATATGAATAGAAACAATGGAGACGATGACGCCGGGCGTAAACAACTGTAGGACACAAATGACCCTAAGAAACATTAAATTAGTAGCAAAAGTAAACCTTGTGACATAATATATACGGTTGATATTAGAATAGTGACCAATTTTTATAAAATGTTGATACTTGCGATTTAACACTGTAAGATTACACTGTGCATATAGAAAAACCATAGTAGCACACACACGCTTGTGGTTCTCAAACTGTTTACTAGATAAAACAAACGGTTTTGGAACATAAATTATTTTTATAACATTTTTGTTAAGTCCACTTCTGATTTTATTATTTTTATAGGGGACATTTCGGTTTTTCGTACATGTATTTTGGTGTGTTTCACCCAAACGAAACGAAACCCCCTTTCGATTGCAGCTTTTTTGGTTTTGGACAGAAGCAGCTTGTTATGTGTTGTTAAGTGGTCATTAATATAGATTTTGTCTCTTCCATTTCCCGATAGTCCCAAATGTCCAACTGTGAGGGAAGTGTTCTTTGATGAAATCCGGGCGGCCGCTACAAAGTTTTCCTTAACATATCTGTTATTGAAACAGACTATTATAGGCTTTGTTTTATCTTTTTCTCTAGTCGGAACTCTTGTTATAAAATTAATTTGAGGTTTAGTAATAGGATGCTGAATTTTAGTTCCAATTGTAGTTAGAATATCAAGGAGATTTTCATTATTTGTTTGCGGTACACCTTTTATCTCTATATTATTCATCCTGGACCACTGTTCCTGTTCCTTTGAGTCCTGTTCAAATTTATCCAGTCGTGTCTGTATTATGTTAACCTGGCTTTGCGTCCGCTCAACTTGTACCAGGCGATTCTCAATGTCATCAATTCTTGTTTTGAATTCTTTGAGCACACTATTAGCCTCACCTATCGATGTCTTCAGCTCAGCTACCTCGCGGCGCAGGGCTTTCACTTCATCATTTAAAGATTCCAATGGGGCTAATTTGACAGCAATAGCCTTAATTTCTTTAAGCAAAAGGGGCTCAGACTCTTGATTAGATGAAATCGAGTGTTGTTTGGAACTTGACGCCTTGCATTTCATATACCGCCATGTCTGTTTGCGATCTCCCAATTTTCTATAACCAGCTTCTGTAATTCCTGCGCACTGGTAATGCAATTCTTGAGAGCAGCTCGAGCAGTAAACTCCATCAGACATCTGATCATTACAAACGGCGCACCTTTTAGACGAATCCATTTAGTTCGATTATGAGGAAAATGTTGGGATACACTGGATTTTTTCAAATGAGTTGCAGGTACACTTATTAGAATACCACCGAACGCTGTGAAAGCAGCGAGCAGACTGTTGTTCAGACAGATGATGCGGTTTGTTCAGTGGCCAATAAGGAATACATTCATTTTTATCATAATACTAGGTGTTTCTTGCGGCTTCATCCGCGTGTAAAGCCTTTCCGCTAAAAAAAAGTCCCTACGAAGAGATTAAAAATATGCATTATTTCCATGGGGGTAAATTACCGGGATAACAAGTAGACTATGTGTTAATCTAAGACATGATCTACTAGCGTGCCATTTCATCTAAATCCGTTTTGTTGTTTCTGTGTTTACTTCTAACACACATGTAAATATCCAAATATTTTTATGAACTTTCGCATTTATAATATCATCACAGTATACTGAAGTAGATATTAGTAAGATTATCGTAATTATTAATTTTAATCAATAAAGATTTTTTATCAACAACTTTAACAACTTATTTTATTTTGTTTATTCCCTAATTTTCCTGTACGTATGATAAAATAATTATAGACATATATAATTATTTTATCATATATGTGTCACCTATGTAATGTACCTATATGCTGAAAAAACGGCTAAGCGCCAGTAGAATAATAAATAATGTGGTCCGCCATACTAACGCACATAGAATCGTCTGGAACAAACACTTTTGCTTGTTACGCCATAGGGGTGAAAAGACGAACTAAATTATTGACAAGTTAGCTCTGTTACGCTGTAATAATGCCATTCACCGCTAGATGGATTTTGATTGGGGGGAGGAGCTATCGTTATATTTCATCCCCCGACCCCCCGCATTTAGCGACGCTACGTTCTAAAGAGATTTTGGCTTGACACACCTCCGCTCTTCTTCTTTTCTTCGTGCAAATGCCCCTTCCACCAAACTTCAAAGCTTTAAAACTTATATATTATTGCTTGTATTTTAAAAAATATTTTTCCTCTGAATTTTAGAAGACATTTATTTTTGATAAATGAATTTTAAAAAAGTAGTCAACTACCCTATTCGAGGCTGCTCCTAGTCTAATAAAGTAACTTCCCCCCTCGTCAGATTGCGTGTTGGCTTTTATGTCTCCACCAGCTTCACCCTAAATAATTTGTCTTTCTCTCAGTGTTTGTTGAGAATACTGTTATGGGGTTCGGGATAAACAATTAAAATGCCGGTATTGCGATAAAAGCACCAATTAGGACTTTGTTATACTAGTCCGACAAATAGTCGAAAAAACTCGTGAATGTAACAAGCCAAACTGCGTTGTCGATTACTCGAAAGCCTTTGACTCTGTCAAGTGGCCATAATTTTTGGCAGACCCTTGTGGAGATTGGCTCTCCGAAACACCTCGTCCACCTACTTAGACGCCTGTACGGAGACGGAACAGCTGTCGTAAGAACAGATAATGTATACTCGAGTAATTTTCAACCTACTGCTGGAGATCGTCAAGGTTGCATTATCTCACTGCTTCTCTTCAATACATACACGGAGTTAGTAATGAGAATTGCCCTCGAAAATTGGACAGGCGGTGTCGCGATTGAAGGAATGAGAATCTTGAACCTACGTTATGCAGATGATACCACCTTGTTTGCAACCAGTATACATCATTTGAAAGGTCTTTTGTGTAAGCTGGAAACGAATAGTCTCGAGTCCGGACTAAATTTCAATCGGAGCAAAATAAAAATCATGATTGTGGATCGTCTCAATAATAATTCGCCAGAGGTCTCACGAAAAGCCAACTGTGATGGGGCGCTAATCACAAACAATGGTGGATGTATAGACCCGATCACAAGCCGCATGGCAGTATCTAGATCTGCGATGGACAAATTAAAAAAGATCTGGGGAAACCGTAATATTACGAAGGCCACCAAAACCCGCCTTGTTAGAGCGATCATATTCCCAATATATTCATACGCCGCGGAGGTACACGTCTCCGAGAAAGCGAGAAGAAGATAGACGCTCTTGAGATGTGTGCTGGAGAAGAATGCTTGGAGTTTCATGGACAGAGTTTCGCACCAATCAGTCCATACTCCAAGAACTCTGCATCAAGTAGCGGTGGTCTTCTATAGTGCAGTCTCGCATCCTCACGTTTTTCGGACACGCTTTCGGGTATAGCTTGGACTCATCGCTCGTAGTCCGCGTATCGCTCGCTCTTGATCGCGTCGTAAACAAGACTGAATGCAGGCGGCGGCCCTTTATACCAAGCCGCAGGTACCATGGTAGTTTGTGGAATATTCTCGAAAGGTCCAAATAAGTTTGGAACTCTCGCAAATTAACCAACCAACCAGTCCAACCATTTATTTAACTTTTGACAGTTCGGTTTTTTAAACAATTCGGGATGTACTAATGCGTTACCGATTCGATTTCTTCCATACAGTATTTTGTTTTCGGTTCCTTGTCAATAATTATAAAATTTCATAGGCGTCCATATGTCAAAAGGTAAATAAATGGATGGACGGAGTATAAGTGAAGTACCCAGCTACATATAGTCATATTATATTTTTAACAATGATTAATTAGAATATAATATGCTGCAAATACTTGCACATTAATTAAATAATGGCTGCTGAAACCACAGACTAGAAAAAAAGAAGTTCATCAAAATTTATCCATGTTTTTGCGCATGAGTACGTGGTGTTTATATAATTTGTAAATACCCACATGATGTATTATGCTAAATACTAAAAAATATTTTCAGATCTACATACAACCATCTCAGTAGCTGGTTGACAGACACTCGTAACCTGACCAACCCTAGCACCGTGATATTTTTAATCGGTAATAAATCGGATCTGGACGGACAGAGGGATGTAACATATGAAGAGGCTAAGCAATTTGCTGACGAAAACGGACTTATGTTCGTTGAAGCCAGTGCTAAAACGTATGTTATTGCACTAAATTAAAACTATATTTCGTTACTGCATTTCACTAATGAATGGTGTTGCAAAATTTCAGGGGTCAAAATGTAGAAGAGGCGTTTCTGGAGACAGCTAAGAAGATATATCAAAGTATTCAAGATGGAAGACTGGATCTGAACGCGGCGGAGTCGGGCGTGCAGCACAAGCCGGCGTCGCCCGGCCGCCCGCTCGCCGCGCCGCCCGCCGCCCGCGACCACTGCGCCTGCTAACCGCACCGCGCCGCGCCACTCTGTTACGATAATCGCACCTTTAGAACCAAAACGACACTTAAAAAAATTAAAAATTGAGTTGTCATTTTCAAATGACTAAAAACTAGTACCTTATTTATACAAATATAATAAAAAGGAACCGATATAACAGTTTTGTCCTTTTCCTGCTTGAATATGGCTGTGTTTGAACTATTATTGTATTGAGAACTTCGTTTTAAGTGATTTTATGACGATAACTCAATTTTCTATATTTTTGAATTGTGTCGTTTTCGTCCTAAAGGTGCAACATATTCTATTACATACACTACTTAATCTTTAAGTATCATGTTAGCTGTATTTAAATATGGTCATATTCTATTTTGTTTTAGTAATTAGTGCAATATAAGCACGAGTATTATAAAATGTGAATAATAATCTAAATTATTTTATATCTATAAATACACTTACCTTTGCACACAATCTTGAAGCCACATAAAAGTTAGTTTACACACGAACGGTTTCACTTACGCATATAGCTAAGTTTTCCATTCATAATTACAAAGGCAATTGTCACTTTTCTGGTTTTCACTTCACTGCTGCGTAAACTGACAATGTTACGTTATGTTCAGCGGCCCTATTAGCAGGTGAACATTCAAATCTTGCACCGATATTGGGGACTATGACGACCGGCTCGAGCAATGCTTATACGGATACAAAACAAAAATAAATCTCGCAGCTAGAATAGAATCCCCGGCCTCTTGGTTCACTATCGGCTTGTGTTTGAAATACTGTAAGTAATTTATTATTTTTTTGTATGTATGTATGACGAGACGAGCATGCCGTTCGCCTGATGGTAAGCGATACGACCACCGATAAACAGTAGCTACACCATACATGACCTTGAGTTACACAGTAGTGTGGCATTCCACTGCGCTTGTCATCCTGAGACATAAGTTGTTAAGTCTCATTATGTTCAGTAGTCGCCCCCTATCACATCATGGGACGGATTAACGGCGAAAAGTGGGTGCACTAGTCAGTGCCGGATTAAGACAACTTGATGCCCTAAGCAATTCACGCCTGTGGGGCCCCCTCTACCATAAGTAAACTAACATCAGTCTTTAATCGCGCGGATTTTCAAACAGCTTTACTTTTATGTGCTAGCATTTTTTTTTGTGCTGTTTCTGGTGCCCCCCAAGATGTGATGCCCTAAGCAATTGCTTAATTTGCTTATGGGCTAATCCGGCACTGGCACTAGTTGCGCCTCTGCTTACACCTTCGGGGATAACAGGCGTGAGTGTGTGTGTGTGTGTGTCCAGTAGTTACACTGGCTACAATGTCCTTCAAACCGAAACGCAACAGTGCATGCACACTGCTGCTTGCCGGTAGTAATATTATTTACGACTATTGCTCGCTGCTCCGCCCGCGTGAAAGTTTTTCCGGGATAAAACCTTTTCCCGGGACAAGAAGCCTAAAGCCTACAGCACTCAGGATTAATGTAGGTTCCTATTAGTGAAATAATTTTGAAAATCGGTTCAGTAGTTCCAGAGATTAGCGCGTTTAACCAAACACTAACTCTTCAGCTTTATATTATATAGATTTATGTAATGTCCTGTAGCGATCCACAGCGCCATCTGACGCCAGCGCCATGTATTTAAAAATGAATATATTTCCTACGGGAACAAATAAATTGGATAAAAGTAAGCTATCTAGAACATGGTATATCCGTATGCGAAATTTCATCCAAATCTGTCCCATAGTTACTTCGTTTACTTCTAATATCCAAATATTTTCACAAACATTAGCATTTATAATATTAGTAAGATGAGTGATCGAAATTAAAGTATGGCAAAATTACGGACTTTTTTGTAGTCAACATTAGTATTTTGGAGGGGGGTGGGTACATAGTTGCCGTCGGCGGAAGACAATGACTACACAACTTTTAAAAATAATTACTGGAACTGTAGGCAACAATAACATTACCCGGTTGTTAGGTAAATGTATAAAACGAAAGTAACATTAGCTCATGGATCGTAGTATTTAGCACACGTATTAGCAGGTAGGCTATTTTTTATTCATAACGCAGGATAAAATCAAACGCAGATGAAGTCACAACGAAGATTCACTCAATAGTCACGTAAAATAACTAAGATTTTTGTCGAAATCGCCTCCATCCATCGCTTGATGGTAACGCGAGTATTGCATGTGAAAAGGAAATATTTAAATAATAAATGATTTTAAATTATTAAAACCATAACATAATAAATGTGGAAATTGATGTCTCACTTTTAATAAAATGAAAAAAATACAATCCATTTTTATTGTTCGGTCATTGTTGTTTTTGTTCACATTTTATAATATTTATCTCAGTACAGTGTACATTCCATATAAAACTTAATGTTTGCATTGAGATGACCAAACGTGTTTTTATTTCAGAGATTTTTAATTATGTTTGAAACAGCAATCCCGCTTGCAGACTTAGTACTAGGAATAAAATTGTAAGGAAATATACGAGAGATCACAAAGCAAGAGACACGCTATAAAACATGGCACTTATGACTAATTATAATTAAGTTACACTGCATTTACCAGTTGATGTGTCGAGCCGAATACCGACTTTGGCATCATTTACAAAACTTTATCTGAAAACAAACGGTTTTATCTTATTAATAATATGGTATTATATCCACAAAGAAATCATAGCCATAAATATCAAATCTTAACTTCCTCTCTCTCTAACGTTATACATACTTGTATCTGGTTGAATGTCCACTAACTTTGTATGTCTATAAAAAAAACGATTGTATATCTAATACGGCGATTGACCAAAATAAGACATTCACTTAAAAATATACATGATTTAAACATAGTAATTGTAATGAGATTACTTTTTTGACGCTTCACTACTTGAATGGCATTTTTGGAATCAGCTAAAACTTCTTGTAAACGTTTTTAAATTAGCTACATTGTAGGATTAATATAGTTAACATTTCGACAGAACAGGGAAGTCTGCATCCAAAGTTGAATTTGAAGATACGAGGATTACCGAAAAATTATTAAAACAATCTGAAGTTACATTTTCATGAGAAATAAAATGGCATCATTCGATTTTTAGAACAATATCCCTCAATTATTAGTTATCCAAGACTTCTAATATTACCTATGCCTCTTATCCTACTTATGTGTGTATCTATCGTGTCTTTCTATTTACAGCCAAAATCTAGAAAATAATAAAATGTTTATTTTAAAACATAATAAGGTATATGACAAAGATTAAAACTTTTAAATAAAAAGAGCATGTAAAGCATTGTTCGTAATAATAGTCTTGTTAGTTTTCCGATTGATACTAATTTCCGGAGTTATATTCATATTGTTAACAGTTTAAGCTGACAAGTAGGGAAGCTTATAAAGTCATTGATGCAGTTTTAGTTTTCATCAAATCGGTTTCGGGATTTATTAGATCATTATTTGCTATATTCACATTCAGCTATAGAAGCATACTTGAAAAATGTGCTTATAAGTGTATTCAGGAAAATCGAGGGTTCCGTAGGATAAAAATGTTAAAGCCATTGATGTATTAAAAAACCCGTTAAAGCACATAAAATGATACAAATAGTTTATATCCACGATTTTATCTACGTATTAAAAGTTACGCGCAAAATTTTAAATAACGACAAATATAGACTGTTACGAAATTGTTTTAAATTATTTTACATTATAAAAATATATAAATACGTTATTAGATCACAGACTACGGAATTAGGGTACTTACTATTAAATATTGAATATGTACTTACATGAAAAAAAATTGCTGTTTATGGTCTCGCTAAACTTTACTGACTCTTTTCTTATACTATATGAGTACAATATTATATTCGATATTTTGTATTGCGATAGCAAGGTTTTTGTTTAGCAGCAAAAAAATGATAATAATAATAGCAACTACTCACAATCGCATATACATTGGTCGTATATCTGTATTAGTGTTATTAAATGGTGGCTTTTCTATATCTGCTTTCGTATTTACACGCATCCCAGGTTGATATACAGGTTGTAATAAAATTCCCTTAAATCCGTCAATCCATATTTTTTCCGTCATAAACTACTTTAGTGCATTGCTTATTATTAATTATTTAAATAGGGCATTGTCCAACAATGACACCCCCCCCCCCCCTCCCCTACGCTACGGCCCTGACGCATCCGCCCTTCGATGTCTTCTATTTTCAACAAACTGCCTGAAGATATATATACCTATTTAGTTTATGTAATTTGCACGACGAGATCGATTCCACGAACACTAATTTACCAGTCGGTTCGTCACGCCCTATGCTACCGAAGCGTTGAAACTGAAAATCATACTGTATCATCGTATAAACAATTAACCAATGGTTACACTTTAACTTACTTCCTGCGGAATCCAGTTCTTCTGTGTTTATGGCACGTGATACAACACATAACATTATCTCGTTGCGATGCAAAAATTGCACCTCGCTTTATTGTTTGTATTGATAATAATCGATTTAGAAATAGCGAGCAAAAAATATTTGTTGTGTATAATTGTGTAAGGAAAGCTAATTACTAAAGTATTTAGGTAATATTTTAATGCCTGGCAACGGTTGTAACACTGAGTATGGTGTTATCGCTTTATTCTTATTTTAATGCAATTTAATAATAGATACGGTAAAATCTGTGAAAGTAACGAAATTTTTCAGATATAGGTGATGGTGTTTCAAACCTAAAAGAAAACAATCCAATTCAAATCTGTTAATATTGACCACAATTTTTTGTCGTCCTTCCAAATTTACGTACGTGAATTATGGTTTGTGGACAACCAAGATTGCGATACCTACATTTCGATAAAGGAACGCTTAATAAAGTTTTCACTGTTGACCTTATGTTCTTATACCTGTGCTATGAACGTGGAGTGCTACTTGTATAATACTGTTAGGGTTCCTTATGAAATGCATTCATTACTTGTGCTGTCGTGAAATTATGCAACAGAGGTGCAGGCATGCAGGAATGTACAAGTTGAAACTTTCTCATGATTTTTACCTGATAGGTAATTTGAACACTTGGTTTGGTATTTGTACACAATATTTTGAATTTATTTTAATTGACTGTTAATTTGTTTTGTATCTACATACAATAATATACATAAGTTGATTGCTAAATCACCATTACCATGTATTATAAAATGTGATGACGGTACATAGTCAGAATAAAAATGGTTTCTTTATTTTACAGTCTTTATTTAATAACATCCAATGTTTACAGTCGTTTTATATAGCAGTTGAGAAAATTGAATTGGCCCCTCACCAGATTAAATTAAGAAAAAAATTATATTATTTTGTAGTATAATGGTAAATAGTATAATAGATAATATTGTATTATTATTTATTTTGTATCAATATGTTTAAATAAACGTTTGTACAGTCACAAAAATGTTTTAATTATAATGCAATTAGAATAAGTATCAAAACTCCCATATTTAACTGAAACAAAGAAATGGGAGAAAATACCAGATTTAATTGTAAAGACCAACCAAACAGATGGTGTATAGATTAACCAGGTGATATTGTAAAATTCAACAATCAAATGGTGTAGCGTAATGGATTTCTATCCATTTGTATTTCTATGTGCGTTTTTAAAAACTGCTTCCGATTTCCATATTAACAGAATATGAAATTAAGCCGCGCTTTTTAGACGGTTCGAATGTTTATCAGTGGACCAAATAGGCTCTACGAGAAGTTGACTTTCACAATGTTAGAACTTTTCAGATTATATTTTTAAATTATTGTAAACTGTCCCAAGGAGAATTGGTTTGCCAAACAGGCAAGGGAAGGTCATACTAAATTATGTGTTTTAGGAATGTGGCATTTAAGAAAACTAACATGTGTAAAAATTTAGATATTGGCTACCAATAACTACATTTAGGATAAGTTACAATATTTCATAACTTTATTTCGCATATTTATAAAAACTAAAATAATAGACGCTACTTATAATAATTCATCTATAAAAATATGTATATAAAAACACACGAATACTCTTTAAAAAATAACAATGTAAAATACTTTTTCCATTCACTTACATGTATAACAAAAGAAAATTATTAGGTATCTTAAATTTTTTTTTTTGTATTTATCTTTTACTTACTTTATAAATTATTGTAAATTCAGTTTATAACATTTATAAATTCTATTATTTATAGGGTGTATAAAAAGGCAACATAATATTATAGATTATTAAGATTATACAAGGGTTCAACACTATGCTAACTATAAAAATATCACAATATATAAGAAAGGCAATTAGTAAAGGCATTTGAGCAGAAGTAAATACTTCAAAATGGGTAATGTATATAAGTAAGCGAGTACCTATGTTACTTTTATTACCGCCACCAATATTTAACAAATAAGGCAGTGCTGAGTATTATAAAACTTTTGGGCCTGTTTCATGATGTTCAAGTTTATGTTAACCGGCAGTTAACGCAAATAATACTATTTAGTTACCATTAATAATTGAGAGCTTGACTTTTGTATTTGTTCACCTATATTATTAACGTTCACTCAGACATCGTGAAACAGGCCCTTAATCAATATGAACTAACCATTGGTTTGCGATTGAGAGACAATACAGTAATTGTTTCAAACAATGGTTATAGCATAACGTCGATTAAGTACCAATACCTCCTAACTGTCAATTTAGTCCAAAATTACTTTTTTATTGCAATAGACATAAAACTCATATTCGCATGGATTAAATTAACTTCTATCCAAAATTTATTTACCAATAAGCTTCTTGAGCTATGTGAAAACATCTACTTAGTGACAGAATTCATTCGTTCGTATGTATTTAACAGTTTTTTTTTCTGGTGTAAAATTTGATTCTCAACACATTGGAGGTATTGGTACTTCATCGACGATTATGACTGAATGATTTAAAGCTTGGACTGTGTAGAGAGCAGCAGGACGTCATGCATGTCCTGCAGCGAGGCCTCTAGTGCGGTGCGGTACCGCGCGGCGCTAGTGTGTGGGTGCTGCACGAACGCCGCCGCGGCGATGTTGACGTCCGCGTCGCGCGGGTTGTAGCACGTCGCGTACCCGTCCGACACCAGCGGCCCGTAGCACATGAACCCGTCGCACTTGCACGCCACCTGAACACGGTTATTTTTATATGAGCATAGTAAAGTAACTCCCCGCCCTGTGGATTGGGGGCGTTTGGAGAATTCCACTACGGTATCCCCTGCGTGTCGTAAAAGGCGACTAATAGGGGCCTCCGGTGGTCACGGGTGGGCGGAAGGTTCCGTCCACCTATTAGTTACTATTAGTTAGTCTAGCAAACTTCTATGACCCCCGTGATGGATGACAGCGTGGCGGTTAGACCTCACGCTGCTGTTGACGCCAGGGGCGTCCTTCGGTGCGCGGGGGCTTCTGATCCCCCCCCCCCCCCCCAACAACAGGAGACTGACCTCAATAACGGTACACGCAACAGCGGTTGCGGACAACTTAGACGTGAGTCGGAGGAAGCCCGCAGCCGTCCCTAATGCGCCGAAAATGGCCACAGCGGAGTTTTGGTTGGTATGCCGTGCGGTGTACATAGGTTAGGGTCTCGGCCCGACGGTCGCCCGACGTTTTCCATCTCTCCGGGCGGCTCAACGTCGGGTCGTAAGTTACGGTGAACCCAACATAATACGTAAAAGGATAAGCTTAAGCGCCGCGACGCAGAAAGCAATAAAATGAAAAAGGTCCCCGATTACAACAATTTTGTTACTTGATTAAGATGCGAAGGTAATCACGGTTGCAACCAAAACAAAGGACTGAAGACAGTTAATGCGACGTCCCGGGCGGCGGCCTGAGAGGCTACTGCGAAAAACGAAATCCGTAGTTTCGGGTGACGGATCGCACGTTTTCTTACTACGAAGTGTTACGGATCCTTCTTTATGAAGCGTTGTTGCGTGACGAAAGTGTTGAGCGAAGTAGGAAGCGTCGCAAACTGCGTGAAACCTTCGTTCAACGGTGACGGATCCGAAGTAATTTGGTAGTAAGGTTAAATCCGAAGTTCGTCGTTTCTTCGTTTCGGACCGAAGTTTCGGATTTCGTTTTTCGCAGTAGCCTCTCTGGTTCGGCCCGAATGGCTGCCCCTGCTTGTTTGAAACTGGATATACATAGGGTCATTCGGGGTAACAGCACGCAGTGGGTAAAATTTCGCATGGTCAATATCTCGGAACCTATTGAGGGGGCTCAGACACTTTTTCGGCAAAATTAGGGGTGCGTCAGGCATGATGTCAGAGCCCACAAGCTATTTTACCAAGCCTCACTTGTTTAGCGAAAAACGGCGATCAACGTGATTTTGTTGATTAGTTATCAACTATTTTGTGCTGGGAAAAGTTTATGGATAGACGGTGCATCTGTTTACAAAAGACCGTTGATTATGTTAAGTTTACTCGATTAGTATAGTATTTATTTTATCAATTAATTCTGTCCTAAAAAATTACTGCATCTCAACTGACGTGTGATTGTTTAAAATATTCCCTGTTGGGTAAGAGTACCTATGGGATTAAAAGTACGCACGCTGTTATAACTTCATTACAATGAAAAGTAACATCAAGCGTTCCTAAAATTACAGTGATCATTAAATTACAAAAATAACTAAAGTTTGTTATAAATACAGTC
Source organism: Lapara coniferarum (assembly GCA_949316025.1). Taxonomy (NCBI): domain Eukaryota; kingdom Metazoa; phylum Arthropoda; class Insecta; order Lepidoptera; family Sphingidae; genus Lapara; species Lapara coniferarum. Next base: position 12,491,469 of record OX438926.1, on the reverse strand, counting down.
TAATTAATTATGTTCCTGGTGCTTACAATAGGTGTACATTTAATGGTTATTTTTACAATATTTGTACCAAGAGTAAAGGAAGTTTAAAAACATATTCCATATGATTCCATGTGTACTTATACAATTTCTAATTATATGCCTGTAGTTTACCTGCGTGCGAAGCTTACCCAGTATGCGAACTATTAACCGCATCTCTGCGTAGTTTTACCCACATGACGGGTCAAGAGTACGAATTTCTCCCGCTGCACTTAAACATGTATTGCAAAAAAATCGATGAAGCAATGTACAAAAACTCATTAAATAATGAAAGTAGAATAAATTTCCTTTAAATAAAGTGTTAAAACGTTTATCAGGACCCTATATTTTTGAGTGTGTAGACGATAGAAAAAAAAAGTGCGTACTTTTGAGCTGAATGACCCTACGCTGATCCCGGAACGCGAAACAATTACGTGAAATACTATGGCGGGTATAAACCTTGTGTACGGTGAGCGCTATCCGTATGTACACAAATATTCTATCAAAGCAGTTAATAACAATCATATACCCTCTTTGCTCACACAAAATGTCATAGCTACTGAAATCTTTCCCGTTTTTAACGGTAAAACAAAAAAAAAGGTGGACAAACGTAGGTACCTACATTTTTCCTGTAGAGGGTAGTAAAATAATATTTAATATATTTTGTTATAGTAAAGTATGTAGACACACCTGACTGGTAGAAATCCTCATATGCGCACTACGAGTGAATCCTGCGTCCGAGTACAGTTTAGGGAGTGGAATACCATGTTCTATGGCGGTGAGTTTCAAGCCAAGTAGGTGACGATCGACACCCAGTCCTTGCAGAGCCTAAAGAAATAACAAATACATTTAACATCTGACTATAATGTATGCAGTATGCATAAAACATTTATTTTTTCAGAAATATCGATAATCTATACTAATATTATAAAGAGTAAGTTTATGAGTTTGTTTGCAGGTTTGTAGGAAGTAATCACTGGAACCACTGAACACACTGTGAAGCTACGTTACCCCCAAGTGCTGCCGAGGCTACTTTTTATCGCCCAAGAGAGCCTCGACCAAAAGCTAGTTCATTAATATAGTTAATAAGGACATCATTATCCCCGAAGGGGTAGGCAGAGACGCAACTAATGCCTTTTCGCCTTTTGTATTCTGTCCCATCTTCTGATAGTGGGCGAGCCTATCGCCATATCGGGCACACATCCCAGACTCCGGGCTGATACTGAATGGAGAATCCAATATCAACTTGCCCGATCCGAGGATAGAACCCGAGACTTCAGCATTGCAGTCGTACCGTAATACAACTACGCCATCGAGGTTTTTAATTAAAATAAATATGTCTGAGACAGAGTGGCGGCCGATATAAGTATACGTGGGCACACATAGTAAAAGTCACAAATGAATTATCTTCAACTCGCTATTTATTGTTCGTTCGTCAATTATTACGTAATCGAATGTTCACAGAGTACAATACCACGTCAGGAAGAGTTATTAACTTTGGTTATTATAACACACTGCATATTAAGACAATTACTTAACCAAACTTCTTAATTAACTCACCCAGTAACAACTCGAAATAACATAGTAACCGCTTTACTAAGCACTGACCGATATGAAAACCACCATAGTTACCACTTAGTATTGAACTGCACCAAACTAGTTGCAAAACAACCGAACTTAATGACGACAGACTAAGACTGTTTCTTCAAATGATTCGGGACCCCTTTTATACACCCAACTGTCGCTCCGAGAATTCAACATGATTTTTATTTAGTCTTACGCGACGTAATATATTCAGACACCCTCAATGTGATTAATAAAAATGAAATTCCTTTTTATACTTCCTTCCTGTCCCGACAAATATATATGTCAAGTACATAAGCAATAATTCCATAAGTATACGAGAGTTCGTGACACCACATATAAAGTCAAGACGAGACAACTATGCATTAAAAACTCACTTGAACTGTGTAATCCTTGTGCGCTTTAATGGCTTTTTGCAAAGCGGCCACCTTTTCTTTAGGGGAGCTTTTCGTGTTCAACATTGTTTTGGCGAAGTCTATCGACTCGATGGAACAGGAGCGTATGGTCTCCGTGCGCCCGCCCACGTACATCCTAGTTGCGGCAGATTCATAATGGGCACCAGGCGTGTTGTGCAATCTAAGGTAGGTACAAAATAATTAATATAATTCTCATCAATGTTCTAGTTATTCCTTTCTTGATTTACCGATCGTATAGTTTCTAAATGTGGATCACATAACATATATACATACGTATATACATATACACTCACGCCTGTTATCCCCGAAGGGGTAGGCAAAGGCGCAACTAGTGCACCCACTTTTCGTCATTATTCCGTCCCATGATGTGATAGGGGGCGAGCCTATCGCGATATCGGGCAAAATCCAGACTCCGAGCTGATACTGAATAGAAAAACTCAATACCACTTTGCCCGACCCGGGGATCGAACCCGAGACCTCAGCTTTGCAGTCGTACTGTAACACAACTACGCCACCGAGACAGTCATGGATCACATAACGAGATGTTAATAAGAATGAAGACCAATAAAATTATGGCTCTGCTACTCGTGAGGGGATATTTTGTAATAATCTTTACTTACCAATATGGTGTTGGTAATTTACTTACCTATAAAAGGCCAACTGCATCGCCATCTGCAGATAGCTATCAGGACTCAGTTTTTGAGATTTAATAAAGTTTTTGCCGTATTTGTCATATTGGAAACAATTCAGCTCAAGATTTCCGACTAACCTGAAATGAAAATAAATTCATTAAACATAGGTGCTACATAAAATAGTATTTATAAACATAACTAACTATATGAACATACTTGTCTAAGTTTGTGCGTGCCGTCTTCATCATTTCATCGACTTTAGAAGTAACGTTGAACTTGAGCAACACCGGCGGCTTCGGGTTTGCAGACGTTTTCGAGTTTTCTTTACCACGTTCTCTGGGAGTAAATAAATTATTATGTATTGCGTACCTACGAGTAGTATCTACGTTTAAAAGTTTATTCTACTTTTGATAGTTTCGTTTATAATCTATGGCACAATCGTATAATTTAAATAAAATATGTCATAGTATAACTGTCGGCAAACAACTAGAACAACTAGAGCTTGGTTGGGGATTTTTTTTTTGTACGTAGTAGGTAGTGGTTAAAATTGTTTACCGGCAGTTATAATTACAATAGAACTGTATAACACAAAAAAAAAACAAAATATGCATACATAAAATTAATTATGAAATCCGTCATTACAGCAATAGGTTGGCCTTCGGCGGGTGAATGTTCGTATGTTAACCCAGTAACACCGTCAGCCCCAACAATAAACTGAAAATTAATCCAAATCAATATACAAATAGCCATTCCCATTCGAAACTTATTTATTTCATACACAAAAAGTGAACAGGAGGACTTACATTCAACCTTTGGGTTGTGCATAAATAATAGCAGGTAACAAAAAAAGATGTATCTAAGTTTATGATTAATATAGGCTTCATAATGTTTGAGCATTTGCAAGTAGCAAAATTATGCTGTACTCAGCTAGCTAGGATCATAACTATGTCTAAAGCGAGGTTTAGATTAGCAAGAATACTTGCACATGCTGACTTCCGCGAACATTTTTACCGTGTTAACAGGCTGGCTTCTGGAAATTACGAAGCTTGCAGGACTGGCGGCAAGTCGCGTGTATATTATAGAACTACTGAAATATTGACGCCAGTATAATCGGAATTGGGAGTTCCTGTGCCACATACTACTGAGTACTGCAAGAACTTGCTAGTTAAACTTAGCTTAGTATAGCCATATAGCATAGTCTATAGTTTTCAAAAAAATCAGGATCAAAAGTAATTTTCTTTTCCTCATTGTAATACAGTCTAATATTTTTAAATGGGTGACATAAAAATAGAAGAAGAATATTGATATATCCTACTAATATTATAAAGGCCAAAGTTTGTAAGTATGTAGGTATGGATGTTTGTTATTCTTTCACACAGAAACTACTGATCGGATTTCGAAGAAATTTGTCACACGGGTAGATCTACCCGTGTGACAAATTTCTTCGAAATCCGATCCTATGTGTTAATATCCTGTATTAACACATAGGATACTTTTTATCCCAGGAAAATATAAACCGTGACATTTATTCCGGAAAAACTTATAACGCGGGCGGAGCCGCAGGCAAAAGCTAGTATTTCATAATGTAGCGTAGTTTTAATGTACCTGATTTTTTGTTTGTTTGTTTTGTTCCATAAGGAACCGGCTAAGATCAAAGACCATGCTGCCAAGTCATAAGTAAAGGAATGTACCTGAATTTTTTTTATTTTTTTTTTATTAATTTATTCATGTCCATGGATTGTACCTGAATGGTTTTGTCGAACCACCTGTTGGCCCCGTTGGCGGCCGCGCCCCCGCCGTGGATGGTCTGCGCGCCGGCGACGTTGCGCCGAGCGTTATCGTCCGGACATTGCCACAAGCCGACCGGCGAATCCAAACATAACACTGCAAGACTCTTTTCTATATCCTCCAAAGAATCCTTGTTTGTTTTATCTGCAATTAAACCCATAATGATTGCATAACTGATGTTAGTGGATAATGTTGATTATCAAATATATTTTATTCTCTACGTGCTGCTAATATTACTTAAATCGACTTGATAAAAAGGCTACATGTGCCGCCCATAAACCACCAGTTTCGGTAGCTCATTCATATTGAAGATCTTTGTTATTATTTAGTATTACGTATGTTTATAGTTTATACTAACAAATTGCATCACCTCTATCCATAACGACAGCCGCGATCGTGTTTTTCAAAAACAATACTATGTAGTGTTGGCTGAAATTTTCACAGAATATGTGTTAATATGGCGAGATATCTTTAGAAATAGTATAAAGACAAATAGTGGTCGGAGTGCGGAACACTGATTCCGAGTCGCATTTTATGTCTTGCACATGTTCCACGACCTTCTTTAATTTGATTATAATGCATTAAATGTCACTGCTTCAGTGGCGTTGTTGTGTTGCGGTGCTGAGGTTTCGGATTCGATCCGTGTCGAGAAAATTTATTGAGTTTTTCCTCTGAATACCTATCAGGCCATAATCTGGAATTTGTTTCCAATAAGGCAATAGGCCCCCATTCATATATGGCAGGATACAGAGGACAAAAGTTGGTGCACTACTTGCGCCTCCGCCTACCCTTCCAGGGAGAAAAGGCGCGAGATTGCGTATTGTTAATATTTATTTACATTTCAGGAACTAAGCTTCTGAATAGGGCTGCGTTCTACACATTTGGTATGTAAAAGTTTCTTACCTTCTATCAGTAGTCGATAGGCCGCCGCCCAATTATCCCGATTGTCTGAGGTAAGTATACCGATTCCTTGGCTCGTGGGAGTGCTCGATTGTGTTATAACCTCCTCCAGTTGTGAGACAATTTGATCTTCGCTTAAAATTACATTGTCTTGTCCCCAGAGGTCAACATGGAAAATCTACAAAATATTCGCAAAAATGAATTGTGATCGAGTTCATGTTATTATGGAAAACAGGAAATTGAAAATGGAGAGTAGTCACATTAATCGAATACTTTTTAAGGCTCTTTTTCTAGTGGCGGCGTATATAAGCAGTGGCTGTATACCGTGAGATCCTGGGTTCGAACCCAGGGCATGCCTAAATTTTGTGTGGATTAGTCTAACGAGATTCCATTGGGATAGATCACGCAGTAGGCATTAAGTAGGCGACCAGACGTAAATTCTATGGCAATTCTTTTCTGCAATAAGTTTAAAAAAATGAAATGAGGGATACACCATATTGAAATGGAATAAGGACAAGGAGAAGAAAAATAAAAGTTATTTCGCGATATAACTACATAGCATGCCGAGTTATTAACACGCCTACTTCTCAAAGCCTGGACATAAAATTCGTACTCACGTGGTTATTATGGAATACAGTCACATGGTTTCCATTATTATACGACAACTTATCACGTTTTTCCCAAGGTATTCTGCATGTTCCAAAGATTTTTTTGTATTGTTGCATATCTAGTGGGCTTTTACCCATCATTTCTACAGGGATCTTCTCACTGAAATGTAACACACAATCATAATACACTTAGAAAATTTAAGGGATTAACGCACAGTAATCTAGATTCTTTAATCAATATTATTACCTCTGCCTAATTCCCGAGTCGGTTTAACGAGCCATCTCTCCCGGGAATACAGACACACGCGCCGTGCGTATTCCGTGCCATGATGTGATAGGGGTCAAGCCTATATTAATCATCATATCGGGCATAATTCCTGACTCCGGCTGATAGTAAAAAACGCAATATCACTGCCCGACCCAGGAATCGAACCCGAGACCTCAGCACTGCAGTCGTACCGTAATATAACCACGCCACCGATGCAGTCTCAGTACATCCGAAATAGAAGGCAGTTACTTAAAAAAATACGCGGTATATTTTGTAATCATTTCTTTTTCATTATTTTCTGAATATTAAATTAAATATCGAATTTTGTTGATTCATATTGATAGTTTTAATTTCATTACCTCCCAAAAAGCTACGGCAATCACCCCCGAATTTACTGATACCTACGTAATATTTTAACTTAGAGCGAACTTCTGCTATAAGACGATAATATAACATAAATATTACTCAATAAACACACTTGAACCTTACTTGTCTATTAAATCTTTATAATCAACAGCCGCCAATAAAGTTTTGGCGGCATATCGCAGTTGTTCTTTTTGATTTTTGAACTGACGGAACGGAAACACTAGGCCGGGACTGGAATAAACTACCACCGGATCGCGATACTCTAAGTAAGCTGTGTTCAACCACCATTCTTCGAGCCAGTTTAGATGCTTTTCAGCTCTTTTCTCCAGCAAGCTCTGAAAATTAGTCAATACACGATATAAATTATTAATTTAAATTTACCTAAGTATTATTTTTACAGAACTATTTTTTTTTTTTTATCCCTGACATTACTCTTTCTAGCCTGACGAGGGTCGGCTTCTGAAAGAACACCGGTCTTTTGGGTGAGTGCAGAAGGCGCTCGCAACCCTTAAAATTAAGCGACCACGCTGAGGGCGACCCACTAACGGGTCACGAACCTCGGCTCAGGGCGGCCACTGAGAGGATAAGACATCAGCGTTTGGGGAACATGGTTTTTAACCTAATCCTATTCATGTGTTCGTAGTCTTCGGCACGCGGGCCGGAACTGCTAAGAGAGGTCAGGGTGACGGGGAACGCGACGAGGTCCTCGACGGCGAGGACGGTACAGCGGTCTTGTGGAGTGTAAGAGCTTTTGATGCTCGATCTTTTCGCGAATGGCCAGAGTGATTTCGTCCTCTGGATCTGTCAGTACTGAACGCGGTCGTCTCCATTTGGCGCGATCAAATGGAGTATATATAGACGCTTTACGGATAAGCGTGTTTGGGTGGTTTACCGCCCGATCGAAGTAGCGTCTGCTGGCCATATGCATAAAGTGCCTGATGGTCGGCATGTTGGTGTCCACGTGGAGGTTGCGGTTGCGAACGTACCACGGGGCACCAAGAGCATATCTGAGCATTTTATTTTGTAAAACCTGCATACGCTGAAAACGAGCAGGCGGTAAATGGGCGAATACGGGCGATGCGTACGTCATGATAGGTCGGATGCATGTCGTAAAGATCCTAATCTTGTTGCGGATCGACATTTTACTGTTCCGGTTTAAGAGCCAGTGCAATTGGCCCATCGCGAATGCGGCTCGCGCGCGTACCGCGTTTACATGTGGGATGAAGGTCAACCTCTGACCAAGGGTCACTCCTAAATATTTAGCTTTGTCCTTCCAGGGGATAACCTGGTCGGACATGCGGACTGAAAAGTGTGGCACACGGACTTTCCTTTTCCGAGTGAATAGGATAGCCTGGCTTTTGGTGGGATTGACGGTGATTCGCCATTTGCGGAACCACTCACCGAGTTCATCGGCGGCGGCCTGCAAAGTGCGCACCACATTGTCGGGATCTCTACGTGAGGCGTAGATTGCGGTGTCGTTTGCGAAGAGCGCCAGATGGGCGTTCTTTGGTTTGGGGATATCACTGGTATACAGCGAGAAAAGAAAGGGGGAGAGGGCAGAACCTTGCGGGACTCCGGCCGTGATGGTGTGTCGGGAAGAGAGAGTTCCCTCCACGCGATATCTGAAACCACGATTCGACAGGAGTCTAACTCTTGTAACACTTGCATGGAACGCACGCTAAGGCTTACGTTCCTTACCAGTGCTATGTCGAGTATGTCAGGTCGGTGGTCGTCGTTTGAGCAGTAGTGGGTTGGTTCAGAGGGAACCAATAAACTCATATCGATTATGTCAAGACAACTCTCTAGGGCTGCACCTCTCGCGTTGGTCGAGTTGCAGTTCCAGAGAGTGATCTTGGCATTGAGGTCTCCCGCCAAAATGACGGAGTCCCCCATCTCGAATAAGGTCGAGAGTTCATTGGAGTGAAGCTCCTTAGTGGGCGAGAGATAGGCCGATATGATGGTGATCGGCGGATGTCCGGTCATAGCTAGCCTGCAGACCGAAGCCTCAATGTTACTCAAGCTTAGTGGTGACTCTAAAGGTATACAATGAAGGGACCTTTTATAATAAATGAGAGTGCCTCCAAGACGGCCACTGGTACGATCATTTCGCACCAGTTTGAAGTTGGGGATGTTGGGATCGCGGTGAGAGGGTTTGAGGAATGTTTCCTGGATGAGGAAAACATCTATTCTATTATCGCGGACAAAGGAAGAAATTTCGGCTCGTTGGTCCCTAATGCCGTTACAGTTGAAAAACCCCACTCTGAGGGAGCGGGGTTTTGTCCGCTGGGGGGGTTTTACAGAACTATTGATATCATGTAGGTACTGTGATGTCATTTAAAATCAGTTTGAAGATATTTAAGGAAACGTTATAAGTTCTACAGTAATCATTTTAAGAAAAATATCACTGAATACAGTTTACGATATTATTTAGTAATCAAGGTACTGCTCGGCAGCAAATCTTTAAGAGAAAATATGACAAAACCTGAAGGCCATGAAAACTTTATTTTGAGAAAATGAACAATGTTAAATAGTAAATACATTTTTTCTTTATAAACCAAACTGTACCTATATTAGAAATTTATCACGAATAATTATAATTATAGTTTCCGCATAATATACCACACCTGTAGCTTTCTTCCAACACCCCCTTCAGAAACAAAGTCTTTTACTATGGATGTTGTAACAGCAAATTCTTCATCATTTAAGTGTGGTCTGACTGTTTTCAAATATTTAATCAATGTGTCTTCTAGTTTCGGAACTGGTAAACTTGGCAAATTTTGGACATTTGCCTTGGTGCTTGTATAATTGCTTAAAACTTGGTAAGAACTAGCGTAAGGCTCCAAGAAAAAGGTCCGGTATCCAACCTGTAATTATATTACAATCATATAAGATCACCGATAATACAGTAAGTGCGCATTGATAATTTAATTTATTATATCAAGGTACACAAACATTGTATCTCGTAAATGTTTTATTTATCAAAACAAATTTTCTTTTGATAAGTTAATGGTTTCTTAAAACAAGGACATTATTATTATTGATGTAAGTTCAATACTTTTGTTTGTGGCTCCTGCACGTGTTATTTTTGAAGTTATACTTCTTTAGGCGCGTTATGAAAAATTGATGGGAGTGAAATTTTACGATGGGCGCGCATGTGTGACACAAAATTTTCTCACGGTAGAAGTTACCCGCTAAACCGCTCATTAAGGGCATCATATCATAAAGGGCAGATTTAATGTCAGATTTCAAAAAAGTGACCGCCATTTTGAATTTCTTTGTTTTAAGGCCAACCGACCTCAAATCGATATCTGGGCATGGCTTTAGGTACAAAGGGCAGATTTAATGTTAGATTTAAAAAAGTAGCCGCCATTTTAAATTTCTTTGTTTGAAGGTTAACCGACCTCAAAATCGTTATCTGAGCATGCCTTTAGGCACAATGGGCAGATCCAATGTTCGATATGAAAAAAGTGGCCGCCATTTTGAATTTCTTTGTTTTAAGGCCAATCGGCCTCAAAATCGATATCTGAGCATGGCCTTAGGTTCAAAGGGCAGATCCAAAGTTATAATTGAAAAAAGTGGCCGCCATTTTGAATTTCCTTGTTTTAAGAACAATTGACATCAAAATCGATACTTGGGCATGCCATTGACAGTAAAAGACACATCTAATATTAGACTTAAGAAAAGATGTCGCTATTTTGAACTTCTAGAAATAGAAGAAGAAGTATAGCTTCTCACGCGCGTACATACGTACACGCACCGATTTTTTTTTCATCCAAGTCTTGGAATCAGAATAACTTTCATATTAAAGTGAATTACCATTTTAGTAATGCTGCGTAGCATTATAACACTGTAACAAAAAAATCGTCAAGTTAACAAAAAATAAAACTAATAACACGCTTTATAGAAAATCCAACTGAAAAATTGAAAATAAATTTGAATTAAAATTAGTGTAAATAAGAAATAAATATATTTTATTGTAAAAAAGCGTGGGTTGCTTTTTAAGATGTTATCAAAAAAATAATCCTACTCATATTATCTGTCAATAATATATTTACAACTATTGACACCATGCACCCCACGCTTTTTTCTCACATGCTCTCACGCCTTTTATCCCCGAAGGGGCAGGCAGACGCGCAACTAATGCGCCACCTTTTCGCCGTGCGTATTCCGTTCCATGATGTGATAGTGTGCCTATCGCCATATTGGGCACAAATTCCAGACTTCAAGCAGATACTGATTAGAAAAACCCAATATCATTTTGCTCGACCTGGGGATCGAACCAGAGATTTCAGAATTGCAGTCGTACCGTAATAATACTACGCCCACATATTATGTCAAAATTAAAAAGTAAAAAATATTGGCTGTATTTGATGAATACATCCTACTAATATTATAAAGGCGAAAGTTTAGTAATAATGTATGGATGTTTGTTCCTCTTTCAAGCAAAAACTAGTGAACGGATTTCGATGAAATTTCGCACACGGGTAGGTCATGTCCTGGATTAACACATAAGGTACTTTTGAGCCTGGTAAATTGCTGCCATGGTAAATAATGGATATCTTAATCTGATTCTTTAAGTAGAGCGCTGCCGCCGTGTTGTATTTTAATGACTTGTAGCGGGAAACTTGTACTTTTTATCCCGGGGAAATATAAACCAGGACTTTTATACCGGAAAAATTTTTAACGCGGACGGAGCCGCGGGCAAAAACTAGTTTAATATAATTTGAATGTATTCATCAAAACATTATGTTGTAGTAACATCGTATTCTCTTACACATTTTATAGAAAAATATATTTTATACTATGTTCAGCGTAATGTTTGTTGTGTCTTCAGCGATAATTTTTAACCCCGTGGTCCATGGTCCAATTAAAAGGCTTTTTATGCTTTCAATTTCGTATAGTTTCGGAATGGTTTTATTTGAATTTCATTGTTGTAGAACCTTGGACTTCACAGATGCAGAGGACAACTTCTCAAACTGATATGATAATGATTCTTTGTGTATTGCGTTCATACATACGTTCATTCATAGATACATACATACATATACACTCACGCCTATTATCCCCGAAGGGGTAGACAGAGGCACAATTAGTGCACCCACTTTTCGGCATGCATATTCCGTACCATGGTGTGATAGAAGGGCGAGCCAATCGCCATATTGGGCACAAATTCTAGATTTTGGGCTGATACAGAGTAGAAAAACCCAATATCACCTTGCCCGACCTGGGGACCGAGACCTTGGCATTGCAGTTGTACCGTAATACAACTACACCACCAAGACCGTCAAGTTATTGGGTTCAATTAAAACACAATTTATTAACATAGAAGATTCTCTTTAATTTCAGTATAAGATCATTAAATATAGTACACCCACTAACCCAACCCAACCCAATCAATATTGATAATTATTGATCATCAGCAAAAAGTTATTTTAATTTCCTCAATTACTTTTTTTATCTGTATTATCACCGTTGTTACTATCAAATCAAAATTATACAAACAAGCTATCAGCTATAAATAAAAATAAATAATAATATCTTTTTGAATGGGTGCTGGGCCCCAAAATCTAAGCAGGCTCAAACTTTAGGGATATTAAAGAGGCAAAATATGGAACTTGGATACATTAAAAAAATATTTTAGACCCCTCCATTCATACCTTCCTTTTTTAGAACTCTTTATACCTACTAAGTGTAATTTATAAACAAAATAAAAATTATATAAATCTTAAAAATCGGAGGTCTTTAAAATTAAACAATATATTGTAAAGGGCTAGTTTTTAGGAGTTCTATGCAAATATATATATAAACTGTCTTGTTTAAATGTCAGCCCCATTTTTAGACATTTCCTTTCACATGTGCTAGTTTGTTATACTTCATTATGACTGCTCAGACTATTGGTAGATACTTACCTCAAACTGAGTTTGATATCATTTACATTCATACTGGGACATTTAAAACATAAAAAAATACAAACACACGAATTGAGAACCTCCTCCTTTTTTGGAAGTCGGTTAAAAATAAATCTGTTGCTTCACATTCATTTCTTTTAATTTACAGTTTAGGTAAGTTTATCGTTTTTCTTTCCTACTTCCTATAGCACTTTAATTTGAAGACCTAAGGCTAATTAGGAAACTTATTAGTAAAAAAAAACAGTAGCTTTTAATAATTCACATTCCACAATTCACATTGAAGAGCGAAGGTCGTTTAGCCCAACAATATAATTTCTTTAGGATTCTTAAACAATCCAAAGTTATAATATGATAAAACTAAATAGTTTCTTCTCAAAGCAGCCTCTTTTCTTCAATTTAAAAAATAAAAAAAAAAAACAAACTTTGTACCTTCTCTTCCAAATAGTGAACTAACCGCCGCACCTGTCTCCTTTTCAACGTTGCACTTTCAACTTTGATATCAGAGACAGTTATAACTAAAAGTATGATAATGCAGTATAGGTCGACAACTTATAGACAAGTCGAATGTCTACTGTCGGTCTGTCGACAAGTACACTGTACAACTTCGACTTATTGAACGTGGCAGAGTGATCAACAGGGGCGGTCAAGTTAGTAGAAATCGTTTGACGATACCTACAGGGGCAAGGCATCATATAGTTTTGAAGCTGGCAATGATAGACGAAGTGAAGTGTTGTTACAAAAAAATATATTCCTCCAATTAATAGGTTTATGTTTACACATTTTCAAATGTTTGTTTCTATGAATTAATATTTTTCATTATTATTATTCTTGGAATAATAAAACATTAATATGTTATTTTAAATTTCATACTTTATCACTCAATCAGCACCAAAATTATATTAAATGTTACTGTATGACATTTCCTGCCTAAGAATTTGATGATGTTGGGTAACCCTAAATATCTAATGTCTAGTACCCAGTTTGCAGTTTACCCTTCAAAATTGTATAAAAGTTGTTTATAAGAAAAGTGATCTATTTTTAGACATGGAGACAACTTTTTATTTCTAAGAATTTATGTTTGTTGTTTTATATCTGCTATTACTACTTGAAATTGGCGAAATCACCGATAGATAATCGGTGAAATCCACAATTTAAAAGAAGAAAAGTGTCTGGAAAAGTGTACGTTGATTCCGTCGCGTGCGCATTATTCTTTTAAATATATACAAGAACACCGGTCTTTTGGGTGAACGCAGAAGGCGCTCGTAACCCTTAAATTTAAGCGACCACGCTGAGGGCGACCCACTAACGGGTCACGAACCTCGGCTCAGGTCGGCCACTGAGAGGATAAGACGTTATCGTTTGGGGAAACATGGTTTTAACCTAATCCTATTAATGCGTACGTAGTAGTCTTCGGCACGCGGGCCTGAACTGCTAAGAGAGGGCAGGGTGACGGGGAACGCGATGAGGTCCTCGACGGCGACGACGGTACAGCGGTCTTGTAGAGTGTAAAAGCTTTAGATGCTCGGTCTTTTCGCGTAAAGCCAGAGTGATTTCGTCCTCTGGATCTGACAGGACTGAACGCGGTCGTCTCCATTTGGCGCGATCAAATGGAGTATATATAGACGCTTTACGGATAAGCGTGTTTGGGTGGTTTACCGCCCTATCGACAATAGACCGCTCTTTGTAATAGTGATGGATTAATACATCGTCGTCCGGCATTCAGTACCGCGAATGTAAAATTGGGCAACTTTACAGGAGAGACAAAAAACTGATTTAATTATAATGTACACTTTACCTTTTGCTAAACTATTGTTATTTAGCATTAATACTATTACAGTTTGTTGCTACTGCCATAAATTTATAAGTTAAGTTCATAAATTTTATAATAATGCACATTAGCGGTATTTACCTAATAATCTTGGCCAAGTGTGTAACATTCGCGGTTTTTTTAAGGATATTTGGTAATTTTCCAGTGACATTCGCTGTTATGGCACAGAATAAAAATTAAATATAAAAGGATTTAGTTAAACAGAAATGTAAGTTTGGGTAAAAAAACTTCTAAATTCTTAATCTTACTATCACAATGTTTGTGTCAAATTATAATCAACGATACATCAGCCTCTAAAGTGTTAAATTGACTTAATTTTCAAAATATAATAATAGAAAATACTTAAATGGAACATTGTAGCCAAAGCAAAAGTTTTAAACAATGTTACATAGTTTGTACGTTACAAATATTCAATATTTAAAATTAAACTTAAAAAAAAATACAGTCGTCTTAAATATCAAACTAACATAAACCAATTATGGACCACTAATGAAAAAAATTGGAGTATTGTAATCAACGTAACAAAAATCAAATAAATGCATAACTACCTAAGTAGCTTACTTCATTTAGACTACGAATAAGTCCTAGATTTACCCTCCTTCTAATCAGAGTGGCATTTGTTTCTATGGTTTCCTGTGAGGATTTGCTATTTCTATCTATCCAATATCTTACTGTCCCCTCTTTAATGCCTAATGTATCCAAAAATTAAATTCTACAAACACGAAGTCGACACTGCCTAACTGATAAATGATAGAGTTTGTTTGACCCTTTTCTTGAGTTACTAAAACCGTGATTGTTTTATCTACAGGGAACTTTGCATCTATCAATGACTTTACACAAGCCTTCTTTTCAGCCCAATCCATGTGCGAAAACTGTTTGAAAACCTCTTTTCTATCGTTTTCTGTTACCTGTTTGCATTTTAAACCTCCTTTGAAACAAACAGAAGCGCAGCGTATTTTCATTACTCTTTCTTCTTTCTCACCGTTTTGTAACTATTTATTTTCTTCCACGCTTGGAATCATTGATCTCTACATAATAAGATCGTGAATCGGACGAGTCTATTGTATCAAGATCATTATCTTGTCGTCGGCTTGGGAATGTCTTTAAGTCTGATACTAAGGTTGCTGGAACGCCCAGCAACCTTAGTAGTAATATCTAAGAGCAGATAATGTGTAGTCTTTCTTCAGGTAGGAATTCGTGCACGTCAGGTGTGCTACGATTATTATAATTAGTTACAAGAAAGTTTTCAAGATTTGATAAGTCTGATGGTAAATTTTCATTTTCAGAACAAGATGTTAGTATTACATTGTCAGGTACATCATTATTAACATCATTGACTGCGGGTGCCTTTTTTGTGACGTGAAACAGGCTTCAACAGGGATAATAATTTACGATTAAGGGAATTTCTAGAACGGGTCCTATCTAATAAGGGCTTGCTAAACTCATTTCGCTCTGTAATTTTTTGTCTTAGGAAGAAAATTATTTAAAACCTGGCATGGTCCTATAACAAAAATTAAGTACTTTGTAAAGAAATACTTTCTGAAACAATACGGCAATGTTGCAGTGGTAAATTTCGATAAACCATTTTGTTATTCTCTAAAACGGAAGCTGGACTTTAATATTTGTAAAAATAGTACGGAATTTAAGATTAACAAACTGGCATATCCACCTATTCTTCAATGTGCCAAAATTTAAGCAACAAAATATTGGATGCATAAAGGTATGTAAAAACCGCGAACGTAACATTTAGAGAAAGAAAATGGTCAAATCAAATCCGCGATTGTGACACCAAGTTTTAAAGTTAAGTTAATGGAGTTATTATTGTAATTTAGTTCAAAAACTATTTGTTTTATTAATATACATACTTTAAAGTTTATGGTAAATATAGTTAGAATCAAAATGTATCGATATATCGTATACAAACTTACCTGCAAAACGGGGCGCACCACATATTCCTTCGGTTATTATGGAGGCGCTGGTGCATTCGCGGTTATGCGGCAGTGGGAGCGAGGTATTCATATTCGCGGTAACACTTTTATTTGATTTTCTCATTTTTGGGTAGCTTTTTAGCTATATTTTTAATACACAATCGCGTATTTGAATGAGTACTATCGATTGGAATAAAAAAAATTTTTTGTCATATTTGCACATTCGCGGTACTGAATGCCGAACGACGACATTATGATAAACAAAATGCTAATGTGATATCCTTTCAAGTTCTTGTGATATTGATTTTTTTGCAACGACTAAGTATAAAATCTAAATAGCTATTAAAACTTAGTAACCTATTTTATTACAATTAATCAAGTCCTATTTGATTTAAAGATGCATAGATAAACAATTTTATGTTTTATGTCAAATGAATACCCATACTGTAATTCTATTATTCATTACTGTTGCAGGCATAGTAAAATGGAAACCTATTATCCAGTTTTATGAATTAGACAATGCAAATCCCAACTATGCATTTGCACCCCGGCTTAAACAGGAGCACTTGAAACCTAACACGAAGCAAAATATGAAAGTCCAACTGGCAGTGCGGGCGTTGAGTCATACAGTTTCTACTGGAATGTATGCAAGAATTGCCAAAGGTAATATGGCCAACATTATATTAAACTAGCGACCCTGACAGACGTTATCCTGCCCTAAAAAGGAAATAAAATCCTAGAACCCGAGTACAGCGCTACCTACCGGATAGAATTGTAATCTAAACCATTCTCGAATCCTCTTGGAAGCACACAAAAAAAATTCATTAAAATCGGTCCAGCCGTTTTGCCGCGCAATTTTCTTAATTTTTTCTTTCATAAGAACCTTCTCCTGACAATAATAAACACATCAAAAAAAAAAATAACGAGATCAGTCCAGCCGTTCACGCGTGATGCCGTGACCAAGGAAAATAGGGATTCATTTTTATATATATATAGATAGATAAGCTCTAAATTATTAAGTAAAATCGCCCCATGACTTAATATGATTTCATAGAAAGATTAATGGTAAAGCTGCTGGCCTTTATCCATGCAAGACAATCAGAAATCCCTTAACCGCTAGCTTAATGCCTAAACACACGCAAATTGCAAGAAGTTGAATTTTATTTTAAAAATATGTATTATGTACTTATTACATATAATATTATGTATAAAATAGTCCAGCTACATTTGTTTCATCCACAAAATTTAATACCTTTCCATGAAGACTATAAAAAATAATCAATGTTGCTTATGTAAATGATTTACAAAACTTCATTACATTCATACAATTTTACTGGTAATCCAATACCAGTGTCTAATTTTTTTTATAATCTCTTGACTTGCAATTACACAGTTTAATTTATCTTCTTACGAATATTACGTAGGTAATGCTTTTTACAGGACTACCTGCTGAAGCAATTGTGACTGCAGATATGATATCAGAAATGGAAACATTTTTTGATACTCTTAATAGCGATACCCTAACCAGCATATTATATAATTTTTGCGATCGATTTTGAAATATTGAAGTTTCAATATTTTGTTTCACCTGTATGAATATATAAAAGAATATAGAAACTATAGACTATGTTTATAACTTAGCTTAGCATTTTACACAACAGGTGTGGTCAAAAAATCAATAGCTAAAATTCTTCAGCACAAAAAGTTCTATTTCTTTTAATGTAACATTTTATTGTAAATGTTTGTTTATTAATCATTGTGATACGTCAAAGGTCATAAATAAAGTTAGAGCGTAATTATTTTTGTTTTTCTCATTTATAAATTAGTAAGAAACTTAAGTTTTGTCAATTAAGCATACCTACATAGATTATTCTTTATGCTAACATAACTTAAATTTCTTGCTAGTTTAAAACTATCCCTTACAATTTATTCAAACTAATTTCAAAGAGCATGTCGATGATTTGAATTTGGCCCTAATTAATTTCTAGGGGCCTGCACTAGGTGGCACCACCTGCCTCTTATAGCGACAATTTTATGTATGAAGCTGTCAATCTTCTCGTAGAGTAGTAGTGTTCTGTGGTGAATGTGGTGATCAGTGAGCAGACTGCAGTATTGCCAGATGTATGATGGTTGAAGTCGCCCAAAATTCATGGTAAAGTAGCCTAAAGTCTAGTTGCCTCATCTTATATGGAGAGCAAAGAGAATATAACCACTACGTGGAGAGGTGAAGGAGCAAAAACAAAACATCCCTAATTTCAAATTAATGCTGGCCAATGAATAAAGAAAGATGCTGGCCCAACTCGCCAAAAATTCGAAGTAGCCTACTGTCACCCAGTTGTGTGGGGACGCGAAAAGCTAAAAAAAGCTCCCTAATTTTACAACTATCGTGTGTAATGTGATCTCAGGACATGTTGTGTATCAAAGTTAGAAATATCCTCGAATTTGACGAAAACAAGTGTTATCTTTACTTCTTCAGAGAGCTGAACCCTGAAAACTTTCTAGAAATGCGAGACCATTAAAATCCGTCAAGTTTATTTTCAGCTATCATTTTTTTTCATCTCTACTCGTTTTTGTTTTTTCAAAGATACCGACGTTATTTTTTTCAATCAAAGACAAATAAAATAGTTCTTGTTCTTCCAGCTTGCAAGTATGGTGAATAGATGGCGCTGTGAACTTGCAACTACGGTACATAGATGGCACTGCGATGCGAAGTTGCCAACACGGCCATTCTGCACGGTGCCTGCCCCAGGCACCCCACGAGTCTGGATAGGATACTGAAAACAACGATGCACGTTTAAATAAAACATTTATAATAAATATTCGTTTATTACCTGATTGCACATTAGCTTTTATGTACTGCTGCTTCCTGTGCCTAAAGGGACTTTGCCACACTTAGACCAGGTTTGTAATTAAGTGGTTCACTTGCACCCGAAGAGCATTTCACTCACTCAGGCGTACCAAGTTGATACCACTGATCACTTGCACCCGAAGAGCATTTCACTCACTCAGGCGTACCAAGTTGATCTGATCTCAAAAAGCAGAGCAGTACATTTCATCATTAGAGCATGTGCAAATCTAATGTAAATTGCTGATAGGGCCAGTGTTCTATCCAGGCTCGTTAAACTGAAATAAAAAAATTAGTTTTGTCTTAAATACGAGATCTGTAACACTTTATTAATCATTTATATTAAATTTAAATTCGAAGTCAACAGCTATAAATACCTTGCCAACACGGTAGAAATAATAATACATTTATTCCACGCATAATTCGTCGATATTAATCCATGGTTTCATATTTTCCGCCACGGCCACTCCATTATACAGTTTTGAACTTCTTTGAGTGCCTCTTAAATCCGATATTTCATATCTATCGTTATCGAGGATTTTCTTGACTTGGAATGGTCCTTTAAAAACCGGTAATAATTTTCGGCTTTGTCCATCGTTGCTTTGACTATGTATTTTGACCAACACTAAATCTCCCTCCTTATATAGTTTGGCTTTAATTCGTCTTTTGTCGAATCTTTGCTTCTGATACTCTGCGCTAGCTTCAATATTATCATTGACTTTTTCACGCAACTTTGACACGTCTATTAATGCTTCGTTATCAAGGTTTGGAGCAATATTATCGCTATCCATACGAAGCCTGTATCCGAACAAAACCTCACTAGGAACTGCCTGAGTTGTTTTATGAATGGTACTATTAAGCCCCAATTGTAACGCTTTTATGCACTGATCCCACCTATCATCTGTGGAATCAGCACCCATAGCCTTTAGAGCATCTAAAATTGTTTTATTAAACCGCTCTACCTGCCCGTTAGCACGTGGTGCACCTGTTGCTGTAATATGTGATCTGATGTTTCGATCTACACAGTATTTAGTGAATTTATTTGATGTAAAACATGAACCTGCATCACTTATTATTCTTTTCGGATTCCCAAATGTTTTAGCAATGGATTCTAATTCTTTAACTACGCTGGCTGCATTCGTTTTTCGAACTGCAGATAAGAAAACGAATTTTGTAAATGAATCAACAATTACCAATAAATATTTGTTTTTGGCTTTAGTGGTCATAAAGGGGCCTATATGGTCAAGATGCAAAGTATGAAAAGGCTGTGCATACTTTGGCAAAGGGTACAATTGACCTTCTTTTGCACCGCCTTTGTTCTTAAAATATAAGCAATTTAAGCAATTTTTAATATACTTTTTAACAATGTTACGCATTCGTCGAAACCAATATTGTGATTGTATACGCTCAACACATTTGTCTACTGAAAAATGTCTTAAATCATCATGGTTACATCTTATAATTTGCCATATGCATTTTTTTGGAACAACCCATCTACGTCCCTGGCTAGTCCTTCTAAAAACCTTTCCACCCAAGAGCTCAAAATTATTAAAAATGCCTTTGTTCCCCTCGGCCTCTCCTGACTCCAAAATACTTTTAATTTTAACTATTTCTGAATCTTGTACCTGCACTGCTAATAGCCAATCTGCCTCTGTAATAGTCATAATAATTTCAGATTCTAGTTTTTCTCCGGATGGTAAAGGATTGCGACTTAATGCATCCACATGCTGCATCCGAGACCCTTCTCTATGTATTATATCAAACGAGAACTCTTGAGTCGATAGGACCCAACGAGCTATTCGGGGAATAATATCTTTCTTGGTTAATGCATATCTAACCGCAGTGCAATCTGTAATTATTTTGAATTCATCACCTAAGAGATATAAACGAAATTTTTGAAGGGAGCATACAATAGCAAGCAGTTCTAATTCAAAGGAATGATATTTCTTCTCATCCTCCCTGGTTTGTCTACTATAATAATGTACAACTTTTTCACCCTCATCATCTATTTGAGTGAGGATACCAGCAATACCATCCCTGCTAGCATCTGTATACAAAATTTTCTTTTTATTCGGATCAAATATAGTTAAAATACTCTCAGAGGTTAACTGTTCTCTTAAAACGTTAAATGCTTGCTCTTGTACACTTTCCCATGACCAGACAGCATCTTTCTTTAATAGTTTTGTAAGTGGGGCTGATAAAATAGCACATTTTTTTATGAATTTTCTAAAATAACTGATAAGACCTAAAAACTGCCGAAGTTGATGCACTGTCTTGGGTACTGGAAAATTCTTAACAGCTTCCACTTTTAAATCATTTGGCATAACGTATCCTGGCTTTATCTTAAATCCTAAAAATTCGATTTCATGTTTAAAGAAATGACATTTTTTTAAATTCAACGTTAAACCATTTGTTCTAAATAGCTCTAGTATTTGTTTCAGTAAAATAATATTATCTTCTATGGTTTGGGTTACTAAGTAAACGTCATCTAAATAAACAATAACATTGCCGAATCTCAAGTTTCCGAGTACTTGGTTCATCATCCGTTAAAAACAAGATGGAGCATTTACTAACCCAAAAGGTAATCTCAGGAATTCGTAGTGCCCATCTTCCCTTATGAAAGCAGTTTTTTCTATGGAATCTTTTTGTAAACAAATTTGGTAGTAACCGCTTTTTAAGTCTAAACTAGTAAAACATTTCTGCCCTTGAAGTCTATCTATTAAGTCTTCTATCCGCGGCATAGGGTATTTATCTTTAATTGTTATTTTATTTAATGCTCTATAGTCAATGCAAAGCCTTTTTTCACCATTCTTTTTATTCACTAAAAGGGCGGGACTGCTGTAAGGAGATTTACTTTCGCGCACAATATTATGTTCGAGTAACTCTTTTACCATTTCTCTTATTATTCGTCTATCTGAAGGGGGCAGTTCTGAAGGGTCTGCGTTGAACCGGCTGCGAACTAGACAAAGTAAGTACCATTTCATAGTCTTTAATTTTACCAAGTTCTTTAATATTTGAAGCAATACAATCACTATATTGATTAAGCAAAGTCAATAACTCGTTTTGATGTGTAGTAGCATCTAAGTCTACTATGCCTATACTTTTACAAAATTCTTTTATATCATTAGCGTATTGAAACTTAAGTTCATTTCCTACGCGGGAATATACAATATCAAGTCGTTCAGTAATATTTCTGCCTATTAATATATCGCATCCAACCATATTATCCAAAATGTACATGTCTATATTTTTTAAACAAATTGAATCTAAAGCAATATCGATCGTTACTTTTTTAGTGACGTATTTATGGGTTTCTTTACAAAAGCCTTGTAGAAAAACTGGCGAAGGTAGGGCAATATGTTGCAAGGCAATTTTTTTTGCTAGAGAATGTGATATCAATGAGCAACTACTACCAGTATCAATGAATGCCTCATAACAGCCATTAGCTATATACACCTTTTTAACAAATTTACTTCGTGGATTTGAACTAACAAACTTAGTTTCATGTTGTTCGGGTTTCACAAAGTTTTTCGATGAATTCTTTTTTTGGTAACATTCAGTTTCTACGTGACCTCTTTTCCCACAATATGTACATTTATTAATATCGCATTGGTTCCTTCTGTGATCACCTCCACAACTATAGCATTTAATAGGTTTACGACTATTATCTAAGTTAACATTAGAGAAAGAGGATGGTTTTGAAGAGGTTGAATTACTGCCCCCCGGAGATGGTTTTACTGATGTTAATTGACTATGCGTATTTGATTTAGTCGGCACATCGCACGAACTACTTTCCCGTTTTCCACTTTTTTTATAAATGCGGCTGTGTAAATAACTTGCTAAATCATCACTCGATTTGAAATTACTAG
This sequence comes from Lapara coniferarum, assembly GCA_949316025.1. Lineage (NCBI taxonomy): Eukaryota > Metazoa > Arthropoda > Insecta > Lepidoptera > Sphingidae > Lapara > Lapara coniferarum. The sequence continues at coordinate 12,468,513 of OX438926.1, read as the reverse complement.
CTTCTATAGAAGCGCCTATATTATTATCGCCTATATTTCCTACTATAATTGAAATTATATCTTGTTCAGAGAAATTTAAACACAAACGGTCTATCTTGCATTTTTGATCAAAATAAAATTCGTACAAAGATTGATTATCGACCGGTTTCTTTTCAATAATTTCTTTTAAAAGATCAAACATATTCCGACGAATTTGGAAACTATTAGATAACTTTGTTCTCCAATCGTCCCATGTCCATGTAGGCCACTGCTTTTCTGTACGTAACAACGAGTCATACCACATTTTGGCGGATCCTTTTAATTTGTTCAACGCTTGATAACGAATCATTTTATCTGACCATGCAAAAGTATTTGCGTAAGATCTTATAATGCTAAGCCAGGTATCTACATCATCTTTTAGCGGGTCAAAATCAGGTATGAAATTGTTCAAAGCGATGGAAGTGGAATTACTCACAGTTTCGGTATATTTGCGTGATACCTTATTCTTCCGTCTTAACGGCGGAGTTGGTGTACTGGCGCGAGAGCTGGAGCTGGAGCTCGAGGAAGATGTAGACCGGGCCCTCCTTCGTTTTGAGCCTTTTCTTTGCTTCCCCATGGCGTGAAAGTTGCTTGTCACTTCTGATGTTATCTTTACTTCTTCAGAGAGCTGAACCCTGAAAACTTTCTAGAAATGCGAGACCATTAAAATCCGTCAAGTTTATTTTCAGCTATCATTTTTTTTCATCTCTACTCGTTTTTGTTTTTTTCAAAGATACCGACGTTATTTTTTTCAATCAAAGACAAATAAAATAGTTCTTGTTCTTCCAGCTTGCAAGTATGGTGAATAGATGGCGCTGTGAACTTGCAACTACGGTACATAGATGGCACTGCGATGCGAAGTTGCCAACACAAGGTTTATAAGTAGCGTTGCCAATTTATAGGGAATCCCGCAAATCTCGGGGAATCCCAAGACGATTGGGGATTGCTTCTATGGGGGGAAAACGTGGGGAATTTATACTTTTACACAAACTGTTGAAAACTTACTTTTCGCATATTCTCTTGCTAGAATGAAACTATAAAGTCGACGATTACTGTTAGCGGCTACTTTTTCATTACAGGATATCCCTAGTTCGCACATAGTAAGTAATATGTATATTACGGGCGTAGCTGTAGCTTTCACATACCTAGGGGGAGTCCACTGGAGTGGATCCATGGGTCGCGCATGCATCCCCGCCCCCGTAATTTTTTTAGCGTTGGGTTTTGTTGGGTCTATTTCATCTTCACTGTTCACTGTTGTGGGGCTCCTTTTTCCGCACTTAGCCTGTATAAAGTCGGGCCGTTGTGGGTGATGTGCCAGCTAGCAGTCTAGCCAGCTCAACTCCTTCCAGAAGCGCAGGATCTTCCTGGTTCCTTCACAGGCTTCTGGGAGTGACCCCGGTGTACCGAGGATTTCAGCCCGTTGTACAGCTACTCCTTCGCATGCCAGGACAACGTGGGAGGCTGTTTCGTCAGCCGACAGGCATCCTCTGCAGAGGGGGCTGTCAGTGATACCTAAAACATATAAATGTTTGTTTAATGAGCTGTGACCGGTGATCATACACACCATTGTGCGTAGAGAGGCCCTGTCTAGAGACAAAAGGCGTCTCGTCAGACGTCGGTCCGGGTGTGGCACTGTTTTCCAGAACTGTCTATATGCACTAATACTTGCCCATTGATTCGCGTGTTGTTCTTGTGGTCTGCGGCGCAGCCATGATCTTAGCTGATAAAAAGGTACTGGTATTATTGGAATGGGTCCGAACACCACTTGGTTTGACCACCTTTTAGCTAGCTCGTCTGCCGCGTCGTTACCTAGAGAGCCATTGTGCCCTTTAATCCATTGTAGAGTGACGGAGTTAGTCCTGCCTATACTCTCCAATGTCAGGTGGCACTCTAGTATGAGCCCAGATTTGATAGTTCCACTGTGAAGGGCTCGTAGTACCGCAGCGCTGTCTGACACTATGCGTATCTTATGGTCTTTTAGACCCCGCTTGTCCACTGCGTTGGCAGCCTGTGTGATGGCGATACATTCGCATTGGTATATGGAGCTGTGCTCGTCTAAGGCCATTGATAGATTAATGTTGATATCCAGTGAGAACACTCCTGCTCCCGATCCTGTCCTGGTCTTTGAACCATCAGTATATATTCGCAGTTCGTGTGTTCCAAACCAGTCATGTTGTTCTTCAACGTGCTGGACATTATAGCTTTTGTTGAAGATATGTTGTTTGGGCACTCTGTCGTTAGGGGCGGCTATAAATGATTGATAGTTTACAGCCTCGTCAAGGATATCGCTGTGAGCCCCTTTCGTTGAACCCCAGAGCTTTAGTGTATTTAATCTGATAGCTGCTTAGGCCGCCTCCTATCGGATAAAAAGATCCAAGGGTGGTAGCCCCATCAGTACCTCTACTGCTTCTGTGGGTGTGGTTTTCATGCAGCCCGTTATAGCTGTGCAAGCTAATCTTTGCAATTTCTGCAGTTTGTTCCTTGTTGTGGTGAGTTTAGTTCCGGGCCACCATACTACGGATTCGTAGGAGATGATTGGCCGTATCACGGCTGTGTATAGCCAGCTCATGATCTTAGGACGGACTCCCCAGGTTTTTCCGAGGAGTCCCTTGCACTGCCAGAAGGTGATGTAGGCTTTGTCCAGTTTGTGCTCGAGATGTTTATTCCATAATAGCTTATCATTCAAAATTACACCTAGATACTTTACCAGGGTACGGTTCGATCGTGTGGCGTGAAGACTGTACTGCATGACGAATTGGTACGATGATACCAAATCACATCGTATGTGGATACTATTAAAAACCGTCGCATCTAGAGCCGCCTTGGACCGCTTCAGCGTCGCGCCATCTTCTAGCGTCAATAGTTCGAAGAGAATCTTGTTATCGCGATGTAGTAATTAAGTGAAAATGTACAGAGCCACCTATTGTCGACAAGCATAAACAGTTTAAATATTATGGTTTCCTACACTTATTGAAATTTATTTAAATAAATAGTGGAATTGCGAGATTATTTTTTTATTGTTTTGAAAAATCATCCCTTGATTGTGATTTTCGTATTATTTTTATGTTAACCTCACTTTTGATGGTAAGTATGTATCTATTAGTAAATGTATATTAATTAATTGAAATTAACCATCATTTAATTATATGACTGGCAATTTAGGAGACAATAATATTGAAATAATAACAATTTGACCATAATAATTTCATACAATAATTATTAAACGAATAATGAAAAAATTTATTGATTGAAAAAGTTTGTTTCTATATGTGCGTACATAAATACAATTTTTTCTATTAAACCAGTCTAATAACCCTTGTAATTGCATCACCTTATCAGTTATGAATTTTGGGTGTGTATGGGATTCAAAATAAATAAAACAAATTTAGCTGTGTCTACTTATGATTAAAAACATTGCAAGACATTTCGGTATTTGTACGTCTACACACAAAATTACACTGATAATTTAGATCTTACCTATTTGGAATACACTGAAATGTTAACATGGAATGAAAGACTATGTAAATGCTTAGTTATAAGCAACCTTATAGTATTCCAATATTAATATACTGCATCATACCAACCAGATAAATGTCGAGATGAGCTACAATACATATTTTTTTAATAATTATGGTTTTCTACTCAACATTAATAATTTATCAATGAGAAATGTAAATTTTCACACTCATTAAGCTAATAATCCTTATTGGAATGTAAAAATTGTTAATTATTATATTAAAGGAAAAAATTGACATTGCTTTTATATATTAAATGCTAAACATAATTAAATACACTGAAATATACTAAAAGAGCTATAATTTTAACTCACTACTTGTAAATGATGGGTAAATGTTGAATTAAGTGTTAAGCTGTGGCAGCTGTAGTTGAGAACAATGTAAACACAATTTAAGTTCTATGTTAATAGAATACTGTGTAGGGTATACATATTTGGTGTCACATTTCAGCAAGAACTATTTTCTTTCTTTATTCAGCCAAATTCATTGCTAACTTTCGTCATGGTTGATGTCCCCGAGTTACAACTAACATGAAAACATTACAATTCAATTTCATGGTTTTAAAAATTCTAAAAAGTTCATGAGCTAAAATGAAAGGTTAGCCACTGGTATGTAGTACCTAATGTGAAGCTCAAAGAAAACATTTAGTATTTACCCAGTAAGAGAAAAATATTTTATTTTAAATTTTGTGTTAGTATGAACATCTGAGTATGGTACAAATGCCAATTGCTAGATGATATTGTTTTTGTTAATGAACTTGTTCACATGGGGTACAAAGTAGACATTTCACCAGTAGACCAAACTTACATCACTTGATACTAAATAATTCAAATTTGTTAATTCCATTTTCTTAGGATAATTGATAGCTAGTTTTCCTAGCATTGTTTTACAATTAAGAAGCTTATTTTAAACATCATCTATCGTAGGTAACCAAAATGCCATGTTCGTACAAGCAGATGCTAACATCATGAATTTTGGATTAAATTGTACACACTGAATAGGTGCCGGATGATCTCCATTTAGTACACAGACTTTGTATCCCGTATCTGCATTCCACACATGCACTCTGCCATCTGTAGACCCACTGAAAATATACTGTGAATCTGGGCTAAATGATGCCTCTATAGGAATACCTTTGTTGTTTAAATGGCCTGTGAATGTTTGAAGAGGTGTGCCATGGTATGCATCCACTAATCTTATAATAGATCCATTTGTACTAATCAGCATAGTTTTGCCATCACGGGAAAATTTTAGCCCAGTCCAATCACATTCCTTTTCTTGATTTAATTTAAATGTGACGAAAGGCCCTTTATCAAATGACCGTAAATCATACAATTTAATGCTTTCAGAATTAACTCCCGCTGCAAATATGAGACCTTCAGGGTCGTAAGCTGCTACAGGTCTACCAGACAAGTGCATTAAGCCCTGACAATTTGGCGAACGGAGATCCCATAACCTCAGTGTTTTGTCAAGTGACCCTGATAGAAAGGTGTCTTCCACCGGAGATAAGCACAAAGTCACCACTTTTTTCGTATGACCCGGAAAATATCTTATGTATTTGTTGTCATGTAAAGATAAATATCTTATCGTATCATCAACTTTAGTTGAGCTATGAATCGCTGTGTTCTTGGCATGTGTGAAGTGAATTAGATCGACGCCGTATTTTTTACTGTTCACAGTTATCATTTGTGTCCCTTTTTCACAATCATAAATCACAATTTGATCATCTTCACTGCAAGAAATTAGCGTTTCGCCACTAGGAGAAAAGTCTATACTGTTAATTTTGTCTGTATTTTCTCGAAAAACCTTTGCTACTTTAAAGCTCCTTACAACTTGGTCGACCAATTTCATCATTTTAATCTCATATATATGTACTCTTATGGATATATCAATAAATCCAGCGGTTTAAGTGAACTTGTTCGTTTTGGTTTTTACAAGGTACCTATTTAATATTTTTTTTTTTTTTTTTTTTTTTAATTTTCCCTTTGTTTTGGGAAGGCAAAGGGCTCGAGCCCATACAGCCTCGTCATGAGTAATATTCATATTTGAAATTATATTTAATATTTTATTTGACAAGAACTCGAACCCACCAAACCACAACCAAACATACTTATGTTTTACAGATAAAAAAAAACAAATTATGGATATATTTATGCGCATAAAGGACCGTACGCACGGTCCATCTTGACGTACAGCTTGGCAAAAAAGAGTATGACGCGGTGAAAATAAGAACTAAAACTAATTATTTGTTGCAACACTATTAGACTTGTCGTTTGTGACAAATTGTTAGTAGATTCTGTGTCATCGTTGTTTACGCTAAGTTATTTTCGGCGGAATTCTGTAAATTCTTCTACGCTCGTTGCTTGTTTTATCAATTAAAATGAATAAAACGATTCGTAGTAGTGGTAGAGCAGTGATATACCAAGTTTTTTTCGATGTTTGGCTGAATCTCAAGCGGGACAAATTTTGTCTCAAATTGACAATGTTTATCAGATAGTTGCCCATATGACAGGTATTTATGCAAATTATTTGCATTCTACAAGTCGAACCATACATTTTGCACTGGTTTATAACATGAGTAACATAAAATTTACGATATTTTAGTGTTTTGTTGATAAAGGTTATGTTTACAAACCACTTATACACTGACTTAATTTTTTGATACTTGAGACATGAATAAAATATAAATGTCTTGAAAGTTCATGCATGTTTGGTATTTATTTTAGATAAATCAATCAATGCTATAAGAAAATTTGTTGAAGAAGGTGAACAAAATAATGGGATTTTTTCTACACCTGGGAAACATCGGAAAGGTCGACCAAAGAAAGATCTCGATGATATTGACTTATGCGCAATTAGACAAAGGGTTCATTTCTTCTACACCGTAAAAAAAAGCAGGTATGTAATATATTTGATATTAGATTTTTATCCCGGATCTGGCCATGGTAAAACGCTTATGCGGGGTAAAGGTTCCAAAGAGAGAGCGATATTTAAAAATAATAATGCATAATAGAAATCTGCCTACAGAATTACAAAAACATGTTATTTATTTGGATGAAAGCTATATACACTCCAATGTAGGGTCCATTGACATAAAGGTAGAGATCTAGTACATAATTATTTTTTCTTAATTTTATTAACTTGAACTCATAATTAGTAATATTTTACTCCAACAGATGGCAGCTGAACAAGCTCTTCTAGCTATTACTGCTGAAAATTTTAAGAATTCCTGCCATCATATTATGAAAATTGAAAAGGAATATTATGATAGGAGTATGACTATGTATCACGATATTGAATAATTGGTTATTAACCACAGGGAAGACAGCAGCAGCGACACTGCTTCAGAATTAGATGATTTTGTTGTTGCAGGAACATCTAGCCAAGACACAATGTAGTTTTCTGGGGTAGAATACTTAGATGAAAGTGTTTTAGAATCGGATTAATTTTAATAGAAATTTTGTATTATTTAAATAAATAATGAAGATATAAAAATGTTTAATTTTCCTAAATGTTTAAGATACGATGAACGGATATTTATACTACAATAGTATTTTCTAACGATGATTACACCAGCTCGAATCTCGCGAGAATAAGAAGGGCTACTAAATTATTTGATAACAAATAATTCCGTGAGTGAGCAGATGCTTCCATGTAATATTATTCATAATTCAATGGACTCAATACTACTTACAAATTCAACTTATCAAAGACCTAGTGCAAAAAATAAACCTCTTTTCTTTTGCATGTATTATAAATCTCTTTGTTCTTTTATACAAATAATATTTACCTGACGATTGGAAAGCATCCCTAAAGACTCAGTAGGTAAACTACAATAAATGAACAAAACTGTGAGTTACATCAAACAAGAGGTTTTCGTAAGAAATATTTTTTCATCAACAAGTTGCTTTTTTTCTTAATTGTGATTCCTGTGTTCTGGCCAAACCAAGAAATAACTCGCTATAATCTCCTTGGGCCAAACACAATGTGCCATGTGATACTCATTGAAAAATAACAAGTATCTAAACACTTTACGTCGTAGTATACTGGGTTGCCATATTAGTGTTATATTAGACTTAGGCGCCCTCATTAAATCCACACTCTTTTTTGCCAAGCTGTACTACTGTACAGGGGCCTTACCACCATCTCTTATAGCAGTATTATTATAATCTTACTTAGAAATTTCATACCATGACGAGCTTAAAACAAGCTTAAAACCATCATGTTTTATCTAGCAGTTTTGTGTGACGTCATCGCAAATCATTCATTCTAACCGTACCATGGCTACGTTCCACTAAGCACTCACGACGATCACGCTCACGACCACGAGTTTTCCCGTTCCACTAAGTCCTGAGTAGGTCCTGAGCGTTGTTATCGTAAACCCAAGTGGAATGGATTATGGAGCGTTTTGGGCGTTGAGGAAATAATACAAATGGCGGGCTAGAAAAAATAAAGCAAAAGCTATAGGTTAGACTACCTTTCGTAAGTTTTAAGTGTAAATTTTAATAATTATAAGTGAAGTTGGTTTGTGTCGAAAAATAAATACACAATTCAATTTTTATATGTAATTTCAATGAAGTATTTAATTATTTTACATTCAAATAGATTCAAAAGGTCTTTAGCGACAACACTAGGTTATTTGATGATGCGTGCATGCAATAATGCTGTCGAAATTACTAGTTCATCCAGTTCAGATGAAGAATGGAATACAATTTTAGAAAATTATAATTGTGAAAATAGAAAACTTCGACTTTTTAGTTCTGACAACTTTGCTATTTTTTTCAACGCTCACTTCGACCCACCTCCAGAGATGGGTCGTTGTGGGCTTCTCGTGAGCGTGAGTGATGACGTCATTAATGACGTTTTCGCCGCGACCACAACGATCGTAGTCGCCATGTGGAACGGTCAAAAGAGTATTTTGGGCGTTGTGAACGCTTAGTGGAACGCACCCCATGAAGTGTCTTTTGACAGTAAGTAATATTGTTTTTATGTCAAATTTTGCAGTCTTAAAAAAGTTGCTCCTTCACAACTTTTTTAACATTATTATTCGATTTTCTTTGATTTATTGTATGAAAAGTAATTAAAAACAGTTACGTAACTATTTTTAATATTAATAATATGTGTTATAATGGTATCTCGTCCAAAACGGGCTCAATAATATTATATATGTGATGTGTTTTAGATGGCCAATGAATTCGAAATGTTCGAATTTCTAGAAGCTGATAATTCTACCAGTAACTCGGCGAACAGGCTAAGACGAAGGCGATTGCGAGAGAAATGTTATCCCTTCAACCTAGACGAGTCCGAGTTTATTGGTAGATATCGACTGACAAAGGAACTCGCGCAAAATCTTTGCGAAGAATTGAGGCCTTTGTTTAATAAACCTAGAAGATCCACAGATTTGTCTGTAGAATCAAAGGTAACTTGTTATTCACGTACACACATGCTTTAATAATATCTTATAATTACTTAATGGGCATCAAAGTTAAGGATTTTTAACATATTATGTACCTATTGATGTTTCCTAAAAAAACTTATGCACATTTATAGGTACTAACTGCTCTATCTTTTTACGCAAGGGGCTCCTACCAACGTCCAGTGGGCTAGCAAGAAGGTCACTTCTTAGCCCAACAAACAGTTTCCTCGGTGATTGCTAAAGTTACTGCCTGTTGAACTCCATTGAATTGAGGCAAAAATATATACACTTTCCTTCAACTGACCAAGAACGTAACAGAATAAAAGCAGAGTAAGTAATATACCAGTAATTGATTTAAGTAATAGTTATTTGATAGTAAATTATTTTTAGACCTCTTTATAATAATATGTAATTAGTATAAATTTAACCCTAGAATATTTTTTTGATATTAGACTAGACATTGTTGTGCAGTACCAGTTTCTACCTTAGTTTGCATCTGCTTGAGATAATGATTAAAAGATACAAAGATAAGATAGTAATTTATTTTTATTTTTTTATTTTTATTTTATTAGGGAAACAAAGTGTTAATATAAAGTTAAAGCAACTAACACACAATGCATATTTAAATTATACAAAATTAAAATTAACACAATTTACATGTTTCCACTAGTACGCTACTATACAGTTTAATTTATGACCTATTACATCCTACTGAATAATAGTCGCCAAGCATTATGGGTAATATAAAATTGCCTCATGATAATTTTATCTACAATTTATCAAATAAGTTATATTACACACATAAATGTTTTTGACCATTTCAGATTCTACAATAAATTTCAAATGCCTGGGGTCTTAGGGTGTATAGACTGTACCCAAGTGGCCATAGTAAGACCTGTGGTCCATGAAGAGCGCTATTACTGTCGCAAGCATTACCATTCATGGAATGTTCAAGTGATAAGTCATTTTTACAAATAAATTATGAAGGTTACTCTATATATTTAAGTCTGTGATATACCTTTGAATGTTCAGAAATGACTGAATTGATGTTAATGCAACTTTTGTTAATAGAAAAATGCTCAAGTTATCCCTTAATACCTAATAGCTGTTTATTATTATAGTATAACATAGTAATGCATACTCAAAAGACAATGTTCAATAAAATAAGGTTAATAATTTAAAGAATATATTGTTTAAAAGTCTTGTTATTACAAAAAACAAGAAACAATTATAGGAACAATACTTCATTCAGTCTCATTTTATTCTTTCAGATTTGTGATGCAAACATGCAAATTATGAGTGTAGATGCAAGTCATGGTTGTGCTACTCATGACTCCTTTATATGGTCTCATCATCCACTTAGAAGACACTTGGAAGATCTAAGCAACAATGGAAATATTTGGTTTCTAGGTATGACTTAGACTTTGTTTCTACACAAAAATTTCTTGACTTTAATATTAGTCTTTTTGAAAATTCTTATGCTTTTTTGTCTTGCTCAATAATGATTAATTAATAATATTTTATAATTTTCAGGTGATTCTGGGTATCCACTAAGGAAACCATGATGGCACGTTTTCGTTGCTTACTTGTACACAGAGTCTTGCACTACGCACCTGATGTGGCAGGATCTATTGTTAATGCTTGTGTAATATTACACAACATTTGCAATAGAGCTAACACTCATTTGGTGCAATTGAGCAACGAAGAACAGAACCAAGAAGTCCAATTACAACTCAATAATACAAGTGAAACAATCGTTCAGCACACATGCAGCAGCAATGTCGCCTTGCAGCAGGGTAGCGCTGCACGAAGGACTCTCATTCAGGAGCTCTGGACAAGGCGGCATCTATAGATGTCAAAATTCTGAAAAGAGGGTGCATTATATTATTTCACATCATTTTTACATCACATTTTTTAAGAAATAAAGTAATATTATACCTTTCAATATTACCCAATTTATTATTTATGCCCACTATACCCTCTCCAATCACCTCCAAAGCTCGAGCACTTTTAACTGCAGCTTCGGCTTTGTCTTGGGATGATTGGACGAGGGCACGCCTGGCAGCCTCTTGTGACATATTATGCTGTACTCTCCTGTGGCGACGCCGGTTGTGGGTCATTGTCCCCGCCACTGTTAGTGGCTGAGAGAGTGAAGGAGGACCTGTGTGCAGAAGTCGACGGCGTGGCGACCGTCGTGGCGTTGCTTGTGCTGATGATGTTGATATAGGCTCTGCAGATGGTGAAGGTGTCCGGCATGGAGAGAGGGCTAGTGCTGTACCACCGGACACCTCTTGGAATGGGATAACTACAGCATCAGGGAATATCTCTAGGTGGGATGGGGATTCTCCAACATCATCAGCATTTTCTGCATGCTGTTAATGTAGAAAAAAATTATAATTAATTATGTGTCAGCAAAATTAAGAATTAATTTATCTAAATGCTTAATGTTTTTAACACTTACTTCTATGAAAGGTTCCACTAATACACCAGGCAACCCTTGACCATAATCATCCCCAAGTAATTGCAAAAATTTATTTTCTATATGTGTCAAGGGTAACTCGGCACATGGTCCTCCTCCAGTCCTTGACTGGGATGAACGTATAGCTGCCACTCGCTTTTTTAATTTTGCTTTATAGTCCACCCAGTACTGAAAAATTTATGGGTAGGGTTTAGTATACACACAAAACAACTACAAGAAATTTATCATTTAAATGTTAAGTATGTAAATGCATACATATTTGCACATACATGAATAGCTATTTTTTATTCAAGACAGTCTAAGAGTCAACTCTAGTAGATCACCACACACATAGTTAGGTACTAGTAATATTAGGATCCATTAATAAAAGTAAGTAGTTACTTTAGACCAGTCTTTCCAATCTTTGTATGTGCCTTCGCCTTGAGAGTTTAAGATCCCTGCAATCTCGGTCCACTTTTGTTTAGAATATTCCTTTGCCTGCAGGGATCGATTGAAGGCCTTAGCAATTTCTGTGTGAGAATTTAAATACTCCCACAATAAGTTGAGCTGTTGCCCCGAAACTCTCCGAACTCTAACACTGCAAAAAAAATTAAGCCACTTGAAAAAATAAACCACTTGAAATACCAGCGTCGCGTCGAGTTCTCATGATTGTATGATTTCATTGTTTTATTGGTATTTTCTTCAATTTTTAGACATTATAGTATATTACGTCATATTCACTGTAATTATTTAATTACATAAATAATACTGTAATCAAATATATAATAGTGATTATCAAAATGCGGTCAAAATATTGTAATGCGTTAGTTACTTCATTGTTCTATCCTTAAAGCATTAAAACACATTATACTCACTCGCTGCTTGACATGATATCGAGAATTCCAAATTAAAACACTGCTCAACTTTAATAAATATATTATTGCACCACTGCCACTTAGGAAAACTTTTAAACTGCAAGCGCGAACTCAAAGAGTTATAAACAGTGTTGCCAGGGCCCTTGAGTCATAAGTTACGTTTCATTTTCTGAAATGTTACATTTTTGCTGCAAAAGTTACATTATTGTTTTTTTTTTTTTTTTTTTTAATTTACGTGTTTTTAGGGTCGGAGGTGTGAGGCAAATAAATTTATGTCAGCAAAAACGCAACGGAACATAAATCATATACTAAAACCTTCCCTGAAAACTATACTTTTTTTTTTTTTTGTTGACGCGGAGAAAGGGACTTATTACTACCGCCCAGTGTTCAAGGGGAACGACTGAGCGGTTATGTTGGGTTCACCGTGCCTTACGACCCGACGTTGAGCCGCCCGGAAAGATGGAAAACGTCGGGCGACCGCCGAGCCGAGTTCCTAACCTATGTACACCGCACGGCATACCAACTAAAACTCCGCGGTGGCCATCTTCGGCGCATTAGGGACGGCTGCGGGCTTCCTCCGACTCACGTCTAAGTTGTCGTCCGCAACCACCCCTGCGCGTACCGCTGTACCGGTCCTTCTCCTGTTGTTGCGGGGGCTCAGAAGCCCCCGTACACCGAAGGACGCCCTTGGCGTCCGAGGCAGCGTGAGACACGCTGCCGTCCATCACGGGGGTCACAGAAGTTGGCTAGACTAAAAGGTGGACGGCAGTGACCCCCGGAGGCCCCTATTAGTCGCCTTTCACGACAGGCAGGGGATACCGTGGTGGAATTCTCCAAACGCCCCCAATCCACAGGGCGGGAAAAACTATACATTTGAACATCGAAAACCACATCCAAATCGGACCAGTAGTTTTTGAGAAACTCACGGCCATACAAATTTACATACATACATACGGATCGAATACAGAACCTCCTTTTTGAAGTCGGTTAAAAACAAATCACAATCAGGCATTTCTGTAGCTACGAAACCGCGAACGGCGGGAACTCGCGAAGTAGGAAACGTGCGCGCGCACACTCAAGCAAAATCAAGTTTTAATACATCCAGGATACGTTTGAGAATTAGATTGAATTGAAATGCGTTCGTAAACTGTTTACAATAAAAATCTAGTATTACAAATCTAGCTGTTCTCAAAAGTTACGAAAATTGCCTTAAATATAAAAATTACTTACATGTTACGCGAGGGGGTCAAAAGTAACGAAAAATGTAAGAAATGTAACCTTCTGGCAACGCTGGTTATAAACAAACTTGCGCCTAATGACATTTGTAAACCGTTCCGTTCTCGTTGCAGTCACGAAAAAATACGCCTGAATTTGTAAATTTCTGCTTAAAGAAGCAAAAAGTTAATTTAACACTATATAATTTATTTTTTTTAAACATAAGGCACTTATAAAACGAAGACAAAATTATATAATTTTGACTTCAACATACATAAAAGTTATTCACTATATGCGTGACTTGAAACGTAATTAAAAAAAAAATTCCGTCTTTGACTATCATTCGTTCTTTTACATCACTACGCAGGAGTAAAACATTATTGTTTCAATATTGCTTTATAAGCTCATAGTACGAATCTGAGTAATATTACTTTAAGCTTGAAATAAAACGTTCCTGCGATATGATGGTTTAGTAAAAGATGGTGGTAGGGCCCCAGCATGCTGTAGTCTATGCTGTACTTAGAGTAAGTATAAGTACCTATAGAGCGCTAATATCGCATCGTGCGCCCAGTACCCAGCGTAGGCAGGTGAACTATAGCTACTTATATAGAAATGTTGGCGACTGCTAGGGATGGGCACGCGAGCAGCACCAACGCAACAGTTATCGGTAAGTACAGGCCCGGCGGCACGGTACATAGTGTTGTTAAAAAATTGTGGTTCTACAAAATATAGCCTTGTGAGTAATTTTAAGCGTATTGCGTTACTATAGATAAAAGCTACGCTGCGAATTGGTGTAGTGCCATGTGGATTGATTTATAAACACGGTACCTCAAGAGCAGTTTTTACAAGCAATAAGAACCAATAATATTAATGGACATCCATTATAATTGAACCAATGGATATAAACCGAGCATTGCACCATGGATTTCTTAGATAGTCTCCCCAAGCCTAAAATAGTCACGTCTAGTTTTTGAAATATTTATTACCAATGTTAAAAAAATATATCTTAATTATTGCTAACTTATACTGTCAAGACACGCGATAGAAGCTATGCAATAGCTTAAAAATATAATCGTAATCGGTAAATTTTTAGGAACAGTATTTATTTCTTTCATTTCATAAACAAAAACGCAATTGTTAATTGGCTTAAAAATCACACACAGACAAAAACAGTTACCTAAGCTACATTATATTAAGCATCGCCTTCGATAATAATAAATACGTATGCAATAACATGAAAATATTACATCGATTCTGCTATCGACGCGTAACATCATTATCGAAAAAGCGGGATGCGGGGCAGTGCGGGGAGTACAAGTGTTCGCCTCCCGTGCACCTTGAATACCGCGACGCGTGATTTCAATTTTACCTTAAAATATACTGAAATATGGCTTGCTTGAGAAACGTGATATTAGAATTCTGTTTAGTGTGTTTCCGAGTGTTGTTTTTACAAGATTTCACAGAACATTTAACCATTTTGCAGTATTAATAATCAAATATTCGCATAGATCTCACTCGCGTGTGCTCACACCGTTCCTACTCGTGCCTATTGTTCCCACTTGCATACACGCGCTCTATAGGTAGTTATACTTACTCTAAGATACTGTACGTCACGGCGCTGGATGTAGTTCACGGCTCACGCACTATCGTGCGCAGTCATAGTGCGCAGTGATGAGTGGTCTCGAGTCGGACGACAAAATGTGAAATCGGTAGAGTTGCCAAGTAAAATCAGTATATTTGAATCAAAAATCGATATATGCAAAAAATAATCAACATTCAATAAAATCTCTTTATTTTAAAGTAGGGACTATTATTCTACCAAAAGGAGGTAACTTCAACTAACGAGAATCACGCGAAGACCCCACCCCCCTTGTTATTAAAGTAAAAGATTTAAACAAATTTTGTCGCCTCTTTCAAAGTACTGCCCCCCCACTGCCTCAAATAGTAACATATTTAACCAAGGAATCGTAAAATATTAAAGAAAATGGGGATAGAATTCTATTAACTTCAAATTGCTGTAAATCGGTGAAAAATCGGGAGAATCTTCTGGCTTTTCTAAAAATCGTAAGAAAATCATGTAATTTCGATAGGATAGACCCAATATTGGTATAAATACCGAAAAGTCAGTAGATTTGAAATCGCTGATCGTGCGTGTTAGACAGTGCTGCCAGGTATTCAGTTATTTATATTTATCTTTACTCTCTGGTCAATGGTATTATTTATACAGATTTTTAACACATCAAACAGATATAAAATGAATACAGATATTTACAGTTCGCGGATAATTTATAAAGATTTAGATATATTTATTTATTCTTCTGCGAGGCGGTCCTCTCGCGGAAGGAGAGTGCCGAGAGGGATCGCCAGCGCAGTGGTGATCCCTCCCGCCGCCAGACGAGACGTAGGAGGCGTCGGGTGGACGACTGACCGACGTCTCCCGCCCTGTGGATTGGGGGCGTTTGGAGAATTCCACCACGGTATCCCCTGCCTGTCGTAAAAGGCGACTAATAGGGGCCTCCGGGGGTCACGGGTGGGCGGGACGTGCCACCCACCCATTAGTCTAGCCAACTTCTGTGACCCCCGTGATGGACATGTCCGAGGCAGCGTGTCTCACGCTGCCTCGGACACCAAAAGGCGGGCACGGTACGATGTTTCGGGGGCTTCTGAGCCCCCGTAACAGGAAAAAGACCGCAACAGCGGTACGTGCAGGGGCGGTTGCGGACGACAACTTAGACGTGAGTCGGAGGAAGCCCGCAGCCGTCCCTAATGCGCCGAAGATGGCCGTTTTAAAAAAAAAAAGATATATTTATCGGTTTTGGACAAGAATTTTATACCCATATGGATTATTCATTCCGTTTAACAAACTGAAGAATAAAATGTGACGTCACAGTTAACTGCTGTCTCTCTCTTTAGAGTGACAAAGGTTTATTTTCAAAACCAGGACGTAACATAATTAACTGTCCATAATAATATGATATGATATAATATGGCTGCCTCGGTGGCGTAGTTGTATTATGGTACGACTGCAATGCTGAGATCTCGGGTTCGATCCCCGGGATGGTCGGGTCGGGCAAAGTTATTATTTTCCATTCAGTATCAGCTCGGAGTCTGGAATTTGTACACGATAAGGCGATAGGCTCGCCCCCTATCACACCATGGAACGGAATAACGGCAAAAAGTGGTTGCACTAATTGCACCTCTGTCTACCCGGGGGATAAGAGGCGTGAGTGTGTGAGTGTGTAATAATATGATATCGCACCATAATATTTATTTTTATCTCTATAAAGTAATGCGGTTTAAATTAACTATGAAAACCAACTACAGCGGCTAGTAATAGTTGATATTTAAAAAATATAATTTGAGTTAGAAAGTTTATTCCAAACAAAATTGGCATATTTACATACTGTTTTGGTAAGTAGTTCGGAACTACTAGTTCCACTTACATAAAAAAATACCTCACCACGCGGTGGTGAATTCAGTGGCGGCCTTGGAGGAGGGGGGCGAACCAGGCAACCGCCTGGGGCCTCGCAGTTACAGGGGCATCTTGCAGCTCCTTGGGGGACCGTTTTTTGGCACCTTACTTACAAAGCTGTTAAAAAAAATAATTTTTGCTTCGCACGGGGCCCCGCGTGCTTTTCTTTTGCTCGGCACACAACCTCACATTATATATGTTTTACTTTCCCCTGCGACTGGATATGTTCACGTTGTTTGCTGGCCTTTATAACCAAATATGGAGACTGTAAGGTTAGACAGAAAAACATTGGGATATTTAAAAATGAAAACTACACACACACACACACACTCACGCCTGTTATCCCCGAAGGGGTAGGCAGAGGCACAACTAGTGCACCCACTTTTCGCCGTTATTCCGTCCCATGATGTGATATGGGGCGAGCCTATCGCCATATCGGACACAAATTCCAGACTCCGAGCTGATACTGAATAGAAAAACTCAATATCACTTTGCCCGACCCGGGGATCGAACTACAGTTATTGTTAAATTTAAATATAATAAAAAAAAATAAAAAACATACTCATAAAAGTAAACAATCATACATGAACAAAATAATACACATTTAGGAAGTTAATAAACTAATTTTCAGTGAGTAATTTTGAAATATTACGAATATCTATTTTGTGTGATTTTACAATTTTTGCAAGTATTCTGCGAACTTTTTTTCTGTAATTATCCACTATAATAAATATTGTGTTTTAGAGATATCCTACTATGAGTTGTGTAATTCATGGTTGCAGAATTATTTGCAATCCAACATCTAGTGTGAAATTCCATAGGTAAGTTGATTGTAAACAAAGTTGTGTAGATATTTATAGCAAAAGTAATAAACACGTGGATGTTTTACAAATTACAATACTAAATAAATTCTTGTTTGAGAGCCATGGAATCAAAAATTAACGCTACATTCTGCGGGTGAGGTTTCTTCCTTAAATTTATTTTTAATATTCTAAAACTTCTGTGAAGAAGCCAACAAAACTATTAAAGTTTGCTAAAGATCACCATAATGTGCTCTCTTTCGGCAAATAAATCTTTGAATTTATAAAAACAAAATTGTTTTCGGCGACTAAAGGTGTAATGTTAAAACAAAAGTCTTTATGTGATCACTATATGTAATTTTTCTTTGCTTGCTATTTGGAATATACTTTTAAAAAAAATCTCAAATGTTAGCTAAATTTCACTGCAAAATATTTTCAATTTCAGACTGTAAAGTATAATCATGAACAACTTTAGTAAGAAATAACTTGTCATTAATTTTCTTCTTTTATCTCTTCATCTTCTGCTGCAATACTTTCTTTTATTTCTTCTAATTTATTTCACGGGATGTCTTCACATTTACTGATATATTGAAATCTTTCAAGTCTTGACGTTTCAATGGTGGTTCATATTCATTTCGCTGACATATAATGTAAAAAGTAAATATCAATCAATAATAATATATTTAAGTACCTATATATTTTAGACAGAGGCAGAGGTGCCATTTAGTACACTCAGATATCACCCAATGTACCGCCGTTATAAAATTTGGTGGGTCGCAAGCTTAATGCCCTATCCTACTAATCTTACTAATATTATAAAGGCGAAAGTTTGTAAGAATGTCTGGATGTATGGATGTTTCTTTCATGCAAAAACTACTAAACGGATTTCGATGAAATATGGCACACGGGTAGATCATGTCCTGGATTAGCACATAGGCTACTTTTCATCCCAGTAAAATATAAACGGTGACTTTTATCCCGGAAAAACACATTCACGCGGGCGGAGCCGCGGGAAAAAGCTAGTAAATAATAAAGTCTAAGTGGATCATAATTATACCAGTGAAATGATAAAAAATAATATACTTACAGCATGAGTTTCTGGTAATAAATAATTATTTTTGACATCTTCTGCCATATTCCGAGAAGTAGAAGACACATTATCACATTCAGAATCATAATCTTCTGTCTTTAAATGTAGACTAGTAATTCTTGCAGACATCAAATTGACCTTTTAATGGTATTTATATTTAACCACGTTTTTGCTTATCCAGATCTTTAAGAAATCTGTAAAGAGTAATACAAACTCGATTTTATTTTAAATAAAAGTTTCAATAAATCAATGCTGGATACACTGAGAACTCGATTGTAACTGTTGATCCTCAGTTTTTATTTACGATGATTATTTAAAGATTAATAAGCTTTATAATATTCATTAGTAAGGCGGCTAGTATTACAAATACTCTAGCACCATCGTGAAACCGGTCCACCAAAGCTTACACCATGGTCACCCTAGCCTCTTGTTTACATATACTACTTACAATACAAAAAATCACATTTAACATTACGTTAATATGAAAAAAGTAGTCATATATAAAGCAAATCACATTAAGCGAGGTTTTTCTACAGTTCATTTATAAAATATTCACGTATTTTATTACGATTCGTATAAATATTGATAAAATTATAATATTTACACAATATTGATTACAATAAACTTACCTGTAGAATTTCACACTAAATTATGGATATCAAATATTTCTGCAACCGTGAACTACACAATTCACATTAAAATATCACTAAAACACACTTATTATTGTAGATAATTACAGAGAAAATTTCGAAGTGAACATTTATTTGACAACTATTTTGTCATCGAACTTAACGTTTTATAACAGTGTTGCCGAAATATGTATTCGCAATTACCAATTAAATGAGGAAATTTTGTTTAACTAAAATGTTAATAAGGATAAAAAACCTTAAGGATATCTTATTCAACAAGAATAATTCTGAAATGAAAATAGTACTTATATCATTATATAAGATATGTTGGAAATATTTATATATATATGATTGAGACGACAATAACGGTATTGATATTTTTTTATGGGTGGGGAAATAATCCGTAAGCTTTGACAACATAGGTTAAAGAGTGAGTGAGATAGAAGACAGCTCAAAAGGTAATTTTTTTGTCTTCACAAAAATGTGTGTACCGAGGCCTCCAGTAGATATATTATAAACTTCTTGGTTTTGGAGTAAAAGATTATTTATTATCTGTCAGAACCAGTGCCGGATTAAGAAAACTTGATGCCCTAAGCAATTCACGCCTTTGGGGCCCCCCTACCATAAGTAAACTAACATCAGTCTTTAATCGTGCGGATTTTCAAACAGCTTTACTTTTATGTGCTAGCTTTTTTGTGCTGTTTCTGGTGCCCCCCAAGACGTGATGCCCTAAGCAATTGCTTAATTTGCTTATGGGCTAATCCGGCACTGGTCAGAACGATGCTCATAGTGACGGGATCACTTGTTGAATACATTATATTATTAAATATAAAATAATTTTAAAACAATAGGGTAGTTGACATAGTTAACAAATAAATAAGTGTTGTATTGAACATTATAGAATTTAAGGTCCTAATTAAGAATATTTGACTTAAATTACAAATAAAAATTATTAAATATTTTATTTTGCTAAATTAAAATAAGAGTTTTTTAATCTGTGCATCATTTACACGAAACGCCTTAGCGACCAAGACCAGAGTGCGTGACGTCACAGTGTAATAAACAAAATGTCTTTCCGACCAAGATTTTACGCGGTTCATTGGAAGCTCTCAGATTTCAGGATTATTTATTTGATTACTTCGTGTCCATAGTGCAGTTTACCAAGTAAACATGGATATTGTGTTTATTAAAGCCGACAGTTGATAGTTGCCATGAATAGATTCATTTATGATCGCAAATTTCTTTGCCTCAAATCCGGACGTTTGTTCTGCAGAATTCAGGAACGTGAAAACTTCATAGTAAGTACAAAACTATCCTTTTCTGATATTTTGTTCAATTCATAATAGATTACAGTTTGATTTATGTACTTACTTTTATTTTTTTGCTGTAAAATAACCTATGTGATGTTTTTTTTTTGTAAGTTATAATATATAAATTAATACAAATAAGATCGCTTTTACGAAGAGTTGCTCGTATTGTGGTTATTTATGAAGCTTTATTTCTATTTTTACAGATCGTCAAGACAGTCGTATGGTGATGATGCCATTAGGTACGTCCAATTGAAGCGTGACGAGACTTTGTGCTCTGTTCAATGTAAGATATGCCCTGAGTACAAAGTCCGTCTGCCACCATATTCTGTCGGCTTGATAGTGGAAGAAAAAGAGGGCATAGTTATAAGTGTCCAGTGCCATGATTGCCCTGGTTCACTAAGAGGATGTAAACACGCAATAGCTTTTCTTATGTAGGCACATCGGAGAGGAACCACCATGTACATCTATTGAATGCTATTGGAAGAAGTTAAAGTAAGTTAGCAAAAGTAGGAAGCACTTTGAAATTTACAACGGTTAGAGAAATGAAAAGGAATTCGTCTACAACGCATGAAGACTTTGCTGATGTCTTAAATGAATTTTTGGTGCAAGGCAAAAGAAGGAATTTATGTTCTACACAAATCCTTAAACATCAATCTGAGTATAAAGTGCCCGACATACTTCTGTTTTCCATGCATTGTTTAAGCATTAAGTATAACAAAGAAAGTGACTGTGAAACACTTTTACCCAAATTTGCTATGTTTTTTCTAGAGAGAAAAGAAAATATACATTTTGTGGAAAGTCTGACTGAAGCACAACATAAAATTCACGCATGGCACGAGTTAAGGTATTATTTATTTTTAATATATAATTTCCTTTTAAAAATTGATTTGTCCTTTATTCATGCCGCAATAATGGAACTAATTAAGATATAATTTAATACAATGTTCTAGAGTTGCATTTCCCAACTTGGGGCTCTGGACATATCTAAAGTCTGCTGATTTCAAAGTTAAAGCTAGATGAATGTTGAGAGTGTGCCTAAAAAAAGGCATTTTAATTTTATTTAAAGAGGTCTGTGATAATCATCTTTGCTCATTTAGCGGTTTGCACCTAAGAAAGGGTGGGAAATGCTGTCTTAACATAACACATACTGGAATAATATGTGTCCATGTGAGATGCAATCTCAAAATGTAAATCAGTCTTGTATGTGTTTTGTCATTCATGTGTTGGCAACCCATTTTACAGGGCATCCTAGTGGGGCATATACATACATATGTGTGGCCACCAGTCAGTTTTATATTTAAAGAAACTTGTAATTTTCTTTTCAGGTATGCCAGAATAACAGCATCAAGAACATCAAAGCATCATTCGATGCAAAACAACTGATGGATCCTTGGTTGTTTCTAATAAAAATTATCACTTTTTTATTTCCCCTTTCCTGCCAGCCCGAACTGGCTTTTTTGTTTATTTCTCCTCATTGATTTTACTCCCAATAAAAATATTGGTCGTTATATAAGTGACCTTTGCTATTAAGCCCTCGCGTGCCGGGAGCGTGGATCCACGCTCAAAAAAAGTGTTCAAACTCTGCCGGAGCGTGGATCCACGCTCGGGCCGATTTCTGCAAAATGTATGAAAACTGAACATCTACAGGTTGTTTCTTTTTAGGTTATTTTTGGGTTTCCATTGGATGCAAATCTTAATTATATATTAGAATTGAGAAAAGCGGCCGCCATTTTGAATTTCTTTGTTTTGAGGCCGATTGGCCTCAAAATCGATATCTGAGTAGGCCTGTAGGTAGAAAAGACGGATCCAATGTTAGAATTGAAAAAAGTGGCCGCCATTTTGAATTTCTTTGTTTTAAGGCCAATCGACCTCAAAATCGAGATCTGGGCAGGCCTTTAGGTACCGAAGACGGATCCAATGTTAGAATTGAAAAAAGTGGCCGCCATTTTGAATTTCTTTGTTTTAAGGCCAATCGACCTCAAAATCGATATCTGAGCAGGCCTTTAGGTATAAAAGACGGATCGGATCCAATGTTAGAATTGAAAAAAGTGGCCGCCATTTTGAATTTCTTTGTTTTATGGCCAATCGACCTCAAAATCGATATCTAGGCAGGCCTGTAGGTACAAAAGTTGGATCCAATGTTATAATTGAAAAAAGTGGCCGCCATTTTGAATTTCTTTGTTTTAAGGCCAATCGACCTCAAAATCGATATCTGGGCAAGCCTTTAGGTAATGAAGACGGATCCAATGTTAGAATTGAAAAAAGTGGCCGCCATTTTGAATTTCTTTGTTTTATGGCCAATCGACCTCAAAATCGATATCTGGACAGGCCTGTAGGTACAAAAGTTGGATCCAATGTTATAATTGAAAAAAGTGGCCGCCATTTTGAATTTCTTTGTTTTAAGGCCAATCGACCTCAAAATCGATATCTGGGCAGGCCTTTAGGTACAAAAGACGGATCCAATGTTAGAATTGAAAAAAGTGGCCGCCATTTTGAATTTCTTTGTTTTAAGGCCAATCGACCTCAAAATCGATATCTGAGCAGGCCTTTAGGTATAAAAGACGGATCCAATGTTAGAATTGAAAAAAGTGGCCGCCATTTTGAATTTCTTTATTTTATGGCCAATCGACCTCAAAATCGATATCTGGGCAGGCCTGTAGGTACAAAAGTTGGATCCAATGTTATAATTGAAAAAAGTGGCCGCCATTTTGAATTTCTTTGTTTTAAGGCCAATCGACCTCAAAATCGATATCTGGGCAAGCCTTTAGGTGATGAAGACGGATCCAATGTTAGAATTGAAAAAAGTGGCCGCCATTTTGAATTTCTTTGTTATATGGCCAATTGACCTCAAAATCGATATCTGGGCAGGCCTGTAGGTACAAAAGTTGGATCCAATGTTATAATTGAAAAAAGTGGCCGCCATTTTGAATTTCTTTGTTTTAAGGCCAATCGACCTCAAAATCGATATCTGGGCAAGCCTTTAGGTAATGAAGACGGATCCAATGTTAGAATTGAAAAAAGTGGCCGCTATTTTGAATTTCTTTGTTTTAAGGTCAATCGACCTCAAAATCGATATCTGGGCTGGCCTGTAGGTACAAAAGACGGATCCAATATTAGAATTGAAAAAAGTGGCCGCAATTTTGAATTTATTTGTTTTAAGGCCAATCGACCTCAAAATCGATATCTGGGCAGGCCTTTAGGTACAAAAGACGGATCCCATGTCAGAATTGAAAAAAGTGGCCACCATTTTGAATTTCTTTGTTTTAAGGCCAATTGACCTCAAAATCGATACTTGGCATGCCATTGATAGTAAAAGTCAGATCTAATGTTAGACTTAAGAAAAGTGGTCGCCATTTTGTACTTCTTTGTTTTAAGACTGATTGGATTTAAGATAGAGATTTGGGCTTGTCTTTTAGCCAAATCTAATTAATCGAGGTTGGAATTTTAATAACTGCATTCCATGTTAAATGTTCTTGTTTTAAGGGCCATTGGTTTTAAAATCAAAATCCGCTGGACATGGCCACAAACTATAGTAGGTTTTAATTATATCACTTTTAAATAATATCACCATCAAAGCTTATTCAATTCTCTTCAATAACGATATTGCAGCTTTGTTATGTCGCAAAAAAAGGAATTTGTCTTCGAATTTAAGAAGTGGCCCGTGGCAGCAAACAGCTAATAAAGTAAATTCTTCTGTGAAAGCATCAAAATCGGTTAAAAATCCGGGGGTCGTTAACAATTCAACAATAGCTATAAGCATAATTAGCCGCGTAGTAGAAATTATCTTACTATAATATTTTTCTTCCCCTACATCGTTATGCCCTGGTGGGTGGCCATTCAATTACTGTATCTTTTTTTTTTTGAAGTTATACCTTAAGCGCGTTATGAAAAATTTATGGGAGTGAAATTTTACGATGCGCGCGCATGTGTGACACAAAAATTCTCACGGTTGTTTTTTTATTATAATTTTCCCCTTATAGGGAAGGCAAAGGGTTCAAGCCCATATAGCCTCGTCTTAAGTGATATTATTGGTTGTCTTTTTTTAAAATTAATTATAAAAAAAAAAATATTTTTAAAATAATAAATAATCAATAATAAATATTTTAAATTAAGAATCTTCTAATATTAAGTACAAATTATGTCTTAAATATTTATTATTCTCTAAATTCTATATTTAATAATTATATAATATAATGTTAGGGCAAAAATATTTTTTGTGCGGGTATTAATGACATGATCTACAATTTTTGCTATAAAAGCATAGAACGTTTGACAGTTCGAGTTAGTTGGTGCCGGTGTCTTCGTGCCGGTCGTTCGCTTGGTGATATTTTGTATGAAAGTATTTCTGTAAAGTCAGTGGTACATATTTTTATTTAAATCAAAACCGTTACAGTTTCTAATAATAATTTATTTTTTTGTAAAAGGAGAAGACAAAGGCGCTTAGCCTTGCAGCCTTGTCTGTTGTTGTTTTACCACACCCAAGGACTTTTTCAAAATTCAAAGGCCGAAGCCAAGACTGCAATTTTCCCAAACTATAAAGGTTAATGATGCCAAAGAAGTATAACTTCTCACGCGCGTACATACATATATTACACCTCGATTTATTCTATTTGGCTAAATACAAGCCCAAATATCTATCTTAAATCCAATCAGTCTTAAAAACAAAGAAGTTTAAAATGGCGACCACTTTTATTGAGTCTAACATTAGATCGGTTTTTTACTATCGCCAAGTATCGATTTTGACGTTAATTAGCTTAAAATAAAGAAGTCCTAAGTGGTGGCCTCTTTTTTCAATTCCGACATTGGATCCGTTTTTGGTAACTACAGATATGCCGAGAAATTGATTTTGAGGTCGATTGGCCTTAAAACAAAGAAATTCAAAATGGTGGCCACTTTTTTCAATTCTGACAATGGACCTGTCTTTTGTACCTAAAGCCATGCCCAAACATCGATTTTGAGGTCGATTGGCCTTAAAACAAAGAAATTCAAAATGGCGGCCACTTTTTCAATTATAACATTGGATCCGTCTTTTGAACCTACAGGCCTGCCCAGATATCGATTTTGAGGTCGATTGGCATTAAAACAAAGAAATTCAAAATGGCGGCCACTTTTTTCAATTCTGACATTGGATCCGTCTTTTATACCTAAAGACCTGCCCAAATATCGATTTTGAGGTCGATTGGCCTTAAAACAAAGAAATTCAAAATGGCGGCCACTTTTTTCAATTCTGACATTGGATCCGTCTTTTATACCTAAAGACCTGCCCAAATATCGATTTTGAGGTCGATTGGCCTTAAAACAAAGAAATTCAAAATGGCGGCCACTTTTTTCAATTCTGACATTGGATCCGTCTTTTATACCTAAAGGCCTGCCCAGATATCGATTTTGAGGTCGATTGGCCTTAAAACAAAGAAATTCAAAATGGCGGCCAATTTTTTCAATTCTAACATTCGATCCGTCTTTTGTACCTACAGGCCTGCCCAGATATCGATTTTGAGGTTGATTGGCCATAAAACAAAGAAACTCAAAATGGCGGCCACTTTTTTCAATTTTAACATTGGATCCGTCTTTTCTACTTACAGGCCTGCCCAGATATCGATTTTGAGGTCGATTGGCCTTAAAACAAAGAAATTCAAAATGGCAGCCAATTTTTTCAATTCTAACATTCGATCCGTCTTTTGTACCTACAGGCCTGCCCAGATATCGATTTTGAGGTCGATTGGCCATAAAACAAAGAAACTCAAAATGGCGGCTACTTTTTTCAATTTTAACATTGGATCCGTCTTTTCTACTTACAGGCCTGCCCAGATATCGATTTTGAGGTCGATTGGCCTTAAAACAAAGAAATTCAAAATGGCGGCCACTTTTTTCAATTCTGACATTGGATCCGTCTTTTGTACCTAAAGACCTGCCCATATATCGATTTTGAGGTCGATTGGCCTTAAAACAAAGAAATTCAAAATGGCGGCCATTTTTCTCAATTCAAGCATTGGATCCGTCTTTTGTACCTAAAGACCTGCCCATATATCGATTTTGAGGTCGATTGGCCTTAAAACAAAGAAATTCAAAATGGCGGCCATTTTTCTCAATTCAAGCATTGGGTCCGTTTTTTGTAACCAAAGATATACCCAGATTTCGATTTTGAGGTCAATCGGCCTCAAAACAACGAAATTCAAAATGGCGGCCGTCTATGCCAAATCTCACAATGTTTCTGAATATTTTAGTGACCATTGATCCATAATAAATAAGTAAATAAATAATTTCAAAATTCGTACTAAAAGAATTTTATGGTGTATAAATTAGAACATCCTTTACACTCAAAATCCGATTTTTTCAAATGTACGGCGGCACGCACGCGTCTTTTACGCAAACTGAGCCCGGCATTCCAGGGGTTAATAATAATTATTAATATATTCAATTTAATGTATCTTGACTTATCATTAATTTGAGCAACTATGTTTGCCTAGGTGATGAATAAAGTATTTTATTTTTATGAATTTATTTACTTTATTAACTAAAATAGGAAAATAAAACACTTTTATCAAAATTTTGTTTTTATTTCTCAAATGTTTTTAATCAAGGAGTCTTGTAAATTAATTAAGGCACATGCAATCATCCAAGAACTTAATTAAATTAGTATTGACAACTGAATGGCGCTTTCAATGTGTATCCGTAAACTTGCTATCTCCTTAGTTTTTCATGCTTCAACTTTGGTTAAATTGGACTGAGCTGATACACTTGGGGGTCTCACTAAAATACATCCCTTTTGTAATAACAGTTGCTCAATATGCTTGAATCCTCTATCAGTACAATCACAACAGGTTCCAAATTATCAAGAAATTAGCAGTTTTCAACAAACATACATAGCTGATCCTGCAATCATAACCAGAAGAAATGTAGTTTAATAATACCATTAAGTGCGCTATTAATAAGGTATTTTATTGTATTGGCTTTTTTATAATTACACCATGTTAGAGCCTGGTTGACAGATTTTAATAGCTTTTGAATTTCAATTTCCGGGCAGTCTATTGTGTAATTAGTGTTTATGCCTAAAATCAACAGGCAAGTTCTGTTCTATGGCAGTTTCTTTAATAAAATGTAAAGCTACAATACAAAACAATGTTGCAATACTTGGCACATTTTTCTAAAAGATTTTGCAAGCATAAGAAACTGACATACCAAACTCATTAGCAACTTCAATAAATTTTGTGTCCAATCTTATTTTTTTTTAGGTATAAGAATATATTTTGAACAGGAATACTCATGGGTTTTTTTATAATGCGCAGTAAAAATACATTATATATATTTAACATAAATTGGAGACGTTGCAACAGATGAAAACTGTATAGCTGTAGATGTTGCTTTGTGTTCACTGAAACTGCTAAGCTGTAAGTTTTTGCTTCTATATTTCGGTTTAAAATTTACTTGGACTATTCTTTCTGATACTGGACACACTTGGGTTGATTTATTTTGGTTAATTTCAATGAGATCTGACTTTTCATCGATTATTTGTAAATCTGAAAGCAAAATTGTTTATATTTTAATGAAACTGTAATATTATTATATCTCATCTGACAAAAACTTGAGGTATATGCACACCGGGTTTTACTGAAAGTTTTAAGGGTAGAGGCAAGACTTAAGTATTCAGAAATACTTGTTCAACTTTTATGTTAAGTTGATTAAAGTACTACCAACATGAATGATTAATTTAGCAAAATACTTCACGATTTTCATAAATGTTTACTATGAAAATCAAATTTTGGTTTTTCTAACTGGATACATAGTAATCCATATGACTATAGCTACAAAATACAGGAAACCAAACATTACACAAATGCATTGAGACAGTAAATACATATATATACACATACATATACACTCACGCCTTTTATCCCTGAAGGGGTAGGCAGAGGTGCAACTAGTGCACCCACTTTTCGCCATCATGACAGTAAATGTGAGGGGTTATAATAGGACAGCTTTAGGTATAGATTTACCTCCAGTCCCTATGTTGTGATTCTATGTTACTAGTGGATGGTGTATCCACAGTTTCTGTCTGTACAAGTAATTCTTGTATTAATGCACGCTGGTATTTACTGCCACTCACCGAGGTATACTTTTGGCTGTTCTCTTTAAACGATCAGGTTGACATTCAAATATAGAAAGTAAACAGGAGGGTTTCATTCGTATTGTCGAGACAGAACCCTTAATATTGTATTCCGTGTATAATTCCATGTCCTTGGGCAGCTGTAATATAGACAAATCAGCGTTAAACAGGAAATGAGGAATGAGTGCGTTTAAACACAATGTTTTGCAAACAACTTTGCTTTAACCTCAAAATGTTACTAGAGTACGTACCTTTAAAGGAGCTACGGTTTTACTGAACGATCAAGATTTATAGATATTTTAAAGTAGTACTACTCACATCAAAATGATCCTCGCAAAAATAAATTGAAGATTTGGATGATGCACTGGTCGGATCACGTCGTGCTAACTGCACTGTACCCGCCACTTTACAGTTTACACGAAGATTTCGCGATTGTGGCACATGGATAAATAATTTATAAGGGCTTTTGATACTTGTATTTTGACACAAAGGAACGGCACATATTCTATAGCACTTTGGAGCCATTTTTTAAAGGATCTTTAATAAAAAAGGAATCTCCACGTACTGTTTACATTAAGACTATTGCACTGTGACGTCACGCCTTTGATTAGTCACGTGATTAAGCGTTTTAGCGGGGAATACGAAACGCATTTATTAAAACTGTCTTTTGGTTATTAAAATGGCTCTAAATATAAGAAAAACAATTATCAAGCGTATTTTTAGTGAGTTTAGAACATTTTGTAGTACTTTTCGAAAATTTGTCAAATACCCTATTGTGTTAGTTTATTAGAGTATTTCACATAATCCAAATGCCAATAATAACAATATATTTAATAAGTTTTTGTGATCATTTAGACAAATAGCAGACGTACCAGTTGGCAACACCGATGATGGATGCACTCGCTGGATCATGCAAGTTCAGCGAGCTAATATTAATAATAATAATAATAATAATTGACGTACGTCGAGACTATTCACGGTCGTTTTGCATCGTGCATGACCTTGGTTAACTGTACGTCAAGATGGACCGTGCGTAAAGCGCTTAAGGTACGTCCAGCACCGTGGCGTACAGTAGGTACAGCATGCTGTACGTCAAGATGGTCCGTGCGTAAAGCCTTTTAACAAACGGTCTATACGTCAAGGCTGGACTTATAGTTTGTACATCCCTTTGTTACCATATCTGAATTCAGAAGTGAAATCCAGAAATGTCCAATCCACGGTCCAATACTATACACAACGGCGCGGAAACTTTCTGGATTTTCGGTGAGGGAATGATTCTTAGAAAAACAAATAATATAATATTCTCTGATTAATCTGGAAGAACACAGTCGGTGAATATGTTGAACGGGCCAGTAGAGAAGGAATGATATTTTGAATTCAGAAATGGAATTCAGAATCTGAAAACCAGATGCCTCTCGCCTTTGCGTGTAACAAATTTTTGTTCAATACTAGCGACCAATCCCGGCTTCGCACGGATAGCAGAGTATTCTGTATTCAGTTTCCGAGTTCAGATACAGAAATAAGGAATGTATACACATGTCCTTATAGTAAAATATCTATTTTATTGTCTATAAGTGTCGAACAATCACATATTACATCCAAGAATTTTATACCCAATTACATCTTAAAACTAGAATTAATTAATCAATATAATAATTTTTAAATTGTTTTGTCTTCTGATTATGAATTTGTTTTTTTTTTTCAACTCTACGTCATTTATTTCTCAAATGTGAACAGCCTTGCGAGTGAAGTAGGCAATGATGCCTATGGTAAAAAAAATTAACTCATTTGGGTAACAAAATGGACGGATCACGGAGTGTAATGGCGCTTCTTGTGATTCCAAGTGTTGTGAGATATGCTTAATTCTGCATTGAATCTCGTTAGTACGGTGGACGAATAGTAAAATTTCTCTCTACCGCCGGTTACATCTAGAGAACGTGACTTTATTTGATCAGTAATATCGTGGGACCTAGATTTTTAGATTATGGTATCCATTTTGTGAACAACCTTGTTGGTGTGGCGTTTTAGTGAGTATCGTTATCTTATTTTCTTATGAGTGGAAGTTATTATACCATGTACCGATATCTTAACAATGAATAATCTTACAATCTGGTAGCCTATCACTTTATATGTACATACTTGAACTTTTTCTATAACTTTTATTTGCCAACGCTATACCTGCTCTTCGTGAACTCTCTCTTGAAATGTGTTACGGCACCTACATGTACAGGTACATAAGTAGATACATATGCATTGCAAAGCATTTTTGTATTAATTTGAATAAGTGTAGTTTCAATACGCCTGTCTGGAAAACCATTTTATGGTAGCATTTCAGGTCAAGCATTGTACATAATGTCATAACAAAATTTAATAAGCCAACTGTTTTGGACCTTACTTAAATATTGAAACCATTTCACATGTGGCAAAATATTTGTGACATTTCGTACAATGACAATTTTATGTAACTTGTGTAGTTTTTTTCTTGATACTTATAAAATTGTTGAAACTGTATTTTTACTACAACTTGCAGATAGTGTAAACAATATTTTTTTATTGTGAGTAACATAATCAACGTGGACTATAATATCTAGAATTTGTGCAATTCATAAAAAAATCAAGACATACCTATTTCATAAAAAATTTGCTTAATTCTGTTTACATTGTTGATGAGTTTTCTAGAAGAAAACATTTAGTCTTATTAATGTGATGCTAGGTATATTTAAATTGGCCACATGATCCTAATGATTGTTTCGGTAATTGCACAAAATATTATAATTTGATATTATAGTCATACTAGACAGTATACTTTTATGGTTTCATGTATTTTGTTTGGTGTAAGTACTACTTTTGTTATAATGTATGAAGGTAAAATGTTACAATTTAAGATGAATTGGCCCAGGTACGGCAGCTTTATCTATATTGTTAGTTTCATTAGATAACATGTTTGTAGAAGGAGGAATAATGTTATATCCTTAAAGTTTGCTGTGATTAATTGGTTTGGCTGTAAGATGTATTCAATAGCCTAGTCTCAACAGTGTAAAAAGTTTGTCAGTTAGATACCTGCTTGTCAAATTTGTATATCCCATTATCGGACTTATTAATTCAAAGTCATTTGTATACATGGTTATGGTTGTCAAGGAATTACACCAAACACAATATATATATAATTGATAAATAGAAGAATAAAGCTTCTAAATGGTATATTCATGTTAGATGAACTACTATTATAATTTAATATTAATATTATAATCATAATGTCAAGGTATAAATGAGTTATTTAAAAAAAGTTATATGTAATCTGAGATTACAGTATAATCTGTGTACAATGACATTGAAGGGAAATGAAAATCACTTTAAACTTAACTGACATCATTCATAACAAAGATTTTTTCATAATAAATTTCTCATGCTCAAATCATTTACAACAAACTACATTAAGCCAACGTGAATATGTGAATAAAGTAAGCCAATATACAAGGTTGATTAAACGGTGAGGCTTTATTTCTAGCTACATATGTAATGTACCATATACAAGCTCTACACCAAATTTCAGTTCAATAGGAGGAATAGTTTAGCCACAGTATAGATTTTTCGTGTTTGCAAAACTACATCGGGATGTATATCTGCCCTAACAGCTGACCGAGAGTCTAAACATAGTTATCTAAGGTCATGTAAGGTGCGTGACCTTAAATATCAACAAAATTAGGAGACGTTGTCCCTCTATCAGCCAATAATCACGTCAAAGTGAGTCTTAATCTTAGTGTAATAAGAACGAAAACACAATAACATTACATCATAACTTTGTAACACAAACAAAGAAGCGATTAATACATAGACCTGGGTCATTCAAATCTTCAAAAATTCAAAGAACTGTTTTAGTTTTTTTTTGTGTGTCGCCGTAATTGCTCCGGGGCATGAGACGCCTTGCGAAAGCGCCTGAGCCGCTTCCTAGGTACAATCTTATTATTGCTTACGCGCCATTTTGAGAATATCCAAATATTGCTTTTTGTTTATGTGATAGGACACTAATGTAAATGTATTAAAAAGTGATAGTGTTTGTTTATTTCTTTGTGTGATACGAGCACCGATCTTTTGTATGTTTGTGTTTGGTTTCTGTAACTTTGTGACAGCGAAAATTTTAAATTTGTACTTGAGACCCACCCGCTTATGCGCCGAGCTACCTATCTATTGGTATTTGCCGGTCGGCTCATCGGCGACATGAAAGATAACAGAATGCGACGTTGCTGTTTTGTCACACAGATGACCACAGGTTAGTGTAAATATTTATAAATGGTGTTTGCGTATTAAATTGATAGAACTTGTTAGAAAAAAGTGATTTTCTATTTTTATCTTTATCGAGTTTTTGACCGTTTCGAATTATTTCCGAGCCGATATGGAGTACTCTGTCCATTTTAGTGCCCCTGGATCATAGCAACCTTGTATGACATGTACATTGCAGAGGATGAGTAAAGAGAAAGGGATTGTAAGCCTGAGTATTGATTGGATATAAATTTCAACTTGATATCTCATAAGTGTTCCTGACTTGACTTGACTACAACAACATTTCCTTAAAGATTTGAACTTTACATCCATCTTATAGGAATGCATTAATTAGTTCGCCATCTTGGGCTGCCTGCTGAATTGGATTCAGAATGACATTATTTAGCTAACCATTCAAACTAAATGTATGCAAGACTTCATTTCAATCAGTTGAGGATAACTACTTTAAAATTCAGTTGCAAAATTTGGCCTGAACATACATACATACAAACAGCAAGTTATTTACGCTTGTTAAAAGAACACTATCAGCTAAAAACTGTCTGAAATAAAATAATGATACTCCTATTTTATTAATCTTTTACAAATTTTAAAATCAAATCTTTTCATCTATGCATGATATTCATTTAGCTCATAGGCTGTCATCAGTATGTAATTATCACCATTTGTAACATAAATAACAGTTTTAAATTATATTTGCTGAGAAAAGTATTAATAAAATGATGTCTACATTCAC
Source organism: Lapara coniferarum (assembly GCA_949316025.1). Lineage (NCBI taxonomy): Eukaryota > Metazoa > Arthropoda > Insecta > Lepidoptera > Sphingidae > Lapara > Lapara coniferarum. Next base: position 12,434,597 of record OX438926.1, on the reverse strand, counting down.
TTTGAGGAGATGGTGTTCTTCTGCCTGTCAAAACGGTAAGACTTTGCAGGGTTGCGTCTTAACTTATACCAACCTATACATTAGACAAATTCTAGCTGTGGGGAAAAATTACAAATGGTGGAAAACAAGAAGGCTTCCAAAATGGTGCCCAAAAATTTTTTTAGTCATTGGTCTAATTTATTATCCTGTGATTCTTAGTCATGGACCATGATTTTGGGGTCAGGGTGAAATAGCTTCAATAGGCGAACTGATCATCCATGTGTGAGACTGCATACGTCCCCACAAAACTTACATACATGATTTTAGGGTCGAATTATTCAAGTTACATCTTGCAACTAAATTTTAATACCAAAAAATTAAAAATAATTAATGTTCAGCTTACAAGATATGAGCTATTCTGAGATCTGCCCTTATTATCACTTCCATTTCCTCAATTAATATTGAGGTAATACAGGGGCCAATAATAAAATTGTAAACAGAACCAATATTTCTAAAACTGAAAAAGTCAGCAAAATTTCCTATGATATGATTTCAATAAATTGGGGCCTAGCCGAAAAAAAAAAATTAAACTTGTTAATTTAAAAAAGTAAAATCTTTCTTTCGTCAACTCCGTCACTGAGATAAATTATATATATATAATACTAGATTTTGCCCGCGGCTTTTCCCGCGTTAAAAAGTTTTTCCGGGATAAAAGTCCCGCTTTTTATTTTCCCGGGATAAAATGTACCCTATGTGTTAATCCAGGACAAGATCTACTCGTGTGATAAATTTCATCGAAATCCGTTCAATAGTTTTTGCGTGAAAGAGTAACAAACATCCATACATACTTACAAACTTTCGCGTTTATAATATTAGTAGGATTATGCTTCACTGAAATTAAATATTTAATCTTCAACATAAAGCGAAGTGATATTGAGTTTTTCTATTCAACATCAACTAATAGCCTTGAGTCGAATTTGTGCTCGATATGGCGATAGGCTTGCCCCCTATCACATGGGACGGAATACGCACGGCGAAAAATTGGTGAACTATTTGCGCATCTGCCTGCCCCTTCGGGGATAAAGGCGTGTGTATGTTTTTTATTATACAGCATTTTGATTGCGTTTTTCTTAAATTTACCATAATTATATTATGTGTGTTCATAATATAAAAATATTATAATAATTATGTTGACATAGAGGTCTAGAGTAGTTGGAGACACAGGGAAAGACAATCATAGTAAAATCTATTTATTAGCAGTTCATACCACCATATTTTGTATTTATGCAGATGGAAAATGAGATGTCCCCTTTTTGTATGGGGTCTGGGTGGCAAAATCTAACCAAGTTTTAAATTATCCATAGATAAGGTGCTATTCATTTATAACGTAAGATTATGTTCGCTATTTTTTGACCCCCTCCCCAATTTCCAGTCGACCTATTCTGCTTTTTTCTATTATAAGAAAAAAACAGAATAGGTCGACTCCCTCCCCCCCTGTTCAATATCTATTTCGTAAGCATGTAAACGAAAAATTATTAATACACGTTTGATTTGTTTTAATTTTTCTTTTTAAAAGTATCAATTTTTAGAAATGTTTATTTGTACTTTGGAAGTCGTTATCGATACGCATCCGAGCGAACCTCGACGCTCGCGCGGTTTTCCGCACTTTTTCGGAGTATAATTTTAACTTTGCGTATTCTTGTGATCTTACGTAAGAACCATCGAAACTCCCTCCCACCCCTTTGTAAGAAAAAATAAGACATGGAAAAAATAAAATAAGACCCTCCTCCCCCCTCTAAATCACGTAATAAATGAATGGCCCGGGGCAAAAATAATAAAATATGTATCTTGGATCCATTCAAAAAATATTTTTGAACCCCACTATTTACAACTAACTTTAAAAAAAAAACGTTCAGTTTGACTCGTCAAGCCCCGCGACGGACGCCGGCGTTCATATGTATAGGGTTTCCCCATACATCTATATACAAGGTTGATTAAACGGTGAGGCTTTATTTCTAGCTACATATGTAATGTACCATATACAAGCTCTACACCAAATTTCAGTTCAATAGGAGGAATAGTTTAGCCACAGTATAGATTTTTCGTGTTTGCAAAACTACATCGGGATGTATATCTGCCCTAACAGCTGACCGAGAGTCTAAACATAGTTATCTAAGGTCATGTAAGGTGCGTGACCTTAAATATCAACAAAATTAGGAGACGTTGCCCCTCTATCAGCCAATAACGTCAAAGTGAGTCTTAATCTTAGTGCAATAAGAACGATAACACAATAACATTACATCATAACTTTGTAACACAAACAAAGAAGCGATTAATACATAGACCTGGGTCATTCAAATCTTCAAAAATTCAAAGAACTGTTTTAGTTTTTTTAGTGTGTCGCCGTAATTGCTCCGGGACATGAGACGCCTTGCGAAAGCGCCTGAGCCGCTTCCTAGGTACAATCTTATTATTGCTTACGCGCCATTTTGAGAATATCCAAATATTGCTTTACGTTTATGTAATAGGACACTAATGTAAATGTATTAAAAAGTGATATTGTTTATTTATTTCTTTGTGTGATACGAGCACCGATCTTTTGTATGTTTGTGTTTGGTTTCTGTAACTTTGTGACAGCGAAAATTTTTAAATTTGTATTTGAGACCCACCCACTTATGCGCCGAGCTATCTATCTATTTGTATTTGCCGGTCGGCTCATCGGCGACATGAAAGACAACAGAATGCGACGTTGCCGTTTTGTCACGCAGATGACCGCAGGTTAGTGTAAATATTTATAAATGGTGTTTGCGTATTAAATTGATAGAACTTGTTAGAGAAAAGTGATTTTCTATTTTTATCTTTATCGAGTTTTTGACCGTTTCGAATTATTTCCGAGCCGATATGGAGTACTCTGTCCATTTTAGTGCCCCTGGATCATAGCAACCTTGTATACAAGCGGAGATTGACGGGTTAAATGTAGTTTTTAAGAAAAATTACTACATAAAACTCCAAATCGGAGGACTTCAAAATTATACGATTTATTGTAAAGGCCCAGTTTTTGGGGGTACCATCCAGATATACAGAGTGACTAGTAATATGACGTTTTACCATTAAGAGCGTTTACGTGCTGCGCGGAACGTCAGCTATAGGTAATTCTTCGCAAATTTCACTCACACAGAAGCGCGCGTAGTTGTGTGCGTAGAGATGGCGCGTCGGCTATATTTATATTCAGACCAACCAATTTGATGCTTCGATTTTAATATTTAATTAGAATGTAACTTATGATTTTTGGATATATGATAAATGAAGATTTTTTATTATTTTTAAATGAAACAATTTATACGTATCATCTCGTTTTATTAAAATTTATACATAACACATGTTAAGGGCAATTTTACAAACTTTGTTACTTTTACGCAAAAGTGAAGTATTTGCATTCAGAAAGTACTTACCGGACTGCCTCGGTGGCATAGTTGTATTACAGTACGACTACAAAGCTGAGGTCTCGGGTTCGATCCCCGGGTCGGGCAAAGTGATATTCATCATCAGCCCGTTGCAGTCCACTGCTGGACATAGGCCTCTCCCAAGATACGCCACGGAGCCCGGCCTGCTGCTTTATGCATCCAGTTGCTGCCGGCCCTCTTGTGCAAGTCATCCCGCCATCTGGCTAGAGGGCGTCCCACGCTACGTTTACCAAGACGCGGTCTCCACTCCAGAACACGCTTACTCCAGCGGTTATCTGTTCTGCGACATATGTGGCCAGCCCATTGCCACTTTAACCTACTAACTCTCAGAGCTATGTCGGTCACTTTGGTTCTCTGACGGATCACTTCGTTCCGAATTTTGTCCTTCAGAGAGACTCCGAGCATAGCTCTTTCCATAGCACGTTGAGCGACTTTAAGCTTATGGATTAGCCCCACAGTCAGTGTCCACGTCTCGGCTCCGTACGTCATTACGGGGAGGACGCACTCGTTGAAAACTTTCGTCTTCAGGCTCTGTGGTATATCCGACGAAAATATGTGGTACAACTTCCTAAACGCTGCCCAGCCCAACTGAATCCTCCTATCGGCTTCCTTTTCAAAGTTGTATCTACCTAACTGCATTATTTGCCCGAGATAAACATATTCCTTGACAACTTCGAGAGGTGTGCCATCAATGATTACTGATCCCGGAGCGACGAAGTCATTGAACATAACCTTCGTTTTGTCCAGGTTCATCCGGAGACCAATTCGTTGGGAGGCTTCATTTAGGCTGTGCAGCATTTCTTGAACTTCCTGCAGCGATTCTGCCATGACTACAATATCATCGGCAAACCTTAAATGCGAGATGTATTCGCCGTTTATATTGATGCCTCGCCCGTTCCAGTTGAGAGTCTTGAAAACGTCTTCTAATGCATTTGTAAACAGTTTAGGGGATATCACATCCCCCTGTCTTACTCCTCGATGCAATGGAATCGGTCTTGTTTGACTGTTCTGTACTTGGACGGACATAGTTGCAGCGTCATACAAACTTCTCAGCACCTCGATGTATCGGAAATCGACTTGGCACCGCTGCAGGGAGTTCACCACAGACCAGGTCTCGACGGAGTCAAAGGCCTTTTCATAGTCCACGAAAACGAGACACAGAGGCTGATTATACTCCTGGGTCTTCTGTATGATTTGCCTCACAGTGTGTATGTGGTCTATGGTGCCAAATCCTCCGCGAAACCCAGCCTGCTCCGGTGGTTGGAAGTCGTCCAACCGTCGCGTCAGCCTATTGGTGATTACCCTCGAAAACAACTTGTAGACGTGGCTCAGGAGCGATATAGGGCGGTAATTCTTGAGAAGGGTCTTGTCCCCCTTCTTGAAAAATAAAACTACCATGCTCCTACTCCACGCTCTTGGAGTTCTCCCTTTGTGAAGAACGGAATTAAATATACGCTGCAGCTGCCTAAGGACAGAAGTTCCCCCTGCCCTTAAGAGCTCAGTTGTAATTCCGTCCTCACCCGGGGCTTTTCCATTTTTTAGTTGTTTGAGGGCCAACTCAATTTCGTCAATGCTGACGTCGGGAAGTTCGTCGGAATAGTGTCGGACTAAAGCAGCTCGGGGATCGCAGAGAACGGGTTCAGGTAGCGGAGATTGCGAGGCATACGACTGGCCATAGAAGTCTTCTACCTCCGAGAGGATCTCTGGCTTAGAGGAGACGACACGGCCATCGGCGGTAGTCAGCTTAGACATGTGGCTCCTCCCGAGACGCTTCACGAATACTTTGGAACCTCGATTTTGTTCTATTGCCTCCTTAATGAGGCGTGTATTGGAACTCCGAAGATCCCGCCGTACCGCTTTACGAATATGGTTCGTGAGGGCTCGCTGGTCTGCCGCCGCGGCCTGTGTATTTGCGCGTCTCTCTCTCATTAGTTCCAAAGTTTCGTCTGAAAGTTTGGACTTCCTGCCCGCATGCCTATTCCGACAGAACCCGTTACCCACATCCCTCACGACTTCCACTACTCTGCTTAAGTCCTCGTCAACATCGCACTCGGTTTCCAGCACATCAAATCGGTTCTGAAGTTCCATTTGGAATCTTTCGGAGCCAGCAATGGTTTGGAACAGTGTTGGCCGGAGCGTGGACTTTATCAGACGGGTGCGTTCCAGCTTGAAGTTTATATTCAGAGTGCCTCGTACAAGTCGATGATCACTTCCAGTGTTGAACCTGTTAATCACTGAGACATCTCTGAATATATGCCTCTTATCCGTCATGATAAAGTCGATCTCATTTTTAGTCACGTTATCGGGACTTCGCCAGGTCCACTTCCTTTGGGGCTTCTTCTTGAAGAACGAATTCATCAAGTATAGCCCCTCTCGTTCTAAAAAGTTGACCAGCATCTGTCCCCTGTGATTCCTGTTTCCAATACCATGTGGCCCCATAACCGATTCTATGTCCGTGCGTACTCCCACTTTGGCGTTAAAATCCCCCATGACAACATTGAAGTGGGCCCTTGAGGTGTTGTGCAGGGCTTTACATATCTCTTCGTACATAGCTTCCACTTCATCATCCGAGTGTGTAGTGGTGGGTGCATATACCTGTACGACCTTAAGACAATATCTCTCGGTCAGTTTGAGTACGAGATACGCAACCCGTGTCGACACACTGGATATTTCCACAATGTTGCCAATGAGGGCCTTGTTGACGAGAAATCCGACACCGCCCTGGGAAAGGCTATCACCTTCTCGGAAGTAGAGTAAATGGCCTGATTCCAAGGTTACTGTGTCCCAAAACATGCCATCTTATATTGCATCTAGATGTTCGTTGAGCCTCAGAGTTCGTCCATTATACGTAGCCAAGGTCAATGTGTGGTGTCAAAAGTGATATTGAGTTTTTCTATTCAGTATCAGCTCGGAGTCTGGAATTTGTGCCCGATATGGCGATAGGCTCGCCCCCTATCACATCATGGGACGGAATAATGGCGAAAAGTGGGCGCATTAGTTGCGCATCTGCCTACCCCTTCGGAGATAACAAGCGTAAGTGTATATGTATATGTAAAGTACTTACCATTTAGTGAAGTGGGCCTGATGATGAAGCCGAAAGACTGGCACTGGAACTCCGTAGACGTTACTATTTAGTACGACCAAATTTAAACAAAGGTGTTCTTCCTACTAGTCCTACTAATATTATAAACGCGAAGGTTTGTAAGAATGTGTGTTTGGATGAATGGACATTTGTTACTCTTTCACGCAAAAACTAATGAACGGATTTCGATGAAATTTGGCCTACGGGTAAATCACGTCTTTGAATCAAACGGATCCTCCACTGCTAGTGATTCAATATTAGAACATGACCGGCCTTGACAATGTGTACATGCCAGAGAACAAAACAGTCAGACTTTTTTGCAACCACATTTAGCACTGCACCCCTTTTTGTAGTTGCAAAAAAATGTGTTCAGCAGTTTTTCCGGCGCAGGTGGAAGAAAAATTTGGACTAGTTGTAATGAATTGTTGACCAACTTCCAACCCCAGTCTGTAGGGTCTAGCTGATAACCAAGCCACACTTGAACTTGGTAATATACCCGAATAAGATGTTGATAAGCAGCAACTGAGGTTGGAGGAAGACAAGCTAATTGTACTTGTTTTACTTTTGGTATTTTTAACGAAACATGCATATTTATACTCTCTCGAGCAGAGACTGGCCCCCAGGGAGGTCAAGGCCTAATTGGCCTCTATCCGCAGCGCCGCCGTGGAGGAGTGGCATACCAGGCTGGAGAGCCCGAATGCGGGCTTGAGGACCGTCGCGGCAGTGCGACCTGTCTTCTTAAGGTGGCTTGACAGGCGCCATGGCGCGCCGACATTCCGTCTGACACAGGTACTGACGGGCCACGGGTGTTTTGGCTCGTTCCTGTGTCGGATCGGAAAAGAAGAGTCTGCCGTGTGCCACCACTGTGGCAACGGCCGCGAAGACACGGTCCAACACACTCTCGAGGAGTGCCCAGCCTGGGATCTACAACGCAGCGCTCTTAGAGCAGTCGTCGGAGGAGATCTCTTGCTGCTGGACGTGGTATCTGCCATGGTTGGCGGCTGGAGGTATTGGTGAGCGATGGTCTCCTTCTGCGAGTACGTCATATCGCGGAAGGAGAGCGCCGGGCGGGATCGTGAGCAGAACGATCCCGCCCGCAGCTAGAGGAGACGTAGGAGGCGCCGGGTGGACGACTGACCGGTGCCTCGTGCCCAGTGGTTTGGGGGCATTTAGAGAGTTACGCCACGGTATTCCCTGCCTGTCGTAAGAGGCGACTAAATGGGGCTTCAAGAGAGTCGCGGGGTGAGCAGCGGGGGGCTGCTCAGTCCAATTTAAGCGACACCGAGGTGGACCACAATGCGTTGTCGTAGACGCCAAAGGCGTCTTTTAGAGTGTGGGGGCATCTTAGCCCCCTTGTATAGAGAAGGGCCGCAGCGGCATCGCGGAGGGACGGTACCGTGCAGCTATCTTAGTGCAACAAGATACCCTGGGGCCGTCTCGTATGCGCCGAAGAAGGCCACCGCAGGTTTTGGTTGGTATGCCAGTGTAGGGTGTACATAGTGTTAGGGACTCGGTCCAATACTCGCTCGGATGATGCTATACTCCCGAGTGTCGGCATTGGTCTGTAAGACTGTGTGAAATCAACATAACCGACCCACTCACCCCCCAGTGGTGGTAGCGATAACGCGTTTTTTTCCCCGCGAAAAAAAAAATACATATCTATACTTATCTAAGCAGGTAGTTTTTTAGGAGCTCCGTACATAGAAAGAAGAAAGCGAATGCAGTTAGTGATAATTTCTTGTCGAGTTGAATTACTATATTTAAAAACATCAGCAAATTGAACTAAATTTTGTTTTTCAAACATTTTGAAAACTGCCATTTTACCCCTCCTGTAAAATGCAGATGTCGTATCACAGCCAATTATTGCGTGTAAAAATAGTACATGATTTTGACACTTAGCAAAAGTAGATAAACTTTTTGATATATTTCTGGTTGATGTTGAGCTTTTCCTAGTTTTGAGAAGAAAATAGTTTTTTCAGTTGGAATTCGAGCAGTGAGTCAAGCGAGTAAGTCAACATCTTCACCAACAACAATAGTTGTATTTGTCAAATTGAATTGCTCTATATTTTAACATATTATTATATTACAACTATAGAGATGTATATACGTGGCGTACTCATGCATATTATGATGATTACAACTTTTCGAATCATTATATATCAAAAACGGCGGCTCGTAGAAAAAAAGTATTGGCACATTTTTTGTAGATCATTTTATGATCTACAATTTTTGTCTGAAGTATTTTTATGATAAAACTTACAGTTTTGTTGAAAATCGCGATAAACTCATTCTAAGGATCTTTGACCTTGAATAAAAAAAATCCATAAATTTTATTTCTAATCATATTTTAAACAATCTTACTGATTACTCTTATTTTTTGTCTAATTTGACCGGACTATAGAAATGGCTTTGCTTTATTTCCCATGGTGTCTGAAACATAACTTATAGTATTAACACAATAACTTATAGTACTAAAAAATTATTGTCACCATCAATAAAATAAAAAATATTTACTCAAGTACTAAGATGTGCCGATCCCAATGCAGACGTGACTATTTTTAATACGCACGGCAAAGGTCAACTGTGGCCAGACCGGAGCGACGAGCGACATGTCCTCTCTCTAGAAAGCCTCGCGGCGGACTAATTTAAAACGATATGCGCGTTGAGTTTTATAGTGGTTTTAAAATATTTATAAAAAATAATGGAAGTAATTTTGTTGAAATTTTTTAAATGTAAGTTTTTAAGGAGATGTTCTTCTATTATAGTAATACAAAATTACATTAAATTAAGTAGGATATATTGGTAAAAAAAATCATTTTCTTGACCAACATTTCTGAATAATTTCGCATTGTTTGAATTTTTATTTCTCATGAATTAAACATAAAATGATATTTTTTCCTAAATCACTTGTTTCCTACGGATCTTTTTAGTTGGACGATATTTTTTTATTATTATTTTGTTTAGTAATTTGAGATATTTTGAGCTTCTAAATTGACGCTCGAAGCGAAAATAAGGAAACCTCTGTTCAGTAATCATTATAGAATTCACAAATTCTCTATAAATATAAAAATTTTCTTAACTCGCTTGTTGGACGACAACATTTTCTAAAATGATTACTAATTAATATGCTTTTTAAATAATGTTTTGATGGGTTTTAACTGATTCAAAGAGTAGTGTTTTTGAGCCATACAGCGTATACGCTCTTAAGAGCATGAAGATTGGATTAAAAGGAATCGATTTTGTCCCATGAAGCTCTGTCCGGAACTCAGTACTTTTCGAGCAATTTAAGAGCATTTACGTGCAACATCAAGTATAGGTAATTCTTCGCAAATTTTACTCACATAGAAGCGTGCGTAGCCGTGTGCCTAGAGTTAGCGCGTCGACCGTCTTTATACTCAGACCAACCAATTTTGATCCTTGCGCTTTAAATATTTAATTGGTATGTAACTTATGATTTATGGATTTATGATAAATGAAGAATTTTTATTATATTTAAATGAAACAGTTTATACGTATCATCTCGTTTTTATTGACACGACAATTTTACTAATTTTGTTATTTTCATCAAAAAGTGAAGCAATTGCATTCAGAAAATACCATTTAGTAAAGTGGACCTGATGATGAAGCCGAAAGACACGCACCGGAACTGCGTAATAAGATAATATACCCTAGCCGTACTGGTTATTGAAGTTGTCAAGAATAAAAAATCTAAGCATTTATTTCAATTATCGAATCTATACAATGCAAAGAGCTCAAATGATTTTACTGAAGCAGCTCCAATCTAAGCCATTTTGTGCACAAGGTAGTCTATTATAGTATAATTGGGATTTGATCCGAGATTTGAGTTCCGGGTTCTTTAGTAGTACTGTTTCCTGATTAATGTTTCATGGAAAACGCAATCCAATGCTTTGGACAAATCACAAAAAAATTTCATCATCGCATTTGTCTTTCCAAGGGTTGTAAATATGTCTTAAAAGTTCAATACCAGCATCAGTTGGTAAACGAATCCCTGTAAAGTGGAATTGTTTGGTATGTAATAATTTTATTTATGAAATATTAAAAATCTTTGCATTTGATTTAAAATAAGTTTGAAAAAAACTAAAGGAGGTAGCACTGAAATTAGTATTACCAGATTTAAACAAACATTCTTTTACTATATTTCATTAGATCAGGAAAATCATCATGGTAAAGATAATTATTAAAAACAATAGTGAACTGTACTGTGTTACGATGTTTATAATAGACCTAGCGACATCCACATAATTACCCCATAGATCTGCAGTTGTTTTAATATTAAGCTTATTGAAAGTTTTAATTAAATCAGTTAATCAGTAATTTTAAGATGTACAACAAAAAACTGTGAAACAAAAATCTTAAATAACCAGTTTCCAACAAAATACCTAAAATAACTTGAATTTCGAATGTTAGGCTGCGTCCTGAGTCACGGTTCATCGCGCATGCAGATTGAGGAGCGTAAGAATAAGTAGACGGCTGTCCTTAGTGCACATCGGAGAGCGCCTGCGTTCGCAAGCGTATAATGCTGTGCATATCATATTAAAAACACATATTATATGTCATTTGCAAAAATTAAATGTATACAGTATATTTTACTGCTGGTAGGTTTCTCTTATGTAAGAGTCCGTCTGGGTCCGCAATGTCTATTTCTACTACCAAGCAGCAATGTGCATGCATTGTTGTGTTTCAGTTTGAAGGACATTGTAGCTAATGTAACTACTGGACATAATGTGACTTAACATCTTATGTTTCAGGATGACGAGCGCAGTGGAATGCCACACAGTACTTTGTAGCTTAAGGTGCTGAATGGTGTTGCTACTATTTATGTGTGGTCGTATTGCTTACCATCAAGCGAACGGCATACTCGTTTCGTCATTCAGTTCAATAGAAAGAAATAGTTTCTGTACTGATAATGTTTAGTGTGAAAAAAAGAAAGCACGAAATTTCATGTATGAAATATCCAAATGAAAGGCTTTTCCATCATTGCCGTAATAAAATCAGGACGCAACATTAGGCCTTAGTCCACTACGCTGGCCTCATGCAGGTTAGCAGAATTCGCATAACTTCGAGATTATATTTTGGAGAGGTCTCAGGTATGCAGGTTTCTTCGCGATGTTTTCCTACACCGTTACAGCGAGCAATAATTATTGATAAACAATACACACACAACTTTGAACACTCAGAGTTGTGTGCCTTAGAACGTGCGGACATGCTTCTCGGCAGCACTTCCATTGTATCAATTACTAGGTAAATAATTAATATGAACCGTCTTTATGTTAATGTTCAAAACAATTAGGGGAACAAGATTTGGGTCTATTGTTTAAACTACAATTATTGGGTTTAAAATTTTTTTTTAATTCTACAATTAATAAAAAAGTGTGTGGCTCCCATGAGCGCTAATCACAGATTGACCACGACGTGTCATGTTTCGTTAGAAGCTCCGAATATCTGTTTATCCAATGTACCCATGTTACGTTGCATATGAGTAATCGGCAACTACTTTGACTGCAAGCAAAATGTAAATAAGGCTACCTGCAGTATTTACCAGTATGTTTTCTACTTGCCCACATATTTAGCTTAATGAAATCCTCCTAGCCAGTTTCGGCCACGGCGGCCAATCTCAACGGAGATCAGCCAGGTACGCAGGAGATATTATAGTGCAAAGTGTGTGCGCAATACACAGGTGCACTCGCTATTCCTTCACTCTCATAGTCCGGTGGGACGGCAATCCGATATGACCGGAGAGAGATCAGGCGCAGGACCAACGGCTTTACGTGCTTTCCGAGGCACGGGTGTATCACACCGCCAACTTCCTGACTCCGAGCTGCGACTGAGTAATTTTTTAGCTGACTTAACTTAATAAAATCAATATTATATACACAGTGTTACATAACTACCCGTAAATCCGAAAGGAGGTTAAATAGGGCCTTATAGCGAGTCTATTCACAATATTTAAGAATCATAGTAACGCTATATGACATACCCCAAAAAAAAAAATATTTTCACTGATGTGCAAACCCTATTTCAGTAAAATTAAAAGAGTAAACTACGCAGAATGTACCTAAATTTCTGCCTAATTCGCGGAACGACAAAAAATTTAAAAGACCTAACCCAACGAAACAACCTAAACCAACACTTACTTTTTCATAATAAACGTCAAATTTACAGAAACTGTTCAAAGTGTGCTCCGCCTTGCTCAATACACAACTTCGCTCGTCGGGATATGGCTTGTGTGGCATTTCGCACCATCATCGGTGTTATTAATGCGAAAAACGATCTAACACGCTGTTCCATCTCGGCAACCATTGGGCAATCGGAGAAATACACTCTGTCCTTCACATAAACCCACAGAAAGAAGTCCAAGGGTGTGAGGTCCGGAGAACGAGCAGGCCATAGCACCGGTCTCCCGCGGCCGATCCATCCTCACGGAAAGCGAACGTTAAGATGTTCTCGTACGTTATGATGTTAAGATGTTCATGGGATGCACGTTGCCCACTAGTGATGTGATTAATGGTTAAAAATTATTAATGGTTAATAGTTAAACATTAAAAAAAAATAACGTGTTAAATTAATAGTTAAGTTATAACGGTCAAGAAGTAAGGAGTTACGTGAAAAGCATTAGCGATAACACGTTCAACACGTGTCTTGCGTCGTTTATTTTAATTGTTAATTTTTTTAACATTGAACCAATAACCAACAGGTTATGGTCCGTGGGCCAGTGACATATTTCGATGACCAAGTTCCTCTCAAGCGATAATTGGTGAGACGCATCAGAGACGTGTATCATAAAGCCTCGTGAACGTCAGCTTCGGCTCCGTGGGTGCCATGAGCGGTGGTAGCCTCCCAAACATGTTGAAAAAAAAAATATTTTCAGTCATTTTCTCCCAACTCATTTTTATTTTAAATTGTAGTTAACCCAATACCTTGATGAAAAAAAATAATCAGCTGACTGTAGCTCGGGGCATTATGCGTCAGCTGGTCGATCAAACATGAAATTTTTTTTTCTAATTTCAGTGATTTCCTCTCAGCTAAAAATTTACCTGATGATAGTTTATACGCACATATGAATAAATATATATGTCAGCTGGCTGTATGCCGGGGCAAAACCCGTCAGCCGATGCCTTGAAAATTATAACGCAGGTGTTAGGCGAGTGCTTCTATTACATATTTAAATGCATTAGCTGACAATGTTACCCTCGACTTACTGATGGCAGATTATTTTTATTAATTACAGCATTATATTAACAATCAGCTTATACATTTTCATCTGACAGAAAATGATGTATCCTGTTTTTTTCGGCATAACGCTCCGATATGAATTTCCCGATGAAATTAATATTTCATATAATTTCTTCCTAACCGATTTCGTCCACGGCGGTCATCTCAACGGAGATCAGCCAGGTACGCAGGAGATATTATAGTGCACAAGTGTGTGCGCAATACACAGGTGCACTCACTATTCCTTCACTCTCATAGTCCAGTGAGAAGGCAATCCGACACGACTGGAGAGAGATCAGGCGCAAGACCAATGACTTTACGTACCTTCAGAGGCATAGGGGTGTCACCGCCAACTTCCTGGCTCCGAGGTGCGACTGAGTATTTTTTAAGATAGAAAAACCCAGTCAAAATCTTTTGGCTCGACCGAGGTTCCAACCCAGGCCCTCAGCGCCTTGATTATATTGTATTAATTATGCACAATAATATATATATTTATTTTATATTGTACAATGAATGATGATGATAAAAACATGATAGCAGACAGCTCTGACAGCGACTCTGACAGTGAATCAGAAAGAGATGAGAGTGACACAAGCCAAAGCGAGAACGAAAATAATTAAATTACATTGTTATTTTTAATTACTTTTTTATAACTAATATCATTTATAGAGTAGACAATAATAAAATATAAATTGATTAATTTACTTATTTTAAATTTTATTCAGTTATTTAATTATATACCAATTAGTTGTAAAGTATTTACACAGAGTTACGGAATTTCACTGCCTCTGTGGCGTAACTGTTACAAGTACAATTAAAGCGCGCTGAGGGCCTGGGTTGGAACCTCGGTCGAGCCAAAAGATTTTGACTGGGTTCTTCTATCTTAAAAAATACTCAGTCGCACCTCGGAGCCAGGAAGTTGGCGGTGACACCCCTATGCCTCTGAAGGTACGTAAAGTCATTGGTCTTGCGCCTGATCTCTCTCCAGTCGTGTCGGATTGCCGTCTCACGGGACTATGAGAGTGAAGGAATAGTGAGTGCACCTGTGTATTGCGCACACACTTGTGCACTATAATATCTCCTGCGTACCTGGCTGATCTCCGTTGAGATGACCGCCGCGGACGAAATCGGTTAGGAAGAAATTATATGAAATATTAATTTCATCGGGAAATTCATATCGGAGCGTTATGCCGAAAAAAACAGGATACATCATTTTCTGTCAGATGAAAATGTATAAGCTGATTGTTAATATAATGCTGTAATTAATAAAAATAATCTGCCATCAGTAAGTCGAGGGTAACATTGTCAGCTAATGCATTTAAATATGTAATAGAAGCACTCGCCTAACACCTGCGTTATAATTTTCAAGGCATCGGCTGACGGGTTTTGCCCCGGCATACAGCCAGCTGACATATATATTTATTCATATGTGCGTATAAACTATCATCAGGTAAATTTTTAGCTGAGAGGAAATCACTGAAATTAGAAAAAAAAATTTCATGTTTGATCGACCAGCTGACGCATAATGCCCCGAGCTACAGTCAGCTGATTATTTTTTTTCATCAAGGTATTGGGTTAACTACAATTTAAAATAAAAATGAGTTGGGAGAAAATGACTGAAAATATTTTTTTTTTCAACATGTTTGGGAGGCTACCACCGCTCATGGCACCCACGGAGCCGAAGCTGACGTTCACGAGGCTTTATGATACACGTCTCTGATGCATCTCACCAATTATCGTTCGGGAGAAAATGACTGACGAAATTTTGCACTGGCCCACGGTCTATTAATTTTTTTTCACAATAACAGTCACATCGAAATAAACATTTTCTAATTATTACGTGTTCATGAACATTTGTGTAAATGACGCTTGCGTGCCGTTCATACAATTGAAAAAATCTGCTTTGAGGTGTAATGACTGTTCAATTTTTTACACCTTAAAATGATGTTAGTATGTATCTTTATATAACTTATTTATTTATTTATTATGGACATTAGCACTATAGTATTCAGAACCAATGTTAGAATTGGTCTACACGGCCGCCATTTTGAATTTCTATGTTTTAAGGCCAATTGACTTCAAAATCGGTATCTGGGTAAAACTTTAATTACTAAAAACTGATCCAATGTCGGAATTGAAAAAAGTGGCCGCCATTTTGAATTTCTTTGTTTTAAGGCCTATCGACCTCAAAATCGATATCTGGACAGGCCTGTAGGTACAAAAGACGGATCCAATGTTAAAATTGAAAAAAGTTGCCGCCATTTTGAATTTCTTTGTTTTAAGTCCAATCGACTTCAAAATTGATATCTGGGCAGGCGTTTAGGTACCAAAGACGGATCCAATGTTAGAATTGAAAAAAGTGGCCGCCATTTTGAATTCCTTTGTTTTAAGGCCAATTGACCTCAAATTCGACATCTGAGTATAACTTTAGTTACCAAAGAACATTCCAATGTCGGAATGGAAAAAAGTGGCCGCCATTTTGAATTTCTTTGTTTTAAGGCCTATCGACCTCAAAATCGATATCTGGGCAGGCCTGTAGGTACAAAAGACGGATCCAATGTTAGAATTGAAAAAAGTGGCCGCCATTTTGAATTTCTTTGTTTATAGGCCTATCGACCTCAAAATCGATATCTGGGCAGGCCTGTAGGTACAAAAGACGGATCCAGTGTTAGAATTGAAAAAGTGGCCGCCATTTTGAATTCCTTTGTTTTAAGGTCAATTGACCCCAAATTCGACATCTGAGTATAACTTTCGTTACCAAAGAACATTCCAATGTCGGAATGGAAAAAAGTGGCCGCCATTTTGAATTTCTTTGTTTTAAGGCCTATCGACCTCAAAATCGATATCTGGGCAGGCCTGTAGGTACAAAAGACGGATCTAATGTTAGAATGGAAAAGTTGCCGCCATTTTGAATTTCTTTGTTTTAAGACCTATCGACCTCAAAATCGATATCTGGGCAGGCCTGTAGGTACAAAAGACGGATCCAATGTTAGAATTGAAAAAAGTGGCCGCCATTTTGAATTTCTTTGTTTTCATAGTTCAGTTACGTCTTGGTACCCGAAGCTGACGGACGTCTCGTGCTGTGAATATTGTTGAACTGTTTGAATATTTGTGAGGTGCTCAAGTGCTATTGGTTGCTGCTTTGTTTTTCAATTCCTTGTCACTCCTGTACTTTGTTTACCTGGTGTTCACGCCCAGTGGGAGGAGTCAGAGAGAGACAACAGTGTTTTGTGAGCTCGCGTCGTTTGACGGCGAAAATACTAAATTTAAAATTTTTTCGAGAGTCATTAGAACGCGCTGGTCTCGAACCCGCGGTCGCTGGCGCGGCGTTGAACCGAACGTGCTTGCGCGTTGTGCCAAGGACTTATATGTCAGCGCGCTCCAAATTACGGTACATTAAGTTTGCCCTAATTGTTAACTGCTACTCTTGCTTTTCGCTGATATGCCTCGCACTATGCGTTCGCCTCCACAGAGTGGAAATGTCATAGAAAGTTTACAAGAAACGCAGTCTGAGCCAGACCTTTCTGTTGCTACTGCTTCTGTGCATAGCTCTATAATACAAACCAGTAATATTAAGGAGCCAACAAGGCCAAGCAAGCGCTTTCGGGGTGATACCGGCTGCAATGATCAAGACAAATTCGAGGATTTGAAAAATATGCTACAATCCTGGAAAGCCGAGCAAGACATAGTTCTAAATAAATTAATTTCTCAAGTTGCTGAGCTAAAGCAACAGAATATAAAAATTCAGAATTCCAATGCAGAGATTGAAAAATCTATTATTTTTATTAGCGCCAGCTATGAGGAAATGAAGTCCAGGCTGGAGGCACTGGAGAACGATCGTGTTACATATGAAGACCGATTCCGCGACCTGGCTACTCGCAAATGTGACCAAGTGATAGCCAACCTGGAAGCTAAAATTGACTCTTTGGAACAACAGGCGCGTCAGTACAACATTGAAATCTGCAATTTACCCGAAAAAAGGAATGAGAATTTGATAACTATCATTGAGTCTATAAGCAGCGTCATTAGTTATCCAATACATCACAATGACATCTTATCAATTCATAGAGTTCCACATGCGCATCAACAGGACAGTAAGCCGAAAAATATAATCGTCAAGCTTAGATCACGTATTCTTCGAGATAATATACTCAGCGCGTATCGTAAGAAGAAAAACATTAAATCCGATCAACTGGGAATTGCCACTTCCGGAGCTGTACCTATATATATTAACGAACATCTCACCCTAAAAAATAAGGTTTTATTTCGTAGGACTAGAGAGGCTGCTCGCAACAACGGATTTAAATATGTATGGATTAAAAATGCTACGGTGCTTGTACGGGAAAGAGATGGTAGCCCAGTTTTGGCCATACACTCTGACGAAGATATCTCAAAAAAAATCACCAGCGAGAAAACGTAAAAGTAGGATTCGCCGTAAATTCGACTTTATGATTGTGATGATAATGTTCTGTTTATTATGTACATGTAAGTTTTTGTCCATCAACGAATTATTCTGTTGTCTGTCCTCTCTGTTCGTGCAGTCAAGTCTTTTGTTTCTTATTGCATATTTTTGCGCGCATACCATGTTAATATTATTATTATATTTAAAATCTTATATTATCATTAGTGAGCTATATCCGGATTTTCAAAGTTTAAAAATTTTGGGGTTATTTACGCAATGTTATGACAACTTCGTATTTAATAATATATACAATATATACATATACTCCTGTATCTTGATGTCTATAATTACTAATGGCTACCAGTAATATTGTATTTTTTTATCAGAATTGTAGAGGGATTCGCACGAAGTTACATACTCTTTTTATGAATATATTGTCGTACTCTTATGATGTAATTATTCTCACGGAAACGTGGCTTATTCCCAGTATTCACGATCGCGAGTTTATCGATGACCGTTATCTGGTCTTCAGAGAGGATCGCGATCGTGTCGCTTCTAATAAGCTAGAGGGAGGGGGAGTTTTGGTAGCGGTGCGTCGCGAGCTTCATCCTGCTAGACTCAAATCCCTATTTGCGCATTCTGAGATTGATCAGGTTATTGTGCAACTACCCGCTTCTTCATCAAGTCATCGGCACACGATCTGCGCGGTATATGTACCTCCGCGCACTCGTGTAGAATTATACACACAATATCTTGACACGCTACAAGACATTGCTAATAGTTCCACAAATGATTCTTTCTTTCTAGTTGGTGACTTCAATATGCCCGAAATCGATTGGATGGTCCAAGATGATCATTCTGTCGCACTAGCTGCAAACTCTCTAGGTAGAATATTATTAAATTTTATGTCAGCTGTTAATTGTCTGCAGTTTAATACTCTTAAAAATAATCTCGGTCGAATACTAGACCTATTCATATCCAATGCTCACTGTCAGATCATGTCCTGTAATCCTCTATTGGATCCCGACGGCCACCATCCACCTTTTTGTGCAATCACCTGCCTCAATATTGAAATAAATCTTATGAGAAGACGCCCGATCTCTAGACACAACTACTTTAAAGCCAACTATGAAGAAGTTATACGCGAACTTAACTCAGTAGACTGGGACGTGACACTTTCTCATCTCTCCTCTGATCATGCCGTGTACGCTTTTTACGATATCTTTATAGGATCATCAGAACCCATGTTCCATTAACACGCAAAAAAAATTGCCATTTTCCGGTTTGGTTTTCAGCCTCTCTCATCCGTATATTCAGGAACAAAGAACGTGCGTGGATGAAATGGAAGATATACCATAACTATTACGATTATGAACACTTTTCTAATTACCGCAGGCTTTTCCACAACGAGTCTATAAAATGCTTCAAGACCTATTTGAACTCTATTGAGGCTAACATTCCAAATAACCTAAAACTTTTCTGGTCCTTCATTTCCAACAAAAGGAATAAAACTAACTTCCCTGCCACTATGTACTATAAAAATATCTCTTCCAACGACCCTAAAGTTATCTGTAACTTGTTTTCAAATTTTTTTTGTTCAGTTTACGAGCCGTCTTCTTTTGATCCTGAAAAATGGCAACCAGTTGGCAATTATTCTGATAACTCTATCTCATTATCAAATATTTATCTCTCGAAGAGTATAATACTAAGAGAAATTAAATCGCTGGATTCAACTAAAGGGGCAGGCCCTGATGGTATCCCACCTTTGTTTTTTAAAAATATATCTAATAGCATTCATATTCCACTGCATCTAATTTTTAATAAGTGTCTGTGTGAAGGAGTTTTTCCCGATATATGGAAGAGAGCTTTTATTACCCCGATTTATAAAAATGGTGACAAGGCCTGCATAGCGAATTACCGACCCATTTCCATCCTGTCCACTTTGTCTAAGCTTTTTGAGAGACTCGTCCACGGCGTGCTGTATCCACACTTCCATCATCTTATCATACCTGAACAACATGGTTTCGTTAAACGACGCTCTGCTTTAACGAATCTTATGTTATACACGGATTTCCTTTTCGAAAATATGGATCGCCGTATTCAAGTAGATTCCGTATATACAGATTTTCAGAAGGCCTTCGACAAGGTAGATCATAAACTACTTATGGAAAAGATTGCCTTCAATGGGATTCGAGGCAATTTACTTCGTTGGTTTGTCTCTTACATTTTTAACAGGACTCAAAAAGTTGTTCTTAATGGTCTTGAATCTGAAATGATAGTTGTCAAATCAGGAGTCCCACAAGGATCTATTTTAGGTCCTTTTCTATTCAACATATATGTTAACGATGTAAAAAAATGTTTTATTTCTTCTAAATTTTTAATGTATGCTGACGACATAAAAATATACAAAGCCTGCAAAACCATAAATGATTGCTTACTTCTTCAAAAAGACCTCAACTTATTTAACAATTACTGCCGAGACAACAAACTTTTTCTTAGTCTTCCTAAATGCTTTATCATATCTTTCACTAAAAACAAAAAGAAAATCCACTTCAACTACTCTTTAAATGATGTAATTTTAAATAAAGTAGACTCTGTGCGCGACTTAGGAATTACGCTGGATTCCTGTTTGCACTTTGATAAGCATATTGACATTATTGTAAACAAAGCTTTTCAGATGTTTGGTTTCGTTATGCGATCCTCGTGTGACTTCGTTCGCCCCTCTACTTTTCTTTTGCTTTATAAAACACTAATAAGATCCCAACTAGAATATGCTGTACCCATTTGGAATCCTCTCTACGACAAGTATAATGATAGATTAGAAATAGTTCAGAAAAAATTTATGCGCGTCATTAACTATAAATGCTGCCGATTAAATGTCCAGCATGAGCAGCTATTAAATCAACATAAGATTCTTACTTTACAATCCAGACGTTTGCTTATTAGTGTAATGATGCTATACGGTATATGTAATAACAGATTTGACTGTATGGACATTACAAATAAACTATGTTATATAGTACCTAGGACTGTTATGCGACGGGAGGTGCGCGTGCCAAGGTTGTTCCACACGGGCTCATGTAAGACCAATGCCGGGGTTCGTGCACCTATCCGTCGATTAGTCGAAATCTACAATACACATTTTCATAGTGTTGACATTTTCTCTCTTTCAAAGCAAATATTTAAAAACTCAATTTATGATTTACTTTCCTCGAACTTAATGTAAACTATGTTGTTAGGTATGAGATTTTGAGACTTTCTATTACCTGTGATCAGTAATAGACGTTTGTTACTTCTATATAACGTTTTTTCTGTTAATCTGTGAACAGTGGTGTTGGTTACATGTTTATTAATGTAATATATATGTAAATTCTTTTCTTTAGCTTTTAATGTGTAACTGTTTTCTGTTCCTCTTGAATAAAATAAAAAAAATAAAAAAAAAATAAATAAAATAGTGAAAATTGGAATGACACTTTTAAACATTCTGAATATGCCCTTCGGCTCATTATGGGTTGGTTCTGCCAGAATTTACTAACTCTAAATGTAAATAAGACTAGTTATATTCCGTTTTCCCTACAGTCTATGACTACCCGACACTGACTATTTTACACTTAAGGTCCACTCTTCCCGCCAGAGGTTACTTAATCATGCTGCTGCCAAAATTTAAATATCGTGTTAAATATCTTGGGGTAAATATTGATAGCCATCTAAACTAAAATATAGGGTCCTGATAAACGTTTTAACACTTTATTTAAAGTAAATTTATTCTTCTTTCATTATTTAATGAGTTTTTGTACATTGCTTCATCGGTTTTTACTTTTTTTGCAATACATGTTAAGTGCAGCAGGAGAAATTCGTACTCTTGACCAATCATGTGGGTAAAACTACGCAGTGATGCGGTTAATAGTTCGCATACTGGGTACGCTTCGCACGCAGGTAAACTACAGGCATATAATTACAATTTGTAAAGTACACATGGATTCATCCTTCCTACTAATATTATAAAGGCGGAAGTTTATAAGAATGTATGGATGTTTGTTACTCTTTCACGCAAAAACTACTGAACGGATTTCGATGAAATTTGGCGCGCGGGTAGATCATGTCCTGGATTAACACATAGGCTACTTTTTATCCCGGGGAAATATAAACCGGGATTTTAATCCCGAAAAACTTTTTAATGCGGGCAGAGCCGCGGGCAAAAGCTAGTAAAATGTATTTATGTACATACACATTTACACTTTTATACATTTTTTTTACATTCACACATACATCTTAACGCTTTAAAAAATTTCCCATTTATTATTTTCTTTTAAAATATTTTAAATTATTTCACACACACAAAACGCTAATATGTTTACACAATAAATAAATAAGAAGCATTTTTTCGACCCTTTCTCATTACTTTCTTGATGTGAGCAATCGGTGTCCATAACTCTAGTTAAATCTTTTTTGGATACCAGGTGTTCAACAAGTTTAGTATTTCATGATCTATATTATATCTACTCTCTATTGTATTGCTTCTGTTCTGTTTGTTAATTGTATTTTTGTGAAATTAAAGATTATTGTTATAATTATATATTAGACGGGTTATTTAGTAACACGTTGTATAAGCGGAAAAATAATAATTAAATTACATATTATGTGCTCATGCGCATATAAAATACGTCGTGTGCGTATAGGGCTAAAATGATATAATATTATCACAATTTTACATGTTGTGTAAACTTGACAACCACATTTTAATTTATATGTATTTCATATATTAAGCTAATTGTAACAATTGTGTGAAGTTATGTATATCACTTAAATTATAAATTTAATTTTATAACTATTAATATAGGTACAATTTAGCTGGGACAGTAGTTCGAATTTACCTGCACAACTAAACGGGAAAAGTTGTATGCTGTATGTCAATGTGTATATCATAAGCGTATAGCTTTTCCCCTTAGTCATGTCAGTAAAAATCTACATCTAAGGAAGAAGGAATTTTGAAGATCACACTTTTCAAGGCTGCAGTCAAGAGTTTATTATTTGTAATTTTTTCCTATGACAGTATGCATGCAGTAGTTATTAATGATGCGTTATTAATTTATTATGTATGATGAGTTTCATATTTGTGAAAAAAATACTTCCATAACTTTGTCCATAAAAAAATTTTCTTTACAGAATAAAATGGGAATATCACATTTTGTTTGGATTCTTCTTGAAAGAGGCCCTGTGTTAATTCACTCTTAATAGAGTGATGGACTCATATAACTTATTTGGTGATGATGGAAGCGGTATGTTGGAAGGACTCACTGATCTCGGTGGAACCGACAGCTTTGCTGGTAGCACATCATCTGGAGTAGCAGGAGATAATAAAGATGCAACTGAAAACAGGTAAAATTAAACACTACAAAAGTAAAGAATAACTATTGAATACTGAGGTGACCCTATTTTTTGGCCAGGATCTTGATTTCATACACCTAGATTTTAAATCTGGAGGCACATGAAAACTATGGTGTACGATACTGCATCTGTACCTACAAGCGATAAAGTGATCTAAGGAATAATTAATGCACATGAAGAGACAAGTAGTTTATTACTTAGAATTACTAAAAGTTAATTGTGCCACAAAATGCGTACTTAGGGATAGAGGCTCACAAGTCACGAAAGTTTAGTAAAATAAGGAAACTTGAATTTTATTAAAAGAATAATACGATTCATATAAAACAATTTGTGCCAGAGCAGTACTTAAACATTTATGTTTTTTTTTTATTTTTACAAGGTTAATTGTGATGTTTTATACCTCATTAGAAAGCTGAATAAATAAATATGTTTTTAACGTGTTTTGCACATTTAGTCACTTTTTTTTTTTTCGGGGAAAAACGCAATATCGCTACTACCCTTGGGGAGGGGGGGGGGGGTGGAACGGTTATGTTCGTTTCGCACAGTCTTACAAGCCCAATGTCGACACTCGGGAGTATGGCATCATCCGAGCGAGCATTGGACCGAGTCCCTAACACTATGTACACCCTACAGCGGCATACCAACCAAAACCCGCGGTGGCGTTCTTCGGCGCTTACGAGACGGCCCCGGGGTATCTTGTGGCACTAAGGCCAGCCATAGACGGACCGCATGTTGCAGTCGAGACCGACTGCAAGATGCGGTGGCCGTACGGCGATCTGCAGTTTCCATACTAAATTCATATCCGCCATACACGTACCGCTCGAGCAGTTTACGAGAGGTCGAAGCAGTCGCTCTGCCGTCGAGTGTCGCCGTGCGGTCGACTGCTTAGACCTGCCGGACCCTGCATACACGGAACGCTACAAGCGGTTGCTGCCGACCGCGCGTCACTTTCTTCCCGCTCCTCGCTGTTCATTGTATTTTATGGCTTAAAATACTAACTAAAGTAGTTGAAAAACTTTTTAGTGTCTTCTTTCAGCTGGGGATACAAAGTATGAATTATGAAATATTCCATGCTGTTCTCTTGATTGTAGTATTGGACGCACCCACTTACTACGGTGTCTTCTACGCCTACGCTTGCGTAATAGTAGTACAAGAAGCAGTGTTTCTTCATCGAAATCCATCTTGTAAATGAACTCGCATCAGTATTATTTTGCGGTCGAACACAACTGCTCCAAGCAGTCGTAGTTGACTGCATTATGCGGTCGTGTTGCAGTCTTGTACGACTTCAACGCGACCGCTCTAGAGCAGTCGGTCTCGAATTCAACATGCGGTCCGTCTATGGCTGGCCTAAATAGCTGCACAGGACCGTCCCTGCGCAATGCCGTTACGGCCCCTCTCTATACAAGGGGGCTAAGATGCCCCACACTCTAAAGGACACCTTTGGCGTCTACGACAGCGGAAGACCGACCACCCGCATTGTCAACATCTCGGAGTCGCTTAAATTGAACTGAGCAGTCCCCCGCTGCTCGCCCCGCGACTCTCTCGAAGCCCCCTTTAGTCGCCTCTTACGACAGGCAGGGGATGCCGTGGTCCGCCCTGTGGATTGGGGGCGTTGGAGAATTCCACCATAGCCTAAAATCGCCATCTAACAGTGACGTATACCTATACAGATAAAAAAATATATGAGGATTATGCTGTCCACAACTGTATGTATATTATGATTGTACATTTGTACTAAGATGAAAATTTCTATAAATAATATTATTTTGTGTATTGATAACAGTACAAATGTATTCTTATAATTTCAAGATAAACAAGTGTGTTAAAAAAAAATAAAAAAATAATGTTACGAACCAAATTTACATCGGATGTATATTCAAATATATTGAATATTATTAAGATTGTAAATTCTAAAAAGAAATTATCTCAATACGCAAATTTAATATATTGTAACACGTTGATAAAAGCGAGAGGCATTAAATGAAACCACATATTGTGTGTATCATTAACAGGCTACACAACAAAAATCAGATCACTATAAGCAATTGTTTAGCCACAGGATTTTTTTTAAAGTTTTACGGTAGTTTAAACACGATGTATCTTCCTGACCAGGCGACGCAGTACTATAGGCATATTTATCTAAGAGTCATTCATCGCGAAATGACAAAATTCACGCGACGTTGCCCTTCCGGCTTTAGAAAGGAAGTTTACATTTTACTCAATTATTAAGCTATTTAATCTCTTTGAAAAAAGTTTTTTGTATACTTCTCTTAAACTGTTTTTAAGAGTTTCGGATTAACAGTAGGCACTTATAGTATCTGTGGTTTCATGTAATGCCTCTCGCTTCTATCAATGTGTGTCCCAGAAAAAAAAGGTATCAGGAGAAACACCTATCACACACACAGAACATAAATAAAAAAAGAGAATATTAAAAATATCCAGACTCCGCTGTTACTGAGCGGAAAAAGCCCAGTACAAGTTTGCTCGACCGGGTATTCGAACCGAGTAGTACAACTACGCCACTGAGGCACGATATGGCGAAAGGCTTGCCGCTATCATTAGAATGAGACGGGATACTAAAAGAAAATAAGAGTCCAGTAGTGAGTTCTCTGTCTACCCCTTCGGCGATGAAAGGCATGCGTGCATGAGTGTGTGTTTTTAAAGAATTGAAAGTAACGTCACAGTTTATTTCACTCAAAATTCAAAGTTGCCAAGAAAATACTTACATCTATTGTAATAACGCGTATTAATTGGATTATTGTGTTTAAAAGGTCCAAAAAAGTAATTCTGTTAAAAAACCTAAGTATTATAGCATTTTATAATTTTGACAAAATGTGTAAAATTTTGCTTAATCTTGCCAGACTAATCCGGTACGATTTCTTACAGCAGATTTAAACTTAAGTAATAAATGACGAATAAGCACCTGTTATTTTTCTTGAAAAGTAAACATGTGATTTATTTCTTACTGTAATTCATAACAATGTATTGAAACCAGTGGTCTGATTACCCTAAAATATCTATCTAGAGTAGAGATTTTATGCCCTACCTGTCATAGTTCTTGAGCTGTATTCTCTAAAAATACAGCTCAAGAACTATGACAGGTAGGGCTTTAATTTTTTTCTACTCGTAGCGTCATAATTTGGTGTTCGTCTTGATGCCTTTTTATAGTAACTTTCTGGAACACCTGTATTTATTGCTTGTTATATACTTATTATAATCATTTCCATTGTAAAGTTACAGACAGCCCTACAGTCAGAGTGGGGTGGCTCCGGAAGGAGGGATTCAAAAACTGACTTCATTTGGAAGCGCACCTGGAGGTATAAGCGCAAGTGCTCAACCAGGGGCAAATCCCAGTACTGGTCCGCCAGCTCCTGATTACCATGACTATGGCGGGTATCCTCCACGGCCTAGATTACCACAACCGCCCCATGCTTCTCTACATCCAACTCATCATGTGCATCCTTCTCACTCATATGCAGGATATCATCCTGGACCGGATGCGATGTATGCTATGCCAGATCAGCCAGGTATGTTATTTTTTTAATATATTATGGGATTAAGATTTCTTATACTTAAATCAACAAAAAATAATTCAACTTTATATACGTATATTTGGAGTCGGTGTCTACTGCCTAATTTAAATTGATCATTGTTTTCGTATATTTGTTCGTGTATTTGCTTAGCTTAACTGGCAATTTAAATTAGGCACCAACTCCAAATATATGTATTAGACATGGGCGCCGCCTGGAAAAATCGCGACGGCGGCGTGCTTGATGATTTTGGTTGGCGGCGGTGGCGCGCCGGCGTGGAATCAGTTTCGGAACATATTTGTCAGGCATTAGAAAAAATAGGTATACATATAAACTACTGTCGTATAGACGTAGGCAAGTGGGACCTGTAGTCTCCTGTAGACAATCAGCCCACCTACGAAATTTCACTTTCGAGACCCATGCTCTGTGATACCCGCGAAGTAACAATTTATTTCTATTTTATTTCTATAGAGATGTAAGTATCAGTGCCACACTGGGCCGAGTTATTTACTCTATTTACACCCTGCCGAAATAAGTACTATCAACCAAGACCCAACGTTGCACTTTTTTGTTGCATTAGGAACGACTTTATGTTTTTGTAGTAATGTATAATATGTAATCGTCCTCATTCTAACGGCGGGGGATTGTAATATGTCATCCAGTTGTCGCCTCTTCAGCGGGCGGGAGAGGTCAGATATTTCAGGTTCCCATGCCATCTCCTTCACACTCAATAACAATAATAATCACTCTCAATCCCAAGGTCAAATGACAATGGCAGGCAAAAATCCAATACGTGTTATTTATGCCGTCTCGTCGTGTAGTTCGAAATAATAATCATGCGAAAACCAGTCGAGACTCGAGGTGTCAAATAGTTGGTCAACACTGTGTTAGTTCTGGGTTAGCTCTCAACGTAGTAGGTGAAGAGTGGGTTTTAATGGACACCCAAGAGTCGTTTAGACGGCTATGTTGGGTTCGAAAAGGGGAGGAGGGCGTACTTAGAAATTACGAAAAGTTCTTTTTCAAGTTTCCATAAAAATATAAAAACATTATCCAGGCACTACATGGCCATTAACATGTATAAAAATCGTAATATAGGGTTACAAAAAAGTTTAGCAACTTCGTTTCAGTGAATTTACCCCTGTAAAGGAGTAACGCTGAAGTTAGTAATTGTAATAATTGCTAACAGATGTCGCTGGTCATCTCCTTTAAGAGATTCAAATAGGGAACTTCAAATTGGACAGCCAGGGTGGGGTCGAAATAGCTCAATTGGCAGAGCACCGGCACGGTACGCTGGAGGTCGTGGGTTCAAATCCCGCCTTCGACTGTTTCTTTTTCAAGTTTCCATAAAAATATAAAAACATTATCCAGGCACTACATGGCCATTAACATGTACAAAAATAATAATATAGGATATGAAAGGATATCAAAAGTTTCAAAGCATACTTTCAAAGCGACTATTTAGCCCCTAGACACCTATAGGTCGGCCAAACTTAGCTGGCTGGTATAAAAATTTATTGACACTTCACGGGGAATTCTATGTGTAGGGAAAAGAACAAAAATCGGTTGCTCCAGATAACCGATTCTTGAATGCCATCGATTTTTTACTTACGGAGTTTATTATCGTATGTAAATAAAGTTAGATTATTATTAAATTTTACACATTACCATCAGGAGATTTTTTATTACAATGGTAAGTTATGGTTATTCGTTCTTTTTAATTTTCCGATAAAATTTTATGACTATCTTTTCATAACTTTTCAATTGGTTATTAGAACAGAACAAAGAAAACAGTAGAGTAGTAGTAAGTGGGCGTAACGTTGATTCCACTAGTTCGTACTGCATTACTAACTCACCATTTGAGCGGTCTCAGTCGTTATTACGCACTGTCAAAGCGTAAATAATTTAAAAAAATATTTTAAAATATTAAAATGCCCTATTGTGCAATTCTGTATAGCAAAAATCATAGCCATAGCAAGAATCGGTATCATCATCGGTTAGCAATATTTTTTGGTTTATTGCTATTTAATTGAAAAATATCTATTAATTTTCTATGTAAAAAATGACAAGAATTTCAATTTAAAGTGTTCCTTATTGCTATCACCGTATGATTAATTTTCGTAAACACAAATCAGTTGTTCTAGAATGATTTGTTACACATTTATAATGTCACTGCTACTCAATTAGTGCATGCATAGTCAATAAAATATTATCGATATTTATTTTTTCACTGATGCGCTATGTTGTAATACGAAAAATACAAAAGTTCTATAATGCATAATCCACTTGTGATGTAAAGCTATGGTCGCTATTATTCATTTATGCCACAGTACAATATTTTTATTTTCTGTTTTCCAAACGATCCATTTATAAAGGTAAAATGGATCAACGTTACGAGAAGGCTAAATAGGTTTCCTTCAAAATTTTCCTTCCATATGGCATAGCCTAGGGACGCCCTGTATATTAGCTATGTAGCTGATATTGCAATTTAACATCTTGTACAGTATTGAAATCCTTAATTAGGAATTTGAAATCTATACTTAAAGGAGCTGTCCACTTTTTGTATGGAGGCTGGGCCTCAAAATCTAACCAGGCTGAAACTTTAAAATACCTTCTTTAAAATGTTCATCTTGAGTATCGTTTTTAAGCCAAATAAAAGTATATACATCTCAAGATCAGAGGTCTTTAAAATTAAATGATTTATTGTAATGGCTAGTTTTTAGGAGTTTGTTGTCCAAATGTATAGGTATAAACTGTCGAGATTTAAATTTTTGCTTGTTTACCTTTAAATCCTTTAAATCAATTACGGCTGGAACCGCGAGCTAAAGCTAGTTCCGCAAAAAAAAAAGCACTATTTTTCATCAGATAGTGTTAATAATAAGGATCAAACTGTGCAGTAATGATAATATATTATTGCAAACTGCTTGTGATCCAGAATGAGTAAGAAATTGATATACTTTCTCATTTGCATGTATATATATTGAAATCAAACAAATTATACAGGTATTGGAGATATGGGTGTGTGGTCTGGGCCAACTGGCGCGAACAGATATTCTCCAATTGCTCCAAGTTACAGACACGCATATGAGCACCAACAAAAAATGCACCAGTATCCTCCTCAGCAGGCAAGTTGTATTAGCAAAATTGCTGCTTCCCGATATATGTTGCACTGTATTGTAATAGCTATCGAAAAATCCATTCCTCAATTTTTTTACCATTGATGACGCATAAATTCATATCTAGGGAATAAAATTAATTACGTACGCTTATTCAGGTCTCATAAAAATCCAGTTGATCCAGTTATGAACAAAATCCAGAACCTGACAGTTTTTGTTGTCCACTTGGAATGAAATGACTGTATAATGAGTGGCTTTTGCGTGATACGTCCACGAATATACGAAAGTTTTATGGTTTTATTATACCTATAGATCGATTACAAATAATGAATTGTTGCCTGTTACATAATATTTTGGTTATCAGGGTGCTGGTATAGGGGCTCTTCAACCACAAACCGCTACATATTTGCCACGGCAGCCTCATTTCTCGCAACCCACATCACAACAACTTTATGGCCAACAACAGGTAAATGTTTGCGAAACTATAATTTAGGTCTGTAGCACAAATTTAGGATCGAAATATTGTATGTACATCCAAAATTATATATTCATATTATTGGGCTTATTATTCGTCGTAAGGCCCGATTTCACCAAAAAAGAATAACTTCTAATCCAACAACTAATATTTACTCTCGGATTACTATGTTTTCGTTTCACCAATTACTTATCCTGAGAATAAGCAAGTTATACGAGAATAACTTTTATCCCACCAATTTTGAAGGAATAACAAGTATAATCCTCAGATAAAATTAAAATGGCGTCTTTTTATTGACCAAAATAATGTTGGTCAGTCTATGTCGTCACATGTCAGTCAACTGGAAGTGAGCAACCATCAGATTAATAACGAAAGCAATTATTATTCTGAAGAGCAACCCGAGAGATTTATTTCTACAGTATATTATGTTACTCTTTTAATATATTAGAAACCTTATGGCAACTGTGTCCAGTGTAAAATTGTAAAGAAAAATAAGTTAATTTATGCAGTGTTTGAGAGAAATGATATCCGATATAATGAAAGCGAAAGTGAAGATGACTATGTTGTTATAAGACGTCCAAAATGGTTCAAAGAAAGAATAATTTTAAAAAATCACAAAACAACCGCGGTAAAATTTAATTTCAGTATGAAAAATACCACGCACGAAACAGTGATACTGACACAAGTCACGTTCAATCTTCAAAGTGACAGTTAAATTAAAAAGGTCCACAAAAACTATACGTACAGAGAAAATACACGCCTATTTAATTTGTCTGCATTCACTTTAATGCGTTCATGATTTCACTGAATGAACATGTTACAGGTAAAAAAAAACTAAGTGAAGAATACTTAAACTAAGAATAACTTTTATCTCTAATAAAGGGGAAATGTATTATGGATTATTCTGAGATTAAATGCAGGGAGTAATTTTATCCCTTATATAGTGTTATTCTCAGATAATACCATGGGTGAAGTCGGGTCTTGTTTTTGTTATTCTGTTTTAATTAACTGGGAACAAAATGACCCAAAATTGATATATACATATTTGATGTATTAGACAAAATATGGACAATAAGGACAAAAGGTCCATCCACTATTTATGTATTTAAATAACTACCACAACTGAGGCAGTCCTTTATAATTAATCTTGTGGAATCAGTATAAATTTGTAATCCACTGTGAATACACTTTTTTCCTTCAGTGGCACTGATTACTCACTATTTTCTTAACACAAATAACATATACTATGGAGTATAGACCAATCCACCGTCTCTGCCTACCCCTTTGGGATAGAGGCGTGATACTAAGTATATATGTATATACTTAGTATATACATATATCTATATAGACTACTATAGTGCTATTATTACAATGTTGAAGTTTTGAAACTTAGATGTTGTGGAAACCATAGTGGAATCAAATCCTCAGAAAAGGGTAGTTAATTACTTTTAATAAATTTATCAAAAATGTAAGGGCATTCATAGATAAGATGACATCAAAAAATAGCGGGGACAAAATTACAAAGAAAAGCAGGAAACAAAAATTATGGAAAACTCTAGGGGACGCCTATGCCCTATGCCAAAGGGCGATCTGATTATAACGTTTTCGATGTCGAACACTAGAAATACTATTATTGTAGTCAGTAGTATCTATTGTAAATTCTGACTGGACTGCCTCGGTGGCGTAGTTGTATTGTGGTAAGACTGCAATGCTGAGGTCTTGGGTTCGATTCCCGGGTCGGGCAAAGTGATATTGAGTTTTTATATTCAGTATCAGCTCGGAGTCTGGAATTTGTGCCCGATATGGTGATAGGCTCGCCCCCTATCACATCATGGGACGGAATAACGGCGAAAAGTGGGTGCACTAGTTGTACCTCTGCCTACCCCTTCGGGGATAAAAGGCGTGAATGTGTGTGTGTGTGTGTGTATAAGGTATTTTTATTTTGGTACGTCTTATCGTTTCCGAGATATAATTTTAGTCACGTACGCGTGCGACGCGGAGCCTTCACTTGCAGCTGTGAAGTCACGTGACTGTCGACGCTTCCTGCTCGCTCCGCTCTCGACCTATACTTATGAAGATTATGGCGATTGTTTTGTTTAAAATATCGAATCCATAATATAGAGATCTTGATATGTTATAATATTAACTTATTTAAATAGTTATAACTATACAAAATGTCCCAAAAAATAGTGTCAAGCGGAGGTCCAGAGATAGAGCACCCTTTGGGGTATCCGAATCACCCCCATATATTTTGAGAATTTTCGATCTGAACAATTAAATATTGTTTTTTTTAAGTAGAAGATTTTTCGATATATTTTTTTCTGCAATTAAATTTTTATTAGTTATACTTTTTTGGTAAAATAATCAGCTTCGTAACTTTGTTGAAAATTATGAACATATTGGTGTAAAGTGAAAAACTTCGTTCAATGAATTAGGACTTAAATTTTCAACTTTAAATTAAAAATCTAAACAGGTGACTTCGTAGTTCCAAGGAAGGTTCAAAAATTCTCCAGACTCTACTTTCATAATCATTAAAAAGAATGTACTCCTTAATGGGCTACTTTGGCTAAAATTAACCTTAATAGACAGCAAGGTGGAAAATTCTTAAAATTTACCATCCGATTACAATTCTTTTTTTTAAGGTCTCCTCATTCTTAAGTTTAATTGGTTTGTTAACTAACTGAAAATGATTACAAGAACGCTATGATTTAAACATTTGGGAGTATTATTATGTTTACTTTAACCCGTCAAGCCCCGCTTATTTATGTATAGATGTATAGGGAAACCCTATATACTCGGACGCCGGCGTCGGTAGCGGGGCTTGACGAGTTAAGTTCAATAATTTTTCAACGAATTGTTGTCGCGGTTTAAGGCTTTAAACGTGGGTGCTACCTTTCTAATTGCAATTGCAATGGGCTTAGAGGATAAAAGACTGAATTATTACTATCTCTCTCACTCTCGTTGGCAAGAAGAGCAGCTTGCAATCAATGTTTCATAATATACGGTTTTGTGGTGATACTTAGCACACTTTGGCTTTCTCAACGGACTTTTCAAGGTCATTAATTTGGTGAGCTATGCCTTGCTCATCATGAAATTATGCTCTTATGCATTACTTTTATGGCTATTCCTCTCATTTTGGGGTGAGTGGAAAAATAATTCTCACTCAGAGTTCAAGATATCTCCAATCCTCATACTGTGCAATACAATCGGAGTAACACTATTTTCTCCCCTCTATTAACCCCCTTAGTAAAGGATTAAAAAAATAATATCGCACAGTTATCTTTAAGGTTATAGATATCCCAATACCAAATTTCATTACAATCAATTTCATTAAAAAAGCTTTTG
This sequence comes from Lapara coniferarum, assembly GCA_949316025.1. Lineage (NCBI taxonomy): Eukaryota > Metazoa > Arthropoda > Insecta > Lepidoptera > Sphingidae > Lapara > Lapara coniferarum. The sequence continues at coordinate 12,400,586 of OX438926.1, read as the reverse complement.
ACAAAGTCAATCACATTTTATTAATTAGAAAACTGGCTGGTTATGGTATCCATGGAAGTTTGTTGCGTTGGGTAGAGTCATATCTCTGCTGCAGGAGTCAGTTAGTTGCCCTCAAAGGTTTCACATCTTCGCCTATAGTCATCACGTCTGGGGTACCACAAGGATCACATTTAGGGCCATTATTCTTCGTTGCTTTTATTAATGACTTAATTTACAATCTAACGTGTTCTTGTCTTTTATATGCTGACGATTTAAAAATCTATAAATCAATAAATAATCTGTCTGACTGCTTCGAGCTTCAAAGCGACATTAATACTATCTATGATTGGTGTAATGAAAATTACATGTTTTTAAACATTAATAAATGTTTTGTCATTACCTTCACGAACAAGAGATATAAAACGATACACACCTACAATTTACAAGGTTATAATCTCCAATCAAAAAGTGTAGTAAGGGATCTCGGGGTTCTATTTGACCAGAAACTTACATTTCGTGATCATTACGCATATGTTGTGAGCAAAGGTTATCAATTACTTGGATTCATAACTAGAAGTACGAAGGGTTTCAAAACACCGAAAAGCTTTCTCTCTTTATATTATAGTCTCGTACGCAGTATTCTCGAGTATGCCGCTGTTATTTGGTCCCCGTGTTACATTGTTCATTCTGAAAATATTGAAAGTGTCCAAAAGAGGTGTCTCAAGATTCTGAGCTACAGATGTGGTTTTGGTCGCGAACTCATTAGTCACGTTGACAGATTATTAAAATTTAATGTAACCCCACTCGAAATTCGTCGCAAGCAACAAGATCTATTACACTTATATAAATTACTCCACAACAAATTTGACTCGCCATACCTATTAAGCGTAGTAAATTTTAACACCAAGTATAATCCGCGTATACCCATGAGGAAGTTTAACTTACAAGTATGCAAAAATAATACATCTTATTATAATCCTCTTACAAGAATGTCCCGCCTGTATAATGAATTATCTATAAAACATTCCGCACTTGATATACACACTCCAAAATATAGTACTTTCCGACGATCAGTCAAACACATATTCTCAGCACCAAAGTCAGATACAACTCCCATATCGTTTGTCTTACATTAGTCATTATAGTTTCAGATTATTGTAATTTTTTCTTCTTTATATTCACACACCTGCTGCTAAGTGCTTAGCTGTTTAGATCTAAAGATTTAGTAACAATTATGTGTCAACATAGTTAGGATTGCAATCTAGAATAAGACTGGTTATGTTATGTTCATGTATCTCACAATGTATTCGATTGTTATCTGTTTTGTTGTCCATACAAATAAATAAATAAATAAATCGGTTCAGGCGTTTAGTTTCTCCCCCCTTTTATCCCCTTTAGCTAGGAGTAAAAAAAAAAGAATTAACATCCCATATATATTTTTCAGGCTTAATGTTTTCCCATACCAATTTTAATTACAATTGGTTCAATGGATTAATTTTTCCCCTTTTACCGCCTTAATTATGGGTTAATAAAATAAACAATATCTTATGATTGTTTTCTAAGCTTCAAATATCCCATACCAAATTTCTTTACAACACGTTCAACGGTTTAGTTTCTCCTTCCTTTTACCCCCTTAATTATGGGTTATTAAATAAATGATATCTTATGATCATTTTCTAGGCTTGAGATATCCCCATACCAAATTTCTTTACAATCGTTTCAGCAGTTTCTCCCTCCTTTTACCCCTTAAATAGGAGTTAATAAAAATGAGTATCCAATATTTGTTTTTAACGTTCAAGATATCCCAATACCGAATTTAATTACTATCGGTTCAATGGTTTAGCATCTCCTACCTTCTAACCCCACAAGTTTGGAGTTGTTAAAAAAACTGAATATCCCAATTTCATTTTTAGAGCTCATACTATCTAAATCCAAAATTTCGTCTAAATCTGACGAGCCATTTCCGGGAAACCAATTACATATACATACAAGTTTACCACGCTTAAATAAGAGAGTGATACAAGTTTAGGGCGTTTAAATAAGAGAGTGATAAGGGCTTTACTAATAAACATTGTATACGTCTGTCTTAGTTATATTATGTTGTGTCTCGCTTCCTCTGACAGTAAATGTTTGCACAAAGCAAGACACAACGCTAACCATACTTATACACCGATTGTTAGTGAGGCCCTAATAACATAGGGAACAGAATATACGATGTAGGAACCAAAATTTCATTAAGTTATGCTGTCTTTTGTATTCCTCTCATCTCAACAGCCAAGAAATCGAAGTTATTCGCAAATAAGTGATCAAACATTTAGCTGCCAGTTTTAGGAGAGTTCTTAGATAGTCCTCTTTCAAAACAATCATCCATTTATAATATTTTTCTTGTGGCACTATTGTAACACCAATTATTATGGTCGAATATCAGATAGCAACACTATATGGAGAAGTGGGTCAGTGATGGGCGCAAGTCACATGACGTCACGCGCGCATGGTGCGAATAATTATTGTTAGTTCAAAAATACTCCCTTGATTAATTAATCTAAATCAGGTGATTTTCTAAACATACAAAGTATACGGTCATAAAGTATCAAATGATTTAACGAACCTAGTGACATTCTCCATTGCAAAGAAATATTTATAATCAGAAATAAAGGATATTATTATAGTAGTAGTATTAGTATTAATACTTGAGTCAAAAGTCACTGATGGTCATAAAGTGAGTTTTTTTTTTTTACAGAACTACCCTAGTTATACCCAGATGCACCCACCGGCTACGTCTAGGATTAGCCAACATCCAACATATCATCAACAAATGGACGTAAATCCACATCAGTATGGTATACCTCATGGTCAACAAACTCACAATTCAATACCTCAACATCAACCTCACCAAAGTATGGCGAGTCACACGGGTGGTATCGGTTCAACAATACAAAGCCACCCAAATGTTCATTTACATCACGCGGGTGCTCCTCCGATACATCATGTTCCACGGCAGTCGCCAGTGCCTCCAGCATCGGTTACACCATCACATTCTGTACCGACGCAAATGCCGTATGCATCACCGCATCATTCCGTATCTATGAGCTATCAACCACACCAAATACAACATCCTCTTGATGTTAATGTAACTAATCAATATACTGTAAAGCCTGGAAGTATTGAATCAGGAAGTCCACAATACAGGCCACCATTTCCGCAGCTTTCTCCTCAAATGTCGCCCCGTGCACAAATTTCTCCACGTCAGCAGACACAATCACAGTTGTCTCCTCGGCCCGTGATGTCCCCTGTAAAAGGACCAAGTGCTTCACCGCATTCGCGAAACTTAGTGCAGTCGCCGGTCTCCACGGGACCTCCACCAGTTAGTTCTTCGTTTTCATCACAAAATACTTTGCAAGCTCTTGAACAATTAGTTTTGCCAGCTGGTACCGACTATCCATATCAACGTAACCCTGCATCTCCGGCCGTGGGTCATGTAGGATCATCGCCCTCACAATGGAATCAAAATAAAATTTCTGCTCCTGTAAATAATATTACACAAATGGAAAATAATGACCAAACACCTAAAAGTACAGAAGTAACCTTATCAGTCACAACACTAAAGCCAGAAATAACTAAAACTGTAAGTGTTCATGCTACAGTACCAGATAATATTGCTGCCGATAAAACTGAAATTGAAAATGAAGAAGAATCTCACAAGTTTATCCCACCAGCTAATGTTAGTGCCAATATAATCAACGTACAGAAGGATACAACACCAAATAACTCCTTTGGAAATACCACAATGTCAACTAATAATTTACACTCCACGGCATCTTCTGTTTCTCTTGAAAGTGTGGACAAGACTCCTAAGGTTATTCCTGGAAATCAAACAAGTGAAAGTAATACTGGTTCAAAAAGTGACGATAATAAAACTGAGAGCAAATCAAAGGATGAACGGAAGGAACATGAGAGCGAATCATTTCGTCCAAAATCATCGGAAAGTACAGGGAGTCAAGACCAGACAGCAAACCAGAACGTTCCAAACCAATTGCCAACAGTTACAAATGCTAGCACTGCTTCCATGGCTCATGCTCACATGCCAAAATCACAAGCGCATTTACCTATAAATCGTTCTCCTGCCTTAACTACATCTAGTAGTAATACACCAACTCAGTATGAAAATGTTCCACCTGTAAGTGTGAATAGAAATCAAGGGTATCAAAGTAACAACACCCAAAACTTGACAGCACCTAATATGATACCACCTATGATACCTGCAAATGTATCAGCGAATATACCTACATCTATGCACTTAAATATTCCTGCGACTGCGTCGAATGTTATTCCTGTTACTTTTCAAAATAATTCAGGCGCTGGACCACCGGCAACTTCAAATGTTCAGACTACTGTATCTGCCCCTCATACCATACCACATCAAAACCTTCCAAATCCAGTCTCTTCTAGTATACCAATTCATAATCCTCAGAGTAATATACCATGCATTCCACCGCCACAGGGTATACCCTTACCAAATATACAAACAAATGCTCCATCGCCTATACCAAATGTGACCAGCGTCGCAATTGGTCAAGCAAATGTTACTACCAATCTTTCAAATGTTCCTGTAGGATTATCAATGAATGTTCAAAATATGCACCCCATTTCGAACAATCAGACAAATATTATGCCTAATATGCCTCCCCATAATATGAATCCAAATATGATGATTATTGGAACTAACACAATGTCGCATTCTAATATGCCAAATATATACACCGCTTCGCATCATCAAGAAAGATTATCATTGCAACAACAAATTCAAGACATATACTGTTTGCCACCTTCGAACGAAAACCAAGACAAAGTTAGGTGTCTTCAAGAACGATTAGCTTTATTGCAGCAACATGAAACAAATGACAAATGTACTGGAGGACCCAATTGCATACTACAAACTCCAGTCTACGGTACAAAAATGGTGGAGAGCCCACAGGTTACTAGCACGACAGGTCGCGGACGCGGAAAAGGCCCTGCAAAACCGAGGAAACCTCGAGCGAAAAAGGAAAAAAATAATTCTACAGTGCAATCCTTAGATCATTTGCCTGTTTCGGAGGATTGTGTAACAGCTGGTACAGGATTACAAAGCCATTCAGAAATTGACCTGGATTTAAGTGAAGATGTTACAAATTTGGATAGCAGCGCGATATCCGTAGATGATATTAACGGAGGAAAAACAAGAAAACCTAGAGGTCCTCGAAAAAATAAGGAAAGAAAACCGAGAGTTCCAAAGGAACCCAAAGAATTAGGCGAAAAAGTCGTTAAAGAACGCAAAAAACGTGAGCCAAAAGATCCAAACGCGCCTAAAAGAAAAAGAAATACTAAGAAAGACACAAGCGAAGTTTTAGCTGATACTACTACAACCTATGAATTTTTAGAACCAAGTAAAGAATCTAAACCTTTGGAAGTGGCAAAGAATACTTATGAAAATGATATGGATAAATCAAAGAAAAGTGTTCCAGAAATTTCCTTGGATGACACGAATGTCACTGATTTTGATGATATCCCAGTTTCAAAAATAGCAATAAAAGATTTATTAGAGGAAGCTGAGGCCAAGCGAGATTTGTGTGAAAAAGATGAAGATCTCGATTTGAGCAGTCAGAGAAAAAAATCATCAAAAAAAAGAGCAAGTGGTAGTGGTAGTTGTAAAAAAATGACATTAAAACGATCTTTATCAGGCAAAAGAAAAAAACGAGGTGGCTTAATACCCGACTCAGATGGAGAGCCCGACGACATGATGTCGACACCACCACCGTCACCACCACCAGAAGCGGATGATAGCTTAAAACGTCGTTCTGCCAGAAACACTCAAAGGAAAAAATATACAGATGACGTCATTTTGCGTCTGTCTGACGATGAATATACATTGGCTACTCCTAAAAGTGAAAAAGAACTTAAGACTGAAGACATTATTAATGAAACCAAAGATATCAACAGGCTTGATGGTACTCCTAAGCCGAACTATATTTACGTCAATACTACAGAAGAGGACTCGATGATTGTTCAACATGTTCTTGCGTGCAGAATGGGAAAAAGAGAATTGAAAAATGAGTTACCTCTCCCCGAGATCGAAGCAAAACTAGAAATGGACGTAATTACGGTTGATAAACCAATTGATACATCTATGGAGATGCATCCCGCTGAACCCTGCTCAAGTGCAGATCCAAATGATAATATTTCCAAAAATCAATCCAGCAGTGATAAACAGACTGAACCTGAACCTCCCCAAGACGTAATTAAACAAGAAAACAAACTTGTTTTAGCAGTAGTAGATAATACAGATTCAAAAACAAAAAAACCTATATTGGTAGATGTTGAAGAGTATTTTGTAAAGTATAGAAACTTTTCATACTTACATTGTGAATGGAAAACTGAGGAAGAATTGTATAAGGGAGACAAACGAATATTTTCAAAAATTAAGCGATTTAAACAAAAGCAAGCTCAACAAACAAACATTTTCGAGCTATTGGATGATGAACCATTCAATCCAGATTATATTGAAGTGGAAAGAATTCTAGATATGTCCGAAAATCAAGACCCAGCTAATAATACCGTAGTGAAACACTATTTAGTGAAATGGAAAAGTTTGCAATATGAAGACAGTACTTGGGAATTGGAAGAAGATGTTGATGTGGACAAAATAAAACAGTATCGGACATTTAGTGAAATTCCGACTAAAGAAAATTGGCGCTACAAAAAAAGACCGTCTGCCGAGCAGTGGGTACAATTAAAAGAATCTCCACTTTACAAAGGAGGAAATACTCTAAGACCTTATCAATTAGAAGGGTTGAATTGGTTGCTATTTTCTTGGCATAACAACCGTAATTGCATTTTAGCGGATGAAATGGGACTTGGAAAAACTATCCAAAGTTTAACATTTGTAAATTCAGTTTGGGAACATGGAATAAGAGGTCCATTTCTTATTATAGCCCCATTATCTACTATTCCGAACTGGCAAAGGGAATTCGAAGCTTGGACTGAAATGAATGTTATTGTTTACCATGGGTCACAACAAAGCAAAAGTATGATTCAGGAGTATGAATTTTACTACAAAAATGAGAAAAGTGAGCCTATTAAAGATTTTACGAAATTTAATGTACTCATAACAACATTTGAGATCATTGTTACGGATTTTCAAGAGCTTAAATCATTCAATTGGAGAATATGTGTTATAGATGAAGCACACAGACTAAAAAATAGAAATTGCAAATTATTGGAAGGATTACGGCAGCTTCATTTGGAACATAGAGTTTTATTATCAGGCACTCCATTACAAAATAATGTTAATGAACTCTTTTCCTTGCTTAATTTCTTAGAACCATCACAGTTTTCAAGTAGTGAAGCATTCCTAAATGAATTCGGTCAATTAAAAACTGAGTCTGAGGTGCTGAAATTACAGGCACTATTGAAGCCTATGATGCTAAGAAGATTAAAGGAGGACGTCGAAAAAACTTTGGCACCTAAAGAGGAAACAATAATTGAGGTTGAACTAACAAATATACAGAAAAAATACTACAGAGCTATACTTGAGCGAAACTTCAGTTTTTTGCAAAAAGGAACAGCATCGGCAGCTAATATTCCAAATTTAATGAATACTATGATGGAATTAAGAAAGTGTTGTATTCATCCTTATTTATTAAATGGTGCAGAAGATCAAATACAATTTGATTACAAACAAACAAATGGTGAAGACAAGGAAGCCTACTATAAAGCACTAATTCAATCATCTGGCAAGATGGTATTGGTTGACAAATTACTGCCTAAATTGAAAGCTGGCGGACACCGTGTTTTAATATTTAGTCAGATGGTAAGATGTTTGGATATTTTAGAAGACTATCTTCTATTTAGAAAATATCCCTTTGAGAGAATAGATGGCCGGATACGAGGTAATTTAAGACAAGAGGCAATTGACAGGTTTTCAAAACCAGATTCCGATAGATTTGTGTTCTTGTTGTGTACAAAAGCTGGTGGTTTAGGTATTAACCTAACAGCAGCTGATACAGTTATTATTTACGATAGTGATTGGAATCCTCAAAATGATTTACAAGCACAAGCTAGGTGTCACCGTATCGGACAGCAAAAGATGGTGAAAATTTACCGACTTATATGTCGCAATACATACGAAAGAGAAATGTTTGATAAAGCGTCTTTAAAACTAGGCTTGGATAAGGCTATATTACAAAGTATGAATACTTCACAAGGAAAAGAAACAGGTATAAAACAACTGTCGAAGAAAGAAATAGAAGATTTACTTAAAAAAGGTGCATACGGAGCAGTTATGGATGAAGATAATGCCGGCGACAAATTTTGTGAGGAAGATATAGAGATGATTCTTGCGCGCCGAACCCAAGTAATTCAAATGGAATCCGAAAAGGGTTCTACATTTTCTAAAGCTAGTTTTGCTGCCACCGACCAAAGATCAGATATCGATATTCGAGATCCTGATTTTTGGAATAAGTGGGCAAAGAAAGCCGAAATTGATACAACAGAAAAAAAAGAAGATGAAGACTTAATAGTCACGGAACCTAGAAAAAGGACTGTTATTAAACGCTATGGCCATGACGATGGTCCAGTTGAAATGTCTGATATGGAAGTAACACCCGATTCAGACGACGATGAAGAAGGTTAGTGACGCTGGTTTTATCCATAAATTCATACAGATATTACGAAACTGTGTATTATTATATACTGTCAACCCCCGCTTATATATAGATATATATAAGCGGGTTGTCCTATATACTCGGACGCCGGTGTCCGTCGCGGGGCTTGACAGGTCAAGGCTTAATAAATTATGGAAGAATTTTTTCCCGTTTAAAATCAAAACTAAATTCTGCATAATATTTAATGAGTGATATGCATTTTAGGAATAGGTCTGAGAAGTAAAAGAAAGAAAGAAAAGCTTGGCAAAAAAGGAAGGAGATATGGTAGCGACGACTATATTCCCCGACACGAAGGTGTACCTGTTGACGAGGAAGTAGTATACGGCTCATGGACGCGGTCAGAATGCTTCAAAATAGAAAGAGGATTATTAACTTTCGGGTATGTTTAAATAATGCGTACGGCATACACATTATTTTCAATACAAGGATTGGTACAGAACTGAAAAGTAAAAAAAAACGAAAATGTTTCATAAATAAAAATGCTATGTTCTTTCCTTACATTGGGGCTACACTAAGATTTCTGTCAACGCTTATTAATAAAAGAGGCGTACAAATATTGCGTTAAACTTTAATTAAATATCAATTTTAAAATATCGAAACATTGTCGTATTATTGCAATGAGTCGTCACTACGCTTCGTCTCAATTCATGCGATAAAAACAAGTCTAGTATTAAATTTAATTAACATAAACAGCAAGTTTGGAATATAACAGATCGAAATACAGAATTAACTGTATAACAGAGGTATATTATCCTAAGTCCATTTTTTTTATTGGGCTTAAAATAGTAGACCACTAAGTAGATCTTTAAATGTTTGTTTCAATGACATAAAAAAATGAAATTCGAAAAAAATGCACTTAGGATAATATACCTCCGGTATACAGTAATAAATTTGTATAAAATTACGGCTTATTTGGCAGTTGCGTTACTAATTATTTATTCGCCTTAATATTGCATTATATTATGTACCTGATGGAATTTCTTTATTAGGTGGGCGAGGTGGGAAGAAACAGTTGACAAAAATCAATTAAGGAAGGGTTGGACACTACCTGTGATTGAAGACTGTGCAAGAATAATTGTAAGTGGAGTAATAATCGTACATCTTGACTCAGTGTGATTAGCTCTCATAGCTCTGGATTTATGGAATATTTACATGATGGTTTCTGGTCACATATTTTTATTAATATTCGGTTCCATTTTTGCAATGATGACTTGCCATGCTAATACCGAGAAAGTTTTAGATTTTCACTGAGTTAACTGCACTTTCTGATTCATTAAACATTTATGAAATATATTCAACCTAATAATATGATATACTTATATTGAAAATCCATCTACAGGTTTTATATTGTTTACGACATTATAAAGGTGATGAAAAAATTAGAAATTTCATTTGGGATCTTATTGAACCATGTGAAAATGGTGAAGTGACAATTTCTCGAAACCATAGTGGATTACATAATCCAGTGCCACGCGGTAGAAATGCAAAAAAGAAAAATCGACCAAAGGATATACCTAAACCTAACGATCTTCAAAAATGGGAAGACTCGAATCATTGGAGTTCTACCGAAAAATACGACTGTGAGGTATATCTTGAAAGCAGTTACAAAAAACATTTATTCAGGCATGCCAACAAGTAAGTAATTAATAAAATAGTATAATTATATTTATTGCTTTACTTAAAAGATATTCATAATGTCCAAATAGTCTAACCACATTCTCTTTGTTTTGGGTATACCGATTTTGGTTAATGAATTATGGATAAAAAGGTAGTTTTAGCGTAATGTATTGTTTTTTTTTTAACTAGTTGGGCATGAAATTCGCATACATTTTGGGTGAAGTTCTTGCTAGGCATACAAAATTTTAAGTGTAGGTTTCCAGTTATGGTGTGATGAAAGCGGTCTGAATTGGTTTGTGCAAATAAAAACACATTTGACGGGTGTCACTCGTTTGCTTCGCGAACGGCGGACACACTGCCATTGTATCTAGATCGGGAGTCTACAATTCGGATATGTATCACCACCTTCAAAGCGCTTGTTGTAAACATTCTACATCCAAATTTTACTTTGCCTAAACACAAGATTTTCTCAGTGTTTGATTATCTATAAAAATAGACCCCTATTCGGCGGAATAGCCTATTTTATTTAAATAATTTATGAATTTCAGAGTTTTACTGCGAGTTCGTATGATGTACTACATCAAGCACGAAGTAATAGGCGAGTATGCAACTCAAATAGAAAGTGGGATACATGCCAGGTAAGATATTTAGATACTTTTAGACTAATTGCCATAAAAATAATTAGATACTCATAAAATAACAATCTCATTGCACTAATTTATTCCTCATGTTTACACTACCGGTTCTTACATGAAATAAAAAAAAAAAACTTTATTCATCACGTAGGCGAACATAGTTGCACTTATGATAAGTCAAGATACGTTAATTGATTATACTAATAGCAAAAGCTCACTTATATAACTACCGACATTTTGACTCGTCAAGCCCCGCGACGGACGTCGACGTCCGAGTATATAGGGTTTCCGCATACATCTATCTATATATTATAGGGTCATTCGGGGCAGCAGCACGCAGTGGGTAAAATTTCGCATGGTCAATATCTCGGAACCTATTGAGGGGGCTCAGACACTTTTTCGGCTAAATTAGAGATACGTCAGGGCTGTTGTCGGAGCCCAAAAGCTATTTTACCAAGCCTCACTTTTTTAGCGAAAAACGGCGATGAACGTGATTTTGTTCATTAGTTATCAACTATTTTGTGCTGGGAAAAAGTTTATGGATAGACGGTGCATCAGTTTTTAAAAGACCGTTGATTATGTTAAGTTTACATGATTATTATAGTATTTGTTTTAGTTATTAATTCTGTCCTAAAAAATAACTGCATCTCAACTGACGTGTGATTGTTTAAAATATTCCCTGTTGGGTAAGAGTACGGGATTAAAAGTACGCACGCTGTTATAACTTCATTACAATGAAAAGTAACATCAAAAGTCCCTAAAATTACAGTGATCATTAAATTACAAAAATAACTAGTTTATTATAAGTACCGTCTAATTAATTATGTTTTTGGTGCCTACAATAGGTGTACATATATTCCATATGATTATGATTCCATGTGTACTTATACAATTTGTAATTATATGCCTGTAGTTTACCTGCGTGCGAAGCGTACCCAGTATGCGAACTATTAACCGCATCACTGCGTAGTTTTACACACATGATTGGTCAAGAGTACGAATTTCTCCTGCTGCACTTAAACATGTATTGCAAAAAAGTAAAAACCTATGAAGAAATGTACAAAAACTACTTAAATAATGAAAGTAGAATCAATTTACTTTAAATAAAGTGTTAAAACGTTTATCAGGACCCTATATTTTATCTCTCTTGTATCTCTGCACCACTTTAGGTTGACTGGTAGAGAATGCCTATGGCATTAAGACCGCCTTTACTCCATGTAGGTATAAAGTGTAAATAAATAAATATATTTTTGAGTGTGTAGACGATAGAAAAAAAAGTGCGTACTTTTGAGCTGAATGACCCTATAGGCGGGGCTTGACGGGTTACATTGTAAAATCTATGATGATAAATAAACATAAAAGCCAGCTTGGGCTGGCAGGAAAGGAGACATAATAAGAGCACATTTTTAATGGGAGGAATGCGTCGCGATCCTCACCGGTGAGGACACTTCATGCTCTAGCCTAGCTAACCTACCAGCATTTCACTAGCTACCTAAGCGACGACGACCCGAAGAAGAAAGCCAGAAAGAAACTACTGGCTTATTTTTTTGTCATCGATTGTTCATTGTTTCCATTCTCGTTTTTTTTATTTTTTTCAATTTTTTTTTCTGTACGTGGTCAAAAGAATTGTTATATATTTCATGATCTCTTAAAGATCATCAACTTAGTTTTTAACATTTTGTAACTGAGGCTAAATTATTATGTTTATTTGTTAGCGTTGGCTATTTTGGTTTATATGTTAAATTCATAAAACTGAACGAATGATGAAACCAGCATCCCGCTTGTCTGTAATAATTGACACGACTGCCCACTTTATTACCGAAAGCTGACATGTTTACAGCACTCACGAAGAAAATTTATTAAAAATGTTTTAGATATATTGCCTCGGTGGCGTAGTTGTATTATGGTACGACTGTAATGCCTGAGGTCTCGGGTTCGATCCCCGGGTCGAGCAAAGTGATATTGAGTTTTTCGAATAACGGCGAAAACTGGGTGCACTAGTTGCGCCTCTGCCTACCCCTTCGGGGATAAAAGACGTGAGTGCGTGTTTTAGATTATTGTTATTGAAGGAGTTCAGATACATAGATGTTTCTACATAACAATATTTTTTTTACTTTGATGATTCGTGAGCCATTGGTTGTCATGGCGACTGACCTACTATATTCATACTTAGACCGAGTTTTTTGAACTGTTAGGGTTATTAAGCTGGACACACTTGCGTGAGGCGCTGCGAACGCGTCCAGCTTAATAAGACCCTGAAAAAAAGGTAACTACGGTTGAAAAAACGGAACCTTAACAAATAACATCTGTGGGGCTACAACGTGAAAAAAAAAACGATGCGTCTCCGCTTCGTTTTATTTTGATTGCTTGAGTGACTGACGTATCGGTATTTTGATGTTTGTGGTTGATCGAGAGATCGGCACGTCAATCTCTCAACCAATCACAAAAAAACGAAGTGGAGACGCATCGTGTTTTTTTTTTTCATGTCCTAGCCCCACTGATGTCTTACATTAGATCTTATGTCTCATAACGCCTAGAAATTACACTGTCTAAAACGTCTCTCCAACTAAAACACAAAAGTGTCTGCTTGATATTGGGCAGAAGTATATATTGCGTAGTCGGATTGACCCAAGTCTAGCATTTGAGGAACCTATCACTTATTTCTTGTACAGTCAGCCACATAAGTAGCTGAACAAATTCAAAATTTCAAATCGCGTCCACATTTTCGTGTTCTTACCAATTTTTGTTTTCTCTTCACAAAAATAAAATAAAGGCGATTAACTTTACTTCCCACAAAGAAAATAAAATGTTTCAATTAAACTTAACGCGTGGAAATGTTTTGAAATTTTGGATTTGTTCAGCTTCTTATGTGGCTGTACTGTATTGTATTTAGTTTAGCCAAATTTAACACATTTTTAGCTCTTTGGGTATGCGAGTTCCGAGAGGCGTCGATAGTACGCCCCCGCGGCTATGGTGGGACAGCGAATGCGACGTATCCCTATTGGTGGGCACATATATTCACGGGTATGAGAATTACCTCGCCATGCGAACCGACCCGCAGCTATGTTTCATAGACAAATTGGGACCTCCTGATGATGCAGAGTGTACCGACATAAAGTAAGTGAGACGATGATATGTATTTAGTGTGGTCCCGTTGGAACCTGAGGGTATAAGATTGTGTGTGTGGTGTGGTGTCCGCAGGAGCGAGGAGCGCAAGGTGCTGAGCGGCGGCGCGGGCGACGAGGACTGCACGGACGAGGTGTCGAGCGGCGCGGGCGCCACGTCGCCGGGCGGCTCGCCGCGGCCCGAGGGCGCGCACCGCTGGCCCTCCATGCAGGACCTCAACACGCGACTGCGCCGCCTCATCACCGCCTACCAGCGCAACTACAAGCGCGAGGAACTCAAAATGCAACAGAAGGCAAAGGTGAATACTGAATACACATACACACCTCATACCAAACACTGATTCTTTATTTTCAAATTTCGTTATCATTAAATCTAATGGTATTTTAAAAAGATGGAGCGAAGAGAACGGATGGACCAGCTTGCGAGAGATGAAGCAAATCAATGGCGGTGGACTCGCGCTGATGAAGAAGCGTTCCGACGTACTGTGGCTTCCTATGGTGTCGAATTCGATCCGGCAACAAAAAGTTTACGTTGGAGTCGGTTTAGAACATTGGCTCGATTAGATTCAAAAAGTGATGACGCTCTCACCGACTATTTAAAAGCGTTTATGGCTATGTGTAAACGTCAATGTGGTTTGTCTGTGGGAGAAGCTGAATTACCTACAAGGGTTGATTTGAAAGCGGAGCCTATCGGCGAAGAAAGAGCTATCGCCACATTAGAAAGGTTACTACTTCTTTAAATATAAAAACCACTTTTGATTTTTAAATGGGGCAGTAAGGGCAATTATCTTAACTGCTCAAACTACAAGAAAAGTGTCCTAGAAGACTGTCAATCTTTTTTACAAATATTAAGTACTACATTCACGGATTAGAAAAAATGTACAATGGGCAAGAAAATGTGCAGTACAATAATTAAGAATATGCTCAAAGCCATACAGTCGTGATCCTTATAAGCAACAAGATTAGTTGGTAGTTACAAAAGTTTTTGCTAAAATTGACAATTTTTTGATGATTACATCTTTTTTAATATCTGCGAATTCAAATCTTAATAACTTCAAAAATTATGGACAGTTACCTAACAAGTTTTTCTTGTAGCTATAGCGTTTAATGTATCCGTACCCTTAGTACCCCTTGTCAAAAATTGACCCTGTATATAACTACATCAAAGAAAATTCTCTCTATACCTTGCTGCAAGTCATTATGAAAGTTCTAATACTTTTATACTAAGACTTTTTTCCCTTACAACTATATTTATGAAAGCCATGCAACTTTTATGAATGATAAACATAGTTTAAAAGAAATAAAAAAAGATTAACTACTACTATGAAATAATTGAAACATTATAATGATAAATTGTAAAGTATAATATTCTATTATTTCCCAGGATTGATCTGTTACGAGTATTACGCGAAGAAGTTGCGCCACACCCAGCTTTAGATGCTAGACTAGCACTATGTGAACGCTCACCAGATACACCACCTTGGTGGCAGCCAGCTAGGCATGACAAATTGCTTATTTTAGGAGTATGCAAGTGAGTAAATTTTGTTTCCTTAACGGCCTGTTTCACACGTTCAAGTAAATGTTAAAGTGGACGATAAAAAGGCATCAGGAAGCACACGTTATAATGACGGTACAAATGATAAAAACAAATTAGAACCGTACCTATCGTAGTTCTCGACTTATAGCTTTTTTAGAGAAAATTCAAAAATCTTTACCCTAACCGATGTTATAGGGTAATATGTCCACTGGTTACAATATTTTGTAATTATAATTTCTGTACTACAATCATACATGACCAATCTAATAAACTAGGGATAGAAAAAAACCACAAGGTTACTTTTCAAGAAAAATAATAAAATTCCTAAGGTAGTTTCGTAATAATTTTCGTATTTTTTTATTACTCAGCTTTGAAACTTACATTGCAAAAAAAATTTAATCAAAATTTGTCGCAATTTGTCAAAATTCTAAAATGCTACAATAATTAGGGCATTCCTTATTTTAATTACTTTTTGTAAACCTTTTAACCACAAATGATCTTATTTATTAAACGTCTTATTTCAAATTTGGACCTTAATATTCTTGATTAATTCTATTATAAATATAGCAAAGAAGATAAAATAACTATGTATTGGAATATTAAATCTATACACACTGAGTACAGGAATAATGATGTACTGACGTAGGCAACATTGTATTTATGTCAATTGTTACATTTTGCAAGATGGCGGATGTTATTCCGATTTCGCCCGCGTTTATCATAAGTTTTTTTTTAAACCTAAGTTTATGATAGTTTCAAAAGTAGAAGAAGAAAACTTATGCCGGGTTTATTTTTCAAACGAATGTTTTAGGATATTTTAACTTAGCGTTAGCGGTAAATATTTTTGAGAGTTGGTAACACTGTTGTTTTGAGGTACAGTTATGACTTGTGTCACGCCCCGCAAAGACTAGCTTGGCGAGTCCAACCCAGCCCCGCGACACGACTTGTGTGAACATCGCGACACGCTTTTATTCCGCCATCACGCCAAACTATCCAACGACGCTTTTTGTGTAGCGAAGCCTTTAAATCAAAATAAAATTAATTGAAATAATATATTTTTTAATATAATTTCCGTGTAAAACCTTAAAATACTTTAAACGAATAAAAACATACAACATATTACTGCTGTCTTAGAATGTATAAAAAAAAACGCAACTCACAAGACGATGTCGTTTAATTTTTGTGTTTTTGATTGATCGAGAGACCAATTTTGCCTGCCTCCCACATTTTGCCTGTTGTTTTCCGTCTTGTGTTGTCATAGAGGGCCAGCCTATCGCCATATTAGGCATAAATTCCAAACTCCGGGCTGATACTGAGCAGAAAAACCCAATATCACTTTGCTCGCCCGGGAATCAAATCCAGGACTTCAGAGCAGTGGCGTACTGCGCACGTAATACAACAACTACACCGACGCAGTCTATTGAAATTAGCACAATACGATTTCTAGTTATTTTGTCCCTATATTAAAAATTATTGTTAAAAAGTAATTATTTTTTTAGGCATGGATTGGGTGATACATACAATAAGCTCTTCTGTGATCCAAAATTACCTTTCGCCGATTGTGCAAGGAAGTGGTACGCAAACCAAAAAGGAACAAAGAAAGAATCGCAAAAGATGTCCTCAGACGAAGAGGATGCAAACAATTCTGAAAAATCAGGGGCTGAATCGCGAATGTCTCTAAGACGCAGCAAGCGTACTTCTAATGTGTGCGAACGCGACAATGAAGACGACACGGACGCGCTGTCCGAGCTGGAAACACTTGCCAAGTTGGGACGCGCCGACGAGACGCTCGCGCCAGAACGTTGGTTTTCCGAGCGCGCTCTCGAGACGCGGCTGCATCACATCGCACACGCCGTGCAGAACCGCGAGTGGCCCGCGGCGGCGCCTCCTGTCTCTGACGGCTCGCGCGGCCACGTGCCCGACAAGCACGCCCAGAAGCGACACATCGCTATTGATGTGGAGACCGATCGTGCGAAATTGCACGCTTTGCTGTCGTCTCCGGCAGCCGCACACCAAGCGGCTGGCGGCGGAGGCGGTGCGGGCACCGGCGGCGGCGGCGGCGGCGGCGGTGGTGGTGGTGAGGCGGACGGAGCCCCGCCGCCCGCACACCAACGCGCGCCCGCTGCACACGCCTCGCACGCCCCGCACGCCCCGCACGCCTCGCACACCTCGCACACCTCGCACGTCTCGCACGTCTCGCACGCCGCCGGCTCGGCGACGGCTGCGACTACCTCCTCTACGGCACCAGTTGACCTTTCTGCGCCGCTCGACCTCAGCGAAGTGCAGGACTTCTCGGTGGGTCGTCGGACGCCCCCGGCGATATCCTCTCGAAGTAGGCTTGATGATACGTTATCAAGACTTATGAAGAGGAAAAATGCTGTAAGTGTTAACGCAAATAGTTTGCGGCATTAGCCTTAAAACAAATAGTTGGCCATTTTATTTGAAAACGGTTTATTTTTAAACTTGCTATGTAAATCTATACTAATACTAGGTGATGCTCGCGGCTCCGCCCGCGTGAAAGAGTTTTTCCGGCATAAAAATATTTTTCCGGGATAAAAAGTAATATTAGTATATATAGATTACTAGCTTTTGCCCACGGCTTCGCCCGCGTTAATAAGTTTTTCCGGGCTAAAAGTACATAAAAACCTTCCCGTTGAATTACTCTATGACTATGACGTTGATACAACTCTTAACAAATAATGCATTAATTTCGACCAAATTTGATTACCATAAAAACGGTTCTAGTGAGTTAATCTTAAAGGATAGACTTATACTGTTGCGGACATTTTTTTAGATCATTTCAAGAGGATAGTCTTTCATACATACCGGGTGGAAGGGAAACGCTCTCTATACCGGAACGGTAAGAGAGAAGAACCATTATATTAACGAAAAACTATATTCATTTGCAAAGCTAAGCGATAATACTTACGATTTTAGTATTTCCGTAATTCATGCGCGCTCAATGTAAAGCGTACAAAGAACTGGGCGGCCGTCGCGCTGCGCCGGGACCGGCCCGCGGTCGTTAACCCGTCAGCTGATGTACGTGTTTCATTACGATTTTTTTGAAATATTGACCTTTTTTACTATGTTTATCAGAATAATAGTTTGATTTATCTATCCATACGTGAAGCTGTACAGAAATTTGAGAAAATCCTACTAAAATTGTAACAATGCGATCGCGATTTTTTTAGTGCCATCACGTCAGGAATCCCCATTACTATCACCTGTATTCGTTTCCGAGAGCGTTTCCCTTCCACCCGGTATATTTTTGGTATCTTGAACCGTTTTCGCAGCGCACGCAATGGAAGCCCTCAAGGATGAATAATTTCCTCCGTTTTTTTCACATTTTCCATTATTTCTTCGCTCCTAATAGTTGCATCGTGATTTTATATAGCCTAAAGCCTTCCTCGATAAATGGTCTATTCAACACAAAAAGAAAGTTCAATTCGAACCAGTAGTTCCTGAGATTAGCGCGTTCAAACAAACAAACAAACTCTTCAGCTTTATAATATTAGTATAGATTTATAATATTAGTATAGATAAAGCTGAAGAGTTTG
The DNA here is from genome assembly GCA_949316025.1 of Lapara coniferarum. Lineage (NCBI taxonomy): Eukaryota > Metazoa > Arthropoda > Insecta > Lepidoptera > Sphingidae > Lapara > Lapara coniferarum. The sequence continues at coordinate 12,381,437 of OX438926.1, read as the reverse complement.
TTTGTTTGTTTGAACGCGCTAATCTCAGGAACTACTGAACCGATTTTGAAAATTCTTTCACTAATAGGAAGCTACATAATTCCTGAGTGCTATAGGCTACTTTTTATCCCGGGAAAATATTTTTGTCCCAGAAAAACTTTTTCACGCGGGCGGAGTCGCGAGCACTACTAGTTTAATGTATAAATCGAAGACTTACTTTTTTATTTTTGCTTTGTTATATTTTTAGTCCTTTTACGAATGCGTAATGTACTATTTTGTTTTACAGCCCGCTCCAGAGCAAATCGTCGGTAAGGAGAAGAGAAGAAAAAAGTTAGATGAAATTGTGCTAGGTCTTTCGGCCGCTAAAAGCGGAGGCTCAAGTCTTACTGGTCCGTCAGAGTCGTCTAGAGGTCGAGTAACGACGATTCCACCTGATGTAACTGTGACACCCGCGGCACCACCGTCATGTTCGTCATCTTCATCACTGCAGAAACCGTTTTCGGTGACCGTAACCAGTGTTCCGTCTCCTCAGACCTCAAATAAGGAATTGTCGTCCTTTTTGCAGCAATCTTTAGAACAGACCAAAATGCCAAAATCATCAAGCACCACTCCAATGAAATCGTACTCTCATGAAGCTAAAGTTAATAAATGGCTAGCTGAACAAGCTAGTGTAGAAACACGACGAAGAAGCTTGACCCCTCGCCTATCACCTGAAGAACATGTACCAGTGGTACATCGTGTGACTGGAAAACGGATCGTCGGACATAAAGCTCCTCAACTAAAACACCTTGCACAGTGGATAGCCGAAAACCCCATGTATGACATTGATTCCAAGTGGACCGAAAGTATAAAAGAACATGTAAAATTGCCTCAAGACGTGCGAAGTCAAAGACATTCTCCAATGCAGTCTAGTAGTTCTGTTAACGAACGTAAAAAAGGACGTCCCCCCACGCTTGACTCACCAACAACTAACATGTTATCTTCAAGTGCCCACTTAAACCAATCCCTAACAGGTTTAAATCCAGCCCTATTAGCTAGTTTATCGAGTTTGAGTGCTTTTGACCCGAAAACTATAGCAGCAACACTGTCAAATTTGACAGGATTTGATCCCAAATTACTTAACACTTTCGACCCTAAGCTGTTATCTAGTTTAAGTAATTTTGATCCCAAAAACAACCCATTATTGAATTCCTTTAATAGTATGCCAAACTTGTTAGGAAATATAACTGGCGGAAATATTTTCGCTAACTTGGCGGGTTTGGGTCTCTCTGGCTTTTCGTCACTTGATATGAACAATCTAAGCGGAGCCAATGTACCAGGTGATAGTAAATCGAAATCCCGAAAACCCCCAGAAAGTAATAACCCAACAACATCAAAATCAGCAAATTCGCAGTTTCCATTTGTGTTTCCTAATCCTAGCATGCTGTATCCTCAATTGGGACTGAGTAGTCTCAATCCTTTTGGTATGCATTCCGGTATGTCATCAGCATATGATGCCCTTGGGCTTTTGGGTAATAACATGGCTGTTAGCTCTGGCACAACTACACTACAAGGGCCAAGCCACAGCTCTGCGCGGACAAGTACAAAAACGACTACACCTCGTTCTTCAACAATTGTAACAAACTCATCAAGCTCTCGGCAACAAAAAGTTACCGATCGTCAACAATCGAGCCAATTACCTCAGATTCATTTACCTCCAGATCCATACTTGCTAGAATCTCTTTCCAAACAAACCTTGAATTATGATTCTATTATGAGACCAGAAAAAAGATCTAGAGATAATGACGACGCTACTGCAACTGATTTATCTAAGACAGAAAAAAAGAAACTATCTTATGATACTTTACGATCCCAAGTTCCACCAGAATTTGCTGCTGTTCAAGAAAAACTGTTAAAAGGTGACAAAAAGGATATAGATATTAGTAAAATGTTATTAGAGCAAATGGCCTCGGGCGCTTTGAGCGCCAGCCTTGTTAGTTCCGCAGAAACTAAAAAGTCTAAAGACAGTGAAAAAGATGCGTATGAGAAACTTAACAAAAGTTCTTCGGAATATATATCAAAAACATTATCTGAAGATGGATCTTCAGGAATTTCTTTAACTCATAAACGAACTCATGATGAGATTAGCAATGAACCAGAAAACTTAGCTTTGCAGTCAACAGATTTAAATCCCTCCAAAAAAATTAGAGAGACTACACCCACAGAATCGCTTTCAAATACTATAGAAAAAGCAACAGACCACACTGCACATACGGGTGAAATGGACCTGGAAGACCTAATAGCACCATCCACAGTAATAAAAACTGGTATGAAAGCTAGTGACTTTGACACAAACTCTGCAAAAGTTATAAAGGAGTCTGTTCAGAATAGTCTTGAAAGAGAAGAAAAATCTCAATCGAAATTGTTAGCAATGTACCATGAAGATGCAAATGTACAAACTTGTAATGAAAATATTGAAAGCGTCGATTTTTCTATGAAACTAGAAAGTGAAAATAAGGATCTGGTTACAGATGTCGATGAAGCTAATGCAGACGTTTCTTCGGCAGATGTGGGTAGAAAAGGAAACAGAAAAAAAGTTCGTAAGCCATCTGAAGAAGCAGTCGCTGCTTGCCCACGTCGTGAGCTCAGGTCAAGCTCTGGAAGGCAGTCAACTGAGACAATGACTTCAAATCATTAATTATATCAAACAGTGATGGGTCACGCGAATCGATAACTAGATATGAAACGGATATACGGTAAAAGTGTTGGGCCAGTCTGGTCTAGTCTTTTTTTACAATCCGGCCGCAAACGGTATAGTATTCGGGAGCATGCTCGTTGTACTGCAGAAAAATCATTAAATTAGTTAACGCATTTTGTGGACATTTAATAATTTTTGTTTTTGCTAAATTAATAGGTCACATGGTTTTCTGTCCTTCGAAAACAAACAACTTATTTGAAAACTGGATTACCTTTCTTAATGTATTGTTTTATTCCAGATAAGCTGCTGTGCAAAATACTCATACATACCAAACTAAAAGTCCACAATAATGTAATTCCAGAGCCTTTGATTGCAAGCTATTTGTAACTTAAACATCTCATTACAAACTGCGTGGTTCGAAAACCACGTCTCTCTAAATACAGTTTCACAATTCATGTTAAATTGCGCTTCGTATGTATAATTCATTCACGGAGGCTAGCTAGGCACTAGCTAACGGCAATAAGTTATTACTTTTGGTTTTTGACACACAAAGTAATGGTGATGAATAATTACTACAAAATGCAAAGGTATATTTACGAAAGGAATAAACTGTGTTAGCTTTATTTTTATGTTTAAGTATGAAGTATTTGATTTACTAGATTTAGTCAACAATATACAACCCACCACCGAAAAAACATATTGAGCACTGCTAATTCCTTCTTGTACAAATATGAAATAGTATGGTGTTTCTTTTTTAAAGTTTTGAATTATCTGTATCTATACTTTTATAGATACAGATAAACTACTGGACCCATTTTGAAAATTCTTGCACTAATAGGTAGCTACATTACTCCTGAACGTTATACGCTACTTTTATCCCGGAAAAACTTATTTACGCGGGCGAAGCCGCGTGCAAAAGTCTAGTGGGACATATTTTATAATTTTTTACAGACTTCATACGCAATAAGTACCTATTTTCAAGAACATAGAGCAGCTTCTGAAAATTATCGCACATTACCTACATTGCGAAGACTTAATAGCCGTTGGACGACTTTCTTTCCATAGAATACCCGGCAATCGACCAAATTATCATCCGTTTCATCTCTATCAATAACTAGTGCCCAGTATTAGTCTTCAACAACAATCGTAATTTATGTATAATCTTATTAATCTCAACTTCCTTTGTTATGTTACTAATAATGCCAGGACTATCTTAGATCTTAGGTTTTATATAAGTAAAATAGCGTTGTTATTACTGACAGAAGACTGGATTATTCACATTTATGAGTACTTCGATCTTTTTAAGCAAAGTCAATGTTATTCTTAAATGAAATCAATGGAATAGTGAAATAATATGTCAACGGAGTGTCAAAATGGGCAATAGAAACTAAACCAATTTATGGATTGTGGAGTAAATGTTTTCTACAATATAATATAAGAATTTGCAATCAAATGCTATAAACATACTAATTTGTTTTTCTAGCAAATAGTATTTATATAATATATTTGGGCCAATTATATGCAGTCACTTTCATTGACAAAAATATTTTTAACTGAATAAACTCGAGATAGTCTACGTCAAACTTAAAATTAAGCATGATTGTTAAGTGTGCGCGCATCTATGATTGGTCCCATTATATTATTAAAATATTGATATTTCTTAAATAATTGATATTTCATTATGAAATGTAATTTAAATAAACGCATGAAATATCGACGTTATAGAGATCTCTTGAATCGTTCAGTCGATTGAATTTTTACGTAGATATTGTTTATAGTAGTATATGTAAGTACCTATTGTGCAGAATGTTAATAAAATTGTAGCATAAGCTTAAAGGATTGTTAAACGTTCGGGACATATTTAATCCTATTATTACAAATTTATATGAATACCTGACATTCAAGCGATTAATGCGATTATCCACATACCATTCTATGAATTTGTGGTATCTATTAATGTTAACAACCGTTTGCTTACTCTACTTTTTTATTAACACCCAGTATTACGATGATAAGTGAATAATTAAAATCAGGTTAATCAATTTCTAAATTATGCCTGAATTCTTTTTATTTGAATTTATTTTATAACTTATGATTAAGTTGAACACTGAATGTGATAAAATTTTATTTATTACATGTATTCTTAATTTTTTGCATTGCTATATTAATAATTGTATCATAATTACACGATGAATCATAAATAAATATAAAACTGATATTTTATACTTTATTTATTTTCTACCTTTAAAAAGTAATAGACACGATATTCCTATGTGTTTAGACACGATATTCTATCTATCTATGTGTATAATAAGTCCTAGCCACTCTACTGATTAGTATTTTATTTATTAGGAAGAACAAGTAGTTATCTGTTATACAATATGTAAGTACATAAAGCATTATAACTAATAGAAGAATAGAAATGTATAACCCACGGCGTTCTTCACAGAATACATGCTTAATTACATTTCAGATACGAGTGTTTACAGTAAAGAGTGAGTACTACTTGAATTCCCTATTATCTAATTCAAAGTATCTGGTGGAAAACTCTTAGGGACAACCTAATAATGATGGCAATAACATTAGGAAAAATGACAGCCCTACGGTAGCTAAGTGCCAGGGATGCCAGATAGTGTTGGGTAGGACTTACAAGAAGCGGTACATTTGTCCCGTACATGACGTCAAAATGTAAGAGCGGCTCAACATTTTTTGTTGTACTACTTCAAATTTCATGTCGCGGTAGCCGCGAAGTCGTGTTATTCAGTAAAACTCAGCGACTATATAACCCCTAGACTACTAATGTTCAATATTTCTCTTCAAATTAATTCTGTCAACTACCTGAGGTTTGAGGAAGCGGGGTACTGCATTATGATTGGTTCTTCCAACACCTTATCGCATTATATAACCTTGGAAACATAGGCATAGGGATAGGACGAGGTAAATGAAAACACGATTTTTTTATCGATATTACTTTTATGCAATAAAGTTTTATAGTAATATCATTATTATTTATTAAACATATTAATATTTTAACGAAACTCTTTATGTTATCGAATGACAGATGGCGCTTAGTAAGTCTCATCGACATTAACAAGAATATTTGAGCTGACTTGTAGGAATAACACAAAGAATAACTCAAAACAATCGTTATAATCAACAAACAAAATAAAAAAATTATCCTAATAACATTTATTTCTGATGCCGCTAGTCAAAAATATATCCTAATCATTTTTAAAATGAATTAACTATTACTAATGAACTAACCATTTAAAATAAGAAGCCTGTTAAAATTAAATGGGCCTCAGATAAATTGATTAGTTGAGTAGCGTTTGAGTATTCGGGCGACAGTTTCTTTTATTTTTAATTTTATCGATAGAACTATCGACAAATCCTTTTGGTGTATCACTTACTTTTAATGTTAAAAAACAAAACGAAATAGAAAATGTAAAAAGTACTTTCGTCGGAAAGAGATGCAAATATAACAAGATGGCGCGTAAACACAACATGGCCAGTCTAAGATGAACTCCGTAAAATTTTAAATAAAATGTGATTATGTGCCGTTATTGACTTACCTGTGAAATGTAATGCCATTTTTCTGAAAATTTGAATTATGGCTATTTATACCACACCATTTTAGTGTGCACGGGTTCATTACAATAGTTATTTTTTCGCAAACACGGAAGTATTTACAGCTCACAGTTGTGGTCGCAACTGACTTGAAGATTTTGAACGGTAAGCTACATTGGATCTATTTGTCAGATGTGTTGCCCGAAGCCGATCGTCTGTTATTAGGAGTCTAGGGGTTATATAGTCGCTGGTAAAACTATAAGACGGGGATAGAGAGGGAGCGAAAGGCATGCTACAAATTACAATAGTAAGTTATTCTTTAATGAAAATATGTCATATTTGCACTCGTTACTTCAAACGTATCGCCGAGCTTCATTACGCCTCGCCTCATTTGAAGTGGGACAATGTACTGGCTAAGTTCAAAAAGAGGCTACTCTTACAAACTCTTTTTTATGGCGTTTCCTACCCAACACTAATGCCAGATAGTGTCCCACTATTACTGGTACAGATGTTAGTGAATGTTGGTATTTGACCAAAAAAATGGTATACACAATGATATAAATAAAAATTGTAATTAACATAAAGAATCTGTACGGGTGACTAGGTTACTTATTTTCGGCGACATCAACCATCACATCTGGCAGCACTGGTCTATTGTACAGTTTGACTAGGGCTGCCATCATCTAAATTGCCGACGTCGGATAAACGGCAAAAATCCCGGACATTTGGGCGAAATATGGGTATTTCCCCGGACACCTCTGAAAAATATTTTACCGTTCCTTCTTGAATGCGGGGAAATGCATGAAGTTTTAACTAAGATTTATTTCAATTTGTCGCTCATCTATAAAAAATAGATTTCCCCTGACAACAAAAGTGTCCGGGTTTTGCCCGGACAATTTTTAAAACCCCGGCCGGATGGCCCCCGGACGCTCTTCAAAGTAGGACAAATCCGGGGAAATCCGGATGGATGGTAGCCCTAAGTGTGACCATTTGTGGCAGATTTGGCACCTAAATCCATCATCCAATTCTAAGCTTTCTGGTGTTACCGACGGAAAAATGGAATGTCAAAATCATAGAATAAAGATTATAGTCCTTATTCTGAGGTCAAAATCCCCGATCTACTGGTTTTTTTTTTACTCATCTGTTGTTTTTTGGTTTCTTGGGGCTGGCATTAGTGCTGTTAAGTGTTAAAATATGTTAATTGCAGTGTGACCATTTGTGACAGATTTCTGCAACTTGGGCAGATTTGGCACCTAAATAATACTGGCAGATTAAGCCGACGATTTTAAGAAAGTGGCAGAATTTGGCAGATTTCAAGATTTTCCGTATTATTTTGCAAATACAAATAGAATACCTACTTATAATTTTCTATGTCGTAATATTTACTATTAGACCAACAATATGTTGCTTACAAAGATACATTGCAAATATTTTTTCCAAAATAGTAGACGAAAATATATTCTTCAAAAAGTCTACAACGAATTTCGAAATTAAATTCGACAATAGTGTAAGCATCTTTTTCGAATCTGGTGAAAGTAGTACCAGTACAATTTTAAATGTGGATAAATTCTGGGGAGCGATTGGGAAAATACTTGATGCAATTGGAACTCCAAAATATCCTAATATTGCAAACTTTGCAAAAGCTATCGTATGTTTGCCGATGGATATTCTCCCAACTAAACTTGAATAAAACAAAAACAAGGAACAGGCTACTCAACAAACATATTATATCCGCTTTGATCACAAGAAAAGAAGGTATAAAGGAACATGGAGACTATATCTCATTTAAGCTTACGAAAGAAATGATTAAAAGAACTTCGTTAAAATCAATGTACGATGAAAATGAACAAAATTTCGAATTTGATGCAAATGTTGATACATATTATAAAACTTTTTAACAAAAAACCACTACAAACCAAATTATAATTTAACTTTATATACGTATACTTGGAGTCGACACCTAATTTAAATTAATTAAACATTGTTTTCGTATATTGTTTGTGTATTTGCTTAGCTTAGCTGGCAATTGAAATTGGGCACCAACTCCAAATATACGTATAAAATGTTAAGTTATTTTTTGGTTTGTAGTGGTTTTGAAGTCGGTTTTATTTTTTGTTAAAAAGTTTTTATTTATTGCTTTTTTGTTATGGAATGGTGTAGATAATACACGATAGCAGCATTCGCGGGTTATCTGTTGTCCGTTATTGAAGAGATTGTCTATTTCCGAAGATCTTCGTCAGATAGGTACTAATAATTTATATACTAAAACCTTCCTTAAAAATATACAATATTTGAATAACGAAAACCCCATCCAAATCGGATCAGTAATTTTTGAGAAAATCGCGGACATACAAACTTGTATATATACAAATACATACATTATTCGACCCGAACGTATATGCGTTCAGGTTGAATAGAAAACCTTCTTTTTTGAGATTGGTTAAAAATAGCGTAGAAAATGAAAAAGAATATTAAATGTTTAAGTGGAATAAAGGAATTCCTTTGAATAATAATATAATCAATAGCCCAGCAACGAGTCCAGCTATATCCTATCCATAGAACCGGTATAGTTCCCATCTTCTCCGCAATAGTCCCTGCACCTTGCGGGCGCTGTATTTGGCTATATTTCCCCCACAAGTACAGACAGAGAGAGTACCTGCAAGGTTACACGTCCCAACTAGAGTAATGTATATATTTAAGGGGCCTCTACGAGTTGGATCCATATCCCCACGCAAGCCTTCCAAAAGGACCCGTCTTCGTGCCGTGATTTCCTACAGGAAAGATACATAATAATAATAATAAGCATTTGATTCAGATCAACTTACAAGTAAAAATAAAAATAGACTTAATTTAGTGAAGTATTTGCTTCTTGCTTATCTTCTGTAGATCTGTTTACCAATCTGCGAAGGCCTCCTCCAACCTTTTACATTCGTTTCTTTCTTGAGCCACTCTATTCCACATCACAATTCCTTTGAATACGTTGTATTTTATTTATTCATACCCATCTCCGTGGATGCTATAGTATGATGGCATATGTTAGGCATGCTCCGGAGCAGTGGCGTAACTACATTATCGGGGACCCGTGGCAAATTCATTGGATGAGGCCCCAGTAAAAATTGTCACGGCCCATGACATTCAACAAATAAGTAAGTCATGTATACATCCCCTTCCCCCCCGTATCTGAGCTCGCAGTCGGTCGGGTCGGGGAGGCCGGGGCCCCATCGGGCCTGGGGCTCGTGGTATTTTGCCACCCTGTAGTTACGCCACTGTTCCGGAGTCAGGTTTGGCAGATTTTTTACTAGTGTCGGGCAGATTTGTCATTTTTGAGATGGTCACCCTGGTTAATTGACATTTCACTTCCGGAGTCAGGTTTGGCAGATTTTTTGACAGTGTCGGGCAGATTCGTCATTTTTGATATGGTCACCCTGGTTAATTGACATTTGACGAGTTTTGGCGGGAACTTGGTAGTGTCATGAGGTGCTCTTGTTTTAATTCATTATTTTGGTGATACTAAGTGTTATGTTGCATAATTATGGTGGCATATTATCCAATATAGTTCTATTAAAGGGCTCAAATGAAGTGAATTGAAATAACTGTGCTAATCAAGTGCTTTTTTGTTGCCGCCAAAACTCCTCGATAAAGACTTGGTAAGGTAGCCACTGCTTTACTTCGACATTGTAGTTAGGAGCTAGGACTGAGGATAAAAATGTATGAAAGACGGGCTCAATGGACTAGTCTCCAGAGCCGTAATATCTAAATAAAATAAAAAATAATAAAAGACATTTGACAGGCGAGTTTTGGTGGGAACTTGGTAGTGTCATGAGGTGCTCTTGTTTTAATTCATTATTTTGGTGATACTTAGTGTTATGTTGCATAATTATGGTGGTATATTATCCAATATAGTTCTATTAAAGGGCTCAAATGAAGTGAATTGAAATAACTGTGCTAATCAAGTGCTTTTTTGTTGCCGCCAAAACTCCTCGATAAAGTCTTGGTAAGGTAACCACTGCTTTACTTTGACATAGTAGTTAGTAAGTACTGAGGATAATTAAAAAAGAAACAAGTATGCGTCTGAAGGACTTTGTATCCATGGACATGAATAAATTAACAAAAAAAAAAAATACATTTGACAATTCCTGAGTTCTGAGATTTTGCCTACGTTTTATTTTGTCTTTTACTGCCTTAAAGAAACTTCTTTGCTGAGTTTCACGAGTCTTGATTATCTAATTATATAGAGAATTTTACCGGAGTAAAATAGAATTTGCACAATGGATGACAGAGCTGCTAAATTGGCTTTAGCTAGGAAAAAGGTAATACCAGTGTTACTTCTGTGATTGAGCTATTTGTACCATAATTATAATTTCTATAAAGAAATTAATCTTAATTTTCCAAAGCGTTATAAAGTAGCCAGTTAATTGTAGACTTTATAGTGTAGTTGCTTTTCCCTGAGAAGGTAATGCGATAATTGTTATTCAAGGTGAACTCCGACCAATGTGTAGGTTTATATACCTATTTCGTGTTTAATTAAGCATGGATGATAATCCCGACCAGTAGCGGCTTAAGAAAATATAAAGGTAAAGAGGCTATTGCCAAGGGCCTCACTTGCAATGGTTACAAAGAAAATGTTGCAATATATGCCTTCGGGGATCGAGTTAAAAAGCCTCGGAAAATTCTGCCGCCCAGAGCCCCGCATCACTAAGTTCGCCACAGATTGTGGCTTTAGGATAGTTCATACATTATAATATCCTTACATGTTGCTTTTATTTCAAGTAAGAATAGGTATTGGACAATCATCTACACTATCCATACTCAACTTTTTGGGTACATCAAAATGTATTATTATTATTGATTATTGGCAGCAAAAAGTAATCTAAAAAAAAATCATGTTCTCAAATATAGAGTGTGGTATCAAAATAAAGGATTTTTAAAACGGTCATTACAAATATACATACAACTTATATGTTTTATTGGAGTTTGGAATAGGAAATGCTAATAAATCCCATCACACTTTACACTAATAGCATAAATGCGAAGTTTGTGTTAGTTTGTTACTTTTTCACGGTAAAACGGCTTAACGGGTTTGGATGAAATTTGGCACAAAGGTAGTCTATAAAAAAAAGAAAAGTAAAAAGTTGGAAATAAAAAAGAAATTAAAACAAAAACCTGACTGTGTCAATCTGCTATTTATTGCAGAACTGAAAAGTTAGAAACAAGATTTTAATTTGAATAATTTATTTTGGGTTTAAATAATATTAGTTGACAGTGTTCACAAATGCAGTCGGAGGCATCTGCTCACTCCCAGATTTTGTTGCTCTACCTACATGACCAACCAAATTATGAGAAGTGAGCGTGATATGCATCCGACAGTGCTTGTGAACACTGTCAACTAATATTATTCAAAAACAAAATAAAATATTCAAATTAAAATCTTGTTTCTAACTTTTCAGTTCTGCAATGAATGGCAGATTGACGCAGTCTGGTTTTTTGTTTTAACATTTTTTTTATTTAAAAATATGATTTGTCCAATAACTTCTTTTAACTCTTTGAACCAAATAAACAGTTATTAGTGAATAAAAAAAATTATTAATATGCTAAGATTATGTATATTAAAATTGACTGTAATGCAGACTCATCGTTTAGACTTGTAAGTGCTGCCAATGCCCTTGAGAGTAGAGGGCGTACAGTTGTACTGTAACGCTCACTAGATGGCAGTGGGTGTAGCTTCACCATGTTGTGCGTTTATATTATTCTTGGTTGTGTATATATATTAGGTATGTCAGCGCCTAGGCAGCATAGTAACTGTATTACAACGGCAGTGCTGAGGTCTCTAATTGGATCTTTGGGGTGGGCAAACTGATATTGGCCAATGGGTTTGTGATAGCTATAATAGTTATTACATAAAGGTGAAGGTTTGTTGAAACATTCAAAACAGTGAGCAAATCTTATAATACAATATGTGGTCTGGCCATTCTCTGCAAAATATATATCCAAGGTTGTTCTTTCTTGCAATTTCTAATTTTAGTTTAATTTTAATTTAATTTGGTTTCCATTGGATGTATAATCTTTATCGAATGTTAAAATTACTACTAGTCTCTGCCATTTTGAATTTCTTTATTTCAAGGCCATTTGACCACAAAATCGATACCTGGGTACAACTTTGGTTACCAAAGCCTAATCCAATGTCAGAATTGAAAAAAGTGGCCGCCATTTTGAACTCCTTTTCTTTAAGGTTAATCGATATCTGGGTGCAACGTTGGTTGCCAGACCGATCCAATGACAGAATTGAAAAAAGTGGCCGCCATTTTGAATTTCTTTGTTTCAATTCTGAAGTTGGATCAGTCTTTGGTATTCCAAGTTGTAACCACTTTGCAACACCGCATTTTTGTGATCTGGACTCCCTCCCACCCCCTTGTAAGAAATAATAAGACATGGTCGACCTCCCCTCCCCCCTAAATCGTTTTACCTAGTAAATTAATAGCTACTTATTAGTAGATACATATTCATATTCTAGAAAATAATATGATTTCGACTTTGTGGGTGAAAACGCCTGGCTGCGCGTTGGAGCAAATATTCCCATTACTATAAACTGTAGGCGTTTTGAGAAATAATTGAATATTTTCTTGTATATATTATGATACTAGGTTTTGCCCGCGGCTCCGCCCGCGTGAATGTGTTTTCCCGGGATAAAAGTCCCGCTTTACATTTTCCCGGGATAAAAGTAGCCTATGTGTTAATCCAGGACACAATCTACTCTTGTCAAAATTTCGTCGAAATCTGTTCAGTAGTTTTTGCGTGAAAGAGGAACAGACATCCATATATCCATACATTCTTACAAACCTTCGCGTTTATAATATTAGTAGGATTTAAAAAAATAGAACAATATGTCTTTACATTGAGTAATTATTAGGTCATAGAATAGTAAAATCGAATAAATAACGAGCGATATAAAATAGGTGCTTTTGGCTGATATGAATTAATATTTTATACACTGTATTGTTCTTCGAAAAGCTGGGTACTCACTTAGCAGTGTAGCAGGTATTGTATCAGATACGGTATCAAGTGAGTACGTAAGCACGAACCCGCTGCGAGCCGCTCGCGCGTGGAGCGCTGTAAGCTCGCAGTGACCCGCCGAGTGGCAGTATCACTGCGAACACAAAGGCGGCTCGCAGTGTGCTCGTAGTAGATAGAGCTCGATACGCGGTTGACCGTGGACGAGCCGTACCTACTTGCAGGTTGATACAGTATGTGATACGTTACATGTAACACTGCTAAGTGAGTACCCAGCTTAATATGTGCCCTGCCCACTGCCACTTCAGCTTGCTAATCCGCTGGGCTATATTAGTGACTCGTTCTTCTACCGATCTCCTCATTCCTGATTCGATCGCGTAGAAAAACACCTAGCTACCTAGCAACTATGCTGTTGTACTGGATACTCATTAACAAAATGTTTTTTTTTAAACATGCAATAAATTGATTATTTTTTTATTTCATGTTTGCAGTTAAAAGATCACCAAGAGAAAAAATCATCTACTCAACAAAAAGATATAAATTGTCATAATATTCCAGATGTTAAATTTAACCAGGAAAATGTTATGCCACATGTAATACACGAGGAACAGATTCAACCAATGTTTCCAACTGAAAGTCATAATGAGAATATTGTACAAAATATTAATAGACAAACAGAAATTGCTGACACGCAACAGACAATTGTAAATTCCCAAACTTTAACAGACAGCTTAGATTCCACAGAATTTCTACTCTCAAGCAAGAGAAATCTCGAAATACAGGTTGACAATTTACATTCTAAATTAGCAGATTTGCAGGATAAATACACATTAGCAATAACTAACTATAATGCATCCAATCAAACTATCCAAAATTTAGAGAAAGACCTCAGAAATATTGAAGATAAATGTAATAAGATTAGCAAAGAACTTTTAGAGAAAAATGACACTATAAAGGAACTTCACACAATGAAAACATTGTTGACAGATGAAAATAGCAACTACCAAGAACAGTTAGAATTCACAAAGAGCATTTTGACTGCCAAAGAAGTAGAAAACAATTCCCTCCATAGTCAATTATTTAATCTTCAAAATCAATTGGAGGCAACCCAGCTTCAATTGCAGCAATTGACCAATGGAACAGTTTTTAATTTATCTAAAAACAAAACTGATGAGGTTCAACAAAATGAAGTTTTAATGCAAAAAATAATAATATTAGAACAACAACTTAAAGACTTACAAAAGGAGAGGAATCAAATAAGTGTACATTATGAACATTATGTGAGTGAATTGAATGAACAGTTAAAGTCTGTATTGAAGAAAAATGAAGATCTCACTGGCGAAATTCAATACTTATCAAACAGAGAAAATAGTTTAATTGAACAGATAAGTGATATGGAAATAAGACTACAAAATTATCATATGCAACCAAAAGCCACAGTTGATGTTAAGCTTGATAGCAATGATGAATTACAAGAGTTACAAAATAAATATGAAGAAATTCAAGTAAGTAGCGTAGGAATAGTGTTATAATGTTATATTATGATGCAAGACAAAGAAGGTGTGAAAAGTACAGTATACCTAACTAAATCTATACTAATATTATAAAGCCGAAGAGTTTGTTTGTTTGTTTGAACGCGCTAATCTCAGGAACTACTGGTTCGAATTGAAAAATTATTTTTGTGTTGAATAGACCATTTATCGATGAAGGCTTTAGGCTATATAACATCACGATGCAACTATGAGGAGCGAAGAAATAATGGAAAATGTGAAAAAAAAACGGGGAAAATTATTCATCCTTGAGGGCTTCCATTGCGTGCGCTGCGAAAACGGTTCAAGATACCAAAAATATATGTATGAAAGAATTATTCCTCTTGAAATGATCTAAAAAAATGTCCGCAACAGAATATGTCTATCTTTTAAGATTAAATCACTAGAACCGTTTTTATGGTAATCAAATTTGGTCGAAATTAATGCATTATTTGTTAAGAGTTGTATCAACGTCATAATATTAGTCTTTATCCAAATAAATGTGTTGGATAGAGTGATTCAACGGGAAGTTTTTTATGTACTTTTAGCCCGGAAAAACTTATTAACGCAGGCGAAGCCGTGGGCAAAAGCTAGTCTATACTAATATTATAAAGCTGAAGAGTTTGTTTGAACGCGCTAATCTCAGGAACTACTGAACCGATTTTGAAAATTCTTTCACTAATAGGAAGCTACATAACTCCTGAGTGCTATAGGCTACTTTTTATCCCGGGAAAATATTTTTGTCCCGGAAAAACTTTTTCACGTTATAGTAGTGCTAGTACTATAACTGATAATGAGGACTATCTCGGTGGTGTAGTTATTTTACGATACGAATGTCGTGCTGAGGTGACGGGTTCAATCCCCAGGTCGGGCAGTGATATTGAATTTTTCTATACAGTATCAGCCCAGAGTCTGGAATTTGTGCCCGATTTGGCGATAGCCTCGCTCCCTATCACACTATGAGACGGAATAACGGGAGAAGTGGGTGGACTAGTTGCTCCTCTGCCTACCCTCTGGGGATAAAAGCCTTGTGTGATTGTGTACATTTGCCTCTCGTAACTATTAAAATTTCTGTATTTCTGGCACTTTATCTGTATCACATTACCCATGGGATTGAAAGTACAGTGTTGTCGTGTACCCTGGCGAAATTTAGTGCCATGAATTATTGATATTTATTACATACTAGCTTTTGCCCGCGGCTCCACTCGCATTAAAAAGTTTTTCCGGGGTAAAAGTCCCGCTTTATATTTTACCAGGATAAAATGTAGCCTATGTGTTAATCCAGGACATGATCTACCCGTGTGCCAAATTTTATCGAAATCCGTTCAGTAGTTTTTGCGTGAAAGAGGAACAAACATCCAAACATCCATACATTCTTACAAACTTTCGCCTTTATAATATTATATAGTAGGATAGTAGGATTTATCAATTTAGGTATTCTTAGTTAGCCTTTACATTTTTCGTCTAGAAGTAATGGGGCTTGTAAGAAACAAGATGGGTGAAAGTTCATAGAACCTTGGGCTCGTATTACAGAGATATAGAACCATTTTCAAAATAGAAAACAAAATATGGATCTGCAATGGGAGTAAAGTAATCAACGCTATAGATAGAGTATAGAGTAAACAGTTTTCCGTGAATAACTTTTTATTTACTTGATAACACAAGATGTTTATAGCACCTAATTATTGCCCATAGGATTGCTGTACTGGCTAGTGAGCAGCTGACTAGATAATAACTAAAATTAAACTTATCACATGGGATCGACGAGGATTGATATAAATATATAATAGTTCATTTACACTACTGGTGGTAGGACTCTCATATGTAAGAGTTCGCCTGGGTGGGTACCACCGCAATGTCTATTTCTACCGCCAAGCAGCAGTGTGCATACACTGTTGTTTCGGTTTGAAGGGCATTGTAGCCAGTTTAACTACAGGACATAATGAGACTTAACATCTTATGTCGCAGGATGACGAGCGCAGTGGAATGCCACACAGTACTTTGTAACTAGAAGTGTTGGATACTGTCTCTACTGTTTATGGGTGGTCGTATCGCTTACCATCGGCGAACGGCATGCCCGTCTCGTCATTCGATGCTATAAAAAAATATTTTCTTTTCCCTGTTGTAATACAATATAATATTTTTAAATGGCAGATATAAAATAGAAGAATATTGGTAAATGTGTACGGTCAAGCCCAATTCCGCCCGTCTCTTTTGTTATGCTTTTTTTTAAGTAAAACCTTTTATATGTATTTTACACTGTTGCACTAAATAACTAAAATGTATGTGTTATGTACTATCCGATGTAAATAATACACCAGATAGGACACCTTATGTGCTTTGCATGTATTTTATGTGGTTATGCTATAATAAATAAATTAAATAATGATTTGGCATCAAAGTAAAAGTTAATTGATTTTCATTTTTGTGTATTATACTTTTAGAGGAATTTTCAAGCATTGAATATCAAGTATAATGAGCTTGAAAAACAATGTATCGAAAGTCACGAGATAATTAAAGAGTTAAGTCAACACAAGGATACCAATAATGAACAGAACACAATCAGCATTACAAAATTAAATGCAGATATAGAAAGTGATAAAATTGCGGCCCAAAGAGCAACCGAACAGAATAAAAAACTCAAGCAAGACATGCAAGGATTAGAAGATGCATTTGTTAAAATGGTAAAGAGAACTCAAGCATATTTGTTTAAAACATTACCTATAAAGTTACAAACGTATGTTTATTTTACATACCCAATGTATTCACATAGTTATTTCTTTACTGACAATTATTGGCAAAAGTTATTCTTTCAAAATCATGAAAAAGATTTGTTTGGTTTTCGAAGAGCGATTTCGAGCGATTTCGAAGTGCTATCGAAATAATTCAATTTGTTACGATATCTACAATTATATTTTGTAATCTAAATAACATTAACTATTATGGCTCTTTTAGTATTGTTTTGTCATATTTTTATACTAACATCCGTTATTCTTCTGAAGCCGTAATGATCGCGATATATAAAAGGTATAAGTAGGTATATCACAAAAGTATATATAAAAATCACTAAACAGTAAAAAATAATAAAAAAACATTGTTACAGAGTAAAGATAAATTAGAATTAACGGAAAAGTTGACAGCCGAAAAATATTTAAACAGGCAACTTACTATCAAATTAGCAGAAATAGAAGAAAAGACTAAAGATATGCAAGTCAAATTAAAAGCGAAAGATGAAGAAATGATAAGATTACAGGCTAGTTACAGACATTTAGAAAAGTATGAAAATTTTCAAGTGGATATACACGCAGATACCTATACAGATAATATCATAGACTATGATGTACTGAACGAGAACCATACTCACAACGAAGAATGTGCCGGTAATCATTCAGATGGCAGCGAAGAGAAAATACAATCCTCTGATGTTGTAACGCCAGGACTCTTGAGTAAACACACTGCAAGACAAAGTCCAAATATTCCGAGAGAAGACGCCATGCAGAAACTTCAACAACGTTTTTTAAATATCATGGAAGAAGTAGCAGACTTATCGGATGAGAAACACAGGCTAGAGCATATAATACTTCAGTTACAAAATGAAACTGAAACAATATGTGAATATGTAGCTCTGTATCAACAACAACGTAGTTTATTAAAGAGGAGAGATGAAGAAAGAAGTGCTCAAATAAAAATATTTGAAGCCGAATCTGACAAACTCAGAAAGCAAATAGATGAGTTGACTTCTATACTCGTAAAGTTATCGCAAGATAAGGATCTGTCGCACTTATTAAAAACGGATTCTAAAAATAATGATATTCAAAGAATAATGAATTTACTTTCCCATTTACAAAGCAATTCTTTGATTGACCCCGCAAAGAAAAATGTAGACTTCAAAAATTTTTACCCATGTAATTGTTGTTCAGGGAAACTTATCGAGGTATAAGAAATATTGAATTCATAATACCTACAATGTAGCATTATTTTTATGGTCCTAATAAATTTTTGTTACAACGTGCGGGGTTTTAATCTAGCTATATCGATCACATAGCTACTTATATAAAAAAAAGTTGATCATTTGTCTCGATATAAATGTTTATATCATTTTCAAAATCAATTTCACAATAGTCCGAGCAGAATATATTACTTAACAGTTTGAACCATTTCGTCTCCTTTAAAGTGCGAAATAGGCAGGAGCGCTATTTGTATACATAGGACATCCCCCCCCTTCAAATCAGTATTGTTGTTTATATTATGTTTTATTTATGTCGTTTATGTGATTCGCGATTATCTTTATAATAACCAAACAACTTTAAAACGGGAATAACAGTGCTAAGTGCTGTGTAGGTTATAAAGACGCTTATTTTAGAATGAAGTATTCTGTAAAGTTAAATGAATAGGTAAAATACCTTTTTATGATTTGTTTACATTTAGTTAAATACCTAAACCGATGGAGTTATATAGCATCACGTGTTTTTAATTTACTTATATGTTTTGTGAGTTCTCCCTTTTCAGGGATATCGTTATCTGATTCTAATTCTAACGTATTTTGCTCATTATATGTCCTATGTGATATAATTCCACAGTACAGAATGATACTGAGCAAAAAACCTACTACGTCTTTACCCAATTCGGAATCAAAACTGAGACTGCAAAAGTTGCACGGAGTACGGTATGTGTAGCGCAACTACGCATGAACCAGTAGCCCCAGTAGGTAGGTATTAATGATAGAAAAAAAAACATTGTTTCAATATAATAATTCAAACTCGTTAGTTAACAAATACGTTAACATTTAAGATAAAGACGTTGGATAACAATAAATTATGTTTTATTTATATACATTTCCTATCAGTATGCACATAAATACAATTACGACTCGGCGAATAAAATATTTTTATTTTCTAATTCGAATACCATGACAAAATGCTATTAAACTATCAACACAAAATTCACTATCGTATAGGACACAATATTTAATATATTTTTGGGAAAGTCACGCTTTCTTACACTCTAGAAGCAATATTAGACCTGCAAAAAGAAAAGTTGTTGTTAAAAAATTTACTCGTAGAGCGCATCACACACAGCAGCTATGATGCAAATTGCGAAGATTCGTATCATGGCACGATATATTTTAATACATTTTTAACAGCATCAGAGGCCATACACGATATCTATAATGTAGGTATATTTTTACATCTTCGTTCATTGCGCTCTCTGAAAAACTCTAGTGGAAGCCTATGTTCAGCAGTGGAATTCATGTAGCTGATTACAAAGACATTGAGTAATATGAAAATACATTCCTACATTTATATTTCAATACAAGTGCGTCAATCGAAACTTATACAAATGGAATGAAAGGCATGCATTTCATTATAATCCGCGCATGACCATAATGGGATGCGACCTTTCGGAACTGAAATCACTCGGTAGCATCGGCAAACGCGCGCTGATGCTCCAGGTAGGAAAATTTAAATACAAATTAAAAGTTTTGTAATATTTTTATAACCATAATTATGTCATACAAATATGCGAGTTCTTACACATATTGTATCACCAAATTTGGTGCTAGTACCTACACTTTTTCAAGATAAAACGCCCAATTTTCATATTTTAACTGGTGGTAGGACTCCTATATGTAAGAGTCCGTCTGTGTGTGTACCACCGCAATGTCTATTTCTACCGCCCAACAGCAGTGTGCATACACTGTTGTGTTTCGGTTTGAAGGACATTGTACCCAGTGTAACTACTGGACATAATGAGACTTAACATCTCGTGTCTCAGGATGACGGGCGCAGTGGAATTCCTCACAGTACTATGTAACTCAAGGTGCTGTGTGGTGTTGCTACTGTCTATGTGTGGTCGTATCGCTTACTATCAGGCGAACGGCATGCGTCTCGTCATTCAATGCATAAAAAAAATACCAAGCAGGTGGGATCGTTTCGGAGATGTACAAAGGAAACTGCAGATAAATCTAATTGTCTACTCTAGTTGTGACTTGTGACATGCATGTTGCTGACAGACGACGCGCAATTAGTCAAATTAGTCCGAATATTCACAAAGTACCTATACACACATAACTTTTTAGAAAAGTCAGAGGCGCGTGCCCTTGAGATTGCAACATGCGGACATTCGTCTCGTAGTTCGTTCCCCTCCTAACTGGGCTACCGCCGCTTCTTTTATTTAATTATATTAATAAGAGTCATCAAAAATTATCAGTAGTCACCTAGATCTAACCCAGGTGGGGGGGGGGGGGGGGGGAGGTCCTAACACCAATGACCCTCTCTGGTTCCGCCCTTGCCTCGTACCCACCCCATGTAAAAGCTATAGCCGTGAACAGTATGAATTATGCTGACTTCAATGTCCTTCAAACCAGAACAAAACAGTGCAAGTACACCGTTGCTACTTACCTACGACCAGTCAGCTGTTAGTTACCTGCTGTGTGTGTGATACTCTAAAATAATTTTATCATTCCCGGATGTAATGCATAAATAATCATACATTATAGCTGCTGCCTGTGTATGATGCACGTAAGAATAATAACAATATATCTATATTACATCTAGGTAAGTTATAAAACCACAGAACCCATTGTGTCGGTACATTGACTAAACAACACAAATCAGCGATTTTTGTAATTCTTTTCTGTCGGCCTGTTTTTCTATTTCATTACCTACTTGTTATATTTCTTTCAATGTCGAGACACACCGGGTTCTACTGCTGTGTTATTGTATCGATATAACCCAATACTAATATTAGTATAGGTGTTCGTAAAACAGGCGGTATAAACTTACCAACTTTTATTTAACTTTCTTTCTTTGGACTTTCAGTTGCAGAATCCATATTGGGCTGAAAAAATATTTAAGAATTACCACATTTATTTTTTTTATTATGCGCACCTATTATCTACTTTTTATTTTAAATAAGATTAAAATGGTCCAAACGGCCCAAACTGCGCCGCAACCAGCAGCGTACGATATAATATATTTACACAATTGAATTAATCGAAAAATAAAAATATTATAATGATGATATTATGATCACTTTCGAAAGATATACAATATTATTATGCAGTTCTTACCTCAAAATATTGATGGTATAGAACTACGCCATACACACAGCCTATTGATACTAATATTTGAATGACTAGCCATACGATAACGTTACAGACTTGAGCTTGACCGAAAAGTTCTTTTCCGTTTTTAATGCACAACATCGATTCTGTTACCATTATTGCTCCATAGACCCAGCATTGAGTACCAACTCGTTTACAATACGGATCAGTGACGTACGTATAATATTGCCTGTAATAAAGAGAATAGATACAACACACTATACATAATGGAAGTGGACGATAGTTTAGTTGTGAATGGAACGGTCTGCCGAAGCAATGTCCTGAGGTTCAAAACCCAAGGCACACACCTCTGACTTTTCGAAGTTACGTGTGTAATGTTTATCAATTATCGTTCAATTTAACGGTGAAGGAAAACATCGTGAGGAAACCTGCATACCTGAAAATTCTCCATAAGAATTTTGAGGGTATGTGAAGTCTGTCAACCCGCACTAGGCCAGCGTGGTGGACTAAGGCCTAACTCCTCTCAGAAGTAGAGGAGGCCCGTGCTCAGTAGTGGACAGTATATACTACAGGGCTGATTGCATTGCATTGCACAATACATAATTAATAACTATACATACCTACCTACCGTAAGAATAAATAAACCGGCACATTTTTATTCAATATTAGATAAATTGTAATGGACAAATTTAATAATGCCAACTACATTACTCATAATATTCAATTTCTTCGCCATACTGAAATATTTAATCATCAGAAATAATGCATGTCCCACTCATAACGACTGTTCCACAAAAGTATGAATAAGTACATATTAATAATTATACTATAATTAAGACCTGTATTACTATATAAATAAAACTCATGACTACATATTAAGCGCTTCTGCTAAATTCAGATTTCATAGAAATGAGCAGTTTAAAAACATGAGTATAATTTGAAGTCATTGAACTCATAAAGTTGTGCATTTTAGATAGTCACGGCCAGTCGCGACGTTCCTTCTAGTTTGTATCACAGTTTACTTTAGGAGGATTAAAGCTCTCCTCCTAAACTAATTAAACTATCTTTCGCCATACAAAATATGCAATTGTCCATAAAAGTATACTGACCTCTACAGGTCTACACTAGTCTTCTGCCACTTCCTTTATTCCACTCCAATCATTGACACAAGATAATACCGCCGGACCTGGGATTCGAACCCAGGATCCTCCAGTCTAGTCCACAGCTCATATTCGCTGCCGGCAGATCAGTGTTTATCGCACTATATATCGCACCTTTAGGATGAAAACGACGCAATTAAAAAAGATAGAAAATTGATTTATCGTCATAAAATTACTTAAAACGAAGTTCTCAATACAAAAATAGTTCAAACACAGCCATATTCAAGCAGGAAAAGACAAATCTGTTATATCAGTCCCTTTTTTGTTATATTTTTATAAATAAGGGACTAGTTTCTAGTTGTTTAAAAATGACGACTCAATTTTCTATTTTTTGCATTGTGTCGTTTTCGTTCTAAAGTTGCGAATTATATAAGCGGGACTTAACGGGTTAATGCAATAAAATTTGAAAAAACCGGAGGTCAGATCAACTATCAATGAAAACATACCTGACAGACGGAGCTACAATGACTCCGACGAGACACAGGCGAGCTATGACGAGAGGATGAGACGGTGGCATTTCAAATATATGCTTAAGGAAAAAAGTATTAAGTTCTGATATCTGCCAGAACACAACAAGTTGACTCAATGCGAAAAACCTCATGTATGTACTGGTTGGATCTAACCAGCGCACTGGCGTCCACTGGACGGGCGTGAACTGAAGTATTGCTCTTTTTATTTTTCCTGTAGTTGAAGAAATATCCCTGAAAATAAATTCAAACAATATAATAAAATTCTTAAGCCGCTATCATAACAATTTAAATCAACGGTACTATAATTACAGATTAAAAGATGCGTATATTACAATTACATTGTTATTCCAAATATTGAGGGAGGCGCGAGGCACTAGGTGAATGTTAAATGGTTGCTTTCCAGAGATTTTTATTATAAGAGAGAAGAATCAATGTAAACGGGTTTTGTTCTTATAGCAGAATAATTATTTTTTAACACACATCAGTTGTAAGTAGTAAACAAAGATAAAGTATTAGTATAGAGATAAAATAAATTTTGCTAATGTATACCTATACTTGGAACTCGTAAGTTTTTACAGCCCCAAAAGGAATTATTTGTGTTGATATAGACATTCCATGTTAGGAATTACTGTCTGTGTAATTTGTATTTACATTTGCTTGAGGCTGACTTGACTGGCTGATAGATGATAGGGTAAGTAATTTACATCCTCACCTTATACTAACCCATTTGTACTCCCTCATTTCTAAGGCTTTACATATTTTAAGTCCGCACCATATACCGAAGCCATTGCAAATGAGGACATCTAATATTAGCGAGTCCCACCAACACTCTTTGAAATTTGGAAGCAAATGAGCAAATGCGATTTCTGTAATTTCCCACATAATAGATATAGCCCAGAGTAAGCCAGCATGCCTAAAGAGAATAGCTTTAAACGCCCATCCAAGGAAGTGGCCCCATGCAAATACATCAACGTGAGACCAAACTTTTGCGAATGTTATATCAGAACAATTAACAGCATATTCCTGAAAATTAAATTTATATTGGTTATAAGCTGTACTGTAATGCTACGTCTGTTTATTTGTATTATACATTACCTATATGTTATTTCAAATAAATGAAACAGAAATGCTAGTACCTACAATAGGAAATTAATCCTGCTACCTAATGAATGCTCTTTACACATTTTATTGCAATTAATATAATGGTAATTTCGCCGGTATTGAGCGCTCACCGCCAAAACACGCTTGTGATTCAAACATAGCTCCTTTTTTACGTATATAATTGGCTTTAGCTCGCGGTTGATCCTAGTATATGTTTGTGCCAAAACAAATTACAAAGTGACCTTTTGCATTCAGAAAAAATATATTTAACTCCTTACAGGTGATTTTTTGGAATTAAACTTCCAGAGTAAAAGCGAGTGGTACTTATTGTATTAAAACCATTGGACCAATTTTGTGGATTTTATAGCGACTTGTTGACAGATATTCTGGATTTGTTGCGATAGGTTTTCAGACTCCATAGTATTTTTACTAATAGTATTTTTTTTTCCAGTAGTTGCAGGGACAGATACCTACTGATTACGATAGAATTAACACTAAGATATTATTAGGGGAATCATTAGGGTACCATTTAGTCTATTCGCATTAATCGTCGAGATCGTGAATCTAACCAGCTAGTTCGAGCTGGTACGTGGAACATCAGCCGAGGGAGAACACGATATACGGAAACTCCAGGCAGGGAGCTGCGAACCCAGGTCAGTGCAGACATATACTTTCGTCAACTGTCCCACTTGGCACGCTGTTTCTTGCAAGATTTCCCATATGCAAAAACCCCCCTTTTTTATCAAATTCCATACAGTCCACATTCTCCAACATAATTTGGTCCTACCGAGCCGATTGCATTTAATTGCATATATATCGTGCACCTTAGTTGACCTTCCACATCGTGTTCTGAAAAATTCAGTCGAAACCCTAATTTCCATGTCATGTACATATAAAATAAATGCTTATTCGTGTATGTACTATTTAGTAGATCTTATTTCGTAAAATAATTGTGAATTACAATTGATGATCGTTTATATTTTACGGAATTGAATCCATTGACCGATGTTGTTCGTGTTCGTAGACGTACCGTATCATTCATTACGTATGAAATGGTGGTCGTGACGTAGGTATTAAATTTAATAATTATAATTAAATAATTTTTTATACCGTTTAATATAATAATATATAATATAATTATTATTTTTTCTACATCGGCACTAGGATTTAGGGGTTTCATAACGATCCGGAGGCACATAATTTAGTGCGTACTTGTATATAGGTTATCGGGTATATAGTTTATTCAGTTGTTATTATAAAGGTGAGTACAATACTTATAGGGAACAAATAGTAAACGAAATAATCATTAAACATAACATGTACTACATCGACAGTATCGCGGCGGACCCACGGAACACGCCCGCGCGCGCGTCCACCTCTAAACACAGCCGGCTCGGCACTGGGGAAGCGTAGGGCGCTGCCGCGGGCGCAGGCCGTAAGCCCGACACGGTACAGGGGTTCGCGGGGAGGGCGAGTTTAGTGATGTAGCATATGAAATATCGCGCGCTATATCCTCCCCCTCCAGGTCACAATTCCGTCCCGGATGTGACCTGGCTGGTCTTCCCCTACGTGCTTTTTGTGCAATAGCTTTCGTACCTTGGTACGGAGTAAGAGCGCTGGCATGGTACTTGCCGATTACTTGACCGCGACTATCCTTGATAACGAAAGACGTAGGACCCGCCACCTCTGACACGACATACGGACCATTACGTCGAGGTGCGAATTTCGCGGTAAAGCCCTTACTAGCGTTACTGAGGACATGGGAATCCACCAGAACTAAGTCTCCCACGTTAATGACTGGAGCAGGACGTCGATGCCTGTCAGCTGCTTCCTTGCGAATATCCTGTTGCTCCTCCACTCGATACTTAACGCGTTGCAGTGTGTGTCCGAAACTACGTAAGTACGGCGTTAT
This sequence comes from Lapara coniferarum, assembly GCA_949316025.1. Taxonomy (NCBI): domain Eukaryota; kingdom Metazoa; phylum Arthropoda; class Insecta; order Lepidoptera; family Sphingidae; genus Lapara; species Lapara coniferarum. The sequence continues at coordinate 12,354,968 of OX438926.1, read as the reverse complement.
CTGCGGTACATAATTTTCTTGTGACACGATGGCTCTCATATCGTGGTCTACATCGATAGGCGACCGTAATTTCCGAGCGAACATCAAATAGGCTGCTGTCTCTCCTGTACCACAATTATAGGCAGTGTTGAGAGCAAAGCGGGTTTGAGAGAGCATCTCTGGCCATTTGCGATGCTCTGGTCCCAACAACAGGGCCAGCCTCTGCTTCAGGTCGCGGTTTTTCCTTTCGGCGGGATTTGCCTCCGGATGATATGCTGGTACCAGACTCTGTCGGACACCCATAGCGTACATGGCCTTTTGCATCACAGCGGATACAAATTGGGTTCCGTTATCGGAAATAATTCGCCGTGCCACTCCATATCTCATAAAAATCTCTTCGATGAGAATTTTCGCGCAATTTTCTGCGGTAGCCTCTACTAAGGCGAATAACTCCACCCATCTGGTTGCGGTGTCTTCGACAAGAAAAATCCATCGTTCTCCTTTATCACCCTCGGGAAGGGGTCCAAATAAATCCATCGCAAGTACCTCAAATCTTTGATGCGGTACGGGAGTTTGTAAAAGTCCTGCTGGCTTTAGATTAGATGGCTTAAATTTAGAGCAAGCTTCACACTTCTTTACGTAGTTGGTCACATACGAGCGCATACCACGGAAATAATATCGCTCCATCAACTTGCGTAAGGTACGTTCTACACCCAGGTGTCCAGCAGTCGGGGCGTCATGCAGCTGCTTCAGCACATCTTCTCGCCAGGATTCAGGTAAGACTAATAAGGGTTCTTCGGTTTCTCCCTCAGGATCACACCGGTACAACACTCCTTGTGACATGTAATAGCCTCGATCGGTCCATTGCGACGCGCATCCGTCATCATCAGTTTCGAAGTCATCTATGATCTTCTTACATTCGGGGTCAGCAAGTTGGGCTGTGCGAACCTCCTCAGGTCCTCTACGAGGTAAGTCTATCACTATAGGAAAAATAGCGCATTCTTTTTCACCTGTTGATGCGAGTCCAGCAGGTCTACTCAGCGTGTCAGCTACGACATTTGCTTTTCCAGGGCAATACTGTATATCGAGATTTTGACCTTGAATCTTCATGGCCCAACGAGCCAGTCGCCCGCTAGGATTCTTTAGCGACATCAACCACTTCAGTGGCTGATGATCCGTAGCGACGCGTACTTCTGCTCCTTCGATATAGCCTCGGAATTTGTCCAACGCCCACACTACCGCTAGAGCTTCACGCTCGGTGGTGTTGTAATTGCGCTCAGCTGACGTGAGCAGCCTACTCGCGTACTCAATGGGTCTCTCCTCTTTTGCCTCTGATCCCTGCATCAAAACAGCTCCCAAAGCGTATGCGCTTGCGTCTGTACGCAGCACAAACGGCTCTTCAAAATTAGGTTGTATAAGAATAGGAGCAGACGAAAGTTTTTCTTTAAGTAGCTTGAAAGACTGGGCTTGATCCGTCTCCCAGATCCACTTACGGTTCTTTTTCGTGAGTTCCGTCAAGGGGCGAGCTACGCCCGAGAAGTCAGGAATAAATTTCCTAAACCAGGAACACGTCTGGAGAAATGTCCGGAGTTCCTTCAGTGATGACGGCGTTTCCATATCTATTACCGCTCGGACTTTCTCAGGATCTGGTTCAATTCCTGTTGGTGAAATGACGTGACCTAGGTAAGTTAGGCGATTTCTTCCGAAGACGCATTTTTCACGATTGGCCCTGAGGCCGAATAACTTCAGGCGGTCAAACACCTGTTGTAAGTGATTCACATGCGTCTCAAAATTTTCGGATATAATTAAAATGTCATCAAGGTAACATATCACAGTGATGTCTCTGAGGCCAGAGCGAAAGCGATCGATCAGTCTTTGAAACGTCGACGGAGAGTTCCGAAGCCCAAATGGCATGCGTCGAAACCGAAATGTCCCGAATAGGGACACGAAAGCTGTCTTGTCGCGGTCCTCAGGCGCTACCTCGATTTGCCAATATCCAGATCTCAAGTCAATGCTTGACATCACACTGTCCCTCTTTGTTGACAGCAACAGTTCGTCAATGAGAGGCAACGGGTATTTGTCGGCACGTGTGATTCGATTAAGACTCCTATAGTCCACACAGAACCGTACAGTACCGTTTTTCTTCGGCACTAACACAACTGGTGAAGTCCACTCAGAATCTGCTTCTTCTATTACTCCTTCTTCTAACATTCTATCTATTTCTTTCCTCATAATTTCCTTTTTTGCAGGTGTTACTCGGTATGGCGGGACGGAAATCGGAAGGTGATCGCCAGTATCAATCCTGTGGATTGCAAATGTGGTAGCGGCTCCCCCTAGCTCAAAGATATCCTTATTATCTTCCAGAAGAGTTGAGAGCTCTATACGCTCATGAGGTTTCAATAGCGTTCCTTCATCCTCACGCAACAAGTCCACAGTGGAACAGACGAGGCGGGTCGCTTGATCCTCATACTCCAATACGTACGTACCAGACCTAGCGCGTAATGACCAACGATCTCTAGCAAAGTCAAATACCATGCCAGCGTCCCTTATGAAATTAATGCCTAACAGCGATTCGGTTGCACCAGGCAACACCACGAACATCGTCGGCACCACTACCCCTTGTACCGTTACATTAACTAAAGCGGTTTCAACTATATCACTGTTTGTAACACCGTTTGCAAATTTAAAGTCATAGTGCACTTTATTGAATTTATGATTACGATTTACTAAAAACGATCTTAAACTCGCACTCGCAATACACTGCTTAGCACCAGTGTCTAATAATAATTTTCCCGTTTTTCCGTAAATGTCAACACACATGACGGGCCTACTGCGCGGCGGATACGCCGATGACATCGCGGCCACGGATTGAAAAGCTGGAGGATCCGACAAGCTTCTTCCTCTACAAGTCGCGCAGTTAGCGCGGATCACACCCGGGGCACCACACCCAAAGCACACGATCGGCGTCGACGTCGACGGCGATGCTGTACTCTCGCCTGCCGACAGCTTCTTGGTCTGGTCACGTAGTCGGGAACAATCAGCCTTGACATGGCCAAACTTTTTGCAATAATTGCAAAGCGGCCGTGACTTTGTAGCCTTACTATGTATATTAGGTGCAGAACTGTGTGTGGCAGTTGGCGATGATTCGCTAACATTCGTCGTGTCAGACTTGCGTTGCTTAGGGCGGCTTTCATCGAATAAGTCTTCCAAGCGTCGCGCTTGCGTTAATAAATCAGCAAAAGAACCGAAAGCGCTTCGTGCAATCTTCTCTCTAATTCTGTGGTGCAGAAGTCCGTACACCATATCAAGTTGAATTTCTTCCGTCAGGCTATAAGGTAGTTGAGCAATCAGAGCCCTAGCTCTACACACGAAGATATCTGTCGATTCTTCACTTTGTTCCTTAGAGAACAACTCCTTATAGATTTTATGCGGCGGGAGGCGCGGCCCATATGTTTGTTTTAACAAGTGTATAGCCTCGGACCAACTTTTCACGGAAGCCTTTACACCCTGCCACCATGTTGCCGCTAACCCGGTGAGCAGCATCGGTAAACCTCGTAAGGCGATACCATCATCAATACTGACGCACTCCTTATAGATTTCCAAAGCATCAATGAATGCTAGTACATCGCTTTCTTTGGCGCCGTCAAACCGTGTCGTACATTTGGCAAAATTGCCTTGCCAAGACGGAGGTGAAGGCGATACACACGAAGTTGTAGGCGACTGTACTCGAAGTAGCTGCGCAAGCTGCAGCAGCTGTTGGTCAGTGATGACAACTGGAGTCGGGGCAGTCGGCGCCGGTTGAGGCGGCGTCGCTTCACACGTAGTCGACGCAAACAACATGATTCGTCTTGTGACAAAATTCGATGTGAGAGCTGTCAAGCAGCCCATCACAATACATTGTTGCATTTTACCACTTCCACCTCGGGAAGTTCCCCACCTACAGAGGAAGTTGAGATTTCCAATGTAGAAGCCGAAGAAACTCCCGTTTCGAGGGATACTGCAATTTCTTCATTCGTATCGTCCGATGTTGTAGCGCATAAGGTTTTGCTATCTACCGCGGAAATTTTTATTCGTAGTTCTTCTGGTTCGTATATTCCCGCTCGGGCATTGATTGACCCAGCGTCAGAAAGTTCTTTTATCACTAATAAGCTAGCATTGCGACTTGGTTTAAAGCGCAATAGATTGCGGACACCGATTCAAGGAATTGGTGACGTCCTAACAAAATCGCAAGGTTTTGTTGAAACTCACGTAAAAGGAAAGAATGTGTTTTCGCCAATCTTTCCCTTCCGTGGAATTATCCTTAGCAAAATTACTTGCGATAAACCAAATTTTGTTTTGGATCCCAAATCGTGGGCTTATATTAAGAACATAGTTCTTGCAGATCCTAACTTTCATGTACCATCGGCTATCGACCTGCTTGTTGGCAGTGACTTATACGATGACATTTTCGTTGGAGATTCTATTCGAGGACCTCCTGGAACGCCTTTAGCAATTTCTAGCAAATTCGGCTGGTTGCTAGTAGGCAAAGTTCGTGACAAATTCGTGGTCAACCAGGATCTGACAAATCGGTTTTCTTCTTTTCATGTTCAATTAGATTTAGATTCGACACTTCGAAAATTCTGGGAAACAGAATCTGTGCCAGAAAAAACATTTGTTTCTTCAGATGACGCTCTTTGTGAGAAAATTTTCGTTTCTACTCACACGCGTACAGAATCTGGAAAGTACACAGTTTCTATTCCATTTCGCGGCAGCCCACCTGATCTAGGTAATTCCCGTTCATTAGCACTCAAACGATTGTTATCGGTCGAGCGTCGATTCATCCGAGATCCTCAGTATTGTGAGCTATACACAAATTTTATGAACGATTATTTAGAGTCTGGTCATATGGAGCTAAGCCGTGAGCCTGTTCCAGAGAAACACTATTACATTCCTCATCATGGAGTGTTGAGAGATTCTTCCTCTATCACCAAACTTAGAGTGGTTTTTGACGCTTCCGCAAAAACTGATCGTGGTGTTTCCTTGAACGATTGTCAGCTTGTAGGTCCTAAACTTCAGAAGGACCTCACTGAACTGCTTTTTCATTTTCGTTTTCACAAAATTGCCTTCACGGCAGATGTAAAGCAGATGTATCGCCAAATTCTGGTGGCAGATGAGCATCAAGCTTATCAATATATAATGTGGCGTCCATCTCCTCATGATGAGCCTCAGACCTATAAATTAAAAACTGTCACGTATGGTTTATCGTCTTCTCCCTTTTTAGCAATTCGAGTTCTTCAACAGCTTGCTGATGACTACAAAGAACAATTTGCAGAAGCAGCTGATGTCTTACGTCGGTTTACATATATGGACGATGTAGTTACAGGATCAGATTCGCTGATCTCAGCTGTAAATCTTCAACGTCAACTGATTAATTTACTTAAAGCTGGCGGTTTCGAACTTAGGAAATGGTGCAGCAATAGCTCAGAGTTTCTTGACCAATTACCAGCTTCGACTCGAGCTCTTGATGTCGCCTCAGTAACTCTTGACGATGATTGCGCCGTTAAGGTTTTAGGAATGGTGTGGCAACCAAGCAAGGACATATTTTCCTATGAAGTAAAACATGTAGGTGAATCAGCTACGAAGCGAACTATTTTAGCAGAAATCGCACGGATATTCGATCCAGTCGGTTTCCTATGTCCAGTAGTGATCGCACCAAAAATGCTTATTCAGCAGCTTTGGTTACTGGGCATTGGCTGGGATGATGAGGTACCTCAGCATATTCGTATAAATTGGAATAAATTCGTCCAAGAACTTCCAACCTTGCAGGACATTCAAATACCTCGATTCATTTCCACTAACGAGAATAGACATATTCAGTTACATGGGTTTTGTGACAGTTCGGAAGCAGCATATGCCGCTGTTATTTATATTAGACTTACCGATTCTGAAGGTAATGTTACCACTCGTATTCTTGCCGCTAAGTCTCGAGTTGCTCCGACGAAAACTCTTTCTCTTCCTCGTTTGGAGCTAAATGGAGCTCTCTTACTTAGCAAATTATTTGCGTTTGTGCATCGTTCTTTTTCTCGAATAAAATTCCAGGGTGAGTTTGCCTGGTCAGACTCCACCATCACTCTAACTTGGATTAAGGCATCACCACACAATTGGAACGTTTATGTAGCCAATCGTGTAGCTGAAATCCAATCTATGATTTCTCCGGATAAATGGCGACATGTCCGTTCGCACGACAATCCCGCGGATTGTGCCTCGCGAGGTTTGTCACCCGCACAACTCCGTGATCACCCACTCTGGTGGTCAGGGCCGGCATGGCTCCTAATGCCAGAGCGCTCGTGGCCGACTGTCCCCATTCCTCCTCCGAGCGAAATTCCGGAAAAGCGCCGCAAGGCTATATCTACTCATGTCGCTACCGGCCTCGTCGAAGAGCCTTCAGAACTTCTTCGTTTTTCCAGTTTCCATAGGCTTCGCGTGGTTACTGCTTACATATTACGATTTGTTTCGAATTGTCGATCAAAAGTGATGTTCGGTGACATTTCGGTCCGAGAAATTCAAAATGCTACTAATGTGTGGATAAAATGTGTCCAAGGTATTTGGTTTGCGAAGGATTTGGAGCAACTAAAAGGGTCAAAACCATGTTCGAGTAACCTTCAACGTCTGAACCCCTTTCTTGATAAACTGGGGCTTATAAGAGTAGGCGGACGTCTCAAATATTCAAATCTGTCATTCGGTCAGAAACATCCTATTGTACTGCCACGGAATAGTCATTTGACTCAACTTATTATCGATCATTTTCACCTGATCAATCTTCACTCAGGTTTGGCGGCTACACTAGCGCATATCGGTGCTTATTATTGGATCTTGTCAGCGAGAAGCGCTACAAGGAAACGTATTTTCAAGTGCATAAAATGTTATAGGAATCGACCCATTCCTATCGAACCTTTAATGGCAGACCTACCTATAGCGAGGTCCCAACAATTCCGTCCTTTCGTGAAGGTCGCCGTGGACTACGCAGGTCCAATTTCCACTAAATGCAATTTAAAACGAAAATCGATTATTCAAAAATCGTACGTCGCGATTTTCGTGTGCCTTGCTACTCGGGCATTGCACATCGAGTTGGTCTCTGATCTTACTACTGACGCGTTTTTAGCGGCGTTCCGTCGTTTCGTGAGCCGTCGCGGGCTATGTTCGGACGTGTATAGTGATTGCGGCCGTAATTTCGTCGGCGCCACAGCGGTGCTCAAAGAACTATATCGGTTTGTTGAATCACATCAAACGGATTTTTCACGCGAGTTGATAAAATTTAAAATCACCTGGCACTTAAACCCACCAGCCGCGCCTCATTTCACCGGAATGGCAGAAGCCGCAGTCAAATCTGTGAAATTTCATTTAGTTCGAATAATAGGCACGGTCATTCTAACTTTTGAAGAGTTGACAACAGTTTTAACTCAGATTGAGAGTGTTTTAAACTCGAGACCGATATGTCCTTTGAGCTCCGACGCCAACGACCTTGAAGTTTTGACTCCAGGTCATTTTTTAATCGGGGAACCCTTAAATGCCTTGCCGATTCCGGATTTGACAGAAATAAACGCCAATCGCCTTTCTCGTTGGCAACTTTTACAATCGTTCATCCAACGCTTTTGGAAACGTTGGCATAATGAGTTTCTTAATACGTTACAACAACGGGGTAAATGGATTCATAACCGTAATAATATTAAAATTGGAGCATTGGTTCTCATACAAGAACCAACTCCACCATTACAGTGGAAATTGGGACGAGTGATTGAATTAATTCCGTCCAAAGATGGCGTTGTTCGTGCCGTTTTCCTCAAAACTATGCACGGGATCCTTAAACGTCCCGTTATCAAACTATGTCCTCTTCCATCCAATAACTAGATTTTGCCAGTTCAAAATCCTAGATTATTTAGATTAGACATAGATTTAGTTTTTCTTTTTATATAAGTTTTCTCTATCGCCTCTCTTTAAGAGGATTAAAATTTTTTTTTTTACTGCATTCCGGCACTGCAACTTTGGTTAAAAGTCACCTTTTAACGGCGGGCAGTGTTGGATATTGTCTACATTTTTTCATATTTCCTATTGTAGGGTAGATGATTCTATTTTATTATTTTCGCTTGCCAAAGTCGTGGGTAGTTGCGGAGTTGTTTGCTATCTGAGGTGAGTGCTCCGCGCCCCGCGTCCCGCGCCTCGGCCGTCGTCATCGTCGTGGTGCGAAATTTTATTCATTCCGTCGTGAGTTCGATTTGACTCCGGACATAACGGTGCCAAGAACGATCGGTGTCTGTGTGCCCGTTTATAGCCTTCGAGATCGTGAATCTAACCAGCTAGTTCGAGCTGGTACGTGGAACATCAGCCGAGGGAGAACACGATATACGGAAACTCCAGGCAGGGAGCTGCGAACCCAGGTCAGTGCAGACATATACTTTCGTCAACTGTCCCACTTGGCACGCTGTTTCTTGCAAGATTTCCCATATGCAAAAACCCCCCTTTTTTATCAAATTCCATACAGTCCACATTCTCCAACAATGTCAACGATATGATAGCTTACCGTGACCTACCTTTTGTTCTTTAATGTATACTTAGTATTATAAAGAGGAGAATTTTGTAATTTTTGTTTGTAATGGATAAACTCAAAAACTACTGGACCGATTGTAAAAATTCTTTCAGCCATATAAAGCTACATTATCAGCGAGTAGAATAGGCTACGCATTATCAGCGAGTACTTTTTATTATGAGAAAATATAAAGCGGGACTTTAATTCTGGAAAAACTCACTCACGCGGGCGGAGCCGGGAAGAGAAGGCTAGTAAACTAAGTATAATATTATGATTGTATGTATGTGCCTCGATTAGTTTGCGGGCGGTGTTTGACTCACTATTTTCTTAATGTGAATAGACTATAGGTTCGAAATTACGCCAAAAATACCAAACTTATTTTCATTTAATCAAGTTATTATAAGAGGCACAACCATATTTAGCACAACTTGTAATCTCAGGCATCTCAAACATATTTTTAAATTAAAATAAATTTAGTATCAGTACCCTAAGTGCAACCCAAAATACTGTTTTACTGCTAAATTAAACAACTTAAGCAATATTTGTACAAAATAATATTGATACAATATTACGCTCGACAGGTACGTTATAAAAATATTGCCAATAATAAATACCTTGTCCATGTCAATGTGAAAATTTCGTAAGTTTGGGTCAATCCAATACATAATTGCATAAACCGTGGAGTAGCTTTGGAAAAGCAGGAACAGTAGAGCAAGCAAATATAATACTGACATTCCAAACACTATTCGCCATATCGCCGGATGTGGCCTTGTAAATGGGCCATTTGGGAATGTGAGGACAGACACTATAAGGAAAAAAAATACTACACAGCATATTCCTGACCATATATTTTCTTGAGTATCTCTTTCGTCTCTGAAATATAAATAATAATAATCATTTAATTAATTGACCAACAGAATATTTAAAGTTATATTAAATCACTACATAGTATAAAACAAAGTCCCTTCCCGCTGTCTGTCCCTATGTATGCTTAAAAACTACGCAACGGATTTTGATCCGGTTTTTTTTAATAGATAGAGTGATTCGGGAGGAAGGTTTATATGTATAATACATGCATAATATAGAAGAGGAATATTTATAATGGAAGAGGTTTCTAATGTGATGTCGTAGATAAACACATTTTTTTGCGCTTACATTGCAGACACTGGCTAAACTCCGAGACAGATCAAAATAATGTACTACACTTTTGTACACCTTAAAAAGGTCAACAAAAAAGTCTGCGATGGTATATGTCTATCTCTTAGGGATAACCCACAATAACCATTTTTTATCCTTTACATCTGACGAGAAGTACCTAATGGCTTATTTACGAAGCGATTTTAAGCAATACAGCATTAATTCTTATCCAATTAAGGACCATAAATACATTTTGCATTTAATATAGATCAATATGGCCCTTTACAACATGTAATTTAAATAAATATTTTCGAAGCTATTACAGATTTAAAATGCAGGGACATAGCGGTCGCGGCGGTACCGGCCGGGGGGCTGCGCCGGCGGCGCCTATCTATAAATGAGAAAAGTATGGAGATAGTTTGAGATCCTGAGGAGGATATATGCTACTTTTATCCCGGAAGAACATAACGCGGGAATTTTATACCGGTTTTTATTTCTCGCGGGTGGGGCCGTCACGGCCTAACCACTGAACCGATTTCGATGAAATGTGGTAGGGAGATAGTTTAACCCGTAAAGCCCCGCTTTTATCTATATAGATGTATCCGACTAGAACCGCAAGAAAATAAGTATGACGATAGTTTGAGATCCAGAGGAGGCCATAGGCTACTTTATCCCGGAAGAACATAAACTGGTAATTTTATCTCGGAATTTTTTTCTCGCGAGTGGAGCCGTCACGGTCACGCCACAGAACTAATTGTGATGAAATTTGGAAGGGACATAGCTTAAGACCCTGGGAAGGACATAGGCTAATTCTTATCTCGGATAAACTTCACCAATGGGTGGAGTGATACAAGAGGAAGGTTTATGTGTATATTACATAAATATTTTGTATGACAAAAAACAAATTTCAGCATGTAATATGCATTGCTACCTGAGCGAAGCCAGGATGGGCGGCTATGTAACTTAAAATGACTGCCTCGGTGGTGTAGTTGTATTACGGTACGACTGCAGTGCTATGGTCTCGGGTTCGATCCCCGGTTCAGACAAGGGATATTGGGTTTTTAAAAAGAATATTAAAAATTATGGTAAATGTCATCTAGCATGGGCAGTGATGTGATTTATCAAGATACAAGTATCTGGAATACAGATATAAGACACAAAATACGTATTTAGTATATTGTATCTAAAATACTTTTTAAATTTTTATTTTGTATCTTGCATTTAGATAAATTTTTTTAGTATCTTAGTATTTTATCTTATATATACTTAATTTGCCAAAATACTTTTATTAATTACCTAGGCATATTAACATTTTCACTGGGCTTGTTTTCAAGTCAACAGGAATCAATCATGGCAAGTGTAGATATTTATATTATTTTAGTTTAGTAAACACACAAATTAAATTATGCCATATAAGGCTCAACTTGGTCAGAAATGTAACTTTAAGCATTCCTTTAGTTATAATTAGCCAGTTTGACGCCCACACATCACTTAAGGTGTCTGCTGAAAATCAGCGTTGTGTTGTGGTTTGCACCACTTCACAACATTATATTGAGTAGTCACCTACCTGTTATAGCCACTACTAGCCATTGTTATTATTAATTGTATTTTATGTCAATTGTATCTGTTTTTATCTGCTGCAACTGTGATAAATAAATCATTTTTCTTTCTTTTTTCTTACTATGCAAACTAATCTGTACAACATAACTACAATATGAAATCTTATTTATAATATAAGTAGAAAAGAAACACAAAGAAAAACCACTACACAAAAAATAATCTACACTAAGATTATAAAAAGGAATGATTTGTATTTTTTTATGATTGACACAAATAAACTCAAAAGCTTCTGGACCGATTTCAAAAATCCTTTCACTATTAGAATGCTACATTATCCCTGAGTAACAAAGGCTACTTTACATCCCGGTAAAGTTCAAACTGGGATCTTAATCCAGATTTTTTCTCACAGGCCGTCATGGCCATTCCCGTGAACCAATTTCGATGCAATTTGCTAAGGAGCTAGTTTAAGACCCTGGAAAGGACGTAGGCTACTTCTTATCCTGGGAAAAAATAAGCGCAGATTTTTTCCTTGCGAGTGGAGCCATCACAGTCAAACCACTGAATCAATTTTCATGAAATTGGGTAGGGAGAAAGTTTAATACCCTGGGAAGGACCTAGGCTATTTCTTATATTAGGAAAAAATAAACTGGGAATTTTATCTCATGAGTGAAACCTGGAGCAAGTACAGAGATAGTTTGAGACCCAGAGAAGAACATAGGCTACTTTTTACCCCAGAAAATATAAAGAATGGGTTTTATCCCAGAAAATTGTTTATGTTCTTAGGCTAAATATCAGGCTATTTTATATCTTTTTGTTTTTGAGGAAATGTCATCAACACTTATTATAAAACAAAGTCCCCCCTATGCATCTGTTTATATCCTAAATGCGGTAAACTCAAACACTGCCAAATGGATTTTCATGTTTTTCCCCAATAGACGGAGTGATTCGAGAGGAAGGTTTAAGCATATAATTGATAAATATTTTGTACAACAGACATATACATGTTGGCATATAGTATTATGTTTTGCTAGTGAAGCCAGGGCAGGCCGCTAGTAGCTATATAAAATTATGGTATACTAATACTATGCCAAACTGTTTTAAAATTAATTATTTATACACGAGTTCAGTGACTGTAATAGTAAGAATATTTCAAGCAAATTTTATCAGATATAGGTATTAATTCGTGGGAACTAATATAGCAATCGTAAACACGTTTTACGAAAGGTTTACCTTTAAGAAGCCTTCACCAGTGGCGAATAATCGCAATAGAAGGTTATATTACATTATGAAGAATAACGTTACATCATTCGTGTAATATACTATAACAAAATAGTAATATAAAATGAAGGAAAGTACCTGACGAACGCTGTATAGATTACTGATGCAATAGAAACTGCTAAGAGTGTTATTGTATGCGGTTTGTAAAAAAACTCCAACGATATGTCGTCCACCGGTCGTTCGTTAATTGAACTAAAAGCATCCATATATTCATTCTGCAGCGACGAACCGCTCCCCGACATCGTCCTTTCTCTTTGTTCTTTCATGAAAGCTATATAATTATCTTAAAACAAATTAAATAAACTTTTTCGTAAAACCCATCCGTATACCTAAAAATCTACTAGACAGCAAAGAGAATATATTGGAATATATAACCAAAGAGTATTATATACATTGGTATATAACCACTGCTAGACAGCTGAAAATGACAAACTGACAAATGACTTATGACAATTGACATAAAATAAACCCAGTGCTGCCGCTTGCTAGTAAAAATTCCCGAAAATCGTACGAAAAATAAATAGGTACGAATTTATCAAAGACGAAGAGAGAAAATAATTCTTGAAGAAACCCATTTCATATCATGGAAGTTTCACGGATATAGATCTACAGGGTATGAAGATACCCTGTAGAAAAATCTAAAGAGAATATAATAACTAATTATTACGCAACAAAATTATTAAAGATTTGAACGTAAACATTTGAGACTAGTCTGATGCACTCTCAAATTAATCTCGATTAACAGCCATGTGAGGAGGCCTCACATAGCTGATTCAGTATACCAATTTCAACCTTAACGAATGCTTAAATCCGTAAGGCCATCCCAAGTATTTAAGTAGCGTTTGAGTATTCGGGCGTAAGTGCAATAAAGGAATTCCTTTGAATACGTAGTATTTTATTTATTCATACCCATCTCCGTGGATGTTACAGTATGATGGCATATTTTAGGTATAGTCTGGAGTCAGGTATGGCAGATTTTGGCAGATATTTTGTCAGTGTCGCGCAAATTCGCCATTTTTGAGATGGTCACCCTGGTTCTTTGCGTCAGAAGAAGTATGAAGTAGTCAGCAGGGGGATGTCACTACATCAAACCATAGAGTTTATATAGAGTTATGAAATTTGTTTTGACTACCGTATGGTAGATGGCACTATAATAAACTATATCGATTATTACAAAAGTTTAATAAATATAGATCTAGAGGGCATGGTGTGTGTTTGTAATAAAACACACAATGCCCTCTAAATCCATATTTTTTAAGATTTATACCGGATAATTTAGCTCGACATTTCAATACATGAAATTGAAAATCAGACCTTTTTTGTTTGTAATTTTAGAAACTCATGGATGACCATAATTTTCGAACTATATATTGTACAAAATATTTTTTAAGTGGTATCATTGATCGCCATGTTTTCGTATTCCAATTATTGGTTGTAACTTGTACATTTTTATTTTTATTTTCCAAATATTGCAGTCTGTGAGTTTAAGATCCTCTTATAAAGTGACTCTGTTAATTTAAACGTTGATTTGGATTTGTTGGTGATTTTTACACCATGTGTGATCCTTGCCCCAAATGCTATTTTGACTCCGCCATTGATGGTAAGAAAATATTTATATTTTTCATTAATTGATAGTATCGTTTATAACTGCAATAATCCATTGCAGTCATATATAATGTTTAAATCAAATCCTTTTTAAACTCTGTTTTTAAAATACCATGAGGCAATGTGTATAACCAAAAAATATGAGCTAATAATTTTTAAGTTACCTCTGAAAATGGAGTTGAAATCATTATTACAACATAGTGTTATTTACTTTAATTTAACGGTCGTATACGTAAAGTTCAGTTGTATTACTCATTGACTAATTGTTTTCATCTGCATTGTCTTCAAAAAATAAGGTTACTTGTTCGCGGAATATAACTGAGTTGCGTTGTGTTTATAATTGTTTTATTTTTATCATTTACAACAAGAACTTATTGCCTTGATCGGCATAACCACAAAAGGGAGACACAGTCAAAAAACCATAACCTATTCAATAATAGATATTTTCTTTGAATCATCCCCTCAGCAGTTATATTTACAACATAGTACCAATTAATATTTCTGAACTTAAATTAAACTTCAACAAAAAACTTTTATTCTTATATCTGACATTAGTATTCCAATGTTTTCATTTAATATACATACTTAATGAATGACTATTATCATAAATTTAACTCACACCTTTTTACTTATTTGTATCAAATGATTTATTTTCAGGCCCACTACATTTTTTCTGTAAAGCAGTAGTTCCATTTGTAATGGGAAACATGGCATATAATAAGTACCAGGAGTGGATACAAGTTTTGGACAAGAACACACTACATAAAGGAGACCAGTATATTCAAATAAATGTGCGTCTATAATATAAACATTTCGAAGAGAGCTTGAGACTTTCAAGGGGCATAATATATAATAAAATGGCAGCTCCAATATTGAACTTAGGTAAGAATGATTTCCATACGATGCACAGTATACTTTGTAGGTTAGCACAATTCAGGTAGATACATACACCTATACCTACTTAAAAATATTTATCCTGAATGAATTATGTTTGTTTTAACGAATGACGTCAACTCATCTTGTTATTTTTGCATTTGTAGGGTGAGTTAAGCATGCTGGTTACCTCATGGTAAGTGATATGACCACCCATAAATAGTAGCAACACAATATAAAACTTTGAATTAAAAAATACCCTGTCACTAGATTCAGTAAAGTCATGCCTGTTTAAAAAACCTGTCATTTATTATCTATACTAGTCCATACTAGTATTATAACGACAAAAGATTTGATTGTTTGATTGCAATGGATAAAACTTAAAAACTACTTTACCGATTTTGTAAACTCTTTCATTGATATGAAGCTATGTTAATCCTGAGCGCCGTAGGCTACTTTTAATACCAAAGTATATTTTTCACGTGGGCGGAGCCACGAACAGAAATCTATAGTGTAATATAGTTATGCTGGGCTACCTAGGTGTGGCGATATGCCACAACAGGTGCAGGCACAACATACCTATAGAATTAATGTGAGTGGTACTCTTAAGGAAAAAGGAAAGGATTTGGCAGTTTTGATGACAAGAATTTTGAAGTGAAAGAAAATTAAATAATATGAATCAAAAATATATCTTTGTATATATAGTTAATAGGAATATATTCCTTCTGTATGTGTTTATGTCGCTGAGCTCCTCCGGAATCGATTTCGGGGATTATTTTTTGTGTAAATTAAAATAGGTCCTCGGATAATTAAGATTTATAATAGGTGAAGTTGGCTGCGCTTGAATCAGGTTCTAGGTTTTTATTGAATTTTTTTAGGCCAAGACAATATCTATCGAACCTGCTTGTATTATATAAAAACAAATATTTATATGTACGTTCCCAATAGACTCCTAACCAGCTTGAAGCTGCAGTCACATAAATTGGAACAATAGTACAGCGTAAGCGCAACAAAAGTCACAGTACTGGTGATAGGACTCTCATATGTAATAGCACGTTTACGTACCACTGCAATGTCTATTTCTACCGCCAAGCAGCAGTGTGCATGCACTGTTGTGTTTTCAGCATTGTAGCCAGTGTAACTACAGGACATAATAATCCCAACTGTCCATTATCTGCCCATTAATAACACACAAATTTAATTATGTTACAGAAAATTTGAAAACGGAATTCCATGAAATAGAGGACGTGTGACGTGTGTCGAAACAAGCCCTTATCCATCAGGTAATGCTGTATATAATACCTTACTTCTTTTTATTTTATTTCTCTTACTAATAATAATGAATATAAAAATTTGTGAAAATGTTAAGATCTTTGAAAAACTATACTCAGAAACAGCTGAAAGGATTTTTTATTACATTGAGTGACGAAACAAGAATGCCATACGCCTGATGATACGGCTGGTAAAAACAGAACCAAAACCATCCAGCATCTTGAATTAAAAAGTACTGCGTGGCATTCCACTGCGCTTATCATCCCTAGACATAAGACGTTAAGTCTCAATATGACCGGTTGTTATACTAGCTACAATGTTCTTAATTTTTTATTTTTCAGATTTTGATATCAACACTATGAAAAACTTTGGATTAGAAAGTACTGTGTGGCACTCCACTGCACTCGTCAACCTAAGATATAAGATATTAGTTTCATATTGCTCAGTAATTACTTAACATAATAAAGAACATGTCCAAAAATGAGCATAAAATTCTAACCAAAAGACTTTATGTATATTTGGTTAGTACTCCCAAAAATTAAGCTTTTAGCAATAAATTGTATAATTTGAAAGTCCTCTGATTTTGATATTTATGTCATTTAATTTTGTTTAAAAACTACATTTAATACAAAAGTTTTTAAAGTTAGTTGTAAATGGAGGGATCTTAAAATATTTGTTATGGATCTAAGATCCTTACTTTTACCACTTTAATATCCATATAGTTTGAGCCTGGTTAAATTTTGAGGCCCACAGAAAGCGGACATAATATCCTTTCTTTTTAGCAACATTTTTGAATTTACAGAATTTTCTCCAGTATTTTTATTTGTATACGGTATTTACCCATCATTCTAAATCATACCAACTTTGTTATTAATTTTATCTTAGTTTATAAGTAATGGTTTGACAAAACGCTGGTAAACCTGATAAACAAATAAATTATACGGGCTACGATGCCCTTTAAATTGAAACAAGCCTACCTAGGCTATTGAAAAGTTTCGGTTTAATCTCACGAATTGGTAAAATATGTTACTAAAATATTTGCATTTATGTTTATTTTTCTTTAACTTAACGTAATATTATATAAATAAATGAAATAAATACTTGTGGTGGCAGGTATGGCACTCAAAACTAGTGGATTATTCTAAAAGTTGCAAGGGAGATCTCATTTATTAACAAAGTTTCAGTATATTTTTTTAGTGCTCAATGTATTTAAAGTCATCAGATAAAGTATTACTCATAAATAAAAAATGCTAGTTTCATGAATAGAGCCGTATTGCTCACTTTTATATTAACTATAATTTAATAATAACTTTTTCCGAGTCACCTTTCCATTAAATATAAGGGCTGATACTTGGATCGTCAGTTGGTAATAGCGTAACACGGTGATGTGAACGAACTTTGTACATGTAACATTAAATATGTATATTATTATTACTTACTATAAGCATTTTGGTTAATTATTTCATCTTTATTTAATGTAAGGTACAAAACCATATGGTAACAGTGACATTAGCGATATTTTATTTAAAGCTTTTCATATCAATAGATTCAAATTATCCGACACGGCCAAGTTAAGTCAATTTCTGGGATAATAACCAGTCTAACATAGCTTCCTATTGATCAAATTCAAATTTTTCAAATACCTAGTATTTATTGTGATACACAGGTAGAATAGTGGTGTTACACATTTATAATTGCAGTACAGCTATGACACGCCATAATGGCATTCAATAATTTAAGATTTTAGAGAGAGAATAAATACATTCTATATCTTAACAGCATTTAAAGTGTAATTAAATTTAACATGTAAAAATCGAAACAATTTATTTTTATACTCAATAAGTTCATTTAAATCTATAATAATTTTTGGCAGTATATTATATATCTTAGGAATTAAGTTAAATGGACTTATATGAAATAATGCAGTTTTGTGGAGTTTAAATGTCATTCTATCATTACGTATAATACGGTTATGAAATTTAAAAAAGGGAGCACTTCTTTTGGCAAAAAATGGCACACTCTTAAATATGCATGCAGGGAAGTGGTTGTATTTTTATCTCATTGAAATATGGTATGCAAGAAACAGTTGATACTATGTTTACCATTGATCGAATATAAAGTTTCTGAGCCCTAAAAGCTAGGTCGTTGTTTACAGAGTTTCCCCAAAATATCAAGCCATATCTCAAGATAGAAGATACGTGGCCATGATATGCAGTAATAACGGCAGATCTGTCTGGTATTTAGCTTAATTTATGAAGAGATAATGACATGATTTAAGCGTTTACAAACGTTATTTATGTGATTTTTGCAAACTAAATTTCTGTCAATGTATATTCCTAAAAACTTGATTTGTTCTCTTTCTGCAATTCTTATATTTTGGAAAGTTATATGTTAATTTAGTTTTACTTGATTTCTCTATCAAAAATGAATAGTTTTTGTTTTTGCTCAATTTAGTTTCAAATTATTACAAGAAAGACATTCTGTAATGTTAGTTGGGAAAGTCTTAATTGTGCAATTAAGATCTGCATGCAGATGCTTACCACTAATTCAAACTGTGCTATCATCAGCAAAAAGAGTCATTTGGTGATAAGTTATATGAGATAAATCATTTATATATACCGGGAAAAACATTGGGCTCAATACGCTACCCTGTGGTACCCCAAAATATGTATTACTAGTGAAAAAGTTTTTCCGGGACAAAAAGCGCGCTTTTTATTTTTTCGGGATAAATTGTAGCCTATGTGTTAATTCAGGACATGATCTATCCGTGTGCCAAATGTCATCGAAATCCGTTCTGAAATTTTTGCGAGAAAGAGTAACAAACATCCAGACATCCATACATACTTTCGCGTTTATAATAATATTATTAGTAGGACTGTTTTGCGATTGTTAAATTGTCTCCATTTTTAATATTGGACATATTCTATTAATTTGTTTGACTTACTGTCTACCAGTTGAATAGGATTTTATTAGGTTATTCATATTACCTCGAATACCATAGGGGTGCAAGTTTTTAAACAAAATATGGTGAACGTGGTCGAAAGCTTTTGTCATGTCTAAATATATCTCGACGGTCCCATAGAACAAAGTTGTATATTCAAAATGTTAGCTTTTCAGTAGAGCGCTTTTAAAGTCGTAAGTGTGTATTCATGTACGAATTAGTGCTATTTTCACACATTAGGTTCAAAGTTGTTACTGAACCCTAATAGATAATGTTTCCTTCATGTATAACTTGTGATTTTCACAATTAATTTAGACTTTCAAAGCACTTTACTCAAAAGCTAACATTTGGCATATACGACTTTGTTCTATGGGACCGTCGATCTCTACTGCAGGTTTGCGATCATCCATATTAGTGAATTACAGTATTAAAAAAGATATAAACTAGTGAGTTTATTGATTTTGTTTTGCGAAATTCATACTGTTCGGGTACAAAAAAATTGTTACTTTCAAGAAAGGAATATAAAGAAGAATTTATAATATTTTCGTAAATTTTTGAGAAGATTGGAATTAATGCTATTGTTCCGTAACAATTAATATCTCCAATATCGCCCTTTTTAACCGACTTCATTGAACATTGGTTTTATAGTGAATTTTATATTATCTGAAAAAGCGCCGTATTTTATACTTAAGTTAATGATATAGCTGGAAATTGGAGAGAGTATATGTGATAATATGTTGTACGATCCTAACAGCAATTTCGTCGTAGCTAGTACTGGAAACATTTTTTAGAGAATGAACATTTTTTTTTAAATTCACTCGCTCCCACAGATTTTACAAAAATAGAATTCGATTGACTTCCACTAAGAATGCGGTTGCATTTGGCTATGTTCATAAAACATCCATTAACAATTGGGCAATGTTATTATAATCTGATACTGTTCGACCATATCCTTGTTTACAGTTAATATTTTCTTTAATTGTAGCATTTTTATCTATATTTATAAATTGTCAGGGTGGCCTTGCATTTATTAATAGATTTTATATGTAATGGTTATTTTGTATCTTTTGTATGAGATTCAATACGGCTTTGTATCTCTTTGCATAATATTCAAACAGATTTTTGTTTGCGTTTGTACTCCTTTCTTTAGTTCCATAAAAGCTTTCGTCTACGTTTATTATATGAAAAAAATATTGAAATTGGTACAGCAGTTTATTTGATATCGGAGATGATCGATTGAAAGTAAACAAATTGTTCCTCTTTATAAGGAATTTTATATATTATCAGTACCTAAATATAGTTTTTAAAATTAAATTTTGTACATTATTTATTATTCCGTAACAAACACAAAATAAAATATTTTGATTAATAAGTTTGTCTGATTTGGCATGGTAAAACTAACACAACCATATTAATTGTAAGTGGCAAAGATGTACTGTAAATAAAGCATTAAACGCATTGTATTATATAATTGTAAAAAGCATTTTACTTTAATTGCACTTTCGTCATTCAATGCAATGCTTTTATAACAGTTTAATATTTACAGTATTAGTATCCACTACAGTAAACCTGAATTTAAACAGAATCCCTGCCATCTATCGGATTTCAATAGCAACATGGGCGCCCTCTATCATACAATCGTTGAAGCAGCCGAAATTTTGACAATTGTCGGTTGGCACGCAAACTCGACGAGTTGTCTCTCTATTCCCAATGTATATAATACTCTTTGGTAGGAAGTTTTTTGGCGGGAACGTGGAAGTGTCATGAGGTGCTCTTGTTTTAATTCGTTATTTTGGTGATACTTAGTGTTATATTGCATAATTATGGTGGTATATTATCCAATATAGTTCTATTAAAGTGCTCAAATGAAGTGAATTGAAATAACTGTGCCAATCAAGTGTTTTTTCGTTGCCGCCAAAACTCCTCGATAAAGTCTTGGTAAGGTAGCCACTGCCTTACTACGACATAGTATAGGTATAGTTAAGAAAAAAAATAACCAAAATATCACTTAAGACGAGGCTGTATGGGCTTGAACCCTTTGCCTTCCCTATAAGGGAAAATTATATTAAAAAAAAAAAAAAAAAAAACTCTTTGGTAGGAGTTTTGGCGGGAACGTAGAAGTGTCATGAGGTGCTCTTGTTTTAATTCATTATTTTGGTGATACTTAGTGTTATATTGCATAATTATGGTGGTATATTATCCAATATAGTTCTATTAAAGTGCTCAAATGAAGTGAATTGAAATAACTGTGCCAATCAAGTGTTTTTTCGTTGCCGCCAAAACTCCTTGATAAAGTCTTGTTAAGGTAGCCACTGCTTTACTACGACATAGTACGTAGGAAAAAAAAAGTCAACCAAAAATATTACTTAAGACGAGGCTGTATGGGCTCGAACCCTTTGCCTTCCCTAAAGGGAAAATTATAAAAAAAAAAAAAAAAACTCTTTGGTAGTCAGTGTACTAATAAATGATAATAATTGTATTATGTGATTTTTTTAAGTTATTGTTAATATTTCTCTTTATGTGCAATTGTAGTCTTAACATATAAAACACGCAATAATAAAAATAGGGATTAATGACGAATTTTTAATAATATTTAATAATAGTTCATCACGTAGAGCTTAATATTCAATAATTTAACAAAGCGAGTTATGGCATTGCCATTACCAATACCTCCTTGTGCTAAACGGGATGGTCTCAGCGTCTTAGGTTGCGACCGGTTCGAATATGCAAGCACTATGGCTACAACTTTATTAGCACCGGTTAAAACTGAACGTCAGATTCTTGAACATTCTATGTCCGAAGATGATCCAAACGCCAATACTCAGCTTCCAAGCGAGGTTGGTAAGCAACCCCGATGGGGCCCGCGACACCGAGGAGCTCAGGAATTGGCCGAATTATATAGCCCAGGTTAGTACTATGGATATGATTTTGATGGAAAATATTATGAACTACATAAAATATTATCATTACTTTATAATACTAAGACATAAATAACTAGAGCACACTTTATCATTTTGACAGGCAAAAGATTACAAGAATGGGTATGCGTGGTGGTTTGTTGCACATTATGTGCCTGCGCGGGCATCCTAATGGCCAGATACATCCGAGCTGATGCTTCATTATTATTGGCGGCGATAGCTGGTGTCTTAACAGCAGATTTCGCTTCAGGAGTAGTGCACTGGGCTGCTGACACTTGGGGAGCAGTTGACCTACCTCTTATAGGCAAAGTAATGAGAGATTATCACATTCATAGACTGTTTGTTTGTACCATCAGAAAATGTCAGCTTTGCTTCATCAAATGTACTTATTATTCAAATTCATGCCTTATCCATTTTCTCAAAATTGCACTGACTATTCCCTATTGCCTATTTTCACATTGCAGGCTTGCATGTTCAACCTTTAGAACTATTAAATATCTTTGTACTAAGTGGACATACATAATGTTTATCTCTTAGTTTATCATGTGATGATCAATATGTTTGATAAGAATTTAGTTAAAATGTAGATAAGGTTGATTTCAAACATACAAAATGTAAAAAACACTTCGTAATAATATTATCCTATCATGATTTATATAATTCACTATGCCATTATACTTAAAAAATATTTCATTTTTGGTGAAGCATTTAAATTTTGTGGTCACATCTGGGTACCTCTCTGTGTATTGGCATGGGGATGAGGGCCCATGGTAAAGGCTCACCTCAAATAGCAGAAGTGCATGAAAAGAAGGTGTTTTTATGAGGGATATAAGATGAATGTTGTTGCCTTGTCCTGAAGAAGGAAGGAGAGCTCTGATTGGTTTTGATAAATTCACAATACTTAAGGGCACATAATATATGAATGCTTTATATAAAGTCACTCCTTGCCAGAGTTTCAATCCGAGTCCCATGTTGATTTTTTATGATGTGTTAAGGTTGGCTGTGGCATAAAACACTTTCTACTGGACTGTTATTGCATTGCACCTAAAATGTTTTTATTACCTGTATGTGCATTTCGAAGTGAACAAAATATTTAGTGTGTGAATATTGTTTACAACAATTATTACAGCCCCATATTGCTTGCTCTCAGTACTATTGACAAATCCCTTATTATAGTCTAATGACAAACAGTGAATATTCTGATGAATTTCACCTAAATAAGACACAGGTTGAAATAATCATCTGTCATCAGGTGACACATAAAGTGTAGAGCGCATCTGATTGTAAGTGGAGTAGGGTCCAGATAGACTGGACTCTACTCCGCTTACCATGTGATGCAGTGAGGCAGGGTAGGAATTGCCTAGGCAAACTAGGCAACTGCATACGGGCCTGGCAACGGCCTGGGCCATGTGCCTGAGATAAGGCTGCCATCACCTAAATTGCCAAAGCCGGATAAACACGGCAAAAATCCTGGACATTTGGGTGAAATATCGATTTTTATTACACTTCTGAAAAATATTTTGCCATCCTTTTTTAAATGCAGGTTATTATGAATGAATTTTGAACTAAGATTTATTTAAATTTATTGCTTGTTTATAAAAAAGAACGGATTTCCCTGTGACAGCAAAAGTGTCCAGAGCGTAAAGACCTTATGTCGTTTAAATTGATAAATCCTCAGAACTCTTCGGTCTCTAGACTTGCAAGGACACTTTTAGTAGGGTAGTCACAAACATAATGGCCGTGTCATTAGATAAGTTCTACGTGAACCTTTATTTTTATTTATTGAGATCCCTGAATTGCAAGGGCCTTAACATTGCTTAGTGTAATAGGGGTTCAATAATCACATAGCTTATGTAGTTAACCTTCATCGAAAATCATTCTTGGTGGCTTACACTCCGAACTTACGAAGCGGTTGTCACCCGCGTCAGCCGTGGTTGCGGGCCCGGAATTCCTGTAGGATGCAAATATATATGTCAAAAATGAATGCACTTTTCACAACCCGTATTACCCCCGCGGCGTGCGCAGCTGTACGCGGTACCCGCTGTAGCGGCGGGCAACTAGTAGAATCGCGCGGTAGTACGCATATATAGGTAGTACGCCGCACCCAGAACAGTTTGTGCCTTGTTTTTTTAATTTTTCTGTGAAGTACAAAGTACAAGTATTTCATATAACGCAACAGCTCGTTTCTGCTGTGTGTCCACGGCGTTCTGGAACTTGACTGACCTTTAATCGCCCGTCTTGCGATAATTGCCCCCCAAGTTTGCGGGAATCGCACAGATCTCCGGACGTCGTGAGTTTGGAAATAAAACAGCTGTTTCTCCACCCCGGCAGGCGCGGATAAAAACCGCTTCGTGTGTTCTTAGCGTTATACGTACCTAATAAAGATAATACCATTTAATTTTATCAAATTGCTTTGAATTGGTATGGCTTATTAAAATATCATATTATTGTACCTACCAAGTTGATCTAATCTTTGTTATAAAATTATGACTTATACACATTATACATGAGTACCTATATGTATACAACTTGATAATCATATAACATAATATGATATTAATTTCTTCCTCATTTCTTAAACAGAGATAATATAAACTAAAAATCTCCTAATCGAAAGTATTATAAAGTTGGGTCTTGATTTTTCAATCGTTACTTAATTTTATAAGTTAAGTACCTACTTTACACTTATCTGGATTTATATAAAAGTTGATACGGCCACTCACCCCTTTTACCTATACAGTTGAAGAATCAGCCGTCAAATAATATATGCTTAGATGGGTAAAAATAACACTGTTCTAGCACTTATTGCACCTTAGTTATAAAAAAATAGTATTTTCAGACAAGTATCATTATCTATTAATTATTAGCAATTTTATTTTAAAAATAGTTTTTCGTCACAATGTGTATCCCACGTTGATTTATTGGTTCTACACGGTATGATCACAGCTGAGGTCCCAGGCTCGAATCCCGAGTTGGGCTTTTGCAAAGTGATATTGGGTTTTCTGCTCGGTACCATTAGCCTGGAGTCATTAATTTGCTAATAGGTTCGCCACCCATGTACAATATGCGACGAGGCACACATGGCGAAAAGTGGATGCACTATTTGCTCCTCTACTCACCCCTTTGGAGATAAAAGGCGTAAAGTGTGGGTTTTGCCTTGTTTTGGCATAATTGCAAATTTATAACTACTTACTGTAGAGTGGTTGTATAAAGTTAATTATATTATAACCCTATCAACAATCAGCATAGAAATATTATGCAATGTGAGCCATTACAAAAATAACATTATTTTGTTAGTACTCTGCATTCCCACGTTTGTAATTGCGCATTGTTACTAAATAAACCAACATTATAAATTCTACGTATAACTTTCCTTTAGCATGCGATAAATGATTAATGTTACTTTACTTTTGCGTTACAGAATTTCCTGCGACCATTCCGAGAGCATCACATTGATCCTACATCAATAACTCGCCACGATTTCATTGAAACAAATGGTGATAATTTTGCTATCACAATACCAGTTCTCGCACGAATTGTCTGGCAATTAGTCACGTACGATAATGAAAAAGTTGAAGAACAGTTTCATTGGATTGCCTACTGGTACTTGTGTTGTATCTTCGTGGCGATGACCAATCAGGTATGACATTGTGTTTATCACAATCCAAATTTAATTTTGTTGTAACTTGTAAGACACGTAATAGGGAACGTGCACAAACTATAAGGGGCAGCACAAAATCGACAAAAGAGCCACATGTGGGTACAAATGGAACTTTTCAGAGCTATAATTTATTTTTATTATGTCAAAAATGATAAAATGTTGGTTCCGGCCGAATATTATTGATACCGTAGGAGGATGTTTAATTTTGATTGTGATTGATCGAGAGACCAATACGTCTCTTACATTTTTATCTCTCAACCAATCCCAATAAAACGAAACGGAGACGTGTCGTGCTTTTTTCACATTCTAAGCCCCTGGGTATTTTGATGTTGTTGAAGCAAAATAAGGAGATAATGTTCCCTTGTTTGTATTAAATGTTATCTTCAAAACATCTTTATTTTTATAAGTTACGTAAATAATTAAACATTTCTAAATACGTTTGAAAAAAAAAAACTAGAAAACTTGAAGTTGAATCAAACTTTATTTTATACTTTATACTATCTATACTAATAATATTATAGAGAGGAAAGATTTGATTGTTTGTTTGTAATGGATAAACTAAAAAACTATCAGCCCGATTTTGAAAATTCTTTCACCAATATAGTAGGTAGTACTTCTTTCAGTAATAGGTAGCTATATTACTCCTGAGTGCTATAGGCTACTTTTTATCCCGGGAAAATATTAATAAATATTTTTATCCCGGAAAAAATTTTCACGCGGGCGGGGCCGCGAACAGTAAGTAGTCTATACAAATATAGAGGTCCAAGCTTCTCGCGAGATTTAGTTTTGTCGAGAGCAAGTTACATAATGATTGTATTTTCTACAAATACATCCTTCTCAATACTTGTTTTTGAACATTTACAGTTCCTAAATCTCTAATTATATATTTCTAATGATATATTTTGTTTGTTGGTGTGTTGTAGTTGAAACGTATATTAATAGTGAAGTTGAATGTTCACGCCTAGCTTCCCTCGAACTCAATAAATTAAGTAGGCAAAAGCTAAAAAAAAGAGCACATTCCAGCGAGTGTTCTCAGTTCACAATAAACTGCGTACCTCAATTAGAACCAGAGATATTGTGAAAGATTACTGTAAAACCAACATAAGTAATGTACACTAGGAAATCGCGATTGAGTACGTACTATCTACCTACATCGTATAGGTGTCCGCTGTCCAACTGGTGCTTGCGTCGCTGTTCTCCCACGACTCACGTGAAGAACACACTTATCTATACTTGCAATATGATAGTATGATTTAATAAATATATTGTACTAGCTTTTGCCCACGGCTTCGCCCGCGTTAATAAGTTTTTCCGGGCTAAAAGTACATACATAAAAACCTTCCCGTTGAATCACTCTATCCAACACATTTATTTGTATAAAGATTAATATTATGACGTTGATACAACTCTTAACAAATAATGCATTAATTTCGACCAAATTTGATTACCATAAAAACGGTTCTAGAGAGTTTATTTTAAAAGATAGACAGATACTGTCGCGGACTTTTTTTTAGATCATTTTAAGAGGAATAATTCTTTCATACATATATTTTTGGTATCTTGAACCGTTTTCGCAGCGCACGCAATGGAAGCCCTCAAGGATGAATAATTTGCCCCGCATTTTTCACATTTTCCATTATTTCTTCGCTCCTAATAGTTGCATCGTGATGTTATATAGCCTATAGCCTTCCTCGATAAATGGTCTATTCAACACAAAAAGAATTTTTCAATTCGAACCAGTAGTTCCTGAGATTAGCGCGTTCAAACAAACAAACAAACAAACAAACAAACAAACAAACAAACTCTTCAGCTTTATAATATTAGTATAGATTATGAGTATTATTATTACGCCTCGGTGGCGTAGTACGACTACAAAGCTGAGGTCTCGGGTTCGATCCCCGGGTCGGGCAAAGTGATATTGAGTTTTTCTATTCAGTATCAGCTCGGAGTCTTTCCAGACATATCGGGCACAAATTCCTTTGTGCCCGATATGTCGATAGGCTCGCCCCCTATCACATCATGGGACGGAATGATGGCGAAAAGTGGGTGCACTAGTTGCACCTCTGCCTACCCCTTCGGGGATAACAGGCGTGAGTGTATATGTATGTATATGAGTATTATTCAGTTTTCTTAATTTAGTTCCTTATTGTTTTTTAGATTCACAAATGGTCACATACATATTTTGGATTGCCGACGTGGGTCGTGTGGCTGCAGGAGTGGCACATAGTGCTGCCGCGCCGCCACCACAGAATTCATCACGTCGCGCCGCACGAGACTTACTTTTGCATCACTACGGGCTGGCTCAACTGGCCTTTAGAAAAGCTTCACTTTTGGTCCACTTTAGAGGCCATCATTGAAGCGTTGACTGGGTGTAAACCTCGAGCTGATGATATGAAGTGGGCACAGAAACGTTCCTAGAACACGCCTCTATACAACATCAGGTTTTTATACTTACACTCGTCCACATCAACCAAATCAATTAAAAAATGTAGATTAAATATTTTGCTATATTGCTTGAGTCACACGCCGAGCACTTGACGGTTGTTCGTCCGCTACTTAGAAAGGGTTAGTTATTGATTTTTGTAATGACATTATCATATTATTATATCATTTTGTTATTAACTCGCAGCCTTCTAAAAAGGTGAACTACAGACAAGTCAAACGATTTTATAGTCGAGACTAACAGCTGAGTGCTGTTATTGGCCTGTCTTGAAGTATTTATATTTGTGTTGTACCTATTTCGCGGTATCTTTGAACTGTAAGTCGTGGAATTTAAAAAGAATTATACTTATAATTAGTTTTTCCTTACTCGAAATAAGCACAAGTCATCGGACCGAATAGCAAAACTGAAAATAGAAATTTAGCAAAAAATATCGGGAAAATATTGTGAGGAAAGTACATAATATATATAACTAAGAGTACAGCAGATATAAAATAGCCAAAATAAAAATAGTGCTTTTCAATATAAACATTTATTACCGATGAAGCTGCAGGTAAAAATAGTGTATGGTTTTCAAATTTCACAAGTTGTGGTACATTGCGTTGGTTTCATCGGCAAGGAGTACTCTCAGGACATGAACAGTCCGCTCATTATATACTTTGTGAGTGTAGTCTCTGGCATGATGAGCGCAACATAATGTTAGATAGTATGCAAATAACATCCGGGGCTGTATACTACATGGACCTCTTAGAGACTAGACGGAATTTCCGTGCTTTCCGGCGTTTTTGCCTTGCCTATTATTGGAATCAAATTTGACAGTTCAAATGATAGATCCCTTTAATTTAATTTTTATCCGTGGTGGTTTTACAACTGGCTTTTCTAGTTTTAAACGTTATACTTGAGGTTAAAATGCCTCCTTAGTTCATTGTTTTGTCGCCCGCTTTGCTATGGATATTTCCAACTCCTCCCTATCTTTTATTTGATTAATTTCGTTGCGGGATAAAAACAGACTAGTGTTCCCTGAGACTCGCCGAGCTTCACCGCTTGGTGTTATAAAATGCTTGCCATTGCTGATCCTGGCTTACAGGAGTTGTAGTGGCGGGTGTGAGGGCGGGATAGTCACTCTGTAAGTTGTGGTACAAAACTTTTCAACTCAGACATAAAAGTCTGGTAATATGATGTTAATACTCCAGTCGTTTATTGATTACGTTCGGAAACCCTAACACTGGTGACTGATTTGTGTGACACCCACATGTTATGGATATCGCATTGGTCCGCTAATCAAATCAAACGTCGTCGATGTTAAACAAGACGCAAAACGAACAAATTTTTTTGCGGGTTTCTGGAGACTACAAGAGGCCGCATAGACACGTGCGCTCTTTTAAGCCCTTTTGGTCCTGTTTTGATTTTGTTCGTGCGCACAGTATCTTTTCACCGTGGATACCTATAGAAAAAAGAAATGCCAGCGTTCGCAAGAAACAAACATTCATACCTAAGAAGGCTCATGAGTAGGGCTGCCATCATCTAAATTGCCGACGCCGGATAAACACGCCAAAAATCCCGGACATTTGGGCGAAATATGGGTATTTCCCCGGACACCTTTGAAAAAATATTTTGCCGTTCCTTCTTGAATGCGGGGAAATGCATGAAGTTTTAACTAAGATTTATTTCAATTCGTCGCTCATCTATAAAAAATGGATTTCCCCTGACAACAAAAGTGTCCGGGTTTTGCCCGGACAATTTTTAAAACCCCGGCCGGACGGCCCCCGGACGCCCTTCAAACTAGGACAAATCCGGGGAAATCCGGACGGATGGCAGCCCTACTCATGAGGCATATGACTGTTCTACCGCGCACTAACAGGATATGCGTATCAAATCAAGACAAGGCTTTAGCCGCTCCGTATGATCATGTGGGCCTTGCCTGCTGCTTCATCATACAATACCTAATTATGTGGTAGACATCTGAATTTAAAATATGATTGTAACGGCTATTCCACTCTGTTATCTAGTCGTAAGTTTTCGATCTTTGTTGCTTTATTTCTATTTTTGGCGTAGCCAAGAAATTCTTAATTAAGAAATCCATGAATATAGATCTATTAAAATTATGTAAATCTGTACCTACGCAAAAACATGAACGACGGGCCAACGCAAGCAGATCGATGGAGGACATAATTATTATGACTTATTTGAGATAATATCATGGCCTTTAGATTAGCAAGAAAACTTGCAGAAGTTATCATTTGCAAGCGATTTTCCCAATGTAAACAGTCAAGGCAAGCTGACTGCTTTAAAATTTTGAATTTTGCTCAATGCAGGATTTCGAGTCAGCGACATTTTGCAACTTGTGGCGTGAACTTGCAGTTAGTTCTAGCTGCAGATAAAAGTTTTAACTTGCTGAGCAAGTAAATTGTCAAGTTGTAGTTATTTATATTACTTACTTTGTTTATTTGTAAGGCTAATTTTAATAACAATGCTACCAAGTGATAGGTAGTATTACCGACATGTCTATTTTTTTACCCAGCAGCAGTATGCGTGCACTATTGTGTTCCTTTTTAAAGAACTTTGTAGACATATACATTACTGGGCATCGTGAGACTTCACATTGAAGATTGTGCGTTTTGTTATTCAGATTTATTGAGGGCCTGTTTCAGTGGCGTAGCTAGTCGTGGGCAAAGTGGGTCCTCGCCCACAACCTCGCACTTAAAGGGTCCTCGAGAGGCCCCATTAAATACGGCCTGTAATTACGCCTTCCGCGGAAAGAAGTTAAAAACTACTTAAGAAACAATACTAAGCAGGACCGACTGTGCTTTAGTAACACTTTCGATCGAAGCGTTAATTACAAATATTTAGTAGAGGACTTTGTAAAAAAAAAATCGTGCCAGTTACAAAATAACACTTATCGAAAAACATTTTAACGTGGACAGAACCGCGAGCAGAAGTCTAGTAAGCAATAAATATTTCTCGTACACTGTTAACTACTTTGAAGGAACTTGTACAAGTTAACTTGGTGGTCTTTTGCAATAACGTATTGCTAAAGAGTTGATATATTTGTCACTAGCGTAAACGAAATCGGGAATTTCTTACGCATTACATTTTGAGAAGAACTAGCATCTAAGCATGGCTTCAAAGTTCAGTAACTGTGAACTTGCGCAATTTAAAGACCTGCTTGCGATGTGTCGTTAGATCATCTTTCTGATGCATCATGTATACATAATATGTACATTGTACCAACATAAGATTTAGCAATACAAAAGAAAAAGAGATATAAAATAACTAAAAAGTAACTTCATTTATATTTTGATTCAGTTCATGAAATATTAAAATCGGCTATTTTTATTCAATGCTGTGTATTATTATAACCTAAAATTTGTTTTCTTCTGTAATAACTTCACGTTAAATATACTTACAAAAAAAAACGAACAGGTCAGCGTATAATTAATGTGTAAAATGTCTCAGTCCGAACAAAATTACCTAGATAAGTCTTTATAAGACAAGGTAGAACGAGGATTGAAGTTCACATTCGAAAGTGAAACAAGGGTGACGTGTAAAGCCATTATATTGCAGATAAATATAAAATTGTGCAACTCGAGTGTCCGAAAACTGTAATCTATACTAATATTATAAAGCTGAAGAGTTTGTTTGAACGCGCTAATCTCAGGAACTACTGGTTCAAATTGAAAAATTATTTTTGTGTTGAATAGACCATTTATCGAGAAACAGATAGACATATACTGTCGCGGACATTTTTTTAGATCATTTCAAGAGGAATAATTCTTTCATACATATATTTTTGGTGTCTTGAACCGTTTTCGCAGCGCACGCAATGGAAGCCCTTAAGGATGAATAATTTTCCCCGCTTTTTTCACATTTTCCATTATTTCTTCCAGCGACTATACAGTGTCATTTCAACATTGCGTTACTAAATGAAACCACATATTCAGCGTGACCTCTGCTAACATCGTGCAAAATATTATCTATGGGTAACGCATACTTTCGCCAATAATCCAGATTATAGTTTTATAGTTTTTTGATCACGCTGTGTTTTAGCGCGCTTGACTTTATTCAGTGAATCACGTCACAGCTGACGATGTTATTACAAAACCTATAGGATTAAGAAGGGCAACTCACAAATTCACTTGCAATACATTCACTCACATAGCTGCAGCAGTACCGCTTGAGACGTGGAATTTGAAATAAAATAATTAAATTGCTACTAGAGCAGTCCCTACTCCCTAACTAATACGTTATAAATATCAACATGAAATAAAAAGTTGTCATGTTATTGTGTGAAAAGGAACTAATTATTTTTTAAGTGTTATGCTGTAAAGAAAAGTATTAATTCTTTAATAATAAACTTTGTTTTCGTTAATAAATAAGTTTACCTACCGAAATAGGTAGGTACTTAACAACTCGCAGTCACTATTAAAAAAGTTACAGGATTTTAATCTATTGATATCATATTTTTTGATTCCGTATGATATTTCAACGTTTATTTTAATTTTAACATCAATATTTCTGGACGTCATGCCTAAAATAGGTTTACGTAAATACTTTATACTACCAAACGCCTTATTATGCCTTCTGTACTTTCTAATCTCTAGCTACATTTTGTATCGCGTCAGAGTCGTTGATCTTGTTACTAACACATTGAAACTAACGTGCAGATACCAACATGTTGTGTCTCTTTCGCACGCCATTCAATACAAACACGCACTCAAACACGCTGTGTTGCCAGTATAAACATTTTTACCGACAAGTTTGCTAAAATGACACAGCTTTTCAAAGAATCGGATATTAGTTTATTTATCACATGGATTTCTAACACACTTAAATAAGTGTATTAAATAATAAAATAACTAGGGCAATTATGCTAATGAAAAGTCTACTTAAACGAATACGCAGCAATATCTTTGTATTGTAAAAATAACATTACTTTAAGCAATAAAGCATACCAGAGCTCTAACATCATTTAATTTCAATATGCATTGTGGTACGGTTAAAATAGCATAGAACAATGTAAAACTAAAATTGCAAGATATTGCAGAATAGGGTAATAGTACCAAAGCTTGGTATCCCTGTGGGAGCACGTGTAACACGAACATCAGCTGGCGAGGCCAACGATCGCGCGCGCCAGCGGGCGCACGGCGCACTTGTCGGCATGTTCTTTGTATAGGGCTGCCATTACCTAAATTGCCGACGCCGGACAAACACGGCAAGAATCCCGGACATTTGGGCGAAATATGGGTTTATTCCCGGACATCTCTGACAGAGTACCCCAGTATCTCCGCACCGCAATAACAATCGTAATTTTTAATAGTTCCTGCCTGAGTAATAATACCTAAAACTAGCGTTATTTACTAACCACTTATAAAGTGACTCGACCAAGTGCACAAAAATCCTTCTAAATACCTATGTTTTACCTACGTACAATAATTTTGGTTATTAGTCAATTGAATATCCTGGTTATTTTAAATTAAGTTCAGCCATTACTATACGTACGTAAATGTTACTTATTCTTGACAAAAGTGTGCGTGTATTCTATGAAGTGGTAAAAATTAACGTTTTTTACTCTACTAGTAAATTACGACAATTCCAGGTAATAGCAATAAGTACAAGTGATATTTATCAAAATGTGTAACGTTTCGAAATACATCGAGATTCGCGGTCCGGGATTCGTGGACTTTATGCCTATCCCGCGCGGCCTAAAATATGGCCCCGCACTGGCTCCTCCAGGCGCATGCGCCGTGGGGCGCGGGGGCCTGCGCGCGCGTTGCCCGCCAGTCGCCCGGCAGCAACACGACGTGGCGTATGTCGATTTACGTACTGAATGTTAGGCCGATGCTCCCTATGTACTTACCGGTACCTATTGTAATTTTATTATTATATCGTTTTGTATCGATCCGAGTGACCTTGTCTCTGACATCGCTTCGGGAGACGCGAGCCATGTGTAGGTAAAAACCTATTAGTTTAGTAGTCCTTTGTCGGCTTTTATGCGCACACGATTAGGGCTGCCATCCGTCCGGATTTCCCCGGATTTGTCCTAGTTTGAAGGGCGTCCGGGGGCCGTCCGGCAGGGGTTTTAAAAATTGTCCGGGCAAAACCCGGACACTTTTGTTGTCCGGGGAAATCCATTTTTTATTGATAAGCGACAAATTGAAATAAATCTTAGTTAAAAATTCATGCATTTCCCCGCATGGAACGGCAAAATATTTTTCAGAGGTGTCCGGGGAAAGACCCATATTTCGCCCAAATGTCCGGGAATTTTGTCGTGTTTATCCGGCGTCGGCAATTTATATGATGGCAGCCCTACACACGATCAAATGTTCTCTAATTGTAATTATTATTCTATTGTGTTAATTTTTAAGTTTCTGTTGTGGTAAACTATGATTTACATTTACAAAGCTCGTGAATAAAGTGTTAATGTTTCCTTGAAGGTCGTTGAAATGTCTTTTGTACTTTTAGGGATTACTGAGTAAATGTTCAAAATTCCAATCTTCAAGAACCTCGTTGACACTCGTATCGTAACGGTAGCATCATAGTCGGTTTCACGAAATCGATCGACGAATTTGACGGCTTGAGCGTGCGATTCTTGCTGATGTATCGTGTGATAGTTGATGGAATCTTAGGGTTGTGAGGCTTTTTGATAAACTACGTGCGGTGTACGGACTGTGACCATTATCGAAGATGCTTCAATGATTTCAGTCTTCTAAAGGAGACATAACTGGCTCTGACAGAATCTAGTAAGTGACTGTTGTTTTGATTGACCTATGTGACCTGACACAGAAGCATAGGTAATAATAGCGACCTCATCTTTTCGGTTTGGAATAAAGCTTCATGGTTACGATGGCGCGATGTCTTATCGTTGCGCTCCGTGTGTGCATCTCTTGTTCGCGTGTGCGTGAGCATATTATCAATGAAACACACAGACCTCAGTGACGTTGACGCTCCGACGATCTCTCGTATACTAGTAGTGGCAATAGGATGTCTAAAATTAAAAGACCTTTTTTGTTCTTTATTTTCTTTGAAAAATGTACTTCTTTATTTTACACTTATGGTTAAATTAATTAACTGCATGGTGTTTCTTTCAAATTGATTTTATCGCAGTTAAATTTATGTATTCGATTACAAAATGACCCTGTATAACCCCTAGACTCCTAATGTTCAATATTTCTCTTCAAATTAATTCTGTCAACTACCTGAGGTTTGAGGAAGCGGGGTACTGCATTATGATTGGTTCTTCCAACACCTTATCGCATTATACAACCTTGGAAACATAGGCATAGGGATGGGACGAGTTAAATGAAAACACGATTTTTTTATCGATATTACTTTTATGTAATAAAGTTTTATAGTAATATTATTATTATTTATTAAACATATTAATATTTTAACGAAACTCTTTATGTTATCGAATGACAGATGGCGCTTAGTAAGTCTCGTCGACATTAACAAGAATATTTGAGCTGACTTGTAGGAATAACACAAAGAATAACTCAAAACAATCGTTATAATCAACAAACAAAATAAAAAATTATCCCAATAACATTTATTTCTGATACCGCTAGTCAAAATGTATATCCTAATCATTTTTAAAATGAATTAACTATTACTAATGAGCTAACAATTTAAAATAAGAAGCCTTTTAAAATTAAATGGGCCTCAGATAAATTGATTAGTTGAGTATTCGGGCGATAGTTTCTCTTATTTTTAATTTTATCGATAGAACTATCGACAAATCCTTTTGGTGTATCACTTACTTTTAATGTTAAAAAACAAAACGAAATAGAAAATGTAAAAAGTACTTTCGTCGGAAAGAGATGCAAATATAACAAGATGGCGCGTAAACACCCAAATGACCAGTCTAAGATGAACTCCGTAAAATTTTAAATAAAATGTGATTATGTGTCGTTATTGACTTACCTGTGAAATGTAATGCCATTTTTCTGAAAATTTGAATTATGGCTATTTATACCACACCATTTTATTGTGCACGGGTTCATTACAATAGTTATTTATTCGCAAACACGGAAGTATTTACAGCTCACAGTTGTGGTCGCAACTGACTTGAAGATTTTGAACGGTAAGCTACATTGGATCTATTTGTCAGATGTGTTGCCCGAAGCCGATCGTCTGTTATTAGGAGTCTAGGGGTTATATAGTCGCTGATTTCTTCGCTCCTAATAGTTGCATCGTGATGTTATATAGCCTAAAGCCTTCCTCGATAAATGGTCTATTCAACTCAAAGAATTTTTCAATTCGAACCAGTTGTTCCTGAGATTAGCGCGTTCAAACAAACAAACAAACTCTTCAGCTTTATAATATTAGTATAGATGTTATGATTAAATGATACGACTCGAGTGCCAGACAACGACTGATTTATTATATCCTACCCACACCAGATTGACATTCATTATGACCTATATATATGTACACAACATCTTCCCCAATAATAAAACAAAAGAAAAAAAGAATACTTATGTTTAAGTACCTTACGCCCAAATACTCAAACGCTACTCAACCGACCAAGTTATCTGAGGCCTACTTAATTTTAGCCGGCTTCTTATTTTAAATGGCATTCTCAAACGCACTTTAAAAGATTTGATGGAAAACTCAGCCGAGGAGCAGTCATTTTGCTACAGATTATAAAAAGTTTGTTTTCGATTACAATTTTAATAAATTTGATATTTACGTGTCGTTTCACGCAGTATAATTTTTAAGATGTTAAATATAAATAAATCGAATAACACAATGCGCAGTTTGAAAATGATTTACAATGTTATAATATGTCTATTATATTTAATTTTCGTGTGTATTTTATGTACTATGTGCAGATGCTACATAGTAAAAATGGTAAGTACTTTAAAAACCATCCTAGGTTTTTAATATGTAGGAATGGCATATTCGTTATTAGAAATAGTTTATTAATTATTATATTCTTAACATTGATGTGATGAGCTTATATTGGCATTATATTGCCACTTGGCAGTATGTCAGGGTTGACATTAGCCGCTTTAGAAAAAAAAATAAACAAGTCAACAACAATAATATTTATAATTCTTATTTCAGTTTTATCATCAGAAGTAGGCATATTTACAAACATTTACAAAATATGCTAACTCAACTGCCATACTACGCACAATACGATGTACTACCGTTGGTTGTTTCCCGTGAAAAATAACCCCAATGACCTTGGTTGGATTGTTTGGTTTATTTTTGTGTTTGGCTGGATATAATCCCGATTTTAAAGAACATAAATGAAGAACTGTTTCCTTGCTGAGTCGGAATCTTCTTTTACGATAAGTTAAGATATGATATATTTATTTGTCAAACATAAACATTAAATTATCATTATTGTATTCTTCGAAAGCGTTTAATTTCTCTCGATTTCTTCCTTTGACACCATACTCCTCTTCAGATGATATTGAAGAAAAAAACGATTTATTAAATCCGAAGAGAATATAATAAGTAGTTATTACGCAATAAAATTATTAAAGATTTGAACGTAAATATTTGAGACTAGTCTGAAGCACTCTCAAATTGACCTCGATTAACAGCCATATTTGGAGGCCTTACATAGCTGTCAAACTTGAAGCAGTGTTTGTGAATACCGTTTGAATCAATAAGCGGACCTTAAACTGAGTCGCCTTAAATTTAAGGTTAGGAGATAAGTGACGTTTCAGTATACCAATTTCACTAATAACGAATGCTTAAATCCGTAAGGCCATCTCAAATATTTAAGTAGCGTTTGAGTATTCGGGCGTTATAGTGTTATCTATTAATTGGGTAGGTACACAATTATACTAAATTGTTTAAACAAAGGTAATTATTACAACATTGCTCCTTTTTTATGAAAAAAAAATAACACTTATGCACTAAATACACTTGACAGCATTATTTTGAGTTTTGCTAAGCAACTTTTTTTTGCTTATCGAGTGAGTAGTACGAATGTAGGCATTTTTAAACCACAATTTTTG
Source organism: Lapara coniferarum (assembly GCA_949316025.1). Taxonomy (NCBI): domain Eukaryota; kingdom Metazoa; phylum Arthropoda; class Insecta; order Lepidoptera; family Sphingidae; genus Lapara; species Lapara coniferarum. Next base: position 12,316,767 of record OX438926.1, on the reverse strand, counting down.
TTATTTTGTTCATCGTATTCTAGTTGAATTTTTTCATCTTTTATGCCTACATCCGTACAGGCCTCACTGAATTCCTCGTCAGAGCTAGAACTGGTTTTATATGATTTTACCTCAGATTGACACTTAATCAAATGGCGACGATCGCGTCTGTACCTACCACCAGTCATACTCTGTACAATGTATGATCGAGGAGCAGAGGCATGGCTCAAGATTTTCCCCCTACATCTTGATTTTCCATCAATACAAATAATGGTGTCACCCTGTTTTAATTTAGGCAAAGTGTTGGCGTGCTCATCATAATATTTTTTTGCCTCATTTTGTTTTTCAACCATCACCTTATATTCAGATGGGTCGATCGATTTTGGTTTAAGAATATTATGATGTACCGGTAGCTGACATCGCAGCGTTCGACCCATTAATAACTGTGCAGGAGAACTCAAACCATTCCTGGGTGTGTTTCTATAATTTAAAAGTGCAAGATGAAAGTCACCCGAACTATGCATTGATTTTTCCAAATAATTTTTACAGTCTGAACTGCGCGCTCACTTTTACCATTTGATTGAACATAATTTGGTGAAGATGTCAGGTGATCAAATCCACACATTTGTGCAAATTTTTTTAATTCGCGACTCGAGTATTGAGTTGCGTTATCGCTAATCAGTACACTTGGAATACCATGTCGTGAAAATATCTCCTTCATTTTTTGTATAACTTCGTTAGATGATAAATTATTTAATTGACTGACTTCTGTAAAGTTAGAATAATAATCTACTAAATTTAAATAAAGTTTTCTTTTGTACTCGAATATATCTGAACCTACTTTATACCACGGTAGCTCTGGAATTTCGATCGGTAGCATGGGTTCCTTAGAGGGTGCGTTTGAGTGCTCCTGACACCGCTTTACTAACGATTCTATGTCCCGTGACATACCAGGTCAGAACATTACTTGTCTCGCGCGCCGCTTACCTACACCTATCAATACCTAAATGATCCTCATGTACTATCTTAAGCATATTTTCTCTCAGTTTTGCAGGGATTATCACTAAATTATCCCTAAAAACTACATCGTTAACAACAAATAACTCTTCCTTGAATGGCCAATACAATTTGACCTTATTATTGACATTATACTTGTGATTTGGCCAGCCATCATTTATATAATTTATTAGCAATTGCATATCTTCATCCCGTTTAGTTTCTCTTTTTATCAAAGTTAGCTTGTCATAAGATATGGGTATGTTTTCTATTACCATCTTGACTTGACAAACAACGTTACTATGTATTTCCTCACTATACAACTCGGGAAGTGGTGCACGAGACAACATGTCAGCAATATACATGTATTTGCCAGGTACGTATGTAACAATCAAATCATAACCTTGTAGGTATTCTAAGTAGCATGCGTTGCAAGCGCGCTGGGATAGACATCATGGGCTTTTTGAAGATACTTTCTAATGGTTTGTGGTCCGATTCCACAACAACCTTTTTTTTACCATAAACGTACTGGTGAAACCGTTCGCACGCAAAGACGATTGCCAGCATTTCCTTTTCCACCTGCGCATACCTTTTCTGCGCGTCAGTAAGGGTGCGCGAGGCGTACTCGATCGGGCGGCCGCCCTGCAGCAGCACGGCTCCCAGCGCATCGCGCGACGCGTCTACCGACAGCACTACGGGCTGCGCCGGATCGTATAGTGCCAGCACGTGCGCACACGTCACCGCTTCCTTCAACTTATTAAACAGAGAGAGAAATTTAAGTTCAAAGTTCGATTTTGTGCCTATTCACCCCGTTTTACGGTAATAAATAGAAAACCTAATTCTGCAAAACTAAAGTTAAAGGAACGTGTGTGCGTTGTTGAACATTTTCTATGTAAGCGGAGTATTCAGGTTTCCGAATCTGAATTCCTGATCAGGAAACCGAACGTGTGCGGCAAGCGTTAGTTAAATACCTATACCAATGGATCATGGAGTTTATGGCGATTCGCACAGTGCCCCGTAGTGTTGCAGAACCATCGATAGTTTGACTATCGATGGTTGACCTCGAAAACTATTCAGGATATTGATTATACTATCGATTGTATTGCACAAGTCAATACTATCGATAGTATCGCTGTTATCAATAGTATTGCGCATGGAGAGCTATCGATAGTATTGACATGTGACAATAAAATCGTTAGACTATCGATACTATTGCTTTCACCTTGATTATCGATTATCTAACCGGGCTTAAACAATTTAATAATATACGCAATACTGCTGATCGCTTGCTAGACCTGGTTTTATCAACCGTGCCTCTTTGTGACGTTACAGAGTGTGTGTCCCCACTTAGCAATATTGATAGATTGCACCCTCCTCTTAACATCAAGTTTCATGTTAATAATGTTCGCAAGCTAAATAACAATACATTTAGCATAAAGCCTAATTTTTACAAGGCTGACTACGACCTAATACCTAACTATTTAAAGACAATAGATTGGGAGACATTATTTGACGGACAAAGTGACGTCAACAGAATGCTTGATATTTTTTATGATATATTGGATACGTGTATTAAGAGGTATGTACCGTTCTGTACTCCTAAGCGTTATAAATACCCCCCCTGGTTTAGTTTTGCACTTAGAAGGATCTTAAATGAAAAAAATAAAATTAGAATACGATATAACAAATTTAATAATCCCATGGACGCTATTGAATTCAGACTAGTAAGCAAACGATGTGAAAAATTTGCGACTATTTGTTATAATAATTACACAAAAATGTTAGGAGATGAAATCTTAAGAAATCCTAAGTTATTTTGGTCCTTTGTAAAAGCTAAAAAAGGAGGGGTTAGTTCATATCCTCAAGAAATTACTGATGGGACCACTACAGTTACTGATGCCACGGAGGTTTGCGAACAGTTTGCTACATAGGTACTTCTCATCTATTTTTAATCGAGATGAGGATCATAGTCCTTTTGAAATAAAGTCAACACTCCTTAATGGTACTGAGAAAAATTGCCTGTATTTAACTTTGTCCATCATAGGACATGATGAATTGCTTAAAGTAAACGTGGCGAAAGTAATTCCTATATATAAATCAGAAGACGATAGTATCGTAAGTAATTATAGGCCCATTTCAATTTTGTCAACATTTTGCAAGATTTTTGAGTCTTTAGGGTATCCTTACATACAATCCCACCTTGAACAACTTTTAAGCGAGCATCAGCATGGTTTTATTCCCTCTTGATCTACGTGCACGAACCTAGTCACATTTACAGAATTTTTAAGCAAGGCAATTGATTCAGGTCATCAGGTAGACGTAATTTATACAGATTTCAGTAAAGCCTTCCATAAAGTGTCACACAAAACTTTGCTATCTAAGCTGCAAGCATATGGCCTCTACGGTACAACCCTGAAGTGGTTTCAGTCATATCTAGAAAGAAGGTCGTTTTATGTAGTGGTCAATGTTTTCCAATCAAACCTGCGAAACATCTATTCCGGAGTTCCACAAGACTCAAATCTTGGCCCTATCCTGTTTAATTATTTTATTAACGACGTATCAAATTGTTTTCATTATTCTAACAATTTTTTGTATGCTGATTATTTGAAATTTGGTAGAATCGTATTGTCAGATGTTGACTCCAAACTTTTGCAAACAGACCTTGATAGATTTGTTTTGTGGTGCAGAGACAACAAAAAGTCTTTAAACACAAAAAGTGCAGCCATATCAAATTCTCCAGAAACCTCAAAATCATAAATTTTGACTATAACAATAAAATCACCGAAACTAACACCATTAGAGACTTGGATGTCCTCTACGATGCTAAATTAACTTTTACATTTCACATAGATAATGTTATTAAAAGAGCATCTAGGTTGCTAGGGTTTGTCATTAGGAATTGCAGAATGTTTAATAACCATGTAAAAATAACACTCTATAATTGTCTGGTTAGAAGCACGCTTGAATACGCTAGTGTGGTATGGCGACCTCATTATGCTACACACTCACTTCGTCTTGAAAGAGTCCAAAAACTTTTTTGTGGCATCTCACTTTCACCGCAGGCAAAGTTAAAGAACTACCCTCTTATAAAAGGAGACTTGAATATTTTAAAATTACTTCCCTATCTAAACGACGCACAGTGGAACGTCCCTATAGAAAGGGCGTGACATGAGTATCTCTCTTACATATCTTATGATAACTCAACAACGGAACAACGTAAAGATTTGATTTTTTTTACGTGTATTATTGAAGAATAGACCTATCCATTACCAATGTAGTTTATTTGAAAAATACTGATATGACTATGAAAAAAAATACTGAAATATGCCTATATTTCAAGGGAGTTTAAAACCAAATTAAGGATAGATACACAATAATTTGACATTATTGCAATTAAACAAGTGAAATTCAATACAGTATAGGGTATATTTTAACCTAATTAATGAAAAATAGACATGCCTTAAAATCGCCTAAATTTACGATCTCAAGGACTTCAAAGAAATTGTCAGGCGTTTCCTAACACTTTAAAAAACTTATTTCGAGTAATATTATTATATTAGGATGGATTAAAAATGACAAAACAATTGAAAGCATAATGTTAAAAATTATTTACACCAACCTATTTGATTGCTTTCGTATAATATCAACACCTGATGAAATATTCATAATTCACAAAATGTAGTCAGCTTGATTAAAAGTGTAGATGCTCTGACATTTTTATCAGGCGTGTGACCTATTTTCTTCGTTTTCTTCGAAAGGGGGACGAGGGGGGTACATAATGTTCTAGCAAAATTTTCTAATTACTCTGAACTATCAAGCACAAGTATCATTAGGTCGGAGTTTTGTGGCGTTTTTAATATATGACAGATTTTATCAAACACTTCGATTACTTTTTTAAACTTTAATTTAACCATAAAATAAAGCGTCTTTTTAAAAAGAAACAGTTGCATTTATATAAGTGTATCCTATTAAACCGTTTTATTTATAAAATACTTCTCCAAACTATTGCGAATACCACAAATATCTTTCTTAAACAGTGAGGTCATTTTCGACAGTGTTCGATACTTCAACTTTGATGCTATATATTAGGTAAAATAAAGTGATTAGAGGGGTGAAAATTATAAAACTTGAAAGGTCATATTGTCCCCTTTCCACAATGCATTTCAGTTTCCAGTTATCAGACATTCAGTACTACCGATACATGTCACGCCCTTTCTATGGGGACGTTCCACAGTGCGACGTCGGATTATTGATGCCAAATTCACTTTTAAAATCTTAAGGAATATAATACGTTGCCCACCATTGCTGAACCTTTTCCACCTCCGTGTTCCCTCTAGAATTCCAAGACACCTAATTACGCCACTCTGTCCGCCTCGGAGAAGAACTGTTCTAGGCGCAAATTCTCCTTGTGCCAGAATGTGTAATGTGATCAACAGTTGCAGCGATCAAATAGATTTACACTTCAACTCCCTTGCCAAATTCTCCAAGTCAATTAATGATGTACTGGATAACATGGCCATTTAATTGTTTTTTTTTCCAACAAGTAGGTACCCTTTGTTTTTGTGTAATTTTACACGCTTTTTTATGTATCATTTTTTTTTATGACTATTGTATGGCGTTTGGATTATTACCTAATATTGAATTGTAAACATAAGAATATATTTGTAGTAATAAAATTAAACATATAGTTTATTAACCAGTTTGTTATGTACATGTGGTGTTTACCTGTAAGTAAGTGTTGCACTTAGTTCATAACTTTGTTATTGTATGATATGTTTGATAACTGTAAGATGTATAAGTGTAAACAAATGTTGGTCAACCTTTATAAATAAAATAAAATCTATCGATAGCAGACTACCGATAGGCAACACTAGTGCACCGTATTGCGCAGTGTAGTGTGGGAATGTGTGTTCTTACGTTGCTTGTAATTATTTTATTGTATTGAAAAAACGCATAGTGCAACACACTGAAAACGCATTCACGCGCGGTGTTGCAGATCACGCGCCTACATGTGGAGAAACAGCCGTCCACGCACGTGGGTGCGGGGTGAGACGCAAGCTGTGGGCACACCGAGTTCTGCTGTATGGTGTGTGATTTCTTGTAATTTGAATATTTAAAGGCCAAACAGACAATTATACCACTGCAGCATCGTGCGGATTCCTCCGTACAAACGCGCGGGGCTGCAGTATAATATGCGGTGCCCCAGGGGCTTCATTATACAGCAGCTCGTGGTGATAGTATAGTGCAGAGCATTGCTTTCTACATAAAAATGGTTGTTAATGCAGAACTCATTCACGACGCTGCAGTGATATTATTGAAGTTATACTTCTTTAGGCGCGTTATGAAAAATTTATGGGAGTGAAATTTTAAGATGCGCGCGCATGTGTGACTCAAAAATTCTCACGGTTGTTCTTTTATAATTTTCCACTTATAGGGAAGGCAAAGGGTTCAAACGCATACAGCCTCGTCTTAAGTGATATTATTGACTGGTAGAATCTTATAAAATTTAGTACAAATTATGTCATATATATTTATTATTCTCTAAATTTTATATTTAATAATTATACATAATTTAATTTTTAGTAAAAGGAGAAGGCAAAGGCGCTTAGCCATGCAGCCTAGTCTGTTGTTTTACCACACCCAAGGACTTTTTCAAAACTCAAAGGCCGAAACCAAGACTGCAATATTCTCAAAATTATAGTTTAATGATGCCAAAGAAGTATAACTTCTCACACGCGTACTTACGTACACGCCCGGTTTTTTCTATCAGTTTTGTTTTTGTATATTCAAATTCGAAGAAATCGCGCACCATAGAGCCAAACTCGGTGTGCCCATACCTTGCGTCTCGCCCCGCACTAGAGGTGATCATTAAACGTTATAACTGTTAATTTAACTCATTATAAAAAAATAGCTGTTAATTCTATTAACTACTATTGCAATATTCAACGTTTAAACTAATGAACGGACTGCGGAGACAGTTAATGCCATCTGTGAATTTATCATTCAACTAAACTTGATAACTGTTAATCATAGAAAAATTGCTAATAACGCCTCTATAGGTTATTTATTAAATGAAATTTAATACTACTAATAAGCACAAAAATGATATTTTTTCTTTAGCTAAGACTTAAATTATGCCTTGCCGTGATTTGCGAACAATAAAATCGCCACTTGCAATGATTGCGAAAATAATTTTATTTAGGTAACGTCAGAATTGATAAAAGTGGCCGTCATTTTGAATTTCTTTGTTTTAAGGTCAATTGACCTCAAAATCGGTATGTGGGTATAACTTTAATTACCAAAGACTGATCCAATGTCAGAATTGAAAAAAGTGGCCGCCATTTTGAATTTCTTTGTTTTAAGGTCAATTGACCTCAAAATCGGTATGTGGGTATAACTTTAATTACCAAAGACTGATCCAATGTCGGAATCGACAAAAGTGGCCGCCATTTTGAATTTCTTTGTTTTAAGGCCAACTGACCTCAAAATCGGTATCTGTGTTTAACTCTAGTTACCAAAGAGTGATCCAATGTCGGAATTGAAAAAGTGGCCGCCATTTTGAATTTCTTTGTTTTATGGCCAATCCACCTCAAAATCGATATCTGGGCAGGCCTGTAGGTACAAAAGACGGATCCAATGTTAGAATTGAAAAAAGTGGCCGCCATTTTGAATTTCTTTGTTTTAAGGCCAATCCACCTCAAAATCGATATCTGGGCAGGCCTGTAGGTACAAAAGACGGATCCAATGTTAGAATTGAAAAAGTGGCCGCCATTTTGAATTTCTTTGTTTTAAGGCCAATCCACCTCAAAATCGATATTTGGTCATGGCTTTAGGTACAAAAGACGGATCCAATGTTAGAATTGAAAAAAGTGGCCGCCATTTTGAATTTCTTTGTTTTAAGGCCAATCGATCTCAAAATCGATATCTGGGCAGGCCTTTAGATACAAAAGACGGATCCAATGTTAGAATTGAAAAAAGTGGCCGCCATTTTGAATATCTTTGTTTTAAGGCCAATAGACCTCAAAATCGATATCTGGGCTGACCTGTAAGTACAAAAGACGGATCCAATGTTAGAATTGAAAAAAGTGGCCGTCATTTTGAATTTTTTGTTTTACGGCCAATTGACCTCAACATCGATATCTGGGCATGGCTTTAGGCACAAAAGACGGATACAATGTTAGAATTGAAAAAAGTGGCCGCCATTTTGAATTCCTTTGTTTTAAGGCCAATTGACCTCAAAATCGATACTGGGCATGACATTGATAGTAAAAGTCATATTTAATGTTGGACTTAAGAAAAGTAGTCGCCATTTTGAACTTCTTTGTTTTAAGAATGATTGGATTTAAGATAGATATTTGGGCTTGTCTTTAGACAAATAGAATAAATCGAGGTGGGAATTTCAAGAACTGTATTCCATGTTAAATGTTCTTGTTTTAAGGGCTATTGGTTTTAAAATCAAACTCCGCTTGACATGGCCACGAACTATAGTAGGTTATAGAACTTTTAAATAATATGGACACCATCAATGCTTATTCAATTCTCTTCAATAACGATATCGCAGGTTTGTTATGTTGCAAAATAAATAATTGAAGAACAAAGAAGTGGCCCGTGGCAGCAAACAGCAAATAAAGTAAATTCTTCTGTGAAAGCATCAAAGTCGGTTAAAAATCAGGGAGTCGCTAACAATTCAACTATTGCTATAAGAATAATTAACCGCGTAGTAGAAATTATCTTACTATATTTTTCTTCCCCCACATCGTTATGCCCTGTTGGTTGACCATTCAATTAATGTATCTTTTTTTTATTTACCTCCCTTCACCAGACTTAAAAGGCTACTCACGTTGATTACCTTATTATTTTTTTAAAGTATTTAATTTTGATGTGACTGCGTATTTAAATTGTTAAATTAGTAAAATTACAACCTCGATTTATTCTATTTGGCTAAAGACAAGCCCAAATATCTATCTTAAATCCAATCAGTCTTAAAACAAAGAAGTTCAAAATGGTGACCACTTTTCTTGAGTCTACCATTAGATCTGTTTTTTTACTAACGATGGCATGCCCAAGTATCCATTTTGACGTCAATTGTTCTTAAAACAAATAAATTCGAAATAGTGGCCACTTTTTTCAATTCTAACATTGGATCCGTCTTTTGTACCTAAAGCCATGACCAAATATCGATTTTGAGGTGGATTGGCCTTAAAACAAATAAATTCAAAATGGCGGCCACTTTTTTCAATTCTAACATTGGATCCGTCTTTTGTACCTACAGGCCTGCCCAGATATCGATTTTGAGGTGGATTGGCCTTAAAACAAAGAAATTCAAAATGGCGGCCACTTTTTCAATTCCGACATTGGATCACTCTTTGGTAACTAAAGTCATACTCAGATGTCGAATTTGAGGTCAATTGGCCTTAAAACAAAGGAATTCAAAATGGCGGCCACTTTTGTCGATTCTAACATTGGATCCGTCTTTTGTACCTAAACGCCTGCCCAGATATCAATTTTGAAGTTTATTGGACTTAAAACAAAGAAATTCAAAATAGCGGCCACTTTTTTCAATTTTAACATTGGATCCGTCTTTTGTACCTACATGCCTGCCCAGATATCGATTTTGAGGTCGATAGGCCTTAAAACAAAGAAATTCAAAATGGCGGCCACTTTTTCAATTCCGACATTGGATCAGTTTTTAGTAATTAACCTCTTGCGTACATAGCGCTGGCCACACTGGCGCAAGCGCAATTTTTCGCGTGTCTGTCAACACGCGAAAATCGACCTACACGCACACACATAAGGCGCGTCAACACGCACACATATCGAGTTTGACAAGCTGTCAGACCGGCCCGATTGGGCCGGTCGGGGCTCGAGAGGTTAAAGTTATACCCAGATACCGATTTTGAAGTCAATTGGCCTTAAAACATAGAAATTCAAAATGGCGGCCGTGTATACCAATTCTAACATTGGTTCTGAATACTATAGTGCTAATTTCCATAATAAATAAATAAACAAGTAATATAACATAAATATACATACTAACATAATTATAAGGTGTAAAAAATTGAACAGTCATTACACCTCAAAGCAGATTTTTTTCAATTGTATGAACGGCACGCAAGCGTCATTTACACAAATGTTCATGAATACGTAATAATTAGAAAATGTTTATTTCGATGTGACTACATACATACATACATACACACTCACGCCCTTATCCCATAGGGGTAGGCAGAGACTATTGAGCGCCACATGCTACGATCTTGACAAACCTCTTTCGCCTCTTCCACATTCATAGTTCTTTTCATACATTTTCGTCTGTTAAGGGTACTCCTGACCTGCCCTTTTCTGAGAAGATGATTTATTTGGTCAGAAAATGTTCTCCTCGGGCGTCCCCTTCCAGCCGTACCATCCACATTCGCTCGATAAATACCTTTTGTGATCCGTCTTTCATCCATCCTCTCCACGTGCCCAAACCACCTCAGCATACTTCTTTCAATCTTAGTCACCACATCATCCTTTAACATACATCGATCTCTTATCAAACTATTCCTCATGCGATCAGCAATGGTGACTCCACATATACTCCGTAAGGAACGCATTTCCACCGCATTTATTCGACTTTCATGCTTCTTTTGCCAAACCCAACATTCACTTCCATACATAAGCGTCGGCACCAGCACACCATTGTGAATAGCCATTCTTGCCTTTTCAGACACCGCCTGGCTACTCACTATTGCACGCAAGGCGCCATTCACTTTGTTTCCTGCTATAACTCTTCTTTCAACATCCATGTCATACTTTCCATCTCTTGTAATCATACTTCCCAGGCACACAAACTCATTCACTTGCTCACCATCTATACTAATGCTACATTCAGTAGCATTTTCCTCTCTTTCTATCACCATCACTTTCGTCTTGCTCGCATTAATTTTCATCCCCTTGTCCTTAAACACACCATTCACAAAATTTAGCATGTCTTGCAGCTCCCTCGCCGACGGTGCAAGTAAAACTTGATCATCGGCATAAAGGAGACACTTGACACGCCACTCATCCATTCTCAATCCACATTCTATCTCTTTCAGAGCTGACACACAGCTGTCCATATAGAGATTGAAGAGCCATGGAGACGCAACACATCCCTGTCTAACACCTTTTGAGATGTTAAACCATTCTGAATGCGCTCCATTTACCCTGATACAGGCCTTGGAGTTCTCATAGAGAGACTTCAAAGCCCTCACCAGATGACCCTCAGTCCCATATGTTAATGACAGCGTTGCCCACAGTTCATTCCTCGGTACACGATCATAAGCCTTTTCCAAGTCTACGAAGGCACAAGACTTTTTTTGACTTAGCCAAATGTTTGTCCGTTATGCACCTTATGGAAAAGACTTGATCTGTGCACCCCATTCCACTCCTAAAACCTGCTTGCACATCCCACACTTTTTCTTCCGTTTCATTAATCACTCTTTTAATCAGGACCTTTGCATACAATTTACCGACAACACTGAGAAGGCTTATTCCGCGGTAGACGCGTATTCGATGTGACTGTTATTGTGAAAAAAAATTAACCTGTTGGTTATTGGTTCAATGTTAAAAAAATTAACATAATTAAAATAAACGACGCAAGACACGTGTTGAAAATGTTATCGCTAATGCTTTTCACGTAACTCCTTACTTCTTGACCGTTATAACTTAACTATTAATTTAACACGTTATTTTTTTTTTATGTTTAACTATTAACCATTAATAATTTTTAACCATTAATCACATCACTACCCCGCACCCACGCGCGTGGTTCCGTCGCCACGCACCCCGCAGCGTGGTGCGGGGCAGTGTGTGAAGCGCCTACGTAAACAGTTTTATTTTCCAAAATCAAATTGTCAATGTTTTCTGAGATAAGATGTCAAGAGGTTTACAAATAGCTTATCTGGTGATTTGGTTTGTGTAAAAGCCAGTGCTCTATGACCTTATGGGCTGCATGGCAAATATGGCAATGGATAAGGTCTTATAAAATTCCTCATTCCGGCAATAAAGGATGTTTAAATTGAAAAAAATAAAAGTAGATATTTAGATCACTAATTTATTTAGGCTTTTACAGCATACACTCTAGGCGGGAAGAGTGATTTCTTTCTTATCTCTTTGCTGGTCTTGATCTTTGCTTCATGTTTACTTAAAGCCTTGCGCATAGCACGGGTCTTCTTGGCCCTCAAATCCAGGGGCTTGTACTTCTTGTTCTTGTACAGATTTCTCAAGTTCACCTTCATTTTCTGATGGTAAACAATGTATACACGGGCAATAGCTTTCCTGACCACACGGCTGTAAAAACAGAAATATTGGTTAATTTAAATATTCAGAGGTTTAAGAGATGTTAAACTTTACCTCTGAATAGATATGAAAGAAATTTGGCACAAAAATAGACCATTTTAGGGGTCTACATAAAGTGATTATTTTATTTTAATACAGGTATGGCAAAGTGACTCCACTGCACCTGATGGTAAGTTGAGTTATATCCAGTATCCAGATTAAATAACAAATGACAAGAGTGTCAAGTATAAGATGACAATTATTCCTTGCAGGTCAATACAATTATGCCACCTAATCAATACCAAACACATTCAAAAACACAGTCACGCCTTTTATCCCTGGAGGACAGGCGTAATTAGTGCACCAATTTTTCGCCGTGCATATTCCGTCCCATGATGTGATAGGGGGCGAGTATCTCCATATTGGGTACAAACTCCAGACTTCGGGCTGATATTGAATAGAAGAATCCAATATCACTTGGCCTGACCCGTGGATCGAACTCGAGACCCCAGCATTACAGTCATACCGTAACACAACTCTTTGATCTCTTAAAGGAGATGACCAAATAGGGAAGTTGAAATTGGACAGCCGAGAGTCGAAATAGCTCAATTGGGAGAGCATCGGCACGGTACGCTGGAGGTTGTGGGTTCAAATCCTAGTTTCGACTGTTTCTTTTTCAATGTTTCTATAAAAACATAACATTATACGGCACTACATGGCCATTAACATGTATAAAAACCATAATATGGGAATATAACATTATGTACTACGTCATATGCACTAAACTCACTTTTCTTCATACCTTCGATTATCTGAATGCGTAACAACAACAATTAGTCTGATTAATTGAAGTTCTACTGTGTTGTGAAGTTTGTGTATTTTTTGTCATGTTTCAGTTTATCTGTGTAGGCAATTTAAATTGAAATCACCGAAAGAACATGACCAAATACTGGCCTAAATTTCTACCCCAGACAGTTTAATTGGATAGAAGTCCCAAAAACTAGCCTTTTACAATAATTAATGATCCTGATTTTGAGATATTATATGTTTTTTATTTTGTTTAAAAACTACTTAATATGAACATTTTGAAAAGATACATATTAATTCAAGCATCAAAAATTTATTTTTATGAATATATGTTTCATATTTTGACTCTATAATATCCCCTAAGTTTGAACCTGGTTACATTTTGAGGCTCAATACCTATACAAAAAGTGGACATCTTTAACTTCATGGTGTTACTAGTTATCACATTAAATGCTACAACTAGATGTCTAGAACTTGCTACTGGTAGGATTTTGAATTCGCTGTAGCGTTGCATGGAACGTTTACACTCTTTCGTAAGCTGTCTATGGTTTCAACCACCAATCGAAGCCCTTATGGGTGCCGATTGGTCGTGTAATAGTTGTCATTCGTTTGACGTATGTCGGAATGGCGACCGTATAAATAAGCGTGCACTCTCATGCGGCCCTTTTTTCGCAATCGTCTTCGCCGTGGCACCACGACTTATCTAACTGCGTGCTGCCACGCATACCGTTGTTCCCGCTGGGTTAGTGTGCCAATTAATCCCTACTAACAGCTACCAGTGTATTCTGTGTACCTGGGCTCGTGAGCTGTCACGAGTCGCTGGCGCGGAATGCAAGCCTAGCTTGCATTCCGAACCGCTGGGTGTCTGATTCCAGGGTTCACCTCTACGGTACGGCGTTGACGCACCTTTTTGCACGGGGTGCTGACTCCGTGCTCTTCACCAACTGCCCGGCGAGCTGCTCCGCCGCGCGCATCGTCATCGTCGCGGGTGCTGACCCCGACCGCGTGCGCGCCGGCATCGTCGCGGGAGCTGCCTCGCCACGTGCTCACCACCTGACCACCGCAGCGCCGACCACGTGGCCATACCACCTGCCCGGCGAGCTGTCGCCGGAGCCAGCCACATGCATCAGCGTCGTGCCGTTCGCCTGAGTCGGAGACCCCACAGGCCAGTGACTCGTTTGCATACCATCAGCAAACAGTATCGAGTGTAACGCGGGGATGCAAAAATAAAGCTCGTACCACGAACCTAAACCCTGAGTTCTTTTTTTCTACCTATCTGCGGCCTCACGCCGCACCGCCCAGACAGAGACCACCATACAAAAGGTGCTAAAACCTGCTATAGTGGCCCATGGAAGTGTTAAGTTCTGGTAACAGCCTATATATACCCAGTCTAAATAGGCTAGTGTTGCCTATCTATATTTGTCCTATATTTGTGTTGATTTTATTGTCACGTGTCAATACTATCGATAGTATTGATAGCTCTCCATGTGCAATACTACTGACAACAGCCATACTATCGATAGTATTGCGAAAAGCATTAGTTATAACTAAAAACTATCAATAATCGATAGTTTTGTACTATCGATAGCAAGTAATTTTTCGATAGTATTGCTTTCTTAAGAGAAGCTATGTGGTAGGCCAAGTAACGAAATAACTATTTAAAGTAAGTTTGAGCCTATAAAGAGTAAAATACATATTGTGCAACGTAGGTATTTCTGTTATGCAAATCTATATATTATGCAACACTATTGCTGCTGTCAAACTTTTATTCGATTACAGAAAAAACAGTAAAATGTACGTCTAGTCAAGATTGTACATTTTCTTGTATAGTGCGTTTCAACTTTAACTTCCGATGGCGTTATTTTAGCAGTAAGGTATATGCAGTGCTGCTACATCACACAAAATGTGTTACATTGAAATAAAGGAAATTTTATTTACTTTTTGGAACATGTTTTGGCTAGTAATAAAACACTAATATTTTCAAATCAAATTTTAAAATATACAATGTTGATTAAACGGTGAGGCTTTATTTCTAGCTACATATATCATGTACCACATACAAGCTCTACACCAAATTTCAGGTCAATTGGTAGGATAGTTTAGCCACAGGATAGATTTTTCGTGTTTGCAAAACTGCAACGGGATGTATATCTATAACAGCTGACCGAGAGTCCAAGCATAGGTATCTAAGGTCATGTAAGATGTGTGTACTTAAATATCAATAAAATTAGGAGACGTTGCCACTCTGTCAGCCAATAATCACGCCAAAGTCAGTCTTTATCTTAGCGCAAGAAGAACGAAAACACAAGCATAACAGTACATCATAACTTTGTAACATATGTATATAAACAACAAATATGTATATTAAAGAAAAAGAAATAAGCTACAATGTGTTACGCACACTTGATAGACAATGGGCCAGTCATTCAAATCTTCAAAAATTAAAAGAACTGTTTTAGTTTTTTTAGTGCAACACCCTAATTATTCCAGGACACATGTGAGGCCATGCAAAAGGTCCCGAGCCGCACCGCCTCGTAGGTACAATCTTATTATTGTCCACGCACTGTTTTGAGAATAGCCAAATGGTTAGTCTATTGCCAAATATTGGATCTTGTTTATGTGATAGGACACTGATGTAAATGTATTAAAAACCTTAAAATGTCACACTGTTCATACTTGTGCTTTCAGTTCATACGCCGCTAGACGCACTCTAGTTTATGTTCGCTCTAAGCTCAGGGCCTTAGAATTTCACATAATATTAATTTAATATCTGTTGAACTTAACTCATTTAGAGTTTTATGAGACTTCAAAATTAGGACTGTTTTATACAACTCAGGCAACTGCATGTTACCGACTGAAAAGTAACCGCAAAGTTGACAGAAAACGAGCAAGACAAAAAAGCGCAAATTTTGTTAAACCTGTTAAATAATATATAATGTTAAATAATAGTGTAGGTACCTGGCCTACTACATTACATATATTGAAGAAGCAATATTATCAAAAAATCACTGGATATCGACAGTACAAAACCATTGATACTATCGATAGTATTGATAGTTTTTGGTAAAAACTAATTGTTTTCACAATACTATCAATACTATTAAATGCATTACTATCGATAGTATTGCTGATATCAATAGTATTGCACATGGAGAGCTATCGATAGTATTGACACATGACAATACAATCGATAGTACAATCAATATCCTTGATAATTTTCGAGGTCAACCATTGATAGTCAAACTATCAATGGTTCTGCAACACTAAAATAGGCCAGCATAATTGTGTCAACTGGCAAGGGATAATCATCTCAAAGTCAGAGTTCACTATATCTCTGCCTCACTCAATTTTTGATGAGGTAAGTCACTGTTGGCAAATTACAAATTGACCACTTACATTTTGGATAGCTTAGAAGCAACACCGCCAGTGACCTTTGCAACTCTCAAGTTGGTGAGCTCTGTTTTAAGTTCTTCGAGTTGTTTAAACAACTCCTTCTTGTCTTTCTTTCGAAGTTCAGAGCACTTCACCTTACCCTGCAAAACAAAATACGAAATTACTCCACAATCCCAAAGGAAAACATAACCTCTATATATTATAGCATTGTACACTGCCTTTCAGTGTCTACATTGGCATTGAAGCACGAATACTGTATGTCGGTACAATGAGTATATTCGTTAAAATAGCTAAGTAAACAAATAGCCTTCTAGGGTAATCAGATTCTAGATATTTATTAACCAATACAACAAGATTGACAACTGTAAATATAGCATTAATGTATCAACGTGAAGGTATCTTTTTACCATTTTAATTAACAAATTTCACTGGTATAATGCACAATTAAAACATTCAATGTTCAATATAACCCAAAAATTATTGTTAGACGAATTATTCTAGAAATAAGTTCTTTAAGAAGTATTCTTAAAAACTATCGTAATATTTAGCAAATAATGTACTGATTTCACTTATTGATCACTAGTATTTTCCAAGATAGAATAATAAAGTTACACACCATTTTTGGTTCGTCTCACACTGTTTATTTGACGTAAAAGAAAGATCCCAACAGTGTTGCCAACTGGTATTTTGAAAAGACCTAGACCATAGTAGAAAATAACGTAGATTTAGTAAAAGTTACATACCTATGAAAAGTTCGTAGATCTAAGTACATGCTTTTTTCTATATGCAACAAAGAGGAGTGAATAGATGAAACAAGTGGTTTATCATCCAATTTATTTAAATTATTTCCTTACATGGTTATTTTTAAACAATTTATCATTTATTTAAATGTTTAATTTGGTCCTTCGAGGGCTTGCGATTTTATTCAAACAATTTTCGTAACTCACTGGAAAGTCTGTTTTTCGTATTTTGCACTAATATAAGGCAATGTTGATAAAATATGTGAAAATTGGGTCAATATAGGAAACATTGCAGACAAACCGCTTTTTCTTATTTTTGAAATATTATGAGCCCTTCAAGTTTCTTAACAATCATAATATGTAAAAGTCCGCCTGGGTGGGTACCACCGCAATGTCTATTTCAACCGCCAAGCAGCAGTGTGCATGAACTGTTGTGATTCGATTTCAAGGACATTGTAGCCAGTGTAACTACTGGTCATACTGAAACTTAACATCTTTTGTCTCAAAATGACGAGCGCAGTACTTTGTAGGTCAAGGTGCTGAATGATGTTGCTACTGTTTATGGGTGGTCGTATCGCTTACCACCAGGCGAACGGTATGCTCATCTCGTCATTCAATGTATAAAAAAAACAATCGCAGCCAAATACTGATTTTTTTAGTAGTCTGCGATGTGCTCTTTGTAGAGTTCAGTGGGCTTTTGTTTAAATTTAAAATGAATGGCGTCAGGCGTGACGTACAGTGCAGTAAATGAGCGCATGTTAGTATGAAACAGAACGTTTATATTATTTTTTCGCTGAAAAAAAAGAAATATGTCCATTCTGGTATTAAATAGAAAATACGTAGATTCTGGGACTGACGTACGTAGGTTTTCAGGAATGGGCAAAAATTAGTAGATCTACGTAAAAAGACGTAGAGTTGGCAACGCTAGATGCCAACTTCAGTATTACCCACGAAGAAAAAAAGAAGAGGTATTACCAAATAAATATACCCAAAGGCTGGTACGAAACCCCCTAAGAATTTAAATTTCCTCGAAGTCCAGATATTTCAATCACCCAATATTATACTAAAGTCTGTCTCACGAAAGAAGTCCCGCGTAGGCATGGGTCGTACTTGCAAAATCGTGAACCAAGGCTTGCAAGTAAGTCCGCGGAAAAAAACCAGCGCCAAAAACCAGGGTTCGAAATAATTTCATGTATATTATTTCTGCATAGGAAATTAATCCGTGCACTTATACAAATAAGGAACACAATCTCGCTCACAAATAAAAACTTCGAATACTTCAATTCTATAAATACTAAGTATTTTATTTCTGTATAGGAAATTGATCCGTATTTCAATACGCATAAGGCAATAATAATTAATAATAATTTACAATGGCGTTTGTAAATAAAGTATTTATAGCACTTGGATAGTCGAAAATCGAAATACTTTCATGTATTTTTTTACTGCATAGGATATTGACCCATATTCTGGTACTAATAAGGAGCACAATCGCCTTAACAAATATAATACTTTTAACACTTCAATACTTGCATAGGAAATAGTTCACTAGCTGACGATGACGTCTGAGCGCGGACGTAGCGCAGCGTAAAATACTTTTCAAGTCTTGCTACTATTTCGGGTCGGCACCTGGTCGGCGTACTTGCAAGCAAATACCTGGTGTAAAAACCTGGTTGCGTAAATACGCGCCACCTCTAGTCCCACGGCAATATAGAAAGAAAGAAAGAAAAAACATTTATTGGCAACAAGTTGGGTGGTATATATCCCACCACAACAATGCCAAAAGGTTCTAGATCAGCATAATGCCAAACAGTGAATTATTGTTTGGCGCTGATTTTCATCTAGAATATGTGGAACTAATCATGACAGTTATCACAGATCGGCCATGTTGTCATTGTCAGCAGATTGTCAGGTGCTGTTTACGTGCAGTGGTGCAAAACTTCCCGATTTATCGGGAGATCTACCGATTTTGTCTGTAGTCTTCCCATATACCGATTGATTTTGCTATCATATCTCCCGAACTATTATGCTAAAATAAAATACTGAATTAAAACTTGTTATTCGATTATCCCCCCTTTTTTTTAAATTTCATTTTAGATACGACGTTTTGAAGATTTTGCAAGCTTGCTCCATTACTGTGAAATGCTGCAAAGCACTCAAAACTTAAGGAGTAAAATAAAATTTTAACCTTTCCCGGAAACCTTATATCCCCTACCTAGCCTAAATCCCCCGTAACGCAGATTCTTCGAATAAAGCAATATTGTTAACATTTTGTTGTAGTTTTTTATAATCCACAAAAAATATTATACCATAAACTTTTATTGATTTCGGGACGTCTAACACGTGAAAGTTAGCAACATTACGTCGCATGACTGTGGCGCCGTGTCTGCGGGACTTCTTTCGTGAGACACACAGACTTTAGGGGCCGTATTAATAATTCAATCTCAAGTTTGAGTTACATCTCAAGTAGACACAATGTATTCGACTTTTCATACATTATGTCTACTTGAGATGTAACTCAAACTTGAGATTCATTTATTAATACGGCCCTAGGTAAACAATAATTCGTCATGACTGTTTTCCATCTAGTTGTCAGTTTTCTTTAAAAATAGTTGTAATTTTATGTGAATATGCGTTTTTCAAAACTTTCTTAGATACAAATCTATATTTTATTTTCTTTTTAATTTTTTTGGCAATTATGTGAACATTTGCCAAATTGATATCCCTTTTTAATATCCCTTTTTTCTTTTATATTTTACGATTTCTGTGTCAAATATGTTGCTGTTTGGGGCGACGGCGGGGGCACCAGGGGGGCACTACTTTTGAAGGGGCGGCAAAATTTGTTTAAAATTGACTTTGGTGAGGGGGGGGGGAAGGGTTATTAAACGTGACTCTCGGTTGTTGAAAATACCTTCTTTTGGTGGAATAATAGTCCCTAGAGTTTAAAATAAAGAAATTTTATTGAATATTGCTTGTTTTTTTGCACATACCGATTTTTGATACAAATATACCGATTTTACTGGGCAACTCTACCGATTTTAGTGTTGCCAGCTTAGGCGACTTTTCGCCATTTAGGCTATCTTGAAGAGTGTCGGGGCGACCAAAAATTGCGAATGCCGACCGGTCGCCGTTTAGGCTACGCGAATGGTGATTAGTCGCCAATTCAGGCTACTTCGGAAAGTTCATGTTTTATGCATTGTTTTTTGTCGAATTTGAGGATATTTATAGCTTTGAGAGTACAAAACATGTACTCAGATCCCCCTTACACACAATTATTGAAAACTGGGGACCTTTTTTTTTTTTAACTCTCCGCGTCCCTACACAAGTGGGCGACTTTAGGCTACGTCGAATTTTCACCGCGTTGGACAACTATTGAAATTACGGAGGTTTTTTTTGCTCCTTCACCTCTCCATATACGAAGAGGCGACTTTAGTCTACTTCACAATGAATTTTCGGCGACTTCAACCATCAAACATCTGGCAACACTGTTGTAGTGTTGGGTAGGACACGACATAAAAAAGAGTTTGTAAGAGTAGCCTGTTTTTGCACTTAGCCAGTACAATGTCCCACTTCAAATGAGGCGAGGCGTAATGTAGTTCTTCTGAGTAGTCTGTGGGCGTAATGAAGCTTAGTGATACATTTGAAGTAACGAGTACAATAATGACATATTTTCATTGAAGAATAACGTACTATTGTAATTTGTAGCATGCCTTTCGCTCCCTCTCTGTCCTCGTCTTATAATTTTTACTGAGATATATAGTGAGTACAACGACTTCGCTACTACCGCGACCGGGGATGCCAGACGTACCAATTTCCTGGTGCATGTACCAGTTTTCAGGGTCTTGTACCATGTACCAACTAAAGGTTGTGTTGGTAACAACTTTCCACATCACTCACTGAATTCTAATTTTTCTTGTATTTAAGAATATATCACTATAAGCTGCATACAGATTGTAGTTTTGGGACCTAAAAAACAAAGGTAGCCGGAAAAAATATTGTAGAGATTCTTTGTGTTACAGTAGCAATTTATATATATTATTGTGTGTGTACCATTTTTTTGGTCAAATACCAACTTTCAGTGACATCTGTACAAGTATTAGTGAGACACAATCTGGCATCCCTGACCGCGACATGAAATTTGAAGTAGTACAATAAAAAATGTTGAGCCGCTCTTACATTTTGACGTCATGTACGGGACAAATGTACCGCCTCTTGTATGTCCTACCAACACTACACTGTTGTATATTGCAATTTTGTACGTGTTGCTCTTTGAATGTTGGGTAGTGGGATACGTAGTATCTCTAAGTAGTCTGTGGTAGTGGGTTATTTCTCATTACTCCGTAAATATTTAAATTTTAAATATCAGTGTATTCCTAAAACCTATGTCATATTATATTATAGTGTACTATCCATAGAATAAGGACTATGAGTAGTATCTCTGAGCTGTATAATCCAAAGAGAATATAATCACTACGTTAAGTATAATCTTTGTATTCCTATTATCGCATGCAACTTGAGTATCTCGAATTAATTCATTTATTTTATTTCACTAAGTTATGACTGATAAAGATACTGAAAAAAATGCCATTAATTACGAAAAATCACTTGAATATTGGGCTGATATACCTGCTACAGTTGACGGAGTACTCGGCGGCTTTGGATTCATTTCAGACGCTGATATAGAAGGTTCTAAAATTTTTTTGAACTCTGTTTTAACATCAAAAAATCCGCCTTGTATGAACACAGCAATAGATTGCGGAGCCGGCATCGGAAGAATAACAAAGTATCTTCTTACACTATTCTTCAAGTCAGTAGATGTTGTTGAACCCGACTGTAAATTTATTCGTACTATAAAAGACTTTGTCGGCGAAAACAAAGAAAAAGTGGGCACTCTGTACAATGTAGGTTTGCAGGAGTTTCAGCCTGATAAAAAATACGATGTTATTTGGAATCAATGGGTTCTGGGCTACCTAAAAGATATGGACTTGGTGGCATACTTTGTTCGTTGCAGGTAATATTCCTTTATCAAATATCTAATTGCGAAAAATTATATAACAATATTTGTAGCGAAATATGTCAGTCACTTCTCTTTTCATGGATTTAAATATCCAATGAATACTGAAATTTGACATGTTTTTTAATAATGTATCAAGACAATTCAGATACAGCTGTAAAATTTTTTTTTTTTTATAATATTATCCAGCTACTATTCAAATGATCCTAGTAAAAGTAAGTAATTTGCATGTGATTATAAATTACATACGAATTTGTTTCAGCAATGCTTTAAATGAAAATGGAATTATAGTGGTTAAAGAGAATGTTACTTCATCAGGAAAACCAGAAAATGATGACAATGATTCGTCTGTCACAAGATCTCTTAAACAATATCTTAAAATCTTCAAAGATGCCAATTTGAAACGAATTAAGCAGGTGAAACAAACAAATTTTCCTAATGGCATATATCCTGTTTATATGTTTGCTCTAGTGCCAATATGTTATAAGTTGAGTCTAACCAATAATGTATGCAATGAGACAGAAAAATGTGTCAGTGATATAAATAAATTATAGCATTAATATAAGAAATTCTTAGATACATTTAAGACAATGTTGTAAATGAGCACATATATAAATGTTATAAAACATATTAATCAGTTTTTATTAATACTTTTTTATAAATGGACACCTTGATCCGGTAGCAACTATATTTTTTCTCCTAGCCAGTTATGGCCACGGCAGCCAATCTCAACGGAGATCAGCCAGGTACGCAGGAGATATTATAGTGCACAAGTTTGTGCGCAATACACAGGTGCACTCGCTATTCCTTCACTCTCATAGTCCAGTGAGACGGCAATCTGACATGACCGGAGAGAGATCAGGCGCAGGACCAACGGCTTTATGTGCTTTCCGAGGCACGCGGGTATCACACCGCCAACTTCCTGACTCCGAACTGCGACCGAGTAAATTTTAAGATGGAAAAACCCAGTCACAATGTTTTTGGCTCGACCCGGGAATCGAACCCAGGACCTCAGCGCGCAATTCGTACTCGTAATGCGTACGCAATACAACTACGCCACCGAGGTAGCAACTAGAGACTGTACTTAGAGGTCCTGGTTTTCATTTCTAGGTTGAGTAAGACTAATACGTGTCTCGCCTTACGCCTACTGTAAACAGTACTTGGGCGAGATTCGGAAATGCTGTGAGCCTCAAATAAATCGTTGTGTTGATTTATTTTATGGTATTGAATGATGAGACGAGCATGCCATCGCCTGATGGTAAGCGAGACGACCACCCATAAACAATAAAAACACCATCCAGCCCCTTGAGTTAGAAAGTACTGTGTGGCATTCCACTGCGCTCGTGATTCCTGAGACACAAGATGTTAAGTCGCATTATGTCCTGTAGTTACACTGGCTACAATGCCTTTCAAACCGAAACAGAACAGTGCATGCACACTGCTGCTTCGCGTTAGAAATAGACATTGCTGTGGTACCTACCCAGACGGACTTACATAATATGTGAGTCCTACCACCAGTACAAGACTTGCCATCTCATGTTTATATAAGTTTGTATGACCGCGATTTTCTCAAAAACAGCTGATCCGATGTGGATGGGGTTTTCGTTATTCAAATGAATATTTTTCAGGGAAGGTTTGAGTATATAATTTACTAGTAGTGCTCGCGGCTCTGCCCGCGTGAAAAAGTTTTTATCCCGGGATATAAAGTAGCCTATAGCACTCAGTAGCTTCCTATTAGTGAAAGAATTCTCAAAATCGGTTCAGTAGTTCCTGAGATTAGCGCGTTCAAACAAACAAACTCTTCAGCTTTATAATATTAGTATAGATTAAGATCTGATGAAGACTCTTCATTCGACCGCGCCAAATGGAGACGGCCGCGTTCCGTATTAACCGATCCAGAGGACGAAATCACTGGCCATACGCCGTAAGAACGAGTTCTTGAAACTGCAACACTCCACAAGACCGCAGTTCCGTCCTCGCCGTTGAGGACCTCTTAGGCCTAAAAACCAATCTTTCCCTAATCGTTGATGTCTCATCCTCTCTCAGTGGCCGTCCTGAGCCGAGGTTCGTAACCCGTTAGTGGGTTGCCCTCAGCATGGTCACTTAATTCAAAGGGTTGCGAGCACCTTCCGCGTTCACCCTAAAGACCGGTGTGGCCAGAAAAGCCGACTCGCGTCAGGCTACTGGCAGTAGGGCCATTCACAAAAAAAAAAATGATGAAGACCTTTGGAGATAGACAATGGAGCTTTTATTTTTTAAATAACTAACAGCAGATGACCCGTGAATGCTGCAATCGTACATCTATGATGTTTATATTGTTTACACCATTCCACAATTAACTAACAAAAAAGCAATAAATAAAGCTTTTTAACACAAATAAAACCTACTTCAAAACCACTACAAAAAAAAAAATACACACACACTCACTCACGCCTTTTATCCCCGAAGGGATAGGCAAAGACGCAGCTAGTGCAGGGGTTCCTAAACTTTAAAGATAACGGAACACCAACCAAATACCTTTTATTTTATGGAACCCCATATCAAATGATTACAAATCAACTCTGAAAATACAAGAATATTTTTAAGAAATGTTTAATATAATTGAAACACATTATTCTTAACTTAGTTTCAATGTAAAGAATGAGATTGTTTTTTATGAATAATTGTTTTATAGTTCGGCATTATGTCCGACAGTAATTTTGGCGGAACCCTGATGACTATTCTACGGAACCCAGTTTGGCAATCCCTGAACTAGTGCACGTTACCCACCATTCGCCGTGCGTATTCCATCCTATGATGTGATCGGTGGGGAGCCTATCGTCGTATCGGGCACAAATTCCAGACTCTGGGCTGATACTGAATTTTAAAAACCCAATATCACGTTGCCCGACCCGGGAATCGAACCAAAGACCTCAGCATAGCAGTCGTACCGTAATACAACTACGTCATCGAGGCAGGCAATAAAAATAATCTAACTTTATCAGTAGGTACGTGTATGATTTAATTTTGATAAAGCGCGGGAACCCGTCGAATTTGGCGGGTGTCTATTTACCTTAAATTGAAAATAATAACTTTTATTCATAAATTTGGTCACAAGCTGTATATATTTTTCATTATTTATTTATTTGTAGTGTACCTAATAAACATAAAAACTCAACTATCAGAAAGTAATTTATTAGTATTTACTATTTAGTCTGGGGATTGGGATGGACTAGCCCCCAGATCCATCCATCAGATGGGGGTGATGTTACCCAAACATCACACTTTATAACAGTAGAAACTGCCTCAAGCTTAAACACTGACTGTTCAGTGTCTAATAGAAAACGCATACGTTTAAACAAGGTGTGCAAAACACGCAACAATAAAACGCAAAAATGCAATGGCTATAGACTCGGGCAGAAATGGATGTCGTTGTGAAGACAGTGACGAAAAATCATTGAAAATCCATCACCTCTCAAAACACCGCATACACAAGGTCTTCCTTTGCAGGCCTCTCAGTTGCCTCCCATTACATATGGTAGTATTAGAAAAGAATACACAACATTGGACGCTTCTCCATTTATCATTCATGTTGCCGGTTGCGAGGTCTGGTACAGGAGAGGTAAAACAGATTCTCAATTTGCATCCCATATGCTTTGGTCGCTTTTTTATATAAAAACCAAGTGCCAAACATATACAAGGCAGTTTGAAACATATTGGTCGCAACAAAATTTCAATGGCATTCTGCAGTCACTCAGCTGCAAATTCCTTTTTAAAGCATCATGCTTTATTGGAAAAAGGCTATGAAGCCTTTATTCAATCATTTAACATTACCAGGATGGGGCTTGTAAGAGGTGTAGGTGCCAGATGATAATAATACGTCTGTGGAAGATATAAAATAAATGTTCCTTTGTCGTGACATAATGAAAGTAAGCCGATTAAATTATAAAACAACTAGCTTTGCCCGCGGCTCCGCCCGCATTAAAGTTTTTCCTGGATAAAAGTCCCGGTTTATATTTTCCCGTCATAAGAAGTAGCCTAGGTCCTTCCCAGTGTCTTAAACTATCTCCTTACCAAATTTCATTGAAATGATTCATTGGTTTAGTCGTTACGGCTACAACGCGGGCGAGATTAAGAAGTCCGGGGTACAATTTCCAATGTATGTTTTTCTGGGATAAAAGTAGCCTATATGTCCTCTGGATCTCAAATTTCCTTCATACTTTTTTCTTGCGGTTCCATTCGCAGAAAAACGATTTTCCGGGATAAAAGTCCCGATTTGTATTTTCCCGGGATAAAAAGTTTCCTATATCCTTCCCAGGGTCTTAAACTATCTCCCTACCAAATTTCATCGAAACAGGTCAGTAGTTTAGCCGTAACGACTCGCGAGAAAAAAACTATCCGGGATAAAAGTCTTGAATGGAATGGAATTGAGCTTTCTTTTGAAATCTTTAAAATAAAGTCAAACATATAAACACATTTTATTGTAATATAAAAATATTTGTTGTAGGTATTACCTATATCGCCAAGACTCACCCTAGGCAAGCAAGTACTTACTTATTTCAGGAAAGATCGTTTTCTTATAGCATTCGTACCTACGTTTTCAAATTGTTTTGCTATCTATAATATTGGGTGTGTCTAAAGTCATAAATACTTACAAAATATTATTGGGCTAGTAGGTAAACCATACTTACACATCAGTAAACCGATGCGAGCAATAGTTTTAATTATAATTAGATAAATTTTACAAGTCATATTAAAATATAAAATTATAAAAAATAGTTACACTCGAAGTAACTAAGTAAATGTCACTTTCTGTTTTGTAACAAAAACTATACTTAATTCTTCTTACTTACATGAATTTTCTTTGCAGTTAGCAGTGCAAAACTGGTACCTTTACTTACTTAAAATAATTATTGTGTAACGGACGTACATAATATGATTAAGTATATAAATAAAAGTTACAAAATGATTTCCATAGGTACTTACTTAAATATATTTGATTTTTTATTTGAGTAATTAACTCAAAGCTAAGTAAAAGGCTTGCCAAGCCAAAACTTTATATTAATTCTACTAGAATAATTGAATGAAATAAATAGATATAGGTATTATATATCATTATGATAAATCATTACACTCGTGTAAAACAATACGAATTATTCCCAAGTTAGCTCTAACTAGCTTAAATAATTTGGCGACCGATAGGGATACATCGGAATTCGGATCTCGTCATTCTTCTTTGTATTTGGACTGGTCTTTGCTTTAGTTAAGTCGAATCGGTTGTGATGAAATGAGTTTGTCGTGCCGGGACAAAAAAATGGAGGTAATGCTAAGGCACTGAATAATTTTAATTTGTTAACTATCATATCTACGAATTGGCTCCGTGTTAATGTTAAAATTATTAATCCTTATATAATTTCTGATGTACTCTCGGTCGTTTTCTGTTATCAAAGACCAACTTTCTAATTCTACAAGTATTTCTAAACTAATACAAGTTTGTATAATCCTGTCTATCGATAACATTGTCAAAAAATCAGACTGCATTATGCGTAATTCCTTCAAGTATATTAAGGGATTATTATCTAAAATTTTAAACATGAATTCATCAGTTAGTTGAATAGCTGTACCAATATGTATGAATTCAACATTTAAACAATTAGTAAGAAGGAATAGCAGTTGATCGTCTGTACATGTAGATACGCAAGTAATTTTTTTTAGATTCCTAAACGGTGGTATTTCTAATTTCCTTGTATACAGTGAAGTGTGTTGTATCAGTGTACAATTGTATAATGTTAAACTTTCTAAAAGGGGACACATTTGGCTTATGTACATTAATGCATTTAAATCAATTTGATCAACGTGTTCTAAATGTAAGTTTATAATGTTACAGCCTTTAACTTGAAGAACTTGTTTTACTTGGTCAGCGTAGAAGTCACATGATAAGAGTTTGAGCTCTCTTAAATGTTGTAAACCAATCAATACCATTAAGTCACTTTGTAGGGTGTTATGAAAAACAGTCATACTTCTTATATTTGGACACATTTGAACAGCTAGTTGTAGTTGATTTAAAGTTGTGTACCGACTTACGTAAGTAGTTAAATTAAACGAGCCGTATTCTGGATAAAACGAATCAATGTGTTCCAATACTTTACCAATTTCATCACATCTACCTATATCCTGAATATTTCTGCATTTTAAAAGTAAGTTTACGAAACCATCCAGTGTCACAAACGTTCGATACAGCTGTATGGATTGTAGATTTTTTAACTTTGATATTATATCTATACTATCATTTGTAATGCACTTTGAACTGGAAACATCTAATTTTATAAGTTGTGGACAATTTTTTACAATACATCGTAATATGTTGTCAGTACAATCATAATTGATGTACAAATATTTAAGACAATGAAGTTCTTTTAAGGATTTTATTACAGCGTCCTCCATGTCAGAGGTTTTCCAACCGCCTGATAATGATCCCATGTTTAAATATACTAATCCACTAAGCATATATAATTTTGAATAAAATACTGGTCGTAACATCTTAGGAATATTATCAATAGAGACGATTGTTAAATATTTATTGAACAATGTTTCGGCCATTCTCACAATCACATTCATTTGACTTACAAATTTCCCCATACACCCGCGGAAACCTAAAGAGCGTTTAGTTTTTTCTAAAAGATCAGTTAAGGCTTTTATGGCTTCAGTAGCTAACAAATCATGAAGCATCCATGGAACATTGTATTCCAAATAAGAGCGTATAGCATTTATACTTTTCGTTAATGCTACTTGAGCAGCGCTTGTGTCCTTTTGCGAGAGCATTGCTATTGGTGCCATTCGTAGTTCCGCTTGTTCGGCAATCCATGTTCCTAGGTTGATCAAAGCTAGGGCTTCTAACTTTGGAGGTTGTTTATATCGCGAAATCATCCCACTGCAATTTGAAAAATGAAGAATAACGTAAATAGTACAACGGAAATAATATTTGATACATTATTTCTGTTACCCTATTAGGTACCTATTACTTAAAATGCGAAATAAAGAATAGCAAAAAATCTTGCAGAAGTCTGCTTTACTTAGGTAAATAATAACGACAAGGGGACTTCTCAACATTTTAAAGTTTGCACGACTTGCGGCAAGTCCCATGTGTATAGAACCATTAAAATATTGCTGCTTGTGGACCTAACTGTAAACGCATGTGGAAGTTCTTGGGCAATAAATTTCTGGAAGAAGTTATCAGTATAAACACGGCTTAAGAGTGTCATGAAATAAATTAATTTCGATTTTTTTGTTAAATGGGTACTAAATATTGGTTAGGCATATGACCTTATACCCCATAGATAGGTACTTATTGTTTAAGAATGAACTGCTTTTGCTAGTAAGACAGGCCAAAACTGTACCTCTACCTATTCAAGTCACAAATAGGTAAGTATTATAAGCTCAAACGCCAAACGATTATCTACGAATGTTTGAAAAAAATCCAACTTGGACACCTATACTATGTTGAGCTATACTATACTATGGAGATCTTTCTTTACGAAGCTACCTTAGTATATAATGTTTACAGGATAACATAAAAACAAATCATAATATCCATAAGGCAACTGGTATTAAAGCAGTAGGTAGGGATATTCCTAGTAATGGTACTAACTGCTGCAGTTAAACACTAATAAGTACTTATTTTATGATACAGTACGTTAAGCTCCAAAGATATCTGTATTCTTTATGGCTAAGTAAATTTATGCTAATTTTATTTACTTACTAGTTTGATTGAACCATTGTTTAGCATGTATTTATCATTTCACATATGCTTATTATCACTTAAAAACGTTAATTACGATATTATATTATGTGTAGATAAGTACAATGTATCCAAATCAAAATGATGTAACATAAAAATAAGAAAATATGGCCACAAGTATTGAAGAAAGTCCCTACGGCGCATGCGCATGCGGCATGCGTATTATTTTTAGATGGAACGTGCATGTTATGTTTTGTATCGAAGATACTTTCCTACCTACTGCTATAGGTACGTACCTGTATCTAAATAGTTATACACGCTCATGTTAGAGTAGCTTTGTGTGTTGTGGCATTTCATAGCCACGTATTTTCATCACTACTACTACTACATAATTTCTTTCAGATATGTCATACAGGTTTCTTATATCTTTGCAAAAACAAAATTTCTTGGAGTCTCAAAAACCTCCTATAGGTATGGCATAATTGCGTCATTATCATCAAATTTTGTGCCAGGCAAAGGGTATTGTATATATACATTAGTGCCAGGGACGCGCTCCATTACCTATCACTATATAGAATATTTCAAGAGTTAAGGGTAACTTCCGATCAAAGGGCACAGGCGTTACCGTGAAAAAACTGCACCCATTGACAGTTTTCCACGACGTCTTATTCAATAATTTCGTAAAATTTTAGGATTCAATCTATGATTAATAATAAATATACCATGCGTGCAGCAAAGCAACCAAAATGAACGGGCCGTGATTATGTTAGTGTGTGTGACAGCTGTGTCATACGCTATCGCTGCGTCATTCTGCTTATACTTGTGTGCACGCATAATGATACCAGTGTGGATACCACTTATTAAAACGGGAAAAAAAATTATCTTTAAAAAAAAACACTCGAAGCAAAACAATAATTTCTCTGATTATACTTTTGAAATTAATCTAATAATAAAAACAAAGATGTTATTAAATTTACATACATAAGTAATTAATTCCATTAATTATTATGAGAAACGTGAAAGTATGTGAAGATTGATGAATGTTTGTTACTCCTTCACGCAAAAACTATTGAACGGATTTAAATGACGTTTAGTATAGACGTGGATTAACACATAAGCTTTTTTTTACACAGTGGGAAGTGGGAACGTGGGTGCGCGGGGCGTAAAAACATATATATTTCTATTGAAATTGATTAATGGATTGGCTATTATTAAAAATAATTAAAACCAATGCACATAATTTTATACATTTAAACCTTGCTGATATTACACTATTAGTTCGTTTGTCTGTCTGTCTCCCTGTGTGTGTGAGTGTGCGTGATTGCGTGCATGTGTGTGTCTTTTATCCCGGAAAAACTTTTTCTTATTCGTTGAAACGACCTGTTTTTGGTGCAAATTACCAGGTCCACTCCGGGGGGCCAGGACCTACGCTACGCCACTGACAGCACGTACCATACGTACAGTTAACAATTTTTTATTTCCAATCAAAAAATAATTAAACGTTGAAAATGTTGTCCGTTTACATACCGGGTGGAAGGGAAACGCTCTCGGAAACGAATACAGGTGATAGTATTGGTGATTCCTGACGTGATGGCACTAAAAAAATCGCGATCGCATTGTTACAATTTTAGTAGGATTTTCTCAAATTTCTGTACAGCTTCACGTATGGATAGATAAATCGAACTATTATTCTGAAAAACATGGTAAAAAAGGTCAATATTTCAAAAAAATTGTAATGTAACACGTACATCAGCTGACGGGTTAACGACCGCGTGGCCGGCGCAGCGCGGCGGCCGCCGCTTGTCGGCGTTTGCTTTGTAGTTTGTACCGTACCCAGTTTTTTGTACGCTTTACATTGTGCGCGCATGAATTACGGAAATACTAAAATCGTAAGTATTATCGCTTAGCTTTGCAAATGAATATAGTTTTTCGTTAATGTTATGGTTCTTCTCTCTTACCGTTCCGGTATAGAGAGCGTTTCCATTCCACCCGGTATACACATACATATACATACACTCACGCCTGTTATCCTCGAAGGGGTAAACAAAGGCGCAACTACTGGTGGTAGGACTCTCATATGTAAGAGTCCGTCTGGGTGGGTACCACCGCAATGTTTATTTCTACCGCCAAGCAGCAGTGTGCATGCACTGTTGTGTTTCGGTTTGAAGGGCATTGTAGCCAATGTAACTACAGGACATAATGAGACTTAACACCTTATGTCTCAGGATGACGAGTGCAGTAGAATGCCACACAGTACTTTGTAAATCAAGGTTCTGGATGGTATTTCTACTGTTCATGGGTGGGCGTATCGCTTACCATCAGGCGAACAAAAAAAACTAGTGCACCCACTTTTCGCCGTTATTCCGTCCCATGATGTGATAGGGGGCGAGCATATCGCCATATCGGGCACAAATTCCAGACTCCGGGCTGATACTGAATAGAAAAACTTAATATCACTTTGCCCGACCCGGGAATCGAACCCGAGACCTCAGCTTTGCAGTCGTACTGTAGTACAACTACGCCACCGAGGCAGACCGTTTAGTAAAAAAAAAACATTTACTACGGATAATTTTCCCCATTTTTTAGGTCAAGTTCATTCCATAAACTAGTAACCCATAAGTATTGCGAACTTTTTTTTTTTAAAACGAAATATTTCCACCGACTTAAGCGGTTATAAAAATTGTAACTTACGGGTGGTAGGTGATATTATGCGTTGTTTTATATCGACCGTTGTAGTGTTTGTACACTTTAATCACACAAACCGACATTTTCAAAGAATGTCAATCTGCGTATCAACGTCAGAGAACGCCATGACAGCTGGAAGCGTACTAAGGACGGGAAAATGAGCTAAAGGTGGATAGTAAGCCTTTAGTTTCATCGATTCATTTGAAGCGTTCAGTCAATCTAGATATATACCTCTCTTTCTCTTTTCTGTGTATATACCTAATTTTTAATCATAAGGTGCCCGCACACACACCCAATAATATTGTCAATAAAGTGCATATTGTCAATAATAATATTGTGTGAGTGCGGCGCGTATTGCGGTATTGTTCAATAAAAAAAAATATTGATAATATTATTGTTTGTGTGCGGGCAGGCAAAGGATTCAATCTACACTTAGAGGGCGAGTAATCTTCGGACTTTTGAGAACGTAAACAAAATACTCCTTCACTATCCCAGAAACCTATGGCCAAAACTTTGGCAGTGTTACTTATCAAATACTCAAAAATATGACTCACTTTTCTTACAAGTCTCTGTGCTCTTTAACAAGCTCTTTTTGTCGATGTCTGGTTGATGCTAGAGCCAATTGGTCGGCTTCACCACACCTTCATACGAAGCCGATGGCTATTACGGTAAACTTTAAAAAAAAGTTTTGAATTTGACTGACAAAATAAATGATGTTAAACTTGAAGGTTTATATTGACAAGGTGGTCTAGAGATAACAAATCACTTGCTATTTGTCATAAATAATAACAATTAGCATTTAATTTTAATAAAAATATTTATTTGTCGTTCGATTTCAGTACTAGTTAGTAACCTTGGGTTATACATTATTATGTACACAATAATTATCAAAATCTCAAAGGCACTTATTGTTTGTGTTAGTCTAAGATTGTTTGAAAACACTGAATAATCATAGTTCTTCATGCTTAGTCTTCTTACGTTGAGGAAATGACCAAAATTCTGATGGTAAGCCTCGTACATCTCTTTCACGTTTCACAAACGCACTGAAAGATGAGACACAGTTTCCAATAAAATAATTAGCTTGAGCTAATATTGCCAAGTCTAAATGTGGGTTTCCTTGCTGTAATCTCAACACCCTTACATCGAAGCGTTGTAGGCTTGAATTCAATTCATCAATCATGTGATTTGCATCGGATGCTACAAAAACATATTTTATATCATCCAGTTTCTTAAGAGCTCTTTTCACTTGCCTGAAAAACAAGATGGATATTAAAATACTATGCTATCCAGAAGGCTATAACAGCGAAATTTTTAATTAGCCGGGACAAAAACATAAACAATAAACGTTTTATCTGCGAAGTGTTCCGCATAGGAGCTAATAGTCTTTGATTAATAATATACCAAATAGTATAGAAATACGTAAGTATAGTAGTTTAGTTCATCGAGCTTATATCCGTTCTATGATTTGATAGGAGCCGACTCTATCTAGCACAAATTCTACGCCAAGATAACTAGCGTATTTCTTGAACCAAGACACACACACAAGACATTTTTGTTGCCAGATCGAGAAATCTAGCCCAGAAAGGTATAAAAGTACGAAGAGTTTCTTTATTGACCAAGGTCCGTCGCACTTTGGATTCGTTCTCGTAAGACATTGACTAGAAGTACGATCGCATATTATATAAGACAGTATCCTACACTCAAAATACAAGTGCTCGCAGGCTACGTATCTGGGGGTCTAGACAAAATCCATTTTCTGTTGGCCTTTCCGTAACCGTAAACGCTAACAGAAAAGGGATTTTGTCTAGACCCTCTGCATTGCGCTACAGAGTAGGTATATTATATTCTTTTCTAGGCACGATGTCGTGCGTTTACACGCATATAGTCTCGTCACGTCGCGTCGTCCGACATGGATTTTGTTTTGTTGCTATAACATGCATCCCTATTGTACAGCAAAAGCATTATGAAGATCGAGAACTTAGTCTCATTAGGTACTATTACATTGTGGTCCACTAAAACCCTACCATTGTTCACTGCCTCCCTTATGCCAAGGTCGCGCCTGCGCCTGCAACCGCTACCCTCTAAGGAGTCTGCTCTTGTGCAAAGCCTCCGCAGTTCGAGGAATGAGACCTCATAATCTCTACACTATGCAAATGTTTTATTTGAGAGGTACCCAATTAACAAGCGAGTCCCCGATGTTATGCAAATAACTCGATATTAGACTGAGACTATATGCGGCGGAGCGTGCCAGGGTTATTTAGTTTCCTAAGGAATGTTTCTTTTTTATTCAAAATAAATATTTTCTTTTACTAGTCGGCAGTCATCAGCGATTGACAAATCTAACATACATACATATACACTCACACCTTTTATCCCCGAAGGGGTAGGCAGAGGCGCAACTAGTGCACCCACTTTTCGCCATTATTCCGTCCCATGATGTGATAGGGGGCGAGCCTATCGCCATATCGGGCACAAATTCCAGACTCCGAGCTGATACTGAATAGAAAAGCTAAATATCACTTTGCCCGACCCGGGAATCGAACCCGAGACCTCAGCATTGCAGCCGTACAACACAACTACGCCACCGAAGCAGTCTAAGTTTTCATTAAATGCAACTTTAGGTGTCAACATTATGAACGTAGTGCTAATTTTTCCATAATTAGGCAGGATAGGAGAATGCTCACCTGTGTATGAAAGTTCCTCACGCATAATTTCATTTTGTATTAGGTGTTGCTCGCGGCTGCACTCGTGTGAAAAGCCTTTCTCGCTACAAAAAACTCACACGCCAACGCTATCTACTATTACAAACATCTATCGTTTCTCATGGCAACAAATTACCGGAATAGCCTATGTGTTAATGCTCGACATAATATACCCGTGCGACAAATTTCATCCAAATCCGTTTGTTATTTCTAACATACAAATATCCAAACATTTCGAAAACTTTGGTATTTAGGTATAATATTAGTAAGAAGACAGTGAAAATTAACCAAAAAATAAAACTGAGAACGTACGTCCAAATAAACAACTAGGTATAATTATTTTTTATGGAGAAGTTTTTGTAAAATTATATTTTCATGTTTATTTTGAGGTTAGTATTGAATAATAGGTAATGTAAGTTTGTTAGTCTAAGTGTGGGTTATCCCAAGAGATTAGCGATGTCATCCTATTAGTCTAAGTGTCATCCTTACATATCTATATTAATAAAGAAAAGGGTTTGGTTTAACGCTCTAATCTGAGGAACAACTGAACCGATTTTGAAAATTCTTTCATTAATAGGAACCTACGTTACTCCTGAGTGCTATAGGCTACTTTTTATCCCGAAAATAAAAAAATATAAACAGGAATTTATCACGGGAAATCCTTTTCTGCTATTGGAACCGAGAGAAAAAAAATGAGTATGGAGATATTTTAAGACCCAGGTAAGGACATGGGCTACTTCTTATTTCGGAAAAATATAAACCAAATAAGTATGCAGATAGTTCGAGTCCTAGGGAATGACAGGCTACTTGTCGGAGTGATTAAAATATTATAAAATGGGATGTTGATTGATTACCAGTATTTCAACCTTGTATAGAGAGATTTAAAAATGAACTACTTATTTATAGACGTAGTGTAATACACAATGTTGCAGATTGATTTGAATTTGTAAAATAAGTTATTGATTTGAATATTTTTATTTATGAATACTGTATTACTGTTGACGTCAATGAATCGAGTCGTATGAATTTATCTAGAGGGGAGCGAACTTTTATAATGAGAGCGCAGACGCACTTCGGGGCATTCAAAGTTTAGTCTGCTAGTTCAACAGAACGTTTTATTACCCCGTATTGTTGTTCAATTATCATTATGTAAAACTTAAATCATGACGATAACTATAACATGGACCGACCACCTTCGCCCATACCTCCTTCGTCACACAACTCCGAAATACTTCTTATTCCAGGATTATATATAGCGGGACCCATCCCGGCACTCAAAATGAAGCGTGCTAAAACAGATACTACGGCAGACAAAAAAATGAAAGCATATTACGTTGTTCTACCGAGGCGAAACTGGGAACGGTCGCTACTTTGATATAAATTACAAATTAATATCTCTACGCGACTCTGAGATAAAGGGTCTTGACTCTTGACAGATAGACTGACAGGCAAAATGTGATCCTATAAGGGTTTCTTTTTTTATTTTTGATGTACGGAACCCTAAAAAGCGGCGATAGCCTTTTTGGGAGTGGAACGGACTGCCGAGACGAATGTTCAAAACCCAAGGACACGCACTACAGACTTTTATAAAAAGTTATCTGTGTATTTTGAATAAATAATAGCTCGCTTCAACGGTGAAGGGAAAAGATCGTGAGGAAATCCGCATAACTGCTACTTCTCTTCTTCCTTTGCGCTACCTCTCTTACCTCCACCCCATGGTTGTCTGTAAGAGATTGTCTTGAGCGATAAGACCGCAGATTGTATCCCCTCTATGCCTTAACAAGGGGCCCGTGCTCAGCAGTGGGCAGTATATAATACAGGCCTGGTATGGTATAATATTATACAGGTAATTCCATACAAAATATCAAAATAGGTGCCATTCGTCTCTACATGAAGCATCTTGGTTATAATTTTAAACCCGTTTTTGGACATGTCCGGAGATGTACGCTTTGAGTAGGTATAGTTGCTTGGGCTCAAAATGTAACCAGGCTCAAACTTTATGGACATTAACGGGCAAATATCTTGGATCCATTAAAAAAATATTTTTAGACCCTGCCATTTATAACTTACTTTTATTATAGTTCATTGTGTAGTTTTTAAGCAAAACTAAAATTAGGTACATTAAACTATAGGGTGGAAGTTTGTACGAGACTTCCGCAAAAGATATATCCAAAAACGGGCATTAAATTCTAACAATATATTGTATAGTAATTCATATATATTTGGATAGTGCTTACTTCCAAAACTATGTCTCTGCAATAAATCGTCTAATTTTGAAGTCTTCCAATTTTGAGATTAAGCCCTCGCGTGCCGGGAGCGTGGATCCACGCTCAAAAAAAGTGTTCAAACTCTGCCGGGAGCGTGGATCCACGCTCGGGCCGATATCTGCAAAATGTATGAAAACTGAACATCTACAGGTTGTTTCTTTTTAGCTTATTTTTGGGTATCCATTGGATGCAAATCTTAATTATATATTAGAATTGAGAAAAGCGGCCGCCATTTTGAATTTCTTTGTTTTGAGGCCGATTGGCCTCAAAATCGATATCTGAGTAGGCCTGTAGGTACAAAAGACGGATCCAATGTTAGAATTGAAAAAAGTGGCCGCCATTTTGAATTTCTTTGTTTTAAGGCCAATCGACCTCAAATTGATATCTGGGCAGGCCTTTAGGTACCGAAGACGGATCCAATGTTAGAATTTAGAAAAGTATCCGCCATTTTGAACTTCTTTGTTTTAAGGCCAATCGACCTCAAAATCGATATCTGGGCAGGCCTTTAGGTATAAAAGACAGATCCAATGTTAGACTTGAAAAAAGTGGCTGCCATTTTGAATTTCTTTGTTTTAAGGCCAATCGACCTCAAAATCGATATCTGGGCAGGCCTTTAGGTATAAAAGACGGATCCAATGTTAGAATTGAAAAAAGTGGCCGCCATCTTGAATTTCTTTGTTTTAAGGCCAATCGACCTCAAAATCGATATCTGCCGAGAAATCGATTTTGAGGTCAATTGGCCTTAAAACAAAGAAATTAAAAATGGCGGCCACTTTTTTCAATTCTGACAATGGATCTGTCTTTTGTGCCTAAAGCCATGCCCAAACATCGATTTTGAGGTCAATTGGCCTTAAAACAAAGAAATTCAAAATGGCGGCCACTTTTCTAAATTCTAACATTGGATCCGTCTTCGGTACCTAAAGGCCTGCCCAGATATCGATTTTGAGGTCGATTAGCCTTAAAACAAAGAAATTCAAAATGGCGGCCACTTTTTTCAATTCTGACATTGGATCCGTCTTTTGTACCTAAAGGCCTGCCCAGATATCGATTTTGAGGTCGCTTGACCTTAAAACAAAGAAATTCAAAATGGCGGCCACTTTTTTCAATTATAACATTGGATCCGTCTTTTGTACCTACAGGCCTGCCCAGCTATCGATTTTGAGGTCGATTGGCCTTAAAACAAAGAAACTCAAAATGGCGGCCACTTTTTTCAATTCGAACATTGAATCCGTCTTTTGTAACCAAAGATATACCCAGATTTCGATTTTGAGGTCAATCGGCCTCAAAACAAAGAAATTCAAAATGGCGGCCGTCTATGCCAAATCTCACAATGTTTCTGAATATTTTAGTGACCATTGATCCATAATAAATAAGTAAATAAATAATTTTAAAATTCGTACTAAAAGAATTTTATGGTGTATAAATTATAACATCCTTTACACTCAAAATCCGATTTATTCAAATGTATGGGCGGCACGCACGCGTCTTTTACGCAAACTGAGCCCGGCATTCCAGGGGTTAAAGGGTTGGGGGGCAAAAGTTCCGAGTTTTAGATTTTTTTGTTGTTTGTGTACTAATATCTACTACCTTTAAAACCAAATTTCTGCTTGTTAGGTCTTTAGGAAGTACTCTAAGAATTTTGATGATCAGTGAGTGAGTGAGTCGGTGACAAAATAGGGATTTCAATAAAACCTTAAGTAAAGAGCTAATATGCAATTGAAAGTTTATATTTTTAAAAGCCCACTATTGTATACATCATATCCCGAGAACTTTGTTTATCTGGTCCAAATTCAAACCCAAGTTACGAGAGTTCAAAAAACCGACGATACGCTTCGAGAAAAGGTAGGCTAGGGCGGGGCACTGCCGTGCTCCTGACATCCATGTAATACAATGTTTTTAATTTTCAAACGTCTGTCTATTCAATATCGTCTTTTTGACATTTCATTTTTTCTTTATAAAAAACTTTTGACGCTTAATTCAAAATTTACCCACGTGGCTATTGTAGCGCCGCGCCGCCGAATTAACACATTTTAACGGACACTTTTTCATACAGTCATAGTTCTTCTAAACTCCATAACAACAATGACAACACCTAACAACAACATACATAAATCACAATGGCGAATGTTGAATCAAATATGTATCAAAGATATTGATATTGAAACAGCAGTAACATAACTGCTACAGCCGCTAATATGCTAACCTTATTGCACTTACATTGCAAACAAAAGTTAAATGTTAGTAAGTTATTGAGACCAGGTGATAATACCTATTACCTGATGTTCAAATACCTACCTTATAATTTCAGATCCCTGAGGTATACACATGGAGGTAGTTAAAGGTCCCCTTTCGTTTTTGTAACCGACACATTGAGGGGCAGCAAACAGCAATGAGCTGTCTTGGACGTGCAGACATGCTCTTACCCAGTCTTGCCCATTTCTGACATGTATACCTAAGAAACCACCCCCACTCATATTTTTTTTTATATACTGTCTGGATTTGTTTATCATAATATCATTCCACTCTAAGTACTTGTGTAAATGAAGATTTTCACTTTGCACTGGAAAACTGGCAGGTGCTCCTGAAAACATTTAGTTCAATAAGCTTGAATAATCATTATTCATAACTATATACATGGTGACTGGTAACATAACATATTACCATTAAGAGCATGTGGATTGGGGTCAAAAGCAATCGATTTTGTCCCATGAAGCCCTATTCGAAATTCAATAGTTTTCGAGAAATTTAAGATTTATTGAATTTTAAGATAAAAGTACTTTGAAGACCAAATAAAATTCAATCATAAAGAAAGTACTGAATGGGATTGGAGTATTTTGTTGTTTTCTAAAGTAAATAACATTCTAGGGTTTCATAATAAACCAGTCAATAAGACATTTATAAGCTTATCATAGCTTGAAATAGTTTGAAATGATGGCCATTTCGTATTTTATTCAAATAAGTTTTTGACAAAACCTTCTATTTAATTTCAGAAAAACTTTAAGTGACTAAATTTGCAAAACACGTTAAAAATTTACTTATTTATCCAGCTTCATAATGAGGTATAAAACATCACAATTATTAACCTTGTAGAACTTATAAAAATACAAATGTTTGAGTACTGCTCTGGTAAAAATTGATTTGTATGCATCGTATTAAAGCATAAAAGAAAGGTATTATTCTTTCAATATTTTATTGAAAGAATGATGATGGATGTCCCACATACTTCAGGAGGTCGGTGGTGAACTTTTGGACACAACATTTCCAAAAACTTGGATTGGCTGAGCTGACCCTATTTTTTGGCCAGGATCTTGATTTCACAACTAGATTTTGATGTCTGGCACATGAAAACTTTGATGTACGGTGTTTTACTTGTACCTACATGCGATGAGCTGATTTAAGGAATAATTAATGCAGATGAGTAGACAACAAGTAGTTTGTTTCTTAAAATTAATAAAAGATAATTACGCCACAGAATGCGCATTTGTATTAAGAA
The DNA here is from genome assembly GCA_949316025.1 of Lapara coniferarum. NCBI lineage: Eukaryota > Metazoa > Arthropoda > Insecta > Lepidoptera > Sphingidae > Lapara > Lapara coniferarum. The sequence continues at coordinate 12,275,673 of OX438926.1, read as the reverse complement.
CAGAGGCTCAAAGTCGAGAAAGGTTTGCAAAAATAAAGAAATTTGTATTTTATTGAGAGAATAATACCTTTCTTTATAAGCTTTAATAAGATGCATACAAAACAATTTTTACCAGAGCAGTACTCAACATTGGTATTTTTTATAACTTCTACAAGGTTCATTGTAATGTTTTATACCTCATTACAAAGCTGGATAAATAAATAAGTTTTTAATGTATTTTGCACATTTAGTCACTTGAAGTTTTTCTGAAATAAACTTGCTGTAGATTTTGTCAAATCTTATTTGAATAAAATATGTAATTGATAGATTTAAGGCTATAATTTCAAACTTATCATAGCTTTTAAATATTTTATTGTTTATTATGAAAGCCTAGAATGTTATTTACTCGAAAACAAAATACTCCAATCTCATTCAGTACTTTCTTTATGATTGAATTTTATTTGGTCTTAAAAGTGCTTTATCTTAAAATTCAATAAATCTTAAGGGCAGTATTAATAGATCAATCTCAAGTTTGAGTTACATCTCAAGTAGACTTAATATATTGAATTTTATCTACTTGAGATGTAACTCAAACTTGAGTTTGATTTATTAATACCACCTTAAATTTCTCAAAAACTAGAGTTTTGGATAGGGCTTCATGGAACAAAATTGACTCAATAAACAGTTTCACCACAAATGTTTACCTGTGAATGCTAAAACTGGCCACTGATCCGGGGGATATTTAGTTGACCACTTTTCCATCATAACACTGTTGTGTGCATCATAATTAAGAGGTCCATAAAACTCAGATCTGACAAAATCAATATTGAAAGTGTCCCAAAATGGACCAAATGGATTTCCTGATTTTGCATTGCAACTCAACTCAATTTCCCCAATTCTTTGAGTGTAGCAAAATGCAATTCTTTTATCTGGTGGCCATATTGAGGGACCTATAGTTTTCATAAAATCTTCCATTGTAATAACTTTGTGGTATTCTGCAAGTCTTTTTACACTAAAGTATGTGTTGAATGGCACTTGCATTGATTTTGGCTCCCCATATCTATATTCAACCCATGGAGGCAAAATAAGTGTTCTGTTAAGAGCTTTACTAAATGCCAGCACACCTAGAAAATGATCCGCTTGGTTCCCAAATCTACCTAAAAATAAGGAAATACTAATATTATAACGCTGAAGAGTTTGTTTGTTTGAACGCGCCAATCTCAGGAACTACTGAACCGATTTTGAAAATTCTTTCACTAATAGGATGCTACATAACTCCTGAGTGCTATAGGCTACTTTTTGTCCCGGGAAAATATTTTTGTCCCAGAAAAACTTCTTCATGTGGGCGGAGCCGCGAGCACTACTAGTATATTATATATAAAGAAAACCTATATATACTTCTTTTTAAGCATACAAGAGTGTGAGACTTGGCATAATTAAAGTTATTATATGAGTGCAATTTTTTTTTTGTGGGGGACACATATATGGAACTAAGTTGTGCCCGCGGCTTCACCCGCGTTAAAAAGTTTTTCCAGGATTAAAGTCCTACTTTATATTTTCCAGGGATAAAAGTATACTAAGTGTATCCTTTCTCAGGCTCTAGACTATCTGTGAACAAAAATAATTAAAATCGGTTCAGTAGTTTTGGCGTGAAAGCGCGAAAGACAGACAGATGACGTTACTTTCGCATTAAAATATTAGTAACGATTAGATGGATTACAACCACTGGACGATCACTATACAGGGTCATTTTGACATTGCGTTAATAAATGAAACCACATACTTATCTCGTTGAAAATAACGCTTTCCATTAAGTTATTTTAACAATAGATGTAAAATAAAAAAGTGTAAGTTTCGAACAAAATAAATTTCAATAAAATGTAACTTTAAGTTTACACGCCCTAATGCCACTATGACTGCTCTAGGATAATTCGTCGCAGCAGCAACATTACACTTTAAGTCAGAAATACACTTACGCACACACCATATTCGTACTAAACTATAAAATGATAAAAAATTGGAATACTACAACCGGGATTTTTAGCGAAAGTATTCGTTATTCATTGATTTTTTTTAGTACGATGTTAGCAGAGATGTAGACGAATATGTGGTTTCATTTAGTAACGCAATGTAAAAATGACCCAGTATACTTAAATATGAAATCCCTTCTTGGGTACCCAAAGTATAGTAATAAAAAAACATACCCATGCAAGGGCAGTACGCTAAATATCCCTTATTGTCATAATTTATTGTAAGGACGTATTTTACTGCAGATGTTAATATAAGTAATCTGAATATTGCCATTTTAAAGTATGTAAGTAGGTGATGTTTCACTGCATATAATGGTTTGAATTACATAAACAAAAAAATGTAAACAAAACATCAAATTAAATGTACTTGCTAGGTTTGCGATATTTTCTTTTTAATAAATTTCCCTTATAGGCAAGGCAAAGGGTTCAAGCCCATTCAGCCTCGGCTTAAGTGATTTTTTCACTGACTTGATTTTTTGTTGGTTGTCTTTTGTTCCTATGTACATCGTAGTAGAAAGCACTGGCTACCTACCTTACCACGACTTTATTGAGAAGTTTTGGCGGCAACAAAAAAAGCATTTGATTAGGACAGTTCGTTCAATTCACTTCATTTGAGCCTTAATATAATAATATATATACCTATATTGGATAATATACTACTATAATAATTATTCAATACAACACTATAGGTCGGACAATACTGCTAACTGATATGAAATTATTGACATTTCACGGAAAACTCTTATCGTGCGTTTCAAACTCAGTCAAATCTTTTTACCGATGTAATGGCGTGATGAAATTATAAAGAAAATTCCTGCCAGTTCGCTTTTAAGGCATTTCATGCATATGGCCAGCAGACGCTACTTCGATCGGGCGGTAAATCACACAAACACGTTAGTCCGTAAAGCGTCAATATATACTCCATTCGACCGCGCCAAATGGAGACGGCCGCGTTCCGTATTAATCGATCCAGAGGACGAAATAACTCTGGCCATCCGCCGTAAGAACGAGTTCTTGAAACTCCAACACTCCACAAGACCGCAGTTCCGTCCTCGCCGTCGAGGACCTCGCCGCGTTCCCCGTCGCCCTTAGTTAGTGGGTTGCCCTCAGCATGGTCACTTAATTGAAAGGGTTGCGAGCGCCTTCTGCGTTCACCCTAAAGACCGGTGTGACTAGAAAAGCTGACTCGTGTCAGGGTACTGGCAGTAGGGCCATTAACAAAAAAAAATAATGTGGAAATTATGAAGAAAATTCCCGCCATTTCGCTTTTAAAAATACTTTTTAATATTCGCATTAGCATTCGCAATCACAACAAATTATGCGAATATTTTTGGCTATATCATATGACAATAATTTATAAAACAGCAACAGATTATATTTACAATAGTAATTATACTTCGGCTTCGTCCTCGAGATTAGCATGAAGAGAAGTTATAGAACACATGTAGTAGTACGTGTACTTAGTACGCCTTTGCACTTTATTTGAGACTTATTTATTTTTTTATACTTTGGTCACACCCAACCTGTCAAGAGAGATTCATTCGCGTTTTAGTGCGTCGCCGTATTGCACGTTAAATTAAAGTTATTCTTAATCTATTGCTCATCATGGATTTTTAGTGTAATAGAATAGAAGAACATGGAAATTACTTCTATTTGGTACAGAAAATAGAAGATTACCTAAGTGATGAACATTGTTCCCGTTCTCCGAGACTACTGACATAATGAAAAATACCACACAGGTAAAACGGTTAGTACCAAAACCTTATGCTTCTTATTGTGTACCGGGCCAGAATAATGTTGAGGACAGTTACTTTGCGTCTGTCTCCTATTTACATCGATAATATTAATATGGTCCCTGAACAATTTATTTTGCTATGTCGGTGTAATAATTACGACTGTTTCCTTCTTACCATGGTACAATTTAAATTTATCAGAAGGCTAAAGCTTCTGAGGGGCATTGCCCTAATTACACATTTTTTCAATCTACCGTCGTTATGCTAAATTCTGTTACCCGGGTCTGCGTGCTACACATGGCGGTTGTCACTACCCGAAATTGATGCTTGCGATCAGTATTGTACGACTGGTTCTTATGTATAATGTTATGTAACAGTATATTAGTACCACCAGTGGCGGCCTTAGGGAGTGGAAAATACCCTCCTTCGGCAATCGGGAAAAAAGGCCTTGTTAACATCTGCCGGCCAGAGCCTTACAATATTTAGGGCCGCTATTATCTACCAGTAGATAACGAGCACCGCTTGAAAAATATCAGCGCAAACGGCGCAGTGGATTGACGACTCCTGACAACGTGGCGCGATGCACCACTGCACCACGTCGCCATGTGCTGGATATTACGAAATATCAATTTAATAGCATAAAAGACACTTATGTCTGGTCATGATTTAGCAACGTCTTAAATGCTTAATGACCTACAACAGCACAGTATGTGTTAAATGATAAGGAGTCGATCTAAGAACGGAAAATCCTGCAGCAACGAGGTACTGCCATTTGAATTCACCGAGAACGGCACGGAACAGGATAAGTTGCAGGTAGGTGATCTGAGTTAAAAATCGTAGTCGCTCGCAATCATAAATGATCACAGAATTATACATATACTAAGGTTTTTTGGCCTTATGTCTTGTGTCTTGGGTATGACTGAATATGTCACTATTTTGATGGTATAAAATCACTGTTTCAAAATGCAAGAATTAAATAGTAACCTGCCTAAACCAACATGGATAAATTAGGCGAATAGATTAGAATATTTTAAAATAAAATAACACAGATCCCAGAAACGTGACTATAATTTAGTCCAACCGGAACTTAGGCGTTCCGCATTTTACTCTTTGTATTTAATTGTTTCATTGTATACTTACTTTGATCTGTGGGTTGTCTATAAAGAACATAGAATTTTATTATAATTTAAATCAAATCAAAGAGGCTTTTATTCAAATTGACTCAAAATGATCATGTAAATCGTTATTTATCTACCATCATGTCTCAGAAGCGGAAAAAGAGTTTCCCTCAGAAATATTATGATCTGTCTATATTGTTTGATTGCCTTAAGGGACTCGTTACAATTTTTTAGACTCAGAATATTTATTAAGTCTTTCACATGCACAGTTACCGAAAAGAAACACCTTACGCAAAACACTCGGTACGCAAGAGGTTAATATGTGAAAACATTGGTATTTTACATTAAAAATAATCGACAATGATGTTAGCGGTAACGGGCCGGGCGAGTAATGGCGCGCGCATGGCGACGGCGGAAGTTCCCGCCGCTCCCAACTGGCGAACGCGTGGCGCTGGCGAGCTCGGGGCTCGCCACAACTGCGTGTGATTGGTTGATTTGGAAACTGTTTTTTGACCGGATGTTATAAGTCTAATTTCTTCCTGGCAAAATTAATTTGCCTGATATATATCAATACACTCGCTTACAATGACTCTAACATAGCTGGCGAATTGTGGTGTAAATATATTAACACTTGTGCCTACACCTTAAATAGGAAAAGGCGTGATAATATTATGTTTACATCTACACCATTATTATTGTTAATAGCTTTTGCTCATGATTGCGCCCGCGTTGACATTCCTTCCTGGGATAAAGAACAGCCAGTAGCACTCAAAGATTAACTATTGAAATGATTTTTCAAAATAGGTTACTTAATTTTTGAGTTTATTTATTACAAACAAATATGAAAAGAACAAATCTTTTCTCGTTATTATTTTAGTGACGTATTCTTGTTTGTAACATACAGTCTTGTGATAATTTTCAAACATCATTAATTAGTCGTCAACTCAATATTTATTAATATATACTTACAATTGATTCTAAGATAAAATATAATAATAATATAGTACTTACATTTATATTATAGCTTCTCCCTCTCTTTCAAATTTTGCCGTGCCCGACAGGGACATTATGTACCTGACTATATTGTTAAAATGTAACACATTTTTAACCGACTTTCAAAAAAGGAGGAGGTTCTCAATTTGTGTGTTTGTATTTTTTTGTAACCAATAATTGTGGCAAATAATTGAAAATTGAAATTGAGACGATGCTATCGATCATCGGTAGCGCCTCAAAATTTGTTCAGATGCCTGAACAAAGGGGGGGGGGGGGGGGGCTGCATGCAGGTGACTCGCAGCTAGTGGAGAGTAAAAGTATGAAGAAAGCAGCGCATAATATTATTTATAGTTATTAGCTACCGTGAGGGACGAGTACACTGGTTGCGCCTCTGTTCCCCTTTAGGGATAAAATCTCTGAGTCTATGTATGTATTTATTTTACGAATTCTACAAAACCTACTCTATGTATAGGCGTAACTAACGCAGTCAGAAGGTTGACTGTCGCTATGATGATATTTTATAATATTTAACGCTTTAACTATTTTTAATAAAGTGTTATAAAGTACTCCGGTTTTACTCTTGAGATCTAAGCTTCCGTGGTGTTTTCCTTCTTGGAAACGTTCACTAACAGTAACAATAATTCTGTCATATTCTCGCAGTCGGCAAGTGTCAATTTATTTGTCACGGAAAGAATTTTGTTGGGTCGGTTATATAAAATGACACATTGCTCAATTTTTTGATCCAACTACTCCAATAAGTAGCATTCGCTACGAGTTCCACACATCAAAATGTGGTCTTTATATAAAGGTTGAAATGTCTATTTCCTAATATAAAAATTTGCCTAGGAGTTAATCTTCAGCTTGGTATGTTTGTGGCAGAGTAGGTATCATCTATTCAGATGATACACCAATTCCATTTCAAGTTTTAATATTCTAATATTGATAAATAATATAATTTGATGACAGATCTAAGATGTCTGTTTTGAGAAAATATCTTTGTTTTGTTGATTGTAATTATTAATTAATAATGTTACCGTGAAGGAAAACACGGAGAGGAGGCTTGTATGCTTTAGAATTCTCCATGAGGGTCTCGCGAATATGCGGAGTCTGCCAACTCACGGTAGGCGAGTGTGATGGACTGGGACCTGGACCCTCTCAGTTCAAGGGGAGGACCGTGCTCGGCTGTGGGTGATATATAATACAGGGCTGATTGCATCGCATTGTTACCGTTAATTAAGTTTGTTTTTCCAGTTAATATGATTTTTGACACAAATATTACGAAGAAGAAGCGTAAGACTTTGAAAGAAGTGTAGACCACCTCCAAGTTAGTTACTGCAATCACATGCTGCCATGCTGGTCAAGACAAACCAATTAAAGGATTTTTAAGGGAAGTATATTCAATCGATGCTATCTAAATATGATATACCTAGATGATATTAGATCATACAACAGGGAACATTTCCCTTATGCCAAGGCTATTGTTTAATTATTTTTAAGTGCCTATACTATAGCGGCTATATATAGCCACCATCCAAAATAACCATTTGTTGAAGGAAATTAGAATTTTCTTAGAACCAGATCTTATTACTGAAGGCATAATATAATATTTTTTATAGTTTACTCGGAATTTGCTCAAATAATCGCTAATATAGTATTGATAATATAATATCTTTTATGACAAAATGAATTCATAAAAATTAAGTTTCTTTATTTATGTTGCCAGAAAGCCCCATATAACAGTATGGTCACATTCCATATCTTTTTAGCGAATGTGGAATAGATATAACTCTATTAGATGTCTAGTGCTCACAGCACGAGGCACGTTGCCACGGGCTCCACCGCGTACCTATAGGTACTTATGGCATAAAACTGCATTCGATCTACCAATAAGAGTAATGAGACCTTAAGAATCTAGTTGGGAATGACGAAATTTTTTGTTAATTCAATGATAACCAATTAGAAATTTTATATTGATATCCTATCAAAAAGCTTATTGCTAAGTACAAGCTTATAAAGTTTTTTGATTAGCTAATTGTAATTACTACTGCAATTGAAATTATACAAATATTTCACTACTTATTCTCTAAAAGTCTACATGTGTTCTATAACTTCTCTTCATGCTAATCTCGAGGACGAAGCCGAAGTATAATTAATGATTAAACGAACTTACCTGTACGTGAAGTTCTATCATAATTATACGAAGGCTTCGTCCGAGGAGATTAGCATCCCTCCCTCCCGTGACTTGCGTTAACCCTAGTAAGTTGTGAAATATTGGTATATGGAACTCTCTCTCTCTAAACTAAATGAATCTCTCTTGACAGGTTGGGTGTGACCAAAGTATAAAAAAATAAATAAGTCTCAAATAAAGTGCAAAGGCGTACTAAGTACACGTACTACTACATGTGTTCTATAACTTCTCTTCATGCTAATCTCCTCGGACGAAGCCTTCGTATAATTATGATAGAACTTCACGTACAGGTAAGTTCGTTTAATCATTATGTGCGGGGCTCGGACTGGGCCAACACCCCGCAATGTGTTGTGTGTGTGCTGGATTGCGTGAGTGGGAATATGGCGATACCAGTGACAAAGTAACAAAGGCGAAAAATCGGGAAATAGCGTTTATTTCACACACTGAATCGAAAGTTACAAAGTTCAGCCACAACGGTAGCCAAATTCTCCCGGCGTTAATATTCGGCGCGTAGTCTCTCGTGGCTACGCCGTAGCTATGCGACGTAGCTGGAAGTCGTCCTTGTAGCACCGTGCCACCGCTGATGAGGAAGGATGGTCCACTCTGCATAAGCGCCTGTTTCCTCTTCAAACTTGCAGACTTCTTCTTTCTTGCCGACTACTTGCTGTTTTCTTGATGTCCCGAACTATTTCTATTAAACAAAAAACTCCTAACACGTTTTAACTCAAAAATACAAAAGAACAAATTAGCTTAAGTACTCCGCGGCTATACCGTACGGAGCACTAAGAGGGCCTTCCCTCTTTCTAGGACCTCTTTTTCACTTTCAAGATTACACTTATTTTCAATTCGCGCCTAAGTTAAATCTATATGCCTAAACTATAAGTGTCTTGGTACATAGACACTAAGTGGCTCTATATACTAAACATCATAAAACAACCTTATGTGCATTACAAAGAAAGTTATCGTGATTTACTCACTCTAAGTCTAGCACAAACGATGCACACAAGCAACATTTCTAAAAATAACTATTTAAACTTTATACATACGTTCATCCCGCTACCGCAGCGGGGTAGGCAAAGTTCTAACCTACACTATGACACCGAATGAAACACTACACAGTTCATACCGGGTGAGTTATAAGCGTTCAATGACCCTAACGATAACACGATTTTTTCACTAAGATCACTGACTAAAGTCTATGACGTCACTAAGAGGTCCGAGTTCTATTACGAAATCGCGCATGCGCGGTATGCACTTTACGTTGTTCTCTCTTCGAGAATATGCGTCCTGCACATTCTCCCGCCGTGCATCACCCAGCGTCCAGGGGGTGATGCAGTCACGCTGTCGGGCAGGATGCATCCGCCGCTGGCTGCGGCGCGGCGCTCTCGGTCCTTGTGTCGTCAGCTTGGTGTATGACGACGATCCTCTTCACGGGTCGTCGCAGGACACCTCCGCGGGTGGTGATGTCCACTGTGCGCACCACTCCATCTGGGCCGGGATACATGGCGCAAATGCGCCCCCGCGGCCATGTGTTGCGCGGGAGCGTGCCGTCTATGATGCGGACGACATCACCTATTTGCAGTTCGGGGCCCCGGCTGTGGGCCTCCCGCCGGTTTCTTAGCTCGGGGAGGTACTCCCGGAGCCAACGCGTCCAGAATGCGTCGGCGAGCTGCTGTGTGGCTTTGAGGTCGGCGTGCGCGCCGAAGTCGTGGTCGGCCGGGAAGTTCGGCACCGACCACGGGCCCCGACCGCCCAACAAAAAGTGGTTAGGCGTCAGGGCTTCCGGATCCTCAGGGTTCACCGACACGTGGGTCAATGGTCGGCTATTGACTGTTAGTTCGACCTCGGCGAGTAACGTTGCCAACGTCTCTTCTCGAGGGCTCCTCTCGTGGAGCACCGTTTTTAGTGCGGTTTTCACAGTCCGCACCAGTCTCTCCCAGGCGCCGCCCATGAATGGCGCGCCCGGGGGAATGAAGCGCCATCGGATCGCCCTCCGCGACGCCTCTTCTTCGGCGCCCGCGAGGAGGGTGTTGCGCAGCTCTCGTTCCGCGCCGTGGAAGTTGGTCGCATTGTCGGACCACAGCTCGACGGGGCTCCCACGACGCGCTGTCATGCGCCTGAGTGCCATGATTGCACCCTGCGCACTTAATGAGTGCACCACCTCTAGATGCACCGCTCGAACTGTCAAACATGTAAAGAGAGCTACATAGCGCTTTTGATTGCTGCGGCCCACGGTTACGGTGAGCGGACCGAAGTAATCAAGACCGGTATAGGTAAATGGTCTGTGATGATGAGCCAGCCGACAGGCAGGTAAGTCGCCCGTCACCGGCTGCGGCGGGGTCGCCGCCCTCTGGCGGCACTTCAAGCAGCTCCTCAGTGTAGTCTTGACCGTCGGGCGTAGTCTCAGGATCCATCTCTGTTGGCGGCAGCAGTTGACCACGCTCTCGACGCTGGCGTGATGCAGCTCTGCGTGGACGTGCTCGATCCACAGCCGTGTTGCCCGATGCTCGCCGTCGACGACCGGAGGGTGCTTCATTTTTTCTGTGATTCCCGTGGTAGCTGAAATCCGACTATTTAAACATATCAAATTATTAATTAGTACAATACTCAAAGGATACAGGCGGCTATCCCGTGATACGGGTTTTCCTTGTGCGAGTGCACGTATTTCTTCGGCAAACACTTTTTCTTGACTCATTTTTATAATGAGGTATTCCGCCCGTTCTAACAGCTCAGCTGGGAGGGTCATGAATGTTATGTCCTCCGATTTTCGCGCGCTCCTCTTCAACGGTTTTTTCGACGTTTGAGCGCGTTTCCAATCCGGGTCCTTTTGCGAAGCGGCCTTTGTTCGCTTGTGATTAACGTAATCACACCGTCGCCGGAACATGCGCACTGCCTGCAGAGTGCGAGCTGTAGCTCTCAAGTATCGGGTCCAACTCGAGAACCGATTCACGTCGGGTAGGGCCTCTGAGAGCTGTGGCTCTCGATGTCCTGAGGTGACGGCGCCTACTCTTTCTTCACCGGTCGTGGTGATGATGCCCCTTTCTTCCGTGGGCCATAAGTCGGGTGGATTTCGGAGAAATTCCGGCCCATTGAACCATCGATGTCGCTCATCGAAGTTGTCCGGCACGTCGCGTGTGGCATCGTCAGCGGCATTGTGGCGCGTCGGCACCCATCTCCATTCGCTCGTTTGTGAATGTTCCTCTATTGCCGCGACGCGATGAGCGACGTATGGTTTGTATGATCTGGATCCTGTTCTGATCCAGCTCAGCGTTGTCCGACTGTCTGTCCAGTAGGTCGTTGACTCGGGTTGTCTTCCGTGTTCGCGCTTCACCGCGGCTGCCATCCGTGTGCCGAGTACTGCTGCCTGTAATTCTAGACGGGGAATGGACGTTAGTTTCAGCGGCGCAACTTTCGCTTTCGCTGTTATAAGCGAAACCGTGACCCGTCCGTCTTCATCTTCGGCTCGCCAGTATAGTGCGGTCGCGTAGGCGGACTCGCTGGCATCGGTGAACACGTGCAGCTGCAATCTTCTAGCTCGAGTATAGCCTAGGTAGCAGCGTGGCACGGACACGTGACCCAATCTTCTCAGCTGTGTGACCCAATCCGCCCATCCGGCGAATATGTCGCCGTCAAGCGGATCGTCCCATGCAGTGCCGCGTCTCCAGACCTCCTGCAACAGCTGCTTGGCCCTTACCGTCACTGGGGATGCAAGACCTAGAGGATCAAACAGGGACATTACTATTTTAAGCGCTTCTCGTTTCGTGGGCGCTTCTCTGATTAACAAGTTTGGCGGTATGCGCGCCAAATCCAAATTGAAGGCGAGTCTGTCTTCCGTTGGTCTCCAAATGAGGCCCAAGACTCTCTCCGCCTTTTCTAAGTCCACCTCTTCGCGGTGGGGACTTGCCGATTCGCCGAGTGCTTCAAGTACCTCAGGCGAATTACTCGTCCATTTTTTCAATATAAAATGCGCCTCACCGTGAATGTCGCGCACTTGCCGCGCAATCGTTGTCGCGCTTTCTATGTCCGGATAGCTGTCAAGGTAATCGTCCATATAATGTTTTCTCCTTATCGCGTCGACAGCTTCCGGATGCGTCGATCGAAATCTGTCCGCGTTGCGATTCATGACATAAATCGCCGTCGCGGGAGAGCTAGATGCACCGAAAATGAGTACCTTCATCCTGTATGTTTCCGGCGGTTCGTTATCTCGGCGATCCGCTCGCCAGAGATATCTGAGGGCGTCGCGATCTTCCTCGCGCAATCTCACCTGCATAAACATCTCCGTGATATCCGCGGTGACTGCAATGGGATGTTCCCGAAATCGCATCAGGACGGCGGGAAGAGGCTGCAACAAGTCTGGACCTGTTAATAAGTTATCATTCAAAGTGGTACCCTTTGTCTTGGCCGCCGCGTCGTGCACAACTCGCAGCTTGTCCGGCTTCAAAGCATTAAAAACTGCGAAGTGCGGCAAATACCATGTCCTTGTTGCATGGGAGGTCGCGGGGGCTGGCTCGGCGTAATCCTTCTCGATCAGCGCCTCCATCTGTTGGTTATATCTGACCTTGAGTTCGGGGTTCCTATCCAGCTTGTTTTCTATGTTGTGCAGCCTTTTCAAAGTGTTCTCGTAATTGTTCGGGAGCTCGACATTTTCTTTTTTCCACAGGAGAGACGTGGTATATCTTCCGCAGGGTTCTCTCGTGGTGTTGTCCTCCAGGATTCTCAGCGCCTTTTCTCCGGGGTCGCTCTTCGGCCTGCGGGGATCTACAAACAGATTATCAAGCAAAATAAATTCTTTTACGAGCTCCTCAGTTAGGTCGTCGGTTGCTGTCTGGCCGACGAAATTCACCCTGTGTCCTAGGGCTCTGGTCCGGCTCCCGTGTACCACCCATCCTAGTGGTGTGAGCGAGGCGACCGGTTGGTTCCTCCTCCCGGACCGTGTCTTGCTAGATATAAGCAAATGCCAATTATCCTGGCCTATAAGAAGTCGGGGTTTCGCTTCTTGCGTTTGTGATGCAGGCAGGAGGCCCTTCAAATGGGTACAGTCTCGCAGCGCCTCTTCAGGAATACGCTGCGCCGCCAATCTCAAGTTGTCGACGGTGCGGGCTTCTATCTGCTGCCGTCCCCGACTTCCCCTTATCTGAAACTTAACACGACATGAATTATTCCGTGTAGTTTTCTCTCCATCGTACGTGATTATGTGGAGCGGTTCATCCGGTCCCTCCGCGCCGATGTCCTTGGCCAGCTGATGGTCGATCAAACTGACCGTCGACCCGTCATCAAGTAGCGCGAAAGTGTGAGCCTCTCCCGCCGGTCCTGAAATGCATACCGGAGCTATTTTCAAAAATGACATTTGCGACGTCCATGCCGAATTTACCACCTCTTCATTGGTGGCCTCGTCGGTACTCTTACTCCTCCGGTCCGAGTGCAGCATCCTATGGTGATGTCGTTCACACCCGTCCGTGTCGCATTTTCGAGGCTTGCATGTGTGTTGCTTCGATCGAAATTTCAGGCACCTGAAACATAGCCTATGTTTTTTTGCTAAGTCCCACCGCGCGTCAACCGCGGCATCCCGAAATCGTGCACATTCGCCCATCGAATGTACCTCCTGGTTGCATACACAGCATGCGGGCTTCTGTTTGTCGGCGACGGTATGTATTCGTTGCCGGCGTGGTTGTTCGCCGCCGCTAGCCTTCACCGGGGCCTTGTCCGCGATGATCTCTGGCACGGCGAACGGACTGCATATCTCCGCTTCCCTGGCAATGAATCGGCTAAATTTTAATAAGTCGGGCTCACCTCTATGTTGTGCGGCGGCGAACTCATACCATTGCCTTCTCAGCGTCGGAGTCAATTTTTCCATCACCGCCTTCGTAACCTCCGGATTATACAGGTAGAAGGCACAATCGAGCGCTTGCAGGGTTCCCACGACATTTTCTATTTTCGTACTGAAAGTGCAAATATCTCGCGGCGAATCAGTGAGGCGGGGTAGCGCCCGGAGTCGCTCGATCTCGGCCAATGCGATCGAGTCCGGACGCCCAAACCGCGTCTCGAGAGTCCTCAGCACAGCGTTCGGTTCGGCGTTGGTGATGAGCAGCCCTTGTACTGCTTCCTTTGCTGTGCCCCGTAAGCTGCGGCGCAATCGGGACATATTCTCCAACGCTGTAAAATAACTTGCGGATTCATTATAAGCGGCTCTATAAGTTAGCCAATCTTGATGCGCACCGTTGAAAATGGGCAACTCCGTATACTTCAACGGCTGTCTATGTTGTGCAGCTTGCACAGCTTGCGTTATGGCACACGCAAGTTCACTATAATCGGAGTTCGGTCGCGCTGCGACCAATTCCCCGCCCCGCACTTGACGCGGGGTAGGCGGGGGCTGCGGCGGCGGCGGCTGTTGCGAAGCTTCATTTTCTCTTAACCAGGCTGCTACTACAGGCGGCGGTTGCTTCGCAGGCAGCGGCTGCACATTCGGGTTCGATGCCGCAGGGTTACCTGAAAATGTTATGAAATCGAGCGGATTATTTGATGCATCATTTGCCACTGGGTGACACGTTGGCGGGGGCACGGCACTGGCTCCCGCCGGTGCAGACGCCGGGATGTCCCAGGATGCGGCGGTGATCACTGGGTCTATGGGTTCGGGTGGCGGCTGCACACGGGATTGCGCATCTTGCACTTCGTGAGGTCGGTTATCAATCGCGAGCAGCTGACTGGTATGTAACCAGCTGTGAACGCGTTGATCCTGCTCGACCTCGGTGATGACGGAGTTAAGGTCATCCTCGCTATCTTCCGCTTCGATTTCTGCTAGCTTTGCGGTCGCTAGCTCTATCTTGAGTTTTGTGAGTTCGGCCCTGGCCTGTGCCAGGCGACGTGCTTTCGTTGAACGCCTTGAAGAAGTGGCTGGTCGACTTCGGGGCCGCTGTGGCTTCCTCTCTTCCGGTGCGGCGGCTTGAAGCTCCTCCGCAGCGGTGCCGACAGCGGTATCCCTATCGGTGGTGAAACACGTTTGAACGGTGTCGGCGATGGTGGTCTCGGTGGCCTCAGTCGCAGACGTTGCTGTAGCAGACGTCGCGGTCGCGGACGTCCCCGTTGCGGACGTCGCGGTACATGACGTGACCGTCGTTGACGCTTCCGTGGCCGACGCCGTTCGTTTCCCGACTGACCTTGTCACTGGCATTTTCCACACTCACGTAGATCCGGCTCGCGAAGGACCAGAAAATGTGCGGGGCTCGGACTGGGCCAACACCCCGCAATGTGTTGTGTGTGTGCTGGATTGCGTGAGTGGGAATATGGCGATACCAGTGACAAAGTAACAAAGGCGAAAAATCGGGAAATAGCGTTTATTTCACACACTGAATCGAAAGTTACAAAGTTCAGCCACAACGGTAGCCAAATTCTCCCGGCGTTAATATTCGGCGCGTAGTCTCTCGTGGCTACGCCGTAGCTATGCGACGTAGCTGGAAGTCGTCCTTGTAGCACCGTGCCACCGCTGATGAGGAAGGATGGTCCACTCTGCATAAGCGCCTGTTTCCTCTTCAAACTTGCAGACTTCTTCTTTCTTGCCGACTACTTGCTGTTTTCTTGATGTCCCGAACTATTTCTATTAAACAAAAAACTCCTAACACGTTTTAACTCAAAAATACAAAAGAACAAATTAGCTTAAGTACTCCGCGGCTATACCGTACGGAGCACTAAGAGGGCCTTCCCTCTTTCTAGGACCTCTTTTTCACTTTCAAGATTACACTTATTTTCAATTCGCGCCTAAGTTAAATCTATATGCCTAAACTTTAAGTGTCTTGGTACATAGACACTAAGTGGCTCTATATACTAAACATCATAAAACAACCTTATGTGCATTACAAAGAAAGTTATCGTGATTTACTCACTCTAAGTCTAGCACAAACGATGCACACAAGCAACATTTCTAAAAATAACTATTTAAACTTTATACATACGTTCATCCCGCTACCGCAGCGGGGTAGGCAAAGTTCTAACCTACACTATGACACCGAATGAAACACTACACAGTTCATACCGGGTGAGTTATAAGCGTTCAATGACCCTAACGATAACACGATTTTTTCACTAAGATCACTGACTAAAGTCTATGACGTCACTAAGAGGTCCGAGTTCTATTACGAAATCGCGCATGCGCGGTATGCACTTTACGTTGTTCTCTCTTCGAGAATATGCGTCCTGCACACATTAAGTATAGTTTATAGTATTCGTACATAATAAAAATTATGTTTTTTATTTAACACTAAACTTACAACATTTTAAACGGATTTAAAATCCGTTTAGTGTACTAATGTTTTTTTTAAACTATTGCATAGCTTCTATCGCGGGCCTTGAGCGTGGAGACCAAATCCAGAAATTCCGTAACGAAAATAACCTGCCACCCTCGCTATTTTCAACTCTATCACAACCATGTAGAGTGTAAAATTCCATAAGTATATTTAATATCGCAGTCTTGTAAGAATACTATATGTAAGATGAGCTGAATGTTAAACGATAAAAGGTCGAAATTACCGTGTATGTAAAAATTGCTCCAGTCAGTTAAACGTATCGAAATGTCAAACGCGCGCAGTTGATGAGAATGTTCCCGTGGCGGGATGATGTGATTCTAAGTATGAATTTTTAAAAAGTTTTTATTTTATATCTGTTCAAAGAGGTTATAAATATTAGAATTGCCTGCTTAGAGTTTCGGCGTTAGGGCACGAGTGAAATTTGGAAAATAGAAAAAAAATAAAATAATACATACATACATACATATACACTCACGCCTATTATCCCCGAAGGGGTAAGCAGAGGCGCAACTAGTGCACCCACTTTTCGCCGTTATTCCGTCCCATGATGTGATAGGGGGCGAGCCTATCGCCATATCGGGCACAAATTCCAGACTCCGAGCTGATACTGAATAGAAGAACTCAATATCACTTTGCCCGACCCGGGGATCGAACCCGAGACCTCAGCATTGCAGTCATACCGTAATACAACTACGCCACCGAGGCAGTCAAAAAAAATAAAATAAATAATTATAATTACATAAGTTGATAAAAAATGCTATGCAATAGCTTTACCGCGGCAGTCTCCGAGTGCCACACGTCTTTTTTTTACTGAGATAACCTCTATCTCTGTTCTTTGGAGATAACAATGTGATCACAATATATAAATCACTACGTAGTATAAAACGTCAAACTCTCTTTCCGTAACCATTATGATTATATCATCAAGAGGAGTTCACAGATACTTGGGTTCGTAGCCCGCATAACTAAGGAGTTTAAAAATCGACATAGTCTGATTTATTTGTTCAACACTTTAGTTAGAACTATTTTGGAGTATGGCGCAGTCATTTGGTCTCCATTTTACCATATACATATTAATTTAATTTAATTTATTTGGGAAACTACAGAAAAACATAACACTTATAAATTAAAAACTATTAAACAACACATTATCCACAACAGTTTCCACAGATATCAGTATCATGTAAACAAGAACAAAGACAACGGTGGCGCGGTGCGGTAGAAGTGCGCACCCACACCCAGAAACCAACAATTAAAATTGCTCAAATATAATTAAATTTAGGTACAATATATTTTTTTCTAACATTTTCTAACAACATTTTTTTTGTACTGAGATAGAGAAAGGTGAAAGATGTCGATGCAGTCAGTATCAACTGATGTAAAATTATTATACAATCGACAAGCTCTTTTAATAAATACGTTCATGCCATAGTTTGTCCTCGCAGTACCACTATGAAACAAACACTTCCTACGTGCATTTAGACGAGGGCAACCGAAACAAGTAGTTAACAGGATTGAAAAACTTCAAAAAACTTGCCTTAAGATAGTCTGTTCGAGATACAATTTGCATCGGAAATTGAAAACTTATGAGGACCGGCTAAAGCACTTTCACGTACTCTCCTTGGAATCTAGACGCATCGTAAGTGATTTTGTGTACCTATACAAAATCATACATTTTTTGATAGATTCTCCTACTCTACTGTCTCTTTTGAACTTTAATACAAATTATAGAACCCGTAAACCTAATGTATTCTCCCTTAACATATTTCGCAACAACACTTCCTATTTTAATCCTATTGTCCGTATGTGTCGCCAATATAACGCGTTATCTGTTCAAAACCCCGCCGTAGATATATTTCATAATAACAATATAATTACATATAAAAAACTGATCCGCAATTTCCTCAATGACTCCGTTAAATTAAGTTAAATTATGTTTAGCAGATTAAGTTAAGATTTAGTAAATTTTTGTATACTTTTTATAGAATAACATCATGTTTGTAGTAGTAATTTTTCAGTAGTTATTAGCACTTTATTTTGTTTTTTCTTTTCTTCCTTTATAATTATTAATAACACTCGCACTTGTATGTATAAGTTTATTGTGAAACACAAGTTTTGGGTTATAATTATGTTAAAAAACCTCATTTGTAGCATTAATTATATATTATGATTGTAACCTGTTTTGTGTGTAAATAAAATAAAAATAAAACAAAGTCGCTTCCCGCTGCCTGTCCCTATGTCCCTATGTATGCTTAGATCTTTAAAACTACGCAATGGATTTTGATACGGTTTTTTTTAATAGATAGAGTGATTCAACAAGAAGGTTTTTATGTATAATGCATGCATAATATAGTACAGGAACACTGACAATTTTAGAGGTTTCTAATGTGATGTCGTAGATAAACACACACAGCTTACATTGCAGACGCTGGCTAAACTCTACGAGATAGATCAAAATAATGTACTACACATTTGTACACCTTAAAAAGGTCTACAAAAAAGTCCGCGATGGTATATGTCTATCTCTTAGGGATAACCCACAATAACCATTTTTTATCCTTTACTTTTGACGAGAAATAATGGCTTATTTACGAAGCGATTTTAAGCAATACAGCATTAATCCTTATCCAACTAAGTACCATAAATACATTGTGCATTTAATATAGATCAATATGGCCCTTTACAACATGTAATTTAAATAAATATTTTCGAAGCTATTACAGATTTAAAATGCATTGACATAGCGGTCGCGGCGGTACCGGCCGGGGGGTCGGCGGCGCGTGTCTATAAATGAGAAAGTATGGAGATAGTTTGAGATCTTGAGGAGGACATAGG
This sequence comes from Lapara coniferarum, assembly GCA_949316025.1. NCBI lineage: Eukaryota > Metazoa > Arthropoda > Insecta > Lepidoptera > Sphingidae > Lapara > Lapara coniferarum. The sequence goes on along the minus strand of OX438926.1, from coordinate 12,256,500 downwards.
CTACTTTTATCCCGGAAGAACATAACCCGGGAATTTTATTTCTCGCGAGTGGGGCCGTCACTGTCACGCCACTGAACTGATTGCGATGAAATTTGGAAGGGACATAGCTTAAGACCCTGGGAAGGACCTAGACTAATTCTTATCTCCGAAAAACTTCACCAATGGATGGAGTGATTCAAGAGGAATGCTTATGTGTATATTACATAAATATTTTGTATGACAAAAAACTAATTTCAACATGTAATATGCTTTGCTACCTGAGCGAAGCCAGGGCGGGCCGCTAGTATACCATAAATCCTAGATTTGTGTTGTTACACGAGATTTCTCTATACCTACTTTGTGTATAGCATAGAATAAAGACATAGAATAAGGCATCCTTATTCTGAGGTGTATAGAATTAAAAAAAAAATCCTACGTGGCGTAAGGCGTTGTTTGTATTATCGTACGACTGCAATGCTGAGGTCTCGGGTTTAATCCCAAGGTCGGGCAAAGTGATATTGCATTTTCCTATTCAGTATCAGCTCGGAGTCTCGGAAAAGGCATGAGTGTACTTGTGTGTGTGTGTGTGTATGTATGTGTGTGTTAAATATTATAAATTATTGGTATATTTCCTCCAATGTCAGTATACCTATCCTTTAAATCCTTCAGTTGCACTGATGACTCACTTCTTACTTAACCCGAATGTACTAGTTATGTTGTTTTTACCACAATTAGATTTTTTCGTAAATTCAAATGATTACCAACGTCGGTATATGGCGTTGTAGTCTTCAGAGGGCGCTGAAGCATACGGGAAGCTTCAAACTCCATTGAAAGGCAGAGAAATCCTCCTGGTACGATGGCCGTGCCTACAGTGGTATTATTCGTAAAATAATTCTTCAGGGGGCCTTCGCTCCGTCGTTGCTCCAGGGCCTCCAAGGCCTTCAAATTCGGCCCTGATTGCAGCTATATAAGAAACCAATGCCACACGACACAAAGATGTGAACAATTTATGCAAGCGGCAGGCATAAATAAACAACGTAACTAATGTTAGTTAAAACATTTATTTATGACTAAAGTATCAAATCTATGAGAACATAATTATATAAATAATACAATCCCATCAAAACATAAAATGTAAAAAAATGCCAAGTCTTGTAACACGGTTCTTTCACTACAGTAAGCTATGATCCCATGTTAAACTAAGTATAACTCACGCGATCATAGTGGGATGCGACCCGTGAATGCGACTTTCTGGAACTGACACCGCACGGTAGCGTCGGCGATCTCACGCTGATACTCAAGATTTAAATTAAATAAATACAAAAAGTTTTTGTGGATTTTTATAAAACTATAATAACATAAAAAAAAATTGCATTGCACTCTTAATAAAACAATGACCTAATACAAAATATTGGCTAGATGAGTTTGAAAGGGCAAGCTGCATCGACTAAGAAAAAAATGTGTCTTTTCAATACTGGGAATAGGGTCAAAATCGTTTGAATTTATGTTCGTACCTAGCCCAACTTAAAATAAATGTATACAGTTAGTTTTTGTGACGATACCCACAAGTCAACGATTTTGGATTAGGTCATTGTTTTATTAAGAGTGCGGCATATTTTATACATATTTAAATAATATATAGGAGGAGAAAATCTACTGAAATCTCGACCATTTTTAATTTTGATTAACAATAATACTTAAAAATAACAAGAATATTTAATACACAAATAAAACATCATAAAGGACAATGGCGAAATCGTATTTATAAACAAATTGTACGTTTAGAAATTCCATACTTGGTAAGCTCAATATAATTATTTTGTATGATTTTTCAGGATACCAATTTTAGTTGTATAAGTTGCATAAATTAAAAAGAAACTTAATTGACTTTTCTTTTTAATGTGTCGCGGCCATTCTTTTTATGCATGGCTTATGGCATAGGATCTTTTAGGCTACCAAAACATCATTTTCATCAAGACCCTAAAAATTGCTAAAAATATATTTGACTATACAATGTTCATTAAGAATAACAACATAGATTTCAGCTTTTTTACCACATTTTAATTACTATGTAATGAAAATGTGGTGTGTATGGCTGTACAATATAATATCTGAATTTAATTTAAGAGGCAGTCCGGATACCTTGTTAATAAGAGGAAAAATAAAATCACGCCATATATCAAGAAAACAATAATATGTATACGTGTTGATTGAAAACAATATACCTGGTCGAGCAGGTATTGGCTAGTGCTGTAGTTGCTTGGTCGGGCGCCCTACTTGTACGTTACTTCACTCATACCACGACAGTTGTCTGGTATTTGGGATGGGCCAGACATCAAGGCAATGTATCTACCCCGGCAGAATTTTTAGATGAGGTATTTATCAGAGAGAATGATTATGAAGAAGATGAATAAACAAAAAAAAACAAGTGTTTTATTTTTCTCCAAAGCTCGTTTTTACCAATTTTGCCCCCAAGTGTAGAACTTAGCGTCTGAACGTATTTTCTCCCAATAGTTCTGAAACTAACACTAACTAACTGAGTTTACTACAAAAAAAAAAAGAAATCTTTACTATAGTAGGAGGAGTTTTGGCGCCAAAACTCCACGATAAAGTCTTGGTAAGGTAGCCACTGCTTTACTACGATATACTATATAGTTAAAAAAAAATAAAAAATTATTAAACGAGGCTGTATGGGCTTGAATCCTTTGCCTTCCCTATTATTTAAAAAAACGTACTTTAGTAGTGGAGTTTTGGCGGGAACTTGGAAGTGTCATGAGGTGCTCTTGTTTTAATTCATTATTTTGGTGATACTTAGTGTATTATTGCATAATTATGGTGGTATATTAGACAAATTACCAAATATTTTATGAGATCATAAAATTACTTATTATGTATAATTCAATTCATAAAATATGTCAACAAAATCATAAACTCAAATCTTTAAAGTGAAAAATCTTTAGTTTTAGACTTTTTTCACTAATAATCTTGATACTAAATTGTTTAAGCATTGCTGCTGGATTGTTATATATATTTTTTTACTTCTAAACGCTTCACATTTACATCAACTAACATCATGTATGGAGACCTGCCATTGTCCTTTCCGAACGCTACTTCGACATCGTTCCAGTTCATTTTAATCGCGCGCGTATTATATCAACACGTTTTATAGTGACCATATCAACATTAAACACGTTAAGTAATTACATAAGACCTCCGAAAAAATCAGACGCATTTTTAACACTGCTAGAAGGTAAATTATTAATCATGTCCTTTTTCTTGTTTTGTTTTTGATTAACATCAATTATGCTATCTATAGATTCAAAATATGATATATTCCAAAACTTTACATCATTATCATGGGAACAGGAAGCTATAAATTGACCATCATGACTTATGTCAAGGCATTCTACAGGTAATCTATGTTGACCAACAATACCAAGTTGTCTCTGAGGGAACATGTGTGCAGCTCTCAATACACCATCTTCTCCTGAAGTGACAACTATATTCTGAGTTACTGGAATCATACAACTGACAGCGTGTTTTTGTCCGACATACTCATCGCTATGTAACCCAAACTCTTTCCAGTTGAATAAATATAACTTTCCAGTTGAGGAACCCACTAATAATTTCGTGTCAGAGCGAAAAAGTCCTAGGCATGTGAGTTCACTGTCATAGTCTTCAGATCTGACATATATTTTCCTGGAATATAAAATATTAAATTATTATCGCTAATCATTATTACTAGTAAGCTAATATATACTAAACTTGATGTAAGCACTTGACATGCTTTTAATGAAATCAGATACTTCTTCTTTCATCCTACACTAGGCTTATGCTCGTGGCTCCGCCCGCGTGAATGAGTTTTTCCTGGATAAAAATCCCGCTTTATATTTCTCCGGGATAAAAATTATACATATAAACCTTCTTCTTGAATCACTCTATCTATTAAAAACCTAGATATAAAGATCTAAGCATAAATAGGGACAGACAGCCAGTGGGAAGCGCCTTTGTCTTATACTATGTAGCGATATGAAAAAGCATAAAGGGGAAAGTGGTTATCCTTCGTACATGGGGAACATTCGTACAGTAAGCGGTAAGCCTGACAGAAAAACTATACGGCGCGGCGCCCAAACACGAGTTCGCTTGAGTGCATATAACTAGTCGCAATGTTGCTTGACGAGTTTCGCGCGAGTGGCGCCACTCTGTAAAAGCTGACAAGACGGAATGTGTTTTACCGTCACATTGTGAGCAGAAATTTTATGTTTTTGACAAAACTGTGATGACGAATTAGTTTTAAAGTTGTTTATTTAGGGATTTAATAACGAATATTTCTTATACTTAAATTGAATTTATATAAAGTGATAATTAAATTTTGTGCCAGGCCTAGGGTACACTCGGCCAGTGCTACGGGGGGTACATTCGTACGCGTACGAATGTTCCCCTAATACTTAGATGTAGTAAGCGATAAGGGCAGACCAGTCCACACAAGCAGCACCCGTTCGCGAGCATGACGCATGTACCAGCCATCGGCCTCCTCAACCATATTGCAGGGAAGTGGCCGACCCGGCATACGACGCCGCCGCAGGCACAGACAGTTAAAGAGTGTCATACCAAAGCCGCTCACAGATTAAAACAAAAGAAACTTTGTTGAAACGAACGACATGATTCCAAAGAAAATATTTAATCCCAGGCCTTTTTATCCTCTATGTATTCTTAAATCTTGTAATAAGCTTTATTACATAACTTTAGCTTAATAGCTGTTTGGAATTTGCTAATTTTTAAACCCTTAATTTCAGTGGGAACTTTATTATAAAAGTGTAAAAGTGTATTTAGTGTATACCCCTAAAAGATTTGCTGATTTTTTAGAGCCTGGTTTTGTGATTAACTAGCTTATACCTATTTGCTCCTAGTATTTAAGCCATGGATATCGCAAACTTTCGGAAAGTTTTGTATAGGTATTCTTATGTACGTACATTTAATTAGCGAATTAAATTGTGATGCTACTGTTATTATATTTGTTTCTTTGAATTTTTCTCTTAGAGAACATCTAAAGCTTAGGGAGTAGATAGATCTTGTAGTTCGCTTTTGAAGAACAAATATAGTATTAATGTCAGCAGCACCACCCCACAGCAAAATTCCATAACTCATCTCAAATGATGAGTTATGTTATTTTTTATGGTGATTCCACAAAGTGAAGTCTCATAATGCACATTAATTACGCTAGCTACAATGTACATTCAAACCGTAACACTACAGTGCTTGCACACTGCTGCTTGACGGTAGAAGCGGTGGTACCTACCACGAACTGCGCGTATATTTTTAATATTGAATAAAATGAAAAAATATTTTCACCTCATAAATAATGTAAGTCATACACATTACGGTCTACCTACACAGGCATACCTGTGCAGGTAGATCTTTCCAGTGGAATGTAGCATACATGGCAAGCTTAACTCATAGAATAGATATATATATATATATATATATTTTTTTTTATCTAAGTCCCATATGACCTATTTTAAAATTGCTACACAAGTGATAGTCTATAATTTACAGCTTGTCTCTGGTAAGCATAAATAATAAAAATATTATAATTTTTCTATAGTAATTTGACATTGCAGTTAATAAATATTAAGTTTAGATTTTAATTAAATATTATAGATATGTATAGATTGTGCAAAATAAAGCCGAATATAAATTAATATCTTACGAACTCTCTTGCATACCTTCCTTTAAGATCTATAGTGTTTAGTACACCATCTCCTCCTGCACACACCAAATACTTTTGATCTTCATTTGTTATCATGTCAGATACATGCTCTTCACCAACTTTAATGCTAAACACTGGTGTTTCTTTCCTTATGTCCCATAATATCACTGTGCCTCCATCATCACCTGTACAAACAACTTTTTTTAGTACCAGCTTTTGTAAGCCAGTAGACTTCAACATAAACATGTTATACAAAATCTGTATGAGATATGCAAAAAGAAATAGTTAACTAAAAAAAACCATGGGACATTTATATGGCTGTAAGTGTATTCACCAATGACATTATATTATTGTAAAAAAAACAGGGTTCGATGATATATATCATATATATCAGCAGATATATGTCGATATATATCACGATATATATCAATTGATTTTTATCTTGATATATATCAATTGATTTTTTCCATTCTAGTGAATGAAAAAATTTAAAGATACCTTAACTTCATACAATATAAGGTTTATTTTACGAGGTAACAAAAATGGGGATTCCCTGGTGCTCCTAGCATTAATAATTCTCACTTATTAATCCCCGCAAGCATGACAATCGAAAGATTTGATAAATGTTGACTCATTATTGTTTTTCTAATTATTATATTATTAAAATTTGTTGGTTTATCACACAAACACACTGCAATAGAAGATGAGTGAAGGATGGCACAAGACAGAGGAAAGATAAAGTTACTTGTTTTCTATTTAAAAATAACTTTAGTGTTGCGAGGCTTGATTTAAAAAAAAAAATGTATCTGGACCAAATAGAAAAATGAGTCTTGATTGTCAATTTTTGTGTTACTACTGTCATAAACTTTTTCATGTTATTCCTATGAACAACATTTATGAGATCTTTGAAAAATTTGCCCTTAGGAGCATCATTTGCAATTGAATAGCTCATTATAAACACATACCCGTAACAATTTTATTGTTTTCTAAAGTTCTCAAACAATACACTGGTTCATCATGAGCATCCTCATAGCATTTTTTCAGTTTTCCAGTTTCAACATCTGTGGCCATTATTACTTTATCCTTTAAAAAAAAATTCAATGGAATGTTCAACAGAAGAGTTAACCTAAGGCCCTTCCCTCTAGCTAAATAGCACCATAACCATATTAGAAGCTATATACCTATTCAAAATTAACCCGTCAAACTCCACTTGTATATATAGATGTATGGGAAAACCCTATATACTCGGACGTCGGTATCTGTAGTGGGGCTTACAGAGACAAAACATATAGCCAAAAACATGAGACATCATATTTTTACTTTGGTTGTTTAATATTTTTTATAATGTGAATATTGTTTGATGTTTCATTATATTCATAATGAAAATGCCAATAAAATTATTGATTCCATTCAACTCCTAAAGTACATATTGTCAGGGATAGTGCAATACCGCAGAACTAGCATTGGTAAATAACATGTAAGTTAAAGAAAATATATATATTATTATTTATCAAACTCATGATTGTTGTAAGTATCAATTTCAATTAAACTATTTTTGTCACTTATGCTGTATTTACCCAGTGCTAGTTAGGCGGTATTGCACTATCCCAGACTATATCCTTTTAATTTGCAATCAACTATTAGATGGATAATTTAATAAGGAATATTTTGGTGATTAAATATTTTTTAAGACCTTCAATTGTTGTTTTAAATAAATTAATTGTATATCTATACATATTCCCCCTGTCACTTGTGCGCCCAGATGTACGGAAGCTAGTTTCAAGCTCGTTTACTTAAGGGAGGGCCTTAAATGTATCATAAAGAATACCTTAGCTGTTGTATACATAGTAACTCCTTCATCATCAAACTCTACTGCTCTGCAAGCTTTCAAGTGAAGTTCCAATGTGTTCACAAGTTTTGTCTCTTCATTACTGTACTCATATAACAAAACATCACCTACTATGTTAGCTAAGGCAATTATATTTTTGCATGGACTGAATGATATGTCGACTATAAAGTCCTCGCAGGTTATAGCTGGTGGGTGTGTGCGCGGTTTGTTTTTTTCTGCTTTAATTGCTTTTACCAGTTCATCGTTTTCATCACAGTCACTATTTTCTGCCTCTTCAGTTTGTTCTTCGCTCATATTTTGGTGCTCATTGTCTGTGCTACCTGAGAAGATTATCCCATGAAGTGAAATTAATAAAAAAAACTTATAGTAGCTATTATACTTTGATATGAAACAAAAAATAAACCATTACCAGACGTATCACCGTCTTCGCTCATACTTTCATTAAGTATACTTTCTTCGTCTGATGATTCATTGTCAATTTCTTTAAAGTTTTTAGTCATGTTTTGTTCCGTAATGATCGGGAAGAGGCCCAAGCTCCAGAGATAATTAATGAAGAGGCGCAAGAGTCAAGACGTAAGCGCGCCCGGTAATGCGAGAACAAAAAATATCGACCATAGAAACTGACAGTGCAAGAATCATAATTGACATTCCGCGCCCCTCTTTCGTCGTCTTCACCCTCACTTCACCCCCGCCAAGAACGGTCGCCATTTTGACCATGTGTCACTGTCAAAAAAGGCAAGCGTCGGCCATCACCTCTTTAAATCCACAAATACAGTAATATCCAGTCACATTTCAAGTGCAATAGTTTACGACAGGACGTTAAATTGCATCAATTTCCCGCAAGGAAAGAGATTAAAATCCGGTGGATACAGTGCATAGGTAGTGAAAATGTTTGTGATACAAAGAACATGTATGTTTGCTATAAGCATTTTGAGCAAAGATTTGTTTACCAGGCAACAAAACGCTTGAAGAGTGACGCCTATCTAAGTTTATTTACTAACTTGGAGATTTCTTCAGGAAATTCGTCATTGGTTTATGATGAAACAGGTAACCTATCTTTCAGAACCAAAGATACTGTTAAGATATTATAGCTAAATCGTTTTTAATATTATATGTCTTGTCTTTTCTAGTTCCTCTGAAGTACAGAAATTTTGCACGAAAGCGACACATTGACCATACATACTCGAAAACTGAAGAAAGTATCCCGTTTAAAATGGCATGCTCTGAAGTCAATGGTATGTAATTTATGTATATTGTGTAATCTAAATTCTAACACACACACTCACGCCTGTTATCCCCGAAGGTGTAGACAGAGGCGCAACTAGTGCACCCACTTTTCGTCGTTATTCCGTCCCATTATGTGATAGGGGGCGAGCCTATCGCCATATAAATTCTAAAGTTGCCTGCCATCTGGTGAGCAGCTGGCTTGTCTCTATTAATAAGTCATCAACTTTGCTGTGTCTGAAGACATTCATGGGTACAATTATGCATAAGAATAAGATCTGTCCTAAAGTAATGACAAGGCCAAAAGTATACTGTGTTTATTGATAGATTTGAATAATAATTAGTAAATTTAAGATGTTTTATTGTTTTTTTTTTTCAGTGATTTGTCAGTCAAGACAGTCTGCTGCTGTGACCTCCGGAACTGAGATCCAGGGTACACAAGGTATTTATTTGTTTGAAGTTTGTTGTACTGTGGTCCTACAAAGTCTTTGTTGACTATTTTTTTATGTATAATATTTTGTTTTATTTTCAGCTTCATCATACAAAACTCTAAAAAAGTTGGTCAGAAGGAGATTAATAAAAACATTGGGCACCTTATCTCCACAATGTCAACTATTCTATAATGAATATAAGAAAGCAAAACATATAAGTAATTATAAATCCAGAGCGCAGAAGGCATTGGTATTCAGTAAAGAAAAGTCTTTAGAGGGTTTAACTAAAAATATGAATCCTTTAACTAAGAAAGTTCTGTGGAACTTATGCAATAAAAATAAAAAGGCACGTAGATTTACAATGGATAAAATTAATTTAATTTTATTTTATTTTTTTCTTAACTCTGATGTTATTGAAAACTTTTTTGGACTACGTAGGTGGCGTAGTTGTATTACAGTACGACTGCAAAGCTGAGGTCTCGGGTTCGATCCCCGGGTCGGGCAAAGTGATATTGAGTTTTTCTATTCAGTATCAGCCCGGAGTCTGTAATTTGTGCCCGATATGGTGATAGGTGAGTGTATGTATGTATGTTTTTTGGACAAGTACAGGAATACAATTATTATAGATTTAATAATCCGACTGCCCACTCTTATTAAGATTTAAAGCACTATTAATAACAAGATTTATAAGTTTTCATTCAGAAAGTTTTAATTGTGAAGATTTTAGTAGCAATATTTTAAATTAGATAGTTCAGATATAACTGAAAATATTGAGTTTAGTAATGAAGAAAATATTCATAGACTAGCCAGACGAGAAAGGTTAAATATTCATTCAAAGGCCTACACAGAAGGGTGGGTAACAAGGAAAGTGCTTTCTAAAATTAATAATTGTGCAGAATGTAAAAGCAATCTTTTAAGTGAATAATAATGTTCACAATTTCATAGTAGAAAAAGAATATAAAAGTTGTAAGAATGCAAGAAAATTAAGTTATCCCCATGAAAACATTGTTATAAGTTTTGGTAATGTAATTAAAATTACAAACGAATATTTGGAACAACAAGGACTTAAACATAAAACAAAGTGTATGTTGCAAATATTCTTTTGAATTGCCATTCTCACAAAAACTTAGTTCCTGAATATTTGTGAGACATAAGTATTAAACTCTGTATTTTTAATTGGTGCAATGTAATAAACAAAATATTAAAAGGGATAGACATCATAAGGGCCGAAAAATATAAATTTAAAAATATGCAGAAGAAAGCATTGCTTAAATTTAAGAAAAAGTCCAAAAATAAAAATATAAAATAAAAACCTGTTTTATTTCAACATGTTAATTTTTTCCTTAGTATTAAATATTTTTTAAGTTAAAAGGAAAGAACCTAATCACGAAATAATCAACAAGGCTGTATGGGCCTGAAAAAATATTCTATCATGGGCTGCATGATTTTGTTCCTTTGCCTATACTACAAATGTCAGTAAAAAAACAATTAAATGTCATCTGACAAACTTGCAAGTCTCCTTTACGGTTCAAAGATAATGTATGCGACATGGCGGTCTGAACGTAGTTCTTCTGAGTAGTCTGTGGACGTAAGTAAACAGAATAAATGTACCAAGTCTTGATTAGCCAAAGAGAATACCAGAGACAAATAAACAAGAGAGAATACTACGTTAAACCCACAGGACACTATTACTCTAGAAGGTTAAACTAAACCACTACGTCATATGCGCGCTTTAGACGCTCACACAAACTGCTTTCCGTAGTATAAAGCCTGCACTACACGACTCGCAAAGTTACCTCGACGAAGTACTCGTCGAAGTTCACCGAAGTCCGAAGTATGTGGCTACACACTCGTGCAACCTCGCGAGGAGCTCAGTCGCCCGGCGCCCGCACGATAGGCATCATGGATGACGTTCAAGTGGCAGCTGCCGTTGCAATGTGTACTCTCGCGTTAATACGCGAGAGTACACATTGCAACGGCAGCTACGTGCGTATTTATAATTCAACGAAAATTAAAAAGAAATGGATGCATGATGCTAATACACACACACACACACACACACACACACACACACACACACACACACACACACGTACTCACGTCTGTTATCTCCGAAGGGGTAGGCAGAGGCGCGAGTAGTGCATCCACTTTTCGCCGTTATTCCGTCCCATGATGTGATAGGTGGTGAGCCTATCACCACATCGGGCACAAATTCCAGACTCCGGGCTAATACTGAATTGAAAAACTCAATATCACTTTGCCCGACCCGGGGATCGAACCCGAGACCTCAGCTTTGCAGTCGTACACGATACAACTACGCCATCGAGGCAGTAGTATGATGCTAATATTCTAGTCTAATATGCTAGTCCTTTGACTCGGGCGCAAAAACCGACAACGACTGGAAGTCGCCCGAGGCGAGGCGAGGTTGCACGAGGCGAAGCGAAGTGCCCTTCCACACAATCTTATTCGGCCAACCTCGATCAACTTCGCGAGTAGTGTAGTGCAGGCTTTATAATGCTCTTTGCAAACGGCATTCAATTCCATTACTCATGACTGACGGATGATTTATAAAAACAAAGTGACATTACACTATCACTCAAAAGTCAAAATTCTCTTCAGTCATACGCAAGATTTTGCGGAGAGCACACGTTTTCACTCGCTTTGGTATGAATACTTGTAAAATAAATGGGAATTGAGATTAAAAACGTGTAACAAAAAGACGTTGGGTAAAATATTGACTGAAAAAGATAGTTTTATAGCCATACTTTTGTTTTACCCACCTTTTATTAGCGGCCACGCCCGTTTGATTTTTTTATCCGGAACAAAAGTTATATATTTTTTCCAGGGATAAAGGTAGCCTATGTGTTATTCTATACTATAATCTATCTTTGTGCCAAATTTCATTCGATCTGGATGTTTAGCCGCTCTGGTGTGATTGAGAAAAAAAAGCATCAAAGTTTTCGCAATTATTATATTAGTACCTATAGATAAATTTACTCTGAAATACGAGATACAAAAGTATAACAACCATTTTTTTTATTATCTTATTGGATAAAATTATCTAATAAGATAATAAAGAAAAAGTATCCTATAGTACTGAGGAGTAATGTATCTTCCTATTAGTGAAAGAATTTACAAAATCAAACAATTAATCTTCCTCTTTATAACATTAGACGGTATAGACGCATATATATTAAAGATGCGTGGTATACCACAACTCAGGGATTGTTTCAAAACTTAAAATATTTTTTTTCTGCGACTGTAGCATAATGTTAGTTTGGAGAAGGTAAATGGCTGCGCGGGTGCGCCAGCGCCTCTCCGACTCAACACAATGTCTCACTCCACCGCTGTCCACGCGCTGACGGACGTTTGCCGGACGAAATGCCATTAGACGATCGCGCAAAAGTCATGATTGATGGTTGCGCGACGCGCAAATCAAAAGATCCAGATCTCTCGATCAATCACAAACATCAAAATACCGATACGTCAGTCACTCAACCAGTCACAATAAAACGAAGCGGAGACGCATCCTGTTTTTCGTTTCACGTCCTAGCCCCACAGATATTCGTCAATCACCGTCACTCAACCGTCAATCACCACATTAGACGATAGGTTATTCGTCACTCACAGACGTGACTGTGGTAAAACTGACAGCAAAACGTACTGTCTAATGCGCGTAATAGATAGTGAATAATGCGACTTCGCGACTACCGCGACATGAAATTTGAAGTAGTACAATAAAAAATGTTGAGCCGCTCTTACATTTTGACGTCATGTACGGGACAAATGTACCGCCTCTTGTATGTCCTGCCCAACACTATTATACTACGGAAAAACGGGAAAATACTACGGAAATCGTAAATACTGAATCGTAATGTTTTCTCATTTCTGTATATAGTTTTACTCTTGTTCAGTCTCGTTCTTCGTCGGGTAATTAACAAGAAGCTTATAATTAATATCAAAGAGCATTATAATACTACGGAAAATTAATATGAACTGGAACGACGGAATAACTTAAATCTAAGTAGTTTCAGTGAGTGAGGTGAATAGGTTTATGATATTGTGACAATCAGTTTTTTGTGATACCAAATTAAAATTATTGCTTGATTAAAAATATCAGGTAATAAACAAATTTATTAATCACATTGACTTCAATCTATTTTTTGCAACAGCATTTTACATTATAAGGATCTCTAATAATTTAGAAGGTTCGCTCATAAAAAGTACATAGCTATAATTTCTTATAGAAATATATATATTATTGCTGATATTTTGTGTTATAAGGACGTTTAATTCTTTTGATTGATAAGTGATATAATACTCAAGAAATTTGGATTACAAGAGAGAGGTAAGTTTTCATTTTATATTCATTTATTGTGATGGTTCTCTAGTCTGTCTAAAGCCCATTAAATTCTAAGAATTCCAGTAATTAAGGATTGGCAATTGACAAGCAACAATTATTAATTTAAAATCTATATCACTTTTATTTTAAAATTGTAAGATAATGTCTTGAAATCACTTAAATATTATAAATCATTTTGGAAATGATGTTTGGTTGATAGTGACTTTATAGGTATTTATCATTATTGTCAAAAAAATCTATAGAATGAGAATCTCTTTCCAGTAAAAATTTTATGGATTCAAATACTATTGGTTTTACTTTTCTTACCTTCTAGAAATAAAAGCTTTTGCTTTAACAAAGAAAAAAAAAGGTTAGATGCACACTATAAAAAACCCGAGCCATGCCTATAATTACATTAAGAAACTTAAAATGAAACCAATTATTATATATATACATAACTCATTTCTATGGATTGAAGAGCACATAAAATTTTAACCATAGAACCGTGGAATTGACTCTGTGGAAGTTACTGCTTCCCTTGCGATGCCCATACCATAGGTTTTATAAAATGGTGAATGATCGAATCTTAATAGATATTTTAACCACCAAAAATGCATTGAATCTAATCATTGACTTAAAGGCATAATTTGAATTTCTAAAAATTTTATGATAATCATGGTTTGACCATTTATGGTTAATGACTTGTGAGAATACAATTATAACATGTAAGATCTCACAGATATGCCCCTGGCAAGCACTTAAAACTAGCTCTTTCAGTCTCATTATATTTACGATTCTGGAGAAAAAAATTCCTGAGAAAACTTTCAAGACAAAATTAGTTATTATAAACATAGGCTATGAGTCATAGACTTTTTAGGCAATCAATGCAAAATGTTGAGTTGGTACTTTCCATGATATAGGTATGGAATGCAAAACCTGCCAATAAAACTAGGTACTAACAGTAGTCTCCACCTGGCACAGACTAAGATATTGCACAAAGTGTCTTTGATAACTTCCATTGGCACGAAATTGAATGGAGCACAACACCTAACAAAAAGACATTAATCCTTTATATATTTAAATTGGTATTAAATGCGGTTGTTTATATATGAAATTACCTTTAAAAGGGCAGGCATGCCTTATGCGGTTCCATACCACGTGTAAATTTTTCTATGTTCATATATATTAGGTATACAGAACCATTCGCTTTGAAATACATCATGAAATACATCGCTCATATCAAAAGAATCGCATAAATCCCTTATGTTTCTTGTTTGCACTTTACATCAAATATTCATAATTCATATTATACAATTATAACACTTAATTATTAATATACCGCCATCGTTTGTTGATATACGATAATTTTCTCTTCGTACAAAAGCAACATAGACAAATATCTCGGTCACAAGTGACAAAAACGATAAAATCATTTGGTAATGTTAGGGTTCGTAGAGAAAAATAGCACAGATAAAGTAAATATTACAGTTTTCTCTATGGTCCGTGGGCCAGTGACAGATTTCGATGACCAAGTTTCTCTCAAACGATAATTGGTGAGACGCATCAGAGACGTGTATCATATAGCCTCGTGAACGTCAGCTTCGGCTCCGTGGGTGCCATGAGCGGTGGTAGCCTCCCAAAGATGTAGAAAAAAATATATTATTCAGTCATTTCCTCCCAACTAAGAATCATTTTAAATTGTAGCTAACCCGATACCTTGAAGAAAAAAAATAATCAGCTGACTGTAACTTGGGGCATTATGCGTCAGCTGGTCAATCAAACATGTAAAAAAAATATATCATTTCAGTGATTTCCTCTCAACTACAAATTTACCTGATGATAGCTTATACGCAACTATGAATAAATATATATGTCAGCTGGCTGTATGCCGGGGCAAAAACCGTCAGCTGATGCCTTGAAAGTTATAACGCAGGTGTTAGGCGAGAGCTTCTATTACATAATTACATGCATCAGCTGACAATGTTTCCCTCGAATTAATGATAGTAGATTCTCTTTATTAATTACAGCATTGTATTATCAATCTATACATGTAAAATGCTTTGTCCTGAATGACTGACTGACAGTTAAACGCACAGCCCAAACCTCTGACCGTAGAGATCTGAAACTTGCAGGGTGTGTTCCTTGTATGACGCGATGTAGGCATGCAACACTTTTCTAAACCTTAGATTAGAAACGTGTTGCAAAGGTGGTACCTGCAGTAGGTTGTGTTAATCTGAAAAGTCTTCTGCTGACCACTTTATCTTACTCCGGAGAGTACAATAAACTATAAATTCATAATCACTGTTCTTAATATTTCTTCAGTTATTTAATTATATACGTATTAGTCGTAAAGTATTTATACATTTCATCGGAAAACTCATATCTGAGCGTAAAGTCAAACATTTAAGATACATTATATCTTCCCAGATGAAAATTTATAAGCTGACTAGCTTTTGCCCGCAGCCGCGGTCGTACGAAAGAGTTTTTTTTTATAAAGGTCCCACTTATACATTTTCACGGGATAAGAAGTAGCCTAAAACTTTCCAGTTTCCCAGATGCTCGAATTATTTCCATACCAAATTTAATCAAAATCCGTTTGATAGTCTTTGAGTTTATCGCGTACAATCTTTTTACCCCATTAGGGGTTGAATTTCGCAAAATCCCGTCTTAGTGAGCTTCAACGTTCTAAAAGGAACCTCCACAAAATTTGAGACTCCTAGCACGTGTAGCTTCTCAGATTTCGTGATGAGTGAGTTAATGACCTTTCGTTTTTATACATATTATATATTACGGGATGAATTTCAATAAAACATGAAACACGTCTTCTATCAGTTCTGTTAAAAATAAGTTTAAGCAATATTTGAAGTAGGTTGGACCAAGGAATCACGTTGGCCCATACAAAATTTGCCCCCCTTTTTCACCCTCGTAGGGGTAGACTTTCGGAAAATTCAATATCATTAGATGCCTATGGCATACAAAGAACACACCCTGCAAGTTTCAGGTCTCTACGGTCAGAGGTTTAGGCTGTGCGTTTAATCGTCAGTCAGTCATTCAGGACAAAGCATTTTACATGTATAGATTGATAATACAATGCTGTAATTAATAAAGAGAATCTACTATCATTAATTCGAGGGAAACATTGTCAGCTGATGCATGTAATTATGTAATAGAAGCTCTCGCCTAACACCTGCGTTATAACTTTCAAGGCATCAGCTGACGGTTTTTGCCCCGGCATACAGCCAGCTGACATATATATTTATTCATAGTTGCGTATAAGCTATCATCAGGTAAATTTGTAGTTGAGAGGAAATCACTGAAATGATATATTTTTTTTACATGTTTGATTGACCAGCTGACGCATAATGCACCAAGTTACAGTCAGATGATTATTTTTTTTCTTCAAGGTATCGGGTTAGCTACAATTTAAAATGATTCTTAGTTGGGAGGAAATGACTGAATAATATATTTTTTTCTACATCTTTGGGAGGCTACCACCGCTCATGGCACCCACGGAGCCGAAGCTGACGTTCACGAGGCTTTATGATACACGTCTCTGATGCATCTCACCAATTATCGTTCGGGAGAAAATGACTGACGAAATTTTGCTACTGGCCCACGGTCTACTACTTGTAACGTCACAAGTCGAGATGCATGAGCACGCATGTTAGTGTCAGTAGACATAATTCGATAAACGACAAAAACCCGAGAAAAAGTGTCGACAAAATCACGACGAACAGTTGACTGAAATGTCCTTCATACCGGAATACAACAGTGCATGCACATTGCACACCACTGCTTGGTGGCAGAATGGTTGTTATTTTGTATGGTGGCAAATTCAAAATAATAACGGATTTCGATGAAATTTGGTATGGAGACAATTGAGACCCTGGGAAGATTTTAGGCTACTTTTTATCTTGGAAAAATATATAGCGGGACCGTATATCATGCTACTTCGATGGGCGGTAAATCACCCAAACACCTTAGTCCGTGAAGCGTCAATACTCCATTCGACCGCGCCAAATAGAGACGGTCGCGTTCCGTACTAACCGATACAGAAGACGAAATCACTCTGGCCATCCGCCGTAAGAACGAGTTCTTGAAACTCCAACATTCCACAAGATCGCAGTTCCGTCCTCGCCGTCGAGGACCTCACCGCGTCCCCCCCCCCCCCCCCCGACCCTCTAGCAGTTCCGGCTCGCGTGCCGATGACAACACAATCTAATAGGATTAGGCGTAAAAACCAATCTTTCCCTAATTGTTGTTATCTCAACCTCTCTCAGTGGCTGTCCTTTTTCTTTTTTTTTTATCGAGGGGAAAAACGCGTTATCGCTACCACCACTGGGGGGTGAGTGGAACGGTTATGTTGGTTTCTCACAGTCTTACGGCCCAATGTCGACACTCGGGAGTATAGCTTCATCCGAGCGAGCATTGGACCGAGTCCCTTACACTATGTACACCCTACACCGGCATACCAACCAAAACCCGCGGTTGTTTTCTTCGGCGCCTACGGGACGGCCCCGGGGTATCTTGTTGCACAAAGATAGATGCACGGAACCGCCCCTGCGCGATGCCGCATAGCGGCCCTTCTCTAAATGAGGAGGCTGAGAAGCCTCCGAACTCTAAATCACGCTTTGCGTCTACAACTGCAGGAGACCGACCACCCGCATTATCATCCACCTCATTGTCGCTTACATTGGAGTAGTTGAGCGAGCAGACCCCCACTGCTCGCCCCGCGACTCTCGCTTACCCCATTTAGTCGCCTCTTACGACAGGCAGGGGATGCCGTGGCGAAATTCTTTAGATGCCCTCGAACCACAGGGCACGAGGCGCCGGTCAGTCGTCCACCCGACGCCTCCTTCGTCTCCTCTGGCTGCGGGCGGGATCGTTCTGCTCACGATCCCGCTCGGCACTTTCCTTCCGCGAGATGACGCACTCGCAGAAGGAGGCCATAGCTCGCCATGACCTCCAGCCGCCGACCATGGCAGACAACACGGCCGGCAGCGAGAGGTCTCCTCCGACTCTCAGTGGCTGTCCTGAGCCGAGGTTCGTAACCCGTTAGTGGGTTGCCCTCAGCATCGTCACTTAATTCAAAGGGTTTCGAGCGCCTTCTGCGTTCACCCTAAAAACCGGTGTGGCCAGAAAAGCCGACTCGCGTCAGGCTACTGCCAGTAGGGCCATTAACACAAAAAAAGGACTTATATCCCGGAAAGACTTTCATGCGGGCGAAGCCACGTACGAAAGCTGGTAGAAAATAAGTGATAATTAGTTAATGATTTCATGCGTCAAGCTTATTAATAGTTTTTGTTTCAGAACTTAAGTTAGTTATAGTAAATGTGAGTAAAATGTTCGAATTTTTAGACGGTTCCAGAATAAAATCAATATATAAATTGGAAGCGGCGCGGCGCACGTTATATTTTCTAAATAAAAGGCGTTGTAGACAGGTGGTTGTATAGGTATAGTATTTTGTCGTTGGTGTCGCGTCACTGCGGCGGAGGAGCGGAGCGCGGAGGCCCAGAGGTAGATTCCTCGCACTGCGCACAGCGCCGAGCGCGCACAGCGATGAGTCCGACGCACGTGCAGTTAACACGCGACTAGCGTTAACGTGACCTACTATTGGTTCGTAGGATAACGTTGTTTATGCTCACGTGGTACGTACTGCCATACTGGACACTTTTCATAATATGATAGGCGCGTAATATTTTATAGGCAATAAAATTGTTGTCTCTCTCATTGTTTATTGTTAAAAATAATAAATGTGCTCTATTGATTTGATCTGTTCATAAATATATGTGAGAGTGATAAAAACCATTTATTTAATATTTTCATGCACCTCTTGGTGTTGTGTATTTTATTTGAAACGTCAAAGTTCAAACAACTACAATAACAGTGGTAGAGGCAATGGGCTAAGTGAATTGATTGCTGAATATCTACGTAAGTCTTTGTTTGAGATATTGTAACGATGCTACTAAAATCCTTTAATTAAGTTTACGACTTACGTAATGACATTTGTATCCATCACGGTAGGTACAATGGTTACAACTTATGAAATTAATGTGAGATACGCCGTGAAAAACATGAAAGAAAAGAAAAACTTCTATAGGTTGTTAGGTACCTACATTTTATGGAGTTTTATAGGTAATCATACCCTTCTATCGACTAAGTATTGGCATGTTGATAGTACCGTAGTTCGTCGCAGGTATAAGTTTACAATATTACTTCCGTTTACAATATGTTTACAGTTCCTTCCAGATTGTCGTCTTATTTCATGTCCTTGTGAGATTTCCGTATTATTATGTACCTACTACGCAATATGACTTTTTTGTATTAACAATAAAAGAAAAAAACTAAAAAACACGCTTTATAGAATATCCAACTAAAAATAGAAAATAAATTTTAATTGATTTGAATTAAGAATAGTGTAAATATGAAAAACAAATATATGGCACAAAATAAAAGTGAGGTGCTTTTTAAGATATTATCAAATTATAATCCTGCTACTCATATTATCTCTCAATAAAGTATTTATAACTATATTGCAAAAATGCACCCCAAGCAGTTTTAAAAAAAAAGAATGTTTTCCCTATTTACACTATTTTTCATTTTTTAGTTCTATTCTACTATTGTCCACCAGATATCTCTAAAAAATAAACGAAAGCGCCATCTTGTGACAAGTAGGATTTATTACACGTAGCCAGTTTAGTTATAATTCTACTATAGTCCAACAGATGTCACTAAAAATAAATGAACTATTGTTTATGAGCAGATCCATTAATTCTCGATGAAAGTGTGCGCACTAGGGTCGGCGATTTTGATGCAGATTTTTCCTCAAAAGTACACCTAAAAGGAGACGATCCTGAAAATGTGAGCCCGATATGTGCAAATCCGGTCGCTGGAGATTTTTTTGAATCTTACAAAAGACGAATTTTCAAATATTTGTATCTCAGCTTCTATTAAACTTATAGTCTCTTGCCCTTCTTCAGCAGGACTTCCACTTTATGAAAAAAAAAATGATATTAGGTCTAATCTTATATCGGGCTTAGCTAATAGCTTCCAACTAAACAACTGTTTTGGTTAAATTTTTCTTATTTATAAAATACCATTTTGAAGAAAAACTTCTTTAGGGGCGACTAGGGAGTAACTCAGGGGGCTTCCAAGTTACAATGTGAAAAAGAAAAACACGATGCGTCTCCGCCTCAGAATAAGGACTAAGCATACAATTAATGCTATGTCATATGAGCGTACAAACTCATAGGCATCAAGAAATTTAGTTGTGCTGTGATCCCTTGTGATGGTTTATCGATATCGATAGATGCTGTTTGTCTATGGGCTATGTTAAATTTACAGACGTGCTAATATCAACGCTTTTCCATTAATCAACTGCAAATACCTATCTGTATAAATTGCTATTTTATACCGGGTGGAAGGGAAACGCTCTCGGAAACGAATACAGGTGACAGTATTGGTGATTCCTGACGTGATGGCGCTAAAAAAATCACGATCGCATTGTTAAAATTTTAGTAGGATTTTCTTAAATTTCTGTACAGCTTCACGTATGGATAGATAAATCAAACTATTATTCTGAAAAACATAGTAAAAAAGGTCAATATGTATTTCAAAAAAATCGTAATGAAACACGTACATCAGCTGACGGGTTAACGACCGCGGGCCGGTCCCGGCGCAGCGCGGCGGCCGCCCAGTTCTTTGTACGCTTTACATTGCGCGCGCATGAATTACGGAAATACTAAAATCGTAAGTATTATCGCTTAGCTTTGCAAATGAATATAGTTTTTCGTTAATGTTATGGTTCTTCTCTCTTACCGTTCCGGTATAGAGAGCGTTTCCCTTCCACCCGGTATAAAGGGATATATAAAAACAAAGGATATGAAAACCTCAATTTGTTATTAAAAAATACCAAATTAGGTCTGGGTGCATTCAAGCTCTCGTTGAGAGGCTGTTACTTTACAAGAAACGAAGGTCATACCGGACTTCGCCAAAACGAGACTTCCACCGATTTTAGATTGCTATTTACAGTGGTTTTTATAATTTCCTAAATTTCATTCACACTAAAATGGTTTAGCATTTATAATATTATTCATTTTTAGAAATTACGGAGCGAATGGAAACCACTGTAAATAGCAAACGAAAATCGACCGAAATTTAGCATTACAGTAGATACCCAAGAGGTCTGGGTCTGACGAGAGAGCTACTAAAAAAATCATTCATATCACATATTATATGTATGATTATTTATTATTTTACCGCATTGTCGCAATTCTTAGATTGGTTTACTATCAAAAATCTCTTATTGAATGCAAAGAAAACCAAATGTATTCAAAATCAAACGTTAGATTTATTTTTAAACAATGAATTTTTGAAACCAGTCGATTCAGCAGTTTTCTTGGGAATAACATTGGATAATGTTTTATATTTTATGGGAACATTGAAAAAGAAACAGTCGAAAGTAGGATTTGAAGCCACGACCTCCAGCGTACCGTGCCGGTGCTCTGCCAATTGAGCTATTTCGACCCTACCTTGGCTGTCCAATTTCAAGTTGCCTATTTGATCTCTTAAAGGAGATGACCAGCGACATCTGTTAGCAATTATTATAATTACTAACTCAGCGTTACTCCTTTACAGGCGTAAATTCACTGAAACGAACTCACTAAACTTTTTTCTTAGCTTAGCTGGCAATTTAAATTAGTCATGACTCCAAATATACGTAATAAATATACTAAGAATTATTTTTTGATTTGTCGTGGTTTTGAAGTCGGTTTATTTTTTATTAATTGCCTCATGGTATCATCTGTGGGGAATCTGCAATGTAACATATTGTATGATTTGTATGAAACACACTATGAAATAATACAATAGTATTCTCGACCTAAGCCCTCGCGCACGTTGACTGAATGCCTTTTACCACTACAATGTGTAAATTATACATTTTACGATTTGTATTTGACAAACCCGTTACGCGATGACAATATTCTTGCCTTGATTTTCTTTATATTATATTCTGATTCGTTTTGGAATACATTTTAAGTTATTTAAAAAACCCAATGTACATTTTTTTGCAGTCGGCTTATTAGGTTGTGGTAGAAGTCAGGTTTTTTTAAGTAATAACCAATTTCCAAGTGATTAAAGATTGGAATGTGTAAATAAAAAAAAACTGATTTGCTAAATCAAATAAATCTGGTTATTACGAGTTTTTAACATAAATTTCATGATTTTTATCAACCCTGGTTTCTTAGTATGTGCATCCAATAAGAGATTTTCGCATTCGTTAAAAACTATTATCCATAGAGTAAGTGGCAAGTTTTTGGTTTTTATATAAGTTTCTAGTAGCTATCTGATTTTTAGGGTTCCGTAGCTCAAAAAGAAAAAAAAAGAACCCTTATAGAATCGCTTTGTTATCCGTCTGTCTGTCAAGACACCTATTCTCGGGAGCGCGTAAAGATATTAAATCGAATTTGAAATCAAATATCATGACAGTCTCTTGCGGTTGTGAAAAAAATCAAACTTGTAAGTCAACGCGATCTAAAAACATGACCGTTTGCGTCGCATATTTTCGCCTTTAAGGTGATTTCTCAAGGGGATCAAAACCTATAGGGTACTTCCTGTTGGTCTAGAAACATGAAATGTTGCAAGAAGCAAGGTCAGCACATGTAAAAGAAAAACCGTAAATATGTACTTTAATAACAAAAAGCGAATTTACTATTACAAACTTTTTAAATTTGATTGATTTATTAATTAATCTTGGCGAAGTATTGAACTTGTATACTTAGATACCTTAGTTCTTACCTACAAGTTTGTACGGAACCCGCAATATGCGAAACCGATTCGCACTTGTCCGGTTTTTATCGTTATTCATACTATGCATAAAAACGCGTGCGAGCTCCACCTCGTGTAGAAATAAAACGTTTCAAATACTTCTCAAGTTACGACTTACGTCTGACGCACCGTTGACCCGTCGCGCTCTACAGTTTTCCGACTCACGTGTTTTCTCCATCCTACGTCATGGAATTCAGTGCAGAAAGGGATCTGTCAACAACCATGAGCAGATGTGCATGGCCCGTCTTTGTTGTGCCTCAATGTTTTTCTGTATAACTATTTTGTTAGCATAACGAGAAATAGCTCAACCTTTATCTTATAAGTCCAGAGATCCAACTAGAACGACTACCATAATATCTTATTCAGACTCAATGCAGGACCTAAACTGAACTGGTTCGCTATTTCGCACCATGATGTTAAACACGAGTATTAGGCCAGCCATAGACGGACCGCATGTTGCAGTCGAGACCGACTGCAAGATGCGGTGGCCGCACGGCGATCTGCAGTTTCCATACTAAATTCATATCCGCAATACACGGACCGCTCGAGCAGTTCCTGAGCGATCGGAGCAGTCGCTCTGCCGTCGAGTGTCGCCGTGCGGTCGATTGCTTAGAGCTGCCGGACCTAGCATACACGAACCGCTACAAGCGGTTGCTGCCGACCGCGCGCCACTTCCTTCCGGCTCCCCGCTGAATACCAATCCCTTCCTCTCGGCAGGCAACCGGTTCAGTTCATTATGGAATCTGTTCGTTGTATTTTATGGCTTAAAATACCAACTAATTCATCAAATGAAACCACGGACATTCTAAAGTAGTTGAAAAACTTTTAGTGTCTTCTTTCAGCTGAGGATACAAAGTATGAAATATTCCATGCTGTTCTCTTGATTGTAGTGTTGGACGCACCCACTTCCTACGGTGTCTTCTACGTCTACGCTTGCGTAATAGTAGTACAAGAAGCAGTGTTTGTTCATCGAAATCCATCTTGTAAATTAACTCGTATCAGTATTATTTTGCGGGCGAACACAACTGCTCCTGGCAGTCGTAGTCGACTGCATTATGCGGTCGAGTTGCAGTCTTGTACGACTTCAACGCGACCGCTCTAGAGCAGTCGGTCTCGACTGCAACATGCGGTCCGTCTATGGCTGGCCTTACACGACCGATATACGTCACTGCTTAATTAAGTCCGCATTAATCTTTATCGTACCAATACCTTCCACTGAACCTAAACTGAGTCGGCTATCTGTCAAGATAAGCGATTCATAACAAAAAATAAACCGACTTCAAAACCACTACAAATCAAAAAAATAATTAAAACTTGTATTCGTTTAGTATATAAGTATATTTGGAGTCGATGTCTAATTTAAATTGAAGGTTTTGAACCCTGTTTATTTTTTGTCAAAAAGTTTTTATTTATTGCTTTTTTGTTAGTTAATTATGGAATGGTGTAAACAATACATCATGATATACGATTGCAGAGTTATGTGCTGTTAGTTATTGAAGAGTTCCATTGTGTATCTCCGAAGATTTTCATCAGATCTTCATGAATTATATACTAAAACCTTCCCTGAAAAATATACATTTGAATATCGAAAACTACATACAAATCGGATCAGAAGTTTTTGAGAAACTCGCGGCCATACAAATTTACATACATACGGATCGAATACAGAACCTCCTTTTTGAAGTCGGTTAAAAACAAGTTAACATTTATGTGACTAAATTGATATTGTTTGTTATTAAACAAAAACTCACTAATAGGTGTTCAAGAAAAAAATATTGTGGCACCTTACTGTATCTTAGAAAGTATTAGGGGCCACACCACTTGGTCGGGAAAAAACACTTAAAAATATTATGACCGTGAAACAGATACAAAAATGTATTTAAGTTATAGTAACACAGAAACGTTAAACAAATTGTCCATAATTACTCCTATAAAAAAATAAAAATTAAAAGTACCTTATTCTTCGACGCAATAGCTCACTATGTATGTAACTGACACTTTGAACATGATTTTGACCCCCTTCAAAACGTTGGATTAAATCGAAATTTTGCATACTTATCAAGGACCGATGACAATTCAATATTTGAAACTAAAAACACGCTTTTATAGAAAATCCAAGTAAAATGAATAAAAGTTTATTTATTTTTAGTGACATCTGTTAGACTATGGTAGAATTGTAACTAACCTGGCTACTCTTATGTGTAATAAACCCTACTTGTCACAAAATGGCGCTTTCGTCTATTTTAAAACACGCTTTTATTATCATTTAGTGATATATGTTGGACAATAGTAGAACAGAACTAAAAAATAAACAATAGTTTAGAAAAACTAAAAAATACGCTTTACAAAATCCAACTAAAAAATAGAAAATATATTTTAATAAATTTGAATTAAGAACAGTGTAAATACGAAAATACTTTTATTGTAGAAAAAAGCGTGCAACTAGTGCACCCACTTTTCGCCGTGCGTTTACCGATCGGGCAACGACAGTTGCATATATGAAATAGTTTGTTTGACTCCATAAACTGTTAAAAACATGATTTAGGTTCTGCAAATTTTACTGTCAAAATCTTAAAAAAACATTGAAAATCAACTGAAATTAGAATAATGAATCTAAATATATTAAGAGTTTTTAAAACTTCGGCCATTTTTATGAATGCCAGAGATTCAGTTCTTTTGTTAGTTATTTCATTGTGTCGGTTGTACTTGTACCGTATACGGCTTCCTATACATTTGTTATTTTGAACGTAGCTGTTTTATGGTTTCTGTTAGAGCATTAAATTTGGTAGTGGTAATTTGAGATTTTTAATCAATATCCCATTGAATATATTTCAACAAGTACTCATTAAATACTGTTTATAGGAAAGGTACCTACCTAGTGGTAGGTCTCTTATAATATTTAAAAGTCCGTTGGGGTGTGTACCACCGCAATGTCTATTTCTACCGCCAAGCAACAGTGTGTGTGTGCATGCACTGTTGTGTTTCGGTTTGAAGGACACTGTAGCCAGTGTACTAACTACTGGACATAATGAGACTCAAAATCTTATGTCTCAGGATGACGAGCGCAGTGGATGGCCAAAAAATACTTTGTTACTCAAAGTACTGGATGGTATTGCTACTGTTTATGGGTGGTCGTATCGCTTACCGTCAGGCGAACGGCATGCTCGTCTCATCATTCAATATAATGAAAAAAAAGAAACACACCCTAAACTTATAACACCTCTCTTTTTCTGTCTGGGGCTAATAACTGGCTCCCATTTAAAAAAAAACATATTCTGGCCACGCTGGGTATCAATAATATTCGACCGTAACCGACATTTTATCATTTTTGTAATATTAAAAGAATAACATATACATACATTATTGATCTAAAAAGGTTCTTTTTTTATCCACACGTGTCGATTTTGTGCTGCCACCTATATTTCGTGTTTCCTATACTGATTAAATACATTCAGGTGAGTCGGGTTATACTTAAAAACCAGGGTTCAAAAAAATCCGACTTTTATGATAAAAATCAAAAATCGTTTTTTTTATATATCTATACTATCTATATTAATATTATAAAGCTGAAGAGTTTGTTTGTTTGTTTGTTTGAACGCGGTAATCTCAGGAACTACTGGTTCGAATTGAAAAATTATTTTTGTGTTGAATAGACCATTTAACGAGGAAGGCTTTAGGGTATATAACATCACGATGCAACTATTAGGAGCGAAGAAATAATGGAAAATGTGAAAAAAAAAACGGGGAAAATTATTCATCCTTGAGGGCTTCCATTGCGTGCGCTGCGATAACGGTTCAAGATACCAAAAATATATGTATGAAAGAATTATTCCTCTTGAAATGATCTAAAAAAATGTCCGGGACACTATTAGTTTATCTTTTAAGATTAACTAACTAGAGCCGTGTTTATGGTAATGAAATTTGGCCCCAGGGCTCGATGGCATCCCCGGTAAAGCCTGGGTGCTAGCCCTCGAGTACCTGGGCCCGAGGCTCCGCAGTTTATTCACCGCCTGCCTGGAGCAGGGCGTCTTCCCGGTGCGCTGGAAAACCGGGAAGCTCGTCCTGCTGAAGAAAGGGGGACGACCCGCAGAGTCGCCGTCGGCCTACCGGCCCATCGTGCTGCTCGACGAGGTCGCCAAACTCTTCGAGCGTATAGTCCATGCTCGCCTCGTCGAGCACCTCGATAGGGTCGGTCCGAATTTGGCCGACGAACAGTTCGGATTTAGGAGGGGACGTTCCACCGTCCATGCGATTCTGCGGGTGAAGGCAGAGGCGGAGGATGCAGTGGCTAGGGGCGAAGTTGTAATTGCGGTGTCGTTGGACATTTCCAACGCATTCAACTCGCTGCCCTGGCCCTGCATCCACGAGGCACTGCGGTACCACGTGGTGCCGCCCTATCTCCGGCGTCTGGTGCACGCGTATCTGTCTGAAAGGCACGTGGTGTATCCGGGCGCCGACGGGTGGCACCGAAGAGCGATGTCGTGCGGTGTTCCACAGGGCTCGGTTTTGGGCCCTCTCCTGTAGAACATCGGGTACGACTGGGTGCTCCGTGGTTCCAATCTCCGGGCGTCGGCGTGACATGTTACGCCGACGATACGTTAGTCACAGCGACTGCTGGGACTTTCCGGGACGCCGTAACTCTGGCGGCGGTGGGCACCGGCCAAGTAGTTGGAAGAATTCAACGTTTAGGTTTGAAGGGGGCCCTCGAGAAAACCGAGGCCGTGTGTTTTCATGGACCTCAGAGAGGGCCACCGGCCAGTGCCGGCATCGTCGTTGGGGGGGGGGGGTGCGGATCCCCATCGGCTCTAGCATGAAGTATCTAGGTTTAGTCCTAGACAGCCGATGGCGATTCCGCACCCACTTTAAGGAGTTGAGGACGAAATTGTCCCGGGCAGCGGGCGCTCTTTCCGGCCTGCTGCCCAACCTGGAAGGTCCTGGCTTCCCTTGCCGGAGGCTGTATCACGGAGTCGTGCGGTCCATGGCCCTTTATGGCAGCCCCGTTTGGGCTGACTCCCGTAGCCGCCCTTGCGTCGCTCTCCTGCGCGCTCCGCAGAGAGCTTTAGCGCAGCGGGCGGTCAGGGCGTACCGCACGGTCTCTTTCGAGGCGGCTTGCTTATTGGCCGGATTTCTGCCCTGGGACCTGGACGCCAAATCCCTTGCCGATGCATTCCATTGGCGGGAGGAGGCATTCAGTCGCGGGGAGCGTCCGGCTCTGAAGGAGGTGGAGGCCAAGAGGGCCTCCTTACGGCAAGCCGCCGTGGAGGAGTGGCATCTCAGGCTGGAGGCCCCGTCGTGGGGGCACAGGGTCGTAGAGGCAGTGCGTCCTGTCTTTGCCGAATGGCTGGACAGGCGCCACGGAGCGGCAACGTACCGCCTGACGCAGGTGCTCACTTGGCATGGCTGCTTCGGTGAGTTCCTGTTTCGGGTGGTGGGGATAGAGGAGTCGGCCGTGTGTCACTATTGTGTCAACTGCCCAACGGACACGGCCCAACACACGTTGGAGTTTTGCCCAGCCTGGGATGATGAACGCAGCGTTCTCAGAGCAGTCGTCGGAGGAGACCTCTCGCTGCCGGCCGTGGTCGCTTCCATGGTCGGCGGTCAGGAGTCCTGGCAGGCGGTGGCCCACTTATGCGAGGCGGTCCTCTCGCGGAAGGAGAGTGCCGAGAGGGATCGCCAGCGCAGTGGTGATCCCTCCCGCCGCCAGACGAGACGTAGGAGGCGTCGGGTGGACGACTGACCGACGTCTCCCGCCCTGTGGATTGGGGGCGTTTGGAGAATTCCACCACGGTATCCCCTGCCTGTCGTAAAAGGCGACTAATAGGGGCCTCCGGGGGTCACGGGTGGGCGGGAGTTGCCGTCCACCTATTAGTCTAGCCAACTTCTGTGCCCCCCGCGATGGACGGCAGCGTGTCTCACGCTGCCTCGGACGCCAAGGGCGTCTTTCGGTGTACGGGGGCTTCTGAGCCCCCGCAATAACAGGAGAAGGACCGCAACAGCGGTACGCGCAGGGGCGGTTGCGGACGACAACTTAGACGTGAGTCGGAGGAAGCCCGCAGCCGTCCCTAATGCGCCGAAGATGGCCACCGCGGAGTTTTAGTTGGTATGCCGTGCGGTGTACATAGGTTAGGGACTCGGCCCGGCGGTCGCCCGACGTTTTCCATCTTTCCGGGCGGCTCAACGTCGGGTCGTAAGGCACGGTGAACCCAACATAACCGCTCAGTCGTTCCCCTTGAACACTGGGCGGTAGTAATAAGTCACTTTCTCCGCGTCAACAAAAAAAAATAATAATCATATACTGCACAGTTACAAAAAAACCGCAATTACCCGGGCAGGGGCCCGACTCACGATTTGAGATGATTGACTCCTATTCATAAATTACTATTTATTCAATGTTTGAAAGCGCCTAAAGTACCTTCCTAAAACACCTCGCTAGCTCTTGGAATATAAGGTGCCCTTTACAATACCATACCGGGTGGAAGGGAAACGCTCTCGGAAACGAATACAGATGATAGTATTGGTGATTCCTGACGTGATGGCACTAAAAAAATCGCGATCGCATTGTTACAATTTTAGTAGGATTTTCTCAAATTTCTGTACAGCTTCACGTATGGATAGATAAATCAAGTTATTATTCTGAAAAACATAGTAAAAAAGGCCAATATTTCAAAAAAATCGTAATGAAACACGAACATCAGCTGACGGGTTAACGACCGCGGGCCGGTGCCGGAGCGGTGCGGCGGCCGTCCAGTTTTTTGTACGCTTTACATTGCGCGCGCATGAATTACGGAAATAGTAAAATCGTAACTATTATCGCTTAGCTTTGCAAATGAATATAGTTTTTCGTTAATGTTATGGTTCTTCTCTCTTACCGTTCCCGTATAGAGAGCGTTTCCCTTCCACCCGGTATACTCGTTTCAGTAAGATATTTTTTTCTTTCTTGCTTTGTAGTTTATCTCATAGACATCTGTTTATCGTGGAATTCTTGAGTTTGATTTCAAGATCGCGTGACTTTATTACATTCAGTGGACCTTTGGTTTTAAAACAAAACCACTTTCTCCCGTCACCTCACATCATGAACAGAAATAAAGAAACTGACACGAGGCTTATGCCACTCTGGTATAAGTGTATAACGTCATAATCTTATGTATTTCTTTTTGTAGATAGAAGATGGATTGGGTTCTACGAAGTCCTCAGATCCACAGCACATTTAGTAATCTTGGATTTCTTCATGCAGATGGATACCACGTGAACCAAAATTGTAATGGTAAGTGTCGTAACGAGCAAAAGCTGTTTCAGAATTTAAGTTTTTTGTACAGCTATCTTGATTCTTTTTGGCCAGCCTGGATATAGTTAGGTAACCACTACACCCACTATCTGGAACTTCTGTCACTCCTGCTCTGTGGATTGGGAGTGTTTGAAGAATCCCACCACAGTAGGTATCCCCTGCCTGTATAAGAGGCAACTAATAGAGGATAATGGAAATAGAGGCATTGGGTGCGCGCGTTGTAGCAGCTTCACGTTTACTACACTACGTATGTATTCAATGCTTCTGAGCTCCTCTCGCACCGGCCCATATTTGGAGACGGGCCATCAGGCAGCATCGGGCGAGGACGGTTGTGTTGGTTACCTTGCCACATTGCTAGAAGAACCCGTAGCCGCTCGATGTCTACCATCCAATATAATATACTTGACGCTGGGTTATAAAACTGGTAGTCCCATCATAACCGTGACTTGACATGATCAACCCTGAAAGGTCATAAAAAATTACGATAGCTGTACAATTTTTCTTAAAATATCTTATTGTTTTCATTAGGTATTCTAACGTACCATATTTATTTTTAGCTGCCCTTGAAGCGATCTTGCACAATATTATAACGGAAGATAAATACATACGTACATTTCGCAGAAGCATAAGTTTTGGGCAGAATATCAAAAAGGATCTAATACCTCTCTTGATCCACACCAAGGATGACAAAACTACAGAACTCTTGA
The DNA here is from genome assembly GCA_949316025.1 of Lapara coniferarum. NCBI lineage: Eukaryota > Metazoa > Arthropoda > Insecta > Lepidoptera > Sphingidae > Lapara > Lapara coniferarum. Next base: position 12,225,145 of record OX438926.1, on the reverse strand, counting down.
TTAGAATATTAGTAAATTTAACTATTCCAATTGAGTGTTTACTTTCAGTTGATGTAATTTCACAAAATGATTTTGGTCGGCATACTATTTTTGAAATTAATAATCTACTTACATCCACCAAAGTTGCATTTACAGATCATAGAGCAACAAGAGTTATTATAGAGTTCTTAAAGAAAAATGTAGATTACGAACAAAAATCAAAGCTGTCAGCAGAACAATGTACAAACATAAGCAATAGTCTTCTGCTACTCAGGAATATCTTGCATATACCTGAAGATAACAGAAACCAGAGTCCTAATTGTAATGGACCTGCTCACACCGTACAAAACCAGATCCTATGGAATATTTTCAGCCAAAGTATTGATAAAGTTCTTATCAAGTTGATGACCATCCCCGATGCGGTAAGTTATATAAAAATGCTAAGTATTCAACCCATTCCTGTTATGCCCGCTGATGGAATTATAAGGAAAGTAGTTTGTTTGTTTTGTTGTGCGCTATATGCAATAGACGAGATTTGTGTTTTGTAAATGTTTCTCTTCCAGACTGAATGGGCGGTTACAATGGTTCAGTTAATAGCTTTATTATATAAGGATCAGCATATAGTCACGTTGCACAAACTGCTCAATATGTGGCTCGAAGTATCGCTCTCGGAAAGCTCCGAAGACAACGAAAGTAACACTTCTCCACCAGATAGAGGTAAATTAAATTAACACCAAGTGCTCCTTAATTTTTAAAACATAAACAATACCCGTTCAGCCTTGAAAAAGCAACGAACGCGATTGACAAACTTACTTTTGCATTTCTGTTACTAAGATAGTTTCAGTTAGGATTGCGATAATTTCAATTGTTCCAAATTAAAATCAGGTAGTGAAGACTCATCCCCAATTTTAACATCTGATCTCACATCGGATTCATCCGACACGGGTGCAAGCGGAAAATCTAATGATGATCCGAACCTGGGCAACAACGGGTGGGAGACTAGATCCATGAATAATCAAAATGAGAACCTTAACGATACATTTCAACAAGCAAATGAAAAGGATGATGAAAAGCATGAGATGGAAAATCCCCCAGATGAAGCGATGAAGGCTATCGAAAATGTAAGATTTAGCTGTAGTTACTTCACTTATATATTATTTTATACTAGCTTTTGCCCGCGGCTCCGCCCGCATTAAAAAGTTTTTCCGGGATAAAAGTCCCGGTTTATATTTTCCCGGGATAAAAAGTAGCCTATGTGTTAATCCAGGACATGATCTACCCGTGTGCCAAATTTCATCGAAATCCGTTCAGTAGTTTTTGCGTGAAAGAGGAACAAACATCCTTACATCCATACATCCATACATCCAAACATCCAAACATCCAGACATTCTTACAAACTTTCGCCTTTATAATATTAGTAGGATTTATTCACTTAAATTATATTGTATGGCTGATGTTTTTTGCGTTTACTTTGCACAGGATAAAGCGGCATCTTGCAGTAGCAAAGTATTTTCAGAGCGATGTGAGAAAGCTCAATCACATACCCAAGAAATAAAAACAATGATATCTGAAAATTCAGATTGTGGGTATGGAACACAAATCGAGAACCACGAATCAATTTCAACATCCAGTAATGAAGACGAGCTGCCTGCACAGAAACCCGTTCATCAGAAGCCTCATAATCCGAAACAGAGAATCAACAATAAGGTCCGTTGTGGGGTAAATGTTCAAGAGCGAAAAAGGAAAAAAATCGTTAAAAGAGGGAAAGCTAATATGTGGGTATATTTGATTTATGTATATTTTTGTATAATCGTATATGTCGTATATTAAATTCATATTATTTTTTCATGGTTCAAGAATAAACGTGCAAGGACTGTCGCATAAAACGCCGACGGACGATGATATATCAAACGTGTTAAAAGAATTTACAATCGATTTCCTATTGAAAGGATACAATTCCTTAGTTCAAACACTTCACAGCCAAATTCTCACCAATATGCAGTTAGAAATAGACACGTCTCATTTTTTCTGGCTTGTGACATATTTCCTGAAGTTTGCTACACAAATTGAACTAGATTTGGAACATATTTGTTCCGTGCTATCATTCGACATCCTGTCTTACTTGACTGCGGAAGGCGTAAATCTGTGTGAGCAATTTGAGTTAGCTATCAAGTTGGATGGAAATGATTTGAAACCCTGCATGAGAAGGCTTCACTTAGTAAGTATACTTTTCAAACTACAGTAAAATAATGAATAAGTATCAACAATATTGATCTACGAAATAAAGTGAAAGTTGTGTTGCTACTCAAAGTACGCCTTGAGGTTTTCTGACTCTCTTTTTTGTAGTTCAATACAATAAAAATTGTACATACGAATATAACATGTCCTGGTTTATCATATAGACTAGTTTTATCCCAGTAATTTACTCCCGTATATCATAAATATTGCGCTATGGATTACTGCAGTGATTTAGTTGGGCTACTATATTGTATCGATTTTGAAACCAACTAGCCCTAAGACAAAGAAATTCAAAATGATGGTCTCATTTTTCAAGTATATTATCATCAAAAGTTCTAATATTAGTTCTTTTATCATTGATCCATAATATCAAAAGAAAAACTAACATAATTAAACGGTGTTCATTTGGAGATCTTTACACCAAAATTCGATTTTATCAATACTTTATGGTATTAAGAGTATATACTCTATACGTATATTTGGAGTCGGTGCCTAATTTAAATTGCCAGCTAAGCTAAGCAAATACACGAACAAATATACGAAAACAATGATCAATTTAAATTAAGTTTGTTATTTAAGGGTACTGTCGTATCGCTTACCATCAGGCGACTGGCATGCACGTCTAGTCATCCAAAAGATGTACCCATATCGTATTGTTATTGCGTTAAGAGGCCTAGTTCCGAACATAGATGACGCAGCCTGACGGGCTTTTATTGTTTATTCAGTCTTCAAAATACCTAAATATTATGATGATGATAAGTATATCATCTAAGGATGTGATATGTTCAAATAAAGTATAAAATTTAGTATCGGAGGTAAAGAGCGACCCCACCGTCCAGCTGTGCACGTGCGTAGGGAGACGAACTGGAAATCGCTTTAAAACAGGCCATGCGACAACCATACAGATAAATACCTACTTACAATACATATTTTATTGAGGACTGCCTCGGTGGCGTAGTTGTATTACAGTACGACTGCAAAGCTGAGGTCTCGGGTTCGATTCCCGGGTCGGGCAAAGTGATATTGAGTGTTTCTATTCAATATCAGCCCGGAGTCTGGAATTTGTGCCCGATATGGCGATAGGCTCGCCCCCTATCACATCATGGGACGGAATAACGGCGAAAAGTGGGTGCACTTAGTTGCGCCTCTGCCTACCCCTTCGGGGATAATAGGCGTGAGTGTATGTGTGTACATATTTTATTATGTAATTTACCAAAGTAGTCAATGAAACGTATCGGTAATGGTGCTCTATGATTAGACACAAATAAATTATAATATTAATTTCCAGGTAGTGACCGCTATAAGAGAATTCGTTCAAGCCATTGAAGTGTACAAAAAGTTCTCTCACATATGCAAGGATGATCAGGAAGAGCTCATCAAGTTGCAGATCAAAATGTGCGAGACTGAAGAGCTGCGATCTCTTCTGGTGCTATTGTTACGTCATTATAACCCAAGATACCACACTAAACAATATTTACAGGTATGGTTTAAATCATTATATCTTATTTGTTAAATGTTAACATACATTATAATTAGTAATATCGCTTAGTATGTAAGTAAACGGTTTACCTACTATATTTGGAGAGTTAATTAAAAAAGGTAGGGACACAAATGGCCCTAATTACTGGTAGTACTCTCATATGTAAGAACCCGTCTGGGTGGGTACCATCGCAATGATTTCTACCGCCAAGCAGCAGTGTGCATGCACTGTTGTGTTTCGGTTTCAAGGACATTGTAGCCAGTGTAACCACTGAACATAATGAGACTTAACATCTTATGTCTCAGGATGACGAGCGCAGTGGAATGCCACACAGTACTTTGGAACCTCGGTGCTGTATGGTGTTACTACTGTTAATGCTCGTCTCATCATTCAATGCCATAAAAAAAAAAAACAAATCCTACTTAATATTATAAAGGCGAAAGTTTGTAAGAATGTATGGATGTTTGTTCCTCTTTCACGCAAAAAACGGATTTCGATGAAATTTGGCACACGGGTAGATCATGTCCTGGATTAACACATAGGCTACTTTTATCCCGGCGAAATATAAACCGGGACTTTTATCCCGGAAAAACTTGTTAACGCGGGGGAGCCGCGGGCAAAAGCTAGTATACAATATTATAATACATACCTATGCAACACGCTTCAGTGTCGCCGCCCGATCCCCTTGCGCCGGTGACGATCGAAGAAGTCACCACTCTGATCAAGGCACTCAAACGTAGGAAAGCCCCCGGGGGCGATCTAATCCCTAACCGTATGATTAAGATGCTCCCGGAGCATCTAGTTCAAATTTTAACTTCCATCTACGACGCCGCGTTTCGTAACTGCCTCTTCCCAGAGGTCTGGAAAGAGGCAGTTGTGATAGGAATCCACAAGCCGGGGAAACCCGCCTTCGAACCCTCCTCTTATAGGCCCATCAGTCTGCTCAGTACTCTGGGCAAAATCTACGAGCGGATCGTCCTCGACCGCCTTAAAATAGTAGCTTTCAATCAAAATTTGATCCCTCCGGAACAGTTTGGCTTTCGCGCTAGACACAGTTGTGTCAATCAGGTGCTCCGCATCACGGAGTACGTCCACGAACAATTCCGTAAAGGAATGCCTACCGGTGCTATTTTCTTCGATATCGAAAAAGCATTCGACAGGGTGTGGCACAACGGCTTGCTTTTCAAGCTGTACACTCTCAACGTGCCCACACAACTCGTGTACATCATACGAGATTTCCTGTCGAATCGCGGTTTCAGATATCGCGTGGAGGGAACTCTCTCTTCCCGACACACCATCACGGCCGGAGTCCCGCAAGGCTCCGCCCTGTCCCCTTTTCTTTTCTCGCTTTACACGAGCGACATCCCTAGACCACAAAACGCCCATCTGGCACTATTCGCGGATGATACCGCAATCTACGCTTCACGTAGAGACCCCGACGAAGTGGTGCGCACTTTGCAAACCGCCGCCGACGAACTCGGCGAGTGGTTCCGCAAATGGCGAATCACCGTCAATCCCACCAAAAGTCAGGCCATCCTTTTCACTCGGAAAAGGAAAGTCCACATCCCTCACTTTTCAGTCCGCATGTCCGACCAGGTTATCCCCTGGAAGGGCCAAGCCAAATATTTAGGAGTAACCCTTGATCAGAGGTTGACCTTCATCCCACACGTAAATGCGGTACGCGCGCGAGCCGCATTCGCGATGAGCCAGCTTCACTGGCTCCTAAACAAAAATAGTAAAATGTCAATCCGCAACAAGATTAGGATCTTTAAAACATGCATCCGTCCGATAATGACATACGCGTCGCCCGTATTCGCTCATTTACCGCCCCGTCGCCTTCAGCGAATGCAGGTGCTTCAAAATCGATTCTTACGACATGCACTTGGTGCCCCGTGGTACGTTCGCAATCGCAACCTCCACGTGGACACCAATATGCCGACCATCAGGCACTTTATGCAGTGCGCCAGCAGACGCTATTTCGACAGGGCGGTAAACCACCCGAACACGCTTATCCGTAAAGCGTCGATTTATACTCCATTTGATCGCGCCAAATGGAGACGACCGCGTTCAGGCCTGTCAGATCCAGAGGACGAAATCACTCTGGCTTTACGCGAAAAGAACGAGCATCTAAAGCTCATACACTCAACAAGACCGCTGTACCGTCCTCGCCGTCGAGGACCTCGTCGCGTTCCCCAACCCCCTGCCCTCTCTTAGCAGTTCCGGCCCGCGTGCCGAAGACTACGATCAACACGTTAAATAGGATTAGGTTAAAAACCATCTTCCCCAAACGCTGATGTCTTATCCTCTCAGTGGCCGCCCTGAGCCGAGGTTGTGACCCATTAGTGGGTCGCCCTCAGCGTGGTCGCTTAAATTTAAGGGTTGCGAGCGCCTTCTGCGCTCACCCACAAGACCGGTGTTCTTGTATAAGCCGACCCTCGTCAGCCTAACAAGAGTTTAGTCAGGGACAAAAAAAAAAAAAAAACGCTTCAGTGTGCTTAGAATGTGGCAAAAAATAGGGCACAACTCCATTTCGTTTTATTGGGATTGGTTGAGAGACTGACACGTGACTAACGTAGGTATTGGTTATTGATCAATCACAAACACCAAAATGAAACGGCATCGACTTACGAGTTGCGTTTTTTGGAGACATTCTATACATACTGATATTATTTTGACACAAATTAATTTATATTGAAATATTTTAGGATCTCGTGGTGACAAATCACATTTTGCTGTTGTTTTTGGATAACGTCATGAAGTTGCCTGATTATCACGGTTCCACCAATATGCTCGATCACATTAAGCAGTAAGTTTGTAATATTTTTAATAATATTTCATGCAACATTGTTACCAATAACTATTATTATACGAATGGGGTTCCGCAAATGCGCGCGACACGTCGACTAAGACCATTTGTTTTAATGTGTGTTGCATTGCCTTTAGGCGTTAATATTGATTCAGTATGTGTTATATTTTAATAAATCTATGCTCGGATCAATAAACATATGAGCCGCGCTATATTTGGTTTAATTTAAGAAAGCAAGATACATTGAGCAATTTGCAAAATTTAACAATTTGGTAATTAAATGAGTTATATTTTCCACATCTCAGAACTCATCTGACTCATATTATCAGGGTCGTGTTAATAAAACTAAGTAAATACACTCCAGAAAAAAAGTCTGTTCTATAAATGAATTATTATATATTTTGTTTAAGATTCGCTACTCCGGAGGTAATGTATCAGTATGGCCTCCTGCTGGAGGATTATACCGACAACGGGGAGTTTGTGAACGACTGCATCTTCACTCTGATGCACCACGTCGGAGGCGAGCTAGACAGCTTGATAACGCTCTTCCAGCCAAAGATATTGAAAACATTTACCTCTATATGGCAATCCGAGTTTGAAATATGTGACGTAAGTGACTATATATAAAAACGAATGTCTTCTCACTCCTATAATTAAACGTCATTGATTAAAAATTAATTATTTCCAGGACTGGTCTGATTTGATTGAGTATGTTATAAACACGTTCATAAAGAAACCGCAGACGTTACAAAGCATGGCTAACTTCAGACTGGACTCGGAAAGCTTTGAAGACAATAAAATGGTTATAAATACGACCGAAGAAATAGATCACCAGCAAAATACAGAGATGAATCCACCAGATATAAAGAAAGTAGCAGGGAACAGCGTCACAGGCAACCCACCTAAAGAGACGTAAGTAATATTTTTTCAAAACAGAGGCACTGCATGTAGGTACTGGTGGTAGGACTCTCATGTGTAAGAGTCCGTCTGGGTGGGTACCACCGCAATGTCTATTTCTACCGCCCAACAGCAGTGTGCATACACTGTTGTGTTTCGGTTTGAAGGACATTGTAGCCAGTGTAAGTACAGGACATAATGATACTTAACATATTATGTCTCTGGATGACGAGCGCAGTGGAATACCACACAGTACTTTGTAACTCAAGGTGCTGAATGGTATTTCTACTGTTTATAGGTGGTCGTATCGCTTCACATCAGGCGAACGGCATGCTCGTCTCGTCATTCGATGCCATACAAAAAATGTTGCCAAATGAATCGTCTGACGGTAAGTGACGGCCGCACGCCGTGAACGACCATTAAGGACAGAGTTATTGAGCTCGTTATCGATTATTAAAATGTTTGGGTTCCTCATTGACCACAAGAAATAAAAAGATCTAAAAATAATAACATTTGTTTTATCAATAAACCAATAACAATATTATGAAATCGATATTTTATATCTGTAAAATTTTATTAGTATGTAACATTGAAACATCGCATCGGTAGAAAATATAAATTAAAAGACCACAATATAATTGCGTAAACTTAAGAAATCAGTACGTAACATATTTTCGGGCTTCTACAGATGGACGGAAGACGAAGTATCATCTCTAAACTGGAATTACTTGCAATGTAACTCATCGCCAGATGTAGTAGGAGAGATAATCAAGATGTTCAAAGAAGACGGTATCATTAAATCGAGAGATTCTGTAATTAAGGAATTGTATCATCAAAATGTTATAAACAAAGAGGGTTATGATAATTACGTGAAAGATGAAAGTGAACGTAACTTTAAGGCAGTTCAAGCGAACAAAGAGTTAAGGGAAGACGAGATCGGGAAGCTTTGTGAACAGCTGGCGCAAGACGGCAAATCCATGTTCTTGGATTGGGTGCAGAAAGTGTTGCTGAACACGTACTACGCCAAGATATATCTAGAGAAGAAGAAGAACACTGACTCTACTCTGGACAACACCGATTGCAAATTGTTGAATTTTGAACTGTTCAAAAAGAAGTCAAATGATTATCCGGCCATGTCACCGGTGTCGTACCATTCCCTGCGTAAGTTTTTCTATTTATGATATTAGCCGTGTTCTTCATACAATAATATTATGATAACTTACACCAAAAATAATTATTTCATTCTCAGTGAGCAAACTTTTGTAATATGATGCGTTTTATTTTTTAGTTTTAAACCAATCGGTTCCGTTGGTGCCCTGGAATTGTAATCAGGCTAACATATGCAAAGATTTAAAGTTCCTGCAACTATTGCATAAACTGGGATTCTATATGCCCGTTGATTCGGGCAAAGTATTTATTCGCATTCCACATTTCTGGGCGGCAGAGTTCCTATATGACGTAGCATCTAAAATAGCACCTATAGATAAATGTAAGTACAGAATACTGAATAATCACATCCCCCATTTAATTTAATATATAATGTTTATTTATATTCAAACTTTTGCAGCTGAATTGAAGTTTTCTATAAGCGATATCCCCGTAGGCGGCACTACTCTTATAGGAAACGCAAAACCAGAAAGCAATTTAATGATTTTAGATGATTTTAGTAAAGACGTATCTATGATGGAAACGTCGGATAATTCATATCAAATCCAAAAACAAACTCATTTTGCAACAATGGTTAACTTCACTCCCATGTAAGTATATATGAGCAAAATAATATGTACGTATACATATTTAGTTGTTTCAAATGAACATGTCTTAAACGTACAGACACACCCGCAATACAATTTGTGTTTTTATTATATGAGACTTCGTCCGTGCACGACAACCTGTTAGTTTGAATAATTGCACCTGTGGGGTTAGAATGTGAAAAAAAAAACACGATCCGTCTCTGCTTCGTTTTATTGTGATTGGTTGAGAAACTGACGTATCGGTTTCTCGATCAATCACAAATATCAAAATACCGATACGTCAGTATCTCAACCTATCACAATAAAACGAAGCGGAGACGCATCGTGTTTATTTTTTTCACATCCTAGCCCCGCTGATCTTTGGTGAACTTAATATTGTTTTTAGTTTGAGTCTATGTAATATCGTTTTCTATAAAGTTTTATATATTGTCGTTTGTCGCAGGCCTGGAACTTCTTTCCATTCAAACAGTGGTGAAGTGGACAAACACAACTGGTTAGAGGTGGTACAGAAATCGCAGGAATACAAAATCAGTTTAACAATGGCAAAGTGAGTTATTAAAAGTCTCGTGATAGAGCTCTTTATATTTCTGTTTAAATGTAATAAACGATAGATGTAATCATCGTGTGACCCGATCGAGGAGGGCGATACTGTTGTTTAGTGTGACGCTCGCGCTTAATGGCAGGGTTGTTTGGTACATGGGGATGTCTCGGTGACCTCCCCAAATTTCTCTTTTTTTTTATCGTAGGCTCGGCAAAGTGCATCTGATGGTAAATGAAGTGAAGCCCAAAAAATAATGTCGACCGGCAAGAGGTAAACATCCCTGGTCGGTCGGCACAGTTATGCCGGCCTGCTTAATTGCTTCTTCACGCCCCGCTTGAAGGACCCTAAGTCGTAGGAAGGAGGGAACACGTACGCTGGCAAACTGTTCCACAGCTTAATGGTGCGGCAGAAATATGAATTACTGAACCTTTTTGTTCGAGACGGGATGGAACAGATTACTAAGCTGTGGTTCCGCAAGCCAGCACGCGTGGTTCTGTTTAGGAAAGGGGAGGAGGGGATAAGGTTAAACAATTCTTCTTGTAAGTATAGTTGATCGGTTCGACAATATAATGACTGTATCCGTGTGTAAGAAATGTCGCACATTTAGAACGAAAACAACACAATTAAAAAAAATTGAAAATTCAGTTCTTATTTTTAAATTACTAAAAATAACAACATAATATACCCAATATAACAGTTTTGTCCTTTTCCTGCTTGAATATGGCTGTGTTTGAACTATTGTTGTATTGAGTACTTCGTTTTAAGTAATTTTATGACCATAACCCAATTTCCTATCTTTTTGAATTGTGTCGTTTTCATCCTAAAAGTGCGAATTGTGTTTTGTTTGTACTGTAGCCGTTCGGCGGAAGAGGAGGAGGAGGACGGCTCGGACGTGTTGATGTCGCTCCCGGCGCAGGAGCCGCCGCTGGAGGCGCCGCCGCCGCCCGCCGACAAGCACGGGCCCATCTACAATGTGAATCTCGCTGAATCAGAATATTATAATAATAGGTATACATATACATATCTTAAATAATGATATTGATTTTATATTTTTATAGAATCCTGAAAAAGAAACAGTCGAAGGCGGGACTCGAACCCACGACCTCCGGCGTACCGTGCCGGTGCTCTTCCAAATGAGCCACCTCGACTCTCGCCATCGATTGCTAATTTCAGGATCCGTATTTAATTCTCTTAAAGAAGGTCACCAGCGACATCTGTTAGCAGTTATTACAACTACTAACTCACTAATGTTCACTCTTTTTATACCTATGTTATTTATTAGTGGAAACTTCAATGGATTTTGTAACACATTCTTTTGTTAATTTCATTTAATACTTTCTGTTTGTTTCCCAAATATTAAATAAATAAATACATATACACTCAGGCCTGTTATCCCCGAAGGGGTAGGCAGAGGCGCAACTAGTGCACCCACTTTTCGCCGACATTCCGTCCCATGGTGTGATAGGGGCCGAGCCTATCGCCATATAGGGCACAAATTCCAGACTCCGGACTGATACTGAATAGAAAAACTCAATATCACTTTGCCCGACCCGGGGATCGAACCCGAGACCTCAGCTTTGCAGTCGTACTGTAATACAATTACGCCACCGAGGCAGTAATAGGTATACTTATCAATTATATTTATTACTACTTCCAGCAGCTTCGGTTGCGGTAAATGAAAAGGATACAAGTTTTCGGGTATAATGTAGTTTCCTGTTCGTGGCATCATTCTCAAAACCAGATCAGTAACTTTAAAGATCTCGTAAAACTAAATTAAAAATCGTACCAACCCGTAATGAATGTATCGTTCATGAATTTTTACATAATTTCTATGTAAATCGCATAACTATCCAACACGGCCCAGCCGTTCTCAACTGTTGCACTTACCAACGAACAGCATTTTGTTAAAAATTATAAAACACTAGCTTTTGCCCACGGCTTCGCCCGCGTTAATAAGTTTTTCCGGGCTAAAAGTACATAAAAACCTTCCCGTTGAATCACTCTATGACTATGACGTTGATACAACTCTTAACAAATAATGCATTAATTTCGACCAAATTTGATTACCATAAAAACGGTTCTAGTGAGTTAATCTTAAAAGATAGACATATACTGTCGCGGACATTTTTTTAGATCATTTCAAGAGGAATAATTCTTTCATACATATATTTTTGGTATCTTGAACTGTTTTCGCAGCGCACGCAATGGAAGCCCTCAAGGATGAATAATTTTCCCCGTTTTTTTTTCACATTTTCCATTATTTCTTCGTTCCTAATAGTTGCATCGTGATGTTATATAGCCTAAAGCCTTCCTCGATAAATGGTCTATTCAACACAAAAATAATTTTTCAATTCGAACCAGTAGTTCCTGAGATTAGCGCGTTCTAACAAACAAACGAACAAACAAACTCTTCAGCTTTATAATATTAGTATTTTTATAAAACATTATACGTTCTCCTTTTTATTGCATCGATTGCGTCACATTGGTGAATGAATTTGGAATAAAGTCACTTTTGGATTTGTTTTAATTGCACTGTAAAGTGTTATTATAACATGCTCGATGGACATCGACGTTTCTGTAATGAGATGCCGGCTATGCTGTTATATAACTTGTGCCGGCAGTTCCGTGTAATGCACGAACGGGCCTTGCTTTTGCAATAGACCCACAAAAGTCTGTTCTATATTTTTTTTGTTGAATCGACGGAAGTAAATTTATGAAAAAAATTATCAAATTGTATTTGTTACGAAACATATTATATAATGCAAACAGGTATTCAATGAAACGTAACGTCGTCGTGAGGACTTTCATTATGCATTTAATTAAGTCCATTCTGATTTTTGGGCATAATCAAATATACTGTTTCATATACAAAGGGAAAGGTTTAAAATTGAGTTTTATTGATTTACTTGTGTTATTTTGTTGCAGTTTGTGTGAAACTGCGTCGGTTGCATCCGACTTGACTCGAATGTACGTGTCGGACGAAGACGAGAAGCCGGAGGTGCTTCACCGTCCCGTGATGGAGGCGCCGGCGATACAAAGCGACCCCAACACCGAGTCCACCGAACACAGCGGGAAACGGCCGCGCGTAGAGTTCTAATTACAATCACAAACTACATACAATAGTTTTAAATAAATCGCACCTTTAGAACGAAAACGACACAATTCAAAAAAATGAAAATTGATTAAATGACTAAAAACTAGTCCCTCATTTATAAAAAACTAGCTTTTCCCCGCGGCTCCGCCCGCGTTAAAAAGTTTTCCCGAATAAAAGTCCCGGGTTGTATTTTCCCGGGTTACAAAGCAGCCTATGTGTTAATCCAGGACATGTACTACCCGTGTGCCAATTTTCATCGAAATCCGTTCTGTAGTTTTTGCGTGAAAGAGTAACAAACATCCATACATTCTTACACACTTTCCCGTTTATAATATTAGTAGGATAGTAGGATATAATAATAAAAGGGACCCATATAACAGATTTGTCCTATTCCTGCTTGAATATGGCTGTGTTTGAACTATTGTTGTATTGAAAACTTTGATTTCAGTAATTTTGTTTCGATAAATCAATTTTCTATATTTTTGAATTGTGTCGTTTTCATTCTAAAAGTGAGAAATGTTTGTTTTACTTTTAACTACGTGTATCTCTAAACGGTGATGTATTAATATAAAGTTACGAGTTGTATGGTAGATGTGTAGATTTATTTGATACAGAAATCTTCTGCATTCCCTATATTTTGTACTGTTTTTTATTCGACAGTGAATGTGGAATATATGTGTAAGTTGTTAATTTAAACATTTCAAAGGTTTTATGTAGGTATTAAAATATATGAAATAAATTGTAAGGAGTCAATGACTCGTTAAATGAATAGTATTTTTTGTAACAAAATCTTTTTACTAATAATTTACAAAAAACTTAACAATATCACATAGCACACATACAACAACAAATATTCTTGCTATATACAATATGTAACAAAACAGAATTATGTTAATAAATACCTCTAAAATTCATTCTGATCACTCACAATGCCCTGAATCACACTAGATTATTGTATTTTAATTTCACTGTAGTTAAGTACCACTGTCATAGATATAATAAAATAATTTTCTTGCTATATAGTTTGATCATCACAATATATCTTCCAGTTGTATTTTACAATAAAAATATTTTAAATGATTGTCGCTATTTCTTAATTAATATAAACCGTGGACATTATTATTATTAGAATAACTATTATAGCTTTGGGATGGGCCGCCGTAGGAACCGCCAGGGTATCCCTCTCCTTGGTATTCTCCGCCAAAAGAGCCTGCGTTTTGGTTGTACCCAGAGCTACCGCCCTCGAAGGCATGTCCTTCATCGGAAGGAGTAAAAGAGTGTCCGTTATCTGATCCAATTTCCTGAACCCCGTAAGAGTTGCCGCCTTGGCCACTCGGTAAATAAGAATTTTGCGCTCCCTCACTAACACTTCCGGCACCGTCATGTCCGTAGTTCCCTTTCGTAGATATGATATGCGGCACTTTGATGATTTGAGGGACGGGCACGGGGTAAGGCTTAGCAATGGGGACGGGGTATGGCACTTTCTCTCTCACTTTCACTGGATATGGTACGGGTATTTTAACTGCGATGGTTTTGGTTATTTTCACTACTTTCACGGGTGTTTCAGGTATATCAACATGTTGGCCTAGAACCTCTAGTTCTGTTTCGTAGCCCTCTATTGGTATCGTGTGCGAGTAGTGTGACGCTATGCTGTAGTATGTGCAACATAGTAATATTACTAATTTCTGAAACAAAATACACAGATGTAGTCATTAACACCATTTATTGAAATTAATTATTGGCAAAGAAAAATCAGTGCGATATTTATCAAGGATGATGTAACATTATTTTGTTAAAATAATTACGGTTTGCATAACGTAGCTAGTAGGGCAAAAAAGGAAACAGGTGAGTATTATGCAAGGCATTACACAACAATAACATCCTAATAGAAATGAAATTACGCTACATCGACAAACGCAGCATTTGTTGTCAAGTGCAAATTTCATTAATAATAAACGTATGTAAATGAGTAGGTAGATATACTAACCGAAATGTCCATGGTGGTTAGTGTGTATGCGACAGCACCGCGGTTAAAAAACTATTGCTTTGCAGGTCCATTTAGTCGCTTATATATGAAACATTCTCTCTGAGGCCAAGAGACAGGCTATAGTGGATCAAAAGTTGCTTTCTTTCACCGGTTACTTGTGATTACGGAGTGCGCGGTCGGCGGCGGTAGTAGTGGTCAGTCTGTATGTTATAACGATCGCTTCGTCGCGTCGAAGCGCTCTTAACCCATTTACGGAAACAAACTGTACATAAACAAAAAAAAACATTTTATATTGTAACTAAAGTATAGTATAATTTCTGCGTGAATGAAGTCGCGATCTAAGTATACCTAGAATGTATATTTTAGAAGAACATCAATCGGCATTGACGTACAATATTCGTAAAAGGATGAAAAATAATATTTAGGGTCATTCGGGGTAACAGCACGCAGTGGGTAAATTTTCGCATGGTCAATATCTCGGAACCTATTGAGGGGGCTCAGACACTTTTTCGGCAAAATTAGGGGTGCGTCAGGGATGATGTCAGAGCCCACAAGCTATTTTACCAAGCCTCACTTGTTTAGCGAAAAAAGGCGATCAACGTGATTTTGTTGATTAGTTACCAACTATTTTGTGCTGGGAAAAGTTTATGGATAGACGGTGCATCAGTTTACAAAAGACCGTTGATTATGTTAAGTTTACTCGATTATTATAGTATTTATTTTAGCTATTAATTCTGTCCTAAAAAATAACTGCATCTCAACTGACGTGTGATTGTTTAAAATATTCCCTGTTGGGTAAGAGTACGGGATTAAAAGTACGCACGCTGTTATAACTTCATTACAATGAAAAGTAACATCAAGCGTTTCTAAAATTACAGTGATCATTAAATTACAAAAATAACTAAAGTTTGTTATAAATACAGTCTAATTAATTATGTTCCTGGTGCCTACAATAGGTGTACATTTAATGTTTATTTTTACAATATTTGTACCAAGAATAAAGGAAGTTTAAAAACATATTCCATATGATTCCATGTGTACTTATACAATTTATAATTATATGTCTGTAGTTTACCTGCGTGCGAAGCTTACCCAGTATGCGAACTATTAACCGCATCTCTACGTAGTTTTACCCACATGACGGGTCAAGAGTACGAATTTCTCCCGCTGCACTTAAACATGTATTGCAAAAAAAACGATAAAGCAATGTACAAAAACTCATTAAATAATGAAAGTAGAATAAATTTCCTTTAAATAAAGTGTTTAAACGTTTATCAGGACCCTATATTCTTGAGTGTGTCGATAGAAAAAAAAGTGCGTACTTTTGAGCTGAATGACCCTAATTTGTTGATTTTATTTTTATGGAAACATTGAAAAAGATGAAACAGTCGAAAGCAGGATTTGAACCCGCGACCTCCAGCGTACCGTGCCGGTGCTCTCCCAACTGAGCTATCTCGACCTACCTTCAACCCTATTTTATCTCTTTAAAGGAGATGCTTAGTGATATCTGTTTTAGCAATTATTATCACCATTTCGACTGTTTCTCCTTTTTTCAATGTTTCCATAAAAATAAAATCATTATCCAGGCACTACATGACCCTTAACATGTAGGTATAAAAATCATAATATATGATTCAATTTGTTGATAATGTATTGTGTGCCTGAATGCTCCAAAACATCAAAATAAACAAATCATATGGTGTAAAATTCTATTATATTTCCAAGAATAATACTTACCTACTTGCATTCCATAGTTCTGTGAAAATCGACAAAAATAATAAAAACTGTATAAGTCATAAGTACCTATTTTTATTCTTTCTACTATAAACAATGTCATCTTTGTAAATTTAAAGAGATAAGTAGAAAAGATTTACGATTTCGTGGTAGGTTGCCATTTTGCAGCCATTCAGAATTTGTCGTAATTATTACATGGTCTTACCCGACTGCCGGCAGACGGTCTTCGCCCCACTAACCTTACCTTACTATGGCAAATAAGGAAGCGATATGAATTATAACGGATTATATGTAGGTATCTACGTAACATGTTAGCGAGATATTTGTTACATCAGATAGTTCATTATAGCCTAGACCAAAGAGTAAAGTAATATTATATATAGAGGAAGCTTAGAACTACAGGTTCGGTTTCAAGTATGAGATGTCATTTGTTGTTTGAAGTTGATGGTTATTAGTCATAACTTATGATTAATTTAAAATCATTGTAAGTACTTACGATTGTAATTGCGTAATTAGGCGAGCGCAAGGATTGCTGCTTGTTCGACATACAGTTGTAGCCTGTAGGTACCTACAAACAGATTGGTACCAAATACCCATCCTTGTTTTCCTTCCTTTTTTATATGGGAGATATTGCACTTAAATGACGAGAAGAGCATGTCGCTCGCCTGATGATAAGCTATGCGGTCGGCGAACCAGTGTCTCATAGGCCTGGGTACCTACCCAGGACACCACCGCAATGTCTATTTCTAGTGTACAAGCGCTGTTATGTTCCGGTTTGAAGGACATTGTAGCCAGTGCAATGGGGTAGTTGACTATTTTTTAAATAAGTACATTTATACAAAATTTACGCTATCCAAAATCTAACGGAAAAAGAATTTTCAAAGTTGGCACAATAAGACATTATAAGTGACAACTTATAAAGCTAGTGATAGTCGACGATAGCCTAGTTGGGAATGAAACAGTCTGCCGACACAGTGTCCGCAAGTTCGTAACCCAAACCTCTGACTTTTCGAGGTTATGTATGTATTGTTTATTAATTACTACTATTATTTATACGGGCTTTATATTATTACTATTAATTATACTGGCCCGCCCTGGCTTCGCATAGGTAGCCCAAGATTATATGGCGAAATTTATTTTTCTGTCGCATAAAATATTCATGTAAAATACACATAAAGCTTCCTCTTGAATCATGACGGAGAGGTGCGCGGAGTCCTGCATTAGTACGAATAGGAGTAAGGGCAAAAAGAGCTTTCGCACGCACCTGCTTCCTAATATTAGTTCTTGGAACAGTATAAAACAAATTGTTAGTTAAGGCAGAGCAGTCATACGTTATTAGACAAATCAAAAAGAAGCATCATTTCCAAAAGGAATCATATGGACTTAAGGCTTAGGTAGGTATCAGGTTCTAGTTTGCAAGCAAAGTATTATATATAGGTAAAGTAGGAACAGTAGGAGATTTTCGAGAACAACGGTAATGTACTGATTAAGAAATTTGTATTGAACTCGTTCCAAGCTTTCCTCGTACCTACTTATAGTAATATGGGTTCCATACCGGTACGGCGTACTCGAGTTGGGATTAGTAGTAGCCCACATTATAAACCCGTACATACGATATGCGTTATTAATGATGTTAATGTGTTGATCATGATGAAGTTTGTCATCAAGTAATACCGCGAGATCTCTCACAGAACTTACTCTCGATAAAGGTAAAGTATTCAAACTATATGTTATGTCCATACCAGCCCTGTAATACTGCCCACTGCTGAGCACGGGCCTCCTCTACAACTGAGAGGGTTAAGGCCTTAGTCCACCACGCTGGCCTAGTGCGGGTTGGCAGACTTCACATACCTACCTTCGAAATTCAGAGAACTTCTCAGGTATGCAGGTTTCCTCACGATGTTTTCCTTCACCGTTAAAGCGAGCGATAATTCACAAAGAATACACACATAATTTTTTAGAATAGTCAGAGGTGTGTGCCTTTGCGTTTCGAACCTGCGGACATTCGTCTCGGCAGTCCGTTCCACTCCCAACTAGGCTATCGCCGTTTCCTCATGTATGTATGTTATGTCATGTATTCATTTTTTTCGTGAACGATATAGATACATACTTAGAGATGTTTCAGTGAAGTTTGTTTTGAGTACACCTACTCAGAGAAACGAACTAGATCCTCCTCGAAGAGACGACAATCAGGAGGTTTATTTATGGATCTGTATATTTTTAGGTCGTCAGCATAGAGTAGGAACTTAGAGTGTCTAAAACAATTACTTATATCGTTCACGAATAAAATCAATATAAAAGGGGACCTAATATCGAGCCTTGGGGTACCCCAGAAGTCATAGTTACAGCTGCTGAACAAACGCCTTTAATAACTACTCTAGATTTTCAGAGATAGGTACACAATGGAACTCTTCAATAACTAACAGCAGATGACGCGTGAATGCTGAAATCGTATATCTATGATGTATTGTTTACACCATTCTATAATTAACTAACAAAAAAGCAATAAATAAAAACTTTTTAACAAAAAATAAACCGACTTCAAAACCACTGCAAACTAAAAAATATTCAACTTTATATTCGCTTAGTATACATATACGTATATTTGGAGTCGGTGCCTAATTTAAATTGATCAATGTTTTCGTATATTTGATCTTGTATTTCCTTGGCTTGGCTGGCAATTTTTTTGGTTTGCAGTGGTTTTGAAGTCGGTTTATTTTTTGTTATTCCTTGTTGATTTACATCACGGGATTTACCTGGTTCAGTTTTCATCCCTTATCTCACTAAGTTACGACTTACGAACTGATAAAAGACGAATGTCCTATTTTTATTACATATTATATCCACACCAAATTTGATCTAAATACATTCCGTTCTGAGCAGCCGTCTCGGACGGACCTATTGTTTGTCGTAGCGCCAGCTGCGACTTGCATTGTTCCACCCGAGTACCTGCTCGGTACGGTTCGCAGCGACCTCGCTGCACGTCAAGGCCGACGGTCAACAACAGGGCTATTGTCCTGTTGCTACCTGAAAGCCTATTTCGGGCCTAACCGCGTCCTTCTCAGGACAGGGTTACGCCCAATTCACGTCAAAAGTTTTTATTTTTGCATCTTCAGGGCTAGCTCGGTGGTTAAACTACCGGTGTAAACAAGCCGAGCTAGCGGTGACCCAGCCACGCGCTGCGCCCCCTCAGGGCAAAGCAAAGCCGGACGGGTGCGGCTTTGGAGGCTGTGGAGACATACCACAGTTTCCTCCGCATATCGCCCTCCTAACCCTACCCATCCGCCCCCTCAGGCAATTCTTGTGCGCTGGGTCTTCACACCCAATGCACGCCAATGCATGGAGGGAGATTTGTCGCGGGCTGTGGCACACAGTTCAGTGTGTATACCTCTTGGTTGCATAACACATTCGAGGCCTTTGAGGGTTCCGCGAACATTTCCTGGCACCTTCTCTTTCCTCCCTTCCCCCACTTTCCCTTCCACCTTCCTCTTCCACTTCCTACCTAGGCCAATGCAGTCGCTAAGCCGGGGATTCACTGTATACCATTAGCGGGTTTCCCCGGTGTTGACTGCAGGGTCACCCTACAAAAAAAAACCCTACCCATCCTTAAATCCATCCCGTGTATCGGTTGAGCGTGCGGTCCTCGGACCAATACCGCTTACGATACGCGGCTTGATAGGGACCCTTTTTGCACATTAAGTTTGGCAAAAGGCTAACAAGCTTAGGGCACACTTACTTAAAGTACATCCCCCTCGCCTATACCCGGCGAGGAGGGCCACGCACCTAACTCACCCCCGGGGACACTTTTTGTGTTCAATACCACGTTCGCGATCCGCGTTCGAACAATAGTGTGAGTGCCGCCTGGTTTCTTGTGTGTTCTTTACAGGCGGAACACACCCGAGGATAGTGAACACACACGCGCCCACCCCAAATATAAAGCAACCATGGACGTGGACACAGCAACTAAAATGGCAGGTTCCACGTCTACGGAACCTCAAACCAACCCTCTCATCGTCCCCGGCTTCACTTTGTCGGCGATAAAGGCTAAGCTAAGAAATTGAATAGTCCTTGACGCCGAGTTCAGGGACTACATGTCGGGATTGCTCCACAACGTAAGGGAGCAACTGTCCGAAACATGGACCCCGCCGGGCCCGTCTGGGGCCCCGGTCGCCAATCAAGCGACCGAGACCGCGGAAGGATCCGACGAGGCCATGGAGACCACAACGACGGGGTCTCTAAAACGTTCCGTCCCATCTTCTTCCTCCTCCAGCGAATCGCAGGCGGAAGCATCGGCGTCGGAACACGACGACGAAGGCTTAACGTCGGTGATTAACGTCGGTGAAGCGTGGGAGAAGGAAGAAGAGGGCCGTTCCCCTAAACCCGGACGCCATCGTCCCTACCCCCGCGCCTTCAGCGCCCTCCACGCCTCCGGCGCCAGTAGCTTCAACCTCGTCGGCGCCGCCACCGCCACCGACTCAACCAAAGGGGCCTAAAAACCCCCACGGTTGAACTTACAACTCCCCTCAAACATATCTATTCGGGACATTTTCGAGGAGCTGCGCAATCAGTGCATCTCCATCAGTTTCAATTCGTGGAACAAAATCCATAAACTTCTGGCTCTGCGGCCCGCTTCAGTCGCGGATCACAGAGCGCTAACTAAGTTCCTAGACTCTAGGAACTATCACTATTTTACATGTGCGCTTCCGGATGAACGTTGCTTCCGCTATGTCATCCGCCGTATCCCTCCCCAAATGTCCACCCAAGAGGTCAAAGAGGGCCTCATAGAAAAGGGCATCTCAGCCCTAGAAGTGCACAGGATGCACCGCCAGTCCCGCGCCTCACGACCGGGTATCGAATACGAGATGGTCCTCGTAGTAGTTCAGTCCCCCGCAGACGTCAAGCGACTCTATGAGATTCGCCACATCTCGGGTCTAGGCGGCTTCACCGTCAAGACCCTGCATAAGTCAGGTCAGGTAGGGCAGTGTCACAACTGCCAGAAATACGGCCACAACTCTCGTGGCTATCGTCTCCCCGCCCGGTGCGTCAAGTGCCTCGGCGAGCATGGCACATCGGAGTGCCCCTGTCCTAAGGACCAATCCCAGTGCACGGAGCCGCCTTCGTGCACAAACTGCCGCCAGTCTGGCCATCCCACAAACTACCGCGGATGCCCCAGGGCCCGAAAAAGAACGCCAAAGCTCCTAAAGCTGCGGCCACTCCAGCCCCTCAGGACACTTACAAGCTAGCACCTGCACCAGTGCGCAACCCGTGGTTTCCACCCACGACACGCGCTGACCTCCGATTTCAGGCCCGCAGCGGAGTCACTCCTGCCACCCCGGCCACAATTGAACCCTCCCCTGTCCCTATTCCTTCGGCTATGGCTCCCTCTCCAAAGGCAGCCCAGCCAAAACCAAACCCACCTAAGTCGGTAACGATGGCGACGGCTAACGAATCTTCCATGTCAGTCGCCTTTTTACTAGGCTCCCCGAAGATCATGAGTCTCCACGGCAAATTAGCCGAACGCGCCCGTTTTCTTACCCGCTCTGGGGAAGAAGACCCCATTCTTGCGTCGTGGCTGGAATGCGGCGCAGTGAATTATGCTCACCAATACATAGTTCCTTTTTCTTCCCTTTGGCAATATTTATGCATTAATATTGTATTCATATAACATTAATTTACATTGTTTTAGATTGGTCGGATATTTATTATAATACTATTTATCATTTATTTAATAAATTAAATTATTATTTAATCTACACGTCCGTGCGCTCTCACCGTCTGACGGGTCTATGGAAGATCAGTGCGTCGCGGCTAGCCCGCGGCTATTCACTGAATAGATCCATTTGCACACATACAAACCACTACATTCGGAACAATGCACTCAACGTTGCTACTATTGTTTTTTTATTTTTTATTGTTGTTATGTGTTATGTTCCTTTTTTTTTATGTAAGTTTATTGTGAAATGTGTGCAATAAATGTTTTTTATTATTATTATTATTCTCATCGCTGAGATCTTTCAGATCCAGCACCAGATCTTCCAAGCCACAGTTAACGCTGTGCGCATTCCATTGTCATCTTAAATGGCGAATAACGTTGCTCAACCCCCTAAGCGGGCCAAACCCCGCTCCCTCAGAGTGGGGTTCTTCAATATTTTTTTTTTCCGTCCAGGAAACGTTCCGTAAACCCTCACACCGCGATCCTAACATTCCCAACTTCAACCTGGTACGCAACGATTGCACCAGTGGCCCGTTAGGAGGCACTCTCATCTATTACAAAAGGTCCCTACATTGCATACCATTAGAGTCACCCATAAGCTTGAGGAACATTGAGGCCTCGGTCTGCAGGCTAGCCATGACAGGACATCCGCCGATCACCATCATATCGGCCTACCTCTCACCCTCAAAGGAGCTTCACTCCAATGAACTTATGACCCTATTTGAGATGGGGGATTCCGTCATTCTGGCGGGAGACCTCAATGCCAATAACACTCTCTGGAACTGCAACTTGAATAACGCGAGAGGTGCTGTCCTAGAGAGTTTTCTTGACACGATAGATATGTCCATCCTGTTTCCCTCTGAACCAACACACTATAGTCTCCAAGACAACTACCAACCAGACATACTCGACATAGCGTTGGTAAGGAACGTAAGCCTTCGCGTGCGTTCCATGCAAGTGCTACAAGAGTTAGACTCTGATCACAGACCTGTGATCCTAGATCTAGTCCCCCAACACAGTCCATTGCAGGTCCTAATGTACCGATGAAGATACATTAGGACCTGAGAAACGAATTGGCGCCTCCTAGGCACCAAGCTCGCGGACACCTCATTCACATATCTCTCCGCGAATCCGACCAACATCGAGACTCCTGAGGAAACGACTGGCGCGATACGCTCCTTCACCAACCACCTACAGAACGTCTTGAGCGAAAGCTCCGAGAAGGTGCCAGAGACTGTTCACAGTCAATGGCAAATTCCCGACGACGTTCGGTGGTGGGTTAGGTTGCGTAACGCTGCGCTCAGAGCTTGCGCGACGAGGCCCTCCCCGGAACGACGACATCTTGCGCGTTACCTCCAACGCGAGGTTAGACGTCGCATAAAAGAGGTCGTTGATTCGAGATGGGAAACTCGTCTAGACGATATCCGACCGACCCACATGGCCTTCTGGCAGCTGATTCGTTCCTTCAGGAAAAACGATGTGACCTCCATGCCTCCGCTCAATCGTCCAAATCAACGCTCGGCGTTTGACGACGACGAGAAAGCGGAGCTACTAGCCGACAGCCTGGAGGCTCAATGTTCTCTCTCAACAATACCTGTAGACCACGACGATCTTGTTGCGGTTAATTCATTCGTCAAAAGTAGGAACGTTGTCCGGCCACCGCCAGTCTCTATTTCGCGACCGCTAAACCAAAACCAAAACGACAACGCCAACGCCAACGTCGACCCGCCGCCGCCCGACCCCCTTGCACCGGTGACGATCGAAGAAGTCATCTTTCTGATCAAGGCACTCAAACGTGGTAAAGCCCCCGGGGCGACCAGATCCCCACCCGCATGCTTAAGATGCTCCCGGAGCATCTAGTCAAAATTCTAACCGCCATCTATACCTAACGCCGCTTTTCGAAACTGCCTCTTTCCAGAGGTTTCGAAAGAGGCAGTTGTGATAGGTATTCATAAGCCGGGAAAACCCGCATCCGAACCGTTGTCTTATAGACCAATAAGCCTGCTCAGTACGCTGGGCAAAATTTACGAGCGGATCGTCCTCGACCGCCTCAAAATAGTCGCCCACAACCACAACCTGATCCCTCCGGAACAGTTTGGTTTTCGTGCCGCTAGACACAGTTGCGTGAATCAGGTGCTCCGCATCACGGAGCACGTTCACGACAAGTTTCGAATCGGCATGCCTACCGGTGCTCTTTTCTTCGATATTGAAAAAGCATTCGACAGGGTGTGGCACAACGGCTTGCTTTTCAAGCTGTACCCTCTCAACGTGCCCACTCAACTCGTGCACATCATACGAGATTTTCTATCGAATCGCGGTTTCAAATATCGCGTGGAGAGAACTCTCTCTTCCCGACACTCCATCACGGCCGGAGTCCCGCAAGGCTCTGCCCTCTCCCCCTTTCTTTTCTCGCTGTATAACAGTGATATCCCAAACCAAAGAACGCCCATCCGGCGCTTTTCGTGGACGACACCGCAATCTACGCCTCACGTAGAGACCCCGACAATGTGGTGCGCACTTTGCAGGCCGCCGCCGAAAGCTCGGAGTGTGGTTCCGCAAATGGCGAATCACCGTCAATCCCACCAAAAGTCAGGCTATCCTTTTAACTAAGAAAAAGAGAGTCCATGTGCCCTACACCTCAGTCCGCATGTCCAACCAGATTATCCCCTGGACGGACACAGCCAAATATTTAGGAGTTACCCTTGATCAGAGGTTGACCTTCATCCCACATATAAACTTTATTGATTTTTTTATTTTATATAAAGTATAAAATAGTAATAAACGAATTGTACATAAAGTGACTTTTATACAGGAAAACCCTTTAATGCGGGCGAAGCCGCGGGCAAAAGCTGGTTAATATTATAACGATGAAGAGTTTGTACTATATTTGGTTCAACGTGCTAATCTCAGGAACAACTGAACCGATTTTGAAAATTCTTTCATTAATAGGAAGCTGTACATTACTCCTGTGTGCTATAGGCTACTTTTAATCCCGGAAAAAACTATTTCACACGGGCGTCAGGCGTCAGTCCGTCAGCTCCGACAGTTACTAATATTCGTAGACTAATACTAATATTCTGCTATCACTACAGGTCATTGCATGTGCCAACACCCCTCCCCTTTACTAAAGCCAGTAACTACATATTTATTAGGTACTATAAAATATTTTAACATTTTCCTTATGACAAAAAGTGACTCAGGTCTCCCACTGACTGGATTGTACTTACTAGCCAGTTTTATGTTGTACAGTCAGCTACATTAGAAGCTGAACAAATTCAAAACTTCAAATCACCTCTACACTTGTTCTTACCAATTTTCGTTTTCTCTTCACAAAAGTAAAACAAATGATAATTCTTTTACTTGCACAAAGAAAAAAAGTTTCAATTAAATTTAATGTATAGACGCAATTTAAAAATTTTGTCAGTTACTTATGTGGGGCTGACTGTATAAAAACAATGTAGGTACTTAGTAGGTTTTTATATACTGGAGTCCTAATTGTGAAAAACAACATTACTGTTGATCAATGCAAGTAGGAATACAAAATTTTTGGCAATACAAATTTATTTTATTTTGGTTCATACATTTTACAGGCATTCATTTATCATTATAGGTTATGGAATAGAACAATCAACTCAATTTGCCTTATAATAATTTATGTTTTTTTTTGCATTATAAAATATTCATCCGTACACACTGCTTTACTTTTCACTAGTTTATAGATTACATTACATAATACAAATAAACGAAAACTTTTTTCTTCATGAAATTTAAAAGTATACAGTTAAAAATTGTTTTATTTACAAAAGTTACACCCGCATCCTATCTGACAATACTCTCACAATAGACCCAAAACCTCCAATGTTATAGGCTTTCTCGTGCCATAAAAGAAGGTGACCACTGGAACCTTCTGAAGGGCATTCAAATCCTCTGTAAATATACTTCATTAGTACATCAATATCATCAAGATGTAGCTTCCCAACAACTTCTTCTATTTGTGCAGATTTTATTGCCAGCAATACTTTCAAAGTTAAAGCTAGAGCATTGTCCTGTCAACAAAAAATCTTGAATGTTTTCTAGCAACATAAATATCCTAAACATTGAATATATAATAGTAATAATAATACCAGCCCTGTATTATACTGCTCACTGCTGGGCACAGGCCTCCTCTACTGCTGAGAGGGTTAAAGCCTTAGTCCACCACGCTGGCCTAGTGCGGGTTGGCAGACTTCACACACCCTCGAAATTCTTATGGAGAATTCTTAGGTATGTAGGTTTCCTCACAATGTTTTCCTTTACCGTTAAAGTGAACGATAATTGATAAACAATACACACGTAACTTTGAAAAGTCAGAGGTGTGTGCCTTGGGATTTCGAACCTCCGGACATTGTCTCGGCAGACCGTTCCATTCCCAACTAGGCTATCGTCCACTTAAACATTGAATAATATCTATAAATTATCATTATGTACGCACACTCTTCTTCATCTTCTGCTACTAAATTATTTGCATAACAAAAAATACATAAAATTGTAAAATACTCACTTTAACTTGTTGATTTGAAGATCCAAGTGGGGCATTATTTAGTACCACCTTTAAAGCATCTATATACCGACCTGTGATCAATAGTTGAGGAAACAATGTTTTGAAATGCTATATTGGGGGTTCAGTGCAAAAATTACGCATAGATGTAGTACTTCATTTTTAACACAGTGATTGATGTGAGATGTTTATTCCTCAACAATCAAAACAATTATGCCCGCCTAATCTATGGTCATATACACAGGCTGATCCCGAAACTATTCAATTTAATATGATAAAATTTTTCTTTTTGAAGCATTCTGAACATAAAAAACACAATCTTAAGTTCAGTCAGCCACATAAGTAGCTGAACAAATTCAAAACTTTAAAATGTCTTTACACTTTTATGTTCTTAACAAATTTAAAATTAAATGATAAATCTCTCTCTCTGTCTCTCTCAAGCATCTCTTTGCAAATATAAAACTAAAGGAATTTACTTTACTACACATAAAGAAAAAAAAATCAGTGAAACTTTACACATACAGGCGATTTGAAATTTTGTATTAATTGTTTAATACATGGGCGTATACAAGGGGGGGGGGGGGGGGGGGGTTCAGGGGGTGCGGACCCCCTAGCTTACAATAAACCACGCTACGCCGCTGACCACTGACATTTTGGGGATCCAGACCCCCCCGTAGCTTCTAAATACGGTGTCATGCAAAGCAAGAACCCACGCTACAAAAATTTTTATATTGTAGGACATGTGAAAAAACTTTTTTTTATGGCATTTAATGACGAGACGAGCATGCCGTTTGCCTGATGGTAAGCCATACCACCACCCGTAAACAGTAGCAACACCATCCAGCACCTTGAGTTACAAAGTACTGTGTGGCATTACACTGCGCTCGTCATCCTGAGACATGAGATGTTAAGTCTCATTATGTCCAGTAATTACACTGGCTACAATGCCCTTCACACCGAAACACAACTGTGCATGCACATTGCTGCTTGGCGGAAGAATATAGATATTGCGGTGGTACCCACCCAGACGGACTCTTACATAGGAGCAGGGCTGCTCCGCCCATATGTGCGAAGTGTGCGGCGCACACAGGCGCTAAGGCAGTAGGTGCGCCTGAATCAGGATGACAATTCATATTTGTTATACTAACGTCATGTTCTTTACAGGTGAGTAGGTACAAGTCTCCGAAGACAATACTCACACCTGTGGTTTAACTTTGACCTACTTGAATTTTGACTCAATATTAAAGCTTTGAGTCGCTACGATAGATAACTAAGATATCTTATTACAAACGTCTTACAAATGGTCATTTTCTACATTACAACTTATAAAAAATGATCTGCGCATTACAATGAGCCAAGAAAGGTTAACTTGAAAAATAAAAAATACTAATTTAGAAACATGATAACAAAAATCAGAGGCGCTTCATAGATTTCGCACATAGGCGCCGTCATGGGTCGGCGCGGCCCTGCATAGGAGAGACCTACCACCAGTGAATTGAAATGTTCCTTCTTGAATGCGGGGAAATGCATGAACTAAGGTTTATTTCAATTTGTCGCTCATCTATAAAAAAATAATTTCCCCTGACAACAAGTGTCTGTTAAAACCCCTGAAGGTCTGCCCCCGGACGCCCTTCAAACTAGGACAAATCCGGGGAAATCCGGATGGATGGCAGCCCTAGTCCAGGGTTTAATATTCAGCTACTTATGCGGCTGACTGTACAAAAATAATATAGGTATTTAGTAGCTAAAACTAACAGCTAGTGGAGATATATAACATGCTTTTGAAAAGGATATTGATTTAGCAGTGCGCAGACTTCGCTTTCGTCAGGCCCAGTCGGTCCGGATTGTTCAGCTTCATCTTCTTTAAAATTGTCCTCGTTGTATTGATCTATATCTATTTTTCTAAATGCAGAACTAGAAGTATTTTTTGCCATTTTCCAAAATTTATCAATCCAACTCTAAAGGTTTTACTTATTATATTTTTATTGACTTAGTTATGACTTATCTGTCTACTGATATTTTTTTTTTTTTTTATATAATTCTCCCTTACAGGGAAGGCAAAGGGTTCAAGCCCATACAGCCTCGTCTTAAGTGATATCTCTGGTTGTCGTAGTAAAGCAGTGGCTACCTTACCAAGACTTTATCAAGGAGTTTTGGCGGCAACGAAAAAACACTTGATTGACACAGTTGTTTCAATTCACTTCATTTGAGCACTTTAATAGAACTATATTGGATAATATACCACCACAATTAAGCAATATAACACTAAGTATCACCAAAATAATAAATTAAAACAAAAGCACCTCATGACACTTTCACGTTCCCGCCAAAACTCTCCTGTCTACTGATAACTGACGTGAGTCAGACTTTTCAGTATATTAAGCGCACATAAAGCGCACATAACACGCTCACACAACCGGCATTCAATTCCATAACTCATGATCGACGCGTGCATAATGAAAACAAAACGACATTACACAATCACTCAACATCACCTTCAGTCATACGCAAGATTTTGCGGAGAACACACGTTTTCACTCACTTTGGTATGGATACTTGTAAAATAAAAAGGAATTGAGAAGGAAGAGAGGAAGCGTGTAACAAGAAGGCGTTGGGTAAAATATTGACTGAAAAAGATAGTTTTATAGCCATACTTTTGTTTTACCCACCTTTTATTAGCGGCCACGCCCGTTTGATTTTTTATCCGGAACAAAAGTTATATATATTTTCCAGGGATAAAGGTAGCCTATGTGTTATTCTATACTATAATCTATCTTTGTGCCAAATTTCATTCGATCTGGATGTTTAGCCGCTCTGGTGTGATTGAGAAAAAAAAGCATCAAAGTTTTCGCAATTATTATATTAGTACCTATAGATAAATTTAGTCTGAAATACGAGATACAAAAGTATAACAACCATTTTTTTATTATCTTATTGGATAAAATTATCTAATAAGATAATACAGAAAAATTCCCTATAGTACTGAGGAGTAATGTATCTTCTTATTAGTGAAAGAATTTACAAAATGAAACAAATCTTTCCTCTTTATAACATTAGTATAGACTAACTATTAAAGATTCGTGGTTATACCACAACTCAGGGATTGTTTTAAAACTTAAAATAAAATTTTTCTGCGAATGTCGGAGAAGGAAAATGGCCGCGCGGGTGCGCCAGCGCCTCTCCGACTCAACAGAATATGTCCAACTCCACCGCTGTCCGCGCGCTGACTGACGTTTGCGGGACGAAATGCCATTAGACGATCGCGCAAGAGTCATGATTGATGGTTGCGCAACGCGCATATCAAAAAATCCAGATTTTCGTCACTCAACCGTCAATCACCACATTAGACGATAGGTTATTCGTCACTCACGGACGTGACTGTGGTAAAACGGACAGCAAAACGTACTGTCTAATAGGCGCTTTATAAAGTACTCTGTGGTCAGACTCATAATCATAGAACACAGACTACTCAGAAGAACTACGTTATCATAATATATGGACTAGTCTGTAGTCTTTATTCTGACTAGTGTTGCCTATCGATAGTCTGCAGATAATCGATTATCTATCGATAGTCAAGGTGAAAGCAATAGTATCGATAGTCTATAGATTTTATTGTCACGTGTCAATACTATCGATAGTATCGATAGCTTTCCATGTGCAATATTATTGATAACAGCGATACTATCGATAGTAATGCATTCAATAGTATCGATAGTATTGCGAAAACCATTAGTTTTAACTAAAAACCATCGATACTATAGATATTATCGATAGTTTTGTACTATCGATAGCCAGTAATTTTTCAATAGTATTGCTTTCTCGAGTGAAGCTATGTGGTAGGCCAAGTAACGAAATAATTATTTAAAGTTCGAGCCTATAAAGAGTAGAATACACTTCGTGCAAAGTAGGTATTTATGTTATGCAAATCTATATATCATGCAACACTATTGCTGCTGTCAAACTTTTCTTCTTCTTCTTTTTTTCGTTTTGTGGCTTGTCAAACTTTTATTCGACTACAGAAAAAAATAGTCAAATGTATATCTATTATCTACTCAAGATTGTAAATTTTCTTGTATAGTGCGTTTCAACTTTAAGTTCCGATGGCGTTATGTTGGCAGTAAGGTATATGCAGTGCTGCTACATCACACAAAATGTGTTACATTGAAATAAACGAAATTTTATTTACTTTTTGTAATCGGAACATGTTTTGGCTAGTAACAAAACACTAATATTTCAAATCAAATTTTAAAACATACAACGTTGATTAAACGGTGAGGCTTTATTTCTAGCTACATATATTATGTACCACATACAAGCTCTACACCAAATTTCAGTTCAATTGGTAGGGTAGTTTAGCCAAGGATAGATTTTTCTTGTTTGCAAAACTGCAACGGGATGTATATCTGCCCTTACAGCTGACCGAGAGTCCAAGCATAGGTATCTAAGGTCATGTAAGATGCGTGTACTTAAATATCAATAAAATTAGGAAACGTTGCCAGTTGCCACTCTGTCAGCCAATAATCACGCCAAAGTCAGTCTTTATCTTAGCGCAATAAGAACGAAAACACAAGCATAACATTACATCATAACTTTGTAACATATGTATATAAACAACAAATATGTATATAAAAGAAAATTGTCCTTCTTTATCACCCATATTTCATTTGCTATATATATATGCTATAAATAATTTGATTATTTAAAAAAAGATAAACTTGCCGATTTCAATTTATTATGTGACTGCACCAGTTTGTCTTGTTTTGGTTATGGATAGCTCTCTCTCTCTCTCTATTTCGGAAGATATAGATGAATCTGATAGCATAAGCTATTGACTGTGATATTGAGGATCTTTCTCATAAAATCCCTGTAGAAAATAACGACCTTACAATTATCTCTCAAAATATACGCAGTATATACAGTTATTTAGAGGACTTAAATCTTGCTTTAAATATTTTTACCTTTATTCCAGATATCCTTATATTAACTGAATGCCGACTTTACCCAGATAAACCTATTCCATATTTAACTTATTACTCAGCTTATGCCACGTATATAAACCTTAATCAAAATGATGAGGTGGTGGTGTATGTAAGAAATGATATGCCTAATATCATAATAAAAGAAATCTATTTAAACTGTGCATCATGTCTTCAAATAGAAACATCTAACTGTATTGTTCTTGTTATATACCGCTCCCCTTCTAACCATAATGCTGAGTCTGTTATTAATTTACTAGGTCTGCACTTAAATACTCTAAAATCACATAGAAATATAATAGTAACCGGGGACATAAATATTAACTTAATTTCTAAATGCAATGAGGTTTCATATGAGCGAAACAACAGGACAAATTACCTTAATATGTTATCCATGCATGGTCTCATTCCTGGACATTCCTTTCCAACTAGGGAATCTAGTTGCTTAGATCATTTTATTTTAAAGTTAAAATGTACAAATCTGTCTGCCAAAATTGCCATCCTACACACCACCATAACCGATCACTCCATGATATTCCTAAACATCTCTTCTCTAAAAACTCTTAATAAATGTATTAAATTCAAAAAGGTGGTTGATTTTAAAAGGTGCTCTTGATAGTTTAGCGGAAAATAACATTTTGGAACTAATTATATGTGATGATCCCAATAAATTGGCGGAGCAACTTATTAACAAAATTAATGTATCTTTGCTAGATAATACAGTAGCTCTACCCATTCCTAAAAGTAAGCGTATTATCAAACCATGGATAACTCCTGGTGTCCTTAAGTGCATAATAAATAGAAATAAATTACAAAAGAAACTCCGACTAGATCCTCACAATGAAATTCTTAAGATTATTTTCAAAAGATATCGCAACATATGAATATTTTTGCAATATTGGTAAAAAACTGGCAGAAGATATTCTATCTTCACTCAGCTCTAAATTGCACTTTCAGCCCGATGATGATGTGCAGAGAAATTCGTTTGTTCTTTTAGATACCGACTATGAGGAAGTACGTAATTTACTAATGGGGTTAAAATCTGACGGTGCACCCGGTTGGGATAATATCCTGACCAGCTTTCTAAAATTGGCAAAGGACCATATTATTCCCGTAATTTGCCAAATAGCAAACCTATGTTTTTCTAAAGGTGTTTTCCCCTTAGTCTTGAAACAGTCTATCATCACTCCTGTGTATAAAGTTGGTGATGTACAAGATATAAATAATTATAGACCGATCGCTGTATTGCCATCAATTTCTAAAGTAGTGGATAAACTTATGAACAAAAGATTATTAAACTATCTTGAAAGTTTTAATTTACTATCAGATAATCAATACGGTTTTAGAAATAGACGTTCCACTGAAGATGCAGTTACAGCACTAAACTTTTTCATAATACACGGGTTTTTAATACATCAATGTAATACACCATTTGGATCACAAAGAAAAAGGTTTGGCTATGTTTATAAATCTTAAAAAAGCTTTCGCCACTGTTCACATTCCTATTTTGATTAAAAAGTTGCATAATATAGGTATTAGAGGATCGTGTCTCTCATTATTTAATGACTATTTAAGTAATCGAAAGCAAAAAGTCAAAATTGGAAATTACATAAATAATGAATTGGACATTAGTTTTGGGGTTCCGCAAGGTAGTGTGCTTGGTCCTACTATATTTCTAATATATATTAATAGTTTGTGCAGTCTGAATCTTAACGGTGCCAAGATATATTCCTACGCAGATGATACTGCTGTTGCATTCTCGGGTACAACTTGGGAAAATGTTCGGGAAAAGCAGAACAAGGACTTACTAAAATTGCTCTTTGGCTTAAAATGAACCTTCTGACACTAAATTCTGAAAAAACAAAGTTTGTGTTTTTCTATGTATGTAAGTTCACAACCTAATAAAGATTTCACCCTGCGTATTCATAACACCTTAAATAAGCTAACGGCACTTGTAGCTGTCCCGTTATCCTAAAAGTGAGTTCCATTAAGTATTTAGGTGTCATAATAGCTCAAAGATTATCATGGTACATATATATATATATACACTCACGCCACTCACGAAACTCTTACACACGGATACAGTCATTGTATCGTCGAACCCATCAACTATACTTACAAGAAGAATTACATATACATATACACTCACGCCTGTTATCCCCGAAGGGGTAGGCAGAGGTGCAACTAGTGCACCCACTTTTCGCCGTTATTCCGTCCCATGATGTGATAAGGGGCGAGCCTATCGCCATATCGGGCACAAATTCCAGACTCCGAGCTGATACTGAATAGAAAAACTCAATATCACTTTGCCCGACCCGGGAATCGAACCCGAGACCTCAGCATTGCAGTCGTCCATTATACAACTACGCCGCCGAGGCAGATTATCATGGTACCCACAGATAGACGAATTAAGTAACAGAATAAGAAAGCTTATATGGATATTTAAGACTCTGAGACATGTAGCCTCAAAAATACTACGACCTAAAAACTATACTGCTCTAGCTCAATCAGTATTAAGCTATTGTATACCTATCTGGGGCGGTGCAGCAAAAACAAGATTTTTGGATATCGAAAGGTCTCAAAGGGCCCTGTTAAAAGTTACCTTTTTCAAACCATACAGGTACCCCACTAACATGATATATTCAGAGAGTAGTAGGGGAAAGTGGTCACCCTTCGTACATGGGGAAAATTCGTACAGTAAGCATGACAGAAAAACTATACGGCGCCCGAACACGAGTTTGCTTGTATGCATAGGCATACTAGTCGCCATGTTATTTGACGAACTTCGCGCGAGTGGCGCCACTCTGTAAAAGCTGACAAGACGTAATTTGTTTACGCGCGTGGAGTGTAATTTTTTTTACAGAAGTTTACCATCGCATTGTGAGTAGAAATTTTATGCTTTTGATAAAACTATGATGACGAAATAATGCTAAAGTTGTGTATTTTGGGATTTAATAACGAATATTTGTTATACTTAAATTGAATTTATATAAAGTGATAATTAATTTTTTTGCAAGGCCTGGTGTACATTCGGACAGTGCTACGGGGGGTAGATTCGTACGCGTACGAATGCTCCCCTAAGATTGTATGTACGCAAATTCCCGCGAATAGAGAGTAATAGAAGAGTCTTCTGATACTCATGAGCTGTCCTCTCCTTCCTTGCTCCAAGATCGTCAAGAAATTTTCACTGAAACTTGCGAACCTTCCACTTCTACAGCTGAGACTGAACATGAACCGACTTATTAATATTCTTATAATACAAGAAGTCATAAGATCAGAAAAACCAGAAAAAAAGGAACTAGAAGGGAGACACAGACAGAAAGAAATAAAAAAATATAGAACTAGAAAGAAAAGTTAGTTGTTTCTGCGTTTGCTTCTAACAAACATCGAAACGTTTTCACAAACTTTCGCATTCATAATATTTTATTTTCTACGTAAAGAATTTATGTTGACAATGAGTAAATATCTTACTTCTTACTATTATTACTATCTTACTAATATTATAAAGGCGAAAGTTTGTAAGTATGTATGGATGTCTGGATGTATGAATGTTTGTCTCTTTCACGCAAAGACTACAGAACGGATTTCGATGAAATTTGGCACACGGGTACATCATGTCCTGGATTAACACATAGACTACTTTTTATCCCGGGAAAATAAATAGAAGGTGGGACTTTTATCCCGGAAAAACTCATCCACGCGGGTGGACCCGTGGGCAAAACCTAGTCCAATATAGTTCTATTAAAGGGCTCAAATTAAGTGAATTGAAATAACAGTGCTAATCAAGTGTTTTTTTGTTGCCGCCAAAACTCCTTGATAAAGTCTTGGTAAAGTAGCCACTGCTTTACTACGACATAGTACTTAGGAAAAAAAAAGAGACAACCAAAAATATCACTTAAGTCGTGGCTTTATGGGCTTGAACCCTTTGCCTTCCCTGTAAGGGAATATTATAAAAAAAAAACTAATTTCAATAAAAAATATTTTATTTGACTCTTGGACTAAAGTCAACATTCAATCGAAATTCTCGGTTACGAAAGTGTATTAAAACATAACCAATTTGATTACCATATTGGCTAATTATACGTTCCGTGTGTAATAGGAGTGTTAAAAGGTCATAATTTCGCAAGTAACATAAATAATTAACTTTAACCACGATGACAATGGGCGATGAATTGCCTGTTACTTCTCTAGTTTTGCCAGTTCTAATACGTCCTGTTTTAACACAGGTGAGTTGTTTTACATAATTTTCTAAATACTGGGTGTATATTTTCTAGTAATTTATATTTTACACGGAATCGTGTTTTTTATAATATGGAGTGTTGATTGTGACATGACAAGACGTATGTTCGTAAAGAGATTATTCAATAGCCTAAATGAGAAGATATTAGAAAATAATACAGTGCATTAAATTAAGGAAGGTACCTATTCGATAGAAGTTAAAACTTCGAGACTAATTAAAATTACAAATATAGGTCCAGTTTTATAACTGGATTATTCCAAGCCTTTGTTTCTGGCTTTTAAGTTGTTCAATTACTTCTAAGAAACTTGGCATCACAAGCACGATTTATGAAATATGAATATTGGCTAGAAATGTTTTCTTAGTCAGGGTTTCTTTCTATGGGTTTATAAAACCAAAATTAGTAAACCTTTGGTAGGTGTAGCTGTCAGCAAACAACTTGATCCATCGTTTGTAGATGTTTCGGGCCCACGGCGTATCGACCGAATAACCGGTAGATCAGGCAGCTTTTACCTCCTGCACACCACACAAGCCCCACCTACTGGATCAAGTTGTAAGCATCTCTACCTTATAAGGCATTGCATTATCTCATGTATAGCTCACTAAAACTTATGAAAATGTTGCAAGAACGAGGCTTTGGGAGAGATAATAATGAGATGACAATGAGCATAATATTAGCAGGAGAAGCAGAATAGGGGTTCGCAATACTGTGCTGTTGCCGACGCTTATGCAAGGAAGTGAATGCTGGCTTGGCAGAAGAAGACTGAAGTTGAGTAAATACGGTAGAAATGCACTCCTAGAGGAGTATATTATTTGGAGTTCGCTATTTCTTATCATAATAATAATATAATTGACTGCCTCGGTGGCGTAGTGGTATTGCGTACGCATTACGAGTACGATTTGCGCGCTGAGGTCCTGGGTTCGAATCCCGGGTCGAGGCAAAAAATTGGGACTGGGTTTTTCCATCTTAAAATTTACTCAGTCACAGCTCGGAGTCAGGAAAGTTGGCGGTGTGATAACCCCGTGCCTCGGAAAGCACGTAAAGCCGTTGGTCCTGCGCCTGATCTCTCTCCGGTCATGTCGGATTGCCGTCTCACCGGACTATGAGAGTGAAGGAATAGCGAGTGCACCTGTGTATTGCGCACACACTTGTGCACTATAATATCTCCTGCGTAATCTCAACGGACGGAGATCAGCCGCCGTGGCCGAAACTGGCTAGAAGGATTTCATTTTTTTCATTTCTTATCACATGGAAATAGTACTTACATTCCATGGTTATGTAAAAATCGTCAATAATAATAAAAGCTGTATAAAACATACATAATTATGAGTTCCGAAAGCATTTGGAAATGTCTCATTACGTAATTTATAAAAATAAAGATGTTTTGAAGATAATATTTCATATAAAAATCTGTAATTACGGGAACATAACCTCTTAATTTTGCTAAGGTCACTGGAATAGTCCTAATAAACTGTCTGCCTTATAGATTCGTTTTCTTACAAGGGGGTCGGAGGGAGTCTTGATAGTTCTTATGTAAGATCACAAAAATGGTCAAAGTTAGAATTATATTTTTAAAAAAGCCTAGGTTCGGTCGGCCGCGTATCGATAAGCGATTTCCAAAATACAAGTTTTTAAAAATTGTTACTTCGATAAATAAACATGAAAATAAGCCGACAAAAAGGTCTGGCGTATTTATATCTTTTTTTTTTTTACGCAGAGAAATTGAATTATTACTACCGCCCAGTGTTCTAGGGAAACAACTGATCGGTTATGTTGGGTTCACCGTGCCTTACGACCCAACGTTGAGTCGCCCGAAGAGATGGAAAAGTCCCTAACCTATGTACACCGCACGGCATACCAACCAAAACTCCGCGGTGGCCATCTTCGGCCCATTAGGGACGGCTGCAGGCTTCCTCCGACTCACGTCTAAGTTGTCGTCCGCAACCGCCCCTGCGCGTACCGTCCGTCTCCTGTTGTTGGGGGGGCTCAGAAGCCCCCGCACACCGAAGGACGCCCTCGGCGTCAACGGCAGCGTGAGGCCTAACCGCCTCGCTGCCGTCCATCACAGGGGGTCACAAAAGTTGGCTAGACTAATAGGTGGACGGGCCCTTCCGCCCACCCGTGACCCGGCGTATTTATACCTGGACTATATATATTCTAGAGTATAAAATACAAGTTATTCCAAGGTGCCTAAAACATATTTTTTGGGTAGATTTTTTTACACATTCTATATACTGCACAGTTGCAAAATAACCGCAATTGCCCTGCCCGACTCACCATTTGAGATTCTCCTATTTATAAAATACCATTTTTTCAATATTTGACAGTGCCTTAAGCACCTTCCCAAAATTCACTGCCACCTCTTGGAATAACTGGGACATAGGGACAGACAGCGGGAAGCAACTTTGTTTTATACTATGTAGTGATTACTTTTGAGTTTTGATTATTAAGTGGAGACATCTATATTCAAATCACTATTCATAGTAGTAGGTATTTTTTGCATAACTAATCATGAAGAATAATGTTGCTTTCAGCTGGAGAAGTATGATTTGGGGGCATCACAAAGTTTGCGAGCTGCTCTTACTAAAGCAGAAGCAGCGGTGCCTGGCCTTAATTATGACTTGGTGGCTGGTATCATGCGAAGAGCTGACATCCCAGTCAATATGAATGAAAGCTTACTTCGGCTACAAGGCACTCTTACTGAGACTGAATGTAAGATACTACAGTATGAATTAATATAATTGATGTAATATTAAGACAATTAAGTAGGTGAGATTATATCTACTATTTTGAAGGTCATCCCTATGTTTTGACCTTTTTTGATTAGATGTTCATTCCACGTACTTGGATTCTTTATGCATAATGTAAAAAAATATTATTTACCTTTTCAAATGATGCGGCAATTATATTTTTCAGGTGTTGATCTGAGACTGAACAGAACTGAAGAAGCATTCCAAGAATTGAACAAAAAGTCAGCTGCACTGAAGAAAATATTGAGCCGGATTCCTGATGAGATTACTGACAGGAAAACATTCCTTGAGACTATAAAGTAAGTACAAATTAAACATTGACATTGTCAGATTAGTTTCATACTTGTATTATTATTTTTTTGGTATTTGCATTTACAAATTATATACCATGTTGAATCATTGTTATTGGATATAAGTTATAATGATACACAGAAAAAAATCAATGAAAAATATGATTTACATTCTTGATATATTTATTTGATAAAATTTAATAACCGATTTAATGTTTGTTTAATACATGTTATAAATTATACTTAATAGATAAATTTATTTGTGTTTTTTCAGAGAGATAGCTTCAGCAATTAAAAAGTTACTTGATGCAGTGAATGAGGTGTCCACCTACACTCCGGGGCCTGGCAAACAAGTGCTGGAGCAGAGAAAGAGGGAGTTTGTAAAGTATTCCAAGAGATTTTCCAACACCTTGAAGGAGTATTTCAAAGAAGGACAGTGAGTAATGATATAATTTAGTACTATTACATTAGTTCAGTAGGATAAAATAGAAAAAAAATAATTCATCATACTCCGTGCCATACAATGTGGCAATAAAGCACATTGACCCTTCAGAATGCAGTAACAGGTAAACTGTGGTAACTTAAAAATAAAATAAAGTACACAAATAAAAAGAAATATTATGATTCAAAGGAGAATGCCAATCTGTGTATGGGAGTCCATCCCGTATAATTTAATTTTGTATGATAGTGAAAATTACACACAAAATAGAACGAATAATGTAGGTCCCAATAAAACAACAATCATGCTATTTTATTGTGGGGTTTTCGTACAATTTCATGTTTTCATTTTTATTTTTACACTATTATTTAAGTAATTCCATGATTACCGACAACTGTAATATAAAAAATAGTTTCACCAATATTAATATTTTGTGATAATCAATTAATATCGATGTTTTGGCTACATTGATTACTTGCCCTAGTAATTCTAGACTATTTAATTGCACAGTGCACTTTGAAGTTTGAATGATGGGAATGCCGCTGTCAACAACAGTCATGAGTCTAGGACATTAAAAATGGCGGAAATAGAATCAAATATCGTCTAAACAAATTAAAAAATAATATCCAGAAAAGGATTTCTATCAAACACATATAAGTAATTTCTAATAATATTTATGGAATTATTATGAATACCTTACAGAATTTATCCA
Organism: Lapara coniferarum; assembly: GCA_949316025.1. NCBI lineage: Eukaryota > Metazoa > Arthropoda > Insecta > Lepidoptera > Sphingidae > Lapara > Lapara coniferarum. The sequence goes on along the minus strand of OX438926.1, from coordinate 12,184,980 downwards.
ATTCTCTAAGTAAATAATATTTTCAACGTGAATGGCGTCGTCTATAAAAATGGCGGATACGGAATTAAAATCGTCTTGTTTTATTGAAAAATAAACCCCGGAAAGGATTTCTTTCAAATAAATAGAAGTAATTTCTAAAAATATTACGTTAATTATGATTCATTTCACAAGACCATACACTGCCTTTAAAGAGTGGGCCCAGATTTGGGCATTCTCCTTTAATTTTAAATGTTTTAATTAATGTCACATTGTTGATTTTCTCATGTATTCACTAATATAAATTAGAAAACAATGGTCTTTAATAATTAGACCAAGGCATCAGCTGACGGTTTTTGCCCCGGCATACAGCCAGCGGACATATATATTTATTCATAGTTGCGTATAAGCTATCATCAGGTAAATTTGTAGTTGAGAGGAAATCACTGAAATGATATTACATGTTTGATTGACCAGCTGACGCATAATGCCCCAAGTTACAGTCAGCTGATTATTTTTTTCTTCAAGGTATCGGGTTAGCTACAATTTAAAATGATTCTTAGTTGGGAGGAAATGACTGAATATTTTTTTTTTTTTACATCTTTGGGAGGCTACCACCGCTCATGAACCCCACGGAGCCGAAGCTGACGTTCACGAGGCTTTATGATACACGTCTCTGATGCGTCTCACCAATTATCGTTCGGGAGGAAATGACTGACGAAATTTTGAACTGGCCCGCGGTCTATAATGACTTACAACTTTTCTTGAAACATCGCTGCCATGAATTCACTAACTTATACTTAATACTCGTAACGTTGACAGTTGGAAGAAGGGAATAAAGGCAGGATTTGTTCAGTTCTTCCAACTAACCGTTTTTAATGCCGCATAAATCTATACAAAGTGAATGTTTTTTTTTCCTTTCTCCGAACTCACAATTTAGCGCTACGTCTATAGAATATAAAAGTGTAAAACACTGAATATGTCAAAAAGCGGCGTCTATTCCTTTCTTCCAATTGGTGGTTCAATAATCAAGTGCGCAAATTTAAAAAAAAAAGGTTCAAAACATATTAAGCCGTTTTTTACACTGTACTAAATCACTGCCTTAAAATAAACAATACGTAAGTTACTTTAATCTGTTAATTTCGGCAGACGCTCGGGGTATGCAACCATCGGTCTGCCATTTTAATGTTGTAATTCATTCGTGTTCAGATAGCGCTTATGTGTGTACAGTGTACACTCTCGAGTGATTAGTTGAATTTTGATTTTACGTTAAATTTTAATTATTACATTTGTAATGTTTTTGTTATTGTTTCCGATATTGTTATTTCTGTATATAAGGACTTCATTTTGGTGACAGGACCTCATATCTATACTAATATTATAAAGCTGAAGAGTTTGTTTGTTTGTTTGAACGCGCTAATCTCAGGAACTACTGGTTCGAATTGAAAAATTCTTTTTGTGTTGAATAGACCATTTATCGAGGAAGGCTTTAGGCTATATAACATCACGATGCAACTATTAGGAGCGAAGAAATAATGGGAAATGTGAAAAAAACGGGGAAAGTTATTCATCCTTGAGGGCTTTCATTGCGTGCGCTGCGAAAACGGTTCAAGATACCAAAAATATATGTATGAAAGAATTATTCTTCTTGAAATGATCTAAAAAAATGTCCGCGACAGTATATGTCTATCTTTTAAGATTAACTCACTAGAACCGTTTTTATGGTAATCAAATTTGGTCGAAATTAATGAATTATTTGTTACGAGTTGTATCAACGTCATAATATTAATCTTTATCCAAATAAATGTGTTGGATAGAGTGATTCAACGGGAAGGTTTTTATGAACTTTTAGCCCAGAAAAACTTATTAACGCGGGCGAAGCCGTGGGCAAAAGCTAGTTTGTGTATATGTGATGAAATCAAACAATCATGATTTTTGCGATAGGTGACTCTGACAATTGCACCAATCAATTGTCAATTGTAACATTCCTTTTAAAATGTGTCTATAAATAAACATAATAATTATTTTTAGCTCTGTGCCAAAGGTTTGTCATACCTGACTAAATATATAAAGGTCAATGTGCTTTATTGCCACGTCATCTGGCTAGGACTATAATGACCTAATATTTGCAATCAATGTATTATGTTATGTCTTTTTGATACTGTTCTTACGTACCACTTGTACGGTTCACGAGTTTCACGTTAATATAGTATTGTTAAATATCCGTCTTGGCTTGATTGATAAAATACATTATTAAGATATTATTTCTTTTTTTTTCAGAGCAAATGCGGTGTTTGTCAGTGCCCTCTACTTGATACATCAAACTAATCAAATACTGTACACTGTTAAGAGCAAATCTGAATAACTTTTCAGTATTATCTCAGCACAGTTTGAGAAATTATTGTTAAATTTTAAATGAAAATTATTAATGTTACTGTTTAATTTGTTATTAATAAATATTCAACATATTAAGATAAACCATTTAAATGGAAACCACCATAGAAGCATCTATTAGGAACAACTTAGAAAAAGATAATAATTTAAAAATACTTTCAATTGTGAACACAGTACAGAGTCTATTGGATAGTTTTGGGATTACCTTTAAACTCACATAATTTCGAAATATTTTCAAAGACGTACAATCATTGATGTATAAAAAACCCAAGATATACAATCAGCTTCTCAAAAACGTCCGCGAAAAAAGAGTTAAATAATTAGTATTGCGTCGCTCGTGTCACTGCACGGACATCAAAAATGCGAAACAGCTCTTTTTACCACGCTTTTATTCGCATCATGCGTATGTATGTATGTAACGAAAACTTTCAACATGTTTTTGACCGCCTTCAAAACGTCGGATTAAATCAAAATTTAGTATACTTATCAGGGAGTGATGACAATTCAATATTTTAAACTAAAAAACACGCTTTTATAAAAAATCCAACTAAAAAAGTAATGAATAATTTATTATTTTTAGTAACATCTGGACTACAGTAAAATTATAACTAAACTGGCTACTTAGCCATAATTCGATTTTTTACACGTAAGAGTTTACGTGTAAAAAAATCATCCTGTCGCAACATGGCGCTTTCGTTTATTTTTTTGTGACGTTTGTTGTCCAACAGATAATAGAACAGAACTTAAATATAAATAATAGTTTAAATAACCCTCCTTTTTTCGCAGTCGGGTAAAAAACTAAAAAACACGCTTTATAGAAAATCCAATTGAAAAGTAGAAAATAAATGAATTAAGAAAATTGTAAATAAGAAAAAAAATATTGTAAAGAAGTGTGGAGTGTTTTTTTATGATATTATCAAAATGATAATCCATCTACTCATATTATTTGTCAATAAAATATTGATAACTATTGACACTATGCACCCCACGCTTTTTTTTACAATAACATATTTTTTTCTTATAAAATTTACACTTTTCTTAATTAAAATCAATTTTTTTTCTTTTAGTTGTATTTTCTATAAAGCGTGTTTTTTTAGTTTTTCTAAACTATTATTATTTAAATTGTACCTTAAGACCATTAAAAAGGATGGGATGTCGTACCTCCCGTAAGTAAAAGCGTTAATTGATTCGTTTTTGTTGTTTATACGGTTAAGTATAAGAAACGATATGTGATTTTGATAACGGCCATTTCATTCAAATGACCCTGTTCCTATTAAATGGAGTCGACTTTTTCCAATATATTTATTTTTTAAGTTGATAAGTCGCTAAACTCATTCATTTCTTGTTTGGTTTATTTAAAACTAGCTTTTGCCCGCGACTCCGCCCGCATTAAAAAGTTTTTCCGGGATAAAAGTCCCGGTTTATATTTTCCCGGGATAAAAAGTAGCCTATGTGTTAATCCAGGACATGATCTACCCGTGTGCTAAATTTCATCGAAATCCGTTCAGTAGTTTTTGCGTGAAAGAGTAACAAACATCCATACATCCAGCCATCCATACATCCATACATACTTACAAAATTTCGCCTTTATAATATTAGTAAGATTATGAATAGTTTTTAACCAACTCCTTTCCCAATGTACGTAATACTCTTTGCTAACTCCCAAAAGGAAGAGGTTATCAATTGGAAGATTTAAAAAAAGTCTGTATACCGATTATTCCGTTATTCATCCATATGGGGCTTTTTGAGTATTCTTTTCTATTGAGAATATAAATAGTATTTACCAATTGTACTTATATCAAAATCAGATCTTACGACGAACATCGATTCGTATAATACTAGTTTACTTGCTTACTGGTGGTAGGACTCTCATATGTAAGAGTCCGCATGGGTAGGTACCACCGCAATGTGTATTTCTACCGCCAAGCAGCAGTGTGCATCCACAGTTCTGTTTCGGTTTGAAGGACATTGTAGCCAGTGTAACTACAGGACATAATGAGACTTAACATCTTATGTCTCAGAACGACGAGCGCAGTGGAATGCCACACAGTACTTTGTGGCATTCAACTCAAGGTGCTGGATGGTGTTTCTACTGTTTATATGGGTGGTCGTATCGCTTACCATCAGGCAAACTGCCGTAAAAAAAATATATATACATAAACTTATATATTTCACTGGAATTTGGAATAGGGAATGTTAATAAATTACACCACCTTTCACACTAATACGTGTTACGTTACGTACTAATATTACGTTTGTGTTAGTTTGTTACTTCTTTGCGGTAAAACAGCTTGACGGGTTTGCCTGAAATTTGGCACACAGGTAGTTTATAAAAAAAAGGAAACTACAAAGATGGAAATAAAAAAAAAACAAAAACCCGACTGCGTCAATATCTGCCATCTTTATTAAATTCATTGAAGAACTCAAAAGATAGAAACAAGATTTTAATTTGAATATTTTATTTTGGTTTTGAATAATCATAGTTGGCTGTGTTCATAAACGCTGTCGGAGGCATAACACGCTCACTTCTCATGATTTGGTTGGTGATATAGGTAGAGCAACAAAATCTCGCAGTGAACAGATGCCTACGACTGCGTTTGTGCACACTGTCAACTAAGATTATTAAAAACCAAAACAAAATATTCAAATTAAAATCTTATTTCTGTCTTTTCAGTTCTTCAGCAAATTTAATAATGATGGCAGATATTGACGCAGTCGGCATTTTTGTTTTTTTATTTGCAGACATCATTGTGATTTATTTGATATCACTTTATTATGTTTTCATTTTCCTCGTGATCTAATTCGATGTTAAGAATGGACATAAATCGTCACGCAGAAAAGATGTGAAGATGTTTTTTAAGCCGGTTAAATCAACTTATATAAAATAAATAGAAAAACGATTCGTCTCCATGGAACTCTTGTTCTATTTTGGTTATATGAAGGGCATTGGATTTGTGACATTTATCAAAATCGAGACAATACGTGCGTTACTCGCGTTTAATAATCAATTTTATGTGGAGGCGTAAGATCAAATTTGTGTTTACCCAATCAAAATTTGTAATTGTTTGTTTCATTTTTTAGTTTGATTTATCGACGGCACTCATTGATGTCTCATTTGCAAGGAACTGTGCATCTTTGGGGTTTTTTTACATATCAATGCTTACAATGCTATTATGTCCAAATCAATCATTAACATAATATGTTTTTATGAAACTTTTGGGATTAGTTGCCTCTGTACATAGATTGCAATTTGTAATCTTATTCCAACAAAAACATTTTTAAAAGCCGTTTAAAATTGCCATCACCGTAAGCCGTAAGGTAATTCTTGCAATATAGAGCTTTTTTTAAATATTTCGTATTTTTTTTAGTTATTTTACTTCGTATTTTGGTTTGGGTTCTAATTTCATTCACACCATCTTCGTTTTTGGTAGGGCTTCTAATCCCGCATCCTATCTTAAATCTCGGTATTTGCGGTAACAAACATTTTCAATCCCGCGGGATCCTGGTATTTGCGGGATCCCGCATATAAGGATGATATAAGCAGAAAAACAATTACCTCCACTTACCACTTGGTGCAGTGCAGCCACTTTGCTGTACCCGTATAAAAAAATGGAGATCAAATACAGAAAAAATAAACCATTGACATACAATAGAAACTGAATGTTTACAAAAATAATTAAGATTTTGAGTACTAGGGTCAGCATTCAGTAGAAAATGCCTGGGAAGAAAACATAACGTGTCCAATGTGCCGTTTCCAATTTGTAAAATTGATCCCGCAATCCCGCGGGATCCTGCGCCGGTAACCCCGCAACACGCGGGACTGGAAAATGACGCGGGATCCCGGAATACCGGGATCTCTGTATTGATTGGAAGCCCTAGTTTTTGGGTTACGATTTAATTTCAAGTGTCCCACTTGTTTTGGATGGTTTATCTTTACTAGTATTGATAGAGAATATATCCCTGCACGAATTAACGCGACATTACTAAGTATGATTAGTTCAAAACGCGTTATAATAATTAGTAAAAACAATGCGGAAATATAAATATTATTTATTATGCTTTTCACTAGAGGAAGTATTTGATGAGTTGGATATACATTATACATTCAGTTCTTGTGAGTTTGTATGTAACAAATATTTTAATATAAATTTCGTCACTACATTGTAACAAGAGTAATATAGATGTTAATATAGTATATTTTAGAATTTTATTCGTTTGATTGATAATAAATCCCTAATTATATTAATATTTTACGGGGTTTAATTATATTGGTTTTCATAAACTTTTAATATATGTATATTTCGTAGGTATGTTGTTTTTTATTACCCTAAATTAAACGTAGGATCTTACGTTTACGTATTACCTATACAAAAATAAGTCGGGCAACCTAAGTATTTTCGTGTGGCATCTGCCTACAAATAGGCACAATCATTCTGGAAGGGTGCATTGCTGCTTAAATGATTTAGCTGTGGCTGAATAAAAAAATAACAATAACACCTTTTATACAAAAGTTACAGTTTTAGCTAGGTTCGCCACTTCCTTTTGACAAAAAACATACTGTATCATTCTCAGAATAAGGACTATCACTTTATTCTATGGTATCATTACAACATTCGATAGTGTCGCTCTAGCAAAGAGTTCTAAGATTATAATACTGTTTAATGTCTTTGTTTAGGCCTGATGTCCGGTCTATAATTAACTATACTTACTGTTTAATGTATTTGGTCGGTAGTAAGGATAAAATTTATATAATGGGAATAATGACATACGACAACCTACACGAAAGGGCTCAGATTTTTTTAACCGACTTCATAAAGGAGGTTCTGTATTCGAGCCGTATGTATGTAAATTTGTATGGCCGCCAGTTTCTCAAAAACTGCTGATCCGATTTGGACGTGGTTTTCGATATTCAAATGTATATTTTTCAGGGAACGTTTTAGTATACAGGGTCATTTTGACATAGCGTTAATAAATGAAACCACATATTTATCTTCTTGAGAATAACACTTTCCATTCAGTTATTTTAACCATTGATGTAAAATAAAAAAGTTTAAGTTTCTAACAAAATAAATATCAATTAAATTTAAGTTTACACGCCCTAATACCACTACTACTACTACTACTCTAGAACGATTCGTCGTTGTAGCAACATCACACTTTCAGTCAGAAAAACATTCACCCACACGCTATATTCGCACTAAACTACAAAATTACAAAAAAATCTGGATATAAAATTGAGATTTTTTGTGAAAATATTTGTTTTTCATGGATGATTTTTGGCACAATGTTAACAGAGGCAAAGACGAGTATGTGGTTTCATTTATTAGTGCAATGTCAAAATGACACTGTATAATTTACTAGTCTTCTGCTCGCGGCTTCGCCCGCATGAATGCGTTTTTCCGGAATAAAAGTCCCGCTTTATATTCCCCGGGATAAATCTATACTAATATTATAAAGCTGAAGAGTTTGTTTGTTTGTTTGTTTGTTTGAACGCGCTAATCTCAGGAGTTACTGGTTCGAATTGAAAAATTCTTTTTGTGTTGAATAGACCATTTATCGAGGAAGGCTTTAGGCTATATAACATCACGATGCAACTATTAGGAGCGAAGAAATAATGGAAAATGTGAAAAAATGCGGGGAAAATTATTCATCTTTGAGGGCTTCCATTGCGTGCGCTGCGAAAACGGTTCAATATACTAAAAATATATGTATGAAAGAATTATTTCTCTTGAAATGATCTAAAAAAATGTCCGCGACAGTATATATCTATCTTTTAAGATTAACTCACTAGAACTGTTTTTATGGTAATCAAATTTGGTCGAAATTAATGCATTATTTGTTAAGAGTTGTATCAACGCCGTAATATTAATCTTTATCCAAATAAATGTGTTGGATAGAGTGATTCAACGGGAAGGTTATTATGTACTTTTAGCCCGGAAAAACTTATTAACGCGGGCGAAGCCGTGGGCAAAAGCTAGTTGTACATATAAACCTTCCTCTTGAATCACTCTATCTATTAAAAAAAACTGCACCAAAATCAGTTGTGTAGTTTTAAAGATCTAAGCATACATAGGGACAGACAGCGGGAAGCGACTTTGTTTTATACTATGTAGTGATGATGAGATCTGATGAAAATCTTTGGAGATACACAATGGAACTCTTCAATAACTAACAGCAGATGACTAAGGAATGCTGCAAACGCATATCTATGATGTATTGTATACACCATTCTATAATTAACTTACAAAAAAGCAATAAATAAAAACTTTTTAATTCTACTAATATAAACACGAAAGTTTGTAAAAATGTATGGATGTTTGTTCCTCTTTCACACAAAAACTACTGAACGGATTTCGATGAAATTTGGCACACGGGTAGATCATGTCCTGGATTAACACATAGGCTACTTTTTATCCAAAAATATAAAATGGGACTTTTATCCCGGAAAAACTCATTAACGCGGGCGGAGCGCGGGCAAAAGCTAGTAAAAAGTAAACCGACTTCAAAACCACAACAAATCAAAAAATGAATAAAATTTGTATTCGCTTAGTATATGTAATCCTCCTATCCAGTTTCGGCCACGGCGGCCAATCTCAACGGAGATCAGCTAGGTACGCAGGAGATATTATATTGCACAAGTGTGTGCGCAATACACTTTCCGAGGCACGGGGGTATCACACCGCCAACTTCCTGACTCCGAGCTACCACTGAGTAATTTTTTTTAAGAAGGAAAAATCCAGTCACAATGTTTTTTGGCCCGACCCGGGATTCGAACCCAGGACCTCCGCGCGCAAATCGTACTCGTAACGCGTACGCAATACAACTACGCCACCGAGGCAGTCAATTCGCTTAGTATATACCTACGTATATTTGGAGTCTGTGCCTAATTTAAATTGAACAATGCTTTTGTATATATTTGTTCGAGTATTTCCTTCGCTTAGCTGGAAATTTAAATTAGGCATCGACTCCAAATATACGTATACTAAGCGAATACAAATTTTAATTATTTTTTCATTAAATACAACACCTGGCAATGGTTGTGACCCGGTTAAATGGACTGGCATTTTCATTTTTCAACTCTGAATACAAAATTCTAAGATATTTAAAATTTCAAAATACCTCAAGAACATTTTTAGTAATAATAAATTTGCATTTAAAAATAATTGTGACCTGTAACCCTTTAGCTAGGTATGCATTATCGTATTCAAGTATAACCAGGAAACGTTTCTTACAATGTAAAACATTGCCTCGATCTTGAAAATATCTATTAGCTCTCTATCTATAAACCGTTTTGCCTTACCCTAAAAAAGTAGGCTGAAATTATCTTGTGTTAGCGACCATTACCTATGTTTAAGAATATTATTGCGTCTAAATCTAAATTAAATTAATAAAATACGCATTTAGTTCCTAATATGTCCTTTTATTTAACCTGAAGGTACAAATGGACGTCATATATCTCAGCAAAAGTGAAAAAGAAAAAAATAAGTAGTCGTGACTTTTTGAATTATTACAAGTATTCGTGCCACGTACAAAAATCACATCTGACTATGCAGCAGCTCTTTTTTAAAAAATAAAATACTTTATTCATCACGTAGGCGAACATAGTTGCACTTATGATAAGTTGAAACAGTCACTTATATAACTACAGACATTTTTATTAGGAGTAAAATAAATGATGAAAAATAAAAATTAAGAAGCCAGCTCGGGCTGGCAAGAAAAGCAATAAAAACAAGAGATAATTTTATTAACAAAAAAATAATAGTAATAATAATAATGGGAGGAACGCGTCGCGATCCTCACCGGTAAGGACACTACAGGCCCTAGCCTAGCTAACCTACCAGCCTTTCACTAGCTACCTAAGCGATGACTACCAGAAGAAGAAATGCAGAAAGAAACTCCGGGCTTACTTTTTTGTCATCATTTGTTCATCATTTGTCTTTATATTTTTTTTCAAGTTTTTTGCATACATAGTCAGATTAGTTATATAAGCTGATGCACTCACATCACCGTTAAATTGCGATAAAATCCAATTGAAGGAATTAAACAAGCACTAAACACTACACCTAAGAATTCATAATAAAACGAGAGAACATAAACTTGTATATGTGATACTTGATCTGGATAAGTAAGCAATAAGTAATAACTAATAAAAGATAAATAATAAAATATCTAACCGTGCCCATAACAAAAGAGCGCAAAAGAATTACCGCTCATCAAATAGAATTCGATAGAAATAACGTCACGATTGGTTTTACCGTGAAAGTCTGTGGGAAAAAAGTGATGTTTTTGGCGTTAACACATTGCCAGCCGGTGTCAATGAAAAAGTCTGAGTAAAATGACTTCGTGACCGCGTTTAATGTGTCATGGAGCCTGCGTTGTGATTCGTCCCGTCGTGCAAGCGCGCACAATGGCTGGTCGTGCCAGTTGCCCCCGCCGCGGTCGCCCGCGCTCTCTGCCCGGCCTGCCCGTGACACTTGACACAGGAATCCGTACTCCACGACCTCCAAATATTTCCGCGTCCAACTTTTTTACGTTAAAACGTGGCTATCAATGTACGCCACAGTTAATCATTGTCGGTGTCAATGAAAACTCGAGCTTAAAGTATACTAAACTATTTTGGGATTGTGTATTTGTACTTATATTGTAATTTGTAACACAATATGAAAAGTCGTAATACACAGGTATTTATTGTATTCTCCAAAATGTTGGCAAGGATTTGCCCCATTGATCTACATTTGGCTCCTACTTGGGCTGTGAATCGTGAAGTTAAACGTGTCCGCTTTGATTAATCATATGCCCTTTGATTAATTATATGCCTAGATAGAAACTGAACGTATCAAACGCGTCGAAAAAAATAGAGGCGAAAAATTCCCCGCTAAATAAGTTCGAGTGAATTATTTTTTGTTGTTTGTATGTGGCCCCTATTAGTCGCCTTTTACGACAGGCGGGGATACCGTGGTGGAATTCTCCAAAGGCCCCCAATCCACAGGGTGTCACGATACCTACTAGCTTAAGAAAAGTTCGCGTTTGTTTTAGTTTCATTGCAGCGCGTCACTCTATCTAGGTATATAATTAACTAGCTTTTGCCCACGGCTTCGCCCGCGTTAATAAGTTTTTCCGGGCTAAAAGTACACCTAAAACCTTCCCGTTGAATCACTCTATCCAACACATTTATTTGGATAAAGATTAATATTATGACGTTGATACAACTCTTAACAAATAATGCATTAATTTCGACCATATTTGATTACCATAAAAACGGTTCTAGTGAGTGAATCTTAAAAGATAGACATATACTGTTGCGAACATTTTTTAGATAATTTCAAGAGGAATAATTCTTTCATACATATATTTTTAGTATCTTGAACCGTTTTCGCAGCACACGCAATGCAAGCCCTCAAGGATGAATAATTTTCCCCGTTTTTTTTCACATTTTCCATTATTTCTTCGCTCCTAATAGTTGCATCGTGATGTTATATAGCCTAAAGCCTTCCTCGATAAATGGTCTATTCAACACAAAAAGAATTTTTCAATTCGAACCAGTAGTTCCTGAGATTAGCGCGTTCAAACAAACAAACAAACAAACAAACAAACTCTTCAGCTCTATAATATTAGTATAGATTAAAGCGTGTCCTAAAACCAAGGTGGGCAACATAAACGTGTGAGTTTTTGTATAATATACTGACTTGACTGGAATTGAAATTTGTTCAAGATATGGCGATAGGCTCGTTCTATCACTTTATGCTACCATGGGCGTAGGTAGGTATGGTGAGAGGGAGGTGGGGATTCGAATCCGACACCTCAGCACTGCAGTCAGACCTTAATACAACTACTTGCTACCGAGGCAGTCTTCAAATTTCAATCTCATTAAGATTTTAATCTATATATTAATACTTACGTGTTAGAAACTTTGTCCCCTTCTTAAAATAGGTACCTATATTGCGCGCACGGAGTACCTAGTGTGGAATTTGGTATAATTAAAGTTCATCATTCATATAGAGAAGTAGAAATTTATGTTTATAATATGTGTTACAATTAATATATCAAATAAATGGTCGAATTTGGAACACTGGACGACCTAGGGGTCAAAAGTACTAATGTACTTACCTTGTTTGCAATTCTGTTTGCAACACTAATATACAAGTTAATATTATTGCCTTATATTACAATACATGCTCACATTTACATGTACGTCAAGCCATTCTATACAATGGGTTACTTTCTTTCCGGATCAAATATGAACGTTGCTCTTATGATACTGAATCCCAACAATGAGTCAATCATGCGGATCAGTTAAAATATTCATAGCTTTGGAGCGGAGGCGTAATTGATTTTAAGTTCGACGTATACGGTCCTGCGCAGGCGCCGTATCGCCCAGATGAAAGTGTGTGATATGGTGGGTCAGTACTGTACGAACGAGTAACTCGTATAGAGTTATTGTTACCCATATGGTACGAATAAAATGTTCTTCGACGCCATTTGTACTTCACATTCCTTTACTGAGGTGAATGAGTTATGCCGACATATTGTGTAGGTTATCATTACGATAGTGTATGTATATGATCTGTGATTTTAAATAAAACGAGTGTAGTGTGGTCAATATAAGGTAACTGACCCAAATAAGGCCAACTTAATTTTAAAATTACGTAATTAATAAGGTTTCTAAGAAAAAGTATATAATTCTTTAAAACCACAGTGTCTATTTATAAAAATATAATAATAATAATATCAACCCTGTATTATATACTGCCCATTGTTGAGCACAGGCCTCCTTTACTACTGAGAGGGGTTAGGGCTTGTAACTACAAGCAATATTCAATAAAACTCTACGGACTATTATATTCACTATCTACTAAAAGAAGGTAATTTGAACATACAAGAGTCACGCGTACATCCTCCCCCCGTCGTAAAATTACTTTTTCGTCGCCCCTTTGCAAGTGCTGCCCTCCCGCCGCCCCAAACAGTAACATATTTAACCTAAGACTTTCCCGTAAAATATAAAAAAGGGGATATCAACTTTAAATTGCTGAAAATCGGTAAAAAATCTGGAGAATCTTCTGGCTTTCTAAAAATCGTAGAAAAATAGTTTCATTTCGGTAGGAAAGACTCCATATCGGTAATAATACGGAAACATCGGTACGTTGGAGACTACTGCTAGTAAGTCACTTCGTCATGTGGTCAACTTTGTCTTCTCTACATACCGCTCTTCCGCCTTGAGTTATTAGCGAGGATGAGTTAGGTGATAACTGACAATGATTTTTGGCATACCTTTAATTATTTTTTTGTCAAATTGTGTGCTAGTAATGGTTGAAGATCTCGAAGTTAGCATATTACTGGTTGTTTCTGCCGTAGAATTCTTAAAATTATCGACAAATCATTTTGATAAATTATCTTATTATGTGTTAAAAATAGGGGAGCGACTAAGTTTTCCCATTGTAGACCTACTCCTTAAATGGCTACGCCATGTCGCGTTTAGAAGGTTGTACCTGATAGAATCAACATGTTGTGACAATATACTCCATAGCATGATAGGATTATCAGCGCTTATCGTCTGTTGAAAAGGTCATTTGTTTAAATGATTTTCAAATCAACATAAAACAGTCCAAGCAAATAAGGGGGTTCAGATAAGGCCTTAATAAATTTTTAATAGGCCTTATTAGGAAATATCATATAATACTCATTAAAAAGGTATGGCACATAAAGTACCTATACTAAGAAGATAGCTTTTATACTCATGTGGGAAGTTTGGTAAATGTGTAAGTAAATAGTAAACAAAAAAAAACAAACGAAGCATGCATAGGATTTAAAATACTCACCTTTGAAACGGCAAAAAAATAATAATATCACGCGTGTACTCTGCGTCAAACGTTCGCGGCTGCAGGTTCCGAACGGATTGTTGCTTGATGTGCTCACTATGCTCAGCACATCGATACTTGGCATTGAAGTAAAATATTCGTAATAAGGATGATAAATAACATTTAACTTGTTGGTAATGTATTGCTGAGTATCTGGAATCTGGATACTCTAAAACATAAAAATAAACAAATCAAATGGTGTGAAATTCTATTATATTCTCAAGAATAGTACCTACCTATCGAAGTACTTAAATTCCATGGAAAATCGTCAAAATAGTAAAAGCTGTATAACACACGCGTAGTTAGGAGTTCTAAAAGCATTTAGAAATATGTCATTACGTAATTTATAAAAATAAAGATGTTTTGAACATAATATTCAATAGGTACAAAAAATCTGTAATTAAGGGAACATAACCTCCTAATTTTGCTTAAATAACTAGCTCCAATATAAAAAAAAGCATAGGTATTCTTGACACGCTGGGTATCAATAATTTCTGTCCGGAACAAATATTTTATAATTTTTTGCATATAAAAAAAAATTACAAATAAACTGTTGTTCTAGAAAGTTTATTTTTTTATCCACATGTGGCTCTTGTGTCGATTTTGTGTTGTTCCCTATAGTTCGTGCACGCTCCCTATATTCCTTACAATATGTCGCATTTAATTTAATTTGGTGAAAAGTTGGAGCTTTAGTCTAAAGCCTTGGGAACAACATCAGATCAGGGCCGCGCGGACCCAAGACAGCTGGTCGTAGAACTTTATTGGTGGTAGGACTCTCATATGTAAGAGTCCGTCTGTGTAGGTACCACCGCAATGTCTATTTCTACCGCAAAGCAGCAGTGTGCATGCACTGTTGTGTTTCGGTTTGAAGGACATTGTAGCCAGTGTAACTACAGGACATAATGAGACTTAACATCATAATATGTCTCAGGATGACGAGCGCAGCGGAATGCAACATAGTACTTTGTAACTCAAGGTGCTGGATGGTATTTCTGCTGTTCATGAGCGGTCGTATCGCTTA
Organism: Lapara coniferarum; assembly: GCA_949316025.1. NCBI lineage: Eukaryota > Metazoa > Arthropoda > Insecta > Lepidoptera > Sphingidae > Lapara > Lapara coniferarum. The sequence continues at coordinate 12,169,734 of OX438926.1, read as the reverse complement.
CCATTAGGTGAACGACATGCTCGTCTCGTCATTCGATGCAATAAAAAAAAAACAGCGCCTGTGTGCGAAATCTATGAAGCGCCACTGATTTTTGCCGTCCTGTTTCTATATTATACATCATTTTTTATTTTTCAAAGTTAACCTTTCTTGGCTCATTGTAATGCGCAGATAATTTTTTATAAGTTTGAATTTAGAAAATTACCTTTCGTAAGACATTATTTATTATGTAAGCTGGCTATTGTAGCGACTACGGCGGTTCTTTTGATTTTAACATAGAAAAGCTCATAAGTATTGGGTCAAAATTCAAGTAGTGTAAAATTAAACCACAGGCGTGAGTATTGTCTTCGGAGAATTTTACCTACTGTCTTACCTACTCACCTATAAAGAATATAAAATAATAATAATAATATAATTTATTTTTTATGAATATGGTGGTAGTATAACAAACATAACATGTCATCCTGATTCCAGCAGCCCTATTGCCGGGGCGCCTGTGTGCGCCGCACAATTCCCACATAATAGGTACATATGGACGGCGCGGCTCTGCATCAGATGAAGGATTTTAACTGCATTGCATTCGCAACGAACAACTCCATCACACGATTCGAAATAATTTAAAAATCGAAATAGATACTATAAGAAAGAAAAAGTCGATGACCTTTAAAAGGCTAATGGGATGTTCATAAACACGTCTAAGACGTTAACATCGTTTAAATCTGAGATCAAAATCGGTGCGTTCGTTTAGGAACTACGAAGTCAAAGGCGGACAAAGAAGTCAGAGTTATGACAAGCTAGGTGTTGGTCGGCGTCAAAAGGCTTATCCGCAACAAAAGTCCTTAAATCACAGTACCGATCCACAGCGCCACGTGTATGAAACCAGCACCATCTGTACGACGTCAGCGTCTCTATTTAAAAATAAAATAATTTCCTACGGAAACAAGTTATCGAGACAAAAGGATCCTATGTGTCCATTCAGGGTATGGTCTATGTATGTGCTAAATTTCATCCGAATCCATTCAGCTGTTCCTGAGTTTATTTGTAACATACACCCAATCACAAACTTTCGCATTTATAATATTATGTTATAATATTAGTAAGATGTAAATTAAGAGATCTTTTACAGCGGCGAGTTAAATAATTATTCTAAAAGTACGTGTTGAGATATTTGAAAATCTTTAGAAAAGCACCACTCGTCACCGGCGTAGAGTTCATTCCTACCACCTGGAATCGTACCGTACCGTTCCCGAACGGTACGGTTTCAGCGTTCTTTTTTACCACGTACGTGTAAGCTCTGGAATGAACTACCTGTGTCGGTGTTCCCTGAGCGCTATGACCTGTCCTTCTTCAAACGAGGTTTAAAAAGAGTATTGTCCCTACGGTAGGCAGCGGCTTGTCTGTGTCCCCGGCATTGCCAAGTCCATGAGCAGCGGTGGTCGCTTACCATCAGGCGGGCCGCTAGCTCGTCTGCCTATACTGGCAATAAAAAAAAAGTATATTATTATTTTTGGAGCACAATTCCACTTTGATCATACGGATGCATAAACCAAAAACAGCTATTTGTTAAATGGATTGCTAGTGTCGAATAAGTTTTTCACATAAAATGTAAAATAGAACGATCGATGTGTCTGTTGAAGATCCATTTATATCCACTTGCCTATTAGCATCACAGACTTCAGAAAAAGCTAGTTGTCGATGCATCACATTTTGTATGTATGCTCGAGGAGCATCCCGTAATTGTTGCACATCAATCTCCGTTCATAGTTGCAAAAACAAAACATTTTTTATAGAAGATAATATCATTCGGTAACCGAAACTGTTATCATGATTTATACAGACAATTCAAATTGTAACATTATACAAATCTAAATGGATGAAAGTTCAACGACGACTTATGGTTAATTCAGAACGGTTGGTAATAATGTTAATTATGTAAGTAAACCCATATTACCAATAAAGAGGAGTTTCGTGTACGTAAAAATCAGCTTTTAGTAAGTGTCTATCTGGCTAAAGTTCTCTTCACATCTTTGGTAGTGTTAACAATAAAACTTGTGAACACTTTTTTAATAGCTCACCGTTCATTATAATACACGAACCAATAGTTAAAGAGCGAATTTCAAATGAGGAACAAGCCATCTGACAACATTTAGCAAAATAAAATAATTCCTGGAAGAAATATCGATGCATCTCTCTACAGACTACATCAAAATACGGTTGTTGACTGTGAGTACCAGACGTGTGAATGTATAATTGATAATGTCATGTCTAGATTTCCTGCTCAATGAATAGAAAATCTAGGATGATATTGACAGACACCGGTAGGTACAGCATAAATTTTTTAGACTTGATAAATTTCCATGTTTCAGCAGACAGATGTGTCGATGAAAAGTTTGATGGTATAGCAACCGGACTACAAATTGTGTCCAATGTTATGCGTGATGAAATATTAATGGAGCATCTGCTGTGGCGCTGGTGGAAGGCGCAAGCGGGGGAGCGGCACGGGCGGCGCGGCGCAGGGATCAGCGTCGCATATGCAATGGCGTGTCACCGCGACAATCGGCATCCAGATCGATGCTAATCCGATTCACATTTTGAATAATGCGCTGTTTTGACGGGTCAAGTGTCTGTTTGTTGTATGTATCATAATTTATTATCCCCAGAACAAAGATATTTTTACTAAAGCTTACGCGTACCGGCGCGATGGGTGTACATAATCATATATCGTTGCGTCTATTACAAGTCTAAACGAGTTGATGAAATTAGTATAAGAACATAGGAATACCGGATATGACTTATACAAAGTGCATCCTAACATTTGTTATCAGTATCTATGTGTATTTCTTCTTTCGATAGAGTTAGATCATCACAGTATCTTCCAATAAGTTAAAATTGAAAAATGAAGGTATTTTTCAATTTTAAACTTTTAGAAAGTAATGATGATATTATCTAAAAAATAAATTGCCGAAACCTCAGCATTGCAGTCGTACCATAATATAACTACGTCACCGAGGCAGTCAATAATTATTGATACACTCAACGAAAAGTCAAATGTAAAGCAAATATTGTAGACTATAGTGTTAACATATTTCTGTTCACAGGGCTACGAGTTCTGAGTTAAGCAGTATTCTTGTCTTTCAAATCTCAAAAGTACGAAATAAAATTTTGACACAGTCTTCAAGTTCAAGTCTGACAAGGTTCGGAAAACTCGAAATTAAAATAAATTATTTGAAAAGCTATACTTATTCCCATGTCAGATTTTCATGCCGTTAAATAATGAAAACAAAACAAAGCTTTCGTCTGATGGAAGTAGTTGAGTTTTACGACTGCCAGTCAGCAGTACCTACATCACACGAAATGTTACTTATTTACAATCCTCTGCTGTGAGTTCAAATTTTTTTAATTTTACATAGCCCGCGGGAAAGAGTTTTCCCGGGATAAAAATTAACCTAAAACATTCCCATGGTCTCAAGCTATCCCCTTACCAAATTTCATCGAAATCGGTAATTTTTGAATTTATCACGTACAGAGGCAGCGCGGCGGGCGACTTTGTTTTATACTATGTGGTATAAAGTATGTCCTAGTGTTGCTCGCGGCGTTGTCCTCGTGATAAGCCTTTCCCGTTACAAAAGTCTCCAAAATACAGTATGCCACCGCCATTTCCTAAAAAGGATGAGGTTAAAATTATTCATTATTTCCCACGGGAGCAAATTACTGGGATAACAAATAGCATATGTGTTAATGCTGGACATGATATACGCGTGTGCCGTCCGTCATCCAAATCCGTTAAGTCCAAACATATACCTAAACATCCAAAAATTTCGCAATTTCAAACTTTCGCATTTATAATGTACTAGCTTTTGCCCGCGGCTCCGCCCGTATTAAAAAGTTTTTCCGGAATAAAAGTCCCGGTTTATATTTCCCCGGGATAAAAGTAGCCTATGTGTTAATCCAGGACATGATCTACCCGTGTTCCAAATTTAATCGAAATCCGTTCAGTAGTTTTTGCATGAAAGAGGAACAAACATCCATACATACTTACAAACTTTCGCCTTTATAATATTAGTAGGATTAGTAGGATTGTACTATATAGGTATAAGGAAGAAGGATATGCAGATGATTGCATTTTCTTGCTATATGTATGAATACTACTCAAATGACTCCCACATTACATAATATAATAAAACTTCCGTAGAAACCTTTGCAGTTTGTACCATTATAATATTTGTATGGTAAAACAACCCCATCAGATTATGAACGCATTGTACAATATTTAGATAAATGTTTTTATTCCCATAGCGGCATCATTTCCCACAGCTCTCATGAGGGTCACTGGTGAGACAATATTGTGAGTGACGGTGGCGGCAGCGGCGGCACCCGCCGGCACCCGCCATCTGCTCGCTGTCGTGGGAGTGCGTGCGGAAATCGATCGCGTTAACAATAACACACAAATCAACGGGCGACCGTGGCAGGTCGCCTCGGACTCACCCCTCTGGAAGCTGTGGGAACCGTTCAATTAACAATATCACTCGCGAAATCCCTACACAAATCTAAACAAGCTGCGCTTGAGACCGATGTGGGGTGAGATAATGGGGAAACTTTGAATACAACTAACTGTACTGACCGGAAGTACAAACAATTTGTCCAAGTATTATTTTATTTGATGCTATTACAACTTTTTAAATGTTCGTTACAGTGAGGTAATATTTCGCAGTACTGAGAAGTTTAATTTACCCAACATTACTTAATATTACAGTAATTTCATGAATCATCCGTAATAACAGTAACATGTCACACCTTGATTTGTTATCGTCGATCGTGTTTCCAATTTGTTTTGCATGCGGAAAATAGTAAACAGCTCTAAACTAATTAACAGATAACTTTATGCTACGTACTAGCTGTTTATTCATAATATGTTCTTTTGTAATGCTTATTATTAATCAATTTACTAAGTGGGTGACGTAATACCCTTAAATTATGTGTAATGAAGTTATGGATGGGCCTGAGGGCGAAACGCACAACTGACGGTATCGGTGATGAGCTAAGCGTGACCACTGTGGTGTATGCATATGTTGTTCCAAATACATTCATTTACTATAACTGGAGTTTGTTAGGGATCATATCCGCGTAGCTAATAAATTATTGCAAAAGTATAGTATCGTGTTATAGTTTAATATTCATGATAAAACAATTTATACCTTTCCAAACATTTTGGAATATGTTTTATAAAATGCCGGTGTAATACACCGGCATTTTATTTACACGGAGTTTGATTTACACAATAATTTTATGCGATACATACATATATACATATACACGCATGCCTTTTATCCCCGAAGGGGTAGGCAGAGGCGCAACTAGTGTACCCACTTTTCGCCGTTATTCCGTCCCATTGTCGTTGGGCACAAATTCCAGACTCCGAGCTGATACTGAATAGAAAAACTCAGTATCACTTTGCCCGACCCGGGAATCGAATACGAGGCCTCAGCATTGCAGTCATTCTATAATACAACTACGCCACCGAGGCAGTCATTTTATACGATTTCCTTAAATAATCGCAGTATACCTACATTTTATTTTAAGTCATATATATTTTTTTATTTATTTGATTTACCACCATTTGTATACTTGGACAAAAAACATGTAAAATACAACATATTACAATAGCAAAGAAAAAAAAAAACAAAAACAAGGCATCACGACAAGGTCTCGTACCCGACTGCTAAAAATATTGTAAACAATTCAAGAAATAATCTATGATTATTTAGTGGAGCTTAGTGGGCGAATCATTGCTAATGTCCAAGAGGTCACTATATTCATTAAGTAACTTGCAGAATCTCAAAATATAATTTTGGATCCGAAAACTCTCCTACGATGAGGTCGTAGAAATGGAGTTACATTGCATCTAGAGGATATCTGATCGGAACACATAACTGAAACCTTTTTAACAATGGAGCACAATCTAATTTATTATTAAGAACTTTAGATACAAATAATAAGTCGTTTAATACAAACATGAATAAAAAATCATGTTGGTAATAATATACTCCTATAACTCTAATTGAAGGTATTTTAAGTACTGATGATGCTTTGCGAAATTATCATTACGGTAGTAAAAAAGTAACGAGTGTTACGGATCATAAGTTTTTCGATTAGATCGGGCGCGTGGCGCGTGTCGACTGCATGCCGCTCATGACGCTCGCAACACACTGTCAGCAGTCGCGTGTCCACTTAATAAGCTCTTAATGAAATTAACTGTTGTTGTGCGGCACTGATGGGGATGACCGACACACGTAACAATTACAAATTTCGTATGTTGTTGATACGCAACCCCTGTGCTATCAAATAAATTACCATTAATATTACCTTTAAATTAACATTGGGAAGAATATTATTTTTATAAATGTATTGTTATTATTTTATATATAGTAAAGTCAGTTATGTTTTAGTGTGAGCAGGCTGTCTCGGTTGAAGTTCATTTTTCACAGGACTGAAACATAGGCTGGTTTCTGTAAATGTGATTAGCAAAATATCACTTTCTCTTCACAGTTCTCACTACTTTCCTTAAAGGTCGGCAATGCACCTACGATTGAAAAAAACACACATCGCGCCTTTATCTCCGAAGGCATAGGCAGACGTGTACCAGTAACCAGGGGACCCATGTTTCTCCATGTGCATTTCGTCTCATAATGTGATGGGAGAGGGCCTATCGCCATTTGATATTGTATAGAAAAACCCAATATCACTTTGCCCGACCCGCGATTCGAATCTAGGACCTCAGAGCAACTACGCCTCTGAGGCAGCCCACGATTCCTCTTTGACATTATAGTTGTTTGTTTGAAGTCATAGTATTGCCGGAACCACAAATTCCTTGTAATAATTTTAACTCCATTAGGAATTTCACATTTTTGTACAGCACTAAATCTATACTCCTATACAATACCTATACTCTATACCTACTATAAACTTGAAGAGTGTGTTTGTTTGTTAGGTTGAACGCGCTAATCTTAGGAACTACTGAACTGATTTTGAAAATTCTTTCACTAATAGAAAGCTACAATACTCCTAACTCCTGAGAGCTATGGGCTACTTTTACTTTTAGGCTAGGTACTTTTTATCCCGGGAAATATTTTTATCTCGCAATAACATATTCATGGGGGCGGAGCCACGAGCAATACTATTATTATAAAATTTCATTATTCTGACATTGAATGTCTTGGTGGCGTAGTTGTATTACAGTACGACTGTAAAGCTGAGGTCTCGGGTTCGATCCCCGGGTCGGGCAAAGTGATATTGAGTTTTTCTATTCAGTATCAGTTCGGAGTCTGGAATTTGTGCCTGATATGGCGATAGGCTCGCGCCCTATCACATCATGGGACGGAATAACGGCGAAAAGTGGGTGCACTAGTTGCACCTCTGCCTACCCCTTCGGGGATAACAGGCGTGAGTGTATATGTGTGTATACGTATATGTTCATTATTCTGTTTTTCTAAGTCTATCATATTTTAAGACGATCTATAAAGTAAGCACTGTTTTATAAATTGGTCACATTTTTTTAAATAGCGAAAACATATTACCACGACTTGTGTTTACAGGATTATTGTGATCCCTTCGGCCAATAGATATATGTCAGAGCTGAACGGTGGATATAGGCATAGAATAAAGGTGTTCTTTGTGAAGATTATCAGTGGTACGACACATATGAGCGGTGTTTACCTACGGGTTGCTTAATGTCCCGTCGTCCTGTCCGTTCCCTTATAAGACGGGTGGTGTGAAAATGAACACGTGCGCACGCGCAAACACATGTGCTACTTATTCACACCGGCTCCTTTCAGAACCTGATTAGATAAGGCGGGTAACTAATATAATTTTCTAGGGTAATGTACGGTTCGCACTTCGCACTCCTATTGGAGTAGAGCTTTCATCTCTAGTTTATTCTAATTTTATTATAAGCGATTTTTTTAAATCGAATGTATCGTAATAACTTACCAATCTTCAAAGCGTAGTTCTATTTAAGAGGGCTAGGCACAGGTGCATTTAACGTAACTATATTTTGCTAAGTTTATTTTTGATGTGTAATGTGAAAAGGACGATACTGAGACATGAACAGGTTCAGCATCATAGTACCTATACAGGAAACTCACGACCACATTATTTTAGCGAACAACGGATACATTTTCTGATTACTCGAAAATGTAGATGAAGATGAAGGGATGACTGGAAGAAATCACCGATTGCGATGAGACCACCATTTGTACTTCTTGTTTTAATTTAATCTCTATTGTATACGTATGTTTCTTTTTTTATGCTTTTATGTAGAATAAAGAGTTTAAAATAAATAAATCACCAGGAATCTAACCATGATTTCTAAGTCTTTCTTGCGCCGCTTCGTCTTCACAGCGATTTAACACGTTCCGAAGCGTTGGTAGATTCATGACGATTCAGGGGAGCTTGTCAAAGACTATTTGAATAAAGAAAATTTAGAGTTTGGGTTCACAGTTTACAAACGCTGCAACCAGACTATGCACGCGCACCGTAAAACTTGTAAAATGAACTTAAAATTGTTTTGTGTTTATTTTATTTTTACTTTATTGTATATTCGTAACTCTTACGGTCTACCATTATAAATAACCATAGATATTACAGTTCAAGGTATAACTCAAAACCAATTATTTCATCAATGGAAAATACAAAGTATCTAATGACACCGGTATTGTTACGTATTTTAATTAACAATTCCGCGGTGCAACCAAACAACTGTTATGTACTTGTTTGTGCGTGGTGGAAACCATTTCTCAAAGCGCTAGGGGAGGTATTTTTGTATTTAAATAAATGTGGGGTGTCAGAGATGGGTGTTGTGAGTGATCTTAACTCGAACACGTTCATAGGAGTCTGTCGTTGATAGTTCACAGTGTACGTATGTCGCATGTGTAAAGTTTTTTATAAATATTATTATTTATTTGGAGCATTTGCAAGGATGGATGATAGGAGACTAACTGATAAAGAGGATTTATAAGGCGAGTGTGGTTGGAAGAGTCGGTAGGGGTCGATCGCACGGAACCCTCAAATGTCAGATATTTTGCATTCTTGATAAAGGTCAGGTCAAAAACATTCCGAACCGGTGGGAATATATAAGATTGATGAACGTGGAGGAAGCGTAATAAGGGTGTCAGAATTGAGCAAAGTGGCAATCCATAGACTTTGCCTACCTCTCTGGGTTAGAGGCGTGATACCATTCATGTATGTATTAATATTCATAGGTATCGATTAATAATTATCGATACAATTCAGTACAAGTTAACCATTAGTTGAGCGATCAGTTTATCTGCCTAGCCCGTCTGCACAAACGATTATAATCAATACTTAGATTTGGACGAAAAAGTGGACGATAGCCTAGTTGGGAAAGGAACGGTCTGTCGAGGCAATGTCTGGAGGTTCGAAACCCAAGGCACACACCTCTGACTTTTCTAAGTTACGGGTGTATTGTTTATTAATTATCGTTCACTTTAACGGTGAAGGAAATGTTTCTGAGGAAACCTACATACCTGAGAATTCTTCATAATAATTTCGAGGGTGTGTGAAGTCCGCCAACCCACACTACAAGTGAGACGGAGTTATCTATCTTGATAGATAGTCCTCTTGAGGACTCGTCTTGGTACGAGTATGCGAGGTTTACTTACTACCCATTAAGAAATATAATCAATATACATAATCATTGACTTTCTATGACATTCACATTCAAAAAATCTCAATAGCTTACTTATAGCTAAATTTTCTGAAGATTACAGCAACGCTTACCAACGCCGTTTAGTATTAGGTTTTTAAATATACCTATTGCATGTAGAATGATTATTTTATAAGTATTGCTTCCCACTGAGTGAACAAACAGCAACGCCTTGTACTTAGATAGTTCAGTTTTATATACATTCAAGTTCTAGGGATTTTAACACATTTTTTTAAAGTAATCGATATAGTCGGTTATCTTGTAGCCATAGCACGCGGCGGCCATGCTGCGGTGCACGCGGTGGGCACAGATTCGGTCGCTGTGATGGGACGTGCGATGCCGCGGGTGTCACTAGAACGCTATAACGCCGCGTAAGATGCAGTGCCGGATTAGCCCATAAGCAAATTAAGCAATTGCTTAGAGCATCACGTCTTGGGGGGCACCAGAAACAGCACAATAAAAAGTCTAGCACATAAAAGTAAAGCTGTTTGAAAATACGCGCGATTAAAGACTGATGTAAATTTACTTATGGTAGGGGGGCCCCACAGGCGTGAGTTGCTTAGGGCATCAAGTTGTCTTAATCCGGCACTGGTAAGATGCGTAGACGTCATCCGCGGGCTTCAAGCAGTCGCACATCGCAATGCGCAACTCCCCGCGTCTCCATAAATAAGGTCTTACTTTAGACTTTTCAACATATGGGTTAGTGCTGTTGCGATGACGCGTTGATACTCCTTAAACACGTCCCCTATATGCCGCATATTCCGGAATCTTACCGAATTTCAAACTTTCACATACTCAAGACATGTCAAAACAACATTCCCTTCATTTGTGATTTATAGCCACCACTAATTTCTCCTGAGAAAAATAATATTTAAATTAATCCAGACTGATACAATTCACACGTAAGTAATAAAATTATGCATTTTTATTGAAAGGATAACGTCCATCGATACGAAATGAAAGGTGAATTTGGTGAGAATATTTATCAAGTCGATTGCTATGAATATTCAGTAGCAGTGATATATCGTATATTTGTGTTAATTAACAATGTAATGTATGCTAAGTGCTCCACATAATGTGTTTCGGGAACGGTTGGAGCACACCTGCTCACAGCTTCCGATTGCTTATTTTGAAAGGGAGAACGGTTTGTTCAAACATTTTGTTGTCTAATGTAAAAGTAATACAGGTTTATAACAAATTCAAAACTATGGGTACTCTACATTCTTGATCAGTGTTCCTTTATGCCAGTGACTGTCTGATTAACAAAATATGTGCATACGATTTATGGGATTTTATAAAACTGTTATTATTAGAGTGCGTTTCATTTTTAATTACCGATGGCGTGAATTGGCACCCCTGTCTGGCAATTTGGTGGACATTATGGAGACAATTCCCGCCATTTCAGTTTAAAAAAAGTAGGGCTACCAGAAGATCAATGTATTTCTTTGAATAAAATACCATATCAAAAATAATAAACAATAATTGTATAACATCGATTAAAATAACAATAAATGAATAGGCAGTTTAATTATACAATGTATTATATGTTTAATAATATGTTTTGTGTTTTTTGTGCTGACTTGCTATAATTGCGTTTTAATAATTACTTCTCTTCATGACACATTCAAAAACTAATGTCATTACATTATGATAAAGAAATATTCATCTGATTTTATTTATTAATGATTGATCCTAAATCTATAAATGTAGTTAATAATGGTTTAGTAGATAAACATATTAAAGTTGATTTAGCTGCTAAATGTCTATCCGCCCATCAATTCTGTTTATAGTGTTTGATTTACTTCCGTAAGTTGCAGATTAATTCCATAGTGTAATTTCGTGACATAATTATTTGTTGTCCTGCATCATACATCTTAGAAAAAATAAGTATTTGTTGGAAACTACAAAGCTGGTTAATTATTACGTGCTTACAGCAGAATTCAATGATTTTAATAATAAATTATTTAAAAATTGGGTACATAGTTTACGCTTACGTATATGTTAAAAAATTTGCTTTGAAAATATTTGTGTTTTTAGTTACTAGACAAAGCATGTTCCCATTACAAAAAAATCCGTTATTTCAAGGCAACACATTTTGTGTGATGTAGCAGCACTGCATATACCTTGCTGCCAACATAACGCCATCGCCACATAAAGTTGAAACGCACTATACAAATATACAGTCTTTTGTGACAGATAGACAATTAAGTTTTCAGAGGCAGATACCTAAGTAATTTTTATCTGGATCAGTGTAGCGTATACATAGATTATAGAAGTAAGGATGTCTATGAGCGTATAGCAGGTGTAAGCCCCTTCTTTAAACAAAATGTAGATTTATGTTCTACAGTGGGACCTAAAATTTCCTAAAATGAATGTCGACAAATTTAAAAATACTGAAGTTAGCTTGAGCCTCGGTTAGCCTGAGTCAGAGGGTAATATTAGACAGATCATATTACTATATCAATAAGCAATCGGAAGTCGCGGCAGGTGTGTTTGATATGATATTCCATTGCCCGGTGTTACGTTTAGATTCATGCTGTACTTATCAGCTATGAGAAAAATCTTTTAGCTTTAAACCCCACTATGGGTTATAAATATGTAGTGCCTTCTATGGATGTGTAGAGCATTTATTATTTTATATAATTGGCATTCATTTTCCTTTCCTTTTATTTATAAACTAGTTATAGCGTCGTTACGTAGTAGTGCAAGTGATAATTTCATTTTAATGGTTTTATTATTATTATGTTCAGATATTTGTTCCAATGTATAAAACTTGTGGCAAATATTAAAAAATGTTGTAAGTGTTACTATTTATGTCCAGCTGGAAGCTAGTCTCAGATGTATTACTGCTATAAGTGTTTTGACACTGAAAATACAGGTGGCGTAAAAGGCGAGTGAGGTAACTAGTTTAAAGTCAACCACAAGTTTTAGAGAAACAGTAGTTTTACCATCAATGTAGTGAATAGTAGAAAATAACACGATAATAGATCGAGTTAGCAATATGCTGTGTTCATCATTGAAAATTTAAATCGTTAATTGATAACATCAACTCAGACGTCGAAAACGTCTGCGCCAGTGTTACTAGGATAGACAGGCCAGTGTATTAAGGTTTTTTGCCGTTCGATTTTTTTCATGAAATGTCAGATTGTTATTTACGGCTGCGACATAAAGTCACGGTATTTCTATTCCGGATGTGGGGACTTGAAGTACAAATCATATTTAGGTAAGAGCCGCGAGCTCCGTCACATATAACACGTGCTCAGTACATACGCCAGGTAAAGGGGGAGCGTACAGCTGTTTCCACAAAAGTAACATTAAACCACGGCTGCGTGACTCCGTCTTGTGCAATCACATTACAATTAATACTTATACTTTAAAGAAAATGTACGGAAAAATACAAAAATAAAACAAAATTAAATGTTAAACTGACATCAAATGTAGGTTACTCAATTAATAAATAAAGTAATATATTTAAAGACAATTCAATGAGAACCCTACATTTTGTTACTTATGTGCATAATGGATGTTGAAACATTTAGATTTGGGAAGTAATTCAAAATTCCTGCTAGTAGTTGGTAAACAGTAAAATATTGCAAGTAACAGGTTTGCTGGCCTAGACCGCTAAGCGGTCTCATACCTTGTACTTTCTATTAAAACTTCATTAAATATTAAATGAGCGACGTTAGCATGATATAGGTAGTAATTATGTCAGAGTCCAAGTAAGAAGCAGTACATTTTACTGCCAGTGAAGCTTGGCTTTTGTACTCAGTAAAAGTCACCGAATCTGTAATTTTATTTCTTTATGATGACTAGCGAGTAATAGCTATGAGCTCCGTGTTTACCCAGAAAGCCCGGATTGGCTCCAAATGCTTATGATTCTGGATTACCCAGGTAACTTTCTTGAGCTTTATTCAAAATTATAGCACGAAATTTAGTAAGGCATACAAGAACCGTATGAGCATTATGTTATCATGTGTATATATATATTTTTTTGCAGACAGAGGAATGTGTACACAAAGTAGTTTCATTGAAAGTGAGAACAGTCGGCGGCGCCAATAAAACCTGCCATGATTCCATTGTTGATGGACGTCGATGCAGCTGCCCCCAGGAACGGTTCACCTTACTTTTATGCATTGTGCCCCAGGGTATGTGTGCCTGCCACAATATGTACTTACGTTATATTAAATATATACCTACATTATCAAAATTAAGTAAAGTCTTTACGTATTTAACTAACGAATATTATAATATTGGGTCTTAAATGTCAAAACTATTTTATTTATAACAGCTTTTTTGCTTTTTATTTATATTAATACCTAGGTAATTTTCTTCATTTCAATTTTGAGTTCATTTGTTTTTATAGAAAAAAAATATCTCCAAATAAAGATATCCTTTCTTATTACATGGTGAGAGAGACAGCAACACATTTTTGAAATCACGCTTTGAATCAACGCTTCATTATAGGTATACTTTCATTCAGTTTCAAAAGGATAAATGGATTTTGTCACGATTTTACGACGGTTTTTGTGTTCCCTGATTTTTGTATGCCTTTATTTATTTTGTTAAATAAAAATCAATTTCATTGTGTGCTCTGTGGACCGCGCTACCTGTGCATCAGCACATGCCACTTTTTGTGCGATCAGTAGTTACAAAGTATTCATGTGTCTTGATAATTCTCGAAACAATTGTAGTTACGTAATAGAAAATGGGAATTATTTGCAGAAACAGATAACATTTTTGTTTGACATAAAGTTGCGCAAACGTCGCCAGATCAGTTGGCGCAGATAAGAACAGCCGTAGCTCAGGCCCTGAACTCAGCTAACCTAATTGACAAGCGGTGCCCGCGCACGCGCACACATCATCGATCAACTTGACCACCTCACAATCGACTTACGAAATTCACATTCGTCTAGATATTGATCCTGTACAATTACCGTAACAGTCGGACTTGACGGACTTGCGTTACGAGGAAGTCAACCTTCTCTCTACATTATTGTGTTTTATACCTGAGCTCGTTATAGTGAGCCATTCTTAGCGTTGGGCAATATTTTATAAAAACACAGCTTTAATGCTCTAAATGTAAAAATAAGTTGCTTACTATGGTCATAATAATTGTAAATGTATTTAAATATTAAATATCAAAGTTAATGTACAGGTATAAATTTGTTACCAAGTTATAATTCTGTGCAACAAAACAGGCCAGTGTTTCCGCAATTTTGCACGGATTGCAAACAATAGAACAAGTGGCAAGGCGGTGTCTTGTTGCGGGCGTTTAGCCATTTAAAATTTACTATTTACTAACTGGTTATTAGCATGGCGTGCGCTAGCGCTACAAACTGGTTAGCCACGCGCGCTATCTATTTTTTCATTAACACTGTTCATATATGACAACGTATTTTAATTTGTTTATTATTAATGATCTTTAAATATGTGTTATTGTAAAATGTAGTCGATTATGCTATTATTTAATGTATGATTTAATGCATCAGAGTGACACGTCGGATGTTGTTTGTCTAGTGGCAGATCAACATCTGTCAGAATACGTTTATGTATTCAAAATACATTCATTTAGTAAAGCATTTTTTGCATATGGTAATGTTTGTATCTGAAAAAGTGCACGTGTCAACATATTAATGAATCTGCACTACCAATTGATATATATTTTTTTAGAATGATTAGCATATTCCTGTTACGGCAGTCAATGTGCTATAGAAGTTAATTCCAGTAACGTCTGGTGATCTTATTAGCGCATAGCAGTAGATGACATGTCCGGCGGCCGTCGCGCCGCAGATACTAGAACAATCGGCAAGCGGCGGCCGGCGCCCGCACCCGCGCCCTCGCGATTTCATCTAAACTCGTACTCTATGAGATATAAGCAACAAGATTATAGCGTTTTTATGTTGTCGAATATATTTTATGTTGTTCCTTGTATTTTAAGTTTATTTTTTGTAAATAAAAATAAGAAATGTTCGTTTAAATTATAATTAAACTTATTATATATTTCTTGTTGGAGAGATTTAAAATAGATTCAAAGAGTGTTATTAAATTATCCTCTCACCATTATAAATAAGATGTCGACGAATGTTTGAATTTTGAACTGATAAATAATAATTTCAGTATATTTTTATTTTTTGCTAGTGTGTTTATCTTTGCTTTGGAAATTTTGTGGTGCTAGGGACGATATAGTTATAGTTAAAAATGTAAAGAGATATTTTAGATCGAAAATTATGGTAAATTAACTTGAATGAATAATTAAATATTTAATTTATGGTACGAGTTTATTAAAGCATTTCAAATATTATTTTGAGTTCGTTAGTTTAAGTAATTTATTTATTGAAGATCGTAGTATTGGTAGACAAATAATACATCATTTTACGCTCGTAATTCCTCTGTCTATGAGTTCTGAATCACAGACAGAGAAATACTCTGGTATACAGTATTAAACAACTTCAAAGCTTTTCATACATGTACATGATTTAGTGGGTACACAATACCAGTACTCGTCTCTCATTACTTGAGCTGCACCGGGCGCTACAGTATTGCTTACAATCGTTTTCTACACGCAATGCTTCCATAATATACGTACATCATTATTTCTCGTTACTGACAGCGCAGATAACTGAGTGAAGATGTTAACTGACGCCTCCTTGTTGCAAATAATTGTGTAAACATTTTATTCATGTACACATGTATTCCATTTTGTGTTGCGTCCAGTGTTTGACGGACTGTAAAGAGAACATCGAGAGAAATGAATATTAACTTTCAAACATTTTGCATTAACATATTTCGAAATAAAATGTTCTTAATTTCAAAAAATATTTGTAGACTTGAGGCGAGAGAGCATTATAATACTACGGAAACGTGACCCGATCGATTCTTATTGGAATTTTATTACAAATATCACCCTAGAAATATTTCTCTAAATACTTAAAATATATGTTAAGCTCAACATTTGTTATATAAAAATTAAATTTTAGCGAATTAATACTCGCCATTCATTAAAATGTCAAGTAACCGGATAGCAGATACGTAAAGATTGGTAACTTATAGACTTAGAGCCCATCGCTTCCACCTGTGTAGATAACAAAACAAGACTTCAATCAATTGTGACATAGACATTTATTTTATTGCACAAGTCATACGCCAAAAATTAAACACTATTTGATATTATTAAATGCCTTGCAATTTAGTACACCCAATCTTCTCTGATCTAATAACTTTGGAATGTTATTTTTCATATTCATTTTAAGCTTTCATACAAGTTGTCTACGAACTTTTCATACCTCGACTTAATCAAAGGTTCTATTAATAGTTTATTTAGTATAATAATTCTCGATATTTGAATACAATATGTTAATTTATAGATAGATTAATTCTTATTTAATTGTATGAGGTTAGTTGTTGGTATTGGATCAGCCATCGACAGATAGTGGCTGTAAACACGTCGTCTGTATCGCAACAATCTATTTATAATCACCGGCCGGCGAGACCACTGTGTGTTAAATGTCTGATATTTACGATTACGAGCAGGAGACGCTGATTCTAGTGATGTATGTCACCGGCGTAATTGTCGTATCGATATTGTTTTATTATTATGCATTAAAAGTTATGGTTGATTGATGAATAATGGCAATAGATGTCGGTAGGTGGGTTCAAAATATCCATTTCGTTAGCAATTTACTATGCAATTCCAAATAGTATGTCTTTGTAATTTTACTAAATTATATTTAGATTGCTTGACACGTCAGCTGACTATAAAAAGAAAGGATACGGATACACATCTTCAAACTGAGACCAATGTTTGTGTCCGCATATAATTATTTCAAGTTTAGAAGTTGGAGTTATCATGCTATAAGTGACAAGTATGTATTATATTAAGGGGATTGTGATTAACAATAACACAATACATAGATATAAGTGGTATAATATATCAAAAGTATATTTTTCAAATTGTGTGTTTCGTTGAAATCTTTTCTACAGACAATAATAGTTGCATTCAGAATTACACTTAATTTTTTAAATAGGACATTTAATTTTTTCGTAAATAAAATATACATAGGTGTTATAATTGAAAATTATCGATACGATAGCGACGAGTGCGTGTAAGCTCTAAGCCGGGAACGATTAGCGCACCCGCGGCCGTATCGGCGTGCGCACGTGCGCCGCTCGCCAGCCGGTGAGTAAGCTCGGGGCTCCACTTTACACAGATAACTTTGTTAATCTCAACCTCACTTTTATAAAACCGACGGCTTTATTTCTTTAACATATGGCACAAAATACCCTGAATTTCACGAATGACATATGCAAATTGTCAGTAGTCAGTACCTAGCTCTCAGTTCAACTATCTCTAGACTGTCACGCAAACAAAATTTAAGTAAACAACTGTTCTATAAATGTAACTTAAATTATAGGTAATATGATATAAATACAGTGTAATTGATCAATTACATTGTTTTTTTCATAAGTGCAATTACAATAATTGTAGTGGGTTAAAGTTAAATACGTTGTTAAGAAATTAGGCGCTTGTTGGTTAATTACCTTACGAGTTAATTGCAAGAATAAGTTATATTTGAAGTCATTCGAATTGATTTAACTTTTTAGTACATACACATGTTAAAAAAATCATAAAGATTTGGGAGCGATCGAATCATTTTCAATAAAATATTTTTTTGCGTGTAGTAGGAGTCTGGCAAAAATAATAGTAATAATAAGAGAACATAAAATATATGTACAATACCGTGTGACAGTTGAGAGAGCGCGCCGCGCCGCGAGCCGAGATGTTATTGCAAGGCTCACCTGCGCGTGCGCACGTGCACATCTGGACAGAGACGTGTGGAGACAGTGACGTCACAACCACTCGTAGCACGCAATACGCACTTATTGTTGTCATAGCGTACGTTATGCGCAATCATTGTATGTGATATAGAACAATAGTTGTCCTTACAGAGTCAATTGCGATGAATATATTTATATCTATACATACAAAAGACTTTGTGATGAATGACTGACTGACAGATCAACGCACAGTCTAAACCGCTGATCGTAGAGACCTGAAACTTGGAGGGTGTGCTGTTTGTATGATGTAGGCGTCTGATAAGAAAGGATTTTCCGAAATTGTATCACTGAGAGGATGAAAAACAGGTCAATGTTTGTATGAGACAACGTGATTCCTTGTTCCAATCTACTTAAAATTTTACATAAACCTTTTTTAACAGGATTGGTGGAAGACGTGTTTCACATTTTATTGAAATTCATCCCCTAACGGGGTTAAAATGGATGGAAATTTATTTTGGCATTGAATTGCTTCGAAGTTGATATCAATACTCCTTTTTTTTTATCGCGGGGAAAAACGCGTTATGGCTACCACCACTGGGGGGTGAGTGGGACGGTTATGTTGGTTTCACACAGTCTTACGGCCCAATGTCGACACTCGGGAGTATAGCTTCATCCGAGTGAGCATTGGACCGAGTCCCTAACACTATGTACACCCTACACTGGCATACCAACCAAAACCCGCGGTGGTCTTCTTCGGCGCCTACGGGACGGCCCCGGGGTATCTTGTTGCACAAAGATAGCTGCACGGAACCGCCCCTGCGCGATGCCGCATTGCGGCCCTTCTCTTAATGAGGAGGCTGAGAAGCCTCCGAACTCTAAATCACCTTTGCGTCTACGACTGCAGGAGACCGTCAACCCGCATTATCATCCACCTCATTGTCGCTTACATTGGAGTAGTTGAGCGAGCAGACCCCCACTGCTCGCCCTGCGACTCTCGCTTACCCCATTTAGTCGCCTCTTACGACAGGCAGGGGATACCGTGGCGAAATTCTTTAGATGCCCCCGGACCACAGGGCACGATATCAATACTCCTAATAGGTCGGAGGAACAGCTGGCTAGTATGACAATTTATTGACACTTTACGAAATACTATGCGAACCATCGTTGCACCAAATAACCGGTTTTTGAATGCAATCGATTTTTTATTTAAGGATTTTATTATTGTATGTAAATAGAGTTGGATTATTATTAACTATTACACATTACAATCAGGAGGCTATTTTATTACAATAGTTAATTATTGTTAGTCGTTCATTATTATTTTCCGTTAAAATTTCACTATTACCCTTTCATAACTTTTAAATTGGTCATTGATCATTACAAAGAAATAATTACAAGTGTGTACTGAAACTTAAATAACAAATATAGTGCTACGGTTTAAATTATTTACTTTGGAGATCTTCGTTTTCTTTCGTCTAGTATGAAATGTGTAATTTTTTAAAATACCTAACTCGTTGTTCAAATCTGTTTGTAAAATGTACTTACGGCATCCTAATTTTTAAATTTGTTTTTATTTGAATCCAAAATTTTGATTATTTTAAATTATAATTGTTTACGTTTGGTTACCAAACGATTTAAAACATTCCCAACACTAGGCTCATAAACTGCAAAATACAACATTGTAAAAGCGTCGCGTTGATATAAGAGTCAAGATTATATTCTTTATTTTAGTACAATTTTAACAGTCTTCCCAAAAAGGAGGAGGTTCTTAATTCGTTTGTTTGTATTTTTTTATGTATGTACACTGTATTCTTTGAAAATGGTGAACGTATTTCCTTGATTCCTTCTTTATTTTTACAATATTAAATCAAATATGTTACATAAGTATGATACTCTTTCTTATATTATATGGAATAACTGATGAGTATTTGTAGTTATGTAGTCGACTTTTGAATTTTATTACAAAGCTATCACGTCATTTAAATTTTGTTCGCGGTTTCGCTCGCGTGAAAGAAATTTTCTGGGAGGCGGCGGGCGACTTTGATTTGCACTGTGTAAGGAAGGATTATAAATGCGAATGTTTGGATGTATGAATGTTTGTTAGAACTAAATACAGACATTGCTGAACGATTTTGATGAAATTTGGCACACGGAGAGAACATATCCTGGATTAGGCTTCTTTTTATCCCAGTAATTTGCTCTTGTAGGAAATATTTAATTATTTAATCAGGTTTTTTAAATTGATGACGTTAGATTCGTACAAATAATGTTATGGATCTCTATAATATACAAAGAGTATTGGATATACCAATGACGTCATTTAACATTAACCATTCTCCACATCCAGTTCCGGTAGCTTAGTATTACTTTATTGTTTATCTATGGCCGTTATAGTCTCCGTAGTTAGAAACATTCTATCCAAAAGAGCATCAATAATTTTTGTTTCCTTTATTATATTTTTGATAAAAAAAAACTATTTATATTTATATACATATCATTAATTTTTATACATTAATCACTTTGAGTATCAACTTTTCATATGATACTTCAGGCCGGATTTTGTTATTGATCCTGATAGTAAATTGTCAAATCTGAAGTTATGCTTTTTTACTTTTGAGTTACTCTATTTACATGAAGACATTGGCAAAATCACCGCTGCAACCATAGAATAAAGATGCTTATAGTCCTTATTCTCAGGCTGCAACGGTGGAGCCATAACCTTAAAGAAGAAGAAGAAGATCTGTATGGTGATTTAGGAATTTTTGTCGTGGAAAAGGCTTTTCATGTGGGCGAAGGCGCGAGTAGCACCTAGTAATCTTCAATTTGTTCTGCCTTACCAAAATTAGTTGAACACGATAAAATATAACACAGTTATAAGCATTAATTCTTCCTTGTAGCAGTATTTACCGCTGAACCTTTTATTATGATTCGATTTCGGGAGATTAAGTATAAGAATAATCAATTAATTTTAAATCTCAAAACGTAATCCCGTAGAAATTGTGTTCGCAAACTTTCGATGTATAAAACTTCGTCACAACTACATAATACATAAGCATGAAATCATCTGAGAGCGTAATTGCTATAGCGTTCCATCGCGCATCGGTTTGTATTGTTTAGAACCAGACTTTTTTTTTATTGCCTCGAAGGCAGACGAGCTAACGGCCCACCTGATGGTAAGTGGTTACCGTCGCCCATGGACGTCAGCAATGCCAGGGGCACAGCTAAGCCACTGCCTACCATGAAAAGCTTTTTTTAAACCTCGTTTGAAGAAGGATAAGTCATAGCGCTGAGGAAACACCGTGGGAGGAAGCTCATTCCAGAGTGAACACGTTCGAGGTAAAAATGATCTCTGGAAACGTAAAGTGCTGGCAGCGGGCGTTACCAGGTTTTTTTTTTTTTTTTTTTAAAAAGGCCATCTTCGGCGCATTAGGGACGGCTGCGGGCTTCCTCTGACTCACGTCTAAGTTGTCGTCCGCAACCGCCCCTGCACGTACCGCTGTTGCGGTCCTTTTCCTGTTGCGGGGGCTCAGAAGCCCCCGCAACACCGTACCGTGTCCGCCTTTTAGTGTCCGAGGCAGCGTGAGACACGCTGCCTCGGACATGTCCATCACGGGGGTCACAGAAGTTGGCTAGACTAATGGGTGGGCGGCACGTCCCGCCCACCCGTGACCCCCGGAGGCCCCTATTAGTCGCCTTTTACGACAGGCAGGGGATACCGTGGTGGAATTCTCCAAACGCCCCCGATCCACAGGGCGGGAGACGTCGGTCAGTCGTCCACCCGACGCCTCCTACGTCTCGTCTGGCGGCGGGAGGGATCACCACTGCGCTGGCGATCCCTCTCGGCACTCTCCTTCCGCGAGAGGACCGCCTCGCAGAAGTGGACCACCGCCTGCCAGGCCTCTCGGCCGCCGACCATGGAAGCGACCACGGCCGGCAGCGAGAGGTCTTCTCCGACGACTGTTCTGAGAGCGCTGCGCTCCTCATCCCAGGCTGGACAACACTCCAACGTATGTTGGGCCGTGTCCATTGGGCAGTTGTCACAATAGTGACACACGGCCGACTCCTCTACACCTACCACCCGAAACAGGAACTCACCGAAGCAGCCATGCCCGGTGAGCACCTGCGTCAGGCGGTATGTTGCCGCTCCGTGGCGCCTGTCCAGCCATTCGGCAAAGACAGGACGCACTGCCTCTACGACCCGGTGCCCCCACGACGGGGCCTCCAGCCTGAGACGCCACTCCTCCACGGCGGCTCGCCGTAAGGCGGCCCTCTCGGCCTCCACCTCCTTCAGGGCCGGACGCTCCCCGCGACTGAACGCCTCCTCCCGCCAATGGAATACATCGGCAAGGGATTTGGCGTCCAGGTCCCAGGGCAGAAATCCGGCCAATAGGCAAGCCGCCTCGAAAGAGACCGTGCGGTACGCCCTGACCGCCCGCTGCGCTAAAGCTCTCTGCGGGGCGCGCAGAAGGGCGACGCAGGGGCGGCCCAGGGAGTCAGCCCAAACGGGGCTGCCATAAAGGGCTATGGACCGCACGACTCCGTGATACAGCCTCCGGCAAGGGAAGCCAGGACCTTCCAGGTTGGGCAGCAGGCGGGAAAGAGCGCCCGCTGCCCGGGACAATTTCGTCCTCAACTCCTTAAAGTGGGTGCGGAATCGCCATCGGCTATCTAGGACTAAACCTAGATACCTCATGCTAGAGCCGATGGGGATCCGCACCCCCCCAACGACGATGCCGGCACCGGCCGGTGGCCCTCTCCGAGGTCCGTGAAAACACACGGCCTCGGTTTTCTCGAGGGCCACCTTCAACCCTAAACGTTGGATTCTACCAACTACTTGGCCGGTGCCCGCCGCCGCCAGAGTTGCGGCGTCCCGGAAGGTCCCAGCAGTCGCTGTGACTAACGTATCGTCGGCGTAACAAGTCACGCCGACGCCCCGGAGATTGGAACCACGGAGCACCCAGTCGTACCCGATGTTCCACAGGAGAGGGCCCAAAACCGAGCCCTGTGGAACACCGCACGACATCGCTCTTCGGTGCCACCCATCGGCGCCCGGATACACCACGTGCCTGTCAGACAGGTACGCGTGCACCAAACGCCGGAGATAGGGCGGCACCACGTGGTACCGCAGTGCCTCGTGGATGCAGGGCCAGGGCAGCGAGTTGAAAGCATTGGATATATCCAATGATACAGCTATCACTACACTGCCTCTGGCCACTGCATCCTCCGCCTGTGCCTTCACCCGCAGAATCGCGTGGACAGTGGAACGTCCCCTCCTAAATCCAAACTGCTCGTCGGCCAGATTTGGTCCGACCCTCTCAAGATGCTCGACGAGGCGGGTATGGATGATGCGCTCGAAGAGCTTTGCCACCTCGTCGAGCAACACGATGGGCCGGTAGGCCGACGGCGACTCTGCGGGTCGTCCTCCCTTCTTCAGCAGGACGAGCTTCCCGGTTTTCCAACGCACCGGGAAGACGCCCTGCTCCAGGCAGGCGGTGAATAAGCTGCGGAGCCTCGGGCCCAGGTACTCGAGGGCTAGCACCCAGGCTTTCCCGGGGATGCCATCGAGCCCTGGGGCCGTGTTTTTGCTCCGCAGCCGAAGCACTGCCGCCCGCATTTCAGCGGGCGAAACCTCCGGGATATCCCTTGCCGGATTCTCACTCGACGATGACGCCACATCCGGTGGCGCCATCGGTGGAGGAGTGAACTCCTCGGTGGCCGGGAACAAGGCCGCGACTACGTTGGCCAGTAATTCTGGCCGGAGACTCTGCGACAGCGGGGGCGCCGCTGGGCGAAGCTTCTTCATCACCACACGGTAAGGGCGCCCCCACGGGTCCCTGTCGAGAGTCCCCACGAACGCCTTACGTGCCGCGACCTTGGCCCCATGAATGGCCACCCGCAGCGCTCTCTTTGCCTCTTTGTAGAGGCCATAGAGCTGCCGCTCCTGGTCTGCGTGATTCTCCTCTCTGAGCCGGCGACGACGATGCCTGGCGTATCGGCGGCGCGCAGCAACGCACGACGCGCGCAACTGCGATAGCTCCGCCGACCACCAGTACACCTGTCGCACCGGCGAACGGCGGAGAGCTCGGGGCATGCCGGCGTCGCAGACATCCGACATTGCCACCCCGAACCACTCCGCCTCCTGCTCAACCCGTATCGGCGCGTCCGGCACGGGGAGCCACGACATGACCAGAGCGGCCAGCACTAGGGCCTCCCCATCGAGGCGACGAAGCGCCCACCGCGGGCCGTCCTGATTTGGGGCACTCGGTACACCACCGGACTGGACACTCGGGGACGCGGAGACGCCGAACCTGACGTAACGATGGTCCGACAACGTCTCCACGCCCACGAGGACTCTCCAGTCCCGGACACGGCGTGCGACGGCGGCACTCGCAAACGACAGGTCTATAATCGACCCGCCGTTGTGCCGCACGCACGTGTCCACCGACCCCCTGTTCAGGACGACCAGGCCGACAGAGATCGCCCATTCCTCCAGGACCCGACCACGACCGTTCGTCGCCGGCGAACCCCAAGCCACGGACTTGGCGTTGAAGTCGCCGGCGACGACCGCCGGGTGAGGTTGGCCTTGTTCCACCAAGGCCCCCAGCCGAACGAGGAAAGACTCAAATTCGGCGAGGGGTCTGTTGGGAGAAAAGTACACTCCTACTATCCAAATGTCTCCCAACAGAACCGCCACGCATCCCCTGTCCTTCGCTACTTTTTCGAAGGGTGGGGAGCCAGCGGCGCCCCGGCTGATGATAGCCACCAAGCCGTCAAGGTCCCCAGCCCAGTTATCCCGGGGGGGGACAAAGTACGGCTCAGCGACCACGGCCACTTGCACCGACCACTGCGCCAGGCTTTGGGACAACAGGTCCTGGGCACTGGCACAGTGGTTGATGTTCGCCTGGAGGAAATTTAATTCCATTATTGGGCGATCTCTGCCACATCCATCGCGGCCCCTTGCGGTGGGCTCGCTGACTGCGACTGGGTCGAAGCCCCAGCGGCAGCAGCACTTCGTATCCCGTCGCGGCGACTATCGCGACGGGAGGGGGCGGGACACGCCTTCCCGCCCACCGGATGCTTGGCGGGCCTCCCTGCGGCCGCGCAGACTGCGCAGTTCGGCGCGGCCTCGCATCCTCGGGCTTTGTGGCCCGGTTTGCCGCAGCGATAACATAGATCGCTGCGGTCCGGTCCTCCGGTGCAGGTGCTCTGCGTGTGACCGTGCTCAAGGCAACGGAAACAGCGCATCGGGCGCGCCCCGAGCACGGTCACCCGGGCCACTGTCCACCCCACCATCAGGCGGCCCGCCTTTATTTTTTGGGCCACTTTTGTCGGCACCTTGGCCCAAACTGCGCCCAGGCCGGAGCGGTCAGGCCGGATCTGTCCGACCTTGACGGCGTCGACTGCGCACTCGCCAGCAACGCTGAGTGCCGCTGCGACCGTCTCGGAAGTGGCTGCCGGATCCAACTCCGACAGCCGCAGCTCCGTGCACTTGGTGGGCCGGGAGATTTTGACATCCTCCGACTCACCAAAGCATTCCCTCAGCCTTGCGGCGAGGGAGTCCGCCTTCCGCTCCGACTCAGCCCCGGGCACCTCATATAACATGGCACCCGTGGCTGCCACCTTGGGCCTCAGCCTGTCAATACCGAGGCCGGCGAGGTCGACGCGGTGCTGAGCGTCCGTCAGCACCTTGGCGTACGTTAGGCCCTTGGCCACCGCCGCCGGCGTCAGCGACAGCACTATGGCCGCCGAGCGTGGCTGACGCAGCTTGGGCTCCTTGCGCCTCTGCCTCCTCTGCTGCGGCTTCGCCGCAGGCGCCGCAGCGGGGCTGGGCTTCCCCCGCTTCTTCTTCCCTACTACCACCGTCCATTCAGCGTCCATGGACGCTGGGGCCGGCGGCAGTGGGCGGGGCTCCCTAGGAGCGGACTTCGCGACGGGGGGAGCAGGAGGACCACCTTTCCCCCTCCCCTTCTGGGGCACCCCAGACGGTCCAGCGACCGCCACGGCAGCAGAGGTGGAGGGCCCGGCCACGATGGCAGGAGCCTTGAAAGGAGCAGGCTGCACTGCTCCTTTCCCCTTCCCCCTCCCCTTCCCCTTAGAGGAAGGCTGGGGAGCTCCCCCAACGAAACCACCCTGGACGGGGAGTGGTATGTCCCCGGGGGTGGACCTTCTTTCGTGGGCCAGTGGAGGCCTCTGGGCCGGCCCTGCGAGCACCGACTCCATCCTCGCCTGCCACTTGGCCTCCACTGCTGCCAGCTCCTCCAGACGGCGAAGGAGAGAAGCGTTTTCACGCTTCAGCTCCTTCACCGCCTCCTCCAATTTGGCGCACTTATCTCGCCACTTTTTGGCCTCGCCTTTAGGGCGAGCGCTCGGTGCCGGTTCCGCCGCCGCTGCGACAGCCACCTCCTCGGCGGGCACCTTTGGGTTGGCGGAGCGAAGGACCATGCCTTCCCCGCTCTCCACCCTTCTCGCCCTTTGGCGGGCCTCTCTGCGCTTTACGATGTCGCGCACCCTCTCCCTTGACTTTGGTTCGACGAATCCGTCGACCGAAGCTGGGCCTCCCCTGCCACGTCCAGCAGTCGTCTGCGACTTCGGAGTTGGCTCCTCCGTGTCGCTTGCCAGGGACGACCTGCTGCCCTTGTCCAACTCGGAACGTTTCCTCCAGAGCCTGTGGCTCCGAACGGAGGAAACGCTCCCACTCGACTCCGAGTCGACGCCTGTGGACATCTTGTCCGCGCCGACTCTTCGTCCGCCATCAACGGGCTTTCGCCCACCAATCTCCGCCTCTCCAGCCGAAACTGGAGTAGGCAACCTCGTCAATGTGATTTTAGGGTTTAAATTTTCCATAATGTATCCCACGAGTATGGGGGAAATAAAGAGTCCAGCCAGGCAGTGCCCCCTGTACCTGGGTAAGCCTAGCGTAACCCGCCAAGAGGGTCGGCCGGTACTCTGGCGGGGGTCGCACTAGTGACCGAACTACCCATCGGCCATGCATCCCCTCGCGGTGCGCCGCCGCTTGGGATTCGGGGAACTTTTTATAGAGGTTTTCTCCCTCGTGGTCCGGGCGATTAAGCCAAGACCCTCGGTCCAGCAGGAGCGCGAGACATGTCCACGGACCTCCATACTAGATTACGATCTGCAACGGTGACAGCGGAGAGGAAGGTTCCCCCCCACTGCCTGCTCGGGGCGGTGTTAGCGCACACCGAGCCCGTCGACACCCCCGGATGAACCAGGAGCCGCCCGAATAAACGGGCCCACCATCTAAAGATGCGGCAGCCACCGCAAAAAGCGGCGACTACCGCCAAGACCACTGTTCGTCAGGATATTGGCCGTTGCGCCGATCAACTCGACCGACGCTCCGTTGCCCAGGGTGCACCACGTGGAGGTTTCCTGACTTCGCACCCCGGGCGTTACCAGGTGGAACGGATGAACTTTCCTCCGAGAACGGGTAGTCCGGTGGTAAAAAGGAGATTTTATTTATTTATTTATTTATTTATTTATTTATTAAAAGGTATACCAACAGCACACATATAAAACATTACAGATTTAGCAATACTTAAACTGAATTCTAGTATGTATGCCAAATTATAGGTATACACAGCATTCAATGATGAGATGATGGTGTCATCTCGAAGAGTTCCTCAGAGCACTCGCCGTGGAAGAGCCGATAGAGTACGCAAAGGGCCCCAATGTCTCTTCTCATTCCCAACGGGTCCACATCGTCCGAGAGCTTAGGATCGTCTATGATTCGAGCAGCGCGCCTCTGTAAGGAGTCAAGTGGAAGCAACTGGTACTTGGGTGCTCCAGCCCATAGGTGCGAGCAGTACTCCACAACAGGCCGGATTTGTGCTTTGTAAAGCAACAGTCTTTGTTCCGGCGTGAAGTACCCCTTAGCTCTATTAAGGACACCCAGTTTTCTTGAGGCTAATTTAGCCTTACTTTCCACGTGACTCCCAAACTGGACACCGCTCGAGATCCTGACTCCAACTATCTCGAGACTCTCAGAGATCTGCAGGGAAACTCCTTGGAACTGTGGTGCTATGACTAAAAGGATCCTTCTTCGCGGTGAACGCGCACACTTGTGTCACACTTTCAACTATATGTTCATTATTTAGAACCGATTTCGTTATAAGAGTCACGTTATTGTTTTAAAAATTAAATTAGGGGGATGGAATTGTATCCGCGGATATTACACAGGGTGTGGTGTACCTGCGCTTTCGATCCGCGTGTTAGTGACGCTCATCAAGCGCATGCTTCCACCCTTCGCCGATGCGGAACATTTCCAATTAATTTCCATTAACCGCCACCCATTTACATTCATTCATGATTAACATGATTCCAGGCTTTTAATGAAATTTTAGTTACTGTTTTTTTTATCATCATCATTGTCGATGACTCATTTGTTTATTACCAATAATATTGAATTTGAGATTTCGTTATTCACATGTTATTTAAAAGGTGTACAAAACAATTTGATATCACAATTATTATTGGTGTGTACCTTATAATATATTGTTCAGTCTCCATTCATGTAATGCAACTGCTTGTTTGGGTGTAGAACCAGCAATTTATTTCTCAGTCGTTAGAAATTACAACCATCCGCCATTATGCCGATTAAGTTTTACGATTATGTGTCGAAATCATTATGTGTTAAGTTTACATTATTAAATGAGTTTAGTGTACGATCAACCCTTCAGTATACTTTGATCCCCTTATTAATGAACAATTGCGTATTTGAATAACAATATGTAATTGAAAATATTCTCATGGTTTCACCCGTTACGGAACAATTTCAGTTCACAGGGGAGAGCGATTAAAATCGATATACTCTATTTTCTCACTTGCACAACAATCAAAATAAAATTGCATCTAATACCATGGAGACTTTTGTGAAATATTTATGTGTTAATTTAACGCAACTCAGTGTAATAAAGTACATAAGTGCACATTCATTTAGAATTCGTATTTATGTAATTTTTATCAACATCTTAATGAAATTCTTAGTGCAGCACGAATAGCAATTACCCGGTTCTTTGTCAAGTGAGATAAAGAGCCGACTAGTGCGACAATAAATAAAAGATAGAAAGTGGCTTTATTTCAGTACTAAAATATTCAAGGCGCTCCACGGCTGCGCGGCTCCACCGCAGCGAGGTGGCGCGGCGGCGGCAGTACAGCGGCGCGGGCGCAACTTACAATTCGTTTTTACCTCTTCGAGATCTTTTGTTGCGATGGTTTTTTCACGCAGTTGTTTTATTTAGTGTAATGATTAGACAGAAATATTTCGAGATGTCGAAATCTATCATCGCTTTTCACTTCGGTAGTTTTCAAATAAGCTTAAGAATATATTTTCGATGTTGGTCAATATATAACGTTTCTTCAATAAACTTCCTAAGCATATTGTAAATATTCCAATAAAAACATTTAAAATTACTATACAAGACCGTTTATGTAAAAAAGCTTACTATCGTATTTGCGATTATCTGGAGGAAACAAATGCTTGGGATTAAATTGTTCATATTATGTTTATACTAGCTTTTGCCCGCGACACCGCCCACGTTAAAAGGCTTTTCCGGGATAAAAGTCCCGCTTTATATTTTCCCGGGATACAAAATAGCCTATGTGTTAATCCAGTACATGATCTACCGTGTGCCAAATTTCATCGAAATCCGATTAGCAGTTTTTGCGTGAAAGAGTGCAAAATTCATACATCAATACTTACAAACTTTCGCGTTTATAATATTATAGTAGGATGTTGATATTGTTTTTTTGACATAATAATTTTATTCGTACTTTGACATTTTATAATACATTGTAATATTTTTATTATTTTAACAGATCGTGTTGCTGAGGGAGTTTCTTGCGTCGCTTCTTCTTTACAGCATTAACACGTTCCGAAACGGTGGTAGATTTATAAAGAATTAAAAGAGCTTTGGAAAAAGACAATTTAAATAAAGATTATTCGATTTTAATTTCAAAAATAATACTATTGGTTGTGGTTTGGAAAATAAAATATGTTCTTAAGAAAGATTATGTTGTTGATTATACTTATTTTGTTTATAAAAAGAGTGAAGTGTCATGACAATATTGCCATTAAATGACAGTTTTTGTCTGTCTCATTTAGGAGGTCAATTTTAAAAACTACTAGGGGTTGCTCGCGGCTTCGACCACGTGAAAAGCCTTTTGCCTTATGCCAGCGCCAACTACTTAAGGAATCACATACAAATATCCATTGCTTCTCATGAGAGGAAATTACCGGCATAAAAAGTAACCTATGTGTTAATCCAAAACGTGATCTACCTGTGTACCAAATTGCATCCAAATCCGTTGAGGGATTTATGTGTTTACTTCTAAAAAACATCCAAAAGATTTCACCAACTTTCGCATTTATAATATTAGTAAGAAGTAAGATTTATACTTAGTTAAAGTGCATTCAAAACTACTATTACATTTTATATCAAGATACCTAATTATATTTAATCCCACGTCACATAAGTTTAAACACCGTAACTTGTATACCCGAGAACAGAGAGTCTTTGTAGATAAGGGCGAATAGGTAGGTACTTCAGATAATTATTCCCAAACACCAAAAATTTTACGTTCAATATCTTTGCATTATATCATATATTGAATTGATATAAAATGCAATAGTAGTTTTCGTTACAAGAAATGAAACTAAATTGCAGATATCGTATATAATTTGGATAACTTTGTTTAGTCGTGAGTCAAAATAGAAAGGCGTGTTAGTGTGTTAATCATGGAGATGTGTTTAATTACTCATACACACGATTTTGTGAGTAGTCATTTATAAAGTTAATACTAATAATATTTTAATGGAATTAAACTTGGAACACACACGAAAGTAAATCACTATAAGTAGTATTGAATTAAGTGAATCATCAGCTGTGAGCGCAGCGCTCAAGCGACGTCAGCGGCGCGCTGCTTACCGATAAAGCGTGCGCTAAGTTAGCGCTAAGTGAGCTCCGATACCCGCTGACGAGTCAATCGCACCCACGCAAGCCGCCGTCGCCGCGCCGCCCGCCCGCCGACAAACCGCCGCCTGAGCTGGCCAACCACTAATACTGTCTTGTATAAATTTCCGGGATCCCTGTACTGTTACGATAATGTCATTTAAAATTATTATTTATTTGTTTCAATCGAGATATCTTGTGTTCAATTTAATATAATAATAATTGTTATTGATATTAGTTTTAATGAATCAGCTTAAGCTAAGGCTTGCTGATTTCTTTATCAGACACAAAAAATGTTAAATCAATACTTAGTTTATAATATCAAAATATTGGTATCTAAATAGTTTCCCGAATTCCACATTAAAATCTTGTTCAACCTCTCATTATGTCTATAAAAAAAAATTAAAAGAATCCGCTCAAGTGCAAATCTAGCTTTTGAATTGAATTTATAATTTTTGATGTATTCATTAAAGAAGTAAGATACAATTTTTTGTCTTAAATTTTACAATTCGAATCAATGATCTGAATCAAGCAAACTTGCCCTACACTATACAACAGGTACTTCAGGCCCTATCTAGTTTAAAATTACGGCTCAACGTTGATATAATTAAATGCATTTAAAAGATTTTCTTTTAATCGTGTTGTGTACACAAAAGTGAAATGCAAGCGTGATTACACGTTGAATGCGCGCGGCGGCAAAGGAGCCGCCGGCCGTCCGTAGAAGCCCTAATGCAGTGTCTATGTACGCGGATAGCTGAGGGCTATCTGCGCTCGCGCCGCACCGCCGCACCGCCACGTCGCCACTCCGCCGCCACACTGCGCTAACATTGCTAGTACTTGCGCGGAATTACTATCGATAACCGTCACAGTTAAAAGGCTCACTAATCACCCTCTTTTGCTTTAGTACGTTGTGGCTTTTGTAAAGGTGCTTCGAACATGAGTGTAAAAATAAATCTGAAAATAGGTCTAATTAATAGATGTGATTATTGCAGTAAGCTTAAAAATGCATTAAGTATGATAAAGATAAGATAATCTATCCTTGAATTCCAATTCCTAGTTCATTATAAAATAATTTTCAGCACGGTTAACCTAAGTATTTCTTAAAGTATTGATTCTTAGAGTATAAAGTCTTGATTATGAGGCTGACATTCCTCTTGCAGCATTCGATATTAACTCACAACAACATACGATAATATCTCGCAACACTATTTTGTCCTCTGTGACGTTATTAGGACACATTCATTACTCGCTTTAAAACAATATTGTTGGATACTCATCATAAAGAGCCGGTTACACAAGGTGCGATTTTGAATCCATTGTGATGAAGTGGATACCTATTTATTCATTAATTGAATACGGAGTGAAGCGTGCTGTATGGCGTGTGGCAATCAGGCTACAGCGTCAGAAAGTCACAATTATCTCGTCACAGTTCTAAGATCAATCAAACCATATCACGTTATCTGGGTCATTAATTACTGTAAACAGTAATTACTTTAATTATTCTTGACAGTCTTTGTGTAAAGTCGTGAAATCGCCGCACGCTGTTGAAGGTCGTGGTGTCTATTACAAAGAGGACTCGAGAAAGGTCGTATTCTGCTCCCGTCAAAGCGCACTTTGTGAATGGGATTTCATCATTGCCGCATTGATTTGACCGTTTCTAACATGCAACTACATATTGTTGTCTCGGCAATTAAATGATATAAGTCGATATCTCACGACTTTATAATTACTTAACTATGAACTACCTACCTCTATAGAAATAGACAGGTACATGTGCAACATTTAGTTTCAAATTTTGAAGATGGCAGATGACACGATCTGTTTTTTTATAGCCTTGAATGACGAGACGAGCTTGTCGTTAGCCTGATGGTAAGAGGCACGACCACCCATTAACAGTAGAGACACCATCCAGCACATTGACTTACAAAGTACTGTGTGGCATTCCACTGTCCTAGTCATCCTGAGACATAAGATGTTAAGTTTCATTATGAGCAGTAGTTACACCGGCTACAATCTCCTTCAAACCGAAACACAACAGTGCATGCACACTGCTACTTGGCCGTAGAAATAGAAATTGTACCCACCCAGACGGACTCTTACGTATGAGAGACCTACAACCAGTAAATGTAAAAATTTCGTGTTTATGTCCAGCCTGTGTACCCGATACTCATGTACTTATCCGAATTTTATATTTCTTTATAGTGAACGTTTGTTGACAAGCATGTTCACAAAAGCCTTATTACTGACTAGCTTTTGCCTGCGGCTCCGCCCGCTTTAAAAAGTTTTTCCGGGATAAAAGTCCCGCTTTATATTTTCCCGGGATAAAAAGTAGCCCATGTGTTAATCCAGGACATGATCTACCCGTGTGCCAAATTTCATCGAAATCCGTTCAGTAGTTTTTGCGTGAAAGAGGAACAGACATCCTTACATCCAAACATCCATACATTCTTACAAACTTTCGCCTTTATAATATTAGTAGGATGATATTTTAAAGAAGCTAAATCAATTGCCGTCTTTAAACAAACCTGTGTTTTTTGGTATTCAGTTGGAATACAAAATTTATTCAGGGTGCTTGCTGATCTACAAGATAAATGCCATTTTAGCTAGATACTTCTGCAGTTTATTCACCTAATTGATCTAATAGCAATTTAGACCTTTTGATGCTAATAATTATATTATAACCTCTATTTTTAACACATTTTTTTACATATTGTAAAAAATAAATTGCCGGTTTCTATAATACATCTACCTTTTTATACACTCAGTGGAACTATAACAAGGTGCTAATTTTGATAAACGGTCATATTTTGTAGACATTTTTCATGGTATTAAGTTCTCGACTTTTTAATGACGGGATCCATAGCTAAGAGCTCTGTATAAAGGCGTAAGTATACATATAATATTAAGTTTATAATATGATAAAGCTAACTCGCGGAATGATGTGCTTGAGCTGAATAGTTCGAATGTATGATGCGTACATGTCCATTGTGTATGCAGGCTCGTAGTGTGTGCGTTAGTTGCATAGCGCGCTTCAAAGCACCCCGTCAGGTGATCTTTGGGTCCATGACTCAACAGTTACACTAACGAACCGGTGCAGCGCGGCGCGTGCTCTATTGTGCCTTATTATCTATCTTTATCTTTCTTAGCCTACATACGGACGTATTCAATAATGCATGTAGCAATATGAAATGTAAAACAATAAACTTTTAATAAAGAGAATGCTTACCGCAACTTCTTGTATTGAACCGGATTAATAAGTTGTGCAACTCGGTACGCTGTGTCATGAAAGGTTGGGTACCGTATCTATGGGTCAATGTTAAAATGATCACTGATCACTTTTTTGTTATTGTTTCGTCTGATAACAGTTAATTGCTTAGGTATTTCAGGCGTTTCGATACAACTGCAGCGTGACTCACTCATATATTATGTAGAACATTTTTTTGTTATAAATTGTTACGAAATGTTATTATAATTGCCATTCATATATTTTTACGAGTACAAATTAAATGATTGAGCGATGGATTAATGTTCTATGTTATAATTAATTCCTGTTGTGAAATGAATAAAATTATTATAATTTATATGTACATTCAGCCACATTAACAGCTGAACAAATTCAAGACGAAACATCGCCTATAAACGTTCAAGTTTTATTTGAATCATTTTTTTCTGTGTAAGTAAAGTAAATGTCTTTTGCTTTATTTTTGTGAAGATTTAAGCAAAATATTTGTTGGAACACAAAAGTGTGTAGACGATTTGAAATCTTGAATTCGTTCAACTACTTATGTGGTCGATTCTACATGATATAATTTTGTGAAATTAACGTTGTACTATCTATTTATACGTTTTTAAGGAAATTCCGTTTCCGAGATCCAGCAATCCGTTTTTGAGCCTATAATGATTTTAATTAAATATTTGATAATTCTAAATATCTAAGACGGATTAAGTAACAACTAACACCAGACTGGAATGCATTCTAAAACTACCTAGGGCTTTGAGCCCTTGGGCCAAATATGAGATTTCTCGCCATTTTGTCATTATTATTATTGTGAATAAACAACGCCTCATGCATTGGTTGAGTTCTATTGTCATGCGAACTTTGGTTGAATGAGGACTTCCTACAGCTAACTCTGAAGTTGTTTGCGATGGATCCGCTTCCACAATAGCCTTTAATTCCTCACTATCCACCTTGGTCTCTGGTCGTCCATGGGGCTTGTTCTGAAGGTAGTAATTTCCAGAACGCAAACGGTGGAACCAAAAACGTACCGTTTTTTTTGCCACACCAGCTCTATACACATTGTTAATCCTTCGAGCTGTTTTTGCAGTACTGGTGCCACGGTGGAACTCATACTCGTAATTATAGCGATATTTCATGTTTTTCATTGCGCGATATGAAAGACGCCAAAGAAAAAATGAATCAGGAGCAAACAAATAAATCACTGTTTTCAAAACTGAAAATACATTTATAAATTTTAATTTGGAATTTTTAACCAAAGAGATGGCAAAGTGGCACATACGACACGACGCCAATTTCATATGTAAAGATCTAATATTATGGACGAAAGTCGCTGTGTTAAACAAAATTAGTTCGTCATTTCGAAGACCAGTTCGGATAAAATATTGACACAAAGTTTTTATAGTTTTCATTTGTATATTTATTTGTGTAATGTCAACTAACACAACTGGCTAAAGCTCAGACATAATGCATTAAGTACTTACTACATCCATATCACACGTCAGTACCTAAGACAAAAATACTGGTATGTCATTCTGGTAAACGGTAATGACTATAACTCAGCGCAATTTGCAAGATTTAATAAGAAACTCGGGGAACCTGTCGCCACATACTCGATGCAGCAACAGGTTGTCCGAGATTCTTGACATGTAAGACAATGAAGAAAATAAAATTTAGACGCGTTTGGGTATGTTTATTAGTGTAAAATATTCCAAAAATTAAAATTTATTATCAAAAAATATTTATATCGCAGAAAGTTAAGAAACTAGATGAAATTAATGTGATTTTTTTAACTTTATTTCAGTTAACATATAATGGTCTTAATTACCCACAACTTACATAATTATATTGGTATTTCCACTTTTCTCTTATTTTATACTTCATAAGTGACTATACTATATTCCTTAAAGAATTATAAATATTTTTTCATTGTTATTGAGTATATTACAAAAAGCACAGTTTATGAGCGACTCACACCGTAGCAGGTGAAAATAAATCACCGACAGATTAAAGATACTCACCTAGTTGTCTGAGCTAAACGTTTACGGTCCATGATTAATTCCATTATGTTCACTTTATGATACTTATCGATAGTTATTATGTTTCATTAGCGTTGTAAACTGTCTGTAACGTCAAAACGATCCATCAAGGTGTTAAGTAGAATCATTGGCGTTTTCGGACCGCGAGGTGCCCATCGTCTATTTATTAACGCGTCCAACAACGCCAACACCTGCCAAAGATATCCAATCGTAACGTATGAGGTGCTAACGCATGCGTTCTATCGTTAAATCATCGATCCAAAGGGTGTTATGTTTGTTTATTGTAACGCTATGGAGTAAAGCGATACAATTTTAGTATCTGTGACAAGTGGAATAGGTAATATATTTAAAAGCAATGTTATTGGCTTCCTAAATTAAATGTTTACTATTTTTTTTGGATAAAAAATGTATTTGAAGTTATAAATACGAACTTTTTTCTAATGATACCCCATGGAGTAATATAATAAAGACGTCAAAAAAGTGAGTGGACGTACCACCCTGTGAAGGTTTCGTCGATTGTTACGATGACGTGATGATATGCCGAATCAAATTACAGTATCATTTAGATTATTTAGATAAACAGAATGTAAATCTTACGCAAGACCCGCTGGGATACGAAATCACGTTCTATAATAAAGTTATGTCTTGTTCTTGTTGGGTATGAGGTACTCAGTACTAAATTGGATTATGTCGATAACTGTCCGGGAGGACATAATATTTAACTCGTATTCAAATTGATTCAAAATAAAAGCGGCGATAGCCTAGTTGGGAGTGGAATGGACTGCCGAGACGAATGTCCGCAGGTTCAAAACCCAAGGGCACACACCTCTGACTTTTATAAAAAGTTATGTGTGTATTCTTTGTGAATTATAGCCCGCTTTAACGGTCAAAGAAAACATCGTGAGGAAGCCTGCGAACCTGAGAAGTTCTCTGAATTTCGAAGGTTTGTGAAGTCTGCCATTCCACACTAAGGCAGCGTGGTGGATTAAGGCCTTAAACCCTCTAAGTTGTAGAGGAGGCCCGTGTTCAGCAGTGGTCAGTATGTAATATAGGGCTGGTATGGTATGGTATGGTAAATTAGTGCTGTAGCATGCAAAACTAATATATTCATTTTTACCTATGTATGAAATAATTTAAGTAATAATAATTATTCCTTGTCGTTGGTCTCTATGCTCTACATAAATGATGGCCACACATTTTTTTAAATTATAACTATGACCACTCAGCTCAATCACATTTTATATTAATAATAAGCCCGAAGGGGCAGCTTTGTGGCGAGCCGACTGTGAGTGGCGACACCACGTACTCCGACTCCGTGGGGGCTACATGACCCTTGGCTTGCCTTAACTGGCCGGCTAGGGGTGGAAGTCGCAAGAGTTAAGAACCTGAGCTCCAGGATGGAAGTGCTCAATCTGCGTAATAGCGAGGGAACCCAACCCGGGACGCGTCAGCGACCCGCGATGGTGAAATCGGTACACACCCTTTACACCCTTTAGCCACTTCCACCGATGTTGCGTCCCTGGCATGCGCCGCTTTTGGGATGCCCATCTAGTGGGGCCAAGTCACCGTCCGCCTTGAATATAAAAGATTGAGACATTTTACTTGGCAGGCGTCCCGTTGTCTCAGTCAACAGCCCAGCAACCAGTCCAGCTAGATCCCATCCGTAAACCCTATTAATTCCCATCTACTCTGTAATAGTACTCACACCTTGCGGGCGCTGTCTTTGGCTGTATTTCTCCTATCAATTCAGAAGACCCCAAAAATCCGCTCTAATGTGGACAGAGATGAGTTATGCCTGTATTGCGTGGACGGGCACCATAGTAATTTAAAATCTTCGGAGCATTGGTTAGCGTGTCAGCAATGCGGACTTTGGGCTTTTACATCCTACGCAGGTGTTGACGACGAAGATATGGAAGAGTACCACATCTGCTATACTGTGAGGTAAAGTAGCCTAATACCCCATCCTGCCTCTACCCTGGGGCACGATGGAGTTTTGTTAAGGGTTTCCTATTTTTTATATGCTTTTTTATCTTACCAAATTACATGCCCATTGTTAGGTTAATATGTAACCTAAGTGTTCTAGTTACTTTTAATTAATAAAAATATCTTGATTATATTTTTATTGTTTATTTCCCTTAACGTCCCCGTTATGCCCCCCCTTCCCCTACTGTTGGACACGGCGCGCATTGTGAGGAGATTCTTCACTTGGGATTCCTAACCACCAGTGGCTTGGTTCTTGAGCCTCGCCATCGGAGAGTGATTATTTTTTTTAAGTTTTTATATGTATTTTTGTAACTCATATATAAAAATTATTAAAAAATCAATTTTTAGAATACAGGAACTAATAACAAAACCAGCCGAGTATTATATACTGTTCACCGCTGAGCGCGGGCCCCTTCTACTGAGACGGTTCAGTAATTTTGCCGTCTTCCAAAAACCTAGTAAAGCTTAATTTTTATGTAGTTAAGTGTTTTTAATATAAGTATTCAACAGAAATACCAATAGTTTCCGAATCTTATAAAAGGCTTATTTGCAATATACGACACTAAATATTTAATACTACTAATCCTACTAATATTATAAACACGAAAGTTTGTAAGAATGTATGGATGTTTGGATGTATGGATGTTTGTTCCTCTTTCACGCAAAAACTACTGATCGGATTTCGTTGAAATTTGTCACACAGGTAGAACATGTCCTGGATTAACACATAGGCTACTTTTCATCCCGGAAAAATATAAACCGGGACTTTTATACCGGAATAAGTTTTTAACGCGGGCGGAGCCGCGGGCAAAAGCTAGTATACAATACTATAGTTCCTTTTGCAACTGACGAATATGCAGTTCACTCCTAATTCAGATACTTTTGAAAGTCCACAAAGGAATCCTCCGTTCGCTCTGGTCCATTTGCGAGCGCTGTGAAGTTTGATTGAAGTGCATCAAGTAGCCAATCATTTGTTCAATATTAATCTGCCTCTCAAGCCTTCGCTCAAGTAAACGCTGAGCCAAAAAAGTTAGTCACGATTGTAAGATTAATAATATAGACTATATGCGATGTCGCAGTCGTTATCGGCGATGTGACTTTTTCACAACACGCTCCACGCGGAGCCGTCGCGTTGCCAGCGAGTGTACCGGTACAGAAGGAGGCTAAGTTCAGCATCACGATGTCGCTACTCAACTTTCGACTGCCGCACGTCTGTCGATTAAAAATCACTTGCGACAACACTGGCTTGATCGATGTAGCCCTTGGCATTTGTGTGATATAACTGTACACTTTATAACAAATAGATGACACAGATTGTGCCAACATGACACTGAGCGCGTCGTCCAATTGACGCGGTGCGGCGCAACGGTTGATTAAATTTAAATGCACGAGTTAAAATATTTAGAAGTCAGACTTGGAAATAAACGTAGAATTCGCTAAGTGCCATCAACCAGATTCTTTTTAAATCTGCAACGTGAAGGATTTTTTGTTGCATAAACAACTATAAACAAGTAGCTTCTTCTTAATAAGCCTAACATGAAAACGGGTTGAGGCCACCGCACGTGGATAACCGCTGTGGTCGGCACATCAAAGCAAACACTCGTTTAAACCAATTGTGCGTGCCGGCGCGCGCGCAACAACAACGTGTAATTATACGGTTATAGGGCGCGCACCCCCGCGCCTCCCCCACCGCCTCCCCCGCCGTCTCCGCACCCGGCGCGGCGCCCGAGCCCTTACCGATAAAAAATAACCATCTGTTGAACCGCAACCAGGATAACGCCTGCTGGGTCAGTAATTGACCGCCAACATAGTGTTTTCTAATGAAAACCTTTTTTTGTTTGAGTTAATCATATTTTTTACGTAGAGTTAATAGCCAATTTATTTGGATTTGCATAACGTTCGGTAGCATATGATCTCTCACTTATGTGTTGTTTTAAATAATATCAAATTAGTGCTGTGAAAACTGTTACGTAGGTCACTTTGTTAATTATGAGTATCTCGCGTTTGTACAAATACTATGTAGTATATTGGACATAGGCTAGACTAATTTTAAAGTATAAGACAAAGCTTGTGCAGTCCTGCATTCTTAATAAATTTCAAGGGCGGGACTCTAAACCTTTAAACTATAATTTATGTTTGTTTTCTCAAATGTATAATTACTAGTTATGTAATAAGAAACACGCGCAAAACAAATAAACAACAGTAATAAATATTTCCTTTCGCCTCTTATAATTGATAAAAATCAGGGTATCACAGCAAAAAACGCGGCTGCTTCTGTATCATCATATTAATAACATAATATTAATAACGGCGCAATTTAAATCAATTTCCGCCGCACAGGCCAACCCTTTTAGTCGGGGCGTTACAAGCATTATATTTCATAATAGTGTGTAATCGAGTTGTGTGGATCCACATCGGCTCTCAGCTCTCGCATCAGCTGTGGATATCGAGATGATTTCTATTTCTGTCCATCGTAATAGAGGTTATGAACCGTATAAATTATGAAATAGTAAATTTTGACGTAGCTGTCACTTTAACTAAGGCACATAATGGTGATTTACTGCCGAGCTGTGTGCTACAGGTGGTTCTAGAGTACGGTAAAAAAACATAGACACATTCTGCCGACCAGACGTACTGTCAGCCATATAAGTAGCTGCACAAATCCAAAACCCCAATTTGTATCTACTCTTCGAGTTCTTACCAATTTTAGTTTTCACTTCACAAAAATAAAATAAGGCGATTAACTTTACTTCCCAAAGAAAAAAAATCAATTAAACTTAACGCGTGGAAGTGATTTGAAATTTTGAATTTGTTCGGCTATTTATGTGGCTGACTGTACTTATATGTATACGTATGTTTATTTATACATATATTTTTATATTGAGTGTTGACGTGATGAATGCTGACAGACTCTGCAGTCAACAGTACCGGAATATGAAGCTAATCCATATACATCATATCATGATATGAAGAAAGTTGAAACAAAATATTACGTTCAAAGCATTGTTATAGTATTAACAAAGTTTCATATATTTTATAGAGAGTCTTTTGATCTTTAGATTGTTATATAAAAAAAATGAAGATTAGCTATTTTAAGATATTTATCACCCAAGCAATTGCCTTATCAGCTATGCTTTTCTGTAAAATTTCACTAGCGAGCTCACTATTGGTATTAATATATACCAGCGCGGCGCCACTAAGCTGGAATATCGGTAAAGCGAACTACACTCATTTACTCATAAGTGAGACTAAAGAGGTCATTTTTGATCGATCTTATCGAATCAATTATTGTTTAATATGCTCCTCATAATTTTATCACTAGTTCTGTACATTGACAGTATTTTAAGTATTCCCTATATAGGCGAATGTGTTCCACATGGATAAACTCAAACTGGAATACAGGTGTAGACTTATTTAATACATACAGCATTCAAAGTGGATTTTGCATATTGGGAAAGACGCTAAAACACAGTAGAGCGAGCACTATACTATCTCTTACTTATGGTGTGCGTGTCCCTATTGCACTGTCACGTTTGAGGAAACTAGCTGTAAAGTAATTTAAATCAGGTGGTAGCGTGAGAGATTGTGTTGGTCATAGTGTTTGCACCACGTGCTGCTCTAACAATAGTGTAATTGGGTGTTTGGCGCATTGTTCCGGCAGTAAAGTACCACCAGCTCGCACCCGCAGCGCGGCCGCGCGCCCGTCTCGGCTGCGGCGCAGGTGGCGCGCAGATCTTTGTTTCAAATGAAATTCGATTGTTCTCTTTTACGGTTATTACTCACCATTTATATACAAAACCTTTTCAGCATTTTAAACACATATTATTTCATAATATTCCGAGTCCGAACACTTAAGTCCACTCAGATATGACTTAATGAATATTTGTCATAGACTTGACTAATCGAACCAAAAACGGTTATTACGAAGATGACACAGTAACGTTGTTAAAGATCGACATCGGTCACAGTTATTACCATCTATTACATAGTTAAACTATTAATAATTCTTGGACCATCAATCACTGTAAGGTCAAAGCTGCACGCGGAAACGGTTTGTTCGCTCTTAGCAGTTTTTTATGAATTGTTTTTGTGTTATCCATCATTAAATATGGAAGTGTACCGACCTACGTTGGTGGGCGCCGGAGTGACAAGCACCAACGGATTATTTCGACGGACTATTTATAATGTGGGGCTCGCGGACGCGGATTGCGGACGTTGGAATCTGCTCCTTTGTCATTGAAGCAACCTGTTCTTTGAGTTCGGACTCACGCCGAGCACAATGTAATGTAACGGGCCACCTGATTAACCGCCATTCCACCCGACTATGCAGATATCGGCTTCCACGGAGCCACACCGTCGCACCGCCGCACACCGCCACGCTGATCTCTGATCATATTAATTTTAAATGATAGATTGCTTTTATAAGGTAATACCTTATAGCGTAGATAACAGCGGCGAGGTTAGTGAACTATTTAAAATACGTATTGTCTTTGTAGTATGTGGAGCGGTGTGTATGTAGCTAGTTACTATGATGTGTGTGTGTGTGTGTGTGATGTTGTGACGTCGGGATTAAATGCTGTGGGAAAATTACGTCGCACGTGTACATGTGTTTATTTTGGCATTTTTTACATTACAATAAAAACGGTCTTTCTTCCTCTCAATTTTTTGTTGTATCCACGAAATTTAAGAAGTGAACCTGTAATGGGAACATCATCTCAAACTCATTGTACAACATACAAATGATCATATTTGTCTCAACTTATTTTAAAAGAACTAGTGTAAGTTCAATGTAAAAATATTACTATCATATATACTACATACATGTTATTGAAAGTATTTATAAATCTTATTAGCTTTATTCCGTAACATACCTACAAACAGTATTCGGTAGCGTAATAAATTAATTTCATTAAATCCATGGAGGTGTCATATTTCACAATTTGAAGTCATGGCCGTTATAATGCACAAACTACTAGTGGGAAACAATTTATTAACTGTGACGAGAGGATTGGGATTCCGGAATCACCCTTCAATCTTACTTGATCCACTACAACTTGTAAAAAACGTGCACCTTTTGCGACATCCGCCGTCAATTCTCACGAGACAGGTAGTTGCTTCCGTTTAAATTTATCTAATGTGTGAGCAAGGACAATTATAACAATATGTGGTATGTTGGAACTACCTAAAGACGTACAATAGCATACCCGATGTCCTACGAGTTCGAGTTTTGAAAATAATTCCTACCCGGTACCTACTTGAAATAGAGTTTGCATTTTTTTATTTGCGCTTGAATTTGAGAATAATTTACTTTGGGCATGATTTAAATAAAATTAAAATAACAATATAATAAACTTTGTCTAGGCTATCGCAAAAAATATGTTGTTTCATATGCGCATTTCAATTGTCTGGAACAAAAATGAAACAAAATATTTATTTAAATTCACTGAGTCTTTTATTATTTAAATGTCATATAATATAGGTGCGATGGATAGGTACTAGACATTTTTGCATTTACATAAGTAATTCAGGAAGTAAGTTGGCAGGTTGCGACAGTGAAGTGCGGGAACTGGTTCACCCGACAATTTGCAGTGCATACAGAAAGGGCGCTCATTCGGGACCACGGCTACACTACACACACTATGAATTGGCCGCTGCGCTTCAATATTATAGTCGTCTATTACAATGAAGATGAACACAATTTAGAAATAGTGATGCATAATGTTATGGTGCCATTTATTTGTGTAAAGAAAGCTTCAATATAGTTTAATATTGCTTAGCTTTGTTAGCGTCGATGGGACTTATTACATTTGAAATATTTTTCTGCATTTAAAATGTACGTGCATGGTTTTTTTTAATACATCAATGTACATAATATTACTATTATATAATTATTGAAATTTGATAACACGTACCCTTTTTTATAGGTAAAAAAGTAAAATAACTAACATAACAATACGGAATGCATTCTTAATTTCTTAAATATATGCATTAAATGCAATATATTATAAATTAAACAATATTTCTGAAATAAATACATATATATTCTAAACATTTTTATTTATTTACAAACCTTAATTAGAAGGCGCT
Organism: Lapara coniferarum; assembly: GCA_949316025.1. Lineage (NCBI taxonomy): Eukaryota > Metazoa > Arthropoda > Insecta > Lepidoptera > Sphingidae > Lapara > Lapara coniferarum. The sequence goes on along the minus strand of OX438926.1, from coordinate 12,124,932 downwards.
AAGCTGGTCAGAAAAATGTGAATTGACCAATTCAAGTCGGTGCAACAACACCGGTCTGGGCGGGGTGCAATTCAACCCTCCAATACAAGCTATGGGATCTATTGTTTGCTGGGAGAAATGAATTGGATAAAAAATCAGGTTCCCAAACGTGTCGTGAGAAATCATAAAATGTGCCCCGTATTCATTAAGCGCTCGGGAATCAATAATATCAGATTTCGGGTTAGCCGGTGCCATTTTTTTGGCGACTGTTACTGGTCTTACGTGGTCTTTACTGGTTTGTGAGGCAAGATTGGAACGACGATGCGAGCCACTAGTGTATTTATTGCGTATCTGCTACAAACATGCGCTTTAAACGTTAGTACGATAAACGCACGAAGAAAGTTTTTATATACCGGGTGGAAGGGAAACGCTCTCGGAAACGAATACAGGTGATAGTATTGGTGATTCCTGACGTGATGGCACTAAAAAAATCGCGATCGCATTGTTACAATTTTAGTAGGATTTTCTCAAATTTCTGTACAGCTTCACGTATGGATAGATAAATCAAACTATTATTCTGAAAAACATAGTAAAAAAGGTCAATATTTCAAAAAAATCGTAATGAAACACGTACATCAGCTGACGGGTTAACGACCGCGGGCCGGTCCCGGCGCAGCGCGGCGGCCGCCCAGTTCTTTGTACGCTTTACATTGCGCGCGCATGAATTACGAAAATACTAAAATCGTAAGTATTATCGCTTAGCTTTGCAAATGAATATAGTTTTTCGTTAATGTTATGGTTCTTCTCTCTTACCGTTCCGGTATAGAGAGCGTTTCCCTTCCACCCGGTATACTATATTTTTCATATAAACATAAGATAATAATATTCTACCGAATATTCAAATTCCTTAAATATTATTTGAACAAAAGAAAAAATATATTACTCAAGTAATTTTATTAATTTTATTACAAGATCAATGTTCACTAAGTCTAAATTTATAATTGTGCTTATAATCTTCATGTAATTTAATTACGAAATAATACTATGTAGGGCCTTGTAGTAGCCATTTAGAATGCAAAACTATCGTCAGCCCGGTTCCACCACTTACAATCAATAATGACTTTACAAGTCTATTCGATTATATATTAGATTTCAGAATCAATATTACGTACTAGGCTTCGGTTCGCAACTCCACCCGCGTGAATAAAATTTTCCGGGATAAAAGTCCCGCTTTACATTTCCTCAGGATAAAAGTAGCCTATGTTACTCGCAGATAATATAGTTTATAAGTGAGAGAATTTTTAAAATCAGTCCGGTAGTTTCGGAGCCTATTCAGTACAAACACGTCCACTGCTGCACATAGCCCCAAAAGATTTCCAGATGGACCTGTCAGAAGCAGCGTGCATCCAGCGTGTTCCTGCAACCTTCATCAAGTCGCCTGTCCACCTTGCAGGTGGACAGACGACGCTGCGCTTGCCAGTACGTGGTCTCCGCTCGAGAACTTTTTTGCCCCATCTGCCGTCAGTTCTTCGAACAGTTGTAGTACTGCCCAGTAACTACGCTAGTTACGATGTTCTTCAAACCAGGACCCAACTGCTTGTACACTGCTGATTACCGGCAGAAATAAACCAGACGGTGGTACCTACTCAGGCGGACTATCATGCCTCGCTTACGAGAGACCTATAACTGTTTATAAATCATTAATAGGTGTTACTTTTAAACACATTTCTTTAAGATTCAACTGGAAATTTCATTCAGTCGTGTTGTAAGTAAAGTCATATGGGTTAAGAAATAAATGTCCTCGAATAATGTTAGCAGACCCAATGTAGGTATACAATCTTTACGCTTTGTCGTATGCTGCAGGCGTTATTCGACTCAGGTATCACACACATACAAAATCCAATGGGGCCATGAATCAAATTGACTAAGTATATACAAATCATCGTAGAAAGATTTCAAGTACTAATCATTGAAGTTAAATATAATCTACTCAAGTAAAAATATTGTGTAGAGTCGGCGATTATTCTAAGGCACAAAAAAGCTTTCGTAATAATTATACTATTGATCGTAGGCGGTCAGGGGTAAGTTACAATGCATTGGCAAAATTATGATGGAGTAAATTTGTGTATGTCAGTGACATGTTGCGTAAAGCAGCGGCATGGCCGGCGCAGGCGCACGCGACGACGCCGCCGCCGTGTCGCCACCGCGGCCGGCACCGCGTGACTCATGCGCGTGGACTCCTGTTTTGTACTTACCACTATCGCTGCTGCCTGACTCTGATAGCGCGAAAGCATTGTCCTCGCAGCGAGAGCGGTAAACGTCAATGCATTTTGATTGTCTTTAATCCAATTAATACTCCTCATTCATTGTGTGATATTTGTTTGTTAAGTTTATTTGAAAGACACTTGATTTTGGATATACAGTGGAAGTAGTAGTAACTTATAAACCATTAGTACATACATACATACACTCATGCCTGTTATCCCCGGAGGGGTAGGCAGAGGTGCAACTAGTGCACCCACTTTTCGCCGTCATTCCGTCCCACGATGTGATAGGGGGCGAGCCTATCGCCATATCGGGCACAAATTCCCGACTCCGGGCTGATACTGAATAGAAAACTCAATATCACTTTTCCCGACCTGGGGATCGAACCCGAGACCTCAGCTTTGCAGTCGTACTGTAATACAACTACGTCACGGAGGCAGTCCTAAACCATTAGTACCATCAACATTTATTTTCAGTTAAGAAGAGTTTATAGGTATCGTTTTTTAGCTCTAGTACACTCAAAAGTACCCTATTTCCATGTAATGTCTTAGTATGGTCACCCAATAGAAGTAGTATAGGGTTGAGGAAGGATTTAGGTACATTAAGTAATTTTAGCATGAATATATTCTATAGTACTCAAATTGTGTAGTTAATTATTGGTATAGATAGAAGTATAATGCAATGCAATGCAATCATCCCTCTAATATATACTGCCCACTGCTGAGAACTGGCCTCCTCTACTGAGAGGGGTTAGGCTTTAGTCTACCACGTTGGCCTAGTGCGGGTTGGCAGACTTCACATACCCTCGATATTTTTATGGAGAATTCTCAGGTATGTAGCTTTCCTCACTATATTTTCCTTCACCGTTAAAGCGAACGATAATTGATTAACAATACACACGTAACTTCAAAAGGTCTGAGGTGAGTCCCGTGGATTTTGAACCTCCGGACATTGTCGCGGCAGACCGTTTCATTCCGAACTAGGCTATCGTCTACTATAGAATATAGAAGTATAAGGATACCAATCTTAACAGACTGTTCATAAGCTTTATCATATCATTCCGCCTCTACATTTTCTGTATTCAGGTATCTAAACTGCGACGACCCGCTCTGACTAGCTTCAAAGCAGGCCTTAAGATTGACGTTAGCTTTAAAATGTTGTGATAATTTTTTCAAACCTCGTAATTAATTTCATTATGAAAGAAAATTTAACCTATTTTTCTATTTGAATAACATGTATCTTACTAATATTGTAAATGCAAAATTTTTCGATTTTTTTTGGATGTGTGTATGTTTTTAGAATTAAACGCAGAAACAACTAAACGGATTTGTATGAAATTCGGCACACGGTTAGATCATGTCTTGAATATATATATATATTTTATGTCCCGGTAATTTTTCCAATGGGAAGTAGGTTATTTTTGATTTGATTCTTTATGGCGCTGCCGTCATACTTTGTTTTAGCGACTGGTGAAGCCGCAAGCAATACCAGTATTTTATATCTTTAACACTTAACCACACTGTTAAAATAAAGTGTATAAACGCCTTAAACACAGTGTTAGTATATTGTCTGGTAGTCAATGGAGCATTATCTTGCAATGAGTATCCACACAGCACTTGCTGTTGGTCATGTCTACTTAGACATGACCAAGAGCCGAGTGATTACATTGGAGCTTTGCGCAATTACAATAATAATCCTTTATCGCAGCAACAGTTAAGCATAAATCTATTTTGAAGCTTCAAGTAACCTTCCATGTGTTTTTCAGCTTTTGTAGTTATTGTCAGTTGTTTTAATCTTATTTACAAAGAAATGCTGGACTCTACATGCTACTTTCTAATTAAATAATACAATTTTATGAAGATGTATGGATGTTTGAAGAAAACGCAAAAGCCACTGAGTGATGATGAATGATGAAATTTGTCACACAAATGTGCCAAGATACGAATTAATTTATGTATACAATTGGACAATTATGCCAAATAAGAACGTTCACGAAAGAAGAGTCACGAGCGGATTCTAAGATAATATTAATTATACTTATAATGTATACAGTTAAACACATAATTGATTCGATAGTATTTTACTATCTGTAAAACAATAATAAAGACAGTATAAGTAGGCGAGAAAACATTTCCACACGCAATGACTTGAGACGACACACAGAATACACATGATCGAACGCTCAAGTTTGATGCTAGTTATTATGATTGTCAATGACTACAAACTATTTGATAAAATTGATATAGATTTTAATTACACAATCAGCCACATTAGTTTCTTATGGATAAAGTGCTCGCTTGACCGTTGTCTGTGATGCCAAATTTGCTATCAATATATTAAGCAATTGAAAATACGCAGACACACGATGACAAAAAAAAAAGATATTTTATTCTAATCGAAGACCTGTTAGAAATCGTGCGCACTCGATGTATGTAATTATTCTGGTCAAAACAATTAATCCTAATGCATTTGAGATTTTGAGGTTGACTTTAATAAATGATATCGAATAATAGCATGTAGGCTGTATTTGTTTACACTTTGTGCACGCGAGTAAGGAAAACAATTGAGATACGCACGCTACGCACTACGAGTAGTGTTGAGTACGTAGGACGAGTTCGTTAACCAACAGCCGCGGCCCACACTCAATATCGTAAATGTCGCAGGCGCTGCCCATACAAATGCTTCACACTTCATAGATCACTTTTCTTGACTATCATTTGTCACCATTATAAGTTACAAGCGCCTTTCTGTAGCTGGAACTATTTGAGATATAACTGTTCTCAATAAAAATAATTTATGAATACAAGAATAAGTGTCAGCGGTTATTGATCCAGTCCACACTCCACAATCTGTAAGAAGCCGCGACGCCCGCCGCCGCCCGCCGCACTCGCCGCCGCTAGCCTCTCGCGGTGCAGCGCTGAAGTGATTTTATTGCGATGTTGATTAATATTTATGATGCGGCTTTTTGTCCGGCTCTAATTACGTACGACATCGTGGCTCGTGCCGAACGTGAGTGATTGATACGTTTAGCTGCATTCGTCACGAACTTGCCCGATATTTTTATTGGTAATACTTACGGTAGAGTTTCAATTGGTATACTAAATTATGATGATATTAAAGGTATGATAAATAAAAAAAGCAACTAAAAACACGCTTTATAGACAATCGAACTAAAAAATAGAAAACAAATTTTAATAAACTTAATTGACAATAGTGTAAATAAGAAAAAAATGTATTTAACTGTAAAAAAAAGCGTGGGGTGCTTTTTAACATATTATCAGAATGAAAATCCTTCTACTCATATTATCTGTCAATAAAATATTTATAACTAATGACAGCATGCACCCCACGCTTTTTATTTACAATAAAATATTTTTTTGTCTTATTTACACTATTCTCAATTCAAGTTTATTAAAATTTATTTTCTATTTTTTAGTTCGATTTTCTATGAAGCGTTTTTGTTTTTTTTTTTTAAGTTTTTTTTACTTTGACTGCCTCGGTTGCGCAGTTGTATTATGGTACAAGTGCGATGCTGAGGTCTCGGGTTCGATCCCTGGGTCGGGCAAAGTGATATTGAGTTTTTCTATTCAGTATCAGCTCAAAGGGGGATGATGTTTCTTGCGTCCGTAGGAGTCACCACCTATATTATAGGCACACCCTACACGTGTCCCCTGGGTGGTGCCAAACAAGAAACAACGCCGAATCTCGGGCGGCGGTCAACTAACCCGACCATCGCTGGCCTAAAAAGCCTGCCTGTAGGCGGATAGGAAATGATCAGCCTAACCCGCAACCGCAGTCTGCGATCGGGGGCCTTGACTTCACTGTCTGGGCCACGAGGAAGACAACCTCTCCAAAAAACACCCCAATCCTACGGTGGGAAACGCGCCAAGAGGATGCGTGGCTGGTGGGAGACCAGTTCTGAGCGCCGACCTCGGTGGACCAGGCTAACACCGTTGTATTGCGCCTTCTTGAGGGAATGGGCGTCACCCCTTAAGCGACCTGTTAAATCGGCCCTACTCGTGGGAACAATATGGAGATAGAAAAAAGTAAAACAAACACCCCTAAACCAGTAATGGTCCAACAAACATTTCATAAAAGTATGTTTGAGCAAACAAGAAGTCACTCTCTGGATAGAGTAACTAGCAAATCAATAACCAAAAATAATGACACGGAGCAATGGCAAAAAGATCAAGCCCCTACAACAAAAAGAAAGAGATCAGAGAAAAGCCCAGATATAAATGTTAACACGAAGAAAGTTCCAAAGACTAAGTACTCTGTACCGACTCAAAATAGTTTTGAAATACTGGAAACCAATGAAGATAATGCTGTACTTGACCTAGAACAACATAAACCGCCTAAACCAGAACCTATCTTTGTGACTGGCGTTATAAAAATAGCATCGCTAAAACAGATTTTAAGCCAAATAGTAGAAACCAACATGTATACTATAACAACACTAAGGTCTGGACACGTGGTCAAGATTATACCTACTGACATCGACACTTACAAAAAGATTCGTGAAAACTTTACAACGAACAATATAAGTCACTACACATATAAACTAAAAAGCGAAAGGGCCTATAGAGTAGTGCTACGCGGCCTACACTCATCTCAAGATACTGATTTTATCAAACACGAACTACAAGAGATTGGACATGATGTAAGGCAAATTGTCAATGTTAAACACAGAGTGACTAAAGACCCATTACCTCTTTTTTACGTAGATTTGGAACCCAAATACAACAATAAAGATATTTTCAAGGTGAACAAACTTGATTACATGAAAGTTACTTTTGAAGCCCCATATCGAAAAAAAAGAAGTACTGCAATGCAAAAGATGTCAAAGATTTGGGCATAGTAAGAACCAATGTTGTAGACCTTACAGATGCGTAAAATGCGGCGAAATGCATCCATCAAATGAATGTACTAAACCACCAAACACTGAGGCAACATGTGCAAACTGCCAGGAAAAACACCCCTCTAGCTATAAAGGATGTAAAAAGTACCAACAATACAAGGAATTCATACTAAAACCGAAGCTCAAATCCACTACAAACTCCATAAAATTGGCCACTACAAATATTCAGGAAACACAGGTAAACAAAGAAAATTCGAAGAATCGTGATAAGACATGGACATCGGCACAATCATATGCTGAAGTCTCAAAGAATAGGACATATAATGACATAAATGCAGACAAAAGCTACAACTCAGACAGCCTAATAAATCATCTGGATAAAATGTTTGACCGGTTCCATAACATCATGAGTAATATGCTCGACAACATGATGGATCGTATGATCCAAGTTATAACTCAAATAATGCAAAAATGCCCCTAAATCTTCGCATCGTCACTTGGAACGCCAATGGATTGACCGAACGTCTTGCTGAATTCAAGGTATACCTAAATAACGAAAAGATCGACGTCGCCTTAATCTCTGAAACAAGGACCACAATCAAGTTTCATATCAAAATAGAGAACTATAGCACATACCTCACAAATCACCCGTCAGGAAACTCCCATGGGGGGACTGCAGTTATAATTAAAAACAACCTACAACATTATCCTCTAGAACAATATAGCACAGAGAAAATTCAGGCAACATCTGTACGAATCAAAGAAAACCACACAGAGACTACCTTATCAGCTGTATACTGCCCTCCAAGAAACACAATAACCAAAGAAGATTTTATTACCTACTTTTCGGGACTAGGGAAAAGATTTATATGTGGCGGCGACTGGAACGCTAAACATGTTTTCTGGGGATCTCGATTAACACTCCCAAGAGGAAGGCAGCTTTATTCTGCTGCAAATGATCTCAATCTTATCTTCTCTAGTCATGGAATACCTACTTACTGGCCTACCGACAGCAATAAAGTTCCTGATCTCCTGGACTTTTTTATCTTAAACAATATTCCTCAAAATAATATTAGCGTGGAAGAATCTGTCGATTTATCATCGGACCATACCCCTGTTATTCTAAACATCAGATGCAAAGTTATGGAAGTCGAAGTCCCTACCAAGTTGTATAACAACAAAACAAACTGGACAGTATTTAAAAATATAATTACTAATAACGGGAACCTAAAAATTCCTTTAAAAACTCCAGACGAAGTTGAAACAGCAATTGAATCTTTTAATAAATTAGTCCATCAGGCTGCAAAGAACTCAACACCCAAGACCAATAATACCCTTAAGTTAAAAAAGTACCCAAAACTAATTAAAGACAAAGTCAATGAAAGACGAAGACTAAGAAAAATATGGCACAATACCGGCTATCCTAGCGACAAAAGAAACTTCAACAAGGCATCAGAGGATTTAAAGAAAACTATTGATCAAAACATTAATGAACAACTCCAAACTTATCTAAGGAGTCTCTCCGCGACAAAAGATACGAACTACTCGCTATGGAGAGCTACCAAAAATATAAAAAGGCCAAAAAACCAAATACCGCCACTTAAAACACCCGCTGGTACGTGGGCCAGATCGATTACTGAAAAGTGTAAAGCCTTTTCTGAACATCTAGCAGTAGTTTTCCAGCCACACCCGAGTGTCTTTCCAGAAAATGACGAGGAAGTCACAAAACACCTAGAAAGTCCTCTACAGATGTGCTTGCCACTACAATGTGTGACTCCAAAAGAAGTTCAAAGAGAAATTACTAGATTGCAGGAAGGTAAGGCGCCGGGTTACGACATGATCGACGCTACTTTGCTGAAGCACCTGCCCAAAAAGGGAATAATGCTACTAACAATAATCTTTAATGCATGTTTGAGACTGTCAATATATCCCGCCCAATGGAAAATCGCACAAGTAATAATGATACCAAAACCTGGAAAACCTACACACGAAATAGGGTCCTATCGACCTATCAGCCTTCTGCCAGTGATAGGAAAACTCCTAGAAAGAATCATATTGAACAGAATGCGTCCACACCTAGATGCCGTAATACCTGAACATCAGTTTGGTTTTCGCGAAGGCCACGGGACCATAGAACAGGTCCATAGACTAACTGACACCATAGGACAAACTCTTGAAAATAAAAAATACTGTTCAGCCGTATTTCTCGATATTGGACAGGCCTTTGACAAAGTATGGCATGAGGGTCTCCTTTACAAAATTAAAAACATGCTTCCACATTGCTTCTTTTTGATCTTAAAGTCATACCTTAGTATGAGAGCCTTTGAAGTTAAATACAGTAACGAGACCTCTCAACTTGGTCACATCCTCTCTGGTGTCCCACAGGGAAGTATACTGGGCCGTATCCTGTACCTCCTGTATACTGTAGACCTACCGACACATTCCGAAACCATAACTGCCACATATGCAGACGATACGGCTCTATTATCTGTGAGTGACAATCACCAAACTGCCTCAACTAAGCTTCAGCAACATTTGTCATGCGTGGAGATATGGCTAAACAAGTGGCGCATAAAAGTAAACCAGAATAAGTCCGTTCACGTAACCTTTACCCTGAGAAAACAAACCTGCCCGCCCGTCCGACTGTATAATATGGAAATACCACAGGCCGATGACGCCAAATATCTAGGCGTTCACTTAGACCGACGTCTTACTTGGAGGAAACATATTTGGAGCAAACGTAAACAACTTGACACTAGGCTGCGATCCATGTACTGGTTGGTAGGTTGTAACTCACGACTCTCCAATACAAGCAAAATAGTGATATATAAAGCTATCCTCAAGCCAATATGGAGTTACGGAATACAGCTATGGGGTACTGCAAGTCACAGTAACATAGAAATTTTGGAAAGATTCCAAAACAAAACTCTGAGAACTATGCTGAACATTCCTTTTTATGTTAGCAATAAATACATCCACATGGACCTGGGTCTAAATACAGTTAAACAGGAAATTACGAAATTTAGCAAGAACTATCAACATAGACTATCCACACACTGCAATGAACTGGTCACTAAACTAGAAGGAGCAAAGAGTGTAAAGCACACCAGGTTGAAGAGACACAGTGTCTACTCATTAACAAACAGATTTAATTAAATTGGTCAGCATATAGTAGGAGGAGTCTCACTGGAGACTCGTTCTAACGACTTAAAATATTCAACAGTATTAGGGTCAACGAAGTGGCTCATTGTGTTAAACACAGATAGCCATATAGCAGAGAGAAACAAAAAAAAAAAAAAAAAAAAAAAAGTATCAGCTCAGAGTCTGGAATTTGTGTCCGATATGGCGATAGGCTCGCCCCCTATCACATCATGGGATGGAATAACGGCGAAAAGTGGGTGCACTATTAGCGACTCTGCCTACCCCTTCGGGGATGAAAGGCGTGAGTGTGTGTTGTTTTTAATTTCTTAGTTCACTAAAAACAAGTAGGATTTTTTTAAACAATTTGATGAAAAAGTGATAAAAGTATGTTAAAAATGTGCGTTATACAGGGTCATTTTTACATTGCGTTACTAAATGAAACAAAATATTCGTCTATACCTCTACTAACATCGTACTAAAAATTATCAATGAATAACGAATACTTTCGCCAAAAATCCCGGTTGTAGTATTCCATTTTTTTATAAATAAATAAATAAACATTTTGTAGTTTAGTGCGAATATGGTGTGTGCGTAAGTGTATTTCTGACTGAAAGTGTAATGTTGCTGCTGCGACGAATTCTCCTATAGCAGTCATTAGAGCAGACATTAGGGCGTGTAAACTTTAAGTTACATTTTATTGATATTTATTTTGTTCGAAACTTACACTTTTTTATTTTACATCTATGGTAAAAAGAACTTAATGGAAAGTGTTATTTTCAACGAGATAAGTATGTGGTTTTATTAATTAACGCAATGTCAAAATGACCCAGTATATAGTTTCGCTTGCTTGTAACCATACAGCGATCTAATTTTATGCTGGCGCCATCTATTGAAGCACAATGAAAACTTTGTGTTGCAGGTATTACTTATTTAGTTGAATTTTCTATAAAAGCGTGTTTTTTAGTTTGAAATATTGATAAGTAGGCCAAATTTAGATTTAATCCGACGTTTTGAAGTGGGTCAAAATCATGTTCAAATTGTCACTTACTTACATATGTATACATACGTCTGAAGCTAATAAAAGCGTGTTAAAAATGATTTTTAATACATAGTAAAAGTTAAAGACTTAAAATAAACTTAAGATTTTATATTCTCAGTGGTATAATATAGTATGTGGGAAACTTCGTTATATTGCTACCTACTTCCTCTCTCTCTCTCTCTCTACTCTTGGACCTCTGAAATTAGGTAAAAATAACGCTGCTATGTTCATAACACAATATAATCTTATGGTTGGATAGCGTCTAGCTTATTTGATGGTAACAATATACACTATCTAAAAATCTAGGCCGCGTCCCGCGCTAATCAACAGAAGTGCTATACCGTCCCGCATTATCAGACAAAATCCGCATGACAATTATTATTAAATATAAATCTTGATAGAAGATAAGCTATTTAATATAAATAAAAGAGCTAAATATAAACAACCGATGATCATGTCTAAAACGCTAATTCTAAATACATTACGTTCCCTATAAGTATTATTTGATGTCAATATGCCTATTCAAGAAGTCAACAATTGCCAAAGAGGCAGAGACGAGTGTATGAGCCCACCCCAAGAAGTTTATAATATTATCTAATGGAGAGAGCGGTACACACATTTTTGTGAAGACAAAAAAATTACCTTTTGTGTTGTATTCTATCTCACTCACTCTTTAACCTATGTTGCCAAAGCTTACGGATTATTTCCCTACCCATAAAAAAATATCAATACCGTTATTGTCGTCTCAATCATGTATATATAAATATTTCCAACATATCTTATATAATGATATAAGTACTATTTTCATTTCAGAATTATTCTTGTTGAATAAGATATCCTTAAGGTTTTTTATCCTTATTAACATTTTAGTTTAAAAAAATTCCTCATTTAATTGGTAATTGCGAATACATACTTCGGCAACACTGTTATAAAACGTTAAGTTCGATGTCAATATAGTTGTCAAATAAATGTTCACTTCGAAATTTTCTCCGTAATTATCTACAATAATAAGTGTGTTTTAGTGATATTTTAATGTGAATTGTGTAGTTCACGGTTGCAGAAATATTTGGTATCCATCATTTAGTGTGAAATTCTACAGGTAAGTTCATTGTAATCAATATTGTGTAAATATTATAATTTTATCAATATTTATACGAATCGTAATAAAATACGTGAATATTTTATAAATGACCTATAGAAAAACCTCGCTTAATGTGATTTGCTTTATATATGACTACTTTTTTCATATTAACGTAATGTTAAATGTGATTTTTTGTATTGTAAATAGTGTATGTCAACAAGAGGCTAGGGTGACCATGGTGTAAGCTTTGGTGGACCGGTTTGACAATGGTGCTAGAGTATTTGTAATACTAGCCGCCTTACTAATGAATATTATAAAGCTTATTAATCTTTAAATAATCATCGTAAATAAAAACTGAGGATCAACAGTTACAATCGAGTTCTCAGTGTATCCAGCATTGATTTATTGAAACTTTTATTTAAAATAAAATCGAGTTTGTATTTCTCTTTACAGATTTCTTAAAGATCTAGATAAGCAAAAACGTGGTTAAATATAAATACCATTAAAAGGTCAATTTGATGTCTGCAAGAATTACTAGTCAACATTTAAAGACAGAGGATTATGATTCTGAATGTGATAATGTGTCTTCTACTTCTGGGAATATGGCAGTAGATGTCAAAAATAATTATTTATTACCAGAAACTCATCCTGTAAGTATATTATTTTTTAACATTTCACTGGTATAATTATGATCCACTTAGACTTTATTATTTACTAGCTTTTTCCCGCGGCTCCGCCCGCGTGAATGTGTTTTTCCGGGATAAAAGTCACTGTTTATATTTTACTGGGATGAAAAGTAGCCTATGTGCTAATCCAGGACATGATCTACCCATGTGCCATATTTCATCGAAATCCGTTCAGTAGTTTTTGCATGAAAAAAACATCCATACATCCAGACATTCTTACAAACTTTCGCCTTTATAATATAATAAGATTAGTAGGATAGGGCATTAAGCTTGCGACCCACCAAATTTTATAACGGCGGTACATTGGGTGATATCTGAGTGTACTAAATGGCACCTCTGCCTCTGTCTAAAATGTATAGGTACTTAAATATATTATTATTGATTGATATTTACTTTTTACGTTACATGTCAGCGAAATGAATATGAACCACCATTGAAACGTCAAGACTTGAAAGATTTCAATATATCAGTTAATGTGAAGACATCCAGTGAAATAAGTTTAAAGAAATAAAAGAAAGTATTGCAGCAGAAGATGAAGAGATAAAAGAAGAAAATTAATTACAAGTTATTTCTTATTAAAGTTGTTCATGATTATACAGTCTGAAATTGAAAATATTTTGCAGTGAAATTTTGCTAATATTTGAGATTTTTTTTAAAAGTATATTCCAAGTAGCAAGCAAAGAAAAATTACATATAGTGATGACATAAAGACTTTTGCTTTAACATTACACTTTTAGTCGCCGAAAACATTTTTGTTTTATAAATTCAAAGATATATTTGCCGAAAGAGAGCACATTATGGTGATCTTTAGCAAACTTTAATTGTTTTGTTGGCTTCTTCACAGAAGTTTTAGAATATTAAAAATAAATTTAAGGACGAAACCTCACCCGCAGAATGTAGCGTTAATTTTTGATTCCATGGCTCTCAAACAAGAATTTATTTGGTATTGTAATTTGTAAAACATCCACGTGTTTATTACTTTTGCTATAAATATCTACACAACTTTGTTTACAATCAACTTACCTATGGAATTTCACACTAGATGTTGGATTGCAAATAATTCTGCAACCATGAATTACACAACTCATAGTAGAATATCTCTAAAACACAATATGTATTATTATGGATAATTACAGAAAAAAAAGTTCGCAGAATACTCGCAAAAATTGTAAAATCACACAAAATAGATATTCGTAATATTTCAAAATTAATTACTGAAAATTAGGTTATTAACTTCCTAAATGTGTATTATTTTTTTATGTATGATTGTTTACTTTTATGAGTATGTTTTTTATTTTTTTTTTATTATATTTAAATTTAACAATAACTGTAGTTTTCATTTTTAAATATCCCAATGTTTTTCTGTCTAACCTTACAGTCTCCAGTGAACATATCCAATCGCGGGGGAAAGTAAAACATATACAATGTGAGGCTGTGTGCCGAGCGAAAAAAAAGCACGCGGGGCCCCGTGCGAAGCAAATAATTTTTTTTAACAGCTTTGTAAGTAAGGTGCCAAAAAACGGGCCCCCAAGGAGCTGCAAGATGCCCCTGTAACTGCGAGGCCCCAGGCGGTTGCCTTGGTTCGCCCCCCTCCTCCAAGGCCGCCACTGAATTCACCACCGCGTGGTGAGGTATTTTTTTTATGTAAGTGGAACTAGTAGTTCCGAACTACACATACCAAAAAAGTATGTAAATATGCCAATTTTGTTTGGAATAAACTTTCTAACTCAAATTATATTTTTTAAATATCAACTATTACTAGCCGCTGTAGTTGGTTTTCATAATTAATTTAAACCGCATTACTTTATAGAGATAAAAATAAATATTATGGTGCGATATCATATTATTACACACTCACACACTCACGCCTCTTATCCCCCGGGTAGACAGAGGTGCAATTAGTGCACCCACTTTTTGCCGTTATTCCGTTCCACGCTGTGATAGGGGGCGAGCCTATCGCCTTATCGTGTACAAATTCCAGACTCCGAGCTGATACTGAATGGAAAATAATCACTTTGCCCGACCCGACTAACCTGGGGATCGAACCCGAGATCTCAGCATTGCAGTCGTACCATAATACAACTACGCCACCGAGGCAGCCATATTATATCATATCATATTATTATGGACAGTTAATTATGTTACGTCCTGGTTTTGAAAATAAACCTTTGTCACTCTAAAGAGAGAGACAGCAGATAGCTGTGACGTCACATTTTATTCTTCAGTTTGTTAAACGGAATGAAAAATCCATATGGGTATAACATTCTTGGCCCACCCACTTTGCGTCTGATTCTGATCGAACAACTTTCTATCCTTATTTGTTCAAATTCGAAGGGTAATCTGACAAGCACGAATGATTTGCGCCAATTGTCAATCATGCACCTACTTATGAATAAATCTGAGATGCGAATAATTACCTACATACTTATGCAAATTCTATCGTACGTGATGCCGCGCCGTTAGAAAGCTGGAAGAAAATAGTGGGCTGTACGAAATGACGGGCAGATTATAGGCGAGTGACAAGGCGACGCGCGTTGTGATGACGCGGCGAGGCGGACGCGACGTGCGCATGCGCCGACACGATGAGCGACAGTCGGAACGGCCAGCAGCGCAACGCACGGTAGCGACTGCGCGCCGGTGTCACCCGTCACAAACAAACGCTCCTGTTTGGCAGATACGCATCTGCAGCTCAGCGCATTTCTATTGTGACAACCATCAACTGTGTCAAAAAGAAAAGTCATTACATTTAACCCGTTACATTTTAGTTAACTATATCGTGCGCAACGAGTTACAGATCTACTGTGGAATACGAGTTATCATGTAGATAATCTTACAGCACAGCCTAATTTAATATATCTAGACAGGTATTAAGTTCAAGTTTCTTTAAGATGTAACAAAGATTAAAGCTTATATTTATTCTCTTTTTCTGTGTTTTGTCCTCTACCAAACCATCGATTTGTAAGTTCAGTTAAAAGTTGAAACAGTCGTGCTATTGTTCGTGCACTCGCGCTACGTTACTTCATTGTGTAGTTAATTTAATTTTCATTTGATTACGATAAAAAAGCCACGAGGCACCGAACGAATTAAAAGGTTCCGTTAGTGTGTTATTAATGGAATTGATCGCTACTGTCCGCGAGTGACGAAAGCAGACCACTTCGTGATCAACGGTGCTCCCAAATCAATGCTAAACACAGTTGTCTCAAGCTTATCTTTCCGTCTCGATTGTGTTGGTAGCTACTTACAGCGGAATTTTAATTCGGCATGAATTCTTTTGTACTTATATCTCGATCTTTTTTTATTCAATAATGTGTTACTCTACTATGCCTAATTAAAATATTATGCCATTGAACCTCGTTTCGGATTTGACCTTATTATTTGTACTTGAAGAAATATAGTTTTATAGATTAATTATAATTAATAAAATGAGTTTTAACACATACCATTTAAGGTACCTAACTGCGTAGGTTAAATTAGCTAAGCGACTTTTTAGGAGAATCATAGAAGACTATGGACAGCGGTCTTATAGTGTATTGTAATAAAATTAACTGTAAGGTTGAATTTCAGGAAATGGCTGGAAGTTGACTTAAAAGTGAGAGGTCTTACTGTAATACAGAAAACCGACGTGTAGTGCCTAATATGTAGATATTGTGATAATATGATTCGTTTCACGAAGCTACTGAGGCGCTAAATATTGACGCTGCGTTCATAATTCCTCTCGCATTAGAGTTGGCGATGATCTTACCTTTTGGTAACAGAACAAAAATTCATATGGAATTCTATCTGATGTATAAATCAAACACTCAACATGAGTGTCGTCTTGACCTATTAATAATTTTAATAGTAAAGCCTTGTTGCATTGTTAATAAATACAATAACATCACTACTCTCCAGGACTTGATCCTTATGTTTTATCTTCATGTAAGATATTCTTCCAATGCTCTTATAAATTTCATTGTCCTTGATATTATTGCCGATCATAGTGATATCCCGACAGAGACTTTATCTTTATTGCCTTTCTGTGTCCATGTTTGCTTTTTATCTGTATGACAATTTGAAATCAAACTACACGTACACAAGATTGAATCTTTTATGTAGCGCCGCGCCGGTTAAGTTTATTATATATGCACGTAAGTGAATTTTTACTTAAATATAACATACGTTATTGAAATATTCTTGAACAATTAATGTCATCAAGGGCGCCGCCAGTCGGTGGCCCAGCGCGCTAAATTACTAATGGTCCTATTTTAAATTCATTCGCGTTGCGCAAGAAATATAAATCGAACGACTAATCGTTAGTTACAGCGATGATTGTAGTAAATTGATGACTGTCTAATTAACACATTTTGTGCTGTTTTACATTGTCTTGTTGAAGTATTTTATATACTTCTAAGAAATAATTTTCATGCGGATTGAGCTGCTGTAAATTGGTGGAAAGGAACAACATAATAACTATTTTATTAAATAACTGCTTATTAATATTTATATTTAATATTCATTTAATGAGGATTTTTTGATTCAGCTCCCTTAATTATTTGTAGTAATAATCCATATTTTCCTATCTGTTTTAGATTATACTGTTAACAAGTTTGTAGTACACTTTTTGTATAAATAAAAATATTATTAATGTAACACATATAAGCGCCTTGTTGATTTGACTTGTCAAGCCCCGCTACGGACGCCGATGTCCGAGTATATAGGGTTTCCCCATAGGTACATCTATAATTATATATTATATTATATAAGCGGGGTTTGACGGGTTAAACCTTATTACTCCAGTATTTAATGATTTTATGTCTAAGTACTTATACACCAGTAACGAATAAATAATAGAAAAAAATACTAAATAAAATATCTTTTGATGGTAATATTCTCATTGATTTCCAAGGGAAAACATAATAAAAGATTTATTTTGTTAGAGATTCATGATTCGCTACAAAGAAGTTGGATCAGATTTGAAACATGTTTTTCCATTATGGTCCGTCACGCACGTCCTCGTATCTACACATGGAGAATCAGTCTGTGGATGCCCCAAATATTTCCTCGTGCGTAGGTGACGGTGAAAAAAGCCGAAGTGTAGGATCATGTCAGGGGGTTGTTCGCGCACGGTCACCGATTTACATTCCTCACGATCGGGGTCGGCGTGTCGCGGTCGGGTCGGGTCGAATACATGTAAACTAAAAAAATAATCGTGACAAAACAAATCGTTAGACATTCACAGAATTTTTGTTTTTATAATAGAGATGTTTTTTTGCGACATTAAATTCCATTTTGTTTAACTTGGCCCATCGACGGTCATAAAATTTATTGATAAAATCAAAGCAAATTTATTCCTACTTGAATTTTGTTAATTCATTAGTTTCTAAATTACAATAATTTTAATCCAATATATCTAATGACGTCTACAATACAAAGTACCTACAGTATTAAAACAATACAGAGTTAAACACATCATAAAAATAAATGAAAATAGTTGTTAACTGTATTATCTGTTAGTTATAAATTGCGTTGAAGTAGAAATAATTAGGTATAATTATTGACGTAACAGTCCAAATATTCCGTAACATCACAGATAAGCATAATGTTAAAAACTATTGTGAACTACTCTCGTAATTGGTATAAACTTATTTTCAAAATCTACAAATACAAAACCATTATTAAAAATGTATCTAATTTTTGTATTAAAAATATATGCTCCAGGTGAGGCTCGAACTCACAACCCCGGCATTGCTCACGAACACTGTCTTATAAGTACCGTGCGCTAACCAATTGCGCCACTGGAGCGTTGGAGCCGTCATCGAAATTACGATAAACCTACTACGTTGTCCCTTCCGCCTCGTCCCGACCGTCCCCCATTCGAGCTACGATTCATAAGGAAGTTATATGCATGACATCATAGCACGCCATAAATTATGCAAATACCTACACAGTTTTTTGTTACTAATAGTTTTTTTCTGTTTTTATACATATGAAAGGAAATTGTGTTTTTTTTGTGTTCAAATGATATGTACTTTGAAATTTTTTTCTGCAATAATATAGTGATTTTAGGTTTATACGTGTTGCGTGTTTTCTTATTACCTTCATAATTTAGACCGAATATTCGGGTTTTATTCGGTATTTAGCTCTATCATTGGTAATTTGAATTCGGGTAAAATAGGTACAGAAGGTTCGATAAGGAAACGAATATTGTTCTCGAAAATGTGTTATTTCAATAAAAATATTTATTTATTTAAAATGTTATAAAAATGTATGACATGAGCACAATAAAATTGAAAACCGATACAAGCAATGATTTCCTAGATTTAACGTATACAATGACTTGTCGAAGATAGGAGAAATTGCATATAGAGAGCGCTATAACATGAACGCAATCCGCATTCAAAACTACGTTGCGATTGATTATACAATAATTAAAACTGTTACGATCAAAGTAGAACGGATTTTATAGATGGACACAATATTATTAATACGTTCGTAATAAGTAAAATCTGTGTTTGGTGCATCACTATGGTTGTTGGGCTTGAGATGCGAAATTTTAAGTAGGGTGACAAACGTCAACTTTTATGCAACACGTTATGTACACGTGAACCTAAACTGAAGCCAAGCAGAAGTTGGAACTGAAGCCAAAGCTGAATCTGAAGCTAATTAATCGGCTATTGCTAAACTCTAACAAAATTGTTAAATTTGGCTTCAAACTACAAAATTATTAATATAAATTATTTTCTAATTATAAAATTTAAGGTCTTATTGACTGTGAGTGTAATATAGAAAGGTAATTCTATTAAATAATAATCTCTAGAAGTTGATCTAAAGACGACAAAAATTGCAACATTACATTGCAATTTGTCAAAAATAATAACATTACAGTGCCGTATGTCACATCACTGATAATACACATTGATTGAAGACTTTTGTCTTTAGGCAATGAGGTATTTTGGACGAGAAGATCTTGCTTAGTTTTCCAAATGCTGCCCAACCGAGCTGAATTCGATCGTCGACCTGTTCCTTAAAGTTGGACTTGGCTAGCTGGACTACTGAGACGTGGCCTCTGCCATGGCTGCCTAAGACGGCTCACGGTCACTGAGCGAGCTATGGAGAGGGCTATGCTAGGTGTCTCTCTACGCGATCGAATCCCACATAGCCCAGCGGAAGCAAGCTGAAGTGGCAATGGGCAGGGCACATAGCTCGAAGAACTGGCGGCACATGAAGAAAAAAAGTTCTCGAGTGGAACTGTAAGGTGGACAGACGACTTGATAAAGGTCACAGGAACACGCTGGATGCACGCCGCTTTTGACAGGTCCATCTGGAAATCTTTGGGGGAGACCTATGTTCAGCAGTGGACGTCATGTGGCTGATTGATGATGATGATGATAACACACACACACTCACGCCTTTTATCCCCGAAGGGATAGGCAGAGGCGCAACTAGTGCACCCACTTTTCGCCGTTATACCGTCTCATGATGTGATAGGAGGCGAGCCTATCGCCATATCGGGCTCAAATTCCGGACTCCGAGCTGATATTGAATAGAAAAACACAATATCACTGTTCCGTACTTTTATTAATTTACAATTAGGTAATGCTGGCACAATACTACGGCATACAATTATTTATTTTCTATTATGAACGGATCTGTATCAGCCACAAAATCCGAACGCATCCTAAGCAGCGACAAGTGCTACCTCAAACGTGCAATACAGACGCACTTCCTCTTCCGTAAAAGCAACCGCTACGAACGCAACGTAGTTCTGTGCGCGCTGTGTCTTATATTCCAAGCATTAACATTATTCCAAGAATAAACTAGTGTACAATACGTGCAAATAGTATGGTGCAATACTTGGCGGCAATCAGCAACCTATGGCCATTCATACGCGCTGGGTACCCAGGGAAACGAGCGGTGCTGCAGTTGCAGGTGAATGGTAGATACAGTCCACAATTTAACACCATCCGAAGGTCTGGTCGATTTCCCATACAATCACTTTTTCCGACCCGGGGATCGAACCCGAGACCTCAGCATTGCAGACGTACCATAATACAACTATGCCAACGAGGCAGTCATGTTAAATGTTATGATCATCTCGGTGCCAACAATGATGATAACATTTCGTATTATTGTGAATTCTAACATTTATTTGTTCAATCCGTTGGATTTCAGTGTTCGCTAAGAACTTTTGGCCATACGGCCTAGATTGGCTGAATCAGAATCTCGAAAATAAAGATTCGCCAAAACGTGGTCGATACCGCAGTCGAAGCTTTGGTCGTATAATGAATAGATGAGACGTATTATACGTATTACTATCAGTACAACTCTTCTCTGTAGTATAGAGTCTATACTATTTTGTTTGGTCTTTTGATAAAAAAATATCTAGTCTGCGGTCAAAAAAATCTAAACTGTAAAGTTTATTGTTTACAGTTTTTTCTTTTCGTAAAAAATGTACGTAATAGACTAATAAATTGATTATAATAATTGCTTGGTAATTTTAACATTACATAATATATTTCACTTATCTGTAGTATCTTACTTACCTAATCTTAGTACTTGTTTGACTGTTGATAGAAATATACGCAGAAACTACTGGACGGATTTGGATAAAATTTAGCACACGGGTAGATCATATTCTAGATTAACACATAGGGTACTTTGTATCCCAATAATTTTCTCACATAGGAAATAATGTATATTTTTATCAGATTTTTTAAGTAGATTACGCTGACGTCATGCTATATTTTAGGAATTTTAGTAGCGGGAAAGGCTTTTCGCGCGGGCTTAGCCGCGAGCAACGTCTAGCAATAAATAAAATTAGATTTAGTTTCATTATATGTGATTTCGTCGCGATAAAAAATGCTGCAAACATAAGTTTGTTATAATTAAGCTGAAAAATCATGATACTACATGTACCTAGCACAGTAGCATAATGTCAACGGCATTATGATTATGTATCACATCCGTAGTATTGATAACGCCCAGGATATGCGTGACTATTGTTGTTCTACAGGAAAGTTGTCGCGCACAATATGTATCCAACTTGGTGCCATGAGATCTTATCTTATTAATATTATAAATGCGAAAGTTTGTTACAATGTTTGGATATTTGTACGTTTCGATGTTTGCTAGAAATAAACGCAGAAAAAACTATACAGATTTTGATGATATTTGACACACTCGTAGTGCATCTCCTGGATTAACATATACATTACCATGATCTTATCTAACTAATATTATAAATGCGAAAGTTTGTTACAATGTTTGGATATTTGTACGTTTCGATGTTTGCTAGAAATAAACACAGAAAGACTGAACGGATTTAGATGATATATGGCACACTCGTAGTGCATGTCCTGGATTAACATTACTACTTTTTATTCCGGTACTTTTATACGCGGGCGGAGCTGCGGGCAAAAGCTATTATACATAATTTGATAATGCTCTATTTATCTATCTTTATAGTTTCCCAGGCAAAGTAAACAGTGTGGAGGTGTGTCGTGTGGCGATGAATATTGACTAGCAGGTAGCGAAACTCTCAAAAGACGAAGAAGAGAGTAAAGTAAATCTGTAATAAATGATATACAAAGTATGAATATATGAAATCCTCCTAGCCAGTTTCGGCCACGGCGGCCAATCTTAACGGAGATCAGCCAGGTACGCAGGAGATATTATAGTGCACAAGTGTGTGCGCAATACACAGGTGCACTCGCTATTCCTTCAATCTCATAGTCCGATGAGACGGCAATCCGACATGACCGGAGAGAGATCAGGCGCAGGACCAACGGCTTTACGTGCTTTCCGAGGCACGGGGGTATCACACCGCCAACTTCCTGACTCCGAGCTGCGACTGAGTATTTTTTTTTAATATGGAAAAACCCAGTCACAAAGTTTTTTGGCCCGACCCGGGATTCGAACCCAGGACCTCAGCGCGCAATCGTACTCGTAACGCGTACGCAATACAACTACGCCACCGAGGCAGCAGATGAATATATAGGAATCATATAGCTTCTGAAAATGCTTAGTCATTGATTAAACTATCAAGTTAATCAAATTGTTAGATTCAGAGATAAAGTTGATATGGCTGATTTAAATTAATAATCTCATATCTATTTAACATACTTTTATCGCTTCGTAGCAATACACTAGTTAGATAAAAAGCAAGAAGATATTCATATAATACAAACCGTTACGTTTTACGAGTACCTTTTTGCCTTAATTGGGACATATTTAAGATAATTATTATCAGACGAATTGTTATCTACAAAGTTAAGAAGCTAATGCGCATTAAGTAGTTGTAACAGTTTAAAATATCGAATGGCGGCAAACTGACTGATCAAGCCGATTGAGCAGGACAATTGCAGCTAATGAAAGTAATTAACACGACGCGATCGGGCGATATCGATAGCAGACTGACGTGACATGACTGAGCACTGAGCAGTGACCGCCGGCCGCTGAGGGAACAGCTTCGCTACGAGCGCGCCGCGCGCTGCAACAAGCGACCAGCGACGCCAACTGTGCCTCCAACTACCTAAATAAACAACTCATTGTAATCTTACTAATATTATAAATGCGAAAGTTTTTGAAAAACTGAGATTTTTGTAAGTTAGAATTAAACACAAAAACAACTAAGCGGATGTGAATGAAATTTGGTACACAGGTGGACCATGTCCTGAATTATCACATAGACTTTTTATTCCGGTTATTTACTCCCAAGGGAAATATTGGACACTAGCTTTCGCCCGCGGCTTCGCCGCGTTAAAAAGTTTTTCCGGGATAAAAGTCCCACTTTATGTTTTCCCGGGATAAAAAGTAGCCTATGTGTTAATCCAGGACATGATGTACCCGTGTGCCAAATTTCATCGAAATCCGTTCAGTAGTTTTTGCGTGAAAGAGTAACAAACATCCATACATCCAAACATCCATACATTCTTACAAACTTTCGCCTTTATAATATTAATAGGATTTTTAATCCGGTTCTTTAAAAAGATGTCGCTGACGTCGTACTTTGGTTCAGGGAATTTTGTAGTGGGAAAGGCTTTTCACGCGGGCAAAGCCGCGAGCAAGACCTAGTGTAAAATAGAGTAAATCCTTTGAAGAAAAACGATTGCAAATAAGGAGATACAAGTTTAAAGGCAATTTGAAATTTGTTCATTAATTTTGGCGAAATTGATTCTGAAACAATTTTCGTTCCCATAAAAAACATTTGTTAGATTACTTCTAAAGATGAAAGTTTTAATGAACGATGGTATAAACTTTAAACTCCTGTATTAACCTTCTTTTTCTGCACCGTAACAACCCAGTTGTTCAACTTAATCTGAAGGTGCCGTGAGAGATATTTGGGGAAAGTATTATTTAATATCGCAAATTTATTTCAATAAGAAATGCAACGCGGCGGACTCAGTGACGCAGGTAAATGAACGAATACAAATGCATGCACGTGAGAAGGCTATTCGGTCTTTCTGGAGAAATGCATCTGTCGACTGCGTGAGAAATTCATTGCACGTACAACTTGTGGGAATGTGTGGCGAGTATTGAAACTGACTCCTAGTTTGACTATAACCTGCTACAAATATACTAAGTGGAAGGTAACTGCGCCTGCGCACCTTTATTTGCCTACATTTTCCTGTATCAAGATGTGTGTAGATCAAGGTTACGGCTGCATTTATCTTTTATGGGCAGTATAAATCAAGAACAAATTCATCGATAAAATGGTATAAAGCTAACAGTGCGACTTGTTGGTGTGTTTGTTTATGATATTCTCCAGATATCTATGCATATGTAAATATATAGAATAAATATTAGGTGCCTACCTCTCCGAATTATTCAAGGTTATTTTAATGTAACCGTCGTTTCCCAGTCATAGATAAAATTTTGTTTAGTCGGTTAGTGGGTGTTTAGAGTTCTTTACATTTTTGAAATTAAATATAGGATGGTAGAATTATAAATATTTACACATCGGCTTCACAAGTAACTTCGTGTAGGTATACTGCATATTTTCACATGAGTATCAGTTGAAAGATTAACAGGGCAGTTACATAAATCGCACTTAGCGACAGCCGGTGTCGTATTTAAACAGCCATCAGCAGGCGCCGCGCCGCGGAGTGAGGTTACTGCGCGCCGCGCGAAATATCTTCACCAGCACATTATCAAAGTTCTTTCCACACGTAATTTGGTATGTATAAATGAAAAAATAACTACGCTGCATATTGTGCGCCGTATTGTGCTTTATGTCCGAAGTAGCGTCGAAAATTCTGAAAGAAACGAATAGTTTCTTTCACGATGAAAACGGAAATATCTTTTTTTTTTCGTTCTGAGCATTGAAAATTTCAAACCACGTGACTTGATGAAAAAATGTATTCTTTGTATGTTACTCATTGATGAGCTTTAGTGTTATCAATAAAAAAATGGTATCAGTGATACTTTTTGTATTGGGTTCAATATAGACTGCACTGGCAGTTTTGCCTTATGTGAAAACATAAATACAAACATAAATTTATATATTTATGAAGATAAATTGGAAAAAAGCACGGATAATTTCGGTTACTTTCGTTGTTTTTTCGAAAATAACTCATTTTTTTCGAAAAACATTCGTTTTTTTCCGATCACACTTCTGTGAAATTTTCGAATGTTACACTTAAAAAAACGACGGATTTTGAAAGAAACGAGTATATTCCCATTTTTTTTCAACGCTAGTCTGATGGTTCAAAACCCATGGCACACACCTCTGACTTTTCGAAGTTATGTGTGTATTTTTTATCAATTATCGTTCGCTTTAACGGTGAAGGAAAACATCGTGGGGAAACCTACATACCTGAGATTTCTCCACAAGAATCTCGATGGTATGAGAAGTCTGCCAACCCGCACTAGGCCAGCGTAGTGGATTAACTCCTCTTAGTAGTAGAGGAGGCCCGTGCTGAGTAGTAGACAGTATATACTGTTCACTGTATTATATAATAAAATACAGAGACTGCCTCGGTGGCGTAGTGGTATTGCGTACGCATTACGAGTACGATTTGCGCGCTGAGGTCCTGGGTTCGAATCCCGGGTCGAGCCAAAAAAATTGTGACTGGGTTTTTCCATCTTAAAATTTACTCAGTCGCAGCTCGGAGTCAGGAAGTTGGCGGTGTGATACCCCCGTGCCTCGGAAAGCACGTAAAGCCGTTGGTCCTGCGCCTGATCTCTCTCCGGTCATGTCGGATTGCCGTCTCACCGGACTATGAGAGTGAAGGAATAGCGAGTGCACCTGTGTATTGCGCACACACTTGTGCACTATAATATCTCCTGCGTACCTGGCTGATCTCCGTTGAGATTGGCCGCCGTGGCCGAAACTGGCTAGGAGGATTTCATATAATACAGGGCTGATTGCATTGCATTGCATATTGTGCGCCAAAAATGTCACGTGTGCCAATTGAAGCCTATTTTATTTCATAAAAATGATGGAATAGACAAATTCATGTCATATGCGACGAACTTAAATTGTATAGCACGCTGAAATACCATTGATAAACAATGTGCAGGAATCGAATCCTGGAATCGTATGCTAAAGTTACTTTTTTAACATAAATTACGAATAAACAAATTTTTCCATCGCAACATCTTCAAAGAGTAAAGCTCGTTACGTATAGAAACATAGGTACAGCCACTAAAACGTAGAAGATGAATGCAAAGGTGAACCGAGACAAGGCGAGATCGAGTTCGGCCAGAGAACATAAAGACATTCCAAGCCGAACGATGAATGAATCGGGGCATCATCACAAACGAGCATGTCGCTTTGTTTGCTCACATGTTCGTAATGAAAAAGCGCGTTTGGTCTCAGGTGCACACCTGTTGAGGCGCCGAGGCCGTGGGATACGGATCATGCATGCAGGTAACAACTGCGCAAAAACCATATTGTACTTATGTATATTGTGCATTACTTATTAACCCACGCTCGCAAACTCGTCCCGTTTGGTGAGAATCAATGGAATATTTAGTTAAATGGACAGTGGGACGTTACTAATTTTAGAGTTATAGTATGATTTCTAGTGATTATTATAGTATTTTGTTATGGATGAATTCAATATTTTGTCTAGGAATCCTAGACTCCTCTAACAATAGATCTTAGACTAGGAACTATGGTTAGAAGAATTGTCAGAACCTCAGTGATATGCATAATAGTCGATTTTTCCTGTATAGTTGCTTCAACTTTTTTCGGTGAAGCTACTAGTCCACGGGTACGACCTTCTTGATGTCATTTGCGAATATTTAATACTTAAATGAGACCGATACCTACTTATGACGTAACTTTGAAAAGATTTTTCTTTTATTGACATAACATTTGTTTACTATAGGTATTACGTAACAACACAAGTATTTGTAAATAATTTGAAATGTGAGTGCATGAAGGCAAGCCCATGTTTACTTTAATCGAAACTCGAAAGTTTGATAATAACCAGTGTGGGTATCCGATGAGGAATTCAGATGGTCGACAACATTTTATTTTCCTTACCATACAGGGGCGGAACATAAAGAAAGCAAAAATAAAACGCTTTATGTGTAGGCAGGGGCCCACTCAGATATGTATGTTCCGCGTTTCAATTTTTGCCCATATCTGGCACCGGTGGTGTGCCGCCGCGTGTAGACAGATTCAGATATGCTAAGAACGTGGTGATCGGCGAGCGCAGGCGCGCGGTTACGAGAGCTCGCACCATGTCCGTAGGCGGGAACACCGACCACCGAACATCCAGCTTGCCAGTTGCCACTACACCATCGAGCTAAGCTCTACAGATTTATGCAAACTACTGTAGGTAGACACTATGCGCGTCAAAATACTCACTCCACAACTCCTACTTATACATTCGGTGCACTCAGAATATTTTACAGCTTCGGAGACATTTTAAATGTGAAATTTTTCCTTGTGCAAAGCGTCCGTGTTCTTTTATGCCGCTATTGAATAATCGGGTATGTGTGATTTAGTGCTTTGTTGATTTTATCCACATTCCGCGCCGTTGTACAATACGCCGAATGGCGCAACAAGAAATTCCATTAAGCTTTTTGAATGCGAATAAAAGAAGATTTTGGAAACAACCTTGCGGCCGCTCTTGAACACGTTTTTGTTAAAAATCTTTTTCAACAATGCTTGTAATATTTTGGTATTATTTTATTTTTGTGCTATACTTACTTAGGTTATTTTTACATTTAAATAAACAATCTACCATATTAATTATCTTGTTAAATATTATAAGTTAGTAGATTACTAATTTGTTATCATTTCGGTTTTAAGGTCACATTTCGCATGAACTCATAATGTAGAAAAATCACGTGCTTATACTTCAAAACACTATCACATATAGGTAGTAACCATATTTTGTGCTTATTTGGGATGATGATTAATGATGATACGTTATATTAGAAAAATCCTTAAAACTTATTGCAAAGTTTCAGATTGTTGATTAAACTATAAGTTTATTTCTATAATATATTACACAATAAGTCATCAATTTCTATGTTTTAACTAAACTCATTATTATAAATTTGAATACTGTAATGTTTTTAGTTATGAAACATGGTAAAGTGCGGTATACAAAAATACTTTTCATAGGATATGCGTAAGCTGGTGTTTTATCGGTTAAAATATTTAGATACCACACACAATACCTGACTGCCTCGGTGGCGTAGTTGTATTGCGGACGCGTTACGAGTACGATTTGCGCGCTGAGGTCTTGGGTTCGAATACCGGGTCGCCAAAAAAATTTAGTGACTGGGTTTTTCCATCTTAAAAAATTACTTACTCGCAGCTCGAAGTCAGGAAGTTGGCGGTGTAATACCCCCGCGTCTTAGAAAGCACGTAAAGCCGTTGGTCCTGCGCCTGATCTCTCTCCGGTCATGTCGGATTACCGTCTCACCGGACTATGAGAGTGAAGGAATAGCGAGTGCTGCGAGTGCACCTGTGTATTGCGCACACACTGTGCACTATAATATCTCCTGCGTACCTGGCTGATCTCCGTTGAGATTGGCCACCGTGGCCGAAACTGGATAGGAGGATTACATATTTAGATACCAGAGCTCTAATGTTTCAGATGCCATAATGGCTATTCTAAAATTTCAATCCCATAAACGAGCATTTAATCACGCCAGCCGGCAGTGACATGGTGGCCCACAATGTCGGGATTTATTCGATAATAAAACTGTGTTAGTTGGATAACCCACGTCCGAGAAACGTGCGGATGTCCTCGTCCAGAGATAAGCCCTCACAACCTGTCTGCTGTTATCGATATACTTAAGATCTGTCAACACTTCTTATGCAAATATGGTCATGATAAAAGTTTTTTGTCGATGTCCATCATACGTTACATAACACAAATATACACAAGTTGACATAACAAACTTGTGCAAGCCAATTTTCACATGCGAAATTATCTATCAGAGCTATAATCCATCATCCAAGCAGTCTAAAAACGTACAATGGAGACCTAACCAGGATTAAAACACGACCGCATAAATCATAAACGGAACTTAATTTCTTTATAGCAGTGGCAGGTATTGACAGTGACATTGGCGGCGACGAATAATAGAGTACCGAGAGCGTTGCACTCTCGATCGCCGGGTTGTATATTTACTTGCTCCAGTTGATAAGTAAAAGTTTAGTGAGACCGTTGGGTCTGATAGAAATGCACACAAATAAGTGTCAGTCGTTAATGTGCCGATGGGCGAGAGCGCTTCCGGGCGCGTGGTAGGCACGTGCGGTGGTGCGCGGCTGCGAATGTGCAGGATATGGGTGACGACGTGCCTTATATACCACTTATATTTTTCTCATGCTATTCCCTCACCCCATGCTTAAATTTTGGATATAGTGCATATATATAACTTTAACACTATACTCATGTTATCTTTGAATACCTGATAAACTCCTTCTAAGAAGTCTTTGAATAAATTAATTATAAACGCGAATAATTTAGATGTTTCTAAGTAGGCACATAAATTGTTTATAGCGAAAATTACTTGTTCAGAATTAAAATCGATATGTAAAGGTTGCTGCTGAAGGAGATATATTCATGAGTAACAAATAACAAGGCATTCTATTTTGGGTATAAAGATAGTCGTAAACCATCACGATTTACAATTGAAAAGCGGTTACGAAAACGCTATATAAGAAGGAATATTTCTTTCCCGGAGTGATAAACGACGAC
Organism: Lapara coniferarum; assembly: GCA_949316025.1. Lineage (NCBI taxonomy): Eukaryota > Metazoa > Arthropoda > Insecta > Lepidoptera > Sphingidae > Lapara > Lapara coniferarum. The sequence continues at coordinate 12,094,733 of OX438926.1, read as the reverse complement.
ATCAATAAGTGTGAAGAAAAAAAATTAATTCGTGAATTCCTTAAGTTATTGGCACAAAAAGGGAAAATTTAAGACGTGCCAACTCAGACAATGCGGAGTGGTGTTAATCTTGCCACGATCAATAAACTCTCTGATTACACATTCATGGAATACTTACTTTGTGCCTTGCTCCTCTCCGAGTTATAGTATTGGCCTGTTAACTTTGTATTGAAAATGTAATGTGCGCGCCGTATTTAACTTATTATAGTCATAACCGCAAAAAACATCATAGTCTATTTCTATATTTTTATAATGACTTTGGGCAAAAACATGCAATTTAGATAAATAATTGTGAATCATTAAACCAAAACCTTCGTCGTAAAATGTGTTATCCATTACTGAAAACCGGAATGAAATGCTTACAATATTTATTGAGAAAACCATGCACAGATTAAGTTAGTGTAAAGTCTAATGATGGTGTTTAAATTATTTAGTTTAATGTTTTGTTAACACAAATATATATCAATTTTAAAGCTTGATTATTATATTTGTGAAATAAAATATGGTTAGGCAATTCATAGAAGGAAATATGGATGTACCTACTATGTTTTGAGATAAGCCTTACCGCGATGTGTTACATTTGATGTTTACGTAGAGAAAACATTACAAGCAATGAGACATTGCTACTTATATGTTAAACAAAATGTTTTGAAAGCTGTATCAATCTATTATGTAGATAATCTTATCAAGTAGTCCCTACTAGTAAGATAACGCTACTCTGCGCTTAAGGCAAAATCTTGTTTGTTAGAATCATGGTAAAGGTATGCTTAGAAAATTGTAACTTTCAAGAATAATTATTCTGTATGAAAAAAATATTATTATTGAGTATTTTCGGTATATTATAATGGAGTTAAATAATATGTTAAGCCGGGAGTTTTATCCATATCCAGTGAGGATTCCGTGCGTCAATCTATTAAAAATTACAAAGAAACTTTCTTGTTTTTGATAATAAATAGTGACATTATTCATAACATTGTTTTATTATTAGAGAAATAGAAGTCGAAATAAATGGCTCTAGTAGTATTAATCTATTAAGAATTAATAATCATAATATTCTTTCGTACTTTACGTCTTGAGTCTATCAACCCATACGTTTTGTAAATAACGCTACGCTTATGAAATACGTTACGATCGCGAGACATATGGGTCAGCAGACGCATAAAGCCGGCCAACTGATCCAGATAAGTCGAAAAAATGTGCCAGCTGACCGTTTCCTATACGAGACGTGTTTAATTGTTGGGGCGGGTAAGGTGACACAAAATAATTGGCGCATCTGTTACCGTGGCCGCCAGCGAGCGTCATCTGCTTTAGTTTAGCAAACCATGTTGCACTTAAATTAATATTATAATTATTATTATTAAGCACAAATTTTGTTTTGATGGTATTGTAGTAATATTGTTGATGGATGCATAATAATTATTTTTATTTATAACTTTTTGCTCATTACCATTATTTAAAATGGTCAAAGCCGACCACGCCAGGCTCATATAGCTCTTCTTTTCCTTCAACTGCCCTTATGCCTCTGCGTTGTGGATCAGCGCAAAATACTTTTCAAGCATATTACGGAAAGGTTTTAGTTTTCACGACGAGTTGACGAGTTGATCTTACGTTAACCCATCTAAGGGATGTTGTATCGAGAAAATCGTGTTATAAAAACTTACATACAAGTTGCTTGACTTGGATTCCGAACCATGGACCTCTCGGACCATATATGCAGTTACTAAACTAAGGAGGCAGTCATAATATGTAGGGGCGGTTGCGGACAACTTAGACGTCAGTCGGAGGAAGCCCGCAGCCGTCCCTAATGCGCCGAAGATGGCCACCGCGGAGTTTTGGTTGGTATGCCGTGCGGTGTACATAGGTTAGGGACTCGACCCGGCGGTCGCCCGACGTTTTCCATCTCTCCGGGCGGCTCAACGTCGGGTCGTATGGCACGGTGAACCCAACATAACCGCTCAGTCGTTCCCCTTGAACACTGGGCGGTAGTCATAATTCACTTTCTCCGCGTAAAAAAAAAAGCCATAATGTGTAAATTTTATTCATATATAATGAATTTAAAAAATAGGTATATAACACAGGGCATTTTTCGTGTAAATACTAAGGAACTCTACGACGTTCCAACACAACTACTTGAGTAGGTAAGTGTCATCTCATAAAACGCTCCTTAATTGGCACAAACTAGATGGAAATTAATGACAAAAGAATAACTCATTTGACTGTGATCGGATTATAATGCTAGTTCTTTTATATTCAAACTCGCCGACGATCTTGTCATAAATAAACCAGACAATAGGCGTATATCCAAATCAGTTAAGAAAATAAATTAGTGACAAATCCGAATACATAATAGTAGCATCATCCAGCAACTTTTTTGATTAAATTATTGAATAGAAACGAAGCCTTTACATTTGATGTTAATAAACCTCTATTCGAATGCGTGTGCACGAAAATGACAAGGCGATCTCACGCCGACACAAAAGTCCCTACATTTGACATCGCTTGGTCGTCCGCGGTAAACTGTGATGACACATACTCCTTTTATTGCTCATTTGAAACGGGTGACCATATAAATAATAATCTCCGAAGGCATTTTATCGTTTTATTACTTCACAATAGCCTGCTAACTTCCTTTGGCCACAAAATTGGTGACACATGGAAGTGTTAAGGGTGCAAGCGGAGATGTGTATTACAATAACATTGTCGTAACATAACAATATAACTTCACGCATGTCTGTATGTAGAGGCAGGCAGAGGTGCAAATTGTGTGTTCGATTCATCGAGTTTATATCTATCCCACAATGTGATAAGGACAACGGTAACGAAATTTTGCTTGAAACATAAATAATCTATATTGGTAGCAAAGTAAAGCATTTATTCATATTATTATTAATGATTAATAGTGGGAGTTTAAAATTATTATCGATCATCATTGCGTATAGAATTTAAAAATTATGTACCTAAGCAAAGCTTTTCTTACTAAATGTTAAAGATCATCGGCCATAAACCTCTTATGCCACACCTGCTCGCTATTCAGAGCTCCAAATAGCGAGTACAATGAGACCTATTCAAATGTTAAACAAAAATGGCGTCCGATAGACAGCAGCACTATATTGAATTAACTTGAAGGGGAACAATGCTTACATCGATATCTCTACCCACTTTCTTTTAGTGAAAGACAACAAAGTTCCTTCTTGAGCGGCGGCTGACAGGCGAGCCGCGACACAAAGACGGTCGGCGGTGGATGGTCGCGACTCCGCGCTGCGCCGGCACAAAGGTCAGCCGCACGACCCGCTCGAGATCACCTCACCGCCCGCACCATCCGGCGTGCAGCAACTAGTCGCGGCTGATCCACTGAGCGGGGCCCGGTACCTACACAGAATACACTTTTGTGACCGACGACGACGAGCATTATCGCGCGATCTAGGCGCGGAGATGCCTCTCATAATGCGTTCAGATAAACCTTTGTGTCGTGTGCTCTCTATAACAAGAAGAATATTCCATGAAAGGAGAACGCGACGCAACAGGTACATGCCCCCGTGATTATCTACTAGTTTAGGTGACGCGTGGTCGTTTTTATTGCTATTTACTCGTGAGTAAGTATCTCGTTCACTGTTCACGTACCTACTTACTCTGCGACATGGAAGAAGCGTGCACGTATGATTAATGAAAATACAATTTTGCCGTGATGTAGCCGCTCAGTTAGTATTTGAGACTCGAAAATGATGTAACTAATATCTGCCCCGGGTACTATATTGGCATAGTATTAATGAAACTAGTTGTTGTGACTGGGCGCATGCGCCACGGGCCGACACGTTTAGAAGCACTGAATTAAACAATCACGGGTGACTCATAAGACCGGTTGGCTATAAAGACAACTGAAATTATCTTTGTCTAGTTTATTTCTCAGACAAAACGCCATGTAGCTATGATAGCATAATTCAGAATTGTTTTGTCTTTAGGCTCTACGTTGAGCTTGTAAAGATAGAGAAATATTGTTTGCATTCGGCCGTGAAATAATCGTGGGTTTTGTTTGTTTGTACGTGAATGATATCGCACCTGCTCATCTTGCGGTAAAAAATATACAGTGATTACGGATCATAATACCATGAGCAAACGAAATTAAGAAAGCGAAGCAAATTGCGCAAAAATGTATTGTCTGCGTGTTTACGTTCGTGGTGTGTGGTGCAGACTGCCGAGTGCAGTATCTATGAGTATTGTACCTGCAGTGTGTAATGTGGAGCACGCCGCGTGCGCGCCCGATAGAGCGGCCCACCCAGAGCGACCCAGCTCCTCCAACAAAGGCAACGCGACCGTGAAGTGAACGCATTCACGCAATCTGCGAACGCAGCCCTAATAACTTACCTACCTACCCACCGTCTGAGCCCTGTGCCGCTGTACCACACTACACCGATCTGCGTAGTGCGCCACCGGACCATGTCTGATATACTACTTTTATTCCGCTGTTTTATCAGGACTACCGGCGCGGCGGCCACCTTCAGCGCGCAAGTACTTTATGTATCTTAAATTATGTCTAAGTGATGCTAGGATAAGAACACGAGTAACTTATAATCACTAATACACGAGCAAGCATTTTCTACGTGCTTATGAATATAATTAATGTCGTACCTTATCTTGAGCTTATCAATGTAAGTAAACATAAAGTATTTAGATGTTTCCAGTGAATCTTGGGGAGAGTCCAAATAATCTTTTCGAACGACACTTTATCCTAAAATTTATGCAGTATAATTATTATGTACTATTTTCAATCAAGATAATATACCGCATGAAATCCATATACTTTAGAATAAAATATATAAAATTCACATAGGTATAATTTATTATTCACCGAGTGGAAAATTAATCACCTCGAGATATTGATCTAATTACTCCTAATGGCGTTCTGCGAGCATGCGGCTGTAGGCACGCTGAAGTGATTGAATGTGACATGCAAATAGTATAGGTTTGCATACACTTGTAGCTGCCTAGTGGCGAGAAATTGTGCAGCCACTCGAAGCAGGCCACTTAGTGATTGGTACCAACTCTGTCATTATGCATACATTACGTACAACAATGTTTCCCTTCATCAGAACAGCAGCGATCCTTTCTGAACTTCACATTACATCCACGTCCCTGTATGAAAACGCTGAATGCTATCATTTCCATATATATTTAATTCGGAACAAAAATTTATATTAGTATAAATTCTTAGGTATAAAATTATGGATATAGGTAGAGAAGACATAAAAAGCATCAGATATGTTATTTGATTATACTTCTATCCATAGTTAAATAATAAACATCTATAATGATGATAAGTTTTATTTATTACTTTCTCTTAGATAACTCCAAGTAGATACACCTGATACAGTAATTCGGGACTGATAACCTTTTAATGCATTGATTTCGTCTAAATTGTCAATGAGTCATTAAAGCGTGATATCAGAGAATTTAGATCAAGTGATGCGGTAACTCGTTCGGAACTTGGAGCAGTGATTTCACTGTTTCTTTGGCGACGCATCGATTGAGATTGTGTAACGTGGTCGCAGACGGTGGCTCGGGCGCGCTGCCCGCTGCCCGCGCTCCGTGCCTGATGCGGCCACTGTGCAAATCGTTCCAATTATGCAAGTGACTCGATTAGAAAATGAGATGGCCTGCCCGATATTTGAACTCGATTGATTTACTTACGTAATAGACGCCGGAACAATGTCAGAGCTGCATTCTGATAGTGCTTTATAATCGTTTAATGTTTCATAATCGCTGACAGGACTTTTATTGTCGTCATGCCGCATTATGCTATGTATTAAAGGCTTAAGTTCTATTGAGTGCATATTTTGTTTGGAAATAAACACATAATCCCAAACTTTCTCCCCCTTGTTGACGGATGTAGCACCTATAGGTCAATATTAGTGTGGGTAAGTTATATGCATATTATTAACCACCGATTTTAAGATAAGTAATAATAATTACAGTCAATTATTTTAACCCGTCCACCCCCGCTTATGTATAGATATATACGTGGTTGCCCTATACACCCGGACGCCGGCATCCGTCGCGGGGCTTGGCAGATAAAGAACAACTTATATTTTTTTGTAAGGTTTTACAACAAACTCGTACCTTAATATGACGGAGTAACTACTCTATTTTATAGATGAAAATTCCTAGATAATTTCTGTAAGGCTAACAAACTCATAGACTACGTGCCTGCATTTGTCTGGCTTAGGCAAACTTTTTTAGGCAGGAGCCTAGCTTTGGGGAGCCTAACTCTGATTGCCGGTTTTTCTATGTAGCTATGGTATATATATATATGTAGACTACAGAGTCATAGCCGTGAAGCCAAACAGTTAATACCGCTTATGGTCTTTGGGTAATTAATGCTGAGTGGCTCGGTGGCGTAGTTGTATTATGGTATGACTGCAATGCTGAGGTCTTGGGTTTGATTCCCGGGTCGGGCAAGATGATATTGGATTTTTTAAATTCAGTATCAGCCCGGAGGTTGAAATTTAGGCCCGATATGATGACAGGCTCGCCCCCTATCATATCATGGGACGGAATATTCATGGCGAAAAGTGGGTGCAATAGTTGCGCCTCTGCCTACCCCTTCGGGGATAAAGGCGGGAGTGTGTGTGTGTGGGTCGTTAATGCAACTTTTTTGTGTACTTAACTGTCGCTGAACAATACGTAATACTAATTTATAAACTAGATTTTACTGGAGTGTAATGTAATTTTACTAAGTATGCCATGTCTATATGTAAAAGGTTATAAACACGGAGGCAATTATTCTTTGCATTAGTAGTTACGGCATATTATATTGCTTGTATCCTGTTATGTATCCCAAAAAAGAAGCCTAAAAGTATTCAACCGATGCGACCGAACTCAATCGCACTAAATCTTGGAGGCAGTACTCGACCCCGCTTCTTGTACTTTCTGCTAGGTATGAATCCTCAGTTCCCGAATAATTCATGATCTTGTTTTAACAGTGCACAGCCTCCGTATGAGCTTGATGACTTTTAATTTCCATGAATGAATTTAGTGGTGTAATATTATTATGTTTATGGTTAGGAATTAATAGTGCAATACGTATAAATAAATAAACGTATATGTAATCACTTCGGTGCCCTAATATATCGAAAAAAAAAAGTATTTATTCATAGCGCACCGACAGCTGATCCGATGCGGAAGATAACATTATTCTTAGTAAGCTCAGAAAAAGTATGAGGAAGGTCAAGAACATGTGGTTCCGATATTTTTGAATTTCGTGAGGGGAAGCGAGCTGAGGCAAGGTCAACGCACTGTGAAACTTAGAGGGTTGTCACCACGACGTGGTGTCACTGCGATGTGTGTTAGGTCGGAACCCGGCAGTCGGCACTCGGTGTCTCGCACTTCGGGGAGCGCCTCGGCAGGTCATACCATACTCATATAGAAGCTACTGAAACTTAACAATTATTATTGAAATACACTATGTTTAATGACGCATTGTCCTACATCTTTCTAGTATAACATTTAGCAATTTACAATTTTTATTTAATTGCTCACTAATAACTTGATTATATAAAAATTTCATCATTAGACTCCCCCCGAATAATCCCCTAGACCTGTTAGTGTTTCGAGACTTTTGTCAAATCGATCTAAAAATTACCAAATTAGATTGCCTGACCTGAGAAAGCAAGATCCCTACTTAAGTGTTTAAGTTACTACGCCGCGGTTAGTACGATGATGCGCGCCGTCATACTAATCAACTTGTTACTTAAACAAATGATTATAATCGAAGTGAAAATTGGGAATGAGATAATGACACTTGTTATTTAATCTATTACTTGAGGATGATTTTATATCGCAATAACAGTAGAAATCACCGGATTAACTTCTCAATTTAACGCATTAAGTTCAATTTAACGTCGCCGAATTACGACATCGGTTTTGTAATGTTTTTCTTAATTGATTGGTGGATTTATGATGCCAAAAAACAGTTACAGGCATTTTACTCCATATTACCGTGAAGTTTTTATATGCCGTTTAACTTTTCAAACGGATCGTCGGTTAAATAATATTTAATCCACTTGTACATAAAGCGAAGTCGGTGCTTCGATCCTTGTGTATTTTATTGCGCAGTATGTGCATTGACAGAATTATGATGATGATTTATCATATGTCTTTACTTTACGATACGTATTGATGACTGACTTGATCCAAGAGGCATTGGCAATAAAATAAACAATAAACGTACAGCGAGTTGTATTAGACCGAACAACGTTGTATCGATCTGTGAGTAATATTCGCGCTGATATTTTCTTTACAATGGAGCTTATCGGTGTCTTATTACAACTCCACGCATAAATTTTATTTGTTGTTAAGGATATCATATCAATTAAATATCTCATTTAGAACGTCTTTGTTTGATATAATAACGAGTTTGGTAGATTCTTGAATTGATAAAATGTGGATTTATTTCACAAGTCTAACTTAGTAGAGCTATGTTATACTAATTTAAAATTAACAGGGTTAAAAATAAAAATTCAAGATAAAACTTCCCTGACATACCTGTTACCATAATATAGAGTTAGCAGATTTACTTTAAAATATTTCTGGGATCGACACTCCCATGTTGATGCACGCAAAAGTGGTACGTAGGTAGCTAGCTAGCAAAAATACATTTGTTTATTTATGAATCTATGGATCCACATGTTCCTGAAATTATCCTAGACTTTGTTATGTGTTAATATGTTTATGATATGAGAAGATGTTAATATGAAGGTGGCTGAGGCCTCAAGTGGGTTCGAACCATTAGCCTCCGCGGTCGAGTGAGGGCGCGCCGCGACTCGCCACGGTGCGCCGGCCGCGCCCGTGCTTGTCTCATGAGCAGTCCATAATCTCTGCTTCACTGCGTTTTATAATCGCTCAGCATTGTTTTCAACTCTATTATATTGTCAGACATACTCTTTCGATAAATTTAGTCGTCGGTCAAAAATATTTTGTTCGATTGAGCGGAACAGGATACCTATTCAATTTCCTAAGTTAAGTATTCGTTTACCTTATCTTGTGAGTAGGACTTAAATCATTACTTTGCGATACAATGGCTCGTTATGAAAGGATATTATTGAGATATTATTAAATTGCATTATCAAAAAAGTATTTTGTAATTTACGTGCGTCTTACTGATCATAGTTATATAGCTAATAAAAAGTGGACAGGTAATATTCCGCTATGTTTGATGGTGATGAGCGGTGCGACGCGTCAGCGCGGTGGTGCGGCGATCGGTGAGATCCGGAATGATGGACTTGCGGAGTATATCAGAACAGACAGACGGTACAAGCGGCGAGATAGGTGAGGGTGACAGTAATTGACAGGTCGGCGGGCGCAGGACACTTGACGCACGTGCGAGAGCTGACTCGGGCCCCCGCACTAAGCAGGATGTCTTTAAATAGACTAAATGCCTTTGTGAAGGCATGCCCTTCGAAGGGTGGCGGCATCCGGCTCCGATCGCGCACACGATTCGCTTCTAAAGAGGAAACTTATAAATAACTTCTTCAATTATTCCGAACCATTCAACTATAAACACGAAATGCTCGTTGCGTTTGAGTCATTGCAGCGCTGCGTCCGCCGCGCCACCGCACCGCCGCGCCGCCGTGCGCAAGAGGACTCCTTCGATACCGGACCCTTATCGAGCATCTTGCCGACACTGTTTCACGGAATGTCTATTGTTTGATTAATTATCTGGTTACGCCGTTATCTGTGAACTACTGGAAGTACTTCTGGTTCGGGTTGCACGCTTTACTCACAACATTACTTGTTCCATGTTGCCGAACAGTTGTTTATAAACGTAATTTAATTGGAACCTATGATGACTAACGCTCCGTCTAGACTTCAGAACTTTAATCCTGTTATTAATTCACAATAGCAACGAAGCATTCCCAGTAATGATGAGGGGTAATTCTTGATGTAAATTATACACATTTGAAATGCTACGACGCAATAAAATCCGGATCTAACTGACGGTTTTCGTGTACTTTGGTGAGTACACGTCCGGCCGTCCGTTGCACGTGTTCACGTAAAGGAGCCTCGCGCAATTGTCCAAGGAACACTTGGTATACGTTGATACCTCAGTCGATATACTTGTATATTCCATACAGTAGTATGAACAGTGTGTGTACTGGGCCCGCACAGTGTTCTGTGTCAATGGGACCGTACCTGCGAGCGCGCACAAACAAGTGTTTCCGGTCAGAGAACATCCATATCCGGCGCATTTGTACAATTGCTTTGACGGTTTGTAAAGAGATTGATCTCATTCTCAGAACACGATGCAGTGAGATTGAATACCCGCGTACTATATAAATATAACATTATATGGCATATAGAGACTGCCTCGATAGACTTGTATTACGGTATGACTGCAATGCTGAGGTCTTGGGTTCGATGCCTGGGTCGGACAAAGTGATATTGGGTTTTAGATTCAGTATAAGCCCGGAGTCTGTAATTTTTACCCGATATGGCGATATGCTCGCCTCCTATCACAACATGGGACGGAATACGCACGATGAAAAGAGGGTGCATTAGTTGTGCCCATAACTACCCCTTCGGGTATAAAAGGCATGATTGTATGTGTGAATGCCATATAGAACAAGCTATGTACATCTGATATAATGCACGATGGTTTGTTATCTCTTATATTGACACTGTTTTTCGTATTTCTGCTCACGATATGAAGACACAGAATGATGTTATTAGATAACATTTAAAATGTAAATTATTCCTTTAGGTACTTTATTTCGTTTTTCTAAGGATTTTTTAAGGTATACGCTACCACAACATTTTCCTTCACTTAAACAAAATTTACCTCCAAATTGCAGTAGAAAATGGAACAACTAGAATATAGGTAGACGTTAAATTGTAAGTAGGTAATGGATAATACTGCAATTAATAACGTATAGCATTACCGGTATTCTTTTTGTAAATAAATATTTTTGGAAGTAAGGACCTACATATTTTCTTTTTTTTTAAATATGTAGATGCTTGATACGTAGCGTGAGGTAACCATGTAACCTTTATATTTAATTGTATTGTAAAAATTAAAACATTATGTAGTTTTACAAAATATTTTAAAGGTTTCATATACGGAATGATGTCTGCAGTATATTGATTGGAGTTAAACAGCAAAATATTGAAATAAATACGGGAGCAAAGTGTTAGCTTGCATCCGCTGCTGTTAAAAGCGGGCCGTGAGATGGGCGGCGCGAGTCGGCGCGGGTCGCGGGCCCCGCGGCCTCATTCAGACCGATCACCGAGCCAAACCGTCACAATAACAACAAGTTCCGCAGGTGACGACTCGCTCTCAATACCGCTGATTACACCTCCATTCAGCGCCGCTCTGCCTTACCTGGATAACTTGTTCCTGCTCTGCACTGCGCTTCAAAAAAATGAATTTTAATTGACTCCCTTGCCACTTTAGACCAGTTGGATCACTTGTTTAGTTCGGGTTATACCTACGTACTATATGCGATGAATTTAGTTTTTGGACTCGAACATGTGTACCTACGTTAGCATTTATCATATGCAGACCTTTTTTATATAAAGCCGTGCAAGATTTAAAAGCATTTAACATATTTAAAAAAAAAATTATGGCATCGAATGACGAGACGAGCATGCCGTTCGCCTGATGGTAAACGACACGACCACCCATAAACAGTAGAAACACCATCCAGCACCTCGAGTTACAAAGTGCTGTGTGGCATTACACTGCGCTCGATATCCTGAGACATAAGATGTTAAGTCTCATTATGTCCTGTAGTTACACTGGCTACAATGTCCTTGAAACCGAAACACAACAGCATGCACACTGCTACTTGGCGGTAGAAATAGACATTGCGGTGGTACCCAGATGGACTCTTACATATGAGAGTCCTACCACCAATTTGAGGCCAAGAGTCATATTATCGCATCGCAATATATCATAATAAAGTGACCTGTACAAATCGTAAGTACAGTATAGCAAGCATATAAATATTCCGATTCTCAATTAAAACAATACAAAAATATTAAATAGCAGGTACCTAATTATAACTTTCTCCATGGACAAACCCTACTAATATTATAAATGCGAAAGTTTGTAAGAATGTACGGATGTATGGAGTTTGATCCTTTCACGCAAAAACTACTGAACAGATTTCGATGAAATTTGGTACACAAGTAGATTGTGTCCTGGATTAACACATACTTTTTATCCCGCGAAAATATAAAGCGGGACTTTTATCCCGGAAAAACTCATTCACGCGGGCGGAGCCGCGGGCAAAAGCTAGTCTCCAATAAAATATACGACATGCATGAAAAAGTAGTAATATCTACAGCACCCCTTACTTGTTACGTTACGCTGTTTATTACAATATTCAGTTTCAATATAAGTATAAAGTACATGGGATTGCAATATCCGCTTCCGCTCTGTTGTCGCAGCGCACGCGCCGTTGTCGCGCCGCCTCTGCACTTTTGTATTTCTACATAATGTCTCTTCCGCTACTCTCGAGGCCCCGGGTTAATGTGTCATAACATATAAGTTATAACATATAAGTTTTTATTTATCCACTTGTTAAGTAATAAACGTAACTATTAAAGTCTATTTACTAAAGTACTGATTAGTATGTTTCTAAATTCTATTGCTTCAGTGTTTACATTTTAGAGAAAATATTGTTATGGTTTATTATTTAGTAATTAATATAATGTACCTGTAGTTGATTCGTTATATGATGTGTTGTGGAGCAAAACGGAGACATGTTCCAGTCAAGTGGTGATCCACGCGTGTGCCTCAAGCGTATGAAGGAGCAGAGGACGCGCCCTCGACTCCTTACAAACCCATTGTCTTCCATGCCATTAAAACCATTATATTTGTTTGTCCAAGCGTGCTTTTATCGTTCCTCATAAGTTTGATCAGTTGCTGACATCTTCATGATGATTAACAACAATCATTGTTTTACGATACGAAACAATGGCCGTAATCACAATGTTAATAACAACCTCAACTCTTTTATAATTTGCTTAAACCGAATCGAAAGCAATATCAGGATATGTAGGTATACGTAGGAAGTAAAAAGAAAGTAGGTTATACTTTCTATTGTTCCAGACCTTCTCTTCAATTAATTATGGCCGTACTTAAAAAGCGCTTGTTAAGTTCTGTTTTCGCTTAGTGCTAGTAGTTTGAGTAAACATGAACATTGTACGTACATCATCTTACTTGTTGATTACATAATATAATTATGCCACACATGTCATTCCAATTGATGATCAAACCAAACAAATCTGAATACTTTGAGTACGCATATTTTACATCAAATTTTCTTCTAGAATTTACGTTTAATTAATGCTAAATCAAAGTTCCTAGTTATGTAACACAAAGAGGTCATCGACCATAAAAAATTATTGTGTAATTATACAAACATGTTGTAACTCGCAACATTAATCCTGTGTCAGTAAGTTTTTAAATGTTTCTAATAATAATAAAGTTTCTAATAATAGTACCTACAGCAGGCATGATTGAGCACTCGAATTGAATTGATAGCATATTGCACTCGTGTGTACGGTGCATTCTTTAAACTTTAGGTAAGTAGGTAATAGGTATGTATATTCAATAGTTACACAATAATCAGTTGTGCGTACTTAGTACGTTATTGTATAATTTGTACGAGAGACATTTACATTGTGTGTTGATTTATTGACATTGATAAATTAGAAGATAGTTACGGCGTGCTAAGGTTCTATACAATACACTCTGTTTCGGTATAAGCTCCGAGCTGTTATAGTATCAGATAGGTATTTAAATCAGTTAACATCTCATCTACGTTATTCAATTATATTAAAAAATCATATTAACATTTAATAGATTTACTTTTACCATGAAATATGTCGAATGTGTAGAAACAAAAGGCCCACTCCTCGTCAAATCACGAATTTAAGCCCAAGACACGTCAAAGTGATTTACCTTTCTTTGGTACTTAAAATTCGAAGGCTATTAAACGGAACGAGATTTCGACGAAGACGATGGCCCGTAAAAGTTTTGGAAGAGTCGGTCGTAACCCATTTTGGTTATAACTTGCCATGACGAGCCGAGCTTTTACATGGTGAGCGGAGAAAATAGGGAGACGGCATCGCCGAAAACAACAATGAGGTACTGTTACCATAATGACACTTTATGAGCGCAAACATCGGCCGCGGTGGAACACGACCGGCCGCGCTCGCGATGCACGAATGTGCTCTGCGCATTGTTTCCGCATTATGCCTTGCCGCGGCCCGCAATTCGCAACCCACGGCCGACGGGGACGACAGTGATGCCTCGCGGACAAAGACACGGCCACAACCACGCCAGCCTCGATCGCTTGAGGACTAATTCTCAGAAATTAATGCGGTCGCTCAACGTCACAACTTCCTGTTCTCATTAATTTGTGCGACAATATGATCATACGTGTAAAAAATCATTATTAGTTCTAGTCATATTTTATGTGTCTCGCTACATTTGTTTAACGTTAAGAGGATTAAATACATAATTTGGTTTATTTATACCTTTTTTAACTATATTTAAATATATAATACATTATGGCAAAAATTGCGTCATAGGGTTCAACTGCATTTGGCCAAACGTCGATAGATACAAATTATAAACACAAGTTTCACGACACAATTCGGTGTGATTAAGTCGTCTCCATTAATAATTCTGCGTAGCAATACAAAGTGAGGTTATGCCTTGATAAATGATTTTTCCTAGGGGCTTTGATATGTACATACAACTACAGCCATTTCGAAACAAATAGATTATTCAAGCCGGTTTACGCGTTGGACAAACATTATATTTAACCGGCGAATTTTAGAGATAAGTTCTACAGATCAATTCGTGACCGTTATATTACCTTCGTTATATTTCGTATTGAATAACAAAAAATAGGCAAATTATAAGCATGTGATAAAAAAAATTGACGAAGAGATTAACGAGTGGATAAGACACGGTTACATATTTTTCAAGATCATAATAATCGTTACGGCCCATGACAGCAATGCAAAACAACAGTATCATATCCGAAAATCTGAGAATGAATATGCAAATCTGTCCGCCGTACTCACTGCAAGCCTACGCATCCGGGATGATAAACTGTAATCGACACGTAGGTACAGAGCCGCAGAGCTGGATCTCGTGCGTCGTGTCAACAATAATGGATCGAAATTAAGACATCGGCTTTCTTTTGTTGTGTATTACAGGCAACTTTCTTTGTTGATAATTTTGTGGTAATGGATGTGGGTCAGCCGATGCCCAGTCGATATTAGCAACGTGGAAGGGAGGTAGAGCGTAGAGACCACATAGGCCGGCTCGCTGGGCGGTCGGCAGGCTGACACGTATCAACATTGCTTTACACAAGGACCACAGCGTCGCGGCTCCCGTCCAGCGCACGCAATGCAACAAACCGACGTCGTGTTGCATACACGATCACTTGATCGCTATTACACGCTCTTTTCCAAATTATTATTACCTAGCTTCCACGCGATTTTGCTGCATCAATTTTGTGTTAAGAAATTTGTTCAAGCTTCAAATCGATTATGTGGAGATTTTCCGTAGTAAAATTTTAAATCAATATACTTTTATTTTTTGGTCGGGTTCAGAGATTGAGATAAAAAGTAAAAGGCGCGTCATTTCAATTTTCAGTTGCTTCAGTCATGTTCAGCTCAGTGTTTATGGCTGATAGAGATTACATAACAACAGGTGACATATATCATCTACTTGCTTATTTACCGGTTTATGATATAAAATCGAATCCTTGAAACTTGAATGAGCAATGAGTAATCTAAGCGAGAGCGAGATGACCGTGCAGAAATACGTCAAATGCATATAATACTTACATACAGGGAACCGTGCGGTACCGCTCGGCCACGGGAACAGTAAACAATATTTAATTTTGTAGTATAGGGACTTGCAAAGTGATATAGGATCTTGTAAGGTGTACCGCACTGTTATCGGGTGATCATGTGAACGCGCGGAATTCCATCGCTCTACTTGTTAATTATAATAACTCATAAACGCCATAACTTATTTCAAAAGTCTAGACTAATAATAATAATAATAATACGAGCCCCGTATTATTATACAGGGCTGGTGGGTTACTGCCCACTACTGAGCACGGGCCTCCTCTACTACTGAGAGGGTTTTAGGCCATAGTCTACCACGGAATAATTATAGCAAACCTTTAATTCTATTGACATGCTGTACCGTAAAGTAATGAGGTCGAACTATGTCGACAAACATTTTTTATTTATGACACATTGCGTGATTTTTTATCGCTGGCCTTAGTTTTGCTCACGACTAAGTTCTTTTCGGAGAAAAAAAGTAAACTAGACGACTTTCTAAAAAGCCTCATCAATAACTTTATTTGGCCCAATATAGATAGATACAAAGTAATCATGTAAAATTTTTGGTGGAAGGCGAATAGCCAGATGAGCTTTACTGCGAAGTTCGAAAACATACACAGACATTTAATTTTTATTTATTTTAACATCATTAACTTCTGGAACCGATCGAGGTGTTTTTTTGTTTAGTAAAGGAAAACCAATCTATTGTAATACTAAAATATTTAGTAACAGAATTTTCAATATACAATCCTCAAATATAGATAGAAATAAAAAAAAATACTACATTAATTCGTGTTGTAACATAACTATGCTATCTACCTATATACTATATAATTCTTGTTTTAACATGTCTATGCTGATAGATTAGTAAGTAATTTTGCGGTTTCATAAGTTATATTAGACTAGTGTAAAATGCATAATTATGCGCATCAGTGATATAATAATATGCAGACGACAATAGATGCGAGCGACGAGTGGAGCGGTAATTTGACAGTGTGTGCTGTAGTCGGTAGAGCAAGCGCGCGCCTGCGCCAGGTGCGCGCAACAATCTCGGCAGTTGTCGCGCACGCGCACCCTCACTATGCTTTTAATAAATTTCAATACACATAAAAAAGGATCTATCAAAAGATGGTGACGCTAAATAAACCGGTGAAGTACGGGTGCAACTATGCAGCGCTTTTCTGGCGCGGATTGGTCGCCCTCCGCGAACAAAACACCGTTTGCTGGGTGTGCAAACAAGTTTTGATTAAATGAAAAGGTGTCCCGGAACGGGTGTGTCCGCCGTTTGCTAGTAATTACACTTTATTTGTTATATGCTCATACATAATACATATCGAGTTTGTGTTATATTAAATTGGTCTTTTCACTGTTCTTGATGTCCATAGGTAACGGACGATCTAATGATTGCATTTGTTTCTGACGATGCGCATTCACGTCTTGCATTATCAGTAGAATCTGAGCTAAATAACATCACATGGCGTTAATCATGTTATGTTGCAATTGCACATCTCGAAATATATCACAAAAACTCATAGCATTACAAATAGCTAATACGATATTTCATGTAAGATACAGATCTTTTGAATTGAGTGCAGATACGAATTGTCTATATAATGCAGTTATTTATTTCTTGTTGAAATTGAAGTTTCTTAATTAACTTAGAAATAGTGGCTTTCAACTTTGTGTCAATATGATTCATACCTCTGCAGCTACTAAAATGGCATTTTAAGTAGATAACGTAATATGTACAATATGATATGAAATAATACAAAATTAAAGCGGCAAGTAAAATAATTATACTTAAGCAAAGAAAGCCTGTTGTAATTTTTAACTATCATATTATGTACTTACTGCGAAATAAATATTTAGAACAGGTAGGTTTTAGTTGTAAAGGTAATAATTTTGATGAATCGTTTAACCGCCATGCCGATGCGGTATGACAATGTATCCGACCAGATAAAAAATAGCGGAACCGTTACTCGTCATTCACGGTTGTGTTAATCCTATATTAAGCGATCTACTTGTTTGGGCCTGCTCTTGCATTGATGCAGCTGCCCTCGACCCCGGCTCTCCATTCCCCTTCATATGTGGCTCTACTAATATCAGTTTGTAGCTAAGAAACGCAAAAAATCTCGAATAACTTCGTGAGAATCTTGAAAACTTCCAAATGTGGGAAACGTGCAGTTTTAGTTTCCCCAGTTCTAAGCGTTATTAGAGAGGATCGTGAATTATCTGATCAAAAATGTTTGTGATCACACCAAAACATACTTCATTTTAATTTCAAAAAGATTACGATTGATGGCTCGCTCATATTTTTTACGAATTGAGAAACAGTAATTCGAGATTTTATATTGCTATCTAATTTCGCTTGGGTCATGGATTAACCCCGTGAATTAAAATTAAGTTAAATTGCCACGAAACGCGAAAATAGCAAATTGCAATTTGTTAGCAAAAGTCGTTTCGCACTACGATGAGACTGATTAGATTGTTATGCTGCAACATTTATTTTAATTTTTCACACTTGATACAAAATTGTGGAAAAGGCGGATTTAATGCCACGGTCATTTCTGATACGTCTATCTCATTAAGAAAATGTAATGATGAAAAAATTAGTTGTTTTATGGATTTATATAACAAAGACTTTTCTCTTTAATTCAAATGTTCCTTATTTTATATTTTTATAAGCAAAAAATACATATAAAACAGTGAATCACCCTCTGATGGCTATGCTGAAGACCTAAGCCACCGCTAGTCAGGGATTCAAAGTAATGAATCTCCTCAAAATGCGTGCTGTGTCCAGAAGTACTGCATTCTGCATAAATGTTTCTTGACCCAATGACCAATTGAGAACCTTTGGAGGTGTTTGTCAAAACTATTTGGTATCAACCTATGAGCAGAAACGACAATCGGAACAATAATTGTGGAGTCCAAATCCCACATGTCAGTAACCTCGTCATCACACAGACATTTATTATTACCATTATTTACCATTTAGAGAGGACTTACGACTAGAGGGCTTTCAGATTTATTACACCGAAAATTACGGACACTACGCATAAAAATAAAACCTATAAGTAATTAGTTCAATTATATAATAAGCCTCCATTGTTCTTTTATTCATAATAGTAACAGGATTTAATGGAAATATTACTTTGACAATCATTATATTAATTGTTAACTAGATAGTAACGCTCTCTCGTTACGAGAAAAACATTATTAAACCTTAATAGGCGATTTTTTATGGCATAGAATGACAAGCATGGCGTTCGCCTGATGGTAAGCGATACGACCGTCCATAAACAGTAGCAATACGACGCAGCACCTTGAGTTACAAAGTACTGTGTGGTATTCCATTGCGCTCGTCGTCCTGAGACATAAGATGTTAAGTCTCATTACGTCTAGTAGAAACACAACAGAGCATGCACACTGCTGCTTAGTGGTAGAAATAGACATTACGGCGGTACCCACCCAGACGGACTCTTACATATGAGAGACCTACCACCAGTAAAATTAGCAAATAATAATAAAATCATATGATATGAAGCCGTTTATAGACATGTTAATAAAATATAGTAACATGTAAGTAGGTAATGTTTCTTTGTTTTTTTATCCGTTTCAATCAAGACCACATCTTAAAATTATTTTCCTAACAAAATTCATAGACCACTCTAAATAAGTACTTTACATACAATTAGTCTGACTAATTACAATGTAACGTATAAACATATAGGTCTGTAAATACGCATAGGTGCAATATGAGCGGTGATCGGCGCCGCGCTGAGGGAATGCGAGAAGGGTGAAAGGTGGCCGCGCACGCACCGGCCGCGTAGCGTGTGCCGAAATCTCAGCTGTTGCCGCAGTGTCTACAGGATGCTCACTGATGCGGTTTTGGATTTTTAATAGATAGCTCAGTCCGCGTTACTCTTTGGGTTTTGATGTGCAAGCAACCGATTGAAAATAATAAAAATCCATCAAACAGTTTGTCGTCTAATACTCTTTCAATGAAGAGGTTTTTTTTAATTCAATTTTTTTTATTGTTTTTAAGACTTAAGCATATTGTTAAGCGCTCTTTTGTCTTCCCAATCTATGTGTTTATTTACATAGTTTTTAAACCACTAGAAGTGGAAAAACGCTGTAAAGGATCTTAAATATTTTATAAATAATAATAATTTTTGTTTAAAGTTTTTCCGGGATAAATGTCTCGCTTTATATTTTCCCGGGATAAAAAGTAGCCTATGTGTTAATCCAGGACGTGATCTACCAGTGTGCCTAAAATCATAGAAATCCGTTCAGTAGCTTTTGCGTGAAACAGTAACAAACAAACATTCTTACATACTTTCGCGTTTATAATATTAGTAGGAAGCTAATTTTAAATCATATTTCGAACAGCCTGTATATCCGTTCAATCCATCTGTATTAAAAGTGTTTATAAAGCATTCAACAGGCCTGCGCGCTTTATATAGAAAATCCTACAGCTATGCTATTATTTAAAATTAAACTACTCACCTACCTGCAAGATTTCTTTCTCAAAAACCAAAAGAGCATACATACATGTAGTACGTTTAACGCAAATTGAACCGTACAATATGCGATAAATCTGCGCAACACTCAGTTCGAACCATATATCAAGGGTTGTAAAGTTCAACTTAAATTCCCGATACGTATGGCAGTGCAATTGATATAGAGCGTGTGTTTAAATTTGAGAATGATATCGACACGTACATTAAAACCGTCGGTAACGACGTTTTCCTTTTGAGAACGCGAAACAATGAATGGGGGAGACCCTAATCGTGCCATTCATTTCTAAAAGGTATCAAGTCTGTACAACAAAGTATGCCAACTGCAGAGGTTGTGGAGGTACATACGCTGTTGTGTGCCGTAGAATGGGGCTCGGTGCAGATGTGCGATTCGGGTACAGACATGTGATTCTGCACGCGCAGCCAGCTGCCAGCATAGCTGTGCACTGATTCAATACAATGCAGGGTCAAACTCTGCTTGTGGGTGCCTTCGCTTTTGTGACGCTATGTGTAGGTAAAGCTTGACAAACAATGATACAAATCCACAAAGGTACGATGCTCAGGTGTGCGTCACCGTTTTACGTTTTTAATAATATGTGATAATATATCATCTGCGTTATGTAAACATAATGTTTTCAGATGATGTAGCTGTATGAAATGTTACCTAATTACTAGATCAGCACAAGAACGAATACATTATTACGGCTTCCTATCGATAAAACTATGTTTAAAACAAGGTTATTGATCTCTTCAATAGACCTTATTCTCAAAAGTTTTCGAGTTAACAAGCCAATCATACTAATTATTTATTCATTAACTAAATATAAAGAGAGCGAAATTTAAATGTAAGTTTAAATAAAAAAAAGGCGCCTTTAAATAATATAATTTGTCGACTCTATGTTTTTAGTCTCGTTTCTAACAAACTTGAGCAACTTGCCAATGATTCGAAATCTTCATTTACAGTAGCTAATAAGCTATGTGAAGTACAGGAAGTTATAAAGTGTAATATTCCATAGCGATGATTTATAAAAACCGACGCTACCTCAGTTACGAGAATAAATGATTCGCCAATTGTACGACACTAAGAGCGGGCTTGCGGCGTGTGTGCAGTGCTCGGTGGTAGCACCTGCCCGCGGCACCCCTGTCCATCGCTATTTCCGCCATAGCGCACGGCGGCGGCGCGGTGTGGCGGCGGCGGCTCGGCAGCGCGACCCCAGCTCGTGCCGCGACCGTTACGCACGCGCCCCTGCCCCGCGACGCGCCACCTGGCCGACGCAGCCGCCTCCCGCCGCCCTCCGCCCGTCGCGTCGCCCGGCTCGACACATACCACTTGTATCGTAATCATTTACCGATGACACTAAATGACATTTTTATGCCGCCTCCAATAAATGTTTTTGTCGTTTTATGTCTCAATTTCAGAATCACACGAAACGATGAATAATTTATATAATGAATCAATTTAATTTTTGTTGACGTGTGCATTGTATACTAGCTAGTTCGCCTTGGTGATGAGTGATGGCTATCGCTGAGTCATAAATTATTGTTATGATTAACACACTATAAGATTTTCATGTTCATACACTTATTACGAATCTTTTAAGAGCTATAGGTACCATGATATTATTACCCATAACCCATTATATATTAAACTAGCTTTTGCCTGCGGCTCCGCCCGCGTGAATGAGTTTTTCCGGGATAAAAAGTAGCCTATGTGTTAATCCAGGACATGATCTACCCGTGTGCCAAATTTCATCGAAATCAGTTCAGTAGTTTTTGCGTGAAAGAGTAACAAACATCCATACATCCAAACATCCATACATTCTTACAAACTTTCGCCTTTATAATATTAGTAGGATTATATAGTAGGTTACACCAAAATTTTATCAAATAACTTTGTTTTCCTTGTTGCATGTGGGCGAACAGATGAAGCTCTGGCGACCCAAGCCCTCCCGAACTGAGGTGGTGAGCTATGGTCCAAAATCTCCCAAAATCAAGAAATTAAGAAATGCTCAGGCATTGCTTAATTTCTTAAGATTTCCAATTTCCAAGGAGTGGTTTTTTTAAACAACTAAACAAATACTACTTACCTTATGTAGGTATCGGTTGTGGTGTTTATTTTAAAGTAACTTTTTATGACGTTCCGATAACGTCGTTATTTTAAAACTAAACTTCTCATAATTCCTCAATGAACAAAATATAGATACTCACCGTTTCGCTTGAATGGCATTATTTACAAAACGCATTATTAAGATAAATAGCGCCCAATAACAATAAACACAAACGTGTTTATTTAATGAGCCACTATATGTGAGCATTATCAAAGCGCCATTCATTTCGATATAACGATTTGTCTAAATTGTTTACCGTCGAACATATTCCGTCGCCGTGTTTATGTTTCCCAGGCGTAAATTGAGATAAGGCTTTCATTCATTCACAAGGTCTCGAGTTAATTAGGTAATGACCGACGGTTTGTTTATTATATAAGAGTATCATTAGCACCTACTTATGGTTCGAGAGCTCGCGATTGTTATTGTTGACCGTTGACGGCTGAGATTAGTCACAGTAATTATTATAATGGTATTGTTGGTGTCGATTATCGATTCCTCAACACATGTGGAGCTGAGTCATCCCCGAGGAGGTGAATTTCACCGGATATCATTGTTGTTGAGGCCTCACAAATTGACCGTTGAACTATATTTGCAAGTTCATTGTGTCTTTATTTCCTGAATGCATTAAGGTACATACATACAGTATGTACCTTATACTTATGTATAAGGTACATACAGTATAAGGCGCTAGGCTCGCCCCCTATCACATCATGGGACGGAATAACGGCGAAAAGTGGGTGCACTAGTTGCGCCTCTGCCTACCCCTTGGGGGATAAATAGCGTGAGTGTATATATATGTATATGTATGTATATATATGTATATGTATGTACATACAGTATATTGCCTCGGTGGCGTAGTTGTATTACGGTACGACTGCAATGCTGAGGTCTCGGGTTCGATATCCGGGTCGGGCAAAGTGATATTGGATTTTCTGTTCAGTATCAGCCCGGCGTCTGGAAATTGTGCCCGATATGGGGATAGGCTCGCCCCCTATCACATCATGGGACGGAATACGCACGGCGGAAAGTGGGTGCATTATTTGCGCCTCTGCCTACCCCTTAGGGGATAAAAGGCGTGTGTGTGTGTGTGTGTGTGTGTGTATGTGAGTGTGTGTACATACAGTATACACTAAACGCTAACGTGTTTGCACGATTTCCGCAGGTGACAGTTACTTATGCTTCCGTGAGAATACCCAAATTAGATGGCGAACAAACTGACCTGTGGGAATTTACATTGGTCCCATAAAAAAATAACAAAGACCTTTTGGACGTTAAGTTCCGTGTTGCGAAGGGGTTGTAAATGCACGAGTATCTTGTTCAGTTTGATTCACACAAGGAAATCTTTTTGTTAACGTTTCACAGTACCGTACGTAAACAGGTTTATTATAAAAGTATTCGTGATTATTATTAGTACTAAGCAGAATTTGAATATTGCAAATTTATACGAAAAAACGTCAGGCGACAATTTCGTGTCAGCAAATTTGATAGTAGATATACAAAATTTGGTATGGTCATAGTTATGCTTTATCAATAAGTATCTACATCGTTAATGCTATATCATATTGTAGTTTTAAAGACTGGCGATTATGGTATATTCAAACGTAAAGGGATGATTGACGTTCTTTCCATACTTCTCAATTAAATCAACGAATTTCATATTACACAATCAACTCCAAATTGCAGAAATGTAGTCAGAATTATAATAAGTCACGAAACGTTATAAAATGCTGACGGGATGCTAAAGATGTTGGCCAGATTTGACTAATGAAGGATTTATTTTGAACATATATAAATACGAGTGTGTACCTATATGTCAATAGGTATTGTAAGATGAAGATTCTTGCGCTTTTCAGCATAAAAGATGCATATAATTCTAGTATCAGAACAATACCTACACAGTCACATACGTCGTAACGTGAGTTGTAGGTATTCATCATTGTGCATGTTCCTTAACTCGAAAACGAGACGTCATTGACGATAACTGTGAATGTGAAGATAACAAAAGGCGGACATTAGGTATGTTCGTTTAACACGTAGTGTGTACACTGTACGTGTGACATTGTCTGCAGATATGTCGGCGCTGATGCTGACACTTGCGCGACACATCTCTTTGTGGTTTACATTATATTTCATTTAGTAACAACGGCAGGTGAGATCTGAGTCGGCAAATAAGAAAATTCTCTATAGAGTTAAGCAAATAATTGTTGAAATCGTTTGAATTCATACCACTATGCCTAATAAAACTATTTGAATTTATTTATTTATTGGAAAACCAACAGCTAGAATACATCATAATAAATAAAAATGAATAGAGGAAACAAATCGCCATTTACAGGTTTTCACGAGTATGTGACAGTATAATATATTACAATATGTCGTCATCGGCTCGAGTCATGCTACATTTTTTTTTATTTAAAGAAAGTAAGGCTTAGCAATTCACCCCATTATGCCTAATAAAACTAATAGAAACTACTATATGTTAATAATTTCTAACAGCTACGAGAATCTATTGATACATAGTTTTCTCGTAAAAAAGGATCCTATGTGTCAAAACAATTTATTATTTTTTTTGTATTCGCTTTATCAACATCGAAACCGACCTAGGCAACCGAATTCTATCTATACCAAAAATCTTGCTTGAGCTCACAATTAAGGTAACTAGCTACTTTGTTTGCTTTTATATAGAATTTTTTTCGTTGGAAAGTAGGGCCGAGAGTATTTAATACGGGTGTTATTTATGTATTATTACATTTTGCGTAATTTTAAATTAAAAAATCGCCTACGCATACATTCCTCTTCTAGATGTCGTTGACCAAACTACTTTTACATAATTATTATTTTTTTGCAAGAAAGCAAAATTTAAATTACGCATCAACCACTCAATGCTAAATATTTGTTTACCAAACCATGATAATATCGGGACATCGGCAAATTTTATTTATTGTAAAATGCAAACAAGGGAAGAGGAAACTTTTCAATAAGGAGGCCAAGGTCAATAGCGATAACTATGGTTCATGTAAAAATAATAATTATACCAACAAATAACCGTGTGTCATCGAGGTTTCATGTAACATGCCTTTTGCGATATGTAGGTCGGTGTTACGTCCAGTGCATACGTACATAATCATGCACATATTGTCGCTTGCTCATCTTTCACCACGTTTTAATTATCTTAAAGGTTGGTTATCTGAGATTTAGTTCGGTCTTATTACATTTTGTTTTATCCTAGTACGGGAATGCAGAACTAGTTTCATATTGTTTTTATAGTTTATCGTTAGTTTTATGCTGTTTTTAGAACATTCAAAAATGAATTTGGTTCCTTGATATTGCGGTTGCTTGTAATTAAGATTAAAAAAATGCTAAGAAAATTCATATCCT
Organism: Lapara coniferarum; assembly: GCA_949316025.1. Classification (NCBI taxonomy): domain Eukaryota; kingdom Metazoa; phylum Arthropoda; class Insecta; order Lepidoptera; family Sphingidae; genus Lapara; species Lapara coniferarum. Next base: position 12,068,821 of record OX438926.1, on the reverse strand, counting down.
ACGTTTGTTTTTCACAGTCGAGGATTGCAATTTTGTAACCCGACGACCGATATAATTCAATATTTGAAATTATCAGGTCTTCAGCTACAAATTCCAAATTTTAAATAAAAAAAATGTCATAACTGAAAGCAAACAAAGACTTCGGTTCTGGCTGCAATTCAAAAAGACGCAGCGGTTCAATTGAAAGGTGCTTAACCCCGAAAGTTACGCAAAAAATCCTATTCGTTTTCAGCGAGCAGACGGTGATGATGAAGCTGGGCATATCGCACTGAGAGGCAGCGGTCGCGCCGGGTGCGGAGGCGCAGGTGCCGCCGCCGCCCCGCGCCGCGCGCCCACCCCGCCGCCCCCCGGCGCCCGCCGCCGCCGCGCCGCCATTGGCCGGGGCCCCGCGCCCTCCGCCGATTGGGTACGGCGCACGTGCGAGGCCTACCCGCCGCCACCTGGTCGTGCACTGACGGGGATCGCTTTATAAGCATCAACCTTACCTCGCTCCGCACCACTTGATCTCCAGACGGCGACGAGTGTGCGTGTGCGTCACTCGCGTTTGGAACATGAACCCGCTATAACAACTCCGGCGCAACTTTGTGATGATCGGACTGCTGTAACTCTAGTGACTTGTGATTTGTTTTCGAACTTTGCGTTGAACGTTTATTTATTAGTTAGTGTATTGTGACCGCTGTGCAAGATGCTTGTGGAGGATTCGCAGAGCCGCGCTATGTTAACGAAGAAGTATGCGCACTGTCCGCTGAAGAAGCGACCGGTGCTGGTCCGGGAGGAGCGGCCGGCGACACCGCCCACCACGCCGCCTCACCCCGCCCACCTCGCCACGCGACTTTATTACGATTATAACTGTAAGTGTTACTCTCTAAATTATTTCCATTGCATCAATTAACATACAACCATATCAAATCTCTGAACTATCGTAACTTGAAACTGATTTGTGACCATAAGTTTTATAAGCACTGAAACGCAATTTTACATATTGAAACCTTATAGCTAGTTATAGTTGTTGTAGATAATATACATTTGCAAATTTTTGTAAAGTTAAAATCAAAATACCTACCCACAATTATTAACAATACAATTTAATCCCAGTAATATTTCAAATGAAATGATTCGATTATTTATGAATGTTTTCTTATTGTCATTAGGTGACACAGAAAATGACGAGCCACAAAATTTAAGTACTAAGCCAGAAGATCTATCCAAGACCGGCAATTATCCCAGCAAAGCATCGTCACCCATGTCTGCCGCGGCTGTGAAATCGGAACCCCAAGAGTGGTCGCACCAACCCCTTGAGTACCTGGCAGCGTGTCGCGCTCGGCTGGAGCCCGCGCCCACGGAACTTGCGCGTCCTACACCTCAGTACGCGTACTTGCCAACGCTATACGCACCTTACCCCTTGGAAGAGCTGTACCCGGCCGCACCCATGCTGTCCACGCCCACGCACCCGCAGCTGTACGCGCGCTACTCACCCGCTTCGCCACCAAGCTCTGTGTCGCCACCTCCTTGCCCTGAAGATTTACGATCACCCGGGTCCGTATCATCAGACTCTGGTGTATCAGTGTCCGCCCCGCGCCGCCCGCGCTATCAGTGCCCCGATTGTGCCAAGTCATATTCCACCTACTCTGGCCTCTCGAAACACCAGCAGTACCATTGTGCTGCCGCCGAAGGTAGCCTCGCGAGGAAATCGTTTAGTTGTAAATACTGCGCTAAAGTGTACACGTCGTTGGGCGCGCTGAAGATGCACATCCGCACGCACACGCTGCCGTGCAAGTGCCACTTGTGCGGGAAGGCGTTCTCCAGGCCGTGGCTGCTGCAGGGACACATCAGGACGCACACCGGGGAAAAGCCATTCTCTTGCCACCACTGTCGCCGCGCGTTCGCCGACAGGTCGAACTTGCGTGCGCATCTGCAAACCCATTCCGATGTAAAGAAGTATTCGTGCTCGGGGTGCGGGAAGACGTTCTCGCGCATGTCGCTGCTAAGCAAGCACTTGGAGGGCGGGTGCGGCGCAGGCGGCAGCTCCGCATACGAGTTCCGCGGCGAGCACGCGCCGCACCACGCTCTCCCCGCCGCTCCCGTGCACGCCTATTGAAAGACTGAGCTCCCGCAGGATCCTCGATCTCGAATTTAGTTGTATGTTACTAACACTCGCTGTTTCACGAAGGTAACATTACAGTCGTTATATTAAATTATTCTTGTATAGTTGTTGTAAGTCGGTTTGTGTGTATACATAGTATTTGTAAAATTAAGCGTGTGTGTAGTGTAAGGTTCAGTATAAATGCAGACTGTAATTGTCGTCTAGTGTAAGCTACGTTAGGTTATTCTGGTCGCGTTCCTGCGACTGCGCTAGTCATATGGCATTTGCCGAGTGTCATACATTTATTAAAAACTATATTCTTATCCTAAGCCATGTACAAAGTGCCTTATATATAAATGAGTAATATATACATTGAAGAAATTATAGCAGTATGTCTTAAGACGATATTTTTATAAAATATTAATACAAACAATGAGGCTATTGTTAAGCTAATTGCTAAATAGCGTTCCTTTCTGTTACCTCTAAACGCAGAAAATAAAACATTTAAGAAATTTACATTTTTGTACTCTCTTGAACACCCTTGTAATATTTACTTCCGGAAACGTCGCTGCCGTGCAATAAATATCAAATACCAACATATAATCCAAAACAAACTCAATAAAATATTATCTCACTTGTATGATTCACAAGGTAAGAGTTCGCTAAAGATGCTATAATGCTTTATTCATTTTACATATTATAAAAAAACGTTAGATACGTTTTTTTTTACATAAATGGAACCTCGTAAATTATCATAATTAGCTCTAACAGAATATAATATGACGACTAGGTACAACATTATAATATCTTTATACTCATACGAAGAGCCAGACCAGTTAATCTTGATCTGTGTAAGTATAATAAGTATTACAAATTTTAAAGCCACAAAGTCAACAAATCGATTAATGAAAATATGTTGGAATAAAATATACCTAGATTTATTTTATACTAGCTTTTGCCCGCGGCTCCGCCCGCATTAAAAAGTTTTTCCGGGATAAAAGTCCCGGTTTATATTTTCCCGGGATAAAAAGTAGCCTATGTGTTAATCCAGGACATGATCTACCCGTGTGCCAAATTTCATCGAAATCCGTTCAGTAGTTTTTGCGTGAAAGAGGAACAAACATCCTTACATCCTTACATCCATACATCCAAACATCCAAACATCCAAACATCCAAACATCCAAACATCCAAACATCCAAACATCCATACATTCTTACAAACTTTCGCCTTTATAATATTAGTAGGATAGTTCAGCAGACATTTATTTTCATAAATATACATTTGAAAATTACATTTGATTAAATATACATTTGATTTTTTTTTCATAACGAACAAAGTTGTTCTGGGTAAATGAGGGTTATACATCATACGGCATACGCATCCATGCGTACGGCATCCAGCACATGCTACGACTGCAGTGCTGGGGTCTCAGGTTCGATCCTCGGGTCGGGCAAAGTGATATTGGGTTTACTCAGTATCATCCCGGAGTCTGGAATTTATACCCGATATGGCGATAGACTCGCCCCCTATCACATTATGGGACGGAATACGCACGGCGAAATGTGGGTGCATTAGTTGCGACTTGCGCCTCTGCGTAATCCTTCGGGGATAAAGCCGTGAGTGTGTGTGTGTGTGTGTGTGTGTCTACAACTATCAGCCCTATCCAAATTGCTAACGTATGTGTCAGAAACTAGGAGAAAGACCCATCACATCTATTCTTTAAACAAGAAAATGAGATAATTTGTTAATGTTCGTGTAATAATTTATTCCTAATGTTATTTAAATCTCAGATCTAATTTCAACAGCTGTCTATAACCCCAACGCAACACTCATTCACAATCATAGATTGTCAATGTTACAAAAAGTTATATTTTATTTGTTAGCAGGAAATAATTTATTACTTATGAATGCAAATGCTAATTATTTTAAAAAACTGTTACTGAAATCTCATTCACATTTAAACTGAGCCGTTACTATACATTGTTGTACATATTTTTCACTATAATGGTATGATAAAAATATTCAGACTCCTTCATTTGCATTAGAACTAAATGAACCGATTCAAAAACCGAAAGCATCCTTTGTCATACGTTGGCTACCAGTGAAAGTCCTTTAGAAATTAGTTCAACAAAAATTCTAGTAACTTCTGATTAACTCACTAGATAATCAATGATATGTGCTCTCCGTGTGGCATTATTTAAAGTCACCTTGTTAATACGGCGATAACTACGGGTCGCCATGGCGATTGCAAGAATAGGTAGTTCTTCTTGTCTTTGAATAATAGTATTTTTTAATCTTATTCCAGATAAGAAAACTGTCGAATGACCGTCAACGAGACAAAATAACATTTATCTTTTCAACATGTCGAATTAGAATTAAAAATAAGCGAAATCATCAGAAAGTGAAGTTTGATTCCAATTAGAACAATGCCCTCAAACTGCATTACATGCAAAAGCATACAAACACTTAACTATGAATGAAAAATAAAAACAGAAAATGTTCGATTGAACAGGCCGAGCACAATGACTCATACATGTTTACTAGCCCATAAATTAACATTTGATCAATTAATGTTCGTAATTAATCAAGTATTATAGTCAAATTGATGTCGCAAATGTATGGTCCTGCTTCCTTTCGAGGGATAGGTAAGTAGTTAATTGTAATTTGTGACTAAGTATGTAGTAATTTAGCCGTAGCGAGTTTATCGACGAGACAATGGCGGAGCACCGGTCTGATGTAGGTCGACTGTCGAGCATTAGACGGTGGGCGCCACCACGCCGCGACGGTCACCCGGCCACGAGGTCACCACCCGGGGCCTGCGCCCTCTCTGCCTTCCTGCTGCACTGCTACCTCACCTCTATGAATTAGAATCGCCGTTGACAAATTGCTCAATTCGATCGCGGCATTGTTCATTGGAATTAGCATATATTACATTACAAATCGATCAATCTTCATTTCTTAAACTTTCATATTAAAATTTGAATTGATTCTAAATTATTAAGACAACGATGGAGCGTTAATCATTTTATTTTAAAATTATCATATTAATGTTAGATAAAGCTACCTGAGATAAATAGGTGATTTTACTAAGTAAGATGTCTTATTTGTTAATATATTAATTTACGTATCTATGTTGTTCTAACTTCCGCAGAACAGATGAATAGTTACGCAACTTAGTATCTACTGTACAAACTATAAAAAGTTATGAGTAGCTAATTGGATGACTGTGTAATCCAATAGGTTTTATCTGAAAGTAATGCCACTATCATGTCACTTACTGCTCGCTCCGAAAGTCGTCCGATAAGACAAAGATCTATATAGCTAACCTCCGACCCTGTCAGGCAAGTGCACGTTTCTTTAATGTTAACATATCAAACTATTGCCAATTTTTTATATAGAAACTTACAATTAAGATATTATCGCCAACTGTTTACAACAAAGTTTAGGCATCGCGCCATCTAGCGGCAAATAGTGCATTTACCAACGATACAAGAAATTGTTAAATTTAAACTACTTTAAATGTATCTTCATTTGTAATGATAATCTGATAATACTGCATATATAATTATTTAACTGAACGGTATTTGTCGTGTATACAAAAACATTAAGTAACAACGTGGCAAATCGTTTGTCCTTCGTAATCCTTACAAATCGAATATAAAAACATACTTAAGCACATTCGACTGCAGTTTAATTTTTTTTTTTATTACATTGAATGACGAGGCGATCATGCCGTTCGCCTGATGGTAAGCGATGCGACCACCCATAAACAGTAGCAACACCATCCAGCACCTTGAGTTACAAAGTACTGTATGGCATTCCACTGCGCTCGTCATCCTGAGACATAAGAATGTTAAGTCTCATTTTGTCCAGTAGTCACACTGGCTGCAATATCCTTCAAACCGAAGCACAACAGCGCATGCACACTGCTGCTTGGCAGTAGAAATAGACATTGCGGTGGTACCCACCCAGACGGACTCTTACATATGAGAGACCTACCATCAGCTAGTTTAATCAGTTTAGTTTATTTTGCTAAACAACATTATTTTGACATTGACGTGAGTGTATCAGTCACGAATAAATAGCGTACATTGTGCTCTGACACTTTACTTTAGCTTATCGGGAATTTAACGATACAACATTAATAGCATAATGTAAAGCTTAGCACAAATGACGCTAAGTGCACGTTGTTTGATCAAGTTGGTGTTTGGGTGTATTGGCGATCACGCGGCACGTGCTACAGGCAGGCAAAACATTCTCATCAGCATTAGCCTACATGGATACCAATTAGAGACACTGAGTGAGGATATGTTAAGAGAGCGCGAGAACATTTGCGAGTCGCACCGATTGGCCAGTGGTCAGAGCACTCGGAGGCGACCACCGCGGGCAGCGAGCGGCCGGCGCGGCTCGGCGCGTGTGCTGCGTCTCCGCACTCGCCCAATCCAACGCATTTTCATTAATTAATTCTGTTCCTATTTGCATCGTGATTATCTAATCCGATATCGATCGCCGATATGCGGTACCAATTAGAGTTCACACCTAATAGTCTAATAGAACTTTGAACTTTTCTATTACTTATAGGTGATCGCCTTACAGATAACGCAAACGGGTTTCGACACTAATTTGACCTCGTTTGAGAAGAGCTTTGTTATTGTTACATTTAATTATTTATATCTTTTAAACGAGTAACATTATTATTGCCGTACGTAGATTTTTATGGAGATAACACAAGTTATGTTTTTGCTTTTGTTTCCGAGCTATATACTTCACCGAATTGTATGTTGGGGTGGTGTTTATGATCAGTGGCGCTTGTGACGCGATGATGTGGTAGGTAAATATCTACATCCAGGTAAATTTAGAGTCGGTGGCGGCAGCGGCAATGGCGGCAGCGGCGACGCGGCGCAGGCCGGCTCTGCCCGATAAGCATGATTTGTAACGTGGCGCGTCGGCGCGTGCGCACAAATAAACGTGATTTCAATGCGCACCTTTCAATAAATTTCCTAACCCACTCTTGATATGACGTTGTGACGATTTATAATCTCCTCACACATTCGGAACGTTCTGATATTGAATTTATCTGCCGTCTGTACGTATAAAGATTTATTCAAACCACATATAATGAATCTTACTTGTAATTTCAGATCTAGTTTTTTGTTCCATTTAAGCATATTCAACAGTATTTAATTGAAAAAAATTATACTTTATTCAAATAAACTTCGGTTTATCGTGAACAAATGAAATCAATATCAATGATAATTACACTATTAGTACACATAGGTTCGTTTGAGTAACACCCCGCACCCAACTGTGCTCGTGGTCGGTAGTATCATTTTAATACGACCAATAAGTCGGCGAATGTCATATGCACTAATCACATTCGAACAACTTACGTTGCGGGAATGTAAAACTGGTCGGTAATCATGTAAAATCCCACCAATTTAGATGATACCGAGAAAAGATATCACTATAATAGTCGGGTATTACATGTCTTTTTTTTTAATTCATCTAAATTTTAAATAAATTTTATATAGTCAAGATAAGGTAAACCTCATCTTGACTTACTTTCATGCCACACTTTCTTGCTTTCCAAATATTCACTTTTACAAGAAAAACATGTCTACTACATGCAGTATTAATATAATAATAATAAAAAGCGACGTAAATCGTGTATCTTATGAGTAAATATTGAAAAACAATTGCGTGATTGACACCAGGAACGTATTAGAATGGCGTACAGAATGGTATCCCCGCCTCGTCTATGCGGCACATTAAAAGAGAAATAATTAATGACTTGCTGCAACCAATATTGCTCGTACAAAATTAGGCGATATACAGTTTATATTGTTGTTATGTAACGAGCTTATACCTCTTAAATATGTTAACAATAATTTATAGCCGTGCAATTACTTTGTGACGTTTTTATTAGCAATTTACAATATAATTTAGGTGTAATGAACGGAATTAAAGTTTAATTTTAAGTACCGTGATTACAGTCATGATTTGTAGAAGCCTTGATCTATAGTACAAAACTAGCGGAGATAGACCATCGTACAATTAGACCATCGCCTCACGTCGAAGTTAAAAAACATGGCATCTACAATGTTGGTGCAAAAAAATGCGTTTTGCGTATTATTTTCTCATTTCATGTTTGACCTCATAAGAATAAGATAAGCTTCTGATTTCATTTTCCATAACTTCACAGATTGTATTTGCTTTCAAATAGTCTCAATTCAATATTGAAACTATTTAAATGTATGCAATTGCAGTAACAATAGCTACGTGTTCGTGCGGTACATGTGAGTTAGAGACGAGCCGAGTCGGTGCCGGCGATAAATCGCGCGATCTGTGGCGGCGAGCGCACGGCGCGGCGCGGCGGCGCAGCACTCGGCACAGCACCACGAGCGCAGCCCGCGCTGTAAGCTATGGCCGTGGCGGTGCCGTGGGCGGCGCGACGTCGCGCTTCAACGGCTCACAAAACATTACTCACTGGTAGCCACGCTCTGTTGTTTCGCATAAATGGATTCAGATACTTTATATCGTTACGCGATTTTGCCGGCATTGTGTAAATGCTAAATTTATATACAGTTCGTATATTTATGCAACAATAAATTTTGTTGCTGAATGTTAATTTTACGAATAAAAAGTTGACGATATTATTAGTCAGATAATAGACCTGATGCCATAATTCTGGCAATCGTCAGAGGAAGCAACGTCTCTCGGTGGTCTACATAGTGCCTGTTTATTGTAAGATTGAATGTATTTATTGTTTTCTTCCATAATAAATAAAGAAAAATAATGTGTTTACTCATTTTATGCAGGGAAAAAAATTATGAGTAATAATTATAATCATCCACGTCATTCGAAAACAATAACAGATTTAAAATATATGTCAATGATTATGAAGTATTAAAGCACATATAAAACATAAAAGATACATGAAAATATTAGTGAAATTAAATATACTATCTTCAATAAAACTCGAGCGAAGCCACATGGGACAACAAGTTGTACTCCAAAACAAATAAATAAATAATGTTACCTTATTACATTAACACGATACATCCATAATAGAATTACTATCCAACAATATGTAGGCGTTTCGAACACTATGATATGAATTATCCAACGGGTTATGATAGTCGCCAATATAAACATTATTGTTTATGGAATTTACTATTGTTATTATCTTATTTGTCGGAAATGTAATAAAAAAGAGCTATAAATATTGGAACATCAGCATACATTTTATGAGATATACTATTATGGCGCTTAACAATAAAATATTGCGTAGACCAGAACCGCTCATAGAAAAGACTTCAACGGGCTGCCATACGGCGCTTAAAAACGAACGTAATAATATTATTATGTTTCAATAAATCTTACTTTGTTACTGCTACTACTTTGTTGAAAATTATAATGTAATATAACTTCAAAAATATGTACAAAATTATATACGAAGCCATTTACTTTCATTCAAATATCAGACCGATGACTCGGTATAATAAAAACATTTTTAAATACTATCTGTATTGCAGCCGCCGCATACTCTAGCTGATGTTAATTGCACTGCCATATCTCGTAAACTGACGTCAATAAATGCACTCCGATCCTCATACCATTAGTCGGGAAAATTTAAAATATGTCCTTAAGCATAGAACGTGTTATTATACAGCTCATTACTACGTCCGTCAAATAAGATATAGAGTTGTAAACACACAGTTTGAAGTAATGGATGCTGAATGTGTTCATTGCGTGTGATTGCGGAGCGTGTTACAAGTACAGTGGCGAACTCTTAATGTCGAACACGTCGATTAACATTTTTATTAATAAAAAAATAAGATTGTGATTTTTCTCAACTACGACCATTTTTCCAGTTGGCGATTAATCAACATATACAACATTGTAGTTTATGTTAAACGACGAGTAATTTTTGTTTTTATATCATTCGTTTTTATTAGGCATCATGTTTGATTGTCAGGATAAAGAACTTGTTTCGTGCTACGCAAGGTTCTGTGATTAGCTGCTACTGTTTATGGACAATCGTTTCGGTTGCCATTAAGCCATTGGCAAATCTCGTCGTTTGGTTTTACAATACGGGAATCAGGAAATAAAATTAAGCTTCATAATATATGTATAAAAAATCCTATAACTGTTTCTTCCAGCAAGAGTAATATTTAGAAAATTCTAATAAATCTCCACCCAATAGATTGGGTGAGAATTCATTACTGCTACTTTACTTGTTAAATGTATTTTACTTAGCAAATTAAGACATAAAAATTACGCTTCATATATTTTTAAGGTACTTTAATAATTGTATATTTTGCAATTTTTATGGCTACAGTCCAAAAGAACCCGGCCGTTGACACGTTAGGTACATAAAAGTTCCTTCCATCAGGCTCGTGTCAAAGGTTGATATATAAGTTAATTGCAATCATAAATCGCTGAAGGCTCACTTTAATATAACATCGAGACAGTTACTCGGGTCGTATCGAATCAGTCTTTTGTTCTCGGCGCCGTTTCCTCTTACAGCTAGAGGGCGCGGGCGTTAATACAATAATCTGGTGTCTGCATAAAAATTAACCGGTGTGTAACGGTACTGCGCGTAGGAGGGCACCGGGCACGCGCTTGGCCCCGCTGCGCCTGCGAGTCGCTCACCGCGCGGCGAGGCGGCGGCGAGGCGGCGGCGACGCGGCGACCATGCGGCGGCGGCACCGCGGCCTCACCTCCGACCCGCCGCCGTTCTCCCGCGACATCTGTATCCACCATATCTATTGCCAGATAAATCAACTTTATTGATCTGCCACTTATTTGAATACTCCCCGACATCATTCTAATTTAGTAGATAAGTCTGACGGTCATTTGACTTACCAACGCCGAGGGAGTGTAATTGATTGTTGACTTTTGATTTCATTACGAAAGGGAATGTGTTTTTAATTACTATATTTAGTTTAATCATATCTTGTGAACAATTTGGAGTTTTTTTCAAAACACAAATGGATCACATAATTTGTGAAGGTCATGATATTAGAAGTTCATTTATAATTGTTGACTGTATAACTTCACTACTAGAAATCTTTTCAGTTTACGAGATATGAATTAGGTATTCTTGGATCTTTAAGAATATAAAAAAGTATAGGTATATTTGCGCAACAGCTTTTTTATTCGTCGATCCTGTGTTCAAATCCTTGATCGTATAACAAATGCAATATGATGCACAATGTGCAATTACATCGTATAGAAATCGGTTGCTCTCATGTGTCGACATTTGAAAACAGATTTCTCAACAATATTATTAATGAATAAAAATGATCATCAATATCAACAACAGGAACAAGAACATTTATTATAAGAAAGTTAAACATTAATGGCAAATTCTCCTTTACTTTCTTTTCACATTGTGTATCTGGACTGGGGAAGCATTAAAAATTTAATCATATCAATTAAATCGGCACCGCTCACTATAAGATGAGATCGTTACACGTGCGTTTATAAGGAGAAATCAGCACGAAGATATACTCTCGTCATTAAGAAGCATTCGTTAAAACCTACAGACAGTAAAATCTGTAACAAGCAACGTAATAAATGCAATAACAATGAATAAAATGGCAATAATAGCAGGTGAAATCGCGACAGGTCCGGGTCTCGGGTCGTCGGCCGTAATTATAAGTAAAATACGGCAACAGTGCGCTCTCGCCCCCGCGTTACCTGCGCCTGCGCCTGCGCTTGTGAATACGCGTCCGCGCGTAGCCTCGCGACGCTTGTTGGCGTCGCGTCGCCTCGCTCCGTCATCGCCGACGTTCAGACTCCTTTTTTGTTGCTGTGGCTACTGCTTTAAGACTACAATAGTCCATTATATTACATGTAAGGACTTTTTATTTGACAACGCGCATAAACTTGCTCCATATTCTGATGTGGATTGTAAATTCTCGGACATCTTACAAGGGGACTGTGTAATATGCACATTAATGAAGAACTGTATGAACATTCCACATTAGTTACTTATAAAGAATAACAAATTAGCATTATATTATTAAGAATAGAATATTTTGAAGCAGGGTTGATTGATTTAAATGTTTTTTAAAGTCACGATTTAAATAAAAAAACTAGATTTTTTTGTGACATCGACAACAAAATTGATTTGAAAAATGAGGCAGTTTTTCAGATTTGAAATATTGCTGTAGGCAAAAGTAGTAATGTGGTATGGTTATCTTGCTATATTTTTCTACGCACGCGGAGATTGCAGTTTATTTTCGGTGACGTTATAATTTGCATCTGATACTTAACAATTACGCTTTCAGTATATTTCAAACCTTGTAAATACCTTACAAATTTATTATTAAGTGGATTTCTATTTTTATTCATTAGGTTTTATTTAACATACATTTTTGATAGTAAATAAAAAAATATTTATCAGTTTTTACGATGCGCAACGGAGTATACACTCTGCGAACGATCAATAACGCATGAAGAACTGGCATAAAAAAACAAATATTGTGTACATTTTTTTAATTTTCTTAGAGTTGTCAGTTAATATACTAAACATATACCATTTACGGGAAAAAATAAAACATAGTACTAATAATAAATATAAAAAAATCAAAAGAATCTATCAGAAACAAAAAAATCAAGATTTTTATCCATCCTGTTTTAAAATACCCACACTATGTATGTATGTTAACAATCGACAACAAAATAATTAACACTATTGATAATAATAAACAAATAATAATAATTGACGTCAGCATTAGGTAATATTAAGTAAAACACCCTTACCCACACCGGTATGTTCAGTACGCCATAAGTTTCATGCTATAGAACATCTGATAACAAATATTTGAATATGTAGTATGCATCTATACCCATCTACAGGTAACATTAATTACATGACCGTGTTAATAATGAATTAAATTGTGTTATCAGGATCTTAGTCCAACTGTCGTGCACATGACGGTTAGAAAAGTGTTAGTATGAGCATTGTAAAAAGTGGTAATGTCACGATAGGGGTAGAGGGTGTTGGGCGATGGAGCATGGAGGCACGCGCCGACACACGACCAGCACGCTCCGTACAACCGTACAACCGGGAACATATAACTGCTGCTGACACCGTACATAAATAAACATTTTTCAATAGATGCGCTACGACGAATATAATCTGGCGTTTTAATCCATTCCAGTGGTGTCATACCCCATTGCGAATTATATTGATTTTATTGCTTTTATGATTTTATCTGACTGCCTCGGTGGCGTAGTTGTATTATGGTACGACAGCAATGCTGAGGTCTCGGGTTCGATTCCCGGGTCGGGCAAAGTGATATTGAGTTTTTCTATTCAATATCAGCTCGGAGTCTGGAATTTGTGCCCGACATGGCGATAGGCTCGCCCCCTATCACATCATAGGACGGAATAACGGCGAAAAGTGGGTGCACTAGTTGCGCCTCTGCCTACCCCTTCGGGGATAACAGGCGTGAGTGTGTGTGTGTGTGTGTGATTTTATCAAGCATCAAACTGTGATATTCAAGTATGAACGATAATATCCAGGTTGTTCATTATTTTTCTGTTTATGAACCATTTCGACGGCTCCGTAGAACAAAGTCGTATATGCAAAATGTTAGCTTTTCAGTAGAGCGCTTTGAAAGTCGTTAGTTTGTATTCATGTGCGAATTAGTGCTATTTTCACACATTAAGTTCAAAGTTGTTACTGAACCCTATAGAATATAATGTTTTGTTCACTATAACTTGTGATTTTCACAATTAACTTAGACTTTCAAAGCGCTCTACTGAAAAGCTTCATTTTGCATATACGACTTTGTTCTACGGAGCCGTCGATTTGTATACATAGTGATTCTGGTGAATACTAAGAGTCTGTTAATATCATAAATTATATGAAGCTATATCGACGCTGGAAAGCAAACAAGTAGTAACTGACACATATCATATGTGTCAGTTACTACGTGTTTGCTTTCCAGCGTCGATATGATTTCAGAACATTAAAAGTTTCTAAGTAAAATTTTGGTTACGTAACAATATTTTGCATGGTCTCTGATAACCTTTGGCTGAATGAAGAAAGCGTAGGCGATCTAGTTATTTGTTCACAGCGGCCACCCAGTGCGTGGATATTCTATAGTATCCTTAATATTTTTATTCTCCTCTGGTAACTTCAAAAGGTGACATCTCATATAAAATCTTTCAATTTATTGTTGTCAAGTGTTACACTCATATGCAAAAAGTTGATAGTCCATTTAAATAATGGACTATCAACTTTTTGCATATGAGTTTATTTCGGGTGAGCCTTTATGGCGTAGTTGTATTACGGTACGACTGCAATGCTGAGGTCTCGGGATCGATTTCCGGGTCGGGCAAATTGATATTAGGTTTTTTACGCAATATCAACCCTGGAGTCTGAAATTTGACCCCGATATGGCGATGCTCACCCCCTATCACATTATGGGACGGAATACACACGGCAAAAATTGGGTGCACTAGTTGCGCCTCTGCCTACTACTTCGGAAATAAAAGGAGCGAGTGTGTATTTCGAGTTTATAAACCTTATAAGTAATATGGATTGTATTGAAATAAGCTGAATATATCATATTACACTATCTGTAAAAATGCAAAGATAAATTTCATGCTATGTCAGTTAAATATATTTAAAACATACCTAAAAGAAGTCAGTTAAAAATAATAATAAATAATAGACTACTTTAAAAACATTTGACTAATATAATATGGGGTAGTCCTAATGTCTCACATGAAATCAACATCAAGTGACATGATAGGTATAAAAATAAATAATAAATAAAATACTTTATTCATCACGTAGGCGAACATAGTTGCACTTATGATATGTCAAGATACATTCAATTAATAATTATTATTACAAATAGTCACTTATATAACTAAAGACACATTTAAAGGGAGCAAAATCAATGT
The DNA here is from genome assembly GCA_949316025.1 of Lapara coniferarum. Classification (NCBI taxonomy): domain Eukaryota; kingdom Metazoa; phylum Arthropoda; class Insecta; order Lepidoptera; family Sphingidae; genus Lapara; species Lapara coniferarum. Next base: position 12,053,807 of record OX438926.1, on the reverse strand, counting down.
AAACTAAATATAAAGAAGCCAAGCTCGGGCTGGCAGGAAAGAGATAAAAAAAGAATATTTTTTATTAAAATTAATGGGAGGCACGCGTCGCGATCCTCACCGGTGAGGACACTACAGGCCCTAGCCTAGCTAACCTACCAGTCTTTCACTAGCTACCTAAGCGATGACTACCCGAAGAAGAAAGGCAGAAAGAAACTCCGGGCTTAATTTTTTGTCATCAATTGTCCATTGAATCTTTATATGATATATATATATTTTTTCCTTTTTTTTTCCAAGTCTTTTGCATACAAAGTCAGATTAGTTATATAAGCTAATGCACACACATCACCGTTAAATAAGGATAAAATGTATGTATGGAGTGTGGATGGAATGTATGGAGTGACATTACGTAAGATTTTTTTTTATAGCATTGAATGACGAGACGAGCATGCCGTTCGCCTGATGGTAAGCAATACGACCACCCATAAACAATAGAAATACCATCCAGAACCTTGATTTACAAAGTACTGTGTGGCATTCCACTGTGCTCGTCATCCTGAGACATAAGATGTTAAGTCTCATTATGCACTGTAGTTACACTGGCTACAATGCCCTTCAAACAGAAAAACAACAGTGCATGCACACTGCTGCTTAGCGGTAGAAATAAACATTGCGGTGGTACCCACCCAGACGGACTCCTACATATGAGAGTCCTACCACCAGTACTTAGATTATAATGAGATTATGCAAAAGCTTTTTAAATAAGGTGAAAAAAGTGACAAGATATTGTTGGCATTCGTATGTTGGCTAAGATTTCAGGGAGGTTAAAGAAAAAAAACCCAGACCTTCACCATTCCAGAATCCATATTCCTTTCCCTTAAGGTCGGCAATGCATCCATGACTTTTATATTGTGGGGGTTTATGAACAGTAGAGATCTCTCAACATCAGGTGCCCTACTTACTCGTCTGCAAGCTTATACAATAATAAAGTAGAAAAACACATATTAACTGAATAAGCGAAGATCCTTTGAAAGCCATCAAACTACATGATTCGTTGAAACAAGCTCAAACATAACAAGGCACTAGGGACTGTCAATTTATTAGTCCGGGTGTTATTGCGACACGGTTATTGTCATAGTAACAGAACAATATGCGACATTATGCAAGCGTCAGGTGTGGTGTCTCCACGGTAGGCTAGTCGGCGGCAAGTGCGGCCGGTGGTGCTCGCCGGCCACGGTTGAGCGTGCTCGGCGCGGGCGGCGGTTAGCAGTTGACTCGGAGCACGCGCCGCGCACACGACAGGTGGACGTCACGCGCCGTTACATCACACCCGTCTACATACATCTATGTTTAAGTAATTGCAAAGAATTCTTAATACAAGTATATGTTCTTGGTACCTTATGTTGGCCTTAAGATCTTTTAATTTTTCGCTATTTATCTACTTACTAATAACAGTTAAAATTTGCTCTCTCTTATACAGAGTGATTGGTAATATGATGCATTCCTGTTAAGAGGATGTAGACCCTATATTCTGGTCAGATTCTTGATTTCATACACTTACATTTTTATGTCTGAAGGCACATGAAAACTTTATTAATCTTTTAATGTTTGGTACTTCACCTGTACCTACACGCAATAAACTGATTTAAGGAATAATTAATGCAGATGAGTAGATAGCAAGTAGTTAATTTCTGAGAATTACTAAAAGATATATACGTCAGAATGCGCACTTGTTGTATGCCCGTTATCTGTTAGGAACAGAGGCTCACAAGTCGATCAAAGTTTGTAAAAATAAAGAAAATTTCATTTTATTGAAAGAATAATACCTACCTCAATACGCTTTAATAAGATGCATATAAAACAATTTGTATCAGACCAGTACTCGAACTCAGTATTTTTTTTAACTTCTACTACCAAGTAGAAGTCCAACCTTAATTGTAATGTTTTATTATTATTATGTTAATTAATTGTAATGTTTTACATTAGAAAGCGAATAAATAAATAAGTTATAAGAGTGTTTTGCACATTTAGTGACTAGAAGGTTTTCTGAAATAAACACCAGTTTTTGTCGAAAAGTTTTTTGAATAAAGTACGAAATTGATACATTGAAGGTCATCATTTCAAACTTAATATATATATTTTGAATATTTTATTGTTAATCTTGGAAGCCTAGAATTTTATTTACTTTCTAGTAAATAAAATATCCCAATCTCATTGTCTTTTTTTATTATTGAATTTCATTTGATCTTATAAGTGTTTTATCTTAAAATTCAATGAATTTTGAATCACTCGAAAACTATCGAGCTCCGGATAGGCTTTCATGGGACAAAATTGATTCCTTCTGGTCCAATCTGTATGCTCTTAACGGGAATCCTACTAATATTATAAAGGCGAAAGTTTGTAAGAATGTATGGATGTTTGGATGTATGGATGTTTGTTCCTCTTTCACGCAAAAACTACTGAACGGATTTCGATGAAATTTGGAACACGGGTACATCATGTCCTGGATTAACATATAGGCTACATTTTATCCCGGGAAAATATAAAGCGGGACTTTTATCCCGGAAAAACTCATTCACGCGGCGGAGCCGCGGGCAGAATTTAGTTCTCTAATAAAACTCGATGATAACAATTGCTGCAATTGATTGCATGTGTATCCCGGTATTATCCCGGGAAAACATAAAGCGGGACTTTTATCCCGGAAAAACTTTTTAACGTGGGCGGAGCCGCAGGCAAAAGCTAGTACAACATATTACCAGTCACTCTGTATAAGATAATTATGATTGTCACCGTATAGTTAGCGAAGTGAATCGTGATGTTTTGGCACGTGTAAAAAGGCGGACATTTCGGCGGTTTTTTGATGGCAGGTAACATTTATCAATTGAGGCTGGACACGACTCGAGCGACCCGAGCGTCTCGATCACATGCACTTACAATTTGCAGCTTTATCACCCGTTATTATTTTTAACAACAGGCTACGTAGCGCGACAACGCATTAACCTCATCAAAATTCACGAAGATGTTATTTATGTGGCGAGTAAAAAAAAGAAAAACGTCGTGGTACGTATGCGTTTGCTGCAATCGTTTCAATTTGTTATTTAGAATGCAAGTGTAAACGTCCTCGATGCATGGTATAGGAATGAGACGAGCGGTATTTCAATACTTTACTGCTCACGCTTGTACTCGCATGCCTGATGAACAAGTTCATCGCATATTATTTTTATCTCTACATCTCGCGTCTTCAGATTGAGATCCTGCCTGTTTACAAAGATTTTTAATTCCACGGACCGTAAAAGCTATTTAAAACTCATTGCATAACCGTTATGGGCTGATAAGGGCGTAAAATTTTGGTAATCGGTAATATTAAGGTGCAATTTCGTTTAATATTTTGATCAAAATTAAGACCCGGTCTGTCGGCTCGGCATAATGTACCATAACAACATACATTTTTGTCACGTAGGTTCTTTTTACCGGTATTTGGTGCACCTATTGTAAAATTTTATTCCTTTTAAACTTTATTTTATTTTATTCCTTGAATTTGGACTATTCTTATTTCCGAATTATGATCAATATTTATCAATTGTGCTATTATTCTGTATCGAATTAGCCTCTAAATTATTAAGTAAGTAGGTACGTTCTTATAATTTTATTACCAAAACCTCAAAAAACTCGAACATAATGGCCATACCGGAAACTTACAGTGTATCGAATCATCTTTGAATTACTTTTTTATTGTAGACTTTTTATCCCGGAAAAATGTATAGCCGGACTTTTATCCAGGAAAAACACTTTCGTGCGGGCGAAGCCGCGGGCAAATGCTAATATATAATAGGGTAACATTCAAAATGCAAACTACTCATTAGTTATACCTACAATTTTTTTGATTTTAATTCAATGTGAAGTAGGTATCGAACTACTTATAGCTATCGCTTTATTTAGAGCTGCCATAAAACTGTAAGGTGTTAAATAAAATGTCGATATTCTCTCGACGTAAAACAACAGTTTCAGCTATTATTAAGATTTCCTTGTTATAGCAATCACGTTGTTTATACAAATAATAACCAAAATGCGTTATTATGTATATTAGTGTTTATAGAATCTCACATTCATAATATCTGTTGTAACACGGAACAAATTCCAATCATAAGATTACCCATCAAGCATTTTACTTACTAACTCAATGTATTAATTTTATAAAAAATCGTGTTATGTGAGTTTTATTTATTGGTCTATATTAATTTGATGTGAATTTTTTATTTTAACAAATAAAAAGCTATATGTAATCTTGTAGTTTTTAATATACAGTTGAGTAATAAATGATTCAGGGCGTTTATCGGTAACCTGCAAGAATTGATTACTTCATTGGTGCCAGTACTCTGCACATTTACTGAATATTACGTAAATAATCGCATCAAAGAACAATATGTACTGTCGGATAAAGACGTTGTGGTTATAATTGGTGCCCAAGGCGACGCGGCGATGACGTGACGGGTCCGTGACGGCAACGCGTCGGTTGTTGCAGTGCCGCGGCCGCCAGACCGGCAGACTGGACGCGACTGGAGACGGGCAGCGCGCCTCGGATCTTATCGCACTTATCTGCTATATTGATTGCGCCCGTGTCGAAAGCCTCGCCTGGCCAAAAGCGGCGCAAACGCAGATTGAAACCTGAATGTTCACGATGATTGATTACAGCGTAATGGACATCGATGCTTGGCAGCAAATCACTCAATACGGTATTTTAAATACCATCGCAGTTTTGTTGAACGATTTTTTGTACGCCTACCAGATTTGCGTGTACGGTTTGGTTTAATTCAATATTGTAAAATTTTATTTATGATTATTGATCCGTGTTGAAAGTATTAAGACTTAAAACATTTTCAAGTATTCGTAGGATCATGACACTGTTCTGTTAAGGTTCAATTTTGACTGTCCGTGTTGCCGGAGTAAACGGGGTTTCTTTGCGGATTATGACTAAGAGCATTGTAATTTCGTACACTTACGTACTAGAACACTATAACTGAATTATCTTTTTATGATCCCCGATTATTGGACCGTACGTACTGTTTTAGTATATACTGATATTATACTTTACATATTTCAAGACCTGTATCTATAAATTGTTTATGAATTTTGCGCATTCTAAATACGTGGGGTCACATCTCAGATGGCTATTCAATTAGGAATAGAGTGACCAAAGAAATCTTATAAATCACAATGAAAAGTGAATGGAATGTAAATGATAATAATTTAGTAATGAGATAGTTTTTTTGTTACTAGGCAAACAAACGAGGAAGTGGAAAACCTAACTGTGCAATATCACTTAAATCTATTAAAACACATAATGCTTGGAGATTTGTATGCATTAATGATTTTTAAGTGTTATGGCTAGATAAGGGTTGGCTATTAATAATAAAAACTTTCGCTTGATATACAGATTACCTATGAAATATTTAGATCATGCCTAGGATCTAGCGCATACAATGTTTTTGTGTTTATAAAAACCATAGCTTATTATAATAACGATCTACACTGAATGATTTAAATATACGACTTCTAAGTATAAGAAGTTTTTTACTCCTTTTCAATCTGTGAACAATGTTAACCCGATATGGCAACGTATGAATATGTTTGTTAGATGAATGTCAATGGGCACGACGTGTTCTATCTATTGTAAATCGAACCTAAAATGTGGTATGTGAGTTGGACGAGCCCTCGATAGGTATCTGTGTGATGATCGTTTGTGTAGACACGGGCATGCGGGCACAGGTGCGCATGCGCCGCGCACTCGCGCCAGCGCCCGCGCCCGCTCGCATGCGCAGGTAGTCCTCGCTATTCGCGCGTATCCATCCACCTGTGTTCCTTTACACTGACCACCGTTAAAACCAAACATTAAAAAAAATACGCTTTAACAGATGACGACAATTAACACTTTTAACCTGGCGATGATAAAAGGATGACTATATTCTTGTTGAATCTTATCCTCAAAGGATAATGTGTTGAAAAAGCCGTGTCACCTTTACCCTTGGAACGACCGAGTTTTAATCTTACTCGACAGTTATGTTATCTTACGTAAGCATTGTTTTGGAAAAGTATTGTATGAGTTAATGTAGAGTCGAATGTGATAATTAGCCTGGCTCTTAAATTATGGTTTGAAATGTTGTTTGGAGTCGATTAGTAATGGAAACTATCCATTAATGAGCGACACGAGACGGCTGCTATCGTCGGCAATAAGTTACACAGGCATTACCTAGCTTAGCTTAGCTAATTGCGGAGGCGGGTCGATTTCCCAGCTAGTGCTGAAGCAATTAATAGTCGCAACGTGATCAACCACTCACCAGATTGCTCTTCAACACATTTTACAGGTTCAGATGATAATTAATCAGCAAATATCTCTGACATCGTTTAAATAAGCTGTATTATTCTGCCTCTATCAATTGAAATATTTGGATTCTGTACTTATTTAATCAAACCTCACAAAGCAAGTTCGAAAAGATGACATATCATTTACGTGTGAACGCGATCATTCCATAAATATACATAGTTGTGGAAACTCACACTAGATTCCCTCCACGTATAGATAGATGCACAGCTCTTGCAGCCACACTTCTCGTAGCTTATTTCTAGACCATTATAGAATAGAGGCGGATGCCAAAATTGCATAACAATACCTACTATTATTTTAATTATTCACAATAAAATAAGTATACATTAATGCTTCGTAATAAAACTATGAAGGTGCATTTTGTAATGATACGCTAATACGCGCTTGCCTAGTTACTGAACTTAATTCTAATTAATAGATGTTTACAAAAATATCAGGATACGTCTTACAAAAAAATATTAACACTTTTTTGCTCGCATGGATTCAGACAAAGTATAATTTACAAAACAGTTAAAATACAAAAGAAGGAACAGGAACTAAGGTGAGGAGATGACTTGACACATTATTTAAATTTGAAACAGGTTGGCTCATTCGATTTTTTCCGTTATGCGATTGTTTTTTCGATATAACACTTCCAGTTGTTTTTGCACACTCTATTAAAAAAATATATTGCACCATATGGGGCCTCATCGTCACTAAAGAGAACTAATTAACGTTACAAAACATATGGCCAATTAAGTTCTGCTAGTTTTGCTAAACAAGCACAGTTGGAGCGAATTTAAGTGTTTATGAATCGAGTAGTATATTAGCAGAAAACACAGCCTGTGTTTGATTATTGCCCAGCAGTTCGTTTACCAGCATATAGATTATTGATTTTATGTTAGTTTTGGATATAGAAGTTATGAGTAGAATTCGATGTACTTGATGATACATACATATATATACATATGCACTCACGCCTGTTATCCCCGAAGGGGTAGGCAGAGGCGCAACTAGTGCACCTACTTTTCGCCATTATTCCGTCCCATTATGTGATAGGGGGCGAGCCTATCGCCATATCGGGCACAAATTCCAGACTTCGAGCTGATACTGAATAGAAAAACTCAATATCACTTTGCCCGACCCGGGGATCGAACCCGAGACCTCAGCTTTGAAGTCGTACTGTAATACAACTACGCTACCGAGGCAGTCAGTCAGTACTTGATGATATACTTAGCTATGCCTCATTGCTCATTTCTTATTGGACCTGTTGACTGATGGTCCTTCAATATATTACCACTACTTCAAGAGTAATTAGTTATAAATACCTAAATGTATAATATGTGCATTATATAAATTGTATATACAGATTCAATATGACTTGAGCAAGTTAATGGACTTGGCCTTGAAAATCAAAAACGTCATTTAGAAGTTTAATTATTACAAAAAATACACACATTAATTATTATTATATTATATCTTATAATACGCATTAAGCAGTATTTTTAGTGGCCATATTCTTCAACCCGCAACACAACAATATTTACAACAAAGCCATGATACCTCCTGGAACGAATTTTCATATTATGATAATTGATAACTCGTAAACTTTTTATGCAACATCAAAAATATAACCGTTATAGAAAACATGACATCTTAAGTCGAAATGTTCTACAATTTTCAAATTAGCAATTTAAAATAGGTCGCAGTTAAGTTTTGTAATCTAAAGAACACAGAAAATAAAATAAAGACATTTCAATACGTATAGATTTTAAAAATAACAACTAAAAACAGGTGTAACATAATGAGTGTTTGAAAAATATGATATTTTATATCAACTTCTTGTGAGTTTCTATTGAGATTGAACAATTATTCCTGCTCAGAATCAATCTGGCTCAAGGCGCATAGATGATTCCAATTATCGCATTTGTTATTTCATTTTCCTCACATTCAAAATCGTAAATGAATATGCGTGGTAAGTCACAACCTGCTCAAAAGCGAGTTTCTCGACGCGTCGAGGCGACCATCTGGTGGGCGAGAGCTTTTTTTATTTTCCAAACGTGTCGTCTTGAATTCTCGTTTTTTGCACTGGCTGGCGCTCGCTCCTTTTCTTTTTTTTATATTGCCGAGTTGCAGTTAACAGGTGGCGGCCCGTGTGCAGGTGAGACCTGAGATTTCGAATCAGGTTCACTTCAGTGTGAAAAATTACGCGTGTTACGTACATACCATGTTTAAATGTAAACAAAAGGGACATGTGGGATAGTTCATCGCTTAGTTTGTGGTTATTAAACTTGAACTTTACGAATTAATCTTGAAATCGTCAAAATGAAGTAATAAATTTATATAGTCACGCCCGTATCCCCGAATGCAGGCGTGCAAATGGTGCTTCCACAAACCGTCACCGATGTTTAAGCCTTATCGTGTGATAGGGTGCGAGCCTATCAGCATGTTGGATTACACCATCAAAAATGCAGGTATGTTTTTTTAATCAAAAATGCAATTATTTTATTAGTCGACTTGGAGTTCGAACCCGGTATCTCGTCGGTAGCACAATGCAAATTAGCTGCCACTAAACCCTCGAGGCCAAACGAGAATGAGGAATGACAGAAGTAATAATTGATAAACAATATAAAAAATATGAACTCAGATTGTGCTTGCTAATTATTTTGAGTTTAAATTATAAACACGAATGTTATCAAAATCAGGGGAAAATACCATACTAGGAGGCAATACTATTTTGATAAGTATCTATATACGTTATTACCGCAGTTTCTTTAGTCTAAATATGGAATATGCACGATCATACGAGTTTTTAAGCTTAGCAGGTATTAGTGTAGTCGCATGTGAAAGCTTGAAAAATTGTACCTATTACAGACAGCGTTCTCAATAGGCCGCAGAGCTGCACCGTTAGACTCCAGATCACGACACGGCGGATTATTTGAGAACACAAAGAGATCGAGTGGCAAGCGACGCTGCGACCGACGGTCACAATCACTCATAGCTTCGCGTTTGTCATAGGCGCGGGCCCGCGACAATATATAACGACGCGTCGATCAGCGACCGACACGCTTTGTCAACCCGCTCCGATTTGTTAACTGCTACAAGTACGCCTCGTGCCGACTCCACTGACAAGCGTGCGTAAATATATTACTCACCCGAATAAACTCCACAATGCTCGTGTTATTCGCTATAATGACAAATGTGAGTGTACAATATCCTTTAAGACGTATATTCTTTGCACATATACACATCATTTATCCTGCTTATAATGCTACATACTATTTACTAAATGCTATGGACTGCCTTAGTGCCGTAGTTGTATTACGGTACGACTTCAGTGGTCTAGGATTCGATTCCCGGGTCAGTCAAAATGATATTGGGGTTTTCTACTCAGTATCAACCTGGAGTCTGGGAATGCGCCCGGTAAATTGCAGCAAGTTGCCCTCTATTACATGGACCTAACATACCTGGCGAAATGAGGGTGTAATACACCTCTGCCTACCCTTGAAATGGGAAAAAGGCGTAATGTATGCATGCACTTACTAAATTAACTTACTTTATGAGATTGCTGTTCGTATTGCTTTACTGATTAAAACGTAGTCATAAATATTCGAACGACTTAATCAAGTTAAATGTTAGATAAGGTAGGCTGTTATTTGATTTATAACCGGCTGGACTCAAAAATATTGATATACATATTTATTTCAGAGTAAATTTTAATATAAGTGTTTAGGCTTTGCGCAGACTGTGTTAACTGGTTGTCGTGACACTTTACTACTATGAAACAGTTGCTGAAGTAGGTACCTAGCCGAACTGTCAGTGTCATAGTAGTGTAGTGTTTTTCGACAATAAAATTACAGCGTCTGTGCTACGCTTTAGGGAATATTGAACATAAAACTGTCTTGTTAAACTTTTCATAGGTATTAATGCGATAATAATTTCATTTCATTGCGATGAAACTTTCTACAGAGAGGTAATCGTATGAATTGTTCGCGCAAAGGTTGTAAAATCGTTCATCCATAAAATGAAATATAGGTTAAGACGGCTTCTCCAAAAATTCATTCAAAGTACCGTAATCTCGTCCTTTTATTTTGTAATTTCTTCTTACCACCAATTTTGAGTAGTCGTTTAACATTTTAGGGCTCGTTTAATGGTCTCGTGTCTGATGAGCATTTCTTTTTATTTCTTATTTTGAGTATCCGAATGCGAATGTCGACCGATGCGCAATCGGCTGAGTGTCAGGTCATTGTCGCCACTCGCCACCATCATACTACTACGTTCTATGGGCGATTCACTTTGAGTCGTCTACGTTTAGCGTACATTTTGAAATAGGCATCGTTAAGTTAAATGAACCTACCTAAAGATCTTCAGAATAGTTACAATAAAAGGTATATAAATAATAAACACTACCTCGCTGTTAAAACGGTAATTCGCGATAAGCAATGGGTTTGTTAGTTTTGAGCGCGGACAGGACCGGGCGGGTGGTTCGGTGGCGGGCGCGTATTGTCGGGGCGGCGAGGCGGCGCACGGGAGCCGCAGCGCGCCCACGCCTGCCTCGTCAGCCTCGTGCCTTGTCCATGTCAGCGCGACTCGCGCTACACCTCAAATATCTCACTTTCACAATTGTAATAAGCTAACGTCAAGAACTCATCATGTTCAACAACAATAAGGCACGCGTCTTGTTCGGTCGCGTGTTCGACGAATTACTCACGCCTGTAAGTAAATACATATTATACATATAGTTATACATCCGCCAAATTTGCTGTGTTGTGTTCTCATTATCGTTTGCTATCATGATTTATTATTTTTTATTACTCATAACTTTCACAGGACCTATTATTGTTTTGTTTATCTGTGTGTAGTGACTTACAATATGTCACGTGCAAAGATTATCCTAAGTAATTTATAACTGCATTCAACTCCGAAGTTTCATACATCGCAGTTCTTTGTTAATACCTTAGTGTCATTTTCGTAATGACCATTGACATTTTAAGAATTTGCTGAGATATAACAAGTCTATGATATGTTTTTCAACGTAAGTACATAAAATAAAATAAATAATATCAAGGGCCTGCGCGAAAACTACAACTTTACTTTATGGATAAACTAAAATAGCATGCTTCCTTTTTTAAATTCTTTAATTGTTTATTCCTGTAGTATAACAACATAAACAGCATACACCTTTCCAACAATATTATTTTGTATTGTAAAACTGGTTGACCCAGAGCTGCAGCAAGCACAGCTGTAAGACCAGAGCGGTAGAGTACATCTGAGCTCGCTCACAATTAGGTAGTGAGACTAATAAGTGCATGCATTATTGTGTAGTCGATGCCGGGCGTGATAGCCGTGGCGTTTATGATATGCAAATAAAAACTTTCATTTCGTCTTCGGAACAATGGTGACGAATTTGCGGGGGTTTGTCTCGTTAACAGTAGATAATAATATGATGAATATTAATAGTGTGAAAGCGCGTGCGCACGTTTTAAATGTTACTTTGTTTTTAATCTTCGATAAGCTTGTTATTTAAATTTTTATAGTAGTCATAATTATTAAATGACTTTGGATGAGCTACTGTAACAGTTTTAATTTATGAGTATAGATCTACTCTTGTCTATTTGTTGTAGTAATAGAGTTGGGGTCTAGGAGGTCCAGAGTTCGTCTCATACTTTGTGTGTGTGTTTTTAACACGATTTGTTCGGAATTGATTTCCTCTGAGAGCATTGAGTCTGAACAAATGGATGGTTATAAAAAACCAAATACTTTGTGCATTATGTTTGAAAATATTGGAGTGGAATAAAACCAAATGGAAAAGCAGAGGAGTATTGGTTATCTCTTCATTCTGCTACGCCCACCCACACTCCGTCTTCGGCAGCTTACGGAGAAAATAATATTATCTTATAATATTATTGTCTCCGTAAGCTGCCCCTATGAAAAATACCCAAAATAGGAATTTTGACAAATTATGTAAATAAATAATAATGTATCACTCAATTATTTAGTTCTCATAAGAGAAATCTATTTTAAATAGAAAGTCATTATTAGTAAAAAGTAATAATAATAATCTTATTTTTTTTTCGATTAGGTAATTTTTTTTCAACACTTTATAAATAGTTATTATAATAAACGACAGCAAATGCATTAAAATAGTTTAATTAACTTTTACAAGCGTAGTATTATAATCGATGCATTAATATAGATCGATTATATTACTATGATTATATTTAGACGTTAATATAATTGTTGCTATAGGCAGAGTAGATGAGAACACATGAGGCGGCCCCGCCTCTTCCTTCGACGAACAAGTGACTTCGCTAATGAACCCTGACTAAATATTCATGAAGCTAATCATCTTCGTACGTGATCACTAAACTGGAAGTTCGAATTACAATAACTGCATAAGGTATATTCAGACCCATACAACAAAACGAACATATAAACACATGACAGATACATTTACCTATTAATTGCTTGGTCGCTTTGAAAGAGTATAAGCAAAACGTAATCACTGCACTTGTCTATTTGTTATCGACGCTTGAACAAGCGTGATGAACCCGTGCGCTGAATCGGCTCCTATTATAATTAGTATTATCAGATACCTTTCATCAATACTTTGCAACAACAACAATATAAAATATATCGCGTAATACGTTATTTTAAAATTTGTACTATGGTTTATTATATGTTTGTTTAGAGTATTTTTTGCAATAATAGATAAAGACAAATAATGTGACCCAGGCCGGGTTCAAACAGCGTATATCAGGGTAGACAGTGGACGGAGCTGTAATATGTCGAGATTGCAAATCAGTGCTGAGGCCGTTCGGTCGGTCTCGCGCCGCTATGACTTCAATGACTCATAAACACCTTGATTTACGGAACACAGCGGAGATTTGTAGTGCATTAATTCCAATGGCGGTGACCGGAACATAATATACCCAGCCGCAGCACCATAGAAATGTTTATACTTAATTACACAGCCCCATTAATGGGATAGACGGCTGACGTCACGCATCGCATCCAAACAATGCTTTTATAACGCTACACTTAAGTAACATAATCTATAATAAAATTATGGGTGGCACGAGCGATGTTCGACATAAAAAAACTCTTATCTTTATTATCTCATTGGAAAACTATGTAAGTAGGTAATACATCTATAATGACAGACTGGAAGCCGCAGCAAAAGAGACCTAGGGGAAGGCCAAGGAAGAGATGGTGCGATTGCATCAACGAGGATCTCAAGGCTCTTAGAAAGTTCACCAACTGGAGGAGGATAGCCAAGGATCGTCGCGCATGGCAGTCCATTGTAGAAGAGGCCAAGACCCACAAAGGGTTGTAGCGCCGAAGAAAGTAAAGTAAGAAAGTAAAGTAATACATCTATAAAAAGACAGCATTTATGGGCGTGATTTATTGACGGGTTTTATTCCAATATATTTTATGGTGGCTTTATGCGTGGCAATACAAACCAAAATACTTTTTCCAATATCGTAGCACAGGTGACAATAAAAAGAGCACATTAATGATTAATGAGTGCACTGACCTGTTCCAAAAATTCTTCGCAACAGTGAGTTGTGGGCAGTGTAAATGTCTAAACGTTTCTAAAGTGCATGCATCGAGAATCGAGATTCATAGTGGCTTATAATAATGTCACGGGACTTTAACTGGCGGTACAATGTCGAAAGATGTGGTACATGTTAATTTTATTAGAGTGCAAGCCGCAAATCAAGGATCGTAAACGCAAACATTGTAAAGGCTTATGCCTCAGGTCAAAACCACTAAGGAATACCTATGTGTAAAATAAAATGGTGCATTAAGGAACTTCATCCTGGAAATGCAGAAACAAACTACACATTTAAAAATTGCGAATGTAACAAGAGATTCTCATATATTAAACGTTTTATAGAGTTTGACGTCGTAGTGTAAGTCTGTAAGCGACACCCTTAATCTATAGCTTCGTGCAAACGGTTTGCAACATTTTTATACGACCCCATCAATCTGGATTAATAAACGCAACTTACAAACTTTCCTCCGTCCATTCTCCTCGTAATTAATGGTTTAGGTGCCCTCCTAAATATTATTTAGACTGATTTACTTAACCGTTTCGCTATTAACTGTCATTGTTATAAGGATAAATACTACATATTTAATTAATCCATCTAATCTAGGGGTTGATCTTTCTTTATTATTGACCCTATATTTGGATAAGACGTAAAACAATTTATTATTAAAAAAAACATTGTAGGCATCTCAGATTTGAATATTCTTTGTACATATAAATCAAATGATGTTGATCTAGCTATCATCGTATAATGGATACGAGATAATTATCATATAAAGAGTTAATCACATCAACTGTCATCATATTCTTATTAAATTGTTCATTAGGCGCGGCGGGCACCGAACACTGACTGTCACATTAACATAAAATATACATTGTGAATTGCACAATGTTTTCTCTTTATGCACCGTTGTAAGGTAACAACATCTCGGCAACGTATACATAGGTAATATTGTACATTCGTGACGTAACGAACTTACGTTAAATATCAATGGATGCGTATTTTATTAACTGTTCCAAGAAAATAAAAACATGCGCATAAATTAATATACATATTTTCACTTTAATAACTGTATGATTAATTGTGATCGATCGTTGTCTTATATCACAAATGTCCATTACCAATCGGGGTTATGAAGAGTTTATATGAAGAATCGTTTACAATAAACGTGAGACAGCGTTGCGAAATAAGTATTCGCGTTTTTTCCAAGGAAAATCCCGCAAAACAATACGAGCATAAATTTTAAAATATCAACGGCGAAGGTCTCTGTGAGTTAGACATTCGTTAGTTTCTGCCGATGGCTTTGTTCGATATTAGAATATTTGTTAGTTATTCAAAAATATTCGCCCTCGTTACCGACAGCGGTGACGGCGGCGGTGGCGGCGTGAGCTATTATTGCTTGTTGGTTAAGAAATTCAGTTATAGCGCCATTGATCGACATCTATTTGAGTTCCTAGCTTAAGAACAGTAAACGCCCATTATTATCGAAGTGTACCACGGGCAGTGGACACCCGCAATCAACTCCCTCGTGAACTCTGTTCGTCGGAGTTTGACTATAACCGTTATAAAGATCACGGTCAATTACTAGCGGAATAGCCCCATATTATCATGTTATTGTAATAGGTATAATGTTAATGTGTTTACATTTACTTGTAATTGGACGATAGTGGACGATAGCCTAGTTGGGAATGGAACGATCTGCCGAGAAAATGTCCGGAGGTTCGTAACCCAAGGCACACACCTCTGATTTTTCGAAGTTACGTGTGTATTGTTTATCAATTATCGTTCGATTTAACGGTGAAGGAAAACATCGTGAGGAAACCTGCATACCTAAGAAGTTCCTTATAAGAATTTCGAAAGTATATGAAGTCTACCAACTCGCACTAGGCCAGCGTGGTGAACGACGGCCTAAACCCCCTCAGTAGAGGAGGCCCGTGCTCAGCAGTGGGCAGTATAATAATACAGGCCTGGTATTATTATTATATTATTAATACTTGTAATTGGCGTTGAGTCAGTTGAGGACAGAGTCGATGGCTAGGTAATATAGTTCCTTCTTTAGTTTTTTTATCTAAAACGACATAATATTGAGTTTTTCTATTCAATATCAGCTCGGAGTCTGGAATTTGTGCCCGACATGGCGATAGGCTCGCCCCCTATCACATCATGGGACGGAATAACGGCGAAAAGTGGGTGCACTAGTTGCGCCTCTGCCTACCCCTGACGGGATAATAGGCGTGAGCGAGTGTGTGTGTGTGTACGACATAATAATTATGAATATTGGATTGTATCTGTGTGCACGTACAATATTTTATTTATCTTTGGTGTACAACCTACTTTACAAGAACTCGAAAGCATATTAAGGCAAGAAAGATATAATATTTCAATTTCTTTAAAGATTGACAACCGACATCACTCAAAGATCCGGCAGTTAAATGTGAAAACATGCTTTAAAGAATCACTTACCTACCAATATCTGAGAAATGTTGGCTACCGTTACAACCTTAATAGTACTTTACATTTTACATATCGCACCAACTTTATGAATTCACCTACCTCCCTGGTCAGTGGTCTATTTCACTTTTCACATTATAAGTCATATGACTAAACTCACGATCTTGACTTTCCGACTACTGCACCCTCGGTCTCTTGAAGCTAACTCCGTTCCATCGTGTGATAGAATACATGCGTATAAATAATTAACTATAGTAATCCATATTTTAAATGACTGCTCCCAGTTTCTACAAACAGAAACATTTTGGATAAGGTTAGCGATTTTGAAGTCAGCTCACGATTTCTGGATACCAATTGTTCTAACTATATCTTCAACTACACAGATGACTATATTTATGGATATGGGGAGAGAATATAGCAAAATAATGCAATTTGTCCTAAAGCCGATGTACACTGACCGACAAATAGAACCGTTTCCCTCCCGAAGGGTAGAAAACGATTATTTTACGAATACGTTTTAGCCGTAGTAGCTCGACCCACTGTGTGATTACCCCCTAAATTTTGTGCGTTTGCAGTGTGTCTTCCTCATTTCTATTAGTAATTTACTCAGAATAATAACTAAAGCCAGTCATTATTCTGAGGTAATTTATAAGTCAACAGTCGTCTGCTCCTAAATTCAAATACCATCGACGTTGTGTCAGTACGCCTTTGAATTTACATTTCACGCATTTCTTATCACGTGCCTACCGTCTGTTATCACAATAATGGTTAGGTTATGTCAACAAGATTCAGAATTATGGTGATCCATTTTATTAATACATTCATCATCACCAGCCACATGACGTCCACTGCTGAACATACACCTCCCCCAAGATTTCCAGACGGACCTGTCAAAAGCCGCCTGCATCCAGCGTGTTCCTAATACATTACTCTGCTTATAAATAAACACGGTGTTTATATTTCAGTTACTAGTGTCGATTCTACTGCTTCTATAAAGTAGTATTTACCAACAAAATGATCAAATGTCGATTTTTATGTGGTTAATGCGAGCGATAAATGTGGGTCCGCGCCATGTTTATCGGCTCGTACATTGTGATCAGCGGACGTTTGTGCGTTTGCTGGATGCTGCCACCATTATAATCCGAGGCACCGATTGCGCGGAACGCTATTTGTAATGCAAACACAATTAGTACCAACAATTCATTACGAGTATTTATGTAGGTTCATATTCTATTCACTAGACCGGGTGTAGTATAAAAAATTACGCGATTTTAATGTATTTAATAATTTTAAGCTGACAATTTGTTAACTACAAGAATATCTTTGGCTAAATGCTCGTTTTTAATAAAACTTACTGTTAGTAAGGCACATGTTATTAAATCTCTTTTCTTGACATCAAGTGTCCAGGATTTCACTTTCAAGTGTATATTTAGATAATGTTTATATACGATTTAATCAATTAGCACATACGCAAGAACAATACGGTATTTCGCTCAGCGTGCTTGTGTGCGCAGGAGAAAGCAATGCACAATTCTAGCTGGCCGCGAACACGACACGTGTCGATAGCAGTTAATTAGTGTAGGGTGTCGCCAGCGCGGGCGGGTGGTGCCGACCACAACCCGACAAACGGTTACCTGCGACCACCGACCACTGACCGTACGCGCAACCCGCACTGCAGCCGGAACGTAACCGGAGAACCATGCGCTACTAGGACTTTCTGCACATTTCGCATCATATCTCGTTATTTCCTTGTGAGTATTCATTAGTGATATCCTCAATGAGCGATCAATACATTGTTTTATATTTATATAAAACAAGAGTAGACATTTGTGGATGAAATAGATGATTGAGATCGATCTTATCTTTGTTTGATTTCGATATTCTTTGATTTTGAGTTCCATTCGATATAATATGTAGAGTAGTAGAGTTCAAAGGACATGTCCGAAAATGGGCCTAAAGTTGTAACTTAGATAGTTTGTACATATTTGGATAGTACTCCCATAGCTATTATGCATTTGCAATAAATCGTATAATTTTAATGTCCTACGAATTTGAGATTTATGTAAATTTATTTTGCTTTAAAACTACAATTTTATTAAAAAGAACGTTTTTGAAAAAGTTAGTTATAAATGATTTTAGATAAATGTTTTTGGCCCTTTAATATATGGTTAGATTTTGAGGCCCAGCACCCCTACAACAAGGAACATCTCCTTTATATTGAATGCTATTTGTATTTGTGGTAAAATATTGATTAGAACCCATGTATATCGTATACGCAGGTATGTAAAAATATTCTATTTCATGTAATTTACAACTTTATTACATACACGCTCACACTCACGTCTTTAATCCCCGAATGGGTAGGCAGAGGCGCACCTAGTGCACCCACTTTTCGCCGTGCTTGTTCGACCATGATGTTATAAGGCGCGAGCCTATCGCCATATCGGACACAAATTGGAGACTCCGGGCTGATACTGAATAGAAAAATCCAATATCACGGCCCGACCGGGGATCGAATCCGAGATCTCAGCATTGCAGTCGTACCGTGATACAACTACGCCACCGAGGCAGTCACATCTTCATTATTATCGATAAATTCTTATGCATACATTAATTCTTATTAGTGCCAAAAACATGATGAAATTGTAACATAATGTCAGTCGCCACCATCCAAAAATATTATCAACACCACTTTGAACTTTGTATTACAATCTGGTACAAATATTGGACGGCACTGCGCTGAAACATGAGTTTTTAAGGCTTACAACGCTCAGTAATTACTCTACACGCATTGTTTTTGAAATCAGAATACAACGACAGACGGCTGCTTGGCGGCAGAAATAAATATTAATGTGCCAAACAATATGTCACGGAACTTTTTCCAAGCTCTTTTACGCGTTTAACGTTGAAAGCTAAGTATCGATTATAATATTATAGTTATTAAAACCGCTACGAAGATATGCATTATCCTTTTTAGGAAAAATCACTTAACTGCATCAAAGGCATATGTATTTGTACCTACTTAATACTGTTAAATACCTCGTTACAGGATCCTTTATTGACAAGTATCTACATAAAACTGTATGAAAACAAATGCTGGGCTTTATTTCTTGTCTATATTTTAGGGTCTTCCTATGTACATAAACATATACCGCATTTAACATTCAAACAATGCACTGTTTGTTAAATATATGATTACATTAAGTACTTATTACCAAGCCGTGATTTAAATCTGGAAGTTTATTATAAAAAGATGTGCAGTGCTTAGTAACGTAATGGGTCACGTTTAATCGATACAGTTTCAAAAAATATGAGTCGAACCGAATGTACCGTTTGAAGAGAAGACGCTTCATAGTTCAAACTACGTGGATTTCTGCATAGCATCCATATAGTGCGTTGGGGTTAGTTGGAATCACGGGGAAAACAGTCGATTCTTTGAATTAACGGCAATCAAATTACTGCTAATCTTGACATTTTGACATTTTGACGACAGCACATAATGAAATACCATTTTGTTTGCCACTGAATTAGTTTTAGCTTCAGTTTAGCAAGCACATTGAATCAACGTTTTTATACTAGGCGTTTCTTGCGGATCCGCCTGCGGGAAAGACGTTTCCGGGTATAAAAGTCCAACTGAGTAATTTAATAGTTATTATTATACTACAATGTAGCAGTTTGCAAGCATAGTTGTGTTGCGTTATAAAGGACTATATAGGCAGAGTCATTAGTAAGCATTATGAGATTCTAATGCATGAGTATGTCGAGTGCCGTTCCTTGTGCAGAGCTTTTTAACTTAAAGCTCTAAGTGGTGCTGTAACATGGCCAGTTAGGACATTTAACACTATGGGAAAACATGCTTGAAATAACAATGATTTTGCCTATCCTAACCATTTTACCATTTTGCCATCCTAACCTTATCACTGACTTATTATTAATTAAGTTCTTATAAAATTAAATAAATATGCACATAAAAGTTTTCTGGGATAAAAATCTCGCACTATATTTTCCCGGAATAAAAAGCCCTTTCTAGAATCTCAAACTATCTCGACGGCTCCGTAGAACAAAGTCGTATATGCAAAATGTTAGTTTTTCAGTAGAGCGCTTTGAAAGTCGTTAGTTTGTATTCATGTGCGAATTAGTGCTATTTTCACACATTAAGTTCAAAGTTGTTACTGAACCCTATAGAATATAATGTTTTGTTCACTATAACTTGTGATTTTCACAATTAACTTAGACTTTCAAAGCGCTCTACTGAAAAGCTTCATTTTGCATATACGACTTTGTTCTACGGAGCCGTCGATCTCTATATCAAATTTCATCGAAATCCGTTCAGTAGTTTCGTATATGTGAAGTAACAAACAAACAAGAAAACAGACAGACAGACCGAAAATAATTATAAAAATCGCTGATTTGTTTTCCATTACTGTTTTTTAGTCAACCCCTTTTCTTATCACATTTCTTTCAATATAGAGACACACCGGTTCTACTGCTTTATTATATGTATAGATAGTCAAAGTAGTTGTGGACGATAGCCTGGTTGGGAATGGAACGGTCTGCCGAGACAATGTCCGGAGGTTCAAAACCCAAGGCACACACCTCTGACTTTTCAAAGTTATGTGTGTATTGTTTATCAATTATTATCATTCGCTTTAACGGTGAAGGAAAACATCGTGAGAAAACCTGCATACCTAAGAAGTTCTTTGTAAGAATTTCGAAGGTATGTGAAGTCTACCAACCCGCTCTAGGTCAGCGTGGTGGACTAACACCTTAAACCCTCACAGTAGTAGAGGAGGCCCGTGCCCAGCCGTGGGACAGTATTTAATACAGGGCTGGTATTTTTATTATATTATTATAGGCAAAATCATTGTTATTTCAAGCATGTTTTCAAACAGCATACCAAACTACGTATTAAAAAAATACAAATGATTCAACATTGTACAATGTAGGTAATTATAGACGTAATTAAATAACTCTATTTTCGATAATGGCATCCGATTCCCACATAGTTGGAGGTCCGCACTAGAAGAAATCGAAGGTGGTTTGGCATAAATCGTGGGAAGATCTACAATAATCTACATAGTTAGCCGGCGGGATCGGAGAGGCGCGTGTTGTTACGACCGTGCCGCACCTCCCCCGCACCCCCTCGGGTGAACGTCTCACTTACCTAACTGTTTTGTGCACCTGATCTTTCAGCCTTCGTTTGTGTATCAATGCCAATCAAATGAATCGATTTGCTCGTGTTACTTTTCCGTGCGATATCAAAAGCTTTCGCTTACAATTTTAAGCATTATTGCTCGACTTTATTAAAAACTTTTATAATTAATAAAATTTAAAATCTTCAAATAGCTAACCAATTTTATGAGAAAATACACACTTACACTCACGCCTGTTATCCCCGAAGGGGTAGGCAGAGGCGCAACTAGTGCACCCAATTTTCGCCGTTATTCCGTCCCATGATGTGATAGGGGGCGAGCCTATCGTCATATCGGGCACAAATTCCAGACTCCGAGCTGATACTGAATAGAAAAACTCAATATCACTTTGCCTGACCCGGGAATCGAACCCGAGACCTCAGCATTGTAGTCGTACCTTAAAACAACTACGCCACCGAGGCAGTTTATGAGAGAATAATTAATTTTATGAGCTCTAGAGCCCTCCCCCGTGAATAGAATTCGTGCCCAATACTCGTTTCTGATACATTGGTTTAAAGGCAGCACGTTTCGGCTGTATTCCTTATAGTATTTTTTTAATGTAAATCTTCAAAACGCAAACTGAAATGCTATGTTATTTAACCCTAAATAAATGCAACAGTAATAATAAGTTAGTTATAGACCGGACATCAGGCTCAAATTTTTTGTCCAAAAGTTACTAATCCTACTAATATTATAAACGCGAAAATTTGTAAGAATGTACGGATGTTTGTTCCTCTTTCACGCAAAAACTACTGAACGGATTTCGATGAAATTCGGCACACGCATAGATCATGCCCTGGATCAACATACGCTACTTTTTATCCCGGGGAAATACAAAGCGGGACCTTTATCCCGGAAAAACTTCTTGACGCCGGCGAAGAACTTTACTTTCTTATTTATTTTTATTTTTATTTATAAAATCCTTTACATTACATATTACAAATATATTTAATTTCACCGGTACCAGTAAACCTAGAAGGGTTTGTCTTGGCACCTAATATTCGAAGCTACATCAACGATATTCGATTCTTAGAACCTTTTGTTTAACCCTTAACAATGCACAAGTGTCTCTCGTACACCTTTTTTGCGTTCAGTTACTCATAAACTTGAAGTATACATTTTAACCAATAACTGTTTTATATAATCAACCTACATAATATACGAAACGTGCAATAAAAATATTTGAAACATGAATAGTATAATAATTATTACCCATAAAGCTAAATTGTAACGTATCAACCTAGAAGTGTCCAATGGAATAATATTTTGTTTGACGCAAGTATGTGGTTGATGATAGATTATTTATTTACATTTATATCGTAGCTGGTAAGTAATATATTAAAGCACAGTGCATTGTTTATGTTGCAATAGCAGTCTTTGTACTTGTAATTTTGATTATTTGGTTATAGTCGCAGCACTTAGTTAGATATTTTTGTTATACGGTACTCGAGCTTGTTTTTATTCTCAGAAATCAACACTAACAGAGGAAAAAATTAACGTGTCCTTGATACAAAATCTCTTAGGAAGTCATGAGATAAACTTGCATCTAATACAAAGTTATGGGAGTGTGTAAGCCTATACCTAAAAAGTTTTATGTGCATCGACAAAATCTTACAATGAATGAGCACGTAATACCTTTCCAAGGTAGAGAACGTTGATTCCAACACTATCTCCCGAGCAACCCTGACAAGTACGGTATGGAAATTTGGTGAATATGTGACAAAAAAAAACAGCTACCTATTATCGTCGTTTCTGCGTTTACTTCTAACAAACATAAAAACATCCCAACATTCTTACAAACCTTCGCATTTATAATATTAGTGTGATTAGTCAATGATGATTAGTAAGATGTATAGCCATATAATAAATAAATAAAAAATGTAAAAAATAAGGATAAAATTAGCAATGAGTGACATACTCTTTTTCCCGAAAAAAATTACGTTTCCTGTGGGTCTGATATCAGGGAAGTCACGACCTAAACTTATAAAAATATATGTTAATCGCCGCTTTGCCTATACTTGAATAACTGTAGAGATTCATATTTAAAAATCAGATTAAAATATTTAAATATTTTCAATATTATTTATTTAAAAAAGAAATATAAACTTAAATGAATTTTCACGCACTGCAAAGTTACGCAAAAAGTTATAAAAACCGCAGGTTAATTAGTTTACGTTGCTAAAAACTTTATAAAAGCCCTACTGTGTGGATAGCTTCAAAACTATTCAATATATTTTCATCTCATCAAATAATTGGACAATGAGTTTATAAGTTATTACACAATGTTTAATAATACGACGATAAATCCTAGTGAATAGATATGTATCAAAAGGAACTTCTTTGGAGCCGCCGCAACTGAGTTCGGCTTTGATTCGCCGCTTCATAAATATTTTTATAATGAACATTCGTAAAATTTTTGTATAAACGCCACAAACAGTGAAGTTATAATAAGTATACTGGGTAGATATAGCATACGCTAATGTAGACTATCGGTAGATGTGTAGAAATACCATTCTTTGTCTCAATTCTCAGAAACTCAATCCGACTGGTGTTCTAAAACCAGAATACCAGTTTTTACAATATACTTGGAAGTCTATCTATCTATTCAACTGTCAATATTACAAAATTAATGAGGTTTTTAATTTGGAAACTCTAGTCTCTACCGATAACATACATTTGGGTCTGTATATATGGGTACGCTATTTGTAGTGTATCTTGCATGCTGAATGAATTTATTAAGTAATCCACTCTTTAAGCAAACATTTTCGGAATCGTCATAAATATAAAATGAACTTGTCAGTCGCAATCACAAATGACACAGATTTTCAATAATATATAGAAAGATTACGTGAAAATGTTGGGCCTTAAACTTATGTAACAAAATAGATACAAAATATGATGCAGAGAAAAAAAACATGTTTTTTGTGATCACATTCTTCTATTTATTCCATAACTTTAGGAGCTTTAGTTTTGTATCTGCCAAAAACAACATAATGCATTAATATATAGAACTACAATACCGAAGAATGTTTCAAAATGAGAAGCCACAATTGTATTACGAAGCAACTAATTTGTGTACCCATAAACAAATAAGGTACTAGAGTAAAGCATGCAAATGAAGTGAATTGTAGATCGATTGAAAATAGATCGTGTGTCAGCGGTCGGGGAGGCTCCGGGGCATGATCATCGGTCCACGAGCGCACGCGCACGATCTTACCTAACTGCCTCCGGCGACGTTGCAATACACACATAATAACATTCTGACTGTTGTCTCCTAACTTTTACTATTCGCGCATAAATAGAACCCGAAATCAAATATATTTTAATATGTGCAATTATACATACTGCAGGAAGCGTGGTATGTCTATTACGTACTTATTACAGAACTGCATAATTTAACGCTTACTAAGCAGTTCCACCTTGAAAACCTCAAATAAAGATACTCGTATCTTTATTACCTTTTATAAATTTGTGTCGTTTATTTAGCCAATCACTACACTCGTGCTGCATAACTTTATTGTTGTATATAAAGCATTATTTGTGATCGCATTTTAACTAATAAACAATTTTTAGCTATTTATTTTATATTAACTATTGTTACGTGTGAGTCCTTTCACATTAACATATAAATGCGATTTAATTGAGAAGGAAATGTATACTTGCAATATTTTTCTAACAATATCATAGAAAATATTACTGTCCTAGATATAAACTTTCTGCCACGCCATAAATATTCGCTACTTTTTAAGAGGTTAACGGGATCCATATTTTAAGTGAAAGTGCATTTTACGAACGAAAAAATGTAAAACGAATTCTTATTGACCTTTCCTATTGTTCGAGTCGGCTTGTGAAACAAAGGAGATCGGCTTAGCCGACATATAACCACGCAATTAGTGGTTTCTAAAGCAATAAATTAGGTTAATAATGTGTAAACGTTTTAAGTTGCGTGATTTATATTTCTCACTGTTTTCGTGACGCTAAGTCGTCACAATGATCATAATGTATAAAACATAAAGCTTAAAAGCTTAATAGAAACAGTACATTATGATGTTAATGTTCGGCAGATTATAACATGAAGTACAGGCTTGCTTTTGAGAGATAAATGAGTTGTTGCACTTGATTGCAAATTGGTTCCTGCTGCAAATATGTAAATGTATAGATTATATATTATACACATTAAATATGTATTGCAAAATTTAAGTACGTGTCATTTTGTTTTGATTTAACATTTGTATTATACTGTATTTTTAACTCCCGACAAAAAAGAAGGGAGTTATAAGTTTAGGGTGTGTATCTGTATGTCTGTCTGTGGCATCGTAGCTCTCAAACGAATTGACCGATTTGGACGCAATGGTTCTTAGTTATAATTTATGAAGATCTGTTCAGGTGTTTGAAGATTATCAGCTCATTTCCCACTTTAGAAGACCGATGGATTTGAAATTTGGTGTACTATGACATCGGAAACATTTTTCAACATGAGCTGATGCTGCAGCATCAAGTAGTCTGCGGGATACCTAACTCCTTAGTTAGCAACTTATAGGAGATATAGCGTGTTTGGGCTCATAAGTATGGTCTCAACGATTAGGTGTTAGATAGTTGATTATCAAGGCCCCATTACGGAAAATAAATTAATTTAGTAAGATTGCGATAAACATAAAAATTAAATTTAAATAACCCCCGACACAAACATCTCTAAAAAGTAAAACAATAAAAGTGTCTGTCATTTAAATAACTACCGAACTCCGGACCACGGAGATGAAAATAGTTCTTTAGCGGTCCCCCGATGTGACGACGCTTGGGTCGAAATATTACCAGATACTTAAACGACAAAGACACTTTTATTATCTTACTTTTTAGAGATTCTTTGTGTCGGGGTAATTTATATTTTAATTTTATTTTTATTCAGATGAACATACCTTAATAATATAAATAGTAAAACTTAATTCTAGTATTTGATATTCCTTTATATCCTGCAGATCTGTTTGCCAATCGGCAAAGGCCTCCTCCAACCTTTTACTGAGCCATTCTGTTCAACTTCACTCCTGCCACTCTTCTGTGCGGGAATCTGGTTTTTTTTTTTTTTTTTGTCCCTGACTATACTCTTTCTAGCCTGACGAGGGTCGGCTTATGAAAGCACACCGGTCTTTTGGGTGAGCGCAGAAGGCGCTCGCAACCCTTAAATTTAAGCGACCACGCTGAGGGCGACCCACTAATGGGTCACGACCTCGGCTCAGGGCGGCCACTGAGAGGATAAGACATCAGCGTTTGGGGAAATAAGGTTTAAACCTAATCCTATCAGTGCGTACGTAGTAGTCTTCGGCTCGCGGGCCGGAACTGCTAAGAGGGGGCAGGGGGTTGGGGAACGCGACGAGGTCCTCGACGGCGAGGACGGTACTGTACCTTCGGTCTTGTGGAGTGTAAGAGCTTTAGATGCTCGTTCTTTTCGCGTAAAGCCAGAGTGATTTCGTCCTCTGGATCTGACAGGACTGAACGCGGTCGTCTCCATTTGGCGCGATCAAATGGAGTATATATCGACGCTTTACGGATAAGCGTGTTCGGGTGGTTTACCGCCCTGTCGAAATAGCGTCTGCTGGCGCACTGCATAAAGTGCCTGATGGTCGGCATATTGGTGTCCACGTGGAGGTTGCGATTGCGAACGTACCACGGGGCACCAAGTGCATGTCGTAAGAATCGATTTTGAAGCACCTGCATTCGCTGAAGGCGACGGGGCGGTAAATGAGCGAATACGGGCGACGCGTATGTCATTATCGGACGGATGCATGTTTTAAAGATCCTAATCTTGTTGCGGATTGACATTTTACTGTTTTTGTTTAGGAGCCAGTGAAGCTGGCTCATCGCGAATGCGGCTCGCGCGCGTACCGCATTTACGTGTGGGATGAAGGTCAACCTCTGATCAAGGGTTACTCCTAAATATTTGGCTTGGCCCTTCCAGGGGATAACCTAGTCGGACATGCGGACTGAAAAGTGAGGGACATGGACTTTCCTTTTCCGAGTGAAAAGGATGGCCTGGCTTTTGGTGGGATTGACGGTGATTCGCCATTTGCGGAACCACTCACCGAGTTCGTCGGCGGCGGTTTGCAAAGTGCGCACCACTTTGTCGGGGTCTCTACGTGAAGCGTAGATTGCGGTATCATCCGCGAATAGTGCCAGATGGGCGTTTTGTGGTCTAGGGATGTCGCTTGTGTACAGCGAGAATAGAAAAGGGGACAGGAAGGAGCCTTGCGGGACTCCGGCCGTGATGGTGTGTCGGGAAGAGAGAGTTCCCTCCACGCGAAATCTGAAACCGCGATTCGACAGGAAATCTCGTATGATGTGCACGAGTTGTGTGGGCACGTTGAGAGTGTACAGCTTGAAAAGCAAGCCGTTGTGCCACACCCTGTCGAATGCTTTTTCGATATCGAAGAAAATAGCACCGGTAGGCATTCCTTTACGGAATTGTTCGTGGACGTACTCCGTGATGCGGAGCACCTGATTGACACAACTTTGTCTAGCGCGAAAGCCAAACTGTTCCGGAGGGGTCAAATTTTGATTATGGGCTACTATTTTGAGGCGGTCGAGGACGATCCGCTCATAGATTTTGCCCAGGGTACTGAGCAGACTGATGGGCCTATAAGAGGAGGGTTCGAAAGCGGGTTTCCCCGGCTTGTGTATACCTATCACAACTGCCTCTTTCCAGACCTCTGGGAAGATGCAGTTACGAAACGCGGCGTCATATATGGAGGTTAAAATTTGTACGAGATGCTCCGGGAGCATTTTAATCATACGAGTGGGGATTAGATCGCCCCCGGGGGCTTTCCTACGTTTGAGTGCCTTGATCAGAGTGGTGACTTCTTCGATCGTCACCGGCGCAAGGGGATCGGGCGGCGGGTCGACGTCCGGGTCGACGTTGTCGTATAACGGTCGCGATATAGAGACTGGCGGTGGCCGGACCGCGTTCCTATCTTCGACGAACGTGTCAACCGCAACAAGAATGACGTCATCTACAGGTACAGAGGTGAGCGAGCATTGAGACTCCAGGCTGCCGGCCAGTAGTTCCGCTTTCTCGTCGTCATCAAACGCCGGGCGTTGATTCGGGCGATTGAGCGGAGGCATGGAGGCCACATCGTTTCTCCTGAAGGAACGAACCAGTTGCCAAAAGGCCGTATGTGTCGGGTCGATATCGGCAAGGCGAGTGTCCCACCTCGAATCGACGACCTCTTTTATGCGACGCTTAACCTCACGTTGGAGGTAGCGCGCAAGATGTCGTCGATCCGGGATGGGTCTCGTCGCGCAGGCTTTGAGCGTAGCGTTACGCAACCTCACCCACCACCGAACGTCTTCGGGAAGTTGCCAGTGACTGTGAACCGTCTCTGGCACCCTCTCGGAGCTTTCGCTCAAAACGTTCTGAAGGTGGTCGGTGAAGACGCGTATCGCGCTGGTCGTTTCCTCAGGAGTCACGATGTTGGTCGGGATCGCGGAAAGATCAGTGGATGAGGTGTCCGCGAGCTTAGTGCCTAAAAGACGCCAATTCGTTTTCACCTTCATCGGGATATTAGGACCTGTGTCTGTTGGACTGTTTTCGGGGACTAGATCGAGGATCACAGGTCTGTGGTCAGAGTCTAACTCTTGTAACACTTGCATGGAACGCACGCTAAGGCTTACGTTCCGTACAAGTGCCACGTCGAGTATGTCCGGTCGGTGGTCGTCGTTACAATTGAAAAACCCCACTTTGAGGGAGCGGGGTTTTGTCCGCTGGGGGAGTTGTCTGGCGTTGGTAGCCATTTATGAAGCTAAAGAGGGGAGACGCACAGCGTTGACTGTGGCCTCGAATATTTGTTGCTGGATCAGAGTGATCTCAGCGATTAATAGGGGGTCTTCTACTCCCGTACGGGTGAGCAGACGGGAACGCTCAAAAAGTTTCCCGTGGAGAATCATAATCTCCGGGGAACCTAACAGTGAGGTGATTGGGGAAGAGGCGTCGCTTGCCTTCGCCGCCACCGTCGCCGATTGAGAAGGGGTGGGGGGGGGTGGTGGGCTTGAGTTTGGGTTTGGGCTGGGCTGCCTTTGAAGAAGGAGCCACAGCTGGGGGAGGAGAGGGTCGAGTAGAGGCCGGGGCAGCGGGAGTGACTCCGCTGGGGGCCTGTGAAGGGGGATCAGCGCGCGCCGTGGGAGGAAACCACGGGTTGCGCACTGGCGCAGGTGCCAGTTTGAATGTGGTGGCCTGAGGGGCCGAGGGAGCCGCAGCTTTAGGAGCTTTGGCAACACGTTTGGGGGCGCGAGGGCATCCGCGATAATTCGCTGGATGGCCGGTTTGCCGGCAGTTGGTGCACGAAGGCGGCTCCGTGCACTGAGAGCGGTCCTTGGGACGGGGGCACTCGGATGTGCCGTGTTCGCCGAGGCACTTAACGCACCTGGCGGGGAGGCGACAACCACGAGAATTGTGGCCGTATTTCTGGCAGTTGTGACACTGCCCTATTTGGGTGGATTTATGAGGGGCTTCGACGGTGAAGCCGCCTAGCCCCGAGATATCTTTGATTTCGAAGAGACGTTTAACGTCTGACGGGGACTGGAGAATAGCAAGAACCATCTCGTATTGAATTCCCGGCCGGGAGGCGCGGGACTGTCTGTGCATCCTGTGCACTTCTAGGGCGACAATGCCTTTCTCTTCGAGGCCTTCTTTGACCTCAAGAGTGGACATTTGCGTGGGGATTCCGCGAATGACGTAGCGGAAGCGCCGCTCGTCAGGCAATGAGTAGGTGAAATAGTGCCATTTCTTGGCATCTAGAAATTTCGTGAGGGCTCTGTGGTCCGCGATTGAAGAGGGCTGCAATGCCAGAAGTTTGTGGGTTTTATTCCACGAGTTTGAGGCTAAGTTGATGCGCTGTTTGCGCAGTTCTTCAAATATGTCCCGCATGGACATATTTGAGGGGAGTTGTAGATTCAACCTCGGGGGTTTTTTAGGGCCCTTTGGTTGAGTCGGCGGCGGTGGCGGCGTCGACGTAGACGCGGACGCGGTTGGCGCTGAAGGCGCGGAAGGCGCAGAAGGCGCGGACGGGGAGGCTGGTGCGGGAGCAGCGACGCTTCTCTGCTTCTTCCTCCGGCTGCTCTTCACCGTGGTGAAGCCTTCCTCGTCGCGTTCCGACGAAGACGACTCCTCCCCGGATTCACAGGCGGAGGAAGAAGCAGATATTGGCCGTTTTTTAGAGTTATTAGTGGCGGTGGGTGGGCTGGGGGACACGTCCATGTCCTCTTCAGACTCCGCGGAGCCGCCCGAGGTTTCGGTGGTCTCCGTCGAGGTCGTAGCCTCGGACGACTCCGAGGTGTCTGAGGACTCAGATGGCCCCCTGGCTTCCCTAGCCATGGTAATAATTTCCTGACGGACCGAGTCGTCCGTCCGGAACATCTCCCTCACCATGTTCATTATCTCCTCCTTGGAGATAATGGGCGCGGTAAGGGGAGCGCTAACGGTTTGAGCGGCGACGACAGGCCGCTCGGGAGCAAAATCCATAGGCCCAGAATCAGCCATATTGGCGGCTGAGTCCGAGCCTACGGTAAAATATGATTTAGGGGCCGCGTGTGTGTTCACTAACCCCGGGTGTGCACCGCCTGTAAAGAACACACAAGAAACCAGGCGGGTTCACACAAAATGAGCGCGGATCGCGACGCGGTATGGGACGCGTTGAACTAAGTCCCCGGGTAAGAACGCCCGGGGGTGAGTGAGTGCGTGTCCCTCCCCGCCGGGTATAGGCGAGGGGGGGTGTACTTAAAAATAATGTGTGCCCTAAGCTTGTATCCCTTTTGCCAGTCTTATTGTGCAAAAAGGGTTCCTAACAGTCCGTGTACCGTAAGCGGTATTGGCCGGAGGCCGCACGCTTAACCGATACACGGGATGGAATTAAGGAAAGGGTAGGGTTGGGAGGGTGATATACGGGGGAGACTGCGGTGTGCCTCCACAGCCTCCTGATCCGTACCCGTCCGGCTTAAACAGCTGCCCACGTCATCCTGGAATGCGAAGGTGTAGCTGCGCAACGGGCAGAAATCCTCGACTCACCGGGGTCACTCCGAGAAGCCTGTGGAGATACCAGGAAGATCCTGCGCTTCTGGTCGGAGTTAGGCTGGCTTGTCCTATAGCTGGCACGCATATCACGCACAATGGCCCGATATTTTACGGGCTAAGTGCGGGAAAAGGAGCCCATAACCATACCATACCATACCATACCCGTCCGGCTTCGCCTTGCCCTGAGGGGGCGCAGCGCGTGGCCGGGGCCGCGACTCGGCTTGTTAGCACCGTTAGGTTTCCACCGAGCCAATACCTTGAAGGGGCCAAACGTCGATAGAAACGATAATTGGGCTAAACCCTGTCTTGAAAAGGACGCGGCTTGGCCCGAAATAGGCTAACAAACAGCAAAGGGTTGCCCCTTTGCTACCTGTGTAACCTTGGCTGCAGCGAGGTCGCTGCGGACCGCACCGAGCAGGTACTCGGCCGGAACAATGAGAGTTGTAGCGAGCGCTACAACAAACAATAGGTCCGTCCAAGACGGCTGCTCAGAGCGGAATGGGAATCTGGTTTAAAATGAATAAATAAACAGCAGACAGCAGATGGGAAACTTGTAAAGGTCGCATGAACCCGCTGGATGCAGGCCGTTTCTAACACATTGTTCAGCGTGCAATTCCAAAGGCTGCAATTCGCATTCGCCTCCGCTCCTGCTCCCGCTCTCGCTCTCGCTCTCGCTCCCGCTCTCGCTCCCGCTCCCGCTCCCGCTCCCGCTCCCACTCCCGCCCACTATTCTCCTGCTCCTTCTCCTTCTCCTTCTCCTTCTCCTTCTCCTATTCCTTCTCTTTCTCTTTCTCTTTCTCTTTCTCTTTCTCTTTCTCTTTCTCTTCCTCTTTCTCCTTCTCCTTCTCCTTCTCCTTCTCCTTCTCCTTCTCCTTCTCCTTCTCCTTCTCCTTCTCTTTCTCTTTTTTCTTCCCGTCCTTCTACGATTCCCCGCCTTCTTCTTCTCCTCTGTACCCCTTAACTTTACCATTGCCTCCCCTACACTCACCCTCCCTTATCCTTACCCCTCTAGCTCTCGCTCCCGCTCCCGCGAATAAAGAGGGGACTTATAAGTTTAGGGTGTGTATACCTGTGTATGTCTGACTGTGGCATCGTACCTCTCAAACGAATGGCCGGTTTGGACGCGGTTTTCTTTGTTTGAAAGTTGATGTGATCGCTATGGTTTTTAGCTATAATTTATGAAGATCTGTTCAGGCATTTGAAGATTATCGCCTCATTTCCAACTTAAGAAGCCCGATGGATTTTAAATTTGGTGTACTGTGACATCGGCAATATTTTTAAACATGAGCTGATGCTGCAGCATCATGTAGTCTGCGGGATACCCAACCCCTTAGCTACTTATAGCGTGTTTGGGCTCATATGGATGGGCTCAGCGAGTAGGTGTTAGATAGTTGATTATCAAGGCCTCATGATGGAATATAGATTAATTTAAAAAGTTTGAAATAGAAATAAAATTAAAACTTACTTTATAGATTTTTTTTTTGTGTCGTGGGTTATTTAAATTTAAAATTTATTTTTCATAGATATGAGACATTATAGCTAATTGTAATCATTAGAGTTCAATAACCAGTTTGTACAACTTTACTTTTTTTTACATCTTCTTTTGAAAATACTATTCTTAAACGCACTTTCATGTCCTTCAATAATTATAGATTATATATACTAGATTTCTATAAACGTAGATACAAATAAAATTGCTCGCGTATATATTTTTGTCTGCAGTACAACTTTTATAAGATATGATCAAGTTTTCCCGGGATAAAAAGTAGCCTATAGCACTCAGGAGTAAAATAGCTTCCTATTAGTGAAAGTATTTTCAAAATCGGTTCAGTAGTTCATGAGATTAGCGCGTTCAAACAAACAAACTTTTCAGCTTTATAATATTAGTATAGATTAAAAATCATACAAGTTTAATACGTGTAATTTACCTACCTGTTTCATTAAATAAATACTGCGCACCTTATTGTAATGGCACCAATAAATGGAAATACAGCACCGAAATACATGCTTTATATACAGAAAGTGTAAGTTAGTTAGTAACTTAAGTTCGAACAGGTGTTGCCAGAAAATGAGGTTAAACGCACTTATTTAGGATCGATGCTTGGTCGTGCCGATGGCGCATTAGTCTTTTATGGAAACACGGGACGCAGACATAATAGGCGAAACGCAAGTACGATGTAAGCATTGTGATGAAACTTAATTGCCTATTTCATCCAAATGTCCGTCTAAGGTGTCTAAATGTAATTACCAAAAGTCAAAATGGTCCCGCCCACGAGAGCTCTCACGCGCCGTGAGGTCACCATTTCTGACAACCTGCTCACAAAAGCAAATTACACCACTATACTTAGTGGAACGCTTTTTGACTATTATCTTTATTATAGGTTTGTAACGTAATGGTTAATTTTTGTTGATATTGCCAATAAATGATTCGGTACCGCGCGCTTTACACGCGACTTTATTATGTTGTGTGCTGTTGGATCAGTCGTGATGACCCATGCTATGATGAATGAGCACCAGTACCAGTTACGGACATTTCATAATGGTACCGTTGATCATAACTTGTTCAAACTTTAATTACATATTATATTTTACGCAGGCTTAGTTTGCCGTCAATAATACTACTTATAGCAATCCTTATAGACATCTAGTTTAGATTATTATTTGTCTCAGACTGCCTCAGTGGCTTAGTTGTATTACGGTACGACTACAATACTAAGGTCACGGGTTCGATCCCCGGGTCGGACATAATAATGTTGGGGTTTTCTTATCAGTATCAGCGCGGAGTCTGGTATTTGTGCCCGATATGGCTATAGGCTCGCCTCCTATCACATCATGGTACGGAATACGCATGGCGAAAAGTTGGTGCACTAGTTGTGCATCTGCCTACCCTGTGTGTGTGTATTCTTTGTCTTCGGGGGATTGAACAATCAAGATATGCGATTTAATACGATGATCATGAAATAAGCACTTGTTTTATTTCACATGAAATTTTGCATCAAATTAGGACTTTGAAAATAATTTTAAATCACTTAAATCAACAAATCTCATATAATTTATGAAAAAAAAAATCCTGCAGGATCGGAACAAAAGTAATTAGTGACAGAGATTGTTAGCATCGGAACGCAGCCTGTTTTACCGAAAGAATGATTGCAGATAAACTAAATGTTCCGGATGGATAGAACGCGTAACTCCCTCCGAGTGACAAGACAATAATTGTGTTGGACCGCGAGACGACACCCCGCGTATATTTGCAAGGACAAATTTACGTGAGTTCCGATGATAAACAATTGGATTACGGACCTCACTGCTCGTTTTAGATAGGCTGGAATCAAGAATGTTATACCCATATGGATTTTTCATTCCGTTCAACAAACTGAAGAATAAAATGTGACGTCACAGCTGTCTGCTGTCTCTCTCTTTAGAGTGACAAAGGTTTATTTTCAAAACCAGGACGTAACATAATTAACTGTCCATAATAATATGATATGATATAATATGGCTGCCTCGGTGGCGTAGTTGTATTATGGTACGACTGCAATGCTGAGATCTCGGGTTCGATCCCCGGGTTAGTCGGGTCGGGCAAAGTGATTATTTTCCATTCAGTATCAGCTCGGAGTCTGGAATTTGTACATGATAAGGCGATAGGCTCGCCCCCTATCACAGCATGGAACGGAATAACGGCAAAAAGTGGGTGCACTAATTGCGCCTCTGTCTACCCGGGGGATGAGAGGCGTGAGTTTGTAATAATATGATATCGCACCATAATATTTATTTTTATCTCTATAAAGTAATGCGGTTTAAATTAATTATGAAAACCAACTACAGCGGCTAGTAATAGTTGATATTTAAAAAATATAATTTGAGTTAGAAAGTTTATTCCAAACAAAATTGGCATATTTACATACTTTTTTGGTATGTGTAGTTCGGAACTACTAGTTCCACTTACATAAAAAAAATACCTCACCACGCGGTGGTGAATTCAGTGGCGGCCTTGGAGGAGGGGGGCGAACCAGGCAACCGCCTGGGGCCTCGCAGTTACAGGGGCATCTTGCAGCTCCTTGGGGGCCCGTTTTTTGGCACCTTACTTACAAAGCTGTTAAAAAAATTTATTTGCTTCGCACGGGGCCTCGCGTGCT
Source organism: Lapara coniferarum (assembly GCA_949316025.1). NCBI lineage: Eukaryota > Metazoa > Arthropoda > Insecta > Lepidoptera > Sphingidae > Lapara > Lapara coniferarum. The sequence goes on along the minus strand of OX438926.1, from coordinate 12,018,075 downwards.
TTTTTTTTGCTCGGCACACAGCCTCACATTGTATATGTTTTACTTTCCCCCGCGACTGGATATGTTCACGTTGTTTGCCGGCCTTTATAACCAAATATGGAGACTGTAAGGTTAGACATTGGGATATTTAAAAATGAAAACTACAGTTATTGTTGAATTTAAATATAATAAAAAAAAATAAAAAACATACTCATAAAAGTAAACAATCATACATGAACAAAATAATACACATTTAGGAAGTTAATAACCTAATTTTCAGTGAGTAATTTTGAAATATTACGAATATCTATTTTGTGTGATTTTACAATTTTTGCAAGTATTCTGCGAACTTTTTTTCTGTAATTATCCACTATAATAAATATTGTGTTTTAGAGATATTCTACTATGAGTTGTGTAATTCATGGTTGCAGAATTATTTGCAATCCAACATCTAGTGTGAAATTCCATAGGTAAGTTGATTGTAAACAAAGTTGTGTAGATATTTATAGCAAAAGTAATAAACACGTGGATGTTTTACAAATTACAATACTAAATAAATTCTTGTTTGAGAGCCATGGAATCAAAAATTAACGCTACATTCTGCGGGTGAGGTTTCTTCCTTAAATTTATTTTTAATATTCTAAAACTTCTGTGAAGAAGCCAACAAAACTATTAAAGTTTGCTAAAGATCACCATAATGTGCTCTCTTTCGGCAAATAAATCTTTGAATTTATAAAAACAAAATTGTTTTCGGCGACTAAAGGTGTAATGTTAAAACAAAAGTCTTTATGTCATCACTATATGTAATTTTTCTTTGCTTGCTATTTGGAATATACTTTTAAAAAAAATCTCAAATGTTAGCAAAATTTCACTGCAAAATATTTTCAATTTCAGACTGTAAAGTATAATCATGAACAACTTTAGTAAGAAATAACTTGTCATTAATTTTCTTCTTTTATCTCTTCATCTTCTGCTGCAATACTTTCTTTTATTTCTTCTAATTTATTTCACGGGATGTCTTCACATTTACTGATATATTGAAATCTTTCAAGTCTTGACGTTTCAATGGTGGTTCATATTCATTTCGCTGACATATAATGTAAAAAGTAAATATCAATTAATAATAATATATTTAAGTACCTATATATTTTAGACAGAGGCAGAGGTGCCATTTAGTACACTCAGATATCACCCAATGTACCGCCGTTATAAAATTTGGTGGGTCGCAAGCTTAATGCCCTATCCTACTAATCCTACGAATATTATAAAGGCGAAAGTTTGTAAGAATGTCTGGATGTATGGATGTTTGTTTCATGCAAAAACTACTAAACGGATTTCGATGAAATATGGCACACGGGTAGATCATGTCCTGGATTAGCACATAGGCCACTTTTCATCCCAGTAAAATATAAACAGTGACTTTTATCCCGGAAAAACATTCACGCGGGCGGAGCCGCGGGCAAAAGCTAGTAAATAATAAAGTCTTAGTGGATCATAATTATACCAGTGAAATGATAAAAAATAATATACTTACAGCATGAGTTTCTGGTAATAAATAATTATTTTTGACATCTTCTGCCATATTCCGAGAAGTAGAAGACACATTATCACATTCAGAATCATAATCTTCTGTCTTTAAATGTAGACTAGTAATTCTTGCAGACATCAAATTGACCTTTTAATGGTATTTATATTTAACCACGTTTTTGCTTATCCAGATCTTTAAGAAATCTGTAAAGAGTAATACAAACTCGATTTTATTTTAAATAAAAGTTTCAATAAATCAATGCTGGATACACTGAGAACTCGATTGTAACTGTTGATCCTCAGTTTTTATTTACGATGATTATTTAAAGATTAATAAGCTTTATAATATTCATTAGTAAGGCGGCTAGTATTACAAATACTCTAGCACCATCGTGAAACCGGTCCACCAAAGCTTACACCATGGTCACCCTAGCCTCTTGTTTACATATACTACTTACAATACAAAAAATCACATTTAACATTACGTTAATATGAAAAAAGTAGTCATATATAAAGCATTAAGCGAGGTTTTTCTACAGTTCATTTATAAAATATTCACGTATTTTATTACGATTCGTATAAATATTGATAAAATTATAATATTTACACAATATTGATTACAATAAACTTACCTGTAGAATTTCACACTAAATTATGGATATCAAATATTTCTGCAACCGTGAACTACACAATTCACATTAAAATATCACTAAAACACACTTATTATTGTAGATAATTACAGAGAAAATTTCGAAGTGAACATTTATTTGACAACTATATTGTCATCGAACTTAACGTTTTATAACAGTGTTGCCGAAATATGTATTCGCAATTACCAATTAAATGAGGAAATTTTGTTTAACTAAAATGTTAATAAGGATAAAAAACCTTAAGGATATCTTATTCAACAAGAATAATTCTGAAATGAAAATAGTACTTATATCATTATATAAGATATGTTGGAAATATTTATATATATATGATTGAGACGACAATAACGGTATTGATATTTTTTTATGGGTGGGGAAATAATCCGTAAGCTTTGGCAACATAGGTTAAAGAGTGAGTGAGATAGAAGACAGCTCAAAAGGTAATTTTTTTGTCTTCACAAAAATGTGTGTACCGAGGCCTCCAGTAGATATATTATAAACTTCTTGGCTGGAATAGTTAATAAAAATTCAAATTGTCAAGTTTATGTTGCATAATTCTTCCTTATGGACAAATTTAAGAAGCTACAAAAAATATTTGAGATATATTAAACTCTAAAATAAGGAAAAATTTGCTCGTTGAATTATTTTTTACGAATAAATTCACGTTAGTAAATTTTTCGTAGGTATTTTGATATAACATCATCTTTATACGAAATTGACATACATATTTCTTAAAGTCTTGGTATTAAAAGCTATTGCGGTAAGTGTACTTACCCATTCTAATAACATACGCTGTAGTTTACTTGTAGAAGTAATATTTCACAAAGTTCTGAATTAATAAATAAAGTTATGAAATTATTTCCCATTAGGTATGCGTTTGATGAAGCAAGAAATTTTAGTTCCCCTTCGTATATTTATACGCAAATAACAATCAAGCCTTTGTAAACGAATAACTTTTTGTGACTTTCTTTATATTAAAAAAAAAGTAACAATCAATCCCACACTAAAAAATAATAATCAACGCTGAATGATAAACGTTTAAACATAGCAACAGTTTGTGTATCAGGCAATTGTTTTGTCTGTTTATTTCAAGCATAACAACTACGCATAAAAGTCTTTGTTTGACTTTCGAAATAACTAAAACAGTCATTGCACTCGGCAGTCGGCACTTCAACATTCTTCACTGCGACCTGGTCTCCATCGGTTCCATCAATTAGAGTAAGTATTTAATCGGATAATAATGACAGATACGTAATAATCTTCGGACCGTTAAAATATTCTAAGCGTTTGAAAATAATGATGCCTCGTATAAATATCTACTGAGCCGCATAAAATGGGCGAAATATTGACTGGTTTGTTTATGACTTCAAATTGAATTACAAAAATTACATTTTATAATCCCATACAAATGAATCTAACAATATCAAATAGATTGCGTTATATGTACGCATCCCTTTTTACAATTTCAAGTCAATTGATCTTATTAGAAAACACCCAACACAAACTACAACTTTTCTTTTTAATAACAACCCTAACAACAAAGGTCGAGTAATGGCCACCTAAAAACATCGACCATTTACTTTTTAGATCACAGCTTAAAACATCACGACATTGTCTCGGTTGAAAAGTAGATTGTATCGTCGCATCAATCACATACGGACGTATTCCGATTTCAATTCTGACACAGAAACGATCGTTGCTTCTTGTATTAACTATGCATTCCTGTGTTCAAGTTTCCAATTAACATCATGTAAGAATATTTCTAAGGACTAAGGATACACATGCAATCAATTGCAGCAATTGTTATCATCGAGTTTTATTAGAGAACTAAATTCTGCCCGCGGCTCCGCCGCGTGAATGAGTTTTTCCGGGATAAAAGTCCCGCTTTATATTTTACCAGGATAAAATGTAGCCTATGTGTTAATCCAGGACATGATCTACCCGTGTGCCAAATTTTATCGAAATCCGTTCAGTAGTTTTTGCGTGTAAGAGTAACAAACATTCATACATCCATACATCCAGACATTCTTACAAACTTTCGCCTTTATAATATTAGTAGGATTTACGGAAAAATATTAGAGAATTTACGGAAAAACATAAGTATTTCAATAATAGTTGAGATTATATTTCGTAGTAAGTGGTCAAAAGTACTAGAGGGAGAATTCAGAATAGCCAGCGATTAGAGCGGCCGCGCCGAGCCGCATGCACCCGCTATCCACGACAAGTGAACCCGTGATCTAATTGAATCAGTCGTCAGTCATCGCCACCGACGGTCGTTGAGTAGGAATGGCATTTCTAAAGTTTAATTGTGGACAATACTTAAAGTAAAACTATAAGTAACGTCGCAAATATACATATATACGTATATACTAAGCGAATATAAATTTAATTATTTTTTGGTTTGTAGTGTTTTTGAAGTCGGTTTATTTTTTGTAAAAAAGTTATAAGTTAGTTAAGTTAGTTTATTTGTTGTCTAGTTTTTGATAAGGTTTTTATATATTTGTACTTATTTTACTAAGTAACATATTTTCTATTCTTAATTATAATATTCTCATAAGTCAGTATCAATAATAATATAAGGTGACACCAAGTCTTGTATGAATAGCTCTGTCTAATGGATACCCGATACCGAGTTAGAAAATACATAATATATTATTTCGCATATCATAAAACAACTGATAAAATAAATGTATTGTCCACATTATCAATTCAACAGATTTCAAAGAATTTCCGATGAAATCGCGATATTGCTGACACTGGGCAGGCATAAGTGCCCGAATGGGGCCGCATAGTACGACTCGATGAGTAACTATCTTTCAATCGAGAGGTAGCCGACAGACTTTTGTGTTGCCGAATGCCGATATTCAGGCGACTACTACAACATGATTCTACAATGATAATTTTACAATAAAAAAAAACTTTCTAATATATGCATGTACACTCAGCCACATAAGTAGCTGCACAAATTCAAAATTTTAAATCGCCTATATGCGTTCAGTTTAATTGAAACATATTTTTTTCTTCGTATGAAGTATCGTAAATCCCTTTTATTTTATTTTTGTGAAGAGAAAATTAGTAAGAACACAAAAGTGTAGAGGCGATTTGAAGTTTTGAATTTGCTTAGCTACTTATGAGGGTGACTGTACATCTAGCAATGTATCTGATAAAAATCTAAACATTAATAACCAATTTCTAAAATATTTATCGCTATTTAATTTATCTATACTACAATGAACATTATTTACTATTCTTTCTAATTATACATACATACATATACACTCACGTCTGTTATCCCCGAAGGGGTAGGCAGAGGCGCAACTAGTGCACCCACTTTTCGCCATTATTCCGTCCCATGATGTGATAGGGGGCGAGCCTATCGCCATATCGGGCACAAATTCAAGACTCCGAGCTGATACTGAATAGAAAAACTCAATATCACTTTGCCCGACCCGGGGATCGAACCCGAGACCTCAGCTTTGCAGTCGTACTGTAATACAACTACGCCACCGAGGCAGTCCAGTCAATTTCTAATTTTTACCTTATATATAAAATAATATGTCGGTGACTAATCCATTATATAACAACAGAACATTAAATATCTAGACTACAATAACGTTATTGAGAGACTAAACCAATAGTAATTAGATTCATACGTGGCCATATTAAAAACACTCATTTCAAATAACAAATAATTTCCAGAAAAAGTTAGCTTAGGTACTGATTTGAATTAGGCAAAAAAGAGTCTAAAATTACCCGATAATAATAGTTATAAATGTGTTAGTGATCACAAATAGAAAGCTCCTTCCAAGAGCCTGCTTGTAGCGACTGACATTACCTAGAACTGACGGAGATAAAAGACTTATAAGAACCAGGAGTTACGTTCTATTTGGAATCATGTCTTTATTCAAGTTATATTTAATTACATATTATACAGACTGCCTCGGTAGCATACTTATATTACGGGACGACTGCAATTCTGAGGTTTCAGGTTCGATCCCCGGTCGGGCAAAGTGATATTGGATTTTTCTATTCAGTATCACGTATCACTTCTAAAGTATGACATAGAAAATAGCCTAGTTGGGAATGGAACGGACGGTCGAGACAAAGTCCAGAGGTTCAAAATCCAAGGCACACTATTCTGATTTTACAAAGTTACGTGTGTATTATTTATCAATCAATTATCGTTCGCTTTAACGGTGAAGGAAAACATCGTGAGGAAACCTGCATATCTAAGAATTTTCCATAATAATCTCGAGGGTATGTGAAGTCTGCCAACCCACACTAGGCCAGCGTGGTGGACTAAGACCTTGCCCCTCTCAGTAGTAGAGGAGGCTCGTGTTCAACAGTGGGCAGTATATAATATAAGGCTGATTGGATTCAGTACCAGCCCGGATTCTTGAATTTGTCCCCATAGCATCGCCCCCTATCATATCATGGGACGGAATACGCACGGCGAAAAGGGGATGCATTAGTTGCGCATCATTGTGTATGTGTGTATTTGTGTGTATTTGTGTGTATTTAAATTTATTTACTGTATTTAAAATTTATTGTATGACGGCCTCGGTGGCGTAGTTGTATTACAGTACGACTGCAAAGCTGAGGTCGCGGGTTCGATCCTCGGGTCGGGCAAAGTGATATTGAGTTTTTCTATTCAGTATCAGCCCGGAGTCTGGAATTTGTGCCTGATATGGCGATTGGCTCGCCCCCTATCACATCATAGGACGGAATGACGGCGAAAAGTGGGCGCACTAGTTGCGCCTCTGCCTACCCCTTCGGAGATAACAGGCGTGAGTGTATATTTATGTGTGTATGTATTAAATTTATTAAAATAGAATGTCTTTGAAAATAATAAACACAACTTTTAATATAAACGAAATATAAGTGACGTCTCTAAGTCCGAATTAATTACAAGATATTAGGTATGGAGAACTTTTCAGTGTAATTGGAGTATTCACGTTGAAAATAAAAATAATTTAGTACATATATACTTTTCTTAAGCCAGATGTATTATAATTCCCCATATCCTAGACCTACTAAGCATAGTCAATATAACTAGGTTTTGTTATTCATATATTTTACTTGTAATAACTTTTGCAATTACATTTATAACTTTGGCGTACGAACTGTGGTACCAGACCAAATCAAAATGTATGGCCAGTATGGCATACGTGTATATTATTTGTTTTCTCTATGACCGATGTAACAAAATTGATAATTAATAGTTGTCTAATTAAGAAGTAGTTACATTAACAGTAGCACTATTATATGTGTATTTCAGTATTCATATTCTAAGGTCACTACAATATTATTATCCACGTTGATTTTGTATGAACGCAATTCATTTTTTTATGGATTGAATGACGAGGCGAGTATGCCGTTCCCCTGATGGTAAGCGATAAGACCACCCATAAACAGTAGTAACATCATCAAGCACCTCGAGTTACAAAGTATATTGTGGCATTACAGTGCGCTCGTCATCCTGAGAAATAAGGTGTTAAATCTCATTATGTTCAGTAATTACACTGGCTACAATGTCCTTCAAAACGAAAAACAACAGTGCATGCACACTGCTTCTTGGCGGTAGAAATAGATATTGCAGTGGTACCCACCCAGACGGACTCTTACACATGAGAGACCTACCACCAGTAACTAATAAATAGTAAAGGTACCAAATGGAACGAAATTCTTAAAATAAACAAAGTAGTCATATTTTCCACATTAGATAGCACATAAGTGGTAGGTACACCGTGGATTTGTTACAAGTGGGTGATAATTATTATTGGCCGACAAATCTTCACTTAAGGGAACCGTTACTCGTGTTTTGTTGCAGTGAAAACATTCATTACTTCATTTGCATACAATGGGCTCGGTGCCAAAAAATATTGGAGTGTAAACGCTTACCACGAACGCATTTATGAAAGCTTTTACATTATTATTTTACTTATACATTTTAGTATTGCTTTGCTTATTTAACATGATGAAATTATAATTGATTATGAAAATTCAGAAAACTATACATGACTTTATTGATAATTGAATGTAATAACTTCAGTTTACCTACTTAAAATATAACAAAGATTAGAGGAATCTCATTAACTATTCATCAACTGCAATTACCAATATAAACAATATGAAAGTATTAGAATGCCATGTTATAATAGATTTGTTTACCGTACAACTCACTGCACCAGGTTCGTTTAAATATACAAGGAAGAAGATAGCGGGCATATTATGATGCTTTGAGAAACTTGTTTCCAAAGAATTCAATTGGAATTAAGAGCATATTTTTATCAACGATGCCTACGCGTAAAACTAATCTCAAATGTCTATGATTTTGAACGTTATTATGAATGCTTAAAATCGACAACTTTTGAGACGTGGTGTTTTTGTGTGAAATACTTAGTTGATACTTTTTCTGTAATATGTTTCCTTCAAAACAAATTATACATTAAAATATCAAAAAGAGTACGAGCTAAGAGAGAATGAACTTCAAGTAAATATAGTACCACAGACCTGCATCCAAAGAATCTCATAAAAGAAAGTATGCGCACTAATCTCATTCTTTGACATTTAAATGTCACGCTTTAGTTGTATTGTATTGTACATATGGTAGGATATCATATTACTCCAATATTTTAAGTTTGTCCATAACATGTATGAATGAGGTTCCTCTCGGTCCACTAATGTAATCCATACAAAAAATTAACTGTAATTAATTCAACCATTGTGATTTATATATGTGTATGCAAATTTCGTTTTTATGTTGTAGTACACACTACACACTACTCAGGAACAATACGAAACACAATTAATTAAATGCTTTCGATATTTTAGATTAATATTTGTGTATTCAAAAATGTTAATAATTGAACAAAAAACGTCAAACGAATTCGCCTACATGCCTACATAATATTTAATTTTGACAGCAAATAAAAAATATGGTTACTCTTTTTGTCTAACCTAGGACATTACGCCTTAGAGAGATGTCGAACCGCGCATGCAATATAGGTATAACTAGGTACGTCACCGAAGCAGGCGATCTCGGGCCGGGCAAAATGATATTGGAGTTTTCTGCTCACTGTCAGCCCGAAGTCTGGAATTTGTGCCTGGTAACACACAAGCGGAAAGTGAGTACCCTGGTTGCACATCTGCCTACCCGCACATACGCTGTAAACTGAGAGTTCTTGGGTTCAATTTGCAGGTCCAGCCGTATGAATTATAATTACTTGAACAAGATTCTCCCGGGGGTGAATCTTGCTTCTAAGGTTGACAACGTTGTCAATGGAATCAACCACTTGCACGTGCAAGTGGTCGGTTTTAAAAACAACGACTAATCACACACTAGTGGGACATGGTTGGAAGAACATGTTACGCCAACCCCGTATTAAAACGGATTAAGGCTAGTTTAATATTTAAAACTTTTTTTGACATGCTTACAGTTTTAAAGCCGCCTCCACAGATAGTTAGCCGAATAGAGGACTATCAAGTGTCCGATGCGGCGATGGACGATGGCTGATTCTTGATAAAATTATTTCGCCGCGTAACTCTCTTGACGCTGATGAAGTGAACTAACGGAGTTTTTGTTAACGCAATTGTTTTAAGCTATTAGTTGTAACGATAGTGGCGAACAATGCATGCTCTAATGAAACCGGAAAATCTTTGCCACTGATGTAAGAGGTCGTGGTAGCTTATATTTCTCAGCTTGTGAGTCAAATTCTACATTATTTATCAAGCACTGGAGTGAAACTTGATAAATTTCCGTTTTTGGAATATACTAGGTTATATTTGCATTGAAATATGTTTTTAACAAATTACACTTTTAAGAAGTAGTCTATAACACTAACTTTCATAAGCTACCTATAAGTAAAAATTATGTAGAGTCGTTGTTCTGATTCTTGAATAATATCAAACCAACACACATTTTGCATTAACATAAACTGTATATTCGTGTTTAAGCTGTTATGTAATTTAATACATTTTTATTGGATGGAGTTTAACAGATTTCAAATTATTTTGTGTTCATTGCTGTTGCTATATTTCAGTAGAGACATATAGACATGTTGTAGAAACTCTCGTTGAAGATAAATGTTATTTCCAAACGTTATTTCTCTATTCGCACTATCCCCTTTCGTTGGTTGACAACGTATAAATCTCTTAAATGCGTCCGTGTCACTCCTGACTGATTTTGTTTCATTTGATATTGTTAGTAGGTGAATTGAGTCTTTAATTTTCAGTTCACGCTTTGATGTGTGTGGGACTTAGTTCATTAAATTTAGTAATTGAATATGCATAGTTATTATTGTGATGTTCTAAAATGTCTTATTTATAATTGCACCTATAGCCATTACTTTCAAATATCTATTATTGACTTTCTGAATTATGTTCCACATGAACATATAAGAATGACATTAATCTGAAAAAGGAACTTATAGGTGACAGGAAAAATTTAAAATACTGTAAATGTCAATATCCTTAAATCTCTTATGTTAAGGATAATTTTCAGAGATAAAAGGAAATACTCAATCGATTGACAACATCATAAATCGTACACCAACTAGATAGCTACAAACTCAAACAGATATCGCAGGAAGAGTGTCGCAAGATAAATATAGCTAAATAGAATAGAGTTAAAATTGAATATAGTTGTAAGTGTAATCATTTTGAACTTACTTCTCTGGATTATAGGTGCATGCACTACGAAGGACTCGACTTATGCCGCAGAAATATTTGTATTATTCCAATGAATCTTCTAGAAATGACTTATATTACTGGTCGGCTTGTTAACTCTTTTTGTGCAAAATCATGTCGATTTGTTGTTATATTCTAAACCCGAGCTAAGTATATTTGTTTCGTTCTTTGTTTACCACGCCGCACCAGTAAAGACGCGCATGGCGAAATAACGATGTATTCTTTTATATCTTTTTTATAACGCAAATGTCTCGAGACCCAGTTACTCGTTCCTAGCGGTCATCAGGTATGCACCAGATTGTTGCTGACCCAGTGTGCAGAGAATCAATACGTTTCAGGCCATATACGTACATAAGCCCAAAGTGTAAATACCCTTCCTTGAAGTCATCAGGTTCGTATTTTGTATAATCCAGTAATTTTAGTTTTAATAAAAAGCGATTTTTAGGTATTTATGACTTTTAAAATTTACTAATTTTTAAGACTCTATCGTCATAACACTATACTTCTAAACCTATAAAATGTTAATAACTTTTAATTTTCAAGATTATATCGTCACCACACTACACTTCTAAACGGATAAAATGTTAAAAAACATCAAGAGCCCCAATTAAACTATCATTAAAATAATAAGTAATCAGCGAGATACAGCCGTGTCATTTGTGTAAGGTGCCGTATCGTTAAAAGATTAGTAGTGTGGGGCGCAATGATTTGGTTTCGCGGGCGGAAACGGGCGCGCCCACGCGCAGGTCAGAGCAGTGACCCCGCATCTCACGTCGGTACTCGGTCGGAGCGCGCGCGGCGGCTCGGCGCACTCGCGAGCCTGGCTGCAAGCCTCCGCCGCACGTCTGCTGAGCCTGTCTCGCTTGCAAACATCTCCGTGCTTGCCTCCGACCCATTATGTTCAATAACAATACCACACGTTTATGAAGCTTGTCGCATAAAAACGATTTTATTCGTATACTTTAATTTTTATTTCATATTTTAATATATTTTCATGTTAACAGTAACAAGTCACATAAGTAGTACCTAAACTCCTACATATGTCATAACGTACTCATATTATTCTTATTAATTCTGCTTCCCATAAACATCAATATTTGCTAAAAGTATAGAGGCATGAAAATGTAGAGCAAACATATTTTTCTTTACTTTCAAGTTATATATACCTGGGTAGTTGTTATAAAGAGGTTTTTATTGTGCAGGTAAAATTTTCTACTCGTCTGCTTCTTACACAGTTCTAACTTATTCTGCGTACATGTTATGTTTATAATAATGGGCACTTAGTATAGCGAATACCTGACAGTATGGTGACAATGACCGCATTATTATATTGGAACGTGTAGTAACAATCCAATAAAATTGTCGAGCCTCTTCAATACAAAATATGATATTCACTCTGGACTGTACTGCAATGCCCTATAGATTTGCCAATCTTTTTTCAAACTCATTCGTAATAGAATTCGAGGATTCTCCATATTAGGTCTTAGGTCCATATTAGGTCTTAGGAGGTCTCAAACTCGGTACTAGGTACCTGAACAACATTAGCTACGCTGATGACATGGTGTTGCTGAGCCCCTCAATGAAAGGTTTAAAAAGACTTGTTAGAATCTGTGAAGAATATGCATCCGCACACGGGTTGACATATAATGTAAAAAAAACTGAATTAATGGTTTTCAGGTCGGGAAAGGGCCCTGACGCAATAAGCCCCCTACATATTGGAGGACAGACCGTTGGATTGGTAGATAATTTCAAATACCTTGGCCACATACTGACCAGCGATCGTAAGGATGACCTGGACATGGAACGGCAGCGCAGAGCGCTGTCAGTTGTGAGTAACATGCTTGTAAGAAAATTTCAGGGGTGTACGGAAGACGTTAAAGTGACGCTATTCAAGACGTTTTGTCAAAATTTGTATACTTGTCAACTGTGGACGAACTACACAAAAAAGTCTCATAATAATGTAAGAGTGCTTTATAACAACGCGTTTAGACAGCTAATGAGCCTAGATCGATTTTGTAGTGCCTCGGGTATGTTATTTAGTGCTAGAGTGAGTACCTTTGAGGCTATTGTGAGACATAGAGTAGCATCATTTATGGACCGAGTACGTACTTCCAGTAATACGATCGTGGCCGCCCTGTCGGACATGTCCTGGTCATCACTAATGTTTAAACGGTGGCTTGAGCTCGCCACTTAATTTTGTACGACTAGCTATATATGATAGTTTATTGTGTTCGTGTATATGTCAACTATGGACCTGTGTTGTCTGTAAATAAAGATTTATTATTATTATTATTATTAGGAAGTAATTATTGCCCCGATGCGTGTTTCTGACTCAGTGTTGTTTAGTTAGCAATTATAGCAATGGATCGATTAAGGATACTCGCAGCTCGTGAGATATGACCACTTTAAATTAAATTTCATAATTAGAAACACCAATAAGGCAGACCGTCTCTACATATTACACCTGCCCTACTAATTATATCAACCGAGAATGTTTTTCACGTTTAATTCTTACATCTAACCGTGGAAAATTTTTATTTATTACCATCATCTGTCACAGCAGTAATGACATGCCTCTAATGCCCAAATAATATTTTACGCTAATTTGGGGAGTATTATTTTAATAGCGGTTATTAAAATTCTTGTGCCAAATATTTGAACCCACGTATTAGCTATTATTATAGCGGATGTGTTATGTAAAATATTTGCAAATGTGTCCGCGCGATCTAAAAACAAAATATGCGTAAATAGTTGCTATTTGCATATTTTTTATGCATTTGATTGATGAGCTATTGTTCACCTGATGGTTATTGATAAACTCATAAATTCAGATTTAGTACAGTATGCAGTGTCACTCAGAACATTGATTAACGACATAGGGACTGTATTACTTTGCACCGACCATTTCATTCAGTGCCATCAGATATTGGATCTCATATACACAGTCACTTTATTAACTACAGTTTTCTTCAACCCGGAACAGAACAATAATGGTGCACCGTAAGTTAACTAGTTAGTGATAATTTATAAAAGCAATTCGAGACCCTTTCTCGCTTATGAATGTCCTGCCATCTAGAGATGTTATTTTTCACAAATTGAGGGTATTAAAAACCTAATAAAAACGCATATTTTTATTTACCTTACGCACGCCACTTATTGCTAAATCTAGCCCATCGTACATAAATGTTTTAATACATATACACTCACGCCTGTTATCCCCGAAGGGGTAGGCAGAGGCGCAACTAGTGCGCCCACTTTTCGCCGTCATTCCGTCCCATGATGTGATAGGGGGCGAGCCTATCGCCATATCGGGCACAAAATGTTTTAATACCTATAAAAAATCGTAAACTAGTAACTACAGATTCCGCGGCACGAAAAAGTTGCAGCACACACATGGGTCTCGGAACTGCGTAAACCAGAGAATTACCATGCATTACAATCAATATTTTCGTTGAAGCTACATTGCTGATCTTGATTTATGGCTGTACGGTTTAAGCTTGAGGTATTATTAACAAGTTGTAAATCACGAATCGGAATTAAGACCACGGTGAATCGGTTACTTGAGATTTGTTGATGATATCAGGAGATGCTTCGAAGTTACAAAAAGATTTGCTTTCTATTTGGATGCAAGCAAGGAGCAATGTTTTAACTATATTTAGTTTAAAAAAATACGAGAATAGGAATAGTACACGCAAGCACGGATGATTTCTTAGATGGGTATATACCAATCTGCATAATTTACACTTTGTTATATGAAGTGGAAGGCACATTCGACAATTATATACGAATAATACCAAAGGTTCAAACTGAAATATTTTTTATATAATTAGATTATAATCGAAATCATACTTCATGATTTATTGTTCTATGTTATGCTTAATAAAACTTATATATTTTTTATGTGCACGACCTTTCATTTGATACCAAACATTAAATTGTTATTTTAATTAGTTGCTATAGTGACGTGAAATTAACCAAAAAACATATATTAAGACGCATATTCTCCTGACCTGAAAAGTTTTGGTTCATACACTCATTACGCCCTTTCAATGATAGATGGTGACTTGCAAATCTAAGGGAGGGCCATAAATTAGTAAGGCACCATGTGCAGTGTGCAGGTAGGATAAGACATGGGGGCCTTAAAATATTGATAGGATTCCATGGAACCTCACATATTCTCTATCTAAAAGTATTTTTTAAGAAATGAGACCGTTATGGCGGACACGTGTAAACAGTCATATTTTTCATCTCCGTTTTCCTCATTCATTACCATGGGCCTAACTTAGCATTGGAAATCAGTACATTGAAAGCATATAGAACATGTGTTCCTTCAGGGATGCCAAAAAAATCACACCAGGAACAAGTAACTGCGTCGCAATTAAAAATCTTTTAACTCGGCGTAAATTAGATGAAAAACAATGAAGTTGTTTTTATACATATCAGTCTTTGATGCGTATTCTTGGTTGACATAATCATTCTAAAATATGCACTCTATTCCGGAAGTGTTATGGGGTACTTATGAAAAAATAAGTGTTTTAAACACCTAAAATTCTGAGATAACGTCATAACGCTGACGTTTGACTGAGGCTTATTCAATAAAAATAACAGTGTCTAGTAATACTGTGATTATTTTGGACAACTTTACTTTATATGCACATATGTAACAACGATAACGTGGTCGAGTATTACTAAACTGAGACTCCGTTACGCACGTATACTTCCAGCTAGCGCCGGCGCATCACTAACTGCTTTACTATGCAACTACTCTATAATGCTCCCCGCGCCCTCCACGACCTGTACGATGGAATTTAATCGACAACAATACCTGATGCAGTAATTTGCGTAAAAACTTTCCCGGGTATGATGTACCTGATGTCACTAAAAATAGGATTTTTAACTTGACGCTCATGACTTTTATCTATTTGGATAGTATTATATTCTGCAAAATCTGAGGGAAGAGATTTCAAGGGATTAGTAAAAAATGAATGTATTATACTGTTATAATACTTTTATTAGCTTGATGTAAGTCCGTAAACGGTCAAATTAGTTAAAAAGCCACATACTTTCGGTAGAAGTTTTAAAAAATGCTTACAAGATGCTGAATACTGAAGTGGAATAAATTAGACTATTGAGACACTGCGGCAGCGCCTAAATATAACTGTTCCAACAAACGCTAATTATACGTTTGGGTCTTATTTCTTTATTGACACTAATGTTTGCCATCCCATGTACTTAAGTTTAATTTTTTTTTTTTTGTGAAAAATCCGATTTTAATACACATCGTTGGTTCTTGAGATTAGTTCAATCAGACATATCGACGAATTTACGCGTCAAGACGTCAGTGCAAACTTATTAAAGCTTCCAGTTGCTGAATATTGCGTTATGAAATCAGAGATTCTTGGTTGAAGAAAACTGCGTTACACTAATGTACAGAATCAAAATGTAAAAAAAAAATATATAGTTGTAAAATACAAATTTAATACATTATAAATTGTATGTACCTACAATCTTTATCATTTTTATGGAGAAATTCTCTTTCTTCGATTTATAATAACAAAGAAGAAATGTTAATTATAAAGTTACAACGGTATTAACATCCTACTCTCTAGTGTTATAATAGGCGTAATGAAAAGTATATGAGATTTAAAAATCAGTTCAGCTTCATAACAATTAGGTTAGGATATATGTAGGTATATATTGTATATGGAAATAGATAACGATTAACAAAAATATGTACGGACTTCACCAAACTTAAAAAAAAACATTCAAATTCACCTTATGAAAACTGGTATGGTAAACTCAAATAAAGACAGTAATGTAAGATTTTAAATTATAACTCCCTAACCAAAGATTTGGCACTGAAATCTGACGACGACACCCACGTCTACTGCCTCGGCGTGGTGGGTGACAATTCTTAGTCAAATTTAGAGTACACCCAAGTTAAACAGTGCCCCTAACCTAAACAAAAGTATTTAACTTGTGAAAGTAGGTTTCTAAAAATATTCCGTGTGATGACACTACATAAACTTCGGTGACGTTGCTTAATGATAAAGTTTTATACGTATATTATAGATAAAAAGGAAAAGCACGGTAAGACCCTAAGTTATAGGTAAGTAGACAATTATAGGTACATTAATTATCATTGTATAATCAACTTAACGAATTTGTCAAAACCAATTCATCCATATACTGTGTATAGTGTATAATGTAGGTTTCAAGTGAAAATATAAAATGCATTGTTTTTAACTAGGTAACAATATAGATATCTATTCTGTTTCAGACCGTATCACACTATAGATGCTGTTAGTGGGTGTTTTAACATGTCAGGCGATCGATGGCATCCCTATCTAAATTGAAAACAATGAACCTGTCAGTTAAAAACAACATTATGTAAGTTGGCTACGTTTGTGTATTGTTTTCGAAAAAATAGCGATTCATACATTATTAAAATGCCCAGGAAGTGCTCAAATTATATTCCTGTTTTGAAATTTATAAAATAATTTGTTTGTTGGCCTAACAATACCTACAAACGTAATTTAGTGAGTTGACGCAAATGAAGCTGTAAGCACTATATTCGTGTGACAGGGAATATTATAATTATGTTACGAGAGTGTGAGATAGGCTGTTTAGAGTGTATGCGAAACTGACAATGATTTAGTAATATTGGTGCGCGAATATCATGGGATGCGGGAGACGGTGGTCGGTGGGCGGCAAGCGCAAATGCATCACGCGCGATAATGAACCGACTCGTGTGCACGACTGCGCTTGCGCACTCACACGTAATCCACCATTCTCGCTTCACGGAGTCGTGCAACACTTACCTGTTGCCATATAAAACAACCCTACTTATGATATTTGATTGTGTGAACGTTACCTTGGACCAACACTAACGGATCCGCAGCTAGCTGGAGATGTTTTGTAACAACTTACTGTGTGCATCCAAATTCCATAAGCCCTACACTTATCCGAATTTAATTAGTTACTAAGTTTTATAAATCTTTGTTTTAAAAAGAAAATTTCATGCTGAATATTTTTAAATGCGTAAGTAAAGCATTTCACGCCATGTTTTTTTTTTGTATTACATAATTTTATTCCTAATTTTGCCAATTTATTGCAAAGATAAGTGCCTATTCTACTGATTTACGATCGCTGAATAACATTACGCCTTTTATCAATACCAAATGTTTTGCGCTGTGCTTATTTTTTATTATATTCTTGTGGAGTGATCTAAAGTACTTGCTTATAGCATTTCCAGGACAAAGTTGCAGTGAAAATGGACGCCATTTGTGAACAAGACAGGATCTCGAGTTTCTTAAACTGGCACCTCCCACGTGGTGTCTTGTGCCCTTAACCTTTGCAGCGGACGTATCGCGTTTTATGCGCCTTACAATGCGCTCTCCTTTCGGGCTAATACGGTTGCACATTTTGTCTACATTTGTCGCAATTAGAATATTCAATTAAGGAAAAATGCACTCTAAAGGAGAGGCCGGGCCTGGAGTGAATTAATAAGACATATGCATTATATATATTAGGCATCGAAGTTAAATAAACTAAAGGAAGCCTGATGTAATCGATAGAAATGTTTAATTATAAATGGTGATATATTGTAAAATACTATAATTAATTCAGAAAATCGCCATTATATTAGAATTGCTAAGTGCTGAAAACGCAAATTAGTCGTCTTGACATATACACACATATACACTCACGCCTTTATTCCTCAAAGGGGTGGGCAGATACGCAACTAGTGCCCCACTTTTCGCCGTTATTGCGTCCCATGATGTGATAGGGGGCGAGCCTATCGTCATATCGGGCAGAAATTCTACACTCAAAGCTGTTACTGAATAGAAAAACTCAATATCACTTTGCCCGACCCGGGGATCGAACCCGGGATCTCAGCATTGCGGTCGTACCATAATACAGTTACGCCACCGAGGCAGTCGTCTTGAAACATAATACTTATAGGAAAGATTTATTTAATATTTAGTATGACTTATGTAGTAGTATACATTACTACATAAGTCATACTAAATATTATATAAATCTTTCCTAATCATATCAATCAAAAGCATCATGTGTTTATAATGGGTGTGTTGTTTGTTATATATTGTTATAAATTCGTAGACATGTTAATGTCGTTGTTGGGTTGAACCTAATGACCCCTATTAACAAATAACGTAGCAACATTACAAGCAATCAATTGCAATAGCGCAGAACACAAGTGTTCGCATTTCTCGCGTTTAAAGCGACTGTAGTTATCCGACAATCGCGCACCTGCACCGCGCCGGCGCCGACGCCGACGCACTTTCAAAAAAGGCTTACGGTCCTTGTAAGCCGAACTAGTCGTGCCTCACGCCTCTATCATTTCTGCACTTATTTAATTTGATACTTTGTCGTCTAAATAATACTAATCCTATTAAATTATCTTGAAACATTGATTTAAACTTCACCGTGTGATTACTGAGTATTCACTATTCCATTTACCGTAGTAAAGCAAGGAACCTAGACGTCTCCGTCCGTCTACATTCTAGTCATACTGTTCAGGGACTGACTATAGTGCTATTAGTTACACTTTTAGATACTTGTACTACATACCTGCTCCAAAAATATGCATTAAAATTTCGTAAAAACATTTATTTATAGTTTCGTTTTGTTATATGGTAAGTGAGGTTTTATAAAAAAATGTCTACCAAGTCTATCCAATGCCATTTTTTGTAAACGCATTTAAATTTATCATGTAGTTTTTATTTTCATAGTCACGTCCCGTTTTAGCGACGTTTGACTCTGAAGTAGCTATTTTCGAACAGGTTTGTATCGGTCACGATCATCTAATGTATCAGGATGACGAGCGCGCGGTACAATGCAATACAGTCCTTTGTAAAAGTTGAACGTAATTATAGTGCTACTGTTTACTTATAAGCAATCACGACAGTCGACTTCTTTGTTTCCTAATTTAGTTGTATTCTTTACTTAAGACCATTTCTTAAGTAGGTACTTGACTTGAAACTCTAGTTTCAGGAAAACTGCAAATCCATTTTTCGTGTTAAGATTAATCTATGATTATAATATTTTAATTTACACCGTCACTTAGTGAACTCTACATAGAGGTGATAGAAATATATATAAAAGCCAACAGTTCCGATTATAACTAAACCACTGATATCAAAATGTGACTTGATATAATCATGTGAGAAAAAAATATAACAATATGGAATTTCTATGTATGATATGGAATTGCTGTAAATATAATTTTAGTTACCTACATGTTTATGGTTATTATTTTGAGATGGTTTTAACAACTGTGCGGATACTATGTAATATTTTATTTGTCCGTGTCCGGTCTCCCACGCCGTTGGATTCAATTATGGAGGAAAGGCAGATAGGTCGGTGCGCGAGTGCTCCGCTCGTGACCCGTAAATTGGAACGGTCCGTCGCACGCCCTTGTCGGGCCCGGCCGCCTGACCGCCTCGCCACCGACGCTGTCGCGGTGTCGCAGTGTCGCCTTGTCGCCGTAGCCCACTACACGATACACACTGTAACGGCAACCAAATCAACATCTCTGCAACACGTACTACAAGGTAACTGCTTCTCACGCACGGCCTATTTAACACCACCACTGCAAGTGTAAATCATTTTTTGGTCCAAAGTACCTACAATTCTATGAGGCTTTGAAATAATAAAAAAAATTGACATAGTGTAACTTCTGTAACAATCACTCACGTCAGCAGGTTACATTGTTTGAAGTACTTTGGTGGCGACAATGCCATTGCTAAGTACGAAATGTCGATAGTTATATGTAGAAATATTTGATTGGAAAATATTGCATAATTTGTTTCTTTTATACGCGCCTACGCGTAAATGAAAAGTCGGTACTTGTGATACCACATTTGTTTTATCTACAGAAGTAAATCTCGCGACAAGCTTTTATTATAATTACTCTACATAGTATAAAACAAAGTTTGATTCAATGTAAAGTTATTTTTTAGAGCATTTAAAATATTTTTTTTATATTTTTGTTATTTTTCGAGTTATTCTCAACAAGCCCTTTCATTTTATAGCCATATTATAGGAGTGCGTAAAAATATCTAGTCCGCTGTCTTGGGTCGTCCACCATATTGGATTTAGAGAGTTCATTTTATTTTTTGTATTCTTCTCAGCAAACACTTTTATTTGATACCCATATTATGGACGTACACAAAAAATAACTAGTCCATCATCTTGGGCCGTCCACCATATTCGATTCAGAATGACGTCAATTAGCTAATAATGCACTGTCACCCAAACTGGACGTGTATGCAAAACTTCAACACCATCGGTTGAGGGCAACTGCTTCAAAATTTACGTGCAAGATTCTAACCGAACAAACATACGTACAGTCGGCCACATAAGTAGCTGAACAAATTTAAAACTTCAAATCGCCTCTACACTTTTGTGTTCTTACCCATTATTGGGTTCTCTTCACAAAAATAAAAAAGAAGTGAATTACCTTACATCAAACGAAGAAAAAAATGTTTTAGTTTAACTTAACGCGTATATAGGCGATTTGAAATTTTGATTTTGTTCAGCTACTTATGCTGCTGACTGTACACGATACAAAAACAAACTTTACTTCACATGAAGAAAAAAACTTGTTTCAAATAAATTTAACGCGTAGAGGCGATTTGAAATTTTGAATTTGTTCAGCTACTTACGTGACTGACTGTACATTGCAAGGCGTGTAAAAACAAAAGGTAGAGTCAAAGAAATGATGGGTATATAAAATATTATGCAAACGTTGTCAACTTGTAAAACACTACACTACTGTAAGTTGCGAAGCTTCGAGAACTCCACAACTGTCAGTTTCATAGTATCTCGGGAACAAGTTGACAGCGGCTAGTGCGCGAAGCTTTATCGTTGTGTGCATAATTCGACGGTCCCATAGAACAAAGTCGTATATGCAAAATGTTAGCTTTTCAGTAGAGCGCTTTGAAAGTCGTTAGTTTGTATTCATGTGCGAATTAGTGCTATTTTCACACATTAGGTACAAAGTTGTTACTGAACCCTATAGAATATAATGTTTCGTTCATGTATAACTTGTGATTTTCACAATTAACTTAGACTTTCAAAGCGCTCTACTGAAAAGCTTCATTTTGCATATACGACTTTGTTCTATGGGACCGTCGAATTACATTTATTACAACACCTCTGTATTATTAGGCAGATCTTCTTCTTCTTCTTCTTCTACAGCCTTTGGAAGTCCACTGCTGAAAATAGGCCTAAATAGGTAGATACTTAAATCTATACTAATATTATAAAGCTGAAGAGTTTGTTTGAACGCGCTAATCTCAGGAACTACTAAACCGATTTTGAAAATTCTTTCACTAATAGGAAGCTACTTTACTCCTGAGTGCTATAGGCCCGTGTGTGCTATTTTAACTCGGGAAAATATTTTTATCCCGAAAAAACTTTTTCACGCGGGCGGAGCCGCGAGCACTACTAGTATAAAATAATGATTATGATGATATCAGTGTCTGCAAAAACCTTAAAGTGTTTATAAAATTGGAAAAATTAATAAGATTTTTAAGTGACTTGGGCAACTAGTTTTGCATATTTTTAAGTGCAAAGTGGATAAAACAAGTTAGTAAGGTATCGGGTGACGATAACAGGTGTGCGCGCTGTATTTGGGCCGTAATGTCTTAAACAATGGCTGCACGCCGCGCCGGGCTACTGAACCTTACTGAACCTTAACAGAAATTCTAATCATAAATATTCTTTACGCGAGACGGTCTCGAGAAGCCGTTACGAGAGTACATTTTAATTAATTAGGCGTCATAAATGAATACGTATAGGTACCACATACTACATGACATAACATTTAATAGACAACAAAGTCGGATATATTGTTATAAAATTATCATATCCAATGGAAAAATCGTACATAAAAGGTAAGTTTCGTTTTATTGCAATAGAAATACTTATCTGCCTATACTACTTTGATTTTTTTATTCCAGTTACCATTTTAAACTTACTTTTTAATCAGGCAACTCATGTCTTTATAAATAGTTCATTAGAGTATCTATAATTATCCTAATACATATCCTATGTATAATCCATCGTATATTTCACTTGATTCTTAAACCTCTTACCTCGTTGCAATGCACAGGCACTCTGACACTGTACATATTGGTACCAGACTGGATAGCTACCGTACACACGATGATCAATAACCCAATATAGTGGCTTGTTCCGCGAGTTGTGTTCCGGGGTCAGCCGGTGTAATGCATCCACCAGCTACCTAAGATTACCATGCCTTACGTTCCGTACTAAGGAAAAAAAATAGTTTTATCGAAATGTATTCAAATTCATGCGCTATCGTAAGTGTAATATTTTCTCTGTAAGTACTTTAAATATAAATTACAAACAAAATAAACATGGCACCCATATGAGATTTGTAGGACGCGAAGGCACTTTTATCTTACTTTTTATATTACTTTCTTACTTAATATTGTAAATGCCATAGTCAGGGAAATATTTGGATGTTTGTTAGAAGTAAATGCAAAAACAGCTGAAGAGATTTGGACGAAATTTGGCACACAGGTAGATCATGCCTGGATTAAGATATGCTTTTATCCTGGTGATTTGGTTTCATAGGGAATTTTACTAGTGTTAACATATGACAGACGTTTGCCGCATTCGACAGGTACATCCAAACATCCATACATTCTTATAAACTTTCGCCTTTATAATATTAGTAGGATTTTTACCTACAACTTTTTTTACTTTTACTTTATTTACTTTAGACACGCATTTTTCCGAAAAAATAGGCATTTTAGGCATTCTAGACAAGCATTTCCACATTGATAAATTATAACGCCAATCACAACCGAACTGTTCCATTAACAAAGCAGATTTCAATTCAAGAAATAAATCTAGTCAACTGTCCCTACGTTCTACAATTTCGTCTTAGACAAGGTTCCACTCTTTAACTTACGCCCAGTTTCTGAAAGGCTAATCAACGAATAATTAACTAATACACGGTCAATTCTCTTATTAAGTGCCGTTTGAGTTGCTAAAAGCAAAATTAACTGCTTTGATTTATCACCGTGTCCGTTGACAGAGCTGTTCAAATTCGTCGCAGAATCGAATGTCAAACGTCATTTTGGGTTTCTAGAACGCATGTTACGCCGTGATCTTAAATTAAACTGATATCTAGCAGTAATGACGAGAATCAAAATTTGCGAGTATTAAAACTAAAACACATCGCCTTTATATCCCCGAAGGGGTAGGAAGAGGTGCAACCAGGGCATCACTTATGTGTGTTCCATCCCATGATGTGATAGGTGGCAGTCTAACGCCATATCAGTAGAAAAACCTAATATCATTTTGCCCGACCTGATATTCGAACTCGGGACGTATGCATTCGTACCTACGAATGGTACCTAGCACGTCATATAACTACGCCACCGGCTCAAGTACCTATTTTATTGCATAAACTTTGTCTTTGTTATTATTCTGAGATTTTATAAACAATTCTAAATTTTAAAAATTTAATGTTAGCGAAAACAGCTAACTATTTTAATGTCATGATATAAACATATTGGCCCTTTTGATAGTTGAGAATGAACTTATGAACGATAATCTCAACAAAGTAATGAACGCGCCCCGAACGTAATAGAATGTTGATGTCAAATCAAATTGATCAGAGATTAGTACATTTTTCTCTGAATAATGTTTCAGAAACCCTAATTGATTTGACAGCGCTATTAAATTGTCAGAGGTGTTAGTTGAAAAAAACTTTAAACAGCCTTTCAGTAACCAGGCGTCAGTCTAATTGGAAATCGCTTGATCATCGTAACTTGCAATTTAGGTCAAGCAAAACTGCCAACTACATAGATAATACTTCAAAGTATGTCTGACGTTACCCGCAATTTACATTAGACGCTATTTTAAACCTAATTCATGACTTCTCCGACAAATATGCTTTAACATCGTTTACTTCGTATAAAGTGTTCATGCTGAGTAATTATGGCGTGAAGTCATGGGTTTGTGTAAGTGATATAGGATTTTTTATAAGTATCAGTCCACCGTCTAAAATTGTGCTAAATGACAATAGATACCTACCTTCTTTCTTACGTGGAATCTAACAAAGCCGAAATGTAGGATTTACATATCTGCTTACCCTTGAATAGGGTGGCTTAATGCTTCGTTTCCGTACTTACGTTTATCAAGTAAAGGCAAATACTCCTATTTAATGTGTAAGTAGATGTTATTTTTTTTGTGTCACAATTATGATCTATTTAATTGGCTTCTTCTGGAGGCGGCCACTTGGCCCGCAAGCTTCTTAACGTAGGTATTTTCTAAGTACGGTAATCGTGCTCGTTTAAACGATAATACAATTACAGGTCTCAGTGCGATGCAGTAAGTGACAATGATCGGTATGATTTTTCCATTAAACCACTTTTGGGAGTCAATGACTGTGTTCTTGTTCAGCCAGTGATTAAATTTTTATGTAAACTACATTTTTGTTTGCGTGAATTTTTTACATGGCTTGATCTATACATCTCACCAGAAAATGCCTTTTGTTTTAAATATACCTAATATCTAATTTGCATAAATATTGTAATATGAAACACTGTTAATAAATACCCGAATCAAGTACATTATTATAAAAAATAGTTTCGTCGCTCACGTTCGTTGGAACTAAGGTAAACACACCAAGAAAATATGAGTACTAGGAAATTAATAAACAAACATAGCTTAAATACCTTGTTGTAATAAGCAAGGTGGTTAGCAAGTAATGCAGTCGGTAGCTGACAGTGCGAGGCGCGGAAAGCCGTGCGGTCGCGTGCCCTCCTGCAATTAACTTTGCAGTGCTGCGCGCCAACAGAGCCTACTACCATACTACGTTCCATTATATTTAATTTAAATACTAACAAATCACCTTGCTAGAACAATGGACCCCTACATTTTATAAAATTTAATTTTTTATTTCACTCTCTTTTACACTGAAAAATGCAAATATATCTACTTGATTCTAAATATCTACTGCCTATACCTACAGTGTAAAAATAAATGTCGGCCAGCAAGAGACTTGTGTAGATATTCTGATCATGGACCTTAACTTAAAACTTAACTTAAACTAAACTATAGGTTTAGTCCTCTTAAAGAATTTATTATAATTTGTATTAGATGTGTAATTTAGTTTTGTTACCTTCTTCACTGTAATATGTACTTAATTTTGAGACAATAGCTGCTTACGTATAGCTGTAATCGGCATATATGTATTGACCTCTAACGGATACAATTAATATTTTTTATGCAATATATGCTTTTGTCGTAATAAAATAAAATATGGTGTAATTTAAGGAAAACCTAATACATATATACACTCAAATTGTACAAAAGCGGCGATAGCCTAGTTGTGAGTGGAACGGACTGTCGAGACAAATGTTTGCAGGTTTAAAACCCAAGGACACGCACCTCTAAATTTTCTAAAGTTATGTCTGTATAATTTGTGAAGTACCTAAGTAAGAAGTCAACTAAGTCCATCCAAAGGTTGTCTGGAAGAAATCACCAAATGCGATAAGACCGCCATTTGTACTTCTTACTGTTTAGCCTAATTTATATTGTATATTTTTTATTTTTACTTTGCCTTAGATGTAAAATAAAGAGTTGATAGATATAATTAAATAAATACCTAATGGCCTAGGGCTTACTTCATTACGCCACCCTAGTGCGGGTTGGCAGACTTCACATACCTTCGAAATTCTTATAGAGAATTTCTCAGGTATGCAGAATTACTCACGACGCGACGTTTTCCTTCACCGCGATAATTCACAAAGAATACATACATAACTTTAAAAAATAAACGAATAAGTGCGAGTTAGACTTGCGTACCGAGGGTTCCGACCAACTTGTACGTAAGGTATCTAAGTAATAACATATAAGTTCAAGTTCGCCAAAAGCAATTAATAAATTAATCGGATTTAAAAAGTTTATAAATTCGCTTTTTTGTTACTGCTTTGCCTTGCTTCTTGCCAAATTTTATGATTCTAGGTTAACGGGAAGTACCTTATAGGTTTGACTCCCTTGCGAAATTGCAAAATATGCGAAAATATGCGACATAAACGGTCGTATGTTTTGATCGCGTTGACTTACAGGTTTGATTTATTTACAGCAGAAAGCGACCCTAGACCCGAGTATTTGCTTTAAATTTTAACTTGGTTTTTCTACGCGTTCCCGAGAAAAAAGGTCTTGATACACAGACAGACGGACAACAAAGTGATTCTATAAGAGTAACTTTTCTCCTTTTGAGGTCCGGAACCCTAAAAACTCAGAGGTGCGTGCCGTTGAGTTTTGAACTTGAGGACTTTTTTGTCGGCAGTCCCTTCCACTGCCAACTAGGCGATCGCAGCATAATTCCGCCACATAGGTAAGTATATTTATTTATACACTTACCTATGCAGCCCGCCCTGGCTTCGCACAGGTAGCAAAGCATAATATTTATACATTTAATTTTCTGTCGTACAAAATACTTATGAATTATACACATAAACCTTCCTCTTGAATCACTGCTTTCATTGGTGAATAACCTATGAAACAATAGCCTAGGTGCTTCTCAAGGTCATAAATTATCTTCCTACGAAATTTCACCGAAATCGGTTGAGAGTGACGGCTACAAACGCGAGAAAAAACATCTGCGATAAAAGTCTCGGTTTATATTTTTCCAGGATAAGCAGTAGCCTATGTCCTACTCTGGGTCTCAAACTATCTCCATACTCATCTCTTTGCGGTCCCACCTGCAAGAAAATAGTTTCCGGGATTAAAGTCTCGGGTTACTTTTTCCCGGGATAAGAAGTATCCTAGATCCTTCCCAGGGTCTTAAACTATGTCACTTCCAAATTTCATCGAAATCGGTTCAGTGGTTTGGGTGTGACGGCTCCACACAAAAAAAATCCGGGATAAAATTCCCGGTTTATGTTTTTCCGCGATAAAAGTAGTCTATGTCTTCCCCTCGGTCTCAAACTATTTCCATACTCATTTGTTTGCGATACCGCATGAATATTTTCCGGTATAAAATTCCCGGTTTATGTTTTTCCGGGATCAAAGTAGCCTAGGTCCTTCCCCAGGTTTTAAACTATCTCCCTACCATATTTCATAGAAATCGGTTGAATGGTTTGGCCGCCCCACTCGCGAGAATAAAACCGGGATAAATGTTTCGGTTTATATTTTTCCGGGATAAGCAGTAGCTTGTGTCCTACCCTGGGTCTCAAACTATCTCCATACTTATTTGTTTGCGGTTCCACCCGGAAGAAGATATTTTCCGGGATTAAAGACCCGGCTTATTTTTCCCGGGATAAGAAGTAGCCTAGGTCTTTCCCAGGGTCTTAAACTATGTGCTTTACAAATTTCATCGAAATCCGTTTATAGGTGTGGCCGTAACGACTCGCGAGAATAAAAAATCCGGGATAAAAGTCCCGGTTTGAATTTTCCCGAGATATAAAGTAGCCTATGTTACTCAGGATACAGGAGCATTCTAATGGTGAAAGAATTTTTGAAATCGGTCCAGTACTTTTTGAGTTTATCCTTGTCAAACATACAAAAATATAAATCTTTCCTCTTTATAATATTATAGCATAAAAGGGGTTATTAATACATCAATGATAGAAGTATCTGTACTAATATTATAAAGCTGAGTTTGTTTGTTTGTTTGAACGCGCTAATCTCACTGAACTGCTGAACCGATTTTGAAAATTCTTTCACTAATAGGAAGCTACATAACTCCCGAGTGCTATAGGCTACTTTTTATCCCGGAAAAATATTTTTGTCCCAGTGAACTTTATACATAAGCAATAAAGCTCAAATTGACTACGTTTGCGTTAGAAAACGTTTGTATGGGAAAAAGAAAAGGGCGGTCTTTAGGGTAGTTCCGGCCATAATTCGAATTTTTATCACCGTAAAAACCATCCTTAAACTTCAACGAACTTTAAAAAAAGAATTGGCCAAATTGGTCCAGGCGTTGTCGAGTTATGTGCTTACCAACACATTTTGCGATTTATTTTTATATTATAGATACAATAAATACATTTATTTAGATTATGAATAAAAAAGTAGGAAACTTTAATAAAAATATCACGTCAGGCTACGGAACCCATAGTATAAAACAATATTCTTGTTAGTCGTTTAAAGAATGTCTACAGGAAGTAATACGAATATAATACTCGATAGTGACAGGAACATCAGATGTAAATATTCCTACTGGTGGTAGGTCTCTCATATGTAAGAGACTGTGTGGGTGGGTACCACCGCAATGTTTATTTCTACCGCCAAGCAGCAGTGTGCATGCACTGTTGTGTTTCGGTTTGAAAGACATTGTAGCCAGTGTAACTACTGGACATAATGAGACTTAACATCTTATGTCTCAGGATGACGAGCGCAGTGGAATGCCACACAGTATTTTGTGACTCAAGGTGTTGGATGGTGTTGTTACTGTTTATGGGCGGTTGTATTGTTTACCATCAGGCAAACGGCATGCTCGTCTCTTCATTCAATGCCATAAAAATATCTGTGATAAACACTCAGCAATAAGGTTACGAGAGAAAACTACTTTACGTAATGCTTGTATTTCATTATGCAACATAATATTTGATTTGTATTATAATTATAAAAAATACCTTGTAAGTACAACATTTAGCTTTAAAATACACAATCTTCATTTTACAAAATCAATTTACAGTCTCTATTTAACAGGTTGGGTTTCAAAGTTTAAACTCATAAATTATACTTATGGTACAAAAATACCTTTCACATATCCCACATCCAACGACAGTGTATGCTCAGTAACTTAGTATTTCTGTTTCTGGGTAAATAAAGAGCATATATCAAAGTAATTGAAAGTAAGTATTACTCAAAAGATGCTGCTTACAACGAATATTGTCAAAATAAAAGGTTGTAATTTATGGAAGTCGAACTCAGTATAATAAATGGATGGACGTAATAAAAAATTATTCACATCGTCAGCTTTCCCTTAATACCCCACTCATGTCACACATAAATATAAGAATTATGAATATAACTGAAATAAATTTCGTCATGTGCTTATCAAGAACAACCATGAGGATAAATTAATAAATAATTTCTTAAGAATATCATGTTTATTGCTATCAATACTCAATGATTTATCCTAATGTTGATTAATGATAAGAAATAATAAATCGACCTGCAAAAACACCATCGTATATTTTTGATGGCGGAGCTGAATACATCCAGTCAAATAATTGAAAATGGTAACGCTGTGATTTATGCAAATCGATAGCTTGACGTTCAATTTAAACTGTGAGGCACGTTGCGCCCGAGGCTGTGTCGGCCATTAGGCGCTTCGCAGGACACGCGCTGCTTCCCGCCTTATCTCGCGCATTCGAACAACTGCAGTGGCCAGTATCCGTGTATAGATTGCAACGATTTCGGACTTTGAAGGCAAAGAAAGTATTACGCATTATAATCTGAAGTAGCAAAGCAGAGCAATAACCGTCCTCATCTCACTTCAATGTAGAGTCGACACAAACACGTTTATAAACACAGGCCACCGCCCTGGTCTCAACTTCTTCTAGAAAAAATATCAATGCATTACTTTTTATTTTAAAGTTCTGGGTGTGCTTGCTCTTTAGGTACTATTTGTGCGCAGGCATAATACTTATTACTTAATATCAGGTGAGCGACATGCTTCTCTCGTCTTTTAATTGCGTAAAATGCTACTCGAATACTTTTATACTGTCTCTTTGTTTTATCTTCGTCGTAGTCCGTGTGAAAAACGTTTATAACGAAGTCAAACAGACATATTATATCAAAATGATTCCGTTAGTGTATCTTTTTTACATTTAGTGCGAGATGCTAAAGAAAGATGTCGAAAACATCCTACGCTAAGCTCGAGCTAAGAAACGGTATCATAACAATACTTCTTCAAGTTAAGTAAATACTTCACTGACGAAAAGAGAGCAGTCATAATATGGGTCATAATACCTAAGTCGAGTGGACGAAAGGTTAAGTGTCATTGATACTTTTGATACCTCCACTTCGTTCATTAATTATCGAATAAGAATAGCACCCACACACGTGTCAAAACCAGATATACCGTGTCCTACTCTAATCTATCTAAAAAGAACTACTAAATAATTGACCACGGTATAATATTCTGAGAAGGTTATCAAAAATAAAAGTATGTTAATATTTTTGCTGTCCCCAGCCTAGCTTTAGGTCTAGGAATGATTTACCTAAATAAATCTTTAGATGCCTATAAAATTGAAGTTCTTGGATATATGCAATCACTAAACAGCAGTACTGTAAGTCTGTACATAATGTATTTATGAAGTATTATAATAATATTTGTTATTTTGAAATAAACTAACTTTATAACCTTGCTAGCAAAGTAAGTTTTTGCGAAATATGAAATACCACAAACAAAACAATAGCTATTTTTTTATATTATAATAACATGACGTTTGACAATACTTACTATTTGTGATTTCTATAGCGTCTATAGGTACTAGTTAGTATAATATGTACCAACATTTATCATGATGAATAAATGACGTTCGCTAACAATATTACTATTTATACATTTCATCATATCTGAAAATACACAGCAGGATTACTGCTTTGTATACTCACAATAGCACTTATTATGGCACCTTGCAACTAACGTGTGAATACTTTCTAAACATTTGACATAACTGTGACCTTGCTTGTTTATTTGAGTGCTACTTGTACATACGCGATTATTGGGAATTGGGATATGCCGATGACCGATACCTTGACACTCGGGTCATACATTTGGTTTCACGTTATTATGGTTATACGAGTAGGTGTATAACTCAACTGTTGAGACTAAATCGAAATAATGCTATGAATTTTATAGAAAATTAAATCCCATCAAAAACATAAAAGTGAAATGTGGAAGCCAAGTCTAATATTAAGAATATGCGTGCTGGTCGACTTCACGGACAAAAGAATTGAAATCCTAATGGTTGCCAAGCCTTGTAGATAATCCTGAAAATTATTTATAAAAACACAATCCATTCTAAAATAAATTTAAACTAATATTTCTTTGTTTTTCTGCTACGACGATGTATGATATTTAAAAATATAATTTCTTAAATTTGAATAATCGAATTATCTACACAAAGCAGATAACTTAGTATAAATTTAAGCTCAAGATTTGACTTGGCTAGTTTTATCAGAAAACATTTAGGATTCTAGTTAACATGAGGGGGTTTAATACATAAACACGTTAAATACGTTTCTGTCCCTTCCCTAGTTTCCCATCATGGTCAATACCCTGCCTCTGCATTTTCACATCACGACCTTATTTTTGCGTCATACTTCCTTAAACCTCCTAAATCCAATCCTAAGGTTTTGCACATGCGTTCTTTTACACGTATCAACGCAGCTAACTTACGTAATGATGTCGACGAACTAAACTGGGATCATATTATGGCTACAGCCCCAACGGTAGACCAAAAAGTCGACATCTTTAATAAGAATATTTTAAAAATTTTCGATCTCCATGCACCCTTAAAAAACATAAAAGTAAGACGCCCCCCTGCCCCATGGATGACTAGAGGTGTTCGGATGGCCATGAGACGCAGGGATCGGGCCTTCTATAAATTTAGAAGGAATCGATCGGAGGACAACTGGTCTCTGTATAAGTCTGCAAGGAATCGGTGTAATCAAATGATACGCAATGCTAAACGCCGTTATATCCACGATAATGTCTCCTCCTCCTCTCCTGCCAATATCTGGAAGTTCTTAAGAACACTAGGTATTGGTAAACAGAATAACCCACAATTCCAGAGTGCGATTGGTTTGGACGACATCAATGAACATTTCACAACTTCCGTAGCACTTGATCGTCAAACTAAACGCTGTACTCTGGACTACCTAGCTGGGCTTCCACCAGCTAATATTGATCCATTTCAGTTTTCTCCGGCGTCATCGGCAGAGATCAAAAAAATCACCCTATCCATTAAATCCAATTCCCTTGGTTGCGACAAAATCAGTCGCCGGATGATTATGGAAATCCTCGACCACTTTCTCCCGCCCATCACCCATATCATCAACTCATCTTTTGACACAGGTTTTTTTCCCTCTCTGTGGCGTAAAGCTTATGTTATCCCACTTCCTAAAGTTCCTAACCCTACTTGTGCTACCCATTTTCGTCCTATCTCTATCCTTCCCTTCCTATCCAAGGTACTCGAAGCCTGTGCTCACAAGCAGTTATCCAGGTTCGTTTACAATAACAACCTGTTGAGCCCACTACAATCTGGTTTTCGGCCGGGACATAGCACCGTTACCGCTCTCCTTAAAGTGACTGGCGATATTAGGGCGGGAATGGATGAAACTAAAGTCACTGTGATGACTTTGGTTGATTTCTCGAACGCCTTTAATACCGTCAGTCACGACATCCTATTAGCCGTCCTATCTCATCTACCGATCTCTCCCAATGCGCTGGATTGGTTCTCAACTTATCTTCGAGGGCGCCAGCAGTCGGTACACCTAGATGAGCTTTCGTCGAAATGGCGCGATGTCAGTTCTGGTGTCCCTCAAGGCGGTATTATTTCTCCTTTGTTGTTTTCGATATTTATTAACCTCATTACTCCAAATCTTCAATGTGCGTATCATTTGTATGCTGATGACTTGCAACTTTATGCACAGGCGGGTGTCGATTCTGTGCCCGCAGCTATTAACATGGTAAATTTGGACCTGGCAGCTATAAAAATTTGGTCCGACAAATTCGGTTTAAAAGTAAACCCAACCAAATGCCAGGCCATTATTGTAGGGAGTTCAAGACTGATAGGTAAACTAGATGTCACGACCTTGCCCTCGTTAGTTTTTGATGGAGATAATATACCTTGGAGCCACTCTGTTAAAGACCTTGGGCTGCTAATTGACTCCAACCTAAGCTGGCGACCTCAGGTGAATTACGTCTGCCAAAAGGTAACCGGTACCCTGCGTGCGCTTTATCGTTTGAAGAACTTCCTCCCGATCAAAACCAAGACTATGTTTGTGCAATCCCTTATCCTCCCTATTATCGACTATGCTGATGTGTGCTATTTTGACCTGAATGCAGATCTTCTCAACAAATTAGACCGACTTCTCAATAACTGCATTCGATTCGTCTTTAACCTTCGTAAATATGATCATGTCTCTGCTTGTCGTTCTGATCTCAAATGGTTACCCATTCGCGAGCGGCGTAACTTGCGTGCTCTTACTACCCTCTATTCTTTACTTATGTCTTCCACTACGCCTTCCTACTTAACCGCATACTTTCAATACCTGAACTCAAATCATGAGAGAAATCTACGTTCTTCAAATAATCTTTTACTACTTTGTCCCTCTCACACCTCTGACTTCGTTCATTCTTCTTTTCCGGTCCAAAGTGTCCTACTCTGGAATGCACTCCCCCTAGAAATGAGAACATCTACAAATCGCTATGTGTTCAAAAAGAAGGTCCGAGAACTATTTTCGGCAAAATTGGCGTGATTATCATCACTTATTTAATATTATTTAATATATATTGTATAATATTTATTAATATGTTATTTATTATCTATTAATACGTATATTTATTAGTATTTTGTTGTATTGTTTTATTAGTATTTTTCATTATTATTCATAGGTTTATTCAGTAGCATATATACTTTGATGACATATTATTCTTTACTTAATTCTCCCTTATTTACGCACCTGCCTTCTTGTATCTCTGCACCACTTTAGGTTGACTGGTAGAGAATGCCTATGGCATTAAGTCCGCCTTTACTCCATGTATAAAGTGTAAATAAATAAATAAATAAAATAAACAAAATCTCAGGTATTTACGTTAAATAGATTTTAAGTTATAGGGGCGTCAAAAGTCGCTCCAAATGGTTCGGGTGAAACTACACTAGGCAGCTTCGACTTTTTTTTTTTGCTTGGCTTGACACGCTGCCGCGTGTCTCGATAAATCTAATGCTAGTATTTGTTAGTGCCGATATGGGTACTATCTAAATTATAAAATTTGCAAAGCTATGATTAAGTAATAATTACTTTGTTCTTTTTGCATGGGTCATTTGATTCTATTTAGCACCGCATTGTTCCTGCCGCCAAGCATAGGTACAGTCAGCCACATAAATAGATGAACAAATTGAAAATAACAAATCACTTCCACGCGATAAGTTTAATTGAAACAATTTTTTTCTTTGTGGGAAGTAAAGTTAATCGCTTTTATTTTATTTTTGTGAAGAGAAAACACAAATTGGTAAGAACACGAAAGTGTAGATGCGATTTGAAGTTTTGAATTTGTTCTACTTATGTGGCTGACTGTACAAAGCATGCTGTGTTAAGTTTTAAATATTATATCACCAGTGATACTGGGTATTTTGACACATTCCATTCAGTTCATGCTATAAATTGTTAATACACAGTAATAACGCTTCTTATCTGGCATGATGCTCGCATTATCAATAAGTAGTAAAAATATTATAATAATATTTTCATTTATAATAAGGCAAATCAAACGTCAGTAGATGGACTAACCGACATCTACTGTATCAACGAGGTTTATTGTACACTAGCTTTTTCCCGCGGCTCCGCCCGCATTAAAAAGTTTTCCAGGGATAAAAGTCCCGGTTTATATTTTCCCGGGATAAAAAGTAGCCTATGTGTTAATCCAGGACATGATCTACCCGTGTGCCAAATTTCATCGAAATCCGTTCAGTAGTTTTTGCGTGAAAGAGGAACAAACATCCTTACATCCAAACATCCATACATTCTTACAAACTTTCGCCTTTATAATATTAGTAGGATAATACAAGATCAAAACCTTTTAGTTTCTCATCATTGCAATCAATTTATTAAGGGGAAAAGAAACGTCATATGAAGGTTTCGGTGTTTTTTTTCACAACACGTCTAAATAAAAATCTGCGTACAACGTTGTATAATATATTGAGGTTCTGTGGAGAGCTAAAAGCCCCGGCTCGTCAAAAAAATGTCCTCATCGCGGGTATAAGCTGCATAAGACTAGAACAATTTCACAACTCTACCATCCATCGCAGCGTTCCAAATAGACTAATCTTATACAGTGAGGCCAGATTTCAACAGTCTACGTTTTGGGATCCAGATTTCTGTTGGAATTTTCGTTTCATGTAGATTTCATAAGTGCATAATTAATTATTTTCTTTTAATTACCCACCCACATCACTACCGCAAATCTCATGGTCGCATGTAGATGAGATTAGAGAGTCTGGTCTGAGCAAGGTTACGGCCCCCAGGTATTAAAGTCCTTAGAATTGTAATTTCCATTCCAATAATAGAATATACATTATTTTCTTTATATTTTATTAGTACAATAGATTAATAAAGATCTAGTGATTGGACCTCTATATTACCTAAAGAACTTCAGGATACAGTTGAATGAATAAGGCAATGGACGACAAAAATAACGCAATTTGGGAAATACGTATGTCCGGCAAAGAGCTAATGCAAACCAACAGATACCAAACCAGCCCTGTATTATATACTGCCCACCGCTGAGCACGGGTCTACTATACTATTGAGAGGGTCGTCGATCGTCCAACCAATACGTGGATGAATTATTTAAAACTAGCTTTTGCTCGCGGCTCCGCCCGCGTGAATGCTTCCCCGGGATAAAAGTCCCGTTTTATATTTTCCCGAGATAAAGAGTAGCCTATGTGTTAATCCAGAACATGATCTACCCTTGTGCCAAATTTCATCGAAATCCGTTCAGTAGTTTTTGCGTGAAAGAGTAACAAACACCCATACATACAAACTTTCGCCTTTATAATATTAGTAGGATATATAGCTATATTCAGCTAGCTATACTATCTGTAAGAGTCTGGCGGGCTGCTTCCATGCACGCACGCCCGTGATCCAACCGAGGCCTCATTCCTTGGACGGCGACAGGCTCTGTACAAGAGCTGAATCCTGCGAAGGTAGCGGTTGCATGCACATGCGCACCCCGCAAACTTCGATATAAGGGAGAGAGTAGAATGTCAGTAGGACGGTTTGAACCGGTGAGTCCGGCAGAAATCCGTAAATGGATTTCCCCGTGTTAAAAAAATAAATAAAAAGCTATACTATCTGTACTTATACAAAACTAATGTTGTAGCGAGTGTGTAGTTTGAGTAAACGCGTGAATAGTTACCGTCAGAGGTTGTGACGTGTGACGTGTCGCAGAGGGATGCCCTGTCGCGGGCGCAGTGTGCACGTAGCGCGAGCACTTGTAACCGGGTGGGACAGCGCAACTCGCTCCACCGCATCGTGTCGCCGCTATCGCTTTCACGTCGTGGTTATCGCCCCAATGATAATCTGCATAGTGCGAACCGTTATTGAAAGCCACGGTACTAGTTTGTGCGTGAAGGCTACAATAGCGGCACTTTAATCTGATATTTATTGACCGAGAGATCGAATGAGACTGTACTGAGAGGTGACCTAAATTTTAAACTTTATAATATTTGTACATACTCAACGCAGAATAAGTGTTGGTCTCTGTTACCTAGCTAGTAACTTTGCTGCAACAGCATTCATAATACAAAAGTCGTTCAATAAACTCCAGACTTCAGAGTTGAATCGAATCAATTATACTTTACAACTTGATGTCGAAAAAATAAATATTTAATTTCGAGATACACACTTCATGAAATTTAAAAAGAGTTAAACATTGGAGGGGGCGTGGACTGATGGCAGGCGCAGGACGCGCGCGCGCCTCCTATCAATGATCAATTTTGGTTCCGGAGCGATTATCTTTTGATCGGAGCAATTTCTCTTGGGTCTTGTTCTTGATAAAATCGAGAGAACAACGGTTTGCATCGTTCCGCATAATTATAAACACAAAATTGAATTCACGAATTCTTAGTATTGATGTTTTCCGCAACGGATATTTTAAATTAATTAATTATACCAGTATTGGTATAAAACTCACTCTAATATATACACTCCCTAAATTAACGTAATTGTGTCACCAAATAAAATAAAAAAAAATGAGAGCTTATATCATATTGATTGGAAAAAAATGTAAACCTTAAACTATTAAAGTATTTATATTGCGTAAATTGTTACATAGCCGCGAGTTCGGAAATCAATTTTCACCAGGGACGAAATTCTAGTCTTGCTAATTTCAAAATGAGTTTAAAAATACGTTTAGTTTTTAATGTCGTTTAGAACAATTGATTTTTACTTGCAAAATATTTTTTTATGTGCCATACGATTGCACAACCCTCTCTGTATTAATGAAATAACTAGGTAATGCTCGCGGCTCCACCCGCGCCAAATATTTTTTCCGGGATAAAAATATATTCCCGGGATAAAAGTAGCCTATAGCACTCAGAAGTAATGTAGCTTCCTATTAGTGAAAGAATTTTCAAAATCGGTTCAACAATTCCTGAGATTAGCACCTTCAATCAAGCAAACAAACTCTACAGCTTTATATTATTAATAGCTTTTGCCCGCGGCTTTGCCCGCATCAATAAGTTTTTCCGGGCTAAAACTACATAAAAACTTTTCCTTTAAATCACTCTATCTAAAAAAACCGCATCAAAATCCGTTGCGTAGTTTTAAAGATCTAAGCATACATAGGGACAGACAGCGGGAAGCGACTTTGTTTTATACTATGCAGTGAAGTATAGATTTGATGGTGAAATGGGCAGACCACACATTACGATTATGACATTACATCTTGTCATATTGACAAGATGTTAATAAATGAAATCACATACTCGTCTTTACCTCTCCCAACATTTTGTCAAAAATCATCCAGGAATAACATTGATGGGTGTTTTTATATCAATGATAAATAACGAATATTTTTATCAAAATTCCCGG
Organism: Lapara coniferarum; assembly: GCA_949316025.1. NCBI lineage: Eukaryota > Metazoa > Arthropoda > Insecta > Lepidoptera > Sphingidae > Lapara > Lapara coniferarum. The sequence goes on along the minus strand of OX438926.1, from coordinate 11,979,379 downwards.
TTTCATTTAGTAACGCAGTATAAAATGACCCTTTTGTTATCGCGGGGAAAAACGCATTATCACTGGGGGTTGCGTTGAACGATTATGTTGGTTTCACACAGTCTTACGGCCCAACGTCGAAAATCGGGAGTATAGCTTCATCCGAGCGAGCATTGGACCGAGTCCCAAACTATGTACACCCTACACTGGCATACCAACCAAAACCCGCGGTGGCCTTCTTCGACGCCTACGGGACGGCCACGGGGTATCTTGTTGCACTAAGATAGCTGCACGGAACCGCCCCTGCGCGATGCCGTAATGCGGCCCCTCTCTAAATGAGGAAGCTGAGAAGCATCCGAGCTCAAAAGCACGCTTTTGCGTATACGACTGCAGGAGACCGACCACCTGCATTGTATAAAATTACCTTGGATATATACATCTACTTATACACTTACAAGACAGTACCTAGTATAACCTAGATCAGCGTTTCTTAACCTGTTTCAATCCGCGAACCCCTAGAAAATTAAGCACAATTTCAAGAACCCCCTTAATAAAAAACGCATGCATAAGTTTAGGCCCATTCATTTTCGTACTAAAAAAATCTTTTTTTATAAAAATAAAAAGTACTTTATCAATGTGAAAGTTGGTGCTGGTTTTTTGCAACTAAATTAGTAATATTATGTAGGTTGATATTATTACTAAGTTGTAATATGAAATCTCAAATCGGATTCCAATTATTGTAATCTGTTCCTGTATTTGTTCCTGTATGTGTATTTGTGTTGATATACTAGACTGCCTCGGTGGCGTAGTCGTATTATGGTACGACTGCAATGCTGAGGTCTCGGGTTCAATTCCCGGGTCGAGTAAAGTGATATTGAGGTTTTCTATTCAATATCAGCTCGGAGTCTGGAATTTGTGCCAGACATGGCGATAGGCTCGCCCCCTATCACATCATGGGATGGAATAACGGCGAAAAGTGGGTGCACTAGTTGCGCCTCTGCCTACCCCTTCGGGGAAAATAGGCGTGAGTGTGTGTGTTTATACAAGAGCAGAGATCCCACTTGCTGGCGCACGCTCGCTGAGCTAAATAAGGCATTTATTTATTAACACAAATGTCCGTAGATAAGTTGGCGGACACCCATTCATATACTCGCGGACTCCCAGGGGTCCGCGGACTACAGGTTGAGAAACACTGACCTAGATTGTCCCAAGAAAAAGTATAACACAATATATAATAATCACTATATATATTTTTTTACACCTGTGTCTCCAAAGTGATGCAACGAATATGCAACTAATGCTCTCAACACGGTCCGATGAATTTCCTTCCGCTATATGATAGTCACAAGACAGAACGAAAAACCTATGTAAATATTGGAGACGGTTTTTACAAAATACCATATAATATACCTAAGTATATATACAGCGATTAAATTAAAGTACGTAAGTATTAAATATTAAACATGACAAGTGTAGCATCATATTGATTGGGGCCTATGGGTACCTAAGGCGATTAAGAAAACCAACAAGCAAACAATAAAAATGTGAATGCGGATATCAATGAAGTAAGTTAGAGAGCGAGGCAATCAGAAACAATTTTCTATTACTATTTCTCGTTGGACATATTCCGACAACAAACACGATCGTCCCGAGAGCCGTGGGAATGCCCCACTCGAGTAACGGACGGACGGACAAATGATGTTGGTCGATCTATTGCCTGTAATTGATGACTACTATTGTTGTCTTTGTAAGAGACTCGAATGTTTGTCTTCGTGCTATTACCTTCTGTTTGTTTGTTGCTATTGTTAATCCCGTGCTTATTGCCGTAATTTACGCGGGTGTTAAGCATTTTCATAAACGTTGTTCACTCAAAGCAATTCTTTGTATTTTACATTCACTTTTCAGTTTATGCTTTTTGGTTTCAATCATGCACTTGACATAGTAAATCCTACTAATATTATAAAGGCGAAAGTTTGTAAGAATGTCTGGATGTATGGATGTATGGATGGATGTTTGTTACTCTTTCAGGCAAAAACTACTGAACGGATTTCGATGAAACTTGGCACACGGGTAGATCATGTCCTGGATTAACACATAGGCTACTTTTTATCCCGGGAAAATATAAAGCGGGACTTTCATCCCGGAAAAACTCATTCACGCGGGCGGAGCCGCGGGCAAAAGCTAGTATATAATATGTATAACAATTTACTAGGTAAGTAAAAATACTTACCTAGTAAATTACTTAACTTACAAAAGTTATTCGCAATTTACTTTCCCGTCTATCAGCGGTAAAATAGCTTTGTATGTCGACCGTTGGTACTAACGAGTTTACACGTTCATGTACAACTTTATAATCTACGTACACTAGAAAGTAACATCTCAATATAGACTAATAAGAAGACACAGCTCTGTTATATCTGAAATTATAATATATTCAAAAGTGCAATACGCACAGTACGCAAATGGTGATAAATATAGAAAATAGCGGTGGGCGCTGGCGCCTGCGATTGCTATCAGCGACATGAATCAGCGGCACCGTCGCATCGCCGACCACCCGTGCTCGCCGCCACCGGCCTACGTCCATGCCTAGTGGCTAGTGCCTAGGCACAGGCCAGCCCACTAATATACCTCCACTCATCTAAGGAATGCAATCCAAAAACTAAACTCATTTACACCTCGATAATAAATTAGCGACACAATCTATGCTAAGCAATTGTGAAGCCATATCAAATTGGTATGTGTGAAATATATCCAGCAGCTACCCTCCAACCCCTTGCCATTTTAGGACCCCTCTGATATTATATAAAAGTTGAGAATTGCTAACTTTGAATCGCTAGGAACGCTCTACATTTTTTAGACATCATCAAGTAGCTCTACTTATTTAAAAGAAGTAGTTCCACTTCGGTCAAAGGCGGATCCAGGGGGGGGGGTTATGGGAGTCATGACGCCCCCTGGGCTGGGTCTAGGTAACTACCTACTGATAATTTTTAATGACTCCCATTAATATGTTTAATAAAATAAATATTTTATACTTCGGTTTAGTTAAAACCACATAAACTAGACTCAAATAGGTGCAATACTATACCACGTGATCCACATAGCTGTGAATGTTTATAAAAAAGAACGGGAGAATTCTGACCTAAATTACACACTAATAACCACGTAATAAATTACTTGTGACTCTATAATAATATGGGAACGAATAGGGCCCGTTTTTCGTACCAAATTAAATATTATTGAGGTTTAACTAATAATTACTATCCGATATATCAGAGATGTGGAATTTGTCAGAACTGACCAATATCCTATGCGCAAATATTACATTCACATGCATATTGCATTCAAGAATGCCCTAAAGACTGCCTATAATAAATCAATTTAAGTACAATTTTCAAACCGGCCGGGCCGGCAAAATTGTGCCGACTGGCGAGGAATAAACAGCCGTCGTTAGTGAACACTCTATGTGGACCCAACTCCATCCACCATCAAGTGCAGTAGGCACATGGTTCCATGCCGATAAAAAAAAATAGCTATTACATACTACCTATGATTGTAAATAGCTTGTAGATGTGTTCGATGTCTTTCTTATTTCATTGATTTTAAATTGAAAATGGTGAATTTGTTTAAAATTGTTGTTTTAATTATAAAGAACTGATCTGATTATTTATATTAGCAGACTATTTTAAATAATAACACACTTATGCAGCACAACGGTATAGCGGTTTTATTCAGAGAGAAAAACAAAAATGTAGATACAGACTATATTAAGTCACAGACAATACGCAATGGAAGGCGCCAAATTTAAATATTCAACAGTCCTGCCAAATTTAAGCCTTCCACATAAGCAAAGAAATAAAAATTATTTTAATCAGTTTAAAGTCTCACATTTACATTACATTTACATACATACACAAGTTAAGCATCAAAGTTTACAATTAATCAAGACCAATATCACTTAATTTTAACATTCCAATTTTACATCTTAAGTTTTGAAATTTTTCTTTAGTGAGAGCTTTAGTTAATAAATCAGCATACTGATCATTGCTAGGTACATAATGCAAATCAATAATATTTTCATTAAATTTATCTTTTATAAAATGATATTTTGTTTCAATGTGTTTGCACCTTTTATGAAAATTTACATTTTTTATTACACTAATGGCACTTTGGTTATCTATATTAATACAAATTGATTGCTGATCATATTCATCAAGATCACAGAGAAGTTGTTTGACCCACATGGCCTCTTTGGTGGCAGCACAGGCTGCCATGAACTCTGCTTCAGTCGTTGACAGTGCAACAGTGTGTTGCCGCTGACTGGACCATGTCACAGCGGCTCCATTTTTAATGAACACATATCCCGTGGTTGAACGTCTCGTTGTTAGGTCATTAGCATAATCAGCATCACTGTATGCAATCAATTTGGGAGATTCAGATGATCTATAGCATATGCCTAGGTCTCTAGTGTTGCTTAGGTACTTAAAAATTTTCTTTACAGCATTCCAATGGGTGTCAGTATAGCAATTTAAGAATCGACTTACCAGGCTTACAGCAAACATTATGTCTGGTCTACATATTATAGCAGCATACATCAAGGACCCCACAACCTCTCTATAAGGTATATTCCTGTCAGATTCCTGGTCACTCTTCTCAAGTTTTGTATGAGGGTTCACTGGAACACTGTTAGAGTTTGCATTTTCCATATTAAACCTTTTAAGAAGTTGTGTAATATATTTTGTTTGATGTATAAACACATAGTTATGTGATCTTTCTATTTCCATCCCGACAAAATTTTTAGGTTTACATACTTTCACATCAAAAATACTTTTTAGATCATTTACAACAGCTTCAATAATATCTCCTGATTTTGAAAATAGGAGCCCATCGTCAACATACAAACAGAGATAGCATTTTTGACCTTTAATTTTTGCTACATACACACATTGATCTACTGAGCTGTTGCTGAAACCGAACTTATTCAGCACTGAATTGAATTTCTTATTCCAGCATCGTGGTGCCTGTTTAAGGCCATACAGAGATTTTACTAATCTGCACACCATGTTGGGTGCACAATTTAGGCCTTCTGGGGGCTCCATATATAATTCTTCTTCTAATTCCCCATATAAAAATGCTGTTTTTATATCAAGTTGAAGCATTTGATAATTATTTTTAGCAGTTAAAGATAATAATAAGCGTATTGAGTCATACCTTACTGTCGGAGAAAATGTTTCTTTAAAATCTATACCTTTTACTTGAGCAAATCCTTTTGCACAGAGTCTAGATTTGAAACGTGGACCTGTTGGCTCATCCTTTACTCTGAACACCCACTTGCATCCGATGAGTTTAGCATGTGGTGGTTTGTTAACCAATGTCCATGTTCCATTCTTTTCATGTGCTTCTAGTTCTTCTTTTATAGACATTTTCCATTTTTTAGCATCTGAGGAGTTAATTGCGTCTTCATAGGTAACAGGTATTTCATCTGGTAGCAGATATTCATCACAGCAGAGGTATGTTCTTTCACTTATTTTAATTTTATTTTTAGATCTTAAACACATTTTATTTTCAGGAATACTATCAACAGCTGCTTTCTCAGGTAAGTAATCACTATCAGAATCTGATTTACCTTTTACAGTATTATATGAATCATCAGAGTCACTGTTTTCTTCAATACTGATTTCATTTAACTCATTCTGTTTTTCTTTTTCAGATAGTTCCAGAGCAGCATAGTCTCTCTTCACCGAGGATTCAAGAAACACAGCATCACGACTTTTTACAATGCTTTTACAATTTAAGTTTGTGAACCGGTATCCTTTTGTGTTTTCACAATAACCTATGAATATCATTTTGTGCGATTTAGGGTCCCACTTTTTGCGTTTTTCTTTTGGTAAGTGGACCATGGCTTCACATCCAAACACTTTTAAATTAGAAACATTTGGTTTATGACCACTCCATACTTCTTCAGGTGTTCGGAATGCTAATGACTTTATAGGAGAGCGATTTGACAGGTAAGCAGCTGTTTTTATGGCTTCAGCCCAATAGAGTTTAGGTAACTTCGCATTTAAAAGCATACACTTGGCCTTTTCTATTAATGTCCTGTTTAGCCTTTCCGCAGCACCATTCTGCTCAGGTGTATATGGAGTCGTGGTTTGATGGATAATGCCATTTGATTTCAGATAGTCAGAAAAAGGTTTATTGACATATTCCAGCCCATTGTCAGAACGCAGAACCTTTATCTTGCACTCAGACTGTTTCTCAACTTCTAATTGGAATTCTTTGAACTTTTCATACACTTCACTCTTACTATGTAGAGTGTAAACAAAAACTTTCTTTGAGTGGTCATCCAGGAATGTTAAGAAATATTTAGCTCCACCAAGTGATGCAGTTTCCATGGGGCCACAGAGATCAGTGTGCACCAGTTCTAAATGTTGTGTAGAATGTGACACTTGACTTTTAAATGGTAATCTTGAATGTTTGCCTTCTTGACATGTAATGCATGTTAAATTACTGTTTTTGTTTGATAATTTAATTCCTTCAGTGCACTCAGTCATTTTCTTCAGGCTTTGGAAATTCAGGTGGGCCATTCTTTGATGCCATAAAAAGTTATCATCTTGTTTGATATCAGACATGTATGCATAACTTGTTGTAGTGTTAAGCCGGTAATGTTATTAATTTTTCTTGCAGTTGCCACAACATTATTGTGTTTATTCATAATAATACACCCATCAGAATTGAAGCTTACACGGCCGCCATTCTCAGTAATCTGATATACAGAGATTAAGTTCGCAGCCAACTCTGGTACATGCAGGACATTTCGAAACAGAATCCTATTAGACTGACCTTGACCATTTAATGTTTCAATACTAATTTCACCAGTACTTTTTACCGCTAAAGTCTTGTTGTTGGCTACTTTAATGTTTTGAATTGATGGAGATGTAACATTCTTCAATAAATGGTGATGTCTTGTCATGTGCATTGTAGCCCCGGAGTCAATGTACCATGCAGAACTATCATTGTCAGAAGCAGCGAGGAATGCAGCAGCATATGAACTACTTGAATTTGGTGTATTCTTAAATTTTGGATTAGATTTGCATTGCGGACTCTTGTGTCCATATTTATTGCACTGATAGCATCTCGGACCTTTGTTAAACTTCTTTTTCACATTCGGGTAATTTTTAACATTATTACTTGTGACAAAAGCAGAGTTATTGTTATCAGTTTTTACTTCTTGAAGTAACTTTGACTTAATGGAGTCTGCACTAATTTTCATTCCTGAGCTCTCAATAGCTAGAATCATCGGCTTATACGTCTCTGGCAGACCGGAGAGCAGCAATGTTCCAAGCCATTCGTCATCTACCTTGAAGCCGATATTTCTTAGTTTATGTGCCGTAGACATAATTTTGGTCACATACTCTTCTATATTTTGGCTGCCTGAAAGCGTGGTGGTGCAGAGATCACGTAGTAGACCTACTCTGCGTGTAAGCCCCGAGTCGTCGAAAGCACGTGTCAGGTTATCCCATACTTCTTTTGCCGTTGTAGCTTCCTGGATATGCACGTAATTTACTGGGTCGACAAGTAAGATAATCTTTGTTTTTGCTTTTGTATCTTTCTTTGGATCGTCGCACGTGGAATTCTCTACACAATCCCAAAGCTCCTCATGTTGCAGATACGTCTTTACAGCGAATTGCCATGTGGCGTAATTGTCCCGACCAGTCAATTTCTCAATTAGTGCAAGCGGACTGCTTCCAGACATTTTAAGTGTTGAACTTTTCAGAAATGCCGGTCACGTTTTTCACTTTGTAGGTTAGGTAAGAGTTGGATTATTTTTACTGACACTATTTCGCAACTATGTACAATAATTTTATGTTATGGCTTAACTGGGCCCATAACCTGTTGTTTTAATTATAAAGAACTGATCTGATTATTTATATTAGCAGACTATTTTAAATAATAACACACTTATGCAGCACAACGGTATAGCGGTTTTATTCAGAGAGAAAAACAAAAATGTAGATACAGACTATATTAAGTCACAGACAATACGCAATGGAAGGCGCCAAATTTAAATATTCAACAAAAATAGTTAAATTATTCGTTGCATTTCATTTTGCGATACCATCTGGTTATGCCAAAAGTTATGAGCGCGAAGCCTGCGGCCGAACGCGGGTATTGGTCATTAATTTACCTCTGTAAATATTACCTCCATATTATGCGATTGTTTTACGATATAATACACCGCGCGTCAACCGTTTCCAGATTTCAGAGATCCGTGATACAAATATAACTAAACAAAAATGTGCAAATATCTGCAATATATAAGGTGCATCAATTTTGGGTTAGATATACCTATGTTTGTAATCTACTAGGTATTTCTTGCGGCTTCTCCCACATGAAAAGTCTTTCCCGCTGCAAGAGTCCTTAAAAGCGATTTATAGCGCCACAAGGCACAAGTACGACTCGAGCTCCAGCTATTTAAAAAATCTGATAACAATACATTGTTTCCTAGGGGAGCAAATAACCGGAATAAAAGGTAGCCCTCAGGACGTGGTAAATGTGCGTGCCAATTTCAAAGTTCATTTGCTTTAATGTAAAAATGAAGCTCTAGACTCTAGGTGTATGTTTTCGTCCTTTGCAATGCATATTATATTATCATAAAACTCATAAATCTCTTCGACAATTTTTTTTTTTTGTATTAGGTATATTGTTGTAATAGTACAAAAAATACGGTTAAAGAAAATATTTTTGTAATTTTGTATGAAGCTAAGTACACCTGTTTTAAAGAATTCAAAGTTTTATGTTAAACTATACACTGAATGGAAGCGCAGATGGAATAAAACAAACACTATAGCGGATGTCAGATAAATACTCGATTACAAAAATATTGTCTCAATGTCTACAAATTTACGCAACTAATGAACTTTGTTTGTTGTTTGTAGCTTTGATCAAAACTGTGAAATAAAAAATGTTATGAGGTCCCTATATGTAATGGTAGGTAAATAGTTACAACCGCCGTTCCGAGATTAGGATATAGACAGTATCGTAATTGGTTCATAACGTAATTTAATACGTAATAGACTTAATCTGATAAAATAATACACAACTGGTACCTAGGTACATATAACCCGAATAATATCATCACAATTCAAAGAATACCTACGGTACAACCGCCGTTTAGCCATATGTTTACTTAGAAATAGCCGAGAAGAAAAAGCCATAACAGTTATTATTTTATAACACAAAGTATATGGGTCAAATAATTTTACGAAATTAATGAGCATATCCATATAGAAAACGTAGGTATTAACTCGGAAATGTGAGACATACAATCGTATTGTAGTTTGTACCTATCATATTGTCGGATCTCTGACTGCCTCGGTGGCGTAGTTGTATTATGGTACGACTGCAAGGCTGAGGTCTCGGGTTCGATCCCCGGGTCGGGCAAAGCGATATTGAGTTTTTCTATTCAGTATCAGCTCCGAGTCTGGAATTTGTGCCCGATATGGCGATAGGCTCGCCCCCTATCACATCATGGGACGGAATAATGGCGAAAAGTGGGTGCACTAGTTGCGCCTCTGCCTACCCCTTCGGGGATAAAAGGCGTGAGTGTATATATATATTGTCGGATCACACCATATTATTACTGTCACCGTTAATTGCTTCAGTTATACGAGTAGTATTTAATAAAAATAATAAGAGCCAACTTTAAAGTTTCACTTTGTTTATTGCGAAAAATAAAACCACATTATTAAATTTTAATTGACAAAATTTCTCAGGATTAACTGGACCAACGCACCACAATAATTCAAGTGAACATGAGCTCTCATCCGATCTTATGGACAATTTATCTGAATATTGCGAACTGTAATTATGGAATTTACATTCGAGAGCGCTGTTACAATTAAACTAGCGGTGTACTCGCAAAATAATAAACAAGATTGCATCAATAATAATCGTTATAATGTTTGGAAATTGCTTTCTGATATGTATCTGTGTTATAGATTTATTGCCATAAATATGCCGATTGTAATATGTATCCCTAACTTTTTAATTACTAAGCAGTTGTTTATGCTTTTCAATAGTTTTATTCTTATAAAATGTTATAAGTTTATTTAATGCTGTTTAAATAGGTGAAGTAACTTTAAGTTATACTCATTGATGTATTAAAAACCCTAATATATCAATGGTTATACTACAGAATTTTTGAAATACATTTGTACCTACTATATAGGTCTATAGGGTCATTCGGGGTAACAGCACGCAGTGGGTAAAATTTCGCATGGTCAATATCTCGGAACCTATTGAGGGGGCTCAGATACTTTTTCGGCAAAATTAGGGGTGCGTCAGGGATGATGTCAGAGCCCACAAGCTATTTTACCAAGCCTCACTTGTTTAGCGAAAAACGGCGATCAACGTGATTTTGTTGATTAGTTATCAACTATTTTGTGCTGGGAAAAGTTTATGGATAGACGGTGCATCAGTTTACAAAAGACCGTTGATTATGTTAAGTTTACTCGATTAATATAGTATTTATTTTAGCTATTAATTCTGTCCTAAAAAATAACTGCATCTCAAATGACGTGTGATTGTTTAAAATATTCCCTGTTGGGTAAGAGTACGGGATTAAAAGTACGCACGCTGTTATAACTTCATTACAATGAAAAGTAACATCAAGCGTTCCTAAAATTACAGTGATCATTAAATTACAAAAATAACTATAGTTTGTTATAAATACAGTCTAATTAATTATGTTCCTGGTGCCTACAATAGGTGTAAATTTAATGTTTATTTTTACAATATTTGTACCAAGAATAAAGGAAGTTTAAAAACATATTCCATATGATTCCATGTGTACTTATAATTTGTAATTATATGCCTGTAGTTTACCTGCGTGCGAAGCTTACCCAGTGTGCGAACTATTAACCGCATCTCTGCGTAGTTTTACCCACATGACGGATCAAGAGTACGAATTTCTCCCGCTGCACTTAAACATGTATTGCCAAAAATCCGATAAAGCAATGTACAAAACCTCATTAAATAATGAAAGTAGAATAAATTTCCTTTAAATAAAGTGTTAAAACGTTTATCAGGACCCTATATTTTTCAGTGTGTAGACGATAGAAAAAAAAGTGCGTACTTTTGAGCTGAATGACCCTACTATTCCCATTTATTACGATATTATGGCGTATCACGATTCAAAACATAGATACCCGATTTTTGATTATGTGAAAGTACTTATAATAATATGAACCCTGTATTATATACTGTCCTACGGTTGGGCACGGGACTCCTCTACAACTGAGATTTACATACCTTACCTTACTTATAGAGAACTTCTCAGGTATGCATGTTTTCTCGAATCCACAAAGAATACACACATAACTTTAAAAAAGTCAGAGGTGCGTACCCTTGTGTTTTGAACCTGCAGACATACTTCTCGGCAGTCTATTTCACTACCAACTAGGCTATCGCCGCTTTTGAAAAGTACTTACCGAATTAAAAACATAATATCTAGTGTGACTGACTCGGTGGCGTAGTTGTATTGCGTGCGCATTACGTGTACGATTTGTGCGCTGAGGTACTGGTCCTCTCCTGTCATGTCTGATTGCCGTCTCACCGGACTATGAGAGGGAAGGAATAGCGAGTGCACCTGTGTATTGCGCACACACTTGTGCACTATAATATCTCCTGCGTACCTGGCTGATCTCCGTTGAGATTGGCCGCCGTGGCCGAAACTGGCTAGGAGGATTTCATCTAATGTGACTCAATTGGTTAATATAACCTAAAACTTTAAAGTTTCAATAAATGCGCTGCGCTGCACAACCGTCTCTATGCCTCTAAGATGTTACGTTTCTTCTTCTTTTATTCTGTGCTTAAATAATACTATACTTGTCTAATGGTTTAAATCTGATGACTAGTAAGTACCTACTACGACTAGAAGTTACTACAAAATTATCTAGGTAGGTATTATTTGACTGCCTCTGTGGTGTAGTTGTATTGCGTGTGAGGTAAGAGTAGTTACTGCTCTGCAAGAGCGTGGGGGGGGGCTGTACTATTGTATGTACTTGTCTTAAAATATCGGGATTACCTACACTTATTTGCCGCCCTAGACCATTTCAGATATAACTCTATGCGGCATGTTTCGTATATGTCGGCTCTGGTGGCGTGGCTGATGCAGGATTTCGGGGCCTGGATCCTGACGACCTCAAAACGGGTGAAGTGTATCCCACCGCTGCCAAGTATGGTAAATTTTTCTATAGCTTGGTGTGTAGTTACTTCGAAGTACCCTAGATTCTTTAACAGCCTCATATTTAAGGAATCAATAGACACGTCATTAGTTAAAATCGGTTCGATAGGAGCGACGTTAGGGTTACATACGTACATAGGGTGTTGAAATCACTACCCTTCCTTACTTCGCTTTAGTTGGGTAAAAAGGTTTTATCTTTATATATTGTTCAGTTATAGTACTAAAAAAACTTTTTAACAAAAATAAACCGACTTCAAAATCACTACAAATAAAAAAAATAATTAAAAATTGTATTCGCTTAGTATAAACGTATATTTGGAGTCAATGATTAATTTAAATTACCAGCTAAGCTAAAGAAATACACAAACAAACATACGAAAGCATTATTCAATATAAATTAGGCACCGACTCCAAATATATGTCGGACTAACGAACAATCCGCTCCAGAATCAAATAAGCAGGCGTAGTTTCTGTCACTAATTCTAATTGTAACCATGCATCGATTTATAGGGCCACAGAAATTTACAGATCTCTTATTAGCGGTATTGTGCTTTAGGTCATTTTCCTTACGATAGCAATTTTTCTCTAAATGACCCTTCCTATGGCAGTATTTGCATTCGACTAATTTTAAGTTGGTTGGCGTAACCTGGAGGGAGGACGTAAACTTCAAATGTCCCTTCACAGCAACACTAACAAACACTATAGATACTAAAAACACTTCAAAATCCTTAAAATTACTTATAAATTCTTCTTCTTTAGACCACAACTGGCTCCTTATAGAGCAAAAACGAGATCCAGACCTTAAAAATATAGTCGAACAGTTAGGATCTGATACAATACCAAAAGACATAGCAGATACTTACGTTATTTTACATGACAAATTACTAAGACGGCGAGTTCAAATCAACAACAAAACTCGCAAATTAATTATTGTCCCCCGCGATTATAGATGGAATTTAATCGCGCATTACCATAACAATCTTCAGCATTTTAGCTGGGAAAAGGTGTTGGCAAAAATAAGAGAGCAATATTGGTTTCCGAATATGAGTAAATTAGTTCGAAAATTTACTGAAAATTGCGTTACCTGCAGAATTCGAAAAGGTATGTCTGGTTCAAAACAAGTAACCCTACACCCAATAGACAAAGTTCCCATACCCTTCCACACCGTTCATGCTGATATCACTGGACGTATGAATGGTAGACGCAATAACACCGAGTATGCTTTTGTATTTATTGATGCTTTTACCAAGTATACACATTTAATTTATACTAATGACCGGACATCCGATACAGCGACATCTTGTTTCCGAAAAGTTATTTCCATATTTGGAACCCCAAATAGACTTATTACAGATCAGGATAAGAGTTTCACCTCAACTGAATTCAAAAATTATTGCCAAAGCTATGGTATTGAACATCATGTAGTTGCTAAAGGTGCTAGCAGGGCAAATGGTCAAGTAGAGCGAATTATGAAAATAATTAAAGACAATATGTCAATTGTAGAGCTCGATAAACCATGGTACAGTGCCATTCAAGACCTACAGCTAGCTATCAATTGTTCCGTTTCAAAAAGCACAGGCAAATCTCCAATGGAATTACTATTTGGTAAGAAATGCTCGCCACCGGGTATAAAGTTACTAGAAGTTGATGTTGATGAAATGTGCGACGATCTAAATAATGAAAGATTAATAAGCAAATTGAGGATGGACGAGCGATCATTTAGAGATAAATTAAGATTTGATAAAGGCAAATCTCAAATAAAGCCTTTTAAGGTTGGAGATTTTGTTCTAATGCATAAACATGAAAGACACACTACCAAGCTCGGTCCTAAATTTGAAGGTCCGATGGAAGTTTTGGAATTGTTGCCTAACAACCGCTACAAAATAAAACACGTGAATTTAAGGGGATGTTCCGAAAAGATAGCCAGTCATGATTTTTTGAGACCGGCTCCGCATGCTCAAAGTGACCCATTCATGGACGATGAAGATCCAGCCGTGTGGGCGGATTCTAATAAAGAATAATTGATTGATTAATATTCTTTCCTATCCACTTTTCCTTCCTTAAACACTGGCTGGCCACCATGTGTATCCTTTCTCCTGGTCTTATGAGCTAGACCCCAGGCGGGTGATGCCGTACGACTAGATCCAAGGCGGGTGATGTCTTGTAAGATGACTAGATCCCAGGCGGGTGATGCCGTACGGCTAGATCCAAGGCGGGTGATGCTATGTGAGATTGCTACACCCCATGTGGGTGGTGGTGATTAGATATGTGTTGAATGATTATAGTACAGCGCAGAGAGCGCGCTGGATCAGAATGGCCGTGTGGGCGCATAATTATTTTAAAAATGAATTTATTTAATATTCAATAGAAACATGTTTTGTCGGTACCGACGTAAAACTGATTAATGTTAATTAATTACTATAACATGTTTTTTTTTATAAGTATGCGAATTATTATAAAAAATATGAAATAATTTATTATGTTTATAGTATTTATTATTTCATTTTTATAACTATTGCATCTGATTATTAAAGGAATTGTATTGATTACATTCCTCAAGAAGTTTTGTTATAAATACCCCCGATTCAAAGTAAAGGGGGCATTCAGTGCTTGACCGTGAGCTAATAAACATCACTTAATACAAACTATATTTTATTGGTGTTTTAACCGTGGTGACGTCATGGACCAATCCTACGACAAATCTGGCGATGTAACGCCGACATATATTTACCTACTGTATAAGAGCTGTTACATACAAGTGATACAGCTACAGAGGGGTTTAGTTGTTTAAAAATAAAACGTATCAACTTCTCGGAATGTCTTTATTTATTATGACGTAATAAATTCGATTTTAGTGATTAACGTATCAAAGTGGAAGAGCTGATAGGCAATGATTACTTAAAAAGTAAACAATATATAATACATAATAGTTGCACTAAAAACATTACTATCATCTTACAAATTACAGTCAGATTACGTTATGACTAGACATCGGATTATATGCGTTTGCTTGTTAAATATGCTGGTGCATAAAATGCTGTTTTCGTAGCGTTATTGCGTAATATTAATTCATTTACAGTGCAGATTACAGTAGTAAAATGTGTTAAGACTTGTTGAAAAAATTATGATTGAACAGTGTAACGCCCTTCCGAGTCCACTATCGGAAACAGTCCATGGCAAATAAAATGCTGCTTTATTTAAAAACCCGGGTCTAAAGAAATAAAGAGGTTTGTAAGAGGTTTCCGATTATCTGTGGTCATATCTGAACGAGCCCTCTCTACTCGTGCTTCATCCAATGTAATACTTGAATGTATATTTTGCTAATTAATAATTATAATATGTGTGTATTACTGATACAAATATATGAAAAGATATAATTATTTTTATGGCGCAGTTTGAATTAAAACAAAGAAACGAAGTTTCAAGAAGAAAACAGAGATTAAAATGGATTTGAAGCAGCCATCGCCATTACAACTGACCGCATGTTCTAATCCCAGTGAACAGTGGCAGAAATGGAAACAAAGGTATGATGGGGTGGTATGATTTGTACTTCTTGGCGTCCCAGGCGGGAGTGAAGCTGCAGGATGATGCCAAAATATCACTGTTGTTGCATGTTATGGGTGATGAAGGAATCGACATTTATAATACGTACGAGTTCGAAAAGGAAACAAAAACTTACGAAACTAATGTAAAAAATTTCGATAATCACTTTCAGCCTTTGTCTCGTCAGGCCCCCCGCGACGGACGCCGGCGTCCGAGTATATAGGGTTTCCGTATACATCTATATATATAAGCGGGGCTTGACGAGTTAAAAAATGAAACGATGTGCAGAAATTTAATTTTTACACGCAACAAAGATTGCAGAGAAAACTTTGAAGAGTACGTAATGGCTCTTAAAAAAATTAAGCCAGGTTTGTGCATTTGATGACCTAAGCGACAGTCTGATAAGGGACCAAATTAAAAAAGGCATGAGAAATCATTAAGAGAAAGATTATTGAAAGAGCAAAATTTAGTTTTAACTAAATGTGTGAGTACTATGTGTAAAATACTATGTGTAAAATTGTTTGTTTTTTATCCCGGAAAAACTTTTTCACGCGGGCGGAGCCGCGAGCACTACTAGTATATTATAATCAGTAATTATAGTAGACTAACATTTAGCTTCACATTTTCCAATCTGACTGTTCAGAACGTTTAATAATGTTATAATCAAAAATGTCGCACGGAGAAGTCGTTTTGCACGTTGACACATATCTATACTAATATTATAAAGCTGAAGAGTTTGTTTGTTTGTTTGTTTGTTTGTTTGAACGCGCTAATCTCAGGAACTACTGGTGCGAATTGAAAAATTCTTTTTGTGTTGAATAGACCATTTATCGAGGAAGGCTATTGGCTATATAACATCACGATGCTACTATTAGGAGCGAAGAAATAATGGAAAATGTGAAAAGAGCGGGGAAAATTATTCATCCTTGAGGGCTTTCATTGCGTGCGCTGCGAAAACGGTTCAAGATACCAAAAATATATGTACGAAAGAATTGTTCCTCTTGAAATGATCTAAAAAAATGTCCGCGATAGTATGTGTCTATCTTTTAAGATTAACTCACTAGAACCGTTTTTATGGTAATCAAATTTGGTCGGAATTAATGCATTATTTGTTAAGAGTTGTATCAACGTCATAATATTAATCTTTATCCAAATAAATGTGTTGGATAGAGTGATTCAACGGGAAGGTTTTTATGTACTTTTAGCCCGGAAAAACTTATTAACGCGGGCGAAGCCGTGGGCAAAATCTATACTAATATTATAAAGCTGAAGAGTTTGTTTGTTTGTTTGAACGCGTTAATCTCAGGAACTACTGGTTCGAATTGAAAAATTCTTTTTGTGTTAAATAGACCATTTATTGAGGAAGGCTTTAGGCTATATAACATCACGATGCAACTATTAGGAGCGAAGAAATAATGGAAAATGTGAAAAAAAAACGGGGAAAATTATTCATCCTTGAGGGCTTCCATTGCGTGCGCTGCGAAAACGGTTCAAGATACCAAAAATATATGTATGAAAGAATTATTCCTCTTGAAATGATCTAAAAAAATGTCAGCGACAGTATATGTCTATCTTTTAAGATTAACGCACAAGAACCGTTTTTATGGTAATCAAATTTGGTCGAAATGAATGCATTATTTGTTAAGAGTTGTATCAACGTAATAATATTAATCTTTATCCAATGAATATATATACGGTACATACACCAAAATATATTTTTTTTCAATTTTTGTCTGTCTGTTCCGGCTAATCTCTGAAATGGCTGGACCGATTTTGACGGGACGTTTATTGGGAGGTAGCTGATGTAATAAGGAGTAACTTAGGCTACGTTTTATTGCGGAAAAGTATAAAGCGGGACTTTTCCCCGGAAAAACTTTTTAACGCAGGCGGAGCCGCAGGCAACAGCTATCACACGTTATAACTACCACCATCTCCATTTTTTGTGAGAACTATAACGAGCTTACTTACTAAGTTTCGAGTGTAGTACACAGTTGAATACATTATTGAGTACTGAGTAATTAGACCGTGGGCCAGGTCAAAATTTCGTCAGTTATTTCCTCTCAAACGATAATTGGTGAGACGCGTCAGCATAACGCCCCAAGTTACAGTCAGCTGATTATTATTTTTTCTTCATTTATCGGGATAGCTACAATTTAAAATAGTTTTTAGTTGGGAGGAAATTACTGAATATATATTTTTTTTCTACGTGTTTGGGAGGCTACCACCGTTCATGGCTGCCACGGAGCCGCAGCTGACGTTCACGAGTCTTTATGATACACTTCCCTGATGCGTCTCACCAATTATCGTTTGAGAGGAACTTGGTCATGGAAATCCGTCACTGGCCCATGGACCAAATTATCCTATTGAAATGCTGGATGTATCCGATCCTACTAATATTACTAATGTGAAATATTGTGATGTTTGTAAGTTTGTTAGAAGTTAACGCATACACAGCTGAATGGAATGGCCGTACTTGTCAATTAGTACAGTCAGAAGCATAAGTAACTGAACAAAATCAAAATTTTAAATCGCCTATATAGGTACGCGTTAAGTTAAACTGAAACATTTTTTTCTTCGTTTGAAGTAAAGTAAATCTCTTTATTTTATTTTCGTGAATAAAAAAAATATTAGTAAGAACACAAAAGTATGTAGGCAATTTGAAATTTTGAATTTGTTCAGCTAATTTTGCTGCTGACTTTACATGTTGTTATTGAACATTGGCTTCAACTGCCACATTTCAAAACTGCCGCGTATCCAGTTAAACTACTCTCTGGCTACGTTCCACTAAGCACTCACGACGATCACGCTCACGACCACGAGTTTTCCCGTTCCACTTAGTCCTGAGCGTTGTTATCGTAAACCCAAGTGGAATGGATTGTGGAGCGTTTTGGGCGTTGAGGAAATAATACAAATGGCGAGCTAGAAAAAATAAAGCAAAAGCTTTAATAGGTTAGGCTACCATTATTAAGTTTTAATGAGTTTTAAGAGTAAATTTTAATAATTATAAGTGAAGTTGGTTTATGTCGAAAAATAAATATATAAGTCAATTTTTATATGTAATTTCAATGAAGTATTCAATTATTTTACATTCAAATAGATTCAAAATGTCTTTAGCGACAACTCTAGGTTATTTGATGATGCGTGCATGCAATAATACTGTCGAAAGTACTAATTCATCCAGTTCAGATGAAGAATGGAAAACAATTTTAGAAAATTATAATCGTGAAAATAGAAAACTTCGACCTTTTAGTTTTGACAACTTTGCTATTTTTCTCAACGCTCACTTCGACCCACCTCCAGAGATGGGTCGTTATGGGCTTCTCGTGAGCGTGAGTTATGACGTCATTAATGACGTTTACGCCGCGACCACAACGATCGTAGTCGCCATGTGGAACGGCCAAAAGAGTATTTTGGGCGTTGCGAACGCTTAGTGGAACGCACCCTCTGTATATCACTATGGTTTAGCATAATTTAGTTACGTAATAACACTGTATTTTTTATAAAGGCTTTTCCATTTTCTTCTCTCGTTTCGCTACATTAAGCTTTGCTAACAGTGTTGCAACTATGACTAAAATTATGCATGCCATACTGAACTCGTTTACATAAAATGAATAAGAAATATTATATTATAATTTATAACCAAACTCACTAACACTGTCAAGTTTCAATATCCGTATACGTTTACGTAGGCTATTAATTGACAAGATGATTAAATACTAAAACAACATTCAGTTTAACTCCTAGTATATAGTAAAAAAATAGTGCCACATAAATCAGGTTTCAAGATTGTTTTCTAGATGTTTGCTCGCAAACAGGATGTTTTTTAAACCTCATCTGTCAAAATATGTAAAACATGTTTTGCTCTTCGTGTTCATTGACAATGCGAACGCAATTGATACATTTAGAAGTATTGTTTTTAACATGTTTTACTTAAATGTTTTCTCAGTGCGAATCTATACGCGTGGCGATCTGGCGGCAAAATACTAGTTCAATTACATTGACACTGCAAATGACGTTAGCTAAGCGTACTGAGACAATGCCGTGTAGACTAATATATCACGGGAATACTTTATACTACACTAATATTAATACTTTCTTTTAGGCATTTATCTTTCATAAATTAGGAACATCGGGAAAACATGTCATATAAATACATGTCCCGATAAGTGAAACAACTTTTAACTACTTAACAAAAGTAACAATCACTTCAAAATAAAACAATTTGAAACAACACTTACCGTTTCAAGACACTTCAGACACTTACCATACATTACATAAAAAATGAGATTACGATTTATCTACATTAAAGCTCTTCGTTTAACTTCTTTTTTAAAGATGCTGAAATAAAATTATTAAAGTCAGGACGCTTGCGTACGTGCTCAGCACACTTTTCGACTAATCTTAAAAATTCCTTCACGTCGAACGAATAATTTGTGAATTTGGCATGTGACCCTCCCCCCGGTCCGTGGCCCTGAAAAAGTTGTTAAAAATAAATAAAACAAAAAGTATACACTATTTAGTATTTAGTGATAATACAACGAAAAGCGTCCAAAAATTATATAAAGTCAGGTAAAAGTATTACATTGAAGTCTCAATGAAAAATAAGCTTTTGTTATATAAACGTATAATAAAACTAACTTGGATATAGGAAATACAACTATGGAGCACGGCTGCCAATTCAAACTTAGAAAAATGGAAAAAGGTTCCAATCTAAAGTGGGTGCACTAGTTGCCTGTGCGTACCCCTTCGGGGATAACAGGCATGAGTGTATTTGTATGCATGTATGTTCCAATCAAAAACGTAGAGTATGATAACAGATGCACCATGGTATGTAACTTATGACAGACTACACCATGACCTTGGTATCAAAACAGTAATGGAAGAAATTAAAGAGAAAGCCATAACATATAAAAACAGATTGCAGTTACATCCAAATATACTAGCCTATATTATGGATAACATACTTCCAAGGAAGACCCAGAGACTAAAAAAGAATACCACAGGACTTGCTCTAATTCAGAAATTATGAGGATATGTCACGGGACGTGTACCTCGCACACCGCCCAAGATAATATACCGTATCAAAGAGTATTAAAATACTACGAAAATACTGTAAAAATATTGCCGAATGTCACCTAGACACAGATTGCAATAGACAGTTGAACGAAAAAAAGTATAAGAATTACAGAATTTCTACTAATTAATTTGCTCATAATTTTCTGTGATCAAATGGAAATTTTATGTTAAACCAGTCGCACACTGTCTCATTAGTTAAACAAATTCAAAAAAAATAATTTTGTTTGCAGTTCATGTCAAATCCCAAGATAAAAGCATATAATGCTAATATGAATTATATTACTGCCTCAGTGGGGTAGTTATATTACGGTAACCACTGCAATGCTGAGGTCTCAGGTTCGATCCCAGATCGAGGAAAATGATATTGGGGTTTCTACTCAGTATCAGCATGAAGTCTCGTACTTGAGCCTCTGGCCACCCCTTCGGGGATAAAGGGCGTGAGTGTGTATGTATTAATGAATTACATTATTTACACTTACTAAACTTACGCTATTATAATACACAGGGTGAGTTTTTCAAGTGGGCATGGATGACGATATCCGAAACTAGGAGGAATATCGAAAAATGCTCAAAGGAGTCTCGGGCCGGTTTTGATGAAAAATAAAACTGTACCAGCGGATTTAAAAAAATAACATTCGTAGTCAGTAATCAAATCGTTGATTTTGACAAGAAACTGCTGTATCATTACACCATTCGATAGTGTCGCTAATAACGGATCCCTAACCGCCGGTATACCTGGGCAACGATGAGTTACTCCCCTAGGGGGTCTAACTCACCATTGGCTAAGCACCCTCCTAACCACCGGAGTTTGTCCGAAGAGGCTTCACCAGTGACCTTGCGGCCACGCAGCAAAAAGACTGGTAGGTCATGACCAGTGGGCGTGTCAGACCGACCACTCTCTCTAGCGGAGTGGGAGAGCCCACCTACGTCTTGTACCGTGCGTAGTTGAGCGCCGTACGAGGGGATAATGGAGTCCTGGAGGGTTGAGTCTACCACGGGTCGGGTTGTTAGTTACCTGTGGGGACAACACGCCCTCTTTGGTCCGGCATTCCCTCTAAACGGCAGCCTCAGGAAATAGCCATCCTGGGGTAACCGGTAGGGGCACCCCTTAAGGGTTGCTGGCGAGGGCTACAGGGTCATGGGGTGCGCAGTCGGCGGAGCGCGGGGCCTATGGCTAGCACGGGCTAAAATCTCAGCTCGGCAGCCGTAGCACTCCTCGCACCGTGCGGGCTCGCAGCATCACGGACCCTGGGCCCTATACCCCCTGTGGTAGGTCCTGGTGCTTGAATGAGCATCCCCATCTGCGGGCTCCCAGGAGGGTGGGACGCCACGGGGGGCGAAGTTAAAAAGATAAAAAACATGGAGAAAAAGAGTATCCTAAAATCTAAACCAAAGAAGCAGGCCGCTGCTCCTAACGGAGCGCCCTGCATACAACAACAACGGGTCGCTGCTTCCAAGGAAGCGCCCCAACCAGCACGGGGACCGGTCGCTGCTTCTTCGGAAGCGGCTGGGCCTCGTACAACCACACAGACAGCTACCACATCTCTGGAGGCTGGCGTACAAGTCTGGCAAACAGTCCAGAGAAAACGCAAGACCTCAGGTGCGCAAAAGAAGTCAAAGCTCAAGGAGAGGGGTGCACACAACATGGCTCAAGTGGGCATAAGGCATCCCCCCGCCGCGAAGCGGGAGCCGGCAACGGCACCCACTAAACCGGCAAGTGCGTGTCGCCCTAACCAACCTGGCAGCAGTCGGGATGGAGCAGGTTCCACCACTGGGGGAGTGGCCCAACCCAGCCGGGGCGCTGAGGAGAAATCCAACGAGCCCCGGAAGCCAAAACGCAGACGCGAAGGGAGGAGCGCGAGAAACGCGGGAACCACTAATTCAGAGGTCCCCGACAAAAACTCAAAACGCCCTCGCCCGGATGACACCAAATCGCCCCTCGACAAGCAGGCGAAGAGGGCGAAAGCATCCACCAGCACCGGTTCGGCGAGGGGTGCTACCACCTATGCAGACAAGGTGGTCCTAAACGACCTCTTTGTCGCAGTGATGGCGGAACCCTTCACCGACCTAACATCGGAGCAGGTGGAAAAAGTTAAGGGCGCCCTACAGTCCTGTATCAGGTCGCTGTTGGAGGTGCCTCTAACTTCCACAAGCACCCCATACTGGCCCTCCTTTCGAGGTAAGCCCTTCCATAGTGAAGGTGTGCTGAAACTCCAGTGCAGGGGTGAGAAGGACGTCGAGTGGTTGCGGGAAACCGTAGCCACTTTTGAATCACCAATCCCCGGGACTAGGCTGGTAGTGGCAAGGCAAAAGGACATCCCCAGAAGGGTGAAGTCCGCCGTGCTGCTGCCGGACTGTTCCGAGGATATCAACACCATCCAACGAATACTGATTGGACAGAACGCGGAGTATCGGGTCGGCAGGTGGTCATTGTACAGTGCCGAGCGTCAGGGAGAGAATCCTTCGAGCACCTTCTTGGTGCTGGGCATCCCTGCAGACCTGATCCCCAAGATCTTGGCGGAGGGGCGAAGGCTGTACTACCAGCTGGGCAACGCGTACATCCGCTTCTTCGGCAGCACGGGACGGTTGCAGGATATGCCGCCGGACCCTGCTGAGACTGTGCCGGACCCCGGGGCTACTCGCGACCCCCCAGCTGAAAAGCAGAGGGCGCACGCTGGAGCGGACCCGGGGGCTAGTGCGTCTACGTCCACGGCTGGCCGGCCGAGTCTCGTCGAAAGACAGGGCACGGTTGGTAAGCCAATGGTCAAGCAACACTCCTCAACCGAAAGGAAGAGGCAGGATGCAGCATCAGTTTGCCCGCTGACTACCCCCGACATGGGCTCCGATTACGGGGACCTGGAAGGGGCTGTCGCGCAACTGATGGACCAGGACGTCCCGTTGGAGACGGATGTCGAGTTGAGCAGCCCCCTTCGCTCCTCCTCACCCCAATAAACCCCAAACCCACATCCTCCAAACAAACCTCCAACACAAACAAACCGCGACGGCTACCTTGCGAAGAGTGCTGGAGGTCAACAACAGGACCGTCGCCCTTATCCAGGAGCCGTGGATAAGGAAAGGCAGGATTTGCGGCCTAAGCAACATCGGAGGTAAGTTACTACTTGACACCACCGTAATTAACCCACGCACATGTATTTATGCGCCTAAATCTATCAACGCGGTGGTAATGCATGAGTTCTGTTCCAGAGACCTGACCACGATCAGGCTCCAGAACAACTGTCCTGGCATGCTAGAGGTTGTAATAGCGTCCGCCTATCTGCCGGGCGACGCAGACACACCGACGGTCGAGCTAGCCAGTCTCATCAGGCACTGTGAAAGCAAGAAGCTCGAACTCATCATCTCGGCGGATGCGAACGCACACCATACCTTGTGGGGGAGCGACGCGTCCAACAAAAGAGGTGATGATCTTGTTGAATTTTTATTCTCGACAAATCTCAGGCTTCTAAACAGGGGTTCGGAACCAACATTCGTAACTTCCAGATACCAAACAATAATAGACATCACACTATCCACGGAAAGAGTGTCGGAAAGAATATCCGACTGGCACGTCTCAAACGACTTGTCAAACTCTGACCATAGATGGATAAGATATAAACTAAACGTGGATCCATTGAAACCTGAACCGTGGCGTAATCCAAGGCGGACAGACCGGGTAAGGTTTGTCAAGATAATGTCGGCGAGCCCAAACTTGAAACTTATTCCTGCTGACTACAAAAGGCCAGTCGACATAGAGAAACACGTGAATGAACTAACGGATACGTTAATAGACACATTTCAAAAAACCTGTCCGCAAGTAACGCAATCAATGAGGACCACCAAACGCAGCAGTTGGTGGGCACCAGATTTGGAAAAATTGAGACGCAAGCTACGCAAACTGTTCAACAGGGCAAAGAACACAAGGAAAGCAGAAGACTGGGATGCGTATAAGAAAACCCAAGGGGTATATAAAAAACGCATCCGGGCACGAAAACGTGAATGCTGGAAATCCTTTTGCACCAACATTGAATCAAACACTCAAGCAGCCAGGGTCAGAAAAGTCCTATCAAATGACTCGGACCGAAATCTGGGCTCCCTGAAAAAACCGGACGACAGCTACACAACAACTAACGCAGAAATGTGTGAGCTGCTACTGAATACACACTTCCCAGACTGCTCAATCACGGTGAGCTCCACGTGGGAAGAGGCGGATCAGTTGAACTTTGAGCAACCGACCGCTGAAACCATCAAAACTGCCGGCCGAATAGTTACCTTGAGAAAGGTACTATGGGCAATAAACAGCTTCTCTACCTACAAAGCAGCTGGTTTAGACGGCGTCTTTCCTGGACTCATACAGTGGTGTAAGAACACGATCGCCCCACATTTAGTGAAAATCTACCAGGGATGCCTCATGCACTGCTATGTACCTCTCAGATGGAGAGAAGTAAAAGTGGTATTCATACCAAAACCAGGTAAGAGCGACTATACGCAGCCAAAGTCGTAATAAGCCTCACATCTTTTCTCCTAAAGACAATGGAGAGACTCTGCGATCGAGATCTCCGGGATGAGGCTTTGAGGTTCCACCCGCTACACGACCAACAACACGCCTACTCTTCAGGCAAATCTACAGAATCAGCGCTTCACAATGTCATCTCGCCAATCGAGACAGCACTATCAACGCAATCATCAGCGCTCGCAGTCTTCATAGACGTCGAAGGAGCCTTCGACAAGACGCAATTTAGCAGCATAAGCCATGCACTGCTCAAGCACGGCGCCGACCCTATCACAGCCAGCTGGATTGGCAAAATGCTAAAGCAGAGAGCGGTGCAGGTAACAGTCAACGACACAGTCAGAGCGATTGTGTCGAGAGGCTGCCCGCAGGGAGGGGTTATCTCACCTTTACTGTGGAACCTCGTTGTGGACGACCTGATTAAGTCTCTAAACGAGGCGGGCTTCTACACTGTTGGCTATGCAGACGATGTGGCGATCCTTGTAAAAGGAAAGTTCGAGGGGATCCTTTGTGACCTCATGCAGGAAGCCCTCTCCCTAATGCGCCGAAGATGGCATTTAAAAAAAAAAAAAAAATGCAGGAAGCCCTCAAAATCGTCGAACGATGGTGTTCTGAACAAGGACTATCTGTAAACCCATCAAAAACTGAACTGGTTTTGTTCACAAAGAAGCGGAGCATGCCTGAAAACCTTCGCTTACCTAAACTCCAAGGTACCACACTGAGCCTCACGAAGGAGGTAAAGTATCTAGGCGTAATTTTGGATGATAAGCTGCTATGGAATAAACATCTGGAGCACAAACTGGACAAAGCCTGTATCACCTTCTGGCAGTGTAAGAGATTCCTCGGAAAAACCTGGGGAGTCCGCCCTAAGATCATGAGCTGGCTATACACAGCGGTGATACGGCCAATCATCTCCTACGGAGCCGTAGTATGGTGGCCCAGAACCAAACTCACCACAACTAGGAACAAACTGCAGAAATTCCAAAGATTAGCTTGTACAGCTATAACGGGCTGCATGAAAACCACACCCACAGTAGCACTAGAGGTACTGCTGGGGCTACCACCCTTGGATCTTTTTATCCGACAGGAGGCGGCCTCAGCAGCTATCAGACTAAATACACTAAAGCTCTGGGGTTCAACGAAAGGGGCTCACAGCGATATCCTTGAGGAGGCTATAAACTACCAATCACTGATAGCCGCCCCCAACGACAGAGTGCCCAAACAACATATCTTCAACAAAAGCTACAATGTCCAGCTTGTTGAAGAACAACATGACTGGTCGGGAACACACGAACTGCGTATATACACTGATGGTTCAAAGACCAGGACTGGATCGGGAGCAGGAGTGTTCTCACTGGACATCAACATAAATATATCAATGGCCTTAGGCGAGCACAGCTCCATATACCAATGCGAATGTATCGCCATCACACAGGCTGCCAACGCAGTGGACAAGCGAGGTATAACAGACCATAAGATACGCATAGTGTCAGACAGCGCTGCGGTACTACGAGCCCTTGACAGTGGAACTGTTCAATCTGGGCTCATACTAGAGTGCCACCTGGCATTGGAGGGTATAAGCAAGTCTAACTCCGTTACTCTACAATGGATTAAAGGGCACAGTGGCTCTCTAGGTAATGACGCGGCAGATGAACTGGCGAAAAGGGGGTCAAACCAAGTGGTATTCGGACCTATTCCAATAGTACCACTACCTTTTTATCAGCTAAGATCATGGCTGCGTCGCAGAACACAAGAACAACACGCGGATCAATGGGCAAGTACTAGTGCATGTAGACAGTCCCGGGAAACAGTGCCACACCCGGACCGACGTCTGACGAGACGCCTTGGGTCTCTAGACAGGGCCTCTCTACGCACAATGGTGGGTATGATCACCGGACACTGCTCATTAAACAAACATTTATATGTTTTAGGTATTACCGACAGCCCCCTCTGCAGGGGATGCCTGTCGGCAGACGAAACAGCCTCCCACGTTGTCCTGGAATGCGAAGGAGTAGCTGCACAACGGGCTGAAATCCTCGGTACACCGGGGTCACTCCGAGAAGCCTGTGAAGGAACCAGGAAGATCCTGCGCTTCTGGAAGGAGTTGGGCTGGCTAGACTGCTAGCTGGCACATCACGCACAACGGCTCATTTCTAACAAATACTATTTTAATTTTCTTCTGCTACTATTCACCTGCATATGTAACAGATTTCGTAAAGAATGCTCGAGCAATAGGATTTTCAAGACTTTCAGAAGATTACAAGTTTTATAGAAATTATAGTAGACACATTATACCAATTAGCAATTTTAAATGAGTACCTCGTCTTGCTGTATTAATTTAGTTTTGTCTTCCCATGTGACATATTTAAGTCCTCTGAGTCTAGTAAGATCAGCATAACAATTGGGATCTTCGCAATTGTACCTAAAAAAACATATTTTTAGAGAACACCACAACACTCCTGAGAGTATTGTACGACTGCTGATGACATATCTAATTATGCTAGAACTGCATTTCTTTGTAAAGAAACAGATCTTAGCATATTCAGCTACAAACAAGATTTAATTAGATAATTTTTACCTACCTTAAGGGCGCCGTAAGTTAAATTGAATGATTTTACTGTGCCATACATAAACAATACTCACACTTCAAAAACTGCCGCCCAATCCGGTAAAAATAATAAATGCGTAAGCCCAGCTCCGTGCATTCCAATAAACACATCTGTGTTGTGGGTCAACTCTAGTTGCTTTTTAAACGGCATACTTCTATCGTACACAATTCGCTGCACATAATAACCCTTCTCCTTGCTCAATGCTTCTAAAATTTGCTTTTCATTGAGTATAGACCTATACATCGTTCCCCTAGAAAGCAATGTTACCCGCACTCTATCATCCAGTCTAGGATTGAGCTTAATATCTAAGGAATGTATTATATGTTTCGAAAATGCATGGAATAATCCACTTCTTTCACAGCCATATATCTGGAAGAATAAATTAATATTTTAATATTGCATAATAATAATTAATGTACTTACATAACCCTTTGTTAGGTTATTTATTTATTTGCAAAATATATATAATCGTCAGTAATTTTTCTAGTCTAGTATAAAATTTGGATGTCTATCTGTGATTTTCAAACATTACATTACTTTTATTATCACACTAGGTGTTACTCGTGGCTAGGCTCGCGTGAAAAGCCTTTCCCGCTACAAAAGATTCTAAGGGCCATATTAATAATTCAATCTCAAGTTTGAGTTACATCTCAAGTAGACACAATGTATTGGACTCTTCATACATTATGTTTACTTGAGATGTAACTCAAACTTGAGATTGATTTATTAATATCGCCCTAAAACACAGTACAACATTAGCACCATCTACTCAAAGAATCAGGTTAATAATATCCCTTATTTTCCATGGGAGCAAATTACCGGGAAATAAAAATAGATCAAAATCCGGTTAGTTGTTCCTGCGTTTACTTCTAATAAACATACAAACATCCAAACATTTTCACAAACTTGCATTTACAATATTAGTAAGAAGTAAGATTACTACTTGAACATTAACAATATTAAAACCACCAAGCTTTTTAAAAAATCTATCTGTGTGTCTGGTTATTATTAGGAGATATTATTATTAAAATGCATAATTACCAGGGGAGTATTATAATAGAGACCAAATATCATTCGAGGTAATAAAGGAAACACTACATTTTTGAAACACGCAACTTTGCCTCTGAACTTTTTCAAATCCCAAATTGGATTTTTTGTAAATGCTTTAAAGGTTTCCTTAAATGCAGAGTCATATGTAAATGTCTCCCATACTAAAATGTGGTTATCTCTTGAGAAAGTAAATGGATGCGTTGAGTTAACATGCAGAGAGGCATACAAGTTGAAGAAATCACAAAAGTGATGGTACATGTTCACAGCTGGAAAAGATAATCACAAAAGGGTATTTACTCATTTTTGTTTAGATTAGGTTTATTTATAACGCACTAAGATTTTTAGATACTATTTTCCTTAAATCGATATTAATTGCATTTTAATATAATTAGTGCCTATAATAATATGTAATATTATCCTACATAATATACTTACAAGCATCCAATTTCATAATATATGTAGGTTTATCAATGACTATATCACATAAACCATCAGATATAGGCCTCTTATCGGTTTTGACAAAGTTTACCATTTCTGGGGACCATGATTGTAATGCACTCATATGATCTGATTCCTTCAAGAGTCTTTGGGAAAAAAAGTTACAGTAACCACCTGGAAACAGGAAATATTTTCAGTCATTTCACCGTCTACTCATGAACAATATTGAACCTATAGTTATATATTGTGCAATATGATATACAAATAGTAATAGCATAAGTCAGTTTCGTCAATGATGTCTACATCGACTTTTAAGGAATTTACCTGGAGGTTACCTCACAATAATTATTCATGCCCATAGCACAGCAAGAAATAATGTATTTAGAGCTGATTCTACCACTTGCTGATAAATGCTAGTCATCACAAAAATGTATAAGCCAAAAAAGTCACACTTCATGCCTCGAAATAAATGCTTATAAAATTAGTATGTAAGTTTCTATATGCCAAATTAGCTGATTAGTATGAAAATTGACAAACAAAATTTACTTTACACATGGGAAACAGGCCCTAAGTAATTTTAAAACCTTATTTAAAATGACAGAGCATTTCAAGTGTTATAAATAAGATAATATTTTTCAAATAGACCAAAAGCTAGATAATATTTTTTGTTACTAAAGGAACAAATAACAAACATTTAAAAAGAAATTGATAATGCACAGAAGACTACCTATTTGCCCGGGACCAAGTATATCCATTTTATATCGTAGATTATCTCCACGTCCTACAAGCCCAGTGAAATTAAGCATCACATTACGGCCACGGCAAAACCTGTCAAAACAAGTAATTGATTTAAAATGTGAATAAAATTTATGAATTCATTAACATTATAAACCAGTAGAGTTTTGGCTTTTTACTTATAAAAAAAGGTGCACTTACCCAGTTTTTAATAAGATTGTTCACAAACTAATACAGATAGAGTTAATTGTTAATACTTAACACATTGACTATGGTACCGAAACAATAAATCATCTACTAGTGTTTCATATCATAGAGTGTGTTGTTCTGTACTGGTGTTGGGCTGTGTGACGCAAGTGAGTGTAATAGCTTTAGATAGGTTTTTTTTCAACACTCCAGTTGTGTGCTAATTGCATGCACCTTGCACCCAGAAACAACTTGTTGTATGAGCCGCAGTCAATTGTTAAACTTCAGTAGTACTTATGGTTGTGAAGTGCCATAGGAATCAGAAATACTGAGGACATACAAAGGCTAGCAAAGGCTAATAACTAATAGAAAATAGCACACCAACCTTAAATATTTTGAACATTCCAATGAAGTATCATCTGGATATGTGGCTTGACACATTACCATTAATTCACTGATTTGCTCCTTAACGTAACCTGGAATAATGTAACTAAGATTTAATTTATTTAATTTAATGTAGTTTTGCCACAAGTAGCAGTGTTGTTAACTTTTATGTATGTTACATACAATTGTCATTGTAACGTCAATGTGCAAACACCAGGACTAAAGCATTAGTTGCAGCCTAAATATGCACAACAGTGCAATGATTAACAACATATCAAACTTACCAAAATCAGCTTGGGTATAAAAAGTATCATATTGAGCTTCTTTCGTTTTAACCCATCCCCGATGGTCACCAGGACATATTGGCCTAATATGGTAAGAATTTTTGATATTGCATTCATCCTCATAGCCCCAGCATGCTTCAGTTTCAGCTAATGTTTTGTATTCGCAGTTTGGGTTCGAAACACAAGCTTTAGCAATATTTGGAAACGCGTTAAAAACGTATGAAATATGTTCGGGCGGTACATTTAAGTCATTTATATCAATCGACTTCGTAAATCTTGGAGTTACTAAGATAAGTAAAAACCAAAGCGACATCCACATTGTGCTTTTATTCTAACTTTCTTGTAGTTTATTATCACATTCAAGGTTATACAAGATACCTACGACGTGCGACTATTATGAGCAAAAAAAGTAAAGTTCGTACTTCGTAGTGTTTATTTATTCTTCTCTAAGTAATCTTTGATTATTAGGTAGGTACTAGCAAAGAGATTAATGAAGTGTCAAAAGTAGTGTTGCATATCGATACTGTGTTATCGATAGATATCGATTATTTATCGATGGTCAAGTTGGAAGTAATTGTTATCTATAGTCGATCGATATTGTTGTCACATGTTAATACTGTCAATTCCATCGATAGTAGCGATAGCTCTCCTTGTGCAATACTATCATAGTCCATCCAACCATTTATTTAACTTTTGACATATGCACGCCTATGACATTTTATAATTATTGACAAGGAATAGAAAACAAAATAATTGAGTACTTTATGGACGCCATTTTTTCTTTTCCATAGTGAAGCGACTTGCTCTTCAGCTCCGATATTAATTATCGATCGATATTCGTTAAGCCCACTGATTGTGTAATAAAGAAAATTCAAAACTTTTTCATTAAAAAATAAAACGTGGGAGTGTACATTAAATATTTTCTATTTATATATGCATAAGTATATAATACAAAATCCACGAAAATTCCACCACAAGTTACAAAAAGTCCCACCCATACTCGTACAAGAAGTTAAGATTGCCATTAAGACCCAGAAGCTAGAAAAAGCCCCAGGACCTGACAATATAATAAACGAGTTGTTGAGAGGCACCATAGAAGAAATGAGCCCAATTCTAACCAAGTTATTCAATGATATCTTAATATCAGACACCATCTCGAAACAATGAAACGAATCACATATAATTCTTCTCCACAAAAAAGGGAATAAGGATAACATCGACAACTATAAACCAGTAAGCCTCATTTCAAATGTATACAAAGTCTTTGCAAAAGTGCTTCTGGAAAGAATAACAAAGGTGTTAGACGAAAATCAACCAATAGAACAGACAGGCTTCAGAAAGAATTACAGTACACTGGATCACATACACACAATCAAACAAGTCATGGAAAAATATAACCAGTACCAGAAAACCTTGTATATCTGCTTTATAGACTACTCCAAGGCGTTCGACAGAATAAATCACAAATTTATCTGGCTGAGTTTAGAAGAGCAAGGAGTGGATGATGTTTATATTCAACTAATTAAAACCATCTATAAAAAAAGTAAAAGCCGCATCAAACTAGAAACAACAGGAGACGCATTCCCTATAAACAGAGGCGCGAGACAAGGAGATCCGCTATCACCTAAGCTGTTTAATGCTGTGCTAGAACACATATTTAGAAGACTAGACTGGGCAAATTATGGTATTAACGTTAACGGTATCTGCCTAAACCATTTGAAATTCGCAGACGACATTGTCCTGTTAGAAGAAGACCCCAAGAAACTAGAACACATGATAAAAACCTTAGCGGAAAAAAGCAAAGATGCAGTATTAAAAATGAATGAAAATAAAACAAAGCTGATGACCAACTCCATGGAAGTCAACATAGAAATTCATGGTAACAGGCTAAAATATGTGCAAGGCTATGTTTACCTACGGCAAATCATATCCCCCGAGGACTGTATGTCCAAAGAAATAAATAAAAGAATAGCTAGTAGATGGAAAAAATACTGGTCCTTAGCAGAAATAATGAAGAACAAGGATCTTAGCAAGTATATTAAGAAAAAGACTTTCAACACTTGCATTCTTCCGTGTATGACATACGGTTGCGAAACATAGGCGTTAACAGACAAACATAGAGAAAGACTAGCAAACACACAAAGAGCAATGGAAAGAAGCATGTTGGGCGTCAGACTCAGTGACAAAGTAAGAAATTCGGAAGTAAGAAGGAAAACCAAAGTGACAGATATAATATCTCGTATAGAGCATTTGAAATGGGGATGGACAGGTCATATGCTGCGCTGCAAATTAAACAAATGGAGCAAACAAGTAACTTTATGGTACCCAAGATAGAACATTAGAAGACAGTGGCGTCCGAAAACAAGATGGAAAGATGATATCCGACAAACCTTAGGGCCATACTGGATCAGAGTTGCAGAGGATTGAGTTCAGTGGAGAGAGCTATAGGAGGCCTATGCCAAGAGGCACGCCGGCGCCAATTTGATTTGCGCCAAGACATAATGTATATTTTGAAATTGTAAATATGTAATTGAAACATCGGAATAAAAGGGCTTTTATTATTATAAGTATATGATAACCAATAAATTAAACTATTACAGTTAAATCTTGACAAAAGTTATATTGGATATAGAATACATACCTGCAGAATACATTTATATTCAGAAAATATACACATTCAAACTCTTTGGTATGTTTATAAAACAATACAAAATGATCAGCAAAAATAAGATTTCGGTGTGTTTAATCGATAAAACTTCTTCATAAATTAAATCGCATATTACAATAAATCGGATCGTTAACGCACGAGTACATCCCCAATTGATTAGAAAGCGAACTGTCAAAAGTTAAATAAATGGTTGGACGGACTATAATAACAGCGATAATATC
This sequence comes from Lapara coniferarum, assembly GCA_949316025.1. Lineage (NCBI taxonomy): Eukaryota > Metazoa > Arthropoda > Insecta > Lepidoptera > Sphingidae > Lapara > Lapara coniferarum. The sequence continues at coordinate 11,945,461 of OX438926.1, read as the reverse complement.
GATGCTATTAATTGTAACCAAGAAGAGTTTAAGGAGTTTTGGCGGGAACGTGGAAGTGTCATGAGGTGCTCTTGTTTTAATTCATTATGTTGGTGATACTTATAAGTAATAAGTTACAGCTTGGCAAAAAAGAGTGTGGATTTAATGATTTAACTAAGTCTAATATAACACTAATATGGCAACCCAGTATACTACGACGTACAGTGTTTAGATACTTGTTATTTTTCAATGAGTATCACGTGGCACATTGTGTTTGGCCCAAGGAGATTACAGTGGGTATAAGGTTCTTGGTTTGGCCAGAACACAGGAATCACAATTAAAAAAAAAAGCAACTTGTTGATGAAAAAATATTTCTTACAAAAACCTCTTGTTTGATGTAACTCAAAGTTTTGTTCATTTATTGTTGTTTACCTACTGAGTCTTTAGGGATGCTTTCCAATCGTCAGGTAAATATTATTTGTATAAAAGAACAAAGATATTTATAATACATGCAAAAAGAAAGGCGTTTATTTTTTGCACTAGGTCTTTGATAAGTTGAATTTGTAAGTGGTATTAAGTCTATTGAATTATGAATAATATTACATGGAAGCATCTGCTCACTCACGGAATTATTTGTTATCAAATAATTTAGTAGCCCTTCTTATTCTCGCGAGATTCGAGCTGGTGTAATCATGGTTAGAAAGTACTATTGTAGTATAAATATCCGTTCATCGTATCTTAAACATTTAGGAAAATTAAACATTTTTATATCTTCATAGTTTATTTAAATAATACAAAATTTCTATTAAAATAAATCCGATTCTAAACACTTTCATCTAAGTATTCTACCCCAGAAAACTATATTGTGTCTTGTGCTAGATGTTCCTGCAACAACAAAATCATCTGATTCTGAAGCAGTGTCGCTACTGCTGTCTTCTCTGTGGTTAATAACCAATTATTCAATATCATGATACATAGTCATACCCCTATCATAGCATTCCTTTTCAATTTTCATAATATGATGGCAGGAATTCTTACAATCACAAGTAATAGCTAGAAGTGCGTGTTCAGCTTTTTTTTTTTGGTGACGCGGAGAAAGTGACTTATTACTACCGCCCAGTGTTCAAGGGGAACGACTGAGCGGTTATGTTGGGTTCACCGTGCCTTACGACCCGACGTTGAGCCGCCCGGAAAGATGGAAAACGTCGGGCGACCGCCGGGCCGAGTCCCTAACCTATGTACACCGCACGGCATACCAACTAAAACTCCGCGGTGGGCATCTTCGGCGCATTAGGGACGGCTGCGGGCTTCCTCCGACTCACGTCTAAGTTGTCGGCCGCAACCGCCCCTGCGCGTACCGCTGTTGCGGTCCATCTCCTGTTGTTGCGGGGGCTCAGAAGCCCCCGTACACCGAAGGACGCTCTTGGCGTCCGAGGCAGCGTGAGGCACGCTGCCGTCCATCACGGGGGTCACAGAAGTTGGCTAGACTAATAGGTGGACGGCCCCTCCCGCCCACCCGTGACCCCCGGAGGCCCCTATTAGTCGCCTTTTACGACAGGCAGGGGATACCGTGGTGGAATTCTTCAAACGCCCCCAATCTACAGGGCGGGAGACGTCGGTCAGTCGTCCACCCGACGCCTCCTACGTCTCGTCTGGCGGCGGGAGGGATCACCACTGCGCTGGCGATCCCTCTCGGCACTCTCCTTCCGCGAGAGGACCGCCTCGCAGAAGTGGGCCACCGCCTGCCAGGCCTCCCGGCCGCCGACCATGGAAGCGCCCACGGCCGGCAGCGAGAGGTCTTCTCCGACGACTGCTCTGAGAGCGCTGCGTTCTTAATCCCAGGCTGGGCAAAACTCCAACGTGTGTTGGGCCGTGTCCGTTGGGCAGTTGTCACAATAGTGACACACGGCCGAATCCTCTATCCCCACCACCTGAAACAGGAACTCACCGAAGCAGCCATGCACGGTGGGCACCTGCGTCAGGCGGTATGTTGCCGCTCCGTGGCGCCTGTCCAGCCATTCGGCAAAGACAGGACGCACTGCCTCTATGACCCTGTGCCTCCACGACGGGGCCTCCAGCCTGAGACGCCACTTCTCCACGGCGCCTCGCCGTAAGGAGGCCTTCTTGGCCTCCACCTCCTTCAGTGCGTGTTCAGCTGCCATCTGTTGGAGTAAAATATTACTAATTATGAGTTCAAGTTAATAACATTAAGAAAAAATAATTATGTACTAAATCTCTACCTTTATGTCAATGGACCCTACATTGGAGTGTATACAGCTTTCATCCAAATAAATAACACGTTTTTGTAATTCTGTAGGCAGATTTCTATTACGCATTATTATTTTTAAATATTACTCTCTCTTTGGAACCTTTACCCCGCAAAAGCGTTTTACTATGGCCAGATCCGGGACAAAAATCTAATATCAAATATATTATATACCTGCTTTTTTACGGTGTAGAAGAAATGAACCCATTGTCTAATTGCGCATAAGACAAAATCATCGAGATCTTTCTTTGGTCGACCTTTCCGATGTTTCCCAGGTGTAGAAAAAATGCCATTATTTGGTTCACCTTCTTCAACAAATTTTCTTATAGCATTGATTGATTTACCTAAAATAAATACCAAACATGCATGAACTTTCAAAACATTCATATTTTTTTTTCATGTCTCAAGTATCAAAAAATTAAGTCAGTGTATAAGTGGTTTGTAAACATAACCTTTGCCAACAAAACATTAAAATATCGTAAATTTTATGTTACTCTTGTTATAAACCAGTGCAAAATGTATGGTTCGACTTGTAGAATGTAAATAATTTGCATAAATGCCTGTCATATCGTCAACTCTCTGATAAACATTGTAAATTTGAGACAAAATTTGTCCCGCTTGAGATTAAGCCAAACATCGAAAAAAAACTTGGTATATCACTGCTCTACCACTACTACGAATCGTTTTATTCATTTTAATTAATAAAACAAGCAACGAACGTAGAAGAATTTACAGAATTCCGTCGAAAACAACTTAGCGTAAACAACGATGACACAGAATCTACTAACAATTTGACACAAATGACATTTTTTTTTTTAATTAGATATTACGGCTCTGGAGACTAGTCCATTGAGCCCGTCTTTCATACATTTTTATCCTCAGTCCTAGCTCCTAACTACTATGTCGAAGTAAAGCAGTGGCTACCTTACCAAGACTTTATCGAGGAGTTTTGGCGGCAACAAAAAAGCACTTGATTAGCACAGTTATTTCAATTCACTTCATTTGAGCCCTTTAATAGAACTATATTGAATAATATGCCACCATAATTATGCAACATAACACTAAGTATCACCAAAATAATGAATTAAAACAAGAGCACCTCATGACACTACCAAGTTCCCGCCAAAACTCCACACAAATGACAAGTCTAATAGGTAGATATATTATAAACTTCTTGGTTGCAACAAATAATTAGTTTTAGTTCTTATTTTCACCGCGTCATACTCTTTTTTGCCAAGCTGTATAAGTCTTTATTCTATGGTTCGAATTCAATGTAGTTGGGGTACTCTGACAACCAGTGTTGCCAACCCTACTGTTTTAACCTCAGAATAACGACTATAAGCATCTTTATTCTATGATTTACCGTTTGTGCTTTTTCATCCCTGTTTTTTGTTTAGAGTCGAATTTTTACTGTTTTTTTTTGTTTTAAAGTTTTTTTACTGGTTTTACATGCATTTTTGCTGTTTTTGTGTACAGGTTAGTAAGTTAGTACTACATAAAATGGTGCAGGAGCTTTTTTTTGGTCGCCACCCTATGGACTTACCCTACTTCTCGGACGTTACTGAGGGTGCGTTCCACTAAGCGTTCACAACACCCAAAATACTCTTTTGACCGTTCCACATGGCGACTACGATCGTTGTGGTCGCGGCGAATACGTCATTAATGACGTCATAACTCACGCTCACGAGAAGCCCACGACGACCCATCTCTGGAGGTGGGTCGAAGTGAGCGTTGAGAAAAATAGCAAAGTTGTCAGAACTAAAAAGTCGAAGTTTTCTATTTTCACGATAGTAATTTTCTAAAATTGTATTCCATTCTTCATCTGAACTGGATGAACTAGTACTTTCGACAGCATTATTGCATGCACGCATCATCAAATAACCTAGTGTTGTCGTGAATGACATTTTGAATCTATTTGAATGTAAAATAATTGAATACTTCATTGAAATTACATATAAAAATTGAGTTATATATTTATTTTTCGACATAAACCAACTTCACTTATAATTATTAAAATTTACACTTAAAACTCATTAAAACTTAATAATGGTAGCCTAACCTATTAAAGCTTCTGCTTTATTTTTTCTAGCTCGCCATTTGTATTATTTCCTCAACGCCCAAAACGCTCCACAATCCATTCCACTTGGGTTTACGATAACAACGCTCAGGACCTGCTCAGGACTTAGTGGAACGGGAAAACTCGTGGTCGTGAGCGTGATCGTTGTGAGTGCTTAGTGGAACGTAGCCTGAGGGAAAAATAGAAATCGAGGACCTTTTTTTTATTTTATTTTTTAGTTCCTCGGTCGAAATCCCCGATCTACTGTTTTCTCCTGTTTTTTTATAAGTCATCTGTTGTTTTATGGTTTCTTGGAGTTGGCAACAGTGCTGATAACATTTGCCTCTGCCATCGTTGCCAGAAGGTTACATTTCTTACATTTTTCGTTACTTTTGACCCCCTCGCGTAACATGTAAGTAATTTTTATATTTAAGGCAATTTTCGTAACTTTTGAGAACAACAAGATTTGTAATACTAGATTTTTATTGTAAACAGTTTACGAACGCATTTCAATTAAACGCATCCAAATTGAACGCACCTAAAACTGGTCTAAAAAGTATTTCACTCCATATCACACTCAGAGATGGCTCTGAATGGAAAGCGCCATGAAAAAATGAAACATATTCTGAACGCGTTAAAACTTGATTTTACTTGAGTGTGCGCGCGCACGTTTCCTACTTCGCGAGTTCCCGCCGTTCGCGGTTTCGTAGCTGATGTCTGTCTCACGAAAGAAGTCCCGCACCACAGAACACTATTACTCTAGGAGTCCCGCACACGCGGCGCCACAGTCATGCGACGTAATGCTGCTGCTAGGCGTTAGATGTCCCGAAATCCATAACACCATTACGGTAGTTATTTTATAGTGTTATTTTTTAGTGATTATGAAAAAGTAAAATAAAATGTTATCAATATTGCTGTATTCGAAAAAACTGCGATACGGGGGATTTAGGGTAGGTAGGGAATTCAAGGTTACCGGGTCGGGTTTACAATTTTTTTTACTCCCTACATTTTGAATGCTTTACAGCATTTCATAGTAATTGAGCAAGCTTGCAAAATCTTCAAAACGTGGTATATAAAATGAAATATTAAAAAGGGGGGGGGCGGTCGAATAACTAGTTTTATTTCAGTATTTTATTTTAGCACAATAGATCGGAAGATATTTTAGTAATATCAGTATATCGGGTGACTACAGACAAAATCGGTAGATCTCTCGATAAACCAGGAACTTTTGCAACACTGCAGGTAAACAGCACCTGACAATGACAACATGGCCGATCTGTGACATCTGTCATGATTAGTTCCACATATTGCCGCGGGACTTCTTTCGTGAGACAGACTTTACAGAAATGCATGATTGTGATTTGTTTTGTTCCGTTGCGTTTTTGCTAACATCAATTATTTGCCTCCGACCCCAAAAACACGTAAATTAAAAAACAACAATAATGTAATTTTGCAGCAAAAATGTAACATTTCAGGAAACGAAACGTAACTTACGACTCAAGGGCTCTGGCAACACTGGTCTCTGCTGACTTTGCTGCTGACAACACTGCAATCCAGGGGGGTGTCACTCTGTGATTTCGTACCTTCGTTCACTCGTTCCTTCGTTCGTTCTCATTTTGTTTTATATATTAGAAGATGGGCGGTGCTAGATTTCTAGTTAGATCCAAAAAGACTGTAACGAAGTCTAGAAATCTACAAAAATCATATTAAAACTGAACTGAACCCAATTTCTGAACGATATGTATGAAGTCAAATGTCACGATGTTTGAAGTATGTTTAATAAGTTTGCCACATTTTTATGAATGGCACAAAAGTGTGTAATTTTATTATTTTATACCACTTGACATGTGACACATACATGACTATATTTTATAATTAAACTATTTTCTACATAAATTATATACTGAAATATAATTACAGAATTTTAAAATTTAAGTTATGTTTCTTAATAACTAAATTATATATTTTTCGTGGGGAATATTATTTTAAGTGAAGTGGTAACACAGCCTTATTTTCGTGATCCGTCATCCGGTGGCCATGTTTTCAATTTCTATTTGCGATTTGTGGCCGTTTGTATATTGTGTGATCTTGTAATTTTGTTCGACCCAAAGAGCATTATAATACTCCGGAAAGTTTGACCCCTGGCTCGGACTTCGTTTCGATTTGATTGTTTTACGGATACACGGATGTCGTATTGCACGCGTGTTTGTAAAATGGCGAAAGTTATTTTCGCTGTGCTGTGGACGGTAAGTCTTATTTCAAATATTCACTAACAGTTATCGAAAATAAAACAAAACGAAAGTGTAGGTATCAAAGGAATATCAGTGAAAGAAAACCTAAGATGGTTTATATTGTATCGCGGTTACAAATTGACTCGCTTATAAATACACAATTACACGCACAAACTAATTTATAACACTAGAGCTACTCATTTGATCCCATCGAAAGGTAGGTACATTGGTTTAAGTATCACTTTACATTTATTCGGTTTAATTAACAGTTTGTCATGTATTTCATTATTTAACTCATTTAAAAGTGATGGTAACATATATCCGTCGGTACGTTTTCCATAATTTTTAGTACATGGAGGTAATGTATATTTAGGGAAAATACGATAGGTTGCGCAAATTAGAGGTATTTCTTGTTCTAGGTTTTAAGCAAGTTATCATAGCCTACATATTATAAACATTTTTATTTTATTATATGTCTACAATTCTATAGTATTTAAATTATTCAGAGTTAGATTTACTACACTTGCGTTTAATATTTAAGGGTACAATTGTTTTTAAAAGTGTTACTTGTAATCTATAAATTTCGTCTATATAAGTCTTATATGTTCTACTATAACTACTGAGACCATAGCTTATGACAGAGTCAGCCAACACATTACACAACATTCTCAGTGTGCTAAAAGGTAATTTTCATTTAAGTAGGGATAGTTTAGCTACAATGGATCTTAATCTATTACATACATATTCAATGTATGGTCTCCAGTTTAGTTTACAATTATAAGTATTAATTACTTTGATGGTGGATGCATTGGTGGGTATGAGCCTGGATAGTTGGCATAATTTCTGATTTAAGGTGTGGTGAGTGGATGTGAATAAATTTTGAATTGTACTAATATTATAAAGGCGAAAGTTTGTAAGTATGTATGGATGTATGGATGTTACTCTTTCACGCAAAAACTGCTGAACGGATTGTGATGAAATTTGGCACACGGGTAGATATTGTTCTGGATTAATACATAGGCTGCATTTTATCCCGGGACAATAAAAAGCGCGACTTTTATCCTGGAAAATCGAAACGCGGGCAGAGCCGCGGTCTAAAACTACTAATTAATAGTTAGGCCCACATCATGTGCCCACTTGCATAGAGTATTAACCCCTGGAATGCCGGGCTCGGTTTGCGTAAAAGACGCGTGCGTGCCGCCCATACATTTGAAAAAATCGGATTTTCAATGTAAAGGATGTTCTAATTTATACACCATAAAATTCTTTTAGACCTTTTTTTTTTAATTATTTATATACTTATTTATTGAGGATCAATGGTCACTAAAATATTCAGAAATATTGTAAGATTTGGCATAGACGGCCGCCATTTTGAATTTCTTTGTTTTGAGGCCGATTGACCTCAAAATCGAAATCTGGGTATATTTTTGGTTACAAAAGACGGATCCAATGCTTGAATTGAGAAAAATGGCCGCCATTTTGAATTTCTTTGTTTTAAGGCCAATCGAGCTCAAAATCGATATCTGGGCAGGCCTGTAGGTACAAAAGACGGATCGAATGTTAGAATTGAAAAAAGTGGCCGCCATTTTGAATTTCTTTCGTTTTAAGGCCCATCGACCTCAAAATCGATATCTAGGCAAGCCTTTAGGTACTGAAGACGGATCCAATGTGAGAATTGAAAAAAGTGGCCGCCATTTTGAATTTCTTTGTTTTAAGGCCAATCGACCTCAAAATCGATATCTGGGCAGGCCTGTAGGTACAAAAAACAGATCCAATGTCAGAATTGAAAAAAGTGGCCACCATTTTGAACTTCATTGTTTTAAGGCCAATCGACCCCAAAATCGATATCTAGACAAGCCTTTAGGTACTGAAGACGGATCCAATGTTAGAATTGAAAAAAGTGGCCGCCATTTTGAACTTCTTTGTTTTAAAGCCAATCGACCCCAAAATCGATATCTGGGCAGGCCTTTAGGCACGAAAGATGAATCCAATGTCAGAATGGAAAAAAATGGCCGCCATCTTGAATTTCTTTGTTTTAAGGCCAATCGAGCTCAAAATCGATATCTGGGCAGGCCTTTAGGTACAAAAGACGGATCTAATGACAGAAATCTAAAAAGTGGCCGCCATTTTGAATTTCTTTGTTTTAAGGCCAATCGACCTCAAAATCGATATCTGGGCAGGCCTGTAGGTACAAAAGACAGATCGAATGTTAGAGTTGAAAAAAGTGGCCACCATTTTGAACTTTATTGTTTTAAGGCCAATTGACCCCAAAATCGATATCTAGACAAGCCTTTAGGTACTGAAGACGGATCCAATGTTAGAATTGAAAAAAGTGGCCGCCATTTTGAATTTCTTTGTTTTAAGGCCAATCGACCTCAAAATCGATATCTGGGCAGGCCTGTAGGTACAAAAAACAGATCCAATGTTAGAGTTGAAAAAAGTGGCCACCATTTTGAACTTTATTGTTTTAAGGCCAATCGACCCCAAAATCGATATCTAGACAAGCCTTTAGGTACTGAAGACGGATCCAATGTTAGAATTGAAAAAAGTGGCCGCCATTTTGAATTTCTTTGTTTTAAGGCCAATCGACCTCAAAATCGATATCTGGGCAGGCCTGTAGGTACAAAAAATGGATCCAATGTCAGAATTGAAACAAGTGGCCGCCATTTTGAACTTCTTTGTTTTAAAGCCAATCGACCGCAAAATCTGAGACGAAAAAAGTGGCCACTTTTTCAATTCTAACATTGGATCCGCCTTCAGTACCTAAAGGCTTGCCTAGATATCGATTTTGGGGTCGATTGGCCTTAAAACAAAGAAGTTCAAAATGGCGGCCACTTTTTTCAATTCTAACATTCGATCCGTCTTTTGTACCTACAGGCCTGCCCAGATATCAATTTTGAGGTCGATTGGCCTTAAAACAAAGAAATTCAAAATGGTGGCCACTTTTTTCAATTCTAACATTGGATCGGCCTTTTTACGTAAAGGCCTGCCCAGATATCGATTTTGAGGTCGATTGGCCTTAAAACAAAGAAATTTAAAATGGCGGCCACTTTTTTCAATTCTAATATTTAATTAAGATTTGCATACAATGGAAACCCAAAAATAAGCTAAAAAGAAACAACCTGTAGATGTTCAGTTTTCATACATTTTGCAGAAATCTGCCCGAGCGTGGATCCACGCTCCCAGCAGAGTTTGAACACTTTTTTTGAGCGTGGATCCACGCTCCCGGCACGCGAGGGCTTAAAATTCATTTGCATAGCATTTTGGGCAATAAGAATATTTTGTCAGCAACAACCAGACAGGTGTCATCAGCAAATTGGTGTACAAAACCCTCACTAAATATGTTGCACATGTCGTGACTATACAGTAGATATTCAATTGGTGCAATTATTAGCCGTACCTTCTTCAGTGAGAACGAAATTGCTATAAGCATTATTAACTTTCTCTGATGATGATGTCTAGCAGCTGCGACATCTTCGGAATCCGTTTGGCAGTGATCAAGAGGCCTCCGCGACGCGATGTCCTCTCAGCACTCGCCTATGAAGATGACCTACTTAATAGGTCGAAACTGGTCAGGGATTCTGACCAAGAATATGTGAGTGAAACCATTTTTTCTAGTAATGTAATATGTCTCTCGTAAGTTTTAATATTATTATTATTGATTTTTAATGTAGTTTGGCAGTTAAGGTGATAGTTTTCGATAAATCTAAGAGAGGGCCTTATATACCACGTGAGATTTTTATATATAGAGTATCTTAGGGTGTCGTCGCAGGCTTTAATAAAATCATTGAATAAAGCAAGCACATCTTTTTTTTTATTCAACTGTGTATGAACTTCATTTGTAAATTTGCATAATAATTGTGATATATGTTTATTCTTCGAAATCCATGCTGATGGTCATGGATAATGTTATTATTGATCAAATATTTATTAATTTAATTTACTAAGTATCTTTCGATAATTTTATTAATACAGGAAAGTATGGTAATTGGTCTATAGTTATTTTTCATCACTACATAGTATAAAACAAAGTCGCTTCCCGCTGTCTGTGCCTATGTATGCTTAGATCTTTAAAACTACGCAACGGATTTTGATGCGTTTTTTTTATAGATAGAGTGATTCAAGAAGAAGTTTTATATGTATAATTTATCCCGGGGAAATATAAAGCGGGACTTTTATCCTGGAAAAACTCCCATTCCCGCGGGCGAAGCCGCGAGCTGAAGTCTAGTATTCTTATGTGTTTTTATTATGTATTGGTCGGTTGACTGCCTCGGTAGCGTAGTTGTATTGCGCTCGCGTTACGAGTACGATTTGCGCGCTGAGGTCCTGGGTTCGAATCCCGGGTTTGGCCAAAAAAACTGTAACTGGGTTTTCCATCCTAAAAAATTACTCAGTCGCAGCTCGGAGTCAGGAATATGGTGGTGTGATACCCTTGTACCTCGGAAAGCACGTAAAGCCGTTGGTCCTGCGCCTGATCTCTCTCCGGTTATGTCGGATTGCCGTCTCATCGGACTATGAGAGTGAAGCAATAGCGAGTGCACCTGTGGATTGCGCACACACTTGTGCACTATAATATCTCCTGCGTACCTGGCTGATCTCCGTTGAGATTGGCTGCCGTAGACGAAACTGGCTAGGAGGGGAGGATTTCATGTATTGGTCGAATTATACCTATTTTAGTTTATCTGGTTAACTACCCTTAGCAACGATTTTATTAGATGTGTAATAACAGGAATTTCTGCATACTTACACACACACTCATGCCTTTTATCCCCGAAAGGGTAGGCAGAGGCGCAACTAGTGCACCCACTTTTCGCCGTTATTCCGTCCCATGATGTGATAGGGGGCGAGCCTATCGCCATATCGGGCACAAATTCCAGACTCCGAGCTGATACAGAGTACAAAAACTCAATATCACTTTGCCTGACCTGGGGATCGAATCCGAGACCTCAGCATTGCAGTCGCACCATAATACAACTACGCCACTGAGTCAGTGCTTCTATATTCCTTTGCAAATTTGTTTACTAATTCGTTTAAACTATGTTCTTTGAAAGTTCTAGTTATAATATCATCTATAGACTGTAAATTTCCCACATAATTGATTTATTATAGACCATATTTTTTCTAGGATTGCCGAAGTTATTAGTAATTTTGTTCATTATATAATTATTTCTTAGGCGGTTTATATATTTTGTTGTATAGTAATTTATTGACTTTATTGCTTAGTCACTGTCCAGATTTTGAGTAATTGATTCTTCTTGTCACACACATATACCATTCTGTTATGAACCCATTTAAATGACTTACGTTTATTTATGTTTATACTACCATTATACTTACATTAATTATATACTGCATTAAATTGACTTAAATTCTAATATGTATAACATTAGGACCATCGTAGGTGAGCGCCAGGGACCAGTCAATGTCGCCCAGTAAAAATTGAACCTTATTGCTATCTAGTTTAGGTATTTTTTGGTATTTAGTAGTGTAACACGTGTTCTCGGTTATTATTAATCCAGTTATGGAGTATTCAGCCAGAACGTTGCTTATCACGGCAGTATTCATATTCTAGTTTTTTAACCGACTTGTATTTCCTTGGCTTAGCTGCCAATTGTAACGTTCCTTTTGAAATGTGTCTATAAATAAACACATTAACTATTTTAAAGCTGTGCCAAAGGTTTGTCATACCTGATTAAATGAATAAAGGTCAATGTGCTTTAATGTCATGTTATCTGGCGCTGAGTATATGTTAAGTCTGCCCATCCACACTAGTTCAGTGTGGTGTACAAAGGTGACTGTGCTTGTCGAGGAGTGGATTGCCTTGTTGGTGTAGTTGTATAGCATGTCATTATCGACCGCTGCTTTCAGATCCTGGGTTCGAATCCCGGGTCGGGCAAAGTGATATTGAGTTTTTCTACTGTCAGCTTAGAGTCGGGAATTTGTACCCGAGGTAGCCATAGGCTCGCCTACTATTACACCATAAGATGGAACACACACGGTATTAAAGTGAGTGTCCTGGTTGCACCTCTGCAACCATGCCTATCGCTTTAGGGATAAATAGGGTGATGTATGTTTTTAGAGGAGAAGGCCGGTTTCCAACACTCAGTGTAATAGTACTTAGATAATATACAATGGCAAGTTTTAGTATATTATTTTTGAGATACATAATAAGTGTACCTATATATTTTGTTTTCCAGGTGCACTTTACCACTTTCCCAGTGCGCTTACTTTTAGATGGGAAAGTCATCAAAATGACGGGTATATGCAGTGGGCAAAAGTTCTTGGTGAAAATGTGTTGAAAAGGAGAATAATATATTTAAAAAATGTTCGATTACCCTATAGACACTTTGAGCCTAAGTATATATTACTCAATAGACATCTTACAAAAATCGAAGTCCCAGCATTGGATTTAGGTAAGCATATTTTCCATATTATTATGTACTTATGATAGGTAAGGTTAATATTTTGTGATTGGTTTGGAAGTTTTTAGGTGAAAACAATTATGACGCACACACATTCTCACGCCTTTTATCCCCGAAGGCAGAGGCGCAACTAATGTACCCACTTTTTGCTGAGTGTGTTCCGTCCCATGATATGATAGGGGCGAACCTATCGCCATATCGGGCAAAAATTCCAGACTCCGAGCTGATACTTAATTTAAAACTCAATATCACTTTTCCCGACCTGGAGAGCGAACCCAAGACCATCGCAGCTATACCGTAATACAATTGCGCCACCGAGGCAGTTAATTAACAATTCAAATTATTGGAAGCAATAATCGCCAGAAAATTATTGCACGCATACAACATTACGCATACAACAAAACTAAAAACATGCATGCGATTACCTATTATTATATTAAAAAGGTTAAATTACTATTATAGGGTTACTATGCTGTACGAGTGTTTTAATGACAAATATCCATCTGAATGGTTGCTCGCTACGCAAAGATAAGATGAATTGTATGTAGCTTAAGTGATTTGTGACAGATTGATATGTGCGACTTTCTTGGATAGTCCTAAGAGTATATTTTTAACATACTATGATACTCATTTGATACCACTTTGTTGCATCCCTTTTCTCTTGGTTAGCCATAATCTGAGCTCACTTTAACGTCTGTGCTTGCGGCGGCGTCGAAGTACTGGTAGAATCTTTTAGTTTATTAAAAAATATTGGTAAAAATTATGTGTAAAAGTGCCCTTAGAGGCCTAATTACTGAATAAATGATTTTAATTTGAATATACGACTTTTTGTACGTGTTTCTATTCTCCATAGACTCACAAATATTTGGTATAGAGTAAGCTTGAACTATAAGAAACGACATAGGCAATATGCACCCTAAAAATAAAAATTTTATTGCATTCCAGAACAATTTGGAAACACTTGCTCAGTGTCTGAGGATGCCTCAAACTCGATTAACCATCCGATCGCTAATATTGTAAGTACGTATAATATTTCATTACTTATTATCCTTTTTATTCATATAAATGACAAAATGTCCAAGCTGGTTGCCTGATGGTAAATAACACAACAACATAAACCACCGAAACTTTGAATTACGAATCACTGCGAGGTATTACACTGCTCTCGTCACTCTGAGACATTAATGTTATGTCACATATTATGGGTTACTACGTTATGTCTTAAAATGACCGATATTTACACATAACATATTAATACAGCTGTAAGGGCCCACAAAATGGTACAGTACAAAAAAAGATGTATATGCGAGAAATCCTGCTGCCTCGGTAGCGTAGTTGTATTATGGTACGACTGCAAAGCTGAGGTCTCGGGTTCGTTCCCCGGGTCGGGCAAAATGATATTGAGTTTTTCTATTCAGTATCAGCTCGGAGTCTGGAATTTGTGCCCGATATGGCGATAGGCTCGCCCCCTATCACATCATGGGACGGAATAAAGGCGAAAAGTGAGTGCACTAGTTGCGCCTCTGCCTACTCCTTCGGGGATAACAGGCGTGAGTGTATATGTATGTATATATGTGAGAAATCCTGTGCCCACAACAGTAGCAGCACTAAGAACAGCGATTTCACAAGAATGGAACAATATCCCGTAAGAGCGTTTAATGACCCTAATCAGATATATGCGGAACCGATTAGAATCTGTAATTAATGCACGTGGGAGCAATACACCTTATTAAAAGAAAAAAAACTGTGCTTCATTTTTTTAAATTTAAATACGAATTTTTCAACAAACCAACCACAACCAAATTTTGTTCATTTATCGTTTTTGTTAAAAAAAAAATGATTAGTCCTTTCCATTATACAAACACACACTTATATGATATAATGGATAATAATACTTCATACTTGTTAGTCTAACCTGATACTATGCTGTTATGAAGTTAACGAACCAAACTATAGGTTTCAATTTAAATTTGTATAAAAAGTTTGAATACTAGGTTAAAATGTTTATTTCAAAGGCATCTTTAACATTGATGCAGTATATGGGTCCGTCAGTGTATATGCATATGTAGGTATATCTTAAAATTCAATAAATCTTAAATTGCTTGAAAAGTATTGAATTCCCGATAGGGCTTCATGAAACAAAATCGATTGCTTTTGACCGAATCTACATGTTCTTAACGAGAATACGTCATATTAGCAGTCGCACTGTATATTGTACGTAAAGTCCAGATAATTTATTTTATTTGTTAGGCTTATTTTCTCATAACAATTTTTTATTTTTTCAGATGGGGCTGAAATAAATAAAGAACACTCATGCAGTCTCACGAGCAGACTCAGATGAAACGCAGTTCACAACACTCAGGTTTATTCCAAAAAAATATAAAGAAGTTACGCAGTGAAATCTGTATGTTACGTAAAAGAGGAAATTTATTTAAGCAACCAAACGGCTCTAAGAGAAAAAAATGGTGTTATGTACGCGCGTGAGAAGTTATACTTCTTTGGCATCATTAAATAATTTAATAATAGTATTCAGTATTAATTAGGTTATATTAGGGGGGTCAAGGGTCGAAAATGGGTGTGGGGGTCTATTTATAGGGGGGGTCAAGGGGGTTGAAATGTGTATGCGGGGTCAAGAGGGGTCAAATTAGGTTAGGGTCAAGGGGGGTTAAAAATGTGTTTATTGGCAAGGGGGGATCAATTTGAGTTGGGGGGTCAATGAGGGTCAAATTTGGTTTAATTTTTCAGGGGGGTGAAGGGGTGTGCGGGTGTCAGGTGCACAGTACAGTAGACCCGCCACACTAGAAGCCCTACTCTATCCTCTAAGGTAAAGTTCCTTATAGAATAACGTGAGGATATTAAGAACCTCCTTTATTGAAGTAGGGTATGTTAATAATATTGAAACTAAATTACAGTGATGCGCGCACAGCCTGTGACTTTTGTGTTACTGTTAGTCTAAATGTGTTACATGATGCGCGCGCATCTTGAAATTTCACTTTTATCATTTTTTCATAATGCGACTAAAGAAGTATAACATCTAAAATCACAGATTTATTGTATAACCTGTGTTTTGAAGACACTACCTGTAATCATGAAAATTAACCATCCAAATTATGTTAGGCTTGTAGCAGAATATCTTATTCTAATATAGGTACTTATAGTAAAAAGGTCTTAAAAGTACGATTACTGTTGACCCAATAGTTTCGTTGCAATAACTTAATTTAGTGATACCTAAAGAGGACTTTCAACATAACTCCATAAAAAAAATTAAAATGGATGATTTCGATCCGATTCGCTATTACCGTTTTTAAGTTGGTTTGCCTTTTATTTAATACCCTGTAATTCTTTTTTAAATTTATGTTGCAAGTGCCTTTTTTGTGTAACTTACCTGCGCTTTAACTTTTTGATTTGATTTTAATATAATAATTTCGTATTTATTGTCTGTTGGAATTCGAACTCTATTTAAATTATTTCATCAATGCAATTTGTAAAAAGGTAATATTATGTATATAACGGCGAAATTATTAAGCTTTTAATACGATCATTGTTCGAATGCTACTTTTGTTCTGTGAATATTTACTTTAGATTACAAACTACTCTGTTATAGTATTATACACTTTGATTGACGACTAGTAAGTAACACATGCCTATTGTGCATTTTTATGTTTAATCCATAGCTTCATAGACCGGTTTCAAGCAGTTCTTAACATTATGATTTATAATCTGTCTAATAATTTGTTGTTAAATTAATTGTTAGATGCATTAAATATTTTTTACATCAAATTATTATAAATCAGCGCACATAAGAATGTGTTTTTGTTTTTTTGTTAATCTTTGTAGTTCTTTTTTCTGTGGATACAATGGGAATGTGAAATCGATCTAAATATATTTTTCTTTAAGTCAAAAACTTAAAGGTCATGTGGTTTGTTTCATGGATTAATTGGATTTACCTACGCAAAATATTGTTTTTCATATCAATAGGCAATTTGTATAATTTGAATAGGAGGATATAGCATTTTAAAGATTTTTTCAGTCAATAAAGACAAATATAATTTTTATGGCCTCAAAAAATCATCTATACTTCGTTTTTTTTTTCAATTTGTAATATTATGCAAGCATGTATAATTGTAGGTAGCTGTACTCAATTTGTTGTATTTTATGTAGTTTCTTATGGAATACTACACCGTGAGGCAATATTTAATAGCAGTTAAGTTCTTTTTTATGCAAAAACTACTCACACATATATTAAATATTTTTTATATGAATCTGCATATTATAACGTCGTATCTAATAACCACTTTCCAAAGAGTTGTTCTTCTTTTCTATTAATTTAGTTGAATTTTTTTTTTTTTTTTTTTTTTTATTTAGGCTCACAAAACTGGCTGTTACACAAAAATTACAATTTAAATAATACGTTCAATATATATCATAATGTTGCTGTGCACAACCTAAAACATGTGAACACAACATGCATAAATAATGAAACTAATCATACACTCTTCCAAAACAGATATGGAAGCAAAAACAAAAACCCATAAATGTAATTTCGTTGTGGAATAAGATATCCACTATTTTTTATCAACAATATTAACAACATTGAAGACACTGTTTTTTGAAAACATTTATCGATGCGCCAAAAACATCTACTTCCTTGTCTATTTTATTGTATGCTAGACACATACGATAAATTACTATGGTTAGTTGTTTTGTTTTTGTGGCTGCCTTAGTGGCGTAGTTGTAATTCGGAACGACTGCAGTGCTGAGGTCACGGGTTCGATTCCCAGGTCTAACAAAGTGGTATTGGGTTTTTCTACTCAGTATCAGTCCGGGAGTCCGGAAATGTGCCCTGTAAATGGCAATAGATCCGCCCCCTATCACGTGGGATCTAATATTGATGGCGAAATGTGGGTGTGATACACCTCGGCCTACCCCTGAAAAGGGAAAAAGGCGTAAACTGTACGTATGTAATTTAGTTTTAATATAGGCGACTATTAAACTCTCGACGCATTAATGATGAATATATTCAGTATTTGCGTGACGCTCTAACAAATTCAACCTTATATTTATTACATATTATTACGATTAAAATAATTATGCAGAATTTGAGATGCCGATATTAGATATTTTTGGAATATGCTATTTTTATTGTAAACAACGGTTCATCCATTTGCGATAATCGGTGACAGTGAAACATCCTGATAAATGAAATAATAGTTTCGTTGCAATACGAGTAAAATATGAATTTATTATTGTTATTCCCACTAGTTGGAGGTATCCTGAATCATAAAAGTAGTCTGAAAAACTTGCTTCTCATCAAAATGTATATTACATTTAGATTTATTATAACAAAAGTGTTTCAAAACCGTTAGTTTCAGCGAATTTTTTGCAGTGTTACATAATGTTCATACATATATCTAATAGATCAAAAGAAAGTGCAATTATTTTAACGTTCTCACTTGATAATTAATTGTAGATTAATTATCGAGATAGGTTTGTTTTAAGTAGATGGAATGTGTTAGTTATTAATAATAAAAAAAATAAAATTAAACACGATTATCTATGAGAGAAATTGCATATTTATATTACTATTTATTACTTTCTTTAATTATTGCTCGCGGCTCCACCCGGTTGAATAAGTTTTTCCGGAATAAAAAGTAGTTTATGTTACTCGCTGATACCTAATGTAATGTAACGTAGCTTTGTATTGGTGAAAGAACTGTTAAAATCGGTCCAGTAGTTTTTGAGTTTATTCGTTACACATATACAATAATACAAATCTTTCCTCTTGATAATATTAGTATAAATTATTATAGCTATTAACAAGCTATTCAATGTTATGTTGACACAATATTTATAGCTGCATAATTACATTATGAGACCAAATTGTTAATCTTTAATAGTCAACACGAAAATATTTTTAATTTTTAAAATGTAATTTTATAACATTAGATGTAGTTATTGTATAAGTGTTGTACAATACTTATTACTTAAAGCACGTACTTAAATCTTATTGTAATAAATCCATATTCTGATTATTAAGGTTTTACTAATTAGCCACCCTATAATTATTATCAGATATCAATAGTAAGTGATTGGTGATTGTTATGTACTGTTAAATAAGGGTCTAAAACATTACGTTGCAACGACAGATATTGAAATATTTGTGAAACAATGTTCTAGAGAATTAAGCTTACCGTCTTTATATGTACTTTTAGAACCCTTATGTTGCAGTATATTAACAATCACTACAAACTTAAACATTACACAATACATCTCACGCCCAGATCATTACTGAATTATCTCGAAAAATCTGTGAATCGTGTCTTTTGTGTTGTGTAAATCGGCAAATTTTGCCGATTTACATAAAAAACACGATTCACAGATTTCTTCGAGATAATTCAGTATTGATCTAGGCGTGCGATATTATAGTGCCACCTGCAGGATTTTTTTAGCGATAAAACGTCACCAGTGGCATCTAGTGTTTCGTATTGTTAACGTGCCGTAATTTGACAATTGACGATTGGCATAAAAAAGGAATGAGTGGGTTCTCTATTTCCGTAGTATTATAATGCTCTTTGCTGCAATCTGCGCGTCTCTTGAATTTTGGTGTTTGCATTGTACTAATTGTTGTTTGTTCTGTTAATTATTTAAGATATAATTTTATTTACACGGTAAATACAGAATTTGCTATGTATTGAGTTAATTTTTATACATTAAGTAATTTATAATCTATCTAAAAGAATTAAAAATTGTCTGTCGCCATTTTCGCCTATGATTAAATCATACCACTCGAATAGGTATTTATATTTTGTTTGATCATCAACGAATATTTCATGTCTGAGTGCTTTCTAGTGAACCTTAAATGGATCGACGATTTCAAGGAATGAGCAGAAAATGTCCCAGAAAAATAGTACAATAAATTTCGTTATACATGACGCCAATGGTTAGTGAAGCACTGTACGTGGTTCTACTTTGTTACAACTTAGATATCTACATTTTTTTTCTTTTATACCAAATCATATCTAGCAGTCGTCTTTTTCCGTAAAATATACCAACAGCTCATTACTATTACGTACATGTGAATAGATATATCTTTCGTTTATTGACCGGTTCAGCTTTCGCACCAAAACCTTTGCGTTGACAAATTTTTTACACATTACAGTCATTAGCATCAAACTAAACGTATGTTGTAATATTTTAGGGCAACCTCAAATGGTAAAGGTTGCTCAAAGTGGATGCAATCAGTCACTTGGTCATTATAAGATAAAATCTAACCCTGTGAAAGTGATAAAGGTGCCAACGATATCAGAGACTAGTATTCAGGTAAATGTAAATTGTTTTTTTAACCCCACATGTGTTCTACTACTTATTGTTAATGATAACTATGATTCTAGTTGAAATCTATCTCGTACAATATTGTACATTATTTAAAAAAACTTACTACTGGTAGGTACATAATATTAATTATATACTATTATAAGAAACCTAGGTGTTCTAGTAGGGAATTATATGGCATTAAATTGGCCTTAAAATTGCATGTGAAATAAAAAAAGATGTTATAGATCTTTTACAGTTTCAGTAATTATGTTACATGATTAAATCATTGAATTCAAATTCCACATGCAAGTAATTGAATACAGTAAAGTGTATGGTATCTTAACAAACCTAAACTTAAACATTAATCAATAATGTACACACGCAGTGCTTATATTTTTGACTAAATTCTGTTGATTGGTGTTTTTTTAGCTCTTAAACAATAAGATATATCAAAATGTGTGTTATTATTGATTTAAAGATTGCTTGTTTGTGTTAAATAGAGACCAAATTATATTTAACTTAAAATCTCAAAATTTGCATCATTCATTAACAAAAGTTAAACAATTTTTTCAAACTTTATTTCCATTTAATTACACTATATATGTGCCATTTTATTCAATGTCTTTTCATTTTATTCAAGGTAGGGCAATGATCCCATTTCTGTAGAAATTTTGGGGCTTCCTATCAAAAAAACATGATAAGTAGTTTTGGCAGTCCTCTTTTGATTATAACCTAACACGGCCTAAAGAATGCTGAAGAGATTGAAACAGGTGGAAAGCTGAATATACAAGGTCAGGGCTATATGGTGGGTGCATTAACACCTCTCAGTCAAACTCTTCATTTTGGCTGAGTGGCTTAAGATGTGTGTTGTCTAGCGTTATTGTGATGAAAGACCACACCCTTTCTATTGATCAAATCCGGCTGCTTTCTCTCAACTTCTTGCTTTAATCTCATTAGTTGTTGGCAGTAGAGATCGAAATTTCCAATTAATACCATACCAATAATCTCTTCAAAAACTGTTCAGTTTCATTGCATCTCAATAAAGAATCACGAATCAGTACATGGTTCATTAGGTTTGGTTCAGTGAGCTCATGTGGCACCCAAATATCAAGCATTTTTGTGTACCCAGCTTTCAAATGTGTAAAAACTGTTTTGTGACCAATTCTCAGTTCTTCAGTTATACTACTGATATGTCAATCTTGCTCCACTTTGTCAAAAAATAGTGTTGACTTTATACGTAACAGGGGGATGAGAGCAAGGTGCATCTTTAACTTCACAATTCCCAGATTGAAACGCCTAAACCAACTTAGTACTACTCTTACTGACACTGCATTAGGTCCATAAACGCCACAATTTTTTTTTATGATTTGCAGTGCATTTTTCCTTTTTTTTATAGTAAAATTTCACAATGTATCGAATTACTTCATTGGATTCACTCATTTTTGCTGAAAAAAAATCAATGAACAATAGCTGAAAACAACATTTTACTAATTTGTTTCTTTTTTGGAAATGTAACCTTTTTAATGTCATCAAAACCAGCCAGATACAAATAGTACAGCCAAAGACGCTTTGTTACAAGTTTATACACACTACATGTGGAAAGACTTTTCACTTTTTTACTTTTCATTGTGCAACACATGATAATATATTAAACATTAAAACTTCATAATATTAGCATGTAATGATACTAGCACTGTACTGTATACTACCCCATAGCTAGGCATGGGCCTACCCTACAACTGAGAGGGTTAAGGCCTTAGTCCACCACACTGATTGGTAGACTTCACAAACCCTTGAGATTCTTATAACTTCTCAGATATGCAGCTTCCTCACAATATTTTACTTTACCATTAAAGCAAGCAAATTCACAAAGAATGCACCCATAACTTTGGAAAAATCAGAGGTGCATGCCTTGAGTTTTGAACCTGAGGACATTCGTATCAGCAGTCCATTCCACTCCCAACCAAAACTTATATTGCTGCTGCCCAATGAGGTATGTGAAAACTAATAATAAATTAATTTTCTTTATTATATGTTTGATGGTTTCAGACACCACAATATAAAGCTGTAAAACTTAGTGGACCCAAATGTACATCAAGTAAGTTACACATCACATAAATTGTTTGTCTTATTATGATAACAAAGTTATTAATTTTAATATTATGTATTACATCATGCAAATAACTTTATATTCTCAGGATTGCAGCCAGTTTCCAGCCAGAAATTTGCACAGTTACAAAGGCTAACACCAAAACGTGAAACAACAGCACTCAAAGAGAACCAAGTATGTTAAATCTAAATCTAAACAACTAGTTTTTTCAAATACTGTAAAATATTGCAGTCACTTAAAATCATAAAAAAGTAGATTTTCTCGAATAATGTATATTATTATAAATAACATTTTTATATATTACTAACCTTTGCTTGCTGGTCTGCCCATGTTTTATGTCCAGTACCTGTATAAAAGTAGCCTATAACATTGGGGCCTTAGCTTGTTATTGTAAAGGAATTTTTCAATATCTGTTAAGTAGAGTATAAGTTTCAAATCCTATTTTGACTCCAAAAAGAATAATATCCAAAAATCACATGCTTGTGTTCAACTAAGTCATGAAGGAATCTTGTGCAAATTTCATGTTTCTAGTCTCTACAGTTGCACCTATGATTGATTGATGATGTAATCAATTAGTTTCTTCTTTTATAAATTCTAGCGTAGTATCTACTTTAGCGCGCTTCCCGGGATAAAAGTCCCGATATATATTTTCCCGAGATAAAAAGTAGACTATGTCCTTCCTAAGATCACAAACTATCTCCATACCATATTACTTGCGGTTCCACTTGCTAGATAAGAATTCCGCTTTATATTGTATTTTAGCCTATGCCCTTACATAGGCTACTTATTGAAAATTTTTAAAAACTTAACCCGGCAAGCGCCGCTTATATAGATAGATGTATGGGGAAACCCTATATATGGACGCCGGCGTCCGTCGGGCTTGACGAGTCAAGCAATATTACACAGTTTAGTTACAATTTTCCTAATTGTGTTTGGTGTTTTTACGTGATTCATTTTTATTTCTTTACAATAATATGTCTGTGTCGAGGGCATTTAGAAATAGGTCGGTATGTAAGATGTGAGAGGAAAAGGTTGAACAATATGTCCCCTATAAATTTAGACCTTCAAAGCAGGTATTGTGGCACTCTATGTTTTATTTGTTATTCAGTATAATTATGTTAGTTGTACTTTAGAATTGTTAATAGCACATTTGGAGGGTATTATAATTGCCTTCTGTAAGATGTTTCTAACTTCCCCATTTCCCATTGTGATGGAAAAATCGTGTTCCACCTAAAATAACCGATTAAAATTTTCAGAAGCCACAGCTTAAAGAGTTGAAGTATATACATACTGTACCGGATTTAATATATCTACAACCGGAACCAAATAACCAGGTGTCTACTGTTGACACAAGCAACTGTTTGACTAAAGTTATGTCTCACGCATCCAGGAGGAGACATGATTCTGATAATGATCCACCAGCAGAATAGTAAGTCTCATTATGATTAATATTATGCTTGACACTGTCAAGTTACAGCCTATTGTTTATACCAATTTAAAAGGCTTTGGCAGAAAGCACAATTTTCCACCTATGATTAAAAAAGGAATATTCTTAATTCAACATACACTTGTAGTGCTTCCTGTTATGTGTAGCATTTATCATGCATATTATTATTAATTTTGAAATGAATGTATATGCATACTATATTAATTAATAATTGTGTTTTACATGTTGCACCTTTAGGATGAAAACAACACAATTCAAAAAATAGAAAATTGAGTTGTCATTTTTAAATGACTAAAAACTAGTCCTTTATTTATAAAAATTAAATAAAAAAGGGACTTATCTCAAAGTTATGTCCCTTTTCTGTTGGAATATGGCTGTTTTTGAACTATTGTTGTATTGAGAACTTTGTTGTAAGTAATTTTATGACGATAACTCAATTTCCTATCTTTTTGAATTGTGTCGTTTTCATCCTAAAGGTGCGATGTGTGCCTACTCCCTCCTTAAATTAAATCATATAATTAAATAATATTCTCTTTTTTTAGCACAACCAAAAGACGTAAGCATGCCGACAAAGTTGGTAAAGGTCTTAGACATTTTTCGATGAAAGTTTGTGAAAAAGTAAGAACAAAGGGTTTTACTTCATATAATGAAGTAGCTGATGAATTGGTCCTGGAATTTGCTGCTGGAATGCATGGATCTGCAGATAGTCAAGTAATAATTACCTATATACTTGCTAACTTAATTAATATTAAATGCATCATGTATTTCTTACATGAGTATTTCTGTAATAATAAATTGTACGCAACGAAAATGTAACAGAAAAATATGACGAAATTGTAAATATTATGTAACGAAAATGTAATTATAAAACAAAGAGTACACTATCTCCATTCAATAGGTTTAAAAAAGTAACAATGATATCAACCAACCTTTATTGTTAGTATCAGTGTTTTTGAAGATCATTGTTTTGATATGACATTGTACTTAAGTCTAATTGAGAATATTACAGTAAATAGTTATTAATTAATCATGAAATTACATGTAAGGTTCAAATGGTAATCCTAATGCCATAAGACCGATTATGGCGTACGCATCGCCCATATTCGCCCATTTACCGCCTGCTCTTAAGCTTATGCAGGTCTTGCAAAATCAATTCCTCAGACATGCTCTTGGTGCCCCGTGGTATGTTCGGAATCGCAACCTCCACATAGACACGATCATTCCGACCATCAGCTATTTTCATGCATATGGCCAGCAGACGCTACTTCAATCGGGCGGTAAATCACCCAAACACGCTAGTCCGTAAAGCGTCCATCTACACTCCATTCGATCGCGCTAAATGGAGACGGCTGCGGTCAGTATTACCGATCCAGAGGATGAAATCCCTTGCCATTCGCGATACGATCGAGTTTCAAAAACTCTTACACTCAACACGACCGCCCTTGCCGTCGAGGACCTCGCCGCCATTTACCGAAACCATTGCTATGAATTTTGATAAGTCTCTTAAAACAGTCGGTATCTTTCTCGATTTAAGAAGCCTTTGACACTGTCTCGGTCCCCATCCTACTCAACAAATTAGGTCAAGCCAATATTCGAGGTGCTAGTTTTGAAATCCTCAGCGATTATTTATGCGATTGTAGTCAACTCGTACGGTTTGAAGATTAAGTAGTGAGGAACCCATCTCATACGGTGTTCTGCAAGGCAGTGTGCTCGAGCCTACCTTGTTTTTGATTTATGTAAATGAGCTGTACAGCTTCACTCTTAACAATTGTAAAATCATATCATATGCAGATGATACTGTTATTCTAAGCCCACGGTAATAGTTGGATGGAAGCGAAATCCTTTGCAGAGCTTGCTCTCAGGGCAGTTATGGGCTGGCTATCTAGCAATCTCCTCGCTCTGAACCTTGATAAGACTGCATTTGTTACTTTTGGACCGTCAAAATCTTGTCAATCGCCTCCTAACTATAACATAATTGGTCACAACTGCACTTCTCTTAGTACCGAACCATGTGATTGTGTTAGTATAAAGCGTACAGATTGTATAAAATATCTTGGTGTGGTTGTTGATAGCCGTATGTCTTGTTGGGTTAACCAGGCTGACTCAGTCGTTTCACGAATCAGAAAGCCTATGTTTGTGTTCAAGAAATTACAGGGTATTGTCGATGATTCTACTTTAAGGACAGTATATTATAATATCTTGGGTAATTGTCCAAAAACTTTTATGCTTCATCTAGAGCGCGGCCAAAAACTTTTCTAAAGGTGATTACCTTTAAACCACCGCGCTCCCCCACACTCGAGCTGTACCGTGATTGTCATGTCCTATCCATTCGTCAACTTTTCGTTTATCGTGTCATATTACGCAAGCACTCTCAAATCATTTTTGATCCTAACCAAACCTCTAGGAAACGCCGTCTGGACAAGGTCTTTGAAGTTGAGTTTAGAAGGACTTCCTTCGCTAGTAAACATTTTTAATTTATGAGCTGTAATCTCTATACTGACATAAAAACTTAAAATCTCTGTCATGCCGTATAGAAAGTGTAAAAAGGCTCTAATAGAATGGCTTCTGACCCTCACATATGCTGATACAGAGAACCTCATAAACAGAATATACTAGTTCATGTGTACTAACTTTTTGTTTCGTACACACACTCACACGCAAACATACACTCCCTCTCTCACACACACACACATACACACACCCATACCCTTCTTTATGTAATGTTTTTTTTTGTAACTGTTACCTCCTTTATTATTATTATTATTATTATTTTGCATAACTATGTTGCTTTTAATAATATTGTTCTAAAACGTTGTTAACTAAGACACAGATTCTATCATTTATTTTTGACCCATCAAACCAGAGCTCAGATATGTGGCTAGTGCGATTATCACTAATTGATCACGATAGTGCTTGTTTATATTCATAGATAATTTACGTTATAATATTTGGAGGCGAATATTGTTTTGTAACTATTCAAGGGGTCGAATTCCATGCTTAACGCTGAGAGGTGAACATTTAAAATACACCTTAAAAGTTACAATACTTCATACTTTCAGCAATATGACCAGAAGAACATACGGCGACGAGTGTATGACGCATTGAATGTTTTAATGGCGATGAACATTATATCTAAGGACAAGAAGGAAATCAGGTGGCTTGGGTTGCCTACAAACAGTGTTCAAGAATGCACTGCATTAGAAAAAGAAAAACAAGCAAAACTTGAACAAATACAGAAGAAAACACAACAGTTACAAGAACTTATACTACAGGTATTCTTTTATATCATATTTTATTTATTGTACAGTAAAAATTCAGTAGTTTTAACAAAAAAAAAATATTTGCACTTTTTACATAGTTTGTAAAGGCGGACTTAATTTCGAAGGCATTCACTACCAGTCAACCAAGACGGGGGTAGGGAGTAGGGGGTACACGTGACTTATTTCTTGAAAGGTTTTTGGTCATGGGGTGGCAAGGACTCTGGCTACACGACTGACATTTTGGTATCCTCGGACCCCCTATGTGAAAGCTATAACTACGCCCGTGGGATAATGCCAGAGTTATGAGGAAGACACAGAAGTAGCAGATTATTACTAAAGCGAAGATTCGCTCATGGGTGGATTGAAGATATTGGAAGTATGGCAATAAATAAGAAGGTAGTGTAGGAGACTTAAGGATTTAAAAGAGTGTAGTAAGCATGCATAGGCTCTGACACTGGTGAGAACTAACGAGTGTATTTTGGTTACATTTTGTTAAAATTACTGAATTTCTAGGTAGATGTAGAATTTTTGACAGCAGTAATTTAATATGTTTTTAAATGTTGCATAGTTTAATACCCCAAGTTTGTTTCATTTAGTAAATGTCAAAGCAAAGATTATATAATTATCTACTAAGCTTAGGGTCGATTTCACCACTTGCTGATATGACATAAATGTACAAGCCGACCAAACACAAAGGTAACATTGGATAGTACATAAGTGTGATACTCATTGTTATAATGTATGAAGAACATGATAAATATTTGTGAACATGATAATTATGTAGTTGATTTTTGTATTTTTTGGGTAGACATTCTCTCAAAGTTATCGCGTCGCGGTAAGGCATTGTCATACAGGCAATCTTATATTGTTACAACAGTACAATGTGCGCCATACTAGATAACAGTATGCATTTGAAAAGATATAGACTAAAATATACTCTTACAATGACAATGTTAGTGATATTCTATAAAAAGAATTCTTACCGTATCATCGCAATACATATTTTCAAATCTTATGTATGTTCGAAAAAATATTGCAAATTTTGACCGAATATGCGATATTCACAATAAAAATACTAGGAATAAAAATAAACTTGTTGTACATGCTACTCGTCTCCATAAAATAAGCAATTCTTTTTGTTGGTCAATGCGTACGCTTCTTCAATAAACTTCCAATGCATATTGTTAATCTTCCAATAAAAAAATTTAAAACAACTGTCAAAGAACGACTTTACAAAAAAGGCTATTACACTATAGGAGATTATTTGGAAGATACAAATGCTTGGGATTAGGTTGCTCGCATTCACACATGTTTCCATAATATGAATTTATACTGTTAAATGACATTTGTATTTAAATATGTGTTAAAAAAAAAACAAGATGAAAAAAAATAACCACGCTGAGTTTCTTGGTGCTTCTTCTCAGGTCAGTGGGCTTTTCCGAAGCACTGGTAGAATCATATAGTTTAAAAAAAAACATTGTTAAAATGACGTGTAAAAGTGCCCCTAGGGGCCTAATTACATAATAAATGATTTGAGTTTGAGTTTGAGTTTGAATATTATAATAAAAACTATTTTTCGATGGTTAGGTAACTAAACCTAATATTTTTCTCTTTCACAGCACATTTCGTTCAAAAGCTTGATAGAAAGAAATAAAGAAGCAGAAAGTAAAGGAGTGAAACCCTCTCCATCATCAGCCATTCATTTGCCGTTTATTGTAGTAAATACTAGTGATAAAGCATTGATTGATTGCAGCATTTCCAATGATAAGTAAGTATTCATGTCAAGTTTTTTAATGTTCATTTTCAGTAACAACTAGATTGCAATTAGGTGGCATTGAGGTATGGACAAACATTTATAAAATCTTACACAGGTGTTAATTTGTCTACTAAAGTATTTTTTACCATATTTTGTATGGCTTATAATCGAAAAAATGTAAATTTTCCATACTTTTAATATTAATGTGTACATTTATTTGGGATTCACCTTACATCAATATCTATTGTCACTAAGATAATTATTGTAACTTTGTTTTCTAGGACAGAATATATGTTTAACTTCAACAAAAGGTTTCAAATCCATGATGACATAGATATTTTGAAGAGAATGGGCCTTCTGTTTGGTAAGTTTTACTTTTTCAGAATATCTTTGCATAATTTTTTAACATTTAACTAATAAAATTTATTGTTTTAGGTTTAGATAAAGGTGAATGTTCGGAAAAAGACATTGAAAGGGCTAAAAAAATGGTTCCAAAGTCATTAGAATCGTATGTGGATCGTGAGTAAATAATACTATTTTTTTTTTTTAGAGTACAAGGGTTCGTGTATGATATTGTCATTTTATATTGGTCTCAAGACAAATCTTATAATAACACAAGTCTAATTTTACTTCAAACTATTTTTAATTTATTACTGATAGCTTTTGCCCGCCATTTCGCCCGTGTGAAAAGTTTTTCCGCGATAAAAGTGAGATTGGCCCCTACAAACAAAGTTACAAACTTTCCTCTTTAAAATATTAGTTTAAAATATATATAAAATATAGGAAAGAAAGTTTCTTAAGTAAAGTTTTGTATTATTTCAGAAATGGGTAGAGGTCTTGAAACTAAGTTATCAAGTATACTACAAGAAGAGGAAGTGGATGAAGAATTGATAGAGGATGAACTGTTAGAAGCCGAGATTGAGGGAGATGCTGAGGACCACGAAGGCGAGGTGAACGAGTACAGTGATGATAGCAGCGACGTGGACGTCTAACCACCCTGGTGGTTATTATGAGTACTCTGCACCGTTGTGCGTTATCTTAAATGTCAAGACATAATTTCATTATTTTTTTTATTGGCCTGACAAAAACTGTATCCTTTATATATATTAAAAATAACAAATAATGGACTTTGGTGTTGCCACAATAATTCACAAAGTTGTTTATTCAATGAAAAAAAACTTTTGTTATAGCCAGAGCTGATTTTGGATCTAGTATTTTATCATAAAATGACGAGTATTTTACATTATCAAAATTAATAAACAAATGTTTCAGAACACCTTACTTTTTAAATGTCCCTGCTCTGCAACTTAGTACCAATAATGTTACTTAAAATGTTTTAAAGGCGTTATCAAATTAGCCGCAACGGAATTTCATGCAAATGTAGATGTACACTAGCTTTTGCCCGCGGCTCCGCCCGCATTAAAAAGTTTTTCCGGGATAAACGTCCCGGTTTATATTTTCCCGGGATAAAAAGTAGCCTATGTGTTAATCTAGAACATGATCTACCCGTGTGCCAAATTTCATCGAAATCCGTTCAGTAGTTTTTGCGTGAAAGAGGAACAAACATCCTTACATCCATACATCCAAACATCCATACAAACTTTCGCCTTTATAGTATTAGTAGGATTAACTGCCTGTCGACAAGGACGGTGCGGGTTCGCGTAACTACATCGCAAGATAATTTCGATAGGTAAAGCATACAATTCAAATAGATTTGTACTTTTCAAGTGTGTGTTACTCCAAGCAAACCACTGTAATAAATAATTTTATTGCCTAATTTGATAGCTTCTTAAAACAATTGTTTTTTGAAAACTGTAATTTTCACTTTGGTAAGACAGCATGAAAGAAATAAATGAAATATTGTAGAGTTATATTACCGGGGATACATCGAAGTATTTAATCTGCGAGGAAAGAAGCAATACGATGACAAAATAGTTGTAGTCCGACCAACTATTTATTTAACTTTGATATATGCATGTGTTAGATTTTTGAATATATATATTAATATATATGTTATACAGCAATCGCTTATATAAGCAAATTATGTTTAAAAGAATATAATTATGTATTAATACATCGAATCGCTAATATACCATCAGGATACTAGCAAATAGTCTGTTTTAAGGGTGGAAGGGCGGATGAGTTTGGTAAGATACAAGAACCACTATATTCTTTACATAATATATTTATTATATTTATCAGATACTATAATCCAATAAGCATAGCTCTATAATCAATATCACATAAATGTGTATATAACAATTATGTACCTTATCATAGGTACCACTTCTAAATCACATGACCCTAAATTATATGTCTATTTATACAAATACTTATCATTTTAAATGGTTGGTATACTAAGGATCAAATCTACTAGGACACTGGCAAGTTAAGTAATTTACTTTAAATTACTTAACTTGCCAGTGTCCTAGTACTGCTCAGCTCGGCGGCCCACGATAGAATGTCCGAATGTGCCGTTCTCCATCGAGCGACGGGTATTTATACAATATCAAAAGTCAAAAACACTATCGTACTATTGACTTTTTAGATGGATATTTTACAATTTAAAATAATAATTACCTAAGTGAGTTTGTCTACAATTATTTTCACAAATAATCACGTGTTATGAAGAATAATCATTTTATATAATTTATAATCTTATATTCTACGCTAATACACGCCTATGAAATTTTATAATTCTGGACAAGGAATCGGAACAAAATAATTGAATATTTTAAGGACGTCAGTTTTTGATTTCCATAGTGAAGAGACTTGCTGTTCAGCTCCGATATAAATTATCAATCGATATTCAAGCCCACTGATTGTGTAACAAAAATAATTCAAAACTTTTACATTGAAAAATAAAATTTCGCAGTGTAAATTCAAAAAAAACTTTTTATATATGCGTGAGTATATAATAACCGATAAAATAGACAATTCAAGTTAAATTTTGACAAAATGATATTGGGTATACAAATATATACCTACAGAATAAATGTATAAATAGAAAATATACACATTTAGACAATAATGCATGTTTATAAAACAATACAAAATGTTGAGCAAAAATAACATTTCAATGTGTTTAATCGATCAAAACTGATTCCTAAATAGGGTAGGTTCTCCTATGTTTGATTTTGTAAATTATTTTGTATGTAACAGAATAGTACGAAAGGGAAGTTCTATGAAATTTGCATCAGAATTGGTGGAAGGGTAAAACAGTTATTCATACTTGAAATATTGTTGTGAGTGAGAGTGGGGGAGTGGAGGGGATGTCGCGCTGTCACCTTCGCGCGCGCGCGGCGTTGTGGCCGGCGCGGCGGCTCTTGTCTACGTCACATTGTAGTATCACTATTGTTTGACAGCTGCCCCTTCCGCCAATTTTCAAAGCTTTGTAACTTACTAACAATTGATAGATGTATAAAAATTGTCAACTACCCTATTGTAATTATTATACCTCATTACGGTTGACTGGGTTTTGGGAACTCGTAGCCCACAGTTCACAATTAATGTATTAACCACAGTTGAAAAATTGTTGTTGGCCCTGGTATATGCTTGTAGCATTTAAACTTATTATGATAGGTTGTAAGTTTTCCATGTAAAAAATAAATAAAAACTTCTGCATAAATTAAATCGATTGCTACAAGAAATCGAATCGGTAACGCATTAGTACATCGCCAATTGATTAGAAACCGAACTGTCAAAAGTTAAATAAATGGTTGGTCGGACTAAAACATGTATAAAAGCTAAAAATTTTATTGTATCAAAAATTTTGATTCAAAATATCCGCTAAGACGCTGCGGGCTTAAATAGTCCGTTAATATCTGTAAAATAAATACTAAAAGTGATGTTGACTTGAAAGAACTACTTATGTATTTTAAAAAACTTGGGTATGTGTAAAGTTCCACTATAATTCATTGACATGGATAGCCTGGGTCAAGAACATTGTTAATATGTTACAAATAAAATTAGAAGTTAACTAAACGTATAAATGCAGGTATAGTATAAAAACAATTTAATAACCCTTATAGGAAGCGTGCACGAACTATAGGGTATAGCACAAAATCGACACAAGAGCCACATGTGGATAAAAAAGAAACTTTATAACAATTATAAATATTCTTTTAATATGACAAAAATGATAAAAAAGTGTTCCGGCCGCTTATTATTGATCCCAGCGTGTCCATATTTTTTTTTTTACATTGGAGCTAGTTATTAAGCAAATTTAGGAGGTTATGTTCCCTCATTACAGACTTTTATATTGAATATTATGTTCTAAACATCTTTACTTTTATAAACAACGTAATGAGACATTTCCAAATGCTTTGGAACTCATCACTACGTATGTTTTATACAGCTTTTATTATTTTTGTTGATTTTCACATAACCATGGAATGTAAAGTACTTAGGTACAACTATTCTTGGGAACATAATAGAATTGCACACCCTTTGATTTTTCTATTTTTATGTGGAGCATCCACATACACAGCAATACATTATCAACAGATTGAATGTTATGTTTCATACGAATATTTTACGTCTATGCCAACTATCGTGTGCTGAAAAGGAGTCAGAGAGGCTACTGCGAAAAACGAAATCCGAAACGTCGGTCCGAAACGAAGAAACGACGAACTTTGGATTTTAACCTTACTACCAAATTACTTCGGATCCGTCACCGTTGAACGAAGGTTTCACGTAGTTTGCGACGCTTCCGACTTCGCTAAACACTTTCGTCACGCAACAACTCCTCATAAAGAAGGATCCGTAACACTTCGTAGTAAGAAAACGTGCGATCCGTCACCCGAAACTACGGATTTCGTTTTTCGCAGTAGCCTCTCAGATTGCGCCACCAGATGGCAGAGCTTACGACGTGCATGTTCACGAATTTGTTTTGTTTTTTATTTAACGGTAATGATAATATGTAACAAAAATCAGTATAAATAGAAATCAATGGAGCACTATGGAATATAGACAAAGAAATGATTTTGAATGTAGCTAAGCTCTCTTGTTCAATTTTTTTTTATTTGTGAATTGATTGACGATTACTGAATAAACTTACCAAGGCTCGTTAATTATTTAGAATAAATGCATTTTGAACTCATCTCTTAATGTGAAGTAAAAATTATATTCCCATCCATCTCACACACACACACACACACACACACACACGCGCGCGCGTACACACACACCACACACGCGTACACACACACTCACACTTCGCCGTGGGTGTAATCCGTCCCATGATGTGATAGAGGGCGAGCCTATCGCCATAACGAGCACAAATTCCAGACTCCAAACTGATACTGAATAGAAAAACCCAATATCACGAACGAACCCGAGACCGTAGCTTTGCAGTCGCACCGTAATGCAACTACGGCAACGAGACAGTCGAAATTACACATATATTTATTTAAACTAGTGGCAACGGCGTAGTTGTCTTTTCCAGGGGGGGTCAGTATTCTAGACTTAAAAACTAAAATGACATGTGTACTTACCGACAAGATAACAATTTTACACTGTACTGTACTTTCTATTGATTAATTCCGGCCGCTTCCTGTCAGTTCTTGCTTTAATCTCATTTGTTTTGTCAGTAGAGACCCAAATCGATGGTTCTGCCCAACGGTAAAGGCTAAAAATGGTAAGGTAAAAAAGGTTTTTCAATGCAAAAGTGCCGGGACAGTGGTACAGGTAGGGCCAGAGGCCAGATTGATAAGAGAAACTAGGTGTAAACAAAAAACGGCCAAGTGCGAGTCGGACTCGCGCAGGGAGGGTTCTGTAAAATTTGCTGTTTCCGCAATTTTTCGTTTATCTGTGCTGTAAGACGTTGCTTTGTACCAAATTTCAAGATTCTCAGTTCACCCTGTAGGTTTTGATTCACTTAAGAGTTTCGAAAATTTGCGGCATAAACGGCTGTATCTTTTTATTGCGTTGGCTTAGAAGTTTGGTTGTTTCACAGCTCCAAGGGACAGTAGATCTGAGTATTTGATATAAATTTCAGTTTAATACCTCCACGTGTTCCTGAGAAAAAGGGGTCTTGACAGACGGACGGCAACAAAGTGATCCTAAAGACTTCAGTTTTTTCCTTTCGAGATATGGAACCCTAAAAATATATGGTGAACCATAACTGTCACTCCCCAAATATTGGTCCCACAAGTACAGGAACCTACTCTGTTACTAAACACCACTTTATTAATCATTGTGAAATCATGAAGTAACATTAAATTTTCACATACTGACAATGAGAATGCATATTTTCTGCATCTACTATGTTTATTTTAACAAAACCACTACAAATAAAAAAATAATTAAAATTTGTATTCGCTTAGTATATAACGTATATTTGGAGTCGATGCCTAATTTAAATTGCCAGCTAAGCTAATTAAATACACAAACAAATATGCGAAAAAACACTGTTCAATTTAAATAAGGCACCGACTCCAAATATACGTAATATACTAAGCGAATACAAATTTTAATTATTTTTTGATATGTAGTGGTTTTGAAGTCGGTTTATTTTTTATTAAAAATGTTTTAGTTATTGCTTTTTTGTTAGTTTATTATAGAATGGTGAAAACAATACATCATAGATATTGCAGCATTCGCGAGTCATCTGCTGTTAGTTATGGAAGAGTCCCATTGTGTATCTCCGAAGATCTTCATCAGATCTTCGTAAATTATATACTAAAACCTTCCCTGAAATAGTAACATTTCAATATCAAAAACCGCATCCAAATCGGATCAGTAGTTTTAGAGAAACACGCGGCCATACAAATTTACATACATTCAAACATACATACATACGGATCGAATACAGAACCTCCTTTTTGAAGTCGGTTAAAAATAAAAAGTACTTTTTTTAGTTTTATAATTTATATAATTTATAATGCTTAACTGTGTACTCCATAAACATAAATTCTGAACAAAT
This sequence comes from Lapara coniferarum, assembly GCA_949316025.1. Lineage (NCBI taxonomy): Eukaryota > Metazoa > Arthropoda > Insecta > Lepidoptera > Sphingidae > Lapara > Lapara coniferarum. Next base: position 11,909,695 of record OX438926.1, on the reverse strand, counting down.
ATTTAACCCATAATTTCCTTTAAGGATGTAATTACTTGAGATCATCATCATCAAATAAGTCTTCAAAATCTGAAACAAATGTTTGATTCATTTCAATAGGAGTGACAAAATATTTAAGTTGATAACACGGAAACATACAGGAAGCCAATTTAATTAATTCAATAATGGAGACTTGGGTATAATGGTTTCACAAAAAATAATAAAAATAATTTCAGACTCGGACCTGTAACCAATACTGACATAAAATGATTAGCAAGTACCTATCCAAACGCCAGCAGTACATTGACCTCTAGATCACGTGGCCGACCGCCCGTCTTTGACCCGACCCGAGTCACTCGTACGCATGCGAAATTAAATACTTACGTAGGTAACAAATCATCATCTTCCTGCCCTGGTCCCAAATTACTTGGGGTCGGCGCAACATGTTTTTCTCTTCCATTCTCTTCTGTCTTTCGTCATCAAGTCATTCACGCCCTTTTCTTTCATATCATCTCTTACACAATCCGTCCACCTCTTCCTTGGTCGTCCTCGTCCTCGCCATCCATCAACACTCAAATTCATCACTCGTTGGGTTACATGTCTTTCATCCCTTCTCCTCACATGTCCATACCAAGACAGACGATTTCCTTTCAACTTTTCTATCACTGGTGCCACTTTCAAACTCCCTCTAATATACTCATTCCTCACTTTATCCATTTTCGTCACTCCACACATCCATCTCAACATTCTCATCTCTGCTGCGTGTAATCTTCTTTCATCCGTCTTCTTTAGGGCCCAGCATTCTGATCCATACAGGACGACAGGTCTTATCACGGATTTGTATATTTTGCCTTTAAGCTTTAGAGGCATCCGTGGATCGCAAATTGTGCCTGTGACCTGCCGCCACTTCATCCAACCCGCGTTGATCCGGTGCCCAACGTCGCGGTCTATTTCACCGTTCCCCTGGACGAGTGACCCAAGGTACCGGAAGTCGGAGCAGGCCGGTAAAGATATTCCTGCAAGGTTAATGGCTACTGGGCTAGAGAGACCGCCAAAGTCGCAAAACAGATATTCTGTTTTACTTCGACTTAACTTTAGGCCAACATTCTCCAGTATTTGCCTCCATGTCTCCAGTCTGCTCTGGACCTCTGGGCCAGTCTCGGCAACCAGCACAATGTCGTCAGCGAACAACATACACCAAGGGGCCTCTTCCTGAATGTCCGATGTAAGAGCATCCATTATCATCAGGAAGAGGTAAGGGCTAAGAGCCGATCCTTGGTGCAGGCCCACTGCCACACTGAAGCTGTTGGTAGTACCAGCTGTAGACCGGACTTGGGTACTGCACCTGCTGTACATCACTCGGATCAACCTCACATACTTCCCAGGTATACCTTTCTCCTTCAGGGCCCACCATAAAATCTCACGAGGAACCCGGTCATATGCCTTTTCGAGGTCAACGAACACCATATGCAAGTTTCTATGTGCAGCTCGGTACTTTTCGCACAGCTGTCGCAACGCGAAAATGGCATCCATTGTTCCCCGACCAGGCATAAAACCGAATTGATTTGGTGAGATTTCACACTCATCTCTCAATCTCCGTTCAATAATTATCTCCCATATCTTCATACTATGTGACATTAGCTTTATCCCCCTATAGTTGTTGCACTCCAGCACATCACCTTTATTTTTGTAAATGGGTATTAGTAAACTATGACACCATTCGTCAGGTATGGCTTCTTCCCGCAACAACTTATTGAAGAATAAAGCTAACCATGTCCATCCATCCATTCGCAATAACTTCCATACTTCAACTGGTATTCCGTCAGGTCCTAGTGCCTTTCCATTCTTCATTCCATTCACTACACTTCTCACTTCGTCTACGCTAACATTTCTCACTAATCCCTCATTCATTGGATTATTCTCAAGCACTCTATTCCAATTATTCTCCTCATTCATTAACCTTTCAAAATATTTTTTCCATCTATCCTTAATCTCTTCCTCATTCGCAAGCACCTTTCCGGCTTCATCTCTAACACACTTAACCTGACATACATCTCTAGACTTTCTCTCTCTTGCCCTTGCAAGCCGGTATAGCTGTTTTTGGCCTACAGCGCTATCCAAAGCGCTGTAACAAATACAATTTCAAAATTCAAATTTTACCTTCGTATTTGGGCGGCTAAGGAGTTCGGATCAACATAACATTTCGTATCAAAAAATATAATAACTTATTATAAAAACATACTAGAATTGTTTAAAAACTGATAAAATAAGGAAAAAAAAAGTAATGTTAAAAATATTTTTACGTATTTAAATGGTGAAATAACTTTAAAACATTTATTAAAATACACACCGATGCATTCACTAGACCGTGGGCCAGTGCAAAATTTCGTCAGTCATTTTCACCCGAACGATAATTGGTGAGATGCATCAGAGACGTGTATCATAAAGCCTCGTGAACGTCAGCTTCGGCTCCGTGGGTGCCATGAGCGGTGGTAGCCTCCCAAACATGTTGAAAAAAAAAATATTTTCAGTCATTTTCTCTCAACTCATTTTTATTTTAAATTGTAGTTAACCCAATACCTTGATGAAAAAAAATAATCAGCTGACTGTAGCTCGGGGCATTATGCGTCAGCTGGTCGATCAAACATGAATTTTTTTTTTCTAATTTCAGTGATTTCCTCTCAGCTAAAAATTTACCTGATGATAGTTTATACGCACATATGAATAAATATATATGTCAGCTGGCTGTATGCCGGGGCAAAACCCGTCAGCCGATGCCTTGAAAAATATAACGCAGGTGTTAGGCGAGTGCTTCTATTACATATTTAAATGCATTAGCTGACAATGTTACCCTCGACTTACTGATAGCAGATTATTTTTATTAATTACAGCATTATATTAACAATCAGCTTATACATTTTCATCTGACAGAAAATGATGTATCCTGTTTTTTTCGGCATAACGCTCCGATGTGAATTTCCCGATGAAATTAATATTTCATATAATTTCTTCCTAACCGATTTCGTCCACAGCGGTCATCTCAACGGAGATCAGCCAGGTACGCAGGAGATATTATAGTGCACAAGTGTGTGCGCAATACACAGGTGTACTCACTATTCCTTCACTCTCATAGTCCAGTGAGACGGCAATCCGACACGACTGGAGAGAGATCAGGCGCAAGACCAATGACTTTACGTACCTTCAGAGGCATAGGGGTGACACCGCCAACTTCCTGGCTCCGAGGTGCGACTGAGTATTTTTTAAGATAGAAAAACCCAGTCAAAATCTTTTGGCTCGACCGAGGTTCCAACCCAGGCCCTCAGCGCCTTGATTATATTGTATTAATTATGCACAATAATATATATATTTATTTTATGTTGTACAATGAATGATGATGATAAAAACATGATAGCAGACAGCTCTGACAGCGACTCTGACAGTGAATCAGAAAGAGATGAGAGTGACACAAGCCAAAGCGAGAACGAAAATAATTAAATTACATTGTTATTTTTAATTACTTTTTTTATAACTAATATCATTTATAGAGTAGACAATAATAAAATATAAATTGATTAATTTACTTATTTTAAATTTTATTCAGTTATTTAATTATATACCAATTAGTTGTAAAGTATTTACACAGAGTTACGGAATTTCACTGCCTCTGTGGCGTAACCGTTACAAGTACAATTAAAGCGCGCTGAGGGCCTGGGTTGGAACCTCGGTCGAGCCAAAAGATTTTGACTGGGTTTTTCTATCTTAAAAAATACTCAGTCGCACCTCGGAGCCAGGAAGTTGGCGGTGACACCCCTATGCCTCTGAAGGTACGTAAAGTCATTGGTCTTGCGCCTGATCTCTCTCCAGTCGTGTCGGATTGCCGTCTCACTGGACTATGAGAGTGAAGGAATAGTGAGTACACCTGTGTATTGCGCACACACTTGTGCACTATAATATCTCCTGCGTGCCTGGCTGATCTCCGTTGAGATGACCGCTGTGGACGAAATCGGTTAGGAAGAAATTATATGAAATATTAATTTCATCGGGAAATTCATATCGGAGCGTTATGCCGAAAAAAACAGGATACATCATTTTCTGTCAGATGAAAATGTATAAGCTGATTGTTAATATAATGCTGTAATTAATAAAAATAATCTGCTATCAGTAAGTCAAGGGTAACATTGTCAGCTAATGCATTTAAATATGTAATAGAAGCACTCGCCTAACACCTGCGTTATAATTTTCAAGGCATCGGCTGACGGGTTTTGCCCCGGCATACAGCCAGCTGACATATATATTTATTCATAAGTGCGTATAAACTATCATCAGGTAAGTTTTTAGCTGAGAGGAAATCACTGAAATTAGAAAAAAAAAATTCATGTTTGATCGACCAGCTGACGCATAATGCCCCGAGCTACAGTCAGCTGATTATTTTTTTTCATCAAGGTATTGGGTTAACTATAATTTAAAATAAAAATGAGTTGGGAGAAAATGACTGAAAATATTTTTTTTTTTCAACATGTTTGGGAGGCTACCACCGCTCATGGCACCCACGGAGCCGAAGCTGACGTTCACGAGGCTTTATGATACACGTCTCACCAATTATCGCTTGAGAGGAACTTGGTCATCGAAATCTGTCACTGGCCCACGGACCACACCTGGTAAAATAAATTCATAATTTCGACCCTTCATACCGGGTGGAATGGAAACGCTCTCGGAAACGAATACAGGTGATAGTATTGGTGATTCCTGACGTGATGGCACTAAAAAAATCGCGATTGCATTGTTACAGTTTTATTAGGATTTTCTCAGATTTTTATACAACTTCACGTATGGATAGATAAATCAAACTATTATTCTGAAAAACATAGTAAAAAAAATCAATATTTTAAAAAAATCGTAATGAAACACGTACATCAGCTGACGGGTTAACGACCGCGTGGCCGGTGCCCCAGCGCAGCGGCCGCCGCATTGTCGGCGTTTGCTGTGTAGTTTGTACCTACCCAGTTTTTTGTACGCTTTACATTGCGCGCGCATGAATTACGGAAATACTAAAATCGTAAGTATTATCGCTTAGCTTTGCAAACGAATATAGTTTTTCGTTAATGTTATGGTTCTACTCTCTTACCGTTCCGGTATAGAGAGCGTTTCCCTTCCACCCGGTATAAGGTCATCCGTTAATCACGTGAGGCTGGAAAGGGGGGAAAGGGGTTTGGTTGTATCAAAAAATACACATTTCACCAAGGGGGGGTACAAAAGTTACTAAAATCATCACGTGATTAATAGGCCACCCCTAATGCATCGTGAACATTCCTGAGGGATACAGGGGGAAGAAGGACGAAGAGGATGAAAGGCGCACCCGCTCAAACTATACCTTGATCACCTGATTTTGAGTTCACTGGCTGCAGTCCCTTAAGCGTCCATTACACGCTCACACAACCGGCATTCCATTCCATCACTCATGATTGACGAGTGAATAATGGTGACTGATGAAAATAAACTGACATTACACAAAATCACGTTCAGTCATACTCAAGATTTTACAGAGAACACACGTTTTCACTCGTTTTGGTATGATATCTTATAAAAGAAATTGGGATTTAGAGCACAAAGCGTAACAAGAAGGCGTTGGGTAAAATATTGGCTGTAAAAAAGAGAATTTCATAGCCATACTTTTGTTTTACCCAGCTTCGTTTAGCAGATGCCCACTTGAAAAAGTTTTTCCAGGATAAAATTCCGCCATGTATTTTCCCAGGATAAAAGTACCCTGTCTGGTTTTCTATCTTTGTGCCAAATTTCATCGAAATCCGTCCAGCTGTTCGATAGGTTATTCGTCACTCACAGATATGACTGGTAAAATTGAAAGCAAAACATACTGTCTTATGGGCAATTTAGAAAATAAACTATATTTAGATGAAAAAAGCTTTTTTTTTATTTAGTAAAAGTGTCAAGGTCTGATTCAACACTTTTAATTGTTTTACTAATTAAATTGACTTCCTGTAAAAAATCAATTATAATTATTACTTTTATTAGTATTTCAGTGCATAGTTAGAAATCAATGAGACTTACTTACCATTAAAAAAGTCTGCATGTACTGCTTTTTCATTTGCTGCTAAATCCATAAGAAGATTGGATGGACCGCCTGCCTGCAGAAGACATTACATTTTTGTGTAACATGGCAAATTTACATGTCATAACAATACACGATATGAGGAGGCAGACGCAAAAACTAGTGCACTCACTTTTTGTCGTGCGTATTTCGTTTCATGATGTAATGGGGGTGAGCGAATTGCACTAATGGGGACATATTCCTGACTCCGGGTTGATACCAAGTAGAAAAACCCAATATCACTGCCTGACCCGGAGACCGAACCTGAGACCTCAGCATTGCAGTCACACCGTAATACAACTACGCTAACGAGGCAGTAATAATTACAGTTAATATATTTACGATACCTCTTCCAAATCCATGTAAGGGCCGACACCTTCCGGAAACATTTCGTCTGCAGCAACAGTGGGTTTCATGTTGACTATGTATTATTGTAAGTTTTATTTATTTTAACTATTTTGATCTTTTCCTTAGCTGACGAACAATATTATAATATTGATCGACAATGTTAGCACTAATTAGATATTCCGTTTTTATAACTACTTTTGTTCATAAATTACGAGTTCCACCGATAATAATTCTTCTTCTTCTTTTAAATTATGGCTACCGATAATAATTACTTGTGTGTATTCAAAATTCTAAAAGCAAACACAGTCAATAAAATTATTGTCAAATAGATTTTTTTTTATATACAGTGTTGCCAGATGTTTGACGGTTGAAGTCGCCGAAAATTCATTGTGAAGTAGCCTAAAGTCGCCTCTTCGTATATGGTCCCTAATTTATAGTGGTCCAACGCGGCGAAAATTCGAAGTAGCCTAAAGTCGCCCACTTGTGTGGGGCAGTGTGGGGACGCGGAAAGCTAAAAAAAAGGTCCCCAGTTTTCAATAATTGTGTGTATGGGGGATCTGAGTACATGTTTTGTACCCTCAAAGCTATAATATATTCGACAAAAACAATGCATAAAACACGAACTTTCTGAAGTAGCCTAAATTGGCGACTAATCACCATTCGCGTAGCCTAAACGGCGACCGGTCGCCATTCGCAATTTTTGGTCGCCCCGACACTCTTCAAGATAGCCTAAATGGCGAAAAGTCGCCTAATCTGGAAGCACTATTTATATATAATATAATTTTCGAGTTTTGGCGGGAACGTGAAAGTGTCATGAGGTGCTCTTGTTTTAATTCATTATTTTGATGATACTTAGTGTTATATTGCATAATTATGGTGGTATATTATCCAATATAGTTCTATTAAAGTGCTCAAATGAAGTGAATTGAAATAACTGTGCCAATCAAGTGTTTTTTCGTTGCCGCCAAAACTCCTTGATAAAGTCTTGGTAAGGCAGCCACTGCTTTACTTTGACATAGTAGTTAGTACTGAGGATAATTAAAAAAGAAACAAGTATGCGTCTGAAGGACTTTGTATCCATGGACATGAACAAATTAACAAAAAAATAATAATAATATAATTTTCCTTTATAGGGAAGGCAAAGGGTTCAAGCTCATAGAGCCTCGGCTTAAGTGGTAATATTTTTGTTCTTTTTTCGCACCTTTAAAACGAAAACGACACAATTCAAAAAATAGAAAATTGAGTTGTCACAATTTTAAATGACTATAAACAAGTCCCTTATTTATAAAAATATAATAAAAAGCGAACGATATAACAGTTTTGTCCTTTTCCTGCTTGTATATGGCTGTGTTTGAACTATTATTGTATTGAGAGCTTAGTTTTAAGTAATTTTATGACGATAACTCAATTTTCTATCTTTTTGAATTGTGTCGTTTTCATCCTAAAGGTGCGCTATGTAGGTACTAAGTCTAGTAAAGCAGTGGCTACCTTACCAAGACTTTATCGAGGAGTTTTGGCGGCAACAAAAAAATACTTGATTGGCACAGTTATTTCAATTCACTTCATTTGAGCCCTATACCACCATAATAATGCAATATAACACCAAGTATCACCAAAATAATGAATTAAAACAAGAGCACCTCAGAACACTTCCAAGTTCCCGGCCAAAAAACATGTCAAATTGACAACAGACGAAAAGTGAGGTTAACATAATAATAGCACCAAAATCACAATCGTGTGATGATTTTTTAAAACAATAAAAATTATAATTCCCTTTCACTATGTATTTAAATGAATTTCGACAAGTGTAGCAAACCATAGTATTTAGACTTTACGCTTGGCGACAATAGATGTTTCTGTACAGTTTCACCTAATTACTACATCGCGATGTCAAGATTCTCTTTGAAATAATGATCCTACAAGAAGTCGCCGTCCGCCGCGTATTTCGTATTACCTCGGTGGCGTAGCTCTATTTCGGTGCAACTTCAATATTGAGGTCTATGTATTGATCTCTGGGTCGGGGAACCAGGAAAGTGATCTGTGATATTTGGATTATTCCATTAGCCCGCAGTTAGGATTTTGTGTCCGATATGGCGATAGGCTCTCGCCCCCTATCACATCATGGGATGGAATACGCACGGCGAAAAATGGGTGCACTAGTTGCGCGGCTTGCGCCTCCGCCTACCCCTTCAGGGAAAAACAGAGTGAGTATGCGTAAGACGGCGCCGTGACCGTCCAAAGTAACAGAAAATGTGACGATTTCTTTAAAATGGGTTTCTCCCGTACGTCGAGAAAGAAGTTTCACTCAAAAAATCTGCGTCGTTGTCTTCATAATGTCCACTTCCCAACCTATATAAAATACCCTTTGATGTCCACCATCTTGTCAGGCAGGAGTGCCAACATCACGCCATCAGTAAAATAAAATGAAACGCGCTATACTATACATAGGTTAGAAACAGTGGTGGCAGAAAAAGCGCGGGAAACTTCGGATCGCGGCGGACGTGTTTTTCACTTTTCTGATTTTTATTAATTAAGTTTGTAAATATTACCTATCAGTTGGGTTGTAATTATTTGTAAATTTTGTAGTTTAGTGTTTATAATTAGTTTATTTAATATTTCTATTTGGTAAGTGTAAATATTTAATTTTATTAGTAGTTAAATTATGAATACACCGCCTGACCCGGGGGGATTTATCCCCCCGGCGGGCAATTTTGTAACAATATCTAGTACAGAAACAGACCAAACTGCGAAAGCGCAGTATATTTCCGAGTCGGGAATGGAGACAGACGGCTCGACGTCGGCCAGACCGATAAAACGTAGTCGTCGTTTCGTATGCAAGAAATGCAATAAAAAAAGGCGAAAACACGACAGTAACTCTACTAATACCTCTGGTTGCGATTGTGCCGATGTTTCACAGTCGCAACCAATAATTTATTCTTCCGAGTCTCAATCTCAAACAATTCCCGCCCAAACTGTGGGCCGCAAAACTTATGAAAAAAGTGATAGCGCGCCCTTTTTATTGCACGTTCAAAAGGTCACAGCAGGAGAAAATGACGGAACTATCCTCCATCCTCTGACTTTTGGTAAATTTTTAAAACGGCATGAATTTAAAAATATTGTAAATGGAAGTGTAAAAAGGATTGGGAGAAATAAAATAGCCATGGCTTTCTCATCACACACTGATGCCAATTCTTTTATTTGTCATGAAAGTCTTATTAAATCTAACTTAAAGGCCTTTATACCTACTTTCAATGTAACCCGCATGGGATTAGTGCGTGGAATACCTGCAGAGTGGTCTCCGGAGGAGGTTTTGGAGAACACCTCTGTTCCAATTGGCTGTGGGCCTATTTTAAAAGTACGACGTCTTAATTTTAAAGCAGTTATAGACGGATCTGTTGTGTGGAAACCCTCCCAAACGGTTGTTCTTACATTTGATGGGCAAGTCTTACCAAAAAGAATTTTTATGTGTTATAACGCATTGCCAGTAGAACTATATATTTTCCCTACCATTCAATGCTTCAATTGCTGTCGATTTGGTCACACCAAAATTCAATGCAGATCTAAACCCCGCTGCTATAAATGTGGAGACAATCATACAGTTGAGACTTGTAACGTAGTTGAAGGAAGTGCTTCCTGTTGTTTATGCTCAGGGTATCATTTTGCTATTAGCAAATTATGCCCTGAATATGAACGCCAAAAACAAATTAAGGCACATATGGCTCAGAGCTCAGTTTCCTATGCTGAAGCCAGCAAACTATTTCCACCAGTTTCCAAATCCTTTGCAGACACTGTTATTTCCCGCGCTCCTCATGATCAAAGTATTTCAGAACCTGTTGCCTTTAGGCAGCCACAATCTAGCAGTTATAAAAAAACTATTTTCCGAAAACCACACTCACCAGTCACTACTACTAAGGGATACAATAAAGAAGCACACAATAATATATTGAAAGATTTTAAAATTCCTGAACCTGCTAATGGATGTGCTCTTAATATTACTGCTAAGGATGCCCAGCCTAAACAATTTGACATGAAAGAACTTATCTCTGCATTTATCATTATTATTACACATTTTAATGCATCACCGTCCAACGTTGCCCCACTTTTAAATAGTATTTCCTCCTCTCTTTTCCAAAATGGACAATCTGAAGTTAATAATCCAATGGAATTGCCGCAGCATAATCAATAAAAAAAGTGAGCTAATTTACTTAATTAATAAATATGAGCCATGGGCTCTTGCTCTCTCTGAGACATGGCTCAAACCAAATTATGTATTCAAAATTAATGGATATAGAATAATCAGAGAAGATAGACAAGATGGGTATGGTGGTGCTGCCATACTCATTAAAGATTCAGTTCCATATTCAGTTATTTCTCTTCCTTCACATAGTGATGAAATATCTATAGTAGCATTAACTGTCAACAACACTTGTCTTGTTTCTGTTTATATATCGCACCCTTCACTCTCTATACTTCAAGAAATCAGCAACCTTATTTCTTTCCTTCCACAACATTTCTTGTTGCTGGGAGATTTCAATTGTCACCATTAATCTTGGGGTAGCTCTATATCTAATCAGTGTGGTGAAGAGCTGCTGGAGATATTAGATATGCACAACTTATGTGTATTAAATTCAGGTTCACCTACTCGTCGTAACACTCCTAATAATACCAATCATAGTGCAATAGATTTGTCGATTTGCACCCCAAACTTTGCATCTTTTCTTACTTGGTCCACTTTATCTTCTTCATTTGGCAGTGATCATTACCCAATTAAAATCACTTTTCCTTTTCCACATAGTCATATGCCAGCAAAAAGAATTTTCTTAAAATACAAACTGCCAGATAAAAGCAGTGAAGATTGGTCAAAATTTTGTAAACATGTAGACAGTCAGCTATCCTCTCTCCCTGATGTTGCCGATGGCAAGGAACAAATGTGTGCTGAAGCTTTAGCTCAAGTTCTTATTACCGCTGCTGATGAGGTCTTTCCTGTTAAAAGAAATACAAAAATTAGAAAAATTCCCATGCCTCCCTGGTGGGACTCTGACTGTACTAGTGCTGTAAAAAAACGTAAGCAGGTAGAATTGGAATATAATCATAACATGACTCAAGAAAACTTTGAACTCCTTTCCAAAGTGATTGCTGAAACACGCAATCTTTTCAAAAAGAAAAAGAGAGAAAGTTGGCAAAGTTTCTGTGCCTCCATTTCTCCAAACACACATCCTACTGTTGTCTGGAACAATATTAAACGTTTTAGGTCTGCCTTTGTGAACCCTTCTCCCTGTATTCCAGAATTGTTAGCTAATGACTTTTTAGATAATCTGGCTCCCCCATGGGTCCCTCAGAAGCTTATTTTGAAACCAATGTCTGTATCCGTCTGCAAAGGTGCTGATAGCTGTTCGTCACTAAAACTGCCATTTGACATAAATGAATTAAAAGGTGTTGTCCAGAATACTGTAGACTCTACTCCTGGATTTGATGGCATCCCTTACTCTTTTTTATCCAATCTCAGTGATAACGCTCTTCAATACTATCTTTTATTGCTTAATTCTATAATGTCAACAGGAAGCATTCCCTCGGCGTGGAAACGTCATATTGTGTTGCCAATTCTTAAACCTCACAAGTCTCCATCTGATATTTTCTCATACCGCCCTATAGTTCTATCCTCAGTTTTAATGAAATTGGCTGAACATTTAGTTAAAAATAGGCTTGATTGGTTTGTTGAAAATGGAGGTTTTCTGTCAAATTCTCAATTTGGTTTTAGAAAAGGAAAAAGTACTTTGGACTGCCTTAGCATATTTACGGCTGAAATCCGCATGTCTTTTTCAAAAAATTGTTCGACTGTAGCTGTATTCCTTGACATTAACGGTGCTTACGATAATGTATTACCGTCTATACTTCAACATAAATTACAATCTCTTCAAATACCATCTAATCTAACGAATTTTATCTTAAACATTTTAAATAATCGATCAATCAGTATTTTATCGTCAGAAAACGAATTAACTCGACAGGTTTGGAAAGGTTTACCGCAAGGATCAGTGCTTAGCCCACTGCTATATAATATATATACCCACGATTTGGAATCTTATATTACCAATGGCGTTCAAGTTCTACAATATGCAGATGACTTGCTGTTATATTACTCTTCGGATTCAGTTGAGCACGCTTGTTCAGTTCTTAATTCTTCGTTAATTTCTTTGTCATCATGGCTTTTTCAAAATGGTTTAGAACTTTCCCCATCAAAGTGTGCAACTGTAGTTTATACCAAGAAAAGAACTCTACCTCCAATAAATATTTTATATAACAATAATCCAATTCCTGTTAAAAACGTTTTCAAGTATTTGGGTGTTTTGCTGGACTCCAAAATGTCTGGGAATGCCCACTGCGACTATGTTGCTAACAAAGTAGAGCGTCATATTAATATGTTACGATGTCTCAGTGGAGTATGGTGGGGTGCTCACCCACAATCTTTAAAACTAGTGTACAATGCTATTATTAGAAGTATATTTGATTATGGTTCATTTGTTTTTCAACCCGGTAATGTTAATGCCTTTAAAAAAATAGATCGCCTTCAGTCAAAATGTTTACGCATCATATCAGGAGCAATGAGATCAAGCCCAATCAATGCTCTGCAAGTTGAATGCGGCGAACCTCCCCTTTATCTAAGGAGACAATTTCTGTCTGATAAATATTTATTTAAAATTATTCAGTTTTCAAACCATCCTCTCATCCCAATACTTGAAAAATTACGAACACATTACCTGAATACTCCATCTCATAAATCTCTTCCGTGCCTAATTATAAGTTTACATAAATTCCTTGCCATTTCTGCGCCAACTTTTCGTTCTAACCGGCTTACCGTATATAGTATTAACTTTGATTCATTAATTTTCACCCCTAAAATACTTTACAACTGTATTAATAAAAAATCTGGTAGTGCTAGAGACGGATTTAATGCTTTCCTAGCTGAACGTTTTCAGGGTTTTCACCAATTATATACGGATGCTTCAAAAGCGGGGCCACTGCAATGCGTTGGGATTGGTGTTCTCCATACACAATTCAATATTGTGCAGAAAATTAAGCTTCCTGCGGAATCTTCTGTTTTTACGGGTGAATGTTTAGGTATTCTAAAGGCCATTGAATATATCCTTTTATTTAAACTTGATAAAGCAATTATTTTTACAGATTCTTTAAGTGCTCTTCAAGCAATAGCTAAGTTCCCTTTTAAAGGTAATAACACATTACCACTTATTATAAAAATAAGAGAATTGGCGTTCAAGTGTCTCTCCAATGGCACATTGCTTTACTTTTCTTGGATTCCCAGTCACTCGGGAATCGAAGGAAATGAAAAAGCGGACAGGCTTGCTAAGGAGGCAGTGGATTGTGGGGACTTGTTCCCTTTTAGAAATTATACTCAAGATCTTTTATCTTTACCAAAAACTTATCTTTGCGAAACCTGGAGAGAAGTTTGGATCTCCAGTAGCAAATTAAAGGGTCGTGTTTATAACGATATACAACCGGATGTTACATTAAAACCCTGGTTTTTCAAGGTCAGGTTTGGTAAAGTTGAGACGTCTGTGTTAATTCGTATGAGACTTGGCCACACATGTTCTCCATCTCATTTGGCCAAAATAAACATTTTGAATAGCCCAATGTGCCAATGTGGAGCAGATGTAGGTGACCTTAATCACATTCTGTTTTCCTGTCCTCGGTATGACCACCATCCTTTCTTCCAATCCTTACTACATCTCTCAGTTCCTTTACCTTCTTCTATTGTTTGCCTTCTTAGCTCTAATAGTATGTTAGTATATAAATGTATAGCATCCTTTGTAATTAAGAATAATATTAAACTTTAAGTATTTTATCAATATTTTACCATACTAATCTTATTAGTCTTCACTACTTATAATTTATTATCATAATATTTTGTACATTATGCCTGTACCCGTCAACTCCTGCCTATCTATTTAATTCTTTTTTATCTGTTTTAATTCTGAACCCACTTGATAGTATTCTAATACTTAACAATATATTTCTCTGCGTACTTGTATCGCACAATATTTTATATTTAAAGTTTCCTTACCTTGTATCCCTAAATCCTGTCTTGTCCAAATACTTGACATTGGCTAAATGCAACTAAACTGCGAAGCCACAAAGAAGAAAAAAAAAAAAAAAACAGTGGTGGCAGATTAGGATCTCGGAGAGCAGAGTCGGAGAGTGTCGGGGCGACCAAAAATTGTGAATAGCGATCGGTCGCCGTATAGGCTATGTGAATGGAGATCAGTCGCCAATTTAGGCTACTTCGGAAAGTTAGTGTTATAAACCTTTTCGTCGAATTTGAGGATATTTTTAACTTTGAGAGTACAAAACATGTACTTAGATCACCTTACACACGATAATTGTAAAATTGGGGAGCTTTTTTTTTAGCTCTTTGCATCTCCACACAATTGGGCGACTTTAGGCTACTTCCGATTTTTGCCGACATCGGTCAGCATTCATTTCAAATTAAAGACCTCTTTTTTTTGCTCCTTTGCCTCTCCATATGCGATTCGGCGACTTTAGGCTACTTCACGATGAATTTCGGGGACTTCAATCATCATACATTTGGCAACACGGCTTGGAAATTCGTATTATAATCTTCTTGGTCGAAATAGATGAATTTGCAGACAGTGGTCTCGAACCTACCGATTTTTCGGTATTTCTACCGATAATGGGTCTATCCTACCATAATGATTTTTCTACGGTTTTTAGAGATCCAGAAGATTCTATCGATTTTTCTTCCGATTTTCAGCAATTCGAGGTGAATATTCCCTTTTTCTTTTATATTTTACGATTAATATGTTACTGTTTGGGGCGGCGGGGGGCAGTACCTTTAATTAAAGAGACGACAAAATTTATTTAATATTTTTACTACTTGAAATTACCTTCTTTTGTTGGAATAATAGTTCCTAGAGTTTAAAAAAAAAAGAGATTTTTTGAATATTGCTTTTTTTTGCATATACCAATTTTTGATACTCTCCTCCCCCCCCCCTCCCCCGTTAAAGCTATAGTACACCCGTGTCACTTATTGATTTAACGGGTTTTGACGGAAATATACGACGAACTTAACGGATTTTTAAAAATCTTGGTGGCAGCACTCACCACTGCTGTTATTACTGAGGTCTATAGCAAGAATGTTATACCCATATGGATTTTTCATTCCGTTCAACAAACTGAAGAATAAAATGTGACGTCACAGCTGTCTGGTGTCTCTCTCTTTAGAGTGACAAAGGTTTATTTTCAAAACCAGGACGTAACATAATTAACTGTCCATAATAATATGATATGATATAATATGGCTGCCTCGGTGGCGTAGTTGTATTATGGTACGACTGCAATGCTGAGATCTCGGGTTCGATCCCCGGGTTAGTCGGGTCGGGCAAAGTGATTATTTTCCATTCAGTATCAACTCGGAGTCTGGAATTTGTACACGATAAGGCGATAGGCTCGCCCCCTATCACAGCATGGAACGGAATAACGGCAAAAAGTGGGTGCACTAATTGCGCCTCTGTCTACCCGGGGGATGAGAGGCGTGAGTGTGTGAGTGTGTAATAATATGATATCGCACCATAATATTTATTTTTATCTCTATAAAGTAATGCGGTTTAAATTAATTATGAAAACCAACTACAGCGGCTAGTAATAGTTGATATTTAAAAAATATAATTTGAGTTAGAAAGTTTATTCCAAACAAAATTGGCATATTTACATACTTTTTTGGTATGTGTAGTTCGGAACTACTAGTTCCACTTACATAAAAAAAATACCTCACCACGCGGTGGTGAATTCAGTGGCGGCCTTGGAGGAGGGGGGCGAACCAGGCAACCGCCTGGGGCCTCGCAGTTACAGGGGCATCTTGCAGCTCCTTGGGGGCCCGTTTTTTGGCACCTTACTTACAAAGCTGTTAAAAAAAATTATTTGCTTCGCACGGGGCCTCGCGTGCTTTTTTTTTGCTCGGCACACAGCCTCACATTGTATATGTTTTACTTTCCCCCGCGACTGGATATGTTCACGTTGTTTGCCGGCCTTTATAACCAAATATGGAGACTGTAAGGTTAGACAGAAAAACAATGGGATATTTAAAAATGAAAACTACAGTTATTGTTGAATTTAAATATAATAAAAAAAAAATAAAAAACATACTCATAAAAGTAAACAATCATACATAAAAAAATAATACACATTTAGGAAGTTAATAACCTAATTTTCAGTAAGTAATTTTGAAATATTACGAATATCTATTTTATCTATCTAAATATCTATTTTTTACAATTTTTGCGAGTATTCTGCGAACTTTTTTTCTGTAATTATCCATAATAATACATATTGTGTTTTAGAGATATTCTACTATGAGTTGTGTAATTCATGGTTGCAGAATTATTTGCAATCCAACATCTAGTGTGAAATTCCATAGGTAAGTTGATTGTAAACAAAGTTGTGTAGATATTTATAGCAAAAGTAATAAATACGTGGATGTTTTACAAATTACAATACTAAATAAATTCTTGTTTGAGACATGGAATCAAAAATTAACGCTACATTCTGCGGGTGAGGTTTCGTTCTTAACTTTATTTTTAATATTCTAAAACTTCTGTGAAGAAGCCAACAAAACAATTAAAGATTGCTAAAGATCACCATAATGTGCTCTCTTTCGGCAAATATATCTTTGAATTTATAAAACAAAAATGTTTTCGGCGACTAAAAGTGTAATGTTAAAGCAAAAGTCTTTATGTTATCACTAAATGTAATTTTTCTTTGCTTGCTACTTGGAATATACTTTTAAAAAAAATCTCAAATATTAGCAAAATTTCACTGCAATATATTTTCAATTTCAGACTGTATAATCATGAACAACTTTAATAAGAAATAACTTGTAATTAATTTTCTTCTTTTATCTCTTCATCTTCTGCTGCAATACTTTCTTTTATTTCTTTAAACTTATTTCACTGGATGTCTTCACATTAACTGATATATTGAAATCTTTCAAGTCTTGACGTTTCAATGGTGGTTCATATTCATTTCGCTGACATGTAACGTAAAAAGTAAATATCAATCAATAATAATATATTTAAGTACCTATACATTTTAGACATAGGCAGAGGTGCCATTTAGTACACTCAGATATCACCCAATGTACCGCCGTTATAAAATTTGGTGGGTCGCAAGCTTAATGCCCTATCCTACTAATCTTATTATATTATTATAAAGGCGAAAGTTTGTAAGAATGTCTGGATGTATGGATGTTTCTTTCATGCAAAAACTACTGAACGGATTTCGATGAAATATGGCACACGGGTAGATCATGTCCTGGATTAGCACATAGGCTACTTTTCATCCCAGTAAAATATAAACAGTGACTTTTATCCCGGAAAAACACATTCACGCGGGCGGAGCCGCGGGCAAAAGCTAGTAAATAATAAAGTCTAAGTGGATCATAATTATATCAGTGAAATGTTAAAAAATAATATACTTACAGCATGAGTTTCTGGTAATAAATAATTATTTTTGACATCTACTGCCATATTCCGAGAAGTAGAAGACACATTATCACATTCAAAATCATAATCTTCTGTGAAATTAAACTATTTTAACGGATTTTATCGCGGTTTTTTATTTTATTTTTCTCCCGACGTTTCGAAGGCTTTTCGGACCACCTACACCTCAGTCCGCCCCGTGACCACGAAGTGCTGAAAAGCCTTCGAAACGTCGGGAGAAAAATAAAATAAAAAAAACCGCGATAAAATCCGTTAAAATAGTTTAATTTCAATGTCTAACATTCGCGTAAACATAAGGAATCATTATAATCTTCTGTCTTTAAATGTTGACTAGTAATTCTTGCAGACATCAAATTGACCTTTTAATGGTATTTATATTTAACCACGTTTTTGCTTATCTAGATCTTTAAGAAATCTGTAAAGAGAAATACGAACTCGATTTTATTTTAAATAAAAGTTTCAATAAATCAATGCTGGATACACTGAGAACTCGATTGTAACTGTTGATCCTCAGCTTTTATTTACGATTATTATTTAAAGATTAATAAGCTTTATAATATTCATTAGTAAGGCGGCTAGTATTACAAATACTCTAGCACCATTGTCAAACCGGTCCACCAAAGCTTACACCATGGTCACCCTAGCCTCTTGTTTATATACACTATTTACAATACAAAAAATCACATTTAACATTACGTTAATATGAAAAAAGTAGTCATATATAAAGCAAATCACATTAAGCGATATTTTTCTACAGTTCATTTATAAAATATTCACGTATTTTATTACATTTCGTATAAATATTGATAAAATTATAATATTTACACAATATTGATTACAATGAACTTACCTGTAGAATTTCACACTAAATGATGGATACCAAATATTTCTGCAACCGTGAACTACACAATTCACATTAAAATATCACTAAAACACACTTATTATTGTAGATAATTACGGAGAAAATTTCGAAGTGAACATTTATTTGACAACTATATTGACATCGAACTTAACGTTTTATAACAGTGTTGCCGAAATATGTATTCGCAATTACCAATTAAATGAGGAAATTTTGTTTAACTAAAATGTTAATAAGGATAAAAAACCTTAAGGATATCTTATTCAACAAGAATAATTCTGAAATGAAAATAGTACTTATATCATTATATATTTCGGAGTTGGAGGTTGGAGGTATGGGCGAAGGTGGTATGGCCATGTTTTTGGCTTCTTCATGATGTAAGTCTTCCATAATAATTAAAAGCCGGCTTTCTCATATAAACGTAATATATTTCGTCTGAACAACAATACAGAGTAATAACAACGTTCTGTTGAGCGAGCCAACTAAACTTCGAATGCCCCGAAGCGCGTCTGCGCTCTCATTATAAAGGTTCGTTCCCCTCTACATAATTTCATACTACTCGATTGATTGAAGTCAACAGTAATACAATATTCATAATTCAAAATAGTCAAATCAACAACTTATTTTACAAATTCAAATCAATTTGCAACATTGTGTATTACACTCCGTTTAGAACTAAGTAGTTCATTTTTAAATCTCACTATGTAATATTGAAATATTTTATAGTATTTTAGTCACTCCGACACGGCCATTCTGCAATACAGGTCGCCTCTGACCTGTACAAAAACTCAAACTCAAATCATTTATTATGTAATTGGGCCCCTAGGGGCACTTTTACACGTCATTTTTAACAATGTGTTTTTTTTTTATTTACAAGATTCTACCAGTGCTTCGGAAAAGCCCACTGACCTGAGAAGAAGCACCAAGAAACTCAGCGTGGTAATTTTTTGTCATCTTGTTTTGTCAGAAAATTAAAAGTCGCAATTCGGAGGCCCCTGTCCTCAACGAATGCCACTACACATCGCAATTCGGAGGCCCCTGTCCTCAACGAATGCCACCGCACACCGCAATTCGGAGGCCCCTGTCCTCAACGAATACCACCACACACCGCAATTCGGAGGCCCCTGTCCTCAACGAATGCCAACACACACCGCAATTCGGAGGCCCCTGTCCTCGACGAATGCCAACACACACACCGCAATTCGGAGGCCCCTGTCCTCGACGAATGCCAACACACACCGCAATTCGGAGGCCCCTGTCCTCGACGAATGCCAACACACACCGCAATTCGGAGGCCCCTATATAATATATATAAGATATGTTGGAAATATTTATATATAAATGATTGAGACGACAATAACGGTATTGATATTTTTTTATGGGTGGGGAAATAATCCGTAAGCTTTGGCAACATAGGTTAAAGAGTGAGTGAGATAGAAGACATAACAAAAGGTAATTTTTTTGTCTTCAAAAAAATGTGTGTACTGCAGTCTCCAGTAGTTATATTATAAACTTCTTGGTCTATAGTCTTGTTTATTTGTCTCTGGTCTATAGTGTAAACTTGATAGTGTTATCTTCCCAATGTATATAATACTCTTTGGTGTGGAGTTTTGGCGGGAACGTAGAAGTGTCATGAGGTGCTCTTGTTTTAATTCATTATTTTGGTGATACTTAGTGTTATATTGCATAATTATGGTGGTATATTATCCAATATAGTTCTATTAAAGTGCTCAAATGAAGTGAATTGAAATAACTGTGCCAATCAAGTGTTTTTTCGTTGCCGCCAAAACTCCTTGATAAAGTCTTGGTAAGGTAGCCACTGCTTTACTACGACATAGTACGTAGGAAAAAAAAAAAAAGTCAACCAAAAATATTACTTAAGACGAGGCTGTATGGGCTCGAACCCTTTGCCTTCCCTAAAGGGAAAATTATAAAAAAAAAAAAAAAAAAAAAAACTCTTTGGTGTTATCTCAATCAATTTTCAGGTTATGGTTATGGCTCCGTCGCTATTATATAGATGCTAAATCAACGGAATCCCCAATAGGTTAACGGTTGAGGCCATAATATAAGTGTGTATAGAGTGCCGGTGATCAACATTATTTTATGGTTATTAATTCAATTGGTTTATCTAATAGCATGTTATCTTATGAGAATAAAGTGATACTTGCACCTATGGTACGGATTGGCACATTACCCATGCGCCTCTTGGCCTTACGCTACGGAGCAGATATAGTTTATACTGAAGAACTTATCGACTGGAAATTCCTCCGATCAAAACGAAGATATAATGGTAAATTTTAAAGAGACTGATAGTTTTATAACATTATATGATTTATGTTATAAAATAAAAGCGATATAAATACTAATACAAATTAATAAATTTGCAGACACTCTGAAGACTGTAGATTTTATAGACCAAACAGATGGCACAGTAGTATTTAGAACTTGCGCTGAAGAAAAAGAAAAAGTTGTGCTTCAGTTAGGTACATGTGATGCAACGCGAGCTTTGAATGTTGCGAAATTAGTGTAAGATAAAGTAGTGCAACAGTGACATGCTCACTTCTGATTTATAATTTATGAACGCTATTTTCATCTGTTTTTTAGAGAAAAAGATGTGGCCGCCATAGATATAAACATGGGATGCCCCAAAGAATTTTCTATAAAAGGGGGAATGGGTGTAGCTTTAATGGCAAATCCTGACAAGGCTTACACAATACTAAAGACTTTGGTTGATAATTTATCAATACCTGTAACCTGCAAAATAAGAATATTGAATACACCAGAAGCTACTTTAGAAATAGTTCAAAAACTGGTGAGTGCAGGAATAAAAGCTATAGGTATTCATGGTCGCACCAGAGATGAGAGACCACAACATGCAGTTCACACTGACACTATCAATTATGTTGCTCATAACATATCTATTCCTGTTATAGCTAAGTAAGTTTAAGATAAAAAGAAATGTCAGTTATGGGGCATTTCATGTGAACGAAAATAATGACAAATTCTGGATTTTGTTCATAATTGGGCCCATTGGGCTTCTAGGGGACCTGAATGAATGTCAATCATGATTTTTTTATTTTTGTAGTCTGGTTATGAATTATTGCGACTTCTAAGAATTGTAAAAAAATGAGGAATAGGTTTTTCCATAGCCATTAATTTAGTGAACGAAATGGATTAAACAATATATTATAAGCAGTATTTATTACAGTCGATTAGTTATTTCTTTTAAAAATTGGTTAAAATTTTAAATTTGATTATTTTTCGTATAGGAAAAGGGGAGTTAATATTAATGTCAGTTTTTTTCAACTTAGCATTTTTTTTATTTTTACCTACAAACATATTGTAGTATAGAAATATCATGTGAAAAAATATAGAATGGTATCTCAATTCATATAGAAGATAGATGAACTAAAGTACGAAGGTGCCGCAAGGCACATGCACTGGGCGATTCCTTAGTGTGACTTGCTTTGTACGGTTTATATCTTAGCTAATGAAAGATAGGTAAATAACCATAATTAAAAGCTTAAAGTGTGCTGCAAAATAGTAAAAGAAGTCGCATTAATTCATTACTAGGCTAATAAAAATAATGATGGTCATTAATTCAGGTCCCATAAAAGTCCAATTAACCCAATTATGAACAAAATCCTGAACCTAACATTTCTTCCGTTGCCCGCTTCACGTGAAATGCCCCTTATGCTAAATTTCATAAAATCATGATACTATGACAATTTATTGTGAATTTTAGTGGGGGTTCTAAAGAAATTGAAAAACACAGTGATATATACAAATTTAAGGAGTTGACTGGCTGCACTAGTGTTATGCTTGCTAGAGCAGCTGAATGGAATTGTTCTATATTTAGAAAAGAAGGGCTTCTTCCAATGGATACAGTTATCAAAGAATATCTCAAGCTCGCTGTTGACTATGACAATGCACCATCAAATACAAAGTATTGTGTACAAAACATTTTAAGGGAATTGCAAGAAACACCAAGAGGAAAGCAGTTTTTAGACTGTCAAACCCTAGAGCAAATATGGTAACCAAAAACATGCAACAATTATGTCAATGCCTTTGTGTGTATAATTATACGACTTAGGGCCTGATTCACAAGTTCTGATTAATACTACTTATCACATAAATGTATAAGCCAACCGAATAAAAAAGTCACACTGTAATCCACTGTTGCAAATACTAACGGGATAATTGTCTTATTTCCCACTGGGATTGTCTTATAACATTATATAATAATTTTAAGCAATAAAGAATGTACTTTTGAACAAAGAATTGATAAATGGTAATAAAATAACTTTATCTACATTAGCTGTTTCAAAGGATATGATCAAGTAAAATTTTCACAAAAACTTGTGAAACAGGCTCATAATCTAGCCACGTTGATAGATAATAATAGAGTAACAGCTATGTCTATATCACATAAGGTTTTCTCTGACTGATAATGTGTTTTTGTGATTGCAGTTCTATTTGGGACTTAGGAGAATATTGTAGGCAAAAGCAATCAGAACATCAAAAGAATGGCATTCAGGGGAGATGGCAAGTGTGTCCCATTGAATTAGAGCCACCAACAAAGAAAATTAAATCCTGTGACATAGATCTTGGTGATGTTATACAGACAAAAGTAAGCAGAATTTTTCTATTGCAGTTGTGTTTAAGGCCATTTTGTTACATAAGAAAAAGCTTTTTGTGTTCAACTTGTTTCTGAATTCTGATACATATAAATATATTATATATGCAGAAAAATGTTGCAGATCTCCATCACCTAGTGTTAATAATTATTAATTTGCAGGTGTGCTTCATACGATCCAACTTTGATGACCTTAACTTGCCAAAAACACAGCTGCATTCATGGGCCGGGAAAAACGGATACAAGTTGCCCACTTACAACACCCAACAAGTTTCAAAATTATTCCGTTCAGTGCTCACTTTCAATGATAAGAAATATACATCATCATTTTGGGAAAAGAATAAAAAGTTTGCAGAACAAGGTGCTGCACTAGTTTGCTTATTGCATTTGGAATTAGTTACTGAAGAAGAATTAATAAAAAATGGCAGCATTATTAAATAATGTGATTTTCGGTGTCTTTTACTCTTCCTTCATCGTGTTAATACCTCAATTATATTTAAAATAAAAACAAATATGGTATGGTATATTAAAATAATTGATGAGTCAAAAGGGTTACAGCAAATACATATTTTTTATGGCCAAGCACTCATATTTAAATTGTTTGAATGAGTTATAAAAAAAATATTTTACATTAGCTGGTGTAATGTAGTGGCGAAATAATGCAACTGATACATAGAGAATTGAAATTAAACTGCGAAAAAAGTTAAAATACCAACAGTTTATTCTGTCTGTTTTTTCATACTTGCAATATTATCTAATAATTTTTTATTAAGCTCTTCCAATTTTGCACTTAATTCAATTTGTTTCTTCAAGTCTGCTTCAAGCTGTTGGCAGTGCTTAAAGCAAGTGTAAAAGTTTTGTATGGCTTCATCATCCGATCCTGTTTTCTCAGGGATATCTGAATGTATGATTTCAGGTTCTGATATATCTTCCAAAATGTGCTGCATGGTAGGAATATTCGGTACCGCGTACTTATTCATGTTGTCTTGGCAATATCTTTTACACTCTATTTATTTTTACAACAATGACAATGATAACAATTTGTATCCATGACAATTGACAGTTGCCAACAGTGTTATCAGATTGTGGCTTTGCAATACCCCCAATGAACGAGATGGAGCGTTTTTCTAATTTAGCAAAAATTCCCCTCCGCGGTGTAAAGGACTAATATACTAACGAATGTTGTAGGCTGTAGCCAAAAACAATATTTTTCGACCGTTAATGTCCTCCAAATTACAGAAGAATCCATCTAATCTGGCATCACCGTCGACAGGGCTTTTAGGTTGGGCTCAAACATTCGTTTTTTCGTTTCTGAATACAATAAACTATAAAGATATATTATGTTATCCACTCTAGTTGTATTAAGGTACGACTGCAGTGCTGAAGTCTTGGCTCGCAATATCACTTTGGCCGATCCCCGGGTCGGTCAAAGTGATATTGTCGGCAAAAATCATGAAACCCCCCCCCTCATATATCAGGTTTTTTATTCGTTGTACGTGCGATTCAAATAAAGAGAGATCATATTTAATTTTATTTGAAGACTAGTAGTGCTCGCGGCTCCGCCCGCGTGAAAAAGTTTTTCCGGGACAAAAATATTTTCCCGGGATACAAAGTAGCCTATAGCACTCAGGAGTTATGTAGCTTCTTATTAGTGAAAGAATTTTCAAAATCGGTTCAGTAGTTCCTGAGATTAGCGCGTTCAAACAAAAAAACTCTTCAGCTTTATAATATTAGTATAGATAATACACTGAACTATACGGCGACAACGCGATGCATCGTGTGATTCTGCTTTACATTAAATTGCAGTATGTAAGTCTATGATTATGTGTGCCATTTTCTTCAATAACTTTCTGCCATCTTATAGGTAAGTAGTACCTGAGTAGTACCATGATTCCGTTGCTGTAGAAATTTTGGGACAAGTAGTTTTGGCACTTGGCAGTCATCTCTTGATGTTAACCTAACATTGTCTAAAGAATTCTAGAAACCTAAACAGGTGGAAATCTAAAGGCAGGGACAGGGTTATATAGTGGATGCATTAGCACCTAGCCAAACTTTCTAAATTTTTGGCTAAAGACGTGTGTGGTTTAGCGTTATCGTGATGAAAGACCCTTTGAAGATGATCCCTTTCTTTTGATCAATTCCGGCAGCTTTCTCTCAACGTCTTGCTTTAATCTCATTAGTTGTTAGCAGTACAGATTCGAATCAATGGTTCTGACCGGCGGTAGAAGCTTATATTGAACAATGCCCTTCAAATCCCACCATACACACAGTATCACCTTATTGCGAGTTAACCCAGGTGTTGCCACAGTCTGTAAAGCCTGACCGACCCTTGACCACGACCTTTTTCGTAAGTTCTTGTCGTACCTGATCCAGTTAGTCTAAGCTGATTCACTTTTCATCACAAGTTTCAATCTCTTCAAAAACGGTTCGGTTTCATTACGTCTCAATATAGAATCGCAAATGAGTAGGTACACACGGTTCATTAGGTTTCTTTCAGTGGGCTCGTGTGGTACCCACATATCGAGCTTTTTTGAGTACCCACCTTTTCAAATGGGTCAAAACTGTTTAGTGATCAGTTCTCAGTTCTTCAGCTATGTCGTAACTACTGATATGTCGATCTTGCTCCATACCATACCATACCAGCACTGTATTATGTACTGCTCACTGCTGAGCACTGGCCTCTACAAATGAAAGGGTTTTAGGCCTTAGTCCACCACGCTGGTCTAGTGCGGGTTGAGAGACCTCAAATACCTTCGAAATTCTCATAGAGAACTTCTCAGGTATGCAGGTTTTCTCGCGATTTTTTCCTTCACCGTCAAAACAAGCGATAATTCTCAATGAATACCTACACATATAGGTAACTTTTTAAAACGTCAGAGGTGCATACTCTTGGGTTTTTAAACCTGCGTCAGTCCGTTCCAATTCCAACTAAGCTATCGGCTCTTCACAATCTTGCTCCACTTTTTCAAAAATGGCATCCACTTTACCCGACCAGAGCGAGATGCATCTTAGATATCAAAATTTCCGGATTGAAAACGCTCAAATATAAGCGTTAACGTTCAAACCGGACTTACCGAATAATATAAACTAGCTTTTGCCCACGGCTTCGCCCGCGTTAATAAGTTTTACCGGGCTAAAAGTACATAAAAACCTTCCTGTTGAATCACTCTATCCAACACATTTGTTTGGATAAAGATTAATATTATGACGTTGATACAACTCTTAACAAATAATGCATTAATTTCGACCAAATTTGATTACCATAAAAACGGTTCTAGTGAGTTAATCTTAAAAGATAGACATATACTGTCGCGGACATTTTTTCAGATCATTTCAAGAGAAATAATTCTTTCATACATATATTTTTGGTATCTTGAACCGTTTTCGCAGCGCACGCAATGGAAGCCCTCATGGATGAATAATTTTCCCCGCTTTTTTCACATTTTCCATTATTTCTTCGCTCCTAATTGTTGCATCGTGATGTTATATAGCCTAAAGCCTTCCTCCATAAATGGTCTATTCAACACAAAAAGAATTTTTCAATTCGAACCAGTAGTTCCTGAGATTAGCGCGTTCAAACAAACAAACAAACAAACAAACTCTTCAGCTTTATAATATTAAGTATAGATTATAAAGCTGCGATTCCGCACACGACGGCAAATGATGCCCTGCACGACGTCACCTGCCGCGCGTCATTTGCCGTTGTGTGCGAAATCAGTCTCATACAATTTAATACTGCATAGTAGTGCCGTCTGCCGCGTCCTGCGGAATCAGAGCTTAATAATATCACCAACTCAAAGGCTAGGTGCCTCAAATTTTAAATCTTAGATAGGTAACTGCGATTGAATTTCGCTTATAGGTAGAGGCAACCAAATTCCCAAATGTTCATAGACATTACAACAAAAAATTTGCATGAACAAAAATATCCACAGAATCGGTCGACAAATAGTCACTATCTTTCTAATAATACGTACCTAAGCACATACCCAATTCAGTATAAAAAGGTATCTACATATCAACATAAAACACTGGTTTGGCTGGTGCGTTGTAGTTGTTACGTAGATAGTTTGCGGTTTCCTGTGCCGGCCATGACTGCATTATCCTCGATTTAAAAAATTCATGTTGAACGCAACGTTATATTGCGATTATTATGAAAGATAAGAAAAAAAACTATTTCTCCATTGTACACACACATGATGCAGCATTGGGACAGTAAAATTATTACTTTGTACTTACCTACATTAGAAATTTTACCTACTAAATGCTTAAATAGTTAAAATTTTGGTAGGTACTATTAAAATATTTAAGGAGTAAATAATATGTTTATATGAATTGGTTTAGGTAATGAATAAACTAATGAATGTACCTATTTGGATGAAATTTAGCAACCTACGGTTATCGATGAAGCAAACCAAGTATTTTTATCGATTTTTTAAACATCTACTTAAGAATATAAGGGTTGAACGGCAATTAAGTAACATCGAAAACAGTTATTGCGAAAATTTCCAATTTACTTGTTGATTGTAGATACTTACCTGCTTTTTTTCCAAATTCAGAGAATGTAAAATACCTACATATAGGTATTCAAAATATATGGTCAGGCCGTAAGTAAGTTTTCTTATAGAAATAGCGGTTACTGTCCCATTACAAAAATCTCTTCCTATGGGCATATCTAGGCTACTATTTATACGGAAAAAGTGCATTGGGGGACTTTTATTCTTAGCAAGAACTTCACACAGACGGATTTGTGCTCCAAAGCTGTTAAGCACTACGTCGATACTTATAAAATAGTGAAAATGTTTCAATAGTGAATTTAAAAATGCCGAGTGCCCATTTCTACTTAGGTCGTAATTAACTTACAAAAAACTATTAGTTAGCAAGAAAAACTAGAAACTGACTCACGACTACGTATTTTGCTAAGTACACTTGGTTTAAGATAATCTTGACATGTGATTACCATACCATACCAGCCCTGTAATATATTATGCTGCCCACTGCTGAGCACTGGACTCCTCTACAACTGAGAGGGTTAAGGCGTTAGTCCACCACGCTGGCCTAGTGCGGGTTGGCAAACTTCACATACCTTCGAAATTCAGAGAACTTCTCAGGTATGCAGGTTTTCTCACGATGTTTTATTCACCATTAAAACGAGCGATAATTCACAAAGAATACGCACATTATTTTTTTAACAAGTCAGAGGTGTGCCCTTGGGTTTTGAACCTGCGGACAATCTTTTCGGCAGTCCGTTCCACTCTCAACTAGGCTATGTGATTAATAATGTTAAATATCCACCCAAGGTTTTATAGGACGCCTTGCAGTAGTTTTATCAGATAAGTAAATCCAATTCGGTGTGAATTGGATAGTTACTTTGGATAGACAAGTATATTATATACTTATCTATCCATATACTGTATATACTTTTCTGAGTGGCTCGTCAATTTGAAAGACGCATGCGGATAAGTGGAGTAAATTATTATTATAATTACGTAAAATTCAGCACCGAGACTTTTAGAAAAGTATTTAATATTTCTGGTAACTTACGTACCTGATATCTGTAGATTGGCCATCGGCACAAGCTAGCGAATACTACCTGTTCAAACACTAACGGTACCGATTTACTAACTCTATCACACACATTTTGTTTCTCAGATAATGAGTGGCGGCGCGGCTTTGGGATATTGAACTATTAGATATGTGAAGCCATAGACATAAGTCTAGATGAGAAGCGATAAATACTTATAAATATTGTTATTTGATAAGTAAATACCTTCTTGAATATCGTTAATTTAAGAACTGTTGGACGCGGGAGGTCTGATCTATCCAACATTCTGTTTTACACTCGACAAGTTTTGACACGGCTGCGGTTCAGGTTACAAAATACAGATCAGTAAACAAGTTACAACCTCCTTAGTAAATGTATCAAATTCTTTTATAATTAAAAGAATTACGTAATCGTAAGAACTTAGTGTAATTAGCTTCCAACTTCAGTATTTAGCAAATTATCAATTAAATACATCTGTTTTTTATTATAAACACATAGGTATAAAAGTTATATGAACAATTTGTGCTTTTACATCTATGTACTTATAATTGAAATTACATACATTACATAGACACACATATTGCATGGTGTCAATAGTTATAATTATTTTATTGATATAATATGAGTGGAAGGATCATCATTCTGATCATATCTTAAAAAGCACGCCAAGCTTTTTTTTACAATAAAATACATGTTTTTCTGATTTACACTATTCTCAATTCAAGTTTACTAAAATTTACTTTCTATTTTTAGTAGCATTTTCTATACAGCGTGTTTTTTAGTTTTTATTCATTATTTGAATTGTGATTTATGGTAAGTACATTGCCTACACAATAATATTATTATCTTTATACCTAGCTACTCCTCCACTAGTATTAAAAGTTATAATAAAATGAGACTACCGATTTATAGTACAACACTATCCCGCTGCCGGGAACGAATCTTCTCCACTAATATAAGTAATATATGGATATTTTATTGAGAACTCTCAGGGATGTAAGTATGTTTCCTTCGAAGATTTTTTATGTCGGTAAAAGTAGATAGGTATATGTTTAATACGGGAATATTTTTATAATAGCTACAAGTTAATTCCAAAAAGTCTGCGACTTCCGTTCCGATAGAGTTAAGCAGATAGTAATTTATATGCCTGTATCTTGATGGATCCGTACGATATGGATGTGGGTTGTATTAACTTATTAAATACTTTATGCCTTTGATTTATAGAGCTAGACTGCCTCGGTGGCGTAGTTGTATTATGGTACGACTGCAATGCTGAGGTCTCGGGTTCGATCCCCGGATCGGGCAAAGTGATATTGAGTTTTTCTATTCAGTATCAGCTCGGAGTCTGGAATTTGTGCCCGATATGGCGATAGGCTCGCCCCCTATCACATCATGGGACGGAATAACGGCGAAAAGTGGGTGCACTAGTTGCGCCTCTGCCTACCCCTTCGGGGATAACAGGCGTGAGTGTATATGTATGTATATGTATGTATGCCTTTGATTTATAAATTTACTAGCTTTAGCCCGCGGCTCCGCCCGCGTTAAAAAGTTTTTCCGGGACAAAAGTCCCGCTTTATATTTTGTCGGGATAAATAGTAGCCTATGTGTTAATCCAGGACATGATCTACCCGAGTGCCAAATTTCATCGAAATCGGTTCAGTAGTTTTTGAGTCAAAGAGTAACAAACATCCATACATTCTTACAAACTTTCGCGTTTATAATATTAGTAGGATTTCCACGAGACAATATTTATTTTGTAGAAAGTCGGATATAAACTGTGGAGTATTTTAAAGGTCTAATGAGATTTTAGATTTACAACCGCATTGGTAAGAAGAATATACCCATATGTGAGGCAAACCGCGAAATTACATCAGTGCGCGTTGGCCTGGCCGCGGTCGCCGATGACGACAACGTCCGACGTCCAAGCTAACCACAAACCGTCCGACGCTACGGTTCCCGCATATCATAAAAATATATTTTAGGATTGCATATTGTCTACTGGCTTTTGCCCGCGGCTCCGCCCGCGTTAAAAACTTTTTCCGGGATAAATGTCCCGCTTTATGTTTTCCCGGGATAAAAAGTAGCCTATGTGTTAATCCAGGACATGATCTACCCGTGTGCTAAATTTCATCGAAATCCATTAAGTGATTTTTGCGTGAAGAAGGAACAAACATCCATACATCCAGACATTCTTACAAACTTTCGCCTTTATAATATTAGTAGGATATTGTAACGTTTCAGATCCATACTTATATTACAAACTAGCTTTTGCTCGCGGTTCCGTCCGTGTGGAAAAGTTTTTTCAGGATAAAAGTCCCGATTTATATTCTCCCGAGAAAAAATGTACACATTATGTCCTTTCCAGCATCACAAATTATCTCCATATCAAATTTTATCGGAATCGGTTCAGTTGTTAGAGATTCCTTCTTACTGCCTCCTACAAACAAACTTACAAGCTTCACATATATATACATATACACTAACGCCTTTTATCCCCGAAGGGGTAGGCAGAGGCTCAACTAGTGCACCCACTTTTCGCCGTTATTCCGTCCCATGATGTGATAGGGGGCGAGCCTATCGCCATATCGGGCACAAATTGCAGACTCCGAGCTGATACTGAATAGAAAAACTCAATATCACTTTGCCCGACCCGGGGATCGAACCCGACACCTCAGCATTGCAGTCGTACCATAATACAACTACGCCACCGAGGCAGTCACTACGCCACCGAGGCAGTCGTTACAAGCTTTACCTCTTTATAATATTAGAATGGATTATTTTCCAGCGGTAAAATGGAGCCTGTATTTTAAGTTACACGTCTATCAATACATCAGTGAAAAGTGCATTCAATTCTATGCAGTACTCTTTGAGTAGGCGAAGCCGAGACCAAAAGCTATTCTCACTAATATTATAAATGTGAAAGATTGTGAAAATGGTTTTATGTTCGAATGTTTGGTAAATTTGCTCGAGATAGCTCAGTTGGCAGAGCACCGGCACGGTACGCTGGAGGTCACGGGTTCAAATCCTGTTTCGACTGTTTCTTTTTCAATGGTTCCATTAAAAATAAACTTAAATTTGCTACCATTGAAAATAATGGTTATTTTGCATCTGAATTTCTAAATAGATGCACTGGCGTTTTAGGGACTTTTGTAGAGGGAAAGACTTTTCACGCGAGCGAAGCCGCGAGAAATACATAGTCCTACTAATATTATAAAGGCGAAAGTTTGTAAGAATGTATGGATGTTTGGATGTTTAGATGTTTGGATGTTTGGATGTAAGGATGTAAGGATGTTTGTTCCTCTTTCACGCAAAAACTACTGAACGGATTTCGATGAAATTTGGAACACGGGTAGATCATGTCCCGGATTAACACATAGGCTACTTTTCATCCCGGGAAAATATAAAGCGGGACTTTTATCCCGGAAAATCTTTTTAAAGCGGGCGGAGCCGCGGGCAAAAGCTAGTAATATATAAAATTCAATCCATTCCAAAAACATATCCGACGTAGGTATTACTTAGTAATAAAACGCTAAAGTCTATCTGCTTTTACATTCTATTGTTCATCTACATTTGAACTATTTATTTTTTGTGGCATTCCGCTCTGAGCAGCCGTCTCGGACGGACCTATTGTTTGTTGTAGCGCTCGCTACAACTCGCATTGTTCCGCCCGAGTACCTGCTCGGTGCGATCCGCAGCGACCTCGCTGCAGCCAAGGCCAAACAGGTAGCAAAGGGGCAACCTTTTGCTATTTTGTTAGCCTATTTCGGGCCAAGCCGCGTCCTTTTCAGGACAGGGTTTAGCCCAATTTGTTTCTATCGACGTTTGGCCCCTTCAGGGTATTGGCTCGGCGGAAACCTAACGGTGCTAACAAGCCGAGTCGCGGCCCCGGCCACGCGCTGCGCCCCCTCAGGGCAAGGCAAAGCCGACGGGTACGGATCAGGAGGCTGTGGAGGCACACCGCAGTCTCTCCCGTACATCACCCTCCCAACCCTACCCTTTCCTTAATTCCATCCCGTGTATCGGTTGAGCGTGCGGCCCCCGGCCAATACCGCTTACGGTACACGGACTGATAGGAACCCTTTTTGCACAATAAGACTGGCAAAAGGGATACAAGCTTAGGGCACACCTATTTTTAAGTACATCCCCCTCGCCTATACCCGGCGAGGAGGGCCACACACGCACTCACCCCCGGGCACACCCACCCGGGGACTTAGTCACCGCGTACCTTATTCCGCGTTTCGCGATCCGCGACCGAGCGTTAGTGCGATAGCCGCCTGGTTTCTTGTGTGTTCTTTCCCAGGCGGAACGCACTCGGGTAGTGAACACACACGCGCCCCCCCTAAACATGAAGCCTATCGGCTTGGCATCAGCCGCCGACATGGCGGACCCCGACTACAGTGTAGTCTCGGTCTCGCAGTCGGAAATGATGACCATGGTGAGAGAAATGATCCGATCGGACCAAGGGTTCCGAAAGGCCATCATCTCCCTCGCCCAAGAGCTAGCGAAGGCGTCGAGCTCCTCGGAGTCGTCCGAGGCCACGAGCGCATCCGTAGCGACCGAGACCTCGGGGGGCCCTGACGAGGCCGTCGTCGAAATGGAGACTACTACCACGGGGTCTCTCAAACGTCCTGTTCCTCCTTCCTCCGACGATTCCCAGGCGGAAACCTCGGCATCGGAACCCGGTGACGAGAGCTTCACGACTGTGAAGCGTGGGAGGAAGAAGAAAAGGGCCGTTCCCCAAAACCCGGACAACACTGTCCCTACCCCCGCGCCTTCAGCGCCCAACACCTCGCAATCGAGCTCCGCGAATCCCGCGGACTCGTCGCCGCCACCATCCATCCCATCCACCTCCCAATCCCAGCCGCAAAAACCCAGGGGGCCTAAAAAACCACCGCGGGTTAATATGCAGCTCCCTCCCGGCAAAACAATGCAGGCCCTCTTCAATGAGCTGGAACGCCAGCAAATCTCTATCCCCACGAACTCGTGGAACGGGAGCCAGCAGCTCCTCTCCCTCCAACCCGGCTCTATCTCGGACCATAGAGCTCTTACCAAGTACCTCGATTCGAGGAATTATTACTATTATACTTTTGCTCTCCCGGATGAACGTCGTTTTCGCTACGTTATCCGTGGTATCCCGACCCAAATGTCGGCCAACGAGGTCAAAGAAGGCCTCCAGGCCAAAGGCATCAATGCCTTAGAGGTGCACCGTATGCACCGCCAATCCCGCGCTTCTCAGCCAGGCGCTGAATACGAGATGGTGTTAGCCATCCTCGAGACCCCCGCGGACGTCAAACGTCTCTACGAAATCCGCGATATTTCGGGGCTAGGCGGCTTCACCGTCGAGTCCCCCCACAAAAAAGGCCAAATAGGGCAGTGTCACAACTGCCAAAAGTACGGCCACAGCTCTCGTGGCTGCCGCCTCCCCGCCAGGTGCGTTAAGTGCCTCGGCGAACACGGCACATCTGCGTGCCCGCGTCCCAAAGACCGTTCCCAGTGCACGGAGCCGCCTTCGTGCACTAACTGCCGGCAATCGGGCCACCACGCTAACTACCGCGGATGCCCCAAAGCCCCCAAAAAGACCTTTAGAGCTCCTAAAGCTCCTAAGGCTCCCGCCCCTCAGGCTAATTTCAGACTGGCACCTACGCCAGTGCAAAACGCATGGTTCCCAACCACGCGCCGCATCGACCCACGTCTCCAGGCCCGTGGCGGAGTCATTCCCGCCACCCCGGCCCCAACCACCACCAAACCCACTCCTATTCCTTCGGCCTCCACGGCTCCTGTCCCACAGGTGGCCAAGCCGAAAAAACCGGTGGCGACGACCTCCCCCGCTCCCCCTACATCATCCTCTGCGCTTAACGCAAAAGTCGAGTTCCTTCTGAACTCGCCTGAGTTGATGACTCTCACAGCTCAGATGGCCGACTGTGTGGCCCGTAGCTCTGCCCTTGACCGCCCCGACGTGGATCTGGTTAACGAAATCCTCCGCATCCAGACGCGGAGGTACCAGATCACCGTAGGCGTCCTTTTTTCGTCATCATAAATGGCGCAATCAATCTTAAATCCCTCCAAGCGGACCAAACCCCGCTCCCTCAGAGTGGGGTTTCTCAACATTAATGGTATTAGAGGCCAACGAGCCGAAATCTCTGATTTTGTCCGCGATAACAAATTAGACGTTTTCCTCATCCAGGAAACGTTTCTTAAACCAGCTCACCGCAATCCCAGCATCCCCAACTTCAATCTGGTACGTAACGATCGCACCAGTGGCCCTTTTGGAGGCACTCTCATATACTTTAAAAGGTCCCTACATTGCATACCCCTAGACCCACCTGATAACTTGAGGCACATTGAGGCTTCAGTCTGCAGGCTAGCCATGACAGGACATCCGCCGATCACCATCATATCGGCCTATCTCTCGCCTTTAAAGGAGCTTCACTCCAACGACTTGTCTACCCTATTTGCGATGGGGGATTCCGTCATTTTGGCGGGAGACCTCAACGCCAAGAACACTCTCTGGGGCTGTCACTACACCAACGTGAGAGGCACCGCGCTGGAGAGCAGTTTGGATTTAGGAGGGGACGTTCCACTGTCCACGCGATTCTGCGGGTGAAGGCACAGGCGGAGGATGCAGTGGCCAGAGGCAGTGTAGTGATTGCGATATCATTGGATATATCCAATGCTTTCAACTCGCTGCCCTGGCCCTGCATCCACGAGGCACTGCGGTACCACGTGGTGCCGCCCTATCTCCGGCGTCTGGTGCACGCGTACCTGTCTGACAGGCACGTGGTGTATCCGGGCGCCGATGGGTGGCACCGAAGAGCGATGTCGTGCGGTGTTCCACAGGGCTCGGTTTTGGGCCCTCTCCTGTGGAACATCGGGTACGACTGGGTGCTCCGTGGTTCCAATCTCCGGGGCGTCGGCGTGACTTGTTACGCCGACGATACGCTAGTCACAGCGACTGCTGGGACCTTCCGGGACGCCGCAACTCTGGCGGCGGCGGGCACCGGCCAAGTGGTTGGTAGAATCCAACGTTTAGGGTTAAAGGTGGCCCTCGAGAAAACCGAGGCCGTGTGTTTTCACGGACCTCGGAGAGGGCCACCGGCCGGTGCCGGCATCGTCGTTGGGGGGGTGCGGATCCCCATCGGCTCTAGCATGAGGTATCTAGGTTTAGTCCTAGATAGCCGATGGCGATTCCGCACCCACTTTAAGGAGTTGAGGACGAAATTGTCCCGGGCAGCGGGCGCTCTTTCCCGCCTGCTGCCCAACCTGGAAGGTCCTGGCTTCCCTTGCCGGAGGCTGTATCACGGAGTCGTGCGGTCCATAGCCCTTTATGGCAGCCCCGTTTGGGCTGACTCCCTGGGCCGCCCCTGCGTCGCCCTTCTGCGCGCCCCGCAGAGAGCTTTAGCGCAGCGGGCGGTCAGGGCGTACCGCACGGTCTCTTTCGAGGCGGCTTGCCTATTGGCCGGATTTCTGCCCTGGGACCTGGACGCCAAATCCCTTGCCGATGTATTCCATTGGCGGGAGGAGGCGTTCAGTCGCGGGGAGCGTCCGGCCCTGAAGGAGGTGGAGGCCAAGAGGGCCGCCTTACGGCGAGCCGCCGTGGAGGAGTGGCGTCTCAGGCTGGAGGCCCCGTCGTGGGGGCACCGGGTCGTAGAGGCAGTGCGTCCTGTCTTTGCCGAATGGCTGGACAGGCGCCACGGAGCGGCAACATACCGCCTGACGCAGGTGCTCACCGGGCATGGCTGCTTCGGTGAGTTCCTGTTTCGGGTGGTAGGTATAGAGGAGTCGGCCGTGTGTCACTATTGTGACAACTGCCCAATGGACACGGCCCAACATACGTTGGAGTGTTGTCCAGCCTGGGATGAGGAGCGCAGCGCTCTCAGAACAGTCGTCGGAGAAGACCTCTCGCTGCCGGCCGTGGTCGCTTCCATGGTCGGCGGCCGAGAGGCCTGGCAGGCGGTGGCCCACTTCTGCGAGGCGGTCCTCTCGCGGAAGGAGAGTGCCGAGAGGGATCGCCAGCGCAGTGGTGATCCCTCCCGCCGCCAGACGAGACGTAGGAGGCGTCGGGTAGACGACTGACCGACGTCTCCCGCCCTGTGGATTGGGGGCGTTTGGAGAATTCCACCACGGTATCCCCTGCCTGTCGTAAAAGGCGACTAATAGGGGCCTCCGGGGGTCACGGGTGGGCGGGACGTGCCGCCCACCCATTAGTCTAGCCAACTTCTGTGACCCCCGTGATGGACATGTCCGAGGCAGCGTGTCTCACGCTGCCTCGGACACCAAAAGGCGGACGAGGTGCGGTGTTTCGGGGGCTTCTGAGCCCCCGCAACAGGAAAAGGACCGCAATAGCGGTACGTGCAGGGGCGGTTGCGGACGACAACTTAGACGTGAGTCGGAGGAAGCCCGCAGCCGTCCCTAATGCGCCGAAGATGGCCTTTTTAAAAAAAAAAAAAAAAAACCGCGCTGGAGAGTTATCTTGAAACCATAGACATGAGTATATTGGTTCCTTCTGAACCAACCCACTATAGCGCAGTCAACCACCACCGACCCGACATACTCGACATAGCACTTGTAAGGAACGTAAGCCTTCGCGTGCGTTCCATGCAAGTGCTACAAGAGTTAGACTCTGACCACAGACCTGTGATCCTAGATTTAGCCCCCCAACACGGCCCAACAGACACAGGTCCTAACGTACCGATGAAGGTGAAAACGAATTGGCGCCTCCTTGGCACCAAGCTCGCAGACACCTCATCCACAGATCTCTCCGCGATCCCGACCAACATCCTGACTCCTGAAGAAACGACTGGCGCGATACGCTCCTTCACCAACCACCTTCAAAACGTCTTGAGCGAAAGCTCCGAGAATGTGCCAGAGACTGTTCACAGTCACTGGCAAATTCCCGATGACGTTAGGTGGTGGGTGAGGTTGCGTAACGCTATGCTCAGAGCCTGCGCGACGAGTCCCATCCCGGAACGACGACATCTTGCGCGCTACCTCCAACGTGAGGTTAAGCGTCGCATAAAAGAGGTCGTCGATTCGAGATGGGAAACTCGCCTAGCCGAACTCGACCCGACACATCAGGCCTTCTGGCAGCTGTGTCGTTCCTTCAGGAGAAACGATGTGGCCTCCATGCCTCCGCTCAATCGTCCGAATCAACGCCCGGCGTTTGATGACGACGAGAAAGCGGAACTACTGGCCGACAGCCTGGAGTCTCAATGTTCCCTCACATCAATACCAGTAGACCACGATGATCTTGTTGCGGTTAACTCTTTCGTCGAAAGTAGGAACGCGGTCCGGCCACCGCCGATCTCTATTTCGCGACCGATAAACGAAAACGATAACATCAACGTCGACCCGGACGTCGACCCGCCGCCGCCCGATCCCCTTGCACCGGTGACGATCGAAGAAGTCATCGCTCTGATCAAGGCACTCAAACGTAGGAAAGCCCCCGGGGGCGACAGGATCCCTACCCGTATGATTAAGATGCTTCCGGAGCATCTAGTTCAAATACTAACGTCCATATATAACGCCGCGTTTCAAAACTGTCTCTTCCCAGAGGTCTGGAAGGAGGCAGTTGTGATAGGTATTCACAAGCCGGGAAAACCCGCATCAGAACCGTCCTCTTATAGGCCTATCAGCCTGCTCAGTACGCTAGGCAAAATTTACGAGCGGATCGTCCTCGACCGCCTCAAAATAGTCGCCCACAACAATAATCTCATCCCTCCGGAACAGTTTGGTTTTCGTGCTAAGCACAGTTGCGTAAATCAGGTGCTCCGCATTACGGAGCACGTTTACGACAAATTCCAACGCGGCATGCCCACCGGTGCTCTTTTCTTCGATATTGAAAAAGCATTCGACAGGGTGTGGCACAACGGTTTGCTTTTCAAGCTGTACACGCTCAACGTGCCCACCCAGCTCGTGCACATCATACGAGATTTTTTGTCGAATCGCGGTTTCAAATATCGCGTGGAGGGAACTCTCTCTTCCCGACACACTATTACGGCCGGAGTCCCGCAAGGCTCTGCTCTTTCCCCCTTTCTTTTCTCGCTGTACACTAGCGATATCCCTCAACCTAAAAACGCCCATCTGGCGCTCTTCGCGGATGACACCGCAATCTACGCCTCACGTAGAGACCCCGACGATGTGGTGCGCACTTTGCAGGCCGCCGCCGACAAGCTCGGAGAGTGGTTCCGCAAATGGCGAATCACCGTCAACCCCACAAAGAGCCAGGCTATCCTGTTCACTTTGAAAAGGAAAGTCCATGTGCCTCACTACTCAGTCCGCATGTCCGACCAGGTTATCCCCTGGAAGGACAAAGCCAAATATTTAGGAGTGACCCTTGATCAGAGGTTGACCTTCATCCCACACGTAAATGCGGTACGCGCGCGAGCCGCATTCGCGATGAGTCAACTACATTGGCTCATAAATAGAAACAGTAAAATGTCCATCCGCAACAAGATTAGGATCTTTACCACGTGTATTAGGCCGATAATGACGTACGCGTCGCCCGTGTTCGCCCATATACCGCCTGCTCGTCTTAAGCGTATGCAGGTGTTACAAAACAAATTTCTTAGACACGCTCTTGGTGCCCCGTGGTACGTTCGCAATCGCAACCTCCACGTGGACACCAACATGCCGACCATCTGGCATTTTATGCAAACGACCAGCAAACGCTATTTCGATTGGGCGGTAAAACACCCAAATACGTTAGTCCGCAAAGCGTCGATCTACACTCCATTCGACCGCGCCAAATGGAGACGGCCGCGTTCCGTATTAACCGATCCAGAGGACGAAATCACTCTGGCCATCCGCCGTAAGAACGAGTTCTTGAAACTCCAACACTCCACAAGACCGCAGTTCCGTCCTCGCCGTCGAGCACCTCGCCGCGCTCCCCGTCGCCCCCCCGACCCCCCTAACAGTTCCGGCCCGCGTGCCGACGAAATAAACGAATAGGATTAGGTTAAACACCAATCTTCCCCACTAATCGTTGATGTCTCATCCTCTCCCAGTGGCCGTCCTGAGCCGAGGTTCGTAACCCGTTAGTGGGTTGCCCTCAGCATGGTCACCTAAATTAAAGGGTTGCGAGCGCCTTCTGCGTTCACCCTAAAGTCCGGTGTGGCCAGAAAAGCCGACTCGCGTCAGGCTACTGGCCGATAGATCCGCGTTAAAAAAAAAAAAAAAAAAAAAAAAATATTTTTTGTGGTAGGTACACCAACAGCATAAATATTATATACTAGCTTTTGCCCGCGGCTCCGCCCGCGTTAAAAAGTTTTTCGGTGATAAAAGTCCCGCTTTATGTTTTCCCGGGTTAAAAAGAAGCCTA
This sequence comes from Lapara coniferarum, assembly GCA_949316025.1. Taxonomy (NCBI): domain Eukaryota; kingdom Metazoa; phylum Arthropoda; class Insecta; order Lepidoptera; family Sphingidae; genus Lapara; species Lapara coniferarum. Next base: position 11,869,377 of record OX438926.1, on the reverse strand, counting down.
TGTGTTAATCCAGAACATGATCTACCCGTGTGCCAAATTTCATCGAAATCCGTTCAGTAGTTTTTGCGTGAAAGAGGAACAAACATCCATACATCCAAACATCCAAACATCCATACATCCATACATCCATACATTCTTACAAACTTTCGCCTTTATAATATTATAGTAGGATTAATAAAATCATGTAAAAAAAACTTTCTATCTATCGCAGGCCGATATGTCCATTAGGTACAGGTATATAACTAGGCTAGGTATCCATACTTGTACATACGTATATTATAAATGCGAAAGTAATTCTACCCGTTTGTTTGTCTGTTACCCTTTCACGCCGAAAGCATTGAATTTTTTTTTAATACATTTGGTATGGTGATAGTTTGAGATCCTGAGACGGATATTTGCTATTTTTATCCGGAAAAGTGAACAGAGGAACTTTAATACCGTGTAAGGCTATTCACACGGGCGGAGCCGCGCGAAAAAGCTAGTAGATAAATGAAATGGCTGGGAACTTGAAAATTAAAGTGAACTGAGAAATGGTATAATTCTTAAATATGCTATTTGATCTTTTTCAGCCTCACGCTGTCGTTGACTCCGAGGGCATAGTTTGTTGCGCGTGGAGGTCCTCCTCCTGAGTATAAGCGTATATCGAGAGGAGTCGGGTGGGCCATGCCCACCCCTGAATTCCCTGGTGCCCACGCAAAGGATTTTGAAGAAACCTACTGCTACTAAAAATATAAAAAAAACAACCAAAATTACTTAACTAAAACATAGAAGTTATTTTTTTGTCCAGGACACTGACCACCCCTCTCCCCCTGGAAAGTTACTGTAGCTACGCTATGCTTCTGGGACTTCACATTAGGAGATGCATTAGGCGGCACCGCGCTGAGAAGCCGCCGGGGATGATGATTAGGCCTTTTTTACCGTGGAATCCGTATTCACCACTAGTAAGCCGAAGATGGCCACAGCGTAGTTTTAGTAAGATTGTATATAATGATAAGTACTAGGCCCGGTGGTTGCCCGACGATTCCTATATCCTCAGACGGCTCGGAAGGCCGACGACCCCAACAAAGCTGTTGAGACGCCCCTCGAAGGTAGTGGTAATGTAATTTCTTCGCGAAAACAAACATAAAAACAAATAAACGCAACACGGATCAGTTCTATTATATTAAAATTCCAATTTCTTTGTAGGTAGGGTCATTCGGGGCAACAGCACGCATTGGGTAAAATTTCGCATGGTCAATATCTCAGAACCTATTGAGGGGGCTCGGATACTTTTTCGGCTAAATTAGGGGTGCGTCAGGGATGATGTCAGAGCCCACAAGCTATTTTACCAAGCCTCACTTGTTTAGCGAAAAACGGCGATCAACGTGATTTTGTTGATTAGTTATCAACTATTTTGTGCTGGGAAAAAGTTTATGGATAGACGGTGCATCAGTTTACAAAAGACCGTTGATTATGATAAGTTTACACGATTATTATAGTATTTATTTTAGTTATTAATTCTGTCCTAAAAATAACTGCATCTCAACTGACGTGTGATTGTTTAAAATATTCCCTGTTGGGTAAGAGTACGGGATTAAAAGTACGCACGCTGTTATAACTTCATTACAATGAAAAGTAACATCAAGAGTTCCTTAAATTACAGTAATCATTAAATTACAAAAATAACTAAAGTTTGTTATAAGTACAGTCTAATTAATTATGTTTCTGGTGCCTACAATAGGTGTACATTTAATGTTTATTTTTACAATATTTGTACCAAGAATAAAGGAAGTTTAAAAACATATTCCATATGATTCAATGTGTACTTATACAATTTGTAATTATATGCCTGTAGCTTACCTGCGTGCAAAGCTTAGCCAGTATGCGAACTATTAATCGCATCTCTGCGTAGTTTTACCCACATGACGGGTCAAGAGTACGAATTTCTCCCGCTGCACTTAAACATATATTGCAAAAAACCGATGAAGCAATGTACAAAAACTCATTAAATAATGAAAGTAGAATAAATTTACTTTAAATAAAGTGTTAAAACGTTTTTCAGCACCCAATATTTTTGAGTGTGTAGACGATGGAAAAAAAAGTGCGTACTTTTGAGCTGAATGACCCTAGGTAGGTAGGTATACCTACTGTTTCGCGTTGCTGGTGTAGATAGACTTGTTTCTCGTTTTTGAAAAATAAAGTAGATGCAATATTTTTATGAATCTTCATTTAACATTTTATTATACTTCATGTAAAAGAAGTCGCGGACGAATGCATGTACTTATTTATATAAACTTTGGATATACATTGGATATACTAATAGATTTCACAATGACAATGGCCCATCACGATGTGTCACCCTGTTTTGTATTGCATACTTAAATGACAGACAATGCGACACTCGTACATTGACGCGACGTGAAAAGCATATTTTCGACAGTTCAATTCAATAAACTTCACTTTAAATCGCAACATGTAGCATCTCATTACTGAGGGGATGCAAACGAATTGAAAAACGATCGCAATTCTAATGTGTTAAAATATTTTACTTCTATATTATTATGAATGTTACATTGAGAGGGAGACTGTATTTCTGAATATGTTTCCATTCAATAATAATAATGAGTATTTTTCTCAATTCAAATTCAGTTGTCAAATGGATTTTAAAAGCTATAAAGTTATTTTATTTGCCACGTATCTAGTTAAATAGAAATTATGAAAAAACGTTTTGTTTAGGTATATTTATTTCCCGGGAAAAAGTAGTCTAAAACCTTTCCGAGGTCTCGAACTATCTCTATACCAAATTTCATAGAAATCCATTCGGTAGTTTTTTAGTCTAGTTTATATATAGTATATATTTATTTTATACCATAAAACCTTTGCTACCTTTAGGGGTTGAATTTCGCAAAATCCCGTCTTGGTGAGCACTTACGTCCTAAAAGAAACCCTCATGCAAAATTTGAGACTCGTAACACGTCTTGTAGTCTTGGAGATGTCGTGATGAATGATCTTTCGCTTTTATATATAAACTATAAGTAAGCAACGTACGTGTGTTTTCTGGATACGAAATGACAAAAATACAAGGATGAAGAAAATTAAGTAGCAGACGCTTAATACTTATACGTACGTATGTACGTAATATGCCTGTGTCAGAGATTGCATGTATTTCATAGACACTTTGTTATTGATTTTTTTTATCCTCGTTTACGCATGCTCAGTTGAAATGTTTTGTTATTTTACAGGGCGGTGCAGGTACGTTCTTGAAAATACAATCACACGTATTATTTTATAACCATTCTAATAAAAGGCTAAAGCAAATTTATAAAAATATTAACATAATTTAAAAACTTATATAAACTTTCTAGAAAAGTAATGTGCCTGAACTCTGAAAGCAATTTATTTCGTGTCATGTCGCAACGACGGGAGCGAGCCACCCGCGCGTCGGCACGCGCGCCTGTCTGCTGTGATCTCCAACTCTAATAACTTAACCCCCTTTTGTTTTTCTACACAAAGCTCGTAGTTTATTTATGAGATCTACTGATTATGCCTTGCCACGCGTCTCTGCCAAGAGCTCTCAATTATATGGAAATATTTTATTAGCAGTTTACAAGTTACATAAAGTAAGAATATTACTTTAGGTATACATCGCATTTACCTAAGTATTTTAGCGCTAATTCTCAATTTTTTTATAATAGAGAGAACATAGTTTTTTCATTTTTTACTTAACCGAACTGTTCCTTTTTATATTACAAATTTTAGTATCGCTGTTAGCTGTATATCACGATCCTTACTCATTCTTTCCTAACATATCTATATCGATATTTTATTATCTTTTAATGTGATTAATAATTCATTCATTTAAATTTTTTATCGATAAATCAGTAGCCAGTTTTCACAAAATCCAGAAATTGTAAAAAAAATTGTGGAATAATATTTTCGTGTACAGGCATCCACGCTAACAATGTCCTGCACACAATACAAACATGTATTTTTGGATACTTAAAATGTGACAGATGCAGATGACATAAATAAAACAAAATTCCTGATCTTGTTTGGACACTTTCGAACTGAATGATATACGTTTAATAGCATGACAAGATCCAAATGCTCCAGTTGTTCGGAGAATTTACGAGCGCGCTCGAACACGGCAAATACATTTGTTAATAGGAACATTAGCTGTTAATGCCCCTTCGACGGTTCTTAATTGTCGACACATTGTCGTGTCTCGGTTGTAGAGAACGTTTCCAACGATAGAACTATTTAGACAGATTAAATATCAATTAATCGTAACAGATTCATTATTGTTACAATTTAAGGTGTCGAGATAATTACCAACATTTAACATTTTGTTGCGATTGTAAGTGCCAGCTGGAAATGTAATGGTTCACACAAAAATTTATTAATTTAGGTCGCAACTAAGAAATTTTAGGAAATAGATTAAATCATGCCAGAAAATCTAAAAAGATCAAAGTACATAGTAATATGCTTCTTTTGTAATGAGGTCGAGCACCTTGAAGTTTAAACGAACTATTCGGAACTGGGGTTATCCCAGTCTTCATTAAAAATATATAAAATGGTACTAAATAGACAATTACATGAAACACAAAAAACACGTAGCTAATATAAAATATAGCTACCCATATTCTCATATTATGTAAACAAGTGTGTCTTGTCTCGGCAAAACAACGTTAAGTAATTTAGTAAAACTGATGTAATTATGCTTAATTATTCAAAAGGAACTGTGAATTTCACATGTCGATATAGACATATATTAGGTTTTTGCTTTATCCATACTACCATACCAGCCCTGTATTTTATACTGCCCACTGTTATGCACACTTGAGGCCTCCTCTACAACTTGAGGGTTTAGGCCTTAGTCCACCACGCTGGCATAATGCGGGTTGGCAGAATTCACATACCCTAGAATTTCTTATAGAGAACTTCTCAGCTATGCAGGTTTCCTCACGATGTCTTTCATTAAAGAAATGTTTTAGCGAGCGATAATTCTGTTGTATCATCTAGATCAAATGAAGTTGTTTGAAAAGACGATTCTCGAGAAAATCTAGATGCGGTTGGCGTTGAGCGAAGTCAAAATGGAGGTGAGATTTTTGTTTAGGTATAAATGGTTTTTTTATTTAGCCACTAGTTCTTACTGGCTATAGCCGTCAAAATGACCTTTTCTAGAAAGTAGCAATCTCGCAGTACCCGAGCATTTTTCGGATTTTGTTTTCGATATTTATAAAACGAAATAGGTTCAATTAGTTTCTAAAAGTCCTGTCATCAATTGGTGGATAATTAGCTTACAAACTCACAAACATCGATGTAAAACATTTTTTATGAGTACAATGACCCTATAAACAATCGCATAATATAAATATAAGAAAAAGCAGTTTTCACATTATAAACAGACAATTTATTTTTGTATAAACCTAATACTTAATGTGTTTATTGATAGGTAGGTATAGGTCGACATAATTTATTAGTGCTCGTGAAAAATAACTTTGCAGTAGGTAAGTAAATCGTAAAACATCATTGTTTGCTCTCCAGGAATGCCAAACTAATGGTTTTGAATATAAATGAAAAGTAAATTCAAAACAAAAGTGATGATTGTGTATGCTATTAGCATAATGGCAACGTATGATTGGCATTGTTTTAACTTTTAGTGTATTGTGCTGCGGGTGCGTCACTAACGAGGCTCAAGTGGCGCGTGCGCGGCGGGCCTCCTCCACCGGCGGCTCTTTGTTTGCCTCCCTCCACGTACTTCCCGCCAGTTATGTCACTACACATCATGTACATTGACATGACATATTTATAAAAACTTTTACCATTGAATTCTTCGACCTAATGGATTTTTAACGAAAGATTCATTTCTTCATTAATTAATTTTTATCTTTGTTATGTTTTCGTAGTCACTAGGCATAGCGAGAAAAGCTAGTTTACTTAAAGTTTTTACGTTAAAACTGGTAATGCGCTTTATAAAAATGATTAAAATCAACAAACACAATTCCTTAAGACGACGTTACGAATAATAATCTTGAATACATTATTTCCACGGCGCTAATTCCTTTTTCATATCTTTGCCAATGCATGTAACGTATAAGAACCTAAATTTTTCAATTGCTTTATAAAAGACACTTTTAACTGCTGAATCAACTATTGAGAATTCAAATAATGGAGGCGACGTCGCAATGTCTGCCGAATTCAAAAAGGGAAGCAGCTTGGTAGAGTGCACTTGATTGGGACGAGATAACAATGTTGCAATAAGTTCTTTTCATTGATCCTACAGTTTTGTAAATCAAGGTACTATCTAGAGAAGAATGGTCAATGACATTGAAGGGTAGCGAGCGTTAAGAGTGAGACCACCAGCGTTGTCGGCGCTTTGAGATCCAGCGGTGCGTAAATGTGTATGACCTGTACTTACCTTCACAGTTTACAGATAAGTGCAGGTCATACTATTATATATGACATAAAAATTATGAGGTACTGATACGAATTCACCAATTTATTTACATCGATGCACGATAATTACTGACTGTTTAAACTAGAGATATTAAATAATTTAAATAACTTAAATGTAACTTCTTATCAATATCTACTTATACCATTTCTCCGTGTAGAATGTCTATAGATTAACGTTATAAATCAGTAATGAAACGTTATGCACAACATGTTTTACAAAAATAAGATAAATCTATCTATAAGTAAGGAGAACGCATTGTCAAAGGGCCATTCATCGTACTGCTATTGAATACCAATCAATACTTGTCTGGAGATCTCTTGTTCACGCGTACTTTAACAAACAACAAACAATATTGCGAGTTGAAAGTTGTGCATCGCACCTTTTTTCATTTTACATACAAAGGGAAAATCACTCCTATATCTATGGGTATAAAGTACAACGTTTACAAACTAGCACGTCTGAATGAAGGCGGCGTATCATGACACAAGGTAATGTTACCTTTTCTTAGCTAATCTATTGTATAAGTTCAAGTTTTTATTAGAAAATTTTATTGAAATGTTTGGCTCTATGTTAGTAATTCGATAAAGGAAAATCCACCTTTGAATATACTAACAAAGGCAGTTTTTTTTGCACACGTTATTGGCATCTGAAATTGAGATATTTGCCAAACACGTCTATATTATTATCGTAACTATTCTGCTATTTATGGTGTTAATGTCATACTATTTTTAGGACCTGTCGTATTTCGTAATCTTATAATACTTGTTATAAAACCAACAGATTTTAAACATAATATTGAGTACTGTACCTATAGTAATGTGTAGAGTTCTAACATAAACCTAAAACGAATTAAATTACACAGTCTCATCGTTTCTGTCGATTTTGGTGGCGTACGTCACCAATTTACAATATTTTATGCTAGGTTCGATTCCTTCGTGAAAGATTTTCGATTATGAAATTCGCCTGTGACTTTTTATTCAATGCTCTCAGCGGTGCTTGGCGACTTCTTTATTGTTTGCTAGATTTTACTCGCGGTTCTACCCGTGCTTACCACGTAGTTAGTCTAATATCCTCGCACACTAAACGAAGAAGTAGCACGGCACCACCTGTACAGTGGCCAATTTTTGGTATCCACTAAAAAACTAAAGAGCAATTTACATAAATTAAAAATTCAAGAAATCACGCAAATAACTGCCAGATTACGCTACATTTAGACAAGCAATACAAAACGTGGTGTAGTTCCAAGACCCAGCAGGCCCGCGCGTTCGCCGCGACGGCCCCGCCTTGTCACGTCCAGCGGCGGGCATGGGCTAAGCTTCTGTTATTTGCCAGCACTACCTCAATATTACCACAATAACAATCACAGACGAAATTACCTTATAATATTCTGTTGTTGGTAAATTGGAGTTAACGTTAGTATTGTTGCGGCATCGTAATTTTTTACTTAATAACAATACACTCGGCTCTATCACGTAATGGATTTTTCGATAATTTAGAACTAAATAACACAATTTTACGACCGGATAAGATCGTTTATCAAATTAATGAAGGGTAACACATGTTATGTTTTTAATAAACGGGGTGACTGTCATTAAACTTCGCTTAGCAAGTCGTCCCGTGCTGTTCCCTGGGATGGACCTCTGTCACGGTTTGAGGTGCAGTGTAACATACGCAAACTAACAGTGTACTTACATGTATCTACCTGTATGAATATTGAATACCTAATCAGATAACTTTACTAGAGGTATTTTTTGCCTACATAGGTATACACTATAGATACTTGGCGCCATATAATTCCACATCAAAATCAAGTTAAAAGTAGATTTGTTTTATGTGCATGGAAATGTCTCTATACTTAGAGTTGCTAATAAATGATTAATAAATATTTACAAATTTCAATGAAAATGCCATCAAAATAGCCATTTATTGGCATCTACTTATTAGACACCAACTATCCGCGGCTATATTTTAATTATGTATATTGCTCACAAGTATCCATTTAATCTTGTACATATCAAGGACTACATACCTACTATACCATCAAATCGGTCACGCGCGCCTCGGTCCAATTTTATCCCTCCATAAAAAGGCGCGTAACGGGAAGGGTTGGATTTTAATTACGATATTTTCCTATTATTTTCTCTGCTGTCTTAGTTCATGGCAAGGGTCGTGAGATGTAATAAATTCCGCTTTTTATGAGGTCACGGATAACCCTCTTGATAAAGTTTATCGCACATCTGGTGGAAATTGAAAGAGTTTTTGTGTTAGTGCATTACATCCGGGTGTAAAAATGATGTCACTATATTGTTAGCTCACTGGATTATATTGTTTAGAATTGAATTAAAAGGTGTGTAAACGTTTTCTTGATTGTTGTTTGTGCAAGGGTGTAGAGTCTGCTTGGTGTTGTATTGAATGAGTTCTTGTTCGCTAACCTGCTCCGCCATGCATGAAATGATGAGACCCACTTTAACATTTTCAACTGATTGCGCACGAGAAGCGTGAACGCCGATAATTTTATTGATCACCGACATTACATACGCCTATCCAAATTCAATATAAGCTTACATTACATTGAATGGGTTAAATTGTTATCTATCAAGCCGTATTTATTGTATTGCATTCGAAAATTTCATTGTTTGACTGACACGAGTTGTTAATCAAAAACCTAATATCACTTTATAAATAAAAAAATATTTTTAGCGTTAAAATTCCACATCGTTTCGCGCATAAAATTAATAATATTATCGTTATGCAAACGCATCGTGAAACCCATAGTGTAGTCGGAAAGGATTGCGTGCGTCAAACGACTATGAATAATTATATTCCGCCGGGCCGAGAATGGATTTGTATATCTAAGCGATTAAAGTTATTTGAATACGGATTTATATCAATAGGTGTAAGAGTGGGAGCGCAATACGCAAATACAGATGTTCACACTTAGGGATTGAGCGAGGATTGTTGGCACTGCAGGCACAGATCGATGTAAGCTCGCTAAGCTTAAAATTGAAACTAATGGAACGGAGACTAGGAATGTGAATAATATTTTTTATAACAGATGTTTATCACACTTCATTGTGTTATTTCGAGAAAATATCTATTCCGCGACAACGTCCGTCCGTGATCGATCACTGGACACGTGCTTGCACATCAAACATTTTTTACATCTAAATCTAACTTTTTGTCGTAAAAAACTTCCGACCGAACAATAGCTTAACATAGCGATAAAAATTGTACATAAAAGATAAGGATTTGTGAAAGGGCGTATTGGAGCATGAAAATAGTGAACAAAGGCATTATCTGAGGATTAGGATAGACATGATTACGTGTTTAAGTTATTTGATTACTTAAACAAACATGTATATCAGAATATTAAGCGTTTAATCCGTTAAAAAAAGTTATTTGGATGGGTATGGGGTGGTCAAGGATTTCTACTAGCTATTCCCTACCTGTCGTGAAAGTTGTAAGTCATAATCTATATCGTCTTGCCGCAGATGCCGAGAGCGTCTTTCGCACGAACGTAGTTATAGCTTCACGTAGGGGGGTCCGAGGATACCAAATGGGTGGATCCAAAATTTCGCTTGTAACCCCCCCCCCCCATCCCAAAAAGGTTTAATTTTACGTAGTTTCAGTGGCGTTTTTGCGTTGAGTTTTATTTAGGCGGGGTACCGACCCTCCAAACCCCTTATATACGCCCATGGTCTTTCGGTACGCCCAGCCTTACAAGTCTCCAAAAAAAAAAGAATGCAATCAAGAATGTATTTGGGTACGTTTTTAGTTACCAAAACGAGGAGCTGCATGCCTCAGGGGTTCAGAACCGTTCCTTGTGCATCGAAGAGGGTCACCGTAAAACTTTGATTGCTTTAGTTGCTATGCAAATGCCGGAAATATTTTAGGAGCTAGGCCCCGTGCTGGATCCATCTTTGCCAGGAATCTTTAATTTTAAATCATAGAACCACTGGGCTAAACAACAGTTTAGCTTTTCCACTGCGTCTGTGTTTTATCAAGCTACAACAATAAATATATTAAAATAAACTTTTTAAGTACTTGGCATACACTAACAAATAATTTTATTTCGCTCGATCTCTAGGAATGTGTTACGGAACTAGGACTTACCAGGAGGTGGAGTTGCGAGCTAAAGCCACACGCATACTCACGCCTTTTATCCCTAAAGGTGTAGGCAGAGCCGCAACTAGTGCACCTACTCTTCGCCGTACGTATTCCGTCCCATGATGTGATAGGTGGCGAGCCTATCGCGATATCGGGCACAAATACCAGACTTCGGGCTGATACTGAATGGAAAAAATCAATATCACTTTGGCCGACCCGGGGATCGAACCTGAGGCCTCAGCATCATAGCAATCTTAATTAATATCGTATTATACATATAAAATTACCCTACATTTTTATAAACTAATTAAAGTTTATTTCTTTGATCGATCTTTTCATTTAGATTACCAACTCTAACAGAGGGCACGTGGCGCGCTCGTCGTTAATAGCCGTACAATGATGATAGTATCTTAAATATTCATCGTACGTTTATTAATAAAAACATAATATGCTATCAACATTCGACTTAATGTTAATAGGAGTGTGTGGAAATGTTGAATAATAACATTATTATATAATGAAGGTAATTGGTCAATAAACTTCGGTGTTTGAGATTTTGCTAACAGTTTTTAACCGAATAGAACCTTTTTTATATTCTTTAAAAGCAGTTGCTTTTATGTATGTCTCAGTATACTCTATTGTACTCGATGTTAAACACCGTATTAAGTCGTGTTCACACGTTACAAAGGGATCGAATAAAAAGAGCATTGGACTAAATCGGTAAAATATGGAGCGATAACGCATCGACATAAATCACTGGACGCGCGTGAAATCAAATTATCGTCTACCAGTCCCAAGCTAAACGGAAGGGTTAGTGTTACTTTAATGTGAACAGTGATTCAGTAGATTGTGTCCTTTTTACTCTAAGGTGTTTTTCTATGTGCCAGAAAGTGATGCATTTTTGTCGTGTTCGTGAATCAAGAATTGCACAAATCCAAAATGCAAACAACTTTATGTACATGAAATTGGTTTTGTGTTGAGGATAAAATAACCTATTATTTGAAATGAGCATGTCACGTCGCGGTCCACAATCCCCCGATTATTGGTAATTGTATGTAGGTGTGCGGAAAGCAATAAATTAGCTAGAAGTACCTACGTAGCTCGTTATTTCTTTTTTTAATTCTAGCCATGGGAAAATTTGTGTAACAAGAATGCTATGACTGAAAGAGCCTTAAAATTTTAAAATTCTATCTTGTTTAAATACAGATTTTAGCTTTCGGATACCTTAATGCAACATCGAATGACCTTAATATTAAGTCCTTTTGTGCTTCAACACTTTCCCCATTTGACCAGGCGGAGCTGACTTATGACTTTCTACTTATATAAAATTTTAAACCTACACACGTATTATTTTGTGAATCTAATCAAGGATATTGAATTATATTTTTAAATTGACGCAAACGCAAGAGGATCAAATTACAAAGGATGTCATGTCAGATATCAATAAAACTAATTTCTTTGATATTGACAGTGCAGTACCGACGTATTCGTAATTGCAGGCACGCTGGAAAAGGTCTGTTCACGTCAAACATTAATCCCGAGATTGACTTTTGTAATAGGGGTTCGCTGTTTAATTACGACGAATGGTCGGGCTCAAAGCAAAAACGGAACGTAGTCTACACAATGCCCATATGATTGACACAAATTACCTCTAATCGATACAATCAACAAATGGCTTCAAAATTATAAAGTTTCCATGTATTATAATTTTTTTACAGAATTTGCAACTTCGTGGAGACAAGAAATAAAATGACTTTGTGTGCGTGCTTGTTGTACTAACTTTATAATAAAAAATAAAAGGTCAGCGCGATCCTGAAAGGGTTGTAAAACTTTTGTGCTCGATTTAAAATTAAATTTTATTGTATTTTAATCCGAGCGATAAACGTCAATCAAGTCTCTCCTGCGAGTGTGATACATGTATCAGGAGAGCTCAGTAGTGAACGGTGAACACGTCGCGCCCCCATCACCATTCAAAACGGATTTCGAGCAAGGGTGAAATTAAAATGTCAAAATAGTAGTAGCGTCGCAACTCACAGCGCGAGGTATTTGTCTCTGGCTTTATCAGACTCTTTTGTATATATTCTATTCTTCAAAACGCTCATGAAAAACGATACCGTTTAAGCCCTTTATTCATTTAAAATACTTTACTACAAAAGATATTTGGTTTTTTACCTGCATCTGATACTTTTATTGATAAACATGAAATAAGTACCTATGTGTCTGTTTTAAAGACATTCTACTTTAGGTTAGAACGTTATGCTTAGTCATCATCATCATCGGCCAGATGAAGTCCGCTAGTTAATAGGTCTCCCCTAAAGATTTTCACAAAGACATTTAATATATTCGTTTTATCTAAGTAGGTAAAAGGAGCAAAATTTGTCTTATATAATTTTACAGCTACAGTAGCAAAATTACCTTAAAACAATAAATGATACCTAATTTTTTATAGTTTCAGTATGTGTTGGGACAACTAATGAACTTTGGTAAAAATAGTTCCTACAACCGTGCCAACTGCAATACAATTCCATTGCTAATAGAAGTGGCTCGAAACGTATATTGCGCATTCTACATTTCGTATTACCATTGTATTCTTTGAATTTATTTGTTTGGTCATTGAAAAGCACGAGTGGGCGCTGCGAGGGCTCTGAGGGCAAATAAATAATTACACGCATTCTGCAGATATTTGCCTCGGGGCATCCGTGGGGCGAGGAAACGCACCGGATCATTGTAATTTGGGGTGGCATTACTCGAAAAACTAAAGAATAATACATGGAGCATACTGTAAATTGGCCCGTTATTGGAAATTATACGAATTTTCGCTTGAGGTAGATATATATGTTACATACAATATAACATTCCATGTGAAGAGAGTTTTACCAATGATATTGAAAAATAATATCATTGGAGTTTACTTGTTTTATAGCGAGAATATTTTTATTAAACTTAATCAGATCAATGTGAAATGCTTTTTCTTTTTTTTTAACACTGACCTTTCGGCCAGTAGCCTGATGAGAGTCGGCTTTTCTGGCCTCACCGGACTCTAGGGTGAATGCTTTAGGTGCTCAAAACCCTTTTTTTAAATGACCATGCCGAAGTAAACCCACTAACGGGTTACGAACCTTGGCTCAAGACGGTCACTGGGAGAGGATGAGACATTAACGATTAGTGGGGAAGATTGGTGTTTAACCTAATCCTATCCATTTATTTCGTCAGCACGGGGACAGGGACTGTTGGGGGGGGGATCAAAGTATATGAGTAAAGTTTTTAAACTATTGCATAGCTTCTATCGCGGGCTTTGATCGCGGAGACCGAATCCAGAAATTCCGTAACGAAAATAACCTGCCACCCCTCACTATTTTCAACTCTATCACAACAATGTAGAGTGTAAAATTCCATAAGTAAATTTAATATCGCAGTCGTGTAAGAATACAATATGTAAGAGGATATGAGCTGAATGCTAAACGATAAAAGGTCGAAATTACCGTGTATTTAAAAATTGTTCCAGTCAGTGCAACGTATTGAAATGTCAAACGCGCGCGGATGACGTGATTCTAAGTTTGAATTTTTAAAAGTTTTTATTTTATATATTCCCAAGAAGATTATAATATTTATATTCTTGTATATTCCTGTTCAAAGAGGTTATAAATATTAGAATGCCTGCTTAGAGTTTCGGCGTTAGGGCACGAGTGAAATTTGGACAATAGAAAAAAAATAAAATAAATAAATAATTATAATTACATAAGTTGATAAAAAATGCTATGCAATAGCTTTGCCGCGACGGTCTCCGAGTGACAAAAGGTTTTTTTTTTTCTAATTAAACACCTTCCTTTAATTAATGCTCTACGTATTATCTCTTAGGCCGTAATCACCCCTTCTGGCGTGTCCCATTTAATAAAGTATATGTGAGTTATTCAATTAAAGTTATTACGTTTATTGTATTAGTTTATTTTCAACTAAAATATATAATGGATTACGAAACCTTGTGACGTCTGCGCGGTGCCTTAAAGTTACATAAAAATTTAGGACCGTTTATGTTTTTCCCCGTGTCTTAAGTATAATGTTTCATACAACGTGGCTTCGTCATGAATCTTAAATTAAATACAATAAAATATTATATTTCTACAGAGAACCAAGACGGGCCTTCGGCTTTCATTTTCGTTTTGTTAGAGATTTTATTAATTATAGACTTCTGCTAGCGGCTCCGCCCGCTTGAAAATGTTTTTCCAGGATAAAAATATTTTCCGCGATAAAAAGTAGTCTATAGCACTCAGGAGTAATGTAACTTACTATTAGTGAAAGAATTTTCAAAATCGGTCTCGTAGTTTTTGCGTTTATTCATTACAAACAATCAAATCCTTTTTGTACTATTGGATGTTTATAACGAATAAAGTCAAAAACTACTGGACCGATTTTTTTCTTTCTTTCACCATTAGAACTCTATATTATCCCTGAGTAACATATGCTACTTTTTATCCCGGGAAAATATAAAGTAGGACTTATCTTGCACAAACGTTTCACGTGGGCTTAGCCGCGACCAAAATATAGTTTGTTATTATAATAAATTGTTCATTAATCCATGAACTCTCATGAATTATATTACTTTTTACGTGACAATCCTCTAAGTTAGCAAGAAAATTTTAAGGTCAGTACGCACAAATTAATTGAAATTAATGTAACGGTCTGCCTAGACAATGTCCGGAGGTTCAAAACCCAAATCACACACCTGTGACTTTTCGAAGTTACGTGTGTATTGTTTATCAATTATCGGTCACTTTAACGGTGAAGGAAAACATCGTGAGGAAACCTACATACCTCAGAAGTTTTTTATAAGAATTTCGAAGACATGTGAAGTCTACCAACCCGCACTAGGCCAGCGTGGTGGACTAAGGCCTAACCCTCTCAGTAGTAGAGGAGGCTCATGCTCAGCAGTGGGCAGTATATAATACAGGGTTGGTTGTGGTTGTTGTACGCACAAATTATCGCCACGTCGTATTGGCACCATTGTTCCTTCTAACCTTGTCTCTTCGCCTTGCTGACTGTTGTCAACCAGGTATCTACTATCTAGGCATATACTTGATGCAGAATTTGTACTTGACATTATTACAAACAATTTCACTTATATTCCATTTTAGCGTTGGTGGTAGGTCTCTAATATATAAGAGTGGGTACTGGTACCACCACAATGTCTATTTCTACCTCCAAGCCGCAGTGTGTATGCACTGTTATGTTTTGATTTGAAGGACATTGTAGCTAGTGTAAGTACTGGACATAATGAGACTTAACATCTTATGTCTCAGGATGATAAGCGCAGTGGAATGCCGCACAGTACTTTGTAACTCAAGGTGCTGGATGTTGTTCCTACTGTTTATGTGTAGTCGTATCGCTTACCATCAAGCGAACGGCATGCTCGTCTCGTCATTCAATGCAATAAAAAAAATTGAGAGCTTTGCGAGAGTATATTATTTATATATACATAATTTTATACGGGCACGGCAAAGTGACCTCACTGCTCCTGATGGTAAGCAGAGGGGGTTCAGATAGTGTCGACTTACGAGCGCTGATTATCCCTCGTCAGTCGTCAAAATTATGCCGGCCTATTTGAACCGGATATACACAGGCTGATCCTGGAACGCGACGTAATATATTACTTACACGGGCCACTATAGCAGGTTATCCGTGCGGATATAAAACATGTCCTACCACCAGCCCGCCATATTATTATCTATACTTATGTACATTTCGTCTATATTCATAAATTACAACAGAAAATTGAAGGGAAAAGCGAAATAAACGCTTTTATGCGTCATGACGTATTTTTAGTGTGTCAATTAGAGTTCTGTATGCCGACGGCTCAGCGTGAGGCGACAACGCACCGGGGTTCGCAGTGGGAGCTCTACCTCCCTCCGACGTCGCATATTCTGACAAATTGTTGGCATGTTCGAAAAAAAAAAATTTGCACACATCAGTATGTTACTGTTTTTACTGGAATATTATAGACATTTCACTATGTAGCAGTTTAAATTGCTGCAAATGCATTACGTAGCATTTTTGTAACCATCATATTAATATTATGGTTACAAACATCACATGACTGCCTTGGTGGCGTCGTTGTATTATGGTACGGCTGTAATGCTGAGGTCTCGGGTTCGATCCCAGGGTCGGGCAAAGTGATATTGAGTTTTTCTATTCAATATCAGCTCAGAGTCTGGAATTTGTGCCCGATATGGCGATAGGCTCACCCCCTATTACATCATGGGACGGAATAGCGGTGAAAAGTGGGTGCACTAGTTGCGCCTCTGCCTACCCCTTCGGGGATAAAAGGCGTGAGTGTGTGTGTGTGTTACAAACATGCTACTTCTTATCCTACTAATATAATAAACGCGAAACTTCGTAGGAATGTATGATGGATGTATGTTTGTTACTCTTTCACGCAAAACTACTGCACGAATTTCGATTTAAATTTGGCACACGGATAGATCATGTCCACATAGGCTACTTTTATACCGGCAAAAAAATAAAGCTGGATTTTTTTTAACGCGGGTGGAGCCGCGGGCAATAGCTAGTATTACATATCTAGGATCATTGAGCTGAAATTATAAAACTATA
Source organism: Lapara coniferarum (assembly GCA_949316025.1). Lineage (NCBI taxonomy): Eukaryota > Metazoa > Arthropoda > Insecta > Lepidoptera > Sphingidae > Lapara > Lapara coniferarum. Next base: position 11,852,225 of record OX438926.1, on the reverse strand, counting down.
TTTTTCGTGTGGGTCTTGTATGCTGATTCCAATAACTTAAAGTAACGAAAGATATGCCATCTGACCAATATCCTAATAGACATGCTTTTTAAAACACTGATTTCTGTATCCATAATCCTATTGATTATGCGTATCTAGAATAAAAAAATTTATGTTGTGTTATATTCGCGTAATTTTGTGTGTTTGTTGTTTTATTTCTATAATTTTTTACTACTTCACCAACAAAAGGTAGAACCAACAAAAAGTTTTTATGGTGTTCGATAGGCAAAAAATAATATTACCGAAGTTGTTAGTCGGTCCTATTAGCGACGAAGTTACCTGCTGCGTCGCTCTATAATTACGTAGTGAATTACTTTTCCAAAGCTTTTAAAAAGGATTACGGGGAAGCTGCTGCTAAATCTTAAAAAAGCAAGTTAGTATTGTTGCATTAATGCATTTGGGAGTAAATATTGAGTAGGCACAATGCGGGACCCGACAACCCTTAACTCTAGTCCGCGGGGTGCCATTAGAGCGGCTCAAAGAGTTGGGTGTACCCGGCAATCCCGGCGCCGTTACCAGACGACGACTTTGTAAATCTAATTAAAATATCAATATGTTTACTGCACTCCGCGTTGACAATTTGATTTTACGCTTCACGCCCTCCGTTCGCGGGCTGATACAAGAATATTAAATATTAATGAATTGTTGCTACAAATACTCTACGTTTATACTTCAGTATTTGAATTTAGCGTTATTTTAAGGAGACCAAAAATATTCTTACAGATAATTGTTATATAAAAATTGTGACAAATGTAATATAATTCTGTGCTTTAGTTTTGACAAAGCGCTTGTCATGATATATTTTTGAACAAATAAAGTCAACGACTCGTCTATAAAAGTGTCATCGATTCTCAGCGAGTGGCGTGAAACGAACAGCCTAGTCGGTGCACATCGCAAACTATCCCTATTTTTTTATTTTAACAATAGCTCCAGGTAGCTACACAAACAGCAACAAAAACGTGACTGGTGACATATCAATCTACTTTTACATCAAAATCGAAAATTCACACAAATCAGACAGTGAAGTGTTAACGTTTTTTTAACAATAGCTTTGTAAATAGTTTGACAAAGATACGGCTTGTGACTGTATTTTATCGCGGTGCCATAATAAATCTTAGGTCCATCTTGTTTATACTAGGTACTTATGAGTATTGTTCTGAGACTTACCTATAGAAAATCAAGTAGATTTTAGGTTGAAGTGTATACACCTTAAGATACATAATAGGCCTATTAAATTCTTTAATTATGAAAAAAAGTTTATAAATATTATCCTGTTTGTACATGTACGTTATATCAACATACCTGTACAAACACGGTACACTGTACGATAGGTATATATCCCGAATAATTAGAAAATAGATTCTCACAATATAATAACGTCCGTTGGCAACAGCGATCTCTGCATAAAAAATATATTTAACAAATTTCAATAGATCAATTTATTAATGTTAATATCAAAGGACAAATGTTGCATTGCACGGCTGGCGCAATATTTCATTAGGGACATTCTCGCAAAAAGTAACCCTTTTTTTGTTTTCTATTACAATTGTCACCCTTTTACTTCCATTTCAATTAAATAATGTCTGGTCATTTGGGGAGGGCGGGAGCGAGTTGGTAACATTGCGCAGTGTATACGGCTCGGCACCGTGTAGCGCGCAGTGTCGTGTTCGCGCCTCCCTCGGCCCCGGGCCATCTCCCGGACGCGCCCTGTCGCGCCCGGGAGCGGCAGGGTTGGCACGGCTGGCAGGGCAGGCGGGCGCAAAGTGCGCGTCATCCTGCAAGCACATTAATCACTTCCATTATTAAACTTGTTATTGTGCTCATTTGAAGATAACGTGTTTTAAACGGTGCCATCCGTTCACGACAAAATAAGCTCCTGTAATGACGTGTAAGCGATTCGCTTGTAGAGTGTCGTAAAAAATGACAAACGATATTTCACCTTGGATAAATAGAAAGTTGCACGATTTATTTTTTATGCCCTTGTTCTTTCATTTTTATATAATTTTATTCTTGGGATTCTTTAATATAGAACAAAAAAAAATATTCAAAGTAACTACTTATTTGAAACTGTAAATTATGAATATACTTAATATTATATAAATGTGAGAGAACGGAAAAAAGTCGAGAAACATATAGATACTGTACCTACTTATAATTTAGATTCTCATAACCTTACTTGACTATTCGGAAATGTGTTTTAAGGATGATTAAAATTCCCTACAATTTCTAGAGTTATGGTTTGTATTTAGGCCAGAATTTTTATTTTTAACTACAGCAGCACGTCTCTTAAGTATCCTACTACCTTAATCCGACAATAAAATGCGAAAGTCAGTGAAGATGTTTAAATATTAGGTATCTAATATGTTTGTCAGATTTAAACTTTATTTATTTATTTAAACTGGAGAAACTGCTGAACGAATTTGAGGCGCTCTTCGCGGATGACACCGCAATCTACGCCTCACGTAGAGACCCCGGCGATGTGGTGCGCACTTTGCAGGCCGCCGCCGACAAGCTCGGTGAGTGGTTTCGCAAATGGCGAATCACCGTCAACCACACAAAGAGCCAGGCCATCCTGTTCACTCGGAAAAGGATAGTTCATGTGCCTCTCACCTCAATCCGCATGTCCAACCAGGTAATCCCCTGGACGGACAAAGCCAAATACTTAGGAGTGACCCTTGATCAGAGGTTGACCTTCATCCCACACGTATATGCAGTACGCGCGCGAGCCGCATTCGCGATGAGCCAGTTGCATTGGCTCATAAATAGGAACAGTTAAATGTCCATCCGCAACAAGATTAGGATCTTTACCACGTCTATTAGGCCGATAATGACGTACGCGTCGCCCGTGTTCGCCCATATACCGCCTGCTCGTCTTAAGCGTATGCAGGTGTTGCAAAACAAATTCCTCAGACACGCTCTTGGTGCCCCGTGGTACGTTCGCAATCGCAACCTCCACGTGGACACCAACATGCCGACCATCTGGCATTTTATGCAAACGACCAGCAAACGCTATTTCGATTGGGCGGTAAAACACCCAAATACGTTAGTCCGCAAAGCGTCGATTTACACTCCATTCGATCGCGCTAAATGGAGACGGCCGCGTTCAGTTTTAACAGATCTAGAGGACGATATCACTCTGGCCATCCGCCGTAAGAATGAGTTCTTGAAACTCCACAAGACCGCAGTTCCGTCCTTGCCGTCGAGGACGTCGCCGCGCTCCCCGTCGCTCCCCGACCCCTCTAACAGCTCCGGCCCGCGTGCCGACGAAATAAACGAATAGGATTAGGTTAAACACCAATCTTCGCCACTAATCGCTGATGTCTCGTCCTCTCCCAGTGGCCGTCCTGAGCCGAGGTTCGTAACCCGTTAGTGGGTTGCCCTCAGCATGGTCACCTAAATCAAAGGGTTGCGAGCGCCTTCTGCGTTCACCCTAAAGTCCGGTGTGGCCAGAAAAGCAGACTCTTGTCTGGCTACTGGCCGATAGGTCCGCGTTAAAAAAAAAAATGTACCACTCAGGCGTTTCTTCATAAGCAGTGTTGATGACTTTTTATCAGATGACCCACTTTATCATTTGCTCGCATTATTCCGCTATAAAAATGTTGTGTGTGTGTGCGTGGGTATGTGTGTGTGTGTGTGTGTGTGTGTGTGTGTGTTTGTATATATACTTAATTAAAACCCAATCATTTGTGTCTGCGCCACACTTATCCACCAAGTGGGAACCCATTTATTAACTTATAATATTGGTTACTGTAAGAAAAAATGCAAATCGGTTATCTCCGTAAAAATCCAAGTCGGTGATTCAATGAACCGATTTTGCATATTTATTTTGTAATTGGTGACGTAAAACGCTTTGGCAGTCACGATCAGGTATTTCCGATCACGATTTGACGTATTACCGTTACGACACGCCGCGCCGGGCCGAGGTCTCCGGGCCGGAGATGGTCGCCAGTCGGAGGCTTGGCGCGACATATAAGTAGGTGCTTCTAAGAAATGCGTAAAGGCCACCGTGACAATAATATACCGTTTTCCTTGTTTGTATAAGATCTTTTAATATTTTAGTATTACTGTAGTTTGTTTAGTTAAATAAATTACACTATTGTATCACAAAAAATGGACGTCTGGTTTCTTTCTAACTATTTGTTAGGAATATTGTTACAAATTGGTTTTGTATGTTGTTTATTTATTTAATTTTATTTAATTAGAAGGGATAAACCAATTATACTAATTAAGTTAATAACACGAACACATACCTAACTACAGTAAAAAATTAAACAAATCATTAAAGTACTAATAACTACATCAAATCATCTATCTAAGTTTATTGCACAATAGTGCAAACATTCGTACTGGATCACGTTCCAATCAGCTGAAAAAACATCAAAACGTGTTGCGCTATCAAGAAGAGAATTAAGAGCGTTGAGAGTCCGCGGAATAGGTGATCTAGAACGTGCTACAGTACGGCACTGCGGGACAGCAAACAGCTTGTGCGTCAACAGTAATTGTTTATATTCTCTTACTACGTATTTTCTACGACTAAGTAAGTACTATTACATATTATGTGAAAGTTGTAGCACTTGCAGCCAGTAACTAAACATGATATTTTAAGTAATTAGGACAATCTACATCAGCAAAAAATATTTAAGGGACTTTTATAAAAGGGTTGCGAGCGCCTTAAGCGTTTACCATAAAGACCTTTTATTTATTTTTTTAACACGGACCTATCGGCCAGTAGCCTGACGAGAGTCGGCTTTTCTGGCCACACCGGACTTTAGGGTGAACGCTTTAGGCGCTCGCAACCCTTTAATTTAAGTTACCATGCTGAGGGCAACCCACTAACAGGTTACGAACCTCGGCTTAGGACGGCCACTGGGAGAGGATGAGACATCAACGATTAGTGGGGAAGATTGGTGTTTAACCTAATCCTATTCGTTTATTTCGTCGGCACTCGGGCCGGAACTCTTAGGGGCGACGGGGAACGCGGCGATTTTTTTTTTTTTTGTCCCTGACTAAACTCTTGTTAGCCTGACGAGGGTCGGCTTATACAAGAACACCGGTCTAGTGGGTGAGCGCAGAAGGCGCTCGCAACCCATTAAATTAAGCGACCACGCTGAGGGCGACCCACTAACGGGTCACGAACCTCGGCTCAGGACGGCCACTGAGAGGATAAGACATCAACGTTTGGGGAATATGGTTTTTAAACCTAATCCTATTTAACGTGTTGATTGTAGTCTTCGGCACGCGGGCCGGAACTGCTACGAGAGGGCAGGGTTATGGGGAACGCGACGAGGTCCTCGACGGCGAGGACGGTACAGCGGTCTTGTGGAGTGTATGAGCTTTAAATGCTCGTTCTTTTCGCGTAAAGCTAGAGTGATTTCGTCCTCTGGATCGGTCAGGACTGATCGCGGTCGTCTCCATTTGGCGCGGTCAAATGGAGTATAAATCGACGCTTTACGGATAAGCGTGTTCGGGTGGTTTACCGCCCTGTCGAAATAGCGTCTGCTGGCGCACTGCATAAAGTGCCTGATGGTCGGCATATTGGTGTCCACGTGGAGGTTGCGATTGCGAACGTACCACGGGGCACCAAGTGCATGTCGTAAGAATCGATTTTGAAGCACCTGCATTCGCTGAAGGCGACCGGGCGGTAAATGAGCGAATACGGGCGACGCGTATGTCATTATCGGACGGATGCATGTTTTAAAGATCCTAATCTTGTTGCGGATTGACATCTTACTATTTTTGTTTAGGAGCCAGTGAAGCTGGCTCATCGCGAATGCGGCTCGCGCGCGTACCGCATTTACGTGTGGGATGAAGGTCAACCTCTGATCAAGGGTTACTCCTAAATATTTGGCTTGGCCCTTCCAGGGAATAACCTGGTCGGACATGCGGACTGAAAAGTGAGGGACATGGACTTTCCTTTTCCGAGTGAAAAGGATGGCCTGACTTTTGGTGGGATTGACGGTGATTCGCCATTTGCGGAACCACTCACCGAGTTCGTCGGCGGCGGTTTGCAAAGTGCGCACCACTTTGTCGGGGTCTATACGTGAAGCGTAGATTGCGGTATCATCCGCGAATAGTGCCAGATGGGCGTTTTGTGGTCTAGGGATGTCGCTTGTGTACAGCGAGAATAGAAAAGGTGACAGGGCGGAGCCTTGCGGGACTCCGGCCGTGATGGTGTGTCGGGAAGAGAGAGTTCCCTCCACGCGATATCTGAAACCGCGATTCGACAGGAAATCTCGTATGATGTGCACGAGTTGTGTGGGCACGTTGAGAGTGTACAGCTTGAAAAGCAAGCCGTTGTGCCACACCCTGTCGAATGCTTTTTCGATATCGAAGAAAATAGCACCGGTAGGCATTCCTTTACGAAATTGATCGTGGACGTACTCCGTGATGCGGAGCACCTGATTGACACAACTGTGTCTAGCGCGAAAGCCAAACTGTTCTGGAGGGATCAAATTTTGATTAAAAGCTACTATTTTAAGGCGGTCGAGGATGATCCGCTCGTAGATTTTGCCCAGAGTACTGAGCAGACTGATGGGCCTATAAGAGGAGGGTTCGAAAGCGGGTTTCCCCGGCTTGTGGATTCCTATCACAACTGCCTCTTTCCAGACCTCTGGGAAGATGCAGTTACGAAACGCGGCGTCATAAATGGATGTTAGGATTTGAACTAGATGCTCCGGGAGCATCTTAATCATACGAGTAGGGATTAGATCGCCCCCGGGGGCTTTCCTACGTTTGAGTGCCTTGATCAGAGTGGTGACTTCTTCGATCGTCACCGGCGCAAGGGGATCGGGCGGCGGGTCGACGTCCGGGTCGACGTTATCGTATAACGGTCGCGGTATAGAGACTGGCGGTGGCCGGACCGCGTTCCTATCTTCGACGAAGGTGTCAACCGCAACAAGAATGTCGTCATCTACGGGTACAGAGGTGAGCGAGCATTGAGACTCCAGGCTGCTGGCCAGTAGTTCCGCTTTCTCGTCGTCATCAAACGCCGGGCGTTGATTCGGACGATTGAGCGGAGGCATGGAGGCCACATCGTTTCTCCTGAAGGAACGAACCAGTTGCCAAAAGGCCGTATGTGTTGGATCGATGTCGGCAAGGCGAGTGTCCCACCTCGAATCGACGACCTCTTTTATGCGACGCTTAACCTCACGTTGGAGGTAGCGCGCAAGATGTCGTCGTTCCGGGACGGGTCTCGTCGCGCAGGCTTTGAGCGTAGCGTTACGCAACCTCACCCACCACCGAACGTCTTCGGGAAGTTGCCAGTGACTGTGAACAGTCTCTGGCACCCTCTCGGAGCTTTCGCTCAAAACGTTCTGAAGGTGGTCGGTGAAGACGCGTATCGCGCTGGTCGTTTCCTCAGGAGTCACGATGTTGGTCGGGATCGCGGAAAGATCAGTGGATGAGGTGTCCGCGAGCTTGGTGCCTAAAAGACGCCAATTCGTTTTCACCTTCATCGGAATATTAGGACCTGTGTCTGTTGGACTGTTTTCGGGGACTAGATCGAGGATCACAGGTCTGTGGTCAGAGTCTAACTCTTGTAACACTTGCATGGAACGCACGCTAAGGCTTACGTTCCGTACAAGTGCCACGTCGAGTATGTCCGGTCGGTGGTCGTCGTTGTAACTATAGTGGGTAGGTTCTGAAGGAACCAATAGGCTTAGATTGATTGTGTCAAGACAACTCTCTAGGACTGCACCTCGCTCGTTGGTCGAGTTGCAGTTCCAGAGAGTGTTCTTGGCATTGAGGTCTCCCGCCAAAATGACGGAATCCCCCAGATCAAATAGGGTTTCAAGTTCGTTGGAGTGAAGCTCCATAGTGGGCGAGAGATAGGCCGATATGATGGTGATCGGCGGGTGTCCGGTCATGGCTAGCCTGCAGACCGAAGCCTCAATGTTGCTCAAGCTTATCGGTGATTCTAAAGGTATGCAATGAAGGGACCTTTTGTAATAGATGAGAGTGCCTCCTAAACGGCCACTGGTACGATCATTTCGCACCAGTTTGAAGTTTGGGATGTTGGGATCGCGGTGAGAGGGCTTGAGGAACGTTTCCTGGATGAGGAAAACGTCAATTTGGTTGTCGCGGACAAAAGAAGAAATTTCGGCTTTTTGGTCCCGAATGCCGTTACAATTGAAAAACCCCACTCTGAGGGAGCGAGGTTTTGTCCGCTGGGGGAGTTGTCTGGCGTTGGTAGCCATTTATGAAATTAAAGAGGGGAGACGCACAGCGTTAACTGTAGCCTCGAAGATTTGTTGCTGGATCAGAGCGATCTCAGCGATTAAAAGGGGGTCTTCTACTCCCGTACGGGTGAGTAGACGGGAACGCTCGAAAAGTTTCCCGTGGAGAATCATTATCTCCGGGGAGCCTAACAGTGAGGCGACTGAGGAAGAGGCGTCGCTTGCCTTCGCCGCCACCGTCGCCGACTGAGAAGGGGTGGGAGGGGTGGTGGGTTTGGGTTTGGGTTTGGGCTGGGCTGCCTTTGAAGAAGGAGCCACAGCTGGGGGAGGAGAGGGTCGAGTAGAGGCCGGGGCAGCGGGAGTGACTCCGCTGGGGGCCTGTGAAATGGGTTCAGCGCGCGCCGTGGGAGGAAACCACGGGTTGCGCACTGGCGCAGGTGCCAGTTTGAATGTGGTGGCCTGAGGGGCCGAGGGAGCCGCAGCTTTAGGAGCTTTGGCAACTCTTTTGGGGGCGCGAGGGCATCCGCGATAATTCGCTGGATGGCCGGTTTGCCGGCAGTTGGTGCACGAAGGCGGCTCCGTGCACTGAGAGCGGTCCTTGGGACGGGGGCACTCGGATGTGCCGTGTTCGCCGAGGCACTTGACGCACCTGGCGGGGAGGCGACAGCCACGAGAATTGTGGCCGTATTTCTGGCAGTTGTGACACTGCCCTATCTGGGTTGATTTGTGTGGGGCTTCGACGGTGAAGCCGCCTAGCCCCGAGATATCTTTAATCTCAAACAGACGTTTGACGTCGGAAGGGGACTGAAGAATGGCAAGGACCATTTCATATTGAATTCCCGGCCGGGAGGCGCGGGACTGTCTGTGCATCCTGTGCACTTCTAGGGCGACTATGCCTTTCTCTTCGAGGCCTTCTTTGACCTCGAGAGTCGACATTTGGACGGGGATACCGCGAATGACGTAGCGGAAGCGCCGCTCGTCTGGGAGAGAATACGTGAAATAGTGCCAATGTTTGGCATCTAAGAACTTAGTCAGCGCCCTGTGGTCCGCGATTGAGGCGGGCTGCAGGGCAAGAAGCTTGTGGATCTTATTCCACGAGTTAGACGCGATGGATATGCGCTGTTTGCGCAATTCTTCAAATATGTCCCGCATGGACATATTTGATGGGAGTTGTAAATTCAACCTCGGGGGTTTTTTAGGCCCCTTTGGTTGAGTCGGCGGCGGTGGCGGCGTCGACGCAGACGCGGACGCGGTTGGCGCTGAAGGCGCGGAAGGCGCAGAAGGCGCGGATGGGGAGGCCGGTGCGGGAGCAGCGACGCTTCTCTGCTTCTTCCTCCGGCTGTTCTTCACCGTGGTGAAGCCGTCCTCGTCGCGTTCCGACGAGGACGACTCCTCCCCGGATTCGCAGGCGGAGGAAGAGGCCGAGATCGGCCGTTTTTTAGGGTTGTTGCAAGAAGAAGTGGCTTCGGGTTGGCTGGGGGACGTGTCCATTTCCTCTTCAGACTCCGCGGAGCCGCCCGAGGTTTCGGTGGTCTCCGTCGAGGCCGTAGCCTCGGACGACTCCGAGGTGTCTGAGGACTCAGACGGCCCCCTGGCTTCCCTAGCCATGTTAATTATTTCCTGACGGACCGAGTTGTCCGTCCGGAACATCTCCCTCACCATGTTCATTATTTCCTCTCTGGAAATAATGGGCGCGGCGAGGGGGGTGCTAACGATGATGGGCGTAGCGTCGGTTTGAGCGGCGACGACATGCCGCTCGGGAGCCAAATTCATAGGCCCAGAATCAGCCATTTTGGCGGCTGAGTCCGAGCCTATGATAATAATTATTTAGGGGCCGCGTGTGTGTTCACTAACCCCGGGTGTGCACCGCCTGTAAAGAACACACAGAAGAAACCAGGCGGGTTCACACAAAACGAAACGAGCGCGGATCGCGACGCGGTATGGGACGCGATGAACTAAGTCCCCGGGTAGGAACGCCCGGGGGTGAGTGAGTGCGTGTCCCTCCCCGCCGGGTATAGGCGAGGGGGGGTGTACTTAAAATTAGGTGTGCCCTAAGCTTGTATCCCTTTTGCCAGTCTTATTGTGCAAAAGGGTTCCTAACAGTCCGTGTACCGTAAACGGTATTGGCCGGAGGCCGCACGCTCAACCGATACACGGGATGGATTTTAAGGAAAGGGTAGGGTTGGGAAGGTGATATACGGGGGAGACTGCGGTGTGCCTCCGCAGCCTCCGGATCCGTACCCGTCGGCTTTGCCTTGCCCTGAAGGGGCGCAGCGCGTGGCCGGTGCCGCGGCTCGGCTTGTTAGCACCGTTAGGTTTCCGCCGAGCCAATACCCTGAAGGGGCCAAACGTCGATAAGAAACAAATTGGGCTAAACCCTGTCCTGAAAAGGACGCGGCTTGGCCCGAAATAGGCTAACAAAATAGCAAAGGGTTGCCCCTTTGCTACCTGTGTAACCTTGACGGCAGCGAGGTCGCTGCGGACCGCACCGAGCAGGTACCCGGACGGATCAGTGGAATGTCGCAGCAGGTACTGCGACAAACAAAAGGTCCGCTCAGATCGGCTGCTCAGAGCGGAATGGAACGCGGCGAGGACGGAACCGCGGTCTTGTGCAGTGTATGCGTTTCAAGAACTCGTTCTTACGGCGGATGGCCAGAGTGATATCGTCCTCTGGATCTGTTAAAACTGAACGCGGCCGTCTTCATTTAGCGCGGTGCCATAAAAACCGGTGTGGCCAGAAAAGCCGACTCGCGTCAGGCTGCTGGCCATAGGGACACTAACAAAAAAAACTGCAACTATAGATTTGTGCGGAACCTTGCTACTTGATTCATAAAAATGCTGGTTGCCGAGTAGTTCGTTTAAATATTGTACCTAATATGCAAATGAAAAAATACGATAACTAATAAACTTAACCACATATAATTTATTTATTATGTTTACTAGCTTATGCCTGTGGTTTCGCACGTGTTAATAAGTTTTTCTGGGATAAAGGTACATATAAACCTTCCTCTTGAATCACTCTATCTATAAAAAAACACGCATCAAAATCCGTTGCGTAGAACCAACTTATTAAAGATCTAAGCATTCATAGGGACAGACAGCGGGAAGCGACTTTGTTTTATACTATGTAGTGATACAATATTACCTTATTTTCTAATTTCTACGAATATTAAAAATCTAAAAGATGTGAAAATTTTGCAAAAAGTAGCATCTGGTTCAGTGATTTAGATAACTGCCATAACTAACAGAATAATCTATTCAGTCCAAGACTGAGATTCACGTAAATATTATAAAAAATTCTCCATTTAACAGAAAATGTAAGTTTATAGTAGAACCAAAACCAAAATAGAATGGTTGGGAATGGAACGGTCTGATAAGGTGAATTCCCCAGGTTGAAAATCCAAGGCACACACCTCTGATTTTTCGAAGTTATGTGTGTTGTATATAAATTATAGTTTGCTTTAACCGTGTAGGAAAACATCGTGAGGAAACCTACACACCTGAGAAAATAATTTTGAAGGTATGTGAAGTCTGCCAACCCGCACCAGGCCAAGGTGGACTAAGGCCTAAACCCTCTCAGTAGTAGAGGCGATTCGTGCTTAGCATTGGGCAGTATATAATACATGGCTGGTGAGGTAAGTAATTAATAAAAGTTTAAATCATACAAAATCTTAGAACGATTTATCCCGGAAAGTGTTCCGTGTCCCGGTAAAGGTTATTCACGCGAACCTAGCCGCGAGTAAAACCATAATAGTACATATATGTTATTATAGTTTAAAAATATTATACGGAATCTTTCGTCTACCTTCAACATAGTAATATAACTGTTTGTATTACAAAGCATCTTGGATAACATTTAGTTATTAACTTATAACTTATATGATTCATCACCAAACGGTGTTGAAATAAAGGTGAACGTAGGTACAACTTTTTATTGATAAACTTAAAAATGTTCTCTGGAAAATAAATATAATTTAAAAGATCTATAACCTTTAGTCAGTCGGCATAGAGGTCATGTAGTCATTTATAGTAAACTGTAATGTACCTATATTCGTGACTCGTGAGTAGGTAATGGGGCATGCCCCGCGCCGTGCGCCGTCTCAGGTATTCCCAAATTCTCAATCTGATTGTTTGTGTTTGAATTTATCAGTTTATTTAGCAATTGACAATAACCGTAAAGGTTTTGACTGCCACGGTGGCTCAGTTGGTTTGCGGACGCGGTACGACTTCCACCCTGAGGTCACGGGTTCGAATGCTGCGGCGGCTAAAGTGATGTTGGATCTTTCCTCTCAGTATCCACCAATCCGCCCTTTTTTTCTTTTTATTGGGGAGAAAAACGCGTAATCGCTACCACCACCGGGGGGTGAGTGGAACGGTTACGTTGGTTTCACACAGTCTTACGGCCCAACGTCGACACTTGGGAGTAAGGCCTGTATAGCTTCATCCGAGCAAGTATTGGACCGAGTCCCTAACACTATATACATCCTACACCGGCATGCCAACCAAAACCCGCGATGGCCTTCTTCGGCGCCTACGGGAAGGCCCCGGGGTATCTTTTTGCACGAATATAGCTGCACGGAACCGCCCCTGATCCACTAATCTGCCCTAAGAGATTACGACGTGAAGGTGAAAGATAGAAATAAACTATGTTCAATAGTGTTTGGTAGCATATTTGAATCCGATCGGAATTCGAATAGTTTACACAAGGTGAAAGACCTGTCATAGTGGCCTAAGTGTATTGCGTTCCGGGATCACCCTGTGCATATATATCCAGTTACAAACATGCCTAAAGTTATAATTTTATTGACTTGCGAGTTTTGATGACGCTATAAGTACCTATCCAACTCCCCTTACAATCACATGAAGTGCAGCACTTTACTGTGTCCATAATGAAAACAAAACTACTTAAGTTTTTTTTAATGCGGACATATCGCAGTAGCCTGACGAAAGTCGGCTTTTCTGGCCACACCGGACTTTAGGGTGAACGCTTTAGGCGCTCACAACCCTTGAATTTAGGTGACCATGCACTGAGGGCAACTAACGGGTTACGAACCTCAGCTCAGGACGGTCACTGAAAGAGGTGGATACATCAGCGATTAGTAGGGAAGATTGGTGTTTAATCTAATCCTATCCGTTTATTTCGTCGGCACGCGGGCCGGAACTGTTACGCTGTGATTCCGCAGGACGCGGTAGACGGCATGTGCCGCGATGGCAAATAACGCGCGGCATGTGACGTCCTGCGGTGCGTCATTTGCCGTCGTGTGCGGAATCGGTCTCATACAATTTAATACTGCATAGTAGTGCTGTCTGCCGTCGCGGCATATGCTGTTGCCGCCTGCCGTCTGCCGCGTTCTGCGGAATCCCAGCTTTAGGGAGGTCAGGGGGGCGACGGGCAGCGCGGCGAGGTCCACGACGGTGAGGACGGAATTAAGTTCTTGTGCAGTGTAAGAGTTTAAAGAACTCGTTCTTACGGTGTATGGCCAGACTGATATCGTCCTCTGGATTTGTTAAAACTAAACGCGGCCGTCTCCATTTGGCGCGGTCAAATGTAGTGTATATCGACGCTTTTTGTATGAGCGTATTTAGGTGATTCACCGCCTGATAGAAATAGCGTTTGCTGGTCGTTTACTTAAAATGCCTGATGGTAGGCATGTTGGTGTCCACGTGGAGGTTGCGATTGCGAACGTACGACGGAGCACCAAGAGCGTGTCTGAGAAATTTGCAATACCTGCATACGCTTAAGAAGCAGACGGTAAATGGACGATCACGGAAGACGCGTACGTCATTATCGGCTTAATACACGTGGTAAAGATTCTAATCTTGTTGCGGATGGACATTTTACTATTCTTATCTATGAGCCAATGTAGTTGGCTCATCGCGAATGCGGTTCGCGCGCGTACCGTATTTACATGTGAGATGAAGGTCAACTTCTGATCAAAGGCCACTCCTAAATATATGGCTTAGTCCTTCCAGGGGATAACCTGGTTGGACATGCAGACTGAGAAGTGAGGGACATGGACTTTCCTTTTCAAAGTGAATAGGATAGCCTGGCTCTTTGTGTGGTTGACGGTGATTCGCCATTTGCAGAACCACTCACCGAGCTTGTCGGCGGCGGCCTGCAAAGTGCGCACCACATCGTCGGGGTCTCTACGTGAGGCGTACGTAGATTGCGGTGTCGTCCGCGTAGAGTGCCAGATGGGCGTTCTTCGATTCAGGGATATCGCCCGTGTACAGTGAGAAAAGAAAAGGGGAAAGAGCGGAGCCTTGCGGGACTCGGGTCGTAACGGTGTGTCGGGAAGAGAGAGTTCCCTCCACGCGATACCTGAAGCCGCGATTCGACAAAAAGTCTCGTATGATGTGCATGAGCTGAGTGGTCACGTTGAGCGTGTACAGCTTGAAGAGCAAGCCGTTGTGCCACACCCTGTCGAATGCTTTTTCAATATCAACAAAAGAGCACCGGTAGGCATGCCGCGTTGGAATTTATCGTAAACGTCTTCCGTGATGCGGATCTTAGACTATCGGCTTGAACGGTGCCTACAGATCGAACCCTCAGCTCTGCAGTCGTATCGTAATAGAACTACGCCACCGAGACAGTCATATTATTTTAAGATAGCTTTTGCCCACGGCTTCGCCCGCGTTAATAAGTTTTTCCGGGCTAAAAGTACATAAAAACCTTCCCGTTGAATCACTCTATGACTATGACGTTGATACAACTCTTAACAAATAATGCATTAATTTCGACCAAATTTGATTACCATAAAAACGGTTCTAGTGAGTTAATCTTAAAAGATAGACATATACTGTCGCAGACATTTTTTTAGATAATTTCAAGAGGAATAATTCTTTCATACATAATTTTTTGATATCTTGAACCGTTTTCGCAGCGCACGCAATGGAAGCCCTCAAGGATGAATAATTTTCGCCGTATTTTTCACATTTTCCATTATTTCTTCGCTCCTTATAGTTGCATCATGATATTATATAGCCTAAAGCCTTCCTCGATAAATGGTCTATTCAACACAAAAAGAATTTTTCGATTCGGACCAGTAGTTCCTGAGATTAGCGCGTTCAAACAAACAAACTCTTCAGCTTTATAATATTAGTATAGATTCCTATGAATTACCTACCTATATTAGAAATTATTTTGTTCTATGGTTACCAAGCATTGTTTTATAATGGGCTATCTTTTAATAGAACTAGTTGAATAAATATTATAATTGTATCAGGAGTTACTGTTAGTTTCAGATTAATTTATATTATGAAAGAACAATAACTAAAAGTAAGCCGCCCATAAAACAATAGTTCCATCCGGTTTGACCCGTCCCGATGGCCGTCGATGTTCAAATAGTAAATTGCCATTGCTTGAGCATTTACAGTTTCAAATTTAACAATAGGCTAAATTTGTTGCATTTTATTGTCTTGAAATAGGATCAGCAGCCATTAGGGTATTTTTTGCCACGCCTTTTATTAGGGTGTCGTTCGAAGGACAAGCGGCGAAAGACAAAGCACTGACCGGAATCATTCGCATAAACTATGTTTGACGGCTTCTTTGCGCGTTTACGACCGACGATTCATCGTTTGGCAGGCGGCGGAGAATACTAATTTGTATTTGATTTTATTACCTGCAGTTCAAATTTTAAGCCTCTTTCCACATCAGCAGCAACACGTTACGCCCAAAATATCTTCAACTGTAATTCTAAGTTAAGAAACAAAGGATAAGAGAATATTGTATTTAGACAAAGGTGACAATTGAACGGGAAATATAATTAAAACAAAAGCAATTTAAAATTATAGGGCTCGGTAAAATAATGGTGTAACAAAAAATAAACAAAAAGGGTAGCGCCGATGAATTAATAAAAGTCAGTAACAAATGAATCGACTGGTCGAATGCGACTCACATTAGAATATTACATGGAAATGAGAACACGTTGTAACCCTTTGGTTGTACAAAGTTTTTATTGTTTTATTCAGAGGTCAATGTGTACTTTTTGCTTTACAACGATGAAAGGTTTATGAATCAATTAATTAAATTTATTCTACGGTCATTGTCACAATAAATATGGAAATGAAACGGCAAGTAACAATGGTATGATTTATTAGTGCTCGCTATAAAAAGCTTGCACCAAAGGTGAGAACTACTGAACATTTGTATACGCGACATTTGTTTTCTAAACAATACAAATGTCTTCTATTGCGAGGTCGGAATACTCGTCATTGTAAGTATACTTTTTATAATATCATGATTTAGCATAACCAATTAAATCCAATGTGTAACGATGTTCAAAATTGTTCTAATTTAGATTTCGTTTAGATATAAGTATTCACTTTTGAGTATAATTTCTGAAACCATAAATTTAGGTGTAATATCATCTTCCATTAAATTATAAAGGTTTATTTAAGGTGTTAATTTATTACATTACATGAATTGTTACATTAGTAAAGACCCAAACAAAAAACAAATAACAATATTTATTCTGACAGGTCTAACAACACGTCATGTAGGTAATACGACAAAAGAAGTATAATCAACATGACGCATGTTCACACATGTACTTGCTAATGATGCTAGCGAAAATTCACATCACGCTGCGTCAGCTACGATATGACGTGCATTTTCAGCGGCTAGTCATCTCTAGTAATATCAAGGTTTAAGACTACAGACTAGTAGTAGTTATTACGCTAGGTTTCTAGATGATGCGTTCCATAGCCTTTCGTATCCGTCAGGTCAAAAAAATAATATACAAAATCAACATCCTTTACTGCACTTTGTCTCATTTGTTACCTTTTTTTTATTGTTGAATGACGACACGAGCGTGCCGTTCGCCAGATGGTAAGCGAATCGACCACCCATAAACAGTAGCAACACCATCCAGTACGTTAAATTTCAAAGTACTGTGCGACATTCCACTGCACTCGCCATCCTGAGATTTTTTTTTTTTTTTTTTTTTAAATGGCCATCTTCGGCTCATTAGGGACGGCTGCGGGCTTCCTCCGACTCACGTCTAAGTTGTCGTCCGCAACCGCCCCTGCGCGTACCGCGTTTTTGCGGTCCTTTTTCCTGTTGCGGGGGCTCAGAAGCCCCCGAAACACCGTATCGTGTCTGCCTTTTGGTGTCCGAGGCAGCGTGAGACACGCTGCCTTGGACATGTCCATCACGGGGGTCACAGAAGTTGGCTAGACTAATGGGTGGGCGGCACGTCCCGCCCACCCGTGACCCCCGGAGGCCCCTATTAGTCGCCTTTTACGACAGGCAGGGGATACCGTGGTGGAATTCTCCAAACGCCCCCAATCCACAGGGCGGGCCATCCTGAGATATACGATTTTTTTTTTTTTTTTTTTTTTTTTTACGCGGACCTGTCGGCCAGTAGCCTGACGCGAGTCGGCTTTTCTGGCCACACCGGACTTTAGGGTGAACGCAGAAGGCGCTCGCAACCCTTTAATTTAGGTGACCATGCTGAGGGCAACCCACTAACGGGTTACGAACCTCGGCTCAGGACGGCCACTGGGAGAGAATGAGACATCAACGATTAGTGGGGAAGATTGGTGTTTAACCTAATCCTATTCGTTTATTTCGTCGGCACGCGGGCCGGAACTGTTAGGGGGGTCGGGGGGGCGACGGGGAGCGCGGCGAGGTCCTCGACGGCGAGGACGGAACTGCGGTCTTGTGGAGTGTTGGAGTTTCAAGAACTCGTTCTTACGGCGGATGGCCAGAGTGATTTCGTCCTCTGGATCGGTTAATACGGAACGCGGCCGTCTCCATTTGGCGCGGTCGAATGGAGTGTAGATCGACGCTTTGCGGACTAACGTATTTGGGTGTTTTACCGCCCAATCGAAATAGCGTTTGCTGGTCGTTTGCATAAAATGCCAGTGCGACATTCCACTGCACTCGCCATCCTGAGATATACGATGTTAAGTCTCATTATGTCCAGTAGTTACACTGGCTACAATGTCCTTCAAACTGAAACCCAACAGTGTATGCACACTGGTGCTTGGCGGTAGAAATAGACATTGTGGTGGTACCCACCCAGACGGACTCTTAAATAAGAGAGACCTACCACCAGCTTTCTTGGGGATATATCGAATTAATGGATCTTAAACAATAGACAATGTGCTAAAATATGTTGTTAATTTGCTGTAGTTACAGCATATTTTTATTCGTGTATGTGCTGGACATAATTAAATAAACCAATTCATTATCAAGTGGAAGTGGTAGATGGTGCGTTATCAATCAGTTTATTATTTTAGTGTTCTGTATAATTGACGTTTAATTAATTATCGCCCTTACGCTAGTAAATTTTTACGAGTTATAAGGTTTGAATTGCATATTTTTTTTAATGTTCATAATTTGCGACTACTGCATTTACATTTATATTCGTATACTTATTATTATTAGAATGACTGCCTCAGTGGCGTAGTTGTATTGCGTATTCGTTACGAGTACGATTTGTGCACTGAGGTCTTGGGTTCGAATCCCGGGTCGAGCCAAAAATGTTGTGATTGAGTTTTTCGATCTTAAAAATTACTCAGTCGCAGCTCGTAGTCAGGAAGTTGGCGGTGTGATACACCCGTGCGATCCTGTGCCTGATCTCTCTCCAGTCATGTCGGATTGCCGTCTCACCGGACTATGAGAGTGAAGGAATAGCGAGCGCACCTGTGGATTGCGCACACACTTGTGCACCTATATCTCCTGCATATTTGGCTGATCTCCGTTGAGATTGGCCGCCGTGGCCGAAACTGGCTAGGAGGATTACGTATATTATTCGAATATTAACATTATTATGAAGTATTTTGAATTAAATAATAATATGCATAGTCACCATTTGCTTGTTTATAAAGATTCATTCAGTTCAATAGCCTCTACTGAAGTGAAAAAAAACGTCATGACATATTAAGACTTGGACCATTGATACAAAATGGTGCAAATGAATTCATATCGTCACGTATCTTTGTATGATTGAACCCAGGCACGTGTCACAGAGCGTTAGTGTTTGATCTTCGCAAAATATAAGTGTGAGGTCTCATCCATTTCAAAACACGCACGCGCTTCCAAATTAGTTAATAATGTTTTTTTTTAAACGCAATATCATACCCAATCAACGTAGATGGTAGTCGGACACCCAAGTTATTATAAGCAAGTTCATACACGTAAAATTGTTACCGGGTCTTGACTACCCACCACGTGAATCTTACCTACTTTATGGATTAAAAGTATTGGGATAATAAATATACAAAATAAAATTCGGGTTAGACTAGGCCGAGTTACGTGACAGAAAAACTCGTTGGCATTAAATAGTATTGAGCAGCACTTCAAACCATTGATGTATTAAAAACCCTAATACATCAATGCCTCAAACACATAAAATCCAATTATATTAACAGAGAACCTAATCAAATTTCAGTCTTACTACCTTTAAGTACTTAATAAAAAGAATATCCTACTATCCTACTAATATTATAAACGCAAAAGTTTGTAAATATTGAAACAAATTAAGATTTCAATGAAATTTGGTACACGGGTAGATCATGTCCTGGATTAACACATAGGCTACATTTTATCCCGGGAAAATAAAGAGCGGGACTTTTATCCTGGAAGAACTTTTTAACGCGGGCTCTGCGGGCGGGCTTGCCCGCGTCTCCCCTCGGGCAAAGTCTACTAAAGAATAATAATATAACAAGTAGGATTTTTAAAAATGTGAACTTATATAGTTTCGCTTGCTTGTAAACCCTAGCGCGATCTAATTATATGCTGGCGCCATGTATTAAAGGACAAGGAAAACTTAAGGATTATTTATTTAGTTGGATTTCTATAAAAACGTATTTTTGGTTTAAAAAAAATACAAACACACGAATTGAGAACCTCCTCCTTTTTTGGAAGTCGTTTAAAAATATTGTATTGCCATTGGTGCATGATAAGTATGCCAAATTTCGATTAAATCCGACGTTTTGAAGTGGGTCAAAATCATTTTCAAAGTGTAAGTTACATCTATACTAATATTATAAAGCTGAAGAGTTTGTTTGTTTGTTTGAACGCGCTAATCTCAGGAACTACTGATTCGAATTGAAAAATTCTTTTTGTGTTGAATATCCCATTTATCGAGGAAGGCTATAGGCTATATAACATCACGATGCAACAATTAGGAGCGAAGAAATAATGGAAAATGTGAAAGAAAACGGGGAAAATTATTCATCCTTGAGGGCTTCCATTGCGTGCACTGCGAAAACGGTTCAAGATACCAAAAATATATGTATGAAAGAATTATTCCTCTTGAAATGATCTAAAAAAATGTCTACGACAGTATATGTCTATCTTTTAAGATTAACTCACTAGAACCGTTTTTATGGTAATCAAATTTGGTCGAAATTAATGCATTATTTGTTAAGAGTTGTATCAACGTCATAGTCATAGTGATTCAACGGGAAGGTTTTTATGTACTTTTAGCCCGGAAAAACTTAATAACGCGGGCGAAGCCGTGGGCAAAAGCTAGTACATACATACATACGTCTGAAGCTAATAAAAGCGTGTTAAAAATACATTTTAAGATTGACCTTTAAATTTTTAAATTTGGAATAAAACTATATAAAATGTGCTAACAAATGCTATGTTATTTCTAAACGCATCTATCCTCACATTTAAAAAGCACATATGGTATACCATACCACAGGCGTCTTTCCCCTTTTCTGAGTTGATATATTATTTGATTATTTCCATGTACGCAAGGAAAATGCTTTTTTCCATTTACCGGTTTCATGTCCAAGGACAAGCCTGTAAATAATTATTATTCAATTATTTTTGATAATATTAATCGTCTTCATATAAAAACTCGATTTCAAAAAGTGGAGCATCTATACCACATTCTCCCTATGATACCGAATTCAATATTTTATGATTTTTTTCTTGTAATACACTATTGGCTATATGTAATTAAATTATGCTTAAATTTTGCATTTCTTTTGATAAATAATAAAACGGCTAATGAGCAATGATTAACTCATAAAAAATAATATGTATTAGATTAAAATTATAATGATTTGAATCACTTTTATGGCTCACTTACATGAATACCTATAATAGAAGATTCCCACAAAAAATTCTCACGCCCACTCACTTTGATATCATGGCAACAATATTGTATAGAGTGAGATAAGGTTTCATTATTAAACAACTAGCTTTTGCACGTCACTCGGACCGCGTATTTATGGTTTTGATTTTTTCTAATGGAGAAAATAATGAATACTTCGACGTATCTTCATACATTTGTTACCGTTTTATAGATGTTTTTTTAACAGACAAACTCTATATTGTTGACATTATAGTGGATGATAGCCCAATGTCAAAACGACAATGATGATAGCCCAAAACCACGAATTAAAGATAGAATGGATAGAGTTTAGCATCAATTTACTAAGAAAACCAGTGTCGCCAAACTCACACATGCATATATTCGCATACTATCATCTCTTCATTATGATTGGCCAAAATCACCAATAAAGATAAAGCGTATAATACAAAATCATTTGCATTAAATTTAACCTTAATGCCATTATATAAACTTCGTATTCTAAAAATTCACATGACTTCATACGACATTATTCCTTCAGTCTGAATTTTGATTTTAATTCGATTTCATACCGCTAGTCCACGCGAGATGGCGTATAATCGCAATGGCATTCATAAGAACTCAATGGCAGTTGTTTTAAGATAAGTTATTGAATGACACCCAGTACGCTATGCATGCGGCAACATACCGCCTGACGCAGGTGCTCACCGGGCATGGCTGCTTCGGTGAGTTCCTGTTTCGGGTGGTAGGTATAGAGGAGTCGGCCGTGTGTCACTATTGTGACAACTGCCCAATGGACACGGCCCAACATACGTTGGAGTGTTGTCCAGCCTGGGATGAGGAGCGCAGCGCTCTCAGAACAGTCGTCGGAGAAGACCTCTCGCTGCCGGCCGTGGTCGCTTCCATGGTCGGCGGCCGAGAGGCCTGGCAGGCGGTGGCCCACTTCTGCGAGGCGGTCCTCTCGCGGAAGGAGAGTGCCGAGAGGGATCGCCAGCGCAGTGGTGATCCCTCCCGCCGCCAGACGAGACGTAGGAGGCGTCGGGTGGACGACTGACCGACGTCTCCCGCCCTGTGGATTGGGGGCGTTTGGAGAATTCCACCACGGTATCCCCTGCCTGTCGTAAAAGGCGACTAATAGGGGCCTCCGGGGGTCACGGGTGGGCGGGACGTGCCGCCCACCCATTAGTCTAGCCAACTCTTGTGACCCCCGTGATGGACATGTCCGAGGCAGCGTGTCTCACGCTGCCTCGTACACCAAAAGGCGGACACGGTACGGTGTTTCGGGGGCTTCTGAGCCCCCGCAACAGGAAAAGGACCGCAATAGCGGTACGTGCAGGGGCGGTTGCGGACGACAACTTAGACGTGAGTCGGAGGAAGCCCGCAGCCGTCCCTAATGCGCCGAAGATGGCATTTTTAAAAAAAAAAAAAAAGTACGCTACGCATGCCGGTGTTGCACCCATACGTTACCTTTTTGTAAACCTATCGATGGTGTTTGTTTTATAACTAACATTAATAAATGAAATGGACTTATAACAAAATTATATAATATTAATTTGATAAGTACTGGAAAAGTTGTTGGAACTGTCTTGAATACAATTTTAACTCAGTAAATTAAAAATTATTTTAAATTTTAAGTATATATTTTAAATTCCTACTTTATAATTTCAATACTGCAGATATGTATGTTACACATACTATATTAGCTACACAGCTTATATAGCTAGTTTGCAATAAATTATAATGAGTATATATACTTATCATAGTGATTTCACTGCTGGGGTTAAGAGAGTAAGAGTAGACTTCACGTCTAAGCAAAACGTCAACCGGCAAGGCAAGAAAATATCCTTTGACGGACAGCAGAATTATGCCGGCCTGCTAATAGCTTCTGCAGGTTCCGTTTTAAGGACCCAATATCATAAGACTTGGAAACATTCGTGCCCGGCAACTGTTCCACAGTTTAATAGCAAAATTACGAACTTCTTAACCCGATTGATATGGGCTGAGATAGAAGAAATCACTAAGCAGTGGTTTCGCAAGCCAGCACGCGTGGTTCCCCTAAGGAAGTGTGAGGATGGCCTAAGGTTAAACTTTTGTCCAGAGCACTCACCAAGACACGGACGATAGAATACACTAAGTGAGGCAATGTCTCGGCGTAACTGCATTGATTCCAAACTGAATAGTGCTTTGTGCTGTTTATGAGTGGTCGTATCGCTTGTTGAGCGACATGCTCGTCTTGTCAAGCCAAAGTTGTTTAATTTTGTACCTGAATCTGACTCGGTAATATTTTACGCTTTTTGGGGGCAACAATTTCTTGTGCTTCGTTTGAAGAAGATACGCCTGCGTTTAAATTTATGATTTCAGGTTTACTTTGGAATCCACCACCCTAAGAAATAACATTAACGATGAGATATCAAGTAATACTCATAATATAATATCAAGTAACATAGCTGATCAAACATTGTTAACCTATAAAGCAGACAGGCACATTTATATGTAATTAAAAACAATTATTTAAAACTATGTGTTGTCTCAATAAAAAGCTTTTCCCGTTAGAAAAGCCCCTAAAACGCAGTACGACGCATAGAAAAAATATCCATTATATCCCATGGGAGCAAATTACCGGAATAAAAGTAGCCTATATGTGTTAATCCAGGGTATTATGATCTGGCTGCGGACGACAACTTAGACACTTTAGCCCGGGGAAACCCGCAGCCGTCCCTAATGCGCCGAAGAAGGCCACCGCAGAGTTTTAGTTGGCATGCCGTGCGTTGTACATAGGTTAGGGACTCGGCCCGGTGGCTCAACGCTGGGTCGTAAGGCACGGTGAACCGAACAAAACCACTCAGTCGCCTCACTTGAAAGGCTAGGTGATAGTAATAAGTCACTTTCTCCGCGAAAAAAAAGGGTATTATGATCTACTCGTGTGCCAAATGTCTGAGTTTACTTCTAAGAAACATACAAACCAAACAAACATCCCGACATACAGAGATCCAAAAATTTCCACAAACATTTGCATTTATGATATTACTAAAATAAGACAAGAAGTAAGATAAGATTAAAAAGGGTATTTTTAAATAATAACCTATAGTTTTTTTAATAAATATATGTAGTAAAATAAAACAATAAAATAAATATTATGGTGTGTGGCTTTCTTATAATTACTTATTGATTGATGAATTAGAATATTTATATGAGCTTCTGCATTCGCTTTAAAATATTGATTTCCCCTTTTTTTTACATTACACATCTTCTACAAAATGTTCTGAACATATTACGGAAAATTTGGAAGGAAACCAATTTAACCTTCCCGTAGCATTGATCCAACTTTCCTTAATAAATTGATCTTTTGGAAAACTGAAAATTAACAATCTAGTATTATTTCATTAATTAATTATTATATCGACCACAGCTATGCATCACAAGCGGATCATGTATCAGATAACTTTTCGTACTTTTCTGCATAACATAATAGACCGTGGGCCAGTGCAAAATTTCGTCAGTCATTTTCTCCCGAACGATAATTGGTGAGATGCATCAGAGACGTGTATCATTAAGCCTCGTGAACGTCAGCTTCGGCTCCGTGGGTGCCATGAGCGGTGGTAGCCTCCCAAAGATGTAGAAAAAAAAAATATTATTCAGTCATTTCCTCCCAACTAAGAATCATTTTAAATTGTAGCTAACCCGATACCTTGAAGAAAAAAAATAATCAGCTGACTGTAACTTGGGGCATTATGCGTCAGCTGGTCAATCAAACATGTAAAAAAAGTATATCATTTCAGTGATTTCCTCTCAACTACAAATTTACCTAATGATAGCTTATACGCAACTATGAATAAATATATATGTCAGTTGGCTGTATGCCGGGGCAAAAACCGTCAGCTGATGCCTTGAAAGTTATAACGCAGGTGTTAGGCGAGAGCTTCTATTACATAATTACATGCATCAGCTGACAATGTTTCCCTCAAATTAATGATAGTAGATTCTCTTTATTAATTACAGCATTGTATTATCAATCTATACATGTAAAATGCTTTGTCTTGAATGACTGACTGACGGTTAAACGCACAGCCTAAACCTCTAACCTTAGAGACCTGAAACTTGCAGGGTGTGTTCTTTGTATGCCATAGGCATCTAATGAGATTGAATTTTCCAAAAGTCTACCCCTAAGAGGGTGAAAAAGGGGGGCAAAGTTTGTATGAGCCAACGTGATTCCTTGGTCCAACCTATTTCAAATATTGCTTAAACTTACTTTTAACAGAACTGATAGAAGACGTGTTTCATGTTTTATTGAAATTCATTCCGTAATATATAATATGTACAAAAACGAAAGGTCATTAACTCACTCATGACGAAATCTGAGAAGCTACACGTGCTAGGAGTCTCAAATTTTGTGGAGGTTCCTTTTAGGACGTTGGAGCTCACTAAGACGGGATTTTGCGAAATTCAACCCCTAATGGGTTAAAAAGATTGTACGCGATAAACTCAAAGACTATCAAACGGATTTTGATTAAATTTGGTATGGAGATAATTCGAGCATCTGGGAAACTGGATAGTTTTAGGCTACTTCTTATGCCGTGAAAATGTATAAGTGGGACCTTTATAAAAAAAAAAACTCTTTCGTACGACCGAGGCTGCGGGCAAAAGCTAGTCAGCTTATAAATGTTCATCCGGGAAGATATAATGTATCTTAAATGTTTGACTTTACGCTCAGATATGAGTTTTCCGATGAAATGTATAAATACTTTACGGCTAATACGTATATAATTAAATAACTGAAGAAATGTTAAGAACAGTGATTATGAATTTATAGTTTATTGTACTCTCCGGAGTAAGATAAAGTGGTCAGCAGAAGACTTTTCAGATTAACACAACCTACTGCAGGTACCACCTTTGCAACACGTTTCTAATCTTAGGGTTAGAAAAGTGTTGCATGCCTACATCGCGTCATACAAGGAATACACCCTGCAAGTTTCAGATCTCTACGGTCAGAGGTTTGGGCTGTGCGTTTAACCGTCAGTCAGTCATTCAGGACAAAGCATTTTACATGTATAGATTGATAATACAATGCTGTAATCAATAAAGAGAATCTACTATCAGTAACTCGAGGGAAACATTGTCAGCTGATGCATGTAATTATGTAATAGAAGCTAGTAATAACTTTCAAGGCATCAGCTGACGGTTTTTGCCCCGGCATACAGCCAGCTGACATATATATTTATTCATAGTTGCGTATAAGCTATCATCAGGTAAATTTGTAGTTGAGAGGAAATCACTGAAATGATATATTTTTTTACATGTTTGATTGACCAGCTGACGCATAATGCCCCAAGTTACAGTCAGCTGATTATTTTTTTTCTTCAAGGTATCGGGTTAGCTACAATTTAAAATGATTCTTAGTTGGGAGGAAATGACTGAATAATATTTTTTTTTCTACATATTTGGGAGGCTACCACCGCTCATGGCACCCACGGAGCCGAAGCTGACGTTCACGAGGCTTTATGATACACGTTTCTGATGCGTCTCACCAATTATCGTTTGAGAGGAAATTGGTCATCGAAATCTGTCACTGGCCCACGGACCATAACGCTTCAGTGAAAAATTAATAATTATCGATAATATTTTATCGACCACGCATGCACTAATTGAGTAGCGATGACATTATGAATTGGTGACAAATCATTCTAGAACAACTGATTTTCGTTTGCGACAATTAACCATATAGTGAAAAGAATAAGGAACATTTTAAATTGTAATTTTTGTGTCATGTTTGACATAGAAAATCAAGATACATTTTTCAACTAAATAGCAATATACCAGAAAATATTACTTACCGATGGTACGAAATACCTCCGTGGGACACATTTTTGGTACGGCTATTATTTTTGCATTCCAGAATAGCATAATAGGGCATTTTAATATTTTTAAATATTTTTTCCAATCATTAAACCTTTGACAATGCGCAATGACGACTGAGACCGTTCAAACAGTGAGTTTGTACTGCATTCCAGATGAGTGTATCAAAGGTTACGCCCACTTTATAGTTCTATCTCTATCTCTGTTCTGTGCCCAAAACGACAATATCCGCAGTTTCACACACCGCTGACTTTTCGAGGTTATATGTGTATATTTGTACGTTGTATCAATGATTATTGTTCGCTTCAACGGTGAAGGAAAACATCGTGAGGAAACTAAAATACCTGAGAATTCTCCATAAGAATTTAGAGTATGTGAAGTCTGCCAATTCGCACCAGGCCAGCGTGGTGGACTAAGGCCTAACCCCTCTCAGTAACAGAGGAGACACGGGTCTCCTGCAGGGCACGGGTTCTACAGTGGGCAGTACAGGGCTGGTTGCAACCCCATATTTCGTAATCTTTATTCACTTAGTAGGATCACTTTTAACATAACATCAGATGTGAAAGATATACTTTAGTTGATGATTAACAACAGTACATAATAGGGTAGTTTACTACTTTTTTTTAATATAATTAGGTATGAAAAATGTATGCTCTCAAAATCTAACGCAAAAAAAAATTCCAAAATTGGCGTTTATAACGCTTTGAAATTTGGTGGAACGGGTAGCTGTCAAATAACAGTAATATCAGACTGTGACGTCACCAAACGCCGCCGGCCATAACGCTGCGTGCGTGCGAAAGAGATAGCACGATATTCCCGCCACATCCCCATTTTTGCTCACAACAATATTTCATAAATAAATAACTGTTTTATTATTCAACCAATTTTGATGCTGATTTCACAGAAGAATTTCTTTTTCGTATTATTTTCTGTTACATCTATAATTATATACAAAATCAAACATAGGAAACTATCCTATTAAAGTTCCCTAGAATATTTAGAAGGTTTACTATCTTCTAGTAGGTAGATCTCTTTTTTTAAGCGTGCGTCGCGTCGGGTAAAAACCATGGTAATGTTTTTTCTGCCACCAATCATAAAAGTGTAACCACTGTTGTAATCCGGTTTGAAAGACATTATACCAATGTATTTACTGGGTATTAAACTAATGTTAAATTTTAACTTAACATCTCTCATACATTGAATGTTAAATTATAAGGAGTGCAAATCTTTCTCAATGCTATGTAAAACTTAGAAATTCAAAGTTTTGGGTACTGTTGCTAAAATTTATAGGCAATCATGGCGCCTACTATCATGTGGTTTGATAAAAAGTCGTTTAATAACACTTTCCGAGGCCCAATTCCAGGGCTTTAAGTATAATGCAGCAACACCCGTGTTGAGTGTTGACTGTCTTTCCTTTACAATTGGAGCGAGTAGGCTGACCACGAAAACAAAAACACCTCGCAATACTGTGATAAAATATAGAACTAATTTAATTTACTAAGAACGTTTACTTTACTGCCTCGGTGGAGTAGTTGTATTACGGTACGACTGCAGTGCTGAGGACTCGTGTTTGATCTCCGAGTCGGGCAAAGTGACATTAAGTTTTTCTTCTCAGTATCAGCCTAGAGCCTAAAATTTGTGCCCGATATGGCGATAGGGTCGCCCCCTATTACATCATGGGACATTACACACGGCGAAAAGTAAGTGCACTAGGGGATCTTCGAGGATAAAAACCTTGAGTGTGTGTATGTATGTTCACTTTAAAACAAAAAAGCAATAGCAGCACCCCCAAAGCATTTTTATTTTCTTAGTCATTTGTTAGGCAGAGAATTTTCTTGTCAACATGACTGTATGCCCAGATTTTTGACATACTTATGTCATATACCTAAATCCTGATTTCTACAATGCTATTGTAATCATTTTACAAGTTTGTATATGAATATACATACTTTTTACATAATACATACGGGTTGTAAAAAAAACTTAACGAATCTAAAATAAAATGAATATACATAATATTTTGAATTGTAGGAATAACGTAGGTACTAATTACTAAGTTTCATTGAATTAGAATAAATATTTGAATCCCGTCTGTGGAATTAAAATTAACGAGTACCTATAGTGTTATATGTATGAAGTATTAACGTTAAACAATTCATTCCCACACGATAATATTTATTACATAGGTATATTAACAGGCATGTGCCCGATGGAAAAAAAAGTCATATTTAGTGCTCATCTACGACGAGTGATGTACTTGTATGCTAAATTAAATTTTCTAGTTAGTTTAGCGTTCACTTTCTTTCATTTAGTGAGTAGGTATTTAACAATTCATTAAGTAGGAAATTGTGTTTTCATATTTTAAACAGTGTTATTTTTTGGATTAGGGCGATCAACCATGGAATGTATGTTTTGTATGTTTTTCTACAGCCGCAAGCGAAGTCTCTCGTTGATCGATAAATGTTTCGGTTATATTGAATCGAAGTCGATCTCTTAGTTTAGACCTAGATATTTTGCACGCAGGTACCTACAAATTGTACATTATTAATATGCGAAAAACAAAAAAAAACACGTCAAAATCGGTCCTATCGTTTGAGACCTACAATGCTACAGAGTACCGATACCTATAGATACACACCCTAAACTTTTAACACCACTCTTTTTCCGTCGGGGGCTAAAAACTAAGTGAGATGATGATCAAAATTCATCTCTTATGGACCGCTTCTTTCACATTTTCCCATAAAGTGTATCTTGGCATCACGTGACACGTCATCATAGTTCTCCAATTGTTTGGAACCACCTTCACAAACTCGCATTCAACCTAGATTTCTCAAGCGCATGGGCTCCAGCCAGCCGAAAGCTGGGTGTAAGGAAGCAGCTCGGAGCCATCCAGCGTAGTTTCGCGCTGAAGATGTCAAAGGCCTACATGACTGTCTCCCTAAACTCGGCCCTGTTGCTGGCGGGGGTGCTCCCCCTTGACATTAGGGTGCGGGAAACCGCACTCCTTTACGAAGTTAAGAGGGGGCACTCTCGCGAGGTAGTAGGAGACCGGGAGATTGAGGCTCCTGTGGCCTTCGTCAACTTGGACCACCCAGTGGAACGGGGGAACGGGACGTTCCAATGCCTGGCGGACGGGGCAGAACTGGCCCGGCACGTCGGTGAGGGTCTTAATATCTTCACCGACGGAAGCAAGATTGACGGGAAAGTCGGAGCGGCGCTGTCCATATGGAACGGCGTCGCCGAGACAAGTACCCGAAAGTTGCGGCTGGGGCGGTACTGCTCCGTCTACCAGGCGGAACTTCTCGCCCTCCGGGAAGCCGTGGAGGTAGCGCTCCGTAGCAGGCTTCCTGCGTGCGGCATCTTCAGCGATGCCAGGTCCGCCCTTGAAGTCGTCACCAGAGGTGATTCCCTCCACCCCATAGCGTTTGAAATTCGCAAAATGATAAAAATCGCCGAGAAACGCGCACAAAAAATTAAACTTTTTTGGGTAAAGGCGCACGTGGGGTTGGAGGGTAACGAGAGGGCGGACACGCTCGCTAAGGATGCCGCACAACATCTAAAGACCCGTGCGCATTACGACAAATGTCCGGTTTCATTCGTCAAGCGACAGATCCGACAGGACTCGATTGACGAATGGAGCCGGAGATACGCGGACGGAGAGACGGCTTCGGTGACGAAGCTGTTCTTTCCGGACGCTGTCGAGGCGCACAGGGTCATAAGGCGGATCGTCCTGGATCCGATACTGACTCAGGTGTTCACGGGGCACGGCGGTTTCTCCGAGTACTTGCACAGATTCAAGTGCAAGGAGAGCCCGGCGTGCCAGTGTGACCCTGATGTTCAGGAGACGGTCCCACACCTCCTGCTCGAATGTCCCATTCACGCAGTTGATAGATATAACTTAGAGAATAAAATAGATTATAAGATAGATAGAATAAACATACATAAAATTATAAGAAACAAAGTAGTTATAAGTGAATTCATAAGGTATTGTAAGAAAATAGCTATTAAGACAATAAATAGAAATAAGTAGTAATTGTAATTACTAAATATATAATAGTTATTATATACTTTTAGTAATTAAGCAAACATAAAATAGTATGTAAGGATAAATAGAGTTAGATGAATAGATATATGTATGTTTAAAATAAATGACATAGTTAGTTATTAAGATAAATAGTATTAAATCAACGTAATAAATTTAAAACCTAAAAAATATCCCTTGTCCTGGATAGGGGGATCGAGGGTGAGGCGCAGAGCCTCACAAAAAAAAAAAAAAAAAAAAAAACCTAGATTTCTAACAGTTGTACAAAGTAATACAAACGTCTACTAAAGTCAAGTGGTACCCAGCAATGTATCATCTAAATTCCAGGTTTTTTTATGGCATTGAATGACGAGACGAGCAAGCCTTTCGCCTGATGCTAAGCGATACGACCACTCATAAACAGTAGCAACACCATCCAGCACCTTGAGTTACAAAGTACTGTGTGGCATTCGATTCCGCTCGTCATCCTGAGACATAAGATGTTAAGTCTCAATATGTCTAGTAGTTACACTGGCTACAATGTCCTTCAAACCGAAACCGAACAGTGCATGCACACTGCTGCTTGGCGGTAGAAATAGACATTGCGGCGGTACCCACCTAGACGGACTCTTACATGTGAGAGACCGACCACCAGTAAATAGGTAGGTTAATATGCAATGCAATCAGCCCTGTATCGTATACTGCCTACTGCTGAGCACGGGCCTCCTCTACTACTGAGAAGGGTTAGGCCTTAGTCCACCACGCTGGCCTAGTGCGGGTTGGTAGACTTCACATGTCTTCGAAATTCTTATAAAGAACTTCTCAGGTATGTTGGTTTCCTAACGACTTTTTCCTTCAACGTTAAACTGAACGATAATCTTTAGGAGAGGTCTATGTTCAGAAACTCTACGTACTTGCATCAGGCCAGCGTAGTAAAAAGGGCCAAAATCTTGTTTTCTTTTTTATAGAGAAGGAACACGCCTAGCAACCACAAGGTAAGTACGTAAAATCTGTAATTATGATTATACAAAAGGTGCACCATGATATGTGTTACAAAACGATCCTCTCGCGATACGAGACATAATCTTCAATGCTTTGTCAATAATAATTATGGAATGCCCGGCATGCAGATGAAATGCATGACCTGGCACTAGACCAAATAGGTTATAAGTAATTCAATCCTAGTACCTAGTACTCTTTTAAGTAGAATAACAAAGCTTTAGTTTTATTACCTACTCATGAAAGCACTTCGCAGTAGCAAACCTTTGAAATGTAGTAACAATAATAACCCATTTTAACATAGTATAATTTCAAAGATTCCAAAGTTTTTAAATGATTTATGTGTCCACTACCGGGAATGTATCTTTGTAAAGTCTCTATTACCTGACATCTTTTAATAGGTTTTGGTGCGACAAATGTTTCCGCTACAGAAGGCAACAATAGCAACACTTTAGAGTCATTATCGATAGGACATCGCTTACTGGCACATACTTTGAACAAAACTTGATACATTTCACAGTAATCTATGTCGCCTATTGTTCGAACAGACATATCAAGGCATCCGCCTTTGTTGTGATTGGGATACTTTAATTGTAAGATACTTTAAGATTTTATCAGATGAGTTCTAAAGCGCTAGTGTGTTTGAAGCAGGCTTTGTGTTACAGCCAAACAGATGCAACATTATAGGCGCAAATTTAATTATTTCTAAATAGTGTGACCGAACTAGACCGGTTCCCAATATAGCCTAGATTTCAAAAATCCTTTTGAAACCATACTAAGCCATTTATGCTTCTGTGACCACAAACAAAATTGTATCTGGGACTGGAAGGAACAAGACACACGCAAATAACAGTTATTTTCTGTAGTACAAGTGCCTCATGCACTACAGAAAAAAATCTGGTAAGGTAAAGGTCTGAATAACAGTGGCAGTTTTTCCCGCGGCTCCGCCCGCGTTAAAAAGTTTTTACGGGATAAAAGTCCCGCTTTATATTTTTCCGGGAATAAAAAGACTATGTGTTAATCCAGGACATGATCTACCCGTGTGCCAAATTTCATCGAAATCCTTTCAGCAGTTTTTGCGTGAAAGAGTAACAAACACCCATGCATCCGTTCTTACAAACTTTTACGTTTATAATATTAGTAGGATTTTTTGTTTTAAATAAAATAAATTTAAATTACGTACTTTGTATTGTTTATGCTATTACAACAACTATACAACTAAATATTATGCTAGATCACTACATATATGGTACTTTTAAATTCATTGAGTAATTTGTATTTCCAAACAATTTCAATTTTGATAATAATTTATAGGCCCCAACCATTGATGTATGAAAATCCCGACTAAGTTTTTAATTTAAGTACATGTGTTTTTTATTAAATCTCTCTTTCATTATGTTGTAAGAAGACAGTACTGCTAAAATAGCGATAGCATAGGTACACACTTATATTAATATGATATAACGAGCTACATTGAGCACCCACGTTCGTAACATGGGCCACCATGTGTTTGAAAATTCGTTTTATTTGATGTTGTAATGCAAAATCACAGATCTATTTTGTTAGTTTTTTTTATTAAATATGTTGCAATTAAATCAAATGTTTTTTGTTATATTCTTTCAATTGATTCTTTCGATTCTTTCAATTTCAATTTGTAAAGTTTAAAAATAAGTTGGGCCGTCAATAGATCCGTTACCTTATGTAATACCTATGTGAAACTTAGGTAGCTACCATAACAGCAATATTCTGTTTGGTAATTATTCCAGTTATAGATCCTTAAAAACCATCATAATTTATGTATATAAGAATCACGTGTATGGATCTTGATGCGTAGAGTAATGGAACAAGTAAGAAAACAGCGCCAATTATAATTATTATTGGTAACTATTTCACAAAACTTGACGCTGGAAGTCTGTACTTATTGTTACGCAGAGTGAAAACTTCTTTCTCGTAGAGTGATAACATGAATTATTGTATCTGAACAAGCCTAATCTTTTTGGCTCCATGTAGTTTAAACAGACTGATGCATCTGATAGGAAGATGATAAATTATGTTAAATTCATTTTGTGTTCATTTTGGGAATGGCACCATAGTTTAATTTTTAATAAAGGTAATTACAATGGCAATTGCCGTTGGCAATAAAATCCAAAAAAATAATAAAAGGAAAGGCTCATTGCACTAAAGGTTATTACTCAGCCTAAGTCATGAACAACGAAATTTCAAATGTTGAATGAAGAGCGTGGTGCTAATTTGCATCCACGAAACTTGTTTATAGGAATTTTGATTTTATTTATTAACTTTATTATCTATACTAATCTATACTAATATTATAAAGCTGAAGAGTTTGTTTGTTTGTTTGTTTGTTTGAACGCGCTAATCTCAGGAACTACTGGTGCGAATTGAAAAATTCTTTTTGTGTTGAATAGACCATTTATCGAGGAAGGCTATAGGCTATATAACATCACGATGCAACTATTAGGAGCGAAGAAATAATGGAAAATGTGAAAAATGCGGGGAAAATTATTCATCCTTGAGGGCTTCCATTGCGTGCGCTGCGAAAACGGTTCAAGATACCAAAAATATATGTATGAAAGAATTATTCCTCTTGAAATGATCTAAAAAAAAGTCCGCGACAGTATATGTCTATCATTTAAAATAAACTCTCTAGAACCGTTTTTATGGTAATCAAATTTGGTCGAAATTAATGCATTATTTGTTAAGAGTTGTATCAACGTCATAATATTAATCTTTATACAAATAAATGTGTTGGATAGGGTGATTCAACGGGAACGTTTTTATGTATGTACTTTTAGCCCGGAAAAACTTATTAACGCGGGCGAAGCCGTGGGCAAAAGCTAGTAGAAAATATATGGTATGTTACAATGTGAATATTCACTTACCAAAATTAAATTATTACTGCGATTGTACCTAATGGTACTTAAATCGACACCGTAGTGTAGTTAACCGTCGTGTACAACAAGCAAGAATATTAACTTGATATTGATACCCCAGTGCCTATAATACAATTAGGCTCCTAGTCACCCAATAAATACAGCTTTCATGTTATAAAATATCACGTTTCACTTTATCGCATCCTGGAATCCTGCTCCCCTTTTATAAAATATTCGTAGGTACATAACGTATATTTATCTCTTTACAAAGGAACAAAAGCTTTGATACAAGTATATAAAACACTCGAAATGTCGAAAGAGGATAATGCCCATCATTATACATTCATTCGTTTACAGTATTTATTTTCAATAGTTTGGATAGGGGAAAACCCTCTTTTCGCTTGAAAGCTCCCGAAAGTGCAGAGGGAAGGCGTCGGGCGTTGCCACCAGTTCTCCCATTGGCGCTCGGATCCCCTCCACGCAGAGACTCCGCCCTGATGGAAATTCTCCCCGAGCTGTACTGCTGACGATCATTCAGTGACTGAATGTCGCAGTGGCAGGTAGTCGAGTGGCAACGTCGTTTACTACGGATTAAAAACTTGAGTCATCAGTGACCGCTGACTCAGTGTGGCGCGCGTACATAGTGATGTTTGTCTATAATACAGTGGAATTTTAGTCTTCGTGTAATGCACGCAATGAGTGATCCTGCAGCATTAGCTGGCATGTTACCTTTTGATTCCATCGGACTGTACGAACAGCCAAAACCACGGTTCATTTTCAAAATGCCGCGTGTAGTGCCTGATCAAAAAGCCAAGTTCGAGTCAGATGACCTCTTCAAAAGACTTAGCCGGGAGAGTGAGGTTCGTTAATTTATTACCTTAATATTATAGTTTGATCAAACATAATATTGTTTCATATGTTGTTGTCCTTATTCGAGAACAGGAAAATTGATTAATTTATTATGTCAGCTTCAACGTCACAAACAACATCAACCTATATTTTCCTATTGGTTGCATTTAATTTGCTAAATATCGATGTCAGCATAATTATAATATCTACCATAAATAATGTAATCTCATTATACTCCAACTTAAGCTACTTCGGTGTGAAAATATATTCATGATATATTTTAGGTTATTTAGTTTAGCTAAAATGTCTTATCCATCACACGATGTCTTATAATATATTCTTACTTGTATACCTATATATAAATTACATCGGTTATTAGATTTAAAAGTACGAAATTGAATAACTGCAGATATTTAAAAAAACAGCATTATTGTTCTAATAAATACTCACAAATTTTATGTCGATCTACCTTGTTTAAAAACTTGAGCTCAACTTGTTTTTAATCAATACGGGATTTTCCTATATCCTGTTACAAAACAAATAAGTGCTTAATGCATGCAAGTAAGTAAATTTTTGCATGTAATTTGATTTGTTATTCAAATTAAACAAGTTACCATAAATTATCTTCATTTTATTTTTGATTGCACCTAATTGTACTGTATTTTTTTTTCATTGTATTGTAGTTTCTTAAATTTACTTTTTTATTATTATATTATAACCAAAGGTACATGTTCGGATGTTTCATAAATCACTGTAGAATTTCTAAGTAATTGCCAATTGGCACATAATAAGTACTCTGCATCTCGGAAAAGTTCAAGGTGGATTCTTAATTCCAGGACTTTCACACTGCACTGGTCTGATGTGAAAGTGTGCAATCTGTAATGTACCTTATTTAAATACTGACGCACTGTATTTCTTTGTTCAGGTGAGATACACTGGTTACCGGGACCGTCCCCCAGAGGAGCGTCAGATGCGCTTCATGAGTGGTTGCCGTGAGGGACACACAGAGATCGCATTCACAGCCACTGGCACAAACCTACAGCTGGTGTTCGACCATTCTCCTTATAACAATCGTGGATGCGACTTCCAAAAAGAAAACGGAAAGGTAAGAGTTGATTTTGTAATTTTTTATGACGATAATCCTTCAATTTTATTCTGGAAAGTCAGGAAATTTTAATTACAACAATGATAATAAGTATTTTACATTACAAAATACCTATTGTCAATTAAAGTTCATTACAATTTAGAGTAATTAATTAAGAAATGTTACTGGTTTGTCGTACGTTGCTGTACATACGTTATAGTGAACATTTTAAATGACCTCCAATAGGCATAGGTTATAAACATACGTTAACATTTTTGAAGCTTAAGATTGGGCTGTAGAAGGCAACTAAGAACATTAATCTCAGAAGCAGATAATATTTTTTTCACATTCATTGTAAAAATGAATGTAAAATGAAGTCGGTTAAAAAAACATTGCCTGCCTCGGTGGTGTAGTTGTATTACGCTACGATTGCAATGCTGAGATCTCGGGTTCGATCCCCGGGTCGGGCAGAGTGATATTGGGTTTTTCTACTCAGTATCAGCTCCACGTCTTGAATTTGTGCCTGATATGGCGATAGGTACGCCCCTATCACATCATGGAACGGTATACGCACAACGAAAAGTGGGTGCACTATAGTTGCACCTCTGCCTACTCTTACGGGGATAAAGGGCGTGAGTGTATGTGTGTGTGTGTGTAAATATGTATTGGTAATGTATCAACAAGAAAATGGGTAATTCACACAAAATGGTTGCCAATCGATCCATACCCTTATAAGATATCAAAATATAATATCAGTACGAAGAACTATGCCACACCTCTAGAGATATAAAAAGATACACTTAGGAAACACTAGTTACAAGAAGTGAAATTCATAACTTTCCTACTCAATAATTGTTGTTTGTGCATTTTTTAGTTCTTGAATACCTTTATATTCGTTATTGTAGACTTATCTGTCCAGAATAAAACATTTTGCTATGTTATAAATGAATTTAAAGTTTCGTTTCCCACAAAATGTATTGAGAGATTTTTCGCAAATTCTGACATTGAAAGTTCTCAAACCTGTAATAGTCCTATAGAGACTTTTGATCCTTATAAGTAACAAGATTGATCGGCATCAAAAAGTTTTTTGGCGTAAATTGGCCATTTCATACTAGCTGTATTTTTTTTTTCTAAATTTGTGAATGCAGATTAAATAATTCAATATCTTCAGAAATGATGGACAATTTCCTTAAAAAGATTTTTTCTAAGTACAGTGATTAGGTAAGTAGGTGCTCTCAATCCCTGTCTCAAAAATGCCTGTATATTTATTTAAGTTGACGATAGCCTATTTGAGAATGGAACGATCTGCCGAGATCATGTCCGCAGAGTCTAAACGCAAAGCACACACCTCTGAGATTTCGAAGATACGTTGTATTGTTTATAAAAAATAACGTTCACTTTGACGGTGAAGGAAAACACCGTCAGACAACCTACATAACCTGAAAATTCGCTTTAAGACTATATGAAGTCGGCCAACCCGCACTACGCCAGCCTGGTGTACTAAGACCTCAACCCTCAGTAGTAGAAGAGGCCCGTGCTCAGCAGTAGGTAGTAAGTAGATAATACAGGGTTAGCATTAGTGAAATTAATTTAAACACGTAACCTGTTGTTTTATTTTCTCCCACGAAGACATAGTAGCCGTCCCTATCGCCATATAACTAGAGCAAAATTCGAAGCCCGAAAAATAGGTGTACATTTTCCTCGAGAAGTTGAGAGCGGTTCAGAGCCTAAGTGCGCTAACAATAGCTAGACTATATAATGCCGTTTTATTACCGGTTTTATACGTGAAACTAATTGTGTCTATTTGTTCTGTGTCTACCAAGACTAAGTCTGAGTGATGGTCCTTCGATTGGAACACCTCTATTTCCGAAAAGACGGATTCGCCCCTGTAGACCGAATAGGGACCCTTGATCTTATATTTTTTTATTACATACTTACTGACGAGTCTTATTTACACACACACACACTCACGCCTGTTATCCCCGAAGGGGAAGGCAGAGGCGCAACTAGTGCACCCACTTTTCGCCGTTATTCCGTCCCATGATGTGATAGGGGGCGAGCCTATCGCCATATCGGGCACAAATTCCAGACTCCGGGCTAATACTGAATAGAAAAACTCAATATCACTTTGCCCGACCCGGGGGTCGAACCCGAGACCTCAGCATTGCAGTCGTACTGTAATACAACTACGCCACCGAGGCAGTCAACGAGTCATATTTAATTTATATTTTAATTCATAAATGACTTCAAGCTAGTGCAGAAGGTTCAGGCACGGTAATATTGTCTATAGTATAGACACTATACTATATAGTATTCTATTGTCATACATACGGTCAAAACGCGTGCCATACTTACGCGCCTCGAGTTCAGTATAAATTCGATACACAGCCGTCGCGAATGCGCCGCAGTGACGAACAAACGGTGTAATGTTTTGTTAGCAGTAAGCGTGCAATTTGTGAATATTTGATTGGAATAAGCACAAATACTTACTTAACATGGCTGTTGGCAATTATAACCATAGTGTGCTGTCTTTGTGCTTGAATTCTTCAATGACGCACCCAGAGATAAAAATTAATCACGAAATACTGTAAAATAGTTTTCATAAATGTACCTACTAGTACGTAATTTGATTCAATTTTTATAGGTAGATATTTCGTTATTTCCATCGAGTAAAATACTAGGATTATTAAGTAAATTAATGGATAACGTATAAAAAGTTTACAACGATTTTTTTGCAATAAAAAATATAACATTTGCAATAAAAAACTGTAAAATACCTCTAGTAAGTATTTAGATGGATTTTAAATACTGTAGCGGGATGTACTGTATCGCGTGTTTACGTACCGCGCGGCTGTAGGTAATTATTTCAAGGACAGGGCCGAGTTACAATACTAGATAGATAATATTACCACGGTTCAGGTTCTGCTTTTGTTTGAGATAAATGGCTTGACTAAGTCTTAATGGTTTTCCCCTTTTTAATTTCAATTTCACAACATTGTGTTTTATCATTTTTAGACGCATAAACTTATTTATATTAAACAATGGTTGTGTTTTAGTGTCTTAAAATGGCTGCCGTTGTCCTAATTCAATTGAATTGAACTATAATTTGTGATTGATACTTCTATGGAGATTATGTACCGCCGAGGACTGGTTCTGATGATCGAGTTTTAAAATTGGGTTTTGTGTGTCTTTTAAATTATGCAGTGTGTGTTAATAAACAATATTTATTACTAGGCGGTGCTCGAAGCTCCGCACGCATGGAAGGTTATTCTTTGATCGCGCCCACATAATTAATACGTACCTACCTATTATAAGTTTAGACATTATTTTAATACTAATGTATACATAAGTATATGTAAATCTGTCCTTATTCGCGTCCCCCACATCTAAGTTTTCTCGACTAAAATGTAGGGAATTATTTTCGCAAGTCATATTTTTCACACCTCTCGTCGTGTAACATGAAAATGTTATCACCAAAGAATGATATTGACTAATATTTACCTTTACTCAATATTGTGCAATCGTATATTTCCTTCCGTCACTCATTAATACTTATTTGGACTTTCAATCAACTCGCCTACTACAGGAGCTGTAATTAAACATGTTTCATAATCACACATTCACGCCTTTTATCACCGAGTGGTAGGGCGCAACCGATGCACCCATTTTTTGCCATGTGTATTCCGTCCTATGAAGCTACAGAGGTCGAGCCTATCGCCACAAAAACTAGACTCCAGGGCTACTGAATAGAAGAACCTCTATATCACTTAACCTGAACCCGAGGATCGCACCCAAGACCTCACCACGACCATGGTGCCACAATTTAGTTAACTAAGCCACCGAGGCTGTAATGCTTCATAATCAGTAATTTAAGTTCAAATTTGGTTATTTTCCTTACTCGCAAAGCTCCGTGTCCGTTGTTATTTGTTAATAACATCATTTGTCAACAGTCTCCATTTGTTATCAACGGGCGTCGCTTCCGGCCCATATTTTCATAACCAAAATTAAGACATAAATAATTTTCAAATCTCTAATAAAAAAGTATAAAGCCACAACACCGCGTATAACGTGCTGGTCACGCTCTGCCTTACAATATGTACAATATAAATGACATCTATTCTACGTCGAATTATTACGGTTCATATTATGTTGTGTTCTTCTCTTATAATGACTGTAGCTTGGAACATGTTAATGCATTAATTTGTAGAACGTGGTCACTCAAGCAAGGGCTAAAAGTACAAAACTTTGTAAACTTTCATTATTTTGTTAATGCAATGAAGCACGTTTGTCCATCCATTTATTTATTAGTTTCATAACAGCATTTTAATAATTGCAGTTTTCTGTTGTTGTTGTCAGACTGCCTCGGTGGCGTAGTTGTATTACAGTACGACTGCAAAGCTGAGGTCTCGGGTTCGATTCCCGGGTCGGGCAAAGTGATATTGAGTTTTTCTATTCAGTATCAGCCCGGAGTCTGAAATTTGTGCCCGATATGGCGATAGGCTCGCCCCCTATCACATCATGGGACGGAATAACGGCGAAAAGTGGGTGCACTAGTTGCGCCTCTGCCTACCCCTTCGGGGATAACAGGCGTGAGTGTGTGTGTGTGTGTGTGTGTTTTCTGTAGTCCGTAATGTACCCAAAAACCTTGTTTGTTAATGATCCCAGTAATAAACAAAATCAAGTCATTACATTAAATTATTGTAACTCCGAGAATTTAGTGTAATAAGAAATAACATTAAGAAGGCCTTACGTACTTAGTACTATTCATTATTATATGATACTATGTTGTATTTTACTACTCAGAAATTAAACATTATTTTATTTTTTTTACATTGCTTTACGATAGAGCCTCCGCCCGTTTAAGTCTTTTCCTAAGATAAAAGTCGCATTGGGTTTCCGGTATAAAAAGTAGCCTTTATGTTAATTCGGAACCTGGTTCCACTGTGTACTCACTACTTACCTAATTGCAAAAGTGATTACAATAAACTTTTCAAAATTGAAAAATATACCATAAAATAATATATCAAAAAATATCTACTCGTTAACAACCATGGGAAATAGGAGAATACCCCATTGTCATTGGTAGATAATATTTATAACACGAGGTTTACGTCATCAGGTAAGTTCTTGGTGCGTAAAGTCAACAACATTTATGTTAATAGAACCTTAAGCAAACGTATTCCTTGTATAGTATAAAATGAATACGTTTACTTCAACTCTTACCTGAGGACATTACACATCTTGTTTAAATCCAAGCTTGACTCTTCAAGCCCCGCGACGGACACCGGTGTACATACATATATAGGGTTTTCCCATACATCTATATATATAAGCGGGGCTTGAAGGGCAGGTAAACAAATACCTGTTAGAAAGCGTGCCTTAGTTATCAACCCCATTTTTTTTAGATATTTAGCTAATTCGTAGTAATACAATAACATTAGCTTTTTAATAGTAGGCATTAAGTACTGATCCTTCAGTTAACTATTTGTATAGTTTTGTAGGAGATTTGTTTCAATAGTATGTTCCTATTCTTCTGTAAAAGTACTGGATGGGTACCACAGCAATGTCTTTATCTACCGCCAAGCAGCAGTGTGTCTGTACTGTTGTTTCGGTTTTAAGGACATTGTAGCCAGTGTAACTACAGGACATAATGAGACTTAACATCTTGTGTCTCA
This sequence comes from Lapara coniferarum, assembly GCA_949316025.1. Taxonomy (NCBI): domain Eukaryota; kingdom Metazoa; phylum Arthropoda; class Insecta; order Lepidoptera; family Sphingidae; genus Lapara; species Lapara coniferarum. The sequence continues at coordinate 11,809,582 of OX438926.1, read as the reverse complement.
GAATGACGAGCTCAGTAGAATGCCACATAGTACTTTGTAACTGGAAGTGCTGGATGGTGTTTCTACTGTTTATGGGTGGTCGTATCACTTACCATCAGGCGACCGGTATTGTGCTGTATGCTCGTCTTGTCATACGATACTATACTACAAAAAATAATCCAAATCTATTAAGTAATATTTGAGCGATGTTCACATAAACATCTAAATATCTTCACATGTACATTTACAAACTTGGAAAATAAAAAAGGGATCAAACCTCTGAAATATAATTCTTGTTCAGTATCTTAGAACAGTTTGTGGATACATTTCTTATCCCATAAATCTGGTTTTTACCATATCTAAGTTTCAAGCGAATATAGTTGCATGCAAAAGTGTTGAACTACAAGGAAATCGTTCATGAAAAGTTTTATAAAGAAACCATTACCAAATTTGGTAGGCTATTTACTTCTCTTCTCTTCTCTTCTCTGTTCGTGGATAATATGAGGAGTAATTTTTTAATTTCATGAAAATATTACATGCTTCCTTGCGCTCTTTACAATAAAGGTATTCATATAGAAACGAAATCCATTTGGTGCCTATTTTATTGAATTTAGCCCCTTCGTTGTTTAGTGACCGCCTGCTGTGCGTTTGTATGAATACTTATATTTATTTACATTCGGTTCATTTAACAAAGGGCTCGAGTGTGCTTGAGTTCGCGCATCTTGTAACGATATTTCATTATAGCACAATAGTGTATTTGGAACATACATAAATGTAATCTTCTAAACACGATTGTTAACACGGTCCGACTTTTGAACATACGGATTTCGATAATTGTCATTTCATACCAAATGGGAATAACTACCTACTTGCTCAAAGTATGTGATGATGTTTAGATCTACATGTTTATGTTTATTAGTAGATATAGAGAAGGTGAAACGGATTTGGATGTTAGACTCAAATACGTCATGTACCATATTAACGTGTAGGATATTTTTTATCCCGGAAATATGCATAGTGAGATTTTTATTCCGAGGAAAGTCTCTTACACGGACAAAGTCACGACCAGAATGTAGTACAAAATAAATGTTAATTTAACTAAAAATACGTTAATATTAAATTCCTTACCAAAATCACAATTTGTAGTGACAATACTTATTACCAGGACCCTTTACGTGACGCGGAAAGCCATTTTCCCGAAAATCAATAAAGGAAAAGCGCTTTGTGATTGGAGGGCGTCGCGACGCCGTGTCCGCCCAATCAACATGGCCGCTACCGACGCTTTACTCCCTGTCTGCAAGTTTTACCCTCTTCTGCCCCCAAAATTGATTAAATTATAAAGATTTTGTGTGAGTTCCATTCGTATTTTCGTACGTTTAAAATATATTTATCAGTATAGAGTTACTAAAATAAGTTATTGATAGGGATATTATTAGAATATACAAAATTTTCAGTTAAAATAATTTGGTTATCTATATCTATACTATAAAAAATATCATAAAGCGGAAAAATTTGATTGTTTGTTTGTAATGGATAAACTCAAAAACTGCTGGACCGATTTTGAAAATTCTTTCACTAGTTGGAAGCTACATTACTCCTGAGTGCTATAGGCTACTTTTTATCCCGGAAAAACTCTCACACGCGAGCAGTAGTCTAGCTTACAATATAAATAGGTACTTACAGATAACGTTCATAATTTATTAACAACTAGATTTTGCCCGCGACTCCGCCCGCGTTAAAAAGTTTTTCCGGGATAAAATGTAGCGTATGTGTTAATCCAGGACATGATCTACTCGTGTGCCAAATTTCATCGAAATCCGTTCTGTAGTTTTTGCGTGAAAGACTAACAAACATACATACATCCTTACAAACTTTCGCCTTTATAATATTAATAGGATTAAAGCTAAATAATTTTGCCTTTAACGGACGAGGCTCTGTTGACCGACTGTTGGCGGGTTAACTATCACAGCCATGGTGCAGCTAAATTCCACAGGCTGATTCCATAATCACTGCTGCCCATGCAGGAGCATGATTAGCGCAAGAAGATGCGCCCTGTGCTCGCCAACCCGCCTGCCAAGCGAGGCGCGTATTGGAAAAAACCCCTTAATTAATGCATTCTGTCCTTGAGACCGGATAAGATGTAAACATAAAGACTTAATCACCTATTTTTTCAATCAATCAATATTATGAAAAAATATTTTATAAGTTTTTTCTTTTTACATACCACTCTTATGTTAGCGACGGTTTTGTACCTACAATTTCAAAATTAAAATGTGGAGCATACGGCAAGCGGTGCATACATCACGGAATGTTAAATGAAACAAAATGAGAAGTTGTTATTAGTAAAATTGCATCCTTGCCAAGTGTTTGCCACAATTACAGGGTTTTTTTTAAAACAGGTGCCGGAACAAAGCGGGCACGCGATCTGAACCTCGCCTGCCTTATGTTGTTTTGTCTTTTCTACCTTCCGAGTCATATTCTTTTGTCGTTTTAAGTTTTAACTCTGTTCACTAATAAAGCAAGGAAACATTTTATTAATTTAAAAATCTATTTGATATTAATACCTGTAAGCATCTACTTACATAATACTCATATTGTGTAGGTAAATAATTTATATAAGTAGGTACAATCATGAATGATTTTAACTGATCTAACGACTGCGTACTTAGTTGTGAATCCGATGTTTTCACATAATTTCACTCAAATTTAAAGTTAAATAATACAATCCTCGGTTTCAATCAGCCTATCGTCATTTACTACTGAACGTACCTACGTCTCTCCAAGTGAGCGCAAACCGTCCCGGTCTAGGTAAAATTTAAATCGGCTAAGATATTTTTAGACACAATCCCGAAATTAGCACGCGTACGCAACGCCAAACAAGAACACACGTTTGGGTCCAATTTGAGAAATTACTTCCGTGCCACATGGGGCAGATAAAATGCCTTTTAAGTCTTGCCACCAACAGTGCGGAGCTCCGTTGATTTTTTGTATTCATTTTTTCTATTTCTGCTAATCCTTTTTTTGTCATCAGGCACATATCGTATCGCGATTTATAATGAATGGCGTCTGCGTGAGATGGCGCGGTTGGATTGACTTGGAACGATTGGATGGCGCTGGCTGTCTGGAGCTGGACGAAGAGCGAGCGGCTATTGAAGACGCGGCACTTCGTGATCAAATTGAACGATACAACCAAAGGCTGCGGGATTTTGAGGACAAGCAACGAGCGTACCGGGAGCACGGCGACGAGTTGCGCGCCCACTCGCACGTGCACGCGCAGCGCTGCCACCAGCCGCGCCAGCCGCCGCACGCCGGCCATCCTGCACATCCACACCCGCACCCAGTACACATTAAACCACACTCACAAGGCGCACTTATTTCATAAATTTCAATTAATTTCCCCTTAAAGTATATAAGAAGCAAGTACGTTCAACATACCTATTAATTATTACAACTATCTCTTCGTTGAGCAATCCGAGTAGGATATGTTGGTGGTACATACTTATGCCATTTGTTACTTAGTAATTTTCGATATCAGTACTTCTAATTATAGTTTTAATTAAAACTATAAAATGCTCATTGAAAGAATTTTATGTACCTAAGTAAATGCAAATGAAACTATTCATGAACATTTAAATGGCCAATTTTTATTTTTTATTTAGATATAGGTGTCATGATTATTTCGATACGTGTACTTGAACTTCTAGATATAAATAAAGAAACATAAGTAGATCTATTTTGGCTCAGCTTGTTTATATCATAAAAAAATATCTCTCTATAAGTATATGATAATATGTCACATTTGGCAGGAGAAACCAAGTCATACGCCAAAAATATATAGATATAGATTTATTGAAGTAGTTATATTGATAAAATCCTTATGTGATTACATAATATATGTTATTAATTACTTCGTAATGTAGCTGATAGGTAAATCGTTTAGGTGCAATTAAAAGCTGCTTAGTAAAATAGTAATACGTAATAAATTTTGTACAAATTTTCACTTTCATTTATGTAGGTATTTGTAAAGTTACTAAAAAATGGACGTAGTTTTGCCAAAAGTATTCAATCCGGAACAAGATTGTGTTCATTAGTTGATGTTAAAAGAAGTATTTTTTATTCAACTGTTCGACTGAGCTGAGTTGAAGTGAGATGAAGAAACAACTGGAGCCGTATCCAAAATGCCTTTCTACAATGTTTAACGCTAAATGACAATATCGAAAGTTATATAAGACTAGCTTTTGCCCACGGCTTCGCCCGCGTTAATAAGTTTTTCCGGGCTAAAAGTACATACATAAAAACCTTCCCGTTGAATCACTCTATCCAACACATTTATTTGGATAAAGATTAATATTATGACGTTGATACAACTCTTAACAAATAATGCATTAATTTCGACCAAATTTGAGTACCATAAAAACGGTTCTAGAGAGTTAATCTTAAAAGATAGACATATACTGTCGTGGACATTTTTTTAGATCATTTCAAGAGGAATAATTCTTTCCTACATATATTTTTGGTATCTTGAACCGTTTTCGCAGCGCTCGCAATGGAAGCCCTCAAGGATGAAAAATTTTCCCCGTTACTTTCACATTTTCCATTATTTTTTCGCTCCTAATAGTTGCATCGTGATGTTATATAGCCTAAAGCCTTCCTCGATAAATGGTCTATTCAACACAAAAAGAATTTTTCAATTCGAACCAGTAGTTCCTGAGATTAGCGCGTTCAAACAAACAAACAAACAAACTCTTCAGCTTTATAATATTAGTATAGATGTCATTCTCGTACATTATTAGGTTACCGACTGCGCCTCCTGAGAAGTTTTCGACAGTTTACTCTAATCTCTATACCTGTACCTAATAATAAATTCCTAAATAGTAAGCCTCAGAATCCTACTAATGTTATAAAGGCGAAAGTTTGTAAGAATGTCTGGATGTATGGATGTTTGTTACTCTTTCACGCAAAAACTACTGAACGGATTTCGATGAAATTTGACACTCGGGTAGATCATGCCCTGGATTAACACATAGGCTAATTTTTATCCCGGGAAAACATAAATCGGGACTTTTGTCTCGGAAAAACTTTTTAACGCGGGCGGAGCCGCGGGCAAAAGCTAGTAATAACTAAAGTAATAAATTTCCTATTAACAGTAATAATTAATTTTTAGTACTGCCTTACTCAAGTTTAATGCGCTTGTGAATTGGTTCTTGTTTGCAAAATTATGTCCATTTATCATAGGAAATAAGTTGTAATGTTAATATAATGTTAAAATTAGTACGTTAAACATTTTTCTTCGTTTGAAAATGCCACAAGTAATTGTTGATTCAGTTAGAAACTCCGTATGTTTCTAATGTATTTTTCTCTTTATATAAATATATTTTGTTTGATTGTGGTAGGTACATGTTATTTAATTTTTAGTTTATATGACACACACATTATTATTGATTGTGATTGTAACATAAACAAACCAGAAAGCATTAAATCTTATTAATTACATATTATGTGTTTCAATTACATTTTAGTAAGGTAAAAGAAGTTTAAGTAAGGTAAAGTACCTACCCATTACTCGGTAGATCTGAATTTTAAATAACTGCAAACTGGAGGGTCTGTAGGAAAAAAATAAAAAACGTAGAAAATAAAGACATTTTAAAATTGAATCTTTTGAATTTATTTGAATCAATATTATGTGAACATTAATCAACAAATGAAAAGAAAACTGTGCCACAAATTATTCTCAATGTTCGATACATACTTAATTACTTACCGGCTACATATACATTCTGACCTACTTAGTACCTACCTTATACCTACAGGAACCGATCAGACAAATTGGATGGAAAAGTTCCACTTAGTAGACCAAATAACAAGTCAGCTTAGTGCCAGTATAACGAACTACAGTTAAATCATCAAATTGTTTTCGACGTCGCGTCGGGACCAACCCGTGCGAAGGAATACTCCGCACCAAAACTACTCCGGTAATAAAAAGGCAATACGAAATTGATGATGTACTTAAAATATGAAATCTATTACACACTTCGTTACAGTTTTTGAACATGCATAATGACACGTCCATCAAAGCCCACAGGGTTTCAGTGCAGTCAGGTGAATAACGAAGGGGAAGTGAGCCCCGATACATTTACAAGCTAGTCAATTAATTGTAATTAGCCGTTTGGTGCCGCTAGTTTCATGATGGCTGTTTAAGCGCTGCTCGTCACGCGTCGTGCGTCTTATTATCTAAGGGTTATTGTTAAACCTGCGGCGCATCTGTGCACGGCGTTTGTGTCCGCCCTCCTCCACCTTCGCTCATTATACACAATTTGCCTCAATAAACTAATGACCATATTCCTGCGTATCGAAAACTAGTCACCTGTGTGACGTTAGCAATTGTGTGAATAATTGTTTCTTAATTATCTTTGGAGTTAATATGTAATAAATAAATTGTTGATGTGCTTTATTTTAAATGTGATAGCCGGTAGTTTATTCATTTAATTCATAAATTAAAAACAATTATGCAACTTAATACTATGGGAGTATATATGGGAGGGGGGGCGGACCTTAGCTTATAACAAAAATAATCCGGGCCACAAAATATGTATACCTACTTACATTATAATGCCTACGTGCACTTCTAAGAAACATCCAAACATTTTCACTAACTTTTACGATTATAAAATACTTAACAAAACCCAACGCAAAAATACCACTGAAAATTCTTATAAAACTTAAAAAAAATGCACTTTTAATAGCGCGGGGGGGTGGGGGGGTATTCGTGACTTATTTGTTAAAAAGAATTTTTGTTTGGTGTCATGGGCTGGCAAGAACCCATGCTCCGCCATTTTGGTATCCTAGGACCCCCCTATACGAAAGCTATATCTACACCCGTGATTAGTAACGACTACGTTTAAAGGAGTACCTAATAATAATATTTAATCGCTACTTTGGATTTTATGTACCTACCACAGTTTTTTAACTGGAAGAAGTTATTTATTTGACAGGATTAATTTAATAAAATTACAATACCGGAAAAGAAGACCTTGTTTCCAATAACCAGGGTTTAAATAGTCATGCAAAATAATATTTACATTCGTCTGATAGTTTTTTTGTTTACTTTGTTAAACCCCAACATTGATTAACAAATATCCTAACATTTTCCCAAACAGCCGCATTTATAACATAATATAATCTATATGTAATAAAAGCGAAAGGCCACATACAATCTCATACTCACGCATCACGAAATCTCAGAAACTACAAGTGCTAGGAGTTTCAAATTTTGCGTGGGGGTGTCTTATAGGACGTAGGTGCTCGCTAACACGGGAGTTTGCGAAATTCATCCCCTGAGTTGGTAAAAAGGAGTGGCAAACGTTGTATCGTATAGTACTCGATAAAGTCAAAAACCATCGGATGGATTTCGATGAAATTTGGTATGGAGAAAGTTCGAGACTCTGAGGAGGTTTTACGCTACTTTTTATCTCGGGAAAATGTATAACGGGACTTTTGTCCAGAAACACTCTTTCGTGCGGCCGAAGCCGCGGCCATAAGCTAGTATTATAATAAGATGGAGATTCAATAAGAATATTGTTAAGCATTTCTAGACAGTAAACAAAACATTGTGTTAAGTTTCTGTAAATGATAACTTACTACAAACGTCTTTAGAATATTTTTAAGGAAACATAAAAACTGTATAGCCACATTGTTAAAATATATGCGGAACTGAGCTTTAGAATCAGTATTGATGTTATCATGGGGTTTATTGTGACATACGGCACCTTGACCGTCAATATTGCGCAGGTACCCTCTTTATTGGACATTGTCATATATCAGTACTAAAAAAACTAAATTTACAATGCAGCACCGAATATCTGATCCCTTGCACCACGGACCTGCGATTTATCGGACATTCTTTTTGCGCAAAAGGCAGCAGTGTTGTAGCGAAGCACCAAAAAGGCATTTCGTGTAATCCGCGTGCGAAGCGTGGGAACAGGGGCCGGCAACATTATACCTGTTCGATGAAATTGTGTTTTGATATCGGTTATTTTTTCAAACATACAACTATAGGCAGCGAAATACATTTTTAAACAGAACAACGCTTTAACTATAATTTCGAGACCGACATATTCGTCCTTTAAAAACGTATTAAAGTTTTCACTATAAAACAGACATAGACAACCATTAATAGTCTATATTCTATGAGTAGTTAGAATTATTTATGAATCTGGTTGGACTTTATAGGTAGTTAATGAATAAGTGGCTAACAAACATGCAATGCATCAACTGGATGCAGGCTAAATTTAATAGGTCCGCCTGGCGACGTGTAAGGGAGGCCTACGTTCTGCAGTGAACTTCGTGTGGCGGATGATGATGGTGAAACAAAGTGTACTTATATGGATACTAGATTATGCCCGAGGCTCCGCCCGCGTTAAGAAGTTTTTCCGGGACAAAATTCCCGCTTTTCATTTTGCCGGGATAAAATGTAGCCTATGTGTTAATCCAGGACATGATCTACTCGTGTGCCAAATTTTATCAAAATCCGTTCAGTAGTTTTAGCGTGAAAGAGTAAGAAACATCCATACATCCATACATACTTACAAACTTTCGCCTTTATAATATTAGTAGGATAACGCCGCGGTGAGGGTATCTGTCCATCATGGGTGTGAATGAATTCGTTAATATTCTTCTTTGCCAGTGTTTTGAAGTCAGCTGCTAAAAATAGATTTCCACACCAATCTGTTAGAAGCGGCCTACGTTTAGCAGGTTTCTGCAATCTTAACTATAATGAATAGCAGTATTGAATGTAAGTTAATTATATGCGCCGGTTTTAAGATTCCATGGGATGCGTGAGACTCTACGGTGCCGTCGGTCTGCTATCGCCTCAGTTTGTTCTCTGTCTGCCATCGAAGGGCTCTATCTTTTGCAACTTTATATGTTTCGTAACCACACCATTTACGATCACAATTAAAACTGGTATCATAAATATAATGCATATTTTATAGGCACCTGGTATAGGTACCTGTATAATATGTCCTACCTGAGCTTTTTTGCAAAAAATTTCGTGTATTCATGAATCCATAGCAATTGAATTATTACTAAAAGAAATACTAATACTAAAAGTAATTCGTCAATGATATTTTAATTAAAAATGGTGAAGATACGGCTGATATACTGCGCTCGGCTTTTATTAACGGCGCATTATTGAACACATAGTTCACTTAATATTATAATGACAACGTATAATATGACACGTAAAAGTATTACGGCATATCATAATTCTCATTAATATCATATAGAAAATTTTATCGAACATTCTTTAGACGTCAAACTTTTTTTAACTTCAATAAATTCCGACTTAAAAATAAGCTGCTTAATGAGCTGATAAGCTCCATTTTAGCGTACTACTAGCAGACTGTTTATAACGCATCGTCACCTCCGTACTCTCAATGGGAGAGTTCGACTCAAACTACTTTAAGAGCTGGGTCTAGTCACTACCTGGATCTGGCCTGGATACCTACGTTTGTTTGTGGTTATGGGGCCAAAGCTTGCTATGAGTAAAAAATATATAATGTAATTTATGTGGAAAACGAATTTATTTTCTAAAGCATGTACAATGTGCATAAACTGCATAGCATATGAGACATTTCATTTCTTTTGATTTACAGGAATATAATATTTTCTCATTAAATTAAGAAAAAGAAATCCTTTCGCATTAAATTAAGTAGAGTTAGCATCAAGTCACTTGGGTTCTAATCTATTTAACTTAAACAAAATTATAATATAGTCTATAACATGAAATGAATACCCGTTTAAACCTGACACCTGATGTCAACCGAGCCTACTCATAGGGTTTCCTGAAGACACGTGAATCGACCACTCTCGTATCATGCTTGAGCGAACGGGTAAGATGCATGTCTGCGGCTTCCATGTCTCTACCTTATTCCTTGTCCCTGTTATAGATTATAATTAGATACATGTATGTATCCGAGATACGATACTATGCATGAACATAATATGTTATTATTTTCCCAATTGAACTGTGTAAGAATTAACAATCTTTTAAAAAGAGATTTATTTCTGTCAACGTTTAATTATATGGAATCGAAAAACAAATAAAGCTGTTTGTTTATACTGCGAGACTAAATTACAGGACTGCAGAGCGCAGAGCGCAGATACATCAAATGTTAAACTTTTATAGCCGACGGGGAGCCAGCGGCACTTTGAAACCGAGTAGCGCCATTACATCCATATGTTTCCTTGAATTAACGTCTGTTTTCTACGAAGAAAACAGCTGTCATAAAACTTGTTATAGAATCGTGCATAAAACATTATTAACTGGTTGTTTGTAATAAAAAAATATAGATTGCCTAATGAAAATGTTATTACCAGACGTTTGTTAGCCGGAATTCAGACTTCCCAATATCATCGCACTATTCATAACTAAGCACATCATATATTATTATAAGTATTATAATATGTTTAGGCCACAACGATTATTAAGTGAATTGTGTAGTTTTATAAGTCACATACGTACCTAAATATTGAAATTCTAATATTGTGTGAAATCTGATGAATATAAAACAATTAGTGCGTGAGTGCAGATAGTTAAATTATAAATCACTCGTAATCCAGTGCCACGTGCGCGATAATCCCAGGTAATTGAAAACGGTCGCCGTTGATCCCGAGATCATCAGGTGCTCATCTGAGTTGCGCCCACCCTATGTTTTGCGTGTGCATTTTTATATTAAGGCAAAAAATCGAACTTTGAAGACTACATAAATAATGTGATTACAGCGAACATATCAAGCAGGTACCTATATCCTCATATGCCCTGTAGGTACATACCTACGTTATTTAACTCATGATTGCAGGCAAATAACAAAATTGATATTATAATCTGTATGCAGAATATTAGCAACACAAAGATGCTATTATGAAAACATTAATATATCAATAGTAAGTATGATATCAATATAAATTGTTTTATTAGGCCTATTTATTTTATTTTCTTTAAAATTATTAAAATCTAATTAGGTTAAGCAGATTGGTAGGTACTATTCTAGGAACCTGTGCCTTTGACATTAAAATAAATCGACCCTAAATACAAAGTTTTGGTTTGTTTATTTGTTTAAAAGTGAATTGGAGTCACAGTTCATACAAAATGTGTACCTAAGTATCGAATATTTGTTTGCAATGTGTGGTTTTAAAAAGCCAAACTGTCTAATGGTCCCATATTCTATAATTCTTATAAGCAACAAGATCAATTGGCACCAAAAAAGGTTTTCGCGTAAATTGCCTATTTTTTTTCTGAATGTACATTTTTTCCAAATCAAACTCATTTTAATGTCGTCAAGAATAATCAGTCGCCAATTTTAGTTTTAATTTGACTCTGTTAGACTATATTATATCGTGATAATATGTGGTTTTACCCGCATAAATTATAGTAGCGTTTTTGTAAATGATTTAATGTTTGCATGTGATTAATAAAAATATTATTCACCGGTAAAAAATTTGATAAATGAAAGAGTAAAGTTAAAAAGAAACTTAAAATAACACGAAATCAATTATACCGAATCTATAAAATGTTAAACATTGTGTAGATTCAGTAAATTTTTACTCTTCCAGTTCGCATAGCAGTTCCCACCAGAGAAAAGGCAAGTAATTCTAGTGTCGCTCTTTTTCAAAATCAGTAAAAAGTTATAAAGTAGGTATAAAATAATGCACAAAAAATATAAATTTCGTTTTTTATATATTGTTTAGAACAGTTAATTCATTTACGTATTTACAAAATAAAAAATTAAATTTTATTTTTTGGAAATACGTAATACGCGCTACGCACTTAATTTAATGATATAAAACATTTTAATGACATAAAATTTTACCAAGATAATCTTAACTATTAGTATTTACTATTTAGTAGGTACTGACCTGAAATATATAGCACCACCCGTTCACGAGTGTGGCTCGTTGAAAGGCTTCCAAATATAAATCTATCTATCTTATCGGGAATTACGTATGAATACGATACCTATTGAATTATTATCCGTTTTCGCTTTATGCTTCAAATTAAGAAAGCAAAAATACTCTGGTACTAAAATTACCGTAAAAAAATTAGCTCATATATTTAATAGGGTAAAGTTGCTCAAGTCGTACCCTCTAAGGTAATAGTACTGTAATATTATTCTGCATTTATTGAATCTTCATACTACATATCTTCGGCACGATTAAGGCGCCTAGTTGCCACCTATAGCCTAAGTCGTAGGTACTTAGAAAATATATTGTATTGAACATAGTATAGGCCGTGGTATAGGCTATATAGAATAAACAATATAGAAAAATGCTTAATAACCAGAGATCATAATATGAACAACAAAAAAATACAAACAATTGAGTCTGAGATCAACTTAAAATATTTTTGGTGCGGTTATTAATTGGAAAGACAAACCTAATTACCAAGAAATTAACACATAGAGAACAAAATTATAAACTCTTAAAAAAAACAAATTTATCTTAGAAAATCATTGATAGTGAATACAGTTATCACAAATATTATAATATATAATTTACTTTACTTTCAGCACCAGCACATAGGTCATACCAATACAACGAACGAGTAAGGGTCTTTGTTCAGGTACGACTTAAGTAGCGGTGTCTTCAAGTTTAAATAAAAATACAACAAAAAAATTGAAAATAATTTTTAATTAACTTGAATTGAGAATAGTGTAAATAAGACATTAGAAAAACATGTATTTTATTGTAAAAAAAAGCGTGGGGTGATTTTAAGATATTATCAGAATGATAGTTCTTCTACTTCTGTCAATAAAATATGTATTATTATTGACTCCATGAAAGTTATTTTCTATTTTATAGTTGGATTTTTATAAAGCGTGTTTATAGTTTTTATGATATAAACTGTTAATGATTTTTCACTTTAAAGATTTTAGAAATGCTAACTGATACAGTTTCGCTTGCTTGTAAACCATAGCGCGATCTAATTCTATGCTGACGCCATCTATTGAAGCACAAGCAAAACTTAAGTATATTTATTTAGTTTGATTTCTATAAAAACGTATTTTTTAGTTTAAAATATTGTATTGCCATCGGTCCTTGAGAAGTATGCCAAATTTAGATTTAATCCGACGTTGTGAAGTGGATCAAAATCATGTTCAAAGTGTAAGTTACATAGATACAGACATACATACGTCTGAAGCTAATAAAAGCGTGTTAATTAAATCAATGATATAATTTTAAAAAAATCTATCTAATACTGACTCGTAAACAATTACCAGATAAGTATTACAAATAGACGTTATGAAAGAAAAAAGGTAAGGATCTCATTCCTGCCATAAAAACCTTGCAAATTTTAATGAGTCAATAGTTTTAATGAAAACTGTCTATAAACTTACTTTTTCAATATTTTTGCTCAACGAAGTTGGCCGGCCGTCCACTTTTTTACGTTATTTCGCTCGACTAAATTGTTCAGTTTGACGACACTAGATGGCACTATTTATAATTATTAGACGAAATATTACCGGGGTACGACTTAGGCCGTGGTACGACTTGAGCAACCTTACCCTATATAGATGAGACGGGAATCGAACAGTGAATACCCTGCTTAAAAGGATATCGTTAAAATCAATGTACAATGAAAATGACCAAAATTTCGAATTTGATGCAAATCTTTTATTAGAAAACTTTGTAACAAAAAACCACTACAAACCAAATTATAATTTAACTTTGTATATGTATATTTGGAGTCGGTGCCTAATTTAAATATTGTTTTCGTATATTGTTTGTGTATTTGCTTAGCTTAGCTGGCAGTTTAAAATTGGGCACCGACTCCAAATATACGTATAAAAAGCTAAGTTATTTTTGGGTGTGTAGTGGTTTTGAAGTCGGTTTTAGTTTTTGTTAAAATGTTTTAATTTATTGCTTTTTTGTTATGGAATGGTGTAAACAATACATTACCGCTTTCGCGGGTTATACAATTACTGAAGAGATTAATTATCTATCTCCGAAAATCTTCATCAGATACTAATAAATTACATAATAAAATCTTCCTTGAAAAATGTACAATATTTAAATAACGAAAACCCCGGATCGGATCGGATCAGTAGTTTTTGAGAAAATCGCGGATATACATTTAATATATACCTCTTTTTTGAGGTCGGTTAAAAATAGCGTAGAAAATGAAAAAAAAATTAAACATGTAAGTGGAGTAAAGGAATTCCTTTGAACACGTAGTATTTTATATATTCCCTCGCATCTCCGTGGATGCTATAGTGCTAGTATGATGGCATATTTTAGGCATACTCCGGAGCAGTGTCGCCAACTTAACGGGTTTTAAGGGGAATATACGACAAACTTGACGGATTTTTAAAAATCTTATTGGCAACACTGCTCCGGAGTCAGGTTTGGCAGATTTTTTGCCAGTGTCGGGCAGATTCGCCATTTTGAGATGGTCACCCTGCAAAGTAAGACTCGTAGAATAAAGATGCTTATAGTCCTTATTCTGAGGTAAGACTCGAGTAAAAGTTTATAAAAGCACGAGCCACGACTCGAGTCTTATCACTACTTCTCAGTTGACTTATGTTGAAGTTTTGACATTTGTGTTTTGTACAGATTTGTTTACGATTTATTGTTACACGCTTAGAATAATAGTTACACGTATTTTAACATCCTTTAAATGAGTGACGACAGCCCCAGCAATGTCAAAGAAACGAGAGAATTATACTCTATGTTTCACCAAGAATATGTTATTATGGCCGAATAGTAAGACCACAGTTGATTACCCTATTTAGACTATGTACTTTCCTTGTTTTATAACTTATTACAATTAATTAAATACTTTCAGCCGTATGTTACAAACTGAGAATTTACAAGGAATATATGTAATACCTTCTTACGAAAACTCATTTTGTAAGTAAACTTTTTTCAAAATAAACACATATATGCATCATAATATAATCCCTCGTACCTGGCTCACACTACATCTGCTACAGTAAAAAAACACAAATTACTTATATACTAAAATAACTAATTTAGAATATCAATCGATGTTTAAAATTTACACAAGCTCAATGACAGTTTCTATGTAAATGCTCAATATACTTTCAGTGTGGTTTGGAGTTATTTTTGTAAGAGTTGGCTTGTATGATGGAGGAGTTTTTAGGTTTACTCTAACCTTACCAGAAAAATTTCCAGATGATGAAGTGCCAGTAAGTATACTTGAGCTTCAATCATAATATAGGATAAAATGTCTATTCTCCTGTATTGTTTTTAATACATCTCTTAGAAACAACTGACAAATATATTGTAATGTTTGAATTTTAGTCACTGTTAAATTTTGGTAGTCTGTCAAGGCCCGCGACAGACACCGGTGTCCATATACATAAGGTTTTCTCATACATCTATACATATATATATAAGCGGGCCTTTATAATTTATCAGTTATTTTTAAGAAATGGGGCATTAGACATAAGTGTATACTTATGTATTTATAACAGTAATACATGTTAAATTTCAGGTCTTAAAGTTCACTTCCCATTTATACCATCCAGCTGTGGATGCCAGTACAGGCATCCTTAATTTAACTGAGGTCTTTCCACAATGGGACAGGAAAAGAAATCATATTTGGCAAATATTGAAATATTTACACTGGATATTTGACAATTTGAACATGAAAGTGCCTACTAATGTAGAAGCATCTGCTGCGTAAGTACTATAATTACACATTTTGTTTGAGAAGGGTATGCCAAGGTGGTTTGGGCATTTGGAAAGGATGGATGATAGGAGACTGACAAAGAGGATATATAAGGCGAGTGTGGATGGAAGGGCCGGCAGGGGTCGACCGCACTGAACCTTCGAATGACAGATATGTAACATTCTAAGTAGAGGCCAGGTCAAAAGTACCCTGAACCGGCGGGAGTGCATGAAAAGATTGATAAAGGTAGAGGAAGCGAAAGTAGTGTGCCAGAATCGAGCAAAGTGGCGATCCATAGTCTCTGCCTACCCCTAAGGGATAGAGGCGTGACTATGTATGTAGGTTGTATGAAGACTATGTACTTCTTGTTTCTTATGGTTGAGGTCATAATTTTGATTCTTTTTCAGGTACAAAAATAATAGAAAGTTGTTTATGGAGAAAGTGAGGGAATGTGTTGGATCTAGTATTGACCATGTATATGATGATCCACCAACAGAAGACAAACATTATATAACATTCAAACCATACAATCCTGAAGTGCATGATAGTGCAAAAAATATAATGCTTAAGTCCCCTAAACTGAATGACAGTGTAACACATGGAATATCTTGGATTCAGCCAGGATCATTTCAACCTTTTTCTAAAGAAGAAATATAAATTGACAAATTGATCTTTATTATGTTGAAATCTTCTTAACCACAGGTAAACCATTAGAATTTGGGGAACATTCAGTGGTAAGCTTTATACTTTACTGGTAGATTTAGTGTATTGACCATCAACCATGTAGCCTCATACATGGTGCTAACTGTACATCAGCTTCTGGCATCACATCTGATTTAAAGATCAAATGTATAAATTTATAAAACAATATTTAAGTATAACTTTTTATTGTATTAGTACAAAAACGTTTGCCACATTAAATTACAATATTGGTTTGTACAGCTTGCCGTTTTGAATGTTTAGAGAAAATAGTTCAACTATCAGTTTTGTTTCGTATTAATAAACATAATTTTTATTTATTAATCTGCCATAACTTACTCCTGTGATAATGTGTTATTGGTAGGTATAAGATTCAAAAGACTAATATTGTTCTTCATTTAATTAATGTTGTAGTTGCAGAACATACCTGATATCTTATTTATAATATCTAAAAAAAATATCTAAACTTAAGGAAATAAAAATATTAATCAGAAATAGTTGTGTTTATTTTTAAATTGTATTGTTTTATTTTTTCCTGAAACCAATCTTGATCTAGCTCGTATTTATTATTTTTCCATAGAAAATGTGTAGGGGGTTGGACTTCTCCATTTTGGAACTCAAAGTTTTTACTTAGTTCTATAGCAAGTTTAGATTTAATAAGACCAATCCCCCCATATCTATCTTCAGCAGGATGGTAAACTCTCCCAGTCAGAGGCAACATATAAATTTTGTGAGGAATCAATTCTGTGCTCAATAAATCACCAGCATATCCATAACTTAGGAAATCGGTATTATTTTTACAAATGATGTGTGTATAAACAATGGGAAGATCATCACATCTGATATAATTCCTTTCTCTCCCACATAATGAAACATAGGGAAACTCGTCAGCATATCTTCCAGTGGTATTTAATCGAATTCTCTTGAAGAAAAATTCTAGAAACTTCTTCTCTTTGAAGCATGATGTAAAATTTTTCATCTTCGAGTCATCTAAAAACAACTAAAAATCATAATTTATTTATTATATGTAATGATTTCTTTTCGTAACAACACAAACAATCCTGCATAAATATTACGTACCATACCTTGATGATCAATATAATAGAAATATTCTCTAATCTTTGGTTCTAGCTCTTGCCCTTGCACATAGCTGAGTGATCTTTGATGCCCACGATTTATGCCCAATAAATATTTGATGTTTTGGTTTAATAAAACACAATAATATTTAGTATTGTTGAATTTCATTTCAACTTATTGTTTTCGTTGTAAGTACTTGATTGAAAACACAAATCAGTATTTAAAACTGAGAATTGTTGTAAAGAATGCCTTTCAAACACCGTATCTAAAAACTCTGTGCTAAAAACTCAATAAGCTGATTATCACGTAACTTCAAACTTGCTTTTGAGTCATCTCACGTCTGTCATCTGAATTCTGAACAAAGAGTATTATATATATTGGGAAATTCTGAATCACTTGTCAAATTCTCTGTCTCATGTGGCCACGGTATGCGTTCCTCTCACAGAACACTATTAGTAATATTTAATTCCTCTACTGTTGAACACAAGAATTTTATGGATTATAAACTTCTTGGTTGAACAGTATAACTCTTTGGACAGGGAGTTTTGGCGGGAACGTGAAAGTGTCATGAGGTGCTTTTGTTTTAATTCATTATTTTGGTGATACTTAGTGTTATATTGCTTAATTGTGGTGGTAAATTATCCAATATAGTTCTATTAAAGTGCTCAAATGAAGTGAATTGAAATAACTGTGTCAATCAAGTGTTTTTTCGTTGCCGCCAAAACTCCTTGATAAAGTCTTGGTAAGGTAGCCACTGCTTTACTACGACAACCAGAGATATCACTTAAGACGAGGCTGTATGGGCTTGAACCCTTTGCCTTCCCTGTAAGGGAGAATTATATAAAAAAAAAAAAAAAAAACTCTTTGGACAGTGGACTTCGAAATTCGAATGATTGGAATGACCTTGACATTTATTACGCTGGGCTCGTACATCCGAATTCGCTTAAGGCCCGCGTGGTCGCAAGCGACCATGACAGCAGCTTTTTATTTTTATACTAAAACCTTATTACGTAGTTAGGAACGACGATTTTCGCTTTTATGACAGGAGCTGTCATGGCCCAATTGGGCCACGCGGGCGGCGGGCCTGAAGCGTTAAACATCCGGAACCCTGCTTGCTGAATTAAGAAACGGAATTCAGAATTTCAAAAAAAGGGTGCATGCCTTATACCTTTCTTATTCTTTTTTATTAGTTTTGTCCATCAATATAAATTCATGAGATGCATACCTTTTTTTTTTAATCCTCATTAGTATGGTGCGCCATACTCACAGAACACTATTACTCTAGGAGGCCATACTAAGCTAACCACGGTAAAGCCCAAAGAGCATTATAATACTACGGAAAGTAAAGCCGTGGCTAGCTTACCAAGACTTTATCGAGGAGCTTTGAAATTAAAGTGTTTATCTAGGGGTTTTTTGTATTTTGTTTAGAGCAAGAATTTTATACACATATGGATTTTTCATTCCGTTTAACAAACTGAAGAATAAAATGTGACGTCACAGTTATCTGCTGTCTCTCTCTTTAGAGTGACAAAGGTTTATTTTCAAAAACAAGACGTAACATAATTAACTGTCCATAATGATATGATATAATATGGCTGCCTCGGTGGCGTAGTTGTATTATGGTACGACTGCAATGCTGAGATCTCGGGTTCGATCCCCGGGTTAGTCGGGTCGGGCAAAGTGATTATTTTCCATTCAGTATCAGCTCGGAGTCTGGAATTTGTACACAATAAGGCGATAGGCTCGCCCCCTATCACACCATGGAACGGAATAACGGCAAAAAGTGGGTGCACTAATTGCACCTCTGTCTACCCGGGGGATAAGAGGCGTGAGTGTGTGAGTGTGTAATAATATGATATCGCACCATAATATTTATTTTTATCTCTATAAAGTAATGCGGTTTAAATTAATTATGAAAACCAACTACAGCGGCTAATAATAGTTGGTATTTAAAAAATATAATTTGAGTTAGAAAGTTTATTCCAAACAAAATTGGCATATTTACATACTTTTTTGGTATGTGTAGTTCGGAACTACTAGTTCCACTTACATAAAAAAAATACCTCACCACGCGGTGGTGAATTCAGTGGCGGCCTTGGAGGAGGGGGGCGAACCAGGCAACCGCCTGGGGCCTCGCAGTTACAGGGGCATCTTGCAGCTCCTTGGGGGACCGTTTTTTGGCACCTTACTTACAAAGCTGTTAAAAAAAATTATTTGCTTCGCACGGGGCCCAGCGTGCTTTTTTTTTGCTCGGCACACAGCCTCACATTATATATGTTTTACTTTCCCCCGCGACTGGATATGTTCACGTTGTTTGCCAGCCTTTATAACCAAATATGGAGACTGTAAGGTTAGGTAGAAAAACATTGGGATATTTAAAAATGAAAACTACAGTTATTGTTAAATTTAAATATAATAAAAAAAATAGAAAACATACTCATAAAAGTAAACAATCATACATAAAAAAATAATACACATTTAGGAAGTTAATAACCTAATTTTCAGTGAGTAATTTTGAAATATTACGAATATCTATTTTGTGTGATTTTACAATTTTTGCGAGTATTCTGCGAACTTTTTTTCTGTAATTATCCATAATAATACATATTGTGTTTTAGAGATATTCTACTATGAGTTGTGTAATTCATGGTTGCAGAATTATTTGCAATCCAACATCTAGTGTGAAATTCCATAGGTAAGTTGATGGTAAACAAAGTTGTGTAGATATTTATAGCAAAAGTAATAAACACGTGGATGTTTTACAAATTACAATACTAAATAAATTCTTGTTTGAGAGCCATGGAATCAAAAATTAACGCTACATTCTGCGGGTGAGGTTTCGTCCTTAAATTTATTTTTAATATTCTAAAACTTCTGTGAAGAAGCCAACAAAACAATTAAAGTTTGCTAAACATCACTATAATGTGCTCTCTTTCGGCAAATAAATCTTTGAATTTATAAAAACAAAAATGTTTTCGGCGACTAAAGGTGTAATGTTAAAATAAAAGTCTTTATGTCATCACTATATGTAATTTTTCTTTGCTTGCTATTTGGAATATACTATAAAAAAAATCTCAAATGTTAGCAAAATTTCACTGCAAATTATTTTCAATTTCAGACTGTAAAGTATAATCATGAACAACTTTAGTAAGAAATAACTTGTCATTAATTTTCTTCTTTTATCTCTTCATCTTCTTCTGCAATACTTTCTTTTATTTCTTCAAATTTATTTCACGGGATGTCTTCACATTTACTGATATATTAAAGTCTTTCAAGTCTTGACGTTTCAATGATGGTTCATATTCATTTCGCTGACATATAATGTAAAAAGTAAATATCAATCAATAATAATATATTTAAGTACCTATATATTTTAGACAGAGGCAGAGGTGCCATTTAGTACACTCAGATATCACCCAATGTACCGCAGTTATAAAATTTGGTGGGTCGCAATCTTAATGCCCTATCCTACTAATCTTACTAATATTATAAAGGCGAAAGTTTGTAAGAATGTCTGGATGTATGGATGTTTCTTTCATGCAAAAACTACTGAACGGATTTCGATGAAATATGGCACACGGGTAGATCATGTCCTGGATTAGCACATAGGCTACTTTTCATCCCAGTAAAATATAAACAGTGACTTTTATCCCGGAAAAACACATTCACGCGGGCGGAGCCGCGGGCAAAAGCTAGTAAATAATAAAGTCTAAGTGGATCATAATTATACCAGTGAAATGATAAAAAATAATATACTTACAGCATGAGTTTCTGGTAATAAATAATTATTTTTGACATCTACTGCCATATTCCGAGAAGTAGAAGACACATTATCACATTCAGAATCATAATCTTCTGTCTTTAAATGTTGACTAGTAATTCTTGCAGACATCAAATTGACCTTTTAATGGTATTTATATTTAACCACGTTTTTGCTTATCTAGATCTTTAAGAAATCTGTAAAGAGAAATACAAACTCGATTTTATTTCAATATAAAAGTTTCAATAAATCAATGCTAGATACACTGAGAACTCGATTGTAACTGTTGATCCTCAGTTTTTATTTACGATGATTATTTAAAGATTAATAAGCTTTATAATATTCATTAGTAAGGCGGCTAGTATTACAAATACTCTAGCACCATCGTCAAACCGGTCCACCAAAGCTTACACCATGGTCACCCTAGCCTCTTGTTTACGTACACTATTTACAATACAAAAAATCACATTTAACATTAAGTTAACATGAAAAAAGTAGTCATATATAAAGCAAATCACATTAAGCGATATTTTTCTACAGTTCATTTATAAAATATCCACGTATTTTATTACATTTCGTATAAATATTGATAAAATTATAATATTTACACAATATTGATTACAATGAACTTACCTGTAGAATTTCACATTAAATGATGGATGCCAAATATTTCTGCAACCATGAACTACACAATTCACACTATCACACTATCACTAAAACACACTTATTATTGTAGATAATTACAGAGAAAATTTCGAAGTGAACATTTATTTGACAACTATATTGACATCGAACTTAACGTTTTATAACAGTGTTGCCGAAGTATGTATTCGCAATTACCAATTAAATGAGGAAATTTTGTTTAACTAAAATGTTAATAAGGATAAAAAACCTTAAGGATATCTTATTCAACAAGAATAATTCTGAAATGAAAATAGTACTTATATCATTATACAAGATATGTTGGAAATATTTATATATATATATGATTGAGACGACAATAACGGTATTGATATTTTTTTATGGGTGGGGAAATAATCCGTAAGCTTTGGCAACATAGGTTAAAGAGTGAGTGAGATAGAAGACAACACAAAAGGTAATTTTTTTGTCTTCACAAAAATGTGTGTACCGCGGTCTCCATTAGATAATATTATAAACTTCTTGGTCTAGAGTCAAGGGACTTTTTCATGTAGGTCTAGGGAGTTTCTTTTTATTTATACGCTAACACTCGGCACTCCTCCACAGTGTCAAACTGTCAAGTGTCAATGTGAAATTGTATGTGTATTGTGTATGAACAAGTGGAATAGGGAAATTGGAATTCGAAATCAAAGTATCAAACCATTACAAAATCTGTTTATTGTTGTTAAGCAAATCACAGTTAAATAATATCTGCCAAAAACTCGAAGCTTCGTTTGACATATTTTCATAATGTTTATCAGAATAAATATGTTGAAATGATGCATTTATAAACATTGGACCTAAATACAAGGCTACATTTCCATACATGGAATACACATGATTTAAAACTACCATGGAAAGTGTACGAAGATCATGGAAACTACGTAAGTATGCAGTTTTTGTAACATCTAGATCTTGACGATCTTGTTGTTATCTTTTCATTATTCTGTATTTTATTTTGTTTGTAGAAGAGTTTGTTGCTCATAAGGCAAATGTAAACTGCCTGGCAATGGGACACAAGTCAAACCAAGTACTGGCAACTGGTGGTGATGACAAAAAAGTCAATTTATGGGCTATTGGACGACAAAGCTGCTTGATGGTTTGTATCACATTGTTTGCTATGATAGAAAGGGAATTAGTTTAACAGTTATAACATGGTACCCGAATTATGAGATAATTATTATCATCATCCATCATCAACCACATGAACTTCACTGCTGAACATAGGCCTCCTTTAAATATTTCCAGATGGACCTGTTAAAACGGCCTACATCTAATGTATCCCTGTGATTATGAAATAGTAATGGATAATATTAGATAAAAATGACATTATACTGGCTAAATATAATCATTAAGAAATACCTTACTTTCTAATAGAAATTTTTAAAAGCAAAACAAATTCATAAAAAAAACAGTAATAATATAATTAACGATAATTTGTTTGACTCGGAGGCCCGTGGCAGACTCTGGAGTATACCGAGTGGAAGGGAAACGCTCTCGGAAACGAATACAGGTGATAGTATTGGTGATTCCTGACGTGATGGCACTAAAAATATCGCGATCGCATGCTTACAATTTTAGTAGGATATTCTCAAATTTCTGTACAGCTTCACATATGGATAGATAAATCAAACTATTATTCTGAAAAACATATATTTCAAAAAAATCGTAATGAAACGCGTACATCAGCTGACGGGTCAACGACCGCGCACGCACGGCCGGTGCCGGCGCAGCGCGGCGGGCGCCGCCTTGTCGGCGTTTGCTTTGTAGTTTGTACCCTACCCAGTTTTTTGTACGCTTTACATTGCGCGCGCATGAATTATGGAAATACTAAAATCGTAAGTATTATCGCTTAGCTTTGTAAATGAATATAGTTTTTCGTTAATGTTATGGTTCTTCTCTCTTACCGTTCCGGTATAGAGAGCGTTTCCCTTCCACCTGGTGTAGGGTTTCCTCTATCTATATTAATAAATTTATATAAGCGGGGTTTGACTGGTGAAAATATACCTAACTTTTATTTCATCAGTATTTTCTGTGCTAAAATGTTGAAAATATTATTTTAGAGCTTGAGTGGTCATACAACTCCAGTAGAATGTGTATGCTTTGGACATTCTGAAGACTTGGTATGCGCTGGGTCTCAGACTGGTGCCCTCAAGATTTGGGACCTGGAAGCTGCTAAGCTTTTAAGGACATTCACTGGTCACAAAGGGGCAATAAAATGTATGGACTTCCATCCTTATGGGGATTACTTGACAACAGGCTCATGTGACAGCAGCATTAAGTTATGGGACACAAGGAAAAGAGGATGCATTGTTACTTATTCAAGTCACCGTCTGCCAGTCAACAGTCTGCAATTCAGTCCTGATGGACAGTGGATTGCCTCGGCCTGTGAAGATGGTTAGATTTATATCATCAATACTATTATTTATACATGCCAGAGAAAGTGACAACACAAATGTTACGTTCATCAATGCACAATCAACATAACCTGTTCTACTCCTGGTTTATTGGCCAGTCATTACATAGTTGAATATTAAGAGCACAATCGCTATGTCAGGATCATTTAAAAATCTCCTTGCCACTTATTTACTTGATAGCTAACCCAGAACTAACCTAACGTAATGACCACCTAGAGGTTAAATAAACACTTATTTAGACTTGCAACTGGCACTCTCACTAACAATTTTACATCTCAACTAGTTATGCATATTTTTTTTTACAAAGTATATGATGTTTATTTATATGTGCAGACTCTGATATTGATATTAATGAAAATGATGTATCTAACATATTTAGGTATAGTGTTAGTGTTTGTTAAATTCCTTCAATTGGATTTTATCCCAATTTAATGTAGATGTATGTGCAATAACTTATAGAACTAATCTGACTTTGTATGCAAAAGACTTGGAAATAAAAACATGTAAAGATTCAATGGACAAATGATAACAAAAAAGTAAGCATAGAGTTTCCTTCTGCCTTTCTTCTTCGAGTAATCGCTTAAGTATCTAGTGAAAGGCTGGTAGGTTAGCTAGGTCATGGTCTATATTGTCCTCACGGGTAAGGATCACGACGCATTCCTCCCATTATTTTTAACTGGCTTTTGCCCACGGCTCCGTCTGCATTACAAAGTTTTTTTCGGTATAAAAGTCTCGCTTTATATTTTCGCGGGATACAAAGTAGCCTATGTGTTAATGCAAGACATAATCTACCTGTGTACCAAATTTCATCGAAATCCGATTAGTAATTTTTGCATGAAAGAGGAACATTCATACATCCAGACATCCATACATTCTTACAAACTTTCGCGTTTATAATATTAGTAGGATAAAACACCATACCAGCCAGAGCTTGGTTTCTTTAATTTTTTTTCATTGATTTTACTCCCTTTAATTTCTGCAGTTATAAAAGTGACTTTTTGTAGAAATAATTATATTATTATTAATTTAATGTAT
Organism: Lapara coniferarum; assembly: GCA_949316025.1. Taxonomy (NCBI): domain Eukaryota; kingdom Metazoa; phylum Arthropoda; class Insecta; order Lepidoptera; family Sphingidae; genus Lapara; species Lapara coniferarum. Next base: position 11,784,246 of record OX438926.1, on the reverse strand, counting down.
CTTGAATTATCATGAATGCAGTTATGTTTGCTTACATGAGGAATAAAGTATTTTATTTATATATTAACTTGCCCTAACTAACAAACATTGTCAGCAACTTTTAAACTCTTGCAACATAGTAAAATAGTATTACATTATGCAACAGGATATATTTAAAAAGTTAGTTCTATCATTTTGGAAATGTAACTGATATAATATCATAGATTTTTCAACTAAGGTAAAATTTGTTTTCTTTTTTATTTTAGGTCTAGTTAAGGTCTGGGATGTGCGTGTTGGGAAAGTACTTCAAGAGTTTGGTGAACATACCTCTGCAGTGACCTGTGTAAAATTCCATCCCCATGAATTTCTTCTTGCTAGTTGTAGTACAGATAGGACAGTCAATTTCTGGGACATGGAGAAATTCCAGTTGGTATCAAAACTAGAAAAAGAAAACACATCAATAAGGTAAGATAATAATTTTGCTTGACATAAAACTATGCCCAAGCCACTAAAGTGTTTGTTTTTACTTGCATCTTTTGAGCTAGCATTGCGCAATTTTCTAATTTAAAAAAGCTATATTATGACATTGGTGTAAATACGAACAAGAATTTAGAACCTTTCCTTTTTTTGGGAATCACTTAAAATTAATAGTAACTACACTTTAGCTCTACAGTTTAGCGTATAAAAAAAATATTCTCAATCTTTATTTTAAATAGTGTATGTTTATTTACAATTCATAACTAAAATAATTTTATATGATAACTAGCTTTTGCCCGCGGCTCCGCCCGCATTAAAAAGTTTTTCCGGGATAAAAGTCCCGGTTCATATTTTCCCGGGATAAAAAGTAGCCTATGTGTTAATCCAGGACATGATCTACCCGTGTGCCAAATTTCATCGAAATCCGTTCAGTAGTTTTTGCGTGAAAGAGGAACAAACATCCTTACATCCATACATCCAAACATCCAAACATCCAAACATCCATACATTCTTACAAACTTTCGCCTTTATAATATTAGTAGGATAGTAGGATTTAATTTTCGCCATCTCCATGGAGTTTTATTTTCCCAGACATATGGTGTTCAGTGATGACGGCACCACCTTATTGGGATGTGCTAATGACGGCTTGCATGTTGTTGGATGGGAACCGGCTCGGATACTCGACACAGTCCATGGCCATTGGGGTCAAATCCATGATATAACAGTAGCACAGACACAAATGGTATGTCCTACACAGTAGAATGATCTGACAAAAATAAAATATTTGGCTTCTTATAAGATGTTAAGAAGAAGTTGTGGAAGGAAATATAATAATAAAATAATAATAATACCAGCCCTGTATTATTATACTGCCCACTGCTGAGCACGGGCCTCCTCTACTGAGGGGGTTTAGGCCTTAGTCCACCACGCTGGCCTAGTGCGGGTTGGTAGACTTCACATACCTTCGAAATTCTTATAAGGAACTTCTTAGGTATGCAGGTTTCCTCACGATATTTTTCTTCACCGTTAAAGCGAATGATAATTGATGAACAATACACACGTAACTTCGAAAAGTCAGAGGTGTGTGCCTTGGGTTTTGAACCTCCGGACATTGTCTCGGCAGGCCGTTCCATTCCCAACTAGGCTATCGTCCACTTCCACGTCCACGTGGAAGGAAACACATTACTGTAATTTTGGTATTAATAATATATAAGTAAAAAGTGCTTTATGATAATATTTAATATTTTACAGATAGCAGGTTCTTTCCATTCCACATATGTGGTTTTGATGGTTGTCGATCTCAATAAAGTGCATCCATTTGGTGGGCCACCGCCTGTTTCGCCGCCGTTTGGTCGAGACCTTTCCCCATTCCAAAAAGGACATTCTGTACGCAAGAGTTTCTCAAAGGAAAAGCCACCTAAAGAAGGTTGTAATTATTTCTTCCTAACTAGGAACTTAGGGCGGTATTAATAAATCAATCTCAAGTTTGAGTTACATCTCAAGTTGACATAATGCATGAATAGTTCAGTACATTATGTCTACTTGAGATGTAACTCAAACTTGAGATTGATTTATTGATACCGCCATTTATCTGTCCACAGTTACATTTAAGTATGTATAATGAATTGTTGTTGCAGTTTTACATAGACCGACTCTGCTAGATGAGAAAACAGCCGAAGAATCTACATCAGGGACAGAAGCTGATGAGGATTCAGGTGCCATTATATCCAATTTTAATGACTACTCTGAAATATTCCGTCCCTCTCGAGCGTGTGAGTTTTCAATTACGCGAATAAATCTGTTCAGTTTAAAGTTGGAATATAGTATCATTATGTTTTAATATCATGTTTTTCAGTGACACGCACACCACCGCCAGCCAACAGTTTGTCTTCCGAAGATTTTTCCATAACAGGTAAACGTTTCTAGAATTGAACTAACTGCCATATAAATATGTATTCAATGCATCATATCTGGAATTAAATCTTTGAACTATGGTTTTTGGTGTGTAGTGCATTATAAACATTTGCTTGTGTGCTTAGTGCAATATTCTGCACAATAATGATAATTTAGATGGTTACATTATATGTAACGTGTAGTACAAGAGTCCCTGGTCAAGGAGCCTGTGGTGAGTACGTCCCTGCGGGAGCTGATGCTGGAGCCCGCGCCGCCGCAGCGACAGCGCCCCGACCACTACTCCCGCATCCCCACCTCTACCAAAGACCATTACACCATTGTAGAGAAAAGAACTGATTATTCAAGTAAGTATCAATCATACTTGGGTCAGTGCTCAACCACGTCGTTTTTTCATAATTTGAAAATATAAACGTTTTCAAACCCCACGCTTTACTAAGCCTTTTTCCCAGTCAGCTTTTTATGCACTAAGAACTCCACTCTCATAATATGTAGTTATGTATACATATCCATGGTGTTTTTCGAATACAACTATTGAATGTTTGGAGGACAAGTGATCAAGAAACAAAAAAATATTTATCTGTTATGTAATATGTAGGAAAAAAAATATTAATAAATGTACACTGTATAACTTGAGCTTGGCGTATCGTAACTCCATAATAATGTAATTTTCATAGCTTATTTACTATATTTAGGGATGGTAGAAAATAAAGAAGATAAAATATTTGGGGCAGCACCAACCTCTGCGTTAAGGGATTACACTACCAGCTCCGTCACGACAAGCTCGCTTAACAGGCACAATTCATACAAAGAAACGAAGTCTACAACTGACTTGTGTAAGTTTGTACTAATATATATCTTTCAATTTATCGATTGGATATTTGAACTATTTAGTACCCAATTTTTATTTGTGTATTCACAATTGGGTTTGAGGGGGAGGCGAGGTTCCGCTATTTGATATGTATCTAGCCCACCTCCGAAAATGCAACGGTACGGGCATTATTAATGTATATTCACTGCAAATGAATTCAATTTTGTACTACAGTCAGGCACATAAGTAGCTGAAAAAATTCAAAACTTCTAAGCGCCTAGCGCCTCTTCACTTTTGTGTTCTTACCAATTTTCGTTTTCTCTTCACAAAAATAAAATTAAAAAGATTTTCTTTACTTTACACAAAGAAAAAATAATGTTTTAATTGAACGTGTTTAGACGTATTGAAATTTTGAATTTTCAGATACTTATGTGGCTGACTGTACATACAATTTAGATACTAACAGCTAAAGGGCCTAAAGTTCTAACAAAGACAGTTTATTTATATTTGGATAGAACAAAAACTAGCCTTTTACAATAAATCGTTTAATTTTACTGACCTACGACTTTCAGATTAATGTAATTTTATTTTGTTTAAAACCAACACTTAATATGAATGTTTTTATAAAAGTTTGTTATAAATGAAGGGGTCTAAAAATATTTTTTTAATAGATCTAAGATACATATTTTTGACCCTTTAATATCCATGAAGTTTGAATTTTGAGACCTAACACCCATACAAAAAGCAAACATCTCTTTTAACCTACAATATCAAGGCTCTGGGTTTTTCAACTTTGATTTTACTTTTTAGCGTCAAGCAATTTGCGCCAGAGTAATAGTGAAGTGTCATTAGGTCCTCCAACTTTGGGCCCTCGGTCGCTTTCGTTTACCAGATCACCCACCGAAAATACAAGGTAGGTTAAATATATGGAGTGAGTAGAATTAATTTCTTTTCCTCATTCCTATGTATAATACTTAGAGGTTTTTCGCCACTGTGTGCCATTCTATCAGTAAGTATTTAATCGCGTCTCTATCGATGCTGCATTGCATCTATATCTATGTTGTATAATACATCTGAACTATGCGATACTATATCATGGGTTCATTGATTCAAATAACTAAAGTACTATGTAGTATAGCTATTATATTTTGAAACATAAATTGCAGTAATACGTATTGTAAAAACTTTAGCTTTCGTTTTTCGCGCCTAGTTCCGCTACATTATAAGAAGTTATTATCAATGTGGCCTTAACCCTCTCAGTTGTAGAGGAGGTCCGTGCTCAGCAGCGGCCAGTATTTATTACAGGGCTAGTATGGTATGGTATTATCAATGTGTTTACAGACGACGAGTAGATAGTGTCACTAGTGACAGCGTGCCTGTTAGCCGAAATGTCGAGGCTGCCGATCCAGAACCGGAGTTCATACCGTATAGCACCGACAGACCGGTCGGGCTCGACCTAGACGAATTCTTGCCTGTAAGTACCTATACATCACATTTAGATTGCATTTCACAACATCTTTTGTTCAACAAACGTGATACATTTTTTGAGACGCTTTTGAACACATTTTACAGTAGATATACGTACGTAATATACAAAAGAAAAAAAAATCGCTACAAAATAATTTACCTTATTATAACAAACAAAAAACTGTATTATTCTATACTTAGTTGTATTTTTTTAATTTATAAAAATTTTGATATACATAATAATATTGTGTATTAAAATTTTTGAGTGAGCATAATGGTAAAGCAAAAGTAGTAGTTGGTACAAGTGTGATATTGTTCAGCGCGGGCTGGCGGGGGGCGCGGCGCGGCGCGGGGCGCGCGGCGGGGGCGCCGAGCCCAGCGAGCAGGAGGTGCTCGGCGTGATGATGCGCGGGCACGACTCCATGATGGCCGTGCTCACCGCCCGACAGCGCGCTCTACAGGTCACACTTCATATATTTTCAACACTATTGAACCATGTACCTACATCTATTTTTTATTAAAAGAGTGATATTCACTGATGGTAACACCAAAAAGAGGCATGCGTGTATTTTGTAATAAATTTTATCGATAAATCCTTATTAGTTACTCCGGACATCGAAATTCTTCGAAATAGCTTCTTTTTCTTAGCCTGGATATATATCCGATATATATAAAAAAATCGGATTTTTTATTTTTTTTATAAAAATCAGATTTTTTTCGAACCCTGATAAAAATAAAAAATCCGTTTTTTTTATATATATCCGATATATATCCAGGCTAAAAAAAGAAGCTAAGTTCATTCTGTAATTGGATTAAACACTTAAAAATGTGAGAGGAATTTTTAAAATAATATAAGTAGTAGTAAGTAAGTGTCAAATTACCACATGTTTAATTAAAAATAGTAATAAAAGAATTAGTGTTTATTTGGGAAATAATTTTTTAATGAACACTTAAAAAATCTAGTACCTATTCTTTTAATAATCTTAATTTGTTTGTGGTGGGATAAATCAACTAATTTTAATAATAATTTGAATTTATAAAAAAGTTATCATTCAGGGTCAAGCCTTAAGCATAGATCTATGAGTGGGATATCAAAAACAATAATGAGTCAACGTTTATCAAATCTTTCGATTGTCAGGCTTGCGGTGATTCCCTTGAAAGTGAAAATTATTAACGCCAGGAGCACCAGGGAATCCCCATTTTTATTACCTCGTAAAATAAACCTTATTTTTTATGAAGTTAAGATTTGAATTTCAATAAAAACCTATCCGTGTTGGTTTAGTCAAAGGGAATTTCCCCAACTTTAAATGAGGTTGCCATTTTAGGAAACAATCTAAATTATGCTGAATTGTAGTTTTTCGCCAGGGTAAATTTTAATCTTTAAATTTTTTAGTTCACAAGACAGGAAAAAATCAATTGATGTATATCAATATAAAAATCAATTGATATATATCGTGATATATATCATGATATATATCCGCTGATATAATATATCAGTGAACCCTGGTTTGAACTGATGGCAGAATTGTGTAAGCGTGCGTACAAATCGGACCGATGCGTCTTATAGGAGTTATATATTGTTTATCATGCTACATTTGATAACTCTTCAAAATGTTTTTTTTTTGTAGATATTTCATTCAGTTAGAGTCAATAAAAGTCTAAAAGCAGCCTTGGAATCTGTCATCGCGTTAGAGGATACCTCAGTAATACTCGACATTCTCAATGTAATGGCGCATAAACCGTAAGTAACAACATTAATACCTGTGCTGTGCTAATTAAAGCAATTGAAATGTATTATAACTAAAGATCAATCTTCGTTTCAGGTCCTTATGGAATTTAGATATGTGTTTATTAATGTTACCAAAAATATACGAATTATTGCAGAGCAAATACGAATCGTAAGTAAAAAATTAGCATACATTTTATTTTTACTATTAAACTATACACAAATTTAGTTTTACTGTGCATGTTATTTGGTACTATTTAGTGATGTAACGAATGTCCAATTTCCAATATTCGTGAATGCGAATGTGAATATTTGATTCCAATATTCCCGAATGGGAATGCGAATATGGGATTTTTATTTGGCGCCAAAAGATTTTATCGTACGTTACGTGAAATTATAATAGTTGCAAAGTGACACCTACTCCCCGGCCGCCTCGCTATCCCTAGCCATGGTAACGGCCACGATAACGGCGGGGCAGGGGGTGCTAAGAATCACCGGGCTACCTTTACCAATCATTAAGCAAACTAACCCTGGCTACGTTTAACGGACGCACTCTGAGGCTTGACAATGATCTAGCACAGTTGGAAGTGGAGTTAGATAACATTAAATGACGTGTTCTAGGGTTATGTGAAGTCCGTAGAGAGGGGGAAGACACCGTAACTCTAGACTCGGGCCATCTTCTCTACTTTCGCGAGGGTGATAAAACATCCCAGGGTGGCGTAGGTTTCCTCGTCAATAAGGCCCTCTCTAACAACGTTGAAGAAATCTCCAGTGTGTCGAACAGGGTAGCGTACCTGATCCTTCGGCCGTCCAAGCGTTACAGCATGAAGGTCATTCAGGTCTACGCCTCCACCTCGACACACTCAGATTATGAAGTTGAGGATATGTATGAAGACATATCCAAAGCCTTACACAACACCACTTAAGGCTCACCTCAAGGCAAGGTGGGAACCCGGAGTGGCAACGAATCCCGAATAGGCTCGCATGGTTACAGAGTCAGGAATCACAGAGGGCAAATGCTTGTCAACTTCCTTGAGAAAAAGGAGCTATTCTTGATGAACTCTTTCTTCAAGAAAAAACCTCAGAGGAAGTGGACATGGCAAAGCCCCGACACTGTGACAAAAAGTGAGATCGACTTCATCATGACGGATAGCAAGCACATATTCAAGAGATGTCTCAGTGATCAACAGGTTCAATACCGGATCCGATCACCGACTTCTCCGGGGGTCTCTGAAATTTGAAGCTTGAGAGAAACCGTCTGTTGAAGTCCACGCTCCGACCTAACCCAATCCAAATCATGGCGGGCACTGAAAAGTTTCAGCAGCTTCTCGGGAATAAATTTGTTACCTTAGAACCCACTGATGACGCTGACGAGATCCTACACAATCTGGTCGAAATACTGAGGAACGAGGGCATCAAGTTCTACCAAAAGTAGCGTACGGGTAAAAAGTCTAAACTCTCGGATGAGAGTCTCAGGCTGATGACGAAAAGACGGGAAACCACCCAAGCGACTTCGTCAGAGGTCAGACCTAAATAAGTAAATTGCGAAGATGGTACGGCGCGACCTTCGGAGCTCTAAAAGTAGCCACAGACGCCCTGATTTGGTGCGGCCGCACCACGAATTTGGTACGCCACCGGATAATAATTGACGGTGGTTCGTGCGCCACACGATCGCATATGGTCCGGTGGCGCACTAGGTTCGTGGTGCGACCGCACCAAATCAGGTCGTCTGTGACTAGTTTAACACTCGCCTCATTGAAGAAGCGATAGAGCGAAACCGAGGGTGCAAATCATTCACCCAGCAACTTGGCAGGAGCCACCTGACGAAGCTTAGAACGCACGACGGGAGAACCGTATTGTGGAAACCGGAGATCTCTGCCGAGAAAGAGTATTTCTACGGCCGTTTGTACGCTGCACATGCCTCCTCTCCTCAACGAGAAGACCATGATCCCAGAGCCACCCTGATGCGCCACTACAGCGACGAACTACCTGACATCAGTCAAGACGAGATCGTGCTAGCTCTGAGGCAGCTTAAAAACGGAAAAGCCCCCGGTGAGGACGGAATTACTTCAGAGCTTCTGAAGACAGGAGGAGCCCCTATTATACAGGAGCTAAAGAACCTGTTCAACTCCGTCCTTCACAGTCGGAGAACTCCAAAGGTTTGAAGCGGGAGCTTGGTTGTGCTCTTTTTTAAGGGAGATAAAACCCTTCTCAAAAAGTATAGACCCATCACACTCCTGAGCCACGCCTATAAGCTGTTCTCTCGCGTGGTTATGAACCGTCTCGCCAGGAGACTCGACGAGTTCCAGCCACCGGAGCAGGCCGGGTTCCGCGGAGGATATGGCACCATGACCACCTTCACACAGTGAGGCAGATTATACAGAAGTCCGAAGAGTATAATCAGCCCCTGTGTCTGGCTTTTGTGGACTATAAGAAAGTTTGACTCTGTCGAAACCTGAACTGTTCTGGAATCCTTACAGTGATGCTAAGTAGAATATCGTTATATCGAAGTATCGAGATGCCTCTATGACGCCGCCACCATGAGTGTCCAAGTACAGGGCCAGCAGTCTAAACCCATCTAACTGCGCAGAGGTGTGAGACAGGGTGATGTGATATCGCCGAAACTATTCACGAGCGCGTTGGAAGATGTGTTCAAGACGCTGGACTGGAAAGATATGGGCTTTAACATAAACAGCGGTTACATATCCGTTACATCGAAGGTGTGCCTTCGATTCGCAAATGATATAGTCTTAATGGCGGAGTCGCTGGAGGAGCTGGACCGGATGCTGGACGGCCTAGCTTCAGCTTTGCGACGCATAGGTCTTGGCATGAATTTTGATAAAACCAGTCATGATCAATGGCCACATTGATCCGGGACCGGTGGTCGTACATGGGCACCCTCTTGAAATGGTTTTCGAGTATATTTACCTCAGGCAGATTCTGCAATTGGGTAAAATCAATTTTTTTGAAGGAGGCCATGAGGAGGATCCAGCTAGGCTGGGCAGCGTTTGGGAAACTTCGTCGAGTATTCTCGTCATCCATACCGCAATGTTTGAAAAAGAAAGTTTTCAATCAGTGCGTCCTACCCGTCATGACCTACGGAGCCGAGACATGGACACTCACGGTAGGGTTGGTCCACCAGTTGTCGCTCAGCGGGCAATGGAGAGAGCTATGCTCTGAGTTTCTCCGAAGGATAGGATTCGCAACGAATACATCCGACAGAGAAGCAAAGTTATCGACATAGCTCAAAGGATTAGCAAGCTGAAGTGGCAGTGGGCTGGCCATATCTCGCGAAGAACCGACAACCGCTGGGGTTCTTGAGTGGAGACCGCGACTGGGCACACGTAGTGTAGGACGCCCTCCAGCCAGGTGGGATGACGATCCGCGAAATATTGCAGGCAGTTGCTGGATGTGGCTAGCTGAAGCCAGGGCACTATGGCGCTTTTTGGGGGAGGCCTATGTGTGCAGTGGACTGATATATGCTGATGATGAGTACTATAAAAACTGTCAAAATTATTATGTACTAGCTTTTGCCCGCGGCTCCGCCCGCGTGAATGAGTGTTCCCGGGATAAAAATCCCGCTTTGTATTTTCCCGGGATAAAAAGTAGCCTATATGTTAATCCGGAACATAATCTACCCGTGTGCCAAATTTCATTGAAATCCGTTCAGCAGTTTTCGCGTGAAAGAGTAACAAACATCCATACATTCTTACAAACTTTTGCCTTTATTATGTAGGATATATTGTAAACAAAATCTATTGCAGTTTTATTTTATTTTGGGTTATTCGGGGAGCTTACGGCTATTTTTACAATATAAGTGTTAACTTAAATAACTATATGCCAATTACAAGCTTCCACAAGTAGAAGAAAAAAAAACAGTAAAATCTAAACCTACAACAATAAAGTTGAATTTGAATAAATCAGTTTCGACAGTACGCTTGGCTCAGTATGCAAAGTGCTTTTTAGTACTCGTGCACTACCACAAAACAAATCAATGTTATTACTAATATTAAGTTCATTAAATAAACGTAAAACTCTTTTTAAATTATTGTCACATGTCATAGCCAAAAATATTCGTATAATTTATTGCGAAAGAGAATATTAAAAAAGAGTATTCGTTACACCACTAGTACTATTTTAGACAAAAGTTACAAAAATTTATTGCCCTACTCTACTAGCAATTATAAACATTATACTCCGATTGTAGTTAAACATGTACACCATTACAGCTATATGCAGTGCGGGTGCAACGCGCTAAGATTGATAGTGCGCAACTTTTCGTCGGTGGTGCGCGCCAACGTGAGCGCGCCGGTGCGCACGCTGGGCGTCGACATCCCGCGCGAGGAGCGCTACGCCAAGTGCGCGCAGATACACCGCCTGTTGCTCGACGTGCGTGCCTTCCTGCTCAAGCGACAGACGTTGCAGGGCCGCCTCGGCGCCGCCTTCAGGGATCTACATATTCTCATGCAGCAGGGACTTGACTAACATCATTTGTCCAGACACTTGCGTGCCTTATAACAATAATTTTAACGTAAAAAAAAAACAACCCATTATGATTTGTATACGCCAATTATGTTCAGTATTTTGCGGAAATTCGAAAATTAAAATCGATTACTGATAATTTTGTGAATAAAGATGCGAAATTTTCACATAAATTCTCACTCAAAGAGAATCTGTAAATTGCTTTAGGTGGATTGTCTATCAAAACACCAAACTGATGGCAGACAGCTGTGGACATTTCCCCTTTAAATAAAAAAATGAATAGTTTGTTTATGTAACTAGTAGTTTTTAATTTAATGCGGAGTGTATATTTTTATCCAACTAAAAAGAGCTGGGTCTGATTGTTTTTCCTGCCATTTTACTGTTGATAATTTTCTAGAATATTTTTGTCAGCTCACAGAGTTCCCTCATTTGCTCAAATATGAGTTTCTAAAATCTATATCATTCCAAACTTGACTATCCCATCAATATGAAGCTACATGCCTTGATAATATATGCCACTAATATAAATTTATTTACGTAGCTGGCCAATATGATTATGCATTTATGATGTATTTACTGAGATGCATTTCTAATAATTATTATTATTACTAATAGCACAAAATTTATGTCTTCAGTAAATTTGTTCATTCATTACCTACTTCAGTTTTCAGAAGTGAAAATTGCTGTGTGTTGTAGAAAAAAAATTTGATTATTTTTGACATTCAAAAAAACAAACTGTTTAATATTACATCTATATATCACCTTAGTAAATTATAATCAATAGTAATAATCTATAATCAAAAAATATTAAAAATTGACTGACTACATTCAATGAATGTAACGAAACAGTATTTTTAAAATTAATAATATACTTTGCTTTTCTTGTATTGTAACATAATATAAAATATTTCGTGAAAAAATAGAATGTGAGATAATAATAAATATGATATTTATTTAATGTGAAAAGCAGCTACCTAACATCCTTATGTTATACATAGTTTCTAAATTATTATACTCTTAACATTTTTTGGCAAAAAATTAAATACATAATAATTAAAATCTGTATATTTTTTATTTTGTACAGAATATTAATTAAAATATACATGCAGCAGATTCATACATGACCATGATATTATGTATGGAACATACACTTCCTTGTGCTAATATTTTGAACAATGATAACAAAAACAAGATCTAACATACATTTTTGGACTTGTATCGATATATTGTTATTTACATTACTTAAACTGTCAAGCCCCGCAACAGATGCCAGCGTCCGAGTATATAGGGGCAACAATATATATTATACAGGGTCATTTTGTAATCGAATACATAAATTTAACTGCGATAAAATCAATTTGAAAGAAACACCATGCAGTTAATTAATTTAACCATAAGTGTATAATAAAGAAGTACATTTTTCAAACAAAATAAAGAACAAAAAAGGTCTTTTAATTTTAGACATCCTATTGCCACTACTAGTATACGAGAGATCGTCGGAGCGTCAACGTCACTGAGGTCTGTGTGTTTCATTGATAATATGCTCACGCACACGCGAACAAGAGATGCACACACGGAGCGCAACGATAAGACATCGCGCCATCGTAACCAAGAAGCTTTATTCCAAACCGAAAAGATGAGGTCGCTATTATTACCTATGCTTCTGTGTCAGGTCACATAGGTCAATCAAAACAACAGTCACTTACTAGATTCTGTCAGAGCCAGTTATGTCTCCTTTAGAAGACTGAAATCATTGAAGCATCTTCGATAATGGTCACAGTCCGTACACCGCACGTAGCTTATTAAAAAGCCTCACAACCCTAAGATTCCATCAACTATCACACGATACATCAGCAAGAATCGCACGCTCAAGCCGTCAAATTCGTCGATCGATTTCGTGAAACCGACTATGATGCTACCGTTATGATACGAGTGTCAACGAGGTTCTTGAAGATTGGAATTTTGAACATTTACTCAGTAATCCCTAAAAGTACAAAAGACATTTCAACGACCTTCAAGGAAACATTAACACTTTATTCACGAGCTTTGTAAATGTAAATCATAGTTTACCACAACAGAAACTTAAAAATTAACACAATAGAATAATAATTACAATTAGAGAACATTTGATCGTGTGCGCATAAAAGCCGACAAAGGACTACTAAACTAATAGGTTTTTACCTACACATGGCTCGCGTCTCCCGAAGCGATGTCAGAGACAAGGTCACTCGGATCGATACAAAACGATATAATAATAAAATTACAATAGGTACCGGTAAGTACATAGGGAGCATCGGCCTAACATTCAGTACGTAAATCGACATACGCCACGTCGTGTTGCTGCCGGGCGACTGGCGGGCAACGCGCGCGCAGGCCCCCGCGCCCCACGGCGCATGCGCCTGGAGGAGCCAGTGCGGGGCCATATTTTAGGCCGCGCGGGATAGGCATAAAGTCCACGAATCCCGGACCGCGAATCTCGATGTATTTCGAAACGTTACAAATTTTGATAAATATCACTTGTACTTATTGCTATTACCTGGAATTGTCGTAATTTACTAGTAGGGTAAAAAACGTTAATTTTTACCACTTCATAGAATACACGCACACTTTTGTCAAGAATAAGTAACATTTACGTACGTATAGTAATGGCTGAACTTAATTTAAAATAACCAGGATATTCAATTGACTAATAACCAAAATTATTGTAAGTAGGTAAAACATAGGTATTTAGAAGGATTTTTGTGCACTTGGTCGAGTCACTTTATAAGTGGTTAATAAATAACGCCAGTTTTAGGTATTATTACTCAGGCAGGAACTATTAAAAATTACGAGTTTTATTGCGGTGCGGAGATACTGGGGTACTCTGTCAGAGATGTCCGGGAATAAACCCATATTTCGCCCAAACGTCCGGGATTCTTGCCGTGTTTGTCCGGCGTCGGCAATTTAGGTAATGGCAGCCCTATACAAAGAACATGCCGACAAGTGCGCCGTGCGCCCGCTGGCGCGCGCGATCGTTGGCCCCGCCAGCTGATGTTCGTGTTACACGTGCTCCCACAGGGATACCAAGCTTTGGTACTAGTACCTTATTCTGCAATATCTTGCAATTTTAGTTTTACATTGTTCTATGCTATTTTAACCGTACCACAATGCATATTGAAATTAAATGATGTTAGAGCTCTGGTATGCTTTATTGCTTAAAGTAATGTTATTTTTACAATACAAAGATATTGCTGAGTATTCGTTTAAGTAGACTTTTCATTAGCATAATTGCCCTAGTTATTTTATTATTTAATACACTTATTTAAGTGTGTTAGAAATCCATGTGATAAATAAACTAATATCCGATTCTTTGAAAAGCTGTGTCATTTTAGCAAACTTGTCGGTAAAAATGTTTATACTGGCAACACAGCGTGTTTGAGTGCGTGTTTGTATTGAATGGCGTGCGAAAGAGACACAACATGTTGGTATCTGCACGTTAGTTTCAATGTGTTAGTAACAAGATCAACGACTCTGACGCTACAAAATGTAGCTAGAGATTAGAAGGTACAGAAGGCATAATAAGGCCTTTGGTAGTATAAAGTATTTACGTAAACCTATTTTAGGCATGACGTCCAGAAATATTGATGTTAAAATTAAAATAAACGTTGAAATATCATACGGAATCAAAAAATATGATATCAATAAATTAAAATCCTGTAACTTTTTTAATAGTGACTGCGAGTTGTTAAGTACCTACCTATTTCGGTAGGTAAACTTATTTATTAACGAAAACAAAGTTTATTATTAAAGAATTAATAATTTTCTTTACAGCATAACACTTAAAAAATAATTAGTTCCTTTTCACACAATAACATGACAACTGTTTATTTCATGTTGATATTTATAACGTATTAGTTAGGGAGTAGGGACTGCTCTAGTAGCAATTTAATTATTTTATTTCAAATACCACGTCTCAAGCGGTACTGCTGCAGCTATGTGAGTGAATGTATTGCAAGTGAATTTGTGAGTTGCCCTTCTTAATCCTATAGGTTTTGTAATAACATCGTCAGCTGTGACGTGATTCACTGAATAAAGTCAAGCGCGCTAAAACACAGCGTGATCAAAAAACTATAAAACTATAATCTGGATTATTGGCGAAAGTATGCGTTACCCATGGATAATATTTTGCACGATGTTAGCAGAGGTCACGCTGAATATGTGGTTTCATTTAGTAACGCAATGTTGAAATGACACTGTATAAGTGGGGTCTGACAGATTAAGAACATAAAAATCTTTAGAACCTTTGTTTATTTTGCATTAATATTATGATAAGAGTAAAGTTTAGTCATAGTTAGGAGTCAAAGTGTGTATTGTATACTTTTCAAAAGAAATGTGGGAAAATACAATGAAATCTCGTCATCACTCCTCCTTTACAACTATAATATTGAAACACTAGTATGTAATCATAGTACATACTTGTTCATCTGACTTCATAAATATTATTTACTGCCTATTTTTTTTCTTGATTAATGAATATTTGCTAGGAGTATCCATAGGCCTTTTCCTTTTATTAAATGCTTGAAATTTTTTTGCTAAAATTTCATCAGATACATCTTTGTGCATTTCACTGTTAGGTATTTCAGCTTGTGTTTCTAGTACCATCAATCTTTCAATGTCTGGATTCATGCCCTTAAATGATAGTCTACCTTCTATTAAATCCTCACAATATAAAAAACTGGATTCCGAAATATAATTTCCAGAAGCACTGCGCATTTCGTTGGTAATAATATTTGAGTATAAATTTCCATGGTCGTGAGTGTTTTCTAATTCTCTTTCTATTCTTTCTTTAGTCTTTTTCATAAACTTCATATCCAATACTGATTTTGGGAGCTGAGGTTTCTTTGCAGTAATGCCAGCCATTGTGCCAAATATTTGGATTTATATTTCTATGCTTCAATGAAGACAAAAAAAATTAAGAGCACACCTTTGAAATATAACCACTGCGTTGAGTAGGCTGTAAGCAACTCGCGCACGAGTCACGGAACACATTAATTCTGAGAATATTGAATAACTATCATGTCATAGAATAAAAACAGCTAGTTTTCAATTTGTAGTATTCTCGGCAACACAATGTATTAATTAACATTAAGATTTTTCTCCAGTATTCAATAAATATATTGTTAAATGTACGTAGTCTGCATTTACACGAATTTACACTACAGTGACGTAGTCAGAGACGTAGTGATCGACTCGAGTCGTGTTTTTACTCGAGTGAGTTTGCGAAAATCGTACTCGAGTGAAAAAAATATTGACTCGAGTCAATTTGTACTCGAGTTGCCGAGTCAACTCGGCGCACCGAGTGGTAACCTTACTTCTCAGTCAAGTGTCAAGAGGGGTCGTGTTTTGTTTTTCGACATGGCGACTACTCTTTATTTCTAAGAATTTATATTTATTGTTTTGTATCTGCTATTATTACTTGACATTGGCGAAATCACCGATAGATAATCGGTGGAAGCCATAATTTAAAAGAAGAAAGAAAAAGTCAAGTGTCAACGTCACGAACGTCAGTACTGCCTATTTAGGTAAATATTTTTCCCGCTTTATATATTCCCGGGATATAAAGTAGCCTATGTGTTAATCCAGAATATGATCTACCCGTGTGCCAAATTTCATCGAAATCCGTTAGGCAGTCTTTGTGTGAATGTAACACACATACATCCATACATTCTTACAAACTTTTGCGTTCATAATATTAGTAGGATAAATAATGAAAAAGGTTAACACCAAAATCTTCCATTTTTAAGTTTTTTTTTGTCTTAATTTGACTGATCAAATGACCGATACGTCAGTCTCTCAACCAATCACAATAAAACGAAGCAGAGACGCATCGTGTTTTTTTTTTCACATTCTAAGCCCACTGGCATCACTATAAATATCTTATAAAGACATTTTCTTATGTCACATTATTAAATCTGTGCCTAGTGCAGATACATCATAGCATAACAATTACTGTAAAGACCGATTATTTAAGTAATCGGATTTATATTTTTGAAGTTATACTTCTTTAGGCGCGTTATGAAAAATTGATGGGAGTGAAATTTTACGATGCGCGCGCATGTGTGACACAAAATTTTCTCACGGGAGAAGTTGCCCGCTAAACCGCTCATTAAAGGCATATTATCATAAAGGGCAGATTTAATGTGAGATTTCAAAAAGTGGCCGCCATTTTGAATTTCTTTGTTTGAAGGCCAATTGACCTCAAAATCGATATCTGAGCATGGCTTTAGGCACAAAGGGCAGACCCAATGTTAGGAATGAAAAAAGTGGCCGTCACTTTGAATATCTTTGTTTTAAGGCCAATCGACCTCAAAATCGATATTTGAGTATGGCTTTAGGTACAAAGGGCAGATTAAATGTTAGATTTCAAAAAAGTGGCCGCCATTTTGAATTTTTGACTGTGTTGACTATCCTTTTCCAGTCCTTTTATTATTCAATGATGCCAAAGAAGTATAAATTCTCACGCACGTACATAAGTACACGCACCCATTTTTAATTATTGTATATTACGAATTATTTTCTATGTTCCATGTCAGTTTGACAGCTGTTATTTAAAATTTCTTATTAGAATCCTATAGGTAGGCGTGTAAAAACTACTTTCGCTAATAATTGGCAAGGGAATATTGACAGGTTAATAAAGGTTTTAAAAACTGCTATAAAAATGTCACTCGAGTTGCATGGCGTGAAAATAAACAAATATTTGACTCGAGTGACTCGAAAACTCGAGTACAACTCGAGTAACTTACTGAAATGACTCGAGTGACTCGAGTCATAAAATTCTACTCGAGTCGCATCACTACAGTGACGTATAGTGTTGCTACTATGGTAGGAGTGTAGGACATACAAGAGGCGGTATATTTGTCCCATACATGACGCCAAAATGTAAGAGCGCCTCAACATTTTTTGTTGTACTACTTCAAAGTTCATGTCGCGGTAGTCGCGAAATCAGGGATGCCAGATAGTGTCTCAGTAATACTGGTACAGAGGTCACTGAAAGTTGGTATTTGACCAAAAAAAATGGTACACGCTATAAAATATAAAATTCAGTATAAAATATTTCCGGCGACTTTTCTGGTACCTACATGGTACAAGACCCTAAAAACTGGTACGAATACCAGGAAATTGGTACGTCTGGCATCCCTGAGCCCCTGTGACCGGCAGTGTTGCCAGATAACAGATGTACAGATGTATGATGGTTGAAGCACTGTTGCCAACCCCAAGAAACCAAAAAACAACAGTGGGGCTAGGACGTGAAAATAAAACACGATGCGTTTCCGCTTCATTTTATTGTGATTGGTTGAGTGACTGACGTATCGGTATTTTGATGTTTGTGATTGATCGAGAGACCGACAAGTCAGTCTCTCAACCAATCACAATAAAACGAAGCGGAGACGCATCGTATTTTTTTTTCACGTCCTAGCCCCACAGATGAGTTATAAAAAAACAGGAGAAAACATAGATCGAGGATTTTGACCGAGGAGCAAAAAAAAGGTCCTCGATTTCCATTTTTCCGTCGGTAACACCAGAGAAGTAGGCTAAGTGTATAGGGTGGTGACCTAAAAAAAAAGGTCCTGCACCATTTTAGTACCTATGTAAAAAACATGTACAAAACCAATAAAACAAAAAAAAAGCAAAAACAGTAAATCTACTGTTAAAACAGTAGGGCTGGCAACATTGGGTTGAAGTAATTGCGAAGTAGCCTAAAGTCGGGCTCACTAAAGTTAGCACCTCAAAAATGTTTTTTTCTTCTATTTTCGACTTTTCTATTAATTCGTTTGTTCATCGTTTGTTCTTAAGGGGCTTTCATTGAATATTGCTTGTTTTTTGCATAAACCGATTTTTGCTCCAAATATACCGATTTTTCTTGGCAACTCTACCGATTTCAGATTTTGTCGTCCGAGACTAGTGATGCGACTCGAGTAGGATTTTATGACTCGAGTCATTTCAGTAAGTTACTCGAGTTGTACTCGAGTTTTCGAGTCACTCGAGTCAAATATTTTGTATTTTCATGCCATGCAACTCGAGTGACATTCTGTATAGCAGTTTTTAAAACGTTATTAACCTGTCAATATTCCCTTGCCAATTATTAACCCGTGCGATATGTGCGTGATGACGCGCTTTATGTGTGTGCGTGTAGGTCGATTTTCGCTTGTTGACAGATCACGTGTACCGGGCCAATGTAACCGAGCGGGCCTGAAGCGTTAACACATAGGCTACTTTATATCCCGGGAATATATAAAGCGGGAAAAATATTTACCTAAATAGGCAGTACTGACGTTCGTGACGTTGACATTTGACTGAGAAGTATGGTTACCGAGTAGACTACTCGGTGCGCCTAGTTGACTCGGCAACTCGAGTACAAATTGACTCGAGTCAATATTTTTTTCACTCGAGTACGATTTTCGCAAACTCACTCGAGTCACTCGAGTAAAAACACGACTCGAGTCGCATCACTATCCGAGACCACTGTTTATACAATTTATAAGGCACGGCAATCGGCATGGCACTGTAATTTGCACATTTAGTACTAACTTTGTTTATTTGTCTCTGGTACTAACGAAAGATATTGTTTAGACGTTTAGTTACAAAAGAAGAAGTAAAAAGATATAGAAGTATTTCACTAGTATGTAAAGTAAAACTCGCAATTTTACGCTCAAATCTCTGAAAAAAATCGCCCTCTTAAAGGTTTTTTCGATTATTGTTACAAGTTTCGCAAAGTTAAGCAAATATGCAAGTATCAGAAATAGATAACGTTAAAATATACAACCTGAGTGTTGGAAAATCTTTACCAGACGTAAGCACAATACTGTTATTATATAAAATTTAGATTTGTGTTTAGGTTACCAAAGATCATAACATGGATAACCTACTTTGCAGTGGCTGTCGGAAAGAAAGAAACGAGCCCTCCTGAAAAAGAATGTGGATCTCCGGAGACGTATCGAGCTAATCCAAGAATTTGACATGCCAGGTGTGAGCACAAACCTTCGTGTATCAAAAGATGGGCAGTACATTATGGCAACAGGAATTTACAAGCCACGAATAAAATGTTTTGACGTAAATAATTTATCATTGAAATTTGAAAGGTGTTTGGACTCTGAAGTAGTTAAATTTGAAATATTGAGTGAAGATTATGCAAAGGTATTATATTATTTGTCCATTTTTCATTTTTTTCATTTTATTATTATATTCGTACGTTTATTTATATAATTTCTTGTGTATTTTTAATAGATTGTGTTTCTTCAATGTGACCGTTACATAGAATTTCATGTGGGCCATGGCAGACACTACAGACTCAGAGTTCCAAAGTTTGGGAGAGATATAGCATATCACAACCCTTCATGTGACTTATTCGTGGTTGGGGCCTCATCAGTATGTATAGTACATTCTTTACATTATTGCTTTTTGTACATTTTTTTTTTACCTGGAAAATTTGCACCTTGCGGCTTCTATTCTGGATAAAGTATATGGGCAAAGCATACTCAAGTTCTCTATCAACTTACTTTCATTGGTTCAAATAATATAACAGTTATTACATACTTTGAATTATTTTCAGGAAGTGTACAGATTAAATCTAGAGATTGGTAAATTTTTAGCCCCTTATGTTACAAAAGCAACTGAAATTAATTGTTGCACAGTTAGCGAGGATCATGGTCTCCTGTTGGTGGGCACTGCAAGTGGTCATGTTGAGGCATGGGACCCCCGTGCCAAGACACTACAAGGGACCTTGGATTGTGCTATGCATTGCACTGACTCCGAATACAAGTTAGTGCATTGTAATTATGTTATTGGCTATTGTATTTTTTTTAGTAAATTTTTATATTGTATAATGTTACAATATTTTTAATTAACTGCTCCAGTAGAGTGAAAACCAATTATAACAATATTGCCAGAACTACCTAATGTGGATGCTATTTTGGATAATTGTTATAAATCATACTTAATACATGTATTTTCTGGGACTTTACTTTAAAATCATCATAACCAATGTTGTTAAAACTGGTTTCTACTGTACTTTTACATGTTTAGCATTATTATCTAATGTATGGTAAATTAAATTTAATGTTATGTTTGAGCACTGTGACAGCTATAATTGAAAAAGTTTTGTATTGTCGGACAACACAATTTGTGTGAGAAAAATGTCGTACTTTATTGGTGCAACTGTAGTAATAATTACCTTACCATAGAATTTAAAATTTATGTAATAAGCCTCTAAACAGGTTTAAAAAAATAAAAAATATTACTGTTAGATTTTTTAAAAATATTATTGATTAAGTTATTAATAAAAATAATCAAAATATTGTTTTATGATTTTAAGTATTGATATGCAGTATCTCTCTTTAGTGCCATCTATTCAATATTTGGTATTAGTTTATTTTTAATAAAATCCATCTTTTTATTTGCAGAAATTATGCTTTACCTGCTATAACAGCTATAAAATTTGATGGAGCGCTCAATATTGGAGTAGGTTCAAGCACTGGACATGTATTGATTTATGATATCAGATCTAGTAAACCACTATTAGTCAAGGACCATATGAATGAATTACCCATTAAGTCTATTGATTTCCACAAGAAAATGAATTATGTATATTCCATGGATTCAAGTATTGTAAAAATATGGGACAAGAATACTGTATGTACTTTAAATTATCATGTATTATATGCATTTTTATAGTATACTGTAGATAATATTGCAAAAAAAATTTTTCAGGGGAAACAGTACACAAGTATTGAATCTTCTGTGGATTTCAATGATTTATGTGTTATTCCAAATACTGGCTTAAGTATGATGGCAGTTGAAGATCAAAAGATGCAGATTTATTATGTACCGTCATTAGGTAAGTAATATTAGTACTCACAACTTTGCCAAGCCAAGACCAAGACATTTCAACAAGAAACATAATAACTGATGCTATAATCTTAATATATTTCAGGTCCTGCACCAAGATGGTGTGCATTCTTAGACAATTTGACTGATGAACTTGAAGTCACAGCTTCACAGACTATGTATGATGACTACAAATTTATTACAAAACAGGAATTGGAGTCACTTGGTCTTGATCATTTACTTGGAACAAATCTATTAAGGGCATATATGCATGGGTAAGTAATGTACCTATTGTTCCTTCTGCCGTTATTCCACTCCAACACAGAGTTAGCGCAAAGCATGTTGTGACGTGAAACGAAAAACACGATGTGTCTCCACTTCGTTTTATTGTGATTGGTTGAGTGACTGACGAATCGGTATTTTGATGTTTGTGATTGATCGAGAGACCGATACGTCAGTCTCTCAACCAATCACAATAAAACGAAACGGAGACGCATCGTGTTTTTTTCACGTCCTAGCCCCGCTGAACTATTAATAAAAAACACAATGCTAATGTGAGTTTACTGCTTTAATTCTAGATACTTTGTGGATGTCAGACTCTATAAGAGGGCCAAATCGATTGCAGATCCATTTGCATTTGAACAGTACAAAAAACGAAAAATCAGAGAAAAGATTGAACAGCAAAGGCCTTCTCGTATTAAAGTCGAGGATAATCTTCCGAAAGTCAACAGAGATTTGGCTTCCAAACTACTAGACAATGAGGGACGGAAGAAAAAGAAACCTGCTACGAATTTACTTCATGACAATAGATTCAAAGTATGTGTTGATTTCCAATAGTGTAATTTATTATTTGCATAGTGGTAATTTAATTCCTATAACTCTGACTGTTTTTTTATAGGCATTGTTTGAAAATCCTGATTTCGAAGTCGATAAAGCGGCGGAAGAGTATCGCCTACTGAATCCTGTTTTATCCAGACTTGACAAAAATAAAGAACCCAGGAAAGCAGAACCTATGCAGGTATAATATGTTATTCACTTATCTATGGGTTATTTGTCTGGTTTGTGCACAACTAGCCCGTAAGCGCGAATACACCGTTTTTCCCCGATCACATAATATAGGTTCAGAAATCTGATGCCAAAATTGCGGTCGTATCTTTCGAGTTAGAATCGGTCTGGTAGGCTCCAGCGTAGGCGCCCATCCAACCTCACATCTTCAATCATCACAAGTAGATTTTAATTGCCAAAGATGATGATACTGGATTACTAGTACCAGATTACTATAGGTACAATTTATAGAATTTTCGATCTACATTTATAAGACTGGAATTTAACCTTACACATTCGGCGCACGTTATAGATAGACATATTGCACATTCTCTATAAACGGAAAAAAAAGAACAAAAGGAAACGATTTCTATAAAATACTAGCGGCCCCGACAGGCAATGTCCTGTCCTAAAATTAATGACATAAAATCCTAGAACCCGAGTACAGCGCCACCTACCGGATCCAATTGTTAATCTAAAGTCTAAACTATTCTCGAATCCACCTGAAGACACAAAACAAATCTATAAAATCGATCCTACCTTTTAGGAGGGTTCAGTGACATACACACACAGAGAAGAATAATTATATGTATAAAGATTATAAACAATCTTTAATTAAACGAAATTTCACAATGTCAAATCTTGATTTATTGCATTGTAATTATTGAAAATATTTATGTTATTCATTATTACAGGATAATGACCAAACTGAAGAAAAGGACTCCGATATGGAACTATACGAAACGAGCGACGACAGTTCGGACGATGAACGTTCGTGGCAGAAAGAGGTGAAAAAACAACACAAACTGATTAAGAAAAAACATAAAGAACAGGAACCTGGTGCTGAAGAAAAGCTTTACGAGTTTAATAGTGCACCAAAACCATCTAACATAGTTAAAAGTGTAACACGAGTTAACAAATCTAGTCTGGGAGATAGAATAGCAAAGGAAGGCTTTTCAACAATAGTTTCAGGTACAGGAGGCAACAGAGAAATGAAATTTTCTATGAGAGTTAAAAAGGCAGATAAGGATAATCACAAGACGATAAAGAAACATTATCAAGAAAGAAAACAGTTTGTCCGTAAAACAGGATACTTAATGAAAAAGAAATTGCCTAAAATGTTATGATCAATAAAAAACAAAAATTTTTATGCTGTCTTTTATTTTATGTTTAGCAACTAAAAATCCTGTGTTTGATAAGTAGCAGAAATAACGAAGTGCATACTGCTCATGCTCTTGGTAAAGGCCGCAGGAACGCGCTGGATGCAGGCCGCTTTTGACAGGTCCATCTAGAAATCTTTGGGGGAGGCCTATGTTCAGCAGTGGACGTCATGTGGCTGATGATGATACCGCTCATCGAAAAAGCACTTCATTTAAAGAAACGGCGATTCCGGCGCCAAATCAATAGATTAGCCAGTATTCATCCTTGCGGCTCCTTTTTTTTATTACTTCCGTTTTCCCTACCAGGCTTTTGTGACGATATCGTCCGTTCAAAGCGCGTCAAAAGTGTGCGTCGCATACGTGGACGCGGGAGTGCGCCTATATTTTTGATAGGTACCTACCTACACATAATATATTTAGTGAAAAGTGCCAAGTTCATTCAATGGTTTATGCATTGAATCTTTATTATTTCTGAAAAGTAATTTATGGTTTACGCCTACAACACTCGACGGCGAGCGATGCATAAGAATACTACTTTGAAGAAAAGTTCTTCATTGGTAATTTACTCATGTTACGTCAGCCCCGTGTTAGTCTAAGCAGCCCTGTTGCACACGTAGGTAGGTACTGTTTACTGCAAATTCAAGACATTCGGGGTAGTTTATCATGGGCGGTACTAGGGTTAATATCAACTGATGTCAATTTTTCTTTCATATTCATAACGACACAATGCGCTGCAACCCAGGATTCCATCCCTATCTAGATTCTTAATGGATGATGTTCTACAGAGCTGTAATTAACAATTATCCTCAATCGGGAGTGATACGTGCACGTTATGCGTGTGGAACCAGCTTGCGTTTAATACAGATTTGCCGTTTTAAATACTTACCTTAAAGATTATAGTGAGAGTGTTTCCATCTGAGAAAATGGATATGCATCGACTTTCCTATGGAAAGCATTCTGGATGTTTACGATTACTTACCATTAGCTGAACCGTTTCCCCGTTTGTCCTCTGTCGTAAAAAAGATTTACACTTACATAAAGGTAATCTTATGACTGAACTGTTTTTGTAAACAGTGTCACTACTTTTAATTTCACCTTTATCACACAAGCTTATCGCAAGTTCAATGAACAGTACCTATTGCGGATAGTTTCTTAAATTGCATTGTCTTTAATTTTAAAATTCATTTTACCTTTGAAACATTACTTCCCAAATTTTAGACTATTACTCATCGATACTAATATTGGGACGATGATGTACTTATAGTCGAAATGATGTGACAATGCGACTTATCGTGGGGCACTCTGCTGTATTCGTTATTGTGTAGATACATATTTTTATGCATTTATATGTTGCATGGCCTGTGTTATCAACTGTCTTTTTAAAGTACACATTAAAACATGTACAGTAAAAAGGAGGACGCTCGTTGTTGATAATAGTTGTGGTAATAATTGGAATACATAGACGATGCAAAATGACAACGGATCTTACGGTAGTGGTAAGTGATTTTAACTTATTTATTTATTACCTACCGTCTTTATTCAGTTCACTGTCGTTTGTAACATCATTGGACCATTATTACAATGTTATCGTTTGTATAATGTGCATAATGGTAATTAAAGAATAGATATGGGCAATAAACTGAATAATATTAACTTTTTAAATGATCGTATAGCTAGTGATCTGCTGGACAGCCATGTGCTGGGGAACGACAAATTTGTTGAGCCAGCGATGGAAAGGTCAACGAGGTCCAGTGTTGATGTAAGTAACATACAATTAATTGTAAAATTTAATAGTAAAATTGCGTGTAACAATCGTCGATTAAAATGTTTTTATAACATTTCTCAGTTATGTCATTTTTTTCAGATCGGAGAAATAACTGAATCTCCAGATACAGAATACATGAGTACTTCGGCAATTTTACATTACTGTAAATCGAAAGTACGTTCGTTTTGTCTCAAGTTTACAATTGGATTCACAGATACTAAACGTAGTAATGAATTATTTTCAGATATTGCTTCCGTACTTGAAGCTGCTGACCATTATGGGTTTGCGACCTGTGCTCGACGTATCCAATTCATCGAAGTGTGCTGTGTGTTACTCACATTTTCACTCTGCACAAGTAGCAGTACTTATGTTCATAGGATATGTACTTCAATATATGGCTTGCTTCAGGTATGATATATTATATGGTATCATAAGTATTCATGAAATAAAAGAAAATGATTTTAGTTTAGGTTGTAAGTACCTCATGTAGACATTTACGCTACATAGGCAGTGTCTTAAATGTTATTTTGTTAATTACAATATGCACTCTATATAAATTAATAAATGGAAATCATTGATGTATTAAAAACCCATACATCAATGATGGAAATATTGAGTAAAAATTTGCAAAAATATTAAATTTGAATTTTAACGTTTCATTAGCCATAGTGCGGACAAAATGACTGTTCGCTTGTACCTACCTACTTTAGTTTGTATTAGATTTCGATTATTCATCTAGTCATATTGTGTACTTAGAGTAATCAAAGATTTAACATTACTAAAGTATCAATAATTTGGTTTGCAGACGCGACAGAGGTTTTTGCTACAAATTAGTCCCTCTGGCATTAACGTCGTCATTAGAATACGATACTTACAAAGAAGTATGTTACGGAAACGTTTTGTTTACTTACATTGGTCCAAGTATATTACATTTTGTGGGATTCTTGTATGCATTATATTTATTTAGAATATCTGATAACGAACAACTGCAGAACTTGATGGAGAGGGTATGTTTAAATGTCAATTTATTTGTTTTAAAAGGACATTGCCTTAAACTCAAGCAGGCAAGGGTACAGCTTGCTAGGTTTCATGGACTCATTATCGTCCTTTCAGGTTTTCCTCCTATCATCTTACGCGCCCCAGGGAACGCCCACCACTAAACCAAGGCGTTTATTGCGTATGTTGTGGTTTTTCATAATCCTCAGTGTGATATGGATGTGCTTATCACTATGTTTAGTGAACTTGATGTTGGCCAGAGGAAACATTATTTTTAAATGGACAGAAACAAGGTAATTTTATATACCTACTGATTTAGATTGTAGCAGTACTGAATATAAACAAATAGAATTAACAGCAATACCTATTGGCTATTAAAATGTTTTAGCTCCTACGAAGTCAACCTATGTTTGAAGATTTTGTTGATTATTTGCACGCTTATACACGACATGGTTCAAGCAACTATAATTACAAGCTATTGCCTTCAGGCGCAGTTGTTGCAGGCGCATTTAATGTTCCTCAAGGAACGCCTGCTTAATCGAACAATGAATCCACTAGATTGGATGAGGGTAATTAATATTATTATAACGTTTATAATTTATCCAGTTCATTATTACAAACGCTATTATATTTGTAGGCAATAGGGGAATTTCGGAAGTTATTAAAATATTTAAATGATGATTTGGCGCCAGCGGTATGTTTGTTTACAATAGTGAACATATCATGGGCGGTGTCGGGCGTCCTGTGGCTGTTGAATATAGACAAAGTAGATACCGAGACTGAACCTATACTAGGCATTAGTATATTGAATCAGTTTCTGTGGTTATCTGCTGCCATAGTGCCTTTTATTCAGGTGAGCAAATCAAACAATTTATTCCTATAAATTAATTCACATTGCACAGGTAATAGGATAGTTTATTTAGTTTTAATGTGTACATTGTTTATATGTAACAGAAAATAATAGGACATTGATTTATATGTAACACAAATAAATACGAAAAAGAAATTCTTCTGTAAAATCAGCATCAAAGTTGGTTGAAAAATAAAGCAATTATTCATACCTTTGTCAAATATTTTCGTGAGCAAAAGTGGGGACGTGGTGGGGATATAGCGCTATTTCTTTCGCACACGGGCGGCATTATGGCCAGTGACATCCGGTGACGTCACAATCTGATATTACTATTGTTTGACATTACCCGTTTTGCCAAATTTCTATGCTTTAATTTACTAATTATTGCGCCAATTTTGAAAATTATTATTCTCTTAGATTTTGGACGGCATAAATTGAATGTATTTAAAAAAAATATTCAACTACTCTATTGCATCTCCTTTCATTACCTAATCTCTGCATACATTCTTGTTGATTTAGGAACCTCATGCAATGTAATTTATACAGGGTCATTTTTTCATTGCGTTACTAAATGAAACCACATATTCGTCTATACCTTTGCTAACACCGTGATAAAATTATCAATGAATAACGAATACTTTCGCCAAAAATCCCGGTTGTAGCATTTAAATTTTTTTATCATTTTGTAGTTTAGTACGAATATGGTGTGTGCGTAAGTGTATTTCTGACTGAAAGTGTAATATTGCTGCTGCGAGGAATTCTCCTAGAGCAGTCATAGTGGCATTACGATGTGTAAACTTAAAGTTACATTTTATTGA
Organism: Lapara coniferarum; assembly: GCA_949316025.1. Taxonomy (NCBI): domain Eukaryota; kingdom Metazoa; phylum Arthropoda; class Insecta; order Lepidoptera; family Sphingidae; genus Lapara; species Lapara coniferarum. Next base: position 11,755,897 of record OX438926.1, on the reverse strand, counting down.
TATTTATTTTGTTCGAAACTTACACTTTTTTATTTTACCTCTATGGTTAAAATAACTTAATGGAAAGTATTATTTTCAACAAGATAAGTATGTGATTTCATTTATTAACGCAATGTCAAAATGAATGAATGATAGAATTAATAAAAATATTACTTAGCATACTTGTTCTGCTTTTGTAAACTATAGTCTACAAAAGTGGTTTAATGTAACAATGAATATGTATTAATTTATTTTTTGGATGTAGGTACATAATACATTGTATTTAAAATCAAAATCGGTTCAATAACAGCGACGCTAGAGTGGAACATAAAATGGATACATACATACATAGGGTGTTGAAATCATTACCCTTCCTTGCTTCGCCATAGTCGGGTAAAAACATCAGAAAAATTGGCAAACAAGTTCTTTAAGTAATTATTCACTTTTGATATTCCAGGCGGCGCGATTATCAAAGGAATGTCGAAAAACGCAGTCAGTGGGGCATGAATTATGCGGTCGTCCATTCTTACACCAAGATACATCTCAAGAAGAGATCACTACTGTCCTAATGTACGCGTCCACGCTCCAACTGCACGCCAAATTGTTTCACTATCCCATTGCGGGTCGATACTTATGTGTTGTACTCACTCTCACAGTCATAGGACTCTTTTCACTGGGAATGTGTCACTATTTACAATAATTGTATTTATATGTTTAACAATCAAATTGTAATAATGAATAATACACTGATTAATTTGTGGAATTATATTTTATTTTTACCACCACAATATATTATTATTATGTCACACATCACTAAATACACACTAGAACAAGAGTATTAAAATTTTTAAATGCAAAAGAATATGTACGCAACATTTGCTATATGTGTGTGCCCTCTGTTTGAAGGTGGTACTTGCACCGATATTCCTTAACATTTTTATACATAAAAAAATCAGTTTCCCTATTTGGCACCGGCTTCCTCACATAGTGTAGGTAACTGCAGATAACTTATATCATATACAGATGACATGTGTGGTGCGTGTTTCTGTGTGCTAAAATTTTGACAAGTACCTACACATTTTATTTATAGAACTCTACATAACAATATAGCATTATCAGATTACACTAATAGAACTCTATGTTAAATGTATATCATTGTATGCGTTGGTGGCCGCCGAACGACAATTATTCTTATCAAGGTTGGTTTGGTACCGAGCAATGTATGCACGATACCACGTCATGTGTTTGAAAGAAAGGAACATAAGCTCTCGCAGTAATACTCGAATGTCTGTGTGGAGGTGCATCTAAAATACTATTTCGCAGTAAGCTGCGATCACTTCCGAGATGGAATAGTTTGCGAGCCTATTACACACCTGAACCCGTCACCATCACATCACGTAGGGTTGTCTACTTGTTTTTTTTTATCATTAATCTAATCAAAGTAAATAATTAATCATATCGATTGCAAATATACTTGGAAATACATAAATCAAAAATAGTATTTACGTATATTAGTATGGATTTGAATTAAATTTGGCACTCAGTATTTTGGATTTACACATCGGTTTAATCGGCGTTATGTATAGCCGAAGGAATTTTATTCCGGGAAGACTTTACGTGAGTAGAGCTGTGGGTATAAGTTATTTTAAGTATAGTATTGACTATAGAAACGTAAAAGATAAAAAATAATAGGAGCTGTAAACTTTATATATCTTTTTTTTTTGTCAAATATAAGATCAAATGCTCACGCTTACGTTTACAAAAACTGTTGTAGTTAGCAGATTAGTGTACGATATAACGACAATTGATTAATATTTATTTATGAGTGCGTTCATAACGACATAACTATATAAGTATGTGCGTTGCACATTCTACGTTACATTGAAAGTGACACAATTTTTGTCCGCAACAATAAGTACATGGCGCGTCCTTTCTAGATGGTCATAGTTAGGGCTGCCATCACCGAAATTGCCGACGCCGGATAAACACGGAAAAAATCCCGGACATTTGGGCGAAATATGGGACTTTCCCCGGACACCTCTGAAAAAATATTTTGCCGTTCCTTCTTGAATGCGGAAATGGATGAATTTTTAACTAAGGTTTATTTCAATTTGTCGCTCATCTATAAAAAAAAATGGATATCCCCTGACAACAAAAGTGTCCACACTTTTTAAAACCCCTGCCGGACGGCCCCCGGACGCCCTTCAAACTAGGACAAATCCGGACGGATGGCAGCCCTAGTCATAGATCGCCATATAAATGAGTGTTTCAATCAGCGTGTATGGCGGTGCGCGTGTGTGCGTGCGCGGCCGCCTGCACGAGGTGCGCGCCCCACCACGCGCGCACCTCGTGCAGCGCGGGCTGCTCGCACGCGTGACCCCCGCCCGCACCACCCGCCCCACCCGCCCCCGCCGCCTGCACGCTGCCGCGGCTGTTGCGGTGCTGCGTCGCTATGGTATTACAATTTCATGTTTATTGTTTCATATAAATTAACAGTATAAATAATGATACAAAGTAAAATAGCTATAATATCATGCCAGTTACAAACCGAAAACTAAGACTTAGCTCGCATAGCTGAAATATTGTATGATAGTTGTGTGCCGACAGCAAACTATGTAAACTAATCCATATGCTATAGACTTGGCTAATAAACGTAAACTTTTGTCATATGTCTTAACCCTATACACTCGGACGCCGGTGTCCGTCACAAGGTGAGTCATCGAGAGGAAGCGAGATAAACACAATCAACACACAATCTTGTTATGACAAGACAACACGCAAAACAAGACTACAAACCGGTGTATAACTGAACGAGACGTATATGTATAAAGTTTATTAGCAAGACAGTATTTGTAATTACCACATCTATGCGAGCTAAGAAAAACTAAAGTCTGCATCTTGCAATGGTTGGTGTGTTTATGATTACAGTCAAAGATTTAGCTTCTTAACAATGAAAAATCTTATGACGTCTATATAAACAAAATGAACTTTGTGCCATAAGAACTACTACTTATATTATTCTCAGCATGTAGCTCATAAAGACAATACATACACATATACGGTAATATTAATGGAGAATAAATCCTGTAGAACCATCACAATCAATACAAGTCCATTGCAATAATATCAAATGGCAAAGCGGCTCGCATACAAATTTGGATGTCCAGTTACTTACGGCCTCAAAATAAAAATAATTGCGAAAAGGCATAGGTATGCGATGATATTAAGTAAATAATGTAAAGTGCAATATACTTACGCGTAGGTTTCTTATTGAGTGCTGGATGTGGGTCGCTCAGTGTAGGTTGTAGATACTTCTTTACTGGACTGTCAGGCCTGTTAAAAACAAAAAAGATTACAAATTAATAAATGTAACGAAATAACTTTTGTTAATGAAACTATAATATAATAACAGCCCTGTATTATACACTGTCTCATTGCTGGGCATGGGCTTCCACTACTACTGACAGGGTTTAAGCCTTAGTCCAGCAAGAATACTCGCATAACTTTTATAAAAGTCAAAGATGCATACCCTTGAGTTTTGAACCTGCCGACATTCGTCTCAGCACTCCGTTCCTTTCCCAATTAGGCTATCGATAATATTATAATTAACCTAATAACAGAATATAATTCCCACCCTTTTATTCTATAAAAAATATTCCGATGGCAAAATGGTCGTAATTGAAGTCAGTTTACAATGATTGTAATAAAATTTGTTTGTCCATAATTTATATTTACCTAGGCACGCTGGTAGATGGCAAGCCAGACCGCTTAAACTGCGACTTTGCAGACGCCCGCTTCGTTGTTTGTGAATCGAACGAAGAAGTTGTTATATCTATGAAAGTAACATTGATTTAAATCAGTAGTGCTATAAAATTTTCTATATTTATTTGACTGTTGGTTGTAGTATCCATAAAAGTGGTCAGTAGGTTTAGAATGTGAAAAAAAAACACGATGCGTCTCCGTTTCGTTTTATTGTGATTGGTTGAGAGACTGACGTATCGGTATTTTGTTGTTTGTGATTGATCGAGAGACCGCATCGTCAATCTCTCAATCAATTACAATAAAACGAAGCGGAGACGCATTCTGTTTTTTTTTTAAATTTCAAGCCTACTGGACGACTTTTATGTTGTTGACTTCCTTTTGTCATACCAATTTTTAATATCCAAGTAAAACCAATTGAAGCGTGAACTTTATTTTTTTTTTAATGTGTTTCTATATAGTAAAGGTTTTGGGATCGCTTGATGCTGGGTTTATTTTTGTGACATAATTCACATAGAAAATCAATGCTTATTTTTCAATTAAATGGCAATTAACCAGAAAATATTACTCGTCGATGGTACAAGATACCTACGAGGGACACATTCGTGCTAAGGTTATGACTTTTGCAATCCAGAATTGCATAATAGGGCATTTTAATATAAATATTTTACCCGGGATTCGAAGTCGAGACATCAGTGCAATAGTTGTACTGCAAACCCAATACAAGTACGCCACCTAGTCTATGTATCAAATGTCGGCATTACTCACTGGATATGACTGGTTGTGATGCGGACTCTGTGATTTCTGTTCTACCTGCGCTGGCTACAACTTGCTGTGGAAATAACATTACTTTGTAAGTATTTATATTATTGTACGAATATTGGATTTGCTATGTGATAACTCATATATCGCAACTACCTGTACTTCAGTTTCTAATTTTTCCTTATCTAGCTTCTCGTTGGTGAGATCAACAGCTTGTTCGTTCGTTTTTCTCAAGCCAGCTATCAAGCTTGTTTGTTGTTTCTGAAAAGTTATTTTTATTAAAAAGAAAAGTTAAGGAACGAATGGGTCAGCTCTATCAGATTAATATATTTGTCTCTCAGGAATTCGTAAATTACCTTACATCATAAAAAAAATCTGTAGTTATACTATGGCTTATTAAAATGCAGATTTAATTTAAATATAACTTACGCTACTGCTAGCCCGTATTTTTTTGAGACAGCCCTCGAGCCACGTGCGTATTGTTTGTTTAGCGACTTCTTCTTCAATCAAAAACTCAAACTCCTCTCTCGCCAGGAGCTCTTCCATTTGTAATGACTTTCGTATATCCACAGTGCGGTAGGATAACATGCTGTCATAAATAAAATTACAATTAGACTTTTTTAATTTATTATCGCGTATATAGTTAAAAACAAGTTTAAATATTCCAGCCAGCATGATTTTCCAAGAAGCAAGTTATTTGACGATAACTCAACCTAACGCAAGCAAAGATTTGTCATTGAATAAAATGTTTTTTGATGCCAATACGTACTTGATAACGTCGTGGAAGGTGACATCTTCGCCGTTGTGGAGTCGCTCCAGCTCGTAACACATGTATTTAAACAAAAGCCTTTCCTTGTGCGTGTCGCACTCGAGGCGACCTTTCAATAAACGCAGAATGAACTTCACCTGCAAGTAATTTATCGCCAAGTGGATATTTTTAGGCTTAATATTAAATATTTTTGCACACTCAGTTAGATATACAGGGTCATTTTGACATTGCGTTAATAAATGAAACCACATACCTATCTCGTTGAAAATAACGTTTTCCATTGAGTTATTTTAACCGTAGATGTAAAATAAAAAAGTGTAAGTTTCGAACAAAATAAATATCAATAAAAAGTAACTTTAAGTTTACACGCCCTAATGCGACTATGACTGCTCTAGGAGAATTCGTCGCAGCAGCAACATTACAGTTTCGGTCAGAAATACATTTACACACACACCATATTCGCATTAAACTACAAAATTATCAAAAAACTGGAGTACTACAACCGCGATTTTTATCGAAAGTATTCGTTATTCATTAACGATCTTTGGCACAATGTTAGCAGAGGTATAGACAAATAAATGGTTTCATTTAGTAACATAATGTAAAAATGACTCGGTATAGTAATTTTGCGATTTATTTCTAACAACAATTTGTAACAAATTACGATTTGAAGTCACAATTATTAAACGGTTTTTAAAGATATCTTTTTTTTATCGATGGCTCGACAAAGTGGCTTCACTGCATCTGATGGTAAATGAAGTGAAGCTCAAAAAATAATGTCGACCGGCAAGAGATAAACATCCCCGGTCGGTCGGCACAGTTATGCCGGCCTGCATAATTGCTTCTTCACGCTCCGCTTGAAGGACCCTAAGTCGTAGGAAGAAGGGAATCTTCAGATTGATAACGAAAATGTAACAATTAGAATAATGTTTGATCGTAATGCATCGGTCACAACTTAGTTATTTTCATTGTTTTATTAATTTAGGCCGCTTTTTTAAATCAAGATTCAAGTCCAGATGTTAGGTTAAAAATTGAAAAATGGATGCATACCTACACATACATACCTTTCTGACAGGGATGACGCCTTTTTGATGAACGTCGACAATATTCCAAGTATTCTGGAAGTTTCTAATATCCGCGTACGAGAGCAGAGCGTCTTCTTCGTTCGAGTAGAACAGTGAGAAGTTTTCCATTATGATAGCTGTAAACAAACGGCTAATTAATTAACACCGACTGCTTGCGTATAAGATGAGTGGAGACTATAAATTCCTCGGATAACGAACGAATATGAAAATTATGTGAACTTATTAAAAAATAATTATTGTAGCTCGATATGAGTGCTTGTGCCGACCCTCACATGCGTCCCAATGGAACGAATGTGTTGCGTATGGGCGAGAGCCTTATGGAAGTGTCCAAGTAAAGCGTGAGTACAGCAGTGACAGCACACGACCAGGGGGCTTAGGATTTGAAAAAAAAAACACGATACGTCTCCGCTTCGTTTTATTGTGAGTGAGTGCCGCGCATTCACCACGTAGTTGTCAAACATTCTTATTATAAGCGAGCAGTGCATTATAAGATTGTTAGCAACATCACCCAAGCTCAATCCCGCAGGTAGCATACTCACGCCTTTTATCCCCAAGAGGTAGGTAGAGGTGCAACTAGTGCACACACTTTTCGCTGTACGTATTCCGTCCCATGATGTGATAGGAGGCGAGCCTATCGCCATATCGTCGCCCAGGTAGGTACTTCATTATTAAGCGGAGTTTAGATTAGCAAGAAAACTTACTAAAAGTATCTTCCGCAAGCGATTATTGCAGTATAAAGTCACGGGAAGCGCATTTCTGCTAAAATTGATTTGCAGGACTTGCGGCGATTACATACAGAATTATGAAAATATTGCCGCTAGTATAAACGCATCAAAGTTCTTTCGCAATATATTCCTGAAATAACTTTCTAATCAAACACACTACATAGTGTAGACTACAGACCCACGAGCAGGTTGAGCACGATGTAAGTGATAATAACGTAGAATGTGCAGAAGTAGGCGAGCGAGGCGGTGAAGTTGCCGCAGTCGGTCTCCCAGTAGTTGTGTGCGGGCGTGCAGTACGGCGGCGCGACCATGCAGTCGTGCATGATCTTGTTCCAGTCCTCGCCCGTCACGATGCGGAACAACATCGCCACGCTGTGTATCGGCGAGTTGAAGTTCGCACGTCTGTGTCGACAACCATGATAAGCGTTTACAAACATTGGCTTGATTTACTCAGGGCCGCGCCGTCCCTATGTGCGAAGTGTGCGGCGCACACAGGCGCCAAAGCAATAGGGGCGCCGGAATCGGGATGAAACGCCAGCGTTAATTATTGAAATTATATTTGTTATACTACATCATATTCTATATAGTTCAGTAGGTAAGAAAGTAGCTTCAACAAGTCTTCCAAGACAATACTCACGCCTGTTTAACTTTATACTACTTGAATTTTGTGTGTTAAAATCAAAAGAACCGCCGCAATCGCTACAATAGCCAACTACATATCTTATTAGAAACGCCTTATAAAGGTCATTTTCTAAATTAAAATTGAGTACAATGAGCCAAAAAAAGGTTAACGATAAAAAATATTGATGTCGAAACAGGACGATAATAGTCATAGGCGCTTCATAGATTTCGCACACAGGCATTGTCTTGGGTCGGCACGGCCCTGGATTTACTACACTATAAACAATACATAGTGGTCTAGTATCTATGATTCGAAAGGTTTAGTAGATGTGTAGGAAAGAAAACTATGTGACTGCCTCGGTGGCGTAGTGGTATTGCGTACGCATTACGAGTACGATTTGCACGCTGAGGTCCTGGGTTCGAATCCCGGGTCGAGCCAAAAAAATTGTGACTGGGTTTTTCCATCTTAAAATTTACTCAGTCGCAGCTCGGAGTCAGGAAGTTGGCGGTGTGATACCCCCGTGCCTCGGAAAGCACGTAAAAGCCGTTGGTCCTGCGCCTGATCTCTCTCCGGTCATGTCGGATTGCCGTCTCACCGGACTATGTGAGTGAAGGAATAGCGAGTGCACCTGTGTATTGCGCACACACTTGTGCACTATAATATCTCCTGCGTACCTGGCTGATCTCCGTTGAGATTGGCCGCCGTGGCCGAAACTAGCTAGGAGGAGGAAAGAAAAACCACGCGTTGATGTAGATTTAATTTGATCCAAGAAGATTCGAAAGGTTCAATAGATGTGTAGGAAAGAAAATCACGTGTTGCTGTGGGTTTGGTCCATTTTCGTCGATCCTTACCTGCCGATACCTTCTCCGTACTTGACGTTCCCGAACACGATGGTGCCGGCCAGCGCGTAAAAGAACACCAGCAGGAACATTCCGAATATGATGAAGAAACTCTTGCACACGCTCACACCTACTGTGAGCATCAGCATTTTAAGAGTCGTGTGTTTACCAGTTATCGTGAAGAAACGTAGTATCACCACCATGAAGCCCACGAAGTATGAGAGATCATTCTGAAATTACAATAAACACGGGTAATGACTACTGTTGATGGGATGGTGTCCGGTACATTGCCTTGTATGCAAATGAATAGCGATCATAGTCATAATGAAAGATGCGCCATAAAGGTCAGCTGATGAAGGTCTAATAATAAAAGCGAAACTACACTAAGTATATTCTAGAGTATCGTGTCAAAAAGCCCTTGGGCATGATACCGGTGAAGCGGGCCGACCCAAGGTGAAACTGGCGGTGCCACCCGAACTGGGATTAAGGGTGAAATAGTTCCAATGAAGGCGAACTGATCACCTGTCTGCGCGATTGCGTACGTCCCCACAAAACATACATACATACATCGTGTCAAAATCAAAAAAGAAACTTTAATATCGAATGTCCTATATCATGTAACAAGGCAACGGACAACAAATATGGCGATAAATCAACAACTACCTTCACCTCTGTTAAGTCAGATTTCAATTAGCACGGCACCACAGTTACCTTGAGTGTGAAATGCATGAATATCCATATACATCCTGCGACGGTGACGAGCAGGTCGTATCGGTTGCGGCGGCTCTGCCAGTACCCGCGCGGCGTGAACGCGATGGTCTTCAGCAGCACCTCCACCACGAACACCAGCGTCAGCAGCGCCGACGTCAGCGCGAGCTGCTCCGTGTACGGCGAGTATCGAGACCACTGGAACAAACCGTTACATTGCAGTGTGGCGCCAATGTATTCAAACTGTGGTGGTGTTATATGTAAGAGTCCGTCTGGGTGGGTACCACCACAATGTCTAATCCTATATTATGTTTATACATGTTAAGGGCCATGTATTGCCTGGACAAGGATTTTATTGAAATTGAACAGACGAAGGTAAGGTCGAGATAGCTCAGTTGGCAAAGCACCGGCACGGTACGCTGGAGGTCGCGGGTTCAAATCCTGCTTTGGACTGTTTCTTTGTCAATGTTTCAATTAAAAATAGAACCACAATGTCTGTTTCGGTTTGAAGGACATTGTAGCCAGTGTAACTACTGAACATAATGAGAGTTAACATTTTATGTCTCAAGATGACGAGTGCAGTGGAATGCCACACAGTACTTTGTAAGTCAAAGTGCTGGATGGTGTTGCTACTGTTTATGGGTGGTCGTATCGCTTACCATCAGGCGAACGGCATGCTCGTTTCGTCATTTAATATCATAAAAAAATGGGCCGACAGTGTCGACTAACGAGGGGTTACTATCTCTTCTCAGTCCACAATCTATCCGGATCCCACTCCACTTACCATGAGGTGCAGTGTGGTAATTATGCCGTGCCCGTATACACCAAAAAAATATGTGTAGTACATATCAAGGGAAGGGTGGTGCAACTTTGTGGAGATAATACAGTGCTTTCTCCCTTTTCTATTATCTGCCCTTGTACCTAGGTCTTGAGTAAGTATATGGAACATAATGTAGTCAACCATGTGGTAGAAACAAATTAGCATTGAAAACTGGCTATTGAGATAAGGTTTTATTCTGTCTGTGTTCAATTCTCTTTAAACAGGTGAAACCCAAGTTGTCTTAAAAAAAGTCAAAATAACACCCATATCGGTATTCAAATCTAGGGCCTTCCATTCCGCAGCATACATACACAAACTGCCACTATACTAAGCTGATGACGAACAGCAGTACAATTACATGGTTAGGTATACATAGAATTTACTAATGAACATCCAACATGTTTGAAATGTAAACCTACACTATTTATCATATTTTGTTGAGTGTGTAATCCATATTGTCATAGTACTTACAGTGTAATTGTCGATTGTGTATAATATTTGTCGAGTACTTACGGTGACAGCTAATAAGCCGCTGTTGATGAGCACCACAATAGCGATCACTCTCTTGAAACTCAAGTTCTGTGTCACGTCGTAAGCGAAGGCTCGGACTTTCCTTTTGTTCGGCCTGGGAGGCAGATGTAGCGGCTGTGCGATTTTCAGTCTTTTCTTTAAATCGCACCTAAAAAAATCAAGTACGTTATAATGAATGCCTTTGATAATTATAAACGAGTAGTTGATGTCCGCGGCTCCGCCCGCGTTAATAAGTTTTTCCGGGATAAAAAGTAGCCTATAGCACTCAGGTAATGTAACTTTCTGTTATTGAAAGAATTTTTTAAATCAGTTCAGTAGTTCCTGAGATTTGAGCGTTCAACCAAACAAACAAACTCTTCACCTTTATAATATTAGTATAGATTTGTTTTTATTCTAGCGCTTTAAGTTATTTCACCCGAGTGCATATTAAGTGCGATTAAAGTATACAAAAATAAGAATCAAGGGGCATTTATCTAGAGATACAGCATCTCTCAATGGTCGGCATTCAGCTTAAATAATTTGATAGTTATTTATCTAGAAAATACTAAATAGGGATGAGACTTACCATCTGCGCTGATCAACCGTCAAGAGTGCAGTACCTTTGTTCTCAGAGTAATTAGCGATAACCACACCCACAAAGAGTGTTAGGCCTATCATACACCCCAGGAATATATAAACGTGTATGTAAATAGCATGTACCTGAAACAAAAATATAGTAAACAATATTGTAGTGACTAGCGGTTAATATCTTAAACGCTATAATATATTATTGTTTACAACTAACATACCTTTTTTTTCGCGGTGAAAAACGCGTTATCGCTACCACCTCCGGGGGGTGAATGGAACGGTTATGTTGGTTTCATACAGTTTAGACGAGATAATATATGTACATAGAGCTAGAGATAGATATGCACCCGAATCGTCAAAATTCGAAAATGGTCTAATACCCTGCATAAGGGACCTATGACTTAAAATTTAAAAATCTTGAAACATAACTCACCGGGCCTAGTGCTTTAATCAACACATCGCGCACGTCCAACCAACCCTTGAACGATAGCACCTCGAATAGCGTGAGCAGAGCATCGCCGATGTTGTCGAAATTGAACCGTTTTGGATTAGCCCTGAAATGGAATGGCAGAATAAAACGGAGATTTGATTTCAATACTTATGTAAGTAAATACCATTATTTATTTGATTAGATCGTTAACGTCTTGAAAGTTATATAAATCTTCAATTAAAATGTACCTATGTACTTGCATAACCATAAACCATAACCAGCTCTGTATTATATACTGCCCACTGCTGAGCACGGGCCTCCTCTACTACTGAGAGGGGTTAGGTTTTAGTCCACCACGCTGGCCTAGTGCGGGTTGGCAGACTTCACATACTTTCGAAATTCTTATAGAGAACTAAGGTATGCAAGTTTCCTCATGATGTTTTCCTTCATCGTTAAAGCAAGCGACAAATAATTCACAAAGAATACACACATAACTTTTTTTTTAGAAAGTCAGAGGTGTGTGCCATTGGGTTTTGAATCTGCAGACATTCGTCTCTGCAGCAATTTTTATATCTAAAGCTACAACTTTGCCACGAAACCTTGCGATATCAAAACTATAGTCGATCACGAAATAGGCCATATGTTACAATTTTAAACTACTCACCACACTCTAGGCACTAGCATTGAAGGGAAAGTTTCGTTGGGGCCCGGTCTGATTTTCATCTTGGTCACAAACACTCGCCTCATGAACACTCCCACGCAGTCCTCGCGGCGTGTTATCGTCGGATCGTTACACCGAGCCAATCTAACAATAATTATAATTAACATAACTATTATTACGCTAGTTCAATGTATGAATTTTGAGAATTTATATATTTCTGTACTAAAACAATAAACTCGGTCAATTACCTTCCTCCATATAACTGAACGCCGTAACTTGCAAATACGAACATTAGTAGAATCAGTAAAGTCGATACCTAAAAAGACCATACAATTATTTATTTTGTATTATAATCGATTCAAAAGTGCAGAATGCCACTGGACATATTTGTATTATAATTAATAGACCTTAACCATATTTACTACTTTTAAGGTTTTCAGTTCATGTTTAATTCTATAGTGCGTGGTAAAGACCACAACATTCGGTGCCCATGTTCATATGCAGACCGATGCACAACAATAAAAAGTTAACCCCAGCTTGTTAACACTTTATGTACGTTCTATTATAGAAGTATAGATATCATATTGGTTGTAACCGGTTAATCTATACTATAATATTATAAAGCTGAAGACTTTGTTTGTTTGAACGCGCTAATCTCAGGAACTACTGAACCGATTTTGAAAATGCTTTCACTAATAGGAAGCTAGATAACTCCTGAGTGCTATAGGCTACTTTTTATCCCGGGAAAATATTTTTGTCCCTGAAAAACTTTTTCACGCGGGCGGAGCCGCGAGCACTACTAGTAAAAAAATATAAGTAACCAGCAATATCTCCATGAACCCGCGGCAGAGCTCGTAGACGACCTTGCGCATGTGCGGCACCAGCGTGAAGATGCGCAGCGGACGCACGCACCGCAGGATCATCAACATCTGCGCCGCCCCGCCCGGAGCCACCGACACCGGCATCCAGCACAGGAACGTCAGCGACACCTACACCCACACACACACATGAGCGTATACAGGGGGCTTAGAATGTGATAAAAAAAACACGATGCGTCTCCGCTTCGTTTTATTGTGATTGGTTGAGTGACTGACGTATCGGTATTTTGATGTTTGTGATTGATCGAGAGACTGATACGTCAATCTCTCAACCAGTCACAATAAAACGAAGCGGAGACGCATCGTGTTTTTTTTTCACATCCTAGCCCCACAGTCATTTTGACAGTGCGTTAATAAATGAAATCATACTTATCTCTTTGAAAATAACATTTTCCATTAAGTTATTTTAACCATAGATGTAAAATAAAGAAATATAATTTGCGAACAAAATAAAATATAGTTACTTTTTATTTTGTTCGAAAATTATATTTTTTTATTAACACGCCGTTATGCCGCTACTACTGCTCTAAGGGCGGTCTTAATAAATCAAACTCATGGTTGACTTACATCTAAAGTAGACATACAATAGAAGTACATATCTACTTGAGATGTAACTCAAACTTGAGATTGATTTATTAATACCGCCCGAAGAGAATTCGTCGCAACAGCAACAATACACTTTCAGTCAGAGATATACTTACGCACACAGCATATTCGCACTACAGACTACTATTAAAAACTTGGAAATCTACAACCAGGAGTTTTGGCGAAAATATTCGTTATTCATAAATATTATTTATTACGATGTTATCAGAGGTATAGACGAATATGTGGTTTCATTTAGTAACGCAATGTAAAAATGACCCTGTATAAGGAGGTGGGTTCAGGCGGTCCGGACCCCTCCCTTAGCTTACAATAAACCACGCTACGCCACTGACCGCTGACATTTTGGGAATTCAGACCTCCTAAGACTGCCATTCCAAGTTACGAGACTATCCCGCCCTCACACCCACCACTGCAACTCCTGTAAGCCAGGATCGACAGTGGCACGCATTTTATAACACCGAGCGATGAAGCTCGGCGAGTCTCAGGGAACACTAATTAGTCTTAACCCGCAACGAAGTTAATCAAACAGAAGAATAGGGAGGAGTTAGAAATATATTTTCCACTTCCCTCCATAGCAAAGCTGGAGACAAAATAATGAACTAAAAAAGGTATTTTAACCTTAATTATTTAGACTATATTCCAAGTTCGTCGGATCATTCTGGTGTTCTACCAACGGATTAATTGTGTCTTCGTTTCTGTAATGTATGGGTTTTATAATGATAAAGTGAGGGTAATTTGTTACCGTTTTGTACGGATCGTACGGTCGCGCCAGTCTGCGAATATACGTCTGATAGTGAAGTTGTCGTTTCATTGCTGCGTCTATTTTCCCGGTTATTCCCGAAACACTTCAATGGCGACGAGAATCGAGTCTTACGCGTACCGTTATTGGCAAAAATAAATAAAACAATTATAAAATGTCTATTGGAAAGATCGCGGAATTTAAATTGCAGACGGACGATTGGCGGTTATACATAGAACGTTTAGAACAATACTTTCTTGTGAACAAAATTTCGAGTGAATTACAAGTGCCAACTCTAATAACCGTCATGGGGGCAGAGTGCTATGAGCTGTTGGTTAATTTGTGTACGCCGGTAAAGCCCAAGGACAAAACATTTGCACAGTTAACGGAAATTATGGAAAAACATCTGCAGCCAAAACCGAGTGAGCTAGCGGAGCGATATAAGTTCAGGCATAGGAAACAAAATGAAGGGGAAACTATATCGGAATACACGGCGGTATTGAAGAGAATGTCCAAGACGTGTGAATTTGGAACATGGCTGGAGGAAAGTCTGAGAGACCAACTAGTTTGTGGCATAACCAATGAAACCATACGACAACGGTTGTTCGCCGAAACTAAATTAGACTTCGGCAAGGCGTATAAGTTAGCAGTGAGCATGGAAGCAGCAGAAAAAGATGCGGCTGCGGTGGAGGAACAGGCAAGGTCACCAAGCGAGGCGATTCGGACGACGTCGGTGACGTGTCAAGCAATGGCGGCGGCAGGAACGTGGCGGAAAGGTGCGGCGAACGTTACGCGGGATGTCAGCGGATCGGCGCATGAGGCGCGAGGGCGCGGCGGGCGCGCTCCGCAGACATCGAGTCATGTGCGTTCGGCTGAGCGGGCGCAGCCGGCTGAGCGGGCTCAGCACCAGTGCCGGGCATGCGGCGCTCGGCATGATGCTGCCACGTGCAAGTTCGCGCGTTATGTGTGCCGGGTATGCAACCGACAAGGACATCTGCGGCGTATGTGTCCTAATTTAGCGGGGCATCACAACGTTGACCTGATGCAAGTAAGGGAAGCCGACATGGGTGACGGTGCGGATAGCGATGAGGTAACATATGTCAACGGTTGCAAATTAGCTGTTACACAATGCAGCCCTATGTATATAGAACTGAACGTTAATGGTAGTAATATTAAAATGGAGTGCGATACCGGCAGTGCAGTGTCGTGTATAAGTCAAGAATGCTACATTAAGCTGTTTAAAAATTTGAAGCTGAATCCTTGTCTTTTAACACTTAGATATTACACGGGTGAATCTGTAAAACCACTTGGAGTGTTACTACCCGTAGTGAAATATAAGAATATATGTAAAAAATTAGAACTTTTTGTTATTAAAAATGGAAAAACTATTCTTTTACGTCGACAATGGATGGCCGAACTAAAAATACAATTACCGGTAGTTAACTATGAATGTAATAATGTTAAGATGTTTAGAGACAATGTATTTGATGTATCTGCTTTCAGTTCCAAATATTGTGATGTGTTCGCGGACGGCCTGGGTCGATTCACCGGCGCACGGTGAGCATTCACGTGCGCGAGGGAGCGCGGCCGGTGTTCATGCGTGCGCGCCCGCTGGCGTATGCACTGCGCGAGCCTGTGGAGCAGACGCTCGCTCAGTTGCAGCGCGATGGCATCCTCTCGCCGGTGGAACGTTCTGACTGGGCGACGCCTATAGTACCAGTCGTCAAGAAGGACGGTAACATTAGAATTTGCGCAGATTACAAATTAACTTTAAATAAAGTCATTGAGGTTGACCGTTATCCCTTGCCTAGGATAGAAGAATTGCTGCTTTGTTTGAAGGGGGGACAACATTTTAGTAAAGTAGACCTGTCGCAGGCATATGCCCAATTTGAACTTGATGATAGTAAGAAATATACCGTGATTAATACACATAAGGGATTGTTCATGTATAACAGACTTGTTTATGGGCTGTCGTCTAGTCCGGGGATTTTTCAAAGACGGCTAGAACAGTTATTCGCGGATTTGCCTCATGTGGGGGTATTTTTAGATGATATTATTATTACGGGTCCCACGAGGGAGGCTCACATGCGTAATTTAGGTAAAGTATTCGATCGTTTAAAACAGTACGGCCTAAGAGTTAAAAAAGAGAAATGTGTATTCTTTGCCGAGTCCGTTAATTACTTAGGCCATACCATCACAAAAGAAGGCGTTCAAACTTGTCCTGATAAGGTTAGAACTATAATTAATACGCCAGCCCCGACTAACGTTTCTGAATTACGCGCATTTATCGGTTTAGTTATGTACTATGGAAAGTTTGTCAAGAATATTAGTACAATTTTATCCCCATTGTATAACTTACTTAAATCAGGTGTGACATAGGTACTGTTGGAATAAGGAGTGTCAGGAAGCTTTTGAGAAGGTTAAATGTCTCTTAACCAGCAGTGAAGTTTTAATGCATTACTCACCAGAGTTACCGGTAATTTTAACGACGGATGCCAGTAGCGTCGGCATAGGCGCAGTGATATCGCACGCCACGTCAAATGGCGAACGACCGGTAGCATACGCATCGCGCTCACTCACACAAACCGAACGCGCTTATTCACAAATCGACCGGGAGGCGCTGGCTATTGTCTTCGGAATTCGTAAATTTCACCAATATCTTTACGGGCGTAAGTTCATATTAAGAACAGATCACAAACCTTTAACGTATATTTTTGGTAATAAGGTGGGTATTCCCGTGATGGCCGCATCGAGGTTGCAGCGTTGGGCAGTATTATTATCGGGATATCATTACGACATAGAATATGTAGCATCAAGTAGGAATTGCGCGGATGCATTATCACGCCTACCATGTACAGAGATTAAGGAAAGTATACCAAATGAGAATACTTATGTTAATTTCGTAGAAAAATTTTTGCCCATTACGAGTGAACATGTTAGGAAAGCGACCCACAATGATAGGACTCTTAGTAGGATTTTTGCGTACATTCAGTCTGGCTGGCCTCTTACATGCACGGAGCCTAAAATTCAACCATATTTTGCTAGACGTAATGAACTTTACATCGAATGTGGGTGTGTAATGTGGGGCTATCGAATGGTAATACCAGGTTCGTTACAGAATAACATATTGGAACAATTGCATAGCAGTCACATGGGGATAGTGAGGACAAAAAGTCTTGCTCGTAGCTACGTATGGTGGCCTGATATAGATGCAGCGGTGGAAATGATGTGTAAACAATGTGAGACTTGTGCGGCGGAGGCGGATGCTCCGCAACGGGCTCCTATGCAGCCGTGGCCGTATCACGCGCAACCCTGGACTAGAATACACATAGATTTCTTAGGTTCATACAAGGTCTTAACTTTTTTGGTTCTCATCGATTCTTCTTCAAAATGGTTAGAAATTTTTGAAATGACACGTACTAACGCGACGAACGTGATTAAAATATTAAGATCTACTTTTGCTAGGTTCGGATTACCTCAGGAGTTAGTGTCAGATCAAGGCCCGCCATTTACGAGCTCAGAATTTAAGTTATTTTTAAATAATAACGGTATCAGACAATTTTTCTCGCCAGCGTATCACCCATCCTCTAATGGTGCAGCGGAGAACGCAGTCAAACTATGTAAACGGGCTATAAGAAAAGCGCATAGAGACCGAGTAGACATTGATACGGCTTTACAAACGTTTCTACTGGCATACCGAAATACCGTGCATAGTACAACCGGAGAGACCCCAGCCATGCTATTGCAGAGGCGGCCACTACGATCAAGGCTGGACTTGCTGCGTTCCGAGCGTTTTATAAAAGATAAGGTTCGCGAAGCCCAGCATCGACAGGTGAAATATGCTCATGGGGCTCCTCGAGCCTTTACAGAGGACGATACAGTTTGGGTTCGGGAGTATGGCACTCGTGATAAATGGGTAAAAGGTACCGTGAAAGGGGTAGACAGTGTGCGTAGGTATTCAGTATTGAGGGATGACGGTCAACTTATTAAACGGCATGTCGATCAAATGCGGCGCAGGTCGCGATTATCTGATGTTGCTTGTCCTGAAGATAACAATGAGATCCACGGTGAGGAAGAGAAGGTCAGTGCCCCGCATAGCGATAACGTGCCGGCCTCATCTCCTGAAACGACGCTGGGGAGTGAGAGTAGAGAGAAGGAATATTTAAATGAGGATAGTCAAAGCAACGTTTCTTTGAAGCAATCTTCTGATTTACCTTCACCTCCTAAGCCCCCGGTGAATCGATACTCAAGGCGAATACGTAAACCAGTTGATAGATTTATGATAGATTAAGTAAAAATGTAACTTTTAATTAATACTAAAAATAAATAAGATGTAGTATTGTATTGTGGTGGAGGTGTAATGTATGGGTTTTATAATGATAAAGCGAGGGTAATTTGTTACCGTTTTGTACGGATCGTACGGTCGCGCCAGTCTGCGAATATACGTCTGATAGTGAAGTTGTCGTTTCATTGCTGCGTCTATTTTCCCGGTTATTCCCGAAACACTTCAGTTTCTACTCGGAATTTTCACATCGTAAGTTGTTTTCGGCAAATAATGTAGGTATTTATTTCGGGGTTAAATTATTTTCTATAAACCTTCATACTAAATTCAGTTAAATATCTAACAAAATCAATATTTTCCACGTACAATATAAATAAACACGTCCAAGACAGCTGCAGCGTCTTTCAAGTATGCTTTCGGTGTGAAGAAAAGGCCGTCGGCTAGAATTTTTAAAGCCAATTCAAGACTCATAAATATCACGAAGCCATATTCAGCAATCTGGAATAAAAAGTACCTCAATTATTATACACCTACATGATGTCAATTTAAACGTGTTCACAAGTACAAGAAAAGATTAAAGCTGAAGGACCTATTACATTAATTTTGAAGATAATAGTAACTTGCCTGAAGCACAAAATTTTCCATAACTCTATAGGTAGGTGTTTCAAACATCATCGACAAGCAAGACATTGTAGTCACCATGATCATAACCCAATCCATGTATGTTACCAGGCCAAGGAAATTGCTAAAACAAAATATTTCCCTATGAGAACGTTAAAAAATATTAATATGTAAATAGGCTTGTTAACAATCATACACCATTATCATAATATTTTAACACAATATCGTATTATCAAGATTGGAATATTTCTAAATACCTAAATTGTGTATTCCGCTTTCCTAATAATTTTAAAAGCATTCCAAAGTAAGGCTGAATTGAACCAAGAGAAAGAGAGGAGGTTGTTAACCTCCAAAAAGGCCAGTCACAATTTTTTGGCTCGACCCAGGATTCATACCCAGGACCTCAGCGCGCAAATCGTACTCGTAACGCGTACACAATACAACCTTGCCACCGAGACAGTCAAGCTGAGGTCTTGTATAAATAGGATACTTGTTGTATAAATAGGACATGTCACATCATATTATTGTATAAATGTCAAATTAAAAAAAATCACATATTTTGGGCACGAAACATAACAGAAAAACAATAGTGAGTAACATTACTCACTGAAAGCTCTTGTAATGTACTTTTCTCTCGTTGCCGGTAATGGGATCGCGTAGCCTCGCGTCGTATCGAGCGTCTACTATGGCGCGACATATTTTCCTAAATCGAGATTCTCTCGGCACGATCAGAAGAGGCGTGTCAAACAATGGATGGTTCTCTCGTAAGTCCTCCTCGCGTTGATTTCTAAAAGTACATTAATAACAGTTACAAAATATTTTGTCATGAACTGCTTACAGAGCATCACATGCCGACTTCGTAACCCTTGAAGCCCCGCTTATATATACATATAGATGTATGGGAAATCTATACTAATATTATAAAGCTGAAGAGTTTGTTTGTTTGAACGCGCTAATCTCAGGAACTACTGGTTCGAATTGAAAAATTATTTTTGTGTTGAATAGACCATTTATCGAGGAAGGCTTTAGGCTATATAACATCACGATGCAACTATTAGGAGCGAAGAAATAATGGAAAATGTGAAAAAAACGGGGAAAATTATTCATCCTTGAGGGCTTCGATTGCGTGCGCTGCGAATACGGTCCAAGATACCAAAAATATATGTATGAAAGAATTATTCCTCTTAAAATGATCTGAAAAAATGTCCGCGACAGTATATGTCTATCTTTTAAGATTAAATCTCTAGAACCGTTTTTATGGTAATCAAATTTGGTCGAAATTAATGCATTATTTGTTAAGAGATGTATCAACGTCATAAGATTAATCTTTATCCAAATAAATGTGTTGGATAGAGTGATTCAACGGGAAGGTTTTTATGTATGTACTTTTACCCCGGAAAAACTTATTAACGCGGGCGAAGCCGTGGGCAAAAGCTAGTCTCTATATATATGGACACCGGTGTCCGTCACGAGGCTTGAGGAGGCAAGACTTAGAACATTTTAATATCCACAAATAGAAATAAAACTGACTTTATGTAATTAGATTACACACGGTATTGTCCCTAAATATACAAAATACAGTCCATTAACGTAGGAATAGTAAGGTATCGATGGGCGGTTGCGGACAACTTAGACGTGAGTCGGAGGAAGCCCGCAGCCGTCCCTAATGCGCCGAAGATGGCCACCGCGGAGTGTTAGTTGGTATGCCGTGCGGTGTACATAGGTTAGGGACTCGGCCCGGCGGTCGCCCGACGTTTTCCATCTCTCCGGGCGGCTCAACGCCGGGTCGTAAGGCACGGTGAACCCAACATATCCGTTCAGTCGTTCCCCTTGAACGCTGGGCGGTAGTAATAAGTCATTTTCTCCGCGTAAAAAAAAAAGTATCGATACCTGCGCATCTCTGCCTGCTGCCTCTTGGCTTGCAGCAGCCGTATGTCGAGGTAGGGCGGCCGCGCACGGGACGAGGGCACGACGCGCGACGCCGCGCCGATGTCGCCATTTTCCAACAAATGCTCATACGTTTGCTTCAGTTTTATAGACCCGCTGCGAACCGAACGCCTTATGGATCGTGAACCAAACCTACAAACAAATGCATTATTAATCTAGGGAAAATATTTAAAATTAGTCGTGGAAAATAGTAAATGCAATACTTTTTTTGATCGACTCGCAGTTGTTTTGCACTTGAAATGGTTCCTTGTGGTTTCAGGCCCGATTTCCCTCCAGTGGCCAACATAGCCGAGTCTCCTAACAGAGGTCGATGATTGTTAGAATCTCTGAAAGGCAATTATTGACATATTAACGAAATGCAATTAATAATGGAAATATAACCAAAAAAATAAAAGAAAATAATAAACCTGACAAATCATAACAGCGCCAACTGAATAAGCCTGAAAACAACAGCAACATAATTATAATTACATGGAATAAAGAAAATTAAATCTATACTAATATTATAAAGCTGAAGAGTTTGTTTGTTTGAACGCGCTAATCTCAGGAACTACTGAACCAATTTTGAAAATTCTTTCACTAATAGGAAGCTACATAACTCCTGAGTGCTATAGGCTACTTTTTATCCCGGGAAATTTTTTTTGTCCCGGAAAAACTTTTTCACGCGGGCGGAGCCGCGAGCACTACTAGTAAATTATAAACATAGTTTTTACGAATTCACGCTCACAAATATAGCTTTCAGCTACAATTATTGTTTTAAACAGATTTATAATTACAAATAGCTCCTATGGAAAGTGGCGATAGCCTAGTTGGGAGAGGAAGGGACTGCCGAGACGAATTTTCACAGGTTTAAAACCCAAGGGCACACACCTCTGAATTTTCTAAAAAGTTGTGTGTATTCTTTGTTCGTAAATTATCGCTCGCATTGATGGTGAAGGAAAAATATCGCGAGGAAACCTGCATATCTGAGAAGTTCTCTATAAGAATTTCAAAGGTATGTGAAATTTGCCAACCCGCACTAGGCCAGCATGGAGTGGTATCCCAGGGACGGAAAGAGAAAAAGGGGCAGACAGATACAAAGATGGTCAGATGACATAAAAAAAGCAGTGGGGAATAGATGGATGAGACTGGCACAAGATCGGAACCTGTGGAAGATTCTAGGGGAGGCCTATGCTGTTAAGCAAGACAACCAGACGAGCACCGATGCTGAGTAATTTAATTTAAATATTTAAGTATGTAATAAAGGTTGTAAATAAAGGCTATTATTATTATTATTATTACTAGGCTAGCATGGTGGACTAAGACCTAAACCCTCTCAGTAGTAGAGGCCCGTGGTCAGCAGTGAGCAGTATATAATACAGGGCTAGTATGGTTTATAGAATTAAACAGCTATAGGTAATAAAAAAGCAATAACTATAACGGAATATTGCTAATTGTACGCTCAATACATTTAAAACATATACACTTGATACTACATTTAAGAAATGCTCCAAAAAAACTTACTCAATAATGGAACTGACGACATGTCGCCTCAAAGCGGAGCTGGGCCGTTGCGAGGGCGGCGCGACGACAAGCGTTTTGACGAGGCATCGCTTGCGGTAGGGGAAAGCGATCTTGGCGATGCCGATGTACTGCAGCGCGCGGCGCGGGCGCGACACGTCGCCCGGAGCCACGCGTGTACTCACCGCGGCACCCCCGCCCGCCTCCTCCTCACCCTCCACCTCGCACACGAACTGACGCATGAACGACTCGCGCACCTGCCACCAACCAACAACACAAATCGCACCTTTAGAACGAAAACGACATAATTAAAAAAATCTGAAATTGAGTTATCGTCATAAAATGACTTAAAAGTGGTCCCTTTTCATAATATAATTTAAAAAGACCCGATTAATAACAGTTTGATCCTTTTACCACTTGAATATGGCTGTGTTTAAGCTATTGTTGTATTGAGAAATTCGTTTTAAATCATTTTATAACGATGATTCAATTTTCGATTTTTTTGAATTGTATCGTTTTCGTTGTAAAGATGGGAAATACTAGTTGTCTTTTTATTCGTACTGGGTAGATATGTCAATACTATCAGCCGACATGTTAGTTTCAAGAATGTGTATGTGTGCGTGCGTAACACTTCTTTCATTTGATTTATTAACTTATACTATACTTTTAAAAAAATCATTGGGCCCAGCCCCCTTATTCCCCATGACAGTGTAACTCGTAACGCGGCTGGGTTACGTTAACTTCTTGTAATAGGCGTTAAAATTCGGACAAACTAAGCTGGCCGGATGACAATTTATTGACACTTCACGAAATAGTATGTGTAGGCAAGAAAACTAAAAATCGGTTGCTCCAAATAACAGATTCTTGAATGCAATCGATTTTTAATTTATTCAAGGAGTTTTAACCTAAACTAAACCTAATCGAAATCTAACCTAAACCTAACTAAACCTGATCCAAACCTAAACCGACCTAAACCTAATCTAACCCGAACCTAAACCTAATATAAATCTAACCTAAACCTAATCTAAACCTAATCTCAACCTATTCTAAACCTAACCTTAACTTAATCTAAACACAACCAAAACCTAATCCAAGGAAGGAAGGAAGCAAAGAAGGAAGCAAGGAAGCAGGGAAGCAAGGAAGGAAGGAAGCAAGGAAGGAAGCAAGCAAGGAAGGAAGGAAAGAAGGAAGGAAGGAAGGAAGGAAGGGAGGAAGGGTTTAGATTAGGTTTAGGTTAGGTTTAGTTTAGGTTTAGATTAGGTTTGAAATGAAATCCTCCTAGCCAGTTTCGGCCACGGCGGCCAATCTGAACGGAGATCAGCCAGGTACGCAGGAGATATTATAGTGCACAAGTGTGTGCGCAATACACAGGTGCACTCGCTATTCCTTCACTCTCATAGTCCGGTGAGACGGCAATCCGACATAACCGGAGAGAGATCAGGCGCAGGACCAACAGCTTTACGTGCTTTCCGAGGCACGGGGGTATCACACCGCCAACTTCCGCCAAGCACGTAAAGCCGTTGGTCCTGCGCCTGATCTCTCTCCGGTCATGTCGGATTGCCGTCTCACCGGACTATGAGAGTGAAGGAATAGCGAGTGCACCTGTGTATTGCGCACACACTTGTGCACTATAATATCTCCTGCGTACCTGGCTGATCTCCGTTCAGATTGGCCGCCGTGACCGAAACAGGCTAGGAGATTAGGTTTAGGTATGGTTTAAATCAGGTTTAGGTTTACATTCTGACATTGGATCAGTCTTTGGAAATCAAAGTTATTTTAAGGTCCAATTGGCCTTTGAACAAACAAATTCAAAATGGCGGCCACTTTTTCTATTCTGACTTTGGATCAACTTGAACAACTATAGATGTCCGTTTTTATAAATTTTGCAGAAAATGGCCCGACCGCATATTGTATTATAATATACGCTCCGTGTTTCGAACGTTTTAACGTACCTTCACATTTATGTAATAACTAGCTTTTGCACACGGCTTCGCCCGCGTTAATAAGTTTTTCCGGGCTAAAAGTACATAAAAACCTTCCCGTTGAATCACTCTATCCAACACATTTATTTGGATAAAGATTAATATTATGACGTTGATACAACTCTTAACAAATAATGCATTAATTTCGACCAAATTTGATTACCATAAAAACGGTTCTAGTGAGTTAATCTTAAAAGATAGACATATACTATCGCGGACATTTTTTTAGATCATTTCAAGAGGAATAATTCTTTCATACATATATTTTGGTATCTTGAACCGTTTTCGCAGCGCACGCAATGGAAGCCCTCAAGGATGAATAATTTTCCCCGTTTTTTTTTCACATTTTCCATTATTTCTTCGCTCCTAATAGTTGCATCGGGATGTTATATAGCCTAAAGCCTTCCTCGATAAATGGTCTATTCAATACACAAAAAATAAAATCTATTCAAACCAGTAGTTCCTGAGATTAGTGCGTTCAAACAAACAAACAAACTCTTCAGCTTTATAATATTAGTATAGATTATTATAGCTATTACACACCCAATACCAATTTGCCCGACCCGGGGATCGACCAAGAGACATCAGCACTGCAGTCGTAGCATAAATCGTAATACAGTTACTAGGCCGTCGAGGCGCCGGCCGCCGATATACCTAATATTTCGAATTTCGACAACCAAGAATAATATAAACGCTCAACATCGTGTAGGTGCGCCTACTGCCATCTAGTGAGCGTTATAGTACAACTGTAAGCTCTCAACTCTCAAGGGCATTGGCGACACTCAAAGTCTTAAGAAAAAAGTTTTTAGTAGTTTTAAAAGGTGCAATACGCTCTCCCTACTCGCTTTTATATTCCAAATGGTACGTAAGAAAAACTATTTCCTGCGCTCCAAGTTCCAGTAAAGTGAAGTTGAACTTTAGCTCGATTAAAAATGGTAGCAATTTTTAACTGCTAAAAATAAATGAAATTGCAATATAATCTTGTAAGACCGAAATTTAAAGACAAAAAAGGTAATGAAAATCTGCAAATCGATCTTGAAAATAATCCTATCACAATAATATAATAATGTAATGTGAGCGTTACGCTCCAACGACGTTTATTGTGATCGAGCAATTTCCACGATCGAACCAGACATAATATGGATTAAGTACCTATATTAAGCACGGCCGTAATTTAATCCGACATCATGTATACTTTACCTTTGGCAAATTGAAATCTCCCGGAACTTTATGAAGCTTCGTCATTTGGGGGCTGTCAGGAAATTTTTCAAAAATCCTCAGTCGGAACGGCAAACTTTCTTTTATCTCTGCACTTTGTTGTCTATATTTCAGTTGCTTCAATTTCTTAATATCTTCATCCAATTCAAGGTTGTCCAAAATAACTGCCACGAAAAGCGATAATACGATCTATAAAAGAGAAATAGAGTATGGCGTTTATAGTCTCAGCAAAATTAAAAATTATACCGATTGAGTAGCTTCAACTGTTGTAGTAAGATTAAGATAAAAATAACATAAGATAAAAAATTTAACTGTGAAAACATTACACGGATAGCATGAAGAATATTACGTCATCAAAAATATGTATAATTTAGTTAGGTTAGCAAAAAAAATGAAGTTAGGAAGCTACTTTTACAGCTGGTGCCAATTTTATAAACCCGAACTGAAAATATAAATTTGCGCCACATTGTACGTCTTATACTAATGTTTAGTATCTCCTTAAAAAATGCGATAGTGATTGTGACTGATTTTCGGTCCGATGTGCGGCCGCAAGACTGGCAGCACCTGTAGGCTGTACTCTTGCATTATAAACCTTATACATTACAATATAAGTATTATCTTACCAATGTAACAAACAGGTGATACAATATGAAGTAAATTGCGACGAGTGGTGTTAGAGTTTGACTTGTTCGAACCATTGTCTCGTCCATCACTTCAACCCAAGCCTCTTGCGTCAATATTTGAAACATGGACATAAATGCCTGTAAAATATAAAGTTTATTTTAATAAAACTATCGATTTTTAACAATCTCGTTTGACAGTGTATACTGTGTAGGTACAAAGTCTTCCACAATAGTCATTATTACAGTTCAATAAGGTTCGGAATAAAAACTTTGTTAGACCAACGAAATTCATTCAGAAATATTGCATCAAAATATGTTTAATATTGTGAAGAATGTAGTCAGTTATAGTCCTGTAATATCGAAGCAGTAGTTTCAGACATTACCCCACACGTAAAACCTTACAAACATCTTCATAATAGTCTAGGAAAGACTGCAGTAAAATGTGGTTTTCTACTATCTAAATAATCCTTGTAATTTCAATGGGCTTGGTACCAGTTGCTACAAGTAATGGTTCGTAAAATCGTAGTATGTCAAGGCCCGCGACGGACACCGGTGTCCATATACATAGGGTTTTCTCATACATCTATATATATAAGCGGGTCTTGAAGGGAATATTGGTATTTGAACACAAAGAAATAAAAAAAACAACAAAAATTACTGTACCTCGTCAAAAGTCTCGAATTTTGTGAATTCGCAGAGAAAACAAAAGAGCTGCATGGATATCGACGAGCTGATTATGAGCAAACACATGGTGAATATTATGAGGCTGCCGAGCTTCTTTCCTGGTCCGAAGATTTTATATACAAACCCCTCTAGTATTGGCGATGCCTTTATTAATCTGACCACTCGAAGAACCTTTAAATTAATTTTAATGAGTATCAATTTTCAATGTTTTTGAAGGGCAATCTTCTATCAGGTTTTCGAGAAAAGGAGGTAAGTTTATACCACAGATGCCATTGGTGTTAAATACGACGACACGGTACGATTATTTACTTGTTCAATGAGGAATCTTTAATTACTTATCACTTGTGAGTATTGTGAACATTCAAGAAATTTTTGCACATAGACTAAGATCTCTATGAAGATGGTCTATCTGACCATGACAAGTTAAATTAATTACTTTAATGGTGTTTTTTAGATCAAATTCAGCTGAGCTGATTCTATTGCTGTTTCACTGTGGAAATAGTCAAATTCTCTTTCATATTTAGCAATACCATACTTGAAAATATGTAAATCCAGACATGTAAAGTTGTGGGATAATGTGGATTGTGGTTCCAATAGCCAAGAGTAACTCAAATTTGTGTACAGAATGCTTGAAATATCCTTTTAAACCCAAGCACCATATTTTCATTAAGGCTTCCAAGTCCAAGAAAATAGTGAATGCAATCTGAAATGAAAATATATGGGTTAGAACTTACGAGTTGATATAGTTTAAGGTAATCATTATTTCTTTATCTATTTACATTCATTGTTGATAACATTTTTGTGTGCATATTTTTGCATTGGAGGCAAAAAGCAACTACTATAGGTGAAATAATATTTATATTTACTTCAATATAGTAATATTTTTGGTAGAAGAATTCTCTCGGATTGCCGTCGTGTTCGAAGTGCATTGAAGATGTGATTACACCATTTGCAAGTACAACACCCATGACCAGGAGGCGAAAATAAGCGCATCGTAATATTTTGTGCAGTATTTCTGGTGCCGTCCCTGAAACGGATACAAGTACTAAAATGTATATTCAGTTTTACACATTTAAAATATCTCTAGGATCTATATTAAAAACATAGCCCTCCTTCTTTCGCAGTCGGGTAAGAAGACAAATAGATTTAACGGAAAAATTAATATTTTCCTTCAACTAAACGCCATTTTGGCGGCTATTTCGAACATAACTGCAGTAGCAGGGACTAATACAGCGAAATTTATGGTCGAAATTGCTGTTTCTTTAATTTCCCAAAAAAATGGGTGTAGAACAAGATGGTATTTACCTGAATGTTTATTTTCATCAATCGTGACAAGCTTCCAACCATTGTCATCACCGGTGAAAAACTGTGTGGTGCTACCCTTGGTGATAGGATTCCTGACACCCCACATCTGCTGGAACTGTACCCTTATCTCATTGAATGTTTCTGTTATGACCGCTATAAATACGTTCTTTACTAACCAAGCCAGAAAAAATATCATTGTGCTGAAAATAAAACATTTGAAACAAATTTAATAGGTAACAATCAACATCGTTTTTTTGATAATTTATTAAATGGTTAATGTATTTGGAGTCATTAGAGAGGAGGGTTCAACTGTGCCAACCCTTTTGGTTGATATGAGTAAAATTATACAATCTAATTAAATTACAAATACCTGAAATAAAGTGCTGATCTCCAGGTTGGTAAAGAATCTATAGCCCGATACATAATGAACACCCAACCTTCTTGGGAGGATGCCTGATAAACAGTAAACAAACTTGTTGCTGTAAAAAAAAAAATACAAAATCAATAAAAAAAGGCAATGCGAGTAGTAAAAAACAATAAGAAGTTAAAAATATATCTTACTAAATTCCTCAAATCCATTGAAGCCCATGATATATTTTGATAAATTGAGCTTCATACACTTCATCCCAGCTGGACACTGATAACCAGAGTCTGGATCAGGGGAGCAAAAAGTGTCTGGAATAGCTAGCGAGTTTATAGTTATATCACTGAAAATAAAAATGTTGTAATTATACAAATTAATGCTGTTGAATGAAATGAAATGAAATAAATGAAATAAAATAAATTTATTCGAACCCATAAAATGTTATACATTATTTAGATTCAGTCAATATTAACTCTACCACCAGTGTTGCTGTTTTCAAAATCAGATCAAGGTATAAAATACAATTAAAATACAAAAAAAAAATAACATGATATAAATATATTTGTTATTTTTGTTTAGAGCAGTTCATTTATATACTCACAAAAAAGGTAATAAATTTTAAAATCCTATACGAGTGCATAACCCTCTCAGGAATCATGTACTAATTTGGTCTGAAATTCTTCAAGATGTCGTTATTAATTATTATTAATTAATAACGATATATTATTAATTAACGACGAATTGTTTGGGACTTGCCTGTGTGAATGTGTTACAGCCAATAAATGTAATTATTTACTTACTTTGGGCTTGTGTTGTTTCTTACACAGTGATGTGTAAGCTCACCAAAAAATTGCACACCAAGCAAACTATACAGGGACATGAAGAAAAGAAAAAAGAGAGTCACATTGTATATCTGCTGACTTGATCGCCTGTAATGAAACAAATTGTACAATTTATTGGCTGATCAACACTTATAATATGATCAGCTTTGAGATGTATGACTTGGACAAACTTTAACTGATGTTGTTACTTAAATGTGTGAAATTACACAATCTAATGTAACACAAATATTATGAATACTGACTGAAATATAAGAAACAAGAACATAAATTCTTTACTTACTTAAAAATTTGATTGATTCTGGATTTAGGCATGGAAAACTTCAGAAATACTCTCAAAAATCTTATCATAATCAATGGTCTTGGAGCTCTTAATATGCTTAAATAACTGTATCTTGGCACAATTCCTGTCAACTCAAACATTTGTAGTAACACTGAGACCCAGAGGAAAAATACCATTGAAGCATCAAATTGGCACCAGTGGTCTTTTAGGTACGCTACATCCCCCTGCAACATATTGCATGACACATGTTTTCATATTATAGCATTGGTAATTGACAATATCAATAATGAAAAAAAAAGCTATATCATATTGAAAGGTTAATATAATTTTAAATGTTTTTGAAAAAATAATATAACATTTATGTGTAAAATCTTAATCATGTTCATATGGTTGAATAAAAAAATATTATTTATTATGAAATAAAGAAATGTGTTTAAGAAGTACAGTCAAGCAATCAAGATTACAAGCCTCCAACAAAATTTAAACATGAAGCTTAGTATAATTATGCTTACAATATTTATGGGAGCATAAAAATTTACTGTATTTATAAATTTTATACATACTAATACTTGTATTCACAATCAATACTATGACAATATACAGTACACTCAAACACATGTGTAAATTTCATTACAATTTCATGTTTTTTTTGGTTCAGCTTTGTTTATCTGACAGCCAACTGGAGTAAAGCTGTATCACAATATTAGTTAATCAAAGGGTCCCTATGACTATGCTCTGCAAAGTATGTCTAACCGTAGGCAGAGATGAACAGACTTATTATCAAAGCATTGTCCCATATTTGGCTAAGTAATGTGTGAATATGGGTCTAACTTATTTTCATACATATAAGTTTAAATATATACCTTGAGGATTCCTCTTATGTGCATTTTGGCTATCATTTCGGCTGTAAATAATAAAGTAACACAACAATCCACAACAAATGTTACCGTTTGTAGGTAAGGATATTTTTCAAATGATTTTGGCGTGTTTAAAGAAACTGACATTAAGCTGAGGAGAGCACATAATCTTAATATCCTTCTCACCCACAACTGAAAGAAAAATGGGGATATTATTTCACTTCACACCAGAAGAAAAGGACATGTCCAAAAACGGGCCCAAAATTCTAACCAAGACAGTTTAAATATATTTGGATAGAACTCCTAAAAATTAGCTTTTTACATCAAATCGTTTAAAAAAACTTCCGATTTAGAGATTTATGTAACTTTGCTTTATGGTCCAAGAATCATATCTTGCCCCTTTAGTATCCCTAAAGTTTGAGCCTCGTTAGATTTTGAGTCCCAGCACCCATACAAAAACGGACATCTCCTTTACTTTAGGTACTTTGCTTAAGACATACCTTATTTACCCATTCTATATCAGCACTTTCATTAAGTGACTCTTCAGGGCCATAGTCAGCGAGCACAGGCTCGCCTTTCAAGCTTTGTTTTCGCCCCAACATTTTAATCCTTTTAAAAAGAATTTTTGATGAAAATTTGTTACTTGATAAATAAAAAGATCTCTCTTTGGCTTATGTACTTATATATATAAGCAAGCTAGCACGGTTTGCAATGTAGTATTTATGTTTACGAGATATCATACTTTTAAAACGAAACGAAGAAAATAATATTTATAAAAATGGTTGATATTGATATTTGATCCACTTTGTATTGATCAGAGACAAAGTATTGATTTTTGTATTTGGTTTCCACTTTAGACTTCAGTGTGACAGCCACAGAGTACTTTTGGTCACAGCTGATAGGTATGATCAAAGAGTATTATATACGTTGGGGTATGATAAGTCATGAGAGCAGGGATACCAGATAGTCTCACTAATACTAGTACAGATGTCACTGAACATAATTTGTTTTTAGATCCCAAAACTACATTTTTTTTGCAATTTACACTATAATTGCTTTTTTGTAAGAATATATCACTATATATTCTTACAAAAAAGCAATTCAGTGATTGATGAGGAAAGTTGGTACCAACACAACTTTTAGTTGGTACATGGTACAAGACCCTGAAAACTGGTACGGTTACCAGGAAATTGGTACGTCTGGCATCCCTGTAAGAGAATACACTTGAACATAGTAGTAATGCCAGGTCTCATTTTAAAATACGGTGCCCTGTTACTAGTAGAAAAATACAAGCAAGTATTATCATTGCGTACTGCGTAGCACCACGCTGCCCCTACAGCTACATGCAGGCCTAGAGACGGGTAAATGCCCGGGCATTTTGAATAAATGCCCAATAACCACCCGCGCATTTATTTAGGCTTTTATATTTTTTTCCTAAAAATCAAACTGCCTCGTAGTTGTATTATGGTACGATTGCAATGCTGAGGTCTCGGATTCGATCCACGGGTTGGGCAAAGGGGTATTGAGTTTTTCTGTTCAGTAATCAGCTCGGAGTCTGAAATTCGTGCCCGATATGGCGATAGGCTCACCCCCTATTACATCATGGGACGGAATACGTACGGCGAAAAGAATGTGCACTGTTTGCGCCTCTGCCAATCCCTTCGGTAATGTGTATTAAAGGCCTACCTATAATAGAGTTATAGTACTTTGAGAGAAAATTAAAAAATCCTACTGTGTCCGACATTTTAGGGAAATGTTGTTACTAACTTGCTTAATGCTTCTCCATAGTCGAATAAAAAGTAAGAATGTAGTTAAGTCGTTTTGTTTTGTTTACAAACGAAGTACGATTACCAAATGCGTGACCGAAATACTTTCATGCCAAAAACTTTCAAGTATCATAACACCTGGTTCAATCCTGATATTTTACGTACCCGTACTAGAAAGCCCCACCACCAAGAACAGAAATATAAAAAAATTATATGTCATTGTCATCTGTCATCACTCTGTGTTTCAGTTTTCTTTGTTCACTTTTCAGTTTTGTTCAAACCACAGAGTACTTTTGTATATAGGTAGTTCAATCTTCAAATTCGCTAATCGCTCAGGTAGTTTGTGTTTAGTCACTGGGAGTTTTTAGCATATTTTTATAGTATTAATTGCAAATGGTTAAACATAAAAAACACCTTGTGAAAAATGTGGTATCGTACGTAAACAATTAATATCGTTATTAATAAATGTAAACCACTTAAAACTGAGCAAAGATGTTTATTTATATGAGCAAAAAGGTTTGTTGTTGCTTTAGTTTCCATGGCTATATGTTACTTTTATATAATTTTCCGTAGTATTATAATGCTCTTTGTAATCTGCTGACTGCACGCTTGTATCCTCAAGAAGATAGGTAGTAAGATAGACCTAGATAGAATGTAGTCATGCAAAGCAGGAGATACATGCAATCATTTTATTACCCAACAGTATTTAAGTATATGACATTCAGTTTCAGCGAACTTGCCGCCTTAAAAGGAATATCTGAAACACATGTTGTTTTAGATATTTCTTTATTGGAATAAAAAACCAAATGGGAATCATGTATTGAGTTTCTATAGATTTTTCAAATTTATAAAATATCGTAATAATATTAAGCCTGCACTACACTACTCGCGAAGTTGATCGAGGTTGGCCGAATAAGATAGTGTGGAAGGGCACTTCGCTTCGCCTCGTGCAACCTCGCCTCGCCTCGGGCGACTTCCAGTCGTTGTCGGTTTTTGCGCCCGAGTCAAAGGACTCGAAGTGTCTTACTACACTACTCGGCTCACTTCAGTTCGCATCGAGACGTCATGAGCACAGGTTGTATTCAACGTTCCGTAGGTAGTTTACAGAACACGATTAACAGTACTGTTATAATCTTTAAAACTACGCAACGAATTTTGATGCGGTTTTTTTATAAATAGATAGCTAATAGAGTGATTCAACCGGAAGGTTTTTATGTACTTTTAGCTCGAAAGAACTTATTAACGCGGGCGAAGCCACGGGCAAAAGCTGATCTATAATAATATATTGCAATTAAAACAACGATATTTATTTAGAGCTTTGCGGTATAACGTTACAAAAGCCCCTTATTCACTATGGCACCATCTTTACAACGCCAGCACCATCTATGAAAAAACCTGATTTAAAATTAAAATATTTCCTACAAAAAAAAAAGCAAGATCCGGGGACAAAATAGTCGATCTATAATGTGTTGATCCAGGATTAGGTTTATCCATGTGCCAAATATCATCGAAATCCGTTCAGTAGTTTTGGCATTTACTTCTAAAAAATATCAAAAATATTAGCATCATACTAATGCCTCGATGGCGTAGTTGTATCGTGTACGACTGCAAAGCTGAGGTCTCGGGTTCGATCCCCAGGTCGGGCAAAGTGATATTGAGTTTTTCTATTCAGTATCAGCCCGGAGTCTGGAATTTGTGCCCGATATGGTGATAGGCTCACCACCTATCACATCATGGGACGGAATAACGGCGAAAAGTGGATGCACTACTTGCGCCTCTGCCTACGCCTTCGGGGATAACAGACATGAGTACGTGTGTGTGTGTGTGTGTGTGAGTGTGTATTAGCATCATGCATCCATTTCTTTTTAATTTTCGTTGAATTATAAATACGCACGTAGCTGCCGTTGCAATTTGCAACGGCAGCTGCCACTTGAGCGTCATCCATGATGCCTACCGTGCGGGCGCCGGGCGACTGAGCTCCTCGCGAGGTTGCACGAGTGTGTAGCCACATACTTCGGACTTCGGTGAACTTCGACGAGTACTTCGTCGAGGTAACTTTGCGAGTTGTGTAGTGCAGGCTTTATATTATAGTAGCTCTGTGATTGAGCCTTGCTCAGGTGATTTTTAATTCTATACATGGTATTTATTACTCCTAAGTCCTAATAATATTTCCCATTTCAATAATATATTCACGACTGAAGCCAAATGAGTTGATACCTACAGTTACCTCACTAATTTAAGAAAAATTGGTTCTTCAGCGGTTCAGATTTCACATAAAATTTCAGGTTTCATCATTTTTCCATATTGAATCACATCAGGAGCAGATACATTGGTTCAGTTCTCTTGTTTCACTTAGGTACAAAATGATAAATGCCAAATGTTCTATATTTATTATCATGGTTTAAAATTATTGTATCCGTACCAAATTAGGTACCTTAATAAATAATAATAATCTTAATTTTAATTTGTTAATGTTTCGCAATTTAGTTTCTCGCCCCTTTAGTTGCCCTAAGTTAGTGGTTAGTAAATATGAATATTATTCAGGAGTTTATTTTCTCCCCCTTTTATCCCTTTTAGTCCGGAGTAAAAGAAAATTATTTTTCAGGCTTAAGATATTCCTGTACCAAATTTGATTACATTCAACTGTTTAATTTCTCCCCTTAATTATGGGTAAATAAAATAAATAATATCTTATGTTTGTTTTCTAGGTTTAAGATATCGCCATACCAAATTTCTTTGCAATTGGTTCAGTGGTTTAGTTTCTCCCTCCTTTTATCCCCTTAAGTAGAAGTTAATAAAAAATGAACGTTCCATATTTGTTTTCATAAGTTTGGGGTTGATAAAAAACTGCATATTCGAATTTCATTTTTAGAGCTCATACTATTCAAACACAAAATTTCGTCCAAATCGGACGAGCAGTTTCCGAGAAACCAATTACATATATTATATCTTCTTTATATGTGTATGTCACTGAACTCCTAAACGGCTGAACCGATTTTTATGATTTTTTTTGTGGCCAATGAAATTCATCGGATGGGTTTGAGAATGGTTTAGATTAACAAGGATTTCTAGGACTTTATTTCCGTTCTAAGGCAGGACAACTGCTGATGGGGCCGCTACAAGTTGAGCCTGTACTAAGAGATTGATCATATGATAATTTGAAAAATATATAGAAACACAATATGGGCTCATAATCTATTTTTAGTTGGCAATTTTTATACAACTGATTAATTCCGTAATCTTATATAGTGTCATATCCTATACTTTATACATGCAATATGGCTGACAAAAATAAAAAAATCAAGAAGTTGAGGGAGTGCAGTTGAGAACCATTATTTATTACTAGCTGTACTCACATCTGTCTGCATGGTCTTAGATTTCTCTGAGTCTGTAAAGTTTTAAAGTAAATTGCTAATATCTTAAAATGACTATAACTTTCTTCCGAGATATGATTTTCATAAAACAAAGCCTATAATATTCTCCCAATTATACTTTGTCCACCTGCAAAAACTACATGAAAATCTGTTACTTTCTGAGAAGTGTACTAATAAACAGGAAAATTTTCTATTACTCTTCTTTAGAAGCATTAATAAATAATACACACACACACACACACACACACACACACACACACACACACACACACACACACACACACACACACACACACACACACACACACACACACACACACACACACACACACACACACACACACACACACACACACACACACACTCACGCCTGTTATCCCCGAAAGGGTAGGCAGAGGTGCAACTAGTGCACCCACGTTTCGCCGTTATTCCGTCCCATGATGTGATAGGGGGCGAGCCTATCGCCATATCGGGCACAAATTCCAGACTCCGGGCTGATACTGAATAGAAAAACTCAATATCACTTTGCCCGACCCGGGGATCGAACCCGAGACCCCAGCTTTGCAGTCGTATTGTAATACAACTACGCCACCGAGGCAGTCTATACTGTAATAAATAATACTGTTAGAAAAATAAAAAAATACGCTTTACAGAAAATCCAACTAAAAATAGAAAATAAATTTGAATTACAAATAGTGTAAATAAGAAAAAAAATATTGTAAAAAAGCGTGGGGTGCTTTAAAGATATTTTCAAAATAATAATCCTTCTACTCATTATCTGTGAATAAAATATTTATAACTATTGACGCCATGCACCCCACGCTTATTTTTACAATAAAATATTCTTCTTAATAACACTATTCTTAATTCAAATTTATTTTCTATTTTTTAGTTGGATTTTCAATAAAGCGTGTTTTTTAGTTTTTTAAATCTATTATTTTTCATTTTTAGTTCTGTTCTACTATTGTCCAACAGATGTCACTAAAAAGAAGTAGCATTCTTTACACACAAGAGTAGCCAGTTTAGTTATAATTCTACTTTGGTACAACAGATGTTACTAAAGTCACTAAAAATAAATAGACTATTATTTATTCATTTTTTAGTTGGGTTTTCTATAAAAGCGTGTTTTTAGTTTAAAATATTGAATTGTCATAGGTTCCCGATAAGTATGCCAATTTCGATTTAATCCGACGTTTTGAAGGGGGTGAAAATTATGTACAAAGTGTCTGTGCGGGGCTCAGACTGTGCCAACACTCCGCACTTGTGTATTTTGTGTGCTGGATTGCGTGAGTAAGAAATGCCTATGCCAGTTGACAAGGTTAAAATGCCAAAGATCGGGAAATAACGTTTATTTTCACATACCTAACTAAAGTTACAAAGTTCTGCCGAAACGATAGCCAGTTTCTCCAGACGGCTATCTTTGACGCGTAGTGTTTCGTTGCTACGCCGTAGCTATGCGACGTAGCCAGAAGTCGTCCTTGTAGCACACAGCTGATGAGGAAGGAGGGTCCACTCTGCTTAAGCGCTTATCTTCCACTCAGGAGTTTCCAAACTTGCCGACTTCTTCTTTCTTGCTGACTATTTGCTGTTTTCTTTCTTGATGGTCCGAACTATTTTTAGATACTAGACTCCTAACTCGATTAGACTCAATATTTCCAAAAAACTAATTCACTTAAGTACTCCAAGGCTATACCGTTCGGAGTGCACCCAGAGGGTCGCCCTCCTCGGAGGGCATTTTTTCACTATTGATTACGCACTCATTTACGTTTCGCACTAAGTTAGGTCTATATACCTAGACTATTAGTGTCTTCGCACATAGACACTAAGTGACTCTATATACTAAACATTATAAGACAACCTTATGTGCATTACGAGAAAAATTATTTCGATTTACTGACGCTAAGTTTACCACAATCGATGCACACAAGCAACATTTCTATAAATAACTACACTGACTTTAAACATATGTTCATCCCGCTACCGCAGCGGGGTAGGCAAAGTTCTAACCTACACTATGTCACCGAATAATACACTAATTAGTCCGTACCGGGTGTGTTATATGAGTTCAAATGTCTATTTGATAATACAAAATGGCACCGAGTTCATTCACTGAGGTTTATGACGTCACTGAGGGTATTGTCACGTGACCGTGCATGCGCGGTATGCACTTCGTTTTTCTTTCTTCGTGAATATGCGTCCGGCACAGTGTCAGTTACATAGATACATACATACGTCTGAAGCTAATAAAAGCGTGCTAAAAAGAAAGGGGTGACCCTTTTATGTTTTGAGTAACTAACCAATGTACTACCCTCTGAAATGTTGAAGTTGATATAAATGGATAAATATTAGTAAATATTTGAAGGATAAAAGGGAAAATAGTTTATTACTATTTTTCAGATTGCCATACCAAAACAGTCTAATGTTACTTGCATATCATGGAATCAATCTTCAGGATATATTGCAGTTGGTGGGGAAGAGGGGATGTTAAAAGTATTGAAGCTAGAATCAGGTAAATTATAAATTATTCAAATTATTTTTTACATGTCTTTACATGTCTAATGCTATTTATTATAGCTAAGTTGATCCAAGTTTTATAATGATTGTCTTGAATAACCCCAAAGTTTATTATAAATTTAGGTGGAGGTGGAAATCTATCTATGAATCTCAGTCTTGAGGGCCATACTGGACAACTTCGTGTGGCGATATGGAATGAAATTTTCCAAAAATTAACTACCAGTGATGAGCATGGAGTTATTATTGTTTGGATGTTGTATAAGGTAATTTAGGGTCAAATGTAGCGTTCACAGTTGTTTGTAAAATTATTAGAACAGGAGTCTTGCATATTATAAGGTAGGTATTAAATTCCTACCATTAGTTGCATATTACTTAAGTTCGTCACAAAAAATAATAATAATGCAAACATATTATAGAATAAAATGAAAGATTTAACTTATCCTACTAATATTATAAAGGCGAAAGTTTGTAAGAATGTATGGATGTTTGGATGTATGGATGTTTGTTCCTCTTTCACGCAAAAACGACTGAACGGTTTTCGATGAAATTTGGCACACGGGTAGATCATGTCCTGGATTAACACATAGGCTACTTTTTGTCCCGGGAAAATATAAAGCGGGACTTTTATCCCGGAAAAACTTTTTAAAGCGGGCGGAGCCGCGGGCAAAAGCTAGTAAAAAATATGTATGTATCTTACTGCAACCAGCTTACAAAATTATTTAGATTCGTAAGTTTTCCGTAACTAACTTACATTTAAGTAAGTTTTACTTCTTACTTACGTAAAACATAAACAAGTTTTGTGTATATGTTTTTAAATGCTTATTTAAGCTAGTCAACTTATTTTAATTTCAGTAAGTGTGCTATGTTTACACTTTAGATTTATGTTTTCCCTTACTTTTAGGGATCTTGGTATGAAGAGATGATAAACAACAGAAATAAATCAACTGTGACTGGTATGGCTTGGGGTTCTGATGGCCAGAAAATATGCATCGCTTATGAAGATGGTACATAATAATAAATTACTTATTAACATTTACCTATGCAACAAGACATGCTTGTATATAGTACGTTACATAAAGACAATGGTGATTATATCCATACCAGGTGTTGCTGGCGGAATTGTTCGCGTGAAAGACCTTTTCCTAAAATAAATAATAGTTAAAAAAAAAACTAAAAAACACGCTTTATAGAAATCCAACTCAAAAATAGAAAATAATTTTGAATTAAGAAAAGTGTAAATAAGAGAAAATGTATTTTATTGTAAAAATAGCGTGTGATGATTTTTCTGATGTTATCAAAATGATAATCATTCTACTCATATTATCTGTCAATAAAATATTTATAACTATTAACTATTGACACCATGCACCCCACGCTTTTTTTTACAATAAAATACATTTTTTCTTATTTGAACTATTCATAATTCAAATTTATTAAAATTTATTTTCTATTTTTGAGTTGGATCTTCTACAAAGCGTATTTTTTATTTTTTTAACTATTATTTTTCATTTTTTAGTTCTGTTCTACTATTCTCCACCAAAAGTCACTAAAAATAAATGACAGCGCCATCTTGTGACAAGTAGAATTTTTCGCACAAAAGAGTAGCCAGTTTAGTTATACTTAATTCTACTATGATCCAACCGATGTCACTAAAAATAAATAAATTATTATTTATTATTTTTTGTAAAAGCGTGTTTTTAGTTTAAAATATT
This sequence comes from Lapara coniferarum, assembly GCA_949316025.1. NCBI lineage: Eukaryota > Metazoa > Arthropoda > Insecta > Lepidoptera > Sphingidae > Lapara > Lapara coniferarum. Next base: position 11,715,546 of record OX438926.1, on the reverse strand, counting down.
GAATTGTCATCAGTCCTTGGTAAGTATGCCAAACGATTTCATCCTACGTTTTGAAGGGCATGGGTGGAGGGACCGGACTTTTCGATGTGCCGACCTATGGAAGTGCTGGTTTAGTGAGACTACTATAGTTCACTTCAGTGTACTTTTTCGGCTTATAAATTAATAGCCTATCTGTTAATTTAGGACATATACCATCAGTGGCGTAATTATAGGGTAGCATGACGGATAAATGCCACGAGGCCATGGCTTCAGGCCCCCCCCGGGGTTGAACGTCTCCTGAAGAACTTTTCAGGAGCAAGCTAAATAAAAAGTCGCCGAAGTTTACACTGTTGAGGGGCCCCATTCCCTAAATTTCCCTAAATTTTGAGACGCCTCTGTATACTATGGTCTACTTGCGTTGCAAATTTCAATGATCGATAATCACAAAAACTTTACAAACTAGTCTTTTGACTGCTTGCATGTAACTTGCTTTCGTCTATTTTACAAATTCACACCCTTGCTTACCTCATCAGACTACTTATTAACAATTTTTAACGTGCTTCGTTTAACGAGGATGAAATCGCTATGGGAAAATAATTTGATGTATACCTAAATGAGATATTCAAGCACAAACAGGCAAAGGAAAAGAGGCAGTTAATTTTAAAAATATATACAGGGTAATTTTGACATTGCGTTAATAAATGAAACCACATATTTATCTAGTTGAAAATAACACTTTTTATTATGTTATTTTAACCATGGAAGTAAAATAAAAAAGTGTAAGTTTCGAATAAAATAAATATCAATAAAAAGTAACTTTAAGTTCATACACCTTAATGCCACTATGACTGCTCTAGGAGAATTCCTCGCAACAGCAACATTACACTTTCAGTCAATAATACACTTACGCACACACCATATTCGCACTAAACTACAAAATGAAACAAAAATTGGAAAACTACAACCGGGATTTTTGGCGAAAGTACTCGCTATTAATTGACAATTTTTAGCACGATATGTGACGTATATGTGGTTTCATTTAGTAACGCAATGTAAAAATGACCCTGTATACTATGCATATTTCAGGAGCAGTCATTGTCGGTTCGGTAGACGGTTCACGAGTGTGGGGTAAAGATATCAAAGGTCCTGGCTTAGCCGCGGTACAGTGGTCGCCAGACAATACAATGCTGCTTTTTGCACTTACTAACGGCGAGCTACATTTGTATGACGACCAAGGTAACTTTATGGTATGTACATTTTTATTAAAAAAAAAAAGAAAACAAATTATTGCCCTTATAAAAAGCCCCTTATAAAAAAATGACTGCCTCGGTGGCGTAGTTGTATTACAGTACGACTGCAAAGCTGAGGTCTCGGGCTCGATCCCCGGGTCGGGCAAAGTGATATTGAGTTTTTCTATTCAGTATCAGCTCGGAGTCTGGAATTTGTGCCCGATATGGCGATAGGCTCGCCCCCTATCACATCATGGGACGGAATAACGGCGAAAAGTGGGTGCACTAGTTGCGCCTCTGCCTACCCCTTCGGGGATAACAGGCGTGAGTGTATATGTATGTATAAAAAGCCCAGATCAGACTTGTATGCTTAACGCGTCAAGTGTTATTTAGGGTTGCTTCTGTTATTTTCCTACTTACGTACACTCGGTGCGTGCAGCATCCGCGCAGTTTATTCAGAACGTACCTTGTAAAGCGGCTATTGATCACCCATATAAGGGTGCATGTTTTGAAATACAATCTAGTATTTACTCTGGATAATATAAAATTGTAAAGACGTTTGATTGTACTGTGTTTTGTGTCTTAATTAAATTAAATAAAACTAGCAATAACCTTTTACATTAGTGCACCTGCCCCCTTATTTATTCCCTATTCACTTTATTTTCACCGCTGGTAACAAGCACGTAACGTACCTTATCGCGTTTATCACTATGGAAATTGGCATACAGAATACCATTTTACGCCAATTACACGAAGATAACGTAACACGACCGCGTTACGAGCTAACACTGTCATAGTGAATAATGGGGCTGGCGAGCTGTAGGTACGCAAACACGAAAATTTGCAAGTCGCGACGCATCCTATCGGGTATCGATTTCATTAAAAAACTAGTATAGTGATGTGTTAATTTCAGATGCCGGTTACGACGACTAGTGTTTCCGGTGCAACAGAAGTAATTTCGCTGGATTGGTTTTCTGGTAATTCGCCCGCTACGAGACCAGTTTTGGCTATATGTTACAAGAATGGTCTCATACTACTAATGAAATCTTGTATGGAGGAAGGTAATCGTGATTACTTTTATAATAGCTATGAATTATGATAGTCTGTAAGATGTGGCTATGGAGCTCACTTCTGAATTCGCTGTGAAATCTACACGAGCGCACACACACTCATAAGTGAGATTTTAAGTATATCACGCTAATCGGTGTTCTGTAAACAAAGATTTCGATAGTCACCCGTTATCGCACAATCTCACCCGAGATGTCGATAGTCTTCTCGATAACGTTGTTTTTCCATAATTTCACTACAAAGGTTTTCCTAGATAATTATGGCAAAATTCGGAGTAAACCGAAACACTCAGTTTTATGGATCATGGAATCAATGCAACATGCCTATGCTTAAATTTGTGCTCAAATGAAAAAAATCATTTAACATCATATATTTCTTGTGTTGATTAATTTCGATATATTTTTACAGACAGCATAGTTATAGAAACAAACATGAATACGATAGACTGTCAGTGGAATCACAATGGCACAATTTTAGCGGTTGCCGGCTGTTCTGAAGATAAAACTAACGTTGTGCAGTTTTTTAACGCCTATGGAGAGGTAGTCTTTTTAAATTTTGTTAAATTAAGCGTACATACTCAGGTAATTTAGAAAACATTTGCTCCATTATTTCTTACTAGTAACTCCGCAATAATATTAATTTGTGTGGATTGTGTTGCCCATTTCAGTGAAATGCACTTTACTACTATAAAACAGTGTAAACCCAGATTTAGATTCTGACAATCCTACTATCCTACTAATATTATAAAGGCGAAAGTTTGTAAGAATGTCTGGATGTATGGATGTTTGTTCCACTTTCACGCAAAAAATACTGAACGGATTTCGATGAAATTTGGCACACGGGTAGATCATGTCCTGGATTAACACATAGGCTACTTTTTATCCCGGGAAAATATAAACCGGAACTTTTATCCCAGAAAAACTTTTTAACGCGGGCGGAGCCGCGGGCAAAAGCTAGTACAAAATAATTGATTATACCACAGTTGCGTATAAAATAAATAATGTTCAAAAACATAAAAATCTGAGTTATTACATTCTTTATAGAATTTTTATTTGTTTATTCTAGCACTTACGCACATTGCGCGTGCCGGGGGGCTCTATGAGAGCTTTGTCTTGGGAAAGACGATCGCTGCGGCTGGCGATAGCAATCGATTCATTCATTTACTTTGCGAACGTGAAGCCCGACCACAAGTATGCGTTCTATGGTAACACGCTATCGTTTGTATCAGGAACAGAAACAGTTACCTTCTGGGACACCATCACGCACCAGGTCAGTGATTTAATGAAAGTGATTACCGACTGACGGAATGGCAGCGCAGAAATTGATTCTGACATAGTATTAGAAACTGCAACGGTTTTGATTATTTAAATATGTACCAATGACTTTAGAGAAAGACTTTCACAAAAAATATCAATAAGCGACCGACCGGCACGAAATTCAATGATCAACTGAGTATTACTGTTTTTTTTTTACCGCGGACCTATCGGCCAGTAGCCTGACGCGAGTCGGCTTTTCTGGCCACACTGGAATTTAGGGTGAACGCAGAAGGCGCTCGCAACCCTTTGAATTAAGTGACCATGCTGAGGGCAACCCACTAACGGGCTACGAACCTCGGCTCAGGACGGTCACTGGGAGAGGATGAGACATCAACGATTAGTGGGGAAGATTGGTGTTTAACCTAATCCTATACGTTTATTTCGTCGGCACGCGGGCCGGAACTGTTAGGGACTCTAATTGTGAAACGACCTGTGCTTTTATAGCAAAAATGGGTAGATCACGTCATAAATACCCTCACAAAAAATATTTTTGATCTAACAATAGTATATCCCTCTGGAAATTTTTAGAGGAGGCCTATGTTCAGCAGTGGTATCAAATGGCTGATGATGATGAAATCAAGACGCCATACCATATTGCCATTACCCAGATTAAGTTTTTTAACTACCTTTCTATTTAGTCCCTTCGCCGCCACTCCGGCTGTAAGTGCAGACCATAGTGCTGTTTAGTAAAATGAATTAATGTTTATTATTATTTGTTGTAGTCTTGGATAAATCACATTCCTGACGTTGTAGATATGTGTGGTGTTGATGAGTACTGCGTGATAGCCACATTAACTATGTTGTTAATATCAAATCAACAAGGCATTCAATGTGACGGTAAGAATGTTATAATAAGGAATTATTGCTCTGGTAGGAAAGGACGCATTGTGTAATCAGCCACAAAAAAGCAGAACAAATTCAAAGTTCAAATCATCTATGGTTGGTAGTTGGTACTTACTTTGGGATAAATCCTAGAAATAAATTTTGACAAATTCAAAGTGGCAAGGTGAGTTTAAAGGGGGTTCTCCCACATTACGCGGAACTATAGATATAACTGTCGTATAATTTCATTGTTCATTTTTCAACTAATATTTAATACACACACACACGCCTTTTATCCTCGAAGGGGTAGGCAGAGGCACAACTAGTGCACCTACTTTTCGCCGTTATTCCGTCCCATGATGTGATAGGGGGCGAGCCTATCGCAATATCGGGCATAAATTCCAGACTCCGAGCTGACACTGAATAGAAAAACTCAATATCGCTTTACCCGACCCGGGGATCGAACCCGAGACCTCAGCATTGCAGTCTTACCATAATACAACTACGCACCAACCGAGACAGTCAACTTCTTCTTCTTTTCTTGTTCTTTTTTCAACTAATATTAAGTGCAGTGATAAACTTCCTAATTTAGTTAGGATTAACTTATGTTTTTAGCGAAGACAATAAATATACCAGTCGTATACGTGACGATCAATAGCAAGGCGATAGTCGTGGCTGCTTCCAAGGAATCGTTTTTGATATGGAAATTCTCAACGCCATCTAGACCTCGTAAGTTAATTTCAATTATTAACAGCGCTGAGCCCTTGTCGCATTTCATAAAATAGCAAATAACCTCGTGTTGAACTCGCTTATAAATATTTATTTTTTTGCTATTATTATAATGGATACAAGAAGCCAATCTAGTCGAAGAGATGAATAGCGCTTCTTATCGGTGCCGGATTTATTCTGTACTAAGTTTTGCTTGCGGCTTTGCCCGCGTGGAGAGCTTTTCCCGCTACAAAACTCCCTATAAGACAGTGCGACGTCAGGGCCATGTATTTAAAGAATCTGATTAAAGTTATCTATTATTCCCATGGGAGCAAATTACCGAAATAAAAAGTAACCTATGTGTTAATCGAGGAATGATCTACCCGTGTGCCAAAAATAAAAATCCATTCAGTTGCTTTGCGTTTACTTCTATCAACACATAAAAACATACAAACATTTGCATTTTTTTATTGCATTGAATGACGAGACGGGCATGCCGTTCGCCTGATGGTAAGCGAACGACCACACATAAACAGTAGAAACACCATCCAGCACCCTGAGTTACAAAGTACTGTGTGGCATTCCACTGCGCTCGTCATCCTGAGACATAAGATGTTAAGTCTCATTATGTTCTGTAGTTACACTGGCTACAATGCCCTTCAAATCGAAACAACAGTGCATGCACACTGCTGCTTGGCGATAGAAATAGACATTGCGGTTGTACCCACCCAGGCGGACTCTCACATATGAGAGAGCTACCACCAGTAATTAGTAAGATTTATAATTAGTAACATTTATAATATTAGTAAGATAATATACTAATTTCAGGTACATCGGAGCAGCTGTACCACGCGGATGGCTCGCCGGTGACGTCAAACGACGCCGGTTTTCAAGATGACACCATATGTTGCATCACATGTTCCGATTCTCATCTTTTGGTCGGCAGAGATTCTGGCGCGATATTACTCTTTTCATTGGTCAATTTTAAAAAGATTACATCCATTAACTTGAACTCGAAACCTTATAAGATGGGCTTGAACTCAAACTCTAGGTACGGTTTTTGTTTATAAATTATGATTAATGAATAATCAGATTGTAATTTACTAGACTACTCACGGCTCCGCCCGCGTGAATGAGTTTTTCCGGGATAAAAGTCCCACTTTACATTTTACCGGGATAAAAAGTAGCCTATGTTACTAGCCGATAATGCAGCAAACAAACAAGCAAATCTTTCCTCTTTATAATATTACTGTAGAAAACTACTTGATCCCATCAAAATTAAGTATTTCGGCATATACTTATATACCTACCTATCTATCCAGTATCCACATATTGGGACTTGCAGATATTTCCCTTTCTTTTCCTCCTCTTTTGGCAACTTTAAAAGGATTGATGAAACAAATAAATGAATATTTATTTGCATATATTTTTTCAATGTGTTATATTAATTGTTACAGCAAATTTTATGTAGTCGATCAGCCGGGCTCTCTTTACATATTGGACACGGACATGGCTAACAATATAAGTATAGGGCAGGCGTTGCGTAAGGACGTGTGGAGTGCGTTGTGGGCGACCGACAACCCGCAGATGTTGGCGGTCGCAGAAAAAACACGCTTGTACATAATGCGCGACAATGAACCAGAGGAACCGTTGATAATGCAGGGCTACTTGTGTAAATTTAAGGTAGTATATTGCCTGGATAATTAGTAAATAACACCCCTATTCGTAGGTGCATAAGAATCACAATCGATAAGTCGGTCTGTGAACTGTGTATCTCTTAAAAATTAATGAGTATACCAAAACAAAAATGGTGACTTAAAAATTATATACACGCTTCAGGCCCTCGTGGTTACATGCGACCATGACAGCTCCTGTCATAAAAGCGAAAATCGTCGTTCCTACCCACGCAATAAGGTTTTAGTATAAAAATAAAAAAATAAAACAAATGTTAGCTGTCAAACTCATGATCCCGGATAGGTATAAAAGTGTATAGTACGTAATATAGAAAATACTAGCTTTGAGTATTATATTAATGAGATACGAATATTTGCGAAGGTGTTTTATGTGGACGAAGCCACGAACGTAATCTAGTTTATTATACTAGTGGGATATAGCATGACTGTCTAGTACTATGAACAATATTTTAAATATGTATTGCTGAATTTTAAAACTCATATAGGTAATAAACAGCTATTGTGGGTAATATCTGTCAATGGCTTTACAAAATACAGAACCAATCTATATAGCTAAAGTTAGTTGATGATATTCTTCACTATAAGGCCGGATTATTTCATCCGTGGTCAGATAAAGTTAAGACTCCTGTCACACTAGAGAATTGCAAGGGAATTCAAAGCGAAGTGAATGCGCAGCGTGCTCTTCCAGTGAATAAATACCGTTAGGTAACTAAACTTGACACGGAAGAAACATCACAGGCTAAGAAATAACAAAAAAACTTTTTTTCTTCTAATTAGGAACTGGAAGTTATATCAGCACTTTTAGACGGTATAACTGATAAATGCACCCCGCAACACATAGTACGAGTAGAGGTGAAGTCGTTGAGGGATACGCGACAACTCATAGACAAAGTTGGTTTGAAGGAAGCTGAAAATTTTATAAAGGATAACCCACATCCACAGTTATGGTGAGTTTGATATTCTTACGTTTATAAGTTTTTTTTATATTTGATCGTTCCTTTTTTAAAAAGAATATGATGTTATGGGGTACCTGAAACATATTGTATAACACATCTTGTTAGGGCATTTTAAAAGACTTTTTTTTTATTTTTTTTATTATGATTCACAAAACTGATGTAGGTACAATTTTATGCAAAACAAATATGAAAAATATCCTTCTTAAGACTACTTATCAATTATTGACATCTACTTGATGTGAATACAGCTAGCGTATATTACAGTGCTATATTATTTTACGACTTGACTAGACTTCTAACTTTTATAATATATGCTGCGACCTCACATAAAGAATAGTCTTTTAAAAACTTACAATTGATTTTCTTTTCAGGTTACTACTTGCTGAGGCGGCATTGAAAAATTTTGAATCTGAAAAAGCATTAGAAACTGCTGAAGCAGCATTCGTGAGAAGAAACGATTACGCGGGCATCAGATTCGTAGCGCGTTTAAACGCGCTACATTCCAATGCTCTAAAGAAAGCTGAAATTTTGGCTTATTTCAAAGATTTTGATGCTGCTGAAAAAATATATCATAACGAAGACAGGAGGTAGTAAGACTTGAATTTTTTCATTTCTTTTAAGATTGTGGACAAGATCTTTTAAATCATGCGTACTTGGTTCAGCTCTTACGTACGTCTTTCTAATTTTCGTGTACCTATATCTACATTCTATATTTACCACAAATTTATTTTCTCTATTTAGTGTATTAATATTTTATTAAAAAAAAATGACATGTTTATTCAGTGTTAAAACTTCATTTAGACAATCGTATCATTTTAGAGATTGTGCGATTTATTCTCGATTGGATAGTAAAACGGTTTTTGAGTCGTTAGTGATAGCAGATGTAGAATGTTACTAAAGATATTCAGCCTCACAAATTTATCATTAATTATCGCCTACCGCTTTAATGTCTTGAATTCGAATCCCGGGCGAGGCAAAGGGACGTGGGGTTTTTCTACGTAATGTCAATTCGGAGTCTAGAATTTGTGTCGGATATGGACATAAGATGGCCTCCATGGGCTATCACGTCATGGGACGGCATGTGCATGGCGGAAAGTGGCCCCGCTAGCCTTTTTCTAATCCGGGAATAAAAAGAGCGAGTGTTTGTGTAAGATTTGTCATTATTCGTAAAGAAAATTATAAAAACCTACGTTGCAGTGATTTAGCGATTGCATTGCGCAAGCGCCTGGGACACTGGTTCCGCGTCGTGGAACTGTTGAAAATGTCGCTCAGCACTACAGACACACAAGTAAAACAAGCGTATTGTAACATCGGGGATTACTATATCGACAGGCAGAACTGGTAACTATAATAGCCTTGTATTTTTAACGCGAAAGCTTTCGAAGATGTTTGTTAGAAGTAAACGTGAAAACTGCTTGACGGATTTAGATAAAATTTGGCACATTGAATGACTATATCCTAGACTGAAATAAGGGTAATGTTTATTCTAGAATAACACTCTAATGCTCCATGCTCCGGGAGGCTAAAATTTTTATATTGTTTGAACTCAAACAAACCACGTACTTATAGGTAAATATAATATGTTGTGTTCTATTATAGAAATAATATAAATTACACACTTCTCTAGGTCTGGTGCTATTGAGTATTACACGATGTGCAACAACGTTGAGGGCTTGAAGAAATGTTACATGGCATTAGAGGATAGCGAGTCACTGACTAAACTACAAGCGAACTCATCGAAATCATCAAAGGTATATGTTCAACTTTTAATACGTATGCAGTAAGGACTACCGCGTTACTCTAGCGATTAAAAACAAATAGAAGTGGCAAATGCGCTTGCGCACGCAATAAACGCCATATATCCTACTAATATTATAAACGCGAAGGTTTGTAAGAATGTATGTTTGTTACTCTTTCACGCAAAAACTACTGAACGGATTTCGATGAAATTTGGCACATGGGTAGAAATAGAATATTGCGAATTATGTCTGAACGTGTAATAAGTGATTAGTGTATTTAACCCTTCAAGGCCTGCTTATATATATAGATGTATGAGAAAACCCTATGTATATAGACACCGGTGTCCGTCGCGTGGCTTGACAGACTACGTGTTTTAATATTTCAGTATATAGTGTAGAGGTGATCATTAAACGTTATAACTGTTAATTTAACTCATTATAAAAAAATAGCTGTTAATTCTATTAACTACTATTGCAATATTCATTAAACGTTTAAACTAATGAACGGACTGCGGAGGCAGTTAATGCCATCTGTTAATTTATCATTCAACTAAACTTGATAACTGTTAATCATAGAAAAATGCTAATAACGCCTCTATAGGCTATTTATTAAATGAAATTTAATACTACTAATAAGCACCAAGTGATATTTTTTCTTTAGCTAAGACTTAAATTATGCCTTGTCGTGATTTGTGAACAATAAAATCGCCACTTGCAATGATTGCGAAAATAATTTTATTTAGGTAACGTCAGAATTGATAAAAGTGGCCGCCATTTTGAATTTCTTTGTTTTAAGGTCAATTGACCTCAAAATCGGTATGTGGGTATAACTTTAATTACCAAAGACTGATCCAATGTCAGAATTGGAAAAAGTGGCCGCCATTTTGAACTTCTTTGTTTTAAGGCCAATTGACCTCAAAATCGGTATCTGGATATAACTTTAGTTACCAAAGACTGATCCAATGTCGGAATCGAAAAAAGTGGCCGCCATTTTGAATTTCTTTGTTTTAAGGCCAATTGACCTCAAAATCGGTATCTGTGTTTAACTCTAGTTACCAAAGAGTGATCCAATGTCGGAATTGAAAAAGTGGCCGCCATTTTGAATTTCTTTGTTTTAAGGCCAATCCACCTCAAAATCGATATCTGGGCAGGCCTGTAGGCACAAAAGACGGATCCAATGTTAAAATTGAAAAAAGTGGCCGCCATTTTGAATTTCTTTGTTTTAAGTCCCATCCACCTCAAAATCGATATTTGGTCATGGCTTTAGGTACAAAAGACGGATCCAATGTTAGAATTGAAAAAAGTGGTCGCCATTTTGAATTTCTTTGTTTTAAGGCCAATTCACCTCAAAATCGACATTTGGTCATGGCTTTAGGTACAAAAGACGGATCCAAAGTTAGAATTGAAAAAATTGGCCGCCATTTTGAATTTCTTTGTTTTAAGGCCAATCCACCTCAAAATCGATATCTGGTCATGGCTTTAGGTACAAAAGACGGATCCAATGTTAGAATTGAAAAAAGTGGTCGCCATTTTGAATTTCTTTGTTTTAAGGCCAATCCACTTCAAAATCGACATTTGGTCATGGCTTTAGGTACAAAAGACGGATCCAAAGTTAGAATTGAAAAAATTGGCCGCCATTTTGAATTTCTTTGTTTTAAGGCCAATCCACCTCAAAATCGATATCTGGGCAGGCCTTTAGATACAAAAGACGGATTCAATGTTAGGATTGAAAAAATTGGCCGCCATTTTGAATATCTTTGTTTTAAGGCCAATCGACCTCAAAATCGATATCTGGGCTGGCCTGTAGGTACAAAAGACGGATCCAATGTTAGAATTGAAAAAAGTGGCCGTCATTTTGAATTTTTTTGTTTTACGAATTGAAAAAAGTGGCCGCCATTTTGAATTCCTTTGTTTTAAGGCCAATTGACCTCAAAATCGATACTGGGCATGACATTGATAGTAAAAGTCATATTTAATGTTAGACTTAATGGTAGTTATTAAAAACTACACAATTTGAAATTTAACGGTGGACTGTAGATATAAAGGCTTAGTTTTGTGCACTGGTAGTGTTCTATTATAAGTAGTATGCTAAAACAACTGATAAAGGGTACGGGAATAAAATAAGGGACTTACTGCGGCGCGGTTGCGCTGCCTGTTCCTGGATCTTCCCCGGGATCCCGGTTCTTCCGATCTTCAATTATGGTGATGAGACGGCAGGCGGAAGGCAAGTGTCAAAAATTGACAACTAAGTGTCCAAGGACAATAGACAAGAGTTTGTTGCCAGCGCGCGTTCCTTATTCAAACTTGAGTGGATAAGGATAGGGAAAAGGAGTTGTGTTGCTTAGCATATTAATAGACAATGCACAGTGCATGATCCCAATATATTGTAACAATACCAACCACTTAAGAAAAGTGGTCGCCATTTTGAACTTCTTTGTTTTAAGAATGATTGGATTTAAGATAGATATTTGGGCTTGTCTTTAGACAAATAGAATAAATCGAGGTTGGAATTTCAAGAACTGCATTCCATGTTAAATGTTTTTGTTTTAAGGGCTATTGGTTTTAAAATCAAACTCCGCTGGACATAGCCACAAACTATAGTAGGTTTTAGAACTTTTAAATAATATGGCCACCATCAATGCTTATTCAATTCTCTTCAATAACGATATCGCAGGTTTGTTATGTCGCAAAATAAAGAATTGAAGAACAAAGAAGTGGCCCGTGGCAGCAAACAGCAAATAAAGTAAATTCTTCTGTGAAAGCATCAAAATCGGTTAAAAATCAGGGAATCGCTAACAATTCAACTATTGCTATAAGAATAATTAGCCGCGTAGTAGAAATTATCTTACTATATTTTTATTCCCCCACATCTTTATGCCCTGTTGGTTGACCATTCAATTAATGTATCTTTTTTTTATTTACCCCCCTTCACCAGACTTAAAAGGCTACTCACGTTGATTACCTTATTAATTTTTAAAAGTATTTAATTTTGATGTGACTGCGTATTTAAATTGTTAAATTAGTAAAATTACAACCTCGATTTATTCTATTTGGCTAAAGACAAGCCCAAATATCTATGTTAAATCCAATCAGTCTTAAAACAAAGAAGTTCAAAATGGTGACCACTTTTGAGTCTACCATTAGATCTGTTTTTTTACTAACGACGGCATGCCCAAGTATCCATTTTGACGTCAATTGTTCTTAAAACAAATAAATTCGAAATGGTGGCCACTTTTTTCAATTCTAACATTGGATCCGTCTTTTGTACCTAAAGCCATGACCAAATATCGATTTTGAGGTCGATTGGACTTAAAACAAAGAAATTCAAAATGGCGGCCACTTTTTTCAATTCTAACATTGGATCCGTCTTTTGTACCTACAGGCCTGCCCAGATATCGATTTTGAGGTCGATAAACCTTAAAACAAATAAATTCAAAATGGCGGCCACTTTTTTCAATTTTAACATTGGATCCGTCTTTTGTACCTACAGGCCTGCCCAGATGTCGATTTTGAGGTCGATAGGCCTTAAAACAAAGAAATTCAAAATGGCGGCCACTTTTTTCAATTCCGACATTGGATCAGTTTTTAGTAATTAAAGTTATACCCAGATACAGATTTTGAAGTCAATTGGCCTTAAAACATAGAAATTCAAAATGGCGGCCGTGTATACCAATTCTAACATTGGTTCTGAATACTATAGTGCTAATGTCCATAATAAATAAATAAATAGGTAATATAAAGATACATACTAACATAATTTTAAGGTGTAAAAAATTTAACAGTCATTACACCTCAAAGCAGATTTTTCAATTGTATGAACGGCACGCAAGCGTCATTTACACAAATGTTCATGAATACGTAATAATTAGAAAATGTTTATTTCGATGTGACTGTTATTGTGAAAAAAAATTAACCTGTTGGTTATTGGTTCAATGTTAAAAAATTTAACATAATTAAAATAAACGACGCAAGACACGTGTTGAACATGTTATCGCTAATGCTTTTCACGTAACTCTTTACTTCTTGACCGTTATAACTTAACTATTAATTTAACACGTTATTTTTTTTTAATGTTTAACTATTAACCATTAATAATTTTTAACCATTAATCACATCACTAATATAGTGCAGTGATTTTGTTAGTGAAGTCCTAATTGGTGTTTTTATCGTAAAATCGGCATTTTAATAGTTTATACCGAACCCCAGCATGTAAAAATATTAATAGAATCCTAATATTATAAACGCGAAAGTTTGTAAGTATGTATGTATTTATGGATGTCTGGATGTTTGTTACTCTTTCACGTAAAAGCTTCTGAACGAATTTCGATGAAATTTGGCACACGGGTAGATCATGTCGTGGATTAACACATAGGCTACATTTTATCCCCAGAAAATGATAAGCGCGACTTTAATCCCGGAAAAACTTTTTAACGCGGGCGGAGCCGCGCACGAAATCTGGTAATATATATGTCATCATGCTCATGGTATTTTTTTGTCCCTTTAAATAGGAGCCATCTGTTAAACAGCACGTGATGGATGCCTTGAACGAGAGTTTAAATGAACCGCCTTCAATACAAAGTATCATTCAGCTAAGAGAAAGCGGCAGACTGATACAGGCTGCATCTGCAGCTTTTCAGGTGATTACTTAAAAGTTTTAAGAATTATCTCAGTTTATGCTACTAATTAATTTATTTTATGCAACTGATAAAGGCCACGATGAACATGGGCTATTGTATGTCTATTTGTGAATAGGCCCAGAAACTATTGGACCGATATGAAAAATTGTTTCGAAAACAATATTGAAAACAATGTTTTGGAAGGAAATATGCCAATTTACGCATTACAACAATGTCAAAGTATGTTTAATGAATTGTAGATAGGTATTTTGTTATTTCACGGTGGATTGAGTTACTGACGAACAGGCTCAAAGTTTTTGTATAGTAATTTTCCCAATGTCCGCTCTATGTAATCTTAGAGCTCGTTGCTGCGACCTTATCAAGTCTTGTTACCTTTATCGACCATTACCTTTAACTTTACCTTTTTACTTAACAATTAAAACACTTCAATTTGTTGGTAATATTTATATGTGCTGATTACATTTACAGCTTGCCAATATTGAAGCGGCCAAGAACGCCTCCCCATCACGTATCAAAAAGCTCTATATATTGGCCGGTCATCTATACAGCCTGAATGCCCTTGGTAAATATTTGACATTAATTTAAATATTTTACTAACTATCGGTGCAAAATATTGTCGCACACAATATGGTAGTTAGCTATTTCATTTAAATATATTTTTAAAAATGTATATCAACCAAAATCTAACAAAAATAATTTTCAAAATCTACATGATAATAAGTGATAAAGCTTTGAAATTTGCTGAAGGCTGCTATCAAATAACACTAATTGTAAACTGTGACGTCACCGAGTGTCATCAGCTACAACGCTGCGTGCATGAGAAAGAGATAGCGTGATACTTACGTGAACGCCCTCACTTTTGTTCACAACAAATTTTCATAAATTTTTGTAACCTCACCTAACTACTTTATTTTTCAAGCTATTTTGATGCAGATTTTACAGAAGAATTTCACTTTTTATTGTTTTTTTCTTTTATATATAAAATAATCTACGAAAACAAGCATAGGAACCTAGCTTATGTAATATGAAGATTAATAATTGTGATATATTTTTGTATTTTGTTACTTTAGATAATTTTTCTGTCAATTACGGCAGGCATTGCGGTGGCGGGTATTACAGTCGTTGGATTTGTTCTGTACTAGTGGCACTATATTTGGCATATTTTGTGAACACATTTATGCTTTTTGGGCAAAGCAATATTAACATTGTGTTTTATGTATAAAATTAAAGTCGCATTAGTCAAACAAACTAGTAACGCAAACATTTGCTCAAACATATTGAGTGTGGTGGCATCGTTATATTATTATGCAGTGTGATGTATTGTGGTTGCCATGGGCGTAGCTATAGCTTTCACATTGTCCTACGATATAAAAATCTTAGTGGCGTGGGTTCTTGCCTTGCATGACACCGTATTTTAGAAGCCAGGGGGGGGGGGGCCGGCTTCTCAAAATGTCAGCGGTCAGTGGCGTAGCGTGGTTTATTGTAAGTTTGTGGGGCGGGTCCGGACCCATGAACCTTCGTTACATACGCCCACGGTGGTTGCGGTGCAGAGGGCGGTGCGTCGCGCGCGGCGGCGCGGTGCTGGCGCGCGGGCGCGGCGCAGCACTGGGCGGCGGCGGCGGCTGCACGCGCGCGCGACACGCCTCGCCGCACCGACGCCGCGCTCCGTGCCGCCGCGCGCCTGCACGCCCGGCTGGACCACTTGCACCACAACCAACACATTCAGGTGCGCCCGCCTAACAGTCACTATACCTGCGCTGCTTCGTCCGTGCTCTAGTAAAGTTAACCTTCTTAAGCGTTATCTACCGAAAAAAGAATTTCTCGAATGCGAGCGGCGATAAATCTTAAGCGATTATCGTATGCGAGAACTCTCCATACGATTCTCTCCTGTGGTTGTTTACATTAGGATAAAAATTCGCAGCAATAAAGCGATATTCGGATTCGAGTGTCAGGCGAGACTCGCTCCTCTTAAATTGTTTATACCACAGGCAAGTATTTATATGGTCATTCTTAAATTATTAATATTATCTTTCTTGTTTCAGGCTTGGTGTACTATCGCATCAATAGCGATTCAAGCGAGAGCTTTCCAACTTTGCTCAAAAGCCTTTATGAAACTTGAAGCTTTAGATGTGAGACTAATATCTAATGCATGGAATGTTTTCATCAAAGAATTGTTTACATTTAACTTCATACCATAATTATTATTTACAGCCTGAGACTTTTGAAAATTTGGCTGTGGAAATATTCACCAGAAATAAGCCCAATGACGCAAAAGGGAATAAAATAGACTGCCCTAATTGTGAAGCTGCAATGCCTGAATGGTGCGTTTTTATCTGGCAATTTTTTACTTATGTAATTAGGTACTTATCTTGAACTTACCGCCGATAAATATGACAAAAAAGGAATTACATTTTGGGCTAGCAAAGTTTAGTGTTTTCTTTTGTATAGAATATAGAAAATGCCATTCACGATGACGCGCCTCACTAATTTGCGTGTGAAAATGAGATAGTGCAATCAGCAATAACCCCACCACTTCCTCACAATATTTCAAATATTACCTAATAACTGCTTTATTTCCTAGGAATTTGATGTTGATTTTCCATAATAATTTTTATTACATATAGAATTCAAACTTTACCCTATTTATGTACAAAAAAGTTCAAACAGAAACCCATAGAGCGCGCGCAGGTATCACAAGTGCAAATCCGCATACAAAATAGGCCGTCTGCCAAGACCTTCACCGGGAAACTGACATAGGTGTATCTGTAAAAATAAGCTAAAATATTGTAAATGAATAGTTCCTATAGATGATATAATATTGTGGCAGGTCGAGCACGTGCGAGAGCTGTTCGGTAACGGTGGCGGAGTGCTTTGTATCGGGGCGTGCGCTTGCGCCGCTCGCCGCGTGGACGTGCGGCACGTGTGGCGCCACCGCGCACCGACAGGAGCTCGTGCTACGACACTCTTGTCCTATGTGTCATGTACAACTTACATAAATTATTGTGAAAAACTGCTGTTTTTAATTTTGTATTCCCTGACGGAGATTCAATAGCTGATTTTTTTTATATGTATAAATGTTGAGACGATCAAGCTTCTTGCTTTATGGTAAGCGATACGATTTTTTTTTTAGTAGGGTGACCCTGCAGTAACACCGGGGAAACCCGCTAACGGTATACAGTGAATCCCCGGCTTAGCGACTGCAGGGGCCTAGGAAGGAAGCGGAAGAGGAAGGTGGAAGGGAAAGTGGGGGAAGGGAGGAAGGTTCCCAGGACCGGCGGAAAGAGAAGGTGCCAGGAAATGTTCGCGGAACCCCCAAAGTCCACGAATGTGTTATGCAACCAAGAGGTATACACACTGAACTGTGTGCCACAGCCCGCGACAAATCTTCCCCCATGCATGGGCGTGCATTGGGTGTGAAGACCCAGCGCACAAGAATTGCCTGAGGGGGCAGCGATACGATTACCCAGATTAACAGTAACAACACCACCCGAACTTTAAATTCCTAAGCACTGTGTTCAGCGTCCTTCACACTGACACGCGCATCTATGACTTTAATCCTCAGAGGGGTAGGTAAAGACGCAATAGAACAGCCCCTAGACTCCTATAATTCTAATTAATTCTGCCAAGGACCTGAGGTTCGAAGCGGATTACTGTATTACGATTGGTCCGCTAGATACTCAAAGATTGGCCCTGACATCATTACGGTTTACGTAGGCATAGGAACACTTTTTTGTTTAGTGTGTCACTTGTCATGTAATACTCTATAACTACTAAAGAGATAGCGTAAAATCATAGGCATTAAAGTCAGAAAGGATTGCATATACATATACCTAATATTATGATAGTAGCGGGCTTCAAAGCAAAAATTTTAAACACACAATGGCTAGCATGCGATGAATTTCTATAACTACTAAAATATGATTTAAAAGAATTTATAGTTCAATTTAGTTAATTTATAGGATATGATTTATAAGAATATTTAAGATAAAAAATTTAATTTTAATTAAATTGATTAAATCAAATTATCGACATGCATATTAAATATAATGCTATTTTTATGAAAACCCGAAGTCTGTTTGTTTTTATAACATCAGTTTTGTGCAAGGGGCGACTAGATTTATTTCTTAAATCGACAACGTTTACGGCTCACAATTGTGGTCGCAAGTTAGTCTAAGGGTCGCAACTGACTTTAAGATTTTGAATGACAAACTACATCTGATCCAAAGACATCCTGGGGTAATTTATGTTAGAAGGCACACAATGAAACAAACTGAAGTTCCCATATGCTGTCACTGGGCCAAGCAGGGAGTAAATTTCATACCTATAAATAGGAATAAAATACTAATTAATTAGATTATTTCTTTATTTATTACAGAGAACTTTATAATGAAATTAATAAACGTCCGACTAGATGCCTGTCTAAATTAATCTCAATATGAAAATTTTAATTATGGTGAAATAATAGAATTTAAAACCTTTTATTAATGAAATTATCAAAACGAGTAGGTATTTAAAGATATTATGAATTGTAAAAGTTTACGTGTTACATAGTAATGTGCAGAAACTTTTTATATTTGTTTTATAATAATGACATGTATTATTATATATTCTATTATAATAACAAATAGTATTAACTTTGGATAATAATAGTAACTAAAAGCATCTCCAGTGATAATAGGTCTGTGAAAAACGAGGTAACTAAACACTTAATTAAATCTCTAAAAAGTAGGTTAAGGAACATAAGTAAAATACTTAGGGCCTGTGTCACAACGTTTGAGTAAATGCTACTATACATAAAAGTATAAGCAGACCAAATACATAACTCAATACTTGATCTATGCTCCCAAAGAAATAATAAAATTGGTATTATTTACATTAGCTATTTCATATGATTGCTGTCAATAAAATTTACTTGAAACCTGTAAAACAGGCCCTTAATGTAGTAATATTTTCGATACACAATAATTGCGTTACAGAATGGAGGTTCAAAATTAAAAGGGAGGACGACTTGTAAGCTTATCGGTAAATATCAAGTACTTACCTCGCTTAAAATTTTGTTTACACAAAATCATAGTTTAACTGCATTTAAATTCCAAAAATATTTTCAGATATAAAGAGTAAGGTAGGTAAGTAGGTACCTACCTGCCGCACATTGTTGGTTTATGATAAAGACATAGTACCTGGCTGTATCTACCATTTTACTTACTAATTACATTCACAGTATGGTATGAACATATTCTATTCATAATGATAGAAATGTTGAGTGTGCATAGTCCACATAGAATTTTGCATGCCAGGAAAGGCATTAATCTTTTTTTCTAAACCAGTCATAACCTATGCCTTAACCAGTGCAGAAGTGCCATTTACCTTGCCATTTTGGCATAGACCAATAGACTAGATTAGATGTTAGTCTAAGCATATAATCATTATTGATCGGGTATAATGACACTACATAATACTTTATAAAATGAAGTTCACCACATGTTCATCATTGTGAACTTTCAAACTGCATATTTCCAAGTGTAGCTATCGTAATAGATCAGTATTTTATGAATTATATTTAATTATTGCATACTCCTTTATGTAATTTAATATAATTGTCCATATATCATTCAAGACATGGGGAATCTCGCATTGTACCATTCATTTATTTGTACGCTGTTTTACTTCTAATTATGTTTCAATGTGCCTACCTAACTTATGGGCTACACACACTTACACATTACCTTGCTTATTGAAATCCATGCTACGTATTTTCGATACATGAAACTAAATGGCTCTGTTCTTTTAATTTTATTTATGTATATTTTACCTTAATCTAAGAACCTTTGTCCCCCTTAATGAAAAGCTTTTAATACAAAACAATAAAAAGCTGGTCATTATTGTACAAAATTGTTTTTAGGTAGATCCATCTTTGAAAATTGCAAAGTATTATCTATTATTTGAAATAGTTCAGGAGGCTGTGGAATCCGCCCAGTCTCCAATTTAGACCAAAGAGGAATGTTATTTAGAGATATTTCGAATGCCCCAGATGAGACCAGTTGGCCTTCTATCATATTAGCTAAGAAAAATATCATCATGCAGGCATATAATTTGTTCTCAAGGCACCAACTCCACCAAGCTGGTTGGGGTTTGTTCAACCAAGCAAAAATGTTCACACCACTCAGTATGCACATTATGAGGATCATTTTTCCAAAACCCTGAAATGATAAGTTTGAACAGCATTAAATTTAATACTTAAGGGGTGACTGTGTACAAATCTGACGAACGTGCTTGTCGCTCACGCGAGATGAGCGTGATGCGCTTTTATGGCGCGTTCGTCAGATTTCGAAATACCCTAATAATAATAGATTAAGTAATTTAAAAAAGAGTTTTTGCTCATCGTTTAGACCGCGTCGTTTCATTCTTTGTGACAAATTTTAAAAAATACGTAATGTTTTTCTTGGGTTCAAGTTCAAAAAATTTCACCAAAAAATTGTTTTAGTGGTTGACCTGTGAAAGCCTAACAGACAGACAGAATTCCTTTCGTTTTTTAAATAAAATGGATGCTATTCTATTTTTAAATAAACCTCTAGTTCAGGCTAGAGGCATGTGATATCTACTTATGTGACTACAATTTACATCTATCATAGTGAAAGATATCCAGAGGGATATCTTACACTCTGATAAATATATAAAAAATTGCCAGCCGTAAGTATATACTGTAGATGCATACAGAGATAGGTAAGTACAATAGTATTGAATAATGCCTCATTTAAAATATTTTTTTATATGAACGCAGGAACATTCTGTTGAAGGTTTTATATGTCTATGTATCAATTTAGCTGGCTGATATTAATCTGTCACACAGAGGTTTCCATAGCGATGGAAAATAACACACGAAAAATATTGTACTACGTTTGGTTCTACAATGTAATTCTATATAGCGTAATCTCTGCTAATAATACCAAATAAATATTTCCATACGACATTTCTAACAGGTTATGGGCCCAGGCTCGCAATTAAGTAAGCAAGTATCAGCTTATGGTGTAATCGTTCAAAATGTACCAAAACTATATTGAGAAATTGAACGGCGTTAATTATGATACTTGGAAAGTGCAAGTACAGCTTGGCAAAAAAGAGTATGACGCGGTGAAAATAAGAACTAAAACTAATTATTTGTTGCAACACTATTAGACTTGTCATTTGTGTCAAATTGTTAGTAGATTCTGTGTCATCGTTGTTTACGCTGTTATTTTCAACGGAATTCTGTAAATTCTTCTACGTTCGTTGCTTGTTTTATTAATTAAAATGAATAAAACGATTCGTAGTAGTGGTAGAGCAGTGATATACCAAGTTTTTTTCGATGTTTGGCTGAATCTCAAGCGGGACAAATTTTGTCTCAAATTGACAATGTTTATCAGAGAGTTGCCGATATGACAGGTATTTATGCAAATTATTTACATTCTACAAGTCGAACCATACATTTTGCACTGGTTTATAACATGAGTAACATAAAATTTACGATATTTTAGTGTTTTGTTGACAAAGGTTATGTTTACAAACCACTTATACACCGACTTAATTTTTTGATACTTGAGACATGAAAAAAAATATGAATGTTTTGAAAGTTCATGCATGTTTGGTATTTATTTAAGGTAAATCAATCAATGCTATAAGAACATTTGATGAAGTAGGTGAACAAAATAATGACATTTTTTCTACACCTGGGAAACATCGGAAAGGTCGACCAAAGAAAGATCTCGATGATTTTGACTTATGCGCAATTAGACAAAGGGTTCATTTCTTCTACACCGTAAAAAAGCAGGTATGTAATATATTTGATATTAGATTTTTGTCCCGGATCTGGCCATGGTAAAACGCTTTTGCAGGGTAAAGGTTCCAAAGAGAGAGCAATATTTAAAAATAATAATGCATAATAGAAATCTGCCTACAGAATTACAAAAAAATTTTATTTATTTGGATGAAAGCTATATACACTCCAATGTAGGGTCCATTGACATAAAGGTAGAGATCTAGTACATAATTATTTTTTCTTAGTGTTATTAACTTGAACTCATAATTAGTAATATTTTACTCCAACAGATGGCAGCTGAACAAGCACTTCTAGCTATTACTGCTGAAGATTGTAAGAATTCCTGCCATCATATTATGAAAATTGAAAAGGAATATTATGATAGGGGTATGACTATGTATCATGATATTGAATAATTGGTATTAATTATTGGTATTATTAATTAACCACAGAGAAGACAGCAGCAGCGACACTACTTCAGAATCAGATGATTTTGTTGTTGCAGGAACATCTAGCCAAGACACAATATAGTTTTCTGGGGTAGAATACTTAGATGAAAGTGTTTTAGAATCGGATTAATTTTAATAGGAATTTTGTATTGTATAAATAAATTATGAAGATATAAAAATGTTTAATTTTCCTAAATGTTTAAGATACGATGAACGGATATTTATACTACAATAGTATTTTCTAACGATGATTACACCAGCTCGAATCTCACGAGAATAAGAAGGGCTACTAAATTATTTGATAACAAATAATTCCGTGAGTGAGCAGATGCTTCCATGTAATATTATTCATAATTCAATGGACTCAATACTACTTACAAATTCAACTTATCAAAGACCTAGTGCAAAAAATAAACCTCTTTTCTTTTGCATATATTATAAATCTCTTTGTTCTTTCATACAAATAATATTTACCTGACGATTGGAAAGCATCCCTAAAGACTCAGTAGGTAAACAACAATACATGAACAAAACTGTGAGTTACATCAAACAAGAGGTTTTCGTAAGAAATATTTTTTCATCAACAAGTTGCTTTATTTTCTTAATTGTGATTCCTGTGTTCTGGCCAAACCAAGAACCTTATACCCTCTATAATCTCCTTGGGCCAAACACAATGTGCCACGTGATACTCATTGAAAAATAACTAGTATCTAAACACTTTACGTCGTAGTATACTGGGTTGCCATGAAAAAAATGAAATCCTCCTAGCCAGTTTCGGCCACGGCGGCTAATCTCAACGGAGATCAGCCAGGTACGCAGGAGATATTATAGTGCACAAGTGTGTGCGCAATACACAGGTGCACTCGCTATTCCTTCACTCTCATAGTCCGGTGAGACGGCAATCCGACATGACCGGAGAGAGGTCAGGCGCAGGACCAACGGCTTTACGTGCTTTCCGAGGCACGGGGGTATCACACCGCCAACTTCCTGACTCCGAGCTGCGACTGAGTAAATTTTTAAGATGGAAAAACCCAGTCACAATTTTTTTGGCTCGACCCGGGATTCGAACCCAGGGTTGCCATATTAGTGTTATATTAGACTTAGGCGCCCTCATTAAATCCACACTCTTTTTTGCCAAGCTGTACAGGCAGTACTCACGAAGAATCAAGTATGGAAATATGTCAATGGATCGTTTCCTAAGCCGGACACTGTAGAAGAAGCGAGCGCATGGTCTGACGAAGATGATATGGCAAAAGCTGATTTAATTATGGCAATGTGTCCAGGTGAGCTGAAACACATTAGAGGGTGCGACACTTCGCACGATATGTGGAGGAAACTGGAGAAAATTTATGCATCTAAAGGACCGGTAAGAAAGGCAAGTCTTTTAAAGAAATTAACATTGAGCCGCATGAAGGAAGGAGATGATGTACAGAGTCATTTGAATAATTTCTTCGATGCCGCAAATATATTAAGCGATATGGGTGTAGAAATACACGATGACATGCTGTCAATATTGTTATTATATAGCTTACCAGAAAGATACGAAAACTTTAGATGTGCTATGGAGAGTAGAGACGAGCTACCGAACGTAGAAGTATTAAAAATTAAAATATTGGAGAAGGCAAGCACAAGTGCCAATGAAACTCACAATATTGAAGGAGCCATGTATGCGAAAAGAAAGGGTTTTAAAAAGGACTTAAAAACTAAGCAGCAAAATGCAAAGATTAGTAAATTTATGTACAAATGCTTCAAATGTCATGAGTTTGGACATAAAGCTTCAGAGTGCAAGATGAAGCGAAACAATGATGACGCAAGATGTGCCACGGATTTAGGCAAAGAGGACAGTAGTTTTGATATTCTTTTTAGATGTACAAATTTTTCGAAATGTTTACAATTTAAAAAGAATGACTGGATCCTCGATAGTGGCTGTACTTCGCATTTGTGTAACGATTTAGATAAATTTACTAATATTTTTTGTATTTTACAGGATAAGTTAAACCTAGCATCAAATCTGTCGACGGATATAAAGGGCAAAGGTGACGTAAGGTTGTCAGCATCATCAGGCAGGAGGCTAACTTTTAAAAATACCTTGTTTGTACCAGATCTTAGGAGCAATTTGCTATCAGTAGCGAGAATTGCGGATAACGGGTATGAAATTCAATTTACTAAAGATAGGGCCTGTATAAATGATGTGAGTTCAGGTAATACTGTGATGATAGCCAAACGTGTAGGAAATCTTTATCTTTTTAAAGGCTTGGATGAACAATTGTGTTCTTTTGTTGATTCAACCGATATAGTGACTTGGCATCAGCGTATGGGTCATTTGAATGGTAAAGATCTCTTAAAACTTTTAAACCATTGCGGATATAATACGAAAGATACAGATTTGAGAAAACTATCCAACTGTGATGTATGTGCT
This sequence comes from Lapara coniferarum, assembly GCA_949316025.1. Classification (NCBI taxonomy): domain Eukaryota; kingdom Metazoa; phylum Arthropoda; class Insecta; order Lepidoptera; family Sphingidae; genus Lapara; species Lapara coniferarum. The sequence continues at coordinate 11,690,735 of OX438926.1, read as the reverse complement.
AAGGGAAAAATGAGTTCGTTACCATTTTCGAGATCGGGTGGACCGTGTAATGAGTTATTACGAATTGTACATTCCGATGTGGTAGGTCCTTTCAAAACGCCTTCGATTGGCGGAGCAAAATACTTCGTAACATTTATTGATGACAGTTCTCGATGGTGTGAAGTATATTTACTCGGACGGAAGAGTGCAGTTTTCAACGCATTTAAACTATACAAAAACTACGCTGAAAGATTGACAGGTAAGAAAATAAAATTCCTTCAATCTGATAATGGTGGTGAATTTTGTAGTCGTGAATTTGGTGAATTTTTAAAGAACGAAGGTATCCAAAGAAGGTTGTCGATTCCAAGGACTCCTGAAATGAATGGAGTCAGTGAACGCAAAAATAGGACTTTAATTGAAATGGCTAGGTGCATGTTATTGTCTTCCGGTTTATCCGTAGGTTTTGGGCGGACGCTGTTGTAACTGCATGCTATGTACGTAACCGTTGTCCGACTAGTAGCCTAGGCGGTGGAATCCCATTTGAAAAATGGACAGGCACTTCTGTGAACTTGTCAAACATACAAAGTTTTGGGACGAAAGCTTATGTTTTGGATAAAACACCAGGAAAGGATAAATTTGATGCACGTGCCAGAGAGGGAGTATTAGTAGGTTACCCTCGATCAACTAAAGGATATCGGATTTGGATACCATCAGAACATAAAGTGGTTGAAGCTCGTGATGTTAAATTTGTTTTAGATGAGAAAACAATGAAGAATCATGAGAAGATTGAATTAGAAGTTGGAGACGTACATTATAGAGAAAAGATTCCGGTTGTTTCAGATGTGTATATACCCAACCAAGTCATTTTTGAAACCCCTTCAGGTGCTGGAGACCAAATTAATGAGAACGACCGTATAGTTGCCACACCACATACAGCAGGAACTGACTGCAATGATAGTGGAGATGCTCATGGTGGAAATATACATTCGGAAGAGGTCGAGCAAGTAGAGGAAGATAATAGAAGACGAGTTATTTTAAAAAGAGGTCCAGGCAGGCCAAAGTTGGTAAAAGGAGAAACTGGACGTCCCAAGAAGGTATATAATATGGTAGAGGTAGAAGTACCAGCTCATGAATCGGAAGAACTTGGACAAAGCACGTTGAGACAATTTGAAGAGACAGACCGACAAACTAATAACGAAGATATGCAGGATAATGAGAATCAGAATGAAGATGATGAAGAATTTTTCTCTGCAATGGCTGAAATATCAATTGAGCAAGCTTTATCAAGCGACGATCATGAAGAATGGCGGGAAGCCATTCTATCAGAAGTCAAAAGCTTAGTAAAGAACGAGACGTGGGATATTGTTAAGAAGCCAAGGGATCGAAGAGTTGTAGGCTGTCGTTATGTCTTGACAACGAAATTAAATGTTGATATGACCACTAAGAAAAAGGCTAGATTAGTAGCAAGAGGATTTAGCCAACGTTATGGTATAGATTACCATCGAACGTTTGCACCAGTAGCGCGACTTGAAACCATTAGACTACTAATTGCACTAGCTGTAGAACTGAATCTGGAAGTCCATCAATTGGATATTAATACTGCGTATTTAAATGGCCGACTCGATGAAGAGGTATACATGCAGATACCGACAATATTAGAAGAAACTTTGATTACGCTAATCCATAGGGAGAATGCAAGTTCCGCAGTTAGGAAGCGTGCTGAGAAAATGTTAGTCGACCTTAAGGCTGGAGGCAACGCCTGTTTATTGAAACGTTCGTTGTATGGCTTGAAGCAAGCGGGACGGCAGTGGTATATCAGACTAGATGAGAAATTGCGCCGAATGAACTTCAAATCAACTGTAAACGAGCCGTGTCTTTATTACCAGCGGAAGGAAGATGGAACCATTTTGATAGTAGTTATATATGTTGACGATATTTTAGTAGCTTCAGATAATCTTATTTTGATACAGGAATTTAAGAAAGATTTAGCTGCTGAATTTGAGCTGAAGGACTTTGGACCAGCGAAATACTGTTTAGGTATAGAAATAGAGAAAAAGAATGGTGAAATAAGTCTGTCACAGCGAAAATATATTCAAGATACTTTGAATAGATATGGTATGGCGGACTGCAAGGCTGTATCCACACCTTTCGAAGTGGGTTTGAATTTTGCAGTACCAAAAGATCATCGTGAAAATGATAAAGAAAAAGAACCGTGGCCATATCGCGAGCTCATAGGAACACTCATGTACCTTAGCGTAGGCACAAGACCCGATATTTCTAATACGGTTTCTAAGTTAGCTCAGTTCACGACCTGTCCAAGTCATACACATTGGATTTCGGCTAAGAGGGTTCTTCGATATTTAAAGAAGACAATTGACTACCGATTGACATTTCGTAAAACAGGGAAATCGTTAATAGGATATTCAGATGCCGATTGGGGTAATTGTTTGATCGATAGGAGATCATACTCAGGCTACGCGTTTATGTTAGGAGGAGCGGCTATTGCTTGGCGATCTCAAAAGCAAAGAACTGTAGCTACATCTTCAACTGAGGCTGAGTACATTAGTGTTAGCGAGGCAATGAAAGAAGCTCTCTACCTTAGCAGTTTATTGAATGAGATAGGATTAGATAGCTTATCGAAAACTGTCGTTTATGCTGACAACCAGGGAGCTATATATCTCGCAAATGATCCTGTGTATCATGCTCGTAGCAAACATATTGATATAAAATATCATTTCATCAGAGATGTGTTGAAAGACAACGCTATAGCGATGAAATATGTGTCGACAGATTTGATGGTAGCTGATATCCTCACAAAGGCTTTGCCTGTTTGTAAGCATTATAAATGCATGGTAGGTTTGGGGATGGTGTAGCTAAATTGAGGGGGCGTGTTGAAGGTTTTATATGTCTATGTATCAATTTAGCTGGCTGATATTAATCTGTCACACAGAGGTTTCCATAGCGATGGAAAATAACACACGAAAAATATTGTACTACGTTTGGTTCTACAATGTAATTCTATATAGCGTAATCTCTGCTAATAATACCAAATAAATATTTCCATACGACATTTCTAACACATTCTTTATGTCCTACAGAAGTAGGTATAGATATTAGATTGGTTCCACATAAAATATTCATCACCAAAAAATCACACTTGAAATTTTATTTTTGCGACAAAAACTTGCTTCCAAGGTGCCTTTCGACTCTATATGTAAATTCATCAAAATGGATTTCTATAAATGTGAAAACATAAGAAATGACTTGCACATTCATTATATTAAAATATTGTTTGTGGAATAACAGTAATGATGTTGGTTATTTCATCACCTATAATAATAGGACTTTAGCACCAAATACATCATACATACAGAGAAACACAACACTCTATATATACCAGTCCCATGATTTGATAGATAACAAGCCTACCAATGACATTAGGTTTGTTCCCTATCATCTTATATAGTGTGTAAATAAAATAACAGTACCTATACATACTTTTTCATAGTAACTGCATTCAATTTATAGATGTTGGAAGTTTGTATTGATTCAATTAATTTAATTGATGTGTTTTGAGCAGGTCATCTCATTATTTAGCAATAACTGACAGATCAACAGATGTCAAATGTGATCAATTAAATTGGCCCTACTGTAGCTGTAGAAGTAATTTTAAGAAATCTACTTTTGAAATTTTTCGTGTTGTTGACACTTTATAATTAACATTTATTACCATAAACACACAAAAAATCAATGAGTGTCAACTGTCAAGTTCACATGAAGCTATACTTACAATTAATCTTGAAAGGTACATATTAAGGCCAGGAGGATCGTAATTTGCACCAACAACAGAGATTTCTGGATATTTCTGTTGTATTATCCCTGCATAGTCCTCAAACACTTTTCTATAGCCACAAGAGTAACTGAAAAAAAAATGCAGTCATTAACCTCTCAATATTCCATGTCAGTTTGACAGCTGTATTGCAAATTTCTAATTAGAATCCTATGGGTAGGTGCGTAAAACGGCTTTCGCTTAAGTGATGTTTGTTCCCCCGTGAACACATTGTAAATATTGACAATTTGATGGTTGTTACAGAGTACAGAAATTACAGAGTAAGGCTATATTTTTTTAATTATTTGGTGTTTCATACAACATTAACTGTAGTTTAAACTAAATATAGTATTGACCTTAGACTAAAAAGTAACATAAAATAGACATTCCCTGACCATCGGCAATAAGCACCAGATTCAACCCCTTAGGCAAGTAGTTAATGTCCCTATTGGCAATTTTATGTCTGTAGAAATATTGTCATTAAATGGGCCCCCTAAGTGCTTATATGTTATATAATAATAAATAATAATATATATATATATATATATTATATGTTTGGAAGTAATACAACACCAGCAACTAAAGCTTGAACAATCTCTTTCTGTTTGCTTCTTCTTTTTTATTTAATACTAATTGTTTTAGTTTTTATGCTTAGCCCAATCCCATGTTAATTGAAATGGCACCAAAGAAAAAAAAAATTATGCTAGTCTAAATATGGACATGTTACTCAGGTGTTACAAAAGTCATGTGGTTTCCTTTTGATTATTAAATTATGAGGCTACTGTTACAATTTTTTCAGATAAACAAATCATTTGCTTATAAGAAAGTGTAGTCATAGGATTCATAGGTTATCACAGGTTGTAATTTAATCATAGGTTATGGATAATATACCCCTCTTTTCACCCCATTGGGCACTACCACCTATCTGGAGTCCCTGTAATTTTAGCCTATTTACGCGACATAAGATACGCTACTAAGTGCACTAATTATAAATAAGAAATAAATATAAAAATTATTACCAGTAGTAAATATTCATAACATGACCTACACCTTGACCGATTTTTGTAATACTTTCGGCATCATTTTCACTAGCTCTCACATTATTATCAACTGATAAAATTAAACACGTAAGTAGTATTGCACTCAAATACGATAAACAGGAGTTATTAAACAAAGGCATTTTAAAATTTCCAAATGCAAACAACAATAGGCACAATGCAGATAGTGTTTTAAAATCTTAGGTAGTAAATATCTAAATGGCAACAAATTAAACGTATTTATCTAGAAACAAATTATGCTGCACTTGGGTCGTGTAAAATTTTTATTCACCGATAATGTTATAATCTTTTTCTTCAGATTATGTTGAAAACTGAAAAGTGACGTTTGTAAATTATGGTTCAGGCCCGTTTAACTCAGCTTAAAAAAGTAGCACAATAGCGTTACGCAGCTATCGCACCTTTCATGATTTTTCCATACATTATATGAATGGTGAACTAGTTGCATCTCTTTCTACACTTGGTCTTTTCTTAGTGTGTGTGTAGTAATATCGAAAAGTCTTTTGTCTCTCTGATTTCTGGCAGTCTGTGGTGTTTTATAGTATCGAAAAGTCTCTTGTCTCTCTGATTTCTGGCAGTCTGTGGTTTTGAAACCGCACGTAACGCCATTTTGTGTTGTGATTTAACCTAGTGGTTATATTCTCTTTGATTGTGAATTTGTGATCAACCGCTGCTCTGAAATCTGAATCATCGCGTATTGTAATTTTGTGCTGCATTTCGCTGTTTTGGATTTGAAGGCGGTTTTATTTGGCATCTAATTAATCTACTTTATTGTGTGCATATGTTATTGTAAACAACTTTTAAGCAAACTTTGTGTACCGCGGTACTCGAGAACGTGGCATTAAATATTTTTGTGCTCCCTACATAAACAAATCAAGAAGGTAAGTGTGGTTGAGGTTACGTCCATTTTTACAAAAGTATTCTGCCACTCAACGCGATCGCATACGTTTTTGTACTAAACAAGTACTAAACATTTTATTCCCGAACATATTGACGAAAAACTAAAATTAACACCTAATGCAATTCCCTTATTAAACCTAGAAAGTTCAAATAAACAAAGAAACAGATTTGAAACTAGAAATTACACCTTCTAGTACTGAACCCTATATTAATTATAAAGCAGTTCGCCCTTCTGACGTCAATGAAAATCGTTCAATAGATCTAAGTTCTGAATTGACTAGCACCATAATATCAACTCAACTTTCTCCTAATACACCACACAATAGATAATTTCTTGCAACATGTATTGCCCCATTCACATCAACCACCACTGCTTTATGTAATAAACAAAAATTAAAAACCTTTGGCAATGCCATGTAAATCTCTAATTAATTCTCTCCTAAGCAATGTACTTTGCCTGCCTTGGATAAACCCATAATAGACAGGCGACGCACATTGATGTTTGATGAGATGACCATTAAAAGCACTCATATTTCAATTTCTTTACTGCGGTTATTGAGCGGTTTTGATGATTTTGGTTCTGGTAAACATACAAACAACAGCATGTTACAATGTAACAAATAAAACCTTAGATTTATGTTAAGGAGTTTGTTTTCTGCTCAGAAAATTCCAATTGCATTTTATATTGCTCGAGATAAGAGTTAAAACATTTGATTTAAAAAATATTATTAATGAAATAGGATTTGCAGTTTTTAAATCTGGATTTATAGTAAAAGCTACACTCTAGTGTACATACAGTACTATCAGTGACCAAGGTTCTGCCAATATTGCTGCTATTAGGTCATTAATATCGGATTCTAATGCTAAATCATCTGTACATTTTTCATCATGCTGTTACATGTAACAGCATGATTAAAGATGTACAAATGATAATTGCTATAAAATTGCCCCCAACCAATTATACCATATTTATGATGTACTTTATTTATTGAAATATTTTCACAATAATTTTCAGAAAAAGAATCTTCTTGGCAACCAAAGTGCAAAGTGAGAGTATAATGAGACTCTACAAAATAGATGACTTTGGTGGCAGAACAAGAAGCACTAAACTGACTGAGGAACATATAAATATGATAAAATGAAGGTAAATATATATATACACACTATTATATTATAGTTCTCTTTATAAACTCTTGACTGACTGACAAAAGATGTGCAATGGGAACATATTTGTTTCCATGTGTAAACAGATTTCAATAATATTTACTAAGATTTTGGATGTCGAAAAGGTAAAACCTGTAAATCCAGAGTGAATCCACCATCCAAGGTTTGAGAGATTAACATACCTACATCCAAAATATCATTAAAATTGGCTTAACAGTTCGAGAAACCAATTGGCCCTGGCGTGCCGGCAGCTTGGATCCACGCTCAAAAAAAGGGTTCAAACTCTGCCGGTAGCGTGGATCCACGCTCGGGCCGATTTCTGTAAAATGTGTGAAAACTGAACATCTACAGGTTGTTTTTCTTTAGCTTATTTTTTGTTTCCATTGGATGCAAATCATAATCATAATATTAGAATTAAGAAAAGCGGTCGCCATTTTGAACTTCTTTGTTTTGAGGCCGATTGACCTCAAAATCGATACCTGGACATGGCTTTAAGTAAAAAAGACGGATCCAATGTTAGAATTGAAAAAGTGGCCACCATTTTGAATTTCTTTGTTTTAAGGCCAATCGACCACTAAATCGATATCTGGGTAGGCCTTTAGGTACAAAAGACGGATCCAATGTTAGAATTGAAAAAAGTGGCTGCTATTTTGAATTTCTTTGTTTTAAGGCCAATCGGCCTCAAAATCGATATCTGGACAGGCCTTTGGGTACAAAAGACGGATCCAATGTTGGAATTGAAAAAGTGGCCACCATTTTGAATTTCTTCGTTTTAAGGCCAATCGACCTCAAAATCGATATCTGGGCAAGCCTGTAGGTACAAAAAACGGATCCAATATTAGAATTGAAAAAAGTGGCCGCCATTTTGAATTTCTATGTTTTAAGGCCAATCGGCCTCAAAATCGATATCTGGACAGGCCTTTAGGTACAAAAGTCGGATCCAATGTTAGAATTGAAAAAGTGGCCGCCATTTTGAATTTCTTTGTTTTAAGGCCAATCGACCTCAAAATCGATATCTGGGCAAGCCTGTAGGTACAAAAGACGGGTCCAATGTTAGAATTGAAAAAAGTGGCCTTCATTTTGAATTTATTTGTTTTAAGGCCAAATGACCTCAAAATCGATATCTGGGCAAGCCTGTAGGTACAAAAAACAGACCCAATGTTAGAATTGAAAAAAGTGGCCTTCATTTTGAATTTCTTTGTTTTAAGGCCAATCGACCTCAAAATCGATATCTGGGCAAGCCTGTAGGTACAAAAAACGGATCCAATATTAGAATTGAAAAAAGTGGCCGCCATTTTGAATTTCTATGTTTTAAGGCCAATCGGCCTCAAAATCGATATCTGGACAGGCCTTTAGGTACAAAAGTCGGATCCAATGTTAGAATTGAAAAAGTGGGCGCCATTTTGAATTTCTTCGGGTGAAGGCTATTCGACCTCAAAATCGATATCTGGGCAGGCCTTTAGGCACCAAAGACGGATCCAATGTTAGAATTGAAAAAGTGGCCGCCGTTTTGAATTTCTTTGTTTTAAGGCCAATTGACCTCAAAATCGATACTGTGCATGCCATTGGCAGTAAAAGTTATATTTAATGTTAGACTTAAGAAAAGTGGTCCCCATTTTGAACTTCTTTGTTTTAAGACTGATTGGATTTAAGATAGATATTTAGGCTTGTCTTTAACCAAATAGAATAAATCGAGGTTGGAATTTTAAGAACTGCATTCCATGTTGAATGTTCTTGTTCTTGGGCTATTGGTTTTAAAATAAAATCCGCTGGACATGGCCACAAACAATAGTAGGTAGTAGGTTTTAATTATAGAACATTTGAATAATGTGGCCACCAACAATGCTTATTCAATTCTCTTCAATAACGATATCGCACCTGTGTTATGTCGCAAAATAAAGAATTGAAGAAAGGAGTGGCCCGTGGCAGCAAACAGCAAATAAAGTAAATTCTTCTGTGAAAGCGTCGTGCAGTAGAAATTATCTTACTATATTTTTCTTCCCCCATATCGTTATGCCGTGTTGGGTGGCCATTCAATTACTGTATCTTTTTTTTAATTTACCCCCTTCACCAGACTTAAAAGGTTGATTACCTTATTAATTTTTTAAAGAATTAAATTTTGATGTGATTGCGTGTTTAAATTAGTAAAATTACTACCTCGATTTATTCTTTTTGGTTAAAGACAAGCCCAAATATCGATCTTAAATCCAATCAGTCTTAAAACAAATAAGTTCAAAATGGCGATCACTTTTCTTGAGTCTAGCATTAGATCTGTTTTTTTACTATTGATGGCATGCCTAAGTATCCATTTTGACGTCAATTGTCCTTAATACAAAGAAATTCGAAATGGTGGCCACTTTTTCAATTCTAACATTGGATCCGTCTTTTGTACCTAAAGGCCTGTCCAGATATCGATTTTGATGTCGATTGGCCTTAAAACAAAGAAATTCAAAATAGCGGCCACTTTTTCAATTCTAACATTGGATCCCTCTTTTGTACCTACCGGCCTGCCCAGATATCGATTTTGAGGTCGATAGGCCTTAAAACGAAGAAATTCAAAATGGCGGCTATTTTTCTCAAATCAAGCCTTGGATCCGTCGTTTGTAACCAAAGATATGCCCATATTTCGTTTTTGAGGTCAATCGGCCTCAAAACAAAGAAATTCAAAATGGCGGCCGTCTATGCCAAATCTTACAATGTTTCTGAATATTTTAGTGACCATTGATCCATAATAAATAAGTAAAAAAATAATTTCAAAATTCGTACTGAATGAATTTTATGGTGTATAAATTGGAACATACTTTACACCTAAAATCCGATTGTTTCAAATGTATGGACGGCACGCAAGCGTCTTTTACGCAAACTGAGCCCGGCATTCCAGGGGTTAAATACCCAAGTAAATACATCACCTCTCAGGAATTTCTAAAAAAACATTATTGTCTTATTGAAAATGACACTTTACAATTAACAATCTCAAACAGATGTAAAATACAAATGTGTAACTAAACAACAAATTATTGATCAAAAACTCAGAAACCATAAAAAGGTTTTGGCGAAAATATTTCGTATTGATGAATGATTTTTGATATGACACTAGCAGTGGTATGAAGCATAGTATAGCATAGCATCTCTAATTGGAAGCTTCATTACTCCTGAGTGCTATAGGCTTTTTTGTATACCAGGATTTATTTTTTTATTCCAGAATTTTTTTTTCACCCGTGCGGTACATAGTAAACTCAGTAACAAATTACCTTTTATTTGTGAAAGTACTGCTTGTTTAATATAGATCCCACCAAAAACATAAATGTAAAAAAGGAGAGCCAAGTTCAATACAAAAATTATGCTTGGCTGTGGGCTTCGCCGCAAGAAGAATGGAGATCTAAATGAGTTCCAAGTTTTATGCAAAATCCAAATATGTATTTCTAGGAACAAAATAACATTATGAACAAGTATTAAACTCTATTTCTTTGCTTTATTGGATACCTATCACAATTGCTGTTATTTAAAAATGTGAGATCTTAAAGTAAGTTACATTTGACTTAGCCAGTTTTCATTACATCAGTAATTTATAAAGTTACTAGCTTTTGCCCGCGGCTCCGCCGGCCTTAAAAAGTTTTTCCGGGATAAAAGTCTCGCTTTATATTTTCCCGGGATAAAAAGTAGCCTATGTGTTAATCCAAGACATGACCTACCCATGTGCCGAATTTCATCGAAATCCAACTATTACGTTTAGCGTATTACAAGTTTTTTGTATCGGGACACCACTTATTTTTTGACTTAACTTTATTTTTATATTTCTGTTACATAACAAATATAACAATACATATTATATTGGGATATTTTCAAATATCTGCTTGTATCGGTTCCAACGCTACAATTATTTTTTATTTTTTTTGTATGGGGACCCCCCATTTTTAACTTTTTTTATTTTTAGATTTTTTCCGACGCTTACACGCAATTACCGACCTGGATTCCAAATTTCATCCTTCTAGATCATCTGGAAGTAGGTTAGGTTTAGGTACTATATGTCAGTCAGTCAGTCTTAAAATTTACGACTTTTGAACCTTCATATCTTTATAACCGTTTGAGCTAGCTTTATGAAATTTGGGCTTCTAGATGTCCTTATGGATATAATTAAACATACGTAGATTTATGTGTTTGCGTTAAATAGGTTTTGAGATATAGAAGGGTGAAAAGTGGCACCAAGTGGTCCGTGTAATATTACACTAGGCGCTGGCTAGCCAGTTCCTTTGGTTGAACTTGGCTTGACACGCTGCCGCGTGTCTAGATTTGTTTGGGCCATTTCATAAAATACTCTTAAGCTCATAACAGATTATAACTATAATCTTACTAAGGCTTAAAATAGTTTATTTATTATAATAAACTAATATATTATTTATATAATGTAAATTTCAGGTCTGATTTGCAGCCCGAGTTTTTAGCAGGCAAGTGGCTTCATCACTAGAAGTTCACATGAAGTCTCTGCTGTTTTTCCAGGATCATGATTACTTAAGTGTAAATTCAAACGTTGATAATGGTTTATTCACAGCAGAAATTATTCTTTTTATAAATAATTTGTTTGACAGTTTAAATGGATTTGGCCATTATGGTAACAAGTTAAAACATGCTCTTTCATATAATTCATTTCATGTAATAATAGTTCATACACTGAAAATCTTCATAATAATGAAACTAACTTCACAGAGTCTTAACACTTCAATGAAACTAACTTCATGAAAATATATTCGAACATAAGGCTATACCATATGTTGCTGGTGCAGTTTGTCGTTTTCTGATATCCAATTTGAACTGCAAAGATTATGATAATTGTACAAATGCATTATTATCTCAGAGTGAGTCATTTCACGAATTAATTCATTTAAAAGAGTATAGCTCTAATATAGATAAGTTATATTATCCTTCTAGTAATTTTAGTAGAACGTTCTGGCAAAGTATTTATATTATTGACTAGCTTTTGCCTGCGGCTCCGCCCGCGTTAAAAAGTTTTTCCGGGATAAAAGTCCCGCTTTATAGCCTATGTGTTAATCCAGGACATGATGTACCCGTGTGCCAAATTTCATCGAAATCCCTTCAGTAGTTTTTGCGTGAAATAGGAACAAACATCCATACATCCAAACATCCATACATTCTTACAAACTTTCGCCTTTATAATATTAATAGGATTAATAGACCTGTTTGATTTCCAAAGATAAATAAATGTTTTAGCATACCTACTCGATTAGTAGCAATGTAACCACTGACATCATTTTTTTTGCAACGTTTACATAAGGCAAGTTTTCACACCGTCGACGATAATATAGACATGTCGTGTATATTATTATCCACGTAACACCTTATATTAACTTGAATTACATAAACGAAACGTACCTAACATTTTACATTTATACCACTCATCGTCAATCTAATCTCTAAATTACATAACATCATTAAATACGACACTGACACGAAACTCTACGTGCCCTATCGACAATTTGTAATAGATGTCAGAAGATTACTAACGCGCACGCGAATTTGAACTTTAGGCAGCGGTAATAAATTACACCATTTTATTTAGAAAACGTTTGTATGGGAAATAGAAAAACGCTGTTTTGAGGATTTTCCCGGCAATTATTTGAATTTTTCCCACCTTTTAAACCTTCCCTAGACCTTCACGAATAATTCAAGACCAAGATAAGATAAATCCGCTCAGCCGTTCTCGAGTTTTAGCGAGACTAACGAACAGCAATTGATTTTTATATATATAGATAAGATGATGCGATTTATTTGCAATGTTTACGTTTATTCGGTTTTGATAGGAACTTTACAAAAAAAATAAATTACAATGCTATAATTGTAATATACATAAAACAGCTCTCATTAAAGCTTTTTGGCTCTATACAATTAGAGTTCCAAGTTAAGCTATTGAAATCCTCCTAGCCAGTTTCGGCCACGGCGGCCAATCTCAACGGAGATCAGCCAGGTACGCAGGAGATATTATAGTGCACAAGTGTGTGCGCAATACACAGGTGCACTCGCTATTCCTTCACTCTCATAGTCCGGTGAGACGGCAATCCGACATGACCGGAGAGAGATCAGGCGCAGGACCAACGGCTTTACGTGCTTTCCGAGGCACGGGCGTATCACACCGCCAACTTCCTGACTCCGAGCTGCGACTGAGTAAATTTTAAGATGGAAAAACCCAGTCACAATTTTTTTTTTGGCTCGACCCGGGATTCGAACCCAGGACCTCAGCGCGCAAATCGTACTCGTAATGCGTACGCAATACCACTACGCAAGTTAAGCTATTAGACCAGTGTCGAAGCCTTTAAAATTGGTAAAAAATGAAAAAAAAAATTACAGTAGGATGAAACCCATTAGAAAAGGAGGGGAATATGACCAAAATGAAAGGAAAAATAAATTACGGTCGATCCGAGTTCAGGAAGTGGGAGGGGGTGAGTTTTTAAGGGTAAAAAATGGTTCATCTTGATTTCCGGCAAAACTACAAGTCCTATGGAAAAAAGTTAAATGGCAAAGTTGTAGATAATGAAAATCTACAACTTTTGTATTTGCAATTTTTTCACATAACCTCAAAATTTAGGTGAAAAATTCAAAAAACCAAGTTTTTGGTTTTTTATTTATATCTTTTTCAAAAAATGTTTTTATTCTACGAAATTTGGTGAAAACTTACCTTATTATGTCCCAAATACACTATAATTTATTTGATTTAAAATATTTATTTTTTCGCCTTATTTTAACTTAATATCAAAAAAGCACCCTAATTTTCAATCGAAAATTCTGACGTCAAAACATCAGCTTTTTTCGAAAAGTTTGGGGGCTTTTTGTTCGTTGAAATATCTAGTTTCTGATGGTGTAAAAAAAATATACATTACTGTAGGAAATGTTCTCAGAAAATGCAAAAAATTGAAAAGAACTCAAATTCGAAAAAATTTTTTTTTTCATTATGTACAATTTTGAGGTATTTATTAAAATTTACACTTTAATTACTCAAAAAACGTAAGATTTCAAGTTTTATTGATAAACGAAAAAATTGCATATTGAAATATACTTCTATAATTAACAAACAAATAAGTTGATAAAGTTAATATTTAATAATACATCTACAATATTTTGAAAAAGTTGAATCTTATTTAAATAATATTTGTAAATGTCTATTTATTGCTGTTTTAAGATAATTTATATACCTGAGTGACCTTCGGTAAATTTTAGCCCGTTGTAAGTTATTTCATAGAGAAGTGGGGACGGACCTAGGAGGGTCTGGGCCTTACTACATACCTGCTATTTCGTAGTAGCTGTAAAAACCGTTAGCCAGTATTCGAGATACAGAGCAGTGTACAACATCGTTTTTGAAAATACACGTGCAGGCTGAGTTACTTTAAGTGACATACATATACATACATATACACTCACGCCTGTTATCCCCAAAGGGGTAGGCAGAGGCGCAACTAGTGCACCCACTTTTCGCCGTTATTCCGTCCCATGATGTGATAGGGGGCGAGCCTATCGCCATATCGGGCGCAAATTCCAGACTCCGAGCTGATACTGAATAGAAAAACTCAATATCACTTTGCCCGACCCGGGGATCGTACCCGAGACCTCAGCTTTGCAATCGTACTGTAGTACAACTACGCCACCGAGGCAGTCAAAGTTACTCTAAGTGAATTGTGAAAAATTTACTTTATTCAAAAAATCGTTTGGAATCTACATAGCAAGGTAAATACTATCTGTATTTTAATCTATATTAATCAACTTTAAAATAAAAATAGTAATATTTTCTTTCATAAATAGTATGTTTAACGTAACACAACCTTAAAAATTAAAAAAAAATCGAATTTGAGTTTTTTTCAGTTTTTTGCATTTTCTGAGAACATTTCCTACAGTAATGTATATTTTTTTTACACCATCAGAAACTAGATATTTCAACGAACAAAAAGCCCCCAAACTTTTCGAAAAAAGCTGATGTTTTGACGTCAGAATTTTCGATTGAAAATTAGGGTGCTTTTTTGATATTAAGTTAAAATATGGCGAAAAAATAAATATTTTAAATCAAATAAATTATAGTGTATTTGGGACATAATAAGGTAAGTTTTCACCAAATTTCGTAGAATAAAAACATTTTTTGAAAAAGATATAAATAAAAAACCAAAAACTTGGTTTTTTGAATTTTTCACCAAAATTTTGAGGTTATGTGAAAAAATTGCAAATACAAAAGTTGTAGATTTTCATTATCTACAACTTTGCCATTTAACTTTTTTCCATAGGACTTGTAGTTTTGCCGGAAATCAAGATGAACCATTTTTTACCCTTAAAAACTCACCCCCTCCCACTTCCTGAACTCGGATCGACCGTAATTTATTTTTCCTTTCATTTTGGTCATATTCCCCTCCTTTTCTAATGGGTTTCATCCTACTGTAATTTTTTTGGTTTCAAAAATTATCGACCCTGGTCTATATGGTGTATTTTAATAATCAAATAAACAATATGATTTGAGGCCTCAAGACATAGAAATGCAAAATCCGAGAAAAAGTCACAAAAGGATTGACTTATAGTTTAGGATGAAGGTGAAGTACCTAGTCTCTTTTTAATTTATTTAATAGTAGTGTATTATTGCTTCATACTATTTTGTCTACAACTATTATGATTGATGCAAGTAAAATTGTTCTTATTTAAAGTGTAATAGCCATATTTTTGTGGTTTTAGTTATCATGCATACTAAATAGTAGCTCAAACGTTGGTCCTTGTATAGTGCAAAAAATCATAGTTGTAGTCTTCTTTATTATGAACCTTTTGTTTACTTTAAGCATAAATTATTTAAAATCCATGATTTAAGATATGGCGATAGACTCCCCCCCTCACATCATGGGACCGAAACGCATGGAAAAAAGTGGGTGCACTAGTTGCGCCTCTGCCTACCCCTTCAGGGGTAATGGATTTCTTACACTGATTCTTGCAAATTCATAAATAAGTAATAACTAAAATGAACCTACTAAATAATTGTTTATTTAGTAGTCATATTATTACAAAATAATAGTATTTATTTGAGTGCTCAGCAGTGAGCAGTATATAACACAGGGCTGGTATGGTGTGGTTCCACAATTGTTCATATTTAATTGATATACCAATGTGCAGAACCAGTAATTTAACCTTTTATTTGAATTTTGTGTTTTCGTTATAGTATACCCAACATTTTCTGATTTTCGTAGCCTTTTTACTTCCATAATATTGCAAAATATAACATTATACACATAATGCTTTTCGGGAGGCGATAATTTGTGAATGTATAATTATTTCTAAGTTTAGTTAAGCATCTTATGTTTTTAAATTAAGGGCGCTTTTACAATTTTGCGCAGCGCAGTTTTTTTTTTGCTATTGCTATATGCCGTGTATTGCGTGCGGCTTCGGCGCAACCAAGAAAGATAAATATATACCACCTTTATTTTGTGAAATAAAAATAATAACATCAATTTAAATTGTATTACGTGCGAGTATATTGCGTGTGGCATCGTTTCAACCAAATGTATACTATATTTATTATTATACTGGCTTTTGCCCGCGGCTCCGCCCGCTTTAAAAAGTTTTTCCGAGATAAAAGTCCCGCTTTATATTTTCCCGGGATAAAAAGTAGCCTATGTGTTAATCCAGGATATGATCTACCCGTGTGCCAAATTTCATCGAAATCCGTTCAGTAGTTTTTGCGTGAAAGTGGAACAAACATCCATACATTTAAACATCCATACATTCTTACAAACTTTCGCCTTTATAATATTAGTAGGATTTCATAAAATGAAAATTATAAAATTATTAGTCGCAGTTTAAGGAAGTGTTAAGTTTTATTTCGGTATGAATATTTTGTCAATGTGATGTAAAGCTCCAGACCGAAGCCATTTTGACCGAAACCTAAGTGTAAAAAAATTGTTTTTACCGTTTATATATCAATTATAATTTTTTTTTCTGTGCTACCATATAAGAACATGGTGTCAATAGTGACAATATTGTTTTTGATGGCTTATATTTAACAGAATTTGCAAATTGGAGCTTCCAAGTAAGGTGTCTTGTGTATTTCACTAAAACACACACCAAGAGAATCAGGATTTTTAAATAAAAAGGTAGATTACCAAAGAATGGCTCTGTTATTATTTAAGAAGATGAAATGAAGAATATTTTTGGTATAATAGTTATCATATGCATGAAGCCAATGCATCACGTTTGAACGACAAAAACCTTACAAACAGATATCATTCTGTGAAAGCGCCCTTAACCTTTGTACAAATAGATAGTTTTTTTTTTTAGTTTTGAATACTTATTGTGTTGTCATTAATGTGTATCCACCATTTTCTGATTATTGGTAACATTTTAACTTGCAAATATGCTATTACATAATAGTGCAAAATATAACATTTTATGCATGGAATGCTTTTTGCCAGACAACAATTGCTCAATGTGTATTTGATTATTATGTTTAGTTAAGCATGTTATGGTAAATTGTATTTTTGAGTGTATTCAAAATTCATATTTCTCTTATTCACATTCATATTTTTTTGACTTTGACTTTGACTGCCTCGGTGGCGTAGTTGTATTACATTACGACTGCAAAGCTGAGGTCTCGGGTTCGATCCCCGGGTCGGGCAAAGTGATATTGAGTTTTTCTATTCAGTATCAGTCCGGAGTCTGGAATTTGTGCCCGATATGGCGATAGGCTCGCCCCCTATCACATCATGGGACGGAATGTCGGCGAAAAGTGGGTGCACTAGTTGCGCCTCTGCCTACCCCTTCGGGGATAATAGGCGTGCGTGTATATGTATGTATGTATATGTATATTTTTTATATTTCTATTAATTAAGAGCAAAAATTGCAATATTGTTTTTTTATTTCATATTATATTTGTAAACATGTAGAGTAGAATATTATATAGAGTAGCTAATTTTTTTTTTAGCATTATTATAATACTAAATTGTTCTGATTAAAATTATCTTGTTAATATAGGCGAATGCACGCTATACACAGTTTATTTACTTATTAACTATTTATTTAGTTTTATAGAAGACTGAACGATTATTTTGTTACGTTTGCTATTAATTCATATCGACCGAAATTTACAATAAATTGAAATGTAGGCGAATGTCACTGTGAATTAATCATTCATTATTATTAGAATTTTGTTCTTTATAGTACATAATTAATCCGCATCACTTGAACGTTATCCTATTGTTACGAAGATGTGCGTGCACGAGCTTATACCGAGTCATTTTTACATTATGTTACTAAATGAAACCATTTATTTGTCTATACCTCTGCTAACATTGTGCCAAAAATCTTTAATGAATAACGAATACTTCCGATAAAAATCGCGGTTGTAGTACTCCAGCTTTTTGATAATTTTGTAGTTTAATGCGAATATGGTGTGTGTGTAAGTGTATTTCTGACCGAAACTGTAATGTTGCTGCTGCGACGACTTCTCCTAGAGCAGTCATAGTCGCATTAGGGCGTGTAAACTTAAAGTTACTTTTTATTGATATTTATTTTGTTCGAAACTTACACTTTTTTATTTTACATCTACGGTAAAAATAACTCAATGGAAAACGTTATTTTCAACGAGATAGTTATGTGGTTTCATTTATTAACGCAATGTCAAAATGACCCTGTATAACCATTAGTGACTTTGTTTACGAGAGACTGGAAAAAAATTGATGACGAAGAAACTAAGCCCGGAGATTCTTTCTGCCTTTCTTCTACGGGTCGTCATCATTAGGGTAGCTACCGAAAGACTGATAGGCTAGCTAGGTTAGGGCCTATATCGTTTAAACCGGTGGGCACAGGGCAACGCGTTCTTGATATTATTTTATTACCCGACTGCCTTTTTTCCCTGTCCTGCCAACTTGAACTGGCTTTTTTCAGGTTATTAACATTGTGCTTTGCTTTTTTATAGTTACTAACATTGTGTTTTGCTTCTCTTTACGTGGTTATTTAAAATTACTCTCATTTTGAATATCAATACCTATTCATATATATTTTATATGCCAGCCATAGCTGTCTCCTTTCATATTTTTGTGCTTTTCGTGTAATGTAATTCGTAATTTAGAATTTATTTTATGGTTTCATTGTAATAGTAAAGAAATTTATTTTGTTGTTACAAAAATGCAATATTTGATGTAATTATAGAACTGCGAAAATTAAATTTGAATTTCGCGGGCTTACGGTTGATTCGAAAATTATTGTAAATAGGACGTGAAAATAAAATTACAAGAAATACGATAAAAATAAATGATTTAACTCTACTATTTAGTTTTATTTTATTCAATAAACTCCAGAATTAAAGTAACATTCAAACTGCGCTTTCGCCGTATACTCACTGTAGGAAACCGATAAATTATCGGTTTTAGTATGAACCCGACCTTAATGTCATCCCTATTTTTTTTAATGATCGGTAGTGTCAGATATTTACCGATTACCGTAACGGCTCATCCCTAGGGCGGCGGCCATATTTTCTTTTATACATAACCTCCGTGCGAAAGAGAACGGAGCACTTGAAAGTTCAATTCACAAAGGAAAGAAAGAAAGGTCCAACGACGGATATGAATGAAATGTATAACAGACTATAGATATAAAATTTATGCATGTAGGTGTTTCCTTATCGTGTTAAAACATATGTATGAAGTTAACCGTCTCTCTTGTTTATTTGTCTCTGATTATGGTTAACTGACAGCACTGTTGCCAACTCTAAGAAACCAAAAAACAACATATGACTTATAAAAAACAGGAGAAAACAGTAGATCGGATTTTGACCGAGGAGCTAAAAAAAGGTCCTCGATTTCTATTTTTTCCCTCAGTAACGTCCGAGTAGTACAGCACCATTATATGTAGTACTAATTTACTAATCTGTACACAAAAACAGTGAAAATGCATGTAAAACTAGTAAAAAATCTTTAAAACAAAAAATAGTAAAAATTCACCTCTAAACCAAAAACAGGGATGAAAAAGCAAAAACAGTAAATCTTTAATCTACTGTTAAAACAGTAGGGTTGGCAACACTGACTGTCAGTGACACAGGGACAGTGTTGGCAACAAGATTTTTAAAAATCCGCCAAGTTCACTGTATATTACCGTCAAAAATCGACTTCGACTTACGACCCGGCGTAGAGTGACTGCCAGGGCCGAGTCCCTAACCGCACGGCATACCAACTAAAACTCCGCGGTGGCCTTCTTCGGCGCATTAGGGACGGCTGCGGGCTTCCTCTGACGAATGTCTAAGTTGTCGTCCGCAACCGCCCCTGCGCGGTGCCGCCTGGTGCGGCCCGTCTCCTGTTATGGGGGGGCTCAGACGCCCCCGTGCACCGAAGGACGCTCTCAGCGTCTACGGCAGCGTGAGGCCAACCAGCCACGCTGCCGTCCATCACGGGGGTCACAACAATATTGTGTGTAATGACGGACAGCTCCCTGCTGCCCGCCCGTGACCCCCGGTGGCCCCTATTAGTCGCCTTTTACGACAGGCAGGGGATACCGTGGTGGAATTCTCCAAACGCCCCCAATCCACAGGGCGGGAGACGCCGGTCAGTCGTCCACCCGGCGCCTCCTTCGTCTCCTCTGGCGGCGGGAGGGATCTTCCCGCTCCCGATCCCTCTCGGCACTCTCCTTCTGCGAGAGGACCACCTCGCAGAAGTGGGCCACCGCACGCCAGGCCTCCCGACTGCCGACCATGGAAGCGACCATGGCCGGTAACGAGAGGTCTCCTCCGACGACTGATCTGAGAGCGCTGCGCTCCTCGTCCCAGGCTGGGCAAAACTCCAGTGTGTGCTGGGCCGTATCCAGCGGGCAGTTGTCACAATGGTGACACACGGCCGACACCTCCGTGCCAACAATTCGACACAGATACTCACCGAAGCAACCATGTCCGGTGAGCATCTGTGTCAATCGAAATGTAGCTGGGCCGTGGCGCCTGTCTAGCCACTCGGCAAAGACCGGGCGCACTGCCGCTACGACCCTCAGCCCCGCTGACGGGGCCTCCAGCCTGAGACGCCACTCCTCCACGGCGGCTCGCCGTAAGGAGGCCCTCATGGCCTCCACCTCCTTCAGGGCCGGACGCTGCCCGCGACTGAACGCCTCCTCCCGCCAATGAAAAGCATCGGACAGGGATCGGGCGTCCAGATCCCAGGGCAGGAATCCGGCCAACATGCAAGCCGCCTCGTACGAGACCGTGCGGTATGCCCTGATCGCTCGCTGCGCTACTACACGTTGAGGATTGCGCAAAAGCGCGACGCAGCGAAATATATAGTTATCTGTGGTAAGTGGCGAATGATAGTTTTTTTTTGTTAATTTATTCATGTCCATGGATACAAAGTCCTTCAGACGCATACTTGTTTCTTTTTTAATTATCCTCAGTACTAACTACTATGTCAAAGTAAAGCAGTGGTTACCTTACCAAGACTTTATCGAGGAGTTTTGGCGGCAACAAAAAAGCACTTGATTAGCACAGTTATTTCAATTCACTTCATTTGAGCCCTTTAATAGAACTATATTGGATAATATACCACCATAATTATGCAACATAACACTAAGTATCACCAAAATAATGAATTAAAACAAGAGCACCTCATGACACTACCAAGTTCCCGCCAAAACTCCGGCGAATGATAGTTTTATGCAGTGCTGCCAGATAAGGCGACTTTTCGCCATTTAGGCTATCTTGAAGACTGTCGGGGCGACCAATAATTGCGAATGGCGACCGGTTGCCTTTTAGGCTACGCGAATGGTGATTAGTCGCCAATTTATTTATTTATGCATTGTTTTTGTCAAATTTGAGGATATTTATAGCTCTGAGGGTACAAAACATGTCCTCAGATCCCCCTTATACACAATTATTGAAAACTGGGGATCTTTTTTTTTTTAGCTCTCCGCGTCCCCACACAAGTGGGCGACTTTAGGCTACTTCGAATTTTCGCCACGTTGGACCACTATAAATGAGAAAAAAGGGAGGTTTTTTTTTTGCTCCTTCACTTCTCCATATACGAAGAGACGACTTTAGGCTACTTCACAATGAATTTTCGGCGACTTCAACCGTCAAACATCTGGCAACACTGGTTTTATGTACAACAGTCAAAGAGCATTGTCAAAGAGCATTATAACAGTGCTGCCAGATTAGGCGACTTTTCGCCATTTAGGCTATCTTGAAGAGTGTCCGGGCGACCAAAATTGCGAATGGCGACTGGTCGCCGTTTAGGCTACGCGAATGGTGATTAGTCGCCAATTTAGGCTACTTCGGAAAAATCGTGTTTTATGCATTGTTTTTGTCGAATTTGAGGATATTTAAGATCCCCCGTACACACAATTATTGAAAACTGGGGACCTTTTTTTTTTTACTCTCCGAGTCCCCACACATGTGGGCGACTTTAGGCTACTTCGAATTTTCTCGACTTTAGGCGACTTCAACCGTCAAACATCTGGCAACACTGCATTATAATCACAGAACAGGAGTTTTGGCGGGAACTTGGTAGTGTCATGAGGTGCTCTTGTTTTAATTCATTATTTTGGTGATACTTAGTGTTATGTTGCATAATTATGGTGGTATATTATCCAATATAGTTCTATTAAAGGGCTCAAATGAAGTGAATTGAAATAACTGTGCTAATCAAGTGCTTTTTTGTTGCCGCCAAAACTCCTCGATAAAGTCTTGGTAAGGTAACCACTGCTTTACTTTGACATAGTAGTTAGTAAGTACTGAGGATAATTAGAAAAGAAACAAGTATGCGTCTGAAGGACTTTGTATCCATGGACATGAATAAATTAACAAAAAAAAAAAAAAAATCACAGAACACTATCTAGGAGGTTCCCAATGTATATAATACTCTTTGGTTTATGAGAGTTTTGGCGGGAACGTAGAAGTGTCATGAGGTGCTCTTGTTTTAATTCATTATTTTGGTGATACTTAGTGTTATGTTGCATAATTATGGTGGTATATTATCCAATATAGTTCTATTAAAGTGCTCAAATGAAGTGAATTGAAATAACTGTGCCAATCAAGTGTTTTTTCGTTGCCGCCAAAACTCCTTGATAAAGTCTTGGTAAGGTAGCCACTGCTTTACTACGACAACCAGAGATATCACTTAAGACGAGGCTGTATGGGCTTGAACCCTTTGCCTTCCCCGTAAGGGAGAATTATAAAAAAAAAAAAAAAAAAAAAAAACTCTTTGGTTTACGGTATAGGTAGTGAAAGTGTTATTGTTTACAGTACCAAGTACATTAATTAACTGCAATAAGTTACACACTGACTAGTTTCTTTACAATTAAATACCCATATTAGGGTGGTCTCTAATCAATGGCTCATAATCATTGCCATCATGAACATGACCACCAAGGCGATGCCAACGAAATCGGATTTCAGTATAATCTTTTTGAAAAAATTGACAAAGAGAATTTACAATGCTTGAACGAAAGTGTTGAAGGTTCTGGTAAAACTGTATTCAAATCTTGGGAAAATCGGTTGGATCGAAGTCTCGTAAGTATTCATGACATGCATTTTTACGTTTATTTGGACATTGCTTATTATTTATATTTACCTTTCAAAATAAACATAAATACAAGAATTCTCTTTTTGTTGTAAGTTTGTTTATATTCCTTAATTACTAGTTGTGTAGTCTGGTGTGCAAGGGTCCAACCTCTTTTATGTCACCAAGGAACTGTGTGCATGCCTTCTTATGTTTTATGAAGTTTTTACTAGTGTAATTACTAGGCAAAAAGATACTTATATATATTTTTTTATTGCATTGAATGTCGAAACGAGCATGCCGTCCGCCTGATGGTAAGTGATTAAACTACCTATAAACAGTAGAAACACCATTCGGCACCTTGAGTTGCAAAGTACTATGGAACATTCCACTGCACTCGTCATCCTGAGACATAAGATGTTAAGTCTCATTATGTCCAGTAGTTACACTGGCTACAATGCCCTTCAAACCGAAACGCAACAGTGCATGAACACTGCTGCTTGGCGGTAGAAATAGACACGGCAGTGGTACCCACCCAGACAGACTCTTACATATAAGAGACCTACCACCAGTAAATTATATACATTAAATGATGATGAGAGTGGGGCAGTACCACATAATTTGTAAATTTTAAATTCTGGATAATATGGACATTGTTGGATAGGAACTGCCCATGACACTTAACCCTCTCAGTAGTAGAGGAGGCCCGTGCCCAGCAGTGGGCAGTATATAATATAGGGCTATAGGCTATGGGTAGTTACATACCATACCAGTATGGTAACTACCCATGCCCTAATGTTGTTTACCATCAGCTGCTTGTCTTGTTTCAAAATTCAAAATTCAAAAGCCTTTATTACTGATTTTTACAATACAAATAAAATATAGTTATGCACATCAGTCCGGTTCTTAATCTAAATCAGCGTGTCCTGCAGACACATAGGCCTCCTCTAACCTCTTCCATTCCTCTCTATCTCTTGCAGCTCTGAGCCACAGCGGTCCTGCAACCTTTTTTATGTCATCAGACCACCGGTTCAGTTGCCTTCCCCTTTTTCTTTTGGTGTTATATCGTGGAATCCATTCCGTAAGGTGTTTGGTCCATTTCATGGTTGTCTCCCTTAGCATGTGACCTGACCAACGCCATTTAAGTTGCCGAGTTTTCCTGGTTACATCTTCGACTTTAGTTATTTTTCTCAGGTCTGTTGCTCGCTTCTTGTCAATTATTTTATAGCCCAGGATGCTCCTTTCCATGCTCCTCTGACAAGTTCTCAATTTGTGGTGGAGTTTTCGTGTCATGCCCCATGTTTGGCAGCCATAAGTTAGGGTTGGCAGTATGCATGAATTGAATAGCTTTCGTTTTATTCCCATGGTGTATTTTTTGTTTTTCATAATGTCTTTGAGTGACCAAAATCTCTTCCATGCATTTGTTATTCTTCTATCTAATTCGAGTGGCATTTGGTCTTGAAATGAGATAAGTTGTCCGAGGTATATGTAAGTTTTCACATAATCTATTTTTTCGCTATCTACATATATGCTAATTTCTTTTCTATTAGTCATAGTCTTGGTTTTAGATTTGTTTATTGTGAGCCCAACCTCTTTGCTTTTTGTGGTAAGATCTTGTATCATTGTCTGTAGTGTATCAGGATTGTCAGATATCAGTACCAGATCGTCTGCAAATCTGAGGTGATTGAGCTTGTGCCCATCAATACTAATTCCATGTCTGTCCCATTTCAGAGTTCTCATAATTTCTTCCAGTACAGCAGAAAAAAGCTTGGGTGAGAGAGGGTCACCTTGTCTGACCCCTCTTTGAATTGGAAAATTTTCACCATGTCTTTCCAGTTTGACCCGTGATGAACTATTTAGATAGATATTCCTTATCAGTCGTATATATTTGGGTTCTACACCTTGGTTTTCTAGAGCTTTCCAAATGCAGTGGTGTTCCAAGCAGTCAAAGGCCTTGTTGTAGTCTATAAATGCTAGGTATAGAGCACATCCATATTCTTGGCTTGTCTTGTTATGTATCTGCAAATATATATATTTGTAAACATTCTTATAAGGTAAAATAAATATAAGGGTTATTGACTCATCAAGCCCCGTGACGGACGCTGGCGTCCAAGTATATAGGGTTTCCGCATACACCTTCGGGGCTTGACGGGTTAATACTAACATTTTATGATAACTAACTAACATTTTATGAGACTTGAAAAAAAATATATGTAAAGATTCAATGGACAAATGATGACAAAAAAGTAAGCCCGGAGTTTCTTTCTGCCTTTCTTCTTCGGGTAGTCATCGCTTAGGTAGCTAGTGAAAGGCTGGTAGGTTAGCTAGGCTAGGGCCTGTAGTGTCCTCACCGGTGAGGATCGCGACGCGTTCCTCCCATAATTTTTGTAATAATAATGATCTTTTATTTTTTATATCCCCTTTCCTGCCAGCCCGAGCTGGCTTTTTAATTTTTAATTTTCATCATTGTTTTTAATCTCAATAAAATTGTCGGTAGTTATATAAGTGAACTTTTGTATCAATAGTAATTATTACCATCAATTTAATGTATGACTTATCATAAGTGCAACCATGTTCGCCTACGTGATGAATAAAGTATTTTATTTTTATTTTTTATTTTATGTTTTTACCCAGAATTTACCCGTGTCCCAAATTTCATCAAAATCTGTTCAGTAGTTTTTGCGTAAAAGAGTAACAAACATCCATACATCCAGACATCCATACATACTTACAAACTTTCACGTTTATAATATTAGTAGGACTAGCTGAGCCCACAACTTTGTTTTATTGGACTTAAATCAATTTAAACCTGAAAAGTTTTAAAGACAATTCCTTTTTTATCCACTATCCAATTTTAATGAAACAAAGCCTATACTATTCTACTCCCAATTATACTCACTCCACCTTTTGGTAGTTTTGTAGATGTGTAATAAACAAACTCAAATAAGGATGGACAGACAGGAAAACAGGAAGTCACTGATTTGTGTTAACCTTCTTTAGTTATCCTCCTTTCTTTTTAACCGATCCAGAGGACGAAGTCACTCTGGCCATCTGTCGTAAGAACGAGTTCTTGAATCTCCAACACTCTACAAGACCGCAGTTTCGTCCTCGCCGTCGAGGACCTCGTCGCGTTCCCCGTCGCCCCTCCGACCCCCCTAGCAGTTCCGGCCCGCGTGCCGATGACAACACAATCTAATAGGATTAGGCCTAAAACCCAATCTTTTCCTAATCGTTGATGTCTCATCCTCTCTCAGTGGCCGTCCTGAGCCGAGGTTCGTAACCTGTTAGTAGGTTGCCCTCAGCATGGTCACTTAATTCAAAGGGTTGCGAGCGCCTTCTGTGTTCACCCTAAAGACCGGTGTGGCCAGAAAAGACGACTCGCGTCAGGCTACTGGCAGTAGGCCCATTAACAAAAAAAAAGCCCCTTTCTTTATAATGACTATTCTTTAAATATACAAGATGCAGTGGCGAAGCGTCCATAGAACCCGATTCCTACCGGCTTCCCTTTTAGGTTTTGGGTACTTCACAATGCATTTGACAAGTACATTATAAAGTTAGAAAATACTCAGCTAGGAACAATAATAATAGTTATAATAATTAATTAGGTTCATTGATGATCACTTAATAATGACATCTATCGGCTATCTGCTTGGTGTTTGTTGAAATTATCGATATCAACGCTAGATGGCGCGCTTAGTATTTTTTTTCCTAAAACTTCCGTTACCAATATGAACTTGTGGAGCCACAGGCGCGAGGTAACCCGCTGGCCACCGGGTTCATGTCGTAGTATTTTTTTGTACATAGATGGCAGCACTTTCTAAGACTTCTATGAGTTGCTATCCCTCTCTGTTCGTCGGAATCGCACCGAAGATTATAGGCAAAGGGAATCCGAGCCTGCTCGGCTTCTCGTTAACCGACTATGTATTGTTGTCACTTTTTAGGTCATAATTTATTATGATACCGATTTGCGATATCTTGAATTGTCAAATTCAATTTATTTATTGACAGTTATGTGTTGTTTAGTTGTTTTTCAATTGGTAATTGCCTCAGAGTAAGTATATACCTATAGAGGGCTAATATCGCATCGTGCGCCCACTACCCAGCGTAGGCAGGTGAACTATAGCTACTTATATAGAAATGTTGGCGACTGCTAGGGATGGGCACGCGAGCAGCACCAACGCAACAGTTATCGATAAGTACAGGTCCGGCGGCGCGGTACATATTGTTGTTAAAAAATTGTGGTTCTACAAAATATGGCCTTGTGAGTAATTTTAAGCGTATTGCCTTAATATAGATAAAAGCTATGCTGCGAATTGGTGTAGTGCCATGTGGAATGATTTATAAACACGATACCTCAAGAGCAGTTTTTACAAGCATTAAGAACCAATAATATTAATGGATATCCATTATAATTGAACCAATGGATATAAACCGAGCATCGCACCATGGATTTCTTAGCTAGTCTCCCCAAGCCTAAAATAGTCACGTCTAGTTTTTGAAATATTTATTACCAATATTAAAAAATTGACAAAGAAATATATCTTAATGATTGCCAACTTATACTGTCAAGACCCGCGATAGAAGCTATGCAATAGCTTAAAAATATCGTAATCAGTCAATTTTTAGGAACAGTAATTATTTCTTTAATTTCATAAACAAAAACGCAATTATTAACCCCTGGAATGCCGGGCTCAGTTTGCGTAAAAAAACGCTTGCGTGCCGCCCATACATTTGAAAAAATCGGATTTTAGGTGTAAACGATGTTCCAATTTATACACCATAAAATTCTTTTAGTACGAATTTTGAAATTATTTATTTACTTATTATGGATGGTCACTAAAATATTTAGAAACATTGTGAGATTTGGTATAGACGGCCGCCATTTTGAATTTCTTCGTTTTAAGGCCAATTGACTTCAAAATCGATATCTGGGCAGGCCTGTAGGTACAAAATACGGATCCAATGTTAGTTGAAAAAAGTGGCCGCCACTTTGAATTTCTTTGTTTTAAGGCCAATCGGCCTCAAAATCGATATCTGGGCAGGCCTTTAGGTACAGAAGACGGATCCAATGTTAGAATTGAAAAAAGTGGCCGCCATTTTGAATTTCTTTGTTTTAAGGCCAATCGACCTCAAAATCGATATCTGGGCAAGCCTTTAGGTACAGAAGACGGATCCAATGTTAGAATGGAAAAAAGTGGCCGCCATTTTGAATTTCTTTGTTTTAAGGCCAATCGACCTCAAAATCGATATCTGGGCAAGGCTGTATGTACAAAAGACGGATCCAATGTTAGAATTGAAAAAGTGGCCGCCATTTTGAATTTCTTTGTTTTAAGGCCAATCGACCTCAAAATCGATATCTGGGCAAGCCTTTAGGTACAGAAGACAGATCCAATGTTAGAATTGAAAAAAGTGGCCGCCATTTTGAATTTCTTTGTTTTAACGCCAATCGACCTCAAAATCGATATCTGGGCAAGCTTTTAGGTACAGAAGACGGATCCAATGTTAGAATTGAAAAAAGTGGCCGCCATTTTGAATTTCTTCGTTTTAAGGCCAATCGACCTTAAAATCGATATCTGGGCAAGGCTGTATGTACAAAAGACGGATCCAATGTTAGAATTGAAAAAAGTGGCCGCCATTTTGAATTTCTTTGTTTTAAGGCCAATCGACCTCAAAAATCGATATCTGGGCAAGCCTTTAGGTACAGAAGATGGATCCAATGTTAGAATTGAAAAAAGTGGCCGCCATTTTGAATTTCTTTGTTTTAAGGCCAATCGACCTCAAAATCGATATCTGGGCAAGCCTTTAGGTACAGAAGACGGATCCAATGTTAGAATTGAAAAAAGTGGCCGCCATTTTGAATTTCTTTGTTTTTAGGCCAATCGACCTCAAAATTGATATCTGGGCAAACCTTTAGGTACAGAAGACGGATCCAATGTTAGAATTGAAAAAAGGGCCGCCATTTTGAATTTCTTTGTTTTAGGCCAATCGACCTCAAAATCGATATCTGGGCAGGCCTTTAGGTACAAAAGACGGATCCAATGTTAGAATGGAATAAAGTGGCCGCCATTTTGAATTTCTTTGTTTTAAGGCCAATCGACCTCAAAATCGATATCTGGGCAAGGCTGTATGTACAAAAGACGGATCCAATGTTAGAATTGAAAAAAGTGGCCGCCATTTTGAATTTCTTTGTTTTAAGACCAATCGACCTCAAAATCGATACCTGGGCAAGCATTTAGGTACAAAAGACGGATCCAATGTTAGAATTGAAAAAAGTGGCTGCCATTTTGAATTTCTTCGTTTTAAGGCCAATTGACCTCAAAATCGATATCTGGGCAGGACTGTAGGTACAAAAGACGGATCCAATGTTAGAATTGAAAAAGTGGCCGCCATTTCGAATTTCTTCCTTTTAAGACCAATCGACCTCAAAATCGATACTTGGGCATGCCATCGTTTTTTTTAACACTAATGGGATTTAAGATAGATATTTGGGCTTGTCTTTAGCCAAACAAAATAAATCGAGGTTGTAATTTTACTAATTTAACAATTTAAATACGCAATCACATCAAAATTAGATACTTTTAAAAATGAATAAGGTAATCAACCTGAGTAGCCTTTTAAGTTTGGTGATGGGGGGGTAAATAAATATAAAGATACAGTAATTTAATGGCCACCCAGCAGGGCATAACGATGTGGGGGAAGAAAAATATAATAAGATAATTTCTACTACGCGGCTAATTATTCTTATAGCAATCGTTGAATTGTTAACGACTCCCTGATTTTTAACCGATTTTGACGCTTTCACAGAAGAGTTTACTTTATTTGCTGTTTTCTGCCACGGGACACTTTTTCTTCTTAAATTCTTTATTTTGCGACATAACAAAGCTGCGTTATTGAAGAGAATTTAATAAGCATTGATGGTGGCCATGATATTTAAAAAATCTATTATTAAAACCTTCTATAGTTTGTGGCCATGTCCAGCGGTTTTTGATTTTAAAACCAATAGCCCTTAAAACAAGAACACTTAACATGGAATGCAGTTCTTAAAATTCCAACCTAGAGTTATTCTACTTGGCTAAAGACAAGCCCAAATATCTATCTTTCCTCTCGCGGAAGGAGAGTGCCGAGAGGGATCGCCAACGCAGTGGTGATCCCTCCCGCCGCCAGACGAGACGTAGGAGGCGTCGGGTGGATGACTGACCGACATCTCCCGCCCTGTGGATTGGGGGCGTTGGAGAATTCCACCACGGTATCCCCTGCCTGTCGTAAAAGGCGACTAATAGGGGCCTCCGGGGATCACGGGTGGGCGAAAGGGGCCGTCCACCTATTAGTCTAGCCAACTTCTGTGACCCCCGTGATGGACGGCAGCGTGCCTCACGCTGCCTCGAACGCCAAGGGCGTCCTTCGGTGTACGGGGGCTTCTGAGCCCCCGCAACAACAGGAGACAGACCGCAACAGCGGTACGCGCAGGGGCGGCTGCGGACGACAACTTAGACGTGAGTTGGAGGAAGCCCGCAGCCGTCCCTAATGCGCCGAAGATGGCCACCGCGGAAAAAAAAAACAAAAAAATATCTATCTTAAATACAATCAGTCTTAAAACAAAGAAGTTAAAATGGCGACCACTTTTCTTAAGTCTAACATTAAATAATTATGACTTTTACTATCAATGCCATGCCCAGTATCGATTTTGAGGTCAATTGGCCTTAAAAGAAAGAAATTCAAAATGGCGACCACTTTTTCAATTCTAACATTGGATCTGCCCTTTGTACCTAAAGCCATGCCCAGATATCGATTTTGAGGTCAATTGGCCTAAAACAAAGAAATTCAAAATGGCGGCCACTTTTTTCAATTTTAACATTGGATCCGTCTTCTGTACCTAAAGGCTTAGCCAGATATCGATTTTGAGGTCGATTGGCCTAAAAACAAAGAAATTCAAAATGGCGGCCCTTTTTTCAATTCTAACATTGGATCCGTCTTCTGTACCTAAAGGCTTGCCCAGATATCGATTTTGAGGTCGATTGGCCTTAAAACAAAGAAATTCAAAATGGCGGCCACTTTTTTCAATTCTAACATTGGATCCGTCTTTTGTACATACAGCCTTGCCCAGATATCGATTTTGAGGTCGATTGGCCTTAAAACAAAGAAATTCAAAATGGCGGCCACTTTTTTCAATTCTAACATTGGAATCATCTTCTGTATCTAAAGGCTTGCCCAGATATCGATTTTGAGGTCAATCGGCCTCAAAACAAAGAAGTTCAAAATGGCGGCCACTTTTCTCAATTCTCATATATGATTAAGATTTGCATCCAATGGAAACAAAAAATAAGCTAAAAAGAAACCACCTGTAGATGTTCAGTTTTCATACATTTTGCAGAAATCGGCCCGAGCGTGGATGCACGCTCCCGGCAGAGTTTGAACCCTTTTTTTGAGCGTGGATTCACGCTCCCGGCTAGTGATGCGATTAATGGTTAAAAATTATTAATGGTTAATAGTTAAACATAAAAAAAAAATAACGTGTTAAATTAATAGTTAAGTTATAACGGTCAAGAAGTAAGGAGTTACGTGAAAAGCATTAGCGATAACATGTTCAACACGTGTCTTGCGTCGTTTATTTTAATTATGTTAATTTTTTTAACATTGAACCAATAACCAACCGGTTAATTTTTTTTCACAATAACAGTCACATCGAAATAAAAATTTTCTAATTATTACGTATTCATGAACATTTGTGTAAATGACGCTTGCGTGCCGTTCATACAATTGAAAAAATCTGCTTTGAGGTGTAATGACTGTTCAATTTTTTACACCTTAAAATTATGTTAGTATGTATCTTTACATTACTTATTTATTTATTTACCAACGATGGCATGCCCAAGTATCCATTTTGACGTCAATAGTTCTTAAAAGAAATAAATTCGAAATGGTGGCCACTTTTTTCAATTCTAACATTGGATCCGTGTTTTGTACCTAAAGCCATGACCAAATATCGATTTTGAGGTGGATTGGCCTTAAAGCAAAGAAATTCAAAATGGCGGCCACTTTTTTCAATTCTAACATTGGATCCGTCTTTTGTACCTACAGGCCTGCCCAGATATCGATTTTGAGGTCGATTAGCCGTAAAACAAAAAAATTCAAAATGACGGCCACTTTTTTCAATTCTAACATTGGATCCGTCTTTTGTACCTACAGGCCAGCCCAGATATCGGTTTTGAGGTCGATTGGCCTTAAAACAAAGATATTCAAAATGGCGGCCACTTTATTCAATTCTAACATTGGATCCGTCTTTTGTACCTAAAGCCATGACCAAATATCGATTTTGAGGTGGATTGGCCTTAAAACAAAGAAATTCAAAATGGCGGCCACTTTTTTCAATTCTAACATTGGATCCGTCTTTTGTACCTACAGGCCTGCCCAGATATCGATTTTGAGGTGGATTGGCCTTAAAACAAAGAAATTCAAAATGGCGGCCCCTTTTTCAATTCCGACATTGGATCACTCTTTGGTAACTAGAGTTAAACACAGATATCGATTTTGAGGTCAATTGGCCTTAAAACAAAGAAATTCAAAATGGCGACCAGCGTTTTCGATTCCGACATTCTTTCAGTCTTTGGTAATTAAAGTTATATCCAGATACCGATTTCGAGGTCAATTGGCCTTAAAACAAAGAAATTCAAAATGGCGGCCACTTTTTTCGATTCCGACATTGGATCAGTCTTTGGTAACTAAAGTTATATCCAGATACCGATTTTGAGGTCAATTGGCCTTAAAACAAAGAAATTCAAAATGGCGGCCACTTTTTTCAATTCTGACATTGGATCAGTCTTTGGTAATTAAAGTCATACCCACATACCGATTTTGAGATCAATTGACCTTAAAACAAAGAAATTCAAAATGGCGGCCACTTTTATCAATTCTGACGTTACCTAAATAAAATTATTTTCGCAATCATTGCAAGTGGCGATTTTATTGTTCACAAATCACGACAAGGCATAATTTAAGTCTTAGCTAAAGAAAAAATATCATTTTTGTGCTTATTACTAGTATTAAATTTCATTTAATAAATAACCTATAGAGGCGTTATTATTAGCATTTTTCTATGATTAACAGTTATCAAGTTTAGTTGAATGATAAATTAACAGATGGCATTAACTGCCTCCGCAGTCCGTTCATTAGTTTAAACGTTTAATGAATATTGCAATAGTAGTTAATAGAATTAACAGCTATTTTTTATAATGAGTTTAATGATCACCTCTACTCCCGGCACGCGAGGGCTTAATTGGCTTAAAAATCACACACAGACAAAAACAGTTACCTAAGCTACATTATATTAAGCATCGCCTTCGATAGTAATAAATACGTATGCTATAATATGAAAATATTACATCGATTCTGGTATCGACGCGTAACATCACTATCGAAAAAGCGGGATGCGGGGCAGTGCGGGGGGTACAAGTGTTCGCCTCCCGAGCGTCTTTCATACCGCGACGCGTAATTTCAATTTTACCTAAAAATATGCTGAAATATGGCTTGCCTATGAAACGTGATATTAGAATTCTATTAAGTGTGTTTCCGAGTGTCGTTTTTACAAGATTCCACAGAACATTTAACCATTTTGCAGTATTAATAATCAAATATTCGCATAGATCTCACTCGCGTGTGCTCACGCCGTTCCTACTCGAGTGACTACAAGCGCTTGCGGCCGGCGCAGGACGATGTTCCCACCCGTGCCTATTGTTCCCACTTGCATACGCGCTCTCTATAGGTATATACTTACTCTGAGGTAATTGCAAATTAATGTAGTGCATTATAATGGAAATTACTGCTTGTGTTTAGTGTATCGTCTCCTTTTACGTAAGTATATTATTTGTTTGTGAATCTGATTAGTTTTTAATTTCAGACATGGAATGTTTGTTAGAAGTAAACAATTACGATATTTCTGAATTTAAAGGGCACGGCGATACGAAGTAAAACCTTACGAATAACGTTGATTATTTATATCGATAATGTGTGTTATTTATGTATGTACACGTTAACTGCTGGTCTGTTTGACGAATAACATATTTTTTAGTAGAAGTTACATTTACTGAGAAAGTGATAAGAAATTTATAACCAAATGTAGGTATTAGGTATCATGATTATATTTCTAATACTTATGTTATTCTTTTAACAATTTAGTACGTATGTCAACGATTGTTGAATTAGAAAAATTAAGACTAATCCACTGTCGAAGTTTTAGTTTTTCGTTTAATTGACTTATACCGTGAACACCGTGCGATATGTTAACTGACGCAAAAATGGGTTGCCTCGGGTTCCCTTTTGAAAAATTTCACCCTTCGCCACTGACAAGATGCACAATTCTCCTGTTTTATATTGATTATTATGTTTAAACAGTTTGTGGAGAGTGATGCAGATGAAGAGTTGCTTTTTAACATCCCTTTCACTGGTAACATTAAATTAAAGGGTATTAAAGTGTCTTCGGAAAACTCTGATTCACACCCTGCAGAATTAAGACTGTAAGTTGAAGTAATAAGTACATATTGTCATTGTCAAACCAATATCTGCTTTGTGCAAAAAGTTTAACTTTGATATATGGACTAAAAACATTCTCATGTAAAATTTTAAGACAAAATTTGCACATGTTATATTTACCTAGCACTCATAGTAGCATAGGCGAGTAACAATTCGAATCACATAGCGGCTTCTTTTTTTATCAAAAGTTGGGGGAAACTAAGTCATATTCAAGAAGTTTATAATATTATCTAATGGAGAGAGCGGTACACACATTTTTGTGAAGACAAAAAAATTACCTTTTGTGTTGTATTCTATCTCACTCACTCTTTAACCTATGTTGCCAAAGCTTACGGATTATTTCCCTACCCATAAAAAAATATCAATACCGTTATTGTCGTCTCAATCATGTATATATAAATATTTCCAACATATCTTATATAATGATATAAGTACTATTTTCATTTCAGAATTATTCTTGTTGAATAAGATATCCTTAAGGTTTTTTATCCTTATTAACATTTTAGTTTAAAAAATTTCCTCATTTAATTGGTAATTGCGAATACATACTTCGGCAACACTGTTATAAAACGTTAAGTTCGATGTCAATATAGTTGTCAAATAAATGTTCACTTCGAAATTTTCTCCGTAATTATCTACAATAATAAGTGTGATTTAGTGATATTTTAATGTGAATTGTGTAGTTCACGTTTGCAGAAATATTTGGTATCCATCATTTAGTGTGAAATTCTACAGGTAAGTTCATTGTAATCAATATTGTGTAAATATTATAATTTTATCAATATTTATACGAATCGTAATAAAATACGTGAATATTTTATAAATGAACTGTAGAAAAACCTCGCTTAATGTGATTTGCTTTATATATGACTACTTTTTTCATATTAACGTAATGTTAAATGTGATTTTTTGTATTGTAAATAGTGCATGTAAACAAGAGGCTAGGGTGACCATGGTGTAAGCTTTGGTGGACCGGTTTGACAATGGTGCTAGAGTATTTGTAATACTAGCCGCCTTACTAATGAATATTATAAAGCTTATTAATCTTTAAATAATCATCGTAAATAAAAACTGAGGATCAACAGTTACAATCGAGTTCTCAGTGTATCCAGCATTGATTTATTGAAACTTTTATTTAAAATAAAATCGAGTTTGTATTTCTCTTTACAGATTTCTTAAAGATCTAGATAAGCAAAAACGTGGTTAAATATAAATACCATTAAAAGGTCAATTTGATGTCTGCAAGAATTACTACTCAACATTTAAAGACAGAAGATTATGATTCTGAATGTGATAATGTGTCTTCTACTTCTCGGAATATGGCAGTAGATGTCAAAAATAATTATTTATTACCAGAAACTCATGCTGTAAGTATATTATTTTTTATCATTTCACTGGTATAACTATGATCCACTTAGACTTTATTATTTACTAGCTTTTGCCTGCGGCTCCGCCCGCGTGAATGTGTTTTTCCGGGATAAAAGTCACTGTTTATATTTTACTGGGATGAAAAGTAGCCTATGTGCTAATCCAGGACATGATCTACCCGTGTGCCATATTTCATCGAAATCCGTTCAGTAGTTTTTGCATGAAAAAAACATCCATACATCCAGACATTCTTACAAACTTTCGCCTTTATAATATAATAAGATTAGTAGGATAGGGCATTAAGCTTGCGACCCACCAAATTTTATAACGGCGGTACATTGGGTGATATCTGAGTGTACTAAATGGCACCTCTGCCTATGTCTAAAATGTATAGGTACTTAAATATATTATTATTGATTGATATTTACTTTTTACGTTACATGTCAGCGAAATGAATATGAACCACCATTGAAACGTCAAGACTTGAAAGATTTCAATATATCAGTTAATGTGAAGACATCCAGTGAAATAAGTTTAAAGAAATAAAAGAAAGTATTGCAGCAGAAGATGAAGAGATAAAAGAAGAAAATTAATTACAAGTTATTTCTTATTAAAGTTGTTCATTTGTCTGAAATTGAAAATATTTTGCAGTGAAATTTTGCTAATATTTGAGATTTTTTTAAAAAGTATATTCCAAGTAGCAAGCAAAGAAAAATTACATATAGTGATGACATAAAGACTTTTGCTTTAACATTACACTTTTAGTCGCCGAAAACATTTTTGTTTTATAAATTCAAAGATATATTTGCCGAAAGAGAGCACATTATGGTGATCTTTAGCAAACTTTAATTGTTTTGTTGGCTTCTTCACAGAAGTTTTAGAATATTAAAAATAAATTTAAGGACGAAACCTCACCCGCAGAATGTAGCGTTAATTTTTGATTCCATGGCTCTCAAACAAGAATTTATTTGGTATTGTAATTTGTAAAACATCCACGTGTTTATTACTTTTGCTATAAATATCTACACAACTTTGTTTACAATCAACTTATCTATGGAATTTCACACTAGATGTTGGATTGCAAATAATTCTGCAACCATAAATTACACAACTCATAGTAGAATATCTCTAAAACACAATATGTATTATTATGGATAATTACAGAAAAAAAGTTCGCAGAATACTCGCAAAAATTGTAAAATCACACAAAATAGACATTCGTAATATTTCAAAATTACTTACTGAAAATTAGGTTATTAACTTCCTAAATGTGTATTATTTTTTTATGTATGATTGTTTACTTTTATGAGTATGTTTTTTTTTTTTTTTATTATATTTAAATTTAACAATAACTGTAGTTTTCATTTTTAAATGTCCCAATGTTTTTCTGTCTAACCTTACAGTCTCCATATTTGGTTATAAAGGCCGGCAAACAACGTGAACATATCCAGTCGCGGGGGAAAGTAAAACATATACAATGTGAGGCTGTGTGCCGAGCAAAAAAAAAGCACGCGGGGCCCCGTGCGAAGCAAATAATTTTTTTTAACAGCTTTGTAAGTAAGGTGCCAAAAAACGGGCCCCCAAGGAGCTGCAAGATGCCCCTGTAACTGCGAGGCCCCAGGCGGTTGCCTGGTTCGCCCCCCTCCTCCAAGGCCGCCACTGAATTCACCACCGCGTGGTGAGGTATTTTTTTTATGTAAGTGGAACTAGTAGTTCCGAACTACACATACCGAAAAAGTATGTAAATATGCCAATTTTGTTTGGAATAAACTTTCTAACTCAAATTATATTTTTTAAATATCAACTATTACTAGCCGCTGTAGTTGGTTTTCATAATTAATTTAAACCGCATTACTTTAGAGAGATAAAAATAAATATTATGGTGCGATATCATATTATTACACACTCACACACTCACGCCTCTTATCCCCCGGGTAGACAGAGGTGCAATTAGTGCACCCACTTTTTGCCGTTATTCCGTTCCATGCTGTGATAGGGGGCGAGCCTATCGCCTTATCGTGTACAAATTCCAGACTCCGAGCTGATACTGAATGGAAAATAATCACTTTGCCCGACCCGACTAACCCGGGGATCGAACCCGAGATCTCAGCATTGCAGTCGTACCATAATACAACTACGCCACCGAGGCAGCCATATTATATCATATCATATTATTATGGACAGTTAATTATGTTACGTCCTGGTTTTGAAAATAAACCTTTGTCACTCTAAAGAGAGAGACAGCAGATAGCTGTGACGTCACATTTTATTCTTCAGTTTGTTAAACGGAATGAAAAATCCATATGGGTATAACATTCTTGGTCATATTAGTCAAAATGTTGAAAGCTCATAAAAGTGCACATAGCAGATATTGGTTTGACAACGACAATATATTGCCATTTAAAGCAAATAAATTTAATCCAAATTATTTAAATTGATTTAAATGAAGAGAGGGATTGCAGTGACTGGCGCAATTGTCACTAACAGATAAAATTTGTGTTTTCTAATGAAAAGCCTAAGCTGACCTTTGTAAATTATTATTTTATGCAACTACATAATATTTTGTATAACAAGTTGTGATATGTGTAAGACATAATTCTATATTGTTTCAGATATAAAAACAAGCCTAATATGACGTTTGACGAAGTTACATTACCACCTGATCAAGTATTTGAACTGCACAAGGATACTGAAGGTGTATTGGAATACAATCCTAAGTATGTTTTATTATTACATAAAGGCGGGCTTCGTTGCATTGGAATGCAGAAATCCGCCTCTTATATTTATTGAGAATTGCGTCTATTAGTCGTACGTCGCATCGGATTGCAAAGGCTATAAAGTTTTACCAATATTCATCAATGTCACACTGAATTATATTACAAAAAAATATTTTATAAAAAATAAATGTTTGCTAACAACTTCGACACCGCAAAAAGCCTTTCATGTTGCAGAACTCAAACTCAAATCATTTATTATGTAATTAGGCCCCTAGGGGCACTTGTACACGTCATTTTTAACAATGTTTTTTTTTTAACTGTATGTGACTGCTGGTATGTAAGAGTCCGTCTGGGTGGGTACCACCGCAATGTCGTATTTCTACTGCCTAGCAGCAGTGTGCATGCACTGTTGTATTTCGGTTTGAAGTGCATTGTAGCCAGTGTATCTACTGAACATAATGAGACTTAATATCTTATGTCTCAGGATGACGAGTGCAGTGGAATGCCACACAGTACTTTGTAACTCAAGGTGCTGAATGATGTTGCTAGTTTCTACTGTTTATGGGTGGTTGTAACGCTTTCCATCAGGCGAACGGCATGCTCGTCTCGTCATTCCATACAGTAAAAAAAAAACGAAGTCCCTAAAACACTAGCAAATCATAGCATCACCTGAAAGACAACAGAGTCATCTAATTAAAAAAACTGATTAAAGAAGTCCACAATGTCCTATGGAAGATTATTACTAGGATAAAAAGTAGCCTACTATGCGTTAATCTAGGCCATGGGCTACCTGTGTACCAAATTTCATCAAAATCCGCAAACACTTTCAATTTTCGAATTAGTGTGAATTGAATTTGAACCATCTGCTGACAATCATCATGATAATAGCTGGAAAAAGAGGTGTAGGAACGAGAAGAAAGTCGTGGCTTCGCAATATACGTAACGTGAGTGGACCGGAACAAATACGGTTAAAGGACTGTTCCGACTAGTCATGGACCAGGAGAGGTTCAAGGAACTGATTGCCGACATCAGTAATGCAGAGGCAACTGAAGAAGAAGAAGAATCTTTAAAGTAGTCAATCATATTTTTGCTTAGAAGTTTTGTTGTACAATTCTTGGCACTCCTTCTTTTTCTTTTTTTTTTTCCGTGGAAAAACGCGTTATCGCTACCACCACCGGGGGGTGAGTGGGACGGTTATGTTGGTTTCACACAGTCTTACGGCCCAATGTCTACACTCGGGAGTATAGCTTCATCCGAGCGAGCATTGGACCGAGTCCCTAACGCTATGTACACCCTACACCGGCATACCAACCAAAACCCGCGGTGGCCTTCTTCGGCGCGTACGGGACGGCCCCGGGGTATCTTGTTGCACTAAGATAGCTGCACGGGACCGCCCCTGCGTAATGTGGCCCCTCTCTAATCAGGGGGCTCAGATGCCCCCGAACTCTAAAGGACGCCTATGGCGTCTATGACAGCGGGAGACCAACCACCCGCATTGTCGTCCACCTTGAAGTCACTAAAATTGGAGTGAGCAGCCCCCCACTGCTCACCCCGTAACTTTCTCCAAGCCCCATTTAGTCGCCTCTTACGACAGCCAGGGGTGCCGTGGCGGAATTCTCTAGATGCCCCCGGACCACAGGGAATATTCTTGGCACTCCTGCTGAGAAGAATTGAAAGGTTTTTCTTAGCTTGGGTTTGTCATTTGGTTTATCAGTTTTGACAGACATCCATCCTTGCTGCCTACACTTGGTTACCTTTTATGGAATGTCAGTTAAAGCAAGTTGAATTAAAATCTTTTAAGTTAGGTCTCTATGTGGTTAATTAATGAATTTGATGATAATTATTTATTTATAAAATGTGCTAAATATTGTTTTTGAGTACCAATGAAAGCCATAAAGCGCTAAAATGGCATTACTGCTACGAAGCAACCCTTCCACCCCTTCTTCAGTGATGTCGCTACCGTCGCGTCGTCGAATATGAATGAATCGGTAATGGATGAATCTGAATAAAGTTTGTGCGTTATGCTCACAGATGAGTTATTTTAATTACTCGATTTTCCCTTAGGTACTTAATTTTACGACATACTTACAGTACGGTCGCTCTGAAAATTGTATCGAGATTGCATTTTCTTCATTATAAACATTGTGTTCAATACTCTTTATGAAAATAAACAATAAGGGCTCAATGGACTAGTATTCAGCATTGGACTGCCTCGGTGGCGTAGTTGTATTGCGTACGCGTTAAGAGTACGATTTGCGCGCTGAGGTCCTGGGTTCGAATCCCGGGTCGGGCCAAAAAACTTTGTGACTGGGTTTTTCCATCTTAAAAAAATTACTCAGTCGCAGCTCGGAGTCAGGAAGTTGGCGGTGTGATACCCCAGTGCCTCGGAAAGCACGTAAAGCCGTTGGTCCTGCGCCTGATCTCTCTCCGGTCATGTCGGATTGCCGTCTCACCGGACTATGATAGTGAAGGAATAGCGAGTGCACCTGTGTATTGCGCACACACTTGTGCACTATAATATCTCCTGCGTACCTGGCTGATCTCCGTTGAGATTGGCCACCGTGGCCGAAACTGGCTAGGAGGATTTAATTTTTTTTCATTCAGCATTAGACCGAGATTAATGCTATAGGCTACTTTTTATCCCGGTAATTTGCTCACATGAGAAATAGTGGGTTTTTGTAAAAACATTATGCTAGCGTGTTGTTCCGGTGGCGCTATACATCGCTAAAGTCATAGATAGAATAATAACGCTACAGTGTTGCAGGGACATTTGTAGTGGAAAAGGCTTTTCACGCGAATAATCCGCGAGCAACGCCTAGTGTTTTATGAAAGATAAAAATAAAATTATAATAATTATTATGTATTTTTATTTCAGAATAGTCACTTTTTCATCAGTATCACACTTAACAATGCATTTTCCTCGTAATTTTGGCGCCGACACTACTAAAATTTATTATATTGGATTAAAGGGAGAATGGACACAAGGACACAGACATGGCGTTACTATATGTTCTTATGAAGCTATGCCTAACCTTGATGATCATAAATTGAAACATTTGGATTCTGTTTCGAGGACGATTGAGTAAAATAAACCTTGTTTATAATAACTCGAATGTTTTAATTGTACTTGATCACAGTGATTGTATTTTTCTGTGGTTATAATCTCTTAATTAAATATTTATTTTGGTTTAGTTCGAGTAGTGCCATTTTAAACAGATAGGTAACTATTCAATTCCAGTTATTCTAGTGGCATAATGTTGGTAATACACACACACACACACACACACACACACACACTCACGGCTTTTATCCCCGAAGGGATAGGCGGAGGCGCAATTAATGCACCCACTTTTCGCCGTGTGTATTCCGTCTCATGATGTAATAGGGGGCGAGCCTATCGCCATGCCATATCGGGTACAAATTCCAGATTCCGGGCTGATACTGTATACAAAAATCCAATATCACTTTCCCCGACCCGGGGATCGAACCCGATATCTGTGCATCGCAGTCGTACCGTAATACAGGTACGCCACTGAAGGAGTCTGTATCATTATGTTGGTAATAAGGTTGGTAAATAGGTTATGGTATTTTTTTAGCTAGGTATACAAATAAAAAATTTTGAAGACTCCAATATGGGGACAACACAACCTTTTTTTCAAACATAGATAATAATATCCTTCATGATATCACATGGCAAAAACGTTTTGGCTTGTTGTATTAGCTGCTGCGCCACTCTGATATCAACGCCTTCTGGTAAATTCAACCTGAACAAAAAACAAATAATGTTGATTTTCCGTATTAGATTCCTATCTAACCCATAACCTCGCAGTCTAGTCTTACGCGGCTACTACAGCTACTAGAACAAGGAGGCAAAGCTCAACTGCATGAGAAAAAACTTGAGAGGTGTCAAGGGACACCCGGATGGAACGAAGTTATTTTCGATTAATTAGTGAAGATATTGTAATAACGTTTTATTTCTTTTAAGTTATAATAATAATTGTATATTTCATTAAAACGTTACCACATCAATGAAAACATTTACTTCTACCTACACAATAGATATGTCATCGAATCACGATCATCACCTAAGCAAGCATTGACATTAAAATTAACATACAACTAACAAAAAAGAAACTATTCTAAAAAGCATTTTAATCTTAGAGTATGTATACGTAGTTATACATACTCTAAGATTTTGTATTTTTTTATTTAAAAATCGAACCAGTTCTTTATTGCTACTGGCTGGTTTCACAGGGCAAGTATAAAAGTGTCGTGACAACTTTGATAAAAGTGTCGTGACAACTTTTCGTGAGATTTTTTTCCGTCAAGCCCCCTTTCACAACGCGCGATAAGGAACTTCGTTTCAAAAACCATTAAAAAATGGTATTTATCTCCGCGCTTACATGGTCAAGGTAATGGTGCGTCCAAATTAGCGCTTCCAATCCCGCAGCCTATCTTTAATCTCTGTATTTGCGAGACAGAATATTTTCAATCCTGTGGGTCTAATACTAAGGTCAGCAATCCATTGAAAATGCTTGCGAAGAAAACATAACGTATCCAATGTTTCCAATATGCCAAATCAATCCCGTATCTATCCAGTGCCGGATTAACCACGTAGCAAGAGTAGCAATTGCTACGGGCCCCGCGCGAAAGGGGGCCCCGCATATTTAAACCCACTCATCTCTGCCTGAGCGTAATTTTTTGAGTGAAACTTTTTAAGATGTGGTATGTAATTTTTTTTTGATATCACAAAAACGTAAAACGTTACAACTTTTAACTAAGACAATCCACGTCAGACACTCGATACCCGACTATTTCCTTGGCGTAAATAATTCAAATAATTTCATACGGTAAACACACAAGTTCTACAAAAAGTTGCTTGTATATGCAAGCTCTCTGACCCAACACTTAGTGTGGATGTGTAGCAGAATTGAAATAGCTCGATTTAAATTGTTAAAATTTTCTATTTATTTATAAGATTAACAGTCTACATTATTTTTAATATAATTTAGTAACCATATACCAAAAATCTATTTTCTAGAATATAAATATACTAGCATCCCGCCCTGGCTTCGCACAGGTAGAAAAGCATAATATTTGCACATTTAATTTTCTGTCGTACAAAATACTTATGAATTATAGGTACACATAACCCTTCCTCTTGAATCACTGCGTCCATTGGTGAAAAACATATGAAAATCCGTTCGGTAGTTTGTGAGTTTATCGCGTTCAGACAAACAGATGCGATGGGGGGACTTTGTTTTATAATATGTAATGATGTAAGGACATATCCTTAAAAATAAAAAGATAAAAGTAACCTGTCCTTCCTTGGATCTCAAACTATCTCCATATTTATTCTCTGACGGTTCCACCCGCAAAAAAATATTTTTCGGGATAAAAGTACCGGTTTA
Organism: Lapara coniferarum; assembly: GCA_949316025.1. Taxonomy (NCBI): domain Eukaryota; kingdom Metazoa; phylum Arthropoda; class Insecta; order Lepidoptera; family Sphingidae; genus Lapara; species Lapara coniferarum. The sequence continues at coordinate 11,646,290 of OX438926.1, read as the reverse complement.
TTTTTTCCCGGGATAAGAAGTAGCCTAGGTCTTTCCCAGGGTCTTAAACTATGTCCCTTACAAATTTCATCGAAATCGGTTTATTGGTTTGGCCGTAACGACTCGCGAGAATAAAAAATCCGGGATAAAAGTCCCGGTTTGAATTTTCCCGGGTATAAAGTAGCCTATGTTACTCAGGGACACATGAGCATTCTAATGGTGAAATATTTTTTGAAATCGGTCCAGTACTTTTTCCGTCTTATTACAAAAAGATAGCTCAGTACTGGGTTTAAACCAAGACTAAAAAGTCTTGGTTTGTTACGGTATTAAAGTTCGTTCTGGTATTAAAATTCATTCTTATTACAAATCCAAGTTTATTCGAGGATCATTTAGTACCGAATATAGTCCCTCATACAATTAGTATCCACAGATTATAAGCAAAAAATTAGAGTGATACATTAATTCATTCACTCGGCGATTGATGCACCGTTCCTTTTAACATAAGCTTGTGTGAAGAGAGAAGCGAAATGTTTAATAAAATATGATTTTGACGATGATGATGATGCTAAATATATACTATCTTGCCATTTAAATATAATATCAAAAATCTGACTAATTTGAAATGGCGTGAATTTTGTTTTTGAATACTGTCGACTTGTTTATTTAGCCAGCGTACAATGGAATGAAGTGTGCGGTCCGCGTATTTGGATCTTATTGAAATGTTTACATTTTGGTTTATTTATGATTCTATTGAATAGCACTTCAAATAACATAAAGAAACGTTGTTCTTTTATTACAACTATTTAGACACGGCAACAGCGTCCCAACTCACAAGTGCAATAGTTCTTATTGTGAAATCACGTACATAACTTTTACGTCAGTTATTCTAGTTGAAAATGGGGCAATCAAAGAAAAAGGGGCGCAAATTGGACTGTTGAAGTAAAGGTTAGTTCAAATTAATTATATTATTAATAAACTGTGTAATAACGTTACATAACATTTAATTTAATTAATACGAATTTGATTGCAAGTTTGCTAATTACTGGCTGGGATATACCATGTAAATCCCTAGTATCTTACTGAATCTGTAAAAAAAACAATAATTAGCAGTCACACCAGTGTTTGAGATATCCTAGCAGTGTCTGCAATTTACCTATATTAGGTACCAACTTTGTACACTTACTTCATGACGAGCCCGCTAGCGTAATGCGCAAACCACTAGCACCTCAGGAGTGAGTGTTCTCGAGGGTCTATACTAAATTCTGACGAAATAAATCCTCTATTTTAATTTCTAACCTTTTAGTGAACCTATATTTATAGCAACAATCTTCATCACTTAATGAAAAATGATTCGTGCGACTATGGGGTTCATTAAACCGCTGGTTTCTTTCCAACATTTCCAAATACATTAATTCGATGGAATTTATGTATTTTTTTATATGTTTGTTGATTATTCGATTATCTTAAAACACAATTGCAACTTGATGTTCTATGTTTTGAGATTAGTACTGAAGTTAAACTAGGGGTCACGGCGGTTTAACTTTAGTAACATAGATAATCCTGGTACAAGCGATAAACTCGGTTTTGTAATAAAGTTTTTTTTAGTCCATAGTTTAAACCTGGTACTATACTCGGTACTATAGTTAAACCTCGTTTTGGAATAAGGCGGTTTGAGTTTATCCTTGTCAAACATACAAAAATACAAATCTTTCCTCTTTATAATATTAGTATATAGATTGAGACTGCCTCGGTGGCCTAGTTATATTATGGTACGACTGCAATGCTGAGGTCTCGGGTTCGATCCCCGGGTCGGGCAAAGTGATATTGAGTTTTTCTATTCAGTATCAGCTCGGAGTCTGGAATTTGTGCCCGATATGGCGATAGGCTCGCCCCCTATCACATCATGGGACAGAATAATGGCGAAAAGTGGGTGTACTAGTTGCACCTCTGCCTACCCCTTCGGGGATAAAAGGCGTGAGTGTATATGTATGTAGATTGAGTTATAGAAGCTATAACTAAAAAAAATACTTTATTACTTCAAGAGAGATTCTCATGATCACTAACTGCAGTGGCTAACGTTCATTTTCGACAAATGACTTAAGGAACGCTATGAGTCAAAAACGTCTGAATTATCTCGCTTTGATGAATATAGAATATGATTTGCTCAGAGAAATTGATACAAATAGTATTATTTCTAAATTTGCCCACATGAAATCTAGAAAAGCAACTTTGTAAAAGTTTATAAAATAATAAGGAAACAGATAAATAAATATAAACATTATTTAAAGTATTTAGTAATTATTTAAAGTAGGTACATCATTGATTAAATATAACATTAGCTATTCCTAAAAATATAATATACTTTGTATTAAATATAAACTTATTTTGTGTAGTATCATCTGTTTTCAATTGTTAGTTTCCTATCAAAATTATTTTAAACTAGCTTTTGCCCGCGGCTCCGCCCGCGTAAAAAGTTTTTCCGGGATAAAAATCCCGCTTTATGTTTTCCCGGGACAAAAAGTAGCCTATGTGTTAATCCAGGACATGATCTACCCGTGTGCCAAATTTCATCAAAATCCGTTCAGTAGTTTTTGCGTGAAAGAGGAACAAACATCCATACATCCAGATATTCTTACAAACTTTCGCCTTTATAATATTAGTAGGATTGCCAGGAAATCGTATCTCAGGCTTTTTGTACTTGTCAGAGCCTAACAGCGCCTATAGTAATTTACTACACTATTAATTACCCACAAAATTGTAACCTATAGACAGCAAATAAAGGTATTGAGTATTGAATTGTATCTTTACCGTTTTATACTTAAGAACCTATAGCAGATCAAGGGCTCTTTGAAAGAATTTGCTACGGGCCCCGCGCTTGCTTAATCCGGCACTGTATTTATCGGGATCCCGCACAGGTACCTAATACCGTCACATGCGGGACTGAAAAATGACGGGGGATCCCAGAATACCGGAATAGGTAGGTATTATAGTTTGCCAAATAAATGTGGTAGGTATATTCAGTCACATTACTTTTTTTTGGTTAGTATGACAATCACGAATAAATAACATAATTTTCCAACGTCATTTATTATAATTCATACAAGCAGCTACTTATTTACAAAATTATGTACTTATCTATCTGACTATAACGATGTTAAAACGATAGGGGTTATTTTTTCAAAAGACTAGGTGACCGTTCGGTATTTTCTTTACTCGATGCTACTTAACATTATGATGTATACCTAAAAATAGTGATAGTAGCGAATTTCTTTCCAACATTCGTATTAGGTAATATTAGAACCACTATAGAGAAATGAATAATACCTACTGAATATTATGGTGAATACTCTAATCGCTATTATCTTACGAATGTTTGAAAATGTCAACATTTGTTTGATATATTTTAAGAAGCTTTTTTTCTACACGATTATTATGTAATTCAATAACTTATTATATCGATAATTGATAGGAATGGCAGTGAGAAACCTAACGTAACAAGTAATAATATACCTAATAAAGGTGTTGGTAATTAATTTTCGACCAACTGATCAGCTTCAACGTGTTGAATTAAGAATAGCGGTAAGATATACATCTTGTAGGGTATCACACTGGTGACGTTTTCGTTACTGGTCCTCTCGTGCGTCTTCCACGTACTACGCGATAGCGACGCGGATATCCTGTGTATCCACCAGGGTAGTTCGGTCTACGGTACACTGTCGGCCTGCGCTGCACTGCATTAGGCACGGAATAGACATTGCCTCCCGAATACGTCGAGCTGGATCGTTGTCCTGGCCACCTTCGCATGCACACTGCACACCTGCGGATCATAAGAAGAGAGTTTACTTACTATTCGGCGCTAACGTCTATGGGTACTAAAATTCTATGTATTTTAAGGTACGAAAAATATATTCAAATAAAACGACGCTTATAACCGGGACAAGTATATTACCTATACAAAAGAAATAGGTAATTATTTATTGGTTTACTTCAATGGTAATTTCAGTAAGAAGGAGAGGGCATTGTGATAAATTTTTAAGGACTCAGGCCTTAACTTGGTGGTATATACTCAACGAAACGAAAGAAACCCCTACTGAATTACTAATACATAGGTGGACAAAAATGAGTTCCTATTAGGTTTTTTTTGGATGAGTAGCTATACTTTACTTAATGTACACACACGGAAAGTGGGCTTCGTTCGTTGTAACTTATAGGTACCTATTCATAGTAGGAAGTTATTGTATTTATGATGTAGGCAGGTAATACATAAGTAGGTATCGACAATTATATTATCTTACTGATGGTAGATTTCTCATATATACGTAAGAGCCCGTCTGAGTGTGTACCACCGCAATATATTTTTCTACCGCCAAGCAACAGTGTTTATGCACTATTGTGTTTCGGTTTGAAGGATATTGTAGCCAGTGTAACTACTGGACATAGTGAGATTTAACATCTTATGCCTCAGGATGACGAGTCCAATGGAATGGCACACAGTACCTACCTACTTTGTAACTAAAGGTGCTGGATGGTGTTGCTACTGTTTATGTGTGGTCGTATCGCTTACCATCAGGCGAACGGTATGCTCGTTTCGTCGTTTAATGCAATTATAAAAAAATATATATAATTTACCTGCTGACTTTGGATACTTGGTCAACCTTAAGAGTTTGCTGTACAGGTGTCTGGAACATTCTGTTATCATCAATAGTCGATAACCAATACGAAATGGCAGTTGCGAAGTAATTACAACGGCCGAGTCCATTGCATTCGATAAACGGACTCGTACGGAACTCCCGTAAACACGACCCAGGTGATATGAGACTCTGTCCAGAAACGCCCACGCCTGCTGTGTGCTGAAATTAAAATGTAAAATGTTAGTCTTAATGCAAATAAGCAGGTAGGTATACATAAAAAAACACGAGGGCATACGCATACTAACACCTTTTATCCCCGAAGGGGTAGGCAGAGGCGCAACTAGTGCTTCCACTTTTCGCCATGCGTATTCCGTCCCATGATGTGATAGAGAGCGAGCGTATTGCCATATCGGGCACAAATTCCATACTCCGGGCTGATACTGAATAAGAAAATCGAATATCACTATGCCCGATCCGGGGATCGAACCCGAAACCTCTACAAGAGGAAACACGACGGCTAGATCATAAAAAATATGGTCAATGTATTTAACTTTGCTTTTTGGCGCACACTCATTTCTAACTCTCATTAATACTTTATTAGTAATTCTATGCGTTTGCACATCTTTCATCAAATTATGATGGTACTACTATCGTAGGTATTACTTTTCAGTATTATGTGCTACTATGCTCATAGGAATAGTGTTTTTCACGTAGGTAATAGTGTTAGATATGAGATATAAAATTACAAACACTTACCATCACAAAACTGTAACCTATCCATAACTCTTCCCACCCATTTGGACAAGCAGGTACTACACTGCTTTGACTATGGATTGCGATCGTACGTGTAGGTGCTTCACAAACCATACACCTAAAAAAATCAATGTAATATTAGGTAATAAAAAAACGACTACGATTTCAATAATTCAATTTCCTACGTATAGATCCAGAAAACAAATATTGTTATGATACAGATAGGTATCTGTCAGGTAGGTACACTATGTGCCCTGTGGTTGGGGGGCATCTAGAAAATTCCGTCACGGTATCCCCCCCGCCTGTCATACGAGGCGACTGAATGGGGCTTAGATAAAGTCGCGGGATAAGCAGTGGGAGGTTGCTCGCTTGACTACACTAAATAAGCGACTCCGAGGTGGATGACAATTATTGTTAGCCGAAGGTAAATGCCAAAAGCGTCTTTAGGATTCCGGGGCTTCTTAGCCCCCTGGTAGAGAGGAGCCGTAATGCGGCTTAGCGCAGGGACGGTCCCACGGAACTATCTTAATGCAACAAGATGCTCCAGGGCCGTCCTGGATGCGCGCAAGTAGGCCACCGAGGGCTTTGGTTGTTATGCCGGTGTAGGGTGTAGGTACCTACATAGGATTAGGGACTCGATCCAATGCTCGCTCGGATGAAGTAACACTCTCGGGTGTCGACATTGGGCCGTCAGACCGGTGAATCCAACATAACCACTCTACTCGCCCCCCGGTGGTGGTAGCGATAACGCGTTTTTCCGCGCGAAAGAAATAAAAATAAAAGAGTAGGTACACTATGGATAGCGATTAGCGACTAGTCGACAACTTGAAACTCATTATGGCAACCCTCAAGGAATGATTTCATATCTTTTTAGCTGGTTGATATTTTTGTTGGGCTTCATTTCACTAAGCATCAGGTGTAGTCAAGTCACTTTGCCGTTCTAATGTATAAAAATAACACATGCAAATTTTTATCATTCGAAATCAACCCAAATATTCCGTTACTTTCATTTAAGGTGTCTGCAGCATCTAATAATGAATACCTATAATATTTAATGTTACCTTGATATATAGTTGCCCACATCTCTAGCTTGTATTGGCGTCATAGTCATAGGCATTGGTTCCGGTGTTGAAAGCCAAAAACTATAATCCTCACGTTGAGCGAACTCGCAAATATCGTTGAAATTGCAGAATAAGTATGGCATTGTTGTAAACTTACGTAAACAACTGCCTGGTGCACCTAAAAAAATTAATTGTAAGTAATTTAATCACGTTGCAATTTGAGAGACCATATTTTTTAAATTGATAAGCTGCTATATTTGTGAGAAAATAAGTAGGTACATTCTAAAGTAAATTAAAAGAACAGACTGAGTTGGGTATCTACCTAAGCTCTATTGCGTGCGCTGTACGACTTCCAGTCTCGGCTTCGCAACCCAGGTAAGATAAAGTGATTTTCTGCTCAGTTGATACTTAGTTACAATTCGATTCAATATGACGATAACCTCCCCCTTTATCACATAATGGGACAGAATATACACAGCGAAAAGTGGGTTAGACCCTGGGTCAGGTCAAAATTTCGTGCATGCTTGGGGGTTCCTTTATCATCAGGTAAATGTTTTAGTTGAGTGGAAATCTGAAATTATGTTTTTTTTTCATGTTTGATCGAGCAGTTACAGTCAGCTGATTTTTTTTCTTCAAAGTATCGGGTTAGCTACAATTCCCAAAAATTATAAGTTGGGAGGAAATGGCCGAATACATATTTTTTCTCCGTGTTTTTGGGAGGCTACCACCATTCATCGCCCATACGGAACGGGCGGGTGCTGACGTTTACGAGGCTTTATGATACACTTCTCTGATACGTCTCACCAATTATCGCTTGAGAGGAACTTGATCATGGAAATCTGTCACTGACCCATGGACTAGGTGCACTAGTTGCGCCTCTGTCTGACCCTTTAGAAATAAAAGGGGGGTGTGTGATTAACTTAAAAGTACTTATTACTTTACTTACCTAAGTCCTGTCCATGACCTTGAGAGTTACCTACGATGTGTATTAATGAAAACCCTTCCCACATTGGTGATGTTCCTGCAGGACATTGTGGTATCATTCTTGTTTGTGAATGGACTGTAAAATAAAATCCTCGGGACTTAGGTACAGGGGGTGGTGGTGCTGGCATTCCAGGAAAACCTTTTGCTCCTTTTAAGCCTTCATAACCTTTCTCTCCTCTAATACCTCTTATTCCTTGTAATCCCTGCAGACCTCGTGATCCTATTGGCCCTGGAACACCGATGTCACCCGTTTCACCTTTTTCGCCCTGCATGCCTTTTATACCCCTTGGGCCTGGATATCCCTCCGGTCCAGGTCGTCCATAAAATCCAGATTGCCCTTCTTCACCGGGTGGACCACGTATAATTTCATAGGGTCTAGGGGGTTCTCCTTTATCTCCTTTAAATCCTTTAGGACCCAGCTGCCCCTTGTAGCCTATTTCTCCTTCTTGACCCATATCGCCCTGCAAGCCTTTTAATCCTGGAAAACCTGGCCTTCCATTTGCACCAAAATCTCCAGTGTCTCCTTGGCTACCCTTTAAACCGATATTACCTGGCCAACCCAGTTCACCTGTAGCTCCTTTCGGACTGATTGACATACCTGGTTCACCATCATCTCCAAAAAAGCCTTGTGGTCCAGTTTCTCCCTGCATACCCTGGAATCCACGCATACCTTTTTGTCCAGGAATTCCAGCGTAACCATCCTGCCCATTGTCTCCCTTAGCTCCCTGGAAACTAAGACCGGGTGGGCCTTGTTGACCCCTAGGTCCATCGATACCATATTCACCAGGAGCTCCTTTCTGGCCCATAGGTCCTATCCAACCAGGGAGACCGTCTATTCCAGCCGTACCCGCTTCACCTTTTTCAATTGGACCCGGTTCTCCAGGGATGCCAGGAAGTCCTATGTTGCCCTTCATACCTTTGGGACCAGGGAAGCCTACTGCACCGAATATTCCTGGATTGCCTATGTCTCCTTGTAGTCCTTTGAAACCTTTCGGTCCCATAGAACCGGAGTCTCCATAGTTACCGGTTTCACCCTTTGAACCCTCCATCCCGATCTCACCCCTATCACCTTTAGTGGCTGGTAAGTAATTAGTAATACCAATATCTCCGTTTTCTCCTGTATCCCCTAAAAGCCCTCTGGGTCCTTCACGTCCGCGTACCCCGACATCACCAGGAATCCCAGAAAAGCCCATTTTCCCTGGGGTACCAGCTTCACCGTGATCTCCTGTAAAACCTTTTTTCCCAGTGCTGCCACGGATACCTTTTATTCCTTTGGGCCCATCATATCCATGTCTCCCAGGTGAACCAGATAGCCCTTGGTATCCTTTATCACCAGATTGACCGGTTATTCCACTATAACCAATGTCGCCTATTTGTCCTTGGGGTCCAGGCATACCAGGTCTTCCTGCGAAACCTGTGTTTCCTTTTGCACCCTTACTCCCCGGCTTGCCTTCTATGCTTAAGCCTAGGTCTCCATCTTCTCCTCTGTTACCTCTTATGCCCTTTAATCCTGGTAATCCATTCATGCCATCATATCCACGTTCACCCTTATCACCCTTCATTCCAACAAGGGCATTTTCACCTCTTATTCCTTTATGTCCTGTGAGTCCGATATCACCCATGTCACCTTTTCTTCCAACTCCTCCATCTTCGCCAGGAATGCCAGTTACACCTATGTCACCCCTAGACCCTTTTATACCGTCAGATCCTCTTGGTCCAAAAATGCCAGGTTCTCCTACAAATCCAGGAGCACCAGGTTCTCCACGATCACCAGGTCCTCCGTTCGGTCCAGGTCTACCCATACGGCCAGGGAATCCCTTTAAACCTGGGGAACCCTTTTCGCCGTCCAAACCACGATATCCCATTCGACCTGCTTCCCCCTTCAGTCCTTTGACACCCGTGTCACCTTGTAAACCATTAGGTCCTTGTAAACCTTGATCGCCTATCTGTCCCATCAAGCCAGGCAATCCCGGTGGACCAGGAAGACCTCGAGGGCCTTGGACAACTACTCCTGGGAATCCTTTTCGACCCTGTAGAAATAATTATTATAGAAATTAAAGTCGTTTGTCACATATACGGTATACCTAATATGTAAACGTACAAAACGTTGTGCATAAACGGACATCAAAAGATTGCTATATAGTGTAGTGGAATTTAGTACTTGAATCAGGAAGATATAATTACAGTTTAAAGAAAGTTGTTACTAATGAATTATCTTGGTAATCGTCGGTCACCTCCTACTGAAAATCTCAAATATGTGCATGCACTATAGGGAACGTGCGAACTATAGGCGGCAGCACAAATTCGACATAAGAGCCCCATATAGATAAAAAAGGACCTTTTCAAAGCTATAACTTATTTATTAATTCTTTTATTATGACAAAAATGATAAAATATGGGTTTCGGCTGAATATTATCGATATCCAGCGAGGCCAGCATGTGCTTTTTTTTAGATGGGAGCTATTTATTTTGATTCTATTGAAGAAAAATTAGTAGCTTACGTTCCCTTCATCACAGATATGTTTGTATTAAATATCGTCTTCAAAACGTCTTTATTTTTATGAATTACGAAATAAGATTTTTTTTAATCCTTTTGGAACTCATAATAATGTATGTTTTATTCAGCTTTTTATTGATTTTCACATAAACATGGAATATAAGTACTTAGGTCCTACTATTCTTGGGAACATAATATAATTTCACACAATTTGATTCGTATATTATTTTATAGTACGAGATCCCACTGCAGAATCACTACACCTATCGAGTATTTGCTACAAACCAAATTTTTCGACATATTTAAGATTAGGAGAATAAACATATTCTAGGTTGCCTATCAAAATTTGGCCGCTAGCATTTTGAATAAATTATTTTTAATTTATTTTTCGGAATATAAATTACCCACTTGTTTTTTAAATAAAATATCGTCCACCTCACGACAATATATATAGACTCTGAAAAATCACGGGTGTCATTGTGCACTTGGCCGCACCTCTTCGCAGCCAGGTGTAAACAGTTATGATCTTGATAGATTTATACCCCCATAACGTACATCATAACTTATATATCAAATTAAAGTTAATTTTTTTCTGTTTATTATGATATACGGTTGCTTAATTAAATCTGGTCGCAAATAAGGGTTGCTGGCTGATAAAGATGAAAAATATTTAAGGTAGAGTGAAAGAGATTTAGCGCGTAACATCACTAGTCAGACTAAGAGCGTTATTGCCAGCTGTACGACTCTTTAAAACCATTGCGCATGCGTCGAATGCTAGTGTTCTCAACCACTTTTTTTCGTATGACTTTATGGTCAGTAGCCTGACGCGAGTCAGCTTTTCTGACCACACCGGACTTTCGGACGAACGCTTAAGGCGCTCCAAACCTTTACATTTAAACGACCACTCTGAGAGCACCCCTAAGAGGGATACGAGCCTCGGCTCAGGGCGGTCGTTGGAAGGTGATTGAGACATCAGCAAATAGGGGATTTTAGCGGTGTAATACACCAATCTATCTGTTGCTTTCATCGGCACGCGGGCCGGAATCCCTCAACCGGAGCATACAATAGTAGGGACGACTTAATAAATAGTCCAAAAGAAATGTCTTCTTTTTCAAAATTGGTAAATTAAAAAATTACAACAATAAATTAACTAATATTGATGAAAAATAAACCCAAGATTACTAATTTGCAAAAGATTTTTTTTTAAAATGTGTCTTATATTTCCTATACTCTTATTTAAAAATCTGAATCATTGAATCTTTCACTTACACTATCATCGCAGCTATCACTTTTATCACTACAAATATCAGGATCGTCGTCATTATCGGAAGATTTGTTCATGGAATCACATAGCACATTCTTAACTTGCGTGGAGTTGAGTCTCCCAGGAACCATGTTGGTTTTAAAAAACCATCTAATAGCAGCCATGATAGTACATCCTCAATTGATTAGAATCCGAACTGTTAAAAGTTAAATAACCAACCATTTAGTTATATTTTACGGAGTTATAGCATTCGACGCATGCGCAATGGCTTTATAGCGACGTCGTACAGCTGGCAATCGCTATCCTCGTCTGACTAGCGATGTTACGCGCTAAGTCTCTTTCACTCTACCTTAAATATTTACCATCTTTAGCAGCTAGCAACCCTTATTTGCAGCCAGATTTAATTAAGCAACCGTATATCATAATAAACAGAAAAAAAATAGCTTTAATTTGATATATAAATTATAAATGTACGTTATGGGGGTATAAATGTATCAAAATCATAACTGTTTACACCTGGCTGCGAAGAGGTGCGGCCAAGTGCACAATGGCACCCGTGATTTTTCAGTCTTTATATATATTGCCGTGAGGTGGTCGTTATTTTATTTAAAAAACAAGTGTGTAATTTTTATTCCGAAAAATAAATTTAAAATAAATTATTAAAAATACTATCAGCCAAATTTTGATAGGCAACCTAGAAGATGTATATTCTCCTAATCTTAAATATGTGGAAAAATTTGGTTTGTAGCAAATACTCGATAGGTGTAGTGATTCTGCAGTGGGATCTTAGACTATATGTTTTGGAGCATACCTATACACAGCTATTAAATTATCAACAAATTAAATGTTATTTTTCATCCTTTTAATATGAATATTTTACGTCAATGCCAAATTAAGTATCGATGGGCTGAAAAAGATTCAGATTGCGCATCTACATGGCAGATTTTACGACCAGGTTCCCTACTCTAAGATAAAAAACACGAATGCGAAAGATTACATTGCTTGTGTTTTATTTCTTCCTTATGCGTAAATAAAGTTAAATTAAATAATTTCTTATTAATCCGTAAATAAAATGAAATAACTTTTTGGTTTGTAGTGGTTTTTTACAAAATCGTGTAAAGTGTAGGAAGTAGCTTATACAAGTAGTTCCGTTTTAATGTTGTTTTTTTAACGAAAGTACGAGACAATCCCGCCCTCACACCCGCCACTGCAACTCCTGTAAGCCAGGATCGACAGTGGCACGCATTTTATGACACGGAAACAGGGCGAGGCTCTGGGAGCACTAATTTAACGAAAGTATAGTAATTATATGTTATATCACAGTATCTAATCGAACATTACCTAGTAATTACTTTGTATCAGATCCGAGACACTAAATAGATAATGCCATCCACGATGATTTTTGAGCAGCGATCGCGGGTTATGGGGATTCAGATTATTAATTGTAGTATGTGGATGCACTCATAGGTAACGAGTGTATTTACGGAACTAGAATACATGCGGAAGGTTACACAATTGGCCTGTAAACGATTAGGAAAATTAACGGCAGCGACATCGTGGATGTCATTATCTAAACATTATTCAGTCTTTATTGTTTCGTTAAAAACTCTTCTGTAAGTGGTCTCTTTCAACTAACCCTTAGTCCCATTGGTCCATCAGGTCCTACGTCTCCTGGTGGTCCTGGTAGACCTTTCATTCCTAAAGCACCAGGCCGGCCTGAAGAGCCAGGATAGCCTGGTTCACCCATGTATCCTTTTATCCCGTCTATTCCCGGTTCACCCTTCTCGCCAGGTAAAGCGGTGAAAGCAATATCTCCACGGGAGCCTTTGTATCCTTTTCGCCCTGGAAAACCTACGGATCCTTGTTCGCCGTCGCTTCCGGGTTCTCCGAAAGGACCTGTGTCACCTCTTTGACCAGGATATCCCTTGTAACCGAAAGGACCTGCTACTGACTTTCCTCTAAATCCTTGATCACCTCGTTGACCCTCGTAACCATCGACTCCTTGTTCCCCTCGTTCTCCCTTCCTTCCTCGTATACCTAAAATATTTAGAAAATGTATTCTTTTGTACAAATTATATCTATAAAATACTTTTGCGAACAAATCTGAGTGCGGATATAGTATAATAAGTATGCTAGCTGCGACAAAAGATAGGTAGGTACCTAATGGTATAGTGATAATACTATCACAATATTAATGGGTCGTTCTCAACAATGGTGCAACGTAACCTATCAAGGAATTTTCGATGGAATACCTACTTTATTTAGGTCGAAGCTTTTTTTTAGTTATATACTATTTTTTTACTATGGAGACTTTATATATAAAGGCCATGTAGTATTATGTACCTAAAATGAAATCTAATTCAACAAACACAATTTGTAACCACTGTTTCTCCTTACCTTGTCGTCTCCAAATACGACTAGCTACACTTTGAAGACAAATAAAAGATTCGTGGCTAGACATTATGTAAACAACAAAGGCATTTTTTGTCCAACGAAATTTTCTCTGTAACTCGGGTCGCACACAATCTCACCTTGCACATAGGTACCGTTTGATGTTTCCTAAGCATTACCTGTGCGCATATTGACTAGCCACTATCTCTCTAAACACCCATGAGTCTATAATTGTTGAAATGCGTACTATATTTACGAAAATAGTATCCGAAGGTCACACCATCCATTTTTGTAACATGTTATCTTTAAACTGGCTATATTTTTGTTTATGGATGGAAATATTTGGCTCTTTTTATGTATACCTACGTAATTTTGACCTGCTACTTGTTTAATGAGTATAAACTAGAAAATCGTAACCGTTTTAACATAATAAATTTCTTTTTATCAATTTCTCCTTAAGCTGTTTTTTGAACGCACAGATGAATGAGACCATTGACTAGTTGTTATAATTAATATAATATGATTAAAAAAAATATGCTTTTCTTCCATTATCATCATATTTTTTAACCACAGGAAGTCCACTGCTGAACATAGCCCTCTCCTAAAGATTTCCAAACCAAATTGTTATAAGTGATCTGCTTTCAGCGAATTCCTGCAACCTTTATCAGTTGACAGTTCGCTTTGTAGGTGGCCGTCAAAAGCTGCACTTGGCGGTACCTATGTAGTCTCCATTTGAGAACTATTTTTACATGATGACCTTTTTTTGTATGTTATGTTAGTTCTACGAGCTATGAGACATGCCGCGTACCCACCCAGACGGACTCTTACATATTACCTACCACCAGTAAAATTCATGTCTCATAGGTACATTGTTATGGTAATTGGTACGCAAAAATGTGAATGCGATATGAATGCTACATCCAGCTCTGCTCCCTGTATGGCGAAGTCTTAGAAAAGGCTATGATAGAATGATAAGGGACGAACTGTGGTCAGATTCGCTCATTTATTGGATGACCAGTAACCTGAATCGTAGACTGGATTCTGGATATTAGATGGTTATTTTGGAACAAGGGACAAGAAAAGAAACCAATATTAAGGTGTTTGAAAGGGAGTATGACAGAGCGCAATATCATGATAGGTACTGAGTTACGGTGACTAAGAGATTTGTACTACATCGGGAATTTATACTATTTTCATCACAATTGATGGTAGATATTATGAAAGTGACATAGATTGCTAAGTCAGTGCAGGTGAATGGGGCATTAAATACCTCTATGGACAGTCGGAACCAGTCCAAATATGCACACGTGACTGACAGAGTTATTGTTGACTCTTATATGTGGTAGAAGGAGCATAAAAGTTAATGCAATGAAAATGCCAGCGTTAAGAAGCATGTGTGGGTGATTGTGAATGATAGAGTAGGGGATAAATACTGTAGTAATGAATCTGCGTGAAGTCAAAGGGGATGTTATGACTAAAATAAATAAAACGTATGTTGTCGTGGTTTGGCGATTTGGAAAGGATGGATGATGGAAGGCTAACGAATAAGATAGTAACAATATAAGGCGAGTGTGGATGTTATTTTAAAGTGGCTAGAATACACGAGGAGATTAATAAATATAGACGTAAACAAAGAAGTGTGCCCGAATCGTGTAAAGTAGCAATCCTTAGTCTCTGCCTAACGAATTCAGAGGTAATTTTATGTATGAATATATGTAGGTATTAGTAATTTAATTTAACAAGTTCCGAAAATATCGAAGATTCCGGTTGCTGTAAAATCAATACCGGTATTTATAAGTCCTTTATTTGGTCCGGTATCCCGGTATTTTCGAAAGCGTAGTGGAATGCCACACAGTACTTTGTGACTCAAGGTGCTGCATGGTATTGGTACTGTTTATGGGTATTCGTATCGCTTACCATCAGGCGGACGGCATGCTCGTCTCGACATTCAATGAAATAAAAAAGTAATGCATGCAATATATATTTTAGAATAAATAAGTATTTTATTCCAGTCGGTTATCTCTTTAGTTTAATTTCTAAACCATGCAATCGATTTTAATTTGATTTTCACTGTCTTTAAGAGTATGTTTGGTTTTGTAGGTATGTTTTACGAAATAATTTTATGTATAATATTTTGTTATAAATAAGTTTTTGTATAATAGAGCTTTTTGCTATGGGTTAGCCAAGAAATCCGATTTACGGGCGCTTATTAAGCTTTATTCAAAAGCATAGAGAAAGATACGTAGTTGCATAGTCTATTTCAGACAGTAAACTAGTAATCATTTCGAGTTAAAATGTTGTTCATTTTCAAGTCCTATTCCCTCTGTCAAACTAATAGGTAGGTACCTACTACAATACCTTAAACTTATAACACCCCTTCATTATGCGTCGGGGGTAGGTTTTACCTTTCAATCCTGGGACTCCAGGAAATCCTTTTGCACCTTTTGAATATAAATTTTCAGAAGACTCGCCAACTTCTCCTTGAGAACCATTTATACCAGGTTCTCCTAGTTCGCCTCTGGAAATATTTAGGTAATTAGCAAAGATATACTGTTGAATGTCTTTGGTAATTAGCTCATAATACAAACATTATTAGCATTACAGGATAAGCGTAGTTCGATTTTTATGTTTGATTTTGTACATTATTTTTACATATGACGTTAAATAACAATAACAATACATCATTTATTGCGAAATTTTATATTACTATTTCAGCTATTCTTAACCATGATTACACGCGTACCTTATAAGTTTATCTTGCTATGCTTTAGGGCCGAATGGACAAGGATTTGTAAGTTCGTGATTGTAGGAATTGATATCAAATGAAACAAATTAACGGTGGAAACAAATGTCGTAATAAGGGACAACAACATTGCCTTTACAAGAGACATTAACGTTGCAGTTTCATCATTTGAAGAGATATATCAAATTTTTAAGTATGCAAATCGATGGAGACTAAAATTTCAAATGCAATGGTATAAAAGTTCCTTCAGATTACGAAAACTTTACTTCTGGCCCTTATACATTTGAAATTTTCACTGTCGAAATATGTGCTGCATTATACCAAAAATGGGGAGCTTTGCGGTTGTACCTATTTACCTACACGTAAAAATATTTTAATTACGATGGCTCAGCCTGATGTCATCCCTCATCAGTTAATATTTGATCACACGCCTGCTACCATCGAGTGTTTATATATTTATCATTAAGAAACCTACAAATATAACAGTAAGCTCTACGCTTGAAGCGGACTCCATCGAGGCTTCAAAGACCACTACGCGAATTCATGTTTCGCTTGTACACCGCTCTTGCTCAACTAGCCTAACTTAGACTCAACTTAAAATAAATTCTATGTTTACAATCTCTTACTTTAATCCTGGTTCACCCTTTTGACCTTGAAGCACAAAAGGCATATTATAGAAATCAGCAGGAGCTCCTGGCCAACCAGACTGGCCGTCACGTCCTCTAGTTCCGTTTCGACCCGGAAATCCTTGTGAACCGTCATCTCCTCGCATGCCTTCTTTACCCTTCAGGCCAAAATTGCCAGCAATGCCTGGATATCCTGGATCTCCCGGTAGTCCGAAATCACCCATGAATCCTAGAAATTGTAAACAATAAATGTATTTATTTATGAATCATAATTATTGTTAATATTAATAGTCTCGCCTATATAACATTCCCATGTGTACTTCAAAACTTCGTCAATAAGAAAAATCACGGCGAATAGTATATTACCTGGCTCTCCTGGTGGACCAATATCTGCTATTGTTAGGGATGGTGGCGGCTCGATCAGGTGACCTTTCGCTCCTTTGGGTCCTTGAGGTCCACCCATTCCAGGACTTCCCTTGTTACCCTTTGGCCCTTTAGGGCCAGGTATACCAGCCGACCCAGAAAGACCTTTGGCACCACGTGGCCCCGGCAAGCCTTCAAAACCTATGTAACCTTTTTGACCCGAGAAACCGTCATCGCCTCGTTGTCCTTTAGGGCCAGGGTTTCCTGAAATCAATGAATAAATTAGTATTTTATTAATTAACTTCTTTACTACTTAATATTATAACCAAACATAGCTAAGACTTATATCTCCTATATTCACCGAGACCTATGCCTATCTATGTTAAAATTTTGTTTATAAAGTACGAACTAAATCAAAAACATATGATATATTATAATATTTTTATGACTACTACTATGTAACTTAAGGCCTTTACTTTTTCTTGCCTGACTTCGATCGAAATGTTAGTCGCGTATTGCTCGAAGTGAACTTACGATAAAATATTACCATCTAGTTAGTACCTAATTGGAACTGTGAGTTTTCGAATTTGGATTAGCTATCTCTTCCGGTCTTACCCTTAATAATTACTCAATACTCCCTTATACCATAGCCTCCACTGCTGAGCACGGGTCTTCTCTACAATTGAGAGGTTTAAAGTCTTAGTCCAACACTCTGGCTTAATGCGGGTTGACAGACTTCACATACATTCGAAATTCACAAAACTTCTCAGGTATGCATGTTTCTTTACGATGTTTTCCTTCACCGTTAAAGCGAGCGATAATTCACAAAGAATACACACATAATTAAACGCTCTCAGTAGTAGAGGAGGCCCGTGCTCAGCAGTGAGCAGTATATAATACAGGGCTGGTATTATTATTATTATTACACACATAATTTTTTAGAAAGTCACAGGTATGTGCAAGTGGGTTTTGAACCTGCGGACATTCGTTTCGGCAGTCCATTCCATTCCCAACTAGGCTATCGCCGCTTGCTAATACTAACTTACCCAATATTTTATCAAGGCCTGTCATACACAAGTTGGAGCTGTTATTACGTATTTTTATTGAATAGGATTAACAACCTCTACGATTAACTGGCGACCGCCCGGGGAAAGCTTACCCCGCTTTGAAAAACGTTCCTAGATAGTATTACTTATACAATTATTCATTTTTAGCCGTATTTCAGAAAACAAATCACGTTAGTTTTTAGAAGTCGTGGTTGCGAAATTTTAAAGCTAAGTCAAACTACTAGTTAAATAAAAAAAAAATCAAATTACTCTTAAAATAGGGTAGTTGAATACATTTTTTTAAATAAATTTATCAAAAATGTATGCCATCCAAAATCAAATGGATATTTTTTCTAAATTGGGGCAATAACTAGAAAGTTATAAAGCTTTGAAATTTGGTGGAAGGGGTAGTTGTCAAATCACTACATAGTATAAAACTAAGTCGCTTCCCGCTGTCTGTCTGTCTGTCCCTATGAATGCTTAGATCCTTAAAACTACGCAACGGATTTTGATAAAAAAATATTTATAGATAGAGTGATTGAAGAGGAAGGTTTATATGTAAAATACATGCATAGGTAATATAGTAGAGAATTATATACATAATCCTTCTGTGCGTGATAGTTTGTATATAAAGTGACTTTTATACTCTTTAATGCGGGCGAAGCCGTGGGAAAAGCTAGTAACAGTAATATTACACCGTGACGTCACCGAGAGTCACCGGCTAAAACACGTCCCCACTTTTGCGCACCACATCATTCAAATATGAGTATGTAATTGCTTTATTTTTCAACCAATTTTGATGCTGATTTCACAGAGGAATTTATTTTTTGTTACATACAAATAATGTGAAAATAATTTTGTTTTTTTTTCATGAGTTATCTATAGTTATCTATACAGTTATCTATTGAAAAGTAAAATAAAAATACGTTACCTGATGGGCAATACGGGCAATCATCTCCTCTAATTCCTTTTGGTCCTGTAAGACCAGGAATTCCCGATGAGCCGGGATAACCAGGTCTACCAGGACGCCCTGGGGGACCAGGAGGACCCGGTGGCCCTACTCCATGAACGCCACGGCCTGGAAAACCAGGTGGCCCCATAGAACCTGGTTCACCACGATCTCCTCGCATGCCAGAAATTCCATCTAAGCCAAAAAGTCCTTCTTCTCCTGGTGGCCCTCTCACAGTAGCACCTTTAAATCCTTTTGGTCCTACCGGTCCTACTTTACCTGGATAGCCTGGGGTTCCACGGAAACCAGGTAAACCCTTAAAACCGTCACTTCCTTGTTCTCCTTTTGGGGAAATACCAGGATTCCCTTGTCTTCCAGGAAAACCTTTGTGTCCTGGTAACCCACGCCGCCCCATGATACCCGGCATACCAGGTTCACCATTCAAACCAGGGTCTCCTATTGGTCCTGGAAATCCTTCAGGACCTTGCTCGCCTACTGGGCCAGGAAGTAAAGGCTCATTAAGAGTTTCGTCGAATGGTCCTGGTTCACCAGGTGGTCCTTGGAGTCCAGGATTTCCATCTCTACCATCTTCACCTCTTAGTCCCATTAGTCCACTTGCGCCATCTAAACCTGCGTATCCAGGGGCGCCTTTATCACCACGAGGTCCCGGGGGGCCATCTTTACCTCTATGGCCAGGTTTCCCACGTGGACCTTCATTGCCTTGATCTCCTTTAAAACCTTGTGGCCCATTTGTGCCGTAGACTCCCTATTTAAAAAATGTAAACAAATAAATAATTTGTATTTACACAATCCGTGTCGCTTTCTGGAGTCAACCCGTGACCGTGTGTACCGGGTTTAAAACCAGCATAACAGTGTCGACTAACCTATATGGACAAACCTATATCGACACTATCGGGACTCGACTCATTTTACTGTTTTGTGTAGTGGGATCGCTTTGCCGCGCCCGCATAAAAAAGAAAGCGATTGTTATAGTATATCGACTGTGAACTCACCGGGGCTCCTTGTGAGCCGATTGTTCCTTTAATTCCTTTAACTCCTTGTTGCCCCCTGTACCCCTTGTCTCCCAAATTTCCTTTGGTAATTATAGTTATATTGTGTAGTACTTGATCAATTCTATATATAGTGGCGGGCCGTCCTGGATCACCCACTTCACCTTGATCACCTTTTTCACCTTGAGGACCTAAATTATCTTCACCAGGCTCACCTCTGTATCCCATTTCGCCTTTTAAGCCTGTGGGTCCCTATAAATATGAAGATAGTTTAAAACACAAGCCAGCAAATTTTGCCGATGCTGAGTATGATGATGATGATGCACATAGGCTACTTTTTATCCGGGGAAAATGTAAAGCGGGTCTTTTATCCCAGAAAAACTTTATAACGCGGGCGGAGCCGCGGGCAATAGCTATTAATTATAAATTTGCCGACCTGGTCGCCATCTTCACCAGCTATGCCACTTTCTCCCCTCCAGCCTTGAGGCCCACGTTCTCCTATCGTTCCTGGCCGGCCAGGTTCTCCTTGAACGCCTTTGGCACCTCTTGAATTGACGCCACCTTCACCTGCTAATCCTTGGAAACCCTTGTCGCCTACTGGTCCGGGTAAGCCTCGGTCACCAGGTGGACCAAGCATTCCTGGAGGCCCTGGGTTTCCATCAATACCACTACAACCGTCCAGGCCTGGTAAACCTATGATTCCCCCTAATCCAACTGGTCCCTTAAAAAAGATACCAATTTATTCTATGGGTTAAATCATATATTTAATTTCACCGAAGCTGCATGTTCGTGGTGTTTATTTTAATACCTGCGGTCCTGGGGAACCTCTTAATCCGTATGGTCCATCAACTCCCTGCAATGAAGAAATAATTTATTGATAACTTAACAACGGCATAATCTACGCTTTATCTTAGTTGAATTTTGCCATACCCGTTCTCCTTTATCTCCATAATCTCCGCGATCACCAAAATTTCCAAATTCTCCTGGCATACCCATTCGGCCTTCAGGGCCATCATCACCGTAGTCGCCTTGAGGACCAGGTATACCGGGCGGCCCTTGATCTCCTCGGTCACCTTTCAGTCCGGCACAGTCGCATACTGTCTGGTTGCATACTACCTGCAATTAAAATGAATAACTTTACAACTGCTACTGGGACCAAAGTGTACCTACTTCTTTTATTTTCAGTAACACTTACTGAACGTGTAAGGAGTTACAGAAAATAAAATTAACGAACTTAGTACTTAGCACTTATGATAAGTCAAGACTTAAGACATTGGCGTAGCATGGTTGGAGCTGGGGGAGGCGGGGGCGTCCCGGCACTTTTAGGGGGACGGCAAAATGCGTAAAACAGAACCATATTCAAATTTGAAGCTCGCGTATCTTATTCCTTTGAATAACCTTTTTTGGTGCCATGGGGCGCCAAATTTTAGGCCCGCCCCGAGCGGCACAATCCCACGCTACGCCACTGACTTAAGATACATGACAATAATTATTATTTCTACAATTTACACACACATACACTCTCACTCACGCCCTTTATCCGAAGGGGTAGGCAAAAGCGCAACTAGTGTACCCATTTTTCGCCGTGCGTATTCCGTCCCATATCATAGGGGGCCAGCATATCGTCATATGGAGCACAAATTCCAGACTCCTAGCTGATATTGAATAGCAAACCCCAAAATCACTGTGCCTTACCCGTGGATCGAACCCGACGCTTTGCAGTCGTACTATACTATATATAAAATTAGGTTACGACTCACGGCACATTTTTAACCGACTTCAAAAAGGAGTTTCTGTATTTGATCCGTATGTACGTATGTATGTATGTATGTAAATTTGTATGGCCGCGTGATTCTCAAAAACTACTGGTCCGATTTGGATGTGGTTTTCGATATTGAAATGTATATTTTTCAGGGAAGGTTTTAATATATAATTTATGAAGATCTGATGAAGATCTTCGGAGATACACGATGGAACTCTTCAATAACTAACAGCAGATGACTCGCGAATGCTGCAATCGTATGTCTATGATGTATTGTTTACACCGTTCTATAATTAACTAACAAAAAAGCAATAAATATGTACATCAGATTTCCTCCCCTTTTATATCCTGATAATGACCGCCTGCTCTCTTTTTCCTAGTTAACTAAGTCCATCCAAGGGTTGTCTGGAAGAAATCGCCGGTTGCGATAAGACCGCCATTTGTACTTCTTGTTTTAGTATAGTCTCTGTTGTATATGTAGTTGTTTATTTTACGTTTGATGTACAATAAAGAGTTTAAATAAATAATAAATAAATAAATAAATAACAACTTTTAAAAATAAATAAACCGACTTCAAAATCACTACAAATAAAAAAATAATTAAAATTTGTGTTCGCTTAGTACGTATATTTGGAGTCGGTGCCTAATTTAAATTGAACAATGTTTTCGTATATTTGTTTGTGTATTTTCTTAGCTTAGCTGTCAATTTAAATTAGGCATCGACTCCAAATATACGTATATACTAAGCGAATACAAATTATAATTACTTTTTGATTTGTAGTGATTTTGAAGTCGGTTTATTTTTTATTATGTAACGTAGTGCAATGTATAAAACTATGTCGTATAATTTCTGCTTTAAACTTTGTAGCGCCGACCCTACATTAGAGAGAGATACGAAGGTAGGTTGAAATACTTCGTATACAAACATGTACCTCATCAGCAGATCACCCACTCGCGAGTTTCTTTTATATCGCAACTTTATTTTATAAAGTTTATTTTGTAAAAATTATAAGCATATTTTTAATATTATACGCAAATACGCTCTCGGACCTAACCACGGAGTAAAGATATAACAAACGCACTTTCTGTATGAGTGATACCTGCTCAGAGTAAGTATAACTACTATAGAGCGCGTGTATGCAAGTGGGAACAATAGGCACGGGTGGGAACATCGTCCTGCGCCGGCCGCAAGCACTTGTAGTCACTCCAGTAGGAACGGTGTGAGCACACGCGAGTGAGATCTATACGAATGTTTGATTATTAATACTGCAAAATGGTTAAATGGTATGTGGAATGTTGTAAAAACGACACTCGGAAACACACTAAACAGAATTCTAATATCACGTTTCACAGGCAAGCCATATTTCAATATATTTTTAGGTAAAATTGAAATCACGCGTCGCGGTATGAAAGACGCACGGGAGGCGAACGCTTGTACCCCCCGCACTGCCCCGCAACCCGCTTTTTCGATAGTGATGTTATGCGTCGATACCAGAATCGATGTAATATTTTCATATGCATAAGTATTTATTACTATCGAAGGCGATGCTTAATATAATGTAGCTTAGGTAACTGTTTTAGTCTGTGTGTGATTTTTAAGCCAATTAATAATTGCGTTTTTGTTTATGAAATGAAAGAAATAATTACTGTTCTTAAAAATTTACCGATTACGATGATATTTTTAAGCTATTGCATAGCTTCTATCGCGGGCCTTAACAGTATAAGTTAGCAATCATTAAGAAACATTTTTTGACATTTTTTTAACATTGGTAATAAATATTTCAAAAACTAGACGTGACTATTTTAGGCTTGGGGAGACTAGCTAAGAAATCCATGGTGCGATGCTCGGTTTATATCCATTGGTTCAATTATAATGGATACCCATTAATATTATTGGTTCTTATTGCTTGTAAAAACTGCTCTTGAGGTACCGTGTTTATAAATCATTCCACATGGCACTACACCAATTCGCAGCATAGCTTTTATCTATATTAACGCAATACGCTTAAAATTACTCACAAGGCCATATTTTGTAGAACCACAATTTTTTAACAACAATATGTACCGCGCCGCCGGACCTGTACTTATCGATAACTGTTGCGTTGGTGCTGCTCGCGTGCCCATCCCTAGCAGTCGCCAACATTTCTTTATAAGTAGCTATAGTTCACCTGCCTACGCTGGGTAGTGGGCGCACGGTGCGATATTAGCGCTCTATAGGTTACTTACTCTGAGGATACCTGGCACCTGCTAAATGTCTTTGGAGCTACGTAATAATATTAATCACTAGCTGTGCCTGCAATAGCGCCGCCTGCATGAACTTAGATCTAAGCCTGTTATACTCCTTCCGATACACCTCGCCGTAAAATAGAACACGCGCTACGTATATGACCTGTCTACCCCGAGTATATGTCTCCACCGTACCTACTCTATATAGGTATTTAACATAAAGCTTTATATGGTTTTGGCGTGAAACGCCAACGAACATTAATGAACAAACTGACAAACAGATAACATTTCAAAAATTATTGACGTTCGTACAGACACAGTAAATCTACGATTTTATACATATATTGAATGTAGTATCACTCGTCAAAAAGAGTTTAAATAATTTTAACTACACATGCATTGCCAGTTCCTGAGTTATTTTTAAATAGGTATTTCTAGTACTTGCATACCCATGGAAAATTATTTTTACGCTCTATAAAAATGCAGGAAGTATAAAACTCTTACACTTGCTCTACCCTGTATTTGTGTCAGAAGTCATGACGATAAGGCACGTATTGTTACTTGCTATTAACATCCTAATTCAGATTCCAGCTATTGTGTGTTTTTATCATTAAATAAGTTCACGCCGGTGTCCCGCAGGGATAAGCAAAGGTTCACCTTACCATGCACTAAGTATACTGAATTTATTTATTTCCTATTATCCATGATGTCTTAAAAGGCATTAATAATAATTTGTAAATATTTGTAAGTAGGTGAGGCTATAACAGAAAATATAAAAATCTAACGAGATGTACGATTGGCGTAGAAGAATCGTGATAGCAATGCATCTTCCTCCTAGTTCACGTTAGCCCGATATGAAATGCTGAAGCGGAGATTTTCGGACAAGTATTTTTTTGGAAATCTGTATCGAGTCTCGTAAGTATATTTGAAAATTATTTAATAGTTGGATACTTATGCCTTTCCGTAGTATAATAATGCTCTTTGCTTATGCCTTTTCGAATATTAATGAGTAAAAATGGGTATTTTATCTTTATGTGTTTTTTTAGACTTTTTTTCTACAATATAATGTTGTGGGGCTAGTGGACGTATACGCACGGTTAGAATTAGTAGGTATCACATATGGAAATCACCCCCTTACATGTGTAGGTATTGTATGCAGTATGAGGCTAGTTTTTTTAATAACTAATAATGATTCATAATTGATAATCCTACTACTTAGGTGCTATAAACAATGAAGAGGTATGCTAAAATGTTTGAGGGTCTGAAATCTGAACATTTTCAGATGTTTGTAAGAAATAGATAAACACAGAAAACATTATAATAAATAAATACATAAAAAATACTTTGTTGATTACGTAGGCGAACATAGGAAGAAGGTGGTGAATGAAAACATTGTTAGGAAATCCATATACCTGAGAATTCTGCCAACTCGCCCTACATAAGCGTGGCGGTCCGGCGGACTAAGGCATAACCCCTCAGTAGTAGAGGAGGCCCGTGCTCAGTAGTGGGCAAGTATATAACACAGGGCTGATTGCATTGCATTGGTTGGAGGCGATCATACTGGCACTTGTGATAAGTCAAGATACATTTAATTAATAATATTTATTATTACAAAAAGTCATTTAACCATATAACTACAGACATTTTTATGAGGAACAAAATCAATGAAAAAAAGAGAAAGAAGCCAAGCTTGGGCTGGCAGAAAAGAGGAGATAAAAAAAAGAAGCATAATTTTTATTAATAATCGTGCGAGGAACGCGTCGCGATCCTAACCGGTGATGACAATACAGACCCTAACCTAGCTAACCTCCCAGCCTTTCACTAGCTACCTAAGCGATGACTACCCGAAGAAGAAAGGCAGAAACTAACTCCGGGCTTACTTTTTTGTTATCAATTGTCTATTGAATCTTTATATATTTATTTTTTACCGTTAAATAAATCCAATTAAATGAATTTTACAAACACTCAACACTACATCTAAAAAATCACAATAAAATTAGAGAACACAATTAAATAATTATAATTAAACGGTGTACAGCGTGTATACGCCTACATTTACGGTTTGGGACGAATAAAAAAAAATATTTTTGAAAATGATTTCAGTTCCGTATTATATCATATTTTTAGCTATGTAGCTAAATGAAACCACATATTTAGTACAAGGTTTTATAATAAAACTGAGGTGGAAAGCACCACTAATCTGTAGTTCCAGAATTCAGGACGCGTTGTTTGACTAGGAGAAAGTGGTACTAATTCTTCAGACTAAATCATCGTTATAATATTAGTATAGATAAAATAGTCTAAGCGAGCCTACTGAGTGTGGTAGAGTCATATTGATATAATAATATTATACGATCTACAAATTCTATTGACTCCCTCGGTGGCGTAGTTGTATTATGGTACGACTACAATGCTGGGGTCTCGGGGTCGATCCTCGGGTCGGGCAAAGTGATATTGAGTTCTTCTATTCAGTATCAGCTCGGAGTCTGGAATTTGTGCCCGATATGGCGATAGGTTCGCCCCCTATCACATCATGGGACGGAATAACGGTGAAAAGTGAGTGCACTAGTTGTGCCTCTGCCTACCCCTTCGGGCATAAAGCGTGAGTGTTTGTGTGTATGCTCTACAAAATTAAAGAAACGGTTAAAATAGGATTCTTACGATAGCACCACTGCTTCAGAGACAACTGACATGAAGAAACGACTTCCTGTTATGTTTATTTTGGCGAGATATGGCTCAAATAGCCATCTATTCCTTTTTTTTGGGGTTCGTAGCGCATTTTTTTTAGAATTTGTGTATAGGTTCTCAAATGCTCACTCCATCGTCTTGATATAAAAAGACTCCTTCATTGTTTAAGACCTTATGACGTTTGCATCATTCGCAATACCTATTCCCCGATGCAGGAAGTATGGATTTGGTACTGCAGAGGTGGTAGAAATATACCTATCGTACGCCCAAATGCGTTCGCTTTACTTATAAATGTTGAAGCGGCCATAAAATATCTACGCAACCTTTCTAGGAATCCAACCTGCATATAAATCGTAGAATGCCGCATGCGGATCCTCTCGTTTGTTTTCTGGCTCAATAGAGTGTCCATTCTGCATAATTTTATTATGTCTAGGTAATTTAGGTATATCCAAAATATCTGTTATCTTACCAAGTGTCTGTTACAAGCTGTCATGATGGAAATACCAATATGTCTTTGGTGGACCCAATTATCTCAATGAAATGTGTTTTGCAGAATAGTTTATGGCGACGATGATGTCAGCAAAACATTGCGTCATCGTAGCTTTTGTTAGTCTCCATTAACAGATTGGCGAGCTGCATATTGCATTAATGTGGGTATTGTTTTTTGTATGTAATCGTTTTTTTCTTTAGTTATTGTTTGTTACTAATTGTGTAGATAACTCTTAAGATTTAAAGTCCTGGTAGTTATTTAACTAGTTGCGTTTGCTGACGATAGCTAGGTACTTTCCGTCAGATGAACCCTACACGTGGCGGATTACTAATGCGCCGAAGATGGCCACCACGGAGTTTTAAGTGGTAGGGGCACGTATGGAGGTTAATGTTACGGATTCGGCCTGGTGGTCGCTCTACTCTCTAGGCGGATCAAAACCGGGTCGCCAGCGAAACCAACATAACCGTCCAGTCGCCCATCCAAAAATGGCCTAAATGTTACCTACATGTTAAAATTGGGTATAAATTTAAATTTATCAAGTGATCAAATAATTAAGATATTATGTAAAACTATTTGTTGTTTGCGACTTCGCCCCCTTGAAATGTCTTTCCTGCGATAAAAGTTCGTAAATCACTGTAGCTATTCATAACGCCATCAGTACGACGCGACGACAGCTACCTAAAAAATTCTGTTGAAAATTTCAAAATATATTCCACGGAACCTTATCACTGGAATAAGAAAAACAAAAAGAAAATTTTATATTGAATCAAACTTTGTTTAATAAACTTTTTTTACTTTTGTGAAGATCAAGTCACATAATTCGACGGCTCCGTAGAACAAAGTCGTATATGCAAAATGAAGCTTTTCAGTAGAGCGTTTTGAAAGACTAAGTTAATTGTGAAAATCACAAGTTATAGTGAACAAAACATTATATTCTATAGGGTTCAGTAACAACTTTGAACTTAATGTGTGAAAATAGCACTAATTCGCACATGAATACAAACTAACGACTTTCAAAGCGCTCCACTGAAAAGCTAACATTTTGCATATACGACTTTGTTCTACGGAGCCGTCGAATTATTGTATTATCTACACAAGTAAATCTCGCGAAAAGCTTTTATCTCTACGCAGTATTGAACAAAATTTGATTCAATTTAACGTTTATTTTTTTCTTTTTAGTACATTTAAATAAAAGCTTGTTTTTAAAGATTAGCTAACAATACATTGTCGCTTTGGGGGGTCAGGGGGGTCAAAGGGGTGTGAGGGTGGCAGGTGCACAGTAGGTACAGTAGACCCACTACTCTAGAAGCTCTCCCCTATCCTCTAAGGTAAACTTCATGATAGAATAAAGTGAGGATATTAAGAACCTGTAACACATCATACAAAAAAGTGGTTCCATCGCATCGCCAAAAGATGGCGCTACTACGGAGACGTACAAATCTTAAATCGCGATTTCTTGATATCGCGATCATGTTTCGCAGGAGAATCAAGATTCTCAGCCGAAACATGACCTGCGGAGGAATTATGTGAATTGGTATAGTTAATGCATAGGTATTCCTTTATAGCTTTCCTTTTTTAAGAAATCGATGATAGCCTAGTTGGGAATGGAACGATCTACCGAGACATGCAAGTTATGGTGTATTATTTATCAATTATCGTTCGCTTTAACGGTGATGGAAAATATCGTGAGGAAACCTACATACCTGAGAATTCTGAATTTCGAGGGTATGTGAAATCTGTCAAACTGCATTAGGCCAGCATGGCGGAATAAGGCCTGAACCCTCTCAGTAATAGAGGAGACCCGTGCTCAGCAGTGGGCAATATATAATACAGGGCTGATTGCATTGCATTCATTTATAGATAAATCACAAATCCGGCTTCCGAACTTAGCTTCCACTGCGTGGAACATTCACTGTGACTTTTTGCGTTGGATACATGTTGCGCGCGCATCTTAATATTTCACTCTCATATTTTTTTCATAACGCGCCTAAAGAAGTATAACTTCAAAAATTATATTCCATTACTCACGCTCTATTCGTTATTGTTAAAAGTAAGTCCACTGCAAAAGTACCAACATTTTACAATGTTGGTAGATATTTGTTACCGCCATACCTAGGTGGAATTACACACACGTAAGTATCTGATACAATACGCCTATTTATTAAGAAGCCATTTGAGTCGTATCAATTTGCTGTTGGCTACATTGCTAAATTTGCATGACGACGCGATGTAATAGAAGTAACACTCGCCTTGTTCACTGCTGCCTGACTTTTGATTTAATAATTTATTATCTTGACAGACATTACGTAAGATTTCATTAATTTTCAGCCGGTCTAAATGGCAAATAAATTGAAATAGGTATATAACCAGTTTAAAACTAGTTTTTTTCTATGTCCGTCAAGGCTGAAAAGATATAGGTCGCAGCAGCCAATAGAGCTGTTTCGTACTTAAAAGTATATGGGATTATTGATGTTCATAAAATAACCTTTAATTCGAAATTTATGGCCTGTAGGTACTACTCAATCATAAGTAAATAATATGTTTTTTTTTATGGCATCGAATAACGAAACGAGCATGCCGTTCACCTGATGGTAAGCGATACGACCACCCATAAACAGTAGAAACACCATCCAGCAACTTGAGCTACAAAGCACCTTATGGCGCTCCACTGCGCTCGTCATCCTGAGACGTAAGATGTTAAGTCTCATTATGTCCTGTAGATACACTGGCTACAATGCCCTTCAAATCGAAACACAACAGTGCATGCACACTGCTGCTTGGCGGTAGAAATAAACATTGCGGTGGTACCCACCCAGACGGGCTCTTACATATGAGAGTCCTACCACCAGTAGCACTTTCTTATGAAAGTAAAACTAATATACGATCTCACGATTTTCTCATATTATATACCTACGTACGTAATAATTGTGTAGGTGTACAAGCGAAAGAACATAATGTTTTTTCATCCGTTATTGATGAGTCAGTCGCCTTTAATTTAGGAGCCGTAAAAATGATTACTAAACCACTGAAGCACATGTTTCGGTCGTCGTGTCTAATGAAACGATACCACGGTTTACTACAAATATAATATTATGTTATAACATGTAAATATCTTGTAACAAATGGAAAATGATTTTAAGAACAAAATATTTGGTACAACAAAAACAATTAGAATATAAATGTTGGTGCCATTTTCGTATTATTTTGTAATTTCTTTGTAAGGATATTTGTAAATACCAGCATAGGGACGACTGTACAAAAGGCGTGAAATCAGGCTATAAAACAATTATGTGTTTATCCAGTTACTGTCTGTGAATGTTAAGTTGGAAATAGGTAAATTATTAAATAAGGACTGAATATAAAGTCCAATTCTGGGTGGGCTGTACATATGCAGTGATTATATCCAATTAAGGAGACAAGTCGTAGGTACTAATTGTACCTACCATACCACGTTTACCCTTTGGGCGTATGGAAATTATTGCCTTTATAAGTTGATTTTGTATGCCAGTATAGAAGCAACATACTATGTTACAACATACGCCAAGCAATGCCAAGTGTGATACCAACACGTGGGAGGCCAATCCATCCTACTATAATATTATAAACGCGAAAGTTTGTAAGAATGTATGGATGTATGGATGTTTGTTACTCTTTCACGCAAAACCTCCGGAACTGATTTTGATGAAATTTGGCACACGGGTAGATCATGTCCTGGGTTAACACATAGGCTACTTTTTATCCCGGGACAATATAAAGCGGGACTTTTATCCCGGGAAAACTCATTCACATGGGCGGAGCCGCGGGCAAAAACTAGTGCTGCATAAAGCTTCCATAACGTAGCTTTACCGTTTACTATAGTATGTCAAATAATGTTTATAAACATTAAACGCTGTTAAACGATGGACAAATGAAGCTGCGGTTTGAAGCGCTTGCAAACGTGTGCTTACTTCCGGACAGGACGCGTGGGCTCTACCCACTCTCGCAGTGTGCTTCCGTTCAAGCACGCATCGTAATTCGTATTCCACAGGCAGCGATGCTTTGCTGAAAAATGTGCGCGCGACGTTTTCTCGTCCTTGTATAATAAATCTCGTGCCCAAAAACATTGGTAAGTTTGTTCTTACATTCTAACAACAATGACGTCACGAGCAAGTAGCTCGGTTGGTGGTATACCGTAGCATTGGCAACATTACCTAGAATTCAAAGCTCCGCCGTCTGCTTGCCATTAAAGATATAAGACATAGAAGTTCCTACTTATAATTTCCTGGAAATTGATTATTTAAATAAGTTCTTACTAACTTAGTTGTTTTATTATTCCTACACATTTAAAAGTTTTATTATCTTTCTCCGAGTGTCTATTTGCACTTACCTCCGTGATTTGCACGAACGGGTACATGATATTGTTTTTTTGTAAACGAAAGACACGTGACACTAGTACCCTAGAACAGTAACAACAATCATATTACACTACGGTCGTCACCCTGAAACACTGGCTATAATGTCCTTTAAACCATGTGTGTGTTGGAGTGAGTGTGTTTAGTGCTTACAAAATATAGCTTTAAGCTTGGCGACAGAAATTGAGATTACACTAGCACCTACCCAATCAGACTAACGCACACAAGAAATCTACCATCACCAGGTAAAATATGTTGGTCAATTATCAATGATACTATTTCTTTTTCTAATTTCTTGTCATAGACAAGGTAAAAAGCACTGTATGTTAAACAATAATTCTAAATAAATACAACTGAAACAACATTGGTACCTACTCGGTTTACATGCCGTTTATATTACATGACATCATTCATACTAATTCTGGGAATGTCTTAGGAGACTAAGGACTCAAATGTTTAAAATTAAAACATCTGCACCAATAAAATTGTAAAACATTGACATGACCCAAATGCTCACAATAAACTACCATGTGAGATTACAATACATCTATACCTTAATATTTATGTTGATGTTAACATATTCTTGTATCTAAGTGCTTCGGTAGTTTAGTTGGAACTTGTATTGCGGGCGTGGTACGACCACCGCTCAGAGGTCCTGGGTCAGAATCCCAGGTCGGGCAAAATGATGTTGGTCTTTTGTGATCTGTATATGCCCGGAGTCAGGAATTTGTGCCCGATATTGGCTCGCTCCCGCCTTGGCTGCATCTCTGATTACCGCTTCGGGAATAAAGGCATGGTGTGTTTTTGTACCTAAGTAGTACTAGTACTTAGCGGAAATCTAATTTATTGTCTCTTTTTGAATTTATAAATAAATTTCCAATTCTATTAGGTTTAAAGAAACCTATAAACTATATACCATTCATATTTTGAGCTATTAGAATATGCACCTTATAATTCACTGTGTAAATTTTAGTAGTAAAATCTCTGAAAAAGCACCAATACTACAGATGCATCTATCTATTATATAAAAATGAATCCCTATTTTCCTTGGTCACGGCATCACGCGTGAACGGCTGGACTGATTTCGTTATTTCTTTTTTTGATGTGTTTAATAATAAACAGGAGAAGGTTCTTATGGAAGAAAAAATTAAGAAAATTGCGCGGAAAAACGGCTGGACCGATTTTAATGAAATTTTTTTGCGTGTCTTCAGGTGGATTCCAGAACGGTTTAGACTCGGGTTCTTGGATTTTATTTCCTTTTTAGGGCAGGACAACGTCTGTCGGGGCCGCTAGAATAAATATAAATTTAAGTAGCAAAATAAAAATCAATCTATAATAATAATATACACATAATTCTATGTATAAACTAGATTTTTACTCGCGGCTCCGCCTGTGTA
This sequence comes from Lapara coniferarum, assembly GCA_949316025.1. NCBI lineage: Eukaryota > Metazoa > Arthropoda > Insecta > Lepidoptera > Sphingidae > Lapara > Lapara coniferarum. The sequence goes on along the minus strand of OX438926.1, from coordinate 11,613,039 downwards.
AATGTTTTTCCGTGACAAAGGTCCCTCTTTGTATTTTCCCAGGATTAAAAGAAGCCTATGCTAGTCGCTGATAATGCAGCTTTCTATTGGTGAAACCATTTTTGATATCAGTCCAGTAGGTTTTGAGTTTATTCCTTACAAATATACACATCTTTCCGCTTTTTAACATCAGCATATATAGGTAAAGGCAAATATTTAGTAGTCAGTAACCTTTTCACTGACCGATTTTCTATTATTTTTATTTAGTATAGCTAAATTGACGAGATTTTGTGTTATCGATAGAAATATATAGTAGCAGTTATTTAGTTGGGGAATCTCCGATGTAGAGTTAAAGATTTGAATAACGATGTTCGAATTTCGACCACTAGGAGCACACTAGTAATAACTAAACGTGGTAAATTATGTCATGCTTGTAATAAGCCACATGCTCATATTACGGCAACATACGATTATGGAACTGGTGAGTCATTGGTTGCAATTCAAGGAACAGGCTGGATAAACAATCATTGCAGTGTCCAATGCGATAACGGCCATTCGCACATCCCGTGCTTCCCCCGCGCTGCTTATACACCCTGTCAACACATGTCACATCACACATGCTCGCCGACAATATATTATGTACGACCATAATTATTACAATGTAAACTCTATGGCCGTTATTTATTCCATTTTTTGACTTTGTAACTCAGCTTTGGATGCGACTTCGCTCGTGTATGTAGCTCTTTTTATTAACCGACTTCAAAAAGGAGGTTCTGTATTCGATCCGTATGTATGTATGTAAATTTGTATGGCCGCGAGTTTCTCGAAAACTACTGATCCGGTTTGGATGTGTTTTCGATATTGAAATGTATATTTTTCAGGGAAGGTTTTAGTATATAATTTAAGAAGATCTAATGAAGATCTTCGGGGTACACAATGGAACTCTTCAATAACTAACAGCAGATGACTCGCGAATGCTGCAATCGTATATCTATGATGTATTGTTTACACTATTCTATAATTAACTAACAAAAAAGCAATAAATAAAAACTTTTAATAATAATAGCAAAAATAATAGCTTTGATCGCGGCTCCGCCCACGCCAATAAGTTTTTCGAGATAAAAGACGCGCTTTACATTTCCCGAAATAAAAAGTAGCCTATGTTACTCACTGATAATGTAGTTTACTTCAGATTTTTTTAGTGCGGCATCGACCATCATATGATACTTATTTTCATACATACACACTCACGCCTTTCATCCCCGAAGGGGTAGGCAGAGGCGCAACTAATGCACCCACTTGTCGCCGTGTATATTCCGTCCCATGATGTGATAGGAGGCGAGCCTATCGCCATATCGGGCTCAAATTTCAGACTCCAGGCTGACATTTAGTAAGAAAACCCAACATCACTTTGCCCGACCCGGGGATCGAACTCAAGACTTCAGCATTGCAGTTGTACCGTAATACAACTACGTCACCGAGGCGGTTATTTTTAACCGACTTCAAAAAGGAGGTTCTGTATTCGATCCGTATGTATGTATGTAAAATTGTATGACCGCGAGTTTCTCAAAAACTAATGATCCGGTTTGGATGTGTTTTCGATATTGAAATGTATATTTTTCAGGTAAGGTTTTAGTATATAATTTATGAAAATCTGCTGAAGATCTTTGGAGATACACAACGGAACTCTTCAATAACTAACAGCAGATGACTCGCGAATGCTGCAATTGTATAACTATGTTGTATTGTTTACACCATTCCATAATTAACTAACAAAAAAGCAATAAATAAAAACTTTTTAACGAAAATAAACCGACTTCAAAACCACTACAAATCAAAAAGTAATTAAATTTTGTATTCGCTTAGTATATTATATATACGTATATTTGGAGTCGGTGCCTTTTCGCATATAGTTAGTATATTATATAAACTAGTAATAAAATCTCTTTGGCTGTATTTGTATATGGCTGGTTTTGATGACATTAAAAAGATACATTTCAAAAACTTAAACAAATTAGTAAAATGTTGTATTCAGCTATTTTTCATTTATTTTTCTTGCTGTCTATATAAGTGAACCTGATGAAGACCGACGGTCCCATAGAACAAAGTCGTACATGCAAAATGTTAGTTTTTCAGTAGAGCGCTTTGAACGTCTAATTTAATTGTGAAAATCACAAGTTATACATGAAGAAAACATTATCTAAAGGGTTCAGTAACAACTTTGAACCTAATGTGTGAAAATAGCACTAATTCGCACATGAATACAAACTAACGACTTTCAGTGCTCTACTGAAAAACTAATATTTTGCATATACAACTTTGTTCTATGGGACCGTCGAGACATTCGATACATTTTAAAATTTTATTATAAAAAACAAAAAAATGCAGAACAGCGAAAAAAAATTATGACATTTATAGACCTAATGCAGTGTCAGTAAGAGTAGCACAATGTTGGTTTAAGCGTTTTCAATCCGGGAATTTTGATATCAAAGATGCACCTCGCTCTGGTCGCCCTATTACGGATAAAGTGGACGCCATTTTTGAAAAAGTAGAGCAAGATCGACATATCAATAGTGACGACATTGCTGAAGAACTGAGAATTGACCACAAAACAGTTTTGACCCATTTGAAAAAAGCTGGTTACACAAAAAAGGTCGATATTTGGGTGCCACACGAGATCACTGAAAGAATCTTAGTGATAAGTGTACCCATTTACAATTCGTTATTGAGACGTAATGAAACCGAACCGTTTTTGAAGATGTTGATAACTGGTGATAAAAAGTGGATCACGATGGTGGAGTTCATCCGTACTACGTCGAATCCGTCCGTAGTAGCACGGTGCGTTTTCAACGGTCTTTTTTGCCGCGCACGTGCAAACTGTGGAATGGACTCCTTGCATCGGTGTTTCCCGAGCGCTATGACGTCCTTCTTTAAACGGGGTAACCTCCCGGTAGGCAAAGGCTTGGTTGTGCCTCTGGCATTGTTTTAGTCCATGGGTGGCGGATGCTGCTTACTATCAGGCGGACCGCTTGCTCGTTTGCCTACTAAGGCAATAAAAAAAAAAAAAAAGTACGACAAGCACGGAAAAAGGTCGTGGTCAAAGGTCGGTCAGGCTTCACAGACTGTGGCAATCCTGGGTTAACTCGCAATAAGGTGATGCTGTGTGTATGGTGGGCTTGTTCATTATGAGCTTTTACCGTCGAGCAGAACCATCGATTCGGATCTCTACTGCCAGCAACGAACGAGATTAAAGCAAGAATTTGAGGGAAAGAGGCCGGAATTGATCAAAAGAAAGGGTGTGGTCTTTCATCACGATAACGCTAGACCACACACATATTTAGCCACTCGCAAAAATTAAGAGAGTTTGGTTGCGAGGTGTTAATGCATCCACCATATAGCTCTGACCTTGTACCTTCAGATTTCCACCTGTTTCGGTCTCTTCAGAATTCTTTAGGCAGTGTCAGGTTAACACCAAAAGAGGACTGCCAAAACTACTTGTCGTGTTTTTTTGACCAGGAGTCCCGAAATTTCTACAGCAACGGGATTATGGCACTACCTACCTAAAGATGGCAGAAAGTCATCGAATAAAATGGCACATATATACCTACTGTAATTATATGTAAATGAACTTTGAAAAAATTAGTCTTTAGTTTTCATATAAAATGCGAAGAAACTTTTCCCAAACCTAAACCTAAAATGTGTTACATAATAGGTATATATTGATCTTTATATTATAGTTTTAAGACTGTTAGACATTTTAATTGTTTTTTACTAAATTGTAATGCATGCATTTAAAATATTGTTATATAGTGATTTGTAACTTTTAATTTATTTAATTTAATTACCACTGATTGTGCTTAAGCAATTAATTAATTAATAAATATGAATAATAAATAATTTCATATTATGTCCACTGTCTAGAAATCTTAATATTATAATAATTGAAAAGCAAAAGTTTGGTAAGATGTTTTAGGTTTGAAAGTTTTGATGTAGGTATGTGAAAAGTAAACGCAACCATTTAACAAAAGATGATATTTGGCCCAGACCATGTAATAGATTATATATTATAGATTTTAGTTAGGGTATTTCTCACCCTGGAAAAGTGCACAGTGGAACTTTTGCAACGAGAAAAGTCTTTCAAAATAAATGCGATTTTCGGATTGAACGTCGCATCGTAATGTAGTTCGATACATACTACTAGAATGTTATTCTATAAATTATAGGAAGAATATGCAGAGTAAAGGGTAGGAGCCATAAAGATAATTCCCTAATCTCTGTAGGTACTGAGTACCACACGCCAGGGGTAGTATATTATCCCGAGTCTTTACCGCCTTGTGGCAATGTGTGCAAAAAACGATAAGCCACTTCTTTGTCTGGCCTACTTCAAAATATTGACGTAATATTAATAAAGCGTGTATTTGAAAAATACTCATTTTACTACACGTTAGTCTTGTCTCTTTTTAATTACCAGGTGTATTTAAAACAAGGAGTCATGTTTATTCTCGTCGTATCATGTAACTATGTCAAATTAAAAAATGGAACGCTAAGCCGGGATTTACGAGCGTTTACCGGAATCTGGTGACTCGAACAAATCATAAACGCACGAACGTCGCCGTTCTCAATACAGGCCCCGTATTGGAGCGCTGTGTGTTTTACTAGCAAGAATAGCTTTTACTTATTTAAAGGTATATAAGCCACTAAAGGGCTAAAGTATGACTTCCTATAAAACTTCAGTGATGAAAAAACAGTCTTCTAGTATCCGGTGCGGTATGGAAGTAGATTTTAATATCATTCTATCATACTATGTTTTAGTATAGTATGGAGTCGACTATGATCAACGCTTTAATCATTTTCCCACACATAATTACAATTATTTCTAAACACACCTAATTTTGTTATGCATGTCATAAGTTGTAAAACCAAAACCCAGGAGTGCAATTTTTTTAAACTCTATTCTTTGTAGTGTCTCAGATATGTAGCTACACTTTTACCTCTACTGAAAGTTCCATTATTTAATTTAACAGGATAAGAAGTAGACTATATTATGTTATTAATGTGCCAAATTTCATCAAAATTAGCAGTTTCTCCGTTTACTCTAAGAAACATTTAAACATACAAACATTTTCAAACTTTCAAATTTATTAGTTTAGTAAGGAGTAAGATGTCAAATTTTATGAATATGTTTAAAAACCATTTTTGGTTGACACGTGAGCCTAGAAACAGCGAATTTACAAGTTGTCTCTACTAAACGGTTTAAAATTATTAAATGTAAACACTTACCTAAGTTACTTTTGCTCTACTTTTCATGCGCGCGATAATATTTTGTCGGAATAATACATTCATGGAAGTGTATTACAAAGATCAATGCAGCGTGGTGTAATAATCAGGACATGATATATCTGTCTTGCAAATATAGTCCAACCGTTTGTTGCTACCGATTTCCTACTTCATGAAGGCTGTCAAATTTAATTAGATATCGTGGGTGAAAATCCTTTTCCGGGATAAAAAAAACTCACTTAAAGCACTCGGGATAGTATTGCTTCATATTAGTCAATGCTGTTTGTAACAGGAGACCAGTTGGTTTAGAGATTGGCGTGTTCGAATAAAAAACATTCATTTCAGACCAGTACAAATTATTAGTCAGACCGTAATATAACTTATGCTGTAAACTTTCTAATGTACTCATTATCAAAAATCGGTATCAACGTAATAGAGAACTTGACTACTTTTATAAAGACATGTTATATCTAACGGAAAAAGAATTTTCGAAATTGTCGCAATATATGAAAGTTATAAAGCCTTGAAATTTGGTGGAAGGGGTAGTTGTCAAATTACAGTAATATCAGACTGTGACGTCACCGGGTGTCACCAGCGATAATGCTGCGTGCGTGCGAAAGAGATAGCGTTATATCCCCACCACTTCCCCACTTTTATTCACAACATTATTTCAAGTTTGAATAACTGCTTTAATTTTCAACCAATTTGAATGCTGATTTCACAGTAGATTTTTTATCATAATATTTTCTGTTACACATAAAATAATGTACAAAATTAAACAAAGGTAACAACCCTATTGCCGATAGACTAGAAGTCAAGTTTGGGTGATATGAATAAATCGAACTTATCATGTTGCGTTGGTATTATTAGTTATACGAGTATGTTTGGGTCTCCGAAGCTAACGCGCATTCACGGAGCAGCGGGCAGCGGCGTGCTTTCCGCAATCACCGACAGCCGACATTATATACCGTCATCGACCTAAGCTAAAAATAGAAGAGGAATATAGCTGCACAACTGGCTTTTGTTGCCGCACTGAAACTATTGACCTATTTCACTTTACTGGAAGTAAGCAATAACTTTCAGTGCAGTACTCGCGGTTGTAAAACGGAATCTTGTGTACATATAGACTGCAACAAGCGGTAAACATGTCATAATATTGTTGTTCGGTAACTACATTATCAATTGTTAATAGCGTATTTATAAACTAAAGTTATTCAAAGAAATAAGTTAAATATTATAATTATCTCAAATTGGATTAATGTACGGAAATAATTTAAGGTAATTAGTAGGGTCCTGTATGGGATTAAGCCAAATTATTCATCCAGTGATGGCTTAAGTCACTGCGCCGTTTCCTAAATCTTGCACTGTATTCAACTTACAAGACAGACATAGTGTAGTAGAACCGTAAAAAATAATTTTCTTTGTCCAAAAGCAGAAAATATCTGGATACTTGTGACATTGCAACGAAAGTTATTTTTATTATACAACAGTCAATCAAGTCAAGATATAGTAAGGGGTGTCAAAAAGGGTGACTTAATCTTTCATTTTCATGAAAAGGAAGTAAACGGTAAAGTTTTGGGCGCAACCTTACATATTCCTGAAAATAAAGTAAAGCTTTAGGCCCTCTACCCATAAGTTCTGTTAGGTATAAGTTATTGCAAACGGGGACATTTTATACAAAATTCTAAATGAATATAAATGTATTTAACTAAGACGAAGAATTTAACTAATTAGTTTATCTAAGACGTTGGAATATAAATATTTTCAAAGAGAGTGTCCGTATTAAAAAAACACTCAGAGTTAATTTTGACATAACTAGATACTTCTGTTGGATCGCGGTAATTACATTGTGGTCTTTGTTTTTGTCAAAATTATATGTTTATAACACTACACTCGACACCGATAACGAGGACACGTAAGAATTGAGGAACATAGGCATACTTCCTCTTGGGTTCAACGTTCTGTACTGGCCTACGTCATAACGATAAAAGAGAGTCTCATGAATGAGCCCGTCCATTGACAGGGCGATTCACCCCGGAATAAAATAACCAAACGTTGCCCGACGGCACCACACAGCTATATTATTTACTTTAAACTTTTATATGATATAAAACACGTTTATTAAACTCATTATTATATTTACAATAGTTTAAACGCAAGTACCTATATTGTTTGGTCAATTTGTATGATCGTAATTATTGATTAATTTAAGGCTGAAATGTATAATTTTATGTTTACATAATGGTTTCTTATGTTTACGCGAATGTTAGACATTTAAATAAAATTATTTTACGGATTTTATCGAAGTGCTGCAAGCCTTCCAAACGTCGGGAGAAAATATAAATTAAAAAACCGTGCTAAAATCCGTAAAATAGTTTTATTTCAATTATGTTTACAATCTTAGTTTATTGATTTTTTATTTATTTATTGTTTAATTAAAACATATATAGGTAGGTGTGATGCCATTTGAAGTAGATGATACAACATGTTATTAAATAAGTACTTATTGAAATATCAATTATTATATTATAGGTAAGTATACCTACAGGTAATTATAATATTTTTTTTACTAAGAGGGTCTCTTGGAAGCATTTATTGAATGTTAGTCTGGTGTGTGCAGTAACCACCATTTTGGTAACTACTGCTGATACTCAAACGGGTAGAAATGTTAAGCATAGCTACGAATTGCTCTAATGTTTGAAGCTAACGAGTACAGTAGCCAGGAGGTTTAAATACGGTTAATGCACACACACTCACGCCTTTTATCCCCAAAGGGGCAAGCAGCGGCGCAATTAATGCACCCACTTTTCGCCGTGCGTATTCCGTCCCATGATGTCATAGGCGGCGAACGCTATATCGGGCACAAATTCCAGACTCCGGGCTGATACTGAAAAGAAAAATCCAATATCACTTTACCCGACCCGGGGATCGAACTCAAGACCACAGCAATGCAGTCGTACCGTAATACAACTACGCCACCGAGGCAGTCAGTACAGTTAATGCACTATTTTGTATTGAAAAACAGATGTGTTTCTGCTTTCTGGGCTGTTTATTGGCGTACGTAGCCTTTGTCATTACACGACCAACCGCTCACCTATTCATTACGTTGTTTAAAATAAATGACGAAATTAATTGTATGGGAATAATTTTATGAAGGTTAAAATATTTATTGAATGAGTGAATAGATATGTTATCATTGTTTAACAAAGAAAACTCGTGTATCTTGCATGTACATAGGATTTTGTAACTGGCTATCACACTCCAATAACGAATCGTGGCAGTTATAATTATTTCGGCAATAATTGCAAAAATGTGTTATATACCAAACGACAAGTTGATAGCAGTTTCCTGCTGTGTTGATAAATGAAGCCGCTGTTTGTGTCGCGACCTCGTTTCAGAGAGCTTTGTCAATGGGAGCTGATTTTGACCCAATTTATGGCCGTCTGATAGAAGGCGTTGTTCTAAATTATGCGTACCAAAATGACGATGACTTATTTCCCGCGCTTCGCAGAACTGTGTAACGCAAACGGGATACGGAAATATGTATTTAACTGATATCACTCGCGTTATCGTAATAAAATTATTGAATGTTGCAATCCCATATTTGAAAAAGTGTATTTAGATATATTTTTCTTATAAAAGTTTCCAGTACCTTCGATACAACCAATTTAAAGTGCTAAGCACGAAAGACTCTATTTTGTATAGAGGGAAAAAGAACAAATGCATATTTATTTTAATAATAATTTAAAATATATTTACACAAAAATAATACAATATATGGGTCAGATAATTAAAATTGGATTCTTCTTATATCAGTCGCCATTCATCCGTTACATTATCTTTGGGTCGTGATCTTTAAAATAAATCTAATTACGTAGTTTAATTATTTTTAAAGATAAGATATGAATAAACTTCATTACCTCAACAATAATTATTCAATTATGTAATTTGATGATTTCATACCACAGAAGAAAGTTCTGCTCTTGGCGTCAATTTATCGTCGAAACATTATATATTTTTAAAAATAAAAGCGGTGACATTAATTTAAACTATAGATAATGACGAGAAACGTTTTTAATAATTCTTCTGAAGCCATTTTTAGGTCATGAGGCTACAAGATGATAACGGAGTGTTGTTGCCAGATGATACTATGTACCAAATAAAAACTTCGAGATAATACGAAGTGCAAAGGTTACCGTAACACCAGATTATTAAAAGCACAATAATTGTATATTATGAAAAAAATATTAAGCAACAATTATGCAAATGTACACAAATCGTGTAAAATTTTTATGCATAAAGCATGCTATATCGTATAGTAGGTATACAATGTCACTTCATGAATAGTTACGTTTATTACGCAATTGAGAGCCAAACAAAATCATGACGGGCCATAGCATTGTATGGTTCTGCAGATAAAGAACGCAAAAGCTAAAATAAGATTAATTTTATATCAATATAATATCTTTATTTTATTTATTTATTTATTTTATTTCGAAACACCATTAGGTAATACACAGTACAACTATCTTAAATAAAATCTTAGGTTAGGTATAGAGCCGTGTGCTTACCTCTTAAAGGTATTTACAACTTACTCCAAAGGAAAATTATGAGGTACTTGGTTGGATATATGTTAATCTTGTATGTACATCCACTTACACTTAGTTCCTATAACTTATCAGTGGTTAACGATGTTTGGTTCCACAGCTATGTATTTCTAATATTTCAAACCTGTATTATTCATTCCTCTGTGTAACTGTTTGTTGACCCAAATAAAGAGAAAAAAAAAAAAAATCTTGAACTGGTCATCATGTAGCATCATGGTACTACACGATAAGCCATGTTGCTAATGATTTATATTAAAAAAAATTAAACCTTACTCACATTTCGACTTACGAATCCATCCGGCCCAACTATCTAACCGACATATTTTTTTTTTATTTGGCACGGATTTGTTATCAAGCAATCGAAATCACCCAACTTGGACCTTCCTTTCTCAAGTTATACTTAAACGCAATTTCCTCCTGAACATTTCTTATGTTTTGATAGCTATCTTTCTCTGTCTTATTGATGTACGGTTTGTTTTGATTTAAAACAGTAGCTGGAAACCATTTTTATAATTTTAGCTTTAATCCACATAAACAATATACTATAATAAAGATAGTACATACTATATACACTTACTTATCTATTATAAAACATTTAAATAAAACATGACTGTGAAATACGGACGGATGAACTAAGCGCAATTTATTAATTGTTTGGACTTTGGCAACCGAACTCTAGAAAGTTGTAAAGTCGATTGATTTTATTTTAATTCAAATAGGTACACAATGTTCTATATTAAAAATGTATAACTAATATTATAAAGAGGATAAGTTTGTTTGTAGGTTTGTAGAGGCTAATCCATGAAAGTACTGAATGGATTTTGTTCTTTCACTAATTGGAAGCTACATCACTCTTGAGTGCTACAGAATACTTTTTTACTAGAGAAAATATTTATCCCGGAAAAACTTATTCATGCAGACGGATCCGCGGGCAAAAGCTAATAACTACTTATTCAATAAATTATAATTATGGAAATGGAGAATAAACATGTTCTGCGTCTAAAAGCCCTATTATTCAACATAATATTATAGTTATACAGGGTTGCGTTTCGCGACACTGCGTTACTAAGCGAAACGACATACTTATTTCCTTGAAAATTACATTTTCCAATAAGTTATTCGAACTATAGATGTAAAAGAAAAATGTTGTTTTTAAACAAAATGAATATCAATATAGATTTACTTAAATTTTACACGCTCTATTGCCAGTACTACGACTCTAATACAATTTTTGGCAGCGACAACATCACACGTTCAGTCAGAAATACCTCACGCACACGCCATATTCGCAATAAAGTACAAAATGATCAAAAAGTCTAAAAAGTAAAGTCAGGATTTTTTGCAAAAATATTTATTGTCGTGTCTGAGTTTCGCACTAAGCTTAAGTGGTTACCTATTCGCCTTTGCCAGACTGCCCCTATTCTTTCCCTTCTCTATAGTATTCTGTTTAATCTTCTAATTCCCTCTTATCTTAAATCTAGTTTCCTATTTCTTCGTGAGACGCATGAGAAATCTCTTCGTTCATCGGAGAACTTGAAATTGAAGATGCCTGTGCATACTACTACATTTATGGAGAAATCCTTCACTATTATCGCTGTCAGGTTATGGAATGCTCTGCCAGTAACCATAAAACGCGTGCAATCACTAGCAGTCTTGAAAAAAATGGTAAAGGAATATTTCCTCAACCTCTAGAACCTCATAGAACTGTATGACATTGATTAACATTTATAAGTACTCATTTACTTTTGTGTATTAAATCATCATCATCATTATATGACTGTATTATATACATGTACTTGTACGTATGACTATGTATGTATATGTTTTCTGTACTCTATAGTAACTTTTATGTACGCCCCTGACTGCCCTTTTCGTTATTTCTCTTATCTCCATCCAATGGTTGTTTGTAGGAGATTGCCTTGAGTGATAAGACCGCCAATTGTATCACCGCTGCCTATATTATTTTCTTAATATTACTTGTATAATCGACGGTCCCATAGAACAAAGTCGTATATGCAAAATGTTAGCTTTGCCGTAGAGCGCTTTGAAAGTCTAAATTAATTCTGAAAATCACAAGTTATACATGAAGGAAACATTATCTATTAGGGTTCAGTAACAACTTTGAACCTAATGTGTGAAAATAGCACTAATTCGCACATGAATACAAACTTACGACTTTCAAAGCGCTCTACTGAAAAGCTAACCTTTTGCATATACGACTTTGTTCGATGGGATCGTCGTCGATATATTTGTTACTTCTGCTGGTGTAGGTACAATAAAAATGTAAAATAAATAAATTAGGTACTTATGGATGATTTTTGGCAATATGTTAGCAGATATAAAAACGAGTAGGTATGTGGTTTCAATTATTAGCGCAAGGTCAAAATGACTCTGTATAGTATCAGCACTGTATTGCACATATCCCATTGCTGGGAGGGTATGTAAACGAGCAGATGTATCATCGATTAATAAAACTTCTTCGGATAATTTGAACTAGTTACCACTTTCCCAGAATATTTGAGTGCCTCATTAACTTTAAAGAAGAAGGATAGGGGTTTGAAAGGGGAATTTGTTAATCATTCTAAATTACCGATTGCGCGCAACAGCAAAGCTACTGCTTCATAACGCGGGTTTTCCGTGAGAGACTGGTCTACAATATTATCATACATTACATCAGCTTTACAATGACAAAATTTATTCGAGTATAAACGAAGTTAACATTAAGTATCGTCTGTAACGCATATATTTGATAATATTCATTTTGTGCCACTATTTTTATTTAATCTTGGAATAAGGTCAAAGATTTAATCGTATGCGGCACACTTGAACATTTAATTGAAGAATATTATTAACAAAGCAATGACATCAATATTTTATATAAGATAGCCTCTGTAGCTAAGCATTTATCATCAAACTTTAATAAGCGATATGTTTTTAAAGTAGGTACTCCACTGGATTGTGAGGTCATTTGATTATTCTATATTAAGTAGACACTTGTTCTTACTATTGCGATACTTAACAGTACCAGGAATTCACAAAATTTTATTCTAATAATATAACACTCAGACTCTAACGCCCGTTATTCACGAAGGGGTAGGCAGAGGTGTAACTAGCGCACCCACTTTTCACCGTGCGGATTCCGACCCATGTTGTGATGGTGTCGCGCCTAACGCCATGTCGGGCACAAATTCCAGACTCCGGGCAGGTACTGAGTAGAAAACCCAATATCACTCAGCCCGACCCGGGATTCGACCCCAGACGACTGCATTGCAGTCGTACCGTAATACAACTACGCCACCGAGGCGGTCCTAATAATATAAATAACTTATAACAGTAATATTAGGTAAATTTTGTAAACTTATCACGCTACTAATCCTATTATCTTTCTAAATGCGAACAAATTATTTGTGAAGATTTTTGGATGCTTATAAAAAGTAAACACAGAAACTTACGAACGGACTTGGATGAAATTTTGCACACATAGAACCCTGTCCTAGATATAGTTTTTTTCTGGAATAGTATTCATTGGAACTTTTATACCGACACAGCATTTGGTGCGGGCGGAGCTGCGTGCTACACCTAGTAAAGATTAAAGGAAAAATTTGACAGAAGTTTGAAGAGGTTTTTATGTCTTCTACTTATAGTATATGCATACATCGCAAACAACGATATAATATTTAAAATGGCACACAGCCAGCCCTTTATTAACAACTAGCTTTTGCCCGCGGCTCCGCCCGCGTTAAAAAGTTTTTCCGGGATAAAAGTTCCGATTTGTACTTTCCCGGGATAAAAAGTAGCATATGTGTTAATCCAGGACATGATGTACCCGTGTGCCAAATTTCATCGAAATCCGTTCAGTAGTTTTTGCGTGAAAGAGGAACAAACATCCATACATCCAAACATCCATACATTCTTACAAACTTTCGCCTTTATAATATTAGGAAATAGGATTATGCTACTTTAATAACAGACAAACGTACAGTGAGTTTTTTATTCCACGAAAATATGCAGAGAACCGCGAGCAAAAGTTAGCATACAGTAATTATTTTATTTAAAAGGGTAGACTTTTCCATGAATACAATTATCGCATTTATTGATATCTATGTGTATCTGTTAAACTATACTATCATATACTAAATATTATTGACCTATTTCATGATACGCTTAAATATTTTGCAGTTCAATGTAAAATACTTATATTTTAACTCCTTATTTAATTTTTAACGGGAGTCAGAATTGTTATAAATCAATTAAAATAAAATTGAAGAGTCTTAATTAAAGTGTCACTACATCAACGAGTCTGAAGTGAGCCGACTACGAATAACAACTGTTAAGTAGTTTCTAACTGTTATTAATTTTAATAAGTGTTTATGTCTATAATATTAATAAAGGAGGTGATACACCTAAACTTTTATTACAAATAATGTATATATCATAACTAAGGTCGTTAAGACTTTCTAGCTAAAATTTAGTTTATCTGATAGGACATACATATTTTATGGACGCCGAAATAAATATTGAACATTCAATAAGGACTCGTAAATAATCTTATTAACTATCTACTAAAGCTATTTTACTAATACGTATTAAAAATGCGAGGTTGTAATTATGTTTGGATGTTTGTTGAAAATAAACACAGAATGTAGAAACTGCTGAGTGTATTTGAATGGTACTTGGCACAGATGAGATAAGTCCCATATGACCATATAGACCGCGTTTTATTCCGAAAAAATACATAATGTGCGCTATATATTCTGGGTAAGGTGTTTCAAACGAACGTTAATACAATATACAACAAAAAATAATTTGTGTAAATAGTAATAATAATGCTTATGAAAACTGCGTGCCCAGAAATATTTTGAATTGTAACCTACCTTTACATCGAAGTTATACTTGTCAAGTCTTTTTTATTAATTTTTTTGTTTCATGGAGAAAGTGTAATTTCTCGTAAATAGGTACCTACCACTAGTTACACCGTTTTGGAAAAATCTTCTGTACAATAAGCATTTTCAGTATGATGAAGTAACTATTTGAAAGAATTTTGGAAATAAACTAAACTGAATATTGACTTGAAATGGATAGATGTAAAACAGATAATATTTTTTAATAAACTAAATTGTATTTTCACTTAAATTATAATAACAATCAAAAAGGATACGACATTCCATTGTATGTATAAATTTATTATTACAAATCATATTACGCAAAGTTCTGTGTGAAGAAGGATGCATGTAATAGTGTTAAATATTAATTATGAATGTTATGTTTTAATGAAATGATAATGTTTTATCATATTTTTCTGCGGAAATGTGCCACAAGGTATCAGTGCGTTACATTTATTTTTAAAACAAAAAAAATATGATAATTATTTGCTATATGCCTACTGGCAAACTGAAAACAGTAGATCAATCGTCTTATTGCTCTACTGGCAGCGTATAAAGGCATCTTA
The DNA here is from genome assembly GCA_949316025.1 of Lapara coniferarum. Classification (NCBI taxonomy): domain Eukaryota; kingdom Metazoa; phylum Arthropoda; class Insecta; order Lepidoptera; family Sphingidae; genus Lapara; species Lapara coniferarum. Next base: position 11,597,727 of record OX438926.1, on the reverse strand, counting down.
TAAGGTCTATAAATGATGAGCTTGTGGGTTTCATTTTTGAATAAGCAAAATATGTTGACAAGTAATTAACTGTGAGGTACGAGGTTTGACTTTGATCTTTTTCTATGTAAATAATTGCACGTACTAACACGTATCACTATTCAGTATTCTGTGGTACAATGTTAATATAGGACTTGATCGACCTGTGTTTCAAATGTCACCAAAATCCAAATCTATCATCTGTCGTGTTTCGGTTGTATCGTGTAATTTTCACAAACTTTTTCGTTTACATTACAATTTATACTCTTACTTATTTAAATATGAATACTTAATATTCATCATCATCATCAGCCTTTATCAGTCCACTGCTGGACATAGGCCTCCACTAATGAGCGCCATAGCGCCCTGTCTTCAGCTTAATATTATGTTCTTATTAATATTAAAAGTGCTAAAGTTTGAAAAAACATTTGGATATTTGTATGTTTGTTAGAAGTAAACGCAGAAACTACATAAGCTACTTTTTATCCCGGTAATTTGCTGGCATGGTTAATAATGTTCTTTTTTATAATTTATCTGGTTTTTCTGGTAGGCGCTGGCGTCCTACTGTGTTTTAGGGGCTTTTGTAGCGGGAAAGACTTTTCTCGCAGGCGAAACCGCGAGCAACACCTAGTTTATTATATTCTCGGTCAACAGGTGTGTTTTTTCGATTATGAAACTCACAGTTTATTTTGTTGTCCGACCTGGGAATTAAACCCAAAACTACACGGCTAGTGAGAAATTTTTAGAGGTCCAAATCTGCCTAATACCTATTCGTTTACCTTTCTTTTATGGTTTTTCGTGAATTAGGAGTTATTACAGGCAGTAGAGACTACTTAATATCATATGGCATGTTTGCTCGCTTGTGTATACAAGTAAGTCCTTATTAGGGGAGAACCTTGCAGCTACTCAAACGTAGCGATGTCTACGAGTGCTTAATAGCAATGTAAATCTCGTTTGAAGAAGATAGGAGGTCATCGCCCTTAGGGAATACAGGAGATCACTTCAGATCTTACACGTGTATTGACGTGTTTTTTAGTGATAATATGAATGAACTCCATTTGGATGATGCATGGTGTGATAGTAAAATAGTGCCGATGGGATGGGTAAAATACTCCCCACGGAAGAGATGGTAGAAATCAAACAGACAGACTGAACACAGACAGATGAAACTGACAGAAGGTCTCACCAGAAGCCAAAACTATGAGATCAAGATCACCGATGATTTAAACTGCGTGCCTTCACTGAGTCATGTGAGTCAGGCAAGAATTTAAGGGTTACCAAGATGTCATAATATTATCCCACGTGAGGATTTGCGATTTATGGAGTATATTAGATATTGCCTCGACTTCGACGACTATTAGATATTGACTGCCTCGGTGGCGTAGTTGTATTACAGTACGACTGCAAAGCTGAGGTCTTGGGTTCGATCCCCGGGTCGGGCAAAGTGATATTGGGTGTTTCTATTCAGTATCAGCTCGGAGTCTGGAATTTGTGCCCGATATGGCGATAGGCTCGCCCCCTATCACATCATGGGACGGAATAACGGCGAAAAGTGGGTGCACTAGTTGCGCCTCTGCCTACCCCTTCGGGGATAACAGGCGTGAGTGTGTGTGTGTGTGTGTGTGTGTGTATTAGATATTGCTCGCGGCTTCGCCCGGTGAAAAGTTTTCCCGCTACAAAAGTCTCTAAAACACAGTAAGACGCCAGCGCCATCTATTAAAAACACTAATTATTTCGTATGGAGCAAACTAACGGGGTAAATAGTAGTCTATGTGTTAAACTAGGACATGGTCTACCAATGTGGCAAATTTCATCTAAATCCGTCCAGTTGCTTCTCGCATTTACTTCTAACAATCACAAACTTTCGCATTTATAACATCAGTAAGAAACTAAAACTAATAAAAAAATAAGAAGTAACTATGGACCTTGGTGAAATACTATCTGGCTCCGCTTAAATACTAATTTCCTGTTAATCGATTTAGATTTGTCATCCAAATTACTTCTAAGTTGCGCCTTACTCTAAATTGTAATGGCATGGATTCATTATTATCAAAAATGCAGGAAGTGAATCTTCAGGACTACACCATAATCGTGAAAAAAAAACAAGATTGTGTAGTGTTGCCTGCCGCGCCTAGTCTTCAGTAACGGAAGCCTTGCTCCAAAATGTACTTTTGTGAAATGACAACAACATGTTAAAAGATAATAAATCACTTAAGAATATTTTGTTGGTTTCAAAATAAATAATACTGGAACTACAACAAGTCGCGACAAATAAAGGAGGGAAAAATTATGCATACTGTGCATGCGCTGCCTTTTTTAAAGGACAAAATAGGGATTAACGATTAATAAGTATTTGGATCTCGAAAACCAACAGCAAACTGTTTCTTCAGGTTGGGTTTCGGTGAGACAGGCCCTACCACAGCTTATAAGCCCTCATATTGCGTAGAGAAATTATGTTGTGCATAATAATAATATGTGTAGACAGTATGACTCTACCACTTTGCTAAAACTGTCTTATTTAGTTATCATATTGTTGAAGACTCAAAGCTTTTGTATAGGTTTTCCTAGCAAGATTTGCCAAGGTTTGGATCCCTCAAAAGATCTTCCCGTGATTCAGGCGGGCAGTGTAAATCGAATAGTTTCTGTAGCATTCTTGAAACAGTGTCTTATGCTGACCGCGTGTTATGAAAGGGGCGAGGTATATGAAAGTTATTGGTTAAATGTGATGGGGCTAGTAGTTGCATCTCTACCTATCTAAAAAAGAGGTGAGTGACCACATGTATGTATAATATAGTAGTATTCTAATATTAATTATTCATCCAATTAATAATAGAGATACGCTGATAAGCTAATGATTAAACCCTATATTATGTATAACCATAAAAATACTTGTTTTTTGTAATTTGAAAGTTACTTTTCCTGCTGTCTATATTTAAAAAGTGAAAAATATATCTATTATTATTTATACACATAATAACATAATGAATACCGACTAGATAATCAATTAAGGTTATAATTAAATGTTTTTGTCCTACCTTGTAGCAAATTTCACTCATATTAAATGCATCCATATTAGTTAGGTCCGTTGGTACATTTTAATAACTTTAGCGTAGATTTATGAAATACAACAATTCGGAACAGCAAGCAATCTTTTCAGGACAAAGACATAGCAGTGTAGTATGCGCGTTGATGTCTTTTTTTCTTTGCAAACATCATGTTATGGTTTGCTGTGTAATAACTTAAAATAGTAATATAATTTGGGTTTACTTACTGCTGAAACTGGAATAGGATTCCACAGGAGTAGAAGAAGCGCGACGGGCACAAGATAAAGCGCGTGGAGGCGCGCACGCGCCGGGCCCGACATGGCTGCGCCGCACTACTGGATGCGCGCCCTCGCAGCAGCCTGGGGCCGCAGGCGCTGCGCCCGCTCCCTGCGGGGCGGGGGTGGCCAGACCACCGCCCGAGCTCTCCTCTTTCCTTTAGTATCCCGGCACAAACGGCGCGCGCGCACGGGATTCAGGCGCAGCGCGCTCCGTGCCATGGCGGACTACGTACTGTGGTAAGACTATTTATGTTTCGGTACATTTTTACTAAAGTGATAGAAACTATTTAATTTAATTGTAGTTCAAAATTATTTATCAATGCAAGAATTAAAGAGTTCATGATAGATTTTTTATGACCTTAATTTCACATTCTCTATATACCTTATATTTTTTAAAAGTGCACATTTTATTAAAAGTTTATAAGTAAGTTGAATTCATTTAAATTATCTTCAATAGGTTGGTAGCTGCTTTGGCACTTATATCTGGAGTAAAATCGGTAAGTAACTTTTGACAAAACATTTTTATTATATTTTTTGTCCAAACTGATTCGTCTAAACCGGAGCAGAATTGGGAATGCTAAAATGACGTTGAAGCGACGACGGTCCGGTTGACCCGCTCGTCCGCTTGCAATCGTCCTTTTTCAGTTTCTTGAGGACTAAATATTATCAAACTTTGCGTTAGAGGTGCTTTCGCGCTGACTGAGTAACTTGTAAAATATAATTCTTTTACAAAAAAAATAAATATCGTGGGGGTAGAAATTTTTAATATTATTGATTAGTGTAAAGTTATAAAGCATTTCATTGTTGTTTTTTTTGCTCTTGTCCTCAATATACGACGTACAATGCAATCGTGGAGAAAACCGACAAAGTTTATCATTGCTCGGATGTAATGCGTGGGTATTGCGCAAATGTACTAACTAAATACGTACATTATGTACGATAATATAATATTAATTTATTGCTGTGACAATAACCGTGGCAGCTATATTATGATGATTTAATTTTTGTGTCTCTATGTATGGCGTTATCTAAACATGCACATTTAAATATATCGGAATATATTATTATATAATACATTAGGTAAAGTTTCAAAGCGTTGTAAATTGCTAACTTTATCATAAAATCATAGTGATAAAATATAAATAAATAAAATAAGTAAATCAATTTTGATGTCATATAATTTATAAGTAAAAGTGTTGACCAAAATGACAAAAGTGTTTACCAAAAGTCATAAAATATTCTTGTATATAAAACATTTTGCTAAACTTTGATTGAAAATATGTTTTAGCTAATTTCGTAAACACTGATATTGAAAATGTTAAGTACATAATTATATTTCATTCCAATTAGAATGCTTAGAATTCATATTTACTAACAGAATAATACCTTACGGATATCAAGACTTCTGACTTATAATCATAGACTAATCTTATAATATACATGCGCACATTTTAAAGCTTTATTTAAAAAAAAAGTATATAATACAGGGCTGGTATTATTATTTATTTAAAAAATACAGCCAGTAGTTTTATCGTTAAAATATTACTTTAAAACCTGTATGATGATATTAATAATAAATATAGGTACCCTGAAATATTTTATGTAAATACACTAATAATTATATTTATGTTTTACAAAATGAAATGCACACTAACTAGGTATAGGAAAAAAGCTAAGGTATCTTTAGCCACTAAAGCGTTACATTCTGTTTTCTTTTTAAGGCATTGATAAATTATTATAATAATCATAAAAATATATGTAGTTACTAGCTGTTGCCCGCGGCACCGCCCGCGTCAAAAAGTTTTTCCGGGATAAAAGTCCCGCTTAATATTTTCCCGGGACAAAACGTAGCCTAAGTTACTCCTTATTACATCAGCTACCTGCCAATGCCCGTCAAAATTGGTCCAGCCATTTCAGAGATCAGCCGGAACAGACAGACAGACAGACCAAAATTATAAAAAACGTTATTTTGGTGCATGTACCGTATATATACTCATATACATGTAGTAAAAACGGTTATTTCAATATTACAAACAGACACTCCAATTTTATTTTATTAGAAGATGAATAGATAAAAATCCATATACTTAAATGTTAACACTTTTGCACAGTAAATAAATACGAACGTGGTATGGTAGGTAAATGAAATTATCCGAGTGGTAGTACATGACGTATACCCTACTAATATTATAAACGCGAAAGTTTGTAAGAATGTATGTATGGATGTAAGTCTTTCACGCAAAAACCACTGAAAGGATTTCGATGAATTTTGGCACACGGTTATATCATGTCCTGGAAATAGGCAACTTTTTATCAAGCATGTGACATGTCGTTATGGTATTAAAAAAAAAATAACTTTATTGTAAGACTGCATTATTTTTTTATAATTGTAACAGCACCAAAATATACGTAAAGTCGTTTCTCTGATAAAAAAAATATATTTTCCAAAAAGTCGCTGATACAAGTACAATACGTAAGTAATTACTATTATAATATACATAACTGAATCACTATTCAAATATTAACAAGTAGGTATGAGATTAGGTAGGTGTTGGAATTTAGTGGAATCCAATTTTGTCTGTAATGCAAACGTGTGCGACGACTAGTATCCGTTTACTATTATTATAACAATACGCTAACACAGCAAGTGGCTGAAGTATCAAATTAAACTTCCAACATTGGTAACGTAACTTAGGTATACTAGATCTAATGCACGAACAAACAATTATTTATTGTTACGAGTTGACTAAATTCATGACACAATGTCTTCCTCCGCTTGTGCACTCACTTAAATTTTAAATAAATGATAGCTTTGTGCAATTTCATTGAGCCGTGTCAAATATAAAACTCCGTGGCGCAATATACCTTGAAACGAGTACAAAGTTCTTCTTCATGTATAGATAATTTTAATCAATGTATACTTATATGTTACTATATGCTGGAGGATTTGTAGGTGACGTATCATAATAACATTGTAGTAGTTGTTAGTATAAAACCAAGACTTCGGTACGCTTTAGAATACTTCGGCATGCTTCAGGTCCTAACGGCAATTATTATTTAGCTATATCACTATAGCTCCCTTTGTGGCGAATAAATTATTGTATTGAGTACGGGTTGCGATTACCGCGTTCTGAATTAAAGTTTCGGGTTCAATCCCCGGCTCGGACAAAATTATATTGATTTTTTCTAGTAGTAGAAGAGTAGTCTGGAGTTATTGCCTGGTAAATAGGAAAACGGTGGTCTTCTTTACGTGGGAGCCAATAAGCTGAAGTACTACCCGTCTAGATACATAACCCTGAAGAGAAAAAGGCGTACCTACTGTGTATGTAGGTATATGTTGTCTTATATAAGCACGGGATAGTTACCCCACTGGACCTGATAGGAAGTGGATTGGGGTCCAGATAGAGCATCGGCTCACGAGAGATGATCATCCTTCGCCAATCAACATAATTGTGCCGATCTAACCGGATATATAAAGGCTTATCCTGGAACGCGGCACTTAAGTGGGCCATTATGGGTTTTAACACTTAGTGTATGGTAGACTGCCTCGGTGGCGTAGTTGTATTATGGTACGACTGCAGTGCTGAGGTCTCGGGTTCGATTCCCGGGTCGGGCAAAGTGATATTGAGTTTTTCTATTCAGTATTAGCTCGGAGTCTGGAATTTGTGCCCGATATAGCGATAGGCTCGCCCCTATCACATCATGGGACGGAATAACGGCGAAAAGTGGGTGCACTAGTTGCGTCTGTGCCTACCCCTTCGGGGATAAAAGGCGTGAATGTATATGTATGTATATGTATGGTAGCCGCTATTCGAGCAGGCAAAAAATATATCCTACCACCAGCAGTATGTAAGTACAGTCAGTCACATAAGTAACTGAACAAATTCACATTCAAAAATGTTTCCCTTCATCAAAATATAATACAAGGGATTTACTTTGCTTCAAGGAAAGCATTTTTTTTATTAAACGCATAAATACGATTTGAAGTTTTGAATTTGTCCTGATACTTATGTAGTTGACTGTACCTATACATAATATCCTAATGCTAAAGATATCTCTAAATAACAAGTGTACGCTTGCGTGTAAAGATATCTACCAAAAAAATCGGCGTCGGGCTTATAATCATACAAAGATGGGTTTTCAACGAAACCCAAAAAACCAATGTAACAGTAGACAGCCATATGTGTAAATGGTTACCTACCTATAATATGTTAATTCAGAACAGTTGGTTAAATTAATTAATTAATATTGAAGTTTATTCACAGATAATAATCCTTATTTTAGTTCGATAGATTCTCTACACGATACAATCTCTATGACCTCTTGGGAGTAGGGGCCACGTGATCTTGCCAAAGTTATTTGTATTAACATTTTATTACGTTATTTTTTAATTTACAAAAAAAAATAATTATATTCGACTACCCTCAATTAAATCATCGCGAATGAAAGTGATATTGATTACTAAGGATGGTAGAAGTAAGGAGGACCATCTCAGTGTATTAAAAAGTGTCCGTTGAAAGGGAGCAAATTAAGATGGCGCCACAGTAGTACGTGGAAGAATTTTAAATAGAGCGCCACAAATTATTAGAGTAGGATACTAAATTTAAAAAACTACTAAATTAAAATTATAATGTATAATAATACCAGCCCTGTATTGTATACTGTCTCACTGCTGGGCCCGGGCCTCCTCTACTACTGAGAGGGTTTAAGGCCTTAGTCCACCACGCTGGCCTAGTCCGGGTTGGTAGACTTCACATACCTTCGAAATTCTTATAAAGAATTTCTTAGGTACGCAAGTTTCCTCACGATGTTTTCCTTCACCGTTAAAGCGAACGATAATTAATAAACAATACACACGTAACTTTGAAAAGTCAGAGATACAAGTAAGTATAGAGATGAGAGAGTGGACGATAGCCTAGTTGGGAATGGAACGGTCTGCCGCGACAATGTCCGGAGGTTCAAAACCCAAGGCACACACCTCTGACTTTCCAAAATTAAAATTGCTTCTATATTTTTACTTTTTGTATTAACAACAATAAAGTCATTATAATAACAAAGTTGTATCAACAAAATTTCATAAAAAACAATTCACTATGCTCGTTATTTCAGGAGTTTCATAGGTTATTATCTACTAAATTACAGTTGACTACGTAAATACTTAGTTAGTATTCCATTACCTACCTTCGGTGTTATACGCCCCTGTGCCTCGGAAAGCACGTAAAGCCGTTGGTCCCGCGCCTGATCACTCTCCGGTCATGTCGGATTGCCGTCTCACTGGATTATGAGAGTGAAGGAATAGCGAGTGCACCTGTTTATTGCGTACACACTTGTGCACTATAATATCTCCTGCGTACCTGGCTGATCTCCGTTGAGATTGGCCGCCGTGGCCGAAACTAGCTAGGAGGATTTCGTTCATTCCTACCTTATGTTTGTCATCTAGTTTTCGGTGTAGGTATATAGTAGAAACTAGAAACGCGGCTCCAAAGTCCTGTTTCAGTCGAAACACGAAAATGCTGCCAACTTAGGGTGTTTGTATGTTGTACAGATATATACATGTATGCATAGCTTCGTTTAGAGTTTAGATAGTCGATTTTTTAGTAATTTTTTTTAAACAACATACACGATTTATAAATAATGCTATTCAGTTTTGATAACAAATCGAATAGGTGTTAATATTTTTGAACAATACATTCGAAATTCTACTGTTTTAAATAAGAAGTAAGTAAATAAGTCTTAAGAAGGTAAACTATAAAGCTGAACCTACTATGGCGGACAAAAACGCGTAGCCGTCAATCGAAGGCGGTTGTAGCGCTTTTATTCTAAATAATATAACCGCTATGCGAGCTGCTGTAAACTACACGTTGTAGGGAAGGAGAGAGACGAACATCCACCAGGCGACTATCCGCTCATGTAATTACTTCAAGCAAGTCGAATAAGGCTCTAAATATTTAATATTTTAGTGCCGGATTATTTACACAGAGATATTGCTATTAAGCACTCGTAGGACGGTTTTAAAAAATCAATCTCAAGTTTGAGTTACATCTCAAGTAGACATGATGTATTGAACTACTCATACATTATATCTACTTGAGATGTAACTCAAACTTGAGATTGATTTATTAATACCGCCCGTAGACATTACTACGTTTCGCGGCTCACGCTGCAAGATTCTGCCCTAAGAAGGACTTACTAATATAGGCAAACAAGCAAACAGGTCATATGATATTAAGTAATCTCTACTTCCTGTAATAACTCTAATTTACGAAAAACTAAGACAACGAATAGGGATTAGGGAGATTTGGACCTCTGAAAATCTCACTTTTATAATCGAAACTACACACCTGTTGACCGAAAATATAATTAATTATCCTTTACATTATGGCAATAACTTCGCCCATCGTTATGGAACGGATCAACATAAGTAAACTATACGGTGTAAGCACCTCCGCGGTCTGCCTAGTGCCTAACCCTTCGTAGAAAAGTATGAATATAATATATAATACACGTATATTTTGGAACTTCTTTTATCACCAAACGAAGTTTGACCACGGAGATACTGGACCTTAATTACATTACTAATGTACTTCTTTTATTCTATTAGATTATATTAATTATAATATTTTATTATAGCAAGACGATGGTTGGAGAGGCTCTCCACGATGGGACTCAGGGGATTACCAAGAACCAGACTTAAAAAATAGAATACTGGATACGTACGGTCTTTCGGGAAGGATAGACGTGCCTTCGCCGCCGCCGCAGCCGTCGCCGCCGCCGCCGCCGCCTCGACAGGCCTCAGGGCTTAATTTCGCCGTGTATGATCCTGTTACCAGGCAACGCACCACTGCAGTCGATCGCAACTGCACGGCGCCCGGTTGTTGCGTACCGAAATGTTTCGCTGAAAAGGGCAACAGAGTAAATATATTTTTAAAATAATTCTACATAAGTACTCACAATAAATATTTATAAATTTTAAATAATTTATTAGTGTCCTACCACATTTGCAGAAAGCAGTTTTAGGGCTGATATTTCAATCATAATATACAAAATATTCATTAGATAAAATACAACACATTTGAAATTACATTTTTAAGGATAAAAGGGGATAATTATGATCTGTTGTTATTATTTGAATTTGTGAATTAAACAGTAACTTCTTAAACAGGGGTTCCCAGGTCAGGCAGGACCAGCAGGAATCAGAGGGCTACCTGGTCATGAGGGCGCAGAGGGTCCTCAGGGGCCCAAAGGTCAAAAGGGACAGATGGGGCCACAAGGACCACGTGGACCTAGAGGTGACAGAGGAAAACCTGGTGCCCAAGGGTTTACTGGTATAATTGGTCAACCAGGTCCTCAAGGTGAACCTGGTATCCCTGGAATTCCTGGTAGAGATGGTTGTAACGGAACAGATGTAAGTAATAAAACTAAAAAAATTGTAAACTTTATAATTAGGAAAATCCTTAATTTTTTTATTGTTCATTTATTCCAGCGTAAATACGGAAATTGCGTTTAGTCTCTACAAGGTCCATGTCAAATGTAGTATAGTCCTTAATATAACTTCGCTTGATCTTGCTATTTAGTTAATTTCGTTGCAGGCTTAAAAATCAACAGCCCGCCAGGCTTTTACTTGCGGACTGCAGAGCTTTTGCAAGTAGCCTGACTTAAAAAAACAAACACCAAAACTAAAGAGACTTTTTTCAAGATCACTTGAGCTGTATGCTAATTTTATACAAATGAAATAGTACAGTTGAATGTGAATACTTTTAATAGAATAGATACAATTTAAACTAAAAATTACGTTTTTAAACACATTTCTAAGAAATGCTGTTTGCCATAATAATACCTAATATTAGCCAATTATTTATGTTCTTTAAATCAATTAAAAATATTACTGATTCCAGGGTTCGCCCGGCGAAGTTGGCCCGAAGGGATATCAAGGTCCAAGGGGTTATCCTGGTCCAAGGGGTGACAAAGGTGACAAAGGAGAAGCAGCGCATATGGGTCGTTATCCAAAAGGTCAAAAGGGTGAACCTGGAACAGAGGGTATGCAGGGTAGACAAGGACCAATGGGGCCATCTGGACCTCCAGGCTTACAGGGGCCAAAAGGGGCCTTAGGGCCAATGGTCAGTACCATAATAAGTACAATTTCATTAGTTTACAGGTTGTATATCAATATATTTTTCTGAGCGACAGACGTGTTAGTTTGTTATACTTTCAGCTAATATCAGAAACAACTAGAAAGATTTTAATGACACTTTAACTGACAGATACTTGATTTTGTGAGGAGTAACTAAGCCTTCCAAGGAGTGGTTATTAAAGCCGGTTTTATTTTTTGTTAATATAATGTTACAGACATACAGATACACAGATAAACACCTTAAACTTATAACACCCTTCTTTTTCCGTCGGGGGTTAAAAAGTGTTATTTTAATTCAAATCTGGCGTGCATCGCGCCTTTAGCGCAAAAATAGCTAATATATTTTTGTTTCCTAGAATATATTGTGAGTATTATACCTTTTTGTAGTCTCTATCAAACAAGGAAGTTTTTATGCAATCTGCAGTAACACTTAACAGCCAATACAATATTAAAAAAAAATATGAGGAAAAGTATTAATTTTTTCAAGTTTTTTGTATGATATTTAATAAAATGATTATGGGGTATGGTAGACCCACTACTCCCGAGTCTACTGTTGAAAAAAATGGTGACACTTTTATAGAGATCATTTTTTTCATGTCTGGTTGAGCACCGCCTGGCATTTTTTCTTTTAAGTTTGTCGTACCATTTATGGGACACCTGTATATATACATATTTAACCCTTCAAGGCCCGCTTATATATATAGATGTATGAGAAAACCCTATGTATATGGACACCGGTGTCCGTCGCGGGCCTTGACAGATTAACCAATATTTTTTGCAGGGTTTTACTGGAGGGAAAGGAGACAAGGGTGCTAAAGGAACGAAGGGCGAGTCTCTCCGAGGTGACAAAGGAGATCGCGGTGATAAGGGTGATCGGGGCACGGGTTGTACTTCACCTCCCTCAGTTGTGGGGCCAGGTCAAGAAATTGCAGTCAAAGGTACCAAGGGAGATATGGGGGATAAAGGTGACAAAGGCGAACCAGGTCGCATGGGTGAAAAAGGAGATACTGGACCTATGGGAGAGCCTGGCTTATCAGGCAATATCGGATCTAAAGGAGAAAAGGGTACAAGAGGAAACCCTGGCGAGCGGGTATGTAAAGTGTCAATAAATAAATAAAAGTTTTCATATTTATAGATCAAACTATAAAACTTTAAACTTACTTAAAACTTTCACTATTAATTTAATAACAGTTTAAGTTTCAGGTAATCCTGTAAATATCACAGTTTTCGCATTTTATTTATTTTTTGTTTAGGGACGTGATGGAATGTATGGAGCTCCAGGTCCTAGGGGTGAAAAGGGAGATAGAGGAGAGGACGGGATGCCTGGATTGCCAGGATTACATGGAAGTAAAGGTGAACCAGGAAGAGATGGAAAACCCGGACCAAGAGGGCTTAAAGGTGTTACTGGTCCCGCTGGAGGACTGTCGGGGTCGCGGGGACCACCTGGGCCACAGGGACCACGCGGCTATACCGGTCCACCAGGACCAAAAGGGACTGACGGCAAGCCAGGTGACAGGGGCGAAGCGGGACCTATGGGACCACCTGGAGGCCAGGGTGAACCTGGTAGTCCAGGTATTGAAGGGCCAACTGGGCAAAAAGGTGAAAAGGGAGAAAGTGGTTTTGCTGGTGCACGTGGTGAAACAGGACCTAGAGGCTACGACGGTGCCGTAGGTCCACAAGGCCCAAGAGGTCCCAAAGGACAAGATGGACTATCGATCCCAGTAAGACGTTTATAATTTGATTGCTACTCAAGAAATAGTTATCTTAGGGATATTTTAATACATTCAGGGCCGATTTCATCTTACGGATAAATGCTAATCGTCACATAGAACACGTATAAGCCTGCCAAATACAAAATAATATAATAATATTATTATTACTAAGAAACAGGCCCTAAGTATTAAAAAATATTATTTGACAATTTTTTACAATCTTCGTTTTCCACCGACCCAAATTCTACTCTAGTGTGGCTTCAATGCAATACATTTGAAGCATGTTGTAGTTCGGATTTGGCTTTCTTTTTAGGACCGGCCTCTTTACTTACGGTCAAGTTAGATTAGATTTCCTGTTAAATGATGCCGTAGAAAAAAAATCACACGAAGTATTGCCCCACCTGTAATTCAAACTCAGTAACTTATACGTAATTACTGAAAATAATCTATATACATATTTGAATGCTCATAAAAATATAGGTAATATAATCTTTCTTTTTTATTTGCTAGGGTGATAAGGGTGACGGTGGTGTGCCCGGTTTTCCTGGCGAAAAAGGGCAAAAAGGGGAGAAAGGTCATACAGGTCTTAGGGGAGTTTCTGGTAACTCTAGTCTTGGAACACCTGGTGCCCCAGGAGAAATGGGTCCGCCGGGCGATAATGGCGAACCCGGTAGACCTGGTCTCAATGGCATGCCAGGAAACCCTGGACAAAAAGGAGACATCGGAGGAAAATGTAATGAATGTTGGCCTGGAGAAGCCGGCATTAAAGGTGATCGAGGTTCTGATGGGGCACAAGGCGAACGTGGAGAAAGGGGGCCTCAAGGTCCAATAGGTCTTCCTGGAGAACGAGGATCAGATGGGTTGAATGGTTTACCCGGATCAGCTGGTGCACCTGTGAGTACTTAATACCACAAATAGAAATACCTAAGTTAATTAATTTAAATACATGGGGAGTAACATTAAAATTGCTCTAGGCGACGTTTGTATGAATACCTATGCCGCTCGGTATGAAAGTGTTAAGGGATTTTTTACCTTCGTAATCGATTGTTCAGATTTGTTCCTCATGCAACGACCCGCAATACTCTTCTGTTTGAAATTGGAAGTTCCATGGTAGGCCGTCAATTATTTTGTAGGTACGGTTTAGGTACGAATTACCTAAATTCCAGCATCGACTAGGCGCACAGAGTCGAAAACAATCGAATCGCGTTAACCCGTTGTCCTAGGTGAGCGATGGGACGCGACACATAGCGACGGGACGCGACGTAATGCGACCAATACTTTACTTCACATTATAACGTAGGCCACAAGTACATATAACAACTATTCGATATTTTCGCGTCGCTATATCGCGTTTGTCGTTCACCTAGGACAACGGGTAAGTCGTCTGCTGCTAAAATAAATGTGATTCGATTCTGCGCCTTTTGATTCTGTTAATTTTGATTCGAATTTTGAATGAAATATACTTATTTATTTATTTTAATTAATCTTAAATGAAGTTGCCTGCGCATTGAAATTTATAGCAAGATTTAGGAGTATAAGTGTGCTGTGTGTGTGAACGGGCAGCAAAGAGCCATTTACATTATTGCCACGATAAGCGATGATGTCCAGCTTATATTTAAACCTTGGACTATCTAGAAAGGACGCATCATATGCCTTAGATAGATAGTGAGTGACTATAATAAGTGTATTTGTGTCTGTGTTTTAATATTGCAGTATCTAGTGAAGTGTTTTCGTTTCTTTATTAGTGTTCTGGTGTTAATAAAGTCTTAATTGGTGTTTTTATTAATGGGACCCAGTAGTGTTAAATATAATTATGGAGGTACGTGTCTTTATCATCCAGAAGTTAGTAAATTTATTATGTTATGTAATAAACATTCTCTTTATTCTGTTACCGAAAATTTTTCTTAGTTACATCCTAGTTAGTTCCTTCACTTATGTTATACGCATATTAAAGCTTTAGAGTAGCTATCAAGATTGAAGCACAAATAAATTCAATGAGCAGCAAGTGGCCACGTAACTTCACATAAGATAGAGAATTATTTGAATAATTGTATCGCGTCGCATAATGTTTATACACAAAACATAACTTCATGTGGTGCATCATTACATTAACCTGTCGTAAAAAATATTATTAGCCACGGAATTATTATTTTAGCCGGCCCAATAAGACAAGTCTTGGTCCCACTTAAAAACAGGTTGCATTAGTATCCATGTTTTAGGTACATAACATATTTATTCTGCGATATTTGTACCTTTAGCGAACTGATTTTTGTTAGGTTCAAACGGCTTAGCATCTGTTGCAGTATTACCTTTATGAAAAGTCAGACAAAATAAATCATGATAATTTTATATTTTTTATCGCAATTTGATTACGAGATGAACATGCCTCAAAATACAAAGTACCTACCTACTGCGTGGCACTTCACTGCGCTCGCCACCCTGAGATATTAGTCTCATAATGTAATTACATTGGGTGCAGAGACATTCGATTATAGTTTTGTTATCTGGCTACGATGTTCTTCAAGCCAGAACACAACAAATGGCCGTTCGCATACTATAGACCATTAACTTGTGACACACCAGTAACTTGTTATATATACTTATTATTAAAATATGTAAAGCTTATACTTAAACTTACACTTATTTTACTTGACAGGGTGATCGTGGCGATGATGGACCTATAGGATCCCCTGGAGATAAGGGAGATAGTGCAATAATACCATATGATCTTATTAAAGGTCCGAAGGGAGAAAAAGGAAATCCAGGTCAAAAAGGTTCTCGTGGTCCGCAAGGTGACAGAGGAAAAGATGGTCCTATGGGACGACCGGGATCTGTGGGAATGCCTGGACAAAAAGGCGAAAAAGGCTTTATGGGTCCTCCTGGAATTGATGGTATTCCAGGACAGGATGGTAGAGATGGAAGACCTGGAGATAAAGGAATATCCGTTAAAGGAGAAAAAGGTACACCGGGGGAGTATGGTGCGAAAGGAGACAAAGGTACTGCAGGATTAAAGGGCGTAAAAGGACAACCAGGACAATGTGCTGCTAGTTTAATGGAACAAACAAGGGGTGACAGAGGCGAACAA
This sequence comes from Lapara coniferarum, assembly GCA_949316025.1. NCBI lineage: Eukaryota > Metazoa > Arthropoda > Insecta > Lepidoptera > Sphingidae > Lapara > Lapara coniferarum. Next base: position 11,581,459 of record OX438926.1, on the reverse strand, counting down.
GGAGAACCAGGACCTCAAGGATTGCAAGGTATTTTAAACTTAATTTTGTTTATCGTAATAGGAAATATGCATTTCGCAGTCGCAAGACAACCATTCATAACTACTGTGGGAGTGGAGCTTCGTATTACGTACTTTTTTATATGATACTAGCCGCCCGCCGTGGCTTCGCAGAAGTAGCGAAGCATAATATTATATGCCTGCATTTATTTTTCTGTCGTAATAAATATAAATGAACTATCCACCTCTTGAATCTTGAATCACTCCGTCCATTAGTGAAAAACGTATGAAAATCCGTTGGGTAGTTTTTGAGTTTATCGCGTTATATTGTTACACACTGTTATAAGATGTTATCGTGCTTCATTGTGTTTTATAACGTTATACAACTGCTGTGGGAGCACCTTTAGGTTTTGCGACCTTCGTCTCAGCAACCCGTTTTACTACGTAGTACTATTCTGTATTCTGTGATTCCACTACCTACTAGGCTATTGCTGCCCATAAATATTATTAATAAAATTAAATTTGTTAATTAGGTGACACCGGTGAAAAAGGTGACAAAGGATATCCAGGAAAACCAGGAGACAAAGGAGATAGGGGCATAATTGGCCAACCAGGACCAGTTGGACCTCGTGGACTTCCTGGGGTTAGAGGAGAAAAAGGAGATATTGGACCGATTGGCTCTCCGGGAACACCTGGATCAACTGGAGCAAGAGGCTTCCCAGGTGTTACAGGATTAAAAGGTGATAAAGGAGAAGTTGGACCATCAATAGTAGGACCAAAAGGTCCGCAAGGGTCACCTGGACGTCAGGGCGAACCAGGCTCCAGAGGAGAACCAGGTTTACCCGGTGAAGATGGACCACCAGGTTCTATAGGTTTACGTGGCGAAAAAGGTGATGAAGGCCAAATTGGTCGCCCAGGCTTCACTGGCCCACCTGGTAATAAAGGAGAACCGGGGCCGGTTGGTCCTATTGGTGTGACAGGTACTCCCGGTCTCCCAGGAAGGGATGGCTCCAAAGGTCAGCAGGGATTTCCAGGAGTATCTGGTAAACCTGGTCTTATCGGATTACCTGGTAACAAAGGCGAACCTGGATTACAGGGACTAGAGGGTCCTAAAGGTTTCCCCGGCGCTCGAGGACGTCCTGGGTTACCTGGTACACCGGGAATAAACGGAGAACCAGGGCGAAAAGGAGATAAAGGAGATATAGGATATAATGGCAATCCAGGGGCCCCTGGCGCATCAGGTCCAAGAGGACTCGACGGTACACCTGGTGTAAAAGGTGATCAAGGATTTCCGGGACGACCTGGTTTACCTGGCCGACCCGGCTTACAGGGGCTAAAGGGTGATATGGGTCTTATTGGGCCGGTGGGACCAAAAGGAGAGCCAGGACTTGCATCTGATAAAGGACAAAAAGGAGAATTAGGAGAACGTGGCTTGGATGGGCTGTCTGGTTTACCCGGTTTAAACGGTGATAAGGGTGACAAAGGAAATGCAGGTATTCCTGGAATAGGTTTATCTGGAATGCCCGGAGAAAAGGGAGATCTAGGTATGCCAGGATTAGATGGAGCTCCTGGTCTTGCAGGGCTAAAAGGAAATCAGGGCCGTCCAGGGATACCGGGATTAAAGGGTAACACGGGACTGCCAGGCGAAGCAGGACGTCCTGGAATACCTGGTTTAGACGGCGCGCCTGGATTACCTGGCGAAATAGGTTTACCGGGTCTAGAAGGCCAAAAAGGAGACAAAGGTGAAATGGGATTTGCTGGCAGAGATGGATTCGATGGAATGAAGGGAGAACAGGGACTAATGGGTCCACCGGGACCTGTTGGACCTAAAGGCTACACAGGGCCTAAAGGAGAACGCGGTCCTCCGGGTTTGTCTATCGATATCAAAGGAGATAAAGGAGATATGGGCTTGCAAGGTATAGTTGGAGCAAAAGGAGACAAAGGAGAAAGGGGTTTTGATGGCCCCCAGGGACCACAAGGAGACAAGGGTGATCAAGGCTTTCCAGGTCCAGTAGGAGCTACAGGTGCTATTGGAATGAGGGGAGACAAAGGTAAATCTTTATTGTTTTCTTCTATTGCCATATCCCTTATAACGAAAATAATTATTTACATACTAGCTGCGCGCAGAACTTTGTCTACGTGGACATAATATATCCATCTCAGCTTGTTATAAATCGCAATGTGATTCTGCAAACTATAGGTACGCTAAGAGTAGCATCTATTTAATAATTGTAAGTAACCCGATTTGGCAACGGCGATTTTTCGGGTCTTACTTTGCGATTTCCCTCAGTGACTGCCTCAGTGGCGTATTACGGTATATTACGGTACGACTGCAATGCTGAGGCCTCGGGTTTGATCCCCGAGTGAGACAGTGATATATGTACCCGATATGGAGATAGGCTTACCTTATATCATGCGACGGAATACGCACGGCGAAAAGTGGATGCACTAGTTGCGCTTCTGTCTACCCTTTCGGGGATAAAAGGCGTGATTATGTCTGTATTTATGTTTAGTAGGAACTTTTTTTTTTTTAACGCGGAGAAAGTGAATTATTACTACCGCCCAGTGTTCAAGGGGAACGACTGAGCGGCTATGTTTAGTTCACCGTGCCTTACGACCCGACGTTGAGCCGCCCGGAGAGATGAAAAACGTCGGGCGACCGCCGGGCCTAGTCCCTAATCTATATACAACGCACGGCATACCAACCAAAACTCCGAGGTTGCCATCTTCGGCGCATTAGGGACGGCTGCGGGCTTCCTCCGACTCACGTCTAAGTTGTCGTCCCCCTTTAGTAGGAACTCTAACGTTTGTTCATATTATGGAACTTTTTCCAGGTGATATGGGTCCTATGGGTCCAATAGGTCAACCTGGAAGAAAAGGATTCTGCGAAAAAGGTGTGCTTGGAACACCTGGAAAACATGGTCGACCGGGTAAGCCCGGAGCGCCTGGCGAAAAAGGAATCCAAGGTTTGCCAGGACTTCCTGGACAAACAGGTCTGCCAGGGATGCCTGGTCCTGTGGGACAAAAAGGTCAAAAGGGTGAATTAGGTAGAGAAGGAATTGCGGGAGTTCCAGGAGAAAGAGGGCAACCTGGTGAAAGAGGATTTACTGGTGAGAGAGGTTCTAAAGGAGATAAGGGCAATACAGGAGCAACAGGATTTGGTTTCCCAGGACAAAAAGGAGAACCAGGTCCAATTGGACAACCAGGAATCGACGGACAAAAAGGTGATAAAGGTGAACGTGGATTAGATGGCATTCCAGGAACTCCGGGACCAGTTGGCCAGAAAGGTGATACAGGAATCCGAGGATTACCTGGAAGAATTGGTCTACAAGGGGATATGGGCTTTAAAGGTGATAAGGGTGAACCTGCAGTTGTTGTTCAGGGACCAAAGGGAGAAATGGGCCCACGAGGTATGCCTGGATTAGATGGTCCCCCAGGACGAGACGGTCCACCTGGCTTACAAGGCCTCCAAGGAAGCCCAGGAATGAAGGGAGACCGAGGCCCTATTGGACTTCCAGGCCCCCAAGGACTAATGGGGTTGCAAGGAATCCAAGGTTTCCAAGGAGAAAGGGGAGATATGGGTATGGTAGGCCAAATTGGTGCTAAAGGCGATGCAGGCGCACCTTGTGCAAGGACGGACTATTTAACAGGAATATTATTAGTGCGACATAGTCAAAGAGATTTAGTGCCTCAGTGTGACTCCGGGCACGTGAAGTTGTGGGATGGATATTCCCTGCTGTACATAGACGGAAACGAGAAATCACATAACCAAGATCTCGGATATGCAGGTTCATGCGTTAGAAAATTCAGCACAATGCCATTCCTGTTCTGCGATCTTAATGATGTTTGCCATTATTCAAGTCGAAACGATCGAAGCTACTGGTTGTCCACTGGTGAACCGATACCCATGACACCGGTATCAGGAAACGAGATTGCAAAATACATATCAAGATGCGTTGTGTGCGAAGTACCATCAAATGTAATTGCTGTACACAGTCAGACATTAGACATTCCTACTTGTCCGAGCGGTTGGAATGAATTATGGATAGGATACAGCTTCGTTATGGTAATTATTGCATACTATACCTAACTGCAATGCAGCGTTAAAAATATTATAATCAGATATTAATAATTGTTTTGTTTTTTTTACAGCATACTGGAGCGGGTGGCCAAGGAGGAGGACAAGCTTTAGCCAGTCCAGGATCTTGCTTAGAAGATTTCCGCGCTATACCATTTATAGAATGTAATGGAGAAGGCGGCACTTGTCACCACTTTGCTGATAAACTCAGCTTCTGGCTTACTACAGTTGAAGACAGCCAGCAATTTGCTACACCGGACAGACAGACAATTAAGGCAGGCCATTTAAAAGAACGTGTGTCCCGCTGCACAGTGTGTATCAAAAATACTTCTTAGTTATAAAGAAAGCGAAATTGGTATGCAAATGATAAAATGTGACTGGTTCATAATGCGATATTGCATAAATTTAAGTACAGAGGTCAGATATAGTAGTTACATCGTAATATATAAGAGTGCATTAGAATGATCCAATTGTCAAATTGGAAGTAAATAATTTATCTCTACTTATTACTTACAAAAAATTAACTTAGAGTTCCTTGATAGTAATGAATACGCCAAAGCAATTTAAGATTAGAACAAAAAAATGTATCATAATATACTACAGCTTACAACTGTACCTATTTATAAAATAATTTAATGAATCCCAGAGAGTAACGCATTCATTAGGCTCTTGTATTAATTCAAATTGTTTAATATTTCACAATAAGTAATCACTAGTCACATAATAAAACGATCATTTATTCACATGAATACCTACATATTTTATATTTGCATTTGTGATAATGTAGATTTGCTAATTGTATATACGAGTATGTCTAATATAACTGTTACAAAGTTTAAAAATACATATTCTTTTTTTTCTACAACCCAAAGTCTAAGAAAACAGCATTTCACCTTATGTCACTAAGCCGAGGAAAATACAGTCAAAGGTTTTGACGGAAATGTTTATGTAAGCACTGCCATTGTAGATAGATTAACGCTTAGCATGCTAAAGAAATTTTACTTAATAAAAGAACTTTAAAATAGCAATTTTTTTTTGTTTTCCTTAACTTTTTTTGAAACGCATATTTTTTATAATCCTTTCGTCCATACCCCAGAGTCTAGTGTCAACATTATAACAGTATTTTAAGCGTAAAATAATTTGTTCTACTTAATCAAGAATGTATGAATGTTTAAAGTAAATATCTAGTCATTGGCAAAGGGATTCCCGTTTGTAATTGATATAAACAAATTATGAAAATAAATAACATTACTAACAAACAAATAATTTACTACTTTCTCACTTAAAAAAAATATTTTAAATATTTTGTCAAAAAAGCTAAGTAAAAGCAAAAACAAACAGGAACTGGCGACGCAGTAGTTACATTACATGAACCAATAGGGTAGGTTCCTACATTTGATTTTGTACATTATTTTATAAGCAACATAAACTAACATATACAGTTACCTATATTTGCCACTTCTCGCAGGGTTGGAATCAGGTGCGTCGCTTTTTTACGCCCGGTCAGCTTTACCGCTTGTATAAAGCGCAGGTTCGGCCGAGAATGGAATATTGCTCGCACCTATGTGACGGTTCGGCCCAATACTTGCTTGAAGCCTTGTGTGGATATACAGCGGCGGGCCATAAGCATTTTAAATGATGCTGACATGACGGGCAACTTGGTGTCGCTACAGTTGCGGAGAGATGTCGCTTCTCTTAGCGTGTTCTACCGTCTGTATCATGGTGAATGCTTTGAGGAGTTGTTTAATTTGATCCCCCTCTCCTTTCCTTACCAGAACCACGCGTGCGGGCGTGCGAAGCCACAGCTTGAAAGTATGGAGGGTAGAAGTAAGGAGGACCATCTTGAGTAGGCGATTAGTCGAAAAAGTGTCTATGCGTGGCATGAAGTAATATGGGATGTTTCTTTTCATAGATGTATAATATGCCGAAGCGTCTATGCGAGCGCCTACTCGGATCAAGCCTTTCTCATCAAGAAAGGGAGAAAGTGTTAAAATCTTGATTTTACTAGACAAAGATTTGCCATTTACCAACAAATCATACTCATTGTGAAACGTCTGGCGTTGAGCCTAATGCAAAGTGAATGAAATGAATCGCGCAGTTCTTCAGCTGACAGATTTCCTGAACGTTTGTTTCTAAGACATTTAAGATTAAATATAAATCTTTTAATATATGCACCTCAGAATAATAACTAAAGCCATATTATTCTGAGATACCTAAGCACATACTCTTTGGAGTCTAGTTAATGATGAATAATCATCGAAATTAATATAATTTTATCTTCTACCACAGAATACGCCTTTATTTCAGCTAAATCATCTAAGTAGTTTTTTTAAGATGGGCCAATCTGGTTAATCTTTAGTAAAAAAATCTGGACCGGACCACCACAAATCTAGGGAAGCTAAAATTTTCGCATTTACACCCCTAGAAATCGAGTCGGCTGGGTTTGACTCGGTGCACACGTATCGCCAAGCCGAAGGCGACGTCAACTCTACTATTTCGCTGGTTCGATTAGCCACGAACGTTTTTAATTTAGTCAGATCGGTATTGATCCAGCTCAACACGACACTAGAATCACACCAGTGAACTATCCTGTCCGGTTCGTATCTTAAAGTCTCCACCACAGACTGGCAGACTGCAGAGCCTCGCTGCAAGTAATAGTATCCACATACGATGTGATTTGGTATCATGCGACCAATTCGTCACGCGGTACAGTCTTCACGCCACACGATCGAACCGTACCATGCGATGTCTAGTTGTATGCAACCAAGTTTGATGGACAAGCCATCGAACCAGCCGTACCAAAAATAATAATAATGTCCATCGAACCGTGCCCCACACGATGCGATATAGTTCGATGGCATACCATTTTAATGGTTCGGCTGTACCAAATCGCATCGTATGTGCCCACTTTAACGCACCACACAACTCTAGACGCGGAATTGTCGTTGGCTTTAACCGTTAACGGAGATACTTTAGATTTAGCGCGCAAAATTCTAACCCTACCATATTAACCGTTACAATCCACGGATTTCAAATAGATGCATGCACCATATATGCACATTGAGATGTATCGCTGAATGAATGCAATTCGATAGTATTTGATGCATCACACAAAACTAATCTTGGTACCGTTAAATTAGATAAATAAGGTAAGTTATGTACAAACTTTAGTCAATCGTCCTTTATGCCTTCCGGAACTGGTTGATCCCAGCCTAAGTTTTGTTGCGAGATTTTTTGCAAGATGATTTTGGGCTGTATAACAACCGGACTTAAAGGACCTAAAGGGTCAAATATTTTAAACGCATTTGACATAATAAATCGTTTAGTTACAATAATTGCTTTTTCATCATATAAAAAGTTCTTTATTGGAAAATGCAATGTGTCCCTAGATGGTGTCCATCCACGTCCAAGGGTGCTCGATGACTCGCTAATAGTTGTTATCTTGTTTATTGAAGTCAAGATTTTCGAAAATGGTTGAGTGATTACTTTTGTATTTTCTTAAATTAAAACAACCTTTTTTTAGTGCACTAGACACTGAAAGCTGAATGCGAAGCAATTCTTGCTCATCATCGCCCCCTGTGACGAGATCATCAACATCAGAGACAAATAAACAAGAACAAGAATAAATCGTTCTCTAACGTAGTGTTATATTCTCTTTGAATCTTTCTGAATTATTAATTTTATAATTTTTATAAGTAACAAGACTCAAGATTGGTCGCTGCATTTTTTTTTTATAATTTTCCCTTACAGGGAAGGCAAAGGGTTCTACCCCATACAGCCTAGTCTTGAGTGATATTTTTGGTTCCATTTTTTAAACTATGTACTATGTCGTAGTAAAGCAGTGGCTGGATTTTGGCGGGATCATGGAAGTGTCATGAGGTGCTCTTGTTTTAATTCATTTTTTTTTTATTATACTTAGTGTTATATTGCATAATTATGGTGGTATATTATCCTATATAGTTCTATTAAAGGGCTCAAAGGAAGTGAATTGAAATAACTGTGCTAATCAAGTGTTTTTTTTTGTTGCTGCCAAAACTCCTCGACACAGTCTTGGTAAGGTAGCCACTGCTTTACTTCGACATAGTAGTTAGCTCAGAATAATAACTACAGTACTATTATTCTGAGGTAGTTATTACTAAGGATAAAAAAGAAACAATACAACTGCATTTTATTTTAACCAAAAACTTTGACACTGGCAGACGCGCAATCCGCGCCTTGCCAAAGAGAGAAAAAAAGACGCGTGGCACTCGGAGACTGCCGCGGTAAAGCTATTGCATTAATTCTAATATTTATAACCTCTTTGAACAGATACAAAATAAAATATTCATCGATAGATGGCAAAACTAAAAAAAAAGTATGAAAGACGGGCTCAATGGACTAATATCCAGCCGTAAAATTTAAATAAAAATCTCTTTGAACAGCTATAAAATAAAAACTTTTATTTCAAAATTCATACGTACCATAGGATAATCCTCAGAATAAGGACTATAAGCATAGAAGTAACGCTATGACATTTGAGCGTACACACTCATAGACATCAAGAAATTTAGTTGTGCTGTGATCAAGAAGTTTATAATATAACTACTGGAGACCGCAGTACACCAAGAAGTTTATAATATATCTACTGGAGGCCTCGGTACACACATTTTTGTGAAGACAAAAAAATTACCTTTTGAGCTGTCTTCTATCTCACTCACTCTTTAACCTATGTTGCCAAAGCTTACGGATTATTTCCCCACCCATAAAAAAATATCAATACCGTTATTGTCGTCTCAATCATATATATATAAATATTTCCAACATATCTTATATAATGATATAAGTACTATTTTCATTTCAGAATTATTCTTGTTGAATAAGATATCCTTAAGGTTTTTTATCCTTATTAACATTTTAGTTAAACAAAATTTCCTCATTTAATTGGTAATTGCGAATACATATTTCGGCAACACTGTTATAAAACGTTAAGTTCGATGACAATATAGTTGTCAAATAAATGTTCACTTCGAAATTTTCTCTGTAATTATCTACAATAATAAGTGTGTTTTAGTGATATTTTAATGTGAATTGTGTAGTTCACGGTTGCAGAAATATTTGATATCCATAATTTAGTGTGAAATTCTACAGGTAAGTTTATTGTAATCAATATTGTGTAAATATTATAATTTTATCAATATTTATACGAATCGTAATAAAATACGTGAATATTTTATAAATGAACTGTAGAAAAACCTCGCTTAATGTGATTTGCTTTATATATAACTACTTTTTTCATATTAACGTAATGTTAAATGTGATTTTTTGTATTGTAAATAGTATATGTAAACAAGAGGCTAGGGTGACCATGGTGTAAGCTTTGGTGGACCGGTTTCACGATGGTGCTAGAGTATTTGTAATACTAGCCGCCTTACTAATGAATATTATAAAGCTTATTAATCTTTAAATAATCATCGTAAATAAAAACTGAGGATCAACAGTTACAATCGAGTTCTCAGTGTATCCAGCATTGATTTATTGAAACTTTTATTTAAAATAAAATCGAGTTTGTATTACTCTTTACAGATTTCTTAAAGATCTGGATAAGCAAAAACGTGGTTGAATATAAATACCATTAAAAGGTCAATTTGATGTCTGCAAGAATTACTAGTCTACATTTAAAGACAGAAGATTATGATTCTGAATGTGATAATGTGTCTTCTACTTCTCGGAATATGGCAGAAGATGTCAAAAATAATTATTTATTAACAGAAACTCATGCTGTAAGTATATTATTTTTTATCATTTCACTGGTATAATTATGATCCACTTAGACTTTATTATTTACTAGCTTTTGCCCGCGGCTCCGCCCGCGTGAATGATTTTCCGGGATAAAAGTCACTGTTTATATTTTACTGGGATGAAAAGTGGCCTATGTGCTAATCCAGGACATGATCTACCCGTGTGCCATATTTCATCGAAATCCGTTTAGTAGTTTTTGCATGAAAGAAACATCCATACATCCAGACATTCTTACAAACTTTCGCCTTTATAATATTAGTAAGATTAGTAGGATAGGGCATTAAGCTTGCGACCCACCAAATTTTATAACGGCGGTACATTGGGTGATATTTGAGTGTACTAAATGGCACCTCTGCCTCTGTCTAAAATATATAGGTACTTAAATATATTATTATTGATTGATATTTACTTTTTACATTATATGTCAGCGAAATGAATATGAACCACCATTGAAACGTCAAGACTTGAAAGATTTCAATATATCAGTAAATGTGAAGACATCCCGTGAAATAAATTAGAAGAAATAAAAGAAAGTATTGCAGCAGAAGATGAAGAGATAAAAGAAGAAAATTAATGACAAGTTATTTCTTACTAAAGTTGTTCATGATTATACTTTACAGTCTGAAATTGAAAATATTTTGCAGTGAAATTTTGCTAACATTTGAGATTTTTTTTAAAAGTATATTCCAAATAGCAAGCAAAGAAAAATTACATATAGTGATGACATAAAGACTTTTGTTTTAACATTACACCTTTAGTCGCCGAAAACAATTTTGTTTTTATAAATTCAAAGATTTATTTGCCGAAAGAGAGCACATTATGGTGATCTTTAGCAAACTTTAATAGTTTTGTTGGCTTCTTCACAGAAGTTTTAGAATATTAAAAATAAATTTAAGGAAGAAACCTCACCCGCAGAATGTAGCGTTAATTTTTGATTCCATGGCTCTCAAACAAGAATTTATTTAATATTGTAATTTGTAAAACATCCACGTGTTTATTACTTTTGCTATAAATATCTACACAACTTTGTTTACAATCAACTTACCTATGGAATTTCACACTAGATGTTGGATTGCAAATAATTCTGCAACCATGAATTACACAACTCATAGTAGAATATCTCTAAAACACAATATTTATTATAGTGGATAATTACAGAAAAAAAGTTCGCAGAATACTTGCAAAAATTGTAAAATCACACAAAATAGATATTCGTAATATTTCAAAATTACTCACTGAAAATTAGGTTATTAACTTCCTAAATGTGTATTATTTTGTTCATGTATGATTGTTTACTTTTATGAGTATGTTTTTTATTTTTTTTTATTATATTTAAATTTAACAATAACTGTAGTTCGATCCCCGGGTCGGGCAAAGTGATATTGAGTTTTTCTATTCAGTATCAGCTCGGAGTCTGGAATTTGTGTCCGATATGGCGATAGGCTCGCCCCCTATCACATCATGGGACGGAATAACGGCGAAAAGTGGGTGCACTAGTTGTGCCTCTGCCTACCCCTTCGGGGATAACAGGCGTGAGTGTGTGTGTGTGTGTGTGTGTGTGTAGTTTTCATTTTTAAATATCCCAATGTTTTTCTGTCTAACCTTACAGTCTCCATATTTGGTTATAAAGGCCAGCAAACAACGTGAACATATCCAGTCGCAGGGGAAAGTAAAACATATATAATGTGAGGTTGTGTGCCGAGCAAAAAAAAAGCACGCGGGGCCCCGTGCGAAGCAAAAATTATTTTTTTTAACAGCTTTGTAAGTAAGGTGCCAAAAAACGGTCCCCCAAGGAGCTGCAAGATGCCCCTGTAACTGCGAGGCCCCAGGCGGTTGCCTGGTTCGCCCCCCTCCTCCAAGGCCGCCACTGAATTCACCACCGCGTGGTGAGGTATTTTTTTATGTAAGTGGAACTAGTAGTTCCGAACTACTTACCAAAACAGTATGTAAATATGCCAATTTTGTTTGGAATAAACTTTCTAACTCAAATTATATTTTTTAAATATCAACTATTACTAGCCGCTGTAGTTGGTTTTCATAGTTAATTTAAACCGCATTACTTTATAGAGATAAAAATAAATATTATGGTGCGATATCATATTATTACACACTCACACACTCACGCCTCTTATCCCCCGGGTAGACAGAGGTGCAATTAGTGCAACCACTTTTTGCCGTTATTCCGTTCCATGGTGTGATAGGGGACGAGCCTATCGCCTTATCGTGTACAAATTCCAGACTCCGAGCTGATACTGAATGGAAAATAATCACTTTGCCCGACCCGACCAACCCGGGGATCGAACCCGAGATCTCAGCATTGCAGTCGTACCATAATACAACTACGCCACCGAGGCAGCCATATTATATCATATCATATTATTATGGACAGTAAATTATGTTACGTCCTGGTTTTGAAAATAAACCTTTGTCACTCTAAAGAGAGAGACAGCAGTTAACTGTGACGTCACATTTTATTCTTCAGTTTGTTAAACGGAATGAATAATCCATATGGGTATAAAATTCTTGCAGTACACACATTTTTTTGAAGACAAAAAAATTACCTTTTGTTTTGTCTTCTATCTCACTCACTCTTTAACCTATGTTGCCAAAGCTTACGGATTATTTCCCCACCCATAAAAAAATATCAATACCGTTATTGTCGTCTCAATCATTTATTTAAAAATATTTCCAACATATCTTATATAATGATATAAGTACTATTTTCATTTCAGAATTATTCTTGTTGAATAAGATATCCTTAAGGTTTTTTATCCTTATTAACATTTTAGTTAAACAAAATTTCCTCATTTAATTGGTAATTGCGAATACATATTTCGGCAACACTGTTATAAAACGTTAAGTTCGATGACAATATAGTTGTCAAATAAATGTTCACTTCGAAATTTTCTCTGTAATTATCTACAATAATAAGTGTGTTTTAGTGATATTTTAATGTGAATTGTGTAGTTCATGGTTGCAGAAATATTTGGCATCCATCATTTTATGTGAAATTCTACAGGTAAGTTCATTGTAATCAATATTGTGTAAATATTATAATTTTATCAATATTTATACGAAATGTAATAAAATACGTGAATATTTTATAAATGAACTGTAGAAAAATATCGCTTAATGTGATTTGCTTTATATATGACTACTTTTTTCATATTAACGTAATGTTAAATGTGATTTTTTGTATTGTAAATAGTGTATACATATAAACAAGAGGCTAGGGTGACCATGGTGTAAGCTTTGGTGGACCGGTTTGACAATGGTGCTAGAGTATTTGTAATACTAGCCGCCTTACTAATGAATATTATAAAGCTTATTAATCTTTAAATAATCATCGTAAATAAAAACTGAGGATCAACAGTTACAATCGAGTTCTCAGTGTATCCAGCATTGATTTATTGAAACTTTTATTTAAAATAAAATCGAGTTTGTATTTCTCTTTACAGATTTCTTAAAGATCTAGATAAGCAAAAACGTGGTTAAATATAAATACCATTAAAAGGTCAATTTGATGTCTGCAAGAATTACTAGTCAACATTTAAAGACAGAAGATTATGATTCTGAATGTGATAATGTGTCTTCTACTTCTCGGAATATGGCAGTAGATGTCAAAAATAATTATTTATTACCAGAAACTCATGCTGTAAGTATATTATTTTTTATCATTTCACTGGTATAATTATGATCCACTTAGACTTTATTATTTACTAGCTTTTGCCCGCGGCTACGCCCGCGTGAATGTGTTTTTCCGGGATAAAAGTCACTGTTTATATTTTACTGGGATGAAAAGTAGCCTATGTGCTAATCCAGGACATGATCTACCCGTGTGCCATATTTCATCGAAATCCGTTCAGTAGTTTTTGCATGAAAAAAACATCCATACATCCAGACATTCTTACAAACTTTCGCCTTTATAATATAATAAGATTAGTAGGATAGGGCATTAAGCTTGCGACCCACCAAATTTTATAACGGCGGTACATTGGGTGATATCTGAGTGTACTAAATGGCACCTCTGCCTATGTCTAAAATGTATAGGTACTTAAATATATTCTTATTGATTGATATTTACTTTTTACGTTACATATCAGCGAAATGAATATGAACCACCATTGAAACGTCAAGACTTGAACGATTTCAATATATCAGTTAATGTGAAGACATCCAGTGAAATAAGTTTAAAGAAATAAAAGAAAGTATTGCAGCAGAAGATGAAGAGATAAAAGAAGAAAATTAATTACAAGTTATTTCTTATTAAAGTTGTTCATGATTATACAGTCTGAAATTGAAAATATTTTGCAGTGAAATTTTGCTAATATTTGAGATTTTTTTAAAAAGTATATTCCAAGTAGCAAGCAAAGAAAAATTACATATAGTGATAACATAAAGACTTTTGCTTTAACATTACACTTTTAGTCGCCGAAAACATTTTTGTTTTATAAATTCAAAGATATATTTGCCGAAAGAGAGCACATTATGGTGATCTTTAGCAATCTTTAATTGTTTTGTTGGCTTCTTCACAGAAGTTTTAGAATATTAAAAATAAATTTAAGGACGAAACCTCACCCGCAGAATGTAGCGTTAATTTTTGATTCCATGGCTCTCAAACAAGAATTTATTTAGTATTGTAATTTGTAAAACATCCACGTGTTTATTACTTTTGCTATAAATATCTACACAACTTTGTTTACAATCAACTTACCTATGGAATTTCACACTAGATGTTGGATTGCCAATAATTCTGCAACCATGAATTACACAACTCATAGTAGAATATCTCTAAAACACAATATGTATTATTATGGATAATTACAGAAAAAAAGTTCGCAGAATACTCGCAAAAATTGTAAAAAATAGATATTTAGATAGATAAAATAAATATTCGTAATATTTCAAAATTACTTACTGAAAATTAGGTTATTAACTTCCTAAATGTGTATTATTTTTTGATGTATGATTGTTTACTTTTATGAGTATGTTTTTTATTTTTTTTTATTATATTTAAATTCAACAATAACTAGTTTTCATTTTTAAATATCCCAATGTTTTTCTGTCTAACCTTACAGTCTCCATATTTGGTTATAAAGGCCGGCAAACAACGTGAACATATCCAGTCGCGGGGGAAAGTAAAACATATACAATGTGAGGCTGTGTGCCGAGCAAAAAAAAGCACGCGAGGCCCCGTGCGAAGCAAATAAATTTTTTTAACAGCTTTGTAAGTAAGGTGCCAAAAAACGGGCCCCCAAGGAGCTGCAAGATGCCCCTGTAACTGCGAGGCCCCAGGCGGTTGCCTGGTTCGCCCCCCTCCTCCAAGGCCGCCACTGAATTCACCACCGCGTGGTGAGGTATTTTTTTTATGTAAGTGGAACTAGTAGTTCCGAACTACACATACCAAAAAAGTATGTAAATATGCCAATTTTGTTTGGAATAAACTTTCTAACTCAAATTATATTTTTTAAATATCAACTATTACTAGCCGCTGTAGTTGGTTTTCATAATTAATTTAAACCGCATTACTTTATAGAGATAAAAATAAATATTATGGTGCGATATCATATTATTGCACACTCACGCCTCTCATCCCCCGGGTAGACAGAGGCGCAATTAGTGCACCCACTTTTTGCCGTTATTCCGTTCCATACTGTGATAGCGGGCGAGCCTATCGCCTTATCGTGTACAAATTCCAGACTCCGAGCTGATACTGAATGGAAAATAATCACTTTGCCCGACCCGACTAACCCGGGGATCGAACCCGAGATCTCAGCATTGCAGTCGTACCATAATACAACTACGCCACCGAGGCAGCCATATTATATCATATCATATTATTATGGACAGTTAATTATGTTACGTCCTGGTTTTGAAAATAAACCTTTGTCACTCTAAAGAGAGAGACAGCAGACAGTTGTGACGTCACATTTTATTCTTCAGTTTGTTGAACGGAATGAAAAATCCATATATGGGTATAAAATTCTTGGCTGTGATCCCTTGTGACAGTCTATATGTATATAATACTCTTTGCAGTCTATCGATAGATCCTCTTTGTCTATGGGCTATGTTAAATTTACAGACGTGCTAAAATCAACACTTTTCGATTAATCAACTGCAAATAGCTATTTTATATAAAGAGATATAAAAAAAATAAAGATACGAAAACTCTAATTTGGTATTAAAATACCAAATGAAGTCTGGGTGCATTTAAGCTCTCGTTAAGAGGCTGTTACTTTACAAGAAACTAAGGTCATACCGGATTTCGCCAAAACGAAACTTCCACCGATTTAAGCTTGCTATTTACAGTGGTTTTCATAACTTCCTAAATTTCATTCACACTAAAATACACTCATTTGCAAAAAAAAACGGGCGGTTTGGATTTTAATTCTTTTTTAAAAAAATACGGTACCAAAATGATTTCAATCATTTGTACATGTTACTGGCCGGTTTTAAAAATGCCGTGGTGTTTAAAACAGTACGTTCTAAATTAAAATTTTCGTTTGATGCTCGTTTTTACAGAAAACCACTTTTTATCCTACATTTTTGGTGCGAAGTTCCAAAAGATAATATCGGTTTTCATAACTTTTAGTCAATTTTTATGAATTTATTTCATATTCTTAATTGTCAAAGCTTCATTTATTGCTGTTTAGCTGTCTCAATAATGTTAGAGAAAGTGGTAAAAGCTACCAAAATTATTGCGCTGCTCGAAGAGAGATGCAGCCAATGCTTCGTGGCTCAGAGGCTAAGTGTGAGTCACTTGACGGTTCAAAGGACCTGGCAGCGGTATCAAGACACCGGTTCCGTCGAGAGAAGGCCTGGTTCTGGAAGAAAACCATGTACCCAACCACGGGATGATCGTTTTCTTGTGAGTCGCGCATTGAGAAATCGCAAGTCTTCGTATGTGGACCTTAAGAACAACCTCGAAGAAGTAAGAAATGTGCATATTAGTCTATGGACGGTCAGGAGGAGGCTGCTCGCGGCCAATATACGCAGTCATCGCCCGGCCCGCGGCCCTAAGTTCCTCCGTGAGCACAGAGTTGCCAGGCTTAGGTTTGCTCGAAATTGTGAGTCATGGACTCAAGAAGACTGGAATAGGGTATTGTTCTCCGATGAAGCCAGGATATCTCTGTTCGGTGAAGATCGACGTCGGCGAGTGCTACGAAGACGAGGAGAACGCTTTGCAGAGGCTTGTTTTGAAGAAATCACACCTTATGGTGGGGGCTCTATTATGTTTTGGGCAGGAATAAATTCAATGGATCGTACAGAGTTAGTCTTCATTGAAAACGGCTCACTGACTGGACATCGATACATAACGGAAGTTCTTATTCCTCATGCACAACCCGCATTGGCCGCTTTAGGCGAAGACTCAATTTTTATGGACGACAACGCTCGCGCCCACCGGTCTGGCGATGTGGAAGCGTATGTGCAAGAGGTCGGCATTCGTCGTTTGGATTGGCCAGCTTGAAGTCCCGACCTCAATCCTACAGAGCATGTCTGGGACGTTCTGAAACGACGCGTGAGATCAGTACAACCAGCTCCGCAAACCATCAGAGAGCTGAAGAATGTGATTACCGCGGAGTGGGAACGTATTCCGCAAGCAAGTATCCGGGATTTCCTCGCTAGCATACCCAGACGAATTCAAGCTGTGATTTCAGCTAGAGGGGGTCACACTCGATACTAAACATTTATCTGCTTTTACTTTATTAAAGAAAAAACAAACAAAAATCTTTGTTAACTTTTACTTCACGAGCATATGCACTACTAGCGAGCATACACTACTAGTGAACTTTAGCATTAAAACCCATAAATTTTATCAAAATTTTATGATAACACTGACGAGAACGATTATTTGCTTATTAATTTACAAAATTGTGAAAGTAAAACTACCTATAATTATCAAACAAACCAATAGTTGAAAACATTTGAAATGGTTCATTGCTTAGGTGCCCGTTTTTTTTGCAAATGAGTTTAGTTTGGAATTTATAATATTATTTTTTGGAAATTAGAAAACCAATGGAAACCACTGTACCCAAGAGGTCTGGGTCTGACTGAGCTATTCAAAATGGGACGTTGAAAAGAAAACACGGTACTATTTTAGCGCATTGTCGCAATTCTTAGATTGGTTTACTACCAATAATCTGTTTTTAAATGTAAACATAACCAAATGTATTCATTTTACGTTACCTAACGTCTAAAATCACACGTTAGCTTATTTATAAACCAATAAATCTTTGAAACCAGTCGATGCAGCAGCTTTCTTGGGAATAACATTGGACCCCAAACTTCAATGGAACGCTTTTTACTTAGCGGGGAAACTCAGCTCAGAGGCGTTTGCAATACCTACGCAAAGTGAGAAAATTGACTAATGTCAACACTAGTCTATGTCAACACGCTAGGCTTGTCTATTTTAGTTATTTTCATATCGTTATTTCCTATGAAATTTTGCTTTGGGGCAGAGGCCCTAACATTGAAACAATTTTTATACCACACAAAAGAGAGCTATTTATACCTTAGGGGCGCAAGTTTAGGGAACGCTTTAAAGAAATAGGCATCTTGACAGTTGCATTATAATACATTTTAGCTAATATTATGTATGTAAAATAAAACATTGAATATTTTAGTAATATAAACCATTTTAACAAAAAAATTAGCCGCCTTCGAAAACGACCAAAAAAACTTTTTAACAAAAAATTAAACCGCCTTCAAAAGCGACTAAAGAAACTAAAAAAATATTCAATAGTGAATAAATATACGATAGCATTACTTATATACTGGTAATCAATTTTGGAGCCAGTGCCTATTTAAAATTAAACATTGTTATCGCATTTTTATTATTATATCTATCTAGCTTAGCTAATAATTTTAATTAGTCACTGACTGCAAAATTGGTTAACAGTATATAAGTAAAGCTATCGTATATTTATTCACTATTAAATTATTTTTTGGTTTTTAGTTTTTTTAGTAGTTTTTGAAGGCAGTTTAATTTCTTGTTAATTTTTTTTTCTTTGTTGCTTTTTTTTGTTAGTAAGAAATATACCGCCTCGATGGCGTAGTTGTATTGCGCACGCGGTACAACTACCGCGCTGGCGTGTTCCAACTCTGCCTAACCCTTTTTTTTTTTTTTTTCGCGGGGAAAAAACGCGTTATCGCTACCACCACCGGGGGGTGAGTGGGACGGTTATGTTGGTTTCACACAGTCTTACGGCCCAATGTCGACACTCGGGAGTATAGCTTCATCCGAGCGAGCATTGGACCGAGTCCCTAACGCTATGTACACCCTACACTGGCATACCAACCAAAACCCGCGGTGGCCTTCTTCGGCGCGTATGGGACGGCCCCGGGGTATCTTGTTGCACTAAGATAGCTGCACGGGACCGCCCCTGCGTAATGCCGCATTGCGGCCCCTCTCTAATCAGGGGGGGCTCAGATGCCCCCGAACTCTAAAGGACGCCTATGGCGTCTACGACAGCGGGAGACCAACCACTCTGCCTAACCCTGAAAACGTAAAATGCTTGATATAGTAGGCAAAAGCACTAAAGAATAAATTACTTCTTAAGATATGCGAACAAAAGGATGTGTGGGCCCATAAAATTTTAGGGTTGCCCTCGATTTTTCCAGGATTCAATCATCAGATCCTGCCTTGGGACCACTTCAAAAGTATCTCCTTTCGAAAATAAAGAACTTTGAAAATCAGTACACAATTGGCGGAGTAATCGCGTAACAAACACACAATAAAAACATACTGTCGAATTGAGATCGGTTAAAAATAGTGATCATCGTAATATTAATATTTTATTTGTTAAGGCCGAATACCGATCCATTTTTGCCTCATGGTATCATCCGTGGGGAATCTGCAATGTAAGATGTTGTATGAAACACACTACGAAATAATATACTAGTATTCTCGACCTAAGCCCTCGCGCACGTTGACTGAGTGCCTTTTACTACTACAATACCATATTTTGAAAGTACAAGCCAATCTATGCAAAATAGTATAGTACAAAACACTAACGTTTACGTTGTCGATAAAATATGCAACACAACACTATTGAAAATGATTATGAAAATCTATAAAAATGAAAAATACTTAGAAATTACTAAACCGAATGGCCCACAGCCGATTATAATATAACTACAGCCTTGCGTACCGAGCGCTGGTCACACTGGCCCAAGCGCAATTTTCGCGTGTCTGTCAACACGCGAAAATCGACCTACACGCACACACATAAGGCGCGTCAACACGCACACATATCGAGTTTGACAGCTGTCAGACCGGCCCGATTGGGCCGGTCGGGGCTCGACAGGTTAACCGTTCAAGCCCGCTCGGTTACATTGGCCCGGTACGTCATCTGTCAACAAGCGAAAATCGACCTTATAGGCACCCACATAGATACTACCAAAAAATTCACAATGACAGCTGTCAAACTATTCGGGCTTGACGGGACTTGAATAAGTATAATTACTTACACATTTTGCTTTTCCGTATAGGTTTTTAGCAATTATTATTGGTTTATATATAATCACCGGTGGAAGTTGATGGTTTCATCTTGATTTTCTTTTCGGGAAGAATGAGGTTTACATCCTAGAATAACGCAGGACATTGTTTGTTTGCTGGGCTTTAATTCACTCACGATAGCAATACGAAATTATTAAATTAAATTACAAAAAAATTATAAAATAGTCTAACCAATCTGACAACCCCGCACGCAAGTAAAACGTAACCAAATTGTGACGGCGCGTTGGCAAATTGTATCATTTGACATTAGTTCGTTTTTTTAATTTGGCGTGGTAAAGGTAGCCAAAGGTATCCAATTTGACGTTTGTACAGTGTACATGAACCGTCCTTAACAACATAATATTTGTCTCTGTCTCTTCAATGGTTTTGGCCTATTTAAAAAAATAGGACAAGTATATGAGTGTGATTTAGGTTCCTTCTATGCTTTAGTCTTTATTCTATGGGATAATCGATAAATCAACCAGCTAGTCTACCATGAAACGTCCATCCGAAATTGCGGACCCGAACGAAATTCATACGTTACAAGTTGGTTACGTCAGATGCTTTTCTTTCGTTAGGTTCATAGCGTTTGTTTCGTGAACGAACCAAAGATGATAAGTGCGTTTTCGCATACTGCTCTGTGATAAATGCAGATATATAAACCAACTCATTGTTAAGTTCATTCTTTGTTCTTTAAGCCTATAGTAAAACGTGTACTACTAAAATAAGTCAAATTATAATGTCAAATATTTATTAATTTTATATTATGATTTTTTATACATGTCAATGGCCATGTAGTGCCTGGTTAATGATTTTATATTTTTATAGAACCCTGAAAAAGAAAAAGAAACAGTCGAAAGCGGGATTTGAACCCACGACCTCCGGCGTACCGTGCCAGTGCTCTTCCAAATGAGCTATTCCGACCTCGCTTTCGATTGCAAATTTCAGGATCCGTACTTAATTCTCTTAAAGGAGATGACCAGCGACATCTGTTAGCAGTTATTACAATTACTAACTCAGCATTACCCCTTTACAGGAGTAAGGAACCGAAACGAGCCGCTAAACTTTTTTCTAATTTTATATTATGATTTTTTATACATGTCAATGGCCATGTAGTGCCTGGTTAATGATTTTATATTTTTATAGAATCCTGAAAAAGAAAGAGTCGAAAGCGGGATTTGAACCCACGACCTCCGGCGTACCGTGCCAGTACTCTTCCAAATGAGCTATTCCGACCTCGCTTTCGATTGCAAATTTCAGGATCCGTACTTAATTCTCTTAAAGGAGATGACCAGCGACATCTGTTAGCAGTTATTACAACTACTAACTCAGCATTACCCCTTTACAGGAGTAAGTAACCGAAACGAGCCGCTAAACTTTTTTCTAATTTTATATTATGATTTTTTATACATGTCAATGGCCATGTAGTGCCTGGTTAATGATTTTATATTTTTATGCAATCGAAAGCGAGGTCGGAATAGCTCATTTGGAAGAGCACTGGCACGGTACGCCGGAGGTCGTGGGTTCAAATCCCGCTTTCGACTGTTTCTTTTTCAGGATTCTATAAAAATATAAATCATTAACCAGGCACTACGTGGCCATTGACATGTATAAAAAATCATAATATAAAATTAGAAAAAAGTTTAGCGGCTCGTTTCGGTCGATTATCGAAAGCGAGGTCGGAATAGCTCATTTGGAAGAGCACTGGCACGGTACGCCGGAGGTCGTGGGTTCAAATCCCGCTTTCGACTGTTTCTTTTTCAGGATTCTATAAAAATATAAAATCAAATATTTATGTCATTGTCACAACGTTATGTCATTTTTTTGCAAAATACAATCAATGTTATTATACGTTTATCTACAAATTGTTTAATTATAATTACTTTGGATCATTCTATATCCACGCAGAGACATTTTTGTAGGAAAAAGAACATGGTTGCTTCTCATGGTAAGTAATTTTTATTGAATATTCTTTAATTATAATAATAATAATAATAATATATATATATATATGGGTATATTCCAGGGTGATAGTCTGAGTCCGTTGTGGTTCTGTATGGCCCTGAATCCTCTCAGTACTCTGTTGTTGGATTCAGGGTTAGGATACCGTCTACGGAGAGGGAGTGAGCCTATATCTCACTTGCTTTACATGGATGATCTCAAGTTGTTTGCATCAAAACAATCGGAATTGATTGAGTTGTTAAAAATAACTGAAACATTTAGCAACTCAATCAACATGGAGTTTGGTGTAGATAAATGTGCGGTTATCCATGTGAAGCGAGGAGAGGTTGTGGTCTCTGATGACCTACAAGTCTCAGAGACTGTAAGACTTAGATCCCTTTCTGAGACGGAAACCTACAAATATCTGGGTATGCCTGAGGCACTGGGTATTATGGGTGCCGACGTAAAACAATCGGTGAGGGAACGTTTCTTCGGCCGTCTGACAAAAGTACTTAACAGTTTTTTGTCAGGTGGAAACAAGATCCGTGCTTTCAACGGTTGGGTTATGCCTGTACTCATGTACTCTTTTGGCATATTCAGATGGACTCAGACCGAATTGGACGCCCTGGATCGAAAGGTCCGGACCCTACTGACTACACATCGTATGCATCACCCACGATCGTCAGTGATGAGATTGTACATCCCGCGGAGATGCGGGGGCCGAGGCTTACTTAATGCTAAGGACTTGCATAACCGCGAGATATGCAATCTCAGGGATTATTTCCTCCACAGCGAAGTGGGCATGCATAAGGTTGCAGTCATGGTGGATAAAGGATTTACCCCGCTTTCCTTGGCAAATGAGAACTGGCGAAAACCTATGGCGATGGGCATTAAGGAACGCGAAGAGATATGGAAGAGCAAAGAATTACATGGTCGGTTCTATCGGGCCCTTCACGGGCCTGATGTGGACCAGCTTGCATCCGTATCTTGGCTACGTTTTGGTAACCTTTTTGGGGAAACTGAGGGTTTTGTCTTTGCAATTATGGACGAAGTTATGAAGACGAACAATTATAGGAAATACATCATGAAGGACGGTACGGTCGACATCTGTCGGGCATGCCACCGTCCTGGTGAGTCAATCAGGCATGTAATTTCCGGTTGTTCGTATCTTGCTAACGGCGAGTACTTGCATAGACATAACCTAGTAGCCAAGATCATACACCAGCAAGTTGCTCTTCGGTATGGTCTTGTGACTCCTGAAGTGCCATATTACCAGTATATGCCTCAACCAGTTCTCGAAAATGATCATGCAACGCTGTACTGGGATCGATCTATTATCACGGACAGGACTATTGTTGCCAATAAGCCTGATATTGTAATAGTAGATCGATTGGCGCGCCGCGCAATACTTGTTGACGTCACCATTCCACATGACGATAACCTTGTTAAGGCTGAAAAGGACAAAATGTCTAAATATTTAAATTTGGCACATGAAATTACTGACATGTGGGATGTGGACTCCACAATTATTGTTCCGATTGTCGTTTCTGCTCATGGGTTGATACCGAAGAGTCTCGACCAACACCTCCAGAGGCTCTCAATTGGTCGTTGGGTCAAGAGCCAGATGCAGAAAGCAGTACTTCTGGACACGGCACGCATTGTGAGGAGATTCCTCACTTTGAATCCCTGACCACCGGTGGCTTGGGTCTTGAGCCTCGCCATCGATGGGTGATTCACTTTTTTATATTTTTATATGTATAAATGTTTTTTTTATGTATAAAAATGTAAAAAAAAAGAAAAATTAGAAATAAAGAGAATAATAATAATAATTTATTTGGCACCAACTAAATCTATTACAGTTACAGGTTTTGGCGTCTCCTTTTAAGTATAGGAACACTTGTATTAGGAGACACTGCTCTTCCATATCAATTGTAAATTATTATATAAGATCTAGGCAGTTTCATACAGGATTACAATCTTACACTATTTAGTACAATGAGTGCATTAGTGTGTGTGTGTGTGTGTGTGTGTGTGTCTGTATGCGCGTGTTTGTGAGTGTGAATGAGTACGTGTGTGTGTGTGTGTGTGTGTGTGTGTGTGTGTGTGTGGATGGATGTGTGCTTAGAGAAACAATGGTGACCTAATCCATACTCATACATAAGATTCATGCAAGGTTATGAATGATTTCTTTTAATTACTTTTAAGTATAGTATAAGTATTATTTTGTAGACTCAATGAAGAACTTATCGTTTATGAAGTGTATTATTTGGTAATTTAATACGTACGTATTCATACTAACGCCTTTTATCCCCGAAGGGGTAGGTAGAGGCGCAACTAGTGCACCCACTTTTCGCCGTGCGTATTCCGTCCCATGGTGTGTTAGGGGGCGAGCCTATTACTATAATGTTAGGTATTTTTGAGCATA
This sequence comes from Lapara coniferarum, assembly GCA_949316025.1. Taxonomy (NCBI): domain Eukaryota; kingdom Metazoa; phylum Arthropoda; class Insecta; order Lepidoptera; family Sphingidae; genus Lapara; species Lapara coniferarum. The sequence continues at coordinate 11,556,742 of OX438926.1, read as the reverse complement.
TAGTATTAGCGATTAATTTATAGAATCACTCTCAATCCTCATTGTTACTAATATCAACTTATTATATTGTTAACTATGTAGATTTTTTCCTAAAGTTCGATTATTATATTTACAGCTAATTAGTGGCAGCATATCCACAGAAATAACTATGATGGAGGGACTTGCATGTTTGGCGTAAGCAAGACGTAGATCAACGTTTGTTCCTCATAAAGAGAGAAAAGGTGGTTGCAGAAATATAATACGACAAAGACCAAGAGAATAGTTTCAATTTTTATACATAATATGTTTTACACACTTATTGACGTAGCTCTTATAACTTAATATTATAATAAAAATATATATTTCAACATCTTTTACTCCACAATGTTCTTCTAGTCTAGATTTTTTTATGACATTAAATGACGAGACAGCCTGCCGTTAGCCTGATCGTACCTAAGTGCTACTACCACCCATAAACAGTAGCAGCACCATCCAGCACCTTGAGTTACAGAGTACTGTGTGGCATTCCACTGCGCACGTCATCCTGAGGCATAAGATGTTAAGTCTTATTATGTCCATTAGTTACACTGGCTACAATATCCTTCAAACCGAAACACAACAGTGCATGCACACTGCTGCTTGGCGGTAGAAATAACCTAGATGGACATGTAAGAACATATGAGAGACTTACCACTAGATTTCCAACAAAAATAAATTTATAGAAGCACCAAAAGTATCGAGTTTATTTATGCAATAAAATGATGCCTGCCTCCGTAGCGTTGTTGTATGGCGTGTGCGGCATGACTATCGATATAAGGGACTTGCCTCACGGCCGCGCCGCGCCAGCGAGGAAGCGACGTACTATTATTTACCTCAAAACACTTAAAATAAATGTAGATTTCATGTTTTTCTTGTTTTCCTTTTCTTTTCCTTATTTTATAAGTAAAATAAAGATACATAGACCAACTCAACGTTAGTATGTGTGTGTTTGTAAAATGATAATGGATGGGTTTCTGGGTAAACGTATCGCATACCATCTGGCAAGCGGTTTTCTCTTGTCCGAAGATATTTTATTTTAATCAAAAATTCGCAGGCACCCAGTCAATACGCACTAAAAAGATTTCGGTTATCTCATATACGTAGTTCCAATTTTAAGTGTTGAATGTATGAAAACTTCCATCCGAAATTACGGGCCGACCGACACGCGTCCGAAATACGAAATGAATAGCTACCATGAAGTTACTTCGGATTTATTTCTTTCGTTCGGGTACCATAGAGTTTGTTTCGTGAATGAACCAAAGATGACAAGTGTGTTTTCTTACAATACCGCTGGATTAATAAATGAAGTGGTATAAACCAACATGTTATAAATGACTTTTTTGTAGTTTAAGACTATAGTGAATCGTATACTATGACTACCGGACTAACAATAAGTCGAATAAAAATGTCAAGTATACTTGACATTGTCGTAAGACAATGTCGCAATGTAACGTCAATTTTAGACAAATATTAAGGCTGCGGTTAGACAGTCGCATCGGCAATGCGGGACCCGGGACGCGAAGCCAGAGATTATGTCGCCTTGCACTCTTACGGGACCAATGCACGGTAACCGCGTCCACTGAAGCAGCATGCATGCATCTATACTTTGTAAAATATAGATTAAACCAAATGATAGTTGTCATTGAAATCACGCCTATAAATGAGGGTCTTGCGACGCACTGTAGTCGTGCTGCTCTGTACGACTAATGTCGCGTTGTAGACTAACCCGCTCCGTAACCCGCGTCCCGCGTGGCTAGCACGTCGGTGTGGCCGCAGCTTAATTACATATTAATTTTCAACAAAATCGTTTCATTGCTAAGTTGAATAAAATTTTGTTGGCAAGTTTTATGATTTGTCAATCTTTATTCTATATATTTATTTGTCTTATTATAATATTGTATATTTATTAACTTAATACTTATAGGCATTTCTTATTGAATACAATAATAATAATTACTAGCGATCTATCTTCTGAATTGTCATTGTTATTAATATCAACATATTTTATTGTTCACTTAGTAGAAATTATACTAATGTTGAATAATATGGTGATTTCAAATACAGCTCTTCAAGAGCAGCGCGAGGTCGACGTGGTCTACTATTACGATAGGACTTGCATGTTTGGCGTGAACAAGACTTCCGATAGCGTATATATATAGTTCCTTAGAGGAAAAGAGTGGCCGCAGAAGCTCAGCGTGATTAAAAATTAGCACGTATAAGAGAAGTTGTACCATGATTTAGCAAGTCAAAAAATAAAATTAAGAGCATTGCAAGAATAGCTAATTGTACTTGTAGGAAGATATCGGCTATAAATTGCTAATTAAATATAATAATAAAAAATGTATTTCAAAATCTCCTTTATTTAATATAAGTTTTACTTCAGTCTTTAGTGACTTCCTCGGTGGTGTAGTAGTATACCATACGCGGTGCGAATACCATTCTGAGGTCGCGGCAGGAATTCCGGGTCGGGCAAAGTGATATTGGGTTTTCTGCTGGTTATGAGTTCAATGTTGGCTTCTCATAAAATCTCACTCATCATGAGTATGAAACGCATCAACAACGGGTCACGTCTCGTTAATTTTTGGTCAGACAGTGATACCCTGTCGTCACAGCCTATTCAAACAGTATGTAATAAAATACGCGGGCGTTTATGTATCCAGTCCGGCTTTACGGAGAGACCACCACAGCATTTTCTACTGATATCTTGAGAAATTATGCTAGCGTTTGTAGTGTTTTACCCTTACGTGATATATAAAGAAATGCGATAATACTGTGCTGCGATGATTGACTGCCTCGGTGGCGTAGTTGTATTACGGTATGACTAAAATGCTGAGGTCTTGGGTTCGATCCCCGGGTCGGGTAAAGTGATACTGAGTTTTTCTATTCAGTGTCAGCCTGGAGTCTGAAATTTTGTGCCCAATGTGGCGATAGGCTCGCCCCCTATCACATCATGGGACGGCATAACGGCGAAAAGTGGGTGCATTGATTGTGCCTCTGCCTACCCCTTCGAGGATAAACGGCGTGAGTGTCTGTGTGTGTGCGATAATAACGACCTAGATAATAAATAACTTTTTTTATACAAATTATGCGCTAGAAGATGCTCTTAGAATCAAGATGAATATTGAATAAGTATAATATTGTTGCCTGTGTTAGTTATGTACGCAACGTATGTTAGTTATAATTTGCGAAAAGTCATCCGATGCGACCATAAAAGCACTTTTAACTATGATAATTTATATTTCCGAAAGTAAAAAGTTACCTCTTGAGTTTCGCGTCATTTGCGGTGAAAATCCGAAAGAAGTGTTGTCAAAATGCCGATATTTCGTTCGGACGGACCACTTCATGGTACCGTTTAGCACGAAGAAAACGTCAATTACCCGTTTTCGGAATGAACGTCTATCATAATGCGAGTGAATTCATTCATTCAATCCGAAACTTTATAATTAAGTAGCATAGTAATGTGTATTATTATTTCTTATTTGGCTTATTAACATTTGTGGCTGTAATATATCAACATAATTGCGATAAATTAATTTTAATGACCTTTTAAGGTTAAAAAAAGTAACGATATTTCGTTCGGACGAAACACTTTATGGTAGCCTCTAAATGTCACTTGCCCGTTTGCGGGACCGATTTCGGATAATACGTGTTTCATGGTAGGAATTGAACGAAATTTCGATCCGAAATTTCGTGAAGTCGTTTCATGGTAGACCTGCAGACACGTAACGAACGTTGGAACATTTTAACTGACAAAGAAAAAGTTGACAATACCGCGAATACCTTTCTTTGCTTCCTTGTCTTTGTTTAGGGGGTTTTAATGGTTTGTTGAGTTGCCTTTAGGGGGTTCAAATTTTAAATGTTGGCAATACTGGGTGGTGGCAATCATAAAATAAAGACTAAAGCGGTCCTTATTCTGAGGTGGTAATGCCGTTCATACTAGTGTTGCAGAACCATCGATAGTTTGACTATCGATGGTTGATCTCGAAAACTATTCAGGATACCGATTGTACTATCAATTGTATTGCCTTAAGTAATACTATCGATAGCTCTCCATGTGCAATACTATTAATAACAGCGATACTATTGATGGTATTGCTCTTATCAATAGTATTGCCGGTAGAGAACTTTCGATAGTATTGACAGTATATACAATCGATATAGACTATCACCTTGACTATCGATAGATAATCGATTATCTATCGATAGCAGACTATCGGTATGCAACACTAGTTCATACCATGTAATTCCCAATGTATATAATACTCTTTGCCATGTAAACTGTAATCGCTTATCGGCTATCGCTGTCATTAGCGGGAAACTAAATATTATATGGAATATAAAAAAAAACTGTAACAAATGTATTCTTCAAGAATTTACATCTGAATGCAAGAAATCGATTGAAATAGCATTTTTGAACTTTGTGTTTAATTCAGTTCATTACGGAATTTTTGTGAACCATGTTCGAGTGGGCCTACAGTGGTGCGAACAGAGCTGTTCCTAGAAATGTTGGCCCTGAGTGCGCTTATTTTTTAACGCCTCAACGAAAAATTATTGAGACGATTATCGTGACTTCTATATGTATTTATGTCTCGGTTCGTAAAACAGAATATTTACGCGTGAAATTATTTATCAATATGTGTAAAGCCGTATATCTGCATAATTTAATTAATACAATGACGGCTTTTTGTAATTGTGTTAGAAAACAAAGAGTTCACTAATTAATTTATTTACAGATTAAGACTTATCCTAAATTAAAAATTCCTCACGATGTAAACTATACAAAAAGTGATAGAGGAGGCAAAAGGTTCCTCGTTATCCTCTTGGCCCTGTTATGGGGAATGGAAATTGGTTTTAAATTTGCATCACGTACTGTTATTTATTTATTAAATCCTTGCCATGTAACTACTTTAATACAAGTAAGTATTTTTTTATTACATTAGAGAATTATTGGTTGGTCTCTCATATCTAAGCGACTGATTGATTGGGTACCACCACAATGTCTAGTTCGACCAACAAGCAGCAGAGTGCATGCACTGTTGTATTTGGGTTTGATGGACATTGTAGCCAGAGTAACTAATGTAATTAATATTAATGTAATTTTATTTATTTCCAACAAAAACACAACATTACAGATACCACTTACATATAATATGCTCTGTTGTAAAATGCATTACAACAATATATAAGTAGTAAGTATATTGAATACAGGTACCCAAAGTAATATTTAACTTGTTTTATGGATACCAATGCTCTTACAAGTTTTCCATACTAGGTTATGTTGCATACAGATAGAATGTGATTTGTGGTTTGACATCTACTTAGGAGTCCATATAAACAAAACAAAAACAAGGTTAATGTAGGAACTATGGTATAAATTATATATCTTAAACTACTGAACATAATGAGACTTAACATCTTGTGTCTCAGAATGATGAGTGCAGTGGAACGCCAAACAATACTTTGTAACTCAAGGTGCTGGATGGTGTTGATACTGTTTATGGGTGGATGTATCGCTTACCATCAGCTCAACGGCATGCTCGTCTCGTCATTCAATGCTATAAAAAATTGGTAAATGTAACTTAAGCATAAATTATTCTGTATTTTTCATTAGTGGTGAGTGGATAAAGAACTGTTTATATTAGGAAAATAAATTGCCTGTTAACAAGTTACAATAAAAAATACCTATGAAATATATAGGCATCATTATGAAGAAAATTTGAATAATACAGAAATAAAATCTTTTATTTATTTTAGGTGCCTACTCTATCACCAATTATACTATAAGTAAAAAATATTCACAAACCATTTTTTCAACTTTTTTTTATTGTATAGAATGATGAGACGAGCATGCTGTTCGCCGGATGGTAAGTGATACGACCACCCATTAACAGTAGAAACACCATCCAGTACCTTGAGTTAAAATGTACTGTGTGGCATTCTACTGCACTCGTCATCCTGAGACATAAGATGTTAAGTCTCATTATGTCTAGTCATTACACTGGGTACAATGTCCTTCAAACCAAAACACAATAGTGCATGCACACTGCTGCTTGGCGGTAGAAATAGACATTGCGGTGGTAACCATCCAGACGGACTCTTACATATGAGAGACCTACCACCAGTTACAACTGATACAAATTCGCAATTATAATTATTATTATTTTCAGATTTATTTATTGGCTGCACCACCCAGCAACACAGTTACTGCAGTTTTTCGTATCCATTTAAACTTGTTGAATGGACCACTTCTAGCATTTATGTTTCCTGAGACTGCATCTAGAACAGTATGTATTAACCCAATTAATTGTATTTTTTCTAATGCTTATACAAAAAATAATGTAGGTGTCTACAACTGACTAAGTTTTATGATCACCTTGGGGCTGAATAGTCAATGGGAATGAATTTTTTTTTTCTTCAAAACATTATCTTTAGTTACCAAAGGGTTATTTTGAAAGGTGTGATTTTACTACTACTTTCAAGATGACGCGTTGAGGTATTAGGAACCTGTATTGCCTAAGGCGCGAATTATACAGAAACTGCGTAAGGTGAAAGCGCGGCGCAGGCGCAGAGCAGGCGACGAAAGACGGAACATATTATAGCGGCAAGATGCCTGCGCCGCGCCTCCACTTTACGCCGTTTCTGTATAATTCGCGCCTTAAAGGAGCTATTCCATTAGGCACGTTACTTGTATGCAAGTAGCAAATTGCATAAAAATTTAACAAACCTGCATACAAGCTACAACTTGCATGCGGGTAGTTTGAACTTGTACATTTTCATTCAAGTGACGCCCAAATTGAACGGGCTCAGGTAAGTTGCGTCTTCCACACATGATTTCCTACTTAATTATGGACGTCTCCACTCGTATTCAAGTAAAACTTGTATGCAATTTGCACACTCTCGAGAACTTTTTTCTAACGTAAGTAACTTGTACGCAAATATGACGTCATACTTGCATACAAGACTTGCCTAAGGGAATAGCACCTTAAACGTCATAGTTAAAGATCTACTTCCACTGACGGTTGCTGACCTTATAAAATTTTGCTTCTGATTGCAGCTTAGCCTGATTAAAATTTCATTCTCAGGAATTAAATTAGCTTATAGCCCCTAGAAATAATATAACTTTAATAGTAAAGAATTTCCAATTGAAAGCAGAAATTCCAAAGATTATCATTTTTAAATGAAAGCACAACATATTGAAACCTCTTAGAGGCTTTTATGAATTCACTGTATAATATGTTGTTTTTGCTCTGATCACTTATGCATTCATGATGAAACTAAACACCACCTATCATTCTGTACTCCATACTAAGCACAATCCCGAAACAAGGCCAGTTTAAAATTATAAATAGATTTTAAAACAAAGTTGTGCACTGAATTGGGCAGGTCAATAAGTTCATGATGTCATAATGAGTCGCATAGTAAAGTTTTTAGAATAAATTTAATCCTGTCAAACCAGTACATTGTAGCTGCTGAAGAAATGCTTTGATAAGATTCAAAGCTGAGGTCTGAGCATTTTATAAGCAGAACTCTACAGAAGAATGCAATACGACATAATACTGTGGAAGTAAGCAAGATATACCAATCTCGCCGTAACCACGTCAGTTAAATTTCTAATTTTCCTAATAGCAATGTCGGCAGAACTCGATTTACTTGCAATTCTTTGAAATTGCAGTTTGACGGAGTGGAAGCATTTGTTTACAGAGGAGTAAGTCATGATTTTGATTAGGTCTGTCTCTCTTTTGCCCTCCACTTTTCCCTGAACCACTATGTTCAGTATGTTATGTTCTATGGAGTTCTCGCTTCGGTTTATGTGTTCGTAGAACGTGAGGATTCGTAATTGCATAATCGACGATAATCTCTCCTTGATGTTATAAATGTGAAATGAAATTTTACACACGAATATACCATGTCGTGGTGTAGCATATAGACTAGTTTTATCCCAGTAATTAACTCCCATATATCTGATTTTACAAACAGGTGCGCTGGCATCATAAATATTGCGCTATGGATTGCTACAGTCGTTTAGTTGGGCTAGTATATTATACCGATTTTTAAACCAATTGGCTCTAAAACAAAAAATACATAAAATGGCGACTAAATTTTTCATGTATGTTATAATATTCAAAACCACCTTTATCATCAGATTTAGCATTACTTCTTTAATACATAATATCAGACGAAAAACCAAAATAATTTGAAGGTGGCAAAACTATGGTTATATTTACGCGATCTTTATTTGACTTTATCAATATTCGATGGTAAAGAAGCCTCATTTATGCAAGAAGATGCTATGTGTTTATTTGAAAGACCACGATTCGAAAGCAAACACAGTTACATTCACAGAACACTATGTTACATTTGATTACTTCAGTTGATCAGTGAATTGTGAAGATACATTTGGTTAAGTGTAGGTATTTGACAAACGCATGTTTAGATGATTGTGACACATAGGATGCCAACAATTTTTTGAATACCATTGTTGTGTAAAAGTTTTTGGTTTTCTTAGGAGTGTAGAATTATTTGGGTACATAGTGCGCTCCTATATATTTGCTGTAGACTGTGCCTATCATATACCATACCATATAATAATAATACCAGCCCTGTATTATATACTGCTCACTGCTGAGCACGGGCCTCCTTTACTACTGAGAGGGGTTAGGCCTTTGTCCACCACGCTGGCCTAGTGCGGGTTGGCAGACCTCAGACACCCTCGAAATTCTTAAAGAATTCTTGAAGAATTCTCAGGTATGTAGGTTTCCTCACGATGTTTTCCTTCACCGTTGAAGTGAACGATAATTGATAAACAATACACACGTAACTGAAAAGTCAGAGGTGTGTGCCTTGGGTTTCGAACCCCCGGACAGTGTCTCGGCAGACCGTTCCATTTCCAACTAGGCTATCGTTCACTACTCCATACCTATACCTATCATAATTACATAGTTACATTTAAATACTTATATTGACAATCAGTAAAACATCATAATGGCATTATATTTACAGGTCTTTACTTCTCGACATTCACATCAAACTATTTAGTGTTTTCGCCGTAAAATTTCTTAGTTCTATATTTTTATGAATATTATTGCAAACTTCACATTCTAGATACTGGCAGAAGCTGCCCTTTATTGGATACAACATGGACTGATGTTTATAATTCCATATTATCTTCTCAGAATTGGAGGTACACAATATTGTAATGTTTTATTATTATAATATATTAAACTATTTGAAACAATAATTGTTCCTGTATAATTTTGTTATATTTCAGGTGTATACAATATAGAACCGCTGGGTGACTTTAATTGGTCTATATTCAGTTATTGTCTCAACCAACTTTATCATTTCGTTGTATTACAAACAATCGCAATCGTAAGTATGAACATATTATATTTGTTTAGATCTATCGTACTAATATTATAAACGCCAAAGTTTGTAAGTATGGATGTTTGTTACTCTTTCACGCAACAACTACTGAACGGATTTCGATGAAATTTCGCACACGGGTAGATCCTGGATTAACACATAGGCTACTTTTTATCCTAGGAAAATATAAAGTGGGACTTTTATCCCGGTTTTTTTTTTTAACGCGGGTGGAGCTGCGGGCAATAGCTAGTATAACCATAATAGGGTAGGAGTAAAAAAATAGTTGACTCCTTTTTTAAATACATTTATCAAAAATGCATACTGTCCAAAATCTAATAGAAAAAGAGATTGACGAAATATTAAGTAAATATGTGTAAACAGTGGTGGCTGTCACCAAGTCGGGAACAAAAAAGGTCCCCGATTGAACCTGGTAGGTAACATTCTTTGTTGGTATTCACAGGGTGGTGACATAAAAATCAGTTCTTGTACATAATTTAAATACTTTGCATGAATAATACATTAGTGTTGCATTGAGTTGTTTGTATGTAAATTTCGTGAAATGTATTTATATGACATGTTTTGTTTCAGCCTGCCCAGGTTAATTTAAACCATATGCTTTGTCCAGCTATATTGGATCCGTTCGATGGGCCTTGGTATCGCGTAGCAGCAGTTATTCACCAAGCATTATTATGTCCATTACTTTGTAAATTATATTGTGTAGTGGCCGAATTCTGCCTTACTAAATTTCCACCGACTAAAGTCAAACCGCAAATGAAAGATTATCTTCAAGAGATTAAACCTCTTGATCGTCAAGTTGTAAACACTCATAACGATTAATGTTATAGTGAAAATTATGCATTTCCTTTCTAAGGCTGTAATCCCGTTGAAGGGTGCCTAGATTGTTGAACTAAATTGCCTAAGTAGTAAAAATACAATATTTCATCGCGTCCATTTCATTTTGGTGATTATGATAGAATTAAAAATTATAAGATAATTGCTTTAGATAGTAATGAATAATATAAAATGCAGAAACACCGATATTTATATGTATACAGTAATTTTAAATCAAGCAATTATTACCTATATTATATTATACTCAAATGCAAAAACAAAAAACACGATCAATTATTGTATATTTTGGACGTTTATCAATGATAAACCTAAATGTATAATATTTTATTTTTCTACAGAAGTAGCTTGTTCTATATTTTAAAATATTGTTATCTGACGTTTCACATCTATAATACGTGGTAGTGATGTAACGAATATTCGCGTCTTTTTTGATTCGTCAAGCCCCTCTAACCGACGCCGGCGTCCGAGTATATAGGGTTTCCCCATTTATCTATATATATAAGCGGGGTTTGACTGGTTAACATTCGCATCCGCAATAATTTATGCGAATAATATGCGATATTTTTGCAATGACATGTAAAAATAATAAAATAACACTCACGGATTATATTTACAATGTATAAATAATAATTTAGTTACTATTTATAGTCCTCATACAAAATAACAATAATATTGTGATAACAATAAACTTTTCCTCAACGCACTTGACTACTTTGAAATTTTGTTTTAGCGCGACCACAACATGATAGGATTTATTTTATTTGTACAAGATCTCACTAATTTATTATATCATTAAATGTAAAATTTTATATTATTTAAATTAATAATATCTTTAGTAAGTATAATATATGTGTTTCAGTATAGTAAAAATAGCGAGGGTGTGCTGTGTGCGATAATACAGTTTAAAAAAATATTGGAAAATATAAGAATATTACTAACACATTTAATTTTTTTTAAATATTATAAATTGTTGATAGTTCCCCTTCAATGTCAGTTCACCTTTTTTCTTAAATTAAAATTATTTCTTCGGAAGACGCTGAAGTATATCGGCAGCTGGATTGACAGTTAGGTAAGTCCTCGCGACATGAATCATGGTGTCCGTGCTTACAATGTTATAGGCATCAAGGAGACGATCGAGCGGAACAAAGGCTCCATAATGTTCGCAAAAGACTTGTCTATGTCCTGGTAAAGCCAAATGGCCAAGCCGAAGACGGAAAACGGCAGTGTCATAATAAAGCAGCAAGCAAGGACGGACTTGCAGAGTTTCTGTAAGCAGGCGTGCGCCGGTACTAAAAGTCCTTCAAAGGCTCCTCTTTCATTTCGTGCTGCTCGAGGTTGTAACGTATGGAGCAAGAAAGAGTATGGTGGTGTTCTTCAAGAAAGGTGATAAACGCCTTATTGAATAATTATAGGCCCATCACACCCTGAGCCATCTTAATAAATTGTTCTCGAGCTTGTCCCACTTTACGATATGCATCAAAACCAGCTCGGTAGAGCAGCGTTCGGGATACTAGGTAAGGTCTTCTCATTCAAAATACGTCAGTGCTTCAAGTCAAAATTTTTCAATCAATGTGTGTTATCAATGATGACGTACAGCTTTGAGGCGTGACCTCTGACTATGGGCCACCTAAGACGGCTCACAGTCACTCAGCGAGCTATGAAGAGGCCCGGCTATGCTAGATGTTTCTCTATGCGATCAAATTGGATATGAAGAGATTCGTAAAAGAACCAAAATCGCTGACATATTTCAAACAGTCCAATCTATCTGGAACTTCCCTACGGTTACTATAGGGTCAGTGGGATCACTTTGCCATGCATGTTTAAATAAAGTTAATGGAAATCTACATTACCGTAACTTGACAAATCAAATGTATTTTTTAAATTATACTTTATCTCAAAATTATTTGTCGAAAATGATATAATAACTAATTTCACGTAACTTATGATAAAATCTTTTGTCGCCAAATTAACTCATCAATACTCGCTCGGTTACATTGGCCCGGGACGTCATCTGTCAACAAGCGAAAATCGACCTTATACGCACCCACATAAATTTATGTGGGTTGATTGATTGTTTTTGATTTAATTTATCTATAGAAAGATTTGATTGTTTGTCTATAATGGAAAGGCTCCGATACTACTGGACCGATTTCAAAATAGAATGCTACAGTACTTATCCCTGAGTAACATAGGCTACTTTTATTCTGGAAAAACATAAACCGACGATTTTATCGGCCGGCTTTTTTCTAGCGAGTGGATCCATCACGGTCAAACCACTGAACCGATTTTAATGAAAATTAGAAGGGCCATAGTTTTAAGACCCTGGAAAGGACCTAGGCTACATCTTATCCCGGGAAAAATAAACCAAGAATTTTATCCCGTAAAATATTTTCTTGCTGGTGGAACCACAAACAAATAAATGTGAAGATAGTTCTAGACCAAGGACAAGGGCTACTTTTTCTCTCGGAAAAACATAACCCGGGACTTATAACCCAGTAAATATTTTCTTGCGGGTGGAACTACGAGAGAATAAGTATCGAGATAGTTTGAGATCCAGGGAAGGAGAGGCTATTTTTAAATCTTTTTATTTTTAAGGTTACGTCCGAACATCACTACATATTAGAAAACGAAGTCCTCCTATCACATCTGATTGTCTGACAATCAGATGCGATAGGTGCACACGCTAAACTCAAAAACTACCGAACGGATTTTCATACCTCTTTCATCAATGGACGGAGTGATTCAAGAGGAAGGTTTATATGTATAAGTAAATCATAAACATTTTGTACGATAGAAAAATAAATGTCGGCATATAATATTATGCTTTGCTACCTGTGCGAAGCCAGGGCGGGCCGCTAGTTAAAAAGTCGAAATCATTGTATTATAGGGTTAGCATACAGCTCAAGTGATCTTGGGAACAGTTTCTTTAGATTTAGTGGTATTTTTAAAATCTGGTATCCGCGCACTTTGATTAGCTCGGCGGGACGCATGGAAATGTCCGGCGGCCCGCTGGTAGAGTAAGTACCTATAGCTGTTCTAGAACCACCGACTTGAGCTGTGCGTTATCCTTGCGTCAGTGTTCAGAGTGTATTTAAGTAGATAAACTGAGACTATCTCGACTAGTCGTATGCAGTCACAGACGAGTACCTAAGAGTTCATAGTCGTTTTTCGGTGCATAAACACTAATGTATTTCCCAGCTACATAGATATTAATGGTTTCTAATGTTTTTTCACTGTTTTATTAGCATTGCGCTATACCTATCTACCAGCTTAATTTAATTCTAATATGTTGTATATTATGGTATTATCATTTATTAATATCATGAAACTACTCTGAAAAGGGAATAAATAGGTACTACACACTCAGCGATTCAAATAAATATTATTTCGATGGCAAACCACGATACCGCTATCCACATGATGTTTTCGTTACTGAATGTGATCATTTTGTAGTTTTGTTTTAGTAAATTTATAAGAATTGTCGAAAAAACTTTACAAAACAATACAAAAATGTCAATAACCTAGTCTAACATTACCTAGTAGGTTCTTTTTATATGATATTTGTATCTTTTTTGTAGGTAATTTTGATAAACCTCACCCCAATTGGATTTTGGTTTTATTTATAACTTAAAAATTAATTCATGTTATTGACAAAAGTAACAGTCTTTTTTCATCCCTTTGACGCCGATTGCTTTTAAAACCCCTATTAAGATGCGTATATCTTATCTGGTTGCCGTCTAATGTTAGAATTGGAAAGTGAGACTGTTATGGTAACCTGGTAAGGTTACGTTACGTTACTTTAAGGTTAGTACCTACTTAAATACGTATAAATAACTAATTGTGCCTAGTCGACATGATATTTAAATATTAAAGATCAACAAAAATGCTTAAAATGTTTTTTTTATTACTTTTATACCTATATAATTTATAATATAATTTCCTAGTCAGGAATGTAACCCACTGATTAATATATAAAAATATACCTACTGTATCATAAGCCATCCAGAAGTGTTACTACTAAAGATACAATTCTGGTAAGTAATAGCATCATACGCCAATCTAAAGGAACGGGCTTATTTTTACCCGACTGCAAAAGGAGGATAATGTTTTACGAGTGTATTTATGTATATTTCTTTGGCGCGTCCTAGAGCCTAAATGGCTTGTCGTATTTTAATGTGACTGGTGTCAATAGATTCGTCTTAGTCGTGAGAGTGACACTGGGTCCATCAAAATAAAAAAATTAAGGATTTTTGACGGGAAAAACTATGTTCTTTGGAATTAGGGTTTTCCTCTAACTGCCTGAGGCACCACTCGCAAAAGTTCCTCTTGGGTGCAAAATCGGAGAGTATCAGCTGCTGTGTACAGCGATAGTGATAAGAGTGACGATTTTCATCACGAAGAATTTGCCAAACTGCAACATGGTTTATACCGAATCTTATTCCGGCTCGCCTTACTTGTGGTCGGGTCTTCTTCAAAACACTCTAACACTAATTCAGCTTGCCTGGCGTCGACTGTGTTTGGACGTCCACCTCCAGTAGACCGACGAAAAGAGCCCGTGGAATGTAGTCGTCTTGACATGTTCAGAAAACACTAGTACGAAGACAGCCGTCGCTGTTCAGTGGGGGGTCTACCATCGATAACTCGTTGCCGATACAGTTCGCGAGCACCATTTCAATTGCCATCTTCATGGCCTACGCATAACATCATATCGTAATATTCCAAGTTAGAAAGCATCGTTATTTTGCAAAAAACGTTGGAAAAAAACTCGAAATTCTTGTAGATATCGATTATAAGATTTAAATTGAATTTTTTTTCCAACTTGACATTTTTTTAGCTCAACTCACAGGTACCTATGCTTAATTAGGGTTTGAAATAGTGAATGCTTATAAATCACATCACACTTTACACTAATAATATAAATGCGAAGTTTGTGTTAGTTTGTACTTCTTCACGGTAAAACGGCTTGACGGGTTTGGCTGTAATTTGGCACACAGGTAGCTTATAATCGGAATTAATACATAAGATACTTTTTATCGCGGTATTCCCGCAAGAACGGGTAAAACAGAATTAAACTATTTCCAACTTACAAAAAAGATAGAAATAAATAAATATATTTAATAAAAACGAAAAAAAAAACCCGACTGCGTCAATATCTGCCATCTTTATTAAGTTCATTGAAGAACTGAAGAGATAGAAACAAGATTTTAATCCGAATATTTTATTTTAGTTTCGAATAATCTTAGTTGACAGTGTTCACAAACGCAGAGGGCATAGGTATTGACCTCAGAATAATAACTAATTGCTTTAGTTATTATTCTGAGGTCAATACCTATGCCCCTATCCTATACCTATGACCTCAGAATAATAACTAAAGCAATTGGTTATTATTCTGAGCCATTCTGAGGTAGGTATTGACGCAGTCGGGGTTTTTGTTTTTTATTAATTAAATATAATGTTGCAAACATAGCAAAGGTACGCGACCCGCTTAAATGAGCTAGTGATTTAATTTCTCGACTATTTTAATACTAAATTTAAAAAAATATTAAAACCGCAACTCTTCAGCCAGGTCTGCATTATTGTCTCCAGGTGTAACTAAAGAAAGTTTATAACGAAGTAAAACACTTCATCAAACAACTTCGCAAAAATGATCAGTCAGCTCTTAGACCATTGAGAACTTAGCATAGACATCATTTGAAAGAAGGGACTGCCATTTCGAAATTCCTTATTTTAAAGCCAATGGACTTTAAAATCGATATCTGGACTTGGCTCTGATTACAATTAATGACAGTTTAGATCTGTTAGGATTGAGATACAGATGGAGAGAGATCGTGCGGCGAGCTACATTATCGTTTGGACACAAATCATCGTGACCACGATGTCAAGAGCAAGGCGAAGAAGAAGAATGAGCTGATGATCTACATACGTCTGAACCGATCTTCATAAATTGTACCTAAGAACCATCTCGATCACATTAGCTTAGTATAGAAGTCGGTCCATTCGTTTCGGAGCTACGATGCCATAGGCAAACATAGAATTAATACATACCTTAAACTTAACACCCCCCCTTTTTAACCCCCGACAAAAAAGAGGGGAGTTATAAGTTTAGGGTGTGTATCTGTGTATCTGTATGTCTGTCTGTGGAATCGTAGCTCTCAAACGAATGGACCGATTTGGACGCGGTTTTTTTTATATGAAAGCTGATGTAGCTGCGATGGTTCTTAGCTATAATTTATGAAGATCTGTTCAGCCGTTTGAGGATTATCAGCTCATTTCCAACTTAAAAAATCAGATTGACTTTAAATTTGGTGTACTGTGACATTCAATATATTTGTAAACATGAGCTGATGCTGCGGCATCAAGTAGTCTGCGGGATACCCAACTCCTTAGCAACTTATAGCAGATATAGTGTGTTTGGGCTTATAAAGATGGGCTCAACGAGTAGGTGATAGATAGTTAATTATCAAGGCCCCATGATGGAGAATGAAGTAATTTAAAAAGTTTGAAATAAAAATTAAATTAAAATTTAAATAACCCCCGACACAAAAAATCTCCAAAAAGTAAAATAATAATAGTGTCTTTGTCGTTTAAGTACCTAGTAAAATTTTGTCCCAAGCGTCCTCACGTCGGGGGACCGAACTCCGGACCAGGGAGATGAAAATACTTCTTTGGCGGTCCCCTGACGCGACGACGGTTGGGTCAAAATATTACTAGGTACTTAAACGACAAAGACACTATTATTATTTTACTTTTTGGAGATTTTTTGTGTCGGGGGTTATTTAAATTTTATCTACTGAGCATTAAAAATGCCGTTCAACACAAATTGCTCGCACGTTCATTGTGATATCAGGTGTGTGCACCTGTTCTTTAATTATTTTTTATATTGCCATAAATGTATTACATTTATGATATTAAGTAGGTAGTTAAAAAAATTTCATAAATAATATTAGACTTGGTATTGATATAAAAAAATTATTTAATTTCAAAAGAAATATTTCTTTTCGCACCTTGCATAACAATACATGTGTAATGTAAATATGTTGCAACCAGCAGGGATATGGTTACTGAAGGGATTTGATCACTTCCACAAATGAATTGGCCAATTCACGCAGAATAACAATTCTAATAGCAAATAATTTTTGTGCTATTTCCAGGGGACTCTATAAAAAAGATACTGGCCATTCCCTGGGTATAGCTGATTAGGTTAGGATATTATATATTGTATTGTAGCAGTGACAGCCTAGTTGGGAGTGGAACGGACTGCCGAGACGAATGTCCGCAGGTCCAAAACACAAAGGCACACCTCTAACTTTTCTAAAAAAAGTTGTGTGTACCTATTCTTTGTAAATTATCGCTCGCTTTTACGGTGAAGGAAAACATAGTGAGGAAACCTGCCTACCAGAGTTCTCTGAATTTCGAAGGTATGTGAAGTCTGCCAACCTGCACTAGGCCAGCGTGGTGGACTATGGCTTTAGCCCTCTCAGCAGTAGAGGAGGCCCGTGCTCAGCAGTGGGCAGTATTTGATACAGAGCTTTTTTTATTACGGACTATCCGATTATTAGCCTGACGAGGGTCGGCTTGTACAATCTCATCGGACTTTTGGGTGAGCCCAGAAGGCGCTCGCAACCCTTAATACAGAGCTGGTATGTATGGTATTATAATATATTGCCGTGCCAGTAATGACCTGTTGACCCAGGCTAAGCCAGAGTGGTGAAATCAGTCTTAAACATCTCTAAATAGTAGGGATGGTAAATGGGAAGAAACATGTCCGCTTTTTGTATGGGTGCTGGTTCTTAAAATGTAACCAGTCTCAACCTTTATGGACATTAAAGGGGCATAAATATGGATCTTGGATCCATAAAAACATATTTATAGACCCCTCCATTTATAAGAAAAATAAAAAAGTTATATTGGTGATATTTTTATTTAATTCATGGATGCTACCATTGATTCGTCCGAGAAGGTGAAATTTAAACATGTGAGATTCAGGAGTGAGCAAATGAAAATTAATATATCGACATTATATAATGGCACTGACGCGAATGAAAACACAGATAACATCAGTCTACTATTCATGTAACATGGTCCATCTGCTCTACTTTATGCGACGTATATTGTAGTGAGCAAATCAAATTATTATACCCTTAAAAAAAATAACATAACTTTAATGGTCTTAACATCGATGTATTTATCCCTGCAGGCTTCAACAAACACAGTACGCATATAACTATGTATTAATTGTAGATAATTTGAAAATGTTATCGCAAAGTTTGTAGTGTGAGCAATGCTCATTACATTCTGTTTTAATGTTGATGTGTCAATCTATGAAGTGTACATCGCCTGTCGCAGTCAGATCTTATTTGAAATTCAAACATGTCTAAGTTGAGATTCATATAGGTTAACAAAAAAAAAACAAGTTGAACATAACACTGGCCTAACCAAGAAGTTTATAATATATCTACTGGAGGCCTCGGTACACACATTTTTGTGAAGACAAAAAAATTACCTTTTGAGCTGTCTTCTATCTCACTCACTCTTTAACCTATGTTGCCAAAGCTTACGGATTATTTCCCCACCCATAAAAAAATATCAATACCGTTATTGTCGTCTCAATCATACCGGGTGGAAGGGAAACGCTCTCTATACCGGAACGGTAAGAGAGAAGAACCATAACATTAACGAAAAACTATATTCATTTGCAAAGCTAAGCGATAATACTTACGATTTTAGTATTTCCGTAATTCATGCGCGCGCAATGTAAAGCGTACAAAAAACTGGGCGGCCGCCGCGCTGCTCCGGCACCGGCCCGCGGTCGTTAACCCGTCAGCTGATGTACGTGTTTCATTACGATTTTTTTGAAATATTGACCTTTTTTACTATGTTTTTCAGAATAATAGTTTGATTTATCTATCCATACGTGAAGCTGTACAGAAATTTGAGAAAATCCTACTAAAATTGTAACAATGCGATCGCGATTTTTTTAGTGCCATCACGTCAGGAATCACCAATACTATCACCTGTATTCGTTTCCGAGAGCGTTTCCCTTCCACCCGGTATATATATAAATATTTCCAACATTTCTTATATAATGATATAAGTACTATTTTCATTTCAGAATTATTCTTGTTGAATAAGATATCCTTAAGGTTTTTTATCCTTATTAACAATTTAGTTAAACAAAATTTCCTCATTTAATTGGTAATTGCGAATACATATTTCGGCAACACTGTTATAAAACGTTAAGTTCGATGACAATATAGTTGTCAAATAAATGTTCACTTCGAAATTTTCTCTGTAATTATCTACAATAATAAGTGTGTTTTAGTGATATTTTAATGTGAATTGTGTAGTTCACGGTTGCAGAAATATTTGATATCCATAATTTAGTGTGAAATTCTACAGGTAAGTTTATTGTAATCAATATTGTGTAAATATTATAATTTTATCAATATTTATGCGAATCGTAATAAAATACGTGAATATTTTATAAATGAACTGTAGAAAAACCTCGCTTAATGTGATTTGCTTTATATATGACTACTTTTTTCATATTAACGTAATGTTAAATGTGATTTTTTGTATTGTAAATAGTATATGTAAACAAGAGGCTAGGGTGACCATGGTGTAAGCTTTGGTGGACCGGTTTCACGATGGTGCTAGAGTATTTGTAATACTAGCCGCCTTACTAATGAATATTATAAAGCTTATTAATCTTTAAATAATCATCGTAAATAAAAACTGAGGATCAACAGTTACAATCGAGTTCTCAGTGTATCTAGCATTGATTTATTGAAACTTTTATTTAAAATAAAATCGAGTTTGTATTACTCTTTACAGATTTCTTAAAGATCTGGATAAGCAAAAACGTGGTTAAATATAAATACCATTAAAAGGTCAATTTGATGTCTGCAAGAATTACTAGTCTACATTTACAGACAGAAGATTATGATTCTGAATGTGATAATGTGTCTTCTACTTCTCGGAATATGGCAGAAGATGTCAAAAATAATTATTTATTACCAGAAACTCATGCTGTAAGTATATTATTTTTTATCATTTCACTGGTATAATTATGATCCACTTAGACTTTATTATTTACTAGCTTTTGCCCGCGGCTCCGCCCGCGTGAATGTTTTTCCGGGATAAAAGTCACTGTTTATATTTTACTGGGATGAAAAGTGGCCTATGTGCTAATCCAGGACATGATCTACCCGTGTGCCATATTTCATCGAAATCCGGTTAGTAGTTTTTGCATGAAAGAAACATCCATACATCCAGACATTCTTACAAACTTTCGCCTTTATAATATTAGTAAGATTAGTAGGATAGGGCATTAAGCTTGCGACCCACCAAATTTTATAACGGCGGTACATTGGGTGATATCTGAGTGTACTAAATGGCACCTCTGCCTCTGTCTAAAATATATAGGTACTTAAATATATTATTATTGATTGATATTTACTTTTTACATTATATGTCAGCGAAATGAATATGAACCACCATTGAAACGTCAAGACCAAGACTTGAAAGATTTCAATATATCAGTAAACGTGAAGACATCCCGTGAAATAAATTAGAAGAAATAAAAGAAAGTATTGCAGCAGAAGATGAAGAGATAAAAGAAGAAAATTAATGACAAGTTATTTCTTACTAAAGTTGTTCATGATTGTACTTTACAGTCTGAAATTGAAAATATTTTGCAGTGAAATTTTGCTAACATTTGAGATTTTTTTTAAAAGTATATTCCAAATAGCAAGCAAAGAAAAATTACATATAGTGATGACATAAAGACTTTTGTTTTAACATTACACCTTTAGTCGCCGAAAACAATTTTGTTTTTATAAATTCAAAGATTTATTTGCCGAAAGAGAGCACATTATGGTGATCTTTAGCAAACTTTAATAGTTTTGTTGGCTTCTTCACAGAAGTTTTAGAATATTAAAAATAAATTTAAGGAAGAAACCTCACCCGCAGAATGTAGCGTTAATTTTTGATTCCATGGCTCTCAAACAAGAATTTATTTAGTATTGTAATTTGTAAAACATCCACGTGTTTATTACTTTTGCTATAAATATCTACACAACTTTGTTTACAATCAACTTACCTATGGAATTTCACACTAGATGTTGGATTGCAAATAATTCTGCAACCATGAATTACACAACTCATAGTAGAATATCTCTAAAACACAATATTTATTATAGTGGATAATTACAGAAAAAAAGTTCGCAGAATACTTGCAAAAATTGTAAAATCACACAAAATAGATATTCGTAATATTTCAAAATTACTCACTGAAAATTAGGTTATTAACTTCCTAAATGTGTATTATTTTGTTCATGTATGATTGTTTACTTTTATGAGTATGTTTTTTATTTTTTTTTTATTATATTTAAATTTAACAATAACTGTAGTTCGATCCCCGGGTCGGGCAAAGTGATATTGAGTTTTTCTATTCAGTATCAGCTCGGAGTCTGGAATTTGTGTCCGATACGGCGATAGGTTCGCCCCCTATCACATCATGGGACGGAATAACGGCGAAAAGTGGGTGCACTAGTTGTGCCTCTGCCTACCCCTTCGGGGATAACAGGCGTGAGTGTGTGTGTGTGTGTGTGTGTGTAGTTTTCATTTTTAAATATCCCAATGTTTTTCTGTCTAACCTTACAGTCTCCATATTTGGTTATAAAGGCCAGCAAACAACGTGAACATATCCAGTCGCAGGGGAAAGTAAAACATATATAATGTGAGGTTGTGTGCCGAGCAAAAAAAAAGCACGCGGGGCCCCGTGCGAAGCAAAAATTATTTTTTTTAACAGCTTTGTAAGTAAGGTGCCAAAAAACGGTCCCCCAAGGAGCTGCAAGATGCCCCTGTAACTGCGAGGCCCCAGGCGGTTGCCTGGTTCGCCCCCCTCCTCCAAGGCCACCACTGAATTCACCACCGCGTGGTGAGGTATTTTTTTATGTAAGTGGAACTAGTAGTTCCGAACTACTTACCAAAACAGTATGTAAATATGCCAATTTTGTTTGGAATAAACTTTCTAACTCAAATTATATTTTTTAAATATCAACTATTACTAGCCGCTGTAGTTGGTTTTCATAGTTAATTTAAACCGCATTACTTTATAGAGATAAAAATAAATATTATGGTGCGATATCATATTATTACACACTCACACACTCACGCCTCTTATCCCCCGGGTAGACAGAGGTGCAATTAGTGCAACCACTTTTTGCCGTTATTCCGTTCCATGGTGTGATAGGGGGCGAGCCTATCGCCTTATCGTGTACAAATTCCAGACTCCGAGCTGATACTGAATGGAAAATAATCACTTTGCCCGACCCGACCATCCCGGGGATCGAACCCGAGATCTCAGCATTGCAGTCGTACCATAATACAACTACGCCACCGAGGCAGCCATATTATATCATATCATATTATTATGGACAGTTAATTATGTTACGTCCTGGTTTAGAAAATAAACCTTTGTCACTCTAAAGAGAGAGACAGCAGTTAACTGTGACGTCACATTTTATTCTTCAGTTTGTTACGGAATGAATAATCCATATGGGTATA
The DNA here is from genome assembly GCA_949316025.1 of Lapara coniferarum. Lineage (NCBI taxonomy): Eukaryota > Metazoa > Arthropoda > Insecta > Lepidoptera > Sphingidae > Lapara > Lapara coniferarum. The sequence continues at coordinate 11,533,939 of OX438926.1, read as the reverse complement.
AAATTCTTGGGCCTAACGTATTTTGTTGTCAGTATTGACTAAAGAGAGATATTTTATATTATGATTTTTTATACATGTCATGGCCATGTAGTGCCTGGTTAATAATTTTATATTTTTATAGAATCCTGAAAAAGAAACAAAATCCCGCTTTCGACTGTTTCTTTTTCAGGATTCTATAAAAATATAAAATCATAAAGAGAGATATGCTACCGATAATGTTCTTGATCGTTTTTATATCGGTTTGTTTGAATACTTTATTCACAAACTTAATTTATTTAACCCTTCAAGCCCCGCTTACATATATAGATGTATGGGAAAACCCTATATATATGGACACCGGTGTCCGTCGCGGGGCTTGAGGAGTCAAGTTATAGCTCGATATCGTAGACAGAGTAAATTATAGACTACTGAATAGCTCCTATTCAGTTCCACAGAAAGAGATGGCACTGTATAGGTATTGCTTCTGAAAAAAATGGATAGAATCGTATTATTGCCGTCCCATAGTGCGTGTCGGTTTTTTCAAAGTCGGTATTGAAATTCCACTACAACTTTGACATAAGCCTCTGCCTATGTCGCGAAGTGGTTGTGCTTAGTTTCGGGTGTTTTCAGATTGTTATAAAACTATTTAAAGTGTAAATAACTTTACTAAATCCATTACAAAATGGTGCGGTGTAGTATTTCTCAAGTCACTTGTCAAATTCTGTGTCTCCTGTGGCCACGACAAGTGCCCCTCTATAGCTTCCTTTCTTTAAGGCTCGAAAGACTGTGTCTCAGCGCGATACCTAGCTACCGACACATACAAAATGGGGCGCTGTGATTGGTTAAGAGGCCATATCTAAAATTTCGACTATTTCAGTCATCTCTACATCGTGATTATTTAAAAAATAAACTAATCTAATTGATTTATAATACATCATCGGAAAGACTATTTCAACACTAATGGAATAAACGAGCCAGATTTTTCATATCTTTTCTTAATTTCGCGGGCTGGCACGCGAGAAAATTAGTGCGCCTCCTTTTATATTCAAAACAAATAAGTTGTCGCATTTATCCTTTAGGCGACTTTTTATACCAATAACCAGTAATTTTCGTTAGTTAGTTTCAAGCACAATTTTGATTAAAAACGGCAACAAGTTTCAGTCTCCGTACAAAAAAAAATCTGAAACAGACGTTGGAACTTGGGGGATAGATTGAAATTAATAAAAGATATTTGTAAAATCTGGCTCGTTTATTCCATTAGTGTGGAAAAAGTCTTTCCGATGATGTATTATAAATTAATCAGATCAGTTTATTTTTTAAATAATCACGATGAAGAGATGACTGAAATAGTCGAAATTTTAGATACTGCCTCTTAACGTTGCATTATGATATAACTCCACTTCAGGTTTTTGACATGGCGACTACTTTTTATTTCTAAGAATTTATATTTATTGTTTTGTATCTGCTATTATTACTTGACATTGGCGAAATCACCGATAGATAATCGGTGGAAGCCATAATTTAAAAGAAGAAGAAGAACTCCACTTCAGTAATCAGTTGGTTGTCAGATAAATAAAATCAAAGAAAACTACGGAATTTGCCATCAAACAAAGAACAATTATAAGTAAAAAAGTATGCAATTGCCAACGTTATGCGCCTGAGCGCACTGAGTCCTCAATCCTCATAACACCTGTTGTAGTAAATATGAGTGTTCGTAACAATTGTGATAGCTACTAAGCAATTATTGACCCTTGGATTACCAGTAATATTTATCACATCGTGTTGTTCTGACTAGAAATAATTAATAAAACATTTGTAATTCACTATCAGCCATCCACTGGTGGCCCCAAATACACCATCGAAACTTCTGTATTGCCATACACAGCTGATACTGTTGGGAACAGTCTCTTGTTTGGGAGTCCTGGAAAGTACAAAAAATCAGGATTATGTTACGTTTATTAATTATAAAAGGAAAAATATCTGTTGCTTTGCCTTCGGGCTTTAAAAGTAACTGATGCTTTCTAACTTAAGATCTGCCTCGTTAAATATTTTCATAGTTCCGTGCATTTGTCTCACTACATACACTACACTGACGGATCTCTTTGTTCTTGCACCTTGGGCCTGGTATCAAAATTTGTCAGGGGTTCTTCAGGGCAGCATTGCCAACTTTAGGGTGCTTGCTTAAGATTAGCATATGTGGTCCCTAAAGTTCGAGGTCCCGTGATATTAATACTGCAGATAAGGCGGTAGCTACGTCCCATGCCACGTCGGTGCCATGCGACTGCGGCAAAATTTACATAGGTCAGACAGAACGCAATGTGGTTACTAGGCTGACTGAACACATTAGGTGTTTGAAGAAATTGGACAGGAATGGCTCTGCAGTCGCTGAGTACGCGTTCGATTCGGACGTTTCCCATTATATCCGCTTCGATAAGGCCAAAGTATTGGCCCGTGAAAAGTCTTTCGGCCCACGTAAAATACGTGAAGCCATTGAAATAAATAAGCGCCCGAATTTCTACCGTGACATAGGCTGGACGTTCCCGACTACTTGGAAACCGATTCTCCAAACCGTACATAAGTCCAGTAACAACCCTACACGAGGAGTCGACACAGTCAGTTCAGTACACACAAGTGTTCTACATGCACCGGTAGTGTCAGATGATGATGGTCTAGCAGCTGCGACATCTTCGGAATCCTCCGAACCACCCCCACTCCAACCTTCGAGCCGTGCTTTACGTTTCGCAAGGCGGGCGGAGCCGCGGGCGCGGGCGGTGGTCAGTGATCAAGACTCAGAGTAAGTATATACCTATAGAGCGCGCGTATGCAAGTGGGAACAATAGGCACGGGTGAGAACATCGTCCTGCGCCGGCCGCAAGCGCTTGTAGTCACTCGAGTAGGAACGATGTGAGCACACGCGAGTGAGATCTATGCGAATATTTGATTATTAATACTGCAAAATGGTTAAATGTTCTGTGGAATCTTGTAAAAACGACACTCGGAAACACACTTAACAGAATTCTAATATCGTGTTTCACAGGCAAGCCATATTTCAGTATATTTTTAGGTAAAATTGAAATCACGCGTCGCGGTATGAAAGACGCTCGAGAGGCGAACACTTGTACCCCCCGCACTGCCCCGCATCCCGCTTTTTCTATAGTGATGTTACGCGTCGATACCAGAATCGATGTAATATTTTCATATTATAGCATACGTATTTATTACTATCGAAGGCGATGCTTAATATAATGTAGCTTAGGTAACTGTTTTGTCTGTGTGTGATTTTTAAGCCAATTAATAATTGCGTTTTTGTTTATGAAATGAAAGAAATAATTACTGTTCCTAAAAATTGACTGATTACGATAATATTTTTAATCTATTGCATAGCTTCTATCGCGGGTCTTGACAGTATAAGTTAGCAATCATTAAGATATATTTCTTTGACATTTTTTTAACACTGGTAATAAATATTTCAAAAACTAGACGTGACTATTTTAGGCTTGGGGAGACTAGCTAAGAAATCCATGGTGCGATGCTCGGTTTATATCCATTGGTTCAATTATAATGGATATCCATTAATATTATTGGTTCTTAATGCTTGTAAAAACTGCTCTTGAGGTACCGTGTTTATAAATCATTCCACATGGCACTACACCAATTCGCAGCATAGCTTTTATCTATATTAACGCAATACGCTTAAAATTACTCACAAGGCCATATTTTGTAGAACCACAATTTTTTAACAACAATATGTACCGCGCCGCCGGACCTGTACTTATCGATAACTGTTGCGTTGGTGCTGCTCGCGTGCCCATCCCTAGCAGTCGCCAACATTTCTATATAAGTAGCTATAGTTCACCTGCCTACGCTGGGTAGTGGGCGCACGATGCGATATTAGCGCTCTATAGGTATATACTTACTCTGAGGATCAAGAGCCTCCGCGACGCGACGTCCTCTCGGCACTCGCCTATGAAGATGACCTACTTAATAGGTCGAAACTGGTCGGCGATTCTGACCAAGAATACGTGAGTGAAACCGTTTTTTCTAGTAATATATCTCGCGTAAGTTTTAATAATATTAAACAGCTACTTACCTCTAAATGCAACACCCAAAAATTCATAGTTTCTTTCAAATGATAAAGTATTATCTTCGCAGTCTAGTATAACTCTTATACGTTCACCCACCTGAAATTTAATAAAAAAAATGTCACAGTTCTGTCCTTTGACTTAGCAGTTTAGCAGTTTTTCGCCTAATGCGAACCTCTGTGGACATCCAGCATATAGTATTAACCTAAATTCTTAATAATGATCCTTTCACAAATCATACCAAAAAACTTATGTCAATAATATAGGGTAGTTTCCTATGTTTAATTTTGTAAATTATTTTATGTGTAACAGAAAATACGAAAAAGAAATTTTTCTGTGAAACATCAAAGTTGGTTGAAAATTTGAAATTGTGTTGTGAGCAAAAGCGGGGACATGGGGGGGATATTGCGCTATCTCTTTCACACGCTCGCAGTGTTATGGCAACTTTCGGTGACGTCACAGTGTAATATTACTGTTATTTGACAACTACCCCTGCCAACAAATTTCAAAACTTTATAACCTACTAATAATTGCCCCAATTTTGAAAATATTTTTTCTGTCAGATTTTGGATGGCATATATTTATGATGAATGTAAAATAGTCAACTACCCTATTGTAAATAAGGCTGCCACCTTCACAATGTAATAGCTCCTTAGGGATTAACAGATTTTGTCTCCCATTCCTTTACTTGAGCGCTACTGCACACAACTTTCTTTGAACAAGAACAAAATGTTTTCAAGATTTTGTTAAGCATCCTCAGCTAATCCGGGATTATAAACATTAACTCTATGAAGCTGGAGACACTGGGTGAAACTAGAAAAGGTAGCTCTAAATTCTAATTGTAGCCATTTAAGATTACAAAATATACACAATACTTTAATGTCTTACTTGGTACTTAGGGCAGTTATTGAGAAGTGGATAGTGTCCTTGTGTGTCACCATTATGTAACAATTGATTGTCAACAAGGTTCCATCCCCAACTTTGCTCATCAGATCCTAGTAAACCAACATAGCCTTGGCATTGCAAGGGTGCATCTCTGGTTGAGATTCCAACTACAGCCACTGTGCCAAGAGGACCTTCCCATATTACCTCCCATGCATGTCGACCTTGATAAAATCCAATTTTCCCCCTACATGCATCAGTACTTTGAGCAACTGGATTTCTGTAAAGTATAATTGTAAATTACAATTACATACAATGACGTGACAAAATATAATAACAAAATATGCTTAAGCCTAAATATCACTTTTGTTAGTGTAAAATCATAGACATCACACAGGGATATTTTTTTCCTTTTCAAATATGTACAACTAGCTTTTGCTCGCGGCTCCACCCGCGTGAAAAAGTTTTTCCAGGATAAAAGTTTGGCTTCATATTGTCCTAGGATAAAAAGTAGCCTATATGTTAATCCACGATATGATTTACCCGTGACCTAAATTTCATCGATATCTGTTGAATAGTTTCGGAGATGTACAGTAACAAACAAACAGAAAAAGTCAGACAGAAAATAATTAAAAAAATCAATGATTTTTTTTTTCTAACTCTTCTTTAGTCACCCTCTTTCTTTTTTATCACATTTCCTTAAATGTACAGACACTTTATTATATGTATAGATAATCTATTGGTTTGATAGCTGATTTTTTATTTTTCTTTGTTAGATATTGAAAAGCCTCACTCAGAATATTAAATCCTAAGCCATTGCACCATGCTCATCATCTTGAGTCAATACACTGGTGAAGGTATCGAATATACAATATTTATGCTTAGCTTTATAGCAACTAACCCAACACAGGGGTGAAGTATAGTGAATTGCATTCCAAGTTTAGCCAGCATACATTCAGTATGAAATGATTAATAGGTGCCAGTATTACCATTGTAACACACCCTATAAAATATTTGTCTTTTAAATGTTGTAAAACACTCATGATGGATGGGGAGTGGGTGTTTAGGCTTCATAGAGCTGTTGAGCAGAGGGTATCTCTAGGTGAGCAGGGCTTTTAAGTACTTCCAAATGACACCCACACCATCAGTATTAATTGTAGACAGACTGCTAAGTGGATCCATGCAAGGATGGTGGTGTGATTGATTAGGCACCTCTAGCCAATGAAACACATAACTGTTCCAAATGTGCCAAAAGGGCAATTTGGTTAGTTTTACTAAAAAATGGCTATAGTTTTATTGATATATAATTAACTATCATAGTAAACTTTGAGGAATATCAATAACTTTATTATATTTTCATTAGAAATCCCTGAAGGTAAAAATTAACCTGAATAAACAAGAATATGATAAGTACCGTGAAGTCTTATTTGAATTAATTTTCACATACAAATTTCGTAAAAATATACATACATGATTTAATACTTTACTACCTGTTTAGGGATTTTTTCCTGCCAAATAAAAATGTCACCAAATGAATTATGTATAATAGTAAATTAATGTATATTATAAATAACAGATATTATGAGTGTAGATAGCTATTAACATTTAATATGTTTTGTGTAAATACTAAATAATACTCAGTCATATCAGCTTTTTAAGTGTTAACTTTTATATTATATATTTTTTTTTTCAGTGTATTCCTTTACCTGTGTAAAGTAAATCCATTTGGCTTTATATATATGTTTCTAGAGCAATCATGTGGATTCCATGCATGATAATATGCTCTTAATTTGGACCTATAAGTAGTAAGTGTTGAAAGTAAATCAGCCTTCATGACTTCCTCTGCCAATCTTTTCACACAATGTAATCTCCACACGTCATTGTTTTCATCGCTGAGGATTCTATACCAACTTTTACATACCAAAGCACAGTTAAGCAGGTCTTTTAAACTGAGGTAAGAAAATATATTCTCCAAGACATGCTCAGGAAGTATTTCAGCAAACGCGTAATCGTCATAATAAGCATCAAATTCATTCATCTTCATATGCTTACTGTGAACAAATACGTGGAATGTTAGTATTCCAGTTTCGCGATAGCACATTGTTATAGTAAACACACACAACAGTTTCTATTAACTAATGTTATTAGAATTAACACTGTGTGATAGATATACTTAAGCTAATTTTAACCTTGACATTTCATTCCCATCTCTAACAAACAATATCATTAAGATTTTTTGAAGATTCTTGGGAATAGATGTGAGATAATTGGAAATATTACATAGATCGAAACATGCAGTTTAGTCAAGTACTGTAAAGTGTCAAGTTGACACCAGGGATGCCAGAATGCAGATTCCAGATAGTGTCTCAATAAAACGACCTGGTACAAATGTCACTGAAAGTTGGTATTTGACCAAAAACAATTGTACACACACAATAACCTAAATTAATTGCAGCTATAACATGAAGAATCTGCATAAAAAATTTCGGGTCACTTTTTTTAGGTCTCAAATCTACAATTTGTAACTGGTACTCCCTGATTGATAGTAAGTACTTTCTAACGTGAAAAATCTGTATCTAGTTTCTCAGTGACCTTTTCGATTTTTAGGTCCCCGTACTACTATTTTAGTTTTCAAAGTATGAAATCATCCAACAAGAATTGATATTATATTCAGTTATGTAATGTAGTGAAACTTAGATTTCGAGCTCACTGTATTATGAATGCAATTAGAGATTTTGGATAATAAACGTACGTACAACATCACCCAGAGCTACACTCATTTGCAAAAAAAACGGGCGGTTTGGATTTTAATTCTTTTTAAAAAAAATACGGTACCAAAATGATTTCAATCATTTGTACATGTTACTGGCCGGTTTTAAAAATGCCGTGGTGTTTAAAACAGTACGTTCTAAATTAAAATTTTCGTTTGATGCTCGTTATTACAGAAAACCACTTTTTATCCTACATTTTTGGTGCGAAGTCCCAAAAGATAATATCGGTTTTCATAACTTTTAGTCAAAGCTTCATTTATTGTTGTTTAGCTGTCTCAATAATGTTAGAGAAAGTGGTAAAAGCTACCAAAATTATTGCGCTGCTCGAAGCGGGCTGCAGCCAATGCTTCGTGGCTCAGAGGCTAAGTGTGAGTCGCTCGACGGTTCAAAGGACCTGGCAGCGGTATCAAGACACCGGTTCCGTCGAGAGAAGGCCTGGTTCTGGAAGAAAACCATGTACCCAACCACGGGATGATCGTTTTCTTGTGAGTCGCGCATTGAGAAATCGCAAGTCTTCGTATGTGGACCTTAAGAACAACCTCGAAGAAGTAAGAAATGTGCATATTAGTCTATGGACGGTCAGGAGGAGGCTGCTCGCGGCCAATATACGCAGTCATCGCCCGGCCCGCGGCCCTAAGTTACTCCGTGAGCACAGAGTTGCCAGGCTTAGGTTTGCTCGAAATTGTGAGCCATGGACTCAAGAAGACTGGAATAGGGTATTGTTCTCCGATGAAGCCAGGATATCTCTGTTCGGTGAAGATCGACGTCGGCGAGTGCTACGAAGACGAGGAGAACGCTTTGCAGAGGCTTGTTTTGAAGAAATCACACCTTATGGTGGGGGCTCTATTATGTTTTGGGCAGGAATAAATTCAATGGATCGTACAGAGTTAGTCTTCATTGAAAACGGCTCACTGACTGGACATCGATACATAACGGAAGTTCTTATTCCTCATGCACAACCCGCATTGGCCGCTTTAGGCGAAGACTCAATTTTTATGGACGACAACGCTCGCGCCCACCGGTCTGGCGATGTGGAAGCGTATGTGCAAGAGGTCGGCATTCGTCGTTTGGATTGGCCAGCTCGAAGTCCCGACCTCAATCCTATAGAGCATGTCTGGGACGTTCTGAAACGACGCGTGAGATCAGTACAACCGGCTCCGCAAACCATCAGAGAACTGAAGAATGTGATTACCGCGGAGTGGGAACGTATTCCGCAAGCAAGTATCCGGGATATCCTCGCTAGCATACCCAGACGAATTCAAGCTGTGATTTCAGCTAGAGGGGGTCACACTCGATACTAAAAATTTATCTGCTTTTACTTTATTAAAGAAAAAACAAACAAAAATCTTTGTTAACTTTTACTTCACGAGCATATGCACTACTAGCGAGCATACATTACTAGTGAACTTTAGCATTAAAACCCATAAATTTTATCAAATTTTTATGATAATACTGACGAAAACGATTATTTGCTTATTAATTTACAAAATTGTGAAAGTAAAACTACCTATAATTATCAAACAAACCAATAGTAACATTTGAAATGGTTCATTGCTTAGGTGCCCGTTTTTTTTGCAAATGAGTTTAGTATCGTGTATTGTGTCCCCACACTTTTCGATGGGGATCACGTGCGAACTCCGCATCGCGCTCCGTTTGACGGAGCGCGCATATCACATCATCGGGAGCCAATTACGCGAATAAACCCGCGCTGAGCCCGAGATTCGAACCGAAGGCGGTTGCGTCCGTTACAGTCATTACATATAAGAAAAAAAAACAATTATTGATGTTGAAAGTTGGTATTTTTGTGTACCAACACAACTGGTACATGATACAAGACCCTGAAGAATGATATCGGTACAAGGAAATTGGTACGTTTGGCATCTCTGGCTTGCTCCCTGGTTGACACTGACACTTGACAGCTGTCATTGTCTTGATATGGGTTGGGCTTATAATATAGGGAATAGCCGTTACCATAACCCAGTGGCCTCGAACCTAATGATTTTTCGGTATTTATACTGATATTGTGTCTGTCCTACCGACATACCGAAATGACATGATTTTTCTGCGATTTTTAGAATGCTAGAAGATTTTCCCGTTTTTTTATCGATTCTCACCAATTCGAAGTTAAAATCCCTTTTTTCTTTTATATTTTAAAATTTCTTGGTTAAATTTATTATTGTTTGGGGTGGCGGGCGGCAGTACTTCTTGGAATATTAGTCACCAGAGTTTAATATAAATAGATTTTATTGAATCTTTTTTCTTATTTTGCATAATATACCGATTTTCGATCCAAATACAGCGATTTTATTTGGCAGCTCTACCAACTTCACTTTTTGTTGTCAGAGACTAGGGGTTCCAAACCGGGATCCCGGATACCAAAATACCGAACCAAATAAAGGACTTTAAAATACCGGTATTAATTTTACAGTAACCGGGATTCTGAGTGTTATATTGAATTCAATTATAAATACATAATATTGCCTCTGAATGCAGACAGTAAAGATTGCTAGTTTACACGATTCTGACACACTTCTTTGTTTTCATCTAAATTCATTAATCTCTTCATGTATTCTCGCCTCTTTACAGTACCATCCATGCTCACCTTATATAGGGTACTATATTATTAGTCAGCTTTCCATTATCCATCCTCTCTATAAGTTCAAATCACATTAACATACGTTTTTTATTTATTCAGTCATTTAAATATCCATTTGACTCCATACAGATAAATCACTACCGTTACCTATTCTGCACTCTATTATTCACAGTCACCCACCCACACATGCCTCTTATGTCTTAACGCTCTCATTTTCACTGCGTTAACTTTTATGCTCCTTTTCCCACATATAAGAGTTGACAATAACTCTGTCAGTCACTTGTGCATTTTTTAACTTTCGACTGTCCATAAAGGTGTGTAATGCTCGATTCAGCAGCACTCACTTGGCAATCAATGTCAGTTTCATATTTTCTACCATCAATTGTGATGAAAATATATCCCAGATATACGAAATCTCTTACTCACTGTAACTTATTACTTATCATGATATTGTACTCTGCCATATTTTGGTCCCTTTCACACACCTTAATTTTAGTTTATTTTCTTGTCCTTTGTCCAAAAATAACAATCCATTATTCAGAATTCATTCATCGATTGAGGTTACCGGTCATCTCTAAAATGGGCGAAAGTGACCACAATTCACTCCTTATCATCCTATCGCAGCCTCTTCTAAAGGCTTCGCCAGACAAGGAGCGGAGCTCGACGTTGTAACGTTGCAAAGAACCTTTACGCTCTTCGTAAACGGTCTATCGTTTACGCAATTTTAACTAACAATCGAAACCGCTGCTGTTTCGTATTGGCTGATAGGTTGTCATTCGTTTAGCGTACGACTGAATGACGCCTGTATAAATAAGCGTGCATATCATGCACCCTCTCTATTGCAATCGTCTTCACCGTAGCACCACCAATAATCTAACTGCGTGCTGTCACGCATACCGTTGTTCCCGCTTGGATTTTTCGCGGTGCGGCGTTGACCGCCGTTACTTCTGCGTCGCAGCGTGGTGACCGCCGTCCCTCCACGGTACGGTGTGCTGACTCCGCCACGTGCGCACCAACATCGTCGGGTGTGCTGACCCCGGCCACGTGCTCACCATCACCATCGCAGTCGGATGCTAACCCCGACCACCTTACCACCTCATCGCAGACCACGTGTCTGACCATCTGCCCGGCGAGCTGTCACTGGAGCTAGCCACGTGCATCATCATCGTGCCGTTTGCCTGGATGCGAATCCCCGCAGGCCAGCGACTCATTTGCATACCACCAGGAAACCGTACCGAGCTTAACGCGGAGGTGCATAATAAAGCTCGTACCACTACCTGTACCCTATATGCGGTTTAAAAAAACACGCCGGAACGTAGCATTCACGTCGTGTTGTCTTGGCGTACTACTATAACAATGTGTACGAGACACCACATGGAAACTGCCATGCTTAGCTGGGCGTGATGGGTCCCGCTAATACGCGTGCGGCTGGGTTGAACACGCTAAGCTGTGTACATTGCTTCCTTCCGCGAGAGAACGCACTCGCAACAGGTTGCCATTGCTGGGCATAACCTACAGCCGCCGATCCTGGCAAATATCACGGCCGGCAGCAAATGTTCGGTTTGCACTGCGTTGTAGATCCCAGGCTACGATCTCCAAAGTGTGTTGGACCTCGAGGCCATTACCACAATGATAGCACGGCGGACTTTTCCCTTCCGATTCACCACAGGCACGAGCTGAAACACCCGTGACCTGTCAGCATCATGTGTCAAACGGAATATCAGTGTACCAGCTTAAGAAGACACGTCGCACTGCCGCGATAGTCCTTTAGCCCGCACTTGGGTGTCCAGCCTGGTATACCTACCTGGAAAACCTCGGCAAGGGTTACTGGGAAATCCGGGAATCAGTCTAACTATGCATTTTCTCCTGAATACGCTTTGAACAAGCTTGTCGCTATCTAGTTACTTACTCAAATGTATGGTGGTACTTACAATTTCTTTGTAAATACCGGTATTTAAAAAGTGGTCCGGTATTGCGACCCCTATCCGAGACCACAGCTGACAGCCGTCAGCCATAACCTATAAATTTTTTTTTTTTTTTTTTTTTTTATAGTTTTCCCTTTTAGGGAAGGCGAAGGGTTCTAGCCCATACAGCCTCGTCTTAAGTAATATTTTTGGTTGTTTTTTTTTCCTACGTACTACATGTCATAGTAAAGCAGTGGCTACCTTACCAAGACTTTATTAAGGAGTTTTGGCGGCAACGAAAAAACACTTGATTGGCACAGTTATTTCAATTCACTTCATTTGAGCACTTTAATAGAACTACATTGGATAATATACCACCATAATTATTCAATATAACACTAAGTATCACCAAAATAATGAATTAAAACAAGAACACCTCATGACACTTCCACGTTCCCGCCAAAACTCCATAACCTATAAAAAATTAATGAATTAACTTTCAAGTTTTAGTATATGATATATCTAATATTTATAATTCATTTTCTGAGCATTTTGGCCTAACTGTGCACCGTAGGTATGCGGATAGATTATAAAACAGCAAGTACTTGTATAAATCGTTTTAAAAGGCTGAAGACCTATTCTAGAAGTTGTGTGCTTGTTGGAGCTGATATAGTTAAAACCCTAGATAATGGTATATTATTAAATAAAGGTTAAAACCCTTCCTGTAAAGATGACAACTCGAATATATTATATTAACATCCTAGTATTCATGAAATACTATTAATGCTTCAAAATTTTACCTAGAAATTTCTATTACTATTTTAGTATTTCTTCAATAAGAAGTGCAGCCATCATTTTTTGAATCGAGTAAAATAATACTATATTGTCTAGAATGATGCCGGGAGTTGATCAAACATTATCAGATGAAGACTACATAATAATGAAGGCTAAAGATGCTCAGAGGCATAATATATATTCTGCAAAAGCTTGGATGCTAACTGCAAAAACCTTATTTCCTACAAATTTTAAAATACAATTTGAAGCATATATGATGGAAAAACAATCAGGTAATATTCAAGAAGCTGCTGAATGCTTCAGTTCATTGATGCTGTCTCGTCAAAATATACAAACATTATTACCTGAGATATGTGCAATTGCAAATGCCTTGCGGTCATCAGAAGGCAGCTTTTTAAGTCAAATGTTTGACCATATTCATCCTCATACACAATTAAATATACTCAAAACAAGTGTTGAAAATAGTGATGACACAATGGAACATTGCCGTTCCTTGGTTCTGTTATTGAAAAAATTTCCCCAGTTGGGTGTAGACAGTCTTGTCAAAACATTGATAAATGCAGAAAAGTTTTTTTATGACAACAGATATGCGCGATTGTTAGTTGTAGAAACATTACCACTGTTGAGCTCTTTAGAGTCACCCAGATTACTTCAACGGTTATTAGTTAAAGCTATTGATTTTTACAATTCCTATGTATATGATGAAAGTGAACATGATATAACAGACCCATGGCAAAGATTATATGGTGTTCTTGACTTATTGGGAAGACAGCTGGGTTGGGATCCATACCTTGTTAATTATAGTAACAGTCTGAACAAAGAATCTTATTTCCAAAGACTGTTTACATTAAGAAATAGTGAAGATTGCCGACAGCTACTGTATTGTGGAACAACCTTTTTCTTAAGATCACTTTACGAACAAAGATCACTCAAAGGAAATCATATTTTAATTGAGGCTCTAACAGATGCCGATATTCCACCATCCAAAAGAAGAAAAGGAGATATAGAAGTAACAGGGATATCATCACATCAATTTCAAGCTGCAGCAAATTGTTGGGAATTACTTCATAACAATGATGTCATATCACGTGAGTTCACGAAACTAGCAAACCAGCTGGTGGCAAAACCATGGACTGAAGGTTTTACAGAAGAATTAGCTTTATACAGAGGCAGGTATGAAGAAGCCTTGCCGTTAGCCCATATGAACACCCTTGCAACAAACATAGTAAGGGCATCCATAAATTATTTGCAGAAGAAATTTACTGCATGTGTTGATAATATTTTATCTGCATTATCACAGCTACCCAATGTTGAGGGGATGCTAGATACTGAATTAATTGTTGGGGGCAAACACAGACACCTTCATTTTTTACCATTGACAAAAGTTGCTATAATGCATTATTTCTGCACACTACTAATAAGAATTTTGCTCAATACAGGCAACAATTCTGATTTAAATTATGGACATATGTTAGTACTGATGCAGCTTGGTTGGCCTCAAGAAGAACCACTATTTATACATATACTAGATGTAATAAGACAAAAGGGAGTCTTCCATTACCACTTATTTTCCACTTATATTATTCATATTGATATATTGGAAGAAATAAGCTTTATTTGGCATGAACAAGGAAATAAAATTGCATTAGATATACTACCAAATTCACAGCAACATTTAGGTCAGAGAAGAATTGGCACTAGGGGTGCTGACAAAGGAGTTCGAGAAGATTTCAAACAAGCTATGAGAGCACAAGTAGCACGGAGTAATGAGTCTATTTTAAATCTAATTGTTCAGTTCATAACTTCAGAGCGTTCATATTTTCTTCAAACATTGTAAGTTGGTATAGCTTGTAGGTGATATAAGGTTTAATTATTTAATTATAGAAGATAATAGTGATAGGACATATTTATGTCTGTTAAATTACTTTTACTTTAGTACCTCAGGTGACAGGTCTCACAAGAAGTCTTAACTGATGTGCTTTAAAAGTTTGTTAAAACACAAAGGTTAAACACACTTTTGAAGTTTTTAATTTTGAAGTTTGCATAAGTTGGTTTGTCAGCCCTGAGGATTGCTTCTCCAACCTATGAGTGGGATTTGTTCTCGAAACTTATACTAAGCACCACAGATGTACTAAAATGAAACTACAATTATTTCCAAAACTTATATTTTATAAAATTACTTAGTAATATGCTCAATAATGGTTTTATTTCTGTTATCCAAAAGATTTTTATGCACTTCCTTCGTATGTTCCCACTGCAAGTAATAGGTTACGCCTGGTAAAGTGCAAACCTTTTATGGGTGAATTTTTAGTAGGGAATGAGCGCAACAAAAATTTATCTTCTTTTTGGGTAGTATTTACGATGCCGGCTTCTTCAAGTGTAGCTTCCTCAGTGATTGCTGTGAAGTCCCATAATTTTATGTTGTAGTCCAAAGAACCTGGAATTAAACACAACCCTTGAACAGAAAAACAAAAACTGCACGATTTCATGTAGTTTATATATAAAAAATGTGATTGTAAAATTGTTTGGATGTTTGTTTAACAAAGTAACTGCTGAATGGATTTAAATGAAATTTGGGAATACACAAGCCATGACCTGGAGGCTGGACATACAGGCTATTTTTTAATGCCGCGAGCAGCCCAGATTTGTGAAGTAGAATATAATAATTGCAGCGTTAACCCATTATAACGACTGAATGGTCCTGGCAAATACATATGTATATAGAAAAAGAGTATTGTTTATAACGATTATAATATATAGCATCTGGATTAGGCGGTCCCTTCAATGTTATAACCGTTTTTCACTATATTATGTATCAATTATTTACATATATTTGTTTCGCATCTTAAATAGTACATATACATAAATACATATACACTCACGCCTTTTATCCCCGAAGGGGTAGGCAGAGGCGCATCTAGTGCACCCACTTTTCGCCATTATTCCGACCCATGATGTGATAGGGGGCGAGCCTATCGCCATATCGGGCACTAATTCCAGACTCCGAGCTGGTACTGAATAGAAAATTTCAATATCACTTTGCCCGACCCGGGAATGGAACCCGAGACCTCAGCATTGCAGTCGTACCATAATACAACTACGCCACTGAGGCAGTCTTAAATAGTAATAGTTCTTAAAATGTTTTCTTACCAGAAGCTAAAATTGTGCCATCCCGACTAAATGCCAAAGCATGAATTGGCGCAGTATGCGACGGAGGAATAGAAGTTGCTGGCATCCCATTGGATATATCCCACACCATTACCTCACCACCACTCCCGCCAGACGCGAGCCATCTTCCGCAGACGGAAAATGCGAGAGTGAAAATTGCGGACTGAAATATAATATTTGTTAAGCTTTATCTTATTCGTAGACACGGATCACTTATGAATGTGTAGGTATGTAGTGCCATAATATTGATATTGTAGCATATAGGTCTCTTACCTTGTGTCCCGTCATAATACGAAGTTGGCTTCCAGTCAAACAGTCCCATACTCTTATAGTTCTATCGCTGGATCCCGTTGCGATGTAGTTGGAATTGGGATGAAATTGTACACACTGTAAATAGAAAGCATGTATCTAAACTTTGTGCAATCCTATATGAATAATTTTACATTGTTTGTATGAGTAATTTTACATTGTATCGTTCATATTTAGACCACACATAGTGTCCACGATTATGTGACAGTAGCTTTTGCCTGCGGGGAACGCGGCGAGGTCCTCAACGGCGAGAACGGAACTGCGGTCGTGTGGAGTGTGTGAATTTTAAAAACTCGTTCTTATTACGGATTGCCAGAGTGATGTCGTCCTCTGGATCGGTCAGTACTGAACGCAGCCGTCTCCATTTGGCGCGGTCGAATGGAGTATATATTGAGGCTTTTCGGATTAACGTGCCACGCGCCACTTTTTATACCTACCCGGCCGCCAGCACCGTCGCAGTTTGTGGAACATTCTCGAAAGATCTAGAATAGTCGGGAACTCTCTCGCAAATCAAGGTTGATTCCGGTTCCACCACATTCTGGAGACATCGAGATCTTTCGAAAATGTTCCATCGCCGAACCTTCCACAGTCCGCTTCTCGCCAATACTTTTCGCTGTTATCGGCGAGTACTAGTGCGCGTAACAATATATTACCGGATGTTGCTCGCTGATAATGTGGCTATATATTGGTGATATATTTTTTTAAATCTGTCCATTAGTTTTTGAGTTATCCTTTACAAATAAACCAAAAATCAAATCTATAATATTAGTATAGATATACGATTGCAGCTATCGTGTATCCATCCGTCATACTTTTTCAATCGAACCTGAAAGCCACAACCAAGTGTTGCCCAGAGAATGAAAACCAGGACTTCACGGTCACACGATATTATGTTAGAACTAGACTAACAACATAAGTATTTATTTTTTATTCAACCTCACAGTAATCTAATGATAATACTAGCCTTGTATTACGTACCATCCTAGGGGTTTAGACTTCGGTCCACCATGCTGGTCTTAACTACAACTATATAATTACTTACATCGACATCGGAGAGGTGTCCAGCAAAGATTCTGAGTGGTTGGTGATGGTCGGTGGCCCACAAGCGAGCCGTCCGGTCGTGTCCCGCGGACGCGAAGTAGTGTCCGTGCGGGGACCAGCGCACGTCCCACACCGGCCACACGTGTCCGCGGTACACCACCAGGCACGTCCAGCACTGGAGAGACCATAGCCTCACTGAAATTGATTATTGACTTGTGTAGGACGGTACGGTGTATTTACAGTGGACGATAGCCTAGTTGGGAATGGAACGGTCTGCCGAGACAATGTCCGGAGGTTCAAAACCCTAGGCACACACCTCTGACTTTTTGAAGTTACGTGTGTACTGTTTATCAATTATCGTTCACTTTAACGGTGAAGAAAAACATCGTGAGGAAACCTACATAACTACCTAAGAAGTTATTTATAAAAATTTCGAAGGTATGTGAAGTCTACCAACCCGCACTAGGCCAGCGTGGTGGACTAAGGCCTAAACCCTCTCAGTAGTAGAGGAGGCCCGTGCCCAGCAGTGGGACAGTATATAATACAGGGCTGGTATTATTATATTATTATTATACTTGTGTAGGTCTCATATGTAAGTCCGCCTGGGTGGATACCACCGCAATTTTTATTCCCACCGCCAAGCAAGTGTGCATGCACTGTTGTGTTTCGGTTTGAAGGACATTGTAGCCAGTGTAACTACTAGATCTAATGGGACTTAGCATCTTATGTCTCAGGATGACCAGTGCAGTGGAATGCCACACAGTACTTTGTAACTCAAGGTGCTGGATGGTGTTGCTACTGTTTATGGGTGTGTATGTGGTCGTATCGCTTGCCATCAGGCGAACGGCATGCTCGTCTCATCATTAAATGCCATAAAAAATCAATATACCTTTGACTAAAATAAGTACGTTATACTTTAACAATTTAAATTGTACCATGCACTGATCACCCAGCATAATTATCTATGTGTTGACCAGTCAATAGGACTACAGCCTGTCTTCATTTCAAAAGCGTTGTTCTCATAACATCCAATATTATACGCAAAGAATTTGTTCTTTTCTGTTATACCTGTGGCGTCTTCGGAGCATGATAAAAGTAATGTTTTAAACGGATCAAATGCAACTTTGTACACAGGACCCGAGTGTCCAAAAAGAGTGCGGCATGTATCTCGGTCTTTTTCTTCCATCATTCTAACAAGAACATCGCCTGTAAATTAAGTATGAATAATTTAACTTTATATAAGTACATAATATATTTGGAGTCAGTGCCTAATGTAAATTGAACATTGTTTTCGTATATTTATTCGTGTATGTGCTTAGCTTAGCTGGCAATTTAATTAAGGAACCGACTCCAAATATACGTATATGAAGTTAAATTATTTTTTGGTTTGTAGTGGTTTTGAAGTCGGTTTTATTTTTTGTTTAAAAGTTTTTATTTATTGCTTTTTGTTAGTCAATTGTGGAATGGTGTAAACAATACATGATAAATATACGATTGCAGCATTCGCGGGTCTTCTGATGTTAGTTATTGAAGAGTTCCATTGTCTAGATCTTTATCAGATCCTAATAAATTATATACTAAAACCTTCCCTGCACAATATACATTTGAATAACGAAACCCCCATCCAAATCGGACCAGTAGTTTTAGAGAGAATCGTGGCCATACAAACTTACATCATACATGTAGGGCGAATACAGAATCTCCTTTTTTGAAGTCGGTTAAAAATATAATAAAATACAATTGAACCTCATATCCCAAAATTATATCTTAGATTGATTCCCAAAGCTATAGTGAATAGTACAGTTTGGTAAAACAAAAGATAAAATTATTATATCCCTGTATAAAATACAAACTTTTGCCCGCGGCTCCGCCCGCGTTAAAGTTTCCGTAGTTGTTGTTGAAAATATAGGGCGGGACTTCGTTATGTTGCGTCTTAAAGGAATCCCGCCCTATATTTTCCCGGGATAAAAGTAGCCTATATTACTCACTGATAATGTAGCTTTATATTGGTGAAAGAATTTTTTAAATTCCTCTAGTAGTTTTTGAGTTTATCCATCACAAACAAACAAAAATTCATATCATAAAATTCATATTTATAAAATTAGTATAGATTAATAAAAATTACC
This sequence comes from Lapara coniferarum, assembly GCA_949316025.1. NCBI lineage: Eukaryota > Metazoa > Arthropoda > Insecta > Lepidoptera > Sphingidae > Lapara > Lapara coniferarum. The sequence goes on along the minus strand of OX438926.1, from coordinate 11,514,286 downwards.
CGCTTCTCTATCAATATCTTGCAATTTATCCACAGATTTCATTCCACGTAACTTTACTGTTGTCAAAGTCCAAACCTGCAAATATAATTTATATTTAACATAAGTTTATTTTCTTTAGTAAAATAAATTTATAAACGGTAAATTACAAAAATGATTTTGTATGTGAGCTGAGATTTTTAAGAGTTATTGCTATTCATTACCTTTATAGTAGAGTTACCGAGACCCACAGCCAATAAAGTGGAATCATCACAAATATCAGCACATATTGCATTATTGCCACTATTTAGCAGAGTGTAAAAACAAACAGATGGCAGGCTTTCAGGTCCTAGTGGCACACGCTTTGAGGCTTCTCTTAGAGCTTTCCCTTTCTCAAATTTATCAGCCTCTTTTCTAAAGGAAATAAAAACGATATAGATATTTTTCATCATTTAACAATATCTTTAAGCGCAATGGAGTCAGTATTAACAAAAAAGGTACCATTTAATCGAAAAAAGTCATAAATCTTAGTTTAAAATAATCAAAGGGCGTGAGATGCTTTCTTGGTAGTTAATTTTACCACAATATGAATACACAATACTGGTACTAAATATGCACACAGAGGGCTAATTTTCATTCAAAATATTCTTCTTAAAATGCAAAAAAAAGAACAAATCATTTATTATCTTCTGGAGTATCTATAGCTTTTATATAAAATTTTCACAAATATATTAATATCATCGGTATACAGTATAAAGAAATACATACAATTCAGGTAAAGGAATCCTATCATTTGGAGGAGCATTTGGGTCAGATTTAGGCTTTTTCATAAATATATTATCTTTTTTTGCTTTTTTCTTTTTAGGTTTGTCAGGTGTCTCTTCAACTTCCTCCTCATCTTCTACTGGCGCAGGAAGTACTTGAATATCAGGTTCTTTCAGTAGACCATAGTAAACTTTTGTGCGATTTTCTGTGAGAAATATGTATATGTTAATTGAAAACATCCTTATCTTAAACAAATAATGTTTATGAACATTTATATCTAGTTTATTATTACCTTCATTGAAGTTAAATGGCTACCAATAGAAATAAAATTATTAAATTATAAGAATTTACTGTACCATTTCTAGTAGCTTCACCGAGGATGCCACCAGCTGTGGCCCGGACTTGGCTTTGTGTCCTGCCTGGACCATCATGAACCTCAATTTGAATATGGTTATTAATAATATTTATGATAACTGTGGAACTCTTTTGTTCATGTAAATAACGCTTAAGCTGCGAAGATGCATCTCTAGATAGCTGTACTACAAATTTATTGGAGCTGAAAAAACAAATATTAATTAATTATTATTAACTGCATTTTTTTGTGAAACTAAGGTACCTTACTACATGAGTCATATACTTAAAATTTATACCTACCTTTTACTTAATATTTATACATTCATGATTGCATTGTTTTAAAAATAGTTTAATACCATTACCTGTATATCTCGGCCAATTCATTGCCTTTTATCTGTTCCTTATTGTTGACAAAGGAAAGTTTCTTTAAATCCTCTTGATAGTAATCTTCTTGCTCAGGGCCAAACTTTTCAAGAAAATTAGAAGCATGTTCCGTGTGGTCATATAAAATTAACACTAAATACATGTGCACAAATATTGGATAGAGGAGCATTGATAATTCATGCTGTAAGAAAAGAATTATAATATGGATTATTTTTTATGTGGTATTTATTTATGCACAATACTTCATTTATGATCTTTTAGAAGTGAAAGTGCCCTCCTGGCTTATTGCATTTTTCTGTGATTAAAAGTAGTATCAATTAAAGACTATAATATTGTCTACCTCCCTGCCAAATATAGTTATATATTGATCTACTTAAATATTTAGTATAGTATATCGGTGGACTTATTTGATAATAGGAAAATAAAATTAGTAATGTGTAAAAATTTTTTTAGTGGTTTTGCTGTAAAATCTAGGTATGTAATCATTTGAAATTCCCATGAGTTTGTTGACTAATAGTATTTACACCAATTACATACCTTGTATATGTCCAATGAATTCTCAACAAACTTCTTTAAGTTATCATATGCAAATTCATAGCTGTAAGGATCACTCTCAGTATGATGAGCAGTTAGTATGCTTGCTATTTCAACTTCAGGTAGATCTAAACCTTCATATTCCACATCTCCTAAACTTGCTTCTTTTCTCAATATTTCCTCTGTACCCTACGCATTTGAAATCACATAAAAATAGGCCAGCACAGAAAGATAAGCTATGATTTGTATACATAATATTCTACACTGTTAGTTTTGTGTTGTCTTTATACATTATTTATATGCAGTCTTACCTTTAAATTATACTTTCGAAGCAGTTGTAAAACAGCTAGGAGGGGTGTAGATTTATCACCCATGTTTGACCGACTTCTATGTTTATTTTACTCACAAATGTAGATTCAGAAAGTTATTTTTCTAACATGAATATTTTTTATTAGAATGACTATGTTCCTTGCAACTGTAGTTAGGCAATTGAGAGCTTTTCTCGTAACAAACTATAAAATGCTATTCTTTGTGCAGTAGTCCTAGTACAGAATTTAAATAAAATGTTATATTTTATTTCGGACGACAACATGTGAAATCGGAATTCTTTCCGTAGTATGCGTAGTATTATATTATTTATAATAATTAATTAATAATTTATAACGCTCTTGCCTCTTTGTCGGTACTCGGTAGAGTTGCCAAGTAAAATCGGTACCAAATACCTATATTTAGAGCAAAAATCGGTATATATCGTCGGGGATAGTGCAATACCGGATAGGTGATAAAAAAAAGTCTAATTGAGATTGATACTTACCACACTAAACTTAGCATTGATAATACAAAACTTCTTTTTAATCACTTACGTAGTACTGCACTATCCCCGACGATGTGCAAAAATAAAAACTAAAAAACACGCTTTATAAAAAACCAACTTAAAAAATAAATAAATTAATAAACTTTAATTGAAAATAGTGTAAATAAGAAAAACATGTATTTTATTGTTCAGAAAAGTGTGGGGTGCTTTTTAAGATATTATAGAACGATAATCGTTTTACTCGAGTTTTGGCGGGAACGTGGAAGTGTCATGAGGTGCTCTTGTTTTAATTCATTGTTTTGGTGATACTTAGTGTTATATTGCATAATTATGGTGGTATATTGTCCAATATAGTTCTATTAAAGGGATCAAATGAAATGAATTGAAATAACAGTGCTAATCAAGTGCTATTTTTGTTGCCGCCAAAACTTCTCGGCAAAGTTTTGGTAAGGTAGCCACTGCTTTACTTCGACATAGTAGTTAGTACTGAGTATAACAAAGGAACAATGCAACTGCAACTTATACTTCAAAAAAATGTCTTACCTAAAACTTTGACACTGGCAGATGCGCAAACCGCGCCTTGCCAAAGAGAGAGAGAAAAAAAAAATCTTTCTACTCATATTATCTGTCAATAAAATATTTATAACCATTGACACCACGCACCTAACGCTTTTTTTTTTACAATAAAATACATGTTTTTCTTATTTACATAAAAATCATGTCATTTCGGTATTTCGGTAGGACACACCCAATATCGGTATAAATACCAAAAAATCGGTAGGTTCGAGACCACTGACACTAGAGTACAGCATTAGACGCCCATTAGACAGTATGTTTTGCTGTCAGTTTTACCACAGTCACGTCTGTGAATGACGAATAACCTATCGTCTAATGTGGTGATTGATGGTTGAGTGGCGGTGATTTTCCGTAGTATTATAATGCTCGATGGCAGTGATTGCCAAAAATCTGGGGGCTTGAATGTGAAAAAAAAACGATACGTCTCCGCTTCGTTTTATTGTGATTGGTTGAGAGACTGACGTAGCGGTCTGTCGTTCAATCACAAACATCAAAATACCTATATGTCAGTCCACAACCAATTTAATTTTTTTATTTTATTGGAATATCAAACAGTTACAAAATAAATACATATAAAGAAGATGTCCAGTTTATGTATAGGTGTTGGGCCTCAAAATCTAAACGATCAATTTGTTTTCATCAGTCACCATTATTCACTCGTCAATCATGAGTGATGGGATTGAATGCCGGTTGTGTGAGCGTGTAATGGGCGCCTATGGCATATGTCACTGTCACAGGTCACTCAAAGTTAGTTATTTGTCAGACGTTTGTCATATTTAAATTTTGTTTCCAAACTTGACCGAGAGATAGCATTAAACCTAGATTTCAAAATACAAACTGTAAAATCTCTTTTGTTGCAGCTGTAGATAGAGGAAGATAGATTGCTATATAGCTCCTATTCAGTCCCACAAAACGGGATGGTACCACGAAGTAAAGATGATGGTACTATAAAGTTATTGAATATGAGAGAAAGGAATAGAATGGTACTATTGCCGTACCGCAGTGCGTGTCGGTTTTTCGAGGCTAGAGCTTTAGTTCCTCATTATTTTGTGTTGCATGTTTTTGATTGTTTTACATTACCCTAACTTTACCTACCTATTAATTATACTGAATTCGTAAAAATATAATGAATTCACACTAATGCGACTATATTTATATTGTAATAGGTGTAGTTTTTCAAAATGTACGCACGCACACACACGCACACGCACACGCACACGCACACGCACACACACACACACACACACACACACACACACACTTACATACATAAACTGGAAAAACATAACCCTCCTTTGTCAGTCGGGTAAAAAGCGCTCAAGGTAAAAAATACTTAGGCGTTGCCATTTGCCAGTACTATCTGTCTACGATGCTAAGCTAATCCAGATACAAATATTGGTCGACAACTCAGAATAAGGACGCAGTAAACAGAGAATACAACTAAAGCAAAGGATATGAAGAGGCCGTATCTAAAATGTCGACTATTTGTAAGTATGGAGACTCAAACTTGTTGCCGTTTTCAATCAAAATTGTGCTTAAAACTAACTAACGAAAATGATCGGTTCTTGGTATAAAAAGTCGCCTAAATGATGCGACAATTTCGCGCACTTATTTTCGGGGGCTAGCGCGCGAAAGGTCTTAAATGCGCTATGAGAATCTGCTAGTCTAACTAAGCTTAAAGTTACCGAATTAAAGATGATTCTAACGGCTGACGAAATACAAGTATGGATCGATGAACATTTGGCATTTAAAAAAATGGGTGAACTTGGCCATTTTTCTACTCACTAAGTAGGTATGGATTTTCCGTAATCAGGGAAAACCATTACCATACCAGCCCTGTATTATATACTGCCAACTGCTAAGCACAGGCCTTCTCTACAACTGAGAGGGTTAAGGCCTTAGTCCACCACGCTGGCATAGTGCGGTTGGCAGACTTCACATACCTTCGAAATTCAGAAAACTTCTCAGGTATGCAGGCTTCCTCACGATGTTTTCCTTCAACGTTAAAGCGAGCGATAATTCACAAAGAATACACAAATATTTTTTTAGAAAAATCAGAGGTGTTTGCCCATGGGTTTTGAAACTGCGGACATTCGTCTCGGCAGTCCGTTCCACTCCCAACTAGGCTAGATCGCCGCTTTCAGGGCTAGCAGAGCATCATATTTCCTAATTTCTAGAATTAATAATTCCAAGAAATTTTTGTAAGTAGCTACAGATGTTAGTGTAGCAATAAAATTATTACGTCATACCTCCGTATCCTTATAGCCCTTATACCTATCCCTTTGAAAATTTCACTTTGTAGGCGGTTATATACCTATCTATATATATATACCTAGATAGGTATATATATAGATAGGTATACTTATTATATATGACTTGATAAGTAATTAAGGAATAAAAAAATAACTAAATGATTTATTTTTATTTTTTTAATCAGGGAATCTTTACAAAATTCTACGGTACTTATCAATATAGTAATTGTATTAAAATTGTACAACGTTGCTTAAAAGCAAGTTGGATCAATTTTTATAACACCAGAAATGTATTTTGCAACATAAGTAGATAGTTAGCATTCATGTTAATCATGTATTCAAGGTATTTGTAACTTTTTATCTCAGCTTTTTATTCTATAATATGATGACATAAGTAGCCCTATTGATGAAAAATAAAAAAGAGACGAACAGAATACGCCAACCTCAGAGTAAGTATAACTACTAGGTTACTTACTCTGAGACGCCAACAATGTGATTCTCCATTTTGCTCCCTTGCCCAAAATTATAAGCGATCCCTCAGAAACCAAGGTAGTGAAAGAAAGTTATTATTGAATTCTCGAGGTTAAGTAAGTGTAAGATAAGATGCTCCGATTGATTTTAACCAACGCTTCTCCTCTTTCGGTGACCGAGACAGTTCTAATCTGATACGGGACGAGGTCAAACACTACTTTCTTTTTATCAAAAAGTCGTTTTTAGCAATGAGAAAATAAATTACTTTAGTTCCTACATTAGGTACTTAAGTTTCTTCCACAAAATGGGTATTAAATATAGCTACAAGCATGTCGCGGCTCGGTACGATATTCAGTTTCCTACTCAAAAATTAATTAAAAATCTGTTTATTAATAAATACTAATATTATAAAGAGGAAATGTTTGTAAGTTTGTTTGTAGGGGCGAATCTCTGCAGCTACTAAATCGATTTGAACACCTATTCTTTCACAGATTTTCATCCGGGGACAATATAGTAAAGCGATATTTTTATCCCGGAAAAACTTTTTCACGCGGTCGGAGCCCCGGGCAAATGCTAAAGGTAATAAACTTTGGTAAGTCATCTAAATGACATGTTCAACACTATTGTAACTATCGCGAATAATTAGGTAACAAAGAGAAGTTGGGCTACTTAACAAGATCTTAAGTAAATCTCCAGGGGTAGGTACATAATAATTCCATGAACTGCTCACCTAAATTCCCCCTGTTAGTATTAGTTACTTGTCATACTTCGAATCTAATATGGCGTTTTTATTATTATAAATTTATATTTCAAGCTTCAATTATTTTATTAAGTACTTACGTGGACTGATTTAACTTATAAGGGGTTTGTTCCCGATTAAGCGTTAGCTGTTAGTTTTCCACATTTTGACATCATGGGGCCAACGTTGCAGAATAAATTATCCTACTTGTCACCTAAACGTCTTTGCAAAATATAGGTAAATTTGTCTAACACTTCCGTAATCAGTAACATAGCGAGGGTTCTTGCCGCCCGGGACTAACCCAAAATTTGCTGCCCCAAGGCACCGGGCAAAGATAATCGTTATTTCAATTCATCATTCAAATAGGTCACGCGTAGCCGCCCCCTGCCCTAGCTGCTGGTACATGAGACAAAAGTTTCTGTAAAAGGACTTATTTTACGCATTTTGACGACGACCCCCCCCCACCCCGTGTCCGGGACAGCCCGCCCCGACATGGCTCAAACCACGCTACAACACTGCACCATCCGTTATACCCACAATTTGTTGCTGTGTAATAAAACTTTTATTTAAATATTATAGATGATACATAAATACAACTTGCCTTGAAATACGTACTCATCTTTTATTGAATTTCTTATATTTCTGTTTTAAAATTGGCTTATGACCATAATATTATCATTTTTAATATCATTTATCATGTATAATAAATATCATTCTAAAAGCAGTTCTTAAATCTATTTATTTTTTGCTAATTAAATAAGTAAGACAACATAACGACATTACTAAGAACGTCTTTATTTTAACCTTGTTAAAATACCTAATACTATAAAGATTAAAGAGCGATATGTTTGCTAGGCATTTTAATAAAAACAGAAGTTATGTTTTATAAAAACGATACATAATAAATCTGAGCGAATGCATACAGTAGTTTTTAAGGAATTAATAAACACATCTTAACATAGGTACAGACACATAAGTAGCTGAACAAATACAACATTTCAAATCGCCTATACCTACATGTTGTATTCTTACTAATATTTTCTTTTACTTCGCAAAAGAACAAATAAAATGGATTTACTATTCATTACATAAAAAAATAATGTTTCAAATTAAACCGAACGTGTAAAGTCGATTTGAAGTTTTGATTTTTTAAGCTACTTTTGTGGCGGACCGTACATAGGATTAATTTGATTATTTGTATTTATAACATAAAAGTTCACCAGCATTATTGTGAAACACTTGACGTCAGTCTCAAAATCCGTCTATAATTATTACCAAATAGCTTACCTACATAATATATTCCTTATAATAAAAAAGAACACCTACACTTCATATTTTTCTCAATCTCAAGTCGCTTAGTACTTTTTTGGTTCTTTGATCTTTCTTTTAGTTTTAAACAGTCTTAGCTAGCTAGGTGCTTGGTTCTGTATTTTCCATAAAAAGGATACAATTATCTACATCAATCAAAGCACCTGATAGAAAGGAAGCTGCTGAGCTCTGTTGGGTAGTAATAGCGTTCATAAAGATTTTGGCATCGTCAGCAGCAGTCCGAACCAGAGACTTGAATTAGAAATGGGTATGTGTATATCTATTGATGCCAAATAGAATCATGGCGCTTTCTAGAAATCCCTCGATCCACAGCCTCACATTTTCCTTGCGTATTATGGAGGCGTTATTTTTGATTGCCAAGACTGACATTGGCATAAATATCCAATGGGTAATTAGGTAGATATTGTATAGTCTGCATGTATCAATGTATATTGCAAGCTACTGTTTGTTTTCCGTTTTTTTTAATAAACAGAAATAAAAAAAAAATGCAATGCCAATGGAGACTGTGAATTTTTTAATTTCATTTAAAACGTCTTTGAAATTGATCGTACGACGTTTCGTTCGGAAATTAAACCAGTGGTTTGCTTTGGGGTAGCCCGGAGCCTACCTACTACTCTGTTATTGAGTATCATGACGTTTTATTCGGCAGTGTATTTGTTTCCGGCCAAGTAGTGCCTCAGTAAATCCCGTGAGCCTGCCAGACCGGTGAGCAAAGAACCGAAGATTGGGACCCTTTTTCCCTCTACCCTGGGGTAAAAAGATCTTTGATTGCTTTTTGCAAGACTTTAATACCTTCAAATTCTTAAAACAGGATTCCTAAGAAATTAAATAATGGGTTAGAATAAAATATAGGTACCCGTGATAGGTACTAAGAACATAATATTGTCTGTCTCATCTTTGAAAAAATGCAAAATATTTCATTAGCATTTCTTTTTAATTTTTTCAATAACAAAACCTTTTTTTATGCACTGGTTGGATTTGCCGTAGTTAATTTTAGCTGGTCAATGTATTTTAAATTCCATACAAATTATTAAATAAATATGCCTAGTAATATTAGATTGGGGAAAAAGTTTCTTCGCATTTTATGTGAAAACTCAAGACTTTTTTTCAAAGTTTATTTACACTTAACTACAGTATATGGGTGCCATTTTGTTTGATGACTTTCTGCCATTTAAGTTCAGCTGTGTCGTAACTACTGATTTGTCGATCTTACTCTATCTTTTAAACAATGGTGTCCACTTTATACGTAACAGAGCTAACTCAACCAGAGCGAATTGCATTTTTGACATAAAAATTTCCGGATTGAAAACGCTTAAACCAACTTTGTGCTACGCTTACTGCCACTGCATTACTGCGAAAAAACTTTTTCCCCGACCTATTATGTGAAAACAGTAGCTTAAAATTACCTTTGTGATATTTTTGTATTACAATAAATATAACGAATAACTGTAAAAACAATGTAGTTCAAGACTACATTAATGTAAAATGGGGTAAATAGAACTTGAGGGGTCGGAGTATCGAAGAGTCGGAGTATCGAAACTAAAATTGAGATTCTACACACAACAAATCGTCATACAAATCGTAATCAACAAATCGTAATTTAAGTATGAAGTCACAATCACATAAAAATCTAAAAACAATGTTTGGTTTTCCGTAGATCGAATTCGGTATATCTGTGTAAAAATTATAAATTAAGTAATAATTCTTTCCACCCATAGAGTTCTATTTAACCTGGTTTACTTGTACCTAGTTATTTTTAATATAACTTTTTAAATGGCGCCGATCAGTGTTACTATATTATTTATAACTAAATAACAACTAAGGACTTATTTTTTATTTCTCTTGCTACTGTTACTATTGGTCGTCAAAAGGGTAAAGCTAGTAAACTTATATTTTATTAGTAAAACGTATCAACACATTAATGTGTTAATTTGTCTAGTTTATAATTATTTGATTTATGTACTGTGGGTATAAAGTATTTAACTATAAATGTAATAGAATCATAAAAACTACGAATAATTTTAATATTTTATTGCTAAATCATATATGGGATGTAGGGGGGCCAAATAACACATTATGGATCTAAGCTAACTCAATCAGCACGTGGTGCATCTTTCTAGATAACAGAGGAGGACATAGCCCCCAAACTTGTACAAGATCAACGTGCTATGTGATGGTCCAAATTCTTCAAATGATAATTACTTGAGAAAACCTTCGCTCAGTAATTGCACACCTAACTCTATAACTAAATTTATCTATATAGTATCTGCTGATTTGGCCATTACTAGTAACAAATTATAAACACAGTTAGGTACCTATATCAATATGGAGAAGTAAATTAATTCATATATTTTTGGAATGGATTGAATTGACATATTTTAGTAACAGCTATAAAGCAAAATTGAAATAATTAGATAACAATATTTATCTTCAAAAATATTTACAAATTACGATAAGCATGTTAAGTTTTTAAATCACTTTGTATATCAATTATAGTTAATGTTTTTTTTTAACTAAATATTCCTATTTCAATATTTTCTAGTAAATACTACAACGATTTTGATTCTACGCAAATATGTAGTGTGATAAATGTGATGAATGATGTGATCGGGATCTAAGTAAACATTAATACTAACATATTATATATTAATTAAAGCTTGGAAGTAAGTAATTATAATAACAGTTGTCAACACTTAGCCACTTATGAGATCGCATTTACATTTAAGTAAAAATCAAAATATAAAATATTTTACGACACTGTTAACTATAAATACATGGTCTAAGAGTTTGAGGTTCAATCACGAAGAAAATAAGTCTGTGGGTTCAATTATTTTGTCTAAATAGCACATAATGTTATTTTGATTATCATATTAGATAATAGTTATTCAAATTGAGAGGTTCCTACATGCCGCGGCCGTACGCGATAATGAACATACCTACATACATCGCAAGTTAAATGGAAGCTTGTAATATGAATAACTGCTTTATTTATCAACAAATTTGGATGCTCATTTCACTGAAGAATTTCTTTTTCGTATTATTTTCTGTTACATATAAAATAATTTAGAAAATCAAATATTTGTAAACTAATAAATACCATAACATTTAAACTAAGTAATAAATAATTATTAGTTGAAATGTTTTTCTTTCTAATTTCTGTAAATATTTATAATCGTGACCAGAATAGATCTGCATAGCCAGACATTAAAATGGCAGCAAGTTTCTTGTAAAGCAGAAAATTTATAGGCACATGGGAGTGCCTATGACAAGAGTCATAGGTAATCATACACAGTCCAGAGAAGCGTCAGTGAGTTGTCGACTATCGTTGCTGGAAAGTATAGGGGATAGAAGAAAGGACGTCGTGACTCGTGCCAGATCGCGATCTACTGTGATTTTAAAAAATAGATCGTATAAAAGGATTTCATAAAATATATACTACCAAGGAAAAATACATACTACTTAGGTAGGTAAAATTATACCTACATACTAGAATTATGTTTCACGATAAAATTTAACGACGGAGGTAGTTTGAACCATGAAGTCATCGGAGGAGGGAAAGACGTTTCGTGATTTAGAGACTTTTGTAGTGGAAAAAGCTTTTCAAGCGGGCGAAGCCGCGAGCAACGCCTAGTAGGAAATAAAAATAAGGCCCTGCAGATATGTCGTGATATTGTCGACATGGTCATGGATTTTTTTTCTTATCTTGCAAGAACTGCAGTAGGGGATGTAAGTAAACGCTAAGATTTTATTGTAAATTTTTCTATTAGTGTCAACGATTCTAGAAAGGCATCTCGGCTACGACCACTGAGTGTAAAACGATGAATAATTTTGTTGACATGCACTGAAAAACATAGAATAATTAATGAAAACCTCCAATTCCAGCGACTGTTCTAATGATGAAAGTGTTGTTTTTGCATAATATGTTTTGGAATTGAAATTTAGCAAATAAGACGAATAATTGCGAACCATATCAGCTTTTTTCCATCTGCATAAATTTTATCATCCATCAAGCCTAGACTAATGTTAGTTTATTATACAAAATTAATAAAAAACATCTCTGGATAAATATAGTCTAAGAATGGTCCCGAATAGCGACTAACGAATTTGAGTAGTAACGGTTTTTCGCCATGTTTACGAACTGTGAGCTCAATCCAGTCGGGTGATCATGCTGCGACCATAGGCATTTCGTATCACTATTATCAGTGTCATAAGAAAACATTTGTGTGTTGGTGTTGTATTTACCCGCCAAGAGTAAAACCAAAGAGTTATGATTTAGCAGTCTTTGTATGTATATTTCTATGCTACTTATTTAATTTACTAATAAAATATTTACCCAGTGTCGATTTCATTTTTCCATTTAGTAGGATAAGGTAATCAATTTAAATGACGTTATCACAGTCCAAAGATTCAATGCGGGTCGCCAAGATTAATTAAACGCGGCAATAAGTTATCTAATCAGCTAATAAAACATACAAGTACCACCTGGTTCAAACATTGATGCGCTTGGATGCATCATATTTGAACCTTTTGGATTGCAATTTGCAACCTGGCTTTATACATACATTTTTTGATGGTCTATACTCTAATAGCTTTATGTTACTGGGACAGTTATTTGACAACTGCTGCTATAATATACCCGTACAATATACTCATTGGAGTTGCAAAAATGAGGTTTAAACGTCCTGACTAGAACAATTGTGCGCATCAAATACTCTAGGTGGAACTTCTTCGTAAGGAGTCACTTGTGCAGAAGCCAGGTCCCGAGCCACGCGCTCCGCTGCACTCATCACTCGCAGCAAGTTTAGACCAGCTAGTTTGCGCAGATCCTCTATGCTCCAACCTTCTTCCATTAATTCAGCGAATAGCAAAGGATATGATGATACATCTTCTAATCCTTGCGGCGTACTGGAATAATAATTGTAGTTGTTAGTCTATAAATATTCGTGGCATTAATAATTATATCACTCTCTTATTTAAACGCGCTAAACTTGTATGTGTATATGTAATTGGTTTCTCGGAACCAGCTCGTCCGATTTGAATGAAATATTGGATTTGGATAGTATGAGCTCTAAAAATTAAATTGGGGTACACAGTTTTTTATCTATCTCAAACTTGTGGGGTTAGAAGAGGAGATATGCTAAACCGTTGAACCGATCGTAATGAAATTTGGCACTGGGATATCTTGAACAATAGAAACAGATATAGGATGCTGATTTTTTATCAACTCCTATTTAAGAGGGGTAAAAGGAGGGAGAAACTAAACCGCTGAACCGATTATAATTAAATTAGCTTGGGGATATATTGAAAGTTTAAAACAAATATGGGATTCATTTTTTATTAACTTCTATTTAAGGGGGGTAAAAGGAGTCGTTTATCAATTCGTAACTAATTATTAATTAAGGTAAGGGATGAGAACTAAACCGTGTATCTGCTCGTTATGTAATTCAATATGAAAAAATGATAAAACCCGAGATTTAATATCAAATCTGAACCGCTGAAGAACCGTTTCTTTTTAATTAGTAAAACAACTGTAGGTATCGACTCATTTGACTTCAGTCGTGAATATTTTCTTTGAATAGAAAACATTAGTAAGACCTACTTTAAAATAATGAATACCATGTATAGTATTAAAAGCCACCCGAGCAAAGCTCGGTCACCCAGGTACTATGTATTATAAATGCGATAGTAACTCTGTCTGTTACGCGTTCAACCACTGAACCGATTTCGATGAAATTTGGAATTGAGATTTTTCAGACCCTTTTTTGACATAGGCTAAGTACTTGCTACCCTGGGAAAACATATGCCGGGATTTTCATCCCGGAAAAAGTTATTCACACAGGTGGAGCCGCTGCCGAAAAAAGTTGTAGAATAATTTTTTAACAATTAATATTATGAATTTATAGAAATATTTAGGATAAAAATATGGTCGAATTTAATCCTGCCTCGGTGGCGTAGTTGTATTACAGTACGACTGCAATGCTGAGGTCTCGGGTTCGATCCCCGGGTCGGGCAAAGTGATATTGAGTTTTTCCATTCAGTATCAGCTCGGAGTCTGGAATTTGTGCCCGATATGGCGATAGGCTCGCACCCTATCACATCATGGGACGGAATAACGGCGAAAAGTGGGTGCACTAGTTGCGCCTCTGCCTACCCCTTCGGGGATAACAGGCGTGAGTGTATGTGTATGTGATGTGTGAATTTAATCCAATATGTTCACACACATGCAATTTTTTTAGGACTAAAATTATCTACCGACTTTGCATCCCCAGTATACCTTGGCAGCTGGCACTGACGAATAGGAACGAATTAAATTAATTAGGTATGAACAATTCTAAGGACGATTTTATATCGGGCATATTACACCGAGTCGTAATATTGTTCTTTAGCTGCACCTTTGTGGTGATTCCTGCATCAGCCATCTACAAAATCTTGCGATCTATGAAAACGACATCCAGTACTTGGATCGATCCTTAGATGAAACTCTCCGAGAGATGATATAATGTTATTTCCACGGTATACTTACTAATTTATCCCATCGTAACCAGCCCCCAAACCGACACTGTCCACTCCTGCCACATCTCGGATATGATTGATATGCGCTGAAATATAATAAAGCACAATCTTTATTTTTTTTTCAATATCCCCTAAAAGTATAAAATACCGATGTACATCCGGCTCGAAGGACCAATGTTAGGATCCTTCGGGCATTACAATAAGTGGACTGTATTACTGTAGACAATGGTATATTCTCAACAGCAATTAATTAAAAAAATACAAATAATTAACCGAGTACAATGCAATTCCAAAAGCAAGTATCGTTCCTCTTGCCGCCAGCGCCATCCCCTCTCCGGCGCACTGTGGAACGTCCCCATAGAAAGGGCGTGACATGTACCGGTAGTACTGAATGTCTGATAACTGGAAACTGAAATGCATTGTGGAAAGGGGACAATATGACCTTTCAAGTTTTATAATTTTCATTTCTCTAATCACTTTATTTTGCCTAATATATAGCATCAAAGTTGAAGTATCGAACACTGTCGAAAATGACCTCACTGTTTAAGAATGATATTTGTGGTATTCGCAATAGTTTGGAGAAGTATTTTATAAATAAAACGGTTTAATAGGATACACTTATATAAATGCAACTGTTTCTTTTTAAAAAGACGTTTTATTTTATGGTTAAATTAAAGTTTAAAAAAGTAATCGAAGTGTTTGATAAAATCTGTCATATAATAAAAACGCCACGAAACCCCGACCTAATGATACTTGTGTTTGATAGTTCAGAGTAATTAGGAAATTTTGCTAGAACATTATGTACCCCCCCTTGTCCCCCTTTCGAAGAAAATTAACAAAATAGGTCACACGCCTGATAAAAATGTCAGAGCATCTACATTTTTCATCAAGCGTACTACTTTTTGTGAATTGTGAATATTTCATCAGGTGTTGATATTACACGAAAGCAATCAAGTAGGTTGGTGTAAATAATTTTTAACATTATGCTTTCAATTGTTGTGTCATTTTAGTCCATCCTAATATAATAATATTACTCGAAATAAGTTTTTTAAAGTGTTAGGAAACGCCTGACAATTTCTTTTGAGTAAAGTCCTTGAGATCGTAAATTTAGGCGCTTTTAAGACATGTAAATTTTTCATTAATTGGGTTAAAATATACCCTATACTGTATTGTATTTCACTTGTTTAATTGCATTAATGTCAAATTATTGTGTATCTATCGTTAATTTGGTTTTAAACTCCCTTGAAATATAGGCATATTTCAGTATTTTTTTTCATAGTCATATCAGTATTTTTCAAATAAACTACATTGGTAATGGATAGGTCTATTATTCAATAATACACGTAAAAAAAATCAAATCTTTACGTTGTTCCGTTGTTGAGTTATCATAAGATATGTAACGAGATACTCATGTCACGCCCTTTCTATAGGGACGTTCCACAGTGCGGCGCCCTCCATGACGCACCGCCCCCGCGGCCAGCGCGGCTCGTGAGGAAATATGTAAACGTTGTCTTAACAATTAATATGTAAAAAATATTGAAAATAGTACGTACCTATGGCGTCTTGGACCGTTGCAGTTTCCTTGCATGTGAGGAATGTCGAGTAAAAGTTAACCATAATGAGGCCTTTGTTGGCAGCGAGCAATCGCAGCACTGTATCAGGCACATTACGAGTCACATTGCAGAGGGCGCGCGCGGAGGAATGAGAGAACAGAACAGGTGCACGCGATGCGGCCAATGCATCGCGCATCGTACGCTCCGATACGTGTGACAAGTCCACTAACATGCCCAGGCGATTCATTTCTTTCACTACGACCTGCGGAAAAAAATATCCAAAAAGCATTTCGTTTCTTGATTAGCAAGAAGGTTGAATTGAAACTATGCACAATGTTCAAACATAGGGACGGCGCGATGGTCATTTAATTTAATACTCACAGCAACTCGCAAATTGTAAGTACAGTAGAACCTCGTTACGTTGAACCTCGATAAGTCGAAAACCTCCATAACTCGAAAAAATATTTTGTTCCCTTCCCTTCAAGCCCCAAAACCTCCATTACTCGAAATTTCAACCCTCTATTAGTCGAAATAATCAGTGAGTCCCTGCAAGACATTTTGGTACATATTTTCCCTCTATAACTCGAAAAATTAAATTGGACATCTGTATCTCGAACATAGCAATGTTTTATTTTACAACCTTTACAACTGGATTATTAATTGAAACTCATCAACTCTATAGTTCGAAGAACAATAAGTTACCGACTTTAAGAATTAGCCGACAATGGATGTACACCATTGTTTCTTAGAAAACAATTTAGGAGTATACAATAAATAAGACTACTACACTTACTGTACCTACTTAAGTCATTTATAACGTACTTTAACACGTGCTTGCTTGCTTGATGTCAAGTATTTATTTTTGATTTAATTTGACCTTTTGCGAAGCCAGGCATTTGGTGTCGATTGAAAAATTGTCAGATGTAGTTTAGTTCTACCGCAACACACATCAATTATTTATACAACAGTTTACAAATAAAATTTGTTAAAAGAATTATTTATTTCCCTTCTCTAACTCACAATAAGTAAGATTGAATCGTAACCACAGAACAGAGAAAGAGAAAGATACAAGTAACCTCTACAAGTCAAATCAAAATCCTCCATAAGTCGAAAACTCTATAACTCGAATTTTTTGGCGTCTCCACTGTACTTAGTTCGTAAACTTTTTAATAAGAACTTTTTTATTAGTAGTTTATTTGTGGACTATCATATAACTGTGAAGTAATGTTTTACGATGCATAAATTAATTATCGACTTTTGAAATTCCTCTAGCAATTCAGTGCAATAACTGCACTGGTCCAGGGAGGCCGAACAATTCCAATAGCGATATATTGTGGTAATTAGTTACCTATACCTATATTGCTAAATACTGCTACATTATTTCGTATACAATTCGAGATATATTTCGTTGCTGCCAAAGTTCTATGAGTTTTGTTGAAAATAGTAGGTACATGAATGAGTAAATTACATAATCGGTAAGAAATTTCAATTCCGTAAATGTAGAGTGCTTTTGTTCGAAACACGAAGTCACGGATTCAAATTGCTCCCTACTTATTGTACACCGACATCAAGTAGAACATTTTCCGTAGAGGCTGAGTGATGCTAACATGTGCTTGCGTTACACGCAGTGAGTAGTTTTAACAAAGGAAAGTATTTTGAAAAGTATGCAGGTAAACAAAGAAACCCTGCGGCACAAGCAGCTGGAGTTCATACAAAGCGAAATATTGCAATGCGCCATGCTGCTAGGATATTCGTACTTGTAGAATATTCAACGTTCGAAACCACATAAATATAATGTGTCTCATTCAATACAACATCTCTTTATCAAACAAATACGAAGACACAATGATTTTAAAATATCTTTTGCAACTTGTAATTTAAAGCACCACAGATAAAAAGACCTAGTGTGTGATTCCTATGTTGCTTAATATGTATACTAATATTATAGAGAGGAAATATTTTAATGTTTTGTTTGTTTGTTTGTAATGGATATATTCAAAAACTACTGGGATTCGTTCACCAATATAAAGTTACATTACCAGCGAGTAACATAGGCTACTTTTTAACCAAGACAATAAATAAGAATGTTACCTTCCCAAAAGGAGTTAATCCGCCTCGTGAAGACGTCTCGCTTCGGTCTGTGGTGGCACATTCGGCCCAAGGTGTGTCGCACGTAGAAGTGAGTGTCATGTATCGGACGCCTACTTGATACAAGGTCCTCAGCACACCGAGCGAACCACCGATGGCATGCCCGCCTTCGACACCGATCAACGAACACAACCGATGGTTGGCGTGTGCCGATACAATGTCTGTTAAAATGGTTTTATCATCAACAAAAATGTAATTATCTAATTTTAAGCCTTATAAAATGTACCTATGTAACTAACAATTTATTTATTTAGGTCTATGCAAAGCATGTAAAGGCGGAGTTAATGCCGAGAGTATTAGAAATATAATATAAAATCTGAACGAGTATTTCTTTTTATTTGTGGGTGTCTATCAGATTATGAGCTTGAGCTTAACTCGAGCAATATACTAGCTCGGGATTCTTATTTTTTGTAAACGCAGAAAGATATATGAGGAAATGCTAATACAATACAATACAAGCAAATACAGTAACAGACCAGAAGAGGGGTCTCTTCGCTTACCATCAGACAGGTGCAGTGGGACTACTTTGCCATGCCCATAAAAAAAACTTATAAAGAAGTGTATTTGATTAGTCTCGGTGTGTTTGATTAGACTACCTCGGTGGCGTAGTTGTATTACAGTACGACTGCAAAGCTGAGGTCTCGGGTTCGATCCCCGGGTCGGGCAAAGTGATATTGAGTTTTTCAATTCAGTATCAGCTCGGATTCTGGAATTTGTGCCCGATATGGCGATAGGCTCGCCCCCTATCACATCATGGGACGGAATAATGGCAAAAAGTGGGTGCACTAGTTGCGCATCTGCCTACCTCTTCGGGATAACAGGCGTGAGTGTTGTTGATTAGTCTCCGGGTTATCTAAAATAGCTAAAGATTAATCATAAGGGAGGCGAAATTGTAAAAGTTTGTTTACCATCGGCAGATGTACAAAACGTTAGCTGCGGGTGATACTTGTCGGTAAGTCTTTGAATGAGGTCTATTTGCTCGAACGTCAGCTGCACGGCGTCCCGATGCTGGGCGTCACACGGCACGTACGCCGCCCAGAACTGACGGAAAATGCATCATGTTATGTACTTGACATATTCTTGATTAAAAAAACACGCACGGATGGCGATATCTGCTCGCATACAGAGATGATACAGTTCAATTTTAAATTTCTGTATTTTTACTCGTTATAGCGCTACCGAAGCAAGGTTTATTTTTTTTATAGGTGCTATTTGTATAAAACATGTATTTTTTTGTAACCGATATAAAATCAATCGCTAGATATTTTACCTACATAATTTACTCTATTTTACAAAGCAGTATCAACTTGTGATGAAGTATTTACAAAGATAATAAAATCGAAGTACCTGAGCTGCGATTCGTCCTTGCTTCAGTCTTGGCAAATCTGTGTGGCTCCATGAGCTCGTAGCCCACGGGGATATCGTTCTCAAGTCCTCGTCGAAACTAAATGTTTGCACAAAAGTAAAGTGAATCAGATATCAAAACATGTATGTAAGAAAAATAAAACGGCAAGAATTCATAACAGAATCGAATCTCGAACCGCAGGCGCGGCGTGGTAAACGACTTGGCGCTACGCCAAACTGCCCGTCAACATTAATATCAACGAGAGAAATAATATAAATTTGTGTACAGCGGAAAACTTACAAAGGAAAATTTATAATATGCCGCGAATTAGCGAGGGGCAGGCCGCAGCTCACCCACAACTCACCTGAAATCTTTTATCTTGTTGTGTAAAAATTTTCTTATATTCCAAGGTAAGTCATTGTGGCCGTCTACTAAAGGCGTGTCATGTAATAGTCTCTCAGCGAGTCGCAGCCGTTCATGCAGGGGTGCTCCGGGCGGCGCGCGCAAGGCTAGCGGCCCGGCGACGCAAGCCGTGCCCGCGACTAGCACCAGGATAGCCACACAGCACCAACGGCGATGCCATACTGACAAGCCTAATTAATTAGGATTGTTGTTAATTAATAATGACAATATGTTTGCTAATCCACATATTGTACCTATTGCTTAACTTAAATATCTACTAAGTAAAAAATTGAAACCTCGCCTACTGTCTGTACCTATGTATTATGAAAGTTAAGATAAAAATTGTAAAGCGAAAGCAATGTACACTAAAATATAGGCTATAGAACTTCTCTATAAATACATTCAATCATAATATATATTAATTGCGATAAAATTTTCATGCGTCTTCGTTCAGTTAGCATCAAACAATATACCAAAGGAAACTAAATGTAACATTTTAAGGAAAATATGTCAAAAATGCGCGAATGTAATAGCTCTTCGTTTATTAAGATATAGTAACAATGAAAGTTTCTGCCAGCATGTAAAAAGTAAAAAAAAAAAAAATATTTAGGTCACAGCAATCACCCGTTGCAAAGCTTCCGATAATCTCCCTGTCAAACGCAAGCTCATTCAATCACTATAGAATATGTATGCAACGGAGCTTACAACTTTGTAAACTGAAAACTAATATGGACGGGATATGTCCAGATAGAGAATCATTTTGTTATTTCAAAAGTGTTTATATATATGAAATCACGTGGTGAATGAAATGAAGAATATAATATTTTTTCAATTGAAAATAAAAAATCAAGTGTCAAGAGCGTGAGTGTTTCGTATGTTTTTTATCCATAGCACATTTACTACGTAGCAACTGATGGCTATATAGTATATGGAATAGGTTACATTTTATCCTAGAAAAAGTCTTAGTGGAGGTTTCATTCCGGTAAGGACTTTCATACAGACAGAATCACAAGCAAAAGCTAATAGTTAGCTAGGTAATTATTACTAGCAGGGGCGGTTCCGTGCAGCTATCTTCGTGCAACAAGATACCCCGGGGCCGTCCCGTACGCGCCGAAGAAGGCCACCGCGGGTTTTGGTTGGTATGCCAGTGAAGGGGGTACATAGTGTTAGGGACTCGGCCCAATGCTCGCTCGGATGAAGCTATACTCCCGAGTGACGACATTGGGCCGTAAGACTGTGTGAAACCAACATAACCGTCCCACTCAGTCCCAGTGGTGGTAGCGATAAAGCGTTTTTCCCCGCGATAAAAAAAAAAAGAAGGTAATTATTACTAACGTGAGGAATTTCCCGTGGTAGTTGAACTGTGACTGGTGGTAGATGTAGTTCCGGTCGGTAGCCATTGTGGTGACTTGCAGGCACTGCAAGCGATTGGTTGAGTTCCTTGGGTACGCTCAGTGACATCAGGAGCCGGTACCGTGAGCTTCTTACTCTTAAAAAAGGTAAGTAACAAAAGTAGAAAATGTGGAAATACAACATATATGTGCATACTATCCTACTATTATCACGGTAGTACCTACGTACAGATCACGAATCAGTCGGTTAAAAAAAAATAGGAACCGAAGCGTAAGTATAATTTTATAATTACTAGTAGAACCGAAAATATTTTTTTATTTAATTTACGTATACCTACACATACATAAAATTTCGCCTTTTTACCTTTTCGGGTACCTATAACACACCCATTTATCGCTAGCTATGTTAGGTCCTATGTAATAGGGATGGGCCTAATGTCATTTCCATACCCACTGATATTGAATAGAAAAACGCAATATCACTTTGCCCAACCCGGGATTCGAATCCGAGACTTCAGCGCGATAGTCGTACCGCGCAGGCAATACAACTACGCCACCGAATCAGATTATTTATCTAAATTATTTGTAAATCATTTTTTATTTTTACATGAACATAATATTTACTATTATCATGGATTGCCAAAGACCAGTTAAAGATTCACAGGTCTTAAGTGATTTACTAAACATAAACTTAATTTAGAAACGGCCGGCGAGGCGTTGGCACGTATTGAATTGGTTTTAGTAGTTTGCACAACATGGACGACCAACAAACCCTCCAAGCCGTGATTAAATTTGTATTACTAAAATATTTCGCAACGTGAAAAGAAGCTTGTTTTATTTGTTCAAAATTGCCAAGTCCCGTTGTTGTGGCTTTAGCAGGCTTATCTGATTGTATCGGTTTCGACAAAATCTTACTTAATGCTTATTTTTCTTCCCCATAATATATCATTGAATAATACTTGATTTCGTTTGCTTCTTAATATTGAATAGATTCTGTATACATATCCGTTGAGTCCTACTAAAATATTTCTTTGTTAGCTTAGTATGGTTAAGGTTAGCACTCAGCAGTTATAAGTAATAAAAAGACTTACTTGTGAGTCGTAGAACAAAGGCGGTACTCTAGTCTGGTTAGGGTCACATGTGCAATGAGCGTTCGCACTTCTCGGACCGTTTAACATCAATACGTCTGCGTCTATAAATGTTTGCACGTCATTATTAACTAAATCACTCCGAGTGCTCCTCGGCTCTATTGTATTCTTTTCTCGTGTCCAATCCTCCACTAACCTATCTCTTAGCCTGTCACTTATTGGAAAATCATTGTATGACATTTGTCTCCTTATGGTTCTACAACGACTTTTATTATCTAAAGTAGAAAATTTTGTAGTTTCTAAAACAGGAGAATTTCTATTTATGAGTTCGTCGTTATTATCGAAACTTCTCATTTTTACCATCCTTTGATTGGTCCTTCGATTTACATCTGCGTTGCAATCCCGAAGTCTATCAAAACATTGGTCGACGTTACCAGAAAAGTTAGCATACGTTGAAACTTTATGTTTAGTGTTATCATCTTTATTTTGATATCCTGAAGCTACAAACATATTACTTTGGCTATTGACTCTTCTTTGCGGCTTGTCTGCCAGTGACAGCATTGATACTTTCTTGAGAGAGTTCGAAGAACCTGATGTTATCTCGGACAGTTGTACTGCGTTCTGATGTTTTTTCGATATCGCGTCACCGCCTATCTTTTTTAAATTAGATAATTTCCTTTTTATTTTCTTCACAAGAGTATTTCTTGGATCGTACGAAATTAATTGTTTCGAAATGTAGTTTGACATCCCGACAGTTTTGTTTTTGTTATACTTTCTGTCGAGACTACGATGCGAGCCAACATTAAGAAGGCTCCGACCGGTGTCACGTTTAATTCTTTCTAAATCATAAATATTGAGCGTATGTCGCTGGTCTGTAATATCTCGGTGGCAATTTACATAATTATTTTGTTGTACATTGCAATTACAAACCAAATCAAAATCATGATTTGATATGTGTTCGTTTAAGCATTGACGCTGTGCGGCTAGTGCTAGACAGGCTTCACAATCAACGCCAAGTAAGAGTTCGAGACTAGTGTTTTTTATAAAGCCATCGCTGAATGTGCGCGAACGAAAATGTGCTGTATGTTGTCCGAAACGAGAGTCAAATTCAGATGTTTGTGGGCCGGCACTGGTGTCAGCCGGGCTGCTGGCTTCACCATCAACCATCGTAGCTGCATCGCGGTTTACTTGGATAACACGCGGCTGCCTAAACATCCGGCTGTCGCTGCGAATTGAACTTCGTGATGGTGATGGCGATGGCCGCTTGAAATTATCAACTTGGATCATGTCTCTCTCTTTTCAGTAGATGTCGGTTAATAAAGCAACTGTGAACAAATTAACAAATTAAACTTAATAATTAGGTATGATTTTGTTGTACATATATGTTTTCTTTTAGTGTGGCTTATTCTTGGATTACCTATGCTAGCATAGGATTTAGGAACATCTTCGTAGGGTATCATAAGCGTAGTCCTATTGGCACATTCAATATTGCAATTTTATTTAAGTTTAAACTGTCATATGCCTATTGGGAAGAAAAGAAAAGTGTAGGGCTGGTGAAGACGGTAAACATGCAACCGGATTACATATCCGAACGCAGGAACAGTGCAAGCGTGTCATATCGGTCGGACACAAAATCGATGCTTTTGTCAAGTATCTACGGTGTTTCAGGCTGGACCGTGTCAAGAAGGTTTTTAACTACTCATTTTTGGTATCAAGTGTCATATTTCACTAAGTATTCACATTCGTTTATTATTATCAATTCATAATTATAAACGGTGGCATCGATTAAAAAATATCTGGCCCGTCCAGTAGTAGATAATGATTATGTTCTTATAAGTTATAGCTGGCGTTGATGAAAAGTCGTTTTTTGTCTATTTTGTTTATAGTTTCGTATAATTTTCTACACAGTTCTTTATATCTCGTCAGTTGTAATTTGTAAATGTCCTTATAACTGAGCTTAATTGTCTTCTTAGCTCATTTTTTATCTTTCGCTTTGCTACAGAGGGAAGTGAACAATACTTTATTTCCAACCTCTCTTAAGTGTTTTTGTTTCACGATTTGATAAATTTTGTGGCAAGGTTAAAGGCAAAATAGGCAATACACACTCACGCCTTTTCCCGGAAGGGGTAGGCAGATGTGATGGTAGTGCACTCTCTATTCGCAGTGCGTGTTCCGTTTCATGATGTGATAGGGGGCAAACTTATCGCCGTATCAGGCACACTTGCTGCCATTTTTCATACTTTTTGACAAAGGCTTGTATGGTTACACGATTTACTATTCGAAGTTTACACGCGCGCGTTGTTCGAGCTGACATAATATTTTAGTTCCAAATACGCTCACCGGAGCGCTCCTAAAATTTTCATAAAAAGTTATCTTAAAAACAACGATTACATTAACGATACGATAACGCGTAAATTTGTGCTAAAAGTAGTGATCGCGCGAGTATGATTTGCGTAACATCGATTATGCTTTATTTATGCCGATCACATAGCCCGTATTTAATATTATGTATAAGTAATAGTAAGATTCCTGTAAATTATAGCGTAAGTTATCTGGTAACGAACGTACAAATACGTATCTGTCTCTGGTAATCAGCTTAACTAGTGATAGAACATTGTATCAATCTTCCATTACTATCCTTATGAATTTAATGTTGATAGTCAATCCTAGTTAGTCATCTACTATTCTATAAGGGTTTTCTTTCTCCTCTAGTTGACCTTATATTTACTATATATAATATTGTTACAAACTGAAGCGATTTGGATTTAAATAAAAGCGATTTATCACAGATTTTACATAAACATTTATCACTGGTTTTGCATAAAGATATTTAACAGGAATACTTTTTAAAGATATCTGCAACTAACCGACCAGTATGAAAGTCAAAGATAAACTTACTCAACTGCCACTGAGATCGACTGCGAGACTGAGCGCGAAAGAGAGCGAATGATAGTGAGCATCGATATGGCACCCTTTTTATACACCCAACTACCACTTCCACGATTCATTTGACATTTAGACTGGTTTTAGTAACTGGTCAGTACGTTACAAATACCGTTACAAATAACTGAATCTTAACAATATTATAAAGCTGAAAAGTTTGTTTGTTTGGTTGAACGCGCTAATCTTTGGAACTACTGAACCGATTTTGAAAATTCTTCCCTAATAGGAATCTACATTACTTCTCGGTGCTATAGGCTACTTTTTATACCGGGAAAATATTGTTATCCCAGAAAATCTAAGTCACGTGGGCGGAGCCGCGAGCATCACCTGGTACTTCAGAAATGTCTCATAGACAACTTATCAAATCAAATCAAATCAAATCAAATCAATTTATTTGCTATAAACATGGTATGTAACAAGGTGTTAAATATAACATAAATGTATTATACATATGTGCAACATGTTTTACCGTTTCAACGGCATGCAAATTTTTTTATTATAAGTACATCTACTGTCTGCTTACAACATATGCCCTTCTATATAATTTTGTTTCTATAGAGGGATAATCTAGGTAATGCGCACTTTACAATTATACTCTACAGTTATTTATCCTTATATGACAGAAATTCTTGGATTGTATAGAAACATTTATCTATGAGCCATTTCTTTAATTTCTTAATAAATAACGAATAAATAACGTAAAATTGTTGTATAAAAAAATTATTCTTTCACCAGCCATTATGCTCTTCGACTGTGGAGTTGGATCAAAACCTTCGTCAGATATGTTGCGGAATAGATATAGGCTAGTTTTTAGTATCGTCAACCTCTCTCACGTCAACCCTCTCTGGAGAATCTGTCCCGGGTGTCATATAAAGTGTAGCCCTATCTGGGTTCAGAGCCCCAATCCTCGTGCCCTAAACAACTAATGAAATACAAGAAATCATAAGAATAATGAAAATACATTATAAATAATACACTATTTTATATTAAGTTTGTCCGTTCGGGAGATCTACAGGGATGGGGTCACAAGAAAATGTTATGTATTCATATTTAAAACACACCCTTGCTTTAATGAAATTATACAACACAAATTTATGGATATACACGTAAATTTATACTTCAGGTATTTTGTACAAATAACAATTTTACTAAAAACTAATTAACATAAACGCAGATAGCGACATAAATAACCGCATACATCCGACTCTTTACAAATCTCGTTTATGCGTACACAATGTAATTCAGAAATGAACCTAACTAGAGTAAACTTTTCTTTTATTTCGCGAGGGAGTGGGATCAAGTAAATATTTTATTTATTATTTAGTTGGTTACGAGATATCTATAGACATGTGCAGCTTACGTGCGTTTGTTCAATTTGATAATGGAATATTTACTCATGGGTATTGAAGCTATTCTATAATCCATACTAAAATCTGATTTACTTGTAAATAAAATTGGAATTGACTACATAAATATGGAAAAAGCCCTCAAGAATATATGTATCTATATTGATACTTACATACAAATCGGAAACCGTAACGAAGTTTATATCTTGAAAAGTTCATTATCGTGTTTCAGTGTTCGGCTTTCAATAACCATTGATAGATTGCGAAGTTGGACGTTATAACACGGAGGTGCTCAACTGAGCTTAATAACTTCATTCTGGCAGGAATGGTAGTATAACTATACCTACTAATAAATAGTCAGCTTTTAAAAATGTTATAAGAATTGTCACAACACAAACATCGCGTAGTTAAAGTAAAAGCCATAAGAGTTATTACGATACAAACGTCGCGTTGTTACTATCACTGAAGATACTGACCTATAAGCAAGAGTAGATATTATGGCTATTAAGTCTTGCAACGTACATTTTTATTAGAGCAGCAATCAGCAGTTATTAGCAATGTATCTAATTGATAGTTATATTCAAAAAGTTTGCAAAAATCAATCAGATCAAAGCAATCAATAAACTTTTAACTACGGGTACTAATTTCAGTAGTGGCATCGCGTCGCGATGACTGTTTTGACCCTCAATGGATTTCCGCCATGTATGAAAATGACTCGAATTTTAACTACTATGATAGCCTGCAATTTGCACATATTCTGAGTTCTGATGATAGTATTAAGGAACAGACATTTTTTTGCATTGATGTGATTTACCTATAGAGCGGCGAAAAAAGGAAACGGATTACCTATATAATAGACTATTTTCCATACCCAGTAAGAGAAAAGTATATTATGTATGGTTCGCCTACTTTTAAATACATCCGACGTCAAATAATTGCGTCGTTATAGACGGAATTATAAAAGTTCCGCAATATCTCGCCAGGTGTCCCAAGGCGTCGTTTTCAGCGAAATTATGGAGACGTACTGAGGAATAAAATTAAAGCGCCGAGAATCGTCTAACATTTTATTCAAAAGGCAGTTCGTGTGGCTTATCACTGTCGAAAATCGCATTATAAGCTCATAAATGTTATGGTATATAGTAAATTAAGGTAAATAAAAATCTAGAAATTAAGCTGACAGGATGAAGGACTGCAAATAGGATAATTCCAGGTCGCGCAAAAATTAATTTAAGATAAGCAATAAGCCATGTCATATTAGTGTTAAAATAATGACGCTTAATATTATCATCTTGCATAGACGGTTTAGGCCTTCGTCCCCCAGGTTGGTCTAGAGCGGGTTGGTAGACTTCATATATCGTCAAAATTCTTATAGAAAAATCTCAGGTATGCAGGCTTACTCTAATGATTTTTCTTCACCGTCAAAGCAAGCGATTATTCACAAAGAATACACACTTTAGAAGAGACTGATGTGTGTGACCCTGGCTTTTGGATTTATATAGAAATATATAAATTGCTTAAAAATATCAAAATGGTTAAACCACCCTCATATACGCTTTGTTAGATATCCAATGTTACATCTGTCAAGAAATGTGAAACTTTTATGATTACGTCTGATCCATTGATGTATTACGGTTTTTTAATACATCAATTATGGCCTGATCACTATTCATAAGCTTTTGTTAGTTAACGTCAGTGGTATCTCGGAAGGTTGACAGCTTCCAGTGGTGTAACGGTTGGTGAGCAGGTTGAGAAGCGTGATGCAGCGGGTTCGATTCACACAAGAGACACAAGTGTGATTTACAAATATTATTTTTGGTTCCGAGTGTTTTAGAAGAGTGTTTTTTTATATAAAGGCCGTATAAATAAATGCAACTCAATTTCACTCTGAAGAGCGATATCAGCTGAGATGTTGTCAAATTATGATCAGCATCTTAAGATAGTCGCTTTTTAATAAAGCTATATTATCATCAGCTCAAATGACATCATTAGTTACAATATGTGACGGGTTTTGACAGCTAAGTTATGTTTATATGACAGCTCTTACTCAGTGGAGAACAAGCTCTTAAGTGACAGCTTAAGCTTGGTTTATTAAATAGTTCAATACATTAAATGTCCACTTGAGATTTTACTCAAATGTGAGATTGATTTATTAGTACCTACCTCCCTTGGACTTGTATTACTTATATAAGAATGGGGACTGTGGCACGGCGAATGGACTATGTGTATGATTGTGTGTAGGTTTGTACGTAATTGATTCATATTATATGACTAACTGACCCGCGCGAACTTCATTCCGCCTAACAGGCGATTCTTTAATTTTTTTGGTTTATTTTATTGATACCTACTTAGTAGCCTAAGTTACTCCTTATTACATCAGCTAGCTGTCAATAAAAGTCCCGTCAAAATCGGTCCAGCCATTTCAGAGGTTAGCCGGAAGAAACAAATAGACAAAAATTGAAAAAAAAACTTTGGTATATGTACCGTATATATATTCATATACATGTAGTTATTTCAAAACGGTAATTTCAATATCAAAAACAGACACTCCAATTTTATTTATATGTTTAGATGTATAGATCGATGCACCTTTAGGATGAAAACGACACAATTCAAAAAGATAGAAAATTGAGTTATCGTCATAAAATTACTTAAAACGAAGTTCTCAATTCAACAATAGTTCAAACACAGCCACATTCCAACAGGAAAAGGATAAAACTTTTAGATCGGTCCCTTTTTTGTTATATTTTTATAAATAAGGGCCTAGTTTTTAGTCATTTAAAAATGACATCTCAATTTTTTATTTTTTGAATTGTGTCGTTTTCGTTCTAAAGGTGCGAGATATTGAGTGCATGTTCCCTTAACGCCGCGCCTAGCAACGCGTTGAATGTATGGAGGATTAATTTACATTTCTCCGATAAAATTCTTATTCTATCATAATATTTTAAGGCATTACTTGTCTATAGCGTTATTATTTGGTAAATGTTTACCACTTTGTAACTATTTAGAATAATGTTACTCAAAATTAATGCAGTAAGGGAGATTTTTTTCTTAAAGTAATAAACTAAGAGTCTAAGAACAACATTGGGAGAACAAGTTTTGTGGTACCTACACTTTATTCTCTTATAGATGGACTTATATTGTTTGGGTGTATTTCAACATCGTTCCATTAACAGAATAATAGAAATATCCACAGGACGAAAAATGCGGCAAAGATTTCGGACATGAGTGGTCATTTGTAACAGGTCGAGAAAAATGCTCACCCGTCCAGAAAAAGTAATGGAGAGTAGTAGGTATTTAGTATTTTTCAATAGAAATTGAAGTTAGTGCACATACTCGTCATACTTAGTATTATATAGTATTAAAAATTGTCATGTGTGTGTGTGTTTATTTCGACTAAGAGGCTCAAGTAAATAAGTATTGATGAGGCTTTAGGAGCACTAGTTCCCATCTTTAAATTTATGACTAGCGAGGTAACTTATAAATTATAACTAAAGCATAAATTGCTCTACACTATCTGCAAATTGAATTAAAATTATAATATAACATCAACTACCTATATACCTAACATAGACATAAGACAATACACACAGTATAGTAGGTACATACGTTTTGATTATGTGGGCTATGAATGCATTTACATTGAATTTGGAGATTGAAGTTATTGGCGTTCTTGGTCGCCACGATCTATCACGGCCATTGACTGAGGGAATAATATAAAGCATTAGCCAATACGGCCGTGTATGGTCCCGGCGCAGACGGAGCCGTGGGTTGTTAAGAACAAGAGCTGTAGGTGAGTGCATGTAAGTTATGCCTAATGAAATGAAATCGGATCCATAAAATATTAAACATTATTCATCTTTAGTCAATTGTTCTCTATCACTAGTTCGGAAAGCAGTTTCCACCAGAGAACAACGGGCAAGAAACTACAGAGTTGCTCTTTTCAAAATCATTTCAAAGGTAAGGTTCTTAGGAAGTTGAATTGCAGCAATTGATTATTTTATTGATAATACTATAATACAGATAAATTAAATATCTTTATTGACAGGGAGTTTAGTTACAGCCGTCGCGGCATATGAAATGTTTTCCCTCTTATTCTTTACTACCTTTTGGTCGCGGCTTCACCCGCGAAAAAGGGTTTTTCGGGGATAAAAGTCACGCCATATTTTCCCAGGCTAAACAGCCTAAAACCTTTCCAGTCTCAAACTATCTCCATTACAAGTTTCATAGAAATCTGTCGCTAGTTTTTGAGTACCTACATCGCATAATACAGAGGCGGCGGGCAACTTTGTTTTATACTATGAAAGGAAGGATTCTTATAACCTTACTTCTTAATAATATTATCTTAACTTAATATTATAAATGCGAAAGTTTGTGAAAATGCTTGGATGTTTTTGTGTTTGTTAGAAGTAAACGCAGAAACAACTGAATGAATTTGGATGAAATTTGTCACACGGGTAGATTATGTCCTGGATTAATAAACATAGGCTACTATTTATCGGGGTAATTTACTCCAATGAGAAATAATGGATATTTTTAATCTGATTCTTTGAGTAGGAGGCGCTGGCGTCGTACTTTGTTTTAGGGACTTTTGTAGCGGAAAAGGCCTTTCACGCGGGTGAAGCCGCGAGCAAAACTAGTATTTAATCAATATGAAAATGAATGTATAAATCAATCATTAATCAAAGACTTGTGACTCTACTTCTTTTGATAAGTCCATCTGGAATTTTTGGGAGGAGGCCTATGTTCAGCAGTGAACGTCATGTGGCTGATGATGATGATGATGATTGTGACTCTAGTAAGGGCTATCTGGAGAATATTATAATAACTCCTAACTATTAAATCTTCGCAAACAATTTATGTCGAACTAAATTATTAATTTGCTAAATTGATACTTCTTACCTACATAATCTTTGACAATACTCTTTCTTTTTCCGGAATTATGGGATAAAGTCTATACTACAAACATAATTGTTCAGCATAGAATCAAGTGTTAACTAGGTTTAGGATGCCTCGTCACTTTTTGACCGACTCAAAAAGGAGGTTCTGTATTCGATCCGTATGTATGTATGTTTGTATGTATGTATGTATGTAAATTTGTATGGCCGCGAGTTTCTCAAAAATTACTGATCAAATTTGGATGTGGTTTTCGATATTGAAATGTATATTTTTCAGGAAAGGTTTTAGTATATAATTTATGAAGATGTGAAATAAAATATAATAATAAATAAAAGACAATAAAATAAAAGATCTGATGAAGATCTTCGGAGATACACGATGGAACTCTTCAATAACTAACAGCAGATGACTCCCGAATGCTGCAATCGTATTATATCTATGATCCAAACTGACCAAACTGTCCCTCCCACTACTTGTTTGACATATCGACTAGTTTTTATAATAAATAAAATGTAGGTCACGTCATAAATACCCTCACAAAAATATTTTTACCCTAATAATAGAGTATGCTGAAATCACTTAGGCCTTGTTCCATCTATGAGTTGATTAAATATCGTCGGCGGGTAAAGTAGTAGTACAAATACTGCATTGTCTGGGATTAATAAATGATGTTTGCGATTTAAATACCGAAGCTCATTTAATATAGCAGGCAGATTAATCATGGCACTGAAACAATACAATTTGATTAAAAACTACTAACGCACATCAATGCGGTCAAAATGAGTCTTTTTATTTTTTTTGGTCTTTTTATAATCAGGCTATATTCAAAGAAGCAACTCGGTTTTGCACTGAAGTGCGATATCAACTGAGACGCTGTCAATAAAGTTCAGCATCTTAAGATAGTCGTTATTAAATAAGTCCATATCACAGTATAAATTCGTAATTTATAATTTCTGGAATTTGTGCCCGATATGGCGATAGGCTCGCCCCCTATCACATCATGGGACGGAATAACGGCGAAAAGTGGGTGCACTAGTTGCGCCTCTGCCTACCCCTTCGGGGATAACAGGCGTGAGTGTATGTGTGTGTGTTGAATTGAATAAGTACAAGTATTTATTTAAAATGGCAAAGAGAAATCATAGATTATATTGTACTGTTTTTGGTTGCTTTAATTCTTATACATGTTTCCCTGTATGTTTAATTAAACTTTTTATCCGAATGCGGATTTTATATTACTAAATTTAACAATAAACCTTTTTTTTACGTCTCAGTCGAGACGCAAATATTTTTCAGTTTCATATTTATAAAGATTGTTATTTTTTTTTATTAAGTCTACTAATAAAAAAAACTCATCATGTATTTTAATTAAACACTTATTATTTCATTTACAAAGGTTTTCATTTTTTAAATAATAAATTTACAATCTCAAAAATAGTAAGTAACTCAAGTATCTTAGATTAAATTAAAATACTGTAGACAGGCAGCCCTAATCGCGTGTTTACGTACCGCGCGGCTGTTTATAATTATTTCAAGGATACGGTAGAGTCATTCTACTTACAGTTAGGTTTAGTGAGCCCATATTAACGTCAGCTCAAATGGCATCTTTTTTTTATTTAAATATTACGGCTCTGGATACTAATCCATTGAGCCCGTATTTCATAAATTGTGATCCTCAGTTCTAACTCCTAACTACTATGTCGAAGTAAAGCATTGGCTACCTTACCAAGGCTTTATCGAGGAGTTTTGGCGGCAACAAAAAAACATTTGATTAGCACAGTTATTTCAATTCACTTAATTTAAGTCCTTTAATAAAACTATATTGGGTAATATACCACCATAATTATGCAATATAACACTAAGTATCACCAAAATAATGAATTAAAAATAGTAATTTGAATTCGTACTATTCAATGGAACTACTAAGCCAAATAAGAGCACCTCATGACACTTCCAAGTTCCCGCTAAAACTCCAATGACATCTCAAGTTAAAATATAATATGACGGATTTTGACAACTAGTTTTAATTACGTAAAAGCGCTTATTCAGCTGAGAACAAGCTCTTAAATCACAGTTGAAACTTGGTTTATTAAATAGTTAAATACATTAAATTTCTACTTGAGATTTTACTCAAACGTGAGATTGATTTATAAATACCGCCCCTAGCTAATTAATAGCTAAATAATTTTCTAATAAGGCTCTACCTTGCCGGATTGCAGGTTTACATGTATTTTAACAAAGAAGCGCTTGATAGGTGGTGACAGAACAATCTACCGTCGACAGCTGGGCGAGGCCGGGTGCGTTACCCCTTGTCCTATGTGAGCGATGCAATGGGACGCGACACGTAGCGCCGCGACGCGACGTAATGAGACCAATACGTCACTTCACACTGATTAAGGCGACAACGTAGGCCACAAGTACATACAAATACTATTTGATATTTTCGTGTCGCATCGCGTCGCGTCACATTACCGCGTTTGACGTTTACCAAGGCAAAGGGATTTATATAAATTACAAAGAAATCATAATTGTTCTGCATTATTGCGCAATAATCTTGAACCAGTATCTTGCCGTAATATATGTGTTCCACAAACTAGTGTGTTTACCACTTCAAGGTATATTTGCCAAACTCTACCTGTTTGTGGCATTGGGACAGGCAAAATACGCATAGGTACGGTACATATGAAATAGGTAGAGTACTTACATACCGTGCAACGTTCACATCAATCTGGCGTAATCGTATTTGTTGCGCAGCTGCGTTACGCAAATTATGCATGTGATGCATTGGACTTAGGTATTAATTACTGCAACTCAACATCTCTCTGAAGTGCGATATCAGCTGAGACGCTGTCAAATTAAGGTCAGCATCTTAAGATAGTCGCTACTTAATAAGCTCAAGTAAACATCAGCTCAAATGTTACAATACAGATTTTGACAGCTATGTTTTGTTTGTTTTTTATTTGAAAGCGTTTACTTAGCTGAGAACAAGCTCTTAAATGACAGCTTAAGCTTGATTTATTAAATATTTCAACACAATAAATGTCTACTTGAGATATCACTCTATTTCTGTGGCTAGAACGAACTCCATCTTACGTTATATACCTACGGACAAAATCTAATTAGACTTCGGATTATAAAAAACTTATTTTTAAAGCGTTATTGTATATTTTACTACTTTTTCATTGATAAGGCATATTTCGGTAGTTAAATGTGTTATACGTATTGTAAAAAAGTATTGAACAGACTAACGCACAGTACAGTATTGAAAAAAGTTAATAACAAATTTAAAATGTTGTTTTAGGTATATAAAAACCGGGATCTTGAAGAAATCCATAATGAAATCATCAAGAATAATCAAAACAAGAAATTCAAATACGAAGGAAGTCCTGTCCAGTCAGTAGACACAAATAGCTCAGTTTCAACATACAAATTGTCACAAAATTAAGTGACACAATTTTTAAATTTGATCTAGGAAATCTAGAAAAAGACTTTATCCTACTGGTGGTACTCTCATAATATGTAAGAGTCCGTCTGGGTGGGTACCACCGAAACCGATTTCTACCGCCAAGCAGCAGTGTGCATGCACGATTGTGTTTCGGTTTGAAAGATATTGTAGCCAGTGTAACTACAGGACATAATGAGATTTAACATCTTATGTCTCAGGGTGACGAGCGCAGTGGAATGTCACACAGTACCTACTTTGTAACTCAAGGTGCTGGATGGTGTTTCTACTATTCATAGGAGGTCGTATCGCTTACCATCAGGTGAACGGCATGCTCGTCTCATCATTAGATACAATAAAATAAATAATAATAGTTTTAGAAATAAAAGTAATTTCTATTAATTATATTTGAGTCTTTTTAGTGCATAGTAGGTATGGTATTTTGATGGACCATGTAATTTGATGTCTAATTATCCTACTAATATTATAAAGGCGAAAGTTTGTAAGAATGTATGGATGTTTGGATGTTTGGATGTAAGGATGTTTGTTCCTCTTTCACGCAAAAACTACTGAACGGATTTCGATGAAATTTGGCACACGGGTAGATCATGTCCTGGATTAACACATAGGCTACTTTTTATTCCGGGAAAATATAAAGCGGGACTTTTATCCCGGAAAAACTTTTTAAAGCGGGCGGAGCCGCGGGCAAAAGCTAGTAATTAATAATTGCAGATCAATCGGCAATTCCTTGCCTGGTTTTAATTTGTTCCTAAAAATAGCAGCTTTCATTCTCAGGATTTTCCTTGGTTTCTGAAAAGCTAGCTCAGTCATATTATATTGAGACCCTTGTTAAAGTCTGGCGTGTTAAAAGTATCATCTTTTGTCATAGTGCCAAGCGGGCAGACCAGCGTTTCGCGAAAGCAAGCAAATTGAACATATCGTATCACAATTTTAAAATTGGGGCCACATTTTATTCATTTTACGTTCATTTTTAATTATCCGGAGATTTTATGTGAGTAAATGATTTTATTACTCTAAGTTCATAACAGGTAAGCCTATGTCAAAATTGCGATGAAATTTAGCTTGTTGTTGTCCTGAAATAACTTTCGTGGCCGCACAAATATTTGTTCCAGCCGAATGATAGCATCAGAAAGTATGTAATTGTTAAACTTTGTGTATAGGCGGTAAATTAGCTTAATCATTACTCTAATGACTTGCGAACATAAACTCTGCCGCAAACTATTTAAGAGCCCAGACAATTTTTATCGCTACATATTGCTTGTTAAGAAAATATATTAAAAGTGTTTTAAAATTTGAATTTGTTGCCAGTTTACTTTGGACATACCCACAATTTTAATGGCGTTATGTTTTGAGGCGACCAATATTCTTGTCTCGACTCTTGTCATTCAGTAGCAATAAAAAAAAGACCGTAGCGGCACTTAACATCACACACATGTTACATGTAGACTCCCATAAAGTATAATCTTTTCTCTCTTCTAAAGAAACTTCGAGCATTTAAATCAATCTCTACCTTCCACTTGCTTCCACCATTTATAAGTAGAGTCAGTGGAATTTATAAACATACTAAATATATTATATTTTTACGCCCGTCTTCTTTTGATGCAGTTATTCAATAAATACACATACCATCAGGGGATCGTTACCCTGTCTGCCTTCGGATGCAATAAAAAAAGTAAGTACCAGTACTAACAATTTTTGTAATTTTCCTTCGATGATTTGTATGTTTTTTTAGGTGACCGATGACACGAAAATGTCGCTTGCCTGATGGTAGGTAAGTAATACAACGCCCATAAACAGCAGCGTTAGCATACAGAACTTTGAATTACAAAGTGCTGCGTTGTTCTTCACTTTGCTCGTCTCCCTGAGACATAAGATGTTCAATTTCACCAAATATAGCTAACCGAGCATTAAAATTAAAGCGAAAGTTAAAGTATCGCACGTCCCATGAAAGAACGCCTAGTTAAGAAAGATAATCATTAATCACCTGTTAGGGCATGGTGGGACACTCAAAAACCTAAACAGTCCGTTGAGACAGTTAACGGGCTGTTAAAGGAACTAATAGAGCATGGTGAAATTAGGTCTAAGTATCATAATACCCAGTAATGAAGCTGCCTACAATGTCCTTCAAACCGGAACACAAAAGTGCATGCACATTGCATTCTGCTACTTGGTAGTAGAAATAGAAAATTGGGGTGGTACTTACCATAACATCACCTCAAAACCAGAGATCTACCACGATTGATTTTCCATCTAAACAGTTTTTTATAATATAATTAAAATAAGTATGTAAATATAATACTAATTTCTACTTTCGAGTAATAAATAAATTATACCTACTCATCTGAAAAATCTTCTGCTTTACCGCAGTAATTAAACCGTCATGTTACTGTTAAAACATAGGCCAAATCAGCTAGTACTTATATTAATATAAAAAGGTACCTACGTGATTTGTAATCTCATTAACTGCTACAACAACAATATAATAAATAGGAGTAAGATAAAATTACACAAGAAAGCAATATAAAACAATAGAACATTGCAAACGATTTGTGAGATGATGTCAACGAAACATTTGTTCGGCGGTTTAAAAGCAACAATTTGTGTTTTTATATCTGCGGCTGTCTATTTCGTAATTGCCTAAATAATCATAAAATAAACCGCAGCATCAACTAATTACGATACTTATCTGTAGTTAATGCTTGTAGAGTACTCTAAATAGCTCTACATAATATTTTAGTGCGTAATTATTTTGTAACTACCTCTTAAGTGCAACGATGGCTTTCATTTGGCCAAAATTTTGTAGTCTTTTCGTGTATGTAAATGAGAACATAAATTCGTGCGCATTTAATCAGCATATTGGGGCTATTCATAAACCTTCCGGGAACAAAGAAAGCGGTTGCCTAAACTCCCAAAAGATTTATGATTCGCCACGAACTGAAAAATTTATACTTATGTAGGACTGCCTCGGTGGCGTAGTTGTATTACGGTACGACTGCAATGCTGGGGTGTTGGGTTTGATCTCCGGGTCGGGCAAAGTGATATTAAGTTTTTCTATTCAGTCTCAGCCCGGAGCCTGGAATTTGTGCCCGATATGGCGATAGGCTCGCCCGCTATCACATCATGGGACGGAATAACGGTAAAAAGTGGGTGCACTAGTTGCGCCTACCCCTTCGAGGATAAAAGGTGTGAGTGTGTGTGTGTGCGCGCGCGTGTGTGTATGTGTGTAATGTGTACGTAGGTACCTTTATTTACCAAGTATTTACACACATATAATATTATTATTACAAGCCATAATAATATGTTAAGAAGTAATATACATTTTTAGTACGCTTAAATGGATGGAACGTCGCCTTAGCATATTAGTACGCAATGTAAGACCTAATAAAATTAGGGCCTGAAAGGTGCGAAGGTAACAATTCTGTAAGAGAATTTTTTTAATTTACTCAAACGCATATAACGTTTTACAACCTAGAATTAAGATGAAGCTGAATAACTTTTTTTATATTCAACATTGCTATTAGCAGCCATAAAAAGTACGTACATAAAAACGAATACGAATGGTTTCTGATTCTTAATTTAATTGCACTCAGTTATACATATGAAATCGTAATGCATGAATAATCGTCGTTTAAAGATTCTATGGAACAAAAGCTTATTTAATACGGTATTAGTAGTACAGGGGTTTGTGCATCATTATTGCTTTGCGTATCTATATCCCCGAGTATAAATGTACGAGCTTTTCAGAATACCTGACAGATATGTCGAATGCATACTCGCATTTGGAGAGGATTAATCTGGTTCGTTAATACTGGTACATTAATGAACGTCAATAATGGCTCATATATATTACTGTTTCGATAGCTGTTATGAGTTGGTTTCACGCAAATAACACCTGCTTTAAATAAGGTATTCATGAAACCGCAATTTAAATGATGAAAATTGAAAATCATGTTTTACGTAAAGGCGTACTGAGTCCACGAGACTGTTATTTTCGTAAGTGGTAGAACCACGCTGCAGACAATTTTGTGTAACAGTTGAATAGGCTGGCTCGGTCAGGTCATATCCCTGGCTTACAGAAAACCGACGTGAACTAGCAGCTTTGTTTTGGTTTGGTATGGCCAGTAACTACTGGTGTACTACAGTCTGTACTGGTGGTAGGACTCTATATATAAGAGTCCGTTTGGGTGGGTACCGCCGTAATGCCTATTTCTACCGCCAAGCAGCAGTGTGCATGCACTGTTGTGTTTCGGTTTGAAGGACATTGTAGCCAGTGTAACTACAGAATATAATGAGAGTTAACATCTTATGTTTCAGGATGACGAGCGCAGTGGAATGCCACACAGTACTTTGTAACTTAAGGTGCTGGATGCAGTGTTGCTACTGGTTATGGGTGGTCCTATCGCTTACAATCAGGCGAACGGCATGCTCGTCTCGTCTATCAATGCCATAAAAAATTGTCGTTAAATTCAGCTACAATTCCAGGGGCAGTGTTCATGTGTCCATCACGGGGGTCACAGAAGTTGGCTAGACTAATCGGCAGCGTGTCTCACGCTGCCTTGGACGCAACAACAGGAAAAGGACCGCAAGAGCGGTACGCGCAGGGGCGGTTG
Source organism: Lapara coniferarum (assembly GCA_949316025.1). Taxonomy (NCBI): domain Eukaryota; kingdom Metazoa; phylum Arthropoda; class Insecta; order Lepidoptera; family Sphingidae; genus Lapara; species Lapara coniferarum. The sequence goes on along the minus strand of OX438926.1, from coordinate 11,474,436 downwards.
CGGACGACAACTTAGACGTGAGTCGGAGGAAGCCCGCAGCCGTCCCTAATGCGCCGAAGATGCCCATAAAAAAAAAAAAAAAAAAAAGTGTTCATGTGTGATTGTTGTTATGCACAATCAGGTATCCACCTGCCCATTTGCTTACTTAATTTGCTAGGAAGGATTTCGTTTAACCTTGAGCAAGTAGTTAGGTTGCTTACGACTTATTTTATTATACCAACAATTCTAGTTACATTTCGCACATTGAATGAGTTTTGGCACCGAGCAAGCTTGAGTAAAAGAAGTAACAACGGTTAAGTATTTTGTACAACGAGTGTTTACATACCAACCCGGATTAAGCTAGCCCGTAAAAAGGAAATAAACTCATATCAATTTAATTATAACTATTATAATTACTTTTTATTTAAATAATTATCGTATCTACAGAAGATTGCCCTTGAATGAACCTCTCCGACCTGGGGATTCTATTAAAATTTTGATTATCACAAATTGAAATAAGCACTGAGAGCGCAGTTTTAAAAATTATAGTTCACGACATTTCTTATATTCTCAACAATCTTTCTTAAGATTACATATTTATCTTTAGATTGCAGATATTTTAGATCCAATTTAAGATACCGTTTTAAATGGACTGTAATATTGCCCTTATGCATTATGTATGCCACTTGAATAAATTGCGTTTTCAATAGTATAATTTAAAATATTATTACTCCAAATGAAACCTGCAACTACGTTTTGAAATTCGCAATAAGGGCCCTGTTTCTTATAGATTTTGTATAGGAATTTGGTTGAATATATTTATAGTATGTAGTTATGTTTATTAGTTTAGGAATAAGCATTTGTTACATACGTAGGTAACGTACCTACGTACGTACGTTAGATTCAATAGTTCCATTATAATACAGTGGCTGTAGATTAAAACCTTCTTTGAATGTGTATATATCATTTTAATATGTTTATTTTTCATTTTGTTTCCTAATCAAAATGCAGAAAATATTTTATAGAGTGGTGCAGAATGGGATATGAAAAATAACGTTTTACCCTATTGATAACCCCCATATTCCTCATTATCATCATCATCAGCGTATATTTTAGTGCACTGCTGGATATAGGCCTCCTCCAATACGCGGCCAATACCCGGTCTTCGGTCTGTTGCATCCAGTTTCTGTTAGCGACCTTTCGCAAATCGTCACTCCACCTGGCTGAAGGGCGTCCCACACTACGCTTGCCGACTCGCGGTCTCCATTCAAGAACTCGTTTAACCCAGCGGTTATCGGTTCTTCGACAGATATTACCAGCCCACTGCAACTACAGCTTGCTAGTCATATTCCTATTAACATTAAATTAATGTATCTCATACATTAATGTATTAAAAAAACCCATCTCATAATATATTTTGTATCTCTACCAAATTTGAAATTAGTTTAATTTCTAAATTGTATAAGAATATAATTTAATGTTATTGAAAACTGGTAAATATTTACTAAGTAACTTGACAGTGAATAGGCATATATATGATTTTATATTTTTATGGAATCTTGAAAAAGAAACAGTCGAAGGCGGGACTCGAACCCACGACCTCCGGCGTACCGTGCCGGTGCTCTTCCAACTGAGCCACCTCGACCCACGCCTTCGATTGCTAATTTCAAGATCATTATTTAATTCTCTTAAAGGAGATGACCAGCGACATCTGTTAGCAATTATTTACAATTACTAACTCAGCAGTACTCCTTTACATATAAAATTATTATCCAGGCACTACATGGCCATGGACATGTATAAAAAATCATAATATAAAATTAGGCATATATATATTTGGAAGATTAATTTGATATATTGTTATAAATTCAATATCACTCTTCAAAATTAGCTAATTATCGATATTTTCCTTTAACTTTACAAACTACAAATTATTCTTCCTTTATATCTAATTATTATCGATACACTCATAATGCTAAACATGATATTAGTAGGTATTTAATGTCATATAAGGTTTACTATTACGAATAAAAATCATAATAAAGCCTTGGGCAATTTAGGATTACTAATCAAACAGAGAGAAATGTGTGATTTAAAATAACGTAATACTTAACACTTATTATGTTCTTAGAAAACAAAAATTGATTCAAACAGTAATTAAAAATAAAATAAATTAGCAGGTGTACGTAACACAGATATTATTTACTTTCAGACAGCGGTAAAAGCTTTAGTTTTGAATGGTTCATTTATCAATTAAAGTTTGTCTAAAAATGCAATTCAGAACTATGAATCTAATAAATGTAATACTTACGCATATAATAGTTAATAATTTCACAGGAAAAGTTGCATGTAAATTATTTGTTCCACAGGTGCTTTCCATGATATTTTAATACGGCATTAACCTTGTGATTGGAGCACAGCCAGAACACTATTAATAGCATGCTTTTAATAGTGTATCTATAAAATGGTAAATCACAGGTACGGGTGAAAGGGTCCCCGTGATCCGCGCCGACTGCAGACGTGCTACGCGTGCTTGTAGATACAAAGCCGCTACGAGCTGCATAAACGCGGAGCGAGCGGCCGGGACGAGCGCGTGGGTCGCACTGGCTCCGCTCCCTGCTCCTACCGAATAATCCATACCCGAGAGGCGAGGAGGCTGTATTTACCGGACCGAGCGGGCGGTCGGGCAAGCCAGCTCGGGATGCCCTCGCGTGCCTCGCAGCCGCGCCGCCGCCTCCACCGCTACCGCCCGCCATCATTGCGTTCCATGGGTACGCGTGTTGCTCTCCTTGATGTTGACACAATTTCTATTACCTACCAAACAACACATAGTTATACTACGAGTTACAATTAGATGCAAATATCAATAAATCTACGGGTGGCTCATATATCAAACCTAAATGAATACTCAAATTTTATGCTTTATGATTTATTATCAGGGATATATTAACAAAGGTAGACTGCCACAGCCAATAGTAGAAACGCCTAAAAAATAGTTATTTAATCTGTATTCATGTAAATAATAAATTAGGTAACTGCCAACACGTGCTGGATAGAACTTGAAAAGCTTTGATTTGTGCTTTATAATAAGGCTTTAGGCGGCGTTCAAAAATGGTTAAGGCGTGAAATTAGTTTTCCCGCGCAAGTTTCTTGTTCTCTGTTGTTGCTATAACAATAAATAATGTTGACGTGACCAGTTTGTTAGTGGCTGCATTACGTGGGGTAGGTGAACTCCAGCATTAGGAAACATTTCGCATTTAGTAGCATTTTCATCAACTTTTTAATACTTAAATTGATCATCTGACTGGCACACTATACCAATAGCATGAAATATTGCGCTCAGCTACTTCGCTCCCATCGTGGGTGTCAGAGCCGAGTCCTATTTGTTTATTGACCATAATATCCTTTGTGCCCAAATGGCTTTTGGGAATGATTTAATGCTTGCGCTCTCGGAACCCAGTACGTTTTGAGCCATTTTTTATTCATAACCATATAAAAGTTACGTAACATTTAAAATGTTTTTTTGTATTTATACAAAATTGTCAAAGTCGTTTAAGCTTATGTTCAGATTTCATAAAGCGCGGAATCAATGCGTTTTTTCAGCATAAAATAAATACTTTATTCATTATGTAGGCGGACATAGATCTGGACTTATGATATGTCAAGCTACGTAAGAATATTTAGGTAACTATTAATCCAATTAAGTCACTTAAATACAGACAATTTATATACAAGTGCATACACACTGCTGCTTGGCGGTAGAAATAGACATTGCGTTGGTACCTACCAAAACGGCCCTTGCATACGAGAGATATAGTACTAGTAAGCCGGACTTCATTCAGAAAAGGTATTTTACAGCTGTGAAAAAATTAAACTTCTAAATCAATGTTGCTACCTACTAGCTTTATATAGAGATAAATATTATCTCTATGGCAGAGACTATGCCAGAGACATATATTCTAGATTCAAGATAAAACCCTAAGGGCAGACGTGACATGACATTTCGAGATTATAGTATTGATTAAATAAAATTATCAGAACCTTATTAAGTCCTTTTTCTAGATTATCAATTAGCACGTTACTTAGATTTATCATTAGAACAGGACTAAGCACTAGGTTCTAACTAATCCTACTAATATTATAAAGGCGAAAGTTTGTAAGAATGTCTGGATGTATGGATGTTTGTTCCTCTTTCACGCAAAAATTACTGAACAGATTTCGATGAAATTCGGCACACGGGTAGATCGTGTTCTGGATTAACACATATGCTACTTTTTATCCCGGAAAAACTTTTTAACACGGGCGGAGCTGCGGGCAAAAGCTAGTTTAAAATAAATCATAATTTGTATGTATCTAGTAAATGTACCTACCAGCTATTGACAAATACTATAGTAAATATAACTCCTGATTTAATATTACAATGTTGTTATAAAGGTATGCTACGATTATAAAATCTTTTCTCTTGTTCATATTACTTTATTATTATACTCATACATACATACATATTACTTTAGGATTAACTCATTATAGCTTTTGCTATGTACAAGTATGGCATGTATAATAAGGCCCAAATAAATATCGTCTAAAATTAGATTGAGCTAAAACACATAAAATAAAGTTTCAATTTCGTTTCCTTATCTGACCCGACATGGGTATAATCCACCCGTTTCACCTCTCCACACGGCATTATCCTCCCTGGAAATGTTAAGCTAACATGTACATTGAAATCTATTATATATCTGTACTTATAAAGACAAAAAAATGTGAGTTTGTTTATAGGTTCGTAGGGGCTAATTTGTGGAACTACTGTATCGATTTTAATAATTCTTTCACTAATAGGAAGCTACATTACTCTTGAGTGCTATATAGTAAATTTATTATCCCAGAAAACTTTTTCTCACCAGTGAAGCCGTGGGCAAAAGCTTGTAGTAATATAAAAATTAATGTTTGCACAGATATGTTATATGTGGTATGTAATACTCACTCGAATACCATTTGATCGATCGGGCTCTTTAAAGATAATGTCAGTAATATTTGACGTGTTACTGGAAAGGTTTAGAACACGGTTTAGAAAGTAGTTTCAGTAATATTTAATAGCCGGTATTGTGCGCTATTACCATAATATTCGAAATACTCTGTAGTTGTCGAACAAATAAAATTAAAGAAGGCGTTTTTAAATATAATTTTATAAATATTACTTGCAGGTTACGTTCCATTTTAAAATGTTCGTGTTATCGGGCTAAATTTAAAAATGGCTAAAATTATTTTCACCGGGGTTTCATAGTGTGAACTTTGGCGTAGCACAAAGCTTGCTTCCTAATTAGTATGTGCCATTCGCAAGCAGTCACCGTGAAATTGTTATTATGAAGTAATAGTGTGGTAATAAGTACATTTCATATTCTAGGTATAGTTGCGGCAAAAAGCAAAAAGTAGCAGCAGCTAATCAGCAGCAGGTTAACCAATTCTAAACCAAGTCTATATACTGAGGAAAAAGTTTCCTCGCATTTTATATGAAAACTCAAGACTTCTTTTTTCAAAGTTTATTTACATTTAATAACAGCATATTATATGTGTCATTTTGTTCGATGATATTCTGCCATCTTGTTGCCGTGATCCCGTTGCTGCAGAAATTTTGGCCTTTTGATAATAAAAAAGCGACAAGTAGTATTTTTTTTTTGTAGGTGAACCCTGCAGTCAACACCGGGGAGACCTGCTATCGGTATACAGTGAATCCCGCGGCTTAGCGACTGCAGGGGCCTAGGAAGGAAGCGGAAGAGGAAGGTGGAAGAGAAAGTGGGGGAAGGGAGGAAGGTTCCTAGGATCGGCGGAAAGAGAAGGTGCCAGGAAATGTTCGCGGAACCCCCAAAGGCCTTGAATGTGTTATACAACCAAGAGGTAAACACACTGAACTGTGTGCCACAGCCCGCGACAAATCACCCCCCATGCATGGACGTGCATTGGGTGTGAAGACCCAGCGCACAAGAATTGCCTGAGGGGGCGACAAGACAAGTAGTATTGGCAGTCCTCTCTTGATGTTAACCTGATACTTTTTTTTGTTGACGCGGAGAAAGTGACTTATTACTACCGCCCAGTGTTCAAGGGGAACGACTGAGCGGTTATGTTGGGTTCACCGTGCCTTACGACCCGACGTTGAGCCGCCCAGAGAGATGGAAAACGTCGGGCGACCGCCGGGCCGAGTCCCTAACCTATGTACACCGCACGGCATACCAACTAAAACTCCGCGGTGGCCATCTTCGGCGCATTAGGGACGGCTGCGGGCTTCCTCCGACTCACGTCTAAGTTGTCGTCCGCAACCGCCCCTGCGCGTACCGCTGTTGCGGTCCGTCTCCTGTTGTTGCAGGGGCTCAGAAGCCCCCGTACACCGAAGGACGCCCTTGGCGTCCGAGGCAGCGTGAGACACGCTGCCGTCCATCACGGGGGTCATAGAAGTTGGCTAGAATAATAGGTGGACGGCCCCTTCCGCCCACCCGTGACCCCCGGAGGCCCCTATTAGTCGCCTTTTACGACAGGCAGGGGATACCGTGGTGGAATTCTCCAAACGCCCCCAATCCACAGGGCGGGATGTTAACCTGATCCTGCCTAAAAAAAATTATGAATAGACTGAAACAGGTAGAAATCTGAAGGTTCAAGGTCAGGACTATATGGTGGATGCAATAACACCTCCCCGCAAAACTCTCTTAATTATTCCTGAGTGGCTAAATATGTGTGTGGTCTAGCGTTATCGTGATGAATTTGTACAATTTTGCTTAAAAAATACATTTACAATGTACATTTAAAAAATTTATTTATAAATGGAGGGGTACAAAAATATTTTTTTTAATAGGTTCAAGATGTATTTTTTGCCCCTTTAATATCCCTAAAGTTTGACCCTGGATAGATTTTGAGGCCCAGTACCCATACAAAAAGATATCTACAGAATGTACGGGCCAACTTGACTGGCATTAAAAAGTTTCTTGTTGTCGTGTCGAGTCGTGTGCCGGGTCGGCCACTTCCCTGCAACATGGTTGAGGAGGCCGATGGCTGGCACATGCGTCATACTCGTGAACGGGTGCTGCTTGTGTGGGCTGGTCTGCCCATTTCGCTTACTATGTCTCAGAACTAGTAGATATTAAAACTTTTATTGGACAAGTATAGTTCATCAAATTATTGCGTGATTCATGCGAGGGTTGTACACTCGAATGAGAGTTGAGAATTAGTTATGATGCTAGTAAATAAATGTTAACTGCTCTAAACAAAATAAAAATCTGTATAATATGCATATTTGTATTATGCACTGTACCTAATTTATACCTTTGAACTGATTTTCAAAACTGAAAAGAGTAACCCTAGATTTTCTTGCCCGTTCTTCTCTGGTGGAAACTGCTTTCCGAACTGGTGGTGGGGTAAAAATTGACTGAATCTAAGTAATGTTTAACATTTTATGGATTCGAATAAATGATTTCATTTCAATCAACTTCATAGAGATTAGGAAGAAATGATCCTAGAGTAGAGGTCTTAACCGTCATTCCTTTCTTTAAGACACGGCATATTGGCTTGGTAGCAAGTTGTATTCCGGTACGACTGCATAGCTGAGGTCTCGGATTCAATCCTCGGGTAGGGCATAGTGATATTGGGTTTTTCAATTTAGTATCAACCCGGAGTCTGGAATTTGTGTCTAATATGACGATAGGCTCGCCCCCTATCACTTCATAGGACGGAATACACACGGCGAAAAGTGGGTGCACTAGTTGCGCCTCTGCCTACCCCTCTGGGCATGAAGAGTATGAGTGTTGTGTGCATGGCATAGAGAACCAAGAATATAGATAGAGTGTCGAATGACGAGAGATATCCGGAGATATTATGCCGGCTCTTTTTTACCGGATATACATAGGCTGTAATGCAACATGTAAGTGACATGGACCTCCTTTGGGGGTGTTACAAGTTGTGTACTGTGGATCTCCAAGTTTGTATCTGTGTACATATTTGTGTTATGTGAGGTAGAGATAAATAAAACCGAGTGACTCAGTGGCTCGTTTGCCGTATTATGGTATTATTTAATGTTATTATTGGAAATGGCGAGGCCTGCTAATGGAGGTGGTTGGATAGGTAAAGATAGCATATGCGATCTTTTTACAAGCTTTTATTTAACTTGCATATATAATACTTGTGTACGTAATACAATAATTATATATGTAACTTTATTTTGCTCGTCCCCTATCACATTATGGGACGGAATAACGGCGAAAAGTGGGTGCACTAGTTGCGCCTCTGCCTAACCCTTCGGGGATAATAGGCGTGAGTGAGTGTGTGTGTGTAACTTTATTTTGACAAAAGCAAATCTCGCGATCTCTACATAGTATTAAAGAAAGTTTCAATTCAATTTAAAATATTTTTTCTCTTTTTCGATCATTTAAATAAAAGCTTTTTTAAAAAAAATATATTTATTTGGTATAAGTAGGTACTCAAATGACATAATTACTTGCTACTGTCTTAATTAATTCAAAATGAGAGAGTGAGAGAGAAAGTAATAGAGTCAAAGGATATACGGTAATTTCTCACAGAGAACACAGTGAGGAACGTTCGTACAGCAGACATATTAGGCATATATTCAGGTTTAATCCACGGTAAGCCTACCTAACAGTAAATTTACCAGGCGAATATTGTATCTTGTACTTAAAACCTTAACCTACCTGCGTTACTTGGTGCCAATATTAATATATGAAACAATTTTGCGGGCTCAATGTTGCTCCAAAGTGTACTGAATTTAAAATGAACACACACACACTGAAATTTAAAATGAAGTTTTGAGTTTATAACAACAAATGGCATTATTGTTGCTATTTGTCAGTTTAATAGTAGTTGCGCTTTTAGTTATGTAAATACCCCTTAGTCTCAAGATTTATTTTGAAAGTTAACAGTTCTTAGACACTATGGAAATGAATAGCACTAGATTTAGAACGTGTATAACATTGTATAAAACAGAGTTGTAATTAATAGTAAGTAATAAATTGAACAATAAAATATGTTGTAGATGTACAGAGATAACAACGGTGCGACACTCGTATTACGTTACACCTGTGATTTGTGAAAGTGTAATCTTCGCTTCAACGTTTATATGTCATGCTTACGTTTATAACTCAACTCTGGCATTACATTATTACACAGTGTAAAACCTGTTAATTGTTTTCCGGAGCGACGCCGAACTGTAATAACGATATAAACGGTACGTTTGTATTTATAGTCTTTCAACCATTTTAAGTTGAGCATTTTGTTTTCGAGGGTCGAGAAAGCATTCATTTAACAGAGAACTTTTTATGGTTCTGTCAGAGAGAAAACAACTTTTGCTAATAGGAATTCTCCAGAATATTGTAAATGGAAAGACGTGCTAGGAGAAAACTGCTATCTGGCTGGACGCATATTTTGTCGGACTTGCACGCGGATTTAGTAGAACCTTACCGCGGTTTTATGTCGGGTAAGAGTAATCGATTTTGACCAAAATATAAAGTGGTTGGGTTTACGCTTAATAACATTGTATTATATTATATTGCAAACATTGTAATGAAAATGTTTAGTCAGGTGAGGATGGGTATTGTTAAGACCTTAATAATTTCGGATCTATTGGATTTACCTACGTTTTTCATTATACGCAAGTAAGGTAACGACACTATTAGTGGCTTACTTTATCTTATAATCTTAATTGAAGAAGGTCCGTGAAGAAATATAGAGAAATATCTTTGATAAAATTGAAAATATAAAAAAAAAACAAAAACAAAATCGTCGTGTGTTTTTGCATGACAACAGCAAAAAAGATTAAAATGTTCTACATCATCGATAGTAGGCCAATTTAGGAACCTAGGTGTTCAATATAGCCCGTAATATTATGTTAACATAAGTATAATAATATATGCTACCGACATAGTAATTTCTTACGTTCACGATAATATTTGTGATGCTAATCGATCCCGTATTCAAGAATTATAGACAGTCTCCTAAGAAAGTTTTCTTCTAGCAGTGTCTTCTACTACAGTACTTCGGTGGCGTGGGACTGCCTCGGTAGCGTGGTTATATGGTACGGCTGCAATGCCGAAGTCTCGGGTTCGATGCCTGGGTCGGGCTAAGTGATATTGAGTATTTCTATTCAGTATCGGCTCGGAGTCTGGAATTTGTGCCCGATATGGCGATAAGCTCGCCCCCTATCACATCATGGGACGGAATAATGGCGAAACGTGGGTGCACTAGTTGCACCTTTGCCTACCCCTTCGGCGATAAAAGGCGTCAGTGTATATGTATATATGTAGTGTCTTCTACAGTGGTTAAGGAACTGTTTCTATTATTCCAGCTCAAACATCCATCGTGTATACCGTTAATCATTTTACTTTAACATCCAAAGATCAAATCTAAACATCAGATTGAATATTTATATAGGACAATTGGTACCTGCATAATTTTAAGTTTTATAAGAATTTATTAAGGATTTCATGATTTTTTTGTTTTAATAAAGGTACCAAATAAGTAGTTAGATAGTTGCTGTATGTCAGAAATAATTACAAAGTTGCGAATGTAAATGATCTTTGTATAAAATCTCTACCACTACAGTTGCGGGCTAGACTGAAGCTTAAATTAATGTACGGCAAAATATTTACCTACTATTTAATACCCATCAGTTAAAATCAATGAACCAATATTATAAATTGGTCATATTTTATCAGCCGGTGCGGCAGTGTGAGCATGGATATTATTGTCGGTTTGGTAACACTTTTCAAATGTTTTTTATGGAAATATTATTATTAGTAGGTATCGAACAAAAATGACACCCAAGATGAAACATTAACCTATTACATACACATTCACACGTCCTTTATGCTTGATACGGTACGGAGCAAGCAGTGAATCTACTTTTCAACTTGTGTATCTCACGATGTCATAGGGGCGAAATTATCGCCATATTGGGCACAAATTTCAAACTGAGCATAAAAACCCTGTGTCACTTCACCCAACCTATTGGTTGAACCCCAGACCTCAGCACTACAGTCGTAGCGTAATACAACTAGACCGCCGAGGCAGTCATATTATATACATTGCTGCTTTGCATGGATAACCACACAATCCCAAGATAGCAAATTATACTGGACAGCCATTTGAAAATTTAAAAAAATGGTTTTTGTTGTAACTTTGTACTTATTGAAGATATATGATCAAAGAATGTATTAATCAAAAGGGCATTAATTAATGTTTTGCTGAAATCCTGATTGTTATGTGCTCCGCTTTTAATACCATAATTCATTAATAACTGAAAATCAACCAATGAAGTAAAGATATTTTGTTATGCCACTGCGCTGTTTTTGCCGATATGACTGTGAGTTTTATTTAACATAAAATATAGACTATTATGGATTGTATGGTGTTCAAAAAAGGAAATTCAAAATTTTTGAATTGTGTGGTTATTCATGCAAAGCAGCGACATGTGAATTATCGTGGATATTCATCAGGCGATATTTTACCGTACCTATAGCTAAAATAATTATCTCCTCATAGCCTTCTTTGCGAAACATACAGCGACTTAAATGAATGAACTGATTTGATGGTCGGAATTGTAGAATCTAGGCATCTTGATTCTTATAGAAACAAAGAAAGGATAATTTATTGCCACGGTACACGTGATACATAAAAAAAAACATAAACAAAGTACAATATAAAATTCACCACGACAACTAGGTGGCCATCTCAGCATAAGCTGTGTTAGGTAAACCAAAACACAGCACTGATTTTCAGTGGCCACCTAATGTTCTGAACGCACGGGCGGCAAATCAGCCATAAATATAGGTACATGTCATAAGTACCCGGATATATCAATGTACCCGGACCATTCATATCTAAGTTATCTTTCCAAATAGAGTTGGATATTGCAGTGGAAACAAAGAAGTCCTTGTTTTATGATTCAGATAACTCGTAATAATTGTCGGTGTAAAATTGGGTATCGCTTTATAGTCACAGTCAGAGTACAAAAGCTACTCTAGGTAATCCGACTGTTGCAGTATAGCCAGGACTGTGAGTGGCATGCGTTTTATCTCCGGAATATAATCGGACACGGCTGACATATGTATCTCCTGAATAGGGGAACATAGATGTACGCTGCATAATATAGTGGAGATAGATCTTTCGAGGAAAATTTCGTAACAATATCGTTTAAATACGGTATGGTTCAAGTCTTCACTCATTTTGAACCTAACTAGATTATAATTAATTGTACGGGTTTATTTTAAAGTGACAAACCGAATGAATTTGTTCCTTATTTTTGAGTTCTATACCAAAATAATAAAGGACATAATATTATCTACGACATGCGGTCACGGCTCCTTATAGCCTACATATGAAAACCTACTTATAATGAAATATGTACTTAATATGTATGAGAGGAGCTATGAATGTGGAAGAGACGAAATAGGTGTATCAAGTTCGTAGCACGTGGCGCTCAGTAGTCTCTACCTACCCCTATGACATAAGGGCGTGAGTGTGTATGTGTATGAAAATAAAAAAAGAAAATAACTGTTTTTTTCCTAATTAACTGGTTACGCATTATTATATTAATACAAAACTAAGAGATTTAATTAAACTGAACAGGACATGATATATTTAATAAAACTTTATAATGTAAGGTAAGTCACTGAGATGACAGGATCAATCATAATCTATTATCAGAGCATACGTTTCCCATAAATGCCTCGGTGGCGTGGTTGTGTTACGGTACGACTGCAATGCTGTGATTTCAGGTTCAATGCCCGGGTTGGGCAAATTGATATTGGGTTTTTAAATTCGCTATTAGCCCGGAGTCTTCAATTTGCGCCTGATATGGCGATAGGCTCGCACCCTATCACATCATAGGAGAGAATACTCACGGCGAAAAGTGGGTGCACTAGTTGCGCCTCTGCCTACCCCTTCGAGGATAAAAGACGTGTGTGTGTGTGTGTGTGTACATTTCCCATAAGTTTATATGCAGTCGGTAAACTTTGACAACATCTGTAAAAAGTGAGTAAAGAAGCCTCTATTGAAAAAAACCTTATTTGTTGACGTCTAGTATGCTACGTACAAAAATAAATTTGTTTTTGTGAATATGGGCAGCCTCGGGTACTCGCCAACGACATCTTATTGGACGGAGATCTCCAAGTTCATACTCATTTATTTTCTTCTTGTCAGTTGGTTCGTATTTAATGGCGCGTCTTGATATTAACTATTTTATATAAAAAATATATATATACCTTTATTTATTGTTTTATTCTCTTTCAAGAAGAAGGAATCCTTATAGAGTCTGTGAGTCGCAGTCATTATATTGAGAGAATATATTATTTTAAATTTATGTTTAGTTCAAAGAGTTCTAAGATTATAAAGAGCGGACAGTGGGAAAATTCTCAGCCTTTTCGTCAGTAACTCAATCCACCGTGAAGAACTTATTTTTTTATTACACATACTAACTTTTGCCCGCGGCTCCGCCCGCGTTGAAAAGTTTTTACGGGATAAAAGTCCCGCTTTATGTTTTCCCGGGATAAAAAGTAGCTTATGTGTTAATCCAGGACATGATCTACCCGTATGCCAAATTTCATCGATATCCGTTCAGTAGTTTTTGCGTGAAAGAGGAACAAACATCTATACATCCATACATCCAGACATTCTTACAAACTTTCGCCTTTATAATATTAGTAGGATTATGTAAAATGCATTAGAACATACTTTGACGGGATCGTAATGCGCAAATTAGTATATTTCCTCCCAAAACATTGTTTTTTTTTTCATCCCGAGACGTCTTGTCACACGGACGTGTCTTGTGAATTTGGTCCAGTGGGGCTGACGTCAATCACTCAACTAATCACAATAAAACGAAGCGGAGACGCATCATGTTTTTTTTTCACATCCTAGCCCCACTGATGTTTTTTTATTAATTACATAACATAGTAGTTTTTAATTAACATATCGTACATATATCGCAAGGGAAGAGCGACGCCGAGTTTTCATTAGTGTAATAATAATAAAACCACCTCTGACGGAGTGGAAGAGTATCTGCTCAAATTTTAATTAAACAGAGTGCTGACAGATAAATTTTCCAAGTATACGTCGCTTAATTATAACATAATCGCAAATCAATATACAGTAGGTATAAGAATTTTTGTAAATAAAAAAAGAAGTCATTGATATGGTTTTTATATTACAAACTAGCTTTTGCCCGCGGCTCCGCCCGCATGAATGAGTTTTTCCCGGATAAAAGTCCCGCTTTATATTTTCCCGGAATAAAAAGTAGCCTATGTGTTAATCTAGGACATGATCTACCTTTGTGCCAAATTTCATCTAAATCCATTCAGTAGTTTTTGTGTGAAAGAGTAACAAACATCCATACATTCTTACAAACTTTCGCCTTTATAATATTAGTAGGATGAAATAAGACTTTAAAATTTTAGGTGGAGTAGTAAAATAAGAGGCGTAAATGTTTCACCATTTACTAAAGTATCGTAAGTAGAGTAAAAGAGAATCACTTGTTCTAAAATAACATAAACTCGACATACATTTAATATTATGATAATTCCTGCAATAAGGTTTAAATCGGTTTTATATTGTACTGTTAATAGAATGAAGAGATGAGTAACTTACTTGCCTTGTGTCTTCACTGTTTGTTAGACAGTGAAGACACCACCCAACTGCAAGTGCACCTGCAGTAAAAAGCACTGCGCAGTACTTAATTGCGGTCGTGATCCTGAGACGTTAGTTGTTAAGTCTCATGATGTAATTATAACAATTGTCCCAGTAATTATACAAGCTTCAATATTTTTCCAACTGGAACAGTGCTTGCACACTACAGCTTGACAGCAGGAATCGTACCTGCCACTAATTCAGGGTCTTTTTTTATTTTAACATATTATTATATATGCAAAGGAATATTAGAAAGAAGAAAAATGGCATCTAGGTAAATTCGTTATCTGGTTCTACGGTAGGTATTTAGTTACTAATATTCTTTACAGATGCCCCGGATCATATTGTGTTGACCGCATAATTTTGAGATCGACTCCCAAAAGAATAATTTACGATTATAAATACATACGCAAAGTTGTTCATTTCAATGAGATAAGTACCTACCTATCTACTCTAAACTATGTACCTACAATTTGGCATACGTTAGGCAAAGCGCTGTATTCGACCTGAAACCACACGTATTGATTTGTTATTCCTGTGAATTCTCCCGATTAGTTCGAGATGGTTGTATGTTGTCTCCTTTGTAGACTATAAAATCTATGTACAGTACAGAGTAGTTCTAGCATGCCTAGTGCCTACGTTATGTAAATTATAGATAAGGCGGTGCAGCTATGGAGACTTCACAAACAATCTTTGTTATGATCATCTTTTAACAGATGGTACCAAGTTTATTTTGAAGTATAGTTGAAGATTTTTTTATTTGTTAGTGATTTACGAAGGATATTTTTGTTTTGCTTTCGCTTTTAGTAGTGCTCGAGTATGGCAGAAAATTCTCATCTATGCTCGCATCTGCGCCTTAGTGGTAAGCTCAAGCTTTACTAACACAGCCGCCCATTGGGAGATAATATACACATATTGGTTCCGTCCTCAAAATCTACCAAAATATATATTTTTCGCTTTGGTAGCCTAATGGATATAAGGCATTTCCTTCTCTATGAGAAAGTGAGATAGGTATCAAATCCTGCGGTAAAGCAAGATGATTTTCTTGCTCAGACCAAATGTTTACTTTCGTCTGGTGTGAAATTGGAAATCCCGCTGTATACCTATATATAATATATGCATCTAATTTTCTAGCTATATCGTGTAAAAGAAGTAGTTCTATAATATATAGTAATTACATGGACATTTATTAATGAGCTTCAATGTATTAACTACAGGCACTATGTATCTAATAATTACATATTATCATACGTTAATAATATGATTTCGTATTAATAATAATACTATAATTATAGCTGTAACAAAAATAGTGATATTAAGAGTATGGCATGTGGACCATAAAAGGCCATGCTCTTTATAAGGCCAATTATTAAAAAGTGATAGTAATTATAATCATATGATGACAAACTCCTTCAAATCATATAACATGTATCGAGCTCAAAGATACAGACGTGGAGAGTCGCCGCCACCGCTATATTTTTAATAATGGCCATCGCTTCAGAAAAAAATAAGATTTAAGTATGTAACCACCGTTCTCGTTTAAATTATGTCCGATACGTATTCTCAATAATTATAATCTATTCGGTTGTCTGGAAGAGATCGCTTGAAGCGATACGACCGCACATTTGTACCTACATCATGTTTATTGTAATTGTATGTTTTCTGCCTAAATTTTTTTTTCTATAATGTGTGTGCAATACAGTGTTTTGTATTGTACCTATTGTAACCATAACTATACTGTTGAATATCATTGGAATAAACTGATATACTTTTATTGTATTTTTACTGTGAATTAATATAATTAAGATATAAGCTTATATAGAGAATACATATACATATACACTCACGCCTGTTATCCCCGAAGGGCAGAGGCGCAACTAGTGCACCCACTTTTCGCCATTATTCCGTCCCATGATGTGATAGGGGGCGAGCCTATCGCCATATCAGGCACAAATTCCAGACTCCGAGCTGATACTGAATAGAAAAACTAAATATCACTTTGCCCGACCCGGGGATCGAACCCGAGACCTCAGCTTTGCAGTCGTACTGTAATACAACTACGCCACCGAGTCAGTCTAGTCTTATATAGAGAATATAGATATATTATAGATTTGCAATGACACATATTAAAGAAAGAAATATTACTTTATTTAAATTTATTTTTAATATCGGTAGTGTTCCTAGAAATAGGTCCTTGTAAGGTTGATCACAAAATTGACAACTGTCAAATGTCCGAGTAAAGCCAGTTGGCCTTACTGGAAACATTTAGATATCACGAAATGTTAGTAATAAATATAGTAATAATAATAATAATAATAAGCCCGCAGGGGCGGCTTTGTGGCGAGCTGTCGGTGAGTGGCGACACCGCGTACCCTGATTCCGTGGGGGCTAAATGAGACCCCCTGACCCTTGGCTTGCCTAAACTGGCCGGCTAGGGGTGGAAATCGCAAGAGCTAAGAACCTGAGCTCCAGGGTGGAAGTGCTCAATCTGCATAATAGCGAGGAAGCCCACTCCGGGACGCGTTAGCGACCCGCGATGGTGAAATCGGTGCACACCTCTCGACACCCTTTAGCCACCCACACCGATGTTGCGTCCTTGGCATACGCCACTTTTTGGGATGCCCATCTAGTGGGGGGCAAGTCACCGTCTGCCTTGAATACAAATGATTGAGACATTTTACTTGGCAGGCGTCCCGTGGTCTCAATCAATAGCCCAGCAACCAGTCCATCTAGATCCCATCCATAGACCCAGTATAATTCCCATCTTCTCTGCAATAGCCCTTACGCCTTACGGGCGCTGTCTTTGGCTGTATTTCCTCCTTAAGTACAGACAGAGAGAGTACCCGTAAGGCGTACACATCCCAACTAGAGTAATGTATCTTAAAGGGGCCTCTACGTGTTGGATCCATATCCCCACGCAAGCCTTCCAAAAGGACCGGTCTTCGTGCCGTGATTTACCGCAGGAAAGATACAACATAATAATAATAATAATATAGTAATGTAAATGTTAGTTGCAAATTGGTATCGGGAAAGGTAAAACCACGTAGATGTGTCAGTAAAAGTTCTTATATTGTTATTTATTACTTATACTTAATCATGATTTAAATTATGTTATTAAAACAAGCTTTTGCCCGCGGCTCCACCCGAATGAAAAAATTTTTTCGGGATAAAAGGCTCCGCTTTATATGTGCCCGAAAAAAGTTAAATAAGCACTCAGGAATAATGTGCCTTCATGTTAGTGAACAAATTTTGAAAAACGTTTCTTAGTTCCAGAGATTAGCCCCTACAAACCACAATCATATCACAAATTTTTCCTCTTTATAACGTTAGTATAAACTTTGGCTGGCAAACAGTCCTATTAGAGGGCCACTGTGATCGGTTTTAATTTATTCCTTTATTGTAAAAGTTATTGTCAATGTCAATGTAAGATTTGCAAAAAAAAAGGATTTTCATAAACGTTTTTTACGATAGTGTCATGTTCATTGTTTAAACATTAAATATTATAAAATGTTTAATGTTTTCTTTTTGGAGTTAATAATTAACTTTGCCTTAAAATAAATGTTTTATAAGCTACACAAAAAATAAATAAAACAAAAAATAATAATTAACTATTTATTTTTATCATTCATCCAGATACTAAAATAATTATAAATGTTTATTTATTATAGTGACCTTTCATGGCCCACCCACCTTCATAGTCAGCTGTTGATTCAGTCATTATTCTTCAGTATATTCATTTTAGTTACAAACGAGTATTTCTGATATCATATGCAAGCACACACCGGACGTATCTCACAAGTATATAAACGTACTGATATAACGTTGTGGCAACAAATGTACGTATTTTAAGTCGGCAATAAGTATTGCGTGTTGATAATTGATTTATAGCTGAACCGGGAGCGTGTGGAGTCCCAGTGCCCACATTATTTACTAAAATATCCATGAAACCTCAGCGTGATGTTGAACAGGAAATTGGAATCTATACCTTCACTGGGTAGATACGCGAGTACCACGGGGAGAGTGATTACAAATTAAATAGATTCATCGCGGAGGCAGGGTGATAAATGCTCACGAAAACTTTGTTTGACAGGTACAGTTGCTTTTATATCACATAGTTATAATTCGTCTGTGTCTTTATCTTTTAAATATAAATAAGATCGCCCGTTATTTCCCTTAAAACCAATTTGAGCGGCGGCTATTTCACACTCTTCTTCTGTGGTAGGGACATCATCAAGTCTCGCTAGAGCATATGCAGTCAAATCTTCGCAACACATCATCCCCATGTATCGATCAACGAGTTTAATTCGCACGTCTGCGAACTTTAGTAGCGGTCCCGGCTGAGGGCGTTCTGAAAAATTACAAAATATAATGTTAGGGTTACTTTATAACGTGCATATCAGATGTATAAGTACCTATTAATATGCACATGTGACTTTATTTGAATGTTTATGTTGTTTAAAAAGGGTAAATGAGGCATCACTTTTACGATGTTCATATCTACTGTTACATTATGGCTTCCAATGTTCAACGAAAACAAGTCATTAGCATGGAACCGTGAAAAATAAGAAGTGTTGGTTAAATTGCGACCTGTTTATTATTATGAGTCAAGACGGGAGGGAAAAGTTAGGAGCGGTAATGACGCCAGCGAGGAAATGTACGGAGGGAGCAGTATTGACGTACCTTTTTTGTGATGTTCTTGTTTGACAAGTGCGCGGAAAGCACCCGGCGTGCTCGCGTGCAGCATCAACACCTCGGTGCCGGGCCGCGGCTGCATGAACAGCGTCGCTTTGTGCCAGTCAATCTCTAGTTCGGGGTATATTGCTTCAACTACGTTTTTAAATTTTTCCAACCTCTGTAATCATATTTTATAAATATATACAAATTCATGCTTGTTATCCCTGAAGGACTAGGCAGGGGCGCAACTAATACACCTAGTTTTCATCGTGCGTATTCAATCCCAGAATGTGATAGGGGGCGAGCCTATCGCCATATCGGGCGCAAATCCCGAACTGCGGGCTGATCTTGAATAGAAAATATCAATATCACTTTGCACAACCCGGGGATCGAACCCAAGACCTCATCATTGCAGTCTTTCTCTTAATACAACTACACCACCGAGGCAGTCATAATCATATTTTATGTACGGTTACATTTATTTTACACCTGACAATGAAAACATTACTTGATAGTTGATACTCACATTTTTCGCAGGGAGTGAGAATACGATAGGATAAATTTCAGTGTTATTAGCCCAAAAGTAGAATATTTTCCACATTGAGTCTATAACCAAGTAAGGATTAAATCTGGCACTGCGTTCAAACTCCTCACAGGATGTGCGGTTCTGTTCCACTCGGGCAGAAACACTACTATATTTCGCTCCTATGCTGAGCAAAGCAATTCCAAACATGTGTATCCAGGTAAACATTGCTAGTGTTCGACAATTTTACTGCTGTTACTTATCCAAAACATGTCTTTAAATACATGACTTTGATCACAGAATCAATTTGCACAGACGTGACATTAGGTATAAAATACGCTTGTTCCTAATAATTTTATTATTTTTGACACATTATTAATATAGTGTTAGAAACTGAAGCGATTTGGATTTAAATAAAAACGATTTATCACAGATTTTACATAAACATTTATCACTGATTTTACACAAATACATTTAACAGAAATACTTTTCAAAGATATCTGC
Organism: Lapara coniferarum; assembly: GCA_949316025.1. NCBI lineage: Eukaryota > Metazoa > Arthropoda > Insecta > Lepidoptera > Sphingidae > Lapara > Lapara coniferarum. The sequence continues at coordinate 11,454,080 of OX438926.1, read as the reverse complement.
AACTAACTGACCAGTATGAAAGTCAAAGATAAACTTACTCCACTGCCACTGAATGAATGCGAGACTGAGCGCGAAAGAGAGCGAATGAGAGCGAATATCGATATGGCACCCTTTTTATACACCCAACTACCACTTCCACGATTCATTTGACATTTAGACTGAATTTATTAACAGGTCAGTACGTTCCAAATACCGTTACAAATTACGGAATCCTAACACGGCCTCTCCTGGCGAAAGTCCGTCCTCGGGCTTCATCCTCCAGCTCCGAAGATCAGTCTCCAGAACTGGCAATGAAGTCGCCGGAATTTCTTCACTCGCCTCGACGCTGCAGGAGCCTCTTCATTGCACCTCTGCGTCCCAGACGTGCTTGGTTGATGCTCGCCGAAGCCACCAGGTGTTTCATTTTCAGAAGTCTGGGCGACGCCAGGAGCATCAGCCTCCTCAAACTTATCATTTGTATCTGCGCATAAAAAAAAACAAAGCACAAAAACATGTCCAAAAGATAACAGAACACAACCACCCAAAGTACGTTCCCACGTACTAGGATAACATACGAGCGCACTCCAAAGCAGCATCCAATAACATGAAACTATACCTCACTTGGAGTGTATCCGTCGGTCTGGTTAGCATGTTTGACTTAAGACAAAGGCTTTACCGACCGCAAGGTAAAACTTACCTAACTAACCTAGTGTCATGACCAGAGAGAAGTGATAGACACTGCTGTCAAATAGTTACTAAATTGAATACAATTCAGACAATGCTTATTTAAGTACAACACAAGTACATCTTATAGCTCGATCATTCCTGCCACTCAAGAAGTCACGTGGGAAATTTAAAACTTTTCAATTTCATCTTCAATTACAATTTTAACTTTAATTTCGAATTAAATTTTAACTTTCATTTCAATTTCGAATTCAATTTAAATTTAGTTTCAATTACAAATTCAATTTAAATTTTGAATTCAATTTCAAATTCAATGTCAAACCAAAATTTGTATTGGATGTCGTAACGCCAATCAGTATAAGAGTCTTTTCGTAGCTTAAACAGCGGCACGACTACAGGAACGCTTGAGCACCAACAGGAACGTTTGAGCGCCAAAAACAATGCTTGAGCACGAACAGTTCAATCGTGGTACACGTAAACACTTATTGTTCATTTGAACTCGTATACACATGACTTCATCACAAACGTATATACGATGACTATGTTGTACACCACACGACTACTTTTATTCACATTGCAGTCTAATTCTTATCCCGATATTACTCAGCGCAATTTGTTTTTCTTCACGTAAATTGTGGGTAGTCAAATATCTCGATCGTACCATGTATGTATTTCACATAGCGAACATATGTAGTGAGCACAATCTATTTCTGTGATTACATACCCTGGTATTCTTCCGTGCAACTAATTATTGTTCTCCGCGTTATATACGGGACTGAAATATCTATGCAGTAGTAGCACATAGCGTAGGTATTTTAATGCACACAATCCACTCGTATGGGCATAGATTCCGATCTCACTTCTGATGTTAGAAACTGAAGCGATTTGGATTTAAATAAAAACGATTTATCACAGATTTTACATAAACATTTATCACTGATTTTACACAAATACATTTAACAGAAATACTTTTCAAAGATATCTGCAACTAACTGACCAGTATGAAAGTCAAAGATAAACTTACTCCACTGCCACTGAATGAATGCGAGACTGAGCGCGAAAGAGAGCGAATGAGAGCGAATATCGATATGGCATCCTTTTTATACACCCAACTACCACTTCCACGATTCATTTGACATTTAGACTGAATTTAGTAACAGGTCAGTACGTTCCAAATACCGTTACAAATTACGGAATCCTAACAATAGAATTATTACCGTAAACTAGGTGTGCGAAGTCGATATTTTCTATATGCTCTTTTTTATTGTCTGTCTGTTTAACCTGTTCTTCAAAACAGATGTTCTGATTCTGACGGCTTTTTTATATAGACACGGATAAACGTGCAGCAAAACTTTTTACGTTTTGAAATTTTTGAATGCCATTAGGTGGTGATTATACGACTACTGATGCTGGGATTCCTGCGTTTAAAACTTTCACGAATAGAATGACCCAAAAGAAAGAAAAAAGATGGTAACAAGAAAATGGAATTATATCTTACACGCCTCTTTTTCCATCGAGGGTTAATAAATATGAACATACATAATGTTTTCAGTCACTTAGATTTTTGCGTTATTGAGCCTTTATACCAATCAACATATTCTGACTGACCTGTTAATTAATGAACAGTAAAGCGTAATTGTAATTCTAGAAGGTAAAGGTCTGCAATAAATATAAGTGACTCATGGTTGCATAAGACATAGGCTGCTTTTTTCGGAGAAATCTAAAGATCCTTGGCTGGTAAATATATTGAAAGTATCAAGAAAGTATCCAATCCATTGTTGCCCTGACGATGTTTCCTCCCGCCTACACATCTCAGCCAAGTGACATGTTTCTAATTTATCGAAATAATCCTCTTGACGTACCTCTAGAGTCTAGACTGTAACTTATATACGCTGCTCGTAAATTATCTAGTGGACCGTAGACTCGAGGGGATCGTGATATTTTGAAAAGGAAAATTCAGATTGTACTCTAGTATTTTAGTTTATTCCGATTTGTCCGTAATTACGTCCAGGATTGTATTAATATCAACACAAAATGCTCGCTGCATTGCATGGCTATTATGTAACTTAACAGCTTTCTCTAATAGTCGCTGACTGTAATGCCGTATACCTATATCCAATACCACAAAGTAACGCAATCCCTTTAAAGGCCTTCCTAGCAGCTGTTTTCGAGGAATTACGTTTAAATAGACCATGCTCAATGGATTTAGGTTCCTTGTTATTAATTAACGTCGAATAATTAATTTGTTGTACACTTAATTAACAATAAACAAAATAAAACAATACATATCTTGTATTGTTTTATTTTGTTAGTTACCTAGTATTTACTAGGCGTATTTATAATTAGTTTAATTTACTAAGACAACTATTCCCCGATTCCTCATAATTTCTGCCACAAATAGGTAATTTTTCTTAACTTAGTTTCACATTTTGCTTTATATCTATGTAAGTGAACATTTCAGGTACCTATCTATTAAATTTTGGGTAAACTCATACATACACACATGAACATACATACATAGACACTCACGTCCATTATCTCCGAAGGGGTAGGCAGAGGTCGTAACTAGTGCACCCACTTTTTGCCGTGCGTATTCCGTCCCATGATTTGATAGGGGGCAAGGCTATCGCCGTATCCGGCACGATTTTATCAGGCTGATACTGAGAAGGAAAACCCAATATCACTACGCCCGACCCGGGGATAAAAGGCGAATGTGTGTGTGTGCTTCATCTACTCATGTCTCGCCATATATAAATCTAATGAAATATTACCATCTGCACTTATTCACTCTATACAGTGTTTATAAATTACATATGCATTACAAATACCTTAATATACGATGCAGTCTTGTATATTTGTAAATATGTTAAGAACTGAATTCTGAATATATTAAATATAACATTCATTTTTATTGATACCTACATATTGTCTTAATGATATTCATAAGTTTTCAGTAAACATATTCCTAGAGATCTGTTTAATTATTAGTAATTCATACTGGGTGACTATTGCTTCATTATTACTGCGGGTCGTAAATCATGTCCGTTAACATAGGACCCTGGACAGTGGACTTGTTTGTCTCGTCTAGTCTAACACTACGGTGCAAAGTCTACCTGCCTGACCGCTGAGATGCCAACTAAATTACACTCGGCCTGAAGTTTTGTGGCAACAATTCATACCGAAAAAGAATCAGATTACAAAGTATGAAGCCTTCGTACAAAATACATAATTTTGGTATTTATGTAAATATATCGTTTACTTTTTATTTTTTATTGCATTGAATGACGAGACGAGCATACCACTCACCTGATGTTAAGCGATCCGACCACCCTTACGCAGTAGTAACACCATCCAGCACCTTGACTTTCAAAGTAGGTACTGTGTGGCATTCCACTGCGCTCGTCATCCTGAGACATAACATATTAAGTCTCATTATGTCCTGTAGTTACACTGGCTACAACAACCTTCAAACCGAAACACAACAATGCATGCACACTCCTGCTTGGCGGTAGAAATAAAAATTGCGGTGGTACCCACCCAGACGGACTCTTACATATGAGAGTCCTACCATCAGTAATTTGGATGCATAGCTCAATTTACCGGTTAATGTGGTCGTCATAGCTCTACCCCTGGGCAAATACTGTTCTCCGTGTAGTCGCTGTTGCTGTTCTGTCCATATACATCGCTGGCAACCTGTTTATAAAATTACAATATATAAAAAAGGCGAAGTAGGTATATCATACTATTGTTAAACATGTTATGAATTTCAATATTTTTTTAATGATAAGTATTCGGTAACAAATAACCAACCAATACGCATTAGGTCAGCGTGGTGGACTTAGGTCCCTGTCGATAGTAGAGGAGGCTCGTGCTCAGCAGTGGAAAAGTATATGCATAATACAGGGCTAATTGCAATGCATTCGGTAACAAATGGCAATAACTTAGCGTGTCGGCTTTGGATAATATTTTTAAGGAACAAAAACAAAGGGATTGCACAAAGCGATCAAAAATTTCTTATTAACAATGTGAATTGTTGTCATTTCTTTTCAATGTAAAGTTTGCCTAATTTCTGATACATCCACATATCATGAGATGGAGAACAAATAGCGAGTCGATTAATTTATGGACCCATAATAAGCATATTCTTAATGGCAATCAAGAAAGAAATACGACATTTGTCGACTCTTGGTCCTTTCCAGCGTATTATTAATATTATGTAGAGATTTGTTGAAATTTCTCATCGTTTCCCACTAACCCAATAGGTACTAATTACCACGTCTAATGGAATTTAAAACTATTATTCAGCACGCGAACTCCATTGGGAGAGATTGTATTTATTTGTTTAAACACAACATACATACATTAGAACAGAAACTGAAATGTCGGATACAGCGAGTACTAATATCAGTAGCAACGGGCACCGGCTGCAGCCAGCGCAGCGCTTTGGGAATTGCTATATACCTACATAACTTTCAATCACAGTCGAAAAAATAAATTTGCTCACCTACGCTATGTTACGACACAAAACCTACATCTCCGAGGTATCTGCAGCGCTTTTTCAATATTCAATTACAATGTTTAAACAAAGAAATTGGATTGCAGGCACGATAGCCAATTTTCAGATGGGTTATTGTAGACTAGGTACTTAACATATTGGTGCTTACGTTATTAGAAAGATTTTATTAGGCAAATCTTGGTAAGTGCATTGAAATATTTGAAAATACTAAAATAATTATTCTTATTTTAATACGTTACAATTTTATTCAATAAAGTGTTTATGTTGCTTTAATTCTCTTTTGTCTGGCCTCATTTATGGAGATGCAGGGCGACGTGCGTGGCGTTGGACGGGGCGGCACGCACTAAATTCAAGAATATAGCGTTGTATAAGTGCGTTTAAGGAGAAGCGATTTTACACGCGTTTACGCGATATAGGGGCGGAGCTCGCGGATGGAAACCTCCATTCGACCGCGCCAAATGGAGACGGCCGCGTTCCGTATTAACCGATCCAGAGTACGAAATCACTCTGGCCATCCGCCGTAAGAACGAGTTCTTGAAACTCCACAAGACCGCAGTTCCGGCCCGCGTGCCGATGACAACACAATCTAATAGGATTAGGCCTAAAAACCAATCTTTCCCTAATCGTTGATGTTTCATCCTCTCTCAGTGGCCGTCCTGAGCCGAGGTTCGTAACCCGTTAGTGGGTTGCCCTCAGCATGGTCACTTAATTCAAAGGGTTGCGAGCGCCTTCTGCGTTCACCCTAAAGACCGGTGTGGCCAGAAAAGCCGACTCGTGTCAGGCCACTGGCAGTAGGGCCATTAACAAAAAAAAACAAAGCGGATGGAAACGACGCGTTCCACGCGGCGGCGCACGCAGCAGCAATTATCCTTTCTAGTGACACCTGCGGTGGCGCGTCATTGCGCCCGAACCGGTGCCCGCGGCGTATGCCGCGCTTCGGGCATCGCCACTCTTCACGCCATGCATCTTTATAAACAATATATATTAATGACAACATCGTATATTGCCATTTCTTTGTGTTTACGGTTTACGCGTCCGATGACACGGGCCGCCGCACGCGCCGTTTCTCCGAAAGCGGAAAAATAGCGCGACGCGCCGCGAGACACCACGCTACACACGCTAAAGTTTGCTCGTGTTACCTAAAATACAGTGTGATTGCAAAGTAGACAACTTTTATGGTTTACATTACAGAATATGTATTACCTGAGTAGTCCTCAAATTCTATTTGGAAACCAATTGGCTTTAATTTCAGTTCAAATTTCTATACAACAATTTACTTAGTCAAAAACATTAGTTAACTATACGACAGCGCGTATACTCGTACTTAGGGTACTGATCAGTATACAAATGAACGTTTAATCATATTGTATTATTGACACCAAAAATTCCAATACTCGCCAGTTGGCACTGATAAAATCGAACCAAGGAAATAGTATAAAGGGATTAATTTAAGCGGTAAAGGCGCAATGTTCTTGGGATGAAATTAGATTAAATTAATTAGCCGGCCTGGAGCAGATACCATGTTTAGCTTGGCTATTGTCTATCGTCCTCTCCGTACGAATTATTCTGTGTTAAGCTGTGATTCCGCAGGACGCGGCAGACGGCAGACGGCAACGGCAGACGGTAAAAGCATGTGCCAGAGAGAACAAAACTTAAATCTTATCCGACCCTATTGTGAACCTCAACTGCACACGCTGGATGGGCGGCCGCAGAAACGTGGACCCTGCGGGAAGTAAAGAAGAAGAAGATAGACGCCCTAGAGATGTGGTGCTGAAGGAGAATGCTCTGAGTATCGTGGACTGAATTCCGTATCAGCGAGTCTATACTTCGAGAACTCGGCATCAAGCAGCGTTTATCATCTTTGGTACAGTCTCGTATCCTCGCCTTTTTTGGTCACGTATACCGTCGAAGGGAGGCGGCTTTTGAGCGACCTGTGGTCAGGGGAAAGGTTGAAGGTACTAGGCCATGAAGAAGATCGCCTATGAGGTAGACTGACCAGATAAAAGCGGCAGTAAATGGCTCATCATCACGACAAGATATCGTAATATCATATTTATATACAAAAGCGAAAGGTCACTCACTCACTCATCAAGAAATCTCAGAAACTGTAAGTGCTAGGAGTCTTAAATTTTACATGGGGTTTTGCTTTTTAAGACGTAGGTGCTCACTAAGGCGGGATGTTGCGAAATTCAACCCCTAAGGGTGTAAAAGGGGGTGGCAAAGTTTGTATAGTATAAATAAAGTCGCCCGCCGAGTTTGTACGCGATAAACCCAAAACCTACCGAACGGATTTCGACGAAATTTGGTATGGAGATATTTCTAGACCCTGGAAAGGTTTTAGGTACTTTTTATCGCGGGAAACTGTATAGCGGAACTTTTATGCAGGAAAACTCTTTCGTGCGGGAGAAGCCGCGGGCAATATCTAGTTTATTATAAACTAGCTTTTGCCCGCGGCTCTGCCCGCTTTAAAGAGTTTTTCCTGTATAAATCACTTTATATACAAACTATACATTTTCCCGGACCACATTACATATTTCCCGGACAACTATACATTTTTTGAATCCACCTAAACACACAAAACAAAACATAAAGTGCTGTAGGGAGAAGCGCAGCCTTCGACGCGCTATTTATAGGCACGTGCCCCCGGCCCTCCGGCCGGAACCGCCGCAACTGCTATGTCCCTACATTTTAAATCTGTAATATCTTCGAAAATATTTATTTAAACTACAAGCTGTAAAGGCCCATATTGATCTATATTAAATGCACAATGCATTTAAGGTACCTACTTAATTGGATAAGGATTAATGCTGTATTGCTTAAAATCGTTTTTTAAATAAGCCATTATTTCTCCTAAAAAGTAAAGGATAAAAAATGTTTACTGTGGGTTATTCCTAAGAGATTTTTTTTTTTTTTTGTTGACGCGGAGAAAGTGACTTATTACTACCGCCCAGTGTTCAAGGGGAATGACTGAGCGGTTATGTTGGGTTCACCGTGCCTTACGACCCGACGTTGAGCTGCCCGGAGAGATGGAAAACGTCGGGCGACCGCCGCGCCGGGCCGAGTCCCTAACCTATGTACACCGCACGGCATACCAACTAAAACTCCGCGGTGGCCATCTTCGGCGCATTAGGGACGGCTGCGGGCTTCCTCTGACTCACGTCTAAGTTGTCGTCCGCAAACGCCCCTGCGCGTACCGCTGTTGCGGTCCTTCTCCTGTTGTTGCGGGGGCTCAGAAGCCCCCATACACCGAAGGAAGCCCTTGGCGTCCGAGGCAGCGTGAGACACGCTGCCGTCCATCACGGGGGTCACAGAAGTTGGCTAGACTAATAGGTGGACGGCCCCTCCCACCCACCCGTGACCCCCGGAGGCCCCTATTAGTCGCCTTTTATGACAGGCAGGGGATACCGTGGTGGAATTCTCCAAACGCCCCCAATCCACAGGGCGGATTCCTAAGAGATAGACATTTACTATGAAGGACTTTTTTGTAGACCTTTTTAAGGTGTACAATACTGCAGTACATTATTTTGATCTATCTCGTAAGGTTTTGCCAGCGTTTGGCATGTAAGACCAAAAAATGTTTTTATTTAAGACATCACATTAAAAACTCTAAAATTATCAGTGTTTTTCTACTATATTATGCATGTATTATACATATGAACCTTGCTCTTGAATCACTCTATCTATTAAAAAAAACGCATCAAACCATTGCGTAGTTTTAAAGATTTAAGCATAAATAGGGACATAGTGACAGACAGCGGGAAGCGACTTTGTTTTATACTATGCAGTGATGTAGTGATGTTAGGTATAATAATTTTGTTGTGAATATAACCGCAATTTAATAATAATGTCTGGGTGGGATCATTGTCGTCAGAGAGATAATATTTGTCAACATATTTTTTTATATGTTCACTTTGATCCGTAATTACGTCCACTAAGAAATAATAATGTAGCATTATCGAACCAACAGAATAAAGTAACAATTTTTATCTAAAACCACTGCGATAGGCTTCTGCCTATATAAATGTCTATGGGAGAGGGACAGACTCCCAATATAGGGCACGTGAGGTCGACGTCACCCCCTGTGTAGTGTGTACGCATCTTTGGCTTTCCGAGGTAATATATTCATTGTTAATTACCGCCCACCTGCTGACTGTGAAGGAAACATCCTTGATTAACTTGCACACTCAATTTTTCACGAGAGTTCCAAAGGCAGCTGAACTCTATAAGCTATTAGGATCATGGTGAGCCAAAAGTCTAACCCTTGTGGAACAGTATATAGGTACCAAACGGCTGGTATTATTAAATGATATTTTACCCTCCCTGATGATGTGCCCGTGCCATTCGACTTTATATCTCAGTTTCCTGGTGTCGTATTGAGAATTTTATATCCTATTTCAAGTTGAAAACGGTCGAATTGTAAATATGTGCATATTTAAACCTTTTTGTTTTTGGCTTAATACACTACTGTGAATATTAATTATAATAATAGTTAATAAGTAATAAGTGTGTTATATGTCATAACAGATAGGCCAATATTGTTGATGTAGAGCTTATAGATGTTTATTCTAGTTAGTAGATTAGTGGTACAATTTTAGAAAACATATTGCACGGAAATATAATTAGGTATGATAAAATTATTTTCAAATAACAGTTTCTTAAAATACTCGTACTTGCAAGAGCTGCATGGAATTACAGTGAAAACTTTAATAAATTGATAACAATGTTATTATTCGAAGTCGGGGTAAAGACGGGGGAAAGTCGGGGTATGGGTTCCAATCTATCTAAAGTGGAGGAAAAATCTTGTTTCTATCTTTTCAGTTCTTCAGTGAATTATACAAAGATGGCAGATATTGACGCTGTCGGGTTTTTTGGTTTCTTTTAAAAAAAAAATATTTCCATCTTTTTGTTTTCTTTTTTTATAAACTACCTCAGTGCCAAATTTCAGCCAAATTCGTCAAGCCGTTTTACCGTGCAGAAGTAACAAACTAACACAAACGCTTTCACATTATTAGTGTGAAGCGTGATGTGATTTATTCCTATTTCAAATTTCAATAAAACATTTGTGTATATTATATATTCGTAATCACCGTCAAAAATACTTTATTTTGATACCACACTCGATGTATTTTGAAAACATTAAATTTTTTGAGAATACTTTTTGCCGCCAAAAGTTCTTAATTGTGCTTATTTTTTTTATTTGTTGTACCTAATGTCACTGTCACGACTAGGACGAATCTATTGACACCACTCACCTCAGAATAAGGACTATAACTTTATTCTATGCCACTCACATAAAAATACGACAAGCCGTTTAGGCTCTAGGGCGTGCCACATACATACATACATACATAAATACACTCGCAGTCGGGTAAAAAAGAAATGGGGTGATTAATGAAGAGTAATGGAAAAAATCTGCGATTTTATAATTTTTTTCTGTCTATCTGTTTTTCTGTTTGTTTGTTACTGTACATCTCCGGAACTACCGAACAGATTCCGATGCAATTTGGCATGGAGATAGTTTGAGACCCTAGAAAAGACATAGGCTACTTTTTATCCCGGGGAAATATAAACTATAAAGCGGGAGTTTTATCCCGGAAAAACTTTTTCACGCAGGTCGATCCGCGGGCAAAAGCTACCAATAAAATATGTAAGTATAATTTTATATATAGGTATTCCATTCCATGTCTATTCAAAGTGTAGTAACTCCTGGGTGTAATCAAATATAGGTTAATTTACTTCTCCAATGTTGCATTCTTAAAACAGTATCGATTGTTGAAAGTGTGCCAACGAATTCATTACAAGAAGACAATCCGGAGTGTGTATTTGAAATTGTTATATGTAGGTCATTAATGTATAAAAATACCCGTAGATACGACATAGCCGACCAAGGTGAATGACAGATAATGGGTCAATACCCATTGCAGACATCTACATAATGTTCCCTACCTTTATCGTGAGATAAATATACATTATTTTTATTGTTTTGTTTGTACTTTGAATACTGCCTGGAGTTTGGTTCCTTTTATTAAGTCACTGTGAGGTAGCTATTCTTAGGCAATGTTGCCGTTGTAGACTTTGTTCAGGCAAAAAAAGGACCGTTAAGTGTTTATACGTAAAGACTAAAGTACTTTGATTTAAAGATATGGCGATAGGCTCGCCCCCTATCACATCATGGGACGGAATAATGGCGAAAAGTGGGTGCACTAGTTGCGCCTCTGCCTACCCCTTCGGGGATAACAGGCGTGAGTGTATAATATGTATGTATGTACTAAAGTACTTTGTTTTAAAACAAATACCCGTTTAAGAGCAGCAAGAAATTTCCTGAAGTCGTCTGATAGTAAGAACAATGATGCGAAATAAATTTTCTAAAATAGTGCAATGATTTCTAGAAATAGAAAAGTATGTAGGTATCTATGTAGTAGATTTTAGATGTCAATGACATCGGGTTATTTTTATATGTGGCTTCAGTATTGTATCTATAAAAATGCTGAGACTTTTTTTTCTACGCTGTAATGATCATTAGGTATAGTCCGTCCAACCATTTATTTAACTTTTTACAATTCGGTTTCTAATCAATTGGGGATGTACTAATGCGTTACTGATTCGATTTCTTGTAGCAATCGATTCAATATGTGCAGAAGTTTTGATCGATTAAACACATTGAAATGTAATGTTGGCTCAACATTTTGTATTGTTTTATAAACATGCCTAAGCGTTTAAATGTGTATATTTTCTGTTTATAAATTTATCCCGTAGGTATATATTCTATATCCAATAACATTTTGTTAAAATTTAACCTTGAATAATTTATTGTATCGGTTATTATATACTTACGCATGTATAAATTACTTTTTTAATTTACACTACGACATTTTATTTGTCAATTAAAAAGTTTTGAATTATTTTTGTTACACAATCAGTGGGCTTAACGAATATCTATTGATAATTAATATCGGAGCTGAACAGCAAGTCCCTTCACCATGGAAAACAAAAACTGGCGTCCATAAAGTATTCTATTATTTTGTTTCGATTCCTTGTCTAGAATTATAAAATTTCATAAGCGTGCATATGTCAAAAGTTAAATAAATGGTTGGACGGACTATAATCGTATTTTGGTAAGCGCTAGCGCGTCGGGAGTAGGTATGATTATCCATACTGTCAGTAGGATACTGATAACTATTTATATAAATCTTGTCTCTCGTAATACCAGTCGCAAGCCAATCAGAACACGTTTAATCAGCTAGTGTGTCATGACGATCCAACAGTGGCAATTTTTTTTTTTAATTGTTTCAACTTGATTATTAAATTACCAAAATAGAAAAAAAATTACAAGTATTGAGTAATTTAAAATAAATAATGTAGAGCAACATTTTTAATCACTTACACATTTTTCATGTTACGGAGTTTTATTGTAGCATCTACCCAGATTTTTTCGTAGCATTAATGGACCAGTCCACTTCCTCATAGATTTTTATAGTTCATGAGATCCTGTAAAACGTAAGGATATTTTTATTTTTCCCATATTTAACTACGTGAGTAAGATTTTATAAAACACAATAGAAATGGCTGACGAAATATTTTCAACTTTACTTACTGAAGTAAAAATTTGTTCTTTCTCTATTATCTATCTCTACATAAGTGACCTTTGGCTATAACAAAATAAACAACTTAATAAATGATAAGTAAATAATGATATTGTGATAACTCAACTTCATGTTTAAATATTTATTTATGATAATTTAGTTTCTAAGTTCTGTGGCATAGATTTATATTCAGTCTACATAGTGCCGACAAATCACGCGTTCACTGTACCGCAGCCGTAGTAAATATTGGAAAATTTTATTTTTATTTTGTCTTGTATCGCGCTTTAAATAACACCACTGTGCAGCTCGTTGTAGATTTTAGGGCTACACATGTGTCTGCGATATTACTCGTTTGCGCGTCGCTTCGTAATCATGTTTTTTTGATCATATGTTTTATTTTGTTCGTTATTTTGTATTTACGTTAAAACATTTGGACTTGCTTTTCAATAAAGTGCGTGTGATATTTTAAACTACTTTTTCAAAGGTAAATAACTATTAATTATGTACGAATATATATTATAACGAGTCCATATTTATGGATCATATTTAAACAAATAATTACCCGCTTCTATTGGACTTTTTTGTAATTATTGATAATTTATTCATTTCTATTGTTACCATTAATATATTTAAACAACTTTAATTAAAGTTATCTTTTATATTTATTTTTATTTATTTATTTATTTAATTCAGATCACATAATCCATATAAATTAAAATCACAATCAATTACTTATAGCTACTACCTTAATTATATTATATGATCATATAATTTCATTTACACTAATTGATGGTATGATAATATTCCACTACTGTTCGGTTTGACTCTACTTTTAGGTAGAGTTTATAGACGTTTTTTCTTCCAATCGCTGCTTTAACTTCTTACAATAAAAATGATTTAGCTACTCCTACAGTATTCAATATTATTATGCAGTATACATAATTTGTTTCATATATTCAGGTGCAATGGGTAAACAACTCGAAATATAATTTAATTAATGAAGTGTACTATTCATCAAAAATACAACATCTCCTATAAGTTTTCAAGATCTCCTCTAAGATAGAGCTCTAATATTATATTAAAGATGCCAAGAAAGCGCGACTTATCACACAATTACAAGTGTTACTTGAAAAAAGTAGGTACATATTGCACTTTATTTGACTGCATTGATGTATTAGTTACCTATATATAAACTATACGCGGAACCGAGGAGGAAGAATATTTCTGCTGTCTTTTCCAAAGGTAAGCCTCTGCTTACCCTTAAAAACGAAAATATTATAGTGCTTATTTTATGTAGAAATTTGTAGAACTAGTTAGTTTTAGGTACGTGACATAGATAGATACTACTTCTGTCAAAATGTTTTTATAACATATTGATACTAATATATGGCAAGTATATACTAAAAACATATTCGACGAATGTTAAGGTCTACAGTAACTCATTTCAAAAGCCATAGAGCACCTGAACACAATGTGTATGTCAAGGCGGTTAAAATATCGTTGTCACCGAAAACCGTTGAGTAGGTAAATACTCAAAGTAGACCGGACATCAGGACCAAATTATTCATCCAAAAGTTATTGCTAATCTATACTAATATTATACAGAGGAAAGATATAATTTGTTTGATTATTTGCATTGAATGGGCCCCGAAACTACTGGACCGATTTGAATAAATCTTTCACCAATATAAAGCTACACGGTGGACGTTCACCTGTAAGGTGGATAAACTACTTGATAAATGTCGCATGAACACGCTGGATGCGGGTCGATTTTGACACGGCCATCTGGAAATCTTTAAGGGAAGCCTATGTTTAGCAGTGGGCATCATATGGCTAATGATCATGATGAAATTACACTAATAAGTTTGATGGTTACATCATGCAACTTTGAGCTCCTATTACAGCATGACAAGTAATGCGTATCAACTTCTTCGACCTGGTAATGTAACCTATCATTGTAGGTACATGACCTGTAGTCGAAAGGGAGGTCACAGCGATGTGCGCCGGGACGCTCTCCTTATCTCTTGTACGCAACAATAGCTATCGCACAATGCACGTCTTTGTACAGTTCATATATAGTTGAGATAACTTCAAAATCTCATTTTGTTAAACAAATATAAACCTTATTTGATTAGAAATATAAATTAGAATATAGATTGAAATTTTACTGTAAATAAAACACTAATGTCGCTCTCTATCACATTATGAGACGGAAATATGGTTGGCAACACGTAGGTGTATTATTGCGCCTGCCTACCCCTCCGGTGATGAAGGTGTAAACACGTGTAAAACATCCATATCAACATAGTATTAAATAATAGATATAGCGGCCCGCATATTCATGTACTTATTGATAATGTGAGCGTTGTAAACATGATATGTTTTCTATTCACTCCTGAGGCACCAACAGATGGCCGGAATTATTAAATAATGTTAAAACATTTATTGTAATCCTACTAATATCATAGACGCGAAAGTTTGTAAGTTTGTATGGATGCATGGATGTATGGATGTTTGTTACTCTTTCACGCAAAAACTGCTAAACGGATTTCGTTAAAATTTGGCACATGCGTAGATCATGTCCTGGATTAACACATAGATTACTTTTTATCCCGGGAAATATATAGCGGGAAATTTATCCCGGGAAAACTTATTCAAGTGGGCGGAGCCGCGGGCGAAAGCTAGACTTTAATAAAAATTATGGCATTAGCAAAAACATTTCATATAAGTAGATAGGTACCTACTTATTCAGTAGAATACAATAAATACTTAACCTGCTACCAAGACCGCATGTTTTTATATTTGTGAGTGGAAAAGACATTATAATTAAATATTATAACCACTACCTCAATCGAAAAGGGCTTCCATGTGGACGGTATTTATACTGATTTCTCCAAGCTTTTGATACGATAGGCCACGATATTTTAATACAAAAACATGAATTTTGGAATCCACGGAGATTTACTCAGGTGGCTTAAATTATATATAAGGGACCGTATTCAAGCCGTCACTGTTGAAGGTTTTTGTTCAAATTTTATTCCTGTTCCGTCCGGGGTACCACAGGGGTTACATCTCGGACCACTATTCTTCAAAATTTTCATAAATGACATTCAATCTGTTTTTAAAAACTGTAATTTCATTTTGTACAACAAAGTATATAAAGTAATAAAAGACTACAACGATGGTTTAAATCTGCAGATAGCTAGATAATTTTTCAACATATTGCCTTAATAATTTCCTTTTTTTAAATACTAATGTATCGTAATAACTTATTATCGTTACTAAAACAAACATTATATTTAATTAAAGTATTAACAACCAAATTTTGGAACGGGTTTCTGTGGTTAGAGATCTTGGTGTCTACTTAGATTCATAGCTTATGTTTGATACACGTATTACGGAAATAGTTAACAAAGCTTACCGCATGATAAGATTCGAAATTAGAGTTGGCAGCGACTTTAAAAATATTTTTGCAGCGGGATCTTAGACTTTTGGGCAAAAAATTTGGTCCTAATGTCCGGTCTATAATTATACTGTTTAATGTCTTTGATAAACTTAAGAATCGATATACCTGACGAATGACAATGTTTGCACAAATAATTATTGTCCTATTAAAGAGTTGAACCCAGATTTAATGACTCACTATGATAATAACTATTGAGGCCGTGGTGCCACTCGACAAATGTTTTTTTTCTTGATAAGGGACAATTCATAAAATATGTGACTTGACAAGAGAAGGAGCTCAAAAGAATGCTGTAAGAAAATGCGGTAAAGTAAGATTATAATCCATTACTGTTGCGTTTATATATGTGTGTGTATGTTATGTTTAACATTTTTAACAGATTTGAAAGTTTCTTAGAAATAATAAAAAAAACTCATTTTAGTGCATAATATGGAGACATGATAATGTAACTATTTGACGATAAAAACGGGAAAATAAATCGGAGTTGAGAACCCCATATTATATTTAAATGGTTTAAAAAACCTGAACTCCATTCAAGAATGGGTCGACAGGTCAAGTAAATGTTAAGTTAGGCTTAATTAAAAAGAAAAAAAACATTAATATGCAGCCACGTAATTTAGTGATATTGCATAGCAACACATGCGGGCTGAGAAAGGCTTACGAGGAAGTCAGCAGTTGCATTAGTAAATCTGATTATTTTTATTTTTTATTTTATTTTATTGGGACAAAAAACGGTTACATGTTGACAATATGCAAACTTAGTTAAAACTTAAAACACATAAATTGACAAACATATAACCCACACCATTGTCCACGTATTGACATAAGTAGTGTTAATTAAATAAGCAAACAGACTACTTGTTTAATGAGTGATAACAAGAAAAGTAAAAGCTTAGCTTCTCAATGAGGAAAACAAAGTCAAAAAGATCATGATGTCTAACGTACGTACGTATGGTACGTAAGAATTTTCGAAAATGAATCGCCTAAGGGGATAAACCACACCAACCCGCACTAGGCCAGCGTGGTGGACTAAGGACTTGACCCTCTCAGTTGAGGAGGCCCATGCTCAGCAGTGGGCAGTATATAATACAGGGCTGGTATGGTATGGTAAGGGAATAAAATATGAGATGACAGTTTAGGTAATTGAACTTCGTTTTTAAGCTATTTTCAGACTTCATAAATGAATGAAAGTTCCTTGTTTTTTATTTTATTTTATCCCCAAAGAGAATAAAATAATAGAGTAAAGTTTGTACGAGGACTATGCCATTTCGGGAGCTATAAATATCAGAATTGCTGTTTAGACTTTTGTTTATGAACAAGTAAAAGTTAGGGAATAAAATAATGGCCTACAGATAAATAATACTCAGTTTTAGGAAGTTTGTAATTTTGAATGATTTCGCCATACTGAGATAAGGTTAAAGATTATAGTAACTGATTGTGGCTTTATACTCGAAGTGTGAGTGCAGTCTCATGAAATTGTATTTTAAGGTATTTTTAATTTTATGCACAACATATTTGTAGAATATGAGTATTGCTATATCGCTACTGTATTTTGAATAAAACATTCAAATCTTACCAAAAAGTACGGTACGAAACTGAAGCCTTGCATATTATGAAAAAAGGCACAAAAAGGTGCGAGTAACTATTGCAGCTGGTGCTCCAATGAAATTTATTTGTTTTAGCTTTATTATATTTAATTCCTCCAGGAAAGTCACACTCCTTTTGAAATATGATAATTACATCTACTGTGCAATTTTCTCGTATAAGACCAAATAATTTAATCATCTGTAATATTATTTACGTGTTCCTTTGGTAGTGCTATAAAATAATGTATTAGATACAAGCTATCTACGTTTTATGTAGATAGTTATGCGTTAGCCTTTTTTTTTTCATCCCGCAGGAAAAATTCTTCTTATGGATACTTATTCTAGGCCTGGGGAGGGGAAGAATAGTTATGTTGGACTCACCGGCCTTCCGACCCAGATGCCACCTAAATGACCTCTGGACCGGGTCCCTCAAATTATGCCGGCATACCGACTAAAGCCCGCGGTGACCTGCTTCGCGCATGTGGGACGGTTCCAGGGGGTCGTGAATGCACCCGAATTCGCCGGACCCGTCTCCGCGCAATACCGCTTCGCGGCTCATCTCTTTGGGCTCAGAGGTCCCCTTCTGTAATGGCAGCACGATGATTCCGTGCTGCCGTGGACTTGAGACTGCGTATTCGCCGCTGCGCAACCGCAATTCCCAATAGCCCCCTTTAAGTCGCCTCATACGATAGGCAGGGAGTACCATGGCGGAATTCTTTAAATGCCCCCATACCACACGGCGTGCGTTAGCCTGTCAAATAGTTAAAAAAATGCATTAAATTAATTTTAAGCATTGCATTTAGTATGCTGAATCTAATCACCCGCTGACCTATAATTTGCGATATCCTATGGCTCGTTATGTTAAAGGCTCTACATTTTATGTAGACTTTTCTAGTGACGATTATCATTTTTTTCATTCGCTTTCACTGTGAAGGAAAACATCGTGAGGAAACCTACATACCTGAGAATTATCTATAAGAATTACGAGGGTATGTGAAGTTTGCCATCCCGCACTAGGCCAGCGTGGTGGACTAAGGCCTAACCCCTCTCAAAAGTAGAGGAGGCTCGTGCTCAGCAGTGGCAGTTATGGCAGTATATAATACAGGGCTGGTTGCAAATATTTGGATTGCAATTAACACGCCACCAGCAGTTTAGTTATTTAATAGTGCCCGAGCAAAATCATTCCAAATCTTATCGTTGGTGCTAGAGTTCAACTGACACTAGTGATATGTATCATAGCGTCTACTACCTATTAGGTATCCACATCGATAAAACATATTATCTAAGACAACATCTCACTATCATTATTTGGACCAGCAGGCGCAACATGTTATAATCTTTCATTGTTGCCTATCTGCCGTCTCATTCACACACAATCTAGTCATATCCTAATACACAATTTTTTGTTGATTCCGTGGTTACTTCCAGAGCTCTCTAGACGCTGTTATTGAGGCCTGAACGATGACTCCAAACAATGGCGAGGGCACGGAGCGGCCGCTCGTTGTGGTACTGGATGGCGGTTTCTCCACACAGCTGTCATGTCACGTAGGCCACGTGATCGACGGTGATCCTCTATGGAGCGCTCGATTTCTTCACACTCACCCTGATGAAGTTGTAAACACCCATCTTGATTTCTTGAGAGGTAAATCTTGTTATTATTTTGATTGAAATGAAAATTATATATAGAGACATATGTTGGTATATACTGTATCAATAGAACTAAACAGTTATAAAGAATTCTTTAAAAACAATATTAGGAAATACATTAATTACTGAAATCAACCATGTGAAGGCCTTATCGCTGTACAAGTAAGGTTTCTTTTTAGGTCCACTAAACCAGTCGATAACAAAATATACATACCTATATTACTAGAAAAACGGTTTCACTCATGTATTATTGGTCCGAATCGCCGACCAGTTTCAACCTATTAAGTAGGTCATCTTCATGAGTGAGAGCTAAGAGGACGTCGCGTCGCGGAGGCCTCTCGATCACTGTCAGCCGCCCGCGCCCGCGGCGCCGCCCGCCTTGCGGAACGTAAAGCACGTCTCGAAAGGTGGAGTGGGGGTGGTTCGGTGGGTTCCGAAGATGTTGCAGCTGCTAGACCATCATGAACTGTGCCAACTCCTCGTGTACGGCTGTTAATGGACTCGTGTACGGTTTGCAGAATCGGTTTCCAAGCAGTCAGACCAATAATACGTGAGTGAAACCGTTTTTCTAGTAATATAATATGTCTCGCGTAAGTTTTTATACATACCTACTTAAAAAGTGCAAGTAAACATCATAAACATAGTTATGTGCATGTCTTTCTAGATGTGAACACTACATGCATTAAAAGTAAAGCATCTTACGCTGTGTTCGAGTACCTAACACTTGTTTATAACATAAAATATTCGAAATTGCGTGTTAAGTACAGAATTAATTATTCCAAGCTTCTCAATTGGCGGAATTTTAACGTTGAAAATATCTAATTCTTGGTGAATTTTATTGTAGGACGTACACCACACACATACGCCACAGCGGCGAGTGGTGACCATAATTGGCTCCTCGTGCTGGCAAATTGAAAGTTACTCTGTTATGGAGACGGCTGCTAGAACTAGGCACATCAAATTTAAGTTTCATAAGCAGATCGGGGCTGTTAATGGAAACATTCGCCGATTTTTGTAGGAATATAATATATGCCACATTGCATCTGCATTCAGTGAAAGATATTTTAAAATGAGCAAGTCAAGATTACTCAAGATTCATAACATTGCAACCCGTGACACAGGTTGTTTGCACATGACAAATGGTAGAGAAACAGTTTCTGGATTCTTTCCAATCTTTGAATATGTACGACGTATGAAGGACTCCAAAGGGTACAACAATACTCTAGAATGGATCGTACAAAACAATTAAAAAGGACGACAGAGATCTCGGGATCATTAAAAAATTCCTCTGTTGCAATACAAAAACAGATAAACGCACTGCCTTCTTTATAACGCTATCAATATGCTTGCGAAAATCCGACTTTGAGTCGACCATAATACCCAAATCGTGAATGCTAAAATCTTTTATTATTATTTATGGTGTAGAAAGCGCTAAAGGGATTTATTTTCCGTGTAAATTTTAAGTGAAAACATTTAGATAGGTTTATTACCATTGACTTTTTGGAACACCGACCGACCACCCACCTCGGATCCCACCTCGGAGTCGATAGAAAACGATGCTTACGTTGGTCAAAAAACGGTTTTCAATTCATCCGTTAATTTTCGCACTTAATATCCATCTTTAAAATTGAAGTAATATTGTAATTTGTAAATTGTAAAATATATATTTAAAAAAAAAATTACAAAAGACCTACGCTGAGTTTCTTGGTGCTTCTTCTCAGGTCAGTGGGCTTTTCCGAAGCACTGGTAGAATCTTAAAGTAAAACTTTGTGAAAAATGACGTGTAAAAGTGCCTTTAGGGGCCTAATTACTGAATAAATGATTTGAATTTGAATCCTTTTTTGTACCAGCAATTCAAACTCCCAGTGACGATAATATTGAGATAAGCCTGTAGTTCGTCACGTCACGTGGGTCACCTTTTTTAAGAATGGGAGTGATGTGTGCCATTAACACAATATGTGCTCCATTTTATGGGAAATACACTCTCCGACAGCAACTTGTTAAAAATGTGATGTAAAGTTTTAGCGATTTGTGTAGAGCAAATTCTTAAAAAAAATGGTGGAATCGAGTCAGGGCCTGGACCTTTATCAACGTCAATTGATTTTAGACATCTATATATTTCAGATTCTGAAAGTTCAAAACCACCAAGTGAGATGTGGGTGCTAGGAAGCTCATCGCAGGTTGTGTTCGTAGTTGTTTGGTTACCACTTGAATATATCGAATGAAAGTAATTATAAAATATATTGGCAACATCTCGACAACTTTGAAATTTTCGGCTTAAACGTCGGGAATATCATTGATATTGGATCTCATAGAATGAATAAATGCCCAAAAACTTTTTGGGTTTTGCTTTATATGAAATCACGAATTATTTCATCACACCTATCTCGTAATATTTGGTATGTAAGAAGGTCCCTGGATTTTTTTTTTACTGCATTGAATGACGAGACGTTGTAACACTTACACTCTGTCAAAGTGTATTATAAATTAATCAGATCAGTTTCTTTTTTAAATAATCACGATGAAGAAATGACTGAAATAGTCGAAATTTTAGATACGGCCTCTTAAATAAATGTAGACTCGCGACATAGTCCCGACTCCCGAATAATATACTGGCTTATTGTATTTAGTTTTTTTAATGTTTATAGACAGCTCTGAGTCACTTAAATATAATAAAAAAATAATAAAAGATAGAATGCATACACTATCGCCATGTATTTTATTTTTCACTTAATTTAAGTTTAGCTACGCAATTCTACGAGCAAACCGAAATAATTATATTAGATCATTGTAAAAGTTATATGAGTTTTCTATAATATTATATTCAATTTTATCAGATATTTATATTATAACACTGTGACTCTATAAAAAAGGAAATTCTATTATTGAGGCAAATCCAGGCCCGGTCGCTAGTAGTCGATTTTACAAGCGCCACGCGATATTAACTCTGAAAGTGCCAAGTAATTGGGTTGTTCTCCCGTCTTCATATCATTTGAATGAATTTCGAGACGCAGATACACTAATTCTGTTAATGCGTGACGCTAGATATACCTAGATATGCAGAAAATACGCAAAATATAATGCGGCGTGTAAGCGTAACCGGCTGTAAGAATGCATGCAAATATACAGTGTATATGTGTTGACGAATTACACGTTAGGTCGCTTTTAGCTCGTCATTTCCATGCATCTGACAGTGAGAGTGCGACCTCGTCTCGTGTCATCGTCCTCTGAAAGCGCTTTTCTTCACCACAAAACGGACCATTTCTTTTCATAAGGAAAAGCTGAAAAGTGTCTACAAGCAAATAACTCCCTGGAGGGAAAAGCCCACTGCCTTGCTTTGCTGCCTCTTTTAATAGACCAGATATGAATGTATAAAATATTATCACAATCTTTACAAAGTCGCTAAAGTGTAGGATGATAATTCAATGACAATAGATACTTATAATGCAATTTATATGTTTTATCGAAATTACCTGAATGCCCCAAATATTAACTTCTAAATTGTAAGAAATCCCTATAATATATGTGTAATACTCATATGTGATTATAATCATATATATCACCTAGACTAAGATATCACTTTCCTTTGGTAAAACTTGTGTCTACACTTGTAATATACAAGCGAGCTATGCGGCTTGCGCGGTAAGCACCCAGTGTAATGCTGGTGCGGCGGCGCGTCCTATACAAACTAGAGTCACGGATATACAGCGTTGTTGCCATTAATCACCTTGTCTGTCTAATACCTTTCCATTCGCAAGCCTTGCGCCGTCTTCTATTTATTACCTACATAATTATTTTCTTTGACAGAAAACAGTTCCGTCTGCCGAACTCGCTTCCTTATTGACCCAGTCGGCTTCGTGTTGCATTATTAAGTTTTAATAACCTTATTTGTTTATGCCTCTTAGCCGCAGCCTGTTCGCTTTTAATATAGCAACGAATTTTGTATTTATAGACTAAGTTCTCATTTCATACTATAAACTGGCGTTTGCAGGAAAGTCCCAGATATACATCTGCACATTAACCACTTACGCAAGTTAATCTTGAGGTTCATTTATTTCGATCTGGTGAAATGATTAATGAAACTGTATGAGAGTTGAAGAATTAATTTTGGAATACTTTTTACAGCGGGGGCCGATTTAATAATAACGAACACATATCAGGCCTCGACAGAAGGTTTCGTAGAACATCTTGGAGTGACTCCAGAACAGGGCTACGAACTAATAATACGTGCAGTGGAACTCGCTAAACGCGCACGATCTCTGTACTTAGAAGAATACCAGAACTATATCCAGAATGGTTAGTATTTTCATAGGTGTGATGTATTTACCTAAATATCTACCTACTTACGTTTGTTTATTATTGTAAAATATGAAAAGTATTTAAGATTAGAAAAACAGATGTTGCTTTATGAAATCATAATTTTGAATGAATATTTAATTAAATTACACGATTAAAAAACATGTACATTTGCTGAAATTATACCTACGTACTTCAGTATCGAGTAGGTATTACATAATGATTCCAGAATTACCTATTTCAAAATTATGTCATTTGTTTTTGAATAGTAAATACGCTTATATGAAACAAAATGCTAAGAATGCTAACATTTTGCTGTAAACAAAGATTCTGGGGTTAGCACCCGCAAGGGTCGGGTGCAAGCACGCATTAATTACACTTTGCAGGGGTGAACGGTATTTCATATAGATAGATAAATGTAATATAACGTCGACCGCGCTGTCGGCATTAATATCAGTTTGATATTTTAATAATTTGTGTGCGATTTGTTCATTCAGATAACGTGCCACTAGTGGTTGGTTCGGTCGGGCCCTTCGGTGCCCACTTACATGACGGATCTGAATATGATGGAAGCTATGCTGATACCACACCCGTTGAGGTAAGTAACGTAATCTATACTAATATTATAAAGCTGAAGAGTTTGTTTGTTTGTTTGTTTGAACGCGATAATGTCAGGAACTACTGAACCGATTTTTAAAATTCTTTCACGAATAGGAAGCTACTTTACTCCTGAGTGCTATAGGCTACTTTTTATCTCGGGAAAATATTTTTATCCCGGAAAAACTTTTTCACGCGGGCGGAGCCGCGAGCACTACTAGTTAATTATAAAATTACACTAATTCATTCCGGCCAATACTGGAGATAAATTGTTGTAAACAAGAAATGATTGTGAGAGAAATGGAAACCAAGATTTTGTGTTGTCCAAAATCGAAATTTATGATGAAATAACTAATGGTTAGTCCATTAATTAAGTGTGGCTCGAAAGGGGGGTGGTCATCAAAAATCACGAAATATCACAAGGGGGAAGGAAGGTGTAGTAATATATCACCAGTATTTATTTTTTTCGTTGAACGCGCGATTCAAATTAATAAATTATACTTAGGTACCTGTATTTGAAGACAATACACTAATACCCACTTAAGATACTTTGTACAAAAAAATACGTGATTTTAGTTAGGGTGGGGCAAGTTGTCTAAAACTCAACCACAAATCACCAGGAGGGGGGAAGGGGTTAAAGAGTAGCTAGAAAAAACCATGCGATTAATAGATGACTCCGTACCTAAATATATTTCATTGAAT
Source organism: Lapara coniferarum (assembly GCA_949316025.1). NCBI lineage: Eukaryota > Metazoa > Arthropoda > Insecta > Lepidoptera > Sphingidae > Lapara > Lapara coniferarum. Next base: position 11,429,027 of record OX438926.1, on the reverse strand, counting down.
TAGAAAAAAAAACACGTCGCATTTATAAATCTTCTGCCATCTCTACGCGATTTAATAAGGGGTAGCAAAAAGTAGAAAAAATAATTAAGTCTTAAAGTTGGTAAATATGGCTGCAAAAGGTATTTTACGAGAGCATTACCCCGAATTCATAGTTTAAAGTAACAGAAATTTGGATTGACGAAGGAAGAGGAGTTGGTGCATTACTAAACACGGCCTGAAGATAGTTTTTGTGTCGTATAAACGAGCTCATACAAACAGCCGCGAGAGACATACTAGCAAACACAGCACATGTGCACGTAAAATATACCACAAGTGGAGGCGTCAAAAAGAGATCTGTAAAAGTGACAGTATATAGTTGCGTAAACTAAGTAAAGTAAATGTAACTAATAAATACTTGTACTTATACATATATATAGGTACAAGAATTTATTAGTGGGTAGAGTAGGTATATACTCCACTCGTTTTATAGAGTTTTATCTCGATGGAGCAGAATTTAATTTATTTTATATTCAATGACTATTTTTGGTTGTATTATGGTAGGTATCTAAAAGCTTGCACCTATATATAATTATGTAATTGATTTCTCTCATTTCTCTAAACGTAGTTTTATTTCTCACCTAAGTCATAATAATATGATGCCTAGCCTTGGTATAAACTAATTTTGTTTTAGTACTTGTACCCAATAGATTAGACTTAAGGCCTTGCTGATAAGGGAAAAGGCTCATGAATACTTTAATACAGAAGTAGGTATATTCTCGAGTTCTCCATGTCATTTTGAAGCACACCTTTAACATAGTCGAAAATGACAAATAATTATTCTTAGTAGCCTTTTTCGTTGCTCGTATTTACCTGTGATCAGCTCTAATACATTGATGGGATCTGTGGTAGACCAGCACTTCTTTAAACCAGTAGACTGAAACCCGTTTGCTCTGGTGGTTGATTTTTTCCAGTGTATTTTTTTTTTGGCATCGCATGACGAGACAAGCATGCCGTTCGCCTGATGCTAAGCGATACGACCACCCATAAACACTAGCAACACCATCCAGCACCTTGAGTTACAAAGTACTGTGTCGCATTCCACTGCGCTCGTCATCACACATAACATGTTAAGTCTCATTATGTCCTGTAGTTACACTGGCTACAATGCCCTTGAAACCGAAACACAACAGTGCATGCACACTGCTGCTTGCCGGTAGAAATAGACATTGCAATGGTACCCACCCAGACGGACTCTTGCATATGAGAGTCCTACCATTAGTGTGTAACTCGACGTTTTTAAAATCAGTAACTAATAATGTACGTATAAGCTTTATCATAAGCGATAACTAATTTGCAATAAAGTGTTACATCCAAGGTTTTGTTTGCTTTTCATATTATAACTAGCTTTTGCCCACGGCTTCGCCCGCGTTAATAAGTTTTTCCGGGCTAAACGTACATAAAAACCTTCCCGTTGAATCACTCTATGACTATGACGTTGATACAACTCTTAACAAATAATGCATTAATTTCGACCAAATTTGATTACCATAAAACGGTTCTAGTGAGTTAATCTTAAAAGATAGACATATACTGTCGCGGACATTTTTTTAGATCATTTCAAGAGGAATAATTGTTTCATACATATATTTTTTGGTATCTTGAACCGTTTTCGCAGCGCACGCAATGGAAGCCCTCAAGGTTGAATAATTTTCCCCGTTTTTTTTACATTTTCCATTATTTCTTCGCTCCTAATAGTTACATCGTGATGTTATATAGCCTAAAGCCTTCCTCGATAAATGGTCTATTCAACATAAAAAGAATTTTTCAATTCGAACCAGTAGTTCCTGAGATTAGCGCGTTCAAACAAACAAACAAAAACTCTTCAGCTTTATAATATTAGTATAGATGAAAAAAGCCACTGCACGTGTTCGCTTATTAGTTTTGGAACACAGATAATTCCAGTGGAAAATTCTACCAGTTTTCGATAGTTGCATACAGAGAGTTATAATATCTTTTTGCCTATTTTTATCTTAATATTTGTACTGTTTAAGAGCTTCAATTTTATTGGCGACAATGGTCATCATTATGAGCTACAAGGACAGCCCCTATCACTAAAACTTCCAATTCGGGCTATATTTACACTTTAGTTCCCCGACGGATCACCTCGCATGGGAACTTACTAGAGATTAAGGATAGCCCGCTTCATAGTTTGTTGAGCGACCTTAAATCGCTGGATCAAACACTTTGTGAGAGTTTACGTCGTGGTACGGTACTTCATAATGGACAGGATTTATACAACTCTGTTTGGTTAGATAGTAGTGATAGACCGTAGATCTATCTATAATAGGTAAATCGTATAGGTACCATAATTAAATCTTTCGCAAATCTTTTTCAATTTCTATTGAGTTCTATATACCTATATTATTTGAAAATAATATAGTAGTAAATTTGAGTAATAAATTAGTAAATTTGCATTTACAAGTCACACACACACGACACGCAGTGTTAATATCTATCTACCTACATAAGACACATAGAATGATACTACGTAGGTATGTGCAAAACACTTAATTAGGGAGCAAAACACACTGCATGTAGTTTCATAGTTCTTAGTGCTAAAATTATAACCTTCATTTGTCTTTGCCGCAGTTGGATAAAAATTGAAAGGCCATGAATGAATAGTTAAATTAAGGCCATTAAGAGCGGCTCGTCTAAACCGTAAAAAGGGCCGTAAAGCTGTCTGCAAATTAAAATTTACACCGACAATATGAAAAACTCCCCCACTTCATTTCTCATGTTTATTTTATATGAGTGCATTTGACTGGGTGGACAGTTAATTAAAAAACCTAGAACAAACGGCTAACAGAAGTGATGTTACTACGCTGTAGCTATAATTAAACTTGGTCCTTGTTTATTACATCGCTGACCAACCGTAGAGAGAACCGTACTGCAGAGATCGTACTTTATAATTTTTAACAAATTGACAACAGATACAAAATATATAAATATATCGGAGCAAAACACACTAATAGGTACCTATGAAGTGTTAGGTATCTCTTCGGCTTGTTCAAAGAAACAACCCATGTCAGCATCCACTAAAACATCTTATAGATGAGACAACCCGGGCTAACGCAGCATCTACCTAACGTAGGTAGTACTAGTAAGTATTCCTTAGAACAAAGCTGAACATTGAACAGTGAACTTCATAAGATTGTGAAGCATCCGTTTATATTTGCAACTGTCACTCACACTAATTATAATTTGACATCTCGACTGGTGTTGCCCAATTATTTTGAAGTACCCGACAACATTGTTTTAAGTCACGATTCTTCGAGATCTTAAGCTCGCCATATTGGCCAACGTGTGTTACTTTCAGAGTTCATCTTGTGTGTATTGGGTTTCACACAGGCGGGATGATTCTACTAGCGAGGGATAGGTAAACATCTCTTATCACTCGTTACTCAACACTCAACCTGGACCCCGCCCCCACCCCTCTTTCCATCAGGTGAAGTGCGCTTTGTCGTGCCAGTATAAAAAACCTCGGAAACCAACACCAAGGTGTCATTATTCTATTGGTTCATATTGGTTTTCAGTGTCGAGTGTAATCATACTATAGACAAAATAAGTGTTTGCTGAGTGGGTCTGTCTCACCTCTTTAATACAATTATCATAATAATTTAATCATGTATTGTTTTAGACTATGCGAGAATGGCATCGGCCACGTATTCAAGCTCTTGTAGAAGCAGGCGTGGACCTCCTAGCGCTGGAGACGATACCTTGTCAAGAAGAAGCTGAAATGTTGTGTGATCTTCTTCGAGAGTTCCCGGGCGTGAAGGCCTGGCTTGCATTTAGTTGTAAAGTTAGTATAATATTTTTAATTTTAAAATGCTTTTCTTTGCTACAGATAGTGGATGGTGCAAGTGCCGTGCGCTATTCGCGACGACTTAGCGAGACACGTTTCGCATAGACACGACTTTGATCTGTCGACTCTGTCGGCTTTCTTTGACACGTCGTTAAAATGAACCACAATACTCCTTTTATTTACATTCATAAACTTGTTTCAGATTGATTACAGACATTGCCAAGGGAATAGATAGATTATATATTTAAAAAATCTAAGAATATTATTTACTTATAATAAATTAATTTATTGCAGGATAATCAAAGTATAGCCCATGGGGAGAGTTTTCAAAAAGTGGCTAAGAAGTGTTGGGAGTCAAATCCTGACCAATTAGTTGCTGTGGGAGTTAATTGCTGCGCTCCTTCGTTCGTGTCAGATCTCTTGAAAGGTTTCAACGACGATCGACCGCATGCGCCCATACCACTTATCGTGTATCCCAATTCTGGGGAAAAATACAATCCTCAAATAGGGTAAGATTGTTATATTATTTTTCTCCTATCTCACAAATATTAAAAATTCCAATGTTTGGTAGAAGTAAACGCAGTAAACGCTGAACGGATTTGGATAAAATTTAGCACATAGATAAACCATCTCCTGGGTATAAACTATTTAAGCTGATGGCTTTGGCGTCACAGTTTCTGTAAAGGGGAAGGCATTTCGCGCGACCGAAGCTTCGAGCAACACCCAGTGATATCATAATTATTATAATGCAGAGTTCAGTAGCTAAGCAGATATGAGAAATAAAGATATTTTTTGTTAAGTAGTAAATAATAATACTCTCATCAAAAACCAAAATGTGGTATATGGCAGCCAATGCTACTATCAAGAATATACGTGGTTGTCAACTCCGCCGACAAAAGAATTGAGATCTAAATGGGCGCCAAGCCTTTTAGATAATCTTGAAATTTGTATGGTGTATTTTCTTATGAATAATAAGGTACTTATTGTACAACCATAACTACAATATATAATACAACTGCAAGCCAGTATGGTTCCTGTGCTGAAGTTTCAGGTTCGATTCCCGGTAGCGGGTAAAATAATAAGTTTTTCTTACTCATTATTTACCTGGAATATTGCTCGTTAAAGCGCAATAAGCTCATCCCGATTAGATGGGATCTAACATAGCTATCGAACAATAGGTGTCATACCTACCCCTTTAAAGGGAACGAGGTGTGATGCCATAATATGCCTAGTCAGCAGCATAAGTACCTGAACAAAATCAACATTTCAAATCGCCTAAACGCGTTAAGTTAAACTGAAACATTTTTTTCTGCGTTTGAAGTAAAGTAAATCTCTTTTGTTTTATTTTTGTGAAGAGAAAAAAACATTAGTAAGAACATAAAAGCATGCAGGCAATTTGAAATTTTGAATTTGTTCAGCTACTAATGCTGCTGACCGTACCTATCTATGCTAATATTATAAAGCTGAAGAGTTTGTTTGTTTGAACGCGCTAATCTCAGGAACTACTGAACTGATTTTGAAAATTCTTTTACTAATAGGAAGCTACATAACTCCTGAGTTATGTGGCTACTTTTTATGCCGGGAAAATATTTTTGTCCCGGAAAAACTTTTTCACGCGGGCGGAGCCGCAGGCACTACTAGTGTTATATATTGTACAATTTTTTTTTCAGATGGATAGACCGCGACAAGTGTGAACCAGTGGAAATGTTTATACAAGAGTGGTTAGACCTCGGTGTCCGTTACGTCGGTGGATGCTGCCGTACTTACGCCTCTGACGTGTCACGTATCCGCAGCCAGGTCCGCTGCTGGCGAGACAAATACACCTTCAACGCACAATACCAAGAACACAACTTAACGCATAACAACCAAGCAGATACAAGAGCGGATTTAAATAACATTAAATCCTAGTACTGTTTAAATAACGTCCTTTTTACAAGTTAGATTGTAAATAAGTCGATACCTACGATTGTATGGTAAAAAGTAGGACTCTAAATAACCGATGTAAAACCTGTTATATATATTTTAAGTTCTTATAGTTGGATAAATGATGCTATTGATGTCGAATATTAGTTAGTTAGGTAAGTACCTTTTATTTTTAATTTTGGTGCGAAATCAGTTTACCTACTTCTATTAGTGGCTTTAAGCCAACATTCCGTGGAACATCTTTATATTTGCTGGCCAATTAAAACATCACGGTGAACTAGTTGAAGATCGTTTAAACAAAACGATACAGTTACTAAATAGTACGTACATTCTACATACTCTAACCTAGAAATAAATTATGTGCCATTTTTTGTGTTAATATTAGGTACTTTTATGTATAAAAATATTTGATAGTATAGTATAATTAATAATGAATATAAAGGAACTATAACATAAACCAAAGATAAGAATGATTGCTTACAAATGAAAAACAATTTTTCATCGATATTCAAAAAATATGTACAATTATAAAAACAAATAATATTACTGCATTTAAAAATTGTTTCATTTCCAAACAAACGTACCACATACCCTTTCCCGGCGTACCTGTACATTAAATTATTTCTAAAGACAAACTCCTATAACTCGTAATTCCTGTTCAATGGACCATGTGACACGTGAAAACAAAGCTCTTTAGTGTAGTTTTTATACAAGACAAAGGAAAGTGCTTCCCTTGTTCAGCCAGTCCATTTATGTAGTTGACAAAATTTATCTATAGGATAATAATAATAATTCTAGCGCTCACCACCAACCTGGTAAATATAAACTTCGAAATAAGCAATATCTCTGACTGGACGAAATTTAATCAGGCTGCACTGTAGTTAGGCCAAGACCATTACATTTTAGGTTAATTATTTAATATTATTAATATAGTATTTATTACTTTGGAACATTAACTTAATATTACCTACGCGTGACAAATATCAGCAGCTGTCGCCTGTCATTGCCATGGAAAGTATAAGGAACATTATTCTGATTCGTACTTTGTATAGACAGTCGACGTGATAGACCGCGCTGAGGCTGATATCAATCGCGTAAGTAAAAATAAAAACATTCAGTAATTTTTATTAAATGGAGCGAGAGGAATGACCGACCGATAGAGAATTGACAGTCTTTTATCTCACAACTTTGCCTGTGTATTATGGTATATCTCACCGTACATCGAAATCAGGTCACGTAATGACAGGAGCTCAATATTTCATCGCTTTGATGTATCATAAGCCAGCAATATGGTGACCGATATTAAAGGTACCTTGATAATTGGACCTACTTATGCAAACGGGAACCAACCCACACCAAAATATTTTCTTATAGTTGATGTAAAAACTAGAATATTTTTGTTTTGCAACTAGTTGGTTGATATAAAATGATTGGCATTTTATAAAGTACCAACAGAGGTATTTGGACAATTAATTCTATATGAAAATAATAAATCTTCTATTAATTGTGACCATTCTTTTATAACCAAGTCAAATTTATGGGCTTTTGGGTTGGTTCCCATTTGCGTAAGTAGGTCCAATTATTATGATCTACTTGCGCAAACGGGAACCAACTCAGATGTATTAGAGAAGAAGCCAAATATTTTATATCAACCAAGTTGTAAAACAAAAATATTTTAGTTTATACATCAATGAGTAGAAAATATTTTAGTGTGGGTCGGTTCCCCTTTGCGAAAGTAGGACCGGCCACTGATCAATTACCATCAGTATTCCTAACACGAATTATTGCGTTATACTTTCGTTTAATTATTTTTATGGAAATTTTGAAACCCGTGAGAGTATTTTGAAAGAACAATGCATCATGAACATTGAACATTGAAATTATGGGAATCAGCAGTTCGAATCTCTTTTTTGACGTATAGTATTATCAGACGAGTAAATAAAAAAAAACTGAAAAGTTAACTCTCTCGATACGTGACGCAATTCTTTATATTCGTACTTGGGGACCTTTTTGCTCCTTTGACTAATTGCTATGTTATTTGTCATGAGGATAACGTGGACATCAAAAAGACCGAATGGAATACTTCTAAATTACTAATAACGAATCAGAAGTTGAAAATTGGTTTGGAGATAATGGTTTGCACATAGATAAAATTAATGAAACCTAAAGTTGTTCCTTACTAGCTTTTGGTCAAGGCTTCGCCGCGTGAGACGTTTACTATGATAAAGGCCCATTTTATATTTTCCCGGGATAAAAATTTGAGTTTTTTAGGGGGGAGGGCGGGGGCAGCTCGCCACATCAGCTGTCTGCACCAATCGAGGCTTCTGCAAGCGCTAGGCTTTTACAAGGTTGAGCAAAAATGGGTGAGTAACTAACGCCCACCTTTGCCACCTATATTTAATACATACATACATGTACACTCACGCCTGTTATCCCCGAAGGGGTAGGCAGAGGCGCAACTAGTGCACTCACTTTTCGCCATTATTCCGTCCCATGATGTGATAGGGGCGAGCCTATCGCCATATCGGGCACAAATTTCAGACTCCGAGCTGATGCTGAATAGAAAAACTCAATATCACTTTGCCCCACCCGGGGATTGAACCTCAGCTTTGCAATCGTACTATAATACAACTACGCCACCGAGGCAGTCTCTATTTAATGTGTAGGTATATCAATTTAAAGCCCAGCATTTATCACGCGAAAGTATTCCGCGACCCTTCACTTTACACCTACGTAGTGGTGATTCGCCTGAATAAGTACTCACTGAACCGAACTGCCTGCCGGCCATAGCCATACATACCTTCTGGTTCCAATAACACAGCACTTATAATTGTTCACCAATACAAGATAATTTTTAAAAACTAAAATAATGGTTTAAATTAAATAGTAAACAAGTTAACTACATTCATTTTGCAACCCAAATTTTTCAGTAATTATGAGACGAAATAATAGATTAAATGACAAGAAATTAGCAATTTTATTTCAATACCTATACATAATTAACATTTACTCTCTTTAGCATCCATTAATACATGTTTCGAGTGTAAAGCTGCAATGGCAAGAGTGCGGTCGTGTTTTTCTTCATTTAATTGTAGCTGCAGATTCTTAATTTCTAACTTCAATGTTTTCATTTCGTTTTGTAAACGCATAACAATAGTCCAAAGACTTGGCGAGCCGTAACCTGATGTGGAGTTTATGGGTAGAGATGGCGATCTGACCAGTGCTTCTATTGACGGCGGCTCGTCATCACATTCTGAAAATAAGATTTTTACCAACGCATGAAATAAAACACTTAAGTTTAATCACCAATTTCGCACAATCGAGTTTTACACAAAGCAAAAAACGGTAAAGGTATTTAAGAATCAAGCGTCTAAAAACGAACCTTACATTTATGTTAGATTTAAATTATAGTCTCCAGTGTTTCACTGAAACCATTTGTGATTGTGAATTGTTATATAATTACGAATACGAAAGCGTTGTAACATAGCATGTAAAACGGTAAGCGTTATGCATAAGTTCCAGAGCGTTCGCGAAATGTATCGTCTTAATCTTCAAAACCCCTGTTTAGTAAAATTTTAGGTAGATCACAAAATTTACAAATTTTGGTATATGTCTGAAACATTTTTTTTTAATTATACAGTCATCATATTCCTGTATATACAGGAACTTTGAGTTTGTGAAACAATGCGTTACAAAATTGACAATATTTTACGTATGCATCTTTCGTCGTTTAAATTATTTAGCGTTGCATCCGTAACAATTACAAAGGATTTAAAATAACAGAAAAATACAAGTCAAATACATATAGTTGATAGTTTCAATCTTAAGGGTGCAGTAAAGAAAGAAAGAAAAAAAAGGTGCAGAAAGAGCACCTTTTAGGCAGCCGTGTCACAAGATGGACACTAGAATATTATATCATTAGGTTATAGTACAGTTAATGGCCTTGCCTAATAAATAGTTGAACATTGAACATTACGGTATTTCGCAAGGTTTGTACGATTTGAATAGTGTATAAGACGATTTTGTTAACTGGAAAACCAAAACTTATTATTTGTCATAAACCTTGCGGCAGCAGACAACTTAGAAAATATCTCCACCAAGCTTGATGGTAGTTGTAAACAGAAGGAAACCGTTTATTCTTGATTTCCAAAGGCCATAAATGGAATTTCAATACGTTTGGAAGCCTCGTAGACGGTTTTCTAAGTAGAGAGTTTTTAATCTTCCATTGGCTTGATTCCTTCCAAACTCCTGCTAAAACTTAACTTTGACTCGTCAAGCCCCGCTACGGACGCCGGAGTCCGAGTATATAGGGTTTCCCCATACATCTATATATATAAGCGAGGTTTGACGGGTTAACTTTTGATGCATATAAATACGTGAACATTAAAATGCTTGAGAAAAAACAAACATTTCATAGCCAAAAAGAAAATTTATTTTAATATGTTAATAGCTCCAGTAACTACAATAACATTCATAAAAAAATAAATATAACACACAGCAATATCATACACTTTGATTAATTAAAGTTTGGTACGTTTTTAAATTCCAGTTAATAATGTATATCGTACAAACCGAAAACAATGTTTTAATAAATTAAATTCTATCATAGAATATGCACAATAGGTACAGTGATGAATAATAGATGACTAGCTAATCATAATTTCAAATTACAGCAATATTTCATCTGGTAATTTTTTTTCACATCATTAACATGTTATGTAACCTACGCTCAATAGTATTTTGCAAATAAATTTAAAATGTACCTAGCTATGCAATTTCCAATGCGTAATCAATTTACTTATTACTTCAACATCAAATGTGGTAGAGTGATGTAAAATAAATATAAAACTTGAACAAGTTAACATAATATGTAATATCTTCCTTGTTTTGCTATATTTATTGCAAAATGTGAGGAACGCGATAAGTACATAATTTTAAACAAAAAGTATCAATAACTCATAGATTTTAAAACACTACTTTCTCTGTATACTCAGTAGCACTGGTAAGTTATTTCTTAGAAATAAAGAATGGAGCCCGAAGTCTGGTAGACTGCTCACATTATGCTCCGTGTTTTACGCTACCAACAACAAATCAATATTTGCATGTCAATGATCTCGTGCGCGGGACGCTCACTGAAGATAATTTACTCACTGTTTTTCTTAGAATACTTTGAAGTTAATTTAAAATTTTCAATTGCTTTGCTAGTAAAACATTGCGAAATTAAGTATAGCTATTTTCTCTTGATAACCTTATTAAGGTAAAACAAAGCCAGGAAAATACTGAAAGAAATATAATTTATCGAGGTAATTAGCCTGAAAAACAGTTTTTATTTTTAGTGCCTTCGTCGGTCCGTAATGGGATACGAGGCGTGCGCATTAGGTAATTTGTTGCAATGATTATTACGCCTGTCAACCCTTCCAATTTATTGCGCTAAAAATCTGTGTCGGTCGTTATTAGCAACCGTACTACCTTTAGATTTATTAAAGCCATTATGACTTACGGCATCATAAAGATCGTTCCTATAAAGCGAAAGTCGACACAATTACCGCAACAAATAATAGTTTTAATTTTCCTTTCATTTATTAAACACTTCCTACTTCTACTTCCTTCCTTCTAACCTGACTGACTTCCTAATTCCGAGCGAATTAGTTACCGATACATTTGCTTATGTTTGAAATTTAGTTTAAAGCTGGTATATTTCTGCGATTTTATTTAAAGTGAACATAACTTAAAATAATAATCGTTAATTTTGATCTGTAAATGGATGATCCAGTGAAATACGTTGCACTGTGGTGCATAAGATTGATTGTAAGGTAGTGCCTTCAAGTTGCACACTTGTTCAGGCATAATTTAAGAAGTCGTACAGTATTTGACATAAATTAACATCTAGTTTGAAATCGCCTATGGGATAAAATTAGCCACCGATACAAAAATAGTCTATAGATCTAAAATGTAATCACATATTTTTCCCGTATAACAACATGAGCTTTTTGGTATACAATATCGTTGGTCCTAATAAACATAAATCACAAATATATTAGAGTTTATCTACTCACGTATTCCCCTGCGTTACACATACGTGTCGACTGTTTGGAGTGGGCTCCTAGCCGCAACAAAATCTGTTGTCAAAGTTAGGATTTCGATGTTTCGGGTATATCCGATTATGTATTTTATATTCTAGGTTAAGTAACTGTGAAATACTTTAATGTTTCATTACTTCAACTAAAACAGCGCTGAATAGGACAAGGTCAGTAAATTTCAAACAATATTACTGTGGTTCCTTTCGGCCTAATTTCTTCCGACGCAAAAGTGTTCTATTTTGAAATAAAATTTCCATTTTACAGTTCTTAAAAATCATTTTCCGTTACAAGTAATATAATTGAGTAAAAATTTTGTATTGGAGATTACTTCGCTTACTTTCCATACATAAACAAATGCTTATATTTGCGAATTGAAAAGTCATTTCAGTCATATGTATATAGACCACAGAACAAAGATAGGACTTTAGTCTAGCCCCGTCTATAAACTCTAGTCGGCTCACGTCTCCTTTGACACGGCCTAGGACATGAAAATGTCGTGTTTTACGTCTAAGAATGAGATGGAAAAGCATACGGGGCCGGGAAGTGAAGAGTACTTTCACATTATCGTCCTAAACAAAGAAACCTTTTTAAATACTAACAATGTTTCATTTTACTGTAATTTCTTGCTTTTGATTTCAAATGATGTAAGTATACCCGAATTGAAAACTGATATAGGTTGTGTCAAGTTACATATTAAAGGATATGTCCAAAATGGGCCTGAAAATCTAAACAATACAGTTTATATATATTTGAATAGAGCTCCTGAAAAGTAGCTTTTTGCATTAAATCGTTTAATTTTTAAAACCTCCGATTTTAAGATGCATCTAATTTTGTTTGGCTTGAAAACTACACTTAATATGAATGTCATCAAAAAAGTTGGTTATGAATGGAGGGGTCTAAAAATATTTGTTTAATGGATCTAAGTTCCATATGTTGCCCCTTTTAACATCCCTAAAGTTTGAGCCTGTTTAGATTTGAGGACCAGCACCCATACAAAAAGCGGACATCTCCTTTACTGAGAGAAAATTCCCATAGGCAGTTTTTTGCTATTGAAACACGAGCCGTTAACGTAAAAATTACTTTATTGTGCAAAATTCTATCGAGAAAATCATGACAGACTAACATTTCAATTTAAATAGCATTTGCACGTACCAAATTCGTACATTTCATTCGTTTAAACCTTTCCATGGAATTCGAAAAAAGCAATGGTTAGCTTTCGCATATATCCATAAACAATTTTATATTATGTGTTGGTATTAATTTGGTGAAAATTCTTAGGTATAAGCGTGTGGAAATACGAGTGCATCACCAACATCTGTGCATGTGCAGGTAATTGTGTTAAGCTGGGTATTAACATACGGAGGTCCGGCGCGGATATATCCGGTCGTATCCGGCGTATACGAACTATAACAGCACTCGCACTCAAGGTAAAGTAGGCAGCCATTATGTATAGTGCAATGATGTCCCAAATAGATTTCTTGCCGGAACTAAAATTGATTAATCCATTGATATAACTCCCGGAGCAAATGTTCAAATATACGAAAACATGGAATGGTGATTGTAAAACAGCGCTACATAACGGTAGATTATTTTAGTTCACCACCAACAAAACCGGGGTAACAGATTTTGTAAATATTCAAAATAATTTAATAAACTATTTTTAATACATATGGCCAAAAAATACAACTTTTAAAATGTAAACATATAAAACCACGTATGTACAAATCTTTGTTTTGTCAATACTGTTACTTTTCTTTTATAGTAGAGAACTACTTGGGACCTAAGATACTACATAGTTAAACGCGCAACATTCCGATGACAGATTCCACAAACATTATTTTAGTCCAATAAAACAAACAATACTTTTCTTTTATGATAGAGAACCTACTTGGGCCCTAAGATTCTACATAATTAAACGCGCAACATCAATAACAGATTCCACAAACATTATTTTAGTCCTATAAATACAACCATTTAAATTTCTCTACCTTTTTGGCCTTTACGAATATCGAATTTCTTAGATTATTATTTTTCGGGATGTGAAAACATCAACTGTATTTGTGATTTTGCGCTCTCCCCAGTGCCGTATTTAGCCATCGAGTAGATATTTATGTGTTTGAACTTTGAAGGAGACGTCGTACATCCAGGCTCTACGCAAAAACTCTCGGCACACGGATGGTGTACTCAGGGGACCGAAGTTAGCGTTACGGGATATTATAAATCTCTGCTTATATTATATAGCCCAAGAGCTTGCTTGTTTGGTTGAACGCGCTATCTCAGGAACTACTGAACCGATTTTGAAAATTCTTCCACTAATAAGAAGCGACATTACTCTTGAATGCTATAGGCTATTTTTTTCCCCGTGAAAATCTTTTTATCCCGGAAAAACTTTACCACGTGGGTGGAGCTGCGAGCAATATTAATATTTTGTAAGTTGATGTATCGGATTTATTTATTAACTAGCTTTTGCCCACGGCTTCGCCCGCGTTAATAAGTTTTTCCGGGCTAAAAGTACATAAAAACCTTCCCGTTGAATCACTCTATGACTATGACGTTCATACAACTCTTAACAAATAATGCATTAATTTCGACCAAATTTGATTACCATAAAAACGGTTCTAGTGAGTTAATCTTAAAAGATAGACATAGGTATACTGTCGCGGACATTTTTTTAGATCATTTTAAGAGGAATAATTCTTTCATACATATATTTTTGGTATCTTGAACCGTTTTCGCAGCGCACGCAATGGAAGTCCTCAAGGATGAATAATTTTCCCCGTATTTTTCACATTTTCCATTATTTCTTCGCTCCTAATAGTTGCATCATGATGTTATATAGCCTAAAGCCTTCCTCGATAAATGGTCTATTCAACACAAAAATAAATTTTCAATTCGGACCAGTAGTTCCTGAGATTAGCGCGTTCAAACAAACAAACAAACAAACAAACAAACAAACTCTTCAGCTTTATAATATTATTTATTTATATCCGTGTTGTTGTATCGAACATTGTTGATGTCTTCAGGACTACTATGATCGGTTAATAACTAAAAGGACACTCGCAGTAATAGGTATAAGAAAGGGCTGAAAACAATGAGAGCTCGACTTATGTCTTCATTTTAAAAATTAATAAAGTACCACCATATAAGAGCGATAATTTTAATGCCAACTTTAAATAATACAACTGGAATAAGCTTTGACAATGTTCGTATTCCAATGAATGATAAAATACATAAATATGTTCAACACAATATAATACATACAGGAACAATAAGTATAAATGTACAAGCACCATGTTCTATTGCGAACAAATTGATTCAACACATAAAATGGCATTAAATCCATAGGCGTATACAGGGGCTGCGGACTGAGGGCCGACTGATCACAGAACTGAAGCAATAGTAGCGACAGTATAGACCAGCAGCTCAGCAAATATCGTTATTAAGTCTATATACAAATGAACTCCATAAAAAAAATTCTCTTTAAAAATTTCCTCCACGAGCCGGGACCTGTGCACGCCCATGCCGAAAGTGAGACTATTTTAAACATTTTTCAATTAAATATTATTATCATTTTGTACTCTTGGAGATTACAACGTATTTCGAGTCATTAGTTGGGCCACGCAATACTCTGTAAATGAGGCTCGGTGCGTTTGTATATGTCGACCAGTGCACAATGCATTCTTGTTACAAATTTATTGACCACTTCAAATAAATTTATCACTGGGCATACCACTATTCAGTATTCTGTGTCACAGGACACAGACATTTATTCACAGTATGCATGGGCCTGAAGTCTGAACTATAAAGCTTATGTTTATAACAAAACGACTAAATATTTTCGCATTTGGTGAACAATAGCCGAATATATGAGTGATAGATCGGGACCTCTTGAGTTCGAATCTTAGATCAGTTTTTTTTTTAAGATTTTATGGTTAAACAAAACTCCTGTATCCACTGCAATTTACTATGTTCGAATATCCTAGTCCTTCAGCGGCGGATGTATATTAATCAACTTTAAATTAAGCAGACTTGATTTAGGTTCTAGATTCCATAAGCACTAAGCAAGCATCACTGGTAGGAATAGATAAAAAACTCATTACTTACTTCTTTATGGTAATAAATTATAAAACAGTATCTGTGGTTTCTTAGCAGAAAATTCATGCTCAGACGATATATCGATAAAAATTTTACAACACATTGTGATACATACATAATTTAAAAAAAGAACGAATTTAATTAATTGCAAAGAAACGAATTTTATACAATATCTTTTAAAATAGTCTCACTAATAAAATATGACCCTTCAATATTATAATATCGCACTTTCTCTTATGACATCCAGCTACATAATATATCACCCTTATTTATTAACACCGAAATAAGACCCATTAAGAGCCTATGTGAAAAACATATGGAATCGTGATGGGCGTGACTTAGCGTATTTCAAATGCGAGGCGCCGCACGGCCCCGCTGAGATAGATCGCGCGCCTCGGCCCTCGTCGCATCGCGTCGTTGCGACAGGTCGTTGCACTCAAGCCCGCGAAAAGATCGTCATTGCAAATGCATGTCTGTGTTGTAAATATTATAGTTATTATAATTTCTAATAAATTTATAACTTATAAAACATAGAATTTATTTTAATTCGTTTATAGAACCATTATTATGTCACTATTATCTACCTAATTACTTGAACGTTATGTAAAATGACATTGTAAGTTATCTAAACTCATCGAAAGTATTATTCACTTATAGTTGACTTTTGTTGACAAGATAAAATTTGGTGTGGTGGTAGGTTCGAGTCTTACCCCTACGTAGGTCTGTATATAGGTAAAAAGCAAAGCAGTATGAAACTTCTATAATATGTTTTAAATTATATTTTGCTTTGTTTTGATTTATTCTTGTGGACTTTCCTAACTTTGGTGGACATAAAATAAATAATAATACAATAAATGGCGTCACTATTTTTCGGCCCGACTCGGGATTCGAACCCGGGACCTCAGCACAATAGGCGTATCGTGTGTGCAACTACGCCTTGGAGGCAGTCAAACATAGCATCACACCTTTTCTCCTCACATTTCGTTAGCTATTTTAGGTCTTATCAAATAGGAGACGAGCTTATTGCCACATACCGGGCCCAATTCAACAGACCGAGCTGATACTGGACAGAAAAAAATAGTATTTGCCCGACGCGGGATTCGAACCCGAGACCTGAGCGTGGAGGCCGTACCGGGCACGTAATACAACTACGAGTTGCGACATCAAGGTAGTTTCGACAAGTCATTCACGATGAAACTTCTTCCCTGGAATGTCAGGTCTATTTTACGTAAATGATGCTTCACTCTAGTGCCACCATGCAATTTAAAAATCGAATTTTGTATGTAAAGGATGTTCGAAATTTATGCAATGCAATAAAATTACATAGCTTGATATGAAGATTGATTACATTATTATGGTTGAATATTCACTATATAGGATATAAATGTTACAAATGTTGAAGGCGGCTGCTACCTATCTAGATAATTTTTATAATTTTTAATTTGAACTGTATGTAATGTGGGGTAAGAAAAATATAGCAAGGTCATTCTTACTACGCGGGTACTTATGCTTATAGAAAATTTGAAATGTTAATTACTTACAATTTTTTAAATATTTTTGATATTTTGTACAGAAGAATAGACTGATGTTTACTGCAACAGCTACTTCTTCAATTCTAAGGCATTTGTTTTTGTTTTGCAATATAACAAAGCTCCGATATCCTTATTGAACTGAATGAAAAATAATGATGGCCATATTTTAAAAGGAGACGGGAAAAACTTCATAGAACTTTGGGCTTCGTGTTACAGAGATAATTTATGCATTATTTTATAGTTATATTAGAACTATTTCCAAATGAGAAAGAAAAATCTGTCTGTCCAATGGGAGTAAAGAAAGAACCGCTATAGAGTAGAGCTTCTAAATCATTTTTCGGTGAATAACTTTTTTTTACCTGATGACATAAGATGTTCACAGTACCTAACCATTGGATTGCCCTATTAAATAGTGAACAGAGCTAGCTTAGACAATAACCAGAATTGAACATATCACATGGAATCGACGAGGACTGATATAAATATATAATGGCTCATTTACACTCTCGCGCGAGTGGTACGCCGAACACAATACGAGCCACGACGCGAGGTGTGAAGCTAGAGTGTTAGTGAGTCAATAATGTATTTCAATTTGACATTACGTCGGGAGCGCTGAACAAAGTTGCCAGTAAAATTAAATAATATCGACCAATATTAAATATCCCAAAAAGCGAAAATGTCTTTTTAGTTTAATTTCTAAAATACCTATAGTTTTTAATTCTTATTCTTTTTCAGCCTTTAAAAGACTACTATTGCACATAGGTCTCCCCCAAAGAATTATTAATACTATTATGTCAATATTATTCTTGTTATACATGCTTGGTATTCTTTGAGTATGTAACCAACGCTCTAAGTTGGTGCCAGCGCCGTGTGTAATATTACACGAACCACTTGGTGCCACTTTTCACCTTTCTATAACTCAAAACCTATTTAAAGTAAACACATAAAACTGTGTGAGTTTAATTATATCTATAAGGACATCTAGAAGCCCAAATTTTATGAAGCTAGCTCAAACGGTTATAAAGATATGAAGGTCAAAATCGTAAATTTTTGTACTGACTGACAGACTTATAGTATCTAAACCTAACCTACTTCCAGATGACCTAGAAGGATGAAATTTGGAATCCAGCTCGGTAATTATGTGTAAGCGTAAGAAAAAATCTAAAAATAAAAAAAGTTAAAAATACAGGGGTCCACATAAAAAATATATATTTTTAATGGTAGCGTTGGAATCCCAATATATGTTTTATTATATTTGCTTTATAACAGAAATATAAAGATAAAGTTAAGCCAAAACATTTGTGGTGTCCCCATAAAAAAACACTTGTAATACGCGCTAAACAGCCGGCCAACGGTGTGTCGTCGGCGGCGCACGGCACCACACAACTCAATACCTACCTAGTTTTTTTTACAAAAAGTAATGATATCCCACCAAAAACATAAATGTAAAAGATATCACATTTGTAAATACCAGCAACTATTATAGGTATTCAATAAAGCAAACAAATAGAATTTAATACTTGTTCATAATGTTATTTTGTTCCTATAAATACATATTTAGATTTCGCATAAAACTTGGCACACATTTAGATCTCCATTCTTTTTGCGGCGAAGCCCACAGCATAATTTTGGTATTGAACTTGGCTATCCTTTTTTACATTTATGTTTTTGGTGGGATATTTTTAAATGGAAGACATAAAAATAGAAGAATATTGATACATGCTTCAAAAGTGTAAGGTTAAGCCCAATTTAGGCCGTCTCCTTTATACCTATTAGAGTTTGTGGCCAGTCATGTCCAGCGGATTTTGATTTTAAAGCCAAATAGCCTTTAAAGAAAAATAAATCTAAATGGCGGCCTTTATTTAAAATTCTAACATTACATCTGCCTTTTGTGCACAAAACAATGCCCAGATATCGATTTTGAGTTCGATTGGCCTTAATACAAAAAACTTCAAAATGGTGGCTACTTTTTTCAATTCTGACATTGGATCACTCTTTTGTTAATAATGTTACACCCAGATATCGATTTTGCGGTCGATTAACCTTAAAACAAATAAATTCAAAATGGCGGCCACTTTTTTCAGTTCTGACGGTGGATCTGCCTTTAGTAACTAAAGTGGTACTCAGATACCGATTTTGAGGTCAATTGGCTTAAAATAAAGAAATTCAAAATGGCGGCCAATTTTTTCAGATCTGACATTGGATCCGTCTTTTGTACCTACAGGCCTGCCCAGATGTCGATTTTGAGATCGAATGGCCTTAAAACAAAGGAATTCAAAATGGCGGTATTTTTTTTCAATTCTAACATTGGATCCGTCTTTTGTACCTACAGGCTTGCCCAGATATAGATTTTGAGGTCGATAAGCCTTAAAACAAGGAAATTCAAAATGGCGGCCACTTTTTTCAAGTCTAACATTGGATCCGTCTTTTATACCTAAAGGCCTGCCCAGATATCGATTTTGAGGTCGAATGGCCTTAAAACAAAGGAATTCAAAATGGCGGTCACTTTTTTAAATTCTAACATTGGATCCGTCTTTTTTACCTACAGGCTTGCCAAGATATCGATTTTGAGTTCGATTGGCCTTAAAACAAAGAAATTCAAAATGGCGGCCACTTTTTTCAATTCTAAAATTGGATCCGTCTTTTATACATAAAGGCCTGCCCAGATATCGATTTTGAGGTCGATTGGCCTTAAAACAAAGAAATTCAAAATGGCCGCCGTGTATACCAATTCTAACATTGGCTCTTAACATTTTAGTTATTATTGATTCATAATGTATAAATAAATGAGTACTACAAAAAATCATACTAAAATAATTTTATGGTGTAAAAATTTGAACAGCCTTTACATGCAAAATACGAATTTTTTAAATGTATGAGCGGCACGCAAGCGTCATTTACACAAAATTGGGCCGGCATTCCAGGGCGTCCCTAGCTATGAATTACCCAATATAAATAATACATACATATACTCTCACGTCTTTTATCCCCGAAGGGGTAGGCAGAGGCGCAACTAGTGCACTCACTTTCCGTCGTGCGTATTCCGTCCTATGATGTGATAGGGGGCGAGCCTATCACCATTTCGGGCTCAAAATCCAGACTTCGGGCTGAAAAGAAAAAAATCCAATATCACTCTGCCCGACTCGGGGATCGAACCCGAGACCTCAGCATTGCAGTCATAACGTAATACAACTACACCACTGAGGCAGAATAAATAACAAAAAAAAAGCAGTGACTATTGTTTTTCAATCAGGGATTCGAACTCGGCACCTCAGCGTACCGATCACTAAATATAACTAAAGCAGGTCTCCGACTAGAAACAATTTACAAAGGTGAAAGGATGTAATAATTACGCTTGCTGCCTATCTTATAGACCTAATAGAGCCTATAATTTTATATTGATACACGGACGTGAGCTGGATACACTATAAAACAGAATTTCCAGGGCACGTTCAAATTTGCCGCGCGGTAGCGCGGACCAATCCCTACACTAGACGGCCAATTCGAAATTTGAAGGCGTCCGAAAATTTCGAGCACACGTCCGTCGTCAGTAAAGATTCCGGACGACTGAAGCCGGCACGGGCCACTCCCATAACAGCGATGGCGTATTTGGACGTCGCGGATGAGAGAAAGTGACGGGTGGCGCACGCGTATGCCGAAATGAAATGGCGTAAGCGCCAAAACAATTTTATTTTAATTGTGATTATACTATTTAATTCGTTTTAATTGTGTATTGATAAAACTTTGAAAAAATTGTTGTATTGTATTTAAATAAAGTTACGAATGTACATATTCCACCATTTAGAGATAAAGCGTGTTTAAAGAAAATATCAGAGGTAACTTTGAATTTTTTTTCGATCGAGAAAATTTATAGCAATTGTGTTTTGGCTTTGACATATTATTGAGTTATACGTTCAATTTACACATATCCAAAAATCTAACTTCTGATCTTAGTAGTTTACGAGAAATTTGAATTTGAAAGTACTTAAAGTTCCTTACATAGGCTCTTAAGATATAACACCTCAAGTATATAAAATATGTTATAACTAATTTTACAATAATAATATAATCTACGTATACTATAGTGTAACGCTAAGAAGTTTTGTTGCTCAAAGCAAACCATGCGCAATGCCAGATTCAGCGAGCCATGTTCGTAACATATACATTATACAAGCCATTACATTAAATATAATATTTATTTAAATCTAAATAATACTGCGCACATGCACTATACAAAATCTATGTTAACATAGATAACACGCGTTATTGTTAAAGTTGTATCAATGGCACTTGCACTAGATTTAGACAATATAACACGGGTAATATTTGGTAGTCGCCTATAATATTGGTGTCACACTTGAAACAAAACGTTAGACGTAAAACTTAACTCATGGGGTAATAGCAAAGGAGCCAGCTTGGATAGATTCAACGATGCCGTGTCGAGAGCCGCCCGGCGCCCACTCAGTAACGTAACACAAATATGACCAATGTACCCTGAGCAGAGTGTGAATCACGTCATGATATGTAATTAATACACCGCTGCGAAGTTCACGGCAGGTAGGATTATTGGTTATCATAACCGTCTGCTTTCCCCAGGGACTGAACGGTAACGATAACATCGATTTCCCCGCGAAAAAAAAAAAAGGATTATTGGTTATGTCAGTCGAAGTGATGAGATTTGGTGAGCTGTTTGACGAAGGTCCCACAACACCAGGTGGAGGATCGCGCCGAGCGGGCTGTGGGGGGTGCGTGTGGTGGGTGGGGTGTGGGGTGGGAGGGGTTATGCGCGTGCGCAAGGCTGGGGTGCGAGCCGCTGCGCCGCTCACGGCCGCAGAGTGTGCGAGTCGCTCGCTCGTCCGAACACTGCCACAGATTGGGGTTGGAGCGGTTGATGTCAAGTTTCCGCTCGGACAAGAGTCTCCTGGCCTCCGGCGCGCGGTACAGGTACGCGTCCGCCGCCGAAGAGCTTTTGTTACGCTTCACTTTGGACACCTTGTTGGCCGCCGACGACTCGGGAGTGTTACTTCGCTGGACGGTCGGCAGTTTAGTATAGTTATAGTGAGGCATGTTAGTAGCGGGTGCGTGATATTGTACTTTACCGAGAGACAAGTGGCCGCAGTCCACTGCAGGTGCGATATAAAGGCAGCCGCATGTAACAAAATAGAAAGATTCAGACTATCGTGTCGGAGAACAAGCCAGTTAATCACGTTCACAATCGCGCACATAGATTTGCTTGTGTTGTGTTGGTCATTGAAGCAACTATAATGTAGTCCTCTTGGCACCTTGGTCCTTGTTAGTTACGCATGTATGTATAATTATGTGAGGAGCGTGTTATGTTGCACATAGAATAGACGTTCAGAATTATTGGTTATGGTATAGAATTAACAGAAATATTAAAATAAATAATAATTATCTTTTCTGAGATTCTTAAATAGACACATAACGGTCGTTAAATAATTATGTAGTTGGTAAATAATTACTATACAACTACGACTAGCTACTTTGTACTGGAATCAGCTAAATATAAATAAAATTATCTAATAATATATTGAATACGTCATGTTGCTTCAGATCTAAGAAGAATTCTAGAGATACAACGTACGACAGACGGGAGATTATTAAGCATGCTTTGTTCATGCATTTAGAGACATGTGCCCACATATACCGGCATAAATAGACGAATATGCTGATTATTATAATGAAATATACTGACGATGTGCTCAATAGAATTGTTACATCGACAACAGCAATATTGAATAAATATTATTTATAAGCTCTACGATTTATATGACTAGCGAAAATTTTGGTTTTATGCGTAAATACGGTTTCATTCTAAGAACCAGCTAATAATACGGTTTCTTGACTTCACATGTCTCCTTCTTGTCGACTCGAATATCTCCAGTGGAATATTGGGTACTGCATAATAAATACAGTTGTGTTAGTCGAAACTGTTAGCCTTTAATATAACAGCATTTCATACTAGTGTGTAATATACGTAATATACATTTTCATTCATCGAAATTATTAAACATACTAGCCAATTTAGTTCCATTAAAATTAACGCTAACTCAAAGTGTTGCTTTACTTATTTTGTGGGCATTCATTATAATAAATTATAGGTTAATCATTAAATAATATTTTAGTAAACAGATATCCATTTGTAACTTTGCAACCGTATAATTAAATATTAAACCGTCAAGCCCCGCTTATATATATAGATGTATGGAAAAACCCTATATATATGGACACCGGTGTCCGTCGCGGGCCTTGACAGATTAATAAATAATAAAAGTAATGATTGAATTAGCTTTAGAAAAACCTCCAAGTATCTATAGAAATATAATCAAACAAAATACTCACCGGAACTTACAGCGTTCCTGCACCGTGCCGAGGTGCAATAAGCCTCAATGACCTTTAGTATAAGAGCATCTTCCTCGTATGAATTGGATTTTCTTTGATGCGGAGCGTATGGATGCGTCGGCCCAATGTTTTCGTCCGACCCGATTGTGAACGACTGGGGCCTCAGTGGAGGCGCGGGTCTCAAACAAGTTATACTCCACCCTAAAAAGGAACCAACGATGCATCTACTACTGTTGATACATACACACACTCACGCCTTTTATCCCCGAAGGGGTAGGCAGAGGCGCAACTAGTGCACCCACTTTTCGCCATTATTCCGTCCCATGATGTGATAGGGGGCGAGCCTATCACCATATCGGGAACAAATTCCAGACTCCGAGCTGATGCTAAATAGAAAAACTCAATATCACTTTGCCCGACCCGGGGATCGAACTCGAGACCTCAGCATTGCAGTCGTACCGTAATACAACTACGCCACCGAGGTATATTCATGATGAGTTGATAAATCATCATGACTGTTTTTTGTTTTATTCCTTTTCTAGATGATGCTCGCGACTTCTCCCGCGTGAAAAGCCTTTCTCGTTACAGAAGTCCCTAAAACACAGTACGGCGAGGCCAGCGCCACCTGCTTAAAGGATCAGCTAGAAAATATCTATTATTTCCCATAGGAGTAAATTCCCGGGATAAAAAGTACCCTATGTGTTAATCACGGACATTATCTACCAGTGTGCCGAATTCCATCAAAATCAATTTAGTTTTTTCTGCGTTTACTTCTAACAAACATACAAAACTTTGCATTTATAATATTAATAAGATAATTTATACCTTTACTGCTGTAGTTCGAGCCCGCCGTGTCAATAAAATCGACAGAAGAAAATTTCTTGCCAATAGGACTCTTGTTCGGTTTAGCGGGCGATTGGTCGAGAGAGTCGCAAGAGTTTTGCAGCCAACGCGCGGGTTGATTCTTTTGTTTATTTTTCTGTGTCTGTTGCGTGTGTTGTGAGTAGCTTTGATGATTGTTAAATGAGTGTGATCTTTTGTGGTTCGTTAAACCGGATGATATATCAGAGCTATTACTGTCGCTCACGGCCATCTGCAAGTATAAATAGTATACAAAAAACGATTAGCGGTCGCATTCAAACCGCTATATTATGATCAACGGGGAATTTATTTTTAATTTCACGGACGTGTTTATTATTCACTTCTGTCATAGTTGCGGAATGTTAAGATATAAAAACATAAGCTCACGCCTTTATCCTCCACAGTATAGGCAGATACGTAACTAGTGAATCCAAAGTGGTGTGATAGGACGCGATCCTATAGCCGATTCGGTCATTAATCTCAGTCCCGAGCAACAGAGATATGTAGGTATTTCCTAAGGTATTAGGTTATTTGAACTGCTCCTATTTCTTACATACCTCTTTATATAATTCCAAATTAAATTGTATCTATAAACTATACATAACCATTTACAAATGGGTTTCATAATACTATAGAATACACAACGATGTATAAGTAATCAGCTATGCGAGTTCCTACATACTCTCGGGTATAGGTAATAAGCCTTTCCATGCAATATATGTACTGGACTTTTTAATTTGTTAGTACAATAACATGATGTCTACTTGCAGTGATTGTTTTACTGTTAGTAAAATGAATAAACACAGGCAAGGATGATCAAGTAAAGCACTGCAACACTGGGGGTAATTCTAATGACAGCATTAATCTAATGGTTATCAAACTTCAAGGCAATATTATAATCAAACCAGTGATACACAAAACAGTATCTCTTTACAAAAGAATAATCCTTGCCTGAGTCGGTGACCACGGTTATCGGTAACTTTGCTTTCATCCACCAGTGCGCGTATAAATCCGAACGATACACCATGAAACCTGATTGGGGACTGGCTAGACCCTTCTGTAATTTGGTAAAGTCTTCGCTTCGAGACCTCGTCTTACGCAGTTGCGCGTAGTTCGCGTCCACGCTTTGTCTATTATCATTGGTAAACACGTCTCGGTTGCGTGGCGCATTTGCACGGGACTGCCTCTCATTGTTGTTTGCCTCGGGTGTCTCTCTGTATATACGCATGTGGTAGTGCAAGCTGGGCTTCGTGCGTTCCGTTATATTTAACGTACTCCACTGGCAAGGTATTGGCTGACGAACGTTCTTAGGTATGTCCAAGTGGGTACTTGGTTTTCTATATATCCTCGGCGGAGGCTCGGGTTTCAACTTTATTTCTGGTACGTAACGTTCGATATTCCTCCTTATCGACGTTCGCTTTATTTGCGAAGTTGGTAAAGGAGACGCAGCGTACGTCGAAATGACGTGGGTATTTGACAAATCCATCACGTCAAGACTGGTTTCAGAAGTCACACTGGTGACGCACGACGTTCTAGCAGTTGAACCGAAAGGTGACGTGCATCTACATTGATCCTCAAACGTTTCTGCTTCTATTTCTGACAACGTGAGTTTCTTACGGCGGCCTGCATCATAATCTCTTTGAGATAGATTTGTAAGAGAATCTTTTGTAGGATCGGAAACTTTTTCGTGACTATCTGAATCGTTTCCTGCATTGACAGTGCTTGAATATTCCTGCATGTCTGGTGAGGCTAAGTTGCAACTGCCCACAACTCCCGAGTCAGACGACCTGGGACTAGGGCACAGTGATCTGTTGCAACATTCACATTTTCTATGATTTTTGTCGTTTTCAGATTGCGAACTCATCCTTTGAACCCGCGATCCAGAGCTCTTGTTCACGTTCTCTGTCTCCACCATCGATTTCGACACGGACCTACGAATTCGTTTATCTGAATTAAGCGAATGCTTGCGAAAAGGTAAGTTGGTGTTCAGATTTACATTAATCACTTTCATATTATCTTCCTGTTCATTCCGGAACATTGGCGGTGGATCGATAATGATAGATTCAATCGAGTACTGACGATATGGTTTCGGAGACGGTGGCGGTATTTCTTGTAACACGTCAGCCGTCAGTACATTTTCGTTATCATTTTCTTCCGGAGTATAATTTTCTTCTTGAGATTTCCACAGTTTCTGTATATGGTCGTTTTTGGCTGTGCAGTTTGGGAAACTTTGTCTTGTAGGTATGTACTCCGAATCAATATTTCCAAGGGTTTCTATTTGAGTGTTCTGATCAATGTTAACTAGGTCTTCACAGGCCATGTACGGCCTCACTTCGAAACTCGACGTTTCTGTACTTTCGGAATGTGGAAAAGCCGAGTGCATATCGTGTGAAATGCAGGATTGGTTGTGCGATTGCTGGTCCGTGTTCATTGTTGTGACAGTATTTAACCTGTCACCACTACCAAGTATTCCTTGAAATAAATTTCTTGTACAGTCTGCCGTAGTTCCAGTAAACGTTGTGGGGACTTGTGATTCATCCAAATGCATATCTGGGGAATTATCGAAATATCTCACATAACCAAAATTACTGCCCCAACTGCTGCAAGACGAAGATATTGTCCTGGGGCTGTCCATGGCATCCTGCCTTAACATTTTAGAGCAGCTGAGCGCTTCAGCGTCGGTGCAACTAGAACTAGCATACGACTCGGTGTCGTCAGTCTCTTTGTCACTCTCGTCGCTGTCAGAATACTCAGTGTCCGCTCCGACCGTACCATCATTCTCGATTTTTAATTTGATATGATTTTTGTGTCGCCGCCTCACAGGCAGTCCCGTCAACTCGAAAGCTTTAGCCCAAGTCCTTTCGTGTAACAATTTGCGCAACATTTGTTTCGTTATTACTTTCTTTTTGACGAGTCTCGCGAAATATTTTGTTAATGAATAATAAGGCGAAGCAGAAGGGTAACTAGCGGGCGGTAGTGTCACGTGATAAAGACTCCGGCGGCTAGAGTTGATGCTAGACAACGCCCCTTCGGAAGGAGAGCGGGTCAGCTATGCAACAATATTACAAAATACCTTAGTAACAAGTTTTTTTACTACAAATAAATATTTATTCTAATAATATTGATATTTGATACTCACATGTGGTAAAGACTGCGGTTGTCCAGGCTCGTGAGCGGGGCTGCTCGTGTTGGAGTGCTTTTGTAACAAGCTTACCCAGTTATCAGCCTCGGCTTTGGTCTGACATACCGCCACAATAGTGTCTATCATTGGACCGCTTATTTCAAATGCGTTTTTCCGGACATCCGTGTCCTCTAATTTGCATACAGTAATACCAGTTAATGGAAGACAACCCTGAAAAAAATAAATTAACATATCTTGATAGTTTTCATCAGTATTTGTAGCTCGGTACATTAATACCTATTTTACTCGCCAACGCCTCGTTAAAGGACACTTCTTAAGGTCAACATACCACTTTAAAGCTGTGCGACATCTGCATATTGTGTCGTTACTATATCACACCTATTTGTTGCGTGTTGAGATTAGATTCCCTCTTAATTTAAGGTGGTTCAAGAAAACATCAATCACCTTTAGTATTTTGTATGCCATAGTTCAAAACTGATCGCACTATAATTTAATAAATTACGTTTATAATGAATATTGGCTAGCATATTACATATTGCCACTAGGGAAAAATCAGATATAAATATGATTGTAACAAAATATGAAACTGCATATACATTAGAAAAATAAGAAGCTATATTACCCCGGAATACTATAACCTCCTATACATAATTCTCCAACCCATAGACAAATACAATCTCCATAGATTGAGGAAGAAAAAACCCAACACATTTTTATACCAATCATATGGATAAGGATACGCACCTCGTAAACAAATGCAGACACCCTCTTGCT
This sequence comes from Lapara coniferarum, assembly GCA_949316025.1. NCBI lineage: Eukaryota > Metazoa > Arthropoda > Insecta > Lepidoptera > Sphingidae > Lapara > Lapara coniferarum. The sequence goes on along the minus strand of OX438926.1, from coordinate 11,400,419 downwards.
GACGGACAGCAGCAGCAGCGCGGAGGGGAACAGCACCAGGTACCGGTCCTGGTGCGAGGGCCCCACGGCCACGCTGCCCATGTGCAGCACGTCCCCCAGCGACGCGAGCTCCCCGCCGGGCCAGCCGCGGACCTCGCCCGTCACCACTTGCAACTCCAACTCTTTCTGACGACGCAATGCGGCACATCCACTCTGTCACACAAATTCAAATCATTTATTCAGTAATTAGGCCCCTAAGAGCACTTTTACACGTCATTTTTCACAATGTTGTTTTACTAAAAGATTCTACCGGTGCTTCGGAAAAGCCCACTGACCTGAGAAGAAGCACCCAGAAACTCAGCGTAGGTCTTTTTTCATTTTTTTTAAATAAATATATTTTACAATTTGAAAACATTACATACATAGTATCACGGTAGTAAGTGGATGATAGCCTAGTTGGGAATGGAACAGTCTGCCGAGACAATATCCGCAGGTTCAAAACCCAAGGCACACACCTTTGACTTTTCGATGTTATGTGTGTATTGTTTATCAATTATCGTTCATTTTAACGGTGAAGGAAAACATCGTGAGGAAACCTGCACACCTGAGAATTCTCCATAAGAATTTCGAGGGTATGTGAAGTCTGCCAACCCGCACTAGGCCAGCGTGGTAGACTAAAGCCTAAAACTTTCTCAGTAGTAGAGGAGGCCCGTGCTCAGCAGTGGGCAGTATATAATACAGGGCTGGTATTATTATTATCATTATGTTGTATCTTTCCTGCGGGAAATCACGGCACGAAGACCGGTCCTTTTGGAAGGCTTGCGTGGGGATATGGATCCAACACGTAGAGGCCCCGTTAAGATACATTACTCTAGTTGGGATGTGTACGCCTTACAGGTACTCTCTCTGTCTGTACTTAAGGAGGAAATACAGCCAAAGACAGCGCCCGTAAGGCGTAAGGACTATTGCAGAGAAGATGGGAATCATACTGGGTCTATGGATGGGATCTAGATGGACTGGTTGCTGGGCTATTGATTGAGACAACGGGACGCCTGCCAAGTAAAATGTCTCAATCATTTGGATTCAAGGCAGACGGTGACTTGCCCCCCACTAGATGGGCATCCCAAAAAGTGGCGTATGCCAAGGACGCAACATCGGTGTGGGTGGATAAAGGGTGTCGAGAGGTGTGCACCGATTTCACCATCGCGGGTCGCTGACGCGTCCCGGAGTGGGTTCCTCGCTATTATGCAGATTGAGCACTACCACCCTGGAGCTCAGGTTCGTAGCTCTTGCGATTTCCACCCCTAGCCGGCCAGTTAAGGCAAGCCAAGGGTCAGGGGACTCATTTAGCCCCCACGGAATCAGGGTACGCGGTGTCGCCACTCACCGACGGCTCGCCACAAAGCCGCCCCTGCGGGCTTATTATCATTATTATTATAGTATCACGCCTCTATCCCATAGGGGTAGGCAGAGACTATAGATTGAGGAAGCTCGCAGCCGTCCCTAATGCGCCGAAGATGGCCACCACGGAGTTTTGGTTGGTATGCCGTGCGGTGTATATAGGTTAGGGACTCGGCCCGACGATCGCCCGATGGTTCTATCTCTCCGGGCGGCTCAACGTCGGGTCGTAAGGCACGGTGAACCCAACATAACCGCTCAGTCGTTCCCTTGAACGCTGAGCGGTAGTAATAAGTCACTTTCTTCGCATAAAAAAAAGAGACTAGATTGCCACTTTGCCAATAGTAATGTTTAAACTGATATAATAGCTAATGGATCTGATAGCAACGATATAATTATATTAATTTGTATAGCTACAAATATAATATTTATATAGATGTCAATGACCACCACAATAGATCTATAATCAAAATGCGTAATGATTTTATTTGTTTATTTACATCTTTATTGTACACCAACAGAAATAACAAATATATCTGACGGAGGAGAGGATGTTGAACTCTTTGAAGAGGTGACGTCAGCTCTGCCGACGTCACAGGGTTCCACTTCATCATCATCATCAATGATGTGAGAGTAAAACTACAACTTGTCCTCCATCTTTTATTTTTGAATGCTCCAAACTTATTTCCGGAGCTCCGCACAGTTGGAAGGCTCACAAGAGACTGACTATTTCAAATGCGAGGCGCCCTATTTATACCAACAATTTGACATCTCGACTAGTTTTTTGCACGATTATTATTTCAAAATACCCGCCGCTCCGACATATCATAGTAAAAGTAATATAGGCAGTGGTGATACAATTAGCGGGCTTATCGCTTGAGGCAATCTCTTACAGACAACCATTGAAGGGAGATAAGAGAAATGACGAAAAGGGCAGTCAGGGGCGTACATAAAAGCTACTATTACATACACTTAATATATATAAATATATGCATACATTAGCACAAAAATATTTACCACACAAACGTAAATGACTAGTTACTTATATTTATCAATGTCATACAGTTCTAAGAGGTTCTAGAGGCTGAGGAAATGTTCCTTTACTATTTTTTTTAAAACTGGTGGTGATTGCGCGTCTTATGGCTACCAGGCAATGCATTCCATAACCTGACATCAATAACAGTGAAGGATTTCTCCATAAATGTAGTAGTATGCACAGACATCTTCGATTTCAAGTTCTCTGATGATCTAGAGACTTCTCATCCATCTCGCAAAGAAATATAAATCAAAAGACTAAGGGAAAGGAAAGGATGCATTCCGGCGAACGCGAATAGGTAACCATTTGAGCTTAGTGTGAAACTAAGACACATGATCATATTTGCGCAGTCCAAATATGAATCTTATGCAAAAATTCTGTAAGCGCTCAAGATTATTAATTTGTTCTTCAGTAATTATGTTTTGTATAGTCCAATTAAGTACAGTGTACATACAGCAATATCTTTGTAGACCACGGAGGCGCGATGAGTATCGCCTCTATCTGGATGTGCTTCATGGACATGCCTCGCTAATTCCTGCAGCATAGCTGGATATTTTCCAAGCCGACGGAATGGCTTCGACAGCCCTGCTGTCAATACTAGCACTCCCGGACAAACAGCACCTGCATTCTCCATCCATGTGTTCAATGATTCTCTGAAAAAAATATATGATCAATAAATAAGTATATGGATATCTGTAAGCAGTTTCTTTTTATTGCTCATTAATAAACCCATTAAAAACGTTATTGTTTATATCCACATTTTATTACCAACCAGAAATATGTGAAACTGTGAGATAAAAAATTTGGATAACAATGGCAGTGACCAAATTCGGCGACCATCTGTGGTGTCTTATTGGCAAACACGTATAATACAAATGGTGAAGCAAATACTTCTAAATAATTTAACTTAAACTTACTTGTATTTATCAAGAATACACACAGCTTTGGGATGACCGGAACAATATGTTTGGTGTACAGCTTTAATTTTCGGTGCCCATTGTAAAAATAATCCTCCTACTCTTTGGTCCGGACCTGTCTTTGTAGCACACTCCTCAAGTAATGTGAGGAACTGTTCATGAGTCTGCAGCACCTCATTTATATTACCCGTTAATTGCTTGAACTCATCTTTTGTTAGCCTAAAATAAAAATAAAACATATCAAAGATCACAGTTTTATATTTTACTTGTATTTCTATGTTATGGTCAGACAGTGAAATAGTAATATGGTTTATTTTAAGACTACATCTAAGGTCAACAGTGGGTTTTTATTCTGTTCTCAACCAAATAAGAATATTACCTAATAATATTGAACTTTAGGCATCGCATTTGTCATAAAATATGAGCGAAATAGTGAAACCAACAGTTTGCAAAATTTATGTACAGATGAGTGTCTTATTTTCGCACAAGCGGCATTTTAATATTGGCAATACATATTTTGGGCAAAATAAACTTTTAGTTTAGTGAACAAAAATATGCCGCCCAATGATTTAGTAACAGTAACAATAAATTATGGATATATTAAAAGAACTATCCAGTATAAAAATATTTTAGATAAAGACTGTATTATTGTTTACAGATACTTATTTGTGTATTTCAAAATATAGAAAACATCTTTAAAAATAAATAGTACATGAAAAATATACATACATCTCACTTTTCTCTAAAGGTTGTAAGAAGTTGGTGATAAGACCTTGCATTTCTGCTACATGAGCTTTCTCTGAATCTATGATATCTTTAAGCACCACATTTCTAAAGGCTTGTATCTCTGAAGCTGCTCTGATTGGAGAAGTGGTGACAGAGCCTGTCGGGTCTATAAAAACATTAACAAAGCATTCATTAGATATTATAGGATAATAAGTTCCTACATAACCCTCCCGCAATTTATTTTTATCTTTCAGTATAGATATAGCACACCTCAAAACACTTTGAATATTATACTCTATAGGTATATCTTGTTATGGAAAATATAATTTTATTCACCTGTACAGAACATAGATCATTCTAAATATTTACTTTTTTTTCAAATAATTTTAAGCTATGCTAGACAATCTTTTCAATATTTATAAATAACTCATACATGCTATTAAACACTATAAAATATAATCACAGGTTTTTGTATAGCATACATATCAAAGAGTTTTGAGATATGTGGGAATCATTTTTGACAAAAATAAACACTAAAATATGATCACAACATTGCAGCTAAAATTTATAAACAGGTGTTTTGTTGTTTAGATGTCTTACCTTTATATTCAGTAACATAGTTGCTCGGAAACCAGCCGGTGGTTTCACCTAGAGTACCTTCCCACCATCCTCCCTCCTCTTTTTGGGTAACTGTGATAATGTCACCTTTCTTGAAGCATAGTTCGTCATTATTTTTGCCTTTAAATGAATATATTGCTTTCACCAAGCAATTTTCAGTTGACATTTTACTTAAATTCTAGCACCATGTTATTTTCTACGACGAAAAAAGAATTATGATCAATAAATACTAGTTTTCATAAGAAAATCTATTGTAAATCTCATTAACGCAATTACTATCGAAATATGCGCAGTGCATCTTAAACATTGGCGTGGATTTCGCAAATACATGTATTACTTTCCTTTAAATTCATTAAATTTTTCATATTACGTAGACATTCAGGAATTTTCGACAATTACTCACAAATACTCCAGCATATGTATACAGGAAGATGAGTTCCTGTTTGTCCAATTGTTTCATTTATCAATTTCTATCACAAGACGATCGTTTGTAAACTAATCACACACCTATTTTATTGAGGATAATTTAAGTTTATGTAAAAATTACAAATTTTTACCTACAAAAATAATAAAATTAATAAAGAATCCAACTTCATGGACTTCCAAAAATAAATATACCATAAATACGACATACTAGCCCATAGGTACTCCCACAGAACCAGAGACAAATAAACAAGCCAAATGGAATTCTTACGACAATCTCTATTCGGTTCCGAACTCCGAAGAGTGTACCCTCGAAGGACCTTGCTATCTCTTTCTAATGGTGTAGCCATTATGTTACCAGCCGGGCTATTATGTATCTCAGTTGACATCGAAAACTGATAAGCACCGGTGGAAGTGTACATCAATTAACTGTCAAATCACCGATTTCGTATTGGCTAACACCGGTGGACAACTCGCGGTGCTCATGAACATTGATGGTCACCGGTGACGTCACGGTGGATATCGATAGTGTGGATTGCTATGGAAAATTATAGCTATTGGTATTGTCTAAGCAAAGTTGACATCAAATTGATAGACACCGTATCTGTCAACATTTTTCTGAAAGCCACGATTCAATAGCAGTGTTTTTCCCTCAGAAAGTGATTCACACTATTACCCGGCCGAGTAACGTAGTAAAGTAGCTAAATAGAAACGTTTAGAAATTTAAGATTTTTAATTTGTAATGATTATAATCGCAAGTTTTATTTTATTTATATGTGAGCGCAAATATTTGTCGATTTAATGATTTCTTATATTATTTACGCGAATGTTAGACGTGGAAATAAAACTATTTTGCGGATTTTATCGCGGTTTTTTAACCTGTCGAGCCCGGAGCGCTGGCCACACTGGCCCAAGCGCAATTTTTCGCGTGTCTGTCAACACGCGAAAATCGACCTACACGCACACACATAAGGCGCGTCAACACGCACACATATCGAGTTTGACAGCTGTCAGACCGGCCCGATTGGGCCGGTCGACGCTCGAGAGGTTGTAATATTTTCTTCGACGCCAAAATTGGCACAGTGAACATGAAGGCTGTAAAGTCTTCTATCTTCGATATGTCGGGAGAAAAAAAATTGTTTTAAAAAACCGCTATAAAACCCGCAAAATAATTTTATTTAAATTTGTAGATTTTTTGTATTGTGTACGAGTCTCGCTCGTCGATATATGTTATTGATAATATTATAAACTACTAGCTATTGCCCGTGGCTCCGCCCGCGTCAAAAAGTTTTTCCGGGATAAAAGTCCCGCTTTATGTTTTCCCGGAATAAAAAGTAGCCTATGTGTTAATCCAGGACACGATCTACCCGTGTGCCAAATTTCATTGAAATCCGTTCAGTAGTTTTTGCGTGAAAGAGGAACAAACATCCATACATCCATACATTCTTACAAACTTTCGCCTTTATAATATTAGTAGTATAAATAATGTGATTAATAATATAAGAGTAGACATGAAATATGTATTGTTTATAAATTATACTTGTAATAAAATGTATTTATTGTTTGATAATGTTAATATTATAACATGTACCTAATATAGCAATAAATATATAAATTAAATAAAAATAGATCTTAGATTCTTAATTGAATAAGTTTCTAAATGATGTAGGTAAAATATATTTAATAATATTTGTTAAAGAAACACTATTCAAATTTGTATTAATTATCACAGACACAGAGGGTAGAGAAATAAAAAAATGCAACATTGGTTTATTAAGGCACAATAATTAGGTATAATTCTATATATGGGTACTAGCTAACATGTACAACGACAATCCACATCATGTATCATCATGAGGTGTACAGTTATTGTCAATTATGTATTGTACTAGGTCTTTCCACAACCACAGTTCTACAGCAATCCTTTTCGAGAAGCCATGTGCTTCTCAATATCAAAGCCGCCTCAAATCCGTTCCTCCACTTCTGCAGCTCAAAGACTAAAAATTATAGAAATGCATGAATTTTTCGTACATTACACAATGCCATTATGTTTATCGTATTAAGAAACAAGTCTTGCGTTGTTTATAATTAGGAGAATTGGCACATTCCTACACAACAGATATAGCATACTCAAAATGAAAACAGCTAACAAAAGCAATACTCTCCATGAATGTTGAATAGAACCTTTAGTTTAGGCTAGTTGAGAATACTGCTGCAACCACACAGAATAAATAAATGGGTTGATCTTCGGTTTGGTACTCAAGAGGAATAGTTTATTTAGTGCAAAGACAAAAAATGGTTAAGCGCCCACACCCTTAGCAGGCTGATACGGCATACGATATTATTACCTACAAGAATTAATTTTATTACATACTGAATATAATATTGATACTTACGTTGATTGATTTACACTGTCTGCTACTGCATTAAGTTTAAAAGCGTCTGATTCCCAAGTTTGTATAATTACTAGTATATTGACTCGATTGGGGGTCAAATGGGCTTTGGGGTTTGTTTCTTCGTAAAAACATGTCACAGTATAATTATATCTAACCCAAAAGTACTTCCACATGCGAGCACAAACAATTCTCATATTGTTACGATTTCCGCACCATATTCCACAATATTATTCTAAAGATTCAAACGCACCGTTCAATTCAATTCACATATTTTTAAGTTATGCCTCCATCGCTGTCAGGCAATGATTTTGACAATGTCAAACCGCTAAATAAAAAAGACCAATTCATCCATTACGGCTGTACGTCTAATTGGTGTGTATAACTTAGCCGCGTAACGTCGATAAAAAAAGTAGAGATGTCATATGGTTCGTTGATAGGCACTCGTGTTGACTGTAGCTATAACATCATACGCAATACCAATGGCTATAAAATTTCGGTTGACTTTAAAGTTCGGTTGACATCAATGTTTCGTTGTTCACTCGAAACGTCAAAATTAGCCGATAGCCCCGCAGGTCATTTTTATTTATTACTATAATATATTGCGCGTAATATTCGTATTTGTGAATAATAATTTTATTTATGTGTATATGGTCCATACTTAAATTTTTGCATAAAATTTTAATCTGTAGGTATATCAAATAAGTTGCAGTTTATTTTATGATAAAAAAAAGTAATATGGACAGTAGTAATAGCATGGTTCGGGTCGAAGAGTTTTTTTTACGTAACATCTACCCAATATTAGCCCAGAGTCAAATTTTGTATCCGATGACTTTGCTGTTGACACTTTTGCCCAACTAGGCAAGTCCAACTTTAAGAAAGAGGTCAGCCGTCGAATCCAGGTTGGTTGGGCAGCATTCGAAAAATTAAGCAAGGTGTTCTCGTCCAAAATACCTCAGTGCCCGAAGACAATAGTCTTCAGTCAATCTCTTACCAGTGATGACATACGGCTCTGAGGCGTGGTCTCTGACTATGGGCGGCCTAAGACGGTCGCTCAGCGAGCTATGGAGAGGGCTATGTTAGGTGTTTCTCTAGGCGATCGAATCAGAAATGAGGAGGTCAGTGGAAGAACGAAAGTCACTGACATAGCGCAGTGGATTAGCAAGCTGAAGTGGCAAAGGGCAGGGCACATAGTTCGAAGAATTGACGGCAGATGGGGAAAAAAGTTCTCAAGTAGAGATCACAAACTGGCAAACGCAGCGTCGGCCGTTCACTTAAAAGGTGGACAGACGACTTAATAAAGGTCGCAGGAACACGCCGAATGCAGGCCGCTTATGACAAGTCCGTCTGTAAATATTTGGGGAAGGCCTATGTTCAGCAGTAGATGTCATGTGGTTGATGATGATGATGACACTTTGAACAGTTTTGTAACACTCTGAAAAACCCGATACTGAAAAAGTGTGAAATTTCAATTCCGACCTTGAAAAAACTAACACGCACTATGAGACGGCAATAAAACGATTTTATCGCTTTCTTTCATGAGCAATACCTGTATAGTACTATCCCTTTCTGTAGGTTTTTTACTGGTGGTAGGTCTCTCATATGTGAGAGATAGTTTGGGTGGGTACCACCGCAATGTCTATTTCTTTTACCAAGCAGCAGTGCGCATGCACTGTTGTGTTTCGGTTTGAAGAACATTGTAGCCAGTGTAACTACTGGATGTAATGAGACTTCACATCTTATGTCAATGGATGGCGAGCGCAGCAGAATGCCACACAGTACTTTGTAAGTAAAGGTGCTGGTTGGTGTTGTTATTGTTTATGGGTGGTCGTATCGCTTACCCTCAGGCAAACTGCATGCTCGCTTCGTCATTCAATGCCATAAAAAAACCGACTGAGTAGGAGCTATGCAGTAGTCTATATTTTTTACTCTGTCCATGCTTGCGATATGTGATATATTTACTTATAACTTGGCAGCATGGTCTTTGACCTAAGCCGGTTCCTTAGCGAGTAAAATAAATTGGTAGAAAAAGTAAAAAATCAGTGTTTTTTTTTTTTGTTAATTTATTCATGTCCATGGATACAAAGTCCTTCAGACGCATACTCGTTTCTTTTTTAATTATCCTCAGTACTTACTAACTACTATGTCAAAGTAAAGCAGTGGTTACCTTACCAAGACTTTATCGAGGAGTTTTGGCGGCAACAAAAAAGCACTTGATTAGCACAGTTATTTCAATTCACTTCATTTGAGCCCTTTAATATAACTATATTGGATAATATACCACCATAATTATGCAACATAACACTAAGTATCACCAAAATAATAAGAAATAATAAAAAATAAAGAAGAGCACCTCATGACACTACCAAGTTCCCGCCAAAACTCCAAAAAATCAGTGATATATGCAGTGTTGCCAACCCTACTGTTTTAACAGAAGATTTACTGATTTTGCTCTTTCAGGCCTGTTTTTTGTTTAGAGTCGAATTTTTACTGTTTTTTGTTTTAAATTTTTTTTTTACTGGCTTTTATATGCATTTTCACTGTTTTAGAGCACAGGTTAGTAAATTCGTAGTACACACCCTATGGACTTGGCCTACTTCTCGAATGTTACTGAGGGAAAAATCAAAATCGAGGACTTTTTTTTAGCTCCTCGGTCAAAATCCCCGATCTACTGTTTTTTTATAACTCATCTGTTGTTTTTTGGTTTCTTGGTGTTGGCAACAGGGGATATATGTCAAACAAACATGAAAATTGGGAGATATTATTTTCCATATTTCTATATTAAATCTACATAAAGCAACTCTAAAATGTGTCCTATAATAAAATATTATGTGGTTTCTTCAGCCACGTAACGTCAACAATACAAGATTTAAAATGTACATCTAGAAAACTGATTCTACAGTATATTCAATTTGGCCGATTAGTGATTATTGATTAGGGTCATTATTTAACTGCAGCAAGTTTTAATTTGTGCTCGCATAATAGGCAGTTAAAAAAAACATGGAAAAATCTCTAGAAGAAGCTCTTCTTCAAGCAATAACTATGGATGACCATAGTTCTATTTCGCAACTTTTGTCTCAAGGTATCTATATAATTAATTATATTATAAACTGGATTTTTGTCTATAAACGTGTATAGGTTTTTTAAACATTTAAAATATTATTTATACATTCATTTTTTATTTATTTTACCAGGTGCTAATCCTAATAAGACTGTTAGTCATGGCAAAACCTGTTTAGGAGAAGCAGCGTACATGGGAAATAATGCGATATTAAAATTACTTATTGCTGCTAGTAATTCCACAACAAATCAGAACAAAACACCATACACTATCAACCCAAGAAAGCGTGTGGTCAAATGTCATAAGCGCAAAATTAAGCAGGAGAGTTCTAATGGTGAAAGTGCTGTGAAATTTAAAAATGTTAGTGATAAGAAATTCAAAGATTATTGTGTGGGACAGTATGAAGCTATTGGCATTGTGGAAGAGGGTGTGAAGCCTGATAAGAATCAAGGTTACTTTGTATTCATTCATAGTGATGGATCAAGTAGTGATGAAAGTAGATTATCAAGTTTAAGAGCACCATTGAGTCCACTGTCACTTACACCTTCACCACAAGCAGACTTAGAGTGGGATGAGGATATTGGAACTGTTGCACCTACAACCAGTGAGGATGAGACTTGGTCTTCTATGTACAAGTATGTATTATTTTAATAATACCTTAAAAATTTTTTAGTCATTTTTCATTGTGTGATTTTATTGTGTTATTGTTCTCATTCAATACTCTTAAGCCATGAGCAAATTTAATCCCCAAAATGGTCAGACTCTTAAGCTTTATGAAAACAAGTGAGTTTTCTGGAATTGGATAATATGTGTACTATCATCAAGATGCATATTTCCATGTAGGGATTGCAATCCAGAAAACCGGATCCAGTAATTTGGTGGATCGGGCATCATTTAACACTTTACTGACAGGATCCGGTCAGACTGAAAATGATGCCGGATTGCAATCCCTATTTCCATGCTGCTGGATATTACTCATTCTGTATAATTTTTAATCCTCCAGATAGTTTGAGTGGTGAACAATCACCAGGAACCTTTTGGAAAATTTCTGTGCATGAAAGTTTGGATTTTTTTTATTTTCATATTACAGGTGGTATGCTGCTATATTGGAATGTACAGGGGCAGCTATAGCATCAGCTTCAGTGGTCAGCAACGGCATAGATCAACAAGATGCCTTTATGAGGACTGCACTACATTATGCTGCCGAACAAGGTCATCTGTCTGTAGTGAAATTATTAATTGAAGCTGGTAAGTCAAATAGTATATTATAAAAAATATCTGATATAATTGTTTGTTATTGTTGCTATAATTTGTTTGAATCTGTATGTACATACCATACAAATAATTATTATAAATGCAAAAGTTTGTAAAAATGTTTGATGTTTGTATGTTAGTTAGAAGTAAATGCAGAAACTGCTGAACAGCTTGGGATGAAATTTGGCACAAGGGTAGATCATGTCCTGGATTAACACATAGGCTAGTTGTTTCTGCATTTACTTCTAACAAACATCAAAACGGTTTTCACAAACTTCCACATTTATAATATTAGTAAGATTATTTTTAAAGAAGTCTTCTATCTACAAGACAGTACTAGTAAGGCTTATTCCTTAATCTGTTCAGGGTGCAAAGTAGATATAACCGCAGGAGATGGGCTGACACCTCTTCATGTGGCAGCTGTAAAAAATCATGCTGATGTAGTCAGGACCCTACTTGCAGCTGGAAGTCATGTCAATTATAAAACACACGAAAAAATGACACCACTGCATTTTGCAGCATCAAGAGGTTTCTTAGATATAGTTAGTGATTTCTTTTTATATTATTGTGTTTACTTTGGTGAAGCTAGCCTCAGTTAAAAAGATTATATTTTTAGGTAAGAATTCTAGTCAACAATGGTGCCTATTTAGAAGCGAGAGACACAAATGAAAGAACTGCATTATATTTGGCAGCTGGAAGGGGTCACATGGATGTTGTAAAATACCTTATATCTAATGGAGCAAATGTTAATGGGGAAGAAATACATGGTATGAAAAATTATTATAAAACATACACACACACACACACTTTTCGCCGTACATAATATTCAGTCCCATAATGTGATAGAGATACTGAATAGAAAAATCCAATCCAATATCACTTAGCTCAGGATCGATCCCGAGACCTTAACATTGCATTTGTACCATAATATAACTATGCAACCGAGCAATCAGTATTGTAACCTAGTCATTATTTTAATCCTACTATACTTTTTTATTCTATTAATTATTTTTATTCTAGGCTACACACCACTGTGTGAAGCAGTTTGGCAAAGATATGCTCCAGTTGTACAAATATTATTAACTTCAGGTGCAAGAATTACACATTCACACAGATTGTTACACAATGCAATCATACAGAGACAGGTAAGTTAGGATATTTTTATAGATACATAAATAGGTTTTATTCAACATATGCACTGTACATAAATGACTGTTTTAGGAAGAGATCGTTAAAATGCTTACTAATTTTGGTGGAGGAATAAACTTACATAATGATAATGGAGATACTCCGTTGTTGTTGGCAGCTCGTTTATCACAGCCAGCAGTGGCTAAACTATTACTCCAAAAAGGTAATTTATGATACCAAAAATGATATTTTGTAAGTATGATGGTAGAATGTTAAGCTAATACTTTTTACCGACTTGTACCATCATGACTATTATGTGCTCATATAAATCTATTGACTCCTCAAGCCTCGCGATGGACACCGGTGTCCATATATACCGGGTGGAAGGGAAACGCTCTCTATACCGGAACGGTAAGAGAGAAGAACCATAACATTAACGAAAAACTATATTCATTTGCAAAGCTAAGCGATAATACTTACGATTTTAGTATTTCCGTAATTCATGTGCGCGCAATGTAAAGCGTACAAAGAACTGGGCGGCCGTCGCGCTGCGCCGGGACCGGCCCGCGGTCGTTAACCCGTCAGCTGATGTACGTGTTTCATTACGATTTTTTTGAAATATTGACCTTTTTTACTATGTTTTTCAGAATAATAGTTTGATTTATCTATCCATACGTGAAGCTGTACAGAAATTTGAGAAAATCCTACTAAAATTGTAACAATGCGATCGCGATTTTTTTAGTGCCATCACGTCAGGAATCACCAATACTATCACCTGTATTCGTTTCCGAGAGCGTTTCCCTTCCACCCGGTATAGGGTTTTCCCATACATCTATATATATAAGCGGGGCTTGAAGGGTTAAAAACTCAAACAAACCAAATTGGAAGAAAACTGTACATACTGGGACTTCTGATCACCTGGTAATTGGCCTAATTACCAGGCCAATTACCATGTATATTTGTATAATTTTTGTATACTTATATATTGTACTTTACAGGTGCAAATGTGAATTCATGTAATAGTATAACAGGTGCCAGCGCACTTCACGTGGCAGTAGAAAGTGTTGATTGTCCACTCGAGTTTGAGGAATTGCTGAAATGCCTATTAGAATACAAGATTGACGTGAACGCCACCGCGCTTACGGGAGATACAGCGTTAAATAGAGCCTTGTTGTTGCAGAAGTAAGTATTATTATAAACTAGTGACCACAACATAGTCTATATAGACTTAGATTTATCTCAGACTATTTCAAACCCCTTCTGATATATCTCCCCAAATCATACCTAACATACAATACGCGCGACCTGTATGGTTATCTGTCCCCGACTTACCGTATATTTTACAGTAATTCAATTTTGAATCCCATGAGCAGTTTCATCGTGATACGCCAATGAATATTTCGCAAGCAAAAATTTCAATAATTGCTGTTTTACTTAATCATTATGACTGTTACCTATCCCTCGCGTCACCCACTATTTTTTTAGGGTTCCGTACTTAAAAAGAAAAAGAAGAACCCTTATAGGATCACTTTTTATCCAAGTGTCGGTATGTCTGTCAAGACCCTTTTTCTCAGGAACGCATACATATCAAGTTTTTTTTTTAATGGTCCTACTGCCAGTAGCCTGACACGAGTCGGCTTTTCTGGCCACATCGGACTTTAGGGTGAACGCAGAAGGCGCTCGCAACCCTTTGAATTAAGTGACCATGCTGAGGGCAACCCACTAACGGGTTACGAACTTCGGCTCAGGACGGCCACTGAGAGAGGATGAGACATCAACGATTAGGAAAAGATTGGTTATTTAGGCCTAATCCTATTAATTCGTTTCATTGTCATCGGCACGCGGGCCGGAACTGCTAAGGGGGCCGGGGGGGCGACGGGGAACGCGGCGAGTTCTGTTGATCCTGGCTTACAGGAGTTGCAGTGGTGGGTGTGAGGGCGGGATAGTCTGTACTCAAGTCTATGGTCTCTTTCAGCTGTGAAATAATCAAGCTTGTAGGTCCACGCGATCAAAAGATATGACCATTTGTGTCGCATATTTTTCGGTTTACACATGTGAACCGAATTCCATTCACACGTGTATGGAAATAAACAAGGCTTAAATAAATAAATAAATAAATTTTCGGTTTCAAAAGGGAATCAAAACCTATAGTATAATACCTGAACTTTTCACCTAACCAAAATAGAGGCAATATGCGTGTTACGAACAATTTTATTCCAAAACCGACAACGTTTGTGTGAATCTAATTTTAATTAAACAGTAAATCCATGTGGATTTATTGTTTAATTTATTGTTGATAATTATGAAAGCTGATGGTTAAAAAATAAGTTTAAAAAAAAAAACATATTTTCAGAGACCATGCTGCCATTCTGCTCATAAGGTATGGCGCCGATGTGAACACCTGTGATTTGCACTCTTGTGGCTTGGACAATATGTCCATTGCAAGTAGAAGACGTTCATCTACTCTTGCTCGCATGCTACTCAAGGCTGGACATTATGTCACTGTACCGGATGTAAATGCAACTGTTCCCAAACCAGGAAGCACCGCAAATTGGTTATACTACGCTTGCAAACAACCCTTAACGCTGGCAGATCTGTGTAGAATTAAAATTAGAAATCTAAGTAAAAATAAGACTTTGTTTTGTTATGTATTATCCTTACCTCTGCCAAAGAGTTTAAAGAAGTTTCTAATGATGGAAGATGAAGGTCAGTAATAGTAAATTCTACTTATAATAGATGCATATAATAAAAAAGTATTATAGCCATCCAATTCTTAAGAAATTCCACAATTAGGTAATGAAAATTTATACTAGCAATAAAACAACTATAACCATCTACTTTTTATTACTTGATAGTCATAGTATATAATGTAATACAAAGGTATATAATATTATGTAAGTGAAACATACAAAATTATTTGTTGATTTTAGATTATGTATGTGATAGTAATGGTTACATATAAATTGTCTTATATGATGTCTAAGGTTATTACAGAACCGATTAATTATTATTGCTAACAATAAAATTGTATTAAATCTACAAGATCGTAAATATTTCTTTTCCATTATTTATTTAATGTTTAATATAATATCAATCTGTATCTGTATTTATTCAACACTGTTACAAGACCTGATGTATAGTTGGTGATAATATTCTGGCTCTAACCAGAATGGTAATCTTAGATATAAAGCAGGAATATAAAAGCTACTTATTGTAAAATGATATGATTTTTATTTTTAATTAATATTGTTGAATTTACGGCTACAATTTACAGGGTGAATAAATTGTAAAGTACAATGAGTCGATCATGATTTTCAGATTATTTTTTAATATTAAGATATGATAAAATGTACCTACATAATATGTATAAAATATAAATTTCTGAAACACTTGTATTGTTTTCAGAACAAGAAATACATAGATATTAAATGTAACAGTTTTATGAGAACATTAGTTTTTAATTATCCCATAAACATTTGCACATTTCAAGAAAAAGATAGCTTCCTACTTATAGGCCTGATTTTAGAACTGATAACAAATCCTACTTCGGTCTGTTTTGTATGCTGATCCTACCAGAAGATTTTGAGGTATAAAAAGCTTTTATATTATGTACACAATAAAATTAACTAATTTGTTATAGGAAATATATAGAACAGTAAACATAAATTTTTAAAATTTCTCTCTAGTTACAGAATAATATAAGATCGAAAATCATTAAATACTTCGACAATTAGGTAGTAGTTTACACCTAAATGTCAATAAACGATCCAAAATGTCGTTCGTAAGTAAGTCGAATAAACATGATAGGTGCATTTTCACTGTTCCGAAGATTCAGGTTTTTTTTGGCGGAGAAACTACTGCACTTGGCGCAGTTGTCCCCCAACTTAATAACTGCAGCGGTCGCTAAGGGGAGTTGGGAAGGAAATGGATGAAAGATGAGCGGGTGAAGTGAGAAAGTTTCCCGGGATGGTAGGAGGGGAAAACTGGAGGGAAAATGTCCCAATGTGCTATGCATCAGAGTTATACACAGCACTGTGTGCCTCGGCCCACGACATGTCCCCCCATTTTTGGGTCGTTTATTACAAACTGTTAAAAGTATCATCTTAAATGTTTAAAAAAATACCACGGCATAAAATAAAAAATAGAATAATATCGTATTTATAAGTAGGCTTATAAAAAGCACTGACAAGTCATGTTACTTATGACAAGTCATGTTAAGAATAAAACATTTACAAAGGTACATATACCAATTAAATAATTTAATTACCTACATTAAAGAATGAACAACCAGCACGGGCAAATAAACACAGATGACACGGACATTGGGGACGGGAATAGGGCTAGGGAAGGAGAAGAGGAGCCGTTTTAGGTTGAAATAAATTGTTTACGAGTAGTGGGCAAAAAATACAGCGGTAGTATGAAATTGCTCGAAAAGTGGAAGGTAATAAAATTAGCATTTTAATGCTTATCAACCATTACTGACAATAGGTATTTCTTTCGTATTAAAGTTAAAAAAATCTAGAGAACCGGTCCAATCTTGCACGTCCAATGTCTTTTTTTAGGATAATAAATGGTAGTGAAGTTATTATGGTCAATATTACATAATATAATTTACAATACCAAACGTTAATCATTCATGTTTATAATTCTAAAAGGGCTTTTGCTTATATTGCAAATGTGAAGGAATAGTTCAATCTCATATAAGTATAAAAAAATTTACCTGATAAACAAAATGAAGAAACAGCAGCTACCATCATCTACCTATTGATAAAGATACATAAAATCCCACAACAATTTTAAAGATTGCTTTTAGTTGTTTAATACGAAAATTAAATGGAGATTTTAGTACCCAGACACCTATTTGTTCTTCTTCACTGAGTTTCATTTAGAACAATTGTTTATGCACGATAAAATAGACAATAGTAGCATCTAGAGAGGGGGACTGTGATTTTTTGGAGGCCATCCGGCCGTTACGTTCAGCTGTCCCCGACTTGCACTATAGATATGATGCACAAAATAATATTTAATATTTTTCGGTTATTAGATTTTGAATGCGATGATAGATTTTAGCGTGATATCCTATAACGTAAATTTTAGGAATCAGACAGCAAACAATTAATAAGTTTTTTACATTATTTTTACATATTCCTCACGTCTCCCAGTGACTTTTCCTAGAATATTTAAAATACAGACATGAGAAATCTACGATTTCATATTGTGTTGATCATAGATGGTACATTCGGTTAGACAGGTATAGGTGCCTGATGTGTAGGTAGGTATTTGCAAGTATTTATATATATTATAACACATAAGATAGTTTTAGTATTGATAATAGGACTATAGATATCATTATTGGGTCTTAAAATACTAGACATGGAGTTAATTATTATGATTATGCATAATACTCAATTAACCTCCACTTTTTTTCTATATTGAATCTATCAAATTCTCTGCATTATGTTTATTTTTCAAAATAAATTTATTAAAACTTACTGGAATACCTATTCCTTGTTACAATGAAGTACATATATTTTTGGTATCTACTTGACTTTGGCTCTGATAATTTTAAATAGTTAAACATCTTATAGGTACAGTTATACCTATATACAGACCTGTTTCATAAATATTTAGCTAAAATTTTCAACTGAAAAAAATATTTAAGGTATTTAACACATTTTAAAAATTCCAGTTATTATGATAGAACATGAGAACATCAAGTACCTATCTACCTATAATTAGTTTACATAACTTGTATTAAAGAATAAAAAAAATTACAGTTTTATAGTTACCATATACACATTTTACTGCATAAAACAGTAGTCTACTTCGGTGTAAATAAAACCTTTACTTTATACGATACACATTACATTTCAAATATATTACCTGAAGTGCAATTTTGGAAAGTAGGTACTATAATAGAATCGCATAGAAGACTTTTCTACAAGTTACAACAAATATAAACGTAAAACACCAGTAAGAAAATTAAGGGACTATGATAATGAAATAACGTGGATTATTTTAGATTATAAAAGAGTTATAATGCGTAGGTATAGGAGGTATATTTTTTAGGTCACAACAGTATTGTATTTTTGCAGACTTTTCCTGTCGAAGAGAACTGATCGGCGTCCAAGTTAAGGAATGCATCCCAAGGCCTCCCTAATGTTTGTGGCGCCCACCCAAGAACTTACGCCCCGGAAAGCCATCTGACTTGCGCCCCTAAATTCGGTACTAGGATTGTGAATTTGGTGAGATGAAGAAGCCTATAGGAATAGGGTAGTAGACTGCTTTTTTAAATACAATTATGAAAAATGTATGCTATCCAAAATCTAATGGAAAAATAATTTTCAAAATTGACGTAATAGTAAGTAAGTTGTACAGCTTTGAAATTTGGTGGAAGAGTTAGCTGTCAAATAACAGCAATACTAGGCTGTGACGTCACGAAGCGCCGTCGGCCATAACGCTGCATGCGTGCGAAAGAGATTTGCACACAAGAATTGCTCACTTTCACTGACAAGAATGTAAAAAATTTAGATCTGCTTTATTTTTCAATCCATTTTGATGCTGATTTCACAGAAGAATTTCTTTTTCGTGGTATTTTCTGTTACCTACATCGAGAATAATTTACAAAATCAAATAAAAGAAACTACCCTATTGCCTTGGAGTAAGGTTTAGTACGCAGTAGAGGAATTTATTGTGCTTTTGTATCAGTTTACATCAGGCCAAGACGTGATAATGGTACATGGTTGGTTTAGCATTCTTGTCAATGCCTAGCGTATCGTTTTTATGTATTAGTTACGATGCTGATACAACGTATAGATTTTTAAACATTTATGATCTTAATGTGTATTTCCTATAAAGTTGTGAACACTGCCCGCATATCACTCCACGATACGCGTTAGGCGTTTCACACACTGCCCCGCTACACGCTGCGGGGTGCGTGGCGACGGAAACTCGCTAGTGTTATTATTTTCTGATTGTTTTTTGTATATTCAAATTAGAAAACACGCACCATACAGCAGAACTCTGTGTGACCACACCTTGTGTCTCGCCCCGTACCCACGCGCGGGGACGCGTGTTTCTCTGCATGTAGGCGCGTGATCTGCAACACCGCGCGTGAATGCGTTTTCAGTGTGTTTCACTATGCCTTTTTCCATACAAAAATAGATACTTACAAGCAACATAAGAACATGCATTCCCGCACAACGCAGCGTCATGCGGTGCAGTGTGCGAATCACCTTATTATGATTTTGACAGTGTTCACTTTGTTATAATTACAAAAAATAATAAAATAACAAAAACGTTTAACATAAATAGAATATATTAATAAATAAGAATGCAACAACAATAAACGATTTAAATGTTTCTAAGTGTATGTATACATATTAGTTGAATCATACACAAAAATAAAAATTAATTAGAGAAAAAGCAGGTCTATATCTAACAAAAAGTAAATTCTTATTTGTCATTGAGTAAATAAAAAAGGTAAATAAAAAGTTATATAATTCATGCTTAAGGTATGATACATATACATTCGCACCTTTTATCCCTGAAGGGATAGGCAGAGGCATAACTAGTGCAGCCATTTTTCGCCGTGTATTCCCATGGTGTGATGGGGGCGAGCCAATCGTCATATCGGGCACAAATACCATAAGTACACCAGGGTGATACTGAATAGAAAACCCAATATTACTTTGCACGACCCGGGGATCGAACCCTCAGTATTGCATTCGTATTATAATACAATCACGCCAACAAGGCAGTCTAGTAGGAATAATATACTGCAAATACATACAAGTGAGTTAAGTGCTACCAACCATCAAAGGTATTAAAATAATGTATTACAAATTATTCTTGAAAACAATCATATTGGAATACAAGTATATTTCACGACCGAAGAAACTACACGACTTTTATGTAGTCGTTCAATATTACATAAGTAAAAAAGAAGGAAACACTCTAATTTAAAATCATACCCCTTTTCATTATATTTGACAGGCCCAAATAATAACATGAAACAAAACAAAGGTACATAATATTACTAACTACATTTAGTATTATCGTCCCCTTGTAACAGTAGATAATATTTCTCGTCCATAATTTCGACTAGCGTTGAAAATTGTGAAAGGCACGAATTGTTTATTTCACGAAAACAATGGAAATATCGTTTTTTTCGATCCGAGCATTGAAAATTTCAAGCCACGTAACTTGATGATTTTTTCCTCTTTGTAACTTATTGATATGGGTTTTAGTGTTATCGATTAAAAAATGGTATCAGTGATTCTTTTTGTGTTGGGTTCAATATAGACTGCACTGGCAGTGTTGACTTATGTGAAAATATAAATACACGCATACATTTTTATATTTATGACTAGCCTTTTGCCCGCGGCTTCGCCCGCGTTAATAAGTTTTTCCGGGCTAAAGGTACATAAAAAACTTTCCCGTTGAATCACTCTATCTATTATAAAAAACCGCATCAAAATCCTTTGCGTAGTTTTAAAGATCTAAGCATACATAGGGACAGACAGCGGGAAGCGACTTTGTTTTATACTATGTTGATGATGATAACTTTCGAAAAAAAAAAACATGGTTTACTTCGGTTAATTTCGTTTTTTTTTTTAAATAACTCGTTTTTACCGATCAAACTTCTGTGAAATTTTCGAATATAACACTGAAAAAACGATGGATTTGAAAGAAACGACACTATTCCCAGTTTTTTCAACGCTAATTTGGACACAATACCAAAATTATACCTACTGCATACAAATTTTTGGTTATTGGAAAATTAATCTCACAAGCGATATTTTTCTTTTTTATATCAAAAAAATACTTACTAGGATCGTGCAGATTGTACTAGATATAAGGGCTCTATTTCAAGAAAATGAGATATTTCTCAGGTGAGCTAAAAGATTTTGGAACAATCGGCGGAGATCACATATTAATAGAAATACAGGCGTTATTTATTTATCATCACGCCAAATTATTTGATCGCGTTCTGTCGTATA
The DNA here is from genome assembly GCA_949316025.1 of Lapara coniferarum. Lineage (NCBI taxonomy): Eukaryota > Metazoa > Arthropoda > Insecta > Lepidoptera > Sphingidae > Lapara > Lapara coniferarum. The sequence goes on along the minus strand of OX438926.1, from coordinate 11,378,484 downwards.
ATTGATGGCAGAGTATGTTTATGCAATGCCCAAGTTTTATATGTGTTGTAACGTCCTGCCATACCCTACTGAGATATGCATATCAATATTAGTGTAAATCTTATCAGTATTTTGATTCCAATACATAGTGAGAACTTGTGATTGAAATATTATTCACAAACATTTGAAATGTGTACAAATAGACTTGCAAAAGCATTTATGAAAGAATTTTACATTCCAGATCGGCCTTTATTGTCCTTTATCGTGTTTAATTCTGGGCAAGCTTGCAGCAATATATCTACTAAGTTGAAATTCTTGTTTGCCACTGCCTTATGAAGAGCTGTTTCACCATCAATGTCTTGCAACCGAATATTTGCTCCTGACTGTATTAAAAACTTCACTGTTTCCAATTTACCTACAATATATAATAATCATTAGAACTGTGTTTGTCTATACAGTGAAACAAAAGAAATGTCCAAAAAAAGGCCTAAATTTCTAACTTAGCCAGTTTATATATATTTGGACGGAACTCCTAAAAACTAGCCTTTAACAATAAATCGTTTCATTTTAAAGACTTCTGATTTGGAGATTTATGTAATTTTATATTGCTTAAAAACTACACTCTTAATATGAACGTTTTTGAAAAAGTTAGTTTTAAGTGAAGGTGTTTAAATTTTTCTAATGGAAGATACATATTTTGCTCCTTTTATATCCTTAAAGCTTGAGCCTGGTGTGAATTTGAGGCCCAGCATCCATCCAAAATCCACAAATCCAATCCAATCCAATCCAAAAAGTGGACATCCCATTTTAAGAAAGATTTAATTTATTCCACAAACACTTGAGATTCCAGAAATAGCATACACATGCCACTTATTGACCCACTATAATAGGAAAGCACCAAATTTATTGACATTTAGGTGTTATTATCATTACCATATTTTTTTATCATTTACATAACAATAATCAATAACAACACCCAAAAGCATTGGTAATAATAACCAAAATAATACGTAAATATGTCAATTAACACTATCAAATTATCAAACAATGTATCAGTAAAAATGAGGATCAGTTACGTTTATCTCTTTCTAGCAATGTGTATGAAACTGGTATGGGAATCTTCAAATATCACAAGATGACATTTTGCAGCAAACTGTGTTAGTGTTAATACATTACCTGCAGCAGCGGCTTTATGTAAGGGGGTAGCTTTGCCTGTCCTTGTTTGACTGTCAATAATTGCTCCGTTACTCAAAAGTGTTTTACAAATATTAAAATGTCCATTGCGTGCAGCGTAATGGAGTGCAGTATAGCCAGAATTGTCCGGTGCATTTACAGCCTCTTTCGCTTTCATACTTTTATCAATAAGTAACTGAACTCTATCCTTATCACCATTGAATGCTGAAAACAATATTGCTTATCACATAACAATCTACCTAGATAACTCAACTTAGAATTCAATTGACACAGTATGACAAAGCATGATGTATATGCTATTTTTCATTTAATGTCATTCCACAGTTTTCATTTGTTTGTTTTTAAATGCCCTGCATTGAATTCAGTACACCTATTTTAACACTAATCTTAATTAATGGATAAAGATGAAATACTATGTACAAACCGAGATCCTTTAGATAAATATGAAAGAGGGGTAGATGCACGACTATAATTCTTGAATTCATTTAACAAGTGTCTCCCAAAAATTTATGGCAAAAAAATGCAGAAATAATTGGCAAGCCGTATTATATCCAGCAAACAAGATGAGCACACTATAGTCTTATGGGGGATATTTCTTGTATATTAGTCCACATTTATGTAAAAAAAAGCCTACAATGTGGTAATATGTTCTAGATGTTTGCCGGCTTTTATAACGAAAAGTAACTTGCATATTTAAATATTTACCTGCATACCATATGCCCCTTTCCCAATCCATTTCTGATAAAGTTTGGCATACTGAAGAAGTTGCACTAGCAGTTGTACAATTAGAATGATCACAATTTCCGTGGTCCATTTTTCACAAGATTAAACAACAATTATAATGTAGTTAGTAATATGTTTAAATATCACGTTGCAAGGTCCAAGTTATTTCGGTTTCGCCAGTGCTTGAAATTATCTTGTAGCCAAGTTGACCCAAAGAATTCATAGCTTGAAGTACATTGATTTTTATTGCAACTCCGTTTACTACAACACCAGTTCCTGGAAACTTTTTGGAAAGGGCTCTCACTTCTTCATCACCTAATCCAAATACTGAGCAATCATTAGCATGCAGAGATCCCTTGACAGCGATGTATACTACACCCTCTTCAGACAATGGCAGGTTAGCTAAATTGCTTGTTTGTAAATTTTGACTTCCCTTTAAGTCCATTATAGTTAGTATATAGAAATTAAACAATAGGTTTCAGATGCAGTAAATTGTGTTGCTTTTAAACTTCGTCGTCTTTGGTAGAATGTTGATAGTTACCCAAGTGCATAGCCTCCTTACTGAAGTTTGTTATATTGTCTTGTTCCACAATAATTGAAGGTTCAGGCTCTGAGAACTCTTTTCTCATAGTCCACATATACTCATTATAATCTTGTTTAACCGCTGTTGAACTAGAAGCAACCACTTTGTAACCCAATACCTGTAATGTACGATCAATTAGCACTGTATGACTCACCATTGTAATACTGTCAGAAAATTGCTTTATTATGATAGTGACTTACCTCAAGAGCACTCAGGATAACGCAGGGATGTTGCAAATACACAATCGTAGAATCGTCACAATATCCACCACAAGCAAATCTTTTGAGTTGTTCTATATCACCCGCTACATAAATATAAACAACCAGTTAATATCGAGATCCAACAAGGACAATTTGATAGCATTGACAATAAAATGAGAATAGGAAAATGCGTAAGATCGATTAGTTTAATTTAATCTTATCATCCAATATCTCATTTTACGTAGCGCGTAATTTGTTGTCAAGATCTACCTTTCAAACCGGACACCAACACTCGCCAGGGGTTTTTGTGTCCGTACGATGCCAGATTACCTCTGATCAAAATGTATGGCATTGATTACAGATGCTGATGCTCGTATACTTAAATTTTTACTTCAGTGATAAGAACAAAATAAAATCAATTACCTATTTACTCGCACCAAAACAACAGAATGCAATTGCAAAAAATAGAAATGAAGTATGACACAGTGTTGCCAGATGTGTTATGGTTGATGGTTCAAGTTTTCCGTAGTATATAATACTAGCTGATGCCCGCGGCTCCACCCGCGTTAATAAGTTTCTCCGGGATAGAAGTCACGGTTTATATTTTCTCGGGACAAAAAGTAGTCTATGTCTTAATCCAGGACATGGTCTATTCGTGTGCAAAATTTCATGGAAATCTGTTCAGCAATTTTAGCGTGAAAGAAGAAAAAACATTCATACATTCTTACAAACTTTCGCGTTTATAATATTAGTAGGATTATGCTTTTTGGTTCAAGTCACCGTAAATTCATTATGAAGTAGCATGTAGCTTAAGGTCACCCAATCGTACTTTGGTGCGGAAGAAAAAATGTGCCGAATTTTCAGATGGGCGGGTGGTGGTACAAATCGTGGATCGCCACAAAATCGAAGTAAAGTCTGTCTCACGAAAGAAGTCCCGCGGCAATGTGTGGAACTAATCATGACAGATGTTATAGATCGACCATGTTGTACCGATTTTGTCTGTAGTCTCCCAATGTACCGATTTTACTAAATGAAATGTGCTAAAATAATATACTGAAATAAAAATATTTATTCTATTTTCCCCCCCTTTTTTAATATTTCATTTTACATACGACGTTTTGAAGATTTTGCAAGATTGCTCTATTTCTATGAAATTCTGCAAAGCATTCAAAACGTTAAGAGTAAAATAAAATTGTAAGCCCGTGCCGGTAACCCTAAATCCCCTACCTACCCTAAATTCCCGTAACGCAATCAGCTGTTCTTAGAATACAGCAATATTGTTAACATTTTTATTTTCATTTTTCTTAAAATCACAAAAAAAATAATTATACCGTAAACTTTTGTTGATTTCGGGACGTCTAACACCTTAAAGTTAGCAACATTACGTCGCACGACTGTGGGCCGCGTCTGCGGGACTTCTTTCGAGAGACAGACTTTAGCGTTCGACTTTCAACTTATAGTCACGATGCCTTGATGTTGGCAGCAACGTAAATCAGTGTTGCTATATCACACAAAATGTGTTACCTAGGAATCTATATCTACCGGGTGGAAGGGAAACGCTCTCGGAAACGAATACAGGTGATAGTATTGGTGATTCCTGACGTGATGGCACTAAAAAAATCGCGATCGCATTGTTACAATTTTAGTAGGATTTTCTCAAATTTCTGTACAGCTTCACGTATGGATAGATAAATCAAACTATTATTCTGAAAAACGTAGTAAAAAAGGTCAATATTTAAAAAAAATCGTAATGAAAGACGTACATCAGCTGACGGGTTAACGACCGCGGGCCGGTGCCGGCGCAGCGCGGCGGCCGCCGCCTTGTCGGCGTTTGCTTTGTAGTTTTTTGTACGCTTTACATTGCGCGCGTATGAATTACGGAAATACTAAAATCGTAAATATTATCGCTTAGCTTTGCAAATGAATATAGTTTTTCGTTAATGTTATGGTTCTTCTCTCTTGCCGTTCCGGTATACAGAGCGTTTCCCTTCCACCTGGTATACTAATATTATAAAGCTGAAGAGTTTGTTTGTTTGTTTGTTTGTTTGAACGCGCTAATCTCAGGAACTACTGGTTCGAATTGAAAAATTCTTTTTGTGTTGAATAGACCATTTATCGAGGAAGGCTTTAGGCTATAATTAACATCACGATGCAACTATTAAGAGCGAAGAAATAATGGAAAATGTGAAAAAAACGGGGAAAATTATTCATCCTTGAGGATGGAAGCCCCATTGCGTGCGCTGCGAAAACGGTTCAAGATACCAAAAATATATGTATGAAAGAATTATTCCTCTTGAAATGATCTAAAAAAATGTCCGGGACAGTGTATGTCTATCTTTTAAGATTAACTCACTAGGACCGTTTTTATGGTAATCAAATTTGGTCGAAATTAATGCATTATTTATTAAGTGTTCTATCAACGTCATAGTCATAGAGTGATTCAACGGAAGGTTTTTATGTACTTTTAGCCCGGAAAACACTTATTAACGCGGGCGAAGCCGTGGGCAAAAGCTATTATAATATAATAAAGCTGAAGAATTTGTTTATTTGAACGCGATAATCTCAGGAACTACTGAACAGATTTTGAAAATTCTTTCACTAATAGGAAGCTACTTTACCCCTGAGTGCTATAGGTTACTTTTATCCCGGGAAAATGTTTTTGTCCCGGAAAAACTTTTTCACGCGGGTGGAGCCGCGAGCACTACTAGTTGATAATATTAAGTCGTAGGTAAAGAAAAGAAAGATAACAGTATCATGACATACCTTATAATGTTCTAGCATCTGTATTATGTGGTCTTCCAGGGCCACTCTCCCAGATGGTGGCAGCAATTATAATGAGCATGACGTTGCTGTCGCTTTGCCAGTGAGCAGGCTACCATGTTATCTTCGGTTTTAGAATAGTAAATTAAGATAGGTTCAGTTCTATCAGTATGGGTTTAAGTCAATGTTTTTTTATTTTTAATGAAAACCATAGAATGTGTTATTATTCTAAGATGGAAACATTGAAAAAGAAACAGTCAAAAGCAGGATTTGAACCCCTGACCTCCAGCGTACCGTGCCGGTGCTCTGCCAACTGAGCTATTTCGACCTTACCTTCGTCTGATTCAATTATCTATAGATGTCCTGACTCTAAAGTTTTGGCGGGAACGTGGAAGTGTCATGCGGTGCTCTTGTTTTATTTCATTATTTTGTGATACTTAGTGTTATATTGCATAATTATGGTGGTATATTATCCGATAGGTATAGTTCTATTAAAGGGCTCAAAGTGAAGTGAATTGAAATAACTGTGCCCACCAAGTGTATTTTCGTAGCCGCCAAAACTCCTCGATAAAGTCTTGGTAAGGCAGCCACTGCCATACTACGACATAGTATGTAGTAAAAAAAGACAACCAAAAATATCACTTAAGACGAGGGTGTATGGGCTTGAACCCTTTGCCTTCCCTATAAGGGAAAATACATACATATATACACTCACGCCTATTATCCCCGAAGGGGTAGGCAGAGGCGCAACTAGTGCACCCATTTTTCGCCGACATTCCGTCCCATGATGTGATAGGGGAAAATTAAATAAGGGAAAATTAAAAAAAAATATATATCGACGGTAGAAAGCGGAAATGTCGTATCTCGGAAAATGCCCAAAATGACTTATTACTATATTATTGATCAGAAAAAAAGCCGCGTCGAATGGTCTAGGTCACGTCTTACTACGACGAAAAAAAAGTGATACAGCATTGAATTTTTTCTAGATTTTCTACTGTTGATGCAACATGTGCTGTAAATAGGAAAAAAACGCTACTTTTGAATATAAAAAAGATATTATAATACGTGTAACGTAAAAAATAGTTACAACATTATTTTTCTATTTTGGATCTAGATTTTTAGGAGATACAGCATTTCTGTCACCTCAAAATTTTACGTTACCAGAGATGTGTGTATAATTATTGAATAGTTACTACATTTCAAATATTGAATAGGAAAGCGAAAATCACACTTGCGTCAAAGAAACAGAATATAGTATTTTAATACAGTGATTAATACGGTGTCAATCTATCCTCGCTAGCTAGCTCTCGTCGCTCTAGCCAGACCCGCTCCCGTCTGTTCGCTCGTACCCTAGTGTGTTCCTTACCTACGCCATTCCGAACCAGCTTTTCGACTTCCAAAGCACTCCTTGAACTTCTGCTGCATCACTCTCTTGTGCAACCATCAGAGTTTTGGCGCAGCGGGGGATCAGGGCGTTAAGCACAGTTTCGTTCGAGGCGGCTTGCTTGTTGACCGGTTTCCTGTATTGGGATCTGGACGCCGTCTTTGATGCTTTTCATTGGCGGGAGGAGGCGTCCGTCCGGGCAGCGTCCTGCTCTGAGGGAGGTGGAGACCATGACGCTTTCCCTACATAGAGCGGACGTGGAGGAGTGGCGTCTCAAGCTGGAGGCCCCTACAGCGGGGCTCAGGTTCATCGCGGTATTGCTGCGTGGCCGGACAGGCGCCATGGCCCGGCTACGTTTTGCTTGACAAAGGTACCACGGGCATGGCTGCTTCGGTGAGTGCCTAACTGTGTCGAATAGTAGGCGCAGGGGTGTCGGCTGTGTGTCATCATTGTAACAACTGCCCGCTGGACACGGACCAGCACACATTGGAGTCTTGCCCATCCTAGGACGAGGAGCGCAACGCTCTCAGAGCAGTCATCGGAGGAGACCTCTCACTGCCAGCCGTGGTCGCTTCCATGGTCGGCAGCCAGAGGTCATGACGTGCGGTTGCTCGCTTCGGCGAGGTGGTCCTCTTGCAGAAGAAAAGTGCCGAGAGCGATCGGGAGCACGAAGATACCACCCGCCACCATAGGAGTCGTATAAGGCGCCAGGCCGACGACTCACTGGCGTCTCCCACTGTGTGGATTGGGGGTGATGGGGAAAACCATCACGGTACGGTACGGTGCCTGTCTTAATAGAAGACTCTTAGGGGCCACCGGGGGTCGCGGGTGGATGGTAGGGGGCTGTTCGTCTTTAATTTTGTATTATCGTTTAATACATTCTTGCGATCTCCGTGATAGAAGATAGCATGGAAAGTAGGCCATACGCTGCCGTCAGGGTCGAATATTTCCAACTCTTCCCTATCTTTCTATTTGATTGATTTCGTTGGGAGTAAAGATGGGTGTTCCCTGAGATTCCCCAATCTTCACTGCTCGTTATCATAAAATGCGTGCGATGTACCCACTGATGAACCCAGTGTAACTCTCACGGCTAAGACGAATCTATTGACACCACTCAAATAAAAATACGACTAGCCGATTAGTCTCTAGGGCGTGCCAAAGAAATACATACACTCGAAAAACATAACCCTCCTTTTTTCGCAGTCGGGTAAAAAGGGGAATCAGGCAAGAACAAATGAGGAAGGTAATAAAGGCGATTGAAATAAAGGGAATAGGATAAAAGAATACGGTTTCATAAATGAATAATGGCATATACCTACTGCCTTGGTGGCGTAGTTGTATTGCGTACGCGTTACGAGTACGATTTGCGCGCTGAGGTCCTGGGTTCGAATCCCAGGTCAGGCCAGCGAAAAAAAATTAGTGACTGGGTTTTTCCATCTTAAAAAATAAATACTCAGTCGCAGCTCGGAGTCAGGAAGTTGGCGGTGTAATACCCCCGTGCCTCGGAAAGCGCGTAAAGCCGTTGGTCCTGGGCCTGATCTCTCTCCGGTCATGTCGGACTGCCGTCTCACCGGACTATGAGAGTGAAGGAATAGCGAGTGCACCTGTGTATTGCGCACACACTTGTGCACTATAAAGCGGCTAGGAGAATTTCATCATCAATGGCATATAAATAAAATTCTAATTACTTAACTTTAGAAAGTTGTCAACCATAACTATTGACACGAGAGTAAAAATATGTAGGCAGAAAAAATAAGTATTTTGGTCCATAAAACACGATTCTGTGTAATAAAGTGTAACCACGGAGTGTAACCGATTCAAGAGGAAGTCTCGCGGAAAAAGCTTTGAATAATATGTGAACTCTATATATAGTACATATTTATGAATTCATGGTTTCTGAACGCGCTTCCGCGTACATACGGTACATTACATAATGTAGGTAGGTATTATTATAGGCGAAATAATCATCTTAATCTATTTAAGTATAATATTTACTTATGTGTAGTCACGAGAGTCATAAGATATAAAAGTTTAAGTGGAAAGAAGAAAGTTTAATAAAAATAAATGCGGAAGATATTTCTGGCACAGTTCATCATCGTCATCATCAGCCACATGACGTCCGCTGCTGATCATATGCCTCCTCCAAAAATTCCTGATTGCAGGCGGACCCATTTAAAATATAAAATTGAAGACCCGGAGAAAAAGGTAACTATAGTTGAAAAAACGGGGCCTTAGACCGGGTTTTTTCGACTGTAATTATCTTTTTGTCAGGGTCTTATTAAGCTGGGGGCGTTCGCAGAACTTTGAGTACAACAGGTGCTGCGAGCGCGTCCTGCTTAATAACACCGCTGATTACTCTAACTACAGTTGAAAAAAATCCGGTCTAAGTCTGTACGGTTATACTATACAAACCGCGCTTTGTACCTCCCCGTGTACGTATAGTTAACGCGGGCGAGTCAGCACTTTACGTTACTATGTTATTTTCACTATATCAATGTATTCGCATCAGTTTACCTAACGCCATCGTGCAAATAACATTACTGACATATCACTACTTTTAACAATAAAATTAATCTTTGTGAACTCAAATAAATCAAGTCATCGCCAAGTGATCGTCTCTAACTTCAACTAATCATTAAAAGATTGTGTAGTATGCACCATCCAAGGTCTTTATTCTTTGCCAACTACGGTAGCAATAGCATAACGTACGGTAGCATAATATGGTGCTACGCTGCGTAGCTGCCGCCGAAGTTACGACGCAGTCGTAGTAGCATAAAGCAATAAATGTTTAACACGAAAACAGATATGAAATTAATTATAAATAAACATAAAACATTTATATTTTTATTTTCCCTAATCAGTCTTAAAATGCGTTATTTTTAGAAGAATTGGTTTCAATGATATAAAGATCTCGGGCAATGATCAAAACGTTAAGCTGATTATTCATTGTTTGTGTCTTCCTTTTTCCTAAGTATGATTAATGCATAATGATTTGAAATGGAAGTGAAAAGCAACTATTTTCGTTTTCATCTCCGTTGAAATGGAACGCCTGTACCTATATAGAAAGTGAAAAGCGAAACTAAACGTCTCGTTGAGAGCTTTTGTTGTAATTGCACATTGAGAGTAGGTACACACGTTCCGAACGCCAACACACTGTTTATGTGACTGTTACTTTAAAAGCTTTTATTACATACTTGCTCTTGGACCTTGGGCTGAGACTTGATAGATTATTTTATAGGGTTATTGACTGATATTTTTTACTTTTATCAGAAAAAATGAGGTCATCAAGTACATATATAATAGCTAGTAATATATAAATATAATGACTAAAATCAGCTAAAAAATCGCACGAGATAGAAAGTGTGGAAATCTGGTGGGCGGGAGTAATTATGAATCACAGAAAAACAATACTGTGTTGTAATGTTTTTGAGTATAATGGCGTAGGCGTATGAAGAAAAGCAAGATAACTACACAATGCGCCCACACTTGGTCGTCTAATGTTTAAAATAATATACAATTCCTCATTTTTTATACGATTCCAATGCTGTTTTTAGAGATGTACAAATATTATGATTATACGAATTACTAGCTCTCTGCAATAATGTAAAAAAAAAACAAAGACAATTCTATTCAGGTCACTCGTACTTTTATATACTATTGGATTTCCTTCGAGGTACATATAATACCTAGTACCACATTACATTCAAGTTCATTTATATGATAGAGACGCATGGTAAGCTCCAGATAACTTTACCTATGCATGGGTACCATAGTTCTGCTGTACTACAATTATTATACCAATTTACGTCGTATTTGACTTTTGTCTATGTGATTGCTATATTATATGCTTTTGACAACATACTTAATCACTGTATCAAACGTAATGTATGCAAAGAACCTTCCTGTGGTACAATGGCGCTATCCCAGTGAAGTCAACTCATTGATGTTGTATATATCTATACTAATATTATAAAGCTGAAGAGTTCGTTTGTTTGTTTGTTTGAACGCGCTAATCTCAGGAACTACTGGTTCGAATTGAAAAATTCTTTTTGTGTTGAATAGACCATTTATCGAGGAAGGCTTTAGGCTATATAACATCACGATGCAACTATAAGGAGCGAAGAAATAATGGAAAATGTGAAAAAAAACGGGGAAAATTATTCATCCTTGAGGGCTTCCATTGGGTGCGCTGCGAAAACGATGTCCAAGATACCAAAAATATATGTATGAAAGAATTATTCCAATTGAAATGATCTAAAAAATGTCTGCGACAGTATATGTCTATCTTTTAAGATTAACTCATTAGAACCGTTTTTATGGTAATCAAATTTGGTCGAAGTAAATCTATAATATTATAAATGCGAAAGTAACTGTCTGTCGCGCTTTCACGCCAAAACTACTGAACCGATTTAAATGAAATTTGGTTTGCGGACGACAACTTAGACGTGAGTCGGAGGAAGCCCGCAGCCGTCCCTAATGCGCTGAAGATGGCCTTTTTTTAAAAAAAACACAGATATTTTAGAGCCTGAAAAAGGACATAGGCTACTTTTTATCCCCGTGAAATATAAAACGGGACTTTTATCGGAAAAACTCCTTCACGCGGGCGGAGCCGCTGGCAAAAGCTATTATTACATAACTACAGTGTGGCTCAACTGACTGCTTCGGTGGCGTAGTGGTATTACGGTACGGCTGCAATGCTGAGGTTTCGGGTTCGATCTCCGGGTCGGGCAAATTGATATAATAATAATATAATAATAATACCAGCCCTGTATTATTATACTGTCCACTGCTGAGCAAGGGCTTCCTCTACTGAGGGGGTTTAGGCCTTAGTCCACCACGCTGGCCTAGTGCGGGTTGGTAGGCTTGACATACCTTCGAAATTCTTATAAGGAACTTCTTAGGTATGCAGGTTTCCTCACGATGTCTTCCTTCACCGTTAAAGCGAACGATAATTGATAAACAATACACACGTAACTGCGAAAAGTCAGAGGTGTGTGCCTTGGGTTTCGAACCTCCGGACATTGTCTCGGCAGACCGTTCCATTCCCAACTAGGCTATCGTCCACTATTAAAGTGATATTGAGTTTTGATAATCAGTCTGTCAGTATGGAATTTGTGACTGATAAAGCGATAGGCTTGCCTACTTGCACGTCATGGGACGGAATGCGCACGGCGAATAGTGGTGCACTAGTTAAGCCACTGCCTAACACTTCGGCGATTAAAAAGGCGTGTAAATCCACTCACCTTAAATGAATCTGCTAGGAGATAGATCCCTTTCGTTATATATTTCGTAATCAATTAATAATGTACTTCTAAAGGTCAGTACAAAGTGGATTTATTTTCAATTTCTGTTGGCCAATATTTGATGTTTACATGATAAACTCAAATGTTGTACTTACAGAAACAAAAATTAAATATATTTAATATTTTGATAAAACTTGCTATTATAAAGCTATTATAATGTGCATCCAAAAAATACTGACACCGAACGAAAACACGTAATAATTAATATGCAGTTATATATTTTATAAAGAAAAGAGCTCGTAAAAATTTCTATTGTCGGACCTTTGACTAGATACCTACACGATTCACATTACAACAATCAAAGTATATTATATTACTTTACTCACGAAACGAAGTTTAAGAAACACTTATTAAGTATTTCATTTGTAAACAAAGTAATAAGTTAGTTACTACGAACCAGCCATAATTTCAGTATTATGATCTCTACTTATAATAAAAAAGTTTTCGTGTAGATTGCCTGACAAAAAAAGTACTATTCCAAGGTTAAAGACTGACTTATAAAAATATTTTCTTGTAGCTGTATTAATTATGGTACTTGTTTCTAAAGTCTTGCTTCGAAAAATTACTCAAGTAAATCATAATTACCTATAAAACAAAAAAATATATTTTAGAGTGAATTGCTGACTTATTAAGCTTATTAGAGTAACTACGACTTATTAGACCTTATAAATTTTATACACTAATGAGATGATAACACTGGATATTGAAAGCTTAGTAAATGTTTATTTTTTTCTTATGTAATAATAACATTCTTAAAAACTTTATTACTTAGGTACCAATAAAAGTATGTATGATTTTAATATTAATCAAATTGGTTACATTCGATTGTGTGAATAATGACACAATTATTATACTAAAATACTAATTAGTATATAATTTAGAAACATAAGTTTTTTGTACCTACCTAACTACAACAATTTATAAATTGGTAACAAACTTGTATAACTAATTAATGTTCCGACTACCGAGAATAACTTTACGCAGCTATTTTCACGTTTCAATTAAAAATGAGACAACATATTATAATACCACAGGGTTCATTCTGTAACCGTGACATTCACCATGACAACCTATCAAGCCTATACCTTAAAGAAAGGGATGTTTTAAGAAAACTAAAAAATTTAAATGCAGCAAAGGGACCCGGCCCCGACGGCATACACCCTATTTTCTTTAAAAAAAATGCAGTTGAGCTTGCTGCCCCACTCACCGTCATATTTAACCGTTCTCTTCTGGATGGTAGTTTTCCCCAGTTATGGAAAAAAGCTCATATAATTCCAATATTGAAAAAAAGTTACAGGTGTAATATTAAGAATTACAGGCCAATTGCTATCCTGTCCTGTGTGTCTAAATTATTTGAGTCACTTGTATATTCAACGGTCAGTCGTTATCTTGATAAATTTATTTCCCCTCATCAGCACGGCTTTCTAGAAATTCCAAACATTTCAAAGTTAGTGCAATAATACTTCTTTACAATGCCTTGGTACGTGAGCCCCCCCGTCTCATCGCTGAGATTTATCAAATCCAGCACCAAATTTTCCAGGCTACAGTTGACGCTGTACGCCTCCCTTCATTGTCATCTTAAATGGCTACCAACGCGCAACAACCCCCCCAGCGGACAAAACCCCGCTCCCTCAGAGTGGGGTTTTTCAACTGTAACGGCATTAGGGACCAACCCGCCCTGTGGATTGGGGGCGTTTGGAGAATTCCACCACGGTATCCCCTGCCTGTCGTAAAAGGCGACTAATAGGGGCCTCCGGGGGTCACGGGTGGGCGGGACGTGCCGCCCACCCATTAGTCTAGCCAACTTCTGTGACCCCCGTGATGGACATGTCCGAGGCAGCGTGTCTCACGCTGCCTCGGACACTAAAAGGCGGACACGGTACGGTGTTTCGGGGGCTTCTGAGCCCCCGCAACAGGAAAAGGACCGCAACAGCGGTACGTGCAGGGGCGGTTGCGGACGACAACTTAGACGTGAGTCAGAGGAAGCCCGCAGCCGTCCCTAATGCGCCGAAGATGGCCTTTTAAAAAAAAAAAAAAAAAAAAAAATTAGGGACCAACGAGCCGAAATTTCTTCCTTTGTCCGCGATAATAGAATAGATGTTTTCCTCACCCAGGAAACATTCCTCAAACCCTCTCACCGCGATCCCAACATCCCCAACTTCAAACTGGTGCGAAATGATCGTACCAGTGGCCGTCTTGGAGGCACTCTCATTTATTATAAAAGGTCCCTTCATTGTATACCTTTAGAGTCACCACTAAGCTTGAGTAACATTGAGGCTTCGGTCTGCAGGCTAGCTATGACCGGACAGCCGCCGATCACCATCATATCGGCCTATCTCTCGCCCACTAAGGAGCTTCACTCCAATGAACTCTCGACCTTATTCGAGATGGGGGACTCCGTCATTTTGGCAGACCTCAATGCCAAGCGCACTCTCTGGAACTGCAACTCGACCAACGCGAGAGTTGTGCAGCCCTAGAGAGTTGTCTTGACATAATCGATATGAGTTTATTGGTTCCCTCTGAACCAACCCACTACTGCTCAAACGACGACCACCGACCTGACATACTCGACATAGCACTGGTAAGGAACGTAAGCCTTAGCGTGCGTTCCATGCAAGTTTTACAAGAGTTAGACTCTGACCACAGACCTGTGATCCTAGAGCTAGTCCCCCAGCACGGTCCATCAGACACAGGTCCTGACGTTCCGATGAAGGTGAAAACGAATTGGCGCCTCCTAGGTACCAAGCTCGCGGACACCTCATCCACTGATCTTTCCGCGATCCCGACCAACATCGAGACTCCTGAGGAAACGACCAGCGCGATACGCGTCTTCACCAACCACCTACAGAACGTCTTGAGCGAAAGCTCCGAGAAGGTGCCAGAGACTGTCCACAGTCACTGGCAAATTCCCGACGACGTTCGGCGGTGGGTGAGGATGCGTAACGCTACGCTCAGAGCCTCCGCGACGAGACCCACCCCGCAACGACGACGTCTGGCGCGCTACCTCCAACGTGAGGTCAGACGACGCATAAAAGAGGTCGTCGATTCGAGATGGGAAACTCGCCTAGCCGAGATCGAACCGACACACCAGGCCTTCTGGACACTGGTTCGTTCCTTCAGGAGAAACGATGTGGCTTCCATGCCTCCGCTCAATCGTCCCAATCAACGCCCGGCGTTTGATGACGACGACAAAGCGGAACTGCTGGCCGACAGCCTGGAGTCTCAATGTTCCCTCACCACAGTACCCGTAGACGACGATATTCTTGTTGCGGTTAACACGTTCGTCGAAGATAGGAACGCGGTCCGGCCACCGCCAATCTCTATTTCGCGACCGTTAAACGATAACATCGACCCGGACGTCGACGCGCCGCTCGATCCCCTTGCACCGGTGACGATCGAAGAAGTCATCTCTCTGATCAAGGCACTCAAACTTCGTAAAGCCCCCGGGGGCGACAGGATCTCCAATCGCATGATTAAGATGCTCCCGGAGCATCTAGTCCAAATTCTCACGTCAATTTATAACGCCGCGTTTCGAAACTGCCTATTCCCAGAGGTCTGGAAAGAGGCAGTTGTGATAGGTGTGATAGGATAGGCTTGTGGATATCCACAAGCCGGAGAAACCCGCTTTCGAACCCGCCTCTTATAGGCCAATCAGTCTGCTCAGTACTCTGGGCAAAATCTACGAGCGGATCGTCCTCGACCGCCTCAAATAGTCGCCCACAATCAAAATTTGATCCCTCCGGAACAGTTCGGTTTTCGCGCTAGACACAGTTGCGTCAATCAAGTGCTCCGCATCACGGAGTACGTTCGGGGTGCAAAGTCAGGAAACCTCCACGTGGTGCACCCTGGGCAACGGAGCGTCGGTCGAGTTGATCGGCGCTACGGCCAATATCCTGACAACAGTGGTCTCGGCGGTCGTCACCGCTTTTTGCGGTGGCTGCCGCATTTTAAGATGGTGGGCCCGTTTATTCGGGCGGCTCCCGGTTCATCCGGGAGTGTCGACGGGCTCGGTGTGCGCTAACACCGCCCCGAGCAGGCAGCGGGGGGGAACCTTCCTCTCCGCTGTCACCGTTGCAGATCGTAATCTAGTATGGAGGTCCGTGGACATGTCTCGCGCTCCTGCTGGACCGAGGGTCTTGGCTTAATCGCCCGGACCACGAGGGAGAATACCTCTATAAAAAGTTCCCCGAATCCCAAGCGGCGGCGCACCGCGAGGGGATGCATGGCCGATGGGTAGTTCGGTCACTAGTGCGACCCCCGCCAGAGTACCGGCCGACCCTCTTGGCGGGTTACGCTAGGCTTACCCAGGTACAGGGGGCACTGCCTGGGTGGACTCTTATTTCCCCCATACTCGTGGGATTCAATATGAATGCAAATTTAAACCCTAAAATTACACTGACGAGGTTGCCTACTCCAGTTCCGGCTGGAGAGGCGGAGATTGGTGGGCGAAAGCCCGTTGATGGCGGACGAAGAGTCGGCGCGGACAAGATGTCCACAGGCGTCGACTCTGAGTCGAGTATGAGCGTTTCCTCCGCTCGGAGCCGTAGGCTCTGGAGGAAACGCTCAGAGCTGAATAACAGCAGGTCGTCCTTAGGGAGCGACACTGAGGAGCCGGTCCCGAAGTCGCAAGCGACAACCGGACGCGGCAGAGGAGGACCATCTTTGGTCGACGATTCCGTCGACCAAAGAAAGAAAGCCAAGGCGCGCGATCTCCTGCAGCGCAGGGAGGCCCGCCAAAGGGCAAGGAGGGAGGAGAGCGAGGAGGGCATGGTCCTTCGCTCTGCCGCCAAACCGAAGGTGCCCGCCGAGGAGGTGGCTGTCGCAGCGGCGGCGGAACCGGCACCGAGCGCTCGCCCTAAAGGCGAGGCCAAAAAGTGGCGCGATAAGTGCGCCAAATTGGAGGAGGCGGTGAAGGAGCTGAAGCGTGAAAACGCTTCTCTCCTTCGCCGTCTGGAGGAGCTGGCAGCAGTGGAGGCCAAGTGGCAGGCCAGGATGGAGTCCGTCCTCGCAGGGCCGGCCCAGAGGCCTCCACTGGCCCATGAGAGAAGGTCCACCCCCGGGGACATACCACTCCCCGTCCAGGGTGGTTTCGTTGGAGGAGCTCCCCAGCCTTCCTCTAAGGGGAAGGGGAGGGGGAAGGGGAAAGGAGCAGTGCAGCCTGCTCCTCTCAAGGCTCCTGCCATCGTGGCCGGGCCCTCCACCTCTGCTGCCGTGGCGGTCGCTGGGCCGTCTGGGGTGCCCAAGAAGGGGAGGGGGAAAGGTGGTCCTCCTGCTCCCCCCGTCGCGAAGTCCGCTCCGAGGGAGCCCCGCCCACTGCCACCGGCCCCAGCGTCCATGGACGCTGAATGGACCGTGGTGGTGGGTAAGAAGAAGCGGGGGAAGCACACCCCCGCCGCGGCGCCTGCAGGGAACCCCCAGCAGAGGAGGCAGAGGCGTAAGGAGCCCAAGCTGCGTCAGCCACGCTCGGCAGCCATAGTGCTGTCGCTGACGCCAGCGGCGGTGGCCAAAGGGCTCACTTACGCCAAAGTGCTGACGGATGCCCAGCACCGAGTAGACCTCGCCGGCCTCAACATTGACAGGTTGAGGCCCAAGGTGGCAGCCACGGGTGCCATGTTGTACGAGGTGCCCGGGGCTGAGTCGGAGCGAAAGGCGGACTCCCTCGCCGCAAGGCTGAGGGAATGCTTTGGTGGGTCGGACGATGTGCAAATCTCCCGGCCCACCAAATGCACGGAGCTGCGGCTGTCGGAGCTAGATCCCGCAGCCACGTCCGAGACGGTCGCGGCGGCCCTTTGCCTTGCTGGCGAGTGTGCTGCGGACGCAGTAAAGGTGGGCCAAATCCGGCCCGATCGCTCCGGCCTGGGCTCCGTCTGGGCCAAGGTGCCGACCAGGGCGGCACAAAAAATAAAGGCGGGCTGCCTGAAGGTGGGGTGGACTGTGGCCCGGGTGACCGTGCTCGGGGCGCGCCCGATGCGCTGTTACCGTTGTTTGGAGCACGGTCACACGCAGAGTACCTGCGTCGGAGGACCGGACCGCAGCGATTTGTGCTATCGCTGCGGTAAACCGGGCCACAAAGCCCGTGAATGCGAGGCCGCGCCGAACTGCGCTGTCTGCGCGGCCGCAGGGAGGCCCGCCAAACATCCGGTGGGCGGGAAGGCGTGTCCCGCCCCCTCCCGTCGCGATAGGCGTCGCGACGGAAGACGAAGTGTTGCTGCCGCTGGGGCTTCGACCCAGCCGCAGGCAGCGAGCCCACCGCAAGGGGCCGCGATGGACGTGGTAGAGATCGCCCAATAATGGATTTAAATTTCCTCCAGGCGAACATCAACCACTGTGCCAGTGCCCAGGACCTGTTGTCCCAAAGCCTGGCGCAGTGGTCGGTGCAAGTGGCCGTGGTCGCTGAGCCGTACTTTGTCCCCCCCCGGGATAACTGGGCTGGGGACCTTGACGGCTTGGTGGCCATCATCAGCCGGGGCGCCGCTGGCTCCCCACCCTTCGAAAAAGTAGCGAAGGACAGGGGATGCGTGGCGGTTCTGTTGGGAGACATTTGGATAGTAGGAGTGTACTTTTCTCCCAACAGACCCCTCGCCGAATTTGAGTCTTTCCTCATTCGGCTGGGGGCCTTGGTGGAACAAGGCCAACCTCACCCGGCGGTCGTCGCCGGCGACTTCAACGCCAAGTCCGTGGCTTGGGGTTCGCCGGCGACGAACGGTCGTGGTCGGGTCCTGGAGGAATGGGCGATCTCTGTCGGCCTGGTCGTCCTGAACAGGGGGTCGGTGGACACGTGCGTGCGGCACAACGGCGGGTCTATTATAGACCTGTCGTTTGCGAGTGCCGCCGTCGCACGCCGTGTCCGGGACTGGAGAGTCCTCGTGGGCGTGGAGACGTTGTCGGACCATCGTTACGTCAGGTTCGGCGTCTCCGCGTCCCCGAGTGTCCAGTCCGGTGGTGTACCGAGTGCCCCAAATCAGGACGGCCCGCGGTGGGCGCTTCGTCGCCTCGATGGGGAGGCCCTAGTGCTGGCCGCTCTGGTCATGTCGTGGCTCCCCGTGCCGGACGGGCCGGTACGGGTTGAGCAGGAGGCGGAGTGGTTCGGGGTGGCAATGTCGGATGTCTGCGACGCCGGCATGCCCCGAGCTCTCCGCCGTTCGCCGGTGCGACAGGTGTACTGGTGGTCGGCGGAGCTATCGCAGTTGCGCGCGTCGTGCGTTGCTGCGCGCCGCCGATACGCCAGGCATCGTCGTCGCCGGCTCAGAGAGGAAAATCACGCAGACCAGGAGCGGCAGCTCTATGGCCTCTACAAAGAGGCAAAGAGAGCGCTGCGGGTGGCCATTCATGGGGCCAAGGTCGCGGCACGTAAGGCGTTCGTGGGGACTCTCGACAGGGACCCGTGGGGGCGCCCTTACCGTCTGGTGATGAAGAAGCTTCGCCCAGCGGCGCCCCCGCTGTCGCAGAGTCTCCGGCCAGAATTACTGGCCAACGTCGTCGCGGCCTTGTTCCCGGCCACCGAGGAGTTCACTCCTCCACCGATGGCGCCACCGGATGTGGCGTCATCGTCGAGTGAGAATCCGGCAAGGGATATCCCGGAGGTTTCGCCCGCTGAAATGCGGGCGGCAGTGCTTCGGCTGCGGAGCAAAAACACGGCCCCAGGGCTCGATGGCATCCCCGGGAAAGCCTGGGTGCTAGCCCTCGAGTACCTGGGCCCGAGGCTCCGCAGCTTATTCACCGCCTGCCTGGAGCAGGGCGTCTTCCCGGTGCGTTGGAAAACCGGGAAGCTCGTCCTGCTGAAGAAGGGAGGACGACCCGCAGAGTCGCCGTCGGCCTACCGGCCCATCGTGTTGCTCGACGAGGTGGCAAAGCTCTTCGAGCGCATCATTCATACCCGCCTCGTCGAGCACCTTGAAAGGGTCGGACCAAATCTGGCCGACGAGCAGTTTGGATTTAGGAGGGGACGTTCCACTGTCCATGCGATTCTGCGGGTGAAGGCACAGGCGGAGGATGCAGTGGCCAGAGGCAGTGTAGTGATAGCGGTGTCGTTGGACATATCCAACGCATTCAACTCGCTGCCCTGGCCCTGCATCCACGAGGCACTGCGGTACCACGTGGTGCCGCCCTATCTCCGGCGTCTGGTGCACGCGTACCTGTCTGACAGGCACGGGGTGTATCCGGGCGCCGATGGGTGGCACCGAAGAGCGATGTCGTGCGGTGTTCCACAGGGCTCGGTTTTGGGCCCTCTCCTGTGGAACATCGGGTACGACTGGGTGCTCCGTGGTTCCAATCTCCGAGGCGTCGGCGTGACATGTTACGCCGACGATACGTTAGTCACAGCGACTGCTGGGACCTTCCGGGACGCCGCAACTCTGGCGGCGGCGGGCACCGGCCAAGTAGTTGGAAGAATTCAACGTTTAGGTTTGAAGGTGGCCCTCGAGAAAACCGAGGCCGTGTGTTTTCACGGACCTCGGAGAGGGCCACCGGCCGGTGCCGGCATCGTCGTTGGGGGGGTGCGGATCCCCATCGGCTCTAGCATGAGGTATCTGGGTTTAGTCCTAGATAGCCGATGGCGATTCCGCACCCACTTTAAGGAGTTGAGGACGAAATTGTCCCGGGCAGCGGGCGCTCTTTCCCGCCTGCTGCCCAACCTGGAAGGTCCTGGCTTCCCTTGCCGGAGGCTGTATCACGGAGTCGTGCGGTCCATAGCCCTTTATGGCAGCCCCGTTTGGGCTGACTCCCTGGGCCGCCCCTGCGTCGCCCTTCTGCGCGCCCCGCAGAGAGCTTTAGCGCAGCGGGCGGTCAGGGCGTACCGCACGGTCTCTTTCGAGGCGGCTTGCCTATTGGCCGGATTTCTGCCCTGGGACCTGGACGCCAAATCCCTTGCCGATGTATTCCATTGGCGGGAGGAGGCGTTCAGTCGCGGGGAGCGTCCGGCCCTGAAGGAGGTGGAGGCCAAGAGGGCCGCCTTACGGCGAGCCGCCGTGGAGGAGTGGCGTCTCAGGCTGGAGGCCCCGTCGTGGGGGCACCGGGTCGTAGAGGCAGTGCGTCCTGTCTTTGCCGAATGGCTGGACAGGCGCCACGGAGCGGCAACATACCGCCTGACGCAGGTGCTCACCGGGCATGGCTGCTTCGGTGAGTTCCTGTTTCGGGTGGTAGGTATAGAGGAGTCGGCCGTGTGTCACTATTGTGACAACTGCCCAATGGACACGGCCCAACATACGTTGGAGTGTTGTCCAGCCTGGGATGAGGAGCGCAGCGCTCTCAGAACAGTCGTCGGAGAAGACCTCTCGCTGCCGGCCGTGGTCGCTTCCATGGTCGGCGGTCGGGAGGCCTGGCAGGCGGTGGCCCACTTCTGCGAGGCGGTCCTCTCGCGGAAGGAGAGTGCCGAGAGGGATCGCCAGCGCAGTGGTGATCCCTCCCGCCGCCAGACGAGACGTAGGAGGCGTCGGGTGGACGACTGACCGACGTCTCCCGCCCTGTGGATTGGGGGCGTTTGGAGAATTCCACCACGGTATCCCCTGCCTGTCGTAAAAGGCGACTAATAGGGGCCTCCGGGGGTCACGGGTGGGCGGGACGTGCCGCCCACCCATTAGTCTAGCCAACTTCTGTGGCCCCCGTGATGGACATGCCCGAGGCAGCGTGTCTCACGCTGCCTCGGACACCAAAAGGTGGACACGGCACGGTGTTTCGGGGGCTTCTGAGCCTCCGCAACAGGAAAAGGACCGCAAAAACGCGGTACGCGCAGGGGCGGTTGCGGACGACAACTTAGACGTGAGTCGGAGGAAGCCCGCAGCCGTCCCTAATGAGCCAAAGATGGCCATTTAAAAAAAAAAAAAAAATCACGGAGTACGTTCACGACCAATTTCGCAAAGGTATGCCTACAGGTGCTATCTTCTTCGATATTGAAAAAGCATTCGACAGGGTGTGGCACAAACGGCTTGCTTTTCAAGCTGTACACTCTCAACGTGCCCACACAACTCGTGCACATCATACGAGATTTCCTGTCGAATCGCGGTTTCAGATATCGCGTGGAGGGAACTCTCTCTTCCCGACACACCATCACGGCCGGAGTCCCGCAAGGTTCTGCCCTCTCCCCCTTTCTTTTCTCGCTGTATACCAGTGATATCCCCAAACCAAAGAACGCCCATCTGGCGCTCTTCGCAGACGACACCGCAATCTACGCCTCACGTAGAGATCCCGACAATGTGGTGCGCACTTTGCAGGCCGCCGCCGATGAACTCGGTGAGTGGTTCCGCAAATGGCGAATCACCGTCAATCCCACCAAAAGCCAGGCTATCCTATTCACTCGGAAAAGGAAAGTCCGTGTGCCACACCTTTCAGTCCGTATGTCCGACCAGGTTATCCCCTGGAAGGACAAAGCTAAATATTTAGGAGTGACCCTTGAGCAGAAGTTGACCTTCATCCCACATGTAAACGCGGTACGCGCGCGAGCCGCATTCGCGATGGGCCAATTGCACTGGCTCTTAAACCGGAACAGTAAAATGTCGATCCGCAACAAGATTAGGATCTTTACGACATGCATCCGACCTATCATGACGTACGCATCGCCCGTATTCGCCCATTTACCGCCTGCTCGTTTTCAGCGTATGCAGGTTTTACAAAATAAAATGCTCAGATATGCTCTTGGTGCCCCGTGGTTCGTTCGCAACCGCAACCTCCACGTGGACACCAACACGCCGACCATCAGGCACTTTATGCATATGGCCAGCAGACGCTACTTCGATCGGGCGGTAAACCACCCAAACACGCTTATCCGTAAAGCATCTATATATACTCCATTTGATCGCGCCAAATGGAGACGACCGCGTTCAGTACTGACAGATCCAGAGGACGAAATCACTCTGGCCATTCGCGGAAAGATCGAGCATCAAAAGCTCTTACACTCCACAAGACCGCTGTACCGTCCTCGCCGTCGAGGACCTCGTCGCGTTCCCCGTCACCCTGACCTCTCTTAGCAGTTCCGGCCCGCGTGCCGAAGACTACGAACACATGAATAGGATTAGGTTAAAAACCATGTTTCCCCAAACGCTGATGTCTTATCCTCTCAGTGGCCGCCCTGAGCCGAGGTTCGTGACCCGTTAGTGGGTCGCCCTCAGCGTGGTCGCTTAATTTTAAGGGTTGCGAGCGCCTTCTGCACTCACCCAAAAGACCGGTGTTCTTTCATAAGCCGACCCTCGTCAGGCTAGAAAGAGTAATGTCAGGGACAAAAAAAAAAAAAAAAAAAAGCCTTGGTACGAAGTCAGCTTGAATATTGTAGAGTTGTATGGAATCCTGAGTACTCCACGCATTCACAGCGTCTTGAAAATGTACAAAGAACTTTCACCAGAAGACTTGCTTATATATCGCATGCCATTTCTTATAGAAGACCGTATAATGACCGTTTGTCTTTTTTTAGCATGCAGTCACTGCGTGATCGCTGCAAAATTTGTGACCTAGTATTTCTTTACAAGTGTATTAATGGGATTCTAAGGACTGATTTTTTACTGGAACGGATAAACCTCTCAGTACCTTATCATTCTCCAAGAAAAAGAATTTTTAGAATATTCCAACCACCTCCCGCTAGAACCAACCTAGGTAGACATTTGCCGATCGCTGTGCCGAATCTGTGTCGAATATAACAATACCGTTGTTAAATCAACAGACCTTGATGTATTCTCTGACTCACTCACTAATTTTAAAAAGAAATTAAATAGCAAATCAGCCAAATAGGAGCAATGTTCCATTTATTCCAGTTGTTTAAGCTAGCTTAATTTACATTAATTTTAATAAATATTAGTTGTACTGCAACGTTAAGTTGGTGAATGCTGTTTATACCTATAATTTGGCATACATATTAGAATTTAGTTTAAGTATTGCTAAATCTGTAATGTTTTATATATGTGCTGTTGGTATACCTTTTAATAAATAAATAAGCATCAAGATGAAACATTTAAGAATATATTTGGAAAACGTATCTAATTCATGGGTATTTGTATATTTTCACCTACGGTTGGAGCTCTGTTAATAAACCCATTATAAAGAGGAAGAGAGAGGAAGCGTTGCTTTGGTAATTTATTTTGAATCGACATGTTTCACGAAGTTGAAATCGCTTTTATTCAGCCCATTTATGAAAGGGCTACGCTTTCATTCTCGGATCTCATTCAGTGTTCGCTTAGGCTGGCACGAGATCGGTCGCAGTGTTTCCTTGGCGCCGCGCCGCCTAAAGCTACGTCCGTGTTGCGCCGCCCACCCGCCGCCTAACTCAAACACGCGCTGATTTCTATCCATATTTAATACATGGTTGCTTTTCACGCGATAAATACTACGTGCTTATTTTTATTATTTTATGTTGTGAGTGTTTAAAGTTGTTTTTCTTATCATAAGCAAAGAAACGGTAAGTTGTTTAAAATAATATAAGTACCTATTAGTACCTAGTCTTATTATTTTGTTCTTGTTTTTACTTTTGTTATTATAAATAAAGTTAATGCACTTGTTATCAAAATAAAAATCATTGCGTCGGCACGAATGTTAGGAATAAATACTGAGGTCAAAAATAATAAGCTTTTCACGAAAATATAACTAACAAATATTTGCCCTGATTAAGTACCATATAAATATCGCGGCTGGTAAAATTAACATCAAACAACCTGTAGGGACCACTATTTCGAACGTTTATTTAGTTAGCTCAATGAAAATTGCACATGAATTTTAAAAAAGCATTTTGTAAAATAGAAATAGAAATAAATTTAGTTTCCAAAAATTACAAATCTTATAAAAGTTAACTTACTTTTTTGTTACGTAGGATTTTAAACCTTGTTATTTGAGATTTAATTTCTTAGGTTTTTTTTTCCTCTGTAATTGGGACTTTGTTGCTCAATAGCCTGTATAAGTAAGACAATTTATCAGGTGTGGATAGGTTACGACACCTTTGTATAGCAATATTCTAATTTTCAACCACTCTTATCAAGTACCTCTATAAATAAATGTTTCTGTTTGGGAAACTGGGGCAATGGAAAGCCTTTGTAAGTGATAAAAAATCTTAGGGCACTTTTTTCGAGGGGAAAAAACGCATTATCGCTACCACCACTGGGGGGTGAGTGGATCGGTTATGTTGGTTTCACACAGTTTTACGGCCTAATGTCGACATTCGGTAGCACTCGGCGCCTAAGAGACGACCCCGGAGTATCTTGTTGCACTAAGATAGCTGTACGGGACCGTCCCTGCGCGATGCTGTTGCCGCACTTCTCTTTAAAACACGGCTAAGATGCCCCGAACTCTAAAGGATGCCTTTGGCGTCTTCGACAACGGCAGACCGACCACCCGCATTATCGTCCACCTTGGAGACTGAGGTCCTAGTTATACAGGCTACAATGTAATTAATTTTATGATCAGGAATTAAGTACTTACATGTATAGGGCTGTGCTTCCAGCATTTCCAATCATGACGGTATTTGCTTGCCATTAGGAAAACTGTTACATTTTCTTACGTAGATAAAAGACATTTTACCCTCGCTACTACGACGTTATAACATTTCATTTACTGAGTTCAGTAAAATTTTTAGTAACTTAATAGGCTGTAAAAGTAAGTAAGCAGCTGGCAACCTTCGTGTTGTTATGTTCCGTCTATATTTGAAGTGCATTGTGTCCAATATAATAATTGGTCGTAATGAGGTCTAAAATGCATTGCATCCGAGTGCTATGTAATTCGTAGTCGTGGAGGGTGTTGCAACTGTAGGTATATGCGCAGTCAATGCTTAGCAACAGACATGTAACTCTCTTGCCTCTAAATTTTTAATTATCAAGCCTCATATAACTTGCTAGTTAAGAATATCTGCAAGTCAAGGAACCTAGAATATTGTTGTTGTAGAATGTACTATACATAATTTTAATAAGAATACCTTATAACTCTTGAACAATATAGATATCACGTTTTTTATCCTATACCCCGAACACGATATATTGCTATATGTATTTTATTGGCGCTCAAAACCCTTTTTGTTCTGTCGAATATTTTTTGCGTGAATTACGAGTGGGTAACACCTATGTCACGTTCGTGGCGTTAAACGAAGCCTATTTGTCTGTGATCTGTTCTGGCTTTCATGCTAAAATTGATATTAAATAATAAAATATGTTCTTATTGATGTAACATATTTTATAGAAAACTAGCTGACCCGCCGAACTTCGTACCGCCTTTTTTCCAGTAGCGGACTAAGAAAATGTAACCTTTCTGGTAAATTCAAATCAGTTGGATTGTCAATAATTCCATAATATATTAATATTTGACACGTTTTATGTATCGAAAGTGATTAATCCGTCAAACTAAAGTTTACCGGAAATTATATTTAAAGTCTGGGAATGTTACGTACTTAAGAGGTCGTACCCAAGATCACGTGTATTTTTTTAGTACATAGTATCTCACAAATTTTAGTGTTATATCTTCAAATACAGGTAAGTATAATAATCTAACATTAGAAACTGCAACACTTTTGATTTAAATAACAATATGTACCACTGACTTTACAGAAATATTTTCACAAAAAATTTCAACCAGCGACCGACCGGCACGAAATTCAATAATCAACTGACTCGAATTGTATTTTTTTGGTTACTATCTAAACTCTCGTTAGCCTGAAGAGGGTCGACTTACAAGAACACCGGTCTTTTGGGTGAGTGCAGAAGGCGCTCGCAACCCTTTAAATTTAAGCGGCCATGCTGAGCATGTACTTTTATATCAAAAATGGTAGATCACGTCACAAATACCCTCATAAAAAAACATTTTTGCTCTAATACGGCCTTTCGTGACTATGTGATCGTCCTTGATCACGCATTTCTTTTATTTCTCCAGTGGTACATCTGTCAAATAGTACATCTGTCAAAAAGTACAATGCAAACATTCGTAATAAACTGAGACGAGTGCTATTGACAATCTGCAGTTATCTTCCACTGCAGTGGTAGTTGCATTGCACGGCGCAGCACTCACCGTATAGAACTCTCAGAGCCTCGTGACGGCAGCAGAAAATAAGGACTGCAGCGCCCACGAGAGTTCCTTCGGGGGCAGATTGACTCATCACCCAAAACATTTTAACTTTAGTTACTCATTGAAACACAATCAAGCAATTTCGTATCAGTAATGGTTGAGTTATGGAACCCAATCATTTCTGAAACAAGAATACCTGGCAAGTGGCAACCACTGTCAGGGTTCCAGAGAACAGCAGCCACAGCATAAACCAGCAGTGCCACTTTTGGGGTACGAGATAGCCACAATATCGGGGCTATAAAAAGTCGTACTACCACTTTTATTTCATTTTTCATCATAATGACAAGGCCACTCCAACTGGGGCGCATCATTCCGCAGCGCTAATAGCGCATCGTTCCGTAGCGCAAAAAGCACACTGTTGTTGGAGATGCACAAGAAGAATTATTAAAATCGGTCCAGCCGTTTAGCTGAAGTTCAGTGACATACGCACAAAATAAATTTCAAAAAGTCGCATACTATTTTTATGTATTATATGCGATATGCGACTTTTTGAAATTTTAGTTTTGTCAAAAGTAGTTTTGCCTCTAAGTAGGAAGGTACTCTTTTCGTTTAGTATATGGTTCAGTAGTTGAGACAGTATTCATAAAGTTATTTATAATATTACGAATCCAAATACCTTTCATTTATATTCTGAACAAGTCTTTACTTACGGCTCCATCAGATTAAATTCTGTTCAGGTAAGTATAAATAGTGCCTGTCTAACCTATATCACAATGACATAAAAAGCCCCTGTGTATTAGGTGACTGGTGGCAGAATTTTTAGAAAAACTTCAGCCTTAATAGTAAATAAGAAATTTAATAATATAAGGACGAATCTATACAACTACAATTGACTGCCTCGGTGGCGTAGTTGTATTACAGTACGACTGCAAAGCTGAGGTCTCGGGTTCGATCCCCGGGTCGGGCAGTGATATTGAGTTTTTCTATTCAGTATCAGCTCGGAGTCTGGAATTTGTGCCCGATATGGCGATAGGCTCGCCCCCTATCATATCATGGGACGGAATAATGGTGAAAAGTGGGTGCACTAGTTGCGCCTCTGCCTACCCCTTCGGGGATAATATAAGACGTGAGTGTATATGTATATGTTATCTGTAAATGAACTTTTTTCTTAAAGCTTTTTACTACTCGCAAATAATATTATTAGAACACGACACGTACCTACTGGTGGTAGGTCTCTCATATGTAAGAGGTAGTCTGGGTGGGTACCACTGCAATGTCTATTTCTACCACTAAGCAACAGCGTGCATGCATTGCGTTTCGGTTTGAAGGACATTGTAGCCAGTGTAACTACTGGACATAATGAGACTTAACACCTATATCTCAGGATGATGAGCGCAGTGGAATGCCACACAGTAGGTGCTTTGTTAGTCAATGTGCTGAATGGTGTTCCTACTGTTTATGGGTGGTCGTATCGCTTACCATCAGGCGAACGGCATACTCATCTCGTCATTCGATGCAATAAAAAAAAACACAAAATCAAATAATTTAGCATTTTTTTTTTCTATAACGCTAAAAGTAATTAAGCCTTACAATGTGCTTTCATTGATTAGTGTTTTGATTGGTATACATAACCTAAAATATTTGCAAGTTAAGCATACAAACGCGTTTTGTTGCGCTTTTAATTTAATTTATTTTATTTCAGGTATCAAAGACCTATAGAACATTAAAATCTCACAATAAGTCACATTACATGTCATAATACACAAAAAAATAATTAAAAGAAACGTACAATTAGATATAAACACAAATTAAATATCAAGAGCGAGCAATGTGAAACCCACAACAATGATTAATGATGGCGCTGTCAAACCTTGCTGAAAGCACAGCCAGTAGACTATTGGTGCTCCCTCGTACTCGCCGCACTTTGTAGTTTTGTCATATACATTTTGTGGATTCTTGAGCTGGGTACTCACTTAGCAGTGTTGCATGTAACGTATCACATACTGTATCGACCTGCAAGTGGGTACGGCTCGTCCACGGTCTACCGCGTATCTAGCTCTATCTACTACGACCACACTGGAAGCCGGCTTTGTGTTCGCAGTGATACCGCTACTCGGCGGGTCACTGCGAGCTTACAGCGTTCCACGCGCGAGCGGCTCGCAGCGGGTTCGTGTCTACGTACTCACTTGATACCGTATCTGATACATTACATGCTACACTGCTAAGTGAGTACCCAGCTTTGGAGAGCGAGCTACGAAATAGTTTCAAAGTAGATTATAGCATATCAGAAACGGAGATGATATTGCAACTTATAAAAAAAATCACCATTAAATATAATAATACCTATACATATTCGCTATGGTAGAAGACCAACATATTATATTAGTAAAGTAAATACATTGTTAATATAAATTCTAATTTGGTAGGCAGTCGTTGTAACAGGCCCCTAAAGAGTACCATTAATCACAGACATAATTCAAATTATTTTTGTGAATAATTACACCACGGGGAAATTCAACAATAAGGACAATGGTCCACACGGCCCTTCAATCGTAATTGCTTCAATGGTCCATTATTGAAACATTGTACATACTTTGCTTAATTTACAACTGAACATCAAATACAACCTATACGAGACAATGTTAAGAATTGATATCTTTACAAGCGTCTATTGCTTTGTTTACGAGGTTCATTAAGAGCCTATGTCAGGAACTTTAAGGACTTTCAAATTCAAATTGCTCGTAAACTACTAAGATCAGAAGTTAGATTTTTGGATATGTGTAAATTGAACGTATAACTCAATAATATGTCAAAGCCAAAACACAATTGCTATAAATTTTCTCGATCGAAAAAAAATTCAAAGTTACCTCTGATATTTTCTTTAAACACGCTTTATCTCTAAATGGTGGAATATGTACATTCGTAACTTTATTTAAATACAATACAACAATTTTTTAAAAGTTTTATCAATACACAATTAAAACGAATTAAATAGTATAATCACAATTAAAAGAAAATTGTTTTGGCGCTTACGCCATTTCATTTCGGCATACGCGTGCGCCTTCCGTCACTTTCTCTCATCCGCGACGTCCAAATACGCCATCGCTGTTATGGGAGTGGCCCGTGCCGGCTTCAGTCGTCCGGAATCTTTACTGACGACGGACGTGCGCTCGAAATTTTCGGACGCCTTCAAAGTTCGAATTGGCCGTCTAGTGTAGGGATTGGTCCGCGCTACCGCGCGGCAAATTTGAAGGTGCCCTGGAAATTCTGTTTTATAGTGTATCCAGCTCACGTCCGTGTATCAATATAAAATTATAGGCTCTATTAGGTCTATAAGATAGGCAGCAAGCGTAATTATTACATCCTTTCACCTTTGTAAATTGTTTTTAGTCGGAGACCTGCTTTAGTTATATTTAGTGATCGGTACGCTGAGGTGCCGGGTTCGAATCCCTGATTGAAAAACAATAGTCACTGCTTTTTTTTTGTTATTTATTCTGCCTCAGTGGTGTAGTTGTATTACGTTATGACTGCAATGCTGAGGTCTCGGGTTCGATCCCCGAGTCGGGCAGAGTGATATTGGATTTTTTTCTTTTCAGCCCGAAGTCTGGATTTTGAGCCCGAAATGGTAATAGGCTCGCCCCCTATCACATCATAGGACGGAATACGCACGACGGAAAGTGAGTGCACTAGTTGCGCCTCTGCCTACCCCTTCGGGGATAAAAGACGTGAGAGTATATGTATGTATTATTTATATTGGGTAATTCATAGCTAGGGACGCCCTGGAATGTCGGCCCAATTTTGCGTAAATGACGCTTGCGTGCCGCTCATACATTTAAAAAATTCGTATTTTGCATGTAAAGGCTGTTCAAATTTTTACACCATAAAATTATTTTAGTATGATTTTTTGTAGTACTCATTTATTTATACATTATGAATCAATAATAACTAAAATGTTAAGAGACAATGTTAGAATTGGTATACACGGCGGCCATTTTGAATTTCTTTGTTTTAAGGCCAATCGACCTCAAAATCGATATCTGGGCAGGCCTTTAGGTATAAAAGACGGATCCATTGTTAGACTTGAAAAAAGTGGCCGCCATTTTGAATTTCCTTGTTGTAAGGCTAATCGACCTCAAAATCGATATCTGTGCAGGCCTTTAAGTACAAAAGACGGATCCAATTTTAGAATTGAAAAAAGTGGCCGCCATTTTGAATTTCTTTGTTTTAAGGCCAATCGAACTCAAAATCGATATCTTGGCAAGCCTGTAGGTAAAAAAGACGGATCCAATGTTAGAATTAAAAAAAGTGACCGCCATTTTGAATTCCTTTGTTTTAAGGCCATTCGACCTCAAAATCGATATCTGGGCAGGCCTTTAGGTATAAAAGACGGATCCAATGTTAGACTTGAAAAAAGTGGCCGCCATTTTGAATTTCGTTGTTTTAAGGCTAATCGACCTCAAAATCTATATCTGGGCAAGCCTGTAGGTACAAAAGACGGATCCAATGTTAGAATTGAAAAAAGTGACCGCCATTTTGAATTTCTTTGTTTTAAGACCAATCGACCTCAAAATCGATATCTGGGCAGGCCTTTAGGTATAAAAGACGGATCTAATGTTAGACTTGAAAAAAGTGGCCGCCATTTTGAATTTCCTTGTTTTAAGGCTTATCGACCTCAAAATCTATATCTGGGCAAGCCTGTAGGTACAAAAGACGGATCCAATGTTAGAATTGAAAAAAATGATCGCCATTTTGAATTCCTTTGTTTTAAGGCCATTCGATCTCAAAATCGACATCTGGGCAGGCCTGTAGGTACAGAAGACGGATCCAATGTCAGATCTGAAAAAATTGGCCGCCATTTTGAATTTCTTTATTTTAAGGCCAATTGACCTCAAAATCGGTATCTGAGTACCACTTTAGTTACTAAAGGCAGATCCACCGTCAGAACTGAAAAAAGTGGCCGCCATTTTGAATTTCTTTATTTTAAGGTTAATCGACCGCAAAATCGATATCTGGGTGTAACATTATTAACAAAAGAGTGATCCAATGTCAGAATTGAAAAAAGTAGCCACCATTTTGAAGTTTTTTGTATTAAGGCCAATCGAACTCAAAATCGATATCTGGGCATTGTTTTGTGCACAAAAGGCAGATGTAATGTTAGAATTTTAAATAAAGGCCGCCATTTAGATTTATTTTTCTTTAAAGGCTATTGGCTTTAAAATCAAAATCCGCTGGACATGACTGGCCACAAACTCTAATAGGTATAAAGGAGACGGCCTAAATTGGGCTTGACCTTACACTTTTGAAGCATGTATCAATATTCTTCTATTTTTATGTCTTCCATTTAAAAATATCCCACCAAAAACATAAATGTACAAAAGGATAGCCAAGTTCAATACCAAAATTATGCTTAGCTGTGGGCTTCGCCGCAAAAAGAATGGAGATCTAAATGTGTGCCAAGTTTTATGCAAAATCTAAATATGTATTTATAGGAACAAAATAACATTATGAACAAGTATTAAATTCTATTTGTTTGCTTTATTGAATACCTATAATAGTTGCTGGTATTTACAAATGTGATATCTTTTACATTTATCTTTTTGGTGGGATATCATTACTTTTTGTAAAGAAAACTAGGTAGGTATTGAGTTGTGTGGTGCCGCGCGCCGCCGACGACACACCGTTGGCCGGCTGTTTAGCGCGTATTACAAGTGTTTTTTTATGGGGACACCACAATATTGACATAATAGTATTAATAATTCTTTGGGGGAGACCTATGTGCAATAGTAGCCTTTTAAGGCTGAAAAAGAATAAGAATTAAAAACTATAGGTATTTTAGAAATTAAACTAAAAAGACATTTTCACTTTTTGGGATATTTAATATTGGTCGATATTATTTAATTTTACTGGCAACTTTGTTCAGCGCTCCCGACGTAATGTCAAATTGAAATACATTATTGACTCACTAACACTCTAGCTTCACACCTCGCGTCGTGGCTCGTATTGTGTTCGGCGTACCACTCGCGCGAGAGTGTAAATGAGCCATTATATATTTATATCAGTCCTCGTCGATTCCATGTGATATGTTCAATTCTGGTTATTGTCTAAGCTAGCTCTGTTCACCATTCAATAGGGCAATCCAATGGTTAGGTACTGTGAACATCTTATGTCATCAGGTAAAAAAAAGTTATTCACCGAAAAATGGTTTAGAAGCTCTACTCTACAGCGGTTCTTTCTTTACTCCCATTGGACAGACAGATTTTTCTTTCTCATTTGGAAATAGTTCTAATATAACTATAAAATAATGCATAAATTATCTCTGTAACACTAAGCCCAAACTTCTATGAAGTTTTTCCCGTCTCCTTTTAAAATATGGCCATCATTATTTTTCATTCAGTTCAATAAGGATATCGGAGCTTTGTTATATTGCAAAACAAAAACAAATGCCTTAGAATTGAAGAAGTAGCTGTTGCTGTAACTAAACATTCATAAACATCAGTCTTATCTTCTGTACAAAATATCAAAAATATTAAAAAAATTGTAAGTAATTAACATTTCAAATTTTCTATAAGCATAAGTACCCGCCTAGTAAGAATGACCTTGCTATATTTTTCTTACCCCACATTACATACAGTTCAAATTAAAAATTATAAAAATTATCTAGATAGGTAGCGGCCGCCTTCAACATTTGTAACATTTATATCCTATATAGTGACTATTCAACCATAATAATGTAATCAATCTTCATATCAAGCTATGTAATTTTATTGCATTGCATAAATTTCGAACATCCTTTACATACAAAATTCGATTTTTAAATTGCATGGTGGCACTAGAGTGAAGCATCATTTACGTAAAATAGGCCTGACATTCCAGGGAAGAAGTTTCATCGTGAATGACTTGTCGAAACTACCTTGATGTCGCAACTCGTAGTTGTATTACGTGCCCGGTACGGCCTCCACGCTCAGGTCTCGGGTTCGAATCCCGCGTCGGGCAAATACTATTTTTTTCTGTCCAGTATCAGCTCGGTCTGTTGAATTGGGCCCGGTATGTGGCAATAAGCTCGTCTCCTATTTGATAAGACCTAAAATAGCTAACGAAATGTGAGGAGAAAAGGTGTGATGCTATGTTTGACTGCCTCCAAGGCGTAGTTGCACACACGATACGCCTATTGTGCTGAGGTCCCGGGTTCGAATCCCGAGTCGGGCCGAAAAATAGTGACGCCATTTATTGTATTATTATTTATTTTATGTCCACCAAAGTTAGGAAAGTCCACAAGAATAAATCAAAACAAAGCAAAATATAATTTAAAACATATTATAGAAGTTTCATACTGCTTTGCTTTTTACCTATATACAGACCTACGTAGGGGTAAGACTCGAACCTACCACCACACCAAATTTTATCTTGTCAACAAAAGTCAACTATAAGTGAATAATACTTTCGATGAGTTTAGGTAACTTACAATGTCATTTTACATAATGTTCAAGTAATTAGGTAGATAATAGTGACATAATAATGGTTCTATAAACGAATTAAAATAAATTCTATGTTTTATAAGTTATAAATTTATTAGAAATTATAATAACTATAATATTTACAGCACAGACATGCATTTGCAATGACGATCTTTTCGCGGGCTTGAGTGCAACGACCTGTCGCAACGACGCGATGCGACGAGGGCCGAGGCGCGCGATCTATCTCAGCGGGGCCGTGCGGCGCCTCGCATTTGAAATACGCTAAGTCACGCCCATCACGATTCCATATGTTATTCACATAGGCTCTTAAATTGAAAGTATGTACATAAAATGGTTTAAAATTAAAAGCTATCGCATTTTAGGTCGTTGACAAAAAATCTCCATTCCGATGTGTAAATTAAACATGTGCCATGATTTAGTCAAAAGAAGCACTTTGAAAAATTAAATATATACTATTATTAAAAATAAAATTTATAGAATAATAAATATATTATATGACATTATAATTTGCACTAAATATTATAAGATTCTTAATTTTAAATATTTATTATTGTTATTATGAAACATCGACATTATTTTGTAAAAGTAATATGCAGAAAAGAACAGATTGTGATAGAAACTACTTAGTTTCTATCACAATCTTATAAAATCTATAAAATTATTATAAAATCTTAAATACTTATTTCATAATGATAAAATAAAGTATTATTTTTACGGCACGTTTAACTGATTTTGGTGATGTCTAGTTTCAATAATAATATTTTGTGACCCCTGTGATGATTGTTGGGTTCTGAAATATTCATAAAAATTATGTTATTAAAATATACAGAAAAATTTAAATTGGCTTCAATATATTAGTAAACTCAAGAATCTTAGCTAGTTATTTCAATATATTACTAAAGATCGTAAAGTATAAATATCAATAATGAAAGTTTCACTATAAATTCCACTATGATTAGAAAAAATAATTAATTTTGCGCAAGGCCACGCGTCGCCACACCGTACACACTACTGCATATAGGCTGTATATATACCATCATATAGCGTGGCGACGCGTCGCCACGGCATGCGTCGCCACGCCAAAAATCGGTTTTACGTGCGGCTATAGATGTTTCACATGAAACTTTAATTTAAGTTACTGACTGCCTCGGTGGCGTAGTTGTATTATGGTACGACTGCAATGCTGAGGTCTCGGGATCGATTCTAGGGTCGGACAAAGTGATATGAGTTTTTCTATTAAAGAGGAACAAATAATAATAATAAATAATAAAAACACTTTATTGTTACACCATAACATAAATAACATGGCACATCAGCTTATAAAGGTGTTTTAATTTTGGCGGTCTTATCGCTAAGAGCGATCTCTTCCAGACAACCGTGCATGGAGAGGAATAAAAACAATTGAAATTATCGGCGGCAACAAACATCCATACATCCATCCATTCTTACAAACTTTCGCCTTTATAATATTAGTAGGATATTCTACTGTTTCTTTCTTGTACTACGATAAAATAAACATATTCGAAATGTTAAAATTTTATCTCGCGAAAAATTTTATACTTCTTGCACAAGTCCATATTAATGAGAATGATAGGCGTCGAAACTTAAAATTGCAATTACGTGACTTGGCACGTTGGAAGTCGTCCGTAACTAACGAGCGTTAGTTATCTTTGTGTAGATTATATCACATTTAATGAACGGGGTTGAACGCGAGATTCGTTATTCACATCTCATTTTTATCAAACGACCTTGTTAGAATGTTTTTATATATCGTACCTTAGGGAGTATCTAGATTTTACTAAATGAAAATTGTGACAAATAATAAAATACTTGTAGCGAATGTGTATGACTATGACTGCGAATTTATTTAAATAAAGCATGTTTATAAGAACACCTTCGCAAATAATGCATTATTTAAGAACACATTTGATTTCCACAAAAAAGGTTATAGTGAGTCAACCTTAAAAGATAGACATTATGCTACCGGGACTTTTTTAGAACTTTTAAAGGGAAATAATTCCTTCATACATACCTAATGTTTGCGTAACTTTAATCGTTTAGGCATCGTACTTGACGAAAGTTTTCAAAATGAATATTTTTTCCTTTTTTGCAACACTACATTAATGCTCTACTTCTATTAGTTGTAGCGTGATGTTATATAGCCTATATCCTTCTTTGATAAATGGGCTATCTAACACAAAAATATTTTTTCAACTAGAACCAGTAGTTTCCGAGATTCAACCAAACAAATACACAAACAAACCCTTCAGCTTTACAATGTTTGTATTGATATAATATACAGGGTGTCCCATTAATGGTAGGACAAACTTAAAGGGAAGATGGCTTGAATAGTGCTCCACCAGACATGAAAAAATTACCTCTATAAAAGTATCACCACCTTCGAAAAAATCGATGGTCTACTCATGTTATTATCTATGACCCGCCTGATCTCAGAGCATTCATTTAACAAGGAGATGGGATGACCAGACGAACCCTTCGCTGGTCATACATACGCATCTAGTCATAAACTTTTATTAAAAGCTATGTGGCTTGCGATCGCTGTCATATTCTACGATAAGGACATTTAGCGGTGCTCAACAGAAATCGAAATTGTTGCTGTGTTATTGTGTATAAAAGCGACCTTATATTCAGCCCTGCACGTGTGGATTTTTTTTTGTTAAATGTGTGCTATCCGTGTCTACCTCGCCCCCCGTTAGTATTGACAGAAAAAAAATGTTTGCGCATTATTGCCATATCTGATATTGTGTCCATTGGTTAAATAAGTCTAAGCGCCTGATTGATGTTGCGTAATAATAAAAACAGTAGTTTATTTTAAAACATAAAATACTGACCCGTCTGGATTGATGTTGGGAAATAATAAACACTACAAGCTGCTGCTGTGCTACAAATTGGTAGCGTCTGCGTGCCGCCTTACATAACCATGAGTCGATATGATTGTTTATTATAAATTTCAACAGTTGCATTGTATGAGCCGAACGTATTCTTATCGGAGATTTTCTCCACCACGCGTTCTAGAAACTCTTGATGTGGAAACCAACCTATAGAGAAAACAAGTGACAGTAAATCCTCACCAACGGGAATATCATCTAATATTGTCGTTTTATACGTACGATAAATTCTTGGATGAATCGGGATAGCTTTCCCTCTTCCTAATCTTATGACGGGACGGCGGAAAGGATTTTTGGCTTGTGACAATCTAAAATGTGATCCTAATATTGGGGTAAGGAATACGATAAATAACTGGATATTTTCTGACCATTCTGTAAATAGTTGGTTTAGTTTTAATTTGTTGAAGTTAGACCGCTAAACGGTATGATTTAATATGAAGCACGATGAAGGTAGACAAGTCCGAGTTGGCGACAACTTATAGTAGCTTAGGTATCTAATAATCGGATATTATAAGCATTGATACATAACCCTTATAAGATTAATTTCCAAATAGCGTTGAATTCCATCAACTTCTATTATCGAGTGATTTTAAACAAACTATTTAGACAATACAAGACGGATTTAGCATTGAATTGAAATAATAAATTAAGATATTATTACCCATACAACTGGCTGGATCGTTCATGTTTTCTACGAAAGAAACATAACGAGTAACATTCCACATAAACAAACGTTTCTGTTCTAAATTACATGTATTTGTATTCTTAGAAAAAACTACAATAAAATTAATTTAGATAAGAAAACATAACTGCAACGTTGGCGTTATTGATTGCAATGATGTCAGTTATTGCGTAAGAGAAAAAATACACATTATCCCACCATCCCGTGTTTAGATTATCTATATCTAGCGGTGCTACCTAGCGGTAACGAATAATCTGTTATAGCTTAGTAGCTAAATCTAGTTTCATTAATACATTTAGCTTACGTGACTTTATTATATTTGTTTCAACGTTAATCAATAAGGTGGCTAAAGTAACTAAACATATAAAAAAGTAAGTAGGTACTCTAAACAAACAAAATACTTTTCTAAACTTTAACTTCTCTATATATTGCTGTAGCATATTTTGATGTTTTCATAAACGTTCCCAAATCCCAAATATGAAGAACATAAAAATTTAAGAAGTATTGGCCCATAATCCGCAATGAATTAAGTCTGTTGCTAGAAGCTCGGCCCGCATGAAATAACTTTTCCAGAACAAAAATTCCACTGCGTACTTTTTCAATAAAAAGTAATGTATAATGCAGAACATTGTTTATGAATAATTAATTATAATCAGTGTCCACTTTACTTATTACAGACATTCAAATATCTTCACAATGTATTCTCATTTATAATAAAAGTAATGAGATGGAGGTAGGATTATTCAATTCATTTATATTTTGAAGTAGGTACCTACACTTACAAAATATACAAGAATCCATAATCTACATTATGTCTACAATAATAAAGTTGGTACTTATGTTAGGCCCCTTAGTTTGCAAAGAATTGTTTATTGAGCATTTGTCTTACGTAATGGCAATTATGACTGTTAAAACGCCGAGTTTTGACCTACTAATGCCTACCAACATTGATGTGGTTTTTTAATACATCAATGCCTACCAATGATTAATTATAATCAATCTAATACTGTCACCGACCATCAGACATCGTGGCATTCCCAAGAGAATATAACATTTCGTGGGCGTAAAGGCAGAACTAAATAACTAAAATTGTATAGTTTTGAGTAAATCGTGATTAACTAGTTTTTTGTTCATTATTATTATTTATGCGGGGAACCTACAAACCAATTTTGCTTTAATAAATGTAGTTATTGATTTCGTTCACTAATTTAAAAGGCTTCGATTCCATATTCTTTAATTTCAAATTGTAAACATTCAGCAGATCATTGTGTTAAGTTCATTCAATAATTCAAATAATTATAAAAAATAGTTACTGGTCTTATTTGTTGGAAATGAATATTTTTTCCTCAACTAATTATGCATATTATTCTTTTTAAATATTTATTTCCGAAACAAGAAAAGATATAATAACGCGTGTAAGGCTATAATTTGAGTTGTGTTATGGGTTGTATACAAATGGACAAAACGCAAAATCGTCAAAATCCGAGTTATTAAGTTACCTCCAAGCCGACGATTTCATCCTGTAGAGATCGTAAGAGATAAATTAAGCAACTACGTAATCATCGTAGCCAGTTTCGGCCACGGCGGCCAATCTCGATGGAGATCAGCCAGGTACGCAGGAGATATTATAGTGCACAAGTGTGTGCGCCATACACAAATGCACCGGCTATTTATTTCACTCTCATAGTCCGGTGAGACGGCAATCCGACATGACCGGAGAGATATCAGGCGCAGGACCAACGGCGTTACGTGCTTTCCGAGGCACGGGGGTATCACACCGACAACTTCTTGACTCCGAACTGCAACCAAGTAATTTTTTTAGATGGAAAAGCCCAGTGACAATATTTTTGGCTCGACCCGGATTAGAACCCAGGGCCTCAGCGCGCAAATCGTATCCGTTATGCGTACGCAATACAGCTACGCCACCGAGGCAGTAAATTAAGCAACTACTTACTTAGTCTGGCGGTTAATTTACGTATCTGCACAGAGGAGTGCCGCACAGGTTTGTACAAGTTTAAGTACCTATCAATATGCTGCTCATGGTCTTTGAAAATACTCCACAGAATCCAAACAATGAAGACAATGCAATGCATCTCCAATTTACTATTCTTGATGGTTGAATGCTGTTTAAGCGATGAAGTTGATAAGTGTAAAACGCTCAGAAGGAATTTGAAGGAATAATCACAATATCTTATAATCACTTTATTTGATCACACTTCACTTCTTGGTTCCTCGCCGAGAGCTCGGATTCGAATGCCCGTCTGCATCACAGACTACCGTCACAACATCTATCAAAAACTAGTAATGCGACAGAAATAGTGTACCAGCTATAAACTATCGACTAGTGATGTGATATTGATAAATGAACGTAACATAAGAATTTCGCCAACGACCGCAGAAGTTTTTATCGCAACAACCCGACGCGATTGTTGACTAATCAAGCGGTACTAGCGGTAATCTACGTACTTTAACTTATAAGTGATATAAACATTCTTTATACCTTTTTTTCTAAATATGATTAATAAGAAAGTGTATTCTTGGAATATCTTTCTTTCACGTAGCAACTAGCAACGGAACATCGGATCGATATGTTTTTGTATAAAAAATGTTCACTCCCTCTAAAAAGTCTTATTATGTCACCTTCATTGCGGACAATGTATTGTTCCCGCAGGACTTTCATTGTGGGGAAATCTTTCACTCGGATGGCCACGCTTGCAATACTATTAGTTTGTAACATGTAGTTTACCAATTTAATAATAATATGTATACCACATTAATTTGGTTTATGTTCAATTATTAGCTTAGCTCATATTTAAATTCCCACACGTATGCGTCATACTCGTGAGCGGGTGGTGCTTGAGCGGACTGGTTTACCCTTTTTTTAAGTATAAGGTGTATATCTTGAACTTAGATGAATAACGACACATTGAAGTATTTCAAATCAAATTATTACATGATTCCTGAGAAGGCAATACACTCGTATTGGAATTTAAAATTTATTACCTATTTTGCGAATATATAAATGAGCTGCTCTAAACAAAAACAAATACTTTATTGTATTTTTTTTTCTATATTATGCATTGTATTTTATACCTTGAATTGATTTTGAAAAGAGTAACACTAGAGTGTCTTGCCCGTTCTTCTCTAGTGAGAACTGCTTTCCGAACTGGTGGTAGAGTTAATATTGACTGAATCTAAATAATGTATAACATGTTATGGGCTCGAATAAATTTATTTCATTCCATTTCATAAAAAAGTGTTGGCTTTGAGATTACCAGGGCTTAATTACTCCATTGGGGTTATTACGAACGCTAAGTGGGGAATCACGGACGCGTAAAACATATTTAAGCAAGTCCTTTGAAATAGATACTTTTCACACTCGTGCACTTCTCATGGGATCATAATTTACATTTATATTATAAGATGAAATCTAATTTTCACGATATTTCCCGTTATTTCTTCTACGGTTGGAATGTGATGGAATAATTTCATGAAATAACTAAGTAAAGAAAGCAGCTACCTATAGTTACAGCATACTCATTTAATAAAAAATATTCGCTTGGGATCCATTCGACGCTGTCAACGCTCAAGTTAATAACAGTAAAATGTGTATATTATATCCAAATTATATTGTACCTATTTGAGATTACACGTGTCGCGGATTGAGTGCGGGAGGCTACGCAGCCTCTGGGCTTAGAATATGACAAAAAAGACGACACAATTCCGTTTCCCCGAATAGTTTGACAGCTGACATTGTAAATTTTTTGGTAGTATGTATGTGGGTGCGTATAAGGTCGATTTTCGCTTGTTGACAGATGACGTACCGGGCCAATGTAACCGAGCGGGCTTGAAGGGTTTGGAATTGGTTGAGGGACTAACACCTGACTGACGTGCTGGTCTGTCAATTACAAACATTAAAATTAAACGACATCGACTTAAGAGTTGCGTCTTTTGCCATATTCGAAGCCCACTGATCTACAAATCGCTCAATCAATGCGACACTCTTCGCACATATATTACGGGTATTTGTTCAAGTGATAGTCAAAAATGGCTACTCTATTTAATAATAATAATAATAAAATAAATCATTTTTTATAACCCTCCAAAAAGCAGCAATATTAAATACCACCAGAATAGTAAGAAAATTTATGCAAGTTAATGAAAACGAAATAATCCAGTAAATATCCCACATCTTAAAACAATACATCACACTGCATTTACTTGGCGTACTTCCGTAATACATTTACGTTAACACCAGCAAAAAAGCTGAGAATTTATTAAATACACTGGAAAATAATAATAATAAAATTGTTTATTTGCGCAGTAATTTAGCTGTTAGACACAAATTATAAAATGAAAACTCAGTTGATACCAAATAAGTTTATTGTGTAGGCATAACACAGCTTAAACCCCATTGGAAACATCCACCATTGTACGACTAAAAAAACGCTTTAACTCTCGCTGTGCGACACTGCCTTAGAGCTCACCCCGTGTTTGCAATCACTGCAATGCAATGAGCCCTTATATACTGCCCACTGCTGAGCACGAGCTTTCCCTATTACTGAGAGGGTTTGGGTCTTAGTTCACCACGCTGGCCTAGTGCGGGTTGGCAGACTTCATATATCCTCGAAATTCTTATGGAGAATTCTCCGATATAGGTTTGCTCACGATGTTTTCCTTCACCGTCATTGATACAGAATACACACGTAGTTTCGAAATGTCAGAGGTGTGTGCCTTGGGTTTTGAACCTCCGGACATTGTCTAGGCAGACTGTTCATCGTGTTTAGATTATTCGGAAATAATATCTTATATTGAAATAAAACTATTTTTACGGATTTTATGGCGGTTTTTTAATTTATATTTTCTCCCTTTACTATTTAGGGAGAAAATATAAATTAAAAAAACGCGATAAAATTCGTAAAAATAGTTTTATTTCAATGTCTAACATTCGCGTAAATAGAAGAACTCATTAATATCTTCTATTACTGACTGCCTCGGTGGCGTAGTTGTATGATGGTACGACTGCAATGCTGAGGTCTCGGGATCGATTCCTGGGTCGGGCAAAGTGATATTGAGTTTTTCTATTCAGTATCGGCTCGGAGTCTGGAATTTGTGCCCGATATGGCGATAGGCTCGCCCCCTATCACATCATGGGACGGAATAACGGCGAAAAATGGGTGCACTAGTTGCGCCTCTGCCTACCCCTTCGGGGATAAAAGGCGTGAGTGTATATGTATATGTATGTAATATCTTCTATTAGTTTCTAGTTTAGCTAAACTTGTATATCCACCAATACCCTCTGTTCTAGATTAGCGCACTCACTCTTATTCATTGACACGATTAATAGGTATTATTTTAGCTGTGTAACAAAATTGAATTGAAAAAATGTCCTCGACAAAGTTATGTTTCGTAATATAAATTATTTGACGCTGAGAAGTTTTCCATTCCCCACAAATCCAGCTTAATAGCTTTAGAGATTATAACCCGGGGAAACAAACAGACAGAATTAGTTCAATACGCGTAATTAGGTTTTGCAAGGTTTTTCAAGAAACTGTTTTTAAGTCGAAATTACGAACTGGCACGTCGTGATATATAGATATAATAATATTAGCGCCGTATTATATACTGTGCCACTGCTGGAAATGAACCCAGGTAGTGCCTGGATAAATGATTTTATTTTTAATGGAAACATTGAAAAAGAAGAAACAGTCGAAAGCAGGATTTGAACCCGTGACCTCCAGCGAACCGTGCCGGTGCTCTGCCAACTGAGCTATCGCGACCATACCTTCGTCTGTTCAATTTCAAGTTCCCTATATTATCTCTTTAAAGGAGATGCCTAGTGATATCTGTTTATCAATTATGACGATTGCCAAACTCAGCGTTACTCCTTTACAGGCGTAAGTGCACTGAAACGATATTATCAAAATTTATTCTAATCGTATATTATGGTTTTTCAATTTTGTAAAAGAGCAACCGTTCTCTGTTCAAAACTTTATTATTAGTAATCTTCAGTATTGTTAGAGAAACGGCCATATTCAAAATTAAAAAGGTGTTTTTTTCCCGGACATTTTTGTTACCCTTCACATTAATCCGCCCGCTTTTTGCTTGATTTCGGTGCCTGTTTATAAGTTTGCCATTTAGTTACGGTCAGATGCTTGCAACTATTCATAATAGTTACTTTGAAATGTCCAATAAATATTATCATAGGTAGCATTCATTCTTAGTTATGATTGTATAT
The DNA here is from genome assembly GCA_949316025.1 of Lapara coniferarum. Lineage (NCBI taxonomy): Eukaryota > Metazoa > Arthropoda > Insecta > Lepidoptera > Sphingidae > Lapara > Lapara coniferarum. The sequence continues at coordinate 11,334,093 of OX438926.1, read as the reverse complement.
GATCACAGAATAAATCTTTTCTTAACTTTGTGTGTATGACAGGATATTTACTTTGCCCATGGATTTCGATTTAAAATAGCAGTATTTTCGGTAGGGTTATATCTATTAGCTTCTATTTGATGCTCCTTCGGCTTTACCTAATGTAAAAGTTACCCATTATACTATTAATTTATATTTAGGTAACATATTTTGATGATTGTTAGAAGTCAAAACCGAAATCTCTAAAATATAGAACGTTGATAGATCACAATATCCCGAATTAGAACTTAACACGGAAAAAGTGGACGATAGCTTAGTTGGGAATGGAACGGTCTGCCGAGACAATGTCCGGAGGTTCGAAACCCAAGGCAACACACCTCTGACTTTTCGAAGTTATGTCTGTATTGTTTATCAATTATCGTTCGCTTTAACGGTGAAGGAAAACATCGTGAGGAAACCTGCATAGCTGAGAAGTTCCTTATAAGAATTTCGAATGTATGTGAAGTCTATCACCCCGCACTAGGCCAGCGTGGTGGACTAAGGCCTAAACCCCCTTAGTAGAGGAAGCCCGTGCTCAGCAGTGGGCAGTATAATAATACAAGGCTGGTATTATTATTATTTATTATTATACGGAAAAAGAAATTTAGAATTGTATTGAAAATGCCATACAAAGACTCTGAATAATATAGAACTGATTTCCATATTACATTCGAGATGATTGAATGCCTTCGGGTAGGGCTGCCATCACCTAAATTGCCGGCGCCGGAATAACACGGCAAAAATCCCGGACATTTGGGTGAAATATGGGTTTTTCCCCGGACACCTCTGAAAAAATATTTTTCCGTGTCTTCTTGAATTTTTAAGTAAGATTTATTTCAATTTATGGCTTACCTTTAAAAAAAAAAGGATTTCCTCTGATAATAAAATGTCTGGACGGCCCCCGGACGCCCTTCAAACTAGGACAAATCCGGGTAATTCTGGACGGATGGCAGCTCTACCTTCGGGTAACACAAATTAGGACCCTTTACGAATCGTGTCTAGTACCTAGTTGGCTACTGATGAGAATTCAAACCAGTCGGCGGCTGGTCGTAAAATTACAATACGTTTGAAATTTTGTTACAATTAATCTAAACTTTCGCGCTGAAACCACATAACAATTCATAACATACGGCGGCACGAAATTATTTACATTGAACAACACTTAAACTTAGTTCACAGTTCAATATAGGTAGGTACAACTTATTAAAATCTACGAAATTGTTAACATGTTCATTAGAGAGTAATTTACAGTTTAATTGATGGTTTAATTTTGCCGAGTTAGGGTAATATTGGACGTTATAGGGTCACAGAACTTGTTTGAATTATGAAACAATTGGCTTTTGCCTGCGGTTCCACCCACATTAAAAAGTTTTTCCGGGATAAAAGTCCCGCTTTATATTTTTCCGAGATAAAAAGTAGCCTATGTGTTAATCTAGAACACGATCTACCGGTGTGCCAAATTCCATCGAAATCCATTGAGTGGTTTTTGCGTGAAAGAGTAACAAACATACATCCATACATACATTCTTACAAACTTACGTTAGGCAGTGAGTGCGGTTGTATTTTTTAAACTATGTGAAATTATTTTTTATAATGGTTATGCTAATACATAGATACGTATACTAGATTTACGCTGTCTAATTTATGTCACCAACACATGTATTCTGGAATTTCAGGAAGGAACCCGGTGTTCCTAAAGGTATGGTAATACCTAATACAAAAAAAATCATGAATGAAGATCGCTATTTTACGACGCAACAGGAACAAATTAATGGCCATATTGAACCTAGTAAAGTAGTAGGGTCTTTTACAGAAAATGTTAATAAAGCCTACTCGTACGATGTCACTTGAGTTTATGTGTCAGGATATAGCACCAGCGCATTAGCTACCTGGCGCCTCGGCGGAAAAAAGTTTTTTATTTAGGTCAATGGTATTTTTGCTATCAATCTGACCATGTCCAAGCCTATGGTACCACCTAGGGCCCGAAGCGCTTTTCCTGGAATCCGGTGATCCGGGTCGGACCACAGTCTAGGCGACCGAAAACAATTATAATACCGCTTAGTAGTGCCGTCTGCCGTCGCAGCACATGCTGTTGCCGTCTGCCGCGTGCTGCGGAATCACAGTCACTTTAGTATATTGTGTTAATTAGACACCGACTCCAAAATTGGTTACCAGTATATAAGTATATATACCTATTTATTCATGTATTTATGTAGCAAATGGAAATTAGTCACGTATTATAAGTAATGTTTGTAAGTATTTTTTGTTTTTTACTTTTTTGGCGTTTTTGAATGCGGTAAATTTTAGTAAAAATGTTTTTTATTTTTACCGACTTCCAAAAAAGGAGGAGGCTCTCAATTCATGTGTTTTTTACTTTATGTGTTAGTAAGATATAGGTATACCGCCTCTATGGCGTAGTTGTATTGCGCACATACTTGCGGTATGGCTATCGCGCTGACGTGTTACGCCTCTGGCTATCCCCTGAAAACGTAAATGTCGTGATGTTATTTTTATATGTATGCAAGAACAAGACCGAACAAAATTCAACGTAAAAACACAAAAGAAAGAGTCACAGAAAAGTAAAATTCGCAATTTTGTATAAGTACTTGGACCACATATTTTTTCAAGTTATTTTGGTTTTAAAACCACACTACTCAACTGATTCTGATAAAATCTATGGGACCACTCTGGAAGCATCTTCTTTGTAATAAAAGAAGAATTTTAACAAACATAAAAAGAAAACATACACGTCGAATTGAGAACCTACTCCTTTTTTCGAAGTCGGTTAAAACAAGGTATATGGATTCTAATAAGAAATTTGAAATAATAGCTGTCAAACTGACATGGAATTTTGAGAGGTGGCCCTTTGATAACATGGTAGTTTAGCCAGTTTACCGGCCACCCCTGGTTTTCGCCAGTATTGTTAGGGTACTTTCTGGAGTCCTAGAAAGATGAAATTTGGAATGTAAGTTAGTATTAGTACACAAACAACAGAAAAATACGAAAACTTGGAACTTTTCCCCCAACCCCTTAAACTAGGGGGTGAAAGTTTTTATGAGACTTTCAAATTTAGATGTAAGGGATCTGAAAATTGATAAACGGACTTCGAACGGATTTTTGGTAAATAACCCTCCATCCTTTAAATGAGGGGATAGAAGTTTAGTCTTTGCTCAGGCATAAAGTTTAGTAAATGAAGTTACAGCCGAAAACAAAACTAAATTAAGTTAGGTGTCGTTCTTACAGCCAACAATGAATTTATTTCGGCCATGTGATAAATAAAATTATATTGTTACTAGTAGATAATATGTTTTTATTATATTGTGTAATCCCAGTTCTGGCGTAAATATTTTTATTCGTGTTATACCTTTTTTATACCTTTTTGTAGATCATTTAAAAGTTTTTTTTTAAATGTGGAATAGTTGCCAAAAACTAGCTAAAGGAGATGTCCGCTTTTATCACGGATCTTAGATCCATTAAAAAAATATTTTTAGACCCCTCCATTTATAACTAACTTTTTAAAAACGTTCATACTACGTGCAGTATTTAAGCATTAAATACTGTCGCACTGCTGGGCACGGGCCTCCTCTACTACTGAAATTCTTATAAAGAGGTTCTTAGGTATGCAGGTTCCCTCACGATGTTTTCCTTCACAGTTAAAGCAAACGATAATTGATAAACAATACACACGTAACTTTGAAAGGTCAGAGGTGTGTGCCTTGGGTTTCGAACCTACGGCCATTGTCTCGGCAGACCGTACTATTCCCAACTAGGCTATCGTCCACTAACTAACAGCACTAACACTAACGTTAAATACGTTTTTTATATTTTTTACATGACATATTATATACTACATAAACGGATTATAATTATGAAGATTACATTATGTGTAGCGTCCAAAAATCTTTTAATTATTTATCTTTTTTTTTATATAGCATTGAATGACGAGACGAGCTTGCCATTCGCCTGATGGTAAGCAGAACCTTGATTTACAAAGTACTGTGTGGCAATCCACTGCGCTCGTCATCCTGAGACATAAGATGTTAAGTCTCATTATGTCCTGTAGTTATGCTGGCTACAATGCCCTTCAAACTGAAACACAACAGTGCATGCACACTGCTGCTTGGCGGTAGAAATAAACATTGCGGTGGTACCCACCCAGACGGACTCTTACATATGAGAGTCCTACCACCAGTATCTGCTTCTAATCGAAAAAATATCTGTCGAAATAGCACATTCGCTTACATCGCCTAATAAATGGCCTATTAAAACAGGCTAAATCACCTTATTCAAGTATTGTAATTTAAATTCTTTTTACGGTTAAATTCTGGGTCTCAGCCGACTGGAAGGAGCCATGCAAAAACTAATAATCAGATGACGCTGGTTAATAAGAACTGCAAAAATGGGAAACTGCTTGCGAATCAAGTAAATGCGAGGCTTGGAAAACAGTGTAAGATCAATGTTAGAATAGGTCTTGTTTTTATACTTTTGACAGTAGTACACGGAAAACACAAAACATATAAACATTGTTAGGAGTATCAAAAGGTTATATTATCATCATCACAACTTTCACACCCTTGTTCCAAATTACGGTCGGCGTAACATGCTTATTTACCAAACATTTTATACAAGAGATGTAGCGTAGTTTTATGTTGAGCCGCCTGTTCTTTGTTTGCCTAGGCTTGTAAAAACACCACATGGATGTTCCCTGACCTACGAATTTTCTTCACAGTTTCATATTCTTCACAGTTTTCTCGTTAATCAGTCTTACCTTCACAGGCCATATTGTCGCTACTTTACAGATAAACTTTACAGAAACAGAACCGTGTAGATATTTCTTAGATATATAAGTAAACCTATTAAGTGGCGTAGTTGTATTACGGCACGACAGCAGTGCTGAGGGGTTTGATTCCTGGGTCGGGAAAGTGGTATTGTGTTTTTCTACTCAGTATCAGCCCGTAGTCAGGAAATGTGCCCGGTAAATGGCAATAGGCCAGACCCCTATTACATCCCGTGATGGATGGCAGCGTGGCGGTTAGGCCTCACGCTGCGTTGACGCCGAGGGCGTCCTTCGGCGCGCGGGGGCTTCTGAGCCCCCGCCCCCCGCCCACAACAGGATACGGACCGCAATAGCGGTACGCGCAGGGGCGGTTGCGGACGACAACTTAGACGTGAGTCGGAGGAAGCCCGCAGCCGTCTCTAATGCGCCTAAGATATACACCGCGGAGTTTTGGTTGGTATGCCGTGCGTTGTATATAGGTTAGGGACTCGGCTCGGCAGTCGCCCGACGTTTTCTATCTTTCCGGGCGGCTCAACGTCGGGTCGTAAGGCACGGTGAACCCAACATAATCGCTCAGTCAGTCCCCTTGAACCCTGGGCGGTAGTAATAATTCACTTTCTCCGCGTTAACCCACCAAGCCCCGCTTATATATATAGATGTATGGGAAAACACTATGTATATGGGTGTGACCCACCTCTGCCCATGAAAAGGAAAGAAAGCATGACGCTATGTATATTGTATTCAGAAATTAATCCCAAATCGTGAAAAGATGCAGCAATATACTCTATTGTGCAACCCTACATAATATAGTATGTAAACTTAATCTATCCATAAAATTATTTAAAATTTATGAAACTATGGAGCTCGTATACTAATTAATGCTCGAAGTCTGTCCTTAATTTTTGATAGAGGCATCCTAGTGAAGCTTTGACCATTGAACAAGGCGATTCGAAATATCAGCCAATACGCAATCGAATTTATTCATTGCTATTGCCAAACGATGATGAATTTTGCGTTCTCTATTGAATTAATAGCAGTCGTCACTAATTAAGTTTAATTGACTTTGTGCTAATGTGAAATGGAATATTACAAAAGTACATAATTATATCGCTCCTTTATATTCTATGAAAAACATCTTTAATCGTTCTGATTTTCGATACTTTACATAATCATGTTTGGTTAAATTCTTTAAGAATTAAGTTAAAGTCTTTTCTTTGGTTATCTGTTGACCGTTGACCGTCCAACGCTATACCATGTAAGGAACAGGTAATCTTGTGAATTTAAATATTTGCATCGGTCGTTACGATATTGATTAATAAAGATCAGGAATAATTCCATTAAATGTATACAATGTTCAGAAAAGCGTTTTCATCTGCAAATGGAAAACAACCATCGAGACCCGAATGACTCTCGTTGGAGGGCGCTTTTCGCTGCCGGCCGTGGTGACCGTCATGATTGCCGGAAGAGGCCACAAAAAATTCCAGTTGGTATGTGGTAACTCTGACCTGAGAAGTTCTCTGAATTTCGAAGATATGTGAAGTCTGCCAACCCGCACTAGGCCAGCGTGGTGAACTAAGGCCTAAAACCCTCTCAGTGGTAGAGGAGGCCCGTGCTCAGCAGTGGGTAGTATATAATACTGGGCTTGTATGGTATGGTATGTCGGTGTAGAGCATACATAGGGTTAGGGTCTTGATCCAATACTCGCTCGGCCAGCTGGAAACCCAATGAAGGTGCCGACCGCCAAAAAATAAAGACAGCCGGTACGCACAGACAGACGGTAGGCACAGTTACTCCCGACTGTCGACATTGGTCTGTAAGACCAGTGAAACCAATACAACCGTTCCTCTCACCCCCAGTGGTAGTAGCGTGAGCGGGTTTTATTCCCGCAACAAAACTGGGTCCGAATGACTTCCAACATTTACCTACAGGGTAGATAAAAGTGATTATCGTACATTTGGAGGTACTTAATGGTCCTCTAGACTTCCCCTGAACACCAATTCTATAGACTACCCTCAAATATGAGAACAATCCGTATTATCAATTTACTTTCCGTGTTCTATTCTAAAAGAATGGGGGATATGCATGCTATAAAAAAGTTGATAAGTTTTTTGGCTGCCAGTAACGTCAGAGATTTTAAACAGTGAAATATGCTAGTCCCGGAACTACGGACAACACTGATACTCCAACAATGGTCAATATCAACTACGTCAGTTATAAACTATAACCCTATAGCAAGAATATTTTATTACACAAGCCAGCAGGCAGTCAAGTCAGTCACTTGATGTTAAATCACGTCCATCATCCATAAATACCAACAGGCAAAGAACCACGGATGCGTCAATCTTAAAGGAAGGTATTAGAGAAAGAAGGGTAAAGTTGGGGCCTTCGAAATTTCATTCAAAATACCTACGCAACGTAAGAGCAGTAGTCACTTCACGTAAATTTATATAAAACAGTTCAAACAATATGTAACTGATCGAACTAATCTATTTACACATTAGACTAAAATGTCTACAGCGTGACACTACCAGAATTCATATTCCATAGAGAAATAAGTAAAAAGCGAAACAATTTTATAAAGGGTGATAGCGAAGTGACTCAATTTCAAAGTCAATATAATTTCGCTGGTGCAGATTTTCTTGTATAATGTGCAAAAATCTAGCGTGAAATAGGTTTCTTGAATGTCAGACTGTGGCTAACTTAATAGCTTCTTCGTAGACCCTGTATGCAATTACCATTTAGCTTACTGTTGCATATATTGCATATGAAATAATTTTTACAATATGAGTAGGTATCTAATAGTTACGATGTCGCATACTTACATTAAAACTAAGATATGCAGATTACAATCTGTAATCTTGTAATAATCGTTACCTTGTTACTTCAACAAAAGTATAATGAGATGGGAGGAACGGTTCTGAGTCTGAATAAATTTGTATAACGAAGAAACCGCAACGTAATTTTTATTGCAAACATTTTAACAATAAAATTAAACCGATTCCTAATGCAGAAATTATATGTTTCACGGATGACACCGCCATTCTGTTTCATGGATCTGCCTGGCATGAAGCTCTTTCCTCTGCTGATATGGGCATGTCTCTCATTTCTGATTGGTTGCAAAAGAACCTTCTCACATTGAATAAAAAAAAACTGTCAATATTTGCTTTCACAAAACAGTTGCTTCATCACCAACATCCCTGGCCGATATTAAAATTCATAAACTTTTCTGCAAGGAACCATGCGAGTATGAATCACTAACTAACTATAGACGAGAATCTATCATTTAAAAAACATAATGCGGTTTCGACACGAGTTCGTAAATTGCCAGCTAAGCTAAGCAAATACACAAACAAATATACGAAAACAGTGGTCAATTTAAATTAGGCATCGACTCCAGATATACGTATATTAAGGTTACATATTAAATGGATATTATTTTTTGCTTTTCAGTTTTTCGGCAGTTTAATTTTCTCGTTTATAAATAATAGCGAAACATAAAATTTTCTACCCTGGATGCTTAAAATCCTCAACATGCAAAATATAAATAGTCCCACATAAGGCTTAAAACCATTAATCCCACATAGGCTTAAAAAGGGGCACTGTTTAATCCTCAAAACCATTTATATGGCAGACCCATAGAAATGGAACGGCAGGTAAACCTTTTTCGAAAGTAAATAAATTCTAGATTTACTGTACAATTACAATTAGATTCCCGCACTGCTATGCCTCTCGGACCGGAAAAAGCTTAATGAAGTGTATAAAGAGGGTTGAATACTTTATACTACACTTCTAGAGTATTTCGTAGACAAAAATACCCAAAAGAGTAACGAGAGATATTTTTATTTGAGTTGTTAGGGCTGCCCGGGTTTTGAAATAATAGTTCTTTAATTTCTATTTGACAAAATGCGTGACACACTATGCTATAATTGGAATGGATTATTTTTTGTATCTTGTTCCTATTGCAATGTCATTTGAAGGGATAGTAGATAATATATGGAAAAGCCTAGGTTTTTCGGGTTTTAAAAAAACACTTTTTTATTTTTTATTCGGGCACCTCACCGCGATGCTGTCCAGATAGAGTATCTCATGACATTCAACACAATCATGCCGGCCTACTGGGCTGCTTCTTCACGCTATGGCGAAAGGACCCAGGGTCATAGGAAAGAACAGGGAACACGCGCGCCGGTAAACTATTCCAAAGCCTGATAGTGCGGCAAATAAAATATTTGGCGAACCTATTGAATTGAAACACTTTTCTAAGAATATTTTTTTGTTTTGTTTAATTGTAATTGGTCTGATCATAGAGCTCATAAACAATACCGTACCAACGAAAAATGCTGGGGAAACAACGATTTAACAAGCATCCGGCTCTAGATAACCTTCTGGGCTAGAAAATAGAATCTTAATTTTTAAAGCAGTATACGGAGATGATTTTAAAGACCGTATTTCACATATACAGGATTGAAATTGCTGCTTAAATTAAATTAAATGTAAGGATTCTTCTCTTAACTATAGTCTTCCACGCCTGTTAATTTAATATTTCCAAAAGCGTTATTCAACGACGTTGAAATTCAACGTGCTCTATAAAAACTCTCACAGATTGTTTTCGCATGACTGCTTGACGGCATACAAATCAAATTAATGGTTTGTACATTATAAACGACGAGTTATTTTTATTTCGTGTTAATTCGCGTTCGCCGAGTTTTAGCTTCTGCGATACCTACGTCACTTAATGGGTTTTAGGGATCAGTTTGTTTTAATAAGTCCAGTAATCCACGGAAAACGATAGGCATGATGAAATATTAGTCCGAATTCAAGAACGCATCTTCTAACAACAAAAATATTAATAACACGAATGTTTCGATTGTTTGCATTTAAAATTACTATATTTACAGTAATCCTACTAATATTATAAAGCCGAAAGTTTGTAAGAATGTATGGATGTTTGGATGTATGGATGTTTGTTCCTCTTTCACGCAAAAACCACTGAACGGATTTCGATAAAATTTGGGACACGGGTACATCATGTCCTGGATTAACACATAGGCTACATTTTATCCCGGGACAATATAAAGCGGGTTTTTTATCCCGGGAAAACTCATTCACGCGGGCGGAGCCGCGGGCAAAAGCTAGTTTTAAATAAGAAAACTGTAACACGATCCCTAAAGGTCTGTTTCATAATATTGAGGTAAATGTTAAAGGCAAATCATTTGGTTATTATTTATTTGCGAGCATTGTTGATAATAAGTATTTAGTCGTCTTATAGTACATGAGATATTGCTTCCAGCCCGCCCAGATGAAAAAAGAAAACAGGATAGAAGTTCCTTCAATATATTTTCTTGGGATAAAAAGCAGCCTATCTCCCAGAATCCCAAACTACCATACCATTTCATTAAAATCAGTTCACTGGTTTGGCCATAAAGGCGTAATAAACAGACAGAAAGACGGACAGAGTTATTTGTGCATTTATAATATAGGTATGGAAGTATGAATTTGATAAATCGAATTTCCTCTGAAGTGGCAAATAGGCACTGAGGTCTGAGAGTAATAGGTATTATTGGTTCCATCCAGGTTCGCAATTAAGTTTTTTCGTTCTCAACTCAATGTCATGGCAATATCCGGCGCCGCACACTCTACCTTTATCTTCCTTCGTCCTTCCGACCTTCCTAACAAAGTTGTTACGTAGATATCTTTTATCAAAGGTCTCCAAATACAGAAATTGAATCAAAGTTCTACAAACAAACAATTCGAATCGCGAAAATCTTTATCGAATAGGTACAATTTAGTTTGATTTGATTCTATACGTATGTGTATCTATATTTATTTTTAATGTAGCGTATCCAACAGTTTTCTTATATTGTGGTTATAAAGCCGTGTAAGTATGGCAAACAGTAATGTGTACCCACCACCACCACAGCCACTCACTTTTCGCCTTGCGTATTCCGTCTCATGATGTGATAGGAAGCGAGTCCATCGCCATATCAGGTACGAATTCCAGATTCCGGGCTGAACTAAGTAGAAAAACCTAATGTCACTTTGCCTGACCCGAACCCGAAGACCTCAGCACTGCAATCGTACCGTTATACAATTACACCACTGAGGCAGTCGAGGAACTATAATGTTTATTTATTTATTAACACTGCCACATTACAATATAGACAGTAGCCTCAGATATATACAACGAGTACGGCATACTCAACATTTGCCTCAATACTCAGCACATAATATTTTTTGGTAGGTATGCTATAGTGGTTGAGATGGTAACGTAGAATTATTTTTACATCTAGCTTGGTTATTATTTGTTACAATTTAATACTGGTTCAATAATATTACAACGTTTTTGAAGACAAGAATATTTTTTTGTTATGTCTCAATTATTTATTAGTAATTCGTGGAAGTTTTCACATAGTTATAGATGATGATCGCCCCTGTGGTATAGTTACATTGCGTGCGCTATTCGCGCTCCTGGGTTCGAATTCCGTGTCGGGCAAAGTGAGAAATTGTTTTTATAGAGCGTATAATGAATGCCCCATGATATTATTCTACGGAACCATTTAGACCGTGCGTTTACGTTATACGTATCTGTTTGGCATGTTTTTTATCACGTGCATTGTGTTTATGCTGAGAAGTAAACGCGGGCCAACCCGTTGAGAAATTAGTCTACGCGTTTATTAATGTGCTGCCCGCGAAACACTTCCTTTGTTTGCATAATTTTTTTTTAACGAAACGTATGAGTCAAGGTTTAAAACTTTGAAGAGCACAATTCGGAACAGTTTAGAATATGGAAACGTAAAGATATTTATGTTTTTTGGATTTCGGTAGGTACTCCCAAACCCATCAAGATTGTGAGGCGAGGCCTTGGAAGTAATATTCGAATCTTTTGAACCGATACCAAAAATTCTTTCATTAAGAGTACAAAGCAAACAACCCTTAATGAGAGTTTGACATTCTTCCTGATAGCTTTGGGCATTTTAACCCCCGACAGAAAAGAGGGGTGTTATAAATTTAAGGTGTGTATCTCGACGGCTCCGTAGAACAAAGTCGTATATGCAAAATGAAGCTTTTCAGTAGAGCGCTTTGAAAGTCTAAGTTAATTGTGAAAATCACAAGTTATAGTGAACAAAACATTATATTCTATAGGGTTCAGTAACAACTTTGAACTTAATGTGTGAAAATAGCACTAATTCGCACATGAATACAAACTAACGACTTTCAAAGCGCTCTACTGAAAAGCTAACATTTTGCATATACGACTTTGTTCTACGGAGCCGTCGATCTGTCTGTCTGTGGCATCGTGGCTCCGAAACGAATGGACGGAATTTGATACAGTTTTTTGTGTTTGCAAGTTGATGCGATCAAGATGGTTTTTTATTTACATATAATCTGAAAAATATGGTAAACGGTAGTCTATAAGGAATCGATCGCAAAAAGCATTCTCAAAGTCCGCTAGCCCAAATAGTTTTATTAACCATAGCAGCTTAGCCAAACGTTAAAAATCCTATATGAATAATTTTAATATTACTTCTAAGGGATCTAGGTGTGAGATCTCGGTAGAGTGGTTCACAAAATAAGGCCTAGGTAATATCGAAATGCAGAGATGGTGCTGTTAAATAGATCTTAATTATAGTTGTGTATCTACAGTAGTTAATACCGGTTGATTGTAATGAAAGCAATGCTGCACGCAAAACCTTTCGTATTGGCAGGTAAGTGAAATCATCGGAGGGCAATCACCATAGCTCATGAACAGCTACACGGTCAGAGGAATTGTAAGCGCATGGCCAACCTATAACTCTTGATGAAGAATAGGATTTGGAAAGAGGAGGATGTGTGTTCAATCTATAGCAATCATGTGTTAATTATCATATGACTTACCTTTTAAATGCAACCGCATAGTAATCGTGCAAAACAGGTCGCGATGTCAAAGTGCTAGTGGGGGTGACAGTTGGGAGTACAAATAGGGTCCTCGCCATTTGAGGAGCGCTGTCTTAGTTTGGTCGTGTTCAGTGTTCAACTAGATATCAATAGTCGCTGTGGTAACATAGTGGTTACTATACTAGTCCTGACAAAGTGATGAAGTGACAAACAAATCACGACAAAACATTGGGGAATAAGCTAAAAGAAATTTTTATGCTTTGACTAGGATATCTCCATCAACGTGGGGTTTATCATTCTCTACACTAAGGGTCATTTATGGAGCCACCTACTTGGGGTGTATCTGTTATGGTTTGATAGACCTACTTTCGGCGCCGTACGAAGAAAATTGCTTCATAGCCAGCGCTTGGCGTTGATATTCTTGTGTAAGGCGTATAGAACAGTCAGCACAGAAGCTTTATCTGTCCTCGCGGGTGTACTTCCAGCCAGTCTGGAAGGTCAGCTCGCGTCGCGATGTACCGACTAGAGCCGATATGGACAGAAGATTTTTGACATCGCGCGAACTTTTAAAAAGTATTTATTGTTATACTATTTTTATTATATAATTACATACAAACATTGAAAGTTAAATAAAAGCTTCTATTAATTGAAATAAAACTATTTTGCAGATTTTATCACGGTTTCAATAAAATCACGTCAAAATCCGTAAAATAGTTTTATCTAACACTAGCTTTTGCCCGAGGCTCCGCCCACTTTAAAAAGTTTTTCCGGGATAAAAGTCCCGTTTTATATTTTCCCGGGATAAAAAGTAGCCTATGTGTTAATCCAGGACATGATCTACCCGTGTGCCAAATTTCATCGAAATCCGTTCAGTAGTTTTTGCGTGAAAGAGGAACAAACATCCATACATCCAAACATCCATACATTCTTACAAACTTTCGCCTTTATAATATATTAATTAATTAATTTAGTAGGATTCGAGTCAATGTAATTAGCTTGTAACAAAAAAAAAGTAAAAACAAAAAAAAATAAGCTCTTACTTAAATGATCTAAAAAGAAAAAAAAAACCCTAAATTGAATGTACAGATAAAATAATGATTTCATATGTTTACGCAAATGTCAGACATTTAAATTAAACTACTTTACGGATTTTATCGTTTTTGTCATCCGTAATCCTGATCAGTTCCTAAGCCACACTGTGTATAGGAAACCGAGCCATACTGAAAATACCTGAACGGTGAATCTCACCACCATCCAAAACAGTTTTATAATTAGAAAGCTATTTTTATATTGTTTTTTTCTGTTTGTTTGTTACTGCACATCTCCGAAACTAATGAACGGATTTAGGTGAAATTTTACACGCGGGTAGATCATGTTTGGATTAATACATAGGCTACTTTTTATATCGGGAAAATATAAAGCGGGAATTTTATCCCGGATAAGCTTTTTCACGTGGGCGGAGCCGCGTGCAAAAGCAAGTATCTAATAAATCTGTGTAATCTCTCGACCGGTAGTTATATCAAAAAGTTTGAATACTCGTTTAACTTCACTGTGTCAAATTGCGTTTGCGTCTTGCGAATAACAATAGCTGAGTTTTGATATTAAATTAGTGGATTAGGCAAGGAGCGGTCTGTTATACCGCGCCCGTCCAAATTTGGCTATTTTTTTAATATTAAGCATTGTGTGGCATTAATTGCAGTTAAATAACTACATACTAAATATACGTATACACTCACTCACGCCTTTTATCCCCGAAGGGGTAGGCAGAGGTGCAACTAGTGCACCCACTTTTCGCCATTATTCCGTCCCATGATATGATAGGGGGCGAGCCTATCGCCATATCGGGCACAAATTCCAGACACCGAGCTGATTCTGAATTGAGAAACTCAATATCACTTTGCCCGACCCGGGGATCGAACCCGAGACCTCAGCATTGCAATCGTACCATAATATAACTACGCCACCGAGGCAGCCAACTACAACTTAATATACATGTACAAAAATAATAATTAATTTAGTTAATTTGACTCAAGTGGGTCTTCAACAGGTCGTAATTATGCCAGAATGCAATGTTCTACTCAATTTACGTATAAAGTCTCAAGAGTTTTCAATCTCTTACGACGTCAGGTTAGTATTTTTCGTGCGTAAATAAAAGATTTTTATGTAGGATACATTTGGCTTCGGCCATAATGTAACCTATCATTGGTAAATGATTAATCGCCAAACAAATTTTAGAGGTGAACCGAAATAATCGCAAATTATTGGAAAAAACAAAATGTATGCCCGAGGAGTGAAACATGCCGTATAACTTATGAAATATTCGTAATTTTCATTTTGCACTCAGTTACAAAATTGGCTCACGAGGTTTGCGGGATGCAAAATGTTTTAATTTTTTACTTACCGCAGTGCATTCTTCTTGAAGTTAGATTGATGATAATGATACGGCTTCCGCGCATATCACATATGAAGTTTTAATCTACATAATTTATAGATTGCTTCGGCAAATTTCGTCTACCGCTTAGGGGACGCTAAGCGGCAGCCAGAGGCGCAACTAGTGTACCCACATTTCGCCGTGCGTATTCCTTTCTATCTATATAGCTTATCGCCACATATCGGGCCCAAATTACCGACTCCCGGCTGATACTATATAGAAAAACCCAATGTTACTTCGCCCGACCCGGGGATCGAACCCGAAACCTCAGCATTGCAGTCGTAGGTACTGTAATGTAATACAACTATGCCACCCAGGCATTCACCAGTATCCGTATAATTAAGCAGTAACAATGTAGTAATACGACTGCCTAGAAGTTGAGCAGGGGCATACCTACTAAATTACCAAAATGCAAATGTCCTACCTGCCTGTGACATGCATTAACGCTATCCAGTTTATATTTGTTTATTTATCTTATTCTGTTGGTTAAAGTGCACAGCTTTTGAAATTTTGCTTATAATATTTGTCTAGAACTTGACCGAAACACGGCCACGAAAAGTGTTAAAATGCTGTTGCGTTTTGCATACTATTTGATATTTTTGGAGGGCCAAAGCAGCTTCCTTCGTTCTCTAACCTTTATTAGCCTATCCCTATTACTAAAGCCGGCAAGATCGCTGATCTTTTAGAAATGTAGTAATCAGTGATTAAAATTATTTGTTATACGATGAGCCAGGTTTGTTAGCCAACGCTATAAAATCATCTAGTAAATTGTAACTGATTTGGCGTCATGCTGGTGCCTCTTGTATAGCCCTATACACAATTAGTATATAATTTGTTGTATTCATCGGTACGCCAAATTTTTTCCTTAACTACGATCGCTGGGAGGCCCGGTAAATACTTCCCGTCCCAAAGGAAAAGTTTGTTATATAAAAACACCATCCAATCTTTGTATCTTAGCTTTTTTTCCCACATTGGTATGGCTAATTTGCGCCAGTCCTCGTTTTTCCTTGTTCTATGATTAAAACAATGACTAGGAAGAGAATGAATTTAATTTGTTTAAGGTATTTTTTTCATCGGAGTATCTTTAATTTTTAAGTTGATCAAAGATGTTTCTTGATCTTTATTGTTTGGCGAATAATAACATATTTACATTATTTTATATTTTGATAACTTTCACGCCCACGGACTCTCTCTCACACACGCACACACACACACACACACACACACACACACACGCACACGCACACATACACGCACACATTCACACACACATAACACCCTCACTTTATTCTAAATTTCTTTTCGTTATTTTACTATTATTAACATGTTTTAGCAAAGTTCATACTCAAGAAATATAAATGTAGAAACCTATTGTTTTATGGAGGGCCTAATAACTGCGACACAGTATGTTACTAATGCAGTTATTACGGTAATAAATTGTTATATTGAATTTCTTGTAACTGTACCGAAATAAATACTTTTTATTTTTTTTATTGATTTTAACGAATTCGTAAAGAACTTTTAATTAATATTTACCAGCCGTATTACTGAAATATGAACCTTAATAAATCAAAGGCACAGTATCGTGGAATAACCTTGAAGTACCCACATCGTGCGTAATATTAACTTATTCCGAAGAAGCGAAAAATACTCACACTTATTTTCATGGTTCCGTATGTGGCGTAAGTGGATTACAGAATTCGGGCCTCTTGAAATCTTGCTAGTACGTAAAAAACAAATATTATTTTTATGTCAATTTACTGTACGGCGCACAGTGATTCACCTTCAACTAGCTACGTGGAAAAAGTCAATCCAAGAATCGACTGATTAGCGATCGCATGTTATAAACAACATTGGGTGATAATAACAGGTAGGAGGGGTGAAAACATTCCACGGGGATGGGCCTTCACTCATCAGCTATTGCACGTAGGCAATATAATAATTGCATTGTTGTAATTACAGTAGTTAGATTTTTGTAGTGCTTTCGACATCATCTCCGAAAATTTGTGGAATATATTAACGTAATTTCTGTACCCACTGGATATCACTGTGCAGGGTAAGTGTTTTCATATTTCACTGCCAATTAGATTTTAATAAGAGAAAGTGTGGTTCAATAGGACTTTGAATATATTATTGAAAAACACAAATTTCGGTCACGTTTCCAAATTTTCAACGAATGTATATTTCATTATCCAAATAATCCAGTCTAATTTTTTTATATTATATAGTAGTAATATTCACTTTTTAAATCCTACTAATATTATAAAGGCGAAAGTTTGTAAGAATGTCTGGATGTATGGATGTTTGTTCCTCTTTTACGCAAAAACTACTGAACGGATTTTGATGAAATTTGGCGCACGGGTAGATCATGCCCTGGATTAACACATAGGCTACTTTTTATCCCGGGGAAATATAAACCGGGACTTTTATCCCGGAAAAACCTTTTAACGCGGGCGGAGCCGCGAGCAAAAGCTAGTAAGATATAATTTGGTTCCACATACCACTACCAACAATTTTAATTGAATTTGATCAGAACATGCCTATTCCGTTTGAAAATTCATTTTTTTGTAGAATGGCGAAAACATAATGCAGCAGTGGAATGCCACACAGTACTTTGTAACTTAAGGTGCTGGATGGTGTTTCTACTGTTTATGGGTGGTCGTGGCGCTTACCATCAGGCGAGCGGCATGCTCAACTCGTCATTCGATGCCATAAAATAAAAATAAGAACGACATGAGTTTTTATTGTAACATGTACAACATACATTTGGTGTTAGTGATATAATTAGTGATTCGCTGAGAGCCATTAAAATAAAAATATCTAGTATATCGTCAAAATTAGCCGAAAAATGGTGTACAATATTAATGATGGAAACACAGTACGCCGATTCTTTGCCAACCCAGTTTTGAGTGCAGAGATTACAAGATTAGATGTCAATTAAAAAAAAAAACGATATTTTATTGCATAACTTATTCTTTTTCATCCATATTAATCCGTTTTTTGATTATTGTTATGCTATAAGCATTTAAAACATATTTCCCTTTAAAATATTACTGTTTTCAGCCAAAACAACCAAATAACAAACTCAAATGTTTTTGTCCACCTAGCTAGTTCTAGGCGAATCACTGTGCGGCACTGGTAATACTCAGATCGAGCGGGCTAATTTAGTATGTTATAGACAAATTTGATTATGGCGCGGTTCTGCCACTTTTAGACAATCGGAACTAATGTCCCACTATAGTGATTATAATCACTGAACATATTATTATGATATTCTTGTGTGGCTGCCATGATCGCTTATAATTCGGCTAACATCCCTGCTGTCTCCTAAGGTATTGTATATTTAAATGCCTTAGTTATTTGGCTGTTCGTATCTATGGTTTGGTTTTGACCTAAAATGAATATTACCTACTGAATATCGATATCTTATAAAATAAACACACACATTCCTATTTAATTACCCATTTTATGGGCTGCAGTGGAAAAGACGCCGAGCTGAATAGCACCTCACACCTGATTCCTCATTAGTGTCAGACTCAACAACTGTGACAATTTGATACTGACGACCTTCACACATTGTGTATCGCTGTCTCTACGTTACTTTCAGAATATTATAACTCAAAAGAAACCCGCTTTCTTTAGTTAATTTCTGCAAGGCATGTCTATTATGGAGGAGGTCTATGTTCAGTAGTGGAGTTCTAAACGCTGAAGAAAAAGAAGATGCCTATTTCTACCACCAAGCAGCTGTGTACATTTTTTTTTTTTTGTTGACGCGGAGAAAGTGACTTATTACTACCGCCCAGTGTTCAAGGGGAACGACTGAGCGGTTATGTTGGGTTCACCGTGCCTTACGACCCGACGTTGAGCCGCCCGGAAAGATGGAAAACGTCGGGCGACCGCCGGGCCGAGTCCCTAACCTATGTACACCGCACGGCATACCAACTAAAACTCCGCGGTGGCCATCTTCGGCGCATTAGGGACGGCTGCGGGCTTCCTCCGACTCACGTCTAAGTTGTCGTCCGCAACCGCCCCTGCGCGTACCGCTGTTGCGGTCCTTCTCCTGTTGTTGCGGGCGCTCAGAAGCCCCCGTACACCGAAGGACGCCCTTGGCGTCCGAGGCAGCGTGAGACACGCTGCCGTCCATCACGGGGGTCACAGAAGTTGGCTAGACTAATAGGTGGACGGCCCCTCCCGCCCACCCGTGACCCCCGGAGGCCCCTATTAGTCGCCTTTTACGACAGGCAGGGGATACCGTGGTGGAATTCTCCAAACGCCCCCAATCCACAGGGCGGGAGACGTCGGTCAGTCGTCCACCCGACGCCTCCTACGTCTCGTCTGGCGGCGGGAGGGATCACCACTGCGCTGGCGATCCCTCTCGGCACTCTCCTTCCGCGAGAGGACCGCCTCGCAGAAGTGGGCCACCGCCTGCCAGGCCTCCCGACCGCCGACCATGGAAGCGACCACGGCCGGCAGCGAGAGGTCTCCTCCGACGACTGCTCTGAGAGCGCTGCGTTCTTCATCCCAGGCTGGGCAAAACTCCAACGTGTGTTGGGCCGTGTCCGTTGGGCAGTTGTCACAATAGTGACACACGGCCGACAGCTGTGTACATGCACTATTGTGTTTCGGTTTGAAGGACGTTGTAGCCAGCGTAATCACTGGGCATTATAACTTACGACTAATGTCTCAGGGTGACGAGCCCACTGGACTGCTACGCAGATGATCGTCTCATCACGCAGAAGTCATAAAAAATCGCACAATATAACGTTTAAAATTGCTATTTCTCATATCCTAATGGCCCAGGTCTACGCTATGTACTTATGCTCTGGCCAATGTGAGGTCTATGGATACATTATTTCATCTAATGCCCATCTTTTGATTACATTTTCTTACAAATGAAACAAGGCCTTCTGTGTTTTTATTGTGTAATGTGACATTTTTATCATGCAAACTGGAAAGTATCAATACTAGCTCCCCACGGTATACCTACAGATGGCAGATGGCGCACTGGACCCAACCTTTTGTTCTATTGTTTTCAAAAGTTGGAATTGTTGCACATTATTTTTCTTAAATTGTATGAACAAAATCCTACTAATATTATAAAGGCGAAAGTTTGTAAGAATGTATGGATGTTTGGATGTATGGATGTTTGTTCCTCTTTCACGCAAAAACTACTGAACGGATTTCGATGAAATTTATCACACGGGTAGATCATGTCCTGGATTAACACATAGGCTACTTTTTATCCCGGGAAAACATAAAGCGGGACTTTTATCCCGGAAAAACTTTTTAACGCGGGCGGAGCCGCGGGCAAAAGCTAGTTTTCAATAAAGTATCGATAACCGAATACATTTTTACCTACCTTATTGTAAGGCATTACCGCAGGTCGTGGATCTAATATACAAAAGAAATAGTGGTTGCGTAATGCGTTACCTTTGAAAATAGATATGGTACAAGACTGAGGGACTTATGTTCCTCTTTCCGTATAAAGCTAAAATGGAGCTGGCAAGATAACGCTGTAGACGTAGGGACGGATATTACCTGTGTTTTTGATGTCCGTGAAAAATAAACTGCTCGTTTATTTATATCTCGTATCCTCCACTACCGATAGTTAAACGTCACTATGAAGCTGGCTAAAATAATATTTTTTTTTTTTTATTTTACAATTTTAGGAAAGCTTACAGACTAATTATTAATAATAGATGTTTAAAATTAATGTGTTACAAATTGCTGACAACAAGCTTCCGCAATTATATTCCGCATATATAATGCTCAGCTACAAGTTACAACCATGTCATTTATTTATTTTTTGGCTATTATTTCAACTGAACTTTACAAGGATCGATTTTATTTTTTAATCATGTCTCGTGGTGGGCCTAATAACTGCGACACAGTTTATACTAATGCAGTTGTTATGGTTTCTATTGTGTTATATTGTAAACTTGTTACTGTTTTAAATAAATTATTTTTCATTTTCATTTACGTACAATGGTTGTCGCTTTTATAAAACACAATATAGTTTTTTTATTATTGCATTGAATGACGAGACAAGCATGTTGCGGTCGTGATGGTAAGCGATACTATTTATTACCCATAAACACCAGCAATACCATACATAACTTTGAAATACAAAGTACTGCATGGTACTGAACTGCACTCGTCACAGCGAAACATAGGATTTTAAGTCTTACAATACCCAGTAATTACGCTGGCTGCAATGTCTGTCATATTGGAACAAATAGTGCATGCACACTGCTGCTTGGCGGTATAGGGAGCTTGCACGTCGTAAGCTCTGCCATCTGGTGGCGCTATCTGATACTTTCAGCCTATCGAAACTTGGCATTGACGTAAAATGTTCATATTAAGAATAAAAATAACATTTAATTCGTTGATAATGTATTGCTGTGTATCTGGATGCTCCAAAATATAAAAATAAACACATCAAATGGTGTAAAATTTTATTACGTTCCCAAGCATGGTATCTATAAATAAATTATAGATTCGAAAATTTTATTTTTTAACCACATATGGCTCTTGTGTCGATTTTGCGCTGCCACTTATAGTTCGTGCACGTTCCCTATAAAATAAATATTGCTGTGGTATGTATATACTCCGACGGCTCCTCGCATACGAGAGCTCTATCCCCAGTTCCTATTTGTATTCAAGATTATTGAACATATATACATATACACTCACGCCTATTATCCCCGAAGGGGTAGGCAGAGGCGCAACTAGTGCACCCACTTTTCGCCATTATTCCGTCCCATGATGTGATGGGGGCGAGCCTAACACCATATCGGGCACAAATTCCAGACTCCGAGCTGATACTGAATAGAAAACTCAATATCACTTTGCCCGACCCGGGGATCGAACCCGAGACCTCAGCTTTGCAGTCGTACTGTAATACAACTACGCCACCGAGGCAGGCAAGATTATTGAAATACCTAAAAATTTACATTTTAAAAATTTTACTGCAATGTGCATTAAAGTTAAAAATAGTTGGACACAACTTTTGGATCCAAGCCATTTTTCGACGGCTCGTGCAACAGACGAGGCATTACCTACCGGTTTACAAGTTCCAAGCCCGCATTGGACTAGCGTGAACTGATTGTAACCCAAACTTGCTTACATTAACAACGTAGGAGTCCTTTTCCTGGAAATGGTAAGGAGAAGCCTGTTAAAAAATGTAACGCTTGGGTTTTAGAAAACCAATGTACTTAGTAGTGAATAATTTATTGAGAATTATGAGCAATGATATTACGTGTTATATATAAACTATAATAAAGAGGTAGATATTCTATAAGAACGCGCAATCTGATCACTCAAAATCGCAATCAAGATTTCATTCTTGTTGCTTTTTTCGTTTGTACTGGCACAGTATAAATATATCTATACATTAAAATATCTCCATACACACGGAAGGAATGCGAGTGATGCCTACGTGTCTCGAGTTTGGACTTTGGTACACATTAAGTACCTACACAAACAGTCGCGAGTGCGCCGCAGTGACGAACGAACAATGTCATGGTTTTGTGAAAGTGGGCACATACGATGTGATTTGGTACAGTCGAACCATTAAAACGGTATGCCATCGAACCATATCACATCGTGTGGGGCACGGTTAATTTTTTATTTTTTTTTGTTGACGCGGAGAAAGTTGCTTATTACTACCGCCCAGTGTTCAAGGGGAACGACTGAGTGGTTATGTTGGGTTTACCGTGCCTTACGACCCGACGTTGAGCCGCCCGGAAAGATGGAAAACGTCGGGCGACCGCCGGGCCGAGTCCCTAACCTATGTACACCGCACGGCATACCAACTAAAACTCCGCGGTGGCCATCTTCGGCGCATTAGGGACGGCTGCGGGCTTCCTCTGACTCACGTCTAAGTTGTCGTCCGCAACCGCCCCTGCGCGTACCGCTGTTGCGGTCCTTCTCCTGTTGTTGCGGGGGCTCAGAAGCCCCCGCACACCGAAGGACGCCCTTGGCGTCCGAGGCAGCGTGAGACACGCTGCCGTCCATCACGGGGGTCACAGAAGTTGGCTAGACTAATAGGTGGACGGCCCCTCCCGCCCACCCGTGACCCCCGGAGGGCCCTATTAGTCGCCTTTTACGACAGGCAGGGGATACCGTGGTGGAATTCTCCAAACGCCCCCAATCCACAGGGCGGGGACACGGTTCCATGGACATTAGTGAATTCACAAAGATAGCGGCCATGATAATTTCGTATACTGCAATGTGATGATGCTTCGTCAAAAAACTACACATTTATATTATGCCACACTACTGTATTAGGTTATCCTGTAATAGTAGATGTAAGAGAGGAAAATAAATAAATAAATAAAACTATTATTATTATTATTGTTGGTACGGCTGGTTCGATGGCTTGTCCATCGAACTTGGTTCGCTGCATACCAAATCTAACCGTCTGGCGGACGCACCGTACCGTTCGATGGTTCAGTCGCTATTCATCCTTCGCACGCGCAGCATGTTATCTGTCGTCATAAATCATAATGGGTTCCGAGCGCGACCTCGATCCCGAGAACAAAATATAATGAGGTCGAATATAATATATACGAAAATTATAATTATAATAAACATTTATTGCACACATTTACACGAAAAAAAAACAAGAACCAAAATTAGGAACAAAGTAATAAAATAAAACAAACTTATATACTATACTAGCTTTTGCCCGCGGCTCCGCCCGCATCAAAAAGTTTTTCCGGGATAAAAGTCCCGGTTTATATTTTCCCGGGACAAAAAGCAGCCTATGTGTTAATCCAGGACATGATCTACCCGTGTGCCAAATTTCATCGAAATCCGTTCAGTGGTTTTTGCGTGAAAGAGGAACAAACATCCTTACATCCATACATCCAAACATCCAAACATCCAAAAATCCAGACATTCTTACAAACTTTCGCCTTTATAATATTAGTAGGATTATCATACTATATTATCATCATCAAATCTTTAGTGAGTCCCATATAACTGTACTGTTGTCTGTATCTATATTGTATACTAGCTTTTGCCCGCGGCTCCGCCCGCTTTAAAAAGTTTTTCCGGGATAAAAGTCCCGCTTTATATTTTCCCGGGATAAAAAGTAGCCTATGTGTTAATCCAGGACATGATCTACCCGTGTGCCAAATTTCATTGAAATCCGTTCAGTAGTTTTTGCGTGAAAGAGGAACAAACATCCTTACATCCAAACATCCAAACATCTAAACATCCAAACATCCAAACATCCATACATTCTTACAAACTTTCGCCTTTATAATATTAGTAGGATATAATAGCGCTACAAATATTGTAAAGCTGAAGAGTTTGTTTATTTGTAAATAATATGTGTTTAGTTGATCGCGCTAATCTCACGAACTACTGGTTCTAGTTAAAAATATATTTTTGTATTGGATTGTCTATTTATCGAAGAAGGATATACGCTATATAACATCACGATACGACCAACAGGAGCGTAGCATTTATGTAAAATGGTGCAAAAACAGGAAAAATATTCCTTTAGACAGCTTCCGTTTGCGTGCGTTGCCTAAACGGTTAAAGTTACGCAAAAATTATATATCGAGGAATTATTTCCTTTTAAAAGTTCTAGGCCCATCTTTTAAGTTTGATTCAGTATATACCTAACCTTTTTTGTGGTAGTCAAATTTGTTCTTAAATAATGCATTACGTGCGAAGGTGTTTTTATAAATATGATATTGATCCTTATACAATTTAATACATTATTCAACGCAAGTATTTCGTTATGAACAAAATTGCCCTCGACATCATTTGATTTCAATGAATATCTTAGCAGATATCATACTTTCTAAATAACTCCGTAACAAAATAATGATCAAGTACCACGCGCGCATTTATGAACGCGCTAATCTCAGGAACCGCTTTTAAACATTATTCCACTAATAAGAAGCTACATCACTCCTGTTCGCTATAGGCTACTTTTTATCCGAAATGCTGGGGGCTTCGCCCGCGTGGTAGGTTTTTTTCCGGGATATATTTTCCGTCCCGCTATATATTTTTCCGGGATAAGAAGTGACCTATGCGTTATTCCAGACTATAATCTATCTCTATGTTCTAATGAAAACCCTCCATATTAGTTTTTCTTCAATAGGCAATAAGGTAGCCTTTTTCGAGAGAATAGAAGGCATACTGTGAGAGGTGTTCTCGCGCTGCTAGCACAGATACAACTGGACATCGCATGGTACGGTTCGATCGTGTGATGATACCAAATCTAATCGTATGTGGACACTATTAGCAATAAGCTTGCATTTTGTGAATATTTGAATTAAAAAAGTACAAGTACTTAAGCAAAGAACATAATAGACTATATTGTACTGTTTTGGTAGGTTGAATTTTTATCCATGTTTCCCAAAAGTATATTTAGTTAAACTTTTTATCCGAATAAGCATTTTTGATACTATTAAGTTAACAATAAAGCTTTTCGTACGTGTCAGTCGAGGCGCAAATATTTTTCATTCTCTCTTTATTTTTTTCGGTTCAAAAATTATTGACCCTGGTCTATCCTTGTTTATGGGAAACACAAAAAAACAATTCCAATTTCAAATGTTTATGTCATACAGATAATTATGTTGTCGGTACAATGTGCCAGTGACTATAGTTCATAAGGATGCGAAACAATGTGTAACATAACATCAACATTCAACATACCATCAACTTAAATTTAAATTAAGCCTGAAGCCATACACAGTCACTAACAAATTTATGCATGCAACCAACGCTAACAGGGTGTGCATCATAACCCTGTCGAACATAAAGCACCGTGTTGTGTGTTGTTTAAACACCATGGGCTTTGATTCAATTTTTATGTGTTGTATGAACGGTGAAACGAGATTTTAGATGTTATTGTACGTAAATAGGGGATGAAGCTTGTATGGTACAATGACGAATGAGCGTTGAATTATGTTCGTCTTCCCTTGGCTTAAGTGTAAAATTTATATTTTCGTTTTCATATTTTTGTTTATATAGAACATTTTTGTTTTTCATGAAGATGGTTATCTATATTAACTTGTCATGAATTACACTTGTACTTAGATGTAAATGGGGCTGTAAATTTAAGTAATTAACAAAAAATAAACCGACTTCAAAACCACTTCAAACCAAAAAATAATTCAACTTTATATTCCCTTAGTATATACGTATATTTGGAGTCGATGCCTTATTTGAATTGCCAGCTAAGCCAAGGAAATACAAGATCAAATATACGAAAACATTGTTCAATTTAAATTAGGCACCGACTCCAAATATCTTCTTCTTAGTCGTTACACTCTTGGCAGAGTGGTCGTGCTCGTCACGTCAGGGTTTGTGGCTCGCTTGACAATTCTGCGCCACTCCTCTCTGTTTGCTGCTTTCCTGGTGCACATATATAGTGAACTATCCAGTACCGCTTTGACGACTCCAAATATACGTATATACTAAGCGAATATAAAGTTGAATTATTTTTTGGTTTGAAGTGGTTTTGGAGTCGGTTTATTTTTTGTTAAAAAGATTTTATTTATTGCTTTTTTGTTAGTTAATTATAGAATAGTGTAAACAATACATCATAGATATACGATTGCAGCATTCGCGAGTCATCTGCTGTTAGATATTGAAGAGTCCCATTGTGTATCTCCGAAGATCTACATCAGAACCTTCCCTGAAAACTATACATTTGAATATCGAAAACCACATCCAAATCGGATCAGTAGTTTTTGAGAAACTCGCGGCCATACAAATTTACATACATACATACAAACATACATACGGATCGAATACAGAACCTCGTTTTTGAAGTCGGGTAATAAAAAACATGTACGTACCACGTATATATTTATAAGATATTTGACAACTGAAATATTACCACCTCAAATATTAAAGGAGGAAAGATAATATTATAATTGCAAAATTGTTTGCCTAATTTTATTAACAGAGTAATTATTACCCTGGGGGTTATCAGCATGTTCGTCCGCACTCTCATTGCAACCCGAAAACTTCTGCAATGGATTTAACGAGTGCTCTTAAATTACTTAAATTACAGTTAACGACAACAAAAGTGGATTTAAACTTCAAGCTTCCTACGGCGCCATTCATCAATTACGTACCTAAAGATCCCGAGGGTATGGGGGGTTTAAAAAAATCTCTACACGCCCTTATCTTAGGGAGGGGGGTTAAACCATTTCTCACGTAATATTTTGTAAGTCGAATTTTAATATTAGAAATCTAGTTCCCTTTTGGATGCCGAATGGTTTTCTTGATTCTATAATATACACTTCGTTTTAGTACCTATACATTATTTAACACTTTTTTATTGTTTATTAAAATCAATTTTTACTTCTTAAATATGCTCATTTTTATCCATTTCGAAATTTGAATAATAAAGTAGAACATTTAAAGAGTTAAAAAAACATCTTTGATTTACCTAAACTGTGAATTTTAGTGGAACTGATTCGTTTTAACCCCCGACAAAAAAGAGGGGAGTTATAAGTTGAGGGTGTGTATCTGAGTATCTGTATGTCTGTCTGTGGCATCATAGCTCTCAAACGAATGGACCGATTTGGATGCGGTTTTTTTGTTTGAAAGCTGATGTGACTGCAATGGTTTTTAGCTATAATTTATGAAGATCTGTACAGGCGTTTGAAGATTATCAGCTCATTTCCAACTTAAAAAGACCGAATTATTTTAAATTTGGTGTACTTTGGATATATTTATAAACATGAGCTGGTGCTGCGCCATCAAGTAGTCTGCGGCATACCCAACTCTTTAGCAACTTATAGCAGATATAGTGTGTTTGGGCTCATAAGGATGGGCTCAACGAGTAGGTAGGATAGACAGTTGATTATCAAGGCCCCATGATGGAGAATAAAGTAATTTAAAAAGTTTGAAATAAAAATAAAATTAAAATTGAAATAGCCCCCGACACAAAAATCTTTAAAAAGTAAAATAATAATAGTGTCTTTGTCGTTTAAGTACCTAGTAATATGTTGACCCAAGCTTCCTCACGTCGGGGGACCGAACTCCGGACCAGGGAGATGAAAATACTTCTTTAGTGTTCCCCGACGTGACGACGCTTGGGTCAACATATTGCTACCCTATGTTTGCTTAGATCTTTAAAACTACGCAACGAATATTGATTCAGTTTTTTTAATAGATAGAGTAATTCAAGAGGAAGGTTGATATGTATAATACATGCATAATATAGTAGAGAAAGGCTAAAACCTACGAGACAGATCAAAATAATGTTCTTCAGCATTGTACACCAAAAAAGGTCTACAAAAAATCCGCAATGGTATATGTCTCTTAGGGATAATCCACAATAACCATTTTTATCCGTTACTTTTTACGAGCAATAATGGCTTATTTACGAAACGATTTTAAGCACCACAGCATTAATCCTTATCCAATACTATTATTATGTAAGTACCTTAAATACACTGTGCACCTAATACAGATCAATGTGGCCCTTACATCATGTAATTTAAATAGATATTTTCAAGATATTACAGATTAAAAATGCAGGGACATAGCGGTTGCGGCGGGACGGTCCGGAGGGCCGGCAGCAATGTAATGCGATGCAATCAGCCCTGTATTATATACTACCCACTGTTATAGAGTTTCTTAGGTATGCAGGTTTCCTCAGGATGTTTTCCTTCACCCTTAAAGCCAACGATAATTGATAAACAATACATACGTAACTTTGAAAAGTCAGAGGTGTGTGCCGTGGTTTTTGAACCTCCGGACATTGTCTCGGCAGACCGTTCCATTCCCAAATAGACTATCGTCCTAGCAGGCATGCCGGGCCGGCAGCGCGTGCCTATAAATAGCGCGTCGAAGGCCGTGCTTTTCCCTACATCATTTTATGTTTTCGTGTGTATTCAGGTGGATTTGAAAATCGTTAAGATTTACAATTCGGTCCCGGGAAATGTATAGTTTGTATGTAAAGTGGCTTTTCTACTGGAAAACTTTTTAATGCGAGTGAAGCTGCGGGCAAAAGCTAGTTGTAACTAAATAATGCATACATACATACCCACGCCCTTAATCCCGGAAGGGGTAGGCAGAGGCGCAATTAGTGAACCCATTTGTCGCCGTGCGTAGGTACTCCGCCCTATGTGATAGGGGGTGAGGCTATCGACATATCGGGCATAAATTTAAGACTCCGGACTGATACTGAGTAAAAAAAAGACGTGTGGCACTCGGAGACTGCCACGGTAAAGCTATTGCATAAATTCTAATATTTATAACCTCTTTGCACAGATATTAAATAAAATATTCATTGATAGATGGTAAAACTAAAAAAAATGTGAAAGACGGGCTCAATTGATTAGTATCCAGAGCCGTAATATTTAAATAAAAACCACTTTGAACTGATATAAAATAAAAACTTTTTAAAAATTCAAACTTAGAATCACGTCATCCCGCCGCTTTTGACATTTCGATACGTTTCACTGACTGGAACAATTTTTAAATACAAGGTAATTTCGACCTTTTGTCGTTTAACATTCAGCTCATATCCTCTTCCATATTGTATTCTTACAAGACTGCGATATTAAGTTTACTTATTTATTTATTTATTTATTTACTTATGGAATTTTACACTCTATTTGGTTGTGATAGAGTTGAAAATAAAATATCACCGCTGTGCCGGTCGGAGTGAGGGGTGACAGATTTTTTCGTTACGGAATTTCTGGATTCGGTCTCCACGCTCAAGGCCCGCGATAGAAGCTATGCAATAGCTTAAAAACCCAATGTTACTTTGCTTGACCCGGGCACCGAACCCGTGACCTCAGCATTGCAGTCGTACCGTAATAAGACTATGCCACCGAGGCAGTAAGCAAATGATAAAGATTAATATACGACTCAAATATTGTGTTAACTGGTGACCAATGCGAGAACAGTGGTAGATAAACCTGCACACCCATTATATTCTATTAACACTACTATATTAGATACTATATTAATACTGGTGGTAGGTCTCTCATATGTAAAAGTCTGTCTGGGTGGGTACCACCGCAATCTATTTCTACCGCCAAGCAGCAGTGGGTAGATGCATGCACTGATATGTTTCAGTTTGAAGGACATTGTACCCAGTGTAACTACTGGACATACTGAGACTAATTATGTCTCAGGATGACGAGCGCAGTGGAATGCCACACACTACTTTGTAATTCAAGGTGCTGGATGGTGTTGCTACTGTTTATGACGTATCGCTTACCATCAGGCGAACGGCATGCTCATCTCGTCATTCAATGCAATAAAAAAACACAGAGAAGAGAGCGAGTTTCAATAAAAAACTACTAATATTGATTGTTGACTTATTGTAGCACAAAAAATACACAATTTAAAAATTGTGAGTCTTTATGCACGGAAGTTTGTTGGCAAACCTTTTTACAGCGCGTTTGTGACGCACATGGGAAAAATTTAAGCGATGATGGAACAATAGCAGCGGCAGTTAATATTTCATGTGTATAATTAGGACCTTAAAATTCGTCCATGGTCATTGCTATGGCCTGCGATTTTTCTAACCTATGAACTTTATTTTGGTGGAATGGTATAAACAAGATATTATATTAATGACCCATTTTACCGCATTCTGATAAATCTATGCTCATAGATTAGGAGTGTGGCTTTTGTATTTGGTCGACTTATACATCTATGTCACAACAAGACAGACACGACTGCCTCGGCGGAGTAGTTGTATTATGGTACGACTGCAATGCTGAGGTCTCAGGTTCGATGCCCGGGTTGGGCAGTGATATTGAGTTTTTCTATTCATAATCAGCTTGGAGTCTGGAGTTTGTGCCCGAAATGGCGATAGGCTCGCCCCTTATCACATCATGCGAGGGAATAACGAAAAGCGAAAAGTAGGTGCACTAGTTGCACCTCTGCTTACCCCTTCGGGGATAAAAAGCGTAAGTGTGTGTACGTAACAACAAGCTGGCCTCGCGAACTTAGTATCGCTACAGAAGCAATGAATGTTGTGTTAACTTATAAATTTTCATGAATTATCAAAATGAATCATTATCAAGCTCAACATATTATGTACAAAATCTAAATTAAAAAGTCATCGAGACACGCGGCAGCGTGTCAAGCCAAGCAAAAAAAAAAAAGTCGAAGCTGCCTAGTGTAGTTTCACCCGAACCATTTGGAGCGACTTTTGACGCCTCTATTACTCAAAATCTATTTAACGTAAATACATGAGATTTGGTTTATGTATTAAACCCCCTCAAGTTAACTAGAATCCCAAATATCATAAATACAGCTCAAACGGTCATTGAGATACTATCGTCTAAAAATCGTCATTTTTATCACTGACTGACATATAGATCAAAAACCTAACCCACTTCCAGATGACCTACAAAGTTGAAATTTGGTGTCCAGATAGGTAATTGTATGTATACAAAGGAAAAAATCAGAAAACAGTACATTTTGAAGATTTGAAACATTTTCCAAGCAATCGGGAAATATGTATACTACCTATAAATTATCTTTAGAATAATGAAAGTTTAGGCGTACAAGTCCATTGTTGCTTTATTTTAATTTAACTACTATTTACCTTTATCCATTTATTACGTTCCCTCCGTATTAGGGCACCACTTTTACTTGATTTTTTCTATAAATTTTCCGACTTTAGACAGAGCTGTTGTGGGATACGGCGGTAGGTTCCTATAGATACGTTATAGGCATCAGCAACTCGTGCCCACTGTTCAGTCTTTTATATTATATATTCACTTATGTTTCGAGCTCAAATTAAAAATTTCTGATTTCTACAATGTTTATTTACATCTTAAGACGTTTATTATTATGACATGAGATGACATTGGACGTTCTATCATAATACTTGCGAATCATAGAGTTTAAGTAATTATTAACATAGAGGTTTTATACCCAGAGGACTTCTTCGCGTGCACATAGCAGAACGTTGAAGCGGTTTACGGATTTTAATACATTGTTTATTTTCTTTCTAAAATAAGTAACTTCATAAATATTGATCAAAGGTAACTTCTTACGTAATTGTTTAATTACTTAACTCAATATTTTAATAAATAATATCTTTACAAAAAGTAATGATATCCCATCAAAAACATAAATGTGAAATGTGGAAGCCAAGTCTAATATTAAGAATATGCGTGCTTGTCGACTTCACCGACAAAAGAATTGAAATCTTAATGGTTGCCAAGCCCTGTAGATAATCCTGAAAATTATTAATAAGAACACACTCCATTCTAAAATAAATTTAAACTAATATTTCTTTGTTTTTCTGCTACGTCAATGCATGATATTTAAAAATATAATTTCTTAAATTTGAATAGTCGAATTATTTACACAAAGCAGATAACTTAGTATACATTTAAGCTCAAGATTTGTCTTGGCTAGTTTCATCAGAAAACAATATTTTTCGAAGAATAGGATATGTTGACTTTACAATATAAAAACAGTAACATAAAGATAAGTTTATTAGCAAAATATAAAAAAAATTGTATGTGAAGACTAGCCAAGTCAAATCTTGAACTTAAATTTATACTAAGTTATCTGCTTTGTGTAAATAATTTGACTATTCAAATTTAAGAAATTATATTTTTAATTATCATGCATTGACGTAGCAGAAAAACAAAGAAATATTAGTTTAAATTTATTTTAGAATGGAGTGTGTTCTTATTAATAATTTTCAGGATTATCTACAGGGCTTGGCAACCATTAAGATTTCAATTCTTTTGTCGGTGAAGTCGACAAGCACGCATATTCTTAATATTAGACTTGGCTTCCACATTTCACATTTATGTTTTTGATGGGATATATTCTTACCACAGAGAGATGCAGAGACTATTGAGCACGATAATGACATATCTCTTTCACCTTTTCCATATTCGTGGTTCTTTTTCATTCATCATACATTTGGCCGATTATGGGCATCCCCTCCTTGGCGTCGAAATTACGAGTGACGTCAAATAGGAGTCATTTGGAGGACAAAGCCAAATTGGCCAGCAAAAAGTAGGGAATCCTGAACAGAGCCAAGCGGTACTTACTGAATACTCAAAGATAGATATAAATAAGATATGAAAGAACAGAATTAAATATCTGATATTGTTTTAATGTGAAACCTTTTAAAATTTTAATGCATTTTCGCAAAATAAATTATAATCAACGTACCC
The DNA here is from genome assembly GCA_949316025.1 of Lapara coniferarum. Classification (NCBI taxonomy): domain Eukaryota; kingdom Metazoa; phylum Arthropoda; class Insecta; order Lepidoptera; family Sphingidae; genus Lapara; species Lapara coniferarum. The sequence continues at coordinate 11,300,843 of OX438926.1, read as the reverse complement.
TAATTAAAAAACAGATATTCCTTTTGTGTCGAGCGCTTGTTTCTATTTTATTAAAATAGCCTTTGAATTGCTAAAATATGCGAATATACAAAGTGAAACCGTTCTTTGTGGGACTTTGAATTATGTTTAAGAGATTGGATATATAATGTATTCAAAGGAGTTTACACTTTTTTTTATAAATTATTAACATCGGAATCCACAAATATTCAACAGCATAGTAAGTTAACTAGGGAGTAGTGGGCCCGGCAGACCTACCGCCGGTACACGAAATCGCATATTATGTGGAATACGATTCAACTTTTCGAGTAACGACAACGATACAACCTATCGGGTCCATAACCTACTTCAAGTTCTATACTATCTTTCAAGCTTTTTTTTTCGCGGAGAAAGTGACTGCCGCTCAACCTTCAAGGGAGGTGACTGAGCGGTAACTCCGCGATGGAGATGATCTTCGGCGCATTAGCGACAGCTGCGGGCTTCCTCCGACTCACGTCTAAGTTGTCGTCCGCAACCGCCCCTGCCCGTACCGCTAGTGCGGTCCGTCTCCTGTTGTTGGGGGTTAGAAGCCCCCGCGCTCCGAAGGACGCCCTCGGTGTCAACGGCAGCGTGAGGGCTATCGGCCACACTGCCATCCATCACGGGGGTCACAAAAGTTGGCTAAACCAACTAGTAGGCGGACAGCCCCTTCCGTCAGCCCGCGACCCTCGGTGGCCTAGGGGCCTAGTCGCCTTTTACGACAAGCAGGAGGTGGAGTTCTCTAAACGCCCCCAATCCACAGGGTGGACTATCTTTCAAGCTGGAAACAGACAAACACGTGCACGAAACTTCATAGATTTATTGGTGGTTTCGAAGATTAGTATGAGCAATATGTGTCCCACCTACTGTAAGTTAGTAGGGTAATTTACTATTTTTGATTTTGTAGATTATTTTATATGTGACGGAAATTAATACTAAAACGAAATTCTTCGATGAAATCGGCATCAAAATTGGTGGGAAAATAAAGCAGTTATTCATAAATGAAATATAGTTGTGGCAGATCACGCCGCGCGGCGCCGAAAAAAAATGAAACGTTTGCTTCAACGCGCGTTAATGCAGACGGTGCATATTTTAGTCTGCAATCTGCAATCGTTAGTGGTAGTTAATACAAGAAATAGAAAACAGACCAGCAATTTATTTTTGTTTAAAAGTAGTAGTATATCGTACTTAAAAATTGATGTCATGAAAATCAACGTACTTATCACTGATTTTTACATCTTGATTATTTTAGAAGTTAGTAAGTACTTTACTAAATATAAAAAAAATTGTTTATTTGTTCGACTACTGTTTTGGTTTAAATAATTAGTACATTAGAAGGTTAATTGGATAATAAAAAACTTAGTTTCTTTTGGAGTTAAATAATAACTAGTATAAAATAGTTGTTATAAACTTGATATGTATTTAATTTACTTACCTGAGTGTCACAGACAGCCTTTCTTCTGAACCAATGCACTTCCTCATTGTTGTTGCCAATTCTTGACTGTGTTAACAGATATTCAAAAAACGAATGGTATCAATTGTTACGTACCATTATTTCTAGGAATTATTGATCTGTCTAAATTAAGCTTTATATAACTAAAAAACGAAAATAGCTTTTTTAAACGACGACTTTTAAATACATTGTTTTTCAGTGAAAATCTGGTCTATTGGATCTGGATAAGAAATATACAATTTAAAAACTTGATTAATTAGTGAAGGAATAGTACTAAAATTTTATTTCCTTTAAGTTATAATAATACTTTTTTATTATCTATACTAATATTATAAAGCTGAAGAGTTTGTTTGTTTGAACGCGCTAATCTCAGGAACTACTGGTTCGAATTGAAAAAGTCTTTTTGTGTTGAATAGACCATTTATCGAGGAAGGCTTTAGGCTATATAACGTCACGATGCAACTATTAGGAGCGAAGAAATAATGGGAAATCTGAAAAAAAGGGGAAAATTATTCATCCTTGAGGGCTTCCATTGGGTGCGCTGCGAAAACGGTTCAAGATACCAAAAATATATGTATGAAAGAATTATTCCTCTTGAAATGATTTAAAAGAATATCCGCGACAGTATATGTCTATATTTTAAGATTAACTCACTAGAACCGTTTTTTATGGTAAGAAAATTTTGTCGAAATGAATAATATTATAAATGCGAAAGTAACTCTGTCTGTCGCGCTTTCACGCCAAAACTACTGAACCGATTTAAATGAAATTTGGTACACAGATATTTTAGAGCCTGAATAAGGACATAGGGTACCTTTTATCCACGTGAAATATAAAACGGGACTTTTATCCCGGAAAAACTCTATCACGCGGGCGGAGCCGCTGGCAAAAGCTAGTGTAATATAAACTTAATCAGTAAAAAAAAGTGTCGTAAGAACTTTTGATCTTATTTTTTTTCGTCTCGACGAATTTCCTTTCACATCGCGCGATAAGGAAATTCGTTCCAAAAATAAAAGTAATCAAATATTTCTTATTTATCTTCTCCCTCTCCAGCAGAAATGATAAAGCTGTAATGACCATAAGCGAAAACTGTGAGAGTATAAGATTTCCATACGCTTCTACAAAATTGTCAAGGTTTTACTTACGTTTAGAAAATTTACATTTTGTGACTACGACGGCAAGGAAAACATCTACTATTCCCAAGAAGGCATTATTAAATTGCGTAAGTGGTAAATAATAGTATTATGTCAGCTGGTTTGGTACTAAAATGCTATGTAAATTATTCGGGGCTCTAAATGAAATCTTCATGAGATTTCTTGCGGGAACTCACAGTCGGTCCAGATTTGTGCCGAGCAAGCAGTGTGATTGATAATAGTAATATTATGCTGGATTCCATGAAACTAGATTAACTTAAAGTCAAAGTCTTGCAAGTACTCCACATAAAATACATCTTCAATGTCTTACAAAAAGTCATAGCATTTATCAATCTGAATCATATAGAATTCGATTGACTACTAGATAGAAACAATACAGTTGTAACGAAAATTAAAGAATCGCATTTTATATAAGTATTGAAATTAATAGTACCAACGACTTAGGCGCAATATGTGGCATCCACCATATTGAACGTTTAGTGTGAACGCCAATTGATTAAATTACGATGATAAATATACATTGCTTTTTATGAGTAATTTATTTTCTTAATTGGAGGTTTCGTCGCTGAGTACAGAGAGGCTACTGCGAAAAACGAAATCCGTAGTTTCGGGTGACGGATCGCACGTTTTCTTACTACGAAGTGTTACGGATCCTTCTTTATGAAGAGTTGTTGCGTGACGAAAGTGTTGAGCGAAGTCGGAAGCGTCGCAAACTGCGTGAAACCTTCGTTCAACGGTGACGGATCCGAAGTAATTTGGTAGTAAGGTTAAATCCGAAGTTCGTCGTTTCTTCGTTTCGGACCGACGTTTCGGATTTCGTTTTTCGCAGTAGCCTCTCTGAAACGGGGCTCTCAAACGTTATTACGTATTCGCTATTCTCGTACTGATCTTAATCCCGATCCCAATTTGGAGACAAGATCTGGTTTATTGCGTATTCGCCTTCAAATTTGATCTTTGGAGCATATTTAATCCATTGCCAATTTTATCTACTCGTAATAATCATCTATTTAATGTTGATGAAATTATTACGTGTCCACTAGGCTTGCTGTCTTGCTTCTCTTTTTAATCATATCTATTGTTGAAATGGGTAGAGAATAGTCCAAGTGTCCAAGTTGATCATTGAAGTCCAAAAATAGACTTTTAACGTTAAAATACAGCTAAGTTTATAGAGCTAAGGTTTGTGGTAAGTTGTGTAAATTTTTATTCAATGAGGAGACGTAGAATGTAGTCAAAATATTGAAAAAATATTAAATTTAGTATATTTTAGTATATTTAACCCCGATTTATTCTATATGTCCACGCCCCCCCGGGATAAAAGTCCCGCTTTATGTTTTCGCGGGATATAAAGTAGCCTATGTTTTAATCCAGAACATGATCTATCCGTGTGCCAAATTTCATCGAAATCCGTTCAATAGGTTTCGCGTGAAAGAGTCACAAACATACATCCATATATACATTCTTAAAAATTTTCGCTTTTATAATATTAGTAGGATTAATAGACGAGGCGGTAACATATCCTTTCAGACTATGCGTCATGCTCGTCAAGTTAGGGAATTGGCACGACGTGGTGCGGCGATGCGAATATTGCGGTGATTTATCTTATATTCATTCTTTACTTGTAGTAATGGTAGGTAATAGGTATTAACCAGAAAATAGTAGACAAAAACTATTTATTTTATTAAGGAGATGTTGCAGAATTTCGATGACCTAGTTCATATCGTACGTTGTACGAGCCCCGCTCTGAGCACGGATTCAAATCCCATGTCTAGCAAAGTGATCGTTTTTTTTCTTAATATCAGTTAGTAGTCTGGAATTGATGCCCGATATGGCGATAGGCTCGCCCTCTATGCACATCTAAAGTCTGTCTCACGAAAGAAGTCCCGCAGACGCGGCGCCACAGCCATGCGACGTAATGTTGCTAACTTTAAGGTGTTAGACGTCCCGAAATCAATAAAAGTTAACGGTATAATTATTTTTTAGTGATTATGAAAAAGTAAAATAAAATGTTAACAATATTGCTGTATTCGAAGAATCTGCGTTACGGGGGATTTAGGGTAGGTAGGGGATTTCGGGCTACCGGGACGGGTTTACAATTTTATTTTACTCCCGATGTTTTAAATGCTTTGGAGCATTTCGTACGGATAGAGCAAGCTTGCAAAATCTTCAAAACGTCGTATATAAAATGAAATATTAAAAAAAGGAGGGAAAATCGAATAACTAGTTTTATTTCTATGTTTTATTTTAGCACAATCTATCGGGAGATATGATAGTAAAATCGTTATAAAATCGGTAGATCTCCCGATAAATCGGGAACTTTTGCGACACTGCACGTAAACAGCACCTGACAATGACAATATGGCCGATCTGTGACATCTGTCATGATTAGTTCCACTATTTTGCCGCAGGACTTCTTTCATGAGACAGACTTTACCTATCCCTATAGAAATAAAGGCGTGATGTGTTTGAGGTGCTTCACGATATTTGAGTGGAATCCGCTTGTTAACTTATTAGACAGCTGTAGATGAAGACATTAACATACATTTGATTACAAAAAAAATATGAGTGTAATTTACAATTTAATTTTTGTTTATAGTCATCTTATACTTGATGAGTATCAATTGCTACTCATCAAGTATAAGATGACTCTTACTTCATAACTCTTAAGTAATTACTTAAGAGTTGTGAAACACGGTAAATAATTATCTTACTTCTTATTAAGTTTCATATTATTAACGCGGAAGTATTTGAATGTTAGGAAGTTTAATTAAGGAAATTGTAGCCAGCTAAATTACTGGGCCTTGTGATTCTTAACACCTGTCTCATGATGACGAAGCGTAGTGGAGTGAAACGCAGTACTTTGAAACTCAAAGGTCTGTATGCTATGGGTGGTCTAATCGCTTTAGCTCACGCCCTATAACATAATGGGAACAAATACACACGGCGAAAAGTGGATGCCCTGGTTGCACCGCTGCTTATCCCTTCGGTGATAAAGACGTGATGGGTATTGTTATGAAATATTTTAATTATTTCATTAGAAGTTTTAAATACAGCATTGGCATCGTACGAATGCCACTATAGATCGCCACAGCCTATAATGATTCTGGGTCTTTTGTAGGTAGCGAGAAAGCCTTTTTACGCGGGCGTTCAGCGAGCAACATCTAGTTGTCATTAAATGGACATTTTATTTTTAATTTTAATAATTCCCGTCTTTAAAGCAAACATGATTTTCAGACTATAATTAAAAGTGGAATATTAAAATTGTATGGAAACGAGTAATGTCCTATGTGATTTATTACTTATGGACCCTCTTCCACTCACGCGATGAAGTTAAGCTGTGCGAGGATTGATAGCGGAGTTGTCAAATAGTGTGACTTTCCACCAGAGATAATATACGTGCTAGCCGTATAGAAGTATAGCTGTCAGCAAGCAACCTACGCCCGCGGGGCGAACGCGGCGCGGCGCATCGACCGAAGGACTGGTAGATCAAGCAACTTTTCACTCGCGTACCCCGCTGAGACCTCGCCTACTGGGTCAAAGTTGTTTGACAGCATCTATAAACTGTGTACCAGGATGGGGAGTAAAGCTATGAAACAGTTTGTAGCTGATTAGTGCCTAGATGAGGGGCAGACTAGTTTCAGCTGTGCACAAGCAGTGCATGAGCTCGCATCCATTCCTATCCATCCATTGCTCCTATCTATTGCATCTCTTGTAGGTATATATACCGCACATATGTATTCCTCACTCGTAACTATAGCATAAAATATTTTTTTCCTTGTATGTACAAATACCGCGCGTTTCCTCGCATACGATGGAAAAGTAACCTTAAGATTGTGCTCGCAAATTACAATGTCCGTCGCGACATAAAAAAACGATGCTGTAAACCTCGGATGCAACCATTGGATACATAAAGTCATTTTGCAAGGTTTGTGGTGCGGCCGTTGTCGTCTTGGTATACATTTGTGAATACAGCTTCGGGCTTACCAGGAGAGATCACACAAAATTCTAAAAGTAGAGCAAGCCTAGAGATGCCTATATCATGGAGTATATATTGAGAATGTTATTAAAGAATCTAGACTTTAAAAAGAAAATTTTATAGGTAGAATTTTTATTCAGTTGTTATTCTAATTTATATTCAAATCAAGAATTAATTTAAATTACGATTATAGAAAATAAAGATGGAAATACATTTAAGGTAAGAAATCACACGTATAAACGGTTTCTAAATCCTTTGGAAGCTGTTTGAAGTGTCGAAATTCGTATAATTGCTACCTATAGAACATCAATACATGATTCAGTCGCTATGATTCAACTGTTTCGAAGTGTAATTAAATAGACTTGTGCGCAGAGACTCACAAGTATATTTAATTACACTTCGAAACAGTAGTTTGTTTAAATAATAAGATGCATACAAAACAATTTGTACCAGATTTGTACTCAAACATTTATATTTTTTTAACTTCTATTACTCAGTTTAATTGTGATGATTTATATTTCATTAGAAAGCTAGATAAGTAAGTAAGTTTATAACGTGTTTTGCACATTTAGTCACTGGAAGTTTTTCTGAAATAAATAGCAGTTTTATTCAAAATCTTTTTTGAATTGATAGATTTAAGGTCATCATTTCAAACTTATCATAGCTTTTAAATATTTTATTGTTTATTATGATAGCCCAGAATGTTATTTACTAGAAAACAACAAAATACTCCAATTCCATTCAGCACTTTTTTTTATTATTGAATCTTATTTGTCTTAAAAGTGCCTTATTTTAGAATTCAATGAATCTTAAATTTCTCGGAACATATTGAGTTCCGGATAAGGCATCATGGGACAATACCGATTGCTTTTTACCCAATCTACATGCTCTTAACGGGAATACATCATACTATCAGTCATATATACAGGATATATATATATATATAGCTATATATAGAGCGATATTGTGTAACAGTGACACCAGTATCGCAATAAACTCGCCTATAGAGATTGGTAGAGCTGCTTTAGAGCAGTTTCAATCCGCAACAAGATTAGGATCTTTACGACTTGCATTCGACCTTTCATGACGTACGCATCGCCCGTATTCGCCCATTTACCGCCTGCTCGTTTTCAGCGTATGCAGGTCTTACAAAATAGAATGCTCAGACATGCTCTTGGTGCCTCGTGGTACGTTCGCAACCGCAACCTCCACGTAGACACCAACATGCCGACCATCAGGCATTTCATGCATATGGCCAGCAGACGCTACTTCGATCGGGCGGTAAATCACCCATACACGTTAGTCCGTAAAGCGTCAATATATACTCCATTCGACCGCGCCAAATGGAGACGGCCGCGTTCCGTATTAACCGATCTAGAGGACGAAATCACTCTGGCCATCCGCCGTAAGAACGAGTTCTTGAAACTCCAACACTCCACAAGACCGCAGTTCCGTCCTCGCCGTCGAGGACCTCGCCGCGTTCCCCGTCGCCCCCCCGACCCCTCTAGCAGTTCCGGCCCGCGTGCCGATGACAACACAATCTAATAGGATTAGGCCTAAAAACCAATCTTTCCCTAATCGTTGATGTCTCATCCTCTCTCAGTGGCCGTCCTGAGCCGAGGTTCGTAACCCGTTAGTGGGTTGCCCTCAGCATGGTCACTTAATTCAAAGGGTTGCGAGCGCCTTCTGCGTTCACCCTAAAGACCGGTGTGGCCAGAAAAGCCGACTCGTGTCAGGCTACTGGCAGTAGGGCCATTAACAAAAAAAAAGCTTTAGAGCATCAAATGCTATGTTAATTTGTAAACAAGCTCTAAGCAGAAAAAAACATACGTCAACCTTTCTTAACCCCGCAGCGATTAACAGAGTTGAAGACGATGTATACACGAGTTGTCGAGTTTATTTCCGTCCTATGAGTCTGAGAACACGTATGACAACGTGGGACGCCTTATAATTGTACACTCAGCCACATAAGTAGCTGAACACATTCAAAATTTCAAATCACCTCCACGCGTTAAGATTAATTTAAACATTTTTTTCCTTTGTGAGAAGCAAAGTTAATCGCCTTTTATTTTTGTGAAGAGAAAACAAACATTGGTAACAACACGAAAGTGTAGACTGTAGACGCGATTTGAATTTTGAATTTTTTAAGCTACTTATGTGGCTGACTGTACATATCACAATAGTTGGCAAGTCGTGCATCCCGGTCAAATTACATATGTTTTTACGTATCGAAAAAACTAATGGAAATTTTCATTGCTGACGGATTTTTACAAATTATGCTGCCAATCATAACTGCTAATAGACTTGAGACAATTTTGTAAAATATAAAAAAACTAGCTTTTGCCCGCGGCTCCGCCCGCATTAAAATTTTCCTGGATAAAACTCCCGGTTTACATTTTCCCGGGATAAAAAGTAGCTTATGTGTTAATCCAGGACATGATCTACCCGTGTGCCAAATTTCATCGAAATCCGTTCAGTAGTTTTTGCGTGAAAGAGGAACAAACATCCATACATCCAAACATCCATACATTCTTACAAACTTTCGCCTTTATAATATTAGTAGGAAGTAGGAAGGATTGTTAAATTACATTCTTACACGTTCGTTATAGACGGCATGCTGTTTGATAAGATAATAAAAAAATATAATAAATAATTAAAACGATGCCATATGAGGTTTTATTAATTAATGTTTAATGTTATTATTTATTAATGTTAAAATCTTACCTTTTAATGGACTTTATAAAATCGACTATCTTTCTTAATTGATTTTTTTTTATGGCATCGAATGACGAGACGAGCATGCCGTTCACCTGATGGTAAGCGATACGACCACCCATAAACAGTAGAAATACCATCCAGCACCTTGAGTTACAAAGTACTGGATGGCATTCCACTGCGCTCGTCATCCTGAGCCATAAGATATTAAGTCTCACTATGTCCTGTAGTTACACTGGCTACAATGCCCTTCAAACCGAAACACAACAGTGCATGCACACTGCTGCTTAGCGGTAGAAATAAACATTGCGGTGGTACCTACCCAGACGGACTCTTACATATGAGAATCCTACCACCAGTAACTTATAAAAACTGACTTATAAAAACTGTGACGATCTAAAGCTTTGTTTTAGAGAAAATATAATCTTTATATTTTTTATATAATTCTTCTGTGCGTGTGTAGCTGTCTGTACTACTAAACGGCTGGACCGATTTTAATGAATTTTTTTGTGTCTTCAGGTGGATTCTAAAATAGTTTAGATTAGCAATTAGATCCGGTAGGTGGCGCTGTACTCGGGTTCTAAGATTTTATTTCCTTTTTAGGGCAGGACAACGTCTGTCGGGGCCGCTAGTATACATGTATAGGTATCTACTTCAACAATATTTTTTCTTGTGTAAATCGGTGAAATAATAGGTATTCTATAAAATAAATAAATTACTACTTATTCTACGCTTGTTGGATTACAAATCTGTACTTAATAACAAATTGTGATGTAGCTTGCTATCAAAGGAACCTACTCAAATTATTACGTGCACTCGGGCAAAAGTGAATGTTAATTTAACAAAAGCAGAGTAACTTCCGTCAAGCGTATAATAACATGCTTTAATTAAACTATATTATCACTAACATCAAGAGATATTAGTTCAAGTATTTCGGCTAAAAGATAATATTTCAGTTTCCTCATACGTAAATCATCAAGTGGTTACCGTGAAGTGTTCATACAAATAAATAGAGGTACAAACGCCTATAACAACATATATATTATATTAGGTTTGTGCCTTTTTAAATGTTAACTAATTTGTTTTCATATAAGACGCAATATGTTACTACTTATGTTTAACCTGTCAAATCCCGCTTATAATATAATATATATAGATGTATAGGGAAACCTTATATACTCGGACGCCGGCGTCCGTAACGGGGCTTGACGAGTTAAAATACCCAGATTTAAAATACATCCTATGAATATAGTAGTTTGAACAGTTATAGTAGTAGTAATATTCAGTTGTAGTTACATTTGTCTTTTCGTAACAATGATAGTTTTGTTTGGTGTATTAGAATGTAATTTTGGTTGAGGCTCCGCTAACGTTAACGCCCATTCCCGGGCACTTCTTATTAGTGAAATAATTTTGAAAATAGATAAAAAAGTTGTTGAATATCATACAATATTGACTGCCTTGGTGGCGTAAGTGTATTACGGTACGTAGGGCTGTAATTTCAAGGTCTCGGGTTCGATCCCTAGGTTGGGCAAAGTGATATTGGGTTTTTCTTCTCTGTATCAGCCCGCGGAGTCTGGAATATGTGCCCGATATGGCGATAGGCTCGTCACCTATCACATCATGGGACCGAATGTGCCTGACGAAAAGTGGATGCACTAGTTGTGCCTCTGCCTACCCCTTTCGGGGATAAAAGGCGTGAGTGTGTGTGTATTCATTTTGTTCGAAACTCACACTTTTTATTTTACACCTACGGTTAAAATAAATTAATAGAGAGTGTTATTTTTAAGGAGATAAGTATGTGGTTTCATTTAGTATTTAACGCAATGTTAAAATGACCCTGTATACCGCTCCCTGCTGAGTAATGGCCTCCTCTTTTACTGAGAGGGTTTTTAGGTTTAATACACCGCGGTGGCTTTGTGTGGTTTGGTAGATTCAACACACCTTTGGAATTCACAGGTACTTTGTAACTTACAAATATAAGCGTATATAGATAGGGGCCGGGTGGTCGGTGTCCACCCCAGAATTGCGTGGTCCTCATCCCAATGATTTTATTACTACTAAGTACATTGTTTTAACGAGCAATGTTTTCAAATCTGTACAAGTATTTAAGTAAACAGAAGACATTTCATTATTTTCGTCTAGGACATTAGTGGCCCTGAAAAATAACTTAAGCTACGCCCATGCTTACAAATACAAAATCTCTTTATGTTACATAAAAAGCAATTGCGAAAAATTCAGGGACAAAGGAAAAATCAAATTTATTTACCTGATCTCTGTTCTCGAATTTCGTCCGGTTTCGTTTCGTAGTCAATTGAGCGTAATTTATCTAATATTCGTGACCTGTCGAAGGTCCCTTGAGTTAGTGTTTTCTCAGAAATACAACAATAATTTCTGAACTGTCACGACCGTAGTTACACTACAGGATCTAAGCAATTGATTCCAGATTACTGTGGCGACTGTTGTAAATGTCCACGAGGTATAACGACATGCTGTACAAAGAATATCGTGAATGAATTCAACTCGAGGACAGTGGTACTTGCATCTCAGTAATTTTATTCTTGTGTGGTGAGTTAGTTTGTGTTTTTTTTTCGGCCATAGTTATGATATAAAGTGCATTTAAAAACTATGTGCGTTCCAGTGTTCATAAAAAAATAATGATTTCTTATGTTTACGCAAATGTTCGACACTGTAATTAAACTGAAGGCTGCAAAGTCTTCAAAGAGTCGGGAGTAAAATATAAACATGAAATATTAATAACCTAGTTATGCGGCTGTTGAAAGAAAAATCTTTTCTTGAAGTACGTATCTCTATGAATTTATTTTTCGGTTAACTTAATTCAACAATTTCCGACGGCTTTTAGATGAAGTCAAATATGACATTGAAATAGGATACCTATTTTCACTTGTGGAATACTTATATATTTCGGGCGAAAAGCATATTTGGAGTGGTATTATCAAAATATTTTATTATAGTTGAAGTATTAAATATGAGGTTTATTAAAATAAAATAAAATTTATTTTGATAATCGTAAGCAGACGTAGCTACGGATATAGTACACCATACTCGGAAGAGTATATTTATAAAATAAGATATGAATTTATAAATACTAAAATAAAATAAAAAACCGCGACAAAATTCGAAGTAGTTGTTTAATTTTAATGTCTAGCATTCGCGTAAACTTAAGAAATAATTATTCAGTATACTTATATTAAATTATGTGGACATTTTGTCGGCTCCTTAGGAGCAGTAGGTACCACTGTATCGAAGTATTAAAATATTTTTTTATTTTTTTTTTATTTAGGCAAAGTCAAATCTAACCTACTTTAAGACCTCACATTTTTAATTAACAGCAACTGTTATAGGTATCCAATAAAGCAAAGAAATATAGTTTAATACTTGTTCATAATGTTATTTTGTTCCTATAAATACATCTTTGGATTTTGCATAAAACTTGGCACTCATTTAGATCTCCATTCTGTTGCGGCGAAGCCCACAGCCAAGCTTAATTTTTGTGTTGAACTTGGCTCTCCTTTTTTAAATTTATGTTTTTGGTGGGATATTGTATTCATAACGCATCTGATCGTGTGTATGGACAACACTTTCCTTGGTACCTACAGTAGGTATAAATTAATTTCATGAGTACTTGTTCTTATTATTATTCTGCATGGTGTGATTTTAGACAAAAAAGAAGAGGATGATACGTATTTGGTATATTATGATAAAAATATAGAAATGTCACATAATATTTTAGCAAAGCCAAAGGTATTAGAATCGATGTCAGGGGTTCTATAGGGTTTCAAAATTGGAGGTATAAGCTTTATTTTTTCTCATAGTTCCAAGTACTGTGGGACTACTTTTTGCCAAGGATTTTGATACTTTTAAATAATTTAACCAAATTATGAGAACTGAGCGTCTTATGCCTCCGACTGCGTTTGTCAACTATGATTATTGAAAACTAAAATAAAATATTCAAATTAAAATCTTGTATCTATCTTTTCAGTTCTTCAATGAATTTAATAAAGACGTAGTCGGGTTTTAATTTTTTTTTTTTTTTTTATTTCTAATTTTTTTTAGCATTTCATATAACACTCACATATTACATACATTCACTTACATAAAAATATGACAAGCCGATTAGGCTCTAGGGCATGCCAAAGAAATATACATATATACACTCACAAAACATAACCCTCCTTCTTTCGCAGTCGGGTAAAAATACTACTCAGAAAGCAACCAAATAAAAATATATTGGCGTTCATGATGCATTAACCCATGTTTTTAAAATATAATTTACACTGTATAATATTATAAGGTGAAGTAACATTAGCCATTGCGTTTTGTATATCGAGTAGGTAATATTTCTGGAGGCAAAAGCTCCCCAATGTGCACCATTATTCATGTGGTATAGTGATTGTTTACGGACATTCGATATCAATACCTGGGGGTCTAGACAAAATCCCTTTTCTGTTAGCGTTTACGGTAAGGTCAAAATGTATGGATATGACATATGCGAGTCATGTGACTTGTCTGGAGCATACATCAGTTCCATACATTTTGAGCTTTTCGTAACCGTAAACGCTAACAGAAAAGGGATTTTGACTAGACCCCCACGTGACCTAATTGCTCGTCAGCCGGTCTTTGGCATAAAAAATGCATCTTGCCTAGCACGCGTGTTTTAAATCGATATGTGCAAACGAAATACGGTCTACTTTTTTATGTTAAACTTTGTAGATAAATTTCACAACTACAGCTTAACTGTTGAATCTACTGTTACGTTTTTTTACTCACCTAGTACCTCGGGGTAGTTAGCAGTTTGAAGTTCGCTCGTGCTTAGAGCTAGCGCTTTATAACAAGGTTTATTTTTATACAAACTGTTTTTCAATCTCACCGTAATTATGCAAAATGTATTCTTCAAAAGCCAAATTTTATTACGTAGGTAAGCACAAGGACATTATGTTAAACGTAAATTAGTAAAGTGGGTGAAAAACCCAAATATAAATTTGTTTCTAGCCACAGAATTTTTTAGATATACATTACGTTAAGGAGTAAATAATTATTACTTAGAAACCTATAAAAACGTATCTTTCATGAGACTTTCACGTAATTATTGCTTCGGTCTAGAGTTCCTTATAATACACTTAAGTATTTTAATAGCGGGTTTTATATTTGGAACAGTATTTTTAGCGTAAAAGGTACACATTTTATTTTTATAAATGTTCACAAATCCTCTGTGGATATGTGTCTGCATATATTTTACTCTAGAAGATATAAGCAACTGCGATTTAAAATGAGAAAAATCTATTCGTTGTTACAGCGACAACGCAGGCTTTCAACGAAAATTTATTTAGTAAAAAGGGTAAATATAACTGGATGCTGAAGTTTACATTTTCAATAGCTCCGAGAATCAAGCACTCTCCATTAAACAAAGCCTGCTTGACAATACCACGATGCCTAACCATTGTGAAGGAAACTATACCTTTGTGCTTGCAATCTAGCTATAATCGATTGTTACACAAAAATGTGAAGCACATTGTATGATGGAGCTACTACATTATATTCAGATTAATTTAATTTCATTGTGAAAAGACTGACATAATATTCTTCTTCCTCCGTGCATAATATACTTACACATATATGCACATTAATTATATACTAAACAACATTTGTAAAGCATAATAATTTTGGCAACATGTTACTATGAACTCGTTAAATGCTTTGGTAAAATGCTCGCGTGCTCTTCACCATATATTTTATAACCTATGGCAATTTAGACACGGGGCTAGTGATTTCACCCGAGGCTGTCTTGATCTATTTATATGAACTGCAAAACCATCACAATTTCGTACCATGTTATCGGAAAATAAATTCAGTAACGAAGGAATACCGATGGAATATACGAATAACGAAGTTATGAGATCATTAGTACTTTTTACATTGTGTACCATGCTATACCATTCTAGCCCTGTATTATATACTGCCCACTGCTGAACACGAGCCTCCTCTACAAGTGAGAGAGTTAAGGCCTTAGTCCACCACGCTGACCTAGTGCGAGTTGGCAGACTTCACATACCTTCGAAATTCAGAGAATTTCTAAGGTATGCAGGTTTCCTCACGATGTTTTCCTTCGCCGTTAAAGCGGGCGATAATTCCCAAAGAATACACACAGTTTTTTTTAGAAAAGTCAGAGGGAGAGCCCTTGGGTTTTGAACTTGCGGACATTTGCCTCTGCAGTCCGTTCCACTCCCAACTAGGCTATCGCCGCTTCATTGTGTGCGTTGTTTTAATTTCATTACGGCACACGTAGAATTACTGACATGATACGTCCTTAGAATCATAGACTACTCATGCCTCAGAAATAATATCTTATTTAATTTATGTTTATGTACTTTATCACTCGTACATAATAACTTGCAGTATCACACTACTCAGTACACGTATTAGTTATCACCTTTAATATAAGAATTTTCTGGAATATTATGAATAAACGCACAGGAATTTAGATGTTTATTATTTTCGCTTACACTGTAATTAATATTAAATTGTTCATTCCAGATGACCGACAGGCAATTTACCAAAATAAAGAATGAACCATGATCGAAGCTGCGGACGAAAGTATGTACGGTATTAAACCGTTTATAGATGCAGATGTTAAACAAAATGTATTGAAAGGCACCTTCAACCAATCACAATCTGGATATGTGGAATTATCAAATGCTTCCAGCATAAATGAAACCATCTACCCATTTGACGATGAAGAATTCATATTTGATAGAACTGACGTCAGAGCAATTTTTATTACTTTATACACGATCGTCTTTTGTTGCTGTTTTTTCGGTAAGTACCTATCTGATTTTTTAAGCGAGCATGTAAATGTTGTACCCAACTAGACGGTGATTAGTTTGAAATCTGCTTAAACAGGATTTATGCGGGATTTTTGTAAGCACCTATTTGTTGTTTTAAATTTCTTACGATTATAGACCATTTTGTTGAGATTTTCACACCATTAAATTGAATAAAAGCTAGTTCAAACTATATGTAAAAACAAGATCGAATTAAAACTAACGCAGAGGTTTAGCTCTAGTTCTTATATATGAAAATGATTAAAAATAATAAACCCTAAAAAAAACATTATGTACAATTTTAGGAATGATTATTTCATCAAATTCTAGTGCGCGAAATGAGAATCATTTAAAGCATTTTGTCTCAGCACAAGTTATAAAGTTATCAATTAAAGGTTTATTTGAGAATTATGTATATTTTTTGTTATTTCTTATTTAAAATTCTTGCTCGTCTGCCAAAGCCCTACGGCCAAAGCCATATTAGTTCGAGAGCACTATAATGAGAAAAGACCACATCTGAAAGGCACTTCGTAAAGGTTAGCTATTGAATTGTGTTAACATTTCTGGACACAATTTTAAGGCCCGTTAATTAAGTTCGTGGTTCCGCTTAAGAGGCTGTATCTAAAATTGCTACTATTTTTACGATTTCAGTCAACGTGTCGTCAAGATTTTTCATAAAATAAACTGAGCTGATTAATTTTTAATACATCATTGGAAAAACTATTTCAATACTAAGAAAATAAAGTAACCTCACTGTACAATGTACATAGGCATCTTTTTTTAATTTCATTCTATCCACCAAGTTCCAAGGTCCGTTTCAGAAAATTTGTTGTACATACAGAGACTCAAACTCGTTGCCATTTTCAGTTAAAATCGTGCTTTAAACTTATTATTGGTATAAAATTCGTGTAAGGGATGATCACGCCATTTTTTATTTTCACTTTAAAAACTAAAAATATTAAATAAATGTGCTAACGCATTGAAATTTCGTGAAAATACATCCAAAACTAATGCTCACTGTAAGTGAACTAAGTGTTTTACCCTAAAAAAACACTATAAACTATACCTGTATGTTACAGATACAATTAGTGTGCAAAAAATTAAATTAATATATGTACAAACAAATAATTAAAAATATTTGTAAACATACGCAAAACTTTCGATATATATTAGAATACGCATTTTCCGAGCTGGCCAGTCGACGCCAAGCATTGCTAAGGAGAGGATCGTTTATTTTTTAAGAATGCTTAAAAAAACACAATGCAATAAAATGCTATTATGAAAAGCAAACGACAAAAAAAATATTAACCTCATCTTAAAAACTGATACCTGATACTACTCTAACAGTAACTGTGTTTTTATATGAACTATAAGCTCATATGCACACGCCTCATGCGTCCTTCGGTGTACGGGGGCTTTTGAGCCTCCCCCACCACAACATGGGGCAAATTAATTATCACTTCGGAAGAACTTTACAAACATGCTTCATGCATTACCTACCCAGCCAGCCCCTCGCATAAGAGAGATTTACCACCAGTAAATGAAAACGAGAAATGTTAAAGTTTAATAAGTCAAACCGCTTAACAAATTCTACTGAAAACACAAGTCCAACATCGCACCCACTTTCATTTAGTGCGAGTTTTGTTCGAGACAGCGGCCGCGTTTGAATGTAGGTTAGACGGAAACGGGTAGAGTCACTTTCCTATCCTAGGATTATAAGCGTTTCGGTTCAAAGAGTATGTTTCCAGATAGTTTCCGACTTCTGGGCTCATATTGATTAAGCTCTTTTGAAATACTTCAATTGAATTGAACATTGTTTTCATATACTTATTCGTTACTTACCAAAGCAATTTAGCTTGTCGCCGTCCACTGCTGAACGAAGGTCTCCCCAAGTGAGCTCCAACCATCCCGGTCTTGAACAGCCCGCATCCGTCCGCTACGTGCCGCCTTTTTCAAGTCATCGTCCCATCGTGCAGCAAGACGTCCTACACTACGTTTACATAATCGCAGTTTCCACTTCAGCACCTGTCTGCTCCATCGACCTTCTGAAGATATGGCCGGCCCACTTCCACTTCAGTATGCTGATTTTACGAGCGACGGCGGTTACTCTGATCCTCTGGCGGATAACTTCATTTCGGATTTATCTAGCAGAGAGAATTCGAGTATCGCTCGTTCCATAGCCCGCTGAGCGACTTTAAACTTGTAGACCAGGGCACTGGTAAACGTCCACGTCTCGGTTTCGTAGGGTGTACTGGTTAAAAATCTTAGTTTTCAAACATCGAGGTATCGACGGCTTGAAAATATACCGTAGCTTCCCGAGTGCCATCCTAACCTAGCCTTATTCTTTTATGTGCCTCTTTCTTGAAGTTGTGACGGCCCAATTAAATTATTTGGCCAAGGAAGATGTATTCTTGCACAACCTCAAGTGCGGCATCGCTAATGTACATATCTTTCGTTTTGTTAAAGTTCATCCCGAGTCCTATTTGCCTAGAACGGTCTAGGATTGCAGATTTATCGGCTGTTGATATTGGTGCCCCGTCCTTTCCAATCGAGCATCTTGAAAGCGTCCTCTAACGCATTGGTAAACAGTTTCGGAGAGATTACGCCTCCCTCGACGCAGTTGGGTTGGCTTTGTGCTCTGTTTTTGTATTTGGATGGTCATCGTTGCGGTTTTATACAGGCATCTAATAACCTGGACATACCAATATTCAATATGACATCACTGTATGGATTCATGCATGAATCGAATGCTTTCTCGTAGTCCATAAACATGATTGTATTTCTCGGTCTTCTGTATTATCTGCCTTAGTGCATATACATAGATGGTCTACGGTACTAAAACGTTTCCCAAACACGGCCTGCTTCGGTGGTTGCTACTCATTGAATTTTTTCAAGACGATTCGTAAACCTCGATAACAGCTTAAGCACATGGGTGAAGAGTGGTATAGAGCGGTAGTTCTTCAATAAGGCTTTATCTTCCGTCTTGAAGAACAATCTGGTGTTGTGCCAGTGTGGATGACGGAGTTGAAGAGCTTAACTAGCTCTGTCAAGACGGTTGTTCCTCCTACCTTGAGTAGCTCTGCATAGTTACTCCGTCATCTCTCGGAGCTTTGTTGTTTTGTAACTAATAATTTAAACTGAACCACGGAGTAAAAAATCATTACTGATCAACATAAAAATACGACGGATTGAGTAACTTTCTTTGAACTCGGAATTATAAAGAAAATATTTAGTGGATTCAATGATTTTAAAACAACATATAGGTAATAAATATTTTTCAACTTAATATTATTTTGATACTGAATAATATTATTTACATACTGAAAATCATATAGACTGGTTTAGAGTTTTTTCATTCCGTAATTAACGAGCTTATAATTTATTTTTTGTGGTTGGCTTCTATCGATAGTCAAAGTTTGAAATATTTAAATATCAAATGTTTAATTGGTACAGCGCTTAATTTTCAACCCCTATCACGCCCTTTATACGATGATCAAAAATATGACTATTACCGTATTGACCGCAGAGTTCAAGCGATCTTCTAACCAAATTTAATTCTAAATGGGTCACTGTTTTTCCTTTCTCTTTTATCATCCGATAATATTATATTTTCGTTGTTTGAAATTCTGCTCATAATTATTTTCCACGAAAAGTATTAAATTATTTACCCAAACTCAGCAACAACAAATATTCTCGTTCCATTATCTAAAAAGCAAACGAAGAATACCATTGGCAATTTGTTATATGTCACATAATAAACGCAACGTGTTATTCCCACAAGTCTACTTTGAGCGTGTTTATGGGAAA
Source organism: Lapara coniferarum (assembly GCA_949316025.1). NCBI lineage: Eukaryota > Metazoa > Arthropoda > Insecta > Lepidoptera > Sphingidae > Lapara > Lapara coniferarum. The sequence goes on along the minus strand of OX438926.1, from coordinate 11,280,887 downwards.
ACACTGGGTATATGGTTTTCGCATTTTCTATCTACGATGGCAAAATAGTCTTCATACATTGCGTGTATAGTGCGTTTCAAATTGTTTTACCGATGGCGTGAATTGGCACCCCTGTCTGACAAGTCTGGTGGACATTATGAAGAAAATTCCTGTCGTTTCAGTTCAAAAAATAGGGCTGCCAGAGGATCAATGCATTTCCTTGAATAAAATAACATAACAGCAAGAAATAAATAGCCAGTGTAATTATGCAATGTATTATATGCTAATTAATATGATTTGTGTTTCTTGTGCTGACTCGTCATAACTGCTTTTTAATAAACTTTCTGCATGACTCATTACATAACTAATGGCATTCCATTACGATAGAAAAAGTTTTGTCCTGTTTTATTTATTAACTAGTAGTGCTCGCGGCTCCGCCCGCGTGAAAAAGTTTTTCCGGGGCAAAAATATTTTCCCGGGACAAAAAGTATAGTATAAGTAAGCCTATAGTACTCAGGAGTTATGTAGCTTCCTATTAGTGAAAGAATTTTCAAAATCGGTTCAGTAGTTCCTGAGATTAGCGCGTTCAAACAAACAAACTCTTCAGCTTTATAACATTAGTATAGATGTATTATCTTAAATCTGTAAATGTAGCTAATAATGGTTTAGTACATAATCATATTAAAGTGGATTTAGTTGCTAAATATCTACCCACTCATCAAATGTGTTTATAGTGTTTGATTTACTTCCATAAGTCGCAGATTAATTCCATTGTGTAATTTCGTGATATGTATAACTATTTGTTGTCCTGCACCATCCATCTTAGAAAATAAAATAAAACCCGACAGCGTCAATATCTGCCATCTTTATTAAATTCATTGACAACCAGAAAAGATAGTTACTAGATTTTTATTTGAATATTTTATGTTGGTTTTGAATAATCTTAGACATTTTAAATTACATTACATTATTAAACACGCTCTAATCGCGTAGCGCTAGATAATTTTATAGTGTTCACTCATCTATAACTGCCAACTGTCATAAATTTCACCCTTTTATGACATTTCTAGGCGGACCTTAGGGAATATTAAAACAGGTGTAGCCAATATTTTTATAAGATTACGTTTCAATAGTTATAATCAAGTTCTTAATATTTAAGAGGAATTCTTATGAAGATCATTAACTTTTACACCGATGGCTGCTTATTAGCGGTGGTAACACGATATTACTTTTTACATTACACGTTACTCAACTAATGACGTTAGCAACTAATTCAGCGATTAACAGCGTTATGTATTTTTTTTTTGTATCGTGCATGATCTATTTAAAGTAGACTTATCTAATAGACGTAATGTACCAGATATTTGAAGCGGATAACAGTCATAAAGATTTACTATTCCAATAATTTATCGTTTTCGTCGTAAATTACTGTTTTCGGTGGAGTGTGATTTACAAGTTCTATTTTCCTATAAAAATAAATCATTCTTTTAATGATATCCTTCTAATTGCCTATTGCACAGAGCACACAACCCGAATTGCGTTGGTATCCATGAGTACCTACAGGGCCGCGCACGCCGTGCCTATGTGCGAAGTGTGCGGCGCACACAGGCGCCAAGGCAATAGAGGCGCCGGAACCAGGATCACATGCCAACGTTAATTATTGAAATTACATTTGTTATACTTCAACATATTCTTTATAGTTGAATAGGTAAGAAAGTAAGTACAAGTTTCTCAAGACAATACTCACGCCTGTGGTTTAAATTTTAAGCCACTATAATTTTGACCCCAATGTTTATGAGCTATGTTTTATAATCAAAAGAACCGCTGCAGTCGCTACAATAGCCAACTACATATCTAATTACAAACGATTTATAAAAGGTAATTTTCATAATTAAAACTTACAAAAATGCTCAACGTTGTATAATAAAAAATATTATTGTCGAAACAGGGCGATAAAAATCAAAGGCACTTCATAGATTTCGCACACAGGTGCTGCCTTGGATCGGCGGAGTCGTGAGTACCTACGCTCACGCTCTGAATATATTTTGAATGGAAATACAGAAAATATTTTTAGATACTTGTATAAAACCTGTAAACTTTCTACGTAAAGCTATTCTTGAGACACTTTTGTCCAAAACTTGCCAGACTTATAAAGCGACTTCAATCGACATTTTGCATTGAATGGTACAATAAGCATTTACGTACTGGTTTCTATTGAATTGTTATCCCAACAAAAGAAAATAAAATAATTCAGGTGGAGAGGGGTCAGTTTGCGGTGCACGTATAAGAATAATCATTTTTCTACTCAATATCAGCCCGGAGTCTAGGATTTGTGCCTGATATGGCGATAGGCTCGCCCCCATCATATCATGGGACGGAAAAACGGCAAAACGTGGGGGTATTAGTTGCGCCTCTGCCTACCCTTTGTGGACAAAAGGCGTGTGTGTAAGCAGCTTCCTAATGTTTGAAAGTACTTAAAGTCAAAATCTGGGCACCGCGAATATTTTCTAGGAAGTTGGATATTTAATATTCTAATTTCAAATCATTACGTTAAGGAATTTATATGCGGTATATAGGGCATGCTCCCAATTTATCCAAAATGTCCGGAAATTGTCTCATCTCTATGGTTACCTTTTTAACTTAGTAAATAATGACAGTTGGTCACATTACATACATTACTTAATAGGAAATTAAATAGCAAAGTATCCCTATTGAAAATAATTACCCTTCGTTACTGCTCTATGGTGGGACCAAAGCAACTTGTATAATTGTGAACCTTTGTAGAGTTCGCTAACAAAACTTTGCCGGAATCATGATAATAGCACTTAATGAAGACCATAACTGTGTTTACCTTCGTGACGAAAAGTTTATAAATCCTTTAATCCTCTGGAGTTTTAAGCCGTGTACGGATGTTTTGAACGAAGCTGAATTTACGAGTATTGCTCGCGGCTCCGCCCGCGTAAAAGAGTTTTTCCGGGATAAAAATATTTTCCTGGAATAAAAAGTTTCAAAACAGGCCCAATAGTTCCTGAAATTAGCGGTTCAACCAAACAAACAAACTTTTCAGAGACGGAGAGACAAAAATTGTAAAAAAATTATGTTGGTGTATGTACCGTATACATATTCAAATATACATGTAGTAAAAAACGGCTATTTCAATATTATAAACAGACACTCCAATTTTATTTATATATATAGTTTTCAATGTTACTTTGTTACCCTATTTACATAGGAACCTACTCAACTTTGCAATGTGTAACACTACTTATTAATCACTTTCTGGAACACATGTTTTGCGTTATAATTGTCGTCCAGCAATTTCTTTTTTATGTATGAAGCATAGTCGATTGTACCTGTTTTGTGTTTAATTAATAAATAAACTCTTCTTTGTTCAGTGTAATAAATTTTCAAATATTGGCATAAGTACCTTTCAAAGAAAACTTTTTAACAAAAAAATTAAACCGCCAAAAAAACTGAAAAGCTAAAAAGAATATACATTTTTTTATTTAATATATACGTATATATATATATATATATATATACGTACATATATACGTATATTTGGAGTCGATGCTTAATTTATATTGAACATTTTTTTCGTATATTTGTTCGTGTGTTTGTTAAGCTTAGCTGGAAATTTAAATTAGGCACCGACTCCAAATATATGTATGTGTATATTAATTATTTAAGTTAAATAAAAAATGTTTATTGAAGTTATACTTCTTTAGGCGCGTTATGAAGAAATGATGAGACTGACATTATAAGATGCGCGCGCATCATCTACCACGAGAAGTCACAGGTTACTTTGAACCCCCCCCCCCTTGACCCACCAAACCAATTTTGACCCCTGGACCCCCATAAACCCCATTCGATTCGACCCCCTTGAGCCCCCAAACTCATTTTGACCGCCCATGACCCGCTAATCCAATTTGACCCTCCTTGACCCCCCACAACCCATTTTGACCCCCTTGACTCTGCAACACAATTTGATCCCCTAACCCACTTGACCCCCACACCCATTTTCGACCCTTGGCCGGCCTAGCCAGCCTAGCTTAACATAATATTGAATACTAAATATTAAATTATTTAATGTTGCCAAAGAAGTTTTCTTACGCACGGGCGTAAGAAGTCGAGTAAATGCGGCGGAAATGCACTTCTTACAGAGTATACTATATTATGTGGTGTCACTATTTCTTATTGCATGGGAATAGTATGACGTTATAACCTGATGAGGATGTGGTAACTAAAATTAAAAGAAGCATTCTGAGATAATTTGGGCGCGTAGAGGTTATGGCGAAAGACGAGTTAGGAAAGGTATTAGCCGAGCGAAAGTGGACGGTACGAATGGAGGGGTGCCCATAATCGGCGAAAATGTATGATGAGAACTAAGAATGTGGAAGAGATGAGAGAGGTATGTCATTATATTGGCATATCGTGCTCAATAGTCTGCTTCTCTCTGTCTCTGTGTATGAATATATGACTTTTACGTTTTGATTTTTTGTACATTTGTTGAGCTTAATTCATTTTGATAATTAATTTAATCATTTATTCTGAAGCGATACGAAGTTTGCCAGGCCAGCTAGTTATGTTATAAAATGTCACGTAATAGCTTATAAAATGAGAACGCTTATTAAAATCGGACAATAGAACCAATTTTGTTGCGAATTATTTCCTACAACACACATGGTTCAGTCATTGCAGGTAACGTCCATTATTACTAGGAATTCAATTTATTGTTTGTGGCTAAATTATGTTTTCAACAAGTTATGGTAATGACCAAGATAAAGTGGATTTAAAAATTGTATCTCTATGTTTTTTTTATATTGGAGACAATGTATCACAATTGTACCATTAGAAAATGCTGAGGTCTTGTTTAATTATAATCAGTTTTATGTTTTGTGTTGTAAATTTAACATTCGATCCACCTAAATAATTAAAAAACCATCCTGCCGTCACATATTAAGCACAAGTTTTAGTCGTAGGCGCAACTACCAGAAACTACAAAGAAATTCCTGTTTCATACCTGAAGCAAATGTTCTTGGAGATCGCATACCTACTATTCCTCCCAGTGCAGGAATCGAACAGGGATGCCAGAGTCTATCTGGTATCTCCTATGAGAAATCTCGTAACTTTACGAGATTTGCAGTCTCTGTACGAGATTCAAGAAATAAAAAATCTCGTACACTTTTTTACGAGATTTGTGGCATTGTTGATTGCCTGCGTCATGGATATAAACGAAAAACATAAATGAATATCTATTCCACAAACAATCGACAGTGCACATAACTAGATTCATTACCCATTACTAAAATACTACCACTTGAGCCTATTTGTGCTATCAATGAGTAGTAGCTGAAGTTAATTGAAATTGAATTCTAATTAAGTATTTGAGTATTTTAACATTATAAATAGCGACAGTGAATGCTCATCCCCTTTATCTAGAAAAAATTGCAAAAAGGGAAGATGGGCTGCAAAGAAAGCAGGAAACACGATTTCCCAACATCATTCGCAAACTTTTCGTGATGAATAGTTAAGGCATCTGATATATCAAAACTGGTTGCAGCCAGATCTGAAAACTCCCAAGGAAGCGAAGTGTGTATTGTCCATTAAGCTCTCTGGTTACTGAGATCACAAATCTCAAATCCCATGCCGAATAAAAAAAAAACAATTGAAAAACAAACCTGGTCCATCGGGTCACTCAAGGAATTTATCTACCCCGGGCTAGCTAGTAATAATACATAATGTAAATTAAGGTTTTTCATAAATGTATGTTATAAATATTATATAATTTACTCCTACGAGATTTTGTATTGAAAGTACGAGATATTTGGCAACCCTGTTACGAGAAAAAAACTTCGCTATCTGGCAACCCTGGGATCGAACCTACCGTCTCTCATTTCAAGACCGCACGTCGTCAATCACGCCCAATAAGATTTACCCGTGTTTTATCCATTAATTAACATGACAAATTCTGCGATGTAGGCTTAATAATATAATTATTGTAACAAGACCTATTTCATTAAACAAATCATAATTGTCCTGATAGCGGCGATAGCCTAGTTGGGAGTGGAACGGACTGCCGAGACGAATGTCCGCAGGTTCAAAACCCAACGGCACACACCTCTGACTTTTCTAAAAAGTTATGTGTGTATTCTTTGTGAATTATCGCTCGCTTCAACGGTGAAGGAAAACATCGTGAGGAAACCTGCATACCTGAGGAGTTCTCTGAATTTCGAAGGTCTGCCAACCCGCACTAGGCCAACGTGGTGGACTATGGCCTTAACCCTCTCAGTTGTAGAGGAGACCCGTGCTCAGCAGCGGGCAGTGTATTATAATACAGGATACAGGGCTGGTATGGTTATTGATCTGATGACCACTTGACAAGCAAAATGTCTATTATTATTGATAGAAAAATGTTGCTACGTTATTTTGTAATAAATGTACATTTCATAAAAGAAAATGATCATGTTAAGAGAGACGTGGCGCGCACTGGTATCATAATTATCATAGTTAGGTCTGGATTTTGGACTAACTACTACCTACTTGTCGTTCTGATGGCTGTACAAGTATTGTAATGTATACTTCAATATACATTTGTGTTGGTGCAATAAGTTCATTTATGTAAAGCACATATAAATCAATAAGCATAAATGGGTATACCTTCATAAACCTACTATTGGATGATAAGTTTGTAAAACACTGCGAGAACGATAAAATATATAAAACCTTTTACCATTATAATTTATATTCTATTGGTGGAATACTAGACATCACACCATCTCGATGATAATAAAATGAATATTTATTAGAAATAAAACTTTTTTGTTTATCGTTGAAACCCGCATACATTACATTTTATAGAAAAGTTTCCCGTATAATAACAATTTTATTTGTTTCCAGGCAACTTACTCGTGATCCTTGTGGTTACGCTGTCGAGACGATTACGTTCTATCACCAACTTCTTTTTGGCGAACCTTGCGGTGGCAGACTTGTGTGTGGGAGTGTTCTGCGTGTTCCAAAACTTATCAATATATCTTGTGCCGAGGTAAGTGTATTTACACAAAATACTGTCTTCTCAGTGGATTTGCTTCAAATCAATCTTAGACTAACAAAATTAATATACATTAGTGAATGCGCCTGCGGACTAACTTTGTTATTTCTAAATGTTACGTAATGCAACAATTCAGATTTATCAGAAATCTGCATTTACAGTCTAACTGATAAATAACTCATTGTTCTGTTGACAACTGGGTTAAGATTTTCATTGTTTTCATACACACACACACACACGCACACTCACGCCTTTTATCCCTGAAGGTGTGGGAAAAGGCGCAACTAGTGCACCCACTATCCGCCAGAGGTATTCCATCCCATGATGTGATAGGTCCTATCGCCATATCAAGCACAAATTCCAGACTCTGGGCTGACATTGAATAGAAAAAACCCAATATCACTTTGCCCGACTTCGAACCAGAGACCTTAGCTTTGCAGTCGTACGCCACCGAGGCAGTTAATAAATTAAACGAGATCAATAAACTAAGCTGTAACCTAATTAAACTCTAATGTCAACGACATTGAGTAAGCTGTTGTAGCCGTAAAAAATGCGTAGGTGCTTTCCAACATGGCGGTCATAAAGCTGTAACATTCAAGCTAAACACTACACGCCTCAGCAACTAATAAGAGGCAGGATCAATAACGGCACTTATTTTACACCGTTTACTGTATCGGGGAATGGCTGAGAATTTCTTTAACACTCAAAAATCCTAAAATAATTATTGTGTATTTGACACCGTAATAGGAATTTCAGACGAGAATAATAAGTACTACCATGGGTACCGAGGTGTTGTGGAAGACGAGTAATACGGTTATCACGAGTGGCTGCATCGCGCCGTGCACCGTCGGGCAAATCGAAAGCTTTATATGAAATCGTAATGTACAAACCGTCTGTGTCGTACCACAATTGCTCTATCGCGGATTTGAAATCCAATAATTTTACTCACAGCGGATAATGTGTTTTCGAATATGGTCGTCACTTAGAGAAAGCAAACTCAGAATTCGGCTTTCGTAATTTTTTACAATGGCCTGGCAAAGTTACCCCATTGTACCTGGTTGTAAGATTGTCGACTGACAAGCGATGGTTATCCCTTGCTAGTCGACTCAATAATGCCAGCCTTTTGAACCGGATGTACCCGGGCTGATACCGGAATTCGAAGTACTTAAGTGGGACGTTAGATGAGAGCTAGATTTCGCAAACTAAAGGCGATATTAATAAATCAATCTCAACTTTGAGTTACATCTCAAGTAGACATAGTTCAATACATTATGTCTACTTCAGATGTAACTCAAACTTGAGATTGATTTATTAATATCTCCCTAAGTCTCTCTCTCTTGAGATAATTGATTGTTTTTTGATGTTATATGTTCCGTGGATAGTGTACAAAAAACGAGGCCGCAATTGTAAAGAAGTCTTTTAACAAGTAGGGGCTTTTATATACTGTGTTTCGTGACACACGTTGAAGTAATGACTGCCCTCATAATACTCAACAGGCAGCCGCACGCGTACTAATCTAATGGCCATCCATTAATTCAAGCTAGGGCTGCCATCCGTCCGGATTTCCCCGGATTTGTCCTAGTTTGAAGGAAGTCCGGGGGTCGTCCGGCAGGGGTTTTAAAAAGTGTGTGAAAACATTTTTTTTTTAGATAAACAATAAATTGAAATAAACCTTAGTTAAAAATTCATTCATAATAACCTGCATTCAAGAAGGCACGGCAAAAATTTTTTTTAGAGGTGTCCGGGGAAAAACCCATATGTCGCCCAAATGTCCGGGATTTTTGTATATCCGGCGTCAGCAATTTAAGTGATGGCAGCCCTAATTCAAGCAGCCTAGTGCCTATATCTTGGCTCTTAAATGCCTAACGATCTCCGTAATGATCAGAGTACTTTATCTAAACAAGATTGCAGCTTTGATTTTAGCATTAAAACTTTTTTTTACATTATTTTTGCAAGGCTCCAGTGGTTAGCATTTTCGTAAACAATGAAATACCTACTTGGAGTAGTGGTTCTTCTAACGAAATTCTTTCTCGGGACTGCTGTATATTTAAAATTCCAGCATCTGTCGAAAGACACGATGTCCCTCGGTCGAAATTGTATTTGAAATACACTAAACATTCCATTAAATGCTGAAAAGGAAATTTATGGTGCCATGGTATAAAAGAATGGGTACTTTACCCGACTGGTGGACATATTTACTACTATTTAACCACGCACGGCTACTAGCATATTTTTTTAAACGTACAAAAGGTAAACAATTCGAAAACACGCGTTTGTTTAATGAAGCCGAAATTAACACTCTGTTTACTTTGGTAGAGCGGTGTAATCTCTACTTTAGTAACATTTTGAATTATAATTACATGTTAGAAACTGAAGCGATTTTGATTTAAATAAAAACGATTTATTACTGATTTTACATAAATACTTCTACAAAGATATCAGCAACTAACCGACCAGCATGAAAATCAATGATCAACTTACTCAACTGCCACTAAGATTACGACTGAGATTGACTGCGAGAGTAAGCGCGTATGAGACTGCTAATGGGAGCCAAAAAGAGCTGCATACCAATACGGCACCCTTTTTATCACGGAGGACTTCTTTTCTTCGTGCTTTCTATATACCCAACTGTCACTTCCGCTATTAGTTTGACATTCCGACTGGTTTTCATAACTAGATAACACCTACGCTACAAATACTTACACTTTTATCCTAACATATATTTATGATTTTGGTATCCCATACATTTATTTTTCGTCGGATTAGAGATTAGTAATTGAAGTACCTGTGGGTGACTCATGTCACCACTTACATTAATTTAGATTTTTGTTTTCCGTCTGTCTCCTTCTATCTTATGTGTACGCTGTTAATTGTGTACTGTGCTTTTTAAAATCTATCGTGGAATGAACTTTGGACTTTTACTTCTTTACTCTTCTTACTTCTGCTATCAACTTTACTACAAGTTTACACACCATCAACTATAACTGGAACAATAGAATGCACATCGTTTAACTTAGCAAAACAGGGTTACCACTTTAGCAATAACAACCTATCGCCGCCAAATACCTAAAGGGTGTTATGAAAGCCCTAAAAATATGTAGTTAAATATCACTGCTCCCTTATAATACCTTAGACTACTAAGGTAACTTGTAAATATGTATAGGTCTCAAAAACATCTCTTAGAGTATCTTATTTATTATGTTACACTAGCTTTTGCCCGCGGCTCCGCCCGCATTAAAAAGTTTTTCCGAGATAAAAGTCCCGGTTTATATTTTCCCGGGATAAAAAGTAGCCTATGTGTTAATCCAGGACATGATCTACCCGTGTGCCAAATTTCATCGAAATCCGTTCAGTAGTTTTTGCGTGAAAGAGGAACAAACATCCTTACATCCATACATCCAAACATCCAAACATCCAAACATCCAAACATCCAAACATCCAAACATCCAAACATCCAAACATCCAAACATCCATACATTCTTACAAACTTTCGCCTTTATAATATTAGTAGGATTCATTACATACTCATACGCCTGCTACATCCGTATTTCGGTGATTATATTGTATTTAAATGTTTACAATCGTAGAAAGTTAGGATCGAAAATTTCACCTTGAAATACCGTAGCACGTAGCAGCCTAATTTTACAAAAATAAATTCCTACCTATTTTTAATCTCGTTTGCAAACAGAATTGTAAAATTAAATGTGAATAAATGAATAGATTATAAAGTAAAACTTCCATCACGCCGTTGGATTTTGTCAGCTGTGAGTTCTGTTTGATAATTCATGTTAATAATTATATCTATGCCGTCAAAATGAATTAACGATATCTACGAATAATTTGACTGAATTGTCAAATTGTAATATAACATTAAGACTGATTTCTAGCTATTTGATCACCATTGTTGTTAGTGCTTTCTTTGAATTCATTAGTTCTGTTATTTTGTAGTACTTTTTGCTGGGATCCCTTTGATTCGCCTATGTTTTTTTATACTATTATTTTTTCGCATATTTGACTTTGCATAAAATGTATTGGCATAATAGTACTATCGCATTGTAATATTTTGGCCTACTACTTTTTGTCAAAATAAGGTATTGGAATAATTTTAGCTCGACTAATTTGGTTTAGACTAATACACATTTTGCATAATGTGTATTTAGAACAAATTAGGTTAGCGAGGAGCGAAGCGACGAGCGTGTTAGGTTCACATGAACCACCGCACGAGCCGAGCGAGCGAAGCAAGCATGCCGCGGCAGCGGCCGGCGAGTGCCAGAACCGACTTTAGGGCGTTTCCAACTCAGACAAAACCAAACACGAATGATGCTTATTTATTTTTATTACTTTAGATATTTATGCTATTTGACGTTAGTCGTTCTAATGGTTGTGTTTTTTGTATACTTATATGCTTTTTTATTTTATGCTAAAACAATTATGCGTAATGGTTATTATGCACATTGTTATTTAGGCTTAAAGCTAAGATGCGTAACAATATTATTACAAATACATTTATGCAATCCAATAGGGAACCCTTTTTGCTTCCTTCGCCGTCAAAGCGTCTCCGCTTGGCAGCTCGTTGCCGCAGCACGCCTTGTGTTATAAGTTTAATTATTTGATTTACAAGAAAATTAAACCATACACTTGTTCTGTTTCAGCTGGGTATTCGGTAACTTTTTATGCAAAATGTACCAGTTCATACATTCTTTGAGCTACACGGCGTCCATTTTCATCCTGGTTGTGATTTGCACCGAGAGATACTTCGCCATAATACATCCGATAACCTGCAAACAAATTCTCACCTCGACAAGACTAAGGGTAAAGTCCGCTATTGAAATATTTTTAACTAGAAATAGTTTTATATCCAAGCTCAATAACAGAGCTAAAATAAACACCTTTGTTACGAAACGACTTTTTTACAAGAATGTAGTTTTGATCTTTCTTCTGGTCATAACTCGCTACATAAAATAGGTTCATGATAATAAAATGGGCTACTAAAAGCGTTGGGGCGAGAAATAAATCTTAAATGGATGAGCGAGGGTAGAGATTTTGAACATCTTATAATCCATTCACAATATGATATACAATATTAACATGTACAGTCAGCCACACAAGTTGCTGAACAATTTCAAAATTTCAAACTGCCTATACGCGTTAAGTTTAATTAAAACTTTTTCCGTGTGTGAAGTATAGCAAATTCCTTTAATTTTATTTTTGTGAAGAGAAAACAAAAATATGTAAGAACACAAAAGACGAAAGGCGCGCCTAGGCGTTTTGAAGTTTTGGATTTGTTTAGCAAATTATGTGGCTGACAGTACCTAAGCAACTCCTAAAGGATTACTAAGATTTTAGCTTCCGATTATAGCACGTAATATAATGCCAAATACGGACTCAGACGTACGTATTTATAACGTACCTACGTCGATGAGTATGTTTAGAGCCCAACTCTGAATAAATAAATCAGCCCAAAAAGGGATATGTAGATACAATAATCGGGACATTAAGGACATTATACATAATATGTAAACACAAAAACACGACATTAGGGATCGAGCGTTTTTATTCAACGACTGAACTAACATGAGAACGTAGAACTGTGAAAATAATAAACAAAGCTGTTTACATTTGACGCAATTTCATGTAAGTTTATTCTCGTAGGTACACAGTGTTGTTATATATTATAACAACCCTGTGTACCTACGAGACTATCACGCCCTCACACCCACCACTGCAACTCCTGTAAGCCAGGATCAGCAGTGGCACGCATTTTATGACACCGAGCGGTGAAGCTCGGCGAGTCTCAGGGAACACTAATCAGTCTTAACCCGCAACGAAGTTAATCAAACAGAAGAATAGGGAGGAGTTAGAAATATATTTTCCACTTCCCTCTATAGCAAAGCGGGAGACAAAATAATGAACTAAAAAAGGTAATTTAACCTTAATTATTTAGAGTTTCACAACTGTGTACCTATAACACTGTGTACCTATCAGTTTTTTTGTAATCTTATTCATAACGCATTTTATATTAAACTAGACTTCTGCTCGCGGCTACGCCCGCGTGAAATAGTTTTTCCGAGGTAAAAATATTTTCCCGGGACAAAAAGTAGTCTATAGCACTCAGGAGTAATGTAGCTTTCTATTAGTGAAAGAATTTTGAAAATAGGCCCAGTAGCTTTTGAAACAAAGAAAGAAATGCGTTTATTGCGATGACTCACACTAAAGATAGCTTACAAGTAGAAATTATACCTAATGATAGTAATTTAAAATTTATACATAAAATAAAACAATAGGACACTAATAGTCTAACAGGTACAACAAGCAATGCGTACCGAACCCATTGAACAGCCGTGTGAGTCTGCAAAGGGTCCCATCTCAGCTTAAAATGCTGCAACATGAAAGCATTGCAGCGCTGGTTTTCAGATGGTTACCCTAAGTGACGTCACGATCAGCACCACTTCTCAATAAAAAATACATATAATAAAATTTATATAAATATAGGTACAATATATTCATGGTATATGTGAATGAAGTTTTGAGTTTATCCATTACGAACGAACAAATAAACAAACAATATAATCTTTCATCTTTATATCTCTTTATATACCTAGTATAGATAAATCTGATATTAGTGAATAATATACAAGAATAATTCATGATTTTATATTTTTATAGAATCCTGTAAAAGAAACAGTCGAAAGCGGGATTTGAACCCACGACCTCCGGCGTACCGTGCCGGTGCTCTTCATTCTGAAAATATTGAAAGTGTCCAAAAGAGGTGTCTCAAGATTCTGAGCTACAGATGTGGTTTTGGTCGCGAACTCATTAGTCACGTTGACAGATTATTAAAATTTAATGTAACCCCACTCGAAATTCGTCGCAAGCAACAAGATCTATTACACTTATATAAATTACTCCACAACAAATTTGACTCGCCATACCTATTAAGCGTAGTAAATTTTAACACCAAGTATAATCCGCGTATACCCATGAGGAAGTTTAACTTACAAGTATGCAAAAATAATACATCTTATTATAATCCTCTTACAAGAATGTCCCGCCTGTATAATGAATTATCTATAAAACATTCCGCACTTGATATACACACTCCAAAATATAGTACTTTCCGACGATCAGTCAAACACATATTCTCAGCACCAAAGTCAGATACAACTCCCATATCGTTTGTCTTACATTAGTCATTATAGTTTCAGATTATTGTAATTTTTTCTTCTTTATATTCACACACCTGCTGCTAAGTGCTTAGCTGTTTAGATCTAAAGATTTAGTAACAATTATGTGTCAACATAGTTAGGATTGCAATCTAGAATAAGACTGATTATGTTATGTTCATGTATCTCACAATGTATTCGATTGTTATCTGTTTTGTTGTCCATACAAATAAATAAATAAATAAATGCAAAATTCGACATCATTTCATATAAAGTCAGCAATATATGTAGCTGAACAAAAATAAAATCGCCTAGGTATACACGCGTTAAGTTAAACTGAAACATTTATTTCTTCGTTTGAAGTAAAGTAAATCTCTTGTTTATTTTTGTGAAGAGAAAAAGAAGATTAGTAAGAACACAAAAATAGGTAGACAAATTATAATCGTTTGTATTATAATCGCACCGACTACAGGCAAAAGTAGCCATTATACGTGTGTCTTTTTTTAAAGTAATTGAAACGGAATTCATGTAATTTAACGGTTTTCGGGTAAAATTTCCCATTTGCAATACTTAGTAGAGTTTCCGTCTACGTCCCAATAGCTTCCATGTCCCTTACGTAAATTAAATAAACAGATGAAGTTGCCACTGAAAAGGATTTACTTTGCCTGTATCTGTTTAAACCCAGCCGCGTGTGCATCAATAATTCACTATTTAAAATAAATTGAATGCGATTTGCAGCACGTTTTTTACAATTTACCCAATAATTAATTAATTAATTTATTAATTTTATTTCATTCACTATCGTATTCCCTCAGTGAAATGAGAACATTATAGGAATACGTAGATCATATTATTATACAGGGTGAAATTAAATTCATGAGCGTTAAGTAAACCTTATATTAGCCTAGTTAACAGAAAAAATTAGAAGTCATTTAAATGTGAACCACGTTATTTTACAGACGGCTTTGTTCCGCCTCGCATGAAACAGTGCAAAATGCTTCTCGGCTTTGATAATATTTGAAGATTTATTCGCGCTTATTAAGTATTTTGATTGTTTTTTTCTGGTACATTTATTTGCAGTAGTAAGGAATCTATTACAATAGGCTTTAAGCCACTTCTGGTTTGTTCATATTACACTATTAACAATCTTGATTTGCGTAATTTTAGTCCCATTTAGAAGAGTATAATTAATAATGTATTAGGCTCAAAGGATGCTAATGAATTCAATATCACCCTATGTATAATGACTACTATGTAAGCACTTAACCTGGTGATTGTTTTCAGTTGGTAATAGTGGGCGTATGGGTAACGAGTGCGGCCTACAGCGCCCCAAAGTTCATATGGGTGGAAACTATAACTAACAATCTGGGTGATGGAAACACAGAAACAATATGTATAGCGCATCGAAAGAAATTCAACTCGGAACTGTTCGACATGGTGAACTTCGGACTACTGTACGTGGCTCCCCTGTCCATCATGACGGTGAGTATTAACAGTTTATTAATAGCGTGCTTGAGTTTCCTACCTTAAGACAGCAGTTTTACCGACGGGTTTATTACTACGCCGGGGGAGATTAGCTATAGACAATTATCTCGCTCTTGGAATAAACTGACAGAGACACGCATAGCTGAGTGTTAAATAAAGTAAAACCTACATATAGAACATACATGACTTACAAACGAGAATATTGACAACTATTGTGCCAGAAAAAATAAGAAAATTATACCATAATCAAGATTACCTACTATTCAAACATTGTGGTGTTCTACCTATATCAGAAAAAATACGTGTTGATTGAAAACTTGGTTGACAATACACTTACCACTCAAACCCAAGTACACCGTAGTATCAAGACCCGATCAATGATTGCAAACAATCTCCCGGTTGCGTGATGTAACAATTTTTATGGCAAACGAACAAAAGAATATTTTATTCTTAAAATGATAAACGACCTGCCAAAAGCGTTAAAAGACACTTTAACCAAACACGAATTAAAACAACATTTTAATTCGTGTTTGGTTAAAGAACAACAATTTACAACACTCTTAAATTCAATATCTGCATATTATACATAATATATTATGCGTAAAGTTACTCAAAACAAATAATTTGTTAACCTTTTGAAGGGACTTTATAATAATATCCTTAACATTAATCTATACTAATATTATAAAGCTGAAGAGTTTGTTTGTTTGTTTGAACACGCTAATCTCAAGAACTACTGGCTGGAATTGAAAAATTCTATTTGTGTTGAATAGACCATTTATCGAGGAAGGCTTTAGGCTACATAACATCACGATGCAACTATTAGGAGCGAAGAAATAATGGAAAATGTGAAAAAAATACGGGGGAAATTTTTTATCCTTGAGGGCTTCCATTGCGTGCGCTGCGAAAACGGTTCAAGATACCAAAAATATATGTATGAAAGAATTATTTCTCTTGAAATGATCTAAAAAAATGTCCGTGACAGTATCTGTCTATCTTTTAAGATTAACTCACTAGAACTGTTTTTATTGTAATCAAATTTGGTCGAAATTAATGCATTATTTGTTAAGAGTTGTATCAACGTCATAATATTAATCTTTATCCAAATAAATGTGTTGTATAGAGCGATTCAACGGAAGGTTTTTATGTACTTTTAGCCCGGAAAAACTTATTAACGCGGGCGAAGCCGTGGGCAAAAGCTAGTAATATTATATACAGACAGCAGACTATATTATAAAAACGTGGAAGGTCGGTTATGTGATTTATACATTAAATACAAACCAATCTAGGTTTAAGTGATATTGTTAGTGTAAAATTTGTAATGTAAAAACTTAAACAATAAATAAAAAAATAAATAAATGTAACTTTGCTTACAAAAGCTTGTGCCCTTATATCTCGTAGGTTACGACAAGAGTTAAATCCTAATTAGACGGTGTAATTTTCTCACCCGTTTATAGGCAAGAGTCGTAAGAAGTTATTGCCAGCAATGGTTGCCAGGAGATTATAGTATCATAGTTATTTGACTTAAGTGAGTATTAAAAACTCTCATGCGATTATGTCATACAAGAAACGTTCGTGTAAATTTCTCGTCCACTTCGACTATTTATAAGTATGTCGGAGACAGTGACGGCCGATATCGATAGACGTAGGTTCACATAATAAAAGTCACAAATGAATTCTCTTTAACTCGCTATTTATTGTTCGTTGGTCAATTATTGCGTAATCGAGTGTTCACAGAGTACAATACCACGTGGTTGGTATTGTTACAATATATTGGCATCATGCACTGTGCACTGTCTATTAATATGCTAAGCAACACAACTCCTTTTCCCTACAATTATCCACTCAAGTTTGAATAAGGAACGCGCGCTGGCAACAAACTCTTGTCTATTGTCTTTGGACACTTAGTTGTCAATTTTATTTGACACTTGCCTTCCGCCTGCCGTCTCATCACCACCATTGAAGATCGGAAGAACCGGGATCCCGGGGAGCTCCAGGAACGGCAGGTCACCGCGCCGCAGTAAGTCCCTTATTTTATTCCCGTACCCTTTATCAGTTGTTTTAGCATACTACCTATAATAGAACACTACCAGTGCACGTAAAATAAGCCTTAATATCAATACAGTCCACCGTTAAAATTTCAAATTGTGGTATTTTTAACTACCATAATTTTTTGGTCCGTTCGAACCGCGATATATTGCATTGTGCAAGGTATCAAACGCATATTTGCCCCGATTTTACAATCCCGCTAAATTACGTACGTGAATTTTGTGCTGGTCAGGAAATAAAATCTATCAAGTTTTCGTACGCTTTTATAGTGTTTTTAAAACTTTAATTTTCCGCTTTGACAGACTTATTTTGTTGTATTTATTATTAAAATAAATAATCATCGCAAGATCAGTGCAAAAATATTGGTTTTTACGTAGTTACATTTTTTTTTCCGAAAGTCGAGGGTAGATTTGTGTAAGTGTTAATAGTGTCTGTAGTGTTCGAATAATTAAAATTCAACTGTTTTAAAGTGACTACAGTGTTTTAACACGGATTGTACCGCTTAAGGTTGGTAAAATCAATTATTATATATTGTTTTAACTTGTGGAGGTCATTTGAGTAGGTTTCGATAATGGCTAAAAAACAGTCGGAAACTGTCTCTCAAAAATTTCAAGATGCCATTGATGTTGAAAATAATCAGCTTAGGGTGTATCAGGCCAAGAGAGATGCACTTTTTCAACGTATGCAGTACATATACGACAAGTCAAATGATTTAAATGATCAAGGTAAATGTAAACTTTTTGTGTCAACTGCGTCTGGTATAGATAACTTGCGCAAAGAGTTTGAAACTATATTAGATAATTATAACTTGCTTTTTTTAAAGTTAAATCCAACCGCTACCATTAGTTACCAGTCATTTATTTCCTTTGATGAGTTGTACTGCCATGTAAAACAAGTTTTGTCGGAATTAACCGACCAAAATAAACCAAGTAATGAAAATAGTGCACAACCTCAGCGCTCTAAAAAATACCTCCCTCCAATTGATTTGGTTTCTTTCTCAGGGGATGTTCGTACCTGGCCTATATTTTACCAACAATTTAAATCTGTGGTTCACGATAATGTAGATTTGTCAGACGGGGACAAAGTTCAATTTAGTAGGCAAGTTGTCAGGCCCCACTTTGACAGTTTGTTCCGGATTGGCACCTACCGAAGAAAATTATTTAATTATTTGGAATGCTTTAGTTGATAAATATGATGATCCGCGGTCTTTAGGTAATTCTTACCTGAACCAAATATTAAATTTTAAACAAATAAATAATAACAGTGGAACTAATTTAGAGTCATTTTTAATAAATTTTGATTCAGCGGTTCAGGCATTTAAACAATTAAAATTAAATGACTTGTCTGATTTCATATTTTTACATCTTGCTTTAGAAAAATTAGATTCCAATACTGTTCATTTGTTTGACATTATGCACCGCAAAGACAAAATACCTTCTTATAATGATCTTGTGACATTTGTGAAGGAGCAAAGTAAATCGAACGTCACGTTCAATTGGAAAGCCTGCTGTCACCTCAAAGGTTACTACACACAATAAAAAGAATACACTGCCGCAGGTTAAATATACAAAATCTTTTGTCAATACTGATACAAGGTGTAGTTCTAGTGACAAGTTGAGGTGTGATACAACTACTTATAATACAAATAATTGTACTTTATGCAACAGCAGCCATGAACATCTTTATAAGTGCCCTTCTTTTATAAAATTAACTCCGCTCCAAAGGTTTAATTTTGTTAAAGCAAATTCATTTTGTATCAACTGTTTAAGCATTAAACACAAAGTTTCTGTATGCAATTCTAAAGGTAGGTGTTCAAGTTGTTCTGGCAAACATCATTCATTATTGCATTTTAAGCAACCCGCTAAATCAAATAAATCTAGTGATGTGGTCGCTCATGACACATCTCGCTCCGCTCACACTGAGGTTCTCAATCCCGCTACTGCGAGTGGCTCTATGCATTGTTTAAAGACGCCCGAGTCACAACATATCGCATCCGCTACTCTCAACTCTGCGTGCAGTACGCACCATGTTGATTCACCGCATTTAAATAAGAGCAACCCATCAGTGTGCACTATGTCGTGTGATAGTGTTGATCGTTTATATAAAACTACTTTATTAGGTACCGCTAAAGTTAAATATGTAGATAAATATAATCACACTCATTATTTGAGATGTTTAGTGGATGCTGGCTCTCAAAGTGATTATATTACTGCTGATTGTTGTATGCGCTTAGCGCTGAATGTACACAATCAAACTCGCTTTTCTGAGGTCCAAGGTATAGGAGGGATGAAACAAAAAATTTTAGGTGTTACCAATATTTCAATTACATCTCGCTTCGACAATGGGTATGTGTATAATGTCGAACCTTTGGTTGTGAACGAAATAACGTCACAACTCCCGGACGCTCGCATCAATCTCGGGTCTTTAAAACATCTTAATAAGCTGCCCCTAGCTGATGACTCTTTCTTTGAACCTGGCCCGATTGATATGTTGTTGGGTGTAAATATTTATTGTAAAATTTTGTTATTCGACAAAGTTGTTGGAGACCCCTCTGCCTTTGAGACTTCTTTAGGATATTTGATCATGGGTGACGCGCCCATTGTATCCCCTCCCGCTTCCCGCAACTTTTGTGCTTTTACTAAGGAACCTCTTAATAACTTGGTTGAGAGGTTCTGGTCTACAGAGGAGCTGCCTTCTCGAAGGTTTTTGAGTCCTGATGATCAAGCGTGCGAGCAAATTTACACCTCCACTACCAAACGCCTTCGGGACGGTAGCTACTCAGTTAGTCTCCCATTTAGGGAGGACCCGCGAAAGTTAGGAAATTCTTACATCACCGCTAAAAGGAGGTTTTTACTTCTCGAACGACGGTTCACGAAGTCACCTGACCTTCGTGAACAATATAATGCTATTATTAGCGATTATTTGCAAAGGGGTATTATGTCGCGCGTCCCTCAGGAGGAATACCATTTGCCTGGTTATATTATACCGCACCATCCTGTGATACGTAAGGATAAACCTACGACACAGGTTCGTATTGTCCTCGATGCCAGTGCTGATACAGATTCAGGGCTGTCGCTCAACGACATTCTCTATACAGGGGACAATTTACAAGCTGATATCTTTGACATTCTTCTGAATGTTCGTATATTTCGTATTGCGTTTTCGGCCGATGTAAGGCAAATGTATTTGTGTATTTCCATGCACCCTCCGCACCGCAGGTATCAGCGTGTTTTGTATCGTTTTGCCCCATACGACCCAATCGAAATGTTTCATTTTAACCGTGTCGCCTTTGGCCTGCGTTCTTCGCCATACTTAGCCATACGCACTTTGCGTCAACTTGCTAGTGATGAGCGCAGGAATTTCCCAGCTGCGGCTGCCATCGTCGAGAGGGATGTGTACATGGACGACCTGGCCTCATCTGCTTCATCCTTAGATGAAGCTGTATTGATGGCTCAGGATTTGATACATCTCTTCAAGGCTGGTGGGTTCGATTTAGTGAAATGGACTAGCAACTCTTCAGAGTTGCTACGACACATTCCTGCGTCTCACCGCCTTTCGGAGTCCATATCTTTCGACGATGACAGTGCGCTTAAGATTTTGGGTCTTCGGTGGCTTCCCGCATCTGATAATTTTGTTTTCGCAACCGCTGTTCCACCGACACATTGCACTAAGCGTATAATTCTTTCAGTAACCGCACGTTTGTATGATGTTTTAGGATTGGTGGGACCGGTCATTCTTTTCGCTAAGTTGTTAATAAAAAAGTTATGGCTTCAAAAAATTGATTGGGATGAAGTACCATCCTCACGCATAGTTAACATTTGGAAAAAATATTTATCCGAGTTGCCTTTGATTTCTAGCCTTAAATTTCCGCGTTATATGGGTATTGAAGATGGCTCAGAGATATCGCTGGTTGCATTTTCTGATGCAAGTCAGCAAGCGTATGGTTGCGTAATTTACCTACATGTCGTTAATGGCGATCAACCTCCGCTCGTCTCGCTCGTGTGTTCGAAGTCTCGAGTCGCACCTGTAAAACCTACAATAACGTTGGCTAGGCTTGAACTCAACGGTTTGGTGTTACTTGCGAAATTAGTGCGCGCCGTTTATATTAGCTTATCGAAAAGATGTACTATACAAAACGTATCCGCATTTTCTGATTCAGAAGTGGCGCTCTGTTGGGTTAGCTCTTCGCCACACCGGTTTGGCACATATGTAGCTAATAGAATCTCGGAAGTGCAGACTACTATGCCTTCTGGGGAGTTTTATCATGTGCCTGGGTCTCAAAATCCTGCTGACTTTATATCCCGCGGTATGTTACCCTCGCAACTTTCTGGTAACCAATTGTGGTTTCAGGGCCCTCCATGGTTGTGTTTGCCACGCCAAGAGTGGCCAATTCAAGAATTTTCTTCAAAATTATCAACTTTACCAGAAGAAAAAACAGTTTCGCATGTTGCCACGAAGTCAGAGGAACATTTTTTAATAACTCTTGGTTCTAAATTCTCTTGCTGGAACAGGTTTTTGAGATCCACGGCATATGTTTTAAGGTTTTTGAAACTTATTCCGCGCTCTAGTGTCATAACGGCTGAGGATCTTGACGCCGCAGAGTTGAGGGTGGTGCAAGCGATACAACATACTTATTTTGTTGATGACTTGCACAGTATACGGAATAACAAAGTTTGTTCTTCCGCACTTCGGAAATTATTTCCATTTGTTTCTGGGGGTATTCTTCGGGTAGGTGGTCGCTTGTCGCAATCCTCCCTGGAATACTCACAGAAGCATCCCGCATTGCTGCCTAAAAGCGGACACATTGTAGAAATGCTAGTTGATTGGTACCACCGTAATAACGCACATGCTGGACCTCAACTACTAATGTCTATTTTACGTCATAAGTTTTG
This sequence comes from Lapara coniferarum, assembly GCA_949316025.1. Taxonomy (NCBI): domain Eukaryota; kingdom Metazoa; phylum Arthropoda; class Insecta; order Lepidoptera; family Sphingidae; genus Lapara; species Lapara coniferarum. The sequence continues at coordinate 11,258,268 of OX438926.1, read as the reverse complement.
GATTTTATCCGCTAGACGTCTGATTCGCAAACGTATTTACAGATGTCGTAACTGTTTCCGCACGAATCCAAAACCTACCTTTCCCGCTATGTCAGATTTACCGAAGTGTCGTTTAGAGGAATGTAAGGCTTTCACACATACCGGCGTCGATTACGCGGGCCCTCTGTATATAACGTTAGCTAGGAAACGAGGTGTGCGCAGTCAGAAGGCATACTTGTGCATTTTTATATGCCTTGTGACAAAAGCTGTTCACATCGAACTATCCTCTGATTTAAGCTCCGCTTCTTTTCTAGATGCGCTTAAAAGATTTCTATCTAGACGTGGCCCTTGTAAGTTTATTTATAGCGACAACGGTACGAATTTTATCGCATCCAAGGCCTACTTGAATGACCTTCACAAGTTTCTAACATCTGACGATTATTATAAGGTTTTTTGCGATGAACTTTCTAAGCATCGAATAACCTGGCGTACGAATCCTCCCACTGCTAGTCATTTTGGTGGTATTTGGGAATCAAACATTAAATGTGTAAAGTCTTTGTTATTCCGCATAATTGGTAAGCAAATATTAACTTATGAAGAGATGTTCACAGTTCTCACCCAAATCGAGGCTGTGTTAAATAGTCGTCCATTGTATTGTTTAAGCTCTGATCCATCAGAGCCTTCCGCATTAACTCCGTCTCACTTTCTTACTACTACGCCACTGGCGTTCTTGCCCGCACCTGATTTAACTGGGAGCCATACCAGACTTACCACACGCTTCTCTCTAATGGACTCGCTTGTCCAGTCGTTCTGGAAACGTTTCCGTGCTGAATACCTGCACACCTTACAAACTCGTGAAAAATGGAATACTCCCAGTAGTCCAATGCGGGAAGGAACTGTTGTTCTACTAAATGTCGATAACGCTCCGCCTCTCCAGTGGCCTTTAGGCATTATTACCAAGTTGTACCCTGGCAAGGATGGTGTAATTCGCGTAGTTCAAGTAAAAACTAAAACTGGTATTTATGATCGTCCTGTTGTACGGCTTTGTCCTTTGCCTATACAGTAGAGAGATAGTGTAAGATGCATTTAGTTGTAGTAAATTAAGCTATTATAATGAATTTTTGATAGTAAGTACAATGTTTTTAACTCTATTGTCATTATACCGCACAAACATTCACATACCTACGAGTTTTGTTTTGTCGGCGCCTTAATGTATATGCGTTTGATTTCCTTTTAATTTTTTTTTTTTGAAGGGAACCTTCAAACCCCGGGGGAAATGGTTGGTATTGTTACAATATATTGGCATCATGCACTGTGCACTGTCTATTAATATGCTAAGCAACACAACTCCTTTTCCCTACAATTATCCACTCAAGTTTGAATAAGGAACGCGCGCTGGCAACAAACTCTTGTCTATTGTCTTTGGACACTTAGTTGTCAATTTTATTTGACACTTGCCTTCCGCCTGCCGTCTCATCACCACCATTGAAGATCGGAAGAACCGGGATCCCGGGGAGCTCCAGGAACGGCAGGTCACCGCGCCGCAGTAAGTCCCTTATTTTATTCCCGTACCCTTTATCAGTTGTTTTAGCATACTACCTATAATAGAACACTACCAGTGCACGTAAAATAAGCCTTAATATCAATACAGTCCACCGTTAAAATTTCAAATTGTGGTATTTTTAACTACCACCACGTCAGGATTCATTATTAACTTTGGTTATTATAACACACTGCATATTGAGACAATTACTTAACCAAACTTTGCAACTCTAAACGACTCACCTAGTAACAACCCGAATTAACATAGTAACCGCTTTACTAAGCACTGACCGATATGAAAACCACCATAGTTACCACTTAGTAGTGATCTGCACCAAACTAGTTTCTTCAAATCATTCGGCACCCTTTTTATACACCCAACTATCGCTCCCAGTACGAGTTCTACATACCGACTGGTTTATCGCACGATTATTATTTCATCTTACCCGACGTAATATATTCAGACACCCTCAATGAGATTAATGAAAAGGAATCTGCCGACAAGTAAGTTAATTATGAAATAGTTTTTTTTTTTTACTATCTGCAATCAGCTGTCTTAGCTATAATCAGATTTTATATAGGTGTCTTAATTTGATTATGAAATTTTGTATACAATACATCATCGATATACGATTGCACCATTCGCGGGTCATCTGCTGTTAGTTATTCAAGAGTTCCATTGTCTATCTCCGAAGATCTGCATCAGATTCCAATAAATTATATACTAATTCCTTCCCTGAAAAATATACATTTGAATAACGAAAGCCCCATCCAAATAGGATCATCAGTTCTTGAGAAACTCGCAGTCATACAAACTTACATACATACATACGTCCAGATCAAATACAGAACCTTCTTTTTTGTAGTCGGTTAAAAACCTGGACTCGCTACTCGTAGTTTGTCAACTCGTTTTTAGTTTTTCCTTCGACTCATTCGGCATACCCTATTAGTGGTCACCGGTGTGACAATACCCTAAAACTGTCTTTCCTGGTTTTTGTCAAGCTTTAAGCCAGTCTTTAAGCTTTGCAAGCCTTACGGCTGGCTTAAAAGTTTGTGCACTAGACTGGCTGTTGGCTTATATAACACTACGGGCGATTAAGGGCCTGAAATATTATTACAGTATAATAAAATTGGGTTTATGCCGAGAGTCCAGTGATTAAATCACCTACGAAGTGAAAAACCAAGCACCGTTAAATGTTTATTGTTTATAAAATGTAATAGGTATTATACAAACAGCGTCTATAGGCTATAGTTACAATAGCTATATAAATAATAAAAGAAAAACCCGACTGCGTCAATATCTGCCACGGGCAACCTTTATAAAATTGAAGAACTGAAAAGATAGAAACAAGATTTTAATTTGAATAATTTATTTTGGTGTTCAATAATCTTAGTTGACAGTGTTCACAAACGCAGTCGGAGGTATCTGTTCACACACATACACCCACGCCTGTTATCCCCGAAGGGGTAGGCAGAGGCTCAACTAGTGCACCCACTTTTCGCCGTTATTCCTTCCCATGATGTGATAGGGGGCGAGCCTATCGCCATATCAGGCACAAATTCAATATCACTTTGCCTGACCCGGGAATCGAACCCGAGACCTCAGCATTGTAGTTGAACCATAATACAACTACGCCACCGAGGCAGAGCATCTGCTCACTCCGAGATTTTGTTGCTCTACCTACATCACCAACCAAAATATGAGAAGTGAGCGTGTTATGCGTGTATGTATGTGCGTATATAATATCTATTTATGTACATACATACACTCGAAAAACATAACCCTCCTTATTTTGCAGTCGGGTAATTATACTAAATAGTGATTACAGCATCATTGCCATTTTTTTTTTATACTAATTGTCCCAGTACTGTCGGCATCCGCACGATGATTCCGAATCTTATTTATTTTCGTAATATGACTGCTGCAAATTATTTATCCCATCAAAAACACAAATGTGAAATATGGAAGCCAAGTCAAATATTAAGAATATGCGTGTTTGTCGACTTCACTCTATCTTTTCGGGACCACTATGACTATATCATTAGTCGGGGCTCTAAAATGCTTGTTTTTGTTGCTCGAGTAACTAAACCTTTCAAAAATCCCCGTAGTCTTATTTACCTATTCGAAACCTTAGTTCGAACCATATTAGAGTACGGCACCGTGGTTTGGTCTCCTTTTTATCATTTGCATATTGACCGTGCTGAGCGTGTCCAACGAAACTGCTTAAAAATATTATGCTTCCGTTACAATCTTCACCGTAAATGAAAATCCTATGAAGAGAGATTCACTCATTTCAATATGCTATCATTAGAGTCGAGACGGAAAATAAGCGATTTCGTTTATCTCTTTAAAATAATCCATTCGAGAATTGACGCTTCTTCCTTACTATCTTATTTAAATATTAATACTAATCTAAGATGTCGCAAGCCCAATACTTTCTCCCTTAAAGTTTACCGTAATAATACTTCTTTCTATAATCCCATTATACGTATGTATAGACAATACAACGAGTTAAGCAAAGATAATCCTAATTTAGACTTGTTTAACAATAACATCAATTCTTATAAACGACAAATTCACCATATCTTCAAAGATTTATATCTCATAAACCTCATATAATATTGTATATGTCAATGTTACTTGTTTCCCTATTTACGTAAGAACCTATTCAACTTTGCAATGTGTAACTTTACTTTATTTTTTATTTTATTTATTTTAATATTTTATTTATTTATAAATTACAGTTAATTTAAGTTCTTATATACTAGTACAATGCCCCACAAAACTACTTACGCAGTTTGTCTGCAGGAACATAACAAGCCTCTAACTTAACATAAAAATATTATCATGCTTTAGAATTAACAATAGGTACCTACTAAACATTATCCAAGGTATCAAACATATGTTTTTTTAATAATTTTAAAAACTTGCCTTCTCTTGGCTCAGACCTAATATGCATCGGTAACGTATTTAAAAGATATGGGATGCGCTTCTTCTGGGTTCTGTCACCCTAGTAATTATTAACCTTTGGTACATCAAATTTACCTGTGCATATTGATCTAGTACCATATTTATGCGATATCAAAGTTTTATGCTCCTGGCTGCCGTGGTTGTTTCTAAGCACTAAATATTTATATTTCAAAGAAATTGGAAGGATTTTTGTCACTTTAAATAATTTCCTGTAATTATTCTTACAATTGTTAATAGTTTTTTTATTAACAAGTAGCTTTAAAAACTTAATTTGCAGATCTTCCAATTTTTGTAAGTTAGTTTTAAATGTTAAACCATAGCAGTCAAGGGCATAACTCAAAATAGATTCAACTAGGCATACATATATGCATTTAAGGGTACTAGTAGGCACTTTAAAACTTAGATGATAGAATTTTTGTAACAATATTCTAAGTTTATTACATAAGTAATCGATATGAGAGGACCAAGAAAAGTTTTCATCAATTTTTACTCCTAGGTAGGTAACGGTTGTAGCTCTTTCAATACGTTTACAATCACAACTTAAGTGGTTGTTATGTATACAATTAAAACTGTGGGTTACAATGGGGCTAACAATATCTGGCAGTCGTACGTAAGGTGAATGGATTAATAGGTAATTAGTTTTCTCCGCATTTAGGAGAATTCCATTATCATGCGACCATCTTACTACGGCATCCACATCACGCTGGACTAGGCTGTAAATTTCGTCAAGGTTGCTACCAGCACAAAGTGCACACAAGTCATCAGCGAACATATATGCAGTGCAATGACGCAAAACATTACACAGACTGTTAGCGTGTAACAACAACTTATTAATTACTTTCTGGAACACATGTTTTGGGTTATAATTATTGTCCAGCAATTTGTTTTATATAATATTATGTTTGAAGCATAGATGATTGTAACCTGTTTTGTGTTTAATAAATAAATAAAAATACATAAATAAATAGAATTGAAATTGATTGCCAAGCCCTGTAGATTCTAAAATAAATTTAAACTAATATTTCTTTCTTTTTCTGCTACGATATTTAAAAATATAACTTCTTAAATTTGAACAATCGAATTATTTACACAAAGCAGATAACGTAGTTCAAATTTCAACTAAAGATTTGACCTCTGTCTGTGTGTGTGTCTGAACGCGATAAAGTCAGATACTACTGCACGGATTTTGATGAAATTTGGGCAGATATTTTAAGACCCTGGAAACGGGTATAGGGTATATTTCTCCCGGGAAAATAAATAGTTGGTCTTTTATCCTGGAGTTCTTCTGTTCTGTTTCACAAATTCCAGACTCCGGGCTGATACTGTATAGAAACGTCCAATATCACTTTCCTGACCCGGGGATCGAACCCGATACCTCAACAGTGCAGTTTTAATCATACTTAAAATATATATATATATATCAACATATATATGAATATTCAACAATAACTTTATAAAATTACTGATGTAATGAAAACTGGCCAAGTTAAATCTAACCTACTTTAAGATCTCACATTTTAAAATAACAGCAATAAAATTGTTGTAGGTGTCCAATAAAGCAAAGAGAGTTTAATATTTGTTCATAATTTTATTTTGTTCCTATAAATACATATTTGGATTTTGCACAGAGCTTGGCACTCATTTAGATCTCCATTCTTTTTGCGGCGAAGCCCACTGCCAAGCATAACTTTTGTATTGAACTTGGCTCTCCTTTTTTACATTTATGTTTTGGGTGGGATATATTTATACTGTGTCTTTACGTTCATTAAGTAACTAAAAATGTTTCCAAGAGTTAGTCATTAGTATTTTGAATTACCTATTTGTTTATAACTTTAGCATTATAAGGAAATCTGTTAAATTATGGCATAAAATATAGCAGTTAAGCGGGTTTGGATAATATTTAAGGTAAACTTTCTGACCTTATTCGTATCGTAGAATTTAATCCCTTCGTCGAAATACAGAACACATAATTTATAATTTAATAGCAAACATGAAAGGGTAAGGAACTTCCTGTAATTTTGATAGGAACACTGTGATATATTCAAATTTACCACTTACAGTATCTATTTGCTGATTAATTAATGATAACTATATTAGGTACGTGTATTTTTAGTTCAAAATATACGTTGTATTATTATTTCATAAAAAACTTGGTTCAGATTCATGATTGAGAGCAATTAAAGAGCTAAACAATGCAATAATTTAATATTGTATAAGCCACCTGGTTGTCTTTAATTTTCCTCTGCCCTATGTTTCTGAGACATTTTCTTAGCCGCGGGTGTTTGACTGATGAAACGCGACCAAGATTAGGCACATCTGTACAAAACGTAAACTAAAAGTATGCCTATCTAAAAAAAGAAGTCATTTGCGTACTACGCCGACGATGTAAATATCATTCACAATATCGCGCCGCGCTTTAACAATTTCAAACTGAGTATTCATTTTATAAACATGCCCTATTTACTAATATTTCTCAAATGTCTATCTCAGTAAAGTACGTGCTTGGAATTGTCATTGACTCCAAAGTGATTTATCAGTAAGTAGGTAATGATGAATTATAATGTGTCGGTTTTAAGTGGTTTTTGAAGGCGGTTATATTTTGTTAAAAAGTTATTTTTCGTTTTTTTTGTTGTAGTAAAAAAAACCGGACAAGTGCGAATTGGACTCGCGTACCGAGAGTTCTGTACAAACTTGTAAAGTATATAAGTTCAAAAGTTCGCCAAAATTAATTAATGAATTAATCATTAATCAAAAGTTTAAAATTGTAGATTAGCTTTTTAGTTATTGAGGTACATATTTACGGTTTTAATTTTTTCTCCTTTAAATTCATTTCATGATGATAGGTCAACGGGGAGTACCTTATAGATTGTAATTCTCTTGGGAAATCGTTAAATATGTGACATGAATGATCATGTCTTTTGATTGCGTTGACTTACTAACATCTGAAAGAAACCGTAGACCCGAGTATTTGATATAAATTCCAATTTGACAGACAGATGGACCACAAAGTAATCCTATAAGGGTTCCTTTTTTCCTTTTGAGCTCCGTAACCCTAAAAGGTATGTTTCTTACATGAAAAATATTGTACCTAAGTGCCTATAAAATTGTAGAACCCTTGAATTTCATGGGACTCCATCCTCATATTCAAACTGGTGGCAATGGGACCACCACAGGATAAAAACAAAAAAGGCTTTCGAATAAAAAGAATTCTGAAAGTCGGTCCACAATTAGCGAAGAAATTGGCGAACATACATCGCACTCTGAATAAAACAATGACCTAACCCAAAATCGTTGACTTGTGGGAATCGTCACAAAAACGAACTGTAGACGAATATATATTTTTTAAGTTGGGCGCGTAATGGACATAAATTTCAACAATTTTGACTGCCTCGGTGGCGTAGTTGTATTGTGGTACGACTGCAATGCTGAGGTCTTGGGTTTGGGTCTTGGATTGTAATGTTTGTCACCCTCGTTGTAATATTATGTACCTATGTAACTCCTAAACAGACGATACCTTCATTTTATATGTATTGCACAGAGCACGCTTATTAAGTATATCCAAGAGTTTAGACCATTGAGTTTACATATCACTGGATAAGTTTGAAAACTACTTTGTTTTCACTTCTTTGTCAGTTTATTAATTCAGTATTGTCTAAATCTCGTGGCCCGAGTAATTTTCACGACCATTGTTTTCCAGTTTGTTTGAACGAGATCTCGCTGTAGAACAATTTAATGATTAGACGGTAAAATAATATGCACTCATAAGTACCATAGAAACGGTTTATTCTATATTTTTTTAAATTTTACACAGCATGAAATGCCAAATAATTGTAGGTATCCAGTAGAATTTTATAAGCCTTAGATCCTTATCATCGACTCGTTCTTGACCGTTTGTAAGTGTTGTAATGAAACAGGACTAAATATGTATAAGAATATTTTGTATCACAATGTTAAGTTAACCGCCAAACAAAATTTCCAACGTGTTACTTATTTCCACGTTCATGCGAAGGATACATCGTTCAAGAGAATTTCATAATTCAGGAGAATGTCATAATATTCTCCTCTACCGTATAGATAAACCTCTCTCTATCTATACTAATATTATAAAGCTGAAGAGTTTGTTTGTTTGAACGCGCTAATCTCAGAACTACTGAACCGATTTTGAAAATTCTTTCACTAATAGGAAGCTACATAGCTCCTGAATGCTATAGGCTACTTTTTATCCCGGGAAAATATTTTTATCCCGGAAAAACTTTTTCCCGCGGGCGGAGCCGCCAGCACTACTAGTAATATATATGCAAAATGGAAATACGAAACTGGATATACGAAACCGCTTACAAGCATTAGCTTAGTAGCACTGGATAAACGTAATGACGGCTGAGCTAGTACATTTTTGTAAAACTGAGTAATTTTTTACCAAAGTGTATCAATAATTATAATTATTAATGCTTAGCTTCGCGGCTTCATGAAGTATTTATGAAAGATTTTTATAGGTATTGGTATTGGTATACACACAGTACTTTGTTCCTCAAGGTGGTGGATGGTGTACCTACTACTGCTTATGGGTGGTCGTATCGCATACCATCAGGCGAACGGCACGCTCGTCTCGTCATTCAATGCAATAAAAAAAAAGATTATTACAAATTATTTGGTTAATCCAATCACTATGTCCTATTAACATTTACGAGCGCACTTTATTGCAGTCGTTTTGGCAATAATATAGCCATATTGCGTGCCTACATAGACATTTGTAAATGATAGCAGTTACCTATGCAAATAAGGGCAGATTAACAATATACTGGTCTATCAATTTGGTTCTTAGCCTGTAATTACTGCGATGCGTGTGATTTTCAAAATTAAATATATTTCTCGTACAGGTCACAGTTTAATTACGGTAATGTGCTGTGCACGGTAGTGTACTACTTAATTCCTGCGTATTAATTATCGCATGTTCAATGAGTTGAATAATACTACATGAGTTTGAACCCTTTACATGGACATGCCCCTCTCAGTTTTTCATAAAAGGAGATGTCCGCTCTTTGCATGGGTGCTGGTCCTCAAAATTTAAGCAGACTCAAACTTTATGAATGTTAAAAGTGCAAAAATATGGATCTTGGCTCCATCCTATCCTACTAATATTATAAAGGCGAAGGTTTGTAAGAATGTATGGATGTTTGGATGTATGGATGTATGGATGTTTGTTCCTCTTTCACGCAAAAACTACTGAACGGATTTCGATGAACTTTGGCACACGGGTAGATCATGTCCTGGATTAACACATAGGCTACTTTTTATCCCGGGAAAACATAAAGCGGGACTTTTATCACGGAAAACTTTTTAAGGCGGGCGGAGCCGCGGGCAAAAGCTAGTTAAAAATATTTTTGGACCACTCCATTTACAGCTAACTTTTAAAAACGTTCATATAAAGTGTAGCTTTGAAGCAAAATAAAATTACATAAATAACTCAGAGGACTTTAAAATTATATGATTTATTGCAAAGACCTAATTATAGAGAGTACTATCCAAATATATATAACTTATCTTGGTTATAATTTCAAGCACGTATTTGGACATGTACTTTCATATAAATATATTTTATCTTTATAAAATTTCTATCATTTCCTTCCACACTCTACTGCTGTTAGCTAATTGCGATATTGAATATTATTCCAATTTTAAAATTGTCCCAATTTTGTGGTACCGAATGAGAGAACGTAGGAGTATGGGCAAATGATTGTGTTAACTCTGACACCTCTAACGAACACCTGCATCTGTATGGGACTCGCCGGTGCATTGCCAACCTTTAAGCTAGTTTAGACGTATGCAGGTTGCACATCAACCGAATGAAATGTAAAAAAATACCACCAAAACCACCCCCAACCAGTATTTTCATACTGTGAACATAACTTACGCTACTATTTAGAATAAATGGCTATTATTATTTTCATGCTCATAAAAATATTAAAATAATTGCAGTATCTGTTGTGATTGATGACTATGTTCCAGGGCTGAAATATGAGAATTACGTAGACAGCATTTCTGTTAAGCATGATCATTGCGAAAGAGGAAAATCTCCAAAAATCTCAAGTCAAAGCTTTGTACACAATACAGCTAATGTAGTTCTGGCTTCCAGTTAATTGAAGAGGGGTAGAAAATGATACGTTACTACGAAAGCGACGTGCTTTAATAATAAGAACGTAGGGTTAAAACATAAGGGAATACTTTATTGTATTTTCTTTGCTCCTATCCTAGCAAACAAGTTTCATTTTTCTCATGGCAGTGTAGTTACTGGACTAGATGGCATACGCAATATAGTCGTATAGTAAAACTATAGAATAATATAATTTCATCATCAGCGGTCGGCAGGATTACCATACCATTCTCAGCCAGTCTCTTTGGATATACATCGACTGGTCCCAGAATGTGATTAATAGTACCAAGTCATAGTGGTATATTTTCATGCATACAGTGGTCTTTTACCAGTCCGCAATAGAATTCCTGATATTGTCGCATAGCATGGTGAAACATTTCTCGTTCTAGAATGCGTCGTTTTGTTCACAATATTGTACGCATTTAGTAAACCCGCCGTATGTTTGAGCCATTGATCCAATCACAATCGGATTATTGACATATACATTCAAAGCTATACAGTTTTCCCCAATGATGGTCTGAAGTGCATGACGTGCAATTAAACCGTCGAAGAACTCGCTTGAAAGTGCAAAGGGGTTAATCCCAGGCCTTAGTAAGCCGCAAGGCGCTCCAGTTTACAAAATATTTCAATAACACAATTCTTGTAACTTTCACTCCATTGTGTATTTAGTATTTGATTTTTTTCATTTATCTCGTGTTACAATGATATTTGTTGGGACTATTTACTTCTTAAGATACGTATACTTAGATGTGTGGATAATATACGCTTTTTATGATATTTTTCAATTCTAGACCTAGCTATACGTATGATAACGTCCCAGAAATAAATTATACGAATGAGATGCTTAAGTCATGACATAAACACGAATAAATACGAGGGCAAAACCTGACTGGTATTCCAAAATAAACACATCATTCTCATGAAAGAACGTAAAGTTCATTTACAAACATGTCTGCTTTTCGTATGATTGGTAATATTTTTCGGTAATAAACGTTTTGTTTACATAATTCGTACACGATGCTTTATGGCGCGGTGCCTTGTACATTAATTAATAACGACATTTTATCTTTGTACTTTCTTCTCTAGGATGTACTTTGTACTCTCTAGGATCACTTTGTACAATATTCAGCACGTTTAAATTTCTGTTCAGCATCGTTACTCGTACTGAGCGTATTTTAGTAAAAAAAATATATTTAACTAGCTTTTGCCCGCGGCTCCGCCCGCATTAAAAAGTTTTTCCGGTATAAAAGTCCCGGTTTATATTTTCCCGGGATAAAAAGTAGCCTATGTGTTAATCCAGGACATGATCTACCCGTGTGCCAAATTTCATCGAAATCCGTTCAGTAGTTTTTGCGTGAAAGAGGAACAAACATCCTTACATCCATACATCCAAACATCCATACATTCTTACAAACTTTCGCCTTTATAATATTAGTAGGATGAGTCCTGTAAATGCTCCATATTTGGTCACTTCCTTATAGTTTACCGACGATTTTATAATCTCTCAAAATGTCGTTATTTTTTTTCATTTCAGGGGTTTTTTATGTATCTATATTTGAAGCAACTGCCTCAAATATGCCGCAGTTGCCTCAAATATTGATATAATTGCCCCATAAAATTATTTAAATAAGTTTAAACAAACTTGTTTAAAGAATAATTTTAGTTTTTTAAACATTTCAGTACATATAGAGATTAAGGCGAGGCCTATAGGATGGTATTAATAGAGCAATCTCACGTTTGAGTAAAATCTCAAGTAGACATTTAATGCATTAAACTATTTAATAAGCCAAGCTTAAGCTGTCATATCATACGGCGTTGATGAACATCAGCAAAATATTCTTAATCAAAACAAGAAGGTGTGGTTTCTTGTAGAGAATTTTCTTTGAAACCTCACGACGAAATACACCTAATGTAATATTTTTAAGATCGCATTTTTATTGTGAATCTGTCGGCAAAAATATTATAGAAAACTATAGCTTAAGTAACGTTGCCTCAAAGTCACTGCGGTTACATTTAGTTATAAAATAGCTAAATGGAGGCGCCACGTAATGGACCTCCAAAAAAAGGGGGGAAATTTAATTGGGACAGTCGAAACCGTCCCGGGCGAGTCCTACGACCCGGTGCGATGGGCTAAGCAATGACCCTGGCGATCTTGACTGTATGTTAGGGTCCCCTTCGGAAGGGGCTGGTTCGCGGCGGATCGGTTGGGTTGGCAGCCGTATGACGAATTTCGGGGATCAAGGATGCACGCCTTACCTTAACGATTCTGCATCCAGGGCGGCGCGCGCGTTCCCGGCTAATGGCGTCGCTGAAGGCACACAACGCACACGCAACAAGGGCTTGATTCACTCACGAAATAACGTCACCAACACCAAGCACGAGCATTAAGTAGTTCAGTTCAGCGTAACATATGCGCTTTATGCAAAATATGCACCAAATTAAACCTGATTAACGAAATATTCGACAACCATTACACGGCTGTGGCGGCGGCGTGACCGGAAGGAAGCGAATGATCCTCGCGCAACTTGTGCCGCGCGATGCGCGTGAGACATAGATAGGGTGGGCGTGCAGGAGGGAGTGCGGGGGAAGGGTGCGGAAAAGAAACTAAGTACGAGGTTAATCTCCACAAGACCGCTGTACCGTCCTCGCCGTCGAGGACCTCGTCGCATTCCCCGTCACCCTGACCTCTCTTAGCAGTTCCGACCCGCGTGCCGAAGACTACTAGGTACGATACCACTAAATAGGATTGGGTTAAAAACCATCTTCCCCAAACGCTGATGTCTTATCCTCTCAGTGGCCGCCCTGAGCCGAGGTTCGTGACCCGTTAGTGGATCGCCCTCAGCGTGGTCGCTTAAATTTTAAGGGTTGCAAGCGCCTTCTGCACTCACCCAAAAGACCGGTGTTCTTTCATAAGCCGACCCTCGTCATGCTAGAAAGAGTAATGTCAGGGACAAAAAAAACGAGGTTAATGCTGCCTACCGATAATTGCGTTTTATCATTAAATGTGGAATCATTATGGCGGAACCACTAAAAGTTCGAATATCGGTCGGAATATTTAAATAAAATCTCTCTACTTTAATATGTTTGAACTCGTAACAAATTACCAAGTTTCTCGACAGGAAACTGTAATGCAAATATTATTCCTTGTATTTCAAAAATAACATTTATGGTAATATCATTTTCATCCTACACTGAATGAAATATATAGCCGTGTCAATGTACGCCAAGAGTGTGTGGGAGTCAGATCGGAGACCATCAATTGTTCTCTAGCCCCAACTTGTGCTCACTTGCATGTAGTAAACTATAGTATTTGGCATTTTACTTCACCGGTTATCCAATAAAAAAATTCCGCCCAAGCCATCATGGTATTAATTTTCAGCCCGTATCCCATGACCAAGGAGTATAGTAGTATCTACTACTATTGCTCTACTGGTGGTCTCATATGTAAGAGTCCGTCTGGGTGGGTACCAACGCAATATCTATGTCTACCGCCAAGCAGCAGTGTGCAAGCACTGTTGTGTTTCGGTTTGAAGGACATTGTAGCCAGTGTTACTGGACATAGATAGATCGATAACACTTTATTTTACACCATTGACATACAAAGAAATACAAAATCAAACAACATACTTATTAGACATAATGAGACTTATCATCTTATGCTTCAGGATGATGAGTGCAGTGGCATGCCACACAGTACTTTGTAACTCGAGGTGCTGGATGGTGTTGCTACTGTTTTTAGGCAGTCGTATCGCTTAGCATCAGGCGATCGGCATACTCGTTTCGTCATTCAATGCGATAAAAAAAATCTTTCCTAGAGTCGGTTATTTATTTTACGCAAACGCGTATATAGGTGTATAATATGTCGAGTACAAGCAATTTTGTGTCACCCATTAGGTACCATTCCACAAAGGTTTGGAACAAAGAGAAAAACATGTGTCATATTATGTAGTTGATTGAGGCCTTTGATCCCCATTCAGCATTATAATGTCGTCCAAACGGAAGTTTAGATGTATATAAAACAAAAATTAAAGAAGCAAGAATGAATAAAACGATATCACAAAGAGAATCTACAACGCGGAATGCATGTGCTTGGAATTAATAAGCGCGGTATTTTTCGGATAAAAGTAATACAATTGTTTCGGGGCTGATAGCATGGATTAAAACATTAGAAATAGAAAATTATGTTCATTCCTTAAATTTCTAAAGTTTGATTAACTTACTTCGTTTTAGTTGATACAGTTTAAGATAATATTAACTTAAGCATACATTACAAAAGTTACGAATTTTCTGAGGTTCTTCGAAAGTGCTCGACATGAATATTTTAACTAGTTTTCTGCCCGCAGTGATGCCCGCATAGAAGAGTTCTAATTATTTTTTTTAAAGTGAATTGCAAACATCTTAAGAGAATAATAAATTTTATTTATATCCAATTTTAGAGTAACAAAACCTATATTCTGCTCTAATTATACTCTGTCCACCTGTGAAAACTACATAAAATTCCGTTCACTAGTTTCGGAGATGTGCGATAAAAACAAACAGAAAAATAGGCAGAAATAGAGTTAAAAAACACTGATTGTGTTCTATTACATCGCACTTTAAGTCACCCCTTTCTTTTTGACAGCTTTTATTAGCTTCATATGTATGAAACGGAAACTTTGAACACGTTTTTGACTCCCTTCAAAACGTCGGATTATATCGAAATTTAGCATACTCATCAAGAGCCGATGACAATTCAATATTTTAAACTAAAAAACACGTGTTTTATAACTTTTTTCAATGTTCGAACACACCAACTTCTGCTATTTTACATACGATCCTACGTATAATATTATGTACCTATATTTAGCTAAGTATGGCGTAGGAGGAATATGACTTTAGCCGAAGTATTCACTGAGGTTATTAAACGTTCACTATAAGTTCGCACCGCTCATTCATCATCCAAGACACGTCTTGAGGGATTGAGGGTTTCATCGTTTCAGTGCATTTAAGTAAAGGAGAAACGCTGAGTTTGGCAATTGTAATAATTGTTAAACAGATATCACTAGGCATCTCGATTAAAGAAATAAAATAGGGAACTTGAAATTGAACAGACGAAGGTAAGGTCGATATAGATTAGTTGGCAGAGCTCTGGCACGGTACGCTGGAGGTCGCGGGTTCATATCCTGCTTTCGACTGTTTCTATTTCAATGTTTCCATTAAAAATAAAGTCATCGTCCAGCCACTACATGGCCCTTAACATGTCGCACCTTTCTTAGAACGAAAACGACACAATTCAAAAAATCGAGTTATCGTCAGAAAATTACATAAAACGAAATTCTCAATACAACAATAGTTCCAACACAGCCGTGTTCAGGCGGGAACAGGACAAAACTATTATATTGGTCCCTTTTTTATTGTATTTTTATAAAAAAAGGACCAGTTTTAAGTCATTTTGTGACGATAACTCATTTTTCGATTTTTTGAATTGTTTCGTTTTCGTTCTAAAGGTGCGATGTATAAAAATCATAATACAGTCTTGAGGGATACAAACGACTGCATCCCGGTTCCAATCAGAGTCAGCGTTCGGAAATCTGCGACAGCTGCTTTACTTCTACATAATCGATATGGCGATAGGCTCGCCCCCTATCACATCATGGGACGGCATAATGGCGAAAAAGGGGTTCACTAGTTGCGCCTACCCCTTTGGGGATAAAAGGCGTGAGTGTATATGTATATGCATAAACTTATATAGTACCTACTAACTAAATTAAAAGTAACTGAAGCTTGTCTGAGTGATTTAAATTCAAACCACAAAAACGAAATATAGTTGCTTGGAAGTTGGAACACGAAACAAACTATGAAACGGTGCTCATCTAAAATATATGACACACATATGACGTTATTATTATATTAGGTTACTAAAGAAGATTTTTAAATATTTTTTTCATTCAAAGAGTATTTCAGCAATATTTTCGCAAAATTTTTCGCTGCATGTTACAGTGTCCAACTATACATTGGTCAACATTTCCGGCTCAAGAAAAATCGATCCTATTTTGTTTTCCCTACTTAGAAAGCGTGTGGAGTGCTGATAAATGGACACAAGTCCATAATATATTACCGTCCGTCCGCATATATAGGCATATTCAACGTAGACCAGGAGTCAACCGAGTATATTGGAATTTACGTTATTCACATTACTAAACTTAATAAATGTAGCTTCAAACTTGTAAACGAAGAAAATCTTTCACAGTTATAATTGGGAAAATTTGTGGTGAAACTTTGGCGTACCAGTCTTTTTACATCATCTTTAATATATATAAATTACGTGTAACGTTGTTTGTCCGCGATGGACTCCTAAACTACTTAACCGAATTTAATCAAATTTGCACACCGTGTGCAGTTTGATCCAACTTGAAAGATAGGATAGCATATAGCTTTCATCTTAATTTATATTCGCAATATTATTTTATTGCAAGTAGTTTACGAAATACTGTGAAATTCAATTGTTTTTACTTTTTATTTGACAGCTGATTCAGTTGCGCAGTCCCTGTGGCGGTCGCAAAGAGATAATAATTTTATGTTACCCTACCTCCTTTCATTGCATACCGCTGCGCGAGTTAGCATCTTTTTTTAGTTTTCACCAATTTTCTTTGAGTATCTAGCAATGAAAATTTTATTCAATTTTCGACAATGTTTGTATTTGAATTCGTTTTAATGAATTCTCTTCAAAACAGTATTTTGTGCCTTCGCAAACTTGGAAAAGGGATATGGCCATGTGCCGAGGAATAAGCTGTGATCAACGTTGTCATTAACGTATGGGACTGAGGGCCGCCTGATAAGGGCATTGAAGTCTGTGTAATGAGAACTCCAAAGCCTGTATCAGGGTAAGGGGAACAAGAATAGCGATTCGCAATACTGTGCTGTTGGCGACGAAGTGGATTCCGGATTAGCAGAAGAAGCACGAAAGTCGAGTGAATGGGGTGGACTCCTTACATAGTATATTATGTAGAGTCACTATTTCTTATCACGTGGGAATAGTATGATAAAAGAACGTTATAAATTGAAAGATGATGTGGTGATTACAATTAAAATAAGTATGATGAGATAACTTGGGCACGTGGAGAGGATGGTTGAAAGACGAGTCACGAAAAAAAGTATTTACAGAGCGAATGTGAATGGTACGGATGGACGGTATGCCCATAATCGGCGAAAATATATGATGAGATCTATGACTGTGGAAGAGGTGAAAGGGGTATAGTCATTATCGTGGCATGTTGCGCTTAATAGTCGGCTTCTCTCTGTCTGTGTATGAATATATGCTTGAACTTGGCTTGACACGCTGCCGCGTATCTAGATAAATTACATACATACAACACACTAACACACACACACACACACACACACATACACCCAAACACATTTTTTTTTTGTTTTTAGTTTTTAATTTAAAATGTTTGTCTAGCATAGTAAGTTCCGAAGGTGGAGACCTGGTGACCTGTAACACAAGGTAATCTTAGATCAGGCACCAGTCTCCACAGGTTTATATGTCATATTTTATATTATGTGCTATTGTAATTGTACGAACTGTGGAGAAATAAATATACTTATTATTGTTATTATTAACTTACGGCAGAATTTAATGATTTTAATAATAAATTATTTGAAAACCCTACTAATATTATAAAGGCGAAAGTTTGTAAGAATTTATGGATGTTTGGATGTTTGTTCCTCTTTCACGCAAAAACTACTGAACGGATTTCGATGAAATTTGGCACACGGGTAGATCATGTCCTGGATTAACACATAGGCTACTTTAATCCCGGGAAAATATAAACCGGGACTTTTATCCCGGAAAAACTTTTTAATGCGGGCGGAGCCGCGGGCAAAAGCTAGAAATTTAAAGCTAAAGTTACCTATAAATTTTAATATTCGATTTGAAAATATTAATGTTTCGTTACTAGACAAAACATGTTCCCATTACAAAGAAATATAAACGTTCATTTATTTCAAGGTAACACATTTTGTGTGATGTGGCAACACTGTATATACCTTGCTGTCAACAGCAGGCCATCGGTACTCAAAGTTGAAACACACTCTACTGAGCCAATTAACGCTGCTTCTGAACCTAATGTTGACATATTTTTCTGTGACAGGTTGATTTGAATTTAGTTTTGCTTACTTCAAGGACAGAATCGTGGCCATTTGTGACAGTAATGTAGTTTACGTCTTTTTTTTTTTTTATTTGCGTCCCCGTCCAAATATTTATGTAACTTTTGACATATGCACGCCTATGAAATTTTATAATTATTGACAAGGAATCGAAAATAATATAATTGACTACTTTATGGACGCCATTTTTTCTTTTCCATAGTGAAGTGACTCGCTGTTCAGCTCCGATATTAATTATCAATCGATATTCGTTAAGCCCACTGATTCTGTGACAAAGATAATTCAAAACTTTTACATTAAAAAATAAAATTATATATGCGTAAGTATATAATAACCGATGAAATAAACTATTAAAGTTAAATATTGACAAAATGATATTGGATATAGAATATATACCTACAGAATACATTTATATTTAGAAAATATACACATTTAAACGCTTAGGCATGTTTATAAAACAATACAAAATGTTGAGCAAAAATAACATTTCAATGTGTTTAATCGATCAAAACATCTTCATAAATTAAATCGACTGTTACAAGAAATCGAATCTGTAACGCATTAGTGCATCCCCAATTGATTAGAAACCGAACTGTCAAAAGTTAAATAAATGGTTGGACGGAGTATAGCATATTACACATAGGTAGATTCTCCCTTTGTTAACCGACTAAGTAAATTTATTGAAATTAATAAAATAAAATTATAATTTTACGGTGTAGATTTTACATACCTTACTAACTTAGTTATAACTATTATAATATCAAATGAGTTTGAATGTGTTTTTTTTTCTTTTTTTGTTTTTTTTATTAACCTTTTTTTTTTATTATAATATGGGATGCGATAGTTCTGTATTGTCCTGTCATTTAACAAATTATTTCCTTGTGTGTTATGCTCATATTATAATGTACTAATTATTATTGTTATTGTGTTGTTGTAGGTAACTAACATTGAGTAAAACGACAATTCAATATGTCAGCTGCAAAAAAAAATATAATAAATCAATCAGTCCCATTCGTTTGTCTTCTCCCACAACCTAAGTCTCCAATGTAAAGTCACTAATCATAAGCATATTCAACCTTAGAGCATTATAATAATATTCAACAACGTGACGTTTGCGGAATAGCTTCTTAGTCAAGCTCGTCGCCAGTAATCAAAGAAGAAGAAGAATATTACAAATAAGAATAAAATAAATAATGTCAGCGATAAAGTGACGTAAATTCAATTTGCATTCAAATAATTTAAAGGGAATCAAGCGCAGACCGCGGAAAGTTACGTTGGGAAATTTGGGTGAAATAATAATGTACTGCAAACTGCAATGTTTAGGTCCTGTTGGCGAAGTCTTCTACCGCATTAATTTCGCACTTGGGTAGAGCTAGTAATCATAAAAATAATAATGCATTAAAATACTTAACAAATACAAAAAAAAAACGAACTAAGCAAATAATAAGACTAACTAATATTAATGTAATCACTCAGTGTGTTCGGTCTGTACCACAGTGAGTGCTATGAAGTATTATTTAGCCTTATCCCATCCTCACCTTTCCTTATAAAAACCACGCGTGCTGGCTTGCGAAACCACCACAGCTTCGTCTTCTATCCGGGCTCGAAACAAAAGGTTCGGTAATTCTTATGGCGCTATGGGACTGTTTGCCAGCATACGTGTTCCATCTTTCCTATAACTCTGGGTCCTTCAAGCGGATCGGAAAGGAGCAACTAAGCAAGCCGACATAACGCTGCCGACCGTCCCGGGATGTTTATTTCATGCTGGTCGTCATGTTCTCTTCACTTACCATCGATTAATCCTGTGAGGCCAATTTGCCGTGCCGTCGATATATAAAAAATACCCATGTTGTCGGTTATTTTGTTTGTCACGAAAAATAATTCATTAAATTTAATTAAATAAACTCAATCAATAT
This sequence comes from Lapara coniferarum, assembly GCA_949316025.1. Classification (NCBI taxonomy): domain Eukaryota; kingdom Metazoa; phylum Arthropoda; class Insecta; order Lepidoptera; family Sphingidae; genus Lapara; species Lapara coniferarum. The sequence continues at coordinate 11,237,561 of OX438926.1, read as the reverse complement.
TATATTGGTCATATTTTCTGCTGATATTTTGTGTTATTTAGGTACCTCCTTTTTTTTAATTTACATGATTTTTTGTTTTGTTAATGTTTTAACCGACTTCAAAAAAGGATGATGTTCTCAATTCGCTGAAACCCATATGTGAAACTCATGTCGTAATGTCATCTCTACCCGTCTAATTAGAGGGTGGTTATAATGGAATATTGTTATTCGTGTCCATTAGCAAGTCATTCAATAATACGAACATCTCTTTTTTATACAACAACACTATAAAACAAAATCGTAATAAACGTATTACAACTTATACATCAACGCATTTATGAACAACAGTTTCAAATTAGGCCATCAGATTTCTTATAAATTTTTGATGCCGTGTTTTTTTTGTATAGAATGCTCGTTATCTCATCATTACTTATATAAATTGTTGATCAGTTTTCTATTCAGGCTGTTTTAATTAAAACTCAAGTAAAACTACAAAGAAATATCTTCATAATCCATAAACACTCCGTTTCATTTTACTTTTTAATATAATCAACTTTTATTTGACTGCGTCGGTGGCGTAGTGGTATTGCGTACGCATTACGAGTACGATTTGCGCGCTGAGGTCCTGGGTTCGAATCCCGGGTCGAGCCAAAAAAATTGTGACTGGGTTTTTCCATCTTAAAATTTACTCAGTCGCAGCTCGGAGTCAGGAAGTTGGCGGTGTGATACCCCCGTGCCTCGGAAAGCACGTAGAGCCGTTGGTCCTGCGCCTGATCTCTCTCCGGTTATGTCGGATTGCCGTCTCACCGGACTATGAGAGTGAAGGAATAGCGAGTGCACCTGTGTATTGCGCACACACTTGTGCACTATAATATCTCCTGCGTACCTGGCTGATCTCCGTTGAGATTGGCCGCCGTGGCCGAAACTGGCTAGGAGGATTTCATTTCCAAGCAATTCTCGATACTCAGCGAACATAAGAATCTTATCGTAGAATTGTAAATTAATTATAACCAACTACACACTGGTTTTAAAAAAATTGTCGCGTCGTATTTATACATGTTTTACAATAATTCTAAATTAATATAAAAATGTTATTAGGTTTTATACACGAGGATTGCCGTCGGATTATGGCAAAGTTCCCACGCTCTGCAGAGCATGGGACGAAGCCAGTGCTGCGCGACACAGTGCCCGCGACCGGACAAGAACGCAGCATACGACCCACAACGCACCTTCATCGGCACCACTGAAGATAACAAGGTGAGATACACATTTTTAGCCCGTCAAACCCCGCTTATATATATAGATGTATGGGAAAACCCTATATACTCGGACGCCGGTGTCCGTAGCAGGGCTTGACGAGTCATTCACTTTTTTAAGTTATATAATTCGTATGAAGAATTTTATTCACACTAAATCATATACAAAAATCACTAAAACTAGTGTTATACATTCCTACAAAAAGTTTAGGTCCTCTGGCTCCCAAACTAGGTAAGGAAATATAGACATATCTACTGTCTTATAATGGAAACCTACTGTCTGTTCCTGACAACCAATTAACCTTTAGAAAAGGATCAGATATCGTGTGTTGCAGAAAGCGGGTATCGATAATTACTCGGACCTAAAAGAAAGATGGTTAGTACCATGTAGATAAAGTTGGAAAGTAGTTAATTATAGTTAAATAACATTAATATATTAAATGATTGTTATGGACATCATATTTATGACCTAGGTAATTTATTTATTTATAATAACCAAAAATGTTAGCTACTTTAAGAATAACAAAAACGAAGTAAAATACAATTAATTAAAACTAAATGCACAGGTAATTTAAATTATTGAGCTAGGTGCAAACAACCGTTCTAGGTTTTCTGTCAACCGGCTGGTTGTGGTCAGGAAATCTTTGTTACTATTGTGGAAAATGTCAACCGAGTGCTCGGTGACTAAGGTGTAAAGTCTCTTTCTCTTTTCTGTGGTGTAAAGTGTAAGGCAATAGGTAGACAACGCCACTGCATTGGTACTTTGAATATGTTATAACAACAATTTTAGGAACTTTTCATAATAAAATTAAATTGATTTTATTCGAAATTTATGTTTTTCAATAATTACAAAGACCATTTGTGTGTGCTAGGAAACGAAACCAAATGTTTGGGTGAAAATTAACGGACTCACGACATTTCAAAATATGAACCGAATAAATTCATATTTTGTAATGTATGCCATTCAACAGGTAATAGATGTTTTTAATATCACTCGTCGTTTGTAATAATCAATTGTTAATTTTAGCATCTATGTATTTACGATTTACGTGTTATGTATGAAAATATAAGAATGTAAGACGTTTTTATAAAATAAAGTGATTTCATATCATTCATATCTTTGTTTGCAACCAATTAAAATAAATAGACGAAACTGGTATATTTTTGCTATAAAACGCAACATTAGCACATACATATTAAAAATCATTATAGCTTTGGTTAAAATCGGCTGATCATAATGCGAGACTCAGCTCGTCTTTGGTGTGGTTCGAATTAAAATTCAGTATAAATAATATATAATGTATATAATGTCAACAATAATTGATTCTTGTAGAGTCTCATGTGAAAGGAAGCATAAGAATAAAGTGTAGATCAGTGGGGCTAGGACGTGAAACGAAAAACACGGCGCGTCTCCGTTTCGTTTTATTGTGATTGGTTGAGAGACTGATGTATCGGTCTCTCGATCAATCAAAAACATCAAAATACCGATACGTCAGTCACTCAACCAATCACAATAAAATGAAGTGGAGACGCATCGTGTTTTTCGTTTCACGTCCTAGCCCCAGTATGTCATTACGAGTTATCTAATAAAGCCTTCTCCTCAATCATGTCGAGTAAATCCAAACGAGAAGTATTGTTATTGCTGTAGACGGGAATATAAACGTGAATATATTTTCACACAGCGGCTAATTTTACGCATTCCTATTAACTGAAGCCTGAACGAAGCAAACGTATAGAACTTTATATAACTCATATAAACATATTGAAAGAATAATATTTGTTTTGTGCTGATACAATATTTCGTTAGTAAAATTACTACGTCAATATAACGATAGGTTGAACAAAACGTTGCAAAATGGCTAAGCCTACGTCTTTCATGGCGGCAGTTAAAAACTCATATTTATTTATTGAATCCTATCGGTATAATGGTTCACTTTAGAATGTATATCCGTACTAAATTCGAGTCGTAAACTTATCAATCTGTCCACTGTCTAGCAAGCTCGTGTCTGACATCCACACTACTAACAAAGTATAGCGATACCATAAACTGAAGTGTAACTATATTTCTATAGCAGAAAGAATCGGCAACGAGTACGAGTAAGAGTAGTGGGACTACGAAGAGCGGGCGCGGGCATGAGTCGCGCGACTGCCACCACCTGAGCCACTTGTCGCGCAACGTGTTGCGGGCGCGCCGCGGCGTCGTGCGCATGCTCATCGTTGTCGTGCTCACCTTCGCAATCTGCAACCTGCCCTTTCACGCCAGGAAGATGTGGCAGTACTGGTCCAGCGGATACGAAGGCACCAGTGACTTCAGCAGTCTCCTGACGCCACTAACATTCCTGTTCACGTACTTCAACTCCGGGATTAACCCCCTGCTGTATGCTTTCCTATCGAAAAACTTCAGGAAAGGTATGAAAGAACTGTTGTTCTGTCATTACCATGGGAAACGAAAAAGCGAAAATTTAATAGTGCTGAACCCGGTAGGCGTCGGATTACGGCGCAGCTCGACGCGCTCCACACGAGCCAACTGCAGCACTGTGACGATGGCGCCCAACGGAGAGGCATGAGATTTGCGTCGGCGGCGCTTCATTTATAAAGTGGAAAATTTTGACATTTCCTGATTAACGGAGAGCACGGACGAAGTAACCGACAGCAGCGGCATTTACACCGTGTCGACAATTTCTAAAAAAGATTTGTATGACTAAGGATAGCTGAGTCGGTGCTCGATAAACACATAAAGATATTTCGTGATGTGAACTATTGTATAACTATGTTACAAACTTCTCGTTAACTTGTTCGATGGTGTATTTATATATTACGCGGTGATCTCACGAGCTTAACACTTCATTAGATAGATAAACATTGTGATTGAATGGATTGTAAGGATTACTATGTAGATACAACAACGAAACTAATTTAGGTACCTACATATCTGTGGAGAAAAACCATCAACAATTATGTAAATATGCTAAGTCTCATATCTTTCTTCTCATTTATATCATAATAATATATTTTTATCTACCTAAACATACAAATAATGTTGAAATTACAAATAGGATTTGCCGGGTATTTGAAATAAGATTTAAAATATTTTTAGCGAATATTTTACAGAGCTCGGAAGGCTTGCCATCTATCACATAGTGTGACGGAATACGCACGGCGAACAGTGGGTGCACTAGTTGCGCCTCTGCCTATCCCTTCGGGGATAAAAGGCGTGATTTTACGGAGCTCTGGCAGCGTTCTTTCGTTCTTGTTTTAAAATGATATTGGATATGGCATGAGTAACTAAATATGTAGAGTCCAATTGTATATTTTTTTAATTTTCTATCCCCTAATTGTGCCAAAAAAAATATATTCAAAAAATATGTTTCTTGTTGTCCACGATGCCTAGCGAAACGTTGTTATACCATATCCCATAGTATCTAGTTTATGGAAGGCACGTCTAGTCATTAATTTATAAAGTAGTTACGGGAACGCTAAACATTATTAAGAGGCCGTATCTTGTATGTCCAATGATTTATATATACAAACACGATATCAGTCGCGCGCTAACCCGCGAAAATAAGTGCGCCTCCTTTTATATTGATAATAAAGAAATTGTCGCGTTTATCTTGTAGGCGACTTTTTATACCAGTAATTTTCGTTAGTTAGTGTCAAGCACAATTTTGATTGAAAAAGACTACAAGTTTGAGTCTCCGTACAAAAAAATTCTGAAGTAGACGTTGGAACTTGGGGGATAGATTGAAATTAAAGAAAGATATGAAAAATCTGGCTAGTTTATTCCATTAGTGTTGAAATAGTCTTTCCGATGATGATTATAAATTAATCACATCAGTTTATTTTTTAAATAATCACGATGAAGAGATGACTGAAATAGTCGAAATTTTAGATACGGCCTCTTAACGCTACAATACGTATGTAGGTATACATATTATATCATATCATTCATATTATATTATGTTAAAATTAATGATCATTTCAATAATAATATATTTTTTTAAAGATTTTTCACTAAATTAAAGTACAAAAGAGAAAAATAAGATACAACTGTATGCGTTATTTCCAAAATAATAAATAGATATTAGTGAATTATTTATAAGAAAACAACGATTTATAAGGATGGTGGATGATTAAATGTAGTACCTTGAAGGAAAAAAAAATATCTTACATCAAAAATATACATATTTTTTTACTTGACTAGCTGGTAATCATTTAATACTAAGCTAAATCACCTAACAAAAATATAATAACGATGTATACTTTTGCATTAAAACGATTTACAATTCGCGAAACATTTTTTTTCTATATACATAAAATAATTTGGAGAATAATTACACAAATTATGTGTTATATTTATAACGGCTGTATTAAATAAACGATCCCAATCTTAGATTTAATTTCGCCATGCTCTGTTAGTTACTTTAACAGCCTCATGAGTCAAGCTTTTTAAATCAGTATTTTGTAAGAATATAAAAAGGAATATTCTCAGGTCTGTTTGGTCCATTTTTGCGATGGATCAAAAAAAACGATTGGAATCGTTTATTGGAAATTGTTGTAAATTAAAAATAAATTTAGAATGTCTATTTGTAGATGTAATTTTTATTCAATGAGTTATCTGAATGAATGAATTTTTGGAACTAAATAACTAAATTTTATTATAATTCATTCTTAGCAAATCCTCTTCTTATTAAAATAACAGTGGTACAGCAAGAAATACTAAATAGAATACTGAATAGAACAAACATAATCTTAGCACGCTTTGTAATACTGATCGTAATGATTGTCGCTAAATTTTAATTTGTGTGCTAAGAACTGTTCATAGATGATACAACACATAAGTAACTAGTAGTGCTCGCGGCTCTGTCCGCGTGAAAAAGTTTTTCCGGGACAAAAATATTTTCCCGGGATAAAAAGTAGCACTCAGGAGCTATGTAGCTACCTATTAGTGAAAGAATTTTCAAAATCGGTTCAATAGTTCCTGAGATTAGCGCGTTCAAACAAACAAACAAACTCTTCAGCTTTATAATATTAGTATAGATTATAATATCGACGGTTGGCAGGCTAATTGACGGTAGTGTGTTTTTTCTACGTTGAGTGTATGCATTTGGAATCAGCACATTTTCCTCAGTTTTTTGTTAAATAAGACTCAAATTTTCGAAAAAACATCGCTTTAGTCAACTAGCCCGCCAACCATCGATGTGTTAAATAATGCTTCCTGATCAGGTTTGTGAAATGTGTATGAATATATATATGTATTGCGTATAAGAATATAATAAATGTGTATAATAAATTTTCCATGTACGAATATCAAAATATATTATTAAGTATAGAAAATGTAAATATGATCCTACAAATGTTTTTATTATAATGTACATTATTAAACTTGAATTTATTTATTATGTGAGTCAAATATCTATGTAAATTAAGAAAATGATTTTGTTACAATAACCGTGTAAATATACATCTATTGGTGTTATGTGTCTGTCTATGTAACATCCAGCTACTGATCCTAGATTCCCTTTTATCCGAATAATATTAAACATGCGAAGGTTTGTCAAAGTGTTTGGATGTTTGGGTTTTTTGTTAGAAATAAACACATATACACTCACGTCAGTTATCCCCGAAGGGGTAGGTCGAGGCGTAACTAGTGCACCCACTTTTCGCCGTCATTCCGTCCCATGACGTCCCATGTCATAGGGGGCGAGCCTATCGCCATATCGGGCACAAATTTCGGACTCCGGGCTGATACTGAATAGAAAAACTCGATATCACTTTGCCCGACCCGGGGATCGAAGCAGAGACCTCAGTTTTGCAGTCGTACTGTAATACAACTACGCCACCGAGGCAGTCAGTAGAAATAAACGAGTACAATTAAACGGATTTGGTAAAAAATTAGCATACGGGTAAGTCATATTCTGAATTAACACTTAGGCTACTTTATATCCCGGGAACTTACTTACTCCTGCGAGAAGTAATGTAAATTTTAATGAGATTTTTAAAAATAGATGGCGCTGGCGTCGCTATGTCTAGGTACTTTTGTAGAAGGAAATCCTTTCAGCGCGAGCAAAGCCGCGCGCAACACCTAGTTTGCTATAAGGAATTAACAAAAAATAAACTGACTTCAAAACCACTACAAATGAAAAAATAATTAAAATTTGTATTCGCTTAGTTTATACGTATATTTGGAGCCGATGCCTAATTCGAAATCATGTTCAAAGTGTCAGTTGCATAGATACATATATTGAGCATACACTGGAGTTATGCCCAGCCTGGAAAGAGGAACGCAGCGCTCTCATAGCAGACTTCGGAGAAGATTCTCGCTGCCGGCTGTGGTCGCTTCCATGGTCGGCAGTCGGGAGGCCTGGGGTGCGGTGGCCCACTTCTGCGAGGTGGTCCTCTCTCACAAGAAAAGTGCCGAGAGGGATCGGGAGTGCGAAGATCCCTTTGACCACGATATCCTCTGACTGTCATAAAAGGCGACTAATAAGGGCCACCGGAGTTCACAGGCGGGCTGGCAGGGGGCTGTCCGTCTTTAGTTTTGTGTTTTATTTTTCTTCTCTTAATTAATGCTATGAGAGTAAAAACTATGTAATTAACCTCAATGACTCAACTACTATCGATTCTGTTTGAAAGCTTAACTTGCAATTTGTCGTGTTGTAGAAATAAATGTAGCGTCCAGCAAAATAATAAAGGCTCTTGTATTGCTCAAAGTAGTTGAAAATAGCCGAAGTTTTTACAGTATGTTATTTTTAAACGTTTAAGGACTATGTTTGCACGCAGTTGTATTTGCATATCGTCATTTTACAAAAAGTAGTTAAAATGCAATACAGGTCTTATGCCAAATGTCTTATAGAACTAATGTTCCTATCAATTTGCCGGTCAGGAAGGTGGAGGAAGTTTTCGCCATACAACATAACTTATGTCCCAACATCGAAGCGTTCCACTATTTATTTGTAGGAAAGCACTAACATTAGCTTCATCCATTTCCCTAACAGCTGGTAATGCCCAAAAAGCGTCAGTAATATTTCGTGTATAATATAATATAATAATAAATAAATAATATCAGCCCTGTATTATATACTGCCCACTGCTGAGCACGGGCCTCCTCTACGACTGAGAGGGTTTTAGGCCTTAGTCTTCCACGCTGGCCTAGTGCCAATTGGCAGACTTCACATACCCTCGAAATTCTTATGGAGAATTCTCAGGCATGTAGGTTTCCTCACCATGTTTTCCTTCACCGTTAAATGCGAACGATTATAATTGATAAACAATACACACATAACTTCGAAAAGTCAGAGGTTTTGAACCTCTGGACATTGTCTCGGCAGACCGTTCCATTCCCAACTAGGCTATCATCCACTTGTACACAATATTTTGTGTAATTATACAAAATATTTCATTATTATAAGTATAATAAAATGCTGAAACAAGATTCAATGACATTAAATTCTCTACTAAATTATTAATGCCGATGGTCGAAAACATGTCATTCTCTACAGGCATCTACATAACATAATTACATTTTCGATCTACCGTCATGACACAAATAAAGGATGGTAAATTATTTGATATGAAAATGTCTCGTTATGAAATACTACGTACTTAATAAATACATCATCAAGTACACGCCCATAAATGCTTACTAAGACATTGTTAAGCATTTTACCAAGGTTTCCGATTTTAGTTTGAAGTCGAAGCGAATCTCTCTGATCTATTTGACCAAGAAATAAATCAAAAATAACAAGGGCTTATCGGCTTTGTAGTGTTTTTGGATCTTGCAAACACACACACTAGCAGATGACAGACAGATGCGTCACTAGTGCACTCACTTTTCGCCATGCGTATTCCGTCCAAGAATGTTATACCCATATGGATTTTTCATTCCGTTTAACAAACTGAAGAATAAAATGTGACGTCACAGCTATCTGCTGTCTCTCTCTTTAGAGTGACAAAGGTTTATTTTCAAAACCAGGACGTAACATAATTAACTGTCCATAATAATATGATATGATATATTATGGCTGCCTCGGTGGCGTAGTTGTAGTATGGTACGACTGCAATGCTGAGATCTCGGGTTCGATCCCCAGGTTAGTCGGGTCGGGCAAAGTGACTATTTTCCATTCAGTATCAGCTCGGAGTCTGGAATTTGTACACGATAAGGCGATAGGCTCGCCCCCTATCACAGCGTGGAACGGAATAACGGCAAAAAGTGGGTGCACTAATTGCACCTCTGTCTACCCGGGGGATAAGAGGCGTGAGTGTGTGAGTGTGTAATAATATGATATCGCACCATAATATTTATTGTTATCTCTATAAAGTAATGCGGTTTAAATTAATTATGAAAACCAACTACAGCGGCTAGTAATAGTTGATATTTAAAAAATATAATTTGAGTTAGAAAGTTTATTCCAAACAAAATTGGCATATTTACTTACTTTTTTGGTATGTGTAGTTCGGAACTACTAGTTCCACTTACATAAAAAAAATACCTCACCACGCGGTGGTGAATTCAGTGGCGGCCTTGGAGGAGGGGGGCGAACCAGGCAACCGCCTGGGGCCTCGCAGTTACAGGGGCATCTTGCAGCTCCTTGGGGGCCCGTTTTTTGGCACCTTACTTACAAAGCTGTTAAAAAAAATTATTTGCTTCGCACGGGGCCCCGCGTGCTTTTTTTTTGCTCGGCACACAGCCTCACATTGTATATGTTTTACTTTCCCCCGCGACTGGATATGTTCACGTTGTTTGCCGGCCTTTATAACCAAATATGGAGACTGTAAGGTTAGACAGAAAAACATTGGGATATTTAAAAATGAAAACTACAGTTATTGTAAAATTTAAATATAATAAAAAAAAATAAAAAACATACTCATAAAAGTAAACAATCATACATAAAAAAATAATACACATTTAGGAAGTTAAATAACCTAATTTTCAGTAAGTAATTTTGAAATATTACGAATATCTATTTTGTGTGATTTTACAATTTTTGCGAGTATTCTGCGAACTTTTTTTCTGTAATTATCCATAATAATACATATTGTGTTTTAGAGATATTCTACTATGAGTTGTGTAATTCATGGTTGCAGAATTATTTGCAATCCAACATCTAGTGTGAAATTCCATAGGTAAGTTGACTGTAAACAAAGTTGTGTAGATATTTATAGCAAAAATAATAAACACGTGGATGTTTTACAAATTACAATACCAAATAAATTCTTGTTTGAGAGCCATGGAATCAAAAATTAACGCTACATTCTGCGGGTGAGGTTTCGTCCTTAAATTTATTTTTAATATTCTAAAACTTCTGTGAAGAAGCCAACAAAACAATTAAAGTTTGCTAAAGATCACCATAATGTGCTCTCTTTCGGCAAATATATCTTTGAATTTATAAAACAAAAATGTTTTCGGCGACTAAAAGTGTAATGTTAAAGCAAAAGTCGTTATGTCATCACTATATGTAATTTTTCTTTGCTTGCTACTTGGAATATACTTTAAAAAAAAATCTCAAATATTAGCAAAATTTCACTGCAAAATATTTTCAATTTCAGACTGTATAATCATGAACAACTTTAATAAGAAATAACTTGTAATTAATTTTCTTCTTTTATCTCTTCATCTTCTGCTGCAATACTTTCTTTTATTTCTTTAAACTTATTTCACTGGATGTCTTCACATTAACTGATATATTGAAATCTTTCAAGTCTTGGCGTTTCAATGGTGGTTCATATTCATTTCGCTGACATGTAATGTAAAAAGTAAACATCAATCAATAATAATATATTTAAGTACCTATACATTTTAGACAGAGGCAGAGGTGCCATTTAGTACACTCAGATATCACCCAATGTACCGCCGTTATAAAATTTGGTGGGTCGCAATCTAATGTGGGTGCCCTATCCTACTAATCTTATTATATTATAAAGGCGAAAGTTTGTAAGAATGTCTGGATGTATGGATGTTTTTTTCATGCAAAAACTACTGAACGGATTTCGATGAAATATGGCACACGGGTAGATCATGTCCTGGATTAGCACATAGGCTACTTTTCATCCCAGTAAAATATAAACAGTGACTTTTATCCCGGAAAAACCCATTCACGCGGGCGGAGCCGCGGGCAAAAGCTAGTAAATAATAAAGTCTAAGTGGATCATAATTATACCAGTGAAATGATAAAAAATAATATACTTTCAGGATGAGTTTCTGGTAATAAATAATTATTTTTGACATCTACTGCCATATTCCCAGAAGTAGAAGACACATTATCACATTCAGAATCATAATCTTCTGTCTTTAAATGTTGACTAGTAATTCTTGCAGACATCAAATTGACCTTTTAATGGTATTTATATTTAACCACGTTTTTGCTTATCTAGATCTTTAAGAAATCTGTAAAGAGAAATACAAACTCGATTTTATTTTAAATAAAAGTTTCAATAAATAAATGCTGGATACACTGAGAACTCGATTGTAACTGTTGATCCTCAGTTTTTATTTACGATGATTATTTAAAGATTAATAAGCTTTATAATATTCATTAAGGCGGCTAGTATTACAAATACTCTAGCACCATTGTCAAACCGGTCCACCAAAGCTTACACCATGGTCACCCTAGCCTCTTGTTTATATACACTATTTACAATACAAAAAATCACATTTAACATTACGTTAACATGAAAAAAGTAGTCATATATAAAGCAAATCACATTAAGCGATATTTTTCTACAGTTCATTTATAAAATATTCACGTATTTTATTACATTTCGTATAAATATTGATAAAATTATAATATTTACACAATATTGATTACAATGAACTTACCTGTAGAATTTCACATTAAATGATGGATGCCAAATATTTCTGCAACCATGAACTACACAATTCACATTAAAATATCACTAAAACACACTTATTATTGTAGATAATTACGGAGAAAATTTCGAAGTGAACATTTATTTGACAACTATATTGACATCGAACTTAACGTTTTATAACAGTGTTGCCGAAGTATGTATTCGCAATTACCAATTAAATGAGGAAATTTTTTAAACTAAAATGTTAATAAGGATAAAAAACCTTAAGGATATCTTATTCAACAAGAATAATTCTGAAATGAAAATAGTACTTATATCATTATATAAGATATGTTGGAAATATTTATATATACATGATTGAGACGACAATAACGGTATTGATATTTTTTTATGGGTAGGGAAATAATCCGTAAGCTTTGGCAACATAGGTTAAAGAGTGAGTGAGATAGAATACAACACAAAAGGTAATTTTTTTGTCTTCACAAAAATGTGTGTACCGCTCTCTCCATTAGATAATATTATAAACTTCTTGATTCCGTCCCATGATGTACCTAATAGTGGGCGTGCCTATCGCCAGATCGGGTACATTTTCCAAACTCCGGACTGATACTGAATAAATAAACCTTTTATCACTTTGCCATGAAATGAAAATCCTCCTAGCCCGGGGATCGAACCCGAGACCCCCGAGACCTCAACTTTGCAGTCGTACCGTAATATAACTAAGCCACCGAGGCAGTAAAGTTAATTACACAATTAACAATAATAATTTATTTCCAAACAAATATACATACAAGTTTACAATCGGTAAATTTGTTTTACATATGATTTGTTGTCATCGAAGTATATTAACCCTGTCTCTTAAACTAGGACAAGCCTGTATCTTAAGGGTCAGTGTTCAGCTCAAGACTTTATTTATTATACAACATCAATTAGTGAATTATTCAGCTTAGGTTTTAATAACAATGGTTATACCATTACAGACAATAATGGTAGTAACTACCTTTGTTGTTAAAAATTTATTACCTAATATCTCAACTCATTGTTCGGAAATTTATATATGTAATAGATTTTCCGTGAGCTATTTGAACAATAGTTAATGTTTTTCTGCACAAATTATGTGGTTCGCAGCAAATCCTAGTAATATTATAAACGCGAAAGTTTGCAAATTTGTTTGTTTCGATAAAATTTGGCACACGGGTAGATGATGTCCTGGATTAACATAGGTACTTTTTATCCCGGGAAAATATAAAGAAAAACTCATTCACGCGGGTGGAGCCGCGGGCAAAAGCTAGTAGGACTATAATTTTATATACATATGATAATTATATTATCAATGCCATAGAAGTAATTACATTTAAGTATTCATCAATGATGTTATCTGTTTCGATTTCGTTGATTTGTTTGCAAATTAACGTGGGTATGCTTAATTTTGGCTTCATAACGCTTAATTATAGTTGTTATTTAGATAACATTAATTAAACAAGAAAATATCGCGGGCAGACTGTATCATACCAATCATGCACGTTTTCTAATATCTTAAATATTGATTCTAATAGTTCAAAACCGTTAACAATTTTGAAAAATATGTGTGGTGCATTGGGCTAATACCGGATCACGGAGTAATCCCGTTGTTTCAAAATTACTGCTAAACTGTAACTCAAACTAATACAGTGGCAAACAATTGTGCTACATTAGAAATAGCAGTTAAATATGTGTTATCTGTTTTAGGAAATGTTGTTAGCTTTAGTATTATTGAGTACCGGGATTACTCTGTCATCCGGTTTTACCCATACGCACCCTCTTTAATATTCAGATAGGATTCGTGTTGTACCTACATGATCTACGTGCGTAATGAAATAGGTACACCCACCGCAGCATATCATCTATTCAATTTAGATCCCCAGTGATGCCGCAAAAAGGAGAGTTTTATACCTTACATTTACCCACGATGGTCTCAAATAAGTCTGATCCTAGGCTATGACTTGTCCAATATATGAAAGGAAAAAAGAAATCATTTTGGGAATGTTAGTAACAATTTTTTTTTATTGCATCGAATGACGAGGCGAGCATGCATTTCACATGATGGTAAGCGATACAACCACCCATAAACAGTAGAAACACCATCCAGCACCTCGAGTTACAAAGTACTGTGTTGAATTCCACTGCGCTCGTCATCCTGAAACATAAGATGTTTAGTCTCATTATGTCCTGTAGTTACACTGGCTACCATGCCTTTCAAAACGAAACACGACGGTGCAAGCACACTGCGCTTGGCGGTGGAAATAGACATTGCGGAGTCACCTACCCAGATGGACTCTTATATATGATAATCCTACCACGAGTAGTATTTAACAAATCTGTCTTTAAGTAGTTGATAAAAATCCTTTGTAGTGATAAGTCGTTTTTTAAACATGAGGATATAGGACAAACACTTCTCTCGTAATAAAATGACCGATGCTTCGAATCCCGTATTTTCTACCATATGCGGGTTAATTCTTGAAATGTAATTTTTAGTGCATTATTAAACTCTAAAGATTTTGTAAATAACAATTTAAATTATCTCTTTTAGTGCACCATTAAACTCTTAAAGGAAATTCTAAATATCATGTTTCTCACTTAAATTGAATTTCCGACCGCAAAGTATTTAGCATTTTACGAGACGTTATCTAAATGAAACACCAAATTGACCAATTTTGCCCTGTGTAGGTACGAAATGTAGCACTAAAGCTTGCAAAAAATATTTTTATGCCGAGATTCTTTATGTAAATTCTTAATCTATTGCTGTTCAAGTAGTTTCCCTGGTCGAGTTTACACAAAACACTCGAGTTTAAATGAAACGCAATGAGTTCATTAGCGAACACCCGTTAACACGATCCTTGAAAACTGACGACTTAATAAGAATTTAACCATTGTTTGTGAACTAACTACTAAAACGTGTAAATTGCAACATGATAATAACTTACAAACCTTCCAGTTGAATATCATTTAAAATTCGTTCTTTTTCCCTCGGTGTTTCAGGAACAACGTTTTTTATAAAAGCAGCTCGTGAAACCTCTACAGAATTTTTAATCAAGCAATGGACTTTGACGTAATGGTGCATTGCCCACGATTGCCGCCCGGCACGTCAAACACGAAGTAAAGTCTTTCTCAGTGGGGCTAGGACGTGAATCGAAAAATACGATACGTCTCCGCTTCGTTTTTTTGTGATTGGTTGAGTTACTGACGTATCGGTATTTTGATGTTTGTGATTGATCGAGAGACCGATACGTCAGTCTCTCAACCAATCACAATAAAACGAGACGGAGACGCATCGTGTTTTTTTTTCACGTCCTAGCCCCCCACTGTTCTGTGATGCCAAATATAGCTTTCATTAAAGTACTGCCAAAGCCTGACCTATGATAAAGATGCGATGCATCAACCCGTTATGGCTGTTACTTCTACATGAACCTCATTATACAGCTGATAGTATTAAACTTACCTCTGAATTAATTTATTTAACTTAACGTAATCGGACATAAAATCTCAAAACGCTGAAAAGCACGGATAGCTGAATAGAGTGCTTAAGTGTAAGTGAATAAGATGTATGTTCAAACGGTACTAAAATATAAATGCCCTGATTAAATGTAATCAGCTAAAAAGCACGCCATTGGCAATAATTTACAGTCAATTGAAATGGTTCAGTATCAATTCTGACCCATAAGTTGGAACTATTCACTTTATGGTCCTAAAGTGAATAAGCTGTAGTAAAACGCGTTTTATGGAGAAAAATGTACCTCAAAGATATATTATTTGATTACCCACAAATTTTCTGTCTATATATATTTTTTTCTATTGTTCCTCACAAAACATAAACCAATAGCTTGTACCACACAATGTTCTATTAGTAATGAATAAACATTTTTTTATATATCCACATACATATAATGTAGTTATTATAATATCTTTATAACAATAATCATATAAATCGCCTGCCTGATGGTGTTAACGCCAAGTCTCTCCTACAATAGTAGTACACACACGCACTCACACACGCACACACACACACGCACACACACACGCACACACACACACACACACGCACACACACACACACACACACGCACACACACACACGCGCGCGCGCGCCCTTTATCCCCGAAGTGGTAGGCAGATGCGCAACTAGTGCACCTACTTACTACCATGCGTATTCCATTCCATATTGTAATGGGGGCGAGCCTATCGTCATTTCGGGCACAAACTCCAGACTCCGATACTGAACACAACGTCGTACATAATACAACTACGCCACCGAGGCAGTCAACCTTACAATGTATAATTAAACTAGCTACGTTGTCTTTCAAAGAATAAAAAGCATTTATGTCTATAAATTTCTAATGCCTCGCCACAGAAGTTAACTTACTAAGTGCCGCGCCGGCGTAAAACTTGGAAGATCAATTTGATCAGAAATGTTTGATACGTTTAACCATCAAGAGTATGTTACCTACATACATTATGTCTGTATTTATTTAATTTCGTCGTCAACATTAGAGTATCAAAGTAATACAGCCGCGATGTATAAATTAGTTACATAGATTTCACTATTAACATACTATTTTTATGATTAGGACACGTTTTATTGCAAGATTATCATAATAATCTTCTTACTAAGAAGCTCACAGAGCGTATTATATCATTCGTTGCCAAGAACTAAGAAGTATCCGCAGTAATCTATTGTCATCCATCAAGCCATTGGAATGATGCTCGGGGAAGACTAATGTACCATATACAGTCAGCTACATTAGTATCAGAACATATTCAAAATTTCAAATCGCCTATACGCGTTCAGTTCAATTAAAACATTATTTGCTCTTTGTGTAAAGTAAATCCCTTTCATTTTATTTTTATGAAGACAAAAATAAAATTGGTAAACAAAAGTGTAAAAGCGATTTGAAGATTGAATTTATTCAGCTTCTTATGTGGCTGACTGTACATAAACCAATGCGTGCGAAAACAAAATCCTAGCTTTGCTTTGCAATCGAGTAAGAAGGTACGCCCACAGATAAAACAGGATTGATGCCATCTCCATTCAAGCGGGGTGACTTCTGACACACTCAATTTTATTGCTTTGAATTTATTTTGATTCTCTACGAATATTTCATAACCAATTTCATGTATACTCTGTCGGTTTAGGTATTTAACTAAATGTAAACAAATAATGCCATATGATTCCTGGGTAGTCAACCTTTTCTCACGAAAGTGTTTACGAAGACTGCTGCGTCAATGAAACTATGGCGTACAACAAACATTAAAATGATTACTTTCACTTTGGAAACAAAACATATTACTAAAAACCTCTAATCATCAGAAACAAAGCAAAAAATATAATAAATAAACAAATTTCTACAATTCGGAAATTTATCGATAATTGTTGTCTATTTAACCGATTAAATTGAATGGCAGTCAGTTATAATGGCGTGGCACGTGGCATTCACATTCTGAAATTTTGTAGGGTTATGCATTACGATCCATTGGAAAAATGTTGAGCGTGCATGTCGTATTAGGTCTTTTACAGTTGACAGATCGAGGTCCTATATAAAAGTTTTGTAATTTTTCATAGTTAATTGTGTTTGCGCGTATTATTTCATACTTATAACTATATAATAACCTAATAAATTTAATACACAGGAATAACAGTGCTAAGTGTTGTGGAGGTTATAAAGATGTTTATTTTGGTTACAATGTATTTTGTAAAGAGAAATGAGCAGGTAAAATACCTTTTTTATGATATGTTTACATTTAGATAAATACCTATACCGACAGAGTATAGTTCCTTGAACAAACAAAAGCAGTCGTCAAACTTGCTACTACGCTTTCATAATATTTCACATTTATGCGATTGAGAGTCTCAGAATAGTTTTAATATTTTGTAAAAAAAATACAACGTACAGAATCAAATTAATTGATATAATTTAACATAGTAACATGACTTGAGCACCGGCAACCACAGAGAAAAAATATCGTTGTTTATCATAAAATATATCTTTATCTATGTTAGATATTATGCGAGATATAATTATAAACATCACATTTTCTAGAAAATTAGTAATTGTATTGAATTATTAAAGGCTTGAATGAAACTAAAACATTAATAACCCACTGAATTATTTTAAAATTTATTTTATGTATTAATCATACTGTAAAATATATATTAAAAAAAAATGCAGTATATCATGACAATTGATGACGAAAAAATTAAGCCCGGAGTTTCTTTCTGCCTTTCTTCTTCGGGTCGTCATCGCTTAGGTAGCTAGTGAAAGGCTGGTAGGTTAGCTAGGCTAGGACCGTGGCGTATCCTTTCCTCGTAATGTAAAGATACTCCTTCCCTTTCTTTTATATCAGCTCCACTTCTCCTTTCCCTAGCCCTTTTCCCGTCCCTAATGTCCGTGTCCTCTGAACCTATCAGCCCGTGCTGGTTGTTCAATATTTAACTTTAAATTACTTCATTGGTTTATTATGTACCTTTATTATTGTGTCTACCTTCATGTCATGACCTGTCATAAGTGCTTTTTTATAAGCCTATTTGACCAATAAATGATTTTATTTTTTTTTATTTTTTATTTAAAAAAACTACAGTTTCACATAAATAGTAGACATTTTTAATGAAGCACAATCGAAAATTTTAAAATGATTTGAATCCATTATCAAAGTTTTTGTATTGACTACTTGAAGTATGGAAGGGAGCTGTCATTTTTGGTATTAAAAGCAGCTCGGATAGCTCTCGGCTCATACAAGTTTGAACAATGTTAGAAGTGAGACTAAATATAAAAATATAATAAATACCTATGTTCAGAAGACTACTTTCATTTTTCAACGTCACTCTGCCGCATTTATAAAAGAATATATACAGCTAAGAGCTGGAATCTTTTCATCTTTGAGCGTAAACGACGTTCATTGGTATAAAAGTTACTGTGTACTTTCTCCGGATACAAAATAGCTGTCTACCAATACTTGGCGTAGACGATCTTTGTGCTAAACATAATCCAAGTCCTTCCAGTGGTTGCGCGTACATCTAACAATTCCAAGCACCCTTTCAAACTTTCTTATTTATATTAGTGAGATAGTTGAGACTCCGGCTTAGTAAAATGTTAACGATCGTTGGTTCGGTTTAACTTACGTTCGTTTAATTACGAACGCGAACGCTTTGTACATCGGCACGCAGCATACATAATCGGTTTATCGGACAGGCTTTACCCAGTTAATAAACAATTTATGATACACTCTACCAGTTAACGAGATATTAAAACTTCTGAATGTTTTCATGTTCAAAATGTCGCACCTTTAGAACAAAAACGAAACAATTCAAAAAGATGGAAAATTGGGTTATCGTTATAAAATTACTTTAAATGAAATTCTCAATACAATAATAGTTCAAACACAGCCATATTCGAGCAGAAAAAGGACAAAGCTGTTATATCGGTCCCTTTTTTATTATATTTTTATAAATAAGGAACTAGTTTTTAGTCATTTAAAAACGACAACTCAATTTTCTATTTTTTGAATTGTGTCGTTTTCATCCTAAAGGTGCGATGTGTTATTTATTTTTCATGAACGCAATGTACAGACAGCCACGTAAGTAGATGAACACACGCGAAACTACAAAACGCATTTACACATTAATTTCAAACGAAATGTTATTTTATTCTTTATGTAAAAATAAAGTAAACCATCTGAAGTTTATTTCAGTGAAGAAAAAATGGTTGACACAGACACAACTTTAAAGGCGATTTGAATTTTTTAGCCACAAAAGCTAACAGTACATTGACAAAATCGAACAGATATTATTTGAGCTAAAATACATCAATGGTTAAATGTCGTTACAAATTATAGATGATCGCAGCATGCAAAGTTATGAACAACTCAATAAATAACTTCCATAAATAAAAAGTAAAAACAAAAAATCTAGATTAACACAAATTCAAAATTATAATCTAAAATCAACTATACTAAGCAAAATTATAGTAGAACTTGCGTATAATACAATGCGTGTTTACAAACGCGCAGATCAAAGTAGTCTAGTAATAGTCTACATACATTCCACAGACACGTTTGCCATTCTCCCATATAAAAAACGTGAAAACATCTCCAAAGCGACTTAGCTACACAGCTTAACCTAAATTTTAGTACTCCCTCAAACTATATTGTGTAGACCGGGAAACATGTTCGTATAGCTACTCTTTGAGTCCTTTCGTGAAATATTGACGCGAGCAACGAAATCAATACTTATACTTAACGATGGGTAACAGTTTCCCTGGATGATGAATAAATGGGCAGTAGAATTCCACAATTGTTTGTAAACACATACAAAAGGAATCAATACTGATAGGTGCTAATAAAAATAGAATAATGACTGCCTCGGTGACGTAGTTCTATTCCGATACGACTACAGCACTGAGGTCTCGATTTCGATCCCGGGTCCTGCAAAGTGATATTTCTGCTCAAGCCCAAAGGCTGAAATCTGTGCCCGATATAATGATAGGCTTGCTTTATCACATGGTGGGACGAAACACACTTGGTGAGAAGTGAATCCCTTGGTTGCACCTCTGCCTACTCTTTCGGGGATAAAAGGGAGAATGTATGTATTAAAATAGAGTTTTTTTTTTTCAAATTATCATCCACGTTCATTACGTTAGGTATAAATACAAGTAACTATCAAACTTTCTTAATAATGGAGCCAAAACATAGGCTTCATCCCGTTGAATCTCAAAGTCTCTATAGTACCAGATTTCGTCTAACTATAACATTTTGAAGGCGAGCTATCATCAAGAGATAGTAAAAACTGTTCAACAATATGTCAATATGTCTAGAATATTTTTTTTATTGCATTGAATGACGAGATGAGCATACCGTTCGCCTGATGGTAAGATACGACCACCCATGAACAGTAGCAACATCATCCAGCACCTTGAGTTACAAAGTACTGTGTGGCATTCCACTGCGCTCGTCATCCATCATGTTCAGTAGTTACACTGGCTACAATGTCCTTCAAACCGAAACACAACAGTGCATGCACACTGCTGCTTGGCGGTAGAAATAAGCATTGCGCTGCTACCCACCCAAACGAACTCTTACATATAAAAGACCTATAATACCAGCCCTGTTAATTATTACTGACCCACTGCTGGGCACGGGCCTCCTCTACTACTGAGAGGGTTTCGGCCTTAGTCCACCACGCTGGCCTAGTGCGGGTTGGCAGACTTCACACAACCTCGAAATTCTTATGGAGAATTCTCAGGTACATAGGTTTCTTCACGATGTTTCCCTTCACCGTTAAAACGAACGATAATTGATAAACAATACACACAGATGAGAGACCTTCCATCAGTTAAAGTATATATATACTTTCTATATATAGTATATTCAATATTGGTAATAAATGTTTATACGGTTTTCTATCTATACCGTAATAAAGCAGTAGAACCCGGTGTATCTGCACATTGAAGGAAATGTGGTATAAAATAAAGGAGGGAACGAAAAGTAAGTAATAAAACACAAAATCAGCGATTTGTAGGCTTCCATACCTCAAAAGGAAAACCGGACGGGTGCGAGTTAGACCCGCGTACCGAGGGTTCCGTACAAACTTCTAGGTAAGGTATCTAAGTATACATATAAGTTCAATAGTTCGCCAAAATTAATTGAAAATTTTTTTAAAAGTTTGTTGTTAGGGTTCCGGACCTCAAGAGGAGTAAAAAGAACCCTTATAGGATATTTTTTTGTCCGTCTTCCTGTCTGTGTGTCTGTCAGTATGTATGTCTGTCTGTCAAGACCCTTTTTCTTAATAACGCGTAAAGATATCAATTTGAAATTTTTATCAAACACTCAGGTCTACGGACTCTTTCAGCTGCGAAAAAATTAAACTTGGAATTCAACGCGATCAAAAGATATCACCGTTTATGTCGCACATTTACGCATGTTTCGCATCGCAAGGCAATGAAAACCAATAGGGTACTTGCCGTTGTCCTGATGAAATTTGGCAAAAAGGTCTTACAGCCCATGTAAACGAAAAATATGTACATTAATAACAAAGTAAAGCGAATTTACAAACTTTTTTTTGATTAATTTATTAATTAATTTTGGCGAACTATTGAACTTATATACTTAGCTCACTTACAAGTTTGTCAGAACCCTGGGTATGCGAGTACAACTCGCACTTGTCCGGTTTTCTTTAATATTTTTGTATTGAAGATATTTCGGCTTGACTTATCTAGCTATTCCACCGTATACAGACAGTACAATTTCAAGCTGTCACACCATGTTTTATGACTGAATAAAAACTTTTTGTTCATAAACCATCTATCTGGCTTTATTCGACGTTGGCCAACTGGATGGGCTTCGCATCGCCTGATTACACATGTCTGCCGTTATTAGTCGGTCAACTACCCTCATATCTTATGCCATTTGTCAGTCACATTTTGTTGAATCAGCATTGCCACGGTTTTCATCAATCTCCGATTATCAATGTTTGGTGTCCTTATAAGGGTTTTGTTAACAAATACATCTATGCTTTGATAAATCAATAAGAAAATTTGGCCTTGTCTTTGAAGTGAAAAAAAAATGTTATTTGTATACTTACAGTAAACATTACACAAAGAATTTTATTTTTTTATAATTTACCCTACCTACCTCGTCTTAGGGATACGCCATGAAAATCAAGAAAGGGCACAATATCGCGAAGTGATTTTGTTCATACGCAAAAAATTTTGCAGGTATTTATTTTGTTCGAAAATGGCACTTTTTTATTTTATATGTATGGTTAAATTATCTTAATGGAAAGCGTTATTTTCAAAGAGATAAGTATGTGGTTTCATTTAGTAATGTAATGTCAAAATGACTATAAAAAAAACAATGACTTGTTAGTTGGTACACAATATTTTTTTGCCTTGAAAAGCTCCTTCATAAGAAACAAGAGTATTTATAGAACAAGTTATACCTCAAAAAAACATAGTAAAATTTCACAATCGCAAGGCAATTTACGAAGTCATTAGAGTTTAGAAACTAGTGCAAACATTCTTTAAAGATTGTTTTATAAACTCTTAATTTACTGGCTGAACAATAAATGCAGCTTACGTACACAATACTATAGATTCTAATTAGCTAGTTCGGAAGGTCCCACTAAAACGGACAATCTAGTCTAGAAACGATTATTAACGATTATTAACGACTAGCTTTTGCCCGCGGCTCCGCCCGCATTAAAAAGTTTTTCCGGGATAAAAGTCCCGATTTATATTTTCCTGGGATAAAAAGTAGCCTATGTGTTAAGCCAGGACATGATCTACCCGTGTGCCAAATTTCATCGAAAACCGTTCAGTAGTTTTTACGTGAAAGAGGAACAAACATCCATACATTCTTACAAACTTTCGCGTTTATAATATTAGTAAGATTATATAAGTAGGATTATAACAAAAAAAACGTAAATAAGGCAATTACCGAATAACCCGTTATATGAGGTATATTGTCTAAGACCTAGGTAGTTAGTGTCTGTATACCTGCCAACCTACTGTATAAAAAAAAATATAAAAAAATTATGTTCCTATTCGAGGAACATTGAGGCTACCTAATAAAGAAATATTATTATAGGACGAAATAGCTGATTGAAATTTACAATCTCTCTACGATACTTTGCATGTTTGCACTCTGCAGTACATTGTACTTGAGCAAAAATGTTGGTAGCGTTACTTATGATTACCTACAAGTATAGGTAGACATGGCGATTCAGTAAAACGAAAAAGAAACGTACAATTAAAGCAGATTTGAAATATTTTACATTAATCAAAGATTAAACTATAATTCCAAATTTGGATAGAGTTTCATTTTCATTTTCTCCCGTGTTCTCTATGTTTTTCAGTGCCGTGAGACCAAGATAAAACTACATTGATTTTGTGGGCGAGAGCGAAATTCCACACCGCCAAGATTTTAGACACTCAAATACTTTAAAATTCCTATTCAACACGACACGACGCTTTTCCATTATTACCGTTGCGACTACCGTAAGTGAAATTGTGATAGAAATCACAAAATAAATACCACTCACACCTACGCATATACTTTACCTACCCTTGAGATGTTTGTTACATAGGACTACAGTGGAGCAGGCAGTGTTGCCAACTTAACCATCTTAACCCGTCATTTCTAACGGATTTGGATACATATGAAACAGGAAAAAATCCAACTAATGGCTGACGGGATATTTGACGGGACGGGAAAATAACATTTTTATGTGTGAGGAAGGGAGTACATGTCAAAGGAGGTCTTCATGGGGCTGTGGGGCGGCAAGAACACACGCTTGCACCCCCACCCCCCACCCCCCAAACCTATATTGTTGATCTAACGGGTTTTTGACGAAATTACTTGACGGATTCTTAAAAATATAGTTGGCAGCACTGGGAACAGGCCTGTTTAATATGTGCTTCTCTTTTTAGATGTGTTATATTACTACTACTGTTTGCATAACTTTAATGTTTAGATTCCAACTTCACTGTTTAACTTATGTTATAAAAAATGTATGTAAATGCCCATTGTTGGTAAAATAATTGCTTTTATGAAAATGCTAAAAGTTTTTATGTTTTTGTTTCCTGTATGTTAATTGTTCCAATAATAGACTTATCCCTTTCTTTCTTCTTTACTTAGAATCAGCAAGAATTGTTTATAAAATATTCCCGTAGCAACACCGTAACTTACAACAACACCGTTTACAACGGCTCGGATCTGAACGTGTGTATACATATTCTTGAAATATCAATACAGCATTATTGCTAAAAGATTTAGTAAGCGGACATTCAAAATGTTTACCATGGCTTGAGTTTCGGACGATCTTTGTTTCATTGGCCCGTATAGTTTTCATTCAGTATACTATACGCCAGAGAAATTTATCAAATTATTGGGGAACACATTCCTTCCGCTCACATAACCGAGATAGGGTTATAATCTTCGAGTTTGTATAACTACGTAGTTATTGATACTCTAAGCTTATAATGGACAAGTGAGTGCTTCTAATTTCAGTGGACTGTTATCTATCCACTGTAGATGATATACGTAATTTTGTATATAAAAACTTTGTAAAAAATTACCCGAAATTGCTTTTGAAATAGGTTAAACGTGGTATCGCTTTCAATAAAAAGGCCTTCCAAGGGACCATAATAAAGCAGGCATTATTTGTACTTACTTAATAAATTTATATTTATTGCTATATAATGCATAATGGATAATACCTGTGGATTTGGGTGTTTGATTTTCGCGTCAGCCAGTAATTTATGCGGGTTTTTCTAGAGCCGAAATTTTAATGTAGACAAGCCGCCGGTCGGCAAAATTAAACCACTTGTTTTTATAAAATTCTAGTGCGTTATGAGAAGATGATTATTATTTTTGCTTCCACACCTCAAGAGGACACCTTATAGGATAACTTTGTTGTATGCCTGTCTGTCTGTCAGGACCTTTTTCTTAGGAATGGTAGATGTTGAAGGTTTTATATGTCATTGTATTAATTTAGCTGGCTGATCTATCATAGAGGTTTCCATATTAATGGAAAACAACGAAAAATATTGTACTACGTTTGGTTCTACAATGTAATTCTATGTAGCGTAATCTCTGCTAATACCAAATAAATATTTTCATACGACATTTCTAACAGTAGAGATATAAAGTTGAAATATTTATCAAGTAGTCGGGTCTACGGTCTTTTTAGCTGTGAAAAGATCAAACTTCTAAGTTAACGCGATCAAAAGATATGACCGCGTATGTCCCGTTGACATAGAATTATGAAATTTGGCAAGAACGAAGGTCTTACAGCACATGTAAAGGAAAAAAATGTTAATTTGTACTATAGTAGCTAAAAAGCGCATTTACATACTTTTAAATTCGATTTATTTGTTTATGAATTTTAGCGAACTATTGAACTTATATACTTAGAGACCTTACCTAAAAGTTTGTACGGAACGCTCGGTACGCGAGTGCAACTCGCACCTGTCCAGTTTTTTTTTTTCAAAAAATGCTCTTTAGTTCTGAGAAACGTTGGTAAGACAGAGAAAAGTAATAAATACCTATCCAAGAAATGTTAACTATAAAACTATAGAACATTGCGCATGGACAATAACATATCAGCTTTATACCAAGTTTAAGGTACATCTACTAAGTACTAAGTTATACTGAAATGCTAAAAGTGGTATAAACTTAAACGACTTGACTTATCTGACATTGTGTTATATCCTACTAATATTATAAAGGCGAAAGTTTGTAAGAATGTATGGATGTTTGTTCCTCTTTCACGCAAAAACTACAGAACGGATTTCGATGAAATTTGGCACACGGGTACATCATGTCCTGGATTAACACATAGGCTACTTTTTATCCCGGGAAATATAAAGCGGGACTTTTATCCTGGAAAAACTTTTTAACGCGGGCGGAGCCGCGGGCAAAAGCTAGTTTTTATATAAAGCTTGATTCTTTTGAATCATGAAATCATAGAACGGAGCTGAAATGCATTTACTTGCATGCGAAGCACGGACTGGAACACGGATGAAAAGGCTGAAAACATTATAAGTGTAAAGCACAAATTAATTTAAATTAAATTGTTTTTAGATATTCAGTTATAATTTAATTATGCAAGGAAAACCTTTTATTAACTCAAAACATTTCCACTTAAATTACCGTAAGCCGTCCAAATCGAAAACTCATTGAATTAATAATGAGAATTGAAAACTTATTTAACTTACTATTAATCGAGCACTTAATTATCAGGCATCATTAAACAGCGTAACTAGGTTTGGACCACATAAAATGCACCCGTTATCCAATTTAACCCCCAATAAATCTTTTGCTGTTTCAAACTAAGAAATCGTAACTTGCGGATTTTGAACAGCATTGAGTAGTGTCCCGTGTTTGTTTTTGTTCATTATTTTATATGTAACAGAAAATAATACAAAAAAAAATTCTTCTGTGAAATGAGCTTCAAAATCGGTTGAAAAATAAAGTAGTTATTCATATTTGAAATATTGTTGTGAGGAAAAGTGGGGACGTGGAGGGGATATCGTGCTATCACTTTCGCACTCACGCAGCGTTATGACTGGGGACTCTCGTCGACGTCACAGTGTAATATTACTGTTATTTCACAACTACCCCTTCCACCAAATTTCAAAGCTTTATAACCTACTAATTATTGCCTCAATTAAGAAAATTGTTTTTCCGTTAGATTTTCGATGGTGTACATTTTTATAACACACACACACACAAACTCACGCCTGTTATCCCCGAAGGGGTAGGCAGAGGCGCAACTAGTGCATCCACTTTTCGCCGTTATTCCGTCCCATGATGTGATAGGTGCCGAGCCTATCGCCATATCGGGCACAAATTCCAGACTCCGGGCTGATACTGAATAGAAAAACTCAATATCACTTTGCCCGACCTGGGATCGTACCCCAGACCTCAGCATTGCAATCGTACTGTAATACAACCACGCCACCGAGGCAGTCACTTTTTTAAATACATTTTTATAAATGTATTAAAAAAGTAGTCAACTACCCTATTGGTCTGATTTATACTAAGAGTTAAGTTCTTTAATATAGTTAAAAGTCGTCGTGTAATCATGCACAAAATCATATTATCATGACGTATGTCATGTAATTGAAAAAGTTAGGTATATACAATGTCAATCATTTTCTAACTTCCTTTACAAGCAAAGAAAGCGTTTATTGCTAATTCACTCGGAGGTTTTAAGGTCAAAATGAAATGAAAATCCGTGAACATTGGCACAGAGTGTGCCATGCAATTGGACGAGAGGTGCATACAGAGTGAATTTCATCAAAAGTGCAAGTGAAAAATTTTGCAACATTTCCTTCAACGCTGCGTAGTGATTTGCTTAACACTGAAGAAAGAAGAACGGCTTGTGAATTTCATTAATTATTCTATTTTTTATCGTAGGTACAATTGCCAAGAAATCTAGCATTTTTTAAACACAGCACGCTGGATGTTACTTATAGTTGGCATCGTACCAATGAATGAATAAAAAGTAGTTGAAAATGCCCATTTTATTTCAATATACATGGGATATTCCAGAGACAAATTCTAGTGAATTGAGATTATCTTTCTACAAATGGATTTCGAAAAATTCAAAGCTAAAATTCCTCGTATCATTTGTTATATTAAGCATAATATTATATAATGCATATTCGTTATGTTATGCAAAAGGGTTTCATTCGAAAAGTTTGTAATATTTAAAAGGTTCGTAGAAGCACTGGTTCTAATAAAACATTTTGTATATGTGGCCTTTTTTACTTTATTCATTACATTATTACTATACTAGCGGCCCCGACAGACGTTGTCCTGCCCTAAAAAGGAAATGAAATCCTAGAACCCGAGTACAGCGCCACCTACCGGATCTAATTGTTAATCGAAACTATTCTCAAACCCACCTGAGGACACAAAAAAATCATTAAAATCGGTCCAGCCGCTTAGGAGGAATTCAGTGACATACACGTTTAATATGGCGGTTAAGTATTCTTAAATTTTCAAATTTTCCGCGTAATTTTCTTGCAAAAAACCTCCCTGCCACCAAATGAGTCCTTATTTAACGAAATTTTAAAATCCCTAAACACCCCCACCCCCCCGTAAATAATACCTAACCATATTTTTTTCCGGAAAAAATCCCGAATAAAAATCCCGGTGTCTGTTTTCCGGGATAATAGTAGCCTATGGGCGGTATTAATAGGTCAATCTCAAGTTTGAGTTACATCTCAAGTAGACATAATGTATTGAACTGTTCATACATTATGTCTACTTGAGATGTAACTCAAACTTGAGATTGATTTCCTTTGGATCACAAACTATCTCCATACTTATTTTCATACGGTTCCACTGGCAAAAAACTATTTTCCGGGATTATGGTCCCGGTTTATATTTTCCCGGGATATGAAGTAGCCTAGATTCTTCCCAGGTTTTAAACTATCTCCCTGCCAAATTGCATCGCCATCGGTTCAGTGGTTTAGTCGTGGCGGCTCGATATAATTCCCGGTTTATCTTTTTCCGGGATAAGAGTAATTATGTCCTCAACTGGATCTCGAAATATCTCTATACTTGTTTTTTTGCGGTTCCACTGGCAGAAAACAATTATCCGGGATAAAAGTCCCGGTTTATATTTTCCCGGGATAAAAAGTATCCTATGTCCGTCTCCTGGTTCTAAGCTACCTCTCCACCAATTTTCAGGTAAATCCGTTCAGCCATTCTTGAGTTATAAGTGGTGTAACTAACACCACTTTCTTTTATATATATAGATTGGAGGCGACAGTAGCTTCAAGTACTGCGGTATTACGAGCGGGTCGTTTATAATTAAAGTTGTTACATTTGTTCTGACGTCCTGTGGTTGCGACTATCTATGGAAATCCAATTCAATGCTATCATCAGATAGATTATTCAATAGGGTAGGATTAGAAAATTTGCAATTGAAAGTTCTATAATCGCCGTGATGGAGCTTGGAGACTGTAGTATAGTAAATTAAATTGAACAATGTTTTCGTATATTTGTTTGTGTATTTCCTTAGCTTAGCTGGCAATTTAAATTACGCATCGACTCCAAATATACGTATATACTAAAGGAATACAAATATTAATATTTTTTGGTTTGTAGTGGTTTTTTTTACGTAATATGATGTAAGTCGACGTTTTATTTTAGACAACTAGTTCCATTTCAGGCTCTGAATGCTTTTCTTCTTCAAAAATAATGTTTCAATTTATCCTTTACGCGTATAAGGTGATTTAAAATTTTGAATTTGTTTGCTACTTACGTGGCCGACTGTACCTCTAAAAATAACTTTTCTATTCGTTCCTCCTCGAAATTGGGATTCCTCATTGTTAAACAGAAGAGTTAACAAGAGGTATATCTTATATTACAGTAACTTCAAATTATCTCCAATGACACAGTTAAAGTACACCAAAGAGTAAGACAAAAGTTTTATTAAATAAGCACAATAACAATAACAATGGCAACAAAACCCCGACTGTGTCAATATTTGTCATCTTTATTAAATCCATTGGAGCCTGGAGAACTGAAAAGGTACAAACAAGATTTTAATTTGAATATTTTGGTTTTGAATAATCTTAGTTAACAGTGTTCACAAAGGAAGTCGGAGGCATCTATTCACTCCGAAATTTTGTTGCTCTACCTATATCACAGTGGCGTGCCTAGTGTTTTGGATGAGGGCAAGCCCAAGCAGCCCTAAAAAAGTTCGCATTTTTGATTCATATAAAATGTGCACCTATAGGTAAGAAATAAAATCAATATCTAAAAAAAAAAACACAATCTATACCGGGACTCGAACATAGGCCTAGAAAGCTACATTCATACCGAGCACGATACAACTACGCCACGGAGGCGATTACTCACATATTTGAAATTAGGTACCTTTATTCAAAAACCATTTTGACCCATTGCAACTTCTGGAAAGTTTTTGTCCTAAAGATAAACTAAGTACTTAAATTACACCTGTATCATATAATGTAATAAGAAGTAAAAACACTACAATAATTAAATAATTTTACAAGATTTACTTACCCATTCCAAACACTTGTTTCGTTCGAAAAAAATATGCAAGACCAACAATACAACTTGATACATAGTCATATTACGTATTAGAGCATCCAATAAGACAATAATTAGTTTTGTATACTGATCTAAATACCTTTTATGTTTCTTCAAATACATTCGGGCCTTTCGCCAACTAGTTAAACGTTGTTGTTTTCCATCATAATCTAACAAATTTACCATATTCTTGCCGATCAAACCTTTCCCACGCTATATAAACTATTACAAGAGATAATTTCACTCATAATTATTGCACCGTAAATGCTTAAAATAACTCAAAAACCACTTAATAAACAAATACTTCAAAATGTATCATTCACAACACGATCAGAACAAATAACTGGTGTTGCCAGTTCCGAGTCATAATTATACCATGGAATTAATACTGAAAATGTGACGAAAACTTATTGATAAATAAAATTATAGCGCAATACCTTAAAAATTATAATTAGATATGTAATTATAATAACATTAATACTAAAATTCTTACATATTCATGATAAATTAAAAAATACGCATTTACATTAGAAATATAATGCAGAACAAAAGCAAGCGTATTAGAGGTAACTCTTTCAATTGGCAACCCGAAGCATTAAGCCTGGATTAATTTCCAGTACTGATTGCTATAGAAACTTACTATAGATATACATTGGTGGTAGTAGTTGATGCGTATTCTATCAATAAGTGCGAATGAGGCAGAAATATAGCGGCGAAAAGCCAGGTAAAACCCAACGAGAGAGAGAGTGATGAGTATATTTTGTGCGTATTTAGCTGTTTTGTATTAAATATTAAATGCGTGTAAGGCGTGGTGTGGTGGTGAGCGTGTGTATAGTAGTGTGTCAGTGCGCTCGAGAGGTGGACTGGTTCAGCGAACCGTAGCGCGGGAATTTTAAGGATGTACAGAAAATTATTTCGAAGCGTTTTGACCGTAAAATGTTGGTTATTTTTCACATTTGGTTTTGAGTACTTAGGTAAATTAATTTAGGGCAAGCCGGGCTTTTCGGCTTCTATGGAAGGACCGCCACTGCTATATCACCAACCAAATTATGAGAAGTGAGTGTTAAAATATTCAATTTATTCTTTCTATCTTTAAAGATCTTCGATGAATTTAATAAAGATGGCAGATATTGACGCAGTCGGGATTTTTGTTCTTTTTTTTAATTTAATTTTATAAACGGAAACAAATTGGTATGAACACAAACGTGTCCATGGCATGCGATTTAATATTTTCAATTTGAACAGTTACTTATTTGGCGGACTGAAAGTATTTTTATACAATTTCGTTGATTCTAGCTTCTTTTAAAAGAGTGTAGTGAAAATGTTTTCCAATTTTCCGCTTCATACACATCGTACCTACGATAACTATCTTACTCTTGCGACAAGTTAAGGTTTTTATAACCTAAAGTTTTATTTTACACAATCTAAGTACGCATACTCTGAATTTTAAATTTAGTGCTCGTCAATAACAGTATTCTAAGGCCCCTTTTACAAGTTTCAAGTATATTTTATTTTACAGTTATCGTATTAAGCACCTAATGTAGATAGTACTCATTTTATTACCATATATTTGGGAGCATAGATTAGTAGGTGAGTTTTGTATTTGGCCGGCTTATACATTGATATGACCTCTGAGCCTGACTGTCTAAAAAGTTATACAATACAAGTTATGTGTGTATTCTTTGTGTATTATCGCTCGCTTTAACGGTGAAGGAAAACATAGTGAGGAAACCTGCATATCCGAGTTCTCTGAATTTCGAAGGTATGTGAAGTCTGCCAACATGCACTAGGCCAGCGTGGTGGACTAAGGCCTAAAACCCTCTCAGTAGTAGAGGAGGCCCGTGCTAAGCAGTGGGCAGTATATAATACAGGTCTGGTATAGTATGGTATACATTTATATAACGAATAACATTTACTTAGAAGTTATGAAACAAGCCCTAAGCCCACGAATCATAGATTATTTTAACACACACACACACACACACACACACGCCTGTTATCCCCGAGGGGGTAGGCAGAGGCGCAACTAGTGCACCCACTTTTCGCCGTTATTCCGTCCCATGATGTGATAGGGGGCGAGCCTATCGCCATATCGGGCACAAATTCCAGACTCCGAGCTGATATTGAATAGAAAAATTCAATTGAAATCCTCCTAGCCAGTTTCGGCCACGGCGGCCAATCTCAACGGAGATCAACCAGGTACGCAGGAGATATTATAGTGCACAAGTGTGTGCGCAATACACAGGTGCACTCGCTATTCCTTCACTCTCATAGTCCGGTGAGACGGCAATCCGACATGACCGGAGAGAGATCAGGCGCAGGACCAACGGCTTTACGTGCTTTCCGAGGCACGGGGGTATCACACCGCCAACTTCCTGACTCCGAGCTGCGACTGAGTAAATTTTAAGATGGAAAAACCCAGTCACAATTTTTTTTTGGCTCGACCCGGGATTCGAACCCAGGACCTCAGCGCGCAAATCGTACTCGTAATGCGTACGCAATACCACTACGCCACCGAGGCAGTCGATTATTTCACTTTAGTTATAACTAAAGTTTCCCTCCTCATTACCGCGTATAAAATTCCAGTCATTTAGTTTACTCTAACTAGGTAGGTACCTACTCGTTTTCACACACCTCGGTTTTATTAGGAGGACTCTTGAAATAAACTTTTTTTTAATTAGTACCTCATGATTGCCAGCATCAGTAAATATATTTTTCTGTGTTAAAACTTTACAAGGTTTTTTTATTCGACGGTGGCTCAAAAATAATCCGATGTATGTGTCACAAAATAATAAGTAAGTAAATGCGAAAAAAATATCCTACTCGGGTCGTGGCGTTCGTTTGCGTTTATTGTTT
The DNA here is from genome assembly GCA_949316025.1 of Lapara coniferarum. NCBI lineage: Eukaryota > Metazoa > Arthropoda > Insecta > Lepidoptera > Sphingidae > Lapara > Lapara coniferarum. The sequence goes on along the minus strand of OX438926.1, from coordinate 11,204,061 downwards.
TTATTATCTCCCAATATTGTTATTATGTTAATGTTATTCTCACAAAAATGTACAGTCAACAGCATAAGGTTTTCAAAGTAGGGCCAACGATAGTAAAAATGTCATTAGTGTCAAAATCCGAACATCGGATCCGTCTTCGAATCCGTCGTCGGATCCGTAACACTTCGTAGTAAGAAAACGTGCGATCCGTCACCCGAAACTACGGATTTCGTTTTTCGCAGTAGCCTCTAAGTATCTGACCGAATTCAAAATTGCCTGCATACTTTTGTGTTCTTACTAATTCCTCTTCACAAAAATTAAATAAATTCACTTTACTTCAAACAAAGAAAAAAATGTTTTAGTTTAAGTTGACGCGTATATGTGCGATTTGAAATTTTGATTTTGTACAGATACTTATGCTTCTGAATGTACTTGAAATTATGTGCGCGATCCTTTTCTCTAGCAAGTACAGTCGGCCATATTTGCAATTGATTTTGCACTTTACTTGGCATGAAACTATAAATACTTATCTAAAGATGGTCAGAAAAAAAATCTTCTAACATTTTACTGAAACACGTCCCGACTAGGGAATTCACAAGCAATAACTTGCTAGATGCTATTTATTGGTAAATTGATCACAGAAGATACTCACCGGATCTCCTCAATAAAACACGTCTCGTACATTGCCATTAGGTTATTGTTGGTCAGAGAGTTCTAAGATTATATAGAGCGGACATTGGGAAAATGTTCGTACAAAAGTTTTGAGCCTTTTCGTCAGTTACTTAATCTACTTACGGTGAAATAGTAAAAAACATATGTATAATGCATTTGAAGATGCTTTGACATGATCGTGATGCGCTAATTGGCTTATTTTCCTTCCAAAATATTGCTTTCTTTACAAAATTTGCGCATACTGAGACGTCTTGTTACATGGATGTGCCAGATAAGATAGAGACTTATTACCAATTAGAAATTTAACTTTTGAATGAAAAATTTGAGTCTGATGTCTGGAATTTCTTTTTTATAGGTGATTGATGATCACACAAATGATCGCATGTCATTCTAGCACTGTGTCTGAATTAAGATCCAACTTCAGCAGTTCCTTATAAACTTCCAGATAACTATTTGACACATAACGCTATCTAACAAATATGTCTGACGCATTACTAGTGTCTTTTCTTCCAGATTTTTCTATTCGAGACCTGTGAAACCAAAATTTGTAGTTTATATCGCGGATAAGTTCCGAATAGGCTATCAGGTACTATTTTTTTATTGCATTGAATGACGAGACGAACATATCGTTCGCCCGATGGTAAGCGATTCGACCACCCATAAACAGTAGAAACACTATCCAGCACCTTGACTTACAACTTACAAAGTACTGTGTGGCATTGCACTGCGCCCGTCATCCTAAGACATAAGATGTTAAGTCTCATTATGTTCAGTAGTTACAATGTCCTTCAAACCAAAACGCAACGGTGCATGCACACTGCTGCTTAGTGGTAGAAATAGACATTGCGGTGGTACGCACCCATACGGACTCTTAGGTGCATATGAGAGACCTGCCACCAAACTTAATATCTAAAATATTTACGCTTCAAGGTGAACGCATGAGCAATTTAAAAATAAGACAGACATAAGTCGGACTTTCAAGCCCTCTAGACACGTCAATTGAAAATGAAATGAAAAAAGTTAGTGAGCCACACCGCTCGTGCAGCATTAAGTGTTTGCTTATTATGCTCGACCGCATTGTGAGTGTATGCTGTCTTACTTGAACGAGGAATTTGCTCTCGGGAATCGGGGCTTCAATATGCCGCTATGTATCATAAAGCCGATCTAAGGGCGGTATTAATAAATCAGTCTCAAGATTGAGTTACATCTCAAGTAGACATAATGTATGAACAGTTCAATACATTATGTCTACTTGAGGTGTATATAGTAGAGTATGTATGGCCCAGGGGCCTCATTTTGTAGCAGCTCGTGGTGATAGTACAGTGCAGATCATTGTTTTCTACATAAAAATGGTGGTTAATGCAGAACTAATTCACGATGCTGCAGTGATATAAATTCGTTTTGTTTTTGTCTATTCAAATTCAAAGATATCACGCACCATACAGCAGAACTCGGTGTGCCAGTACCTTGCGTCTCGCCCCGCACCCACACGCATGGCTCCGTCGCCACTAGGGCTTGCATTCGAATATTCGAATAATAAAGAGGTACGAATATTCCAATATAAAACCTTCTATATTCGAATATTCGATCAATGTCCACAAAGCCAAACTCAGAATATAATATAACTTTGACATGCACAAAATATAATTTTCAAAGTTCGCGCGGGACGTTACGTTGTTAGAGCGCGCTGCGGCCGGTGTCCCAAGCTAAGCGACCGGTTTTGTCAAAGCTCTGAAGTAATCGGGAACTCTCGAGAATCAGTGCGACACTGGTCTCTTCGTTCAAGCTTTGTCTTGTTTACCATTTGCGACTTGCGTGTTCGCAATAATTAATTGCTCTTACACTGCACAAGACCCCAGCTCCGTCCTCACCGTCGAGGACCTCGCCACGCTCAAGATTTTGTTTTCATTTAGAGAAACAAGACTCTGAGTAAGATAATGGCAATTAAAAACAATGATTATGAAAACAGTTTTTAAATTTTTTTGTTATTCGAATAATTCTAATAATACCCTAGAAAAAGGTCGAATATAAAAAAATTTCGAATATTTGCAAGCCCTAGTCGCCACGCACCCCGCAGTGTGTGAAGCGCCTAAAATAGCTACACGGGACCGCCCCTGATTCCATGGATCCCTAACAACCTTATAGGGTCGTCTACACTTATGAATTATTGATGTCAAATATTTCAATGTCCGTGCACTACACAAAATCAAACTACTAGATATAGACAAGAACTTGGTAATTTACCTTCTTACGCAGTCTGTCAGTCTAGATTCGGAATTGAAATGGCACAGTGGGCAAAAGCTTATAGGTACTCAAGTACGTATTAGAATCACAGGATTCTAAGGAATTACTATTCTAACTAATAACGAACAGTCCTTAAGTGTAAAGTAATAGTCTAGTACTGATTTTCAGTCACATTTGGAACATTGGAATTTCATGGAGAACGTTCCAATCATAGTTTATAGTTCGGGGTTGAATTATCCTCAAAGGAATTTTAGATTTCGCAACTCGCAAGTCTTAGGAACCGTTTCAAAGGTTCCAAGTACATTTTATTTGACAGTCATTGTATTAACCAGCTCATGTAGATAATATTCATTTTAGATTTTGAGCATAGAGTGTGAATTTTGTATATAGTCGTCTTATACAGTTACGTGACGAATGGCATTTATTAGTACCTAAGCGGTGAAATCGGCCCTTAGAGTCCCAAATGTAATATAAATTATAATATCTGTCAACTGTCTTACTAGTGATAGGACTCTCATATGTAAGAGTAGATAGAGATAGATAGAGATAGAGAGTAGATAGAGAGAGAGAGAAGGGTAGGATTCACAAACTCTTAAATTGAACATTTTATCTTTCTAAGGGCCGATTTCACCGATGGCTGCTAAACGCTATTGGTCCCATAAATGTATAACCTGACAAAACACAAGTCACACCAATTTATTTATTTATTGAGGAACCAGTAACAATTCAATTGAATTACAAAACTCCGTTAGGATGCGCACTAAGTTTAAAACTTGTGTCGCACATCCTTACAAATTCACAAAAGAAATTACAATCATTTAACAGACTCTAGTTACAGATAAAAATAAAGACATTATAAATTATGTACTACGAATTTAAACAAGAAAACAAAATCTACTAATATTATATACAAGAAACCAATACAATCTATACTATAATATTATAAACCTGAAGAGTTTGTTTGTTTGTTTGAACGCGCTAATCTCAGGAACTACTGGTTCGAATTGAAAAATTCTTTTTGTGTTGAATAGACCATTTATCGAGGAAGGCTTTAAGCTATATAACATCACGATGCAACTATTAGGAGCGAAGAAATAATGGAAAATATGAAAAAAAAACGGGGAAAATTATTCATCCTTGAGGGTTTCCATTGCGTGCGCTGCGAAAACGGTTCAAGATACCAAAAATATATGTATGAAAGATTTATTCCTCTTGAAATGATCTAATAAAATGTCCGCGACACTATATGTCTATCTTTTAAGATTAACTCACTTGAACCGTTTTTATGGTAATCAAATTTGGTCGAAATTAATGCATTATTTGTTAAGAGTTGTATCAACGTCATAGTCATAGAGTGATTCAACGGGAAGGTTTTTATGTACTTTTAGCCCGGAAAAACTTATTAACGCGGGCGAAGCCGTGGGCAAAAGCTATGTATGTATGTATGTAATATGATTATATTATGTAAAGGGGAGCACGGGGCTTGTGGTACCATGGGTAAGTTGTAATACGGGATTTTTCCGCGAACTTTTATACGTAACAATTATTTTTACTCAATTTTATTTATGTTACACGTCAGATGCTGTAGTCATGGCTGGAATACTACCAGACCGCACAGTGACTGGTTGTGCACCGACATCATTTTTGAGAGGGGCTAAAAGTGGGCGCACTAGTTGCGGCTCTGCCTACCCCTTCGGGGATGAAAGGCGTGAGTGTGTGTGTGTGTGTGTCCCTTATTCTCTATGACAGCGTTAACTCGTAACGCGGCAGCGTTGGGTTAACTTCGTGTAATTAGCGTTAAATGGTATTCTGTATGCCAATTTCCATAGTGATAATGGCGTGAAGTTCCGTTACGCGCTTGTTACGAGCGATGAAAATAAAGTGTGTCATCCTACTAATATTATAAAGGCGAAAGTTTGTAAGAATGTATGGATGTATGTTACTCTTTCACGCAAAAACTACTGAACGGATTTTAATGAAATTTGGCACACGGATAGATTATGTTCCAGATTATCACACAGGCTACTTTTTATCCCGGGAAAATATAAATCAGAACTCTTGTCCCGGGAAAACTCATTCACGCGGGCGGAGCCGCGAGCAAAGGCTGGCAGAGAATAAGGGGATTAATGTAAAAATTAGAAGTCCACTGAGATAGATGAAACACATAGGCCTGCCTCAATGATTTCCAGACCGATCAGCAGTGGAGTTCTAAAGGCTGAAAAAGAAGAAGAAATAAAAACTGTGTTCGTAAAATATACAAAGAAAACAGAGAAATAGAAGTCAAAAGGTGCACGAATTAGTTGCAGTTGAAATTGTAAAATACAAAGGAGATGTCCGCTTTTTGTATGGGTGCTGGGCAACAAAATCTAACCAGTCTCAAACTTTATGCATATTAAAAGGGCAGAAATATGGATCTTGGAATGATAACAAAATATTTTTAGTCCCCTCCATTTGCTATGGAGGGAAGTGGACAATTAATATTTCCAACTCCTCCCTATCTTTCTATTTAATTAATTTCGTTGCGGGTTAAAGACAGATTAGTGTTCCCTGAGACTCGCCGAGCTTCACCGCTTGATGTCATAAAATTCCTAAAAAAACATTATTAAAATCAATGAGAGTTCATCAATAACTAGTATAGATTTCTGTGAATTAGTGTTTTTTAACTACTGAAGTTAGGCAAAATATGATCTTGGAATAGTTATTTTTATGATAATATACTTCTACGTTTACTTTATTCATAAAAAGTTTGTTATTGAGAAAAATATACAGCAGAGTTGTTTTTGTTTTCCAAAACTATAACATGAAGGGGCAAACTTATACTTACTTATACTTACAACGAAAGTTGAAAGAAAATGTTATGCTTACTAGAATGCCAAACAACTTGTCGGAGTACTTAGTTTACTCATTATTGCTACAGGAAAGTATTTGTGGCACTTAGCGAATTTATTAGTCTTTAAAACAATGTGCCTATTTCCTTTTAATCAGAGCTCGTAATACGGATATCGTAATTAACAAACGAAAAAATGCCGAGACAGGGATTAAAGCTTCAAACTTTAATCTCGCACGAAGAAACGAGTGGAAAACAAACTCTCACCAATCTCTGTATTGAATGTTCTCCAATACAAAGATTGTTTATCCTAGGTAGATAGATTATGTACTCCTTCTGAACTCTGCTACTGCAAGTTTTTTTTTTTCAAAAACATAATTTGAAAGAAAAGTTAATTATTAATCTTTTAACTTCCGAAAGTTTCAGTAAACACCATAATGTCAGTTTATGAAAGGAAATATTATAGTTCTATTTCACGGACAGACGTTCAAATATATTTTTAGTAGGCAATATCAACGGAAAAAGAAAAAACATTGAAGAAACACATTTCGAGAACGTCGGTGCCGTTTTCAATATCACTGATTCTTTTATTAAAAAATATATAACTTTGAATGCCGTATATTAATTTTTTATACTTACAGTGAGTTTTCGAAAACGCAATATGAAATCCTCGAGAGTTGGCGACACCTTGCGAAACGCCTAGGTTTTAATTTCGTTCTAGAAATTTTCGGGTGTGGGCTGTGTTAACAAGATTTAAAAGTATTGCAAGTCTTATGAATTAGATATTTTGGCTAGAATAAGACGTGTCAACGATGGAGACAATTCAAAATTTCAAACCGATAAAACAAAGTTTTGATGCAAATCCTGTAGATTTTGGAAACTCGTAGCCCACAATTCACACATTCATGTACTCACCACTGGTGAAAACTTGTTGTTGGCCCTGGTATATATGTAAAGCATTAAAACTTATGTTAGGCTGTAAGTTTTTCATCACTACATAGTATAAAACAAAGTCGCTTCCCGCTGCGTGTCCCTATGTCCCTATGTCCTCATGACCTTATGTATGCTTAAATCTTTAAAACTACGCAACGGATTTTGATGCGTTTTTAATAGATAGAGTGGTTCAAGAGGAAGGTTTATATGTATAAAACATGCATAATTTAAAAAGTACAATATAGTGGAGGAACATTGATAATTTAAAAAGTTTCTAATGTGATGTCGTAGATAAACACATTTTTTCGCGCTTACATTGCAGACGCTGGCTAAACTCTACGAGATAGATCAAAATGACGTACTACACTTTTGTACACCTTAAAAAGGTCTACAAAAAAGTCCGCGATGGTATATCTCTATCTCTTAGGGATAACCCACAATAACCATTTTTTATCCTTTACTTTTGACGAGAAATAATGGCTTATTTACGAAGCGATTTTAAGCAATACAGCATTAATCCTTATCCAATTAAGTACCATAAATACATTGTGCATTTAATATAGATCAATATGGCACAACATATAATTTAAATAAATATTTTCGAAGATATTACAGAAATAAAATGCAGGGACATAGCGGTCGCGGCGGTACCGGCCGGGGGTCGGCGGCGCGTGTCTATAAATGAGAAAGTATGGAGATGGTTTGAGATCCTGAGGAGGATATAGGCTACTTTTATCACGGAAGAATTTCACCCGGGAATTTTATACCGGTTTTTATTTCTCGCGAGTGGGGCCGTCACGGCCTAACCACTGAACCGATTTCGATGAAATGTGGTAGGGAGATAGTTTAACCTTTTTTTTTTTTTTTTTTTTTTTTTGTCCCTGACTAAACTCTTGTTAGCCTGACGAGGGTCGGCTTATACAAGAACACCGGTCTTGTGGGTGAGCGCAGAAGGCGCTCGCAACCCATTAAATTAAGCGACCACGCTGAGGGCGACCCACTAATGGGTCACGACCTCGGCTCAGGGCGGCCACTGAGAGGATAAGACATCAGCGTTTGGGGAAGATGGTTTTAAACCTAATCCTATTTTACGTGTTGATTGTAGTCTTCGGCACGCGGGCCGGAACTGCTACGAGAGGGCAGGGTTATGGGGAACGCGACGAGGTCCTCGACGGCGAGGACGGTACAGCGGTCTTGTGGAGTGTATGAGCTTTAAATGCTCGTTCTTTTCGCGTAAAGCTAGAGTGATTTCGTCCTCTGGATCGGTCAGGACTGATCGCGGTCGTCTCCATTTGGCGCGGTCAAATGGAGTATATATAGACGCTTTACGGATAAGCGTGTTCGGGTGGTTTACCGCCCTGTCGAAATAGCGTCTGCTGGCGCACTGCATAAAGTGCCTGATGGTCGGCGTATTGGTGTCCACGTGGAGGTTGCGATTGCGAACGTACCACGGGGCACCAAGTGCATGTCGTAAGAATCGATTTTGAAGCACCTGCATTCGCTGAAGGCGACCGGGCGGTAAATGAGCGAATACGGGCGACGCGTATGTCATTATCGGACGGATGCATGTTTTAAAGATCCTAATCTTGTTGCGGATTGACATCTTACTATTTTTGTTTAGGAGCCAGTGAAGCTGGCTCATCGCGAATGCGGCTCGCGCGCGTACCGCATTTACGTGTGGGATGAAGGTCAACCTCTGATCAAGGGTTACTCCTAAATATTTGGCTTGGCCCTTCCAGGGAATAACCTGGTCGGACATGCGGACTGAAAAGTGAGGGACATGGACTTTCCTTTTCCGAGTGAAAAGGATGGCCTGACTTTTGGTGGGATTGACGGTGATTCGCCATTTGCGGAACCACTCACCGAGTTCGTCGGCGGCGGTTTGCAAAGTGCGCACCACTTTGTCGGGGTCTATACGTGAAGCGTATATTGCGGTATCATCCGCGAATAGTGCCAGATGGGCGTTTTGTGGTCTAGGGATGTCGCTTGTGTACAGCGAGAATAGAAAGGGGGACAGGGCGGAGCCTTGCGGGACTCCGGCCGTGATGGTGTGTCGGGAAGAGAGAGTTCCCTCCACGCGATATCTGAAACCGCGATTCGACAGGAAATCTCGTATGATGTGCACGAGTTGTGTGGGCACGTTGAGAGTGTACAGCTTGAAAAGCAAGCCGTTGTGCCACACCCTGTCGAATGCTTTTTCGATATCGAAGAAAATAGCACCGGTAGGCATTCCTTTACGGAATTGTTCGTGGACGTACTCCGTGATGCGGAGCACCTGATTGACACAACTGTGTCTAGGGCGAAAGCCAAACTGTTCTGGAGGGATCAAATTTTGATTAAAAGCTACTATTTTAAGGCGGTCGAGGACGATCCGCTCGTAGATTTTGCCCAGAGTACTGAGCAGACTGATGGGCCTATAAGAGGAGGGTTCGAAAGCGGGTTTCCCCGGCTTGTGGATTCCTATCACAACTGCCTCTTTCCAGACCTCTGGGAAGATGCAGTTACGAAACGCGGCGTCATAAATGGATGTTAGGATTTGAACTAGATGCTCCGGGAGCATCTTAATCATACGAGTAGGGATTAGATCGCCCCCGGGGGCTTTCCTACGTTTGAGTGCCTTGATCAGAGTGGTGACTTCTTCGATCGTCACCGGCGCAAGGGGATCGGGCGGCGGGTCGACGTCCGGGTCGACGTTGTCGTATAGCGGTCGCGGTATAGAGACTGGCGGTGGCCGGACCGCGTTCCTATCTTCGACGAAGGTGTCAACCGCAACAAGAATGTCGTCATCTACGGGTACAGAGGAGAGCGAGCATTGAGACTCCAGGCTGCCGGCCAGTAGTTCCGCTTTCTCGTCGTCATCAAACGCCGGGCGTTGATTCGGACGATTGAGCGGAGGCATGGAGGCCACATCGTTTCTCTTGAAGGAACGAACCAGTTGCCAAAAGGCGGTATGTGTCGGATCGATATCGGCAAGGCGAGTGTTCCACCTCGAATCGACGACCTCTTTTATGCGACGCTTAACCTCACGTTGGAGGTAGCGCGCAAGATGTCGTCGTTCCGGGACGGGTCTCGTCGCGCAGGATTTGAGCGTAGCGTTACGCAACCTCACCCACCACCGAACGTCTTCGGGAAGTTGCCAGTGACTGTGAACAGTCTCTGGCACCCTCTCGGAGCTTTCGCTCAAAACGTTCTGAAGGTGGTCGGTGAAGACGCGTATCGCGCTGGTCGTTTCCTCGGGAGTAACGATGTTGGTCGGGATCGCGGAAAGATCAGTGGATGAGGTGTCCGCGAGCTTGGTGCCTAAAAGACGCCAATTCGTTTTCACCTTCATCGGGATATTAGGACCTGTGTCTGTTGGACTGTTTTCGGGGACTAGATCGAGGATCACAGGTCTGTGGTCAGAGTCTAACTCTTGTAACACTTGCATGGAACGCACGCTAAGGCTTACGTTCCGTACAAGTGCCACGTCGAGTATGTCCGGTCGGTGATAGTTTAACCCGTCAAGCCCCGCTTATATATAGATGTATGCGGAAACCCTATATACTAGGACGCCCGCATCCGTCGCGGGGCTTGACGATTCAAGATCCTGGGACGGACCTGGGCTATATCTTATTCCGGGAAAAAATAAACCGAGACTTTTATTTCGGAAAATATTTTTCTGCGAGTAGAACCGCAAGAAAATAAGTATGACGATAGTTTGAGATCCAGAGGAGGACATAGGCTACTTTATCCCGGAAGAACATAAACCGGTAATTTTATCTCGGTTTTTTTTCTCGCGATTGGAGCCGTCATTGTCACGCCACTGAACTGATTGCGATGAAATTTGGAAGGGACATAGCTTAAGACCCTGGGAAGGACCTAGACTAATTCTTATCTCAGAAAAACTTCACCAATGGATGGAGTGATTCAAGAGAAAGGCTTATGTGTATATTATATAAATATTTTGTATGACAAAAAACTAATTTCAGCATGATATTACATGCTTTGCTACCTGAGCGAAGCCAGGGCGGGCCGCTAGTGTAAAAATAAATAAATATATACTCTAACGTAGTGTGACCGAAGATAGCCCGGTTCGTTATATGGCCCACCATGAATGTTCTCGATATTGTTTTTATGTTAAATGCAAAAACGTATTAGGATGTTCGTTAGTTCTTTTATAATTACATTTTATACGTTTTATAAAGATTTTAAAATTAAGTGGGCCAACAATGGTCCCGTTACTTAATTTTTTGTTGATACAGATATTTTTTTACTGACGTAGATTTGTTCAATTTCTTAATATAAAAAAATATACAGTAAAGGCGAGATTCGCACAACAATCTAATTAACATTGTCGTTACGTAATATCAATGCGTGGTCCAAATATGTCTATCGATACCAAGTTTTACCATAAACTATTTAGTTATTTACTTTCACTCCTATTTAAATCCTTCGAAAGATTAATAAGTAAAAAAATATGAGTGTTGTAATAATTTCAGGACTCTGAATTATTTCTTTGACAATTACAATAGGCCCATGTGCCATGTATGTTCATGTCACATGAACCTGTTATATGGTAAGTAATCTTTCTATGGTAAGTGAACTGCATTTCCTTATTAATTTAATTTTATTTTGTTTTATTGATTGTAGAAAACTTACAGCTAATACAAATAATAATATATAAAATTATATTAGTGACAGAAGGCCAATTAAAAGTTTTCACTGATAGGTTAGGTACACACTGGCATCTATATTATATTATATAAAATTCAAACATCAAAACTATTATAAATTATTTGACTTAAACAACGCAAAGAACCTTTTTTAAGTTTGTAAACGGTTCGTTTTATTTCTACCTTTATTATCTTAAATTTCTAGATAAGTTTATTGAGATTGTTTTAATATAACTATCTACAAAGAATCTGAAGCCCACGGGCAGAAACGTAAGTAACCAGGTAAATAATTAATAATTAATAAAATTAATTCATAGTTTTTTTTCTTAAAGTCTCTTTCCTGGCGGCCCGAGCTTGGCTTCTTGATTTTTTTTTACATATTTGTTCTTGATTTATTTACTTATATAAGTGATTTTTGTAATGATAATTATTAGTAATTGAATGTATCTTGACTTATCATAAGTGCAACTATGTTCGCCTACGTGATGAATAAAGTATTTTGTTTTATTCATTTTCAATAAAAAGAGATGTATTTTTCTCTTTGCAGTAAGACTGTCTCGATAGCGTAGTTGTATTGTGGTACGACTGCAATGCTGAGGTCTCGGGTTCGTTCCTCGGGTCGGGCAAAGTGATATTGAGTTTTTCTATTCAGTATCAGTACACACCTTATACAGAAAAGACCTAAGGTGAAGGCGCGGCGCAGGCATCTTGCCGCTTCAAAGCGTTTCAATACAAAATGTAGGTAGGCTACGCTTGGTGAATTATACTGAAGCGGCGTGGCACAGGCAAGTCGTTTTATATATTACTAGCTTTTGCCCGCGGCTTCGCCCGCGTTAGTAAGTTTTTCCGGGTTAAAAGTACATATAAACCTTCCACTTGAATCATTCTATCTACTAAAAAAAACCGTTGTGTAGTTTTAAAGATCTAAGCATACACAGGGATATAGGGACAGACAGCGGGATGCGACTTTGTTTTATACTATGTAGTGATTCGAGCCAAAAAGAAGTACTAAATCTTCCTATTTTATTAGTAACTTTGTGATCCAAAGTTCCTGACGGTACTTGTAAGTCCAGGTTATAAAAATAGTACCTAGATATAATAAAAAAATCTGACAAAAATCAATTAGCTTTTTTTATTACCCCTTATCGATACAAAATCATAAAAACTTTGTTTTTCATTATTTTTGGTATATTCGCTAGGAAATGGTTAACAAATAATGCATTAATTTCGACCAAATTTCATTACCTTAAAAACGGTTCTAGTAAGTTAATCTTAAAAGATAGACATATACTGTTGCGGACATTTTTTTAGATCATTTCAAGAGGAATAATTCTTTCATACATATATTTTTGATATCTTGAACCGTTTTCGCAGCGCACGCAATGGAAGCACTCAAGGATGAATAATTTTCCCCGCTTTTTTCACATTTTCCATTATTTCTTCGCTCCTAATAGTTGCATCGTGATGTTATATAGCCTATAGCCTTCCTCGATAAATGGTATATTCAACACAAAAAGAATTTTTCAATTCGAACCAGTAGTTCCTGAGATTAGCGCGTTCAAACAAACAAACAAACAAACAAACAAACTCTTCAGCTTTATAATATTAGTATAGATGTTTTTTAGTTATTTGTTCCGTCTTTAATCGTCTGCTCTGCGCCTGTGCCGCGGTTTCACCTTATGCCTTTTCTGTATAATTCGCGCCTTAGACGACTCATGGTCACTCGGCGAGCTATGGAGAGGGCTATGCTAGGTGTTTTTCTACGCGATAGAATCAGAAACGAGGAGATCAGTGGAAGAACGAAAGTCACATAGCCCAACGGATAAGCAAGCTGAAGTGGCAATGGGCAGGGCACATACCTCGAAGAACTTACTGCAGATGGGGCAAAAAAAATTTCTCGAATGGAGACCACATACTGGCAAGCGCAGCATCGGCCGTCCACCTGCAAGGTGGACCGATGACTTGGTAAAGGCCGCACGAACTCGCTGGATGCAGGCCGCCTTTGACGGGTCCATCTGAAAATCTTTGGTGGAGGCCTATGTTCAGCAGTGCACGTCATGTGGCTAATGATGATGATGATTTATATAAAAAAATATACTTTGTAATTCTTATTGAAAATAATAGTAGTATATTATATTAGAAAATTGCTATGGTCTCGACAAAAATTTCAATTAACTCAGAGGGTAAAACCAATGGGGTATTGGGAATTGGAATCGATTTCCGAAAAATACTTGAGTTTTGTTTGAATTTTCAATGCGTATAACAGCCGTACAATTATCCGGAACTTCTATTAATAAACGAGAAATGTAGGCTGACTTGCAATAAATACATTTTCCGTAGTATTATAATGCTCTTTGAAATACATCTATGTGTGTTATTATTCTAAGCATCTATGTATAATTGACACATGTTCTACATGTTTGTTTTTTTGTTTTTTGTAAGATACATTTATCAAATCTTCTATAGAGTTCGTTACTTTTATAAAAAATACTATTTTGGGGTTTAATGTCAGAACTATCTGGCACGCTGTTTTCTCTAGAGACAGCCCGCATGTAACAGAATAATCATTTCCAAATCGTAACACGTATTTTACTTGTCAGCGTCTGCGTAGACTAAAATAAATTCCGATAAAAAGTGCCAGGGATAAAGGCCATAAACAAAATAGGCAATACATATGTTCACGATTTTGAGTTTCAATTACTAATATTTCAGCCTTTTCTCATAGATTTTCTTTTTATTTGTGCACTGTTGTTTTCTTCATAAGTTAAGTGTGGCTAATGTCATACTCCTGCGACCACGAAATTTTCGTAAAACAGGCTACAAAGTTTTTGCTTCAGGTAATATTATGATTAGAAGTATTAGGGGCACAAACTTAAATAATAACTACGACAAAGAGTCTCTTATATATACAATAATATTAATGAATGTAAAAACGATACCCTAAGTAACGAATCAATTAATTTCCTGGCCTTTGGCAAATCGACGCTCCAGTCCTTCTTAAGAAGTTGTTTGACCAATTACTGTTAATAATGGTGACAATCAACTTTCTAGCCGCAGGCATTTACAGACTCTGAAAATTTTAGATTCGCGTTTCGATGAAATTAAAACGAACACACACAATATTACCTGAAGCAAAATTTCACGCCTTTTATCCCCGAAGAGGTAGGCAGAGGCGTTACTGGTAGGTACACCCACTTTTCGACTTAGACTAACACTAGACGAGCTGAGCTAGGCGAACCTATCACCATATCGGGCAAAAATTCCAGACTTCAGGCTGGTACCGATTATAAAAACCAAATATGATCTTTTTAACAAATAGCTACAAATAAAATTATGCTCTATAGTTTGGAATGCTGGTATCCAGCCGACACAATTATTATTTGTACTAGCTGTTAATCGCTTTCCTTTTGTGTGTATCGCTTTATATCACGTTCTGTCTCATTAGAATTTACTTGCTGATGAATATACTGCCGCCTTTCAGCGCTGTGTAGCGGTTTCCTCACACTGTGAAATTTGAGTTTTGCTTATCTTTGTGTGGTTTTTCATAACATCCTGAGCACTACGCTTTTACTGTACAGAAGTTCCGAAAGGAAAATGCGCATCTCAATATTCAAGACGTATGTCCTTACCAACACAACTCCTCGTAATATATCTCGATGACACCACTGTTGTCCACACCAGAAATTTGTATTCCGGGCACGATCCGACTATCTATATAATATTCATGATGTTTCGCAAACATTTGAACTAAAATCTGTCGAACAGACAAATTTGTTTCTGATTTCCATGATTGGTAAAATCACGATCGGATATTAAAATTAATAGGAAGCTTCGTCGTGTGATCGAAATACCTTGTGCGAAAAGAAAGAGGGTGCCTATAGAAGAGTAATGAAAAAACAAATGAGCGGGTTTTATATGTCTTTTCTGTCCGTCTGTTTCTTTGTTACTGCACACTCCGAAACTACAAAACGAATTTCGTTGAAATAAATTTTCGGATAGGTTATTTGTTAATCCAGGAATTTTATCCCGGGAAATATGAAACGGGACATTTATCCCGGGAAAACTTTTCCCGCGGGTGGAACTGCGAGCAAAAGTTAGTTTCATAATATTGTCGAAACCAGCCGATCCGTATTCTTTCGTATATTGAAAGCTTGACCTAGCTCTTTCAGACGTATAAGGACACAAAAAGCAGAATAAGTACCTACTTACACGAATTAATTGATTTTTTGATACTCTGCAGTCATGTACATAGTCCTAATCGTACGCCAAGATGGTTTTATGTCGTAGGTCATGAGCTACAAAGTCTCCCTATTCCAAACGACTTGTCTTGGCTTTTGCATCGAAGCCGCGAAAGCTCGATTTTTATTGTACCAAGCCTCTACGCTTTAGCTATTATAGATGTAAAAAAGGCAATTTGCTATAATATATAAAGAATACTTAAATATTTATCACAAAGTATGGATTAAATGTAGAGTAAATAGATCAATTTTATTGTAAATACAAACTGCTTGAAACTGAGATACGATATGGTGCGTATGATAAAAAGAAATAAGTGTTTTGCGAACAAAATGGGATCGGAATCAAACGAGATGTAGGTCGTGCAAGTCTAGACAAGCGCAGCGTGTCAGGGAACCGCCCTGTGGATTGAGGGCGTTTGGAGAATTCCACCACGGTATCCCCTGCCTATCGTAAAAGGCGACTAATAGGGGCCTCCGGGGGTCACGGGTGGGCGGAACGGGCCGTCCACCTATTAGCCTAGCCAACTTTTGTGACCCCCGTGATGGACGGCAGCGTGCCTCACGCTGCCTCTGACGCCAAGGGCGTCCTTCGGTGTACGGGGGCTTCTGAGCCCCTGCAACAACAGGAGACGGACCGCAACAGCGGTACGCGCAGGGGCGGTTGCGGACGACAACTTAGACGTGAGTCGGAGGAAGCCCGCAGCCGTCCCTAATGCGCCGAAGATGGCCACCGCGGAGTTTTAGTTGGTATGCCGTGCGATGTACACAGGTTAGGGACTGGGCCCGGCGGTCGCCCGACGTTTTCCATCTCTCCGGGCGGCTCAACGACGGGTCGTAAGGCACGGTGAACCCAACATAACCGCTTAGTCGTTCCCCTTGAACACTGGGCGGTAGTAATAAGTCACTTTCTCCGTGTCAACAAAAAAAAAAGCGTGTCAGTGAAGCCAAAAAAAGAAAACGATATGCAGCAGCCTAGCGTAATTTTGCACGAACCGTTTGCAGTGACTATTGATGCCCCAATAACTCAAAATCTATTAAGGTAATATAAAACACATGAAATTTTATTTATTAACCAGAATCTTAAACGAAAATACAGCTCAAATGATCATTGAGATATTAACGTCTATAAATAGGCATTTTTATCACTGACTGTCATTTCGATCAAACGCCTCACCCACTTCCAGATGACCCAGAAAGTTGAAATTTGGTGTCCAACTGGTTATTGTATGTATACAGACGAAATAATCTGAAAACAGTAAATTTTTACAATTTGAAACATTTTTCAAGCTATCAATTTTTATTAACACTTAGTGCCTTTCGAAATTGTAATAGCAACAAGAACTTTTTCTTTCGCTGGATTATAGGTTCCGTGATGAAAGGTTATTGCGTATTATCGTTTTGTATACCCAATTATTTATAACTTTTAAAACGTAAAGAAGCAAAAATAATACACACTGCAACTGGTAGCTTAAGTTCTTTGTTTGATTGGTATGTTCATATTTTTATTTTTATATTGTTTTTTGAAATGATAGACTTAGGTATACTCTAGCTAAGCTTGACCGGAGCAGGATGAGTATCTTAAGAAAATCAAGGGAAGAGGTGTCCACGTATTGCTGGCGCTTTGTTTTCATCATGACGACGAAACGAACGAACGACATGACGTGCACTGCTGAACATAGACCTCCCCTAAAGATTTCCAGACGGACCTGTCAAAAGCGGCCTGCATCCAGCGTGTTCCTGTGACCGTTATCAAGATCGACGACTTTGCTATCGCATGAGTGATATTTTCAGAGAGATATGACTGCCTCGGTGGCGTAGTGGTATTGCGTACGCATTACGAGTACGATTTGCGCGCTGAGGTCCTGGGTTCGAATCCCGGGTCGAGCCAAAAAAATTGTGACTGGGTTTTTCCATCTTAAAATTTACTCAGTCGCAGCTCGGAGTCAGGAAGTTGGCGGTGTGATACCCCCGTGCCTCGGAAAGCACGTAAAGCCGTTGGTCCTGCGCCTGATCTCTCTCCGGTCATGTCGGATTGCCGTCTCACCGGACTATGAGAGTGAAGGAATAGCGAGTGCACCTGTGTATTGCGCACACACTTGTGCACTATAATATCTCCTGCGTACCTGGCTGATCTCCGTTGAGATTGGCCGCCGTGGCCGAAACTGGCTAGGAGGATTTCATTTCATTCATTTCATTCATTTCATATTCAGAGGCTCCTAAAATCGTTTCGTCTCTTCACCCCCATTGATTCACTCATCCTCCTTCTTCTTGGCAATGTGACTGATTATGGTACTTATAATCACATAACTTCAAATGATTGATTTGCTCGATTACTGACCATTTGATATTAAAATGTTACGCTAAGTGTCACGTGAAATACCAAAATATTGGCCTGCTATGGAGACTAACTTGATATATACAACGTAGACCATAAAACGAAGCCGGTAAATATAAATTGCCATCTCTTGCTATGTAAATAAGGCACGACAATTTAGAATTTTTTTTACGACTCGCAATAAAGTAATAGTATTATTTTATACTAAATATTTCTTACGGTTTCGCCTACGTAAAAAAGTTTTGCTGGGATAAAAGTCCTTATGGTTCAAAATCACAGCGTAGTCCATTACAAATTTGAATAAAACTAATTCAGTAGCTTAGCCGCGTAGACGTATCACGTTCACGTATCAGACAGCCAGACAGAGTTCACTGGTGGTAAGACTTTCATATTATGTAAGAGTCCGTCTGGGTGGGTACCATCGCAATGTCTATATCTACCGTCAAGCAGCAGTGTGCATGCACTGCTGTGTTTCGGTTTGAAGGATATTATAGGCAGTGTAACTACTGAACATAATGAGACTTAACATCTTATGCCTCAGGATGACGAGCGCAGTGGAATACTTCACTGGTCACACAGTACTTTGTAACTCAAGGTGGTGCATAGTGTTGCTACTGTTTATGGGTGGTCATATAACTTAACATTAGGTGAACGGCATGCTCGTCTCGTCATTCAATGCCATAAAAGAAGTACATTTGCGTTTACAATAGTATTAGTTTGGCTTACAACACAAACACTCAGCCTTTACAGATGCGACAAATGGCTTTCCTGTGGGAACAACATATGAGCGCCACAGTAAAATAAGAACACAAGTTGACAAATGACCTTACGCAATGGACCGGGGAGCCTTAGAAATGCTGAGGTCTTCCATTGATGCTGTACTTACGAGCTTCAGCCTTACATGTAATTTATGGCCATTGATTAAAAAATAGTTATTTATAAGGGTTTTTAATACATCAATGATTTATAAGCATTATTTGCTGTAAATTAAAAAAAAAACTAGCACCGACTTCAAAAATAACTATAAGGTAGGTATTACTTTTGCTTTGCTTATGGGTTGTTATTAAATTCAAATAATACCAATATGTTAAGTAATTGCATGTAATAAAATGTTTTTGTGTGGTTTGTCGGTATATTTTCTTCTAGTTAAAATGCAATTCATTATATCATCATCAGCCTATAGCACTCTAGTACTGGACATAGGTCTCCTGTAATATGCGCCACTTTGGCTTGTTTTCGACTTTTCGCTTCTAGTGTGAGCTGGTGACCTTTAGCAAATCGTCACTCCACCTAATTAGAGAGCGTCCTTCACTACGTTTGCAAACTTATGGTTTACACTCAAGAAGTTTAAACAAGCGGTTATCGGTTCTTGGATAATTTTGGCTAGCCCACTGCCAACACAACTAATTAATTCCGTATGCTACGTCTATTAAAATGCATAGACGGTAACGACCACCCTTAACCCACAAGGGAGAAAAATAAGCCTCCGATTTAAAAAAAATAATCGCAATAAAGTTGCATTGTTATTAATTAACAGGGGCATCTAGTTTAAAAATAAATAATATAAAAAAAAACTAATAGCACGCTTTATAGAAAATCCAACTATAATAAAAAAAAGAAAATAAATTTGAATTAAGAGTAGTGTAAACAACAATCTTTTATTGTAAAAAAAAAACGTTTATGAGTAATAATTGAAAGTCAGTCATTGATATACACCCTAATTTACATCAATGATGTCAGTATAATATTTAAGTTCCATTTGATTCTTTGTCTTATCATGATACTTTACATAATTGTAAATTGAATTTATTAAGAAGAGAATTCTTGTTTATTTAAATTATAATCCGAATTTACCCGTGGAATTTCGCCAATTTAATTCATCGTATCATGGAAAGTTTTATTAAAAGGCTCATTGCGCCAGACTGTTCCTCAGGGTATAAAGTCTTAGCTTGTACACTATCTATTAGGTATGCTATGAATTTATAAACCATAGCTGATAGCATAGATACTGTAATGGTATAATCAAAGGCCCTTCAGACGTAAACATATTTTATATAAGTACCTAGTGATTAGATACTCGGTTAATATTTGAATAATAAATCCTATGTAGAGGTCAGTGAATATAATACTCACTTATTCCTTGTAAAACGGTTTTCAATACACAAAAATATTTATTAGGTACATGAAAAAACATGTAATTAATATCATAAATTAGGTACTTCATTATAAGTTCTAACAGTCCTAATTTATCGCACATCTTACTAATCTTACTAATATTATAAAGGCGAAAGTTTGTAAGTATGTATGGATGTCTGAATGTCTGGATGTATGGATGTTTGTTCCTCTTTCACGCAAAAACTACTCAAAGGATTTCGATGAAATTTGGCACACGGGTAGATCATGTCTTGGATTAACATATAAGCTACTTTTTATCCCGGACAAATGTAAACCAGGACTTTTATCCCGGAAAAACTTTTTAATGCGGGCGGAGCTGCGGGCAAAAGCTAGTTCATTATAAACTACAGGTGTAAAGGGAACATTTCTCTTCACCACTTTTGTGAGAAGATTTACACAATACTAGTAATAACTAGCACCACATTGAACGTTAAATAGCTAGAAAAAATAACACCATAAAAATCGACTAATACTTTAAACAGACACAGCGAGAAGCATCTGTATATTATCTAGGCTTGACGAATCAACAATGCACCAGCGAGATACAGTAAGAAGAGTTGTCATTGTGTACCGGCATTTTTAATGTGTTAGTTGATAAACGCGGGTCGCGCGCGCCGCTCGTGCCTGTGCCTATACGCACTTCACATTCTTATCACCGACGCGAGTGATCGGCCTTCTCGTCCCACTGGTTTACTCGAATGCAATTACAGTCTACTTTCTCGGAACGTGAAAAAATACACACAAAAACATAAATACGTTGGAACGCCGCGCCCGGCGGGATAATACAAATCGGCGTCCACAGACGACTCAAGGTATACAAAATAAGTTCACCTATCTAATATTTTACATAAATTTATTATGTATTCGTGGCAGGATGAGTGCATCGATGGAATATATTAATATTAGATCAATTTAAAACACTGACCCATTTGAAAAATGCTGCATTGTTTTTCATACAAGCTAATGTGTATGCTTGTGTGAATAATAAATGTGTGCATCTACTTACATTGACAAAACTACTGCAATCGCTACAAAATTTATTCGGATTGAAAAGTAGGTCTTCGCTGTATGTCCTGTCTAATACTGAAGCTGTTTATTTTATTGCCATTGCCAAGCGACGGATGCGAAACGTACTGCACCAACTACCAATTGAAAAATGATTGCGGAGAAAATGAATTCAGTATTGAATAATAGGTATAAGTATAATTATATATATACCTGTGTATTACATTAACTACGATCAATACAACTGTAGCCATGACCGTGAATCAAAGTGACTCTTCAATTCACCGTTTTTTGTAGTACTCGATGTGAGAACGTGACCTTGTATTCAAAATAAATACAAAGTTTCAAAACTTGCATTTTTCATTATTTTATGCAATTTATCTTAATTGTTATAACACAAGCCATTTATTATCAAAATATTAATAATAAAAATACTAAAAAATATACCTAGTTATAAAGTTTCATGCAGTTAAACTTAGTGGTAAGTATTTCATATGCAAGAGTGTGCCGGCAAGCAGCAGTTGTAAGCAGAATATTTAAATTGTAAAGACAGTGTAGTAACTTGATTACAAAAAATAATAATCCAATGTATACCGCATACGGCTCATTATTCAAGTGGTAATCTGTATTATGGTAGCCCAAGATACAAGCGCAGCTTAATTAGGCGGCCACCGGCAACAAATCGCACCTTTAGAACGAAAACGACACAATTCAAAAAATAGAAAATTGAGTTGTCATTTTTAAATGACTAAAAACTTGTCCCTTATTTATAAAAGTATAATAAAAAAGGGACCGACATAACAGCTTTGTCCTTTTTCTGCTCGAATATGGCTGTGTTTGAACTATTATTGTATTAAGAACTTCGTTTCAAGTAATTTTATGACGATAACTCAATTTTCTGTCTTTTTGAATTGTGTCGTTTTCATCCTAAAGGTGCGAAATGTATAGTGTATCCACATTATGTATTTTACTTGAAATAAATACTTTCTTTGAAATACTTTGTAGTCAATAAACTACAAGACCATTATGAGAAATAGAGTCTAATGTCTCAAGGTTTCAAGCGCAAGACAGTGTCCTTCAACTTTGAAATATTTTGAAATTCAAAGATCTGAATGATGTTACCGTACAAAGGAACGTGGCGCTATACCTCAGACGGGCAAGGCTCTTGTCTCTGAGTTCAGATGTGTAAAAAAGAAATTTGTAATTCGGATTTCTTTACCTCTTTACTGTAAACAAACAATCCACTTTTAAAATAAATACTTACATGAATTGAAACGCTATTGTGCAATACAATTGTTTTTATAGCAATATGAACAAGTTTATAATTTTTTGTTTAAGTGCATAGTTGCAGGAATATTAATAAGAGTTTTTCCCGCTATGTTGTATCTTGTATTTGAAATATCTGAGGAATTTTTTTTATTTATTTCTTAAACTTTGAACCTAAAATAAGGTTATTTTTTGCCGCAACTACGTAACGACGTCATCCAAAAAATAAATATGAAGAAGTATTGCAAAGCCTCTGCCTTTTCGAAGTTACGTGTGCATTGTTAATCAATTGCATTTCTCTATAATGGTGAACGAAAATATCGTGACGAAATCTTATTATACAACATACCTAAGAATTGTATTATGAAGTCTGTCAAGTATAGCACTAGGCCAGCGTAGTGGACTAAGTCCTAAAGCCTCTCAAGAATGGCGCCCCATGCTCATAAGTGGACCACCCATAAACAGTAATGAAATGAAATGAAATAATTTATTCGAACCCATAAAATGTTATACTTACATTATTTAGATTCCGTCAATTCTACCACCAGTTCGGAAAGCAGTTCTCACCAGAGAAGAACGGGCAAGAAACTCTAGTGTTGCTCTTTTCCAAATCAGTTCAATACAATACATGATACAGTAAAAAAATACAAGTAATTGTTTAGTACCAACACCATCCAGCACCTTGAGTTACTAAGTACTGTGTGGCATTCCAGTGCGCTCGTCATCCTGAGACATAAGATGTTAAGTCTCATTATGCCTATTAGTTACACGTACAGTTACAGTTACATGCTCCATGTTACAGTTGTCCATTTATGATAGACACCATTACGATTTGATGAATTTGTCTAACAAATGGCACAGTTATCACCATAATGGGTTTCTATTATAATTACAAGTCTAACCTAATCAACTTATGACAAATAACTATTTTAAGTAGTAGGTAATTATCTTAGTATTCATTATCAGTATCAGGCAACGAACGACCCGCACGCATGAAAACCACGCGCATCGCATTTGAAGTACCTACTCATGCAACAATATTTTCCCAAAAATTGCCAGCACCGGATCCGGTATGTTAGTACCGGATCCGTTAAACGTTAAGTCATGCTGGATCTGCCGCATTACCGGATCTATTTTTCCGGATTGCAATCCCTAGATAGTATATAATACGAGCCTTCTATTATTAGTACAAACGTAGCGTGGGACGCCCTCTGGCCAGATGGATGTACGACTTGCACAAGAGGGCCGGTAGCGACTGGATCCATAAACCGCCAGACCACTGGTGGTAGGTCTCTCATATGTAAGAGCCTCTGCCTATGTCCAGCAGTGGACTGCAACGGGCTGAAGATTATTATTATTACATAGTTACTCACAATTTAAAATTTTCAGTAATTTTAATACAATATGTAAATATTAGCTTATTAAAATTATACCTGGTTGGTGGCTAGTACCGCCCACAGCTAGTACTAAAATGAATTTAAGGTAGGCTTTCTACAAGGAATAATACGGATATTTGGTGTTAGGCGAACGATAATTGCACTGATCGTATGAACCGTAACAGCAATGACGTACTTAACCTAGCCTTCATATAAAACAGTGCTATTACCCGGATTCAGCGTACCTAATACAACTGTTGCATACTTTTATAGAATCTGCCCATCCACAAAACTCTTCGTTGCTCTATTTCCATCGTAAAGTAATTTTGTGGAATTACAGCTTCCAATTCTAATTCTCATTAATTTAACGTAAGATCCTCCAAACTGCTCTCATTCGTCGCTTTTTTTTTCGGAGTCGGTGCCTAATTTAAATTGCCAGCTAAGCTAAGCAAATATAAGAGCAAATATGCGAGACAATTTTCAATTTATATGGTCTTTATTTTACTTTAAAGCTTTTTTTTTGTGTGTGTTATTAAAATTGTGCTAGCAATAAATCTTTCTTTCTTTATTTTTTTATGCTGCTCAGTGGCGGCGTCAGAGGGTGGCCAACAGGGCCTCGCGGTCTAGGTGTTTTACGCTTTGACAAGAGGGACTAAAAATATTACCTTCCTTCAGCAATCGAGTAAATATGATACGCAAAGATTAGACGCCCAGAGTCTCGCATTTCTAAAGCCGTCACTCATGCTGCTATTGTTTATAGCTAGTTCTAAAAATTATCTGAGGGTAAAAAGATAAATGACTTACTTTTCAGTTCAGTTGTTTAAAAATCACATAATGCATCTTTTTCTATAGTTTTCCAGCTAACGAAATTAAACATCTGTTTGTAATAAGTAACTTTACAGTTATTACATGATTCATGCTAATTCTAAAAGAGAAGTTTCAAGGTTAATATCATTTTAAGATGTTTCTTCGTGATTAAATAGGTTTTTGTGTTTATACTTATGTGCTCAGAATTTTCCCAAGATTGCTTATCATAATAATGCTACAGAACGTGCCATTGTATGCCAAAAGTGGACATAACATTTTTAAGCCTGCTTTAATTTTGGGAAAGGAGAATTTATTTTTGGGGTCTTGTCCGGTCGTAAAAAATATAACAGAAATAAAATCTTATACCGTTGATTTTTCCCTTCGAGCAGTAGCTTGTAATACGCATACGCCTTTTATCCCCGAAGAGATAGGCAGAGGCGCATCTATGGCGCCCACTTTTCGCCATGCATATTCCGTCCCATGATGTAATAGAGGGCGAGCCTAGCGCCATATCGGGCACAAATTCTAGACTCCTGGCTGATGCTGAATAGAAAAATACTTTGCCCGACCCGGGAATCGAACCCGAGACCTCAGCATTGCAGTTGTACCGTAATACACTACGCCACCTAGGCAGCCAGTGGCATGTTATATTTACGTCTAATGCGTACCTGTAG
Source organism: Lapara coniferarum (assembly GCA_949316025.1). Taxonomy (NCBI): domain Eukaryota; kingdom Metazoa; phylum Arthropoda; class Insecta; order Lepidoptera; family Sphingidae; genus Lapara; species Lapara coniferarum. The sequence continues at coordinate 11,178,878 of OX438926.1, read as the reverse complement.
ATAATATAATGTTTGTGTGTGTTCATACACTAGTGACACAACAACGACATAGACGATACTGATATAATACAAATTGTTACATAACAAAACTTACAAATCCTAATCAAATTTCCATACAATATCAATCATAAAAAGTTTAATTTATACTATGTTCATATGCCGTTTTGTAAAAAAATTATGAGAATTAAATTATACATACACTTTTAATTGATGCAAATATTAAATAAGAATAGAAAAACTTGAATATAATTTTTAATTCAAATATTATGTGATAAATAAAAATAATATGCAAAATAAGTTGTACGTTTTTATTTTAATATTATTTTATTCTTTAAAATCCTATGCAGTATTTATATTATAAAGGCGGACTATTTAATCTGCATTAATACATGACTGTTTGGTGGTCGGGTTACGGCTATTAATAATAAACACTTTGGAATCTGGATGAACTGTTCTTTATTTGATATTGTTATAATACTGTACTACGTGCTACGGCAGACATGGATAGAACCAAGATGCTCGGTCGTCGCGACCATAGAGTAACCATCATAGATAAGTGTTGCTATAATATGTAATATCTTCCCGTTTTTGAATCTTGTCTTGCTTCTATCCATGTCTGTCGTAGCACGTGTATTATAACAATCCTACTAATATTATAAAGGCGAAAGTTTGTAAGAATGTATGGATGTTTGGATGTTTGGATGTATGGATGTAAGGATGTTTGTTCCTCTTTCAAGCAAAAACTACTGAACGGATTTCGATGAAATTTGGCACACGGGTAGATCATGTCCTGGATTAACACATAGGCTACTTTTTATCCCGGGAAAATATAAACCGGGACTTTTATACGGGAAAAACTTTTTAATGCGGGCGGAGCCGCGGGCAAAAGCTAGTATCAAATAAAGAACAGTTCATCCAGATTCCAAAGTGTTTATTATTAATAGCCGTAACCCGACCACCAAACAATGACATTGGCCAGAAGCACTATTATTATGTAACTAGCTTTTGCCCGCGGCTCCGCCCGCATTAAAAAGTTTTTCCGGGATAAAAGTCCCGGTTTATATTTTCCCGGGATAAAAAGTAGCCTATGTGTTAATCCAGGACATAATCTACCCGTTTGCCAAATTTCATCGAAAACTGTTCAGTAGTTTTTGCGTGAAAGAGGAACAAACATCCTTACATCCATACATCCAAACATCCAAACATCCATACATTCTTACAAACTTTCGCCTTTATAATATTAAGTAGGATTAACCTTTATAATGATACAAATCTAAATAAAAACTACAAAATTAAATAAAATAATCATTAGATAAAATGAATGTCCAAATCACTTTTCCAAAATTTATATAGACCTAAATTTACATAGTTAAGATATTTCTTCCCTTTCTCTTATTTTAATTAGCTCCACTCTTTCCGCAGCCCTAATCTCGTCTCTACGACCGTGGCCTGTGTACCAATCAGCCCGTGGTGGTCGTTCGTTTTTAATGTAGGTACTTTAAATTACTTAGTCGAATATTTCCCTTAGGATTTTTTTATTATCTTCTCGGTCTTTGTCATAAGCATCTTTTATATGCCTACGCCTATGTCCCTAAGTACCTATGTATGCTTAGATCTTTAAAACTACGCAACGGATTTTGATGTTTTTTTTTATAGATAGAGAGTAATTTAAGAGGAAGGTTTATATGTATAATACATGCATAATATAGTAGAGAAATAATTTATAATTATATTATGTTCTATTGTGACTGCGAGTGGCTTTCTGACTAAAGTCGGGGATTTACTTATACTGGACGGAAAGGCGTTTTGTACCAATGTGTCGCTGAACGACCATATTTCAAGATCTCTCGATCTGTTTATTATTGCATGGTACTTGCTATTATAACGGATACTGTAAAAAAATGTATAGATTGTAAATAAAGTGACTTTTATACTGGAAACTCTTTATTGCGGGCGAAGCTGGGGGCTAAAGCTATTTTATCTATGATGATGATGCAATCTAGCTATAATGTACTATATATCTATAAAAACATTTTTACATTAAATTTTAAGAAAATTAAATTTGAACTTGTAAATTCCGTTTGAGACTAGCTTAACTATTTTACTCTTTTTCTAAAAGATTTTCCTACAGCGACGTATTTAAAACTAGAAGTCGGCAAGAGCGTGTAATTTTACCAGATGTTTCCAATTACCATTATTTCCAATGCCGATCCTTTGAACTTAGCCACAGTTAGCTAACGCAGCCCAGCGAAATTGTAGGATCTTAGTTTGGAATAAGTAAGCCTTTTTTATCCAAACTTACGTAACTTCTGAGCCCAAATACATTTGAGTAATGTGTTGATACAGAAAGTCAAACATTAAGTACTTCATTACGTTCAATTCATGAGTGCCTGACAAAGATATTTGTATCAGTAATATTGCAATTATTTAGCCCTTCTGGACAAAAATAATATTTCCCGTCCTTTACACTAAAACCATATTACCTATAACATTGATGTTGTCATTCCAATGATGGCATGTTATACATATATTATGTATGTATATGATATTGTTAGAATTGTATAATCCTACTAATATTATAAAGGCGAAAGTTTGTAAGAATGTATGGATGTTTGGATGTATGGATGTTTGTTCCTCTTTCACGCAAAAACTACTTAACGGATTTCGATGAAATTTGGTACACGGGTAGATCATGTTCTGCATTAACACATAGGCTACTTTTTATCCCGGGAAAACATAAAGCGGCACTTTTATCCTGGAAAAACTTTTTAACGCAGGCGGAGCCGCGGGCAAAAGCTAGAATTCACATATTATGTTAGTCTATTAGGGCTTCTGAACAGCTATACGAAAGTTATATAGGTATACATATACTTACAAACGTACATACTTGCGCCACATACTTGCGCTCTTGAACTTTTGTACAGCTATTCATGTCCCAGTAGACTAACATATTATGCTTAGAATATGTGTATATACCTATACTTACATATTAAGTCTGTTAAAAAAGACAAGACAGCACTTTAAAATATGTTAAACAAATACTTTAACTTTTTTTTAAATTGAGAACTTCGTCCAGTAGCTCAGAACGCAAGTTTTTGCTGTCCCTCATTTTTACCACTCTGGGAATTGGTCTGGCTTGCTCCTTAATCGGGCCGCAATTATTGGGAATTAAGAGATTGCATCTAATGTCTTAGGATGAAGATTGCAATCCAGAGCCACATGTCGTTTTCTAATATCAATCACACGAAGGTGATTTTGCTATGTTTCAAAACTTATCAATAATCAAAATGCTTCGCCATGAAGTTGAATCAAAATTACATTAGGAAATTTCATATGAATTGCGAGAGAGAAAAGAGAGAAACGCTGTCATTTAATTAACGCGTATAGGTTTAAAAGCAGAAGCAAAGGAATAATTTTTTGCTTAAGCAAGTTTATCCATAATATTAAGGTACCCAATATGTACCTAATGGACCAAATTTCGGTGAAACTTTTCCTGTTAGGTAACTTATCAACAAGAACTAACATTTGCAATATAAAGTATTTGCGCTCTTGAACATAAACTAAGTACTTATATTAAGGTTTTTGTAGACTACTGAAATTAAGGTCGTAAAAACGAAATGTTCATATGTTTTAATTATTATAATTAGGTGTTATCAAGGAACCCACGACAACATTCGATTTCTTTACATAGATTCTTTATGCGGCTTGTTGAAGTTATACTTCTTTAGGCGCGTTATGAAAAAAATATGAGAGTGAAATTTTAAAATGCGCGCGCATACTGTAGCACAAAAGTCACAGGTTATGCGCGTGCATCACTGTAATCTAGTTTCAATAGTATTAAATGACTTCAATAAAGGAGGTTCTTAATGTCCTCACTTTATTCTATCAGGAATATCTTAGAGGATAGGGTAGGGCTTCTAGTGTGGCGGATCTACTGTACTGTGCACCTGCCAACCCCACACACCCACACCCCCACACCCCTTGACCGCTTGACCCCCCAAACCAAATTGACCTCCCAACCTAATTTGACCCCCTACACCCCCAAACCCATTTGACCTCCCTTGACCCCCAAACACATTTTGACCCCTTTGACCCCCCAACCCAAATTAACCCCTGACCCTTAACCTCCCACACCCATTTTTGGCCCCTGACCCCTTGACACCGCACACTCAATTTTTATTGATGTAAATTAAAATATAATTATTTAACATATTTAATACAAAATATTATTAAATTTTGTAATGATGCCAAAGAAGTATAACTTCTCACTCGCGTACATAAGTATACGTACCCCCTTTTTCAATGTTTAGGTAAAATTATCCACCTTAACAACATATAAAGTAAAACGGCGTCATTTCGCTATTTATCAGTTAGTACACGCCCTACACAATAAGGTAACCTAATTTGTTTTCAATCTGTTCTGAGATTAGATAGTCGGTCTCAACCGCTTGTTTGTTGCGCTTTATTAGTTCTCCTTGTGATATATCTCATGTTCATACTAAGGGCCTGTTACCTGCCTGTATAAGCCGAACAAATGCAAATGTAAGACTTTAATATATGCTCCCAAATAAATTGTAATTAAATTAGTACCATCTACATTTTAGTGTTTAATCTTAGCATAACACATAAATTCGAGGACAATAGGAAGTAATGAGAATTTGTAATTAGATTTTAAATTAGATGGTGCTGGCATCGTATAGGTAGCTCTATAAATACCTACAGAGTTCAAGAAAGGACATGTCCAAAAACGAGCCTTAAATTCTAACCAAGGCATACATACATATACACTCACGCCTGTTATCCCCGAAGGGGTAGGCAGAGGCGCAACTAGTGCACCCACTTTTCGCCGTTATTCCGTCCCATGATGTGATAGGGGCGAGCCTATCGCCATATCGGGCACAAATTCCAGACTCCGGGCTGATACTGAATAGAAAAACTCAATATCACTTTGCCCGACCCGGGGATCAAACCCGAGACCTCAGCTTTGCAGTCGTACTGTAATACAACTACGCCACCGAGGCAGTCTAGTCTTCTAACCAAGGCAGTTTATATATATTTAGAACTCCTAAACATTAGCCTTTTAAAATTAATCTTTTAATTTTAAAGACCTCCGATTTTGAGGCTTATGTAATTTTATTTGGTTAAAAACTATACTTAATATGAAAGTTTTTAAAAAAGTCAGTTATAAATGGAGGTGTCAAAAAAATTTTTTGACAGCATTTTGCCCCTTTAATATCCCTAAAGTTTGAGCCTGATTAGATTTTGAGGCCCAGCACTCATACAAAAAGTGGACATCTCGGTGGCGTAGTTGTATTGCGTACGCGTTACGAGTACGATTTGCGCGCTGAGGTCCTGGATTCGAATCCCGGGTCGGGCAAAAAAACTTTGTGACTGGGTTTTTCCATCTTAAAAAAATACTCAGTTGCAGCTCAGAGTCAGGAAGTTGGCGGTGTGATACCCCCGTGCCTCGGAAAGCACGTAAAGCCGTTGGTCCTGCGCCTGATCTCTCTCCGGTCATGTCGGATTGCCGTCTCACCGGACTATGAGAGTGAAGGAATAGCGAGTGCACCTGTGTATTGCGCACACACTTGTGCACTATAATATCTCCTGCGTACCTGGCTGATCTCCGTTGAGATTGGCCGCCGTGGCCGAAACTGGGTAGGAGGATTTCATTCAGCAAGAAAGCGTTTAACGCAGGCGAAGTCGCGAGCAACACTTAGATTTGAAATAAAAAACAAAACAGTAATTCCATTATCCCGACTCTCATATTTTATGGAATTCCTTTTTAAAAATACCTAACAGATGTTTTGCTCTGAAATTGCGGATGTCGAAAGACATTAATTTATTATTTTCTGCAAAATCATGTTACTAAGTACATTATACCTTCGGGCAATCTTAGCAATTTTCCCAAAGAAACTTCGACAGTTAAATTATTCGTAAGATTTATGTAATCTAATTCGTTGATAAAATTTAAGCTACGTTACAAAAACATTTAATTGAGTTTCTTCAATTTTTGTTTTAATTATACTTACTTGTTTAGGTGCGTTATGAGAAAATGATAAGAGTGAAATTTTAATTTTAAAATGCGCGCAACATGTAATGAAAAAGGTTGAAGCTGTTAATGAAAACTTTTTGATAAAAGTGAGAAGTGAGTATTAAATTAAGAAAATAATAAATATTTTAAAATTACTAAACTTAAATTCAATTTTTTTTATTTATTATTAATTTTCTTTATTAACCTTTAATAATAAAATATGAAATAATCAATAATAAATATTTAAAATTAAGAATATTATAATATTAGTACAAATTATGTCATTTATTATTCTCTATATTTTATTTTTACTGTGTTGACTATCCTTTTATCATTTTATTGTAATTAATTATTTGCATGCAATTTAAAACTATTTTTTTAATAATGCCAAAGAAGTAAAACTTCTCACGCGCGTACATAAGTAGGTACACGCACCGATTTTTTTATGTTATTGAATGACGAGACGAGCGTGCCGTTGGCCAAAGTTACAAAGTACTGTGTGGCATTCCACTGCGCTCGTCATCCTGAGACATAAGATGTTAAGTCACATTTATTTATGTCCTGTAGTTACACTGGCTACAATATCCTTCAAAGCGAAACACAACAGTGCATGCACACTACTGCTTGACGGTAGAAACAGATATTGCGGTGGTACCCACCCAGACGGACTCTTACATACGAGAGACCTACCACCAGTATTCAACCCTATCAGTTATCACACACATACTTTAATAATTAATAGTAGTTAAGTACTATGAACTAAGATTATAATTTAGGTTCAAATATTTTGCGAAAAATCTCGAATTCATAATCTCATAAACTTTTATGTATTTGTCAAGATATGAACTATATATGAATCAGACATAGACACAGATAAATATTATTATTCAAAACTGAATGCTACGTCAATGTTTTTGAATACTGCCGAATATTTATGAAGATTGTAATAACATTTCTCATAAAGACGCATAAAAATTACATGGAGTTGTGAATTTAGTATAAGTCCCAGTTAACCTTCCGTTAAATGGTGTGTAAGAGTGCGCGGGGCATCGCGCGTTTTATTACAAAAATGCGAGCTTACTTTTAACTTTATACAAGTCATCAGTAGATAAGAGTTCTGTTAAAACAGGAGCACGGCGCCTATCGGTGCGTACTGCAACTGACAATGTCGACTGCGTATGGCACAGATATGAGGCACCAGCTTCCGTTTACGACCACCGACTTATGTGCACAGTGCTCGGCAGCAAACAGTTATCGCATTAACAGACCAATAAAGAAACGTGTTATTTTAATGAGAGTCATATCAGAAATGGCTTTAGTCACATTAAAAGCGATAAATGACACTTTCACGGAAATTAAGGATTTTACAGATAATGCTTATCATTACTTAAAAAGCTCTTTATTTTAATACTTATTACTGCTTTTAATATCTTTACCCGATATGCGCACTGTCTTTATACTTAACTGCAAGCAGTAAAAAAAACACATAAGTGTTTTACAGTAGGTAGGTATATTATATGTACTAACAGCTGGATGTCAGTCTAACGGCAATGTACACGCATGATTATAACAAATATATCATTATACCTATATATATTAATAAGACTGGTAGAGACGCCCCACAAATCTAACCATGCCATACCGGAAGGCGGATTCCCTCGCCGCAAGGCTGAGGGAATGCTTTGGCGGGTCGGAGGATATCCAAATCTCCCGGCCCACCAAATGCACGGAGCTGCGGCTGTCGGAGCTGGATCCGGCAGCAACATCTGAGACGGTCGCAGCGGCTCTCAGCGTTGCTGGCGAGTGCGCAGCTGATGCTGTGAAGGTCGGAGAAATCCGGCCTGACCGCTCCGGCCTGGGCGCAGTTTGGGCCAAGGTGCCGACCAGGGCGGCACAAAAAATAAAGGCGGGCCGCCTGATGGTGGGGTGGACAGTGGCCCGGGTGACCGTGCTCGGGGCGCGCCCGATGCGCTGTTTCCGTTGCCTTGAGCACGGTCACACGCAGAGCACCTGCACCGGAGGACCGGACCGCAGCGATCTCTGTTATCGCTGCGGCAAACCGGGCCACAAAGCCCGCGGATGCGAGGCCGCGCCGAACTGCGCAGTCTGCGCGGCCGCAGGGAGGCCCGCCAAGCATCCGGTGGGCGGGAAGGCGTGCCCCGCCCCCTCCCGTCGCGATAGGCGTCGCGACGGGATACGAAGTGTTGCTGCCGCTGGGGCTTCGACCCAGCCGCAGTCAACGAGCCCACCGCAAGAGGCCGCGATGGACGTTGTAGAGATCGCCCAATAATGGAGCTAAGTTTCCTCCAGGCGAACATCAACCACTGTGCCAGTGCCCAGGACATGTTGTCCCAAAGCCTGGCGCAGTGGTCGGTGCAAGTGGCCGTGGTCGCCGAGCCGTATTTTGTCCCCCCCCCGGGATAACTGGGCTGGGGACCTTGACGTCTTGGTGGCCATCATCAGCCGGGGCGCCGCTGGCTCCCCACCCTTCGAAAAAGTAGCGAAGGACAGGGGATGCGTGGCGGTTCTGTTGGGAGACATTTGGATAGTAGGAGTGTACTTTTCTCCCAACAGACCCCTCGCCGAATTTGAGTCTTTCCTCGTTCGGCTGGGGGCCTTGGTGGAACAAGGCCAACCTCACCCGGCGGTCGTCGCCGGCGACTTCAACGCCAAGTCCGTGGCTGGAGTCCAAACTGCTCGTCGGACCAAATCTGGCCGACGAGCAGTTTGGATTCAGGAGGGGACGTTCCACTGTCCACGCGATTCTGCGGGTGAAGGCACAGGCGGAGGATGCAGTGGCTGGGGGCGAGGTTGTAATCGCGGTGTCGTTGGACATCTCCAACGCATTCAACTCGCTGCCCTGGCCCTGCATCCACGAGGCACTGCGGTACCACGTGGTGCCGCCCTATCTCCGGCGTCTGGTGCACGCGTATCTGTCTGACAGGCACGTGGTGTATCCGGGCGCCGATGGGTGGCACCGAAGAGCGATGTCGTGCGGTGTTCCACAGGGCTCGGTTTTGGGCCCTCTCCTGTGGAACATCGGGTACGACTGGGTGCTCCGTGGTTCCAATCTCCGGGGCGTCGGCGTGACTTGTTACGCCGACGATACGTTAGTCACAGCGACTGCTGGGACCTTCCGGGACGCCTCAACTCTGGCGGCGGCGGGCACCGGCCAAGTAGTTGGAAGAATTCAACGTTTAGGTCTGAAGGTGGCCCTCGAGAAAACCGAGGCCGTGTGCTTTCACGGACCTCGGAGAGGGTCACCAGCCGGTGCCGGCATCGTCGTTGGGGGGGGTGCGGATCCCCATCGGCTCTAGCATGAAGTATCTAGGTTTAGTCCTAGATAGCCGATGGCGATTCCGCACCCACTTTAAAGAGTTGAGGACAAAATTGTCCCGGGCAGCGGGCGCTCTTTCCGGCCTGCTGCCCAACCTGGAAGGTCCTGGCTTCCCTTGCCGGAGGCTGTATCACGGAGTCGTGCGGTCCATAGCCCTTTACGGCAGCCCCGTTTGGGCTGACTCCCTGGGCCGCCCCTGCGTCGCCCTTCTGCGCGCCCCGCAGAGAGCTTTAGCGCAGCGGGCGGTCAGGGCGTACCGCACGGTCTCTTTCGAGGCGGCTTGCCTATTGGCCGGATTTCTGCCCTGGGACCTGGACGCCAAATCCCTTGCCGATGTATTCCATTGGCGGGAGGAGGCGTTCAGTCGCGGGGAGCGTCCGGCCCTGAAGGAGGTGGAGGCCAAGAGGGCCGCCTTACGGCGAGCCGCCGTGGAGGAGTGGCGTCTCAGGCTGGAGGCCCCGTCGTGGGGGCACAGGGTCGTAGAGGCAGTGCGTCCTGTCTTTTCCGAATGGCTGGACAGGCGCCACGGAGCGGCAGCAACCGCCTGACGCAGGTGCTCACCGGGCATGGCTGCTTCGGTGAGTTCCTGTTTCGGGTGGTAGGTATAGAGGAGTCGGCCGTGTGTCACTATTGTGACAACTGCCCAATGGACACGGCCCAACATACGTTGGAATGTTGTCCAGCCTGGGATGAGGAGCGCAGCGCTCTCAGAACAGTCGTCGGAGAAGACCTCTCGCTGCCGGCCGTGGTCGCTTCCATGGTCGGCGGCCGGGAGGCCTGGCAGGCGGTGGCCCACTTCTGCGAGGCGGTCCTCTCGCGGAAGGAGAGTGCCGAGAGGGATCGCCAGCGCAGTGGTGATCCCTCCCGCCGCCAGACGAGACGTAGGAGGCGTCGGGTGGACGACTGACCGACGTCTCCCGCCCTGTGGATTGGGGGCGTTTGGAGAAATCCACCACGGTATCCCCTGCCTGTCGTAAAAGGCGACTAATAGGGGCCTCCGGGGGTCACGGGTGGGCGGGACGTGCCGCCCACCCATTAGTCTAGCCAACTTCTGTGACCCCCGTGATGGACATGTCCGAGGCAGCGTGTCTCACCAAAAAAAAACCATGCCATACCAGTCCTGTATGATATACTACCCAGTGCTGAGCACGGGCCTCCTCTACAATTGAGGGGTTAAGGCCTTAGTCCACTACGCTGGCCTAGTGCGGGTTGGCAGACTTCGCATATCTTCGAAATTCAGAGAACTTCTCAGGTATGCAGGTTTCCTCACAATATTTTACTTCGCCGTTAAAGCGAGCAATAATTCACAAATCTTGAAAATTAATTAAACGACGTTCAATGGGAATCTAATTAGTAACGTTCTACCGCATATTTCCTAGTTTAGCCTTAATTTAACAAGCACAATACATAGGATTGTATGTACAATTGCTACCTTTTCGGACACAATTTGTATGTTATTGCAGTAACATAATAAAAATCGTGACAGAGCCCTCGCCCGCTCTCATAATATCATCTAATGAATCGTCAATTGACACACAATAATCAGTGAACACTGAGTGTACATAATTGTGCATCGTAGCGCCATGCTGGGTAACTACCCACGGAGGTCAATCAACATTGAACTAACAAGCTATTTTCGCCACAATATTGTATGTTACTAGCGATGTTATATACAGGGTTATTATCTTATGAAATTGAGTTTCAGGATGAGTAGGTAAAAGAGGCAATGACGTGAAATGATTATCCCTCGACAGATGTAATTATCTCGACTTGTTTGAAAACGGAATAAAAAAATGTATAAATCCCTACAAAATGGAGAGAAACTCAATTCATTTGACCAAAAATTCTGAATAATTTTTTCATGGATTATACCAGATAGGTAAGGGATTTACGAAACACTAGGTGTTGCTAGCGACTTCGCCCGCGTGAAAAACCTTTACCGCTACAAAAGTCTCTAAAACACTTCAGCGATTCATAACGTCGACTATTCGACACTCACGGCTTCTATTTAAAAAATTATATTACTTTCCATGGGATATGTTGGGTCACCTCCTCGTGTGCGGCAGGATGCGTAGTCCCTGCGGATACGTCCAATGGGAATGCCGATCCTCTACCGCCGGTATACCTGGGCAACGGCGAGTCACTCCCTCTAAGGGGTCTGGCTCACCGTTGGCGAAGTACCCTCCCAACCACCGGAGTTATCCGAAGAGGCTTCACCAGCGACCTTGCGGCCACGCAGCAAAAAGGACTGGTAGGTCATGACCAGTGGGCGTGTCAGACCGCCCTCTCTGTAGTGGAGAGGTTTTGAGCCCACCTACGTCTTGTACCGTGCGTAGTTGAGCGCCGTACGAGGGGATAATGGAGTCCTGGGGGGTTGAGTCTACCGCAAGTCGGCTGTTGATACTTGCGGGGATAACACGCCCCCTTTGGTCCGGCATTCCTTCTAAACGGCAGCCCCAGGTACTAGCCAACCTGGGGTAACCGGTAGGGGCACCCCTTAAGGGCTGCTGGCGAGGTCTACAGGGTCATGGGGTGCGCAGTCGGCGGAGCGCGGGGCCTACGGCTAGCTCGAACCAAAATCTCGGTTTCGGCAGCCCTAGCACCCCTCGCACCGTGCGGACTCGCTGCATCACGGACTCTGGGTCCTATACTCCCTGTGGTAGGTCCTGGTGCTAGAATGAGCATCCCCAACTGCGGGCTCCCTGGAGGGTGGGACGCCACGGGGAGTGAATTTATTTTCAACACTCAACATGCCGAAAGCTAAGAGTAAAAACAAACATAACAAGCAGGCCGCTGCTTCTAACGAAGCGCCCTGCAACGTTAACAAAAGGGTCGCTGCTTCCACGGAAGCGCCCCAAGACACACGAGAGCCGGTCGCTGCTTCCATCTTGGAAGCGCCTGGCCCTAGCACATCGACCGCCACGGCTCCAATACCATGGATGGCCGGTGAACAAGTCTGGCAGGTGGTCCATCGCAAAAAAACACCTTCTGACATGCGGAAAAAAAATAAGCGCATAGAAGAACGAAAAAACAAAAATGAACAAGGTAAGGGTAGGAGGCAACCCCCCGCCGCAAGGCAGGGTGTCGCCAAAGGACCGAAACGGGTCCCCACCGCAGTAGTAAGTGCAAGGCAACCGAATCATCCTGGTGGCAACCAGGGTCAGGAGGAGGCAAGCACTGAACATGCAGCCCAAACCAGCGGGGCTACGAAGGTTAAACCCAACGTACCCCGCAAACCAAGACGAAGACGCGGAGGCAGGGGCCAGGGTAATGTAATGCCCGCAGCTCAACAGGGCGAAGGGAAAGTACCCAAGCGCCCCCGTCCCGATGACACACAATCACCACAACAATCGCAGGTGAAAAAACAAAAAGCGTCCACCAGTGTCGTATCGGCCAGGGGCGCCGCCACCTACGCTGACAAGGTAGTTTTAAACGACGACTTTGTCGCAGTGATGGCGGAACCTTTCACCGATTTGACACCGACACAGGTGGAAGCCATAATAAGTACCTTGGAGTCTTGCATGGTAGGCATAGTGGATGCTCCAAGGACTTCAAATAACATCCCATACGTGCCCGCCTTCCATGGAAAACCTTTCCACAGTGAAGGAGTGCTCAAGTTGCACTGTGTGGACACAAAAGCTCTTGAGTGGCTAAAAGATATGGTAGCCACTCTCGAATCACCCATCCCCGGAACCCGGCTGGTTGTGAGACGCCAAAAAGACATCCCCAAAAGGGTGAAGTCCGCGGTCCTGTTGCCAGCCTGTTCTGAGGAGATCGGTACGATACAGCGTATGCTGGTCTGTCAGAACGGGTGGTACCAGATCAGCAGATGGTCGCTCTACAGCATTGAGCGCCAGGAAGGGAACCCTCCGGGTACCTTCTTGGTGCTCGGCATACCAGCCGACGAGATACCCAACATACTGGCGAGAGGACGGAAGCTATTTTACAAGCTGGGCAACGCCTATATCCGCTTCTTCGGCAGCAAAGGCAGGTTGCAGGAAGTGCCACCCGACCAAGCTGAGACGGCGCCTATACCCGGGACCTCTAGCGCCCCCTCCACTGCAAAGCAGAGGGTGAGCGCTGGTACGGATCCGGTGATGGCTGCGTCTATGTCCACGGCTAGCCAACCAAACTCCGCCGAAAGGCAGAGCGCGGTCGGCGAACCAATGGTCACCCAACACTCCTCCGCCGAAAGGCAGAGGCAGGATGGGACACCAGTTTGCCCGCTGACTACCTCCGACGGAGACGCCAGTTATGGTGACCTAGAGGAGGCTGTCGCGCATCTGGCCGACCAGGACATTCCGTTAGGAACGGATGAGGAGGTTAGTAGCCCTCTTCGCTCGTCCTCGCCTCACTAACGTAATCCAGACAAACCTCCAGCACAAACAAGCCGCGGCGGCTACCCTGCGAAGAGTACTGGAGGTAAACAACAAGACCATCGCCCTTATCCAGGAGCCGTGGATAAGGAAGGACAGAATCTGCGGTCTGAGCAATATTGGAGGTAAGATCCTACTTGATACAACCGTAATCAACCCACGCACTTGCATTTATGTGCCTAGATCAATCGACGCAGTTATAATAAGTGAGTTCTGTTCCAGAGATCTGACCACGGTCAGGCTCCGGAGCAGCTGTCCTAGCATCCCAGAAGTAATCCTAGCGTCTGCCTATCTGCCGGGCGACGCGGACATACCGACGGTTGAGCTTGCGAATCTTATAAAACACTGCGAAGACAAGAAGCTTGAGCTAATCATCTCGGCGGATGCGAACGCACATCACACCATCTGGGGCTGCGGCGCTTCCAACAAAAGAGGTGATGATTTGGTTGAATTTTTATTTTCCACTAACCTCAGGCTTTTAAACAGGGGGTCCGAACCTACCTTTGTGACTTCCAGATACCAAACTATAATAGACATCACGCTGTCAACGGAGAACGTATCGGATATCATCTCCGACTGGCAAGTATCTAACGAACTGTCCAATTCTGATCACAGATGGATAAGATATAAACTGAACGTGGATACTAAGAAACCTGAACCCTGGCGCAATCCCAGACGAACTGACTGCGTAAGGTTTGGTAAGCTAGTGTCAGAAAGCCCGAACCTCAAACATGTTCCCGAAGAATATGGTGGGCCAGCTGACATAGAGAAACACGTTAATAAACTGACTGAAACGCTAATAAACGCATTTCATAAAACGTGCCCGCTCACGGGGCACTCGACGAGGACCGCCAATCGAAGTAGTTGGTGGGGACCTCAACTTGAAAAACTGAGATGCAAACTACGCAAACTGTTCAACAGAGCAAAAAACACAAGGCAACCAGAAGACTGGGATGCGTACAAGATAACCCAAGCGGTGTACAAGAAACGCATCCGGGAACGGAAACGTGAATGCTGGAGAACCTTTTGTACCAACATTGAATCAAACACTCAAGCAGCCAGGGTGAGAAAAGTCCTATCCAAAGACCCAGATCGTAACCTTGGCTCTCTGAAAAAACCTGATAACAGCTACACAACAACAGATACAGAAATGTGTGAGCTGTTACTTAACACACACTTCCCAGGATGCTCCATCACGGAAAACTTCACATGGGGAGAAGTGAACCAACAGGATTGTAACGAAACAACCAATGACGTTACCATAACTGCCCAGCGGGCAATCACGTTAGAACGAGTCGTATGGGCAATAAACACCTTCTCTACCTATAAAGCAGCAGGTCTAGACGGCATCTTCCCTGGACTCCTTCAGTGGGGCAAAAACACAATAGCCCCACACCTGGTCAGGATCTACCAGGGATGCCTGAAACACTGCTACGTTCCCCATAAATGGAGAGAAGTAAAAGTGGTATTTATACCAAAACCAGGTAAGAGTGACTATACGCAACCAAAATCGTATAGACCAATTAGCCTCACATCCTTCCTACTAAAGGTAATGGAGAGACTGTGTGACAGGGCTCTCAGAGATGATGCGCTGGCTTATTACCCTCTGCACAACCAACAACACGCCTACTCTTCAGGCAAATCAACCGAATCAGCTCTTCACAGTGTTATAACACCAATAGAAAATGCACTATCAACACAATCATCAGCGCTTGTAGCCTTCCTTGACGTTGAGGGGGCTTTTGACAAGACGCAATTCAATAGCATAAGCCGTGCACTGCTCAACCATAACGCTGACCGGTTCATAACTAACTGGATCGGAAGCATGCTGAGAGAAAGGGCAGTGCAAGTGACAGTCAATGGCACTGTCCGAGCCATTGTTTCGAGGGGTTGCCCACAGGGTGGAGTCATTTCTCCGCTCCTATGGAACCTAGTGGTGGATGACCTCATTAGGACGCTGAACGAAGCAGGCTACCATACTGTCGGCTATGCAGACGATGTAACGATCCTTGTACAAGGAAAATTCGAAGGAGTCCTATGCGATCTCATGCAAGGGGCCCTTAATATCGTCGAACGATGGTGCTCAGAACAACGACTGACAGTAAATCCATCAAAGACCGAACTCGTACTGTTCACAAAGAAGCGAGCAATAGATAATCTTCGCCTACCAAAACTCCAAGGTACTACGCTGTCTCTCACCAAAGAGGTAAAATACCTAGGTGTCACCTTGGACGATAAACTGTTATGGAATAAACATCTAGACCACAAACTGGAGAAGGCCTGTATCACATTCTGGCAGTGCAAGAGACTCCTAGGTAAAACCTGGGGAGTACACCCCAAAATTGTCAGATGGTTATACACTGCGGTGATACGACCGATCATCACCTACGGAGCTGTTGTGTGGTGGCCTAGAACCAAACTAACCACAGCAAAAACCAAACTGCAGCACTTCCAGAGACTAGCTTGTACAGCTATAACAGGCTGCATGAAAACCACACCCACGGCAGCTTTAGAGGTCCTGCTGGGGCTAGTGCCCTTGGATCTATTTATCCAACAAGAGGCTGCCTCAGCAGCAATAAGACTGAAGACACTCAAGCTCTGGGGTACAGCTAATGGTGCCCACGCCGCAATCCTGGAAGAAGCCATCAACTATCAACCATTGATGGCTGCTCCCACCGACAGGGTATCCAAACAACACATCTTCAGCAAAAGCTACACTGTCCAGCTGACCGAAGAACAACATGACTGGTCTGATAAATACGAACTGCGCATATACACCGATGGCTCAAAGACAAGGACAGGATCGGGAGCAGGAGTGTTTTCACCAGAACTGAACATCAAGATATCAATGGCCTTGGGCGAATACAGTTCCATCTATCAATGCGAATGTGTCGCCATCACACAGGCTGCCAAAGCAGTGGAAAAGCGGCGCCTTACAGGCTATAAAATACGTATTGTATCCGATAGCGCTGCGGTATTACGAGCCCTAGACAGCAAGATTATCCAATCAGGGCTCATACTAGAGTGCCACCAGGCACTGGAGGGTATAGGAAAAACAAATTCAGTTACCCTACAGTGGATAAAGGGGCACAGTGGCTCTCTAGGCAACGACGCAGCTGATGAGCTGGCCAAAAGAGGGTCAGATCAGGTATTAATGGGTCCTAACCCAATAATGCCGCTGCCCTTCAACCAGCTGAGAACATGGCTGCGACACAGAACGCTAAACCAACACGCGGATCAATGGGCAAATATCAGTACATGTAGACAATCCCGGGAAGCTGTGCCACACCCGGATCGACGTCTCACTAAGCGTCTCCTATCTCTGGATAGGGCATCCCTACGCATAGTTGTAGGCACCATTACTGGACATTGCCCACTAAACAAACATTTATGTGTTTTAGGTATGACTGACAGCCCCCTATGTAGGGGATGTCTGTTGGTCGATGAAACAGCTGCCCACGTCATCCTGGAATGCGAAGGTGTAGCTGCGCAACGGGCAGAAATCCTCGACTCACCGGGGTCACTCCGAGAAGCCTGTGGAGATACCAGGAAGATCCTGCGCTTCTGGTCGGAGTTAGGCTGGCTTGTCCTATAGCTGGCACGCATATCACGCACAATGGCCCGATATTTTACGGGCTAAGTGCGGGAAAAGGAGCCCATAACCATAACCATAACCATGGGATCAAATTCCGAGATAAAAAAGTAGCAATGCAATGCGATCAGCCTTGTTTTATATACTGCCCACTACTGAACACGGGCGTCCTCTACTACTGAGAGGGGTTAGGCTTTAGTCCACCACGCCGGCACAGCCTAATGGAATGTGGGTTGGCAGACTTCACATACCCTCGAAATTCTTATGAAGAATTCTCAGTTATATAGGTTTCCTCACGATGTTTTCCTTTACCGTTAAAGCGAACGATAATTGATAAATAGTACACACGTAACTAAGAAAAGTCAGAGGTGTATGCTTTGGGTTTGAACATCCGGACATTGTCTGGGCATACCGTACCATTCCCAACTAGGCTATCATTTACTGTTATAAAAAGTAGCTAATGTATTAACTGTTAATCTAGGACACGATTTACATGTAAACAAGATAAAAAACACCTTTCTTATCTGTTCATAGAAAAGGCACTCCTCTGGGTCTTTTATTATGTTTATAACTATCATCACCAAATAGACGCAAAATGTGAAACAAATGCAGCAGTAATTATTTAGCAATATTTTTTATGTTAATCGCACGACCCGGATATGATAGGACCCAACATAGCATTTTAATAAAAGAATTAAAAACGATATTAATGCCGCAGTTTCTTTATAGTACTTTTAATGTTAATTACTTTTAATTTAATTAATATAAACAAAAAGTAAGATAATTACAGTTTGTATACTCCGCGCTCGATCGAACGGGATGCTACCTGGCGGAACTGAGACCGGTCGGTAGCGTCGACAATTCACGCTGATGTTCAAGAAATACAATTTAAATAAACATGAAAACATTTTGTTACTTTTTACCCGACTGCGAAAGAAGGAGGGTTATTGTATAACTATAATTACGTAACATAAATATGCGTATTTTGTATACATGTATACATTGGAGCCAGTGTTACTACTGGACATAATGAGATCTTATCTGTCAGGATGACGAGCGCAGTGGAATACCACATAGTACTTTGTAACTCAAAGTGCTGAATGGTGCTGTTACTGTTTATGTAAAATCTAATCAGGCTTAAACTTTAGGTACCTATATTAAAGGCGCAAAATATAGATCTTAGACCCATTAAATAAATAATTTAGACCCGTCCACCTACAATAAATTACATTAATCGCAAAATCTGAGGTCCTTAAGCTTATACGTTTTATTGTACGTCTAGTTTTGGAAGTAGTATCTAAATATATATAAAGTATCTTGGTTAGAATTTTAAACCCGTTTTTGGACATGTCCATTACTTCTGGCCCTTGGGCATTAAATTTTTTCCTGCCAAAAAGTTGTTGTCTAAATTTTGGAAAAGTAGAAGTCTGTCGGCACAAGATCTGGTGAGTACGGTGGATGACGCAAAAATTTCCAAGCATAAGTCTTGTAGCTTAGATACCGTCTAGTCTGTTGTAGGATATGTCTAATATCCGAGAGTTGTTCAGTATCAGCCCGGAGTCTGGAATTGATGCCCGATAAGGCGATAGGCTCGCCCCCTATCTCATCATGGGCGGAATACGCACGGCGAAAATTGGGTGCACTAGGTACGCCTCTGCCCCCTGCCTATCCCTTCGAGGATAAAAGGCGGGAGTACGCGTTACATGCGTATTCGATAGATAGTACAAAATGCTTTTGAAGAGTGTTGGCTCCCGTATAGATGATTTCTTGAAGAAAGACATTGAAAAATTACCACAGCGTTAGCAGAGATGCATCGATACCATGGGTGCATAATATTTAGATTGATAGAAATTAAAACTATGAAACTATAACAAATGTCATCATGATCATGATGAAATACGGCACTGAGACGTGGTCTCTGACTAGGGGCCGCCTAAGACGGCTCACGGTCACTCAGCGAGCTATGGAAAGGGCTATGCTAGGTGTTTCTCTACGCGATCGAATTAGAAATGAGGAGATCCGTAGAAGAACGAAAGTCACTGACATAGCCCAACGGATAAGCAAGGTGCAGTGGCGATGGGCAGGGCACATAGTTCGAAGAACTGACGGCAGATGGGGCAAAAAAGTTATCGAGTGAAGACCACGTACTGGCAAGCGCAGCGTCGGCCGTCCGCAAGGTGGACCGATGACTTGGTAAAGGCCGCAGGAACGCGCTGGCTGCGGGCCGCTTTTGACAGGTTCATCTGGAAATCTTTGGGGGAGGCCTATGTTCAGCAGTGGACGTCATGTGGCTGATGATGATGATGATGATAATAAAAAATGACTAACTTTCTGTATACCTACTAAACGGCAATTTCATACATAGGTCAAGACCTAATATTTCTGTTTAAATTTTAAATTTTAATTGTATTTTACCAGAAGGCCGTCATCAATCTAATCACATAAGTAGGAGTTATTAATCCCCGCTAATTATGGAATTTTGTATACGCAATCAAGTTTTGAGATAAGAGCTGTTGAGGGCGGGGAATATGGAATTCGACAATCCTTTTGACTCCTCTAATGCAAGAACTAATTTCGTTCCACACAATGGAATTATTAAAAAGCCAATCTCCTCGCTAGATGATAAAAGACACGATTGCGCATAAACAATGGCGACCCCATCTTAAACTTTAAACTCCTAAGCAAAATGTCAAGAGTTAACAATTCTGCTTTTAAAATTTCTTCAAAACTGCTAATACAATGTGTCTAACTTGTGGCGTGTTTCAAATTTCTTATTGTCTCGCTCTTGCCTCTTGGAAATAAAAAATAGATTGAACGTACAGAAGTATTTTTTTTTTTCAATATTTTAAAGTAGCAATATTTGAACAAGAATTTTTATCGTGCTCTTTTTCAATTTAAAAAATTTACCAGTATGACGAGAAGAAATTGTCTTGGGTATGCCTAATGGGCATTTGGAACAGTAATCTTTTTTTTTTACCTAATATAATACTTTTAATATGTACCTATATCCTTGTGCCACTTCTACTATCAATCTGAAATATGAATCATATGTAAAGGCACGGCAATGTTAATTATTATTATCATATTACAGGGATCAGGTGACGTCACTTCACAGAATACAATTTAAAGTTTCCTTCTTCGTGTTCGTGTTCGGCCCGACGCGACACACGCCTTCTCAAGGTAACAAAACTAATAATTTTATCACTAAATTATAATAAACTAAGAACTAAATTAAAACTGTTCTAAAATAGACAATTCAATCAATCCGCATCCATTATCCATATGCTAAATTTACAATTATTGAATATTATGTACCAAACTATTGATATCAACAAAACAGATACGTACTACTTAATTCTTTAAACCAAAACTACATTTACGAGTATACGAAACGTCCTCGGCTATGGTTGGCATATTGGACCAAGATTACTTTCTCCGCGAATGTCCCTCGCGAACTTGCTTATTCTATAATTATGCAAAGATACGCGCTACCACTAAAAACCAACCAACGTATACCTACGATATTTACGAGGGGTGTGTGTATTATAATTTTAAACAAAACGCTTTATAGGATGCAACGTTATAACCAGCGTAATAACTGGTAACTGTATCAAAAATTATCCAATTTGAATAGCGTTTTAATATGGAATTCACAACTTTATTAATTCATTACTAGAATTACGGCAAACATGTACCAGAGAAAGTTTTTTTGGTTTTAATTCTTCGTCACTAAGTCCATGCTATACACTAATGAAATTAATTTAAAATCTAGATACTTTTACGCGAACAGAGTATGCGCTGGTGTCGGTGTAAAAAATGAGGAAATAATTGAAGTAGAAAATTATAACGTTACATAGATCTCAATTGAAAACCTCCCAATTCTTTGGGAGAACATAATCAATACAGCTATTAATTAAACTAGATTTAGGTCATTGCAAATACAAACCCACTGCTGACTGTAATATACAGTGCAACCTTAATATAACGTACCTCAATATAACGACTTCCTCGATTTAACAAATTCTTCGTAATCCCCTAGAATTGTCCATAAGAGTTAATATAAAATATACCTTTACATTGCGAACATTCTTTGCGTACAACCTCTTTATAACGAATTTTCAACTATGAAGAAAAAGTATTCATACCTCTAATTAACGAATTTTGCCAACCCAAAACCTTTATATAAAGTTTCCACCAATAATATAACTCTTAATCTTATCATGTGATTCATGTCTCGACATGTTTCGACACGCTTTTGTTTGTACAGTAATCATTATTGTTTTGATGGAAAGTAATGTAAACACCTCTGCTCGTCACTATTGTTAAGTTAAAATGGCTCAGAAACGTAAACGTTTTACCTCTTTATAACGAATTTTAGACCAATCTAACCTCAACATAACAAACCTCAGTTCAACGAATTACTTGATATAACGAATATTTTCTTGTTCCCCTCCGATTTGTTATATCGAGGTTGCACTGTATTATAACTTTTTGTTCATACGTCGAGGGCAGAATATGAACTATTCCACGCCGTATATGTCATGTCATCATAATAGGCGCACGTTCATAGGTACTACATAATATTACTAATACAGGATTTGTTAACATAAATTACAATGAAAAAATCTGTCAGCGGCGTCCACAATATGATATAATATGGCAATAGTACAAAAACATATAAATGAGGCGATACTCGTGATTTTAAGATTCATCCTCTACACTTGTTCGTCTAATTTTCACTAACCACAACCTTTGTTGATGAGAAAATATTTAATATTGGGCTCAGTTGGTTTTTATTGTTTGTAAGAAAAAAGTTTTGGGTATAAGATAACTCATGCTTGAAATTGCTGAAAACTAAAATTTTGTTCTTTGACAAAGACTTGAATTTGAACACCAAGCGCTCAAAGAATATATGTAATGTGGAAATAGAAAATATCTGGCAAACAAGTTGTATGGCGACAGTTTTAATTCGTGTGACATTTATGTCAAGGGGAAATGTGGAGATTGGCGGCTTTAAATTGTGGACTTGAAGCATGCGAAATCCCTCACAATCTAACCTAACAACCATTATTAAAAGCATTTCGATAAAAAGTACTAGTGAAACAGTTCCACCACTGGCCTAGCTTGGCAAGACATTTAACAGTATAGCTAGTTATAGACCGGCCATTTTTCGTCGTTCCTTTGCCCCAAATTTTTCGTCATTCCTTCGCCCCAAATTTTTCGTCCAAAAGTTATTACCAATTGCTAATGAGTACCCGTCTTATCTCTTCTGAAAGCAATATTTTCGAAGGAAATATGCCAATTTACGCATTACGATCACGTTAAAGTATGTTGTAATGCATTTTACAAGGGTCTTTTGCTATTTCATGGTAGATTGAGTTACTGACGAACAGGGTCAAAATTTTTATATGAAAATTTTCCTAACGTCCGCTATTTCAAATCTTAGAACTCTTTGCTTGCCAAAGATCCCTATACATCCATTTTTTAGAGGCCCTTGACCCTACAGGACAGAGCGAACTTATAGGCGCCCACTATAGCGTAGGGGCTAACAAGGGTCACTAAAGTCGGGGCCCCATATCATTGATACGACTGATACAGTGGCAGCTACGCCCCTGGGTTCCCTGGCAGAAAGCGCAAACCGATACCAAAACCTAAATAATAAGTAGGTAACCTACGTCGTAGGTGTACCAGTTTTAAAGATGTATTATTGTATAAGTTATGAAATGTACTTATGCTAAATTATCTTTAGTATAACGAGATAATATATCTATAAATAATGCAATAAGTATAATATTATTGAAGTGGAACTCTTTAATCTACGTACGGGAGAAATCTATAAGTACTGGTGGTAGGACTCTTATATGTAAGAGTCCGTCTGGGTGGGTACCGCCGCACTGTCTACCGCCAAGCAGCAGTGTGCATGCACTGCGTTTCGGTTTGAAGGACATTGTAGCCAGCGTAACTACGGGGCATAATGTGACTTAACATTTTATGTATACACAGTGCTTTGTAACTCAAGGTGCTGGATGGTGTTTCTACTGTTTATGGGTGATCGTATCTCTTACCATCAGGCGAACGGCACGCTCGTCTCGTCATTCAATGACAAAAAATAAAGCGGAAAGTTTATCCCGGAAAAACTTTTTACGCGGGCGGAAACATGATCAAACTTCTAGTATTTTATAAGATGTTATCAAAATAAATGAAAGCCATTTATATTACTAATGTTTCTTTGAAGTTCAGTCCATGGAATTCGTCGGACAAACAATGTCATATACGTAGTCCTTTTAGGAGAATTAAAAAAATGGCCTTTTTGTCGCAATGTTAGCGAATGTTGTAATATATTAAACTTTTTGGTCTCTAGTCTAACAAATTAATCACATCAAGGCATATTCTAAAGGTATTTTAGATAGATAGAAAGATAGCATTTTACAAGTACAATACATATTGTTTACTAGACATGTGTTTACATATTCATGTACTTAGATCTTCATTATGTTATATTACGTAAATCATCTGGATATAATGTACCTATCTACTTATGTTGATAGCTATATTATTAAATTACTTTGATACGTTATTTGTGTTGTTAGAATGTAATGTAGGAACAATCATTTATGTAGTTCAACTTTATCCAATTACTGAATATTTGCTTGTTCATCAAGTCGACGAGATTTTGAAGTCCTGCTCTTGTGTGATATAACTAAAGTTCTCTTACAAGGCGTACACTATGTACAATATATAATATTATGTGTTTGAACTTAGTGTTTGCGGGAGTACCTTAACTAATTAAAAATAGTAATAAAGCTGTATTAATAGTGAGTACGTTATAAATAGTATAAAGAGCTTGATGTCGATATAATTTATATGTTAATTTGTAGTAGGTTTCGTGACATGAAACCTTTAAAATCTTCTTTCAGGTATTCGATCTAGTTTTACTTAACTATTCATTAAACTACTTTTAACTATCTTTCTACTTTTTGGTCCAAAGGAATAAGAAGAAGACTTATCGCTGATTCCCTTCTGATAATAATTATGTAATAGAAAATACATGTGTATACTGTATATTTTGTATAATTATACACCACACACGACACACTATCAAGCCGCGCGTGAGCAATCATACACGTATTTTCGCTGCCGTGTTGTACACACACTATATTTTCCAATTCTTCCTCTACATATCGTCGATGAAGTACCAATACCTCCTAACTGCCAATTTAGTCCAAAATTACTTTTTTATTACAACAGACATAAAACTCATATTCGCATGGATTGAATTAACTTCTATCCAAAATTTCTTTACCAATAAGCTTCTTGAGCTATGTGAAAACATCTACTTAGTGACAGAATTCATTCGTTCGTATGTATTTAACAGTTTTTTTTCTTCTGGTGCAAAATTAGATTCTCAACACTTAGGAGGTATTGGTACTTCATCGACGATATATTATTATTGCCAAAGCGCTAATGTACCTACATACCGGGTGGAAGGGAAACGCTCTCTATACCGGAACGGTAAGAGAGAAGAACCATAACATTAACGAAAAACTATATTCATTTGCAAAGCTAAGCGATAATACTTACGATTTTAGTATTTCCGTAATTCATGCGCGCGCAATGTAAAGCGTACAAAGAACTGGGCGGCCGTCGCGCTGCGCCGGGACCGGCCCGCGGTCGTTAACCCGTCAGCTGATGTACGTGTTTCATTACGATTTTTTTGAAATATTGACCTTTTTTACTATGTTTTTCAGAATAATAGTTTGATTTATCTATCCATACGTGAACCTGTACAGAAATTTGAGAAAATCCTACTAAAATTGTAACAATGCGATCGCGATTTTTTTAGTGCCATCACGTCAGGTATCACCAATACAATCACCTGTATTCGTTTCCGAGAGCGTTTCCCTTCCACCCGGTATATATTTATATTAGTGCTTGTTATACATTGTAACTAGGAAATGCATGACGACACAACGCGACCTTTGCAGTAAGTGCTGTATTACGCGGAGATTAAGTTGAGATTGAATATATATCTTTATCGACATAAGACCTTGAACTGTATGCAGACGTACCTAATAGTCGAAATTTTGTCAGGAAACTAACTTACTAGTTTAATTAATAGCTATTAGAAATAACCTGTTTTACAGAATAGCTCGTTACGCATAAATTGGATAATTAGGTCCCCCCAAGTGTAGTTAGTGGTTCAGTAATTAAAGTTATTTGTGCTGTGACACCAGCTAAAATACACCTTATATTTATATCACCTTTGTATGAGTGCTTTGTATTTACAATGTTTTCTCAATCGCTCAATGATAGTGACCCAAGAGAATCTAGTGATAGTGAGGAAGATTTGCTCGTAGGAAGCAAAAAGTTAATGAAACGGGTAAAAGATTTTTTTAAATTTTATTTTACATTTTATTTATTCGAAAAACTTAGGTACGGGTAGTGTGTAAAATATTAGGGGCGGTTGCGGATGACAACTTACACATCATTTGGAGGAAGCCCGCAGCCGTCCCTAATGCGCCGAAGATGGCCACCGCGGAGTTTTGGTTGGTATGCCGTGCGGTGTACATATGTTAGGGACTCGGCCCGGCGGTCGCCCGACGTTTTCCATCTCTCCGGGCGGCTTAACGTCGGGTCGTAAGGCACGGTGAACCCAACATAACCGCTCCGTCGTTCCCCTTGAACGCTGGGCGGTAGTAATAAGTCACTTTCTTCGCGTAAAAAAAAAAGTGTGTACAATATTAGTACAAAATAAGTAAAAGAAGGCCATTTGCAAGTTTTCGCAAGTAGATTAATATGTAAAAGGTAAGGGTCGGTCAAACTACATAGGTACATAAAAAATTATAATTTATATGCACAGATAAAAGAACTAGAGAAAATTCAACACAACCAATAAAAACTTTAAACAAAAAAATATTTGCAAGGTTTTTCTTTAACTGAGAGACACTGGTAATGAACAAGTCTAAATCACAGTCATCACTGCAGAGTTTATTGAAGCTCTTACATGCACGAATCGTGAAACAACGTACTACTTAGATACAGGAGGTTTATAATGATGGCTTTACGTAACGCTATAGGTTGGGTTATTAGCCCAAAGCTATCAAGCAACTCTGAACAATGGTCCTGTTTAAAATTTTAAATAGGTACACTAAATTAGCCACTTTCCTTAGCTCTTTCAGTTTTGCCTTTTTGTATTCTCAAAAACAAAGACCGTTTTGTAAGACACAATAATGAATTTGTTTTCACGTAGAAGACGTAGAGGTAAATTAATATTTTAGAAAACCTTAAACTAAAACCTTTGTAATGTACACAACTATTTCACAAAACAAAATTCCAAGTAAAAGAAATGTTAAAAAAAACTTCAATAAAATTTGTTAGGGAGTGCAATGGCCTTTAAGTGAACACAGAAATGTTTTAAAGATGAACTTAGTGGGAACAAACTTTGTTGTGTGCACCGTGCTGTCTGTCAAACTGAATAACCATTACCCATTGGGTTTTATATCAATGCCATTCACAACAAAACTTATTTACATAATTGCGCACTCACCAACATGAAATAACTTATTACAATTTTCTATAGATACGAACATAATACGATTTCATCTAAAACTTCACAAAGAAAAATACAACGGCGAAGTCGGTACGGTTGCAAATGAAATAAACTTGCACAACCGTTATATTAAATTGCAATTTTCATATTATAATAATGTGGAACGCATACGAAATAGGGTAGTTGACTAATTTTTTTTAAATACATTTATCAAACATTTATGTCTTCTAAAGTATAGAGGAAAATGAATTTCTAAAATATAAGCAATAATAAATGAGTTATAAAGCTTTGAAGTTCGGTGGAAGGGGCATCTGTCAGATAACGGACACAGCAGAATATGACGTCACTGAGCGTCGCCAGCCATAACGCTGCGTGCGTGCCAAACAAATGACGCGATATCCCCACTACGTCCCCACTTTTACTCACAACAATATTTCAAATATAAATGTTTAAAATGCTTTAGTTGTAAACCAATTTTGATTCTGATTTTACAGAAGAATTTGTTTTTCGTATTATTTTCTGTTACATATAAAATAATGTAGCAAATCAAATATAGGAAACTACCCTATTTAAACTTTTCGATCCTATATAGCTATCCTGAAAGTCGGCGTTAGAAATATAGAAATACCAGTGTGGCCATCCTCTGATAATGTGACATTGTAGTTAATTATCCACAAAGAATATATTATATACTTTTTTTTATAAAAAGAAATTTACAACAGGGAAGATGCAAATATAATATTTATCAATATTTTGTAACTACAATGTTAAAAAAACATAAAAGAAGGGCCACTACAACGTTTTTATTTTAATTAACATCGATTTTTAACAATAATTCCGAATTGAAAGTAGCGTGAAAAAGAACGTGCTTTAAAAACAGATAATCGTCTTGTGACGTCGCACATGCAAATTGTCTCTCTATTCGCAGCTTGGAACCACTTTTTTCTTAATTTCGGGTCAGAAGGTCCAGTTAAAAATATTTTATAGGGAAACTTCGTTGAAATCGATGGACACAGTGGCACAAAACATAAATCAATACGGTGTTTTCTCGGAACATTGGTGGCATCGTTGTGACTACCTGATGTTTCAATCGATTGTTAATTTTCTATTAATTCATAATAAAATTTATGTACTTATTTATTCAAACAATATCTCGAAAGTCAAAACTTAGGCATCATACCAATCAAACGTATCAAAGAATGCCAGTGGCGAGCAAATATGCCTATTATTTCGTGCTATCCAGCTGTTACTTTTTTATTTATTTTTTTTGTGTTCCCTTGCCACGCTATAAAAGAATACGCAAAAGATTTTCGTTACTTAGTTCGTCGATACTGTAACATATGTATTACATTGTTCATATTTATTAATTAATACCGCCATTCGTCCGTAACAAAAGATTTTTCGCTAGATGTCATTACCCGACTAACTCGGTGGCATAGTGACTGCCTCGGTGGCGTAGTTGTATTACAGTACGACTACAAAGCTGAGGTCTCGGGTTCGATCCCCGGGTCGGGCAAAGTGATATTGAGTTTTTCTATTCAGTATTAGCCCGGAGTCTGGAATTTGTGCCCGATATGGCGATAGACTCGCCCCCTATCACATCATGGGACGGAATAACGGCGAAAATTAGGTGCACTAGTTGCGCCTCTGCCTACCCCTTCGGGAATAACAGGCGTGAGTGTATATGTATATGTATGTATGTCATTACCGGAATATAGAAATTTGAAAAAAATAAATAATTATTAATGATTAAACGAACTTACCTGTACGTGAAGTTCTATCATAATTATACGAAGGCTTCGTCCGAGGAGATTAGCATGAAGAGAAGTTATAGAACACATGTAGTACGTGTACTTAGTACGCCTTTGCACTTTATTTGAGACTTATTTTTTTTTTTATACTTTGGTCACACCCAACCTGTCAAGAGAGATTCATTTAGTTTAGAGAGAGAGTTCCATATACCAATATTTCACAACTTACTAGGGTTAACGCAAGTCACGGGTGGGAGGGATGCTAATCTCCTCGGACGAAGCCTTCGTATAATTATGATAGAACTTCACGTACAGGTAAGTTCGTTTAATCATTAATTATACTTCGGCTTCGTCCTCAAGATTAGCATGAAGAGAAGTTATAGAACACATGTAGACTTTTAGAGAATAAGTAGTGAAATATTTGTATAATTTCAATTGCAGTAGTAATTACAATTAGCTAATCAAAAATCTTTATAAGGTTGTACTTAGCAATAAGCTTTTTGATAGGATATCAATATAAAATTTCTAATTGGTTATCATTGAATTAACAAAAAATTTCATCATTCCCAACTAGATTCTTAAGGTCTCATTACCGAATCTCCAGGATAAGTCAAAATTAATAATTTATGATCCAAACTGCAGTTTGGTAGATCGAATGCAGTTTAATGCCATAAGTACCTATAGGTAAGCGGTGGAGCCCGTGGCAACGTGCCTCGTGCTGTGAGCACTAGACATCTAATAGAGTTATATCTATTCCACATTCGCTAAAAAGATATGGAATGTGACCATACTGTTATATGGGGCTTTCTGGCAACATAAATAAAGAAACTTAATTTTTATGAATTCATTTTGTCATAAAAGATGTTATATTATCAATACTATATTAGCGATTATTTGAGCAAATTCCGAGTAAACTATAAAAAATATTATATTATGCCTTCAGTAATAAGATCTGGTTCTAAGAAAATTCTAATTTCCTTCAACAAATGGTTATTTTGGATGGTGGCTATATATAGCCGCTATAGTATAGGCACTTAAAAATAATTAAACAATAGCCTTGGCATAAGGGAAATGTTCCCTGTTGTATGATCTAATATCATCTAGGTATAACATATTTCGATAGCATCGATTGAATATACTTCCCTTAAAAATCCTTTTATTGGTTTGTCTTGACCAGCATGGCACAGCATGTGATTGCAGTAACTAACTTGGAGGTGGTCTACACTTCTTTCAAAGTCTTACGCTTCTTCTTCGTAATATTTGTGTCAAAAATCATATTAACTGGAAAAACAAACTTAATTAACGGTAACAATGCGATGCAATCAGCCCTGTATTATATATCACCCACAGCCGAGCACGGTCCTCCCCTTGAACTGAGAGGGTCCAGGTCCCAGTCCACCACACTCGCCTACCGTGAGTTGGCAGACTCCGCATATTCGCGAGACCCTCATGGAGAATTCTAAAGCATGTAGGCCTCCTCTCCGTGTTTTCCTTCACGGTAACATTATTAATTAATAATTACAATCAACAAAACAAAGATATTTTCTCAAAACAGACATCTTAGATCTGTCATCAAATTATATTATTTATCAATATTAGAATATTAAAACTTGAAATGGAATTGGAGTATCATCTGAATAGATGATACCTACTCTGCCACAAACATACCAAGTTGAAGATTAACTCCTAGGCAAATTTTTATATTAGGAAATAGACATTTCAACCTTTATATAAAGACCACATTTTGATGTGTGGAACTCGTAGCGAATGCTACTTATTGGAGTAGTTGGATCAAAAAATTGAGCAATGTGTCATTTTATATATCCGACCCAACAAAATTCTTCCGTGACAAAGAAATTGACACTTGCCGACTGCGAGAATATGACAGAATTATTGTTACTGTTAGTGAACGTTTCCAAGAAGGAAAACACCACGGAAGCTTAGATCTCAAGAGTAAAACCGGAGTACTTTATAACGCTTTATTAAAAATAGTTAAAGCGTTAAATATTATAAAATATCATCATAGCGACGGTCAACCTTCTGACTGCGTTAGTTACGCCTATACATAGAGTAGGTTTTGTAGAATTCGTAAAATAAATACATACATAGACTCAGAGATTTTATCCCTAAAGGGGAACAGAGGCGCAACCAGCGTACTCGTCCCTCACGGTAGCTAATAACTATAAATAATATTATGCGCTGCTTTCTTCATACTTTTACTCTCCACTAGCTGCGAGTCACCTGCATGCAGCCCCCCCCCCCCCCCTTTGTTCAGGCATCTGAACAAATTTTGAGGCGCTACCGATGATCGATAGCATCGTCTCAATTTCAATTTTCAATTATTTGCCACAATTATTGGTTACAAAAAAATACAAACACACGAATTGAGAACCTCCTCCTTTTTTGAAAGTCGGTTAAAAATGTGTTACATTTTAACAATATAGTCAGGTACATAATGTCCCTGTCGGGCACGGCAAAATTTGAAAGAGAGGGAGAAGCTATAATATAAATGTAAGTACTATATTATTATTATATTTTATCTTAGAATCAATTGTAGTTATATGTTAATAAATATTGAGTTGACGACTAATTAATGATATTTGAAAATTATCACAAGACTGTATGTTACAAACAAGAATACGTCACTAAAATAATAACGAGAAAAGATTTGTTCTTTTCATATTTGTTTGTAATAAATAAACTCAAAAATTAAGTAACCTATTTTGAAAAAACAGGTAGTTAAAATATCTTTGAGTGCTACTGGCTGTTCTTTATCCCAGGAAGGAATGTCAACGCGGGCGCAATCATGAGCAAAATCTATTAACAATAATAATGGTGTACATGTAAACATAATATTATCACGCCTTTTCCTATTTAAGGTGTAGGCACAAGTGTTAATATATTTACACCACAATTCGCCAGCTATGTTAGAGTCATTGTAAGCGAGTGTATTGATATTTAGCAGGCAAATTAATTTTGCCAGGAAGAAATTAGACTTATAACATCCGGTCAAAAAACAGTTTCCAAATCAACCAATCACACGCAGTTGTGGCGAGCCCCGAGCTCGCCAGCGCCACGCGTTCGCCAGTTGGGAGCGGCGGGAACTTCCGCCGTCGCCATGCGCGCGCCATTACTCGCCCGGCCCGTTACCGCTAACACCATTGTCGATTATTTTTAATGTAAAATACCAATGTTTTCACATATTAAAAGGTGTTTCTTTTCGGTAACTGTGCATGTGAAAGACTTAATAAATATTCTGAGTCTAAAAAATTGTAACGAGTCCCTTAAGGCAATCAAACAATATAGACAGATCATAATATTTCTGAGGGAAACTCTTTTTCCGCTTCTGAGACATGATGGTAGATAAATAACGATTTACATGATCATTTTGAGTCAATTTGAATAAAAGCCTCTTTGATTTGATTTAAATTATAATAAAATTCTATGTTCTTTATAGACAACCCACAGATCAAAGTAAGTATACAATGAAACAATTAAATACAAAGAGTAAAATGCGGAACGCCTAAGTTCCGGTTGGACTAAATTATAGTCACGTTTCTGGGATCTGTGTCATTTTATTTTAAAATATTCTAATCTATTCGCCTAATTTATCCATGTTGGTTTAGGCAGGTTACTTTATGGAGGCTTAACTTTATAATAAGTACAGCATATTTTGCAGCTACCTCACTTCGGCGACGCGCCGTGACGGTTACTATTTAATTCTTGCATTTTGAAACAGTGATTTTATACCATCAAAATAGTGACATATTCGGTCATACCCAAGACACAAGACATAAGGCCAAAAAACCTTAGTATATAATTCTGTGATCATTTATGATTGCGAGCGACTACGATTTTTTAACTCAGATCACTTACCTGCAACTTATCCTGTTCCGTGCCGTTCTCGGTGAATTCAAATGGCAGTACCTCGTTGCTGCTGGATTTTCCGTTCTTAGATCGACTCCTTATCATTTAACACATACTGTGCTGTTGTAGGTCATTAAGCATTTAAGACGTTGCTAAATCATGACCAGACATAATTGTCTTTTATGCTATTAAATTGATATTTCGTAATATCCAGCACATGGCGACGTGGTGCAGTGGTGCATCGCGCCACGTTGTCAGGAGTCGTCAATCCACTGCGCCGCTTGCGCTGATATTTTTCAAGCGGTGCTCGTTATCTACTGGTAGATAATAGCGGCCCTAAATATTGTAAGGCTCTGGCCGGCAGATGTTAGCAAGGCCTTTTTTTTTTTTATTGCCGAAGGAGGGTATTTTCCACTCCCTAAGGCCGCCACTGGTGGTACTAACATACTGTTACATAACATTATACATAAGAACCAGTCGTACAATACTGATCGCAAGCATCAATTGCGGGTAGTGACAACCGCCATGTGTAGCACGCAGACCCGGGTAACAGAATTTAGCATAACGACGGTAGATTGAAAAAATGTGTAATTAGGGCAATGCCCCTCAGAAACTTTAGCCTTCTGATAAATTTAAATTGTACCATGGTAAGAAGGAAACAGTCGTAATTATTACACCGACATAGCAAAATAAATTGCTCAGGGACCATATTAATATTATCGATGTAAATAGGAGACAGACGTAAAGTAACTGTCCTCAACATTATTCTGGCCCGGTACACAATAAGGTTTTGGTACTAACCGTTTTACCTGTGTGGTATTTTTCATTATGTCGGTAGTCTCGGAGAACGGGAACAATGTTGATCACTTAGGTAATCTTCTATTTTCTGTACCAAATAGAAGTAATTTCCATGTTCTTCTATTCTATTACACTTAAAATCCATGATGAGCAATAGATTAAGAATAACTTTAATTTAACGTGCAATACGGCGACGCACTAAAACGCGAATGAATCTCTCTTGACAGGTTGGGTGTGACCAAAGTATAAAAAAAAAAATAAGTCTCAAATAAAGTGCAAAGGCGTACTAAGTACACGTACTACATGTGTTCTATAACTTCTCTTCATGCTAATCTTGAGGACGAAGCCGAAGTATAATAGCCTATATACACCTCATTTGTCAAAATCGGCCGTTTAGGAGCGACGCTAGAGTTGAACATAAAATGTATACATAGATACATAATATAATACATAGAATGTTAAAATCATTACCCTTTCTCGCTTCGCCTTGGTCGGGAAATTAGATAACACGTTCCTTCGGACAATTAATTTTATAACCTTCTAAATGTAATGAAGGTGTTCTGCGTATACACTCCGGACCCCAAAGTACTAAGAATATACCTACGACTGTCTGAGCCCGCCGCTTGATTAGTAACAAAACTAAGAAAAGGTTACATAATATCACGTAAAACAATACTTATTAAATGATGTTATTAAATAGATGATAACCGCTAAAACAATCCATACAACTGTCATCTAAGCTGTCCTATTTGTCATATGCCTGTCAGCAACAAATATGGATTAAATGTCGGATAAATGTCGTTCATACAAAAGTAAAATGACAGATATATATATATAATATATTTGGAGTCGTTGCGTAATTTAAATTGAACATTGTTTTTGTATATTTGATCGCCTATTTGCTTAACTTAGATGGCAATTCAAATTAGGCACCAACTCCAAATACGCACGTATTAGTTATTAAGATTAAATAAAAAAATGTTCATTATTTTTTACTGTTCAGTTTTTTCGGCAGTTTAATTTTTTTATAAAAAAGTTTTTTGTTTTATAATTTTCTGTAGCTATAAACTACATGCTTATTAATACGTAACTCAGCATTAAAATCTGTGAGTAAACAACGAATCACCCCTTTTTCCTCTCTATCTACCCCCAGGGTAGATTTTTTTTCAAATTTACATGGGACCAATTTTGAGGTATACCCTATCCAATAAGAATTATTAAAATCGGGCTACTCTGTAAAAAAATATACGTGGTTATACATAAAAAATAATATTCACGTCGACTTGAGAACCTCCTTCGTTCTTTTTTCATCGGCTAAAAATTTTGTGTCTTTTATAAATCCTACTAATAAACTCATTTGCAAAAAAAACGGGCACCTAAGCAATGAACCATTTCAAATGTTACTATTGGTTTGTTTGATAATTATAGGTAGTTTTACTTTCACAATTTTGTAAATTAATAAGCAAATAATCGTTTTCGTCAGTATTATCATAAAATTTTGATAAAATTTATGGGTTTTAATGCTAAAGTTCACTAGTAGTGTATGCTCGCTAGTAGTGCATATGCTCGTGAAGTAAAAGTTAACAAAGATTTTTGTTTGTTTTTTTCTTTAATAAAGTAAAAGCAGATAGATGTTTAGTATCGAGTGTGACCCCCTCTAGCTGAAATCACAGCTTGAATTCGTCTGGGTATGCTAACGAGGATATCCCGGATACTTGCTTGCGGAATACGTTCCCACTCCGCGGTAATCACATTCTTCAGCTCTCTGATGGTTTGCGGAGCCGGTTGTACTGATCTCACGCGTCGTTTCAGAACGTCCCAGATATGCTCTATAGGATTGAGGTCGGGACTTCGAGCTGGCCAATCCAAATGACGAATGCCGACCTCTTGCACATACGCTTCCACATCGCCAGACCGGTGGGCGCGAGCGTTGTCGTCCATAAAAATTGAGTCTTCGCCTAAAGCGGCCAATGCGGGTTGTGCATGAGGAATAAGAACTTCCGTTATGTATCGATGTCCAGTCAGTGAGCCGTTTTCAATGAAGACTAACTCTGTACGATCCATTGAATTTATTCCTGCCCAAAACATAATAGAGCCCCCACCATACGGTGTGATTTCTTCAAAACAAGCCTCTGCAAAGCGTTCTCCTCGTCTTCGTAAAACTCGCCGACGTCGATATTCACCGAACAGAGATATCCTGGCTTCATCGGAGAACAATACCCTATTCCAGTCTTCTTGAGTCCATGACTCACAATTTCGAGCAAATCTAAGCCTGGCAACTCTGTGCTCACGGAGTAACTTAGGGCCGCGGGCCGGGCGATGACTGCGTATATTGGCCGCGAGCAGCCTCCTCCTGACCGTCCATAGACTAATATGCACATTTCTTACTTCTTCGAGGTTGTTCTTAAGGTCTACATACGAAGACTTGCGATTTCTCAATGCTCGACTCACAAGAAAATGATCATCCCGTGGTTGGGTACATGGTTTTCTTCCAGAACCAGGCCTTCTCTCGACGGAACCGGTGTCTTGTTACCGCTGCCAGGT
The DNA here is from genome assembly GCA_949316025.1 of Lapara coniferarum. Taxonomy (NCBI): domain Eukaryota; kingdom Metazoa; phylum Arthropoda; class Insecta; order Lepidoptera; family Sphingidae; genus Lapara; species Lapara coniferarum. The sequence goes on along the minus strand of OX438926.1, from coordinate 11,143,029 downwards.
CCTTTGAACCGTCGAGCGACTCACACTTAACCTCTGAGCCACGAAGCATTGGCTGCAGCCCTCTTCGAGCAGCGCAATAATTTTGGTAGCTTTTACCACTTTCTCTAACATTATTGAGACAGCTAAACAGCAATAAATGAAGCTTTGACAATTAAGAATATGAAATAAATTCATAAAAATTTACTAAAAGTTATGAAAACCGATATTATCTTTTGGAACTTCGCTCCAAAAATGTAGGATAAAAAGTGGTTTTCTGTAAAAACGAGCATCAAACGAAAATTTTAATTTAGAACGTACTGTTTTAAACACCACGGCATTTTTAAAACCGGCCAGTAACATGTACAAATGATTGAAATCATTTTGGTACCGCATTTTTTTTTAAAAGAATTAAAATCCAAACCGCCCGTTTTTTTTGCAAATGAGTGTATTATAGAGGCGAAAGTTTGTAAGAATGTATGGATGTTTGGATGTATGGATGTTTGTTACTCTTTCACGCAAAATCTACTGAACGGATCTCGATGAAATTTGGCACACGGGTACATCATGTCCTGGATTAACATATAGGCTACTTTTTATCCCGGGAAAATATAAAGCGGGACTTTTATCCCGGAAAAACTCATTCACGCGGGCGGAGCCGCGGGCAAAAGCTAGTGTAAAATAAAACTGTTTTATCCGGCTACGGCGGTGGAAAGAAGGGTTATGATTTTAACACTCTATGTATGTATGTATCCATTATATTATTTAAGGATAGCTTAACAGCATCTGAGATTAGGTAGGCACTCATACTGAGATTAGGCCATCGTGGTGGACTAAGACCTAAACCCTCTCAGTAGTAGAGGCCCGTGTTTAGCAGTGGGCAGTACAGGACTGGTTGCATTGCATTGTACTATGATTATGAAATCGAATAACCTGCTCAATCCGAATATCTTTAGTTTGCATATAGTATCGAGAATTTTACTTTATGCTATGGTATAACTTACAAATTTCTTCGCGGAATAATACAATATAACCACGACATTTTGTTAGTATTTTCTAATCACCACGTACCAGGTATTTTATATTTATGTTGCAATTTCTACATAATATTAAATGAAAGCTAATTACAAGTGAAATCTAGTCAGTAAATTATTTAGAAACTCACGCAATTAGCATTAATGCGGTTAGTATAAGTTGGCCTATCATGTAGGAACCTAGTACACCATAGCAAAACTTGTAATATTGTACGGGTTCAATTTATGCATGAACCCTCGGCACAATCTCATATAAAGTTTATAGATAAAATACAACCGCTGAGCTTTGCGCCTCAGCCAATTGGGATCCGTAGTTTGTGAATAAACAAACTAGATACTATTTCTTTTATGTTATCATATACAAGAAAAAACTTGTGAGCGTTGATTTGGTATTTTATTTCCAAGAATCTTTAGATACATTCCTTTTACCAGTAGCTAATTTTACGTTACATTTTTTCTACCTTAGACTCTGCGACATGACCAGGGTATAATCTATATTAAAGCGATGTCTGGCGATCATATTTTTATAGAAATAATTAAATATTTTTTTTCTATCAAAAAAGATAGGTACTGTTACCTAAACAGGGTCATTTTGACATTAATAATAATAAATGAAAACATATAAAATAAAATAATAAATAAAAATAAAATACTTTATTCATCACGTAGGCGAACATAGTTGCACTTATGATAAGTCGAGACATATTTAATAATTATTATTAGTCACTTATATAACTACAGACATTTTTATTAGGAGTAAAATAAATGATGAAAAATAAAAAGTAAAAAGTAAGAAGCCAGCTCGGGCTGGCAAGAAAAGCAATATAAAACAAAAGATAATTAACAAAAAAAAATATAATAATAGTAATAATAATGGGAGGAACGCGTCGCGATCCTCACCGGTGAGGACACTACATGTCCTAGCCTAGCTAACCTACCAGCCTTTCACTAGCTACCTAAGCGATGACTACCCGAAGAAGAAAGGCAGAAAGAAACTCCGGGCTTACTTTTTTGTCATCATTTTTCCATCATTTGTCTTTATATATATATATATATTTTTTAAGTCTTTTGCATACATAGTTAGATTAGTTATATAAGCTAATGCACACACATCACCGTTAAAATTTTGATAAAATCCAATTGTGTCCAATCCAATATGTTCGACTTCGCCTCTACTAACATTATGCCAAAAATCATCCATGAATAACGAATATTTTCACCAAAAATCTCAATTTTCCTTTCCTGACCTTATCATTTTGTAGTTTAGTGCGAACATGGCGTGTGCGTAAGCGTTTTCTGACTGAACGTGTAATGTTGCCGCTGCGACGAATCCGCTTAGAGTAGTAATAGTCGTATTAGGGCGTGTAAACTGAAAGTTACTTTTTTTGTATTCATTTTGTTCGAAACTTACACTATTTTATTTCACATAATTTTATGGAAAGTATTATTTTCAAGGAGAAAAACACACACACTAGCAGGACTGCTTAAATTTTAATCCTTATTAATACAAAAAAAAAAGTCAAAATCGGTCCCTTCGTTTGAGAGCTAAGATGCCACAGACAGACATACAGGTACACAGATAGACACCCTAAACTTATAACTTTTTTTGTTGGGGAGTTAATAACTAAGTCCCTGCCGTGTCTGTCTGTGTGAATGCAAAAAAGTGAAGTACTACCGAACGATTACGATACAATTTGGCATGGAGATAGTTTAAGATCCAGGGAATATAAAACACCACACCCTGGAAAAATTCAGGAAAAAAGGGATAATTTTACCCCGGGAAAATATAAAACGGGACTTTTACTCCTGAAACAGCGCTTTCAACGCGCGCAAAAGCCAGATTAATATAAAAATGGCATACATGTGTTAATCGTTCAAACTGGCCAGTTTTTGACATATTAAGATCAGCTATTTTTGATAGAAGTGACTTGTCAGTAGCTCAATTAGTGTGATCAAGCCGCTTATAAACATCCACAATACCAGAAGAATCTATTTTTTTATATTGTCCCTACTGCCAATAGCCTGGCGCGAGTCGTTTTTTCTGGCCACACTCATCTTTAGGGTAAACGCTTTAGGCGTTCGCAGCCTTTGAAAGAAGAATCGTCGATGTGTTGCCGGCCTTTAAAATAAAAAATTGCTTATGTCCTTGAAGGTGCAGTCAGCCTCATATGAATTTATGTGCGGATAACAGGAGTAGAGGTACATTGGAATCACTTAATTGCCCCGAATAAAAAAAGGAAGAAGTATCAATTATCAACTAATTAATATGCAACTGATTAATATGACTACCTCGGTAGCGTAGTTGTATTACGGTACGACTACAATGCTGAGATCTCGGGTTCGATCCTCGGGGCAGGCAAAGTGATGATGAATTATTCTATTCAGTATTAGCCCGGAGACTGGAACTAGTGCCCGATGTGGCGATAGGCTCGCCCCTTATCACATCATGCGACGGAATACGCACGGTGAAAAGTGGATGCATTAATTGCGCCTCATCCTACCCCTTCGGGGATAAAAGGTGTGAGTGTGTGTGTGTGTGTGTAATATGGAACGTATGACTGACAATGTACTTTCGTTTATGGCTGACCGTACCTAAATCGTAAGGGTCTAGAATTTTACGGCAAATTACAGCTAGGACCAGGTAGTATAAACTCAGCGAAATATTTTTTAGAGTTATTTCCATAATATTTCAATGATATCTAGCGAATATTTTCCACAAATATTTTGTTCATTTTTTATTCTGTATTGCTTATTCCTTGTATTCCATCAAATTCCAATAATCCAACAACAATAAACTTTAGTACTTACTCACCGAGAATATGTATTGATTAAATGTAATATTTTATCAGTAGCGTTGTTGAGTGATTCTGACGTTCGCATTAAAGTTATACATTTAACGGTTTAGTTTGATTCATATTCATCTTGTGAATAGAAATTTTATAGAGCGATAGTTAGACATAATATATTCAAACATTGTTAGATACATTTTTTTACGCGTTTTTATGACTGTCGCCGACTGTAATCTGTAGGTGACTATTTGTCGATAGCTTTAATGATGAAATAAATATACAAAACGGGACTTTTATTCCAGAAACAGCTCTTTCAACGCAAACATAAGCTAGTTTGATATAAAAATGGCATGACGTATTCCTAGCCGATTTCGGCCACGGCGACTGTTAATACACTGGACAGGCATTTTCAACTTAGACTAAGACTCGGTATCGAATTGTCAATCCCTGTTGTGCCCTTTGATGCGCTCTTGCGTGACTTATATACCCAATTTAATTTATGGGAGTGCGAGCGCATCTTAAGCACGACAATACCCCACTGACGTAATCATAGTTAATGACCACATGGCACCACAAAATGGCATACATGTGTTAATAATTCAAACTGGCCAGTTTTTGATATATTAACATCAGCTATTTTTGATAGAAGAGACTGCTAATAAGTCGATAAGACCGCCTATTGCTACACTAGCTGTAGCTAATAAGTGTGTTTGTGTGTTTATCAGAGTTCCATACCTCGAAAGAAATAAGCGGAACCCTTATAGCATCACTTTGTTGTCCGTCCGTCTGTCACAAGCCTTTTTCTCAGGAATGCGTGGAGGTATTACGCTGTATATAAAGTACTCAGGTCTGCGGTCCCTTGGAGGTGTGAACATACCAAACTTCTAAGCCAACGCAATCAAGAGATACAGCCGTTTATGCCGCAAAATTCCGCAAATTTTCTAAACTCGCAAGGCAATCAAAACCTACATGGTTCTTCCCGTGAACTCAAAATCTGGAAATTTGGTACGAATCAACGTCTTATAACACACATAAAGGAAAAATTGCGGAAACCGTGCATTTTTAGTTACATCATCAGTACCTACAATGAAAATATTTTATATAAGTTTAAAGTTACTTTATTTATGAACGCATAGAGGTATTAAATTGAAATTCACATCAAATACTCAGGTCTATAATACCTTTAAGCTGTAACAAAATCAAACTTCTATGTCAACACCAATAACTCGCAACTACTCGCAAGGGAATGAAAACCTAAAGAGTACTTTCAGTTCACTTAGATTCTTTAAATTTGACATTAAGCAATTTTTTACAGCACATATAAACGTGAAATTCCGAAAACCTTAAATTTGTAGTTATATCACATATTTTAGGGTTCTGTACTTTTTTTTTTTTTTTTTTTTTTTTTTAGATGGCCATCTTCGGCTCATTAGGGACGGCTGCGGGCTTCCTCCGACTCACGTCTAAGTTGTCGTCCGCAACCGCCCCTGCGCGTACCGCGTTTTTGCGGTCCTTTTTCCTGTTGCGGGGGCTCAGAAGCCCCCGAAACACCGTATCGTATCCGCCTTTTGGTGTCCGAGGCAGCGTGAGACACGCTGCCTCGGACATGTCCATCACGGGGGTCACAGAAGTTGGCTAGACTAATGGGTGGGCGGCACGTCCCGCCCACCCGTGACCCCCGGAGGCCCCTATTAGTCGCCTTTTACGACAGGCAGGGGATACCGTGGTGGAATTCTCCAAACGCCCCCAATCCACAGGGCGGGAGACGTCGGTCAGTCGTCCACCCGACGCCTCCTACGTCTCGTCTGGCGGCGGGAGGGATCACCACTGCGCTGGCGATCCCTCTCGGCACTCTCCTTCCGCGAGAGGACCGCCTCGCAGAAGTGGGCCACCGCCTGCCAGGCCTCCCGGCCGCCGACCATGGAAGCGACCACGGCCGGCAGCGAGAGGTCTTCTCCGACGACTGTTCTGAGAGCGCTGCGCTCCTCATCCCAGGCTGGACAACACTCCAACGTATGTTGGGCCGTGTCCATTGGGCAGTTGTCACAATAGTGACACACGGCCGACTCCTCTATACCTACCACCCGAAACAGGAACTCACCGAAGCAGCCATGCCCGGTGAGCACCTGCGTCAGGCGGTATGTTGCCGCTCCGTGGCGCCTGTCCAGCCATTCGGAAAAGACAGGACGCACTGCCTCTACGACCCGGTGCCCCCACGACGGGGCCTCCAGCCTGAGACGCCACTCCTCCACGGCGGCTCGCCGTAAGGCGGCCCTCTTGGCCTCCACCTCCTTCGGGGCCGGACGCTCCCCGCGACTGAACGCCTCCTCCCGCCAATGGAATACATCGGCAAGGGATTTGGCGTCCAGGTCCCAGGGCAGAAATCCGGCCAATAGGCAAGCCGCCTCGAAAGAGACCGTGCGGTACGCCCTGACCGCCCGCTGCGCTAAAGCTCTCTGCGGGGCGCGCAGAAGGGCGACGCAGGGGCGGCCCAGGGAGTCAGCCCAAACGGGGCTGCCGTAAAGGGCTATGGACCGCACGACTCCGTGATACAGCCTCCGGCAAGGGAAGCCAGGACCTTCCAGGTTGGGCAGCAGGCGGGAAAGAGCGCCTGCTGCCCGGGACAATTTTGTCCTCAACTCCTTAAAGTGGGTGCGGAATCGCCATCGGCTATCCAGGACTAGACCTAGATACTTCATGCTAGAGCCGATGGGGATCCGCACCCCCCCAACGACGATGCCGGCACCGGCCGGTGGCCCTCTCCGAGGTCCGTGAAAACACACGGCCTCGGTTTTCTCGAGGGCCACCTTCAAACCTAAACGTTGAATTCTTCCAACTACTTGGCCGGTGCCCGCCGCCGCCAGAGTTGCGGCGTCCCGGAAGGTCCCAGCAGTCGCTGTGACTAACGTATCGTCGGCGTAACATGTCACGCCGACGCCCCGGAGATTGGAACCACGGAGCACCCAGTCGTACCCGATGTTCCACAGGAGAGGGCCCAAAACCGAGCCCTGTGGAACACCGCACGACATCGCTCTTCGGTGCCACCCATCGGCGCCCGGATACACCACGTGCCTGTCAGACAGGTACGCGTGCACCAGACGCCGGAGATAGGGCGGCACCACGTGGTACCGCAGTGCCTCGTGGATGCAGGGCCAGGGCAGCGAGTTGAATGCGTTGGAGATGTCCAACGACAACGCGATTACAACATCGCCCCCAGCCACTGCATCCTCCGCCTGTGCCTTCACCCGCAGAATCGCGTGGACAGTGGAACGTCCCCTCCTGAATCCAAACTGCTCGTCGGCCAGATTTGGTCCGACCCTCTCAAGATGCTCGACGAGGCGGGTATGGATAATGCGCTCGAAGAGCTTTGCCACCTCGTCGAGCAACACGATGGGCCGGTAGGCCGACGGCGACTCTGCGGGTCGTCCCCCCTTCTTCAGCAGGACGAGCTTCCCGGTTTTCCAACGCACCGGGAAGACGCCCTGCTCCAGGCAGGCGGTGAATAAGCCGCGGAGCCTCGGGCCCAGGTACTCGAGGGCTAGCACCCAGGCTTTCCCGGGGATGCCATCGAGCCCTGGGGCCGTGTTTTTGCTCCGCAGCCGAAGCACTGCCGCCCGCATTTCAGCGGGCGAAACCTCCGGGATATCCCTTGCCGGATTCTCACTCGACGATGACGCCACATCCGGTGGCGCCATCGGTGGAGGAGTGAACTCCACGGTGGCCGGGAACAAGGCCGCGACGACGTTGGCCAGTAATTCTGGCCGGAGACTCTGCGACAGCGGGGGCGCCGCTGGGCGAAGCTTCTTCATCACCATACGGTAAGGGCGCCCCCACGGGTCCCTGTCGAGAGTCCCCACGAACGCCTTACGTGCCGCAACCTTGGCCCCATGAATGGCCACCCGCAGCGCTCTCTTTGCCTCTTTGTAGAGGCCATAGAGCCGCCGCTCCTGGTCTGCGTGGTTTTCGTCTCGGAGCCGGCGACGACGATGCCTGGCGTATCGGCGGCGCGCAGCAACGCACGACGCGCGCAACTGCGCTAGCTCCGCCGACCACCAGTACACCTGTCGCACCGGCGAACGGCGGAGAGCTCGGGGCATGCCAGCGTCGCAGACATCCGACATTGCCACCCCGAACCACTCCGCCTCCTGCTCAACCCGTACCGGCCCGTCCGGCACGGGGAGCCACGACATGACCAGAGCGGCCAGCACTAGGGCCTCCCCATCGAGGCGACGAAGCGCCCACCGCGGGCCGTCCTGATTTGGGGCACTCGGTACACCACCGGACTGGACACTCGAGGACGCGGAGACGCCGAACCTGATGTAACGATGGTCCGACAACGTCTCCACGCCCACGAGGACTCTCCAGTCCCGGACATGGCGTGCGACGGCGGCACTCGCCAACGACAGGTCTATAATAGACCCGCCGTTGTGCCGCACGCACGTGTCCACCGACCCCCTGTTCAGGACGACCAGGCCGACAGAGATCGCCCATTCCTCCAGGACCCGACCACGACCGTTCGTCGCCGGCGAACCCCAAGCCACGGACTTGGCGTTGAAGTCGCCGGCGACGACTGCCGGGTGAGGTTGGCCTTGTTCCACCAAGGCCCCCAGCCGAACGAGGAAAGACTCAAATTCGGCGAGGGGTCTGCTGGGAGAAAAGTACACTCCTACTATCCAAATGTCTCCCAGCAGAACCGCCACGCATCCCCTGTCCTTCGCTACTTTTTCGAAGGGTGGGGAGCCAGCGGCGCCCCGGCTGATGATGGCCACCAAGCCGTCAAGGTCCCCCGCCCAGTTATCCCGGGGGGGGACAAAATACGGCTCAGCGACCACGGCCACTTGCACCGACCACTGCGCCAGGCTTTGGGACAACAGGTCCTGGGCACTGGCACAGTGGTTGATGTTCGCCTGGAGGAAATTTAATTCCATTATTGGGCGATCTCTACCACATCCATCGCGGCCCCTTGCGGTGGGCTCGCTGACTGCGGCTGGGTCGAAGCCCCAGCGGCAGCAGCACTTCGTATCCCGTCGCGGCGCCTATCGCGACGGGAGGGGGCGGGACACGCCTTCCCGCCCACCGGATGCTTGGCGGGCCTCCCTGCGGCCGCGCAGACTGCGCAGTTCGGCGCGGCCTCGCATCCGCGGGCTTTGTGGCCCGGTTTGCCGCAGCGATAACAGAGATCGCTGCGGTCCGGTCCTCCGGTGCAGGTGCTCTGCGTGTGTCCGTGCTCAAGGCAACGGAAACAGCGCATCGGGCGCGCCCCTAGCACCGTCACCCGGGCCACTGTCCACCCCACCATCAGGCGGCCCGCCTTTATTTTCTGTGCCACTTTAGTTGGCACCTTGGCCCAAACTGCGCTCAGGCCGGAGCGGTCAGGCCGGATCTGTCCGACCTTGACGGCGTCGACTGCGCACTCGCCAGCAACGCTGAGTGCCGCTGCGACCGTCTCGGAAGTGGCTGCCGGATCCAACTCCGACAGCCGCAGCTCAGTGCACTTGGTGGGCCGGGAGATTTGGACATCTTCCGACCCGCCAAAGCATTCCCTCAGCCTTGCGGCGAGGGAGTCCGCCTTCCGCTCCGACTCAGCCCCGGGCACCTCATACAGCATGGCACCCGTGGCTGCCACCTTGGGCCTCAGCCTGTCAATGCCGAGGCCGGCGAGGTCCACGCGGTGCTGAGCGTCCGTCAGCACCTTGGCGTAGGTTAGGCCCTTGGCCACCGCCGCCGGCGTCAGCGACAGCACTATGGCCGCCGAGCGTGGCTGACGCAGTTTGGGCTCCTTGCGCCTCTGCCTCTTCTTCTGCGGCTTCGCCGCAGGCGCCGCAGCGGGGCTGGGCTTCCCCCGCTTCTTCTTCCCCACCACCACGGTCCATTCAGCGTCCATGGACGCTGGGGCCGGTGGCAGTGGGCGGGGCTCCCTCGGAGCGGACTTCGCGACGGGGGGAGCAGGAGGACCGCGTTTCCCCCTCCCCTTCTGGGGCACCCCAGACGGTCCAGCGACCGCCACGGCAGCAGAGGTGGAGGGCCCGGCCCCGATGGCAGGAGCCTTAAGAGGAGGAGCAGGCTGCACTGCTCCTTTCCCCTTCCCCCTCCCCTTCCCCTTAGAGGAAGGCTGGGGAGCTCCCCCAACGAAACCACCCTGGACGGGGAGTGGTATGTCCCCGGGGGTGGACCTTCTCTCATCTTTGGTCGACGGAATCGTCGACCAAAGATGGTCCTCCTCTGCCGCGTCCGGTTGTCGCTTGCGACTTCGGGACCGGCTCCTCAGTGTCGCTCCCTAAGGACGACCTGCTGTTATTCACCTCTGAGCGTTTCCTCCAGAGCCTACGGCTCCGAGCGGAGGAAACGCTCATACTCGACTCAGAGTCGACGCCTGTGGACATCTTGTCCGCGCCGACTCTTTGTCCGCCATCAACGGGCTTTCGCCCACCAATCGCCGCCTCTCCAGCCGGAACTGGAGTAGGCACCCTCGTCAAAGTTATTTTTGGTATTAAGTTCATAATTAATCCCACGAGTATGGGGGAAATAAGAGTCCACCCAGGCAGTGCCCCCTGTACCTGGGTAAGCCTAGCGTAACCCGCCAAGAGGGTCGGCCGGTACTCTGGCGGGGGTCGCACTAGTGACCGAACTACCCATCGGCCATGCATCCCCTCGCGGTGCGCCGCCGCTTGGGATTCGGGGAACTTTTTATAGAGGTTTTCTCCCTCGTGGTCCGGGCGATTAAGCCAAGACCCTCGGTCCAGCAGGAGCGCGAGACATGTCCACGGACCTCCATACTAGATTACGATCTGCAACGGTGACAGCGGAGAGGAAGGTTCCCCCCCGCTGCCTGCTCGGGGCGGTGTTAGCGCACACCGAGCCCGTCGACACTCCCGGATGAACCGGGAGCCGCCCGAATAAACGGGCCCACCATCTAAAAATGCGGCAGCCACCGCAAAAAGCGGCGACGACCGCCGAGACCACTGTTGTCCAGGATATTGGCCGTTGCGCCGATCAACTCGACCGACGCTCCGTTGCCCAGGGTGCACCACGTGGAGGTTTCCTGACTTTGCACCCCGGGTTCTGTACTTGGAAATGGAAAACGCATTTCATTTTGTAATAAAAATATCATAACCATGACTCAATTGTCGTAATGAGTGAACTTTACTTATATACCTACAGGTTTGTACGAAACCCTCGGTGCGCGAGTCCGACTCGTACTTGGCCGGTTTTTTACTTATGTGGTGTTCAATAAAGAGTTATCTATCTCTCTCTCTCTTTCTCACAGCACGTAATTTTTTAAATTTGAAAATGTGTTGGAGCGTATGCTGGAATTTCGTAGTACCGCCTCGACGAATTGATTTCTTCGAAAATTTCGCATAGTGAATCAATCTAATACGGCGATATATCGAGCACTAAGACTCCAGGCATCCAGAATTTTTTAAAAATACTGTCCCCACTGAGCACGTTTGTATAACAAACATAACTGAATTAGAATACAAAACACGGTATCTGTCCTATATAAACATTATTGATTAAATTAAAATATGGCCAACAGTAAACAAACACAGAAAGGTAAATAGGTAAAGGTGTTCGTTGTACAGGTAGGCAAGGAATATAAAGTATCAGGATAACACTGTCATACATATAAGCGGCACGAACATTCAGGGTTATTTACGACTTATTCACATAACACGTGTTCTAGAAAGATACCATTCCTTTTTGTCATGTAAATACTTAACTTTATTGCCTGCATTGTTCGACGGCAGGCATGTGATTTATGCAAATACTACAAAAGTGTCAAGTTATTTTCTCTGCCTATTCTTGGATATTATGGCGTAATTCTTTTATCATTGTATTTGAATGTATAGTCTGAAAGTGGGCTCATACGATGTGATTTGGTACAGCCTAACCATTAAAACGGTATGCCATCGAACCATATCGCATCGTGTGGGGCACGGTTCGATGGACATTATTATTGTTATTGTTGGTACGGCTTGTTCGATGGCTTGTCCATCAAACTTGGTTCGCTGCATACCAAATCTAATCGTCTGGCGGACGCAACGTACCGTTCGATGGTTCAGTCGCTATTCATCCTTTGCACGCGCGGCATGTTATCTGTCGTCATAAATCATAATGGGTTCCGTGCGCGACCTCGTTTCCCGAGAACAAAATATAATGAGGTCGAATATAATATACACGAAAATTATAATTATAATAAACATTTATTGCACACACTTACACGGAAAAAAGAAGCAATCAAAATTAGGAACAAAGTAATAAAATAAAACAAACTTTTATACTATATTATCATCGTTTGTTTGTAAGAGTTTTGTTTGAGTTTGTTTATTTGTAAATAATATGTGTTTGGTTGATCGCGCTAATCTCACGAACTGCTGGTTCTAGTTGAAAATATATTTTTGTATTGGATTGTCCATTTATCGAAGAAGGATATAGGCTATATAACATCACGATACGACTAACAGGAGCGTAGCATTTATGTAAAATGTTGCAAAAACAGGAAAAATATTCCTTTAGATAGCTTCCGTTTGCGTGCGCTGCCTAAACGGTTAAAGTTACGGAAAAATTATATATCGAGGAATCATTTCCTTTTAAAAGTTCTAAAAAAAGTTATCTTTTAAGTTTGATTCAGTATATAACCTTTTTTGTGGTAGTCAAATTTGTTCTTAAATAATGCATTATGTGTGAAGGTGTTTTTGTAAATATGATATTGATCCTTATCCAATTAAATACATTATTCAACGCAAGTATTTCGTTATGAATAAAATTGCCCTCGACATCATTTGATTTCAATGAATATCTTAGCAGATATCATAATTTCGAAATAACTCCGTAACAGAATAATGATCAAGTACCACGCGCGCATTTATGAACGCGCTAATCTCAGGAACTAATGAATCGATTTTAAACATTATTCCACTAATAAGAAGCTGCATCACTCCTGTGCGTTATAGGCTACTAAACACATATTATTTACAAATAAACAAACTCAAACATAAATCTTACAAACAAACGATGATAATCCTACTAATATTATAAAGGCGAAAGTTTGTAAGAATGTATGGATGTTTGGATGTAAGGATGTTTGTTCCTCTTTCATGCAAAAACTACTGAACGGATTTCGATGAAATTTGGCACACGGGTAGATCATGTCCTGGATTAACACATAGGCTACTTTTTATCCCGGGAAAATATAAGGCGGGACTTTTATCCCGGAAAAACTTTTTAAAGCGAGTGGAGCCGCGGGCAAAAGCTAGTATAGTATAAAAGTTTGTTTTATTTTATTACTTTGTTCCTAATTTTGATTGCTTCTTTTTTTCCGTGTAAATGTGTGCAATAAATGTTTATTATAATTATAATTTTCGTGTATATTATATTCGACCTCATTATATTTTGTTCTCGGGATCGAGGTCGCGCTCGGAACCCATTATGATTTATGACGACAGATAACACACATGATAACATGCTGCGCGTGCGAAGGATGAATAGCGACTGAACCATCGAACGGTACGGTGCGTCCGCCAGACGATTAGATTTGGTATGCAGCGAACCAAGTTTGATGGACAAGCCATCGAACCAGCCGTACCAACAATAATAATAATAATGTCCATCGAACCGTGCCCCACACGATGCGATATGGTTCGATGGCATACCGTTTTAAGATTTCGGCTGTACCAAATCGCATCGTATGTGCTCACTTTGACTAAGGTGAGTAACATACAGCCACTATATTAGGATCAATAAGGATTACCGAATTACTGAATAAACTCTCAAGAATTAAAACAATAAACATATTATGTAGCATAATATATAACTTGAATACGGTACCGATCGGTAAATATTCAAAACCTAAGTTCAAAACTATGGCTATGACACCCTTTCCGAAACTCAATATCTTAAGTAATTTCGTAAGTAATAAATTTAATCTGAATTCAAACTTTTCTCAACCTTATTATACCTCTCGAGATGTCTCAAGAACATACTAAATGCGAATATTCTCATTTCGTAAGTTTGATCTTCGTCCTATCACGATTATAATAAATATTTTCTCGTTTAACGTCACTAGGCAACCGTTGAACGATCCTCTCGACCAAATAAATACTAGATATATACATAACTAGCTTTTGCCCGCGGCTCCGCCGGCGTTAGAAAGTTTTCCGGGATAAAAGTTCCGCTCATATTTTCCCGGGATAAAAAGTAGGTAGTCTATGTGTTAATCCAGGACATAATCTACGCGTGTGCCAAATTTCATAAAAGAGTAACAAACATACTTTATATATATCGCGTTTATAATATTAGTAGAATACGCATAAACCTTCCTCTTGAATCACACCGACCATTGTTGAAAAACGAATGAAAATCCGTTCGATAGTGTTTGAGTATATCGCGTTCAAGAGACAAACAGATGCGATAGAGGACTTTGTTTATAATAAGTAGTGATATAAGGACATATCTTTAAAAATAAAAAGATAAAAAACTGCTAGAAAAAATCCGGGATAAAAGTTCCGGTTTATGTTTTTTCGGGATAAGCCTGTTTCCTTCTCTGGGTCTCAAACTATCTCCATGCCTATTTGTTTACGGACCCGCCCACAAACAAATATTTACCGGGATTAAAGTTCTGGTTTAGGTTTTCCCGGGATAAGAAGTAGCCTAGGTCCTTCCCAGGGTCTTAAACTATGTCCCTTCCAAATTTCATCGAAATCGGTTCAGGGGTTTGGCCGTGACGGCTCCACTTGCGAAAACCAAAAAATCCAGGATAAAATTCCCGGTTTTTTTTTGGGATAAAAGTAACCTATGTCCTCTCTGGATCTAAAACTATCTCTATAATAAATTGCTCGCGGTTTCAATCAAGAATGTTTTTTTTCGGGATAAAAGTCCCGGTTTATATTTTCCCGGGATAAGAACTACCCTAGGTCCCTCCTAGAGTCTTAAACTATCTCCCTGCCAAATTTCATCGAAATCGGTAAGTGGTTTGGTCGTGATAGCTCCACTCGCGCGAAAAGAAAATCCGGGATAAAAGTCCCGGCTTGTATTTTTCGGGGATGAAAAATAGCCTATGTCCTTTCTCAGGCTCTAGACTATCTGTGTACCAAATTTCATTTAAATCGGTTCAGTAGTTTTGGCGTGAAAGCGCACCAGACAGACAGAGTTACTTTCTCATTTATAATATTAGTATGGATAGTATGGATTAGGAATAAAGTAATCGCATCAAGGTATTTACGTTATATTTTTAATTCCCTCTATTAAAGGGGGCGTTTTATTTATATTTACCTGTTTTTTTTTTATGGTGTCGATTGACGAGACGAGCATGCCGTTTGCCTAATGGTAAGCGATACGACCACCCATAAACAGTAGAAACACCATCCAGCACTTTAAGTTACAAAATACTGTGTGGCTTTCCACTGCGCTCGTCATCCAGAGACATAAGATATTAAGTCTCATTATGTCCTGTACCCCGTGATGGACGGCAGCGTGCCTCACGCTGCCTCCGACGCCAAGGGCGTCCTTCGGTGTACGGGGGCTTCTGAGCCCCTGCAACAACAGGAGACGGACGGCAACAGCGGTACGCGCAGGGGCGGTTGCGGACGACAACTTAGACGTGAGTCGGAGGAAGCCCGCAGCCGTCCCTAATGCGCCGTAGATGGCCACCGCGGATATTTAGTAGGTATGCCGTGCGGTGTACATAGGTTAGGGACTCGGCCCGGCGGTCGCCGGACGTTTTCCATCTCTCCGGGCGGCTCAACGTCGGGTCGTAAGGCACGGTGAACCCAACATAACCGCTCAGTTGTTCCCCTTGAACACTGGGCGGGAGTAATAAGTCACTTTCTCCGCGACAAAAAAAATAAAAATTATGTCCTGTAGTTACACTGGCTACAATACGCTTCAAACCGAAACACAACAGTACATGCACACTGCTGCTTGGCGGTAGAAACAGACATTGCGGTGGTACCCACCCAGGCGGACTCTTGCATATGACAGTCCTACCACCGTTACCTACTCACCATTTCTATTGAATTCGACTCGCAGCATACTCCCAGTAATCTCTGTGCATGGCATTGAGGTCCTCATAGCGCCTATTCTAGAAACTGGCACATATTTATTATCCGTCGCAAGTATTGCGTAGGTATTCAGTGTCAGTAGGTATTATTCAAGTGGATGATAGCGTAGTTGGGAATGGAATGGTCTGCCTAGACAATGTCCGGAGGTTCGAAACCCAAGGCACACACCTCTGACTTTTCAAAGTTACGTGTGTATTGTTTATCAATTATCGTTCACTTGAACGGTGAAGGAAAACATCGTGAGGAAACCTACATACCTAAGAATTCTCCATAAGAATTTCGAGGGTGTGTGAAGTCTGTCAATCCGCACTAGGCCAGCGTGGTGGACTAAGGCCTAACCCCTCTCGTCGTAGAGGAGGCCCGTGCTCAGCAGTGAGCAGTATATAATACAGGGCTGGTATTATTATAGTTTATTATTCCTTTTTCTTTTATCCTACAAATGATTTCTCAGTCCTTGGGAAGGTGAAATAGTTATACCGGAATTAACGGCCTTTCTACTTTGCTATCGATACGAATTAATGTAAATCGTGTGAAACTCAGAAGTACCTTATAAACCCGCAGCGTCTTCGGCGGGATAATCTTTCCGCGCTATTTGCTAGGGCTTGAAATATGAATCTAGACTGGCTTGCGTAATCGAAAACACAGACATTCTTCACATTATTATAAAAGTTTTAGCATCGAGTCTACATAAATATAACGGATACTGTGACGACCAAGCACTTGGGATGGAGGATTTATAATGTTTGTTTATATTTTTACTAGTGGGTTTGGATTTTGGGCCATAAGTTACTCTGTCACCTACAAAATTTATCCGGTACATAAATAACCTTAACGTTAATCGAAACACTGCTGTACTAACTACTAAATGTTTGTAAATTCCATAAGACCGTACGGCTTCCTTGTTAGGTTTAGAATATAGGAGTATAATATTAAAAATATAATCCACCACAAACCATAAATAACCATCTCAATTACTTTGTAACATCTGTATAATAATCTATACTATAATATTATAAAGCTGAAGAGTTTGTTTGTTTGTTTGTTTGAACACGCTAATCTCAGGAACTACTGGTTCGAATTGAAAAATTCTTTTTGTGTTGAATAGACCATTTATCGAGGAAGGCTTTAGGCTATATAACATCACGATGCAAGTATTAGGAGCGAAGAAATAATGGAAAATGTGAAAAAAAAAACGGGGAAAATTATTCATCCTTGAGGGCTTCCATTGCGTGCGCTGCGAAAACGGTTCAAGATACCAAAAATATATGTATGAAAGAATTATTCCTCTTGAAATGATCTAAAAAAATGTCCACGACAGTATCTGTCTATCTTTTAAGATTAACTCACTAGAACCGTTTTTATGGTAATCAAATTTGGTCGAAATTAATGCATTATTTGTTAAGAGTTGTATCAACGTCATAGTCATAGAGTGATTCAACGGGAAGGTTTTTATGTACTTTTAGCCCGGAAAAACTTATTAACGCGGGCGAAGCCGTGGGCAAAAGCTACCTAGTATTATATATACTGGTACGATTGGTCCGCCGTGAAAAATATGTAAAGCTGAAGAGTTTGTTTGTTTTGGTAGAACGCACTACTCTCAAAACTACTGATCCTATTTGAATAGGCTACTTTTTATTCCGGAAAAAGTTTCTCACGAGGATCGAGCCGCGAACATCACCTAGAGTAGTTATATTCGAGTACAAAACTAATATGTCGGTACTCTCGATATTTCGGTTTGCACCAGCTAGACTACACCGGACTGCATTCTAATATGATACAATATTAAATATATTTGTATCAAACATCACTATATACAACTTACAAGAAATATCTAATCATGAATGTAAATAACCTATTTTCTCGCTAGGGAAATTATAATATTAAAATAGTCATAGGTATTGTTTAAAATAGGCCATGTCATAATATCTTATTGAATTCTTTATATTACACATACCTAGGTACTAAAGTTGATTAATTCATGTCGACAATGTTTATAGCAATTACTTCGCGCTTGTGACTCTTTTTAGGACCATCGGCTTTATTGATTGGGTATAAAGGTTTTTTGCAGTTTATTACCGTAGTTGGACCATATTTTGTGAATTAAATTTTTCATATTAAGAAGAGTATTTGTATCAACGTTGTAAAGTATTAATTCTCACGTGATGCTTCGTGGACTGCATCAAATATTGCTGTCAATATGACCTATACTTTTAATTTACAATTATCTTCAATATAATTAGCTTTTATTATTACGTACCCACCTATATTCTTGGTCTTTAATACATATTTTGTATTATACAGTTTATAACACGATTCAAGGAGTTGGTACGACGAAGTTTTGTTCATAAAAAGATAAAGCCACCAGTTGATCATTAGTAAGTAGAGTGGCTCTCTTATCAGGGTATACCTACATCATGTACCTGACTAACATTATTTCGGGACAAAGCCCTTGTCCCGTTAACAGCTACAAATTACAATACCACATTCCTAAAAGTGTAACCACCTTATGAGGAAACGATGGCTTACATTGAATTAATACAATCAAGATAAATTATTTAGGAATGTAAATATTTCCTACGTTCTATTTGTACGTTTCGTATGAGGCCAAGGTAAAGGTTACCTAAAAAGATAAGAAACTATCGTGCCCGAAGCCGATACATCCTTTACACTAAAATCACAGTTTCGGTAGGAGAGTTGTTATTACCTGCGTTTTTTATAACAGAAATAGTTTTCTATAAAGTTTTCTCTACTATGGCGGATTATTTATAGAATCAATCAAGTTGATCCCCAATTGTTATCCCACCCATAGCAAAGGCCTTCATTAAATAGATTATACTCGTATTTTCTTGTTATTATTGCCTTTGATATTATAAACAGGCACCCTAAACTTTGTAGGGCACCGGCAACGAAATAATATAATAAATGTAAAGCTGCGTACAGACGTCGTAACATCGCGCCAAACACGAACTCGAGCATGACCTACAACGCTTATATTATGTGGTATTTGTTTATGGTAGTGTAACGTTACAATGGGAGCCACCGCGAACTCCCGATGAAACGGTTGGATAATGAGTTACGTTACGTGTAAACGGTAATATCTGTTCGTCTTGCCATAATTATACACGTTATCAGGGGCGCAATAGAGCATGGTTAGGCTAGGCGGTGCAGTGCACCGATGTGAACTAGAGAAATCAGTTCATATATATACGTTATGATGTAGTGTGAATGCCTCGGTGGCGTAGTTGTACTGCGTACGCATTACGAGTACGATTTGCGCGCTGAGGTCCTGGGTTCGAATCCCGGGTCGAGTCAAAAACATTGTGACTGGGTTTTTCCATCTTAAAATTTACTCAGTCGCAGTTCGGAGTCCTGCGCCTGATCTTTTTCGGTCATGTCGGATCGCCGTCTCACCGGACTATGAGAGTGAAGGAATAGCGAGTGCACCTGTGTATGTCATTGTTTAAACAAAAACTAATTTGTTTCTATAAACAAGATACATTAAAATTATTATAATTTTGCATTGAAGTATCCTTGTGAATAAGATGGGAAAATAAATGAAAATTGCATCATAGATTAAAAAAAATAATTATTTGTCTTTCCATTTGTGTTTAAGAGTGTAGCCTACATCTAATATTTTTTAATTCGTGTTCTGTTATGAGTTATGGTCCCCTTCCACTGTGCGTAATGATTACGCGGTGACGTTGGGACTCCGCTCGGCAAAATGTACAACGTCTGGACGCAGTATTAATTTTGTTTTATTTTGTAACACTAAAAAGCCTCTAAATTAAATCCTAGACGAACTCAAACTCTAAACTAAGTTGTAATCTCGCCTACAAACCCAATTACATGTTTCTTATTAAACTTAGACTTACCTAAGATATTAAAGCACCGCCTACAATTTCATTAAAATACTGGTACTAAGTTCGATATCATTTAATCGATAAAAATACCTATTTAAATGTGAAAGCGCGTATATTGTCTTTTTGTTTATCTGTTAGGTTTTCAGGATTAGGCAAACAAATCTCAATGTCGGAGCTACCATTTCTACCAAACGCCATTTTAAACTGGACTTTTGTTCCTGTTTTGCTGGTTTTTGTATTTTGCTGTAAGTGCTCACCTAGCAACTACAAACAAACTCTGTTTTATTTAATACTAGCTTTTGCCCGCGGCTCCGCCCGCTTTAAAAAGTTTTTCTGGGATAAAAGTCCCGCTTTATATTTTCCCGGGATAAAAAGTAGCCTCCTAGTTTGGGTACCCCTGGTAAATATGTTATCTTGTTTTTAGTAATTTCCTTGTAATTTATAAGTATCTCATATTGTAATTATAAACAAAAATTTTGTTATTTTCAATAAATTTTATTATGCTATGAAAATTACCTACTATGTGATCCTTAAGTATGGAAATGTTTTCTTTCCATAACCTTGGCCTGTCGAGGTAATCTATAGTCAATCAATTGTTCCGATATCTACTTTGTTTGAGTTTTAATAAATGTTGTCCTACTAGCCGCAGAAAACTGTTCAAAATGTTTGCCCTACCAAACATATTTTCTATGAATAATATGTAGCAATGGCATGAAATCAAGTGGTAACACTTAATCAAGCGAAGTGTGGGACGTCCTCCTAGAAGGTGGACAGACAACCTTGTAAAGGTCGCAGGAACCCGCTAAATGCTGGCCGTTTCTGACAGATTGGTCTGGAAATCGTTAGGGAAGGGCTATGTTCAGCAGTGAACTTCTAAAGGCTGAAGAAAAAGGTATCAAATGAAACTTATACTGCATGAGTAGGTATGTGCTTGCTTGTGCGATATACAATGGAACAACTTTCGTCGTTACAAGTTTAACCAATTTATTTTCAAATAACTGGAACTTATGTTTCTAGACTAGGTCTTTATGAATAGGCATTGCTCCAATAAAGTTCTCAAGGTAATTAACTCATAATATTTCATCTCGTTATTTGAAATTACCTTAAAATATTTGTGGGAATATATTTCAAACAACATAGGTATTACTGAACTTTATACTTTCTACTTTAAAAGTGTTTATTTTTCCTTTTTTTTTTGCTATTTATAAAACACCTCTAATTGAACCTAATACAAAAATAATAATTCTCATCTTATTTTATTTTAAAAAGTTCTCCTCTACATCTTCGATGTCCAAGGTTCTATACCAATGATACTAAAAAAATAATCTGACTTCAAAACCACTACAAATCAAAAAATTAACAAAAATTGTATTCGCTTAGTATATACGTATATTTGGAGTCGATGCCTAATTTAGTTAGTTAGTTTTTATTAACTGCTACGGGATCCTATTCTAAGCATGACCCGACGTTCTCTTGACTGGTTTTATTTCTTACTGGCTTTTGCCCGCGGCTCCGCACGCGTTAAAAAGTTTTTCCGGTATAAAAGTCCCGCTTTATATTTTCCCGGTATAAAAAGTAGCCTATGTGTTAATCCAGGACATGATCTACCCATGTGCCAAATTTCATCGAAATCCGATCAGTAGTTTTTGCGTGAAAGAGGAACAAACATCCAGACATCCATACATTCTTACAAACTTTCGCCTTTATAATATTAGTAGGATAGGATTTCATTTCTATCTGTGTTACCAAGATTCCGAAGCTACCCTGGAGTACATATTTGATGCTGTTTTATGGAGTACCGCGATCTTGACCTACTCTGGATAATGTCATAGTGAATTACGAAATACCTTCGACGTTCAAATTCGGGTAATGGTAATGAAAGTGCTGTGTTTACTACTTTAATAATAAAATAATAATACCAATCATGTAGCATATTCTAATGCCAACTGCTGAGCACGGGCCTTCTCTACTACTGAGATGGGTTAAGCTTTAGTCCACCACGCGGGCCTAGTTCGGTCTTGCAGACTTCACATACCCTCTAAATTCTTATGGATAATTTGAGGCATGCAGGTTTCCTCACGATGTCTTCCTTTCACTGCCTCGATGGCGTAGTTGTATTGCGTATGCGTTACGAGTACGATTTTCGCGCTGAGGTCCTGGGTTCGAATCCCGGGTCGGGCCAAAAAAGTTTGTGACTGGGTTTTTCCATCTTAAAAAAATTACTCAGTCGCAGCTCGGAGTCAGGAAGTTGGCGGTAAGACACCCCCGTGCCTCGGAAAGCACGTAAAGCAGTTGGTCCTGCGCCTGATCTCTCTCCGGTCATGTCGGATTGCCGTCTCACCGGACTATGAGAGTGAAGGAATAGCGAGTGCACCTGTGTATTGCGCACACACTTGTGTACTATAATATCTCCTGCGTACCTGGCTGATCTCCGTTGAGATTGGCCGCCGTGGCCGAAACTGGCTAGGAGGATTTCATTCATTTCATTTTCCTTTAAGGTTACAGCAAGCTATAATTGACAAAGAATACACACATAACTTTAGAAACGTCATAGGTATGTACAGCTTGGGTTTTGAACCTGCAGACATTGTCCTGGCAGACAGGTCCATTCCCATCTAGGCTATCGTCCACTAATTAGGAAGTCTAATTATTTAGGAATGTTTAACATACCTGAGAATCCAATGCGGGGCTTTGCACTACCCGACTTGGTCACGCTGTCACTAGACTAAGAGAGCGAAAAATCAAACTGCAGTACCAAATTGACGATGATAAATTGATGTCACTCTGCACTTCAGGTCACCTGCCTGTTCACTCTCGCCTGTTTGGACAGCTGCCAAAAACGCTGTGTTGGCGTAATTCCCGAATTCAGTCAGATATTAAATTTGCAGAAAAAATGACCGTCCTCGAAACTAGCGCTTTTGTTTATAGATTTGATTTTGTAGCGAGTTTGAAGCATACATTAGTCAAATGTTTTTCGTAGAACAAAATCTTCTCCCATTTTACATACATAATCACCCTCGTAGCTCGTAAACCATTGCATACCTCTTTTTACTGTTTGTTTTTTTAAAACCATTGAAATAACCTTAAAAAACGTACAAGTAACGTACATACTTTAGTCAGGCCACTACCGATCGAAGATAGCTCATAATGCATAGTTATCTACTCACAAAAAATTAAATCCTATGACCTAGCCGCTTAGTTACTGAATTACTTTTATAAGACAGTATATTTTAGCTGTTAATATAAATTAATATTCTAGAGTTAGAATAGGAAACTTAGATTTTTGAAATCAACCTCGATAGGAGTGAAATTGGAGATTAGATTTAATTTTAGATTTAATTCCGTAGGTACATCGTTTTAAACTGGGGAATCCAAACAGAATAATACAAGATAATATATTAAAAATATGAAAAATATAAATAACCGATTAATTAATTTTATCCAAATTTAGTTCGAAGGAATCTTGGACTCTAGGGATGAATATGGGACACGGTTAAGGTCGTTACTATGTTAGTCTTGAGTTAGCTCAGAAAGTAGTAAGTGTCAATTGGGTTTCTAATACATCCTGAGATAGAGATTGTCCTCTGAACACGTGATTGTAATGATCGAGCAATAAAACAGTTGTGAATTGAAGAGATAGCGTTTAAATTATGACTGTTGCGAAGTATTCGCTACGCATTATCGACCACCGTGTGCCCAGCTTCCGACATATATATTTCGAAGTGATAAGGAATGATAGTAAACCACCGAGCAGAATTTTATAACATCTAGTGTAAGATGTAGCTTTAACATTCACGAATAAACATCAAATACTTCAATAAAATTTTCTGCCGGGCTATTGCGGTTCAAAAGAGAGAGCATTTCAAAATAAGATAGACAAACGGACAGATAGCGCGGGCTTAGAGATAAGGTACTACTGGCACCCTTCAATTGTAAATAACCTAAATTTAAACCCCTTTCTGAGAAACAGCTTCTGTTTATTTTTCAGTAAAAAATATTATACTTTTTATCGTAGTCAGGCTGAAATAGTAGAGCTAATATTGAGTATCCTAATATCGCACAGTTTATTAGCGTTCACATCATTATTCACTATCATTCGATAACGTCCATTCGTGGTTCTATCTGATAACAACTTAATAACCGAGATAAATATCGTTAAAGCTTTCGGTTAAATGAACTAAGTATAGCAAAATGTGATCATATAACCTACAATGCGGCATTAATTTGTAATAACAATTTAACCAATCGGTACAAAATTGGTAGATTAGTCTTCTACTTTCCTCAACCCGCTTGTTAATTTATATTCCTGAGGCATAGAAGTTATCAGTAACATTGAATTGTCGAATTAACATTACAAACGCGAGTGCACTCACGGCCATTGGCAATCTGAATGAGTGAAACCATTCGTTCTTTGCTGCATTATTAAACAGGCTAGGCCGCAATTTCATGAGTATTTATCCAGTGCAGTTTTACCAACGTTACCAGAGGTAATTTAGATGTTAACAACAAGCAATTCCCAAGTGATTCATGTTAATACTAGGTTTTATTAATGTTGTTGCAACCGGGCCGAATTTAAGCAAATATTTAGAAAGCAAAGACTTTTATCACACAAGATAATTTGGGACAAAATGGAACGATATTGATAACATTAGGCTATATGGTTTACTAAAATGGGCAAGTTTCTATTCGCTATACCCAAATCATTAATCAATATCTGAAGAATGTATTTAATTACGTATCGATAATTGAAATTGATTGATCGTCCATTCATAAAATTGACACTGTAATTGATATTACAGCGCTACTCATTATTATGCGCTAATGAACGTATGCAAACAGTTTTAATGTGCATTATTTTAACTTTTCTGGTAAATGATTTTATATTTCTATACAAATATGCAAATACACAGCTGGAACTATCAAAATATAAATGAAACATTATTAAAAAATATAATTATAGTGACCTCGAGGTCACTATATATTTTTTAACATATTATTTGAATCATATGCGGCGAAAGCGTAGTTGTGAGTGAAACGGACTGCCGAGACGAATATCGGCAAGTTCAAACCCAAGAGCACGCACCTCTGACTTTTCTAAAGTTATATTATGTGTATTCTTTGGTAATTATCGCTCGCTTTAACGGTGAAGGAAAACATCGTGAGGATACCTGCATACTTGAGAAGTTCTCTGTAGGAATTTCGAAGGTATGTGAAGTCTGCCAACTAAGGCCTAAACCCTCTCAGTTGTTGTGGAGGACCGTGCTCAGTAGTGGGCAGTATGTAGTACAGGGCTGGTATGGTATGAATCTGGTGGACATTTGCAGATTTAATGACAAACAAAAATAGTTTTAAATAACCATCAGGTTACATTACATCGTCTATTTTAAGTGTTGTGTGATCTGATCAACAATCTATTTCTTGACCCAAAAGTCAAGACATCCCAGTCCGTAGCCCATATTTAGATTCCAGGCTGACACTGACCAAAAAAAAACAAATATATCTTTTGGCTGATCCGGGATTCAAACTCGAGACCTCAGGATGGTAACACAACGGCGTACATAGTACGGAAGTCTGCAGAGGCGCCAAAATATGACGATAAATAGTTTTCTACTTTAAGTTGATGTAAAATTAAAAGAACCTTTAACAAAATAAAACAATGATTACCTATATTGAGAATATTGTAAAATTCTTAAAACAAATATTCTGCAATTGAATTTGTCTTCCATATCGAATTGCGAAGCATCGTAAACATATAAAAGATTTGATTTTATACAAAAAATATTCGTTTCACAAACCATGTTTATATAAGTAAACTACTGAATTCAGAATTTTACTGAGCGAATTGTAGACAGTGGAACGTTGCAAATATTTTCAGAGTTATATACCCATACTTTAATGAAAACTAAACAATAACAATTTGTACCAACAAATCCAAAGATAGAGGATAAAGGAAAAAATGTTTGCAGTGTTGCCTTATTTATAGTTGACAGCGATAGTCTCTCGCAACATCTGGTAAATATCTGTATTCTGTAGGTACAAGTCATCGTCCCGCACGTGCCTATTTGTGTCGGTTGTGCAAAATAGCAGGTAACACCAAAGATTTAAAATGAACTTATCGAGCAAAATAATTATACATACAAGTATAATTTTGCTATATATCGTAAAAAATCCGAAATATTTGTAAATGGTGTATTTTGTAGATTAATTGTGTTTTGTAAATTTGCATTTGAAATTATGACTGCTATAGATGATGGTCCAGCTCCAGACTGTAAGCAACGATATTTGTAAAAAATATATAAAATTTGTTGCTATTGGTTAAAAACTTCAAACTCAATTAATAATAATATGAGAACACTTGAAACTGTGGAAGCGCAAGTCAAATATAGCGCCGTAATAGGGTAGTTTCCTATTTTTAAATTTGTAAACTATTTTAAATTTAACAGAAAACAATACGAAAAAGGAATCCTTCTGTGAAATCAGCATCAAAATTGGTTGTAAAATAAAGCAGCTATTTATATTCGAAATATTGTTGTGAGCAAAAGTGGAGACGTGGAGGGGATATCGCGCTATCTCTTTCGAACGCACGCAGCGTTATGGCCGACAACTCTCGGTGACGTCACAGTGCAAATTTACTGTTATTTGACAACTACCATTTCCACCAAATTTCAAAGCTTTATAAATTACTAATTATTGCACAAATTTTGAAATTTTTTTCCGTTAGATTTTGGATGGCATACATTTTTTATAAATGCATTGAAAAAATGTAGTTAAGTACCCTATTATTCGAGAATCAAATTTCATAAACAGTGTTTTAGCGACTATTTTGTTAAAATAGTTTGAAAGGGGTTAATGATCCTGTTTATACGTGGATAAAAATACCGAGTTTGAATAAACAATTTATATATCAGAATGTGTTTTACGGTTTGAAAAATATTTGCATTTTGCACCGACTCAACAGAGCATAACCCACGTTAACACTTAATACCAAAATAACTTTAACGACGTTGGCTTATAGGTATTTGATATTTGTAGACGCGTTTGAATCATATGCATCCTTAGTTAAATAATGGTTAATAGCCATTAATATCTATTTCCAGTTATTTAAAACTGTCATTCAAATGAATATTAACACATAAAGTTGAGGACTCTACAATTTGTCGGCGTGGATTACGCTATTCGTACACAAACTACCGTCTGCACTTAAACAATAATTCAAAAATTTTTTACGTCATGACAATCACTAGGTGAAACAATATTTTTAACCGACTTTCAAAAAAGGAGGAGGTTCTCAATTCGTGTGTTTGTATTTGTTTGAATCCTACTAATATTATAAAGGCGAAAGTTTGTAAGAATGTATGGATGTTTGGATGTAAGGATGTTTGTTACTCTTTCACGCAAAAACCACTGAACGGATTTCGATGAAATTTGGCACACGGGTAGATTATGTTAAGGATTAACACATAGGCTACTTTTTATCCCGGGACAATATAAAGCGGGACTTTTATCCCGGGAAAACTCATTCACGCGGGCGGAGTCGCGGGCAAAAGCAAGTATATCATAATAGATCGAATTTAATCAAAATAATTCAGTTGTTGTGTTCCAACTTCGTTTTCAACCGTTCTATTACGTTTTAACTGAGCAAAATTATACTTCTGGGACCAGCAACAATCTGATATTACATACGCACACAGTAACTATTTCAGTAAAACTCATAACGGTTCACTATCTAAAGAATGTGTACTACCTTTGTACCCTAATTCAAAACTGACGAAATATTTTGCTTTTCTATTAAAAAAACAGCTGTCATCAAAAGATCTCATAATTTATTTTATAATGTTTATACTTTATACGTCGTATGTATATTATTGTAAATGGGGTTTAATTGGAGTTTAAATTCAATTAACTTTTCAATAACCTTAAAAGTAAAGTCAATAGTAGCTTTTAAAAATGTCTCCAATAAAACGTGTGAGATGCAAGTAGACAATTAATTCTATTCTTTGAAATGCACAAAGCATATTTTAATGGTGATTTTTTTATACTGAGACTCACGAATCACGACACGTACTTACTTAAGGTTATAAGCGGAGAAAAATGGCCCTCTCAGTGCGGTTTCACGCGTGAATGCCCTAATTTAATTTTACGAATCATTCGTTTTTGCATGTTCGTATTATTTTCCACATTATCGTTTGTCAAGTACCTACTAATTATAATACCTATTATTAGAGATAAATTATCGTAAGAACACGAAAGGGAATAAGATAAATATATGGTTATAAAGTGTTCGTTTTTTCATTAATTGTTTTAATTATTGATTCTGAACAGCTCTTGCAAATTTGGATGTTTGGAGTAATTTACCATATTTAATCTCAAAATTACGGTCTAATCTACGGTTGACTATTTATTTACCTCCCGGTCGCCCATGGCGACTTTTTTCAACAATGCCCGCAATAAGGCGCGATGCTGTCGCTGGCAATCCACATGCGTCCATGTCTACGACTCTTAATCGCTATAATCGCGATGCTGTGACGCTTCAGTAGCAATACAGATGCGATGCAAACACTCAGCTATAACGACGCAACTTCGATACAGGAACCAATGTGAACGGCACAGTTGCAAGTCACGTGTTTGTATCGATTTTTGTCGCTTCAGACGCGCGCCGCAAACGTGTGATAGTAGTGATACAGTAAGCGCACGAAAAGCGCTACTGCACCGCTGCAAAATCTCCGTGAACGACCTTCCTTAGACTACAACTTCTTTTAATAGGTTTAATTTTTGTTTGTCTATGTTTAAAGTTTTACATATACACTCACGCCTGTTATCCCCGAAGGGGTAGGCAGAGGCGCAACTAGTGCACCCACTTTTCACCATTATTCCGTCCCATGATGTGATAAGGGGCGAGCCTATCGACATATCGGGCACAAATTCCAGACTCCGAGCTGATACTGAATAGAAAAACTCAATATCACTTTGCCCGACCCGGGGATCGAACCCGAGACCTCAGCTTTGCAGTCGTACTGTAATACAACTACGCCACCGAGGCAGTCAGTGTTTCAAGTTTTATCAAGAAAAATAGCCCTAGAAAGAAAGATAATCTATAAATCCTTACCAAAGAGAGTCATACAATTAAGTACAATTCTATTGATTAAAAAAATAAATAAAATCTTAGGTACCTATATCAAAACAAACTTTGAAAATAGATTTAAAATATTACTTAAATTACTATTTTCGTCCTCACAGGTCTATTTTGTTCGTTCCTCTTATATTGTCTATGTGTCACTTTATTATTATAATTTAAAAGGAGAGCAACACAACCACAAAAACATGAATTAATGAAATTCATTAGGCTTCATAAAACGAGGGACATAAACAAACAAGAACTTAAAATTTGTGAAGTGATGAATCTCAGATGCTTAATGGATGCTATTGTTTTCATTAAATATAATTGGAAGCTATCCTAAGATTAGTATTAATAGTCTTATAAAAGCGATGCTATGCAAATGGCCAGATTCAACCATGCTGCCGTAGTCTGTCCATTTCTAAATTATTTTTAAACGCGTTCGAAACACTTAAAAATTCCACAAACTCCGTGTCGTTTGCTCGAAGTTTATTCTTTCAAACCAAGCTGTTTTACAAGTTTTATATGAATACTAACTAGACAAAGACGACATTGATAGAAACAGACATTCATCTTCACGTTAACCTTTAAACAGTTCCATAGACAAATCTGCAAGGAATTAAAAAGATTTACGTAGTAAACTGTTTAGAGATTGGTTTGTGTTAATTGAATTTATAGGCTTTGTGCAGACTGCAGAACATAGCTAAGGCGGGTTTGTATGGTATGGCATTTATACTAGTTTAATGATTAATTTTAGGCTAATTCGTCATTAATTCTCGCTTCTATTTTCAAACCTAAACATAGCGATATTACAATTACAATAAAATTACTATTGTTAGACGTTAGTATTGAATGAATATATCCCACAAAACCTACAGCAAAAACACCTCTGAAAGTGTCAAAGGAAAACAACATTCGCAAATTCGTTTACATGAATACTTTAACATACATACTTGATCCAGTTACTTTGGTTTAACAACCAACCTTCAGAACCGATTCTCATAAAACTTCTGCGGAGCTAATCTGAAATCAACCATAATCTGAAAAAAAATCCAAATTGATTAATAAATGACGGAGTTCTGATGAAATGTGGTAACAAACACTAAAAAAATATTCTTCGAATTGACAACCTCCTCCTTTTCTGAAGGCGTTAATAATATTATAAAACTTAAATTTGAGCAATCTTTCAATAGGACTTATTGCTCGTTTTTTGCTCTCCTACAAAACTGTTGGTTACATTTTTCAATTCTGTAAAAGGGTTGGAGAATGATAGGTAATATTTACAACTCTCATTTTCCAGATAGGGCCATTAACAGATTCGAGATGGCAACTAGATACGAAGAAACTTCCAGAGAGCAAGAACATCGCCATACACGTCACTCCACCAGATGGCGAAGAAGATGATGAGTTTACACCTACGTTGCGAGTGCGAAGAAAACTTAGTACACCGTTAAGTGCGCTACCTAGAGTCTCCGATGGATTGCCAAGTAAGAACATTGATAATCTACCAAACGAAACGTTATCAAAGTCGTGTAAAGCATGGATGACGTATCAAGTTAGTTTTTAATATTGATTGATTGTTAAAGCATAAAAAATATCATTTTATTTTTTAATTTAGTATTTATTATTTTTTTTGTAGTAATATTGTGTTCATGAAGTATTTGTCTTCCATTTTAATAGATTTACGTAGGTCACCGACTAGGTCGCTATCGCCCCTCGACCGAACGAAGCGGCGTTTTAGCACCATGGTCTCCAGCGCGGCTGCCGCAGCGGTCTCCCGTCGCCTTTCTGCCACCATAGGATGGTGCCTCGCCACTCCAACGCAAGTTAAACCACAGATTGTTCGACAAGGGCGCGCGCTATGTCTTCAATATATAAAAGCGCAAATACGACGATCCACTGTATGTTCAAAAAAGGTATTAAGACGCTGAAAGATTTCCATTATTAGGCTCTTATGCGACATGACAGAATATTCTCAAAGTATTGAATAATATTATAATTTACAGCAGATTGTGATGAAACGTCTACAAAGAATGATAGAGACTGAATGCGGAGAGGAGGCTATATGCAACACAGACGCTGGTGTGCTGGCTGCTCTTCGAGCGTTGTGTGCAGCGCTGGAGAGGAAGCGGCCAGACGCGTTCCGACACGTGGCGCGCCAGGCCACCCGAGCGCCTTCCGCGATGCTGCGCTCCGATACCGCCCTGGCGGAACTCGCGCTCGCGCTGGCACGACGCATTACCAGGGAGAACATTACCTGGTCAAAGGTATTTCACGTTAAATAAGCGCTTATTTTCCGTCATATTTTTTATGTCATTGAGTGACGAGACGAGCATGCCATTCGCCTGATGGAAAGCCATACGACCAAGGACTCTCATATGTAAGAGTCCGTCTGGGTGGGTACCACCGCAATGTTTATTTCTACCGCCAAGCAGCAGTGTGCATGCACTGTTGTGTTTCGGTTTGAAGGGCATTGTAGCCAGTGTAACTACAGGACATACTGAGACTTAACATCTTACGTCTCAGGATGACGAGCGCAGTGGAATGCCACACAGTACTTTATATATCAAGGTGCTGGATGGTGTTTCTACTGTTTATGGCTGGTCGTATCGCTTATCATCAGGTGAACGGCATGCACGTCTCGTCATTCAATGCCATAAAAAAAAATCCCAGATTAAAAAAATGAAAACACATGAGGTACAGTTTAGTCCAAATATAACATTTAAATGAAGTCTAATCATTTTTCTGTGCTCGAGAAAAACAGGTACCTGTAACATAGTAGTCACCGAGTCTGCATAATTGAAAATAGCCTACATACTTCGACGGCTCCGAAGAACAAAGTCGTATATGCAAAATGTTAGCTTTTCAGTAAAGCGCTTTGAAAGTCGTTAGTTTGTATTCATGTGCGAATTAGTGCTATTTTCACACATTAAGTTCAAAGTTGTTACTGAACCCTATAGAATATAATGTTTTGTTCACTATAACTTTTGATTTTCACAATTAACTTAGTCTTTCAAAGCGCTCTACTGAAAAGCTTCATTTTGCATATCGTCGTCCGGCATTCAGTACCGCGAATGTAAAATTGGGGCACTTTACAGGAGAGACAAAAAACTGATTTTATTATAATGTACACTTTACCTTCTGCTAAACTATTGTTATTTAGCAATAACAATAGTTATTTAGCATATGCTAAATAACAATAGTTTAGCAGAAGGTAAAGTGTACATTATAATAAAATCAGTTTTTTGTCTCTCCTATAAAGTGCCCCAATTTTACATTCGCGGTACTGAATGCCGGACGACGATATACGACTTTGTTCTTCGGAGCCGTCGACTTATTATCCGATTATTGGTGCAAACAAACCTTAACTCCCACCCATGTACTGTCGAAAGCTTATATAAAAACTTGTGATAGGTACAGAATCTAATATATTTTATTTGTAAAATATCGTTGCGTACAAAAGTAATTTACTTTCCTATATAATTCTTCGTTGAGCGTCCTTACACAACCGATAAATAATTAGGACGCGTGAAGAGCCATACAGATTTGATGCCAATACCTACGCCCCTGCCAAATTGTATCCGAAGTAACCTTTTGGCTTACTAGACTACCTCAATAGTAACAGGCCAGTTATCGTTGACTAGTAGTGCTCGCGGCTCCGCCCGCGTGAAAAAGTTTTTCCGGGATAAAAATATTTTCCCGGGATAAAAAGTAGCCTATAGCACTCAGGAGTAAAGTAGCTTCCTATTAGTGAAAGAATTTTCAAAATCGGTTCAGTAGTTCCTGAGATTAGCGCGTTCAAACAAACAAACTCTTCAGCTTTATAATATTAGTATAGATATTAAAATCTCATGATTTGTTTCTTTATTATTTCGTTTGATAGACGATTTGTTTGTTTAGTAGTTCTTTAGTATTTTTTCTACAAAATAACAGACTGAAGAGTTTATTTGTTTGTTTGATTGATCGCGCTAATCTAAAAAACTACTGAACCGATTTTGAAAATTCTTTCACTAATAGGAAACTACATAGTGTGTAGGTGTCTTGAGTTTTATAGGCTTCTTTTCATCCGGTGAAAATATTTTTATCCCGAAAATACGTTTTCACGCGGGCGGAGCTGCAAACAATAATAGTAACACTATAAAGAGGAAAGATGTGATTTTTGTTTCTTTGTAATGGCAGAAGTCTAAAGTTTATGGACCGATTTTAATATTTTTTTCACCAAAGCTACACAATCATCACGTAACTTAGGCTACATTTCATCCCGGGAAAATGTGAAGCGGGACTTTTATCCCGGAAAAACTTTTCACGCGGGCGGAGAAGAAAGCAAAAGCCTTTATAGAAATACTTATTTTTTTTCCGGTATTTATTTGAGTAGCTTATATTCTGGGAGTAGATATTAAGAGTGTTGTAAAAATCACCTAATTAATTCAATCTATGGAAAATCATGTTTTCAAACAGAGACAAGACCCTGTTGTCTATACCCATTAATTTAGCACTAGGATTATAATGCGATTATGGATTCTAGATCGCTGCGGTGTATTGCATATGTGGTGCGTTAGCTCGGGAAGCTGCTGAGGCAGCAGAAGGCGAACCCGCCCTAGAGCTGGTCGCAGCACCTGCCGCCGCCATCGCTGATCTCCTGCACGAGGAGCCTGGCTCTTGGGTAGTTTCGCACGGTGGCTGGGTAGGTATATAATCATCGCGTGCTACTTACTACTTACATAAGTAATATGTATGTATCGCCTCATCGATGTTATATCAACTCTAGTTCGTGAACCATAAACTAGTGATGCAACGGAAACAGAAACAGATATCAAAAGAAAATCTTAGCAAAAACGGAAATAAAATTGAATACGAAAGCAAAAGTGTAAATTTTTAATAATAAAAGATATTTTGTTCATGTAAAGATGTCCGCTTTGTGCATGGGTGCTGGGCCTCAATATCTAACCAGGCTCAAACTTTAAGGATATTAAATGTGCAAAATATGGATCTAGGATCCATTCAAAAAACATTCTTAGGCCCCTCCATTTTTAACTAACTTTCCTAAAACGTTCATATTAAGTATAGTTTTTAAGAAAAATAAAATTACTTAAACCTCGAAATTGGCGTTCTTTAAAATTAAACGATTTATTGTAAAAAGCAAATTTTTAGGAGTTCAATCCAAATATATATAAACTGTCTTCGTTAGAATTTTAGGTCCGTGTTTGGAAATGTCCTTTCTTTAATAAATTAAATTTATATTCAAAATTAAGTAGCGGTAAAAATATACGTAAATCATGGGACAGATGTACTTAACACCCATCTAACCCTTCGGGGATAAAGTCGTATGTCTGTGCTATATGCCTTCGTTTTGTTACACAAACCTACTTTCCATGTTTGCTTAAAATTTGTATTTTACATTGAAATCCTCCTAGCCAGTTTCGGCCACGGCGGCTAATCTCAACGGAGATCAGCCAGGTACGCAGGAGATATTATAGTGCACAAGCGTGTGCGCAATACACAGGTGCACTCGCTATTCCTTCACTCTCATAGTCCGGTGAGACGGCAATCCGACATGACCGGAGAGAGATCAGGCGCAGGACCAACTGCTTTACGTGCTTTTCGAGGCACGGGGGTATCAAACCGCCAACTTCCTGACTCCGAGCTGCGACTGAGTAATTTTTTAAAGATAGAAAAACCCAGTCACAACGTTTTTGGCTCGACCCGGGATTCGAACCCAGGACCTCAGCGCGCAAATCGTACTCGTAACGCATACGCAATACAACTACGCCACCGAGGCAGTCAATTTTACATTACAGTAATTATGAACATATGTTTTTTTCTGAATTATTACACAGTACTGCAAATCATACTCATGTTTTAATATAAGAACCAGAAGCATGTTTAACACGTCAATCTTTTAACAATGCAGAAATGCTTTTCACCTTAAAATAACACTGTTTTTGTTTGCATATTCAACAGCTCATTGTAAACCCATCCATTTTCCTGAGGCACATTATTTAAAAATGTACATTAATTAATATCTCCATTTTTCTACTTATGAAGCGTAGGTACCTAATTTATTATTTCAATGAAATACAAAAACACAATAAATGTAGTACCTACCGCACAGAACGAATTAATTTTAGAGAGATATGGTAAAACTATTGCAATAAATTTGTAACCACACTTCAGCGTTCAAGCTTTGCGGTAGGTATTAGATGGAACAAAAAGTTTATATAACGACTGGAAACACTAATAAAAACAGTAATAGTGGTTTCTTACAACACAACATAATCAAAGAGGCAAAGCGATATTTGAAACGGTGCCTAAACACTCCTTGGTGCGGGTGTTTGAGGATTTATGTAAATATCCCGTAAGGTTATTAGCTTCTAAACTGACCGTTTGACTGCAAGAAGCTTGATTTCCTATGCATAAAGGAGATCTCATCTGCAAACCATTAAGTCGGCTCTCCACCTATATACTAATTGCCGAGAATTGAAACTGTGATCACAATCCGGAAGTTGTTGGGGTACCAGAATCAGTAGCATATCTAGGCACATCAAATTTTTAGATGCCTTACATGCGTCACAAAATGCAGTGGATTGTAAAGTTATACCGATAATGTAATAATAATAATACCAGCCCTGTATTATTATACTGCCCACTGCTGAGCACGGGCCTCCTCTACTGAGGGGGTTTAGGCTTTAGTCCACCACGCTGGCCAACTGCGGGTTGGTAGACTTCACATACCTTCGAAATTCTTATAAGAAACTTCTTAGGTATGCAGGTTTCCTCACGACGTTTTCCTTCACCGTTAAAGCGAACGATAATTGATAAACAATACACACGTAATTTCGAAAAGTCAGAGGTGCGTGCCTTGGGTTTGAACCTACGGATATTGTCTCGCAGACCGTTCCATTCCCAACTAGGCTATCGTCCACTTACCGATACCGATAAATTAATGAAAAAATTGTTTGTTTGTTTTTTCCAGGATGGGTTAATACAGAGGCTCCGAGCTAGTGAACGAGATCACAGAT
The DNA here is from genome assembly GCA_949316025.1 of Lapara coniferarum. Taxonomy (NCBI): domain Eukaryota; kingdom Metazoa; phylum Arthropoda; class Insecta; order Lepidoptera; family Sphingidae; genus Lapara; species Lapara coniferarum. The sequence goes on along the minus strand of OX438926.1, from coordinate 11,107,177 downwards.
CAGAGAAGAACTTAAGAGTGATGGTGTCGTTCTTCGTGTTCGTGTGTTTCACGCTTTTGCTCTTTCGATGGATGATACACGCACATCCTGCTTACAGCGAATAGGATGTCAAAGAAACTTATACTAAATAAATATTACGTCAAACATGCCTCTTAATATAGATTTTATCATAATAACGTACAGCTAGAGCCTAGAAAAAAACATTATTTTTAATAGAAATTAGTACGTAAAACTCTATGTAATCTAACCTTATTATAGCAACAAAGTGGCTTATTACACATTTTGGAGATTCCCCGCCGTCGTGAACGACTGAAGGCTCAATAAAGGAGGGCTCTAAGCGCACTAAACGAAAAAGGTAGGCTTGGTACAGTCAAGTCCAATATACATTGTTAGCTTAAAGATGATTATATAACAGATTTATAAACTTTACAAACGGCCGTCTCAAAATGTTGTGTAATGCAGCCGACGAGGTTTATGGTGTAACTCTGTATTTTGAGGATATAAATAAAAAGGTTATCATAATCGACGAGAATGTTACTAACAAGTTAAAACATTTAACATAATGGCTTCACGTAATAATGACCTGTGCCATAAGTAACAAAGACGATAGCAATGTATTGTCTCTAATAGTTAAAAAGTAAAAGTAATAAGTACATATATTCTAGAAATGCGTGATTTCTGGAGCTGTGTATTATTACGTCTAAACAGTATTATTTTTAGTAAAATAATAAGTTCGGGGAAAAAGTGTTTTCGCATATAGTATGTATAAACTTGTAATGAAATGTCTTTAGCTGTACTATTTGAATCTGGCTGGTTTTTATGACATTATAAAGGATGTATTTAAAAAAAAATTAAATGTTGTATTCAGCTATTCTTTTCTTTCTTCACACTGTCACAACGAGTGAACCAATCTGGAAACTTAATTGAGTTATGTACTATCTAATTTGTTTTATGTTATGTCTTTGTTATTTGCTTGTTTGTTTCCCTTAAAAAAACAATAAATAAATAAAATAAAAATGAAGAAATTCGATAGGAGTTTTGGCGGGAGCTTGGAAGTGTTATGAGGTGCTCTAGTTTTAATTCAATACTTTGGTGATATTTAGTATTACATTACGTCATAATGGTGGTATATTACCCAATATTATTCTATTAAAAAAGGCTCAAATGAAGTGAATTGAAATGATTGTGCTAATCAAGTGTTTTTTTTTTTTTGTTGCCGCCGAAACTCCTCGATAAAGTATTGCTAATAATGCAAATACTACAGAGGATAAAAAAAAGAAAACCAAAAATATCACTTAAGAAGATGCTGTATGGGCTTGAACCTTTTGCCTTCCCAAAATAAAGGGAAAATAAAATACGATTGAATTTTAAATGCACAGGAAACGGCGCAAAATAATAGTGACATTTATGGACCTAACGCAGTGTCAGTAAGAATAGCACAAAGTTGGTTAAAGAGTTTTCAATCCGGCTCTAGTTGCCCTGTTACAGCTAAAGTGGACGCCCTCTTTGAAAAAGTGGCGCAAGATAGACATGTCGGTGGTTACGACATAGCTGAAGAACTGAGAATTTACCACAAACAGTTTTGACCCATTTGAAAACAGCAGGGTACACGATAAAATGCGATATTTGGGTGCCACGTGAGCTCACTAAAAGAAACCTAATGAACCGTGTACTCATTTGCGATCCTTTATTGAGACGTAATGAAACCGAATCGTTTTTGAAGGTGATGCAAAGTGGATCACGTACGACAAGAACGCACGAAAAAGGTCGTGATCAAAGGTCAGTCAGGCTTCACAGACTGTATTAAAACCTGGGTTAATTCGCAATAAGGTGATGCTGTGTATATAGTGGTTTGGCGTCACCACCATTCTCTACAGAGTGATTGGAAGGGCATTGTTAATTATGAGCTTTTACCGTCTCGGGCAGAACCGTCTATTTGGATCTCTACTGCCAACAACTAATGAGATCAAAGCAATAATTTGAGAAAAAGCGGCCGGAATTGGTCAATAGAAAGGGTGTGGTCTTTCATCACGATATCGCTAAACGACACCTCTTTAGACACAGCAAATATTAAGAGAGTTTGGCTGAGAGGTGTTGATGCATCCACCAAACAGCCCTGGCCTTGCACCTTCAGATTTCCACCTGTTTCGGTCTCTTCAGAATTCTTTAGGAAGTGTCAGGATAACATCAAAAGAGGACTGCCAAAAATACTTGTCACTTTTTTTTATCAGAAGCCCTAAAATTTCTACAGAAACGGAATTGTGGCACTACTTACAAGATGGTAGAAAGTCATCGAACAAAATGGTACCTATATACTGAAAATAAACTTTGAAAAAACAAGTCTTCAGTTTTCTTACAAAATGCGAAGAAACTTCTTCTCCAACCTAATATTACTGTGTATAATTATACCACCTATTTGAGGTAATAAAGAATATACAAGTAGATAGTATTATTGCCAACATTAATAATACTACCTACTTACCTAATAGGTAGGTACTTAGCGCCTTATAGATAACAATTTATCATAATACATAGGTAAAGTAATTCGTTACCTATTTAGAATGCAATAAACGAAAAAATATTTCATAGTAAATTTAATTCTTGTGTCGACAATTAATGCCTGGATACGCAAATACATTAAACTGTTACATTATAATAATAATATATATTACTATTATGTTACAGTAAATATGTCAATTAAGTATAATAAATAATTTATGTACTTGAAACTTCCTATTTATCTTTATGGAAAGTATGCAACAAAATAAAATATTTTTATTAGGTATAAAAATGCTTCTTTATTTCGATCCTACATTATTATGTAATGCAAGTAAATTATTTCGGAAATGATAAAATCCTATTTGATCTTAATTATTTTTTTAATAATTCATTAATAATAATAATAATAAGCCTACAATATAACATACAATACTCCGAAACTACTGCTGGAGTTAAGACTTTAAGCCGTAGACCACCATGCTGGTAAAACTTTCTTTTCAAATAAATTTAGAATTAAATCAAGAAATAATGATATGTTATCAAATAAGACCACGGAAAACATTTCATAGCATAAAAGTTCCTAAGAATAATAGTTTATGACACAATAACACACTTCTTTAGAATCCCGAAGAAATAGACCTTCGGAAGAAATGCCTTGCATCGGGCCCAACAGAAGGCCTCCACTAATTAGCTGAACTGTCTGAAGGAAACTTCTTGCTATTAACTGCCATGATGAGTTATGTCATGTATAGGTACACCATTTGGGCAGTCAGTCCAATCACACCACCACAAGTTATTCCTTTATTTCCGCAGAGGTACGTAAAGGTGTAACAATATAAAGGGCAGATTCAATGTCAGAATTGAATAAATGGCCGCCATGTTGAATTTATTTGTTTTGAGGCCGAATTGGCCTCAAAATTGATATCTGGGTACATCTTTGGTTACAAAAGACGGATCTAACGCCAGATTTGAAAAAAAAATGCCGCTATTTTGAATTTCTTCGTTTTAAGGCCGATTGACATCTAAATGGATATCTGGGTGTATCTTTGGTTGTTATCTAAAGTTAAAACATTCTGCAATTATCATTCAGCCTTTATTTATTGATTCTGAGGCGGTACGAAGTTTGCCGAGTCAGCTAGTATTTGTATAAATATGATCGGAATTTTTTCTAGGGATTGGAAAGTTCTCAGTGTGGATGGGTACCTACTCAAAACCTGTATTCTTAGACCAGATCTTTTTATATAGTATTATTTAGTAGGTATATTGCTTTAGCACTCTGTACTAAAACTGTGAAAATATTTGAAACAATGGAACGGATAGACGGCGCTGCGGAAACATTGCCCAGTAAGCGTTTCTGGTAGTAGGTACCTAATGAAAAAAATTAATTAAAAACAAATGCTTTATTTAAATGAAAATAAACGTAGGTACATAAATTATTAATTTCTCACACATACTCACGCCCGTTATCCCCGAAGGGGTAGGCAAAGGTGAAACTAGTGCACCCAATCTTCGCCGGGCGTATTCCGTCCGTGATGTGATAGGGTGCGAGGCTATTGCCATACCGGGCACAAATTCCAGGCTCCGGGCTGATACTCAGAGACAAATAAACAACTGATACTGTCGCGAAAGGTCGCGAAATCATTAAAAGTAACAACTAGCAACACCGAATGAAGTCTGTGCACTGTTATGTTGAGAGTACCGTGCACAGAATGTATTTGAGCGAGTAGTTTCCTGTAGTGCCAACATTTCAGGACTTGCAAAGTTATAATATACTCGAAACAACGAACGCGCGCCATTTTAAGTGGAACTTGTGAAGTTGTGTTCAACTAGAGATCTTCATATTCAAGTGAGTGGGCTTATAATGATTTCCTTCCTATATGTGAGTTTGTTAAATATTCCATTCATATACAGGTGAGTGGGCTTATAATGATTTCCTTCCTATATGTGAGTTTGTTAAATATTCCATTCATATACAGGTGAGTGGGCTTATAATGATTTCCTTCCTATATGTGAGTTTGTTAAATATTCCATTCATATACATGTGAGTGGGCTTATAATGATTAGGAAGGACCTATATGTGAGTTTGTTAAATATTCCATTCATATACATGTGAGTGGGCTTATAATGATTTCCTACTTATATGTGAGTTTGTTAAATATTCCATTCATATACATGTGAGTCAGCTTATAATAATTCCATACCTATTTTGGTTCATATTCCAAATCATGCACATGTGAGTGGATTGCTAATTTTGTTTCTCTTCTATTGTGCATATGTGAGTAACCTTTCATGTTGTATTCTTTTCCGCGTAAAGATAGCATTTTATACACCAAATGAAACTGATGTGATTCAATTTGTTTTCATACTGTAAATGATCATTTACTTATTTAATAATTTACTTATTTACTTATTACTATTACAATTTACTGACCCTCATTAACCGTTATAAATATTTAACTGTGTAGACCATAATATGAAATAGTCTTGCACTCCCTCGGTGGTCGAGGGAGGAATTTAACTCCCACAAAGCGGTGACTTGGTGCGCTGGAGAGATTCCGTGTGGACAGTAAAGTAGGTTCGATCTCCCTCGGTAGTTGAGGGGGAAACCCTAAGACCCACAAAGCGGTGATCTGGTTCGCCAGAGAGATTCCGTGTGGACAGCAAAGTAGGTTCGATCTCCCTCGGTAGTTGAGGGGGAAACCCTTTATACCACAAAGCGGTGATCCAGTGTGCCGGGGAGATTCCGCGTGGATAACCACAAAGCGGTGATCTAGTGCGCCGGAGAGATTCCGTGTGGACAGCAAAGTAGGTTCGATCTCCCTCGGTAGTTGAGGGGGAAACCCTAAGACCCACAAAGCGGTGATCTGGTTCGCCAGAGAGATTCCGTGTGGACAGCAAAGTAGGTTCGATCTCCCTCGGTAGTTGAGGGGGAAACCCTTTATACCACAAAGCGGTGATCTGGTGCACTGGAGAGATTCCGTGTGGATAATAGACTCTGGTCTCTTACTCTCTCGACGATCGAGGGGAAACTTTTAACCCAAGAACAATTTGTGGTAAAGCGAAACTAGTGCGGTAGATATGATTAATGTTTTTATATATAACGCCGCAGTAATACACTGACTTGAATTCATATTGATAAGACTGAATCTACCTTAATTTGCTACTCTAAATATAACCAAAGATAACCAGCTCTTTAACTATCATGGTAGCTTGCTCACTGGCATTGTGATAGCAATGTCATAGATTCATTATAATTAACAGGAGCAGTCTCTCAAACGCTAGTATCAACCACTATCTGGGAGAGTGGCCTTGGAGGTCCACATAACATTGATGCTAGAACATTACAAGGTATGTCACGATGCTGTTGTTTTTCGTTTCTTTCCGACACACATAAATGCGAAGCAGATTTAATTATACTTGATGTTGTTCTCATATTAGAGATAACTAACAGTTTTACATAGGACATACTTATTTTTTTATTTTTAATTACGTGTGCGACGGTCGCACATGTTACATAACATATTTTCGCCACTAAACCCCACAAGGGCGAAAACAGATACTGAGCAGAAAATCCCAATATCATTTTGCCCGACCCGAGTATCAAACCCGTGACCTCAGCATTTCAGTCGTACCGGAATACAACTACACCACCGAGGTAGTCAGTGTTATTAATTTTGGTACAACAATGTTGAAACTGAACCGTTTTTGCAGGGGCAAATTTGTATAAGCAATATCTTTAGTAAACTCTGCCACTCTTTAAATTTTGATTTGTCTTCTTGAAATTGACTATCGGTGAAATTTATATGAACTGTACAAACTACGGTATGTTATTAATCAAAGGTTTGTAGTTCTGGATCTGCATAACTACGTACAGGTAGTTATCGTGAAACAGTGCTTTGATTCCACGGAATTGAGTAAAGAATATTTATCTATATGTAATGTGATATAGATATCCCACGAAAATATTTAAAAACACGCATCGTCAAGTCTAACACTATGTAAGGGAGGTCGCTCAAGACGACTTTTGCTGTATTATGCGCGGGTAAGTGTTATAGGTAAAAGTTTTAGTAAAATAAAAAAAATGGCTAATAAATTAAACATGGCAGTATTCAGTGTCGTCATCCACATCATAATCGACAAATACGGGCTATAAGTAGGGTTGCCAACCATACTATAATATATAGTATTGTCCTGTATTTCAGGACGCCGTACTATATAATAATACCAGCCCTGTATTATATACTGCTCACTGCTGAGCACGGGCCTCCTCTACTACTGAGAGGGGTTAGGCGTTAGTCCACCACGCTGGCCTAGTGCGGGTTGGTAGACTTCACATACCTTCGAAATTCTTATAAAGAACTTCTTAGGTATTCGGTTTCCTCACGATGTTGTCCTTCACCGTTAAAGCGAACGATAATTGATAAACAATACACACGTAACTTTGAAAGGTCAGAGGTGTGTGCCTTGGATTTCGAACCTCCGGACATTGTCTCGGCAGACCATTCCATTCCCAACTAGACTATCATCCACTTTTATTTTCTGTACTATATACTGCTGCAGAAATAAATTTCAGTACAGTAGATCAATGTTTATATTTTGCAACAATAAAACTAATACAATAAAATTGACTTGTCTAGTCTCGTTTCTTTGACTTCACTAGAAGACGTTTCGACGAATGAAACTAAAAAAACAAAGCAAGTATATCCTACTAATCCTACTAATATTATAAAGGCGAAAGTTTGTAAGAATGTATGGATGTATGGATGTTTGGATGTATGGATGTTTGTTCCTCTTTCACGCAAAAAACTACTAAACGGATTTCGGTGAAATTTGGCACACGTGTAGATCATGTCCTGGATTAACACATAGGCTACTTTTTATCCCGGGAAAATATAAAGCGGGACTTTTATTCCGGAAAAACTTTTTAAAGCGGGCGGAGCCGCGGGCAAAAGCTAGTAAGTATATAATAAAACTAAGTTGGTAAAATGTGCGTGCCGATAAAACTTAAAAAGGAGTCCCGGCACAATAAAGGGACTTGTATAGTGTGATAGCCCTTTATCCCCCCTCGAACGAGAAAGTTCCCGTTTTAACCTAAAGGGCGTGTTTTTAAAAATATAAGGGCTTTTCCAACCCTTCAACTTGGAAATTAAGTATAGTGGCGCCATCTGTTTTCGAGTATTTGAACTTCATTCAGAACAACGATTATTTGGGTTTCGTTTCAAAAAGCGCTGCGAGCAATTGCATCATGTTTAGTAATTGCGCGAAATTTAAAATTTCAACTTCAATAAAGTCTTAAATTACATTTGTTACTATAATAAATTTATTAAATGTTGTGTATTTGTACAGCAGTAGCTAACTTATATTTAGGAGTTAAAGTGACATAATTTTAGTAATTCAAATTAGTTCTGAAAACATTTTAAAATTTAAGTTTTTATATTTCGCGCCTTTGAAAAAATGAATGAAATCCTCCTAGCCAGTTTCGGCCACGGCGGCCAATCTCAACGGAGATCAGCCAGGTACGCAGGAGATATTATAGTGCACAAGTGTGTGCGCAATACACAGGTGCACTCGCTATTCCTTCACTCTCATAGTCCGGTGAGACGGTAATCCGACATGACCGGAGAGAGATCAGGCGCAGGACCAACGGCTTTACGTGCTTTCCGAGGCACGGGGGTATCACACCGCCAACTTCCTGACTCCGAGCTGCGACTGAGTAAATTTTAAGATGGAAAAACCCAGTCACAATTTTTTTGGCTCGACCCGGGATTCGAACCCAGGACCTCAGCGCGCAAATCGTACTCGTAATGCGTACGCAATACCACTACGCCACCGAACCTTTACTACATACGATAATGTCGAAAACATTTTAGAAGGTGTGAGAAAGAAAAAATTCTCAAACTTTCTCGAATATCTTAGAATATCTTCTATCTTATCTTATCTAAGCGTCCGGTATCGCCCGCCCGAGTTAGTTCGATTTGAACAATTTCGAAACGAAAAGGAAAGAAGTTATTATGAAATAAAGTTCCCCTATCGCATCTGATTGAACACAAGAAACTCAAAAACTACCGAATGAATTTTCATATGTCTTTCACCAATGGCCAGAGGGATTCAAGAGGAAGGTTTGTATATTATACTAGCTTTTGCCCGCGGCTCCGCCTGCGTTAAAAAGTTTTGTAGGCAAAGCTGAAAATCGTGTGTTAGTAGTCACTTTTGCTTGCTCAGCGTCTGTTCTCACGATACGTTTTATCTTTGACTAACATATATATTATTATCTAAAGCGTAGCTTCTCGAGGTAATCTTTGTATATCTGTAAATTACTATTGTTAGACAATCATAGACAACCTATAGACTATATTGGCAAGTGGCAACATTATTTGAGTAATTTAATTTCTGACTTCTGAGGTTCACTACTCTATGGATCTATGGACGATAGAAAGCTGAAACAATTGAAGAAATAATAGGCATGCAAAAACGAATAAATATTTGTACACTACATTTTGCATCAGTGATCTATTTGTGACCAATCCAACAGTGAATTATCTCACTACACGTAAGTAATTTCATCAAAGTGATTTGCTACTGTCTGAAAGAAACTGATGAAAGAACGTCACACAATAATTGAAGTAGCACTAAGGCAAAAGGAACGAGAGAAAGGGAGACAAATATATTTTAGTTGTCAATGTCATTAGGATTCTCAATTTTTTATCATTATAATTTTAATTTATTATTTGTAAGTAGCTTTTAGATTCATATTATTAAAAAATGTGTTATTACTAATCCTACAATATGACTCTTATTTCATTTCACTAAAAATAAAAAAATGCATGTACCATAATGTGTCAAAACGGAAATTCTTGATACAGTGTTTACTAAATTTTTATTTCAGATGTAAATGAGAGTAACGATGTTTTATCGCGAAAACAAATGAGCAGTGATCAAATAATTTGTAATCTGGTGTTTTGTTAGTACAACGTAATTTATTCGCAATGATGAAGAGTACTCTGCCTAAAGACAAGCCTGGCAAGATGAGAATCAGGGCTTTTCCAGTAAGTAGCAGCAACCCGAAAACGGCGTCCAGTAATTTTTTGTAACAATTATAACACATGTAATTTATTGTTCTTTACTTTTGCATTTTGTATTTTAGTAGAAAATGTAATTTACAGTGAAAGAAAATGAAACTAAAATTACAGTGTTAATCTTATATCATAGTCATGACAGTTTTTTCTTACTGTATAGGTACTTAAAATAAACTATATTATTTAGTGCTGCATGCATCAATCTTAGAGAATATGGTAGGACCAAACCAGCTTAAAATAAGTAGCTACAAAATAAAATATATCATACAAAAACTTGCCAAAATATAACTAGTGCATTTAGCCTCTAATATTATTTCACATATTGTGAGTACCAAAATTTAGAGTGTAAATTTTAAAGTGGAGGATGGAACTATGTTTGTTTTTAACTCTGTATAATTTCATTGCCATGACTATTATATCAGGACCTTGGTTTGCATATTAAATACCTTTTGAGCTAATTATAGCTGTAGTTCCCTGTGTCTTGATGAATCACTGGTATCTTGCATTCATTATTTAAAGATTTTGTTTTCATCCAATACAAAATTTAGTATTTATTGAAACACTTATTACTTATTATGTTTATTTGTGCTATATTAACAGCAATGCAAATACATGTACAGAAACTTACTCCATATTCTACCTGTCGAATCAACTTTAGTCTTCACCATATTATTTAGTAGTGGTAGGTCTCTTGTATTCTAGGGGCTACCTGAGTAGGTACCACTGCAATATCTATTTGTACTGCCAAGCAGCAGTGTGCATATACTGTTGTTTTCCGACTTGAACATTGTAGCCAGCATAATTACTTGGCATTATGAGACTAACATATTATGTCTTAAGATGACGAACACAGTGAAATGTTATGCGGTATTTTGTAATTCAAAGTGATATGTGGCTTTGCTACAGTTTATGAGCGGTCGTATCAGTTATCATCAGGCGAGTGGCATGCTCGCCTTGTCATTTTACTGCAATATATGAATAAAATATTAATTGACGGAGAACTGACTGCCTCGGTACCTTAGTTTTATTATGGTACAATTGCAGTGCTGAGGTCACAGGTTCAAATACCGACTTGGACAAAGGGATATTAGGTCTTTCTACTCAGCATCAGCTCAGAGTCTGAAATTTGTGCCCAATAGGCCAGCATGGTGGACTAATGCCTGCAGCCTCTCAGTAGTAAAGGCCCGTGCTCGGCAGTGGGCAATATGCGCCCATAACTACCCTTTTAGGAATAAAAGGCATGACAGACTGTCTGTTCATTGAAATCTTTTTTACTTTCGTTTTATTAATTTTTTTTATGAGTTACCCTTTGTACTACTGGTTATAAATCTAATAACTTATAGATGCGATTCGTATTTGGTTATATTTTTTTCCATAATGAATTGAGATTTCAACTCACTATTGTAATCTGTTAGAACCACCATCATAGTATGCCGATACTGTAGTGCCCATAGGCAACCACTGGCTGAAGAACAAATGGATAATTATTTTACTATGTATAAGTGTTCAAAATCAGATATTTATTCTATATATTAATGTTAGATATGAAAGTGTGTTAATTTATCAAAAGAATGCTTCGAGCCATTTTAATTTAGATAAAATATGACAAATATTTTTTAAGATTATTCTTTATTTACGATTTTATAAATTCCGAATTTCATGGCTTTGTTTCTTAAAAGGTTCACTGTTTCCCTCTTGTTTTTACCCGATTGCGAAAAAGGGAGGGTTATGTTTTTCGAGTGTATGTATGTATATTTCTTTGGCATGCCCTAGAGCCTAAACGGCTTTTCGTATTTTTATGTGAATGGTGTCAATAGATTCGTCTAAGTCGTGAGAGTGACACTGGGTACATCAAAATTAAAAAAAAAAATCAAAATTATGGATTTTTGGCGGCAATAAGTAACAAAAAAATATTAATGTTTTCAAAATACATTGAGTGTGCTATCAAAATAAAAAAAAAACAAAAAACCCGACTGCGTCAATATCAAATTAAAATCTTGTTCCTTTCTTTTCAGTTCTTCAATGTATTTAATAAAGATGGCAGATATTGATGCAGTTGGGGTTTTTGTTTTTTTCTTCAATTTTTTTATAATTGTGAAGAGAAAACTTCACCAATTAACTTTATATTTACATAAAAATCCATGTAGCCTTTATTGACTATTGGGCTATACAATATTGAGCAACAGAAATGAGGGTTCATTTATAGATGTTGAGGTCTTTCATGGATCGCTTTCTTTGGTCTGTCAATTGTGTTTTTCCAACTTACAGAATGTCTAATAAGCTTTTTTACACATAGACTAATTTTTAAATATGGCAAGGAATTAATATTTCAGAATTAATTACAAAACATTCAAATTTGGAATGCAATTGTTGATATTTCAACAATTTTGATATGTCATATTTGTATTTTTGACAAGAGTGGAAATCAATCAAAAGACAAAAATAACAATTATACAGTTTCTAGTTATTAAATGTTTTGGATTTGTTCGTTTAGTTTTGTATCATGTTTATGTAATTTTGAAATCAATTAAAGAAATCAAGATGACTCGAAAATTTCAAGTATGGAATTACTCAGAACCATATTATCAAATGTATCCTGATACTTGGGTATGCCCCCAACACAATAATATATCAGAATCAATTTTAGTTTCACAATAATCTTATACAGTGATGCATATTTTAAATGTAACAGTTTTTGGAAGCGGACACTAAATTTATCATCATTAGTGTCATGAAGATCTTATTTAAATTAAGTAACCCCTCAAACCCCGCTTATATATATATAGATGTATGGGGAAACCCTATATACTCGGACGCTGAAGTCCATAGCGGGGCTTGACAAGTCAATAGAATGAAACTAATAATGTTTTGTTGTATTATACATGTATCCAGTGTTCTTTTCATTTCACTTTTATTGGACTTAATATATTTTAATGTATTTTTATATATCATTTGCTGTTATTATGATAAACGAGTATACTTTTTATGAATTACTGTAGTATATGAATACAGAAGTTTACATCAACATTTTCTGTCATTATTATTTTCTTATCTAACATTTTAGATGACTATGGATGAGAAGTATGTGGAGAGCATATGGAGTTTACTTAAGAATGCAATACAGGAAATACAAAAGAAAAACAATTCTGGGCTTTCCTTTGAGGAACTTTATCGTAATGCATACACTATGGTGTTGCATAAACATGGAGAAAGACTTTACACAGGATTGAAGGAAGTTGTCACTCAACATCTGGAAACTAAGGTATGTAGGACAAAATCAAAGCACTAAAGTGTTACTTATTTTCATAAATACTTAACGAAATTTAAAAATGTATGCAGGTCCGAGAAGATGTCCTTCACTCTTTACACAATGGATTCCTGCAAACTCTAAACAATGCTTTTACTGATCACCAAACCAGTATGGTGATGATTCGTGATATACTGATGTATATGGACAGGGTTTATGTTCAACAAAATGAAGTAGATAATGTATACAATCTGGGTCTCATCATATTTAGAGATCAGGTAATTATAATTGCAATGCATCATGATGATTTTTAGATACGTAATATTATGTAATAATATTATGGGTGCTTACTTTAATTCTTAGTTATGTGAATTAAAAGAATATCTGTTTAGTGTTTGTTTATTTGAATAAGTAGTGAATGCATTAGTTACAAATCATTTTTATCAGTGGTTAATATTTCCATAATGTTTTTATACAGACCATCTATATTACGGGATGGATTTAAATACAGTTACTTTTTCGATTGGCGCAGGTGGTCCGCTATGGATGCATTCGCGACCACCTCCGTCAGACCCTACTGGAGCTGGTGGCTCGCGAGCGTCGTGGCGAGGTGGTCGACCGGCTCGCCATCCGCAATGCTTGTCAAATGCTCATGGTGCTCGGGATTAATTCCCGAGCCGTGTATGAGGAAGATTTTGAAAAACCTTTTCTGCATCAGTCTTCAGAGTTTTATAGGGTGAGTTTTTTGTTTATTTGACTGCCTCGGTAGCGTTGTTATATTGCGTACGCACTACGAGTACGATTTGCGCGCCGAGGTCCTGGGTTCGAATCCCGGGTCAAGCCAAAAACATTGTGACTGGGTTTTTCCATCTTAAAATCTACTCAGTCGCAGCTCGGAGTCAGGAAGTTGGCGGTGTGATACCCCCGTGCCTCGCAAAGCACGTAAAGCCGTTGGTCCTGCGCCTGATCTCTCTCCTGTCATGTCGGATTGCCATCTCACCGGACTATGAGAGTGGATGAATAGCGAGTGCACCTGTGTATTGCGCACACACTTGTGCACTATAATATCTCCTGCGTATCTGGCTGATCTCCGTTGAGATTGGCCGCCGTGGCCCAAACTGGCTAGGAGAAAAATTATTTTTGTTTATTGATCTGTCTATCATTTATAACCGTGTGGAGAGTGATGTTATTGTTGTGTTGCAGATGGAATCTCAGAAGTTCCTGGCGGAGAACAGCGCGGCGGTGTACATTAACCGCGTGGAGGCGCGCATCGCCGAGGAGGCGGAGCGTGCGCGCCACTACCTGGACGAGTCCACCGAGCCGCGCGTCGTCGCCGTGCTAGAGCATGAGCTCATCGAGCGACACATGAAAACCATCGTCGAGGTCAACACCCTTGTTACTTACTGTCTAGTCGAGTGCTAACCTAATCTTGTTTCTTTAAAGTCGTTTCACTATTTTGTTATGTCGTGCATATCTCGTCTATGTTCAGCACAGGACAAGGTGAATTGATTTCTAATCCTTTATCAATTATTGTTTTATCCAACTAGTAATATAATAATTAAATATTATAAACGCGAAAGTTTGTAAGAATGTATGGATGTTTGTTCCTCTTCCACGCAAAAACTACTAATCGGATTTCGATGAAATTTGGCACACAGGTAGATCATGTCCTGGATTAACATATAGGCAACTTTTATCCCGGGAAAATATAAACCGGGACTTTTGTACCGGAAAAACTTTTTAACGCGGGCGGTGCCGCGGGCAAAAGCTAATGTTATATCTGTTTCTTTTAATTATTCTATTAAGCCCTGCGACGAACACCGGTGTCCATATATATAGGGTTTATCCAAACATCTATATACCGGGTGGAAGGGAAACGCTCTCGGATACGAATACAGGTGATAGTATTGGTGATTCCTGACGTGATGGCACTAAAAAAATCGCGACCGCATTGTTACAATTTTAGTAGGATTTTCTCAAATTTCTGTACAGCTTCACGTATGGATAGATAAATCAAATTATTATTCTGAAAAACATAGTAAAAAAGGTCAATATTTCAAAAAAATCGTAATGACGTACATCAGCTGACGGGTTAACGACCGCGTGGCTGGTGCCAGCGCAGCGCGGCGGCCACCGCCTTGTCGGTGTTGGCTTTGTAGTTTTTTGTACGCTTTACATTGCGCGCGCATGAATTACGGAAATACTAAAATCGTAAGTATTATCGCTTAGCTTTGCAAATGAATATAGTTTTTTGTTAATGTTATGGTTCTTCTCTCTTACCGTTCCGGTATAGAGAGCGTTTCCCTTCCACCGGGTATATAAGCGTGGCTTGACGGGTTATTATGAGATTGATAAATGATAACTTTAATTTAGTTGTAGTATGAATGCAAGTAATAGTGTGTGTGTGTGTGTGTGTGTGTGTGTGTGTGCAGATGGAGAACTCTGGCGTGGTGCACATGCTGACGCACACGCGCACGACGGAGCTGGCGTGCGTGTACAAGCTGCTGTCGCGCGTGGCGGAGGGGCTGCGCACGGTGGCGGACGCGGTGTCGGCGCACCTGCGCGAGCAGGGACGCGCGCTCGTCACCGACGACTCGCACAGCACCAACGCCATCGCATACGTGCAGGCATGTACACACTACACACTACACACTACACACTACACGAGGTGGACGACAATGCGGGTGCCAGGGTGTTCGGTCTCCTGCAGGTCTTTAGAGCTCGGGGATTTCTTAGCCCCCTCATTTAGAGGGGCATCGCGCAAAGGCGGTTCCGTGCAGCTATCTTCGTGCAACAAAATAACCCGGCGCCGTCCCGTAAGCGCCGACGAAGGCCACCGCGGGTTTTGGTTGGTATGCCTGTATAGGGTGCACATAGTGTTAGGGACTCAGTCCAATGCACGTTCGGATGAAGCTATACTCCCGAGTGCCGACATTGAGTCGTAAGACTATGTGAAACCAACATAACCGTTCCACTCACTCCCCGGTGGTAGTAGCGATAACGCGTTTTTCCCCGCGCTAAAAAAGGCATGTACACACTACACACACAACACACACTCGATCAACACTGGGAAACATAAATACAGAAAAATATACAAGATACTCAACCTGTTATATGATCTGAATAGCAGAGCGATACAGTTAATATTATATTTGTGTACAGTGTAAATTTTAAACTATTTAACATAATATGATTTAACAAATGAGTGTTGCAAACTTGTAAAGTAAACGAATTATGCTATTTTTCTTTTCAGAATTTACTCGATCTTAAAGACAGGTTTGATCACTTCCTGCAAAATTCCTTCAACAACGACAAGATATTCAAACACATGATTGCATCAGATTTTGAATACTTCCTTAATTTAAATAATAAGTCTCCGGAATTCTTGTCTCTATTTATTGATGGAAAATTGAAGAAAGGTGAAAAAGGCGTAAGTATACATTGACAATTCAGTCCATTGTATTCTACATTCATAATTGAAAGGGATATATTTATTTTTCTTGTCATTTTATTCATTTACCTACATATTTGATTCTATCCTCACATTGGTTTTGCCCTAAGTAGAAATCAAGATGCTTTGAGTATTTAGCAATGCAAAGGAGATGGTATAACCAGGCGAACCCTTCGTTGGTCATACATGCGCAGCTGGTCATACATTTTTATTAAAACCTATGTTACTTGCGATCGCTGTCATTACATTCTACGATAATGACATTAAGCGGTGCTCCAAAAAAATTGAGATTTTTGTTGTGTTATTGTGTAAAAAGTGACCTTAAATTCAGCCCTTCGCGTGTGGTTTTTTTGTTTGTTAAATGTGTGCTATTTGTGTCTACTACGCCCCCCGTCAGGATAAGCAGAAAAAAATGTTTGCGCATTATTACCATATCGTGTTAAATAATCTAAGACAAGATATTATAAAAACACTCATAACCGATAAATAAATAAAAATAACCAATGATGATGACATTGCAGATGAGTGAACAGGAAATCGAAGCAGTATTAGACAAGACGATGGTGCTGTTCCGCTTCCTGCAAGAGAAGGACGTGTTCGAGCGCTACTACAAACAGCACCTCGCTAAACGACTCCTGCTCAACAAATCAGTCTCCGACGACAGTGAAAAGAATATGATCTCCAAACTTAAGGTTCAATATATTTTAAATGGTCGTGTAAAATGGTACGGTTGAGTTAATTTTCAATGGAGACATATCATTTATAATAATTTTGAATTTTTCCCAGAAGGAAGGTTTACTGAAAGACGTGGAACCTCGCGACTTCCATTGTATAATCGGTGATGTCTCCCACATAGAAAACTCCGTCAATAACCAGTGATCCTCAGATATCCCATTACCATATGTTCCATTCTGCAAAATTCTTTACTGTAATAATACTGTGGACTGTTACTGTGGTGTTCTCGTGAGTCAGTTCAGTTATAACCAACTTGGTAGCAAATCTGTTGAAAAATCTTGCTTAAAGTCTTGATATTTTATCGTGAACGTTTTATCTAACATCACAAAAATTATTAACAACAATTAAATAATATGTAAAGAATTTTGCAGACAATGGTTAAGACTTTAAGCAGGGTTGTATGATAAAGGAGACGGGCGAAACTTCATAGAACTTTGGGCTTAGTGTTACAGAGATGATTTATGCATTATTTTATAGGTATAATAAAACCATTTCTAAAAGAGAATACAAATCTGTCTGTGCAATGGGAGTAAAGAAATAATCACTATAGAATGTAGCGTTTAAAACATTTTTCGGTGAATGACATTTTATTTACCTGATAACACAAGATGTTCTCAGCACCTAATCATTGCGCCATTGATTGGAATGCCGTATTGAGCTAGCTTAGATAATTACCAGATTTGAACTTATCACATGGAATCGACGAGGACTGATATACTTTTTTTTATTGCATTGAATGACGAGACGAGCGTGCCGTTCGCCTGATGGTAAGCAATCCCATAAAAAGTAGTAACACCATTCAGCACCTTGAGTTACAAAGTACTGTGTGACATTCCACTGCGCTCGTCATCCTGAGACATAAAATGTTAATTCTCATTATGTACAGTAGTTACACTGGCTACAATGTCCTTCAAACCGAAACACAACAGTGGGGCTAGGATGTGAAAAGAAAACACGATGCGTCTCCGCTTCGTTTTATTGTGATTGGTTGAGTGACTGACGTCGTGTTTTCTTTTCACATCCTAGCCCCACAGCACTGTTGTGTTGTGGTGCACACTGCTGCTTGGCTCACTTATACTCTCGCGCGAGCGGTGAAACGAACACCACACAAGCTACGAGGCGAGGTGAGGAGACTAATGCAGCTGCTTTTTGCCGTCCGTATTCCGTCCCATGATTTGATAGTGGGCGAGTCTGTAACGGGCACAAATATCAAACTCCGAGCTGATACTGAATTTAAAAAACCCAATATCAGCCCGACCCGGGAATCGAACCCAAGACCTCAGCATTGCAGTCATAACGTAATACAACTACGCCACCGAGGCAGTCAGTACCTATCGAATATCCTAAAAAGTGAAAATGTCTATAGTTTATAAAATATAGTTATAAATTATTCTTCTTCTTCAGCCTTTAAAAGTCCGATGCTGAACATAGACCTCCCCCAAAGATTAATGTCAATATTATTCTTGTTATAAATGCTTGAGATATGACATAAGTGATAAAATAAATATGCAATAAAAAATCCGAGACGTAAAAGTTTTAAATCGATACTACAAAATTCGTATTAATAACTAGCAACATTGTAGAGGACAGCCAGACGATCGCGATACAGGAAGTCGGTTACAATTCATAAAATAATTGATTTTCTTTTCCCATTGTAATATCCTACTAATATTATAAAGGCGAAAGTTTGTAAGAATGTATGGATGTTTGTTACTCTTTCACGCAAAAACTACTGAACGGATTTCGATGAAATTTGGCACACGGGTAGATCATGTCCTGGATTAACACATAGGCTACTTTTTATCCCGGGAAAATATAAAGTGGGACTCTTATCCCGGAAAAACTTTTTAAAGCGGGCGGAGCCGCGGGCAAAAGCTAGTAATCTAATATTTTAAAATGGAAGACATAAAAATAGAAGAAGAATATTGATACATATTTCATAAGTGTAAGGTTAAGCCCAATTTCACCCATCTCCTTTTCATAGAGTATACTTTGGTTGTACGCGTACACAACAGATGGCTGAAAATAGCATCCAGGAATGGCCAGGGTTGTCGCTATAGTGGTTAGAGATCCAAATCACCTCGTATAATGCGCGATTATTTCCGAGTAATAAAACTGACCCTGGCCCACTGATATTCAAAAGTATAGACATGACATACCCTAACAAATCAATAGCTGTTTCGGGACTGCAGATTGTACGTGGTAATGACAGGTCTAAAGTTTATGAATATTACTGCCTTGGTCGCAACAATAGGACCGATTTAAGTTTCGGAAACAGCAGAAAATCTTAACATCGTCTTTATCATTATAAATGAATCCAAAAAAACTGGTCCGAAGTGGTTAATCTTATTATGTGTTTTGCAGACTGAGTGTGGTTGTCAGTTCACATCGAAGTTAGAAGGCATGTTCAAAGACATGACTGTCTCAAACACCATCATGGAAGAATTTAAGGAACATGTACTGTCAGCTGGGGTAAGTAATCAATTTCTTCTAAACTATCTATACTAATATTACAAAGCTGAAGAGTTTGTTTGTTTGAACGCGCTAATTTCAGGAACTACTGAACCGATTTTGAAAATTCTTTCACTAAGAGGTAGCTACTTTACTCCTGAGTGCTATAGGCTTTTTATCCCAGGAAAATATTTTTGTCACGGAAAAACTTTTTCACGCCGGAGGAGCCGCGAGCGATACTTGTTATAAATAATACCTATTTTAAATGTTGCCTAGTGAAAATTTTCTGCGGATGGTCTGTGTGATACTTTTAACAGAGTTTACAATATTTCCCAGACCAATCTTCATGGAGTGGATTTATCTGTACGTGTCCTGACAACCGGATTCTGGCCGACACAAAGTGCAACACCTAAATGCAATATACCTTCCGCCCCGAGAAATGCGTTTGATGTTTTTAGAAGGTAATAATATTGAAAAATTAAAGATAATTTAATCATAAAGTTAACTTTCAAACCATAGGGAGCTGAATAAAAATACATAATATAAAAAGGCATATTGAAAATAATATGTCGCTGCTTTGCATGAATAACCACACAATCCCAAAAAAGCAAATTTTACAGGACAGCCATTTGAAATTTTTTTTTTGTTTGTTGCAACTTTGTACTTATTGAAGATATATAATCAAAGAATGTATGAAAAGGGCATTCATCAATGTTTTGCTGAAATCCTGATTGTTATGTGCTCGGCTTTTAATACCATAAATAATTATTAATAACCGAAAATCAACCAATGATGTAAAGACATTTTGTCATGCCACTGCGCCGTTTTTGCCGATATGACTGTGAGTTTTATTTAACATAAAATATAGACTATGTGGATTGTATGGTGTTAAAAAAAAGAAATTCATAAAGTTTGGATTGTGTGGTTATTCATGCAAAGCAGCGATGTGTAACAATGTGAGTAGTGGGTAAAGCATTATTATTTGGTTGATAGTTTCTACCTGGCGAAGCACTCGGGGCGGCAGTTGTCGCTGCAGCCGCAGCTGGGCAGCGCCGACCTGCACGCCACGTTCCGCGGGGGCGCGGGGGCTGGTGGTGCGGGGGGCTCGGCGGCGCCGGCGGGGGGCTCGCCCCCACACTCGCCCGCCGCGCCCGCGCCCCCGCCTGCGCCCCACGCGCCGCGCCGACACATCATACAGGTCTCCACCTTCCAGATGTGCGTACTGCTGCTATTCAACAAGCGTGAACGACTCACCTACGAGGTAACTACCTCGTCTACTTGTATCTATACGCATAACTTCATACCTAGAATAATATTTGTCCTTAATACAGGAAGGAATTGAAGATTTTTTATGCACATACGTAATCTTATCATTTATTTATTTGTAGGAAATACTGAACGAGACTGATATACCTGAAAAAGATCTGGTTCGCGCACTGCAATCGTTGGCTATGGGTAAACCCACTCAGCGAGTACTCATAAAACAACCTAAGACTAAAGAAATTGAACCTACACACGTGTTCTATGTTAACGATGCCTTCACATCTAAACTACATAGGTAAAAAAATCGCTAATTATTTTGACTAACTGAATTGAGACATATTAAAATTATATTCTTATGATAAAAACGTTTAATTTAAACTTTACAGGGTTAAGATTCAGACTGTAGCAGCTAAGGGCGAGTCGGAACCTGAACGACGTGAAACTCGCAACAAAGTGGACGAAGATCGCAAGCACGAGATAGAAGCCGCCATAGTGCGCATTATGAAAGCTCGAAAGAAAATGGCTGTATGTACATTTTTTTTATTCGTAAAGTGTTTAGTGTCTTATAAAGTTATTAACAGGTTCAGTTTTTTTATATAGCTGAACGCAGTCTGAGCGCGCATTTCGTGCTTACTCTTTTCAGTTTTCCCTTAGCCAAATTTAGACAAATCGATTTGTTAGCAGTAATCGTGGGCAATTATTGCTGGCAATAATCGTCTTTTGAATATCTGACAGACACGTATATGTCAATGCGGGTAAGAATTCCCTTCCCATGGCATATACTCACCTTCTTTAAGCAATCATTGCGTAAGATTATTGCTAGCAATAATTGATCCGTGTAAATCAGGCTTTATATACATATTTATAAGGATATTTTGATTATGTGTCACGATAACGTCAGCGTGACGCGCAATTTAGACGCGTGCGGCTCGCGGGTGAACCGCCAACCAAGATTCGTATCTGAAACCTTGAAGTTGCACGCAAACAGGCACATTTGTGGCGCATTCCTTAGATAACACTGGTCACCTAATTTACTAAATGCGATCAGATTGTGGACGATAGCCTAGTTGGGAATAGAACGGTCTGCCGAGACAATGTCCGGAGGTTCAAACCCAAGGCACACACCTCTGACTTTTCGAAGTTATGTGTGTATTGTTTATCAATTATCGTTCACTTTAACGGTGTAGGAAAACATCGTGAGGAAACCTACATGACTGAGAATTTTCCATAAGAATTTCGAGGGTATGTGAAGTCTGCCAATCCGCACTAGGCCAGCGTGGTGGACTAAGACCTAACCCCTCTCAGTAGTAGGACAGGCCCGTGCTCAGCAGTGGGCATTATACAGGGTCATTTTGACATTGCGTTAATAAATGAAACCACATACTTATCTCGTTGAAAATAACACTTTCCATTAAGTTATTTTAACTATAGATGTAAAATAAAAAAGTGTAAGTTTCGAACAAAATAAATATCAATAAAATGTAACTTTAAGTTTACACGCCCTAATGCCACTATGACTGCTCTAGGAGAATTCCTCGTAGCAGCAACATTACAGTTTCAGTCAGAAATATACTTACGCACACACCATATTCGCACTAAACGACAAAATAACCATAAAATTGGAATACTACAACCGGATTTTTTGGCGAAAGTATTCATTTTCATGGATGATTTTTAGCACGATGTTACCAGAGGTATAGACGAATATATGGTTTCATTTAGTAATATAATGTAAAAATGACCCTGTATGATACAGGGCTGGTATTATTATTATTTTTATTGTTGTAAAAGTGTCTGAGCTGGTTCAGTTGTACGTACGGGTGGTGTTGCTGGTTGCAGCACACGCTGCTGGTGGCGGAGGTGACGGAGCAGCTGCGGGCGCGGTTCCTCCCGTCGCCTGTGGTGATCAAGAAGCGCATCGAGGGACTCATCGAGAGGGAGTACCTCGCCCGCACGCCCGACGACCGCAAGGTCTACACTTACGTCGCATAGGTGCGTCACACTTCACTACTCGCCGCTCGCTACCCCCCACTACCCACTACCTACTACCCAACTCTTACAGCTGCTGTTTGTATACACTAGGAATCCCGAAAAATTTGTGTCGATCTGTTTGTGTAAAAATATTGTAAATATCAATGTAGCTGTAGCCGGATTCTTTGTTCGTGTACAATCATAGCTATTTCCTGACGTAATGTAGCATCTAAATTAAACATTTTCTTTTATAATTAATAAACGTTTTATTGTATGAACGCCTTTCAAATTCAATTCCTGCACTGGTTGACACGCGGGTCTCGCGTCTCTTGTGAACTTAAAATGGGTTTTATTTGCAGGCAATAAATAACACACACTCAAGATTGTTAAGTCCTTGAAGGGGATGCCAAGTTAGAAGTGATAGAAGTAACAAAGTATTTAAATTATTTCAAAATAAAATAAAATTATTAGTTATTATCAAACAGTATTTTATTTGAAGATAATAATATGGCAATAAACTAATATTACATAATAATATATATTACTACATTGGAAATGAGACTTATTTGAAGGGAAGAAAAAATCTTTAGGTAAATTAATATCTAAATGAGGATTACTAGCATATTCGAAGACTGCAGGCTTACTGACATCTATAAAACTTATATCCATGCCAATAACTATTGACATATTATTTTCTATAGTAAAACTCTTGTTACTTATAACTACTTGGTGTTCTACTGACAAAATTTTATTTCCTTGCACATTCAACCTCATGAAACTGAACGACAAAGATATCTTTGTAATTAAATTGTAACAAACTATTTTATTGGCCTTATTATCTATTTTACCATACACAGGTTCTTGGTGTGAATTATTAAAATTTAATTGTAACCATTGATCATCATTATGTTTTGGATTTCCGTAAGAAGATACTGCTATTGTATTATTAGAAAAGAGCAACATTTGTATTTTGTCTGTTAAATCTCTGCACACTTCGTTATTCTTAAACTTATAATTTGTATGAACATACCTACATTTAAGCCTTTTGCTCACGCCAAATGTTATAAAATTATCAATAGTACTTTGATTAAGGCATTGTCCATTCCTAATTCCAGGAAGGGAGAAATATTTATCTGAGTCATTTCTACTATTATAGAAGCGTTCAGTGTAATTACTTTTTGCCCTGGAAATTATCACTCTGAGACCTTTTTGATACCCTGGATTGCCACTATATTTTACTATTTCGTCAACTGATGTATTTGTTAACAAAAAGTTTACCCTTATCTTCTGCGACACATATGATAATACAGTTGATACATTTTGAACATACAATTTTACAGTGGCATTTACAATTTTAGTTTTGCGAGTGTAAAATGTATAGTCCACTGTCAAAGCAATATTTGTGCATAAGTTTCCCGTGCATGACGGTTGGTGCAAGCTCTTGTTGTAATACTCGCAAGCAAAATTATCGCAAATGAACACTGTCCAATTTGCGCAATAGAGTGTAGAACAGTTCTGAAACAATAAAGACTATAATTATTAACTAGTAGTCATTTGTTTAATTGATGCGACGTGGAGACATTGAAGTAGGAAGACGGACCCTACCACAGACCACTGGGCTGGGATTACCCTAGACAAAAAGACTATTAAACTAGATATAAAACCCAAACTAATATTACTAAACCCGGGTTTTTAAATCGTGGTAGGGGTAATCATCAGTGTTATTTAACTGGACGCGATCGCAGAGCTCCGAGTGCGCCGGCGCGGCGTCACGCCTGACACGTGAGTCGTGACGCCTGACACGTGAGACGTGACGCCTGACACGTGAGTCGTGACGCCTGACACGTGAGACGGGACGCCTGACACGTGAGACGTGACGCCTGACACGTGAGACGTGATACCTTTTTTTTTTTATAATGGCCATCTTCGGCGCATTAGGGACGGCTGCGGGCTTCCTCCGACTCACGTCTAAGTTGTCGTCCGCAACCGCCCCTGCGCGTACCGCTGTTGCGGTCCTTCTCCTGTTGTTGCGGGGGCTCAGAAGCCCCCGTACACCGAAGGACGCCCTTGGCGTCCGAGGCAGCGTGAGACACGCTGCCGTCCATCACGGGGGTCACAGAAGTTGGCTAGACTAATAGGTGGGCGGCCCCTCCCGCCCACCCGTGACCCCCGGAGGCCCCCATTAGTCGCCTTTTACGACAGGCAGGGGATACCGTGGTGGAATTCTCCAAACGCCCCCAATCCACAGGGCGGAGACGTGACACCTGACACGTGAGACGTGACGCCTGACACGTGATGCGTGAGACGCTGCGAGCGCGTCCAGCTTAATAACACCCGGACAAAAGGATAACCACGGTTGAAAAAACAGGGCCTAAGAAACAATTACACTACTTACTAAAGAAGAACTATTCATGGAACTATTGCTAGCACTTATGATCTTTGTTTGTGCTACTACATTTAAAATATGGAAAATCTCAAGGTCTTCTAATTTCGCTATGCATTCAATTTCTTCATCCATAAAAAAGACAACTGGTTTCCTTTTACTGCAGTAGTTGTTTATTAGTGGACATGGTAAATCTAAAATTTAGAAACATTCCTGTAAGTTTTTCATTAGGATTGCAAACGAGCAATTAGAGAATTATAGTCCATAAACACGAAGCTTTAAAACGGAAGGATTTTTTGTGTTCTCCGAATTAAACACTGCGCGTAAATAATTAGTGAAGTGTTTTAATTCAGCGTAATAAATCGCACCTTTAGAACGAAAACGACACAATTCAAAGAATAGAAAATTGAGTTGTCATTTTTAAATGACTAAAAACTAGTCCCTTATTTACAAAAATATAACAAAAAAGGGACCGATCTGAACGTTTTGTCCTCTTCCTGTTGGAATATGGCCGTGTTTGAACTATTGTTGCATTGAGAACTTCGTTTTAAGCAATTTTATGAAGATAACCCTACTTTCTATCTTTTTGAATTGTGTCGTTTTCATCCTAAAGGTGCGAAATCTGTGAATAGAAAGTGGGCAAAATATTGAATGCAGGCAAAAAGGTGTAATAGATAAACTAACCGATGTAAGAAATTGATCCATTAACAGTACGCCATAACGGATCACCCGGTTTATAAATCTCTTTAGTAAACTTTTGTTCATTTCTCAAATAGCTGTAATTTCGCCATTTTAAATATTGATGCGGCATAGAGACCTGGTTTTCAAAAAAGAGTTTTAATTATTAAAAAAGATTAGCCATGGAACTGATTTGCAGAAGTTTACTTACTTTCTTGTGGGTGATCTTGCGTTTTTCTGGTAAGTTTATCTTTGCGATACAAAACATGTTGTCAAATATGTTATTGCTGTACCGGTCATTGTGAAATAAATAAGCCTGGCAGACATCATTTTGCACAGTTGATTTATTCATAAAATTGTTACAATGGAATAAATTCTGTTCTTCATAGGAACAATCATTATCACAACAACAATTTATGTCACATACTTCGTACTGCAACAAATACCATATTCATAAATACAAGATAATAATTATAATTAGTAGTGGAGCTATTTTAATTTGTAAAACTAAGGTTTAGAAGATCTGTATTGACTGTGCCGCGCTTTATAATAGATACTGTAAAAAAATACCACAGGATAATAGAGGCCAATTGTGCACAAGAAAAAAAAAATATTGTCTGCTAAGAGCACAGGCTGCGTATCTATACTAATACTAGCGGCCCCGGCAAACGTTGTTTTGCCATATAAATATTAAATAACTAAAATGGCTATTAAAAAATAAGGGTTGATCGTAGAGGGGTGAAAATTTAGGGTTGTAGGTATTTTTGTATGCTGTATCATAAAAAAATTAAAACAAAAATTTTGTCTGAAAAATAAAAAAAAAAATTTGGGGGTGGTCCACCCTTAACATTTGGGGGGATGAAAAATAGATGTTGGCCGATTCTCATAGATACCGGATAAGCACAAAAAATTTCATCAAAATCGGTCAAGCCGTTTCGGAGGAGTATGGCAACGAAAACTGTGACACGAGAATTTTATATATATAGATTATAAAGCTGAAGAGTTTGTTTGTTTGTTTGAACGCGCTAATTTCAGGAACTACTGGTTCGAATTGAAAAATTCTTTTTGTGTTGAAGAGACCATTTATCGAGGAAGGCTTAAGGCTATATAACATCACGATGCAACTATTAGGAGCGAAGAAATAATGGAAAATGTGAAAAAAAAACGGGGAAAATTATTCATCCTTGAGGGCTTCCATTGCGTGCGCTGCGAAAACTGTTCAAGATACCAAAAATATATGTATGAAAGAATTATTCCTCTTGAAATGATCTAAAAAAATGTCCGCGACAGTGTATGTCTATCTTTTAAGATTAACTCACTAGAACCGTTTTTATGGTAATCAAATTTGGTCGAAATTAATGCATTATTTGTTAAGAGTTCTATCAACGTCATAGTCATAGAGTGATTCAACGGGAAAGTTTTTATGTACTTTTAGCCCGGAAAAACTTATTAACGCGGGCGAAGCCGTGGGCAAAAGCTAGTGTGTGTATAAAATATAATACAGCTCATAATAGCTTTTCAATACTATGATTTCTGAATTTGATGGCGGACGCAGTGGCGTGCCGTGGGTTGCTGCCGCCCGAGATGGACCCGAAATTCGCGCTCCAGAGCAAAGGGCAAAAAAAATTTTTTCAATAAATAAGAGTAAGAGCTCCAGCTACATAGAATTTGATAAAAGATTAAATTTGTAAAAGTAATATTTCACGCATTTTACCGCCCCCCTAAAAGTGTCGCCTCAACTACCCGACGTTACTGGGTAAATGAGCGAAACTATAAAGTAAAATATACTCACCAACAAATTACAGTTACAGTCCTTAATAATATTCCTCTGTTTCATATCTGGCTTAAGAGTAGGAGGTTGTATGTTTACAGGAAAGTTTATTTCAGTGACATTATCGACCTCAGTATTAGCAAAAAGTTCTGTAGTAAAACTAAAATCTGTTGTAGTTATATTTTCATCATAAAATATATCTAATATCGTGCTAGTCATTGTTGTACTAGGCGGAGGAATAAACCCTGAGTTGTTACTGTAGATAGGTTTCTTCAACTCAAAGTTTGCTTTTGTTGATTTCCTGAGTTTATTACTACGAATATCTTTAATATCATAATTTTCCTGCGAGTTAGCTACATTAAGATGTTGTGTTTCTGTTTGTAGCAATTGATCTTGAATAAAATCCATGACGCAGAATTGTATGAGTATGGACAACACGGTGAAACCGAAGTATACTATAACCCTCATATTGTTACTTATATTCTACGCCAAATGAAGATAAATTTCTAAGAACTACATCAATTTGTAGCGTGGCGTGACCTTTTGATTCGGTTTTGAGTTTAAACCTGCAAATAAATATATCATCAAATGAACAGGCTGTACAAACATATAAAGAAAACTATTCTTAAATGTCTGTCAGGTTGACAACAATCTATGACAAGATTATTCTAGTCTTTGTATGTGGCAACAGCACACAAAAAAAATCTATTTTACAAATGATAAACATTATTGCACCTGAAGGTGGGTATAATAAAATGTATGAATGTACTTACCTATCGCTACCTAAATTAATAATATCAGTTTCAAGAAGTTGTGAAGATCCACCAAGAAAGTAGTGGCGAATTCTATCGGCCCAGGTGCTTGCAGCAGGTACCCAACATGGTACTGTTATAATATGGTGACCTGGGGAAGACGGTAGCAAAGTGCATCCGTAACCCACAACCCATGAACGTCCAATATTGTCCAAACAGCTTACTTGCAAAATTATTTTTGGCCAACCTGAAAAAATAATTATTTAATTTACTCCTGCACTGAATACATAGTTTCATAACAGACGAGACCTAATTGGTAAATTGCATGTTGATCAACGATATCTCTCTTATTGATCGCAAGAATTCTTTGTTGAACAAAACCCGCGACACCCAGTGCCGAGTCGAGTCGGAGAGAGGTTTGAGATCAAACTACAACGAGGAGGTATAATACATGTCACTTTTTACAACAATCAATAAATATAGGGGTACTTAAACTATGAATATGTATGTCAAATAATGAACGTAATAAATATATAGTATCTTACCTTGTATTCCTTTTGTGACGTAATGGATATCAATAGGATGGGCCCACACAACTTTCTGAGAATGATCAGATTTTCCTGCGACTGTCTGACCTTCAGGGCAGCCAGACACGAGTGTCCAATTAGGACCTTGAACCAAATTTTTTTTTTCCGTAAGTTTAAACATACTTCATATTGATATAATTAGATCAAATTGTAATTTAAAAAATTCCCAGGCATTATACGTACTTACCAGCTTGAAAAGAATATCTACAAAATAGGGAATAATTTCCTTTAAAGTTTGTGGTGCCTTGTAACTGTCCCAATAAATGCAACTCAGCCATTACATAACTAACTCGATTTTTGCACTTTCATAGCTAATAGTACTAAATTAGAATATAAATATCTTCTCTTTTGTTGCATTTTTTATATGAATCCTCCACAAATATCGAACTTAAAACTTAAATTATCGTTTTGTTATGAAGTTAAATGATAGTAATACTTTTCCGTAGTATTATAATACGCTTTGATTAAGCTTTTGTTGTCAAAAGGTTTCCATGGTAACAGCTACAACCAAAAAGTTATCCGTAGCTAGTAAAATGCTCTTTGGTCACAATTTACACATCTTTCGACCCAGGCCCCACCCAATTTACCTCAGAAGTTAGGGCCGTCTTCAACCATATTGGGCGCCATGGGCTAAAACCAGCTAGTCACTTAGGTATTTACTAAACAAAATTTGTTCACTTTTTTCAAGTGTCGTGAAGTTTTAGGCATTCCATTTTTCTAACTAGCTTTTTTTGGCGCGCTATCAGGTTTTGCCCCTTTGGACTCTGCGCCCGGGTGCTTAGAACCCCTTGCACTCCCCGAGCCAAGACGCCTCTGTCTGCCCTGTATCTGGGTTAATTGATTACGTCGTTTGTTATACTTCAAGGTTATGCATTTTGGGCCCGACGAGGCCTATAAATCAGTTATGTCTATGCTCCCGATTGTAAAATTCTGACAGCAATTAATAAAAATGTCTTAGGTTTAACTTCATCATGCTCTGTTGGTTATTTTAATAGCTTGTTTTTTCATGGGACGAACAATACTTTAACATTGGCGTTAATTTTAATTTGATTATAATGCGACTGATTCGAATTTACCGTAAGCGCTACGTTTCCTTAGTCCGCGACTGGAAAAAAAAGCGATACGAAGTCCGCTGGGTCAGTTAGTAAAAATTATAAACAATCAGTTATCAAAAAATCAAAAATATTTATTGTTTGAACATAGTAACAGTAATTACAATAATCAAACATTTTTAGCACAACAGTAAGGCATAGTTGACTGATCACACGTAAGATTGTTTTCCAGACGCACATCACAAGTAGGGTTGCCAGCCGGGGTACAGCCGACACAGGTTGGCGGGGTCGGTGGCGGCCTGCAGCAGACGCGCGACATGTCCGGGCACGGCGACGCCGCCGGGTGCTCCGCCCTCGGTGCCGCCGAGCTTGCTGCTCACCGTCAGCAGCGCGCGCTCCGCCAGGCTGCTCTTGCTGCCGCTCGCATCTTCAAACACATAATAATAATAATCCTCCTAGCCAGTTTCGGCCAGGGCGGCCAATCTCAACGGAGATCAGCCAGGTACGCAGGAGACATTATAGTGCACAAGTATGTACCCAATACACAGATGCACTCGCTATTCCTTCACTCTCATAGTCTGGTGAGACGGCAATCCGACATGACCGGAGAGAGATCAGGTGCAATACCAATAACTTTACGTGCTTTCCGAGGCACGGGGGTATCACACCGCTAACTTCCTGACTCCGAGCTGCGACTGCGTAAATTTTAAGATGGAAAAACCCATTCACAATGTTTTTGGCTCGACCCGGGAATCGAACCCAGGACCTCAGCGCGCAAATCGTACTCGTAATGCGTACGCAATACAACTACGCCACCGAGGCAGAGCATCACAAACACACACATCAAATCAAACACATACATACATATCGCACCTTTAGGATAAAAACGACACAATTCAAAAAGATACAAAATTGAGTTATCAT
Source organism: Lapara coniferarum (assembly GCA_949316025.1). Classification (NCBI taxonomy): domain Eukaryota; kingdom Metazoa; phylum Arthropoda; class Insecta; order Lepidoptera; family Sphingidae; genus Lapara; species Lapara coniferarum. Next base: position 11,076,337 of record OX438926.1, on the reverse strand, counting down.
CATAAAATTACTTGAAACGAAGTTCTCAATACAATAATAGTTCAAACACCGCCATATTCGAGCAAAAAAGGACAAAGCTGTTAAATCGGTCCCTTTTATATTATATTTTTATAAATAAGGGACTAGTTTTTAGTCATTTAAAAATGACAACTCAATTTTTTATATTTTGAATTGTGTCATTTTCATTCTAAAGGTGCGACATACACTCACGCCTGTTATCCCCGAAGGCGTAGGCAGAGGCGCAACTAGTGCACCCACTTTTCGCCGTCATTCCGTCCCATGATGTGACAGGGAGCGAGCCTATCGCCATATCGGGCACAAATTCCAAACTCCGGGCTGATACTGAATAGAAAAACTCAATATCACTTTACCGGACCCGGGGATCGAACCTGAGACCTCAGCTTTGCAGTCGTACTGTAATACCATTACGCCACGGAGGCAGTAACAAACACGTCATGGATAATTACATATGTTATCTTACTTCCGATATGGCGATAGGCTCGCCCCTATCACATTATGGGACGCAATACGCACGGCCAAAAGTGGTTGCATTAGGTGCGCCTCAGCCTACCCCTTCGGAGATAAAAGGCGTGTGTATCTTATTCTTACTGTTATACTTATCTATACTAATATTATAAAGCTGAAGAGTTTGTTTGTTTGAACGCGCTAATCTCTGGAACTACTGAACCAAATTTGAAAATTCTTTCACTAATAGGAAGCTACTTTACTCCTGAGTGCTATAGGCTACTTTTTATCCCGGGAAAATATATTTATCCCGGAAAAACTTTTTCACGCGGGCGGAGCCGCGAGCACTACTAGTAATATTATAAATGCGAAAGATGGTGAAAATGTTTGGATGTTTGTTAGAAGTAGAACAAATTCGGATGACTGGCATGCTGGATCGCTATAATGATTTAGATTTATTTGCGAGAAAAGCTTTGTAGGTTATAAGAAACAAGAGAAAACTTACTGTTTGCATCATGATTTCCGGAACTCGGTGCATTTTGATGGGCTGTAGTCACCGTCCATGTGTACAATGGGTCGCAAAGCAACACTTCTAATATCGTCAGTAAGGTCTCTTGGTTATTGCGCAATAATTGCATTGTTTTCTCACAACATCTGAAACAATTTTTCATGATAGCTGATTCCCAGATTTTTTTTTTATTGGTGTAAAAAACACGATAAACAGTTCTGTGTCATAGATACTCGAGTTAATTACACATCTAGTAAAAACAAGTGTTTTCATAAAAGTAATATCGATGCAAAAATAGAATTAAATGCGTTTCACCTTCTAAATATACCCTCAACGCCACTCGCGCCGAAACCCGCAATAATGTCTTGCGTCAAACGGAACGGCACTGTCTCCGGTGTTGGTAACGTCTTGCCTTGGTCAAAAGCAATGCCTAAAATTATAACACATTTGGTGTAGTTCAGGAAATATATATGTGTATGCCAATAAATGCTCTTGCAATCAACCCTGTATTATATACTGCCCACTGCTGAGCACGGGCCTCCTCTACTACTGAGAGGGTTTAAGGCCTTAGTCCACCACGCTGGCCTAGTGCGGGTTGGAAGAATTCATGTATACCCTCGAAATTCCTATAGAGAATTCTCAAGGTATGCAGGTTTCCTTACGATTTTCTGTCACCGTTAAAGCGACCGATTATGATAAACAATACACACGTAACTCCGAAAAGTCAGAGGTGTGTGCCTTGGGTTTGAACCTCCGCAAACCGTTCCATTTCCAACTAGGCTATCATCCAGTTTTGAATGCTCTTAGCTATACCGAATTTAAAAAAATGTTCTCCAGAGCCATGTTTAAAAAACTAAAGAACTATGTATGAAAACCAATCGCTGGGAAACTTGTAGAGAAAATAATAATTACCGAAATCAATGTGAATAACTTCTGCTGTACTTTTGTCGATTAAAATATTTTGCACGTGTCTGTCGCCCAATCCGAGAATGTAACCCACCATAGACGAGGTGCTCACGCTAAAATAAATGATAGGTTAACATTAATTCACAGAATTTATAGGTTTTATTCAACTTAATTTTATTTTCATACCTTTTAGTGTAGGCCAAGCGTCTTTCATACCACGTCACTGGATTGAGATAATTTTCAGTAAAGAAATAATGGAAGACTGGTTTGAAGTCCTTCAATATCTTCAAAAATACAGCTAACTTTTCTTTATTACTCTTTCTTTTCTCATGGCATTCTGTCAGTTTTACTCGTGCGGCGTGACTCGTTATATCCTTCAAAATAACAGATAAATCAATGATTTTTAAAATAGATACGCCATACCCTACCAAATCAGATGAAAAAATTATTCCGCACGCACACATACACACTCTTATCATTGACATGTCCGCTGAGAGTGTTGACATATAAACCGAATAAAAAAGACAGCTAGTATTTGTCGTTTACGTGTCATGTATAAATCTCTGCCAATTGGGTTACTTTGGAGTCTCCATGCGATTACGCAAATCATAACTATATTTTTGAAATATCATTGAGATAAATGAATTTAGTCTTAAAAACAAAGCTAATTACGATACGACTGCCTCGGTGGCGTCGTAGTATTACAGTATGACTGCAAATCTGTGGTGTCGGGTTCGATCCTCGGGTCGGGCAAAGTGATATTGAGTTTTTCTATTCAGTATCAGCCCGGAGTCTGGAATTTGTGCCCGATATGGCGATAGACTCGCCCCCTATCACATCATGGGACGGAATGACGGCGAAAAGTGGGTGCACTAATTGCACCTCTGCCTACCCCTTAGGGGATAACAGGTGTGAGTGTATATGCATGTATGTATACAAATTACGATAAAAACGGAGTAGGTTAATAGCTATAATTTACCTTAGGACGGTACCGTGCGTGGGCGCCAGCTTTGCCCACACCGACCAAATATGCGCCCAATGGTAATGTCCCAACACACCATTCTAACACTCCCGACTGGCGAGACATTGGCACTACCTGCCACAACAATGAAATTATAACTATCCATTGTACAGTTACCAGCATAAGTAGCGGAACAAATTCAAAATTTCAAATTGCCTGCGTACTTTTGTGTTGTTACAAATATTTTTTTTTTCTCTTCACAAACATAAAATATAATAGAATTACTTTACTTCAAACGAAGAAAAAAATGTTTTTTGATTTTCTACAGTTACTTATGCTGCTGACTGTACAAACATTTCAAATTATACTACTCAAAATATAGAACACTTTCTTGGTGCATATTGCGGCATCATTATCAATTACTATTTATGTAACATAATAATAATAATAAGTTTATTGGCCAAAAAAAAATACAGTAAATTTACACTAAACACAGGCTGTAAAGAATTGCGACACTAAGAAGAGTTAAGCCTCCATGTGCCGAACTAGGTTAAAACCTGTATCTCAGCACACAGCGCCGTTCCCCACAGTTTTATAAAAGCCTCAAGAATTCATGTAGTAACTACTTTAATAAGCATACAGCTACATGTAGAAGTATAATGAACCTCTCTGAATGTGTATATGTTGCGTGTGTGAGTGTGGGTGAGTGTATGTGTGAGACAGAGAGGGTGTGTGCATGGTTTAAAACCAAATCGGCATGTATTTGTAAATAACAAAACCAATAACTCACGTGTATAACCTTAGTACTCAAAATAATAACTTAAATAAATATATTTTTATAACATGCTGGTCTTTCATGTTAAAATAGTAGTCTATACAACACAAATCAATTAATTGTTACGATTTTATTAACACGGTCTTATGAGATCAATATGAAACTTAAACGTACTTTGTAAGTGCGTATTAAAAGCTTATTGCGACTCGTGACCGGATCTTTCTCGAGTAGTGTGTTAACTATATTGAACACTTGCTGCATCACCGCATCTTGCCTCATGTCGTCTTCTCCCTGGAACGCATAATTAATAATAAGTACAATATACGGATAATGTTTTACGAAACAAATCAGTGAGGCTAGGATGTGAAAAAAAAACACGATGCGTCTTCGCTTCGTTTTATTGTAATTGGTTGAGAGATTGACGTATCGGTATTTAGATGTTTGTGATTGATCGAGAGACCGACACGTCAGTCTCTCAACCAATCACAATAAAACGAAGCTGAGACGCATCGTGTTTTTTTTTCACATCCTAGTCCCACAGGCACGTATGATAAAAAAATACAATTTAAATATTCATATTGGTTTACCTTAACGAGGAGAATTCTTTTCTTTCCAGTAGAATCCGTGCAATAAACCTTCTTTGGACAATTTATTCCTCCCACCAATTCGAAACTATTGTCAAACGAATGAACAGCTGAAACGATATTCTTGTATTTTTATTGGTGCTGCACAAATTAAAATTAATTAGTTTGTATTATTAAAATCCATACAAATAAATAAGACTGCCTCGGTGGCGTAGTTGTACTATGGTACGACAGCAATGCTGAGGTCTCGGGTTCCATTCCCGGGTCGGGCAAAGTGATATTGAGTTTTTCTATTCAGTATCAGTCCGGAGTCTGGAATTTGTGCCCGATATGGCGATAGGCTCGCCCCCTATCACATCATGGTACGGAATAATGGCGAAAAGTGGGTGCACTAGTTGCGCCTCTGCCTACCCCTTCGGGGATAAAAGGCGTGAGTGTATATGTATGTACAAATAAATAAAGATAGAATTTATTTGTAAAAAAAAGACTATCTTTTCATTGTTTCGTACAAATTTATTTTCACTCTGTTATCGTCTATCAAGAGAAAGAAAGCGAAGAAATAGAAAGTGATAGAACGTTTCTCGCGCGTTGGGCATCGTCGCAGAATGAACTTTATACATAATTAAACTACGGAGCCATAAACTTGATGTTGAACAGTAAAACATACTCACAAGGTAAGTGAAGATAGCGGCAGTCGTTCTCTATGGGTATGGTGACTGTTGGCACCGGAATTGCGTTTAACCTGCTAAGTTTGCGTATATTTTCCGCGGCTGGTATTTCTTGTTTGCTATCTTTTGTTAGAGGCTTGTAATTCGCAAAACTTATAGTTGCTAGAAAAAGTATTTAAAAGCATAAAATATGTAACATTTTGCAAATACTATATTAGTTCTTAAGAGAATTTACCGTCACAAATCTTCTCCATTTGGGCTATTATAACCGCTAACTCTTCATTCTCTTGTGAAAGCTCTCTGACGATAGCTTCAGCGGCAAGCACTCGTGGTTCCACACTTCGAGATTTACTCGCAGACTTTCGACTACCACTCGCATTCATAATAATTTTATCTTTATCAGAATTTTTTAAACTAAAAAGTATTGGTAATGTATGGTGAGGATGTTCTTTGGCGCATTTCTCTGAAAATATTACAATTGTTAAGAACAAAAATTAATGAAAATATAATATAGAATAAAAGATCCAAATACATTACTTATAATTTTTGCCAAATTGTTAGCGAAATCAGTTTTTTGATTCGAGATTCGAGGTGCCAACTGAGGTAACACCGTAATGAATTTCCTTGACGGTATATCGAGCAACATGCGCGAAAATGTTGCGTTCGTTTCTTCAAATTCAAAATTAGGGTTATTGAACCACAAAGATATGACACGAAACACCGACAAGTTGTTCTCTTCGCATTGTTTCAGTGACTGTAAGTAATACCTACAAGAAGGAATAAAAAATATATATGACGAGAATAATGACATTAAAGTAACAGACGTGTACAGTCACCAGCATAAGTAGCTGAACATTTTCAAAATTTCAAACTGCCTTCATACTTTTGTCTTACAATTTTTTTTTCTCTTCATAAAAATAAAATAAGAGATTTGCTTTTCTGCATACGAAGAATTTTTTTTCCGTTTAACTTAACGCATATATAGGCGATTTGAATATTTTTTTTGTACAGATACTTCTCCTGCTGACTGTGCATGTGTGTTGTACCTCATAGCTAACTGTAAATAACTTTGTTTCTCTGCCTTCGTATTGGCAATTTCCGCTTCGTCAAGTGCTCTGAATCTATCGTTGACAAAAAACGCTTTTTTCTCATCCCTATAACGAAACAGATGGATATTAAGAAAATGGAAATTCACATAATCATATTGAAATAATTCATTTGTTCAATCGGTACCTTGTCAACTCTTGCTGTGTTGATCTTAACGACGAGGCTGTTCCTTTCATACTCTCTAAACATTTAACCTTGTTTTCAAATATCGATGATTCCATATACGTGGCAACCTGCAATATAATATCATGTAGATTCAATCGGTCGATTGCAATAAACAATCCCAATCGCTGTGTTCGGATCGATAGAGAAAACGGGCCAATAATAAAAGAGTTCGTTTGGACATTCTTACAAATAAATTACAGTGGAGTCTCACTAATCCGACACTATTAAAAACAAGAAGATGCAAGATTACTGGAATGTTTGGGATCACAGCCCTGAGGCATGATTCTCTATGACATTGTTAACTCGTAACGCGGCCGCGTCACGTTCACTTCGTGTAATGTGCGTAAAATGGTGTTCTGCATGCCAATTTCCATAGTGATAAACGCGACGAGTTACGTTACGCGCTTGTTACGAACGGTGAAAATAACGCGTGTCATAGAGAATAAGGGGGCTGTTATTCTCTATGACAGTGTTAACTTGTAACGCGGCCGCGTTACGTTAACTTCGTGTAATTAGCGTTAAATAGTATTCTGTATGCCAATTATTATTATTTTTTTAGTAGGTGAACCCTGCAGTCATCACCGGGGAAACCCGCTATCGGTATACAGTGAATCCCGCGGCTTAGCGACTGCAGGGGCCTAGGGAGGAAGCGGAAGAGGAAGGTGGAAGGGTAAGTGGGGGAAGGGAGGAAGGTTCCCAGGATGGGCGGAAAGAGAAGGTGCCAGGAAATGTTCGCGGAACCTCCAAAGGCCTCGAATGTGTTATGCAACCAAGAGGTATACACACTGAACTGTGTGCCACAGCCCGCGACCAATCTCCCCCCATGCATGGGCGTGCATTGGGTGTGAAGAACCAGCGCACAAGAGTTGCCTGCGGGGGTGTATGCCAATTTCCATAGTGATAAACGCGATGAGTTACGTTACGCGCTTGTTACGAGCGATGAAAATGGCGTGTCATAGAGAATAAGGGGGCTAGATTGTATTGTAAAATCCTTACAATTATTATGAAAACAAAGTCCCCCAGCCACGTCTGTCTGAACGATAAACTCAAAAACTACTGAAGGGATTTGATGAAGTTGGTATGGAGATAGATTGGGACCCGTGGAAGATTTTAGCCTTTTTATCCTGGAAAAATACAAAGCGGGACTTTTACTTCGGAAAAGTTTTTCACGCGTGTGAAGCCGCCACGGCCAAATCACTAAACCGATTTCGATGAAATTTGGTATGGAGTTAGTTCGAAATACTGGGAAGCACGGCCGCACGAGCGGATGGTACTAGTATATTCCACGAGCCGAACTATTAGAAAGAAGAAAGAAAGAAACTTTATTTGCAACAAACGCACACACAACTAAAACATAAAACACTTAAAACTACTATTGAAGTGCCGGATTAGTGAGACCCTACTGTATTTTGATTGGTGTATTTTTACTACCACCGCCACGTTATCGGTTGGATCATTCATTGGAATCGGCCAATAGCTGACACCAAACACAAATAACCAACCTGTTTATATTCGGCGTCCGCGAATTTCGCGATATCATAGTACACCTTCAACCTCGTCTCTTCGTGATCATCATTCTGTAGAATCTCGAGGCTCCTTAATAAATACTTGTTAATGATGTCCCTTGTGTTGTCACGTTTCGTGTCAGCCATCCATAGGCCGTAGCGTCTTAAATTGAACATTGAGAATTAGTGGAATTATCCCAAATTCAATGTAAACAATACATAAAGATACGTGATAAAAATGTCCATACATATATACATAGAACCACGACTTTTTCCTTCATGGGGTAGGCAGACTTCATATCGCCAGCTTTGGGAGGTCCTAGTAATAGGGGGCGAGGCTATTGACATTTGGCGTGCACAATGTCCGACTCCAGACTGTTATTGAGCAGAAAAATCCAATAATACTTTACCCGAGCCGGAAATCGAACCCTGGACCTCGGTGCGGTAGTCATACCGCAATACAATTACGCCACCAACTCACTCATAGGCCATAGCACATTTCCATTCCACAAAAAAATAACAATAATAATACCAGCCCTGTATTATATACTGCCCACTGCTGAGCACGGGCCTGTCCTACTACTGAGAGGGTTTAGGCCTTAGTCTACCACGCTGGCCTAGTGCGGGTTGGCAGACTGCACACACCCTCGAAATTCTTATGGAGAATTCTTAGGTATGTAGGTTTCCTCACGATGTTTTCCTTCACCATTAAAGAATACATAAAAACAAAAATACATCGAGTAAAATATCGTACCTTAACGATATAGCATTAATTTTGTTATTCATTGTTTGATCGCAGACCAAATTCCGAAGCAAAGAGAGCGCGATCTCCTTGTGGCCTTTCGCCCAAGATATTTCACTTTCCACCAAACTTACTTCTTCGGACTTTTGTAATTTTTTAACCATTGCCAAAACTCGTTCCGCCATTTGTATCTTATTGTTTGATAATCCAAGTTCTGAAAAAATACGACTTCACAGCTAGGACACTATAAAGAGTAAGTAAGTATATTATAACAGAATATAACTACGTACCAGCGTATTCAATCTGAAGAGAGCATATTTCGCTAAAAGAGTCCCTGAACATTTTAGCGGCATGTTGTAGTATCAAAGCTCGCTGCGATATTAAAGCTTCGAGGTGCTTGAAGTCATTATAATTTGGCAAATTTTTCACTTGCCATTTGAGGAGGATGTCATTTATCGAAGACCTTTCAGTCCTAACAGCTAAAAAATCTTCAATGTCCGCTAATAGGTGCAACTTCCCCACCACTTTGTACGTATTTTGACAGTTGTCCAGATTAAGATTTTGACATAGCCTGTGTATGGCTAATTTTGATTTATTTAACACTTGCAATATCTTTCCTTCAATTAGCGTCGAATTTTGAAGAGTAAGACAGTCTTTCAGGCAAGCATAGTGGAATTCTTTTAAAAGCGAGCTAGGGTTACAGTTCGGTTGATTAATTTTAACTTCCAATTCTTTCGTATCTACAAATTCGCTCCAGTCCCCTGTAAATGATTACGCAAATGATTTATATAAACCAATCTAAACCAGAATATTCATAAGAAACTCTCTGTCTGTGTATGAATATATAACTTTATAATTTTGATTTTTGTGCATTAATTGTTGAGCTTAATTCATTTAATCTTAATAAAAAACGAATCCTACTAATAATAATATAATAATATTATAAAGGCGAAAGTTTGTAAGAATGTATGGATGTTTGGATGTATGGATGTTTGTTACTCTTTCACGCAAAAACTACTGAACGGATTTCGATGAAATTTTGCACACGGGTAGATCATGTCCTGGATTAACACATAGGCTACTTTTTATCCCGGGAAAATAGAAAACGGGACTTTTATCCCGGAAAAACTCATTCACGCGGGCGGAGCCGCGGGCAAAAGCTAGTAAGTTAACATAACATTCATTGATTCTAAAGCGATACGAAGTTCGCGCGGGCCAGCTAGTGATTTATATACATCAATCTAAACCAAAATATTCATAAGAAAATAAACATACCTAAGAATGACAAACATTCATATTTGATGTCCTCGAGCTCTTGTTTTTCTGGTAGTGATTTTATGTACTGTAAAGCTAGGTGATGCATCCCAGACTTGTGTAGAGACCTGACGACGCCGTACTGGAGGCGAGGGTCCTTGTGCTGGCCGCTCGAGAGCGCTATATCGTGCAACAGTAACGCATCTGCGAACTGGCCCGTGTTTATCAGGTGTTTACGTTTCTCCTCCTCGATGGTCAGGTGTGCTGTCCCGCAACCATCAATGGCGTCCATCTCGCCAATTGACACGTAACACTTAAAATTAATTTGATAAGAAATAAGTTTATTATTGGGACAATAATGCATACGGGACACAAAAACAATTTTTTACATAAATCAATTCAAGTTTTTTTATCGTTTTGGAATGCGTTTTACATACAAATTTCTAGCATTTTTCCATGAATGTATCGCATTTATGATATATATTATCATGTCTTCAAAAGGTATTATTTCAAATCGAATAAATATGCTATTTGTTTACAAAGTTTTTCTGCATTATTTTACAAACACACTGCGATATTTCTCCCCCAAAAATTTGTAGAGTAACGAAATCTATTATTTAGGTCTTAATGCAGTACTTATAAATCACTTTCGCGTTTATTAAGATGTTTTGATATCAAAAACATTAATACTATAAAGAGGACATTTTTTAAAACGATTTTTATTTTTATGTTTGTAACGAATAAACTCAAAAACTACTGGACTGATTCGAACAATTATTTCACGAATAAAAAGCTACATCATCAGCGTGTAACACAGGCCACTTTATACCCCGAAAAAATATAATCCGGCACTTTTATCCCGGAAAGACTCTTTTACTCGGTCGAAGCCGTGCGCAAGCATAATGATCCCTTACGTTTACGCGAATGTTAGACATTGAAATTAAATTACTATAACGGATTTTATCGCGGTTTTTTTATTTAAGTCTAAAATGTTATAAAATATAAACAGAATGTGTTATTATGTATACCTTTCTAAATATTCTTTGGATTTGTTCTCCCCCATCCAAATTCGTGGTGGATTCAGGCGAGCTGGGAGGCACGCCGGCGTTTTGAGACATTGCCCACAGCTCTCCGTAATACACCGCGGCCAAATTCTGGTCAGAAACAGTTGCCGCCCAAGCTACTTTATCGTAATCTAGTTTTAAATAATTGTACGTCTCAAATGTTTTATTCGGTCTGTAAGAAAATTAGAAGTTATAAGCGGGTAATTTTAAATCGTAACGTCATATTTGAATACGTTTATAATATGCAATAAGAAGCAATTACACTTCCTAAAGAAATTGAGCAGTAGCGTATATTAATAAACAATGTCGATGACAATCTACAGATTGATCTCCAAAATAAATCAATGACAGTAAACATGTCACGACACTTTGCTCTGATTGGTCTACTCGCACGATCAATCCATAGATATGGATCAAGATCGTTTTTTACTTTCGATCGTTAATTCATAATATGATTTACCTTGATACGTAGTGTTTTCTTTGTAATCGCACGAAATCAACAACAGCAAGCATGTATTCAATTATCATTTTATGACAGTGGTTTAGACCTTCAACCGATTTTGGACTAGCGAAAATATCTCCACTACTATCTGTTTTATCTTTACAGAATTGATCCCAAATGTGATGGAAAAAAACATTTATCTGTTGGCTAATTATGTCGATATATTTTTCTGCTGAACAATGTAGTAACAATCCTATTAGAGCTGGTAAAATTTCTCTGCACATACCAGACTGAAATTATAAGCAAATTTGTTACAATTGTGTATACATACACCATTTTATTTACAGACACACACAAACACACTCACGCCTGTTATCCCCGAAGGGGTAGGCAGAGGCGCAACTAGTGCACCCACTTTTCGTCGTTATTCCGTCCCATGATGTGATAGGGGGCGAGCCTATCGCCATATCGGGCACAAATTCCAGACTCCGAGCTGATACTGAATAGAAAAACTCAACATCACTTTGCCCGACCCGGGGATCGAACCCGAGACCTCAGCTTTGCAGTCGTACTGTAATACAACTACGCCACCGAGGCAGTCATTTTATTTACATTTAAGAAAATTGAACAAAACAATTACCTTTGATTCGCAAACTAACTGCAACGATTTCACATAATCCGTTCCAGTGTCAACGAATTTCAACAGTGTGCTTGTTACTTCTTTCAACCATGTTTGGTGAATGGGACTTTCAATATCGGACATGTTGGTTAAAGCTGCAGTGAATATACCTTCACTATAATTCGCGCAGTATTCATCAAATGCTCCAATATTGAACGTAATTTCGATGGGTAAGAGATTGTTGGTCGAAGATGTTAACGACTTCAGTATTTCCGCATCAATAGAGTCCAACTCTGAAATCAATTAAAACAAATATTAACACCAATTGAATAAAACTGTAACAAGAGTAATTTAAGAAAAACTCATACCTAAAGACTCAATATTTTCCACAAATTTCATTAAACTGTGAAGCGTTTCCAATGTTTTATCAGCCAGTTTTGTATTTTCATCAAAAATAGTGTCCACTAGGGACTTGACAACAACAAACACAAAATAATTCTTCGGATTCACGGCAATCACTTTTTGCGTGTCCGGCGGTGGCACTGTAACTAACGTCTTCAAGTCATACGTTCCAATTTCAGACAAACAGTTGCAAGCCTCAGTTATTATCTGAAATTATTGATTGTAAAACTATTAATTTGTTCCTTTAGAAGCTCTTTTAAATTTTATCAAAACTATAATGAAATGGCTACTTACATAAGTTAAATATAAATCAGAAAATTTAAAATGGAAAGTTTAAATGCGTTTTAATACGCACTTACCAATTGATATTTTTGTTTAATTTTTTTAATAATATATTAACACCTTAGCATCAAATCAAATCATTTTTCGAAAAAGGTAAAATACCCTACTGGTCATATTAAAAAAGACTCTTACTGAAGCTAATAATCATTAAAATGTTACACACACCACATGAGAATACAAGTATTAATTAAGAATTTAGAATAACAATTGATTATAAGTATTACCTTTTCATCTTGCGACGATGTTAAAATATTATTCAGCGAACAAATAACCTGATGAATAATACTCGTCTTACAATCTTCTGAAAAACCCTTGGGGTCGAGGGCGTTACACAGACCCTTCACATGGCATTTGTTAAATTGTAAAAACTTCTTCAGCTTGTGCAATGTTTTATAGCTGAAATATTTTTAAATAATATAGTTTAAAGTTATACTTCTTTAGGCGCGTTATGAAAAAATGATGAGAGTGTAATTTTACGATGCGCGCGCATGTGTGACACAAAATTCTCACGATAGTTTTTTTGTAATTTTCCTCTTATAGGGAAGGCAAAGGGTTCAAGCCCATACAGCCTCGTCTTAAGTGATATTTTTTAATGATGCCAAAAAAGTATAACTTCTCACGCGCGCACATAGATACCCGCACCGATTTTTTTAAACAAAAACAAGGTTATACCTGTTATAGCCAAGTGTTTTTGTGCTTACCTTGGAGTTACAAGGCTCAGCTTATAAGTTTTTAGTTTTTCCACGACTTCTGCTGTGGTCACATATTGCAATATCTCCATGTCGCCTTGTGACATAGTATTAACGTAGTCAACAACATCTTCATTTTCTTTCAAACAATTGCTAACATTGCTCCTTATAAATGTCTCTAACTCCGTACATTGCTTTTCAAAGCCTTCGTCGTTTTTCACAGCTATAACTGATATTATTTCGGGCAAGGTCTTTTGTATTAGTTCTGCTTTACTTGGCAAAAATCTTTCAAGTATGAATTTTAGTGTTGCCGTGAGTAATTTCATCTCGGCATGATCACGACATTTCTTGAGCGCGTGAATAACGCTTTGACACGTAAAATTGCAGACAAATACGTCAGAAAAATTGTCGAGTGGAAGACTTTCTACGACGGTAATGTAGGCGTGCAAAGCCAATGCTTTCAGTTCTAAAACATGTTCCTTTATAACGTTTTCCCATAAACGTAATAATATTTGAAACACGACCAAAGTTTGATGTTCACAAATATATTGCATGATATTTCCATCAGTGAGTTCCTATAATGAAAAGTAATATTATTTTTGATTCAATGCTATAATAATAAACTACATTTCAATTAAATAAATTTCTTACTCCTATATAATCCAAAATGGACCAAAAAACTTTTTTTGGATAAAAGTAACTCTTCGTATCTCTTCTTATTTCGATTTGAAACAATGTTTTCGTTCCCTCGTAGTCACACAAATGCAGTGCTGTCAGTAACAACAATTCACCAACATTCTCAACAAAAACGTTTGTCCATTTATCACTTGGCAGTATTTTTCCTGTGTGTTGAAACATCCTGTTGGCATTTTCAAATCCGCGTCTGAATGCCCTGGGTACTTCAAATGTGCAATCTATTTTGTACTTCTCGATTACCATATGAGGCAAACATAATGCAATTATATTGCAGAAACAACTCTGTAAAGAAAAGAATTGGATAATAACAAAATTGTATCTTGTATAACTAATTTTAATATATACAAATCTTTATTTACCTCAACAACGTTTTCAAGTGTTATAGGAGGTCTATCTCCAATATCAATAGTACCAATATTACCCATTTTGTTCCACAATGAATCAGCTGCAATTAACCATTTCTTGTGTTTGTTGTAAAACAAGTCCAGATTATCACATCCAAATAGACTTAATGGCAGTTCATCAATACTTTTATTGTTTGTAAACCAAAAGTGTAAAACAGGTAACATGTTTTCGTTGAGATACGTCTCAATATCCGTTTTATTGATTGAATATACAAGTTTATTTAAAACCTTCTTTACCAATGTCTCGTCTAATGATTTATCTTTTTGCAAACTTATTATTTTTATAACTACTTTAAGAAGTAAAGATTTTTTTAAATACACTAACGCTACAAAGGAATGTAAAATAGTCAAAGTTCTGTTTGCCGCTTCGTCTTTTATGATGTCTTCTTTTGTTTCAGCAACCTGTAGAATAGCATAGATACAGTCGAGTTGCTAATGCATAATAATTAATTCTGTATAAATGCACGAATAGTACGTACATCGACCAAATAAATATTTGAGAGTGATGCTAGATACTCGTCTATGTCTTCATCAGAAAATCCGTTAATTACAAACTTTAATAAATGACAACAAAACAGCCGGACGCTGTGGATTCCGCCCTGTAATTTCTTAACTAAACTCTCCTGAAAAATGTTATCTAAGTTGCTATTATCTTTTCGATTCAGTTCAATGATTCTCGCTCCACATTCATATATCAATGGCACGACGTAGGGAGCGTAAAATAACTTTTCACACCGCAGTAAATATCCCTTGACCATTATATAACAGTTCAGTTTCAACGTTGCATCTTGTGTCCAAATGAGATTGAGCATGTTCAATAAAACTTTAAGTATGCCAAATGTCGCTTCTGAATCTCTGTACAACACTTTGCACATGTTTGCCATCAACTTAAAAATTTGCCCTGTAAAATAAATGTGTCAGTTAACACACTGTTATGTAATTGTGCACAATGGCGTCTTTGAAACCCAAAGAGCGGACTTTCCTGCAGTACTATAACAATTTATAAACCTAAAATTCACAAAACATTTCAAGTACTTTGCTATCAACTTTGTGAGCCACACATCCTAATCTGGTGGGAAATAGGTCGTTTCCTTTAATCCCAGCGCTCAATTGAATCCTTATGCCGCCAGTGTATATAATGCAATGCAATCAGCCCTGTATTATATATTGCCCACTACTGAGCACGGGCCTCCTCTATTACTGAGAGGGTTTTAGACCTTAGTCTACCACGCTGGCCTAATGCGGGTTGGCAGACTTCACATACCCTCGAAATTCTTATAGAATTCTCAGGTATGTAGGTTTCCTTCACCGTTAAAGCGAACGATAATTGATAATCAATGACTGCCTCGGTGGCGTAGTGGTATTGCGTACGCATTACGAGTACGATTTGCGCGCTGAGGTCCTGGGTTCGAATCCCGGGTCGAGCCAAAAAAATTGTGACTGGGTTTTTCCATCTTAAAATTTACTCAGTCGCAGCTCGGAGTCAGGAAGTTGGCGGTGTGATACCCCCGTGCCTCGGAAAGCACGTAAAGCCGTTGGTCCTGCGCCTGATCTCTCTCCGGTCATGTCGGATTGCCGTCTCACCGGACTATGAGAGTGAAGGAATAGCGAGTGCACCTGTGTATTGCGCACACACTTGTGCACTATAATATCTCCTGCGTACCTGGCTGATCTCCGTTGAGATTGGCCGCCATGGCCGAAACTGGCTAGGAGGAGGGAATTGATAATCAATACACTCATAACTTCGAAAAGTCAGAGGTGTGTGCCTTGGGTTTCGAACCTCCGGACATTGTCTCGGCAGATCGTTCCATTCCCAACTAGGCTATCGTCGCTGTGTATATAATATGTACGCCATAAAAAATATGTTAAATATTTACCGATTGGCGGTTGCTCCACTGCAGGATTGTTGAGCAACTGTATGCAGGTCAGGGCACAACGAACATCCGACGGCAAATTGTAAATTTTTGGATCCAAAATTAATTCCAATATTTCACTGCAGAAATCACCACGCGTTTTGCAGAACGCAGCTAATACGTAAATACAGTGATGCTTCAAGGCTCTGACAGACATGTCCTCTTCATCTTCCTCGATGACCTCGTCGTCATTCTCTGGCTCGGTGTGGATGATATTATTAAGGCAGTGGAAAAAGCGGCTGTCAATACATGAACGAATTTCAGCGTTAAGAAAACGATGAAAATCGCCTTCCAATATGTCTTTTGTAGATTCCAATAATTTGATTTTAATTGGAATATGCACATTACTTTCTAAAACGTTCTTAAGGTGCGTGTACATTTTTTTCAATGCGGCATTCAATAATTCGTAAAGTATGTTTTTCTTCAGTTCTTTCGGTGGTTTACAAGAGTATTTTATCACAGTATTGAAATACAGTAAAACAATGTTAACAAATTTGATATATCCCAATAAATCAACATTATTATTTTCCAATTTCTCTATGTAATCTGTTAACTGACTAAAAATTATGTCTTGGGTTTTATTAACGATTTCGGCAATTATTTCGATGGGTTCATCTTTTATCTCTGTAACAGGAACTACTTCCGGTATTTCATATTCAAATTCACTGAATAATATACACTTCTCAATAGAGTTGAATAAAGTGTTGTATGTGAGATCAATACCATTTGTTTGTTGAGATTCAGGCACATTATGTATATTCTCATTTGCCAATAACCGCAAAATCAATTCTTTCGTATGCCCAGCATTTACAGCCTTTATATCTTGAGAGAACCATATAAAGCAGTTGATGCGAAACTCTAGATTACTACACTTATTGAAAAATCTGTACATTAGAATAGATAGCGTCTTGATACTGCTATTAGAGGCAGGCATGCTTTTCTCGTAATAAAATTTTATCAAAGGTTCAGCAGTTTGGTATGTAACTGCATCCAATAGAAGCAAACTTTGCATGATCTTGTGGAGAGATTTGTGTCCAGCGTTTAAACACGTAGAGTTCCTGCATGAAATAAATATTGGATTTACTGGTGGTAGGACTCTCATATGTAAGAGTCCGTCTGGGTGGGTACCACCGCAATATCTATTTCTACCGCCTAGCAGCAGTGTGCATGCACTGTTGTGTTTCAGTTTGAAGGACATTGTAACCAGTATAACTACTGGACATAATGAGACTTAACATCTTATGTCTCAGGATGACGAGCGCAGTGGAATGTCACACAGTACTTTGTATATCAAGGTGCTGGATGGTGTTTCTACTGTTTATGGGTGGTCGTATCGCTTACCATCAGGCGAACGGCATGCTCGCCTCGTCATTCAAGGCCATAAAAAAAAATCCTGGGTAAATAATTAAACTTATACAATATTTATTACTAGGTTTTTCGCGGTTTCGCCCGCGTGAACAGCCTTTCCCGCCACAAAAGTTCTTAAAACACATAAGACGCCAGCGCCATCTACTTAACTCTTTAAATTAAAATAGTTTTTTCCCATGGATAAAATTACCTGGATACATAGAAGCCCATGTGTTAATCCAGGATATGATCTACTCATGTGTCAAATTTTATCCAAGCCCGTTCAGTAGTTTCTGCGTTTACTTCTAACAAAAATCCAAACATTTATACATACTTTCGCAGTAAGATTATCAATGTAGGTACCTGACACATGAATCCCACAGCGACGTAACAACATTAATATGGTCTTCTTTCTTGAACAGAGTATTAGATAGTACCCTTTCTAACACTAAACAAGTTAATTCTCCAAAAATATCCCATGTTGAATCAGTTTTACTGGTTAACGCCAGTGCATCTAATACATTTAGTAACATAAGGTATTCTTCAAATATAATACAATGTCCATGATTTCTGACAAACATTTGTATCACTCCCATCCTAAAAATAAATTATATTATGTTCAAGGAAAAATAAACGTCGAAAACATTCTTACAATACACTTTCACTTATACGTAAACACGCACCATGGAGTATGATTTAGTTTAAAATCTTCAATAAGATCAACAAATGTTCTAGTTTTATTGTGAGTCGTTTTCTGCCTTTTTGAGAAACTCTCTTCTACTTCGGCTGTATGTGCTCGAAATTGTTTAAATATCTGTAACAACATAAATATGAATACATAATATTTATACACCGTTTCCTTTTTGTTTATAATTTACCGAATTGGTGATTGAGATTAATTTAGTAACTTACATTAAATTTAAATTATTACTGGCTTTTGCTCGCAGCTCCACCGGATTTTTCCTCCACCGGAAAATCTATCTAAGTGGAGGCTCCACTCGCGGGATAGATTTTCCGTGATCGCGTGAATAATAGTCCTGCTTTATATTTTCCGCGCATAAAAAGTAGCCCGATAGCCTAGTTGAGAATGGAACGGACTGCCGAGGCGAATATCCGCAGATTCAAAAACCAAGAGCACACACCTCTGACTTTTCAAAAAAATTATATGTGTATTCTTTGTGAATTATCGCTCGCTTTAATGGTGAAGGAAAAACATCGCGAAGAAACCTGCATACGTTCGAAGTTCTCCAGGAGAACTTCGAACGTATGTGAAGTCTGTCAATACGCACTAGGCCAGCGTAGTGGACTAAGGCCTAAATGCTCTACTGAGAGGGCCTTCTCTCTAGAAGAGGCCCGTGCTCAGCAGCGGGCAGTATATAATACAGGGCTGATATGGTATGGTATAAACTATAAAGTAGCCTTTAGTCCTTCCCAAGATCTCAAACGATCTCCACACCAAATTTCATCGAAATCAGTCCAGTGGTTGAAGAGATTACTTCATACAAACAAATTCACAACCATCATCATCATCATCAGCCATATGACGTGCACTGCTGAACATTTTTATTTATTTATTTATTTATAGCCTTTATTTAACAATCTTAGATAATAAGTTTAAATATATATATTTTTTCACGTATTATATGACACCGGTTTCGTGAAGATCATCTTGCTTTTCAGCATAGGCCTCCCCTAAAGCTTGCCACGTTGTCCGATCGTAGGTTTTCCTTGTCCACGTAATACCTGCTATTTTTTTAATGTCGTCCTCCCATATGCGACGTTGTCTCCCTTTCTTTCTTTTATATTGTCTTGGACACCACTCTGTTACATCCATTTATCTTTTTTGCTCCTCATCATGTGCCCTGTCCACCTCCATTTCAGTTTTTTGATACAATATTTTACATCTGTAATTTTAGTTTGTTTTCGTATTGTCTCTAATTTTATTTTGTTTTTTAATTTAATGCTGAGCATGCTTCGCTCCATATTGTGTTGACAGGTCTGTAGCTTGCGTATATTATGTTCCGTAGCGCTCCATGTTTGACATCCATATGTCATGACGGGTAAAATACAGATATCAAATACTTTTTTTTTTGCTTTGAGTGGCACATGGGGGTTTTTTACAATTTCCTTAAGCGACCAATATCTTTTCCATGCCTGGTTTATTCTGTTATTTATTTCTTTTGTTGTAAGGTCTCTTGGGGATATTATTTGTCCAAGATACATGTATTCGTCTACATATTCTATTCTGGTGTCGTTGACAATAATTGGTATTTTATCTACGTTTGTCATAATTTTAGTCTTTATGGTATTCATGGATAGTCCAACTTTATCACTTTCGTACACAAGCTGTTCTAGCATTTCTTGGAGACTTTTAGGGTCACTTGATATCAGTATTAAGTCATCTGCAAATCTTAGGTGGTTTAATTGTACTCCGTTAATATTTAATCCATATTTATTCCCATCAAGATGTCTAAATATGTTCTCCAATACTGCCGAGAAGAGTTTAGGTGACATCGAATCACCTTGCCTGACTCCTCTTTTTATCGGAAAGTATGCACCAACTCTTTCCGTTCGTATTATGAACATAGTCCTCCCCTAAAGATTTCCAGATGGATCTGTCAAAAGCGGCCTGCATCAAGCGCGTTCCTGCGACCTTTATCAAGTCGTCTGTCCACCTTGCAATGTACAAATAACTCTATATAATTTAAGTTTAGAAGTTGACTTTTTTAATTTAAACTATTTAAGTTTACATAACATTAAATAACTTTTACATAACACTAGTAGTGCTCGCGGCTCCGCCCGCGTGAATAAGTTTTTCCGGGATAAAAATATTTTCCCGGGATAAAAAGTAGGCTATAGCACTCAGGAGTAAAATAGCTTCCTATTAGTGAAAGAATTTTCAAAATCGGTTCAGTAGTTCCTGAGATTAGCGCGTTCAAACAAACAAACTCTTCAGCTTTATAATATTATAAGTATAGATTAAATGACTAACATCCTAAAGTTATGATTCAAATTAGTTTGTCATCTGTATAATAAAAATAAACTAGATACTTACAACTCCGCCCACATACACAATTTAGTATGTAATATGTTTTCATTATAGCATAATTTTTAACAAACCTGATAGTAAACTGAAGCCGCGAGAGAAAAGAAATATGTGCAATCCTTTGAAACATAGTTGATCTGTTTATGGAATTTCTGGAGATATGTTACTTCTAAACATATTATTTCTAAAATTCCATTTAGTCTTCTATTCCACATTTCCCAATCATGTGCTAAACTGCCTTCTTCGGTTTGTACTCTTCCTAAGGGGTGATGGAGTATAACAGTCCCATGTAACAGTTTGAATAGAGAAACCTGAAAAAAAAAATGTAATAGATATACAGGGTCATTTTGACATTGCGTTAATAAATGAAACTACATACTCGTCTTTTTCCCTGCTAACATTATGCCAAACATCATTCATGGAAAACGAATATTTGGCCCAAAAATCCTAGTTTTACCTGATTTTTTTACCATTTTGTAGCTTTGAGCGAGTATGGCGAGTACGTGAGTGTATTTCTGACTGAAAGTGTGATGTTGCCGCTGCGACGAAACCTCTTGGATTAGTAGCGGCATAAGGGCATGTAAAATTAGTTACTTTTTATTGATATTTATTTTGTTCGAAACTTACACTTTTTATTTTATAGGTAATATAGTTGGAATAACTTATTGGAAAATGTTATTTTCAAGGAAATAAATATGTGGTTTCATTTAGTAACGTAATATCAAACTGACCCTGACTGACACACACAGACGCCTTTCATCGCCGAAGGGGTAGGCAGAGGTGCAACTGGTGCACTAAAATTATAAGCATCAAAGTTAGTTTCAAAATAAAGCAGTTATTCATATTTAAAATATTGTTGCGAGCAAAAATGGGGGCATGATGGGGTTATCGCGCTCTCTTTCTCACGTACGCAGCGTTATAGTTGGTTACACTCGGTGATGTCACAATTTGCTATTAATGTTATTCGATAACTACCCCTTTCGCCAAATTTTAAAGTTTTATAACTTATAGCAGGTATTGTTCGCGGCTCCGCAAGCGTGAAAAATTTTTTCCCGTATAAAAAGATTTTCCCGGAATTAAAAGTAGCCTATAGCACTCAGGAGTAATGTAACTTCCTATTAGTGAAATAAATAAAAAATCGGTCATAATTTTTAATAATTACCAAACACTACTCGTTCGGGAACTTCACCATGATAAAAATTTCATCTTCGCGTTGATAGATAATGGTAAATTTCTATGCGTGCTTTAGTATTAAAATACATTTTATGTACCAATTCAAAAACCCTTTATAACCAACATAAGACCCATACATACCTTTTTCTTTTGGTCCATATTTTGGTCATAAAATTTCAAAACACATGACAACATTTTCTCTGTGAAGTGACACATAGTCAGTCGGCATTCTGCGGACAGCTGTAGATAAATTAATATGATTTAGGACTTACAATAATACACGAATTAAATTTAATAAACAAAGAAAGTACCGTTTCCAACAGCAAGGTGATGATCTCGACAATAACTTCCTGTACTTTTTTATCATATGATAGTTTCAGAAAACAATTTTCAAATGTACTTAAAGAATTTCTCAGATAAATTATTATCTGACAGTTATTAATTCCACTTTTGACAATGAGTAAAAGTAATCTCAACTTTGTATAGTCGTCTAATTTGGAGTAATTGCGTGAACAGACAGAAAGAGAAATGTCTAATAACTCTGTAAACAATTATATATTATTTCATATACATATTATAGAGGGTGACTTTTGAGATGACACTATAGAAAGGTAAGGCTGTAGCAATATTTAAGAGATTAATTTATGTGTTAACAAAAACAAAAAGTTATAAGACAGTAAGTTAGCTGTTTTCTTTTAATGTACCATCTCAAAAATCCACTCTGGACAAAAAATGCATGTAATCTAGCTTCATCACTGAAGTTAACTGTGATCTTCATTGGCCACTTTACACTACTCGTCACATCTAACACTATTTATTTATATTGACACTCAAATATGCCAAGTGAATATATTTTTGGCCCACTTATACATACATACATACATATACACTCACGCCTGTTATCCCCGAAGGGGTAGGCAGAGGCGCAACTAGTGCACCCACTTTTCGCCGTTATTCCGTCCCATGATGTGATAGGGGGCGAGCCTATCGCCATATTGGGCACAAATTCCAGACTCCGAGCTGATACTGAATAGAAAAACTCAATATCACTTTGCCCGACCCGGGGATCGAAACCGAGACCTCAGCATTGCAGTCGTACCATAATACAACTACGCCACCGAGGCACTTATCATATACTATATATATGGATTTCTCATACAATACTTCCAATAGTGTGTAATTTTTTTCCAATGATGCACACAACTTATGGAAGTTATATGTATACCATTTCTCATTGCCTATTATAATTATACTATTCGGGCAACTGAAAGTAATTGTAAATTATGGTACAGAGCAAAAAAATATGATCTTAAAGATTGTCAATAATTAATCAGGTGTTTAGCCACAATAACCCTTTGTACCTCTTGGGATGTGATTTAAACATTCCAATTAAAGTATGATAATATTTTCTTATTCATGATAATTAAGTAATCAATAAACTTATAAGTGATATCTTACCTTCCCATGTTGTTGGTGCTATATGTCCTAAATAATAATCATGAGGCAAAACGTGCTTGTATAGTAAAATCAGATATGCATCTCCAATAGCTTTTAATAAACGTTTGTCCTTTAGGATGTAAACACAGGCCTCTATTACTATATCACATTTAACATATGCACCACCTGAAAAATATAAAAAATGTGATATGTCAAAGTAATAACTACTGTAAATGTATGAAGATAACGAATTTGAATATTCAATTTTATTTTTAATATCATGTAATTTAGTCACTGTAATTTCTGTGTTATATAACATAGGCAGACTAAAATGCCTGCAGACTGTCTGATGTTAGATGATAGATAGCACAAGTACAAGTACACACTTGCTCAAGTAGTCTCGAACCATAAAAAGAAAAACAAAAAATGTTGGTAAAACCTGGTTACACTGCTAGCCCAAAGACATTACAAAGGAGATCGAGTTTTTTGGGTGTCTGAAAATCCTACTCTCAGAATGAAGCAATAGCACTGTATTTTCTTTGACATAGTGATAGCACTCCTGTTGTGCGGGCCTATTTAAATATTGTGAATAAATATTATGCAC
Source organism: Lapara coniferarum (assembly GCA_949316025.1). Taxonomy (NCBI): domain Eukaryota; kingdom Metazoa; phylum Arthropoda; class Insecta; order Lepidoptera; family Sphingidae; genus Lapara; species Lapara coniferarum. Next base: position 11,052,519 of record OX438926.1, on the reverse strand, counting down.
TGCTGCACTACCACCAATTTGCTAATCTATCTATACATATAATAAAGCAGTAGAACCAGTGTGTCCGTAAATTTAAAGAAATGTGTTAAAAAAGAAATGGGGTGACTATAGAAGAGTAATAGAAAACAAATCAGGAATTTTTATAATTATTCTTTTCTGTTTTTTTGTTTGTTTGTTTGTTACTGCACATCTCCGAAACTACAAAACTGAAGTACAAAATATAAAGCGGGACTTTTATCCCGGAAAAACATTTACACGCGGGCGGAGCCACGAGCAAATGCTAGTTAACAATAAATAAACATATTGAATTTACAATTTAATTACAATACAATGCTATGTCAGCAGGGCATTTTGGCTGTTGATCATTATGTCTTAGATTCAATTCACAGGTCAGAATATAAAAAAAATTACAAACTTTGATTATAAACTAGGGGTTGTTCGCGGTTTTGCTAACGTAAAAAGCCATTGCCGCTATAGAAGAAATGATCTACCCATGTACCAAGTTTCATCCAAATCTGTTGCTTCTGCGTTTACTTCCAGCAAACATTCAAACAGTTTCATAAACTTTCGCATTTATGATAATAAATTAGTAAGAAGTAAGACTACTAAGATATGCATTATTATAATCCTACTAATATTATAAAGGCGAAAGTTTGTAAGAATGTATGGATGTATGGATGTTTGTTCCTTTTTCACGCAAAAACTACTTAACGCATTTCGATGAAATTTGGCACACGGGTAGATCATGTCCTGGATTAACACGTAGGCTACTTTTTATCCCGGGGAAATATAAATCGGGACTTTTATCCCAGAAAAACACATTCACGCGGGCGGATCCGCGGGAAAAAGCTAGTACATAATATTGACGACACGACTGTATTCGACTATTCTATATTTATTGTATATACGACTGAAGTGGCAATGGGCAGGGCACATATTTCGAAGAACTGACGGTAGATGGGGCAAAAGCGAGTGGAGACCACGTACTGGCAAGCGCAGCGTCGGCCTTCCACCTGCAAGGTGGACCGATGACTTGATAAAGGCCGCAGGAACGCGCTGGCTGCGGGCCGTTTTTGACAGGTCCATCTGGAAATCTTTGGGGGAGGCCTATGTTCAGCAGTGGGCGTCATGTGCCTGATGATGATGATGACTGTACTCCTGGCGTAGTTATATCGCATGCGCGGGTACATCACCGCTCTGGGTTCAACTACCGGATCGGGACAGTTGCACCCCTGCCTGACTTTTCGGGGATAATGGTGTGAAGTGTAATTATATAATACTAGCTTTTGCTCGTGGCTTTGCCCGCGTAAGAGTTTTGATGGGATAAAAAGTAGCCAATGCACTTCCCAAGATTTCAAATTATCGCTATACCACATTTCATAGAAATCCATTTAGTACTTTCGGAGCTGTGCACCCTAAAATTCCAATGCGCTGCCTTAATAACTAACTAATAATAATAAAGGAGTGTAAAGCAGTTTAATAAAGAAAAAAAATACAAGCATAAAAAAAGTTTACCAGTCAAAAAAAGCCAAAATTTGATTAATCCGAACATGACCAGAACAGATCAAGTAACATTTTTACTTCTGCCCTACCTGTAACCACAGCTGCCCTACCTTAAATTCAAGTCTAGCTATCACCATGACAACACATACAGTGGGTTCTACTGCTTTATTGTAAGTATTGGTAATCATTATAGTGATCTTAATTTATTTTTCAGTTTTTAGTGGTTTTTTACTATGGTTAAATATTTTGTTAAAAAGGTTATACATTATCATTTTTTTGTGTTAGTAAGAAATAGACTGCCGTATAGGTATTGACAGAGTTAGATTGTGCACATAGCAACACTATCACATTGAAAAAAGTCTTTGGGGAAAAATGTGTAATGCTATTATTATATATAAAAATAAACTGAGTTCAACACCACTGCAAACCAAAAAATAATTCAACTTTATATTCGCTTAGTATATATGGATATTTGGAGTCGGTGCCTAATTTAAATTGCCAGCTAAGCCAAAGAAATACAAGATCAAATGTATGAAATCATTGTTAAATTTAAATTAGGCACAGACTCCAAATACACATATATACTAAGGGAATATGAAGTTGAATTATTTTTTGGTTTGTACTGGTTTTGAAGTGGGTTTATTTTTAGTTAAAAAGTTTTTATTTATTGTTTTTTTGTTAGTTAATTATAGAATAATGGAAACAATACATCGTAGATATATGATTTCAGCATTCGCGAGTCATCTGCTGTTAGTTATTGAAGAGTTCCATTGTGCATCTCCGAATATCTTCATCAGATCTTCATAAATTATGTACTAAAACCTTCTCTGAAAACTATACATTTGAACATCGAAAACCACTTCCAAATCGGATCAGTAGTTTTTGAGAATCTCATGGCCATACAAATTTACATACACACGGATCGAATACAGAACCTCCTTTTTGAAGTCGGTTAAAAATATGAAATGGACCAAACAAAGCCCAACATAAAAATACCACTTATTCAAGTCAGGGGAAAGCAAAATTCACAGTTTAGTTTACTTGGATCACATACTTATTCTGGAATTATTTTGGATTATAAAATCAAAGTGGTGAACCAACTTAAAAATAAATATGGGGCCAATCTGGATTTGTATTCTTTTGAATAAAAAAAGAATCGGTTCATAAATTACTGAGCACTGAGGTAACAAACATAAAAACACATAAACTTGAAAACCTCCTCCTTTTTAGAAGTTGGTTAAAAAAGCAAGTACCTTTATTGGATCCTGCAACACATAAATGTAATAATGAGGTACAAAGTGGTCCAGTAACCGCATCAAATGTTTTTGAAGTGTCATATTTTTCAGTTTCCTGAAAAAACACACTAATTAGTTTATTTTTAACAATCTATACATTGTAATGTGAAGCTAAAACTTCAGACAGGTACATTTTTAAAATGACTGCTTATATAGGGTGTATGAGATTTGGCACAGTAAAGGTTTATAGTATAGAGATAAAGTACAGAAAGCACATTCTATACAAAATAGGTATTACAAATTCGATAAAGTGTTCACTGACAACATAAAAATCAAACTTATACACAGTGGTGTAGTGTGGGTCTCTGCCACCTAGGGTGAATGCAGTGTTTGGTGCACCAAGCAACAGGATGAGAAGTTATCTGTACCCCTGAATGTTTTTTTCATGTGCTCCTTTTTCCTTTAAACTTTTGTAGCATTCAAGTGTTTGCCCATAGTGCAAAAGTTTACAAAAAGTTTTAAAACAATGGTGGGTGAGGCATTGACCCTTGCTATGCCACTAATTATACATATTTTTGATGAATTATAGTAGAACTTCGACTATCAAGTGACCACTTAGTAACTTCTAATTTATATAAATTTTGCTAGTAATTTTTCTAAGATATAATATGTTGAGCTATCAAAAATTTGTTTTGGTGAACAAATATGCAGAGAAAATACTAACCTTTAAAATATAGTCATTTATATCCTCAAATAAATTAGTCCATGTATAGCCATTCTTTTTCAAAGTGTTTTCGGTTAATAGCGTTGGAACTGCATTTCTTAAAAGATATTCCTTTAGGGCTTCAGCATTCTTTTTTCTGTCCGTTATTCTATTACTTTTGAGACCGTCGCAGATTTCTTTAAGAGATACTTCTAATGCCATAATAAATGGTTAATAAAATAAATCCCTTGTGATAAAACAGTAATGATAAAGAGCACTCAACATTTTCGTTCGTTTATTACACTTTTAAAGTAATAATAAATTTCCGCAATATTATAATATTCGTCAATAATTATAATATTATAAGCTTAGATTGTAATTAAAACTATTTTGGGTACCTAATTTACGTACTAAATCAGAATTTCAATTAAACTTTCCCGTAGTATTATGATTAAACTTATAGAAGTACACACAAGTTACAAAAACAAAACGATCACAGACTACATAATACTCCAAAGAGCTTTTTTTTTTTTTTTTTTTAATAATTCTCCCTTACAGGGAAGGCAAAGGGTTCAAGCCCATACAGCCTCGTCTTAAGTGATATCTCTGGTTGTCGTAGTAAAGCAGTGGCTACCTTACCAAGACTTTATGAAGGAGTTTTGGCGGCAACGAAAAAACACTTGATTGGCACAGTTATTTCAATTCACTTCATTTGAGCACTTTAATAGAACTATATTGGATAATATACCACCATAATTATGCAATATAACACTAAGTATTACCAAAATAATGAATTAAAACAAGAGCACCTCATGACACTTCCACGTTCCCGCCAAAACTCACTCCAAAGAGCATTATAATCTCCTAGAGTAATAGTGTTCTGTGATTATAATACTACGGAAAATAATACTCTTTGCAGTTTTTTTTTTCTTTATGGCTACAAGCACTGTGTTGCTGTGCTACGCCAACGACGATAAAGTTAGGGAAACATATCACGGGAAGGAATTAGGTTTCGGAATGCAGACTACTATAGATGCTAGTTACGCATAAAACGATTGAGCTGAAGTTGAAAGCAGTGTCGCCAATATTTCTTTTTTTTTTTTTTTTTTTTTAATTTATTCATGTCCATGGATACCAGTCCTTCAGACGTATACATAAATTTAATTATTCTTAAATAATATTGCGCTACACAAATAAATACACAGTACTAGGTCTAATGTATGAAATCAGAGATACAAAATGCACTTAAATTTTCTTAATAGTACGACTAATATAGTTAAATAAAGCTACATACATTTGAGAATTGGATAGTAAGTCTTCTAATCGGCGGGGCATACTTTCAATATCACTATTTACACATGTGCCACTATCATATAAATCATTCGCTAATAATAAACGATCAATTCCAAACGCAGGACACCGAAGAATGATATGATCCAAATCAGCATTGGTTTCATTACAGTAAGAACACTTGGCATTATTCACTATGCGAAGTCTATAAAGATGTGCTGGAGTTAAACAGTGGCCCAACCTCATACGTGTGATGCAGGTAATAAATTTTCTGTTAATATATTTGTGTTGATGATACCAAGGCTTCTTTGGTAAATGTTTTTGTATTTTGCGGTACCATTTTCCTTTAGTCTGTAGTGTAAAGTCCCAGCACTCTTTCCATAACAGTTTCTCTCTACTTCTGTAAAAGCCGTAATAATCAGTAAAAGGAACCTTCATCGAGTCTGTGTGGTCTTCATCAGGGTTCGCATGGGTTACCTTATCCGCTATTTCGTTTCCGTGTATGCCACTGTGTGACGGAACCCACAAAAATTCTATGTTAATTTGTTTTTCATTTTTAAGGTGAATTAACTTATCTCTAATGCCATGTATTAAATAGTTTGTTTTATACGAAAAATTAACATTATTTAATGAAGACAAAACACTCTTAGAGTCTGAAATTATCAAAATATTATTTTCATTTTTATTTACATAGAGCAATGCAGAGTAAATTGCATAGGCTTCTACCGTAAATATACTACAATTGGTACTTATCTTAATACATTTTATATAATTGAGTTGAGGGTCATAATATGCTGCTGTACACTGATCATCAGTTTTTGAACCATCTGTATATAATAAATAATAATTATTTTTACTGTTCTTAAATTCTAAAAAATCTGTATTGTCATATACCTTATTTAAGTGTACTATTACTCCAGAATCAACAAGAACTTTAAACGAATTAGTGTACAGTGGCCAGTTATCATATGTTTTAATATGTTTAGAATTATTTTTTACAAAGTTATAAATTGTTTGGATTTCAGGTATTGACCCATGTACAAGTGAAGGAGCAGTGACAACATTATTTGAGACTGACTGTGTTGCCAGAGGATTCAATTCAAGTTGGTTGTGAAGAATGCTGCTATTTATGGATACAATTTTCAAATAAAATCTTTGAGCTAACTGTAATCTACGCAAAATCAGAGGTGGAATACAAGTTTCTATTTCTAGGGAATTAATAGGTGTTGATCTCATAGCCCCACAAATCAGCCTCAAGCCAATGTTTTGTATCACATCTAATTTCTTTAAATGTGTGCTGCTAGCATTCATGTATGCTAAAGTGCTGTAGTCAAAGTGACTTCTGACTATACTTTTGTACAGCATAGCCATTGTTCTTGGGTCAGATCCCCAATAAGTGCCTGCTAAGTGTCTTAGTAAATTGATTCCCTGCAATGCTTTTTTACAGATATGTTTGACATGCTTATCAAATTTGAGCTTGTCATCAATAATAACTCCTAAAAATTTATGTTGTTTTACTATTGGAATCTGAGTTGTATTGTAAAATATATTAACGTCATTTATGTTTAACTGCTTACTAAAAAATAAAACTGAACTTTTGGAAGGACTTATATCAAGTTTAAGTTTATTATGATAGAGGTTGTATAGTTGTTTCAATGCAGTGTTAATATTATTTTGGGCAACTTGAAAATTTTGGTTTATGCTATATAAAAGCAAGTCATCTGCAAATTGTAAGATTTTAACATTTGTTGTGTCAACATATTGTAATATTTCTGAGGTATACAGATTATATAACAGCGGGGACAGTGTCGCCCCCTGCATTACACCTCTATTTGTATTTCTAGGCCCATGTAATTTATTATTATGTCTCACATATACTATCCTATCGCTCATAAACTGATACAGCCACTTTAACACATGGGAAGGTATACCCGTGTCATATAAAACTTGGATGAGTTCTTCGATATTAACATTATCAAATGCCCCTTTAACATCCAGAAACACACATATCATATTAGAGTGACTTAATTTTACTTGTTTTATGTCTAATATTAATGAGACAAAGCTTTCAGAGCAACTTTTGCCTTTTCTGAAGCCAAACTGTACAGAAGGAATTTTATTAGTAAATTCAATAAAATGATCCAATCTTAATTTTAACATATTCTCGAAAAGTTTTCCCAAGCATGAAGATAATGAAATTGGTCTATAAGAAGATGCATTATTTATGGGTTTATCTGGTTTTAAAACAGCAATGACACATTGAGTCTTCCATGAATCTGGTATTATTAATTCCTTCCACATTCTATTGTAAACTGCAAGTAATATGATTTGAGCATTTAAATGTAACTTTTTAATCAGTAAATATGGAATGTCATCTAGACCTGGTGTACTATCTCTTCTTGTTTTCAAAGAAATATTTAGTTCGTTTAAGCTAAAAGAATTATTAAGAAATGAGTTCATATCATTTTCATGACTATTTTCAAAAAAATATGTTAGCCTATCTTTACTGATTTGTGTTGTATCTGTTAAATTATTTAAAAAATCGGGAACCCAGTCATCATTAAAATTTTTGTGTCTATCACTAGTTCCTATCCTCTTAAATTTTCTAACATAAGACCATATACGAGAAATTGGTGTTAATCTGTTGAAACTACCGCATAAATTTTGCCAAGAAGTAATGCTCTCCTCTTTTAGTAGTCTTTTCTTAGCAGCATCTAACTTTTTATATTTTATCCAATTTTCTATTGTAGGCAGTGAAAAATAATCTTTTAGAGCATTCTTAGAATTATTTACAGCATCAGTACGCTTCTGATTCCACCATGGGACAGGTTTTCTAGAAAGTGAGATAACTGATCTTTTTTTAACTTTAGGAATAGTTTTATCTCTCAAGTTTTTTAATGTTTGAACAAAATTATTATACAAAGTTATTGGACTATCGTTAACAAGATCCAAATGTGAAAATCCATTCTCACTTAGAGAACAGTATTTAGACCAATTTGCCTTACAATAAATATATTTTCCTTCATTTACAGGAGAGGCACAATATGATGATGGTTGCACATTGATCTCAAGGAAAGTTGGAAGGTGATAACTACCCATTGGGTCATCATGAACAGACCAATTACAATGATTAGCAATAGATGAACTGACAAGAGCCAAGTCTAATGCAGCAGCCTGTCTACCGGGATAAGGGACAGTTGTTGAGGAGCCATCATTAAGAATGCACAAATCACAATCATCTATAATGTTAAACAGACATTTACCTCTGTTGTTGTCATAATTAGATCCAAAAGCCATGTGGTGAGCATTAAAATCACCCATTATAACACAAGGCCTGGGTAGGGAATTAATAATTCTCTTCAATTTTAAGCTATCAAATTGATTAGTGGGAGGACAATAAATGCAAAGTAAATATATACAACTAGTGTCAGTTTTTAAAGAAATGCAAATATTTTGTATAGACTCATGGTACAGTGTGTCTATTATACTGTACTGCAAACCATGTTTGATAAGAATACCTACTCCATGGTGAGGGCTTTCGGATATTTTATATATAAAATTATATGATGGAAAATTAGGAATTCTAGTGTTGGGTTTAATCCAAGTCTCATTAAGTAAACAGATGTCAACAGACTTTTCGAGTAATAAATTTTGTAATAAGGCTTTTTTACTCTGCAAACTTTGTATGTTATACTGTAATATTTGTAGATAATTATCCATTAAATTAAGTTTGATAACAATATTTCTTTAATTTTCTTAGACGTCAGTGGAGTATTGTCTGAATTATTACCTAGAGTCACAATCGATTTCACTATTGCCTTAAGAATAATATCATTATTAGCTATTTCCTGTATGTTAAGTTCACTAAGTCTAGAATTATTTATATTTGTTTTTGTGGGCAACATGGGAAAAGACTTGTCATTATATGTAAGAGGTGTACTCACAACAGTGGCATACGAATTCTGTAAATATCTGTTCTTCTTTTCTTCTATTTTCTTCTTTTTTACTGGGCAATCTCTGGACACTGCTAAGTGATTACCTCCACAATTAATGCAGACTATCTCTTCCACATCGCATTCTTTATAAGAATGTTTTCCAGCACACGACGAGCAATTTTGGTCTCCACGGCATACCTTAGCTGAATGGTTAAATCTAAGGCATTTAAAACATTGCAACAGTGGTGGTATATATTGATTAACTTGGTATCTGAATAGTTTGATGTAAGCATATTGGGGCAAAGAAGTTGAGGCAAATGTTACTATCACTGTGCCCATAGGTGTCAATATGCCATCCACTTTCCTCATCATTCTTTTGATAGAAATAACTTCCGCATCGCAACTAATATTCTTATATATCTCCTCATTGCTCATTTCTTTGGGGACATATCTTAATACACCTACTTTTTCAGTTAGATAGGAAGGAATGAAGGCTTTTAATTTGTATTTAATTAAAAAATCTTCCATTTTCAGGAAACTGTTAGCAGCTGCTGCTGTCTTAAAGGATACACCAATTTTAAGTGCATTGATTCTGTGTACTCCAATTATGCTTTTCACATTGTCGCTGAACATATTTGTGAGAGTAATAGGGTTTTTATTCCCTACCTTTTCACTTTCTGATGACTCAACATAGACTGTATATTCAGTAGTATAATTTTCTAGGAAAAGTCTTTTGTAATTAGGCTTAATAAAAATTTTATATTTTTCCAAATTGCCGCCCTTAACACCATCATTTGAAATTTTGGCATATTTCCTCTTCTTTGTGTCGCCAGGGTCCTCGCCACCATTGGGAGGACCCATTTTGGAATAATTTATTTACAAAACTATATTACAAGGTATTTACACTATATTAAGTAGCAAAAAATTTAATAAAACTTTTAAGCGAAACAAAAAATTGCCGCCCTGTTTGACTTCCCGCCAAAAAAAAAAGTCGCCAATATTTCTTTTTTTTTTTTTTTTTTTTGTTAATTTATTCATGTCCATGGATACAAAGTCCTTCAGACGCATACTTGTTTCTTTTTTAATTATCCTCAGTACTTACTAACTACTATGTCAAAGTAAAGCAGTGGTTACCTCGCCAATATTTCAAAGAACCAGGGTGACCATCTCAAAAATGGCGAATCTGCCCGACACTGGCAAAAAATCTGCCAAAATCTGCCAAACCTGACTCCGCAGCAATGACGGGAAATCCGTTAAGCTGGCAACACTGCTCTGGAGTTTGCCTAAAATATGACATCACACTATAACATCCACGGAGATGCGTATGAATAAATAAAATATTACGTGTTCAAAGGAATTCCGTTATTACACTTAAATTTGTAACTTTTTTTCATTTCCTACGATATTTTTAACCGACCTCAAAAAGGAGGTATATGTGTGTATATACGTAAGTTTTTATATCCGCGTTTTTCTCATAAACTACTGATCCGATTTGGATGGGGTTTTCGTTATTCAAATATTGCATATTTTTCAAGGAAGGTTTTAGTATGTAATTTATTAGAATCTGATGAAGATCTTCGGAGATAGATAATTAATCTCTTCAATAACTAACAACAGATAACCCGCGAAAGAGGCAATGTATTGTTTAGACCATTCCATAACAAAAAAGCAGCAAATTAAAACTTTTTAACAAAAAATAATATAGACTTCAAAACCACTACACACTCAAAAATATCAGCTTTTTATACGTATATTTGGAGTCGGTGCCCAATTTAAATTACCAGCTAAGCTAAGCAAATACACAAACAATATACGAAAACAATGTTTAAATTAAGCACCGACTCCAAATATACGTATAAAAAGCTAAGTCATTTTTGGGTGTGTAGTGGTTTTTAAGTCGGTTAAATTATAATTTGGTTTGTAGTGGTTTTTTGTTAAAACGTTTTGTAATATAATATTTGCATCAAATTCGAAAATATGGTTATTTTCATTATAAATTGATTTTAACTATATCCTTTTAATAATTTCTTTCGTGGGCTTAAATGAGATACAGTCTCCACGTTCCTTCATACCTTCTTTTTTGTGATTGAAGCGGATACATGTTTGTTTAGGAGCCTGTTCGTTATTTTTGTTTTATTCAAGTTAACTTGGGAGAATATCCATCGGCAAACATAAGACAACTTTTACAAAGTTTGCAATATAAGAGTATTTTGGAGTTCCATTTGCATCATGTATTTTCCCAATCGCTTCCCAGAATTTGTCCACACTTAAAATTGTACTTGTACTACTTTCACCAGATTCCAAAAAGATGCTTACACTATTGTCGAAATTAATTTCAAAATTCATTGTCGACTTTTTGAAGAATATATTTTCAATTTTATGGAAACATTGAAAAAGAACAGTCGAAAGCAGGACTTGAACCCGTGACCTCCGGCGTACCATGCAATTCCACATATCGTCGTCCGGCATTCAGTACCGCGAATGTAAAATTGGGGCACTTTACAGGAGAGACAAAAAACTGATTTTATTATAATGTACACTTTACCTTCTGCTAAACTATTGTTATTTAGCATTCTAAACTATTGTTATTTAGCATTCTAAACTATTGTTATTTAGCATTCTAAAACAATAGTTTAGCAGAAGGTAAAGTGTACATTATAATAAAATCAGTTTTTTGTCTCTCCTGTAAAGTGCCCCAATTTTACATTCGCGGTACTGAATGCCGGACGACGATATGTGGAACCAAGAGTGGAACTAATCATGACAGATGTCTCATGTCACAGATCGGCCATGTTCTCGTTGTCAGGTGCTGTTTATGTGCAGTGTTGCAAAAGTTCCCGATTTATCGGGAGATACACCGATTTTTTCTCTAATCTCCCAATATGCCGATTATACTATCATATCTCCCGACCTATTTTGTGCTAAAATAAAATACTGAAGTAAAACTAGTAATTTGATTTTCCCCCCTTTTTTAAATATTTCATTTCATATACGACGTTTTGAAGATTTTGCAAGCTTGCTCTATTACTATGAAATGCTGCAAAGCATTCAAAACGTTAAGAGTAAAATAAAATTGTAAACCCGTCCCGGTAACCTTAAATCCTCGTAACGCAGATTATTCGAAAACAGCAACATTATTAACATTTTTGTTTTAGTTTTTATAATCACTAAAAATAATTATACCGTAAACTTTTATTCATTTTGGGACGTCTAACACCTTAAAGTTAGCAACATTACGTCGCATGACTGTGGCGCCGCGTCTGCGGGACTTCTATCGTGAGACAGGTTTTAAATATAAACCGTAATTCTAAAACTTCCCAAAAAAAAATGATGCTGTTTACTTTTTCTTTGCTAGTTTTTTTTAATGGCCCTACTGCCAGTAGCCTGACACGAGTCGGCTTCTGGCCACACCGCTCTTTAGGGTGAACGCAGAAGGCGCTCGCAACCCTTTGAATTAAGTGATCATGCTGAGGGTAACCCACTAACGGGTTACGAACCTCGGCTCAGGACGGCCACTGAGAGAGGACGAGACATCAACGATTAGGGAAAGATTGGTTTTTAGGCCTAATCCTATTAGAGTGTGTTGTGATCGGCACGCGGGCCGGAACTTCTATGGGGATCTTGGTGGCGATGGGGAACGCGGCGAGGACGGTACTGCAGTCTTGTGGAGTGTTGGAGTTTCAAGAACTCGTTCTTACGGCGGATGGCCAGAGTGATTTCGTCCTCTGGATCGGTAAATACGGAACGCGGCCGTCTCCATTTGGCGCGGTCGAATAGAGTTTATATTGACGCTTTATTTTGTATTATTGTAAACAAAGAGTTCTAGGAATCTATAGAGCGGATATTGGGAAAGTTGTCATACAAAAAAAAAAAAAAAATTGAGCCTGTTCGTCAGAAAATCAATCTACCGCGAAATAGCCACTCTTTGGCTATTATAATACTACGGAAATAGCAAAACACGTACACATAGTGATCGTAACGTGCAAATTGGCATATTTCCTTCCAAAATATTGTTTTCTTTACAAAATTTAAGCATACCGAGACGTCTTATCACGTGTCAGAAAAGATAGCGACATTAGGTCCTGATGTCCGGTCTATAACTAGCCATACTGTCAAGTAATTTGCCATATTTTATGTACAGTGATGGAATCTGCACCTATTGGGTTCAGCTGAAAATCAGCGCTTCAGTTTACGCTGTAGCATAAAGCTGAGCTGGATCCATTTTGGTTTTGGTTTGTTTCTTTTTTCTCTAGTTTTCTATTTGTTTATTTTTAATTTTATTTTTCCTTATTAGTTTTTATTTCTTTTTTATTTTGTTAATGTTACTAAAACCAAACAAATTATTTCTTTCTTTCTTTCTTTCTTTACGGACTAACGTGTTTGGGTGATTTACCGCCCGATCGAAGTAGCGTCTGCTGGCCATATGCATGAAATGCCTGATGGTCGGCATGTTGGTGTCCACGTGGAGGTTGCGGTTGCGAACGTACCATGGGGCACCAAGAGCATATCTGAGCATTCTATTTTGTAAGACCTGCATACGCTGAAAACGAGCAGGCGGTAAATGGACGAATACGGGCGATGCGTACGTCATGATAGGTCGAATGGAAGTCGTAAAGATCCTAATCTTGTTGCGAATTGACATTTTACTTTTCCTGTTTAAGAGCATCGCGAATGCGGCTCGCGCGCGTACCGCGTTTATATGTGGGATGAAGGTCAACCTCTGATCAAGACTAACTCCTAGATATTTGGCTGTGTCCGTCCAGGGGACGATCTGGTTGGACATGCAGACTGACGTGTGGGGCACATGGACTCGCTTTTTTAAGTGAAAATGACAGCCTGACTTTTGGTGGGATTGACGGTGATTCGCCATTTGCGGAACCACTCGCCGAGCTTGTCGGCGGTGGCTTGCAAAGTGCGCACCACTTTGTCGGGGTCTTTACGTGAAGCGTAGATTGCGGTGTTATCCGCGTTCTTTGGTTTGGGGATATCACTGGTATAACAGCGAGAAAAGAAAGGGGGAGAGGGCAGAGCCTTGCGGGACTCCAGCCGTGATGGAGTGTCGGGAAGAGAGAGTTCCTTCCACGCGATATTTTGAAACCACGATTCGACAGGAAATCTCGTATGACGTGCACGAGTTGAGTGGGCACGTTGAGAGTGTACAGCTTGAAAAACAAGCCGTTGTGCCACACCCTGTCGAATGCTTTTTCAATATCAAAGAAAAGAGCACCGGTAGGCATGCCGATTAGAAATTTGTCATGAACGTGCTCGGTAATGCGGAGCACTTGATTCACGCAACTGTGTCTACAGCGGAAACCAAACTGTTCCGGAGGGATCAGGTTGTGATTATGGGCGACTATTTTAAGGCGGTCGAGGACGATCCGCTCGTAAAGTTTGCCTAGCGTACTGAGCAGGCTGATTGGTCTATAAGACGACGGTTCGGATGCGGGTTTTCTCGGCTTATGAATACCTATCACAACTGCCCCTTTCCAGACCTCTGGGAAGAGACAGTTTCGAAAAGCGGTATTGTAAATGGCAGTTAGAATTTTTACTAGATGCTCCGGGACCATCTTAAGCATGCGGGTGGGGATCTGGTTGCCCCCGGGGGCTTAACGACGTTTCTTTGCCTTGATCAGAGCGATGGCTTTTTCGATCATCACCGGTGCAAGGGGATCGGGCGGCAGCGGGTCGACGTTTTGGTTTTGGTTTAGCGGCCGCGAAATAGACTGGCGGTGGCCGGCCCGCGTTCCTACTTTCGACGAATAAGTTAACAGCAACAAGATCGTCGGGGTCTACAGGTATTGTTGAGAAAGAACATTGAGCCTCCAGGCTGTCGGCTAGTAGCTCCGCTTTCTCGTCGTCATCAAACGCCGGACGTTGATTTGGGCGATTGAGCGGAGGCATCTTTGCTAGTAATGCCAGTTAAACTAAAGGCTGTCTCACGCAGGGCTGCCAATACCTATTTCCTCAATTCCCAAAAATCTAAGGTAAATTCCCCAAATACAACACCTAACAAAACTTAATATACATACCCAAACTAGGAGTGTCCTGTAATGAAAAAGTAGCCGCTAACATGTCTAATAATCGACTATATAGTTTCATTCTAGCAAGAGAATATCCTAAAAGTAATTTTTTGATACTTTTGGTATAATTATAAACTCCCCACGTTTTCCCCGCATACAACTAATCCCCACACCAATTTTTGACAAGTCGCCATTTTAGGGTAAAATTAAAAAGTAGTTGACCTGTCAATCTTGTATCATGCGGAGTGTGTTTTAAGTTTTACTGGGCACTGTGGCTATGCTGAAGTGTTTCCTAAGGATATTTGAGCAAATTCTATGACGTCGAGGTGTTGCATCATGACACTATCCAAATGGTAGCTGACAAGACCGACAACCTAACTAGCACCATCTACTTATAGCTTTTCAGATTACATTCCATTATCTTTACAGTGTTTGATTTACTTCAGTAAGTTGCAGATTAATTTCATGGTATGATTTCGTGACATAACTATAAGTAGTTTTGCACCGTACATTTAAAAAAAAAGGTGGATTTATTGGAAATTACATAGCTATTTATTACGTACAGACTTCAATGATTCTAATAATAAATTATTTGAAAATACGGTACATCGTTTATGTATATATATTTTAAAATTTGATTTGAAAATATTAGTGTTTTGTTACTAAGCATGTTCCCATTATAAATAAAATAAAATTTATTTTATTTCAAGGCAGGACATTTTGTGTGATGTAGTAGCACTGCACATACATTGTGCCAACATCACGCCATCGCAACTATAAGTTGAATGTACTCTGTGAACGATAGAATGATAGAAGAGCATTATAACCCTACGGAAAAGAACTCAGAATAAGGACTATATTTATAGGGCCATATTCACGATCATTTTGCTGTACAGTGACCAGCATAAGTATCTGAACAAATTCAAAAATTTCAAATTGCCTACATACTTTTGTGTTCTTACTTATCTTTTGAGATTTGCTTTACTTCATACGAAGAAAAAAAATCAATTTAACTTAGTGCGTATATAGGCGCATTGAAATTTTGATTTTGTACAGATATTTATGCTGCTGACTGTACATACAATCAATCTATACTATAATATTATAAAGCTGAAGAGTTTGTTTGTTTGTTTGTTTGAACGCGCTAATCTCAGGAACTACTGGTTCGAATTGAAAAATTCTTTTTGTGTTGAATAGCCCATTTATCGAGGAAGGCTATAGGCTATATAACATCATGATGCAACAATTAGGAGCGAAGAAATAATGGAAAATGTGAAAGAGAACGGGGAAAATTATTCATCCTTGAGGGCTTCCATTGCGTGCACTGCAAAAACGGTTCAAGATACCAAAAATATATGTATGAAAGAATTATTCCTCTTGAAATGATCTAAAAAAATGTCCGCGACAGTATATGCCTATCTTTTAAGATTAACTCATTAGAACCGTTTTTATGGTAATCAAATTTGGTAGAAATTAATGCATTATTTGTTAAGAGTTGTATCAACGTCATAGTCATAGAGTGATTCAACGGGAAGGTTTTTATGTACCTTTAGCCCGGAAAAACTTAATAACGCGGGCGAAGCCGTGGGCAAAAGCTAGTGAAATAATAAATAGCAGACCCTGTGTAGCACTCAAACAAACAAATAAGAACCTACCATAACGCAATGTAATCCATTACGTGCAAAGAGCATTATAGATTACGTGGCTTTGGCATAATACCCTAACGAACAATTAAATACTACAACTTGATAAAATGTACCTGTAGATTTAGATTAATTTCTTTATTATGTTACCCATCAAACCTGATTTCAGGACAACCTAGTTTGTTCTAGCCCAAACCGATTCAGCTTAGGGCCGGCATGTACCTATATAATAATATTACTCTTTGGGGCCGGCGCACATAATGGCGGAGCGCAGTGCAATGCATTGGGTCGGGCAAAGTGATATTGAGTTTTTCTATTCAGTATCAATCGGAGTCTGGAATTCGTGCCCGATATGGCGATAGGCTCGCCCCCTATTACATCACGGGACGGAATAACAGCGAAAAGTGGGTACATTAGTTGCGCTTGCCGCGAAGTTTTCTAAACGCGTGATACATTAAGACGATATTCCACGAGAGAATGGGCGAATATCCATGCGACTGCGCGAGTATGCGCTAGACTGCGCATACTCAATACGAGAGTACACATTGTTCGAGAGTACAAATATGTACATTCGTGAATAAAATAATGAATTAGAACGTTCTGCTGATCACATTACTTGCAGAAGAGGAAGAAAAGGAATTAAGAAAATGGATATGCGCGGAATAGCGCGCATGTTCGCGCAGTCAAGTTCCGTACACTTCGATTTTCTTCAGGAATGAATTGTTGGGTTAACTGATTGAAGACACTTTTTCCATTAGGATAATGTGGATAATATATTGGCTGTGAAAAATTCTCTGTTCTGCGCTCCGCCATGTTCGCCGGGCCTAGAAGTACAACCCACCTGACGCGATGTCAAGAGTCTAGGGAAAACCTGCCGTGATTTATAAGTTTCTTGCTTTATCAATGAACCCTAATAAGAATAATAATTAATAAAACACATAAAACGTAAGTATGTATTTTCAACTATAATATTTGAATCCAAGACCTAAAGACCCTGATACAGTATGGTATAATTAGTAGTAGGTACTTTGCCAGTTTGAAGTTAGTCACAACTAACGTCTGGCGTTGTGAATATTGCTATCAAACAAATCAAGGGCTTAGGGGTGACAGGCCACGTGGAATGGGTGAGGTGACAAACTTTTTGGGACAAAGTTATAGTAATACCTATCGTATAAAAGTGTACATAATTGTCGCAGAATACACCTGACATGCTTCGTGTCAAGGCTTTGATTCAACTGGAACCTGGATCAATATTAGTGTCATAGGCTTAAGTTGGAAGTCTGAGACGAGCCGTAAACCGCAGCCGCAGGCTACAAGCTGCACGTGACACTACTGGTTTTTATGAATTTCTATGAAAATAATTTCTAGAAACGCGATATTGTAGCGTGCGGCCGCGGCTCGTGCCAAACATCAATCTAATTCACATCTGACATCGAATAACAGAAGCTGTATGTGCTGTTGCTGTCCACCCCTGAATAAAAATGGCCGCGACCGCAGGCAACAATGTGGTCTGCAGCTCATCTCGGAGTTGTATCTTTAACAGTTAATTTGAAGATGTTATAAACTATATAATATGGTAATGACATTTTATTCTACGAGAACTGTATCTCTAGCACTTGCGTACAATAGTCTTACGGTATCACAGTAGCCTACACCTCGCCGAGAACCTGTAACAATAACATAAGGATCTCCAGCTCGTAGGATTCTTTTCGCTTTACAGTAATCAAGTGCGGCGTGTATTCTAGATTCAACTTCAGATATCCAACTTCCTCTTGCTACTTCGAAGTAATGCATGGCACGTACACCACGCCAAAAACGTAGCTGTCGGGCTGTATGACAAGCTCTAGTTACAGCGACTATGGGACACGTGGGTTTTACATGAGAGAGAATTTTTGCTGTTCGGCCAGAATTAGTTAGGCAAATAATAACAACAGCACGAGAACGCATTGCTAGCTCCATTGCACTTATGCAAATAGCTTTCGTGGGTTCTTCTAGAGAATTCTGCATTAACTCCGTGTTTCCATAAACTCTTGGTTGCCATACGATTCTTTCTGCATGACGGCAAATAACAGCTGCTGCTGCCAAACAATGTTCAGCCATACGTATAGTATCAAACGCAGATGAGAATTTTTTCAATGGTGAATCATAATGTAACTCTAAAGAAAGAACATCTGCGCCATCAAGAACAAGATTGGCAATATCCGTAACACAAAGTGTTGGAATTTGTTCATTGATAACTGCTTTAAATATGCAGGGTTTTCCAGCTATGTTACATTTAGCAAGAATACTTTTTTGAGCTATGAATATTTTTTCTACTGGCAAATCAGTGCTCAGGATGCAGCGATCTATATAGATGCCGTCAGCTTCAGAAAGTATGGAGTCTATATTGTCGAGACCCACCACAGAATCGATACATGCAAATATAAGAATATGTTTGCCCTTTTCAGAAAGGATTTCTCGTACTTGTTGGATGTCATGATCATTTTGCGCGTTTGGAACTAATACACCATCTACGTCTGATGATACTGCCCAAGCAATTTGTTGTTCCATGTGTTCAAATGGTTGTTGTGAAGTATCGCTGCCTGACATTGAATCTAAACTATCACCTCGGTCCATATCTAATTTGGAGGTTTCGCGAGGCACTTGCGATATTCGTACAGTCATTTTAGCGCCAATGGTACCTCCTACGACTACTGAACATTCAACTGAATCATCACCCACTTCACATATTAACAGTTTGATTTTAGATGGAGTCAAACTGTCAATTATAATTATATCACCTGGTTGTAAATCATTGAGATGATCATAACCCAAGTAGAGACAATCGGCAGTGCCGCTTTCACGCCAACTGGCGTCTGTAGTCAATCTAATATTTTCATTTTGCATAATTTCTACCGTCGTATTCGGCCCACTTTTTAAATCTCCCGTGACAATGTCTGGTCCTCTGACATCTACTATAAGAGCCAAAGGATACACATATTCTAATTCAGCGCTATAATTATAAACTGCTTGTCTAATGCTTTGAATCAATTGTGTACAAGCCTCTGGTTCTAAATCTCGCAAGTTTAATCGAGCTACAGTCATACCAGAAGCAATCAAATGTTGTATTGTAGTTGGCTCGCGATTCTCCACCCCAATATCACACATAAGGCCAGTCTGTAATTCTTCGCATGGATGTTCATGGACATCTAAGGCGCCATAATGTTTTAATAATGTATTTTGCATCGGAGTAGTTTTCTCTTTTAAAGTTGGTACCGCTTCTAGAGGAATATGCCAAGGTAAAGCCATCGAAGATAATATTTTTACCTGCTTGTTATTCTCAATAAAAATGACCTATCGTAATTTTTCCCTGTATTCCAATTTTAATTCAATTCTTTAGTTTATGGCTTCTACGTATTTCGGTTCTTCTTCTTCTTCTTTTAAATTATGGCTTCCACCGATTATCTATCGGTGATTTCGCCAATGTCAAGTAATAATAGCAGATACAAAACAATAAATATAAATTCTTAGAAATAAAAAGTAGTCCTATTTCGGTTCAATCAAGTATCAATCTTACCGAAATGACAATGACAATTGTCAGTATTATAATGCTCTTTGACAATTGTCTAATTTTTAAAATGACATTTCAAGTGCAGCATTCAAAAATATAATGAATTTACTACAAGAAGTTTATATTAGACTAGCTTTTGCCCACGGCTTCGCCCGCGTTAATAAGTTTTTCCGGGCTAAAAGTACATACATAAAAACCTTCCCGTTGAATCACTCTATCCAACACATTTATTTGTATAAAGATTAATATTATGACGTTGATACAACTCTTAACAAATAATGCATTAATTTCGACCAAATTTGATTACCATAAAAACGGTTCTAGAGAATTTATTTTAAGAGATAGACATATACTGTCGCGGACTTTTTTTTAGATCATTTCAAGAGGAATAATTCTTTCATACATATATTTTTGGTATCTTGAACCGTTTTCGCAGCGCACGCAATGGAAGCCCTCAAGGATGAATAATTTTCCCCGCATTTTTCACATTTTCCATTATTTCTTCGCTCCTAATAGTTGCATCGTGATGTTATATAGCCTATAGCCTTCCTCGATAAATGGTCTATTCAACACAAAAAGAATTTTTCAATTCGCACCAGTAGTTCCTGAGATTAGCGCGTTCAAACAAACAAACAAACAAACAAACAAACAAACAAACTCTTCAGCTTTATAATATTAGTATAGATATACCGGGTGGAAGGGAAACGCTCTCGGAAACGAATACAGGTGATAGTATTGGTGATTCCTGACGTGATGGTACTAAAAAAATCGCGATCGCATTGTTACAATTTTAGTAGGATTTTCTCAAATTTCTGTACAGCTTCACGTATGGATAGATAAATCAAACTATTATTCTGAAAAACATAGTAAAAAAGGTCAATATTTCAAAAAAATCGTAATGAAACACGTACATCAGCTGACGGGTTAACGACCGCGGGCCGGTGCCGGCGCAGCGCGACGGCCGCCCAGTTTTTTGTACGCTTTACATTGCGCGCGCATGAATTACGGAAATACTAAAATCGTAAGTATTATCGCTTAGCTTTGCCAATGAATATAGTTTTTCGTTAATGTTATGGTTCTTCTCTCTTAGCGTTCCGGTAAAGAGAGCGTATCCCTTCCACCCGGTATAAGCTTCTGGATTTACTACCATTCTATCAAGTAATTTATACTATAATAAAGCAGTAGATCTTGATGCGTCTGTACATTGAAAGAAATGTGATAAATAAAAAATGAAAAACATATAATACTTTATAAAAATATTTATAACTATTGACAACTCACAACATGCACCCCACGCTTTTTTTTACAATAAAATACATGTTTTTCTTTTTAGAGAGAAATAACGAGAGGCGACGATCCAGATGAACTATAATATAATATGCCTTTCAAGTTCGAAACGCTGGTATTACATTTACTGATATTTTATTTTTGTCGGTTCTATTTTCTTATAAAAAATTTTGTTTACAGGCAGCACCGACGAAAAAAAAGAAAGAGTTAGCGAGCTTGCTTGACTGCGTGTCACGTTTGTTCTTTCGCATAATAATCTATCGCGTCTTATTTTTCTTTGCCAAAATTTCAGTGAACTGTTATTATGTTTTAAGTGATGTTACTTATTAGTGTTTCGTATAGCAGTGTAGCACGGACCAAGTCCAACTAGATAAATTTTCTACAACAATAACAATTTCTTCTGCTACTACCATTTATACCTATTGTGCGACCGTGAAGGTTGAGAATGTTACGTCATTTTGCTTTTAGTGTGTGATACAAACTTATTTATTTTGCATAAATACTGAAAAGTGTTTTTTACTTAAAAAGTGATTTGTAATAATAATATAAACAGGCAGTGTAATATAGTTGTAAAGAATAGAAACGCAAATACACCGGCTGCGACAAGATGCCGCCATGTTATTTAGGTTTCGCAGTTTCGCTGTCAACTCCTGGCCGCGGATAACCCTGATGCAGTTATTGGAATTCTATGTATTTGGAAAGCCCTGTGAGTATGATATAAAATAAAAATAAATTTGGTATGTGTAGTTTCTATCCAGAACTCTATAAACAACAATTTTATAGAATAATCTGATGTTTACCGTGTTTTATTGACTGTCAAGTCAATGTAATGACGTCATTATGTGTAAGTAGGTAGTGATGGTCTACTTTTATAGAATAAGAAATACTCGGGTCCTGAATTCATTTAGGGTATATTTGTAGTGTGTAGATATTATTTTATTATGTGAAGCTTCTTCAAGGTCTTGACATAGCCTTGATAATATAAATGCTGGATATTTTTTGTCCTGACCGATTCAACGATCAATAACGCTTTTTATACACAATTAACAAATTATGTTCAAAGCCAATACTTACACCGAAATCACGATTTTTCTGATTTCTCCAAAGTTTTCATTTGTTTTAATGTTAATGTTACCCACTATAAAATAGTACACATAAACATTACCTATCTTTTTTTTAATACATTCATTAATACATTTAATAAAATTGGTTATTATGTTCATGAACTATAATACTACATTAAAATTGATTTGAGAGATTGTTTCAAAACATAACTGATTAGTTTCACTCATAATAAATATTTGTAGACAGTAATTTATAAAATTATATAGTTTTTTATATTTGAGTACTAGTAATTGGTAAAACCCATTTTATTGTTCATTTGTAACTGTGATCAATACTAATAAGATGTATACTCATATAGCCCAGTCCTAATTTCTAACTGGGACCTAGGTTCATCTCACAAGTAAATTCATAAAAATTTATTTATTTAGCAGAGTTCAGATTAGCAAAAAAAAAGTGCAGAAGTTGATTCTGCCAGTGATTTCTACTATGTAAACAATCACAGTAAACAGACTTCTAAATTTTTTTGCTTACAGGCCTTGTGGCAAATCCCATGTGTATTGAATATTAAAATATTGCAGCTAGTGTAAACACATTTGGAAGTTCTTGTGTGATATATAGCTAAGCAAACTTGCTAGTTAAAGCTTAGCTTAGTGGTCACACACTAGGTGTAATTGTAGTGAAGTCCTGTAGCAATTCCAGGCTAAATGGCAAGATACTGGTTACCATCAAATTGGTTCAACTCATTAATAATAAATAATAATAATACCAGCCCTATATTAAATACTGTCCCACTGCTGGGCATGGGCCTCTTCTACTACTGAGAGGTTTTAAGGCCTTAGTCCACCACGCTGGCCTAGTCCGGGTTGGTAGACTTCACATACTTTCGAAATGCTTATAAACTATACCACCCAGGCCATAAAAAATAAAATATACTATACTCTGTCGGTTTAGGTATTGTAACTAAATGTAAACATGTCATAAAAAAGGTATTTTACCTGCCCATTTCTCCTTACAAAATACATTGTAACCAAAATAAACATCTTCATAACCTTCACAACACTCAGCACTGTTATTCCCATGTATTAACCTTATTTGGTTATTATATAGTTATAAGTATTAATTAATCACAGTTAACTATGAAAAATTACAAAACTTTTATATAGGATATCAATCTGTCAACTGTAAAAGACCTAATATGACATGCACGCTAAACATTTTTCCAATAGATCGTAACAGACAACCCTACAAAATTTCAGAGTGTGAATGTCATGTGGCATGCCATTATAGCTGACTGCCATTCAATTCAATCGGTTAAATAGACAATAATTATCGATACATTTCCGAATTGTAGAAATTTGTTTATTAATTATATTTTTTGCTTTGTTTCTGGTGATTAGAGGTTTTAAGTAATTTGTTTTTTCCAAAGTGAAAGTAATCATTTTAATGTTTGTTGTACGCCATAGTTTCATTGACGGAGCAGTCTTCGTAAACACTTTCGTAAGAAAAGGTTGACTACCCAGGAAACATATGGCATTATTTGTTTACTTTTAGTTAAATACCTAAACCGACAGAGTATAGATATAATGTAATAAAATCGGCTCTATAGTCTACCTTGCTGGCGTGGTGCAAGTTGGAAGACTGTATAATTTTTTTTTTACTGCCTCGGTGGCGTACTGGTATTGCGTACCCATTACGAGTACGATTTGCGCGCTGAGGTCCTGGGTTCGAATCCCGGGTCGAGCAAAAAAAAATTGTGACTGGGTTTTTCCATCTTAAAATTTACTCAGTCGTAGCTCGGAGTCAGGAAGTTGGCGGTGTGATACCCCCGTGCCTCGGAAAGCACGTAAAGCCGTTGGTCCTGCGCCTGATCTCTCTCCGGTCATGTCGGATTGCCGCCTCACCGGACTATGAGAGTGAAGGAATAGCGAGTGCACCAGTGTATTGCGCACACACTTGTGCACTATAATATCTCCTGCGTACCTGGCTGATCTCCGTTGAGATTGGCCACCGTGGCCGAAACTGGCTAGGAGGATTTCATTTCATTTCAATTTTTGTTTGTTAATTAGACTGTATAAGATTAAACCTTCATTAGGGTGCCTTCCACCAGAGATATGCTATGTTGCTATGGATATGTTTGGTATCCACTCATCATATGGTTCCATATAGCATAGAACTGATGGAAATGGGTTCAACTAAGCTATGTTTTTTATATGGCTGAATGCATGCTATGGATGCATGCTATAGATGTGTGCTGTGGATGCGTACAATGAATGATTGCAAGTGGTGTATGCTCAGATATGTTCCTTGTGGTAGCATATCTTTATAACCCATGTTACATATTTCGATAATTAGGTTAGCATCTATGGAAACAGTCACATTTTTGTAGAATAGCTTTCACATCCTCACTGCTTAGCATATCTCTGGTGAAAAGGCACCCTTATTCCTTCATGGATAAATCTAAGGAAAAGAGGTGTTTTCATAATAATATGTATAAATGTGGAATGTAGTTAAAACATTTCCAATCATCTAGATACTAGTGAAAATTCGCAAAACGCAATTTGTATTTTTTGTGATTTGTTTAAAGCTATCGATTGAACACGCCACACTATTGTGTAAACTCTGCCATTATGGCATTAAAGATACCGCTCTGAATTTAATAGCATCTTACCTTAGTAATAGATCACAGAGCATCAATGTTAATGGAGTCAAGTTTTCCAATTCCCCAGTGCATATGGGGGTTCCACAAGGCTCGATGGGTCCTTTGTTATTTTTTATTTACATTTACGACTTGCCTTATTTACAAGTATGTAAATAGCACACTGTACGCAATTCTTAGATTGGTTTACTACCAATTATCTCTTATTGAATGCAAAGAAAACCAAACGCATTCGTTTTACTTTGCTTAGCATCCAAAAGCAAATGTTAGACTTATTTTTAAATAATGAATCTCTAAAACCAGTTGATTCAGAAGTTTTCTTGGTAATAACATTGGACCCTAAATTTCAATGAAACATTCAAATTTCTTGCTTGGCGGGGAAACTCAGCTCAGCGGCGCTTGCAATACGCAAAGTAAGACAATTGACCAATGTCAAAACTGCTAAGCTTGTCTATTTTATTAATTTTCATAATATTATGTCCTATGGAATTTTGCTTTGTGGGAGATCTGCTGACATTGAAACAATTGTTATCCTACAAAAGCAAGCCATACGAGCTATTTATAACTTATGGGGCACGAGTTTCTCTTAGGGAACGCTTTAAAAAAATAGGCATCTTGACAGTTGCATCACAATACATTTTAACTAATATTATGTATGTAAAACAAAACATTCAATGTTTTAGTAAAAAATAGTGATCATCATAATATTAATACTAGAAATAAAGATAAATTAACAGTACCAAGTCACCATTTGCACAGGGTACGTTATTCGTAGGGTAAGGTATACAACTTTATAATAAAATACCACCACTGTCTTAAATTTACCCTTGAACAAATTTAAGCAATTTATCAAAAACAAATAATTAAAAAAGGGTTACTATACTGTTGACGAGTATTTTATTGACAAAAATTCATGGGAATAGTTGCTCGCTACGCAAGGTCGATTGATTGTATTTAGCTTAAGTGATTTGTGACAGATGGATATGTGCGACTTTCTCGGATAGTCCTTTTTTTTTTTTTTATGTTTTGTTTTTATTTGCGATCAGCCACTAAGCTATAAGCAAATGTGTTGATGAAATTGGCGTGTTATGTGCAGAGCTCCTGCGAGCATAGCACATTTAGTAATACTAATAATTATTTATAATTTCCGATCAAATATATGTTGCCTCTTTAAACGCCTGATAGTTTGTGGTTTCAGCAGATTCACAGCTAGTTGATTTGAGTGATTAGCAAGTCTCATTTTGTAGGTTTCTTCTACATTCTGTATTTCTTGTTTAACTGTGCTTATTTTTAGATACTCATGTAGTTCTTCATTTGTAATAAACCATGGGGCATTGGATATGGATTTAAGTATCGAATTTTGTAGTCGTTGTACTATATTGATATTTGAATTTGATGCACTACCCCATAACTGAATTCCATAGGTCCATATTGGTCTTATTACAGCTTTATATATAAGAAGTTTATTCTCAAGTGATAGTTTAGACTTCCTTCCCAGCAGCCAGTACAGGCTCCTCATTGTTATACAGGCCTGGTCTCTCTTGCTTTTAATGTGTGATTTCCATGTTAGCCTTTTGTCAAGATGCATTCCCAAGTACCGGACACAATCTGCTTGTGGTAAGTCTTTGTTATCCAGTTGAACGACAGGACAGTCACCATGCCTAAGAGTAAATGTGACTTGTGTAGACTTTGATGGGCTTGCAGTCATCCTCCATTTACTCAACCAGCTGCCTATAAGATTTAGTGCTGCTTGTAGATTTTTTGATGCAGTTATGGGGTCTTTGTGGCTAGTCAGCAAGGCTGAGTCATCGGCAAATGTTGCTACAGTCACAGTTGGGGTTTGTGGAATATCTGCCGTAATTATTGTGTACAATATAGGGCCCAGCACGGAGCCTTGAGGTACTCCTGCTCCTATTTCGTATAGCTCAGAGTAGCTATCCGCCTCCCGAACTTGGAACAGGCGACCTGTGAGGTATGATTTTAAGAGACTATAGTAGCTATGAGGTAATAGGGTTTTAATCTTGTAAAGAAGGCCTTTATGCCAAACACGATCAAATGCTTGCTGAATGTCCAGGAATGCCGACACACAGTATTCTCCACGTTCCAGTGACAGTCGTATTTTGTTGCAAACTCTATGCACCTGCTCTATCGTAGAGTGTCCCTCACGAAACCCAAACTGATGATCGGGTATCAGGTTCCGCTCAATTAACAATGGCTTAAGTCTGCCTAGGATCACCTTTTCCATCAGTTTCGAGGTAATAGGCAACAAGCTAATCGGTCTGTAGGACGTGACTTCATTTTCCGGTTTACCTTGTTTATATATCATTACTATTTGTGATATTTTCCATTGCAAGGGAAAATAAGACAGTCTTAGGATGGCGTTACAAAGGACCGTCAGAAATACTATCCCTTTTTTAGGCAATTCTAGTAGAACTTTCTTTGTGATTAGGTCGTAGCCTGGTGCTTTTTTGTCCTTTAATTTCTTTATGTGGCTTGATAATTCCTTAGGTGTAATGCTTTTAAGTGGCAGATCCATTTGGAAGACTTCTTCTAGAGTTGTGTCTATGTCAGAATAAACTTCATTTTGGTTCCTTGGCTCATTTGTAACAAACACTGAAGCAAGTGTTTGGCAAATAATTCTGCTTTTTCATCACTACTTCTTGCCCAACAATTGTCTTTTTTCAGAGGAGGTTTCGTTTGTTGTGGTTGGTTGTACTTAGCCGTATATTTCCAGAGTGAGTAGTTGGTGGCAGCCGTGGCTGTAAGGCTTTCTAGCTGTGTTTGTAGAGTAAGGTCTTCGACTTCCTTGAGTGCAGATTTGAGTTCCTTGATCATTTTATGATATGCCTTTCTATCATGTTGATTTCTACTTGTATGCCATACCCTACGAAGTCTGCGTTTTTCCAGGACCTTTGCTTTCAGTTCTCGTGGTAAGTTATGGTGTACTTTTTTTTCATCTAATGATGGTGTGCACTTCCAACAGGCTTCTTGGATCAGGTTGGTGAAGTATCTGGTCGCCTCCTCGATGTCATCCTCTGTTTTTAGGCTGATTTTAAGTTCTATATTATTAGCTATGTACTGCCGGAATTCATCCCAATCTGTTTTATTGTTATACAGTGTCAATGGTTTTTCGTAAGTTAGGATTGTTGTGCTAAGTGTCAGCAGCACAGGAGTGTGGTTTGATGAGCCATCCAGACAGGATTCAGTGCGGAAATAGTGACGCGACATACCTCGTACAATAAAAAAATCTATTATATCTGGTTTTTTATTTGTGTCTGTTGGCCAATGTGTGGGTTCTTTTGTCGAGAGTGTGGATAAATTCCCAGTGTCCATGCTTTTCTTAAGCTCTCTTCCCCGTGTTGTGTTTAGTCTTGAACCCCATTGTATGTGCTTAGCGTTCCAATCGCCTCCCGCTATAAAGCGTCCTCCCAAGGTGGAGAAGAATTGACTAAACATAGCCTCAGTAATTTTATGTTTTGGCGGGCAATATACAGATCTCGGATAGTCCTAAGAGTATATTTTTTAACATACTATGTTACTCATTTGATATACCCCTATGCTGCATCTCTTTTGTCTTGGTTAGCCACAATCTGAGTAGTCTTGCTTGCTTTAACGTCTGTGCTTGCGGTGGCGTCGTGTGCCGGGTTGGTCACTTCCCTGCAACATGGTTGAGGAGGCCGATGGCTGGCACATGCTTCATACTCGTGAACGGGTGCTGGTCACGTGGACTGGTCTGCTCTGTTTGATGGTTTATTGTTTACTTAAATTTAAACATGTAGGTGGTTGTTTGACTTAGGTACTCTAATAGATAGTTGTCCCTTGATGATTGCCAGTTATTGAGGATTGTGCTGAGTCTGAAATACAGTTTAATCCATAACTGGTATACCATGTGTTGTAATTTCTATGCAGCTATGTAAAATATATTAATAATACCTTGTACTGTGACATTCACATGAATGTATTTTCTTGGAATAAAAGTCTCTCAAGGTCTAGTATGTTTTATTCCAGGATAAAATGCAACTTGTCACTTTTTAGCCCTAAACATTCTGTTAGATAATTTGTTATCAAAATGGATTTAATTGTTAATAATAATATTTTTTTTATGTTTTACACGAAGCTCTAAATATTTTTAGACTGAAATGTAGCTGTGTCAATTGAAACCTTATAATGTTAGTGAACATCCTTGCTCTAGTGATTTCAAATATCAACTGACACAATCAGACAGACAATCTTAACATAGTATAAAACAACGTCGCTTCCTGCTGTCTGTCATTGTATGCTTAGATCTTTAAAATTACGCAACGGATTTTGATGCGTTTTTTTTAATAGAGTGATTGAAAAGTAAGGTTTATATGTATAATACACGCATAAAATAGTTGAGAAATAATTATTTTCTTTATAAATATAAACTATTATCTATTGTGATTGCGAGTGCCTTTCTGACGAAAGTCGGGGATCTGTTTATACTGGACTTTGAGGCATTATGTACCAGTGTCGCTGACCCAACCATATTGCAAGATTTCTCGATCTGTATCAATTTATTGTCGCCTAGTACTTGCAATTATAATGGAGACTGTTAAAAATGTATAGTTTGTTTATAAAGTGACTTTTATATAGGAAAAATTCTTTAACGCGGGCGAAGCCGCGGGAAAAACCTAGTAATTGTTTAAACTAGTGTTTTGGTATACAAGTATAATGCAAATAATCTTAATATTTTAAAATTAGGTAAAGGCTATTCTGAGTTTTAGTAGTACAAACAGACACTTCACTATAATATCTACAGATTTACTAACAAGGGTAAACAACTGTTATCATTTGATTTACACACATTGAGATATAGGTTTAATATAATAAACACAACAGTCCCATTGCCTGTATTTAAATTAATATTATCTGGCCATATGAAACGGAAACGGAATACAAATGCATCAGTGTTTATTGAAATTGTTTATTCTTAAATGTTAATAGCGTAAAAGAGTGATGATTGCAAAATAAAACGTTTTTAACAAAAAATTAAACCGTCTTCAAAACGGCTAAAGCCTAGGCCGCACACATCGCGATAACCCGAAGATTCGCGTTATCGCGATGTGTGTAGCCAAGTAATCGCGTATACTTCGGTGCTTCGTACGTAGCTGCGAGGACTTCGCTCCGCTGTCGGTAAATTCTCGCAGATCAAAGCGTTTTATCGCGATGAACTTCGCTTGCGCGGCCACACTTCAGTCGGCCGCCAGCTATCGTGCGTGGCGGACGTGTTAAGTTAAACTGCAGTGAATAGTATAGCTGAAGCGAAACATGGATTGGAGTAACGATAACATTTTAGAATTTATTGCGAATTACGAGTCTGAGCTGATTTTATGGAATTCAAGCGAAGCTGACCATAAAAAAAATAATTATTTGCTGCCATAAAATACAGAGCAACCGCGTCCATTTTGTCTTTTGCGTTTATACATCGCTCGTACATCGCGATAAAATTTACATCGCGCATTATGTGGCCGCGAGGCTTTGTAGTAGACCGAAGACGAAGTTTGTCGCCCGAATGTTATCGCGATGTGTGCGGCCTAGGCATAAGAAAAACTAAAAACCAAAAAATAGCCTATTTACAATTAAACATTGTTTTCGCATATTTATGAATGTATCTATCTAGCTTAGCTAGTAATTTTAATTAGGCACCGACTCAAAAATTGGTTACCAGTATATAAGTAATGCTATCGTATTCACTATTAATTTTTTTTTTTATTTTTAATTTTTTATAGTGGTTTTTGAAGGCGGTTTAATTTTTTGTTAAAAGGTTTTTATTTATTGTTTTTTTTTGTATTAGTAAGAAATATACCGCCTCGATGGCGTAGTTGTATTGCGCACGCGGTACGACTATCGCGCTGGCCTGTTACGCCTCTGCCTACCCCTGAAAACGTAAAAGGTGTGATGTAAAAGGTGAAAACACTTAAGAATAATTTACTTCATAAGATTAGCAAAAAAAAAACGATGTGTGGGCCCATAAAATTTGAGGGTTGCCCTCGATTTCTCCAGGATTCAATCATCAGATCCTGACTTGGTGAGTATGGGCCCACTTCAGAAGTAACTCCTTTCGAAAAAAAAAGGATTTTGAAAATCGGTCCACAATTCGCGAAGTAATCGCGTAACATACATACAAAAAACAATTTTGTATTTGTCAATTTTTATATTTGTCTTTTTTTTTTTTTTAAATGGCCATCTTCGGCGCATTAGGGACGGCTGCGGGCTTCCTCCGACTCACGTCTAAGTTGTCGTCCGCAACCGCCCCTGCGCGTACCGCTGTTGCGGTCCTTTTCCCTGTTGCGGGGGCTCAGAAGCCCCCGAAACACCGTACCGTGTCCACCTTTTGGTGTCCGAGGCAGCGTGAGACACGCTGCCGTCCATCACGGGGGATTTTACATTTGTCTAACATCTCTAAAAATGATTTTATATTTTTATAGAATCCTGAAAAAGAAACAGTCGAAGGCGGGACTCGAACCCACGACCTCCGGCGTACCGTGCCGGTGCTCTTCCAATTGAGCTACTCTGACCCTTGCCATCGATTGCTAATTTCAGGATCCGTATTTAATTCTCTTAAAGGAGTCCCGCCTTCGACTGTTTCTTTTTCAGGATTCTATAAAAATGTAAAATCATTAACCAGGCACTACATGGCCATTGACATGTATAAAAAATCAAAATATAAAATCTCTAATAATACAATAAATAAGTAATATTAACAGACTGCATGCACAAGGAGAATTTAAAAAATATACAACTAGGCATTTTTTATGGCATCGAATGACAAGACGAGCATGCCGTTCGCCTGATGGTAAGCAATACGACCACCCATAAACAGTAGAAACACCATCCAGCACCTTGAGTTACAAAGTCCTGTGTGGAATTCCACTGCGCTCGTCGTCCTGAGACATAAGATGTTAAGTCTCATTATGTCCTGTAGTTATACTGGCTACGATGCCCTTCAAACCGAAACACAACAATACATGGACACTGTTGCTTGGCGGTAGAAATAGACATTGCGGTGGTACCCACCCCGACGGACTCTTACATGTCCTACCACCAGTTAAAACCACCATTTGTCACAAATCGACATGTACAGTCAGCCAGATAAGTAGCTGAACAAATTTAAAACTCATTTAAAATCAATTGAACTCGTTAAGTTAAACGAAACATTATTTTTTCTTTGTGTGAAGTAAAGAAAATCGCTATTATTAACCGACTTCAAAAAGGAGGTTCTGTATTCGATTCGTATGTATGTATGTATGTATGTATGTATGTATGTGTGTATGTATGTATGTAAATTTGTATGGCTCCAAATATGCGTATATACTAAGCGAATACAAATTTTAATTATTTTTTGATTTGTAGTGGTTCTTTTTATTTTCGAAAAATACGGGAATGTAGTAAAGTGTATTGGCGATTTGAAATTTTGAATTTGTCTAGTTACTTGTGTGGCTGTCTATACTTCTTACTTTGTATGTTAATTGGGTTTTGAATGAAAGTTGGCATCGGTATAGAGTATGCCGCAGATTAATATATTATAAACGTAAACATTTTTATTCCGGTTATTTGCTCCCGAAGAAAATTTTGCATTTTCATCAGATTTTTTAAACATTTAACGCTAGCGTTTAACAGATGGCGCTGTGCATCGTTACAGTGATTGGACTTTATAGAAGGCAATACCTACTATTTGCGCGGGCGATTCCGCGAGAAACATCTAGTAATATAATAAAACACCAGAACCCGGTGTGTCAGTACATAAAAAAAAAAAACAGTTGACTAAAGAAGAGAAACAGCAAGTATTCAGCGATTTTTAGAATTCTTTTCCATCTGTCATTCTTTTTGTTTGTTAGCGCACATCTCTGAAACTATTGAACGGATTTTCAGGTAGTTTCGCGGGTGGACAGAGTATTGGGACCAGAATAGCCTTTTTCTACATTAAAATCGGATATCGTAAAAGTTTTCATTTTAAGATATGTACTTGCAACTTACTTTAAAATTTTGGTTAGAATTCTTTTGCCGCGGAGTTTCGGGCGAAAGCTAGTACATGATATTATATGAGAGTGCGTCCAAAGTCAAGACATGCTGAATGCGCGCGTGTATCCAGCTCGCGTTCAGTTACTGCAACTGTTCGCGTACTACTTCACGATTTGTATACGCTCTGTAGTCTGTACTAGATGGCGCACGTCCTGGTCGCGTGCAGCTCTGCGCATTATCGTTTATTCCTTGAATTTTGAAACATAAACCATATCGTACGGTCGGTTTTAATGATGACGGTGTCACTGTAACTACAGTTCGCAAGTTTTTCGCAGAGGGGCATTCCCGTGCATTCCTCAGAATTTAGCGTACGTTTATGGGTACGCCTTGACGGTCGCCGGAACTATAGATACCAGCGTACCCTAATGGAGCTACATTAGCTAACCTTGGATCACGTCCCGCCAGAACAAGCTGCTATGGGTGGGCATTTTACCAACTTGTGACGTGATCGTTATTCAGTCGGTTACAAATTATATTCATCATCTTCCCAGCAGCCAAACTGACGTAAAATTCTTCAGAATAAAAGTCCAATCACTTCGCTGTAATCTGTATAGTACGTAGCAAAAGTAGGTCGCATATGTAAATGTGATTCATAAAATATTTAAACTTATATAAAATTTTCCTGCTATTGCGTCAAATTTATTTATTTATTGTTCATAAGAATATCAACAGTTTAAACATAACAAACATTGTTATTATATAAATACTCATTCTTATGTGCTTACCAAATAAAGATGTACCTTCGTTGAAATTACTGGTGGTAGGTCCCATATGTAAGAGTCCGTCTGGGTGAGTACGACAGCAGTGTTTATTTCTACCGCCAAGCAGCAGTGTGCATGCACTGTTTTGTTTCGCTTTGAAGGATATTGTGTAAAAGCTGATCATAATGAGACTTAATAACATCGTATGTCTCAGGATGACGAGCGCATTGGAATGCCACACAGTACTTTGTAATTTAAGGTGCTGTATGTTGTTGCTGCTGTTTATGGATGGTCGTATCGCTTACTATCAGGCGAACGGCATTCTCGTCTCATCGTTCTATTTAGGCTATTTAGCTAATTTTATCGCGATTTTTTTATTTATATTTTCAACAAAAAAGCTATACATAAAAACATTTTAACAAAAAAAAAAAACGACTTCAAAACCACTACAAACCAAAAAATAATTTAACTTTATATTCGCTAAGTATATAGGTACGTATATTTGGAGTCGATGCCTAATTTAAACTACCATCTAAGCTAAGGAAATACACGAAAAAATATACAAAAACAATGTTCATTCTAAATAAGGTACCGACTCCAAATATACGTATATACTAAGCGATTTTTTGAAGTCTGTTTTATTATCCCATAAAAGGTTTTTTAACTTATAATACTGCCGTATTTTAATTTGTTTTTACTTAATACGGAAAATTACGCTATGAGAGGAGCGCTACTTGAATGTTATTAAAATTGTAGATGATAGATGAGAAAAAAACATAGCCACTTTATGTGTAGGGCAGTTACCTTAAAAACAATAATTATTTTTATAAAAAGGACATCAAATAAAAGCTAATAGTAAAAATATAATTAGAGACAAAATCCTACTAATATTATAAATGTGAAATTTTCTAAGAATGGATGTATGGATGGATAGTTGTTACTCTTTCACGCTAAAACTACTGAACCGGTTTCGATGAAATTTAGCTCACGGGTAGATTACGTCCTTGATTAACACATAGGCTACTTCTTACCCCGGGAAAGTATAAACCGGGAATTTTATCCCGGGAAATCGTTTTCTGCGAGTGGAAACGCAAGAAAACAAGCATAGAGATAGTTCGAGATCCAGAAGAGGACATAAGCTACTTTGATCCCGGAAAAATATAGACTGGGAAATCTCGCTATTGGAGCCGTAACGACTAAACCAATGAATATATTTCAATGAATTTAGTAAGGACATAGTTTAAGACCCTGGGATGGACCAGGCTACTTCTTATTCCGGGAAAATGTAACCGGGACTTTTATCCCGAAAAAACTTTTTAACGCGGCCGGAACCGCGGTCAAAAACTAGTTCTTAATATGTTACGAGTAGAGGTGATCATTAAACGTTATAACTGTTAATTTAACTCATTATAAAAAAATAGCTGTTAATTCTATTAACTACTACTGCAATATTCATTAAACGTTTAAACTAATGAACGGACTGCGGAGGCAGTTAATGCCATCTGTTAATTTATCATTTAACTAAACTTGATAACTGTTAATAATAGAAAAATGCTAATAACGCCTCTATAGGATATTTATTAAATGAAATTTAATACTACTAATAAGCACAAAAATGATATTTTTTCTTTAGCTTAGACTTAAATGATGCCTTGTCATGATTTGTGAACAATAAAATCGCCACTTGCAATGATTGCGAAAATAATTTTATTAAGGTAACGTCAGAATAGATAAAAGTGGCCGCCATTTTGAATTTCTTTGTTTTAAGGTCAATTGACCTCAAAATCGGTATGTGGGTATAACTTTAATTACCAAAGACTGATCCAATGTCAGAATTGAAAAAAGTGGCCGCCATTTAGAATTTCTTTGTTTTAAGGCCAATTGACCTCAAAATCGGTATCTGGATATAACTTTAATTACCAAAGACTGATCGAATGTCGGAATCGAAAACAGTGGCCGCCATTTTGAATTTCTTTGTTTTAAGGCCAATTGACCTCAAAATCGGTATCTGTGTTTAACTCTAGTTGCCATAGAGTGATCCAATGTCGGAATTGATAAAGTGTCCGCCATTTTGAATTTCTTTGTTTTAAGGCCAATCCACCTCAAAATCGATATCTGGGCAGGCCTGTAGGTACAAAAGACGGATCCAATGTTAGAATTGAGAAAAGTGGCCGCCATTTTGAATTTCTTTGTTTTAAGGCCAATCCACCTCAAAGTCGACATTTGGTCATGGCTTTAGGTACAAAAGACGGATCCAATGTTAGAATTGAAAAAAGTGGCCGCCATTTTGAATTTCTTTGTTTTAAGGCCAATCGACCTCAAAATCGATATCTGGGCAGGCCTGTAGGTACAAAAGACGGATCCAATGTTAGAATTTAAAAAAGGGGCCGCCATTTTGAATTTCTTTGTTTTAAGGCCAATCCACTTCAAAATCGACATTTGGTCATGGCTTTAGGTACAAAAGACGGATCCAATGTTAGAATGGAAAAAAGTGGCCGCCATTTTGAATTTCTTTGTTTTAAGGCCAATCGAC
Organism: Lapara coniferarum; assembly: GCA_949316025.1. Taxonomy (NCBI): domain Eukaryota; kingdom Metazoa; phylum Arthropoda; class Insecta; order Lepidoptera; family Sphingidae; genus Lapara; species Lapara coniferarum. The sequence continues at coordinate 11,016,352 of OX438926.1, read as the reverse complement.
CTCAAAATCGATATCTGGGCATGGCTTTAGGTACAAAAGACGGATACAATGTTAGAATTGAAAAAAGTGGCCGCCATTTTGAATTCCTTTGTTTTAAGGCCAATTGACCTCAAAATCGATACTGGGCATGACATTGATAGTAAAAGTCATATTTAATGTTAGACTTAAGAAAAGTGGTCGCCATTTTGAACTTCTTTGTTTTAAGAATGATTGGATTTAAGATAGATATTTGGGCTTGTCTTTAGATAAATAGAATAAATCGAGGTTTTTTTTTTTTTTTTATGGCCATCTTCGGCTCATTAGGAACGGCTGCGGGCTTCCTCCGACTCACGTCTAAGTTGTCGTCCGCAACCGCCCCTGCGCGTACCGCTGTTGCGGTCCTTTTCCTGTTGCGGGGGCTCAGAGGAATTTCAAGAACTGCATTCCATGTTAAATGTTCTTGTTTTAAGGGCTATTGGTTTTAAAATCAAACTCCGCTGGACATGGCCACAAACTATAGTAGGTTATAGAACTTTTAAATAATATGGCCACCATCAATGCTTATTCAATTCTCTTCAATAACGAAATCTCAGGTTTGTTATGTCGCAAAATAAAGAATTGAAGAACAAAGAAGTGGCCCGTGGCAGCAAACAGCAAATAAATTCTTCTGTGAAAGCATCAAAATCGGTTAAAAATCAGGGAGTCGCTAACAATTCAACTATTGCTATAAGAATAATTAGCCGCGTAGTAGAAATTATCTTACTATATTTTTCTTCCCCCACATCGTTATGCCCCGTTGGTTGACCATTCAATTAATGTATCTTTTTTTTATTTACCCCCCTTCACCAGACTTAAAAGGCTACTCACGTTGATTACCTTATTAATTTTCTAAAGTATTTAATTTTTATGTGACTGCGTATTTAAATTGTTAAATTAGTAAAATTACAACCTCGATTTATTCTATTTGGCTAAAGACAAGCCCAAATATCTATCTTAAATCCAATCAGTCTTAAAACAAAGAAGTTCAAAATGGTGACCACTTTTCTTGAGTCTACCATTAGATCTGTTTTTTTACTAACGATGGCATGCCCAAGTATCCATTTTGACGTCAATTGTTCTTAAAACAAATAAATTTGAAATGGTGGCCACTTTTTTCAATTCTAACATTGGATCCGTCTTTTGTACCTAAAGCCATGACCAAATATCGATTTTGAGGTCGATTGGCCTTAAAACAAAGAAATTCAAAATGGCGGCCACTTTTTTCAATTCTAACATTGGATCCGTCTTTTGTACCTACAGGCCTGTCCAGATATCGATTTTGAGGTCGATTGGCCTTAAAACAAAGAAATTCAAAATGGCGGCCACTTTTTTCCATTCCGACATTGGAATGTTCTTTGGTAACTAAAGTTATACTCAGATGTCGAATTTGAGGTCAATTGGCCTTAAAACAAAGGTATTCAAAATGGCGGCCACTTTTTTCAATTCTAACATTGGATCCGTCTTTTGTACCTACAGGCCTGCCCAGATGTCGAATTTGAGGTCAATTGGCCTTAAAACAAAGGAATTCAAAATGGCGGCCACTTTTTTCAATTCTAACATTGGATCCGTCTTTTGTACCTAAACGCCTGCCCAGATATCAATTTTGAAGTCGATTGGACTTAAAACAAAGAAATTCAAAATGGCGGCCAGTTTTTTCAATTTTAACATTGGATCCGTCTTTTGTACCTACAGGCCTGCCCAGATATCGATTTTGAGGTCGATAGGCCTTAAAACGAAGAAATTCAAAATGGCGGCCACTTTTTTCAATTCCGACATTGGATCAGTTTTTAGTAATTAAAGTTATACCCAGATACCAATTTTGAAGTCAATTGGCCTTAAAACATAGAAATTCAAAATGGCGGCCGTGTATACCAATTCTAACATTGGTTCTGAATACTATAGTGCTAATGTCCATAATAAATAAAGAAATAAGTAATATAAAGATACATACTAACATAATTTTAAGGTGTATAAAATTGAACAGTCATTACACCTTAAAGCAGATTTTTTCAATTGTATGAACGGCACGCAAGCGTCATTTACACAAATGTTCATGAATACGTAATAATTAGAAAATGTTTATTTCGATGTGACTGTTATTGTGAAAAAAAAATAACCTGTTGGTTATTGGTTCAATGTTAAAAAAATTAACATAATTAAAATAAACGACGCAAGACACGTGTTGAACATGTTATCGCTAATGCTTTTCACGTAACTCCTTACTTCTTGACCGTTATAACTTAACTATTAATTTAACACGTTATTTTGTTTTAATGTTTAACTATTAACCATTAATAATTTTTAACCATTAATCACATCACTAGTTACGAGGTGAAGACAATTGCCAAATTGACTATCGAAAAAATTACGGTCATCGCACTCTTGATAAAACAATGACCTAATCCGAAATTTTGGCTAGATGAGTTTGAGTCTAAAGGGCAAGCTACATCGACTTAGAAAAAAATGCGTCTTTTCAACATTGGGAATAAGGTTAAAATTGTTTATGTTCGTTCCCCGCCCAACTTAAAAAAATGTCATATACAGTACTAACTTACGACATTTTTTTAATCGTTGACTTGTGGGATTCGCCGCAAAAACTATTTTGTGACAATTCCCACAAGGCAACGATTTTGGATTAGATCATTATTTTATTAAGAGTACGATTTTTTTTGCAAATGTTTCGCATGCTGTGTATTTGATCATGTTAGACCAGGGCTAAAGCCTTTAAAATGCTAAAGAGTGAAAGAATAATAATAATAGTAGGGTGAAACCCATTGGAAAAGAAAGAAAATGTATCAAAAATGAAAGGAAAAATAATTTACGGGCGATCTGTAGTCGGGAAGTGGTGGTAATTTTTATCTTTTACCTCAAACCAGACTGCCTCGGTGGCGTAGTTGGATTACGGTACGAATGCAATTCTGAGGTCTCGGGTTCGATCCCTGGGTCGGGCAAAGTGATATTGAGTTTTGCTATTCAGTATCAGCCCAGAGTCTGGAATTTGTGCCCGATATGGCGATAGGCTCGCTATGCGCCTCTGTCTACCCCTTTGGGGATAAAAGGCGTCAATGTGTGTGTGTGTGTGTGTGTGTGTGTGTTTTACAATTTTTTCTTTCACGAAATTTGGAGAAAGCTTACCATTTTATGTCCGAAACATATTGTAATTTTTTTTATTTGAAATATTTATTTATTCACATTATTTTAACTTAATATCTAAAAGTACCCTAATCTTCAATCGAAAATTCTCCCGTCAAAATATCAGCTTTTGTTTAAAAAAGCCGATGACCTTCTTGTTTTTTGAAATCTCTACTTTCTGATGGTATAAAAATATACATTACTATGGTAAATGTTCTCAGAAAATGCATTTTTACCTTTAAAAACTCACCCTCTTCCACTTTCCGGTCTCATAATAATAATAATAAAATAATACCAGCCCTGTATTATATACTGTCCCACTGCTGGGCACGGGGCCTCTACTACTGAGCTTTGAGCTTTAGTCTACCACGCTGGCCTAGTGCGGGTTGGTAGACTTCACATACCTTCGAAATTTTAATAAAGAACTTCTTAGGTTTGCAGGTTTCCTCACGATGTTTTCCTTCACCGTTAAAGCGAACGATGATTGATAAACAATGCACACATAACTTCGAAAAGTCAGAGGTGTGTGCCTTGGGTTTGAACCTCCGGACATTGTCTCAGCAGACCGTTCCATTCCCAACTAGGCTATCGTGCACTTTCCCGGTTTCAGATCGCCCCTAAATAGTTTTTCCTTTCTTTTTTGTTATATTCTCCTCCTTTTCCAATGGATTTCATCCTAATATCTTTTTTGTTTAAAAAATTATCGACCCTGGTCTATATCATCTTCTCTGGATGTAAAAATTGCTTGCATTATTTGTGCGTTCTTTGTCTTTAACTTATCAATAAAGCACTGTAACATCAAATTCAATTTCTCTGCCAAAACAGTTTTGAGTCTCATTTAAATTGTCTGGGACTGCATATCCTCTTTATTTGTTTTCCAAATGTATACATCTACCCTATATGGTTAAGGTTCTTCGAGAATGCTGGTCACTCCATAACTGTTATAAATAATTTTAACTTATGCTACAACTATCGCTGCTGCATAAGGCTGAGCACTGCCATTTGCCATGCGTTAAATGAAAATTATGACGTATCTCCAATATGTAGACAAAATCTACTGATAGAAATCCGATTTATTATTATCGCACTGTATGCAGCGACCGATTTTTACGGATGGTGTTGATTCGTGCACGCTCCTATAAAAATCATCCTGGCCATCTTATTTCTCAAACATAACTCTCTTCGAACCAGTAACATTGAGCGTATCTTTCTCCGTATCGTTTCCATGTTTTGTACCTTCTATCGCTGTCTTTACATAATAGGGAAGTTATGAGTGAAAAATACTCATCCTCAAGAATCGCAATTTCGGTGTGATTAATGAAATCTTAATATTCAAACGGGGTATCTTCGATTCAAGCATCGCACATTTACAGTAACATAATATGCATTATCACGTTTATGCGATTATAATGCCAAACATTACGAAAAGTCATAAGCTTATAAGTTTAATAAAATTAATTAGCACGTTGGCTGTGACACCAAACAGTAAATACTCCACTGGTGCGACTGACCACACGCTAGGCGTTTTGTCGCGCACTCGCGTACCGAACCGGTATGACAGTGCGGCAGCACACGCTACGCGTGTAAAAATGAGTGCTACGAGCATTTGTTGAACGTCAACGTTAGATATACAAATACCGCATTATGTATTTTACGGCATTGCTGTAGCGCTCCTATTAACACGTCCCGTGTGATCTCGCATGAGCCCTTGATATGTTTTAGTGATTACTTAATAACAGACATTCCGCGGTTAAAAAACAGTTGGTCTGTGAGCTCAGTCAGTCGCAACGCATAAAGTTTAAAAAAATCGATTTCAACAAATACTGAAAAGGGGAAAAACGGAAAAATTTCATTGATACACATTCGGACACTGTCATTTATAGATTTGGTCTCAAATTATTTTTATTATGGGAAGAAATTAAATAGCTTTTATGTATGTCCCAAAGGAGCAATGACGAGTTCTTTTAATTTTTAAATAAATATTTTGGTAATTTTACACATTTCTTTACAGATTCTTTAACTTGGAAAAGGATACTTAATATCGAGCCGCCACGGAGCAACAGGATTCGGCGCTTCTTGGCGCCAATGACACCAATGAAACATTTATGCCAGTTTCGGTTTCTGAAGATGCAAGGTACGTTAATAATTAAACTCCGCTTATTTGTAAAACATACATTACGGCTTCAAATACAGCCAGTGACGCGAGCAGGACACATCGGCGGACTGAAAATCTATCATATCGTCTTAGATTAGCTGATTTAATTTGCAATAGTTTGCGTTTACACACTGCGTTATTTTAACGTCGCACGTTTTTGATAAGCATATCCCTTGCGCGTACACAGTCGATTGTGATTGTAACGAAATTAATATTAATACAAACATTTGGATGGATGAAATCCTCCTAGCCAGTTTCGGCCACGGCGGCCAATCTCAACGGAGATCAGCCAGGTACGCAGGAGATATTATAGTGCACAAGCGTGTGCGCAATGCACAGGTGCACTCGCTATTCCTTCACTCTCATAGTCCGATGAGACGGCAATCCGACATGACCGAAGAGAGATCAGGCGCAGGACCAACGGCTTTACGTGCTTTCCGAGGCCTCAGCGCGCAAATCGTACTCGTAACGCATACGCAATACAACTACGCCACCGAGGCAACCATTTGGATGGATACAATAATTACGAAGATTGCTGCTTTTTTAATTGAAAATAGAGGGAGACAGTGTGCACGCAAATTTTCAGCGACAAAAAAACGCGTATGGCTGAATTACTGAGTTTTGCGCGTTTGTAGAGACAGAAACGATCTGGAGTTCTTCGGTGTATTTCCAGCGGTCTTGTCTGCACGTGCATGTTTTGAAAATATAAACACGGCTTCGGTATTCTCCTAGCGCTATGAGTTATGACCTGTCCTTTATGCGAGATTAAAAGAGAGTGGTCTCTTCTCGGTAGAAAGTGGTGTAGCATTGCTCAGGGCATTGCTAGTGTTTACGGATTTCAATCAAAAAGACATCTATGTGCAGTGCGGCAAAACGCTGTTTTTTGGGGAGCTGATGTGCACACACCATTTGTGTGACCGGCACAAGCGTAGCACTCATTTTCATAGGCTACATAGGTGTGTAGAGCCGCAAATGCGTTGGTGTTCAGTGCGCGAGTGCGACACCTGATGTGTAGCGTGCCGCACCGAAGGTAATGGTTTTGTTACCGCAGTCAAAGCCGAAAAATGTCAGAACAACTTTCACAGTTTTGCCTGATTTCCATATGTTAACTCCTGGGTATCTCATTAACCTTATATAACGCACCAGAAAACTGTGACTTTACGTCGGTTTTCTGCGAGACAGGACTCCGGTTGAGCTGGAGTGAACAAATATTACGTTTACAGTGTGGCTGCATTTATATCTTTATATTATTACTAGGTTTATCTCCCGGCTTTGCTCGCGTAAAATACTTCCCCGCTACAAAAGTCCCTAAAGTCCCACAGTAAGTAGGTACGACGCCAGTGCCATCTACTTAAAGAATCAGTTTAAAAATATCCATCATTACCGGGATTACCGGGAAAACTAAGTTCAGATAATCTGCTTAATTCGCATAGTTGAGATGTTTTTCATATTTGTGTGCAGATCGCAAACTATATAAACTAAGCTAGGTGTAATTTTGTCAGCGATGCGAGCTAAGTTTAACAAACTTATGGTAGTTCTAAGTTTGCCACCGGAAACAAATAAAACTTATTTAACTTTTCTAATCACACTTTAGTTTGTAGCTGTTTATTATTTACTAGCATTTGCCCGCGGCAATACTCGTTTTGAAAGATTACACTATAAAAAATAATTTCTAAAATAAAAAGTGTTTAGCACTCAGAGGTAACCTTAGACTAACAGAGGTAACGTAGCTTCCTAACACTTTTAAGAATTTACAGAATTGGTTTATTAGTTTTAAATATTATATCCTACATCTAAACTTAATCCAAACCCAGGACCATAACGAACAAAACAAAAAATAATCATACAAAACCATCGGTCGAATCGTGATTTATGAGATATGGTGGCGTGTTCATAGAAAAAAACCAACAACAAAGCACTTTTAATTTTCCCACGTCTCCTGGACGTCTCATTAAAATCAGCACTGCGGTGCTACTTATGTTGCAGTTTAAAACTGAATGAGTACAGTTTTTGGTGCAAGTGCAAAGCGTGTTTCATTGTCTATACTAATATTCTAAAGAGGAATTTGTTACTTTGTTTGTTTGTTTGTAATGGATAAACTCAAAAACTATTGGACCGATTTTGTAAATTTTTTCACTAACAGGAAGCTACATTACTCTTGAGTGCTATAGGCTACTTTTTATCCTGGGAAAATATTTTTATCCCGGAAAAAACTTTTTGACGCGGGTGGTGCCGCGAGCGGAAGTCTAGTATGGTCTAAAAGCATCGAAACCTCTTGTGGGTCCAGCAAGAAATTGTTCTTTCTTCTTCTTAATTTTTCAAAGCTCCGTGCAACTTTTTAAATTGTTTTCTCTTCTTAAAAACCTGATTCGTAATATTATGATAATATAAATATTTTAAAAAAGTATTTATCAAATTAATCCAGTCTTTTTGAATAGGTATTGCGCTTATAAAATCACGACACGAAATTTTTATACTTTATCATACTACTATAGTCATAGGTTACATTCATTGAAATTGATTTTTTTTTGTTAATGGCCCTACTGCCAGTAGCCTGACGCGAGTCGGCTTTTCTGGTCACACCGGTCTTTAGGGTGAACGCAGAAGGCGCTCGCAACCCTATGAATTAAGTGACCATGCTGAGGGCAACCCACTAACGGGTTACGAACCTCGGCTCAGGACGGCCACTGAGAGAGAATGAGACATCAACGATTAGGGAAAGATTGGTTTTTAGGCCTAATCCTATTAGATTGTGTTGTCATCGGCACGCGGGCCGGAACTGCTAGGAGGGTCGGAGGGGCGACGGGGAACGCGGCGAGGTCCTCGACGGCGAGGACGGAACTGCGGTCTTGTGGAGTGTTGGAGTCTCAAGAACTCGTTCTTATGGCGGATGGCCAGAGTGATTTCGTCCTCTGGATCGGTTAATACGGAACGCGGCCGTCTCCATTTGGCGCGGTCGAATGGATATTGAAATTATTTTAAATGTATTGCGCATTTTGGCCCAAATTACCTGCTCGTATATGCCGTCATATCGCGCCGACGCTTCCTAGTATGGGACTGTGTAGGTAATATTATGAGTAGTGAGAACATAATTATTGTAAGACATAATACAGACTGGCTAGGACGACGCTAGTGTATAAATTGCAACTAAAGTTACTGAACTAAACCGATAAATAAAAAAATATTCTTGCTTCAAAGATTGTTTATTTAACAACAAATAACATTTTTACAAATAACACCTAGTTCAGAAAGTTGATAAGCAGGAAATTCGAACGTGGCCAACCCGAAAGCAATCCCCCAACCGGAGGCATCTCTTGTAGTAGTTTGTGCGGCAGAACTAGTCTCTCTAGAATTGTCTTATATAGCTACGAAAAAAGTGTAGATCTACAAAACATTTTCATGGTTATGTTATGCACAAATTTGAAATGAGAGAAATTATAAATAAAATATACATTTTCAAGTACTTACGCCTGAGTGTAGTTCAATATTGAAATTATTTAACTGCCCTGTATAATTGCGTAAATTTGAGTTAGGCAATAAGTATGAAATTGAAAGTGGTGCGGCGTGTTTGTCATGGCGACGTTGCGACGGCTCCAGCGGCAGGCGGTCTCCATGACGACCCGCAGATTCGCATGGCTCCGACCGCGGAGTGGGTACGCTCACGATCAATCCCGAGCTGAGGAGGTCTACACCCGCCGCCGCCGCAGTGCTTCCCACTTACACGCGCCGTGACGCACTCCTCCCGCGCCCTGCGCACCTATTAAACCTCATTTTATTTGCTTATTTTTCTACCCCCGACAGAAGATCTTAAAATTAGCCATTGATTTACCAACATATAACTGTACAGTAACAAGGTACTGCGCACAGATTCCTATGTGATAGAAATTAATGTAAAAAAAAAACAATACTCTTTCACATCAATATACATTAGTCAATGAATGACCATCGAGTCTTGATTATTACACACTTCTAGTGTTTTAGACTACGTTCCCTTATATTATTACCTTACAAGTATTCTGGTCCGAGCCACATATGATTTCATTTTAATGTGGGATTAGCCCCATTATGTACTTTTCTGGGATAAAAAACAACCTATGAGTAAATCAAGGATCTAGTCTATATCTGTCTAAGATTTCATTCAGATCTATTTTACGTTTGGGTGCTTTTAACAAACATAAAAATTTCCAAAACCTTCAAATATCTTGATAAACTTTTGCATTTTTAATATTAGTAAGATATATTATACAAGATGAAATAGTTTTTAACCAACCTAAAAAAATATATTTTTATTTATGTATTACATTTGTTAAATTACAACTAACCAAAACATGCTGATATACTTTCCACACCTTCGAAATTGTAATGGAGAACACTCAGATTTCTCTTTTCAGAATGTTTTCTAACAAGTGATAATTAGCAGAACACACGCAAAACTTCGATGTTCAAGGTGGTTTGAGTTAAATTTTACCCTCTGTCTTGGCAGACTGTTTCCCTCCCAAATATATATGTATAACCCAATAGGTATTTGGTTGATGTATGTAACCAATTCTCTTTAGATTTAGTTTTTCTCCAGAATCTTAAACGCGTGGTTAGCCGGTTAGCGTTAAAACTTCTGAAAGAAACGAATTGTTTCTTCCTCGAAAAATAAAACCGGCATATCGTTTTTTTTTTCCTTCTGAGCATTGAAAACTTCAAACCACGTGACTCGATGAAAAAGAAATTTCTTCGTGTTACTCATTGATGAACTTTCGTATAATCAATTAAAAAATGGTATCAGTGATTCTTTTTGTGTTGGGTTCAATATAGACTGCACTGGAAGTGTTGTCTTATGTGAAAACATAAACAAAAAAGAGGGGAGTTATAAGTTTAGGGTGTGTATCTGTGTATCTGTATGTCTGTCTGTGGCATCGTAGTTCTCAAACGAATGAACCGATTTGGACGCAGTTTTTTTTTTGTTTGAAAACTGATGTGACTGCGATTGTTCTTAGATACAATTTATGAAGATCTGTTCAGGCGTTTGAGGATTATTAGCTCATTTCCAACTTAAAAAAATCGATTGAATTTAAATTTGGCGTACTGTGACATTCAATATATTTGTAAACATGAGCTGATACTGCGGCATCAAGTAGTCCGCGGGATACCCAACTCCTTAGAAACTTATAGCAGATATAGTGTGTTTGGGCGGTCGCAGACGACAACTTAGACGTGAGTTGGAGGAAGCCCGCAGCCGTCCCTAATGCGCCGAAGATGGCCACCGCGGAGTTTTGGTTGGTATGTCGTGCGGTGTACATAGGTTAGGGACTCGGCGGTCGCCCGACGTTTTCCATCTTTCCGAGCGGCTCAACGTTGGGTCGTAAGGCACGGTGAACCCAACATAACCGCTCAGTCGTTCCCCTTGAACACTGGGCGGTAGTAATAAGTCACTTTCTCCGCGTCAACAAAAAAAAAAAAAAAAAGATGTAGTGTGTTTGGGCTCATAAGGATGGGCTCAACGAGTAGGTGATAGATAGTTGATTATCAAGGCCCCATGATGGAGAATAAAGTAATTTAAAAAGTTTGAAATAAAAATTAAATTAAAACTAAATAACCCCCGACACAAAAAATCTCTAAAAAGTAAAATAATAATAGTGTCTTTGTCGTTTACGTACCTAGTAATATTTTGACCCAACCGTCGTCGCATCGGGTGACCGCTAATACACATATACATTTAAATGTTTATAAAGGTAAATTTCGAAAAACACATGGTTTATTTCGCTTACTTTCGATTTTTGTCGAAAAAAACTCGTTTTTTTCGAAAAACATTATTTTTTTTCCGATTAAACTATTGTGAATTTTTCGAATATTGCACTGAATAAAAACCATGGATTATAATATAAAAGAAACGCGAATGTTCCCAGTTTTTTCAACGCTATAGCTGGTAGGTCTTTTATATATAGGAATTCGACTGGGCATTCATCGCCTATTCTATTTTTGCTGTCAATAAAAGCAGAATCCAAACATTGATAAGAAACCTTGTGATATGAAAGCAGTATAGTTTCAGAGTCATAAAGTACCATGAAGTGCTTAGAAATTTATAGTTGTTAGTAGTTTAAGTTTTTACGGGTACTGGCGACTCTTGCCAGTAGGACTAAGGCGATCCATTTTCTCGTCCTGTCAATAGTTCAAAAATAGACCCAAAACTGAAACGTAAAAACTATATTATATTATCTGTAATTTCGCCAACACTACTGACATACCATGCAGACTATAATAATCCTATTAATATTATAAACGCGAAATTTTGTAAGAATGTATGGATGGATGTATTTTTGTTACTCTTTCACACAAAAACTACTGAACGAATTTCGATGAAATTAGGCACACGGGTAGATCAGGTCCTGATTTTTAACACATTGGCTACTTTTTATCTTTTAAAATAACTGGCGCCTCTTATTTAAAGAATATTAAAGAAGATAACTATAGTTTGGTTATACTCTTTATATGACGCAATGAAAATTCATCTTTAATTTTACCCACCGTAGGAAAGTTATCAAACTTTCACAAACAGAAAAATTATGGTCAACGTATCTTCTAACATTTGTCTGTATAAACAATTGGATATTTAATCCTTTTTGATGGACGGTGCCTTAGCGATGCCGGTATAATCACAGTATACCTACGGTTTACTATGAATATTACTTACTAGGAGGAGGTTCTTAATTCGTGTGTTTGTATTTTTTTTATCTAAAACATTGGGCACCGTTGATTTCATGTCTATATATATGTATTCGTCTTTATAGAGCTGAGTTATTTTTACCCTTTAAATGTATACAATATATAGGTATACATACAATATATTACTGGTAAAATGACTGTTACGTCTGCAACGCACTCGGTACCATTCGTATAAGCTGTTCAACTAGTAATGCTTCGGTGAGTTTTCCTGATCTTGGCATTTGTTACGTGTATAACGCTAAACTTGAAACAATTTTATGCGCCCACTTGATAATGAGACTGCTTTTCTATTAAATGGAAATCGTTTTTAGGGGTTCCGTAGTAAATGTGGGATTGTTGGGTAGTATGGCACAAGTACTTTATTTGGCCAAGGTTTCGAAGTAATTTATATTAGTTTAGGTGTAATGTAGAAAAGAACATGTTTACTAATCCCATTGGGATGGCACATTTGAAAAGGGATTATCCCATTATTGAAAATTCACTTAAACATTTTGGATTTAGATTTGACAACAAGCAAATTATCATTCTGAAATTCTTCAGAAAGATCTTGAAAAATCTTTGGCTATTACTAAATTATAGACGGAGTGGACAATAGCCTAGTTGGGAATGGTACGCTCTTCCGAGACAATGTCTCTGCAAGTTCGAAACCCAAGGCACACACCTCGGATCGAAGCTACGTGTGTATTGCTTATCAATTATCGTTCGCTTTAACGGTGAAGGAAAATATCGTGCGGAAACCTACATACCTGAGAATTCCCGATAAGAATTTCGAGGGTTTGTGAAGCCTGCCAACTCACACTGGCCTAGTGCGTGGTGGACTAAGGCCTAACCCCTCTCAGTACGGCATAGCATGTAAATTAGAAATAGATAGTATACCTAGAATAGTAAAAGATAGGAAATATTGTACAAAAATAGTTATTAGTGTAATAAATAGAAATAAGTAGTCATAAGTTACTAAATATATAATTTAAGTTATATGTTATTAGTAATAAGAATAGACTGGGAAGAATGCAAGATAGATGAATGTATAGGATAAATAGATGTATATTAAGGTAGAATGAATATAGATAACATATTAAGAGAAAAAATTTAAAACCAAAAAAGAAAAGAAAATAAAAAGTAAAAAAAAGCAAAAAAGATTGACAATATCCCTTGTCCTGGATAGGGGGAACGAGGATGAGCCGCAGAGCTTCATCAAATTAAAAAAAAAACCCACTCAGTAGTAGAGGAGGCCTTCGATTAATGAATAATACCTACCACATACATTACAAAGTATTTTAATAGAACTGATGATTATAAAATCAAATACTATGCGAATTACACATCAAAAATAAATAAACATTGAAGAAAGAATTATTTCAAGATCTTATAATTATGAAGCTAATTCTGATTCAATAATGTTTTCTTAGGGTTGATTTGTTCAATTCAAGAAACTTTCTTCTTTAACAAATTATTATAAATACTTCATACTTAGTTATTACTTATTGATTTAGTTACTTCAACAAGATAAAAAATTACATTCAGGGAAAATTATTATTTCTGGAAACTCGCCCTTTAAGAAATCAAATCATTTATTTCGAATCTATAAAATATTTAACATTATTTAGATTCAATTAATTTTAACTCTACCACCACAGAAATTTCAGGCAGAAATTACCACCAGAGAAGAATGGTTAAGAAAGTCTTGTGTTGCTTTTTTTAAAATCACTTCAAAGGTATAAAATAGTTACAATGTATGTTACAAAAAGAAACTTTATTTTGTTTATAGTAGTTATAGTAGTTATAGTAGGTACTTGCAAAATATATACAATACAAAAATAATCTAGATTTATGGAAACGATGACATTAGATCCAAAAATTAAGTTTTATAATAAATATGTCTATATTTCAAGTAGTTGTTTTTTTGGTGTAAATACATTTCAGTTCTAGGTAAAAACGCATAATAAATGTTAAATAAAATCAACTCGTAGTTATATAACGTATAAGTAATATTTTAGCTGCACGAAACGTGACCTTGACCCCAGAGCATAGGCCTAACCTGCCCCAAAAGTGTTCGGTTAAAGTTGCCGGTCGATATATAAGAGGATCCAGCTCGCGCAGGCGCCGCCGTCACCGCCCGCCCAATCGATCTGCCCGCCCACGTGACGCAACGCATTTGCGGGGATTCTTTGCGGACAACTCTTTTATATTATACTTTGTCTAGATACCAGACTATGACCATAACTGGATTAGTAATGGGTATTCTTCCAATAAACTTTTCACTCAATATCAGGATGCTGGGAATTAAAAGTATATCATTGCACAATATTCATATCGCCCATGTAGATATGGTTGTGAGTATATAATTTTTTTTATGCGAACTATTTTAATACTTATACATACTACAGCACTAATTTTGCATACATTATTATATCCATTTACTGTTTAACTTTGATTGCTGGTCTTAAGTCCTTTATACAAGTACTGGTCAATCGCTTTAATTATATTAAAAATGGGCAAGTCGTATTAACATTAATAGTAATTATTTTTAATATTATTCATTACACAATACAGGTTGGCTGGAAGAGAATGCCTACGGCATTAAGTCCGCCTATACACCTTGTATAAAGTGTTAAATAATAATAATATTATTATTCTGTACGTATACTATTATATTGTAAATATCCAAAGGATTTATGATGTATGGTGTGTGTTATGTTCATTTTATTGTATGTTCAAAGTGATCAGTAAAATCCGTTATAATTACATTTCATTGCGTCTCAGATAGTTATGACAGAAATTAAGGCCTGTTTCACGGGTTTCAAGTAAATTTTATTTGACAGTTAATGTATTAAACAGCTAATATATTACAGCGTGACTTTTGTCTTTAGTCGGCTTATACATGTATGTAGGGCTGCCATCACCTAAATTGCCGACGCCGGATAAACACAGCAAAAATCCCGGACATTTGGACGAAATATGGGTTTTTCCCCGGACACCTCTGAAAAAATATTTTGCCGTGCCTTCTTGAATGCGGGTTATTATGAATTGATTTTTAACTAAGATTTATATCAATTTATAGCTTATCTATAAAAAATGGATTTCCCCTGACAACAAAAGTGTCCGGGTTTAAACTGTACACTTTTTACAAACCCCTGCCGGACGGCCCCCGGACGCCCTTCAAACTAGGACAAATCCGGGGAAATCCGGACAGATGGCAGCCCTACATGTATGTGACGAGAAGCATTTTTCAACAAGCGGTGAAATCGGTAATTGTACTTATTTTTGTTTAGTAAAACATGAACAAGTATAAATAATGCACAAGGGCTAGTATATTCCACGTAGTCCCTACCCAATATATTACGCCATTTATATTCTCATTAGATGTTTCATTTGATCAGATTACTTAAGCTCCCTTGAGGGAGCATCTCATCATTTCTTATAATTATGGTATTGAGGTTCCATTTAAACTCAACAGAGTGAGAATCGCTCGACTCTACAAAGGAAAGTACTTGTATAGTTAATAATCTCGTACCTATTGACGGACTGATAATGTGCACGCAATATGCGTTTTAATGAAAAACAAGAAGATTGACGACTTAAATGCCGCGCTGCGCATTTCTGCAGCCACTGCAAGCTCTTCGGCAATAATTATATACCCTGATACAGATGCTTTTTTTTTAAGTTATGCATTTTTCCTGTTTTTGCGTAGTAAATACGCAATATTTACTAGAAATCAATGTATCATGTTTAAATAGGCACGTTGTTATTCATTAACACATGAATCATTTGAGTCGGTCAATGTCAGCGTATAGGTAACGTAGGGTCACTAATCGGAAGTACTGTTTGAAAAATCCCAAGCATAATTAGTAAATAATTATGTATGAGTAGGTGATAGATTAACTTTTAAGATACCAACGAGTATCATATTATAAACGGAGATACTCGAGAAGCGGAATTAGAATGAAGTGCGCGCCGCAACTCGCATCGCGCGGCCGTGTGCCACGTCATTGCCGTGACCCACTGACATAGATCCGCGGGGCCGCCTGCACCGATATCTGCACGCGCCACGTTCTTCCTTTACTGCCCCTTTGACTTTTTATATGTACCTCTGTTCCTTGTGTATAGAATTTACTACTATTATAAACCCTTTATTAAGTCGTCTGTTACATGATAGTATTATAATGAGGAAAATAATACACCTAAACTGTTATCTGACAATAAAAATAAACATTCACGTAGTTATGGTAATGCTACACAATTCTTTATGTTGACTAATTTAATTCATTGGTAAGGTAAAATTATTTTTATTTTTTTTAAACGTTTAGTGCTAAGTTTATATAATGTGTCATGTTCTAATTATATTTACTTCAATTGCAAAATTTAAAAATAATGTTTTTGTATTGAATTATGCAATAAATAGCCTTGTTATCTAAATTCTGCACTTGACACGAATACTGTTCCATTTCACTTTCATATTGGTAGTAGGACACGGTTTACTACGTATCGTCGACGCTACGCCACGCTATCGCGTCGTATGCTATACCTAGAGCAAGATTGGAGTGAGCAATACCGTAAGGAATTGGTGGCATTTCGTAACCTCACAAAATTACTCTTACTCGTTTATTTATGCGTCCGCATGAAATTTGGGAGGTACAGTAACTTTTGTATCAAAGGAGTTATTTACTTCACACCTAACATTATACAAATGCAATGCAATCAGCCCTGTATTAGCAGTGGGCAGTATAAACTGCCCATCGCTGAGCACGGGCCTCTTCTACTACTGAGAGGGGTTAGGCCTTACTCCAACACGCTGGCCTAGTGCGGGTTGGCAGACTACACATACCCTCGAGATTCATATGGAGAGTCCTCAGATATGTATATAACGTCACGATCTTTACCTTCGCCGTTAAAGCAAACGATAATTGATAAACAATACACATGTAAATTCGAAAAGTTAAAGGTGTGTGTGCCTTGGGTTATGAACCTCCGAACATTGTCTCAGCAGACTCTTCCATGACCAACTATTTTCACATATTTACAGATTATTTTTATGTTATATTTGGACTTGAATTTAGTACATAGGTACTAATTAGATATTAACTAGAGTTTTTATCTATATAAAAAACCCACTGGTGGTAGGTCTCTCATATGTAAGATGCCGCCTGGGTGGGTACCACCGCAATGTCTATTTCTACCGCCAAGCAGCAGTGTGCATGCACTCATGTGTTTCTATTTGAAGGACACTGTAGCCAATGTAACTACTGGACATAATGAGACTTAACACCTTATGTCTCAGGATGACGAGCGCAGTGGAATGCCACACTGTACTTTGTAAGTCATGATGCTGAATGGTTTTACTACTGTTTATGGGGGTCCTATCGCTTACCATCAGGCGAACGGCATATTCGTCTCGTCATTCGATGCAATAAAAAAAACTTTGGTTCTTTACATTTAGAAATTTTAAATGAAGAACAGGATGATCCTCAGCAAAAGCTGCAATTAAATTACTACTTATTTACTACTCAGTGTACCACTAGTAGCTTTCCTAGCATTATAAATTGAGGCGACTATAGAGTCACCATCACTAGATCACTATATTTAAGCTCTACATCTGTACGTACAGCTCAAATATATTCGTCAGTTTAACCATTCTCTTCATAGGAAAAAGAACATTGGTATAAGGTCTACTACATTATTATTTAACGATAGGATTTTTTGGAAAGAAACATAGTAATAATGAATAAAAATAAATGTTAAGTGTTAAATCAATATTATGAACGTTTAAAATCTAAAGTAGTCCGAAAACATCGGACATACAAATCACAAAATATTAAAGAATTAAGAATTAAGGTTATAAGACGCTAACACAAGAACAACTTGGGTTTTTCTTAGTTAATGTAACGTATCATCGAATGTAGAGTACCTGTTCGCATATACATTTAATAATTTTATTGTGCTGTAATGTGAATTTTACTGTTTAAATTTCTCAGAGCCTTCTACTTACCATGATAATAATTTATAAGTTAAATACGTAATAACATTACATAAAATATTTTTTTGTATGTAACAGTTGTAGTGAATCAAAAATAATGCACGATTTGCATGGATGTATTGCGCTATTTATTTGTTTACATAAATACAATCTTCGTTTAGCAGGTAGAGTTTATTTACTGTCAATCCTAAAAAAATATAGTGGAATTCTAATATTTACTCTTAGTGCATTTTCAGCATTACATAAACGTGAATCATATACTTGGAGCCAGTTAGATACCCTGTATATACTTTCATGGTATTTACGTTTTATTTATGTTTGGGAATAGAAATTCTGGTTTCCAATTATTCCATTGGTGTTTGGCCGTAAAGGTGTTTTGAAATATGGATTAAAATAACTTAAAGAAATAAAGCCTAAGAAGTTAGAGGCAACCGTCACTTTGTATTTATGGTACCTGTATATCCTATCCAGACAAGTTATAAATAATAAAGATGTACATAGGCGTTTATGTATATTTTTGTGCTGAGACATGGCTAGAGTTGTTATTATTAATTTCATAAATAGGTGGGCTAGTACAATTTTAACAAAAAAGCTCTACATTTTGTAAATCATTAGTTTAAGAGGGGAAATATTAAAACTATTTAATAGAAACAACATCTCAAGTTCTATAATTTATTTGTTTGAATATAATGCATAATTATAAAATGGGTATTTGGTTTGTACTTTGTATGAGAATTTAATTGCAATTATAATATTATAATTATGCATACCTCAGTATTGATTAGATTGCGTTGTTTCGCAACAATGGCAAATGAAATAAACAAATTTTCTACCGTTCGTGTTAAGTCGTATATGTTCGGTATTATTCGACAAATTTTTTATCATTGTCTTAGCGAGCGAGATCGCAGAAGAGGCTGGCAAATTGAGAATGGCACGAGTGTGACTGTAGCGACGATACTATTCAGTGAGTCCGGCTTTTCCCGCCCGCCACCACCGCCGCGCCGCGCCGCCGCCGCGCCGTCGTCATCACCGTCTCCTTCGACGTTCTGCGCCGTGTCGCGCCGAGCCGCCCGTCGTGTTGATAATTTGTAAAGCGGCGAACGAAAAGGATATGAGTATATCTACGTCTCGTCTTTCAGTTGACTTTCATCGTCGTTTTGAAGCGAACGTTTCGCACGGTGTTGATACGAAATTGCACTATCACTACGTAATAAAATTATTGCATGTTATTGTGCAGACATATTAAAAAAAACGTGACTCTTTGTGGACCTTTCTTGCTAAACATTAAAGTTTGTCGATTAGCTGTGTTAAAGCCTGACTA
Organism: Lapara coniferarum; assembly: GCA_949316025.1. Taxonomy (NCBI): domain Eukaryota; kingdom Metazoa; phylum Arthropoda; class Insecta; order Lepidoptera; family Sphingidae; genus Lapara; species Lapara coniferarum. Next base: position 10,997,038 of record OX438926.1, on the reverse strand, counting down.
GAAACCTGCATATTAAAAAATAGCGTCGCAGCGATTGTGGCGCAATGCAGTGTATGTTTAGATGCGGATACGAACAGTGTTATTTAAAATTGATTCAAAGAGACCTTGGTCTCCCAAACAGTGGCTCAAGTGGCTGTAAAAGCTGGTGTGTGCTGTAGCCATGCTTCCTATGGTGCAAACGGAACCTGTGCTTTTCACTAGTGGGGTTCACTCCGTAAATGCGGCGGTCACTCCGTCGGCCACATTGCCACCTTCGCTCACCCCAGAATCAGATATCGATGAATTAGTGGATATCTTTTTCGATGTTGACGTTGCCGTTAGCACTTATTCAAGGTAGGTAACTTGTACCTACTCTACAGGTAACTTGTATTCTTCAGTTGCAGCCACGTGATACAATTTTATATACACTGTAATAGGTACACATTCAATCGAATGTTTAAATTAGTAGTACAGTAGAACCGATCCAATTATGTGCATTATTTCACACCAGTATATTTTATAATAATAATTGTGCGATGTTATTGAATATCAGAATCAAGAAGTCTCTTCGATTGGCTTTCATTCTGTGTGACATTTAAGATTCCACATGGAATTTTTAAAGTACACAAATAACGTCAATACGTGTAATATTATGTATATGATACATACATACATATATACACTCACACCTTTTATCCCCGAAGGGGTAGGCAGAGGCGCAACTAGTGCACCCACTTTTCGCCATTATTCCGTCCCATGATGTGACAGGGGGCGAGCCTATCGCCATATCGGGCACAAATTCCAGACTCCGAGCTGATATTGAATAGAAAAACTCAATACCACTTTGCCCGACCCGGGGATCGAACCCGAGAGCTCAGTAGGGCAGTCGTACCATAATACGCCACCGAGGCAGTCAATATGTATATGATGTAATAAAATATTAGATATCTTAAAGTGACTAAGACTTCTACGTCATCATATTGATTAAGGTACAAGACTCAAGACCGTAATTATTAACAACTTATTCCTTTTGAAACCTAGGGAGGCTACGCAGTTTTGAAATTAAACAAACGTTATGGAATAGTATATTCTTATGAGAATTGCGAAAACCTGTTTAGACTGCTATAATCGTCATCTTTGTAAGTTTTCTTTTCTTTATATGATATCAAAATGTCATTAGGAAGAGCAGCTCCTCCACTGACGCTGCATCGCCCAGACTGTGACGTATAATACACGGGTCATCCAGAATCTTCTCTGTTCTTAGGGTTTTAACTTATCAGCGGGATCTAGTAGCTTGCTGACAGTATAGTGGCTGTTTGTTCGCAAGATGTATTTCCCAACCACAGAACCAATTTAGTTTTTTTTTGCTGTTTCTTGTGAATGTCAATAATTCATATTAACCTGTTGATCCATTGTAGGTATGGATTGTCGATGTCTAAATACCATGTCTCGGTCTCTATAATAACTCAGGGGCCGTAGCCAAGATGCTTTTCAACAAGCGTTAGAGCCAATGTACAGTCGGCAGCATAAGTAGCTGAACAAATTCTTATAATATGTTTTTACTAATCTTTTTTTCTCTTCACAATAATAAAATAAAAGAGATTTACTTTACTTCAAGCAAAGAAAAGAATGTTTCAGTTCAACTTAACGCGTATATAAGCTATTTGAAATTTTGATTTTGTTCATATACTTATGCTGCTGACTGTAATAGAAAATTGTATGCGAATGACATATCTTATCGATAAGACTATCGAAAGGAGACGTCATACCCATTTTTTTTTTCTATTCTATTGGCGTTAACAGCTTGTAGAAAAATATGTTGGCTACGGCCGCAGATACACAGGCGGAAACCCTACATCACTAGTTTTCTATATCATCTTTATTTTCCTATGTTTCATTTAAGTGTATAAAACCTCGTGTTTGTATATATAAATCATTGGTATAATAAATGTTTTTATTGCTTTGCGCAATCAATGCGAGTAACAATATAGCAAAACCAGTGACATGAAACACCGAGACCTAGAATGATTGCAGGTCACAGAATGCAGATAAAATATGTATTTATAAAAGATAATAAATTATACCAGCATCGTATGCTAATCCATTTCTGATTTTGCAGCCGTTAACAATATGCTTTGTACATTGAACGATGGAGACATAATAATTTCATTTGATTTTCCTTATAAATGGTGTATTAAAGCATTTTCACTCCTGAGGAAAAATCAAATCATTGTCATGTTTAAGAGTTATGTTGATACATTGTAAGAAAATAAAACACTTTTGGAAATAGTATACCTTGACTCTATATTGTTTTTATAAAAATAAGTAACTAAAAATAGGCAATCTTAGGTAAGTTTAGGAATGAAGACTGATTTTAACATTCAATCATTTTAAATTTTTGACGCAGATTAACACCCAATTTTCCATCCAATTCCAAAAGACACCGGACCGGTGATTTTATGTTGTCACTTCGCACGGACACTGATAGATGCGCAATTTGAGACTAATCAACCCTCGCGGACGCACAAGTAGCATATTTTTCACCCAGCACCCACCTCGGAAGGCTGATAGAGTTCGAAAAGGGATGATTACTTAAAAACCCTAAATGTACTGTAACATGACTACATTTCATTAAAATTATGCAAATATAGGTGAATTATGTTTTATGCCACATATGTAGATATGAAGTGTTTCTGTACAGTATCCTTGGCATGTTTTAAAAGATAAACTTTTATATAAATGACTGAGTTGATAACGTTCTTTAACCCATCTGTTTAAATGCCTTTATCTACAACAGTCTAATATATTTAAGATAATGTTAAATATGTAATTATATAACATATTTAAACCCATCTTAAATAGTTGCTTTAAGTGTGTAAAGAATCGATTGGGATTTGATAACTCGCTGCATGCCAAATCAATTGAAATGTAAATGTTACGTGGATTTATATCATAAGAAACGTTTTTATTCTGAATTACATGTTTCTTGTTATAAGATTTTTATAATTGGAGAAGCTGGCCCCGCGATCTTTGTCACGCTTCAGAATCAATAAATGTTGTGTTAACTTATTAGATTTTTCTAATCCTATATTATGATTTTTATACATGTTAATGGCCATGTAGTGCCTGATGGATTTTCAATGTTCCCATAAAAATATAAAAACATTATTAGATTTTTATTAACATTAATCAATTACTTATCAAAATGAATTAAGCTCAACACATTATGTACAAAAATCAAAATTAAATGATCATACAGAGAGACAAAGATATGCAGAGACTATTCTTGAGCACGACATGCCACGGTAATGACATCTCTTTCACCTCTTCCACGTTCATAGTTCTCATCATATATTTTGCCGATTATGGACATCCCCGTCATCCGTACCATACACATTCGGTCGATAAATACTTTTTGTAGCTCGTCTTTCAACCATCTTCTCCACGTGCTAAATTATCTCAGTATACTTCTTTTCATTTTAGTCACCAGGCGGTTCTCAGTCCCATACAGTAATGATAACGTTGACCACAGCTTATTCCTCGGTACACCAGCATAGGCCTGTTCCAAGTTTACGAATGCACAAAAAGCCTTTTTTATTTGACCAAATGTTTCTCCGCCATATACCTACCTTATGGCAAACCCCTGATCTTCTTATCCTTCTGAATCACGGCATTGTAAATAACAGAAATTTTAGAAAAAAAATTCTAATGTAGAGAATTCATTAAAACGAATTCAAATACGGTGGAAAACTGAATTAAAATTGGTGAAAACTCAAAAAAGATGCTAATTCATCACGTAACGGCTAAGCGCATCGGTATGCATTGAAAGGTGGTAATATGACATTATGATAATACAGGTAACTTACTCTTTGCGATCGGGACATGGACTGCGCGCAACTGGACCAGCTGTGAAAGGAATAAACAACGCCGTTTTCGTTTTTCAAAATTCCAAATAAAATGTATGAGAAAATGTATTTACTTTAATTTCCTTGATCAAGAACTTCCCATATTTTTATAGTTATTCTGCTATTCGGAACGGATACAAATCCACAAAATCAAAAACATTTGGCTGTTCTCGAGTTATAAATGGTCCCGCTGTCTGTCCTTTTGTATGCTTAGATCTTTAAAACTACGTAACGGATTTTGATGCGGTTTTTTTAATATACTGATTCAGGAGAAAGGTTAATATGTATAATACAGGCATAATATAGCAAAGAAACACTGATAATTTTAGAGGTTTCTAATGTGATGTCGTAAATAAACACATTTTTTTGCGCTTACATTGCAAAGGCTGGCCAAACCCTACGAGATAGATCAAAATAATGTACTACAATATTGTACACCTTAAAAAGGTCTACACAAAAGTCTGTGATGGTATATGTCGTATCTCTTAGGGATAACCCACAATAAACATTTTGTATCCTTTACCTTTTATGTGAAATAATGGCTTATTTACGAAGCTATTTCAAGCAATACAGCGTTAATCCTAATCCAATATGGCTCATTACAGCATGTAATTTAAAGAAATATTTTCGAAGACATTACAAATTTAAAATGCAGGGACATAGCGTTGCGGAGGTACCAGCCGGGGGGCTGGCGGTCGTGCCTATAATAGCGCGTCGAAGGCTGCGCTTTGCCCTTCAACACTGCATGTTTTTGTGTATATTCAGGTGGATTCGAATATGGTTCAGATTTACAATTCGGTCCGGGAAAACGTTACAGTTTGTATATAAAGTGACTTTTATACAGGAAAAACTTTTTAATGCGGGCGAAGTCGCGGGCAAAAGCTAGTTTATATATATAGGTTTCCAAGAATTTCAAAACAAAATGTTATTTGTAAAATTTTGTTACGTTTTTGGACGGTAACGCCGAAAAGTAGAGTTAGCTGATATAAATTTTACGCCGGCAGATCAGCTATGTATAATTATGCATACTTCTTTGTTGTCCATCTGGAAGATAATATATTTTGAGTAATACCTCAATCATGCCTTTATTATAATTTGGCAAAATATGTAAGAAAAATTGCGTAATTTTTTCTAAATTACAAAATGAAGAAGCCTGTAAATTGCGGATCTCGTTTATAATTTCGAATCATATTTAATTTCCCAGAAAAATGTTCATAAATATTATACCAATAATATTAGGTATTAATCTATGAAGTTGCCGTTTAGTAGAAAGTTGGTCATCTTTTTATAAATATTTTTTACTAGATTTTGCTCGCGGTCCTTTCTAGAGTCTCAAATTATCTCCATACTAAATTTAATCAAAATCCGTTCAGTAGTTTGGGAGATGTGCAGTAACAAACAAACAAAAAAATAGACAGGTAAGAATTATAAAAATCGTTTCTCTACTCTTCTTTAGTTACCCTCTTTCTTTTTTATCACATTTCTTTCAGTGTACAGACACACCGGGATCTACTGCTTTATTGAAGTATAGATTTCTATTAATCAAAATATGCACTCATGCTGTCGATGCATCCCTGCCAGCGCAGTGGTAGTTTTTTAATGCCCCTCTTAAAGAAGTCAATTGTATCGTTGAAGGATTTGTCTAATACCTGAGAGGCATTACAAGATGCCTTTGAAGAGTTTGTAGGCTCCCGTACACAGGACTTCTTCAAGTAGGGCATTGAAAACTTACCACTGCACTGGCAGAGATGCATCGATAGCATAGGTGTATATTTTGATTGATAAAAACAAAAAGCTATTTATAAAAAGATACTAAGTTTCTGTATACTAAACAGCAATTTCATAGGTAAAGACCTAATCTGAAACGTAATGTTAATAATAATTTGATATTATACTCGAATAACATATATCAGAAACTGTTTAAATAAAACTATTTTACGGATTTTATCAAGCTTTTTAATTTATATTTTATATCGACGTTTCGAAGGCTTTGCAGCACTTCGTGGTCACAGAGCGGACTGAGGTTTAGGTGGTCCAAAAAGTTAGTGTTACAAATCTACCTTCAATTTACAATTATAAAATTTTAAGGTGTTAGTCATCAGTAGAAGAATTTCTTATTGGTATTATGTTCTGTACATATAAAGTAATTTACAAAATATAACAGAGGAACTACCCTATTGCGTATTATTAATTTTGTGCGTTTTAAATCCAATCTGAAGTATGGTGCTGTAGAAAGCTACTAAAGTAAGTCAATCAGCATTAAAATTGTGCAACAATAAAACGGTAATTCATATTTGAAATATTGTTGTGAGCAAAATTAGGGGCATAGTAGAGATATCGTGCTATCGCGCAATTATATTAGCGCGCTCTTAAAGCTCTTCCAAAAATTATTGGGGTTCTAGTGGTTTGAACAATTATTTCTTTGCGAGTTCGGCTACACTGATTTTGTGTATCACAACTACACATTCGTTCCCCAATCAAAAATAGCATTATACTTATAAATGTAGGGCATAAAGTACAGTTAGTGTAACATTTTTTAGAGTCAGACCAGTAGCAAATGGGCAATAAATGTATTCAAATGATTGAGACATTTTACTTGGCAGGCGTCCCGTTGTCTCAATCAATAGCCCAGCAACCAGTCCATCTAGATCCCATCCATAGACCCAGTATAATTCCCATCTTCTCTGCAATAGTCCTTACGCCTTACGGGCGCTGTCTTTG